>OX638138.1:39042277-49042277 GCA_951805005.1 Othius punctulatus
AAACCAGACGATTTTACCATTTTTTACGAATTGTGTTCCCGTTGCCGCAGGGGGTCATATTTTTGCTAAAAAAAATACGGCGAAGTCCTATGTAAACCAGGAGGGAATGATAGTACAGGGGGTGCCGAAAAAACGTATTTTTATCGAAATTAAATTATACACACAATTACAACTACGACTTCATATAAATCCTACAAAATTATTTTTTCGGCGCACCGAAAAATATCAAAATATTGATTCGTATTATCTCTGTTAAACATACCATAATTATTGAGAAATACTTTCAAATACAGATAAATTTACAACTTTATTTGACTAACTAGCACTAATAAAACGTATTTGTTTAACTGGTATAATTTTTTCCCAAGGCAATCTTTAATTTTTCACAATTTTGTTATCGCGCATTAAACTCGCTTCAAAATAAAAACAAATGCTATCAATTTTGTTAATAGAAAACACTTTGACATTGCCAAAGAAAAACAAAAAAGTCAAATTGTGGCAAATAATAAGCTATTAAAAAAAAATTATAGCTATTTTCCGTTAAAACCTTTTTATTCTAAAAACAATAATAAAGGCTCTAGATAGGAACTTTCTTACTTTTTACTTTTATTTTACATTTGTTCTGCAAGGCAGTCTTTAATTTTATAGATTTTTGGTATTTAACAGGTATTTAAGTCGATTTTCTTTAAAAAAAATGTTATGCAACCTCATGGAACTTTTGGATATTATGATGATATGAAGAGAAAAACATACAACGAGAAAAACAATGGTAAAAAATATAAAATACATGAAGCATGTATTACTTGCTATGATTCCATGTACACATATAGAATTAAATACTGGAAAAAACTTTTAAGAAATTTTCTAAATAACTGTCAAACCACTCATTTTAGGGATAGGTTTGATTTACACTTCTGTGTAGAAAACTGTTCTATATATTACCCTGTCATTCAAAAGTGTATGCCATTCCATAAAAAAAAAATATGACGCTTTAACGTGTACATGTAAATAAATAAACTTTTGAAATAGTACTGGGAAAATATCAATATGTATGAACTATTTTAATGATGGAGCCATGCTGCTGCTACTATATGCAAGAAAGTTTAAGTTTATATTTCATTAATTTATGTTATTTTCAAATATTTTGAATTTTTTTTTCTCAAAAACTACAAAACATAAGTGCCCAACAGGCGTAACAAAATATATTTAGAAGTGAATGAGCTATCCGAATATGTAAAAATATGCATGGTGTTCTATTTAAAATAACAAAATTGTTGGCGACTTGCGGTAGAACCGGAATTGATAGAAACATGTACATACTTTCTTTTGGAAGATAGCGATGAACCATGAGTATGATTTTTTTTCTACTTTTTATTTCAAAAGGAACCCCATAATCTTTGAACCAATATCTTACGTGGCACACACTGGTTACATTTAAATAGATTTTATATTATACATGTATAACGCATGAAACGTTTATGGAATTCTCTTCACCAATACCTTCATCAATAGAATTGTTAGTGTCAAAACTTTGGGATTATTGTTTGAAATAGGATGATGGCAAGATCGTAAAATATATTCTTCTTTATTTTCGTTGTACATATTTTCATTTCGTTCCTCTTCTCGCTTCGTTTGCTCACAAGAGTTTGATAACAGACCATTTATTTATTTTTATCTTTATCGCACGTCGTGAAAACATCATCAATAAAATTAATAACGAAATTAATAAGAACGAATACAAGTATGTTTATAAAGTAGGGATAGATAGATAAACTGACTGATAGAATGACTTTTACAGCGCAGAGTTCACTTAAACTATAGACGTAAACATTGGTGGGATATTACTGTAGTGAAGTAGCAATGTAAATTAGCAAAGAAGGTTTTATTGTCAAAGATTGGCGCTGGTTCTCCAACCGCGACGCGGCTTCTCTGAGTATCGGGGCGCTAATATTTCATTTTAGTTGCTAGACATCCAGCGATGTCCAGCGTATCCAGACAGTCGGCAACACCGCTGGACTCTTGAAAGCGTCTAACTAAACGGAAATATATACAAATTGACGCCGCATGGTAGTCGTTTGTACAAAATATATACGCAGGACGTTTTAAGGATAGTACACTGAAAACCGGACGTTCTAAGGATAGTAGCCTGAAAATAAATATACGTGGACGTCATAAGGAAGAATTATGAAAGGAGTTCATAAAGATGCAGGATGTATATATATATATATATATATATATATATATATATATATATATATATATATATATCTCAAAGAAAGCATAATAAAACTGGCAAGTAAAATATGCGGAACTAGCAAGATGGTTCAAAACATCAAAAACGAACAGCCTGGTAGTCAACTAAAGTAAGAGACCAGGCAAGAACAAAGAAACAGGCAAGGAAAAAATATCTCAACAACAAAGCAAGGGAGAAATACAAAGAATATAAAAACGTAAGAAACAAGGTAAATCAGATAATACTCAAGAACAAACAGAAGCAATGGGAAGAATTTGGAGGCAAACTCGAAAGAAATAGGAGGGAAAACATAAAACTATTCTACAGCGTAATCAAAAGGAACAGACAAGACAAAGAAGCAATAGAGAGGGACATAAAAAGCAAAAACGGAGAAATGCTAAGGAAAGAAAAAGAAATAGCAGAAAGAGGGAAAGAATACTTTGAAGAAAAATTGGGAACCTCAGAAGATGCACATGAGGAGAACAAATAGTCAAATAGAACAGAAGCAGATATAGAAGAGGGAGAGCAGCCTGGTAGTCAACTGAGTTAGGAGACCAGGTGAAAAACAAAGAAACAGACATGGACAAAATACCCCAACAACAAAACAAGGGAGAAATACGAAGAATATAAAAACGTAAGAAACAAGGTAAATCAGATAATACTCAAGAACAAACAGAAGCAATCCGAAGAATTTGGAGACAAACTCGAAAGAAATAGGATGGAAAGCCAAAAACTATTCTACAGCGTAATCAAAAGGAACAGACTAGACAATGAAACAATAGAGACGGACATAAAAAGCAAAAACAGAGAAATGCTTAGGAAAGAAATAGAAATAGCAGAAAGATGGAAGGAATACTTTAAAGAACTATTGCGAACTTCATAAGATGAAGAGGAGGAGAACAAAGAGTCAAATAGAATAGAAGCAGATAAAGAAGAGGGAGAAGATATAACAGAAGAAGAAGTGAAACCAGCAATGAAGGAACTGAAAAACTTAAAAGCGGCAGGAAGTGACAGAATCACCAGTAAAATAATCAAACACATGGGCATAGAAGGAAAACATAGGCTGTAGGAAATAATGAGAAAAGCATGGAAAACGGAGAAAATACCGAGAGACTGGCAGATGGCACTCATACTACTGATATTTAAAAAAAGGGAAGAAGAAGGAATGTAGTAATTACAGAGGAATAACCCTATTAAACACAGCGACGAAAAGGTACGAAAAAATCATAGATAAAAGGTTAAGAAAAGTAATAGAGAATACACTACAAGACCAATAGAGCGAATTTAGAAGCGGAAGAAGCGTACAGAACCACATATTCACAATCAAACAAACATACGAAAAACGAGATGCAGCCACAAAAATATACATAGCGTTTCTAGATATAGAGAAAGCATTCGATAAGGTACCAAGAGTGAAACTATGGGAAACACTGAAACAATGGAAGGTAAGCAACAAAATGGTAAGGATAATAAAAAATATATACGAAAACAACACCAACACAGTAATATGCAACAACACACATTCAGAAACATTAAAAAAAATGGACTAAGACAGGGAGGGAGTTTATGTCCTACACTATGCATTACTTACATGGACGACATAATATAGAAATTCACACCAGAGAGCAACAAGAAATGGATATTAGGCTACAAAAACATAGAAAGAATGGGAATATCGGAAGAAGCATTTGCAGACGATGTAATAATAATAACAAGAACATCAAAACAGTTACAAGAAAGAGTAAACTTATGGAACACAGAACTAATGGCAAAATGAATGAAGCTGAATATAAACAAAACAAAAGTAATGGTATTAGGGAAGCAAGAGCAGATACAAATAGAAATTGACAACAATAAACTTGAACAAGTAGAAACATACAAATACCTGTGTTAGGCTAGTTCTTTTTCCTATCGTAGCCTTAACTTGACGTCATATTTAATACATAAATTTTCGCCATTTTACCTATTAATAATAATAATCACTTACATAATATTCTGTATTTTCATTGGTCAGGATGCGCAGGCTTTATATTGAACTCGATCCGAAGATGGCATTGGCTCCAAATGATTTCCCCACATATAAAGAGTATTCTTTTAGTATTGTATATTAACTATAATTGGAAGGACTTACCGGGGGAGCAACTCCCCTTCCCCCGCCAGTTCTCTCGCCAACTGGATCGCTAGCACTCACGGCTTCAACCATTATTCTCTACGACTATTGTATTTCACCTTCATGTGCAAAGCAGTGACATACACCTCTTACTAGGACGAATCTCTCTTGTTGCAATTAGGACTAACCTCTTTTGTTGCAATTTGGACTAACCTCTTTTGTTGCAATTAGGATTAACCTCTTTTGTTGCAATTAGGATTAACCTCTTTTGTTGCAATTAGGATTAACCTCTTTTGTTGCAATTAGGACTAACCTCTTTTGTTGCAATTAGGACTAACCTCTTTTGTTGCAATTAGGATTAACCTATTTTGTTGCAATTAGGACTAACCTCTTTTGTTGCAATTAGGATTAACCTATTTTGTTGCAATTAGGACTAACCTCTTTTGTTGCAATTAGGACTAACCTCTTTTGTTGCAATTAGGACTAACCTCTTTTGTTGCAATTAGGATTAACCTCTTTTGTTGCAATTAGGATTAACCTCTTTTGTTGCAATTAGGACTAACCTCTTTTGTTGCAATTAGGATTAACCTCTTTTGTTGCAATTAGGACTAACCTCTTTTGTTGCAATTAGGATTAACCTCTTTTGTTGCAATTAGGACTAACCTCTTTTGTTGCAATTAGGATTAACCTCTTTTGTTGCAATTAGGACTAACCTCTTTTGTTGCAATTAGGATTAACCTCTTTTGTTGCAATTAGGACTAACCTCTTTTGTTGCAATTAGGACTAACCTCTTTTGTTGCAATTAGGACTAACCTCTTTTGTTGCAATTAGGACTAACCTCTTTTGTTGCAATTAGGACTAACCTCTTTTGTTGCAATTAGGACTAACCTCTTTTGTTGCAATTAGGATTAACCTCTTTTGTTGCAATTAGGACTAACCTCTTTTGTTGCAATTAGGATTAACCTCTTTTGTTGCAATTAGGATTAACCTCTTTTGTTGCAATTAGGACTAACCTCTTTTGTTGCAATTAGGATTAACCTCTTTTGTTGCAATTAGGATTAACCTCTTTTGTTGCAATTAGGACTAACCTCTTTTGTTGCAATTACTAGGACAAATCTCTCTATTGAAATTACTAGGACAAACCTCTCTATTGCAATTACTAGGACAAACCTCTCTATTGCAATTACTAGGACGAATCTCTCTATTGCAATTACTAGGACGAATCTCTCTATTGCAATTACTAGGACGAATCTCTCTATTGAAATTACTAGGACAAACCTTTCTATTGCAATTACTAGAACGCACCTCTAGGACGCACCTCTATCTAATAAACATATTGTAGTTTATGTACTGACCTTTAATCCATTCCAACAGCTAATCCATAACCGTCCACATCGCAACACACACCAAAACACCAGATCACACATGCTTTCCCCACAATCAGCACCCAACTTGCATCCACACTCCATAAAAGCACGTAACTCAATGTGTCCCTCGTTCTCGTTCTTAAGCTGAGCGCGTCGCGCCCCGGCTTATATAAACAAACAAAGCCACAGATGCCGCCTCTAATATTAATAATCAATTATTATCCAATGATACAATTTGATACCTAACACCTGGGAGTAGAAGTGAATGCAGACGGAAATGAAGAGACGGAAATAAACCGAAGAATAAGAAAATCTCAAAAACTATAACAGGCAATCAAAATATATATAATATATAAATGCACTACAGGCCGTGAAGGTCCTGGGTTTGCACAACTCTTCGCCAGACAGTCCGTGTTTGAGCCATAGTTCTCCAATTTTCCACTTCCAAAAGCTTTAGCTCTTCCATCACCGAGTCGAGCCATCTTATTCTGGGTCTTGATCTTCATTTCTTCCCTATCGGTGAGTTTCCCAATGCCATGTTTGGTACCTTTTCTCGATCCATTCTTTCCAAGTGCCCTATCCACCTGATTCTTTGGGCTTTTGTCAAGTTTATTATTCCAGGGCTATCGAACAGCTGTTTTATTTCTTCATTCGTTATCCGCATCTACACTTCACCATACTGTATCCCCCCGAAAATCTTCCTTAGCACTTTCCGCTCCCATCTATCCAGCATCGATTTTTCCTTGGTGTTTAGGACCCAAGTTTCACCGGAGTACATTACAACCGGTCTCATCACCGATTTATATAACCTTAACTTCAGAGCCTTCGACATACTATTAGATCGCATTAAATGGTGGAGCATTCCAATAACTTTATTGCCTTTTGATATCCTGGCTCGAATCTCTTCTTCCTCTATTCCTTTTTCATTAATGGTCACACCAAGGAATGTGAACTTATTCACGTATTCAAAATTGTACACTTTCCCATTACCTTCGACTGTTAGTTCCCTTTCAGTTTCTCCTGAATTTCCTAACATCATGTACTTTGTCTTCTCTTGATTTATATGTAATCCTAAAATGTTTGCTTTTTTTCTAGTTTTCTGATTGTTATGATCAACTCTTTTCTAGATTTTGTAATAACTGTTAAGTCATCTGCATAAGCTATGCACTGATGCTCTTCGCTCTATATCAATTTATTTATATTTAGGCCCTCTCTTCTTATAACTATTTCCAGCACCAAATTGAACAGCGAACATGATAATGGATCTCCTTGTTTCAGCCCGTTGTTGATCCTGAAAGTATTTGTTTGCGTGCCTTCCACTCTAATTGTGTTGTGTCTCTAAGAGTTATTTCAACCAGTTTCACTATTTTTTCCGGTACTTTCAATGTTCTCAATGCTCTGTACATTTCTTTACGGTTTACAGAATCATATGCCTGTTTGAAATCTATGAATAGTACAAATAGAGGAATCTTATACTCGTAGCAGTTTCTCTGTATTTCTTTAAGAGTAAAAATTTGATCGGTTACAGATCTATTAGGTCTAAATCCGCATTGGTATTCGCCAGTTATCTTTTCTGAGTGAGCTGTTAGTCGATTTTTCAGTATTGTTGCAAATATCTTGTATTTCACATCCAATAAAGCAATTCCTCGGTATTTTTTGCACTCCATTGGGTCTCCTTTTTGGAATATTGGGTGTATTACTGCTTTTCCTTAGGCTGCCGGCATTTTTTCTTCCTTCCACACCGTCTTAATTATTTCATAAATTTGTTCTGGAAGTTTTGGGCCCAAGCATTTCTGCAGTTATTTCATTGCACCCGAGAGTTTTGTAGTTTTTAAGGTTAGTTAGCACTTCCCTGACTTCCAGTTCTGTGGGTTCTTGCACTTGAGCTACATATCTCGCTTCCGTATTTCTATCTTAGTTATTTTCTGAAAGTTTCGTTTCTACATTCAATAAATCTACAAAGTACTCTTCCCATACCTTTAATTTCTCTTCCAGCTCTCCCGGCAGTTCCCCGGCTTTATTTCTGACGTATATGGGTTTTGTCGTGTATCCTGTTTTTTCTCTCTTTACTTTTTGGTACAAGTTTCGAATCTCTTTGTGTTTGTAATGCTCCTCTATTTGTTCTATTCTCTCTTCGTTGTCTTCTCTTTTCTTTCTTCTGCACACTTGTTTTTGTTGGCATCTAAGATCTTTATAAATTTGTTTGTTAGCTTGTGTGTTTTCCTGCAGTCATATTGCTCTCGCGTTGTTATTTTGTTTGACTAAATTTTCGCATTCCGCGTCGAACCATTTCTTCTTTTTCTTCGTTTCTGCACGTTTCTGTTCTACAATTTGACTGACTCCTGTATCACACTCTGCATTTTGTTCCATCTTTCCTCAGTCTTAGTCCGCGTATTGTCTAACGTTTCGTATTGTTTCTCAATCCTCTCAGCATATTCTTGGATAGTCTTTCCATTCTACTCGATCTGTTTCCGTCTTCTTCCCTGTTTGTTTGTTTTATTTCCAGTATGCGCATTCATTTTGAGTACTATCCTGACCATAAAATGATCAAAGTCTATATTTGGGCCTCTCATGCTTCTGATGTCTTGTATGAGCGCTGCATGTTTCTCCTCTATCAGCACGTGATTCATTTGGTTTGTGTACGCGCCGTTTGATGCCATTCACGTGCCTTTGTATATACCTTTTTTCCAAAAAAACGTACTTTTTATCACCATTTTTATCGTATTTTGTTCTCCGCAAAGTCTATTAGCCTCATACCATTGTAATTTGTTTCTTCATGTTTACTAAAGGTGCCTATTACTGGCTTAAACATATCTTCTCTTCCTATTTTCGCATTGCAATCTCCTGTTACTAGCTTAATGTCATGCTTAGGGATTTTTTCGAGTTATTCTTCTAAAGCTTCATAATAGATTTCTTTTTCGTCGTCGCTCTTTTCCTCCGTCGGTGCATGTATGTTTAATATACTTATGTTTGAGCATTTCCCTCTTATTCTTAGGTAACACATTCTTTCGGAAACGGCTTTAAACATAATAATTGCATCCTTGTATTTGTTGTCTATTAGAAAACCTGTGCCCAATCTTCTAGATTGTCCTCCACTATTACAGAGAATGTGTTCATCTATTATTGTTATACTCTCTCATTTCTGATTATTTTCTTGCAACGCCACTATGCTCACATTAGCTTTTGTTTGTTCATTAACGAATACTTTGAGTGCTCCAGGGTGGTTTGTTCATCTAACGTGCCATGTAGCAATACTGAACTTGATTTCTATATCATCATTTTTTCCTTTAATTCCATTTTTCTTCCTTTCCTTTCTGATCTGCACGTTTTGTTCTTTGTCCTGATCCTTGCTGGTGTCGTCATCTTTTTGTCCCTCCACTTCACTTAGTTTTTTTGACTATTTGGTCTTGTTCTTATCACCCTTTTGAGCTCCTCGTCCAGTGGACTTCCTTGGGGCGATCTATCAGCTAACGTTCGATTGAATGTGGTTTGTGCTTCATCGTTCTTCTGTTCCGTGTCTATTATCAATGTATTGTACCTTATTGTGGCTCTGCTAACAATAAATAAATAGATAAAGAAAATATAAAAACTAAATAAATAACAATACATTATTATTATAATAAATATAAATGTATGTTCGTGCAGATTTCTGCTTACAGAAACCTTTTAAATATTTTGCCCTAACTCGGCCTATCCTCCACACTTGCTGTTTCTTACAGACCTCACCTCTCGACAGACGCCTCTCACAAAAACCTCTTTCATCCCCTGCGCCTTCACAAAACATAGTGACCGATCACCTGCGATCATTACACCGGGCCCCAGCCGCCCCCGCGCCTCCATCGTTTTGTTATTGTTGTAACGACGTCGTTAATCGCGGATGGGGGCCCAAGAGGAGGGGGCGAGACGGTGCGAGGGCGCCCCCGGCCCTATCACGGACGTGCGCCCCGGAGGAGCGTCGCGGCGCCCGCCCCCACCGCCGGCGTCGGCGCCGCCGGTCGTTGCTAGAGCCGGCGCGCTTTTTTGACGTATATAATGTGCGCGGGAACCGGAATTTCGCCACACCAGGTAAATTGTCCCGTGTTGTTGTTTCTGTCGTGCGATTCTGTGCAGCCAGACACTATCAGGTGAGTCCATTGTTAGCCTTCGGTGGTCCACTGAAAATACACTCCAGCGAAATGCACAGAGAACACACTCACTTCAACGGATTATGGCGTTTATATTGCAGACGTTTATGGGCCTAATTAATAATTAATGGCTGGAACTTACTGTATGATAGTTATCAATTAAAACACTCCAGGACACTATTATAATCATAATAACTACTATGATAAAGTCTGATAATCGTGCCTGTACGAAACATGTTAACGCATATTTTCATATATGAGGGGGTGGAATCACAGCTTTCCCATATATAAAGATTATGATTTATACCTTTAATCATATTCTCAAGTGGTAAATTTATATTAATTTATCCTATTAATAATATAATATTAATAATTAATATATATATTAATAATAATTAATTCTTATAATAATATAAGAATATATTTATTTATCTTAATTAATTTTCTAAGCAATTATTACTAATCAAGGAATATTTTTCTAGAAAGGTTTTATTAATGTTACAAACAATAAACAAAATTAAAACATGCTATACTTCAAAATTACTACAGATAAATTATTTTTAATTATTTACTTTTAAGATCATGCCTAAAACTATTTATTTTCAAAACCATAATTAATTTATTATTAAACTAATTAAATAATCCACTAATGTGGTTTCTACCATCAAATGCCTAGTATATATTTATAGAGTATTGCATTGGATACACTGAAAACCTTGAATTAAGCACATTTGTTTCGAAATTAGGTTTATTATTTTATTTCATCCAGTATCAAATTCCATTACTTTACGTCAATAGTTTCAGTCCGGGAAAATGCAAAACATGATCTTGTCCGGTAAAGTGCTTCGAACAACTGGCAAATAGCCGTTGCTAATCATGTTCCGAAGTGTAACTAGATTTGGAGCATTCGCTAAATTATTTTGAAATTAATTTCATTTAAAACGAACTTTGACACACGATGAAATAAAATACATAACGACATTCGTCCGTGAACTCATTTTACAGTACTCGTTTCGAGTTACAAAACTCGGTTCCTTCGTCGCCTCGTCTTTAAACGTGTCACTCGTGCTGTAAAATATGAGTTTCCGGACTTATAACGTTAATTACCATAGAGAAACAACCGGCCACGGCAATTGGCCATAGCAGGGAAAATGGGCGACGCTATAAGCAAAGTAATAACGTATACACAAAAAAATATTGCTGTGGCGAAGCTATTATTCATCAGAAAGTTTATAGATTTGAAAGTTTAAGCGTATAAGGGTAATTCAGAAAACTATCCGGAAAATTTTGAGAATTGCATTGCCGATATAGCATTACTCATGGGTAGTTACCATCTCTACTCACGAGTAATGCTATATCGGCAATGCAATTCTCAAAATTTTCTGGATAGTTTTTTAAATTGCGCTCATACGCTCAAATTTTCAGATCTATAAACTTTAATGTGGCTTTAAAATATAATATGCTTTAAAAAACACTTAGAATGACACTTAAAAAGGCAATTAAAATTAATTAAAAATGCATAATAAAAGTTAGACAGGCATAAGATTATTGCAAAAAGAAAAGTGAAAAATAAAGCTTCAAAAATAATGAACTGACAAATCTTTCAAAACTGTATAAAAATGCTAAAAAAAGTTAGATACTTCAAACTTCAAACTTCAAACTTCAAACTTCTTTTGTGAGGTCAAGACAATATAAATTAGGAAAACACTACATTTTATGTAGAAAAAATTCCTGTACTGAATAGAAAGCCTGCTCTTTTAAGTGTTCGCTAAGTTGCTTTTTGAAACTGTGCATTTTTTGGTGCTGCCATTGTACTGGAAGATGATTCAGAATTTTTATCCCCACCGATCTTGGATCTGTAAGGTGAAGTCTATTCGATGGGACGACTAGATGATGCTGCGACCTCGTCCCATATTCATGGACAGTACTCCTAGATGGAAGATTGTGCCTAGTTTTCCACGTTCGTACGGCATGTTGTAGAATATAGACTGATGCCATCGTCAGTATACCTTCTTGCTTAAATAGCTGTCGACAAGACGTCATCTGTGGTGCTCCCATTATCGCACGTATAGCTTTTTTTTGCAAAATAAATACTTGGGATGCATGAGCTGAAAGTCCCCAAGCTTCAATTCCATAAGACATCCGACTGTAGAAGATAGCATAGTAGGTGGTTATAGCTGCCTGGATGTTTACGATGTCCTTCATTCTTCTGATTGCGTAGATACTTGATGCCAATTTCATGCACAAATTTTCTACGTGTGCTTTCCATGTCAATCGACTGTCTAAATGTATTCCAAGGAATTTTGGCGAATCCTTGGATACTTGATGCAGCCTACTGGAGGTAAAAATGAGTACATTTGTTTTGGCTGTATTAAGGCAAAGCTCATTCGCACCGAACCATTCAGATGCATTGCCACTGGCTGTACTTAGCTTTTGTTGTGCTACTTCAGTATTTTTGTCTGATACCAGTAAAGTTGTGTCGTCAGCGAACATGAAAGTATGGCATTTAAGATTGGTGGGCAGGTCGTTTATGTATATGATAAAAAGTATCGGCCCCAGTATAGATCCTTGTGGGACTCCTCGCCGTATGTATTTTGGATTGCTCTTTTCTCCATTAAAATCAACAATTTGTGCTCTATCTTCTAGGTAAGACGTCATAAGCCGCAACGAAATGCCTTTGAATCCATAGTGGTCTAGTTTTTCCAGAAGGATTTTATGTGACATGCAATCGAATGCTTTACTCAAGTCACAAAATTGAGCAAAACATAACTTATGGTCTTCCATTGCCTGGTAGATGTTGTCTAGAAGATTCATTATTGCATCAGTTGTATTTAAGTTTCTCTGAAATCCGAATTGACTCTCTGTTATGTATTTGTTTTCTCCGAAGAACCTTGTTATTTGTTTGAGAATTATCAATTCGAGAATTTTTGAGAAGGTTGGTAATATTGATATGGGTCTGTAGTTGCTTCTTTCGGATCGACCGTCCTGTTTTAATATTGGTACTACTCTAGCTATTTTTAGTCTTTGGGGGAAGATTCCAGTACTCATGGATGAGTTCGTAATATCTGCTATAGGTTCTGATATTGCATGTGCGACATACTTTATTAATTTAGAATCAATTGAGTAGATGTCCTTCGATGTTTTACTTTTGATACTACCAATAGCACTTTCAATCTCAGCAGGTGTGGTTGGGTTGAAAAACATGGTGATGCCTTTTGTTTTTACCTTTAGCACTGTTTGTTCCGTTAGTTTGTTTTGTATTGTTTGCACCAGATTATTGCCAATACTGCAGAAGAAATCATTGAAGTCCCTACAATTTAGAGATCCATCGATGGTACATCTTTTCGTGCCTCTGCCAGTTTCACGGTTAATAGTTGTCCATAGTTCCTTTGATTTGTTTGATGATGCATTGATTTTATGAATTATGTTGTTTTGTTTCTCTATTTTAACATGGTTTAAGTATGATTCCTTATATTTTAGATAGATATTGTATATGTCTTCATCTTCCGTGTTTTTATATGCATCGAAAATAAGTTCTAATGTTTCTTTCATATGCCTTGTTTCATTAGATATGTTTGCCCATATTCTTGATTCATTTCTAGTATACTCTAGAGGAAACGCCTCTTCAAAATATAGGCAAAATGTTTTGAGAAACTTATTAAATTTAATATTGGCATCATCTTCTGCGTATACTGATTTCCACTCCTCTTGTTTCAGTGAGAGGACAAATTTTTCCTTATTTTGGGGATAAGGGCATAAGATGCCAAAAAAATCTTAAAAAATAATTATCTGACAAATCTTTCAAAACTGTTTAAAAATGCTAAAAAAAGTTGGATAAGGGCATAAAATGCCAAAAAAATCTTAAAAAATAATTAACTGACAAATCTTTCAAAACTGTAAAAAATGCTAAAAAAAGTTAGATAAGGGCATAAAATGCCAAAAAAATCTTAAAAAATAATTAACTGACAAATCTTTCAAAACTGTATAAAAATGCTAAAAAAAGTTAGATAAGGGCATAAAATGCCAAAAAAATCTTTAAAATTAATTATCTGACAAATCTTTCAAAACTGTTTAACAATGCTAAAAAAAAGATAGAGAAGGGGATAAAATGAATGAAATACAATTCTAAAATGACGTGTTCATTTCTCGGTTGATTATAATCTGGAAAGTAAATCTTGTTTTGTTTTCTAATGAGGAGCACATATTCGAAAAACAAATTGTAAAAAAATAATTACCTAATATATTTTAATGATATAATAATGTTAGGAGCATTCATATTACAATTATAGTAATAATATTGATTATCAATATTTCAATTAACAATACATAACTAATTAATGAAAGCACGTAAGTTTCATTTTACATTTTCAAAATAAACCTAAAAAAGAAACCAAAAAACTAACTTTTCTCGGTTAGTTCTAATTTGGAAAGTAAATCTTGTTTTGTTTTCTAATGTGGAGCACATATTCGAAAAATCAATAGTAAAAAAATAATTACTTAATATATTTTAATGATATAATAATAATAGGAGCATTCAGATTACAATAATAGTAATAGTAATGATTATCATTATTTCAATTAACAATACATAACTAATTAATGAAAGCACGTAAGTATCAATTTACAAAATAAACCTAAAAAAGTAACCTAAAAACCTAACCTAACGTAACCTAACCTAACCTAAAAAACGGAAAGTACTGTTTTTAGATTATCGTTTTCAAGTTTGAAAACAAAAACGTATGAGCGCAATTTAGAAAACTATCTGTAAAATTTTGAGAATTGCATTGCCAACATAGCATTACTCATGAGTAGAGATGGAAAAATAAGCTATAAAAACACTTAGAATGGCACTTGGAACGGCAATTAACGTTGATTAAAAATGCATAAAAAAAGTTAAGCAGGCATAAGATTATTGCAAAAAGAGAAGAGAAAAAATAATCTTCAAAAATAATTAACTGACAAATCTTTCAAAACTATAAAAATGCTAAAAAAAGATAGAGAAGGGCATATAATGCAAAAAAATCTTAAAAAATAATTAACTGACACATCTTTCAAAACTGTTTAAAAATGCTAAAAAAATATAGAGAAGGGCATATAATGCAAAAAAATCTTAAAAAATAATTAACTGACAAATCTTTCAAAACTGTTTAAAATTCTAAAAAAAAGTTAACGGCGATAAAATGAATGAAATTCATTTCTAGCATGGCGTGTTCATTTCTCGGTTGGTTCTAATTTGGAAAGTAAATCTTGTTTTATTTTCTAATAAAGAGTACATATTCGAAAAACCAATTGCAAAAAAAATAATTAACTGATATATATTAATGATATAATAATGATAGGAGCATTCAGATTACAATAATAGTAATAGTAATGATTATCATTATTTCAGTTAACAATACATAACTAATTAATGAAAGCACTTAAGTTTCATTTGACAGTTTCAAAATAAACACAAAAAAGTAACCAAAAAAACGAACCTTTCTCGGTTGGTTCTAATTTGGAAAGTAAATCTTGTTTTGTTTTCTAATGAGGAGCATATATTCGAAAAACCAATTGTAAAAAAAATAATTACCTAATATATTTTAATGATATAATAATGATAGGAATATTTAGATTACAATAATAGTAATCGTAATGATTATCATTATTTCAATTAACAATACATAACTAATTAATGATAGCACGTGAGTTTCATTTTACATTTTCAAAATAAACCTAAAAAAATAACCTAAAAACCTATCCTAACTCAACCTAACCTAACCTAAAAAAAGAAAAATACTGTTAATAGATTTTGTATTTGAAGTTTGAAAACAAAAACGTATGAGCGCAACTTAGAAAACTATCAGTAAAATTTTGAGAATTGCATTGCCGACAAAGCATTACTCATGAGTAGAGAAGGAAATATAAAATTTAAAAACACTTAGAATAACACTTGGAAAGGCAATTAAAGTTGATTAAAAATGCATAAAAAAGTTAGACAGGCATAAGATTATTGCAAAAAGACAAGGGAAAAAGAAATCTTCAAAAATAATTAACTGACACATCTTTCATAACTGTTTAAAAATGCCAAAAAAAGTTATAGAAGGGCATAAAATGCAAACAAAAAATCTTTCAAAACAGTTTAAAATGCCAAAAAAAGTTAGAGAAGGTAGAAACGCAATGAAATTAATTTCTAAAATTACGTGTTCATTTCTCGGTTTGTTCTAATTTGGAAAGTAAATATTGTTTTGTTTTCTAATGAGGAGCACATATTCGAAAAACCAATTGTAAAAAATTATTACCTAATATTTTTTAATTAATGATATAATAATGATAGGAGCATTCATATTTCAATAATAGTAATAGTAATGATTATCATTATTTCAATTGACAATACATAACTAATTAACGAAAGCACGTAATTTTCATTTTGAATTTTCAAAAGGAATCTAAAAAATGTAACCTAAAAACCTATACTAACCTAACTTAACCTAACCTAACTTAACCTAACCTAACCTAAAAAAAAGAAAAATACTGTTAGATTTTCGTTTTGAAGTTTGAAAACAGACTATAAGTTAAGTACTACATTTTCTGTAATGAAATTGGAAAATTACATAAGTAAGTTATATTGCATATCTGAATGCAAAGTGAAAATAATAAAAAAAACGTAACATCATGCTTACAAAAGCAAACTGAAATTTTGAATTGCGATATAATTTTCATTTATGAAAAAAATGAGAATAAAAAATGTTGGTTTTGCGGTTCGTTCTAACTTTGAATGTCCCTTTCCAATCAATAAACATTTAATTAGTTTTTGGAAATGGTTAATGAAAAGTTAAGTCTGAATTCTCAATGTAAAGAGACGACAAAAAAGTTAAGTAACAATTATACATGCAATATGAACATTAGGATCGTGATTGTTAGTTTTTACTAAAAAAAACGTAACGTTATACTTATAAAAGCAAACTGAAATTTTGAATTGCGATATTATTTTTATTTTTATTTAAAAAATGAGAATACAAAATGTTAGTTTTGCGCTTCGTTCTAATTTTGAATGTTTGAATATGATAAAGAACATACGAACCAAATGTTACAAAAATTTATAGGGTGGTTGTTAGCTATGATTAATTAAAAAAATGGGCAATATTAATGAATCACCCTGTATATTGATTATAAAGAACCATAGACCCATAAAATATAGTTTATTTTGAATCACCTCGGTGTGCCGCATCTACCATTACTGTATGAACATTTCGCAATGAATCACCCTGTATATTAGGTAATATTTATAATTTAACTAGTTTCTGAGTTTTCGAAAACATTATAAAATAGCAAAATTATAAATTTACTTTTCACAATTGTAATTTCAATCAAGACATTTCGATGAACTATATCGAATATTCGTGGCATATTCAAGTGCAATTTGGTGCATTAATTTATCACCTAAACTAATAAATCTACGCGGCTAACATAATTGCATTTACATTTATACATTTGGAAAGAGTGTAAAATTAAGATAACAATGAATCTTATGCAACTCACGTGTAAATTAAAGTGAACTAACTGTTTATAAATGGCAATTTGAAACAGTAACTGCTCACTTGTCGCTGGCCCTTTCATCTCTTACATCACTTAAACTAGACTCGTCCGGAAATTTGATGCCAGTGAAGCGTTAAGTGATACTATTGTATCAATATGCGAAAAATCAATAGCCACTCGTCACAATGAAATACATTAAATGGAAAGTCTGCTTACTTGAACAATTCCATTACATATAGGGTTCCAATGGACAAACAATTTCTCTAGCGGAAAATATAAATATATCGGGTTTAGCAGATCGCACAATAGGAAGGGATCATAAGATTCAGAGCAGAACAAATATTTTTTTCATATTTACTTGTTACTTTGTGAATGTGGCATATTTCTCATGTGGCTATATGCATTTAAATATGTTCTTCATTAAACTGCGTTTCGTAATGCTTTCATATTGTTGTAACGTAGGAAATCTTGTAGGAGTAGCTCATATGGAGGAAGTCTGCCAACATCAAATTTTGTTATAATCATTTTATGGCAAATTTTGGCCATTTCTATAACGATTATATGGCTTAAACGAGCGATAAAAGAATCATTAGGCAAGAAATGAAATAAAATTTAAATAAAGTTATTCTCGCCCATAAAAAAATTCTAAATTATGGTAAACTTGAGCAGTTTCAATATTTATCCCCATATTTCTCGAATGCGTACCCCATTACACGCGAAAGCCCATAAACTCCCGATTTCACAGCTTCATTTACATACGCTCATAAAATCGCGGAACACAAACAATCCGCGGAGCTTAAAGCCCCACCACAGACTGTTTACAGTTTTTCGAGCCATTTTTCCAACGCACAGACTTTTCCTGATTAATTGCACCCTCTTAATCGACTTTAAAGATCTCGCCCCTGGCCGCAATGAATCATCGTACGTCGCGTTTTTGTAATCTGCCAGCAATTATTCCTCACACAGCGCAATTACACTGCTCGGAAAAAGTTCCAACGAGCCAAGATACAAGTTGAAGGGGAAACGTTATCGAATTCACAACCTTTTTATAACAAATTAGGAGCTCCGGTCTAAACAAAATGACATTAGCTCTTTAGACGTGTGTTCGATATAAAGCGCCCAAGACTGTAGCGACTTCATTTGTTATTTAATGATCAACAAGCGATATACCGGGCTTTTTTTTGCTTTATTACACATAACATTCCTATGTATAACTGGTAGTCTACACCCACGCGTCAGGAATGTTCCTATGTGTAACTTAATAAATAATTTGTCAACGCGTAGGTACAGATGCAGGCAACCAGTTGTACACCGTTAAATCTGACATAAACCACAGAGAGGTTATAAAGAAATTGCAAAAATTCAGTTTTAATGAAGAAATTCTAACTGTAGGATATTTCAAACTGTCTGACTATATCTAAAAGGATCCTATGGGCCTTTCCTGTACACAACATAGGATATTCAGTTTCATCTCTTTTGTTAAAACACGGTTGGTTTTATCCCGTAAAATTTATAATAACATGCAAATATGGCACTTGGATGAACTAAAAAGCCGTATACGTACTGCATAAGCCCATAATTCATTACAAATACTCTGCATTGCTTCCAAGACCCCGCCTTGCGTATTGCCTTGAAATACACGGAGGGTATTTTGACTACTTGCTGGGACATCAGGATTAAACCACACTTAACCTAGTATGTTGTCATGTTTATCGTTTGAATATAATAGTGTCTTCATTTAAAATTGATTTTTTTCGATTTCTTTAGTGTAAAAAATATAACCTCTGTGGTTTATGCCAGATTTAACGGTGTACAACTGGTTGCCTGCACCTGTACCTACGCGTTGACAATTTATCGTTTAAAGTTACACATAGGAACATTCCTTACGTGTAGGTGGAGGCAACCAGTTATACATAGGAATGTTATGTATAATAAAGAAAAAAAGGCTCGATATATTATTAAATGGAACATTATTAGCTGCAGGATGGTGAAAAAAAAATTAAACACCTTCATTTATTTGTAGTAACGTCACTAACATTTTTTTTAATGGCTCATAATAATTTTGTTTGTGTATTCTTTTAGAGCAGTTTGAGTAATCACCGGTCTAAATTTTTAGTAGGGTTATACTACAAAATATTTGCAAAATGTAAAAAACTGATTTAAGCTAGTAGGCTGTTAAATCCGAAATTCTCTGGAACAAACAATTGTATTGAAAGTTTGGTTGTAATTTCGTAAAAAAAATAGCTGTAATGTCTGAAATTTTAGTAAACATTGAAAATTTACTGGAAATCTTTGACAATAGTAATTGAAAACAATAAGAGGTTGTAACTAGAAAACTGATTTTTCGTAGTAGGTGTAACACAAAATATTAACAACAAAAGAATATCACAACTGAAGAGTGGTAAATAAACAATTCAATAACCCCGTCATTCAATAACCCCGACATATAAAAAATATTGCAACAGCACATTTTTTTGGAGGAAACAACATTTCTTAGTGCTTTTTACAACATTTTTCGGAGGTACATATTTTTCTAGGCATGTGGATTTAATGAGAATTTCAATATTGCTTGGTTATTATTGGTTCATTGTTTCGTTAAAGTCAAAATTTTAAAACTTAGGGCCATAATAATTTTAAAAACTAACTCTATGATATTTTTAATACCTCAAAACGATTACTGTAAGTATCAAAGTAACGATATTTTATAGATAACTGTGAAATTTCAATTAAGTAAATTTTTAGTAAATATCGTCCACATTTCGTCATTTACGTCATTTTACCAGATATTATTATTATTTGTTACTTGTTAAAGTACTTTCTGGATTTTTTTATTTATTTTTTCCATCTAGTTTTGGCTAAATATTCAGCCATCATCAGGGGTTTTTGCAAATTAAATTATATTTTCAAGATTATATTTGACTTTTTGTATCTTGTTAGTTTTTTTTTTCTACAAAAACCCATGATAATGGCTGAATATTAAGCCGAAACTAGTAGAGAAAAGTAAATATATACTTGAAGATACCAGAAAGTACTTTAACAAATAACAACTAGTTTTGGCTTAATATTCAGCCATCAGGTTTTTTTTTTAAATTAAATGATATTTTCAAGATTATATTTGACTTTTGGTGTCGTGTCAGTTTTTTTTCTTCTACAAATACCCATGATAATGGCTGAATATTAAGCCGAAAGTAGTAGGGAAAAGTAAATAAATAAATACTAGAAAATACTAGAAAGTACTTTAACAAATTTACTTGTTAAAGTACTTTCTGGATTTTTTTATTTATTTTTTCCATCTAGTTTTGGCTAAATATTCAGCCATCATCAGGGGTTTTTGCAAATTAAATTATATTTTCAAGATTATATTTGACTTTTTGTATCTTGTTAGTTTTTTTTTTCTACAAAAACCCATGATAATGGCTGAATATTAAGCCGAAACTAGTAGAGAAAAGTAAATATATACTTGAAGATACCAGAAAGTACTTTAACAAATAACAACTAGTTTTGGCTTAATATTCAGCCATCAGGTTTTTTTTAAATTAAATGATATTTTCAAGATTATATTTGACTTTTGGTGTCGTGTCAGTTTTTTTTCTTCTACAAATACCCATGATAATGGCTGAATATTAAGCCGAAAGTAGTAGGGAAAAGTAAATAAATAAATACTAGAAAATACTAGAAAGTACTTTAACAAATAACAAATAATAATTATTATTTCTGTCAAAAGTTCAACGATAACTCTCAAAAGTTCAACGATTACTGTCAAAAGTTTAACGATTATTGTAAAAACTATAATGAGTATTTCCTAAGTTTTAATTTTGATGAAATTTCAAAGATTAACTTAGATAAGTTTAATTTTTTAGAAAAAATTACAGTCAAATTTAAAAAAAATTACAATAAAAAACTAATCAAAAAATATTTCTAACAAAGCATATTTTCCTTAATATTTCAAAACTGCAACGATTACTATAAAAGCTTTAAAATAACAAAATTTTGTAGATTACAGCAAAATTTTCTATTTCTAGTAAATTTTCAGATATTACAGTCAATATCTCAAGGATTACTGTCAACCCTTTAACGATTACTGTAAAAACTATAATGATTACTGCCAAAGTTTTAATTCTGATGAAATTTCAAAGATTACTAACAAATTTTCAATTCTTAATAAAAATCAGGTGATTAAAGTCAACATTTCTAATATTACTAGTAACTTTTTAGGTTTTCGTATTCGAATTTGAATTACATTAAAATTTTCAATTATACCTTTAAATAATTCAATCATTCTCTTAAAATTTTAATGATTACTAAAAATATTAAATTATAGACTGTGAATGTGTGTAATATGAGCAATCTACAGATTTAATCATAAATACAATAATTCAGTAAAAAATTCTCAGAAATGAATGTTAAAGTATGATTTTGTTATGTAAAAATTACATTTATTATCCATATGTCCAATTCAGAGTATTATTAACATTAGGTATACTTTTTTTATTACACAACACACTTAATTTACTATAATTATTACAATCTGATCAAAGATGGATCAATGAGGTATGTAATGCCAACTTAATTTACAAAATGAAAGTTTAACCTAAAAAAAAACATTCTTGCGAAATGTTCTTTGATCCAAAATCTTTAAATTGCCAAGTAACTTTTAGAACTTTTAACGTACACAGGGGAAATCAAAGAGTTGAACATTTCATTTAGTATCAAATATAAAATATATTCAAAATTAAACAAAAAATGTGAAAAAAATGTTTAGAATGTATAGGGTGGCTCAATTTGGATGTTTCTATAGTGGATCTCGGTAACTAGAAGAGATAGAGAAAATGGGATGGCGTATCCTCGATCCCTTTTTTCAAAACAAACTCAACGACGAAAATAAAAATTGGCTATCGTCTTTCGTTTTGAAGTTATGGCCAAAAAGTCATTATTTTCCATTTTCGATTTTTATCAATATTTCATTTATTTCTCATTTTATTAAAATAAATGTTACACTTTCTTCAGGCACATTTTTACGGTAAATTGAATTAAGATTTACTGTACAATGCTAATTTGCCGAAAGTGTTTTTGGTGATCAATGGCTTTGGGTTAAGGAAAATTAACTCAATAGTTATGCAAAACATTTCGCAAGATTTTTCTTTTTTGGATTACATTATTAAAAAAAACTCTATTTGGTAAGAACTTTCGTAGAAACACGTTATAGTTCTCGATTAGCTTTGTATATTTTTCATACACCTATATTTACTATTTTTTAATTAATTAGTTCGTTATTAATTCAACCATTTTTTGTATTTTATTAAACTTCTGCAATTGCACAACATTTTATGACTCATCTTATTATATTGCTATAAAATGTTCATAACTTTTTGAGCAGTCTGTATAATTTTCGAAACTGTTTTGTTTCATTTCATAATTAATAAGTGTTTTTTATTTGTCAGATATATTTTGAAAACATCCTCCTCATGAACTTATAAAATCAACCGAAAAGCATCAAGTAAGAAAGACCAGTAGCCTAGTAGAGACAATTCGTTTTCTCCCTCTGTAAACGAAACATAAATTTGACAAAGCTACCTACATAAAATAAAGCTTAAATAAAGATTTCATTTCCTTTTCTTATTTAAGACAACTTTAGAAAAAGTTACAGCACATTGTTTTGAGATTTTTTTGCCGTTATGATGAAATTTTAAGTACTTTTTTGAACTTTTGTATAATCTTTGAACATTTTGCAACTTTGTGTATTTTCCTTTTCTTATATATTATATTGCAAATTTCTCATACGTGATATTGTTTTGGGGAAATTTATAAATATTCTCGAATTATTAGATTCCGCAACCTCTCTCATCAGCCTTTTGATAAAATTGCCTCAAACTTCTGGTATGCGATAAAACATTTAAAGGAAATATGTGAAAATTCAGGAAATATTGCAATGTTCTTGATTTAGTTTCATTGTTTATTTTAATTTCAATATTTGAAGGAAATTTATTATGGATAATATTTGCAATTCTCCAGATTTCAGGAGCAGTTTTAACCATTTGCTGTATCTTTTTTTACGTTTTTTACGCAATTGAATTTCATCTTTGAACTCATATACCTACGCATTTTTAAGGATCTTACGAAGGTGTTATAGCTTGAACCTACAATTTACGAGGTACACTCCTTATTCTGGACACCCTTGTATACATGCCATGGGGTGGCCACGTCGCGTTTCTTATTGCATTATAATTTAGTAACATTAGTCTAAATACATAATTATCACGAATTCCTCGTTGTGTTCTCTATATTAGTTTCATTCTCGTGATCCTAATTATTAGGACGATTATTATGTAATTTTATGTGTTGCCTGGAGGTGTTGCATAATTAACGAGGGAGATCTGATAATGACACAGGAACGTGGCTATCGATTTCGCCGTGTACGAAGGTCCCGGCCTTTGGGCGATTACGTTCCATTCGGGACTAATTCGTTTTCCTTCTGAACTCGACCGAGTTCCCGGGGTCGGGGGCGGTGTGGGGGCCGGGAAAGTCGATGTTTTAGGTGGCTATTTTTACATTGTAATTCGCCAGGGGACAGTTTCCATAGGAAAGTTGCGTTTCGCGTGTGTATGTCATAGTTCTCGGGCTTTGATAAGAAAACTTTAATTTGATTAATGTTTCCAATTCTAAATACATGCCAGTTTGTTTCGTAACACAGTAATTATGCTGTAAGTTTCTGGTTATCGTGGAACTTACTATTTCTTATTTGTAAGCATGTGCACTAAATTTTGTACGGTATGCATTTGGGCAAAAAACCCTACCATCTTGGGGGATTTTTCCTCATTACAGGTACTTTTCTTTCACAAGTTAACTGAGTATGAAGTGAGTGGAACTGTTAAATTTAAATACGCATTGCTTTTTATGCGAAAGTTAGAATATTTAGAATAGAATATTTCAGCTTCCAAACTACCTTGCAAGGGTTGCAAATTAGTAATATAACTTTTTGGAAATATCTCTTAAAACTATTACCTCGTAAACCTAAAAAAGAGAGGGGATAAATGAGCTAAGATTCCGTGTGATATCAAAATATTTTAAATTTTGGTTCATCCAAATTTCATCAGATTTTTAGAGCGTAATTTAACCATCACCAAGTTGTCTAGTAAGTTTACTGCAAATTAATGAGCTAATAAGATTTTTCTAATATTTCTATCACATTATTCTTTATGATCTGCGTAAAATTATGCCATGAAACGTATTAAAAGAATTCATACTGTATAGTTATCATGCAACTTTCAAATTATCACTGCACGCGCTTGTTATTTCTTACATAAGGAAGTAAACTATTATAAATAGGAGAGGAAAATAATAATAAAAAAAAATGAGATAGATATGAACAAGCACGCTTCTGGCTGTGTGATTTTCATTTCCAAAGTACAAGGCTCTTGTGAAACTAAACAAATATGTGTATCGCTATTTTAAGTATTAATTTCACGTACACGTGATACATTGATCTCTTCTAGTTGTTTGTTTTACATTCCACAGAATACATCGAACACAACAACAAATTAATAACCTTTTGTTAATAATTGATCCGTGCAGAATAACAATGATTATTGGTAAATTAATTGTGTAATGAAACAACAAATATATGCATTTACTGAGGGTGAGTAATTTGTTTATACTCTCAGAATTATAATAATATTTAGGGGATTACCCGTTAACAATTACAGATATGAATATAACTATATTATTATTATCATATATTGCAACTTCCCTTTACAAGCTAGAACTTTTTTGTTAAAGGAAAATCTATATGTGAGTATTAACAATCACAGGAGAGCATAGAGATAAACAGACACACATACACCACTTCGAAAACTACCCTTTTTCCGAATAAGACTCGAAAACGACAAAAATTTCGATTGAATATAGTTTACTTTTTGGTTTATTAAATAAATAACAAAAACCACAATTGGGTTTTAAATATGAACTTAATTATTTTTATTAGTATTTTCTCTACGTAATGATGATTTTTTATGTTTTTGTTCTTTTTATAAACAATACAGTATCAAATTAATGTAATTATCGAATTTTGAATCATCAACCCTATTTCCCAATAATTTTATTTAAAAATTCGATTGCTAAATCACAATATACATACGTACCTGTACTCATCTTGTGCTTAATTCGACTATAATGTACTAATCGACGACGTTTACTTTTACTAAGTTTACAACGTTTTTCGACGTTTACTTTTTTCTGTGCTGATAAATAATTTCGATTTTTTATAATTTATGGAAAACAAGATATTTATTAATTCTGTCAAAATTGACAATTTCAACTTTAAAAAAACGATATAAAATCTGTAAAAATTGACAATATTTATGTCAGTTTTTTTTTTTCTATAGTTACTTGTCAGTTTGTGTCTGGAGAAACGTTGTATAACTAGAAAAATAAAATTGGAAGTACCTACCGCAAATAATTAACTAAAAATGTTTACGAAATTGATAAAATGTATCTTTTACATTATTTTTGCGACGAAACATACAAAAATATTTTTTTCCGGTTATGTTTATGGCACAAATCATACTGTTTCTACGAAAATTAGCACCGCTTCTATTTTTGAGAAACTAAAATCAAAAACGATTTTTTGGTTGACAAAGTATATACCAAAACTAAGAAAAAAGCTGAAAAGTATTTACTGAAAATTCATATTTTGCATTATGATTAGAAAACAAAAATGATATTTGAATTTTTTTAGTCAATACCGACAATGTTTATTGTACAGGTAACACCATTTTTGAAAAAAAAAATACAATTTCCAAAATTGCACTGTTTCCAAAATAAAAGTAGCAAGCATTGATGGAAATTTATCTTTTACATTATTTTTGAAAAACTAATATCAAAATTGTTTAATGTCTGTCAAAATCGACAATATTTATGCCATAGAAATACAAGCACCTTATACATATTTTTGGGAAACTAAAATAAAAAAGACAAAAAAGCTGAAAAGTATTTACTGAAAATTCATATTTTGCATTATGTTTAGAAAACTAAAATGAAATTTTAATTTTTTTAGTCAAAATTGACAATGTTTATTGTACAGGTAACACCATTTTTTGCCAAAAAAAAATCAGATATCCAAAATTGCACTGTTTCTAAAATAAAGGTAGCAAGCATTGTTGGAAATTTATCTTTTACATTATTTTTGAAAAACTAATATTAAAATTGTTTAATTTCTGTCAAAATCGACAATATTTATACCATAGAAAAACAAGTACCTTATATATATTTTTGAGAATCTAAAATAAAAAAGACTATAGAGCTGAAAAGTATTTACTGAAAATTCATATTTCGCATTATGTTTAGAAAACTAAAATGAAATTTGAATTTTTTTAGGCAATATCGACAATGTTTATTGTACAGGTAACACCATTTTTCGCCAAAGAAATCAGATGTACAAAATTGCACTGTTTCCAAAATAAAAGTAGCAAGCATTGATGGAAATTTATCTTTTACATTATTTTTGAAAAACTAATATCAAAATTGTTTAATGTCTGTCAAAATCGACAATATTTATGCCATAGAAATACTAGTACCTTATACATATTTTTGGGAAACTAAAATAAAAAAGACAAAAAAGCTGAAAAGTATGTACTGAAAATTCATATTTTGCATTATGTTTAGAAAACTAAAATGAAATTTGAATTTTTTTAGTCAATATCGACAATGTTTATTATACAGGTAACACCATTTTTTGCCAAAAAATCAGATATCCAAAATTGCAATGTTTCCAAAATAAAAGTAGCAAACATTGACGGAAATTTTTCTTTTACATTAGTTTTGAAAAACTAAAATCAAAATTGTTTAATTTCTGTCAAAATGGACAATATTTATGCCATATAAATACAAGTACCTTATACTCATTTTTGAGAAACTAAAACACAAACTTTTTTTGTCAAAATTAACGATGTTTTCAACAAAAATTTCACTGTTTGTGCAAAAAACTGATGTATGGAGATTTGCACCGTTTCTATAAAAAAAAAACTGGAAAGTATTTGCTAAATATTTATGCTTATTATTATTTTTAACAAGCTAATATCAAAATGTTTTTTACTCCTCTCAAAATTGCCAATATTTGTAACACATATGGTTTCTACCAAAAAATTAAGCACCAAAAGTTGCATTGTTTCATTTCTAAAAACAAATACAAGTATCTAATGAAAAAGTACCTTTTACATTATTTTTGGGAAATAAAATGAACAGCCATGCTCACATAAATCTAGTAGAAAAAAATAAGTTACAATAGCAATTTTATATAGCAATGTCATTTTTTTTGTACTAGATTTATGTGAGCATGACTAAACAATCATTTTTTGTTGTCAAAATTGACAATGTTTATGGCAAGAATGACTGTTTTTTCCAAAAGACTTATGTATCAACAAAGGCACTGTTTCTGCAAAAAAACAGGAAATAATTTGGGTGTTTAACTACGTTTATTCGTTTATCAACGAAGAGATCTTTTTTTGTTTATATTTTAGATGTATTTCTTGTTATCATTTCTTGTTCACTTTTTATTCGGAATAAAGATATCCAAAATTGCACTGTTTCCAAAATAAAAGTAGCAAGCATTGACGGAAATTTTTCGTTTACATTAGTTTTGAAAAACTAATATCAAAATTGATTAATTTCTGTCAAAATGGACAATATTTATGCCATAGAAATACAAGTACCTTATACTCATTTTTGAGAAACTAAAATTCAAACTTTTTTTGTCAAAATTAACAATGTTTTCAACAAAAATTACACTGTTTGTACAAAAAACTGATATATGGAGATTTGCACCGTTTCTTAAAAAAAAACTGGAAAGTATTTACTAAATATTTATGCTTATTATTATTTATAAAAAGCTAATATCAAAATGTGTTTTTACTTCTCTAAAAATTGCCAATAGTTATACCACATATGGTTTCTACCAAAAAAGTAAGCACCAAAAGTTGCTTCATTTCTAAAAACAAATAGAAGTATCTAATGAAAAAGTACCTTCTACATTATTTTTGGGAAATAAAATGAACAGTCATGCTCATATAAATCTAGTACAAAAAAATAAGTTACAATAGCAATATTATATAGCAATGTCTATTTTTTTGTACTAGATTTATGTGAGCAATACTGAACAATTATTTTTTTGTTGTCAAAATTGACAATGTTTATGGCAAGAATTACTGTTTCTTCTAAAAACTGATGTATGAACAATGGCACTATTTCTGCAAAAAAGCAGGAAAGTATTTGGGTGTTTAACAACGTTTATTCGTTTAACAACGAATATATCTTTTTTTGTTTATATTTAGATGAATTTCTTGTTATATTTACTCACTTTTTATTCGGAAAATTCCATATTTCTATTTCCTTAAAATTTGTGTCTCGGCAATGAGAGAAGTATTTTTGGTGATTTTGATATCTCTTGAAAATGTAAACGTATTAAATTGTTTGCTCCTAAAGATTTTAGAATTTCTGTATAGAGTTTCTGTATATAGTTGTTAAAGAGTTTCTGTAATATTTTTAACCTTAATAATTAAAAGATAGGTTAATAAAGAAAACACTTGGTAAAGTTTCACAAGTTTTATAGAATTGCTCTACAATTTTTTCTGCACTGCTGCCATTCTCAAGAGAGATAAAACTGAATACAAATTCAGATTGTGTAACTCAAATAGGCCGCTTAATTGATAATGGTGGTGGGATTGCTCGTTCATTCATTACGCGGCTTTCCAGGATGCCGTTAAATATTGGCGTGTTTTCAAAGCACACCTGATCGTTAACTATGTTCCCCGTAGCTTTCTTGATTTCGAGGATTTCCAATAGATCTAATCTTCCTTTGTTGCCATTATGGAGCGGCGATAATCCTTCCTTATGTACATAATGGTTATATTTGATACAATGGTCAGCAATCCCAGTAGACGCTTTATTGTCTAAAACTGTTTTTTGGTGTTCTGTAAGTCTGATATTCAAATTCCTCCCCGTTTGACCTATATAGAATGCGTCACATTCAGAACACTGTAACTTATAAATGCCACTATGCTCTCCTACAGTTTTTTTTGTCCTTGGTGTTACTCAGAATATTGCTTAGATTAGATTTGGAAGAGATTGAGATGGGATTCTTTTAAATCTGGAGATTTGTACATACATGACATACAAATGTGAATTTTCGGCCTATTCATTCCCGAATTGCAAATTTGCAACATTTTAGCACAGTTAACATAAATAGACTTGGATAATTACCTATTGTTAATTGTCAGCTATTTAGATCATTAGAATGTTTTCATACAAAATTTTGAATTTCGAGAATGAAGATATTATTTTGAAATCTCCTAATTTCTATAAAAAATCTCAACAGTTCATGTTTCCTGAAATTCGATACTTAGCTGTTCTCGCGGAAGTTTTAATTTTAAAAATGTTGAAACATATTTAATATGTAATATGAATAAATTTTGGGCTTACACAATAAATTTTAATAGACTGATGCTATTATTGTATACATTATTCTTAAGACTCAAGTTTCCTTTTAATTTCACTGTTTTTCATTTACTAACAAATGCCTTATTTATTTAAGGCAACCTCATTCATATGTTCAAAGTAAGTTTCTAATTTACAAATGTTTTTTTGTTAGTGTTGAGGTTTTTCCTTGGGTTGAGCCCTCCCTTGCCGACAAGTCACGAGCCGCCACTGATCACAATATAAATTACAATACAAATTTAAATATAAATTATAATATAAATTGAAACATAAATTACAATATAAACTGCAATATAAATTACAATGCAAATTGAGTATTATAGAGTATAATAAAGTCAATTAAATGAACAGTTCTATAAATCCACAAAAAATATGAAAATTAATAAAATGTGGTTAAATTTCTATTTTATAATTTTAATGTAATTTAATAGAGTCAATAATCTGCCAATTTAATTTCATCTGTTATTTAACTTTACATTCCTATCCGTCTGTGTACAAGTGGAGGGGAGTGTAAAGGTCTCTAAACGCATTTTTTTTGTAGATCAAGTAAATATATTCTTTATCCGTTCCCAGCTCTTTCGGAGGAATAACCGCGTGTGTTTTCAAAGAATTTAATCTAATGTCACGTCCCGAGTCACCCAAGCCCCTTTCAAATAAAGACAATCGAGTTAAGGCTCGGCGCCTCTCTTTATTGCTAGGAGAAGTAATAAAATTGCCCATCACATTCAAAATGTGATGTGCACAGTAATAACAGTCACAATAATGACGTTGTTATTATATTTATTATCATTGTTAGCTATACACATAATAATAATTATTATACTCAAAATACAAAAGCCAAAATGATCATATTATTGTAACATAATTTGTTATCTATATGTATGTGTAAAATTATTATTGTTGCCTATACACTTAATCATTATTATTATACCCTTAAAACATAACTATCACAATGATCATATTGTTGTAATATAATATATTATCATTGAAATTTATATATTTATATGTAATTATTATACTCCAAGAATAATATTAACGTCCATTAAAAATCTGACATTATTGTTAGTAGTCGTTTAGATGTCAGTCAAAGTTCATTAAAAAAAATTGAAAGAAAAAAATATGAATAATGAAAATGGATGATACGTATCATAAGTATTATGTAAAATTATGTTTATATTTTCTTTCTTGTAATTTACAACATTTATTTCTGTAGAATTTGTTGCTACTCTTTTTATGCCCCTCATTAATGTTTTTTTCTGCTACACAAAAGATGAAAGAGATCTCATTAACGTGAACAGCTGGAATTTCAGCCGATCGTGGCCGCTTTTTGATGTTCATCCAATTGGTTTCCTTCGCCTCATTTGAAGCGGTATTAATAATTCATACCCGTCTTTCATTTGCAGCGATAAGAAGTTTGTTTTGCTGATTGATGGAACAAATTGCAGCATGTTTGCACAAATGGATTACAATCTTTTGAACGCGTTATTTAAGGTTCGACTTTTAATTAATAGTCTTGAGTTCGATCAGTGAATTGCGCTGTGTTTGCACAAGCGGATTAAAATCTTTGCGAAGGTGCTGCCACTTAAGGTTCCATTTTTTAATTAATAGCCGTGAGTGAAATCATTACCAAGCGTAATATTATAAATGCCCATTTACGCCTAAAGTGGTGTTGTGAATTAAGGCTCTGTTGTTACAAATCCAAATTGTTCCAATTCACGACGAAATTGTCACAAAAAGTCATATTCAGGTGTATGTAATACCGAAGTATCAAAAAAACACATCTTCAAAAAGACTCAATAGGAGACTCAATACAAGACTCAATCTTCTATGCTAATGTCAAGTCTCCGCGTTTTTTATGTTTTACAAACATTATGGCGTATGACATATAAACAAATCATTAAAGTGCACACCTACTGTACCATAAAATCTGAACTTGTAAACATCTATAATTTACGACATCTTTAATTTACGATCAGGAGACATAATAAATGTACTTATAGTGATAAATAATAATGCCACTCATAGATAGTGATAAATAATTCAAGTTGTATTACCGAAAGCGACATGCGAATAAAAAAAACTGGTATTCCGTAATTTAATAAACGATTTTTCAATTACGATAAAATCATACAATTACTGCACCGATGCTGCTAATGGTGTTATTAATGTATGTGGACAATAACAAAGACTAGGTCAGCCGTTTGTCATTGACCTCCAATGCCGCGTAGACTGGACATAATAGTACTTGTATTATTGACGAAATCGTGCAAATTCCATATAATTCAGTGAAAAGTTTCTAGAAAATTCTTATAATATTCCATAAATATTCTACTTTTCAAGAAAGGCATTAAAAAAAGTCTAATATGAAAATTGTATATATATTTTTTCTTAAAACTGTGAAAACTAAACCTAAACGACATAAACAATCTACTTTTCTAATATTTTAAAAACCACAAAAATGCCCTACAAAATACTGGAAAATGGATAAAAATTTAATGATTCGAATCAAGATACATATATTTTCAAATCAAAGTATAACATGAAAATTCTATTAAAAATCGTGTGGAAACTTTTTTTTTTCAAAAACTGCAATAACTAGATCAAAATTCCATAAAGATTATGTTATTTTGCTAATATTATATAATCCACGAAAATTCTATACATTCTTTAAAATGGATTTAAATTTCTAGATTCGAGCAAAGGTTATAATTAGAAAATATTTAAAACATATAAAATAAATAAAACATACACTTCTATTCAATTTCGTGTGAACACTCAAATTTTCCAACAATTGTGTAGATTTACAATCCTATAGACGATATGTACCCTACAAATATTTTAAAAGACAAGAACATTCTCTACAAAGTTTTTAGAAACGAATAATAGTTCCACGATTCAAATAAAGTCATAAAGTTACATCCATTTTCAAAAAAACGTATGATTAAAAAGTCTCTAAGAAATCGCGTGGATCTTAAATTTTCCAAAAATTGTTAAAATTATATCAAAATTTGATATGCAATATCTCATTTTTCAAATATTCTACAAGCGATGAAAATTCCATTCAACATTCTTGAACCTTAATTAAATTTCCAAGATTTCAAGTAAAGTTAGATTTTCAAAATAAGTACATATTTAAAATGTACAAAACCAAGATCCGACTTAACATACACATGCTTGCGCGTATGTCCGACATACACATAATATGTGCTTTAATATTAAATATTAATAAATATAATATTAAATTTTATATTTAATTAAATATTATTTAAAAAGTACAAAAAGAAATCCGATCCGACTTCGTGTGGAAACTTTATATTTCCCAAAACTGTAAATATTAAAACGGAATCCCATAAGCAATATCTACTTTTTAAAATATTTAAAAAATCATGAAAATTCTCTACAAAGTTCTTAGTTATAAATCCATGATGCGAATAAAGTAATAAAGTTAGATACATTTTCAAAAAACGTAAGATTAAAAAGTCTCTAAGAAATCACGAGGACTCTTAAATTTTCCATAAATTGTAAAAATTATATCAAAATTTGATATGGAATACCTATCTCATTTTTCAAATATTCTAAGCCATTCAAATTCTATACAACGTTCTTGAAAATTAATCAAATTTCCAAGATTTCGAGTAAAGTTAGATTTTCAAAATAAGTACATATTTAAAAAGTACATAACGAAATTCGATGCGACTTCGTGTGGAAACTTTATATTTATAAAAACTGTAAAAATTAAAACTGAATCCCATAAACAATATTTACGTTTTTAAAATATTTTAAAAACCACGAAAATTTTCTACAAAATTCTTGAAATAAAATTAAAATTCCATGCTTCGAATAAAGTAACATTCATTTTAAAAACATGAAATAAATTATAATTCCATGATTCGAATAAGTAATAAAGCTAAACATATACATTTTCAAAAAACGTATGATTAAAAAGTCTATGAGAAATCGCGTGCACTCTTAAATTTTCCAAAAATTGTTAAAATTATATCAAAATTTGATATAGAATATATCATTTTTCAAACATTCTACAAGCCATGAAAATTCTATACAACATTCTTGAAAATTAATTAAATTTTCAAGATTTCGAGTAAAATTACATTTCCAAAATATGTACATAATTTAAAAGTAAAAAACGATATTCCATCCGACCTCGTGTGGAAACTTTATATTTCCAAAAACTGTAAAAATTAAAACTGAATCCCATAAACAATATCTACGTTTTTAAACTATTTTAAAAGCCACGAAAATTCTCTACAAAATTCTCGAAAATAAATTAAAATTCTACGGTTCGAATAAAGTAACATACATATAAGAATTTAAGTCGCGTGGAAACTCAAATTTTTCAAAAACTGTAAAAATTATCTACGTTTTTTCAAATATTCTAATAGAATTAAAAATTCCATACAAAATTATAGAAAATTAATTAAAATATCATAATTTGAGTAAACTTTGAATAAAAAAATCTATAGGCTAATGATTGATATTTTTAATGAAAATACTAGTTATAAAATTCTATTTATACAATAAAAGGATTTTAACAAAAAATTAACCTTAATTTTTTCGATTTACCTTAATGTTTCGATTTATAATATTTTAATTAGTACGATAATTGTGCTATTAATTTGAAATTATTAATTAATTTGTAATTAGAAATATAATATTAGTATGATTTATTTACTAATACAATATTAATATGATTTAATTGGTATGATTCCACGATTGAAGTAAAATTACGTAAAATTTCGAAAAAGGTATGGTATTAAAATTCTATAAGAAATCGCGTGGAAACATAATTTTTTCAAAAACTGAAAACAGCATTACAAACATAGCATTATGAAGCTAGTCGACTACAAAACTACTTGCACATATATTCATATTACAATTTAAACTATCGACAAATATTTTGGTGCATATATTTGTTGAAAAAAAGGCTCCTTCAACTATAAATCAACGAATATGCAAAGTTTATAAAAAGGTCAAAAAGCACGAATTAACATTATATACTTATGGGCCGGTTTGAATGACTAAATTTGTATGTCTCATTCAATTCTAGAATCCGGAAGCCTGCTTCTGCAGCTCTGTAAGTGGACATCATTGGTAATGATAATGTAATAATTATAACTAATTTGTGTCAATCCTCTTCCAAATTTATCGCTGTATTTTTTATGTATTATGCCTGAACGCCTCTAAGGCCGTATCCTTTCTAGTCAAAGGTGGCAACGATATCTATAGGAGTTTCGAGAGTCGAAAGGCTCAAAACCATGCGACTTTACTAGGCGTACGGCGTCCGCGCCGTGCGTCGCACTAGCCCGTAATCACCGTGCAGGACAACCGGATGGGCGGCGGGATCTCTCTCGCTGCGTTCCTCCAGTTCTAAACGGTCGACCATCGGTGTTTAGTTCGATGTCGAAACTTGGAATTGTCTGTTTAATTGGTTGCAATATTTAAAATCATTGTTAGCAGATAGGAAATATGTACAAATACCTGTATGTTGAAAATTAGAAGAAAAAGGAATTTTAAGTTAATATTTATTTTTTATTATTATAAATGTATATTATGTATAATTACTCGTGTTTTGTTTCATATGTATATGTTATCATACTGTATACTGGTAGCCGTTACTTTGTGGAACATGCTAAATGAATTAAATAAAACAATTTTACTTTGTTACTTCCACTAACACATTTATTTTACAAAAATAATTTAGTGACTGCAGTTTCGACTACTATATAGTCATTGTCAAACTAAGTCCACATAAAATTCCACATTTCCACATAATTCCACATAATTCAGTGAAAAGTTTCTAGAAAATTCTTATAATATTCCATAAATATTCAACTTTTTAAGAAAAGCATTATAAATAGTCTAATATGAAAATTATACATGGGATCGTAAAGAAATATAATTTTTCTAAAAACTGTGAAAACTAAAACTAAAACACATAAACAATCTACTTTTCAAATATTTTAAAAGCCACGAAAATACTCTACAAAATACTTGAAAATGGATTAAAATTCTATGATTTGAATAAAGATACATACATTTTCAAAAAACGTATGATTAAAAAGTTAGTTCGACAATGACTATAGAGTAGTCGAAACTGCAGTCACTAAATTATTTTTGTAAAATAAATGTGTTAGTGAAAGTAACAAAGTAAAATTGTTTTATTTAATTCGTATATTTCATCAGTTTCCTGGCACATGTTCCAGCTTATTCAGCCATTTTCAAAGGATTATATGTGTTTACAATACAATTTATTTGATCGATGACACATTCGATTAATTAAATTAATTCAACTGAATCCATGGTATAAAATTGCCTTGGAGAGCTCGTTTTGATTATTCAATATGTTTTTAGCATCCATAATACCTTTTTTGATCTCTATTCATTCTAATGTTTAATCTATCTCCTTTTTCAGAAAATTTAATTGGTTTCATATGTCCTAAATGGTGTCCTGTTTCTATACAATGGCACGTTAATCCCGTTTGTCCACTTATATTCTGTATCGCCTTCTTATGTTCATTGTACCTTGTTTTATAGTTCCTTCCTCCCTGTTTGAGCATGTGCCATCACAATGTTTACAATTAATTTGATATACTCCAGATTTATTTAATTTGTCTATATTTTCCATTTTATTATTGATTATAAATTTTTTTATATTATTTTTGTTAATTTCTTGAAATTTCTGTTCATATCTTTCTACTTGTGTTTGTCACATATCGTAATGTAACATGTTTTTTCTTTTCTTCAGTAATTTCCTCTTTATATATATATATTTAATTATATTCGTTCTTAATTTTTTTAAAAGTATTTTATCAATAAATCTCTTGTTAAAGCCATTGTTAATACCAATTTGGTATATTATATTTAATTCTTTATTATAATCTTCTTTCTCCATTGGTATATTTATTAAAAGACGTATATATGAACTTAGAGCAGATTGTAATATATGTTGTGATTGGTATCAGTCAGATGGAATTATATTATAATTTAATGGATGATTTGGAATGAATTATAGAATTATATCTGTTGTTATTGGTTTTCTATATATTGAGAATTTTGATTTGCAATTTTCAATTTTTGTTGTTAAGTCTAGAAAGTTAATTTTACTGTTTTGTTGTTTTTCCATTGTGAATAAAAAAATTGTGTTTCTTAAACTCTATAAGCACAAAAAATCAATTCACAACGGAAAAAGAACAAAATGGTAAAATTAAATTTCTAGACCTAACAACAAAAAACTTATCATCAAATCAATCAAACAAAACATCAATCAAATACATTGTGTTGTAAAAACATATAATCCTTTATAAATGGTTTATAAATGGCCGAATAAACACGTGTCAGGAAACTGATAAAATATACATATAAAACGAAACAAGAGTAATTATAGATAATATACATTTATAACAATAATAAAATGTTTCATGAAGGTATTAGCAAGGAAAGTATTAATTTTATTTTTTATATTTTGCACAAGAACAAACATGTTAGATATTAAATTATGATTTAGATAATTGAAATAACTTGAGTTGTTAGATTTGTGGAGAATATACATTTTATTGAAGCGATGAAATGCACACCAGTTATTACTCTCCTCAAAAGAATTATTGCATATTGCAAAAAAACATCATTATTATTTTTTTAAACTGTAGATGTGATTCGTGTTTGTAGGTAGAAACAAAAAAAAATATGTGAACATTATTTTTAGTAGTTAATAAGGCCTCCCAGTCCTTGCATGCTTGATAATTGCCTTGATTTCCTCTCTAAAATACAACATAAATATAACGTTTCTTTTTTCGTACTTCCTGGTAATAAAAATAATATTAATATCATAAACTAAAACTATGGATTTCTTCTTGCATGTACTTGTTCAAATTGAACAAAATTTGAAGCCAATCTTCCAATTTTGGTTTTGTGCATCAGTAGTAAATATCAATTGGCTTCGTTAAAACTCTACAAGATCATTCAACAACGTTGTCATAGTTGCTATATAGGGAGTCAAAAGTCTTAAGCAAAATATCCTATCATGATTTCTGATGAACCCCCAATGATTACAAATACTTACAGTTTAGTTCAAGTATAGTTCCAAGTTTAGTTTGCAATATACTTACAGAAATTGCTCCTTTTACAATTTTAATTCATAGGTAAGTCGTCTACAATATTGCACAAAGCAAGTTTTGTTTCTTAAATAGAATATCAACCTGCAAATATTCTGATTTTATTGGTTACACAAATGCACTAAGCAACGTTATACAGAGTGTCTCTAAATTACGGGGACATGGGTTAACCACAGATTACTGGGATCAAAAGAAGACGATTTAACAAAACTATATACAAATGTATTTGGTTTAGCCAGTATTCAGGTTCAAAGTTAATTAAAAAAAAAAACAAAATTTGCTTATAACAAGAGAACTTCTTCTTTCTTCTTTTTCGTCTTCTTTTGATCCCAGTAATCTGTGGTTAAGCCATGTCCACATAATTTAGAGACACCCTGTATATACAGTTCTAAACTAGTAAGGTCAATTCCGAAGGCTTCCTACAATCCTTCTTGAATCATCTCGAAAATGGAACGTCCTTGAGAAAATTTGGTTAGGTATTTATAATTATTATAATTAAGTATTAAATATTAATAAATTACTACCTATTACTATACAATTATTAGTTATTTATATAACAAGTGAGTTAAGTGAATGTTTTTCAGTACATAACATTTACTCACTTGTTTTCTGCGATATTTATTGTCAAATCAAATTTTTAAAAGGCTGATTGCAGTGTTTTTGTACCAGAATTAAGCCCCAGAAGCAGTAGGAAAGTTGGTGTCCACGAAGTTAAAGGTATTCTATCAAATCGATGTTGTATGATTTTGATTTTGAATGAATTCAAACTTTTAATTCACTAGTGGAATCAAGAAAATTTTATTTCACTTGAAGATAAACAACTGATTATGATGTCTGCTAAGAGATATATAACGTCAGTCTAAAAGTCAGAATTGAATAATAGTATATTACATAACGAGAGTTGTAAAAAGCATATTACACGCGTAGAGAAAATTTACGTAATTTACTTAAAAACGCAAAATTATCATTAAAAACAGAATTACTACAGCAACAATTAAATTTTAGAAAAGGAGGAATGCAAATGTCTCGCGGGACGAAGTGACGGCAAGGGTAAGAATGCTGGGAGGCTGTCGCTGGCATGCATAGTTGTGCCACAATGATAGGCTTGCGGCGTTTTGGTATTTTATTAGAATCCGTACAATATCGCTAAATGTTCGAGTTTGACGTTAAATTATATGAAAAATTATTGGAAATAATATATCAAGTGGCATGAACGTTACCGATTATAATTCGATTTGAATTGAACAGCGTTACATCCAGAAATATTTACAGTGGTTTATTTTCTATCACGCATCAAATGCACGTGTCCATTTAAATGCCGCTCTGGCGCAATATGAGTACGGCGATACCAATATCTCGTCTCTATTGACTACGAGCCGACAATAATTGTTTAAACTGCATTAATATCTAACGTTTGTTGATCAAAGTACATTGTTTAATTGTTTTCTGAGTTAATCTTCTTCATTATGTTCGAAAAAGTGGGACGATTTGATTGATATTAACGAACATTACAAAAACATTATTAATAAATGAGTTGAATAGAATTTATGCCAAATTTTCACATCATTTGAGGGTTACTGCATTCCTTTTATTGTGTTTTTTATTTGGTTAAATAATATTGTAACAGCAAAAGGTTACATCAGGTTAAGTGTTACAGCGCAGCGACAATATGTGTGAAATGCCATACATTTCGGAAGACTTTCCGCAATAACAATTTAACGAGCTGCATAATTACATTACAGTTTTAATACGTTATTAATGAATGTACCATATATCTTCTGAATTTAAAAAAAAGTCCGTACTTTTGTTTCAATTTCATTTAAAACCCAGGGGTCAAAACTTATGAAACCGATAGTAGGTTATAAGGAACGAAAACAACGATATAATTAACCTCGTTGAAAAAGTTATCTTTGGTAATGTTTCAATGTTATAATTACATTACCGGGGATCACTCGATTCAGTTCCTCTCCAAAAGAACGGCAATTTGATATTTGGTACATTTTCAGATTTCAGATATTACACAGGTATTCAGGATTACATTCAGGTATTCAGGATTACATTCAGGTATTCAGGATTACACAGGCCTACATTTTTTTTTCATGAAAAAGTGTTTTAAGTTTATTAGCTGTGCTATAGTAAATGGGGTGTGCTGATCACGAATCTGTGCTAGGTTTTTTTCCAGCACGTCAGGTTTTCAGGAAAAGTGTGTTTGAAATTTTTCATAGAAACAGCCAAAAATATTGAGAAAATATTTATTGAAACTATATTTAATAGAAAATTACACTCCAAAATTGAGGTGTTCATTAAAAAAATAATGCAGTACGTTAGACACTACGTTAGACAATCGTTGGTTTATTTTGAATAAAATCGTTCTCGTTTTCCCTCAAAACTGCGTTTTGTACTTATCTTTTTGTGGATTTTTATGAGCGAGTCCCTCTTCAAGGTCTAGCAGTAATCAGCAATCATTCTAATATCCCCTCTTCCTTGGTAACGTCTCTCCATCAAGACTTTATGTCTTGATGGAACCTCTCTCTCTGTTCCTCGCTGACAGCTCCAAGATTTTCGGGAAAAGAGTCAACGTGGGAATTCAGAAAATGAAGTTTGACGCTCATATTGCATCCCAGTTTTTTATAATTTTCGACCATGTTGGCTTCAATTTCTTTGTAGTTTGGAGACTTGTTGTTTCCAAGGAAACCGTCTATGACTTCTACGAAAGAACTCCATGCTTCAGATTCATCCTGGGTCATTGTATTCTGGAACAATCTGTCCGATTTTAAGATTCGAATTTGAGAGCCTACAAAAGTTCATCCTTTAAGTTTAGCTTTAGAAAGTGCAAGAAATTTGTCGCACCGGTATTTAAAGCAGTCACCTTGTTTATTTAAAGCTTTGACAAACTGCTTCATCAATCCTAACTTTATGTGAAGGGGAGGCAAAAGAACTAATTTTGGGTCAACTAATGCATCACGCACCACATTTTTTTGTCCCGGTACAAGTCTTTCTTTGAGTGGCCATTCGTTCTTAACGTAATGTAAATTTCGTGCACGACTGTCCCACTCGCACAAAAAACATGGATACTTTGTGAATCCAGACTGCTGACCCTAAAGCATGGATATTATTTTGAGGTCTCCACAGAGTTGCCAACAATATTCGCTATACTTTATTGTATTTAGCAACAGCTCAAGATTCTCACACGTTTCTTTGAGATGCACGGAGTGAGCAACAGGCACCGATGCATAAGTATTACCATTGTGCAATAAGACACACTTAAGACTTCTCTTAGAATAATCAATAAATAACCTCCATGATGTGGAATCGTAATTGTCAGCTCCTAGTTTCATGACTACTTCAGGAATATTATTACAATACACCAGTGAACCCTCTTGAGAGAAATATTCCGCGAACTCTTTTTCACGATGCCTATACTACGAAAATGTGGTTCCTGGAGCCAACAGATTTTTGTCTTTCAGTCGTGATCCTAAGATTTGTGAAGCATCCTTCGATAGGCCCAAGTCTCTCACTAACTCATTTAGTTCAGCTTGGATAAACTTTTGAGGTTGGTCTATATCAGGATTGAATTCGTCTTCATCGGTATTTTCGTTTGAACTTTCATCTGATGATTGCTGTTGGATTGTGTGAAGACAAGGTGAATAAATGGGAATTCCTGGTCCATGAGGTACAGGTCGTTGAGCAGATGGTAAATCAGGATACTGAATAGTATGTTTATTTTTCGAATTGAAACCCTTGACATCGCAGGAGCAAAAGTAACAGTCGTCTCCATGGTTTTTTGTTCCCTGGAACCATAAGAATGCCAAAGGGTAAAGAGCTACGTGTACCTTTTGTCCCTTTTCTCAGTAGCTCGACACACTGAAAGCACACTTTGTGTGGAGCCCAAGGTTTGTCGTGATCACCAAGCTTTACACCGAAGTAATCGTGCTAAGCTTTCTTGATAAATTCTGTTGTGTTTCGTTGATGCTTTGCTAACGGTAAATCACCACACACGTAACAAAATATATTAGGACTGTTTTTGCATTTTCTTGACGACATTGTGACACACTAAACAGTCAGAAAACAAAACACAACTCGATGCTACAAACAACTGACGCTAACTAACTATTTCGTAAACAACTGCTGAGCCATCAAGGTGACCTTGACAGATGCGAAAATGATACAGTATTGTCATTGAAGTGAAATAAACATAATATTATACTTAAATATTTTCTGTCAATGTATCAACTATTTTAAAGAAATAATTTTAATGTAATTTAGGAAATATCATAAAGGTACTTCTTTGCTCTAGTACAAAATATCTCACAAGGTATTTTTTTGTGAAAAATCTTGACGTGATGAGCTCAAACCAAATTAACATTCAGAATCAACGTACCCGTATTAGCTAAGGACACTTATCAAATTCAAAACACAAAAAATCATATCGGCTTGTGTTATTAAAATGTGTGTGTGCATGAAAGTTTCATAATGTTATAAGAAATCTACATTAGTTGCTGCGAATTTGATTGGAAAAATCTCTACAGAACAGTATAGGTGCATTATATTCCAACATTCACATGGAAATTATGTCTGATGTAAAATTGGACTCGCCTCGCACAATGCACGGATGCAACTCGACTTTAATTCCCCCGCGACCTGGGAATTCAGCTCCTGAATGCAGTGCCTATAATCGCTGAATGAATAAATTCAGAGTATCCCAGATATTCGTGCGATCGATGTTGTAATCCATGACGCAACTGTGGAGGCCAAGGGCCGGTTGACCCTTGAACTTTTTGCACGTGAGCGCATACGAATCGAATTCCAGGTGTACCCTTTATAAATACTAACAGGGTCGGCTCTACCATGCATCGATATGTGAATAATCACCGTAAAAAATAAAGTGGAATTCTTCGTATGTTATCAATTGCATTAAGGTAATTATGGTACCCAAATGAAGTTTTGATACTTTAATACGTAGTATAAATAATGTACACAAAAGTTTCTAATAATTTCTTCTTGAACTACAAGAAAGCACTATACTGTCTAGAGAATTGCTACAGATTCTATAGGTAGAGATAGAGATACATACCAGGCATTCCTACCCAATTACAAGGTAGATTTTATAGATACAGATAGATATCTATATAGTACTCCCCAATTTGAGATATACTGTATATAATGTTGAATCATCTATGTACTATCCACGTACTATATAATACGTGGGATTAGTTTATTCAGTGCATTTGAAATTATTTCAGGTCCTCAATAACATACACTGAAAAGAAATTGGCTCATATTTTATTATCAATTCACAACTGCGTTCCCGAACGTAATGGAAAACCTCTGAATTTCCCTCGCATCTCGTCTCCAGAAAGGAAAGGCAGAGATTTCCTTGCGGCAGGTGCGGTCCGGAAAAATCGAAGCGTTCAATTCGGTGATTTGCAATTCGTGCCCTGATTGCCTACGCATCCCAATTCGGACGTGCTCACTGGGACGGAGCCTGATTCCCGAAGACATTTCTGGAGAGGCATTAATTGTGTAACAGTTAATCGCACGAGAGGGGTGAATTATGAATGACAATTGGGACCGGATTGCTTCGGGAATTTTAATGGAGGCATTAAAACGGGTCGACAGGTATTGATTTCGCAGGGCCGAGAAGCGCCCGTTCAGGACATTATTTGTTATATTTTCATGTACTAGAATGGAGGAGGATAGTGGAAACAGTGAGAACCACTTTCGTGTTGTGCTTTCGAGCGCACTTGATGTAAAATGCGGCTGTGCATAATATTATTCTTGAGGTAAAATAATTCGCACTGAAGTTGAAAATGGTTGTAACAATGATAAAACTGTAGAAATGCAGGGCTATACCAATATTTCATTATAGATATCATCTTCCTATTAAGCATGTACCAATGACAAATATTTTAATGAAAACTTCTGTGATATACAACTGTTGTAGTGTTAAAAACTGCTGGAACTTTAAATGTGTAATTTGACTTGTGTAAAACTTTAATGTTACTTAACACCAATAAAATACTTTACCCTACTTTACTTATTCTTTCAAGTAACACTAGTTTAGTTGAACAATTCTGATAAAAGGGATAAAATACCAAGAAAATGATCATCACACATATTAGCCAACATTTTATTATTAACAGGTCTTTCCAATAAGTTGTACATGATCAAATCTTTAAACTGGAATTACATCAAGTTCATTATACTTCATCGATATGGTAAATCTACTTTCACATTATTATACATTATTATTATTATTATTGTATAAACGAACGTGAAAAAATAAATTTAAGAAAAATGAAAATTAGACATAGAAAGATAGAAAATAGACTGACAAAAAAGTCGAAAAATTCAACTCCAGTTCAAAAAGTTACAATTATCTATTTAAAATAATATAGGAAAATTGTATATAATTAAAACTAAAAATTGTGTAGCAAAATTAGTTTTTAGAATATCAATGAATCGGCAATAAAAATATTAACAAACAATATCAAGATATAAACCATTGAGTTCAAAGTTTAAACAAAAAAAAATGAAAAACAATTTTAAAAAAGACGAATTTACCAATGTTTCTGCATGAATTATGAAAATATGTTGCCTACCATTGCCTACAAAATCGGCAATGAAAAATGTAACAATGGCAAAAATCAATTTCAAAACAGAAAATTATTTTTTTGTTATAGTTTCATTCATCAGTTATACCAGTTATTATTATATTTTCATTTTTTTCTTTCTTCTTTATTGGGAGTACTTACTGGTAGTATATTTAAATATAAAGATGTTTCTTAGCTTACGTTGTTTTTATTATTTTTATTATTTGTTCTTCACCTTCCAAGTTTTGGCTATTTGTGAGCCATCTTCATTTAGAATAACACTTCTGAAGATAGTTCACAAATAGCCGAAACTAGTCAGGTGAAGAACAAATAATAAATATAATAAAAGCAACATAAACTAAGAAACATTTCTATATTTAAATGTACTACCAGTAAGTACTCCCAATAAAGAAGAAAGAAGACAATAGTGCATGAAAACCACGAAATTCTGAAATTTGAAATAATTAAAAATAAATTTAATATTTTATATTTGTTAATTGAAGTCGTCATTTGTTTTGTATTTCCAATTGGTCTCGGTTGATGCACAATATTTGATGAAGAATCAACTTTTCTCAGAATATTTTTATATGTTAATTAGGTGGATATGTCGAATATCAGAATTGAACATTGTAAACGGAAAAGTGGAAATTGCGACTATTAAAAAAAACATATAACTAAATAAACGTGTATTAAATAAAAACTCAAAGTATTTATATAAAAATGGATTTTGTTAAACTTAAACTTGAACATTTTAGCAATGAAAGTTTTGGAAATTTAAGAATCACTTTAAAAATAAGTAACAAGTAACAAAAATACTAAAATAAAATTATTGACTTTCGAAAATTTAAAAGATTACCACCAAATAAAGAAATAGTAAATAAAAATATAAGTTTTGCATTTTTTTATGATTACTACTACGTAAAAAAGAAATGTGACTCCGAGAAGAGAAGAGAACATTTTGGAATTTTAGACTCACCTGACAATAATAAATCAAATAGGAAATATTACCTCTTGAAGTTTATGAGCAAATACAGTTAAGTTAACAAAATAAATATAAAAGTTAAATACAATTTAAAAAAAAAACGTAAAATTAAACGTTGTTGTATAGAAAATTTAAAATAATACAGAAAAATGGGAGTATTCTGAAATAATTTAAAAAAACTGAAAATCGAACATTGCAGTAAGAAAAACTGCATGTAACTAAATATTGTATAATTTAGTAATAATAAAAATGGATAATTAATAAATATTAATCTCCCGTTAGTTATCCCCTATAAATAAACATTATTATTAATCTCTCGAAAAAATATTCATAAATATAAAAATCTGATTTATAACTGAAACTTGAAAATTACAGTAATGGAAAATTTAAAAATTAAAGAATCGACTAAAAAAAAAAACAATTAACAGGTAAACTAAGTTGTCGACTTTCGAAATTATGAAAAAATACATCTAAGTAAAGAAAACAGTAAATAAGAATAATGAAATTAGAAAACACTTTAAATGATTGCATTTATTATGTGTGCGTTATGAATAAGATTAAAATTATTTAAAAAAAGTACAGCAAAATGTAAGTGAAAGAAGAACAATTACAAAAAAATAAAATTAAACATTGTAATGAACAACATTTTGGTAATTAATTAACAGTTGGCAAAACACAATTACAAAAATCAAAGAATTCAAAAATGTAAATATTTATTATATAAATCTGAAAATTGAACAATGTAAGACAGGAAATTTTGAAATTAAGAATATTTAGAAATATTACATTTAACAGTGTAGAAAATTATAGTATTCAAAAATGAAAACATATATTTCATAGAATTGAAAATTGAACAATTTTGCAATGGAAATTTAAAAACTTTAAAAATTAACTTTCAAACACCCTGTATGTGTAAAAAGATGATTATAACATTTCCCGTATCTACCATTACTGTATGCGCATTTCCCAATGAATCACCCTGTATAAAACTAAAATATGCACAATGTAATACAGGAAATTTTGAAATTAAGAATATTAAAAAAAAATACATTTAACAGTGTAGAAAAATTATAGTATTCAACAATCTAAATATCCATTTCAAAGAATTGCAAATTGAACAATTTAGCAATGGAAATTTTAAAACTTTAAAAATGACTTGAAAAGTAAGAAATTAATAACAAAAATATTCATAAATATAAACATTTATTTTATAACAGAAAATTGAAAATTGCAGTACTTACTTGCAATTAAGATGAAAAAAAAAAACTTTCAAAATTATGAAAAGATACATCTAAGTGAAGAAAACAGTAAATAAATATATTAAAATTAGAACACTTAAAAAAATTGCATTTATTATGTGTGAATTATGAATAATTTTACAATTGTGTAAAAAAGTACAGCAATTTGTAAGTGTAAAAATAACACTTACAAAATATAAAATTAAACATTGTAATGAACAAAATTTTGGTAATTAATTAACGGTTGGCAAAAAATAATTACAAAAATCAAATTATTAAAAAATGTAAACATCTAATTTGGAAATTTTAATACTTTAGAAATGACATAAAAAGTAATAGGAAAATAAAAGTATTTACTTTGGAAAGTATAAAAATTTTTCCACCAACTAAAGAAAGTATAAAACTATAATTATAATTATTATAATATTATAATGTTGATGATCAAGTGAAACATTCTTCAAAGAAGAAGAATTAGACTTGGACTGTTAATTGGGTTTTCAAATATACTCCATAGAATATTGATGATCAAGTGTCATTTTCTAAATAAGGAATGAAATCAATTCAACTATTCTGTATCATTAATTAAGTGAGTATTATACTTTACAAATTCTCTCGAGAATAGTAATGATGAAACGAATCATTTTCAGAAGATGAATATGATTCTCTTTAACTGAATGGAAAACTTGTTAATTTAGATTTCAATCTTCACAAATATAATATATTGGAACATAGTGATAATCCACTTCTACTAATCATTTACTTAAGAAGATATGATACGTTTTATCAATACCTCAAAATCTACATTTTCTTCGCATATGATTAATTTGAAATAAAATTAAAATGGAACATTAGGTATTGATGATAAAGGGATTTATGTCCTGAACAAGAAAAGGGTTGCTTTCAACTATATGTAAATAATCTATGAAAACTATTAGCTTTTCTGGCCAAATACCCCTAAAAAATATTTACTGTCTTTTTAATACAGTTTGAGAAAAACCAATATTATCTTGAATAATGCTTGAATAATATCTTCAGAAAAAATTATAGGTACATATTTTAAAATGATTGTCTATAAAGAAAATCAAATACTTTTTCAGTATTTCTGAATACTGGTTAAAGGCTATTAGCGTTTCTTGGCAAGAAATTGGTTTACTTTATCATCATGGTTTGAAGAACAAAAAAAATATTTCCAAAAATGCTTGAAAAATGTTTTATAAAATATTACCAATAACTAAAATTTATCCGTGGTAGTTTTTTTCAAATTCTTTTATAAATCTGACTAAAACAAACATTTTCCAGAAACACGGTAATATCATCATTTGAGTCTTTTTAATGATATAAAAAAAATAGGATATGGATTTTTTTTCACATTCGTAAGAAATCACTGAACATTTATGAATGTTGTACAAATCCTGTAGGATTTGCCATGAAATTACTTTTCTGATTTCCTGGAAATAAAATATATCATATTGCAGCCTCGAAGGTACAAATAAAAGTTATATTTGCAATAATAAAAACACTACAGACGAACACACTAGGCTCCCCCTGAGCACACACAGATTGCAGAATTTATTAGCTCGACGTACATAAAACGGAGATATAATTTTTATTTGTACATGGGGTCAGCGCCGTTAGCGGACGTGATGGAATAAAAGCAAATTTGATTCAGTGCGATACAAAAAATGTGATTTTATGTCAAGCACCGTTGGTCAAATTCACGTGTATTGTAATTGTGTTTTATGGCTTTACACGCTGCGTTGACCCCGTGCTGGATGTTGTTTCGTGATAATTGTAATTAACGGCGTTTACCACGGAGTGTTGTAAATGATTCATGTTGACATGTTTAATTGCCACCAATACTCTATAAAATCACATAAAAATAATTAGTATATTTTTTAGTCACCGATGGCATATTTCTGATGCTTTGACTAATTACCATCGCCAACAAACAATTTTCGTATAAAAAAATTATAATAGTTATTAACAGACATCATTACCATTACCTCACTAATAATGTAATAAATTAATACGAATTTAATTAATACTGGCTGGTAGCTGAAGCATTTTATCTTGTCTTTACCTCATGTTAAAATGCAATTTTATCGTCGTAGAGCCGTCAATGAGTAATCTCCATTCATTTATTTTATATGGTTGGTTCATTTTTTGAAACAAACCTTGAATATCGTTACAGTAGAGAATAGTGTTTTTCTTCTCAAAATATGCAGCCAATTCCAAGCTTCTTTTTCTATAAATTGTTACTTTTGACCCAAGTGAAAGATGTTTCCATTGTTGCATACTTGAAGTTAATAATTTAATAATTGTGCATCTTGCTTTGATAAATGTAAATCACATCTGATCACATCTGATCTACTTTCATTAAGTTCAGATTGAGTCACTAAATGGCATTTATTAGACTCATACAAACTATCACTGCTGGGAACAATATCATTGAACGATGATTCCGAATTACTGCTTTTAGTACCAGAAACGACTGGCAATGGATCATTTGGTAAACGTTGAACTTTTTTTGAAACAGATCGAATATTTGCGTATTGCACACTTGTTCGATTTTTCATATTGATCCCAACAACTTTTGATAAACAAAAATAACAATCGGTTTGGTGATTACTTTGCTCTCTCCATATTACTGGAACTGAAAAGTCGAAATATTTCCTGTCGCCATTCGATCTCTTGTATAAAATAGCCCTGCAACTATTACAAAACAATGTCGGTGTCCACGTTTTGTCTAAATTTCTGACAGCAAAACCAAAGTAAAGTAAATATGCACATTTTAACGGTTCTGTTATTTCATATCCTTTCTTTCCAACCATATATTTACCATATACAAAGCAGAAATAGCTTGAATTAGTAACGCACGATCTACTTGACAAATTTAAGCACTATTATGAAAATAGAGAATAAATGTGGGTTTCCGTCAAATTACTTTAAAGTAGCGCCATCCATGCGACATTAAAAAACAACTAGACCTGATAGCGCAATTTTGGTGGTAAATTTGAATGCTAGGCACCCAAATTACTTGGAAAACATCCTCCCCTTTTCCAATCAATTTTTGAGACAGGATGTTCAGGCATTAAAACGCATTAAAATAGGCAGGCAAAAAGACACTAAAAATGTGATAAAAAGGCATTAAAAATACGAAATAGGCATTTAAAATATTTATTAAAAGTGAATAATGTGTAACAGGCATAATAATAAAATTGATTTTACAATATTTCTTACAAAATAATTTGTTACATATTTTAATTGCAGCTGATTACAAGGTGTTGTCTTCTGTCCGATAAGACGTATTTCAATTGCGAAAATGATCTTTCCACGTCCACCGATGTAACCGGCGCATATTTAAAACTTGCAGTTTTAATTGCATCATAATTTATTTGTTCTTTCGTGTTTCCCAGAAGGGTACCGGCAATTTTCTTTAAAACGTCAAAATGTTTATTCGCATTGAATACAGTTTCACATTTTGTTTTATATCAGCCGACCTTTGTTACCAGAAACATCACAAATTCGTGTAATTGTAGTATTAATAATATTAACAGCATTGCATAAAGATAGGTCTCTACTTTCTAGAGATGTAATTTTTTCAGGAAGAAAATAATTTGCAAAAATTAAAAAAAAACGTTTTCTATTGTTTTGTTTTCCAAAACCATTGTATCCTTTTTGATGGAACCCACTGAATCTTCATGTAAATGTGAAATGATCTCTTATATTTTTGCAAAATGTGTAGCGTAGTAGCAGACAGCAGTTGTCCAGGTGCCCCAACGAGTTAATACTGGTTGAGGTGGTAATGCCAAATCGGGCGCAATTTCTTTAAACAATCTTACACATGATAGGGCTTTCAAAAATATTTTTTTTAGAGATTATATTAATATATCTACGTTTGAAAACATTTCGCGGATTTCCTCAGCTACTCCATGAAGCTCATGAACAACACATGTTAAATGCATCATTCGAGGAAATAAAACTTTTAACGTATTCCCTGCCGTTTGCATGTAGGGCCTTTTTCATGTCACTGACGAACATCAGAACGTTGTCATGTTGAATATTTCCCAGCCAAAGAAGGGAGAGAGAATTTGTGAAAAACTGTCCATGTGATGCAATTGTGGTGCTGTTAGTTTTCTCCAAGCAATCAGAATCCAGCAGGTAGATCTTGGACGTTCCATCATGGTTTAGGGATTCAATAATGACATGAGCAATATGCCTGCAACAGTCCAGTTTACAGTTACATTAATATAAAAAAAGCAAAGCTTTTGTTTAATTACCTTCCCATTGCATCGGTGGTCTCGTCTATGGATATCCATATCTTTCCATATATTTTTATCTCTCATATATTCTCGAATTTCCGTCATTTTCCTTTGATAAGCTCGATGCAGGTAATGTCTTCTCAATGTTGAATCACTCGGTACTTTTTCTTTGGTGTATTTTTCCAAAAAATTACGCATATCAAAATTTTTCTATTTCCAGAGTGGAATTCCAGCTCTTACAAATGCGTTGCAAAGGTCCAATGAAAATTCCGATTCACGTCTCGATAGAAATGTTTTAAGAATGGAAGTTTTAGGGGCACCCACTTTATTTTGCATTGTTTTTTTATGGTTATGGTTTTTATGATTTTTTTTTTAAAGTTCACCTACTTTTTATAAACTTTGCAAAATAACACCGACCCATCACTTGAAAATAAGTCGCTTCCAAATTCCTTTACAAATTTGCTCAATTTGTCGTTAACAGAAGCGCGTACTTTTGGCATTTTGCCATCGCGCTATAATACAGTGAGTGTTTAAATCTTGCAAGGGTTTTTATTGCCTATTTAAAATACAATTAGCAACAATCGTTTCCAGGTAGTTATAGCTTTAATAACTTATATGAAAATTTTAGAAACTGGGAGTACGTAAGTAATATTTCTTGAAAACAGTCAAATAAGACAAAATAGGCGCTTATTAGTAAAAAAGGCATTTATGCATAAATATTGTTGAAATAGGCATTTTTAGGCATTTTAAGCATTTTGCCTGAACATCCTGTCTCTATTTATGACTAATTCATTTTCGACTAGAAAACTGTTTAACATTTGGAAACATTGCACGTTATTTGATTTCAGGTAAGATTCCCATATATTTAATTTCAATAGTAACGAATTGATTTTGTCATGCATTTTGATAATGCTGATATGAATTCCTTGAAGTGATTTATTGTATTGGTTAAATAAAGGGATTATATCTGCCAAGTAGCATATAGTTTTAACCATATTTCACAATTCAAATTTGGAGCATATTTGTGATTATTTTCGTTTAAAAACAATCTCGATAGATAACTCCTCACATAGCAAAGCAAATAATCTGCAATTTAGTTGTCTTTATAAAATTTATAATTTGAAGCGTTTCTTCCAATGTATCGTTTAGGTTTTGCGGGATGTGTCTTATTGCTAACTGATAGTGATAGTTCAATAATTCCCGATATTGCTCCTTTTTCGCGACCTAATAAGGATTTTGCTCCATCAGTACAAATATGCGTGCAAAAATTCCAACTTAATTCATGTTATTCCATTCACAAATTAATCAGTCGCCAAACTGTATTTCTCTGTTGTGTGACACATATTGTAAATTAATTTGTATGCTTTTATTACACATTAGGATTCTTTGGTTTCTTTGTAGGTGTCACAAACATACTAGCCAAACATATAATCAAAATATTCATCAAATAATTATACTACTCTCCTAAATACTCAATCAAAAATAGAAAATAACTAATTAATGACCTATCTCACATAGTCATCCATATTAATGATTTACTTATATCCTTCGATATCACTATCATGTTCACTAACATTCCCATTAAAGAAACATTAGAATTAACCAGAAAATTATTGCTTAAGGCTAACAAGATTGACAAGCAACAAGCCTTTGATCTTACAGAATTGATAAAAATATGTACGGAACAAAATTTTCTGCACTTTCAACAACAAAATTTATAAAATGGCAAATGAATTACCAATGGGCTCGCCTATCTCGTGCCTCTTGGCTAACATATTCCTTGATGAGATTGTAAAACATATATTAGAGAACACAGATAAAACAAACCCTCACATCAAATCTTGGAGAAGGTACGTACATGACATTCTATGCATCTGGAGCGGAAACTTAAAACAATTGGAAACATTTCATGAAAAAATCAATAACTTACATCCCGTTTTGAAGTTCACACTAGAAATCCAAAACAACAATAGCATTAACTTCTTAGATCTCACAATCACTAATACATCAGGAAGCCTACAATACAATATATATCGAAGGCCGACGCAGCCAGATAGTATAATACAATATAACTTCTTACACCATCACAACCATAAACTCTCCACTTTTCTCTCTTTAATACATAGGTTGAACGATATTCTTTTATCCCCGCAAGATAAACATAAAGAAATCTCAATTATTAAACAATTGGCCAGTACTCGTGGATTTAATATCAACACTATTAATAAACTTATTAATAGAAAAGAGACCGCTATGGAAAATCTATTTATTTACAATCCCAACATCTCAGAATAAGTAAAACAAACAAATCAAAAATTCAACTTTAGGCCCTTCACATTTCAAGGCCATATTAACACACGTTTATCCAAAATACTGAAAAAATATCAAATTAGAGTAAGTCATAAAACTAACAATACTATAGAAAAAACGCTGATTAATAACAAAGAAACAATACCATATTTGGATAAAGCAGGAGTATATTCACTTACATGTGACAACTGCAGTGCCACACATACATATAGGGGAAACTGGCAGAGCCCTTAAAATTCGTTTAAAGAAACACATTAAGAATAAAACCACCTCTTATTTTAGAAGACACCTTTGGTTTCATAATCTCACTTGCAACGACCAAAATGACATAAAAATTTTACACACAACTAAAAAAGGATTCAGAATGAACTTACTTGAAAACTTAGACAGAGGTAGAAGGAGAGCCAATAACTTAAATCTGAACGACCAAATTAATAATATGGAAAATCCATTGTTCGCATTTCTAGCAAGAAAACTCACCACAACGCAGCAGACCACCAAATATACACACACAAACGCTTCTAGTTATAAGTTGAAGACGATACACGAGAAATACACAAAAGCATACGAATTAATTTACAATATCTGTTCCTCAGAGCCAAAAATTATTAGGTCCAGTTTTTTCGTTTTTTTGGTTATGATTGTTCCTTTAATATTTTTTTCCGCTCTTTCCAATGGCGACGCGTATCAAGTCCAGTTTCTTTTTGTTTACGAGATAGGTGGTGATTATTGATATTAAGTCCTCTATTAAATAGAACCAAACAGTATTAAAGGTTTTCGATACTGCTTGGCTCTAGAAGATACCCTTAAGTCAAAATGTGAGGTTAGGTCACTGGACTTAATACTGTTTTGTTTTAGTCTACATCAATTATCATAATATTAAGTCACATTATTTTGTTCCTGAAGTTAACAGAAAATACTTGATAATTTAATTGTTTTAATATTTAATAAGTTAAACATGTGACATGAAGAAGCGAAAAAATATTATAAATGACGCTAACACAGGCTAAGTGCAACGAAATATCTAAAAAACTTGTTATAACGTTATTTTTGACCGAGGAGAGCGGTAATTAAAAAAAACATTAGTTTATCAAAACAAGTTTTGTTATTGTTTTACATTTAGCTTTTGTTGCTGATAACCTGCAAGATAATATCTAAGATATGCTAATGCATGCAGGATATCCCTCATGGAAATTTGAAAATTATTGTGAAAATGTTAGAAACAATATCAGAGAGCACATACAGAAGTTCCCGTGTATAGTCACGTTATTCCAGGAATAAATCCCGGAGAAAGAATTTAGGCAGCCATATCAATATTTCAGTAATGTGTCAGTGCTTTTATGAAGATTGTATATAAAACCAAATTCCTAAAGAAGATATTCCCAAGCAATGGTTCTATAGTAAAATTTTCAATTCGGAATTTAATTTATCCTTAAAAAAAAACAGGGAATGATACATTTGACTCATGTGATGGATATGTTATCAATCTCAAAGAGTCTGTATCCATGGAAGAACGCCCTGAATTACAAACGAACTATGATGCACATCTTCTTGATGCAGATAATCGGTATAAACTAAAGTGACGGGATAAAGAGACTTATAAAACCAAAGCGAACACCAAAATACTAACGGTGGATTTAAAAAAAAAATGCTTACCCACCCCTCTACTAACAAATGCTCAGAGTTTCTATTCTCTAAAGCTGCGGTCTTTCAATTATACAGTTTATGGTGCAACAGATAAAATAGGATATTGTTTCATCTGGGATGAATCCATAGCCAGAACTAGTGGCCAGCCATAGCCAGTGGTTGCAATGACATGGGTTCATGTATTATGAAATACGTTTTAAATGTAAAAGAATCTGTAGAGAAAATGGTTATCTGGAGCGATAACTGTCCATCACAAAACATAAGTCATCAGATGATTATGTGCTATATTTCGATTCGAAATGCATTGAACATATTTACCTTTAAAGAGGACATACCCACATGGAGGTGGATACAATTCATGCACAAATAGAAAGACAAAAGAAAGCTTCCTCCCAATTTTCTCTAATAACTCTATGAGATTGGCAACAGCTTCTTAAACTATGTGGCAATAAATTTGAAGTAGCGGAAATGGAAACCATGGACTAAGAAGTTTACTCTTTTATCTGAAGAATCCGGATCTTACTTTCACAATAACAAAAAAACCTATAATTAATCAAAACTTTTTGATATCTAAAGTGGTTCATATAAAGTGTTTAACAGAACCACCAGAACAGAATTTTTTTAACAAGTTAATTTCAATAGACCCAGTGAAACACTAACATGCAAAGAGAAACGTACAGTTAGTTCTAAGGAAGTTGTGGTCAATGCTAACTTAATGTTGCTGAAACCTATAAGAGAGATAGGTTTTAAAGTTTGAAAGCTATTTCAACAAACAAGTATAATACTTTGCAGAACTTACTAACATGGGTGCCTAAAAGATTCCATGAATACTTTAAAAATCTTCCACATGGTAACCTCAAGGAAGACGAGTGATAAATGCAACGAACTTCATTATGCATTTCCTCTTTAATTAGATATGATTAATTTTTAATTATTTATTTGCTTCTTGAACTTTAAGATTGGTAGTTTTCGCTTGTAACATTTTGGTGTAATCTCTCATTTATTTTAGATTTATTTTCTTCTTGCCTTTTGTTACCTTTTGTTAATTAGTTATAATTGATATTAATTAATTTTGGTTCTACTTTGCATTGTTCTACTATGGGTTTCTTAATAATAATTCATTATCAAGTGCCACGTATGTATAAATTCGTAGGAGCTAAACAATATTAAGTCACAAAATAGAGTATTAAGTCATAAGATATTAAGTCCATTGCTAGAACCAAACAGTATTAAGTCCCACAATTAATTTAAAATTATTTAAATAAATTATTGTAGAAGGTTGGTTATTATCAGCTTTAGTCAGCTTCGAAAATCATAACTGGGAAAATAATAACCCATGCTCTCCTATTTACAAAAGTAATCGGTTTGAAAAATACGATTGTTCAAAATCTTCAAATTGCTCTAATGTAATATTTAAAAAATGTGACTTAATACTGTTTGGCTCTAAGGTCCAGATATGTGTCACACAACAGAGAAATACAGTTTTTAGTTTTTGACAAGTAAGGTTTTCTGTTGTAAACAATTTCATATACCCATTCTCATAAAAATACGATTCACCAATCTCCACATGGCCATATAATTTTGTAACCTCAAATTTAATTTGTTTTTTTTTGTCAATTTTGTTTCTGTATTATTTATTTCTGTATTTATAGGGCAATATTAGCCACACACGATACTTTGTAAATATTAAACCGCTAAAACACTTATCTATGTATTCTATTCTCATGGAAAAAAAGTAACTTATTAATATCACACATCTCATTTCATCATCGTCTGTTTTTTTTTTTTTTAATTGGAAATATACAAATTGTAATATGTTGTTCTTTTTAGTTTTGCCTGAAGATAATCTATTGATTGATCGAAACCGGTCGCAAAAGCAAATAAATAAAATAAAATTAAGGAAGTACACATTTTTTTACTGAATAGTTTAAATAACCTTAATATGAGTAAAATACAAGATATTATTATTATTGTATTTGTTCTGGATTACATATTCGCATACTCGATTTATGAAAAGAAGAAGATACAATTAGATTTTTTCGAGCATTAGGTACTTTTCATTTCTAGCGATGTAAAATTTGTGATATAAAGGGTAGTACAGACTAAGCAAATATTCGTACCGTTACGAATACATCCTTTATAAACTATGGAAGTGTTTCACGTTTCAAGTGCACTATAGAATTATAAAAGTTGTAAATTAAACGCTGAAAGGGTGATTAATTTAAGTAAAGCAATAAAGTATGACAATGTTCACATATAACAATGGCATTATCATTGTATTATATTGTATTGAATAGCCACAATTTACATACAATTCCAATTAACTTGTAATTGCATTTATACAATTTGCATATTAAAGCAATGAATAATTTGTTAATTATATAACAAATTCATGGCGCGCAATATCGCCTACTCGACGTTAAAAATTACGCTACTGAAATGCACCTAATCCGGCATTAATAAACGTAATTGTTGTCTTGCGAGCGCTAAGAATGGAATTATACAGGGCAACTGCGGCTCATTTAAATGCCATCCCCAAGTTACTCCGAAAACGCCCATTACGTGCTCCAGAACGTAATAATTTCCAGAGGATAATTGTTATTCTGCACCGGCCATTCCAGCCGAGAGGACTGAAAAAATACGCTAAATTCATAACCGCAATCATAATGAACAGCGACCACCAATTTTCCACCGCATAACTTAAGCGCATTTCCACACGCTTCCCTGGCTGGCGAGGAAAAACGAAGAGCACGGCAATAATCGTTACGATCCACTGGGTCAAGCTTTATTTTCCAGGTGCTGTGCAGCCACAAGTGCCCGGCTTTCGTTTGTTTTGCGAGTCGCTGTGTACTCCATTAAAGTTAAATGCGTGTTTACTTCCGGAATATCAAATGCAATCGCCGAGCCCTGGGGGGTTCCCCGCTCGCCCCAACGCATGGCCAGCGATTTATCGCGTGTATAATACATCCGAAAAAAGCGCAGGAGGCATAAATTTCATTACTGCGGCTAAATGTGAGGGATTCAGTCATATATCACGGGACCTTGGATGCCGGCGGGCGGATTTTCCGGCCAGCTACGTAGTCAATAAGATAAGGCATAATTTTTGTTCTGCGGATGATGAAAGTGGGGCCGCCTCGGGTTTTATGTCCATCGAAATATTTTATGGCTGACGTCTTTCTGGCGTTTCTCCCGTTTTTCTCGTAGCCCCATATTTATGCTTTATTCGGGGGAGATAATTAGGAAGTGATAAGTTTTGATTTGTTCGGGACAGGAACTCTGCACAGCAATTATCACGAAAAACTTGTAATTGAAGATAGATAAGAAAAACGCTCATCGGCAGTCAGTGACGCACCCACATATACAGAGTGTCCGGAATAAGGAATAATCTTCTTATAGTGCCATCTCCCTGCCCAGATTGACGATCATCATGACTATTCTTGTTTTGTTCACAACGGCTCTAAACAGCTGAAGGGAAGTGCATTCAAACAACTCGCGCAGCTTCCTGAGCAAGGACATCCTTCTTCTGCAGATGCTTCTCCTACCCACTATCTCCTACCCTGCATCCCTTAGACACCCGGATTTTTAAAAGTTGAATTAAAAGTTACTGGTCAACTTTTTCGCGATTAAATGGTTTGAAAACGTCACTGAATGTTTGGATTAATTTTTTTAGGATTTTTTCACAAAGGTGTGTCTTGGGAGTCAAATAGTTATAGTCACAAATGTGACATTAAATTATTTATTACAATGGAACTTCAGAAAATAATTCTGATGCTTGCTAAAACATAAGTATACATTACACTTCTTACAGCGAACTCTTGATCGACTTGTACAATTTTCCATTTGGCAGCTAACAGGATTTTTGAGGTCATCGGCAATAGGCCAATGCTCAACCCCGTCGTAACGCTTATCTTTGCATGGCAAAGCTGCATACGTTTTTCTTTTCTTTCTTTCGTATTCCGCTGCAATCCGTTCTTCTTCATCTCCGGTATCTGCCTCCTCTTCATTTAATCTTTTCTTGGACCCAGCAGTCAAGTATTCCGCAAGTTTAAGTCGGAAATCAAGAAGTTTCATAGGTTTGGTTTTACTATTTTTACAATCTCGCTTGTATTCCATCCAACTGTTTGCAATGGATAGATCAAACAGATGCAATATTACTTTGAATGTCCATTTTCTCGTTCTAAAGAATGTTCGATAATATTCTATCATCTGATCGCAGATGTCCACTCCACCCATCCGTCGATTGTACATGTTCACAACTCTAGGGCAAGTTACTTCTACCCGCTGTTTTTGTGTCTTATCCCATCTTTATGCAAGACACTCAGGCTCTTTACCAAAAGCTGTTGAAATCATCAGCACAGTTTTGTTGTCCTTACATTTTGTTAGGCACATTTTTTTATCACTGCTTATAATTTCTTCAGATTCTACTCTTTTCATTTCCGTATCTTTCTTGAAATTTGATCTTTTTATTCTGTTGCCCATAATAGTGCCAGTTCCATAAATTTTTAAGTTGCTCAATTCATTCGTTAGACCTAAAGTTGAGAAATATCGGTCAAAAAATAAAAACTATTTTCAGGCAAAGTCTGCGAGAGTCGAATGATTAACTCTCTTTTTATTAGTGGGGTGGTTAGACCTTGATATATTTTAAAATCCAAAAGTGTGCCATCAGATGTAGTTACGACAAAATTCTTAAGTCCTACCGGCCTTGGTTTATTCTTTATATATTGACGCACTGGGCATCTACCCAAGAATGGTATCATTTGCTTATAAACAGAAATTACTGAATTCTGCTTTCTGACAATAGCATGACATCGATTTCTCACTACATCAATCATAGGCAGAACCTCGCACAATCTGTTATTTTTTTGCTTTTCATCAGAAAAGCTAAGATTGTCAACCACATGAAAATTGACCCTATTGAACGAATAAAATCTGTCATGAGGCATAATATTTGCAACCATCGGACATATTTTGAATCCCAGTACATATGAATTTTCGGTAATTTTAAGCAGCCCGTGAGAGCTTGTAAACAAAAAAAAAATTATCTCTTAGGCAGTTACAACAATCGACTTTCCATTTTGCTGTAGATAGTACTGGGCTGTGCATTGAGCACCAAGTACAAAAAAGTCATCATTCAAATATTTAGAAAAATATTTCCATGGAGTGAGTACTTCGCCTTGAACAGAATCGGCATCTGATGGTGCGGTCAGACTCTGGAAGGAACCTTTTACCCAACGAAACATTGTTGACAGAGGTATTTCATCATCGCTACTCCAAGTTTCTTCTTCACTTTCGTCTTCATTTTCTGGCAATTCTCCATTTTTGTCATCAATTATTGCAGTATCACTTTCGCCTACGTAATTTTCTTGGCCATCTGCTTCCCAAAGGCAGTCGTCTTGTTCCTCATCTACATCAAAATCTGATCCAATCTCGTCCAACAACATGTAGAGTTTTTCGGGGTTGTTGACTATATCGGAAAAACGAAACAAGTAGGCTCCTGGAGCTCACAATTGTGAAAATCAAATTGTGTACTTAATTACATGGTAACGTAATCAGAGTCTACATGTTTAAATGTTTACAACGAAGGTAAAACTAATCAACAAACGTAATCTACAATCTGGAGCAAATAAGCTAAATCAATAATTGAAAATAAAAATACTTACTTTTTGTCGCCATGGCACTAAATTAACTAGCACTTAGCACGTGTGTGTTCATGTATTCTCGACGAAAAAACCATGCAGGTTCATGAATTTGACGTATTATACGCATCGCACAAACATACGAATCAGGAGTCAGGCGTTCCCATATCTATTATGACCTCTAAAGTGACTTTGAATACGGACCGCACAATTGTGGGTACTTGGAGTCTAATGGGTATAATCAACAGTAACAGTATATATCTGTGACCTCTCGAGATGTGGCCAAGATATTATAACTTTCTGACGGTTATGATGGTGATGGCCCATTCTTATCAAGACCTTTTGCTTGGTTATCATGTCCTTCCATGATATTCTTATACTTCTGCGGTATAACCACATCTCAAACGCTTCCAATCTACGTAGGTGGTCTTTTCTGAGTGTAGTTGCTTCAATCCCGTATTCTAGGATAGGGAATATATATCACCGGAGCATTCGTATTTAGAGGGGTATAGAGGGATTAGAGGTCACCGAGATTTCAGAATAGGACAAAAAACTAATGAAGAAGACGATGGTCGACAGGCGAAGAAAAGGAACTCACAAAGGAAATGAAGAAGGCAAACCTGCAGATACGAAGGCAGGATGGACGAAGGTCCATACGAAGATGACAACAGCCAACAAACAGGACACAAACAAGGAACAAGGAAAGGAAATTTTGAGAAAAAAAGATTGATATAAATTTAGTACATGGGGTATAAGAGGAATAAGACGGAAAGAAGAGGAACTCACAAAGGAAATGAAAAAGGCAAACCTGCAGATACGAAGGCAGGATGGACGAAGGTCCATACGAAGATCACAATAGCCAAGAAACAGGACACAAACAAGACAAAAATGGGACATTTTGAGAAAAATAGATAGATATTAATTTGTTACATGGAATATAAAAGGAATACGAGGGAAAGAAGAGGAACTCACAAAAGAAATGGAGAAGGCAGACCTGCAGATACTCGCGATAACTGAAACAAAAAAGAAAGGGCAAGGTACAATAGTATTAGAGAGAGGATATGTACTATACTATAGCGGAGTGAGGAAAACCAAAAACGCAAGTGCAGGAGTGGGAATATTACTGACGGAAGAAAAAGCAAAAGAAGTTAAAGAATGGAAATACATAACAGAGAGAATCATGGTCATAGAACTGGAAAATAAACAGGAAGGGAAAATGGGGATAGTAATAGTGTACGGAACGAATGAAGACGACAGCAAACAATCTCAAATTTCGGGAAGAATTGCAGCAAACCCTAGAGGAAACTACAGTAGGTACAGACAATAGTAGCAGGAGATTTTAACAGTAGGGTGGGTGATAAAACGGAAGCGAATGAGAGGATAATATGAAAGCACGGAGAAGAAGCAAAAAACCAATGGAAAAATAATGCTAGACTTCTGTCCAATAAATAACATGGTGATTGTAAATACCAGATTTTTACTCAAAGATATCCACAAATACACGAGAGAGATAAGAAAAAGAAAGGAAAAGTCAATAATAGATTATATACTGGTAGAAAAGGAGACCAGCCAAAAGGTTATAGACGCAAGGGTGCGAAAAGGAGCGGAAAAAGGAAGCGACCACTATCTACTGACCCTGACAATAACGGAAACACGAAAGGAATAGGGCAATACAAAGTAAAGTGATGAAAAACAAATGGAAAATTACTGTCAAAACTCACTAGCTAAAAAAGCAGGAGGTGCGGATAAAATACGAAAGACTAGCAGAAAGGGGATACAAAGATGAGACTGGCAAGCAAGAAACAGAGGTTGAATTAATATGGGAAAAGTTCAGAAAAAAATTTAAGAACAGCAGCGAAAGTAGCGTGCGGGACAACATATGTAGCGGCAAGGAGGAAGCAAACAAAGTGGTCCAACAAGAAGGTAAACAAGGAAGTAACAAGGAAGAAAATAATATGGAAACAGTACCTGCAGACAGGAACAGATAAGGACTACGAGAGATACATGAAACAGAGAAAGAGGTCTAAAGAAGAAATACTAAGTGCCAACGCAAAAGCCTGGGTGGAGTTTGGAGAGAAGATGGGAGAAGATAGCAGAGGAAACTAGACACTTTTCTTTAAAGTATTAAAAAATCTCAGAACACATGAAACAACTACCCAAAACAATTAAAGAGTAAAAATGCAGTAGTACTGACAGAAGAAGAGGAAGTCATAAACAGATGGAAAGAACACTTCAAGGAGCTGCTTGAAGGAGAGGATGGAAAGATGGAAAAACCAAAACAAGGAAACGAAAAAGAAGAGGGATGTAAAAGCCAGTCCGGAGAAATAAAGGAGGAAACAATAACAGAGGCAAAATTAATAAAAGCAATACGCAGTATCAAGCTGGGAAAGGCAGCAGGACATGATGGTATTACACCCGAGGAAATAAAATATATGGGAAAGAAAAGATAACAGCGCCTATTAGAGGTCTGCAAACTGGCATGGAAACACAAATGAATACATAATGAAAGTATTGTAGAAAATAAATACGCAACACCTTTAAAAAAAAAAATGTTTTTACAGTTTACATACAGTTTATATTTATATTTATGGAGGTATACATTATATAGACCCATTTTTACCCAAAGATTCGTGACTCGGAACTTTATCGGATTTTTATTAGTTTTCATTGACCCCTTGAACTTCTAAACCAAGTTTTGAGATTTTTGAGAATCCTTAAGATCTTTTTTTTTTAGACATCTTTAGAATAATTGAGAATATTTATTAAATTAATGCAATTCTGAATTTCTCACATATTCTTCTACCAAATCATTCAATTCAGAAATGTGTTTTATTCAACTTTGCTATTGAATTTTCCGTTGATTTTCTATTTTTTAGGAATTATTGCATATTTATGGTATATGAAGGCGGAAAGACCCCTTCTGGGGTCGACAGCCTTAAAAAAGATCGTTATATATAGATATATATATATATATATATATACATAACGATATATAAAGATTGATTTATTACGGATTAGTAGCAAATATCTGGTAAGTGATTGATTTTTAATGGAAATTTATGAAAATTCTGGAAATATTCGAATTTTAATGATTTGGTTTCATTGGTTTTTCAAAAACACTAATAGGAAATTATTGAATCTAGATTTTTATACCATTTTGAAATTCTTCAGACTTTAAATACTAGACTAGAAATAGTTTAATGTTTTTAAGTCTTGAATGTGATATGAATTGCTCCAATTGTAGTGAAGTTTAATTTTTCATTTTCATATTATAATACCTATTTATCGAATCAATGAAAATAATAATTACAGAAATGTCCGGATGCAATGAACCTGTGGCAAATTTGGTCGGTATGTTTGCCGAATTTGGGAAAATTCTGAATTTTACGAATTTGTGAAAAATAATTCGAATTATTATACAATGTTACAAGAGTTTTATTAATTTTATATAATTGCGGCAATCTTTTCGTAATTCTTAAGAACTTGATTGTTATATTTCTGTAATTTGTATAAAACTTTTTGAACAAATCTTTGATTTTTTATGCAATGTATAAGAATAGTATAGTATATAATTTAGGTAATCCTTTCATAATTCGTAAGAGCTAGAAAGTTATATTTTTGAAATTTGTATAAAACTTCCGTAATTTAAAAATATTTATTGATTTAAAAAATATATTTATGTAAATTTTAGAAACGTATACAGGGTGTCTACGCTAAACCGTTCGTTAAAAGTTTACGGGGTTGCCGATGTACTAAAAATTTCAAAAAAATCCTCGTCATACAGTTGAATCAGTTATCCTCATGTGAAATATTTTCAACTATCTATCACTTCCGGTTCCGCCGGAAGTAGCACCAACTTTCTTATTTTAAATAGAATACCCCATATATTATTATATTTTTGAATTCTTCACTTAAATTGGAACATATTTTGTAAGAACGTATGTATACCTATCTCTTCCAGTTTTCAAGAAAAATTTTTCTAAAATTTTGACCTCTAAAAGGTAGCCTGAAATCTGTTTATAACTTCTCTTAGGAATAAGATAAAATTATGAGTGAAATTTCTAATTATACATAGAGGATGCCTCTATGAGTGAAATAATTGGAAACTGTCAATTTTGATAATAAGTGTTCATAAAATGTCAATATCTAAGTGCCCTCTTAAATATCCTGTAATTCAATTTTTTTAAATGGAATGACCCATTTTTATTGCATAGCACGATTGGGAGAAAAATTTACTTCAAAAAAGTATAAAACAACCATACTCCTAAAGCAAGTATTTTTTGAATTATTTCTAGGATTACTTTTTCGTCGCATTTCTGCAAGGTATAATTTTGCATGTCACAAGTGCACTTTAGTAGGCATGTGATATGCTTTTGTTTTGTCGCTATTGTAATGCAAACTGTCAAATAATAAAACCATTTAGAATAAAGTATTACAGAAATCAAAAGCAATAAAATGAATCATTACACAAATCAACAAATTATCAATTTATTCTTTATACATGGCAACTGTGATAGAATTGTTGGTCTAACATGTAGAGTATTCAATCAAACTTATCCACATTTGCCGCCGATGAATAAAACAAGATTTAGTAGATTGGAATCAAATGTTGTTCAATTTGGACAAATGAATGCAATAAGACATCGACAAAAGCCAGTTATGGAAAATGAGGAAGTGCAAGAAATAGTGTTGGCCTATTTTCAAGTTAAGCCACAAGCATCTATCCGCTGTGCACAACAGGATTTAGGCATTGATAAATCTTCAATACAGAAAATTTTGAAAAAACATAGCATGCACAATTATCACAACCTAATATAATGGTTGTTTTATACTTTTTTGAAGTAAATTTTTCTCCCAATCGTGCTATGCAATAAAAATGGGTCATTCCATTTAAAAAAATTGAATTACAGGATATTTAAGAGGGCACTTAGATATTGACATTTTATGAACACTTATTATCAAAATTGACAGTTTCCAATTATTTTACTCATAGAGGTAACCTCTAGGTACAATTAGAAATATAACTCATAATTTTATCTTATTCCTAAGAGAAGTAATAGACATATTTCAGGCTACCTTTTAGAGCTCAGAATTTTAGAAAAACATTTTTTTCATGAAAACTAGAAGAGATAAGTGTACATACGTTCTTACAAAATATGTTCCACTTTAAGCGGGGAATTCAAAAATATAATAATATATGGGGTGTTCTCTATCTTGTTTTATTCATCGGCGGCAAATGTGGATACGTTTTATTGAATACCCTACATGTTAGAGCAACAATTCTATCGCAGTTGCCATTAATAAAGAATAAATTGATAATTTGTTGATTTGTGTAATGATTCATTTTATTGCTTTTGATTTCTGTAATACTTTCTAAATGGTTTTATTATTTGACAGTTTGCATTACAATAGCGACAAAACAAAAGCATATCACATGCCTACTAAAGTGCACTTGTGACATGCAAAATTATACCTTGCAGAAATGCGACGAAAAAGTAATCCTCGAAATATTTCAAAAAATACTTGCTTTAGGAGTATGGTTGTATAATACTTTTTTGTAGTAAATTTATCTCCCAATCGTGCTACACGATAAAAAATGGGTCATTGCATTTAAAAAAATTGAATTACAGGATATTTAAGAGGGCACTTAGATATTGACATTTTATGAACACTTATTATCAAAATTGACAGTTTCCAATTATTTCACTCATAGAGGCATCCTCTATGTATAATTAGAAATTTCACTCATAATTTTATCTTATTCCTAAGAGGAGTTATAAACAGATTTCAGGCTACCTTTTAGAGGTCAAAATTTTAGAAAAATCTTTTTTTTTCTTGAAAACTGGAAGAGATAGGTGTACATACGTTCTTACAAAATATGTTCCAATGTAAGCGAGGAATTCAAAAATATAATAATATATGGGGTATTCCATTTAAAATAAGAAAGTTTGTGCTACTTCCGGCGGAACCGGAAGTGATAGAAAGTTGAAAATATTTCACATGAGGATAACTGATTCAACTGTGTGACGAGGATTTTTTGAAATTTTTAGTACATGGGCAACCCCGTAAACTTTTAACGAACGGTTTAGCGTAGACACCCTGTAGTTATATCAGACTTTTGAAAGTCAAAGTTTCAATGGTATAAATGTTTGAAGAATTTTTGGAAATTATACGAGAATTTTGTGAATTTGTATAAATAATTAGATTATAAAATTTTCTGAATTCTCAGAAGGTTTTAGAAATTGTTTCCTGAAAAAGTAACTAATTTTTAAAGATATATTTATTTATGTAATATATTTTGCACTATTTACAAATGATTCGTTTGATCATAAAATTCTCATAAAAAGTGGGTGTGAAGAAAATGAAACACTTTTTAAAGATTTTTAAACGTACCATGTTTCATCAATATCCTCTGAAGTATGGTTTACGCCAATCATCAATATACTCTGAAGTATATTTGGAAGAAAAAGTAGTATGAAAATTTATTCCATATACATAATTTACATCATACTTAATACATATAGTGTAATATACATAACATGACGTACATGGATATATGACGTCAAGATGTGATACATGATATATGGATTGGGCTATATCATGGACTATATCATTGGCAACTACTTACTTGTTTTGTGACATTTTTAAGGACCAGATATTTTTTTTTTAATTATGCACTTGATTACGAATGTTGGTTTTTAATCATCTAAAACTATATTCAAATTAATACTGAACGCATTTTCCTCATGCAGTTTAATGATTTTTAAGTTGAAGATCGTCCTTTTTCAAATGATACAATTGATTATCAATGTTCACTGCTACCTAAACACCTAAAAAAACATTATCTTCAGAAAGTTTTTTGGTGCTTGCGTCGTATAAATGAAGAAAATCTAACGATTTTATAAAAGGTTATTGAGGTGTTTTTGAGGATAATTATCATCCTCTTTAAGAAACTGATTTGATTTGCAAGCGCACTTGAAAAGTTTAATCGTTTACACGAAATCTTGATACCTACTGAATGCAATCGATTTCCGCCTGATTGCGCCCGACTCTCAACATACACGATAATAAAAACGTTTATCAGTGTGATATCGGAAAGTGATAATTTATCACGATCATGTAACACGTTTCTGCAAAATCTTTTTTTTTTAATTAATCCATCATCTGTTTTTGGTCTACACCTACACTCCACATCCAGATGGCGGCCGATAAATCTGTTTTAATTTCACGTGTATACTTATGTATTATAGCATGCACGGGGGAGGAATTTTTCAGCAAAATCCAATTTAATTTCCACGAACACGAAAGGGGAGACTTCCAATAATAACCGCTAGCGCTTAAGGGCGCGTTTATTAAAGCCAGCCATCCATACTAATCTTGATCTATTAGGTCTAATTAATCGCGGATTTTCATTTATGAAGAATCCAAATCTAATCACGATACATATAAGAGATTTTTGTCCCGAGAACAACAATGTATTAATTAAATTTAATATGTAATTGCAGAGCAGAGAAAATGAAATATATATACTCTAACTTATATTATTTTTATTTGTTTATACGACATTTTCATTTAATTGAATATAAACAGCGAATTACTGACAGACAAATATTATTAAATTTTAACAAGCTAATATTTATTTGTCTTCAGTTAGAATTATTTGTGATTATAATTTGCAAGAAATGTTAATACATATTACAATGATATACGCATATTAATAAATCCACAATTAGAGTAATATTCCGGAGCCTTGCGAGTTTTAAGTATAAAAAAATATTCCTAAGTGGAACAAAAAATTATGTGTAAGATTGAATATGAATAATTCCTTCCAGCAAATTACTCGTACATTTCGTGCGCAATTTCCAGTGGAATATACACAAAAGAAACACTCCCACAAGACGCCCGTTTCATCTCGCATCCCTTGAAATATCATAAATTTCTATGCCGCTGCATATATATCTTGGTTGGACGTGTAAAATTTTATATCCCCTTCCCATTTATCCGGCTGTGTGGAGAATACATCAAACAATTCGCGAATTTTCCAGTTTCTATGGGAAACACGTGCCGAATGATACGTGCTTCCGGGAAATGTATCTATTACGATTTTCCATTTACGAAATCGTTCACACAATGATACGCAATAGTAATAAATAAGGTTATAACCATAGTAATAATAAATTCAGTAATAACAATAATAGCCACACTAAACATGGACTTACAAAAGTTACTCATCCCGTCTTAAAACTATCATATCGACTCTGTAGTTAGATAAGTTTCTATGTAGGTAAGATGTATTTGAGAAAAACTTTTATTTTAGAAGTTTATACCCAACCAAACCTAACGAAATCGAATCTAACCTAACCTCATTTCTGTTTTGGAGCGATTAATCGTACAAATTCTAGCTAATAGCAATAGATTGAAATCATATTTTACAAAATTAAACTTTCATAATAGATTATAAGGGAAACTTTTGCCAAACAGATTTGATCAAATTAATTATTTTTCAAAGAAGAATAGATGTTTTAGATGGTCTTCATTCATAAGCAGTCCAGATACATATTGATGCTCAAATGATTACATTTTAGAAGCAGAATAATTTTTTTTCAGTAAAAAACCAATAGATTTTCTTTAGGAATAATGAATGGTATCAAATATATAATGATGAGTAACTGAAACATTTACCGAAGAAAAAAAAAATTACCTTCAATGATTCATAGATATACCAAAAATTACCTATTTATTACCAATTGAATCATTTAGTGAAGAAATTTATTATTTTTTTTAACAAAGCTTTTTTTTTAATTGTTTGATTTTCTTTACAACAAATGGTCATGATCACGTGATTCATATTTTTGAGAGAAGGATTATGTTTTTCAAAACTTTAAACTTTCAAAATAAAATAATTTTCCAAATTTTGGAAAGGTTAAATTCAACTATATCTCAAAATTGTTGAAAATACTTTTAGATTTTTTTCACAAATAGTCCATAGAATAATCGTGAACAAGTGAACCATTTTCTGAAGAAGGAAATTATTCTCTCCGACGGTTCAAATGTTTGGCAAATACTGTCGGAATATTTATGACGAAATGAATTATTAAAGAAAATGACAACTTTCTTGAATAACCTGAAAAATATTTAGAAAAAGGTTCTATTTTATTCGTGGCAAATATTGAAGATGATTCGTTTTCTGAAGAACAAATATTGAGAATGATAAAGTGAATATTTTTCTGAAGAACAAATGATTCTCCTCAACGTTTCATAAATATGCCTAATATTTATTCGAACAAGTGAATAATTTATTTCAGAAAATTATTATTTTCCTTAACAATGCCTAAAAGATTTTTAAAATACGGTTTTATTTTATCAACAGCAAATGTTGATAATGAAGTATTTATCTAAAGTTTTTCAAAATATTCACGGAGAAACAAAATAATATAATTTTCTAGTGTTTGCAATTTATGGAAATGTGAAATTAGTTTTCTTCGACTGTCTCAAAATTGTTTAAAATACAGTTCGACTTTCTTCACAATACTCCAGCGAATATTTGTGATCCATATTCTGTAGCATACAATTATTCTTTCCTACGTTGGCATAATTTTTTTGGTTTTCCTGTCATTATTTACTGTTGGCATTATTTATGGCGAAATAAATAATTAAAAAATGATAATTTTCTTGAATAATGTCTGAAAAATATTTAGAAAAAGATTCCATTTTATTCGTAGCAAATATTGAAGATGAATCATTTTCTGAAGCACAAATATTGATTATGACCAAGTGAATATTTTTCTGAAGAACAGAAGATTCCCCTCAAAGTTTCAAAAATATGCCAAAAACGCTTTTCTTCACAAGTACTTCAAGCAATATTTATTAATAAGTGAATCATTTATTGTATAAAATTACTATTTTCCTTAACAATGCCTGAAAGATTTTTAAAATACGGTTTGATTTTTTTCACATCTTATGTTGATAATCAAGTATTTAATTGGTGAATGAAGTTCGTGATACATGATGAAATTTAATAAAACAAACACCTTCTATTGTTTATGTCACACTGTTTATTAAAATAAGTGATTATAGTTTCGATTACGTTCTGATCATTATCAAACTTAGAGTACTCTAAGTTTGATAATGATCACATCGTGTTTGTGAGACGTGTTCAGAACGTGTCAAGAAAAGTGTTTGTTTTATTTAATCAAGTATTTATTCGAAGTTTTTCAAAATCTTCATCGAGAAAGAAAATAATATACTTTTCTAGAGTTTGAAATTTTTGGAAATGTGAATTTAGTTATCTTAAATTAACTCAGAAGTGTTTAAAATACTTTTCTTCGACTTTCTTCCCAAATACTCCAGCGAATATTGGTGAACCATATTCTGAAGAATAAAATTATTCTTTCCTACGTTGGCATAATTTTTTTAGCGTTCTTGTCATTATTTATGACGGAGCGAATAATTTTTCCAAATAAATGATTACTTCCTTAAACATTGCCTGAAAAATCTTTTGTTAAAAGGGTCGATTTTATCGTAGCACGTATTGAGCATCATATATTCATCAATGAAGACCATCAAATACTTCACTAGTGTTTGCAAGTTTTGGAATGTGATGTCCCTGTTTGGGCTACAAACAATGTGGATTTTAAAATCGTGAAGATCATAATATTTTTGTTTTGTGATTCTTCAAGAAGAAGTTTTAAATTTAGTATCCGTAAAAAATAATTGAAAAAACCGATTTTTTTAAAATAATTATTTAACTTTTGCCTATATAATTATCAAGTTTTTCAATATGCAAGGTGAAGGAAAGTTGCCAACTTAAACTAATAGGGATAATAAGAGAAGCTTAAAATAAATTGAGAGAAGTCCATCTTTGTTAGGCTAGGCCTTTCGGCCTTTGTCAAAAGGCCGAAAGGCCTTTCTTCTGTGATTTAAAATGTGTCCTCACCCCTAAACTATCACATCTAATAAGCTAATAATATTTATATTTTACGGGTAATAATACATAACATTTGCAACAAAAATACACGATCTTACCTTTCTGTGACTTAAAATTTGTCCTTACCACTAAACTATCACATCTAATAAGCTAATAATATTTATATTTTACGGTTAATAATACATAACATTTGCTACAAAAATACACGATCTGAATCATTATTCACACTAAAACATGTGTCGTACATGCAGCAGCTGGTTTGCTCGTAAAATCGAGCTAAACTCGTAAATATCTGCCATCAATAGTTATAGATCCACGAATTTGTCAATAAAATACTGTGTACGTAATAATAAATGTAACATTGATTACTATGCATACAAATAGAATGAGCTGCAAATAGAGAGCAATTAAAGTGAGCAGCAACAATTCGATTGTGAGCTGCTCACCTTAATTACAACTGAAAATTACAGCGCTTTCATACATTTATAAGTTTAATTGCATTTCCATGTACGCTGCTATTAATGCGCGTTTGTAATCCTAATAATTACTTCATTAGCGACATAAAGAGATATTGTTTCAATGCTTTTAATCAGAATGCTCAAGCGAATTGAATTTAAAGGGAAACAAAAAAAATTGCAAATGGTGAAAGGGACTCAGTGTTCTCGACAGTACATAATTAATTCAGTGCATAAAAAAATAATATACTTCCATTATTCCGTTTAGTGATAAATTAAAAAAATATATACATTCGCACAAAACACAGAATTTCATTCAATGCTGCACATCAGAATAACTCATAAATGAATTTTAATTAAATGTACCACATTATAAATACCACCATTATTTATTATTATGATCAGGTAATGTATGCGACAGGCTTCATTATTAAGTACCTTGAGAGAGAAATCAATCTTTATTAGGGTATTGGCCATGAGCCTTCCCATTTACTATGTACATACACATTATATTGTTAATAATACATATAAGTACCTAATCTATTCGTAATTGAATCATATGTTGATAGTTCATATATCACGGTATTGTGCGTGGGGATAGTAAGTAGCTTAAACATGAGCGATGGGGAAAATATTCAAATGCCAGCGGATTAAATTGATCCACTTTTGGTGCGGAATGAAAAATGTTTTATGCAAATCTATCCAGAACGCCGGTTAATAGAAAGTCAAATTATACGTCCTGAATCGAACGTGATATATGACGTACATGTTTGCTGGAAAATTATTGAAATTAGTTTTCAAACTTCGTAACCATCCAATTTGTTTTCATCCCTTCCAATAACTGGATATTACGTTTTTTTGTGGTTGTAGCCAGCAGGATATGTATTTAACATAAAATACAGTGCTTTTCCACACTAAAATACCGCGTGATCGATTTATCGCGGAACATAGGGAAATAACATGGAAAATGGTTTTCTTTAGTGTGATTCTCTCCTATCCAAACTATAATAAAATTAACAGCACCGTGAAATAGATAATTTTATCGTTCTTCTTATGGTATAAACCAATCCTCGCCAAACAATGTCTTAACATCTGTAAAAAGGTTTAAAATATTTAAAATCAGTCATAATATTAGCATTGAACGGTATATATCATTAGTATGTAGTACTCTTTTGAAGACATGTAAAGAACATGTAATGGTCTTCTTTCAACATTTTCTAGCATCATTAAAATTACTTGCAGTATGTCTGTAGAACATCTATGTGTTTGTTTTAAAGATTTTTGAGGTATAGTGAAGAGAATCTATTAACTCTTCCAAACATGAATCACTTGAGTAGCTCTAAAGCAAATATTATAATTTTGTTTCAAATATTTAAGAATCTTTTCAAAATTTTTCAGGAATTGTACGTCGTCTCTTTATTAATAGATATCATTAAATAAATCTGTGAGGATCACTCGCATCACGTGTGATGCTCACATGTATCACACGTGATTGATGCTCACATGTGGTGCACTGATATATTCGCTACAATATTTCCGAATATAAGAGTTTTGAGGAATACAGGATGTCCCGAGATAAAGTGAACACCCAAACTATCTTTTTGAAAAAAAAAACACGAAATTGCTGAAACACGCCAAGTTATAATTCAAGAGGGACAGCTTTTGGCAGGCAAATGATCTTCAATTATTTAACCCCCTGGCCTCAGGGGAGGTAAACATTTTTTAAAATTTTAGTGAGGGTCGTGTGATGGCTCATTTAAAAGCTCAGTTAATTTGCAATACAACGATGTATCAATTTTAAAAATCTGTCGATGAATTTTCAATAAATTATTGGTTTAAGTGGAGCAAGTAATATTATACCTAAACTCTGTTCCATTTTTATTTTTAACTAAGTTGGCTCTGTTAGAGTCACATTATTATTGGCCAATGTAAAAAGTCACTAGACTTGAAAAAATAGGTTATATTGAAAGAAAGAGGTTATATTTTATGACAGTGGGCAATGCTACCATCAATTTGAGTATCTATTGAGTTCAGAATTTATTTGCTATTTTTATTTTACAAAAGCAAATCAGCCAAATTATAATATAAAATATTGTTGATGATTGGTTTATTTACTAATAATTAAAAAACCGGCACAGTTGAATGAATGAAGCAATAATTTTTTTTTTTAATATATGAATTAGGCAACGTGGTTAGAACATTTTTTCACTGTCAGATGATTTTTGTTGGTGTTCACGTGTAAAACTTTATAAAATTAAACCATAGCCTTCTTAGTTAAAAATAAAAATGGAACACAGTATATATGAATTTTATTTTAGAATATAAAACATACAGAACAAAAAAGAGATATTAATTCGCTTTACAGTCACTTATTTTCTGCAAAAATGCTTATAATTTCCTTTACAAAGTGGAGTTTATAACAGCAACTTTTATTGGGAAATCGTCTAATTTATTTTAAAATCTCCACAAATGTTGTCGTTACTGGGAAATCTTTGGATTTATTGAAAAATGTCCAGAAATGTTATCGTTATTGCGAAATCAATAGAGATCTCTAACGTAATTGAGAAATCATGGAAATGATTGAAAAATCTCTAGAAATTTGAAAATATTTAAAAGTGTCTTGATGTTTGACAGTATTAATTGACAGTTTAACATTTTTGTATACTGTTTTTGTACATTTTGTACATATAATAAATTAAATTATTATTATTATTTTGTATTATTATTCATATTTTTGAAAATTATCGACAATCTTTGAGAATAAATTATATGAGTAATAATCATGCTACACTTTTTTCTCAAGATCTTAAGAATTTTTTTAAAAATCTGTTGAAATTTAGAAAATTATTGGGAAATTTTGGCAAATTTTGAAAACTCTCTGGAAGTAAGGATATGTGTAATGAGATCTGTGGAAATCCCGAAAATTATTGAGAAATTGTGAAAATTATTAAATTAAATTACCGAAAATACCAGTTTACATTTTTTATCTCGGCATTATTGCAAAATCTCCAGAAATTACGAAACATAATTAATTATTGGGAAATCTGTAGAAATGTAAAAAGAATATGGAGATATCGTGGAAGTTATTGGAATAACTCTCGGAATCTTGATAAAACTTAGAAATGTTTAGATACTTTAAGAATCATCGAAAAATGTGTAGATCTTGTCAATGATTCAATGATCTCGAAAATATTGAAAAACCTCTCGTAATCCTGAGAATCTGAATAAATCTCAAAATTTATTAATAAATCTTATTAATTATTGAAAAGTCTCTAGAAATCTTAATAATTATTGAGAAATCTGTAAATATCTCAAACAATATTGAAAAATCTTTTAAATTATTGAGAAATTTCTAGAAATCTCATGAAAATTAATGGATTTTAGATATCTTGATATCTACTTCTTACAAATGACTAAGTATATATATTAAAAATTACCGAGAATTTTTAAGATGGACAAACGTATGTAATAATCGTGCCAACCAATGTGCATTTTCTGTTCTTAATGATCTCGAAATTGTTAAAAAAATCTCTAGAAATCATAATAATCAATGAGAAATCTACATAAACGAATAAAAATATTGAGAATGTCTCCTTCTTAAAGGAAATAATAAGAAATTTTGAAAAAAGTTATATAACTCTAAAGAGAATTAAGAGCACTACAAAAGTTATAAAATTAATAAATATCGAATTCCATTTAAACAAAAATGCCAATAATATTATAAGTCAAAAATTACGTTATAATTTATTGTTGTGTCCTTATTCCCAATTTGTGGATAAATTATCGAATTCATTTTTCCACATAAAATTATTTTCGAATTCCACTTCTAAATTATGTAGTCCTAGCCAAGTGAACATGGTTAATTCTAAATACAACCCAAAATGAATGGTAATGTACTACTCCAGAATCTTCAAAACATTTCGTTTCTTGGAAATGTTTTTGTAGGCCTGGAAAATATTGCAAGACCTATTTTATTTCTCAAATCATTTCTGAAAATATCAAGTTTTGTCATAGCCGTGATGATATTTTCAAACATGGTTAATATGACTTGACCAGGACACGTGGGTCATTTGAAATAGTTACGTGGGTCAGTGTGACCACGAGTCATAACTTCACCATCGCTGCACTAGAATCACTTCACTTCGCTTGAATCACTTCAACTAGAAGAGACAATCAAACGCTTTTTTAAACATTTTTCATGCATTGTTGAGGGAAGCAATACATTTCTTCAAACAATTACTTACTTCCTCATAAATAGTGTTTTTGCATATTTATGAAGCGCTGAAGGGAATAATTTTCTTCTTCCTTTTCGCCAATATTGTTTAGAATATTTGTAAACAAAGTGAAGTTGTATTTTCGATAACTTTAAGGAAATTAAAGATTATTAATTTCAAATTTCCAAAAACTCAAGAAAATTATTTGATATTCGTCATTGATGGTGATATTGAAAAATATAATTCTCCTCTTACAACTATAGAATAGAATAGAATTTATTTGCGTACAGATACATACAGATTAAAACATTAGAACAATAAAAGTTCACAATTTAAAATCAATTCAAAATCAATATAAATCACTTGATCCTCAACATTTGCAGTGAAGAAAATCAAAGGCGTTTATAAACATGTTTTCGGCTCTTTTCAGGAAAATAATACATTTCTTCCAATTATTCATTAAGACAATAAAGTTTCACAATTTAAAATCAATTTAAAATCAGTAAAAATCACTTGATCCTCAACATTTGCAGTGAAGAAAATCCAACGCGCTTTTAAACATTTTTTAGGCATTGTTCAGGAAAATAATACATTTCTTCCAATTTGTTCATTTCTCTTTTAAATTTGTATTGCCTGGAGTATTTGCGAACACAAGCATTTTAGGCATACTTGAGTCAAGAGAATACTTCTTAAGAAATTTCAGCGATTTTCAAGTCATTCTATAGACGATCTTAAGTTTACACAAAAATTATATCTTCAAAAGTAAGTTAACATTCCAGAATAATATAAACATCTTATATAACTTTCAAAAACAATTTTGAAATGAACTACACGTATACCAGAAAATGCAGAAGTATTTTTAATAATCTTAAAGCAGTTGAAGATAATTCATTTGAACTTTCCAAAAATTCAGGAAAAATTCATCTTTGTTGATGAAGATTTTGAAAAATATAATTCCTCTTGTAATTATGAATCACTTGATCCTCAATATTTGCTTTGAAGCAAATCAAAAGCTACTTTTAACATTTTTCGGGTATTTTTCAGGAAAGTTATAAATTTATTCCAAAGATTATTCACTAGTTATAAATATTGTCTGAAGTATTTGCAAAGAAAAGCGGTGAAGTCCATCAAACGCTCTTTAAACATTTTTCAAACATTGTTCAGAAAAGTATTAAATTTCTTCGAAAAATTATTCACTGTTCAGGAAAGCAATACATTGCTTCAAATAATTATTTGCTGCCTCATAAATATTGTCTGAAGTATTTGCAACGAAAAGCGTTTTTGAGATATGTATAAAGCGTTGAAGGGAATAAGTTCCTTCTTCAGAAACTTAATTACTTGTTTATCAATATTCTTTGGAGGATTTGTGAAGAAAATTAAGTATTTTCAACAATTTTGAGGCAATTGGAGATAATTAATTTGACATGTCCAGAAACACTAGAGAAACACTTCAACCAGAGAAGAAAATCAAACGTTTTTTAAACATTTTTCAGGTATTGTTAAGGAAAGTAATACATTTGTTCCAATTTATTCACTTCACTCACTATTAAATAAAAGCGTTTTTAAGATATTTATAAAGCGTTGAAGGGAATAAGTTTCTTCTTCAGAAAATTATTTAGCAGTTCATCAATATTCTTTGGAGTATTTGTGAAGAAAATAAAGTATTTTCAACAACTTTGAGGTAGTTGGAGATAATTAATTTCAGTTACACTAGAGAAACCCTTCAAATGCTTTTATAAACATTTTTCAGGTATTGTTCAGGAAAGCAATACATTGGTTCCAATTTATTTACTTGTTATAAATATGGCCTGGAGTATTAGCAAGGAATTGTCTTTTTTAAGTTGATGTGAATACGTGATAACAAATTTCGGCAATTTTTCAAGAATGGTTCAAGAGCATTTTCTTCTTCACTAATACCATGTTGCGATTAGAGAAGATAAATTACAAATTTGCAGCCCATGAAGTTTATGAGGCTCACATCTAATTTATTATCTTTATTATTATTATAATCAAGTCCTTATTCTACCCGTAGGGTGTTAAGGTAATCTAAATTATTATCGCTAATCGTAATACGGTATTACGGAATAGCACTAATCCCATAACAAGGCGGAAAGGCTTACGGCCGATAGCCTAATAAAGAATGACTTATCTCTCCCATAACATAAAATTATATATTTTTTTAAATCGTGGAGATACTTTTGGCATACCTTGTATATTCATGTTAAATAATATTAATAAACAAATAATGATAATTATTAATTTCTTAAACAAAAAAAAAATTTACAGCGTTTTACACAAATCAATATGCGGCAGAAGATTATGATAAACTAGCTAAATATGCAAAGTGGATATTCTGGGTTGCCTAAATTTCTGTGCTGTTTATTTTGGCAAATACGTAGAACCACGATTATTATCGATTATATTATCTACGAACTAGTAGATAATAATCAAAATAAATATATAAATAATGTTTTCTGTTTTCTTATTGATGATGATTATTATATATTTTTTTAATGTGTATTGTATTTTGATATTGTATTTTAGTATATTTAGCTATAAGTTATTTTGAAGTTGACGGTCACATCCACTAGCAGTGTACATACAGTGTACACGTGGCGACGTGATTAAATAATAATTATTATTATTATTAATATAAAATAATAAGATATGTAAGATAATGTAATATTTATTCGTTATACTTTTACATGATTATATTACATTATGCTTACGAATTTTCTTCAATCGCTTTTCAATATTATTTTGGCTAACGTAATATTTTCGTGCGTTTAAAATATTATGTTTTCTCGAATGGGCTCTCATAGGTCCACATCCACGTACACTCTAGACATTTCCAACCAATTTAATTTAATATCCACGATTTCGATTCAGCGAACCTACTTATTTGAAATAAAGGCAATCGAATAAGCTGCAGGGGGAAGCTTTTGTTCTGGCGTATAGAAAAATTATTCTCTTCATAGGAATCGATAACCATTCAATTTTATAACTCAAACGTTTCTTTCTGTGGCCAGAAACGGTATTACAACTTTATTAATACCATAGATCGGATATTATTTGTGTGCTCTGCTTTATTAAGTCGGAAACTTTATCAATTTTCTGCGAAAAGTCGTCAGAAGCAATAAGAGAACTCATAGATTTATCACATTATGGTGGAATAAACAACGCAGAATACATTGTCCTGCACTTAATAATTATGGTCTCAACTGTAGCTAATTATGTTAATTAGTTCTTCAAGGCATACTTCTAAGCTAATTACCCCCGGCATAAACTGCTTTCGTGAATAATTAATTCAGAAACATATAGTTTAAGCTTATATTCATATAAATAAATAGTTTTTTTTATTATAGCCAATAATGGATTCAAGCTCAAAAAGTTTCACACAAATTTCCGTATACATAAAATTTCAGCAGAAGTTACAGGTAACGCATCATGCAATTTATCATGTAAGTTTGTGATCTTCTAACGAATAAATTGTATGTTTTCCAGAAACTGGTGTGTAAGTTGCAAGTTTGCTCGAAAACTTTGCTCAAGGGGGGCTACTATTGTACCTAAATTGAATGGTATTGCGTACACACAGTTACAGGAATCAATGTTGAATCGGTTATAACTAAACAAGCCTCGAGAGAAACTTTGAAATAATTTAGTGGTGCTACTCGATCGATAGTTAATTAGCTCGAAAGCGATATATGGGGCTCAAATAATTAATTTTGCGGTAGAGCATGAACGTTGGTAGATGGCTTAATCAGGAATTGGTAATACAGCGACGGCATATGCACACAGTGAAATGAAATTCGTTAAATCGAAAAAAAATTGGAAAAATTCTCACACTCTTCTCTTTTCATATACAAAATAAAAGGATATTCATAAAATCGAAAATAAAAAGATATTTGGAAAACTTTAATACGCCAATTTTTGATATGTATTTGACGACTCTAGCCGTTTACGAGATACTTATAAATGAACTCCTTATTCCGGACACCCTGTAAATATTACACCAAGTGGTAATCACCGATTTTAATAATCTAATTTTATTTGAGTCAGTATGATCACCAGAATAATTTCCCACAGAAATGGCGCATTTAATGGCATTAACTTCTGGTGATCTCGACGCCATAAAATTCATCTCGATTTTAATTAACCTTTTTAAGACGAAATTTGAATATGCAGCGGCTCCCATCTAAGAATTTAATCAAGCCGTATAACAGATGCGCTTTGCATCCCACGTAGAGTGAATACATTAAGCAGGCTAATTCCGTTTGCAGTTTTTAACTGGAATTAGGAGTTAATGGCGCGTTAATTGGCGCATAAAACTTTACACCCAATTCCCTCAAATTGCCTCGCCTGCTCCCTTAATTGAATCTTGACTAATTGCAACAGTGGAGCTTCTGCCACATTGTGATTACAAATCATAACATTGTGTAAAGATTTTCCAATTTCGTCCATCACAAAGGAGGCAATTTCTTATTTACTTATTTACGGGGGAATCAGAGGGCGAATGATTGGGCGATTTATCGTTCGACGATTGTCCCTCATTTTCATGTTGGGCGCTGCTCAGCTGCGAGCGTTTCAAATGCAAATCGCCTGTTATTTAATGATGCAACATTTTATTTACATGCAAATGCTGCATGCAAATTTTCGAAACGGGCGCGTATGTAATGGCTTCGTGTTTCCGTGAAATTCAGGATATTTCATTTTTAGTTCGCTAATTCACCATCGTTTTGTTATGCATGCATGAAAAAAGCTATAAATTCATATACAAAAAAAAAATAGATAAATTATAAGTACCTAATCATAGAATTATGTCTGATTCATTACTCGTTTCACTTCTGAAAAAATAATTACTGTGATGCACTAGATAAAAAAAAAGAAATTTTCTTAATAGATGAATAGAAATCTTGTAAAAATTACACAAAAATGCCAATGAACTAAATTACAAAAAAAAAGTAATAGTTGTACAGAAATTTTGTAAAAAAAGACAGAAATGCCAATAAAGTTATGAAATAAAAAAAATCAGATATGGGCACATACCTTTGTCCATATTAATATGAAGAAAACGACAAAAAATATATTTTAACGTACTTTTGTCTGCAAAGCCAAGGTGCTTTGAATTTTGATCTTTGCTTATTCCTCCTTATTTATCCTTATTTATCCGTATTTATTTTCCATTTTAAGATTATCTATAACTTTTTTATGTTATTATTATTGATTTATTTTATATTTTTTGTAAATCTGTAATGTTTTCGAAATCCATGTTAAATTAATGTTAAATGAATGCATAAAAATGTTTGAAATGAACAATATGATGACCATATGTTGTTTCATTTCTAAAATTGACTTTAAAATTAATTGACAAATAATTATTAAAAATCACCAACACGAAATATTGTTGAGATGATTGTCAAATATTTGTTACTTTTCTATAAATTTACTTCTATTTTCCAGGTAGCTCAATTCAGAGAGACAATCTTCAGTTTATGTAGCAGTCGTTATTACAGTTATTTTCTTCTAATTTGTAAGTTCAATTATCAATTTTGTAGACGTTAATCTTACAAGAAATACTAATTAATTTTATAATGTAAAAATTGCCAATTAATGATTTCATAAAATTGCCAATTAATGATTTCATATACTTGCCAATTAATTTAATGCTACCTAAAACATGATGGTTGTCTCTATAATATTATTTTCTAGAAAATAGCATTGGTCTAAAAAAATAACAGAAGTAAGAACCTAATTGATAGCTACCTGCAAAAATTCATTTTTGCGGCGTGTTTCTGTAAAAGCTACCCACTTTTACCACAAAACTCACTAAACTAGATTAGCAAGAGTATGACATTGATAAATATTTTAATATAATTAAAATTACATTGTCATTGCATGCCATTTTGCCACTTTTAGTAAGTCTCATGTATAGGTAGTAAATGCATTAACCTGGCTATGAACTAACTACTAACTAACTAGCTACTAAACTGGTTAGCTTTTGTTTTACACTACAAAGGAAATTTAAATTAATCTTAAACCCTGCTTTATAAAAAATAAACTTCATGGGTATCTATAAAATTATCTTTTAGAAAATAGACATTGAAAAAGGTTACAAAAAACAGATATGTGAACATAATTCACGGCTTGCTTCACAAGAGTGACAATGATCTCTATTATCAAAATTACAAATTACTCTATTGAACTATACAATACCGAGAGTTGTAATAAATTCAGTTTTTAACAAAAATTTACTTCCAGAAAGGCGACAATTGGCTAGAAAATTGACAATTGACTGGAAAATTAACAATTGACTAGAAAATTGAGAATTGATTATATTTATCATAATATTTTTAATATATTGGGTTACTAATAATATTTTTTCTTGAAAACTAGCCATTACATTTTGAAAACTAAAAGCTGTTCACAAAATAGACAAGTATTTATATAAAAGTAATATAATTCGCATCTAGCTTCAAAAAGTAGGCTAGCATGAAATAATTGTCTCTAGAAATGAGTTTAGCGATTTTTTTTTTAATAGTAATCTTAATTCGTAATAATTTCAGTATATCCAGGATATTCAAAATTCGGGATATTTCAATTTTAGTTCGCTTATTCACCATCGTTTTGTTATGCATGCATGAAAAGCTATAAATTTACATAAAAATAAAAAGATAAATTATAAGTACCTAATCATAAAATTATGCCTAATTCTTTACTCGTTTCACTGCTGAAAAATTAGCCACAGTGATGCACTAAATAATTTAATAGTGTAAACTCTGTAATAATAACAGAGATTTTGCAGAATAAAATTGTTGGCAATTATCTACAAACAAACGATAATAACACCATATAATTGAGTGTTGTCTCTAGAAACTTAGCAGAAGGTCCCGAAAATTACAGTAGATAGAGACTTTGTGGAATAAAATATATGATAATTATCTACAAAAAAAGACAATAAGTCTATGTATATAATTGAGAGTTATCTTTCGAAAATTGGTAGATGTCCCAGAAAACTATAGTAAACAGAGATTTGGCTGACAGAAATTAAAGACCGTTATCTAGAAAACCACATTAACTAAAGAAAATTCTACTCGATTCATTTCTACTCGAAAATAATCAGTTCAAGAAAAGGTTCAAGGTTAAGAAAATTATAACAAAATTCGAGAAATTTCCAAATAATTCCTACAATTATTTAGAAAAATTACAGTGGGCTACAAATATGCATAAGTCCACAAATATTGTTGAAAATATCTCATACTTACAAAATTATCTTCAAAATTTGCATGACAATCCTGGCATATTTTTTTTAAAGCAACTTCTAAGTTAATAGTTACTTAAGAGTGCATTCCAGAATATCTAAAAAAGTCAATAGATGATATTGTTATAATATTTGGATTGTATGAATCAGTGGTTAACACATCGGTTAAGTTTTATATTTTTTTAATAGAAAAACTCTACAATTGTTTCGGTCTCACGACCATTATCAAAAGACAAATAAAATTCAGTTTTAATGAGTTTTTCTATTAAAAAATTTGTGAAAATTAACCAAGTGCTCTATTTATAGTAATTATTCTAATATTATAATATATTTAGATCAGCGATATTCTACTTCACAAAAAATATTTTATAATACTTCCTCAACATCCTCAAAAATGTCATTCACAACTTTGCATTTTTATTTTTTTTCAAGAATTTTAGAACATTTTAGAAAATTTAAAGAAGTCAAGGAAAGTTTACATGTTTTAAAATTGTATGTTTAGGCAACAAATTTCTCAAAAATTCAATAAAAACATTGTATAGTTATGAAAACCGATACAGATTACAAATGTCAGAAAATACAGTTATTAAAGAATTAAAGAACCTAAAGTTGTAGTAGATCAAAATAAGTTCTGAAATTATTATACACCCTAAACTTTCGGCACATTCAAACAGTTCACTACGAATTTCTGAAATTATGCCACAATTATTGCATTTGTCAGTAAAACAAAAAAAACACTGTGAGTTTTTAGAATTTTCTAGTTACAGATACGGAAGCAGAACATTTTAAGTGACAAGTGTACTTGTATAATATTTTTAGAATAATTTCAGAAAATTCTAAAGATGTTTCTTGTTGTATGTATGTAACAACAGTAGAATTTTTTTATAAATTTTTAGACAAAGAATAATTTTCATACAATTACATAATAATTTAAAAATATTATGTTAAAACATAATAATTTAAAGAAAAAAACACCTAAAATGCCTTTGAATCTCGGAATTTATTTATACAAATTACATGTGTAACAAATTTTGCATTTGGAATTATATCTGAAATTTCTATTGTATATATATAAACAATATTTATTGGTCTATCGACCCCATGGGGTCTTTCCGCCTTCTATCGTAATTTTCTGGACTCTTCAAAACATTTCTTTTACACAGAGATTTCTACGGAAATGTCGAGTGTTCTTTTTTATAATAACTTATGAGGTATTTTTATTAAAAATTTTAATATGCAGAAGATAGGCAATCTAAGTAATCTGAAAAGAAATGTCATCGAAATGTATAAAAGAAAATAGATATTTTTACTACCACGAACTGCTTTACTGACCTACAAGTTTATAACCAATAGAAATGCAACATTACAGCAATATTCTATTAATACCAATTATTACCATGATAGATCCATAATGTACGAATTTTTACACTTCATAGCTACTATTTGCACGGAAAATACCCAAAATTTGATAATTTTTAAATAAAATTAGCGAACATGTGCGATTTTTATAGAGAAATTGAGAATTGAGCTCCACTACAAATCGTGAAACAGCCCACAAGAGCCAAACAATTTACTACCCGTGATTTCACGTATAAAGGCATACAAACAAATTATACTCCTAGTTTATAGATTGAAAGGACAAAAATAAGATCGTAGAAAAAATAGTGTATGCAATTCACAAACATATAATGGCTGATAATTTGATAAGATACTCGTATTCATTACAACATTCGTATAATGTCGTAATTATTCACTCACTTGTGTCTTATTACCTATCATTAATAATGCCCATTGCATAATATACTATTAATTATGATGAACGAATTATTACATTATTATTTCTTAAATGTTGAAGTCCTTTGGCTTAAATGAATATATATATATACACGTATATTTTAATAATAATTATTAATATTATTATTGGATCAAAGAACCAATTTTACATTAAAAAAAATGTGTCCATAATTGTGAACACCATCGTGTCCACAATGGTGTTCAATGAAATTAACCGCTGTTTATAAGTAATCGGAGATATTTCAAGAACTATAATTTAAAAGTCACAATTAGAGATAACAAAAGCATCTAAAAATGAGAGTGGAAATCAAGTTAGTGGTTATAGGTTAGTGACAAATATGCCATCGGATATCTGGTGGATTCGTGTCACATGTCAGCAGATAATGCCAGAAAATGGCAGTGAAAATAATGTCAGTGGCAATTGACAAATGGCATCTGTTATCAGGTGGATTAGTGTCACAGGTCAGCAGATAAAGCCTTATGGATCAATAGTAGAACCGTATAAAACAAAAGATACGTTATTTTAGAAATCCCGTCAAAAAATGCAGCAGAATGTGACAACAGAAATCGAGTCATCAACAATTGATTTTAGACATTAGCAAAATTACTAAAAATTGATTGATTGCAAAAATTAGCAGAAGATATCATACAAGTAGCAAAAATTAACAAGGCGAATTATGTCAGCCACAATCAAAGATAATTTAAATTGGGAACAGAAATTATGTCAGTAGCATATTTGTCAAATGATATCATGTTGGAACATTCCGTTAAGATTGACCTTAAAAAGCACCTAATCAACAAATGGAAGAAGAACTCGCAAAAATTGACAAAATAAATATAGACAAAAACACCATCGGAAACTGTCATTATTAGTATCTACAATTGGCAATGGAAGTCCTGCGTGTGCTGATACCATCAGATAATACATAGGACTACCGTCACAACTGATGTCATCAATGATATCACTTACAGTTTATATGTGTAAATAAGTCAGCAATAGTACCACAAATTGACAACACATCATCAGACCATATCAGCGAAATAGTAAAAAAATACGAAATAATGTGTGTCAATACAATTTATATTATAATCTCAAATTAGGTACAGAAATGAATTTGTCATGTGATATCATGTCGGAACCGTCAGTCATAATTGAGAATTTTAAAGATATGTCACACATTTCAAGAATCTAGTTCTAGTAACACCACTATCACACTAGTATCTAGTGAGTATCCATATTAGCAAAATTACTAGAAATTGATTGATTGCAAAAATTGTCAGAAGATATCGTACAAAATAGCAAACATTAACAAACAAAATTATGTCAGCCACAATTAAAGATTGCAAATAGCAAACATTTGCAGTTCATATCAGGCAAAATAGTAAAATTTGGCAAAATACCTCATGTTCATGTATATGTGTAATCATGCAAACAATAGAGCCACTAACAGAAATCAGACATAATAGCAAACATTGATAATAGATATTAAAAACTGCGAAAAAAAATCGTGTCAATACAATTTATATGTGTAATCTTGTCAGCAATAGTAGTAGTAATTGACAATAGAAAATAGTCATTATTGCAAAATTTGACAAAATAAATATAGACAAAAACACCATCTGAAATTGTCATTATTAGTATCTACAATTTGCAATAGAAGTGCTGTGTGTGCTAATGCCATCAGATAACAGGACTACCGTCATGACTGATGGCATCAATAATATATTTAACAGTTTATATGTGTAAATAAGTCAGTAATAGTACCACAAATTGACAACACATCATCAGGCGAAGTAGCAAAAACTTAATATCAGCGAAATATAAAAAATAACAAAATAATGTGTGGGTAATCATATTATCAAAATTAGTAGAAATTGGTTGATAACAAAAATCAATTGTAAGTAAATCAGCAATAGTACCACAAATTGTCAAAACATCATCAGACGTAATAGCAAAAACCTAATATCAGTGAAATAGTAAAAAATAAGAAAATAATGTGTGCGAACACAATTTATATTATAATCTGAAATTGGGTACAGAAATGAATTTGTCATGTGATATCATGTCGGAACAGTCAGTCATAATTGAGAATTTTAAAGATATAGCACACATTTCCAGAATCTAAAAATTTGTTTTACATGTATCAAGAACTTCAAAGTTTGTTTTACATATTTCAAAAGTTGTGAAAGTATGTGGTAGTAGTAATATTTTAATGGCAATCGATTTGACCGAAAGTTTCCGCCTTTTAAGAATATTTTTACGTTTTTAAATAATGTCAAGGAAATTTTGTAAAATTAAATTGTTAATTAATTATTCATAATGTATGTCTCTGATTCAATATTAAAATTGACAATGGATTTTCTGGATTTATTTACTTATTCATATTCATATTTATTTAATGTGAAATTGGGCACAGACATGAATATGACATGTGATATCATGTCGGAACCGTCAGTCATAATTGAGAATTTTAAAGATATGTCACACATTTCAAGAAACTAAAAAAAATTCAGCAGAATGTGACAACACAAATCGAGTTATCGACAATTGATATGGATAATCAAATGTATGGATAAAATATTAAGGCAGTAAAAATTTAAAAAAATAATATAAGAAAATTTATAATCAATAATTATATAGAAAATATAGACAAATTAAATAAATCAGGAGTACATCAAATTAATTCTAAATATTGTGATGTATATGCATAGGTCAAACAGGGAGGAACTTTAAAACAAGGTACAATGAACATAAACAGGCGATACAGAATTTAAGTGGACAGACAGGCTTAAGGTGCTATTGTATAGAAACAGGACGACACTATCAAGGAGACATCAAACCCCTTAAATTTATTGAAAAATAAGGTTGATTAAATATGTTAGAAGGGATAGAGAACAAAAAAGCTATTATGGAAGGAAAAAACATAATGAATAATCAAAACGAGCTCTTCCAGGGCAATTATAATTTTACAGCAGGGATTCATTTGAATTAATCAAATGTGTCATCAATCAAATCATCAATCAAATAAACTGTATTGTAAACATAATCCATTGAACATGGCTGAACAAGCCGAAACACGTGTCAGGAAACTGATAAAATATATGAAACAAAACTAGATCAATTATACATAATATACATTTATAATAATAATAAAATGTTTCATCAAGATATTAGCAAGGAAAGCATTAATTTTGCACTTTCTATAAATAGTGGCGAATTGTGTTCACAATGGTGTTTAATTAAATTTACCGCCGATTAAAAGTAATCGGAGATTCGAAGACTGATCCTAAGAATATCAGATTTTTTTAATAGTATTACAAACGGCTTTAACAAAAAACCACCCCTTCTCACTATTCATCCGGCGACGAATGCTGGGCAACAAACGTCAATTAGTATTCTAATTCAGGCTCAGTTTAATTATAAAACCTGCTCTAAACCCTTGATAAAAGCATAATCATGCCTCCTACTTCCAGGGGGATTTCATTATTCAAGTGTGCCCCACTTCGCAAGCAAACAAAGTCCCCCCCATGCTGGGCCGCGCTCTGCGGAAAACCCGTCAGACGCGCGCTCTGGGGGTACGGGTGTGGGGTGTCTCTGAGTGCGGCCCTTTTCCCAGGAGGAAATTAATTTTTGAGACGTCAGCGTCTGCCATGTGAAAAAATCCGGACGACGAGAGCCCGACAGACACCGTCCCCAGACGGTTCGCGCACGGTTTTAATATTGAAATGGCGTGTTTGGCTTCCATTGAGGTCGCAGCCTTAAAAATTCAAGCCGCGTTCATAATGGAAGCGGAAATGAAACGATGACTCGGGGATTTCTTGGCTTTGTTAATTTCGGCGGAACTCACTTTTAGTGTTTAATCGCGGAACGTTAATATGTTAATGTGGGGGCAGCTTTTTTAATACGCCACAATGGGTGAGTCGTGCGTATAAAAGCCCTCGATTACGTGGCCTTTACGCCGATCGGCAGATATGAAATTTACATTTGGTAATGATTAATTTCGCTTTCTATACGTATTCGGCGTGTATTTCGTACGCCAAGACCTACAGGCGCCCATATGTATTAAAAAAATGTTATCAGCTAAGTTCCTGTCTGAATCTCTGTATTTTGTTCAACGTTATCAAACGCTCAAAACATTTTGCATCAGTGGAACATTTTCTCTGGAAATAAATATCCGTCTCGGCAGATTGCCGTTTTTGCTCACCGTTACACACATACAATATACATGATTGATACTAGGCATTGTGTGGGGGAAAGAAAAAAAGTGCAACACCGAATTTATTCGCGTTGTTTGCAAACGTTTGATTAAAATCCTGGTGATGGATTGATAATTGTGCTCGCGGACGGTATCAGGTTTTGATGTATTGCCGCGCTCAACGGGATTCAAATAACAAACTGTGCTGTTGTGTTCGCCGATGTAAAAGTTTAATGGAGAGCGATAATACAATCGCGCGGCTCGCAGATGTGCAATAATTTCGGAATAACGCGGGTCGCAGTGTAAGCCGTGCACGTTTCAACTGCAAATACTACATAGTGAGCTTGCCCTGATAGGGTACGTCTTGCAAACGGTAATGGCCCTCGGGGTTTTTCCTCTGTGGTCACTGCACTCTCGCGAAATTGCCCCAGGTCTATGTGGAACGTAACCACTGCGATTTTATGGCTCACTTGCCGGGGAAAATATGCCACATTGCATTTCCTGTAATGGAAACTTTATGTGGGTCATTGGGATAAAATGAGCGACCGTTCGCAGCTTATTGTTTTCGTTTATTTCCAGCTCCCAGGGTATATACTCGTGTATCGCTTATAGAAGCATTCGTAATCATCAATTTCTTCAACATGAACACTGCTACCGGTAAATGTAGATTTTAATGAGCACTTAAATCGGTTATTTCTATAAAAGGGCTCACAAATTGAACACCACTTGAAAGAAAATGCCACGATTCCGCGGTTATATGAATAACAGTCATTTATGTATTAAGGGCGTAAAGAGGCTTTTACGGCGTGAGTAGTAATATTTTGCCCAAGGCGGCAGCCGAGCGGCGTCCGTTAGTGTTTATACTTCTAGTGCATCTGTGAGAAATGGCGCCGACAATACACAAATACATAAATAGCGCACCTGCCAGAAAAACCCTACTCGTTCAAGTGATGCAGTTTTAATAACCTAATACGTTTACGGTGGCGCAATTATAGAAAATAACACGATTACAAGATTTGTGCGCATACAAAAAACCGTACAACGAGCGTTCTAAAGGTTATCTAATACCGTTGTAAAATGAAGGAATACCGTGAGAAATAAGTTGGGCGAAATAGGTGAAGACCTACAAACCTTGGATGCGAGGAAGAGATGAAAAAAGGGTACTCACTCGGAGCTCTTCTCATAAAAGACTTACCTTTGAATTTACGTTTAAAGTTGTATTGGCGAACATGCAGAAATAGGCCGTACCTTTTCGGAGCAGCCTAGCCGTACAGGGCGAGATCCTGCCCGGGCGGATCTATCCCCTGACGACGTCCAAATCGACCATAACGCGATCTGTCGGCACCACTACGCACTTTTGGTTTAGTTGCTGCCTCTCCAAGTCAAAGGAAGAGGCTTACTCGATTATAGATGTGACACCAGAAGGTAATCCGGACGTTGACAAATACTTGCACTAATTATTTTAACGCACACAAAAATAGATAGTTTTCGCGAAATCCGTGACGCAAGGATTTCCCGAATAAATTAGGTAATATACGTTTGACCTGGTAAGATAATCCCAAGGTTTAATCGCGAAGTTAAACACTTCCTGAAAGAGATTTCAAAATTAGCGAGCACACAAAATATCAGTAAAGCTTTCAACAAATCGGAGATACGAGCCCCCGAAAGCGTGGTCAATCTGCAGAAGATCATACCTCATGATCCACCTAGAATATTTATTTGCACTGTATCCCTGAACAATTTATAATATAATCAAATTCAGTTTACACAAAATTTGAACGAGTGCAACAAGGAACTCCCAATCCACGTTTTACCAGTTATGCTGCGTTGAAGTAGTGTGGAGTTATTGGCGACATCATCTATCATTTTCTGAGAAACTATTTTACGGCGCATTTTTGATTTTAAATTTCCGTACAAATTTTGCTGCCACTCGCCTCATGCCCAAAACATGGCGAACATTTCTTTGCATGAACAATACGAACTATCAACTTCTTCAGCAACCTCTCTAGTTATGATTTGAATTTGCATCAAATCAAATCGATTTTTTTTCTTAACTTCTTCCACGTTTTTTTCGGTGATTGAAGTTCTGAGTCTCCCTACCCTATCATCATATTCAACTGATTCTCAGCCATCTTGAAATCATTTGTAAACCATTTGTACGTTCATTAGTACTCGACTTAAATGACTTCTGCAACATTTCCGTACAAATTTTGCTGCCACTCGCCTCATGCCCAAAACATGGTAAACATTTCTTTGCATGAACAATACGATCTATCAACTTCTTCAGCAACCTCTCTAGTTATGATTTGAATTTGCATCAAATCAAATCGAATTATTTTTCTTTAACTTCTTCCACGTTTGTTTCGGTAATTGAAGTTCTGAGTGTCCCAAGCCTATCATCAACTGATTCTCAGCCATCTTGAAATCATTTGTAAACCATTTGTACGTTCATTCGTACTCGACTCAAATAAATTTTGCAACATTTCCACTGTTCTTGATTCTATTATTATAAGTATAACGTATATGCAAAGTATATCGTTTTATCTTTCATTGTGAAAATTAAAAAAAAATCGCCGAATATACATATACAACACACTTCTTTAATTAGCTATCAAATCTAAAATTGTAAAATTGTTACCAACATGTAATCAAACAAGTTTATCAGTCCAACAAATGTAGCGTGGCATTTTCAAAAATGTATCGAATATTTTTATCACACCTCGTATTTTGGCGACATCTGTTTATATCCTACGATACATTTTAATCTGCACATCCAAAGTATGTATAGCTTGAATTTTTGTATTTTATTGCCGGCTTTATTTCAACACGCACTCGCTCAATTGATATGTGTAAAATGCTACTAAGCTTCGGAAGAATTAGAGATTATTTTGTGCTGTATTTATCTCCCAATTTAGTGCAAAACTTTCTCAATAACTGGTTAGTGCATTCTTCTTTCGAAGTCGAATTCTACTTTATTGTCTACTTTAGTTAGCGCAAGCTCCTAGAAATTTAAAGATTCATTATTTTCTGACTCCATAGTTTCTTTGGTGTCTATGGAGGGAACTAAAACTTGACAGAAATTGTGAATATCACAATACTTTGGAAAATTTTTCTGGTTTATTTCAAATATATTTTTGTAACAGTAAACGGATTCTGGTTGATAATTTTAAATTCTTTAGATCGTAGGAAACCTATTTTCAAGTTTTTTTTTTTAAATTTTCCATTTTAATAAGCTGTGTTCAAAAATTACAAAAAACATGCACAAAGTAATGACTATGTCCTTTAGGTAATATAGTTCTATATACATATGGAAAATTTCGAATCAATGTATCAACAAATAACGGATAAAAATTTGACAAAAGAAACCACAGTATTTTCGGCCAGTGCGAAAACCTCCTGAACTATATTTTTGTTCTTGATATTTTATTACTCAAATGAAAAACTTGATAAACTATATATCTATTAGGTATATCGAAATGTTTCATAATAGTAATAAGTTGTGAAAATTTGCGAAATATTTTAAAAAGCAGAAGGAGATTAAACGTTTTAGACTATTGGACTACGATCACTTAGTCTACGGACTAGTGGACTTCTGCCGATTTGTTCTTAAAAAATGAAATATTTGTTTTAAACAAATTATTGATTTTTTATACATTTATAAACTTTTAATGAATGTTTTACCCATTTCAAGAATTTTAATGATATCTCACATATTTCAATAATCTAAGAGATTTTTGTATATACAGGGTATCTCAAAAATGGTGTCGATCTTTTAATTGTGACTACTAATTGATATGACTTTTTTACATCCACAAACAAAATTTTCCTGTCATTCAACTAAAAAAATACCCATTTCAAGAATTTCAACAGATTTCTCTAGAAGAGTTTTAAAGTATTTTTTTACGTACCTATTTCAAAAGTTTTATGATTATTTAACGATTGTAAGGAATGTCAAAAAAATTGTGAAAATTACAATTGAAATGTTTTAATGTTTACTTAAGCGATAAATCCATCAATTTCCAAATGTGTATTTCTGATTACATATAAATATTTGAAGAATATTAAAGTCAAATGAAAATGGTTATGTTATGGGGTTTTCTGTTTTTTTCTAATACATATCTCAAGAATTTTTAATATTTCCATATTACAGGAATTGTAATTTCTTTTTAATTATTTTCAGTATCTTAGATTTTTTTGCACATTTTTGCAATCAATTGATTCAAATCAAACAAAAGGTTTTTTTTAATACATATCTCAAGAATTTTCAAGATTTTGTAATTTCGAGAATTGATTTTTTTTACATATTTCAAGCATCTTAAAGATTTTTCACATATTTCAAGAATTCTAAATTTCGTTTTGCAAATTTTAAGAACTCTTTTTACATATTTATAGAATTTAAATACTTTTTTACTCATTACAACTCAATTTACTCAATTTTCAAAACTCTTCAAATATATGAAGAATCTAAAATAATATTTTTTTTATTCTCCCAAGTCATATTTACAATCTATCCAATAAATACATATTTAGGTTGGGTTAGGTCTAATTAAATTATGTGATACATAATAGGGTCTTCCGCGACTTTTCAAAAACCTTGAAACTGAACTCGAGACACATTAAAAACATCCTTGGCACTAATTTTTGTGCTGAGACAAATCGTTGTAATTAGCAAACACGATTTTAAAATTAACGGCGTTTGAAAAAGTCCCGAAAGCCCGCCATGTTGCTGTGACGTCACAACGCACGTGGCGCTCAGCTGTAGCATTGCTTACAATGGAGCGACAGAAAGAAAACGTCGGTTTTACGAAAAAAAGGACGAATAAGTATTGCATTGTGCCTGGATGTGATAGCAGCAGTAAATGCGAACCAAATAAGTTGTTTATAAACGTCCCAACAGGGGATATACGGAAAAGGGGGTTACAACAAGTCCGAAGTGATTCCGCGAGTGTCACTTTGACGTCTCACTATTTTTGTGAAGACCATTTTAATGTAAGTACATAATTTTTCAATAAATTATCGACGAAATTCGATAAATATATATAATTAACTATCATCATTAGTAATGGGTATTCAAGGGGATTTCCGATTATATATATACATTAGTAATAACATAACCTCAAAATAGTTTTGTGTTTTCCATTCTAAAACAATACCTTCCATATCATTATTACTTTTTTAAAGTACTGTGAGATTTTGTACAATATGTTCTTACACAAACGTTTAGTTAAAACTAAAAAACATGTTGAAACAATATTTGTAGCAAACTGTTGATTTTATAAATTTGATTAGATGATTAATAATTACAAATTTTGAAATCAGCATAACCAATTCGTATGAGATGTAGGATATATTGCAAAATTTAAACAGTATTTTATTTGTTCTTACAGCTGGAAGAGGATTTGGAAAATTATATGCGACTCCACGCGTTTCGGCTACGTTGAAAAATTCACTTTTTGAGAAAAAGTCGGGAACCATTAACACGTGAACTTCTATCAGATTATCTGGCTGTCCCTTTACTAACCCATCAGAACTTATTTTATGTCAGACTGGATTCTAAGTCGTATTAATCCACGATTCCTATCCCTTATGCACTGACTCCCGATCGCCAACATGCGCAAAGACGTCACAGTGCCGCTCGGCCAATAACAGCGTTTCGTCGGTCACGTGACAAAATGTGTAAGTTTTACGATATTGTATGTTGTTTGTTGATAAGTTACAATGAAAACCAAACGTTTTCTCTGTGGGATGTTTAATTACAGGTTATAAACTTTACGTTAAGACACAAAAAGGTTATATTATTTTTTTTCAGGAAGACCCTATTCTGATATGTACAGAGCCTACTGCAATCAATAGCACTATTTTAGTTTAACAAATAAATATGATCATTATTATGTGGTTAATTCTGGGATGAGACCATAATGAACCTTGATTACGGATTAAAAAATTCAAATAACTATTTAGTATGTCAAGAAATATTTCTGTACATATTTCATGTACCTATTTTGAACATTTTATTTTAAAAAATTCTTAAAATTTGTGATATATTTAATCACAAGTATTAAGATTTTTTTATTTGCTTGAATAATTTATGCCAACAATTTATTTATGTAAATTTCAATTGGAATATTTTGATATTTTAGTAAACAATAAATTCATCACAAAAATGTGTGTCTCTTATTGTGAATAATTGAAGAATATTCAAATCCAATGAACATTTTTAGAATTTTAAATTCTCTCGTTGTATTTCCTCGATTTTCTCTTAGTTTGAAGCGTACGTAAGGTACACAATAACAATAATACAAAATCATAATAATAATAATAAATACACAGATGTGTGAAAGGATATTTATGAAAATGAAAATCATTGTGTTTTACTAAATTACATATACAGGGTGTCCCAGTAGTATCGTCGTCATAATTTCAACCCCTACTGCAAGAAAATGTTCGAAATGTATTAACAAGCCTTTTTCTGAATAAAAAAATATGAGAAACCATACTGTGATATAAATCGTTGAATTCGTAATAGGAAATGTTATCTAATATAGGGTGTACTTTTTCTACAAGATATATAGAAAATAAAGTTCATCATGGTTTCTTCGAAACGAAACGTTGTTTACCATAACCGCAACCAATAACAACTCTTTAACTATTATGTTTTGAAGAAAATTGTATAAGGCATTTTCGACTAAAAGTCGCCCAAGAAATACGCTCTTAAGCTATCTTAAGCGCATCGTATCACAGGACACACTGTATATACACTTTTTCAAATAATTTCAGAAAAAAATAAAAACGAAATATTGCGATTTCGGATTTTGTCGAATATTTTCAGAACACATTTCTGGTTTTCTCTACAGAATATTACTGACTACATTATACCACATAAGTTGCGCAACTTTTTTGTAATTTAACTGCCTTTGTAACTTTTACGACTTCCTAGATCCCTATGCTGTTGATCCTTATCTTGAACCCCTGGTCAGGAGCTCTAATATTAAAAATTGAACAGAATTGTTATTTTGGAACTTTTTTGAAGTGACCTCTCACTGCAATAAATTGTTTCATCTTCGCAATATTTTGATTTATAGGTATGGAAAATTCAAACATAAATAAAAATCAAGTCTTATTTTCCGAGAGGTTTATGTGCTCAGAAATGTTCATGGTTTTAATTAATTTCATTGAATGTCTATAACATTCGACCAATCCCCTTAGTTTAAAGTCCTTTATACATAATTTGCAAAATTTGCACCCGAATTTTAAAATTTTGTTTTCGACTGTTAAGACCTGCATGAGAATATTTTTTAAACCTGCTTTATATAGTTTAAAATCTGCTTAAGAATTTTGAAATTCCTTCTAAGAATTAAAGTTGATCTACTTATATTGTTATTGTGTTCATGATTTGTGAACCTTAGACATGAATTTAAAAAATTGTTTCATACTTAAAATCTGCTTCAGAATTTTGATAATCTTTCCGAGAACTATAGTTGACTTTAAAATTAGCTTTACAATACTTACTTTGAAACGCCATCTTCATGATTTTTAAAATCTGCACTTGGTTTTTGAAAATGTGTTTAAGGCTGTTATATTATGAAAGTCCTTCTCATAACTGAAGAAGATCCACTTACTTCCATCATCAGAATTTGTAAAATATGCAACTGAATTATTAAAATTTGTTCTAGACAGTTAAAATGTGCATGTTTTTAAAACTTGTTTTATTGTATTTGCAAACTACTTTAAAACATCATCTTCATAATTTATGCACTTGAATTTAGAAAATTTGTTGCAGACTGTTAAAATATGTACCAGAACGATTTTTTTATACCTATTTTATGGTATTTCAAATCCTGCTTTGGAATGTTGATAATCTTTGTAAGAACTAAAGTGAAGCCCCGACTTACTTTAAAAAAACATTTTCATTATTTGTAAAATTAGCACCTGAATTTTGAAAACCAATTTCGGACTGTAAACATCTTCATTAGAATACTGCTTCAGAATGTGGATAATCCTTCTAAGACGTAAAACAGATCCTCTTAATTAAAAAAAACGGCTTCTTAACTTGTAAAACTTGCACTTGAACTTTTATTTTTTTTCTGACTGTTAATCAGTCTGAATGTGCATCCGATATTATAAAAATCAACTTTAAAATTAGCTGCACGATATTTAAAATCCCTCTGAGAAATAAAGTGGAGCCACTTACTTTGACTATTTCACTTGTCACATTTACATATTAAACTTCACACGAACGAACCAATGAAATAACTCAAATTTTAAATTGTTGGCGAATTAGAATCTACTTAAAGTGATAATTGCTGTCGAACACTTATCACTTTCGAGGAGGTTAAGATTAATTAGAATTATTTTCTCTTTGCATTTCGTGCTGTTTTAAAATGAATATCTATAAATGGGTCAAATTCAATTTGGTAGTTATTAAAATAATTTTCCTGTATTTTTTTTGCAACCGTGTTCCAAAATAACTTGACAACTCCTTCTTTGTACTCAGTTCCGTCTTCTTTTCTCATATTGTATGCCCAATCGGTTGAAATCAATGCATTTTGGTGCAATCTCGTAGTTTCATTGCGTACATACTTTTTTTTCATCGTAATTTTTTTCTGTGGCGTGGAGTCAATAATTTTTTGCTTTATATTTGTAAGGGATTTGATGCCAAACCGGTTGGAAGACATTTTTATAATATTTATTAAATATTTGTCAATGTCAATACGACACATGCAATAGTCATGCAAAATATGTTTCGTGCATAGTTCCTTGCTTAGATAATACCCGCTATAGTGATGCACTCGATCTTGTTGTCGTGAAAATGTGCACATTTTCACAGCAACAAGCTGACGTGCCACTATGTCGGGTATTATCGCCAAGTCACTATGCACTTAACATATTACTATTGTAAAGCCATCTTCATAATTTGTAAAATCTGCACTTGGTTTTTGAAAATGTGTTTCAGGCTGTTATATTTTGAAAATCGTTCTCATAACTGAAGAAGATCCATTTGATTTCAAAGCCATCTTCAGGAATTGTAAAATATGCAACTGAATTTTTAAAATTTGTTCAGACAGTTAAAACGTGCATTTTTTTAAACTTGTTTTATTGTATTTGTAAACTACAGAATTTAGAAAAATTGGACATGACGAGTTTGTATGTTTATTATTAGTATTTTATAGTTTGGATTTTCTGGTTAAATAGTATTAACATAATTCGGTAGTGCTATCGCGAAACATGCTACCCACTATTTTTTTTTTCAAATGTACTTTTTTATACTTTAAGTATGACTAAACGAAGTATCTTTATTGTACTTTAGTATTATAAATAACTATGGCAATGATACATGCTAACCTACATTATAAATGCTGTTTTTGCTTTTAATGTAAAAAAACAAAAAAAGGTAGATATTATGTTTTGCCATAACACTACTGAATTCTAAATACAATTTTGTAAAATGTGAAACTATTGAAATATTGGTAACTTATTTATTTATTTAGTAATTTTCCTTCTACTTTTCAGTGTCGGGAACTATTGGTAATACGAGTTTGTATGATAATTTCTACATTTTTTTCTTTTATTTTGGATTTTTTTTGTAAAAACTTGTAACGTATTGCATTTGAGTGCTTCAAATGTGTGATTGCGAGAACGGAAGTCCACCTCTATTTGGACGTTAAGCTGAGGCAGGATAAGCCCTGAAGTCCTTTGTTTCCAATTAGTATTCCCTGCCCTAGATCTTTTTAATGCGCTCTCTCGGTGGGCTGCGCTATTACCGCGGCGATCGTTTTCTATTTTATTTCGAGTTTACGTGAAACCGCATGGATCATTAAGGCCATGTCATTGGGGAACAATAACTTACGCCCTACAAGCGAACTCGCATAAAACCGGGCAAAGCGTGAAACTGCTCGCCTGTGGAACGTGCAAAATTTTACGTATCTCGTCCACGTACAAAGCTTTAATATTATTTTAATGGCTTTCCATTAAACTGCGCCACAAACACAGTAAAACGTATAATAAGGAACATTTTTTGAGCTCACGTGCAACAGCGCATATTTAATAATACACACTGCTTTGACATCATGGCTTATTATTAAATGCCTTTAAAATAAATCTGGAGAGTGAATTATTGATTTTTTTATGTTTTAACGCTACATACGTATAATTGTTTTTACTTATTTAATAAACAATAAAAAAACTCTAGCAAAAAGTAACGGACAAAATTGCTCCCTTTAGAAATAATTGAAATTAGCTTTTATGAAATTTCAATTTCTTTTTCGATAATGTGTAGATAAGCTTAGGCCTAAATAATTATACATTCTTTACATTTGTATCGCTTAATTTGCATAGGCACAGTGCACCATTTGGCATAAACAATAATAATGATTGTTGCGATCGCAAATAATTGCCATCCACTGTTTGTGCGCAACTTCGTAGGCTGGGATCTCTCGGATATGCAAATACCCGCTGCTTATATATAAATATTTGAACGTTATATTTGCCCTTAGAGTCGGCTGACTGTAATTTGCCACTGTTTTATCTCGCCGCTTTGCTGCGAAACGCGAAAGCACAGGAGACCTGCGATCTCGCGAATAATTCACTACTTTTTATTGTTATCACCGCCGGTTATGGACGCGCGTGGATCGCGCTCCCTCGGGAACCCCCCGCCGTTCCCGTGACGTCAATGGGATCCGGACGGGCCCCCGGGAGCCGCACAGCTTCCGCTATGCCCGCAATTAAGGCAAACCGGGATGCGTGCGGCCAATAAAGGCTAGGCGATAACTATTCGCACATCGCTAAACCTGGAATCGGGATTTGATTAGGGAATCGGGGGAGCGGTTTTATTTTATGTAGGAACCGTGTGCTGAAGTGATTCGAAGCACGTAAAAAATATTTCCTAGTTTATACATTTCCATAATTTCTGGATTTATTATTATCAGTTTATTTAAGTACGAAATATTCGCTCGGCGGCCTTAAGAAATGCAGAAGAACGTATAAAAAAATTTAGGGTTCTTTACATAAACTGATAAAATTAATGTCCTCCGAGCGCATCTTTCGCATTCGCGTGTATATTCCTATTATAGCTAATGCGTATTCCGTGTCGGCTAAAAGCATATTTACGTAAGATGTACATATACAGTTATAAAATATTTTATGGTGCTCTATTATCACTAGGAAAGTGCCAAGCGATCGATATAATAATTTAATTCCATATTATGCACTTACAGGCACGCCATTTTAACTAGCTTTAATAAAATAACTGTCCAAAACGACAACTAGAAGCTAAATTGTAAATACTTATAACAAGTGAATGTTGGGTTAATAACACTTTCCGACATGATTTTTGATTTTTTGAATTTGATAAGTATCCTTGGCTAATACGGGTACGTTGATTCTGAATGTGAAATTGCTTTGAGCCCATCATAACCCATCACGTCAAGATTTTTCACAAAATTAAAAAAGAACCTTGTGAGATATTTTGTACTAGAGCAAAGAAGTACCTTTATGATATTTCCTAAATTGCATTAAAATTATTTCTTAAAATACTTGATACATCGATAGAAAATATTTTAGTATAATATTATGTTTATTTCATTTCAATGACAACACTGTTTCATTTTCGCATCTGTCAAGGTCAACTTGATAGCATCGGCAGTTGTTTACGAAATAGTTAGTTAGCGTCAGTTGTTTATAGCATCGAGTTGTGTTTTGTTTTCTAAGTGTTTAGTGCGTCATATTGTCATCAAGAAAGTGCAAAAACAGTCCTGATATACTTTGTTACGTGTGTGGTGATTTAACGATTGCAAAGCATCAACGAAACATAACAGAATTTATCAAGAAAGCTTGTCACGCTTACTTCGGTGTAAAGCTTGGTGATCAGGACAAACCTTGGGCTCCACACAAAGTGTGCTTTCAGTGTGTCGAGCTACTGAGAAAATGGACAAAAGGTACACGTAGCTCTTTACCCTTTGGCATTCCTATAGTATGGATGGAACAAAAAAACCATGGAGACGACTGTTACTTTTGCTCCTGCGATGTCAAGGGTTTCAATTCGAAAAATAAACATACTCTTCAGTATCCTGATTTACCGTCTGCCAAACGACCTGTACCTCATGGATCACGAATTCCAATTCCTCCACCTTTTCTTCACACCATCCAACAGCAATCATCAGATGAAAGTTCAAACGAAAAAACCGATGTAGACGAATTCAATCCTGATTTATTGCAACCTCAGCAGTTTATCCAAGCTGAACTAAATGACTTAGTGAGAGACTTGGGCCTATCGAAGGATGCTGCACAAATCTTAGGATCACGACCGAAAGACAAAAATCTGTTGGCTCCAGGAACCACATTTTCGTGGTTTGGGCATCGTGAAAAAGAGTTCGCGGAATATTTCTCTCAAGAGGGTTAACTGGTGTGTTGTAATAATATTCCTGAAGTAGTCATGAAACTGGGAGCTGACAATTACGATTCCACATCATGGAGGTTATTTATTGATTCTTCTAAGAGAAGTCTGAAGGGTGTCTTATTGCACAATGGTACTACTTATGCCTCGGTGCCTATTGCTCACACCGTGCATCTCAAAGAAATGTATGAGAATCTTGAGCTGTTGCTAAATACAATAAAGTATAGCGAATATTGTTGGCAACTCTGTGGAGACCTGAAAATAATATCCATGCTTTTGGGTCAGCAGTCTGGATTCACAAAGTATCCTTGTTTTTTGTGCGAGTGGGACAGTCGAGCACGAAATTTACATTACGTTAAGAAAGAATGGCCACTCAGAGAAAAACTTGTACCGGGACAAAAAAAAAGTGCTGTGTGATACATTAGTTGACCCAAAATTAGTTCTTTTGCCTCCCCTTCACATGAATTTAGGATTGATGAAGCAGTTGGTCAAAGCTTTAAATAAACAAGGTGACTGCTTTAAATACCTGTGCGACAAATTTCCTGCACTTTCTGAAGCTAAACTTAAAGAAGGAATTTTTGTAGGCTGAAATTCAAACCATAAAACCTTAAAAACGGACAGATTGTTCCTAAATACAATGACATCCTGTGCATCTGAAGCATGGAGTTCTTTCGTAGAAGCCATATACGGTTTCCTTGGCAACAACAAGTATGCAAACTTCAAAGAAATTGTAGCCAACATGGTCGAAAATTATAAAAAAACTGGGATGCAATATGAGCGTCAAACTTCATTTTCTGAATTCCCACGTTGACTCTTTTCCCGAAAATCTTGGATCTGTCAGTGAGGAACAGGGAGAGAGGTTCCATCAAGACCTAAAGGAGATGGAGAGACGTTACCAAGGAAGATGGGATATTAGAATGATGGCTGATTACTGCTGGACCTTGAAGGGGGACTCGCTCACAAAAATCCACAAAAATAAAACTACAAAACGCAGTTTTCAGGGAAAAAAGAACGATTTTATTCAAAAAAAAAAACAACGATTGTCTAACGTAGATTATACTGCATTGTTTTTTTAATGAACATCTCAATTTTGCAGTGTAATTTTCTATTAAATATAGTTTCAATGAAAATTTTCAAACACACTTTTCCTGAAAACTTGACGTGCTGGAAAACTAAGCACTGATTCGTGATCAGCACACCCCATTTACTATAGGACACCTATTAAACTTGAAACACTTTTTCATGAAAAAAAAATGTAGTCCTGTGTAATAGTAAAATAATATCAAATATGCCACAAACTGCATTAACTGTAAGAAAACAGTAGCATCTACATGTAACTTAACCTGACCCAACCTAACCTCACCTCATATAACTTACCTAACATAGTCAATAAACAAGAGATAACATCTTACATATAAACATATCAGTGACAGTAATATGTAGAAATCATTTCGATGATAATTGGCAACATCGACAATTGAAAGGAGAACAAATCTGTCAAAAATAATAGCATCAATTGACATTACAAATCATGTGAATTACAATTAAAGATTAAAACATCATCTAAAAATGAGATAGAAATTCATGTTAATAAAAAATTTCACCTAATATCCGGCGAATTCGTGTCACATATCAACAGATAATTCCAGAAACTGAAAGTAGAAATAATGTCAGTTAAAAAGTCCATCTGATATTCGGTCTATTAGTGTCACATGTCAGCAGGTAAAGTCTTATAGATAAGCGGTAGGACCGTAAGAAGCAAGAGATACGATAAGTTGAGATATCGTGTCAAATAACGCAGCAGAATGTAACAACTGAAATCGAGTAATCGACAATTGATGTAGATGAACGTTATATGTGCAAACATATCTTCAATGGAACTACTAATTTAAAGTAGAAATGAAACATTATAGCAAAAACTGGTAATAGATCCGACAAAATAGTCAAAATTGGCAAAACACATTGGTAAATACAATACAAAATATCTGAAATTGGGTATAGAAATAATGCCAGTAATATTTGTCAGCTGATATCAATTCGGTACATTCAGTAATAATTGACTTTAAAAATCACATAATCCACAAATGGGAGAAGAAAGGGTGTCAGTAAAGTAACTACCATTAATAGTGAAACTTAAGCGTTTGCTTATACTATCAGATTTCTTATAGGAGATAATTTATCAAATGTTATTAACAATTTATATACGTAATCATATCAACAATAGAACAACTAACTGATTATAGAAATTATACATAATAGCACAAAGTGGCAATAGATATCATCTCATTGAATTTGCCTTCGAATTACCTTTACAGGAATCCATAAATATATAGGGTATCCCATTTGAAATTCTGAAGTTGGTACATTTTTTCCGGAAATAAAGAACCGGAAATGAAATCTAAGTGTACAGAAAGGGGCAGCATTTTGAACCATTTAAACCGACTAAATTTCATGTTTTCAAGATTTTACCCATAATGCCATTTCAAGAATTTTCAAAACTTTTCAAATATTTCAAGAACCTGAAAGATGTTTGTACATATTTTAAGAATTTTGAAGAAATGTTTACATATTTCACAAGTCTTCAGAATTGTTTTTGACGTTTTTAAATAACGTCAATGAACTTGTGTAAAATTCAACTGGAATATTTTGATATTTTTGTAAGCGATATTTTCATGTACTCAAAAATGTACTATAATTATGAATATTTGCAACATATTAAACACCAATACAAACTTTCAGAATTTTAAATCGCTCCGTTGTATTCTCTAGAATTTTTATTCGTTTCAAGCGTATTAAGTTACATAATTAATAACAATAATAAAAATTATAATAATCATAAGTACAAATACATAAGTATATAGATATGGTAAAATGATACTTGTGAGATGAAAAATTATCGCGCTTTACTAAATTACATTGACACACATTCATTTAAGATATGATTTCCCAAATCTCTAATCTCTAATTTTTCTACGCGGAGAATTGATGCGATAATATTTCTGGCTTACAATGTAAATCTGAAAAAAAGGGTTAGACCTTTTTTGTAGTAGCGAGGTCAAGCAAAAAATTGCTCCAACATCACAAAGTATGTACAGAAAATTTAAAATGATTTCAAAATGATGCTTTATTTCCGAAAAGTTCTAATGTTCAGAAATATGTTCATTGTTTTAATTTTCATTGAATATCCATAAAATTCTATAAACTCACTTACTTTAATGACCCTTGATTATAGTTTGTAAAATTTGCATCAGAATTTTGAAATTTTGTTTCACACTGTTAAAATCTGCATCAATATATATATATATATATATATATATATATATATATATATATATACCGGGTGTTCATTTCAAAACTAGCCAGTCTCAATAACTTTTGAATGCAAGTTAACTTGATAAAAACAAAAAACACGTCGATTGATTTTTGGAGGGGGAAGTTTAAAAACAACGTCAAATAAATTTTAGGTGTTACCCCCTCCCCCCTAGCCATCCCCACTTTGAAATTTCAAATGGCACCCCCCACCTTGCGATACCTCATTTTAAAGCTTTAAAAAAACCTAATCCAGTGGCGTAAAAAAAAAGATTTTTGTCGATTCGTTTTGGAAAAAATAAATAAATAAGAAAAAATCCGAAACAATTTATATTGAACAAATATAAGTTCCTTTCAATGAAACAAAAATAGAACAAATGTTAAACTACATCGACGTGTTTTTTTAGTAAAATTGACAACTTATTGAGACTGGTTACTCCTAAAACGAAAGTCAGCATAATTTATTTTTGAAAAATATATTTTGCTTTTGAAAACTTGCTAACGTAAATATATGTTTGTTACACCTCTTGATTGTATTTGTTTAAAGCTTAAATCAAGGTGTCACAACAAAGAGGTGTAATTTAAAATTTGTAAGAAAAGTGAAAGTCGCAAGGGGGAGGGGGTAATATTTTATATTCAATTACCATGGTTTTTAAGATTTGCCCCGAAAACTGGTTCAATTTGTTCTATTTTTGTTTCATTGAAAGGAACTTAAATTTGTTCAATATAAATTGTTTCGGATTTTTTCTTATTTATTTATTTTTTCCAAAACGAATCGACAAAAATCTTTTTTTATTACGCCACTGGATTAGGTTTTTTTAAAGCTTTAAAATGAGGTATCGCAAGGTGGGGGGTGCCATTTGAAATTTCAAAGTGGGGGTGGCTAGGGGGGAGGGGGTAACACCTAAAATTTATTTGACATTGTTTTTAAACTTCCCCCTCCAAAAATCAATCGACGTGTTTTTTGTTTTTATCAAGTTAACATGCATTCAAAAGTTATTGAGACTGGCTAGTTTTGAAATGAACACCCGGTATATATATATATATATATATATATATATATATATATATATATATATATATATATATATATATATATATATATATATATTAAAACCTGCTTCGCAGTATTTAAAATCTGCTTGAGAATTTTGCTAATCTTTTCGAGAACTAAAGTTAATCCTCTTACTTGAAAAAATTATCTGAATACCATAAACATTACATCAAAAAATGACAAAAGAAATCGTGCCAAAATAAAAGACAATAAAAACATCTGAAACTGACAAAAAAAAAACTTCTCAGCGACAAATGCCAGCAATATGCATCAAAGCTGCCATAAATATTATCTACAATGTTGGCAATATAATAATGTGTCTATTAATGCCATCAGATATCTCACAGGAAATAACTAATGCTATCAATAATATAATTAATAATTGATATGTGTAAACATATCAGCAATTGTTCTACCAATTGACAACATCAATCTGACATAATAAGCAAAAACTGGTAATAGTTAGATATCAGCAAAGCAGTAAAAATTGACATTAGAAATCATGTCAATACCATAAAAGGCATCTGAAGTTCGGTATAGAAATTATGTCAGTTACACTTGTCATATGGTATCATGTCGGCACTGTCACTTATAATTGACCTTAAAAATCGCCTAATCGATAAATGGGAGAAGCAATCAGGAAAATACCTACATTTGGCAATACTCATATGTGCTCTAATGACATTTAGTCGGATAAAACGAATATTAATACGAATCATTATGTCAGCAATACTACCAGTAATTGACATTAGGAATGAAACATTCTAGCACTCCAACATTGACAACTAAAGTCTTGTTACATACGAAAGATTTTGTATCTGTAGATATACAGGGTGAGTTTTTTCGGATGTTTAGTATGGGGATCTCGGAAACTAGCGGAGATAGAGGAAAGATTAAATGGGAAAAGAATAGCAGTCTTACGATTTCAATTTCATGAGCTTTTTGTTTTTTGGAAAAATTGCATGGTTAACTGGATATCTCAAAAAAATATATATTTTGTTACTTGGTTCGGTGCCTATGGATCTGTTATTATTGACTTTAGAAAAAATGTGCAAAGAAAAAAGTTGTACGTAATTATGTGCTTAATAATACAATCTAACCAATTATTTTATTAAAGCTATAATTTTTGAGTTATGAGACAAAGTTCAGTTTTTTCTAATGTAAACCATAGTTGGCCATGACTTTATAAAACAGGCGTTTTTTAACTATTCTAATGATATACTACTTGATATAGTTATTTTTATAAATAATTAAATTATCGTTATTTTTTACTTTTCATTTTCGAACTATTCAAGAAGTAGGCTATGGAAACAATTGATAGATGCGCAACGCGTTAAATAATAAAATTCAAGTTAGTTATTAAAATTTTTCTTTTCATTTCGAAATTTTATACGTAATTATTTTGGTGTAAAATGTTTACTTCGTTGGAGTTACAATTTTATATAAAAATTATTTCTAATGAACAAATTTACATAAGTACAAAACTACTAAACAGGGAATGACACACGATAAATTGAGAAACAATACAAGCATATTAGATCGTAACTAAAGTAGTACCAAAACAACGTAATTAAAGTTAGGAAAGTATTTAAGACTAAATATGTTCAAAAGGTTCACCATTATGATTAGTGCACACCTTTTTAAAACAGAATTTGTTGCTTTTCTAACGGAGCATCCATCAATATTAGCAAAAACTTGTAACTTGTAAGTACAGCTTCTCTAAGGTCATCTACTGTGACGTCCGATGTTTGATACACTCTATCTTTTACCATTCCCCATAAATAAAAATCTAGAACAGAGAGATCGGGAGATCGGCCACCTCAATAATTGTCGTTTGTATCTATCAATTGTTTCTATAGCGTACTACTTCGAATAGTTCGAAACTGAAAAAAAAAAAAATCCCATAATTTAAGTATTTATAAAAATACCTATGTAATATGATATATCATAAGAATCGTTGAAAAGAGGCATTTTTTATAAAGTCATGGCCGACTATGGTTTTCATTAGAAAAAACACAAGTTTGTGTCATAACTTAAAAATTATAGCTTAAATAAAATAATCGGTTAGACTGTATTATTAAGCACATAATTTCCTATAACTTTTTCCTTTACACATTTTTTCTAAAGTCAATAATAATAGAGCAATATGCTCCGAACAAAATAAGAAAAAATATATTTTTTCGAGATATCTAGTTAGCCATGACATTTTTCCAAAAAACAAAAAGCTCATGAAATTGAACTCGTAAAACTGCAATTCTTTCCCTATTTAATCGTCCCTTTATCTCCGCTACTTTCCGAGATCGTTATACTAAACATCCGAAAAAACTTACCCTGTATAACTGTGAGAAATGGATATCCTTTTGGTAAATGGGACTTGGGAAATTTGGGTGTAAAGTTGTAGATTTGTCATTGTCATATGTGTAATCATCTCAATAATCATGACAGACGTTGTTGAATAGTTGCACAAGAAAATATGACAGATTTAATCTATTTTATTTGTAAATGTATCATAATATTATAGCTGCAGCTAAAAAGTTAACAGATACTGATAGTTGCATTTGAAAATATGCCAAATCTGGACAGTTTCAATTGAAAATTTCACAAATTTGGAAAACTCAGTTATCAAATATGGCAGATTTCGACGATTTATGTTAACAAAAAATGTAGAGCCAGAAACTGCCAGAAACTTCAAGACTTTGGCAGTTGCAGTAATAAGACGATGTCATTTGTAAATGAAAACTGTTTAAGTGTAGCGCACATTGAGACACAGGTGACGCAGGCAACGCAGGTAATTTCAGTGCAGTTATTTACGCAGCCAATAAGAAAAGCGAGATTGGTAATCTCGCTTATCTTATTGGCTGCGAAAATAACTGCAGTGCACTTACCTGCGTTGCCTGCGTCACCTGCGTCTCAATGTGCGCTTGGGTTCAGAGTTTTGCTACCACTGCTCAGACAGTACGTACGTTCAATTGATATTGTTATTATTATTACTACCATTTGAGCTTCATTAAATAACTTATTCCTTTTTTTCACAAATAATTTTTGTATAATTAAATACATATTTCAGGCGCTGTGCACTTATCTTCAGTAGTTGGCATTTGTATTATCAATATATCATTATTGATAATTTTATAATTTTGGTAATAGAAGTAAGTATTAAGTTTTTGTAATAATTCATCATGAAAATGTTCTGCATATATTGACCGTGGCTTAATCAGTACTGACCCTTGCTAGGAAAACTTTTTATGCTAATCTCTAAATAAAATAGTTTGGATCGATACAACAAACCTTAATGTTTCGTATTGCACATGACCGATTACTGAAAATATTTCTCCACTATATCCTCCACCGTGCCAAATCGTCCGTAAATATCTCTCCTGAGCGAGGCCCGGGCACAAGCAACCCTTAAATTTACAAATGGCGCCGGAACTTAAAGTGCAGCCTTTATCTACAGACGTTAGATGATTTTTCCAGAATCCTGCTGTCGAACGCGCATTAGGGTGACCCTAATGCCGAAATGATGATGTATCAGTTAGGATACATTACGAGCACGGAATTCTCCACTCTAGGAAATCCGAAGGGAACGTACGGATTAAGAATTATTTATAAAACTCACAAAGGGAAATGATAATGAGGTTGATGTGGGGTGGATTTTCTTTGCACTGCCGGCGGGGAAGTTTTAGGGTTTCCTGGACGGGCACGCACAAGGAAGGCCGTTTGCGGGGGTTTTATAAAGTTGGTACGTCTTGCGGAAGTTTGCATCAAGGAGATTGTCGTAACTCAAAGGAACGTGGGGGAAGTTTTCATTTTTTTGGTGGTAGGATTGCCAGAGTGCGGTTTACGTAACAGATAAGTTAACGTTAAGGTACTTACACTAATTACCCTTAAATACTTCGTTTATCTAAAGCAAAGGTCAAAGCGAAGAGAACATAGTAATCGAAGAGAAAATAGTAAAAAATGTCCGAATTACAAAATATGAAAATTCACTTAGACTTCCCATAAACACTAATTGACATGAATATTGCTTAAAATTCTTCTATTCATTTACAAAATAAAATGCCATTTGCATTTCAATGTAGATTACTGATACTACTTATTGCTCAAAACTCATGGACATTATATTGCATAATTATTTGGTTTTTATATCAAAAATAAAACATCATCATTGAATAGTCACTGACATTATTTTCATTGCAAATATACACGAATATTGCATATTTTATTATAATTTGTTAAAGTTACTGCTCATAGTAACTATATAATTATCATAATATAACAGAACAATGTCAGTGACATAATTTCTATTGTCGATTTTTGAAACTATTTATACCAACAATTACGTCTGATGAAATATCGTGTGACTTTTGGTACTGACATATTTCTATTCTCAATTGTAGATACTACTTATAACACGATGTGTCCTCTCATTACAATGATATGGTTTATGCCAACAATTTAATTAACGTTAATGAAATATGTCGTTGTAATTATAAATCTCTTACCTCATTTAAAAATTAGACAATTCTAATGACAATGATAATTGATGACCCTGGTGTGGTACATGACACTGACATGATTTGTACTGTCATTTTAAGATGCTAGATTTTTGTTTCATTGGACTGACTTAATTAATGAATGACTTAATTTGTCCGATTTATCTTATAATTGTCAATTTTTAATTTATATTGTCAAAAGATGTGTATTTTGGTGACATTGTTAGTCATACAAAATTGTTAATGGCATGATGATGATTGCATTGACAATTATTATTAATTATTTCTTCTGTCTGATACGACTTTCCTGATCAATTTTTGTTCTACTTGCTGATTTATATTGTCAATTAATGGTAGTATTACTGATTAAATTATTAAGGACATGATTTATGTCATAAATTATATCAGATGGGATATTTGTTGGCAATTGGCATATAATTTACTATTTATACCGTGTGGAAATTAAGTAGAGGATAAATTCGGTAACTCCGTTAATGTGTATGAGAGAGAAAAAATCTAAAAGGGAGATAGCGATATAAATTACTGCGCATATGAAAATTTTCTTTTCAGATTTAAAACAACAAAATTTTAAAAGTTATGACGTCATTAATGTTTTTTTTTAAATGACAACCTACATTTTTTATTATTATTTTCGGTAGAGCTTTTTAATTTGTTTTCAACCATACAACATTTTGAATAGGTAACATTAGAAAAAAAATACAGTAGTTAACCGCTAGTTAATTTTCACACTGTAGACTATTTATAACATATTTTTTCTGCTATATAAATTTTACCTGACAGGTCACTGTTCGCCTTATATAGTCAGTTTCAGATGCTGTTTTTGCCGTCCATTGTCAATAACATCACGTTTATTGTCAATTGTAGATATTGTTTCTGTCACGATTTTGTGTCCTATTTGTCGACGATTTCTACTGTCTGTTTCAGGTCAGGTCATAACATAAACATGTAATATTTACTGCAACATTTACATTTAATATTTTTATCTACGACTGGCGTAATCGGTTAAATTTTCATTTTTATATGTCAATATAATTAACAGCCACTGAAAAAATCTGGCATTTCTTAAAGTGGAACTCTCGAAAAGTGTCATTTGCGACTCTAACTGTCAAAATCTGGCATTTTTTAAAGTTGAACACTAGAATTCTGTCAACTGCACCTGCAACTATCAAAATCTGTAGCGTTTTTACCTTCATCTGTGGAAATCTGTAAAATTTACTATTGTACCTATCGAAATCTACCAAATGATCTAATTAAAGACGTGAAACCTGATAAATATTTATATTCAACTAATGAAAGTTTGTTAAATTTTCAATGTACACTATTTACTGTATTTTTGACCCTGACCTGTGTAAACCTTTTTGTGTGTGCTAATATTAATAAACTATTTTATCTTATCTTATCTTATTGCAACTGCCCATTCTGTAATTTATTTTTAGTAACAACTATTTTAATATCTACAAACATCTACTTATTTTTAATTGCTGTTGTCAAACTTTTCAGCTGTAGGTATCAAAAACTGTAAAATGTTCGTAGAAGTTCTCATTATCTATCAAATTATTAACGGACACTGGAAAAATACTAGTCTCAACAGTGAAAACCGGTTCAATTTTTGACTACCCGCCTCAAAATCTGTCATATTAGTAACTGACAATGCCAGAATCTGTAAAACTACTAGCAGCAACTATGAAAATTTATCTGAAAGTATCAAAATCTAGCATATTTTCTGCACTCCATTTCAGAGTTTTGAATTTTCAAATTTTACCTGTGCCACTATCGAAATCGAAATCAATTTTCTCATTGATTTTGATACAAAACCACAACTATTTAAATACAAATTTATCAAATTTTCGATAGTTGTTGTAAAAATTTTCAATTGCAGCTGACAAAACCTGTAATATTTTGGTGGAAACTATCATATTTGATCATATTTTTGTTATGTCAATAGCCACCGAAAAAATCAGGCATTTCTTAATGTGGAACTCTCGAAAAGTGTTATTTGCTACTCCAACTGTCATAATCTGGCATTTCTTAACATTGAACTCTCGAATTCTGTCAACTGCACCTGCAATGTCAAACTCGGTTGAGTTTTTACCTTCAACAGTGGAAATCTGTATAATTTACTATTGTATCTTTCGAAATCTACGAAATGATCTACGTGAAGGCGTGAAACCTGATAAATTTTCATATACAACTAATCAAAGTTTGTTAAATTTTCGATGTACACGATTTATTGTATCCTGACCTGACCCTGACCTGAGTAAACATATGTTTTCTGTGCTAACATTAATAAACTATCTTATCTTATCTTATTTTATTGCAACTGCCCATTCTGTCGTCTATTTTTAGCAACAACTATTTTAATATCTACAAACATCTACTTATTTTTAATTGCTGTTTGTCAAAATTTTCAGCTGTAGGTTCGTCGAAATTCGTCATTATCTATCACTGGAAAAGTCTGTCAAATATTAGTTTCATCAGTGAAAACAGGTTCAATTTTTTACTTCGGCGCGTCCCAAAATCTGTCATATTAGTTACTGAAGGTGTCAAAATCTGTAAAACTACTAGCAGCAGCTGTGAAAATCTATAAAATTTATCTGAAACTATCAAAATCTAGCAAATTTTCAGAACCAACTAATCAAAATTGGTTCCATTTTCGATGTACACTATTTACTATATTTTTACTAATTTTGGTTGACTTTGCGTCTCAAAATATGTCATATTAGTAACTGACAGTGTCAAAATCTGTAATACTGCTAGCAGCAGCTGTGAAAATCTATAAAATCTATTCTAAAATATCAAATTCTACCAAATTTTCTGAACAGCATTTCATAGTTTTGAATTTTCAAATTTACCTGTGCCAGTATCGAAATCAAAATCAACTTTGTCATTGATTTCGACACAAAACCACAATTATTTTAATACAAATTTATCTAATTTTCGATAGCTGCATTATAGTCAAAACTGTCATAATCGATCATATTTTATTGTTATTGTCAAGACTAAATTATGTCATTTTTGTTATTTCAAATACTAGTTCTAGCAGTAAAATCCGGTTCAATTTTTGACTTCGAGTCATAAAATCATCCTTTTTAGTAACTGACATTGCCAGAATCTCTAAAACTACCAAGAGTAGCGGTGAAAATCTATAAAATTTATAACTTTGTAATAAAACCTTTGCATTTTCAAATTTACCAGTTTCACAATTGAAATCCATGAAATTTTGAACTGCAAAAAACTAGCAATTATTTGTGGCAATAAACATGTAACCATAACAATTAATAGATGATTCAATGGTCCACAACATATGTTTTTAATTGTTAAACGCAACTGGCACTGTGAAAATTTCGGCACGAAGGACCAATCGATAGAAAATTGTTTTAAGAATATATAATTCCCTGAAATTAAATTATTGGTTGCAATCTATTTAATAACTATTCTATTATAATATTTAATTTATCTAATTTTCAGTAGCTGTTGTCAAAATTTTGGTCGACACAATCTATTATATGCTTAACGTCAACTGTTAAATCTATTACATACTAGTTTCAGTAGTGAAAATGTATGTGTGACTTTCATGTGTAAAAGTCATGTGTGTCAAGTACATGTGTATCATATTTATAACTGCAAATGTCAAAATGTGTGAAACTACCAGCATCAGCATACCAGCTGATGTCAAAATTTTCAGCTGGAGCTGTCAAAAAATGTCAAATTTTGGTCGACACTGCCATAATCTATCATATGTTTAACGGCAACTGATAATATCTGCCACAGGCTTGTTTCAGTAGTGAATGGGATTGGATTTTTGTCTTTATGTGTGAAAGTCATGTGTACCAAGTTCATGTGTGTCATATTTGTAACTGCAAATACCAAAATGTGTGAAACTACCAGCATCCGCTGTGAAATTCTGAAAATATTATAATTGAAACTATCAAAACGTGCCAAATTTTCGAAACTACATTTTAAAGCTTTGCATTTTTCAAATTTTCTAGTGCAACAATGGAAATCCGTTAAATTCTGACCTGCAAATAACCAGCAATTATTTATGGCAACAAACTTGTAACCACAATTAATAGATGATTCGATGGTGCACAGCAGATATTTTCAATTTTTATACGCAATTGACACTAAAAATTTCGGCACGAAGGACCAGTTAAGAGAAAATTGTTTTAAGAATATACAATTCCCTGAAATTAAATTATGGGTTGCAATATTTTTAATAACTATTCTATTATAATAATTGATTTATCTAATTTTCAGTAGCTCTTGTCAAAATTTTCAACTGCAGCTGTCAAAAACTGTCAAATTTTGATCGACACTGTAATAATATATCATATGTTTCACTGCAACTGATAATATCTGCCACATTTTTGTTTCAGTAGTGAAAATGGGCTGGATTTTTGTCTTCATGTGTGAAAGTCATGTGTATCAAGTTCATGTGTGTCATATTTGTAACTGCAAATACCAAAATGTATGAAAATACTAGCATCCGCCGTGAAATTCTAAAAATATTATAAATGAAACTATCAAAACGTGCTAAATTTTCGAAACTAACCAGCAATTATTTGTGGCAACAAACTTGTAACCACAATTAATAGATGATACGACGGTCCACAGCAGATATTTTCAATTTTTATACGCAAATGGCACTGTGAGAAATTCGGCACGAAGGACCAAATGACAGGAAATTGTTTTAAGTATATATAATTCTTTGAAATTAAATTATTGGTTGCAATCAATTTGTAACTATTACAATTTGAATGCGACACTGTTCTAAAGACCACTACGATATTGTTTACTAGCCTTGAAAATTTCGGCATGAATTTCGGCATTCGGTAAGATTTTTTTAAGCATTTTAAGTATGATCTGATGAAACTCATTCCCATTTTTGGTGGCAAGCCATTTGTAACTGTTACAATTTGTACATCATACTGTTTGAAAGACCAGAACGAGCATATTAATTTCAACTATAATGTTACACATTTTTGGTGGCAAGCTATTTGTAACTGTTACAATTTGTACATCATACTGTTTGAAAGACAAGAACGAGCTTGTTAAATTCAACTATAATGGTACACATTTTTGGTGGCAAGCCATTTGTAACTGTTCCAATTTGTACATCATACTGTTTGAAAGACCAGAACGAGCTTGTTAATTTCCACTATAAAGATACACAAATATGTAAAAAAAATGCCAAAAATGAAATGGAATGAAAAAGTTTCAAATTTTGTAAAATTGATCTTAAAAAAATGCCTACAATAAGTTTCAAATTGTGTTATCAGAAAACTTACAGAATTACTAGGATATAGAACCTTCACACAAATTCACGAAGGTATGCAGGTTTAAAGCTGCCGCGTACAAGATCATAATTGGCGCCCCCACAAATGAACTGATCCCCAAAATAGCGCACTTCACCGCCCCTTGAACATGCCGCCCAATGGCCTGTGACGTGCCTGAAGGGCTATCAGCGCGTTAGGCCGCGGAGCAAGTGGAGGTTCCCTTCGAAGCAGCGACGAGGGCCAGGCCCTCGATGTCGGAGAGTGGGGGGGTTAAAAAATGGCTCCGCGTAATTTTAACCTCGCTACTACTTCGTGACAAAGGGGCTCCACCCTATCTGCGTGGGTTGACGGGAGACAGTCAGCGAAGCTCAGAAATTACGAACTGTCGCAACCGTTGACCATCTGACGCCCACACCACCAGATTTATATCTTGCAATGAGAAAAAGGAAGTTAAAATTTGAAAAGAATGCCCGATTGAGAAAACTTGGGGAACAAAAAAAATAACAGATGTGAGTTTTGAGGTTGTAAAATATCGGCGTTTATTCAAACACAAAAAGACGGGACACCGTGTCCGCGCTCACTGAAAGAAAATACCTCCGCTCGTAGATTTATCGCGCCGCGTTCACCGAATCCAAAAGAATACCCAATACCCAAAAGAAAACGATATAACAAAAAAAAATAAAGAACGATAAAGAAAAAAGTATGGATCTGGCCTGCTCTTCTACGCGGCGCCTCCGCTGCCGGTTTGTGGCTCGCTCTCAGGAACTCGTGCTGCTGGCAATCGTCGGAATGCCACCGCTAGCCTGCGGTCTTAAAAAAAACTCTGGCAGGGTGGTCGTCGCCCCTAGCCAAGAAACTGACTCACTGGGTTGTTTCAGCCCCTACCCAAAAAACGCCTGTAAAGCACATGGCCTGATTAATAATGGCCGGACGCGTGTCTTTACAAAAATGATGTTGGTTCTAATTACTTGCTCTGGTGTTTGAGCGTGTATAGCCGATTATTGCTGCTCCCTCTCGCCTTGTGCCGGTGTCGCTTAATCCCTCATAGGGCGGTTATTGGAGAACACACTTGAAATCCCGGAAATCGGGATTTCTGTGATTCATCCCAGCGCCTCGTGGCCGGATCATAATTGTACGCAGCCCGAAAATGCGTGTATGCTTAAAAAAATGTGTGCGTAGCGGTTGCCTATGTTGACGGTCTGTGAGCGCAAGTAAAAATTAAAGGCAGATTTCGTCGTAGTCAAAACCGACCCGTTACAGGCCCAATTTTCACCTCTTAAATATGCCGCCCAATGGCCCAATTGTCACCCCTTCAACATGCCGCCCGTTTGCTGCCGCTTGAATATACAGCCCAATTGTCGGCCCTTGAACAAGTCGCCCATTTGCCGCCCCCTTAAGCATGCCGCCCGCCTGCCCGGCATGCGCTGCAGCCCTGAAGGTAGGTCTCATTAGTACTTCTCGTTCGGTTAAGGGCAGTTAGAACAAAGTAGGGCCGTTCGCCATGAAAAGTGGCGCTGTTGTTTTTGGAACGTAGTGCCAGCTTGACAGTATGTACAATTGTCGACATTTGAAATTCATCGAAAAGCCATAAACCGGAGCGAATTTCGACCTTATTTGTAATCGGGGTTTAGGCACGTACAACCAGCAAATACAGATGCAAAACAGCTTCGCTTCAAATGTTCATCTGTGTTGCACTTTAATTGTCGGCGATTGTACATTTACCTATTTAAGTTCTGCTCTTGACCGCAGCACGTCTCGTTTCTAACCTAGTGGACGCTCAGCTTAATACGTAACTTCCCAGTCTAATAACGTAAATAACTATTACGACCAACTATGTTATTCATTAAAAATATATGCCCATAAATCTCAACCAAACGTGAATTAACAATGTGGGCTGTAATTCCTTATATCCCTTTTGTAATTTGTGGCGGCTTAAATTGCCCAAATGATTAATTAACGAAAAACTTTCGGTTCCAAGCAAAACACTAAATTAGGGATAAAAAACGCGAGTCCCAATTTACAACTTCCTGGAAGTGCGTACGCGTATTTGTTGTTGTAATTGCGACCCGCACTACCCTAATAAATATTGCACCCGGCAGACAGAATGGCCGGGTCATAAATTAAATTTCAATTTTTAATCTACCACTGCATAAATTACGCCCTACTCGCGCGGCAGCCTCCGATCAAGCAGCCCTAATGAGAAGTTTTTGCTGCGCGAAAAAAAAAACTAATTGCTCTTAAATATTCAGCGCGGCATGAATACGGGCAATCGATACAGGATATACATAATTCAGGGAAACGCCGGACCGGCACAGATTCATTAATTGCACCGATCGATGGGCCAGACGTGCATCTGGGTTTATGCAAATGGCTGAGGATCATATTTGCATCGGACAAGACGCGAGGGATGTTTATCGGCTGATGCATTGCCGGATTATCTGGACGCGACGGCTTGCGAAACGACGAAGTGGTGTGTGGAGTGCTTGATGAATAGTAAATAGCACCACATCGCTTTGTATCCCCCTCTAATGACAACGGTGAATTATTACGTCACGATTACCCAATGGGAGCGCGAGATGACGGTCACGCGCGCTCTCATTGGGCAAGCATGACGTAATAACGCATGACGTCGTTATAGCGAGAAATTTAAAATACCTGTTTTAATCTAGGCCAGACAAGCATTTCAAAATCACGAAACCAATAAGTTCCCACATACTTATATTGAACTATTATAATATTATTGTAATTAACAGCAACACAAGAAATATTTTTCAAATCTCGCAGCGCAGCGAAACACAAGACGCTAACTTACCAAGACCTCCACGCCCTATAATAACCATCGACCTCAGAAGTAGACTAGCCATCCCGCTTTACGAGTTCTGCCTGGAAAACTGGCGTCCTACTTAATTTGAATTTCATGAGGCCAGTAAAGTTCCACGACGGGCCGAAATTTGAGGCGTTCGTCCTGCGGCCTTCCATAAAAATTTTCTCCAGAGAAATTTAGCGCTTGTCCGTACCAGCGCACTCCAGGTGCCATTTTATGGCGACGTCTCCATGGCGCGGGGACCGTAAATAGCTACAAGGAGCGCTGGAGAGGGGCAATACTTTCCCGATGCCATCAAGATCTTGACGGAGAATGATGCGGGTCCTATCAAGGCGAAACGAAATTTACACCCGGAATCGGGAGTCGGGATGGAGTGTGGCAGATTTAAATTTGCCGAGGGAAATTTTTCACGGAGTTAATTTTTTTTCGATTGAGAAAATAAGGAGCGAGTGAATGATGGGGAGGAAAATTGCAGAGTGGCGATAAATCTGAAGTATTTTCTTGAGCAAGTGAAGCATTTATTAATAGTGTCTTTAATAATAGTGAACTCATAATATAAAATAATAGGAACTCAGGTAATATACTAGCGAATATAATCCGAAATGAGTAAACCGTAAAAATTAGGTTAGATTAAGATATTTCTTATCTTGTATCTCGATACTGTATGAACCTCATACTAAGGAATCATTTATTAGCTACAAGCCAAGAGTTCAGTTCAAAAATCTGATGTGGTCTGCATATGTCTCCATATTAATATTAATAAATGATAAAAACTAAATTTCAACAGTAAAGCAATATTGCTATGAAATCGTGTTCCTCAGAAAATAGATGTAGTTTAAAATTATCTTTAACTTATGTTGACATAATTATTAAACACCTTAATAATAATATTTTCCAATACACTGCTCAACATTTGAACTGGTACACTTATATAAATTGCAGTAAAATTAAAACAAAAATTAAAAAAATGCTTACGCTTTTGGCATAACTTCCTATATGATCAGAGCTGTGTTTCGGAATGCAAACAAATGCCTATCGAATAACATTTGCGAAACAATTATTGTTTATCTATCATCGGTGCAATTACTGAGCTCGCGGACGCTTATACTTTATCAAGTTTTAAGAGAATTTTTGCGAATATCTCGAATAAGTTTTAATTCATAGTGGTTGACTGTATTTTAAAGATGCCATTAAGGCGTTTAAGTATTGAAGAGATGAGCCAAGCTATGGGAATGCTTATGACTGGTGCATCGCTAAGAACTGTTGTTGCCCATTTCAATGTGAGCCACAATGTGATCAGAAGAGTTCAAATGCGTTTTAATGATACTGGATCTGTCGAACATAGGCACGGCGGAGGGCGAAATCGCAGTACAACAGTCAGCGAGGACCGGTTTATTACCACGCAGACTCGAACGAATAGATTTCTACTGCAAGAACACTCCAAAGTCAGTTATTGAATGCAACAGGTACTCAAGTATCCACTCAAACAGTAAGAAGAAGGCTCCATGCGGTAAATTTAAGGTCCAGATCTTCTAAAAAATGTTCATTGTTGACCAGAGCCCACAAAAGAAGAAGGCTAGAGTGGGCACACCAACATGCAAATTGGAGTGTTGAAGATTGGGGCTGTTGTTTATTCAGTCACGAGACCAGAGTGCGTCTCCATAGCTCAGATGGAAGAGTGAAAGTTTGGAGAAGCAGAGGAGAACGCTATATTGAGAACCACGTGACTTACCATCAAGCTTATGGAGGCGGTTCAATTATCGTTTGGGGAGGTATTTCTGCGACTCGTCGTACTGAATTGGTTATGCTTGGAAATGCTACAATGAATAGTGTTAGGTATCTTAATGAGGAATTAGAACCTGTAGTGTTGCAATTTGCCAATGAAATAGGCGATGGTTTCGTGTTTGTTGACGATAATGCGCGTCCTCATAGAACAAGGCAAATCAATGGATTTTTTTTATGAGAACAATATTACGCACATTGATTGGCCAGCGAACTCTCCAGGTTTTTAATCTCATAGAGAACGTATGGGATTACCTGAAAAGGTTGATAAGGTCACGAGGAGTGGATCAAAACAATCACCATCAGCTCCGAACTGCTGTTTTGGAAGAATGGCTAAATATTCCTCAGTATTACATTCGGGATTTGATTTCCAGCATGCCAAGACGTTGCCAAGAGGTCATAAGAGCTAGAGGAGGTCCCACGCATTATTAATCTTTAAGTGTTTGGTTGTCATTTCTTTCCAGAGCATACTTTTCTATAATACTAAAATGAAGATTTTGTTATTTTTCTAGTAAAACAGTTGACATTCCTTATTTAAGTTTTAGTATTTTAATTCTTCGCCCTAATCGTGCTTCCAGAACCTTGTACTATCAATTAAGCAAGAAGGTGTTATTCAAAAAGTAGTCAATTGTTGTTTATATATGTTCTTGTAAGTGTACCAGTTCAAATGTTGAGCAGTGTATATACATAAAAACATAAATAATTTAATTTAATTTAAAGATATTAATTTAAAAATTATGAATAGAAATAACAATGAAACCAGAATTTAAGGTTGCACTATTTGAAAAACTTGAATTTTTTCTAAATTAACTTAATTTCAAAATTATTGGTAAAGACAACAATTAAACCAGAATTTAAAGTTAGTCATTTTTTCCAAAACTAAATTTTAGGTAAAATAATCTAAATTTCAATATTTTGTCAATTATTTTGATCTGTTTTCGAGTCCACAAGACAGTTATTACAGCCATGTACACTCGCATACGCATGTGCAAAAATGTTCTTCACGGAAGTGTATCATAAAAAGATTATTCTGCTATTATTTCTTAACAATTTCTTGACAATGAACGGAATTAACCTACTTACATGAATTGGTCTCTTTTAATTTTTGAAATATGTCCTCATGTTGAATTAAATATTGTTAAATATTGTCTTTTTTTCAAAATTATTGGTAAAGGCAACAATAAAACTAGAATTTAATGTTAGTTATTTTTTCCTCAATACTCATTAAACTCAATTTTAGGTAAAATAATCTTAATTTCAATATTTTGTTCAATAATTTTAATATGTTTTCGACTTGCCAAGTCCACAAAACAGTTATTACAGCTATCATAGTCACAGACATTTAAAAAGAGTTATTTATGATATACGAGTATGTTCATAAAGTAGTGATTTTTTATGCGGGCGCGACTCTCTTTACAAAAGTGTATCATAAAAAGTTTTTTTTGCTATTATTTATTAACAATTTCTTGACAATGAAAGGAATTAACCTACTTACATGAATTAGTCTCCTTTAATCTTTAAAATATGTCCTATGTTAAATTAAATATTGTAATTTTTTTAATTGACTGGTCATAACTATTGGCCTTACGTGACTATTAAATTATGTTTATGATTATGTTTATGTTTATAAACAAATAGTATATTTTACATTGTACCAATTGTATCATTAATTTGAATGTTTAAAGCTTTGATCTTCTTTTGTATTATTGAATGATGACTTCTAAGTAAAATTTGATGCAAAATACTTTTTTTTTAATTGGTAAGTGAATGAATTGTGTGTAAAACTTATTTTATGCACAATTGATGTTTTTACGCACAGGTGATTTTATACGCACTTTGCTAAAAAGTCATGATTTGACGCACTGTGAGCAGTGAGTAAAAACATAGTTTATTCACCGTCGTACAAAAATAGTTATTTACGTGGCAAGCTTAGTAAATTAGCTTTTATGGGCGAGCTGGAAAGTTGCAGTTTGCTGTGGTGTAAATGGATTGACAATTGTCATTGTTTACAAATAGTAAAGCCGTCAATAGTGAATACAGACAGATATTGTGGCCAATTAATTATGGAATTTGATAGAGATGAAGAATTCGAAGGTGATTTTGATGCAAGTATTTGTGAAATTAAAGAAAATGTCGCAGCGGCGAATGTGTGCTTGATCCCAGAAAAATCCAGAGAAAGGTATCAGGAGCAAAAAAACTTTTTTAACAACTGGAGGAAGAAAAAAGGCTTTAAGGGAGTTAATGAAGATTTAATTATGAGCTATATTTATGAAAAGTCAATTATTTACAAGCCATCATCATTGTGGGCATTTATGTCGATGTTGAAGAGTACCTTATTAGTTTACGAAAATGTAGATATTGGAAAATTCACAAAAGTTACCTGTTTTTTTAAAAAGAAGTCATTAGGTTATAAACCGAAAAAATCTGCAAATTTGGGAAGGCAAGACATTGATAAATTTATGAGAGAGGCTCCGGACGATAAGTACCTGATGATAAAAGTAGCGACAATTTTTGGGATAAATGGGGCTTGTCGACGTGAGGAGTTGTATAAATTGCTGGTTAATAATATCGAAGACAGAGGAGAAGTCGTTGTTGTTAACATCCCGGATTCAAAGACACGTGTGCCTAGAAAATTTGCAATTATTGGAGATGGAGAAGGTTTCAATCTTTTGGAACTGTATCGTCGTTATGCATCCTTACGGCCACGTCATGTCAATCACAACCGTTTTTTCATTTCATATCGTAACGGAAAATGTAGCATTCAACCGGTAGGAATAAAATCATATGGCAAGTTCTCGAGTATGGTAGCATCTTTTTTGGAATTACAAAATCCGGAGTCTTACAGAGGCCATTGCTACCGGAGATCGTCTGCGACTCTGCTAGCAGATGCTGGTGGAGATGTACTGACGTTAAAGCGTCATGGCGCTTGGAAATCGGGATCTATTGCCGAAAGTTATGTGGCAGATTCACTTAACAATAAAATAAAAGTTGCTAGAATGATACAAAGTCAAAACGAATGTGATGCAGGTCCCAGTGGAAACATTTCTGCTTCACATATTTCTGACGTACAAGCATCGAATGCGGATTGTATTCAAGGTGTTCCCGGGTCAATCTTTAACTTTAATGCTGATTCAAAATGTGTAATTAATATTAATATGTGTAATTCTAATCAATGTAATAATGTATTGTAATTATTGATTAATAAATGATGTGTTTATTAGAAGTATAAATAAATTGACACCCATCCATTGACAGAAGTGCTTTCTAAAGTTACCATAGCAACACTTTACCGGCACCGTGCCTGTAAAGTCTCATTTACCGAGTCAATCAAGATGACAGTAAACAAACTATTACATGTCAAGAGAAAATAAATTGTATTTATGAACTTGGAAGACCTCAAAATGGATATTTGCTAATAGAATTAATTCCTAAATTTTCACAAAAACAATATTATGCCTTACATTTACAAGGAAGGAAGAAAATATTCAGATTGTTGCAATTGCTGTAAAAAAATTTCACTTAAAAACTTTTGTACTGTCAGTTTTCCATTTTCTTTGTAAAGGTTTTGTAAACCTAACCAAGATATCGTACATTTTTTTACACGAACATTGAAATCATTGTAGATACTCATATTTTAGTTATATTTTAAAATTTACAAACATCATGATTCGTGGAAGTTTTAAGAATACTTTAAAAACTTTATGAAATTGAAACTATAAATATAATGGTATAGGAAATTAACGTCATGGAAATTCTGAAAGCATACAAACTTAAATCATGGATATCTTTAGTTAATAATAGTGCAATTAATAGTGCATGTATAAAATTTAATGAAAATTTCAATTACATACAATGCAAACTATTTTTTTAGAATAATATTTAATAGCATACAAACTTTTCCTGAAAATTCTGAAATCATTTGAACAAGTCATGAAGAATACAAAAAGTATTCAATAAAATGTCTATGTCGCTTTCCTTTTCCTATTATTTACAATATTTTAGTTATATCTAGTCTAGTTATTATACCTACAAGTTAAAATTTTTCAAATTATGCCACATGTAAGTATAATAACTAAACTTGATATATCTACAAGTTATAATTTATCAAATTATGAACTTGTAGGTAGTAAAATGCGAATATAAAATTTAATTTTCAGTCAAAAAAATCTGAAAATACATAATATTTGCTTAAAAATTAAAAAAAAAATATGGAAATTCGAATTTGTATATACAAAAAATAATGTAAATTCTACATTTATCAGAAAAATTTCATAAAACATTTCCAGAAAACGAATCTAAAAAATTCATTATTTTTGTTGAAAGTTACTCAATATGAAATTAATGACTTTTTTGTTGAAATAGGAGCAATTTTATGAATTTCAAACAAAATGTCAAATACAAGATTATTATACAAGATATTATACATATCCAAATAGATGAATTAATCGCTGAAATGTCAATGACAATGAAAATGATAACTTTTATTGTTGAAATTAATTAAATTGTCAATAACACCGAAAATAATTCATCGAAATTCATCAAGTACCTACATATTATACATTCACGACCTTTTTATAACCGAGTTGGCTGGGTTTTCTTTTTGTCATGTTGGACAAACTGATTCAGTGTTGCAACGGATGTTAATTATTTTTTGTGTCTATGTCTATTAGACCTTTGATTCCTACCACATTGTCAGATGTATTTTTTTTTTCATCTACCAGCTATCATCTCTAATAATTTTAACTGTATATCTGGCCACAATGTTATTTAACCTTAACCTAAAAAACTAATTGACAAGTTCCATTGGGGAATTCAGTTATTTCTGAAACACTACCAATAAAATTAAAATTACTAGATATTCATAGACTTTCCTGACGCAAAAACATCGTGAATCGAGAGTACTTAATGTTGAACAATATGGGATAAAATACAAAATGTGATAGGTATACATTTTTCGTTAAAATTTCATTAATTTTAAATAAAATTGTCCAATACTACATTTTAGTTGAAATTTCATAATGATTTTTTGTTGAAATGTCACAATAACATTGAGTATGACTTTTTTATAAAAAACTGCAACAATTTTATGAAATTTCGAACCAAATACCAAACATTTACGACATTTTTAATTAAATTGCAAGTAACTTAATAACATTTATAAATGACATGACATAAATTATGAAGTTGCCAACATTAATAGAATTTTCAATTGAGGCAATTTCGATTATTATTATATAATACTTCAAAAACATTTTGGATTTAACGATTATTTGAATAAAATACCAAAAGGCATATACATTTTTCGATAAAATCTTATGAATTTTAAATATTTTGTCAAGTCATTTTGACATCATTTTTGTTGAAATTTCAGACTTCATGACTTGTTTGATTAAATTTCAATAACAATGAAGATGATTTTTCTGCATGAAATCATGATTATCATGATTGCATGATTAAAATGGAATTAATGAATTCATTTGGATTCATTCTTTGAGCAAAGTGCATATATCTCATGTATACATAAAATAGTTAAAACTAAATATCGAACACAGCGTTTTGGTTGAAATCTGAAAACGGATAACTGTTTGTTGAAAGTTACTAAAGATGAAATTTTTGACTTTCTGTTGAAATAGCAGCAATGTTATGAATTGATGAGTTGGAAGCTACTAAAAATGAAATTTATTATTTTTGTAGAAATGGCAGCAATGTTATGAATTGATTAGTTGAAATGTACTAAAGATGAAATTTATGACTTTTTTGTTCAAATGGCAGCAGTTTTATGAATTTTAAACAAAATGTCAAACATAACATTTTAGTTGAAACTTCAAAATTGATATATTATTCGTTGAAATGTCAACAATTTTATGAATTTAAGACAAAATGTCAAATACCTACAACATTTTTGTTGAAAATTCGAAATGTCGATGAAATGTCAATGTCAATAACAATGAAAATGATCATTTCTCTTGTTGAAATAGCAGCAATTATATATTTTTATATTGGAATTCAAAAAAAAAATGATAACATAGACTTAAATACCAATGTTGAAAACTTCAACAATTACCATCGTAAAATATCAGAATTTTTGGAAAGAAAATGAACTAAAATGTGGATAAACAGCTTTGTAATTTATCTACACAAATTTGTTGACTCAAAAATATTACGCCCAAGTTTCAGTGGTAATTGGTGCTAGAATTGTTGACATGTTGAACAACATTTTGTATTTTGTATTGAAATGGCAGCAATTATATAATCTTTTTATTGAAACGGCAAAAAAAAATGATAATATTGGCTTAAATGCCATTGTTGAAAACTTCAATAATTGCCATTGTAAAATAACAGAATTTTTGAAAGGAAAATTCACTTGCGTGTGGCTAAACATCTTTGTAAATTATCAACACAAATTTGTTGGCTCAAAAATATTGCGCCTAAGTTTCAGTGGTAATTAGTGCTAGAAATATTGACATGTTTAAAAATATTTTACAGATTTGTATGTATAAATATTTTTGAAGATATCAACAGATATTGTTCAACAAGAGCAATAAAATTATCGGAGATAACTTGTCACCATGTAATTAAAAAAATATATATCAGTTTTTTGCAATCACTTCAAATACACAAGTAAAAGCTGTAACTAGAATTTTAATCGCGAAATAACCGATAAATACAAAGAAATAAAAAATGTTTCTAAATAAATAACTCTGAGCTGCACGTGTAGTGAGAAATTCACAGCACCAAAGTTTGGCCGATCTAAAACTTCGCGAGTTTATTTTCGACTTCTGTACTTTACAGAAGTTTGTTCCTGATATAAAGTTTCAGAAAATACACAATAAATATCTTACGAGAAACTTATATCTTGGTTACTAAATAATTCATATCGGGATTTAATTACCAACATCAAATTAGGTATGGAAATTTGTATCGTTTGATTAGCAATTTGCAGTCTTATAGGATAATATAATTAAGCAACTACTTACAGAATAATATGACAAAATGTAATTAATTACTTAGAGTACTTAATATACAATATGATACGTAATTATAGATATGGCGATAAGAGATTGTGAAAGTTAAGTTAAAGTGATACACTGATACTTTTTTTACAAAACAAATTACAGGTAATTATTTACAGTAGGCTGGTAGGCTACTTCTATATTTGTTTTTGCTAATATATCATATTTAAGTCCACTCTGTTTTATTGAGTCTTGAAATCTTGCAAAAATATTAATCTATCCATATTTTTCCACAAGAGATGTACGTAGCCAACAATTATTGTTATCACACATCAATTACCAGCAAATTAACGCCCATTACACCGAGTGTTCCTCCCTAATTACACCTCCACATATTGAGCGAGTGACTGCCACTCGAGATGTACATACGCCTCCTCATCGTCGCCCAAGCGCTTCCTCGCGTTAGAACGGACCCTTTATCACCACCAGAGAAATTATGCTGCACATGAAGCTCCTGTTGTTAGCAAAGTCAAACACCACGAGCGTTTGAGGCGCCGCCCCCGCAGAACTTGCCAAAAAGCTATTACACGTGAATAAATAACGACGAAGTTGGTGCCCTGTGGGGTGCGGGAGGCACCTGAATAATTTGCGTTCGGTTGGTTTTGGGGGATTTCTGCAATTCGAATCTGTTTAGTGCCGGAAAATTTGCCGACGCTTTATGAGGTGCAGTGGGCCGCAAATTACATTGTAATAATACCTTGGAAGTAAAATAAGCAACGCGCGATGGGCATCAGTTACAATTTGCGCGCTGTGCTGTTGACTACTGAGTTTATACAATATTAGTTTTATATCACAACTAAATGCTATTCAGTTTCACTGAATTTACAAGTCGCATCAGCGACCTCAGAACAAATGAATAATTGATTTTCTAAATAAACTTTAGTTGTGCTGACTGTTAGAAGAAAATTGTACAAATTTCTAGACTTTAGAATTTAAAACAACCTTATATTTTTTTTACCCATGCTGTTAGTAACAAAATAATTCGTCGTTAAATAAATAAATAATAATAATAAATACATAACAAACGTTTTGATAGCTGCATTCGCAAAAGAAAAATCAAATTATTATTATGATAAAATAAAAATAAAGCAAAGTGTCATGAGCACGAGCAAATGAATAGCATAGAAGATAAACATAAAAGAAAATTGCAAGACACCAGTTTTGAATATCCAATCGAGCAAGTAACGGCACAGAAAAGCAAGTTAACAGAGAGTTCTCCAATCAAGACACTGCACAGTGAGGCAAGGAGCGCTTAAATGAAGGAGCTCCAAAAATGAAAACCTGGTTACACCTTCGCTTTTATAACCATTTAACAGCCGAATATCTAAGGTACCTGAAAACAATCATTTAATGGTAATAGTTGCAATCCGCACCCTCCTGCTTTCTATCAAAGTTAGCTGTTAGCCGAGATTATTCACGCGTATTTGAGATCACGTTGTTCTCGCGTCGCTTTAAATGCGCTGTTTTTGGTAAAATAGCTATTTTTTTAATCCTTTTACGATGGAAGCTTCAACGTCAGGTATGTTACAGTGTTTCAGTAACAATAGTTTGTAACGAAATATTATGCTATTATAAAAAAAATTATTTATGAAAGTGCCACTAATATGTGTTAATTATATTTAATTTCACTCCCAAAAAGCAATGAAATTAGTTGTGATCCAAGTTAGATCACGTTGTCATTTTTTTAAATCGTAGTTCAGCTATTGTCCATATCATAATCGTTTTTATTTGTTGCACATATTTGCACTCTTCGTTGCAATTTGAGATTTACTAAGTGCGGGCAGTGTGAATCCAAACCACACATTTTTGCTGCGGTATCAATTTCTATGTTTTGTTTCAGGAATAAATCCAACACACTTTTTTGACAAAGAACAATTGAACAATAGAACTATAGAGCTTTTTCATATTATGACTAGTTCTGGATTAGATAAACTTGAAGGTCAATTTATGTTTTTGGTGGTAGAAATTAAAAAGCGAACAAAATGTGATGATAATAACTTTTGTATTTTAATTTACAATTCAAATCTCGTTGGCTGAAAGCCTACAGAATTAAGAACCGATTTTTAAAATACAATGAAAATTGGCTCAATACATCTATTTTATTTCCATATATGTCGAAAAAAATACACGGTCGCTCAGTAACGGCATTTGAAACAAGTACCGAAAGAACGAAAAGGCAGAAAACAATGGCCCTGAGAGAATCCACTTCTGCAGAATTATCTTACGCTACTCAAATGAGTTTGAGAGCATCAGGTAATGCAGAGGCCCCAAAATTATTAAAGGAAATAACCTCCAGTCCGAAACGAGCAAGCAAATATATAATATCCTTTAAAATCGGTTGAACTACAAAAAAAACGTATGTCCGGTGACGAGGCTTTAGCGATTAAGCGAGGTGGATGGTAAGTTATCTCGTCATTATTATTATTATTATATTATAATTAGGACGAGTGTTCCAGAGAAATTTCCATCGTATAAAGTAGTTCAAGTGGCAAAAAAAGATTGCTATCCAAAAGTTTAGTGTGTTAAAGTGTGTTCCACATTGTAACGCTCCGATATTATCTTATTATATTTATTTTATTATTCGTCGTTTTACTCGTGAAATTATTATATAATTTCTTGATTATTTTGGCTCGTGATTTATTATATAATGTTTTAATTATTTTTGGCTCGTGATTTGTGATCGTATTTAGTACTTACATGTCGTGATGTTTAATTTTACTACCGTGATTACTCTCAAGGTACTTTGCTATTGGTAATGTGTTAATTGACGTACACTAATAATGGATTAATACAAGAAAGCACCAATTTAAGAATTTCTTTTGTTTATTTAATAATAGACACGCTGAAATTGTAAGACACAGGGAAATAAAACACAGGTTGACGATGATGTAAATTAATTTATATAATTGTAATATACAGGAAAATAAAACACAGGTTGACGATTATGACAAGAGGTGATTTATTTTCTAGATTTCGTTGACCTTTTAATGGATTTGTAAAAATTCTCTTATTTATTCAATTGATAGTTTGAAAATGGTTATGACTGCGAAGTTTATTTACGAGAGTTTGTTATACATGCACGTGCTTCTCTAGTTTCTTAGACCAATTAATACCATGCCCTTTCACTCCATTTAACTACGGGAAAGTGATATGATCAAAAATAGAACTATTTAAAGATGTTGAAATATCCCCAATAATTCATGAATGATTACTAAAGGTATCTCGCGATCTTCCCGAATTTCATGGTTGTGTCGGTGTCCACACAATAATGTAATTATTGGGGCCCCATTGTTTACGTTGATTGAGGTAAATTAGAAATTCTACTCATGACCACAGCCAGCACCAATGTCACAAGTAGTCATCACCGTCAGACATGTTACAAGTTGTGTCAAATAACAGTTCTGCTACCTCAATCGGAAATGTTTATGTAATATTATAATATATTATTATTAGGAACATTGGAGGTTATTAATTACTTCTTTTGTGATTATACCAAGCTTCATTCTCTCGTTTATCATTCTCTCTGTTTATACGGGGTTTTAATAATTCCACTTATTTCTTGTTTACGATATTTAACCACAAATTGTCATTATGTCTTCAAATTATTGAGATTTAATCCAGCCTATTTTATTTGTACGATTCTAAATTACTCTGCCCAATAATAGATACGTTATGTGCTTGCTTTAAGATTTGAAATCAAGAAACCATTATTTGTATATATTATGATTTTAAATTATTAAGCTTTTTAATCCAACTTATTTATTTATACAATTATAAATCAGTCTGCCCAATAATATGCACGTTATGTGCTCATTTATGATTTAAAATGAAGAAGCTATCATTTTTATGAATTATTTTGATTTGAATATGATGATGTATGTCGGAGGGTAACACTGAATGCCGTGATTAGTTGTTATAGTTATGGTGAATACAGCCACGTTAGTTTGCGATCGCGGGCGCGATGTATGATGAGTTTATATGTTTAAATGTTATGATGCTGTCGACGATTTGATTCTAGTGGAGGAGGTGATTCCACAATAACAGGTGTGTGAACGAAGTGCGCGGGTGGGCGTCAATTACACCTGTTATTGCTTCCTCTAGTGATTCGTAAACACGAATAGCGTACGAGCCGCCTTTGTTTACTGACAGGAATAGGTAATCAGTGTTTGGTATTTATAGGTAACTTAGGGTTAATTGAAAGGAATAAGCACTCCCGTGAATTTATAATGAGACTGGTTTAACAACTTTATATTATCGTTAATAATAAAAACATTAAATTACTCTGTACCTAGAATTGTACGTTTTTCGATTTATTCAAATTTTTACTCTACTTTGCGTTTTTTACAACGTTATATGCAATCGTTAATTTAATTATAACCCGACGTGAATTTATATACTCAAAACCGCGAATGTCGTGTGCGTTGCCCGTGGCCGACGCAACTTTCTTACTCATTTCGCTCGTGTGTGGCTTGTGCTTACATAGGTTTTTTCCAGCTTCAAATCTCCACTCCCCTCACATATCTACTGCTAAATATTCGCCCCCATCCCTTAGTTATCATGGTGATTATTAATCTTGAGTGTGCGTGTGGTATTAATGCGTTTTTAGCGCAGAGTTTTACACTTAACTTAAAGCGTTGCCATTCGAGGTGATTTTTACGTGGCTGTCGCTTGTTTATTTCTAAGGGGCGCTGATACCCAAATTGTTTATGTGACACCACGACATGGAATCTTCCAGAACCGTGCATATGCAGGCCCCGGCTCTTCAGATATTTGGCGACGCTCTGGCGCGACTTGCGATGGCTATTTATCACATTTCACCCTGGGATTATTTGTAAATGAATTAATTTAATAATTTTGTTGTATTCATGATTTTTAAAATATGAGTCACTTTATTGCGTAAATGCGTATTATACTGGGCGTATATTTGGGTCTATTACAACATTAGTGGAAGTTATTTTACAAGCTTTGCTTGATCACACTTTGACATGTTTGCTAGTGACATTAAATTCTGCGATTGCCGGTATAAATGACACTAAAAAAACAATTGGGCTTGTACACAAAGTAGGACTTCGATGGCAGATCGGTAAACAGTTCTTACAAACAAGCATTTCATGGTTCCGAAGCTAGTGATTCTGCAGTATTTAATTACATTCCTAGATGTAATAAATACTACTTCGCATCGAATGTGGCATAAAAATTATATGGTAAAATCCACGACCGTCATCTACAAGGTACTGCAGGCCCTTAAAGATTACATTTCTAAAAGAAACAGCGCAATCATCACTAGCAGAGAATAGAAAAGTGGACGATGAAACACACAATCGACCCAAAAATGTTACCTATGCGTAAAGTAGAAACTGAAAATCTAAAATTTCTTGTCAATATTATACGGATGGATCGGTTTTTTTATGCCTACTGCATGTAGCATATAAATTACCTATGCGAAAGTGGCAAGCTCGAGGGATAAATATTTTTTTATAAAAATGCGGGCTGATCGTTGACAAGCCGAAACCAGGTTTTGGTGATTCAAGTGATGGCAACACGGCAAGATTTTTTTTTTTAGAAATCCTGAAATGTTATCCGAAATAACTAAGTACTTGGTGTACATTTAATTAAAAAGATGCATATCATAATGATTGCAGTGTCTAGTGGCTATGATATTATTGTGGAAAAATTCAGAGAATTTTCCCATATTACCGCAAGATATTTTGTGGAAAAGTATCCATAGTGTTGTATGCCTCCTACCTTGAGCAAATATTTTATTCTTGGACCGGAAATTATCTCATCTGCGCCGCTACCCATCAGACAATTTAGTGAGGAAGCAGAAGAAGCGCGTGATAAAGATTCCAAAATAAATCGGGAGCATTATTCAAGAAAATGTAGCCGCGAAAAAACAAATCAAGATATTTTTAACCGCTTCCCTTTGAGCTCTGACCCATTTATTACACATATAAGAAAGTTGCCCACTTAAAAACAACAATTCATTCCTAAGGAAGCACTAGATCTGTTGCAATTACCATCCAATCCGTCTTTAAATGTAGGCACTGATGATGTTGACGAGGATGGTAAAGACAACTATGATGATGAAGGCGATGATATTGATGATGAAAATGACAATATTGAAGATAGTGACAATGAAGAGGATGATGAATTATAATAATGTTAGTATTTAATGCTATTGTATGAACAAATTGCTCCTATTTTTGTTAAATCTGATTAAAATTAATATTTGAAGAGGTGATTTATGTGTTTAAATTTCATCTAAATTCAAATATGAATATTTGAAATCCTAGTTTTGTTTACCTGATTTGATGCCAACTTTGAGCGCTTCTTGCCCCACTGTGCACCGGTAGCAAATAAATTGGAAATGGAGGAGTTAATGAAAGAACTGAAGAGAATTGGAAGCGACATGAGGAACGGCTTCAAAGATAATAATGCACAAATGGTAAGAATGAGCCGAATGGAAACAAGAAAAAACAATAATGGCTCAAAAAATTGAGAACCTGGAAGAACAAATGAAGAACCATGAGGAACAAAAGAGGAACAACATTTAATACTCAAAAATATAATTATCAATGAAGAAAACGTAAAGAAAGCTGTAGAGAAGATGATAAAGGACTTACTGAACATACATGTGCAGGTAAACGACGCCTGCAAAATAAAAGGCAACATTATATGTATAAAAATGATAAATTGGGAACACATAATGCTAGTATTAAGAAAATGAGAAAACGCTAGTAGGAACAGAAATGTTCATTGATAGAGATTTGACAAAGAACGAAAGAGAAACCCAAAGGGAAATAAGGAACATAGCAAAACAACAAAGAGGAGAAGAAAAATATGTAAAAGTCAGGGAAATGGCAGGGAAATAGACAAGTTACAAAACAAAACTTTACATTTGTATATTCAGGAGATGAAGTCGAAAACGGAGTTTACTTCATAATAAGGGGAAGGATGAGAGAGGGGATAATAGAGTTTGAACCAATTAACGGAAGAATAACCTACATAAGAATACGACTAAAACATCTCAACCTAACACTAATAAATATAATATATATATATATATATATATATATATATATATATATATATATATATATATATATATATATATATATACGAGGGCTGTTTGACGGAAGAGTGACTTTTCAAAGGTTGGTAACACCAATCTGACAGATAGTTTATGTTTTATACTTATTTGAAGAAAACTGTTTTCGTTGTAGTGTAAATATGGAGAAAAAATAATTTCGAGTGTTGATTAAACATTATTTTGTACGTGAAAAAACAATTAAAGAAACCGAGGAAAAGTTACGTAAATATTATCCAGAATCTGCTCCGTCCCATGGAATGATTTGTAAGTGGTTTCTGCTTTTAAAAGTGGCCATATGAGCACGGTTGATGCAGATCGTCCAAAACCATCATTTACTGTAACTACTCCAGAAATGGTTAATAAACTCTATGGCCTTGTAATTGACAATCGTCGAATAAAAGTTCGTGAGATAGCTAATGAAGTAAACATCTCAACCAAACGGGTATACAATATTTTGCATGAACATTTCAATAAGAAATAGCATTCCGCGAAATGGTTGCCGCGTTATCTTAATGGTGAACAAATGCGCGCTCGCATTAAGAATTCAGAAGAATGTTTGGCCGTCTTCAACGTAATTCAAAGGATTTTTTTCGTCGATATGTCACAGTAGATGAAACTTGGATACACCATTATACTCCAGAAACATGCATACAGTCTAAATAATGGATTTCTCCATGCGAACATGCTCCCAAAAAGGCAAAAACATTTTTTTCGGCCAATAAGGTCATGGCCACAGTTTTTTTGGGATTCTAAAGGGGTAATCTTTATTAATTGTTTACAAAAAGGAAAAACGATAACTGGCCAGTATTATGCTGATTATGCAGACACGTTTTGATGCCGAACTTGAAAAACAACGACCGCATTTGATGAAGAAAAAAGTGTTGTTACATCACGATAATGCGCCCTCACATTCGTCTGCAATTGCTACAACTAAATTGGCTGAATTGCATTACGAATTACTGCTTTATCCGCCATATTTGCCAGATCTGGCTCCCAGTGATTTCTTCTTATTCCCAAATTTTAAAAAATGGCTGGGTGGAAAAAGATTTTAGGCAACTGAAGAGGTGATAACCGAGTCAAATGCATATTTTGAAGACTTTCCGAAAGATTACTTTTTGGAAGGTTTAAAAAAACTGTAAACTCGCTGGGCTAAGTGTGTACAGTTAAAAGGGTGTTATGTTGAAAAATAAAATATTTTTTAAACAGAAAAATAACGTTTTCATTAAAAAGTCACTCTTCCGTCAAACAGCCCTCGTATATATATATATGCCCCAACGGAAACAGCAAAAGATGAGGAAAAAGAGAGTACTTACGAAAAGTTAGAGCCAATATATAGACACACACCAGCAAAAGATACGATTATAATACCAGGTGATTTCAACGCACAGATTGGGAACGAAGAATACATAGAAGATGTATTCACAATTCATCAAACAACCAATAATAATGGGCACAGAATATGCAACTTAGCAGCAAAATTATGAATGGTGATCGCTAGTACAAAATATTAACACAGAAATGAACACAAAGTAACATGAATGATCCCAGGAATAGTAAAAGGAAATCAAATTGACAGTGTCATGATAACAGGTAGACGACAAACAGCAATAAAATATGTGAAAACGTACCGAGGAGCATCAGTAGACACAGATCACTACATAGTCATGATGACACTTAAACAAAAACTAAATAAAGACAAAGAAAAACACAGAGCGATACAAAAACGAAATGCAGATAAATTGAAAGGCGAAGATAAAAAAGAGAAATATGAAAAAATAGACTGGACGAGCTCATGAAGCACAAGGAAGCGAATGGGAAGACAGAACCAGACATACAAAGTGTTTGGCGTGAAATAAAAACGAATATAGAAGAAGCAGCAGGGAAAGAAATGCGAAAGACTCAGAGAAGATATGGTAACCACTGGTGGAACGACAAATGCAAAGACGGAGTAAGAATAAAAAACGAAGCAAGAATAAAATGGATGAAAACCAACAAAACAGAAGACAGAGATGAATACGAGCGAAGGAGAAGAACAAGTAACAGAGTCATACGGACAATAAAAAGAGAGTGGATGGATACAAATATTTATGAAATAGAGCGCGAACGAAAATTCCAAAACACAAAGAGCTTCTACCAGAAAATAAAGGTACATAAAAAAACATGATGGTATTATTCCTGAAATGATAAAGAACATCGGCAGAAAATCTGAAATGATACTGTGGGAAATATTCAAGAGAGCATGGGAGGAAGGAAGAGTCCCACAAGACTGGGAAGTAGGGGTTATACTACCAATCTATAAAAAAAGGAGACAAGACGGATTGCCAAAACTATAGAGGCCTAAGTGTAACGGGAAAAATATATGAAAGTGTACTTGAAACAAAACTAAGAAATAAAATCACCAACCATATTCTTGACTCGCATAGTGGCTTCAGAAAGGGACATAGTGCCCAAGATCATATATTTACCCTAAACCAGGTTATTGAAAAAATATGAACCCAGAATAAAGAGGCCTACCTGGCCTTCATCGATATAGAAAAGGCCCTTGATAGAGTATCCAGAAAGAGAGTGTGGGAAAATCTATATACAAGAGGGATTACACCGAAATTGATAACAGCCATCAAAAGTACACAACAACATTATTAAATTATATTTATATCCAAATTATATTTGGACAAATAACACCCAGTGAGAAGAGTTCACCACAAAAGAGGGACTGAGACAGAAAGGAGTACTTAGCCTAATTCTCTTCATCATTATAATGGACGACATAACAAGGAAATGCAGAGAGAAAACAAAAAAACTATCGATTGGGTATAAAACATGAAAGAGGTACTGATTTCAGAATGTGCATTCGCTGACGACATAACATCACTGGCACCAACGGAAAAAGAACTAGAGAAAAGTATTTCAACATGGAAAGAAGTCTTATCTCAGTACAACATGAAAATAAATGTAACAAAAACAAAAATACTGTGGATAACACAAGAAGAAAAACAAATTAAGATTGAGATAGACAGCACAAGATTGGAACAAGTAGATAAATTCAAATAAATCAATCGGAAAAATCGGAAAAAAATGAAGCAACACACATAAAACTGGGAAAACACGAATTTGAAAAAACTGAGAGATTCAAGTATTTAGGAATAACAATCACAAACACAGGAGAAGGAAATTCTGAAGTAATGAAGAAAATACAATGCGCTAACAAAGTGTACTATGCAAACTATAAGCTACTACATAACAAAGCGCTATCCATGAAATCGAAACTGTAAATATATAAAACAATCATCAGATAGGTGATGACTTATGCTGCGGAAACAATAACCATGACGAAGAAGAATAAACATGGCATGGCAGTAATGGAACGAAAAATATTGAGAACAATACTGGGACCTATAAAAATAAATGAGAATGTATATCGAAGAAGGACAAATAAGGAATTGGAAGAGAAGATAGGTGGAGAGACAGTAATAAGATATATAACATGGAATGGAAACGAAGCTGTAAACGGAGAACAGAAAGACCAAGACTGCGTTGGTACGATGAAGTTGAAAAATACCTCAAAGAAATGGGAATAGAGAGATGGAAGTAAAAAGTAGAAGACAGAAAGGAATGGCGAGAAATAGTTAAATGAGGGGTAGCCATAGAAGAAGAGTAAAATGAGGACTAATGCACCTCGGAAAATGGATTGTGAAGACTCCTTAGGAGTGGCTAAATCCCAAAAGGTAATGTGAAGCCTTAATAATAATAATTGATGTATGTTCTCATGCTGAAGTACATTAAAATATCAATCTTGGCGTTAACAACTATAATATAATAGTAACTAGGTTCGCTTTTATTACTAGTGATATCTTTGCCATTAAATCATGAAAAACGTGAGAAGTGTTAATAGCCTGGTTCAATTTTTAAATACCTCATAGGACTTTAATCGCAACTATCGTGTAGTAAGAGGATCGATTAACAAGACGGATGAAGCAATTTTATTGGGTCCAATCGGGGCGCTTAGTGGGACTTAATCTACGTCTGGCAGCCGATTAATCCCCAGTTTGTGGTTTAAGTCGACGGCCGATTAAGGAATTTATATTATAGAGCGTTAAAATGCAGTTTGCATAAATTGAAATGTTACAGGAACGACTGTTCGGGTTTGTTTGATACGTTTGGAATTATGTATTGCGTAGATGGATGGGTCGATATTTCAGTCATTCGGATACAAATGAAAATATTACGGTGTAAAAAAACTGTGTATTTAATGTTACTATTTTTACAGCCCAGCTGAATTGCAGTTAAAAAAAAATTCAACATTATGTCATGCCAGCATAAAATAACGGCTTCCGTCATCGATTTCATAAGTACTTTGTACATATTTACATTCGAACTGTTGACAAAGGTTTAGACTCCCGGTTGGACATCTTCTTTTGCGTGCATCGTTTTTATTGTTAATATTTTATTTTATAAGTGATTCTAGGCATCTAATATGTATGAGTATATCGATATTCTGAGCGTGAGAGAGAGAGATAGCGAGATATAGAGCGAGAGAGAGGGAGAGAGAGGTTTGTGTATACATTTAAGTTTATAAGTCCACGGATTAGTCTTTCAGATTGGATCTCTAGTCAGGGATTTTTTTAATTTATATTTTTTGTCGGAAAAAAATTATGTGGATAAAAGTTTTTGATTATGAAATGAATCATATTAATTATTAAAATGGCGCCCGATCAACTTGTGTTGATCAACTACAATAAAATTTTACACGTGAGAACGCGCCTTAAGAGGAAACTACACTTCTTGATTGTGTTTGGAGAAAATGTTTAAAAACAAGTTGTTCGTAATAACTTGCCCATTTTAAGAATTTAGTTACACAATCAAATTTAATAAGTTTCAAGTTTAAATTCCATAAGTTATAACACATTTTTTGAAGTATACATTTAAATAGTATAAATGGAATAAGTATTTGAAGAATTTTTGGAAATTATACGATAATATTGCCAATTCGTATTGATATATACTTTTGCAATTTCTCTACAATTTCAGAAATTCTCAAACGTTCTATAAAATATTTCATTCAAAAGGTACACATTTTACTTGATCCTTGATCAACAGACTCTTGACAGTGAGTTAAAAAAGGGGCATATTTCAAAAAATATTAAAAAAGAACTTCATCCATTTTTTATTTATATCTTAACTGTTAGTTATACATATTAAAAGATGTATATTTTATCAGTGAGAGTGTATTAACTATAGCTACAAATGATCAATTGCAACTTTTCTTGAAATACGATTGTATTATATTATATGTATATGTTTGTCCAAACAAACGTTCCGTTTCCCAAAATCTTACTTTGGAGGAATCTATTACTTTTTCAATTCACACATTCAATTCATATTCAAGTGACCAATATCTAGTTATCAGATCAAGATACTGTACTTAATTTTTAATTGAATACATATTTATCAATAAATATTTATTTATTTATTCCTTTGCTTTTCTACCTTTCGGTGTGTATCGATAAATATACCGATGATAATTTTTGTAGGTACCAATATTCTAGTAACCCATATTTTTCTATCATTGTTTAGATTTTCCAGTAGTAAATGTTTTGAGATCTTTTTTTCTAGTAATCGGTATTCTAGTGACCCACATTTTCCGTCAATGATTTTTGAGTGATATTTGCCAGTGATTATTATTTTGCGGTTCATAGTTCAGCGATCATTTTCTACGTATCAGTATTCTAGTGACCTACATTTTTTTCTATGCCTATCTAAAATTTTATTATTATTATTATTATTGTTAACTCAACCTAATCTAACGGCAAAGCCTCAACAATGATGGTACGGTGTCTTCAAATAAACACTGACCCCGAATTGTTACCAAGTACCTATCACAAAATCAGAATCAGGTGAAAAAAACATTAAGAATACCTATACGCATTAATTTATTATTGATCTTGACGATTTTGGGTCCTTGACTCATGAAATTACTATTTAAAAAAATATTAATATGTTATGTGTATGTGTGCATGTTTTTATTGAAGTATGTGGCTTCTACTAAAAAAAAAAACAGACCTGAAAGTTCTGGGGTTCCCTTAGTCTGGGCCAGATTTATTTATCGCGAGGTAACTTTTTCTTTAGGCCTAAATAATTACACTTATTATGTCTCTATACATAATAAATATAAATACATACGCGACAAAGAAACAAATTAAATTGAAAATACTTAATATATTTCCGATTTAAATACTAAAATTGCAGTTGCTGCTAAGCACCTTGCAGCTGATTTTTTTCTTATACGTAAATTCCTGCCCTGACTTTTAGGGTAGATATCATATTTTACCTAAATTTTCAACAGAACTAGTGAGAAGCAAACGCTGGTCTGGAAAATTCAATTGAAAATTCATACTTACAGCTTAAGAATGGGTGTTGAATGTTAACAATACTAATTATAAAATTTAATCTGAATTATCAAAGTCTGACAGTATTTATCAAATTTGATTCTAAATGTTAGCACATTTGAATTATTTTATTAACATATGTGCACCTAACATTTGAACAGAACTAGTGAGAAGCATTTAATTGAAAATTCGTACTATTATATCGCTATTATAAGATTTTGCAACGTATTCACAATTTTGGGCGATTACGACTAATGTTACGAATATAAAATTTGGACAGTGATTCTTAAAATTTAGCAGCTCAAATTTGATCTAAATTTACCATATTTGGGATGAATTTGACAAACTTGATGTAAATTTACCACATTTGGGCTGTATTTGTTTCGAAAACACTGAAACTCCGTATTGATGATCAAATTTGAAAACTAATTTTAACAAATTACGAGTTTTCAACTGTAATTTTAAAATTTTACAAATTAAAGAAAATATCATTGAAAATTCTAATATGTATTGTAAACGAACTAAAATTTGGTGGAAAGTGAAACGACATTTTTTTTGAAAACTTGTTGAGAAACTACATATAGATTTTAACTGTAATTTCATTAAAATTTTTGACTGTCTGACTTGACTTGAAATTTCAACAAAATTTTAATTAACGTGTGTAATGTTGTTGGCAGTTGGCAATTTCACCTGTAATTTTAATAGAAACTCTCAAATTCCATTGTACTTTGTCACAGTCCATAAGTTAACAATGATAATAACATTTAAAATAATGGTGGATAAATAATAAAAATATCATCTGAATTGCCAAATTCTGACTATAGTTATCATATTTGGTCCAAAATATCAACATAACTCGTCGGAATGCAAAATAAATTTTACGATTTTACGTGAAATTCACAAATTTAAGCTACAAATTAAATGTTGACAACTCTTAAGCTTGAATCAATTATAAGAGCCGATATCACATTTAAGCTAAAATTACAAGAGAACTGGGGAAAAGTATAAAAAAAAAACAATTTATATTTTGCTGAGGCCCAAAATTGAATTCCCAATTCGAACTTTAGAACTTGAAAAATTTAAATTTTTAAGATTTCGCGTGGTATTCACAAACTTGGACGATAAATGTAAAATTTGGACAGCGATTATCAAATTTTAATTGAAATTTATTGTGAATGTGATATTTGGTCTGAATTTTCCATACTTGGTCTGAATTTGCCAAATTAAGACTGTGGTTGTTTCTAAAACACTCAAATTCCACATTAGTGATAAAATCTGAAAAGTATTTGTTTTTTATTTTAACAACTAACTAGTTGTAATGTTGTAGTTGTAATTGTAGTTTCAACGACTTACGTGTGAAATATTGCTGACAGGTGGCAAATTTCACCTGTTATTTTAATAGAAACTCTCAAATTCCATTGTACTTTGTCACAGTCTATTAGTTAACAATGATAACAATATTTAAAATAATGTTGTACAAATAATGAAAATTCCATCTGAATTTCCAAATTCGGACTGTAGTTATCATATTTGATCCAAAATGTTAACATAACTCATCAGAATGCAAAATAAATTTTACGATTTTTCGTGAAATTCCCAAATTTCGGCTACAATATAAATTTTGACAACTCCCAAGCTTGAAATTTAAATTCAAATTATTAATCAATTCAAATATTAGAATTTGAAGGATGGATTTTTTTAAGATATTGCGTGCTATTCACAAACTTGGACGATAATGTTAAATTTTAGCAGCGATTCTTAAATTTTGATAACAGAAATTTAATCAGAATTTTCGATATTTGGTATGAATTTTTTATATTTCGTCTAAATGAACCAAAATTGGGCAGCGGTTGTTTCTAAACCACTGAAATTCCATATTAGTGATCTGTGACTGTTCAAATTAAGGCTAAAAGAATACCTATTGAACAAGAGCTTTTACTCCTTAAAAGAGTTCATGAAGGAGGGAGGGGGAAATAACTCCTTATGATTGTGATGTGTTTCATATTTTATTTTATTTTATTTTATATATAGAAATGTATTTATATTATGTATTATGTACTTGTATTTTGTATTTTGTATTTTGTAATTGTATTTTATATTTTGTATTATGTGTGTGTATTCATATTTTATTTAACATGACTAATCACATCGATGTATCATATATCGCTACGTGAAAATAAAGAATTGAATTGAATTGAATTGAATTGAGTGATCAAATTTAAAAAGAATTTTCGATTTTTAATGACTTACTAGTTATCATCTGTAATTTTCAAATTTTAACAGTAAATGATAAATATTTTTATTTATAATTCATATATTGCAAAATAACCCTTTAAAACTTGGTCGAAATTTGTCGAAATATAACTGAAAATTTCTGAAAACTTATAGATTTTAACAATAATTTGCAAATTGCTTGTAAATTTACTGATATTCGTAAGTTTTTATTGACATGTGAAATTTTGTTGTCAGGTGGCAAATTTCATCTGTAATTTTAACAGAATCGCGCAAATTCCATTATCCTTTGTCAGAGTCCAATGGTAACGATGAAAATTATAACATTTTATTGTGAATTGTCAAATTCTGACAATAAGTATTCCAACGTATGCAGTCTTCTTTGAAAAACTATACCTTTTAAATATCCAAAAATTGAGTAGCCCAGTGGAGTTAGATCTGGAGAGGGTGGCGGCCATAGTCCTTGACTATGGTCTATTATAAAAAAAAAACAGATAGGCTAACGTTGCTCTGGCTGTATGAGCTGTTGCACCATTTTGTTGAAAATATCCGTTCTGCAATTCTTCATCATCTAATTGGTCTATGAAAGGCTGGACAATTTGTTGCCGATATCTCTCACCGTTTTTGCGTCATGAAAGAATATAGGCCCAATTATTCTACGGCGACACACAGCCAACGATATTCCAAACTTCTGAGGATGTAGTGGTGATTCCACAAAAAAATGATGGTTTTCAGCATGCCAGCACCTATAGTTTTGTTAATTAACCTATCCTGATAGGTAGAACCAGGCCCCATCACTGAAAAATGTTAAATCGAGCAATCGACCGTCATTTAAATTTTCCATAAACCATCGGCAATAACTCAAAACGCGTTGAGGATCTACCGGCAACAATTCTTGCACTACTGAGATCCTATAAGAGTGTAATTTCAACCTCTTTCTCACAATTCTATGGCAGGTGCTCGAGGGAATTCCAGCTTGCATAGCCTATTTACGAATTGACTTTTGAGGGCTTATTTCGAGACGTTCACGAACATCTGCAACAACCTCTCCTGATACTGAAGGTCTGTCTGAGGATTTCCCTTTCCGAATACTACCAGTTTCCCTAAAACGGTGGACTATTCGTGCAATATGTATTGACAAAACCGAGTATTCAAATTGATGGTCAGGGAACTTTTGTTGAAATTCTCAAAAGCACTCTGGAATTGAATAAATCCATTCTCCATTTTCAAATCGTCCATTACGAAAGTATGGCTCAACAATAAAAGCGTTCTTATTCTGATCAGTGTACATTTTAACAATTTACTGTTATTATGTTGTCTGACAGTTGACAGTGACAGTTCTCAAATAGTACGGTATACAAATTTGAAAGGCGGCACAATTGAATTGAAGTGATTACATAACAACAATCATTTAGGTACACCTTGTATCTCTACCTATGTCAATCATAAATAAATGCCATTATGAACATCCGTTTCACTACTGTCAATTCACTATTACTCGTTTTCTGACTCACACGGTAGCTAGAGAAGTATAGAGACCCCCGGTGTAGAGAAATATAATATTTTAGTTAGAATGCTAGTCATATGATTTTTTTTTCTTAGAATCGAAGTCGTTTGTACCTTCCATTCTTTGAAAATATAGAAATCGTCCCGCATAAGTAATTTAATTATAAGATTTAGATTGAAAGACAGAACGTTTTCCAATTAACCGAGATTTCAGTTCTTCCCACTTCGTATTGCACTTCCGGCCGAGCGGAATAACAATTAATAAATCTTCCTGCCGCAGGGCTTCATCCCGACAAACAATTATCATCCCGGCCCCGGATCGATTCGCCTGAATTAATTAGCAGGCCGTGCACGTGAAGTGACGTGCAATCCTGCAGAGGGCGTCGCTGCAGGGACCCGGCAAACCGCGCATTTACCGCTGTTTATCTTGACGGCACTTCAGCTCAGATTATCGTGCGAGATTGTCCACGTTTGCTGAACCCCCCGTATGTGTGTGTGCACACGTGCGGTGTGCCCAGGGACAAAGGGAATGCGCGGGGCCGCTAATTAATGCGGCAACTTTCGTCGAATACGGTCCTGCCCTAAATAACGGGGACCGCCGCGGACCGCAGGACCTAATCTTCGCCGAAAGGCTGAAAATTACTTCAGAGCTTACACGCGTAAATTCTTGTTGGAGGTCGATGAGCGAAACTGAACGAGCAGCGGCGCAAACGGAGAGACCCCCAACCCCCAGGAGGGCTTCCTGTATTTATTATTAAATCGTTATTTTGCCTCTTATCGCGTGCTCCGGCAAATTATTACAACTGGCCACCCCTAGATCCCTTAATCTTGATTTGTTCTCCGAAATGGAGGTATTTTAGAACGTTGAAATCCATTATTGCGCCATTTGTCATGTATCGGCACTATTCATTACACCATTTATTTATTTGACTTAAAAAATCGTTTGTGTACCTATGTATAATTTTCCATATCATATATTGCATGTTCATTGTCTAAGTCTAAGGTTCATAATACACAGAAGACTAAGCAGGATATTACGCCAAAAGTAACGAGCAAATTAATTATTTGATTTCATAATGTATTTGATTTCATGAAAATATTTTTTTACTACTTATTACATTTCTACTCCTTAATTAAGCCAAAATCAGTTTTTGTGGCAACGTTTACCAAACTTCTCATTTATACCAAAACCAATCTAACCAATTTTTGTAGCATTTACGTATTCAACTCCCTCAATTATACCAATTTTTATACCAAATTTCAAAGTTTTATTAATAATCCGCAAATATACCAAAATAGAAAAATAGAAAGACTCCATATGGGGGTCGATAGTCAATAAAGATTGTTTATATATGAGGCGTTCAGAACTAAATTGGATGGAGTAATTTTATTTTTATTGTTGTAGTACGAAGACTAACTTAAATATGGGTTTTTGAAATTTCAAAAATAATAATTAAGGTGGCAATTCAATTTTAAATCAGAATTTACTGCACTTGATCCACTTTAGCCCTGACATGTTTTTTACATAAGGTCTATCAAATGACTAGACACAGTGTAAAATGGAAATAATTTATTACTTTTTACCTGTATCATAAAATAATCTAAACAGTTTTATATTAAGCTTTACATGGTATTATCGAAAAAGGGTTCATCATTATTTGATTCTGCAATTTCCTCATTCAGGTATGTTTGTGACCTAGTGGCTGTTTCTGTGGACAGGACTTTTGAAAGAGGCAATTTGGCATTTGAATTGGGGGAAGAAATGGTAAAAGTTAAAGCATATCTTTTTTCTTTGCCTCAGTGACTACTCTTGGAGTTGGACATGGTTACTTTCGAGAAGTCAAAATCTGCATTTAAGGTATTTTTAAACTACAGTGTCCAAGGTTTCTCTCGCTCAAACCTCGCCCACTTCATCTCTAACCACTTGACGGGATGGCCTTCATCAGTTTTTTTCCTGTTGGTTATCATGTCTTTAAGTTTTTTGGTGGATAAAATTTTAGGTGTTGTTACTTTGACAACCTCGAAAGCCTTCTTGGTCTTGGCTTTCTTGGCCACATGACTCCAGTCCTCGGAAGTAAATATTTGAATACACTTTCGTGATGCTGATTGTATTACTCCGAAATCTTGATCATTAGGCAAAAATGAATAGTCTAACACCAAAAATTAATGATCATTTGTTTAAATACTTAACTGAGGATCTAAGACCAAGTTCATCAATGTGGAGGCGACTTTAATATTTCGATTTTGACCAGTACATGAGTCAGAGTAGAGGATAACATGTATATGGTTTTTAGCCTCTTGCCTAATATGTTCAGCAAGCACAGATGCTACTTCTTGGGGCCCTCTCCCTTCTTGACCCATAAATGCATGTACCCATTATCATTGTTAATAAATTCCAAAATTGTATACATATATGTTTTGCTTATAGTACGCAATAGACGTATTCAATTTTGGATATGTCAGAGCCTTTTGTAGGTCAAATGTTGCAACATAAGAAGCATTTGATGCAGAAACTTTTTCATTTTTAAGAGACTGTTTAGCTTGCAAAGTTTAGCTTTGGTCAAGTGCAGTTTTTTTTATAATTTATAGTTTTATCATACTTTACCTTCAGATTCTGGGGTAGCTGATTCATTTTGCAAAGGTACATAGTCTGAGGATGAATCAGAAAAGTCCACACGTTCACCTGAATCCATTATTTTGAAGTTTTGCCAAGCAACACGTGCACAAGTACACATACAAAAGCCATATGCTACGATTTTGGACTTGATCCACTTTGGCGCGGAAATTTTATGAAAGTTTTTCCAGGCTAAAGACAACTGCTGACATCTGTTAAAAAATAGCTAAAGCAGGGAGTTGGTTCACTGTGGCTTCAAAAATATATACATTTAACAAGTATTAATCTGTAACAAACATTTTTTTATACCTTTGGACTTGATCCACTTTCGCTCTGAACGCCTCATATACAGAGAGCGCATAAAGTATTAAGACCTGGCTTTATTTTTTCCCCTGTATAAATTTTCGAAAAAAGCTTCAACAGTTCAAAATGATTTTTTTAAACCAATATTTTGAGGCCATTTTCAATTTTCCATCTCTCTCCGTTTTGAAGTCATAACGTCAGAGCCATTTTTTTAAATGACAACCTATATTTTTATTATTGATTTTGATAGTATCTTTTTATTATGTTTTCAACAACATGACATTTTCAATATGTAACATTTGAAAAAAAAAGAGAAAAAGTGCGTTAAAGTAAGACTATTAAGTTGTTATTTCAATGTGCAGAATGCATCTAGTTACCATTCAAAACAACGTCAGTTAAAACAAAATTAGGAAAACAGACTTGGATTGTAAATATTGGAATAAAACAAAATTGATCAACCTGAAAAACATTCTTATTACAATATCATCAATTACAAAAATATGAACAGAAAAACCAAAAGGATGTTTTATCGAGAAAAACTACTAATGACTTGTTTTAAGATAAGTTTTAAATTAATATGAGGTCACATAAATAATTAAAATAACAAAAAAATATTGGTTTGGAAAAAAAAACAAATTAGATGTTCAAATTGTTGACCATTTTGTTCTTGACAGTGTGTGTGCCAATCGATGTCGAAAGGCCGCACAGACATTGAGGAGAACTTCTGGCTGTATTTGTCTCATTTCGAATTGGATCCGTTCTTTCAATTGTTCAATTGTGGTTGGCCGATTAAAGTATACTTTACTTTTGATGTAACCCCATAACAAAAAATCTAAAGGGGTCAGGTCAGGGGAACGCGCTGGCCATTCAACGAAACCCCATCTGCCAATCCACCTGCCTTGGAAGACTTCGTTGAGATAGTCGCGTACCATTCGGCTATAATGAGGTGGAGCCCCATCTTGTTGGAACCATAAATCTTCATTTGGAATGTCAGGATCGTGTTGATTTGGGAATAGAATTGCCAAAGCTGGAACGAGGTAATCTCTCAATGGCTCCAAATATGTTTGGCCTGTCAACGAGCCATCAATGAAGAAGGGCCAATAATAATAGCACCTACTATTCCTGCCCAAACGTTAAATTTTTCCGGAAATTGGGCATGGGCTTCCATCATCCACTGAGGGTTGTGCTCGGACCAATAGCGACAATTTTGTTTGTTCAGCGTTCCATTCAAATAAAAGTTGCTTCATCATTAAATAAAATTTTGGTAGCAAACCCTTCATCGACGTTACAGAGATTCATCATTTGTACGCAAAACGAAACCCTACGATCAAAATCATCTCCGTTGAGTTCGTGGACTAAATTTACTTTGTAAGGATACCATTTCTGCCCTTTCAAAAATTTCAAAACAGATGTTTGTGAAAGCTCACTATTTGCCGCAACCGCTCTGGAGGGAATATGAGGGTTTTCTTGCAACTCTAACAGCATGTTTAGCTTAACATCTTCCGGAACTGACGGTCGTCCACTTTTCGGGCGATCTCTAATATGCCCCAACTGCTCATACTTTCTTATGATTGCACTGACAGACGTCTTAAGAAGAGGTTTTAGAAGCGGATATTTATTATTAAAATATATGCACACTTCTTCATAGGTACGTATTCTATCAGCACAGCCTCTAATCATAAGAATTTCAATTCTTTATGCCTCCGAAAAACGTCGAACCATTTTGAAATTAACTTGTGACACGATGAATCGAACGAAACGTCAATCTGACTGTGAGTAGGTAATAATTTGTTTCACATAATTATACTAGAGTATTTTTCAGGTCAATCAATTTTGTTTAATTCCAATATTTAAAATATAAGCCTGTTTTCCTAATTTTGTTTTAACTGACGTTGTTTTGAATGGTAATTAGATGCATTCAGCACATTGAAATAATAATTTAATAGTTTTACTTTGACGCACTTTTTCTCATTTTTTTTCAAATGTTACATATTGAAAATGTCATGTTGTTGCAAACATAATAAAAAGTACTATCAGAATCAATAATACAAAATATAGGCTGTCATTTAAAAAAATGGCTCTGACGTCATAACTTCAAAACAATAGAGATGGAAATATGAAAATGGTCTCAAAATATTTGTTTGAAAAAAAATCATTTTGACCTGTTGAAGCATTGTTCAAAAATTTATACAAGGGAAAAAATAAAGCCAGGTCTTAATACTTTAAGCGCACTCTGTATACCAAAATAATTTATTGTCCGACACACATAGTTTTCCATTTGTACTCCAACCAGCATTTGCTACTTTTCAATTACCTACCACTCCTCAATTATGACCAAATAAGCTTTTGTGGCAATTACAACGTTAACTGAGATGTTATACCAAAACCAACTTTTATGAAACTTTTAGACTTTTCCAACTCCTTTTCACAAACTACTCATGCCAAAATCAAGTTTTACAGAGCATTCTAGTTCAACTCCTTCGGCAAATCTCGCGGCACTCACAGTCTTTAAAAATATCAGTCTTTAGTTATACTTGAACAAAATTTTATGTTAGTATTTTCGGTACAATTTCTTACAATTTAATGTTTCTTTTATGATCAAGTTTTTGCATTTATCGAACCCGCTGCGCGCTTTGAAATATAGATGCACGACGTGGGAAAACTGCAGGCATGTTGTTTTAATGTCCCTGTAAATTTTTCAGCTTGTCTTCGGGAGCACTTTGTAAATTATGGAGGATCCGGCGTGAATCATTTATGTACGGGGAAAGTTGCAGTATACTTTGTTTGAGTATGGTGCAGATGTAAAGAATTGCCAATTCACATGGCTAATTGTGTGAAATCCAAGTGGCATTAAAACCTGTTTATTGTAATCAATTATTTAAGCGAAATATATTTGCTCTATGATCAAAACTATATAAAGTATAGCCTATTAATTTTTTTTTTTAACGATATAGGTATATTTTATGACAAAATTACTTGGTGATTAATTGAGAGTAGATATAGCAACTAGAATAAAATATGTTTCGCCTACTACGATGGATGTATAAATGGCATAGGTCCAATTAAATACTGCTGAAATTCGACTTTACAATTGATTTTTAAACTATGTGCCAACTTGTTTGAGGAATATAATTGTATAATACTTTTTTTGTAATAACTTATGCTGCTAATTACTCTATGAAATAAAATGTAGGTCATATCAGTGAAAAACAATGAAGTATTTAAGCTTAATTATTGGCATTATTGAAACTGTAATTGTTAAAATATTGATTACTATAAATTACTACTATATTGATCATTGATTACTATAAAAAAATCATAATAACGACATTTTAAGAATAATTATTGTAATTTTGGCACAATACATAGAATTTTGACGGAACAATATTAATAAAGTGATTGGTATAATATTTAAATGATTACTGTCATTATTTAATTAATTATAGTACAAATTTTAATGAATATTGTTATTAGAATTAACAAGAAGATTATTTCCAAAGTACTGGCAAAATTCCATGGTTTATTGTTAAATTTTAATGATTTAATGATTAATGTCAATATTTCAACAATTATAATCAAAATTTCTGCAGAATAATAATAATGAATTTTCTGTTTATTTATGAGCATCACTGTTAATATTTTTATGGTGATTCTGAAGATTTCAAATGAAAAAAAAAACTACAATAAAAATACAAATTGGGGGATTATTAAATTTGTTTTTTGGGGAATAGTAGAAATTCATAAGAAAAAGTGATAGATAATACAAAATTTTATTTTGAAATAAAGATTATGTCCAATAAATTACTTGCATTTCGCTACCATAATGATAAAAGGCAGTATGTGAATTTTGCATTCATATGATTTTGCAATGTTGCATTGTTTATTATGTTATTATGATTATGTTCAATAAATTACTTGCATTTCGCTACCATAATGATAATAGGTAGTATGTGAATTTTGCATTCATATATTTTGCAAATTTGCACTTTAAAAGTGTTACTGTTATACACATACTTAATAAAATATTGGTTCACACTTTATTGCGTTTCAAAAGTATAAAGTAAAATTATAAAGGTGAAAGTAAATAGTATAAAGTGAAATTACAAGAATATTCTTATGTAAAAAGGTATAAATTGCAAAAAATGTTACATACCACCTTTTGCCATTAAGGTAGCGATTTGATTATAGTATTTATTTGAATACACCGCATTTTTTAATGAAAACGGGATCGAACTATTTTAGCAATCTTAAAATGCTAAATTTTATTGTCAAATGTTTATGATTATTGTAAAATGTTTATGATTATTGTCAAAATATTGGCAACATTCCATGGATTATTGTTAAATGTTAATTATTATTGTCAATATTTTAATGATTATGACCAAATTTTTTAAGAATAATAAAATTTCTATTTATTTATGAGCAATCACTGTTAATATTTACCAATAGTAATTAGAAAATTTAATTTATCATTCTGAAAATTATTTTTTTAACTTATTTGCAACATTCCTTGATTTATTGTTAAATTTTAATTAGGAATGTCAATATTCCAATGAATATAATCAAAATTTATGAAGAATAATAAAATTTCTATTTATTTATTAGCAATCACTGTTAATATTTGCCAATAGTAATTCAAAAAATTTCATTTATCATTCTGAGAATTAAAATTTTTACTGTCTAATTTTGATATTCTGTCAATATTTCTATAATTACTAAAAACAAAATCTTCAGAGTAATGACATTTCAAAAATAATAATTGTAATGTTATCAGAATGCATATAATATTTCCAGAATAATATGACAGTAAATTTATACAGTACAGTAAAGTACAGTAACAATCTTTTACTAGCTATCGACCTGCGGTCCTCCCCCTTTTTTTTTTTCTTTTTATGTTAATAAATTCTAATTAAGTCAAATTTAAAATTTCATATTTATTTGAGATTTTGAAATTTTTTGTAGTTACGAAAGATTTAATTTTTACTGTCAAATACAATGATTATTGTCAACATATTGTCAAAATTCCATGGTTTATTGTTAAATTTCAATGATTACTGTCAATATTTCAATGATTATAATAAAATATTTTGAAGAATAATAAAATTCCTATATATTTATGAGCAACTGATAGTATTTACCAATGGTAATTCAGAAAATTACATTTATCATTCTGAAAATTAAAATTTTTACTGTTCAATTTTGATATTCTACCAATATTTTAATAGTTTTTTAAAATGTCTTCAGATTATTAACATTTTAAGAATAATAATTGTAATTTTATCAGAATACATAGAATATTGACAGAATAATATGAGAGTAAATGTATTTTAAGTGTAGTAACAATCTTTTACTGACTATCGACGAAGAAAAAGAAAGAAAAAAGGAAGACCGCAGTTCCTTTTTTCTTTCTTTTTCTTTTAATGTTAATAAATTCTAATTAAGTCAAATTTAAAAGTTCATATTTATTGGAGATTTTGAAAATATTGGTTACGAAAGTTTTAAATTTTACTATCAAATACAATCATTATTGTCAAAGTATTGTCAAAATTCCATGGTTTATTGTTAAATTTCAATTATTACTGTCAATATTTCAATGATTATAATAAAATATTTTGAAGAATAATAAAATTCCTATATATTTATGAGCAATCACTAATAATATTTACCAATGGTAATTCAGAAAATTGCATTTATCATTCTGAAATTTTTACCGTTAAATTTTGATTTTCTGCCAATATTTTAATAGTTTTTAAATGTCTTCTGATTAATGACATTTGAAGAATAATAATTGTAATTTTGTCAGAATACATAGAATATTGACGGAATAATGTGACAGTGAATGTATTTTAAGTGTAGTAAAAATATTTTGCTGGCTATCGACCTGCGGTCTTCCCTTTTTTTTATTGAAATAAATTTTAATCAAGTCAAATTTACGATCGAATTCGCTGTTTATTAATAAAAAAAATATATTAAATTTTCATATTTACTAAAAAAGATCTCTCTAAAATAATATCACTGGACCAATGAACCGCAAACTATTAATCATTGAAAAGTCACTAGAATGCCGATTCCTGGAAAATGATTGAAATGATCTCTGGAGAATGAACTGCAAATCATCGACCATTGGAAAATTAATATGTAAATTTTAGTTCACTAAAATATTGATCCTAAGAAAATTGATTAGGTACTGAAAAAACGATAGTTTTTGAATATAGATACATCGATTTTGTATTTCAATTTTATATAGATTCTAGAGATAGCCTTGTCTTGAACTTGTTACTGAAATTTTTAATCAGTTTTAATACATATTGAAGCATTACGGTACAATTTTAACTAAAAATACCATAATTTGTGTTTCTGCCAAAACAGGACTTTTACGGCTGCAACAACAGCATGCTTGTATCGTGATTCCTCTTAATATAATACGCAATCGCAATCGCAGCTAATAAAGTAATATCAGGTTCCATTTCTTGATGAGATGTTAGTTGGAATACTGAGCAATCAGTGATTGAAGTGTCAAAGACAGAAAGGTTTGGGTAACTGAAGTAATTTCAGTGACTCGATCAGTGACTGATCAAATGACTCGGCTACAGTTAAAATAATGGAGAATCAGAACAAAAAATATTATGCGAAATTCTGAATAATGGGCAATCAGAACTGATAATTCAGAGGTCTAATGTCACCAACGCGATTCCAAAATTCATGTAAAGCATAAATGCAACTGGAATACTAAATAATGATATGTGTGTAAAAAATTATAAAGCATAGTGCCATCTGATGTCGCTGACGCAGTTCCAGTTCCTATACTGAATCATCAGTAGCTGATGTATGAAACACTATAAAATCTAATGTCGCTGACTCTATTTCAAATGCACAATTTCGTACTAAACACGATCACAACTGAGGAATCCAAGATTTTCAGGTGTGCCGTTAATAGGACACCAGTTCGAATAATCAATAAGCAGTAGCTGATGTATGTAAGACAATGAAGTCTCACGTTGCCAACTCGATTTCAAAAGTAGTAATTTCGTACTTAACACGATCACATTCGACAAATCGAAGATTATCTGATGTTTTTGCCACAACACCAGTTCGAATAGTCAATAATCAGTAGCTGATGTATATAAGACTATAAAGTTTGATATCGCTGAATCGATTTCAAAAGTAATAATTTCGAATTTTACGCGATCACACCTGCGAATCGAAGATTATTTGATATTGCTGATATGACATCAGTTCGAATAACCAATAATCAGTAGCTGATGTATGTAAGCCTATCAAGTCTGATGTTGCTGACTTGATTTCAAAAGTCATAATTTCGTACTTTAGACGATCACAATTGACGAATGGGAGATTATTTGATGTTTTTGACATGAACATCAGTTCGAATAATTAACAATCAGTAGCTGATGTATGTAAGTATATAAAGTCTGGTGTCGCTGACTCGATTTCAAATGTAATAATTTCGTACTTAACCCGATCACACCTGCGAATCGAAGATTACTTGATGTTGCTGATATGACACCGGTTTTAATAATCAATAATCAGTAGCTGATGTACGTAAGACTATAAAGTCTGATGTTGCTGACTCGATTTCAAATGAAATAATATCGTACTTAACATGATTAAACCTGCGAATCGAAGATTATTTGATGTTGCTGATATGACACCGGTTCGAATAATCAATAATCAGTAGCTGATGTATATAAGACTATAAAGTTTGATGTCGCTGATTTGATTTCAAAGGTAATAATTTCGTACTTAACCCGATCACAGCTACGAATCGAAGATTATTTGATGTTGCTGATATGACACCGATTCGAATAATCAATAATCAGTAGCTGATGTATGTAAGACTATAAAGTCTGATGTTACTGACTCGATTTCAAAAGTCACAATTTCGTACTTAACACGATCACACCTACGAATCGAAGATTATTTCATATCGCTGATATGACACCGGTTCGAATAACTAATAATCAGTAGCTGATGTGTGTAAGACTGTAAAGTCTGGTATTGCTGACTTGATTTCAGAATTCATAATTTCGTACTTTAGACGATCGCAATTGGCGAATCGAAGATTATCTGATAATTTTGATATGAACACCAGTCCAAATAATCAACAATCAGTAGCTGATGTATGTAAGACCATAAAGTCTGGTGTCACTGACTCGATTTCAAATGTAATAATACCTTACTTTACACGATCACAACACTGACAAATCGAAGATTATCTTATGTTGCTAATACGACACCGGTTTGAATAATGAGCTGATGAGTAGATAAGCTATGTTGCTTTCAGCTCAATTTCCCATATTGAGATTACATGATTTACAAGATTTACATCGGGGTCTAAATTTACTTTTTTTTCTGGTCGTGCGACAGGTGTGAGACATCTGTGAGGCGGGTGTGAGGTACATGTGGGTCATCTGTGAGACAGTGTGAGACAGGTGGGAGACACCTGTGAGACAGTCGTAAAACAAGTGGGAGACACCTGTGAGACAGTTTTGCATTGAATATATACAGGCGTGTGAGACATGTGTGAGACACCTGTGATACATGTGAGACACCTGTGACACATGTGAGGACCTGTGAGACACATGTGAGATATCTGTGAGGTATATGTGAGACACATGGCGCACGATCGGAATAACCTAAATTTAGACCCCAATGTAAATCCTTATGGAAATTGAGCTAGAAACGATATAGCTTATCTACACTGATGTATGTTAGACTATAAATTCTGATGTCGCTTACTAGATTTCAAAAGTAATAATTTCGGGCTTTTGCACGATCACAACTGACCTATGGAAGATTATCTGACGTTGTTCATCCGACACCAGTTCGAATAACCAATAATCAGTAGCTGATGTAAGTAAGTCTGGCTAAAGACTGGTGTCGCTAACGCGATTTCAAATGTAGTAAATGAACAATCATCGCTGATTTCAATACAGGTTGAATAATGGGTGAGCAGAACTGAAAATTCGAAAGTTATCAAGTCTGATCTCGCTGATACGACACAAGTTGGAATAATGAACTTTCAGAGATAAAATTTGAAACTTATCAGATCCAATGCCGCTAACGCGACTCCATTTCGCACATTGCATGAATACAACTGATAAATCGAAGATTATCAGAATAATCTCGTACACATCTAAATTATGTTTTTTTCGTAAAATGCACCCTATCGGATAATATTTTATAAAGGATAATCTGTAGAAGCACTTTTTGGCGATGGCAAATGACAATAGGCGGGTATTAAATAAACAAATATGCACACATTTAATGAAATGCAACCTATATGTGATATAAAACGAGAAATATTGTATTGCACATGAAAGAACTTCATTTGTACTTTTGCCCCACCACCGTGGATTAATCAAGAGGGAAGCGCCTTTATGAGGGTTCTTTGTTGCTGGAAAACAAAGCTCTCATATTTATTATTGCCTTTTTCCCGACGGCCTGGTGGAATGCCGCTGAAGCTAAATTGTGGAGAGTTTAGCCTGGAAAACTCACAAGCGTAAACTCCTGAATAATGACGAAAAATAAAGCAAAACGTTTATTAGAAGTGCCAGAAAATTATATGCACATTTTTAATGTTCCCTTACTCTGTAACTACACGCGATAATTTACAGAGTTGAACCTGAAAATAAAGTGGTCTCTATTGATGATCCTTTTGTGTTGAGCGCCGTTGGTTCTAACAATAATATATTACAAAAATGTAAACAATTTCATCAACTAATTTGTGTTTCTTTTTTAGGTGAGTTTATTGGATCTTATTGGATTCGTCCCCTTGTTGTTGTAAGTCGTTTTTATTAATAAGACATTTAGATAATAGGAATAAAGTGCGTCAATTACCCTTAATTTATAAAATCATTATACATTATACTTATTTGATAACCTAAATTCAATTTGACCATTAATATTGTTTTTAGTTGTTTACGTTTTACGTGGTAATCTATATTTGTATTCATAATTATATATTAAATTACTTACAATGTTTACACCACATTTTAAAAATGTGGTAAAATCATTGTAATTTACATATTTAATAATATAAATTCTATTTAATTTCTTGTAAGCAATTATTATTAAATATTTTATATTATACTTATTTAAATAAATTAAATGAAAATAAAGGTCTATTAACCTTTATTAAAAGAAGTATTTATTAAATTATTACCAAATATTTAATAAACGGATAAATCCTTTTAAATTTCTTGTAAGCAATTCAAGCCGTTAACTCTTAAACTTTTTTTCACCTATAAATTGCAGCTTGGAAAAATTAAAACTCGCATTAAGGCATAAATTTTAATACTTAACACCAACGCTTTAAGCGGCTGGGCGTTCTCATTCTTCTTGCAATTAAGACGATTTTATAATATTCTCCTTCGTAAATTATTCCATTTTGATTTGCCACTGCAAAAATTAAATTACCGCCGCGTAAAGGGCGGGCCTTATAAATCACCAGAATTACGGTCTTAATAAAATATGTAACAGCCTTTAAAGTTCTCGCAATTCAATGAGAAAAACGTCTCAGGGCGTAGTTAGGTTTATCGGTGTAATTAAACATAACGACCATATGTATTGCCAATATAATTTAATTCAATAAAAAATAACACAAAATATAATATAATGTTAGTTGAGCAGATAAATTAAAGCAATTTATATTTAAATGTAATATACATATGAAAAGTAACCACAGGAAAACTTATATTTATATAATTTACGAAAATGAAATCATCCAAACAATAACTAGTATTTAAATATATCAAAATATACCCACAATGGGGCAAAAAAAAACTAAAATAAAAATACAATATTTTGAATTATTAATATTTGTGAGGAATTATAGAAAAAGATAAAAAGTGATAAATAGTAGAAAATTTTATTTAGAAATGAATATTAAATCTTCATTAAAATACTTGCATTTGATAATAGCATTCATTTGAATACACTGCATTTTTTTGGAAGATGAGATTTAACTATTTTGGCAATTTTCATTATCAATATTTAGATTTGTCAGTCAAAACTGGGTATAGTCCATGCCAGATATGATGTCACATTTCACGTTAAACCGAAATCCCTCCCACTGAAGCAATTGGAGAAATGAGAATGCATCACAAAGCCGCAGGAGTTGCTTTGAGCCATAAAGCCCTAAACGATAAATTTATTCCTTTGATTCATTTGAAATGAATTGCTTTGGAATAAGCAACCGCAATACTCATAGACTTTAAGCTAATTATCGTACCTCAATAAACTAGGACGCTCCAAGAGATGCATTTGCGTTTCTGTTGACTACTCCGACAGGACAAAGGAGGGACTTCGGTTTTATGTGAAATGTGACATCTTATCTGCCATAGACAATAGCAACTAATTACACCACATCTGGATCAGCAGAGTTTTTTTATTACTATTGATATTATTAGTGTATTTTGCTACGATTTTAAAACTAAACATTTCAGAATTTCAATTTTTTTAGATTTTGAAGCCGCGGGATCTGTTTTGAGCCATAAAGCCCTAAACCATAAATTGATTCCTTTGATTCATTGGAAATAAAGTGCTTTAGAATAGGCAACCGCATTACTCATGGACTTTAAGCTCACTATCACACCTTAATAAACTAGGATGCTCCAAGAGATGCATTTTCATTTCAGTTGACCAGTTCGACATAACAAAGGCGGAATTGCGGTTTTATGTGAAATGTGACATCTTATCTGGCATAGACTATAGTAACTATTACGCCACATCTGATTCAGCAGAGTTACTATTATTACTATTGATATTATTACAGTTTTTTGCTATGATTTCAAAACTAAACATTTCAGATTTTCGATTTTTTTCGATTTTAGAATTTTCATTCCACATTTTTGTAGATTTAAAAAATGTAGATTTTTTTTATTGCCAACAAAATTCATAAAAGAAATCTGCCAGTTAATATTAGCAATTTATTCAAATATTTGTTTAATATCTGACTATTTAATTTACAAGTTTAAATTTCCAACTTAATGACTAAAATGTAGGTATAGCTTTATATTTTGATTTTTTATGTGAATATTGTTGGTTTCTTTATACACATTTTATGTTTATCTTATGTCAATATTGTTAATAAGACTTATAATAACAATAATAATATATCATTTTAGTCATGAAGTTGCAAATTGAAAATTGTAAATAATACATTATAAAGACTTTTCTTTTACTTCTTCTACAATAATAATACATAAAATACATATTTATAATAGTAATAACGCCATTAAAAATGAATGGTATATAATCGTAATAATAACATTGTTTCATCTATTGAGTATATGTCCCTTATTAAATCCTTATCGATATACATAAATTAAGTAAAGTAAATAAAAAAATTAAAGATTGAAAAATTAACATCTCTAAGAAACCATTTTAAAAGTTGAAAATGACAAAATTTTGAAAATTTTACTTATTTATATCGAGCCATTTTTGCCAAACTACAAGAGTTTTTTATTGGTAATAATCTTCAGAGGAGACACGATAAGTTATAACTGGCAGAAAATATTTAGAAAATGCAGAAAATTCAATAATAAACAATATCTACTTTATCCAAAAAGTATCAACATTTCTGCAATTTTCCGAAAATTTCATTAAACAATTGTCTAATCATTCATGGAATGAAAGCGTATTAAATAAATCCTAGAAAAATGTATGATAATTGCAGAAAATTTAGTGAAAACAATAAGTAACTATATTATCATATACTACTATTACTATAATACTACTATACTTAAGGTGACCAGATCCTAACGATACAAAAGCAGGACAGGTTGACGGGGGGGTGGGGGGGTGATTCTTAAAGTATTTTTAAAAAAACGCAAAACGCAAAATATACAGAGGTGTCTCCTAAACAACACCGCGGGCCAATAACTCCATAACTCCATAACTCCCTATTTATTACCCGATTTCAATAAAACAAAAGCAAAATTAAATGTCTCCACATGTTCTACAAAGGGGCAATAATTTTCTTTTTTTTTTGCAAAATCAACTTTCATTTCAGCGATAGTCTGCTAGATTTTGCAAAAATAAAAAATTAGGGCCCCTTTGTAGACATGTGGAGCCATTCAGTTTTGTTTTTGTTTTATTGAAAGCGGCCAATAAACAAAGGAGTTATCGCTAGCGGCGTTATTTAGCAGACACCCTGTATAATATTATATTACAATTTTTTTCTAAAACATGAAATATAATGTCATATTTACAAACAGAATAAATACGAAGCATGTTTTTAGTGTACTGTTTTGTATTTTGGAAGTTCCAGCGCTGCTACCAAATACAGATATTGGTGAAATATATAAGCTGATAACTTCAAAATAGCGAATAAAAGATCACCCCGACAAAATAAAACCAATGTTTCAAAAGTCGGGACATTTTTGAAACGTCGCGGGACGCGGGACAAATTTCTAAAAATCGGGACTGTCCCGCCAAAATCGGGACGTCTGGTCACCTTAACTATACTAGTACTATAGTATAGCTAGTACTATAATAATAAGTATCATATTTACTAAATCGCTCAGATTTTATTTAAAATTTGTTATTTATTTATATCGAGCTGAAATTATATAATGCGATAAGTTATGATTGGCAGAAAATATTTTGAAAATGCCGAAAATTTATTGAATAAGAAAAATAAATAATATCGAGACTTCCCCGATTTTTCGAAAATTTCATGAATTATTTTCTTATAATTCCATGAATGAAAGTGTATAAAAAACGCAGAAAATGTGTGAGAAAAACCCATACAAAAATGCTAGAATAATTATGAAAAGAGATACAAATATCAACATATAATAATAATGACTTGCTTGAAAATTTATGTTACATCATGGTAATAATAATAATTTATTTTTGTTGTTGTTATAGTTTCATCCATTTTGAATACCAGTTATTATTTTTTATTGTGTTTTTTCTTCAAGAGGAAAGAAAACAATGAAATATAATAATAAATTAGTTTCACCAATTGGGCATATTTCGCTTATTAAAGCCTAATAGATATTTTACAAAATGAGGAAATTAAAATCTAACTAAAATTTGTTATCTGGAGCATGCCAGAACAAAGTATCTACTACCGAAAAAGTAAGAACATTTCAACGTATTAACATAATATTGAATTATAGAAAAATTAATCGTAATTTTTAATAATTTATAAACTTTAATGTGTAAGTTATAGAAGATGTTATAAATATTTTAGAAATTGGCAAACGAATTTATAAAAAAATTAATAATATTTTCAAAAATGTACATAAACTTTTTTATTTATATTTTTATTTTTAATTAAGTTTTAAGTAAGGCTCTGTTAGGGTGACAGTTTTATTGGCCAATGTAAATAGTCACTAGACTTGACAAAATAGGTTATATATAAAAAAGAAGTTATGAGGTTATATTTTATGACAGTAGGCAATGTGGTCATCAAATTGAGTATCAATTGAGTACAGAATTTATTTGCTATTTTTATTTTACATATATGAATTAGGCAACGTTATTAGAATTTGTGACATTTAATAATTTTTCCACTGTCAGATCATTTTTGTTGGTGTTCATGTATAAAACTTTATAAAATGAAACCACAGCCTTCATAGTTAAAAATAAAAATGGAACAGAGTATATGTACAGTCATGCTCACATAAATCTAGTACAAGAAATTAGGTTATGATCACACTTTTATATAGCAATGTCAAATTTTTTGAACTAAATTTATGTGAGCAACATTTTCTTTGGGCTTAGCGCCAACCGGTTTCCGGGATTTAAAATGTGTCCTCCAATAACTGCCCTATGAGGGATTGACGACACCGGCACAAGGCGAGAGAGAGAGCAGCAATAATCGGCTATACACGCTCAAACACCAGAGCGTTATTGAATTTCCAGAAAACTCAATCATAACATTAAAACATACAAAGGAATATTAAACTTTTAGCAATTTCAGAAAAAAATAATGATGAGTTTGAATGAAGCTACCAAATTTTTCTTGAAGACTTCAGAAATCGCCAAAACGTTTTATGAAAATTTTCAAAATATAAATTTAAAAAAATTAAAGAGTGTGGTTTTCATTAAAAAAATGAAATCGGTAAACTATTATTCATATTAAAGATCATCTTGCTGCCAAACAATCATCTTGCTTTCATTGATTGATTTAGTAAACTAAACTTCAAACGGTACCTTCCGAGCATAAATCAGAAATAAATTTTACCCTATTAATAAGATTTTATTTTGGTCTATATAAACTATTGTTATTACTTATTCATATAGATTTCAGATATCGCCAAAAAGTTTTATGGAAATTTCTAAATTATACAATCTAAAAATTAAAAGAGTGTGATTTTTATATAAAAAATAACTGAAATGGCTAAGAAGAATCTCACAAATAAATCTCAGTAAAATATGTAATATTGTTGATTTTGTATATAGTTTGTAGATAAAATCCCAAAATTTTGCATTTGGGCATTTTCTGTGACAATAAACACCAGGCAGTAGTACTTTGTTATCAAATACATATTAAATATACAGTTACTATTGCTGGAAATCCGAAAACCAGAAACCCGATGCTTCACACTTGTTATTATTGGTTATTTGTAAACTAGCAGTCTCAGCCTTCAGAATTTCGTTCATGACGTTGACGTCAATAGCTGATAACATTGATGGAACAAATGCTGACCATTTCCATGTTAACGATTTAAAATGAGACTTATGCGTACACCTTGTAAAATGTATCTAAATGTGTCCAATTTTCTCTTTATTTCCACATTATGGTGGAATAATTTTAAAAAATGTGGTACGCGTGCATATGAACTTTTTAAGAACTACGCCGTTAGAAGCATCGTGCTTGAAAAGTTCTCTTATGCACTTATATCATAATATATCTACTTATCTACTGGTTTGCTACACAATGAAACTGTTCACATGCATAATTTAGTATTTTGAATAATATTTTGTTTATTAAAGCTTTTTCTCAAAAGTCTTGCTCTTATGTGTTTTATCCAGGTTAAACGCTCTTATAGGCAATGTTTTTCGAAGGTTTTCTTTTAACAATAAACCATTTAATGCTTACATTATCTCCCAAATATACACGCCACTGCGTGTTTTATGGTATTATTATAACCACCCTGCTGATACTTTATCACAGGGTAAAGACTGATTTGATCCGTTTCTGGAAACCTGTGTCCATGACTTTCGCATAAAAATCAAGTCAAGCGAGCACTAAAAAACAACATAATAAATAAACACGTTATTTTTATAGGGCGAGAAGTAAAAAGATACGCGAATAAAGGGCAATAAAAACTTATTTTGATATTTATATCTGTATTTTCATTTCCGTGCCGCATTCACGAGTGTGCTTGCCGGTCGTGGAGTCAATCACGTTCGGTTCAAATATAAAAAGCTGTCGTGTTTTATGCGGCGGCACGTTCTGTCCAGGTTCGAATAAATCAACATAGTCGAGTCGACCTGTTGAATATTTAAAAGTTTTGTGGAAACGTAAGCAATTTATGTACGTGCAAAAACGGACCGTCAGCATATGGCCAATCCCACAGATTCCGAACTACAATCGTGGAAGTTTCCAAAGTCGCCTAGTCTCGTCAGATAACGCTGTGTGCTTTGTTTTATCGTGTGCGCTGCTGCATTTCCACCAGTTATCACTTTATTTCACCGCGATTAGATCTGAGTCGGCGTGGCTTTTGTAAGGGGATATATGATTATGGTGTGTTCTTTAGACGGTTTAAATTATGTAAGTGGAAACATTTATAAGACAACCTACTCTATTACGCAATATATACAATAAATATACATCATATTAATAGAAAACGTAAAAAATGTAATATACCTCATCCTTATTTTTGGCAGAATTATCATTTTCCTTGAATACTATGAAAAGTTCAAAAGTGAAGAAAAACAACATCTTAGGATGTAGTGCAATGTCAGATGTGTTACCTTGTATGCAGTTCACGATGACCAAACTGCACTAACGTAACGAGTATACTTTATACCAACAGAGAATGTAATATTTTTTTTGTGCAGCACATGACAAGTTTTGGTACAATGTCAGTTTTGTCAATATGTAGGCAGATCGCAATGCAAAACTTCACGGACGAAGTGAGTATACTTCATAGAAACAGAAAATGTAAATAATAATAATACACCCCATTATTAGTGTTTGCAGTATTTGTATTTTGGTTGAATCTAATGAAGAAAAGTGAACAGTAATAATAAAATAGGCAGGGTGTAGTTTAATGTCAGTTTTGTCAAATTGTATGTGGTTTACAATGTTAAAACATCACGTACATATTGAGTATGCTTCATACTAACGGAGAATGCAATAATTTGAATACACCCCTTTCTATATTTTTCCAGAATTTTCATTTAACTTGAATATTAACAGATAAAAAGTACAGACAAAATATCAAATAAGAGAGGTTCTAGTATAATGTCAGTTTAGTCAACTTGAATGTACTTTACAATGACAAAACTTCAGGTGCACATTGAGTATACTTCACAACAACACAGAATGTACTAATTTCAACACACATCATGTAAGCTTTTAGTATAAAGTCAGTTTTGTCAAATGTTCTCAATGTCAAAACTCCATGGACGTATTCGGTATTCTTCATACAAATACAAAATGTAAAAATATAATCCACCCCATTCTTAGTTTTGCCAGTGTTTTCATTTTCATTGAATACTAATGAAGGACAATTAGACAGTACCACTAAAATAGATAGAGTGTAATATATTGCCAGTTTTGTAGTTTAGAATAACAAAACTTCACGTACGTTTTAAGTACACTTCATACTAACAGAGAATGTAATCATTTTAATATACCTTATTCTTAGTTTTTCTAGTATTTTCAATTGCGTTTAATACTAATAAATGAAAAGGCGACAAACACATCAAATTAGACAAGATGTAGTATGATGTCAGTTTTGTCAACTTGTACGCGGTTCACAATGCAAATTTTCAAGTAGGTATTCAGTCTACTGTATATTAATAGATAATTAAAAAAATTATGTACCTCATTCTTAGTTTTTCCAGTATTTTCATATACGTTAAATACTAATAAATTAATAGAGGAGAAGAACCTCAAATTACAGAGGCTGTTCTACAATGTCAGTTCTACCTTGTATGCGGTTTACAATAACAAAACTTCACGACAAACTTAGACAAGATGTATTATTATGTCTGTTTTGTCAACTTATATGCGGTTCACAATGCAAAAAGTCAAGTAAGTATTAAGTATACTTTATACTAATAGAGAATGTAAACATTTCAATGTACCCCATTCTTAGTGTTTCTATTATTTTCATATTCGTTAAATATTAATAAAATAACATAAAAAAAGAATGACAAAACTTCACGACAAACTTAGATCAGATGTAGTATAATGTCAGTTTTGTCAACTTTTATGCGGTTCACAATGACAAAACTTTACTTACATATTGAGTATACTTCATACTAATACAAAACGTACAAATTTTTATTGACCCCATTCTTAGATTTTACAGTAATTTCATTTAGGTTTTGGTATAATGCCAGTTATGTCAATATGTAGGCAGATCACAATGATAAAACTTCACGGAAGAATTGAGTATACTTCATACTAACAGAGAATGCCATAATTTTAATAAACCTCTTTCTAGCAGAATGTTCATTTACCTTGAAAACTCATAGAGAAAAAGCAGAGAAAAACTTCACATTAGATAAGTTGTAGTATATTGTCAGTTTTGTGAACTTGTATGTACTTTACAATGACAAAACGTCAGGTGCTCATAGAGTATACTTCACAACAACAAAGAATGTACTAATTTCAATATAGCATACAATCCTTTAGTATAATGTCAGTTTTGTCAAATGTTTTCAATGTCAAAACTTCATGGATGTATTCGGTATACTTCATACTAATAGAAAATGTAAAAATATAATCCACCCCATTCTTAGTTTTGCCAGTATTTTCATTTTCGTTAAATACAAATGAAGGACAAGTGGACAGAAACACTAAAATAGATAGGGTGTAGTATATTTTTCAGTTTTGTCAACGTGTATGTAGTTTACATGGACAAAACATCACGTACGTTTTGAGCACACTTTATACTAACAGAAAATGTAATTATTTTAATATACCTCATTCATTGTGTTTGCAGTATTTGTATTTTCGTTGAATCTAATGGAGAAAAGTGAACAGTAACATTAAAATGGACAGGGTGTAGTTTAATGTCAGTTTTGTCAACTTTTATGTGGTTTAAAATGTTAAAACATCACGTATGTATTGAGCATACTTCCTACTAACAGAGAATGTATTTATTTTAATATACCTCATTCTTAGTTTTTTCAGTATTTTCAATTGCGGTTAATACTAATAAATGAAAAGTGGACAAAAACATCAAATTTGACAACATGTAGTAGGATGTCAATTTTATAAACTTGTATGTGGTTCTCAATGCAAACATTTGAGTAGGTATTAAATATACTTTATATTAATAGAGAATGTACAAAAAATATTGTACCTCATTCTTAGGTTTTCCAGTATTTTCATTTACGTTAAATACTAATAAATTAATAAAGGAGAAGAACCTCAAATTACACAGGATGTTGTACAATGTCAGTTTTGATAACCTGTATGCGGTTCACAATGACAAAACTGCACGTCAAACTTATACAAGATGTAGTATAATGTCAGTTTTGTCAAGTTATATGGGTTCACAATGCAAAAATTCAACTAAGTATTAAATATACTTTATATTAATAGAGAATGTAAACATTTTAATGTACCCCATTCTTAGTTGTTCTATTATTTTCATATTCATTAAATACTAATAAATTAATATGAAATTAATTACCCCACTTACTTTATAAAGTACAAATAATGTACACTTTCACTATTCACTATTCATGTATTTGATATTAAAATCAAATAAATAATAATAATAATAATAGATGAAAAAACCTTAAATTACACAGGATGATGTACAATGTCAGTTTTGTTAACTTGTATGCGGTTCACAATGACAAAACTACACGTACATATTGGTGTACTTCATACTAATAGAAATAGTTAAAAAAATGATTGACTCCGTTCTTAGATGTTCCAGTATTTTCATTTAAGTTTATTACATACAAATAAATTATAAGTGGAGAAAATATAATGTCAGTTTCGTCAGCTTGTATATCATTTACATTACCAAAACTTATATCAAACGTGAAATATGAAAAATATACAAAATTAATTAATTATTCTTAAATTACTAAGAATTAGGATATACCCCATAAGTATTAAAATACTACACGACACTTAATGTAAATATATGAAAATAAATTAAAAATACTATTATACATATCCGTTGTATTAACACAAAATTATGAAGTATCGTGAACTTATGAAAATTAAAATATACCCCGTATGCAATAAAATACAACAGTACACTTAATAATTTTGAGTTCTTTTAGCATAGTTTAATATTTTTTACCTTTTCTTATTTCCCTAAGCTCCCATAATACAAAATTATTAGTATGCTGTAGTATTTTAATACTTAATAATATTAGAATTTATCCAATTTTTTTTGTGGGATCTTGGAGTTCCGCCTCCAAGCCATTGGGCTTGGCAACGAGCTCCCAACCCTGGCATAAGCTACGAGCCTACAGCCAGTTCAATGATGTCAGGATTATATATTTATATTTTTATTTGGCAATTCCTAAGGAAGGTAGTGATTGACCTGATTTTTTTTCTATTGTTTAAAGCTAGTAAATGAACAATGCTTACGGGGAGTGAGATATTATAATTTGATAGGTCGTTCATCAGGGTTTTTCGTGGTAAGAAATATTTTTGACATGAAAAAATTGTGTGGTTTAGTTTATTTTAGATAAGGTATAATTCAATAAGTATTACTCCTAAAATATTTCCCTTAGGCCTTCCCTTAGATAATTAAGTATAATGTAGTATCATAATTTTTATGAAAAACAGAATGTACAGCATAAAAAATGCTACAGGCACTTAATGATTTGGAGTTACTTAAGCCTAATTAATTTTGCACACTTTTCATATTTCTCTTGTGTCATGCAAAATTATAATGTGCTTGTACGTAAAGTTTTGTCATTATGAACTGTATACAAGTTGACAAAACTGACATTATACTAAATCCTGTTTGATTTAATGTTTTTCTCTACGTTTCATGTATTACTTTATAGTAAATTTAAGACTGGCGTATAATAAAATTTTACATTTTCTGTCTATAGTATACAGTAGTATGAAGTATACTCAATACTTACGTCATGTTTTGTCATTGGAAACCACCCACACGATGACAAAACTGACATTTTACTTAAACATGAATATTTTGACGTTATTGTCCACTTTCATTCGCTAGTATTAAAGCTAAACAAAAATTTGGGATCTTATTCTTGATAGTGTATTTTTGTTCCACATTTTCCTAGAAGTACAGTCTTTTTTGGATAAAAACAAGATAAACCATACTGTGATATAAATCTTTGAATTAGTAATAGGAAATGCTACCTAATACTGAGTGTACTTTATTTACGGGCCATATAAAAATATGAAGTTGATGATGGTTTCTTCGGAACGAAACGTTGTACAGAAAATTTAAAAACGCTATCTTGTAGAGCTAAAAAAGTGGAATTAAGGAAATAAGTGCCTTTTGTTGTTTTATACGTTTTCAAATAACTTAAAAAAACATAAAAACGATATCGCAAAATTTCGGATTTTGTCTCCGGAAGTAAGTGGAAATCAATGGAAGTTTCTGGGTTTCTCAACAGAATACTATTGACCACTAAATTGCGCAACTTTATTGTTATTTAACCGCTCTTTGTTGCCTTATACCTTTTCAAATAACTTTTAAAAAAACATAAAAACGATATCGCAAAATTTCTGATTTTGTCGAATATCTCCGGAAGTACGTGGAAGTTTCTCAACAAAATATTACTGACCACTAACTTGCGCAACTTTATTGTATATTAACTGCCCTTTGTAACTTTACGGTTTCCGAGATCCCCATGCTATTGATCTTTATCTTTGACACCCTGTACACAGTTTTCTAAAAAAATACATTTAATTTTTTTTGTGAATGTTTGTAATTTTTTGAATTTTTTTATATTGTGTTAGTATTGCTAATGGTAATTCGTATAATAATACTAAAGAACATTTAATGAAAATATGAAGTTTTTCAATATTATAAAGTTTAGAAAAATGTATCGGCATACTATAAGTACTTGCTTGAAAAGTTTCCCATTTTTTTTTAAATTAAAACTTTTATCTTCATGACTTGATCAGACTTCATCAAAAATTATATTTTGTTTATTTTTATGAATACCAGTAGTTCAACCGATTTTTTATATTATATTACAATTGTTAATGAAAATTGATATAATAACAATAAAACAAATTAATGAAAATATCAAGTTTTGCAATTATTAAGTCTAGAAACATTTATCAACATACCACAAGTAATTTTTACTACAACATAATTTTTCGAAAATTTCACTAAATAATTTTTTAATAATCACAATAAGTTACAGATAATTTCTAAAAGATTTCAACAATAGTTATGTGTATGTATACGAAGGCCGCGGAATCGATCTTTAACGTACCGATAGAAGAATTGTCGCCGAGGCCACTTTGCGACTGAGGATGGACATGTTTTTTGAGCAATCAAACATTTGCAATTACAAAAATCTTGATGCTTTTAATTGAATATGTAGTTTACATCAGTTATTTTATTGTGCCAAATACAACATTTTGATTGTACTGACTGCTTATTACTAGATCTTTCAGCTTAATTGAATGCTTTAAAGTTATCTTAACCAGATTGTAAAATTTTATTTAAAAAACGTGTGTTTTAAAAAAGTAACAAGTTTAAGTAGGGTCCCAGTAAAACGGATAACAAGACATGAACATATTTTATTATTATTTTTTTAAATACGTACATTGTGTATACAGTCTGTTTGATGTATGACACAGCAAATATCTAGCTTATTAGTATAGATAGAAAAAAAAAGTAAAACAAAAAAGTTTTAGTACTTTTTGTCGTGTATTTAATCCAAATGTCAGAAGAACAATTGAAAATCAAATAATACGTGAAAGCTATAAGCGTCATTTTCTTTAATAGAATTTCCTGTATATTTTTGTTATTTCTAATAGGCAATAACATTAGCTTTATAATAATACCACATAAGTACTCCTTTATTATACAAATAACAATTGCCAATAAATGAAATTTATCAGTTGCCATGAATAACAATTGGACGCTGACGTAAAACAAGTTGCTATGGCTTTAATGTCAAAGTGGTTTAGTAACTTCCCGTCCTGCGTATTGTTGATTCACATCTTTAGAGATGGGTGATAACTATTACACTAATGACGAAAAAATGGATATGCTGAAGGTCTCGTTAGATGCAACGATTATTCTAGAGAAGTCACTTATGGCATTTTTCAAGACTTGAACAAAATTTACGAGGAAATGACTGTTTTAATAATAAATTACGAATGGCAAGAAATGAACATGAACAAAATAAAGAAGTTTTGATATTTACCTATTTTAGAGCACATCCACGAAATTCAATACGTGAAGCAGTGGCTGCCTGAGGAATAAGTCTGTATAAAATATTTTCTATTCGAAGAAAACATAAAATGAGACCGTATAAGATTAAATTAGTACGAGGTTAAGAGATGGCGATTCTGATAGGAGGATAATATTTTGCAATTGGCTTAACAATAATCAACATTAATTAAATTTAATTCTTAGGAGCGATGAATTTAATTTCAACACCAATGGAATCTCTAACCGAAAAAATGACCATTACTGGGATACTGAGAAGCCACGTGAAATTCGGGAATGCAGATTCCAACACAGATTTGCAGTTAATGTGTGGTTTGGGTGTTAGGTGATTTTGGGTGACTATAATATCAAGAAACCTTGAATTTATCAAGTAACGTTGAATGCGGATCGATATGTCAACTTTCTCATGACTGAATTCGAAGATTATTTCAATGATATCGCCCTAGAAATATGTCGTGATATGTGGTTCCAGCAAGATGGAGCTCCTCCACATAACGCAAGAATTGTCAAAGATATTTTGGAAAGAAAGTTTGGTGTGAAATTGATTGCAAATGGTGTCCCCAGAATCTGCCCACCAGATCGCCAGAACTGTCTATTCTAGATATTTTTATTTGGGGATTTTTAAAGCAAAAAGTTTATGTTAGTCGTCCAGAAAATCTAGACGATCTGAAAAATCGTATTCGTAGGGCATGTGGCCAAATAACACCACGCATGTTGTAAAAAGCATGACGAAATTTAATAAAGAGATCTGAAGAATGTATTGCAAACAACGGAGGTCACTTTGAACAGACACTTTAAATTCTAGTTCATAGCAACTGATAAATTTCATTTATTATAAAGTTAATTTTATTACCTATTAGAAATAACCAAAATATACATGATGTTCCATTAAAGAAAATGAAACTTATAGCTTTCACGTGTTTATTTGATTTTAAATGGTTATTCTGACATTAGGATTAAATATACGACAAAAAGTACTAAAACTTTTTTAGTACTTTTTTTTTCTATCTACTAATAATCGAGATATTTGCTGTGTCACAATAAATCAAAGAGACTATACACATGCAAACATACATACACACATACGTACATACATATCTACATACAAATGTATATACATTCATACATACATACCTATACATGCATACATACTTACATACATAGAAACATACATCATCGAACCAACTCCAACTATCTCCAGCGACATTCAACAACCCCTAACAATATCTCCATTTCCCCAGCCGCTTTCATAAGTCTCTCTTCCCAAAGTCTGCATTAAAACTACTGACGGGTACATGTTAAACAATCCATTATCTGCGCGATTCCTGCGGCACAAGTGGCTTTCCGTCGCGACGCCGCCTTCCTACAACTTTGTTTGTGACCAACAAAGCCCATTGTGCGGGGATGTTTCAGCATCAACTTCCATTCTCGTGGGGTCTTCTCGAGCACAATGCGGGCGGGCATTCTCCCCAGGATCGCGATACGTCACGACTAAAAATGGGAATTTATGTACTACAAGATAACGGAAGCCGCTGGATGAAGTGGTAAATCTCCATGTCGACCCCACCCCCTCCCCAAAGGATGCGCCTGGAAGCCGCCGCGAGTTTTGGGGATGCGTAATAATCTGGCCCGCCGCCGCATTAATGTTTAATTAATCAAGTTCGGAGTGCCACATTCAGAGGAATGTTAACACAAGCGGAACGAAAATGTGGGGAACTCAATCGATGACATAATTGTATCAAAATGAGTTTTTTGTTAAAAAAATAATAGTACATTATTCATCGAGCGGTAATATAAGCAATAATTCACATGGATGGATTGCTGGACGAGCCGAAGGCGAGTGCTATAATCATCCAAATATGCAGGTGTATTGCGTATCAAATATCGTTAACAATAACGTGTACGTTACTTGAAGCATCACATTCAAATGTGAGATGTATTCAAGTCATACATGCATCTGACTTTTGAATGTGATGCTGCAATTGCAACTCAATTTGCTTCGTTTTATGGGTAATGTGTCTGTTAGTAATTCTTTGTTAGCAAGTAAAACACAGATACATGGATTTGATGTGATTTATTCATTTCAAAGGGATATGCAAGCCACAGGTGAACAATAGACAGTTTTGTTACTCAAATTGGACGTTATTTATTTAATTATATTTATTTAATGTTTCTCATTTTAAGTATTTGTTGCACAGCTGCGGCACATTATACACTTCCTCAACATTTAAAAGTTAAGAAAGCACAGAACATATCACAACCATACAACCAATTAATTATATTTATTCAAAATTTTGAATAGATTTTATTTAATAATCATTGAATCTTTATTATATTCTTTGACTTTGAATGATTTATTTTATTTTGAAATCTGAGTTAAGAGTAAATTATTAATACTACTATTGGAATTACAAAGTGATATTAGTGACTTCACGTACCTAAATCTTCAAATACTGCCAAGAAGGTTATTTGATACATGTGTCATCACTGCATTCAATAGCATTTGTGTCTACCAATGCATTTCAACGCCACCTTGTGGATAGGAACGAATCACATAAATTCACACATTAAAGTATTTCAAATGATGCACCCCAATGTATGTCCTCATCGCGTGATATTATTAGTATTTGTGTCTACCAACAATATCAGCCATGTGATCGTAAAAACTTTAAGAGGTAATGTTAATCAAAATTAATTATAGTTTAGCATGGTAAAGTTATATTCTACTTCTAATTATCTAACTACTTAAGCTCAATTCAGTTAATTCACTCATAATGCTGAGATTGAATATCGGAACGCTGAGCAAATTTATTTATACGATTTAATTACACAGAATATCATTGAATTATTTATATTGAAATTATTAAGTTATGTTCCCCTGACGCAACTATTTATTTAACTACTGATTACAAATAAATCTGCAACCGCCTTTAAGAAATCATATGTTATCATTATAAACTTCCCGAATCAAAAGTATATTTTACGTCTTTGATTAATGAAGCCACACTGTTTATCAAATGTTTGCGACGAGGAAAGGAAGGCATTTTACAATATTCACCTGTCAGTACGAAAATATTGCCAGGACAAAGTATAAAATACAGTTAAGTTCAACTCCGCAGTTTTCGGCGTAAGGGACCCACCTTTTATACCTTTATTAAACTTCGCTCATTACCAGCGGCAAGACGCGGTAATATCACTAGATAGGTTACATTATTAGTAAGGAATTGACTTTAGAATTGTTAGTGTGGTGTACATTTGATAAACTTGGGTTAAATATTCACTTGAGGGATCAATGATAATCTGAGTCTTCGTAGAGCAGCGTAACGAGCTGCGGTGCATGGAAACTCTAACTCGTTTTATTTAATTTCAGCAGTAATATTTATACTGTTCCCCAATCTTCACGATTCTTCCCCGGCCCCATGCTAAATCTGTTTTCCGCCGCAAAGTGACGCATCCTATATGAGTCATCGAATTACGCAATTGACCTTTTGAGTTCCCCTTGTATTCCCTTGACCTATTTATGTTTCATCATTTGATTGTGTGCTAATTTAAATTTTCCCAAAAATTAGAAGTCAGCATAATCTCAATATGTGAGGGTTCCGAAATGGCTGACCTCGCTCGGGTCGTATATTCACGCCTGCTGACAGCATGAGCCAATTTTTACGCCTTTTTGTTTCGACTCGTCCAATTATGGAATTTAATATTAAATGTGGATTAGGTCCTTGCACAATTAATTAGACATTAGATTTGAAAGTAGTTAGTTATAATGCATCCAACTCCTGTATCCAATTACCAAATTGTATACTAGAGTAGAGTTTAACAAAACTTGTACAGATTTCAAATACCTGCGCTATCGCCATCCGATTAAGAATGTATTACGAATGTATGTTGGAACGAATGGTGTCAAAATAAATATAGATTTTGTGATTGAATATATATTTCGAATAGGTATGATTGGTTCGAGATTAATTAGAAGTATTGGCCCAGATGAATCAGCAAATTCAGTAAAAGAGATAAGTTTTATTGTTCTGGAAATCTCTACGAAGTTGACGGAAATCCTAGTGTTCTAGACAGGGGGTTGTGAAGGGCAGAAAGCCCCCCTGGTAAGTTGCGATTCCAATTATATTATATTTGGTATATTAAAGGCTTTATTATTTATATTAACACGTGCCCCGGCAAAGGAATGTGAAAACTTGCGATCCTGTGCAATGAGGCCATCTTGACAAGTCACATGGTGGTTATGTAGACCCAAACAATAAGTGACGCATGAGTAATTAGAATATTTACACGCCCATGTTATTATATTATTAGAGAGAGCAGTTGAAAATTGAAATTGGCGAAAAATTCGGACGCCCAAGAATTGTGCTCCTAACATACACCTGAATGTATTGTAGGTATTTATAGCGTCACCTTAGTACTACAACTGGATTACTTTAAAAAGCACATTTCTGAGAAAACTGATTTGAAAATTTGCATAAAATTGAGTGCTTTACAGCTAATAAACATTCAATATAATTATTATTGTGTTTTGCTCACTTTATCAGAAAGGAAGAATATTTTGAAAGTTTTATAAGATATTTTTTGACATCTTGCAAATTTTTGATAAAAACGAGATACCAATTTGTTGCACTAACTTGAACACTGGTTTAATAGTAGTTATTCACTTTTGATTTTGGGAAGAAAACGCACTGGGAGTAACTTAAAGTGGTTTTAGTCGCATCTTTTATAATCTATAATTCTGAAAATAAACAAAATAATGAGAATACTTCATTCATTCATCTTCAGGGCTGTATCATCGCTTTCTGAAAATTCCTGTCATCGGACTGCACTCTTTTTTGTGTCTCCTGGGTGTGGCAAATTTTCCTGAAATGGTCTGTATTCTAGCGTTAAAGCTGGAGTGGCTGGCGTAAATAAAGAATTCAAATTGTCCTATTTTTCTTTTGGAATGGGAATTAATGATATGTATAAAGGTTTCATTGTGTCTGATAAAGGTAGTTTCGGATTTCTGACCTTCGTTTTCTTCTTGCAGTCAAGTACCCTAAACTCTTCATCAAAACTATCTTTGAAACGTATGGCTAATGGCCTGCTTTTAGTGAAATTCAACCAGCTCATTTTTTGCCAACTGACTGGTTTACGATTTTCGTCTTCTTTCCTGATAACCATGTGCCGGTTCAGGTGAGATTTCTAATCTATTATATTTTCAGTGGTAATCTCATGAACAACATACGGCTTGTCACCTTTCCTCCTAGCACTTCGAGCAATGGTTTTCCAATCGGTAGGCCAGTACACTTTTCGGATCCTTTTTTGTTCTGTACTTATGGCCGAATGCATTGAATCACATTCCATTTCGCTATGACCTACAACTAGAAATTTCAGATCAATGGTTTGTATAGTATGCAGTTCCTGAACAGCGGCCAAGCACATTGCAGCAACAAACTTGTTAAGATTCTGCCCACCACATCTGTCACTGAAACAGGAAATGTGATTTACAGATGGAGGAAGAGATTTAAAGTATTGATATAGACAGGTTGCAATTTCAAAACTTCCTCTTTTTCCTTGTACTTCTGTCCACATGAAACAGTCTCCAGTCTTGTATTGACGTCATATATTGTGAAATTAAACTATTTAAATATTTGCTTATAAAATAGAGCATTGTTAGTAAGGTCCATTGGAGCCAACAGAATTTGCTGAAGATCAAAATTGCAACTCACCATTGTCTCGTTTGAATTTACAGTTTGCTCTTTATCCCCCGTTTTTTCGGCTCGGGCCCTATCTTTTGCTACAATATGGGAATCATGATTTGCTTTAATTTCATCTAGGTTTTCGGAAGTATTATATGCCATGCAAATACGGCACTTATCATTTTTTGGGAGGTGGAACCCTAGATTGTACTCTTCTGTGAAAATGTTTCTATATGTAGCTAAAGTAGCCGCTACATGACCATTTTCTGTGCATACTGACTTATACATGGAATACATTATTGTGATGTTAAGCGAGTAATTTAAGTATTTTGTATTTGTTCCCGTTGATTCTCCCAATAATGGGAATCAACAACTGCAAATCTTTCAATGTGGTTCCTCACACTGCCCAACAGTTTAGTAGAAGTAGTTTTTTTCACGTGCCGGCCTCTTTTATCTCCTTCACTTGTATTTTCTGATGTTCTCTTTATCATAGCCATATCCACAACACCTTTACCAATACCAAGTGTATTTAAAAACATGGTCTTACAAACTTGGACCCTTTCCTTGCTTTGTGTATATAAAAAACCACAGTAAAATTTCTTTTCGATCCCTCTTTTGTTGTGCTCTTTTTACCAATTTTATCTGCGTTAGAATGAATAAAATCGCGTTTTCTTTCATATGTCTCTAATTTATAATACAGCCTAAAAATTTCCAGTCTTTCTTCTGGCGAAAATTTCTGATTACACTTTCTTCTGCAGTTATTTCCATATGGATCTTTCATGGCAACACCAGGTACATAATTTCCCCTAGACGAAACATAGCTTTCTCCACGTTGCCGTTTTGTTTTAGTAACATTTCGTTTCCATTTTCTGGGCGTCTTAGTCGTTTCCTAGGATTTGCTGTGTGTGTAGGTGTTTCTTCCATACCTTCTAATTCCCGCTCTTCATGTGAAGGCTGTAAATCAACAACCTAATTTTCGATTTCGCTCTCAAAAGGCGCGTGTTCATCTTCCCAATCTGAATGATCATCTAACTAGGGATGATATTCAGAACCGTCAGGAGGGAAAGGTTCAGTTATTAATTCAAGATCGAAATTCTCATTGTTAAAAAAACTATGAGAAGTAGAGGGCATAGGAATATTTTCAGGTGGTCGCTCTTTTAAAATACGGCTCGAATCTGCAATAAAAAGTTGCCACACTTAATAATCCCATCAATTCGAGGCTCGAGTACACATTTTGCATGACTTCCCAATATAAAATAACTTGAACAGAAAAACACACTAACTTTACGAACATAACCTTAAAACGTTCGAGTTAATAAATCTATTTATGTTGAAATCATGCAGAATTGACGTTTTCTGTACATACCAGCTTGAACTTCTAAATTTCGAAGAGCAGCATCAACATTTTTTTTTCTCTTGTACCCAGAATTATCACTCACAACACAAAATATTATCACAACAAAAATAAATAAAGTGTGCGTATAGTAATAAGTCGACAACTGTTCTTATTAAGGGACTTTCACGAACACAACTAGACAACTCAAGATATCTAGTTGAAGCATGAAGCGTCGCACTACTCAGCCACATACCTACTTGATGCAATAACCAGCCGCGTCAGAAAGGAGCGCGCTAGAGTTATTAGTTATAGAATTTACTAGCGCATTTCACGTTGTATAATTTGGGTTGCATAACTCAAAACCATAAAATTTCTAGTTACCTAGTTGTAGTACTAAGGTGACGATATAATCAAGACAAATTTCCGTTACTGTTCGTTAATTTCCAAAAGCAACGAAATTCGCCCAGATTAATAATTTCTCCCAATTTTCACCTTTTGATGGACGATTTTCGTCCTTCACTGCGCCGAACTGTTCACACACGCACGCCCCAACCTGTGCACATAAACAAGAACAATATCGGATCAAATTAGTTGGCGACTAAGTTTTACGAGCTCCCTTGCCTGAAATAGAGGCCATTACCGCCACCCCCTGAGATTTTGATGTGGACTTTGACACCGTCCGGGACGTGGCGGGGCGAGTTTGAGCACCGCACGATGAAATTTTACGTGCCGGAGGCGCCCGGATTTAAAAGCGAGGGATGCAGGGAAACTCTGTAATAATGCAATAGTTGTCTGAAGGCATGGAGTCGGCCGGAGGTGTGTTTTCACCGCCGCCCCAGAGGAATCCTCGTCCACTTTGCAATTTAACTTTGGCAGTTTTTTACTCCGCGCCGACGATGGGACGGGGGCGGGCGTCAGGCGCCCGAACGAAGATGAAATGCGAAAGTTGAAATTAAGGAGGTGAAAAATTGAAGTTTTAATTTTGGACGCTCGCCGAAAACTTTGCGCTTTTAAAATATTCATAAGTGCAAGTTGTTTAATGCCAAGGAAAGTTCGTTATTAATTAAATAATTGCCGAAACGGTTTTTACGACTACATTTTAAGCAGCTAATATCTTTTTAAACGGCAATTATATAATTAAAAGAAATTTTATTTACTGCAGAAACTTTAAATTATTTTGTAAATATTACAATTATTAACCAACGATTCGGCAATCATTTAAAGATTTTTAGAATCTGCTTTATGTGGGGATCACAAATCATTTTTATTTTTTGAGATCAGATGCAACGTTGCCAAGTTATTATTTATTTTAATCATGTATAAATTTCATACAATTTTAGTTTTAAATTTTATTTATTCAATTCTAATTAATAAGTATTCAATTAATAAGTGTGTCAATTATTCTTGGTTGTCCGAAAAAAGTATTTTTTAGTACGTAATATTTGGTGACTTTTGTAATATGAATATGATAATCAGAGCCTTACTTATGAATAAACACAATATACGCTAGCTGTGGGCCCCGGAAAATGGGCGCCTGAGAATTATTCTCGGAATTATTAGAAAATGCAAAACTGAATAGATATTTTTAGAATAGAATCTTTAGATTTTCCGAAAATTTAATCTGAAGTCAGAAGAGACCGTGTCATATAGACAAGAGAAATATTGAACTTAGGTAAAGAAGACAGGAAATATTAACAAATGATTTATATAGTTTAAATTTTAAGTGTAATGACTAGTCTTTAATGAAAAAAAAACTTGAATATTGAATTTTCGATATTATTGTTTCAAAATTAGTGGAATCTGAAATTAAATACTTCGCAAAGTATACTTAATTTTAACAGAAAATGTAAAAATCAGAATATATCCCGTCTATAGATTTACGGAACTTTGATCTGAAAAGTTAGAAACATTATTGTAACATATACATTTTATAACTTTTGGAATTGTTTTTTTAACACAGCACATTTGTTTGTTTGGTAGTATAATGACATTCAAATTTTACATGATTACGCAGATGTGGAACTATTAGTAAGTGCAGTAATCAAAATATACTCTATCTCTAGATTTTTCGAAAATTTACTCCAAGGTCAGAAGAGTAATATGTAATACATACAACGGAAACATTGAACATTTTCGATATTTTTTTCGAAATTAGTTTCATATGAAATTAAATATTTCCGAAAGTTAATAAGTACACTTACTAATAAGCACTAATAAGTACTCTACTTACTAATAAGTACTAATAAGTAGTCTACTTACTAATAAGTACTCTAGTAGTACTAAGTACTCTAGAAAAGTACACTTTTGAACTATCCTGAACCAACCTTTTCTGAACCATATACATTTCACAACTTCTAGATTTGATTTGGTTGCATACCTTTGATAGTTTAGTGACATTCAAATTTTGCCCGATTATTAAATAGACTTGAAACTATTGGAAAATGTAATAAATTGAATATATCACCTCCCTAGATTTTCTGGAATATGATTCTGAAGTCAGTAGAGTGATATGTTGTCAAGAGAAATATTGAAAATGTTCGATTTTTTTTTCAAAAATGTTGGCATATGAAATGAAATATTTCAGAAAGTTATTAAGTATACTTAATACTACTATAAAATGCAAAAAATCGTAATATACAACATCTCAAGTTTCTCCAGAATTTTAATCTCAAACTTTAGAAGCAATATTTTACAATTATACATTTCACAACATATTTTCAATGTTTTAAATAAATAAATTAATCATTACACCTTTGAACTTTGTCACATCTTAATTATTTGTCACTTGAAAATGACCGTAATACATCGAAACTAGTTGTGCATTTTAAAGTAAATAAGTGGTTAAAAAATAGTAAGATAATAATTAATTATGAATATACAGGGTGTTCCTTAATGACGTGCTGATATTTACGGGTGTAGTTCCTCAGGTCATTTTATGAAGAAAATTTCATATGAACATATATACGCAACGGCTTAAATTTTTTGCTACAGGGTGTTGAAATATTTTATAAATCGTTATTTTTATAATATCTCTATTCATATCGATGAATACATTTTGTACATTAAATCTAGACGTTATGAAACAAATAAAGTTTTCACAAATTCATTCAAAACAATAATTGTTGACATAAAATAAGTTGTAGGTGTTGTTCAATTTTTAGTGTTTCATTGAATTTACTTTATTTAAAAAAATAACGATTTAAAAAAATATTTCAACACCCTGTAGCAAAAAGTTTAAGCCGTTGCGCATACATGTTCATATGAAATTTTCTTCATAAAATGACCTGAGGAATTACACCCTTAAATATTAGCACGTCATTAAGGAACACCCTGTATTTTTAGATTTTTTTATTACTTTAGGTAGTTCATTGACTTTCAAATTTTGCATAATCATTAAGAAGACTTGGAATTATTGGAAAATGTCATAACAAAATGTACTACCTCTCTTAATTTCCCGGAAAATAATTCTGAAGTCATTGGAGTAATATGGAAAATATAATAAAGATTTAACAAAAAAGGTAAAGTGGAACATTTATGATATTTTTGTTTTCAAAAACTGTGGCTTATGGATTCAACTTTTCTACAAGATTATTAAGTACACTTAATACTACTATAAAATGAAAAAAAAAACAGAATGTACCCCTTCATTTTTTTGGAATTTTAATCTGAAAGTTTAGACACAATATTCGCCATATACATTTCACAATTTCTAGAATTGATTTTTTTACTTTTGGCGTGACATTTAAAGTTTACACTAGCAATGTACAATACCACTATAAAATGCAAATATCCTAATATTCATCTCTAGATTTTCCGGAATTTTAATCTGAAACTTAGCAATATTGCACCACATACATTTAAAAACTCATAGAATTGATGTTTTGTAACATACTTTTGGAAGTTTAATGACATTGAAATTGTATACGATTATTAAGTAGGCTTGGGACTTTTGGAAAATTCAAAAAATATAATATTTAATTTAAAGTCAGAGGAGTAATATGTAGACATTTTGTTATTTTCTTTTATATATTTTGTATTAAAAGTGTTAAAATGCAATAGATTATTGACGTATTTTCTTAAAATAAGTTTTGTTAACTAATTTTTAGAGGGCCCAGAATATGTTTGCAAAGCGGTACAAATCAGAATATATCACATCTCTAGATTTTCAGGAAATTTAATCCAATAGTTAGAGAAGTAATTGGTCAACTGTTCAAGTAAATAAAAATATATATTGCGAAATATATAAATAAAGTGGTAAAAAGGGTACTTAATTTGATTGATTATTAAAGGACTAGGTTATAATGTTATTTGTTTTTGTATATTTTGTTTTAAAAATATTGTAATGAAATAGTTCATTGACGAATTTTCTTAAAATATTTTAATTTTGTTGTTACCTAATTTTTGTTGTCTCAAAATATGTTTGCGCCTTGGGCCTCCAAAGAGGTAAGTACCTACGGCACTGAAAATGATGCTTTTCGAGTAAAACAAAATGAGGCAATTAGTTAAATAAATAACATGTGGAAGAAATTATTGTAAACCTTTCAGTACAAAGCTAACAGAACTGGCTACCTACTTTTTTCACTACAGTAGAGTTAATACACATGTAATTCCCTAACTACCAACAAACGTTAAACACGTAATCCGTTCGGCTTGCGGTTACGATGTTTAAATTATTCCCGAGACTAATCCGCTTGTTCAAGCTTGCGGTTTGCTAATACGTACTAGTTTCAAAAGTTTGGGTCGTGGTACGATAACTCCCGTAGGTTCATTAGTCCGTAATTATCAGAAAACGCCTAATTATATCCTTTGTAAATTACACCAAAAAAAATGCAAACGAAGCTTTGAATTTTAATAAAATGCCTAAGATTTACCGAGATTGTTATTGTTCTTTTCAAATTTAAATCAACGATATTCAAATATTATCGAGTACAACGAGTACAAATATTTTTTTAATAATTTATAAACAGTAGGTACTAAACTTTGAAAATAGGTAACATTTGCCGTTTAAGCATTTAACACCGTATTTTTGGGAAATATCTTCACAAGAATATGAGGCATTGCTCTGATATTACAGCAATGTAATGTCTTATAGTTGGTTAGTCAATACACGTGAAACGTGCGAATATCGAAATGTTTTGGTTATATGCTAAGGAAGATTAATTGGGTATAAACTGGGAATCTTCCTTAGCACGCAACCAAAACATTTCGTTGTTGCATATTTTAACGTAAATGGAAAATTGGAAGTTTTAACAATGACACTAAAACGTTAATATCGAAAATGTTTGATTATGTGCTAAGAAAGATTCACTGGGAATTAATGGGAAATCTTCCTTAACATATAACCAAATATTTTGTATACTGACGTTTTAGTCAGTCTTAGTGTAAGTTAAAACATGCCATTTTCCATTTATGAAGTAAAAATCTCCATTGACACATCTCCGATGTTTGAGTTGTTTTACTACCAGCATACTCAGTCATTCTCGATCCCGCTGTATATCTTGTGTTATACATCGAAATAAAGTATGAAAATACAGTTGAAAATTGCAATGAAATTAAGAAATAAATAGATTTTTTGAAAATTTGAGAAAAAAAATTATAAATACTTAGTAAACGATAAGTAAGTAACAAACGCAAGTAACGGTAAACGGTGAAATTTATTTCTTGTATTGATTTAAGCAAAATAATACAAACAATTGACCAAATTTACTTATTTATTGCAACCTCCTCATTGTATTTATAAAATACGGTAAGAAATAGGTACTTACACATGACCATTTTGTGTAAATTTGAGAAAATACGTAAATATTTAGTAAACGGTAGTAAACGGTTGTAACGGTAAGCGGTGAAATTTATTTTTTTGAATTGGTTTAAGCAAAATAATATAAACAATTGATAAAATTCACTTATTTATTGCAAAGCCCTCATTGTATTTATAAAATAAGCTAAGATTTAGGTTTTGATTCGTTAGAATAATAATAAACAATAAGATTTAGATTTAGATTAATTGTATTGTTAATAAAATGTAAGATTTTGAACTAATTTACATATAATCGATGCTTGATGTGGTTGTTGTCATTCTCACCTACAATTTATTCAAACAAAATTTTATGCATGCAGAAACTGCATTGTGTTCAATCTGTTATCACATCCATGTAATTTACGAGATGTGTAGCATCAAATGGTCCAGCGAACGCGTTGGTTTCCCTGTAACGTGCCCACAATTCGATATTACCATATTTAGTGGGGTAAATGTCCTGTGAAAGCAAATACCATAAATACCAATGGCAAAAATGCTTTCAGCGGGGGAAATTTCACGGGCTCGTTCACGTCGGGAACATAAATATCGCGTGTTTTCTGGCACGGAGGCTACCCACACATTTGCAAAAACCGGAAGCACGGAAGGTTCGCATGAAAATTTCAGGAGCGCAAACACATCGAATATATTTCTTTTCCACCTGTGTCACGCAACTCTCACCGGTCAGCCCTGCAGCCATAACAATTTTCACCTACTCGAAAAAAAAGTTATAAGCAACAAATATCAATTTGAGTAATTGAAAAAATTCAAAATTTGAATTAAAGACCATTATAATTATTACTTACTTAACTATAATTATTGATCACTTACTACTCGAGATGCAAAAGATCGAAACAAATGGAGGAACATTATCGCAAAAATAAAATAAAATAAATATTTTGTAAAATATCCAATCTCTACACCCGAAAGGGTACTAAGAGACTTAAATGATAATATATACTTACTTGACGTTGAAACAAAAAAATGGTACAAGAAGCAAATATCAATTGGTGTAATTGAGAAATTTCAATTTCAACTGAAGAATCTGATCAGTCTACTTTCCCTCTTTAGAAAACTTGGATCAACTAAAAAAAGTTGCATACATTTTGGGCATTTTGGGTTAAAATTGTATTTTTCCATTTGTAGAGTCAATTTATTGCACTATTCAGCTTTAAAAAAGAAGGCATTACTTGCGCGACCAAATCGATTCCGTAGCTGGCGTATATCCAGGATGAATTCTCAGAGCCCAGAGTAAACTGAACTAAACCGAACGGATGGGTGAGCTCCGCGACGCTCCGATTTTCCTGAAATTCTCCTGAAATATATTGAAAGAGCACACGGAACGCGGAGGCTTTGTGTGTTGCGCTGAAACGACAAGCTAATCCTGTAAACAGCGAACGTGATTTATTAGCCGACTATATGCCTCTGTGTGGCCATGTGTGAGTGTTTTTGTGTGTGTGTAGGGGCGGAATTAAAACGTGCGATTAAATTCGAGCGAGTCTGTTCATTAAAGCACTGCAGATAGGTATTAGTGACTGCTATGATGCACGAGTACATGCTTTTTGAATTACGACAGTGTAAACTGGTGACTGCGACTGCTGTCAGCTGAAGCTTAGTTTTGTACTACTTAAACGTATTTTTAGAGATTATTTGACAGTCAGTACGTGTTGGTTCATTTGTCGTTATTCAGGCAAAATTAGTTCTTTACACACCTCCATATAAACTAAATATTTGTACTACAAATAATTTTCTGAATATTCAAGAAATGGTAAACATGTTAAAATTCGTCTAACCTCTTATTTATTTTCTGGCGAAATCACGTTCACAGCTACTGAATTTACGCTTGTAAGTGGTGTTGGCCTCTCTCTGCAAAAACCAACAGTAGTCACCCATCATCGCTGGATCCCATCTGCCATGATATCGTTTCTCCATCGCCAAAATATCCTGGTGAAATCGCTCACCTTGCTCATCGCTTGCAACACCCAGATTTTCAGGAAAGAAATAATGATCAAATAATGAATCTTCAACGACATCCTGCATCCTAACGCTTTGTATTTCTTAAAGAGAATAGATATGAGTGATTGAAAGTTTTCTGCCTTGTAGTTTCTTAGAAAGCCGTGAACCACTGCCTTGAAGGACTTCCTTGCACCTAATTCTGCGCTTTTGAAAACCGCTTCGAAATCGGTATCGTCCAAGATTTTCCTAATTTGCGGTCCGACAAAAATCCCTTCTTTCAATTTTGCGTCCGATAGTTTCGGAAACTTTGCTCGTAAGTATGCAAAGTGCATACCTGTAAAACCTTCGCCTTCCTTGTCCAACGCTTTCACAAAATTTTTCATGAGCCCCAGTTTGATGTGCAGAGGTGGTAACAACACTTTCTGAGGATCTACTAAAGGGCGATGTTTGATGTTTTGCTGGCCAGGGACGAATTCTTCTCTGATGGGCCACACTTTCTTCAGATAATGTTGCTGCGTTGCTCGGCTATCCCAAAGGCACATAAAGCAGTAGTACTTGGTGAATCCACCCTGCATTCCAAGAACAAGTGCTATTACTTTCAAATCACCACAGATTTGCCACTTGTGCTTATCGTATTTAACAGAATTCAGAATTAAAGACATGCTCTCATACTTCTCCTTTATATTAACTGCGTGGGCTAATGGGACGGAAGGGTTTTTACCACCGTTGTGAAACAGCACTGCCTTTAAGCTTTCCTTCGAAGAATCTATAAACAGTCGCCACTCTTCCGGATCATACTGAAATCCCAGCTCATGAATAAGTCCAGCTACATCAAAGCATGCACAAATACCATCTTCAAATTTAAAGAAAGGCGCTAACGTTTCGTGGCGTTTTCTAAACACTGATATTTTCGTTTCTGAAGCCAACAGGTTCCACTGTTGTAGTCGTGATCCTAGCAGCTGGGCATGCTGCTTAGACAGATTTAAGTCACGAACCAAGTCGTTCAGTTCAGCCTGCTCAATGAGATGAGGTGATGCACAATCTTGTGGAACATATTCAATTTCACCAATACTCTCAGGTTGTACAATTTCCTCATGTTGGCCAACATTTTCTGAATCAGTCTCAGAACTGTCCTCGTTCCAAGTAGCAGGTGGTTGGGGGACTGGAAGCCCCTCTCCGTGAGGTAGGAGGTCGTATTGCAGAAGGAATGTTTGGGTATTCAATACAGTGTTTGTTTTTTGCCGAAAACCCAGCAGTTTTAGTTAAGCAGAAGTAACAGTCTTCATGGTGACTTGTCGGCTCACGCCATATTATTGGAACAGCAAAAGGCATGGATGCCCTCTAACCTTTCAACCACTGTCCCAAATTCACTACACAGGAAACACAACACATATGTGGGGCCCAGTTTTTGTCTTGATCTCCAATTGGGCAGCCGAAATACAACAGATAAGGTATTTTCGTACATTTCGTAATGGGTTTTCGCTGTGATTTGGTTGTGAACTGACCACAAACGTAACAAAAGTTATGCACTGGGTTGATGCAACCACGATATCTTGATGAACTCTGCATGATTTGTACTCAAATAAATAAACACGTGTTAATCACACTACAGTAAAATGACAATGTACTTCGTATATACCCGGTACTCACATGCGAGCCAAACCGGTGCAAACAAGTTGCTACTGATATAAACTAATACACCCATTCAAATGATCATTTCGTGTTGCCTCAGTGACGTTTTGGTAGTAATATTATTATATCTACACCAGTAAATACAATGCAATACATTATGGAAAAATTAATTATTTTTTTACAATGTAGCATGGCATAACTAAAAATCCATACGTGATGGGGAAAATGTGAATTCAGATTCGTGTTCAGCACCACGAAATTAGTTAGAACCACAATTTTTTATAACGGTTACAAAAGCTTTATTCACTAGTGTAATCATTCAATCGTTTTTGTTATATCGATTGCACGACTATTACGTATAGTTCGCTGTGAGTAACAAGTGTATATGAATAAAACAATTGTACTCTGGTTTCTTGTGCGACGTTTATATCAAGGCGCCGGTGAAAAACAACAGTAACACTAGTAATGCTTCAGGTCTTGCTATCAATATTAAGTTAAATCACTGTGATTAACAACTGATGTCATTCAAACAATTGTTGAGTGTTATCTATATGAGAATTTGGTCTCAATTGATGTGAATAATAATTGAATATCGTTGAAACAGTTGTTTGGTGTCCTACATACTAGCATTAAGTACAATTCTTCTTCTTCTTATGTTGCCATCTCTAGTTAGAGGTTGGCGACCAATAATTTGAACTGCTCTCGGTTTTGGGCTGCTCTAAATAGGGATTCTGCGTCTCGGATGCCCGTCCATGCTCTAATGTTGCGGAGCCACGACATCTTCTTCCGCCCGATGCCTCGTTTCCCCTCTATCTTTCCCTGCATTATGAGTCTGAGAAGTTCGTATCTGCGTCCTCTGCACACGTGTCCGAGATATCCGGTTTTGCGCTGCTTTATAATAGCGAGGAGTTCTCGATCTCTTCCCGCTCTTCTGAGAACCTCTTCATTAGTAATGTGGGCCGAGTAGTGTATTCCAAGCATGCGGCGGTAGAGCCACATCTCGAATGCCTCCAAGCGGTTCATGCTTACGATTTTTAGGGTCCAGGACTCCACACCATATAACAGCGTTGACCACACATAACACTTCATCATTCTTATTCGTAGATGAAGTGACAGTTGTTTGTTGCAGAGCATTTTCTGGAGATTGCAGAAGCTGTTTCTTGCAATTTCAATTCGGATTTTAATTTCTCCTTCGGGGTCCCACGATTCGTTGAGTTGACAGCCTAGGTACTTAAATGTGGCCACTTGGTCCACCGCTTGTCCTCCTATGGTTAGTTGTGTGTTATAGTTGTTACCTCGACTGATGACCATATATTTAGTTTTCTTTATATTGATCTTAAGACCATATTCAAGCCCTGCTGTATTGACCAGTTGTAATAGGTGTTGTAGATCTTCTTGGTTATCTGCCAATATTGCTGTGTCATCTGCATAGCGTATTACATTTATAAAGGTTCCGTTTATTTTAATGCCTTTCTCCACCTCATTAAGTGCTTCCTGAAACACGCATTCTGAGTAGACATTGAACAGCAGCGGGGATAAGATACATCCCTGGCGGACACCTTTGAGGATTTGGACTTCGTTTGTTACAACATCGTCTGCTCTGACATTCGCAGTTTGTCCCCAGTAGAGGTTTCTAATGAGACGTATATCTTTGCTATCTAGGCCAATCTCGGTAAGGCGTGTTATTAGTTTCTGGTGTTTCACGCTGTCAAATGCCTTCTCATAGTCGATGAAACATATGTGGACATCTTTCCCTTGGTCTATACATTTTTGCACAAGCACATTTAAGGATAGCAAAGCTTCCCGAGTGCCAAAGCCGCCGCGGAATCCAAATTGTGTTTCACTTACAAATTCTTCACATTTTCTGTATTTTTTTTTTTTTTTTTTTTTTTTTTTTTTTAATTGTAAAAAGTACAATTAGATCAGACTAATAACTGAACATCGTATAAGCAATTGTTCAGTGGCATCAAAACGAGCCTTAAGTATAATTCGATGAGACTAACAACTGAATGTCGCTTAGGTGAATGCACTCTGTAGCTTAAGGAACTAGTAAGTACAATTCCTTGCAAACAATTTCGCGACATTTAAAAATATTGTTCCTGATCAATACATTCGAATTTACAATTATTGAAGCAATTGTTCTGTGTGACTTATGAGAATAGCAAGTGATCATCATTTCTTGGTTTCTTGTGCGACGTTTACATCATGTCGTCGGTGAAAAACTACTGGATAACTAGTAATTGCTTCAGGTCTTGCTATCTGTATTAAGTCAAATCACTGAGATTAACAACTGATGTAATTCAATAAATTGTTGAGTGTCTATACGATAAGTTGGTCTCGATTGTTGTGAATAATAATTGAATATCGTTTAAACAATTGCTTGGTGTCATGAGTACTAGCATTAAGTACAATTCGATCAGACTAATAACTGAACATCGTATAATCAATTGTTCAGTGGCATCTAAGCGAGCCTTAAGTACAATTCGATCAGACTAACAACTGAACGTCGCTTAGGTAAATACACTCCGTAGCTTGAGGAACTAGTACTTACAGTTCCTTGCAAACAATTGTACGACATTTGAAATTATTGTTGCTAATAAATAAATTCTAATTTACAATTATTGAAACAATTGTTTTGTGTTACTTATGAGTATAGCAAGTGATCATCATTTAATCGATTACATCGATTTCGCGACTATTAAGTACAATCCGCTGTGAATAACAAGTGCACACCTGCAAAACAAGTGTACTCTTGTTTTTTTTATGTGACGCTTACATCAGATCACCGAAGACATCAAGTCGTCGGTGAACAACAAATCATTCAAGCAATTTTCAGGTCTTGCTGTACAAGTGTTAAGTCAAAATCCCTGTAATTAACAACTGACGTCATTCAATCTAATGTTCAGTATCCTCTACGTAGGAATCAAGTCTCAATTGTTATGAATAACAACTGAATATCGTTTATGCAATTGCTCGCTGGCATTTACACCAGTATTAATTACAATTCAATCAGACTAATACCAGAATATCGTTTATGGAAATGATTCGGGGGCATCTACACCAGCATTATGTATCATTCTATCAGACTAATAGCAGAATATCATTTAAACAATTGTTCAGTATCATCTGCACCATCACCTAGTACAATTGATGAGACTAACAACTGAACGTCGCTTAGGTGAAAACACTGTGGCTTAACGAACTAGTACGTACAGTTCCTTGCAAACCATTTTACGAAATTTTAAATTATTGCTCCTAAACAATAAATTCTAATTTACAATTATTGAAGCAATTGTTTTATGTTACTTATGAGAATAGCAAGTGATCGTAATTTAATCGATTAAATCGATTGCGCGACTAAGTACAATTCGCGGTGAATAACAAGTGCACACCTGTAAAACAAGTATACTCTTGTTTTCTATGTGACGCTTACATCAAGTCATCGGTGAATAACAACTGAAAATCATTCTAGCAATGTCCAGATCTTGCTGTACAAGTATTAAGTTAGAGTATTAATAAGTCAAAATCCCTGTGATTAACAATTGACGTCATTCAAAATAATGTTCAGTATCCTCTATGTGGGAACTAAGTCCCAATTGTTATAAATAACAACTGAATATCATTTAAGCAATTGCTCGCTGTCATTTACACCAGTGTTAATTACAATTCGATCATACTAATACCTGAATACCGTTCAAGAAATGATTTGGTGGTATTTATACCAGCATTATTTATAATTCAATCAGACTAATAACTGAACATCGTTCAAATAATTGTTCAGTATCATCTACACCATTACCAAGTACAATTGACAAGGACAACAATTAAACGTCGCTTAAGTGAATGTACTTGTAGCACAGGAACTATAAAGTATACTTCGTTGCAAACAAATGAACGACATTTGAAATTATTGTAGCCATTTATGCAGCAACAACGTGAAGTGCACTGCAGATAATAAATCTACGTAAGTGGTCATTGAGTAATATCTGAATGCTGCTCAAGCAATTATTCAGTTGCTGATTGGGCAACATTTGAATTAATTTTTTTGTTAATCAGTAATGAAATAATTACTAATTTGGCTTACATTGATTGTCAATCAGTAAAAAGATAATTACCAATTTGACTAACGATTCGCTTTAGATGGCAATAGAATATTAATTACTCCATTCGCTTTCGCTGCAATAGAATAGTAATGATATAAAGGGAATCGTCAATTAAATTGATTGCGCGACTATTAAGTACAATTCGCTGTGAATAACAAGTGCACACCTGTAAAACAGGTGTTTCTTGTTATTTATGTCATGCTTACATCAAATTATCAGTCAAACAACTGAAAATCATTCTAGCAATTTTCAGGTCTTGCTGTTCAAGTATTAAGTCAAAATCCCAGAGATTAACAACTGACGTTATTCAATCTAATGCTCAGTGTCCTCTACGTGTGAATTGAGTCCCAATTGTTGTGAATAAGAACTGAATATCGTTTAAGCAATTACGCTTAAATTTTTACGAAAAGCAACTGAATATTAGTGAATAATTGAATACGTGGCACTAAATCCTGTTTACAGTAAATAACAACTGATCATGTCACGACAATTATTCTATTATTGTTAGAATGACTTTGTCGCTTTTGAAAAAACATTTTAACATCAGGAAAGCAATTAAGTTATTCATAGCAGTTTCTTTGACTAACAACTGAACACAATTTTTCCGATAGCTTTATATTGAGTATTTGCATGAAAGTTAAAATAATTGTCCTTTGGCATTTATGCAGTTATAGTGCTTAATTCGCTACTTGTCAAGTCATAAGTTAAGCAATAATTGCTATATTTTATTTTTATAATTTATACATTTTTCAATGAACAGTAGCTATATATTTTTGTTCTAGTATTGTTCTATTATTGTCTTATTATATTTGTAAATATGTTGCTACAAAATAGGTCGTTTAGACAATCGTTCTGTTCGGCTTAAATGGCTATTAACGCCAAACCCCTATGAAAAACAATGTAGCATCATTCAAACAATTGTTCTTTATCACATATTCGGATATTACCCGAGTCGGCATATGATAATTAATCAACTTCCTAGCAATTGTTTTTGATCACGTATTCTGCTATTACGTGAGTTAGAATTGGATAATAGCAATTGTTAAATTATTGCTTACATACACAAATTGTACATCTGCTACATCCTGAAAAATAACTGAATGATATTCAAACAATTGAATCATTTAATTCAGAAACCTGTCAAGTGGACGTTTTCAAATATTTGGGAAATAAAGAAAAACATTATATATTTGATATTAATATAGATTTTTGCTTAAATTTTTTTGGATTATTAGTTAACCCCCCTTTAAAGTGAATTTTGCCTGTAATTAAATTATACTGCTAGTATTTATCCTTTACTTGTTAGGATTTTTTTTTAAAAAGCAGTTGACGGGTTTCTGCACTAAAATTTATGTTTATTGTAGAAACGAAAAATTTTAATATTAATTTCCTAATTTTGTTGTGGTTTTATGATTATTAACAAGAAAAGATAATGTTATAAACTTTTTTTTTACTTGAACACAGAATAAGACACAAACTGATGTATTTTTTATATATTTATTTTTTATTCATATTAAGAAGTAAAAACGATGTATAGACCTACTCATCTTCCTATTCCTTCCTTGTCTCTGTGCTTTTTTAAGATAAACTTGGAGGATTGAGGACGCTAAACCCGTAATAAACTGCCTAACAACAACTTCGACTAGCTTTTTAAATAAAAATTGTTTTATAAAATGAGACTTTGAATACGATTCTTTGGGTCTTAGAAACACCCCATCCAGATATTTAGTGTCGTTTGGCGGGTTTCTGCACCAAACATAATATTCACTCTAAATAATATTCCATAAAATGGAATGGAAGTTGAAGGGATATTGCAGAAAAATATGTGTTCATAGTATGACATTATGATTTTGTAAAAAAAAATCCATAAAAAAAAATTGTTTCTGAAATAAACGATTCATTTGCTGTGTATGGCTTTGAGACTATTGCAGCCAAATGAGTAGGAATAACAATTGCATGTTCCAAATATATTTGTTCTGTGGCTCTCATGCATATATTTGCATCTCACCAATATTGAAGCAATTGTTTTTGATGCTTATATAACTATTATGGGTAACAATAGATATTGGCTAATGAATCAACATTATAGCAATTGTTAAGTTGTCCTACCTACGATCCTTGTGGATTCGCCCTAAAATGCTTTTAATGGGCGGGAAATTCAAACCTCTGTCAATCATTTATGAACACTCTGAATAACGCCCACGTGCATTGGCATAATTTAACACTACATGGGATCACCAGCTTCGTGTATCATTATGATATGATATTTAATGAAATTTGATTAATTTTCTACTGGTTTCACCAAACTTAGATCTATTATATCTTATATTCGTGTTATATGAAATCGAATCCGTATTAGCTTACACTCCCTCGCGAAAATTTCGACGCTGCCAATTTTTGAAACGGCCATCAGCTAGAATCGATTTGCTAAAATATTAAAACGCTGTCAATAAAATCAATCCAATCAAAAATGCCATTCAGCAGGCCGTTTCATCGGCGCTCCTCTTCCACAGGCGCCGATTTGATTGATAAACTGCGATCGCTCTCGCGGTTTGGCAATTAATTATGGACACACATACCCGAGCAGGGGGGAAGTGCATTTACGGCCGCTTCCCTGGCAATTAATTAATTAGCTAATTGAACCTCCATTTGTCCATCAATTTTGCATCACATCATCGGATGAATGCTGACCACCGGAGCGAATGCCCATACGGAAACGTTCCGTTCCACCATCAATTTTAATTATTAATTGCGCTGTCGGAATACAATGGGTCCATGTTTTTGAACCTTTAATTAATATTCTAGAATCGAGTGTGTTATTCGAATTGTAATAATACTCCAATTGTATATAATGTGCCAATAAACTGTATTTCTAGTAAAACACATTTTTATTATAAGAAAAATATTGTAGAGCATTTATTTAATAGAAGTGTTTACCATATGGACCTTGGACACAATTATTTTATACAATGAAGTGTATTCACAATATAAGCCATTTTTAGGGAGCATTGTATGCTTACACATTGTATTACCTAAAATAGACATAAACCATTTCTTTTTATGTTTTTTTCCTGGAAGATTTATGGGGGCACTAAGCGAAGTGATTTATTTTATGAAATAAAAACGCACGTTCCTCTATTAACAAAGGTGCGCAGAGGGGAAACTTTTCGTTAATACCGGCAGATCCGGTCCGAGTCGCGTGGAAACTTTCGTAAGCATTTTTCATCTAATCCGTGGATAAAAACTTCTTTGAATTATCGCACGTTCCTCCCCCTTTCATTACAAATCCTGCGATTTATTTCACCTGACGGTCGCACAGATATCTCCTCGCCACGTTTCTTACAAACCCACATCCGTCTAAACACACACACATGCTATGCGTACTATTAAGATTAGTAGGTTTTCAATATCATAAACCGGAAGTGGAAGTATTATTTTCTTGGTTTTTGCAAATATTTTCCAAAATTATAGTTAAAGAAAATTGAAACTTTTCAAAGAAATAAATTTTCATTGAATTCTTGGTTTGTAGAGAAATTTAAATTCAAAAAGGTGCTCTAAATTGAAATTTAGATGTGAAAATTTAGTAAACTACAACCTTTAAAAGTTGCGGTTCAATCTTGAATGTGAATTTGAAATTGAATTTGAAATTTACAGTACAAATGGTGAAAATTGTGTAAAATTTCAAAATGAATTCAAAAAATATCATACTGTAACCACATATTTAGAAATTTATGTTAGGTAAGGTCGCGGCCAAAAAACGTGGAACAAGTCTTTTTGTTATAAATATTGAAACTTTAATTGATGACAATAATAGTACTGACATTGACAATGACAGTATATGACAATAGATAGATATTACAGATACCTGTAGGTACTAATTTTGGCTTAGTTGCCAGATTTACTTTTTTACTCTAAATATTTGTATTTGTAATTTGTAAGCACCATCTAGTGGACGGAAATGGCGATCTGGGTGATTTCATTTGAAACAATGAGTTACCACGGTATCAAGTATCAAGTTACCACGGATCTCCGAATTACTCGCTTCAAATAAATGTTTTGAATCATTTCTATACTGAATTTTAATGTTTCTCATCAAATTTGGGAAATGTTTACCTTCCTCAAAAAAAAAACAAGTTAGTACTTTTTAAGGATTGTTTACTTTGGAAACGTAAAATGTTGATTTCATTACTTAAAATTATACTGTTTTGAAAATGTAATTGATTCTATTTAATGTTTATGTAGTTATCATTTATCACACACTTATGCACCTTATAATTTAGTTAATTATGTGAATTGTTTATATTAACCTTTTTTTTTCTTTCAGGTGAGTTATCAGCATCGGAAAGTTATTCGAGTCACCCTCTGTTGAATAACTGTCTAATTGAACTACTATTTGTTGTAAGTACTATAATACTATAAAACAAGTAATTAATCAAAATAACGATGGGAATATTTTCAACTATATCAGGGTGTTTACAGAATATTTAGCAAAAATTCAAAGGGTTATGCTTTGTCTTATTCTAAGAATGTTTTGTTCTTTGATGATAATTTAGAAAATCTGTTTTTTTCGAAAATAAAAGGCGATACAGTTTTTCTACAAAAAAAATTATCAAAGTCTTGGTTTCTTAGTGCAGATATTAAAAATCGGTTTACCACTGACTGTGTTGATGAATACTTCTCACGACTTGTCATTTTGTTGATTTCTAAGTTGATTTCGTCTTTATTGTTTTCGATAACTTTGTCAGCGAAGGTCTGTAGCATGAATGGGTTATTCAATAAAATACTCTCAACCCTCAGCCCTAAAAGTTTGTTAAATGGTTTTCATTTGGGAACTTTTTATGCGAATGTGTTCCAATTGTTCCTGAATCTAGTATTATATTCATGATTGGACTGATGCGACCAACTAGTGATATTTTAGATGGTGGATTATACTAGATCTTGCTAGAATTATCTTGATGTTCGCATTCAGGACTCTGTTGGATGAATTATTCAGTGAAAATTTACAAAATTTAATTAAAAAATATCTAACCTTTGCAACAAAATTAGATATTTACTTAACAAATATGGAAAGTAGCCGCAAGTTTTACATATTTGCGTAGCTAAATATAAAAAAATGCATCACGAACTTGGTATTTGAAAAGTTTAAGAAAACAAATCATTGAATTTTTTGACATATTTTAAAAGATAATTTTCAATTTTGAAAAATTACGAAACTAAATTTGAAAGTTATACTACAAATTATGAAAATTGTAACATTTTCAAAATTTGTTTAAAAATTCCAATGTTATGCCACAAATTTTGCAATTTACGTAAGAAATATTGAAATTGGCGTCAAGTTTTTCACATATTTACTACATATTTACCAAAAGAATACTTGACGTTTCTTAACAAGTTTCCAAAGATACTGTACAATTGTGAAAACTTACGAAACTAAATTTAAACGATACCCTACAAATTGTGAAAATAGTGTAAAATTTTCAATATTCGTTTAAAGATATTAAACCCCAAAAATTTAGAAAATTACGGAACAATAATTGAAAGTGGCCAAGAGTAGCAAAAATATTTGCGTAAGAAGCCTAATTATTACCTACCCTACAAATTGTGAAAATAGTAAAATTTTCAAAATTCGTTTAAAAATATATAAGCTTTCACAAATGATGAAATTTACTTAACAAATATTGATAGTGGCCCCATATTTTACAAATATTACATATCAGTAATAACAACACTCAAATTCTGTTGGGTGTTGAACTGGTTAGGTATACATAGGAATTTAATATGTAAAATCAAATTTGTTTATTTTCCTGCTTCCTCGATTATTTTGGAGAAAAAGTACAAGAGCAAATAAATGTTAAGAAATCAGAAATCTACCTGATAACATTTATATCCCCTATCTATGTACTAAAGAAGAAGAGAAAATGTGAAAATGATCTGGTGATAAATGCATGTAAAAGTATCCATCCATCCATTCAATCTTCTTCACAGCTTTTTTTTGTAAAAGGAACACTTCGGCGAAGAACCCTAAAAAGTATTCCATATTGAACATAATTATGAAAATTTGCGTAATTCATATCACAATTTTGCTGCTTCTAATAAAATGCTCATTTAATTTTCTTGATGGAAAAGACGGTGGTATTTTACTTAGATTTTAGAGACATGATGTGACAATCCCACTTCAAGTTGCCCTGGATCTTTACACAGTAAACCACAGCATATGTTCAGCTGTTCATTTCGAATATATTGACTTGCAGTTTGTCAGTATTCAATTTAAGTATGTTGTGTTGAAACCGTAACTGTAGCAATCTGATGCTATTCTTGTCGGCATTGTTATGAAGAATAGTAATACTATCATCGGCATATAGAACTGTGTTGAATTAAATATTTATGATGGCGTTGCTGACAAGTCATTGTTTATAGTCATGGCAACGAGATTCATGTTTATGTATGCGAAATGGCTTAGGCTTACTATTTATCAATACACCCTCGTACAGTCTAGTTCAAGCTGTAATTAACTTAATCGCCAGTGATCACGATGCAATCACTTTTTCTCTGGTGCTCCACCTTTCTTGTTGATGTTCCCTCTTGTTCGTCCCTGAGGATACCATCTTGACCCAGGCCCGCTGAGTGAAGACGCCATACGTAGTCGCCCCACGGCGTAAAAGTGGCCAAACCTCAAAAAAAATAAACAATTTGCAACAATTTTTGCTAATTTTATATTCAAACACTTCAATTGATAAGAAACAAGAGTTTTATTCTTAGTTTTATACCGTTTCCAATCCATAAGCATCCAAAGTTGAACAAGTTTTGTGTCTTATATTTATGCGAAATTGTTTTTAATTTAATTAACCAACTTATATACAATTAAGATTATTTTTCAATACAGTATTTTTTTTGTCGTCAATATGGAGAGTTTATCTTGTGTTTTGTATAACTTTATTAAAATGCGTTCGTTCATAACCATTGCAAGCTAATTGCTTAAAATTTACTATTTTGTTGTCATTGATAAATATTTTGATAAGGTTACATTTTTTTTAAAGCAAAAGTAGAGGTATACAACTTGGTGCATTCTAAATACATATCGTCAGCTTACAAGTGAAATACACTAAGTCAATTTTTGGCTGTTTTTAGTTATGTTTTATTTTGATGGTTTACTAAATTGTAACAAATCCCAGGCTCAGTAGAGATATAGTAAAGGGTCCTGTAGCCGATCATCCAAATTCTTAACTCATTAAATGAGTGAGTAGGAAAGGGAACAGCAGAATATAAAACTTTAATTGCAGTTTCTCACATTTTATAGTTTTTGACTAAGTGATTTCACTTGTAAGCCGGCAATATGTCGTTTATTTGCAGACAAAAAATAAGAATATTACTTTGCCCATAAGAAAAATTTATACAAAAATATATACAAGTGAGTGGCAAAAGTAAGGAATAAATGAAATATAATTTGAAACAAGCCTTTTCTTCGAAAAACTCTTGACCACGTTAATTTATAATTATAAAAAATACTTATTTTGACATAACAATTATGTTTTTCATTCATTTATGTCGAATCAATGACGTTATCATTATTATTTTTTAAATGGCAACCAAAAGATTTTCATTTTGCATTTCATAGTCTTTATTTATCTGAGTAAAGCGATATATAATCTTAAATATGTTGTGTAAGAAAAATCGAGAGAAAAAAAGTTGTTAAACCCGAGTACTCTCCATTGACGATGTTTTTGCGTCAGGGGAGTCTATGAATAGTAATTTTGTTGGTAGTGTTTTGGAAATAACTGAATTCCCCAATTAAACTTTTTTCATTTTTTTTGGTTAAGTTGTTTTCAATTTGAGCTTATATTTTTTAAATAACATTGTTGCCAGATGTAAAGTTTAAATTATTAGAGATGAAAATGGAACACTAGGAAAGAAAATGAAAACTAATGCGTTGAAAAACATTCAATTTATTACAATTTGGACAACGATTGTGTGGAGACTTAGGTATGCCAAATTGTATTAAATACTATTAAATTATAAATCTGACAATCAGGAAGCAAATGTCTAATAGATATGGACACAAACAAATAATAAACTTCCGTTGCATCACTGAATCAGTTTGTCCAACATGACAAAAAGAAAATCCAGCCAACTCGGTTGCAATAAGGTCGTGAATGGAATACAGGTAACAGCTAGTATGGAATTTAAAAAAGGAAATTGTTATTCTATAAGTTTAACACGTCAATTTCTAATTTTCAAAATATGTTTTGTACATAAAAACATGTTCACATGTTTCGTGGCAGTGACGTCATCATTATTATATTAAAATGAACCCTAATATTTTCATTTTGCATTTGAATAAGTATTATTATTGGGTATCAAACACCACACTTTAAGTTACATTTCGTAACTACAAGATAAAATATTTCTGTATAAATCATTAACTTTTCCTAGCAATATTTAAGGGGCTATGTTCTTAGTTCAATTTCGCTTGGAGGGGTGCAACTAAAATAAATTTGTTCCAATTAAACTTAAAATATACATTGCAATTGTTTAACACAACCTGTTCGAATATTTTGAAAATACACTATTTTTAAAATGTCACCCTGTATACAGAGTGTCCAAGATAAGGATCAACAGCATGGGGATCTCGGAAACCATAAAAGTTACAAAGGCGGTTGAACTACAAAACAGTTGCGCAATTTAGTAGTCAGGAATATTCTGTTGAGAAAACCAGAAAATGCCGTTTACTTCAGGAGATATTCGACATAGTCTGAAGTTTTTCTAAAGTTATTTGAAAAAGTATAAAAAAACAAAAGGCACTTTCTAATTGTCACTTTTATAGCTCTACAAGAGAGGGTTTATACATTTTCAGTACAACGTTTCGTTGCTAAGAAATCATCATCAATTTTATATCTTTATATGTCCCTTAAATAAAGTACACCCTTTTTTATGAATAAAAACATGAGAAACCATAACGATATAAATCGCTGAATTCGTAATATCAAATGCTATTTAATATACGGTGTACTTTATTTACGGGACATATAAAATATAAAGTTGATGATGGTTTCTTCGAAACGAAACGTTGTACTGAAAATGTATAAACCCTCTCTTGTAGAGCTATAAAAGTGACAATTAGAAAGTGCCTTTTGTTTTTTTATACTTTTTCAAATAACTTTAGAAAAACTTCAGACTATGTCGAATATCTCCTGAAGTAAACGGCATTTTCTGGTTTTCTCAACAGAATATTCCTGACTACTAAATTGCGCAACTGTTTTGTAGTTCAACCGCCTTTGTAACTTTTATGGTTTCCGAGATCCCCATGCTGTTGATCCTTATCTTGGACACTCTGTATACAGGGTGACATTTTAAAAATAGTGTATTTTCAAAATATTCGAACAGGTTGTGTTAAACAATTGCAATGTATATTTTAAGTTTAATTGGAACAAATTTATTTTAGTTGCACCCCTCCAAGCGAAATTGAACTAAGAACATAGAAAAATTTGTAAACGCTTTCTTGTAGAGCTAAAAATGTGGCAATAATAAAGTGCCTTTGGTTTTCTTATACCTTTTCAAATACTCTTAACTACAGAAAAAATAAAAACGAAATTGCAATATTTCGGATTTGGTCGAATATCTCCGGAAATAAGCGGAACTCTCTGGTTTTCTCAACAGAATATTACTGACCACTAAATTGCGCAACTTTTTTGTAATTTAACTGCCTTTATAACTTTACGGTTTCCGAGATACCCATGCTGTTGATCCTTATCTTGGACACCATGTATACTATCAGCATTGATAAGAAGGAATTATATTTCAACTAATGAATTTAATGTTAATTTATTCCCATTTTCATTCCTATATGCATTAAAAATAGCCATTGGTCATAAATTTGACATTTACGGTCCTAATTATTTTCAAAACACCTGAATTTTGAGAAGACTATTCAGATAGAAGCCGTATCCTATTGTCTGTAATTCGAAAATTATTATTTCTCGCCCATAAATAAGAATATTTCCCATAAAAGTCACGTTTTATATTTTTCATAATAGTTTAAGTAATGTTTATGTTGTAAAATATGTTTAAAACGTAAAAATATCAAAGCGCCCTCTAGATACAGCTCTTCTGAATCCTTTTAGATAGGTAGCTTAATGCCCAACTGGAATATAAAATTGTCCTATATTTTTTTATATCCGGCTTCGTATTATATAACCTATTTTTTTATAACAATAATAATAATGATGCAACGAATTATTAAAAACTCTTATGTTTGTTATGGGTAAACGTAGAGTGACCATTTTTGCTATGAAGGTAAACTATACATATGCCTTTTAAATAAGTAACACCTCGAAACTCTACTTGTACTTGTTACTGATTTTGAACTTGTTTGTTTGCTAAATTGTTTTATACAAAAAAAAATATAACATATTTTGCATTATGCCAAAAGAAAAATGTTCCATTTCAGTAAAAAAAAATTGTGCTGATAAATCAATGCAATTGTATCAATTAACACAGGGTAATTAAGTGAGCGCTATTTTCGTATTATATTGATGCGCCAAAAATCGTCGACTTTAAAATCGAATAACTTTCAAACGAAAAAGTAAACCTCAACAGAAAAGCTTTGGGTTTCTGTCTAGACTGTAATTATAAATGTATAAGTTTACTTTTATTTTCAGCGTGTTCATATAGTTTTGGCGAATTTTGCGATGCGACGCAACACCGTGCGTCATGTGGAGTCCTTCAGCCTTAACCAGTTGGGGGTGCGGCCCCACGTAATTTAATTACAAGTCGATAAGGTGATCTCGAAAAATGTCAATTTAAATTACGAAAAATATCTCGTATCAACGTAAATTTATTGAACCAAAATAAATAAAAAGAAATGTAATTCGTACAAAAAAAAACAGCTGGGGAGGGGATCGTCCAGGCTAGACAATCTACGGTTGCGATGCAATTTTCCGTAAAAACGCTCGACGCTAGACGAATGTGATCACACCCGTATGCTTCGAATTGAAAATAATAGTGTGTCAGTTGATACTTGCCCAAATAATATTTCCAAATGATTGGACACATGAAATGAAATAATAGTAAGCGCAAAAGATTGATAAGTAGCCTAAATAACAAAAAGATAATTCCTATCTGTATCGCCCTCCTGGCGTTCTCAGGTGTGACAGTTGTCGGAAGGGGGGTGGGGGCTCCTCGGCGTGGTTCACAGCCCACGTCGTGGACTCCCTTGGAAGTCCATTAACCCAGTCGTACTCGAAGGTGTGATGTGCGGTTATAATCCGTAAAGGTATACCCGCAAGAAACCGGCCTAAAGATAGGGGTGGTATTAACACCACACTTGAAACAAAGAAGGCTAACTTTACCCAAGGTCTAGGGCGGCCGATATGTGTTGTAATCGACTCGACTCTCAAATGAGTCCGTGGCACTTTACAACAAAAATAAACTTCAATCGACTTCGAGTGTTAACTTCGCGATGGTCAACTTTTTCGAACCATCTTCAGTTTTCTCGAAGCTGAAAAAGACAGTTCATTACGGAACCATGGCAGTTTGCAGCACAAGTATGAATTGTAGTGCTCACTTCTTGATTGCGCTAAAAAACTTTGCTCTCAAATGAGGGCAAACCTAATACGATGTGTTTTCTGTTCTGACTTATTTTCCCTTTGTTTGACTGATGGGAGGCAACCGAAAGCATCGACTAGCAATAAATCGCACGTCCCCATCGGGGTCTCGGTCAAGCATCGGCGGCGAACGTAAATGAAAGAGCGCACATGATCGATCGTGGATGAGCGATCGGTTTGGCGGCGCTGACCATCACCGCCGATCCCCCGATCCCGACGCTGACGGCGACCGGCCTGATAAATTAACTTCTGTTTAGACAAGATGGGGCGCTATTTCGGGCCTGCATTTATATGGGGCGAGGGCATTGAAATGGAAACTGTGCCACGGGGCGCGAATCGATAGGGCGCGAGCGGCGGCGGGGGCGGCGATAGATCCTACTACTGCCGTAGGTGTATGTGTTTGTGTGCGAGTGTGAACCGGGCTTTTCAGCAAGATTGATGCTCGCGGAATTCTAAAGGGCCCATTATGCGTCGCTCCTTCCGCCGTCCGAAATTTTCCCGACGACAAAACGGAACTCGGCGCATTTTTCATTTCCCTGATTAACCTGCATGGGGAAAATTTAACAATACGTTCCGAAATTGCGTTTCACTCGGTGGAAATGCACACAGCATGCCGCGGGTGCTGCAGTTAATTCGAATTTTCACATTAAAGATAAATCTTTTTTTTTATACGTCTGTTAGCTCGTTTACTGTTATTTTTGTACACCGATACATAACTGATGTACTAGTTATTATCACATTTTGGCGCCCGAGCAGGTACTGCGCTAAATTAATTTAGACAGAATACACATTTTGCCGCATATATTTCAAACGTATTTTACTATAATTATTACAATCTGATCAAAGATGGATCAATGAGTAATGTTATGCCAACTTAAATTACTAAATGAAGGTTTAATGCTAAGGCCCTGCTCATTAGTATCCCTTAGATTCTAATGACTTAATTACACCAATATTAGCGTGTACACTAGCACTATGCTCTGCCTTTGCACTAACACAATATTAAACTAACTCGAACGGTTTGGTCCGCTGTAGTCTTCTGGTCAAATTCGTGTTATCGAGGAGCTGGATGGCTTCAACGTTGACGTGTTGAAGAAGTCGGTGTTCGTGACTCTTGGAAAATTTGTTTATTGTCTCATTAACAGTGTCCATTTCCAAGTCCCTGTGGAGGTCACTGTTCCAGAAATACCAAGGTGCATGGACAATACTCCTTAGTACTTTGTTTTAGTATCGCTGGATTATTTCTATATTGCTCTTTTTGGCACAACCCCACAGTTATGGCATACAGCTGTGGGGTACAACCCCAAAGCTGTATGCCATGTCCACACGGGCTTAAGAATTTATTTATACAGAAGTATTTTACTATAGATTGAGAGGGTGGAATTCCGACCAAGCAGCCAATTCATTTTTCGAAATTTGATGTACAACACTTCTTTTTGACATGAGCTCATTTTTCAGTTTCATTCATTTAGTATGTCGGAAATAAAAACTAAACGTGTGTCTGGAGCTCAGTGTAATAAGCAGCGATTGCGAAAAGAGAGCAAACAGAGAAATTGGAAGGTTCAATCTCAAAATATTTGCAAATTTCGACAAATTTACAACAAACTTCATCATCGCAAGATATGACAAATCAACACGATATTAAAGAAGGCATGGAAGTAGCTGATGTGCCAAGAAATCAAAATATGATTGGCGAAGACAACATAGTTAATGTTGATGATAAGCAAGAGTAACAGTTTCACCTTGTTCAACTTCGGAGGAAGATGTAAGTAGGGAAACTGTCCAAGAAACGAAATTCAAGGAAAATTTAGTATCTGACGATGACGAACCTAATATGTGGCCTAATAATATAAAAAGTATCGATGCTCAAATATTAATTGAAAGGGACCCTCTCAAATTCAGAATTTCAATTTTCCTATTTCTGAATCGGTTCGAAAATTTTCTAAGAAATATTATTTTCGTCAGTTACAAAACGGCGAAGAAATACATCGGGAGTGGTTAATTTATTCTATAAATAACTTTCCAAATTCCATTTACTGCTTTTGTTGTAATATATTCGATCCAAATTAAAGCACAATGTCAGACAAACCAGGTATTTCGGACTGGCAATATTTATCATTAACTTTAAGTCGGTACGAAAAAAGTTTAATGCACAACGAAAATATTAAAAGTGGATTTCTTTAATTAAGTCTTTAAAAACAAAAACCACTGTTGGTACTTTAAAACAGCGAATTCTCGACTCGGAACGAGCACATTGGTATGGTGTCATAGAACGGATTATATCAGTGATTAAGTTTTTGTCGCGCCAATGTTTAGCATTTAAAGGCTCATCAGATATATTATATACGTACAGTAATGGTAATTTTTAAAGGTCATCGAAATGATCGCACAATTCGATACCGTAATGCGAGAACATATCTAGCGTATTGAGAAACAGAAGGATAGCAAGAAACGAATTCCCCATTAATTTCGGGACAAAATTCAAAATGAAATTATTAATCTAATTGGATCAAAAATTAAATGTGCTATATTGCATTTGCTCAGAAAGTCGAGATATTTTTCTATTATATTAGATTGTACACCGGATGTAAGCCATGTAGAATAGATTACTGTTATCGTACGATTTGTACTCTTAGATGAGAAAAGAGTAGAAGTAAGGGAACATTTTCTTGTATTCAGTCCAATAACAAAAAGTACAGGAGAAAGTATATCTGAATTTGTCTTAGAAGAATTATCGAATTTGATATTAAATATTTTTGATATGCGAGGGCAAGGCTGTGATAATGGTGCAAATATGCGAGGAAAGCACACAGGATTAAAGAAATGAAACAAACACTCGTGCTTTTTTTGTGCCATGATTCAGCTAATATTTCTGAAATATTTCAAACTATAATGCCTAATTGTGATCTGGCATCAAATTTTATTTGAAATCAACGCAGCCAGCAATATTTTTCAAAACCCAAAACTAAATGTAAGTTGCTCTATGACGTATTTGACAAATTTTACAAACCTTTTAAAGAAATTTCGTACCGATAAAGGTTTTGAAGACATTTTTGTTGCAGCTAACACTTTAGATATAGAATTGAACGTTGAATGTAATTTTCCTACAGTGGACAATATAAGAGCAAAGCTAACACCCAACATTTTTGAGAATCAATCTGCGGATGAGCCAATTTTAGATCCTAAAACCAATTTTAAAGTAAATTTTTATTTTTTATTTTTGTGTATTGGACCAAGCTTAATCATCTATCGAAACCAGATTTGAAACACTTGAGGATTACAATGATTTATTTGGCTTTATTCACAATATTAATAGCTTTAGCAATGAGGCTTTAGTAATGAGGCGATTTTTGGCAAGAGGTTCTCCACCAAGAGAAACTCGCGGAGGTGACAGCCTAAAACATAAGAATGACAATAAGAAAAATGCAATATTAATATTTATAGAGAGTTTGACTTGTTCTGAAACTAATTACTGTCGCAGTAAAACAGTGATTAGAACGTACCCACTTTGTGAGCTAAATATCAGAAAATTTCACAAAATGTACAAAGAGTTGGATGAACAATTAAAAGTTAAAGAATGGTTTTTTAGACACTATGTTAACAATCACTACAATAGGCTTTGGAACACCTTTGACAGATATGTGCCCAGATTGTCTAAAAACTCAAGAGAAGCTCAAAACTGAACCAAATCAAGACGTAAAAAAAGAACTTATGTTGGCTAACAGGGTACATAATCTAAAGGCACACGATTTTTACTAGTACTTTAAAAGTAATTATTACACTGATTGTAATAATATTCAGAGTCATTTCGAAGTAAATGTTGTTAAAATCTTGCAAGGATATGTAAATTAAACTAACAGATGAGCAAAGAAAAGAGTCTGATATTGATGGGATAGACCTCTCAAGAAATGTTATGCTTGAAAAAAGCTTGTTATGCTCCTATGCGTGCCCCTAGGTCTAAGCAGAAGTTTTCTTAATTTGTATTTAAGTCCCTCGTGCCATATTTTGTCAAAAGCTTGCGCTACATCAAGAAAGATAGTAGAGCAAACCTGTCTTTCTTCCAATGATTTTTCAATTACTCTCTATTATTCTATGGACTTGATCCACAGTTGAATGAAATTCTGTGAAACCAAACTGATCTTCTGGTATTATGTTTTCGCCTTCGATAATTGGTTTTATTCTTTTAAGAAGTATTTTTTCGAACAGTTTTAAGATTACAGGTAATAACGAGATTGGTCTGCAAGAAGAAACTTCATTTGGTGGTTTTCCAGGTTTAGGAATCATTATCACTTCTGCTACTTTCCATATCTTAGATACATATTTTAATGTTAAAGATTCATTAATAAGATATGTAAGTTTTACGATTGGTTTAAGAGGTAGTTGATTGAGAATTTCGCCAGTAATTAAGTCAAATCGTGCAGCTTGCAGCATTTTTAGTATTAATGTTTTTTTTTCAATTTCCATTGCAATCAGAGGGTCTGATTTCACCTTCTTCCTGGGTAATATTTTCCCAGTCTAGAATGGCTTCGCCCTAATTCGTTTCGAAAGCATTTTCAAGATATTTGGCAAACCTATTAACCTTTTGAGTATTGCTTTTTGCATATGTCCCATCTGCACTTCTAGTTGGAGAATTCTGCAGGATTGGTCTCTTAAGTCTCTTAGTAGTTTTCCAAAGTGAATAATCAGTTTTACTGTCATTTGATAGTCCAATTTGATATTCACTAATAGTCATTTTGAATATTTTGAATCTCTCTTGTGAGTTGTTTTGTTGCGTTATTTTCTCTAGTTTTATCTGCTGCGCATCTAGATTGATTCTTGTCTTTTCGGAAATAAGGGTTCGAATTTCTTTGAGGTATTGTTACGTTTTGTTCGTGGGGTAATAATAGGGATGTTATCCCATGTAGCTTGTTGGATATTATCAACCAATGTTTCCGCTCCATTGTCTAGCTGGTCTTCCTTTCTTATTGAGGATGACAAGTTGATAGTGTCTTCAAGTTGAAGTTTAAAGCTCTGCCAGTCAGTTAATCTGTTAGTCAATCAAGCAAGTATTTCTTTTTATATACTACTATCGCTTAGGGTGAGGACAATTGGAGAATTGTCCAAGTTCATATCCAAAGCCTCTTCCACGTACATATAGTTTACAGACACATTTCGTGTTATAACAAAATCAATAAAATCTGGAATTTTATCAAGGTCTGTAGGCCAATATGTTGGTTTGCCAGTTGAAATTGTTTTACATTTTACTTGGTTGACTGCTTGTAGTAGTTTATTTCCTTTTGTATTTGTTAATCTAGATCCCCATTGAATGTGTTATGCATTTGAGTCGCCTCCAATGATAAATCTATATCCCTGTTTATTTAGGAAGTCTAAATATTGTGCTTTTTTTGAGAGCATGTCTAGGCGGATAGTAAACTGCAGAGACAGTGATATTGTATGTTTTTGTTTTAACATTTACAGAAGCAGCTTGATATTCATCTGTTGTATCCCGTCTTTTGGTTATATTCAATTGTTTCCGTGATTATGATAGCACTACCACCTCTGGCTGTATTTCCAGGATGTATGGTGTGATATACGTTACCTATATCCTTTGATTTTGAAGAATGTCTCTCTTGTAAAATGAGTCTCGGAAATAAGACATATGTCAATATTAACTATTTTTAGGATTGCTTGCAATGCTTGTTAGTGTTGCAAGAGCCCATTGGCATTATTCCATAATCGTAATGTTACTTGACATTGCGGTTTTTGGGAATAGCTCCTTTAGTGCTATGTTCAAGCCTGCTTATACGTTCATCCATTTTTGTTAATTTCTCCATAATTGGCTGAAGAGACTTTTGAATGAAAGCATTTTGATCTTGCTTTTTTCAAACCTACGTAATTTATATTCCTTGTCTATAGGTATTAAAAATAAATGATTATTCAACAAGTTTCTGCCTAACTGAGAACACCTGTGACTCGTATATATTACCACGGTGGCGTATAATATGAATATTCGAGATCATCAAAAATGAAACTGAGTTATACTAACGCAATAAATAAATTTTCCGTTTCGCAAAACCGCAGACGCAGAGTTGAAACCATCCAGCAGAGCAACGTGACGGCACAAAATAACCGCAAAGTCTCTGACAAATTTCACGAGATTTCTCCGCGTTCGAGTGCTCCCCCTGTAATTTTCCAACCACCTAGCACGCCAACAAAGCGAATCCGCCCCTGGTTGGGCCAGGGCCGGGGGTGAGGCAGCCGAAGAATTCGCGTGGTACGTAACGTACAAGGGCCGCACGTAGTTAACGCCGCTGTTGGTTTTCCCACAGCCCACTTCGCTGACGGCGCGGAAAAATCTCTCTATTTATTCTCGCCGGGCAAATATTTAATTTGGGAAACTCGGAAAAGCGCACGGCAGGCTGCGCGTAATAGAAGTCCAATGTGTGAGAGCACTTTTATTCTGGGAATTAGTTGAAATTTTATTGGCGAACTGTCGAAAACTTTTATTATGTTGACGCGGAATACGTTTTGTCCGCGGGATATGTGAACAGGGAAATGTGGCCGGTGTTTGTATAGGAATTCAACGGCGGGCCCATTTCGCGTGTTGCAAACACATTAAGGCTGAGTGTGTTTGATTAATTAATAATTCACGAATTTAATTCATGCGTGAATTTCGTTGTAATGTAGCATTCAAGATGCACACATTGTGGTATCACAAACAACATCCACCAGAAGCTATTAGGTTTGACTACTAATTAAATTTTGGCAAAAGTGACAGTATGACCACTAGGGTGGTCCTTATTTTTCGACCTTGAATTTTCCGCGGAATCGTTCCATGTGGTGAATAATGTGTCTATACAAAATTTGAGCCCCATCAGATAACAATAAAACGTGCCATTTTATGATTTTAATTTCGAATTAAGAGCTATATTAAAAAAAAGTATTTATACTAGAAATTTAATTTTATAATTTGAATAAAATTTATAATACTTGTTACCCAGAGTTACAAATCTTTCAAACACATCTTTCAGCCCTAAGGAAACACAACTGTTGGAAAAAGGCCAGAAATACGCACCACCAACCACACAATTAAACCTCCCACAACTGACCATAGAATTAGATATAGCTTTAAAACACCACCCACAGGAAGAAACTATCAAAGGCGAATGTATCAGCATTGTAAAACAAGCAGAAAATAACAGACAAATAATGGATAACACAGTAAAGGTACAAAGATCAATACTAAGAAAATTAAAAAGAAAAATCAAAAATAACGACCTCACAGTGGTAACAGCAGACAAGGGGGCTGGATTGGTAATACTAGGCAGATCATTATACATAGAAAAAACAGAGAACTTCCTCCACAACAATAACTACACACAAATCCCAAAGAATCCCATCACAACATTCATAAACAAAACAAAAACGCTACTAAAACACACGAAAGATACAGTGAGTAAGTTTACAAACAACACAAAAACACTAATTCCAATGAATCCCACAATACCAAAACTATACGGACAACCCAAGCTACACAAACAAGACCAACCCATCAGACCAATCATCACATCCATTAACTCACCAACACACAACATTGCAAGGTTGATTAATAACATACTGAACAACACAACACACTACACCCCCAAGCATACAATAAAGAACAGGGAAGAACTCATCACACATATCAAAAACACACAACTACCACCACATTTCACCCTCGCCTCATTCGATATCACCAATCTATATACAAAATTACCCATTCATGAAACTTTAACCTACACGCGAACCATCATCAACCAACAGACACGATTGAATCTACAGATATTTGCAAACTCATAGAATTAACAGTTGAACAAAACTTCTGCACGTTTAACAATAAGTTTTATAAAATGAATGACGGACTTCCCATGGGCTCACCACTCAGCGACATGCTAGCAAACATATTTTTAGACCAAATGGAAAGTAACATCATCAATAACATTCAAAATCCATACAACAAACAAATAATAATGTGGAAAAAATATGTAGATAACATTTTCATCATTTGGGCAGATGACAACGCACACAAAATCACGGATTTACAATACATAAAGAGCCTTCACAATTCCATCAAATTCACACTCGAAACAGAACAGAACGGTAGTATTAACTTTTTGTATCTCACCATATATAAAACAGAAAACAAACTAAATTTCAAAATTTACAGAAAACCCACACAAACTGACACCTTAATTCCAGCAGGCTCATTCCATCGCAGACCACACAAATACGCAGCCATATACTCACTAATCAATAGAATGCTTTCAACACCACTAAACCACTATAATAAAAAAATAGAAATAGAAATGATTAAGCAAACTGCAATAAACAACGGTTTTAAAATTAACACAATTAACAAAATGATCAGGAAAGCAACCTACAAACATTTCAAGCTCCAACATAAGATTCAAAACAGCCCAACAAACATAAACACACCAACACAAAACACACACATTACAGTGACATCATCATCAGTGACAAAATTAACCAAACATTAAAACAACACAATATAAAAACAACCTTCACAACCAAAGATAACATTAACACACAATTATGCAACGCTAAAGATCCTACAAACCCCTCAGACAGGAATGGTGTATACTCCTTAACTTGCAATGACTGTGGAGCAAAATACATTGGCGAAACCGGACGATGGAAATAGATTTGGCGGATACTTGTTTAAACTCCATTATGGGAAGTAAAAATGAACAAACTAAAGTGAGCAAATCCCCACTTTTAAATTTAAAACTGTAAAAACTGTTTTTACCTCTCCCGTGTTTAGATGATACTCCACAACCCTCCCACTACAAAACTGTTAGGTGTTACGCTATTTTTAAGAATGTAGTACATTTGTAATATCATTATTCATCTGCCCGATGAAGACACTGTGTGTCGAAACATGTCGCGGACAATAAAATAATGTTTTAAACTCAAAACGTGCTTTATTTACCCAGTCATAAAACCGGACGACCTATAAAACAAAGAATCTAGGAACATATAAGAGACAAGAATATATCAAACTTTGGAAGACACTTATACTTCCATAACCACAAATTCGATCCTAACAAAGGCGTAAAATTACTACACAACACCTCCAAAGGGTTAAAACAAATACTACTAGAGACATATGAAATCAACCGAGTTATCAACACCGAAAGAGACATGCAATGCCTAAACGAACAAACACAACTGAATTCTAAACCTATGTACAAGTATCTAGATAAGCCGTTTAACTCCATAAATGAACCACAGCAGAGACTGACAGACAGACTAATACAGACCACACTAACGTACATAAACTTATAAATAACTACCACGAAAAAAAAATCCTCCAAAGCACGAGGCACTGTCATACATAAATATCCACACTGACAGACCACACAACACGAAGCGTAATTTTTCATTATTACATCTAATTCCCTTAATATATGGGACAAACGCTAAGAACAACATACAATATAACAAACATAAATGTGGGTATTGATCAAGCTGTTCCTTACCAGTCGTTACCACAAGTAAATTGATAATAACCTAACTTAAAGCGTAATTAATAAAAACAAAAAAACAACTACCTATGTTAACTACAAACTAAACACATATATGCCTCACACTAATGAATTCACACATTATATAGTTTCAATTAACTTCTCTTGTAACACGCATCTCACTTGTAATATTTTTAGAAATAAGAACCTCTGAAGATGGCTTAAATTTTAAACAAAGCCAAGACTAGTTAGGTAGAACAACTTATTTTAATGAATAAAGGACAAAAACAAAGACATAATTGATATTTTATACAAATGCCAGTTAGTACTCCAAAACCCTACTACATATAATTTATATAACTGGTAATTATGGATATAACTCTTACGAAAATAATACTTGAGTATTAGGAAATCGTCGGCGATAGTCGCTTACAACTTTCAAAACAAATTGTGTTTGCCCTTAATTATTTGTTAAAATCTTATTATAATCCTCAATGAGTTTTATTCCTCTTTCTGCCGTATCATTTAATACTCATAGCTTCGTCACAACTTCCATTGCTATATTATAATTACAGTTCTTACTCCATTTATATGGATCTTGTCGGAGAAAATCTTCTTCTAGCTCCAAAAGTTTGAAACATTTTCTCGTGTCACTGGTTATGAAATATTCGATACCTTGTAGTAAAAAATCAAATATTGCCGTTTCCCTTACTTCTGCGTGTTTATTTCTGACAGTTCCTCTGCAAATTTGGCTTCGCAGGCAAATAAACAATTGACCTTGTTTCTTTTTGTTTGTATTGAAAATTTTCTCTCAAAAAAAACATCAATGCAACAAGTTCGGGGCTCAAATATCACAGATGTTTGCGAAATTTTTGAAAAACAACTATCAATAATTCAGCATTTTCGGTTCGGTAATCGAAAAGTTTTTTCAAAAATTGAAGATCGTGGTATGGTGCAGCTGCAGAGAATCAAGCTTGGACCTATACTGTAACTAAAAATTACAAATATCGCAAAGCGAGGTTTCTCAAGTAAGATATGTTTTATTTAAATTTATGTTAAAAATAATGTTTAAATTCTTATAAAATAATAATATCATTTGAAATAATTGATACGATTTGAAAACAATTTCTTTTTAATCTTTTAATGCACTCAAGAAAATCATTAAATCGTCGGCACGTTTTCCTTTAATTTTGTTGTTTTCAAACTTGGCACAAGATGTTTTCTCACTAAATGGAACTATAATAAAGGGTGCCGCAGAAAAAATAAAATTTCGACAAATAACTAAGGGGCACCCTAATGACCACCATTGCTTCTTCGACTTGCTGATGCGTTTACTTCCAAAAGTGATTCATTCTCTTGGAGAGGAGAGGAAAAATTCCTATGAAAATTAAAAAAACAATAATAATAATAGAAAAGGTTTTTGATACTTCTCAAAAAGAAGAGACACATTTTTATACTCTCTGCTCCCTACTTCCATTAACTCTGTATCATTTACAATGAAAAGTTTGTAACAAAAGGCTCCCGTTTTGCCATTACCTTCGTCTCTAAAGTCTTACTAAAGTCTTAGTTTCGTCTTACTAATAGTGTTTTATTCCCTCTTCCCATTAATAAAGAAAAAAATACCTTTTTTTACAAAAAAGTGAAGAAGGTGGTTTTGTGAAAAATGTGTTTTTTTCTTTATTAATACGAACCTTTCACAAGCTCCAAGATACCACTTTTTTTCCCTCTTCCCATATTTCCTATTTTTTCCATATATCCTCTTTTTTCCGTTTTTTCTGGGCGGGGGTAGTGCAGCTTCGCTCTTAAAGGAGAGAAGAGAAAAAAATCCTGTGGAAATGGTAAAACAATACTACTAATAGAAAAAGTTTTTGATACTTCTCAAAAAATGAGAGACACATTTTTATGCTCTCTGACTACCTACTACCATTAATTCATTACAATAAACAGTTTGTAAAAACTCCAGTATCGACAAAAAGTGACTCTCGCCTGAATCCTCCTTCAAGAAAACTGTTCCTTCCATACATAACATAACAGGAATAGCTACAACACTGGCATTGCAGGTGCTATTCCAGTTACAAAGATGAAAATAGTCTGTTTATTGAATTTGTTCATCAGTTCTAAAGTCGCTGACGAGATTCCTGCTGTGACAATTACATATCTAGTCTGATATGTATTACTTACTATAATTAGATAATTATTACTTACTATAATTAGATAATTATTCCAGTTTGATAATTATAATACTTGGTGTTAATATTGTTGACGCGGCTCCAGTGTAAAAAATTGAAAGAATCGATTTATCGATTGGAGTCTTTATATTACTGGTACGATTTCAGGTGAAAAAGTTATAAATATAGTCTTAAAGATGGTGCTCTGCTCTAATGTTGCTGATGCGATACCAGTTTAGAAAAATTTAAATGGTTGATTTATCATCTGTTTTTCTTTATGTGGCTAACACGATTCTACTTGGAAAAGTTTGAAGTTTGAATATTTGATTACTTATCTCAATATGATCAATATCTGTGTCACCAGAATCTGTTCTGATATTGATCACACGATTATAGTCGAAATATTTTAAAGTAGTCTGTTTATCCTCTGACGTCATGTAATTGTGTAAAGTGTGTTAAAAAATAATGATTAAATGAGAAAAAATCCATGTGAATCATTATTAGTCTAACGACTTCAAATTAAAAATTTGCGGTTTCTCTCCATTCACGATGTTTTTGCGTCAGCTGAGTCTATGAATATCTAGTAATTTTGATGGCAGTGTTTCGGAAATAACTGAATTCCCCAATGGAACATATCAACTTTTTTTAGGTTAAGTTGTTTTCAATTTGGGCTTATATTTTTTAAATAACATTGTTGCCAGATGTAAAGTTTAAATTATTAGAGATGAAAATGGAACGGTTGGAAAGAAAATGAAACATAATGCATTGAAAAACATTTAATTTATTGCAATTTGGAAATTATAAATCTGACACTGTGGTAGGAAGCAAATGTCTAATAGACATCGACACAATCGACTGAATCAGTTTGCCCAATATGACAAAAAGAAAACCCAGCCAACTCGGTTGCAAAAGGCTCGTGAATGGAATATATAAACCTGTCTTTGTGTGGTACCAAATAAGATAAGCATTAAAGAAGCATTAATCGGATTTCACGAGATGAAACTTAATGCTTCTCTTATTGGTCCTATTATTATTGTTATTATTTTTAATGTTGACCGTTGTTTAACAAAATGCAACTAAAGATTCTTACAATTTCCGCAAAGTTTTGTGAATTATCCATATTTTTTTGTAAATTTGCGGTTGGTTGACAGATTTACGAATTTAAAAAAAATATATAAACCACTAGTGAAAATAAATATTAAACTTTGTCCACAACTTGATATAATATGCATCAAATTTTTAGTAGGAATTTTGTTTATTTTATTCAATAATAATATATGTTTTTGCAAGGAATTATACAATTTCCATTTCATGAATTTCCAATTCATTATGAGTTTTTCATAATTCATTTTTCAATCAGCATATTAGAATAGAGTGGAATTTTAATCATTTTGAAGAATGTGTAATGGAAATTTCCTAACTGTAACATACTGAAAAACGATCTTGTTTAACGAAAATATTTCAATATTGACAGATACTTACAATGTTTTATGAAGATTTGTACAGTTTCTGCAAAGTTTCGTAAATTTTTCGTTTTTTTTTAAATTTTCGAATTGTTTCTAGGCAGATTTATATATTTGGTACTTGGAAATTAATTAATTTATGAGGAATTAGTGGAAATAAATATTGAACTTGGTCCGCATGTTGTATTATGCAAATGAAATTTTCATAATTAATTTTTCAATCAGCATATCAGAATAGAGTGGAATTTTAATAATTTTACAGAATGTGTAATGGAATTTGCCCAACTATAACATACTCAAGACGATCTTGTTTAAAGAAAATATTTCAATATTGACAGATATTTACAATGTTTTTACGAAGATTTGTACAGTCTGAAAAGTTTAGTAAGTTTTCCGTATTTGTTTTGTAAATTTTCGAATTGTTTCGAGACAGAATTAAAAATTGGGAATTCGGAACTTCATTAATTTATGAGCATTTGGTGAAAATTAATATTGAAGTTAGTCCGCATCTTGTACTATGTAAATGATTTTTGAGTAGGGTTTTTGTGTCTGTCACTCAATAATATTTTGTTCCAAGAAATTGTACATTTACCACTAATTCATAGAGAATGTTAATAATTTTCTAATCAGCATTCAATCAAAATATGGTGGAATTTTATTTGATTTTGAAGAATGTGTTGAATTTTTCCAATACATAAGAAAATTAAAAAAAAATCTATATTGATAAATTCCTACAATGTTTTCATGAAAATTTGTAAAATGTAATTGTAATAAGTTTTGTATTACATTTTTATGAACGCATTTTTTTTGAAAATATTCAACAAACTGCATTTTTCCACTAATTATTGCAAAGTCTCAATAAATTTTTAACAAATATTGAATAAATTTCATGATCTTAATTTCAGAATTCACAATTCCACGATATACACCAAATTGTACGAATTTTGTAATAAATTTGCGCAAAGCTTTATAAACATTCTATATAATATGCACTTTTATGAAACTTCAATACATTTAATGATTTTTTGTGAAATCAAGGAAGTTTTTTTTAATTCTTCTACTAATATTTGGAAAAGTTTGAAAATACCGATTAATATTGTTATTACTTTTAATTGTGAAACGTGTTTGACAAAATGCAAGTTTTGTAAAATGTTAATAAAGATTTGTACAATTTCCGCAAATTTTAGAAAATTTTCTAAAATTTACGATTCGTTTACGATCTTTTAAATTAAACGATTTTTTAATTAAATTTATAACCGCAATTACAGAAATTTAATATTATACTTATTTCACAACATGATTTATAAATGTGCAAATGACTTTTGAGTACCTATTTTGTTTCTATTATTCAATAATCATTTTTACCATAAAACTGTACGTTTTCCACTAATTCATAATTAAGTTTCAAAATTATACAATAATGTTTATCAAAATATGCTGGAATTTAATATTGAACTTAGTTCACAACTTGATTTATAAATATGAACATGAATTTTGAGTAGCTATTTTGTTTCTATTACTCAATAATCATGTTTATCATGAAATTGTACGTTTTCCACTAATTCATAATTATTCAATAAGTTTATCAAAATATGATGGAATTTTAATTAAATTTCAAGAGTGAGTCGTAGAATTTCCTCAAATATAATAGTATATAATGATACAAGTGCATAAGAGAGCCATTCTACTATAATAGTATATAATGATACTAGTGCATAAGAGAGCCATTCACGCACGCTCGTCCGAATTAGGAGCACGACGCGAAGCGAAGTGTTTTTAACGAAACATCATTATCTATTAATGTGCAGTGCGCACATTATTTTGGAGTAAGAATTTCGTTTCTATTATTCAATAATAATTTCTACCGAAACTTGCTCTTATTCCTCTAATTCATAACGAATTTTCATGATTTTTTTACAAGCATTATCAAAATATTGTAGAATTTTCATATTAATTTTGAAGAAATTGTTTAAAGAAAATACTTCAACATTGTCAAATTCTTACAATGTTTTCACTGATCATTTTTGTAAATTGTATCTACGTTCTTATAAACATTTGCACAGATTTTATAATTTGTACAAGTTCCACAAAGGTGAAAGGTCAAATTTGCGCAAAGTTTTATAAAGTTGATATATATTCTTACAAACACATTTTTCAAACACAATATTCCACAAATATGTCGAAAATTGTGAGAATACCTATTATAAATATAATTTTGTGAAATTTTCACGAAAATTTATACAATTTCCGCAACATAAATTTTCCATTATTTTTTTTAACGTTTTGATTCATCGAGAGATTTTTCAATTTGTAAATTAAGTTTCAATTAAATTAATGACCAATTAGTAAAAATTAATATTGAACTTAGTCTACATCTTGATACATAAATGTTCAAATGATTTTTGAGTATTGAATTTCTTTCTATTATTCAATAATAATTAACAATCCTGATGAACTGATTAGAAGAAAAAGTTTGTTTAAATAAAATATTTTAATATGTATTGATATATTCTTACAATTTTTTCATAAATTTTGTAAATTATAAGTTGATAAGGTATGAGAATTCTGGCTTAATTTCTCATAAGGATTTACATTGGGATCTAAATTTACTTTTTTTCCGGACATCTGTGGGACGGTTGTGAGGCACATGTGAGACACGTGTGAGACAAGTATGAGACACCTGTGAGGCAGTTTTGCATTGAAGATATACAGAGGTGTGAGACATGTGTGAGACACCTGTGACACACATGTGAGGCACCTGTGAGGCACATGTGAGGCACATGTGAGGCACCTGTGAGGCCCCTGTGAGACACATGTGAGATATCTGTGAGACAGTTGTGAGACACCTGTAGCACGACCGGAAAAAGTAAATTTAGACCTTATGCAAATCCTTATGGGAAATTGAGCCAGAACGTTCATACCTTATCTACTATTATATCAAGTGGCTCAAAATCACTTTCGTCAAGGTTGCCATGACAAAATTGGGCAGGTATAAAATGTATGTCTTAGCTTACACTTGTCAAATCTGACATATGTCAGGGAACAGCCAAATACTTCAGTAGTTTAGGTATGTCTTAGGTTACACTTGTCAAATCTGCCAGATATGTCAGGGAACAGCCAAATACTTCAGTAGTTAATATTCAGATATACGTTTTTTTTCATGGCACGCTTTAATGAGAGATTTTTTGAATCGCGTGTTAGTTTCAATTGCATTTTTGGGAACCTATTTTTTGATAATTTTCTTTCTAAAGTTTTCACAAAAAACAAGTCTCCAGTTTCTGCTACATCTTTGCTAACAATTTTTTTTTTCTTTCTAAAGAGTTTCTACAAAATACAAGTCTCCACTAATTATTACAAAGTTGCAATCAATATTAAAGGACATTGAATTTTTTTATGATATTTGTCCCTCGAGAATTTAAAAAAGTATCCCAACATTTTATAATTATCTAGAAAAAATGTGTACTTACTATACTTTACTTGAATCCTCTTTACTCGGATCGGAGCATAGGGCTTCTACAAGCTTCTTGTACTAAGTTGTGTAAATTCTCAATTCTGACTATGTCTAGTAGAATTTAAAGGTTTATAAACGTATATTCAGGTGTATTGCATATAAAATTTAAAAAAAAATAATTCTTACGTGTTCGTTAGTGCACAAGTTCACATTCACATGTCAAAACAATTATGACATAATATCATTTGATATTTAAATGTGCTGCTGTCAAATAACATACACGTAAGGCCTCTGGTATGATACGAGCGGTGAGAGGCTGCGGCGAGCGGCAGAGCTACAAAACAAACGTTTTGGTCACTTTTTGAATGAAGCGTGCTGAAAAAACTTGACGCTTTGCGCTTGCCGCTCACCACTGCACCTTGACATTAATATTCTCTACCGCTCACCGCTCGTATCGTACCCGAGGCCTTACTGTTACCTTTTTTTGATACGCCTCATTTAATTATGTAATGGTATTTTTTCAATAACCTATTTCGTCTACTGTGGCTATTTACTGCTATCAAAATGCTGTTTAGCATACTTAGTAGTGGGGCAACACGGGTTCTGGGTCAATTTCCCCATAAGAAATACACGGGCCGTTTTTTCGGTACTTACTTCCGGTCGAGCGAGCCGTTGCGTGTATGTTGGGCTGCCTAACATCTTCGCGGGACCCTTAGCCTCTCACGATATCCTCTTGTGCTCCTCCGCCCCTCCGCCCCTCAGCCCCTCACGATATCCTCTTCGAAAAATCGGCCCATGTATTTCTTATGGGGAAATTGACCGAAAAATCGGTCCATGTAATTCTTATGGGGAAATTGATCCAGAACCTGTGTCGCCCTACTACTATACTCCGAGGCCGGTTCTCTGCGGATTTCGCTTCATTCATATCCAGTTCTCTAACTTAGTCATGCAATGTAGTATTTATGAAACATTCTACTTTAAAATACATAGCTGAAGCATTATAAACTCTTATGGTTTCTCCTAATACATCCGCAGAGCTCTGAATAAGTCATAATAACGATAGTTGTAAACTGGATAAATATTCATTTAAAAAAAATGCATAAAGTAATCTCCAGAATAACGCTCAATTTTTCTTGAACTGGTGTATACAAATCTGTTTACCGCTGAATTTTCTTTTAATAATCGCAGAACATCCATCACAATAAAATTCATACCAGGATAATAATCGTGGGAAAATAAAACGCGAAAAAAAACATCACAGATAAAATTAATATCTTGTTAATTCATCCTGAAAAATTTATCTTAATACATAATGCACCCAATACTAACAATTTACTGTTTTTTTTAAGAGATTGTAACTTAAACGTTAAATTTCTACAATACTGATAACGGGTATAATATTAATCTACCCTAAGACAAAAAATATTAAAACATATTTTAAATTTAATTACAATTTTTTGTTCTACGCCAGTTTTAATGTGCTCGGATATTAATAATAAAAAATTCCCAAGATGCATTTTCCGGACACGGAATTGTATAATTGCTCATTATTACATTACCGAGGGTTATAATATGAATCTACCCGGGAATAAAATAAAGAAAGTTACTTCAATTTTTAATTAATGTACAATTTGTTACCCTAAGAGAAAAAATAATAAAAATATTTTTAAATTTATTTACTATTTTTGTTCTACTTTTTTTATCAATATGTGCTCGGATATTAATAATTAATTTCAAAGATACATTTTCCGGACACGGAATTTTATAATTACTCATTATTTCATTACTGAGGGTTTTAATATGAATCTACTCTGGAATAATATAAATAAAGTTACTTTAATTTTTAAATAATGTACAATTTGTGTTCTTTAATTCTGATCAATATGTACTCGCATATTAATAAGTAAAATTTCCTTGGATAAATTTTCCGGGCATGAAATTGTATAAGTGCTCTTCATTTTAAATTTTAATTGTAAACACGCTCGAATGGAATACAATTTGTTAAGCAATCATTATTTGAGTGCTACAAAACACGTGAACCCTTTTGTATTGATTACATTGTCTGTTAATCGTTACATGTATAATGTAGCAATTTATTTTCAGTATTTCTATTCTGCATGATTGCATAATTGCTCTTTATTTTATATAATGGGCTATTCTCGAACACGTATTCAAGTCCAGTACTCCAGCAGAACTAGTAGTGGCTTTGGTATTGATTGAAATTTCCGCGAATTTTCAAAGATGAATTTTCTTGCGCGCAGCTGGTTGAAACTACCTTGGAATAAAATAAATGTTGCTTTAATTTTAAATTAATGTACAATTTGTGTTCTATTAATTTTTATATCAATATGTACTCGCATATTAATAAGTAAAATTTCCTTGGATGAATTTTCCGGGCATGAAATTGAATAATTGCTCTTTATTTTAAATTTTAATTGTAAACACGCTCGAATGGAATACAATTTGTTTAGCAATCATTATTTGAGTGCTACAAAACACATTAACCCTTTTGTATTGATTACATTGTCTGTTAATCGTTACATGTATAATGTAGCAATTTATTTTCAGAATTTCTATTCTGCATGATTGTACAATTGCTCTTTATTTTATATAATGGACTATTCTCGAACACGTATTCAAGTCCAGTACTCCAGTACAAGTGGTAGTGGCTTTGGTATTGATTGAAATTTGTGCGAATTTTCCAAGACGAATTTTCCCGCTCACAGCGGATTGAAACTTTGTCAGCGAATTTTGCAAGATACATTTTCCACGACGAATTTTCCTAACACGGAATTTTACAATTGCTCTTCATTTAATGTAATAGAGTATTCGAGTCCGTAAAACTTTTGTACTTAATGTAGCAATTTTATTAAACTATTCGTTATCTGTTGCATTGTACAGTAGCTCTTCATTTGATATAATGGGCTATTCCAAAACACCAATTCAGTTATACTACTTTAAAACTTTTCTATTGATTAAAAATTCTTTTGATGGCAGTGTGTGCTGTGGATGCCGTTTTTTTTTAAAGAACTTGTATTCTGTTGCGTTCTACAAAATTGCTCCTCATTGGATGTAATGTGTTCTACTCTGCAATCCTCGCGAATTACTCTTTGCACAACCCTTCTGGTCCTCGACCTTCATCGTTTTTGTTCGTTCGTCGCACGCGCCTCGTCCCCCGTCCGGGCGGAGGGCTGCAACAGTGGTTAGTGATACTCTGCCGTGCTTACACTTCCTCCCTTCAATTTCCTGTTACTGTGGATCCTGTTTACGTTCAAGACCACATCGCAGACCAGGTTCGTAAATAGTTATTATTTCTACTAGTAGTTGGAATTTTTCCTTATTTTAGGAGGAAATAAAATGGTTTAAGTCGTAAAAATATTAATAAAAATTAATATCGTAAAAACAAAATATCTGGGAGGAAAAGAATAAAGAAAAAATGGCCTATAATTTACTTTTAAAGTATTTTTTAATTAAAAACCAAAATAATTATATTTTTAAATTACTATATTGCTAATTTTTACAGTATAACAATGTTTAATTTTTTTTTTCGCTGATTTTCACATTTTTCACACATTTACAATATTATGTGTGGTAGCAACAATAATGTGTGGTTACGAGGTAGAACATACTTGGATAAGTTTTTAATAAAATCTGTATGCTTTATACTTTTTCGACTAGTTTCGGTGTAGGAAAGCTTTAACACAAAATATTTATCAGTGGTGGTAAATATGGGTAACATGAAACTAAAATTTTGAAAAAATCCTCCGATATAGAGCTCAAATTTTGAAAAAAGAGTTTAAAATTTCATTCTCTATGACTGTTTTCTTATGACTGTGTATATTAAAATTTAGACTTTAATTTTTAAGTAAAAGTAAAATCTAGAAAGTAAAATTTAGTAAAAGACTTAAAAATTAGACTCAATATGTACGGTTTCATAAATTTTGGTACAAAGCACTTAGAACCTGAAATTTTACTCTATTCGTCATTCATAAAGTAAAGTCTTATGCCCTTAGCTACTAAGGTGGGAAATATGTTAATTGCAGAAAAAATTTATTATCTTTATAGTATGTCTGTGCCCAAAAATCAGTAGCGTTAAAGCTTATGTGTTATTACTCAAATATCGGCGATTTCTGATACTGTAGCTAATTGCCGTCGCTAAGGAGTCACTTAAGATCAAGTGTTACAGTTAAGTACAATATTTGATACGGAAAAATATAATTATATCCTTATACTTTGGCCTTAATTACGGATTCACATCACACATTTGCAAATAATATTCATATTAACAAATTATGCGGAAATTATCAAAAATTTGTATATAGTTTTCTCTGAAAGAGAAAAAAGTATATGAAATTTTAGTCTGTATTTCTGCTGCTATAGCTAATTACCGTCGCCAATGACCTACACAAATTTTACAGTTACAGTATTTAGTACAAAAAAAATAAAATAGCCTTGAACTTTGGGCTTAAGTAAGGATAATAATTATATTATCGATTTATGCGTTAATTATTAAAAACTTTAAAGGAGTAAAATGTATTTTAATTTTAATTCTTCGTGTTTCTTTTCAATGTTTTGTCATTTTAAAACATATTTATTAAAATTTAGGTTTCAAAATTAAGCTCTAGTTTTACTCTTTCACAACTTCTGAAATTATGGCACAAAAAACATAAATTTTACTTTATTCGTTACCTGTAAACTCATAAATTCATAGAAAGTTTGCTCCTAAAAAAATTGGACTTTTACAGTTTTATGTACTACTCAAATATACCCAATTTCAACTGCAGTAGTTAATTACCGTCGCAAAATTACTACCGCTAGTAAATTGGCAAGTTTTACAGGTAGCTACGGTATTTCATATTTATCATAAAAAATTGAATAAATCCATGAAATAGCTGATTCACATATCGTCGGATTAATTAATTAATTAATTTCCACCAATAATTAGTGAAAACTTACACTTTGTGGAAACTTACATTATAGAATTGGTTCATCATAAAACAGGGTGCAAGTTTCCATCAATTATTGCTGGAAACGTGCACTTTGTGCACTCACATCATAAAATTGGTTCATAAAATGTAATTGAAACTAGAATTTGCAAATCTTCGTAGAAACATTCTAAGAATTTGTCAATATTGGAATGTTTCCTTGAAACAATTTTCTTTCAAATACATACATATGTTATAATTGGGAAAATTATAACGCATTGTTCAAAATCGATTAAAAGTCCACCATATTTTTATAATGCTTATTGAAATTTTTTGAAATTTTATTTTGTATTAGTGAAAAATGTCAAAATTTTAAAATAGAACTATAAGTCTTGGTCAAAAAATTGTTAAAATCTGACACTATTGAAATATTTTCTCTATAAAATTTTCATTCATTCATTCATTTCAGATTATTTCATAGTTGGAAAAATTCTATAATGGCATATTCTAAATCAATTAAAGTTCACCATATTTTGATAATGCTCAGTGAAGAATTATGAAAATGCATTGTAAATTAGTGGAAAATGTTCAATTTGTGAACTAAAACTTATAAATCTTCCTAAAAACATTTTTAGAATTTGTCGATAATTATTTATTTTCTTTGAACAAATTTCTTTTAGTATTTTATAGTTGGAAACATTCTATTACGTATTTTTTATGTACATGTACGTATGGTGTACAGAATGATCCTATAACCTTATATAACCGAATTTTCGTACCTGTTTAACTTTTAAAATGTGTCTACTGAAAAGTGACCTTATTGGACTTGGTGACTTTTGCCAGAACACCGACGATATAAAAACTCTAAATTAACCTTATCTAACCTAGCCATTCATAGTCATTCGCAGCCAGAATCGAGAATTTAAAATAATTTGTTCAAATTTTACAAAAAATCTTAAATCTGTATCTCGCTTAAATATAAAAATATTGGGGTTTTTTTAAAATTATTTTCGTGAAACTTGAAAATTCATAAAATATGTTTAATGTTCATGTTTAATGTTCAATAAAATGTATTTTAACCTTACGCTTGCAACTATTATGAACCAATTTTATGATTAATTTCCACCAATAATTGGTGGAAACTTGCACTTTATGGAAACTTACATCATAAAATTGGTTCATCATAAAACAGAGTGCAAGTTTTTATCTATTATTGGTGGAAACTTGCACTTTGTTTTTTTTAAATTGAATTAACGGGTTACTAACGGTATTATTGCCATAATACCATAAAAATAAAAATACAATTTATACAAATTATATGATAAAAAGAAGATGAATGTTACACATATACACAAATACTTAACTTAAAAACAAAAAAAAAGGTGGTTTTGGATTTTTACATTTTCTGAAAGGAATTGGTTTATTTTTGGACGAGTTTAGTTCATGAATTCAATAATCTCAGATTACAAAATACTAACAAATTCAGTTTGCGACACAAAATAATGCAAGTACTGACAAAATCATCCTGAAATTTTTAGTAATTTCGCTATGACACTATTACAAAAAAAAAACAGCTTTGGCTGTTTAAGTACAGATTGATAACTGATGAAGATGTTTGATCGAGCGTAACTTAAAAACAAAAAAAGTAAACAACTTGCAGGAGTATGCCAGACCACTATTTTTTTAAGATTTAAAGATTATTCAAAACAATACGAATCATTTCTAAAATGGTTTAAATGTTGTAGAAACATAAATAAATAACTTATTTAGCTATAAAACTTAACAAAAGTAGTAGTTATTATTTAAATCTTTAAAAATAGTGGTATACGTCTGAAGATGGGTGAAAGATAGCCGAAACTAGTCTAGTAAGGTGAAGAAAACATAATAAAATAATAAAAACAACATAACATCTTTATATCTAAACATATAAACTACCAGTAAGTACTTCAATAAAGAAGGAAGAAAACAATAAAAAATATAATAATAACGATTATCAAAAATATATGAAACTATTACAAAAATAACAATAATTATAATTTTGCACTATAAAATTAGTATCAAGTATTTAATAAATTTCTCACATTCAGTTTTGGGTGTTTGTGTAATGGCCTATTTCTGTTAAAGTCGCATCTTCAATAACTTCTACTGTATGAAATTCTCGATCAGCTTTTAATGTATTTCATAAATACTTTATCTGGATATGTGTATGTCATTACCAATTTCTGTGATTCTTATAATGCTTTGTGTGATGACTCAAATATAGCCTATTACTGATGCCATTATTAATTAGCGTTATCAACGAGGTATCTAAAACAAGTTTTATAGTATACATTTTTTATCATACATTTAATAAATTTCTTACATACTTTTTTTGATCACAGATAGCCTATTTCTGATGCTATTATTAATTAGCGTTATCAACGAGGTATCAAAAACATCATCATCATCATACATCATATATTTAATAAATTTCTTACATCCTTTTCCTGAATTTTAGTATTATAACCAATTTCTGTTAAAGTTAAAAAATAGGTGATATTTAAAGATAGCCCATTTTGCAGCCCATATATAATTACCATTAACAAGAAAAATCTACAACAACTTTGACTGTGTGGACCCCTCAACAAGCCATGAATACATTTTTTACATTCATACAAAGTTATTGACAACTTTAGTGATTTTCAATATTTTTTTAATGATAATTCAAAGATAATCTATTTCTTGTGCTATTAGTAATTACAGTTTTCAGGGAGCTGTCAACAATTGTCCAATTTGTATTGAATTTTTATTTTATTTTTGTAATTATTCAAAGACAGGCTATTTATTCTGCTGCAGTCAATTACCGTCATGAAATTTTTAGTAAATTCGCTATGACACTACTACAAACAAAAATCTGCTTTGGTTGTTTCTGTACAGATTGTGTTTTGATTGTGAAAAAGTGGTTTTGGATTTTTACATTTTTTGAAAGGACTTGGTTTATTTTTGGACGAGGTTTAGTTTAGTTCATGAATTCAATAATCTCAGATTACAAAATACTAACAAATTCGTCCCGAAATTTTTAGTAAATTCGCTATGACACTATTACAAAAAATCAGCTTTGGTTGTTTAAGAACAGATTGATAACTGATGAAGATGTTGGATCGAGCGTAACTTAAAAACTAAAAAAATGTGGTTTTGGATTTTTACATTTTCTGAAAGGACTTATTTATTTTATTTCATTTTTCGACGAAGTTTAGTTTAGTTCATGAATTCATGAATTCATGATCTCAGACTAGAAAATACTAACAAATTCAGTTTGCGACACAAAATAATGCAAGTACTGACACAATGAAGCACTGGCAAGGACTGGGCAGATTTAGTCAGTAATTATAATTAACTCTTATAGTAGTAATGCACTGAGATAATCAGTAATTCCTGATAAAGTTAGCAGTCAGTAATTAACTCTTATAGTCAATAATAAATGATTATACTACTGATAAATAATGTAATATAACGATAAAATAAGTGATACACTCAGACATTTTCTGACACAATCAGTAATGTGTTCAATGACAAGTTCAATGACAAGTTCCTACTTAAAATCAGTAAGAAATTGGCAAAATTAGTCATACATTGAGCGATCCACTAATTTCCTGAAAGAAATAGCAATTCTACTGATAGAATTAGTATTGCATTCCCTATTGCACTATCAACTAATATTAATAATTTCCTGAAGCAGTTAACATCACGATTCAATCAGAAATATAGGAATTCTGTATTGAACTGACAAAGTAACTGCTGTAATCATTAAAATCAGCGAGAAATTGACGATATTTGTAAATTTATGAGACACCCACTAATGTTCTGCCATAAATAGTAAATTTATTGATTGAATCGGTATTCTATTCCAAGCTCAAATGTCGCCAAACTCAAATACACCCAAGAATACAAACTGTGCTAAGCTCAAAAATGAATGAGAGATTAGTTATATTCAGCGAAATTTGTCGACCCCGCACGTAAACAATGAACGCTCACGTATCTCGGTATAACTTAATTAAACTCTATAATTAATTTAACTCCTCCGTTGCTGCCGAAGTCCTGTACCTCGCCATCACCGTCAAGAACAAGCCCAGCACTTAACTAACAACTTAATTTTAATACGCCCGACGTGCGTCAGTTAGATCTCAGGTTGCTAGATCCCCCGTTAAACTTTTGACAGGCCCTCTGCGCGGCTTAATGCGGCCGCCTTCCGGGCACGGGACCTTCCTTCACGAGCCCCGGCTTTAATGCCACCACGGCGGCGATGGGATTGAGCGATCGTGCTGTGTCTCCATCAGAATTGAATTAATTGAGCCGGGTGTTTAATTGGAAGAATTAGCGGATTTTGTCGGTCGTAATTGGCAGAATTTCGATGGCCGTCCTCGGGACTGGGCTCAATGCGGGGGCGGCTTAGGAATTTTAATATTTTTGCGGTATACAGAGAAGTTTTATTAATTTCGTGCGGAATGGATGTTTTCAATGGAAATTCTTCCGTATTCGATTTTGGGGGTGTATTTTTTTAATATCAGAGCTGGAAAAGTTTGGATCGCCCCAAGTTTGTGAAGCTGCGGGAGTTACTGTAAATTTAATTAAACTTATTATTGTAAGCAAGATTTAGGAAATCTCGTATTTAGGGAATCTGATATTTTTAAACGAAAATGCAGATTATGGAAATTAAGCGCGGATGAACCTCCTATTTATAGCTTAATAATGTTTTTATTCTTACTAGAGGCATCTTTGGAAGGGACCCAAAACCGGCGTTCCCGTGTAGGGTTAAATTGTGCGCTATGTAATAACATGAAAATATCATTTTCATGTAATCGTCGGTTGAGTTGATCAGGGGAAACTGGACTCCAACAAGGCTAAATAAAGTTTATTATTATTATTATTATTATTATTATTATTATTATTATTATATGGATAAACTGACATCAATAAAAGGAAAATTGATTTATGTGCAATTAATATGAAATAGATCGATAGATACACGCTCAAGTTAGGGACACATGGGCGGCAGAAATAGAATCAGCACATCGACGACGTCACCAAACACTCACGAAGAGTAAAGGACCGAGGAGGGAGGATAAGATTGGCCCTTGGCGATAGTAATTAGCCATAGATGCAGAAATAGACAATCTTTAAATAAACAAACAATAATAATAGTTGAAACTTATTAATTTGTAAAAGTCAATACTCGATGAAATGAAGCATCTCAATTATTAATAGGTAATCATAAATTTGCCATAAAATTCTTTCATATAAAAGAAAAACAATATAAAATTTCATCAACATATATTTTATTAAATAACTAAAATGTCAGCTCATTTTGGGACTCCCTTTATTTACGGCGTGTCAGTAGAAACGTTTAATATTAAAATAGTTAATAAAATTTTGGAAATATTAATAGAAAAGCATATCATTCCCAGGAATTGATTAGCTTGTATAAATATTTATTCAATACATATACAGGGTGGTCACTTTTATGACGCTCACTATATTAAACGGAAATATATACAGAGTTGGTCAAATAGGATACAAGTTTCTCATTTTTGTGCCTTTCAATATTCTGAAACGAAATCCGGAATATCTTGCACAGTTCCTGAAATATCGCTGAAAAACTGATAAAGTGCACTTTCCTTTTCCTTTTATAACTTTTTTACATTTGAAGGAAATTTTACGAAACTTGGCACTCTTACATTTTTCGACTTGAGCTTTCTGATGACAGCGCCAAACATTTTCTGCGCTAACTAGATGCCCAAATTTTTATAGTCAACTTTTGATTTTCTTATGGCCGCAATAATAGATTTTAATAGCATTCAAAATGAGCGAAAAAATCCGATTTCAGCCCTGTATAGCACATGGGTAATCTGACATTATTTACCACTAAAAATTGATAATTTAAAAATTTGTTGCAAAAATAAAACTGCTGTGGACTGCTCTAAATATCAAGTGCCAAGTTTCGTAAAATCGTCGTAAAAGTGACCACCCTGTATAACAATATTCAAATATATAAATAAAACACAATTGGTGTGAGTTTCACAAAATATTTTATGTTGTACTACAATAATTGTTTCGCCACACAGTGGCTTCATCAGGCAGATGAAAACTGAGCATCTATTCATTATTGAAATATTCAAATAGTGTACAGCTCGACTACAAACTGGATATCAGTTTTGGCCAAGTGGACCCCATCAATCCTGTGCTATTAGGAGATTACATTTTAGCTTCAGCAAAAGATTATCATGCTATGGCTAAGAATTAACGAATGAAATTAAACAAAATACGATTTTGTAACGTTATAATATTCGCCTACTTTTGTGCCCTGGGTTCCTCGATAATTAATTCAATTTCACTCCCCACTACCCTCTGATATTGGTCTTCGCGTTGGCGATCATTAAGTGGAATTAATCGTTGAAGATTAAGAATGAATAGAGAGGTCAAGCGCGCAGTTTGTAAAATATTTGTCTACGAAGAAGTCGGTGAAATACCGGAATTGCGACCACCATCAACGCGTGAATTGTGAGTTCAGTGGCCCTTGTGGTTTTCGTAACCCCATCACTATTAGTGATGGGAAGGACTGGATCAAATGAACTCGGATTGCAATACCTATCGGCCGGTCTAGATCTTTAGGTAAGGCTTAGCCTTCTTAGTTTCATACGCGGTGCTGATACCAGCCCCTATCTTCGGGCCGTTTCTTGCGAGTTTCCTTTACCGGTTACGACCCCAGATCAATCCCGAGAACGCGATGAACGCTGTATTGGTAATACAGATTTAAAATAGACATTTATTGACATCAAAATTTCATTGTCATTTTTAATTAAGTCAACTCGACCAATCTTTCTGAGAAAATGAACATACATAGGTGCAAAACTATTAGACAAGAAATAAATCAACATAATCAAAAGGCATTGTCATCATTATAAGTTATATTTTGTGACATTGAAATTTCTACACAACCTCATTAATGCCCGTTTTACAATGCAAAAGTTTCGTTTAGTTGAAGGTTCGTAACACAGGATAAAAGTCACTAAAGTTACTAGATTTGGTTACTCACATTAATATAAATCCGCCTATACATATAGTATACAAGTAGTATATATGTAGTGTACAAGTATATTCGTATTATGACATTAATGTGTCAACTTTCAATCCAATTTCCCGAAAAACTAAACATGTGGTGTATTCATATATTCTATATTGTAATAGTAAAAAGTATATTTAACACTTTCACTGCCCATTAAATACTTGGGACATTACGCTGTGCCACCTTTTCGTTTTTATTTTTAGAAAAATTATTTTCCAGAAATTGTTTGAAAGGCTCATAATTGTCATGTAAAAATTTAAAAAAGTAATAAAAATAGAAATTTTTGCAAAAAGTTGTTTGCCCACAATGCACCCCGCGCGTTTTTGTTTTACTTACTATATGTCAATGTCTTATTGTGGTAAAAATGTTATTTATATATAAACAATTATAAAAGGAAAAATATGAAAAAAATTAACAACAAATAACAAAAACAATAAAAAATCAAAAATTATTTATTTATTATAAAGTAATGTATTTTGCACTTCAATGCTTCTGTTCTAAACTAAAAACTATTTTCTTCTAAAATGAAATTATTGGGTGAAAATAATTTATATTGTTTGTTATTTTGCATTTTATGGACATTTTCATATATATTTCATCATTTTATTTGACAAACTATACGATAATATACAATTCATAAATTTGCATAATTAATAATTATTGTTCTTTTAAAATGTTGAAATATCTTTTTATAACGACATTGCATTATTAAATTATTTTTTTCCAGTGCCCATTATTGAAATGCTCATAATGTATATTGAATTTCAACATTAAAACAACACTTTAATCGAATGGGTGAATAAAATGTTTACATTTTCACTTTATTCACTACAACCATTGACAACGTGAATAAATCTTGTATGATACAAGAGAATAAAGCAATTTTTTTCCAATTCGCATTATTAAAATGCTCATTATTATGTATATTGAATCTCATCGTTAAAACTACACTTTAATCGAATAGGTGAATAAAATGTTTACATTTTCACTGTATTCGCTATAACCATTGACAACGTAAATAAAGTTAAAAAATAGGTAAATTCGCAATCCTTGAAATTTTCGTTGTCACCTGACAATGTGACATTTCACGCAAATTCTTCAATTCTGATCTTAAAAATCTTATATGATACACGTAAATAAAGCAATTTTATCCACTCGAAAACATTATCGCACTAGGATTCGCCTCTTGCGCTAAACTGTTTTTTTCGTGGATAAAATTCGACTTCATTCACTTATACCATAAATAGCTATTATCCACTCGAAAATATTATCGCACTCGCTTCGCCTCTTGCGCTAAACTATTTTTTCGTGGAGAAAATTCAACTTTATTCACTTATACCATAAATAGCTATTATCCACAATCACATTATAATTGGAGTTTTATCCACACTTATGAAACATATAAAGTATCACCTTATCCACAAGTGGAATAATGAAATTGCGTTATTCCACTAATGGAATAATGATAAATACAATCGTGAATCAGTTACATTTTATTTATTTATTATTAATATTAACATTAACATTTATATCAATAGACAATTTGTTCTTTGTTTCATCATATTTCACTTTGTTTCCATTAATAACAAGCTTATAGTTGTCATCGATTTCAGAATGTATAGTGCTTGTCGAAGTTAATTTCAATAACACTGCCCAACAAAATTCTCCTTTTGGTTTTGTCCTTGGATTTGTTTAACGTTTTCCTTTTATATCAATGTGCTAATTGTCAATGCGGTATCAGTTTTTGTACAACAGCTCAAGTGTTTGAAATATTTTGAAAATACTCCTGCTCAACCAAACTTGAGGTTTGGCATAAATTTTACCAATTTTATAGTTTTTTTTTTAAATTGACTGCCACATTTGTGCATTCTCGGAATTCCAGTACCAGTCCTTTTAAATGTTGAGTAAATGTTGTGGAGGAACATTTTAAAATGTATGACAAATTCAAATTTTGTGAAAATTTTGTTTTTGTGATTTTCTGGAAAACCCTAAGTCGGGCGACTTTGTTTAGTTAGTTGAGAGTATCCTGACCAATTTGAGAAATGTAGTATTAAACTTCAATATTTCCACTCACATATAAATGAAATGCCGACGATAGTTTCACCAAATCAGTCGTTCGCAGCCGATATTAAACTGTAGGTGCCATACGTCACTGTAACTACGATACAGACACTCATACACTGATGTATGCAGGGAAATCGCTTATGCTCGAAATCGAGTATGGCACTCCAAGAAGAAGAAGAAGAATAAATGAAAGACTGTACCATGTATACACACAATGAAAGAGCGTTATCAATGTAAGTGAGACCCATATGATGGCAGTATACTGCTGGAGTATACAAAGAGATCAACTCAAGGCATGCATTGGATAAAATCCTACAAAGGAAGGTTTTGTAGTGATTTTGAATGATATTTTTAAAGAAACTGTGGTAAAAAAATTCCTTTATATATAAAAAAACTGTTATTGTATTTTTTCAAAAAGTAGAACTAGAGGAACACCAATATTTGTTGGCAATTAGCGTCTTAGATGTACTTAGAAACAGTCATTAAGTTTCAGGAAAAAAATTAAGTGTTGACCAGTGCATTTTTTGTAGTTACAGCCGCTGTTAGAACGAAATGTCAAATCATTTTCTGATCAAATCTGATTCTAAATAACCGTGATTGTGGATAAAACGTTGTATTTCATTCGTGTTTTAGTCGCATTTTATCCACTTACAAAAATTAAACTTTCTTGCGTAGATAAAACAAATTGTAAATTGCAAACAATTGCGTGGATAATGTAAAAGACTTATACAGTAAATAACTATTATTCAATTCTGACGTTTTAAACTGACATTATATACCTCTTAACACACTTCATAAGCAGTTGTTTATCTTCAAGTGAAATAAATATTTCCTATTTAACTAGTGAATTTAAAACTTTTAATTGATTCATAATCAAAATCATACAACATCGATTTGATAGAATACCTTTAACTTCGTGGACACTAAGTTTCCCACTGCTTCTGGGGCTTTATTTGGAACCCGTTCTGGTACAAAAACACTGCAATCGACATTTTAAAATTTTGATTTGACAATAAATGTCAGTTTTACTCTTCACCGACTTGATATTATAAAACTGAAATTTGTAACTTCTAAACGTTTTTCGATAAAATTGTATAAAATATTGTATAAAACACGTGAGTTAAACATGTTTCTCACTTAACTCACTTGTTATATAAATAACTATTATTCAACTCTGACGTTTTAAACTGACGTTAAATACGTCTTAGCAGACATCATAAGCAATTGTTTATCTTCAAGTGAAATAAAATTTTCTTGATTCTACTAGTGAATTTAAACTTTTCATTCATTCAAAATCAAAATCATATAACATCGTTATGATAGTATACCTTTAAATTCGTTTACAGCAACTTTCCCACTGCTTTTGGGGCTTCATTTTCAACCCGTTCTGGTATGAAAATACTGCAATCGACCTTTCAAAATTTTGATTTGTCAATAAATGTGAGTTTGACTTTTCACCGACTTGATATTATAAAAATGAAATGTGTAACTTCTAAACGTTTTTCGACAAAATTGTATAAAATATTGTATAAAACACGTGACTTAAAGATGTTTTTCACTTAACTCACTTGTTAAATAAATAACTATTATTCATTTCTGACGTTTTAAACTGACGTTATATACCTCTTAGAAGACATCATAAGCAGTTGTTTGTCTTCAAATGAAATAATTTTTATTCCAATAGTGAATTTAAAACTTTTAATTCATTCAAAATCAAAATCATACAACATCGTTTTGATAGAATACCTTTAACTTCGTGGACACTGAGTTTCCCACTGCTTCTGGGGCGTCATTTGGAACCCCTTCTGGTATGAAAACACTGCAATCAGCCTTTCAAAATTTTGATTTGACAATAAATGTCAGTTTGACTTTTCGCCGACTTGATATTACAAAAATGAAAAGTGTTTCTTCTAAATGTTTTTCGACAAAATTGAATTTTGATTTTGATTATTTTTTATTTGATTGTTAACTGTTATGTTATAACTGATTTACCAGCCATGAAATACGTGTGTAATTGACAACTTACTAATGTGGGAGTAGATAATAGTATATTACATAACGAGAATAGTAAGAAGCATATTACGCACGAAGAGAAATTTTACGTACCGAAAAATTTTACATACCGAGTCGCGCAGCGGCGAGGTGCGTAATTTCTAGAGTGCGCAATTGCCTTATTAATTGCGCAATTGCTCAAGTAATGTACGCTATTTTTTCTACTCCCAGTCCTAATTATGAAAAAAATTGCGCAAATTGATACATTTTTGTTCTGTCAGATGCTCACGGCAATATTTGATGTTGACCATTACATGACTATTTTGACAATTTCAACACTAAGTATCATGCCAATGCTCATACAAATAATTCAATAATTCCTCCCTAACTGTTAAGTAATATGTGACTGGTGACTTTCATTACATAACAGTGTTACATAATAACTGATTTACTGGCCATGATGTTCGTGTGTAATTGACAACTTACTAATGTGGGAGTACAAAAATTACTATTATAGTCTAAATACCAATTTTTGCCCAAACTGTGCCACGAAAGTTACATCATCCACACCAATGCACCCTACAAAAAAAAAATAACTGCGCTCTCGAGAGAGCACACAATTTCCTAATTCACGTTTTAACTATGAATAGGAACGGCGAGGGAATAGGGATCGCCAAATTAACTCGCCTGGCCGTAAAATTGCAGAAACCTAATTGGGGCAATTTATTTAAAAATCTCCAAGGAGCCTACGGCGCTGCACAAAAAACATTTTCATGTGGCACTTCATTGTGCTTCAAGCGCCAGTTGTTCCTTTTCATGCGAGTTTTTTTGGCCGCCCGTTAATAGAGCGTACACGCCGAGATCGATGCAAGCTTATTGTTCGAGGATAATGGGAAGTTAAAAAACTCAAACTCAACGGGACCATGTGAAGAATATAATGCCGCTGTTATAAAGCGTGTCCACTTTTAGAGCAAATTCAAAGTGATGAGATGAATATTCAGGGGCGCTCTTTCCATACACTGAAAACGTTGTGAAAAAATATTTGATAGCCATGATATCATAAATTCATAATTTACAAAACAATAACAGAAAGTAAAAGATATATTTTAAATCGCTTAAAACAAAACAAGCTCAACTTGATCGCAAATCTTCTTGATGATTAATGCCAATACAATTTAAAATATATAATATGTATCCAAATTTTGGGACGCATATGTGTAATATATGCCAAGATCGACAATTCCCAGCATAATGTTCATGTTCATCTCATGTTTTACTTTTGATATTGTATTACTGTATTTATATGTATTATGTATGACGAGTCATTTTAAGATGACAATAAAACTTATTATTATTATTATTATTATTATTATTAATCGACTCAAACATCGCGCTGAATAGTAAAGACGAAAAATTGATGACATGTAAGTTAAAACAGATTTTAATTATATTACGATACCATACATATACCGCACATGGCCATCACAATTCAATTACTTAACGTACTAAGAATTACATCCTCCACGGCAGACACGAAGCCTGCAACCTTTTATTAATTTCGAGCGAGACGTGGAGGTGCAGCTGGCCATATCTCAAACTGCAATTCAATTATCTACTCCGCTAGCGGTACGTGTCTGGACAATCGAATCAATCTGCGAGTTTACAATGCACCCCGCGCATATAAATAGATGGCATGCTTAATTGTATCCAAATATAGATGCCGAAGTAATGAAAGTCTATATTTGCATACGTACGGCTTCGCATGAGGGGCCGCCATTTGCGAGTGCCACGTTTTGCTCCTGAGGACTCCTGCCGGAGTGCAATTTGAGTGGATTCGTGTTTAAATTGGGGCCAGAAGTTTTAATGATTCCCGTGAAATGTGGAAAAGTATTAATGGTCCGGTTTAAGTGCGTGTGATTATATTTGGAGCCACGAGAGGTACTTTCGCAATCAGCAGACTAACTAAACGAAAATAATTTTATTTTCAAGTGAAACCAATTTGCCATGAAGGAATTCATGGGGAACTTTTTATTAATTTGTTTTTTTAGCAAATATGTGCTTCATATAGAATAATAGCGTACAAGTGTATTAGTATAGTTAGCGAAAGCACTCATTTACATTTACAGTGGTCGGAAGTTTTCTAAATTTTAAGACGGATTTATTTAAATGTACTTCATTTTAAATCCAACCTCCTCATGTGTGTCTTACGTATGATTTAGTGACTTAAAATTTGAAATAAAAGTTCCAAAGTGTCCCGCAAAAACCAGCCTAAAGATAGATGGTGGTATGAGCACCAGATATGAAATAAAGAGGCCTAATTCTTACCGTAAGATCTAAAACGGCCGATAGCACTGAATTAGAGATCGTGTATAATCCAGTCCCTTCACTAAGTGATTGGGGCCAAAAAACCAAAAGGGCCACTCACTTCATAAATCACGCTTAATTGCGGATGCAATTCCGGTATTTTACCAGCTTCGTGGCAGATAAAATTTCAACCGACCAAGCGTACGATCTCTCAATGCAATTCCGGTATTTTACCGGCTTCGTGGCAGATAAAATTTCAACCGACCAAGCGTACGATCTCTCAATAATTTAAATTTGATTCAAAATTCGCGAACGAATTCACGGTGGAATCCCGATTGCATGGGAGGGGTATTTGAATTAATTAGCGTGCCAGGGCGCTAACATAGGCAGCCTTGCGATTCTGATCGCGCGCCGAGTATAAAACGTTACACTATATTAAAAAAAACAGAGATAACAATATTTCTTAGGCTATTGGCCATCGGTCTTCCTTTTCGCAAAGTTTCACAGATTTTCGCAATTAATATTGGATAATATGCACTAAAAACTTCTTTCCTAGGAAACAAAGAAATACCTAAAGAAACAAAGACCGAAATAGTGAAAAGGGTAGTGAGACTAACGTTAACTTACAGCAGCGAACTCTGGACATTAAACGAAACAGACAAATCTAGAATCAATGCGCTTGACATGCGCATTCTAAGAAATATTGAAAATAAAACTAAAATAGACAAAATAATAGATAGATAATAATAGATAAGAATAGTAATAGTTGGGTGATAATTTGATAATATTGGATAATAATAATGAAATATTGGAAACAAATTTCCAATATTCTAAAATATGCGATTTTTTTAATGAACTAATCATAATTCTTGAAATTATTTAGAAAATTTAAAAGAAATTCTCAGAATTTTCTAAAAGTACGTAAAATCGCCAAACCTGCAATAATCTGCAATCATAAGAATTCTAAAGAAATGCGGAAATTCTTTTTTTAAATTGAATTAACGGGTTTATTTAATTAATTAATTAATTTAATTATTATAAAATATTATAATAATTATTACAAATGATTGATTTATTATTGTATTCATAAACATTTAATTTATACAAAATTCATTTGTAATTGTTTTTAATAACAATTAAATTCAATAATCGTTCTATTTTAATCCATGAAGGTGGCAAAACAAAACCTTATTATAAGAGATCAATGAAAGAATCTGTGTATGGAAGTACCCAAGCAATGTGCCAAAATATACACAATATTTTGATCATGTAGAATACACAGGGTGTTCTTAAACAACGATACAATTTTGCTTATTTCAAATGGCTAAAACTCATATATTTTCAAGTGGAATACCCTGTATATAGAATCATATTCTGAGTGCTCATCTTATGAGCTATTTAGTGGTAGCATATGAACTATAATCTAATAATAGGTTTTAATGGGTAAATAACGATCAATCTCGATATGTTTTGGCCATTTGAAAAGAGCAAAATTCGATCATTGTTTCAAAACACGCTGTGTATTCAAAGTGATTCCAAATATTGTGAATGTTTTGGCACAATACTTGGGTACGTGCATACCCAGATTCTTTAATAATTATAATAATACTTTATATTTCAATTATTATCTTTTTAATCACTTTAATCGTAATAATAGCAGCATCAACATTATCCAAAAAAAAAATTGTCTTATAGTAAGGTTTTGTTGAATTTTTGTTCAGGTCCATGATTTTTCGTAAAATTTAATCAAAATGTGAATAACTTTTAACGTTGCATCTGATCCCAAAAAATAAAAAAGATTCATGAAGCCCACATGAAGCAGATTTCAAAAATGAGAGAATATACAGGGTGTTATATTTAAAGATGAGATCAAATGTTGTGTCCCGGATATTTGGTATACTCTGTACACTAGAAATTAATTTTAAAAAGTAGCACATCCAGTGTCCAATAACTTTTTTAATTTACCAATTAGATTTTTTCTTCCATGTTTATTGGTCTAGCAACAATGGTCCGAGCGAGGATAAGTGAGCCACCCTGTATATACAACACAAATAGGAAACATCACGTTGATTTCGCACAACACATTCCGCAACAATTCGATACATTAATGAAAAATTAAACAAATCTTACTGGATTTACTGGATACTAAATTACTAAAATTTGTTCAAAACTTTGTAATAAATATTCCTAAAAATATATTTAAAAAATAATGTAACAAGAATTCAAAGATGTGCTACAAAATGGCAGTTACTCCTTATAACCTCTAAATTAAAATTTCTAAGACTACATAAGGATTTATAAAACAGAAAATCGTCTAAAGCTTTGCAGAAATAGGATAAAACTTTAGTTATTTAAATATATTTTGGTTTAAATGTTTCTTCAATTTTTGCAGTTTGAATAACAAAATACAAAAATCAGAGTATGTAAATACAATAATCTTCTGTAAACTCCAAGAGAATTCGTCAAAAACTTAAAACAATAAAATAATTCTTCAATAAAATCTTCTTATTACACAAGTAATTAGATTGCTTATTATTGTTTTTTTTATACTTCCCTTCGTTCTTTGTTGTGCTTTTGTCTCCATCTTCCAGGTTTCTTTGTGTAACATTCTTCATCAACGCATCATGTTTAATTATTTATCGCCAACCGTCAATATATCCATGCATTACCATAGCGATTTGCGGAAGTAAAAAAATACTTTATCTTACTGTAAAAATCAAACAGTTTGATAACCTGCCGCTAATATTTATCAACATAGCCAAAAGAACCTTTTGACATTAATCACAAATCGGTTATCACTATCATAGCTCCAACAGTAAAAGTTTTGTCTCGAAATTTGTTACGCTTTTTTTAAATTTACGGTGGGCTATAAAAGTTTGTATGTTCCACGTGAGTAAAGTGTCTTTATCGAACTGACTATTACTCGCCTCGCTCGCTTCGCTCGCTCGGCTCATACACCGGACTTATTTCATACAGAATCACTTTACTGACTTGGTACATAAATAACTATTCCGCACTTGTTAAGAAATATTCCAGTTTTCCTGCCTCAAATTAGTATTCAAATGTTAAAGTTTTCCAAACTCTAGTAGAAAAAAATAATATACCATAAAAATAGTGAACAAATATTTGATGAAAGTCATATTTGTACCTAAGTTAAGATTTCCAAAATATTAAATTATCATTCCACATGATCCCTTTATACAGCTTTGGTTGTTTTCAAGCGTTGTTCTGCATCTCACAGTTCCCTTCGTATTACATTCTTCATCATTGCTCCAATTGTTAATTATTTATCTTCTTCTTGTTCATCTATTTTTACCTTCTGTTTTTTATCTGCCCGTTCGTGTTCCTTTTTATTCTCCGTGTCATCTTTCTCTGTGATATTTGATGGAACCAAAAACAGCAGATATTCTAAGGAAAATATATGGAGGTAAACAAATAGAGGGCAACTTTCTAGAAGAACAAACCAGAAAATAAGAGAATTTTTTCCACTGGGTTTTGGGTCTTCCTCTTCTTCTATTTCCACTTATTTCTAATTTCCATATCCTACTTGGAGTCCTCTGTTTTTTCATTCTTGCTAGGTGTCCTAGCCATCTTAGTCTTTGAGCTTTCACTACCCCCACTATTTCGGCATCTCCATACAGTTCTCTTATTTCCTGGTTTGTTCATCTTGTCCAGTTGCCCTCTATTTGTTTTCCTCTATATATTTTCCTTAGAATTTTTCTTTCCCATATACTTAGTAGCACTTGGTCCTGTGTGCGTAGAGTCTACACCTCACTCGCGTACGTTACTACGGGTCTTATGATGGTTTTGTACACCCTTAGTTTTGTTTGTTGTCCTAGAGAACACCTTGCCCAAAATTGCATGCGCACTTTTTGTTCGTGCTGCTAGCCTGGCATTGATTTCGTCAGCACTACTTGGTGTTCTTGTGAACTGTACTCCAAGTTATACGAAAGACTGCTTCTGCGCACTTATACTCCTTGGTTTCTACTTCGATTTTTAGATGCTTGCTTTGCCCGAGATTTTTGCCGCTCCATATCATATATTTGGTTTTTGTTTCATTTATTTCTAAACCTACTTTGTTTGCTGCTACTATGATTCCTTTGATGCTGTCTTGTACTTCCTTTTTTGATCTGGCTAGTATTGTGAGGTCGTCGGCGAATGTTAAACATTGATGTCGGTTCTGGTATAATGTGCCCTCCCTCAATATCTCACAGTCTATTAGGATTTTTTCTAATATAAGGTTAATTAATGTTGAGGAAATGGGGTCTCCTTGTCTTAGCCCTTTTTTCACTCTGAACTTTTTTGACAGTCTTCCATACATTCTTACCGTATTTATAGTATTCTGTTGGGTTATTTCTACTAGTCTGGTCAGTGTGTTCGGTATTCTTAGTTCGTTCATTCCCAAATATAGTTTGTCCCTTTTGATGCTATCGTAAACTTGCTTGAAGTCCATGAATAGCAGGTGTGTGGTTAGTTGCTGTTGGTGACTTGCTGCCTGTATTTCCTTTAGTTCGAAAATCTGGTCGACTACTGATCTTCCTTTTCACAAGCCGCACTGGTATTCCCCTAGTATATTCTCGGAGTGTTTTTTATTTCGTTGTTTATTTAGGTGGCTAAGATTTTGTATATTCCGTCCAATAGGCTATCCCTCTATAGTTTCCTTTCTTAAAAATTGGGCAGATTATCGCTTCGCCTTATGTTGTTGGCATTTCCTACCTTTTTCAGATTTCCTCTATTAACTTTACTATCGTGTCCTGTACTCTGTTTACTTTATTTTTATCATTTCGGCTTGTATTCCCCTCATTCTTGCACTCCTATTGTTCTTCAATTGTTTTATTATTCTTGCAATGGGTTCGATTATTTTCCTTGCTTGGTTGGTTCTTGGTAGCTTGTTTCGCTCTGGTGTTTATTCAACAGCTCCTCGAAGTACTGAGCCCATCTGTCGCTTACTTTGTTTTGATCTCCTATTAAATTTCTATGTTTATCCTTGCAGAGGCTTCTTTTTTCTTGGTATCCCCTTTTGACCCTTTTCGCTCCTTGATAGAAGTTCTTGATATCCTTGTTTCTGTGATTTTCTTCTATGTCTTCTAGTTGTTTGGTTTGGTACCTTCTTTTCTTTGTTCTGCATAGGGTTTTGCATTTCCGTCTTAGCATTTCGTAATTGTGTTTGCTGTCTTCTGTCCTTTCGTGCAGCATTCTGATTCTTGCTTTCATTTTATCTTTTACTCCCGTTTCACGTTCATCGTCGTACCATTTGGTCCTATTACTTTTTTGTATTATGCATTGCTCCTTGACGGTACTCATTATGGTTTTTTCTAGTAGCTTCATTCTTTCGTCTATGTTTTGGGACATGTCTTCATGTCTTCTTGTCGTAGCTTTTCCTCAATTACTTCTACGTACTTTGCTTGTCTTTCTTCCCCTTCTAATGATTTTTTTTTGTTCGGTCTTCTTAATTGTGGTGTTTGGTATTAGATGTTTTAGCTTTATTCCTACCAGAAAATTCTCAGAGTCTAAGTCTGGTCCTCTATAGGATCGTACATCTTTGATTACTCCTTCACTTTTCATTTCCACCAGTACGTGGTCTATTTGGTTTCTCGTTTTCCCATCTGGTGATCTCCACGTTCCTTTATGTATGTCCTTGTGTTGGTAATAAGTACTTTTTATTTTCATATTTCCACTTATAGCCATGCCTATCAATACTCTTCCATTTTTATTAGTTTTTGTGTGTAAGCTATATTTCCCTATTGTTGGTTGGTATAATTCTTCTTTTCCTATTTTTGCGTTGGCGTCGCCTAGGATTATTTTCACATCAAACTTTGGTATTTTCTGGTATATTCTATCTAGCTCTTCATAGAACTTTTCCTTCTCTTCTATTTGTTTCTCCTCAGTCGGAGCATGTATATTGATTATGATAATTTTTTTATACTTCCCTTTTAGTCTTACGTAGCATAGTCTGTCTGTTACAGGGGAAAAGTTTACTACTGCTGCTTTAAGATTTTTGCTCACCATAAATCCTGTCCCTAATCTCCTCTCTTTGCCTCCACTTTTGAAGAAAGTGTATTCCTTCATATCCCAGATGTCGTTTCCTTTCTGTTTTGTTTCTTGTAATGCGATTATGTCTATGTTGTGTTTCCTTCGTTGTTTTTCTAGTACATTAATTAGGCGTTCTTCGTACGTTCCCCTCACGTTCCAGGTTGCCATATGTACAGTCTTGATTGTTTTGTATTTTTTATTTGTGTCGTCTTTCTTTTTCAATTCATTTTCCATTTTTGTTTTCGTCGTCGTGTTTCGTTCCGTTTTTTCTATTGTTAGTTTTTTGTGAGTTCGTTTTTTTCGTCATACCATTTATATTTTGTCCCATTTATTTCCAGTTTTCTATATCCTACTTTCGCTGTGTTGCCTTTGTTTTTCTCTTCTCTGGCTATTTCTCTTATGGTTGCTTGGGTTTTTTGTTCTTCTCTGGTTAGGTCACTATCTATGTAGATTTTTTGTTTTCCTAATTTGTATTTGTTTTTAAGTACTTCCTTCTTTTGTTCAAGTTCTTCAATTTTGCTACTATTATCTTTGGGTCTTGTCCTCCTATCTTAAACGCCTCTTCAACTTCCACTGTCGTGTCGGTTTCTCTTTCTATGAATTGTTCAACCCATTCTTTGAGGTTTTCGTTCCTTGATTCTATCACTTTGATTACTATGTTGTTTTTCTTTGTCCTCTTTTCCTGCGATTCTAATTTTCCTTTAATTATCTTTATGTCTTGAGACATTTAACAAGTTTACTATTAACCTGGGTTCAGATGGCGAAGAAATAGAAGATCTTGTGACAAGACGTCCACATTAACATTGTTTAGAAACTACGAGGATCTATTCATTCGAGCAATTATGAACTCTTGTGTTCGAAATCAATGTTTTTTGCTGGAACTTCCTTGGCTCCCATTCAGCCGAGACATCCCATCTTTCTTATCCTCCGGAATCCTGACCCAAATTACCAATCAGCCGGCTGAATTTGACGCGAAGGATTTAATCCGCCCCTCGTGCGAGATCAGAACTCCAGCACCCCAATAAAACACATCCCGTCCACATTTGGCGTCGATTTCATTAAGGCCGTGGGACGGTCCAAAAAAAGGGGCGAATTTGGGGGTTGGTTATGCGGCGGACGAAGACGGAGCGGCAAATAATGACCGGATAACTTTCGCGGCCGGTATAGATTTTCATTTAGCGAGGGAAATTAGCGGCCGGCCGGCCGACGTGGCAAAAAGCCCGTTCGGAGATCGATGCGCTTCAAATGTGGGGCTCGGGGGCGATAGTTGGTTCGGTTTTATTGCAGTTGGGGGTCGACGGAGCGTGTGTTACACTGCTGCCAACGTAGATACTGTTGAGGGATGATTGAGATATATAGGGATAAAACGTGTGTAGTTTTTGAGCGAGGTCGGATCCAGGCTCGGAAACATGAGCCAAGAGTTTATACGTGCGACAGTCATCTTGGAATTGTATATAGTAATCGCAAATAGCACAGTAAATGCGTATTGGATATGTAAGAAAAGATTCCCGACTAATTACCTACACGCATGAACTTATGAAATACTTATTAATACACACTAAAAATAATTTGGGCGCCACTGAGTTTTTTAATCAATCTCACAACTACGACACAGAAATATAAGCTAGCCATCACAATAATGAAATACATACCCACTCAATATAATCTGCGCGTCATTCAGAATCTCAGAATCACAATAGAAAACCATAGGTTACCTGTCATTGGTTACTACTTACCTACTAATAATAATAATAATAATCTGTATCAAATATGATACAGATCTTAACTGATGATCGACCGAATGCTGAAATCAATCAACAAATTAATTTGGCCGCTTTCAGCCCATTCAGTAATTTAAATGAATTAATAAAATATTCCAGATTTTGCTACACAGCCTCCGCTGGGGTGAAGTAGTTATTATTTTGATTTACTAATTTTCTTAGGTTTTAAAAATTATAAACCTGATTGTTCTAACATCACTCCACTATTTATTTTTTTAATTTACAATTGTTAGTATTTTCATACATTTTTAAACAAATTGGAATTTCACCGTACGATAAATTGTGAATATTTCATTGGTTAGGGACATATAATAATAATATATAATAATAATACATAAGTATATACAGGGTGTCTCTAAATTATGTGGAAATGGCTTAACCACAGATTACTGGGATCAAAAGAAGACGATTTAACAAAACTTATCTATATACAAATGCGTTTGGTTTAGCCAGTATTCAGCTTCAAAGTCAATTTAAAAAAAACAAAATTTGCTTATAAAAAGAGGACGTTTACATTGATTTGGACGTTGTTTGGTATGACACTTTATACGAGTATAACTCATATTTTCACATAATATTGTTATTATCAGTAGATCGGTTGTGTATAAAACAAGTGAGGCCCAACATTAATACATTCATATTTTTTAATGACCAGGGCAAATTAGTTAATAAGCAAATTTTGTGTTTTTTAAATTAACTTTGAAGCTGAATACAGGCTAAACCAAACGCATTTGTATATAGATCAGTTTTGTTAAATCGTCTTCTTTTGATCCCAGTATTCTGTGGTTAAGCCATTTCCACATAATTTAGAGACACCCTGTATAATAGGAGTTAAATCAATTTTGGATTTGTTGAAATCTTTATTTTAATTTTAAGAATTTTCCTTGACTTTTTTCTCGGAATTTATGGCATTTTGGAAAGTTGACTATCTAAATTTTTAAGTTATTTAGAAGAAATGTGAAACCTGAGACACTATTTCAAAATCATTTTGCAATATATAAAAGGTTATAATGATAATATGTATATTATTGTTAATACTTACATACAAGTTTACATACATCATAATGTTACAATAGTTACAAAGTTAGGGGGGGTTAGTTATCGGTTAAGGTTACTCAAAGATTATAAACTAATTTATAAAATATCAAATTACATTACAAATTTTGAAATTTGGGCAGAGAATATTAAAAGTTATTACAAATTTAGAAATTGCGGCACATTTAGAATATTTGTTTCATTAAATTGGAAAGCTAGGGGACATATTACGTAAATTTGCTGCATAACGCTGATTGACTAAATTGTGCTTCAAAGGGTTTAAAAATTCGAAAATAAAGTGGTACATATTTTAAATGTTGTGGTACATTTATGGAAAGTTAACTAACTCAAGTTTTAAGCTGCCGGAGGTTTTAATATTGGTAAAAGTGCGTCAAAATTTGGAAGAATCTAAAACCTCAGACAATATTTCAAAGTCGTATTACAATATTTAAAAGATTATTGCAAAATTTGAGAGTAACAATGTAAATTATGAAAATTTTGAAATATCTTCAAAGTAACGTCACTAATTTTGAAATGTGTCAAAATTGCTAGAAATTATTGAAATTTTTGAGAAATTCCCACTTTGGTACATCGGGTAAAATACTCTGTATCAGTAGTTGAAAAATCTGAACCAATGTTTGCTGAAACCACTGACAAAAGCCAATGTGTTGATGAAAATCAGCAGAAATAAGTGCCAAAATGCGTTGAGTGTGATGTAGGTACAACAACTGAAGTTTTAAAACTACTGGTTTACTACGTTCAGTAGATGTTCCTCTACGTCTACCATTCTTACTAGCATTAGTATTCCTGACCCTCCGTTATGTTTAATTGTGCATGTTTCATTCAGAGGTTGATGAATACTTTGGAGCATTTTTCTATCAGGAACGGTTTGGAAATCGTTCACTGTTCACAGCCGTCTAGCCCTTAACAAATTTCCATTATACTCCATACATCAAATACATGACTATCAAAATATCTCAAACAAAAGTTGTAGAGAATAGACAGGGTGTCTCTACATTACGTGGACATGGCTTAACCACAGATTACTGGGATCAAAACAAGACGATTTACCAAAACTTATCAATGTACAAATGCGTTTGGTTTACCCAGTATTCAGCTTCAAAGTTAATTTTAAAAAAAACAAAATTTAATTATAACAAGAGAATGTTTACGTTGATTTGGATGTTGTTTGATATGACACTCTATACGGATATAACTCATATTTTGACATAATATTGTTATTATCAGAAAACCGGTTGTCTACAAAACGAGGGTGGCCCAACATTAATATATACATATTTTTTAATAATAAAGCAAATAACTTAAAAAAAAAAATCGGACGCAAGCATCCATTATTAAGTTTTTTTGTATCTTTATAGTTTTTGATATCTGTTACAGTTTCGGCACAAAAAAATAAAATATGAGTGACTGCCCTACACTCGTTTGGATACAAATGTAATCTAGTTACCGGGTTGATGGTGGTTTATTCACAATAATGAATATAAAGTACACTTACGCCAATCAAACAGATATATTGCTGGTTTTAGGATTTTAGGAGCCCTAATAACGAGGAAGAAATTTTGGAAATTATAGCAATTGCTTCATCCATACGATATCCAAATAGTGCAAGAGCTTTTGCCACCTGATTATGACTTACGTTTCGCGTTTTGCCGATTTATTCAGAAAAAATAGCTGAACATATACTTTTTAACCAGACAATTCTGTTCACTGATGATTTGTTTCCAAACGAGTGTAGCGCAGTCACTCATATTTTATTTTTTTGTGTCGAAACTGTAACAGATATCAAAAACTATAAAGATACAAAAAATAATAATAATGAATGCCTGCGTCCGATTTGATTTTTTTTTTAATTTATTTGCTTTTGTCGTTAAAAAATATGAATGTTTTAATGTTGGGCTTCACTTGTTTTATACACAACCGGTCTACTGATAATAACAATATTATGTCAAAATATGAGTTGTACCCATATAAAGTGTCTTACCAAACAACATCTAAATTAATGTAAACGTTCTCATTTTACAAGCAATTTTTTTTTAATTAACTTTGAAACTGAATACTGGCTAAACCAAACGCATTTGTATAGAGATAAGTTTTGTTAAATCGTCTTCCGTTGATCCCAGTAATCTGTGGTTAAGCCATGTCCACATAATTTAGAGACACCCTGTATTTCCCTACAAAACAAATTAACAATTAATTAAATTTGAAATAGAAGGTAAGATATCGAGGGTAACGGTTTTTTCAAGATGGCCGCCGTTCCACAAGGAACGGCTTTTGTTGGAAAGCCGGATGTTGTTGGATTTTGTTGGATTTTGTTGGAATAATATATATTTGGATACCTACTAAGATCATCTAAACAACCTCACAAAATTAGCTGACCCTCCCGTTTTGCAATTTTCATGTACAATTTTACTACAGGTACTAATATATGACTTCGTTTAATCTAGATGTTGATGAGAGCAGCCCCAAATCACTAAATGTTTCTTATCCTACTGTTGTGCGCAGATAGGTTTCTATTACATTTTTGAGAACCTGATAAAAACCTTGATAAAAAGACACACGTATGATAAACATCTACCAACAATGGAAGTTTTTGTGAATGGGTATATAGATTTATTTGGATTTTTGAAAGAATTGGAACAATGTTAAAAAACAATACTTAAACTTTGCTACATGACAACGAACTATAAGATGTTTACTAGTGATGGGCGAATAGTAACTATTCGTTACATAAGTACTCGTTACATTCAAGTATTCGAAGTAACGATTACCAGAATATATAAATACTCGTTACTCGTTACTATTCGATTGGTCGCGAGTACCGGCCCAGCCGCACAGTCCCGCATAGTACGAAAATCCGAACCAACGATAATACTCGTTACTCGTTACTATACGATTGGCACCGATTTGCGAGCACGGGAGCAGCCGAACCGAGTATTGCTTGCGTATAGACTGCTTACCGGGCAAGCTTATAAGTTTTGTTTACATTACAATATATTTCTGGTGCTGTGGTTTCGTGACTTTTTAAATGTCATCAATTTGGCAAGAATTTGACAAAAACGTTTCATCTACAATATGTAGTTTGCAAACTTCTGCGTCGATTGAATTTGAACAATTTTCTGGCGAAGATAATATCAACAGAAGATACGATCCTTTGTCCTGGTGGAAAAAACGGGAATTATTATATCCTAATTTATCAAAATTGGCCAAACAAAAGTTATGTGTTGTGTCATCATCAGTACCAAGCGAACGAATCTTTTCTAAAGCTGGACAAATTATAAATGAAAAAAGAAATCGATTAGATTCAAAAAACGTGCAAAAGATTATTTTTTTGAACGCCAATCAAGGACTTTTTTAATTGTTTATATACATAGTTACTTTTATTTATATTCAAAATTGTATTTAGTTGTTTATTTTTACTTATAGAGAAGTTTATTTTTAATTTATATTTATGTTTGTTGGTTTCTCATATATATGCAATACAATTTTTTTTGTACGAATGTAGTTATAATAGTAACTATAGTGTAAGTTATAACAAATGTTCATATTTAAATAAATATTTTAATTTTAGAACCCTTTTAATATATAGGCTTTTTAATATATAGAATATATGGCCGTCTCCGATCTCGTTATTCGTTGATTGCAAAGAATCCTCGTAGATCCGCTAGCAGACCCGCACACTGCGCAACTCGGTAGTCGGTACAATATCGCACATCGTTACTTACTAACTATCCGATACGCGCTCGGTTCTTAGCAAGTACCGAGTAACGAAACTGAGTAACGAGTATTTGTACCGAAAGGAACGATTCGCACGCTCGCAAACCCGCACACTGCGCAACTCGGTAGTCGGTACAATACCGCACATCGTTACTTTACTAACTAGATCCGATACGCGATCGGTTCTTACCAAGTACCGAGTAACGAATACTGAGTAACGAGTATTCCTACTGAAAGTAACGATTCGTTACAAGTATCCAATAGTAACGATTTCGCCCATCTCTAATGTTTACCCTTATGTTGGCATCGCACTGAGACTTTTTTGGCGATTCCTTCATCCAACTGTTCAGCGGAAAGGTCGTCGTCCGTCTTGAAAAGAATATTAAATTATACAAGATCTACAATGACCGAAGCACGTCTGAAGGATGTGGCAATTTTGACCGTTGAATCGGAGCTAACCAAAAGATTGGGTTTTGATGATACATTAGTTTTCAATCTCTAGTACACAAACGAAGTTTTTTTAAATATTTAACTTTGGAATATATACTATCAGAACATTTTAAATTTATTTGAGAACTTTTTGCGTTTTAACTATGATTTCTTGTTAAAGTTAATTTCACAGTGTTTTCTCAATATCTGTTACTGAATTTAGATTGATAAGAGGGGGGGGGGGGCGTCCTGGGCGGCAAATTACGGGTAGCCTCTAGGCGGTGGAAGTATATATCCGCCACTGGCTCTATCTCTTTCCGTTGACCAAATCCCCATGTTGGGAACAAAAACTGGGACACCCTGTATATATGTAGATAATGGCTCAACACTCAAAACATATTTTCAATGGTGTGAATTATAGTGGGAAGCATTCCAGAGTTATTGCTTCATTATACAATTTAGCTACTACATCATGTGGTAAATTCCATGAATAGCACAAACCTAATTTGAATTTACGATTGCCGTAACTCACTATTAGATTAAATATTATTAATGCATTACTACAAAACGTAAAGATAAATTTTGGTCATATATAATGAAAGCGGTTGACCTGGAGTATGACAAATTAAGCTCTAAAAATACCCTAAAACCGCCCCTACGTAAATAACGCGCCCTCACATATAACGCACACACACAAAGACACATATAAAGGTAAATTGAAAGGGTGCAAAGGTCGGTCGTAGATACCATCCGGGTCGCATCAATATTAATAAACACCACCGTCCACTCCATTAGGGAAAAATTAATAGACTTACACCATGGATTTTTAATATGTCCTAGACGTCGTGCGGGGGGCAATTTATGTGCCTGCGCACTCAATTCCCTAGAACCTAGTATTGGGTGAAGAAATGAAGATAAATTGCGATTTTATTAGGGAACCCACGCACATCACCCCGTCCGATATTAAATATTCCTGCAGGCGCTATAAATCACGTCACGGGAACGGGAGGGAAACCTAAACCCGCCGGGCCTCCTAACGATTTATTCAAAGGAACGGATAGGTGACAATGTCTCAGTTAATCTGCGCCCTGATCCATCCCACGTAGTTCGCCACTTTGGCGAAGACGCCGGGGTAGCCCTTGACTGTGCACGGCTTAACGGACCAGGAGACGATGCCGACCTGGACCCCTCCGACGTGCAGGGGGCCTCCGGAATCGCCCTGAAACTGTGTGATTAGCAGGAGACGCCGCAGGAATTAACTCGGGCGGCCACTCACAGAGCACTGTCCCTTGCCGCCCTCGGGAACTCCCGCGCAGAGGTGATAATCCCGGTTTGTGAGGTGGCTGTGCAGGCTCTCGCAGTCGTCGTCGGAGTAAACCACGATATCGACTCGCTGTAAGTTGGGCTGAACACTGCCTCGAGTCTGGAATTGGATGGTAAGCCGGAGATAAAGTTCTGAAGTTGCAACACGTTTCCTGTAAAATTGAGTCAATAAGCAAACGAGATGAAGACTCGTACACCTGTCTCAATTTCATTTTTTTAAAGGCTTCGTCAAAAATTTAAGTTAATTAAATTTAACTTACTTAAACCACTCAATAGTAATCACTCTGTGAAAGATTTATATTATAAATAAATGATTATCTGAAAGAGGGGTTAACACATTTTTGATTAGCTTAATTAAATAATTCCTCCGTAATTAAAAGATGGTATTATTTCTTATAAAACTAATTATTCTACTTGTTGCTTGATACACAAAGCATCAAACATTGTACACACTGATATTATAATCAGAAGTAATATAACAAGAGCGTCAAAAATAATCGAATATAGCTGACGTATGCGAAATGTGTTCTGAGAAATACACCTCGTCCTACGGACTCGGCGGATTTTAAGGATTTTTATTTGTTATAAAACTAATTATTCTACTTGCTGCTTAATACACAAAGCATCAAACATTGTATACACTGATATTATAATCAGAAGTAATATAACAAGATCGTCAAAAATAATCGAATATAGCTGACGTATGCGAAATGTGTTCTGAAAAATACGCCGAGTCCGTAGGATGAGGCGTATTTTAAGGAACACATTGAGCAGTGGTCGCTATATTCAGAATATTTTTTATGCTCGAGTTATATTCAAAGGACTATACACCGAGTAATAAATATAAATGCAAGAAATATTTTATCAATTTGACTTTCGTGTATACATATTATGATTCATGGCAACTTGATTTTTATTAACACCTAAATTAAATTAAATTCATAATTATGACTTCTAAGAACTTGATGTATTTATGGTATGTAATATTAAAAGTACATACAATTATTATAAATTACTGAGCCACTGGAATTATTATTATTATTAGATGAAACTGAGGAAGAATTATTGATAGAAGAATTTTCAATTTCCGATTCCATTAATTCACTTCTTAAATTTGAAATAAGTTTTTTATGATGATTTTCACTTAGATTCAAATAAGGTTGAAATGAAGCAGTATTGTTGTGTCCAGTAATTTTTATAATTTCTTCAGGGTTAATACCCGTACTTGATAACTGACTAACTGTAGACGATCTATTAGTATGATTTGTTATTTTTACAAGTTTGGTATTTATTCCGATGCTTTTAGCAGCACTTTTTGTCCATTTACTAATCTGATTGTATCCTAAGGGCATGTTTTTATACCAATAGCTATTTTCATGTTTTTCCCAATCTTTATTTACTGTAAGCAACATGCGATTAGTTATGTTAGGTGTCCGTTTAGAACGGGGCACATGTCTATATTGTTTGAATTTGGGGTAATCCATTTACTATCTATAATTTTCTTATCACCTCCTTGTGCTGTTTTGGATAAAATTATGTTGTTTCCATCCAACCTATTGGCAAACCGTAATTGTTTATTTCTTCTTTGAAATATTCTGTCAAGCAAGCACTTGCTTCTCCTCCTCTCCACGCAAGTTCAACAGACGCAATATGGTAAAACTTTCGCTGTAGTCCATCGGGTGTATTTCCATTAAAATCATTTATAATTCTTGTTTGTTCTTCATGGGTTAAAGCCGACGAACTGCGTTTTCTTTTTTTTTTCAAATTGCATTGTCAAATTTTCCTCTTTGAATTGCATCGTTTGAATATAACGCTTTTAAAAGGATCTATAACTCTTTTGAATTTATTATACTAAGTAAGTTAAATATGCTTAGCTATGAGATTCCAGAGTGTTTTCAATACTCCTTCTTTGTAATCTTCGCCATTAACTTTTCGCATGTTGTAAGCCCAGTTTTCCAAAATTTTACATAATTCTTCATCCGACTTTTCTTCTTTTATATCATAATTTCTTTCTGAACAGCAGTGATCAAATTGTCTTATAACATAACATTCTGTTCGCACTGTATTAATGGGTTTTGTGGATGTGACGGATTCTTCGATTTTATGTAGCTCATCAGATCCAAATCGATTCATATTGACTGCTTATTATATGCTGAATGCAATAAATATTATGTCATTTTGACTTTTGTGTAAAAATATTATGATTTACGGCAACTTTATTTTTATTAACACCTCATCGAAATACGCAAACTAACGATATATTCGAAACACGCCCCATGACAACCAGGTAATTAGTAATAAGCGCTGTAATACGAAGTAACTAAGGAAAATTCAATATTGTGATTGGTATATTTAACTATGAGGTATATAGTCACTAAAACCCCACATATTGTTTAACAAGGTCAGTAATTGTCGTTTTGGGACAAAGTAAGTTAATTTTTATTTTTTTTGTTTCTTAGCACCGGATTCGGCTCTGATCGCCATTGAGGCCATTGTAGATTGGTTTACCCATGCGATCAAACATATCGATTTTCAACTAGAAGGTTTGTTTAACTTTTAATCTATTAAAGACACAAATTGAACTACAAATAGATAGAATGTGTCACCAATGTTATATCACAGTTATATAAAATATGAACCTACACTAAGGTGGTCCTTAAAAAAATGGGGGACGCCCCTTAGACTGGCGAAATTGACGAGACTGATCAGTGAACAAAAAGTTCTGGAATGTTTTCAAATTATTATTTCTAACCCTTTTACTGTAAATGTTTGTAAATGTTACTGTAAATCTATTGAAAAATGTTTTAAACAAAAGTTGTAGTGGATGCTGTTTCTCTTACAAAACAAAAAAAGATGGCCACCCTTCATATTGAAAAAACCGTTACCCTCGATATATCGCCTCCTATTGGTCGAATTTTACTATTTTTCTTTTGTTTCGTAGGAGAAAATATGCCTTACGACTTTTGTTTGAAACGTTTTGTCAAGGAAAATGAATTAGAACAAAATTTGAGTAAAAAAATCCTATGAAAATAGGGTTAGGAAGGGTTTGATTTTTTTTTTATCGGGAATTGTTTTTGTATAAACTGCAACTGATTTGGTCAACTTCAATGTTCGCAAAAAAGCTATATTAAGGACCACCCTAACCTACACAGATGCAAGAAACACAAATTTATCACATTTACGTCCGTCCGTCCATGTCAAATTTTGATAGAATAATACAGGGTGTCCAAGATAAGGACCTACAGCATGGGGATCTCAGAAACCGTAAAAGTTACAACGGCAGTTAAATTACAAAAAGTTGCACAATTTAGTGGTCAGTAATATTCTGTTGAGAAATTTCTAATTACTTCCGGAAATATTCGACAAAATCCGAGGAGAAATCTTGCAATTTCGTTTTTATTTTTTTTCTGAAGGTATTTGAAAAGGGATAAGAAAACCAAAGGCACTTTCACTTTGCCACATTTTTAGCGCTATACAAGACAGCGTTTACAAGTTGCCTGTACAAAGTTTCGTTTCGAAGAAACCATCATCAACTTTATTTTTTTATATGACCTGTAAATTATGTACACCCTGTATTGGATAGAATTTCCTATTACGAATTCAACTATTTATATCACAGTATGGTTTCTCATATTTTTATCCAAAAAAAGGCTTGTTAATACATTTCGAACCTTTTCTTGTAGCAGGCGTTAAAATGATGACGACGAAGAAGCAAATTATTATCTAATTTTAACCCAGAACTAAAAATAATTTAGCAATAATAGTTGTTCATAGTTTGAAAAAAGAATAGTTGAAACATTAAAACGTTATAGCTATTTAGAACCACACTTATTATTATTTTACTGTGATATAAGGATTGCTCTGTTCATTTAATGGCGACGAACACAAAAATTATTACATAATTTTAACCCAGAATATGTATCAAAATAGTAACAAAATATAATTTAGCAAGAATAGTTGTTAAACATTGAAACATTTATTTAGAACTAAACTTTTTATTTTTTACTGTGGTATGAAAATGGTTCTGTTCATTTAATGACAACAAAAATAACAATTATTAGGTTAAATCAAACACTTGGTTAAAGTTTCACTGTATTAATAGAATAAACCTCTACAATTGTTTCGGCCTCACGACCATTCTCAAGAGTACAGAGGCAGTAAAATTAAAATTTAACAAATGTGCAATATATACTAAGCTAGAAAAAATTTACAACATGGCAATAAATGAATTACAGTCTTGGTTTTTCCGAACGGATGCCGCATAGCAATGGCACTAATGTCACTTATCACTAATGGGGATAATATTGTGAATGAACAATTAATCTTTGATAATACGCCTTTGTTAGGCGGCATCCGTTCGGAAAAACCAAGACTGTAATTCATTTATTGCCATGTTGTAAAATTTTTCTAGCTTAGTATATATTGCACATTTGTTAAATTTTAATTTTAGTGTCTCTGTACTCTTGAGAATGGTCGTGAGGCCGAAACAATTGTAGAGGTTTATTCTATTAATACAGTGAAACTTTAACCAAGTGTTTGATTTAACCTAATCATAATGTTTCACCAAGTAGTATCCACACATAGTTTCAATTTAAATAACAATTATTACTTAATTTTAACATAATAGGTAGCAAAATAGTAACTAAAAACAATTTAGCATGAATAGTCGTTAAACTAGAAACATTATAGTTATTCAGAACCACACTTAATATTTTTTACTTTTTTACTTTTATTATGAGAATTGTTCTGTTCATTTAATTATAATAAAATCATAAATTTAGGTGATAAATTTTGTCTACGTCGCTCATTTGAACGCCTACTACACCAAAATGTTCGAAATGTATTAACAAGCTTTTTATTCTGAATAAAAACATAAGAAATCATACTGTGATATAAATCATTGAATTGGTAATAGGAAATGCTATTTAATACAGGATGTACTTTAATGGGACCTATAAAAATATAAAGTTGATGATGATATTTTCGAAACGAAACCTTGTACTGAAAATTTATAAACGCTGTCTTGTAGAGTGGTAAAAAGTGGCAATGAGAAAGTGCCGTTGATTTTCTTATACCTTTTCAAATAACTTCAGAAAACAATATAAACGAAATTGCAAGATTTCAGATTTTGTCGAATGTTTCCGGAAGTAAGCGAAAATATCTGGCTTTCTCAACAGAAAATTACTGACCACTAAATTACGCAACTTTTTTTGTAATTTAACCGCCTTCGTAACTTTTACGGTTTCCGAGATCCCCATGCTGTTGATCCTTATCTTGGACACCCTGTATATTAATAAGTTTTTTTGTTAATAAGTAGGGAAATAAAAGAAATAATAGAGACTACTCGCAAAATTTCAATATATATTCTTAAATATATTTGAAGTTTTCTAAATAATGTTTTCTGCATTTTAGTACTAAATCTCACTAATTACATTAGTACTTAATTTCGAAATTCTGTTGTCTTAATTTTGGCATTTATTTCTTTCTATAATTTGACCCTATGTCATATTTTGCATTAGGTGTTGCCAAATAAGGTAGAATTTGTCATTTGATGTTTTTGAAAAGCTTTAATTGCAATTCTGTACTGTGTTACAGTCTTTAGGTAAGTTATAATATTTGAATAATTCTTTGGTACATTCATCTGTAATATGTCAAAAAATCATATCGATGACTGTACGTATTTTTTAAGCCCTTTCTTTAAGCAACGTTAGAAAATGGCAAATAAAGATTTCGATAGTAACACAATTTATATAAACTATGTTTCACAGTAATAACATTTTAATTAAATAAATTTAAAATATGTCTTTAGTAAATTCAATTTTGGTTAAAATGTTGATACATACAATTAAAATTTTGACAGAAATTCATTATTTATTGATATACGTACACAATTAAATAATTTATTTATTGAGTATAGATTTAAAATTAAAAATCATATTTGGTTTCTCATACCCATCGTTGAAATTTTCACAGAATAAGTAAAATGGCCATAGGTAAGACGTACTTTTTTAAGCTGAGATAGACACATATAAACGACGTTAGAAAATGACAAATGAAGATGTTGATGGTAACACAATTTATATAAAGTGTTTGACTTTAATCAAATTTTAATTTAATAAATTTAAAAAAAATGTCTTAATTAATTATTTTTTTGTTAAAATGTTGATACATACAACTAAAATTTTGACGGAAATTCATTAATTGTTAATATACATATACAAACAAATAATTTATTTATTGAGTACCGATTTAAAATTGAAAATCATATTGAATTTCTCATACCAATCATTGAAATTGTCACAGAATAATTAAAATGTGGTCATAGTCAAGTGATTTTTTTTACAGAACAATTGAAAATCTGATTCTTTTGATCTAATATCTGATATGTTATAATAATAGTATCTTATAATAATATGTTATTAATAGTGTTTGGCACTAATTATAGAAAGTTTGGCAATATAATTCAAATTTTGAGAAAGATAATAATTTTTTATATAATTATAATTCAAATTTTGAAAAAGATAAGTGAAATATTGACAATTATAATTGAAAATTTGACAAAGATAATTGAAATTGATAATTGATGATTAATTATTTGTCGTTCATGTGTACATTTGTATAGAAATGACTTATACTTATACATATTTATTAAAATTCAAATAAAAGATGATCACATTTTGATGCCATTTTGTATACAGGGTGTTGAAAAAAAACATAAAGTTGAAACAAAAAAAATCCAAAAATAAGTCATAATTTTAAACTGACCTCTATTTTTTGCTCGCCAGTGTATTTAATAAAATTCAAATAAAATATGATCACATTTTGATGCCATTTTGTATGCAGGGTGTCTCATGTGAAAGGCAACACTCTAAATATCTACGAAACTGTCAAAATAGTAATATATTATATCAATATTTCAATTTCATGGTTCTCTTGAAATTTTATAAACATAAACAATCATCGAATTTTTCTAAGTAATAGTAAATTTTTGACTGAAATCAATGTAGTATTGAGAGCGTGTACAATTTCATTTAAAAAAAATCAGTGATTACACTTAAAATTTTAATGATTACTGCCAAAATTTCTATAGTAACTGACAATATTTGGACAGAATAATGTTATATTGAGAATATGCATTGAAATATTCGCAGTAGGTAAGCATTAATATATTAACAGAATATGTAACAATTAAAAAAACGTAAATTAAGAAGGATGTGGAAATCCAATTTTGATTAGAAAATCTATACGGTTAGAGTTGAATCTAATGCTAATCATACTATTTCGTTTCACATGTTCTGTCAGTATTTCAATAATTTAAATTTCAATTGTGAATCTGAAATAATTAGTTTTTAGTCTAGGAAGTTACGTATAATAGTTACAGTTTGTATTGTATTGTATTGTTACAGTTAGTTTTTTTTTTTGCTATTCCGAATATTAATTTCTGTTGCTGCCATAATCTCTGACTACTCGCAAAATTTTAATGTTTATTGTTAAAATTAAAATGAACACTGTCAAAATAGTATTTTATTCTGTCAAAATTTCAATTTCATGGTTCTCTCGAAATTTTATAAGCAATCATCGAATTTTCTTAGTAATAGTAGATTTATGACTGTAACCAATATAATATTGAGAGGGTGTTCATTTAAAAAAAAAACAGTGAAAGTTTAATGATTGCTGTCCAAATTTCTATAATAACTGACAATATTTTGACAGAATAATGATATATTGAGAATATGAATTGAAATATTCACAGTACGTAAACATTAAAATATTAACAGAATATGTAACAATAAAAAAAACATAAATTTAGAAGAATGTGGAAATCTAACTTTGATAAGAAAATCTATACGGTTAAAGTTGAATCTAATAATAATCATAATATTTCGTTTCAGATATTCTGTCAGTATTTCAAAAAATTAAATTTCAGTTGTGAATCTTAAACAGTTAGTTTTTAGTCTAGGAGATTACGTATAATAGTTGCAATTAGTTTTTTGTTATTCCGAATATTAATTTCTTTTTCTGCCAGAATCACTGACTACTCGAAAAAAGTCAATGTGTATTGTTAAAATTGAAATAAACAAAATAATCAATATTTCCATTTCATTGTGCTCTCGAAATTTTAAAAGCAATCATCGATTTTTTTCTTAGCAATGGTAGAATTTTGACTGTAATCAATATAATATTGAGAGGGGTGTATAATTTCATTTCAAAAAATTCAGTGATTACACTAAAAATTTTAATGATTACTGTCAAATTTTTTATAATTTCTCACAGTATTTTGACAGGATAATGATATATTGAGAATATGCATTGAAATATTCACAGTAGGTAAGAATTAAAATATTAACAGAATATGTAAGAATAAAAGATAACATAAATTAAGAAGGATGTAGAAATCCAACTTTGATTAGAAAATCTGTACGTTTAGAGTTGAATCTAATACTAATCATAATATTTCGTTTCACATATTCTCTCAGTATTTCAATAATTTAAAATTCAATTATGACTCTGAAACAGTTAGTTTTTAGTCTAGGAAGTTACATATTATTGTTACAGTTAGTTTTTTTGTTATTCCGAATATTAATTTATTTTTCCTGCCAGAATCACTGACTACTCGAAAAAAGTTAATGTTTATTGTTAAAATTGAAATAAATATTAACAACATAGTAATATATTATGTCAATATTACAATTTCATAGTTCTCTCAAAATTTTATAAGCAATAATCGAATTGTTCTTAGTAAAGGTAGATTTTTGACTGTAATCAATGTAATATTGAGAGGGTGTATAATTTCATTAAAAAAAATTCAGTGATTACACTAAAAATTTTAAGGATTACTGTCAAATTTTCTATAATTTCTGACAATATTTTGACAGGATGATGATATATTGAGAATATACATTGAAATACTCACAGTACGTATTCATTATTACTAGTTCATAATATTATCAGAATATGTAACACAAAAAAAAATATATTAAGAAGAATGTGGAAATACAACTTTTAATTGAAAATCTATACTATTAGAGTTGAATCTAATACTAATCATAATATTATTATAATCATAATATAAATACCATACATATATTTCGTTTTAAATGTTCTGTCAGTATTTCAATGATTTAAATTTCAATTGTGAATCTGAAACTGTTAGTTTCTAGTCTAGGAATGTACGTATTAAAGTACGAATATTTTAGCCTTTTTTTTTACTATAACTCTCAAATAATGAGATTATGAAAATCTATACGGTTAGAGTTGAACCTAATTCTAATCATAATATTTCGTTTCAAATGTTCTGTCAGTATTTCAATGACTTAAATTTCAATGGTGAATCTGAAACTGTTAGTTTCTAGTCTAGAAATTTACGTATTAAGGTACGAATGTTTTAGCCTTTTTTTACCATAACTCTCAAATTATGAGAATATGCATTGAAATATTCACAGTAAGCATTAAAATATTGAAGAATATGTAACGATAAAGAAAAACATATTAAGATGAATATGGAAATCCAATTCATAAGTTTTGAATTGATAACCTATACGGTTAGAGTTGAATTTAATGCTAATCATAATATTTCGTTTCAAATGTTCTGCCAGTATTTGATGACTTATATTTACTTATATTTAATAATTTATATTTTAATTGTGAATCTGAAATTGTTAGTTTCTAGTCTAGTAATTTACGTATTAAAGTACGAATATTGTAGCCTGTAATATTTTTTTCTATAAATCTCAAATTAAGGAGTTTTAATTCATGTTCACAAATTTTGTATAAAATTATCATTAGCTATAAAATATTTGACAAAATAGATAGCGTGTTATATTTTATATTTCCAGTTTTATTATGCTAGAATGTAGGCAACGCTGTTTTTGTTATGAAAATATATCTGTCAAACTGACTAATAAAACTCAACAATGTTGCTTGGAAACACTTTCCGGACTAGTGATTTAATGTCCCATTTGCTGGCCGCAAACGGCGTCCGTAATTTTTTCTGTCAAATGTTTTTATCAAAATTCAATATTTATTATTAAAACTAGTGCCATTCGCCGTTGGGAGCTCATTAACGGCGCTCTAGAGATCGGGGGCGAATTTCTAGAGTATCAAGCCCTAACTCAACACTTTTACACAAATCACACGGCAGAAGGACTCACGTTGGTCGATTGCCAGTTAGGGATAATGTCCCTAACAAATACAGTTACTACTCTTACTAAAATTGCATTATTACTATTTATATTTTAATTATTCGGTCAATATTGCAATTATTATTGTCAAAATTTTAATATATTCTGTCAATATTTCAATTATTTCTGTTCTAATGTAAATTGTGATTGCGCAAATTTAATTAGTTAGTCTGAATATGTAAATTTTGTTCCTATATCATTGATAATTGTAACACAATTTTATCATTTACCTTTTCGTGTCCCCATCCTGCCAGGATTGCAGACGCTCCTGCTGGGGTTGTCGATTGCGGCTCTGGCAGTACAATGGGTTTCACAATGTCACTCAGTGTGATCGGTGAAGCTAACTGAAATTTGAACATACTTCCACTTTAAGGGTCTGTCTTTCCGTCCGATAATTAAGTTGTGAATAGTTGGTCTGCTGGTTGGCGTTAACCAAAAGGACATTGGAAACACATAGTTTCTAACCTTCTTGTGCTTGTGCTGCAGATTATTATTTATCCACAACTTTGGAAAGACCAGTCTTGAGTTAAGTCTTATCAATTACTCACTGTCAGCACGGCGATGTCGTTGAGTATTCCGCCTCCTTCGCCAACATAGTCCTCGTGGTAGGCGATTTTTGATACTTTTATAATATTTTTGTCGGTATAGTAGATATTGAGGACACCGTACTGAATTGTGAATGGATAGTGAGTCCTGTGTACATAATAACGCGTTACAAACAATTCAAATTTCGAAGACATAATTATTTTATATAATAGTAATTTACGATACACGCGGGATTTTTAACGCACATATTGTAAAGAATTGTACCACGAGGCTGTAAGACTGAATTGGGGTAAGCATATAGTATAGTGCGTTAATAATGTAGCAACCCACGAATATAGTACAAAGTTTTATCTTTCACCGTTAAATTATCTTAAAATCGCCTCGCTTCAGGATATTTTAATTTCAAAATGATTGCAACATGTAGCGGTCTGTCATAGTTAATAAAAAACGAATAAAAACACAAAACTGGAATTATAAGTTTGTCGGAGGTGAAACTATTGTTTTGTGTTGCAATGAGCTTCTCCGAATGTTTTTCTGAAGAACATACGTCAGGTTTGGCCTTTGATATTGAGGAAAAATCAGATCACGTGATATCCGGACTTGGTCCCAGCAAAATCCGGAGCCAAATATGTATTGTCAATTTCATTACCATACTTAAGTGCGGTAATAATTTCATTACAACATGATAAATGTGCGGTAATAATTTCATTACGGCACTCATTTCGATAACAAGACTATTACATATCTAAAATGAGTGCGCTATGATATAACTTATCCCACGGTGATAGATAAATGTATTAAGGTCCGGTATATAACTGTTATGAACTGAGTACAAATGTAGGTATACCTACATTTTAGAAGTACAGATTGTAGAATAATGTTTACTTCAAGTTTCAAAGGACAAAATAGGTTTTTAGCATTGGCCCATAACAACTTCTAAGTCTGAGATAACTTTCTGTCTTCGGTAAGTTCAGTCAGAACTTAGAATAAATATCATCAGTTAAACGACCAAAAACGAATGAACAGATCCCACAATTTAGTTCCACCAAAATATTTTTGGTGGAAAGAAATGATATAAATGAGTTTTCCAGTCTCTTAGGTTTTTCAATTATAGTAGTACATCGCAATTACAAAACTAAAGAGACTGGTTTCGGTAAAAATATCAATACATCATCCAATATACAAATAGTAATGATAATAGCCAAAAATTCAATCGAAGTTCTTCGAAGGTCCCATTTCCAGTAATAATCACCAATTTCAAATTCAAAAGTAGGTACAGCCCGGATTTTGAAATGGAATGGAACGGAATAAAAACGTATTTGGGTAGAATTTTTGAGATACCAGAATTGCATTTTCATTGGGTTTGGGAACAATTAAGGGCTAAAATGACGTTTGCGGACTAAAATAATGTTTTCGGGCTAAAATAACGTTTTCGGGCTAAAATAACGTTTACAAGCTAAATTGATTAAATACCTAAATTGGTTTAGGTTAAACCTAAATTGGTTCCGTTTATACTTACATGCCATAAACGCAATGAGCAGCAGTTAATATATGGGTTGCATCTATAATTGATCCTCCACAAGTGTGCTGCCGATTGATTTGAAGAGAAACCTTAAAAACGTTGCAAAAGTTAACGAAATCCCTAATATTCACAAGTAATACACACGATCTGGACAAAGAGACAACTATTTATTGTTTTTAATGTATAATTTGATAATTTGACGAGACCAAATTTGCAATTAATCATCTGATAGAAGGATACTAGGAAGGATTTGATCCGTAGGATGGATTCTATCTCTGATTATTAATTGCATAAATGTTGTCTAACCAAATTGTTAAGCATGCGAGGAAAATAAAAAACAATAAGCAGTCGAAAATTTGTTTAATTCGAGTGGTATTTAGGCCCAGATTGGGCACAGTTGTGCGATCGTGGATTAGCTTTGATCGTGGTTCAGTTTCTAAGGATACCATTGTATTAATTGTATTATAGGGCCCAGATATACGATCATGGATCAACCTTGACCATAGTTCAGTTACCTATGATACAATTGTTAATACTTATCCTTATCCTTATATCCTTAGCTCCTTAGATCGTTAGGGCCAGTTGTATGATCGTGGATCATCCTTGACCATGGTTCAGTTACCTGGGATACAAATGTTTATACGATGGTATCCTTAGAAACTGAACCACGATCAAGGATGATACACGATCATACAACTAGGCCTTAGTATCCTTAGTATGCTTAGAAACGTTGAACAATGATCAAGGATGATCCACGATCATACAACTGGGCCTAAGTAACTGAACCATGGTCAAGGATGATCCACGATTGTTCAACAGGGTCTAAGGAGAATTATTTGATGAACCATCTTTATTTTATCCCAAAAATAAATTAACCTTTAAACTTCAAATGTGACATTTAAAACACAAGGCCCGCAAAAAAAAGGAAACAGTTTAAAACTCTAATATCCCCGACGTTTATTCACACAAAACCAAACAAATTTGCTTTAATTGTCGAACAATATATGGAATTTCATCTACTAATTTAGTCTAGTGTAAATAATAGTTTCGTGGGGATAAGTCACACAAATATAGATTTGGTCTGGGTTTGCACCAACGACTTGGTTTCTACCCAAAATTCAACACGGTTACACTTTTGTTGATTACTAAGGCCCATGATATTTTTTTACCATTAATAGTATACATTGCAAGTATTTATCTATTAATTCGTAATATCCACAAGAAGAAACCTCGAATAAAAACAAAATAACAGCCACCCAAAACTATTTCCTTTTTTTTACGGGCCCTATATAATAAACTGTCCTGAAGTTGCAGCATTGGGTATTTTCAAGGTTGGGATAAATCATGATTTAAAAAGAAATCAAAAACCAATGACTTAAAAAATTTAAAAAAAACAATAATTTAAAAAAAAACAAAAAAATCATGATTTTTTTGATTTATTTGTTGTTTTTTTCTGATTCGTTTTTTGTCAGTTTAGATGTGATTTAAATCAATATCATTTACATTTAAAATTTACATCACGCTTCAAGTCATGATTTGTTTCCAATAAATTCTTGAATTTGAAAAAGAGTATATTATTTGAAAATAAAAATGAGTGTATCTATACTATGTGATGAAAATGTGATGTGATGAAAAATGAAAGAAAAGATGATTATTTTACTTCCAATTATCTATTTTAAAGCATATATAGTTAAATTTTATAATTAATTGTTCACCTTTTGGAATGCACAAACAGTGCAAAATCAATGATTAATTGAAACAAAAATCAACTTTGATTTAAATCAATGATTTATATAAAAAAATTATTTGTATTAAGTCATGATTTAAATCAGTTGATTTAAATCAATGACATATGAAAAAATCATTTGTATTACATCATGATTTAAATCAATTGATTTAAATCACACCTACCCTGATTATTTTAGGTGAGTATTTAGGACCATCGTAAATAATCCATTTATTTAAAACTGATCTGCTCTGATTCTCCAATCAGATTCTAAGACATTCTAAGCCATTCAAGAAGGACGTTAAGAGACTACTACTCTAACTTTCTCTGTACGATTTCAGATATTTTTTCCTTGTGGTTGTAATCTAGTTGTATGAACGTATTGTGATGTTCTTGCAGTGTCTTCGATGTAATTTTAAGCTTTGTATTGTAGAAATCATTTTAATATGTAATTAATTTATTGATTTGACTTAAGTCGTATGACGACAGGCATGAAAATATATTCTGTTGTATTCTATAACAACTGCATGATTTGACCGGTGAATGAAATAATCACTTCAAATAATTGAAGCATCAAAATCCTATTTTCCTATCACCGAATATTGGAGATATTTGTAGATATGTAGATCAATGTAGATATTTAGATTATAATCTAGACCACTTCATGAATACAATAATTTGATAAGAACTTAAGTGGCTATATTTTAGTGGCTATAACAAGCAGTGGGGTATTATTACAAACGATCTACACAATGCTTAGGGCTCTCACTAGCCATAATGACCCCGTCTCATATCTAATCTAATCTAAAGTGGCCATATTATTATTATATGACCAGTATAGATGATCAATGATCAGAGGTCGCAGTGCTGAGGGTGATTGATGATTGAATTAATCAATCTACAGAAGAAGCAAAAACTACTAGTGATAGGGTTTTTTCGTCATTAAAAATTGACATCGATAAATTTTATTTATTTTTTTGTTGCTGCAAGCATCGCCATCTACGGGCCGTAGTGCTGATAACTGTCATAGTGTTTTCCATTATACGTATAAGAAACCTTAAATTTCCAAAATTTCATTTGAAACTGTCATGTTTATAGAAAATACGGCAATCAAAAAACAACATAATGTGCATTCAGAAAAAGAAACCTTTCAGAGAAACTCTTGAAAGCAGCCACAAATAATTATTTTAATTACAGAAATATATTTTATCTACGATTATTCAAAAAGTGATTACTTTTGACACTGAAAATAGTATAAAAAGTAAACTTTTAAAGCTCTAGTGCATCAACAATGTTTAAATGGAATATTTGAATATCATACTTTGGATATTTCGAGTACTTATTACACATGTTTACAAAATTTAATCAATATTTCCATAAAGTGTGTTCATTAGATTGTATGTATGATTGCATTGTAAGTGTGTTCATGTTTAAAAGGTTGAAAAGTTTAAAAACATTTAATCAAAATTAGTTAACTAAGTTTACTATAAAATGTGAAAATTAAACTAACCGAAAATTGTGGATAGACTACAGATAATATATATTCTTTTTTTTTTCTGAAAACTTAATGCTTAATGTACCATTGTGTTACATGTTATCAAAATTTATTGAGTTGTATTTTTTATATTCAAAATATTATTTTTTCTGATAGTTAGAAATAGTTACTGCACAAAAGTGTAAACTGTGAGAAATCAATGTTTCGGGTATTTTCACATGTTAACATTTTCGTGAAGAGAAATGAGAAACTGTTATATAAAATTTTATCAAAATCTGTTTTCATATAAAAGGTAATTTTTCGAAAATAAATTATAAACCAGTGAATTTTAAAATAAAAATTATGAGAAAATGACCCAAGGTTTATTTTGAATTGCCCATATCTTTTTAAAGGAATACTTAATTAAGCTATGTGTAAACTTCAATCAATATTGGTTAACCAGTGTTTCTATAAAAATGGTTTTACAAAAATAATCATAAAAAATTAATTTGTAATATTTCAAGAGCGATCTTTGTGAAAATTATGGGAACGCACGGATGGAGTATTTCCAATGTTTTGATTCCAATGTTTTGATCCATTTAAATAAAATATGGATATTTTGTACAGAACTGTCAAAATTTTGTCATCATCATGACAATGCATGTAAAAATTTTAAAAAAATCAGAACAATTGAACAATGAAATTTTGAATTTTCAAATTTTTATTAAATATTGTTCAAAAGTTATTAAAAATCTTTGTTAGAGTTTTTTTTCTTCTAAAAGTTAAATATAAAATATCGTTTATATTAACTGTATCAAATTCCGACCTGTGTCAAAAAATTCAAGGAATATTATAAATGGGGCTTTTTGGATATTTACTTTTTTAGATGTTTAATTAAATTGGATATATATAACAATATTTTCATCAACTATATATTTTTTTTTAAATAAATATTCATTTTATAAACATAAAATGTCTCTTTTAACGATACTTGAGATTTCTATCAGCAAGTTCTTCATAAATACTTACAATATATGGTATTTCCCCTTCCTTTGCATTAGTTCCATTTACAATCCTGTTGTCTGTGAATGCTATAAAGATATAATTGGGTATCAAATATTTGTTATTTATCGCCCATAAATTAATTTCTTTGTTGAAGTTCAGTATTTTTGTATTTAGTTTATTCTGCAATATTTTGGGAGTACTGCACTGATAGTGGGTCAAAAAATGATGTATTTAAATTTCGATCAGTTAGAAGCATAAGTAATAGCTCCTGCTAATACTGATCTTTTTAGTGAGTAAATCCATCCCCAAGACAGCTGACATAGACTTATGTTTTCTCGAACCAATAATCGCATTTTCTATGTACGTCCGCATGGTTAAGGTAAATGTAATAGAGTGAAACGAAATATGAAACGTATGTCGAATTCCGCTAATATGGAGCCATGAGTCACTGTCGCCTCTCAACGGTCCGACTATAGTGCACTGTATAGTGTACACTATAATAATTTGAAATTGATTTATTACACCAAAGCTTCCCCTTACATTGAATCTTCTAAGCTTAAGTTATACATTTGTGCGCTATATTTGTCATTAAACACTTACCAAAGCATCCCACAAGTAACGACGAAAACACAATTAGATTCAACATACTGAACTACAACTCAAAGTATACTGATTGCCTGCAACTTATATAGAGCAATACAAAATTACCATCGCAATCAATCAAGGGTCCTTGTGATACCAAAACGAAATTCGTTTAATTAAGGTAAATGGTACTCTTATCATCTTGCGTTTGAATTTAATTGCACACTTAAATTGTTTTATCGTTTTGTACTATTTTGGAATATTTCATTTAAGGCACCATTGGTTTGACAAGATAACGTCTTATTTTCATATATTCTGAACTATTTTCATATTAGCTTGGGTAAAAGAGCTTGGGTCCGAGCCTTAACTGGCGACTCCATTCATGCCGTTACGTAAGGGCTCGCAAAAGTTCTTTATAATTTTGTTCTATAAAATTTCTATGCTTGCTATCATAATTTACCTATTATTTTGAACAATTTTGAAGAAATATTTTTTAAATTCAATTTATATGTGGGAATCACATGAATAAGTATTTTTGCTTATTATTATTTTTTTTTTTTTAGCCTAATAAAGATTGTTTATATATATATTATTTATCAAGCGCTTGACATGTGTTAACTACTGTATTAACACTAACTCGTGTTAAACGATTTTTGTCAACTTAATAATTTATATGTATAAAAATGCGTTACAACGTACAATACATATTTATTTGCTTAGGTTAGTCTAAAATGTTGATATCTGAGCCTTAACTGGCGACTCTGCCATGTTGTAACGCAATAGTTCGCGAGCATAAATATAAACAATATTATTTTATTATATACTTACAGTTTAATACCCAATTATTACTAATTATAAATAATAAAATATAATAATAGAATAAAAGTATAAAAATATAATAATAAGATATAATAATATTATAAAAATAAAATAAAATAATAATAATTCTTAGGCATCTAGCGCAAAATTTAATTCCCTTTGTTATTACTCCTTTTTGCATTCATTTTATGCGTCTTTGTAATTTTTGACTACCTTTTTTTAGTAATTTGTTGGGTCTTTCCAGGCGTCATTTTCCACATTTTCAAAGTGTTTTTTTCGGTCTCTATTAATCGCAGCCGAATCCACTTCTTAAAATTGGGAATTTGCTCGGATATTACACCCCCTGCGCATTTTATTTCATATCGCACGCAAATATTATTATCATCCCCGAGACGTCCACCATCAAGATTCCCATTTGTCTTCGAAAACGATTCCCAGGGCTGCGAGCGAAACATTTTTTCCCGTTATTAATAACCCAATTTCCAGGCGCGCGATATTCAAAGCCCTGGCAAGATAGCATTTTCCCTTTCGCCGACGAAGGACTCCAATTCCGCTAATCACATCGTTTACCTTTGCTGCGGCTAATAATAACGGCAGCACCCCTGACATTTCGCGGCACTCAGCGGCATTAAGGGTGGCACCGTAATGTGTTTCCAGCTCCCAGATTCACGCTCTGATTGCTCGTGCCACATTCGATTAGATTACAGGCAAACCGACAAGGCAAATGAAAATTCTATTCTCAACTGATATAAAAAAATATCAGATGTGGTCATCATATGACTTTATCACACAAATAAGCCAATATAATTCGCACCAGAAAGGTCCTAAGTTCAAATCTCGGTGAAGAGCATGGTCGTTTGTAAATGTACCAATTATAGTTAAAATTACTATAAAATGTTTCTGTAAATGGCCTGGATATATATATTAAAAAATTTAAAAAAAAAATGAATTAACGTAAATATTTAATTTTTCCCAAATCATTGATATTTTTTCCTGCGGTTTATCCTTAATTTTGACAAAATATTTTTTGGTCACCTATTAAATTTTCATAAATATTCCATAAATATTTATAAATGTTACAGCCTAACATGTGCTAACATGCAAATGCAAATCTTCTTCTCGAGTAGGCCTTATCTTAAAACTTTCGCACCTATTTAGTATTAAATTTGCATACAAAACATTTCTCTACGAGCAGTGAAAGACAATTGACGATGCATGGCTCGAGGAAATTTTCATGTGATCGAATTAAAAGTTAAGATGTCGGGGAAGAGGGTAATAAACAGAATATGCAAATCGCTGAATAACAATTTCTGTTATTACCGTCGCTGTCCAATTTAGCCGGTTAATGCTATCGCAGCAGGAAATCAAATAATCAAGATGCTAATTTTCCTTTCACCGCCGGCGACTTGGATTGGCTCAAATTGGACTTCGTTTATCCAGGGGTGTCGTGTAATAACATCCGAAGCGTGTCTGGAGGGCGGCGGGGGTTTTTCATTAAGCCAAGAGTTCTTTGCAAACAATTCGAGCGAGGCGAACGACCTTAGGTATAATTGCCAGTTATTGAAAACTTGGCAATCAAACTCATTGTTTAACGTATATTCATGAGAATGCAAATTGTCTGCTTAATGCCCTTGAGCTTATTTCATAGCCAGAGTGATTTTACTTTCTCCGTAGCAATGCTTAATATCCATTCATGATCTTTTATGTCTTGCAATTGTACGAACCAAATAAAAACCTAATCAGAGCAACAGTCCTAAAATTAAATTAAATTACAAAATTTCCAAGAAAATACGCGTACTATCACAATTAATAATAAAACTTAACAAAAAGGATATTTTATAAAATTATTGAACTATTCCTAAAAGTGTGCCAATTATTTTCATACTGACTTTAATTAATATACATACTTAGGTGATAATTACAAAAGAGCTATAAAAACTAAATTATATTAAATGTTTTTTAAATGCGACGAAGTTTTCAACATTTTTTTTTTAAATAAAATCTTGAAAGAAGAATTGAAAGAAATAGCAGAGAAAACAAGAAGTTGTTCTATAATGTTATCAAGAGCTCCAGAAAAGAAAAAAAAACAGACAGACTATGAAATCAAGAACAAACAAGGAAATATATTAAGGGAAAATGAACAAATTATGAACAGATGGAGGGAATATTTTATTGAATTATTAAATGCTGAGGAAAACAATGATAGAGAGATAGAAAATATTACACAAAACAGAGAAAACAAAACCGAGAATGTAGAGATAACAGAAAAAGAATTAGACATAGTAATTAAGAGCCTGAAAAACGGAAAAGCGGCAGGAAAGGACCAAATAACAGCAGAAATGATGAAAACCATCGGCGAAGAAGCGAAGAAATTACTATTAAAAGTAAGTATTAAAAGTATATAATGAAGTATGGGAAGAAGAGCGGATACCGGGCGATGGGAGGACCGCACTTATGGTACCAATATATAAAAAAAGGCGGCAGAAAAGAATGTGGTATCTATAGAGGCATCAATCTAATAAGTACTGGAATGAAAATATTAGAGAAGATTATAGCAAATAAAATAAGGACAACAGTAGAAACGACATTACACGAGGCACAAAGTAGTTTTCGGAAAGGGAGGAGTACACAAGACCACATTTTCACAATTAGACAGATCATAGAGAAGAAACAAAAACAAAATAAAAAAGTATACATGGGCTCCATATACATAAAAAAAGCATTTGATATGGTCAACAGAAAGAAACTTTGGAAAATATTGGAAGGAAGGGGTTTGAGCGCGATAATCATAAACATTATCAAAATGACATACGAAAACGACAACAATATAATAGTGTGCAACAACAACGAATCAAAGTGCTTCAAGACCAAAGACGGGCTGAGACAAGAAGGAAGCCTAAGTCCGATTCTATTTATCATCTACATGGAGGAGATAATAAGAAAATGCCAAACGTGAACAAGAGAAATGGAAATCGGGTAAAGAAGAATGAGGAACATCAGTGTGAAAGAAGGAGCGTTCGCAGACGACGTTGTATTACTGGCGAATGAAGAAACAAAATTACAAAAGAACTTGAAGATATGGGAAGAGATACTTAAAAAGTACCAAATGGAAATAAATACGGATAAAACTAAAGTAATGGTAGTGAGTCCAAAGTACGGACTCTAAAATAATAATACGTATACGTGCATCCATTCATTAAATGCACAAAAATAGATATTTATTGTTAATAACGTAATAACAAAACTATGGCACTTTAAAAACATATAATAAACGAAAATTTACCTGACATTATATTTGGTCAAATCTATAGAAAATATACAGGGTGTCAATTTGAAAAGTTGACATGGACTATTTTCATAGAACACATGACTATTTTTTAAATTACTCAAAACTGTTTGGGTGGTTCGAAGGGGGATATCAAAATGTCGTAGATAGTGTCAACCCCCTACCCACCCTTTATGCTACAGCCACCTCCATCTAAAAAAATTAAATGGCACCCCCTACTTGTGATACATCGTTGGAACGCCCTTGAAAATTGATTTCCAGTCATTGTTAATACAATATGATTTGGTGAACTACTTTTGGAATTAAGTGCAAATAAAATGCAAAAGTGTTTAATTTATTAAATTCAAATAACATGTTAAAGTAAATGTTGGAAATGGTTTCCATTGTTTTCTAAACAAAAATATAGCCTGCTTTCAAACTCCTCGTGAACTTTCTGAAAGGTTTATCTGGTAATAGCTCAACATTATTGTGCTATTCTTTCTCGTAATTGTTCAATGCTCAGAAACATAAGGCAATGGACTGGACTATATACTATCGCTAGTTTGGTTCATACCCTCAGAAACCGTCAAGAAATGCGCCACATTGCATGTTTGAAGCGGGTAAATTTTCTTTAATATTCAACTTCAATACTACGCATTTCTCCCCAATGTCGGGGAAATAAATTTATTACCTTGACGTTTCAGATACCTTACATAAACTTCGTCTTCCTTTACTTCATCAATTTGAGCAATAAAATGAACTAGGGTAGTTTTAAATGCAATTTTGATGAAAATATAATCTTCTTTGTACAGTTCCACTTAGCTATTTCATAGTCCTCAAAATCAGACGTAATATTTTCTTCACCTATGATATCTTCTAAAGTAATATTTTCTAAGTCACTTTCATCCGGATACGTAACTTTGCAACTGTTCAGTTCCTCATCTTTACTACTGCTGGTGTTCCTGCACTTTCGTTTTCTACGAGTCATTGCCTTTTGTTTCTTTTCTTTTTATTCTCCTTTGCGTTTTCCGTTGCCCTAATTTCGTTTAAAAATTCTTCAGATTCCTGGGTATTTGTATTCTCCTACCCTTTCAAAAGGTTGATTCTTCACATATACTCTACGGTTGTCCCGAGTTGTTTTTGTTATTAGCATATATTTTGTTTTGCCTATGTCCAGTAATAGTCCATATTCTTCACTTACAGTAACAATTTTATTAATTAGTGTCTATAGGTTTTCGAGTGTTTCTGCTAAGAGAACCGTATCGTCGGCATACATAAGATTATTTACTGCTGTGCCGTTAATTTTAATACCTGTATCTTGATCATCAAGTGCTTTATTTATTATTTCTTTTGAGTATAGATCAAAGAGGGTTGGTGAGAGTATACACCCTTAACGTACTCCCCTCTGTATTTCTATTTCTTCGGATGTTGTGTCTTCTACTCTGCTGCTTTTTGGCCATAATAGAGGTTTGAGATTACTCTTATGTCTCTGAGGTCTATCTTTCTCTTTAGTAACATTTCTACGAGTTGGTCGTGTCTAGCTTTATCGAAGGCTTTGTTATTGTCTGTAAAAAATGCGTGTGTCCTGATTTACGTCTAGGATTGTTGCGACAGGACATTGAGTACAAACAGTGCCTCCCTTGCCTCTAGGCCTTTTTGGAATCCAAATTGTATATCGCTGATGTTTTCATCTAGTTTCATGTATATTCTATTATAGATCACCTTCAACAGGATTTTCAATGTGTGAGCTATCAAACTTATCGTAAGGTAGTCGGAGCACTGCTGGCACTCTTTTTTGCGAGGGTTATAAACGTTGGTAGCAACCATTCATTCGGTATCACTCCTGTTCTGTATATGGTATTGATTAATTCTACCAGAATATGAATCTGGTCATCCTCTATGAGTTTAAGAATTTCCGCTGGCAGTCGGTCTGGACCTGGCGCTTTTCTGTTCTTTAGTGTATTCAGTGCATATATTACTTCGTCTTTAATTATGTCCGGATTGAACTCTCCTTCTACACTTTCAAGATTCGTTTTTTGTTTCTCATCTTCGAAGAGTTGTGATACTCATACTTCCAGTTTTTGTTCTAATTCTGTCACTATTTTCCCATTGTTGTCCTATAATATATTAAGTTGTTTGTGTTTACTGGTGCCTGCGAGTTATTTGACTATTTTGTGTATGTTGAAACTGTCGTGTTTTGCTTGTAACTCCTCAATTTCATCAATATTTTGTTTGCAGTACTCTTCCTTCTGATCTTTGTGCGCAATATTCATTGAGTGTCTTAATATTTTTGATCACTTTTTCCTTTAAGGCTTCTTCTGTTGTCCATGAGACTAAGAATTTTGTTAGTTATCCATTATTTCTTTCCTGTGGATTTTTCTTTCTTAAGAATGTCTGTCGAGGGTTCCAATAAGCCTGATTTGATGCCGCACCATTTTTCGCTTACGTTTCTTCGGTTTCGGTATTCTTCCTTATTTTCAAGTGTTTTTAAATTTTCTTTTATTTTTGTTTGTAACTCATTTCGTACGTCTTGTTTCTTCAAGTGTTGTACATTTATCCGACTTTCTGTTTTCTTCAGTGTTCTTTTGAGATTGATGCGCATTTGGGTTATTAAGGGATTGTGGTCCGAGGAGACATCTGCGTCCGAATCAACCTTAACTGACTTAATGTAGTTTCTATATCTTGCGTTTAATAAGACGTAGTCTATTTGATTTCTTACTTGTTGTTTATCACTGTCCTGTGGAGACCTCCATGTGTAGAGTCGTAGCTTTGGAAGTTTGTACAAGGTATTCGTTATTATCATCTCTTCCTCTTGGCAAAATTGTAGTAATCTGTCTCCTCTTTCATTTCTTGTCCCTAACCCATATTCACCTATATATTTGTCACATCTTCCTTTGCCGATCTTTGCGTTAAAATCCCCAAGTAATATAGTGATATCTCTTGGTTTTAGTGATTTAAGCGCTTTTTTTATTTGTTCGTAGAATAGCTCGATATCTTCTTCTGGTTTGTCTGCAGTAGGAGCATATATTTGTATTATGTTTAGTTTTCTTGAGTTGGTCTGTAGTTGTAAGAGCATCACTGGATCTGAGATAGGGACAAAGTTAGTGATGGACGCCATAATATCTTTTGAGGCAATAAATGCGACACCGTGTCTACGATGATTATCTTCATTTCCAGATAAGTGTATCATGCCTTGCTCTGTTGGGACTTGGCCATGACCTGGCCATCTTGTTTCACTGAAACTCGAGGTTTGCCCGGAAATTCTTTATTTTTCCAGAATCGAATTTAGAAGTTACAAAATACAAACTAGAAAAGAGTAAAAAAATTTAACACCCAGATTGCGAGATTTGTGTAAACAGATGGCCACATCAGGTAGAGATTCTGTAGAAACATAGAGGTTTCTCGACAGACCTGTCCGGGATGCAATCTAGAGATTTCAGAAATGAAAATCTCCTGTTTTCTCTCACGAATTTTCGTGAAACACGAAATTTGTCTAGAAACTCGATTTTCATCTAGAATAATGATATTTGTCCAAAGTTCTAAACAATCAGTATTTTCCCCTAATCCCAAGTTTTTTGCATAACCTCCAGATGTCTCTTGGATTTCAAGTTATTTGAAGAAAATATGTAGTGATTCTAAAGATATTCATTGAGATTGTGAAAAATATTCGGGATTTCATTATGTTTTGAGAGGAATATCAAGAATTCGGAGAGATATGTTCAGATTCTGTAAGAATCTAAAGAGTCGAGAGAATTAAACAGATTTCTAGAGTATTCTCCAGAATTTATCTCTCGCTATTTCCGCAGAGTCTCTAAATTTTCTTGACAATTGTGTGAAGAATCTCTAGTTCTATCTCACATATTTTTCGAGAGACAGAAATTCGATACTTATCCTGAATCGCGATAGTTGTCTCATTTCTTCGAACTCCCAATATTTTCGCACAATCTTGATTTTTCATAAACATTATTTGTGATTTGCGAGAAAAGTTGAGATTCTGGAGTCGACGATATTTGTCTAAATATTCGTCATTTCTTCAAAATCCCAATATTTTTGCCCAATCTTCAGATTTCTTTATCTTCATTTATGATTTACAAGAAAATTTGAGATTCCGGAGATTTCTATAGAATTTCAGGATTACTGAGATTCTAGAGATTTCTATAGAATCTTCAAATTGAATCGACAAATCTCTGCAGGATTTGTCGAAAAATTCGAAATTTCTTCGAAATCCCAATATTTTCGCACAATCTTGAGATTTCTTTATCTTCATTTATGATTTACGAGAAAAGTTCAGATTCTGGAGATTTCTATTGAATCTCAGGACTACTGAGATTCTGGAGATGTCTATAGAATCTTCTAATAGAATCTTCAAATATCTTTAAAAAATCACCAGATTTCTGAAACGAATCTCCTTTTTTCCCATGATTTTTTCATGTAACTCAAGAGAGAGAGAGAGAGATAACGATCTTTATTAGGTATTGGTCCTCGGCCTTTCCTCCTGTAAAACTCAAGATTTATCTAGAAATATGATATTTCTTTAAAATTGTGAAATTTGAGACAAAAAAATCAAACCCATGATAAAAAGTAAGTGCGTCATCTGATTGTATATTATTCATTACTTGGTGACAGAGTTTTGACAATTTTCTTCGAACTTCATGAATTCGAAAATTTCCACAATATATCGTAGATTAAATTTTTTTAACAATTTGTCTCATTGTCCATATCTTATCTAACAAAATTTCATTGTTGTCCATAATTTGACATTTAGTTTTAATTTACGACATTAACTATATTTTTTCTACTTTCATCGACATTTATTACACAGCAAATATTTGTTTTGCTCTCGCTATTATTCATAATTTGGCTAATCATTTTGATTATCATTATCATTAATCAATTCCTAAGATGTTGAGTTTCATCCTTTGCATTTTGTGTATAACATTATGCATCTTTCCAGATTCATACATGGATCTCACGTTCCATATGCCAATTTTTAGCTTGTTTGTTTTTATAGGTTTGTGCATCACTGTTCCCCCCGGAAATCCGATAGGGGAACTTATTACTCCGGAAAATTTAGTTTTGAACATCGCCATGATGATTTATACTAAGGACATCCGTAAATCTTTAATGCAGTAGTTTAATCTTGCTTGCTGCATCCTTATGCCGTTGATTGTTTTGTCAATTTCTCCACCTTAGAGTACAAATTCTTAGTCTCAGGACAAAAGAGTGTCCTTCCCCCACCAGTTCTTCCCAAACAAGTTGTTGAATGGTTGGAGGTGGATCACTTATACCGGTGCAGGATGTGCAGGTTCGGATTTTTCCTTCATTGAGATTAGGACCGAGAGGCATTTCCTAATCCCTCCACAGCTTTAGAAGGCAATTTACACCACTTGACCCTAGTAAAGAATCTAATTAAGCCTATAGAGCTTGGTAGTTTTCCGCCGTAAGTTTCTACAAGTATTTTCTTTGTATTATGACAGTTTGGCTGTTTTTTTGTATTGTCATCCACAGTAGTGAAATATTACATCCCCAGCCTAGGCCGGCAATGAATTATTCCTGGGTACAAAAAATACAAAAAATAATTTCTTCTTAGATATTTCACATGTTTACGATACTTGCAAAAATATTGCCATGGGAGACAAAATAGTAGGTGAATCTGAAAATTGAGAAAACACAAAGAGCACAAAAAAGAGGTCTTTTTTATTTTCATCTAGAAGCACATAGGTCAAAAGTAAAAAAAACAGTTGGCTACGTTATAGATTTATTTTCCAGTATCGCCAGAAAAAGCCATGTCCTCCTAATAGGATGGATGTTCGCGGAGGAAATGTATGTATCACGATTATGTGGATGTACAAAAAAGGGGTCGATCCATCAACCACTCAGCATCCACCTGATCGGATCTGTGCCGATGCTATCGCCGACGTCAACACCCCACACCCCGCCTCGAATCAATTCGTGATCATCAATGAGTGACGTAGTTCCTGTCGCGGCTATTTATAAGCCGGGTACGTGCGGACCTTTGACCGATCGACCGTGCGGACAGATTATTTTTCGGGGGTCGTTTGCGAATTCTGAGGAGGAAAAAAGGGAGGACCAAGGCGAAGCTCGTGGAGCTGTGTGATTCAAACGATCCATTTCACGTCCCTCTGCTCGGCCGGTCGCCGGAGGCAGCCCCCCTTCTTTGGAGTTTCCCAGGGGAGGGGGGATATCCCCCAACCCGCATCGTCGCAAAAGTTCTAATGCTGGCCGATAAATTTTCCCACAGCCGTGAGCAGGGAAATGCACGGCAAAAAATAAACACGGTGGAAATTTAGTGTGAGATTGTTTCCGAATGGAAGGAAATTCGAGTGAAAGGTATGGTGCTAAGAGATTGTCCAGTCATGTAACAACTAGACAAATTTTATGTGCAAACTAAAACTGGAAATGGAAATTAAATTGAATTGGTATCATAAGCACTATTATTTGTACAATAGTTATATGTATAATTATTATTTAATAATAATAATATTCAGAGAACGATAGAATTAAATGTTACCTTCATTTAAAAAAAAACAGTTTTAGATTTCCTCAAAACAAAGTTTAATTTTGTAACTTACATTTAGTTGTACTGACTTTAAAAGATGAATCGATATCATCAGTAGAAAGCAATGTGTGACTAACATTCAGTTGCTCTCACGTTACCAGTCGTGTCAGCGATCTCATACCGTACTTTTTTTTAACTTTATTGCTGTATGTTAGTCATACTGACGTTAAAAGTCGGTATCCAGCTCAGAATAAACAATGTGTAACTTGACAATATAAAGTTATACGTACTAGTGTTAAAACCCGCATCAGCGACTACAAAATAAACAATGTTTCACTCTGTCACTTCCTATCAGTCGTACTGACATTACCTATCACTTACTATCAGTTGTACTGACTTCACAAGTCGCGTTAGCGACCCCAAAATAAACAATGTTTGACTCTCTTACATATTTGCTGGGTTATCTGCTTTAAAAAGTTGCATCGGCGACATCAGATCGAACAATATGTTAATTACTTATTCACTGTTAGTTCTACTGATGATAAAAGTGGCGTCAGTGACCTGAAAACAACTAATGTGAGACTTTACAATATAATGCTAGACGTATTAACTTTACAACTTGCGTCTTGTTTGCTTTCTTACTAATTGTTAGTAGTAGTGACTCTAAAAGTCTGGAATAGATCGGCAAAACCAAAAAAACGGTGAAACAAGATTTAGATATTTAAAGAATTCACTGCAAACTTAACAAATGATAGTAAAATTTGTAGTACTGACTCTAATATTCTTGAATAGATTAAAAACCTGGGAAACTATGAGATAAGATAGATAGATGAGTAACTGTTGACGGCTCTACTTTGTGATACATTGTTAAATAGGTAATATTAAACGCAGATTACTTTGTTTATATCACTTGAGTTTATTAAATCGTGACTATAGTTTCGACACTTAGCGTGTCATTTTCGAACGTACAATACCTTAAAATTACGTACAACAGCAGTATTTATACATTTTTGGTCAACACATTATAATGACATTAGTGCATGGGAAATACGGCCAAAGACATATACAAATAATTCATTAATTAAATAACAGATTTAAATAGGGGCGAATACAACAGATCCGTCTGGTTATTAAGGAGCGTAAGCTGTTTATTGTGTTTCGCTTTATAGATTTCAAGCGAACAACAGCAGTATTTATACATTTTTGGTCAGCACATTATAATGACATTAGTGCACGGGAAATACCGCCAAAGACATACAAATAATTCATTAATTAAATAACAGATTTAAATAGGGGCGAATACAACAGATCCGTCTGGTCATTAAGGAGCGTAAGCTGTTTCTTGTGTTTCGCTTTATAGATTTCAAGCGATTCTAGGAGGTCGAGTTGTGGGCCTTTTTCGGCAAAATGCATTATCTCCAGTAGTCTATCTTTTGTAAATGAATGTTGGTTATCTAGTAGATGAGTGGCGAATGTGGATTTGTCTTGATTTAATTTGAACGCCCGTATATGTTCTTTCAGCCTACTTCAGCCTACTTCAGACTACTTCAGCCTACAGACACGCTAAGTGTCGAAACTATAGTCACGATTTAATAAACTCAAGTGATATAAACAAAGTAATCTGCGTTTAATTTTACCTACAAGATAGATAACTGCTATAAAACTACCAAAACAAAATAAATAACAGCAAAATTAAAATATTTAGTTTAGAGATACAATAAAATGGCTAAAATGGCCCGTAAATAATATAATAAACAAAAGTATTCAAATTAGATAACAATTTTAAAAAACTTAAGCAAAATTAAACTAGAGATAAATATAAAAATTGAAGTATTAATATTATTAAACTAAAGATTGGTCATTGTAGCAAAGGAAAATTAGAAAATCGAAAACTCAAATCAACAAATACCCGGAAAATTAAAGGACAGACTAAGGAAAGAAAAATATTCGATACAATTGAGTTAATATAATCGAAATATCGAACAAAAAACGACTAATAAATTCAAATTTCTGTGTAAACTCTGTTCAATTTTTATTTTTAACTAAGTTAAAAATAAAATTATCTGTTAGGGTGACAGTATTGTTGGCCAATGTAAAACGTCAGTGGACTTGAAAAAATAGGTTATATTTTAAAAAGAGTTTATATTTTTTGACATTGGGCAATGTTGCCATCAAATTGAGTATCTATTGAGTAGAGAATTTATTTGCTATTTTAATTTCACAAAAGCAAATAATTCAAATTATAATATAAAATATAGTTCATGATTGGTTTACTTAAAGCATAAATCTAATTAGTTAACGATTGAATTATTGAAGCAATAATTTAATTATTTTAATATATGAATTAGGCAACATTGTTAGAAATCTGACATTTTTTCACTGTCAGATCAATTTTGTTGGCGTTTATGTGTAAAACAGAGTATATGTGGTGTATAAGCGATGCAAAAATTTAAATAAAAATACCATTACCAAAAATAATTGGTTTAGATATACCAATTCCATAAACTACGTAAAATTTCTAAAGACGTTATAAATTTTCTAGAGATTTTTTAATTATTTAATATTTTCTGAAAGTTTATAGTATTATATCGAGTGATTTAATAAAACTCTCATCAAAGTTCTTATGAAAAGAAAAGGATTGATATAAAATGTATGTTTAAGCTTACTGTCTGTCTAGCTGTTCGAATTTGTGAATGATAAATCTTATTGATCTCAACGTTATGGTTATGACTGGTATAAAAATTGATGGGCAGTGGGTTTATTCGACACCTAATGCATTTGAAGATTTCCAAGAAACTTTTCCAGAAGTGATCGTTCACTTTGATAAATTCAGCAGAAAAGTAATTCAGACATACGTACTTTTTTTCATGGCACGATTTGATGAAAAAAAATTTTTTTCACATGTTATGTATATCAATTATATTTTATACCTTATTATTAATTCACTGAGGTTTTAATCGAATGTAAAGTTTTGAAAATTCAGAAGTAATAAAATTTCTAGAAAACTTATACTATTTCAATTAAACTTTGGAAATTGAAAAATCAATATTCTGAAAAATTGGCAGAATTTTTTTCCTTCTGAAAATATCATACAATTGAACAAATTCTATAACAAATTCATATATTTTTCGTCAAGTTTCTGTTGAATAAATCAACAAATCTCACAACCTTCTTTGAATCTTCTCCAACATTTTAGAAAATTTCTTAGCATTAATATAATATTCCTTAAATATCAAATAAATACCTACATACAAAAACAAACATGTACAGAACTACATCAATATTCTGAAAAAGAATATTTTTCTGGAAATATTGGAAAATTGAACAAAACCTATAACTTATTCATATGTTTATTCACCAAATTACTATTGAAATAATGAACAAATTTCACAACCGTCTTTGAATCTTCTACAAAATTTGAAAAAAATTCTTAACATTTATACATTATTATTTAAATATCAAATAAATACATACAAAACAACATTTACAGAACATTTATAAGATATGTATAAGATATTTGTTATAATATATATTTATAAAATTACAACATGCTAACAAATTGATCATATTTCATTATACAGGGTGGTTGGGATTTCAGTGTCCAGTTTATATCTGCGAAACTGCCAAAGTCTAGAGAAAAGTTACAAAATGGCGCAATCATTTTATTCCTATAGAATATTTATTTTGCCAAAAGATATCTATTTTTGGTTTTACAAAGGGAACACCCCCTATATTTTACAGAATAAGATACTAGATATTATGCTCTTTACAATGGTGTATCACAAGTACCATTTTGCTTTTAAATTATTAAAAGCATATTTAAATAGAATTATTATAGTCGGCTGTAATATTGTTTATTTTTCACTTTACCATAATTGAATGATATCTTTTAGGATACGAGATATGTTAACATGCACATAACAACCGGGGCATAATAAGAGGGCGTAATAAGTTCATTACGCCCTGGAGTGTATTTTCCACACTATAAAAAGAAAAAGGGAAAAATATAATTTCTCGGGCTGAAGCCCTTGAGCTGGATTTCATCGTTATCCGGGCGTAATCATCGTAGTAATGCCCTTGGTGCATAAATGGCTATTTGTTTCTGGAAATACTTGTCACATTGTTTACATTAACAAACACTTGTCAAATCAGACATAAATAAGTATAATTAGTGTAATTGTCCCTATTTAAGTAAGACATATTAATAATGAATACAAAAATAATGGAAAAAAACTATATACTGTAGTGTTTTACATTAATAATCACGTATTTCATAAGTATTTGTTGATTTATATGATTTAAATAAATTGGACAAGTATTTGCAATAAACGAAACAAAATTTAAGCCACTATAATTACTCTGCGTTTTAAATATTCAGCATAAAATAAAAATACAATGGTACTTGTGATACATCATCATAAAGTGTATTTGATCTAGAAACTGATTCTGTAAAAATATAAAGAGTGTTCCATTTAAAAAACCAATGTTAGACATATTTCTAGAAAATAGGTAGACTATGAGAAAAAAATATTGCGCCATTTTGTTGACCAGGATACAATCTGGTCGTATGATGGGTACTTGTATAGTAGTTTTAATTCCTCATGATTTTTTTTTGTATCTTTACCAGTTTCGCAGATATTATCAGGATACTGATCAAAATCAAATCACCCTCTGTATACTTAAATTAGAAAATTACAATAGAAAACCAAAGAATAACTTTAAAATTCGCGAATATCATTCAATATTCGATAAGATATATTAGGAAATTAGGAAGCATTGGGAAATGTTTAAATATTGATGAAAATTTATAAAAAAATTATGAAAACCCCATAAAATATATAACATTTCATTAAATATGGAAATATTATCTTTGATGGAATTTTCTTCATATGGATACTACATTCAAATATTCCATGAAATATCTAAAAACATTAGAAAATTAAAAATCTACAGCAAATGCATACATTTTTCATAAAATTTCTATTAAATAAATCAACAAATTACACAACCTTCTTTGAATCCTTTACAAACTTTTAGAAAATTACTTACCAATAATATAATCCATTAAATAATATATAAATACATCAAATTTGTGTACTATAATACTACCTATACTACAGTATAGGTACTATCATGTACTACCTGTACTACCAATAGGCATTTACTCAGGGAATTATAAATAGGAAATGTCTCTATACAGCATGCAATGACAATATAATTTCAGTGACATTCAAACATTTGTCACTAATTCCCTGAGTAATAATTAATAGTAATAATTCCCTGTATAAGTTTTTTTTAACGTTCGATGTCATTATACAATTATACAAAATGTAAAAACTTTATCAATGATTTAAATCAACTGATGTTTTTAAATAAATCATTTATTTAAATCAACCGTTATTTTTTTTTAAATAAATCATTGATTTCAATCAAAATTGTTTTTTTTTTTCGAATTAAGCATTGTTTTTGTACTGTTTGTGCATAATAGGTGAACAATTAAAAATATAATGTAACTATAGAGTTTGCTTTAATGTAGATAATTGTAAGTATGTAACATATTTTTCTTTTCTTTCATTTTTTTGTCCTTCACATCGTACAGATACACGGAAAACAAATTTCTGTTGATCATCAATTCTTGTTCAAATTCAAGAATTTATATAAAAAAATCATATGATTTAAATCGTGATGCAAATCAATTGATATAAATCATATCTACCTTGCCAAAAATTAATCAGAAATACAAAAATCAAAAAAATAAATAAATTAGGATTTTTATGATTGTTTTTAAATGATTGATTTTTGTTTTTTTTTTAAATCATGCTTTATTCCAAGACTGATCAAAACTAATTGAAATATTACTCAACGGGAGATGTTGCTGCTTAATTTTCTTACTGATATAAACATATCTTAGTCTATTATTTAGTCTTCCAGGATTTGTATTTATATCACACTAATTTTCTCTGTATACTCCAAAAAAAAAGGATCCTCTGCCCTGTCGGCCAAGCCTCTGACATGTGCTGACGTTATTTACTCAGCACTTAAAACCTTCTTTCGCCCCGATAAACCTTTTCGCCAGCGGCGTAAACGCCCGTGCATTAGGTCGGAGGGTTTGCTAGCCAACCCTTCCGCATACGGGGGCCCAAATAAAGAAACAAGGTCCATCCGAGTCCCGCGGGGACGGCGCTGCCCTTCGACCCTTGGCCCGCTGGGATTAACACGTCGTGGATAATATTCGACGGGGGCGTCGAGTATGCGGGGGCGTGCACACCCGCACGCCCACCCGGGCACAATTAACCCCTTTCATAATTCAAAGGGAATGGGTAATTCCGGGGCGGAGATTATTCGGATTTCGGCAATCCCGCAGCGACTTTAATGGGCCGCGCGTAAATTCCGTAGTTATTAGTTTAAATAAATTACGCCGGCTATGTGTGATGTGCTTATTTATTTGCCGGCGGTGCGGTAAACACGGCCGTTTGATTTACGATGGGATAATTGAGGATGAATTATGAATCGCCGCTGGTGGAGCTGCTGAAGGACAGCGGCCGAAACGATTGCTCCTCGATGGGTTTTGATCATTAATAATTCATTTCTGTACAAATTGGTGTACCACCACCAAAGTTAGAGATATTTGCAGGTCACACTTAGCTAGGTAAATATTTTAGGATACACTTTCATGTTATCTAATGCCTTGGCTAATGCTAAGTGAACACATTACGTAGCATGTAATGTATGTACATTGTACATAGCATTAGCGAAGGCATTAGATAAGATGAAAGTGAAATGAAAGTCTTGGCTAATGCTATGTAAATACATTACATAGCATGTAATGTATGTATATAGCACTAGCCAAGGCATTAGATAAAATGAGAGTGTATCCTAAAATATGTTTTGAAATATACATGGTGATTTAAAAGGTCTTGAAGGAATGTCAACTTCAAATGTTTAGTTGTAATTGGTGATGTTACAATAAGAAAAATTGCCAATAACCTCACGTCCAATTCATGATGGTTTTCCCGCTACAATAGCCATATACAAAGTGCATTTCTGCATATTCACATACAAAAAAAGTTCCATCATTATCACACTTAGAAAACAATAATTCAAGCTTGAAACACCTTCTATCATAACAAATTAGCATTTGTTTGACTTATTTCATATTATGACTTCTTTTAGCAGAACAATGATAAAAACAAAGAACTCTCTGGAACGAGATACCGCTTGGACATAGGTTTACTAACATTTCTTGCTTCGTATAGCCACATCCCATGTGGCACCATTAAGTTTAAACCACACCTTTTTAGTCACCCTGTATGTAAATTCACAGTATTAAATTTCATTTGTGTTTCCTAGCATATTTTTTAAAATTCAGAAATAATTACACATTTTGCACACATTTCTTTTAAATACTTGATTTTTCAATAGTTGTGACTGCATTATTTATAAGTTACAAGACATTTATTTTTAATCTATGTCATATTTCTTACTGAATTGTTTTGATTTTTTTTATTCTCTTGATAATTTTACAAACTGCAAAGATCAATAAATAAAACATCTAAAACCTAAAAAAGTTACATCTCGTTTGTCAGTACGCAGTTGACTTCTTCCACACTTACATCTACAGAATTATCTTTGTAACAAAGTTCGGAGGTAAATATTAATATAAACTAAAATATTAATATTGACGTTTCAAACTTCTTACTATAGCAACATGTAAAATTTTAGAATTTTTGTCATCGACTATTTTTTTAATACTCTACAATTAAGACTACAACTTAATGTTGTACCGGTATGTAGTTCTGGCATATTTTTGAAGTTTCGGAAATGTTTCCACTGATAAGATATTTGTAAAAAGAAAAAAAATTACCAACTCATTTTTTTTTACCTTCTGGAAGGTGCATTTAAAATCTGCCAGTCATAGTGACAGAAATCATCTTTATGCCAATGGCTGAAATATTAATATAATTCAAAAATTTTAATGAAGATGTTACAATCTTCTAATTTTAGAATTTTTATTAATATTTTATACTTATTTTACCGGAAGCTACAGGACTTTTTTTAATCTGTTTGTATTAGGTATGTCAATTTTCTTAACGAAATTTTGTTATTTTTTATTCTCTGGATAATTTTATATACTGCAAAGACCAATAAAGAGACAACCTAAAATAATAACATCTCGTTTGTCGGTATGCAGTTGACTTCTTCCACACTCTCAGCTACATAATTCTCTTCATAACAAAGTTCGGAGGTTGATAATAAAATAAATCTAAAATATTAATAATGACGTTTGAAACTTCTTACAATAGTAACATTTAAAATTTTAGAATATTTGATAATCGACTATTTTTTTTATACTCTACAATTAATATTACAACTTAATGGTGTACCTGTATGTAGTTCTGGCATATTTTTCAAGTTTCGGAAATGGTTCCACTGATAAGATTTTTGTAAAAAGAACATGTTTAACGAACTCGATTTTTTTACCTTCTGGAAGGTGCATTTAAAATCTGCCAGATGATAGAGTCATCTTCGTATCAATGGTTAAAGAATTAATAGAATTCCAAAATTTTAATTTTCTGTCACAATCTTATAATTTTGAATTTTTTATTAATATTTTATAGGTACTTATATATTTTTGGCCTCTCCTCACCTCGTAAAGGAGGTAGGGATAGGAAATGTTCCACAATATTTGTTCTGGAATATTTTTCAATTTTCTAGAATTATTCCCATACTTTTTAATATTGTCCGTATTTTCTAGCATATTTTTTAACTTTCAAAATGTAGTACACATTTTAGATTAGTTTAAAAATACAAATTCTAAATTTAAAAATCTTAATCGTTTTTTTTTACTTTTTAAGTGTTACATTGGAGTTCTGCAACATAATTCAATATTATCTTCAATACAAAGCACAAAGTCAGAAAATAATAATAATGCAAACTGTTGAAGATTTCGAACAATAGTGCTTTATTAATATTTTGGACCGATGATGTTTTTACACAAATCTTCGAATTCGCTAAAATTGTCTGATATAAAGATTCTGATTCAGATATTTTAAACATCTGAAATTTTTACATATCGTGGGCATACAAAAAAACGACCAAATCAAAGTTAGACAAAAATTAGTTGATGTGATTAGTTACCATCAAAGTTCGTTATATTTACCAGAAAAAGTTTTTATGTAGTGTTATGGTTTACTGGAATATTAATTAAAACTTTGCAAATACAATAAATATTATAAATATTGAAAACTAGATTTGAACTGGGTCACTTTTTCTTGCAAGCCCACTATGTCTTATTTTTTCTGATTCAATATTCTTAAAGCTTTGACATATTTTTAATTTTTCTTAATTTTCATTAAACATTCTCGAATTTTCACATATTTTTGATACTATTTTAAGTTCATTACAGGGTTACATTTACATTTCAATAGGTATGTTAACACAGGGTGTTTAAAATTAAACCTGCCACATCGCCATTTCCATACACCAGGTGGCAGTTATTTTTCTCTAGAAAAATGTAAAATATAGATATTTGGAAATACATAAATTTGTAATTACTTCAAAAATGCTAAAATGTCACTGTCAATTTAAAACAATTCCATGCATCTAATAAATTTCCCTAAAATTAATTTACAAAAACGAGCTTAGATTGTGAAATGGTTGTATCAATTCCAAGTACAACATACAAACAACATTGACTTATTATAAATCTACATAGTTCAACTGATGACATTGACACTAATGACATGACAATAGATAGATATTACAGGTACTTATTCTAAATATTGGCTTAGTTTGGCAAGATTTCCATCTTCTTTTACTCTAAATAAGCTCCATATTATTTGAAACACTCTGTAGATATTTTCTTATGATACTTGTTGTTATTTTACTAGTACTTTTTTGAATTTTGAAACTTTTATATTTTGCATTTTCTTCAAGTACTTTTAAACTTCTTTGAATATTTACAAATTTTTGTACCACTATTTGTTAATAGACATTTTAAACTTTTTATGATTTCATCGCCGATAACAGTTTTGAATTTTCTAACATTTTTAAGGTAATTATCATGATATCTTTATTTATAAAATTTGGCCCATTTTAGATTTTCTTAAAGTTTTTTTAAACTTCCTCGAATTTACTACACTTGTTTTCAATATCATTTTGAGTACACCTATACCTGTGGGTCTACCTGTGGGTCTTCCTACAGGTATGTTAATAGACATTTTTAAACTACTTTTGATTACATCGTAACAACAAATTTTGGAATTTTGTTTATTCTATCAGATTTTTTTATTTAATGGAAATATTCACACATTTTAGATTTTTGTACTAAAAGTAAGTACTAATAAATAAATTCCGAAGTATACTAATTTATTATGTTTTATTTTATTTTTTTCGTATTATATATTGCTTATAAAAACAAAAGCATCGCACCTTTTGTTTTTGACCTTATTGCTAAGGTTATAGGCTCTATTATGTTCAAATTCTTGAAACGCAAATAAGTATACGCTAGCAATATATTTGGGATTTTTTTTTTAGTTTCATTAGCTTTGGTTACTGTACCTTTTGCCCAATAACGGTGCTTATTGTATTGATATTTACAAATTTGTCATGATGATGACAAATTGATAACCGATATTCGAACCCAAGACCTCTGTAATAGTATTCCCGGTCTGGAAATGAATTATTACTATTACAGTAGTAACGATATTTATTGGCTATACGATATTTATAGGTCCGACCTGCGGTATTATTATTACAATTTTATTATTTTTGCATTTTTTTTAGATATTGCGATTAATGGCCTTATCACGGTCAACTTTTTACACCATCAATATATGTTTCAATAATTACGTAAGTGCAAACAAACTACAACCGTAACTAAAATATTTTAAAACATGCCATAAAATGGAGAGATAGAGAGAGAAACCATCTGTTCAGAAATGAGAAATGAGAAATCAATTTTTTTTAGAAATGCAGCAAATTTAATTGATTTGTGAATATCAACTCCACGAGGGTATATTCTTTACTTAATTTTTATTTTTATTATCGTCTATTTCTCATGCATAATTATAAGTATATATATTTAATTCACGACCTTTTTGCAACCGAGTTGGCTGGGTTTTCTTTTTGTCATGTTGAACAAACTGATTCAGTTATGCAACGGTAGATAATTATTTTTTAGTGTCGATGTTTATTAGACATTTGCTTCCTACCACATTGTCAGATTTATATATTTTTTCACTACTAGCTTTTAAATATATCATATTTTTTTTAGTGAATATTAAATTGAATTAATTGAATGTGTTTCAATGCATTATTTTTAATTTTCTTTGCTGCCGTTTCATTTCCATCTCTAATAATCTAAACTTTACATCTGGCAACAATGTTATTTAAAAAATGTAACCTCAAACTGAAAACAACTTAACCTAAAAATATTGACAAGTTCCTTAGGGGAATTCAGCTATTTACGAAACACTACCAACAAAATGGAGAGTATACAGGATGAGTAATAAGTAAGGAAACACCTCTCTGGAGCCTTCATTATTATTTTTAGAAAAAAAAGTTTTAAACAAATATTTGATGGCTAATTATTTGTCACAATTTAACGGTTCATTTATTTTGTGACGCGATCATCGATACTTTTTTTTTTAAATGGATAACATATTTTTTTCGATTAACAAATATGATGACTTTTGGTTTTCTCTTCATGAATATCTAAAAATACCAGGAGGTTAGATAACAAAAGTTTATAAGAAAATCGAGTTTAATGCCTGAATACAAAATTGTGAAAAATTAAAGACAAACGTCATGAAACCAGTAAAATAAATACGATTTAGTGATGTCAGTTTCTGTTTCTAAAATTAGGTTGTAAATTAAACTGTATTATAAAGTGTTTCTCAATAATTATGATACGTTTAACAGAAACAAAACCCATCGAAATGTTGATGATGAACAAAGATTGATCGAAATTGGAACAAAATGTATGTATACCAATGGTTAAAGTATTAATAGAATTCCAAAATTTTAATGAAGATGATACAATCTTCTAATTTTAGAATTTTTATAATATTTTTTACTTATATTACACGAAGTTACAGAAAATTACAGGACTTTTTTTAATCTGTTAGTATTAGGTATGTCAATTTTCTTAATGAAATTTTGTTATTTTTTATTCTCTGGATAATTTTATAAACTGTAAAAATCAATGAAGAAAAAACTGAAACCTAAAAAATTAACATCTCGTTTGTCAGTATGCAGTTTGACCTTTTCCACACTCACAGCTACAGAATTCTCTTCATAACAAAGTTCGGAGGTAGATATTAATATAAATCTAAAATTTTAATAATGCCGTTTGAAACTTATCACGATCCTAACATTTAAAATTTTAGAATTTTTGTTAATCTACTATTTTTTAAATACTCTACAACTAATACTACAACTTAATGTTGTACCTGTATATAGTTCTGGTATATTTTTAAAGTTTCGCAAATGTTTCCACTGATAAGGTTTTTGTAAAAAGAAAATGTTTACCCAACTTAATTTTTTTAAACTTAATTAAATTAAACTGTATTAGAAAGTGTTTCTCAATAATTATGATACGGTTAACAAAAATGAAACGCATATAGTTGGCCATAGTAACTGGACAACAATGTGAATATCTTTTGTGATCCAATGTATCCAATGTTAAATTTGGTTTGTAATGGTTTACATACTAATGTTTGCTTCTGTTTCCAACGTAAGGTTGTAAATTAAACTATATTAGAAAGTGTTTCTCGATAATTGTGATACGTTCAACAGAAACAATACTAATCGAAATGTTGATGATAAACAAAGATTGATCGTATTGGAACAAAATGTATAAGAAAAAAATCGTATTTTAAACACATAACCATTACAAACCAAATTTAACATTAGATACTAGTTCATTACAAAAGATGCTCACATTGTTGTTCATTAACTATAGACAACAAATATTGAGACACACTTTTAAATACAGTTGAATTTACAACCTTATTTTGGAAACAGAAATTGACATTAGTGAATCGTATTTTTATAACTTGTATCATTTGGTTCTCTAAAGCGTTTTAATTTTACGCAATTCTGTCATCGGGCATTTAACTCGAATTTCTTAGACATTTTTGTTATGCAACTTCATAGTATTTTTAGATTCTATTCATGAAGAAAGAAACAAATGCTATCGAATTTGTTAATAGGAAAAATTAGGTTAGCATTTAAAAAAAATATCGATGACGCTGTTTTCAAAAAGGGACGCGTCACACGAAAAAAATTAATGCGTAAATTGTGACAAATAATTAGCATTCAAGCTTTAGTTTCAAATTTGTTTCTCTAAAAAAATTTAAAAAAGACTTCAGATAGGCGGTTGCTCACTTTTTACTCACCCTGTAGGTATAATTCTCATTACTATTCAGAGTTATATGTAATACATATAACTGTACTAATTATTACTATTACTATTATAAGTACTATTTTTTTATATATATAATTATTTGTCATTTTTTTGCGACATTTTTTTAATATTTATGCTGCTTGGGCTAATCACCACCACTAAAGAGGGTCCTACCGCAGAAGGACATAGAATGCATATTTAATTTGATGTTGTTAAAACTAAGAATTGACTATTAAGTAGGTGGTAGGTACTATTTCTTTAATATTTTTATATTGTGATCTTTTTGCAACTGTCCAGTTTTATTTTTATTTTTGCTATGGCAGATCACCGCATCTAATGATTATGGGTCATAAAATGCATATTTTGATTGTTTTAGTTGAAAAATGTAGTGAAAATATTAATTGAAAAATATTATTCCCGGCCCCTTCACCATTATTGCGTTACTGATTTATATTTGATTTAAATTGAAAGATGCTGGTATTTCCCGCTGTAATGAAATATTAAAATGACATGAATCAGTTAAGATACTCAGTGAAGCTTTAAGAGTAACTAAAAAATTGCTTAGGGGCGCCTGCAAAAACAAATAACATTTAAGCCCTTAAGTATTTACCCGGCGCATTCACCATTATTATTAATACTCATTTTGACGTGTTTTGTAGAGATAAACGATGTAACTTCACTCATAATCGACTATTTAATGCCGAAACTTTGTGCTAAGTCAGCTATTACTGAAGAAAACACATAGCATTAAGGTCCTGGAGTATTTTCCCTGCGCAAGCATAGTTATTAATATTCATCTAAGCATTATTTAAGTGGATCTATGATGCAACTACGTGCTTGGTCGACTATTTAGTACCCAAACGTCATGAAATGTCGAGTATTTAGTATAGACTTCAGTATGTGTCGACTATTTGAGCACTTATTAACTATTTGTTGTTATTTTTTTGCAGAAAGTGCTGAGGACAAAGCCGCATCCGCGAAGACAATAACATTGAAGTCAGCGAGCAGGCCGAACTCTACAGCGACGATCGTGAAAGCGGAGACGGTATCTGACCCGGAAGAAGCGTCCCCAGACCCGGAAGCCGACGGCGAAGACGAGGCGAAGGCTGCGACCAAGATCCAGGCCGTCTTCAGAGGTCACCAGACCAGGAAAAGCATGAAACAATCGGACAAGCCCACCACGCCCGAAGCCGAGCCGTCCAGGGAGCAGCTGGAGGCCGAGTTCAGGGCGGACGATCAGGGTGAGCAACGCCCAAAAAAATCGCTAATGAACTGCCATTGCACGCCGCAAAAACACCCCAAATTTGATTACGTGTGGGCCAAAGGGGGCTCTGGGGTTGAGGGGGCAGAGCCGGCGGATATTCGGTTAGTAGCGAAGTCCCGAATTGTTTTTAAACAGCAAGTTCAAAGGACATGTATATCGCTAATTACCTGAAAATGCAGGCCGATGCTTTGCAGTAATTTAATCCGAAACGTGCTGTATTCATCCCCATTTTTTTTAATTAAAAAAAAATACGTGGGATGAAACGCTGGCAACACATGTAGCAGAGTAATTCGGTTATAACTCACGTATGAACTCCCCGTAAGCACGGAAATACTTCGCAAAGTTGCACACTTTAATGCCGGCTATAATTTCAGGAGATGAGCCAATCGATTACCTCTCACTTGCAATCTGGAAGGTGTCTATTTATTCATTAGGACGTGACATAACTGGGGCGCTCCTCGTTTTCTAAACACTGTGCGAAATTGTACATGTTTTAATACATCATGCAGTAATTACGGGCGTATGCGGATTAAAGTCTATTTATATTCGCCGGGCTCATCAAATAAACAGGATTTTCAGTACTTTGTGTCGTATAATTGGATTTTATCACGTAAATTAAAAAGCCAACCGATGCACAAATTGTTGTTAGAGCGCTGTCCCAGAAAATTCTATTAAAATGTAATCAAAGAATTTAATCATATATAAATTACAGTACCCATAATATTATTTAATGTTACAGTGGAATAAACTGAAAATATGTAAACAGTATGCTATAATGTAGGGTGTTTTTTAACTTGACACTAGGCTTTTATGGGATCATACACGACCACATTTTTTTTAACTTAATATGCTAAAAAACACTGGACACATTTAAATTTAAAAAAAATACCTGTAGTGAATATGGGATGGCTATACAAAAACTGTCAATGGATAAAAAAAAATTTGATTACAATTTTATTTGTTCTGCTACGAAAAATTTCCAAACAATATTAAACCATGAAAACGTAGCGAATATGGAAATTCGAATTTAATTTTCGAGTTACCAGTTTGAACTTGAGCTGAATCTCTTAAATTTCTATGGATATTTACAAACAAGATTATATAATTTCTGTAAAGTCAATCTTATACCTATTTTTTAAAAGTATAAACGACTGCAAATAATTTAAAAATATATACATTTTTTTTAAATCCGTAGTGAATACTGCGATGGTTATGCGCAAGACATATATCAAGGCATAAATAAAAAAAATATTAAAAATTCATGTTTTGTTACGTGAAATTAAAAAAAATGTACCATGAAAATGTAGTAAATAATGGAAATTGCGGATTAAATCTTCTAGTTATCACTTTAAACTTTTAGAAATCTCTTAAATTCTTTTGTATACTTCCAAACAAATTGGCCAAATCTCTGTAAAGTCTATATCGTTGGTATAGAGGTAAAAATCATTGACTAACATTTTTATATTTCTGAGAAATGTAAGATATATTAATAATAACTTCTTAATAAAAAATAATTTTAAAAATATAATACTGAGTACCCCAAAAGTAAGTATACAGTTAGGTATACAGTTGTTTATATATTTATACACCAATACTCTTATTACAGGTTTAATTACATATTTAATACCGAAGGTGGACATTTTGAGCACCTTCGGTATTTAATATAGTATTTAATTGGACTATCTTTAAAATATCACAAAACAGAGTATACACAAAATTCGAAAAAGATTTCGAACCAACTTTCTAATTGGCGAAATTGGCGGTTAGTTTTAAAATTGTCACTTTTATTTTGTTTCGAGTCTCTCATTCATCAAGATTCGTCAGGATTGTTGAAACTATTACTGGGAGTTTATCCACATTTCAAAATAGTTGATGATTCTGTGTTTCTCGAATAGAACGTTTACGAAAAGGTCCACAAAAAAAATACCGAAATTTGAGTAAAATGTAGCTACCGATATGTCGCTCTAAATTGCCGAAAGTTTTGTATATTTTTCAATGAGTTGCAACCTAAATTTGTTGGACTAATATTATATAGAAATTTTCTGAAAAATGTAGTGAATTATGAAACTTTCTAAATTTATTGAATAATTATAATTGTATTCTTCTTTTAACATATTTTTGTACTTATTTGCAACTTTACAAAATAAGAAACACAGAAAATTTCTTCAAATGTAATGAATAATCAAAATTGATGATTTGGTTTTCAAATTGTTACTATGATTTTTTTTAAATCATATTTGAATTTTTCGACGGGTGGTTGCAACTATAACTAAGTGATTATTCATATATAAAACAGTAAGCAATTTTGTGTTTCTTATATCTAATTTTTAAGAAAATTTACAGAAAAAAATGCTATTTGAATAAAATGTAAAGAAACAGTCAATAGTTTTCTCTATATTTCTATAAGTATAGAATACTTATATTTATATGTGTAAACAGGAAAACCCTAACACCCTACGAGTAGAATAAGGACTTAATTATAATAATAAAAAACTAAGTTATGCCATATTTAAAAAAAACTTAAGTGATCTGAGTTTTTTAAATACATTGTTAATGATCATTTTCAAAATACCACAATTTGTATGAAATATAGCCGAAAATCGATATTTTTCTCTAAATGGCCGAGAGTTGAACAAAAATTTGATTACAGGTGCATCTTCTGTATCTATCTCTAAATTTTCTGAACTTCTAATAATTTATAGAGAAGTTTTCTGAAAAATGGAGTGAATTGTCGAAATTGCTAATTTATTGGTTTAAGGGCAAATAACATACTACAATAGTATATTGTATAATAAATGTTACAATGAGATATATTACACATTTCATGCTTGTGCTTATTTGTCAAACAAATCGTTATCGAGTTTGTCAATGCATGAACTGGCAATTTGTAATTGTAACACGAAATTTACATGCTATTTTTTTTAAATTTCGGTAATAATAATCTAGCATTTGTATATAATAACATTGCAAGTTTTGTTATCTCAAATTTGTAAATAATAAGTAAACGGAAAATCAACTAACTATTTGCCCAGCACACCACCTCGGTTGAAAGATATTGTCTGCAGATGTAATAATGAATGAATTTTTCTCACATTAACAGCAAAGATATCATAAAAGAACACGGTTGTATAAAGTGGACATAGTAATATAGAAATAGAAAAAAAAATCGGAAACTGTATTATTCGCTCCAGAAGTGCGGCGCGAAAATTGCATTTCCCTGACTTGTCAAAATCATTTTCTGTCACGAAGGTGGCAGGTTTCAGAAAATAAATAATACACGACTTATCAGTAAAATGTCAACTTTTCTCAGAGCCCTGTAAAATACTCGGCACAGGGTGCCTCGTATTTTTCTGCGCAAGTAATGAATCATTTTCCTGACCCTTCAATTATAATTATTATCAGAAATCTTTTAATAGTTAGTTATCATGTTGTGAAATCTTCTAAGAGATAAAAATGTTTACAAGTCTTGAGTTTTTGAGAGACATTCTGAAAAAATATGTAGGGAATAGTTGCTATTTCACTAAAATGTCGAAGTTGATGATTCTGTTTGAGAACATTTTATAAAAAAGGGCAGTGGATATTATCAAATAATGCAGACCTTGAATATTCTAAAAAGTAGAGTACTAAACTGAAAATAATAGCAGTGAGTAGTGAAGTGGTGAATCAAAGTTGCTGATTCTGTTGTCAATTTGTGATTTTTATCAGTTGTTCTTTTTGAAATCCGATGAGGTTTTTTTTAAAATTGAAAGAAAACATCATAATTAATCAATCTCTATTAGGCTGTCCTCTTAGTCAATATTAGAAAATAAAGTGTCGCACGATAAAATAAATTTGATAATAATTGTATTTGTTTTGTTCTATAAAATTCTCAAGATAATTTCGATAAAAATTTTCCTTATTTACCAAATTATTGTTTAATTTGCAACGTAGTCAAATCTGTAATAATACGTTTTTAGAGGCACATGCACAAAAAACTTATTTTTACAGGATTTTTCAGTTTTACGACTGCCCCTTTTTTCGCATAAAAAAGATTCTGTTTTAAGATTTACCTTTTATCGTTACTTTTTAAGGTTTACATTTAGTAAGGGTTTTACAATTTCTGCTTATTTTTATCGTCCTATAAATATTTAATCGTAACATTTTCGTAAATAAATGTTCCTTAAATCAATACGCCGCGCAGAGTTTTTTCAAAACGTTAATTAAGCACTTAATTATAAACAGACCGTCGTGTAATGAGATACCCCGACCTAATTAAAATTTCAAGAGCACCAGCTGTAAGCGCGAGGTAAGCGTCAAACTGTTGGAAACAAAATAATAATTACAAGATAGAATTTTCCTCAGCCTGTAGCTTTAATTGAATCAAGCACTAGTAATCCGACTTTAATTAGAAATTCAACATTGAGCTTTACTTTTTGCAAAAGATTCTAATATCAATACTTCGATGCAGCAGAGATACTGTATATGCTGAATATGTAATTGGGTTAATTAATACTTATATCAAACTAGAAAATTTATTTGAATAATTTTTTTAATTATTATTAAGCAAAACACTTCATGGGATTTTACTATAATTATTACAATCCGATGAAAGATGGATCAATGAGAAATGTTATGCCAACTTAAATTACTAAAGGAAGGTTTAGTGCTAAGGGCCTACGCATTTGTATCCCTTAGTTTCTATAAATCTAATAAAGTAATTAAGATTTTCCATAAACTGTATGGCTCTTAACGTTTTCGTTTTTCGGAAAAAAATATAAATTTGAAAATACTTTTTTTTGGTCATTCCTCTCTCTCTCTAATTCTCGTAAAATGATTCTTCTTGTACTCAAACTGTTTATACAGAAATTTTGTACAAATTGTATCGATTTTACTTATCGTTTCTGTTTTCGCTAAAAATAATATAGACAGCCAAAAAAATAAAACAAAAAACATTTTAATTATACATACCTACCAGTAAGTACTTACTAGGAAAGGATACCTTAGTAATCATTTAAGGTTAAATTTTAAATAAGTTTTATTTAATATTTTTTAGTCATTCCTCTCTCGCATCATTGTGAAATTTATCTTCTTGTAATCAAACTGTTTGTACAGAGATCTTGCACACATTATATTGGTTTTACTTCGGATTTTGCTTTATTTTTTCTGAGAAAACAAAGACAAGTATTTTTTTGTCATTCCTCTCTTTAATCCTCGTAAAATTTATCTAATTACAGTAAAACTGTTTATACAGAGATTTTGCACAAATTGGATCTGTTTGCCTTGTCGTTTTTATTTTCTTTGGAAAATATGATTGTTTTTTTTTTAATTTTTAGTCATTCCTCTCCGCAATCTTTATAAATTTTATTTTGTTGTATTTGGTCCTCAAGAATTGGCAATTGAAGTATAGCCCAGTTGTTTTTGAACCCTTCTACCGTTCTTCTTCAACCCTAATTCTATTGGAAAAATGCCAGCCTTTTTTTGGGAATATAATTATTTTTTACTTCGATTAATTTGTATTCGCGTTACAAATGAATAATATACATTCACGACCTTTTTTCAACCGAGTTGGCTTGGTTTTCTTTGTGTCATGTTTGACTAACTGATTCAATGATGCAACGGATTTTTTTTTGTCAATGTCTATTAGACATTTGCTTCCTACCACATTGTCAGATTTATATTTATTTTCACTACTAGCTTTCATCTCTAACAATTTAAACTTTACATCTAGCAACAATGTTATTTAAAACATATAACCTCAAATTGAAAACTACTTAACCTAAAAAAAATTGACAAGTTTCATTGGGGAATTCAGTTATTTCCGAAACACTACCAACAAAATTACTAGCTATTCATAGGTTCCCCTGACGCAAAAACATCGTAAATTGAGAGTATGTACAAATTAACAATCAATTTAATCAACATAAATCTCATGATACATCACTTCACCTACCTATATTATTGTTTGCATTAATTTTTAAATTTACCTTCTCTATTGACCACCAACTATAATTTCGAGATCTCGAATATATATATATATATATATATATATATATATATATATATATTCTCCCATCGTCCTACAATCAGTCGTTTCCTAGCCTACACGTTCGACAAAAAAAACCGAATGATTACTTTCGTGGTCACGGTTGCTATGTAACGGAATAAATTGTAACGGAACATTTCCGACCTAGGCCGGCAATGAATTATTGCTATAGATCTGTAGCAAATAATTTTTTTCTTAGATCTTCCATATTTTTACGAAACTTGCAAAAATGTTGGGATGGGAGAAAAAATAGTGTGTGCGTACATGAAGTGCTTTCCCGGCCTCTTCGGCTTGCTATCCTCGGCTTATGGCTCTGATATTAATTGCCGCATCGGCAGGGAATATATCACGTCCGGTACTAACCACACAATATACTATTATTTATTTAGGCCAGAGTACAATTATTTATTAAAAGTTTCCATTCTTTTACGATTTATCTCAGCCTGGAGGATTATCCAGGCGGACGGTTTAATTAACGAATCGAATTAAACTATAACTTCGTTAAGCGATACGATCGTTAATTTACAGCGGGAATCGCCGGCTGTTGTTTTCTCAAGCGGCCACTGGTGGCAAAAATCGTTAATTGCCTCGGCGGCTCGGACGGAGTTGGAGAAAATTAGGATTATTGTTGGAAACGCAATCATTGAAATGTAGTTCGTGCGACTGTTGAGGCGGAAGGATATGGAAATATGAGAAATTATCAACTTTGTGCTTGATTTTCCCTTTTCACGATAACATATTTGCGCTGCTATGCCTATATTATCACAATGGCCTTGTTTGGAGGATTTGTGAGTATTCCTATAATAAATATTGAAATTATCACTTTTATTTATTGCTACCGATATGAATTATTGAGGGACGTTTTTTAAATGAATTAATAATATTAGGTGTTTTTACGTTCACTCTCCGTGGACGTATCATATCAGTTGGTATTGATTATTGCTCACGGTATGACAAATTATTAAGGGAAATTTTTAAAATGGACTGATAATATCAGATATACCGAGTGATCATTTAAATTTCAGCTTATTTAGTTTGGGGCAATATTCCCTCATAGGGGGAGGATACATGCTCTTGAATTCTACCCACAATATCATTCCAATCATTGTGAAGAGTGTCTGACTTATCAGGCCATTTCTAGTTTTTTTAGGACTTCACCATAGCACTTAGTGTAGCTTCATTGTTATCAAGTGATATTATTTTACCCGGAAAAAGTTGACCTTCATATTGGAAGAGAACATATTCCTATATTTATTTGACAACATCTGCCAATGAAAGAAGGTCTTTAATGCTCTTTTGTTCAAAACCGACCATTTCAGTTACATCATTTCCCGCGGTTTCTATTAATATACTTCCCACAAAATCCTCGTCTTCATAAGAATCCTGCAAAGATATTTCATCATTTGACAAGTCACTATCCCCATTTATTGATTTGCGGCATTTCTTCACTGATGTCTGTGGTTCTTCGCCAGCTTGATCATCATCAAGGACTTCAAGCCCGATACTTTTACCAGCAGCATCAGTATTTTTCTTTCTCCTCCTGGTTTTTGTTTCGATTAATTCTAATCTTTTTGATTCTAAAGATTGTAGAAATGAATGTTCTACAGCATTATTGTAACCTGGAGGTCGTGGAATCATTGCCAAAAGCTCTTGAACATTAACTGGATAAATGCCACATTTTCTGAAACCCGAAATTAAATTTGCAGCAACATTGGGTTCTAAGGCAGCCATAAGTTGTTTTAGGAGAAATGGAAAATGTTGCTTTTGTAGAACTGTGTTTTTGGCACCATCTGCAGTCTCCTTCCAGTTTGCTAATATTTTCCGCCACGCAATTTTCATTGGCCTAAAAAAGCCACATCCGGCGATTGTTTTAAATGAGTGCTGTTTAGTGGCAAGCATACCAAAGATATATCATTATCTCGGCATAGACTTAGAACATGTACTGATATATGGGAGGATAAGTAGTCGCAAATAAAAAAATTCTTGCCTTGAAGTTTTTTTAACTTTGGTAACATTAGGCTTTCAGCCAGTCTGAAAAGCTATTGGCATCGAACCAGTCTCAAGCACTATTGCTATAACGGCAGCCTTTGGGCCCATTCTCGGTCCAGGTTGTCCACATGCAAGAAGATTTATAGACTACATACGGAGGCAAGAGTTCTCCGGCATCACTACCAGCAAACATAATATAAATGCTAGTTTTGGATGAATTACGAATCTTTTCAGGATATATACAACCACGTTTGGTTATCACCTTTTTTTGGCCAGGGTTATCTATCAGATTCGACTCATCACAGTTCCAAATGTTCTCTGGTGACACGTCTTTTACAACTTCCCCCAAATTTGAGATGTAATCCGTTAGTATTTCAGCATTTATAGATGCTCTACTGCGTTCTATATTACTAGCAAATCGTACAGTGAGCTCTATATGGTGTTTCAGAAAATTTTAGACCCACTCATGACCAGGTATATTGTTTTGAAATGTTCTCACAATTCTACCAACTCGGCTCAAGAATGATTTCACGATCATGCGCAAATCAAAAAGTCTAGTGGGAATCCAAATGTGCTGAGGGCTAATGTACAGTTTACAAATCCAGTCTCTTCTTCCTCGGAAAATATCGTGGGTATTCCAGACTTTCCAAGTAGATTGCCTTTAAGTTTATTAATGATAGTTCACCGCGGAATTTTAAACTCTTGTGCGGCTTTTCTTTGCGCCATTCGTTTACTTCTAACTGTTCTAAACATTGTTGCAAAGTTTCTTGGGTATAATTTTGATAAGCCCGAGAGCCTAGTTTTCTTTTATACACTCATGGCACATCTGCAACCAAATTTATAGCCTAAATAAAATAAACAAGTATCGTTTGGGGTAACTTTACTCCAAAAAAATAGTGGGGCAAAGTATCCCCATATTCGGCGCAATATAACCTCAAAACGGTAAACATTTCGAAAAAAATCGAAATACGTTTAAAGATTGTTCAACTTACACGACTTTCTAGAGCTAACATGATAATACATTAAATCAAAATACAACTTACCTTATTATTGATATAGTGATTCATATACACAAAGATTTTTACCGGCCACAATTGTTGTCTAAATGGGTGGTTTCAATCAAGCAAGTGTTTGAAGGTCAAGAAGTGGAGAAACTGCGTTATTTTTTGTGCCCTCTATTGGAAAACAGATTTTTTATTCTGTTCAACTACCACAATGTAGCAAAAATTGCAAAGTCAGAAATCGGAACAATGTATGTCCCATAGAAACAAAGTAACCTCGTTTTACGGTGCTCTTAGTTTTTTTCATCTTTCTTGTACATCCTCCAACTGTTCTTTCGGATATCTAGCGATTGCTTCTTCAACTTTTGTTGCGTACCTGTCCCTAACTTCGTGTAGTTTTAGTTTGTAGCTTCTTATCTGGCTCCACTTTACTCCTTCAGTTGGCTCTCTGCTGCCCATTAATTGAGTTTGAGTTTGAGTTTTTATTATTATGAATCACATTCTTAACAAACAAACAATTGGTTTCTCTGCTTGGATCTTGCCTCTAGCAGGCAGTGATCACTTCCAATTTCCATTCCTCTTTTTACTCGAACATCTCTTATAGATCTTCTGCCCATACTTGTTCCTCCATCTTGTTTTTTTCCTGATATCTACTTTCGTTGTCGATCTACAGATTTCGTTGCTGCTTTTATGATAGATACTGGGATTATTACATAATCAATGATTGATCGTTTCGTTGGAATGCCTTTCTCGTGATTTTGTGCACATTTATTTGTAATTAATAAATTAATTTTGTTGGAGGTCATTTATAATCGTGTTGCTTTTGAAATTGAGGAATTAAGGCATATTTCTGGCACTAGGACCAAATATAATTATAACTAAATGGAGTAATAAATATTTTATTGCCTCGAGATCATTTAGATGTTATTATGTTTAACGATATTCTATTTCTGGTGCCATACTAATTATAAATCGATATTTTTAATAAGTAAACATCAGTTTATGGTACTATTATATAATTATAGGTAGGTATATAAGTTTGTTGATTATCTTTTCCTTGTACTGTAACTACTTATTATTATAAAATATTTGGCAGTTACCACTTGGATTTTTGTCTCTTTATAAGTGCCCCAATAACTGGAAGTACACATCAAAATGATAGTGATAATAATCCCATCATCTTGTATTTGTATGTCACCGCATCAACACGTTTTTATTGGCCATAAAACGGAGCCCTTTAAAGGGCTGCTCAAACTTCCGCAGTGAATCGCTTTTTCATTGCGGCCCTAATTAATTCGACATAAGATAGCGAGTCCTGTGCAGCTCGTAAACTCTTTCGCTCCTTAAATGCCCGGAATCAAAGTGTCTCTTCTGGAAATACGTTCCTGGCCATTATGTAGTTAATATTCAGTGATATCGCTAAGAGACTGGCCACGTGCACTGACTTCCCGGAGCGAGTTATCAAACGAGATAAAGTTCCGGTCGAGAAAGTTTCGCTTCAGAAGTTGCCGACTCCGGATTCCGGGCGTTTCAGCTCCCCTCACCCCTTCTCTTAGCATTCTCGCCAGAAATGAGGCGAATAAGAATGCAGGCCATTATCCTGTTATTTATTCATCCCTGTTGCGATTTCGCCGGGCTTTAGAGGATTAAAAGCATTAAACGTTAAAAAAGTTGCCACATTAAAAATATGTATTAGGAAAGTTTTGCATTACAATTAATCTTGTTATGAGATATTTCGTTAGAGTGCCAATTCATTAGTGCTACAAGAGGGTTAATTTTAATATTATTATAGGGGAATAGAGCCAGTATGGTATTGCAAATGTATAACTACGTATTATTATATAAACAAATATGTATAGGGTCTAATAACACTGGTATACAAGGTTTTGGACTGGAGCAACCAAATAGAGTTATTAAGGTAATTTGGTGCGCTGAATTCGAATCTGTAACTGTTTTCTTTTCTATCAGGCCAGGTTTGCGAGATATAAAATATCATTGTTTTCGTATGTTTTTAATAAAACAACGTTAATTTATTCAAAAATAAATGAAATTTCAAAAATAAATGGCAGTGTTTGAACATCTTTCGTATTTATCTGGGCCAGTTTCACGTATTAGAGTCCAGCAATAATCTCCCAGCATACTTTTGTCCCAAAATCCTTGATAATTTCTTTCAATTTTCATTAAATCTTGATGAGCACGTTCTCCTTGTTCATCACTTACCGGACCCAGGTTTTGTAGAAAAAAGTTCAAATGTGAATGCAAGAAATGCATCTTGAGTGACATCCGTGCACCTAATTCACAATAATTTTTCAATCTTTTAGTAACAATTTGTCTGTAGTTATCACTTTTCTTGTTTCCAAGGAAAGTATCTACGATGCTTTTGAAAGATTGCCAGGCTGCAGATTCTTTCTCTGATAAACATTGTGAGAAATAATCATCATTCAATAACTTCCTGATCTGAGGACCAATATATAAGCCTTCTTAATTTTAGGATATAAAATTGTAGGAAAAACTGTTAACAAATGTTTAAAAGCAGCACCATCTTCATTCAGAGCCTTTACAAAGTTTTTGAAAAGACCTAGTTTTATATGCAGTGGTGGAAGTAGAAAGTCATTTGGATCAATTAATGGATTATTTGAACGGTTTTCTTTCTCAGGAGAATACTCTGTTCTTTGTGGCCAATCTGTTATGTAATTATGACTTGCAGCTCGACTATCCCATAAACAAAGGAAAAAACAAATTTTGTGAAACCTCCTTGCATGCCAGTTAACAAACCAATGACCTAAATACATTTGATTTAAATAAATATTGGAAATTACGATATACATAGAACATTCAATCATATACCTTTAAATCACCACATATCTTCCATGTATAATCTTCGTATTTGAGTAAAGTTATAATTTGAGCCATTCATTCGTAATTTTCCGTAGTATAAACCACATAAGCAATTGGTACGGATGGTTTTTTATTCCCATTGTGTAAAAGAAAAGCCTTTAAACTGTACTTAGAGCCGTCAATGAATAATCTTTTTTTCCATATGGATGGTTCATTTTTTGAAATAAACATTAAATGTCGTTATAGTACAGAATAGTGTTTTTCTTCTCAATATGCAGCCAATTCTAAGCTTTCTCTATAAACTGTTACTTTTGTACCAACTGCAAGATGTTTACATGGTTGCATACGTGAAGCCAATCATTCTGCGTCTTGCTTTGATAAATGTAAATCACAAACTAGATCTTTAAATTCAGCTTGAGTCACTAAATAGCATTCATTAGACTGATACGAACTACCATTGCTGGGAATAATATCATTGAAAGATGATTCGAAATCACTGCTTCTAGTATCAGGAACGACTGGCATTGGATCATTTGGTAAACTTTGGACTGGTTTTGAAACATTTGCGTATTGCAGACTTGTTCGATTTTTCATATTGATCATAACAACTTTTGATAAGCAAACATAACAAATGGTTTGGTGATTACTTTGCTCTCTCCATATTACTGGAACTGAAAAGTCGAAATATTTCCTCTCGCCATTCGACCACTTGTATAAAATAGCTCTGCAACTATTGCAAAACGATGTCGGTGTCCACGTTTTGTCTAAATTTCTGACAGCAAAACCAAAGTAATGTAAATATGCATATTTTAACGGTTCTGTTATTGCATATCCTTTTTTTTTCAACCATATATTTACCACACAAAGCAGTAATAGCTTGAATTAGTAACACACGTTCTACTTGACATATTGAAGCACTATTATTATGAAGATGGAGAATTAATGTGGGTATCCGTCAAATTACTTTACCGTAGCGCCATCCATGCGACAGAAAAAGAACTAGACCTGATAGCGCAATTCTGGTAGTAAATTTGAATTCTACGCACCCAAATTACTTGGAAAGCATCCTCCTCTTTAACAGTCAATTTTTTTTTTATTATTTGTGGACGAGTGTAATTTGATAGAAAAATTATTTTGACAGCGTTATTCGACATTCATTATGTTTAATAATTTCGATTTAATTACTTCATTAGTAGCTAATGTTTTCGCGTTACAAATTTTCGCGCAATTAATTCGTCAGAGCGACTAATTATTTCACATGTCGCCTATTGTTGCCACCTACACGGAAGCGGCGATAACACCTTGATTAATAGCTCCCATTCGTTATGCACTAATCGCCGAATTCAATCACCGCCTGAATTCCGGCAAATTTAAGGCTGGGCGACACAAAGCAGAGGCACAATTTTCCGAGGCGCGCGAAAATTACGCCCCATTCTTTAAAATGGGAAAATTGCACCCCGACGGAGGTGCCACGGCGCAAACCCAAGGCGAACCGAAGCAAAGGCGTGATTAATGAGCTATGTACGACATTGTGCATTTAGGAATTATTATATGGAGCGATGATGGCGAGTAAACGGCTAATGGAAGGCATCCGCACGCAAGGCAAGATTGATAGTTTGGATTGAGGAAAATTTAGTTTCATTAGTTTCGCATTCTTCATAATAACTGTGGTTGGAAAAATTACGTGAGACGTAACATTTTTTGACAATGTGAAAATTCCTGATCTGATTTGCATGAATTAACCGCTACAATTGCAATTAAACTTATCATACAAACCAATCGAGCGATCCATTAACAGTTATGAAAACAGCGAAATGTATGTGCCACCTGATAACTTTTTACGACTCTGTCGTTAAAATCAAAACATTGCATGGGCAAAAAGTTTTATTCGCCGCCATAATTACGAAATCGCGGCACTCCACAGTTGAAATGGGAGCCAATGGCCCGAATCGGATTCGATCATTCCGCACAATTCAGACATTCATTCGTGTTAATAAAAGGGCCACGATAAGGGGGCCGTTCCGGTGTAATTTGCTGCTGGGCCCCGGAGAATTATTGCCCCGTGTAATGAGGAGTGCGGCCCTAATGGTCTTCGACGTCGCTGGAAAACACGGCCCTCGATGGGAAAATAATTCGCTCCAAACTGTCGCTCTCTATTTTTAAACTTTAATGCCATTAATATTGATGAAATGAGGGATTAATGAGGTGGAGCATTAGCGAAAGCGCGGAGTTATTTAGCTGCAAAGGCCAAGGTTTGTTTGATATAGACCGCTCGATTTGTAAATGATTTATAAGAAAATATTTAATAATTACGACAAATTTTGATGAATACCTTCAATTTAAATGCATTTTTCAGAAAGTATTAAATATGTACGAAATGTGAAATAAATGTTGGAGGTATATTTTTTTTTACATCGTTTTTGCACTATTTACTTACAAAACCACGTTCTCAGTAAAAGTTAGGTTAGAAAAGTGATACATACCGGTAGCTGTCAAACTGAAACTTGAATCCAGTATTGCCATAAAATATCATTCGAATCTGTTTTGCATCAAAAAAAAAAATTAAGTTATGCATTTTGCTGTAATTGAAATATCATAAAAAACGTCCTAGATAACTTTTGTGGACGTTTCTGAAATCAGCAAAAGAAAATCGGCTATTTACATCTAAGGGACAAAAATTGTGTTGACCAGTGTTATCAAACAGTTTTTTTTTTATTGGTTATTTATCACTAGTAGAGTTTCTATTTATCCCGGGAATCAAATATTACATTAATTTCTCGAGATTCTCAGGAGGAAAAGTTCCTCGAACAGAAACAGCTATATTATTTAAGGAGCACACAATGTAGGCTATAACTCACAAGCATACATTTTATACGACCAAGGCGAGTGTATAATCATCCAAGTGAATTATAGCCATTATTTTGAGTCAAATACTATCATTTTTCATCTATGACTTTTTAAATAAAACAATACTTATTGACAATTTTTTGTTATCTAAATGAGCGACGCTGAGAAAACCGAGAGCGTTGTATTTTAACAGAATGATGACTTGATTTACTGTAAAACATTGTTGTGATGATAGTTCAGGTATTTTATTTTCATAATACAACCGTGTGTATTCCAATGAGATATCATTATTTAAGCATTAATAACCCAGCGCACTAGCATCTGAAATCATAAGTCAACATTTTAAACGAAATATCTCAGGAACCGTTCTTTGTATATTTATTTGATTAAATGAATTAGATACTAACATATCACTTAATACGAGCAATAAATTAAATTGATATTGATGCGCCAGTTTCTGAGAGATCAAAGCTACTTACGTAAGAGCCACTTTCGAAAACACGCGACGAGGCATCTTGTAATCAAAATATCTCAAGAAGAGCACATTGAATATTAATTTGTTTAACTATAATATATGCAATGAAATCTCTTAATATCACTAATAAATTGCATCAGTGTTCTTATATTTTCGTGAAAACTTAATATAATTTAATTCTACATATATTATCGATTAAACCTCATCGGAGCGCGTTATATACATAGGTTTTCAATGATATAATACATAAAAGGGTACACGGAAAACTGAAAAATTCACAAAAAGTCACATAATTACATATTCTGAGCTCAGTTAGTCTTTCAGAACGGTACCAATTTGTTAATAAATGCGCAGTTCTTGAGATATCTTTATTTAAGTAATAACAACATTTGAGTAAGCTTCTGTAATAAAATGTTCGCACATAATACCAATTATCCACAAAAGACGCATTGCAGACTAATTCAATTTTTATTATTAAATATTGAGAGATATTTAAATAGAGTATATTATGCAACGAGCATTTAATGATGGTTATTAAGACACGAGTATGAGACTTATGAAGCAAGCCTTGGCGAGTTTCGTAACGAATTCGAGTGTCTTAATAACCATTAAATGCGAGTTGCATACACTTTTTTCTACTACAAAGCATGAAAAGTGGTAATTATCAAAATTTATTAAAAGTAAATATACAACACAATAATTTTAATATATTTAACAATATGTTTTCTACGACACAGCATAAAAATTATTAATAAATTTCAACATCTGGGGCGTCTGTAAGAAATTGCTTGATTTCGTTGGTCGCAAACGTTTTAGCTTTTTTTAGGTTTATATCCTTCTGATTTTCTTTTTAATAAAGCATGTAATTTGGGATATTTGGATATGTCCACATTATTTGTGATACCCAACGAAGATTTCAAATTTGAATATTGTGTCCATAAAGTTGGAGATTTAATCTTTTTTGATAATTCATTGAAATAAACAAGTCAGACCTTTTATTTGTGTTTCTCCAATCCATAAAATTAGAGTAAAATTTCTCGTAAGTTTTTAACGACTTCACTGGTAATAAATTGTTTGTGGCTCTTTTGGCCTGCTCCACAATGTCCGGTGAGGTTAAATTTTCCATATCACTATTCGACATATATTGATAAAAATCGAAAATGTAAAATAATGAGTATTTGGCCATAACTTGAAAACAAAAGACGGTAGCCAATTTTTATTTTCATCATTGAGTTGGTCTTGTAAAAAGAGATCGAGGATACGCCATCCGATTTTCTCTATCTCTTCTAGTTACCGAGATCCCCTATAGAAACATCCAAATTGGGCTACCTTGTACACTAATTCAATAAAATATAGGAGATACTACTATATCACCTAACATCACAAATTAGTTAAAATGATATCTATACGCAACTTTAGATGAGAGATCTCGAGTTGAGATATCATTAATGTAAGAGCATTTTAAAATCTTAAGAGATATCTTCAAATCACAAAATTTCTAGAAAAGTACATTGTGCATAAATTTCCTTAACTATAAGATGTATACAGGGTGTATCAGCCAAATGGAATAAATTCAATAATAAATAAATGGGGGCGTGTTCGAAAAAACGCTCGGACACGTCGATTGTTATTTTTAGTTGCGCATTTTTTTCAACAAAAACTTTTTATACAGGGTGTGTCATGTGACCGTGGCCAATACCAACTTTCTTATTTTAAATGCAACACCTGGTATATTATTCAATTTTTGGATTCTTCAGAAATTTCTATATATATTTCATGTACAATGTCCTATACCTATCTTCAACTGTTTCGGAAATATTAAGTGTATAATTATTTAGCACTACTCCAAAATAATGTTGTGCCAACTTTGACAAACTTATATCCTGATCCAGCAAACCCACAAGTTCCAGCGAATATGGTATGGTTTCAGCAAGATGGAGCACCGCCCCATTACCAAATCAATGTCCGGAACTACCTCAACCAAATATTTCCAAATCTGTGGATAGGGAGGCGAGGATCGATGGAATGGCCAGCACGATCCCCTGATCTGACGTCATTAGACTTCTTCTTATGGGGATATGTCAAAAGTATTGTATACAAAACTAAACCCCTCGACTTAGCTGACTTAAGAAGACGAATAATGCTTGCGATTAGATCGGTCACGCCTGAGATGTTGAGTAACGTTAGAAGAAATTTCTATTTAAGATTAGGATGTTGCCAAGACGTTCACGGCGAGCATTTTGAACATCTCCTCCATTGAAATTTATTGTTTTTTTTTTGTTTTTTTACATTATCAAGAAATAAACAGTATTACTTATTAGTTTTTGAGTGTGTTGTAACGAATTTCTGTAATCAAATAATTTTCTTTTTTTAATGTTAATTTTTGCAATAAATCTGAAAACACTTAATATTTCCGAAACAGTTGAAGATAGGTATAGGACATAGGTATAGGTACATGAAATATGTCTAGAATTTTCTGAAGAATCCAAAAACTGAATAATATACCAGGTGTTGCATTTAAAATAAGAAAGTTCGTATTGGCCACGGTCACATGACACACCCTGTATAAAAAGTTTTTGTTGTGAAAATGCGCAACTAAAAATAACAATCGACGTGTCCGAGCGTTTTTTCGAACACGCCCCCATTTATTTATTATCGAATTTATTCCATTTGGCTGATACACAGTGTATAATGATACCTCTTAATACTCTTAATAAATTTCATCAACGTTAATACTCTTGTTTTTGAGATATCGTTATTTCGGAAGATAATAACCACTTTTGAGTGAGCTTCTGTAATAATGTTTTCGCACTTCATGATAATTATTTACTAAAAACCCATTGCAAATTAATTCAATTTAATGCATAACTTACTAGTATATCACTCTATACCATAATTTAATTAAATTGATATGTATGCTCTACTTTTTGAGGTACTTTATTAAATTATGAAAACAAGCTTCCGAAAACAAGCGAGGTTACATCTAAAAATCACAATATCTCCAGAAGGGCGCATTGGATATCAATTTTATTTCCTATAAGAGATATAATAATATCTCTTAATATTGCCAAAAAAGTTCGTTAATATTGATGCACTATGTTTTTTAGATTTCATTATTATAGATATTAAGTAATATCTACTTTTTAAAACACGAGAAGAGGCATCTTAAAATCAAAATATCTCTACATTACCGCATTGAATATCAACGTACTTGACATTAATACATAAAATATTATCCTTTAATATTGATAATAAAATGTATCAATATTGATACGCTAGTTATTGAGATATCATAATTTAAGTAATATCTGCTTTTTAGTGAGCTACTGTAATAACATATTCGCACTTAATGCCAATTATATAAATTATCCATGAAAACCAATTAGACATTTATTGAATTTAATGAATTTGATACTAGTATATCACTTAATATAAAATAAATCAAATTGATATTGATGCGCTTGTTTTTGAGGTTTCACTATTAAAGTAATTCACACTTTCAAAAATACGCATCGTAATATCAACTTTTTTGACTGATTTTTTTTGAAAAAAAAATTCATTAAAACCTTATTATAAGAGATCAATGAAAGAATCTGGGTAAGCAAGTACCCAAGTAATGTGCTAAAATATACACAATATTTTGAGTCACGTAGAATATACAGGGTGTTCTGAAACAACGATACAATTTTGCTATTTTCAAATAGCTCAAACTCTTTCTTTTATTTAAAATGCAACACCCTCTATATAGCATCAGATTCTGAGTGCTCATCTAATGACCCAATCAATGGTAGCATACGGACTGTAATCTAATAATACTTTATAATAGTTAAATAACGATCAATCTCAATAAGTTTTAGCCATTTGAAAATAGCAAAATTCGATCGTTGTTTCAGAATACCCCATGTATTCAACAGACCCCAAATATTGTGTATGTTTTGGCACATTGCTTGGGTACTTACATACCCAGATTCTTTCGTTGATAAGGTTATAATCTCTCTCTCATAATAAGGTTTTTTGATTTATTTCGTTACATTTGATTAAAACGTGAATAACTTGACAACGTTGCATCTGATCTCTAAAATTAAAAATGATTTGTGAAACACTAAAGCAGATTCAAAAAATGAAAGAACATACAGGGTGTTCCATTTAAAAACGATACCAAATATTGTGTCCCTGATTTATGATACACTCTGTACACTCAAAAATAACTTCAAAAAGTAGTACATGAAGTGTCCAATAACTTCCAATCAGATTTTTTCTTCAAATTTCATTAGTCTAGCAGCAATGTTACGAGCGAGGATAGGTGGGCCACCCTGTATAATGACATCTCTTAACATTATCATAAACTGCCTCAATATTTACGTGCAAGTTTTTGGGATATCATTATTTACTTAATATCTATTTTATTTTTAATACCAACGTACTTAACATTAATACATAAAATATCATCCTTTAATATCGATAATAAAGTATATCAATATTGATACGTTAGTTTTTGAGATATTATTATTTAAGTAATAACCACATTTAAGTGAACTACTGTAATAACATGTTGGCACTTAATGATAATTATCCTTTAAAAGCACCTTGGACAGTCATTAAATTAAATACTATAATCTAATGTATTTAATTTAATATATATATATATATATATATATATATATATATATATATATATAATATATATATATATATATATATATATATATATATATATATATATATATATATATATATATATATCACTTAATATAAAAATAATTAAACTGATATTGATGCGCTAGTTTTTGAGATATCAATATAAAATAAATACCCATTTTTGATAACAGACGAGAAGGCAACTAAAAATCAAAATACCTCAACATTAACATATTAAATATCAATTTACTTAACAATAATAAATATAATAATATATCTTAATATCGATAATAAAGGGTGTCAATATTGATACACCAGTGTTTGAGATATCATTAATTAAGTGATAATCACATTTTAGTGATCCACCGTAGTAACTTTTGCACGGTAACACCAATTATCTGCGAAAGACATTGAGAGCATTGGGCATTAACTCGATTAAAGATAATAGATACTAGTGTTTTCTTAATATCAGTAAAAAATTACATTAATATTGATATGCTAGTTTTTGAGATATCATTATTAAACTAAGATTCACTTTTGAAAACACACCAGGATGCATCTTAAAATTAAAATATCTGAACATTAACGCATTCAATATCAATTTTCTTAATGATAATAAATATAATAATATCCCTTAATATCGTTAATATACGATATCAATCCGATAGTTGTATCGATATTGATACGTAGTTTTTGAGATATCACTATTAATTAACCAAAATAACCAAATTTAAATGATCCACATTTTTGCAGTTAATGCCAATTATCTACAACAAGTCCATTATATAGCTACAGAGCGTTCAAGAAAGTGGTGTCAACTTTTCCGTTGGATACCAATAGATAACACTGTTCAAGATGCAAATCAAATATATTTTGCACCGTAACTGAAATGTTTCCTAGGATACAAGGAATAATTCAGTTAGATTTGTTCAAAAGTCATTATTTGGAACTTGTTGGAAAAGTTGACACCACTTTCTTTAACGCTCTGTATAGTATATCACGTAATATCAAAATCTAATTCGACTGATATGTGCTCGGTATGTGCTGATATGTTCGATTGATGTGCTGTTTTTTGAGATATCATTATAAAAGTAAGGGCCACTTTCAAAAACAAGCGAGGAGGCTTAAAATCACAATATCTCAGGAATAGCGCATTGGATATCAATTTTCTTAACGACAAGAGAAATAATGATATATCTTTAATATTGCTAATAAATCTCAGGAATGCTAATACACTAGTTTTTGAGATATCATTACTTAAGTACCCACTTTTGAATACACGCATTGGTTAAAAGATGCAATATTAATGCTCTAGTTTTTGAGATATCATTATTTAAGTAGGTGCTACTTTGCAACATAATGGCAACGACAAGAGAAATAATGATATATCTTTAATATTGCTAATAAATTTCACCAATGCTGATACACTAGTTTTTGAGATATCATTACTAAAGTACCCACTTTAAAATACACGCATTAGTAAAAAAATACAATATGAATACTCTGGTTTTTGAGATATCATTATTTAAGTAGGAGCTACTGTGCAACGTAATTGAAATAATTTCTTATAATTGCAGTAAAACGCGAATTTCTAGAGAATCAAACAATGGACAATAATCAACTATAAGGCACTACCAGACCACTTAATATCAAAATGAGTTTAGATTAATTTTGAAACGCTAGTTTTCGAGATATTATTAATATAAGGCGGGAAGACCGCAAATCGATAGCCAATAACATATTGTTACTATTATTATTACAACTATAACTATTGTAATCAAATGATAATATACAATGTATCTGCACTACGTTTAGTAAACAAGTTTATTAAGTAAAAGGGATGCGATTATAAACTTCGCTCTGTTAACTCATAATGACGCTCTTAATATTCACACCGTTTCTTCCCATCGTTGTCATCCCGGAATTTGCAACTCGATGGAATTCGTCGTAAAATGTCGCGTAACAAAATTACGCCAGCGCGAAGGGGCGAGGCGTTGTTCTCTATTATTGCTCCGGATCTGGAATATTTTCATGTAGAGATAAGGATGCGGGTGGGGGATTAAAAGCACAGCAGCGAAGAGGAGTCCTGGAAGAAGTCGTCAGGAAAATCCGGGCGCTCGATAAACGTCCCGCGGCTCCAATGTAAACTTCCGGGAAAATCCTGCATGCGTGATTTGATTTGTTGGTGATTTACTTTTTCGGCGATGCGGGAGTATGCGAATTTAAAATGGATATATTTTGCGGTAGGAGTATTTTGTAGGAGGATTTTAAAACTTCTAAGTTCTTGGATTATTATTAGTTTTCATTTAACGAGGAGCTATTTCTGCTCCAATACCTAATTACCTTCGCCAAAGAGACAAATTCATGCAAATTTCATTCATTAAAAAGAAAATTTAGAAAAGTTCATCAAAAGCTCCTAAAATTCTTTAAAAATTAACCAGAGATTCCATAAAAACTGAAAATTACAGAAATTGCGCAAAAGTTCTAGAAACTTACAAAAGCAAGTGATTTGCTGGTTCGTAATCTTGAATTTTTATTTATGTGTTTATTTAAAGACAGCCTATTTCGCGAAAGAGACAATTTCATAAAGATCTCATTCGTAAAAGGAAAATTGAGAATATTTTATCAAAAGTTCTTAAAAGTCTTTAAAAATCAACCAGAGAGCTTACAAAAACTGAAATTCCATAAATATTCTTTAAATTCACAAAGGTAGTTTGTATTAAAAAATTTTTAGAACACGTTCATAAACGGTCTAAACGTACTTCTAAATGTACTATAAATAATTCAGAAATTTGGAAAATGTCATCTAACGAAGTCAATTACATTTTTATTATTTTGAAAATTAATGTAGAAATATTTAAAAAAATCGTGCTGCAAATAAATCGTCTTTGATAGAAATAAATATATCCAGAAATTTTGCAAATGTTGTCTATTGAATTCTATTACATTTTTAATATTTTTAAAATTTATCTAGAAATATTTAAAAAAAAAACCTGCAAATAAGCCGCCTTTAATAGATGGTATTATCTAACGTTTAAAATCAATACACTTCAAATTTAGAATCAAATTTCAAACTTAAAAAACTATAATAATGGCTTGTATGAACGCTATTATCCAAGTTTTCATTTTGTAATTCATATTTAAGAACTTTTATGGATCTTGATTTTCACAATTGAATGAGTTTAGGTATTTATTTATTAATATTTATATGGCAATGCAGCATATTTCACAATTTCGTTGCATTTTTTGCTGTTATAACTTTTTAGAAAGTATATTGTTAAATTTTAGATAGGTCTAGTATAGATTTGTTTTGTTAATGCATTTTCTTTTTTTTAATGTAATTTCAAATTTAATATAATCAATGCTTTGTCAGTGCTTTGTTTAAATGGATCATATTTTTATTTGTATGAAAGTTTTTGAGATTGTTGCTATTATGGAACTTATGATATTGTTAACAATTTTTAAGAAATCATTGAAAAAATCCATTTTTTTTATAAACTTGATCTGTTTTGAGATCAAAGAAGAAAGATTGTTTTTCAGATTGTTGTTATTATGGAACGTATGACATTGTTAACAATTTTTAAGAAATCATTGAAAAAATCCTTTTTTTTTTTATAAACTTGATCTGATCATCTAAACTTGATCTTGATTCTGAGATAATTGTGTTATAAAATTTTCAAAACGTATATTTTATTTGGATTTTACATACGCGGTATGTAATTTCGCGGTATCATTTTTTTAACGCTATTAAAGTCTCTGAGAATGCTGCTGCCACAGAATGTATAAATTTATATATATATTTTTAATTAATTTGAGTAGGTTTTCATTTCTGCAGTTTCATGTATTTTTTTAATTTTTGTAATTATAATAACATATTTGGGTATCATGAAATTGTAATTGTTTTAACTCTACGGGGTTTTTTAAATTGTTACAAATTAAATCTTGAAAATGGTTCAAATATTTTCATGAAACTTTAGTGAGGTAATGGGAAGATGGGGGACATATTTAAATACATTTTGAGCTCTATCTCTCTATTTTGAATAGTGGGGAGTAATTTTGGAATTTTAAATTGTATGATGTACTTGTGTATATTAAATTTGAATTAAACACTCAACACTTTTAAAAAACTCCCCTAGTATAAACATTTTTGATAATGTGGGTGCAATTATATTTCTATATATATATATTTTTTATTTTGATGATATTTCTGCAGTTTCATGTAAATTATGCCATTTTTTTTAACTCTGCAAGCGTGAAATGTTTAGGAATTTGTGAAACACCATGTAATTTCTACAATTGTTTTAGTTTTGTGATGATGAATGTTTTTTAATTTTATAAAAGATTTTGGGAATGTTGATATTATGGAATTTACAAATTTATAATCAAAAAGGTTTTGTCCCAATTTGTGCTATATACAGGGTGAGTTTTTTTTTTCATTTTAAACATTGGGATCTCGGAACCATGAGACATAGAGATTGGTTAAATGAGGAAACAGTTGTCGTTTTAAGAGTTTATGTAAGATATCTTTTTGTTTTTTTAAAAATACCAGTTTTTCAGTTATAATACAGTTCTTTAATTTTATTAAATGGCACTCATAGTTGGCTTTGACATTTTTGAAAAAGACAAATTTTACTCTTTTTTGCGATACAAAGTTTGCTATACTTTGATAAATACAGGACATCTTCGAAATTTAGCTTTATGACAATTATTACTTACTTTGGCAAATAAACACGATACAGGGCTATTTGTATTATTGAGAGTAGCAAAAACAGAGTTAGCCATGGAAAACATTTTTTTTTTCTCTTATTAGGTACTACGAGAATTCTATTATTTTGTTCTATTCTATAATATACTAAATTCTATTCAAATTATACAACGAAAATTCTTGCATCTCATTCATTTATGAAGGTAAGTATAGCAAACCTTACATCGTTATAAAGAGAAAAAAACAGCATTTTTAAGAATTTCAAAGCCAACTATGATATAGCCATTAATGAAAAGTTTGTATTATAACTCAAAAACTATGTTTTTCTTTCAAAAAACAAAACATATCTTACATAAGCTCTTAAAATGACAACGTTTTCTTCATTCAACCGAATCTCTGTTTTATGGTTTCCGAGATCCCAATGCTTAAAATGATTTTAAAAAAACTCACCCTGTACAATTCTACATACATTTTTCGGAATACCTCTATTATGAAATTAGAATCACTCTTTTAAAGGTTCGATAAAGCATTTTTTATATAAATCTAGTAGGTATTACTTTGAAATTTGTATATGTATTAAAAAATTTAAAATTTTGAGGAAATTTGTGAAATATCATATAATTGTTACAATTTTTTCTTCTTTTCTGAAACGGTTAAATTTGTATGTTTAGTTGGTTTGGTTTCTACCAAAGGTTTTGGTAATGAGGCCATTATAGAATTTACAAAATTTTAATCAATTGTTAAGAAATCCTTGGAACAATCTTAAATTACTAGAATATTCGGATATTTGTATATATTTGGATATAAAAAATATGAAGAAATTTGTGCTGTTGCTTGTAAATATTACAATTATTTAATGTAACTTCAAAATTTAATATAATCATTATTATATAATTATTACATACATAATACATACATAATAATTTAATTTAATTGAATACATAATTATTTTGCATTGTTAAATTGGATCATATTTTTAATTCTATGAAAGTTATTGAGAATGCTGCTATTATGGAACTTATGACATTGTTATCAATTTTTAAGAAATCATTGAAAATAACAATTTTTTTTTTATAAACTTGATATAATTTGCTGAGATAATTGTGTAACAAAATTTTAAAAACGTTGGATATTTTATTTAGATTTTACAGACGCCGTTAAATTTTTATCATTTTTTAACGCTATAAAGGTCTTTGGTAAATTAGGCAATTATATTTTTTAATTCTTTAAATATTTTTGGGAATAAAATTTTCAAAAATTTTAGGAATTTGTGAAACACAATGTAATTTCTACAATTGTTTTAGTTTTGTGATGATGTTAAATTTGCATGTTTTTTTTTAAATTTTATTAAAGAATTTGTTAATGTTACTATTATGGAATTTACAAAATTATAATCAAAGAGGTTTTGTAATAATGTGTGCTATATATAATTATACAAACATTTTTAGGTATACCTTTATTATGAAATTGGTATCACTCTTTTAAATGATCGATGAAGCAATTCTTGTTTTTTATAAATCTAACGGGTATAACTTTAAAATTTATGTGTATAAAATTTTTCAAAATTTTGAAGAAATTTGTGAAGTATCAGCTAATTGTTACAATTATTTTCTACTTTTCTGAAACGGTTAAATTTGTATGTTTTGGTTGGTTTGGTTTTTACCAAAGGTTTTGGTAAAGAGATCATTATAGAATTTCCAAAATTTTAATCAATTCTCAAGGAATCCTTTGAAAAATCTTAAATTACTAGAATTTTCGAATATTTGTACAACTGTATACTGAAAATTTAAAAATTATGAAGAAATTGTGCAGTTACTTGTAAATATTACAATTATTTTCTGCAATCGAAAATAACCTAACCTAACCTAACCTAAAAAAGTTAAATTTGTACTTTTTTGTAGATTATTTTTTTAATGTGCATTTTTTATGAATTATGTAATTTATAAATTTATATTTATTCTTTTTTATTTAAAAATAAAATCTAGAATATCATGTAATTTCTATAATTCTATAATTCTATAATTTCTATAATTTTTTTCTCATGTAGTAAAGCTGTAAATTATATCTAATTCTCTAAAAGTTATTGAGAATACATTTATAGAATTTGCAAAATTGTGACCAATTTTGACCGAAATTTCTGAAATATTTTTGTTTGAAAACATGAGAACATTTTGGGGCATTGGTCATACGTACTTCGTTTATATTCATAGAATGAAGCAATAGAACCATTAGTCTCTTTAAGCTCTTTATTATCAGTGTATCATTGTTTTTATCAAAAAGATAATTTTGAGGCATTCTTTTTTTGGGGAAAACGTACTTCGCTTTTATTCATAGAATGAAGCAATAGAACCATTAGTCTCCAAACCTCTTTATTATCAGTGTATTATTGTTTTTATCATAGAGATCATTTTGACGCATTATTTTTGGGGGAAGTCAATACCATTGCACAAATTGTGAAAGCATTATAGCAACTATAGAGATACGACCACCAACGGGATGTAATATAATTTAAAACTCGTTAAATTTCCGAAAATAATTCTAAGCCTTAAAAAATGATCAAAATTTTAAAATAATTGCCACGTACATATTTAGTTCGAAAAAACTCGCACATGAATATTCATCAGTGCCGATATACAAATAAATTGTATTTATTTACTTAGAAAAATATTGCTTAAAAAAATAAATGCAATAAAGCTGCGATATATGTATTATTTTATTCTTTATTTGCTTTATTGCCAATGATAATTACACATTTTTTTATTATCAAAATATAGTCAAGAATACGATATAGGCACCCTACTTATAAGTAACCGTAGGGATAAATATTTGATGACGGAAATTCAATTAGGACAAAAACCTATCTGCTAGCTCTTACAAAAAAATCCAGATACCTCAAAGTGTACGTGTGTGTTATAATTTATTAAACGGAATCAAGCGGAGGTCACATCTCAACTTGCAATTATGGTAAGGGCGGAGGGTTTCTGGTGGAGGTGCCGGGTCTTGGGGATGGGGACAAAACATCGGATACCCCGTTTACCCGAGCACGGCTATATTTACATCCCTGGAGATTCCCGCTACGATCCCCCTCTGACGTCTGCAGCATCCCCACGTACGCCCCCCGACCCTGGAACAAACCGATCAGAGCTACTCCCCTTATCTGCGCACTGCACGTAAATAATAAATTATCCCGATAACCCCGCACCAGGCCACGTGAATCCAGAGAATCCCGTAGTGGTAATCTGGAGGAATTGACGTGCGCCAAATACGTCAACCCGTTTTTTCACCCCCCGTCCTATTATCAGCTTTGCGCCGAGCGATCCTGGATGCTGCCCCCGCCATGATTTTCAGGTGAGACAATCGATAAACGGGAAGTGCTCCATGGGCTGGACGTTCACCAGAATATGATTTACTACGCCCATAAACACATCAACTTCATTGCCCGGGCTTTTATTAAAACAGCGAAACTATAATCGATTCTGCAAAAAAAATCACGTCATTTAATATTTAAATAAGCAGCAAACTTTGAATCAGTTCAGTAATTTTTTAATCATATTGGCCAATCATACAACTGCAACATTTTTCTACAATGACGTTAGTTAATACTATAACAACAAAATGAATTCGTTTTTTTAATGGATCGCTTTATTTAATATTAAAACAACAATATTTTAATCAGTTGAACAATTTAATAACGTAATTTAATATTAAAACGGATTTATAATCAGTTCGGCATTTTATTTTTAAATCGCGTTAGTTAACACCTTCGCTTTTATATTTACGACACAGGAGAACCTTTTTGCACCTTTAATACGTTTTTCGCTGTAGGTCTTTATTCGTGCGAAATCAGTGAATTAACCCAGTTCCAGTAACTGGGGTGCGACGGTGCATAGCAGGAAGTGGTTATTAAACTTGGTTTCAGCTATAAATCACGTGTACAACGGGAATTAACTTTGAGGTGTTTACGTTGTGAATGGTTGGGTCACAGTTTACATATTAAATTTTGAGAGGCTTTACGTTACAAGCTTATACAATATTCTTGACTCTGATAATTTACTTGGCGGTTTCATATTATTATGTACCAAAAATTAATACATAACGCCCTCAGGAATTACATCAAAAATAATTAACTTAACAATTTCATAAATTAAATAACATAAGCCACTTTGCAACATATCTTGAGATATGAAATACAACTGAAATATATATGAGATATATTATTACTGCAAACCTGTTTCACAAAAAATTTTCGCCTTACGATTAAAAAATTAATCTTCATATTAAAACGCGAATATCTCAGGAATTACTATTAACATATTACCTCAAATAAGGGCATAATATATGAGTTCAATTGTGTTAAAATTGCATTAATTTTCATACATTACTTCTTGCGATATTGTTATTAAAGTACGATCAAAATTTGAACAATTTAAATAACTCTCAAAAACGTATTATCACATTATAATATTTATTCTAGTTCTTATCCTAATCATATTATAATATATAGAAGTATGATTAGGATATTGACTCAAATGAACACATGGCATATCACAACACTATTATTTATGTTAATACACTAGGTAGGTACTTCTGAAGATATTGTTATGAAATTTGGGAATACATAAATTCAAAAATCGCTTGATCACATTTCAATGCAAATTTCTCAATTTCTAGTAGGGAAACTCTATCTAACTAAAATTTATTCAAAAAGTAGAAGATATAAATTATTCCCAGATAGAATATATTCAAGCAAAATGTGGAAAATTTAAATTGTTCCTAAATGGATTTCATTCACATAAAAATTGAAACTCTTGGAAGGAATTTATTCCTGCAAAAAGTAAAAAAATATAAATTATTCGTGGAAGGGTGGACGTACAATTGACACATAAATCGTTCTATCACATTTCAACGCAAATATCTCAATTTCTAGTTGGGAAAATCTAACTAATATTTATTCAAAAAGTGGAAGATATAAATTATTTCCAGATGGAATATATTCAACCAAAATGTGGAAAATTTAAATTGTTCCTAAATGGAATTCATTCACATAAAAATTGAAACTCTTGTAAGGAATTTATTCGTGCAATAAGTAAAAAAATATAAATTATTCGTGGAAGGGTGGACGTACAATTGACACATAAATCGTTCGATCACATTTCAACGCAAATATCTCAATTTCTAGTAGGCGAAATCTAACTAAAATTTATTCAAAAAGTGGAAGATATAAATTATTCCCAGGTGGAATATATTCAGGCAAAATGTGGAAAATTTAAATTGTTCCTAAATGGAATTCATTCACATAAAAATTGAAACTCTTGGAAGGAATTTATTCCTGCAAAAAGTAAAAAAATATAAATTATTCGTGGAAGGGTGGACGTACAATTGACACATAAATCGTTCGATCACATTTCAACGCAAATATCTCAATTTCTAGTTGGGAAAATCTAACTAATATTTATTCAAAAAGTGGAAGATATAAATTATTTCCAGATGGAATATATTCAACCAAAATGTGGAAAATTTAAATTGTTCCTAAATGGAATTCATTCACATAAAAATTGAAACTCTTGTAAGGAATTTATTCGTGCAATAAGTAAAAAAATATAAATTATTCGTGGAAGGGTGGACGTACAATTGACACATAAATCGTTCGATCACATTTCAACGCAAATATCTCAATTTCTAGTAGGCGAAATCTAACTAAAATTTATTCAAAAAGTGGAAGATATAAATTATTCCCAGGTGGAATATATTCAGGCAAAATGTGGAAAATTTAAATTGTTCCTAAATGGAATTCATTCACATAAAAATTGAAACTCTTGGAAGGAATTTATTCGTGCAAAAAGTAAAAAAATATAAATTATTCGTGAAAGGGTGGACGTACAATTTATGTGTCTGGCGTCCTCTCCTGGGGGTCTTTGATTCCAACGATTTGGGCGACGATACCTCTCTCAGGGGCTTTGGTACCGTCGATTCTGCTGTCGGCAGCATTTTCTCTTATTGAGTATATGCAAATCGATTCGATTAATACTATTTATTGGAAGGGGGGGTGAATCATCTTCAAAGTACAAGAAATTGTTACAGGAATGTAAATTTATAAGCATATTAATAATACTAGTTTACTTTATTAAAAAGTACAACATTTACGATCATTTGGTATTATGTGAAAATTATTAATATTTTTGAATGGTAGAATATTCATAAGTTAACAAATTATTATTAAGTAAACAAATATATTACAAAATTTACCAGTATTCAGTCTCATGTTAATCTTATAAAACAGTCTTATGTTTTGTATAGTGTGATTTTTTTTATATATACAGGGTGATTCTTTAATATTACGAAAAACTTTAAGAAACGTTCCTTATAAAGAAATAAGAGGAGTCTGTATACAGGGTGATTCTTTACTGCTTCAAAAAGGTAGGTTGGCATACATCAAATACAATTAATCAAAAAAACCAGAGGACACAATTGGTTTATTCAATTATTTCATTAAATACATTTTATAAAGCTGTTGAAATTGAGCCCTTCTAACTTCAATACAAGCTTCTATTCTGCGACGCATTGATCGGCGAACACGTTAACAAATGTTCGGAGTATTCTGAATTGTCGCGAAAAAATTGTTTAAAATATTCCCAGAGAAAGAAATCCAGTGGATTTAAGTCTGGTGACCGTCTTAGAATGTAGTTAGAATGTAACACATTTTAAGGCAAACCAGTTTTATCAAGTGATACGTCAAATTTGACGTATGCCAACTTACTTTATTTAAAAGACCCCTCTTATTTCTGGACAAGGAATCGTTTCTTAAACGTTTTTGAAATTTTAAATAATCGCCCTGTATATAAAGTTTTACCATGTTTAGATTACTACCTATATTCAGTCGGTATTGATATTGTTATTAAATTAAATGCACAATTATAATCTCGAAAGCACACCTAAAATCACAGTAAAAACTCTAATCATTTAAACATTACTGATAAATTTTCTCATTTTTTTCAACAACAAAATTTCATATTATAACTTATCATTCTATACCCATAATATTTTTTATAATATTATTGTACTACTTTTTGAGACTAATTTACGATAAAAATTAAAAAATACGGGAAATTACATCCTAATATCAGTTTTAAACACTCAAAATCAGCTCAAATATATCAATACTGAGACATTGAATATGAATTTAATTTTAAACATAATTTAACAACAAATTACTCTAAATAATTAATGTAATCAATAAATTATTTTAGTATTTATACGATAATTTTTAACATATTTTCATAAAGTATACACAATCTAGAAAAAACCTATAATAACATTTAATATCACATTGAAACAAAATTATATCCAGAATTAGGCATTGAATATTAATTTAATTAAGAACATGGATTAATATCAAATCATTCTAGCCTATGCGTTGTCTTTTGTAATATGATACACTGGTTTTGCGATATTGTTAATAATTTATACGCCAAATATGACAATCACCTAAAATAACAATTAAAATAAAATTGAAACAAAATAATCCAGAATTTGGATTATTAGATATTAGTTTGGATTGGAGCCTTCCATATTAGTTTCATTAAAGACATTAAATTGCACTATATCTCAATCAAAATAATCGCATATCAAAACTACATCCAGAATTAGGCATTGAATATTAATTTAATTAAGAACATGGAATAATAACAAATCATTCTTGTCTATTCATTATTTATAGTAAAATTATACGCAGGTTTAGAGATATTGTTAATAAATTAGACGCCAAATATGACAAAAACTTAAAATAACACTTACAATAAAATTTAAACCTAATAATCTAGAATTTGGATTATCAGATATTAGTTTTAAATTGGAGCATTGTATATTAGTTGCATTATACGCTAATTTTTGAGATTATTTTCATAAAGTATACACAATCTAGAAAAAACCTATAATAACACATAATATCACATTGAAACAAAATTATATCCAGAATTAGGCATTGAATATTAATTTAAGTAAGAACATATCATAATAACACATCATTCTAACCTATTAATTGTTTATTGTAATGTGATACCCTGGTTTTGAGATATTGTTAATAAATTATACGCCAAATATGACAAAAACTTAAAATAACACTTAAAATAAAATTGAAACAAAATATTCCAGAATTTAGATTACTAGATATTAGTTTGGATTGGAATATTGCATATTAGTTTCATTAGAGACATTAAATTGCAGTATATCGCAATTTAAATAATCGCATATGAAAATTATATCAAGAATTAGGCATTGAATATTAATTTAATTAAGAACATGGAATAATAACAAATTATTCTAGCCTATTTATTGTTTATTGTAATATGATATGCTGGTTTTGAGATATTGTTAATAAATTATACGCCAAATATGACAAAAACTTAAAATAACAAATAAAATAAAATTCAAACCAAATAATCTAGAATTTGGATTGTTATTATTATTATAAGGTATAGACAAAATACGAGAGAACATAAAATAGCGCTTAAAATTGCATTGGAACCAAAGTATCTGCAGAATTGGGCATTGAATATTATTTGAATGTAAGATATAAAATAAAAACCTATATCTCTTATACTTATATATAACTATAAACAAATTATATTAATAATCACATGCTAATTTTTGAGATATTCCGGTATATTGCGTATCAATAAACGTAAAAGCAGTAACGTGCACGTTACACGACAGCATCGCATTCGAATGTCAGATGTATTTATGACATATGCATCTGCCATTCGAATGTGTTGCTGTTAAGTAACTTATACGTCACTGCTAACTTTTTTTATATACACAATACACCTGATTATTGAATTTTAATTGAATTAAATACATAAAATAACAATATAATATTCTAGAACAGTAATAAATTATATTAATATTTCTACTTAAAGATATTTTGATGATATGAGATCATTTGGTTCAGAAATTATTCGCAAAGTATGATACTGTATTAACATTTAAAACCATATGATTGCATTAAGAAACAAATATCTTAATTATTAGGCATTTAATATAAATTGAACTCCAGATATGAAATATCGATCTATTCTATATAAGTACGATATAAATTGTACTAATATTAATGAAATAGATTTAAAGATATATGAAGATATAAAGAGAGTTTTAAAGATATAAATATTTAAGTATAAAACACTTTCCTTTATATTTGACTTGATTCCTAGAATCATATGATGGCATAAATACGCGAATATTTGAAGAATAATGTATTTGATTTTAATTAATTTGGAGATATTAAAAGTTATTATATCACTTAATAAAACAAAAAAAAAATTCAACTAGATGCAATGGATTTTGAGATACTTACTCATAATCGATAATATTTCATTATGTTTGAGTTGATTTCTCTTGAGTTATCTAAAACCCATTACTGATAGTGACACACATACCTTATTTTACCGGATGTACATTTCAAAACTAGCCAGTCTCAATAACTTTTGCATGCAAGTTAACTTGATAAACAAAACACGTCGATTGATTTTTGGAGGGGGAAGTGTAAAAATAATGTCAAATAGCTTTTAAGTGTACTCTCCTCCTTAGCCACTCCTCCTTAACCACCCCCATTTTGAAATTTCAAATGGCACCCCCCCACCTTAAGATATCTCATTTTAAAGCTTTAAAAAAACCTAATCTAGTAGCGCATTAAAAAAAGATTTTCGTCGATTCTCAATCATTTTTGGAAAAAAAATAAATAAGAAAAATTCCCAAACAACTTATATTGTACAAATCTAAGTTCATTTCAATGAAACAAAAAACACGTCGTACCAGTTTTCGAGGCAAAATATGTGTTAATTGAATATAAAATATTACCCCCTCCCCTAGCGACTCTCACTTTTATTGCAAATTTTAAATTACACCCCTATGTTCTGATACCTTGTTTTAAAGCTTAAAACAAATACAATCTAGAGGTGTAACAACTATATATCTACGTCAGCACGTTTCCAAAAACAAAATATATTCAAGTTAGCTTGCATTCAAAAGTTATTGAGACTGGCTAGATTTGAAATGTACACCCGGTATATTAATATTTAATAAGTAAATAATAATTCAATTTATTCAATGTTTAAATGTTTATGTTAATGTTTATATTATAAGTATGTTTTCTCAATGTTTCTTAAAGTTTGGTTTTATCCCTTTTAATACGTAGGATTAAAGCAGCTATTTAATGAAACAGCCAAATAAAAATTAAACTTCAATCATTCATTATAAACGGCAAATAATAATATAAAAAAAAAAACAAGAAAGAATATGGAATACAAAATTCAGATAACGAAAGTTGAATAAGAACTTGTATTACACTCGCAGGTTAAAACATTCGATTAATTCAGGAATATTAATGACCGGTTAAACTGTCTGCTCATTAGACGTATTACTTACCGCTACTATAATAAAGAACTATTAATTATAATTAACCCAAATATTGTGCAATAATTTTAGATACAATTTCTCTCTTCCTGATTTAATTTCAGGGCGCGTTTTTAATCTGCGTGTAAGCAGTTCGATACAAGTGTTTTGTTTATTGGTGTTTTCCTTTTCTGTGTATATTTTGTATTTAATTTTTGTCGAATCCACGGCTTGATTGAACCGTTTCGACCGTGACAGCTCTACTAGGCTAATGAGCTCTGACGCAAACGTGTGACAACGAAATGATATTTCAGTCTGCTCAAATGTGTGCCGTTCTGCAATACCATCAGTAAAAAAATATATCTCTGATTTTCCCAGATTTCATTGTGTTTCATCTATTGTCATTTATTTCTTTTGTTTTTACTTTGGATGAAAACACTCTGTCACGACCAATTCATGTTGTTTCTTTGTGCCTAATTCAACATTTTCGCGCTTACTTTTGTGCAAACTATAATATTCTCGCCTGAAAGCGGGCCAGAGGCGGCATTTGCATGGCAATAATTCTTATGATTGATGATCACCGCCGACGTGATTCGCAGTTCACGTGGAAACCTCTCAATGCGCCATAAATAACGCTATTTCCCTGCGAGGTTTCAGTTGGCTCGTCACGCGATTGTGCGGGGCGGCCCGTTCTCTTATTCTGCGTTTTTTCGCTCGATCCGGGCGGCTGCGGCGGCGGCGGAATTCGATTGAGAGCCACTGTGCCCCTGTCGAGCGGAATGAATAAGCAAAATAGATTTCGGTGGTGCATGCAGGGCCGATTGGCATCGGGAAATTTCGGTGAACGTGCCTCGCCTGGCAAGCCGTGCATAAATCAGGATTCCCTTTTGTGCACCCCCGGACCCCGGGGGTGGGCAGAGGCGGCGCTTTTGATTAATATTTTATTGGTAAATAAAGCCCGATAAGACCGACGGCCCGGGGGAGCTGGTTTTGCGCCGGGATGGGCGCCTTTGTAGCGATTCTGTTTTTATTGCCAGATAAGAATACAAAATACAAATCAAGGGATCCATTGTGTGTTTTTGTAATACTTTCGCTGGATTTTACGTCCTCAAAATTGTTATACAACAACCCAGTGGCGGTTCCTCCTACTGCTTGCAGGTTTGCGCATCCGAGAAATAAGACTATCGCAACGGTTCGTGTGCCTTCGTGACACATACTACTAATTATACTATCGTATGCGCTCGGTGCAATTACGCCCCCTCTGTGCACTCGATAAACGTGCACTCGAATTTTGACGCTAGATACTAATAGAAGACACTGTTCAAGATGCAAATCAAATATGTTTTGCTACGTTGCTGAATTGTTTCCTACGATACAAACAAATAATGTAGCTAGTTTTTTTTTTCAAATATCATTATTACATCATTTCGTTGGAACTAGTTGTAAGAGTTGATACCATTTTCTTGAGTGCTCTGTAGATTGTAAGGTTAAAAATTAGTCTTTATCTCAGACGATTTTTACTTTACTTTATCCCAGAAGATGGACTATGTAGTCCAACAAACTGAAGGTCGCGTGACGATAGATCGATGGATACACGTGATATTTCTTGAAAAGGAGAGTAGCAATCTTGCCCAAACAAGTGAGCACTCTTCAACGAACTTATCACAGGGTCCATTATATATAATTAGTCACCCTATATATATTAGTCCAGTCAAATTACACTTTTTGGCGGATATTAATTATATAGTTTTGAAATTTGGTACACATACTCTTGAGCACTCTAGAATCAAATATCCGTCGAATTTCCCCTGCGCCGGTGCCGGTGGGGGCTTCATCCCTTAATATTGAACATCTCCCAAACGGCGAACTTGTGTAATTCTTCGCAATTATCTCGTTAATGGTGCACTTACTGAAAATTTTCATATCGGGTAAAGTTGATGGAAACAAAATTTTGATCAAAAATTATATCGTACGGTTTGTCACAAAAGCTATAGTTCGCATGGTATAGACGCCGTAAGTAAGAGATAAATACTGGCGCGCGACGCACAATTATTTTTTTCTCGGGCTCTCTTTTCGTAAGTAACTACAAAACGGATAGATATTCGTTAAAATGATTTTCTTGCTCTGATCGAGAAATTCTCGCTCTACAACTACAGTTATGAGCACGTTTAACAAAAATGAAGAAGAAACACTATATAATACTACTACTACTGCATTAAATTGAAAAAAGTCTAAAATTGTTTTTGATAATTCCCACGTAATCAACAGGAATTTAGCAGACCTAAACTTTTCATTGAGTTTTAGATGATTCAATGAAAGCATCGTATTAGGCCTCGGGTACGATACAAGCGGTGAGCGGCTACGGCGAGCGGCAGAGCGCAAGGCAATCGTTTTGTTCATGATTTGAATGCAGCGTGCTGGGAAAACTTGACGCTTTGCGCTTGCCCCTCACCGCTGCTCCTAGACATTAATATTCGCTGCCGCTCACCGCTTGTATCATACTCGAGGCCTAATACATAAAATTATCCAAATATTTCCATGAAATTATCACAAAGTTGTTACACATGAAAATTGCAACATAATACCAATACTCAAAAAAAAAAACAAAATATCATAAAAGGCACAAATTTCTGCAATATCCGCAGAGTTCTTAAGAAATCCACGATATAATCACAAAATACATTAAATTCACGAATCTAAGAAGTTATCACAAAGTACACGAAATTGCAGCAAAATTCATGAAAATGACATTACTTTTATACATAACATCCATGACATTTTCAAATTGACAATTTTAAAGAAAATAACAGAAATTTAGCGGTTCTAAACTTTGATAAGTTTCAGAAAATAATATAAAATAATCATAAAATCAATATAATTAATTATCAAAATTTACAACAAAATAAAAATACATTCACAGATCCATGAAACTGATATAAATTACAAGTTGTCATAAAATCTATAAATCTATTTTATATTAAATACATGAAATCATCACACAATCCATTAAATTATCATAAAATACATGAAATTTTTGAAATTTTCAATGAAAATTACAACAAAAAATACACAAATTTTGGAATACCCTCATAATCCATATAAATACAGGGTGTCCAAATATAGTGAACAAGCTCAACAGCACCCCACTCGGGGAAGGCCACTTCGCCCTTAAAAAGCACTTAAAACATTAAAAAATAATAAATTAAAAAAGTTTCAAATAATCATTTAAAAACATAAATCATCGATGACTCTATTATAAGTATTTTAATTGTGCAGCGCACTGTTGTCAAGTTCATTTTTCAACAATTTCCTTTTTTAAATATTTAAATACGCTATTAGAACTCTTAAAATACATGAAATTTAGAAATTTTCTATGAAAATTACAACAACAAAAAATACGCAAATTGGATAATTCCCACATAACCGACATAAATACAGGATATCCAAAAAAAGGCCAATCTCAACAGCACCCCACTTAGAGATAGCCACTGAACCCTTAAAAATCACTAAAAACTTTAAAAATAAATTGAAAAAAGTTTCAATAAAACATTCAAAAACATAAATCATTGACGACTTAATTATCAGTATTTTAATTGTGCAACACACTGTTGACACGTTTATTTTTCAACAATTTTCTTTTTTAAATATTTAAATACTCTATCATAAATCATAAAATACATGAAATTAAACATTAAAAACATTTAAAAAAAAAGGTAAAAAAAACATTCAAAAGAATAAACTTTATTATCAGTATTTTAATTGAGCAGCACACTGATGTCACGTTGATTTTTCAACAAGATTATGTAACGAAATTATAATTAAACATCTTAAGTGATTGGCATTCAATCTTCTAGCAGCCCTTCTAAACTTGTAATGTTACAACTTTTACTAGCAATATTTCGAAAAATATAGCCCGAGTATTTTTAAGGACTCAGTTGCTCCAAGTGACGTGCTGTTCAGTTTGTCCGCTATTTTTGGGACACCCTGTATATCCCATTTAAACTTACCATTAAGTTTAAAAAAAATCGATTACCGCTTCGTGAAATCCATAAAGTTATCCAAATTATCGAGTTAAATTAGTATAAAAATATGGTAGTGATTTATAAAAATCACTACCAAATAAAATTTCCGAACTTTCTTCGAATTTCCTGAACATATAATAATATAATATTTATGAAAATTACTACAAAATAAAATTTCATAGAGAATATTTTAGGGTTTAGAAAAGTCATAAAGTTTTAGAAAATTCGATAGATGTAAAATCCATAAAATTTTCCGAATAATCGACTTAAATTAGTATAAATTTTTTAAAAATCACTAAATTTCAAATAATGATCATAAAATACATGAAAAAAATCATAAAATCAATGAAATTTGTAAATATATTGGTACTTGGCACTGCAATGTATTTTGTTTCATGGAAATAAATGATTATTATTATTATTTATAGTTCCAAACATCGACGAAATTTCCAAACAAAATTCAATGAATTCATCATAAAAGGCACGAAATTTTTACAAAATCCATCAAATTATCACAAAATCTATGACATCATAATAAAATATACGGAATTATCATAAAGTAGATGGAATTCCAATCAAATCTAAGAAGTTGCAATGAAAACGATAATATTCAAATTGATAATTTCATGATAATGCACAGAAATTTAATATTCAAAAACTTTAATAAGTTAAAACAAATTCTATTATAACTACTGAATTATTACTATAAAAGTAATATAAAATCCATGCAATTATTAAAATAGCCCATTAAATTATCATAGATCTTAAACATTGCAAAATAATGAGTTTTACAAGAAGTAATATAAAATACATGAAATTATCATAAAACCTTTATAATATTTGTAAACTTTAAGTCTTATATTTTAATATAGTCCACTACTTATTATTACTAACAATATAACTATTATTATTTGCATACTGCAATGTACTGTGTAATATTGTTTAAGTAGAACAACTTTAACTCGCTTATTTAAACACACTATATAAATCATTTGTATTACCAAGATTATTACCACTATTATTTCAAAACTGCTGTGTATATATATCATCCCATTATAAAGCAGCACAACTTGAACACTCCATTCTAACTTTTTGTACGACAGTTTTTCTTTTCCCTGCGAGAAAAGTCCCGTTTCCATTGTATTATGTGACGTTAGGTCAGAACTTTTCGGAGCGTTAATGTAAACAGCGGCGACATGTTTCGGACTGCGTTGAAAAGAAAGAATAGGGGCGCAACGCGGGGGCCTGCAAACGGTGGTTGAGGGTGGAGTTCGTAATTAATTAGTTCAAGGGGTGAGACGGCTAAGTGAAGACGGCGCTTCCGACTCGCATTTCATGTATCCTTCCGTCTTGTTCTAGAGCTCTGCCACGCGGCCACTAGAATCCAGGCGTCCTTCCGGGGTCATATGGCCAGGAAAAATAAGGAAGAAACCGATGGAACGAAGGACGAGAATGAGGTGAGTTGACATTGTCTATTATTAATTGTGATTGTTTATTCGCTGTACAATCTGTTATTCTTTTGCTTCATGTCACTTTCAGCCTTAGATGGTTCTAATGAAGTTTTGAAATAATTATCCACAATAAATTATTATTATTAAAGTAAAAATATCAAATTGCTTAATATTACAATACATTTAGGTAACAGATAGTTTACTATTTATCGCTGTGCCTTTGCGGGCATGTTTTGGAAAACACATTATAAGCCCAATTAAACTCCAATTTCCTCGACTACGGCAGAAGCATTAACACACCATGTGCATTTCCGGCAATGAAACTTCACTGCCACACAAATTCGCACCGAAAATGAACATTTTATGACACCCGCGCCTTATAAATGCATTACACTTTTTGTGCAACCGCGCAGGCGACACGACGAACACCGATATTTCACAGCCAACATAAAACGCCGCCGAGGCCATAAAAACATCCAAAGTCCGGCTCACGAAAGCGTTATTATTTAACTTGTTACGTGTCGCAGGTTTTTCACAGCATGGCGCCCATTTGTGTTACTCAGGAATTACTAAATAGTGAAACTGCGGTGGATGTATTAATTATTTATTAACATTTATGTGCTGGTCACGCAGTTTTTACAACCTGGCACGTACGCCATTTATATTACTCGGAAATAATTAAATAGGGAAACTGTGGTGGACATATTAATTATTATAACTTGTTTATGTGGTACGAATGTGTTATAATTAAATAGTTTCGTTATAAACGTTAAAACGTAATTTTGTGAATTCATTATTTGTCTATGTGTTGTTCATTTCACGTATTCTCTGTAAGTTCAAAATTACATTAAATTATTACAACATTACATTACATTGATTACAAAATACCAAATAATATAGCAAGAATAGTTATTTTCGTCGTACTATGTTGTTACGGAATAAATAACGTTCATCAGTTGGCAACCGTTAAGCTATCAACAAAACCCTAGCAACACACGATGCCCATTCTAAATTTTATGGTAAAGAACATTTACAAGTCAAAAACAATTAACATCTACTCATATAACTATTTTCTCAGATGAATATTATTAATTTTACAGTTTTGGAAGCTCAAACTCCCACTACCGATAATTTAGTTTCGACTCCAGTAATTGGTACGACAAAAATAGTTACGTACAATCGCCGACAATCGAAGTGCAACACGATATTTTTACGACCGCCTTATGAACATTTAAGGGCAAAGCTGCTTTGCATCTGTATTTGTATTTGTACCCCGATTACTAATAAGGTCGAAATTCGCTCTAGTTTATGGCTTTTAGTTGCACTTCAAATGCCGGCGATTGTACGTACCACAGCGGGAACAATGAAACTCCCTTGTTGGTTACAGCCTTCTTAACAGCCCTTAATACGTAAATAACTATTACATACATCATACTATAATAATACATCATACATCATAATAATACATCACGTATTACGTATTATGTATACAGAGAGCGCACAAAGTATTAAGACCTGGCTTTATTTTCCCCTGTATTCATTTTTGAAAAATGCTTTAAGAGGTAAAAATAATTTATTTTTTTCAAACAAATATTTTGAGACCATCTTAATTTTTCGATCTCTCTCCGTTTTGAAGTTATGACGTCAGAGCCATTTTTTTTAAATGACAACCTATATTTTTTATTTTTTATTTTGATAATACTTTTTATTATGTTTTCAACAACATGACATTTTCAATATGTAACATTTGAAAAAAAATTGAGAAAAAGTGCGTTAAAGTAAAACTATTAAATTATTATTTCAATGTGCAGAATGCATCTAGTTGCCATTCAAAACAACGTCAATTAAAACAAAATTGGGAAAACAGGCTTGGATTTTAAATATAAAAATAAATTTAAAGTTTATGTTTTATTTTAGAAAAGTCTCTAATGTGTGTCAAATTTTCCATATTTATAGGTGCCTTTTTATGAAATTATATTGTCCTCTTTTAGAATGTCATCATAACTGCAGTAGCTCGTGTAATATTTGTTTAAACAATGAGCTCCTAATTATTTTGTTATAATTTGACAATACCATTATTTTTTTTTAACTTTATGTGTTTGTGTTTTTAAGGAACTATTATTTTTTAAGATGGTTCTAGAGCAGTTATTTAATATTACTACTAAATTTGCAGGATTTTATACAATTTATACAATTCTCAGTTTTTGTGAATTTCTGGAATTGTGGTCGATTTTTAAAGATTTTTTTAACATTTCAATACAATTTTAATGATTCGAATAAAATCGTATTTGAAAATCTTTCTTATTATTTACAATAGTATTTGTATCATTATATTTTCCTGTAATATCTAGTAATATAATAACTTCAATGTTCCTAACTATTAGGAATGTTTTCCGTCGACTTGATGCACAAAATCGTTTGTTAATGTAAACGTTATGAGTCATTAATGAGGTCGCGTGTGTGTGTGCGTTTGTTTGTATGTTTGCATGTGTGGATGTGTGTATGTTTGTAAGCATATTTGTATGCATGTTTTTATATTTGTTTGTAAGTTTATATGCTTGCATGTGTGTACGTTGGTATGTACGTTTGTTTGTTTGTATATTAGTTTGTTTGTGTGTTTGTGTGTGTGTATGTTGGTATGTATATATGTATGCGTTTACGACGTATATATATATATATATATATATTTGTATATTTATATGTTCGTTTGTTTCTTTGTATGTTTGTATGTTTGTTTGTATGTCTGTATGTATGTTTTTATGTTTATTTATATATTTGTATATTTGTGTGCATGTGTGTATGTTTGTAAGCATATTTGTATGCATGTTTGTATGTTTTTATATTCGTTTGTAAGTTTATAAGCTTGCATGTGTGTATGTTGGTATGTTTGTATATTAGTTTGTTTGTGTGTTTATGTGTGTGTATGTTGGTATGTATGTATTTATGTATGTATGTGTGTTCGACGTTTGTATATTTGTATGTTTCTATGTTTATTTGTTTCTTTGTATGTTTGTATGTTTGTTTGTATGTTTGTTTGTATGTATGTGTTTAAGTTTATTTATATGTTTGTATATTTGTTTGTATGGGTGGATGTTTGTATGTTTAATTGTATGTTTCTATGGCTGTATATTTGTATGTTTGTATATTTGTTTGCATTGGTGTATGTTTGATATCAAATGCTATTCCAATTGATGGTATGAATAATGAGGCCCCTCCCCCCGCCGGCGCCGCCAACTGTCATCCAATATTGCCCATGGAGATGCTTCCGTTGATTTTGCTATTTTTAATCTTCACTTAGCTGAAATAATCCAAACGGTTTCTCCCTGGCATAAAATAGTATGTTTGTATAGTCGACGGAAAAGTTTGTAACTAACTCGTGTATTAATAAGCGATTACATACAATTTTCAAAACATTATCATAGTTCTTAAAACTTGCGTCAAAACAAATTTCCAAAGATTTTTAAGTCTCCAGAAAATATAGAAAAATGATCATACATGAAATTATTATAAATAGGATATTATAAGGGATATTATAAAATACACGAAAATATTATAAAATAACTATGGCCACAGAATCCACGAAAAAATATTCAAATTCTCAATTTACAATTGTCATGAAAATCAGGAATTTCAAATAAGTGTCATAGGATCCAAACATCTCTAAAAGAATATGAAATTATTATTAAAATATTAATAATTAGCAACAATATAATAAAATTTCTAAATATTGATCAAAATAGTAGTAGTAGTAAGAACATTTATTCTATATAGCTTTGTACATTGTTTGTTACATCACAGGTATGGTGATAATAAAGTATAAGATATGCTATATGGAATGGGCTATCTGATCAAAATATATTACCGTAATCTTAAAATACATGAATTCATTATAAAATAGATTGAATTGTCACAGATTTTACGAAATTGTCATCAAATGCAGAAAGAAAATAATCAAATTCGAATTTTCATCAAATTATCAGGAATTTCAAAGAAAAAAATCATAAAATCTATAAAAAAAATCTATGAAATTATTATGCAATTCATAATAATTGCAACAAAATAATAACATTTCCAAACCTTCCATAATTCCTTCCGCAATGAAGTTTCATAAACATATATTTTCAATTTTTTTTTTCAGGTAATATTAGTAATATTACTATTGCCAAAGACTTAGACTTTTTAACCTGCTTTTGGAATGATCTAGAACGTTTATTATGCATATCGTTATCAATTCTGCAATTATCATTGTGTTGTTCTGGAAGTCTAGTGGATTATTAAAGAACTTTTGATTAAAAACTCTCAATTTTCCCACATTTTTAGCAATTTGTATTTCAATAATTAAAATCAGAGTAGAATTCTTAATAGTAGCATTGATTATAATACCATTGATTAATTATAATATTGTAATGATTATATTATAAGGGTATTATAATCAATGGTAGTAGTATCATAATCTTAAATATTTAGAATTTTATAAATTCAAATAAATGATTTTAGAAAATTAACATTTATAAATTTCTAGGGAGCATTCGAGAAAGTGGTGTCAATTATTACGCTGGATACTACTAGGTGAAAATCAAATATGTTTTACTACGTTGCTTCCTAAATGTTTCCTAAGATACAAGCAAATAATTTCACAAGATTTTTCATTGTCATTTCGTTGGAACTCCTTTCGTTGGTAGTTAGAAAACTTGACGGCACTTTCTTTAACTCTGTAGTACTTTTATGGAATTTTTGCAATGTCAAGTTTTATGAACTTCTGGAAATGTAGATGAAAAAACAAAAACAATAATAAAATAATTCCAATTTTGTCAGATTTGCATAAATTTTTATTTCACTAATTAAAATCTGTACGGATTATTGGAAAATTCACGATTTTTCATGTATATTTATCTTTTCCAGAAGTGTTTTAGGATTAGTATTATTATTATTATCTGTGTTTTTAAATAATGGTTAAACTAAAAAAAAAATAATCGCAAACAAAGACACAATTATTGCCTATGCAGATGATACAATCACGCTAACAAATGGTGAAACATTTGACCATCTCAAGGTAAAATTCGAGAACCTTCTATATGCTTTGCAACTATGGATGGATGAGAACAAACAAGTCTTAAACAGAAATACCCAAATTTACATATTGAATTACCCGAAATTGTACAAAACTTAACGAAAAAACTGTGTAAAATTTGTGTAACTTTCTTAAAACTTCAAATACCGTACTAATATTAAAAGAAATATATCAAACGTTATTTACTAAACAAAACTTGAACTTATCGTTTATATTTGTTTTATATTTATGAGGTTTCAGCAAATATTTTGAAATTTGAAAACCCTCAATTTTCTCTGAATTTAATCAATTTCTATGGATTTTTAGAAATTTCTCAACTTTTCCTGTACTATCTACAATTGTTTAAAGTTTACGATTATTATATTTTTTATGTTTTGAAAATATTTTTTGCCAATGCCAACTAGTCATATTATAACACTACTGTTCCTATAGATTTTTTTAACTTACTTTTTTAATTTTCCAGAATTTTATGGATTTTTGTTTTAGGTCTTTACCAGTAATGTTTGTTTAAATTAATGTATTGATTTTTATTGAATTAATACGGGCTATTAAACGTTTGGTATTTTATATGAAATTTATACAATTTTTATAATGCCACTAAAGTTTTTGAATATTTGAGGTGTTCAGTAAATTTTCAAAACCCCCAATTTTCTCGGATTTTAATAAATTTCTATTTTAATCATTCAAGTCTCTATGGACTTTTTTTTTAAATATTTCTACATTTATATAAATTTTAAGTATTACAAGTTTAATCTTTTAATTGCAATTTTTTAATTATTATAATTTTTTATAATAATAATCTTAAAAATACTCCTACTATCCCTCCACCTCTGGCGTAGGTAATTGGTACTATAATTTTGGGGAGTTTTAGAAATCTCCAATTTATATCAAATTTATACATTTCTAAATCTGTTTTAAGTCCCCCTAATCAATCTCGTAAAATTGAATTTATAGGGAGTTTATAAACGTCCGGTATGCTTACAAAATTAATGCAAAAATCTCTGGCATCGCTTATTACGTCGCATTGTTATAAAGATTTGCAGAAAACAAGGGCGAGTGTTGGAAACGAATCTCGTCAATTACTTAACGAATTATGAATTGTGCTGGGCTCTCTGACAATTCGTGTGATTTACAAGGCATCTGCCAGCGTATTATTAATCGAATCAACGTGACGTTAATATCAACAGTTCTGCAATCAGGCAATCCCGAGGGATTCCTTAACAATGCAAGCGTCCAATTATTTCCCGCCTCAATCGGGAGCTTAATTACTCAAACTTGTCTCGCCAATTCCATCCTAATAGATTAAAAACGAGAGACAGGTGGCCGATGGCCGAATTTTGTGCGCCTCGCAGCGTTTCTGGGTAATTCGTTCGTGTGGAGAAGATATTATAACTTGTGGTGATTCATTGGGCGCAATCCCTGGAGAAATTAGGGCCGCTGCTTTACCATTTATCATTCATTACGCGGTTTGCTCAGAATCTTGGAATTTGTGGCTTGCTCGCAGGATACGTGAAAAGTATTACAAGAGAACATTATTTGTGAAAGAAATTGGCAAACACTTACGTTATTGTTAGCACCGATGATTAAATAACATTTCGTCAAATACTAGCGTGATTTTTATTTAAATAATTACATCCCTGTAATTATTGAACAGTTTTGTAGATTTAAAAAAATTGCATAATTTTTATAAAATATCAGAACGTTTAAAAAAATCATTGCCTTATTCAATAAAATTTGATAAAATAATTTACACAACGTACAACATTTTGATAAAAACTGCATAAACTCCTTAAAATTTCTATACCAAGACAATTAGAAGAATTGAAGAAGGAACATCCTTTGTAATAAAAAAAATATAAATATCTTACACTTTAAATGTCTATAATTTATACAAATAATGGACAATTATTGAAATAATCCGCAGAGAATTGTATAATCAAAATAGAAATTGATTAAAATCTGAGAAAATGAGGGCTTTTTCAAATTTAAAAAAAATGCTGAAACCCGAAAAGTTCAACGGAATATTAAAAATTGCATTAATTTCATATAAGATACCAAACGACTAAATAATCCCCATTAAATCAATAAAATTCAATTCAATCCAAGAAGATAATTTACAAATAAAAAACCCAGAACTACATACAAAAGTTGATAACAAATTCCATAAACATTCAGGAAATTATAAAAATTGAGTAAAAATGTTTAGGAACTCTTATTATATGACTTGTTCAAAATTATTTGAAAAACCGCAAAACTTTAAACTAAAATAATGACAAATGGAGAATTTTTAATAATCTATGGAAAATTTGATATTATTGATGTTGATGTGATTATTGAAATAACAATTTATAGAAATCTGAGATAATTGGAAATCTTATATCAAAATATTTTTTTAATCATCTATAATTAAGGATATTCATAAAAACTTGATAATTGCAAAATCATAAAATTGCCATAAAAATTCTAAAAATCTTTAGGATTATTAAAAAACTTAAATTTACATGAAAATTGGAGATTTTTTTAAGGATTCCACAGTGATTTGTATTATTGATATACAAATTCATGAAAATATGAGAAAAATCAGACTTTTTAATCAAAATTTGCAAAAATTCTCTAAAAATCAACCGGACAATGAAATGTCATAAAAATTCTAGCAAATTCCAAGGTAGGTTAAAAATTCAAAGTCTCAAGGAACCTTAGAACCTTAGTATTATATTACTGACATTACCTTAAAAATGTAAAGTTTTATATTTTAACATTTAAAAATACATGTAAAAATGGGGTCGAAACTATAAGACATAGAGATTCGGTTAAATAAGGAAAGATTGTCGTTTTGAGAGCTTATGGAAGATATGCTTTTGTTATAAAAAAAACACAGTTTTTGAGCTATAATACAGACTTAATTTTTTTAATTTTTTTTAATGGCAGTCATAGTTGGCTTCGAAATTTTTAAAAAGGAAAACTGTTTCTCTTTATAACGATACAAGGTTTGCTATACTTACTTTGATAAATAAAGTTGCGGAATTTTCGTAGTATAATTAGAATATAATTTAGTATAATTTGAATAGAAAATTTATATAATTTTCATAGTATCTAAGAGGAAAACTTGTTTTCCATGGCAAACTTGGTTTTGCTACTCTCAATAATACAAATAGTTCTGCATCGTGTTTATTTGTCAAAGTAAGTAATAATTTTCATAAAGTTAATTTACGAAGATGGCCTTTATCAAAGTAAGTATAGTAAACCTTGTATCGCTATAAAGATAAGAAGTTGTCCTTTTAAAAATATCAAAGCCAACTATGGCTGCTATTTAAAAAAAATAAGTATTATAACTCAAAAACTGTGTTTTTTTTTTCAAAAAACAAACGTATATCTTGCATAAGCTCTTAAAACGACAACTCTTTCCTCATTTAACCGGATCTCTATGTCTTATGGTTTCCGATATCCCAATGCTTAATATGAAAACAAACTCAGTCTGTATAGTAATAAAAATAAAGTTCTAACCATTCTTGTAGAACAAAAGAGTTCTATAATGAATATAAAAATAGTAAACTTGTTATTATTATTATTATTATTATTATTATTATTATTATCATTGTTTAGAATATTTCGTCAAGTACAAAAAATTCCAAAAAATTCTTTAAAATTCAACCAGAATTTCATTTTGAATTTCAAATTGCAGAAACTCCCTAAAAATCTAAAAATTCTAAATATTTACTAACATTATAGTAGAATATTATTACCGTAGAAAAAAATTATAGACATTTAAAAATACGATTTCATTGAAATCATTAAAATTTCATTAAAAAGTAAAAACATAAAAACAAAAATCGACCAGAACTCAAGAGAAAAAAATCCATAAAAATTCTAGAAATTTATAATAATAGTTCGTAAAATATTTAATTCCAAATGAACTAAAAGTGTGATCTAGAAATGTGGAAAATTTTACACAAATTGGAGACTTTTCTAAATTAAAACAAAACTTTGAATTAATTGAATATAAATTCTTTTTTTTACAAAATTGAAGTAATTTGATCAGATATTTCAAAAATTCTCTGAAAATTGACGAAAATGTGGTAGTTGAATGGTTTTGAATTTACTAGTACTTCACTTTTATCTTCGGTGATCGCTACTTAAATTGATTGCTTAGTATATTTTTGAATTTTTGCCTTGGAAAGAATACCTATTAATAAATATAAAAAATCATATATCTGAAAATTGAGGCAATTTTATCAAACTACCCAAACTTGTTTTGCCTACAATTGCCTACAATTTTAAAAAGTTAGAAATTGCAGTTTTTACGTATGAAAAGCGCAAATTTTCATATTGAATTGCCCAAAATTGTACAAAACTTTGAAAAAATACTGTGTAACTTCTTAAAACTTAAAATACAGTAAGTACTAGTATTTGTGTAACAAGGCACTAAAGTTAAATTTGTTATCACGAACGTGAATATTATTTGACGCAGCAATACCGACACTAATAACCACATGAATGATACATAATAACGGTGTCCGGGAAGTTCACCGCGAAAATCCGACGCTGAAATTTCTCAGCTGGGAAATTTCACTCGGAATATTATTGAAACCAAAGATCTGTATATAAAATTCTAAAATTCTGTAACATAAAAAATCCATATAGGTATGATATATGAAAATTATGACAAAAACAAAATTAAATTATGTACAGTAAATATTCGATAAATTCAACAGGCCTGAATTGATTATAAAATTTTAAAGCAAAGTAGAATATACGAATGCTAATACATACAAGATAAAAAAGAAAGTAACCATTTGGGTGATTCGAAAGAGGAACCAAAATGGCATAGGTAGTGTCGTCTCCACCGACCCTTTAAGCCACAACCACCTCCATCTAAAAAAATTAAATAACACCCCCCAACATTAATACAATAATTTTAAAAATTTCTAAAAAAAAAATCGATAGCAACTTTTCAAATTGACACCCTGTACAGAAGGCCAAACTTGCTATATATTTTTATTAGATTAATTTCACTTTAAACATAAGATAGAACACAAACAAGAAGCAACACAATTTCAACCAGTTAAAGTTGGATCTATCAAATGTCATAAGTTGCAGTTATGGAAAAAAATAATCAAAAATTGTTGCTCTTATAGAGAGTTGCTAATAGAGAATGTTGCATTTACAGGAGTTGCATTTATCGAATTTTTACTATAGTAAGCAATAATATGAAATATTACAAAAAATTAAGATTTTTTAGAAAATGAAAAATCAAAAAAACGAAGGCTCAGAACAGTCTGAAAAAATCACGCAGACTATTTATACCCCTGGAAAATGTTGGGGCAGGTTAGTTTTTTAAAAATTTTGACAGTTTAGATTTTTTTTTTTGTTACTAAGGGTCGATTTTATTAACCAGGTTTTTAATTTTGAATATTAAATTGTAATTACGGTAAAAATATTACGATTTTACCCATAATTTGTAGGTAATTCGCTTTCTTAATCCTAATCCAAGATGGTATAAGCACAACTGGTTATAGCACAAACGGTATATCATTGGTACCGTAATTAGTATGCAAATACTTAGCCGTAGAGAAAATGTGTAAGTTAATTAAGTTAATTGACGGCCATTGTTCTATAATAAATCCTCTCATTGAAGAAAAAATCATTGGCAATGGGATAGTATCAAAAATGCAGTGAAAAGTTGGGGTGAGCACAAATTGACAATAAATTTTCAAAACATGCCAAAAGGACCATAATCATTGTGGTGATGGAGCATAAGATGGAAACATTCATGATACTATTTGAACACGTGCGAAAACTCTCAATCACAAAAATTCAAGTGATTTAGTAGGATGCTCAAGAGGGCAATTTGAACGATTGGTTTTAACGACTGTTCCCACGCACTGTAAAGTCATTCAGTTCATTGAAGAATATTCGAAATCGAGCAAACATGAATACTCTTCGATTCCGCCCCACTTTGATTCCGCTCTCAAAGAAACACTCATTAGAAATGTTTGTCAAAATCTTAATTTATTGAACCATAATAAACTTTTTGAACTTATATCCCTCTTATATTTCATCAGCTGTACATTTTCTTAAATTTAGTATGCCAGAGGATTTAATTCTCAATCCAATGATGTCTGACAATTTGACAGAATGGCAGTCGTCTTATAAAAATTGACAGCTCCTTCATAAAAAATAACATCTGTGTTATAAAAACTGTCAGATGACTTTAACAATTAAGAGATATCTTCAAATAATTTAACATCTGTCTTCCACAAATAACAGAAATAAACTGTTTTTGCAAAATTAAAATTATTTATTTTTGATAACTTTTTGAGCATTACATTTCTCGATGTGAGCTTTCTGATGACAGTGCCAAACATTCTGCGCCAACTGAATGCCCAAATTTTCATAGTCAACTTTTGATTTTCTTATGGCTGCAATATTGGATTTTAATAGCATCCAAAAGAGCGAAAAAATCCGATTTTCACCATGTATAACACATGGGCAATCAGACATTATTTACCACCAAAAATCGATATTTTTTTTTGTTGCAAAAATCAGACTGTCGTATACTGCTCTAAAAATCAAGTTGCCATGGAATAACAAATTACCATTTTGACATTTCTTCATGCAAAGGAAATAACTTCTGAGTAATTTTATTGTGTATAAACTGCAAAAAAGGAGATAATATCGTATTTTAGTAAAAATGGCAAGATATTATCCTCAACATGAAAAAAATGACATGTACAATTTCAATGAAGGAATTACAGATATGCGACAGTTACATCTAGAATTTCTGGTGAATTGTATCCCGGAAGAAGCCAAGTTTCGTAAAATTTCCTCTAAAAGTAAAAATGTTATAAATGTTAAAGGATGCACTTTCCTTTCGGATTTTTCATCGATATTTCAGGAACTATGCAAGATATAATTTTCAGATTTCTTTTTAGAATATTAAAAGGCATGAAAATAAGAAACTTTTCTCCCATTTGATCAACTCTGTATAAATTTCCGCTTAATAGATCCTAATGGTGGCGTCGTAAATGTGACCACTCTGTATACACAGTGCGCACTTTAAATCGTGACCTCTAAAGTTTTTGGAATTGTGGAATTCATTCTTCTTCTGTAATGTGGCCATGATCTAAATTGATTGATGCTACCAATCTTCGGGGGTTACACTTTTAAGTGGGCACGATGTGTCCACTTATAACCCTAAAGGGGATTTCCAAAAAATAAGAAATCCAAACTGAAACAAAATCTTTCAAAATGGCAACGATATCCTAATTATCTTTTGCTTTCTTCTTCCAGCCCAACAACGCGAACACGGAAGAGGAACTGGATATCGATCTGACGGATCCGGAACTGAGCAAGGCCGCTGTCAAGATCCAAGCCTCCTTCCGGGGACACATGGCCCGCAAAGACGTCGACGGCCCGAAGTGAAACTGCCACCAAGACCGAGTCCCCTCCGCGCAGTTTGTGATCCTCCACGGGAACGCTCGAGAATTGATGATGATAACACATACACAGACACACACTTACCTACATATGCAAGCCCTCGTGTAGAATCGTTAGGGCGCCGCCCGCCCCCAGGCGGCCAGTAGCTGAACCCCACCAGTGTTTCGAAACCCTTCGACCCTTCGACCCTTCGCCGCGGGCGGCGCTTCACCGACCCAGTTTGAAATGTATATACACACACATAATTTACCTTTCTTTAGTTACTAAGCCTTTTTAACATACAAAATAATAAGACGATCCGCTGGTATTTTACGGTGCGTTCCTGCGTAGTTGTTGGGAGTAATTGCATCAATTTACTATCTTATCCGAGTAAGCAGCAGAACCTTCCTAAACTAAACCCAGAGAAGCAAAAGCTGATTGTACACCTTTAAATATTGTAGAGAGTTAGGTTTCAAAGATTATATTAGGGTAGGTCTCCAGTGATGGCGTGGCGGTCACAGCATTGTGCGGACAGCGGAGTAACGTGCATGTTTTACCTTCGATATATTTTATTTCGTTGACAGGTTGCTTTACCCAATATATATATTTTAGCTAGTCATAGATGATACATTAATTGATATTAAACACTTATTGTATAAGCACTTTGTTATATACATGCAAAAAACTTGTGGTATAAACGACACTAATCTAACCCCCCGATAACAGACAAGTTGATGTTTAAAACTATTATTATTATATGCAGTCAGAAATATATCATACTGTACGATTACATGAAATTTAAATTTATATCCTCATTACTGATGTTAATATGAGGTTTTGTATAACCTAAGCGAATTAATATATGTCTGACTCTTCGGAGGAAATCCTACTTGCTTTATTTGTTTGTTATTTATTTATTATCTCGACACATTATACTACAAAACGTAATAAACACAAACTTAGAAAAATATCTTACTTGCATAATTTTCTAAGATTACTTGAGAATTTGCCCTCTACATAATGCAATTTGGCTCAATTTTCGTCGAATATGCAATTATCATCTACGGAGAGTAATTGAATATTACTTTAAAGGTGCCCATACACGGATTATAGGAATTTTAACGCTAGGCGCAATCATAATTGATCGTGTATGGGCACTTTAAAGCGAAATCACGTTACCTGATTAGGAATCTCGAACACAACAGTTCATCTCTATCATCAACAACCACAAATTTATTTGATTATTTCATCAACACCGAAATAATATCAACACCCAAAATTAGTTGATGATGCTGATGTCTACTGTAACATAAAATGACCCAAACGAAGTTACCTGTACTATTACTGGGTTATTCTTCTACAATAAATACCGAACATTAACTTCAGAATAATTTCCTTGTCTACAAATAAAACACTTATTATAAATGACTACTACACTATTGGTGAAAGATGCAAAAAAATTGTCATCGATGTCACCAAAATATCAGAGCGCTGTGACAGTTACAAAAAAAAAAAAAAAGAAAATATTATCTTGCGAAATCCACAAAGAACTTTTAAAAGATTCAATTTTTTTTTTTTTTAATCTCTGAACATAGGCTATGTTCGGTTTTAAAACGGCAGTATCAAATGCATTGTAAAATGCAAGGGTTATGCAACCAAAATTACTAGCGCGTGCAAATAGATCATTTTAAATTTTTACACTGTTTTGGGAAAATTTATTCATCGCGACAAAGTACTCAAATATTCAAATTCAAATGCTAACGAGCTGGCAATAGTATACGGATTTTGAGAAATTAATTTTGAGTGCATTATCCTGATAGACGAATCCAATCAACCGAAATAATTTCTACTATAATCGCAAGATTTAATAGTAGTACATGATGCGTCATTATTGGTCATCAAAAAAGTACTATTAGGCGCCATATTTCATCTGAAGGAATTAAATGAAATGTATTATGTTATGCCAAAGAAGAACCAATATCTTCCATTTCGCAGATAAGTTACTATTTCGGGATGGATGATTGTTGATTGAACGGGATTGCTGGGATTGGTGTCGCAGGATAGTGCACTGAAATTAATCTCGCACAATCCGTATACCAGCTCGATATAATTGCCCTATTTAAACATTTTCTTGCGTTGAAAACATTTTCTGTCAACAGTTTTGACACTTGAAATGACCGAGTTTCACGCGGCTCTAATGTTGGTTGCACAACCATTGAACCATTGAATTTTAGCAATGCATTTGATACTGTCATTTTAAAACAACACAGACTATGTTCAGAGATAAAAATACAGAGATGTTTTAACACGTTTCCAACTCATTTGATGATGATGAACAATCATCGAAACTCGTGTCAGTAAACGGATATGGAAATTATGGAAGTGTTTAATTCGAAGACTGAAAAAAACGTATTACTTTGCCAATAGGTGCGTTTCCCATATTAAGGAAAACCTTGGTCTTGCAAGGTCATTGAGGTGGTGGTGGTTGAGGTCTTAAAATGAAGATTTTTTTTAAAAAAAAATACATATTTTGCATAAATAAAAACATCTACACAGAAATGATAAATTGTTCCTAAAAAATGTGGGAATTAAAAATGTTGACGAATTCCAATACAAACTTTTAAATTTTGTGCTACTTCAATTTTTATATATCAAAATTAAAATTAAAACAATAATTTGAAGAAAATATATGTATGCAAAATGAAAATGTAAACACTGGTACTTATTACGTTTATCGATTATCATTTTTAAATATTTATTAAAAGTGGTAATCAATTAAAGAAATGACTTTTAAATTTGTCGCCACATTAGGTTCATTACAAAGTAAAGGTTGAACATGAAACGAAAAAAACAGTTGAACGAATGTTGCACATATTTTGTTTAAATAATGAAAGATCTATTAAATCAAGAAAAAAATAGATTCTTCGAGGGACAAAATAATTCTCGTCTAACGAGATCATCTATCAATTGCAATTGAAACAAGAAACTAGTAATGGACTAGCTCTTACCAGAATATTGATCTTGCTGTGAGCGTCGGGAAAAATTTGTGGTATCGAAAATGTGGTGATTTGAGACATGGTACATAATAAATATGAGTTTTCTAACTTAGATTTTTTTTAACTAAGAAAGAACGCAAAAATTGTTCTAATTGTAAAATATGGGAATTAAAAATATATCTGATTATAACAAATATTTTGTAATATTAAAAATATATATATTTGTAATTCCCACAAACAGCTATCTAAAAATTGCAGTTGTATGAAAAAACTTACCACAAAGTCAGTGCCATTGAATTTTCATTACAAAGATAATTATTTCATGGGATTTAACATATTTTAAAATAACAAAATAGAAGTAATAAACATTAAGGGTTGTTGTGTAATTTTTCAAATTCTCTGAATATGGCGAAATTAATGTCCTCGAGATAAAAATCGAACCACCCGGCAAGTTATAACTCAAAAATAAAAAAATTGGGTGTTTGAAATTTGGAAACATTGGAAAATAAATATATAAAATTTTGAAAAAATCAAAAACTATTAAAAAATGCGGGAACTAAAAATATCTACTGCATTCAACATTGTCAAAACGAAATTATCTGCAATATCCAAGATATGATATTTAATGATGTGTTACTAAATGTACCTATCATTAAAAATTTAAAGACGTACAAAACAGTCTATCCAAAAATGAAAACTGTGAAAAACTCAACAGACACATCTGTGTCTAATTTCCATTTATTTAGTCAGATTCATGATATAAATAATCAAAAGATAAGTAAAAACAAACGATAATTTTACGCAATTTTCAGGAATCAAGATACATATTGTTACTCGATCATGAAAAATATGGGTATTATAATATTTAAGGCAAATTTGAAAATCTAATGTGTAAAATATTGTGAGAAATAATATTTACGATTGACTAAAAAAGGTATAAATCATTAAAAATAAAAATTACATATATCAAAATATTGATGGCCTTCATAATAATGTTTGATTGAGGCGTTCATAATAATTTTCTAAATATTGAGACTTTTTGGGAATATGTACCTAATATAATGACTAAAAATACTAATTCGAAGACATGGAATATACCTACATAAGATAGGATTCCCGAAAATTAAGACGAACAATATTTGTACGTCTTTCTTACACTCTCCAAAAATTAGGATGTTTTGATAAGAATTACCACAAATTCCGTTCCGTTAGTCATTAATTTCATCAGATCTATCTTTAAAAAAACGGAAACGGTCATTTAGGTGTTCATTTTATTTAAGTATTTAATTCCGATCACGCTGTATATTGATACCCAAAAATTAAAACGTGAATAATTTAATGAGAGAAGATTATTATTAATAAAAAATTAATTGATTTGGACTACTAAACTATGTGATTTTTATGCCTACTCATTAGACTACTTCTCTAGAATAAAGGGTTCTTAATACAGCAAATACATAGGATTGAATGATAGCTACTGCTACAAATTTTATTAAATTAAAAATGTTGAAAGCGTACAAACAATAATCATTAAAAATGTTGAAGACGTACAAACAATAATTATCATCATCATCAGGAACATTCTAAAAATTGAAAATTTCGGAGAAAATTAACTTAGATATGACACGTGAAAATGAAACAATGCAGGAATTAAAAATGTTTATAAAGAACGTTCTAGAGGTTGAGAAATTTTGAGAATGCGATAACTTAAAAGGTATAAATCTTTATATTTCAAAATTACATATATCAAAATATTGAAGGCATTCATAATAATTTTCTAAATATTGAGACTTTTTGGGAATATGTACCTAATATAAATATTGGTACCCAAAAATTAAAAATGTTAAAATGAAAGAACTTGAAAACACCCAAAGCGGAATTGAGACTTTTTGAACAAAATGGTCGGAAAACATTACAAATTCTACGTGAACATGAAAAAATGTACAATCATGCTCACATAAATCTAGTACAAACAATTTAACATTGCCATATAAAATTGCTATTATAACCTAATTTCTTGTACTAGATTTATGTGAGCATGACTGTACATATAAATGATTTTTTTTTTCTTGAAAAATGAGAGAATTAAAAATGTTGAAGAATTCCAATACAGACTTTCTAAAATATGCGGGAGTAAAATGTTTTAAAGATCTCTCTAAAGGTTAAGAAATTTTGAGAATGCGGTAATTTTGCAGGTATAAATCTTTAAAAATTAACAATAAATTGTCTGATTAAAATATTGAAGACGTTTTGGGAACAAGTAATAAATATTGATATCCATAAATTTAAAATATTAGAATGATAAACGTTGAAAACACCCGAAACGGACCATCTTAAAATTGACAATGTTTGAACAAAATGGTAGCAAACATTTAAAAGTTCTGCGTGGAAATAAAAAGTTAGTACTTAAAAATGAAAAATTCCACAAAAAATGAGAGAATCAAAAATGTTGAAAAAAACACAAACTTTTTAACAATTAAAAATATTAGAAAATTAAAATGTTGAAAACTTTAATATACGTAGGTGTGTGCCAGTTCGTAAATAAATAATAAGAAATAACTAACATCTTCAATTGTAAAATTTTGTGTGTATAGATAGGATGAACTTTAAAAATAAAGTTTTTAAAAATTGAAAATATCTGAGCTGAAAATTATAGCGTGAAAAAGCAAAAATAGTACTTGATAAATGTGAAAATTAAAAATATTGTAGATGCCCAAAAAACTCTCTAAAAATGTATGGAATGAAAATTATAGGATGTAATTAATATGCAAACATTCCAATACTTTTTCAAATATATTATTAATACTCTTATAATTTTTCTGGAAAACATATTTAGTTGCTGCATAATTGATGTATGTAGAAAATTATATACTAACTCTATAATCTATTAATAACATATTTACAAAACAACTCGGTTGTTATTGGGGTGTTAAATGGTGGTAATTTTAATATTCTCCTTCCCGGATCAAACTACGTTCTCCGGGCTCTAAATATAGGTAGTTCATACTGATAACGTAAAATTATAATAACTAACTGGAATTGGGATGAATCCGTGCGATTAATCCGCGTTAGTTGAATGTAAAATTTCAGGAAACATCCAGGATACTGTATTTATATGAGAGGTTCATTGTGTTTTTAAACTATACCTATATCGAAATTATAAATGTATCTGCTGATATACAATAATAAACAATTATTTTACAGTGGAATAGTTAACAATAAGACCCAATGTTAAGTGTTGGGTATATTATTTTGTATCTAAATCAATCTTACATAACTTTACATTAGCTTCAATATATGGCACCTAGATTTCTGAAATAAAAATATGAGGCAGAAGATTTTGGGGGTTGAGTAATGAAGTATAAAGTAATTATACCTTTAAACAGGAGATTCAGAAGTACGTTTTGGCAAACACTATAAGAGAAACTGAAGACTGGTTTCGACCTAGTTGGGTCTCATCAGTTCAGGAAGTGAAGTGAAATTTCCAAAACGTACATCCTCAGGACTTCTAAGCCTGGGGTCTAATGGTAATGATATTTAAACCAAACAAATTTCATTATATTTTTATTATAATAATACAAATAATGTTTAAATGCTAACAAATTTCAATATTTTCTCAGAAACCAATTACCTAGTCTCAAAAAACAAAACACATCAATTTTACAGTCCAGTCAAACATGTTTGTTCTTTATATTCAAAATATTTTAATATTCAGTTTATATTTCAACCAAGCGAATGAATTTCCTTAATTATTATTATTGTTATTATTATTATTTATTTTGCCCGTATCTAACAGAACATAGAAAATTACAATTTCAAGATTGTTACGAATTCAAGTAAGAGCCATGGGCCACACAGAATTCAAAGTTCATAAATAACATTTCCATAAATTTTCCAACCATACTTGAACCAATCCGTTTGTAAATTAAAGTGCATCAATTCATCAGCAAAACAAGAAAAAAATCAATTCCTGATCAACAGCAGCATGGGATAGAAATTAGTCCCAAATGAATTTCAGCCCCAATCTTCATAATCAGAATCGTTGAAGTCGTTAAGGTGGAATTTTTTCAGTGAAGGCGGTAGATCGGTGCGGCTCTCCAGGTGCTCCGGGTAAGTCCAGAAGGTTGAGACAAACTCCTTGTCCTCGGCGTGCTTTTGGTGGTTGTATTTCTCGATCCAAGACTCAACAGATGGTATGTCCGGAGGTTTGCTTTCTTCGTGCAGCTTTTGTTGATCTTGAAGTATTACTATAAAATTTTATTTAAAAATGTTAAGAAATAAGAATAAATGTTGATTGAACATCTCTTGTTCATCTTGAAGTCAGGGGCGCGCCTGACGGGCGTGCAACGCGTGCGGTGCACGCGGGCGGCCAAGTTTGGGGGCGGCCGTTTGCCGTTGTGCTCAGCAGCGCCCCAAACCAAATCTTGTGGATGCCCACACTTCTGTCAGTTCTACAAAAAATATTTAAAACTAAATAGTTGCAACTTACAACCTTTTCATTTATTTAGTATGTCAGAAAGAAAAACTAAACATATCCAGCGTATTGAGAAGCAGAATGATAGCAATAAACGAATTCCCCATTATTTGGGCGACAAAATTAAAAATGAAATTATTAATCTAATTGGATCAAAAATTAAATTTGCTATATTGGATTTGCTCAGAAAGTCGAGATATTTTTCCATTATATTAGATTAAACAATGGATGTAAGCCATGTAGAATAGATTATCATACGATTTGTACTCTTAGATGAGAAAAGAGTAGAAGTAAGGGAACATTTTCTTGGATTCAGTCCAACAACAAAAAGTACAGGAGAAAGTATATCTGAATTTCTCTTAGAAGAATTATCGAATTTGAAATTAAATATTTTTGATATGCTGAAGCAAGGCTATGATAATGGTGCAGATATGCGAGGAAAGCACAATGGATTACAAAAACAAAAATTAAACATAAACCCTCGTGCTTTTTTGTTCCACGTTCAGCACATAGTTTAAATCTGGTCGTAAATGATTCCGCTAATATTTCACATGAAACTGTAATTTTTTTGATCTTGTTCAAGAATTGTTTTTTTTCCTGGAAGTACACAAAGATGGACAGTTCTTAAAAAAATATGTAAGAAATTTAAATTTAAAACCACTAAGTGATACTCGATGGTCCTGTAGAATCGATGCCATAAAGCCTTTACGATATCACATTGTATAAGTGTACGACGCTTAATATGAAATTTATGTAGATAAAATTAAAGACTTTAAAACTGTACATATGGCGCATTCATTGCTATTAAAGATATCGAGTTTCAAAAATGTTTATGCTCAATTGTAATTTGGCATAAAAGTTTATTTGAAATCAACGTAGTCATTTTTCTAAACCCAAAACTAAAGATAAGATCCTCTTTGACATATTTAACAAATTTGACAAACCTTTTAAAGAAATATCGTACCGATAAAAGTTTTGAAGACATTATTGTTGCAGCTAACACTTTAGCTATGGAATTGTAAGGTTGAATGTAATTTCCCCACAGTGGAAAATATAAGAGTAAAGCGAACACCCAACATTTTTGATCATCAATCTGCGGATGAGCCAATTTTAGATCCAAAAACCAATTTTAAAATAAATTTTTATTTTTGTGTATTGAACCAAGCTTTATCATCTATCGAGACCAGATTTGAAACAGTTGTGTATTACAACGATTTATTTGGCTTTATGACCAATATTAATAGCATTTCGAATGAAATGTTGTTAAAATCTTGCAAGGATTTGTAAATTAAACTAAGAGATGAGCAAAGAAAAGAGTCTGATATTGATGGGATAGACCTCTTTCAAGAAATTTTATCCTTGAAAAACCATTTACCATCAAAAGATGTCACAGAACCACAAAGAATTCTTGAATACATATTGGAAAATAATCTGCAGGCAACGTTCCCGAACATATTTATTTCTATAAGAATTTTGTTAATATTTCCAGTATCCGTAGCATCTCGTGAGCGATCTTTTTCGAAATTAAAGATTATTAAAAAATACTTACGATCTACAATGTCACAAGAACGTTAGTAAATTTATCAATGATATCTATTGAACATGAGATATTGGATTAGCTAGTCATGCACGATTTAATATCAGAATTTGCTCTGCGCAAAGCGCGAAACACATATTTTTTGTAGTTTTTTGCTTGTAGATATATCAATATTCTTCCTATGTTGTGATTAGTGATAAAAATGTAATTTATTAGTTGTAATATATTCTGAATAAATGTTAGTATCATTGCGAAAAAAATGTATTTTATATTATTATTATTATTATTATTATTATTATTATTATTATTATTATTCCCCGACCTGTCTTTAGAATGGATTTCTTGTCTGTATAGGGCGGCCAAAATACAATTGCACACCGGCGGCCGACTACCTAGGCGCGGCCCTGCTTGAAGTATTACATAATATAAAATTTAAAAAAAAAATACTCATTGGGATAAAATAATAAGTTGAAACTGTGAGACTTAAATTTGTAGCGTTCCTTTGGAGAGCAACTGAACCTGTAGAGCTTGTGGAAGTTAAAGAACCCAATATAGATGAAGTGATATCGATGGAGGCAAAATTTCCAACTGTCATAGATCACTGTTGGCAACGGTAATTAAACATTGCCATAGAAATGAGAAGTCGTTAAATAAAGGCCCCTGTTATCATTACCCTGTTGTTTCATCTCCCATATCTGGTCCTGTGTGTAATGAGTATTCTTGCATCGGGAGTCGAACTGGCAGAAGCCTTCCACCAGAAACCTGTGGCACGGACCTTTGGCAGACTCTTCTCGCAAGATCGTTCGTAAATCTGAAAAATGGATGAGCATATGCCATTTACTTTTTTAAAATTTACACAAATATACCTCTGTACCCATCGTAATGCAACTTCCTGAGTTTCACGTGATGGGAGCTGTTGAGGTGCTTCTTCCTGGCCTCGATGTCGTCTATAAATACTTTGTCACAGTAATCACAGTAATATCTGCGCCCCATTGCTACGATTCTAAAGTGATCACAAAGCCTCTGTGACTCCCAGAATCATGTAATTCAATCAAAGTACAAACAGAACTTATATTTTCTATGGTACCCACAAAGAGGTTATGTTTTGCAAATCAGTTGAAAGTTAGCAGAAGCAACGTTGCCAGATAACTTGAATTCTCTAACATAATATAGTGACGGCCAGACATTTGTATTTATTGGAAAACATTGAGATTATGGTTTGAAGAATGGTAGAAAATGCGGTAAAAAAAACATATAGACCTGTTTTCGTTGGTTAAAAAACTTTTTCGCCGATTGACATTAAAGAGCGACATTAAAGTGACAATAGGTATTTGCTGCCTAGGCATTAAAAGTAATCTGCCCAACAGAAATCAAGCAATCAGATGAGACTTATTGGCGTCTCAGAGACTGTTGATAACTGCTAAGTCTTTTAAAAGTCAATTTTATTTCAGTGAACATTGACAGTTACTATTTTGATATCCTAGACTAGTAACCTGCCAAATAGGAATCAACCAATGAGTTGAGATTCTAAGGCCTGGTATAGAATATGATAGATCATAGTTTGAAGGATGGTATAAACTAAGGCACAATAACATAAGATTGCGTTTTCTTTGGCTAAAAAGGAATTAAAATGTGTTTAACCGATTGAAAATAAATTACAGTCACTAAGATGCCTATTTTATACTATTGGGGCATTAAAACTAACCTCCCAAATATATATTAACCAATCAGACGAGCCTTATCGATCTCTTAGGCGTTGCGATGCCAACAAGTATCTATTTTAAGCATAATATGTATTTTAGTCATTTCTAGCAGTAACTAAAGTGCCCATTTTTTACTGCCTAGGAGTAAACTGCCAAACAGGAATCAACCAATCTGATGAGACCGCACGGCCTGGTATATAATATGGTAGGTCGTAGTTTGAAGGATGGTAGAAATTACGTTAAATAAACAAAATTGTATGTTCGTTGGTTAAAAAAAAGATATGTTTCGACGATTGACATTAAATATCACATACGAATATATCTATATTTCCTGCCTAGGCGTTATCTGCCTAATAGAAATAAAGCAAACCAGAAAAGACTTATCGGCCTCTCAGACGACCAAATGAAGTCTTTTAAACGCCAAATTAATTTTAGTAACAACTGATTGTCACCAAGGGTGCATTTTTACTGTCTATGCATTAAAAGCAATATCCCGAACAGAAATCAGCCAAGCAGTGAGCTGACAGTCACTAAAGTGCTCATTTTTCACTGTCTAGGCATTAATGTAAGGATGACACTAATCGACCTTTTAAACGTATGATACTAATCGACCTTTTAAACGTATGATACTAATCGACCTTTTAAACGTATGATACTAATCGACCTTTTAAACGTCGTGATAACAACTAATAAGCCTTTTAAATGTCAACAAATATATTTTAGTATCTACCGATGGTGACTAAATTTATTTATTGGGTCCACTTTTACTATTTCTGCATTAAAATAACTATTCCAACTGAAATCAGTCTATCAGATAAGAATTATCGGCCACTCAGATGACGTGATGACATCTATTAAGTATTTTAAACGTCAAATTTATTTTAGACTACTGAGTACTGACTGTACCCGAAGTGCCCATTTTTTACTACATAGGTATTAAAACTACCTGCCAAAAAGAGATCAACCAATAAGACTTATAGGCATTAAAAAAAGGGTTTTCTTGGTTAGTGCCTATATTTGCTGCCTACTCATTAAAAGTGCATATTTTTTAACTAATAAATACGTTTTTCACCGATTGGCATGAACTGACAGATACTATAGTGACTACATTTGCCCCCTTGGCATTAAAAGTGATCTGCCTTCTTTAGTGACAACTGACAGTCAATAAAGTACCCAGTTTTTACTAATACATTTTTTTTTTCGATTGATACCAACTGACCTTTTTACTAATAATGCTATCTTTCATCGAATGACTTATCGGCTTATCTTAGACGTCGTGATTACAACTATTAGGTCTATTAAACATCAAATGCATTTTAGTGACAACTGACTATCACTAAGATGCCCATTTTTTTTTTAACTGACTGTTTAGTCAAAAATTATCACTGTCATTGTCAGATGCTGAAATAGTTTCTGCCAAGAAAACAAAACAACCATACGATGCATTCTCTGATATTAAATTTATTTGTAAAAATTATATATGAAAATTTTGAGTCTTCGTATTTTGCAGTAAGTTTTAAGAAACAATAGTATATTTCACTGGGAGGCGAAGCGACTTTTCGTGGCATGCCTTCTATTACGCGCCTCACTTCGTTCGGCGCGTAAACTCAGCTGCGCCATGAAAAGTCTTACTTCTCCTACACGTGAAATAATATACAATTATCGCCGATTGGCATTAACTGACAGACACTAAAGTGCCTTTATTTGCTGCCGTGGCATTAACAGTTGCCTGGCTATTTTAGTGACACATTAGAGTCACTAAATTGTCCATTTCATTTACTAATAAATACTTTTTTCACTGATTGAGATTAACTGAAGCTACAGTAACTACATATGATAAAACTATCATATGATAAAACTACTATTTAAATAATTATTTATGTCATCTCCAATGACCTGTTTAATGTAAATCACCACGGTTTCTTGCCGGGTAAATCAGTAAACACAGCGCTTTGTGACTGCATAAATACCATCTTGGCAAGTCTTGAAACTCTTGAAAGTTAGTGTGTGGAGTTTTCCTTGACTTGTCAAAAGCATTCGATAGTATTGACCATAAAACTCTTCTAGAAAAACTGGAACGATATGGAGTGAGAGGAATATCTAAATCATGGTTTATATCATATCTGGCAAACCGTTTTCAGGTTGTCAAAATAAGTATAAGTGGCGTTGAGATTCTGTCGGATCTCGGCGGTTTGGAGAGAGGAGTATCACAGAGGAGCATTTTGGGTCCACTGCTGTTCATAATTTATACCAATGACTTAATTTACAACATTGACGGTTCCAATCATCAGATGATCACATATGCAGATGATACCTCTGTAATTATCAATGTCTCAAATTACCAAGAGGTTAAAACGGACTGCGATGTATATTTTAAATATAAATATAAACAAAACTATATGTATATTTTTTTAAAGTAGCAATGTCATTCCAACGCCTGATTTTATCGAAACAAATAATATTAAGTTCTTTACTGTTAAATCAATTAGACTTTTAGGTATTGAACTTGATGAATTTCTCGGCTTCAATTAACATATTCAAACTGTATCAAATAAATTAAGCGGACTATGCTATGCAATGAATAGATTTAAGGATATGTTAGATTTTATATCACTGAAAGTTATGATGTTAAGTTATATTTCAATGTATTCATATCAAATGTTCGCTTTGGGATACGATGTTTAGGACACCGCATGGAATGCAGACGAATATTTGTCATAAAAATAAGTCATTCGGAGAATGTATAACCTAAAATTGAGGTCATCTTGTGGAGGTACATTCAAAGAAAATAATCAACTCACCTTTTACGGAATATATGGGTACTAGTGTATTTTATTCTTATTTAAAAACAAAAACTCATTCATTGGTAATGAAATAGCTCATAAGTATGACACAAGAAATAAAATAAATTACATTGTTCCAAAACACAGATTAACTTTGACTGAAAAGGGGTTGCATTACAGCAATAGGTACATCTTTTTATAATCGATTGCCTTTAGATATAAACGTCATAACAGATATCAATTTATTTAAAAAGTGTCTCTATAGTTTTCTATGTGTCATAGAATTGTATAACATAAGTGAATATTTAGTGTAGATCTTTATATGTGCAACTTTGATGTATTTATGTTTATGTGACGCGTTTCTATTTCGTTTGCAGCTGTTTGTAACCAAATTTGTATGTCAAACTTATTAGAAATAAAATGCTATCTATCAATCTATCTATACTGCCTTGGCATTCAAAGTGATCTCCATCTTTAATGACAACTGACAGTCTCTATAGCATACATTTTTTACTAACTTGCACGTCTAGGCATACAATGTTATCTGCCCAACAGGATTAACCAATAAGACGAAACTTATGGACATCGTGATGATTACTATTTGGTCATTTAAACGTCAAATTAATTTTAGTGGCAACTGACAGTCAAGATGCCCAACCAATGCCTTTTTAACCAACCAATCAAGCCAATCAATCAGATGGGTTGACAGACGTCCTGATGGATGGATGGATGGATGGATGGTATAACAACATAAATGGCAAATATGTTTATATACACATTTCGTCCCAAAATCCCAAAATATTAAATGTGTAGTATTTATTTGGTACAAAATATTTGTATAGACTATCAACTTTCGGACATGTTTTAATGTAATTCGAAAGATTAGCCAATAATGAGCCCTATTAGGTTGTTCTGCCATCTGTACGTGTTGCATTTTAAATCATAAAGCGCGTAGGAAATATGAACTCAGATTAATATAAATGTGGACTTTGTGTTTCGAAATATATTTCAGTTGACGATATGTCTGGCCGGGTACCGACCGGAACTGAGCCATTAGTCGCCCAATTTTTTAATTATCTGTTGAACTTTTAATACACATGTTTTGTAAACAGGATGCTATTAGAATCTTAAAGATTTAGTAGTAAGCAAACTAATTCCTCAACAAAATTAGAGATACTATGGTAGATTGTGACGTTCAAAATACTTGAACATAAATTCTGTAACCTACTGTAATTACTGCATATCTGGCAACACTGTCCACAGGCGACATCTTCAGCCCGTTAGCGGAACTGCTCAAAACCAACGTTCCCTGCAATTCTACATCTCACTCTTTCCGGTAATTGAATCGAGACGCAGTGCAGCTACTCACCGCCGCTTGAGAGCTGCACGGCGCGTGTTTTTCTCTTTTTGTTTACATTACAGATTCTGGGGCCCCCTCGCAGCCGTCGAGCAGCGTTTTCCTTCAGTTCGGTTTCGTGTGTGGTAGACGTAAGTGTCATCCGCGCGTCCGCTTTTGTTTTGTGTACAATTTACGTTCAGTTATATAATTGATGTGAGCCGGCCAGCTCGAAGGGGGTGCTTCAGTGCTCGAAACTGTGCCGGTGAGTGAAGAAGTTTTTATTCGTCACCCGGTTCATCCCGGACCTTTGCGTGGGCCCTCACTTAATCGCTCATTGAATCAATTTACCAAAAAGCGATCCTCGTGGTCTACGTGACCACCGGGTAGATAGCGTTTGTCAACTAGAAATTCACCTTGGAAACGAGTGTGATATCGAATGTTTGCAGGTGTAGATTTTTTTTTTCATTTGATTGTTTTGTGTAATTGATGGCAATGAGTGCGGCACGTACGTAGGTTGTTTGGATACGTTTTTACGACCTAATTGTAGAATAACTCGCGTTCCAACGTTTATTTATTGCATTTGATGCAAGTCGTCTTGCTAGTCACATGACAGCGAATTGATACGCAAACCAACCTTACCCAACCTAACCAAACCTACGGCACGCCCACTATGAATCGGTAGCAACCCCCGTGGAGCGGGTTGCTACATTTTCCAGTGGACTAAATTTATTTATACTCCAAGAACATGCAAACCAAAACAATACTGTAATGAGCAACAGGAAGACCTAGCTGCTGACGTACACTTTTTCAGTATTCTGGACGTTTATGTTCCTCTAGGAAGGGCCATAGAAGATCACAAATCTGCATTTCCGGTTCAAAAATATTTCCATTAAGGCCCAGTTGTACGTTCGTGGACCATCCTTGACCATGGTTCAGTTACCTAGGATACAATTTATAATACAATGGTAATCGTAGGCCCAGTTGTAAGATCGTGGATCACCCTTAACCATGGTTCAATTATCTAGGATACAATTGTTACTACAATGGTATCCTTAGAAACTGAACCACGATCAAGGATAATCTACGATTGTACAACTGGGCCTTAGAAACTGAACCATGATCAAAGATAATCCACGATCCTATAACTGGGCCAGGCCCAGTTGTACAAACTGGGATTACTCGGAAAACGTGGATTACCTTGACCGTGGATAAGTTACGTATTATACAATTGTTAATACAATGGTAATCTTAGAAATTGAACCACTATCAAAGATAATCCAAGTTTGTACAACTTGACCTAACATGCCTACAGCCGGTTATTGCTACATTTTACGACTGATGGTTTCCTGTTAATTTGAAATATGTATATAATTTGTAAAAGCATATAATTTTAAGACTGACAGGTTTTCTGGTTAAAATATATTTCCATTAAAACGCCGGTTTAGTTACATTTGACTCAGATGGCCATCGGTTACAAGGATCCCGGTCAAAAGAGATAAAACACTTAGTTTACGATTCTAGCAGGTATTTCCGTTTAAAAAATATTCCCATTTAAATGTTTTCTTTTTTTTTCATTTGACACTGATGGTTGCCGGCTAAATAGATTCCGATCAAAAAAGTTCAAAGATTAAAGATCTAAGATGTTGACAGGTATTTCCGGTTAAAAACACTTTTCAAAATGTAAATCGATATCAAATATAATACCTTTTCAAAATCAGCTTTATAATCTCACACTCGCCTTTGATATAAATGAAAAAGTGACGAAAAGATCGTAACCTTCAATCCTATGAATCGATTTCGAATGTGCCACGAATTTAATAAAATGGTAAAGCAGATAAAAGTGCACCATTACATTTCCAAAATTTGTGCACATTATCATTATAATTTGATCTTAATAGTAGCATATTTTATTTTATTTGATGTATGTATGTACTAATTAACTGACCTGACTTATGTAAAACATTTCTGTTCTGAACATCAATCGGTTACAAAGATTCCGGTCAAAAGAGATAAAAGACTTAGTTTACGATTCTGGCAGGTATTACCGGTTAAAAAATATTCCCATTTAAATGTTTTCTTTTTTTTCATTTGACACTGATGGTTGCCGGGTAAATAGATTCCAATCAAAAAAGTTCAAAAAATTTAAGTCTAAGATGTTGACAGGTATTTCCGGTTAAAAACTATTTTCAAAATTTAAATAGATATTTGACATCAGTGAAATGAATCACTTGCCTTTGCTATAAATGAAAAAGTTACGAAAATATCGTAACCTTCAATCCTATGAATCGATTTCAAAATGTGCCTCGAATTTGATAAAATGGTTAAGCGGATAAAAATCCACCACTACATTTCCTAAATTTGAGCATTTTATCATTATATTTGTATCTTAATAGTAGTATATTTTATTTTATTTGATGTATGTATGTACTAATTAACTGACCTGACTTATGTAAAACATGTCTGTTCTGAACATCAATCGGTTACAAAGATTCCGGTCAAAAGAGATAAAAGACTTAGTGTACGATTCTGGCAGGTATTTCCAGTTAAAAAATATTCCCATTTAGACGTTTTCTTTTTTTTCCATTTGACACTGATGGTTGCCAGTTAAATTGATACCGATCAAAAAGTTAAAGATTTAAGGTCTAAGATGTTGACAGGTATTTCCGGTTAAAAACTATTTTCAAAATTTAATTCGCTGTCAAATATCGATTTAAATTTCGCATCCATCAGGCAACCATCAGTGAAATTAATCACTTGCCTTTGCACTTGCCTTTGCATTATACACAATACATAATACACAATACATACAATACATAATACACAATACATAAATACACATAATACACAATACATAATACACAATACCACTACATTTCCAAAATTTGTGTACATTATCAAATTATCATTATCTGTTTGTCAAAATATTCATGAAATTTTCGAAATTCACCAACTTTGGTATAATTTTTATAATTTATACACACTAAAATTAGAATTATTATATCATTTGATAAAAATAGACCAAGTCATAAAATTCAAAATTTAAATCCATTAAGACATTAAGACAAGACAAATATGTTCACACCTAATTTCCAAAATTAGTGGGTTTAAGCTACATTCACAACCAGACAAGACAAATATGTTCACACCTAATTTCCAAAATTAGTGGGTTTAACCTACATTCACAAACACTTAACTAGTAATATTAACCTAGTAGTTAAAATTAGTACATAAATTTGAAACAAATGGTCATTCCCAATATAACTAATGCTGTGTAGTTATTCATTTAGATTTTTATTCGGGTCTTACCCACTAGCTCATGGTGCTTTTCACATTTAAAGTACAGAATGCCAGTGCAAATTTTCCCAATTTTCTGTTTTATTGTACACTTCTCATTCAGCCCATTTTTATTACGTTCTTTGACTCTGTTGTGTCTCAAAGTTAGGTTATTCCTTTAGTTAGTTATTCCTTTCAAATTTGTTTTGCTACGTTATTTGTTCGCATTGAATAGAACAGCTCATTCCGCACATGTGCACTTACTGTAGTTCACAACGAAAATTAACGTAAGACTTTGGACCTTCAATTTCCGTTAATTACTAATTTTCCGAAGTACTATTTTTGCCGTTGTGAACAACTTTGTGTATTTCCACATACCAAATTCTTACGTTAATTACTAATTGATTGGTTGTGAATATAACTTAATAATTTCACGAAAATTTCAGCATTTTTCATTCTAGAAATCAGTTTTAATATGTGCAATTTATTTGGTAAAATGGATTAATATGTTTCGCTACATTTCCAAAGTTTGTGCACATTAGCATTATCCCGAATTGGGTAGTGTATAAATAAAAACTTAAGATTAGGCACCGTGTAGATACAAAATCTCAAAAGGGTGGTGTAGACCTAGAAAACATAAATACCTAGGTACACTACAACGATAAGTGAGACATACACTCACTCACATCCTAAAATGCATATTTTACAAGGTAGTACTTTAATTGGTATACAATTTCCAATTTATCGCACTGAAATGCCACATTTAACTCACTCACATCATAAAATGCAGATTTTGCACGATTTCCAGTTTATCGCACTCAAATGCCACATTTTGTGTATTTTTGAAATTATATTGAATTATAAAATAATACGATTGCCACACGAAGCCATAAAATTTAAATTTAATTCTAAAAAATGACACCTAATTTCCAATATCATTGGACGATGTACACTTTCCTTTGCTAAAAACTATAAAGGAAAAATTTACGAAAAATATGTAATATGCTTTTCTAAGAATCGGTTTCAAAATGTGCCATGAATTATAGAAACTGTGAAATGTACTGAAATGAGCATTTGCCAAAATATTGAAAATGTTTATGAAATTTTCGAAATGAATTTGGTAAAATTAGTTTAAAAAATCCAAATGTATGCACACAAACATGCCACATTTTAAGTATTTTTGAAATTGAATTGACTTATAACGTAATTTGATTTGCTGCACGAAGCTATAAGATTTAAATTTAATTCGAATAATTAAATGTCCATATCATTGGACGATTTACACATTTCTTTACTAATAACTATAAAGAAAAAAATACGAAAAATATGTAATATTCTATTCAAAGAATCGTTTTCAAAATGTGCCAGGAATTATAGAAACGGTGAAATGTACTGAAATGACCATTTGTCAAAACATGCATTTGGTAAAATTTGTAAAAAAAATCCAATGTATGCACACTAAAATACCACATTTTAATTTTATGTTTTGGAAATTTATTGAAAATTTTAAATCATTTGATTGATAGACAAAGCCATTAAATTCAAAACCAGGGCTTCAAAACCGTATCTTTTTCGTAACGGTCTTCGTTCCGGTTCTATTAAAAATTAAAGTATCTGTACGGTTCCCGTTTTCGTTTCGTCAAAAATAATGTTTTTTTTCGGTTTCCGGTTATTGCTACAGTTCATCTTGAAAGCCCTGAAAAATATTCCTGGTATGTTCAAAAAATGCTGTAAACTTACGACAAATCGGTAAGTTAACAGATATAATCTAACTAAAAGCAATGAAACATTATTTTTAGAAAATATAATAATAATACCGAAATAAGTCGATATTTTTTTCGGTTCAGTTCCGGTTTTCGTTCCAAGAAAAATAACTGATTATTTCCGGTTTCCGGTAGTCTGTTCAGTTCCGGTTCGAAGCACTGTTTAAAACAATAATAATAATAATAATATGTTTATTAATGTTGATACTTACATACGTCATAACTACAAGGCAAACACAATACAGTTTAAAATCAGTAAAATTGCTTTAGATTTAACAAATTAATCAAATCAATTGTTAAGATTCTGAATTAAATTAGTTGAGTATTGCTTAGAAATTTATCCCAGCCATAGTACAATAAAAATACTAATATATCTAATACACAAATTGACTGTAAACAATATGTTACGACATTTCTGGAGTCTCCATTCTGAATTTCAAAATGTGTAAGGAATCTAAGAAAATGTTGAAATGGATTAAAATAAGTCACAACACTTTAAAAATTATTTTAATTAAATAGTAAAATTAGTAAATTAATAAAATATTTAATGAATTTTTAAAATACATCAAAATTGGAATACAATTTCCAGTATATATTTTGGAAATTTCATTGAAACAATAAATAAATCAACAATACATTATGACATTTCTGGAGTCTCCATTCTAAATTTCATAATGTGCCTGGAATTTCAGAAAATGTTGAAATGGATTAAAATGTACAACAACATTTTTAAAATTTGTGCTTGTAGCAAAATATTCAAAATATTTATGAAATTTTCAAAATGCATCATAATTGGAATGTAATTTCCAGTTGCCACATATTATATATTTTGGAAATTTCAATGACCCCTATTAAATCTGACTGTGTGGTAGACGAAGCAATAAAATTAAAAATTGAAATCCACAAAGGGCCAATATGCTGAGACTTATTTTCCAAAATTAAAGCGCTTTTCAATTTCACACTTTCTTGTGCTTAACTCTATAAAAGAAAATGTTATGAAAATTATGTATCTTGCATTGCAAGAGTAGGTTATAAAATGTGCCAGGAATTTCAGAAAATAGTGAAATGGTTCCATTGTCAAAATGTTCAAAATATTTTTTTTTTTTATATACAAGGTGATTTTTTTTTTCATTTTAAGCATTTTTCATTTGGGTTCTTGGAAACCATAAGACATAGAAATTCGGTTAAATGAAAGAGAACTATGACTGCCATTTAAAAAAAGTTTGTATTATAACTCAAAAACTGTGTTTGTTTTTCAAAAAATAAGCAATGTAAGCAAATTTTCAAAAAATTATAATTTTTCATAAGCTCTTAAAACGACAAGTATTTCCTCACTTAACCGAATCTCTATGTCTTATGATTTCCGTGATCCCAATGCTGAAAATGAAGAAAAAACTCACTCTGTATATAAAATTGGTATAAAATTTCCAATTTATACATATCAAAATGCCACATTATTTTGAAAAATGCATTAGATTATTAAATTCTTGAAACAAAAAAAAATAACAACCAAAGAAAAAAATATATGCAACACCAAATTAAAATCGAGTCGTTTCAAAATAGCTACGAAATTCTAATTATGTGTGCATTCAAATTTATAATCCATTAATAGTCGGGCAAACGTGAAATCTGTATCACTATTAATGTTCAAAAAATGGCGAAAGTCCGCAGAGGAATGCGGAAGTAAAGGCGACCTGTTAAAAATGCGCGATGACATTCTTGTGTTCGTTTTCCGGTTCGGAATATTATTAAACTGTAATTAAAGCAATTATGGCACGGTAGTGAATTCTAATGACCGACTAATTCGCTTTCATTGAAACATTATGAATTCAATGACCATTATATGGCAGTAATCCAGAAAAAAATATTTTGGGACTTTGAGAGTGTCTACAAATAGAAAAAAATCATAAATTCAGCTTTCTCAAAATTTAAAAAAAAGAGCTTTAAAATGAATTCAAATTCTGTAATATCTGATCTCGATTCTCAAGATATTCGTACAAAGTGTACGTAGATTATATTTAGTAAACTTTATATCAAGAGTATATCAAGACGATGTCATATATACCGGGTGATTCAAGTTTTATTACCAGGCCAAAAATGGCGACTTCTAATTGAAATAAAAAATCCAAAATAAGTACACATGTTTAGATATTGATGAAGCCCAATCTGACGATAAAAAAAATTATTTTAACCATCCGGTAGTTTATACGTTATTTCACAAAGAATTCGTAATTTTATTTATATAGTTTTTGTCAGAACATACTTTAATGCTATTCAAACATTCCAGTGTATTCCAAGTCAAAAAAATTGCACCAATTATTGAATTAAATGAATTTTGATATTGCAACAGTAAAATTTATTACTAAATAGTAAAATATGACGGGTGCTACCAGTAATAGTCCCTATAATGGATTTTATGGGTTTTATGACCATGACGGGCCTGCCAGGCCCGTTCAACTCACGGGCGACTGGCGGAATCATAAAAAGTCATAAAACGTTCCAACCGCACCGGCGCGGTCAGTGATTTGTAGGGCTCTTGACTTACATAATCATAAATCATACTGAGGAAAGTTGGCCAGTAATGTAAAAAATGCTTTAATTTGAAATCTAATCAATTTCGTTAATTTTTTATTTCATAAATGGGTTCTATGAATAAAATAAAACAGTTTGGGGCAAAAATAACGATACAGAATTTTGCCCGAAAAGAGTTTTTTTTAAATTTTATAACCGTCTATATAATTATATCGAAAAAGTCAAACTACCTTTCCGTAGATTAGTATCAGACCTATATGAATCCAAATTTTCATATTTGTTGGGCAACTCCAAATGCCTAAAAAAAAAACCATGGTAATAAAACTTGAATCACCCGGTATACTATATTCAAATATCTATATTCGGTACTTAGATATATCAAGAATTCAAATTCAAGCTCAATGACTTCTTTGACAAAATTATGTACTGGAACACTCTGAAAGAAGTATAGTATCCTGTCGGTGGTTTACGTGATATACACAAATAATTGTTTGTTAAAATTTATGCAGATTTACGAAACATGTTCAATAATTCATTTCAATTTAATTCCTCGTCACACACGCCTGTTGCAAAGCATTTACACTTTTATCACGCGATACGACAATAAACCAAGTACCTCGGTCGCCCACATGCCTAGACACTTACATCTTGTAAGTCTCTGCCTCATTGTACACACACAACGGACAGCATCGGGAACCGTGAAACAGCGTCCTTTAATTATCTCTCACAGAAATGGAAATCACGACAGGCATAGGTGATTTAGACGAATGTTCGTGCGCTGTGAAATTTCTGAAAAATGCAACTAATTAGCGTCGCCCTTTCGAACACGACAGTTAATGGCCCAAACAGGAAGTGAGGGAAAAATGGAAATGTTACCGGCGTTAAAGGAAGTGTATTTGTAGCTATTAACGCCATTATGGGGCGTTCACACCGGCGCAAGGTTTTAGCCCAAACTGGGCATTTAAATTTTAGTATAGTGTTTTCACTTGAAATTGAAAATGTACCTGCAATGAGGGTTTATTACGGTCAAGGGTTCTCCATTGCATGGCGTGCTGCGAAGAGGCGGGCGTCCAGGAACGTGACCAAATAATTTACTTTCGACGAAGATGTTCCTTAATTGTCTTCTCTTCGTTATATACACAATTGTGTATACACTATGATCATAATATAAAAAATGATTTATTAATTTAATTGAATTCAACAATCTTACAACTATCTACATCGTTTTTTATGAGTCGGCGGACGTAATTCTTTTTACAATTTTACAATTCCATTTAATTACAAGACTACAGACGCCAGTAGATAATTAAGGGCCGTCACCTAGGAAACGGTTTTAAAAGGATTGCTGGGCGAATATGCAGTCCAGGTAGACAATCAGTTAAGGCTGCCTCAAATAGTCTTTTTCTCAAATAGTCTACATCTGTCTTTCAGTCGGTGTTAACCTTTACATTGCAACAGTACTCATTTTACATACGTGTGCATATTATCATTTATAAACTTGTGGAAAGGTAGAGTTTATTAAGATGGAAACGTCGTTAAGTGAAACTGCAACAATTATTTCATCAATTTATAATGACACTCAGTTCGACGATCTATTTCAAGTATGTGAGGAAAGAAGCCATTCCGAAAGTTTTGTTGAAGAATCCCTTCGACAGTCTACAGAGGGAAGCTGTTCTCAAATTGATTTTGATAAATTGCAAAACAACCATCATCAAATGGACACATCAACTATCGAAAATGAAAATCAGGGATTAATAAAGCATGCTTTTTTTTCAACTGGTACTAAAAGCATAGTCGTAAATATTTATAATACCCTTATAAGCGAGAATCATGCATCTCTACTGCAAAGAATTTCCATTCTGACAGGAATATCAATTCAACGGTTTCGAGAATAATTACGAAAGGACCGCTAGAAAGGAAACGAAGAATAAGTTCCAAATTTACCGAAATTGACGATGCCATCGCCAAGAGGATCAAAAATATAATTTACAATTCTTATAAATCAGGTAACGTTCCCACGGTCCAATTTATTTTGGAAACTCTTGGAAATGATTTTCCATATAAGGAAACTACTTTGTTTAAATTCCTACTTAGTCAGGGTTTTAAGTATAAAACTTTAGACAAACGAATTTGCAAAAAGAGCTATTAGAATATTTTTCTAAAATAAACGAATATAGAAATGGAGGGAGATCGATAATTTATTTGGATGAAACATGGTTCGATACTAACGACCTCGTTTCCATGGGATGGGTCGATAATACAAATATGTGTCACCTTAGAGCACCGTGCAATAGAGGAAAAAGAATTGTTATTCTTCATGCAGGAGGAGACGCAGGTTTTGTGTCAAATAGTTTCCTCTTATCAGCCAAGAATATTGCATCAAGCTCATTAGACTATCGTCGGGCTATGAACGCCGAATTATTTGAAAATTGGTTTCGCAATCAATTATTGCCCAACATACCCAATAACTCAACTATCGTAATGGATAATGCAACTTACCACTCAAAGCAAATTAATAAAATCCCATCCGCCGCTTTCAAGAAAGGCGATATTGCGGATTTTTGCATTCAAAATGGTATTGTTATTCCCCTAAGTGCAAAGAAAAAAGCATTATTAGAACTTGCAAAAAACAAAATTTCAAAAAAACGTATGTGGTTGATAAGATGGCAGAAGAATTTGGTCACCAAGTGGTGCGCCTTCCAGCGTATTACTGTATCTTCAATCCAATTGAGCTGATATGGTTAACTTTAAAAATAAATTTGCGTAAAAATAATGCACATCCCAAAATGAGTGAAGAAACAATTCAACTTGTTCATTGTGCGGAATAATATTTGCTTGTTACATTACGATTCATGAAAAAAGTAACTGATGTTAACGTCGTTAATTTTTTAACGCAATGAGCAAGTCAATAATGTTATGGGTAACTTAAGTTATTTGTTTCGCGAATCATACTGTATATAAATTTTCTATGAAATTATAACTACATTTGTAGAACACAATTAATTATATGTACACTTAAAAATACAATGAAAAGTACAATTTAATGATAATGAATCACTAATGTTAATTTTCTACGTGGCACAGAATCTGTATTTTCTGTTGCCGGCTCTGGACTCTGTTCTCTTCCCATTACCCGTCATAAAATTCCGTTCGCACAATGGAGCGCAATAAACACCCTTCGAGGGTAGATTTTCAATTTCAAATAAAAACACTATACAACTGTTGCACAAAATGTGGACGCAAATGTGCAGGATACACAGATTTTGTGCCTATATCAAATAATATTCAACTCCTCGTACTTGGTTGAGGATTACTACTCGTAGATGACCCATTTTAATTTAAATGTCATAATATTTCAGCATTAATTTTTATAAGCTGCACGCTTTGAGGAGGATTTCTCGTCGTCTCGTGGGACATAAATGCGATCATAAAGTTTACTAAGCAGGTTGTGTAATATATTACGCGTGGCTGTGTTGCAACTCCAGCTTGGATATTTTAATAATGTAAACAATGGACAATGTTTATTATTAGCATTTTTAATTAATAAATTATGACGGGACTATAATAATGTTACTGCGCTTTATGTAAGCGTCCAAGGCGTAGTGAGTTAAGGCGGTGACTTTCTATCAATAGTTACAAAATGTGGAATAGCGGAAAATTGATTGACTAGTTCTTCAGAAGTTTCTAAAGAATTGCCCAGTTTTATGAAAAATTAGTTAATAATTTTTAATATAGGACGAAAGAAACGTTTTTTAAGCCTTTCGGTCACTTGAAAATCAAGCACTAAATAATCATATATGATAAGATAAACGGAGGACGCCTACGCAGGAATCTGCTCGGCACAATGAAGCAGAAAAAAAAAAATAGAACACTTGATAAAAATGTCATTAAAAAACAGAAGTATCGTACAAAGTTGAAGAAAATACAATAAAAATATCAGTAGTCGCTAGTAAAACCCCTATAAATAAAAATATTATAAGTTTTAGAAATGTTTATAAATTTACTGAAACATGCCAGCACATCTAAATAATACTGGGTAGCCCAGTGGAGAAAGGGCGAGGAAGGTGTGGTGGATCACAAAAAAAGTGTCCTCGTGCGCTCGTTGGCATGTGAGGAAGTCGGCGTGTGTTTCTTCAGGAGGCGCTCGAGGGATGCATTGCATTGCTGGAGCGGGAATGCGTCGCTATGGTCCCTCAAATCGATTAGCAACTGCACACCGTCAACGGGCCATCAATTAACTGGTTCACCACGTGAGAGGTTCTCGCATGAGCCCCAGTACCAGGCTTTACGCACTCCCTGTATATTGCGATTTTGAGATGAGTTGATACCCACTTTCCGTCTTTGTCGCTAGCATCGGCAGCATTTGGCAGTGTTCTACAATTATTTATCGGCAGCAGTGCTCGCTAATGGCTTTACCGGCTTTACCATGACGAATTTATTTGATTTATTTGACGTTTAACGAATTATTTTAAAATCGGCACATTTCCGTCCTACTAAAAATGTGGAACAAATTATAACCCTTGAACATGCTCTTCGCAGACAGTCGTAGACGCCACGGTAAGTATGAAGTGGATACGATAAGGTAAGAGTTATTAGTTATAATCTACCCCTTATCTCTTACCCTGCTGTTGGTGTTAACAAATTGACGATGGACTTGGGGAAAAGGCTGCCCAAAGGTAAATATTTACAATATCTCGAGGAAACGTTAACGAATATATGAAATCTAGATTCATTTGCTGAGTGTGCTTTGTAGCTGTTGTTTTGTTTGTCAGTTGAATTTTGAATTTCCGATTGAGGTCCATTCTGCGATATTAAGTTTTCCATTGATTTTGATTTTGTGTGTGCGCGTTGCATTGTGACTTTACTTGTTGACTTTGTGTTTGTGCGTTGAATTTTGACTTGGTGGTTTAGTTTTTTGTTAGTTATATATAGTTATCATTAATTATCGGACAATTTATCCTTTAGTTACTTGTAATTTATAGCTAAAGTTAATTTCAGACAATTTCTCGTTTTGTTAGTTTATTATTAGTATAGTAAAGTTAGTTACGGACAATTTTTCGTTTTGTGATATATAGTTATAGTTAGTTTGGGACAGTAATATTTAAGTATGGTTCACCAGTGCTGTGTAAAAGGATGTGGAAATAGTAGCAGAACTGCGAAAATGCACTTATTTCCTCAAGATTCAGATGTAATTATTAAATGTCACAATCAGATAATTTCCTTATTGCTATCACTTTTGCAGCTCTTTAAGAAATGGGTGATTGCAGTAAATAGAGCTGAATACCTGGACAAGCGAGTTAAAAAAACCCGAGGGGCAAACAGGATATGCGATCGACACTTTGATGAAAACGCAAGATTTCCTTGCAATCGCAATCGGTCAAATTAAAAAAAAAATGCTGTACCTACATTATTCCTGCCGAATATTTTGAGTAAGAGAATTTCATACTTGTTGAACAATCTATGCTCATCTAATGATTTACAGGCACATACATGATAGAGACTGAACCACAGGAGGAATTTGTGACAGTTGTAGTAGATGAATTTGGTAACTATAATGTTAATAATTACAAGTCTTACCTACCTGTAGCATAAATATTATTATACCCGGCAATAGATGAAGTTTATGAGTTTTATATAGGTCAAGAATCAGCCTGTATGTGACCAAATAAAAACCTAAGTAAAATATTCTAGTTGACGGTTCCATCCAGCAAGAAGTTATAGCATCAACCAGTAATAGTTCCCCTAGCTTTGCACCAGTAATTTGCAAAAGAAAAGGTACGAAATTGAAAATAAAACCGTTCACCTATTTACTTAAAATTTCTTTTTCCAGTTTCACCTTCCGAAGAGTCCACCAAGGAATACGGTCCACCAAGGAAAACACCCCGTTACAAACAAAGTAAGATGTTTAAATTGATTGACTTGACCATATACCCTAGAGTATAATAATGTTACATTATGTATCTAATAATTTTAATCTTTTAAACTTAAACCGTGTTTTACTTGGTAATTCACTTAAGTGTAGTAACATTGTTACTCTTCCAAAAATGCCTCATGTAATATGTGTATTTTGTGTATTGTTAGTATTATTACTTACTAAAATTGACCTAATATAATTGTGCATATTTGATTTTAAACATTAAAGTATGTACTATTGTTAATTGTAATATTACTAATATTTTAGTAATTATTTGGACGCTAACATTGTAGCACATATTTATGTAGTATACTCTGATTTTTCTAAACTGGCGTGCACGTCATCAAACAGCTGTGCGATGAGGTTTTTTCGTACCAACGTGATTGTTTTCGAGAATATGCATAACAATAGTTTAAGAATCGAAATTAATCTGAAGATCATTTGTTACATAACACTGATCACCGGTGGTTATAAATAGGTAATCGGTGTATTAACCGCGGACACAATTTTCGCCTGCCAATCATGTAATAAATCATGTTATGTTGGCATCGGCGATATTTTCTCGGCGACGATGCCACATCTTTTTCACTAATGCTTCAAACTTCTTTGACGTCTAACTTGTTACATTTGATCGATTATTACAATGCATATTTTGTCATTGTAGATGGTAAACCATAACCACAAGATTGATATCTGTATGATAAACGGTAGAGAAGTCGATGAATTTGATACGAACCGCGCACTGTCGCACAAGATTGCACGGGCGCAACAGCTGATTGCAGCCATTTTTAAATACCCAGGGCAACTGGCAACCTTGTAAAATTGTGCCATCATTATTATGATTATTATTTTGATGACGTGCACGCCAGTTTAGAAAAATCAGAGTATATCTAGGTAATTTACAAAGGTACGGCTTGTATTTCTGCAATTTCAGTATCAAAGGTATTACCAATAATTAATAGGGATGTAAGCTATAAATACATTTTAGAGGCAAATAATGCGTTTGTCGAATAAATAGATGCTCTAACGTTGCACCAATGTTAATAACTAAATCATACATTTGAAGATGGTATGTATTAAATATAGATTTTAAGGTTTAGTTCGGGATAGTCGGTCAATTTTTGTAAAATACAAATTTTAACTGAAATTTGTTTGTGATTGTCAGATTTTGTTATAATTATTAATCTCAGTTATTTTACTATAATAAATGTCGACATTTTTACAAATGTATGAACTAATCTTTGTAAACATTAACTTTACTAATGTTCAGAATTGAAAACAGTCCTTAATAAAATTGATCTTACTCATATACATATTGCATTTTATTTTCTATGTGAAGATTCAAGAACAGTTTTAATATTTATTGTATTTGCAGTACATATTTATGATTGCATATTATTTATGTGTAACCAAGTTAAGTGATTCTCTAAACTTTGTACTGTGAACACAATAAATTTTGAAATTGTTTTTGAAAAGAGTTTTATTTTTAAATTTTGAATTTCTATTCCGTTTAAAGCTCCCGCCAAAAATCGTTCTGTGATCAGCGCCGTTCGCGGAGCGCGGCCAACAACTAAGTCTGAAATTTTTTGCAATGTGAGTGGCCTATCTATAAGGGGGTTATCTATGCCCAGTACTACGACAAGGTGAGACACTGAATACTGGAGTCAACTGAAATCCACGAAGCGTCCAGAGAGTTTCATGACCAAATCCGCAGATGTTTTCGACAGATGAAGCCGACTCGTAGATCCCCTACGCTACGCAATGTTGCCATCTATGAATCAGCCCCGAAAGATCAGCCTGTATCAAGATTAACAAACTAAAGAAACTAAATGTATTAACGAAACGAATAAACGAGAAAATTGCAGACAATTTAAGTATAGAATCAAAATATAAAAATAAATATGCGAGTTATACGAAAACGATTTCAGAAATTGCCACACAGTTTTACGGATTTTTCTTGCATATGCAATCAGAATATTATATATAGTCTAACATTTCAATCAAAACATTAGAAGTATGAGAAAACTAAAAGTGAAAGATCAGAAAATGTTATTTTAAATTGCAGAAAACATAATAAAAATAACAAAATGTGTAAAAATATATGCAAAAAATTTTCAGAAATTTTAATAAAATAGTCGCAGTTAAATAACATTTAATTAATATTTTAAGTCCCAAAAAGTTTTATGGTGATTGAAAATTTCCAAAATATGTAATCAAGGTATGAATGAAATTAAATTAAATTAAATTTATTCATGTTAGTATCCTGGAGGATTTACATATGTCAAATTAAAAGTTACGTGGTAAAGAGAGTAAATTCACTTATACAAACAATAAATACACATATTAATATAAAACCATAAAGCGAGAATATTGCAGAAATTTTAAACAAATACGCCAAATTTCATAAAGATTTCATAAATTGCCACAAGTTTTATAGAAATTTAGAAAATTTTCATTCATAATATCGAAAGAGTTATAAACTCCATTATTTCAATCAAACTATCAAAAGTAGCAGATGGTTCATAAATTGCGAACATTGTAACAAATTTCAATAACGAAAACACTACGAAACTGAAAAATGAGAAAATTTTCTGTCTTACATAAAACATAACAGTCTTAATAAAATATGATGAAATATGATGATACGATGATGAAATATGATATGAAGAGTTAATATGTCCAGTTTGGTTAACAAACATATTAAAAGTATTAGAATTTTCAGAAACTTCGGACATTATATCAGCCCATGCTACAAATTACGAAAATTATGAAAAATGTTTCAAAAAGTACAAAAATCTAATAAAATTGTTCAGAATGTTCTTCAAATTTTCAGAAAATTGCACATAAATTTTAATGAACCTGCAAAGGTTCAGAACTAAAGAAACTAAGACTCCAAACAGATTCAGATTTAGCAATATCACATAAAATATTAGGGTTTGAAAATTTCCAAACTATCACTTTGAGACTTAAAAGGTCTAATAAATGTCTAATAAAAATAGTTACTAAAAAATTTAAAACTATATTAAAAGTTTATCAATATGTATTATTTATTTTGTTTTCGTTTAAATATTTATTATTTAGTTTTTTTATTGCAAAGGTTCAGAACTAAAGAAACTAAGACTCCAAACAGTTTCAGATTTAGCAATAACATAAAATATTAGGGTTTGAAAATTTTCAAAATATCACTTTGAGACTTAAAAGGTCTAATAAATGTCTAATAAAAATAGTTACTAAAAAATTTAAAACTATATTAAAAGTTTATCAATATGTATTATTTATTTTCTTTTCGTTTAAATATTTATTATTTAGTTTTATTTGTTTAATTGTATTACATATATATTTATCGATATTTTTGTAAAGTATAAAAAGTATATAATATTTTATAACTTTTCTTTATAACTTTTATCGAAACATTAGAAAGAGCAAAAATGCGAACAAATTTTGTTTAGAGAACTACTAAAATCTAAAAGTATACAGCTCTAAATGTTTCAGAATAATAATCTGAAGTGTAAAAAGTCAATTTTTGTTGCTTTGCAAGGGTAAAATTATACATACTTGCTAAATTTATATGGCAATATTTGAAAATGCAAAACTTAGAATATACCCTATATACAGAGTAATTTTTTGAAAATTATCCACCCCAGATTTCTCAGAAAATTAGGGCAAAATAAAAAAATCCCGAAACACGTAAATTTCAACGTAAACCGTTGGCATGTGTGTCAGTTTCGCCCTCCCCTTCAAAAGCACCTGTCGAAAAAAAATCATATGGGATGACCCACCTTGTAACACCTCATTTGAAAGGTTTTCTTGTCAGTAATAAAGAAGCTGCTAATTATTTTTTTTTCCATTGTGCACATCTGTATTACTGACATTTATAAAACCTTTTAAATGAGGTGTCACAATGTGGATCATCCCATTTGAAAGTTTCGACAGGTGCTTATTGGAGGGGAGGGATAAACTGATACATGTCAACAGTAGGCACATCAAGTGATGTCTCCCTCAAAATAAAAATTGACGTGTTCGGTTTTTTTTTATTTTGCCCCAATTTTCGGAGAAATCTGGGGTTGATACTTTGCAAAAAATCACCCTGTATATTTATGTATTATAAAATATTATTATATTTATTTCTCCCTCATTTTATACTGAAGTCAGTCAAGTAATTTTAAATCTAAATCTGAAGAAACCTGAAGTAATCTGAATATTCTGAATTAAAGACATTTAAGATTAAATAATACTAAAAATATTTTAGTGATTTGACAATGTTCAAATTTCTCACACTTGCTAATTAATTATAAGATTATTACATATTTCAAAAATTAAATTTATAACAAGAAATACGCTGTATATCTTAAATGGATACTCATCCCAATTTTATTTTCATTTCTAGGTAACAAATAAATCAATAATTTTCTTGGTATTAAAAGTTAATTATGCCATAATTATATTGTAATGCATTTCTAAGTAAAATAATAAACTCTTGTATCCAATGAAGTTATCGACGTTACTTTATAGGTGTAGACCAATTATTGTTTTAATTAGGCACTAAACATTTGTGTAGTTAACGACATTCTAGAAGGTTTGGTATGCATGAGAATGAACCGCTCAGTAATACTAATAGTAATTGTAATTTATTTACGTGCTATTACATACAGTTTATACATGTCATATAAATTAGAACACACAAATGTGTACACAATGATATACATAATGATATACATAAAGTCACAATACATCAATACAGGTTTGATACTAACATGGAGAGAAAAACATATTGCTATACATGTTAAAAACAGCTCATTTTGATTAGTCGCTATACAGGGTGTTCGGACCACCCATCTCAGGTCTTTTTCTCGGTAACATGGCGTCTTAGAGTTCATAAAAAAATCCTACCCTATACTCTATAATAATGGTACTTTCGATTACCGGAAGTTACCGGAAGTATGCGTAAACTTCAGAATTTTAAATGGGAACCTGTGGCCATGTGTCACATCGCTGGATAGGTATTTTAAATAGAAACAACTTTTTTTGAAAAGTTTTTGTTTGTAAATGTTATGCTTCCCGACTTAAAAAATAATGCTTCAGACAAATAGCCCCGGCCATTTTCTCAAAAGTAAGACGTCACAGAGGTTCGGGCAAAAGAAATTAGCATAACATAAGCCTACCTGAAGAATTTAATGGTGGTAGTTTCGATTCTCGGAAATTACCGGAAGTGCTAAATTTAATTAGCTAATTTAATGGTGCTAAATTGCACTTGGCGTTCAATTATTTTTATAAATATGTACTATTATTTTTCTCCGATTATTGTCAACGTGACTATTTTTACACGTGCTTACTGCCTGGCTTGTCAGAAACATTTGTGGTTATATCTGAAAAGAACATTCCAGTACAATTTTTCTGCATACTAACAACGTATTGAACTGAAATAGTGTATTTTGGAAGCTATAAGGACATCTGAAAACTTTGTTTTCAAGTGTTTTCAACATTACTTCGACAAAAATACTTAAAAGCTGAATGCAGTTACGCCTACTTCCGGTACTTTCAGAAAATCGAAACTACCTCTATTAAATTCTTCAGGGAGGCTTACGTTATGCTATTTTTTTCCCGAACCTCTAAGACATCCTGGAGAAAAAGGCTGGGAGTGGCGGTCTGAACACCCTGTATATTTATTTATTTTTAAATTACTGTAATTTACTACAAATCATATTAATATGATAGTTATGTGATGATAGTATCAGATTTTGTTCATGCAGCATGTGAGATTACACTGGTGATCATCGACGTGAGTAGATAGGGCGGCACCTGGGCCCGTTTTTTTCCCATAAGAAATAGCATGGGGCCTTCCCCCTCCACTTTCCCTTTTAGGCCACGCCCCTTTGTCGACGTGCAGCCAATGGGAGCGCCCCATTTAGTCACGTGGTGTTGGGTGGGAGACATGAGTTGATAAGGTTTGAGGTTATGCTTAAGGTTTGAGGTTATGTCGCCTTCGGTCTCCAGTCCCCAGACTTGAGGTTATATCTATGGTTTGAGGTTATGATTTGTACAACGGCGTGCCCCAGGGGTGTGGGGTTCGTATGTGGGACCCTGCTATCGCCAAGCACGGGGCACGCCCCCCCCGCAAGGCCTACATCCATACGATGCATCCCGCGAACGCCGACTTGAGGTCGCGCGCTGGAGGGTGCCCATGGATATTCGTATGCGGAGCCCCACTGCTATCTGTAAGCACGGGGCGCCCCGCGCCCCACATTACTCTCGCGCCGCGGAGACAAACGTGTCGCCTGTTTCCAAAAGCCGCGTCGGCGGCGGAGCCGTGTTTGTTTCAGAGTTTGCGCCACCGAAGGGGGGGGAGGGGCTTCCACTGTGGCATGCCGCGTCGCCGCAAGGAAGGAACCCATCTAACGAGCGATAACCGAGAGATAACCGATGATAACCGAGAATACCAACTGTCATACCAACTTAAATCTTTCATAATCCCTGTGATTTGATAATATACGGGTACCGATTGTGAAATAAATTTCGTGTCAATATACGAGGCCGTAAAATATTGAATCGTATGCGAGTGTAAATTCAAGATGGAGTCCGGCGTAACATGTACAGGAGGATCGGGGTAACAACGTGTACCGAGAGTTCAAAAATAAATTAAATATTATATTAAGGTAAACGGGTAAAACGTACATAGTATAATTGTATTTCTCGATAAGTATGGAATAGATGTCGGGGGTGTGTAAGATAATAAAATAATATTAACTCTAGGTGACACTAGAATGTTTAAAAATCCATTTAGTTATTAATTCATTTGTTAATGCCTGGCGAAAAGGTGTAGGGGTTTTTATCAGTTAAAAATTGTAAGTCTGGCGATAAAACTTCTGCGGTTTTATTTAAACAAGGATGTGTATATTTTCACACACATAGGTAAATATCAGCATTAATTAACTACGAGCGATCACCGGCAGATGCCCAGTATGCATGACACACCCGACAAACAAGCCATGATGCACCAAATAAGAAGAGGAAAGTGGAGGAACACCTAGCACCTATTTTAAAAACACATATTTGGTTTGGTACAGAAACTTAGAGTAGATGTGACGATGATCTAAAGATACCTGTAATTTCCGTATCAGTCGTGTGTCACAAAGGCTACAACAGATGGCGCTCCAAACGTCAAATTAAAACTTACGAGCCGTGAACCAAGGTGTGCACTCACGTCGCTGCATCCCTAACAAAAGCCTCCGCAAGGTTCGGCTCCTCCTATCTCCGCAATCCCCCCTTCCCCCTCCCCCAACCGGCTAACCATTCTTATTAGTATGGCACGAATTAATTTTAATTACGAAATGTGGCAATTTAGCGCTAATTAATTTGAATTATCTGAATCATCGTATGTTGTCGGTGGTTGTCGTCATCGGTGTCGCGCAAGTTTTGAATTATTTGATTATTATATATTAATTACATTAAATATTTTTACTGAATTAGAGTCCATTCATTTTCGGTGTGTTTACAAAGCGAGAGATTAGCGCAGTGCGTCAACTGATAAGAACCGTTTTAAACGTTTGTATTAAATATATATTCTTACAACGGAAGAGTGGAAGAGCAACGAATGGCACACAAATGTGCGTTTTTTATCAACTAAAAATTGTCCTTTTTCAAACAAACAAAAATAATAAGAGGGAAAAATTTGATAACAGGTTCTACAAACGCAACAATTGGTCGCATCATAAATGAGGATTGAGTAACCATACTTTTGATTGACATTTGAAGTAACATAACCTCAATATCATTTTACATTAGTTTTCAACCAAATAATTTTCAGTGTTGCCATGTGTAAATTACGCTGTTGGCGATTTGTTGTTTTATTAATTAACTGAGCATAAATTAAATTGATTGAAATTGAAACGCACATGCCCAACAACAAGGACATTATCATACAACTGATAAACAACAACTTCACTCTTAAAACAAACAATAAAGAATCTAAAAATAGACTCCAGGAACTGATGGGCAAACATCTCATCAAAACACCCCGAACCCAACAACAGCTAACTACCACACCGAACTCACAACGCACATACACCGAATCACACTACATAATCCTCTGAAGTTGAAAAGGAAACCCCAGACGACGAAGATATTGGCAAACAACTCACTAACAAGAAATACACTTATAGATACTGCAAACGCATCATAGCAAGAGCAACAGACATACCAACATCGATGATAAGAATTATAACTGGAGACATCGACTCGTTCGAAAGAATGACACATGACGGGGGACTGTATTACCTAAATAGGTTCTACAGGTTCATACCAAGCCCCCCCGCCCAAACCAATACCACAAGCATGCAGCAAGTGCTCCGCATACGATCACACAACCGAGGAATGCAGGAAAGGAAAAACATTCACCAAGTGTCAAGGACTACATGACGCAACTAAATGCGATTCGTCACAGCCACCGAAATAAAATGCCTGCAACGCAGAGAACCACGCAGCGTGGTCACCCAGATGCCCAAAGAGACCGACAACACTCATAGAAGGCACCCCCAACATAATTATCAAAAACATAAATAAAAAAATCTACAGAATTGCCAAAGTCAACCACTCATAACAATAGAATCCATAACCCACTGACTATACACGACCATATCATTATCACATACAAGCATGACATAAATAACACACAGAACACTAACAGAGAAGAGATTCTCAAAAAGCTCCGCAAACGCTTTATAATTGACTATGACATTGACACACAGGCTGTATTTCCCGGATACAGAATGTATACAACCATGTTCGACAAACAAGCATCAGATAGCGTACCCCCGACAGAGCCCTCAAATCATACCACACAAGCCATTATGCATGCACAGAACGACCGACTGACCTTCATATACGCAAACATCAACTGCTACAGTAACAAACGGACACTAATAAATAACTACATAGAGAATAACAACATTCAAGGTTGCCTTTTCGCAGAAACAAAGACCAAAACTGGGAAATCATACAAAAATAAGGACACATCAACATCAATGCACGCGGAGGACCCCTTTTACAGGTATCCTCCACACCACACGTAGAGCCAACCCGCCAGTACTGAACAACCCCACAAAATGATTGCCTCTACTTTGCGATCCCATTTGACAATTACAAACTTCACATCTTTCTGATATACATTTAACCACACTCACCGAGTGTGGTCCATGATCGAACAGAACATCGCCATAAAAGCACCCCATGAATAGATATTCGATTATCATTGGTGACTTTAATCTAAACCCCTAGAAGAGACGTCAACTATAAACGTTCATAAATAACTCTGACTTCAGAAGACAATACACACACACAACCAACACTCATCATGCCCAACAATAATGACACAACCCCAGGTATACTACATGCATACTGACAATCTAACAAATAATATAACATACATCAAAGTAACACCAGACCGTTGCTCAGATAACTTGGCTATTAAATTTACATTTCAACTAGACCGACCACGAACTGCCGAAACAATCAAGACAAAATTCATTCTCAAACTCACAAATACAAAAGCAGTAAATACATTCATGCTGACATACCTGAACGAAATCGAAAGAGAAGACATTGAACTACATCACCTAACGGAATTTTAGACAAAACTCACTAGCTCTATAATAAAACATAGCCCCTAAACAAAACGAAACATTTTACAAACACAAAGTACCTAAGTACATACTTACACTAATCAAGTACGAGTGACAAACGTGCCGAAAATACACTCTGACAAGGGGGCAGAAACACAAAAACAATATTGAATAGACTAAACAAAACCATACAGACAATGACACGGCAATAAAAGGCACATTCATGGTTCGAAGTATGCAAATAAATTGAGAGAGACCGAGGAACAACCTATTGGACTAAAATTAAACGACAGACAAAATACAAAAAGACGTCACGTACAGCTACACTCCAACAAGATATTAAAAAAACATACGACAGACGAACATAAGGCATACGCCTTCGCAAACCACCTCACATCTGCTTTCACCCCCATCGACGACCCTACATATAACAACGATAACCCCACAAACGTGAACGACTGGTACGATAGACATTGTAACCAAAACACAGTGGGATAGGTATCCTCCATACCGCACGTAGAGCCAACCCGCCAGTACCGAACAACCCACAAAATGATTGCCTCTACTTTACGATCCCATTTGACAATGACAAACTTCACATCTTTCTGATATACATTTCAACCACACACACCAATCGAACAGAACATCGCCATAAAAGCACCCAATGAATAGATATTCGATTATCATTGGTGACTTTAACCTACACCCCTAGAAGAGACGTCAACTACAAACATTCATAAATAACTCTGACTTCAGAAGACAATACACACACAACCAACACTCATCATGCCCAACAATAATGACACCACCCCGGATATACTACATACATACTGACAATCCAACAAATAATATAAGAGACATCGAAGTAACACCATACCTTTGCTCAGATCACTTGGCTGTTAAATTTACATTTAAACTAGACCGAACACCAACTGCCGAAACAATCAAGACAAAAATCAATCTCAAACTCACAAATACAAAGGCAGCAAATACATTCATGCCGACATACTTGAACGAAATCGAAAGAGAAGACATAGAACTACATCGCCTAACGGAATTTCAGACAAAACTCACCAGCTCTATAATAAAACATAGCCCCCAAACAAACGGAACATTTTACAAACACAGACTACCTAAGTACATACTTACACTAATCAAGTACAAGTGACAAACGTGCAGAGAATACACTCTGACAGGAGGCAGAAACACAAAAACAATAATGAATAGACTAAACAAAACCATACAGACAATGACACGGCAATAAAAGTCACATAAATGGCTCAAGTATACAAAGAAATTGAGAGAGGCCGAGGAACAACCTATTGGACTAACATTAAACGACAGACAAAATACAAAAAGACATCACGTACACCTACACTCCTACAAGATATTAAAAAGACATACGACAGACGAACATACGGCATACGCCTTCGCAAACCACTCCACATCTGCTTTCACTCCCATCGGCGCCCCTACATATATCAACGATAACTCCACAAACGTGAACGACTGGTACGACAGACATTTTAACCAAAACACAGACAATAAGGAACCGCCAAACATAACAGAAGACGAATACTATGACATACTAGATACAGGTAAAACACCGCCCCGGACAAGATCTTACCACAAAACAACTTCTTCGAAGCCTATCATACGAAATACATATACACATAATATCTATTATTTCATGATAAAATAACTTAATATTTAAACAGAGTTAAATCATACTAGTTGCTGATTAAAATATTCTTAAAATGTAGTAACGTATGAGTAGTTAGGCAACACCGATTCCAACGCACCCCCCGCGAAGATTTCGATTAATTTAATCCGCGGTTTAATCGAACTTTTGATTCGCGTAAGTAGAGCAATTTGGGGGTAATTAGAGCATTAAAGCGGCGGATTCGCGTTTTAATGGGATAATCGCGGTAATTATCCGCGGTATTTGCATACAATTGCTCTAATTACGCGATTATCCGCGGTATTTGCATACAATTGCTCTAATTACGCCAGCTATTCCGCGGTATTTGCATACAATTGCTCTAATTACGCGATTATCCGCGGTATTTGCATACAATTGCTCTAATTACGCCAGCTATTCCGCGGAATTTGCATACAATTGCTCTAATTACGCGAATCAAAAGTTCGATTAAACCGCGGATTAAATTATGGTGATTGTATTGGTGGGCAAGGGCCGGCCAACATACCACCCCCACGCCGCCCCCCGCCGCCCCCCGCCGCCCCCGAGTGACATACCAGACTAGACGCCGCGCCGCCCCCCGCCGCCCCCGCACTGCCACCACGCTGCCCCCCGCCGGCCGTCGCCTCACTGCGGCCCCCGACGTGGCACGAATCTCCCGCGCACCGGGGGGTGGAGCGCATCTGAGCCGCATATGTTTGGCGGTAAATTACAAAGCACGGTCACGGAAATCATCCATCACCGCACACAATAAAAACTGCACCCTTCACGGATGGGAGCGTGGGAAATTAAGCTTTGTATATTAGTACTACACTGCTTATCAAAGGCGCACATCTGCGCAGATGTTTCGTGGTAAAACGCCGCCCAGAGACCGTCCATCCATCACATGACACAATAAAAACTGCACCCTTCGCCGTGTTAAATATCCGACAGACAAATACATTCCTGGATGGCTACCTGTGTACCATTCAGATGAACCATAAATAACCGGCGGGCGGAGCCTGGGAAATTAAACCAGGCATCATAAATATGTCAATTTCATCCCGCTCACAGACATGTTTATGTACGGGTGCAGCTGCCATGCTCTCAGACAAGCCCTTCAGCGCGGCCTGAGCCGGTTATCTGAAAGGCGCAGTGTGATTTATAGGTATTAGACCCAAGCCAGATATGCACGTGCACCAATTAACTTGCCGCAACATTCCTACCTGCGCGAACACAGGGGCCGCCGCACCCCACCCCTGCGAGGGTTATTTAAACGAAAAACGCCGTGCCGCGAGCATCAGTTTCCTCCGAATAGTGTCGAAGCTCACATCTAGCCCTTCAAGTTTCTTGTGTTACCCTCTGTGCCAGCACCGATCTCCTAGTGAGTGTTATCGTGTTAACTCACCGTTCAACATACAGTGCCCGGCCAGTTTCGAATAGGTAAGTGCTTATTTATATTAAATTAAATATCCGCGGGCCCCAATTTAAATAAAAATTATTAGTGCAGCGGTATAAACTTAATCGATTTAAATGCATTTTCCTGGATATATAGCAGATGCCTCACATCGTAATTTAATGTAGCGTTTGAATCAGCATGAATTAATAGTTTGTATTTTATTGCTCGCAGATATGGAGTTTGTAAGCAGCTTGAATAAGATTGGGATGGTAAAAGCTATCATCAAAATCGGCGAACTGGAGCAGGACGTTCAACATCGCATCATCGAAGGCAGGAAAATCACCACCAAATTTGGCGAGAAGCAAACGGTCGAGCTGGAGCAGGGGATCCTATTCCTACCGAAGCGTTTCAACAGCATCAGTAGCGATGAGTTTGGGGAGGCAGTCGCACGTGGTCTGTACATCAGCAGGAGATCGGACAATGGACTGTCATTTGAGAGTGATGCAGAGAGAGCTGCGCGATAGGACGTTGTTGCTGAAACGCAAAATCGACGAGGTTAAAAGGATGATCGAGACGCGCAAGCGCAGCATCGAAATCATCAAGCAGATGGCATCATTAAAAATAAGTGTTTAGTCATTTAATGTCAGCACAAAGAGATGGATCGCATCGATATCCTCATGAAGAGGTTTGACATAGAATTCACATTGGAGGAGACGCTTCTGGGCAGCTCTACATTCTCACTCAATAAATCCCAAACAAAGCACGTGAGCATTGGGATAAGTCCTACTGCGGGTTTCATACCCATCGTCAAAATATGGGGTCCATTCGCCTCCATATTCTTCACAGCGGACGAGTGGAAGCAGTTTACCGCACTCGACATTGGAGGATTGACAGAGCCCATCTCGATGGAGCAGTTCGACATATATAGAGAGGCCTCACTGTGGATCGAACAGAGGGAGTTCAAGATAGCTCTGTCTGAAGAGGCTGTACATACCCTGGTGCGCATTAAAAAACTAATAGACTCTAAATTGGATATTTTATCAGAGTGCGCATTTAAAGACTATTACAACAGTCTGCTGTGCGCGTGTGCAAAAATGAATAATGGTGATTTAATGGATAATATTATGATGTTAATAGCTCCACATAAAAAATTGTTTCGAGCACAAATAATGTTAGAATATTTGTACATGTATAATGATGCTATATTGTCAACATATGAAAGTTTAAAATAAATATCTCCTATATCTAATTATGCGTCTTATTAACCACCGGCAATAAATAGGGAAAAATAAAAACAACGGATAATAATAATACTGATTTATTGCTCATCATGTTACATCTCTATCAAGGAATTAAATATATTACAATACATTTGTACTATCTATCCAGGAATTAAATACATTATCATGGCCCAGCCACTTGACAAAAACTTTGCTGCCCTTCCGCTTCAAGACCTTCTCAACGAGGTAGGTATCAGGATGTTTCGTCAGCTGCAGCTCTTCATTATAGAATGCTCCGCGGATGGGGGTCCCATGCATGTCCTCGAGCAGATATGAGGCAGGATCTGTGATTCGAGCCTGCTTAATTTTAAATAATTCAGCCGACCAATTTGGCGTGTACCCCTTCTCGAATAACGCTTTCTGCCTGCTTATTCGAACTACATCATTAACACTAAACTTTCGCACACCGGACATTTTAACGTGCGAATAAATGGTATCTAGAAGATGTTGTTCATGCTTCTTGGTGACGTCACAGGGTCTCATACCAATAATACGATGTTTCCTGACATTATATTCGGCGGTGGCATCGGTGAGAATGTCTATCCATGAATATGTCCCCCTCAAACTAAACGATCGATAAAGACTATTTTTTATAGTACGTATCACGCGCTCAGCCATGGATGCCTTGATTTTAGTATAGGATGAATAATGATTCACTTTATATTTAGCTAGCAGCGCCTTCATCGTAGAGTTGTAAAATTCAGTACCATTGTCAGTCTGCAAATTCTTCGGAGTACGACGCCCGCGAAAAATATCAGCGAAAGCGGCACTAACGCATTTAGCAGTTTTATCCTTTAGTGGACGAGTCCATAGGAACTTGGAGAAGCAGTCAATCACCACCAGAATGAATCTGTACTCCTTATTATCTCGAGCGTAAAAGGAGAATTCCGCCAAGTCAGCTTGCCATAGATCATCAAGTCCTTTAATGATAGTCCTCCTTCTCCCAAAGTTAACACGAGCGGGTCTATGGAGCTCATCAACGATACCGCTCTTAATAGCACTCATTATTTAGGTGCGGCTACGGGCTTGCGAGGAGTGACGCCCGGAGTACGTCTGCTCTCTCTTATAGTCTGCTGTACTTTGGTATGTATCAGCTCTCGCAAATGTACATCATCATCCTGGCGCTTTTTCTTCAGGTCGGCTAACTCGCCTATAACAAGCGCATCGTGAGCCTGCATTCTTTCTTCCTGCTGCTTCTTTGCATCATCCAATTCCTGCTTAAAAGCAGCGCCATAAGCCTGAAGTTTTTCTCTCTCAGCCGACAACTGAACAAATAACTCGCGCAGCTGCTCTACTCTGGTGAACACCATCTCTCTCAGTTTTACATCGCTATCCTCACTCTTCTTCTTCAGATCGGCTAACTCACGAGCAGCAATTACATCATGGATCTGTAGTCTTTCTTCCTGCTGCTTCTTCAGAGCATCCAATTCCTGCTTAATAGTAGCGCCATAAGCATGCAGCTTATCTGCCAGCTGCTTTTTCAGGATAGCTAACTCCCACACATTAGCCTGCAGTTTTTCCTCCTGCTGCTTCTTCAGATCAGATAGTTTCGCATCGGTATTTTTCTGCAGATTTTGCATATTATGCGCAGCAGCCTGCGAATAAAGTGTCAGTTTATTGCGAGCAGCACTAGCCGCACGCTCTAAAATATCAGCCTCCATCTTGTTCAAAGAATCTTCCACGAACCTCCTGCTAGCCGCATCGTCCAAATCCGCGGGCTCCTTTATGCGTGTGAGACGTCTATTATTTAAATCATAATGACCGCTCGACGTTAGCATAAATCCTACGCCATCGCGTCCTCGTGAGCATTTTCGCGTGCCTCCCGCTCTAAAGAAACGGCCGAACTTGTCGACGCTCATCGTATATTTGAGCAGGTAGCGCACATGTCGTTCGTTTTATTCAATTATATCAGCTTCGCGGAGCTCATCATCAATAGCCAGAATCTCATTACCGACGCTGCTATTCCCAGCAGTCCTAGCAGCATGTAGCAGACATAGCCTATCCACCAGCTTTTCTATTTTATCCCAATAGCGGTATTGTACGGGGGTTTTTAAGTCGCACTGCATCTCAGAGTCGAACTCTAGACCTCCAGTAGTTTTAGCGCGGGATCTAGTTAGAGCTGGCGAACTCACGCTGTTTAATAGAGGCGCGATAAACTTCTTATATTTAAATTGGAATATGCTATATTGGTTTTATTGATGATATCAGCATAATTGATTACATCTGTGTGGCTAAATGGTTTTGGCTTCTTACTAAAAATCAGATCATAGAGGCCAGGGTTCCCCGCATAGATTCTTCGCCCGACTAAAAGATCCTCCCCATCTGGGTTAATAGGTGAGTTACCCAGATGAAATCCTCCAGCATGGCTATTATAGACTACGCCGAATGTCTTGTCTAAGTCCTTATCATCACCCCTAACTAACATGGTGAAATATTTTCTAGGTGTTAGCAGCATGTCGTCCAGTAAATGTAAGAGCTCACCCCCTCTAGACGTCGTATCCATATCTTGCTCATCGCCAGCCTCACTACCATACTCCGAAAACGATAGATTCCTCGTAGCCTTTAACTTGGCCGCATGACGTTGTGCTACTGCTTTCGGTGTGGAGCGTATAACAGGGGTTGCAGGTGCTGCCTGTAAAGCCGGGAGTATGACAGGCATAGACATGCTGGTTGCAGGTGGTTGAAGCAGAGCAGAACGTGCTGGAGGTGCTGTCCGTGGATAGGATATATCGAATGTGCGCGGTCGATGTAGAGCAGAACGTGCTGGAGGTTAAGAGGAAAACACATGACAACACGGTAAAAGTATTAAAAAATAAGTCCTGCATTTATCGAATGCGTTAGCCTATTAGCGGCAGTGTAAAGACAGGGGCTATTATAATGATGTGAAAAAATGAGCACGCCCGATGTGATGGATAATAGGTTCGCATAAACAAGCACTTCGAGTACAAATAATGTTAGAGGACATTTACATGTATAGTGATGCTGTATTGTCAACATTTGAATGTTTCAAACAAATGACTCTAATTAAGTGTTTTATCAGCCTACAATAAATAGAGAAATAATTCGATTTATTACTCATGCATATCCTCGAGTAGCTAGGAAACTAGATCTGTAATTCGAGCCTGCTTAATTACAGTATTAACTCTAATCGCCCGCTAGGTCATAGGTGCATTGATTTGTACACCTGTCAGAACTTGTAGCTGGCAGGGCGCTCCTCCCCACCACATGAGTTTCGGGGGGCTATCTTTAAGCTTGATTTCTGCATACATTAGGGTAGTTCTCAGGCAGCAACGACGAAGCATGCATCCACCCAAGAGCACTAACACTCGCAGTCCTCCGCATATTAAGAGAAGTAAGTACACCACTTCTAGCCAAATAATTATGAATAAATCATATATTTTATTGCTCCCAGATATGGACTTCGTAAGTAGCCTGAATAAGATTGGGATGGTAAAAGCTTTAATCAAAATCAGCGAGCTGCAGCAGGATTTATTATTAAAAATAGTATTGTATATGTTTGCATGATTTTTCTTTATTTAATATGTTCTGTTCTCTCTATACACTATGGAGGGGTGAATAAAAATAAAGTTTTACATTGTATTATTATTTTTTATTACCATATAAAATATCAACTACATACTCGTGACGGAGTGGCGGAGGGGCGGAGGGGCTTCGGGAGGAGCGGAGGGGCTCGTTGTGTTGGTGGAGGAGCGGAGGGGCTTCGGGACGGTACGGAGGATATATATATATATATATATATATATATATATATATATATATATATATATATATATACCACCACCAACAGGTGTCTCACGGGTATCTCACAGGTGTCTCACACGTGTCTCACAGCTGTCTCAGAGGTGTTTTACAGCTGTCTCACAGCGTCTCACATATGTATCACAGCGTCTCACACGTTACTACATTTTAAAAATATAAAGGGCGGTGGTGCTTCGGGAGGGGCGGAGGGGCAGGTGGGGCTTTGGGAGGGGCGGAGGGGCTGGTGGTGTTGGAGATGGAGGTGGGGCTTCGGGAGGGGCGGAGGGGCTGGTGGAGTGTACGGAGGGGCTACGGGAGGGTCCGCATACTAGCGCCCTGATTGTATTGGGTAGCAATTTGCTGTGTCTAATGAAGCTCGGCTCGAATCCAGCACCCCTGTCCATTGATCCATATTGATCACCTCTAGCGATTGTTGCTGCTTGACGACCTTCATCGTACCAAACCTCTCACATCGCGGATGAGACTCTAGCTCACCACCTCCTTTTAACGTTTGCTGGTCATTACAGGTTCTCCCTGATCCATCCAAAGCATTCTTTTCGGTCTTAGGTTGTCTCATCGTGGCATTTGTTTGATGTTTAGTTTCATGCCGTTTGAGATTATCGCTTCTTGTAAATGTTCTCTCACAGTGCAAACACTTCAATAATCTGGCAGAATTAGTAGTCTTGTGTCTTTTCAATCCACGCAGCCACCGGAAAGAAGACTCACATCTATTACACTTATACATGCTGATGGATCGAATGCAACTGATATCTCTGTGACAGCCACTGTGCCAGTCTCTCTTATATATATCCTCCGTACCGTCCCGAAGCCCCTCCGCCACTCCGTCACGAGTATGTAGTTGATATTTTATATGGTAATAAAAAATAATAATACAATGTAAAACTTTATTTTTATTCACCCCTCCATAGTGTATAGAGAGAACAGAACATATTAAATAAAGAAAAATCATGCAAACATATACAATACTATTTTTAATAATAAATCCTGCTGCAGCTCGCTGATTTTGATTAAAGCTTTTACCATCCCAATCTTATTCAGGCTACTTACGAAGTCCATATCTGGGAGCAATAAAATATATGATTTATTCATAATTATTTGGCTAGAAGTGGTGTACTTACTTCTCTTAATATGCGGAGGACTGCGAGTGTTAGTGCTCTTGGGTGGATGCATGCTTCGTCGTTGCTGCCTGAGAACTACCCTAATGTATGCAGAAATCAAGCTTAAAGATAGCCCCCCGAAACTCATGTGGTGGGGAGGAGCGCCCTGCCAGCTACAAGTTCTGACAGGTGTACAAATCAATGCACCTATGACCTAGCGGGCGATTAGAGTTAATACTGTAATTAAGCAGGCTCGAATTACAGATCTAGTTTCCTAGCTACTCGAGGATATGCATGAGTAATAAATCGAATTATTTCTCTATTTATTGTAGGCTGATAAAACACTTAATTAGAGTCATTTGTTTGAAACATTCAAATGTTGACAATACAGCATCACTATACATGTAAATGTCCTCTAACATTATTTGTACTCGAAGTGCTTGTTTATGCGAACCTATTATCCATCACATCGGGCGTGCTCATTTTTTCACATCATTATAATAGCCCCTGTCTTTACACTGCCGCTAATAGGCTAACGCATTCGATAAATGCAGGACTTATTTTTTAATACTTTTACCGTGTTGTCATGTGTTTTCCTCTTAACCTCCAGCACGTTCTGCTCTACATCGACCGCGCACATTCGATATATCCTATCCACGGACAGCACCTCCAGCACGTTCTGCTCTGCTTCAACCACCTGCAACCAGCATGTCTATGCCTGTCATACTCCCGGCTTTACAGGCAGCACCTGCAACCCCTGTTATACGCTCCACACCGAAAGCAGTAGCACAACGTCATGCGGCCAAGTTAAAGGCTACGAGGAATCTATCGTTTTCGGAGTATGGTAGTGAGGCTGGCGATGAGCAAGATATGGATACGACGTCTAGAGGGGGTGAGCTCTTACATTTACTGGACGACATGCTGCTAACACCTAGAAAATATTTCACCATGTTAGTTAGGGGTGATGATAAGGACTTAGACAAGACATTCGGCGTAGTCTATAATAGCCATGCTGGAGGATTTCATCTGGGTAACTCACCTATTAACCCAGATGGGGAGGATCTTTTAGTCGGGCGAAGAATCTATGCGGGGAACCCTGGCCTCTATGATCTGATTTTTAGTAAGAAGCCAAAACCATTTAGCCACACAGATGTAATCAATTATGCTGATATCATCAATAAAACCAATATAGCATATTCCAATTTAAATATAAGAAGTTTATCGCGCCTCTATTAAACAGCGTGAGTTCGCCAGCTCTAACTAGATCCCGCGCTAAAACTACTGGAGGTCTAGAGTTCGACTCTGAGATGCAGTGCGACTTAAAAACCCCCGTACAATACCGCTATTGGGATAAAATAGAAAAGCTGGTGGATAGGCTATGTCTGCTACATGCTGCTAGGACTGCTGGGAATAGCAGCGTCGGTAATGAGATTCTGGCTATTGATGATGAGCTCCGCGAAGCTGATATAATTGAATAAAACGAACGACATGTGCGCTACCTGCTCAAATATACGATGAGCGTCGACAAGTTCGGCCGTTTCTTTAGAGCGGGAGGCACGCGAAAATGCTCACGAGGACGCGATGGCGTAGGATTTATGCTAACGTCGAGCGGTCATTATGATTTAAATAATAGACGTCTCACACGCATAAAGGAGCCCGCGGATTTGGACGATGCGGCTAGCAGGAGGTTCGTGGAAGATTCTTTGAACAAGATGGAGGCTGATATTTTAGAGCGTGCGGCTAGTGCTGCTCGCAATAAACTGACACTTTATTCGCAGGCTGCTGCGCATAATATGCAAAATCTGCAGAAAAATACCGATGCGAAACTATCTGATCTGAAGAAGCAGCAGGAGGAAAAACTGCAGGCTAATGTGTGGGAGTTAGCTATCCTGAAAAAGCAGCTGGCAGATAAGCTGCATGCTTATGGCGCTACTATTAAGCAGGAATTGGATGCTCTGAAGAAGCAGCAGGAAGAAAGACTACAGATCCATGATGTAATTGCTGCTCGTGAGTTAGCCGATCTGAAGAAGAAGAGTGAGGATAGCGATGTAAAACTGAGAGAGATGGTGTTCACCAGAGTAGAGCAGCTGCGCGAGTTATTTGTTCAGTTGTCGGCTGAGAGAGAAAAACTTCAGGCTTATGGCGCTGCTTTTAAGCAGGAATTGGATGATGCAAAGAAGCAGCAGGAAGAAAGAATGCAGGCTCACGATGCGCTTGTTATAGGCGAGTTAGCCGACCTGAAGAAAAAGCGCCAGGATGATGATGTACATTTGCGAGAGCTGATACATACCAAAGTACAGCAGACTATAAGAGAGAGCAGACGTACTCCGGGCGTCACTCCTCGCAAGCCCGTAGCCGCACCTAAATAATGAGTGCTATTAAGAGCGGTATCGTTGATGAGCTCCATAGACCCGCTCGTGTTAACTTTGGGAGAAGGAGGACTATCATTAAAGGACTTGATGATCTATGGCAAGCTGACTTGGCGGAATTCTCCTTTTACGCTCGAGATAATAAGGAGTACAGATTCATTCTGGTGGTGATTGACTGCTTCTCCAAGTTCCTATGGACTCGTCCACTAAAGGATAAAACTGCTAAATGCGTTAGTGCCGCTTTCGCTGATATTTTTCGCGGGCGTCGTACTCCGAAGAATTTGCAGACTGACAATGGTACTGAATTTTACAACTCTACGATGAAGGCGCTGCTAGCTAAATATAAAGTGAATCATTATTCATCCTATACTAAAATCAAGGCATCCATGGCTGAGCGCGTGATACGTACTATAAAAAATAGTCTTTATCGATCGTTTAGTTTGAGGGGGACATATTCATGGATAGACATTCTCACCGATGCCACCGCCGAATATAATGTCAGGAAACATCGTATTATTGGCATGAGACCCTGTGACGTCACCAAGAAGCATGAACAACATCTTCTAGATACCATTTATTCGCACGTTAAAATGTCCGGTGTGCGAAAGTTTAGTGTTAATGATGTAGTTCGAATAAGCAGGCAGAAAGCGTTATTCGAGAAGGGGTACACGCCAAATTGGTCGGCTGAATTATTTAAAATTAAGCAGGCTCGAATCACAGATCCTGCCTCATATCTGCTCGAGGACATGCATGGGACCCCCATACGCGGAGCATTCTATAATGAAGAGCTGCAGCTGACGAAACATCCTGATACCTACCTCGTTGAGAAGGTCTTGAAGCGGAAGGGCAGCAAAGTTTTTGTCAAGTGGCTGGGCCATGATAATGTATTTAATTCCTGGATAGATAGTACAAATGTATTGTAATATATTTAATTCCTTGATAGAGATGTAACATGATGAGCAATAAATCAGTATTATTATTATCCGTTGTTTTTATTTTTCCCTATTTATTGCCGGTGGTTAATAAGACGCATAATTAGATATAGGAGATATTTATTTTAAACTTTCATATGTTGACAATATAGCATCATTATACATGTACAAATATTCTAACATTATTTGTGCTCGAAACAATTTTTTATGTGGAGCTATTAACATCATAATATTATCCATTAAATCACCATTATTCATTTTTGCACACGCGCACAGCAGACTGTTGTAATAGTCTTTAAATGCGCACTCTGATAAAATATCCAATTTAGAGTCTATTAGTTTTTTAATGCGCACCAGGGTATGTACAGCCTCTTCAGACAGAGCTATCTTGAACTCCCTCTGTTCGATCCACAGTGAGGCCTCTCTATATATGTCGAACTGCTCCATCGAGATGGGCTCTGTCAATCCTCCAATGTCGAGTGCGGTAAACTGCTTCCACTCGTCCGCTGTGAAGAATATGGAGGCGAATGGACCCCATATTTTGACGATGGGTATGAAACCCGCAGTAGGACTTATCCCAATGCTCACGTGCTTTGTTTGGGATTTATTGAGTGAGAATGTAGAGCTGCCCAGAAGCGTCTCCTCCAATGTGAATTCTATGTCAAACCTCTTCATGAGGATATCGATGCGATCCATCTCTTTGTGCTGACATTAAATGACTAAACACTTATTTTTAATGATGCCATCTGCTTGATGATTTCGATGCTGCGCTTGCGCGTCTCGATCATCCTTTTAACCTCGTCGATTTTGCGTTTCAGCAACAACGTCCTATCGCGCAGCTCTCTCTGCATCACTCTCAAATGACAGTCCATTGTCCGATCTCCTGCTGATGTACAGACCACGTGCGACTGCCTCCCCAAACTCATCGCTACTGATGCTGTTGAAACGCTTCGGTAGGAATAGGATCCCCTGCTCCAGCTCGACCGTTTGCTTCTCGCCAAATTTGGTGGTGATTTTCCTGCCTTCGATGATGCGATGTTGAACGTCCTGCTCCAGTTCGCCGATTTTGATGATAGCTTTTACCATCCCAATCTTATTCAAGCTGCTTACAAACTCCATATCTGCGAGCAATAAAATACAAACTATTAATTCATGCTGATTCAAACGCTACATTAAATTACGATGTGAGGCATCTGCTATATATCCAGGAAAATGCATTTAAATCGATTAAGTTTATACCGCTGCACTAATAATTTTTATTTAAATTGGGGCCCGCGGATATTTAATTTAATATAAATAAGCACTTACCTATTCGAAACTGGCCGGGCACTGTATGTTGAACGGTGAGTTAACACGATAACACTCACTAGGAGATCGGTGCTGGCACAGAGGGTAACACAAGAAACTTGAAGGGCTAGATGTGAGCTTCGACACTATTCGGAGGAAACTGATGCTCGCGGCACGGCGTTTTTCGTTTAAATAACCCTCGCAGGGGTGGGGTGCGGCGGCCCCTGTGTTCGCGCAGGTAGGAATGTTGCGGCAAGTTAATTGGTGCACGTGCATATCTGGCTTGGGTCTAATACCTATAAATCACACTGCGCCTTTCAGATAACCGGCTCAGGCCGCGCTGAAGGGCTTGTCTGAGAGCATGGCAGCTGCACCCGTACATAAACATGTCTGTGAGCGGGATGAAATTGACATATTTATGATGCCTGGTTTAATTTCCCAGGCTCCGCCCGCCGGTTATTTATGGTTCATCTGAATGGTACACAGGTAGCCATCCAGGAATGTATTTGTCTGTCGGATATTTAACACGGCGAAGGGTGCAGTTTTTATTGTGTCATGTGATGGATGGACGGTCTCTGGGCGGCGTTTTACCACGAAACATCTGCGCAGATGTGCGCCTTTGATAAGCAGTGTAGTACTAATATACAAAGCTTAATTTCCCACGCTCCCATCCGTGAAGGGTGCAGTTTTTATTGTGTGCGGTGATGGATGATTTCCGTGACCGTGCTTTGTAATTTACCGCCAAACATATGCGGCTCAGATGCGCTCCACCCCCCGGTGCGCGGGAGATTCGTGCCACGTCGGGGGCCGCAGTGAGGCGACGGCCGGCGGGGGGCAGCGTGGTGGCAGTGCGGGGGCGGCGGGGGGCGGCGCGGCGTCTAGTCTGGTATGTCACTCGGGGGCGGCGGGGGGCGGCGGGGGGCGGCGTGGGGGTGGTATGTTGGCCGGCCCTTGCCCACCAATACAATCACCATAATTTAATCCGCGGTTTAATCGAACTTTTGATTCGCGTAATTAGAGCAATTGTATGCAAATTCCGCGGAATAGCTGGCGTAATTAGAGCAATTGTATGCAAATACCGCGGATAATCGCGTAATTAGAGCAATTGTATGCAAATACCGCGGAATAGCTGGCGTAATTAGAGCAATTGTATGCAAATACCGCGGATAATCGCGTAATTAGAGCAATTGTATGCAAATACCGCGGATAATTACCGCGATTATCCCATTAAAACGCGAATCCGCCGCTTTAATGCTCTAATTACCCCCAAATTGCTCTACTTACGCGAATCAAAAGTTCGATTAAACCGCGGATTAAATTAATCGAAATCTTCGCGGGGGGTGCGTTGGAATCGGTGTTGCCTAACTACTCATACGTTACTACATTTTAAGAATATTTTAATCAGCAACTAGTATGATTTAACTCTGTTTAAATATTAAGTTATTTTATCATGAAATAATAGATATTATGTGTATATGTATTTCGTATGATAGGCTTCGAAGAAGTTGTTTTGTGGTAAGATCTTGTCCGGGGCGGTGTTTTACCTGTATCTAGTATGTCATAGTATTCGTCTTCTGTTATGTTTGGCGGTTCCTTATTGTCTGTGTTTTGGTTAAAATGTCTGTCGTACCAGTCGTTCACGTTTGTGGAGTTATCGTTGATATATGTAGGGGCGCCGATGGGAGTGAAAGCAGATGTGGAGTGGTTTGCGAAGGCGTATGCCGTATGTTCGTCTGTCGTATGTCTTTTTAATATCTTGTAGGAGTGTAGGTGTACGTGATGTCTTTTTGTATTTTGTCTGTCGTTTAATGTTAGTCCAATAGGTTGTTCCTCGGCCTCTCTCAATTTCTTTGTATACTTGAGCCATTTATGTGACTTTTATTGCCGTGTCATTGTCTGTATGGTTTTGTTTAGTCTATTCATTATTGTTTTTGTGTTTCTGCCTCCTGTCAGAGTGTATTCTCTGCACGTTTGTCACTTGTACTTGATTAGTGTAAGTATGTACTTAGGTAGTCTGTGTTTGTAAAATGTTCCGTTTGTTTGGGGGCTATGTTTTATTATAGAGCTGGTGAGTTTTGTCTGAAATTCCGTTAGGCGATGTAGTTCTATGTCTTCTCTTTCGATTTCGTTCAAGTATGTCGGCATGAATGTATTTGCTGCCTTTGTATTTGTGAGTTTGAGATTGATTTTTGTCTTGATTGTTTCGGCAGTTGGTGTTCGGTCTAGTTTAAATGTAAATTTAACAGCCAAGTGATCTGAGCAAAGGTATGGTGTTACTTCGATGTCTCTTATATTATTTGTTGGATTGTCAGTATGTATGTAGTATATCCGGGGTGGTGTCATTATTGTTGGGCATGATGAGTGTTGGTTGTGTGTGTATTGTCTTCTGAAGTCAGAGTTATTTATGAATGTTTGTAGTTGACGTCTCTTCTAGGGGTGTAGGTTAAAGTCACCAATGATAATCGAATATCTATTCATTGGGTGCTTTTATGGCGATGTTCTGTTCGATTGGTGTGTGTGGTTGAAATGTATATCAGAAAGATGTGAAGTTTGTCATTGTCAAATGGGATCGTAAAGTAGAGGCAATCATTTTGTGGGTTGTTCGGTACTGGCGGGTTGGCTCTACGTGCGGTATGGAGGATACCTATCCCACTGTGTTTTGGTTACAATGTCTATCGTACCAGTCGTTCACGTTTGTGGGGTTATCGTTGTTATATGTAGGGTCGTCGATGGGGGTGAAAGCAGATGTGAGGTGGTTTGCGAAGGCGTATGCCTTATGTTCGTCTGTCGTATGTTTTTTTAATATCTTGTTGGAGTGTAGCTGTACGTGACGTCTTTTTGTATTTTGTCTGTCGTTTAATTTTAGTCCAATAGGTTGTTCCTCGGTCTCTCTCAATTTATTTGCATACTTCGAACCATGAATGTGCCTTTTATTGCCGTGTCATTGTCTGTATGGTTTTGTTTAGTCTATTCAATATTGTTTTTGTGTTTCTGCCCCCTTGTCAGAGTGTATTTTCGGCACGTTTGTCACTCGTACTTGATTAGTGTAAGTATGTACTTAGGTACTTTGTGTTTGTAAAATGTTTCGTTTTGTTTAGGGGCTATGTTTTATTATAGAGCTAGTGAGTTTTGTCTAAAATTCCGTTAGGTGATGTAGTTCAATGTCTTCTCTTTCGATTTCGTTCAGGTATGTCAGCATGAATGTATTTACTGCTTTTGTATTTGTGAGTTTGAGAATGAATTTTGTCTTGATTGTTTCGGCAGTTCGTGGTCGGTCTAGTTGAAATGTAAATTTAATAGCCAAGTTATCTGAGCAACGGTCTGGTGTTACTTTGATGTATGTTATATTATTTGTTAGATTGTCAGTATGCATGTAGTATACCTGGGGTTGTGTCATTATTGTTGGGCATGATGAGTGTTGGTTGTGTGTGTGTATTGTCTTCTGAAGTCAGAGTTATTTATGAACGTTTATAGTTGACGTCTCTTCTAGGGGTTTAGATTAAAGTCACCAATGATAATCGAATATCTATTCATGGGGTGCTTTTATGGCGATGTTCTGTTCGATCATGGACCACACTCGGTGAGTGTGGTTAAATGTATATCAGAAAGATGTGAAGTTTGTAATTGTCAAATGGGATCGCAAAGTAGAGGCAATCATTTTGTGGGGTTGTTCAGTACTGGCGGGTTGGCTCTACGTGTGGTGTGGAGGATACCTGTAAAAGGGGTCCTCCGCGTGCATTGATGTTGATGTGTCCTTATTTTTGTATGATTTCCCAGTTTTGGTCTTTGTTTCTGCGAAAAGGCAACCTTGAATGTTGTTATTCTCTATGTAGTTATTTATTAGTGTCCGTTTGTTACTGTAGCAGTTGATGTTTGCGTATATGAAGGTCAGTCGGTCGTTCTGTGCATGCATAATGGCTTGTGTGGTATGATTTGAGGGCTCTGTCGGGGGTACGCTATCTGGTGCTTGTTTGTCGAACATGGTTGTATACATTCTGTATCCGGGAAATACAGCCTGTGTGTCAATGTCATAGTCAATTATAAAGCGTTTGCGGAGCTTTTTGAGAATCTCTTCTCTGTTAGTGTTCTGTGTGTTATTTATGTCATGCTTGTATGTGATAATGATATGGTCGTGTATAGTCAGTGGGTTATGGATTCTATTGTTATGAGTGGTTGACTTTGGCAATTCTGTAGATTTTTTTATTTATGTTTTTGATAATTATGTTGGGGGTGCCTTCTATGAGTGTTGTCGGTCTCTTTGGGCATCTGGGTGACCACGCTGCGTGGTTCTCTGCGTTGCAGGCATTTTATTTCGGTGGCTGTGACGAATCGCATTTAGTTGCGTCATGTAGTCCTTGACACTTGGTGAATGTTTTTCCTTTCCTGCATTCCTCGGTTGTGTGATCGTATGCGGAGCACTTGCTGCATGCTTGTGGTATTGGTTTGGGCGGGGGGGCTTGGTATGAACCTGTAGAACCTATTTAGGTAATACAGTCCCCCGTCATGTGTCATTCTTTCGAACGAGTCGATGTCTCCAGTTATAATTCTTATCATCGATGTTGGTATGTCTGTTGCTCTTGCTATGATGCGTTTGCAGTATCTATAAGTGTATTTCTTGTTAGTGAGTTGTTTGCCAATATCTTCGTCGTCTGGGGTTTCCTTTTCAACTTCAGAGGATTATGTAGTGTGATTCGGTGTATGTGCGTTGTGAGTTCGGTGTGGTAGTTAGCTGTTGTTGGGTTCGGGGTGTTTTGATGAGATGTTTGCCCATCAGTTCCTGGAGTCTATTTTTAGATTCTTTATTGTTTGTTTTAAGAGTGAAGTTGTTGTTTATCAGTTGTATGATAATGTCCTTGTTGTTGGGCATGTGCGTTTCAATTTCAATCAATTTAATTTATGCTCAGTTAATTAATAAAACAACAAATCGCCAACAGCGTAATTTACACATGGCAACACTGAAAATGATTTGGTTGAAAACTAATGTAAAATGATATTGAGGTTATGTTACTTCAAATGTCAATCAAAAGTATGGTTACTCAATCCTCATTTATGATGCGACCAATTGTTGCGTTTGTAGAACCTGTTATCAAATTTTTCCCTCTTATTATTTTTGTTTGTTTGAAAAAGGACAATTTTTAGTTGATAAAAAACGCACATTTGTGTGCCATTCGTTGCTCTTCCACTCTTCCGTTGTAAGAATATATATTTAATACAAACGTTTAAAACGGTTCTTATCAGTTGACGCACTGCGCTAATCTCTCGCTTTGTAAACACACCGAAAATGAATGGACTCTAATTCAGTAAAAATATTTAATGTAATTAATATATAATAATCAAATAATTCAAAACTCGCGCGACACCGATGACGACAACCACCGACAACATACGATGATTCAGATAATTCAAATTAATTAGCGCTAAATTGCCACATTTCGTAATTAAAATTAATTCGTGCCATACTAATAAGAATGGTTAGCCGGTTGGGGGAGGGGGAAGGGGGGATTGCGGAGATAGGAGGAGCCGAACCTTGCGGAGGCTTTTGTTAGGGATGCAGCGACGTGAGTGCACACCTTGGTTCACGGCTCGTAAGTTTTAATTTGACGTTTGGAGCGCCATCTGTTGTAGCCTTTGTGACACACGACTGATACGGAAATTACAGGTATCTTTAGATCATCGTCACATCTACTCTAAGTTTCTGTACCAAACCAAATATGTGTTTTTAAAATAGGTGCTAGGTGTTCCTCCACTTTCCTCTTCTTATTTGGTGCATCATGGCTTGTTTGTCGGGTGTGTCATGCATACTGGGCATCTGCCGGTGATCGCTCGTAGTTAATTAATGCTGATATTTACCTATGTGTGTGAAAATATACACATCCTTGTTTAAATAAAACCGCAGAAGTTTTATCGCCAGACTTACAATTTTTAACTGATAAAAACCCCTACACCTTTTCGCCAGGCATTAACAAATGAATTAATAACTAAATGGATTTTTAAACATTCTAGTGTCACCTAGAGTTAATATTATTTTATTATCTTACACACCCCCGACATGTATTCCATACTTATCGAGAAATACAATTATACTATGTACGTTTTACCCGTTTACCTTAATATAATATTTAATTTATTTTTGAACTCTCGGTACACGTTGTTACCCCGATCCTCCTGTACATGTTACGCCGGACTCCATCTTGAATTTACACTCGCATACGATTCAATATTTTACGGCCTCGTATATTGACACGAAATTTATTTCACAATCGGTACCCGTATATTATCAAATCACAGGGATTATGAAAGATTTAAGTTGGTATGACAGTTGGTATTCTCGGTTATCATCGGTTATCTCTCGGTTATCGCTCGTTAGATGGGTTCCTTCCTTGCGGCGACGCGGCATGCCACAGTGGAAGCCCCTCCCCCCCCCCCTTCGGTGGCGCAAACTCTGAAACAAACACGGCTCCGCCGCCGACGCGGCTTTTGGAAACAGGCGACACGTTTGTCTCCGCGGCGCGAGAGTAATGTGGGGCGCGGGGCGCCCCGTGCTTACAGATAGCAGTGGGGCTCCGCATACGAATATCCATGGGCACCCTCCAGCGCGCGACCTCAAGTCGGCGTTCGCGGGATGCATCGTATGGATGTAGGCCTTGCGGGGGGGGCGTGCCCCGTGCTTGGCGATAGCAGGGTCCCACATACGAACCCCACACCCCTGGGGCACGCCGTTGTACAAATCATAACCTCAAACCATAGATATAACCTCAAGTCTGGGGACTGGAGACCGAAGGCGACATAACCTCAAACCTTAAGCATAACCTCAAACCTTATCAACTCATGTCTCCCACCCAACACCACGTGACTAAATGGGGCGCTCCCATTGGCTGCACGTCGACAAAGGGGCGTGGCCTAAAAGGGAAAGTGGAGGGGGAAGGCCCCATGCTATTTCTTATGGGAAAAAAACGGGCCCAGGTGCCGCCCTATCTACTGACGTGAGGCAAAGTACAGTTATATCTGCATGTTGCAACAGTAACCCCCAGGGGAAGCTAACATTATCATTATTTGTAATTTGGATCGCTGCACTCGAACTTTTTTCACAAAGAACGTTGTACTTACACAGCGAGACTGGGGGCTGAATTCATTATTCATGCAGGAAGTAAAGAGGTTAAGGATGTTAAATATGTAAAGCGCGAGGAAAAATGCGGCGAAGTCTGCCACTTTTACTCACACTTTGTAAGTCAAAGTGAGTGCAAAATGAAACAATGATAATTTATTTATATAACATTTTGGAAAAATAAAATTGCCACAAATGCGAATAATTATGCGCAGATAACACTGCGAATAGTATAATGCCAATATTTAAAAATTTTAATATAATATTCTGTAATATTTCTCATATTAGGGTTAATTATTTCAATAATTTATGCAAAACAAATTATTGAATATAATATATTAAGAATAAAAACATAATTGTTCATGGGAAAAATGTACGTAGGTTTAATAAAAACTTATTTTTTTTTATAATCCAGTCAGAAATTTAAGACCAATTCCAAATTCAATAAAAAAAATCATAAATTAAAAAGTAGCTAAAATTTTAAGGTGAAGAGTATAAATTTCTGTACCCTAAAACTGTACTTTCGTACACAAAAGTTTCGTATTTAAAGTCCAAAACAATTTCATATTTAATTTGATATATTCACTCAAATCAGTAGGGAAATGTTTTTGAAGAGGCAACTACATTATATTCTGTAATTTTTATACCATACAACAATTTAAGAAAGTTTTCAAACATTTAGCATTTTAGAGGAACAAGTTAAGAATATTTTAAAATTCAGTTCAAATTAGGTATTACAACTTTATTTGTTCGCTCAATGAAAATTTCCACAAAATACAGAGTGTTTATAAATTGGACCAAAAACTACACGTGATGATGTTGGTCATAAAATTCCAAGTGGAAAATTGTAATAAAAAGCTGTTGCAGAATGAAAAAAAAATGAAAATAATATTAAAAAAACGGAAAAAAACAAATGTAACTATATCATTTTCAAGCTATGGAGACCCGTAGATACCCAGAAGGCATGGTGCATTATTTTAAAATCAAGAATTTTGTAGTACATATTTGAAGTATTTGAATTTTATGAGCAATATCGCTACGTGTAGTTTTTGTTTATTTATGAAACACCCTGCATTTACAATGCATGAAGATGTATGCCTCATCATATAACTTTCATTCTTAGAAATTCGTATATTTCCATTGTATTGGAAAATAAACTTCGACATCTGCCATATTTCTATTTCCACTTCTTGAAAAATGCTGTTAATGTTTCTTGAAAATTGATCTTTCCATTGTTTGAAAAATTTATTTCAATACTAGGAAAATTTACATTCTAATCCAGGATTTATGCACCAGCAACTATTTTTGCATTCCTATAGGAAAATTGTATATTTAAATTTAAAAGAATTGTATTTCGACCACAGGAAAATTTAGATTTTCAATTCTTGGAGATTTACGAATCAGCAGCATTTTTTCTGAACATTGAAAACTGCAATTTCATTATTTGAATTTGTTTATTTTTTCATTGTTTGGAAAATTGTATTTCGATTCGCGGAAAATTTATATGTAAAATCCTCGAGGATGGAAAAAACTTCGATAGAACTTTTTTTTTTGCAGTTCTATAGGAAATTTAAATATTTTCATTGTTTAAAGAATTACTACTTATATTTCTACCCTTGGCAAATTTATATTTTTAATCCTTGAAGAGTTGTGCACCAGCAGCTGTTTTCTATTCTTAAAAAAATATATGTATACTCCAGCTTCTGCAAAATTTACAATTACTTTCATTCTTAGAAAATTCTTATCTTTCCACTGTTTGGGAAAATATACTTCGACATCTGCCATATTTCTATTTCATCTTCTTGAAAAATGCTGTTAATGATTCTTAAAAAAATATTTTTTAATTAATAAATATTATTATATTTAAATATATATATATATATATATATATATATATATATATATGTATATATATATATATATATGTATATATATATATATATATATATGTATATATATATATATATGTATATATATATATATATATATAAATGTATATGGCTCGAGATTAATTTTATTTTCTCCGTGAAGATGTAAGGTTTGTAAATACAATCTCCTATTTAGTGAACATTTATAATTTCAGAATAAAACACTACTATGTTTTAACCACACAATTTATTGTTACATATATATATATATACATATGTGATGGCCATCACACGTTGAAACTCGAGTCGTGTTTACGGTTTATATGTGTATATATGTAGTCTTATATGTATATATATATATATGTAACAATAAATTGTGTGGTTAAAACATAGTAGTGTTTTATTCTGAATTTAATATGGATTACCACAAAGTAAAGATCTCAACCATCCTAATCATTTATAATTTCATTTAAAAAAAAATTGTTTCCAGTCTTTGAAAATTCCGGTACTGGAAAATATATATTTCCAATCATTGAAGATTTGTATTTCTTGAGAATATTGGAAGAAATGTATGAAAGCTATTGAATTTCGGAAAGTACATGAAAAAGATACATATACACGTATGTTTATATGAAAATTATTGTACTTGTGGAAAAGGCTTTTTTTCCCTAATTCTATAAGAAATTTAAGATTAATTCCATTTTTTTTAAATGTAATGTCGTTTCCTAGCCTATACGAACGCCAGAAAATGATTTTAAGTTTTTAGTGCCTGACGGTTGCTTTGTAATGGAGAAATAACAAAACTGGAATATTTCATTCCCGGCCTAGGCCGGCAATGAATTATTCCTGGAGGTCTACAGCAAATAATGTCTGCTTAGATCTTCCATATTTTTACGAAACTTGCAAATATATTGCGATGGGAGAAATAGTAGGTATGTACAGCCACGGATTATAAGAATGGCGCGTCGGAGCAGTCTTGTATGCTTGTCTACCGTGCCCCTATCGTGCGGGACCAGACAATATTAGATGACGGCTCGGACGGACGGACGCGTCATTCTTAGAGTCCGTGGCTGTACATAAAGTTCCTTCCCAGCCTTTCGGCTTTCTTCCGGCATTAATTGCCGCATCGGCCGGGAATATGTTACTTCCGGTAGTAACCACACAATATACTGCTCTAGTACAGGAAAATCTTATTTCCAATCGTTGACGATTTGTATTTCCATTTCTTGACAATTTTGTAAGATATGTATCAAAGCAAAGCTATTAAATTTCAGAAAGTACATGAAAAAATACATATAAGTATTATTATGATGTATTATAAGTATATACATGAGTATTACATTACAATACATTTTGAAAAATGCCATTTATTTCTTATTCTATAAGAAATTTAAGACTTTTAGAAATTTTTATTCAATTTTTTTTAAAATAATTATGAAAATTGTGGCTATAACAAATCTAAACATTCGTATACTCGAAAATGTTGCCTACATTTAATACAACATTATTTTTTCTTTTAATTCCGTTAGAAAATTAAGACGAATTTCAAAAATTAAAAAATCAACAATTGTTGCTAAATGTTTAAGGTTGTGGTGGCGTTGGATTTCAGGATGTGAGAGGGTTGCTATAGAGAGATTAAATTATTATGATTTTTGTAAATTTTGTAGCATGCACAATAATATATAATCCTCTTTATCAAGTCCTTATCAACTACAATAAGATCAAGACTACAAGTTTGTGTACCCAAAAATTGCACCTAAGTTTCGTATTCAAAGGCGAGAAAAATTTGGTATTCAACTTGAAAAACTATTTTTTTCTAATTCCACCAGATATACAAAAGTAGTCCCCAATAATACACCTACACCTTCGAGACGTTTCTAAAATGAAATATCGTCAGGTAGAAGTTGTAAACACTCTTTTCTCCAAACACGAAATAATCCGTACATGTGTAACGCGTTCCGATGCATCCAGTCCAGTCACCACTCTGAAACGCGATACAAATGCAGTTAGAAGACTTTTTGCGCTATTTTTAGAGTCGGACCTCGGCGGTTCCGGTTATTTTGCTATTAATGAGTATCCTAGAATACCTACGGCTCCTGTGTGTTTGTAAATAGAATCACCTATTTACTCAATTGGAGTGGCCTGGAACGAAAAGCTGGAGAAGAGACGAGTTGGCAGTCAATAGATTTTGAATGGAATCCAAAATTTGCAAATGTAAATTTATTTCATATATACGATTCATTTATTTAGTTATTATAATTTGTTAAATTATTATTTTATTTACACTTTTAACTCAACCATAAAACGAGGTTACTTTACTCCATTTTTAACTGAAATTTTCAATAGTACTTATAATACTTACCTTTACATTTCCATAAAATGTTGATAATATAGACACTGCTAGAACAACGTATGATAATGGACACATTCATTCATTTTGCAGAAAAAAAATAATGGAATTTTTTATTATTATTATTTAGTTTGGGGCAATGTTCCCTCATAGGGGGAGGATACTTTGCTCACCATTGCATTTAGTGTAGCTCCATTGTTATCAAATAATATTATTTTACCCGGAAAAATTTCACCTTCATATTGGAAGAGAACATATTCCCCTATTTCTTTGACAACATCCGGCAATGAAAGAAGGTCTTTAATGCTCTTTTGTCCAGAACCGACCATTTCAGTTACATCATGCTCCGCGATTTCTCCTAATATACTTCCACAAAATCCTGGTTTTCAGAAGAATCCCGCAAAGATATTTCATCATTTGACAAGTCACTATCCACATTTATTGATTTGCGACATTTCTTCACTGATGTCTGTGGTTATTCGCCAGCTTGATCATCATCAAGGGCTTAAAGCCCGATACTCTTACCAGCAGCAACAGTCATTTTCTTTCTCCTCCTGGTTTTTGTTTCGGTTAATTCTAATCTTTTTGATTCTAAAGATTGTAGAAATGAATGTTCTACAGCATTATTGTTACCTGGTGGTCGTGGAATCGTCGCCAAATGCTTTTGAACATTAACTGTATAAATGCCACATTTTCTGAAACCCGAAATTAAATTTGCTGGGTTCTAAGGCAGCCATAAGTTGTTTTAGGAGAACTGGAAAATGTTTTTTTTTGTAGAACTGTGTTTTTGGCACCATCTGCAGTCTCCTTCCAGTTTGCTAATATTTTCCGCCACGCAATTTTCATTGGCCGAAAAAAGCCACATCCAGCGGTTGTGTTAAATGAGTGCTGTTTGGTGGCAAGCATACAAAAGATATATCATTATCTCTGCATAGACTTAAAACATGTACTGATATATGGGAGGATAATTTGTCGCAAATTAAAACTTTCTTGCCTTGAAGTTTTTTTTTTAACTTTGGTAACATTATGCTTTCAAACCAGTCTGAAAAGCTATTGGCATCGAACCAGATACTACCACTATTGCTATAACGGCAGTCTTTGGGCCCATTCTCGGTCCAGGTTGTCCACATGCAAGAAGATTTGTAAACTACATATGGCGGCAAGAGTTTTCCGGCAGCACTAAGAGCAAACATAATAGAAATGCTAGTTTTGAATACTTGAATATTTGATGAATACGAATCTTCTCAGGATATTTACAACCACGTTTGGGTATCACCTTTTTTTGGCCTGGGTTATCTGTCAGATTCGACTCATCACGGTTCCAAATGTTCTCTGGTGGCACGTCTTTCACAACTTCCCCCAAATTTGATATGTAATCCATTCATATTTTAGCATTTATAGATGCTCTACTGCGTTTTATATTACTATGAAATCGTACAATGAGCTCTGGATGGCGTTTCAGAAAATTTAAGACCCACTCATGACCAGGTATATTGTTTTGAAATGTTCTCACAATTCTACCAACTCGGCTCGCAATCAAGAATGATTTCACGATCACGCGCATATCAAAAGGGTCTAGTGGGTAACCATATGTGCTGAAGGCTAATATACAGTTTACAAATCCAGTTTCTTCTTCCTCGGAAGACCCAAATATCGTGGGTCTTCCAGGCTTTTCAAGTAGATTGCCTTTAAGTTTATTAATGATAGTACGCCGCGGAATTTCAAACTCTTGTGCTGTTTTTCTCTGCGTCATTCGTTTAATTCTAACTGCTTCTAAACATTGTTGCAAAGTTTCTTGGGTATAATTTTGATTAGCCCGAGAGCCTAGTTTTCTTTTATACACGCTTGGCATATCTGTAACCAAATTAACTAAATAAAATAAACAAGTATAGTTTGGGGTAACTTTGCTCCAAAAAAATAGTGGGGCAAAGTAACCCCATATTCGGCGCAATATAACCTCAAATCGGTAAACATTACGAAAATAATCGAAATACGTTTTAAGATTGTACAACTCACACGACTTTCTAGAGCTAACATGATAATACATTAAATGAAAATACAACTTACCTTATTATTGATATAGTGATTCTTATGCACAATGATTTTTACCGGCCACAATTGTTGTCTAAATGGGTGGTTTCAAACAAGCAAGTGTTTAAAGGTTAAGAAGTGGGGAGAAGTATAACTGCGTTATTTTAGATGCATATCGGAGTGCCCTCTACTGCAAAACAGACTGTACCACTTTTTATTCTGTTCAACTACTACAATGTAGCAAAAATTGTAAATTCAGAAATTGGAGCAATGTATGTCCCACAGGAGCAAAGTAACCTCGTTTTACGGTACTTAAAAGTACCCCCACTTTTATAAAAATGAGATATTTGCGCCATAGTTAGCCAGTAGTTGTTCTTTCTTTTGATAAAATTGAATTGCAGATTGATTTGTGATTCCTATAATGACATTCTGAAAAATTGTGTATAACGTGTAAAATGATGATGTTAAAATGCTCTCCTGTAAAATTTACATTTTTTGAGTTATACTGTTATTGGTCTCACCAACGATATCGTACATGAGTGTCATAATTAATTAATTATTTCATCTTGTGACACTACAACCCTCTGTGGATCTTAGACTCTTCCACCAGCCTCTTCCAGGACACTATGTCCCTGATAACTTCCCTCCAACTTCTGACCTTCATTATGCGAAGGTCATTCATTACATCTTCTATAATCAATACAAGTATCTTAATAGGCACTAAATGTGAGTTGCATACAATATTTTTTCTACGACCTTATAATACCATTTACGATATTTCGTCTTCAGAATAGGATGTGATATTTCTTTCAGAATGTGACTTGGAAAAATGTGTGTTACGAACAAAGATAAAATTGCATTATTTATTTATACAAACATATTGACTCGTTCCATCCCACGCACATATACTGGTATAACAGACACGCACGTTGCTTCAGAACCTGTTGGTCGAGGGGGAAGGAAGTGAGGCTAATGGGCGGTTGCCGGGGTGAGCAATCGTGCAAAATTCCGCCCTCGCGTACGTATCCTTTGTTGCCAGATATTATTTATACATAATTAACGCTCCACGGTAAAACCAGTCCTCGAGCCCAGGCGCTTCCATGAAGAGGCTGGCATCTGCGAAATTATGCGGTGATTCCTTCGCCATAATTTATGGATGGGTTCATGCGAGGCGGGGTAATTGCCATGGGTGGTAAATTGTTTAAATATTCACCAGGAAGTAGGTTGCCCGGATTGTGTTCGCAGAGCTGCTCAATTTTAGCGATTAATTTTGTATAGTGTTTTTACTTGAAATTTAAAATCTACCTTCGAAGGGTGTTTATTGCGTTCCATTGTGCAAACGGGTCCAGAGCCGGCATCAGAAAATACAGATTCAGTGCCCCGTAGAAAATTAACATTAGTGATTCATTATCATTAAATTGTACTTTTCATTGTATTTTTAAGTGTACATATAATTAATTGTGTTTTACAAATGTAGTTATAATTTCATAGAGAATTTATATACAGTATGATTCGCGAAACAAATAACTTAAGTTACCAATAACATTATTGACTTGCTCATTGCGTTAAAAAATTAACGACATTAACATCAGTTAATTTTTTCATGAATCGTAATGTAACAAGCAAATATTATTCCGCACAACTGGATTCCTCGCTATCACTTTCCCTTTAAACATTAATAATTACATTTGATACACTAAGCGTCCTATAATCGTTTTCAATTTTAATCACATGATCGATGCAGTTTTTCCAGATGGTACTTGAAATGTTGTTGCATTCTCGCTGAACAAGTTGAATTGTTTCTTCACTCATTTTGGGATGTACATTATTTTTCCGCAAATTTCTTTTTAAAGTTGACCATATCAGCTCAATTGGATTGAAGGTACAGTAATAAGGTGGAAGGCGCAACACTTGGTGACCAAATTCTTCTGCAATCCCATCAACCACATACGTTGTTTTTTTTTTTAATTTTGTTTTTTTATAAGTTAGCTATAAGTTAGTTATAAGCGGCGGCTGGGATTTTATTAATTTGCTTTGAGTGAGTGGCAAGTTGCATTATCCATTACGATAGTTGAGTTATTGGGTATGTTAGGCAATAATTTATTGCGAAACCAATTTTCAAATAATTCGGCGTTCATATCCTGATGATGGTCTAACGAGCTTGATGCAATATTCTATCTGAGAAGAGCAACTATTTGACACAAAAGCTGTGTCTCCTCTTGCATGAAGAATAACAATTCTTTTTCCTCTTTTGCACGGTGCTCTAAGGTAACGCTTATTTGTATTATCGACCTATCCCTTGGAAACGACATCGTGAGTATCGAACCATGTTTCATCCAAATAAATTATCGATCTCCCTCCATTTCTATATTTGTTTATTTTAGATAAATATTATAATCGCTCTTTTTGCAATCTCGGCGATTCCATGATGTTAATTCGTTTGTCTAAAGTTTTATACTTAAAACCCTGACTACGTAGGTATTTGTACAAAGTAGTTTCCTTATATGGAAAATCATTTCCAAGAGTTTCCAAAATAAATTGGACCGTGGGAACGTTACCTGATTTATAAGAATTGTAAATTATATTTTTGATCCTCTTGACGATGGCATCGTCTATTTCGGTAAATTTGGAACTTATTCTTCTTTTCCTTTCTAGCGGTTCTTTTGTAATTATTCTCCAAACCGTTGAATATGATATTCCTGCCTGAATGGAAATTCTTTGCAGTGGAGATGCATGATTCTCGCTTATAAGGGTGTTATAAATATTTACGACTGTCCTTTCAGTATTAGTTGAAAGAAAAGCATGCTTTATTAATCCCTGATTTTCATTTTCGACATTTTGATCATTTTCGATCAAAATCAATTTGAGAACAGCTTCCCTCTGTAGATTGCCGAAGGGAGTCTTCAACAAAACTTTCGAAATGGCTTCTTTCCTCACATAATTGAAATAGATCGTCGAACTGAGTGTCATTATAAATTGATGAAATAATTGTTGCAGTTTCACTTAACGACGTTTCCATCTTAATAAACTCTACCTTTTCACAAGTTTATAAATGATAATATGCACACGTATGTAAAATGAGTACTGTTGCAATGTAAAGGTTAACACCGACTGAAAGACAGATGTAGACTCTTTGAGAAAAAGACTATTTGAGGCAGCCGTAACTGATTGTCTACCTGAAACCTTAATGAACCTTAATTGCATGGGCGAATGTATAATCCTTTGAAAACCGTTTCCTAGGTGACGGCTCTTAATTATCTACTGGCGTCTGTAGTCTTGTAATTATATCGAATTGTAAAATTGTAAAAAGAATTACGTCCGCCGACTCATAAAAAACGATGTAGATAGTAAGATTATTGAATTCAATTTAATTAATGAATCATTTTTTATATTATGATCATAGTGATATAATTGTGTATATATCGAAGACAAAACAATTAAGTAGCATCTTCGTCGAAAGTAAATTATTTGGTTACGTTCCTGGACGCCCGCCTCTTCGCAGCACACCATACAATGGAGAACCCTTGACCGTAATAAACCCTCATTGCAGGTACATTTTCAATTTCAAGTGAAAACGCTATATTTATGTACCGATTTGTACCAATAAAATTCCACAGAAGTTATCCATTTGTAGAAGAAGGAGAAATAAGGAACGACCCATGCGATAGAGGAAACGAAGGGAAACGGATGATAAGAAACAAAAAAGTGCAGCAACACTGGAATATCAAAAACAATTTTGCATCGCCCAAAATATCTAAACAAATGTATTATCATTTTCAACTTATTTCTTTTTTAGTTCTACAAAAGTTGTTTCTCTTTTGTTTTTCAAATCTAAAATCCGCAATTTTGTAGTAGATTTAAATCTTGCTCCAGTTCAATTTTCGCCAGGTTTCTTGTTGGTGCATTTTAAAATTGTGACTGCGATCGGAATCATCGTAGCAATCGGCGCCTTAACGCGTATACTTCGCGCAACGATAGTTTGTTTTTATGACATTGACTTGCAATAAAAATTATAAGGGTGGGATTGTTAAACCATTTAAAGTTTGGTATCATAAAAGTCCAGGTATCGACCGGCCCTTTGTCACTGGCAACTCTTTGGTTCATTAACATTCAAGCCAAAGCCTGGACTGGATACCTGTACTTTTATGATACCTAACTTAGTGGTAACTAAGTTGGTACTTAGTGGTAAGTGGGCTAACAATACTACTCTTATAATTTTTATTGCAAGTCAATGTCATAAAACAAACTATCGTTGCGCGAAGTATACAAACGTTACTCGACGAAATTATTTCTTCACACGTTAGTCCATGTTTGTAGAAAGCTGTAGCATGACGTAACCCGTTTAACGAGGGGGAGGATGCGCCTGTTTAAGGATTAAGTACATTTTAGCAGCCGCCGATGCAGGATGCGCTCATTAATAAGGGCGGTAGAATGGGAAGGAGTGTGAATGGTCAAGTGGTGATTGCAACTGGTGTGGATGGGCTCCAGTGGGAAGGGCAGCTGAGAGGGTCGTTCTGCCAATATTTTGTTTTTATTGATCGTTAGCTTGTAGGCAGTATATTATCGGAAGAATTTAGGGTCAGATTGGACAAGTGATTTGGGGGAAACTTGGCAATAGTTTCCATGGCATTTGTAGACTTGCCGTTAATTCTCTGCATCTACTGCTGATGTGGATTTTTATTTAACTTACCCACATAAGTTTGTATTTTTAATTCTTTGTAGTAATTTAATTATTCATGCTTGTTATTATTATTATACATGATGATAATACAGTCTGCGCTAAAAGTAGTGCATAAATTCGGTATTACTCGGAAATAATGAATCTGTAATTACTGATGCAGGCAGTGCACGCCCACAGACAGCAAGTATTTTCCTATTTCCGGTCCAAAATGCACAATGAACCACACCGCAATAATAATTAATCTACTACATTTTTTGTAAGTCTTTTTACACAAATTGTAATACAGAACAGTATAGTTAAGTAACTACAGTAACGCATGCTTTTTCGAACAAACAATCGCATTTTCAATGCTCCATCGCGTGTTAAGCTAAATGTAATAGAATGGAATGAAATAAGAAACGTATGTCGAATTCGTGCAATATGGAGCGATGAGTCATTGTCAGCTCTGGACGGATATAAGGGTATGTTATAATATATAAATTTAAAAAAAATCATCTTATTAATATCATTAGATTCATCACGAGATATGTGGCATTTAAAAAGTCATGATGACGTCACTATTTATAGAAAGCATAAAAAATATTCAATTTCATTGCATCTAAAGCTTGAATTACATTATACTTTCGTCTTTTTTCGTCTAGATTCTCTTTCAACTTTTGCTTTCAATTTCCGTTCGATTTCCGTTCAATTTTTAATTCGTTGCTATGACTTAATTACGAACTTAGTGTATAAAAACGTGTTTGTCATTAGTTGTCATTAGTGTTCAGGTGTTGTCCAAGTGAGCTTAAGATTGTAAAAATTACTGATTGCCTCTGCAAATACACGTGCGTAACAAGTTATACAGGGTGGTCACTTTTACGACACTCACCATTAGGATCTATTAAACGGAAATATATACTGAGTTGGTCAAATGGGATAAAAGTGTCTCATTTTTGTGCCTTTCAATATACTGAAACGAAATCCGGGATATCTTGCACATTTCCTGAAATATCGCCGAAAAACTAAAAAAGTGCACTTTCCTCTTCTTCTTATAACTCTGCTCTTATAACACGCAGAAAATGTTTGGCACTGTCATCAGAAAGCTCACGTCGAAAAATGTAAGAGTGCCAAGTTTTGTAAAATTTTCTTCAAAAGTAAAAAGTTATAAAAGGAAAAGGAAAGCGCACTTTTTCGGATTTTCAGCGATATTTCAGGAACTGTGCAAGATATACCGGATTTCTTTTCAGAATATTAAAAGGCATGAAAATAAGAAACTTTTCTCCCATTTGACCAACTCTGTATATATTTCCGTTTAATAGATCATAATGGTGGGCGTCGTAAAAGTGGCCACCCTGTATAGGTAATGTTGCTTGCTTTTTTTACGTTGGCAGTACCGAGTTTGTTCCAATATTGAAAGCAAAATAGAACCGAGTGCATATTTCTGTTCAACAAAGTTGAATGAAAATTGGACGAAATATTCTGAATTACATTCATACTAGATTCTTTTGATCCAAAATCGAACGAAAATCAATACGAAAAAAGACGGATAAAGTATAATGTAATTCAAGCTTAAGAAAATCTCGACCTGTTTCGTTATTTTTTCTTCAAACTAAATAACAATGAATTCGCGGTTATTTTTGCCATACACTGAATATCAGTTTAACATTTCACGTTAATGGCAATTATCTGCAATTCCAATTATATTGCAATTATGGTCAAATACCTTCCCATCTTGTACGCAATCGTTTATGTTTTCAGAAATTACCGATTAATTTATCCAAGCCACATCACCGTTGGCCTTCTTACAGACTCATCATCATATGATGTCAATTTAAAATTCCACATCTCACTTATAAAATCTCGTAAATTATACAGTTAATACCTTCTGCACACGATCCGATTACGCTTACAACAAGAGTCAGTAAACCCATTCGAAAACGTCGTCTACATAATCCCAGCAATGTCGTCGTTTAACCGAATTGAGGCTGCGCAAATGTCTTCCAGGTAGTCGACAATTTGCATTTCACGTGGATATTTATGTCGGCAGTTTTTCACTTCCAATTGCAATCACTTAAATAAAATACACATGCAAATTTCCGAATTTGCGAAAAATATTATTTAAATAAATCAATAGTAAGTATATCAATTTCAGTGGTTTTCCAGTAAATGGTAAGAAGGTATTCCGTGTAGAAAATTTAAAATCCATGTAGAAATTCCACAAAATACAAAACTTAATAAATATAGATTTAATTTAATTTAGTAATCCCAAAAAGTGTTTTTAAAAAATCATTAAATAAAAAAAATAATTATCATATAAACATAAAATATAAATTCATTAGGCAATACTGCCATAAAAGTGTCCCAATATTTTCCAAATCATATTTTGACTCATGCATGCATCTTGACGACACAAATTACGCCAATTTTGACAAGAATACACATGAAATAAATATCATCTGTTTTTGAAGTGTATACAGTTGAACTTTTGAAATAAATCAGGACGGTTTTATTTCTCTGTTTATTCAAATAGAGTTTTTTCGATTTTTTCTATATATCCCTATAGATATTCTATATATTTCCTATAGAATATTCAACATTTTATGGGATTCTTGAGAATTTGACAACGTGCAATAATTTTCATTAAAATAATACATTTTTTTTAAACTTATCTTCTGGGCCTTCCTTGTATTGTCCTATCCACCAATATTATTATTATAAAAAATGTGTTTAAAACAATTATTATTCTCATCCCTTCGATGGTACTTCATAATTACTATACACAAATATTATAGCAACATAGCAAATATTATAAACAAAATGTGTTCATTCAAAATAATTATTATTCATTTCCCTCAACTGGTACAACATAATTACTAAAAATAAATATTTATACGAATGCAAATACAGATTTCCTAGTTGAATAATTTTTCCAGGTATTAAGTTAAAATGCATGTTGAATGCATAATGTAATAATTCTTAGAATTTTTCTTATCGTGTACCTATTATCGTATCTATTAATAAAACAATTTGTATTTTTTGTTATATAAACAAAAACCAACTCTGCCTTTGAATAGTTATCTGACGATTTGAAGTATCCACAAAGATATTATAAAAGCGTGCAGTTTCTTACTTCCTTGTGGGTACGCTTATGCGGTGGTTAATTATCTGGCGTTTTAAAATATCCACAAGGATCATAAAAACACACTGGACAAATTATTTCTAACCTCCCTGTGGATATGTATATCCGGTAGATCATTATCTGTCTTTTTAACGTTTATAACCTACGTATATTCTGTAGTTAATTATCTAACGTTTTAAAATATGGACAACGAAAATAAAAACACATTGGAAAAAATGTTGGTAACCTCGTTGTGAATATCCGGTAGATAATTATCTGTCATTTAAAAAAAACTCCACGTTAATACTAGAATTAGAAGGCATTGAGCTGGAAGTTTCTAACCTACGTTTATTCAGTAGTAACTTATCTGACGTTTTAAAATATCCACAAGGAAATTTAGAAATTTGAATTACATTGAGCGAATTGTTTGTAACCTCATTGTGGATATGTCTATCCGGTCGTTAATTATCTAACGTTCTAAAAAATATCCACAACTAAAATAAAAACACATTGCACAAATTGTTTCTAGGCAACTTGTGGATACGTATATCCGGTAGCTAGTAGCAAATTGTTTCTAAACTCCTTATGGATATGTCCATCCGTTAGTTAATTATCTATCGTTTTAAAAGACCCCACAATAATATTAGAAGGAATTGAGCTGGAAGTTTCTAGACTACGTCTATTCAGTAGTTAATTATCTAACGTTTTAAAGTATCTACAACGAAAATAAAAACAAATTGGACAAATTGTTCAAGTTGTTCCTAACCTCCTTGTGAATACATATATTCCGCAGATAATTATCTGTGGCTTTAAAAGACCCCACAATAATATTAGAAGGCATTGAGTGTGTAATATTACATAATATTCGAAGGTTTCTAATCTACGTTTATTCTATATTCTTACATTGTCTGGCGGTTTAAAATATCCACAAGGAAATTCGCAAATCAGAAGCACATTGAGCTTTTTTTTTTTTAATTGTACGAGGAAGTGGTTACTTCTTGGTGAAACATTTTGATTAGGTTAATAAAGAAAACACTTGGTAAAGTTTCACAAGTTTTATAGAATTGCTCTACAATTATTTCGGCACTGCTGCCATTCTCAAGAGATTTTTTTTTTTAATCCAATAGTTATTTATCTGAAGTTTTAAAATATCTGCAAGGAAATTAAAAATCACTGAGCAAGTTGTTTCTAACCTCTGAGTGGTACATATGTACCCATGTCCGGTAGATACCTGTCTGGTGTTTTAAAATATCCACAGGGATATTAGAAACGCATTAAGCAAGTAGTTATAAGTAAATGTGGAACTTTCTCAACTATCATTTGATAAGGTTTTTTGTTTGGGTTTCACACCTAAACCTTCTTATGGGCATGTCAACACTGTAGATAATGTATATTCAAGTGTGGAAAGGCAGGCGATAAGTATTGAAAACATGTAAAAAAATTGTCATTATAAATTTACGATTCTACGCAGTAATTAGTGTACGTTCGTTTTGTATTTAGGAATTCAAATGCGGCGATTTGCATTATTTAACATTTTAAAGCTTGTTCAGTCGGATTCCTGCTGTTAAATGGGCATAACCTGTTTACAGCGTGCAGGTGAAGCTCTTCGCTCAATAAATCACTCAGCATCCACTCTAAGCAATCGCACTAAATTAAGATAGGCGGAGGGTGGCGCTTTAAAAAATTACTCCAGGCTCTGAGCAAGATATAGAATTATACAATTGTGAACACCTTCAAGAATTGTGTATATTCTGTAAGCAAAAAGTGCATTCTTTAGGAATTTATGTAGCAAAATTGGAAAAATTCTGATATATTAGTGAACACAGTGTGCAGAATTGATACCTGGAAAGATGAAATTCTAAAGCTCCAGACTTGAATTGCCTTGCCCGTGGAATATTTTTGATTTTTTATGACTGAAATGCTTTCAAGATTTTATGAATACTCTTAAATTCTTGAAATGTTCTTTTAATTAATAGTGCCATACTAATTATCTGATACTTTTATCAATTTGAATAATATTTCGTTTATTATCGTTAAATAATTCACGATTATTTTTTTGTGAAATCATTTTTTTATGCTCCTTCAATTCTAAAATATTTTAGAAAATCTAAAATATTTAATCTCAATGTTAATAATAGAAACGATGGAAATTTACTTGAAAAGAGAAAACATTTCAATATCCAATGGGAATATAAATTGGAAAATATAATTAATCATATATTATATTTTCCAACTTATGCTAACTTTAACTACAGTTTTTAGGATTTTGATCACAGGTGTTGTTAACTTTTCATTAGTTTTTAGGTTATTCACAGTTCTAAGGAGTCATCATAGTATTTTTTTGAAACTTTATAAATAAGAACATTTTATAAATATTTTAAGTCATGTTTTTATTTTATAACTACCTGAAATTTTCGAAATTCGTTGAAAATTTTATTTTTCATGCAATTTTTTGCACTTTGATGATATGGTCTCCAATTGTAAAACTTTTTTTTTCAATATCTGCTGTTTGCTTAGGTTTTTAACACAAAAATACTTTTGATGAAATTGCCTCAATTTTTAGAAACTTTGATGCATTTGCTTTTGAATTATAGAAACCTCGAGGGATTTTTTTTACATTTTTTTAAACTTCTACAATTATTTGAAGTTTTTACGATTTTCGTGTTTGGTTTGTTTAAGCTTGCATTTCTTTTGACTTATTGACTTATTTTTTTTAAATTTAACTATTTTTTTCTAAATTTTTGAGGTTCTTTTTCAGTTTAATATGAAACATTGTGAATCTGTAATGTGCTAGTTGTTATTTTAAATCAGATTATTTCAGTTTTGATTTTTCTTTCTTCTAATTTAGTAAAATTTCCTTAATTTTCTTATATTTGATTTTTTATTTTTATTTGCTTCTCAAATATTTACCTCCATATTCAAATATGCAGTATAACACTGCATACAAAAAGGCACATAAAGGCAATCAATTAAAATTAGTTAATTCAACATTTTGGTTGATTTTAAAAGAACTTTCGAAAATTCTCCAATTTTCTAAGATTTTTAATTAGTAACAATCTTCATTACGCTATTGACGGCAGGTATTTCTGCTTTTACATTAATTATATTATAATTATAAGTTATTTTGATGTTTAGTTGAAATATTAAAATTAATAAATAATTAAAAGAAAAATGAGAGTTAGTTACAATCTTTATTCGCCATCGAGCCTAGGTCTTTCTGCTTTTACGATAATAGTTTAATTACATGTTGTTTGATGTAACAAATATTAAAATTAATAATTAATTCAAATTAAAAATATTAAATCAAAAGAGATAGAAGAATAACAAAAAGAAATATCAGATATGATGGAAGTGTAATGTGTGAAGTGTGTATATGAAGGTGAAAATGAGATATATCACTCAATCTAAGATTCGTATAGTGTTTTGAATGGAATGGTATGTTTGTTACGTCGTGTGGTTCGTTTCCATAGCATAGTTCATCCATAATGACCCAGTTATTATTGACTTTGAATTTAAATCGAAGTTTTTCGAACCTAGAAGCGATTGGTAATAATTTTGTGACTTTATATAGACTTTTGTTGCTAGGATTGTGTAATGGGTTATAGATATCATTCTTAATGATTGATTTCATTCTTAACTTTGTTATCATTCGTAGCGCATTTCTTTCAGCAATATCAATTGGAAAATAAGATTTTTATTAACAATAAAATACTTATACTTATACTTCGTTCTTTCAAAATGGGTTTTAAACTAAAATTTAATTAGCCAGTGCATGTCAGTATCAGTGAAAAATTCAATTAATAAAATAAATTACTAATTTAGACGTAAAAGTCTACATTTTTAGCAGGGTTTTCTAAAATTTCCAGTACTGTATGTACTGTAAATTTCCAGTACTAATGCGGATTTCGTAGAAAGAAAAGTTGGGTGCTTAATATTGAATTAATTTATATATTTATGTTATTTAATTAATATTATAATAGCCTTATAAAATTGTTCTAACTCTTATTTATAATAAGATAAATGAGCGAAAAACTTTTGCAAACTTTTTAGATTATTTGTAGAATTTCTGCATATATCAAAGGTTTTCAAGAATTTCTGGAAAACTGATTAATTTTCAAATGGGAATCCTTAGGTTTTTGATCGGATTCATGTAGAAGAGGAACCTTCAAAATAAAATAAATTAAATTAAAAAAAACATTTTCTTAGCATATTGTTTTAATGTCTTCGTCGACCTTGTCTCGTCTACATGAATCCGGTCAAAAACCTAGAGGTTCCTATTTGAAATTTCAAAGTTTACCTTGACCTAGCAGTTTCAAGGTCACGAAAATATCACCACTAAATAGATTTTTTTAAGCCCTACAATGTTTGTCTGAAACATTTTTACCGAAACCGTCTTCCCTGAGAGATTTCCTGGTGTATCCATATTTTTTCAACACCTTGTATAATCATACTTTTATGACATTTTTTCACATTAATTTTAATAAAATTAAATTTAATCTTCTGAAATGTTTATGAAATTTGTGTTAATTTGTATATTAATATGTATACCGGGCTTTTTTTTCGTTTTTACACATATGATTGACAATGTATAACTGGTTGCCTGCATCTACGCGTAAGGAATTTCCTATGTGTAATTCTAAAAAAAAAAAACAACTCATTAGCGGCGTCGGTGCAAGCAACCTGTCAATTTTGGCATATGTTACACAGAGAGGTTAGGTTTTCATTCAAGACAATACAAGAGAGTATTCCTAATGTATCAAGATTAGCTGATTTGTCAACAAATGATTCTTTTCTTTGGGGTTACCTGAAAAGTAAAATTTTTAATGACGTACAAATACATAACGTAGATGAACTGAAAGGCCGTATACGTACTGCATGTAACGACATAAATCCACAATACATTAGGAATACTCTGCGTATCTTCAAAGACCCCGTCATGTATTGCCTTGAATAAAAACATAACCTCTCTGTGTAACATATGCCAAAATTGACAGGTTGCTTGCACCGACGCCGTTAATGAGTTTTTTTTTTTAGAATTACACATAGGAAATTCCTTACGGGTAGATGTAGGCAAGTTATACATTGTCAATCATATGTGTAAGAACGAAAAAAAGCCCGGTATATTGATATGTATTAATATAATTAAATTTTCTGCAATTTTCTTGGTTTTTGATTTCGTTCGTATCCATGTGCTTTTGTTAAGTTTTTCCTGATTCATTGGCATGTTTCATAATTTTTGGAATTTTCATTTAAACTGTTTTTAGTTGCATCTTCTGAGGTTATTAAACTTTCTGAAATTTCATATTTTTAATAAATTTTCCACAATTTACAAAAATTATTTAGTTTTCATGAAAAATTTTCTGCGGTATTTTGATTATTTTTAATACACTTTCACGTATTTTAGATGTTTTAACAAATTATTAAGTACAATTTTCAGACAATTGGGCAACGTTTCAGAAACTTATGGTACACTTATAAAATTGTCATTGTCTTTCTACTTGCAACATTTTATATTTCCAATAAATTGACTGCAATTTTTAGATTTTTTATTACACTTTTTGAATTGCTTTATGTGCATTAGTAAATAACTAAATTTTTAAATAAATTAGGTAAAACTAAATTTAAGTAATTTTTTAATAAATTTTCCATAATTTGAATACAAAAAAAAAATTAAGAAATAGTGTAGTTATACACGTTCTACAGGTATGTACAGTTGACGCCCAAAAAAAATATATAGCACACATGTACTCTACATTCACGTTGTTTTTGCGTCAGGGGAGTCTATGAATATCTATACCTTTTCAAGTTTAAATTGAGACCAATCAAGTTCAAATTGAGACCAATAAATTTTAAATTGAGACCAATTAAGTTCAAATTGAAACCAATCAATTTCAAATTGAGACCAATCAAGTTCAAATTGAGACTAAACAAAATCAAGTTAACACTAAAGTATCAAGTTGAGAGTAAACAAATTACATTTATTATGATAACATAATTAATTTACATGTGTCTTATTAAAAATTTGCGCTACATAAAAAAAGCAGAAGCTGTACATCTTAAGAAGCATCTGTGTGCTGTTTATAATAATAATGGGGATTAGAAAACCCTTGCTTAGACGATGGGCGTGAAGAAAGCGACATCTTATCGTTGGGTAAAAAATCAAGAAGAACCTGAAAAACAATGAGGTGGAAGGCTGGTTAAAGTTGCCGTCGAACATCGTGTTTTATGTAGCAATGTATTGAAGAAAATACAAAAATTATGCTGAAGATTTATATATGAGTGGTTGTGTCAAACATTTAACATTACAGTTACAACAGAATGTGTCCGACAACACTTGGATTGATTATTGTATACCCTAAAAAATGTAAGAAATATACCGGAAAGGGCAAATTCGGATGAAAATAAAGGTAGACGGTGTTTGTATATACAACAGCTGTTAGAATTCCAGGCACAGAGTTTTCCTATAATATATATGGATGAGACTAACTATAACCTATTAATTTCCCGATCAAAAAAGGGACTAGCTGTAGCTATGTCTCGGTAGGCAGCAGAGGATCAAACATCCATATTATTGGTTGCATTGGTAATCTTGGACTAATTGACATGAAATGAAAAGTGGATTATTTAGGCCAGCACAAGCAAACGAATTTGTAGGGAATTGTATTCGAATTAATATGTAAATATTAATATGATAAATATTAATGGTAAATATTAGTCGTAAATATCTATCAGTTGCCTATAGTTTTGGTGATTGATAACCCACCTTGCCATTCGTTCATAGACGAAATATTCCAGGAACATGAATTCAGATATAATCATTTACATCGATTAAGTCCATATAGCCCTATGTTGAACCCGATTGAGAATGAAATTCATGAAATCTAGTCAGTCATGAAATCTAGTGTGAAAGACTAGACCGTCTACCTAGATTTGGCAGTACAAATGCCACACATTTTGAATAGAGAAAGCAGGAATAATATGACACAGACAAGGTTTCACCTGCAAAGGTTGGAAAATTTAATTCATAAAAACGTAAGAAAAATTAATGTTGTCAATTGTACGAGATTTGTGGCAGGTATCCAAAAATGTATTCCTGGTGGGTTAAACATGGAAGACATGTACTTTTAGTTTAGTAGTGTATTCCTTAGATTGTTTAATTCTTTGCTGTATAATGTTAATATTTAATATTACATGAATGATAAATTATATTATAATAATATTTCGTTAATATACATATTGGTAATATTTTCAGTAATAATATAACAAGAGAGTGAGAATAAATTGAAAATAATTTGACAGATTGTCGAAAACTTGTTGCCAGGCAATAGTCACGAGAGCCCGAAGGGCTCGAGTGACTATTGCCAAATGGCAACAAGTTTGAGACATAATCTGTCAAATTATTTTCTAATTTATCGAACTCTCGAGTTATATTTGATTAGATTATTTTTTTAAATTATTAGTATTTCTTTATCAATTTCAGTATGCGAAACGCAGCTAAAGCGACTTTTATTCATTTTGTATGACACTTTAATATGATTGATAAATTAATAATTTGACAAATATTTTGATTGACAAGAGTGAACCTAGCTACCGAGATTATTCCCACTATAATAATCTCTAGAGAATATTCCCAGTATAATAATGACGGGATTGGTCCAGAAGTATCAATATGACAAAAATCGAAATATATCATTGGTTTTGAGAAACGTCAAAAAATAATCAAATTGAAATTGTTTATTGTCAACTTGATTTTGATTAATCTCAACTTGGAATTGAAAATCTCATTTAGAAATTATTAGATCTCAAATTGAATTTGTTTCAATTCAATTTAAATTTGATTGTTTCCATTTTGAAATTGATTGTTCTCAATTTGAATTTGTTACATCCCAAAATGAAATTGATTCTTCTCAATTTGAACTTGAAAGGGTATAGTAATTTTGTTGGCAGTGTTTCGGAAATATCTGAATTCACCAATGGGAGTTGTCAATTTTTTTTTGCTAAGTTGTTTTCGATTTGAGGTTATATTTTTTAAATAACATAGTTGCCAGATGTAAAGTTTAAATTATTAGAGATGAAAATAGAACGGCAGGAAAGAAAATGAAAAATAATCTATTGAAAAACAAGTGCCCTAATTACTGGTGTGGTAAAATAAACAAGTTAAATTCTACTCCTTTTTTCTCTTTTTCTTCAACGGTTTCCCTCATGTGACGCCAAGGTTTCCACTCAAGGTTTTCTTGGGCCTTCCTAAGCTTCTTTTCCTTTTCACATACTTGTCTTTAGTGTACGTAGGTACCATTTTATTCACAGTTCGATTCAATAATAATCTACAGATAGTATGTCTTTCCTTAACGCACTATAGATAATTTCACACTGCCTCCATGAAATGAGTCGATCAACAAATTGCAATATATAATCTAACTTACCTCACTTAAATTACTTTCTTACTATTTTTTGTTAAATTGTTAAAAAAACATCCTCTGACAAACATCTTATGATTTTAAATAGTCACTTAAAATTTTGCCTAAATACGAGTATGTATGTACTCGTCCTCTATTATTTCGCCAAGCGAATCCGAGTTATAATTTTCATCATCTGATTCTGAATCAGATTCACCCAGCGAAATAATAAAAGGAGGTATGCTTTCAAACGACAAATTCCCCATGTATTTTTTCGGCCATTATAAGTTATTTGCAATGCCTAAAATAATTTTTCCACATTTCTGGAGTACATTTTGAAATGGACTCGACCCATAACTTCTGAACCTTATCCTTGGATGAAGGTTGAGCATTTATGTCCTTGTTATAAGATGGTTTACAAAACCCCCCTTCCATTTCAATAAGATTATATTGACAATGGTCCGGGGGAAATCTAACAACCTCACGTCCCTGTTTCCGCAATGTCTCGCCTACTAAATATCGTTTTTACCAATTATTCCGAAAATGTTTGATTAAATCCCACAATTATTTCTTCATAAATGTTGTGTTAAATTCAATACCAAAGCTGGAATTAGTTGTTCAACCACCCAACTTTGAAAAAGTTCTCCATCCATTGCCTTATAATAATATCTATCGTTGTTTTGAATTTAATAATAGACCGCACCCATTTAAAAACTTCAAATGACATCCCGCTTGTAAAACTGTAAATCTTGCCCCTTCACTTTTAATTTTGGGAGGATTACTTTTTAAATCTGTTAAAATTATAAATCTGACTATGTGGTAGGAAGCCAATGTCTAATAGAAAACGACAAAAAAATTAACTTCCGTTGCATCACAAAATCAGTTTGTCCAACATGACAAAAAGGAGACCCAGCCAAAAAGGTTGCAAAAAGGTTGTGAATGTATATTAAGTGCAGCATCACATTGAAATGTCTAATGCAATTATGACATAAATGCATGTGACACTTTTTCGGCGTCAACTGTACATGTTGTTATTCATTATAGTTCTAAGACTGTAGGTGTTATTAGTATTAGAAAAATTTCTTTTAAATTCCTTATTCACTTTTTTATTTACTGTTGGGGGGTGGGGGGCACTCCATATTTATGCCCGAGGCCTCCAAATCCAAAGGACGGCCCTGTTGTAGATATATTAATATGATGTAGAAATCCAGGTAATAGTGATGCCAACGAATTCGGGGACACCTACATTAGCCCAATACGACTAAATTGTCTCGCCCATGCCTATCTTAAAACGATAAGAGATAGAGTTTCTCTTTCTGAACATAAATTGCCATCTCAAATATCACAGTAGTCCACATTCAAGATCTACATTTTTTTGTTAAATTTTTTGACAAACTCAAGTAGTTAGGCAACACCGATTCCAGATCGCCCCCCGCGAAGATTTCGATTAATTTAATCCGCGGTTTAATCGAACTTTTGATTCGCGTAAGTAGAGCAATTTGGGGGTAATTAGAGCATTAAAGCGGCGGATTCGCGTTTTAATGGGATAATCGCGGTAATTATCCGCGGTATTTGCATACAATTGCTCTAATTACGCGATTATCCGCGGTATTTGCATACAATTGCTCTAATTACGCCAGCTATTCCGCGGTATTTGCATACAATTGCTCTAATTACGCGATTATCCGCGGTATTTGCATACAATTGCTCTAATTACGCCAGCTATTCCGCGGAATTTGCATACAATTGCTCTAATTACGCGAATCAAAAGTTCGATTAAACCGCGGATTAAATTAATCGAAATCTTCGCGGGGGGCGATCTGGAATCGGTGTTGCCTAACTACTAACTCAAAAAAACATTATTTTTATTTATTTCTTTGTGGATTGCACATGCCCGTGCTTATCTAGGACTCTTGGCGATATTCTGGTTGTATATAGTGGAAGAAAGTCACTTGCTGAACTTTTCCTTCGCTAGAATAGGCACGAAAGAAAGATTCAGTTTTATCGAAACAAAATATCCGCAATTCTGTCTATTCTGTCTATATCTGTCTACTAAAAATGAAGCAAACATTATTTTTTTTCTTTATAATCACAAAAATAGTCGAAACCAAAGGCTATAAATTTAAACGTCATTTAATATAAATTTTGTTACTTCCACGTTTATAAAGTTGTTAATATTATCCAGCCCACAAATATGAAAGCGCCCACGTGTGAAATTCTCGGGCGACCTTGCTGCTTTCAATCGGATTGCATTCGTCGAAGAGGCGATTGGAGTCAGCTGGTGCGAGTGGAGAGTTCAAACGTGCAAACCGTGTTTACACGTATCATTTGGTCATTGCATAACGGCTAATGAGTTTGAAACTGAAATTTATTTATTCACCGGCGTTTAGAGGACGCCTGTGGACCTATGCAAATTGCCTCCAAATTCTCCCGAAGGTTGCGCGACACACTTTCGCCTGCAACGAAATTGTTACATTTGGAACATACAAATATTGAGACCTGGAATTCAAACAAGAAAAAGTATTGAGAGCTGAAATTTAAACTTCAATATTAGGACAAAATTGATATTTGTTATGCATGGCTTCTACAATCAGCAGGCTCTTCTAATAACCTATCAGTTCAATTAAAATTGTCCTCATTTATATTAAAACGTCCTCCAGAGTCCATAAACCCTTCACGCCAGTAGCGCCAGACACCGATCGATCCATATCTAATTGCTACAATTCACTGCCAGCCTGCCAGCAATTGAAGCAACGAGACGGACCTCCGTGCACGACGCGACTAACACCAGACATTTGCAGGAATAAACATTGCGTCACGCTCAGATTCTCATAATTATCACCGTAAATTATTTAAATTACTTCGCAGCGGCGTCCTTCAGGACGCACGACGATAGGTCGAGCGGCGAAAACCACGGAGGTATGCATTATAGCAGCGGGCGATAACTCAGAGGATTCCTGCAGGTGTGCACCGGTGTTGCGCGGGTCTAATGGCTCTCCTCCGCGGGTACTTCTTTTTTTCTAGAGCTGGAATAGTCTTGAGCACCTCCGAGGCGTACGTTAAACCCGAAGGAGCATTCCGATATGCAGGCGGAGGTACCGCGAGCACAGGTTTAATTGGAAACATGAGACGTGAATTTATCTAGCAGTTTACATTTCTGAGATGATTGCGCTTTGCGCACACGGAGATAATGAGTGCAAATAGAGATTATCTATCTGCTTGAGATGATAATGAGAGTATGTGGATGCTCAAATCTTCTGAATAGATGTTTTAAAGTGAAATTAAAATTTGCATCACGAAGGGAGTTAAAATATTTCCCAGGCAATTTTTATGCATGTTCTTAATAAGAAATATATTTAAAAACAGTAATTAAAATCGTAGAAAACCAAAAACTTTTCTACAGAGTACTCAAAACACACAGAAAAGAAAAGATATACAGCTCAAACCAGATAAAAAACAAGAAAGGAGAACAGTTAACAGATGGAAGAAAAATTATGAAGAGATGGAACAAATATTTTTAAGAGCTTTTGGAAAGAACAGAAATAACGACAGAAATCGCGCAACAAAACCCAACAAGACAGGAGGAAACGAAAGAACAAATAACGATAGAAGAACTAACTGAAGTACTAATGCCCGATTGCACCGTATGCGTTAAGGATACTTAAAATTTTAAGGTTCCTTAACGGACGAAAAACCATTGCACCGCCATCTTAAGGTCACTTAAACACCGTAAGGACCCTTAAATTTTAAGCTCCCGACTCCGGCGGAATAACTTATTTAAGGGTTACAAACTGTCAGTTTAACGTATTATGAGCAGTGGATGTGTATAAAATATTACTTATTTTTAACTACATTAGCCTTTATACTGATTTTAAGATAACTAACGAACTTTACAAATTACAATTCGAGTGTTGAATACCTTGACTATGATTGCAATTGTTGTTAAAGCAATATTGTGAACAATTTGGTATTTGTAGGTTAGTTTGTGTTGAATTTTGATACAGGATAATCGGGTGTATTGCGTATCAAAAAACGTTAGCAGTAACTTGTACGTTACTTGAGAGCATCACATTCGAAAGTCAGATAGAGTTATGTCATAAATGCATTTGATATTCGAATGTGATACTGTCAAGTAACGTACACGTTACTGCTCAAGTTTTTTTATACGCTATACAACAAATTGTGTGATTCGATTGAATTCAATTGAAACTTTAATATAATTAAATTACTTCTACATTCGTATATTATTCGGCATTGGTGCTTGATACATCTGCATTTCCTCTACAATTATGACATAAAATTAATTTTGTTAAAATTGAATAACATTTAAAATCAAGATAATAGTGACATTCTGGAATCCAAATTCATCGGATTTCCTTGTTTAGTTTATTTGAGAACGGATTAATTTAACAATTTGGACGACCTAAGTTTTTATAGACAGAGAGGAATCGAGGTAAAACATACCGTTGACAACTGTTTTGTGTCCGAGTGAATATAGCAGTTATTAAAATTCCCTAGAATGCTGAACGCTAAGGTCCCTTTACTAAGGAATCTGATGCAACACAAAGTTAATTTTAAGGATCCTTAAAATTTAAACTTACTTAACTAAGGGTCCTTAAAATTACAAACGGTGCAATCGGCCATAAGAAACCTAAAAGCGGCAAAGCACCAGGGCCGAACAAAATCACCGCAGAAAGTATTAAAAAGATGGGAACAAAGGGAACAGGACTACTGCTAAAAATATACAACAAAGCCTGGAGTGACGAAACAATTCCAAAAGACTGGCAAGAAGCACTCACAGTACCTATTTACAAAAAGGGAGACAGAACACGGTGATGAAAATGTTTGAGTTCATTATAGACAAAAAAATCAGGAAAATCGTAGAATCAACACTAGAGGAGTCGGAAAGCGGGTTCAGAAAAGGACGAAGCATACAAGACCATATCTTGTCAATGTAACAGACAATAGAGAAAACCAGAGTACAGAAAAAAGGTACGTTTGCGATTCATCGATTTAGAGAATAGTTATTTACAAACCAAGTGCGGGAACACAATTTTCCCGCATGAACGCAATTTTGAAGCATGAGCGACCGAAGGGAGCGAATGCTTCATCTGCGTGAATGCGGGAAAATGATTCCCGCAAGTGGTTTGTACATTTTTTTTTTAAACGAACAGAACGATCAGCATAAACTCAAATAATTTTCATTCCGTTTCAAAATATGAAATAAAGCAAGCCATGGCTGTATAGCAAAACAATGATTGTTACTTTGACAGTTGATTTTTTAAAGCCTGTCGTTTAAAGTCTCAGTTTCTAATAAAATGTCTTCCGATTCGGATATAAGTAGTTGTACACCTCCGGAAATCCGCAATGCCGCTAATACGGCAATTAAAAATTTATTGCCGGATAAATCCAAACGAAGGTACGAGTTGGTATACTCGAAATTTATGGATTGGTGCAGGTTAAACAAAATACGGACTTATTCAGAAAATTGTTTGCTGGCATATTTTCAAACCTTTTCAAGCAAAAAGTCGCTATGGTCCACTTACTCTATGCTAAAGTCCTGTCTACTAATACACAATAACGTAGATATTTCCAAATTTACGAAATTTTACGCATTTCTCAAAAAAGAAACGTATAACCTGAAACCGAAAAAATCCAAGGTATTAGAAAGTCATGAAATTGACAAATTTATTCATGAAGCCCCTGATAACTCATTTCTGTTAATGAAGGTACGTACACAATATGTTTCATTAATCGATATTATTCTATTATTCTATAATATGTTTTACAGGCAGTAGTAATATTGGGAATTTCTGGCGCTTGTCGCCGCGATGAATTATGTAAAATGTTAATTGATCATATCGAGTTTAAACATGAAATGGTACTTGTTAATGTACCAGAGACCAAAACTAATATTTCTCGACGTTTTGTGGTGATCAATCCAGAATGGATAAATTTATTGTTAAAATACAAAAATTTAAGAGTAGGGACAAATAAACGTTTCTTTTTGACCTACAGAAATGGGAAATGTATTAATTCACCTATTGGTCTTAATACAATTGGCAAAATACCTTGCTCTGTGGCACAGTACCTTCAGCTAGAGGCTCCACAGGCCTACACTGGTCATTGCTTTCGAAGAAGTTCAGCTACTTTACTTGCAAACAACGGTGGCGATTTACTGACTCTTAAAAAATTTGCCGGTTAGAGATCTTCAAGCGTGGCCGAAGGTTACGTCGATGACTCTGTGCAGAGTAAAATTAACGTAGCTGAAAGATTGATGCAACCAGCTCCGGGACCTTCATCTCAAGTTGAAAACTATACAATCTCTGAAACTCTTAATGTGTCGCACACTATATCTAAACCCGATGCGGTGGAAAGTTCGGGAATTTGCATTTCAAATTGTACTAATTGTACGATAAATGTGTACAATAATAACCCTGCTTAAGTCGATGTAGATCGTTCACAATAAATAATTATGTATTGATTTATTTATGACAGTGTTTTTTTGCCGTTTTCCCGGTCTACTAGACCGGGAAATACGGATTTCCGGTTGTCAATAGAGTGCGTCAAATGTCACTTTCGAGGCGGTGAGTTCAAAAAGCTTTCGACAGTGTTAAAAGGGAAAAATTATGGGAAATTCTAGGGGACGAAGGAGGAAGCGACAAGACAATAACAGTAATAAATCAAATATGTGAAAGAAATACAAACACGGTGATATACCGGAACCAACGCTTATTACAGCCATTCAAAACGTATGGAGGACTAAGACAGGGAGCAGGCCTGAGTCCACTACTGTTTGTAACCTATATGGACGAAATTATAAAAGAGTGCACCAAAAAGCCAAAAAAACTAGTAGTCGAACATAGAAACATGAACAAAGTGACATTATCAGAAGGAGCTTTCGCAGACAATGTGGTATTAATAACAGAAAGAGAAGTAGACCTACAGGAGAGCGAGAGCCTCTGTATATTCAGCGAAACTCTAAAGGACTGGAATGAGGATAAACAAAGACAAAACAAAAGTAGTAATGATAGGTAGAAGCTTACAAATATCTAGAGTAGAATTTGGAAGGGAAGGTAAACAGGAAAAGGAAATAAACAGTAGAATCGAGAAAACTCTCAAAGTATATCATGCAATTAACAAAATACTAATAAGTAAGAAAGAAGTGTCAAGAAAAACTAAAATTGACGTATTTAAAGCTATATGCAGAGCTATCCTAACGTTCGGTTGTGAAAGCTGGGTCCTATCAAGAAATGAGAAAAGTAAACTACAGGCAATGGAAGTGAAGTTTTTGAGAAGAGTAAGAGGAGTAACAAAGATGAACAAGAAAATAAATACTGACATTAGGGAAGAACTGCAAATATTATATTTGGAAACTAATGGAAACGAGAAAGGGGGTCATCTACATAGGTTAGAAAAAGAAAGACCAGTCAAGAAAGTATGGGAACCAAGAGGCAGAAGACACAAAGGAAGAGGGAGACCGAGGAAAACATGGGACCAAACATGATCGAGATACTGAAGAAAAGAGGAAAAACCTGGACGGTAGCAAGAGTATCAGCAAGAAACAAGAAAGAATGGACTAAATTTGTATACGAGATAGTTTAAACTAAACCAAAAATGTAACAAAATGTAACAGATCCCTACACCATTCTGTGGTAAAATGATTATATATATATATATATATATATATATATATATATATATATATATATATATATATATATATATATACACTGCTCAACATTTGAACTTACACTTACAAGAACATATTAAAAACAATTGACTACTTTTTGAACAACACCTTCTTGCTTAATTGATAGTACAAGGTTCTGGAAGCACTATTAGGGCGAAGAATTAAAATACTAAAACTTAAATAACGAATTTCAACTGTTTTAATAGAAAAATAACAAAATCTTCATTTTAGTATTATAGAAAAGTATGCTCTGGAAAGAAATGATAACCAAACACTTAAAGATTAATAATGCCTGAGACCTCCTCTAGCTCTTATGACCTCTTGACAACTTCTTGGCATGCTCGAAATCAAATCCCAAATGTAATACTGAGGAACATTTAGCCATTCTTCCAAAACAGCAGTTCGGAGCTGATGGTGATTGTTTGGATCCACTCCTCGTGACCTTATCAACCTTTTCAGGTAATCCTATATGTTCTCTATGGGATTAAAATTTGGAGAGTTTGCTGGCCAATCCATGTGCGTAATATTGTTCTCATAAAAAAATGCATTGATTTGCCTTCTATGAGGACGCGCATTATCATCAACAAACACGGAACCATCACCTATTTCATTGGCAAATGGCAACACTACAGGTTCTAATACCTCATTAAGATACCGGGCACTATTCATTGTAGCATTTCCAAGCATAACCAATTCAGTACGACGAGTCGCATAAATACCTCCCCAAACGGTAAACGGTAATTAAACCGCCTCCATAAGCTTGATGGTAAGTCACATGGTTCTCAATATAGCGTTCTCCACTGCTTCTCCAAACTGTCACTCTTCCATCTGAGCTATGGAGACGCACTCTGGTCTCGTCACTGAATAAACAACAACCCCAATATTCAACACTCCAATTTGCATGTTGGTGTGCCCACTCTAGCCATCTTCTTTTGTGTATTTTCGTATAGTAACCAATTACCTACGTCATAGGTGGAGGAGTTGTAAGGATTATTATTATTATAACAATGATACTGGTTTATATAAATAGTTTGTAAAAAAGTAAAGTAATGTAATTTGACAAATATTATACCTACAAAGAATATTATAACTTAACGTTAATTATAACATCATTTCTACTGAAATGTTGTAATTGCTAATGAATTATGTATGTTCATCAAAACGAAAATATTGCAATTCACAATGGTACCTACATTCAAAATTTCCATTAAGTTTGTGAAATTTATAATAAAAGTTTAAAAGTATTCGCTGAAAGTTTGTAATTTAGATTGCGAATGTAATGCATGGTAATGAAATATCTATAATAACAATTGTACACCTTATAAAGAAATGTTGATAATTTTTTTTTCGAAATTTCTAATAAAACTTTGGAAATTTTAGTGAAATTTTATTAATAAGGACAAACATGATAATTTCTAATGAAAATTCCTGATTTCCAAATATACATTAATATTTTTCAATTTATAATAGAAGTTTAACAATTTTAAAAATATTTCAAAAAATATTTTTTCTTATACAAAAAAATAGTTTAATCTAATAATTTTTAATGAAAAATTCCTAATTTCCATTGAAAATTTTGTAATTCCTAATGTACATATAATGTTCTTCGAAACAATTTATAAGGATACTTTAATATATTAAATTCTTCAAACTGAAAATTTTACAATTTGCAATGATTTTTTCGAAAATTCCATTATTTCTTTTTTCAATTTGTAATACCTACAAGTTTAATAATTTTAAAAATATTATAGTACAAAGAATAGTACAATTTTATCATTTTCAATGAGTGATTCGTAATTTACACTGAACATATTGTAATTGCTAATGAATTATGTACTTCAAGACGATTTTTTTTTTAGTTTACAATGATACTTTTAAAAATGTTCAGTAAGATTGTGCAATTTGTAATAAAAGATTGACAATTTTTGCTGAAAGTTGGCAAATGCACTACATGGTAATGAAAAAACCTATAATAAAAATTTTTAGCTTACAAAGAAACTTGACAGTTTTCCATTGGAATGTTGAAATTTCTAATAAAACTTTGGAAGTTCTAGTGAAATTTTGTAATTAGGGACAAACATTTGATAGTTTCTAATGAAAATTTATAATTTCAAAATTTCCATTAAGATTGTGCAATTTATAATAAACGTTTAATAATTTTAAAAATATTATGTGAATAATAGTTTTATTTAATCATTTAGAATGAATTAGAATTAAAATTTTGCTACGATACTATAGCAGAAATTCCATAAAAATCCTGGTTATTTAAAAAACCAGTTTAAATTTTTCAGGTCTACATTTTCTTCTAAAGGTAATCAAAATATCTTAGTAATATAATATATCTTAGTAATAGTAATAATAATAATAATAGTTTATTAATGCTAATACTCACAAACAGCTTACACACGTCAATATAGAAAATATACAATGTAGAATAAATACGATATAAAAATAGGTAATACACAATAATATGAAAATATGAAACAGTAAAAGTATAAAGTAATTGGTATAAAATATTTATGCTGTATGGTTGGCTACATATCAGACAGAAATTCTTCCTAGTGAAAATCCACATTGTCAATTAATAGTTGTTTTATGTTTATCTTGAACTTTTTGAAAGGGAAACATTTTATTTAAAGCGGGGAGTGCATTAAAAAATGTTGGTCCCTAATATCTAACCCCAAATTGAGACTTGTTGAGTCTCATTCTATTGGCCTGTATATAATTGCACTTGCGAGTTTCATAACTGTGCACAGAATTACTTAAAATATAATCATTCTCATGCTTCTTAATATAAATGAAGCATGTATATATGTAAAGGCAAGGTAGTGTCTTGCAGATTAGCTAGTTGTTTAGAAACACTGGAAAGTTCTAAATAAATTGAATGATAATGGCAAATAAATATAATAATAAGAAGATTGTTTAAACAATCATCATAAAGTTAATGCATTTTAGATAAAATTTTGAAAATAATATTAATATTTCATAAAAACGCAAATTAGTAATATGGAAAATTTCATGAAAATTGAATGCTTTTCTAAAGTATTAATTTACTTCATTAACAGTATAGCAATATTTTGATTTTCACTGACGAATTCAATTTTAATATTAACACCACGTTGGACTTATATTTGAAATATAAATTCACAAAAATCTTAAAATAATTATAATAAAATTCTGAAAATGATATTAACAATTCATGAAAACGCATATTTGAAATGTGGAAAATATCAGGAAACTCATGAAAATTTAATGGGTTTCTAAATTATTAATTTATTTTATTTACCGTATAGCAATATTTTTATTTTCACTAATTGACTAATTCAATTTTAATATAATAACCACTTTGTACTTTTGAAATATAAGTTCACAATCTTATAAAAATAATCGAAAATACTTTTTATGATGAATATCAAGCAAAATATTGAATTCACTAACTTTAATTGATTTCAGGTTGTATATGCAATTTTGAATGTGCCTGGTAAATATTTGAGGAGACAAACAGTAAAAATCAAGTATGAAGAAAATTGAGGCAATTTTATCAAATTACCAAAACTTTGTTTGAAAAATGAATTCAAAAAGTAATTAGCAAGATAAAGATTGACAAATTTTCATATAAAATTGCAAACTTTTCAAAAGAGTCTAAAAAAAATGTTACATTAAAAAAAACCTGAAACAAATCTTCAATACTCGATACCAAGATTTTTAAAAGTACTAAAAGTTTAGTTAACTAAGTTTCATGAAAATTATAAACAAAAAATCGTAGAAAATTATTGAACAACAAATTCATAAAAGATTTAGAAATTGAGGCAAACTTATTAAAAGTACGATGCTCGGTTTAAAAAAATAAACATAATTATTTCTTATATAAACCCAAGCAAATTTCAGATTGCAGAAAGCATTAGAAATTGTGGCAATTTATCATCAAAGGACAAACCATTTTATGCAACATTAAATTAACAACAAAAATATAAAAACGTTGTTTCTTGATAATTATAAAATAAAAACCAACAAATATTCATAACTTACACTTTATTATTATTATTTATTAAAATACTTCTTTGGAGTAAATAGTCATGCCAATTGCTCTACGAGATGAAATAATAAGAAGATTATTGTTTAAACAATCATCATAAAGTTAATGCATTTTAGATAAAATTCTGAAAATAATATTAACATTTCATAAAAACACAAATTAGTAAAATGAAAATTTAAGAAAACTTATCATTACATTAAAAAAAATGAAATACGCTTAATTTAAGTAGACACTGAAGTAATAAGATTTTTGAATAACTAATTGTCAAAATTTTCAGCTGCAAAATATATCAGCCATGGAGGTACCTTTCAGGTACAATTCGAGATCAATTTTCCGTTGTTATCTTATTTGTAAGAGAAATTGAAGCCATTTTTCATAACGTCTTTTTGAGGTCAAAATCTTAGAATTTAATTTTTATCTCAGAAAGTAAAACAGATAGGTTTCTACAAAATTTGTTTTAAATTAAACGTGGAAGCCAAAAACGTAATAATATATGGGGTGTTCCATTTAAAAAACAAACGTTGTTGACTACTTCCCGTGGAACCGGAAGGTACAGAAGCTTGAAAGTAGGAATTTTACCTGATGAGAACGGAATCAGCCATGTTTGGATATATTTTGTCAAATTTTTATTTTATCTCGAACCCCGTAAACTTTTAATAGTCCATTAGCGTGGGACACCCTGTGTCTATTCGGCGACCCGGGTATACCTCAAATTGTCTTCAAAAATTTAATACCCCATTTAAAAGCTCGAAAACATTTGATGTAATGCTTCGCGAGTCTTCTCCAGATTATTTCTCACTTGGAACATTGCCATAAAAATATCGTAACGTGCAACACGCAGTTAATTATTTAATTCCACGTAAGCACAATAATTAGTGTGATTTTGAAAGCGAGCGAACGCAAGTGCAGGATTTTTTTTTAATTAAACGGTAAACAAATATGCAGCTTTAATTATTTCAGCGCAATTACGCCGAAGTGCTAATTAGTGTGAGGTGAAGCCGGTGCAAGTGCGCTCGTTGGAAACCGAAACTTCCCCTCGTTATACTTACATATTCTACGACCTTGTAATTACGTCGTTATAATATTCACAACGTTTAAGATGTATTTAAAAAAAATTACGTGCCGGTGTGCAGTGGTTTGGAATTAATCGCACAGGTCGTTGCTTCCTACAGTTAAAGAAAAATGTCAGCATACTTACTAAGACGAAATTATTACCTACTATTAAATTTTAATTCTCTTTCTATTTGTTTATTAACCACAACATATTTCTGCTGCTACGGCTAATTACCCACCACATTACGATTTGTGCAATGAAACCGATTTTTTTTTATTGACCGTTGCTGTAAAGAGGAAGCGATCTCTTGTAACATTAATTATTACTTGTGCAGGTTAAATAATTGAATACGTTGTATTTGTCCTCGCATTGCTCAGCGAAATTTCTCTTGAGGTATTACGTTGATTGAAACAATGATATAGTTGCATTGAAAGTGCCCAGATATGTGGAATATTTTACTGCACGATGTGTAAGTGGAGCATTAGCTCCTCCGGAAATTGTTTATACCAATGAATAATTTTACGTGCCCAGTCGTTGGGAAAACGCAGAGATTCCACAATATGTAATTTCATTTCACGCTCCGATGAGGGCGGACGGGCAATTTACTAACGTTTTCTACATTCAGAATGACCACTTACACAAATATTTCTTCCATATATGTGATTTACATAACAATATTAGACGCCAACTTAACATGGTTACTGTGTTCAGTGTATATGGAATACAATTTGTAATAACAATTAGTTTTTCGGCAATCTGGAACAGACTGTCGCATTTATGTTTTTTTATGTTAGATTCGTTATTTGAACGATTTCAAAAAATATATAAAAAACATACGAGTAAATACTTCACAAACATTGTTAATTATATACCTACTTACACATTGATTTTTTTTTTAAATAGAATTTTTTAATGCAGGTATTACATCCAGACGAAATTATGCCGCTTGCGCAGAGATCATTGAGTGTGTTGAAGCTTACAAGACACTCCCGCGGTTTTCGCTTTCGTTACAGATTTTTCTCGATTAGATAATTGGTGTGAAAGTTATAATTAGAGATTAACTCCCTGATGCTGGTAATTAGAAAATTGAGTGGCTTTCTGTGAATTAATTTACTCAACAAGAGGCCATAAATGCTATCTGCTTACATTGAAGGATTTAATGCGTCTAGACGGCGATTAATGATCTATGGCACACGTGTAACTTTGGTGGTACCTCGAGGTTCCGCCGTCGGTCTTTTGTGAAAATTTTGCAACAATGTTAAAGCAGAAATTGAGATTTAAACAAGTATCCTGGTCGGTTTGTTATAAGGTTAGGTTAGAATGCATTAGAACCTAATCTTATAATAAACCCACCACCACTACCTGGGAGGGTACGGGAGGGTATTGGGTGGGTAACTTCAAAAACCTATATATCTACCTCTTATCCATCAAAATGAAATGTATTGTAGCTTCATTGATTACACAGGCCTACAAAAAAAAAATGCTTTGGTGCCGAGGATTTTGAAACTGATTTTAACTATATTTGGGTCACTGTAACAAAATATGAAATCAGTTTTTCTCTATCAGCTCTACTTTTTTAGATAATGTTTTTTTAATGTGCAGTTCTACACGAAATGTGTTGCAGTTGAGCCTCACGTGATATTTGTGTTTAGGAAAATTCCATAAATTCCATAAAAATCCTGGTTATTTAAAAAAACAGTTTAAATTTTCCAGATCTAAATTAATCTCGAAATTCCGGCAAACTAACATTGCACAAATTTCATGAGAATTCGAATATCAAATAATTACATACATTTTTCGAGATTATTTCTACGTGAAAAAAGAATAAAGATAAAGATCGAGATAGAGATAAAGATAGAGCTAGAGATGAAGATCGAGATAGAGATAAAGATAGAGATAGAGATAGAGATAAAAATAAGATTATAATAGATTTTTAGACAGGTAACTTCATTTCGTTGCCGCAAGCAGCTCTTAATGTGGTAGCTCCTGCCGAAATATAGTATGTATATTTAAAATATACCCCTGAACCACCAAACCAGTACTTTGGCCCCCAAACTAAAATTTATATAAATGATATAATATGTTGGTACTCATGATGTTCAAAATGGTGTTCTGCTAAAAAGATTTCGATTATGTTATAATAATAATAATAATAATAATAATAATAATAATAATAATTTATTAGTATGGTATTCATAATTAAGTAGCATTCACATGACATCTTTCGCTCAGAACGGATATTTCAGTTGAAATTTAGTACTTGAAATTTTCCATGACAATTTGAAGCTTCAATTTAAAAATAAATGTAAGAATTTTCAAAATAATAAACACTAACTAATTTTGGAGTACATAAAAATAATGATATAATGTCCTCTGAAGAAGATGCCCATCTTTAGAGGACAGCTGCAGACAGATTTCAACCGGAAGGGTCTCATCAGTAGAAGATGCCAAAATTGAAAATCTCTGGGTAGCACTCCAATACATCAATTTCAACCTGAAGGGCCTCGTTAGTAGAAAATTGTAAATATCTGGGTAGCCATAAAGCTATAAACCATAAATGTCGTTTGATCCCTTAGAAATGAAGTGTTTGGGAAGTAACCGTGTTACCAAAGGACTTTAAGCTCACTTTCGATCAAATTATAACTGTTTTTTTCATAATAGCTGTCGTAGAAAAAACGTTATGATATAACATGGTATGATACACTTTCGTAAACTAGTGCTTTACGAACTCGTATCATAAATAACTATTAATTTACAAGAACATAAGGTTCTTCTACTTCGAATTGGCTTCCTAATCAGTTCCAACTTATTGCTCGGCTTCGACTCTTAAGAATTATAAAAATTACATATTTTTAAAAATATTTTTGCACTTAAACACGTACATGCAGAATATAAAATTGCATCAATGTGTTCTTACTTTTGAGGAAAGCTGAAGCAGGTGATCCCGTGTACTGTTAAATTTGGCACTGATCTTGACTGATTGTTTTCATAAGTTTCATATTTTCAGAAGTCAATGGTTTTATATTTGTTTGTGAGTTTATACGAAACAATGGGATTCACATTAAATTAGAGAGCTTTTTTTTCAGAAGTTTCAGAATTTTGGAATATTTTCAAAATTCAAAAGAACATTGTTCTACAACTTCCACTATTTGTGGAGGAAGTAGTTAGTTAATTATTCTTAATTTTGTTAACGAAATAACTATAATTGAATCGTTTATTTCAGAAACCCGCCAACGGACATTTTTATGAATTTTTCGTTTTTTGTGGAATACGGTATATTAGTACTCAAAACGGTTATTTTTTGTATTATCCTTTTATCTGACATTCCTTTGGAATGTCATTTGACATTTGATGGACATTGGACATTTGATTACAATATATAAAATATGAAAAGATATTGCGTTTTTCTACGTTTTCCGAAAATTTAAAAAAGTACACTTGACGGGTTTCTGAAATAAACGATTCAATTATTATTTAATTTGTAACATGTATTGGTCAATACACAATATTTGACATTTACTTTAAAAAGTTTCTAAGTGTCTTCCGAAATTTGTTGGAACTTTTAAAAAGTTGTAAATGAATTGAATAACGAATTAATAATTATTTTGGTATAACTGTTTAATAATATGCAATTTATTTATGAATTATTATAAATTATTCCAACCTAGCCCTTAGACTCCCGAATTTTTAAAAGTTGAATTAAAAGTTACTGGTAAACTTTTTCGCGATTAAATGGTTTGAAAACGTCACTGAATTTTTGGATTAATTTTTGAAGGATTTTTACTGGGTTTTTAAGGATAGTCACAATTGTGTGTCTTGGGAGTCAAATAGTCATAGTCAAAGGTAATCAAAATATCTTGCAGATGAGCCAGTTGTTTAGAAACACAGGAAAGTGCTAAATAAATTGAATGATAGTGGCAAATAAAAATAAAAAGATTACTGTTTAAAAAATCATCATACGGTTAATGCATTTTAGATAACATTCTGAAAATAATATTAACATTTCATAAAAGCGTAAATTAGAAATGTGGAAAATTTCAGGAAACTGATGAAAGTTCAATGGTTTTCTAAATTATTAATTATTTTATTTACCGTATAGCAATGTTTTGATTTTCACTCACTGAAACTAAATATGAAATCAGTTTTTCACTATCAGCTCTACTTTTTAGATAATGTTTTTTTAATGTGCAGTTCTACACGAAATGTGTTGCAGTTTAGCCTCGCGTGATATTTGTGTTTAGGAACGAGTTGTTATAAACTTAACTTAAAACGTACTGTGTTGTAGATTGTTGTATTTGTGTTGTTAAATAGCAATCAATAAAATGAGTTCAAGTAGAAGAAGTTGTGTAAATCATCGTGATGTGTTTTGCTACATATGCGGAGAATACACGTAAAAAGAAAACAGAAAAACAATTAGTGACTTTATAAAGAGAACTTATCTTGGATACTTTGGTGTTAGGCTTGGTGATCAGGATAAAACCTGGGCACAGCATCAGGTCTTGTACAGAACATTTACGACAGTGGACTATCGGGAAAAGAAGAAGTCTGAAATTCGGCGTACCAATGGTTTGGAGAGAACCCAAAAACCACTTCGATGACTGTTATTTCTGCTTAGTAAATATTAATGGAATCAATCGAAACAACCGTAGCAATAACTTAAAATAGTGCAACGTATATTTCAATAAAATATTACATCTTAGAAATTTGAGCTGCTCGGCAAAAACTAATGCCATTTTTGAATTCAGGGCATCAAATTCATATGAAATCAGCTCTAAATACCCCGGCACCAAAATAACTGTTGGCCTGTGTTATTTGTTAAAATTGCTGAATGTATATTTTGATATTAGTATTAAGTATTCCGTAATTTTAAACAAATTTGCTGGTTTTGCACTTCGGTTTAATAATTGTTTCGTAAAGTTTTTAAGATTTGCTACAATGTACCTGATTCTGAACTTTTGATATTCTGAACGTTTTATCTATTTTTATTTTTTGATTTCACATTCTAGAAATTTCCATAAAACTTTGTGACAATTTCTGAAATTTTGGTGAAATTTCTTGTAATTTGTATATTAACTTGTATATTTTATATTTTATATTTTGATACTAAAATTAAATGTTCTGCAATTTTCTCAGTTTTTGGTTTGTTTAGTTTCTGTGAGCTATTTTTAGTTTTTCAAAATTAATTAGCATATTTCAGGTTTTGTAGAATTTTTATGTACTCATGTACATCCAGTTGTAATAGAGTTGTAATTTTGAGAGATATTGTACAGTTTTTTTTATTTCCTTGATCTAGATTTCTATAAATTCAGAGAAAATTTCGCATTTTCTAGAGACTAGAAAGGGTGTAACATCTCGCCATGACTTATACCAGAGGTCTTCAAATTCTGAATCTCTGGAATCAACATCGAGTTGTAATAGAGTTGTAATTTTGAGATTTCCAGTGAAAATAGAGAGTGAGAGACACTGTACAGTTTTTTCTTCTTTTAACATGTTCTAAATTTCTATAAATTTTGGGGAAAATTTTGCGATTTCTAGGGACCACAAACGTGTACCATCTCTTCATGAATTATTCCAGAGGTCTTAAAGTTCTGAATCTCTAGAGCCAATATCCAGTTGTAATGGAGTTGGAATTTTGAGATTTCCAGTGAAAATAGAAAATGAGAGGAATTTTACAGTTGTTTTTATTCCCATGTAATGTAAATTTTTATAAATTTAGAGACATTTTAAACATAGGAATAAAAAACTAAAAAAATCTATTCTCAGTAGTGGAGAGTTCAGTTTTGCTTAACATTTCTAGAGAATTTATACACTGTGATGTCTCGACTGTTGTTATTCTCAATAATAACAGTCATAACATTTTCTGCTTCAATAACATTTTCTGCTTTTTAAACATTATTTTGCGGTTTTTTAAATTTTTGTTGCACTATTGTTTTAGATATATTTGAAAATCAATTTATAAATTTTTTAATATATTTTTATTTAATACTTTCAAACTTATATCAAACAAACCAAAAACAGAAAGTCTTGCAACTGTAAGTAATATCTCCAAAAGTACGAGAGTTGAAAATAAAGTAATGCATGATTTAAAAGGATATGATAAAAATATTATCTTCATATTCTTCCTTACGAACCTAGTTATGAATAAAAAGGAAACGCGCAAATGCTTGTTCTGCAGTAAGAAATAAAAAAGTTTATTCAAAAATAAATTACCTGGAAAAAATTAAATACTTATTTGATTTACGATTTTTTTGAACAGTTTGAAATTTTTAGGGTTTTTAATAATTTTAATGGTTTATTATACCAACAATTTTGTTCCGAATTTTGCCATTATTAAGAATGATGACTATGTTTCTGCCACAAATTATTAACCACACCTACATTTTTAATATGTATATCGTCTTATTTTTATAAATTTACAATCCTTTTATAAAATTTTCTCGTGTCAACTGCAAGTGCATGGTAAAATAAGCTCACGTTTAATTACGTAGCCCGTCTTGATTATGAAACAGAGAGAGAAAGAGGTATTAGGTGATTTTCCGGATTCCTTGCCCGACGTCCGCGTGCGCCTACCTGTTGCATCTCCGCAATCTCCGAACCTTCCTAGAGATATTAATAAACTTGGATTGTCGAGAGGGTGACCAGGGGTCAGGTATCCATTAGAGACGCTAGCTCAGATGTCTGGCTCGGATAAGTCCAAGTGTCCGGCAATTAGAGAAACCCGGGTATTATTACCTTCCCGGAACGGTGCTCTATTGCGGATCAAATTGGCCACAGCGAATGCGTTTCCAACAGAAATATTATTTACATGAAAATCATCAGGATGGTTTCGACCTTTACTACGTGGTAGTCCATATTAAAAAAAAGAGAAACATCTTGCTATGTTTTTACCACAAAATGTATCGGTTTACATTTTGTGGTTAAAACACAGCAAGTTGTTTCTCTGTTTTTATTTACATGAACATGTACAAAAATTACAGTAATTATAGTTTTAGTAATAAAAATAAAAAGTTATTATTAGAGAAAATTATGCGCACAATCGCCAAAATAATCAAAATTTGTGTAAAGGAAATATTGAGATGTTGGTCAAAATTTTATTAAATTTTCAGTCTTCTTCCTAGACGTTTGATTGATTTCAAGATTCGTGATTCTTAAAAAAGGTGTTACTAAAAAAAATAATACGGCGAACGCTAAAATAGTCCAACTTTGCGCACACAAAGTTTTGATATGTTAGACAACATTTAATTATGTTTCTATAATTCCTAATCTATTATTATCCACAATCTAAACTTGAAAATATGGCAAACAAATTGAAATAGAAGTTGCTATATACAACTTCAAATATTTCTGATTATTTTATACAATCCGATCAGCTCTAGCGCTTTTAAAAAATCATTATTAATATGCCATTGAATTTAATTCAAAGAAAACCAAAGAAACGAATGTGAGAAATTAAAATTACAAATTCTCGTACGTGCACTCTGTTCGTACAATCGCTGGATAACTTTAACCGGCTGTTAATTTCTTGCAGAAATGATAGTTGGAAATGGTATTTTAGTAGTTTTCATAGAGTTTTTAAACATTTTAGTAGTTTACATAAAAATATTTTAGTAGCTTTCATAATTCATTTATAAACATTTTAGTACTTTCTATAAACCTAGTGTAGTTGCACTAGGTTTATAGAAAGTAGTGTAGTTTTTAGTGATAAACCTATCACTAAAATTGTGGAAATCTTCCAAAAATGTCATCACTAATTATTAATAGGTAACCTTCCATACACGCAATTTCACTTCTATACATTGACATCAAACTCAAACTGACACAGTTTCAATAAATCTGATTTATTTTTGTACGTTTGTACCTATTTTTTTATGATAACTTAAATATTATTTCAAAGTACCATTAATATTGCACTGAATATTCAAGTCGATTGTTAAAATAGTCACGAAAATCGCTTGTTACTTAAGAAGCCTAAAAATGGCATGACATTGACAACAAAATAGTAAAATATTGGCATAAAATGTAATATTTTCGAAATTATTCATAAAAAACCAAAATATAAGAAGTGTTGTTTATCAATTATATGTCATTTTTAAGTTACTATTAATTATTATCATTTTTTATAGATGCACGTAAGTACTTCAAGAACCACTACTTCCACTACATTATGCCATTACTTCAACTGAAATTACTTCGACAAGAAAATAGTTCAATGCAGAATAGGGTCTTCCTGAAAAAAAAATATATAACCTTTTTGTGTCTTAACGTAAAGTTTATAACCTGTAATTAAACATCCCACAGAGAAAACGTTTGGTTTTCATTGTAACTTATCAACAAACAACATACAATATCGTAAAACTTACACATTTTGTCACGTGTCCGACGAAACGCTGTTATTGGCCGAGCTGCACTGTGACGTCTTTGCGCATCTTGGCGATCGGGAGTCAGTGCATAAGGGATAGGAATCGTGGATTAATTCGACTTAGAATCCAGTCTGACATAAAATAAGTTCTGATGGGTTAGTAAAGGGACAGCCAGATAATCTGATGGAAGTTCACGTGTTAATGGTTCCCGACATTTTCTCAAAAAGTGAATTTTTCAACGTAGCCGAAACGCGTGGAGTCGCATATAATTTTTCAAATCCTCTTCCAGCTGTAAGAACAAATAAAATACTGTATAAACTTTGCAATATATCCTATATCTCATACGAATTGGTAATGCTGATTTTAAAATTTGTAATTATTAATCATCTAATCTAATTTCTAAAATCAACAGTTTGCTACAAATATTGTTTGAACATGTTTTTTTAGTTTTAACTAAACGTTTGTGTAAGAACATATTGTAAAAATCTCACAGTACTTTTAAAAAGTAATAACGATATGGAAGGTATTGTTTTAGAATGGAACCCACAAAACTATTTTGAGGTTATGTTATTACTAATGTATATATATAATCGGAAATCTCCTTGAATACACACTACTAATGATGATAGTTAATTATATATATTTATCGAATTTCGTCGATAATTTATTGAAAATTATGTACTTACATTAAAATGGTCTTCACAAAAATAGTGAGACGTCAAAGTGACACTCGCGGAATCACTTCGGACTTGTTGTAACCCCTTTTTCCGTATATCCCCTGTTGGGAGGTTTATAAACAACTTATTTGGTTCGCATTTACTGCTGTTATCACATCCAGGCACAATGCAATACTTATTCGTCCCTTTTTTCGTAAAACCGACGTTTTCTTTCTGTCGCTCCATTATAAGCAATGCTACAGCTGAACGCCACGTGCGTTGTGACGTCACAGCAGCATGGCGGGCTTTTGGGACCTTTTCAAATCCCGTTAATTTTAAAATCGTTGTTGCTAATTACAATGATTTATCTGAACACAAAAATTAGTGCCAAGGATGTTTTTAATGTGTCTAGAGTTCAGTTTCAAGGTTTTTGAAAAGTCGCGGAAGACCCTATTACTTCAATAAGAAAATACTTCAACTAGAGAACACCTCAACTGCTAATTTCTTCAACTCGAAATTACTGCAACTAGAAATTACTTCACCTTGCGTTTACTTCAATTTCCAAGTACTTCGACCAAATTATTTCAAGGTGCGATTACTTCAACTTTGCCAGAATATACTTCTGATAATAATAATAAGTGGTAATTTCTTTAAACATAGGTAGCATTAAATCACATTCTGCCTAATGCTAGGTTAGGTTGTGGTAGGTTAGGTTAGGTTAGACCGGGTGCTCGTAACGAAATACTTCAACTGCTAGTTATCTTGCAATGACTTCAAATGACAGTTACTTTAAAAATAATTTATCTCAAACAGAATTTCACTGAATATAAATATAGTTTACCAATATTTATATTCAGTGAAATTCTGTTTGAGATAAATTATTTTTAAAGTAACTGTCATTTGAAGTCATTGCAAGATAAACTGCTAGTTATCTTGCAATGACTTCAAATGACAGTTACTTTAAAAATAATTTATCTCAAACAGAATTTCACTAGTTGAGAAGAATTAGTTGAATTAATTGCAGTTGAAGTAATCGCTAGTTGATGTAATTGTAGTTCAAGTATAGGTTTTTGAAGTAATCACATGGACGTCATTATTGTTTGTTATCAGAAATTACGAATATATTGCAGATTTTTATGCCATTATTAAATCATTTATATGTCAATTTAAAATTTTCCAAAAATCGTCGCCAACTGCTCCAATTTCACATGTTTTGTTTGTTATGTAAATATCTTTATTTCGTAACCATTCGTAACCAACGACAAAAAGTGAAATTAATTTTAATTTTACAAAAATTTTACATGTATGATCGTCAGGTAGTTGTACTGCTACGTTTTTTTTTTGTTGTACTTTTCATATTTTATATTTTTTATTCAAATTTAGATAATATTCCATATTGCATTTAATATCCAAATATCAAAGTCGATTAAAAAAATCTCACAAAACCGCATATTACCTGTATACAAATACTTTTAAAAAAAGTTAAAAGATCGTATAAAATTGACAAAGAAATGTCAAAAGGATATTGTCATAAAAATCTAAATATCGAACTTAATGATTAAAACAAAAATAATGAGTTGATGAAAAACGCTTTATGCACCTGTCTGAGGTAAACAATTTATAATAATAATAAAAGTAATGAGAGTTGTATGTCAATATTAATCTATTTTAAGTCAACTCTTGTCATATTTTTGTTTTATTTTCAAAAATATTAAAAAACAATTAGGCCAATAATATATAATATGTTTGCTAATTTAAAGAAAATGGACACAAACTGTACACAGTTTAAGTAAATTTGATATTTTTTTTGTACTCTTCATATTTTTTATGATAAGTTAATAATATTCTAAAGTACCGTTAATTTTGCATTGAATATTCAAATTTCAAAGTTGATTATTAACATGTTCACGAAAATCGTATGTTACTTGCATAAATATATAAAAAAAAAACTTTAAGGTTTCATTTCATTGACAAATACTTTAAAATAACTGATGACAACAAATTGACAAACAAATGATCAACACTGACCACTGAAAAGTCGGAATGATACGGAAACTTTTTTTATTGATTTAAAAAAAATTACGGCATTAATTTGTGCTTGTTTAAAAACCTTCTTATCAGATATACCGAGTGATTTTTATTTACATAGAAAATCCCGTTTTTCAAAATGATGAAAATCGAAATAATGCTAATTTTCATAAATCACGCAAGATATCAATGATTTTTTTTTATTGCTTCATTGCGACACACACTCATTCCACAGATGTCTTCAAAAATTCCAGGGTTGTCGACTTGCCAGGCTGTCTGATTGTCTGTCCGATGTTCAAGTTTGAAATTCTATAAGAGCCAATGCTGCAGAACTCCCATAGCCGATCTACTTGTGTGTGTCTGTATGCCTCTGTAGGTCTGACTATGTATCTGATGCATGCCAGGCTGTCTGGTTGTCTGTCTAATATTCATGTTTGAAATTCCAGAAGAGCCAATGCTGCAGAACTCCCATAGCATATCTACTTGTGTGTGTCTGTATGCCTCTGCAGATCTGACTATGTGTCTGATGCATGCCAGGCTGTCTGGTTGTCTGTCTGATGTTCATGTTTAAAATTCTATTAGAGCCAACGCTGCAGAACTCCCATAGCCTATCTACTTGTGTGTGTGTCTGTGTGTGTGTCTGTATGGCTCTGTAGGTCTTCCTATGTGTCTGATGCATGCCAGGCTGTCTGTTTGTCTGTCTGATGTTCATGTTTGAAATTCTATAAGAGCCAATGCTGCAGAACTCCCATAGCCTATCTACTTGTGTGTGTCTGTATGTCTCTGTAGGTCTGACTATGTGTCTGATGCATGCCAAGCTGTGTGTATGATGTATGTCTAGTTGTGTGTCTGCTGCATGTCCGGCTGTGTCTATCATTGTGTGCTCTCTAATTCTCTATAGCCCAGAATGCTAAACTGATCGACACGAAAATGCATATTTAATCTTTCAAGATAAATTAGGTGTCGCCAAATATTTTACTAAAGTCGTAAACCGGAAGTGGTAGTTTAATGTATGGGCTTTCTGTTTTTGCAAATGTTTCGGAAATTGAATGGAAAAAAAATAAAAGTTTAAAAATGTTTTAAGTTAAATTTGCAATTAATATTATTCTTGCAACGTTTAACTTTTTAAGAAGTGCAACAACGAAGAGCAGTTGCCGAGTCATACTTATCATGCTATCAGCTGATGATTGATATTTCTGTAAAAAATAAAGTGTATAACAAATCTCCACTGTTATTATTGAACCTCATAAAAAAATACGGTTATATTTTAGACTGTGAGTATAAAATTGTTAAAAAATCACGAAACTTGAAAATCCTAAGGGTTGGATTCGTAATGTGTTAAAATGGCGATTTTTATGCCAACGTCCAAAAGTGGCGATTTTTATGCCAACTTCCAAAAATGGCGATTTTTATGCCAACGTCCAAAAATAAAATCTCACATAATTTTCTTAAGTTGTTATTTTTCTGTCAACCGCCGCACATACTTAATATATTATGTCGTGTTAGGAGGTTTGCAAACAAGCTTTTTTTTACAAGGACTCTTTGTAAAAGATAAAAAAGGAGTGTAATTCTAAATAAAAAAGTCATAAACAAAATAAATAACTAATTTAAACGAAATTAACGAAATTTACATGAAAAAATTGAATTAATTTCCCCGGGCCAAATAACTTAACCGTTTTTCCTACTTAGTTAAGCCTTGCCTCCATCGCACCACCGTGCCAGCACCATCTAGTGGTGCGTACTCGAAACTATATAGTGAAGTTTGAATTTACCGCGGTCATTAGTTCCGGTCACTGCTTCTGGAAAAGAAAAAAGTCTTCTTCGCCGAAGACCTTCTGGACATTGTTAACTTCCTCAGCAAATTACCCTGATAAAACCTTCTGGTCATTAATGACTTCTTCTGCAAATGACCTTGAGAGAACCTTCTGGTCATTGCCGAAAACACTTCTTCTGTAAATAACCTTGAAAGAACCTTCTGGTCATTGTCGACAACACTTCTTCAGCCAAGATTTTTCACTAAAATGGTCTCTTTTGATGGACACGCCATCGGAGTGTCCTGTCAGCCCGGTAGCTATACTACTTTTCTTCTTGGTAGGTTACTCAATCCAGGTACATACTGTAGGTACAGCCATGGACTCTGGGAAAGACACGCTACGTAAGATCGGGCAGGCTGCTATCTACCGTGCCCCTACCGTGCGAGACCCGACAAGGATAGCAGACTGCTCGGTCTTACGGAACGCGTCATTCCCAGAGTGCTTGGCTGTAACTATATAATATATTTGATCGCAAATGAGTGGTTTGGTGACCATTTTTAACTAGTTTTCATGTATAATCAAAGCGGTCAAATATCGGTAACGTGTGGCATGAAGTAAAAAAAATCGAATGGAAATAGACACGAATTACTTGGATTATTATTGAAATGTGCTTTATGCTGAACACAATTGTGAGTCTTTGTAACTAATGTCAAAGTGGAATTCGTTTGGGTTTATACACTCTGGTGCCTCGTCTATGTAAAAACTGCTTTGATAAGGCTTGAAAGAGCCATCTGTGAAATGACAATACGATTGCTTTCCAGGAATATTCTATACGGTATTAATTCTGTACAACGAAATCAATCAATAAGTCGTACTTTATTATTTAATATCTAGTGTAATAAACGTGCCGCTGCAAAACTATATCAGGCATTTACTTTTTAAAACCGTCAGATAAGATACCTGCAGTTAATCAAAAACTGCTGTGATAACACTGAAAGAAGAGCCCATCTGCAAAGTGACATTGTTATTACTTTCGAGGAATATTCCACACTGAATTAATTATGCACAACGAAATCAATTTATCAATAAGTCTAATTAATGATTTAATGTGTAGCATAATAAACGTGCCGCTGCCAAGCTATTACTGTCAGTAACATTTTGAAACCGTCAGATAACACACCTGCAGTGCACCTGTTCGTCTTGCCACTACTACACCATAGGCGATTTACACAAACGCGACAGAATTTTTTTAATATATTTGTTTCAAAATAATTCTGGTATTGATAAATTATAGTGTGCTATGAAAGTTAAAACTCAAAGAAAAAACTTTTATAAACAAATAGACAAATCATTGATAGAATAATAAATAGTATTAGCCTTCTTGGAAGACGAGACGTAAAGTTATACGGGCCAACAGTTTGACTCGTGCTACTAGAAATCTAGATAACGAAAATTTGGACGAAGGCAACTTTTTAGAAATTGTTTTTGTACTTGCTAAATACGATTTAATATTGAAAAACCATGTAGCCAAAGCTTTATTTTAGAAACTATACGATTACTTAGTTCAAATATTTAAAATATACCTGGGGCATTTGTTTCGTTTCTGTCAGATACTACAGTTAATTAAATTATTAGGTAATCTTATTATTGATAAAATGATTAAAATGGTAGCAGAAGATAGAAATTCTGCTGGAATTTGTTCAATAGCAGTAGACTGGACTAGTATAGTGTTTTCACTTGAAATTGAAAATGTACCTGCAATGAGGGTTTATTACGGTCAAGGGTTCTCCATTGCATGGCGTGCTGCGAAGAGGCGGGCGTCCAGGAACGTAACCAAATAATTTACTTTCGACGAAGATGCTACTTAATTGTTTTCTCTTCGATATATACACAATTATATCACTATGATCATAACATAAAAATGATTTATTAATTAAATTGAATTCAATAATCTTAAAACTATCTACTTCGTTTTTTGAGAGTCGGCGGACGTAATTCTTTTTAGAATTTTACAATTCGATATAATTACAAGACTACAGACGCCAGTAGATAATTAAGAGCCGTCACCTAGGAAACTGTTTTAAAAGGATTATACATTCTCCCATGCAATTAAGGTTCATTGTACCTTAATGTTTGGACAAGGTCTACATGGGGCCACGTCAATGGCACAGGATCGGGAGACATGGAGGCATACCGTGCAAAGGGCCACAACATAATGCCACCAAACCCTTCTTAGGGTAGCTGGACTGAGAAGAAGTACCTTAATGGCTGGACGAATATGCAGTCCAGGTAGACAATCAGTTAAGGCTGCCTCAAATAGTCTACATCTGTCTTTCTAACCTTTACATTGCAACAGTACTCATTTTACATGCGTAATATTATCATCTATAAACTTGTGAAAAGGTAGAGTTTATTAAGATGGAAACGTCGTTTAGTGAAACTGCAACAATTATTTCATCAATTTATAATGACACTCAGTTCGGCGATCTATTTCAATTATGTGAGGAAAGAAGCCATTCCGAAAGTTTTGTTAAAGAATCCCTTCGATAGTCTACAGAGGGAAGCTGTTCTCATTGATTTTGATAAATTTCAAAACAACCATCATCAAATGGACACATCAACTATCAAAAATGAAAATCAGGGATTAATAAAGCATGCTTTTCTTTCAACTGATACTAAAAGGATAGTCGTAAATATTTATAACACCCTTATAAGCGAGAATCATGCATCTCCACTGCAAAGAATTTCCATTCTGACAGGAATATCATCTTCAACGGTTCGGAGAATTACGAAAGGACCGCTAGAAAGGAAAAGAAGAATTAGTTCCAAATTTACCGAAATAGACGCTGCCATCGCCAAGAGGATCAAAAATATAATTTACCATTCTTATAAATCAGGTAACGTTCCCACGGTCCAATTTATTTTGGAAACTCTTGGAAATGTTTTTCCATATAAGGAAACTACTTTGTATAAATACCTACTTAGTCAGGGTTTTAAGTATAAAACTTTAGACAAACGAAATTTACATCATGGAACCGCCGAGATTGCAAAAAGAGCGATTAGAATATTTATCTAAAATAAACGAATATAGAAATGGAGGGAGATCGATAATTTATTTGGATGAAACATGGTTCGATACTCACGACGTCGTTTCCAAGGGATGGGTCGATAATACAAATAAGTGTCACGTTAGAGCACCGTGCAATAGAGGAAAGAGAATTGTTATTCTTCATGCAGGAGGAGACGCATGTTTTGTGTCAAATAGTTTGCTCTTATCAGCCAAGAATATTGCATCAAGCTCGTTGACTATCATCAGGATATGAACGCCGAATTATTTGAAAATTGGTTTCGCAATCAATTATTGCCCAACATACCCAATAACTCAATAATCGTAATGGATAATGCAACTTACCACTCAAAGCAAATTAATAAAATCCCATCCGCTGCTACCAAGAAAGGCAATATTGTGGATTTTTGCAATTAAAATGGTATTGTTATTCCCCTAAGTGCAAAGAAAAAAACATTATTAGAACTTATAAAAAAACAAAATTTCAAAATACGTATGTGGTTGATAAGATGGCAGAAGGATTTGGTCACCAAGTGTTGCGCCTTCCACCTTATTACTGTATCTTCAATCCAATTGAGCTGATATGGTCAACTTTAAAAAGAAATTTGCGGAAAAATAATGCACATCCCAAAATGAGTGAAGAAACAATTCAACTTGTTCAACGAGAATGCAACAATATTTCAAGTACCATTTGGAAAAACTGCATCGATCATGTGATTAAAATTGAAAACGATTATGGGACGCTTAGTGTACCAAATCTAATTATTAATGTTCAAAGTGAAAGTGACAGCGATGAATCTAGTTGTGCGGAATTTAATCTAATAAAGAATATTTGCTTGTTACATTACGATTCATGAAAAAATTAACTGATGTTAACGTCGTTAATTTTTTAACGCAATGAGCAAGTCAATAATGTTATGGGTAACTTAAGTTATTTGTTTCGCGAATCATACTGTATATAAATTTTCTATGAAATTATAACTACATTTGTAAAACACAATTAATTATATGTACACATAAAATTACAATGAAAAGTACAATTTAATGATAATGAATCACTAATGTTATTTTTTTACGGGGCACTGAATCTGTATTTTCTCATACCGGCTCTGGACTCTGTTCTCTTCCCATTACCCGTCATAAAATTCCGTTCTCACCATGGAGCGCAATGAACACTCTTCGTGGGTAGATTTTCAATTTCAAGTAAAAACACTATACATGAAAATCATCAGGATGGTTTCGATTTTTTTTATACTTCTTTTCATTAAAACCTCATAACCTCTTTGACATTAACATTTGAGCACTGATTCTTTCTGATTATTTCAACTTTGGTCCACATTTTATGTATGGCACCGGAGACCATATCTCCTGCGCCGGTTTTGCTAGTCCCATCCGCCTCTGAGTACATCAGATAAATTAACCAATTAACGTCAACTTCGAAAGATCACCTCTAAGATAATTTAATGATTACATATTATGGTTTTATTATTATTATTGGGGTTAGCAGTAGTGGTTCATGTGATAATCAAGGAATTTCTTCCTATTCTCGCACAAAACCGTTAAAACAAGCCGCTCCAGCCTTGGCCATGCAAACCATCTGCTCTTCGTTCGCGTGCTCACCCGAGGGCGAATTTCTTCACCTACCTGCGTTGCACCTTTAAGGGCAAAACTGCATCTCACGTCCCCCGGGGCCACCCGTGCCCTCCCCATTATCACCGATCATCACGGTCCAATTACGAAAATTACAAGCTCAAGCCGCTGAGCAAACTTTCACCGGCGAAAAAACTAGCCACGAAATTCTATTACCTACTCGAGTTTCTGCCAATTCACGGCGCAACAATATCAAATCCGGCGTTAAATAAGACGTGCTCTTATTTTGCGTCTGGGTTTTCGGTGGCGATGAATGACCTTGCATCTTGCGCCACTGGTTTTTCAGCATCTGGTGTCAATGGAGCGGCGAAGTTGCTTCATATCGTGTCATTCCAGTTTTTTTTCCGAGTTTAATCTCTACTAATTGAAGGAGGTCGTTTTATCTCAGGAATTTTTATGAAGGCAATTCTTAGAACAGAAAATTATGCAATTTATCAATTCACAATTAAAAATACAAGATCTAAATATATAAATCAACCATGCGACTTTAATTTACGATCATTTAGATTTGTATCGTTTTTAGCAGAAACATCACTTCGTCAATCATCTGCTGATCAGAATGACAAGTACATCTCCTCTTCATAGAAAACAACTGCAATATTTTCAATAATTGTTTACAATTAAGGGAGAAATATTATAATTTAATTACAGACAGCATCAACTTCGGGAAGATGTTACCTAATACTAAAAAAAATTTCAGGCGAAAATCTGTTTAAATATCAAGGATATAATGTTTTACTTTGTTTACCAACAATTTGAAAAGGTGCACTTGACCAGTTTCTGAAATAAACGATTCAATTATGTTTCTTGTAAATACGAAATTCTATTAGATTTACTTTCGTTAAAAATGTCTAACATATTATTTTATGATTTCTATAGAAACTTGTTTCATGGCTCACTGCCATTCAACAACTTATAATGTGTAACACCACCACACTAAGGCCGACGTCAGAAAAACGTCGGCTTCAATCTCTTCACTGACATGGTGGCTTATCATCACCGTAAACTTGTATCCACCTGTTGCTTTATGTTGGTAAAAACAAAAAAAACACTACAAAAATGTTGTAGTATTTTCGAGAACAATAATGATAATAACAGAGTTGCCACTAATACTTTCGAGAGAAATTGCTACATTAGTGGACCTTTAAAACAAATAGACTATATCTGTATTTTCGCCAAATATTTTCCCGCTTACTTTTGAGCTTAACACCATACGATTTAATATCTTCCTAAATAAAGATAAAATTAATTATTTTGTTTTTCTTAATTGCAGGATTCGTTTGGATGATGATTGGAGATAATTAATTAATGAGAGGTAAGTGGTTAACGTATTAAGGGTGTCTGAAAACCATAAATAACATTAATATATTATAGTATTATTTGGTAGGTACTTACTGGTAAATAAGTATTTTTATTTTATTTTGTTATTTATTTATTTTATTTCGCCTGACTAGTTTCGAAACTAGTCAGGTACTGGTAAATAAATATTTTTGTGTTATTTTATTATTTATTTATTTTATTTCGCCTGACTAGTTTCGAAACTAGTCAGGCGGTTTGGGATTTTATTAATTTGCTATGAGTGGTAAGTTGCATTATCCATTACGATTATTGAGTTATTGGGTATGTTGGGCAATAATTGATTGCGAAACCAATTTTCTAATAATTCGGCGTTCATATCCTGATGATAGTCTAACGAGCTTGATGCAATATTCTTGGCTGATAAGAGCAAACTATTTGACACAAATCCTGCATGAAGAATAACAATTCTCTTTCCTCTATTGCACGGTGCTCTAAGGTGACACTTATTTGTATTATCGACCCAACCCTTGGAAACGACATCGTGAGTATCGAACCATGTTTCATCCAAATAAATTATCGATCTCCCTCCATTTCTACATTCGTTTATTTTGGATAAATATTCTAATCGCTCTTTTTGCAATCTCGGCGGTTTCATGATGTCAATTCGTTTGTCTAAAGTTTTATACTTAAAACCCTGACTAAGTAGGTATTTATACAAAGTAGTTTCCTTGTATGGAAACTATTTTGCCTGACTAGTTTCGAAACTAGTCAGTCGAAATAAAATAAATAAATAATAAAATAAAATAAAAATAATAGTTTCAAAACTAGTCAGGCGAAATAAAATAAATAAATAATAAAATAAAATAAAAATAATGATTTACCAGTTACTAGTTTCGAAACTAATCAGGCAAAATAAAATTAATAAATAATACAATAAAATAAAAAATATTATTTGCCAGTAAGTACCTACCAAATAATAATATAATACATAACTGGTATTTTATGGATAAAACCTTAACCTTAATTAATATATTATGTACAAATTATTTTCTAAAATCATCAGTAAAGTATTCCATTATTGTAAGATTCTAAGATAAAAAGTAAGGGATATCTGCATTACCAAAACTTTTAAATAAGTCAACAAACTTCTGTAAAGATATGCAAGAAATATTGCAGCACCAGAAAATGTCTTACTTATACAAAATTTTGAAAATAACACAACTTTTTGTAAAAAATATTGAAATTACTTTCAAACTAAAAGAAAATCTGTATAAAAATATCCAAGTACAATTTTTAATTTTTCTCATCCTTATTATATTAATATATATTTTGAAATATTTGATGAAAACCGCCATTAATGTAAGATTTTAAGATAAAAAGTAAGGGATATCTGCATTACCAAAACTTTTATATAAGTCAACAAACTTTTGTAAAGATATGCAAGAAATATTGCAGTATCAGAAAATGTCTTACTTATACAAACTGAAATTGAAATGTTATTGAAAATAACAGAACTTTTTGTAAAAATATTGAAATTACTTTCAAACTAAAGGAAAATCTGTATAAAAATATCCAAGTACAATTTTTCAACTTTTCTTATCCTGATTATATTATTATATTTTTTGAAAACTTTGATGAAAACCACAAAATTTAAATATTACCTAAAGGGATGTGTGAAGTTTGCGGAAAGTTGGAAGCCATAACGGCTGATTATAGCCTTACATTAAAACAACGTGTAAACAGTTACGTTTACTGCCTTTAATCAGATGATCAATGGACATTTCTACCAAAAAATTACAGCGTTTTCAAAAATTTCCTCCAACACCATCACACCGTCCGAAATGTTTTGTTGCCTTTAGAGTTTTCGAAAATATGTTTGTATAATAGAGTAATAAAACGTCAGTGCCGTTTACTGCCTTCGAAAAAAAAACAATACCTTCAAAAATAAAATTTGTTACCGAATTTTCAAATTTTCCGCAAACTTCATACCGTGCTAAAATTTGTCTTGCCTTTAGAGTATTCTAAAATATGTTTGCATAATTGAGTAACGAAACGTCAGTGCCGTTTACTGCCTAAAAAAAACATTATCTTAAATATTTAAAAAAATTACCGAATTTTCAAATTTTCCGTAAACTTCACACCGTGCAGAAAATTTTCTTATCCTCTGAGTTTTCTAACATATTTTTGCATATACGTGTAAAACAATCGTTAGTGCCGTTTACTACCTCCGGAAAAAAAATTATCTTTAAAAATAAAAAAGTAAAAACGGCTAAAAAAATTTCACGTCAGCGGATTTTTTTGCTGTTACAGTTTTATAACATATTTTTGCTTGTATGCGTAGAACATGTTTCTGCCGTTTACTTAACTTAATAACGATCAAATTATTCCAATTTGTTCCATTCCTGAGATAAGTTTACTACAGTTGAAGCGAAGATCGGCACTCTTTTCTATAAAAAATACAGCGTTTTCAACATTCCGCGACTTTATTCCCACCGGATTAATTTTGAGTTTTGCAAAATATTTTTCCATAGAAGTAGATATTATGACTAATTGATAATAAATACTGAAAGATATAATAAATTCAAAGTAAATTCTAAATTTGGGTATTTTTTCAAGAATGTTTTCTATAATGCATGACTCCAGACTCCAACTTTCCGGAGTTGTCAAGCATTATAGAAAACATACTAGAATTATTACACATAAAACATTTTCTAAAACTATTGAAATAGTTTCAAACTAAACAAAATCTGCATAATAATAAGGCTTTAGTGAGGTCTACAAAATTCTTTCAAGATATGCAGTAATTAACACAAAATTCCAATATCCTTTTTTAGAGAAAAAGCAGCTTTTTTTGAAAAAACACTAACAGACTTTCAGACTTGTGAAAATGGTGCAAAAAAAAGTGCAATGCTCTAAAATGTCACAATAATAGGATATTATTGATACTGATTGACAACTCGAGAAAAATTACAGTAGATTCTACATGCAGATAGAAAACTACGCAAAATGCACATATTGTTTTCTAAAACTATTGTAATAGTTTTAAACTAAACAAAATCTGCATTATAATTAGGCTCTAGAGAGTTTTACAAATTTCTTTAAAGATGTGCAGTAATTAACACAACATTCCAATATTCTCTTTCAGAGAAATTGCAGGGTTTTTTTTAAATCCATAAAATTTAAATAAAATCACTAAAATAAAAGTAATACTGAAACTTCTCTATTATTATTATTTACAGAAAATGCATTAGAATGTTATGTTATTACATAAAATGTATGGATTCATGGTACAGAAGATTCTACATGCAGATAGAATATTTCGCAAAATTCACAAATTATTTTCTAAAACTATTGAGATGGTTTTAAACTAAACAAAATCTGCATTATGATAAGGCTTTAGAGAGTTCTACAAACTTCTTTAAAGATATGCAGCAATTAACACAAAATTCCAATATTCTCTTTTAGAGATATTGCGGTTTTTTTTTAAATACTAAAATTTAAATAAAATCACTAAAATAAAAGTAATACTGAAAATTCTCCATTATTATTATTTACAGAAAATGTATTACAATGTTATGTTATTACATGAAATTTTTGGATCACACTGTGACAACGTTTGCAAGAATTAAAAACTATTTTTTAAAATGCTGAAAATTATATCCTAGTTATAGAAAATTCCAATACCTATATTATGAAGTATATAATTATTCTAGAACATTCATTACATTTAAAGTTATATTTTCATAAAGTTTCAAACAATAACTTAATTATTAATAATTCTACAAGTCTATAATAATACTAAACCACTCATTACATTACACCAAAATTTCATAAAAAATGCAAACAATTACTTAATTATTAATTAATTAACATAATTTATTAATAATAAAATTCTATAAAAACTACAAAAAAATATTCTTTAAAAATTAAAATAATTGAAGAATTAGTGAAAGATCAATGAAAAATATACAAATTTGTATTTTTAGATTTGGCAAGCAAAATACTATAGATAATTATACAATATTCTCCGCAGGTATAATTGAAAACTATTTAATATATTGGGTTGATGGATAGTAGTCCAGCGTTATTTCAATAAAACCCAATCATTATGTTCTACTCCTGTTCTGTCCTGTTCTACTCCTGTTAAATATCCATAGTATTTTCTATGTCGCTACAAAAATCCTAAAATATTCTTTAAATTCTCGAAAATTCCAAAAAAACACACAATAGAATGGTGTACAGCCACGGACTCTGGGAATGACGTTCTCCGTGAGACCGAGAAGTCTGCTGTCCTTGTCTACCTTGTCTGCCTCTGCCATCAGCGTCATTCCCAGAGTCCGTGGCTATACATACAGATGGAAAAAATGTGCCAAATATTTTATAATGACATTTAAATTTATTTCAATATTAAAGAAAGCTAGAAAATGGTATTGGAAGAAAATTACAGAAAAAAATCGATAAATTTGTCTCAAGTATGCGAGAAACTGGCAACTATTTGATGTGAAAACTGGAAAAATGCGTCATTTTTCGTAAGGCCGACTAAATACCTACCAAAATTAAAGAAAACCTTATAATAGAAAATAATACAAATTTGTCAAATGAATGGCAAGAATAGAAGACTGTATCTTCGGCTTACAAGTGAAATCACGTAAGTAAAAAACTATAAAATGTGAGAAAGTGCAATTAAGTTTTATATTCTGCTGTTACCTTTCCTACTCGGTCATTTAATAACTGAATAGACCATAAGGGGTCCTACAGACCCCTTTACTGTACCCCTACTGAGCCTGAGATTTGTTACAATTTAGTAAACCATCAAAATAAAACTTAACTAAAAACAGCCAAAAAATGACTTAGTGTATTTCACTTGTAAGCCGACGATATATATAATTTATCTAATAGAGACATATTCGTCTTGCAATACATTTATTTTGGAAACAAAATTCTAAATTTCAGTTGGATAGAAACAAAATAATACAAAATTAATTTATCTACTAACCAAATCATTGTCAATAAAGAATAATAAAGTTTTGAAAAGAAAAAAATGATGGACATTACATATTTGATAAAAAATTGAGCACAATACAGAAATTGTGAACAAACCTGCGGAGAAAAATTAAAAGTGTTGGGTACAATTTGTTTTCTTCATTATTTTACCTCTATTTAGCACTGCCTTAGTTTATTTTTGATTAAATTAGATTATTAGATTGGTTTAGGTTAGATTTCTTACATGATTATCGTAAGTTACTGGAATTTCATGTTTACAAAAATTCAATTAAAGTCAAAAAGTAATATTTTCAAAGTTTAAAAATGCAAAAGTTTTTAAAGAAAATATTGCGTTATGTCCTGATATAGAGGTATACATTGGAAGTACAGCCGAAGTACATAAAAAAATATTATTTAATTTTGTTAAATACTTAATTTTAGATATTGCTTGATTTCTTTTACTATTCTTCAATTGTTATTCAAGTCGATGCTTCCTCAAACTTTTATTAAATTCTAGAAAAGTTTCAGCCAAAATTTAAGGGACTACATCAAAATTTGTAATATGTATTTTACCAAAAGTTATCATTAATAAAATGTTTATTTAGGAAAGTGCTACATTGTTTATTGTTAATTATTAACATTTACCATACCGAAAAATGATGTTTCTAATTATTAATTGTAATGATTGCAGAAAATAAAGTTATGTTTTATCATGCATGTGGTTATTTCATATTCATGTTTAAAAAATACACTTGAGTACATTGTAACACAAACTGACATTGAAAAATAAATTGCAAGTTTACAAGATATAAACTGTTTAAATATGTAGAAAAACGGTGTATGAATATATTTCTTTCTACTGCTTGCTATTACTAGAATATGTAAATAATGCATAAATAATAACATAAATAATGTAACTAAAACTATTTCATCATAGAGGAGTAATAATTATGTCCAAATAAAGGGATTTACAATTGCAATGCATTTTCAATTACATAGTTATGCAAGTATTTATTTCACTTGCATACCAGTCCCTAATAGGACATCTCCAATTCCACAACTTTCTCATCTAAACGAAAGTAAAGTCTAAGTAAGGAATAGTCTCGTAAACTCCTGTAATTGCGACCGTAACCTTAACATTTTCCACAATTAAAATCATGCAATAAACATGAACTCCCTACGGATTCACATTAAGTCTCGATCAGTGCCAGAAGACGAATTGGAAATCGCATTGGAATACATATGTTAATGAAATTTAAGTGTATGCATAACAAACTTAATTACGCCGTAATTACGTGTAGTCAGAGCCTTATACTCTCTAGGCGTGGGTTCGATTCTCGCTCAGGGCAATTTTAAGATTGTTCAATGACTGAGCTAATATTTATCTATAGTTTAATTGAAGAAATTGGGTCACTGATACCTTAAACTTTAATCAAACCCAAAAAGTAGACGAGTAGATTTATTATGTGATTAGTAGAACAATGAATGCAATATTTCGTGAGAATATAATAATAGTTTGCTAGTTAAATTATATGCCTCTGATAATAGTAGCATGTGCGAGACTATAAAATAAGATGAAACGCTTCACCCATCAGCAACAACCGCACACGAAGAAGTAACATAACAGTAATAAAACATTCTTATTGGAATGCTTCCAAAAGGCTTCTCGCCAATTTCCCTCAAAACATTCGGTGAATTACTTGCACTTTGTGTTTCTGCGAGACCTAATTACGTCGTGATCACCAACAGCTCTATAATTTACAATTATTTGTCTTATATACGTAAATATATATATATATATATATATATATATATATATATATTATTTAAATAACATATTTTTGTGTGGAGGAATTATTTTTTTTGTTCGCGAGTTAAAAAAAAACAGGCAAATATCATATTTTACGCAGCAGGGTGATCAAATACCTTATATTCATGCAGAATCTCAAATCCATTAAAAGGTTCTTGATTCAGTAAAATGGTAGCAAATGTGTGAACTTGAATTTAATAATAATAATAATAAAAATTATAATAGTCGATAGCCAATAAAATGTTGTTACTACTACTACTACTATTAATTAAACAAATGTTATTTTGGCATCATATCAAATTTTAAGATTATAACACACCAATAATAATAACTATTAAGGAGACGAAATTAATTGGCCGATGAATTAGCTGATTAATAGGCGAAATTAATTAGGCGTTTAATAAGCAACGAACTTAATTGCGCGATAATTAGACATCGAAAAGAGCTGCACTTCCTTACTCCACAGTGAGCGATGAAGCATAACTAACGCACAAGGTCGCATATAAAAGCGGTTTCTGTATAAACAAGCCGATAAAATTCTTTACTGCTAATAGACGATAAATTAACCCATATGCTGAACATGGATGTGATTGTAATAATATTTTTTATGGGTATTTAATGTTTCCTTTTGTGCAGTAAAACGTTATTTTTAGGTTTAAATTAATTTCCTCGTTCGTTAGATGCTTCATTTTGTACCGGAAATTATTTACGTTTAAATAATTTCCTGTTTCATTAACATTTTGTTACACTTCCAGGGCATCAGCTTCGTGCAGGATGTCAGTTTTATGCAGGATGAGCCTGAATAGTTCGGATGGCACTAATTTTTAATGTATAATCCTTAAGGAAATAATTGTGGATGGATATTATTCTATATGATCGTTTTATGTAGACTCGATGTCATAATTTTAAATGAGTAATACATATGGTCATTATTTTATATGCATAACTCTTTTTATGTTCATTACTTTGAATGCGCAATCCATGAGTTTTTAATTTTGAATTGATGGCACGGAAATCTGATGTAGTTTTTATTCATTTTGTAGAATTTTCACGAATATTTTCAATTTTGTTTTTCTTGTAGCTAATTATTTTTATAAATTAATTTTCATCAATTTATAAGTTTTTTAATGTGCTGTAAAGATTTCGTGTAGTTATCTATTTTGTCACTTCATTTTTTTTTTTTATATAATTATTTATTTTTATAAATTTATATAAAATATTGAAATATATAAATAGTCAACAGTTTTTTTTTAATCTGCGTAGAGTAGACTAGATTACAGTAGAGATTTTAAAATTGGATGTAGTTTTTATTCATTTTGAAGGTTTTTTGTTTTTTTTTAATTAATTATTTTTATAAATATATTTTCATCTGTTTATAAGTATAAAAATATTGAACTATTAGTACAAACGCTCAAAAGTTTTTTTTAATATGCAGTAGAGATTTTAAAATTTGATGTAGTTTTTATTCATTTTGTAGAATTTTCATAAAGTTTTTATGAATTGTGATTTTTTTAATTATTAATGACTTTAATAAATTGATTGTCATCAATTTATATAAAATAACACAAGACAGATTTCCAGCATCACCTTAACTTGCATCACTTCCTGAATATCCTGCCTGGAAAGCGTTGCAAGTTATAGGTACTGTCTGTGAATGAAAAATTGTATTTCCATTGGAGACATTTTTTTCTATGAAACACCGATGAATCTCTTATTTGCAATGACTCTCTTGAGGTCACAAAATCTAATCAGCTGCTGATGCAAGTAAAGCTCTCCGATTCACAGATGACGTTATCTTTATAAATTTTATATGTTACTGGAATTATTTTGGCAGATAATACCTTCAAATTGTGTAAATATACCCCTATCGGCACCTATTATAATACACTGTAGCCATATTTACTCCAAAACAACCCCCAATGTCATACCTTGGCTTGGTGCTACCTTGAATTTGCTAACAAATTTCCGTCACTATTTGTAGATCAGGAAACTCAAAATTTTGCATACACTCTCCAGGTGCCACTTACCACAGTATTCTTACGCCTTATTGGCACGAGATCATCCCCTAATACCGTTTGCACCCACTGTGCTTAAAATAACTTTTATTTTTTACTGGCATTATTTTTGCAGATATTACCTTTAAATTTTGTAAATGCACTTCAATCGACACCTATTATAATACACTACAGCCATATTTACTCAAAAACAACCCCTAATGACTTACCATGGCTTGGTGCTACCTCGAATTTGCTCACCAATTTCCGCCACTATTTGTAGATCAGGAAACTCAAAATTTTGCATACACTCGTCAGGTGCCACCTACCAAAGAATTCTTATGCTGTATTGGCACGAGATCATCCCTCAATACCGTTTCAGCCCCTGTGCTTAAAATAAGTTTTATTTTTTACTGGCATTATTTTTCCGATATTACCTTCAAATTGTGTAAATGCATCCCAATCGACACCTATTATAATCCACTACAGCCATATTTACTCAATTACAACCCCCAATGTCTTACCATGTCTTGCAGCTACCTCGATTTTCTAACAAATTTCCACCACTAGTTGTGGATGATCAAACTTAAAATTTTGCATACACCATCCAGTTGCCACCTACCACAGTATTTTTGTGCTGTATTGGCACGAGATGATCCCCTAATACCGATTTTCACCCCCTGTGCTTAAAATATATTTTATTTTTTTCGGGCATTATTTTTGCAGATATTACACACAATCTTTTTTTGCACTTCAGTTTTAATTTTTTTTTTATCATTCACATAAACAAAAAAATAATTAATATCAATCACTCGGAACTGAACCGAAAACCGAAAAAAAACTTATTTTACCGGATTAATTAATATTTTTACCGGAACGAAAACCGGAACCGAACCGATATTTATTTATTTTAAGTGAACTGGAAAACCGAAACGAAATAAATAACGGTTCTAAGCCGTGCCCTGCAATATTTTCCAAAGTTGCGTAAAATCTATAGGAAAAAATAATCGTTATTTTAATGTTGCCTTAGCAAAATAGCTTAACATTTTCAGGAAAATTCATATAATTTATTGAAATTGTATAAAATGTGTAAAGAATTTCGTCACATCTCTAGATAATAAAATGAAATCGATAAATCATTTTTCAAAGTTTTCAAAAAATGGCTTAAAATCCGTAGAAATTTTCATATAACATATTGAAAGTTACACAGTCTTTAAACCAGTCTCATAACGTGCATGGAATATCTTGAAACGCTCAAAATTGCGTAAAATCTATAGAAAAGTAATTGAAATCATTACGTTAATGTTGCCATAAAATCTTCAGGAAAATTCGTATAATTTATAGAAATTGTATAAAATGTTTAGAGAATTTCGTCACATCTCTAGATAATAAAATGAAATCGATAAATTAATTTTTAAAGTTTTCAGAAAATAGCTTCAAATCCGTCGAAATTTTCATATAACATATTGAAAATTACAGTCTTTAAACCAGTCTCATAACGTGCATGGAATATCTTAAAACGCTCAAAATAAATCACAGAAAATATTGAAATTACTCTTTAAAATTCATGAAATATTTTGAAGTCTTTAGAAAATCCCTTAAAGTGAAATATATTAAGATGTTTCTTTTGCATTTCTATGGGATCTTATAATCCTGAAAAAAATTAATAGAATTTTTAAACTTATCAAAAAATTTCGTATGTATTTCCTGGGATATTTGTGAAAATATGAAAATTTATACATACTTAACAACCTAGGATACACATAATACGAAATGTTTCTGCCAGTGTTGTAATGTATCTAGATACAATGTCTAAACACGTATCTAGATACATTCTTGCTTGAGTACCTAAAGTGGTATCTAGATACATTTTTTCTGAAGTATCTGTATTGTATCTAGATACAACAAAAATGTATCTGTTACAACACTGAATTTCACGTTAATTACATACAATTAGCTATTGATTTATTAGTGAGAGTATCATACATTTTTTTTTTATATTTACCTTCGGGCTTCGTTTAATTTTTCGTATCTAATTTAAGTTCGACTGAGTAATTTGCTATTTCATTGTTTATTATTCTTGTACCTATTACATGCTATTACGTATAGTAGCCGTCGAAACCTGACATTGAAGCATGCTTTTTCGAATAAACAATCGCGTTTTTAATGCTGGTTCGTGTGCTTAAGCTAAATGTAATAGAATGAAATGAAATTAGAAACTTATGTCGAATTCATGCAATATGGATCGATGAGTCATTGTCAGGATTGGACGAGTATACCAAAACTATAAGCAGACGATAAAAAATAAAGTTAGTTTTGCACATTTTATTAAATATTTATGAGCATTTTCTTTTGCATGTAAAATGTGTAAAGAAAAAGAAAACATTTCTTTGTTTGCTTTTCCATGTATCTGAAATGTATCTAGAGGTATCTAAATACTTTTCAAATGTATATGTATCTGTAGCCAGTAACATTTTCAGATTTGTAGCTAGATATGTATCTAGATACATTTTTTCTAAAGTATCTGTATCTGTAAATAGATGAACAAAATGTATCTGTTACAACACTGGTTTCTGGATTATCTCAATAATATAATAATAATAATAATAATTTATTAGTATGGTAGCCACAATTAAGTGGATATATCATTAGAAAAAATGTAATACATAATAATACATACAGGGTGAGTCGAGAGGAACGGACCAAACTCCAGGAGTGTACTGTACACGTGAAAATAATTTTTAAAAAATCATATTTTGTTATCCGATCTTCATTTGTTTTCTAGTTATAGTTTCAAATCTTGAATATGCAAATGTGGTGTTTGTCTATGGTTTTTGTAATGGGAGTGCTACAGCTGCTGTTGAAAGATATCGTCAACGGTTTCCACATCAGAAAACTGGATAAAAATGTATTTATCCGACTTTTCAACAAACTGTTCGAAACTCTCACTTGACAACAAATGAAAATCGAATAATAACATTTGAGTTTTTTAAAATCATATTTACGAGTACAATACACTCCTGGAGTTTGGTACGTTCCTCCCGACTCACCCTGAATAAATAAAATCTAATACATATAAAGATAAAAACCATTTTAATTAAAAATATTTCTATATTTTCAGATATTATATTTGTATATATGATAATATACAATTTTTTGTAACTCAATAGTTTTGATCTTTATATGTACTAGATATTATTTATATGTATTATTATGTATTACATCTTTTATAATGACACTGTATATCCACTTAATTGTGGCTAGAATACTAATGAATTATTATTATTATTATTATATTATTATCCGAACATTATTAAGGTCAACCTAGGTTACATATAATTCAAAATGTTTCTGAATTATAAGAACATTATTAAGGTTTCTAAAAATCTCTAGAAATTTCAAGAAGATATCTTAAAATAGCATTTAAAGGCATTCTCTAGGGAAATAAAATAAAATATTTTATAAAGATGTTGCTATATTCTCTAGCTTATTAAGTCAATACGATATTTTAGGTTTAACACATTTCACAGCCGTTACAACCAATTTTCTAGGTTATGTTTTATGATTCATATCTTATGATTTTTCCTTAAACTGCACGTAAGTTACGATCACGATTTTTTTCAAATTTAGGATATTGTCTAGAAATTTTGCAGTATTTATTGGAGATGTATGTTATTACATGAGTATATTGATGGGATATTACAGACTACTAGAGAGTTTTAAACGCATTATTCAGAGAGATGAAGTTATTTTCCAGAGCTTTTGAGACATATGATAGCGATTTTGTTCAATGGAGATCTTTCCTAACTACGTGTACAAAATATTGCGGATGGATTTTAAGGAATTTTCTGCCGAATTTGTGATATTTTCTCGGGACATTAAGATATTTCATTGCGTTATCCTGTTTTTTTTTTGTCTCTTATACACACTTATGCCTTGTGTAAAATATTGTATGTTAGGGCAACGATATACACTATAATTACAATGAAGTATTGTTTTCTAGAGATTTTGCATTATTTGCCAGATATTTATCTTTAGTTGTTGAATACGGTTTTTACAATATTTTAAAATATACCGATGGAATTCTAATTAATTTTCTAGGGATTTTTCCCTAGAAGATTTAGCGATATTTCCTAGTGATGTAAAAGCATTCTCCATGGATACTTAGTTGTTTTCTAGAGATTTTGCAATACTTGCTATCGATTTGAGTTATTCAATAGAGATTTATGTTTTTCTACAACTTTTCATAGCTATTTTGAGTACTTTTCTAAAGAATGTGATATTTGTAAGAGATTGTTAATTTGATTTAATAATTAATTAATTATTGATTCATTTTATGGGTATTGGCCCTCGACAAAATATCGGGGAGCGATAATATGGGGATTGGTGCTTCTTCTACTGATAGCACTGATTTTTCAGATGAATGGTGGACACAACAGGATATCAAAAATTTTGGGCATAGCCCTTTTACTTTCAAAATACAGATATATACCTATATACGGTAGATACAAAATGCGTACATATGGTCGTTAGGTATATAGTTCATAACTTTCTTGTGATCACGACTACCTGGTAGATAATGTATTCTCAACGTTGGAAAGACCAAACGTTATATTTCGTTCACATTTCAAAATTCTGGTTCTCGCCTAATTAAATCGTAACTATTACCAGCCGTAAAAGACATTTTTGTAGCCATTGAAATTTATTCCGGTAGTAAACTGTACCTCATAAAAATAATCGTCTTTAGAGATGTTATCACTTCTAGAAACGTCACAAATAACCATTGCTAATGATGGTGCACTCAAAACTTGTGCTTGTTTTATTGCCTTCTTTTGTTGGAACAAACCTGCAGGTAAATTGCCGGAAATAATATAAATATTACTTTACAGGTATCCGTACCTTTTTTCGCCGTCATTTTTGTTAACTGCACTTTTCGTTTGCGGAGTTGAAATTTTATCGACGTTCTACATAAACGAAGAGCAATTTGAAATGAGATTTTTTTTTACAAAAAAAGTATTCAGCTTAAGATTACCTTTAAACTTTTATTAATATTTTTTAAATCTCTAGTCTATTTGAGAAAACATTTCCTTTACGGAGTTGAAATTTTATCGTCGTTCTACGTAAACGAAGAGCAAATTGAAATGTGATTTTTGTACAAAAAGTATTCAGCTTAAGATTATCTTTAAACTTTTATTAATATGTATTTAAATCTACACACTATTTGAGAAAACATTTCCTATAATAATGAAAACAATTGAATCACGGTTGGTAATTTATAACTAAAAAAACCAAAACCTAATCATCACTGAACGTGCGAAATTCTTAAATTTGATATATCAAAATTACGTCCCGTTTTTGAATAACCGTGCGTGCAGACGGTGACCTGAAAACGGTGAGCTTTATTATTGCACACCAACGCGCACATATTTGCTATGTGATAAGATACTGCGCCATGGCACAATAGCGTGATAATGTATTGTCTAATGCCAGGCATGGCGTGGACACCGTTTGTCGGATTATCTAGATTTCACGTACTTTCACTCCCCAGGCGGCCATGGAATACGTAACAACCGGGGAAATGGGAAAATGTGAAAAGCGTCGTAGGAAACCGTTTTCCACGAGGCGGCTGTGCATTGTGGTGTGAGAGGAAATGGCACCGGAGATGGCGATGGCGTGTGATAATGCAGTTTCAAGTAACATGGGAAATTTGTAAGCTGCAAGAGATTGCGAGCAATTAAGTGCAGATTAATTAATTAATGTGGAGGAGAAAGGAAATTGTTTTGTGTAATAAAATATTACTTTTTATTCTTGCATTATTAATAAATGTTTTAACTTTCTGTTATGGTTAAAATCGAATCTGGTCGAGTTCGATTTTTTAAATAGAGAGAGGGGAGGGGAAGATTGCGGGAGAGGGAGAGATCGAATAAATTATAATTGAGCTTTAAATCTATTTGAAATATCACAAATTCTATTCATTACAGCAGGAAATTACTTAAAATCGTTATGAAATGTTGTAAAATAACGTAAATATCTATTGAATAACTTAAATCGTTACAAATATTACAAAATCCCTAGAAACGTAGAAAATAACTTAATATATCTGGATATAGGATTTAAATCTCTCGAAAATTTCGCAAAATCTCTAGAAAATTACTTAAAATTCATTGGAAATGTTTTAATATTACATAACATCTCTATTGAACTAATGATACCTGGCAGAACCTCTGAGCAGAAAATAATATTATAATTGTACCTACAATCACAATGAACAATTTAAGAAAAAACAGAACAAGCAATGAAATATCTGAATGTTTCTAGAACATATTATAACATTTCTAGAAAATTTCTTATATCCCTTAGGAATGTTTTATAATAACGAAAGTTTCCATTGAATAACTAAAATCGCTATCGTATGCCGCGAAAGCTCTGGAAAAATTCTCGCATTATTTAAAGAAATAGGTAGAGAAATTATTTAGAGATTTTTATAACTCTAGAATTAGAATATCTCTCAAAATACTTATGTAATGGCATACATCGCCCGAAAATTCTGCAAAATCTCTAAATTACCTAAAATTTCTCCTACCTAAAATGTAATTGTATACAATAACTATAGCAACATCTTAAAATGTTTTACAATTACACCTAAATGACTTAAATCGCTGGTAAATATAGCAACATATTTTTAAAACATTTTATTATCCCTGGAATAAAAGCATTCTCTAAAAAATATTGTTGAATCTCTGGACATTAGAACCATCCATAGATCCTTAGAAAATGTTTAAAAATGACATAAAATCCGGGATTTCCGAATCTTGGAAAACTTAAACAACGAGCATCATTATACATCATCTCTAGAAAATATCTAAATATCCCTGCAGAATCCATGTAAATCTCTAAGTAATATTACATAATCCGAAAAAAAAAGAATAATCTTAATATTATTTATATATCTCTGGTAAAGATTTTAAAATAAAAAAAATCTAGAAAACATGGAAATAGATTTGGCTTGTTTAAACTCCATTCACGATTTATGATGAAGACACTATGTGTCGAAACATATCGCAAAAAATACAATATTATTTTTTTTAAATCGTGCGTTATTAATAATAATGACCCAGTCATAACAAAAATCTTTAAAAACACAACCTTTTTTTCTTCAAATCTTTATGAAATGTTTTTAAATATAGAAAAATCAATAGGAAATATCTTAAATCGCTTGCAAATATCACAACATGTCTAGAAAATAATATAATATGTATCTTAAACCTCTAAAAATTTATATATTTTCTTAACCTGTAAATGTATTTTTGGGAACCACTTAATTTACTTTTTACCTCTGGGAAATTAAATATGAATAAATACACTTGGATAAAGTATCATTTATTTGTAGAAATTATCTACTATTGTCTCGACCCCACGACCATTTTTTTAAAATAAATTTCCTTAGGAAACATCAGAAACTGTAGAAAAATCATTAACATTTCTATGAACTGAAACCATGGACTTGAAATCCTCTTTGGAATCTCTAAAAACTTCGAATAATTAATATAATAAACCTGTAAATGTATTTTTAACCTCTGGGAAATTAAATATGAATAAGTACAGTTGGTTAAAGTTTCATTTATTTATAGAAATTATCTACAATTGTTTCGGCCTTTCGACCATTTTCAAAAATTTCCTTAGGAAATTCGGAAACTGTAGAAAATTCATTAAAATTTCCATTAACTGAAACCATGGACTTGAAATCCTCTTTGAATGGCACACTTCTCTTGAAAATACCTCCAAATCTCTAGTAACTAGTTGGGACTTTTGGAGAATTCCTTTAAATCTATAGAAAATATCACAACATCTGCAAAATCGTTGCACTCGTTTGATGCATTTCAAGGAAATGTGTAGAAAATATTATAAAATTTCTCGAAATGTAAGTACTTAAAATCACTTTGAAATGTGTTACAAGAAACTTATAATTTCTGTTGGTGTAAAACGTTTTCTGATTTAGAAAATATAGCAACATATTGATAAAATATTTTATTATCCCCAGAGAATGCTTTTAATAGTTATTCTGGTCAAAACTTACCTCTCGAATTGCTTATAACAGTTTTTCTACTCCCGAAGTTGGTTTAATTGTTTGTGTTTGATTAATTTATATTCGCAACTTGAACAACATGTCAGTACGGCTTTGGTTGCTAAGACTATTTTTCAAACAAAGCGTGAATGTCAGAAATTGTATTCGTTCAGTTGTAAAATGAATTCCAATGAAAATAAACAAGAAATGGCAATTGAAGAGGCTGCAGATGCTGCCTGTTACTTCCTACTGCCGGAGAAGTCGAAGGGGTGTTATCAAAATGCGTATAAGTGTTTTAAAGACTTGTGCCAGCGAAATAACGCTATTCAAATTATTTTACTTACTTCCCTGAGGGAAGTAAGTGATTACTTACTTCCCGTTGCTCATAGTAACAAAAGCTTTATCGGTAAGTGGGGCTTACTTCCACCAAATCAATGTTGCAACAGTGTACTTACCATGCAAGGAGTGGAAAAATAACTATTAAGCATTAAGAGAGGTAACTATCTTTTACCAGTCGAGGTCCAGTTTGCGCCCGAGCGATAGCGAGGGCTAGCAGTAAAGACCGAGAGTGGTCAAAACTTACCTCTCAAATTGCTTATAACTGTTTTTCCACTCCTGAAGTTGGATTAATTGTTTGTGTTTGATTAATTTATTTTCGCAACATGAACAAAATGTCAGTACGGCTTTGGTTGCTAAGACTATTTTTCAAACAAAGTGTGAATGTCAGAAATTGCATTCGTTCAGTTGGAAAATGAATTCCAATGAAAATTAACAAGAAATGGAAATTGAAGAAGTGCAGATGCTGCCTGTTCCTTCCTACCGTCGGAGAAGTCGAAGGGGTGCTATCTAAATGCGCGAGCCAGAGAAAGAACGCTATTGAAATTATTTTACTTACTTCCCTGAGGGAAGTAAGATAAGTTTCAATAGATTTTCTAAAGATTTCAAAATATTTCTTGAGTATCACAAGACATTTTCCATTTTTTTTAGTATTTCAAGATATTTGCACGTGCACGTTTTGAGACTGTTCTTTGATATGTTTAATATATTCTACGCAAATTTCTATAACTAATGTAATAATAACATAATAATTAATTAATTAATTAATTAAGGTATTTTTTGGAAATTTTAAAGATTTTAAAGATGATAAGTATCAATATTATTTTATATTTATACATGTTATGAAATTTGGTAAAAATTTCAGATGTTTTCAATAACATCGTGCAAATTCATGCGTACAATTTTGTATAATAATAATTTTGGTAAGATATTTCATGGGAGTTTTAAAGATTCGCGTGTTGTTTTCAATTTTTTTTTTCTTGAGGTTTTATGGAATTTTATAACGATTTTATGATCTTTGTCGCATTTTTAAAGATTGATGTAATGATTTCAATTTATTTTCTACAGATTTTATTAAATTTTCAAGCAGTTTAGAGATTTTCAATATACATACAGCGTGTCCAAGATAATGAATCAACAGCATGGGGATTTCGGAAATCGTAAAAGTTACAAAGGCGGTTAAATTACAAAAAAATGGCGCAATTTAGTGGTCAGTAATATTCTGTTGAGAAAACCAGAAAATTCCGCTGACTTCCGGAGATATTCGACAAAATCCGAAATTTTGCGATATCGTTTTTAGGTTTTTCTGAAGTTATTTGAAAAGGTATAAAAAACAATGGGAACGTTCTCATTGCCACTATTTTAGCTCTATAAGACAACGTTCATACATTTCCAGTACAATATTTCGTTTCGAAGAAACCATCGTCAACTTTATATTTTTCTATGGCCCGTAAATAAAGTACACCCTGAATTAAATAGTATTTCCTATTATAAATTCAACGATTTATATCACAGTATGTTTCCTCATGTTTTTATTCGGAAAAAAGGCTTATTAATACATTTCGAACATTTTGGTGTAGTAGGCATTGAAATGAGCGACAAAGACAAAATTAATCTCCTAATTTTGAGATTTTAAAATAATTAAATGAACAGAACAATTCTCATACCATAGTAAAGAAATAATAAGTGTGATTCTCAATAACTATGTTTCAATGTTATTATTTATAGTTATTATTTTTTGTTATTATTTTGGTACTTATTCTGGGTTAAAATTAGGTAATAATTGTTGTCTTCATCGCCATTAAATGAGCAGAAAATTCTCATACCACAGTAAAAAAATTAATAAGTATGGTTCTAAATAAGTATACTGTTTCAATGTTTAACAACTATTGCTGCTAAATTATTTTTTGTTACTATTTTGGTACCTATTCTGGGTTAAAATTAGGTAATAATGTTTGTGTTCGTCGCCATTAAATGAACAGAATAATTTTCATACCCCAATAAAAACATAATAAGTGTGGTTCTAAATAACTATAATGTTTTCATGTTTAACTACTATTCTTGCTGAATTATTTTTGGTTACTATTTTGCTAGATATTCTGGTTTAAAATTAGATAATAATTGTTTTTTTCCTCGCCTACTGCAAGAAAATGTTCAAAATTTATTAACAAGCCTTTTTCTGAAGAAAAAAAAACGTGAGAAACCATACTGTGATATAAATCGTTGAATTCGTAATAGGAAATGCTATCTAATACAAGGTGTACTTTTTGTGTACTGAAAGTTATTGATGGTTTCTTCGAAACAAAACCTTGAACTGAAAATTTGTAAACGCTATCAAGTAGAGGTAATAATGTGGCAATGAGAAAGTGCCTTTTGTTTTTTATACATTTCAAATAACTTCAGAAAAAAATAAAAACGAAATCGCAAAATTTTGGATTTTGTCGAATATTTCCGAATATACGCCGGAAGTAAGCGGAAATTTCTGTTTTTCTCAACAGAATATTTTTGACCACTAAAGTGCGCAACCTTTTTCTAATTTAACCGCATTTGTAACTTTTACGGTTTCTGAGATCCTCATGCAGTTGATTCTTATCTTGAACATCCTCTATATATTCTATAAAACTCTGTATTAAAGATATTTTATGGTAATTTTAAAGATTGGTGTAATGATTTCAATTTATTGTCTAAAGATTTTATTGAATTTTTTGAGAATTTTCAAGGATATTTTCAATATATTCTAGGAAACTTTCTATTGTTTTTATGATTTATTTCGGAAATATTTAATACTTGCAGTGAAATTTTCTATGGATATTAAGATATTTTGCGGAAACTTTAATGATTGACGTTTCGATTTCAATTATTTTATTGGAGATTTGATGTAATTTTACATCTTTATAGATTGATGTAACGATTTTAATTTATTTTCTAAAGATTTTATTAAATTTTCTAAAAATTTTTTACATTCTCAATATATTTTATGAAATTTTCTATGGACATTAAGATATTTCACTTTTTTATAAGTTTAAATCTCAGGTGAGGGAATATGTGTTCAAATTGATTGTCTGTAAATAGAAAATAGTAGATGTAGTAAATAGAATAAAATATATGTTAATATGAAAATTGTAGTTGCTATTTGTATTTTCTTTTGTTGTTTTGTTGAAATTTTGTGTATTATGTAGCGTTTTTTGCTAATAAATATTCTTTATTATTATTATTATTATATTATTATTATTATTATGTGTTATGGAAATTTTAAGAATTGTCTATTTGAATTATTTTCTGGAGATTTTATGAAATTTTCTAAGGATTTTAGTTAATTTATGGCAACTTTAGAGATTGATGTAACGATTTCAATTTATTTTCTAAATATGTTATTAACCTTTTTAAAGGATTTATACATTTTCAATATCTTCCACGAAACTCTATTAATTTTATGATATTTTACGGACATTTTAAAGCTTGCTAACGATTTATATTCTAGAGATTTAATGAAATTTTCCAAAAACCTTTTTTAAATTTCTAGACATTTTAAGTACGTGTTTAAAGTATTCTGAACATTTCTATTTGTATGCATGAGAAATATACATGTATCCACTATGACAGTGGTTTAAAGCAGGCCTCCGTATGGTAAGAATTTTATTTGTGATATTAAAAAATTGTAATTAGGGTAGGTACCTACATGTCAGAATTTTATTTAACAGCTAATGCATCTATCTTTAAAAAAAGCTGCATACAGGGTGGCCCACTTATCCTCGGTCGGACCATTGCTGCTAGACTAATGAAAATTTAGGAAAACATCTTATTGGAAGTTATGGGACACTTGATGTGCTACATTTTAAAATTCTTTTCGAGCATACAGAGTGTACCATAAATCCGGGACACAATTTGGTCTCTTTTTTAAATTGATCACCCTGTATATTATTTTATTTTTAGAATCTGCTTTATGTGGGCTTCACAATACATTTTTATTTTTTAAGATCAGATGCAACGTTGCCAAGTTATTCACATTTTAATCAAATTTAACGAAAAATCATGGACGTGGAAAAAAATTCAACAAAGAAGAGATCAATAATAAAAGAATCTGCGTATGCAAGTACCCAAGCAATGTGCCAAAACAATATTTACAATATTTGGAGTCACGTTGAATACACAGGATGTTCTGGGTCATTTTTACTTTAATTTAATAAAAATCGTAACATGACAACCGATGGACAGATTTTTCAAATCATTTTCTCATATTAAACTCTGATAATGAATATATCTGGAAACAATTGCATGTTGTCTGTAAATAAAATACGACAAATTCTATAGACATTATCTACATTTAGACACTAGACTATAGATAAATAGATAGACTAGATAGACACTATATACGTTTTAAGTTTGGATTTTTTTCTCTGGTGCATTTATCAAATAATCCTAGTTAAGCAACTATTTACCAGATTTTTATAAGCTACAACTCATAGTAAAGGTTTTGGTCAGTTGTAGTAAAAATTGTGATCTATGCAAATAATAGGTATACTCTAGTACTCTAGTAGTACTAGAGTAGTAGACTATACCATTCTACTAGTACTATTACTCTCATTGTATTCGTACACAACGGATAATGGATTTAAACTGTCCGTCCCATGATTCCAACTAAAAATTACATCCAGGAAACCAATTTTGTCATTAGGTAAACAGATTATCCAACGTGCAATTGATACAAATAAGCGCTGGTAACGTGGGTGGCACAGATGTGCAGAGTTGAATCCCACGTTGGAGGAGACTCATGGGCGTACCGGCACGAATCGCCCCGTTTTAAATGTACTCCAAGCGCCTCCAGACGTCTCCAGAAGTCTCCAGAAGTAATTTCTACTTGTGTGCGTGTCGCGTCAATTAAACCACCAGCTACCGCACAATGCACAATTTCTGGGTCGATAACCTTCTCGTTCGACCAGCACTGTGTCAAGATTATTAATGGTCCGTATCTGAGTGCAGCACAATCGCATCAGGCCGCATCCGATTAAATCATCCATCATCTAGCGGCGAAGAAGTTAAAAATTCCTCCTCGCGTTGTGACTGGCGCAATGTAATGTTTGCACACATACGTAAATAATTGCCAGTCCTAGTTCGTGCCTGGTGTTTGTGTTATTCAAATGCGCCGCGTGTTGTCAGCTGCCTCACCTTCAGCCTGCATTATTCGTTTTTATCGGTTTTCTGGCGTTAACGACAAACAATTTTAATTGTAGGCGATGGCAGTTTAGTATTGTGAAAGGTGTCTGCGATGGTGAATATTGTTTGGTGTCTATCAGCCGACTTCAACGGATGCACTTAGCGAGTGGTAAGGATTTGATGCGGGGAATACCCGAGTGATTAACTGCAGTCTCGTGGAGGGGTGTTGATTTATAAATACTTAACAGTGCAGATGCTCTACGTACGCTGCTTAATTAATTTTAATTTGGTGAACTACACCCACGCTGTTTAGTTAATTTACTTTTGATTGCTCACGCTCCACATTTTCAATAATTAATATACAAATACAAATTGTGTCAACCAGAGAACCGAAGAGAGAGAACGTGGCTCAACCGCTAAATTTTGAAGGAATAATAAGTACTTAATTATTAAAATAATAATAATGTTCCTGACTATGAGGTTGGTTTAATTACCTACCTCATATACATCATTGTACACCCTCATGTCAGTGGCAGATTTATACTTTTGCCGCCTAGGGGCTACCGGCAACTTGTAATAATTATAATTCTCACTTGCATGACTTCTCATAACCTGAGCAACACATCTTGCTTCAGTCTTTCAGTCTAAACTAAACTATTGTCAGCTTTTATTAAATGCAAGCATTGTATTCTTTATCGTGTCCCCCATATAACTCCTACCACCCACTTCATAATATTTAAATATCGAATTGATGAGGCTGATACATGTTTCATAATATTTATATACAATTCCTTGGGAATTCCCACAACCGATCATCGACCCTTATCTCAAGTGTAACTTATCAGTCACGCTCTTCGTGAACCTCTTCATGAACCTGAAACTGAATATGCACAGTTGCATATTATTTTCACCTGGCAAATTAAATGATTCAAATTTACTCTAATTATTCCAAATAATATAATTTATTTTTCGTGGTTTTATGTTTAATTATTATTTTCTAAATATTTATATTTTGGTCATCTTGGGCCCTTACATAATATATGGATAATTTGGGATCCGGATTCCTTTTAAAGACTGCAACCGACGTGTGCACTTCTAGTATTAGCAATGCAAAATCTCGAGTATTCTAAAAGAAAGTATGAAGGAAACAGTTTTATATTCTATACATGTACAGCTTTAATAATTCACGTACGGAGTTTTTTATTGTACGTATTGTTTGAGCTATATTCATTGCAAGGTCTTCCCAACTTTAGGCTCTCTTTAGGTCTCTCTTTTTTTCTAAATGGTTATTTACTAATACGATAAAGTTGTGATTTTGGTGCACATAATAACGAATCTTTTCAAAATTGGCTTGAGACAAACAGTGGGATTTTGTATCTACCTACCTTTTTTGGCCACTTACGAACTGGTCGCTAATGGTCAAGGGTTTTCCTTAATCTTAGATGTAAACTACGCCGAAAATCAAATCGGGGGAGCGCCAATGGTCAAGGGTTTTCCTTAATCTTAAACGTAAATTGCGCCGATAATCAAATCCTAACCTAACCAATAACACTTTTCCTCTTCCATAAAAAAATCGACAAAAATCCCGCAAAATAATCGCGGTAATACTGCGTGTTACATATTTATTATTCTGTATTAAGTATTCACATACACTCTTCCAATTCCGGTTTTAATCCGGATTTTTCTTTTAAATCGGGCTACTTAGAAACAGGTACAAGCCCTGCAATTAAGTATATCGTAACACCGCAGGGGGGGCATTGGCGCAGTTTACATCCCCCCACCCCCCTTTAATATCGTATCATTATTTTAAAAATTCCCAAAAAAAAATCTATAAATCTCAAAGAACCGAAAAAGTTCAGTGAGAAGGGGGAGGGGGGGCGAGAGGGGGATGGAGAAAGGAGTGTGTGAGAGATAGAGAGATCGATGGTCATCGGCCTTTCTGCCTATAGAATGAATTTTACCTCTGATTTTTTTCCCTCATTTTAAATTTTTTATTTTTGTCATTTTCGAGACATTTTTATCAGATTTAGAGTTATTTTCAATTTAAATTATTTTCTTAATATTCTGTGATATTTGTTAGCGGTAATAAGTTGAGTTATTAAGAACTTAAGTTATTAAACATTAATTTTTCATTTTCATTTTCAATGTCCTAGAAGTTATTAAAAACGTATATGATTTTTATGTTTGTTTTTATATATTCTTATGAAACATTGTGGAGAGATTTTACACCTTTTTGAATAATTTTAATACATTTCGTTTAAATTTAAAAAAAATAGCGAAGTTTTCCGATATTTGCAATCGATTCAAGTTATTCATTCATTATTTGACAACATTTCCTACCGATTTGACAAGAAATCCAAGTTGACAAGTTTTAAGAGTTATTAGCAATTTAAATTATTTTCTTGATATTCTATGATATTTGTTAGCGGTAATAAGTTGGGTTATTAAGAACTTAAGTTATTAAACATTAATTTTTCATTTTTATTTTCAATGTAATAGAAATTATTAAAAACGTATAGGACTTTTATGTGTCTTTTTTTATATTCTTATTAAACATTGTGGAGAGATTTTACACCTTTTTGGATATTTTTTAATTTCTTTTAAATTAAAAAAAGCGAAGTTTTCCGATATTTGCAATCGATTCAAGTTATTCATTCATTACTTGACAACATTTCTTGCCGATTTGACAAGAAATCCAAGTTGACAAGTTTTCAGAGTTATTTGCAATTTGAATTATTTTCTTGATATTCTGTGATATTTGTTAGCGTTAATAAGTTCAGTTATTAAGAACTTTAAGTTATTAAAATTAATGTTTCATTTTTATTTTCAATGTCCTAGAAATTAATAAAAATGTCTAGGACTTTTGTATGTTTTTTTTATATTCTAGTGAAACATTGTTGAGAGATGTTGCACCTTTTTGAATATTTGCAAAACATTTCTTTTAAATGAAAAAAAAATAGCGAAGTTTTCCGATATTTCCAATCCATTGAAGTTATTCATTCATTATTTGACAACATTTCCTGAGATAATTAATAGATTTTCTAGAGATGTTATATTGTGATAACCGCGGTTTTAACTATTCAACGCTGATTTTACGGAATTTTAAAACATTTTCTAAGGATTTCAACAAAATGTTTGGAGATTTAATTTTGTACTCGTTACTCGTATTTACGTTTAAAATGAAAAGAAATATTTGGAAACTATAAATATTTTATATAGTAGAGTTTGGAAAACTTTAACATTTGAAGACTAATTTGAGTTAGGAATAGTGGAATATTTCCTAATAAGGGCGGAAATAATATTTCAACATTAAAATATTAATTTGAGTTAGGAAAACTGGAATATGTCCTAACAAATGCGGAAATAATATTTCAACATTAAAAGTTATAAGTCAATTTGTTGAAATTGTACATGTTATTTTTATCGTTATTATAAATCTTAACAGAAACCTGTTCACAATTCGTGAATGAAATTCCAGAACAGGTCTTTGTGGAAGTAGAATTAGGGTTATTATTTACGTTAACCTCTTCCTTTTTGAAAGCAGAACAATTTGACTACACTATTTCATTTAGAAATAATTTTAAAATATTAAAATTATCCAAATATAATTTATTTTCTAAACTCTAATAGAAAAAATCATGTTTGCACACGTAGGAAATCCATGTTTTTTTCCGTACACGGCATGTTTTTAATCTCGGCTATAGCCTCGATAAAAAATTACATGGAAAAAAATCCTAACATATGCACAAATTGCTATAAATAACTAATATTTTCTAGAGATTTAGAGAGGAATTTAACAGCATTTTCAGAGATAATAAAATATTTTATAAACATGTTACTATATTTAACTACGATTCTACGAACTACGAAGTTTTTTTGTCTAGATATTTTAAGATACATTCTCCTTGAATGTATCTGTTCTTCCTTGAAGTGAAAAATCATGTGTGCAACACATAGGAAATTCATGTTTTTTCCGTACACGGCATGTTTTTAATCTCGGCTATAGCCTCGATAAAAAATTACATGGAAAAAAATCCTAACATATGCACAAATTGCTATAAATAACTAATATTTTCTAGAGATTTAGAGAGGAATTTAAAAGCATTTTCAGAGATAATAAAATATTTTATAAACATGTTACTATATTTAACTACGATTCTACGAACTACAAAGTTTTTTTTTTTCTAGATATTTTATGATACATTCTCCTTGAATGTATCTGTTCTTCCTTGAAGTGCGTAGAAGTTACGATTATTACGATTTCTGTTTATTTAATAATATTTTCTAGAGACTGCAATATTTGCTAGAGATGTATGTCATTCATTGAGTGTATGAAATTATTGTAATACATTCCCTAGGGATTTTAAGAGATGTCTTCGAGATATAAATGTATTTTTCAGATACATTAAGATATTTAGCGATTTTTTACAGTGACAGAGATATTTCCTGGAGATAAAGTATTATCAAATATATTAAGATATTTCATTGTATTAATTTGTTTTAATTTTGTGATATTTGCTAGCGGCTTTCGTTATTGGATTTTTTTTATTTAATTGGATATTGTTTTAAAACATTTCCTAGAGATTAAAATAATCATGCAGGGTTTTTCATGTTTTTTTATTATTAACTTTTATTGCTTTGATTATTTCCCCTCATGTTTTATATGTTAATTGTTGTTATTTCTGTGATTCTGTGATATTTGCGAACCCTTCCATGCATTCGTACCAACTTCTAAGCATGCGATTATAACGATTTCTGCTGATTTTTAAATATTTTTTAGAGACTGCAATATTTGAGTTGTGTCGCATTCATTGAGTATTTGAAGTCATTGTAATACGTTCCCTGGGGTTGTTAATAAAATACATAAATGTATTTTTGAGATATATTAAGTTATTTTCGAGATATTTTGCGATTTTTTACAAAGATTTTGTAATATTTTCCAGGAATGTTGGTTATTCAATGGGAATTTTAAGTTAATTTAAAACGTTCCCAAGGATTTTAAGGAATTTTCTATAGATTTTGTAATATTTCCTCGATATTTGACGACATTCTTCATAAATATTGTGTTATTTTCTATAGATTTTGCGATATTTATTTGGTTTTAAGATTTTACGTTAATTTAAAATGGCAAATTTTAAATAATTCTCTAGAGATTTTTTGTATACTAAAATTTAAAGATTACATTTTTTTTTCGACATTTTAAATCGATTTTAACGATTTTTTTTCATATTTTGTAGATATTTCGAGGTATTTTAAGAGAAAATGAGAGGCGGGGAGAAATCAATCCTTGTAGGTATCTCTTGTTCCTTGGATTGCATAGAAGTTACGATTATAACGATTTCTGCTAATTTTATAATATTTTCTAGAGACTGCAATATTTGCTAAAGTTGTATGTCATTCATTGAGTATTTAAAGTTATTCTATTATATTTCCTGGGGATTTTAAGAGATGTCTTAGAGATTTAAATGTATTTTTCGATACATTAAGATAATTTGCGATTTTGCACAGTGACTTTCGTGATTCTAAAGCGATTTCACGTTACTTTAAAACAGTCTGAAGGAATTTTCTAGAGATATTTGCTGGAGATTTAAAATTGTTACTAAGTGATATTAAGATATTTTATTGTATTAATTTGTGTTTGATTTTGTGACATGTGCTAGCGGTTTTCGTTATTGAATATTAATTTTCATTGGTTTTAAAACATTTCCTAGAGATTAGAACAATCATGTAGGGTTTTTCATGTTTCTTTATTATTAACTTTTAGGCTTTGATTATTTTCCCTCATTATTTATATGTTTATTGTTGTTATTTCTAAGAGATTTTTCAGAGGTGTTAAATTATTTTCTAGAGATTTTGTGATATTTGCGAACCGTTTCATGCATTCGTACCAACTTCCAAGCATGCGATGCGATTATAACGATTTCTGCTGATTGATTGTTGAGTTGTGTCGCATTCATTGAGTATTTGAAGTTATTGTAATACGTTCCCTGGGGGTTTTAATTGAATACATCAATGTATTTTTCAAATATATTGAGTTATTTTCGAGAGATTTTGCGATTTTTTACAGGAATAATAATACAGGAATGTAATATTTTCCAGAAATGTTGGTTTTTCAATGGGAATTTTACGTTAATTTACAACGTTCCCAAGAATTTTAAGGAATTTTCTGTAGATTTTGTAATATTTCCCCGATATTTAACGACATTCTCCATAAATGTTAAGTTATTTTCTATAGATTTTGCGATATTTGCTACCGTTTAAGGTTTTAGGATAATTTAAAACGTAAGGATTTAAAAATAATACTTTCCTTGCTAATATCTTGCTGAAACATTTTATTATTATAAATGTATATTATGTGTAATTACACTTGTTTTGTTTCTTATATTTTATCAGTTGCCTGACACGTGTTTCGGCTTATTCAGCCATTTTCAAGGGATTATGTTTACAATTTGATGACATTACATTACATTGGTTTTTTCAACATTTTTAATCGATTTTAAAATTTTTTTGCAGATTTTCTAGCAGTTACAAGGAATTTTAAGAGAAAAAGAGAAGTGGGGAAAGATCAATATTTATTACACTATTAGGAGACCTAAGGAGTTCATAACATTTGGGATTTGAAAAAATAAATGAAAATTCCTAATGAATTTGCATGATGCTACTTGCTCTTCTACATAATTTACCAATGCATATAAGCAAACAAGATGTATGATTTTTGATATTTTGTGGGTCTTCCGGTTTCCGGTTATACTTTTTCAAAAACCTCTCCAGATCATTGGGCAAAATGTCTGCAGAGTGGAAACGAGTTCCAACAATTGGATCAGTGGACAAATAAGCTAATAATAGTGCGGTGTATCATCCAATTAAAGTAAATTACACTGTAATGCAAATTCGCAGAAATAATGAGCAACTACGAAAAGGGCTCAAACCGGATGTAGGAAGTGGACAATTGTATATGCGCTTCGTGGATTTTTACAACATGCAGCGTACAAAAATGTAAATACTAATGTAAATTAAATGGTTTCTCATGACACCATTGACCCCGGCCTGAGGTATTTCAGTCAGACCACTTATCAAGCACAAATGCAATTTATGTCATAATATTTTGTAACTTAAAATTTATATCAACGAATTTAATATTGCCACAAATTTGTAGGTACTAAACTAAACGACTACGTATTCTAATATTTTTGTATTTCAGTGCTGAATTAAAATAATTTCAACTTTATTTTCCAATATAAATAATAAATTGCACTAATACATAAATACCTACACAATGCCTACATAAATAATCATGTTGTCGATTTTTTCCAAAACCTTTTATAAACTATATTTTGTTTTCAAAATATTAATTTCAAAAAATTAATTTGATTTGTGTTAAAATTTTAATTTGCAAAGGTTTGAACACAAATTGTGGATAATAATAGGAATATTTTTTCTAGATCCTCAGACAGCCGACAGAAATAATCCAAAATTCAATTTATGTTGTCTTATAAGTACTTCGTACTTTTTTGCTCATAAAATGAAGTTATTTACAACTGTGATGTACGTTACTCGTCTAAGTAACAATTACGCGATTCCATAATGAAGTTAACGTTATATAAATACCTTGGCATCAGCTAAACTTACGCAAATTGCATGCGTAAACACAACCCAATTAGTATTCCGGCGTGCATTTACGCAACAATAAATTCCACATCACGTTTTTGACTTAGATGGTTCCATCAACATGTCAAATTATGTGCCAGGTATAATGAAACAAATAATTACACTAATTTAACCTTCGCTAGTGTCCACAAAATGAATTCATAATTACACAGCAATTAACGTCGAAACCAAATTACATAATGTTACTAGCTGGAAGGCACGCATATTATTTAATCGAAACAAAAAACCTAGAAAAGAAATACACTTATAAAGTTAGCGCAACAAATGCACGCATTTGCTTGAGTTGCAATTTTTTGTGTAATTAAATCCAGCTCAATATATACGACATATGTTGACATTATTTAAAACAAATATTTGTGTCAATAGAATTTTGTTTAATCTTTTATGTCTTCATTTTATAATTTTAAATTAAAACTGCTATTTTTAGTTCTAATTTCGTTTTTTTAGTTTTGTAATTTCTTAACAAAATCGATGAATTTCAAGTTTAAATTTCGATTTTTTTTAATGTATTTCGTAGGAATTTACTGTTTCTCGTTTTATCCAATATAAATTTAATGTATCCTATTTATTTTTTTAAGAGATGGCGTTTGAAAATCGAATTACGAGTGTATAATTATTTAAATTTTACAATTTAAGTTTTTGTTTGAATTTAGTGTGTGCCACTAATAGGTTGTTTTCGATGCTATATCTTTTTATTATATTTACAGCATTACCGTCAGTAAAATATTCAAAACCAACTTCATAAGCACTTATTTGCCTAACAAACACCCATTAGTCCTGTAGGTGTAATGCCTCGTATTGCTTACCTATTGAAATGTAAATTTCCTGTCGTTTCCTTTGAAATATGTTTACAAGTATGCCAAGCCCACACATGATCCGTTTTTTTTTTTAATTTTGTAGTAACACCTATTGACTTTTAATAAATTATGCACTGAGCAGTGTAAGACTGTCGTGCGTTGGATAATAGTGCTAATTTCGGAGCGGTTTTACTACCCAATTTATTACAGAGACGCTAAGTGCAGTTCAGGCCACTGCGGCAACAACCTTTTGCAAATGTCGATTATGGCATTCGTACCATTAATTACTCGCTCTAATGAGACGTTTGTTTCTTTTGCATGACTGCATGCTTGCTGGTTTCAAAAGCAAGTATGTGAGTATACTCGTTTTATCGAGATGTAAGTCTGTACTCGTGCCAAAAATGCATTGTATCTTTTGCATTGTATGCATTGTATCTTATTAAAAAAATGGTCTTTCAACTCCACTGCGCTCACTTTTTTTCAGATTTTTATGTATTCAAAAATTTGTATTTGTTAGAATTTTTCTGCTTGTAATGCCAATAGTGGCGTTATTTGAGTTATTATCATATTATAAATATACAAATAAATAAATCGTATCCTGAAAACTCGAAGGCAAACGAATGCAGAGTTTCACATTTTAATAAGTTTTTGACTGGTAACTATGAAATCTCCAGGAAATTTGAAAATATTTTTCCTGTTTTTCACTTTGCAGATCATCGAATTTATTTTTCAGTATTCAAGAATTTTATATTATAGTCGCCACTAAATGTTTGGAAACTTAAAAAGAAAGTAATATTTCTCCTTGCAAAATAAAAATGTACAGACCATATACATATTAAAGTTTTGAAAATTTTTAAGCCAAATTTTCCTAAAAGGGTAATATTTGACTTTTTTAGTATTATTATTATTATCAACATTTTATTACCCCAAATTTTAATTAACTCGTTATCGCATATGGCAAATTATTATCCTTATCCCTTTATTACTACAATTGGCCACATACGCAGAAGTACGACTAAAATGCTACGACTAAATGGTACATAAATCAAATGTCAAAGAAGCTTTATCTGAATATAGATTGATTTGTCGCTAATAGCACACATATGGTATGATTATGGTATAATACTAACTCTTAATGACAACTGTGGATACGATAAGTCGAAAACAGTAAATAATTTTAGAAAACTTGAAACATGAGATTCGGCTAGATTTTCGTGTTTTTTTATATTTTATTCCTCAAATATAGATATTTCAAGTATCTCCGAAAATTTCAAAGAGATCTGAAAATTACATAATGTTAGTTCATAAATCTCTAAAAAAGAGAGACATGCAGTAAGTGCTGACCACCAATAGCCTAATAAGTATCTCTCTCCCCCCACTCCCCTGTATCACTGTCTGGAGACAATAAAAAAGTATTATTGAGCTTCAAATCTCTTGAAAATATTAAAAATTCTCTCGAAAATTATTTAAAAACAGAATGAAATGTAAAATTACGTAAAGAGCTATTGAATAACATAAGTTGTTTCAAATAGGTATTGCAAAATCTCTAGAAATTAACTTAATATCTCTAGAGAATGCCTCGAAATCTCTCGAAAATATCCAATCGTTACAAATATTGCAAAATATCTAAAAACTAACTAAATATCTCAGGAGAATGCCTACAAATCTCTCGAAAATATCCCAATCGTTACAAATATTGTAAAATCTCTAAAAATATCCCAATCGTTACAAATATTGGAAAATCTCTAGAAACTAACTTAATATCTCAGGAGAATGCCTTCAAATCTCTCGAAAATGTCTCAATTGTTTCAAATATTGCAAATTCTCTAGAAACTAACTCAATATCTCTGGAAAATGCCTTCAAATCTCTCTAAAATAACGCAAAATCTCTAGAAATGAACTTAATATTTGTGGAGAATGCCTTCAAATCTCTTGAAAATAACGCAAAACCTCTAGAAAATGACATAGAATTATTTGGGGATGTTTTAAAAGAACTTAGAATCTCCATTGAATAACTAAAATACCTGGCAAATACTGCAAATTCTCTAGAAAATTATATTTATAATGTTTATGGGTGTCCACACACAATGTTTACATAAGCCATACGCGTACATAAAGACATTAAAATAATAAAAAACAGAATGGGACATAAAAATATCTAAATGTCTCTAGAAAATAACATAAATTCGATGAAAAAATACTTGAAATCCCATCAGAATGTTGTATAGTAACGAAATAACTAAAATCACTATCAGATGTCACAAAATCTTTGGAACATATCTTTATATCTCTAAATAATGAGTTAAATACTCTAGAAAATCCCTCAAAATATTCATCTAATAATGTACATAGCCAGAAAATCAGAAAAATCTCTAGAAAATTATTTCAAATCGATCTAAAATGTTTTACAATAACGTAATTACAATATCTAAATGAGTTAAATCGTCAGTAAATGTAGTAACATCTACATAATACACTTTATTATCCCTGGGGTGAAACCATTCTTTCTCCAGAAAATATTGTTGAATTTCGAGATATTTTATTGCAATACATAGAAAATATGCTTGTCATGATATAGATCTCCAGAAAATGCTGAAAAGTCTCTAGAAAATTATTTCAAATCGCTCTAAAATGTTTGACAATAACTTAATTGCAATATGTAAATGAGTTAAATCATTAGTAAATATAGCAACATTTTTATAATGCTTTTTATTATGCCTGGAGTAAAAGCATTCTTTCTCCAGAAAATATTGTTGAATCTCTAGACGTTTTATTTTATTGTGCATAAAAAATGTTTTGATGTTTTTAAAATACGCTTGTCATGACATACATCTCCAGAAAATGCTGAATAGTCTCTGGAAAATGATTTCAAATCACTCTAAAATGCTTTACAATAACGTAATTACAATATCTAAATGAGTTAAATCATTTAAATCATTAGTAAATATAGCAACATTTTTATGATGCACTTCATTATGCCTGGAGTAAAAGCATTCTTTCTCCAGAAAGTATTGTTGAATCTCTAGACGCTTTATTGCAATCCATAGAAAATGTTTTAATGTTTTTAAAATACGCTTATCATGATATACATCTCCAGAAAATGCTGAAAAATCTCTAGAAAGTTATTTCAAATCGCTCTAAAATGTTTTACAATAACGTTGTTACAATATCTAAATGAGTTAAATCGTTAGTAAATATAGCATAATTTTCGTAATGCACTTTATTATCCCTGGAGTAAAATCATTCTTTCTCCAGAAAATATGGTTGAATCTATAGACATTTTATTGTAATGCATAGAAAATGTTTTAATGTTTTAAAAATACGCTTGTCATGACATACATCTCCAGAAAATGCTGAAAAGTCTGTAGAAAATTATTTCAAATCGCTCTAAAATGTTTTACAATTTCGTAAATATCGTTAGTAAATATAGAAACATCTTTAAATATACTTTATTATCCCTGGAGTAAAAGCATTTATCCAGAAAGTATTGTTAAATCTCTAAACGTTTTGTTGCAATCCATAGAAAATGTTTAATATGCTTTACACATTTAATGTTTTAGTGACATAAAATCATACATCATAACGTCATAATATACCATCTCTAAAAAATAACTGAATATGCCTGCAGTATTCCTTCAAATCCATAAGAAATATTACATTTTCTGCTAAAAACGTATAGTCGTGAGATTTTTTTGGTATATATCCCTCTCTAGTATAAGTTTTAAAATAATAAAACATAAACTACAAATTGACTAGACGTTTATTTCAAATCTCTATGACATGTTACTGTTTAAATACTGAAAAATCAGTAGTGAATATCTTAAATCGCTAGCAAATATCAAAAACCTCTAGAAAATTATAAAATAGCATAAACCTGTAAATGTATTTTTTTTAATTTGTATTCATAAAGACGTCATTAACGTCGTTATAACAAACAATCTAAACAACCGTTTATGTGCAATGCTACAATATTTTATAGCAACGGACGTTAAATTTTTTGTTTTATAGCAACGGACGTTAAAAACCGCCACAGCGGACTTTTCTGTTTAACGAGATAGAGAGAATGAGATACGAGAGGACGATATAACTAGAAGAACGAGATTGCGAATTAATTATTATTTAGTTAATAATAATAATCTAAACACATACAAATTATTTATCTTTCTTTACAATACTGAAATTAAACGTACATTTATTAAAGTGTCCACTAAGCGTAATTCTTCCGTCGTCACATATATCATTCATAATCGTTTGTTCATTGCTATTAGAGACGATTCCAGATGATGTAGATGGAATGTCATCAGCAGTTTTATTCGCCGAATTTGTAATTTTCTTTGCAATTTCCATTTTCTGGTACTCCGATTCCTCAATATATCCTTCCGCTACACTCGTTGAGCGCCATCAAACAACTTATACGTTTTTTCGTAAATGGCAGCCGACTTCACGGGCATCAATCGACTTTGTGCTTGTGCAGCTTGCTCGATAACTTCTGGTGGCAAATCATAATCTTCTTCGATATTATCTTCGATATCTGACATTTTGTCAAATTTAATTTGTCAACAACAACACTGTTGTTATGGTTGGAAATAACATATTTCAATATTATTTTCAAATCAATATGTGTACAAATTAAAAAAAAAGTTGTATGTTACACGTACGCTAAATGGTCTTTATGGACTTGGCCGGTTAAATGGCTCGGCTAACGCCTCGCCATTTAATCTTCCGGCCGCGTCCATAAACACCTATTTAGCGTACTTGTAACATAAATAACTATTAAGCCTCTGGGAAATATCAGAAATCTCTGGATAATTCCTTAAAGTTGCCAGCAAATAATTAGAAATCTTTATTGAATGACATACTAGTACCTTTCTTTTCAAGAATTCTTTTAAATCTTTTAAAAAATCACAAAATCTGCAAAATTCATTGCAATCGTTTTATGCAATACAAGGAAATATGTAGAAATATTTTACAAAAGGTACAATTTTTATTGACTTAGAATTCTAGAAAATATAGCAGCATCGGGATATAGTAGTATATTATTATGAAAGTGCATAAGAGAGAATTTCAAGCAAGCTTGTCGGGTTTAGAGCGTGACCGAAAGCGGAGTGATTTTAACCCCACAGTGCTTGAAAGGTCCTTATGCACATGTATCATATGTTTTTAATTATTCCGTATCACAATGCGAAAATAAAGAACAAATAAGTAACATTTAGATTATTCACAAGGTAGACATGGATGCCATTTTTAATCGTTGGCATGGAGAGGGTTGGCTTATGTTATGTTATTGGTTGGCATTTTTTGCGTCAATGTCATCTGCTGTAGACGTCAATGTGATCAACGAAATTCTGAAGGTTGAAACTGCTAGTTTTCAAATAACTAATAATAAGGAGTATGAAGCTGATTTTAACACCGCAGTGCTTGAAAGGTCCTTATGCACGTGTATCATACGTTTTTATTATACCTACACCACAATGTGGAGATAAAGAGCAAATAAGTAACATTTTGATTAATTCGCAAGGTTGACGTGGATGTCATTTTTAATCGTTGACATGGAGAGGGATTGGCATTTTTTGCGTCAATGTCATCTGCTGTAGACGTCAATGTCATCCACGAAATTCTGAAGGTTGAAACTGCTAGTTTTCAAATAACTAATCATAAGGAGTATGAAGCTGATTTTAACGCCGCAGTGCTTGAAAGGTCCTTATGCACGTGTATCATACGTTTTTATTATTCCTACACCACAATGTGGAAATAAAGAGCAAATAAGTAACATTTAGATTAATTCACAAGGTAGACGTGGATGTTATTTTTAATCGTTGACATGGAGAGGGGTTGGAATTTTTCTCTCTGCTATAGACGTCAATGTCATCAACGAAATTCTGTAGGTTGAAACTGCTAGTTTTCAAATAACCAATTATAAGGAGTATGAAGCTCCTGGTTTCTAGTTTTATAAATTCCGGCAATAGTGAGTGTATGTTTAATATTTATTTTAATAAATATTAGTACTGCCTGACGTTTATTGTCTATGAAAGTCAATAAAAGTGTTGTTATAGTAACTTTAAAACGCGGCTTGCTAGTTAGACATATTTTCGCATCGATGATAAAAAATATTTTTATCATTGATGCATCATATTGCTTGTTTAAAACATCGTGTAGCGTGCATAAAACAGGCTTTCAAAAACGCGCGTTTCCTGTAAAGGTTTCCATGGATACAAATGGAATGTATTGCCCACATTGTTGACGCCTTATAGCATGTAGACATTTTCTGCATGTAAGCAAGAATCATTCTTTCATCTACAGTTTTCACCTCCTGTTCGTCCATCCATTTTACCAATTTATCGTATTCCTTCTTATATGCCAATTCCGATTTTTGGGGAATTAAACGCCTCTCTGCTTCGGAGCTTAATTGATCAATGTTTCGTTGCATTTTCAACCAAAATCAAAACTGACGCCAAATTGAAAGATTGTTACATACGATATTCAACACTTTGACAACCAAGGCTAGAACGATTGCATAGTATCAGCCGCCATGTTAGCTAGTTATTTATTCAGTATCTTAGCAACGATACTAAAACTGTACGGCAAAATCGACGGCACATCAGATAGAAATTATAATTACAAATGTTTAGGCCAATTTACGGCATCAATGTTAAAAAATAGCGTAAAGTATGCGTGGATATCTGGCCTTTCAAGCACTCACTCTATTCAAAAAACCTCCCCGCCTCCCCGCGCAGCGGGGAGCGACGGGTCGGTTTTTTGAAAAACGTTCGTGCTTGAAAGGCCTTGATATCCACTTATACTTTAATATACTATTTATTATCCCCAGAGAATGATTTTAAATGTTATATTAAGACATCTCAAAATTTCTAAAATCTTCTTAAGTTCTTAAAATTCTATTAAATTTTCTCAGCATTGGAAGATCCCGTAGAAATATTAAACATACCTACATCTTAAAATACTTGACTTTAAGATATTTTCTAAAGACTTCAAAATATGCATGAATATTTTGAAGTCATTTCATTTCAAGATATTTTGTATGATATTTTCAGCATTTTATGACATAAGTACAAGGTTTTGTGACTGTCTTAGAGATTCATAGTTTCAATACATTCTGCGAAAATATCTACAAATTTTAAGGTATTTTTGTGAAGGCATCTCCTCAAAATTTCTAAAATTTTCTAAAGTTCTAAAAATTCTATTAAATTTTCTCAGGATTGGAAGATCTCGTAGAAAGTTAAACATACCTACATCTCAAAATACTTGACTCTAAGATATTTTCTAAAGACTTCAAAATAATAATGAATATTTTAAGGTCATTTCATTCAAGATATTTTCTATGGTCATTTCAGTATTTTAACAAATAAGTACACAGTTTTGCGACTGTCTTAGAGATTGATAGTTTCAATACATTCGGCGAAAATATCTACGAATTAAGGTATTTTTATGAAGGTATCTCCTCAAAATTTCTAAAATCTTCTAAAGTTCTAAAAATTCTATTAAATTTTCTCAGGATTGGAAGATTTCGTAGAAAGTTAAACATACCTACATCTCAAAACACTTGACTCTAAGATATTTTCTAAAGACTTCAAAATATTCATGAATGTTTTAAGGTCATTTCATTCAAGATATGTTCTATGATCATTTCAGTATTTTAAGACATAAGTACAAGGTTTTGCGACTGTCTTATAGATTGATATTTTTAATACATTATGCAAAAATATCTACGAGTTTTAAGGTATGTGAAATTTTGAATTATAGACTAACAGTTTTCAAAAAATGCGAGCAAATATTCCCGAAAAGTTCGATATTTGATTTTTGTTATTATAATATAAAAATTATAATTACGTATTATTATTATTATCAACATCATTATCTTATTACATCAAATTGTTGTTAACACGTTATCGCATATAGCAATTTTTTGCATTATGACAATAATTGGCGACAGGCGCAGAAGTAGGACATAATTACATGCACGAGTAGGAGGTAAATCGAGCACTTAAATCTAAAATCTGATGTACAGAATATGCCTTACGTAATTTTAATAACTACTGACTGATTATTTGAATTGCTTCCATAGCTTTATGTGAGGAATCGATGAGGAATTTTATGAGTGTTCAATCCAATTTTCTATAGCCTAGGCTTTGAAAACGATGCCATTAAAGCTCCTTCTTAAACATACATGACTGGCAGGATTCCAGTCATTCAGCCTTCTCCACAAAAATATTTGATGTGTGATTCATCAGAAATTTCAGTGAGAAAGTGCAGCTTACCAGGGGGTACGCAACTCCTGGGATTTCATAGCCTGAGTCACCAGGAAAAGGTCTAGGACCCGAGACATGTCTTCAGACTAGATACGATCTGGCATATTTATTACCGAAATTAACGCTATTATGATTTAACCGCGATGACTAAATGGGTGAATCAATTCGCGTGGCTTGAATATGGTAGCACCATTAGTTTCAATTTATGCAGATATTATATGCCAAACTTCTTCGTATCTGCTGTTGATATTATTTTAATTCATATATTTTTCATCTTTCGAATCTTAGGCGTTGTAACCAACTTAACTATGACAGTTTAACCACACTATGTACAGTTTTAGATTATTTTTTTAAAGCTATACTTTACGTTTGAGCTGCAAAATCTAATGGGAAGCAGGTCATTGCATAACCAAGCAATTCTTTTATGGAAGTCAATTATGGCTTCCTTTGTCATTTTATTGTCATTTTTTTACTTAACGACTGCTATGGCTAATTATGATCGCCATTAATATGTGACTTGTTGCTGTATCTGTAAACGGTGATACTCACATCAATAAATTATTATTATTACTCTTTTATGTTGCTACGGTCGTCATTAAAGTACGAATTGTAGCTATTATTTTCTTCTGCCTCTCTTGAATCCAGTGTTTGGTGTTCAATTACGAGTTTAGATTGTAGACCATGTAAACTGCGTTTGAAACGGGTATTGCACATTTCGCGTTGGTGTGTGTTTATAACGCTTTAGTGTGACGTCAAGAGGTCAAGTGAGTATGTAAGTGGCAAAAGTCATAAAACATTGCGCCGTTAAGGCGGTCATAGAGCTCGGCCGCATATTAGTGTGCTGTGCATGATGGGAGATTCAACTTTGGCCGGTCGCAAATTAGTCTTAATTAAAGTAATGGGAGTAACGGGCGATGCTCAACGGAACAGCAACAGTTTCTTTCGTCTAACGTCCAATAATTAGTGAGGACACGGCGCTGGATACTAGAATAGTTAGAAGTTAGATTAGGTGATTATTGAATTTTACAATAATTTCATGATTTTTTTTATAATCTAATGGATATATGCTAGTTTTATTAGATTTTTTTTAACTTTATGGAAAATTTTGGGTGGATATGTCCTTTTCTGCCAATTTTGTACAAATCATGTTACCAGTGATACATCTTATCTATCCGCAAATATTCGGACTTTTATAATAATCAGATTTTATCCTTCAGATAATGACCTGTACACAATAGCAACAATTTTTCGAAAATAATCTTTATCGTGGTTATCCAGATTGCAATTATCCGGAATTCGGATGAGTGTCAGTTCGAAATTTCAACTCGCACACAGCATACTCAGATGATGCTCTTAATATTGTAATCTAACTTTTTACACAGTTGGATGTGGAAATTATGACAAGGCGCGGATATCTAGGTATTATGCTATACATCAGTTTTAATAGCAGACCAAAAAGACCTCGTATCTATACGAATTTCAGCAAATGAAGTAACGTGACAATTTTTTTTTTTTGTGCTTTTATGCATATTTTCAGTTTTTAAGCTTATAATTGCTTTAATGCATTTTTTGTGCATATTTCCTTATTTTTTGTGCTTATTCACTTGTTTCTCAATTTTATAGCTCATTATTTATATAATCTAGGAATATATTTTGTTGCACATTATTGTAATGAGAATTCAGTATTAATATTACTCCGTTACGTCTAGAGTGCTTGGTTATCATAAAATCATCAACAAAGCGAGCGTGCGTACGTGATATTTGGTAAACAAAGCTCGATTATTACGGGGATTACCCTATTTTTATGTGCACAGAACACAACTGGGGCAAGTGTGCTATCAATTCAGTCCAATTTATCTCAATCTTCAGTGCGTTGTGCTTGTGCCTTGTGTGCATTACGTGTTTATAAGTTTTCTTGTATAAAATTCCGAAAGTAAAACCTTCCGTCGATGAAAGGATACGTTTACATTCTGAAAAAAATTTTACAAATCCTTGTAGGTCATATTTGAGGTTTTCATTGTAATTACGAATTTTAATTAACTCATTACATTATTAATGATTAATTGTGCCCTAATGATTCACAATATTAACTAAAAAGCACTATCTAATTAATTACCTAACTCGATAACTATCTAGCTAATCCTATTCCTACTCTATTAATTTAAATAAAACTCAACAAAATTCCGAAATAACTATAAAATTAACTAACAAATATCATCACAATATGAATCAAAAAATGATGATAGAACCTCTTGGATTATAAGCTACATGATCGATAATAATCGTAGATCGCCAAATCGGGCATCGACAGCCGCACACCGACCGGAATACAGATTACCGGCCTAGACCGGAAATCAGGACTTTTCGGCCGCAGTGCCCGTTCGGCTGCCATCATAGCCTGTCCTTCGCGGTGCTCGTCCTTAGCCAAGGCCCCCGTGGATCCCGCATTTTTGCAACACCCGTGAAACCTGTTCGACCCGAGCTTGTGGAGGGAACTGCAAAAATTGCGGATGACAAGCGAGAAACGGGGTAGTTAATATGTTGCGCAGTGTCGTGTTGAGGAGGCGTTTAGAGAATCCGTCTCTCATTCAGGTAATTTATTCTTATTAAGCTCAAGGCGGAATTCAGACTCCAACTATTAAATTATTAGATACTTCATATGTGAAGCCATTTCTGTGTGATCATTCAACATAAAGATAAAAAAAATATATTTGTGGTCACCCCGCGACTTTAATTTACAATATTTGTATTTTTTTACAGGAACATAATATTTTGTCAAACCTCAGCTGATTAGAGTGACTCTTAGAATGTCTCTGCAAGTTATCTTCAGTGTAACATAGCAACGAACATAGCTTTGATTGAACATTTTGTGTGAATTTATGAATTTGAATGAACACAACAACGAACATTGTAACATAGCTACTACGTAGCAACGAATAATAATAACCATTATTTTAAACAAATTAAATTTATGAAGCGTAATGGGAGCATATAAATGCCATCTCTTGTTGAAATTAATTACTACAAAGATATCGAAAATATATACCAGATATACCACGATCTGGTGGTATATCTCTAAAACCTGTCTAAAGTTGTCAGAATTTCTCATTTTTTCATTATTATTTTCTCAAATTTCTCAGAAATGGTATCCAAATGTCCAATGTTTTAAATCAATTAAATTTATATTAATTACTACAAAGATGTCGAAAATATATACCAGATATACCACGATCTGGTGGTATATCTTCAAAACCTGTCTAAAGTTGTCAGAATTTCTCATTTTTACGTTTATATTTTCTCAAATTTCTCAGAAACGGTATCCAAATGTAGGTACAATATTTTAAATCAATTAAATTTCTACCTACTCACACGTTGTGGGTACGAGTATCTAGCAAATACCGTAACATTTGAAAACTTTGAAAACACCGGCCTTAGAACATATAACCAAAATATAATGTAAATAAAAAAAAATTGAACCTACAGTCACAAATTGCGAGTATGACTATTTAAAACTTTGAAAAAACTGACATTCGAACGTACAAATAAAATATAATGTATATGAAATTGTATTTACACCTTGTCACACATTGTGAGTATTACTATCTGGCAAATAACTTATCATCGACTTTGAAAAGACCGCTTCATGAATGTAAAAATAAAATATAATATAATTGTTATTTACGTAACCAGTTATGAAAAGTACGATATTGCTTGACGAGTGTAATATTTCGTCGGCTTAATGTTTCAAGGTTGTATGTGCAAATTTGTAAATTTGGGAATAACGACCTTAAATATGTTTGTTATTATAGAAAATGATGTATTGTGCACTCTAATTAGATTTTTTTTATCACAGATTCTTAATAATCCGAATTTAACCGCAATTTCATATTTCAACATGTTACGTACAAAAATTTATTTAATTCCGTCAGAATTATTTAGACGAGTCAAACAATATCGCATATTTCATAACATGTTACGTACAAAACTTTATTTAATTCCGTCAGAATTATTTAATCTACTATTTGAATAAGAACGTTCCTTACTACATCATAGAATCAGATCACCTTATACCTATCGTTTCTACGGAAACATATTTGCACTGGCATAAACAAATTTGTTAAGAAACTAAAATAATTCACAAATTTAATAATAATGCCAAAAAATGTCCTCCAATATCGATTCAGAGCTAACTTATGATGTTCAAGACTCTGCTAATGTTCCCATGGGCAGTTTACTACCAGAAAAATCCAGAAATAGATACGCTGCAACCTACAATAGTTATTTACAAACCAAGTGCGGGAACACAATTTTCCCACATGAACGCAATTTTGAAGCATGAGCGACCGACGGGAGCGAATGCTTCATCTGCGTGAATGCGGGAAAATGATTCCCGCAAGTGGTTTGTACATTTTTTTTTTAAACGAACAGAACGATCAGCATAAACTCAAATAATTTTCATTCCGTTTCAAAATATGAAATAAAGCAAGCCATGGCTGTATAGCAAAACAATGATTGTTACTTTGACAGTTGATTTTTTAAAGCCTGTCGTTTAAAGTCTCAGTTTCTAATAAAATGTCTTCCGATTCGGATATAAGTAGTTGTACACCTCCGGAAATCCGCAATGCCGCTAATACGGCAATTAAAAATTTATTGCCGGATAAATCCAAACGAAGGTACGAGTTGGTATACTCGAAATTTATGGATTGGTACAGGTTAAACAAAATACGGACTTATTCAGAAAATTGTTTGCTGGCATATTTTCAAACCTTTTCAAGCAAAAAGTCGCTATGGTCCACTTACTCTATGCTAAAGTCCTGTCTACTAATACACAATAACGTAGATATTTCCAAATTTACGAAATTTTACGCATTTCTCAAAAAAGAAACGTATAACCTGAAACCGAAAAAATCGAAGGTATTAGAAAGTCATGAAATTGACAAATTTATTCATGAAGCCCCTGATAACTCATTTCTGTTAATGAAGGTACGTACACAATATGTTTCATTAATCGATATTATTCTATTATTCTATAATATGTTTTACAGGCAGTAGTAATATTGGGCATTTCTGGCGCTTGTCGCCGCGATGAATTATGTAAAATGTTAATTGATCATATCGAGTTTAAACATGAAATGGTACTTGTTAATGTACCAGAGACCAAAACTAATATTTCTCGACGTTTTGTGGTGATCAATCCAGAATGGATAAATTTATTGTTAAAATACAAAAATTTAAGAGTAGGGACAAATAAACGTTTCTTTTTGACCTACAGAAATGGGAAATGTATTAATTCACCTATTGGTCTTAATACAATTGGCAAAATACCTTGCTCTGTGGCACAGTACCTTCAGCTAGAGGCTCCACAGGCCTACACTGGTCATTGCTTTCGAAGAAGTTCAGCTACTTTACTTGCAAACAACGGTGGCGATTTACTGACTCTTAAAAAATTTGGCGGTTGGAGATCTTCAAGCGTGGCCGAAGGTTACGTCGATGACTCTGTGCAGAGTAAAATTAACGTAGCTGAAAGATTGATGCAACCAGCTCCGGGACCTTCATCTCAAGTTGAAAACTATACAATCTCTGAAACTCTTAATGTGTCGCACACTATATCTAAACCCGATGCGGTGGAAAGTTCGGGAATTTGCATTTCAAATTGTACTAATTGTACGATAAATGTGTACAATAATAACCCTGCTTAAGTCGATGTAGATCGTTCACAATAAATAATTATGTATTGATTTATTTATGACAGTGTTTTTTTGCCGTTTTCCCGGTCTACTAGACCGGGAAATACGGATTTCCGGTTGTCAATAGAGTGCGTCAAATGTCACTTTCGAGGCGGTGAGTTCAAAAATTAAATTTTCAGCACTATAAATGATAATTATTATTACTTAGTTCATCCCCAAGTAATGAGTGATCAAGTTATATGGACTCAACTGTCCGCAGTTGCAATCCTAATTACGTATTATGACATTACAATTCCATCTGTTTTATTAGACCATTAATATTCGTTGCTGGTAACATCCACAACACCAATAACAGTTATGAAGCTTCGACCGGACGGCAAACGTCCTTCTAATGACAATGGTCAGCACATCCTAAATATTCTCATCTGTCCTCGTCTCATTCCTCGTTATATTGCTGCTCATAAAATTACGAATATGCAAAGGACATTTGAGACAGAGGACAAAGGACAGAGGCTCCTTGTTTTGCTTTTGCTCCACTTTACATATGAGGTTCTCAAACTGTGGTACGTGGTGAGAATATGCCTGCAAAAAAACTTTTAGAAAATCTGAAATGGTTATTCGATTATTAATTTATTTTCTTTTTTTTAAATATATTTTCCTTAATCATCAGTTAAGTAATGTCATGTAATTAGATCCACGTTCGTGATAAAAAATAAATCTCTAGTGATTTGATACAGAAATAACTATTTATTCAATCATTTCATGTTGGGTACAAATTTTCGTAGAAATTTTATGGAATATACAGTAATATTTTGAATGAATAAATCTGTGATGGGTGGGAAAAACAGAATAAGTCAAGAATTAGCATGTTAAGGAAGCGTCGACTTATACCTTTTTTCCCCCCAATAATCGTAGCATTTAAAGTTGTACTAAAACTGCCAACCTATTTAAAAGCCTTGACTGAATAATGTGACATATACTATTTCAAACACAATGTACAGCATCACTTTCTGAAATATAATTTGACTTAAACTCATTTTCCCAAATTTTCGACTTATACTGTTTTTCCCACCCATCACAGAAATACTACTGCATATTCCATAAAATGTCTATGAAAATTTGTGCCCAAAATTGAATGAAGAAATTAAAAACAAAATCATGAATGATTAAAAAAATGTTATGAAATTTAATTTAAATAAAACCACAAAACTACAAAATATTCCATGACAATTCATAGTAAAAATTTATAAAAGGATATTTTAAAAAATGAAACTGAAATGTAACAAGTTTAAAAGATACGTAGAAAATATTAACAGATCTATCTAGAAAATTTTGTAACCACATTTTGAGAAAGAAATGAGGCCATTCTGATATTCAAAACACTTGAAAACCCAAATGAAAATTGCACAAAAACTCCAGAACTCTGTAGATAAAATTTGATAAAGTAATCGATTTTTTTTTTAAAAAACCTCAAAGAAAATTATCATTTTTTTAAACTCTGAACAATTTGTAACAAATTTAAAAAACAGGTAAAAAATATTAATTGATTGAAGTTTGTGAACGAATTTTGAGAAAGGAATTAAACTACTCTGATTTTCAAAACACCTGGAAAGCAAAGTGCAGTTGCAAAAACGCTCCATAATATACTTATTTACGAATATTTGTAAAATTTGACAAAGTAATCGAGAAAAAAATATAAAAGAAACCTCCTCAAAACTTCAAAATTCTTCATTACAATTTATGGGACACGTAAAAATGTATCAACGAATGCATACACTGCAGTACTAAGCACAGAGGTGGTAACACACTTTTTTGACGAAAATAAGTTATCAGTTTTAGATGTTGTAATATCAATTGGTGAACAATTTTATAATATAATGAAACAATTAAATTTATTTTTTACAATAAAAATAGTTTATAAAAGTTACTGTATCTTCTTTAAAGATGTGTATTACTACACAAATTAGCCGTATCTATCAATTACTAAAATATTTTAATCGTAACTCAAAAAGTTATGCTAAAATATCTTTGTATTTACGTGATACGCTTATTTTACCTTAGTAACTATCAGTTTCGTCAATTATCCTTCTTCTTCTTCTTCTTTGGTCCTATTACTTTACCAGGGAGTGTAGGGCATCTTTCGATGTTTCTGTGACTGATGTATCAATAAAATGTCGTCACCATTTTACTGCGTCAATTATCCTTGGCACATAATAATAATGGAAGACACTTTGAAATTGCGTTATAATGAAAGTATTCAATATAGTGAAATCTTTCAGTGCTAATTTTTAAAATTACTTTCATGATAATAAAAGATAAAGGTACGTAATAAGTTGTTATTTGGCTTATGATTTGTTTAGTATTTTGTTTATAATTAATAATAGAACGTATCTAAATAGTTTTATCGTGACAGACGTCAAATTTCGAAGTTAGAAGATGAATTGAAAATTTATTGACTTGAAATCTAATTTTTACAGACTGAAAATCTTGCAAATTAAAACTGCGAATATCTCAAAATGGCCATAAAACAAGTAACCACTATTGTGATTAGCACGGCAGTATAGCAGACATAGCAAATGATTAGCATTGGTGAATTATGTAAAAATCAACTATTGCTGTGTCTGCATCTAAAAAAAGTGATTATCAAAAGTGAAACAGCACTTAATCGAATTTACATTATTGTCACTGTCAGATTGCTGTTATTTTCAGAATTTTCTGACTAAATACAACTCAATATCACCATTTGATTATCAATATTGCTTTAAATAATTATGTACCTAATATGAACATTATTTGACAGAGGTAAATTTCTGTTTGTTTTAAATATTTGCTTTTTGCCACTTAGAAAGAATGTATAGCTCATAGCTCATGGCAATAGTTGATCGTTATATAATTTCCTAATGTTAATTTTGCTATGTCTGGTAGTCACGGAGACACACTGTATACTTATTATTTAATTAATATAGAAAATTTAGCAAAAATCTAATTTTGGACAAATCCAAATTTGCGTTGATATTTTATAAATCCCGCAAAGAACAAAATTTAAACATTTAAGAAGTTGTAATTTCTTTGTGCTAATAAACTTTTTGGACATTTAAATTGTCGGTTGACTATTTGCAAGTTTATCAGTGGGTGGAAAAATCATCACTGAAACACTGGAAAAGCTAAAAAGCGCTGTTTTATAGTGCATCTGCCTAGAATTTGCAAAATCAATTGCAAAGAAACTCCATAATACTCAAAATATTTTTACGAGAAATAATTAAAAATATCTAAATAAACATCTGCCAAACTTCAAAATACTCCATTACATGTTTTGGGGCACAAAAATTTATAAAAGAATGCTCGTCAGTAGCAGTTTACGTTTATTTATATATACAGGTTGAGTTTTTTTTTCTTTCATTTTAAGCATTGGGATCTCGGAAACCATATACTTTCTTTGATAAATAAAGGCCATCTTTGAAAATTAACTTTATGAAAATTATTACTTACTTTGACAAATAAATACTACACAGGACTATTTGTATTATTGAAAGTAGCACAAACAGAGTTTGCCATGGAAAACTTTTTTTTTCCTTTTACTACGAGAATTCTGTTAATTGTTCTATTCTAATTATAATAAATTCTATTCAAATTATACAACGAAAAGTTCTTCATCTCATTTATTTTTGAAAGTAAGTATAGCAAACCTTATATCGTTATAAGTAGAAAAATAGTCTTTTTTAAAAATATCAAAGCGAACTATGACTGCGATTTACAAAAAATGGAGTTTGTATTATTACTCAACAAGTACTTTTTTTTTAACAAAAGCATATCTTAATATGCGCACAATAATAATGAACATGCCTCTTCATATATTTCTACATAACAGATTAACCCACATCATGACATTGTGACTATACGTTGACTAAACCATTATAACTAAATAATTTTATGAAATAAATTTTATTTGGAACTTGCTGATGACGACCCCCCCCCCCCCCCCCGGGACACTGATTAACCTGATTGCTGATGTGCAAAATCTCCTTTTCATCAACTTAAATAATTATTGATATAGATTTTTTTAGCTTTTTCTTCTTCGTTTGCCTTGTCCATTCTGGATATTAGCAATCATCATTACTATTTGGACCTTATCTATGATCTTTTTGGGCTTTTAAATTGTCGGATAACTTATTCGCATGTTTATCAACGGGTGGAAATTATGAATTACCGAATACTGAAGACTTGAAAAGTTAAGAAGCACTGTTTTCGTCGTATGTTTGCATCAAAAAGTATACCGCGCGTTTGTTTAATCGCTGAACATAGGGTATGTTCAGTTTTAAAACGACGGGATCAATACTATGCTAATATACAATTATATGCCACCAAATTTACTAGCGTGGGTAACTCGATTGGTTACCCACGCTAGTAAATTGGGTTGCATATTATTGAATTTTAGCATAGGATTGATCCTGTCGTTTTAAAACTGAACATACCCTATGTTCAGAGATTAAAAAAACGCGCGGTATACTCTCCATTCACAATGTTTGTACTTCAGGGGAGTCTATGAATATGCAGTAATTTTGTTTTTAGTGTTTCGGAAATAACTGAATTCCCCAATTTGTGGTTATATTTTTTAAGTAACATTGTTGCCAGATGTAAAGCTTAAATTATTAGAGATGAAAATGGAACGGCAGGAAAGAAAATGAAAATTAATGCATTGAAAAACATTATTTTTTTTGCAATTTGGACAAGGATTGTGTTCAGACTTAGGTATGCCAATTTGTATTAATTGCTATTAAATTATAAATTTGACAATTTGGTAGGAAGCAAATGTCTAATAGACATCGACACAAAAAAAAATAACTTCCGTCGCATCATTGAATCAGTTTGTCCGACATGACAAAAAGAAAACCCAGCCAACTCGGTTGCAAAAAGGTCGTGAATGGAATATATGCGTCTAATTTGTAGTGAAGCCATTGTTTGGAGTGAATTAATGTAGTAATTTGTTTGTTGGTTTGCAGATTCGAACAATGTCTTCTGGAATGACGTTGTCGGGGGGCTCCGGGGGGACGACAGCTGTACCCACGGGGGCCGTTGAGTTGACGGAGAGCTCGGGAAGGGCATTGAAACTGCAAACGGACGCCCCACACCTGGTCAGTATGGGCGGCGACAGGCTGAGCACCGCCGTCACCCTTCACCCGATCCCACAAGGTAATACGAAAAAAAAATATATATATTTTGAAAAAAAATTACACACTTGCCTCTTAACGTCATTTTTAATTTTTTTCTTTTAAATTTTGTAATTTGAGTGATGGCATATTATACATGTCCTCGCACGAGAATAGAGTTTCACAAGACTATATAAAAAAAACAATAGATTGTAAAGCTAAAAAGATTTAAAAAAATATATGGTATGTACGCACATCTTGCCTCATACCATCTGCCACTCATACCATCCGCCACATACCCTCATTTTCGTTTTTTTTGTTTGTAATTTTTGATATGCCATGACATGATCTTGCAAGAGAAGAGATTCCCCGAAGGAGAAGAAGTCTCCTGCAAGATAATACATATAAATATATTATTTACATTTTTTTTAAAATTAACTTCATATTCATCTCGCGTTTTTTTATCGATATTAGTTATTTAGTGCAATTTAGTGTCTAAAAACCGTTTGAATGTTTATAACAGTTGGACACACTTTAAAGATTACAACCTTTACATTTTATATTTGCAATATTTTAAATCATGCCAACGTTTTTATTAGTTTTTTTCTTCATAATTTTGCAAGAGAAATCTATGAATACAAATAATGAGTTAAAAAATTATTTTTGGAAAAAATATATATTTCGGTTGTTTTATTTATAAATTTTGTAATTTGAGACATGGTATGACATGACCTCGCAGGAAAAAGGTCTTCTGCGAAATATGTAAAAAAATAATAAAAAAATATACTCCTCTCATGCCATAATTTTTTTTTTTTTTTTTTTTTAATATGAAATTTGAGACATGCCACGACATGACCTCGCAGGAGAAGAGGTCCTCGCTTGTCATGCCATCGAAGTGTAATCTCGGATTACCTATATAAAACTTTAATGGGTTTCATATTGAAAGGAACAGGTTTTGTATGTGCACGCATGGAACTGGTCGCTTAAGTTATTGCTAAGGCATGCGTGTGTAATTATATTGATCATATCTGTTGTCATAAAAGTAATAGCATGTTCGCATACTGAAATAATTGGAATTGAGTTACAGGTATCAAAAGTTTATCAAAAAAAATTCCTTGAACATAACGCAAATATTTGAGATAGAATATTTCCGTTATTTTTATCACAAACGCATTTCTTTGATTACTCTTCATTACCATTTACAAAAAAATAGCATCTAAAAATGAATAATTCCGCTTAAATTTTGAAATTTAGGAAATTTTCACGAAAGCAATACTTACCCTGTAAAGGGTGTCAATTTGAAAAGTTGCCATCGACTTTTTTCATAGAACACTAATTAATAATTATTATAATATATATATTATAATTACTAATAATTATATAATATGAAAATTATTTGACAGAAGTAAATTTCTGTTTGTTTTAAATATTTTGTTTTGGGCATTTAGACAGAATGTATAGCTCGTGGCAATAGTTGATCCTTTTTTTGATAGAACTAATGATTTTTATTTTTAAAATTACTCAAAACGGTTTGGGTGGTTCGCAGGGGGAACCAAAATGGCGTAGGTTGTGTCGACCCCCTACCTCCCCTTTAAGCCACAGCCACCTCCATCAAAAAAATTTAAATGGCACCCCCCTACTAGTGCTACATCGTTGGAAAGCTTTTGAACAATGCTTTCCAGTCATTATTTATACATTATGTTTGGTGAACTAGTTTTGGAATTAAATGCAAATAAAGTGCAAAAGTGTTCAATTAATTAAATTCAAATAACATGTTTAAGTAAATGTTGGAAATGGTTCCCATGCTTTCTTAACAAAGCTATGCACTCCTTTCAAACTACTCACGAACTTTCTGAAAATGTTGTCAATTAATTGTTTTTTTTTTAAATCTTATATGCGATTCTCTCCACTTATCCCTGTGTTGCGTCAGTCTCGTTGTTTCTTCCCATTTCAGCCCCAGCTTCTCCACCTCTTCTCTGATATCTTTCCATTCCTTCCTGGAAGGGAAGAAGGGCATTCTCATTTTTCCCGGAGGTCCGGATCTCATGTATTTTCTTGGTGTTTCTTTCCTCGCTCATTCGGTGTTTATGTCGGAACTATCTCGTTTGTCCTTCCGTGATTGTTCCCTCTATTGGTTCTGTTTCGTTGTTCTTCCTGTAAACTTCGTTCCTTATATGGCCAAATTTTGGCCCTTTTGGCTTTTATTTCTTCTATCCCTTCCGTTTCAATTTCTTCTCGGTCGGCATTTTCTTCTTCTGGTTAGTTCTTCTAAGTATTGTTTCCATCTTTGCATTATTTTCGTTTCGTCTGTGATTACATTTCCATTTTGTCCTTTATGCTCATCATAGTATGCTCTTTTTTCGATTATATTTTTCCGAACTTTCCCCAGGATTCTTCTTTGGATTTCTTGACCTCCCTTATTACTTCCTTTCTTTATTGTTGGTATGTCTTATACTTCTTAGCACGAAGGACATAAAACCTTCGTGCTGAGGTATTTTTGCCATTATGTTTTTTGTCCTTATTTTTTTTGCTATCGCCCTGTTCCACCAGTCTTGTTCTTCTCTCCGCTTTATTTGTTATCTTCTTAGTTCCGCAACTTACTTTTGCTGCTTCTATGATGTTGTTTTTCAAAGTGTTCTATTTGTTCTCTACACCAACAGCGTTTCTTGGGTACTGGTCCTTCTCATTTCTACTTGATATGTCTGTTCTCTGTATGTGCTTTCTTTCAGTTTCTAGGCTCTTTCCATATACAAGGTATAAAAATTAAAGCACCACCTCAAGAGAAAATAGAAATTAGAAAGTTGTCTTCTAATAAATTAGTAATAAAAATAGTACAAATTTCAGCCTGTAAAATTAATTATTATTATTATTATTAAGTTAGTGCAAGAACAATTGAATTTACAATAGAAATTAGAAAGTTGTCTTCTAATAAATTAGTAATGTAAATAGTATAAATTTCAGCCTATAAAATTAATTATTATTATTATTAAGTTAGTGCAAGAACAGTTGAATTTACAATATAAATTAGAAAGTGATATCTTGTAATAAACTAGTAGTACAAAATAGTATTCATTTCAGCCTGTAAAATTAATAATTATTATTACAATGAAGTAAGTCAGTTAGTGTTATGGCAAAACATCATATCTGCCTTTTTTAAATACACTTTTTGGCAATAAATGTAAAATAAAGTATACTTTTAGTATATAATGAACGAAATATATTTATTGTACCCTTGTATTAGAAATAACTATGGCAATGGTTCATGCTTATCTACATTCACAATTATAATTACAAAACTGTTTTTGCTCCTCCTGTAAAATAACAAAAATGGCATATAACATGTTTTGCCATAACACTATTGAAGTACGAGAAGTATTGAAATAGCTGTGAAATAAGTGGATGAATAGGAATTGAAGTACTGCTGAAATAAGTTGACATATAAATTGAGGCTGTTGGGTCGTACAAAATGTATGCGAATTACTATTTTATGGGCAATGAAACCTGATGCCTGGTCCAGCAAATGACTCAGTCCTATAATAAATCATTTATTTAACTAGTGCAGCATTACGTAATAATTGTATCTAAGCAGATGTGTAAATAAATTTAGAAACTATATCTTGCTTTGAATTACATATTTTTAGACAATCGAGAATCTCCATTTCCTAAGTTTTCATACGTTTTTCAATGGTGGTTTGGTACATTATTTACTTTCCGAAAATTTGACGAAAATTCTATTTTATATACCTACTGACTTTCACAAGTGAGAAGACCGAGTTGTGTTAAAGTTTTTCATGTTGCCATTTTCTAAAAAAAAGTATAACTTGATAAATGGGGTTTAAATCTACTGAGACAAGAAATATGGATCATAATTATAAACAAAGAATGCAGATGAATGATAAGATAAAGCAGAAATAAACATATGAGGAAAGCAACATATTGTTTTTGTGAAAATTGAATCGAATCGAGATTTCAGGGGAAATGTGTCTAGAGGTCCCAAATAAATAAAATTTTAATGTAAGATTTTATAACCTTTATTTATATTTTTTATATTTGAGCCATTAAAAACCATAGTGATGTAAGTCCATTTATTTTCATCAACATCGCATGTATATTTCTGGAATTTACAAGAAAAATGTACTCTTATTTTCAACGGCTCTTTATAAACTTCATTTTATATGATTTAAGATTTGTAACTTACAACTAAATCCCAAATTACGAAATTTTGATTTTCAATAGTTTTCGAAAAATGTTGTCAACCGTAAGTTAAACAACCACTTTATCACTTTCAGTTAACAATAATTTATCAATAATTGGTTCTTATCAATAATTAAAACATATATTATTGAAAAATGGTCAGTTTAGAACTAATAATCACTGCAATTAAAATGCATATCCTAAATAAAACGACGCGAGGATTTATTGTATGGAAATTTTCAAATTCACCTTGATTTTGAAATAAAAATATTTAAAAAAATGTATTCTCTTTTTATGAAAAAATACTTTTAATGTTTTATGTAGTATATACATTCTAATTGCAATGATTATTTGTTCTAAACTGACAATTTTTCAGTAATATATTTCAGAAATGTTAATGTCACAGAACAGATCAATTTTGTTACCTATAGGTAATCTCGATTTTTCGTTTCACTCCCAATTTGACTATTCTAAAATACTTTATTAAAAAAATGTCCAGTGTAGTACTAATAATCACTGCAATTACAATGTATATCACAAATGAAACGAATATTTCTAGACTTATCTGAATTTACAAGAAAAATGGACTTACACCACTCTTGTTTTCAACGGCTGTTTATAAACATTATTTTATTTGATTTAAGAATTGTAATTTATAACCAAATCCCAAATTGCCAAATTTTGGTTTTCAATAATTTTCAAAAAATGTGGACAACTGGAGGTTAAACAAACATTTTAACACTTGTAGCTAACAATAATTTATCAATAATTGGTTCTTATCAATAATTTCGAAAATCAGTCAGCTTTTTAAAAGATATAAACTACTTTAACAAAAGTTACATATAATTTAAAACTGTAAGTACAGTTTTTACTGTACTCAAAATCTCATGACAAATAACAAATTGGTTGAAGCTGGGTGTAGTTTTTTATCGTTTTTTTTTTTTTTGTTTTTTTTAAATTTAAAATTAGTGTTTCAATAATACTATAGTAGTAGCTATATACTGGTCTCCCGATTCGACCATGGTCGCTCCTGATGGACAGGCCATCGAAGTGCCCCAGGAGCCCGGAGCTATACCAGGTAGTACACCATGGTCGATGAAAAATGTCGTAAAATGTTGATAAAAAAGTGACCAGAAAGCCCACGGGGTGAAGAGATGTATAGATGTATCCCCAATGACCACTACGGGGTTCCTGGGATTCTTTGAAGACAGATTCGACCGTGGTCGCTCATGATGGACAAGCCTTCGAAGTGTCCCAGGAGCGCATTACAACTCGAGTAGTACAGCTACCGGAGTCCTGATGAAGAAGTGTGTGTCAGCAATGACCAACAGGTCTTCAGCTGTATCTTCAATGACCAACAGGTCTTCAGCTGTATCTTCAATGACCAGAAGGTTTTCGAGGTGAAGACAAGTGCCGGCAATGCCCAGAAGACTTTCTGAAACTAAATAGCTGGCGAAGAACCAGATTAATATCGTCAGAAAGTCTTCTGGACGTTATGGACACATCTCTTCACCCCGAAGACCTTCTGGTCATTGACGATACAGCTAAAGACATTTCGTCGAACGTGGTCGCTCATGATGGACAGGCCATCGAAATCGAAGTGTCCCAGCAGCCCGTTACTACTAGAATAGTATAGCTACCAGAGTCCTGGGACACATCGATCGCGTGTCCTTCAGGTCGATCAGAAGCGAGCACTGTCGATGAAAAGTGTCGTAAAATATTGATGAAGAAGTGTGTGTCAGCAATGATCAACAGGTCTTAAGCTGTATTGTCAATGAGAACTCCAGGAGAAATATGAGAAGTATAAAAAAATAACAAATGGATTGGAGCTGTGTGTAGTTTTTTATCGATTTTTGTTTTGTTTTTTTGAGCCAAAATTAGTGTTTCAGTAATACTATGGTAGTATTACATTATTATTACATCGCCTCTCGTAATCGCATATATAGAGTTTTAGCGCAAAAAATGTTTGCATCATATTGCGCTACATTGTATAATCCGCACGCCTCTTCACCCCTCCTGGTCATTGGTGATATAGCTGAATACCTTCAGTCTGGTCGTTGCTGACACACACTTCTTCATCAACTTTTTGCTACATATTTCTTCGACCGTGGTCGCTCCTGATGGACAGGACATCGGAGTGTCCCTGGAGTCCGGTAGCTGTACTACTCGAGTAGTATACCACGGTCGATGAAAAATGTCGTAAAATGTTGATAAAAAGTGACCAGAAAGTCCATGGGGTGAAGAGATGCATCCCCAATGGCCAGACGACTTTCTAACGACACTGCTCTGGTTCTTTGCCAGCTCTTCAGCTCCAGAAGGTCTTCTGGGCATTGCCGACATTCTCTTCACTCCGAAGATTTTCTGGTCATTGACAATACAGCTGAAGACCTGCTGGTCACTGCTGGCACACACTTCTTCGTCAACATTTTACGACATTGGGGACACGTCTAGTTACCCCGAAGATTTTCTGATCATTGCTGACAGACATTTCTTCATCGACATTTTACGACCTTTTTCATCGACCGTGGTCGCTCCTGATGGACCGGCCATCGAAGTGTTCCAGGAGCCCAGTAGCTATACTACTCTAGTAGTACCGGGTATGAAAAATGTCGTACAATGTTAATAAAGAAGTGTGTGTCAGCAATGACCAGAATGTCTTCGGGGAGAGGAGATGTGTCCGCAATGGCCAGTAGACTTTCTGACGACACTGCTCTGGTTCTTCGCCAGCTCTTCAGCTCCAGAAAGTCTTCTGGGCATTGCCGACATTCTCTTCACCCCGAAGATCTTCTGGTCATTGACAATACAGCTGAAGACCTGCTGGTTATTGCTGACACACACTTCTTCGTCAACATTTTACGACATTGGGGACAAATCTAGTTACCCCGAAGATTTTCTGGTCATTGGTGACAGACATTTCTTCATCAACATTTTACGACATTTTTCATCGACCGTGGTCGCTCCTGATGGACCATCCATCGAAGTGTTCCAGGAGCCCGGTAGCTATACTACTCTAGTAGTACCGGGTTCCTTGGACACTTCGATGGCCTGTCCATCACGAGCGACTATGGTCGATGAAAAATGTCATAAAATGTTAATAAAGAAGTTTGAGTCAGCAATGACCAGAAGGTCTTCGGGGAGAGGAGATGTGTCCCTAATGGCCAGAAGACTTTCTGACGACACTGCTTTGGTTCTTCGCCAGCTCTTCAGTTTCAGAAAGTCTTCTGGATTTTGCCGACATTTGTCTTCACCCCGAAGACCTTCTGATCATTGGCGATACAGCTGAAAACTTTCTGGTCATTGCTGACACTTCTTCATCAACAGTTTGCGATATTTTTTATCGACCATGGTCGCTTCTAATGGACAGGCCATCGAAGTGTCCTACGAGCCCGGTAGCTATACTACTAGTAATGATCATTATATCATTCATATATCTGGCTCGATTTACTGAAGTCACAAGTGAAATACCCTACATATCATACAAATATTCCCATACTTTCCACTTGAATTACATCAAAATCTAACAGAACAATAAAATGCACAGCAAGTGCTGTTTACTAGGAATCACATGCTACAATAACTTAATTGTGCGTCACAATCGAGTTCAATTTGTGATGATTAAATCACACAACTTTTGCGACATACTTAATAACTCAAATTGATGGACGCGTATCCCCAATTAATGATGTAAATTTGTCAGCAGCATTGAGGACGTTATATTGATGTGTTCTCGTAACAATGAATTATTGATATTGTTAATAATACTGTGAACACATTTCCTACGGGATACTGCAAAAGAGGTCACAAACAACGCACAGATGATAGATGTAGGTCAAATGCACATCATCGTGCTTGCAAATAATTATGTAAGAAGTGAATACATAAACATAATGCCAGCACCGAAAAGCGTGGACTATTACGCGAGTGCTAATGACTCTCGTAAGCAACGCTCTACGGATGGCCTGGGGAATAGAGTCACTAGTGTACAGTTATGTTTTGTGTGTATTTTCAGAGTTAATATTGTATACTATAAGCGGATGTGGACTTTTTCCTCTTATTTACTCTTCTGCGTCTGTTGCACCAGCGGGGCTCTTAATATAGAACACAGATAAACGACGTTTACACCTTTCAGCACTCGACAAGATTGGATTAGTCGGGCACAATAAATTGTGTTTATCTGTGCGATGTAAGTACAGGAGTTTTACGCTTTGATGTAAAGAATAAATATTATAATATAGGCTAATCTAAACTTAATGCATTGTAAGAGATTATTCAATGTAAACCACAATGGGCTGATTTTAGAACACCGATTTTAACTAAAAACTATTTCTATATACTATTTTCTGTCTATTTAAATTATGTTTTGTATTAAAATGTTTTATAATTGTTTATCATTAATGAAAAATGAAAAAAAGGGAGCTGATGTGTATTGCTTTAAATTTCATTTATTAATAGGTACGAAATATTAGCTTTGAAATGAATAGTGGCAGCATCTTTATATCATGTCACATAACGTCGAAATGGGAAAAATACATGCAATCGATTGCAAAAATAAATATGGCGTCTTACAAAAACAAAGTTAACGTCGTTAAAACAATCTGGAATTAACGTACAAAAAAAAAAAACTAAGTGCATCATAGAATTATCAACAAAAACTTTCAAAAGAATCAATTTGCAGGATATTAATATTTCCCACGTGGTGGTTCACTTTAGATCACCCTGCATACCCCAAATTTCAAATTGTCAATTTAGAGAATAACGCCAGAAAACAAAATTTACACGATTATAATAATTATTGAAGGTTCTACAAATATCATACAGAATTATTTGAAAAATCCACGAGTGTAAAATTGTTTGACAATTCTAGAATTTAAACATTTTCAGTTTAAATTACAGTTTTTACAAGTTTTGTAAATTCCCACACAATTTGCAAGATTTTCATACCGATCATTTGCAAAATTGACAGTATACATTTTTTTTAAATTCTACCACAATAATGCAGATGTTTTAAAAATTCCACGAATTTTATATAAACATTTAAATACAGATTTTTTTAAACATCTATATTTCAGCAACTTACGGGTCATATTATAATTACGTTTAAGGTTTTATCATATTATAATTGTTTGAAAATTCCATGCTTTAGAAATCTTTTTGTAAAATAATACTTAGTTTTCCCAAATTTTGTCGCAAAAAGCTGGGTTGCAAACAAGAATTTCAGTCAATATTTAGAAAACGTTGCGACTTTTAAATACAACCATTTCAAAAATCTTGCAAATTTATGAAAATAATTCAATTCTTCTAATTCAATAATTTAAAATTGCATTCTTTACAATTTTTGTAAAATTCCAACATAATTTCCGAAATGGATTTCCGTTTTCATTCCGAACTCTTTGAGAATTACTGGGGTTTTAACCTTTCGGTATATCACGACTCTTGTTTACATTTTGAAAATTATGTGGCTTTCATATAGAACTTTTCGAAAATTCTACCAATTTTCTTTTGAGAATTTCATATTGAGGTATAAAAATTAAATGTTGCACGCACAAAACAAACCGCAATCTGCCAATTCAACTTTTGTTTATGTTCACTTATTGTATAACGAACTTAAAAAAATGAACACAAAATGATCCATTTTGAAATTTCTGTGGCTTTCATACAGAACTTTTCGAAAATTCTACCAATTTTCTTGTACTATGAGCCAAAATTTTATATTGAGGTATACAAATTAAATGTTGCACGCGCAAACAAACCACAATCTGCCAATTCAACTGATTTTAAAGAAATAACACATATTGCAGAACGAACTAAAAAAAAATGCAAGATTTTGAATTCGATTACAGAATGTTTTGAAAAAAACAAAATGTACCTTTACCCCACCTTTGTTAGCTCTACAAGATAGTGTTCTTACATTTTCAGTACAACGTTTCGTTTCGAAGAGACCATCATCAACTTTATATTTTTATATAGCCCGTAAATATAGTACACCCTGTATTAAATAGCATTTCCTATTACGAATTCAACGATTTATATCACAGTATGGTTTCTCATGTTTTTATTCTGAAAACAGGCTTGTTAATACATTTCGAACATTTTTGGTGTAGTAGCCGTTGAAATTGGCGACGAAGACAAAATGTAAGACCTAATTTTAAGATTTGAAGATAATTAATTGAACAGAACGATTCTCATAATACCACAGTAAAAAAATAATAAGTGTGGTCTCTATAACTATAATGTTTCAATGTTTAACAACTATTCTTGCTAAATTGTTTTTAATTACTATTTTGGTATCTATTCTGGGTCAAAATTAGGTAATAATTGATGTCTTCGTCGCCCTTAAATGAACAGAACAATTATCATATTACAGTAAAAATATTATAAATGTGGTTCTAAACAGCTATAATATTTCAATATTTAACTGTTCTTGCTAAATTATTTTTAGTTACTATTTTGGTATCTATTCTGGGTTAAAATAAGATAATATTTTGTTTCTTCGTCGTCATCATTTCTACGCCTACTACAAGAAAATGTTCGACATGTATTAACAAGTCTTTTTCTGAATAAAAACATGAGAAACCACACTGTGATATAAATAGTTGAATTCGTAATAGGAAATGCTATCTAATACAGGGTGTACATTTTTGACGGGCCATATAAAAAAATAAAGTTGATGGTGGTTTCTTCGAAACGAAACGTTGTACTGAAAATTTGTAAACGCTGTATTGTAGAGCTAAAAAAGTAGCAATGAGAAAGCCTTTGGTTTTCTTATGCCTTTTCAAATAACTTCAGAAAAATATATAAACGAAATTGCAAGATTTCTGATTTTGTTAAATATCTCCGGAAATACGCGAATTTTTCTGACTTTCTCAACAGAATATTACTGACCACTAAATTGCGCAACTTTTTTGTAATTTAACTGCCTTTGTAACTTTTACGGTTTCCGAGATCTTCATTCTGTTGCTCCTTATCTTGGACACCCTGTATATTTAAACCTAATTTACAAAACAATTACCAAGATTTATATTCCAAACAGTTTGAGAATTAGGTACGAGATATTTTTACTCAACCTTTATGTCAATTTTGAAAATTCTATGGCTTTCATACAAAAATTCCAAAAAATCCAAAAATCCAAATAGTTTGATAATTTAGCGATTTTTTTACTTAACCTCTTTGTCAATTCGAAAATTCTACCAATATTATAATACCATAATACGTATATTTGATATTGACATATTAAAAATGTTAGTGATTTATGATTTAATACATGATTTTTTTTTAATACCACGACTTGCATAAATAACTTAATAAATGCAAGATTTAGAATTTTATTACAGAATATTTAGAAAAATTTGAAGTTGATATATAATTGTGATATAACTGAAATTGAGAATTACATATCACACTGTATTTTAATTCTTTTATATTATATCGTATCGTATTATAATATGGTTTCCCGAATTTTCTCAATTCCTAACACAATACAATATTAACATTTCCTTGCTTAGAAGATGAGAAAAACATTTTTTTATATTATAATTAAACACAATTTACAATTTTTTTTAACCTCTTCCAAAATTACAATTTACATAACTCATTTTTAGAACGTTCTACTACTCGCAGACAGCCTTGTATTTATGAATATGAAAAGTTAAATGAAACCCATCAAAGTTCAATAATTTAAACACTTTTAAAATTACACTTTTACTATTTTTGTACAGGGTGACTTACGGGAAACTGATGAGTTACAATTAAATAATAGTCAGTTGATTTTTAAGAAAAAATATTAAATTTTTACAAAATGAAAGGTTGTTATCTGTTCAGCTGAGTTCTGTTCATTTGAAACACGTCTGTTTTCCGTAAGTCACCTGTATATTCGCAATAATTTTAAACATTTTTTCAAAACTTTTTGAAAATTGTCGATTTTTTAATGAATTTTTCCAAAATTTCACTACGTGACACTTGGGCACAACTTTTTGAAAATTTATTAAATTTCTTTTGACTTTTATGCAAAAGTTTGTGAAAATGTTTCCCAAATTTTCTCAATTCCCAACACAATACAAAAATTATCATTTCCTTGTTTAGAAGATAAAAAAACATTTTTTTAATATTATAATTAAACACAATTTCCAATTTTTTTTAGCCTCTTCGAAAATAACAATATTCATAACTCATTTTTAGAAAGTTCCACTACTCGCAGGCAGCCTTGTATTTATGAATATGAAAAGTTGAATTCAACATATGAAAGTTCTATGATTTAAACATTTTTAAAAATACACTTTTGCTATTTTTGTACACCCTGGTTACGGGAAACTGACGATTTACAAATAAATATTAGTCAGTTGATCTTCAAGATAACATATATTTTTACAAAATGAAAGGTTATTATCTGTACATCTGAGTTCTGTTCATAAAAAACGTATCTTTCACGTAAGTCACTCTGTATATTCGTAACAATTAAAAAATAATAATCTAAAACTTTTTGACAATTGTCGATTTTTTAATGAAATTTTTCAATATTCGCCTCATGACTCTTGGGCAGAACTTTTTTAAAAAATTTGAAACTTCTTTTGACTTTCATCCAAAAGTTTGTGATAATTTACTGATTTTCATACATAATTTTTGAAAAGAACAGTTTTCTGACACCAAGTAATCAAGTCTGATGACAAGCGAAGGCTTTATAGTATATTATTTAACAAGCATATAATATAGGCTATAATTTACAAGGATTAATTTTATACACGAGCTGGAGGTGAGTGAATTATAGCGATTATGTGCGAGTCAAATACGACGTTCAATCTATGATTTTTTATATAAAACAATTCTAATTAACAAACTGTTTGTTATGAAGAAACCAAATGTACATATGTAAATGAGCTTGCATGGGATAAATGAGAGATAACAATGACAGCGTGCATACGGAAGCGAAAAATATGTTTATAAATGTGTGAAAAGCGTTACACATACTTAGTTTAGTTGAATATGCTGCACTAAGTTGTATTATGAAGGCATAATACAACCCCCATTGTATAATGAAGTTATACAGTTAAATAATTGACGTAGTGAGTTACGTAGATAATGAATGCATTATTTATGAGTTATAGATAAACGTTATTCTTTAAGCTAAGAATTTAGGGCTTTAAAGATTGTATTTAAAATCTGCCCAAGCTCAACTGAAGATAGCTTTTCACTTTTTTGCAAATATTAGATTTATGGAAAAAAACATTTAAAATTAAGTTTGCAATAAATTCTAATTATTTCAAAATTTAACTTCACATAACTCATTATTCGTTGCTAAGAAATATATTTCGATAAAAAGAAGTTGCTGAGACATATTTGTCATTCTGACCAGTTGATTGACACAATGTGGTTATGTTTCTGTCACAAATAATAATTAATATGTATATGATCCTAAAGTAAAGACGTGTATTATTATATTAATTAATATTAATAACATTTTCTACTTATTTGTAACAATCGTTTTTTTTTTTTTTTTTAGTAAAATGAATTACTTATACTTTAATTTGAAGTTTAAATATGAGAGGCTTAATGTAACTCATTTCCTTTTCATTTTCTTGGGTTATTTCTTAAGCCACTTCACGTTCCAACGTGTTTATAGAAATTGCGAGTGTGTGATTAATTGGTGTAATTAAAATAATGTGCGACGAGTGGAACGAGCCTGTATTACGACATTAATTATAGAACTAATTGACGAGTTCGTTGCGTTAATGTTTCCAATGATGCGGTGCAAATTTTAAAAACGGCAATTCCCGTTGCCAGATGTCGCCCGGAACAGTATATTTTTAAGTCGACAAATCAGGACGATTTAATAGGCGAGGAAAATTTTAATACAATTAGGTCACTTGTTAGGTTACATGTGTAAGACACATATAAAATCGAGCGGTGATAAGCAACTTTTCGTTTACTACTTTTTCCATAAAATATATTTTTTCAAATGTTATGAAAACCATAGCTGAGGAGCAGTATGGATTATCATTATTATTCTTATTATTATTACTTAAGCAAGGAAGTAATTAAATTAAACCTTTTTTGCACTTGTTCCTTATCTGCGCCTTATCGTTGCCAATTTCATACAGATTCTAGAGAAGATCCTCGGGAAATTAACATTTTTTATACTACTTTGGGCAAGAGTCGAACCCATGACTGTTGATTAGTCGGTACCTTAACTCACTAAGACACAAAAGTTTGCATATTATTAATAATTAAAAGAAAGAAAAAATCTTAAAATAAAAGTTCTTTAAATTCAATCAAATTCAATTAAAGATATTTGCATGTTGGTTGGGCCAAGAACTTAAAAATTCTATAGATTATCAATCATTTCTTTGGTATTCTTTTTTATTTATTTATTTGGGGGGGTACTTACTTATCTTTAGTGTAATATAGATCATTTTTATTTTATTTACAGAGCATTTACAGAGAATATATTTAAAATATTAATGATTATTTACTGTAATTTCATTAAAAAACTGCAATTTTAATTGTGATCGAAGGTATAAACTTCAACAAAAGAAAATAAAAATGCGGCAAAAATTGAAATTACAAATTCTCTACATATTAGACCCGGTCTTGCAATCGCCGGTTTACCTTAATTGCAGTGCACTTCTCTATAAACACAACGGTAGTTATGGAAAGTAAGTGTCGATTATATTTAATTGGTGATTGTAATACAGTGCCTTATAGTTATTTATAAGTACTCGTTATTCAACTGGCATTAAAGTAGCAATTAATAATAAAAAATAAGCCCTACTGCTCCTCTGCCTACCTAATTAACCGGCAATTAAAGTTAATCGATGACTATAAGACATATCCTTAATAGGTTTTAGTAGTTTTCATCCAACCAACATTAAAATTGCAGAAATATTTGTGAAAATGTCAAAACTAATTAGAAATTGTATAAATATTCCCTAAGCGCAATTTCAGTTCTATACATTATCACAATTAAATGTTGATACAAATACACAAAATATATTTGTCTATGATAACTGAAATAATAATACAAATTAATATTGCATTAAAATGCTAACGGACCTGTAAAATTCTGGAAAATTGCTCGTTACTTGACATTGACTTGACATTGACTTCACTTGACTCCAAATTGCATGAAAGTACTGAAACAACACAAAATCGGCATAAAAATGATAATAAATATTACGAAATCAAGCGAAGACTCCAAATTTTGCTGCAATCAATGTATAAACTTTCCCAAAAAGAGTAAAACCTAGAGATAAATTCGAAATTATAAAAATCAGACACATCATTATTAGATTTGAGACAATTTTCACGCAAGTAGATTTTTTTTTATCTACGACTGTTGAATCGAACATTTGCTATTTACGCAACTGTACATACATAATCCCCTTCATAAATGTTTTCACGAGTGTTTTATGGGTTATATAACACGAGTCTTTTATGGGTTATAAAACACGAGTGTTTTATGGGTAATAAAACACTCGTGTTTTATGGGTTATAACGGTTATAAAACACAAGTGTTTTATGGGTTATAAAACATAATTGTTTTATGGGTTATAAAATTCAAGTGTTTTATGGGTTATAAAACACTCATCTATCATAGTGATGGTAATCACCTAGCTATGTAGTGCTATCAAACGTCGTATTTAACTCGCACATAATTGCTATAGTAGTTAGCACCCGTTGAGATCTGACAATGACACATCGCTCCATATTGCAGGGATTCGACATACGTTTCGTATTCCATTTCACTCTATTGCATTTAAATAAAGCATGCGAACGAGCCTAGAAAACGCGAGCTTCCAATGTCGGCGACCTTAATAAATAATTTTACTTGGATGATTACGACACTCGACTGTGAGCTGTCTTGAAAACTTCATCCTTCAGGATAATAGCCTACATGTTGTCTAGTTTAGGCTAGGCGTTAAATAGGAGTTAAATAATATGCTATTAATTTTCTGGAAATCAATTATTTTTCTTTAAGTTTAAGGTTTTATCCATAAAATACCAGTTATTGTTATTATGGAGCTATGTCATACAGTGGGCATACATGGAGTTATGTTGTGTTATGTCAGTCAGTTATGTATTTATGGTTGTTATATTACTGAATTTTTAAAAGTACTTACTGGTAAATAATTATTTTTATTTTATTATTTATGTATTTTATTTCGCCTGACTAGTTTCTGTTTCTTAAAAACCATCATCAGAGGCATAATATCTATGACGAATACAATAATTAGTTTAAATATAAATTACTTATAGTTAAGTTTGTTATATAATACAATAATATAAACAACCTTAAATTATTTTCCATTGAATTGTATCAATGTGATGGGCACAGTCTAATCATCTTCCAGCAACCATAGAAATAATTCATTTCCTGAAAATAAACCATAGATTCATTGAATATTTGTCTTAGTAAAAAATGCATAATTACGGTATAGTGAAAATAACGTGTTTATCTGTCGCTCATAAATAATACAATAATATGTAACTATGGTAACATAATGCCCTTCAATGTTCGCCGGTGATTTATCAATTATGAAACAGAACTGTCATCACAACAATGTTTTACTCTTAAATCAAGTCTATGTCAATCATTCTATGTGGTTGTTAAGGTCGTTGCTAAGATTTGTTCATTTTTCATTGTTTTTTAACGCGATTTCTAAAATCAATAATTTTGAATTTCCGAAGATTAATCATTGTGAATTAAGTTTCATTTTTTATATAAAAGTCATAGATGAAATGTCGTATTTGACTCGCACATAATGGCTAAATTCACTCGGATGATTATGCACTCGCCTTCGGCTCGTGTGTAAACTTCATCCTCGTGGATTATAGCTTACTTTATGTGACCGTTAAATAATATACTTACTATTAACTTTCTGGATTATTTCATTGAATTTTAACAATATGTTGGGCACAGTCTAATCATACATATAATTTTAACCAGCAACAATAGAAATAATTACTTAATTTAGTGATAAAAAATTATAATAATAATGTACCATGGCTTTCACCACCTATGCTGCAATAAAACAATTTTTCACAATGCAGAAGACAACTGCATATGCCGTTTCTGCAACAAAACATCTTCAAGGTACCACCTCCTAGAATGTGAGGAAAGAAGAAATCGTCCGCTCACCAATTTCATAGCCGCTATAAAACTGTAAATGTATTTAAGTCAGGTCATATTTGTATTTTATGTGTAATTAACTATGTGTGTATGTTATCTGCTGGGGCACAGCGAAATAAAGATTATTATTATTATAAAAAATTATAGATTCATTGAATCATTGTTTTCAGTAAAACTAAAATCATAATTACGGTTAATTCGAAGTAATATTATTATCACTGGTAATTAAGAAATGTAAATATTCCATCGATGATTAAATATGATGACAGGCATAATACATTTTATTTTTCTTAATTTCTTAACAAAAATATCATCCGGCTGCAAATTTGAAAACAATTTGAAAAACACTTTTTTCAATTTAGAATTAAACTACTTCACTGATGTTTTTTCTTAAAAAAATCTGTTGTTTTTTTGTTATAATAGTTAATATTTTATGTAAACATTAACCAAACCAAAATATTGTGATATAGAGAACTCTGGCGATGATAATTTACCAGCCGTGTTATTAAGCAGCTAAATTAATGTTTTTAATATTTATTTTCTACCACCAAATCGTACGAAATCCTGTTCTGCAGAATTGTTAAATTCCGAAGAAATTTCTATTAAATCTACTAAATCAAATATCACCAATCTAATTTATTTTTCATACACTCATATGTCACTGAAACCTAATATGAAGAGAAATATACAAACTTTAAATGTCAGCTTGGTAATTGAATTATTTTGAAATGTCAGATCCGGAAAAGTAGTTAATTGTACTGAATCGCATCTGTATTACGTCTAGTCATGTCTGTCTAGTGCAGTCTGTGATTAAGTTAATCAATAACCACAAAATAATTGAGGGCGTAGAAAGATCATATTTGCATCAAATTTGCTGTTATAGCGAATGGTAATAATGATTGCACAAAATTCACAATTTTTATAATTCTTTTGTTTTTCGAACACCCAGAACTGTTAGATTTTCGTTTTAAAAAGACCCACGTTAAAATATGTCTTGTCAGACTTTTCCAGCTATGATATTTTTTGTTTTCCAATGGCAAACGAATATTTATAAGCAATTATAAAGGTGATGATAAATTAATAAATGTATTAAATTTAAAATTTTGTTATTTTATTTTATAATCGGAAACGGATTTTGTACTAATTTTATTTCGAGCTAAGACTGTTTTTTTTAAATATATTAAATAGCTTAAATAATCTCTTTGCAAATTGAAAACATCGTAATTTTCTGGTGACTCAATAGGTTTTCCGACACCTCCATAGTTTTTAAAGGACTCACCGAGGGGTCGCGATCTACAGTGTAAATCCACTATTTCTGCATCATCGGGTACATTTTTCTCACCTTAAACATATTTTAGGTATGAGACCTTCAAAAGAAGAACTGAATTTTATAGTTTGCATATTCAACTTTATCGTTTATTTCTGTTGCTGTGAAAGTTAAGGTATGGTAAGAGATGTCACAAATGTGATGATGAAAATGTCACATAAATTCATAAAGTCAGTAAGTTTTTATTCGTTTCATATTTTAATAATCAAAATGACGAACGACTTGGGTTAGGGGTGAATAAAAAATCTTAAAACATATGATTGTATTTGCGTAATTTATGGGTGTGCATTTTTGTATTTTGCTCAATCAACAATTTTTCGAAAGAACTTTATTTATATTCTTATTAAATCTGTTTAATCCAATATGTATGCGAAAATAGCCATCAATGTATGAACAACGCAAGAGTCAGGGCATTGTTCTGTACGGTTGATAAAGTTTCTACTTTCGGACAACTTAATTGTCTGTATTACAATTGTCTGTAATTACACCATAAACCTGAAACGCGAAATCTATTTCCAGTTTTAACTCTGTTTCAGGTCGTTTAACACTAGGAAGTGGGCCTGGTGTGGATATTCCTGTGCAAGGAACGGGCGTGCTTCCCTTGCACTGTCACATAGAGAACAGTGATGGAGTTGTGACCATCTTTCCAGTGGCTGGGAATCTTAGCATTGATGGAACTCCAATTGCAGTTCCAACACGCTTATCGCAAGGTAATTATAATTTAAGAATAATTTTAAATAGTTGTATTTACAATTAATTGGATATCATATCCGCGGAGAACTGGAGATCGGTTTCGACCTGGTGGGTCTCATCAGTCCAGAGCGTCGGGAGTTTATTCCCAAGTGCACACTTGAGAGGTCACGTTTATATGCTTCTCTCACACTTCAGTAATTATAATTATACTGTGAAAAATAATTTATAACATTTTATTTGTTTTGTCTCGAATGAGTTTAGGACAAAATACAAATATCTGGTAACAACTGTAAGGGATCAGTATTCAATATATTTTTTTTTTGTATCAATTAATTAACTATAAACAACATAAATGGCTATCAGAAAATGCAAAAATCGAAATAATTTGAAAATGCTATTGTTACAATTTTTTTCTCCCGTGATCCTTCCATAGCTCGCATCTTTTAATAGCACTTGTTCGTATTATGTGAACTTTTATGTTTTGCACAGTTCACAATTTAATATAAAGTAATCACATATTTACTGTAGGCAACCTCTTGTACTACTGTATTATATGGGTTGCATAGAAATTTCACTCACATTTAAAATATTTAATGAAATTGATATTTCAACTTTTATTCTTTTTGGAATTAATTTTAATTTCGAAAAATGTCAGTGGCAGTGCGCTTGTTAGTAGTTTGTGTCATTATCAAATCAGTATAGTTGGCGTGGTCAGAGTCAATATCTGTCCACCTGTACGTCAGTAATTCGTTTCTATTTCTTAATTATCTATCACTGTCATGTGATTGCAAATGAACCATCTCATTGCTTTGAAAAGTGATGAGAGAAATAAAATAATTATTTGTAATTGGATGCTGGTGGATTATTTTATTATGAATTAAGAAAGTAAACAAAAATAAAATATATTGTATGACTTACCACGTTAATTAATAATATTATACTGTGCAATCAACAATTATTTAGATAAAATGAGCACTTGTGAGTTTGAAGTATGTCTGCTAGGTTACAAGTCTGTTAAAATCTGGTGGCAGCAATTCATGATAGGCCTGTATATTGTAGGGATGCATATCCAACTCCTTCTTCAAATTTTTTTGGCAGGTTCCATACTGACATAGTCATAGCCGTCCCTTATATAAATAATTGTTGATCGCACGGTATTTATATATGTATTGAAAACAATCAAAATTTACACTATTTTATTTTAGGTGTGATGCTGACAATCGGCCGTTCAAACTACATGAGATTCAACCATCCGGCAGAAGCCAAGCTGATGAAATCCGTCCTGCCAAACTCAAGAATCTCAATGGCCCCTATAACATTTGAAAGCGACTCCTACCAATCCAACAAGTTCAACAAGAAGCCCCCGGTGGCGCCGCGGAAGAGCCCGCGGGGCTCCTTCTCAGACGAGGAGCCCCCCTCAAACATAATGATGAAGGTGTCCAAGTTCGAGTACCTGGCCGCCCAGAACTTCAAGAAGAGCATCTCGCCGAAGGTATTCTCGTCGAACCTGGTGACCGTGAACACCCCGGCCAAGGACGTCCTGGGCAAGGCACCCCCGGACCTGCACAACTTTGCCAAGAACATCTCGCAGCCAGCCGTAAATTATGCGGAACCCAATTACATGGACAAGCAGAAAAATAAAACGCCCGACCGGCAGATATTCGGGTGCAAGTCCGCTTCCTACGTGAACGTGACGTTGAATGAAACTAAAGCGATCAACAACAAGGTCGTTATCTTTGAGAACGGGTGCATTCCGAAGCCGCAGAACGTCACCTACGAACAACCGCATGAGCTGAACAACATCACCAGAAACTACAATCAAAATGTGAACAAGAACGTCAATATTAATAAAGGCACGACGTCCGCTTTCCACAAAAACTCGCCGCCGTTTTACCGTAGTGTCACACCCAATCCCGTCGCTAATAATAGCAATTTGGAGCACAGACTGAGCGGCTCCATGGGCGACTTAACGAAGGCAAGCGTCGTGGATGGTATAGAAGATTTGGCCCTTAGGAAAAACGAAGCTGAACTGCGAAGAAATCAAGTATGTTTAATTTAAAATTATTTTAATAATGGGTTTTCCGGCTAGTAAAATAGTAGCTAAATTTGCTGTAGAATTTTTTTTGTATGAATAATGTTTTGAAGGTTATGATTCTTACAGTGTTCATTCATTTTTAGTTATTAGGTCAGAATTAGCATGTTTAATCACGATTTTTATATATGTAAATAAATATCTTGCTGATAAAGCGTTATCTGCGCGACAAAACCACGGAATTATACAACGCACATATTTGATTTAACCTATCAGACGTGACATAATGATAACATTGTGTTAATATGTTTTCCAGGCGCAGGTCGACCGGATAAAAGAGCAAGAGATAGAGAAAGCCGAACAGGCGCGGCTGGAGGAAATCCTGAATATGTTCGCCGAGTACGACAAACAGGTGCAGAGTGAGAAGGCTAATAAACCAACGCCAAATAGGTAATTGAATACTTGCGTATGTTATCGACAGGCAAATTGATAAGAGCCGTGAAAACAAAAGTTATTGAGCACGCAATATTGACAAACAAATTGATAAGAAACGGCAAGTTGTTAATCGTATTTTATATATCTTCCTAGGATTATATATATATATATATATATAGGATTTATATTTGTAGAGCCCACCAAAAGCATAACCTCACTCAACTTAATTCTATGATTTCATGCTGTTATGATGATATTTAAACGTCAAGCAATTTATGTGTTTCAGAATAAAAACAAACGGATCGCTACCTCGAGACAAACGTGCCTGTATATCGCCCAGCTTGATGCACTCACCCAATCATGTGTCGTCGCCTCACCACATGTCGCCCAGCCAAGTGAAGGACCACCAGGTGTTCCGGTTTGAAAACGATCACGTGCTCAACTTTCCAAAACCAAACAACTACTCGTATGAAAACGTGCCGATGAACCACAACCACCAGTACCACTATGAAAATGTTGAAATAAGAAAGCCGAGCTCTAGCGGGGACGTCAAAAGTTGCATGAGCACCTACGAGAACGTCACGATCACCGGAAATGGAGTCCCCCACTTCCAGCAGTCCCCCAGGACGAGGATTAAAACTTTCGTGCCATTGAGTAAAGAAAGGTATTTAAAAATTAAATTATAACTATATATCTACAAAATATCACAAAATATCTACGTTGTGAGGCATACCCAATGAATACAAATGTCTGGCCAAGAAAAGGCATAGCTCTGGCTATAGTTTTGCCGCATGTTTGTGTTTCATTTGATTGGCAGAACTTAAAAATTGGAGCCACCGGATGGGTTAATACAATATACAGTTTATAATGCCATCAGCATTGAAAACTCAATGAGTAATAAAATTATTATTGAAACATCTTAGTATTGCACGGGTGCAAAAATTAATTTAATCCACACCTTCTTATTTGGAGCCTTAACTTACTGGCTGCACCATTTTCCTACTTCTATTTATTTATTTCAGTTCGCTAACAGACATTCAGGACCCTGCCGAGGCTAAAACGTTCTCGCACACCTCGGAGGACATCATGAAGCAATCGGAGGAGATTCTCTCGAACAAGATCAACCAAGAACTGTCGTCCACGCCCAAGTACAAGTCGAAAACGTTGCCCCCGAAATTCATCCTGCCGTTCGGCTGCCAAGACGAGCACGGTCACTTGAGGCACTTGGACAACTATGAGAACCTCACCCTGAACAACCACAGCAACAGCCTCTCCAACAACCTGAACTACTCGTACAACAGGGAAATCGAGAGCTGCGGCAAGAGCAAGGACGACACGTTGACAAGGCTGAAGATAGAGAAGCTGCGGGATGAGAAGCGGGCGATGCTGACGCAAATTGCGAAGCTGAAGCGGCAGATGGCGGAGATGGAGAATCACGGCGAGGAACTTAGTCGTGAGGTACGTTCGATGCACATATTGCATTTGTTCATAATTATTTAAATATTAAGTCACTAAAGAATCTCATACTATTTCTATTTACAGCTTGAGTTGGAAAAAGCTCTCATAATCGGTGAATACAAGTCGAAGCAGTTGGAGCTGGAAAAGTTGGACAGCCGCAAGGAGAAGCTGATCAAGAGAGCGCAGAAGATTGACGAGAAGATGAACGAGAGCCAGGTGATCCAGGAAGAGGATCAGCAACAGTGTAAAGAGAAGCTGCACAGGGCGCAGGAGAGCTTGACGAGTGTCGAGAAAAGGCTGTCTGACCTGCCAAAAAGCTCGCCTGACTACGATGCCGCCTTCGAGGAGCTGCTGCTCGCCCAGGAAATACTGGATAACGAGCGCAAGGCATTCGAGGACCTCGAGTTCCACCACCTTGAGGAGGAGGCCGACTGGCTGGCAAGCCGAGAGGAGCTACAGCGGGAGATCGTCGAGCTGAGCAAGCGGACCGATGAGCTCTCGAACCAGATCAACGACCTGGACAGGGAGAGCTCGATGACGACGAGCGCCAGCGCCAGCGAGTGCGGCAAGATTGAGGAGAGGCGGGTGGAGTATTCGAGGCAGATCGAGGAGATCCGCGTGCACCTGCGGTCGATCGACAACGAGCTAATCAACCTGAACAACAAGGAGACGGACGACGACGTCTCGACTGACAGTGATAGTGATAAGAATAAGAACACGGAGGTTACGTCGGATATGTCGAATGCGTCCTTTAACAGGATTACGGATTTGAGTGTGTCGTGCATAGTTAGCAGCACGAAGATTATGGAGGAGGATTTCAACATGTCTCAGTCCTTCAATGAGAAGATGTTGCACGAGAAGTCAATTTTGGACGACGGCTTAAGTAAGTAAAGATTTTTTAATGTCTTTATCCCAAAAAAAAATTTGAGATTATCCGAAACCATTTTAGGTACTTATATTGTTTGTTTTTTAAGGTAAAAAGTTTCCTAGTCAAGACGACATTGATAGGATCAGTAAAATAACGACGGATGCCCCCATAAACATAGATGATGGGAGGGGATCGCTTGGCAGGAAAACAATAGAATCTCTCAAAGAAATCGAAAGGAACCGGCAGCTCCATCTTGTCCAACAAGGTAAATTATTAATCAAACTGATCATAACCTAATAATATTATTTGAATCGCCACCAAAAATAATATGAATTTGATTATAACAATTTCAATACATTGAGCCCTGCATACAGTTCAAGATCTATTCTCGCCAGTGTAGGCATTTTGTTGGTATGCTCTAAAATAGCGATGCATGAAAATTGTAGCTTATGTTGTTTTATAACAATAATTCTTGATTCGCCTTTCTATTGTAACTACTAATTTAAACTAAACTGATTACTTTCTTTGCACTTCCAGGATCGCAGGTCATAGAGAACGAGCGGAGAAGGGTGCACGCCTTGAAGCAGAAGGTGCAGAATGAGGTGCGGTTCAAGTGGGCGCAGAGGAAGCAGGATTGCATCTCTTACAACTCAACGGGATCCGATGAAACGCAAAATGGGTGAGTCATAGGCGCACAAATTAATTTACTTAAAAAGGAGCAAAATTCACCAATCGGAATTTTACTTATGGCACGTTAAGAAGTAAATTTCGAACAAATTTTAAATGCTTATTCAGATATTGTAATTGTCAAAATGTGCCTCGATTGAGTTTGTTGCAATTTATTTGAGTGTTGAATCATACTGGATTAAACTGAAATTTATGTAATTCATTGCTTTTCGTGTTATCACCTCCCCAAAGCAATCATGAGATATGGATTTATAGATAAGTGCAGCTCTGCACGGTATGACATTTTGTGTGTGAATTTCAGATATTTAATGATAACTAAAAAATATATAGTTAGATAAAGTTAGTCTGTAATATTTATTACTCTAGTATATTAACTACAAGTTAATAGTTTTGGTAAGTTAAGATTATTAATGGTTTGTTTAGCTAATTAAGCTTATTTATGCTGCTATGGCTTATTACCATAATCAGTATACCTAATAAGTACATTGGCAAATATTATATTCGTTATCAACAGGGGGGTACCTAAAAAAACGGGCAACTTTTCTTTTTTGTGCAGCTAAAATATCTGCAGACGGTAACATTTCACTTCGATCTTCTATTGCAAACTAGCTACCGCATCGTTGCCAGATCTCGTTATTACTATACCGTACCGTTGCCCATAAAGCGCCAACTGTTGCCCAAAGAGAGAAATTGCACTGGTTTTTGGGGCCTCCCTGTACACAAATTTATTACTTTTCTCATTATTATGTTCCTAAGATATAGATTAATTTTGGTAAACTTGAAAATAAATTTCTTCATATTAGGTGCCAATGTTATTTCAGCTCGTATTAATATTATTATTTTGTTATTTTCAGTTATTGATTAAATTTGGCAATTTTTATATTATTTTTAGTTATTCTCTGCTATTGAAATTACTGCCAATTAAAGTGCCAATGTTATTTCACCTATTATTATTACTATTAGTAGTAACAAAACTTATTAGGTCATCGAACAGAGTTCTTTATTATTATTATTATCTCGGTATTTTCAGTTATTATTAATTTTGCTATCATGTTGATATTATTTTCAGTTGTTCTCTGTTAGTGATAAATTTTGGTCATTTTTAAATGATTTTCAGTTATTTTCTGTTATTGGTTCATTTATGTTCTTTTGAAATTATTTTGTATTAACTGCGTTCTAAACCTGACACAAAATACATAAAAAGACATTTAATAATAACGCTGAAATATACTCACTCCGCTTATACGTTACAGTGATTTATGTGCATTTACATGAAATATTCAGAAACTGCGATATTTATTGCACTAATCCCCGCAAATTCTGTGTTAGCGTTTCAAAAATTTATGGCCGAACTGATGACACCCAGCCAACATGTTTACGTCCATTGTAACCGCAGCGCATTTAACTTCTAATTTATATTATATCTTGCGAATGTTATGTGAACAGGATACAAATATAAAAAGCATGTTGACGGAAGCACTTATTTTAGAGGCGGAGTCCTCTAATTTTTCAGAATAAATCATTTCACTGATTGTTCATTGTTTTCGTCTTTAAAATTAATTTGCTAAAATTTTTACTGAAACAGTTTATAAAATATAATATGAAATTTAAAAATACTTTTAACTTTTTTTTAATTTGATGATTGATTGATGATTTTTTAATAATATTTTGAAAGCAAGTACTCCAACAATGTGTCACCAAATTATACTTATTATAGAAAATTCGAAATATTAATTTTTATCTATTCTAAAAATAGTTCTGAATTATAGACGATTGTAGTTATTGCAGAAAAATCAAAATATTGCCTGATTGTCTGGAATTGCATACCAATTCTACAACAAAAATTCTGAAAGGTTTACAAATTTTATGTGAAATTTGAGACTTCGTTTAGTGTTTTACCTTTTTTAATTTGAGATTACTAGATTTCTTAAATAATTTTCTAAAAATAAGTAACCGAATAGGTGTCTCAAAATTATAGATATTGTAGAAAATTCTAAATATTATTTTTATTTATAGTTAAAACAGATGTGTATCAAATATAGCTATTCCAGAAAATTTCAAAATATTGGTAAATTCATGGCAATTTAACAAAAATTAGCCAAAACCAAAAAGTTACAAATTTTATATGAATTTTGAGACTTTTCAGAGACGAAATTGATAGACGTTTAGCTTCATCATTTTTTAAATAATATTCGGCACATATGCATATAAACAATCTACAGTATGTCCCCGGATTGCGTTTACAAGAGGGATTTTTTTTAATTTTTACTTTCAAGTCTAAAACTACTATTTTATTAATTAAAACATTCATTTATTTATACAGGGTGTTGGCTAAATATAAATAAATTAAATCTAATTTTGATACTTTAGAAAAATAACTCCTGAAAACAGTTTTGTATTTCTTCAATAGTTATCGATAAAAATGCCTCTCGTAGGCGATTTTTTAAATTTTCAGTATTATGTTCTGCATTTGGGGGGCTGTTTGAATGATTATATTTTTCTATAATGTTGTTAGATGTACTTTTAAATTCTTTTTGCAAATAGTTAATAAATAAGTGTCAAAATAAGATTTCATTTTGCCAACACCCTGTATAAATAAATCAAAGTTTCAATAACTGGAATTATCATTCCTATAACAGTTTTACTTAACGGTAAAAATTAAGAAAAATATCATACTGTATATTTGGCAATCGACCCTAAACATTTTTTATGGTCTTTTTCCACTTGTTTCACATTATTTTCTAAAAAAATTATAAACAGTCATTCTTTTAACAGAAAATTCCAAAATATTGCCAACAGGTATCAACAAAAAGAAAATTCAACAATTTGTGTTTTATATATGTACATATTATAATTGTAGAATTTCTGTATGTAATTTCGTTTTAATGAAATTTATCTATACAGATAATTCCAAAATATTGCCCATAGGAATCCTGAATATTTAAGACAGTTAAATTTTAGGGATAAATAACTATTAGAATTGTAGAATTTCTGTATCACATTTCGTTTTCATCAAAAATATTCTTATAACAGATAATTCCAAAATATCAGAAACTCCCGAAAATTCAACTAAAATTTACCAAAACCTGAAAATATAAGAAGAATTGCGTGTAGAAAAAAATGCTATTATAATTGTAAAATTTTTGTAACTGAGTTTGTTATGATTTTTGAACTTTGTTTAGTTTGAATTTTCATGTTTTTCTTTAAAATTTTCAGAAAATAAGTAATCTACAATGTGTTTCAATTCAATGTAAATGTTATACTCTTAATAGAAATTGCCACAATTGATTCTTTTTTGTTTAGATCCTATCATGGTAAATTTATATTTCCACTGCTTTAAAAAAGTACCATTTTATTTTTCCATTTCTTGAAAAAAAAAGTTTATATTCAACAAATATTTATGTTTCCTATAGTTTAAATTTTAAATTGATATTTTAAATTGTACACTTTTAATAGAAGTTTCGAAGTAGTTTTTTTTTTAGATCCCATCACTATGAGTTTATATTTCCACTCCTTTAAAAAATCACCATTTTATTTTTAATTCTTGAAAAAATATGCAATTCTTGAAAATTTATCTATCCTATAATTTTATAGGATGGGTTCATAGGTTCAATTAGTTCAGTAAAAGTTTTTTGTTGTCCTGGAGGTTCAGGATTGAGTTCACCCATTTTTGTCTGTAAGAAAATCTAAATCAAATAGACACGGACAGTGTCCAAACAAATTTAAACCGTGGTGTAGAGGTGTTTTACAAAGGGTTACCAAGGTTACTAAGATTAAACCACCGTTAAACCGCGGCTTAATTTTTTATAAATAACACTATGAGTTCTTCATAACTTTCGTTTCTTGATTCTACACACCGTTTTATTTTGGAAGAAGCTCTAAAAATCGTTTTAAAACTTGTCCCTTCAGATACATAACTTTTAGTAGGTTACCGCCACTTTTGGTTGGAATAGCATTAGTATTATTATTAAATGTAAGCAGATATTAAACGAAACATACAAAAATATGACTACTTTCATTTGCGATCATATACATATTTACCAATATTAACAGAAGCAACCATATTTGTCATTTTTGTCAGAAACATAACCCATTTGTCGTTTTTGACAGAAACATATCCACATTTGTCATTTTTGACAAAAACACAACCACCAATAATAGTGAGTTCTTAAGAAGTTACATTTTTTAAATGATAACAAATATTGCTTCAAATTTAATTACTCGATTTAGAAAATTTTCACGACATAACCACTTTTGTTATTTTTGACAAAACTATAACCACATTTCGCTGATTATAATGACAAGTATATCTCTGCAAGTTCTCTTCATTGAATCAATATCGCTATTGCTTGAGAATGAATAATAACAGGGAGTTCTTAAGAAGTAAAATTTTGAAAATGATGATAACAAATATTGCTTCAAATTTAATTACTCGATTTTGAAAATGTACACTCTTTTACTACGTAAATGAAACTTATAATTGATCTCTAGGTTTATGCAATGAAAATGTGTGTGTAAAATTGTCGATTATAAAACTGTATGCGTTTTAAATTTCCAACCTTATCACGCTGAATGTGACATCTGGAAAAATGTACGCTGGCTTCCGGGGATAAATATTTCGGTCGTTAGTCAGGGGACCAGTGCATATTTCAATCGGTCGTGCTTGTCAAAACAACCATTTATTTGGATAAGACTCTAAAATAATGAGGTGCTGACTTCTGGCGTTGGAAGGCGGTTTTCATTTGATTGAAATATTCACTGCTGCTTATAATAGATCTCCTCGTGCATTGGAAGCTGTTTCTGGGACTCCAATCACTACCAAGCATCAAACAGTTGGAGGTATGGTCACCACACGACTTTCCTTTACGATCGATTTTTGAGAGAAACATAATCCCATTTCGGCAATTCGTGATCAACATAGCAAGTATGCAAGTTCTCTTCGTCACGAACTATACAGCGTGTGTTTATTTTTTTATGATTTAAACGTTTTTCATTTTCGATGTATAAAAAAAATGTTTTATGTCTAAATATGTGTTTTTCGCGTAGAATTATAAGTTTTTTTTTAATAAATCTTAAATTATTATAAGCTTCTCTTCGAAGAATTATTTGTTACATACTAACAGTAACCAATTACGACAAGGTAGAGGAGCAGTATAGATTATTATTATTATTAACATAAAGATACGTATAGTGTTTTAACTTGAAATTGAAAATGTACCTGCAATGACGGTTTATTTTATTATCCAGGAACTGAACCAAATAATTTACTTTCGACGAAAATGCTACTTAATTGTTTTCTCTTCGATATATACACAATTATATCACTATGATCATAATATAAAAATGATTTATTAATTAAATTGAATTCAATAATCTTACAACTATCTACATCGTTTTTTATGAGTCGGCGGACGTAATTCTTTTTACAATTTTACAATTCGATATAATTACAAGACTACAGACGCCAGTAGACAATTAAGAGCCGTCACCTAGGAATCGGTTTTAAAAGGATTATACATTCGCTCATGCAATTAAGGTTCATTGTACCTTAATTGCTGGGCGAATATGCAGTCCAGGTAGACAATCAGTTAAGACTGCCTCAAATAGTCTTTTTCTCAAATAGTCTACATCTGTCTTTCAGTCGGTGTTAACCTTTTACATATGTCTTTCAGTCGGTGTTAACCTTTACATTGCAACAGTACTCATTTTACATACGTGTACATATTATCATTTATAAACTTGTGAAAAGGTAGAGTTTATTAAGATGGAAACGTCGTCAAGTGAAACTGCAACAACTATTTTATCAACTATCGAAAATGAAAATCAGGGATTAATAAAGCATGCTTTTCTTTCAACTGATACTAAAAGGATAGTCGTAAATACTTATAACACCCTTATTAGCGAGAATCATGCATCTCCACTGCAAAAATTTCCATTCTGACAGGAATATCATATTCAACGGTTTGCAGAATTATTACGAAAGGACCGCTAGAAAGGAAAAGAAGAATAAGTTCCAAATTTACCGAAATAGACGATGCCATCGCCAAGAGGATCAAAAATAGAATTTACAATACTTATAAATCAGGTAACGTTTCCACGGTCCAATTTATTTTGGAAACTCTTGGAAATGAGTTTCCAAAATAAATTGGAAAATTTAAATTCCATACAAGGAACCTACTTTGTATAAATACCTACTTAGAGAGGGTTTTATGTATAAAACTTTAGACAAACGAATTGACATCATGGAATCGCCGAGATTGCAAAAAGAGCGCTTAGAATATTTATCTAAAATAAACGAATATAGAAATGGAGGGAGATCGATAATTTATTTGGATGAAACATGGTTCGATACTCACGACGTCGTTTCCAATGGATGGGTCGATAATACAAATAAGTGTCACCTTAGAGCACCGTGCAATAGAGGAAAAAGAATTGTTATTCTTCATGCAGGAGGAGACGCAGGTTTTGTGTCAAATAGTTTGCTCTTATCAGCCAAGAATATTGCATCAAGCTCGTTCGACTATCATCAGGATATTAACGCTGATTTATTTGAAAATTGGTTCAATTAGTGCCCAACATACCCAATAACTCAATAATCGTAATAGGTAATGCAACTTACCACTCAAAGCAAAATAATAAAATCCAAATCGCAGCTTCCAAAAAAGCCGATATTGCGGATTTTTGCATTCAAAATGGTATTGTTATTCCCCTAAGTGCAAAGAAAAAAACATTATTAGAACTTACAAAAAAACAAAATTTAAAAAAAACGTATGTGGTTGATACGATGGCAGAAAAATTTGGTCACCAAGTGTTGCGCCTTCCACCTTATTACTGTATCTTCAATCCAATTGAGCTGATATGGTCAACTTTAAAAAGAAATTTGCGGAAAAATATTGCACATCCAAAAATGAGTGAAGAAACAATTCAACTTGTTCAGCGAGAATGCAACAACATTTCAAGTACCATTTGGAAAAACTGCATCGATCATGTGATTAAATTTGAAAACGATTATAGGACGCTTAGTGTACCAAATTTAATTATTAATGTTCAAAGTGAAAGTGATAGCGATGAATCTAGTTGTGCGGAATAATATTTGCTTGTTACATTACGTTTCATGAAAAAAATAACTGATAATTAACGTCGTTAATTTATGGGTAACTTAAGTTATTTGTTTCGCGAATCATAATGTATATAAATTTTCTATGAAATTATAACTACATTTGTAAAACACAATTAATTATATGTACACTTAAAAATACAATGAAAAGTACAATTTTATGATAATGAATAACTAATGTTAATTTTCTACGGGGCACTGAATCTGTATTTTCTGATGCCGGCTCTGGACTCTGTTCTCTTCCCATTACCCGTCATAAAATTCCGTTCGCACAATGGAGCGCAATAAACACCCTTCGTAGGTAGATTTTCAATTTCAAGTAAAAACACTATACAGTAACCTTTTATAATTCAAGTTGAACAAAACCAATCTGTAAATGCGCATTTCAATTAATTATTTTGTACTTGCATACGTGCGCTATTTAAAAATCTATCAAACGTGATTATATCTAATCGACCTTGCCAACATTTTTGGCTAGCGGCTGCAAACGCACCACCTGAATCGCTCATGCAATTTAGAATTTAGAGTCCATCCACCTGTTCACTCGTCTCCCATTTGGTACGTCTCCAAATGGCTCTCTTGATCCCCATCAAAAGCGCTCAGCTTGCACGTCCATCAAAGTAAGTACCGCACATCTCACGCTTGTATCCTTAAATTCCAGGACCATGGACGACCCTGGGCGGCCCAAGGACGAGGACAACAGCACCGACACCAACTCCAGCAACCACCGGGTAGGTTTCCCTCTTTATCCTTAGGGACGCGCGTAAAAATAAAGCTATTTCTGTTGCGTTTGGACGTTTTTCCCGGACGCTGTCGCTCCGTGGATGAATTATAAGAAAACTGGCTATTTTGGGGTTGAACTGGGGATTTTTCTGGAGGTGTAAGCGACCGCCGTGTTTACCACTTTTAATATGAAACCGATTTTAATTCCGAAATACTTGCTCTGCCGCCCACGCGGAATGCTGCTAAGTTTAGCCTTAATTCATTCCTCGTGGTCTTAAAATCGATTGAGAAGTTCCACGTTACCAAAAACCTTCGTGGATTTACAGTTGATTGGAATGCTTTACACGTTAGCAAATATCATTCACCTTCTAAACATTGTTTTGCGTAAGCTGCCAAAGAAGAATATCACCGTCACGACATTCCTGAGCTTTAATTTTTTATTATTAACTTTTGCGAATCAAATCATTTATTCGTGTGTGGGCAAACAATGTCTTACGTAATTCAGTTCAAGTATAGCAGTCATTCTAAAATATTTTGAGTATTTTAAACAATGCATCGCTCCTTGGTGCAACGATAATTAGCCACAGCAGCACAAATTGGCCGTCGTTTGTTGAGACGTTTGCCATTTCCCCGTATGCATTCAGAGTTTTGTGTTGCCTGTTTTTTCTCATCATCTAATAGATATTTATATAACAAGTGAGTTAAGTGGATGTTTATTCACGAGAATAAAATTTATTCGAATGAAAAACATACTTCACTCACGTGTTTTATGCAATATTTTATTCAATTTACTCGATCAACAGTTTAGTAGTTACTAGTTACACATTTAATTTTTATAATATTAAGTCGGTGGAAAGTCAAACTGATATTTTTTGTTAACTAAAATTTAAAAAGGCCGATTATATTGTTTTTGTGCCAGAAAGCGTTTCAAATGCAGCCTCAGAAGTAGTGAGAAAGTTGGTGCCCTCCAGGTCAAAGGTATTCTATGAAAATGTTCTCTTTTGAGTGAATTAAAAGTTTTTAATTCACTAGTGGATTCAAAAAAAATTATTTCACCTTTCACACAAACAAGTGTTTTTGACGTTTGCTAAGAGGTGTATGACGTTTAAAACGTCAGAATTGAACCAAAAAATATTTAATTGCCAAAAATATATCATTTACTCATTTTACTCATTTTTGCAGTAGCATTGTAATTGAACTTTTGCAAAGTATTGTTGCTTGTGCGAGCAAAACTAGCAAAAATATTTTCATGCAAGAGGGCATTAAGCTCTACAGCTAAGCTGTATGGCCTTAGATGCAAAGCAAACGTTGATGATAATAATTTTTGCTCGCACGGTATATTGAAATTTTGATTAAAAAATTGACTCAATTCCTCGAAAGAAAACTACAAATGAAAAGTAATAAACTGATTTAACAACAAACTTCAAGGATATTGGAATGTGATAACAGATTAAAAAACATATTTCTCATATAAAAAAGATTGATTTGGTCCGAAAACTTGTATATTTTTTATTGTTCCAATACCTATACAAATAATTTATGTAAAATTTCAAAATAGAGAATTGCAAAATTTGTTTTTTTTTCTTTTTGGCAATCTGTCACGACACTAGAGGAAATTAATCAATACTTCAGAAAAAAAATGTCGGCGATTATATCCCCAAAATTTGTATAAACGTCACAAATAGTTTATTAAAAAATATAATGAATTGAAAAATGTGGAGTGAAAAGTGAATATCCATTTATATTTTATTTTTAACATTATTGCAATTTTTTTTATCAATGTTATTTTAATATTTACATTTACCTAAAATAGACAACATGAAAATTGATTTTATTTGTAATTTTAAGTTACAATTTGCAACAATTAGGTGTATTGCGTATCAAAAAACCTTAGCAGTAACTTGTACGTTACTTGACAGCATCACATTCGAATGGCAGATGACTTATGTCATAATTGCATCTGACATTCGAATTTAATTGATAGCATCACATTCGAATGTCATCACGTCAGAATGTCAGTAACGTAAATGTTGCTGTTAATGTTTTTTGATACGCAATACACCTGAATGTCTACTTTGCCTATTTTGTATAGATATGTTATTACTCCGAAATAAACATTAATTAAAAAAATTATAACAACTAATAATGGTAATCACTTAAACTTTTTTTATTTACTCCACTAATTTAACAGCAAAAATGTTGCCAATTATTATTAATTAATATTTAGAATTTGCAACAATTTTAAAAACAATATAAAATTTCAAATTCGTTTCACTGTTATTGAAGAATTAATTTACAATTAATTCTTCCCAATTTTTTTTTTTTTAAATCCCGGATTACTTTTAGTAAAATAATAAACTGCAACAATTTTCAAAATAATATAAAAAGGGGAAAGTAACTTGACCCAAAAAATTAATAAAAAAATTATTCCCAAATAACTTTGATTGATTTTGGTTCATAAACTTTGATAGCAGATATCTCGATAATCCTTTAATATGTTAAACTTTGAACACAGATTTGTCGGTGGTTTTCAAAATCCACCGTTTTATCGGGTTTTTTCAGGTGTTTTTCAGTTTAAAATTTGATGACCAATAACTCCGTATCTCAGTAGTTCTGAAAATATACGTTTTATCCATTTATTTAATTAATCAATAAATGTTGCTCACTTTCCAATAATTGCCAAGAAACATTCTATATATTGCTGTTTTCAAACTAAGAAAGGCTTTAAACTAAAGCATATATTTTGGTGGTTTTGATGGTTTTTAATTATTTATTTTTATATATCTTTGAATATTTGTAAAACTTTACACTTTGTAAGTGGTAAGTGGTTTTACTTCTAGTAAAATAATAAACTGCCATTTTCCATTTTCTTGATTTTAGTACATAAACTTTGATAGCAGATATCTCGATAGGTCTCCACATTTATTTTTTATCGATTGTTTTTTAATCCTTTAATATGTTAAACTTTGAAGACAGATTTGTCGGTGACTTTCAAAATACACTGTTTTATCGGGTTTTTTTTCAGGTGTTTTGCAGTTTAAAATTTGATGACCAATATCTCGGTAGTTCTGAAAATATATGTTTTATCCATTTATTTAATTAATCAATAAATGTTGCTCACTTTCCAATAATTGCCAAGAAATATTCTATATATTGCTGTTTTCAAACTAAGAAAGGCTTTAAACTAAAGCATATATTTTGGTGGTTTTGATGGTTTTCAATTTTTTTTTTTATATATATCTTTGAATATTTGTAAAACTTTAAACTTTGTAAGTGTTAAGTGGTTTTACTTCTAGTAAAATAATAAACTGCCATTTTCCATTTTCCATTTTCTTGATTTTAGTACATAAACTTTGATAGCAGATATCTCGATAGTTCTCCACATTTATTTTTATCGATTTTTTAAAATCTTTTAATATGTTAAACTTTGAAGACAGATTTGTCGGTGCCTTTCAAAATACACTGTTTTATCATTTTTTTTTCAGGTGTTTTGCAGTTTAAAATTTGATGACTAATATCTCGGTAGTTCTGAAAATATATGTTTTATCCATTTATTTAATTAATCAATAAATGTTGGTCACTTTCCAATAATTGCCAAGAAATATTCTAAATATAGCTGTTTTGAAACTAAGAAAGGCTTTTAAACTAAAGCATATACTTTGATGTTTAAACAATCAAAATGGTTCTCAAATTTTTATTTATTTTTAATTTTTTTACTTCGTTACTTACCTATTAGAAAGTATAGCTTACCTTATCTACTTACCTAGATTACAGTCCATATGCTACCATTGAATAGCTCATTAGATGATCACTCTGACTATGATGCTATATACAGGGTGTTCCATTTCATAAAAATTACTTTTAGCCATTTGAAAATAGCAAAATTGTATCGTTGTTTCAGAACACCCTGTATATTCTACGTGACTCAAAATATTGTGTATGTTTTCGCACATTGCTTGGGTACTTGCATACGCAGATTCTTTTATTGATCTCTTACAATAAGGTTTTGTTGATTTTTTTCCAGGTCCATGATTTTCGTCAAATTTGATTAAAATGCTAATAACTTGTCAAAGTTGCATCTGATCTCAAAATATGTAGAAATTTGTAGAATTTTAAAGTTTGCAGTTCGTTATCTTAATGGTTTTTAAAATGAATGAATACCTGAGGTTAAATAGCCTAATAACCTTACTACTTTCAAAATAAGAAAATAAGAACTAAATTGAATTTGCTTCCTCGTTTTGGGAAGACAAACTTTGAAAGAGGATATCTCGATGTCACATACTATGTTAGTACAGATACACATATTTTTTTAATCATTAATTCTTGTTCAAATTCGAGAATTTATATTAAAAAAAATCATATGGTTTATATCGTGATGTAAATTCATTGATTTAAATCACATCTACCCTGGCAAAAACTGATCAGAAATATAATATTTTTTTTAAATCATTGATTTTTGATTTTTTTTAATCATGATTTATTCCAACCCTTGTTTAGAAACAAGCTGTGTCAACCTTCAGAATTTCGTTGATGACATTGACATGTATAGCAAATAACATTGATGGAACAAATGCCAACCTTATCCATGTTAACAATTAAAAATGACATCCACGCGTACCTACCTTGCAAAATGAATCTATTTTTTTCTTATTTATCTCTTTATTTTCACATTGCGGAGCAGGTATAACAAAAAAAAAACAACGTATGACACACGTGCATAAGGGCATTTCTAGTACCTCACCGTTAAACGCACCGCCGTTTCTCGTCTTTTTAAACCCGGCGAGCGTGCTTGAAAGGATCTCTTATGCACTGGATCATAATATACAGTTTTATCGATTTTTATGATTTATTTACATCATAATAAGTGACCTATGATTGTTATTGATTATATTATTACAACTTGTGACCTTAAACTGACTACGTGGGACCAAGTTTTAAAAATTCATTTGTACATGCAATATTCAGTTAATGCATTAATAACGAAAATAATCCATGTCTTAATATGGCAACTACAGGATCATTTCCTGTGTTCCAAGTAAGTGACGTGCAAACAAGTTCAGAATTCCGCCATGCGTAATACTCCTATATAATATAAAATGACAGTTTTATTTTGATCGATGCTAGTAAATATTGGGATCAATAACCAAAATCATTTTACTAGTCTGGGCGCCAGCCAAGACCAACATGCATGCGAAGCATATTTAAAATATAAAATATAAAACACAAGTTGCGCGAGTTTCGCAAATTTAATGTTGTACTGCAACAATTATTTCGTCACTCAGATGAAAAATGGAACGGAAATACTAAACGAAATTTTGTATGTTCCGTGTAACAATTCTGCATGGGCCCACACCAATAAATATAATTTTGCTATTGGGGATAATCGAACCCATTAACTAGTCTAGAAGATTTATCTCTCAAAAATCCGTGTATATGCCAGTAATTAAATATTTTTAATTATATTATTAATGATGGTTTGGATTGAAGAAATATGTTTTAAGCATATTCGTCAACGTGAGAAATTTCCTTCTCAACTTTTGGGCAGCTTACATTTTTAATCTTTTGCTAACGAATTACTTTATTTGCCATTCCTGACGCCAAGAATAAAAGCACGCACATTAATCGTGGATGTTTTGGCATTAAGACATATTTTTTTCGCTAGTTAAAAACGGAAACGAACTCTTGCTGTCCGAATAATGCTACTTAATTGCCCTATTATATTCACACAACGCAGATTGAAAAAATAAATGTTTCTTATAATCTGTACTATTCTACGTAATTAGCAGTAGAAGTACAGAAAGAAATTTATTAAAAAAATCAAAACTTATTGTACTTACTAACAATTAAAATCTCTGAAATTAATTAGTTCTATGAATTTTCTCATCTACTTTAAAGTATATAATTTTCAATTATCTTTAACATTTACGAAAATATTTTTTACATACCTACATACCTATTTTAGTATTAAAATAATATGTACTAATATTATGTTTTAGTATATTTTTAAGTATGTATTGGCAAGAGTAAAAAAATATATTTTGAGGTTTATCCAGATGCCTTTAAAGTTAAAATTTATAAGTAGATACAGAAATAGATAAAAATAAAGTAATTTTCGAAATATTTCATTAATTTTCAATGTTTATTTTGCAGAAACAAGAAACCGATTCAATTTCTGTTGTTTTTTTATCGCATTTTCTTTGAATCTACATGGAAATTGAATTTTCTTCGCAATATTTGGAAAATAAGTTACATTATTCGATTTGTTTAAAAATCGATAATTTTTTCTTTGATATCTATTTGATAACATTCTGAAAGATAAGCAAAATACTTTCAAGGTTTTTGTACCAAATACAAGAAATCGATTTAGATTTTTATTTTATTTTGAAAATATTTGTAGTTTCTGATTTTACAAAAATTACCTAAACATTATCTGTTATTCTGTATACCACAACAGAAGAACATCTTTGGAGTTTCGTCTTCTTCAATCAGAAAGGTTTTTAAAGAATTTAAACTAAGCTACTAACTAATGAAGACAAAATTAAAAGAACAAATTTTTGTGTAGTCATGTGTAATTTAATAAATACCAATGAAGAAATATTAGAAAAAAATAGTATTTACAGACGAAGCATCATTTACATTTGATGGTAAAGTAATTTCTCAAAATTATCAGTTAGTCTCTAATGATTTATCATATCCTCTTTCCTTGTAATTCCTTTCCATACAGATATTGGTCAAGGACTAATCCGCACCTCCAAAATTTAACAAGGACTGAATACAACAGTATGGCTAATGTATGGGCAATTGTTATTAATAATACGTTAATTGGCCCATTTTTAGTCGACGGAAATTTAAATTCCAATTCCTTCTTAGTCTTACTTCGTACACAAATAATTCCACAGATCCAAAACTTGAATGTCAATGATGTCTGGTTTCAAATAGATGGAACCTAACTTTCCACTGCAATGATAGGATGTTATGTACACGAACAGCTTGGGTCACCAGATTTGTTCGCAAATGACCTTTTCCTTTGGGGGCATCTAAAAACTAAAATTTATAATAATATTATAATAATTTCAATGAGCAAGATCCCAATTTCATTAGAAATGCTGTTCAAGGTTTTTACAATAGGCTGTGATATTGTCTAGAACGTGTCTCCATTTCGTATATTTATTAAAATAACGTATCATTCCTTAACTGTTAATGTTACCTGATTAATTATTTGTTGTAATTCGTTTATGATGTTTATACTCAGCGCATCAGTGCTTATTAAATTTTTAAATAACGTTAAAAATTGTTCTCATTGATGCAGTTGGCTATCGGGATAAGTGACTGAGAAACATCACGCACATTACTTATGCTCTGATTTGCATGGTATAAAATAAATTTCACAAAAATTACTTGACTTTACTTGAATGATCTTAAATGACAGCTAGCTTAACAGAATATTTTACAGGTTTATGGTATAATTGGTTGTATAGCCAATACTCGCAAATTGTTGACATGTGTTTTTTAAAATTGAACATTGGGACGTTGTATTGACTATGTTCACAGTTAAAAAAATGTCACGGTATATTATATTAATATGTAAGTAGTAATAACAAGTATTAAAAAATAAAAAATAACTATTTGTCAGTTGATCATTTAGATAAAGTATTAAAAATGATGCTGTAAGTCATATAATTTCACGATTTCAGAATACAAAATTAAATGCTACACCTCGTCACTATAGTTATTTTTTGCACCCATGTGCAATAGAATAGCCTGCTTTACCTTCTACGGGACATCGTCCTGTTTTTCGTGTACCCACCGCATAAATAAATTCTGATTCAGCGATCAGAATCCAGTTTCAAGTAATTCCGGAGAAACCTTAAAAACTATAAATAAACCGATGAAGATTTTCACGACCTGCGTCAATAACCAACGGCTGCCAAACCAACGTTAATAACATTCCACGCTATTGCCCACAATATTTACAAGAAACCGTTTGCAGCAGCAGTTGAATCATTTTTATGTACCGAGAAAAGTAAATATTTTCTTTTCAAAAATTGATGATTGTGTAAGTGATTTCCATTTTTATTTCATTTTTTCAAACGGGTTTCAGAATATAAAATTTTATATTACGCAATATTAATAGGCAACAATAACGATATGCATTTTGTTCCCTTTGCCATAAAAATAAATATTTGTTAAAAATTGGTATGATCTTTGTAATGGTTTTGTTTAATGCCTATTTCTGAAGCTATGACTTATTGAATTATAGCCTTAATGCGCCCTGTTTAAAAACATTGTGTTAGTCGACATGCCCTGATTTTTACCTCATTCGTGAAAAACGAGCTTTTGTATTTCGTTAATAAAACTGGAGTTAGCTATTAGTTATAAGGTGTTCCAAATTAAAGCACACTTGTCAAAAAAGGCAATGTGAGTATTGTGTGTATTTAAAAATCCCGCCAAGCTGATGTCACCATGCATAGCCATTGGTTTATGCAAGCAGAAGAATATGTTTGGTTGCATTTCATTGGTTCTCATACGATTGTCATAGTACCAACTCCTGGCATTAGCGTGGCGGCATGTTTAAACTAATCAAATATAAGATAAAAAACATGTATCCCTACAATAAATGTGTAACTTGAAAACTCTAATCTGAAACATCTTTTATATAATATAGAGACTCTAATAGGCATTCGTACATTATTTAATGGTAAAAGTGCATGAATTGATAATAGGATTCGATAACTACACAAATTGATTTTCAAGTATTTTTAAACAAGCTTCTTTGTTTTATAATAGAAGCCTTTTTATAATAATAACTATCATTAAAAGACAGAAATAGTTTTTTGATTAATTATGAATTCAACTCGATTCCTTTTTTTTCTTTAACAGCCATTTCAAATTAATGACAAGCACTGAAATAGATACTAATGCATTATTAATCGGTACATGAATTTGCAATAATATTCCAACTGTACAAATTGGGAAATTGTCGTACAATATATCAATAATTGGTAATTAACTAATTACATTTAATTAATTATTTAATTACTACCACTGAAATAGAACTTCTGCTTAGAAATATTAATTAGTAACTACATGAATTATCAATAATATTTTAAAACTATACCTATTGGTAAATTATCAAAGAATTGATTTTTCACAAATTACTTTTAAAATTGATATTTAACCTCTCCATCAAATACGAATTAAATTCCTGGCAACGTCCACCTTTTCGGAGATTCGTTCCGTTTGCTTGGCTTCCGTCGCAGGCGATATTAAAGGCCGTAAATCAATTAGGTTTTGAAAGGCCGATTCGTCCTCTACAAGTGGGGCAATTCGCAATGAGACGTTTGCTACTGAAACGGCCACGTTGCATCGGTTAAATTTAACAGTAGGAAGTGCGACGGTTTGTTTAATTGCTGTTGGCAAATCACCTCGCCTTGGGGCTGTTACACAAAAGCTAACAGGTCATTAATATGCACGTTGCAAATAAATTGTAATGGACTGGATAATGGCCCGTCGGTGGTTTTGTAAAATTACACAGTAGTTTTAATAATCTAAATATTGCATTTGCAACAAAGCAAGTTTTAATCAGCTAAACTTTAACTGAGAGAGTTTTAAAGTTACACATTTGTTTATCATGCTGACGTCAGGAATTGATACTACACGAAATGCACGTAAGCTATGGTAATCATATAAGAACCAATCAAATGCAACCAACTTTATTCTTCTGTTTGCATCAACCAATGGCTATGCATGGTGACATTAGCTTGGCGGGATTTTTAAACAAACACAAACTTGACAATTACTTACTCCCTAAAACATAAACTAATTAAGTATTGATCACCATAGTATTACAAAGCAACTTGGTTTCTTCAAATATTATTAACCTTCATCAATCCAAAATAGAAATGCCTATAATCATTTTTCAATTTCCGTTCAGTTTTGTAAAACAACAATTTCTTCTATTTTCTCGATCTATAAAAAGTTTTTTTTTAGATAAATTAGAAGCAGCTGATATTATAGATAAATTTATTGTAAAAGTGATCATTCAAATATAAATGTAAGTAAATAAGCGTTCTCACGAATCAAGTTTAATTGATCGATTAGAATCAATAAATCAACCAAAATAGAAATGCCTATAATCATTTTTCAATTTCAGATCAGTTTTGTAAAACATTGTTTTCTTCTATTTTCTCGATCTATAAAAGTTTTTTAGATAAATTTTAAGCAGCTGCTATATAGTTTAGTTTATTGTAAAAGTAATAATTTCAATATAAATGTAAGTAAATAAGCGTTCTCAGGAATCAAGTTTAATTGATCGATTGTAGCTGATGAACAAAAGTTAAATAAAGGTTATCACTTTAGTTTTCATTCAACTTTTGTTGATCAACTACTATCGATCAATTAAACTTGATTCATTAGAACACGTCTTAAATACATACTCAACTTCAAAGTTTTAATGGATTTTTTTTTTAAATTGGATATTTATTTTATTTCATTTCATTTATTGTAGCTTTGTAATTTATATTGAATATCAAATGTCCACAACTTAAAAACCTTCGCTTTACACATTTTCTAATTAAATGTAGTTTTGAAACACAGTAAATCTATTGTCATTAAAATTATTCTTTTCTGATTGTATGTGTTATATCCTACTGTGTGTATCTATAAAGCGTGATGGCCACATATAATTTATACGATTTCATGGAGCCAAATGTACATATTTCCACCGTGAAATCGATTGAAACGCCAATTCGTGCGTTAAATTCTCGAAACTGTCGCATAAATAATAATTAAGTTATATTCTGAAGTTATGACTGTCGTTAAAATCGTGAATGACTCGGTTTTATGCGTTGTTATAAAAACCGTATTTGAGTAAAAGTGTGGTCGTCTTTTAATGGACAATTTTCGTGGTGTTCGGTATTTTTGTGTGATTGCATGATTGCGCGTGTTTATGTACTTGCATCTAAAGTATGCTTGATTGTAATAGTGGAAGTAATTTTGTGATATAAATTACTACTCCTGTAAGTTTTTTCCAAGCAAATTTGTTATAGTTTTAACTTTTCGTATCAAGGTACTGAAATATTTGTCCAAAATTTTTAGGTAAGTAACCACTGGTTGAGGTTAACAGGAAACTGTAAGATCGAACCTTCAACTGTTAGATAACTATTTTCAACTTTATCGGTAGATCGGATGGTGCGGCCTCCATGGTTCTAGGAGGAGGGCATTGGACTATGGTATGGTTAGGTCATTACAGCACTCGATATCATCTTAGATCTGGTTAGAATGAAACAAAAACAAAGTGAGAAATATCAGTTTTTACCAAAAGCGTGTCAAATTTATTTATTTTTTGCCAAAAAAAAGGGGACATATTCATTATTTCACATTCACATTTTCACACAAATTCACATTTCAATGGTGAGTTCACTATCACCACTAAAGATTTGAAATGGTTTACAAAAATAAGTGTCAACGTTTTACCAATAAAGGAACACATTGCCACCAAAATTGTGTGTGGTGTGTGTATGTGTATGTTGTCATAAAAAAATGTTTACTAAAGAATATTAAATATGTGAAAGACTTTGCTAACAAATAAAAAAGAATAAACGTTTTTACAGAAACAGTTTGTTGGACTGGCAATTAAGGTTCAGATTTCAGAGTTTATTATTATTATTATTTAAATTTCTACCAAATTCTAAAAAAAAAATAATAATCGAAGAATAGTTGAGGCCATGAGACCAATCGTGGCCTAACCTAGCTGCCTACCCAATGGAGATAAATGAGATTTTCTTGAACCTCATACTCTTTTTGATAAGTCAAGATACTGCAAGCCATTGGTTAGTTTTTAAGTATATTTTACAAATGCATCAAATGCCAAAAAAGTTCATTTAGATTCCACAAATAAATATTTTGGAATATTTACGTTTTATGGGATAGGCCACTCTTGCTCTGATAACCTCAAATATTCGAAATATTTTTACCAAAAAAGTAACTAATCTTATTGGTTGACAGAAGCATGTAAATGCCATCTCTTGGTAAAATCCAATTACTACGCTTGCGGCGACAACGAAATCCCCCACGCTTACGTGGTTGTGAGATCCATTCCCATTGTGGCGTGGTGCAGTAAGCGCACGAAGTTTGGTTGTCTCTTCAGCAATTGGATTTTACCACGAGATGGCTCTGATACCGACATGGTTCTCTCAATCATTAATTTATCAAGACTGGATAATAGTCATGAGTTGTGTGCATTTTGGTAACTACATTCGGATGCACCGTACTGATGAGACCCAGCAGGTGGAAACAGGTCTACAGTTGTCCACGGAGGTAGCGACCAAAATGTACACCATATTTTTATTACATATTTTATCACATGTAAGATTTTTTTCTGAAAATGAACAGTGTCCAAAAAAGTGCGAATTTTTAAGTTTTGACCGTCTAATGTTAAAAAATAGACTAACCAATTACTACTACAGGTAGAGAAGCAGCAGCATTATTATCAAAAAATTTACATCACCACGCCATATTTTTATTACATATTTTCATGTAACATTTTTTTCTGAAAATGATTAACAATATTAAACATTGTACAAAAAAAGTGCGATTTTTTAAAGTTTTGACTGTCTCATATAAAAAAATAGACTAACCAATTACTCCACAAGTGGAGAAGAAGCAGCATTAACCCAAAATAAATGAAAAACAATGACGTTTTTTTTTTTAGATATAATGAAAATATTTTTTTTTTTGGGCAATTTGGTTCAATAATAACATTTTTATTAAATTTGAAAAAAGACTTTCTGAAAAAAGTGCTTCAAGAATCCAAAAATATATAGCAAGTTAGAAAAATGTAATAGTTGTACACTTAAATTAAAAAAATATATATTTTGACGATAATCAGAATTTTTATAGTACTACATTTGCAATTAGAATAAGTGACACTAAAATAATCTTAGTTTTGTATTAATGAATTATCATTAAGTAATGATAAAGAGGTTATCAATTTTGTACAAACTAAAAATATTTGAATATATGACTTCATTTTATGTACTTTCAGAATTAAATGTTCTAAATAAAATGAAAATTTTTCGACTTCTCCTTAAATATTTTGACAACTCAGAAGTTTTACTTGCATGTTTTTATATTAACTGTTACTAAATATTTACATCACCACACCATATTTTTATTACATATTCTCATGTAACAAATTTTTCTGAAAATGATTAACAATATGTAAACATTTTACAAGAAAAAGTGCGAATTTTTAAGTTTTGACCGTCTAATAAAAAATAATAGACTAACCAATTACTCCACAAGTGGAGAAGCACCAGCATTATCATCATTAACCCAAAATAAATGAAAATACAATTACAGTTTTTTTTAGATATATTGAACTTTTTTTTGGGCAATTTGGTTCAATAATAACATTTTTATTAAATTTGCATCTGAAAAAAGTGCTTCAAGAATCCAAAAATATATAGCAAGTTAGAAAAATGTAATAGTTGTACACTTAAATTAAAAACAAATTATATTTTGACGATGCTCAGAATTTTTATAGACTTACTACATTTACAATTAGAATAAGTGACACCAAAATAATTTTAGTTTTGTATTAATGAATTATCATTAAGTAATGATAAAGAGGTTATCAATTTTGTAAAAACTCAAAATATTTGAAAATATGACTTAAAATTTTCATTTTATGTACTTTCAAAATCATTAATTTTTAATATGTTGGTATGTTCTAAATAAAATGAAAATATTTCGACTTCTGCTTAAATATTTTGACAACTCAGCAGTTTTGCTTGCATGTTTTTATATTAACTGCTACTAAATTTTATTTAAATTATTTATTTTTTATAAACCATTGTATGAAAAATTTTCCGAACCTAGCAAATATTGTCTACATTTGTTAATATTTAATATGTTGTCCTTCAAGCGAAATGTTTACGACATAGTTTCAGGATTTTTTACTGCACTGAAATTTTTCAACTGTTAGGTACTAAAAATTTTAATTTAAAAATATTATTATATAATGAAAATTTTCTGAAACTATTAAAATACTGTTTGTATTAATTAATGTTTGAATTGTTGACCATAAAATTCTCTTCAGGAATTTTTACAATAGTATTTTATTAATTTTATAATAGGAATATTAATAGGAGTATTTGATTTGAAGATGATATTTTTATTTTTATTTTGACAGCACACAGTTTCATTTGTATTTTTTGGCGGACTGTTATTAAAACTTGGTCATTTTTGTTATTTTTAAAATGAAAAATTATGAGACATTTTCTATAAATTTTACTTAACGACTATAACTGACTATAAAACGATTTTTTATACTTTTTATTGTCTCTGCTATTTGATATGTTAACCATTAAAATGTTTTTTCAAGAATTTTTACTGCACGACAGTTTGCAATTTTTCGATTAACTATTATTAAAATTAAACCGTTTTTAAAATGTTCTTAAAATTAAAAAAGTTAGAAAAAGTTTCTGATTTTTTTCAATTAATCAATCATTAATCTATCTATTCATATTTAATGAATAAATGAGATCACGAAGTTTTAAAATATGGCAATATTATTAGAAAAATTCTATAATTTTTTTTTTTCTCTAAAAATATGGAAATATTATTGTAAAATATTTCATAAACTTTTTATGCCATTTTATACATATGCACATAAAACCATTTTATGTGCAGTGTGAGCTTCCAATTTATTACTAGTACAAATTTTCCAAACATTTGCATAATAATGCTGCTATGGTTAATTATCTTCGACAAGGACCAATCTACCACAACAATTAATACATTATGACTGGGTAAATGACGCACGTTTTGAGTTTAAAAAAAATATTGTATTGTCTGCGACATGTTTCGACACACAGTGTCTTCATCGGGCAGATGAATAATAATTAATAATACATTATTAGTTTTTTTAATATTGAAGTCTACTCAGCCATTTGACGAATCTTTCAAAATGTATTGTTTTCCAAGCATTTCATGAGTAACAAATCCAGAATGCGTATAGTAATTTGTCCATTCTCACAGTAAATTAGTTTAAAAACTAATGGAGCACAATCACACAATTATTTTATCTTAATGTATTGTGACTTGTGTTCCAGTCATTTGTCAAGTACAATGAACTTATGAAACATAACGACTCGCAATTAGAGTTTTCGATGAAATGTTAATAACCACACGAACGAACCGATCAGTCGCATGCAATACTTCACAACAAGCCCTCATTTGATATGCACCATTTAGGCAATGCTGTGAAACTTATGGAAAACAAACTAATTAAAGTATTAAAGTAAAACCCGGAAATTTTGTTGACTCCCTTGTATTTAACAAATGATACATTGCCAAATTATTTAAATAAATTTATATTGATTACTTTGATGTTTTTTTGCAGATTTTTTGGAATTGACGTGACTTCAAAAATTTCAAATTATGTTTAAATATGTTTCATGATTTTGTAATTTCTGACTCATTTTAGATATCTGAAATCTTATTGCAAGCTTGCAATCTTGCCACGTTTATTATATTTATTAGTTTGGGGATTTTAAACAATTTTACAGGGTTTTTTTTCTGTAATGGATTTTCAGTTTTAGTATTTAATTTTGGATTTCTCTATGTTGTGTAGATTTGTTGGTATGAAAAAAAAAATGAAACCACATTTTTAATTGATTTATTTTTATTTTTTGGAGATTTCTAAATTTTGATAACTAAAATTGTAATTGGGTGATTTTTGAGGATTTCATAGTTATTTTTTTAATTATTGCTAAACTACCTAATTATTGGCACGATTTGAAGATTGAGAATTCAGAAAGACAATTCACATTGAATTAACTAATTATTGGTGCTATTTGGTAAAAAGAGGCTGAAGCCGAAAAAACCCGCTTGATGTAACTAAATTTAACTCTGCGACGCTTCGCGCAGCTAAATACTTGCATTTAAATTTAAATCGCGCTGACTCAGGGATTAACTATTTCAGCTATCTTCCGACGCATTCTACTCTCGCCGCAACAATAAACGCACCGCTCGAAAATAGACCTCGATGAACAAAACATAAATTTAATTAAGCAATTAGCCGCGAAGGTCGCGCGTGCGTTCCCTGTGAAAAAAGTAAATGATGTGCGGCGATTTATATAATTTTATTTCTGTCTAAAAATACTCACCTTTCGCAGCTGAAAATAACGGATCGCTAGAGGTTTTTATTTTTTTTTTTTTTTCCTATGACGAACGCCAATTTTTCACGCGATTCGTATCACAAATCTCGCGTCTCAGGCAATAAATATATTTCAAAGGAATTACATAAAACCAGCTGCAGCGAAAAATATATAATAAGCACTTAACAAGGTGGCTCCAACTGTTTAATTGTCTCTAAGATAAAAATGTAAAGTATAAATATTCTTCTCGTCACTTTTTGAAAAATACATGTTGGTGATGTGAAATTTCATCACTTACTATGAATGCAGTTTTTTTTTTTCAATTTATTGTTGCTGTTGCAAATCCAGCGTTTGCATTTTTTTATTTGTAGTATTTCTTTAGAATTTTATTATATCTACTTTTAATTGCAGTTGTGATAGACATACATGCGCGCAAAAAAACGTGGTATATTTTAGATAACATTCTAATTTTGGTATTGAGTGTAATTTTCATGAATATCCCATGCTACGGAGTTTTTAATGAATTTTTCAAATTTTTATATTTTTCTTGCGTTTTATGATTTTGTTTGTAATTTACGAAGTTTTTTCGTATTTTACAAATTTTATAATCTATGTAGGTATGTGGGAATGTTCGAATTTTTTATATCGAGTCAAATATTTGTCAAATTTTCTATTCGAAATATGTAAAAAAAAAACATCTATTTTTATATGGAATAAACTTATAGTACATTTTACATAACTGGTATGAACCACAGGACAAGGGAAAATAGATAGAGTAATATTTTCCCAAATGAATTTTGAAATTACTTGGAAAGTTTACAAATAAAGTTTTTCACGACATTGTATTTAATATGTCTACAAATGTTTAGGTTTGACCTAGGTAGTATTTATTGTACAGTTTGTAATATATGAAAAAAAAATACAACTAAAATTTTTATGAAGTTTCATAAATTTTTGATTTTTTTTAAATTTCGATATTTAGATATTGTTCGTACTATATATAAAAGATGCTAGATCTTATGTAATTAATTGTAACGAGCCTTTTTTTTCAAATTTTCGTATTTGATTATGTAAACAAAAATCTAATTTTTGTCGTCAACATAATTTGTGGAAATTTAATAATCTAAATATGTAGAAATTTTTGATACAAGTGAAATTTGCAGTATGTACCTAAAATAATTTTCATGTAAAATTATCAAAAACTTTACTCTAGATTAAATTTGCAACCTTTGTACATAATTTTTGAGCGAAATTGATTCAAAATAGTCGATATTAACAATTAAGAATTATACTTATGCTCATATGATTATTTTTTATATTTTGCGTAATAATAATAATTATTATTATAATAGACAATAAAACTCTGCCAAGTTCAAACAGTTGTGTCTCTGAAACCAATGAGAATTATACTAATGTTCATATGATTTTTTTAAATTTTGATTTTTGAGAATTTGCGTAATAATAATATTTTTATTATAATGGACAATAAAACTCTGCCAAGTTCAAACAGTTGTATCTCTGAAGCAATTGAGAGATATACTTATGTTCATATGAATATTTTTTTTTTATATTTAATTTTTGAGAATCTGCGTAATAATAATAATTATTATAATAGACAATAATGTTCATATGAATATTTTTTTTATATTTAATTTTTGAGAATCTGCGTAATAATAATAATTATTATAATAGACAATAAAACTCTGCTAAGTTCAAACAGTTGTATCTCTGAAACAATTGAGAATTATACTTATGTTCATGTGATTTTTTTTATTTTGATTTTTGAGAATTTGCTTAATAATAATTATTATTATTATAATAGACAATAAAACTCTTCCAAGTTCAAACAGTTGTGTCTCTGAAACAATTGAGAATTATACTTATGTTCATGATTTTTTTTTATTTTGTTTTTTGAGAATTTGCGTAATAATAATTATTATTATAATAGACAATAAAACTCTGCCAAGTTGAAACAGTTGTGTCTCTGAAATAATTGAGAATTATACTTATGTTCATACGTTTTTTTTTTACTTTGATTTTTGAGAATTTGCGTAATAATAATAATTATTATTATAATAGACAATAAAACTGTTCCAAGTTCAAACATATGATTATTTTTTGGATTTTGATTTTTGTGAATTTGTGTAATAATAATAATTATTATTATAATAGACAATAAAACTCTTCCAAGTTCAAACAGTTGTATCTCTGAAACATTGAGAATAATACTTATGTTCATACGATTATTTTTTTATATATATATATATATATATATATATATATATATATATTTATTTTTGATTATTATAATAGACAATAATGTTCATATGAATATTTTTTTTATATTTAATTTTTGAGAATCTGCGTAATAATAATAATTATTATAATAGACAATAAAACTCTGCTAAGTTCAAACAGTTGTAGCTCTGAAACAATTGAGAATTATACTTATGTTCATGTGATTTTTTTTATTTTGATTTTTGAGAATTTGCTTAATAATTATTATTATAATAGACAATAAAACTCTTCCAAGTTCAAACAGTTGTGTCTCTGAAATAATTGAGAATTATACTTATGTTCATACGTTTTTTTTTTTTTTTTACTTTGATTTTTGAGAATTTGCGTAATAATAATAATTATTATTATAATAGACAATAAAACTGTTCCAAGTTCAAACATATGATTATTTTTTGGATTTTGATTTTTGTGAATTTGCGTAATAATAATAAGTATTATTATAATAGACAATAAAACTCTTCCAAGTTCAAACAGTTGTATCTCTGAAACATTGAGAATAATACTTATGTTCATACGATTATTTTTTTATATATATATATATATATATATATATATATATATATATATATATATTGATTTTTGATTATTATAATAGACAATAATGTTCATATGAATATTTTTTTTATATTTAATTTTTGAGAATCTGCGTAATAATAATAATTATTATAATAGACAATAAAACTCTGCTAAGTTCAAACAGTTGTATCTCTGAAACAATTGAGAATTATACTTATGTTCATGTGATTTTTTTTATTTTGATTTTTGAGAATTTGCTTAATAATAATTATTATTATTATAATAGACAATAAAACTCTTCCAAGTTCAAACAGTTGTGTCTCTGAAATAATTGAGAATTATACTTATGTTCATACGTTTTTTTTTTTACTTTGATTTTTGAGAATTTGCGTAATAATAATTATTATTATTATAATAGACAATAAAACTGTTCCAAGTTCAAACATATGATTATTTTTTGGATTTTGATTTTTGTGAATTTGCGTAATAATAATAAGTATTATTATAATAGACAATAAAACTCTTCCAAGTTCAAACAGTTGTATCTCTGAAACATTGAGAATAATACTTATGTTCATACGATTATTTTTATATATATATATATATATATATATATATATATTGATTTTTGACAATTTGCGTAATAATAATAATTATTATTATTATAGATAATAAAACTCTGCCAAGTTAAAACAGTTGTATCTCTGAAACAATTGAGAATTATACTTATGTTCATATGATTTTTTTTGTTTTTTTACATTTGTTTGTAAAATAATTTAAATAATAAAATTGAAAATTGAAACAAATAATATTTCCCATATTTTTCATTTTGACATAGGTTTTTATACATCGTTGAAAAGAGAAGAAACAAATCTATTTAGACGTGTTAAAATCAAATATGGCGGCCATTTAACATAAGAAAGTTGCTATTAATATCTAGGAAACCGCCTTCTTGAATTTTATTTTGACTTGATTCTTAAATTTGCGGGATCCAACGAAGTATCTTTCATTTGAAACTTTTTTCCACAACTTTAATAATTATGAAAATATTGGATATTTTAGAAAATCGCGATTGTTAGTTTTTTTTAGAATAGTTTCCAAACTGCTCGGAATTTTGAAAATTTTTCAATGTTATCTGGACCAGCATACAAAACTGCACAACCTTGCCTATTTAACCAGATCTCTAGCTTTGAAAATAAGAAAGAAGCCCATGCAATCCCACTCTGCTTAGGACACCCTGTATAGCTGCACCAAGTGAATAAAATAGATATAGTGAACATAATTTTGGGACTGAAACTTGGCGCATATTTAAAACTGATATTTAAAAAGATTTTGATGATTTTGCAATTTTTCGAGAATTAATCAGTTTTAATAAAAAAATAATAATAATGATCTTTTAGTTCCCTTAAATAATATTAAAATGTTGTTTTGTGCCTTTCGTTTACAACCATAATTGTGTTTTGCGTATAAATCGTTGCAGTTTGTAAGATTTCTTGATGGAAATTGTTAGTCAAATATTCTAATTTTGTTATTGAGAGGAATTTTCGTGAATTTCCCATGCTAATGAGTTTTTAATTATGAGTTTAATTTTCCTTGCGTTTTGTGATTTTTTGTGTGTGTAATTTATGAAGATTCTTCGTATGTTCGTATTCTTCATATCGAGTAAATTTTTGATCAAATTTTCTATTCGAAATATGTTAAAAAAAACATCCATTTTTATTTGGAGTAAACTTATGGTACATTTTACATAACTGGTATGAATTTATCACTGGTGACAAGGGAAAATACAAGGTGTAAAATTTTCGCAAATGTATTTTAAAATTACTTGTACAGTTAACAAATACATTTTTTCACGACATTGTATTTAATATGTCTAGAAATGTTTTGCTTAAACCTAGGTAGTATTTATTGTACAATTTATAATTTATGTAATATGTCTACAAATGTTGTCTGCAAATGTCTACAAATTATGTACAAATTATTATTTTTGAAAAAAAAATTCAAATCAAATTTTTATGAAGTTTCATAAATTATTATTGATTTTTTTTAATTTTTTATTATTAGATATTGTTAGTACTTTATATAAAAGATGCGATCTTATGTAATTGATTGTAGGCCAATTTTTTTTCAAATTTTCATATTTGATTATGTAAACAAAAATCCAATTTTTTGCATCCAGACAATTTTTGGAATTTTAGTAATCTAAATATGTAGAAATTTTTGATAAAAGTATAATTTGCCGTACGTTCCTGAAATAATTTTGATGGAAAATTATCGAAAACTTTACTCTAGATAAAAATTGCAACCATTGTACATAATTTTCGAGCGAAATTGATTCAAAATACTCGATATTAACAATAGTAAACTTCGCAATTAACTAGTTTCCCTCAAAACCAAGAAGAAAAAAATCATAAATGTTTAAAAATTGTTCTTAAATTTAGATGGTGGAAGATAGAAGACCCTGAAACAATATGTTGCTATTGGTCAACATTGGAGATAAATGGCGGAACGAAGTGAATTGTCTTGTATGTATTTAATGTGCGCAACTTATTGCCAAATCGCTCAAACATGAGAGTTAAATCGCAAGCTTTTAGTGCAAGGTTTCTTGTGCAACGTTTTTGTTGTCTGCTTAAAATTCGTTGCTCCACAAATTATGTGAAATAGATTCGCAAATACAAAAATTATTTTTGAACCAATCATAGCATATTTGTATCGTTGCCTTATAAGAACGCATCTCTATTTGTATCATATACCTCGGTGATTGTCGTGATCTCTATTAGAGCACTTAATATTAAAATATGTTCTTCCTGTTTCAAGTAGGTAAATAAAATAAATTTAAGTAAATAATCCGTAAAAACGTATGTATTATTGCATTATTGCATTATTAATATTTTATTAGGACAAATAATTTCATAATAGTAAGGTTTTAAGAATTGTTAAGTGTAAAACAATTAAACATAAGTTGTGTCTTTTAAAAATATAAGGTTGTGCTGCCATTGTTACACAGTTTTAATATATGTGTGTACTCTTATGGCTTGTGTAAAATATTGCTACCAATAAACATTTTTAATATTATTATAAATAATGGTAACAATATTTTATTGGCTATGACCTGCGGTCTTTCCTCCTATTATTATTAATTGAGAATTATTTTAATGCCGACTGCAATTGCGTAACGTAATTGCACCAGTTTCTCAATTCAAGTATGTAGACGAGCGCAACTGAATTTCCCCACATCTCATATTCAGCTCGTATTGTAGCATAACATAACTTCCACCAGGAAACGGCGCTTTAAATGACATTCGATTGACGTCGGCCTGAATAGCGAATTGAAATAATGCGTTCATACATTTGCCCAAGTAGGCCATCAGATTCTGCCTCTAGAGTGAAATTGAGCGTGGGCCGTGTGCCGTGTGTTTAATTAAAACCAGAGTCGTCCAACGTTGTGTGTGTGCTAAAGTTTCGAAACCTCGCCCTTGGGATTTTTTTTTTAATTTGTTCGTTTTTATACCTGTACAAATACAAATTGTACTTATGTAAAAGGACAGATATCGAGGAAATTATTTTTTCAACAAAATTTCAATAACAAGAATTCATGTATGCGCCATGAATCGCGCAATTTCTCAAAAACGGTAAATATTTTTTTCTTATTTTAACTTTAGTTTAACAGTTTCGCAACGTATACATTCTTTTGTTAAAAATAGGCAACCGGAAGTGAAAGTATTTTATTAAAGTACTTATTTTTTTAAGTTTTAAAATACTTTAGGTGCCAGAAAAATATTTTAATAAAAGTTATATACATCATTTTTCAGTAACTACATTTTTATGTGTCATTCGTTTTCGTGGAAATTTAACTTTTCACTTAACCAAAAAATATGCATGGCAATGAAATGATTTTATTTTAATAAAATGGGTGTTTGCTGTTATTATATTTTAGCTCTTTTCGAAAATATAAGATTTTAATAAATAACTGTGTTTACAATATTTGATTACGTATACATATTTATGAGAATGGCTCCAGTACGCATATAGATGAATTTTGCGTGTTTTCTGTAACTATTTTTTCTATATTTTTATCATACTTACTATACGACTATTTACTATACTTTTTAACTATATTTAATTTTAATATTTTTGTATGGTAATTAGTAAAGGATTTTCATAATTTCACATGTTTTTAAGAATTAGTCCGGTATACATATAAATGACAATTTACGTATAAATATTAGCATTTTAATTTTGACGATTTTGCACATTTTAAGCTCTCTATGACATGTTAAAGAAATTTGTTTACAATTTTAAAACCTTGCATTTTACGTACCTACAGATATTTGTAATGTTTTTTGATAATTTTGCAAATTTTCTGTAAGTTGCCTTGTTTCGAACGATTGTTTTTTAAATTTGTGTAGGATTCTAATCATTTTACAAGTTTTTGAGAATTAATCCATTATACATATAAGTAGATGATTTTGATTAATTTTGCAAATTTTCAGTAACTAACTTTCTTATGATTATTTTCACTTTAAGATTTATATTCAATTCTGACGTTTTTAACTGTTGTTATATACCTCTTACCAGACATCATAAGTGATTTTTTTTTATTCGACTAGTGAATTAAAACTTTGAATTCATTCAAAATCATACAACATCGATTTGATAGAATACCTTTAACTTCGTGGATCAACTTTCCGACTGCTTCTGGGGCTTCATTTGGAACCCCTTCTGGTTCAAATACACTGCAATCGGCATTTTAAAATTTTGATTTGACAATAAATGTCAATTTGACATTTCACCGACTAGATATTATAAAAATGAAATGTGTAACTTTTAAACTTTTTAAACTATTAATGCATTTTTATTGAGGGTTGTACATTCTATAAATATTATGTTCCAATTATGTTTTTTCGGCCACATGTTAGCCATTTGATTTTTTTTAATGGAAATTCGAGAAGGCTTCTGATCATTTTACGAGTTTTTGAGAATTAATCTTACACAAAGAGAAGATTTGATTTTACGGAAATCTGGAAACCATTTTGATGATTTTGTAAATTTTCTATAATTAACCAAATTTCGTAGATATTGTTTGCAATTTTATTATTTTTTGCAGAAATTTTTGAGCATGATAAATATCATGTATTTCATAATGTATGTATATAAATATGTAATTTTATTTCATTAGATATTTAGATTCGTATTTTGTAAGTTTTTTTTTCTAATGAAATTTGTGATATTTTGATGTTTTAAACAATTTGCAATTTTAATTTCTTTCATGATAATGTGTCCATCATTTTCATCATTTTACAAATGTTTGAGAATTTATCCATTAGACGTATAGATGATTTTAGCAAATTTTGGGCTGCATTTGTAGTATTTCTTTATCATTTTGATAAATTTATCGTTTTCTTCATCATCCATTTTGATGATTTTGCAAATTATCCAGAAATTAACCAAATTTCATATTTTTGCATTACATATTGTGTATTCAGAAATTGTTGTGGCTAATTAGAGCTTTGTATGTCATAAGATATTTAGAAATCAATACGATTTTGATGATTTCTGCAATATTTTGCATGCATTTTTATATAAATGATGACTTTTTAAAGGATTTTCATTTTTAGCTATTTAAAAAGAATTATATATGAACTATAACTGTAGGTGCTGAATATTATGATCCAAGATATTGAACGTAATTTATGGCTGCATCATGTAAATATTATTACATTTAATAAGTGCATGGTGCAAAAAATCATCACAATGTTAATATGTATTAGTGATTTTGCAAATGTTTGAGATTGAATCAATTTTACATATAGGTGTTTGCATTTTGTAAGATATTTTGGTGAAAATTTTCGATGTAGTTTGATGCCTTGGTACATTTTCGGCAACGTAACACTTTTACGAACAATTTTTAACATTTTTTTTTTTGAAATTTGTGATTCATTATGACAAATTGTCCTGTTTACGTTGCAATTTTTGAATGGTAATTTGTGAATGATTCTGATTGTTTTGAGTTTTTTTGACAATTACACATATACAGGGTGAGTCACGGGGAAAGGTAAATATTTTAAAGAGTAGTAGTATGTTGTAACAGTTTGTAACAGTTGTATCCCTGAAACAATTGAAAATTGTACTTATGTTCATATGTTTTTTTTAATTTGGTTTTTTGAGAATTGGAGTAATAATAATAGTTATTAGACAAAAAACTCTGCTAAGTTCAAACAGTTGTATCTTTGATACAATTGAGAATTGTACTTATGTTCATATGATTTTTTTTCATTAACATTCATTCTTCGTAATTCACCCTGTAGATGATTTTGATGATTTAGAGAATTACACATATACAGGGTGAGTGACGGAGAATTTTACATATTTTAAGAAGTACTAGTTTGAACCAATTAAAAACAATCATATGAATATCCTTCAAATTCTATTTTTGAGAATTTGTGTAATAATAATAATTATTATTATAATAGACAATAAAACTCTGCCAAGTTCAATCAATTGTATCTCTGAGTAGTATCTCCGAAATATTGAGAATTATACTTATGTTCATATGATTTTTTTAAATTTTGGCACATAATACTACTCCGTAACATTGCCTTTCTTCGTAACTCACCCTATAGATGATTTTGCTGATTTTAGCAAATTTTTTGGATAACTATTGTTTTTACGTAGATTCTGCTTGCATTTTTTAGTATATTTTTTATGAAAATTTGTGATTAATGAACAATTTAACCAATTTCGGTACAAATATTTGCAATTTTAATATTTTTTATAACACTGTGTGAAGAATTCTGATAGTTTTACAAATTTTTGAGAAATAATCCATTATTCTTATAGATATATTCTGACAATTTTTGAAAATTTTTGCAAAGTTACGCATACATGTTTGCATTTTAAAACTTTTTTAATGCAATAAATATGATGCCTTATACCGAAAGGAAGATAGTCTAAAGAATAAATAAATAAATAATGCAATATAAAAACATGCACACAGTTTTTTACTCTTATAAATATAGTAAACATTTTTGTACAATATATTGAATATAGCTTCACCAAGTAAATAAAATAAATATAGTGAACATAATTTTGGGACCGAAACTTGGCGCTTATTTAAAACAGATATTTAACAAGATTTAAGTTTTAATAAAAAAATTATAATGATGATCTTTTAGTTCTCTTAAATTATAGTTAAAATATTGTTTAGTGCCTATCGTTTACAACCATAATTTTGGTTTGGGTATAAATCTTTGCAGTTTGTAAGATTTCGTCATCGTTTAGGGTTTATCGATTAACCGTAAAAATTGTTTTATCAATAGATCTTCTCTGTTTGTAAGGTTTTTGATTGAAATTGGTACTAAATGTTAATGACTAAAAATTTTATATTAACCCTAGAACCACAACGTGGAGTTTGTGTTGCAATTTACACAACGTGGCGTCCTATAAGACCACAATTAGAAGGTATAATATCTTTTATATGGGAAGGTAATTAGTAGCTTTAAAACATAGTGTATTATTAGTAATTAACATTAAATGTTGAAAAATATATTTACTTATATAATAATCCCAAAAACATTTAAACAAAATTTCCATGATTTAGAATACGAAAATAATAAGAAAATTTGAAAACATTATACCGATTAAAAATAAACGAAAATTTTAACTTTTTCCTAGAGAATGTTTTAAATATGGGATCAATTTGTTACTCATTGTACACAAGTTATGTTTCACTTGCAATCTATACAAATGCTGAGGCGATGTTCAGCACATACACTTTTCTTGCAGTGTTCACATTTATTTTGCGCTTTGCGGTTTTTTTTCGAGGGCAATAATCGCAACGGCCTAAAGGACGCTCAGATCTTTGTGCAATTTCTTCTTCTTCACATTTTAAAATTTGGCGATTGATGGCTCTTGTGTCTCTTGGAAGTCGGCCATTATTCATTCTTTCTCCGAGATGATCTTCAACTAATGAAAGAGAACGATTTTTTAAGAATGCTGAATGTTTGGGCTCTGTTTCACCTGGCAAGTTATATTTGTAAATGACATAAGAGTTAACTCCTGCTATATCAATCATTCCATAAAAACATCTCAGTGGCCATCTTCGAATTTTCCTTGATACTGTGGTTAAATGACAAAGTTGATCAAAAGTATCAACACCTCCTTTCGTTTGATTATAGAACATAATCATTTCCGGCTTTTTTGCTTGAATCTCTATATCACCTTGTGTATGCATTGTAGATAGAAGAATAACCGTTTTGTTTTTATTTGGAACATAAGAAAATAGTGTCATATTTTTGTTGTATACAAACATTGACGAATTGACTTATATCCCTTTTGTTTCTATTCGCTACTTTGGAATGGTGGGTTTGTTTTTCCTCATTGTACCGACCATGGTAAGTTCTTTCTCCAATAATTTTTCAGCCACTTCATGGGAGCCAAACCAATTATCCATAGTACAATTTCGATTTGTACCATATATTTCTTTGGTGAAATTTAGGACATTCTGCGTAGGAATAGAATATCCATGTTCTCTTGCTTCTTTGCCTAGATCGGGCTTTGTTGAACACATGTAATATGTTTTAGAATCGCACATAACTAATTTTAAACCATATTTGTCTGGTTTGTTAGGTATGTACATTTATTAATGGATACCTACCCCTGAAACCTAAAAACGTTACATCAACTGTTACATATTCTGACGGAGTATAGTTTTGTCTACAACGTCCTTCAAATATATCCCAAATGTCTCTGATAGCGGCAGTTCACCCTTCTAGGGTTAAAAATAAGGTGTTAGGTCTCTGGATGAACATAAAAAATAGTTTTTACCATATATGTACTTTTTTTTTGCGTGGTGCAGAATAGCAGCAGTTTTTAGTAAATCTGTAATACCTGTATATGTGCTTTTCTGTTGTAATTATTTAATTATAATGACCAGAATGGCTCTGTCAATTGATATGATTGGTATGATGATAAAGTCATGTGGTAGACATATCAGTTTCGTTCTTTTTTTTTAGAATGTAAGCATTCGCGCATCAAGCGTCAATCGGAAGCACGCGCTCATCTTCGATAACAAACAAACTGAAAATTACTACAAAATTTTTCACGGAGCTTTGCGGCTTGCTATTAATATTTCGTTTCTGTAGTAATTTACGAGGCGAGCCTAAATATTTACACCGGCGCGGGTTTTACAAGACCGTCCCAGACGACGATGGTCACACGTAAACCTATTTGCGTGACACGACCGCGGTGCAGTTCCGCATTGACGTCGTTGCGCGGTGGTCTCTTCAGTCGGTCGTGAAGTAGGTGGAGGCCTTTTTTTGGCGTTTGCTGCAAGAGTTATTAGTCCCCGGGATTAGTGGTACGGCCCGGTGTGTCTCCCTACCAATTTGAAGCTGTACGTCGACACGGTGTGATCGGGTATTATTTCATTGTGCGCTCGTGACCGCCACACGCATCCGTGAGCCAGTTTTGGAAAAGTGTGCCGTTCTTTTGTTAATAACGTGACGATTCATTGCGATAATTTGTTGGTAACCGCTGCTGTAAATATTAGAGGCGCTCGCGGAGCGAAACGCTGCGAAAATGTCCCTGTGGATGAATTACTTCAAAATCGGCTATAATGAGAGGAAATATAAGAAGATGAACCGACACTCTTCTTACACAGTAAGTTTTTGGTTTTTCAAAAATTTAAAAAAAAAAAAATTATCTGTACACAAGTACACACAAAATATTCGTACATTTCTACATGTATACTAACCAGGGGTGGAATAAATCATGATTTAAAAAAAAACAATCAATGATTTAAAAAAAAATAGATAAGATTTGTTTGATTTTTTTTTTATATATTTGATCAGTTTTTGTCAGTTTTCAGGTGATTCATCAATTGATTTACATCACGATTTTAATCATGATTTTTTAAATAACTGTTGGTGTCACCAGTCGGCGACTTATCAACTTTTCTGCCTATTTTAATTATGTTAATATCGGAAAATAACAATATTTTTTATCGGTTTTTCCGTCCTTTTTAATTGCATCAACATAATTATAAGATATATTCTCTTAGATTTGTGAAATTATTAAATTATAAGTCAAATCAAAATTTCTTGGCCAAATATACATTCCACATAATTATGTTTTTCTATATTTTTTTAAGTTGATTTTACATTTTCAAAAGTTTCTAAAATACGACAGGTATTTTAAAAATGAATATATTTTTTTCGCATTTCAAGGGATTTACATGTTTTGGCTCACCCTGAACAAGAATTGATGTTCCTGTGTATCTGTGCCTTGTGATGTACCAAAAATGGAAGAAAAGAATGAATACTGCATAGCCGGGTTGGAATAAATCATGATTTATAAATTCCACATTAGTATGTTTTTCAATATTTTTTTAGTTAATTTTACATAATTTGCCGTAATTAACATTTCCAAAAATTTCTAAAATACGACAGGTATTTTAAAAATGAATATATTTTTTTCATATTTCAAGGGATTTACATGTTTTGCCATACAATGAACAATAATTGATGCTTTAAAAATTCTGTGTTTCTGTGCAATGTGATGGACCAAAAATGGAAGAAAAGAATGAATACTGCATAGCCCGCATTGAATAAATCATGATTTAAAAACAAACAAAAACCAATGATTTTTCTTTTTAATCAAATAAATCATGATTTATTTATTTTTATTTTTTTAATATATTTATGATCCCTTTTTGCCAGGGTAGATGTGATTTAAATCAATGATTTTACATCACGATTTAAAGCACATTATTTTTTTAGTTGATCATTGATTTTATTTTATATCACTTGCTGGCTTGGTAATTGTAATCGTGCGAAAATACAGACTTCAAGCGATTTACATGTTTTCGCATCCCATGAACAAGAATTGGTGATTCAGGTCTTATGCATGTTTGCATTTTAAGACCTTTTATAATAATAAATTAATTAGTTTATAATTGTAAAAATAATAAATTAAGTGAATATTATATTCCAATATATTGAATATACAATATAATTTAAATGAACTAAAAGATTATTATTATTATAGGAGATATAGTTTATGAAAAATCATCAAAATCCGTAATACATTTTGATACTAATAAAACTGCCTCAATTCTTTCTACAAAAATTAAAAAAATATTGTACATATGCCCTTAAATTTAACAAAATCTAAAATTTATTGCCAATATCCATCAAGAAATCTTACAAACTGCAAACATCTATACGTAAAACTTAATATTTCGATTGCAATTGAAATGCACTAAACGATACTTTTAAGTTTAGTTAACTAAATCAATCAATTTTGGTGCTTATTTGATTTATGTTGGGGAGATACCGTTTGAAGTTTACTTAACTAAATATAATTTAAACGAGCTGAGCGATTATTATTATTATTATTATTATTATTATTATTATAGAAGATTAGTTCCCGATAGTCATCAAAATCCTTAATACATTTTGATTTTTAGTTTTAAATATACGACAAGTTTCAAGAGCAATATTTACAGTCAGTTGGTGTAGCTACAGAGTGAGTTTTTTTTTTCATTTTAAACAATGGGATCTCGGCAACCATAAGACATAGAGATTCTGTTAAATGAGGAAAGAGTTGTAATTTTAAGAGCTTATGCAAGAAGTTTTTGTTTTATGAAAAAAAAACATCGTTTTTGAGTAATAATACAAACTTTTTTTTTAAATGGCATAAAAATCAAAATCATAGTTTGCTTTGACCTTTTTTAAATGGACATTTTTTTCTCTTTGAAACGATAATGATAATAATAATAATAATAATTTATTAATGCTAACACCATTTACAGGTTTACATAAGTCAATATAATTCATACAATATAATATAGATAATAATACACAGTAAATACACAAATACGATATAAAAGTGTAACAAAGATTTAAATATGACAAGTGGGGACGACAACAAGTAGCGAAAGTGGAATTAACCATGATCAAGTAATTAAATAAATTAAATAAATGAGTCATACATCATCGATACATCAATCTTCCCAACAGTAGTATGTTTTTTGTAGTAACAGGGTTTTGAGGTGACTTTTGAAGTCAGTCAGCGATAGACAGTTGATTTCCGACGGGAGTTTATTAAAAAAATTAGTACCCAGTATCTAAGGTTTGCTATACTTACTTTCATAAATAAATTAGATGCAGGAATGTTCATTGTATAATTTGAATATAATTTAGTACCTATAATTAGAATAGAAAAACTAATAGAATTCTCGTAGTAAAAGAGAAAAAAAGCTTTCCATGACAAACTCGGTTTTTGCTACTCTCAATAATACAAATAGTCCTGTATCGTGTTTATTTGTCAAAGTAAGTAATAATTTTCGTAAAGTTAATTTTCGAAGATGACCTTTATTTATCAAAGTAAGTATAGCAAACCTTGTATCGCTATAAAGAGAACAAAATGCCCTTTTTAAAAATGTCTAAGCCAACCATGACTGCCATTTAAAAAACTAAAGTTTCTATTATAACTGAAAAACTGTGGTCTTTTTTCAAAAAAACAAAAGCATATCTTGCATACGCTCTTAAAACGACAACTATTTCCCCATTTAACCGAATCTCTATGTTTTATGGTTTCCGAGATCCCAATACTTAAAATGAAAAAAATAACACTCTGTATCTACACCAACTGAACGTAGTGAATATTGTGCTTGAAACTTGGCGTATATTTAAAATTAAAAATCAAAATGTATTAAGGATTTTTATGATTTTCGGAAACTAATCTCCTATAATAATAATAATAATCGTTTAGCTCGTTTAAATTATATTTAGTTAACTAAACTTCAAACGGTATCTCCCCAACATAAGTCAAATAAGCACCAAAATTGATTGATTTAGTTAAGTAAACTTAAAAGTATCGTTTAGTGCCTTTCAATTGCAATGGAAATATTAAGTTTTACGTATAGATGTTTGCAGTTTGTAAGATTTCTTGATGGATATTGGCAATAAATGTTAGATTTTGTTAAATTTAAAGGCATTTGTACAATCTTTTTTAATTTTTGTAGCAAGTTTTATTGAAGGAATTTCGGAATTTATAACAACCAATTTTTTTTTTTAAATTTTTAAAATGTTATTTTATATCATATGAAATCTAAAAAATTTAAAAACTAAATTCATAAATAGATATTTCCATGATATGGAACAGAATTTTGTTGGGAGAACCAACTAGAATTTAATGTTTTTTTTTCTCGTTTTATTTCATTACATTTATTAAATAAATTCATTGGTAGAATTTTCCATGGACAACAGTAGTAAAATTGATGAAATATATCAGAAAATTGTGAGTTTTTGAGAATATCATTTTGGAATTTTTAATGTTGAATTTTAGAATTTAAAATCAACTAGAAATTATTTTTATTTTTAAGATTTTAATTTAACCTTTACAGTATGAATATTTTAGAACAAAATTCATTATTGGAAATATTCAGATACATTGATACAATTTTTGGATTTTTGTAGATAAAAATTTGGAAATTATTTTTTTGAGAAGTATTGCACTGCACTTTTATGAAATTAATTTTTTTAAATGCCACTCCACTGGGGAATTAGTTATCATCAGGATTGGTGTGATTTAAATATAAATCAATTGATCAACGATTTTTTTTAAATAAATCATCGATTTATATCTAATTTTTTTTTTTTAATTATCATTGTTGTTGCACTGTTTGTACTTACTTAAATTTGATGGCATGTGCACATTTCATTTTTTTTTAATTGCTGAATTTTGAGATAAAAATTTTGGAATTTATAACCAACTAAAATTCGGACTTACTCGAATTTAATGTATTTTTTTTTTCATTTTAATTCGTTACATTTTTTAAATTCATTCATTAGTAGAATTTAGAAGTAAAGTAGAACAGTAGTAAAATTAGATGAAATTTGTCAGAAAATTGTAATTTTTTGAGAATTTCATTTTGGAATTGTTAATGATGAATTTTAGAATTTAAAATCAACTAGACATTATTTTAATTTTTAAGATTTTTTTTAATTATACAGTATAAATATTTTAGAACTAAATTCATTTTTGTAAATATTCAGGGCATTTTAGAATTACGCACCATTAGTTAAATTTGATGATACATGTACGAAATTTTTCGATTTTTGTAGATAAAATTTTGGAAATTGAGTTCATGAGATGAATTGCAGTTTTATGAAATTAATTTTTTTAAGTGCCACTCAACTCAGGAATTAGTTATCATCAGGGTTGGTGTGATTTAAATCATTTGATATGTATCAAATGTTTTTTTTTTAATAAATCATTGATTTAAATCAAAATTGATTTTGTTTTAAATTTATAATGTAAGCACACAGTACCTACAGATACACTGATTTTTTTTAATCATCAATTCTTGTTCAAATTTAAGAATTTATTAAAACACATCACATGATTTGAATCGTGATGTAAATCAATTAAATCACTTCTAAACTGGCAAAAACGTATCATAAATATAAAAATAAAAAATCAATGAAATCAAATTAATCATGATTTATAGATTTTTTTAAGTCATGATTTATTTCAACCCTGGTTATCATACAAAATCATGAACATTTTATTAATGTTTTAAAGTTTAAATTAATGATTGTAGGAAGAATTACATGGGATTTTCTTGCAATTTTTGTTCACGAAATTTATGTTTTATCACAATTCAATATTCCTGGTTTTCCAAAACAGTATTGAATGTTTGTTCGCTTAGGTCCAGTTATACAGTCGTGGATCATCCTTAACTATTTTTCAGTTACCTAGCATACAATTGTCAACACAATCGAATCCATAGAAATTACCTACGATATATTATTGTTAATACAATGATGTCCTTAGAAACTTAACCACGATCAAAGATAATCCACGATCGTACAACTGCGCCTTAGGCCCAGTTGTACGATTGTATCTTAGGTAACTGAACCATGACCAAGGATAATCCACGATCGTACAACTAACTGGGCCTTAATATCAGAAATAGTGACCATTAGTTCAATTTCATGATAATTTGAGGAATTTTTGGATTTTTATTTTGGACATTGATTATACTTTCGCTAATGCTCAAAGATGGCGAGAATTTTCTTGTATTTTCGGAACATCGTTTTCGTATAAACAAAAAATAGATGCTAACAAAGGTTAGCATAAACACAAATTGTCTGGGCTCTTGGGAGGAACGGTTTTTTTTTAATGCCAGTGGCCCCATCATGTTAATAGATACAATCTGCTAAAAACATGTAACGTTGTAAGGTATAAATCTATCAGGAAAGTTTATTGTGAAAATAGCACAGTCGCAGTATTTTTGCAGGAAGCAAAGGTGAAAAGCTCATTAACGTGAAAACAACATTATAATGCGTGTAGGTACTCCGGCGTTTTACGACCTCATGAGTAATTGTTTCCAATCTCCTCAATAACACGACCGTATTTATTTTGCCTCGATTTTGAAGAGTTTTCCCGGATGTAAATGTTTAGATTTGTGCCTGATGCAATAAATACAATCAATTTCCATCTTTATTACGTGTTTTGCAAAGTGGGCCGACGTCGGAAGCTATTCGTTACAGGATCTGTGTCCAAATTATCGACGTGCTCGCCCACGCAATTATTTAAAATTAAGTTTCTGGAATTACTACAGAAGCCACATTTCTAAGTTATGTTTTTACATGTATATGAAAAGGGATTAATTACATAAAAAAATTATCAGGTTTTACAGATTCTGCAATCTTAATTGAATTCAAATGTATTCATGTCAATACAATACAGTAGGTAATGTTCGTTTACATAGGTCATAATTCTGTTTATTGTTGTAAATTGTCAGGTACATAATAAATCTTGTTCCTCCTCCTCGATCCTTCACCCTTCGTGAGGGTTTGGTGACGTCATCGATGTGCTAATCCTTATCAGTATAGCAAATATTAGTGAATCATGTCAATAATGATGAATTCATCTATTTATTAACATAATTGTTATACATTAAAACATTAAATTTTAAACTATAAATATTCGTCATAATTTAAAGACTGATTATTTTATTTACAAAGCACATTGCTGTAATAATATAAATAATGGCTCTATTCAGTAATTATTTCAATAGCGGTGTTTATATCACTTTTTAGCCAACCAATAAATGTTGCATTGTTTTTAATTAAAAACAAAGTTCAAGCATAACATATTTTATAAAAAACAGACAAATTTTGAATATCGGAAAGACCCAAATTTTAGGATATTTTAAAATAAAATTCATTTTATTTCATAAATACATTGAAAAAAAAAAGTTTCCTATACTTTGTAGAAACGTGTAAAATAGACCCACTCGCTCGCTGTGCTCGTTCGTGAAGACATTTAGACCCGCTGGAAAACTCTCGCTTTTCTTAACTTGTAAAACAATCGACTCATGGCTTTGATCTAAATCTAAAAGTGATCGAATTTTTGGAAAAAAAACCCAAATTTCGTGCATGGTATATTACTTATATTTAATATTAATATTAATTATTATAGTATATTATTCTAAAAATTAACACCGAAAGGTAAATGGCAAAGGAATAAATAAATAAAATACTAAAAATGTAATGCATTTAATTTTAATCCGATTTTCTAAATTTACTCCTGTTTTTTGAAGATTTAACCACATTCAATATAAAAATTAATTACTACTTAATTGGTTAATTAGTTACTCAGTCATGCGAGTAATGAAATGCGTAGCTCCGATTGGTATTTATGGCACGAGTCCAGTAATCAGGAAAACACAATGAAATGCTCCGCACAAATAAATCTGCAATTACTGAACTGTACGTGCATGTTAGCGTAAATTATTGATCAATGTCACTCGCGTCAATTAAATTGGTTTATCTTGAACTGTGTAAACCACTCTCCTGATGTGTGTACGCTAAGGTTCAACATTTGGTGAAAAATCCACCAGATTCGATAAAAATACTTTAGAATGTTTACTAGATATTCAACATTGAATCGCTGATAGTAATATTTAGTTTTATTTTGCTTATATATTATATAATATACATAATATAATTAAAATCAATCGATTTTCAAAATTTAAAAAAATAAGTAAAAATTTTAATAAAATTTCATAATCGATAACTAGTAGGTGATAACTCTGTAATGTATTGTTTGTTTGTTTAGATTTAGGATCAGCTATGATCACAGGTTGTATTTAAGGTTAAAAATTGCAGTAATTGGTGTTAAAAATGCGAATTACAAATAGCAATCTGGGACATTTTATTTTCATTTTCGAATAGTTTAGAATATAGATTCGAAGACAATTTATAGATTTAAAATGTAATTTGCAAATTTTTGACTGTTTTGAGGTTTCGTTTACCTAATTATTTGATTAATTAGATTATTTAACTCATGTTCATAAATTCTTATAATAATTTAGACTAGACTATTTATAATAATTTAAATCTTTGTTTTGACTCATGATTTATTTGTTTTACTTTGTTACTTACTTATGTACTTTTGTTACTACTTTGTTACTTTGTTTTTATTTTGTGTGATCGTATAATGGTAGTACTTCTTTACGTTGTGTTTGATTTTAAATCATTATTGTGACAACTTATTTTACTTGTCATACTCATTGTCGATTTAATCACTTTTTTTTGTCAATTCTTTATTCCGAGGTAATGTGTGTGTTAGTTACAATAACATTAATAAAAAAAGACACTGATTTATGGATGAAGTGTAATTTATTTACTTCAAAGGATTTAGCAACTATAAACACCAAATTTGAATTTAATGACTTTCTTTATTCAAAAATTATCATTTTATTTGTTCAAAAAGTATTAGTGGTTTTTTGATAAACAATTTCAGCAAGTTGACACATCAAATAAATGACCACCTGTGTACCTATGGTGATTCCCTTGGTACATGTTCCCACAGCATAGAAAATGGTAGTATTTGTGTCCACCAATATAATCAACACATTAGTTGGATATTTCTAGTAACGTCAATGACTGCATAACTGCGGTTATGCCCGCACAGCTATTTCAATACATGTCACCTCTCATGAATCATGGCGCAGTTTGTATCCAATGCTACACTCCATCTATTACTTTAGGATTCGCTAGGATAATAAATTTTGAAAATCGATCATTTATGCAGAGAGCTCAAGAAAGTCATGAGAACATTTTCAACTAGTTCCAACGAACTAGTTGGATGGTATCGAACAATAATGACAAGTAATGACATATGAAGAATCTAGTTAAATTATTTGCTTGTATCCTAGGAAATATTCCAGTAATTTTTCAAAATATATTTCATTTGCATTTTGAACGGTGTCATCTATTAGTATACACTTATACGCTCTGCCATTGGATTTTTATTCATATTACCTTATAGTACTTTTTCGTTTAGTTTCAAAATCTGATTGAAATATTAAAATTGTAATGTAATTAACATATTAATAGCAACAATTTGGAGTTTCATCATCAAGTTTGTGATAATTTTATAACAGTATGTTATATTTATTTTGGTTATTTATCGACATTTTCCTGCTGATAATTTTATTGATATTTTGCAAATAAAAAACGATTGTAATGAGTCGATAGCCAAAATATATATCCCAATAAATAAGTTTTTTACTTTTTTATTCAAGTTTTCAATAGCTTACTGTTTACTAAATTTCTAAATATCAATTATTAATTGGAGCCACCCACACATTTCGTGTGGGTCGTCTTTAAATGTAATAGACCACAAACTGCGTTTACTGTACAGTGTTCCCTGAAGATAACGACTCGTTGTATAAGGAAAGCAATAAAACTGCTTACTTATCCGAGGAGAGTTTGCAATGACACGTTCTTCTGCGTCACCCTATATGTGGGCAGTTAATAACAGTAAGACGGGTAAATGGTCTTTCATGAAGGATTTGAGCCCAATAACATTGAAATTAAGTTTACCAGCATTGCGATACGTGGCGCAGGAATTAAGGCTCCGACTAATCAATAAATGGTTTGGATTCTCGTGCAGTGCAATATTGTTATTACCGATTTGAAACGAATAATAATAGCGATTACTTAATAAGGTAAATTTAGGGAAAAGGTTTAAAAGGTGTTATTATGATGTCAAGGACTATATGAAAGAGTCATTTTAAATGTCCATCGGTGTTTAAATCTGTGTGGCGTGTTCTATGTATTGTATCAGGGTGTTTTTATATTCCTTATTTTAATTATTGACCAAATCAGCTGTGATTTTAAATAATGTGTTTATGAATTATGTACCTATGTAACGCTCTAATATTCGTTGTAACGGATCCAACTACAATAAAGAGATTATTATTATTATTATTATAAACAAAAATTTTGCAAATTTAATTTAGAAACATTTAGTGGTAATGTTTTTTTTTTTCGTGAAAAGGATAGTTTTCTAAAAGTTTGCAAAAATTTGTTAAAATGTTATTAATTTGCTTTGTTGTCAATTTGTATGAATTCTGTCAATTTTTGTCAATTGTCAATTTGCTAAAATCTGTACAATATATCTACAGTTCTGCAAATTAATGATGATATCGCATTCTTGAATTTTTTGAGAATTACACATTTTTTTAACAAAAGTCCATCACGTTTTAAAAAAATTTAAACATTTTGTCAAATTACTCAATTACTAACTAAAAAAAATGAAATTTTCTATTTTCGTTGCATGCAGTTTTGCACTTTCGCGCATTGAAATCATAAGCTCTCCCGACAGCTGTGCAAAGAGATTTGAAGATGTAAACAGTAATGTGCATTGCCACGTTTATCGTATTCATGGGAGAAACATCTGATTTTAATGGGTTTGAGAGCGATAAATTCCGATGTTCTAAATGCGGCCCCGTTTGGAACAGAAAAGAAGCCGGAAATGTAGTTTGACATTAAATGTCCATCAAGTACTAAATATATGCATCTGTTAGAGTCGAGTCCGATTATTTTCATCCGAGAATATAAAGCAATTTACACATGACCATTAAGTGAATGTCTTATAATTTGGAAGGAAGTGTACTATTTATTATGCCGTAAATCACGTTCACAAAAAATAAATATTACATATACAGGGTGTTTCAAAGTAAACCACCCAAATCGCCACTTCCACCAGATGGCAGTTATTTTTTTGTAGAAAACAATAAAAATCAGAGGTTGGAATTTCGTATTTTTGTTATTATTGCAAAAATCCCCATTGTCTATTTCATATATCTAACAAATATTCCTTCAATTAATTTATAAAAACGAGTTTCAATTGTGAAATCGTTGTTATCAATTCCAAGTAGGCCATACAAATAACCCTGATTTATAATAAATCTTGACACTTAAACTGATAACATCGACACTCATGACATGACAATAGATAGATATACAGATACCTGTTCTAAATGTTGGCTCAGTTGTCAGAGTTACTTTTTTATAATAAATAAATAAACGCCATCTGGTGGAAGGTTTGGTTGGTTTAATTTGAAACACCCTGTATATGAAATACAACTTTTTATCTACGATAGCCCAAAATTTAAAAAAACATATATTATTTGTGTTAATTAGTCCTATATAGTTTCTCGACAATTTTGCCTGAAGATGATTATATAATTTAACCGAAACCGGTCACAAATGAAAATTAATAAAACATTAAGGAAATACAAGAGAACAATTTCTTCCCATATCATATATTATTTTTTAAGATTGGTAAGATAAGAGTAGTATGCTATAATTTGACAAATAGTGTAATACAATTGATTACAGAGGAAAAGCAAAAGAAAATTACTGTATTAAAAATACTTTAATATACTCTGATTTTTCTAAACTGGCGTGCACGTCATCAAACAGCTGTGTGATGAGGTTTTTTTGTACCAACGTGATTGTTTTCGAGAATATGCATAACAATAGTTTAAGAATCGAAATTAATCTGAGGATCATTTGTTACATAACACTGATCACCGGTGGTTATAAATAGGTAATCGGTGTATTAACCGCGGACACAATTTTCGCCTGCCAATCATGTAATAAATCATGTTATGTTGGCAGGCGTGACATTTTTTCGGCGACGATGCCACATCTTTGTCACTAACACATGCTCATACATGTGTGTATAACCAAACTTCTTTGACGTCTAACTTGTTACATTTGATCGATTAATACAATGCATATTTTGCCATTGTAGATGTTAATCCATAACCACAGCATTGATATCTGTACGAAAAACGGCAGAGAAGTCGACGAATATGATACGAACCGCGCACTGTCGCACAAGATTGCACGGGCGGAACAGCTGATTGCAGCCATTTTTAAATACCCAGGACAGCTGGCAACCTTGTAAAATTGTGCCATAATTATTATGATTATTATTTTGATGACGTGCACGCCAGTTTAGAAAAATCAGAGTATATATCACAAATTGCGAAAATCGGAATGTCCCATTGCTAGTCAAAAATGTTGTCCAAAATTTGAGTAGAGATTTAATTTGTCCTGTATTTGGAATATACTTAGTTAAACAAATCTATTATCTATCTATTTCAATTTCCAGTACATATGATACACACCTATTAGCATCCATTTTCTAAAAACTTAACTAAAACGCGTTTCTATCTTTCAGAACATAGAATAATTCTTCAATTGACAGTTGGAAATATGACTGATGTAGGACACTTTGACAGCATTCTAGATATATCTCTTTGTTTATAATTGAAGGTTATGGTTTATGGAAAAAGCTATTTTGTACATATTTTAGCTGCAATATTTGCTAAAAAGTATTTTAAATATAGATTGCTGCAGCCTAACTTAACCTGACCTAACCTAACTTAACAGAGCCGCAATAATGTAGTAAATAAATGGCACCAACCCTTCATAACTTACCAGTAGTTAAAAATTTAATTGAAAAAAAATATCATTATATATGTTTCTTTTTATTTTACTAATAGTAACCTTGGTTAGGTTAGGTTAGGTTATGTTAAGGGGATTCATACAGCACTAATACCCATTACAGAATAGGGCCATTAAAATGTTTTAAACTATGAGTAGACATTTTATTCAACTTGTATCAGGGCAATATTTTGTCGTGCGGTTTTCCCACATATATAACATAAATCGTTGACTGATATGTTAATGTAAATATATATAATATGTTCCTTTATCTTATTTCTTTTTTGGCGTTTTTCAATTACCATAGCCCTCGGTAGACTAGAAGTCCCTCTCCGTCTTCTATTTCTTGGTGACCAGTTTTTCTTATTTTGTTTCCCTTTTAATTACAGCCTCGCACAGAATCGGAAGAAGACTCGCCGAGGCCTCTCTCCGAGACGAGCGACGTCAGTGTTGAGGTTGGTGGCACTTTGGGGAGACGACGGGGACGCACAGTTGGAGATAAGCACAGGCCACTGACGAGGTACCTGCCTATCCGCAGTTCTGAGTTGGACCTGCGGCAACACATTGAATCGGCAGGTTTGTGCAATCAAATTTATATGACCTATGATTATTGCCACCTCTACAGCTATATCGTAAAACAGGATTAAAGATGATGATGATGATAATTGTCAAGAAAAATTTTGTTGAAGACTACATTTTACAGTTAAATAATATTTCCCAATTATACAGTTTATTTTATATCTCAAAAACGATATGCCGTAGAAAAAAGTGTTTCCATGAAAATGAAAGAATTTCAGTAGATCCATAGTTTACCATTGTTATTTATCCATAGTTATTTAATGTCGCTCTTTCCATTTTCAAAAATAAAACAGTTCTCAAATTTTGAGCATTTTGACATATGTCAAAGTATGACATTGAAATAAATGAGGTAAACTATATGCGAAAAATTGTATATCGTTTTATTGACTCTGTGTACTGAAATTTCTGATTACATTTGACTCATAGCAGTTTACTTACAGCCTATGAATTAGTTAAAGAAATAACAATTCATTTTTATAATACAACCTTTTTATCTTTTATCCGATTTGAATTTTTATTGACTGAATCTTCACTTGCCTTATATTCAGGTCACCAAGCAGATCTCTGCCCGCACGTCAAAATAAACACTACTAGCTGTCGGGGCTTCCTCCACAAGAAGGGGTCAAAATTGAACGGCTGGTCCAGAAGGTGGTTTGTTTTCGATAGGATTAAGAGGACTCTCGCTTATTACGCAGACAAGAGCGAGAAAAAAGTCAGAGGGGGTGCATTCTTCCAGGTAATTTTTGTACTAATTTGCTCATTAAACTCGAGTAAAATCGATGGTATCAATTGATCAAATTTTTGTGATGAAAATTTCAGGCCATCGAAGAAGTGTATTTGGACCACGCCAACTCCGTCAAATCCCCGAACCCTCAGCTGACGTTCATCGTGAAGACCCACGATCGGTACTTCTACCTGATGGCTCCCTCCCCCGAGGCCATGAGGATCTGGATCGACGTGATCTTCACCGGCGCCGAGGGCTACCAGGAATTCGAGCTGGGCACTTGAACGCTGCTCCACCCACATTCACTGCAAGCGATTAATCTGTGGGAGCCCACAGCTGCCGCCGCTTATAAATATAAGGTTACTATTTATGTCTTGTTCGAAGCGGCGTCAAAACTGTCTACTTATAATATGGTGCGTATTAATCGGTTCGTTTTAAGTTACCAAAAAGGGAGTTCTACGATCTGCGCTGGTTGGAAGCATTTTATTTTGTATATTTGTTTAATCACCGTGTATAATAATCTCTCGTGTTCATTATGATTGCTGTTCGCACTTCGCGGAATATGAAATTAGTGCCTTTGACGTAACGAAGACTGTATTTCATATTACTTTCATATTTATATAATTATAAATGCATTTTAGATGTCTTTACTAGATCATGTTACACATTATATGTAAGACTGTTTATAAACATTGTATTTTATAATAAAATTGTGTTTTTTAACTTTCACTACATTTATGAGATGCACTCAATTAGACTTCAACGAGTTTAAAGCTAGTTTTGGGGAGTTTAAGCACAGAAAAGGTAAGTCACAATTGGTAAAGAATTATTTATTATTTCTTTCTATCTGTAGGTTTTGAATTTTTTGGAGTTAATTGACAAAAAGTGTCAAGGTAAAAAGGTAATTACGATTTTTTGTGACATTGGATATGAGCTCCCTGAATTAGATAGAAATAATATTACTGACACCAGAAAAAATGATTATAACTATTTTTGATAAAAATGAAACTAAAGTAATACTAAAACAAAATAAAAGTAAAAAATATTTGCTCAATTTCGATTTTGCTTTTTACATTTGAATGATCATTCTCAAAATTTCCAATCAAAATATTTATTTATTCATTTTTTTTTCTAAAATGTTACTATTTCTGTCCACATTTTAATTACTCTAACAAAATATTACTGATTTGCCAAAATAATTATTTTCAAAGTGGATATAATTTGCCACATTAAATTTTTGATTGAGCCTGTAAAAATTTCAATGAGTGCTATCAAATTTTTAACATTTAATTTTTTATGTCAACATTTAAATGATTATACTTATGGCCTTTAGGATTTCAAACGTTTTCCCTCAAGAATAAATTTAGATAGGCTACCAGTTTGAATTTAAATTTTGTTAAAATTTTCAAAGTAACACTTTTTATGTTTCATTGACTTGAAATTTGCGTCATTTGATCAGAAAATAAATATGGATTTCAGGATCTGATAGTATGGACTATTTTGAGTAAAAATGGTCATATAAACAAGAGTCCAATGCTGAAGGGTTAACAATATGTAGGTGTGTTAATGTTATTCAAAGAGCCATATAGCTGATTATTGCATTTATTCATGATTTAATTTATAAAACCTGCAAATAATTATTAATAATTCAAAGTTAATCTTCAAATACCACACCACCAACTTCAGTGCATCTTTGATAATAATAGTAATTAAGACTATTTTATATGAACTTTTTTTTTCTCAAAATAGTCCATACTACCAGATATTGACCATTCCTCCTGAGACACTTTGCATATTTTAAATTGGTAAGTATAAGTTTTCTGATCTTTAGTAGTCGCCAAATAATTTTAGTTTAAAAAACTTTTTGGTGGATGCGCCGGGAGATTTTTTTTAACCCGATTGCGTATTCAAGTATATTGTATAAATGAAAAATCGTGAATACCATTATACTGTGCGATCGACAATTATTTAGATAAAAGAAGCCCTTGAGATGTTGGAAGTATGTCTGCTGGAGCACAAGACGTCTCTTAATATCTGATGGAAGCAATTCATGATAGGCCTGTTTTTTGTAGGGATCCATATCCCAGTCCTTCAAAATTTGTTGGGAGGTTCCATAATACTGACTACTGACAGTCATAGCCGCCCCTTATCTAGATACTTGTTGATCACACTGTATAAGTCATATGTACAATTCGGGCTATTGTAGAATTAAAATTTTCGATTTTTCTTACTATCATCAGTTATGATCGAGTAAATTAATTTTGGTGGATGGGCCGGGCTAATAGTAATGCTGTGATATGTATAACACCATATTCTTTCATTCGGCAATCCGCTTTACTGTCGTGTAAGTGCGGTTGCCTGTGTCATAACATGTGTTTGTATTTTGCAGCAATAGGTTATGTTTTACAATTACATATTTACATGTAAATAACTCTTTTTTTAAGGTATTTAGAAAGCCCAATTCAGGATTAGCACAATATCGAGTAAGTAAGGTAATCACCATAACTTCGGTGAATTTCATTGAAGTTGTGTTTATTTAAATGTTGCCTGGTTTTGGTTTAAAGCAATCAACATGCCACCAAAACATAAACTCCACAAAACCACTGGTAAACTGAAGACCATGCCGAAGTTGCCCATGCCCGAGCCATCCACAAGCAATGGAATCCAAGACTTGAACTCTGAAGCCGCGCAGCAATTTGAAATCGAACTGTGTTGGTGCGTTCACCAGCTACAAACTGCCTTAAAGAACGGAAAATTGAAGCAACAACAAGGTAAATACATGGCAAAACTTGTCATAAATGGCACAAAATCCTCAGATAGGACAAAAATCCCACGACCTTTCAATGGTCAGGATTAGATTTCAATCAAAATGCCCATACCCTACTTTCGTAGAATACCTAACTTTCTTCGGACAATTAATTTTGTAAGAATTTCAGTGCAAGACCACATGAAAGCATTAAACACCCTAACGAGCAATTCGGCACCCATGATCAAGAAGCGCCAGGTTATGAGAATGTCATTTGGTGATTACAGGACTATGATGGCAGCAGAGGACAAGAAATTTCGCTCAGGTAATAAAACCTCTTTCACTGAAATCGAAATCATAAATCATAAAATTTGAAGCACAATGGTACGACATTCCCATTAAACACAAATAATGCGGTAAGAAGCAAAATGGTCTCAGTAGCAATTTTGAGATTCTAATAAAATTGAGTTCAAAGTTAGTTTGCTGTCAAATCTGTAATAACAATTTAAAAACAATTTCTTCGTGTATCATTTTGTACTTGTATCATCATAATAATAATATTTTATTTGTCAAAAAAATACATAGTGACTGTATTTGTTAGGGATATCATCCCTAACTGGCTATCGACCAATGTGGGTCCTTCTGCCGTATGATTTGTGTAAATGTGTGTATTGAGTTAGGGCTTGTTACTCTAGAAATTCGCCCCCGATCTCTAGAGCGCTGTTAATGAGCTCCCAATGGCAAATGGCACTAGTTTCTCAGTACAACTGTACTACCTGTACTGGGGCTCGAACCCAGATCGTCGTGCATGCTAAGCAAGCGTTCTAACCTGTCAGCCAAACTAGCGGTTACCAATACATAATTTCCAGTGATTTTGTTAATTTCATTTCGATAAAAATGTCACTTAGACTTGTTTGTTTCTTAATGTTATTTAATCTACCCCAAATATTATTGATCTCACAATATATGACGACAATTTTGTATCGAATTTTATTTCTTTCAGTGAATACGAAGATTAAAGTAAATGCTGTCTCGCCAAATAAGAATTCCGTGTTCGTCAAAAAGTCCGTCTTCGCACAGTCCAGCGGGAATAGCTTCAAGTTTGACTTTCCGAAGAGCGAGCCGATTGGTATAACTGAAGAAATCTCAAGCATCAGTCTAAATAGTGATAAGCCCAGTGAAGTCGGGGCGATTAAGCCAGAACAGTTTCGTCTGGTGCATTCAGATAACAGCTTTAAGTTCAACTTCACAGCGGATTGACTTAAATCTCAAAGTGTCCAATACCCTTCCCTAAAGACGCATAAATGGATACCTTTGAGTTGACAATCGTGTGTTCAAAGTTCAACACAAATCAGTTGTAACATTCTCACGTTCCTTGTATGTAAGATAAATCAATAAATGAAACCTGGCTTTGCCTTTATTCTTTAATTAGTTTTTAGTCTTTGTATATGATGATCCTACATTATATTTTTAATTGATATTTGGTATCATCTCTGATTATATTATCCAGTTGTTCACGTTATCCAGCACACCAACGACTTCTTCTAGTTCTTCAATATCGAATTTTTGATGGAATTTGAAAATTTCGAACAAAGTAAGGTTTAAGAGATTTTTAATTTTATAAAATCTCTGTGTCTATTATTACTTTCAAAATTTCCATGATTATTACTTAATTTTAATAATTGCTATCAATATTTCAATTTGTATTGTCTAAATTTCAGTTATTATCAGTTATCAAATGTCAACGATTAATTGTCAGAATGCTACAGCATTCTGAAAAATCGAATTTTGACAAAAGATTTAAGCATTCTGATTTTCAACGTGAATGTGCTAATATTAATAAAAATATTGTTATTTATTTTTTGTAATGGGATTTTCAGGGCATGGAGAATAAGCACAATATTTTGTTTTTAATTTCTACGAAAGGAAATTTTAAAACAGTCAAAGACTCATTACATTAAAAGAATTTTGATGAATCCTCAAAATTTCGGGCAAACTAAGAATTTCGAAGACATTCAAGTTTAGATGTCATTTGAAACTGCCATAGGAATCCAGAAAATAGATTTTGAAGAAGGGAAGAATTGATGAGCATTCAAATTTTCGATATGTGCAAAGTTTATGTGCTAATATTATTAAAAAATATTATTTTGTAATCAGGAATTTAGTGCAAAGAGATTATTCTCAATGTTTTCTTTTTATTATTTCCATGAAAGGAAACTTTTAAACAGTTTAAGTAAATATAATTTTTAATTAATTTTCAAAATTCAAAGACTATTTTAGAAATCATTTAAAAATACTAAATAATCTTTTTTCTCCAGTGGGAGCGAAACTGTTCAATTTTTGAACCTTTTAATTTCTTTGAAAAGCAACTTAAATATTTAAGTATATCACTCTGATTTACGTAAGTTATATTATTTTATATGGTTTTTAATACTTTTTTTTATTCACGCCAACAATTTTGTTTGCGAATTTTCCATTTTTCAATATTACGTAAGAATTACTTAATTATTAAGTTAATATCTCATCGCGTTTTAGACAGGCTAGATATGTATATTTATAGATTCGGATTGCACCAACTTTTATCGTACAGAATTGTAGTCACTTGATATATATTTTTTAAATTTTCAATGAATTCGTATCTAAATAAATTTGAACCCCTGCATTGTTTCATCAACATTTTCTTTGCCTTCCCGAAGCCATTAGGGAATTAAATCCATAATTCTCACATGACGACGAATTTATCATCAATTTTGTCTGACGCAGGGCACATTCGCGTGCGTGATGAACCTGGGTCTACAATAAATTGGAACGCCCTAAACGCTCCGACATAAAGGCGATTACCCCATTGTTTGCCTCAGATACGTTCCACAAATCGGATATAACATGAAAATAGTTGGAGCAAGCACGCTTAGCACCGCTTAGTACGGAGATTTGCGGTCGTCACAGCCCGCATCACGTGAAAAATTTCCACAGATATTTCGTAGAAGATAAGAAAATACTGGCTATAATATTTTGATGCTCTAGTTTTACGAGTGAATATAAAATAGGAGATGTTTATGTGCCGCCTTCTATTATTTTACATTTGCACCCAGCAACTTTTGTAACATGAATGCAGTTAAAAAATAATAATATAAGTATTTCAATATAGCAAGTATTATACACGGTTCATAAAAAATAATGAACACAATGCTAGAGCCTTCACTATTAGTTTTAGAAAACAAAAATGCCAAAATTGGATTTTTGGATTTTTTACGATGATGGGCTTAAAAAATTGTTAAATTTAATTTATGTCACATAAATTGAACTGAAAATTCCCATTAAATTTTCGAAAGTGGTCCACGAATCTCCTGTGCTGTTTTTTATTTTGCAATAAATTTAATACATCTCCAAAAATATGCGATATTTTTGTATTTTTACATCGAAAGCAAGTACAACGAAACAGTATGCTGAACAAAAAATAATATCTAAATAATAATTTAAACTGACTTTCACATTTTTTTTCATTTATTTAATGCTTAATAAAAATGAAACCTGCACAATATAGTGCAGATGGTTGACGAAATCTTTAATTTTGAAAATCCACTTTTACTAATCAAAAATTTAAGTCAAATTCGTTGTTTCCAATATGTATGATTTTTTTTTAATGTAAGCCAAATTCAAAGGCAAGCTTACAAATTCTAAAATCTGCAAGCTTTAAGATAATCCAAATGGGGACAAAAATTTACTGTCAATAATTGTCAAACTATCAAAAACTGTCAAACATTACTGTACTCAAGATGTAGTTTTCCATAATGGAATCACTTATATATAATCATACTCCGTTTTACCACCGAATGGTGTAGGGATCTTTTACATTTTGTTACATTTTTTTTGTTTAGTTTAAACTATCTCGGATACAAATTTAGCCCATTCTTTCTTGTTTCTTGATAGTACTCTTGCTTCCGTCCAGGTTTTTCCTCTTTTCTTCAGTGTCTCGCTCATGTTTTGCTCCAATGTTTTCCTCAGTCTTCCTCTCCGTTTTCGTTTTCCGCCTCTTGCTTCCCATACTTTCTTGATAGGTCTTTCTTATCCTAAACTTTGTAGATGACCCAACCAGCTCATTTGTCTTCTCTCAATAAGTTTCCAAAGATTCTATTTGTAGTTCTTCCCTTCCCTGATGTCAGTATTTCTTATCTTGTCCATCTTTGTTACTCCCCTTACTCTTCTCAAAAACTTAATTTCCATTGCTTGTAGTTTGCTTTTCTCATTTCATGATAGGACCCAGGTTTCACAACAGAACGTTAGTATAGCTCTGTATATAGCTTTAAATACGTCAATTTTAGTTTTTCTTCACACTTCCTTCTTACTTATTAGTATTTTGTTCATTGCATGATATACTTTGTTTTTCTCGATTCTACTGTTTTCTTGTTTTCCTTCCCTTTCGATTTCTACTCCTAGATATTTGTAAGCTTCTACTTGGTCTATTTTTATGTCATCTATCGTTATATCCACAGTTGATTGTTCCCCTATCATTAGTACTTTTGTTTTGTCTTTGTTTAGCCTCATTCCATAGTCCTTTAGAGTTTCGTTCCACATATATATATATATATATATATATATATATATATATATATATATATATATATATATATATATATATATATATGTATATATAGGCTTTCCTGTAAGTCTACCTCTCTTTCTATTATTAATACCACGTCGTCTGCGAAAGCTCCTTCTGATATTGTCACTTTGTTCGTGTTTCTATGTTCGACTACTAGTGGTTTTGTCTTTTTGGTGCACGCTTTTATTATTTCGTCCATATAGGCTATAAACAGTAATGGAATCACTTACAAGAATCAACATAAATAATAAATTACTAAAATATCTGGGTCAAATTCATGACCTTATTTGGAAATCTAAGTCTAATCCATAAATGTACAAAATCTAATAACTGCAACGTCACATCACATTTCTAATGAGTGACAAAATCTCTGATATTGAGAAACCTATGGCCACTTTTATAAATCTAGAAAATTCTACTGAAATTCAAGTTGAAATCTATGTCAAATCAATCGCTACGAATACAAAATCTAAAAGCTGCAGGTCACAATACAATACAGATGGGTAACCAAACGCGTTCTACTCATTTAACGAATACATGTCTTGTGTATTGTAAAAGTATCTGCGTCTACTCGTATTTGAAACACAGTTTTTTGTTCTGAAATTGGTTACTATCATGTATATGTCTGCAATGTATCGTATAGGTATAACTTATGTTTTAATATGTTTTATATTGTATTTCCTTTCACCAATTTTATTGATTGACGTACCAATTGTTTCTTTACAGTTTTATATCTTAGTAGTTTTTATAATTTTAAGTATTTTGTTACAATTTATTAGTAGTTCGTAATTATCTTATTATATTATTATATATATTATGTACTGACTTGTGTAAAACAGATATTTGTTAATGCACCAAAAATAAATCAAAATCTAATCTAATCTAAATCTCTAATTTTCAAAATTGAAGGTCACTTCAAAAACAATCTAGAAAACCTGAGTCAAATTCAAGGTCTCATGTAAAATTTTGGAAATATAAGTAAATACAAAAAAAATGTACAAAACCAAAAAAACAATTTCTTATGGGCAAGAGAATCTCTAGCTTTGAAAATTCATGGCGACTTATTCAAAATCTCTAAAATCTAAGTCAAATTGATTTTCCTCATACATGAAGCTCTAAAAGACTAAATTAAATTCACTGACACGTGTACAAAATCTAATATCTGTAAGTTACAACGTAATCCATATAGATAATATAATAATATGAACATTTATTAGCATAAAGCTACATAATATACAGGGTCCTGCAACAGTGCGTCGGGCTTTTCTAGCGCCCTTCCCGTGAGAGATAGAAAAAAATGTTTCATACATAAAGTTAGTAACTTAAAAATCTTTATGCTGTAAAATTATTTCCAAACATACAGGGTGTCCCAATTTTGCGGAATAACAAAAACTTTTTTTTTAAATAGAACACCCTGTATTTATTCAGGTTTTCTGATGACATTTTTCAACCTCTACAACGTTGTCTATTTAGTTTTGGATTATGTTGCACTGTTACCAATTTACAATTTTTTTTCCAAAATATCATGCATAAGCAAGCTCAACTTTAAAAAGTCTTAACAACCTCATTTTTTTAAGGTAAGAATAAGTTTTAGCAATAATCTTAGTGTGGTTAATAAGCAACCTTTTTGTAATGAGAAATTTAAATTTAGTAATACAGTGTGTCCAGAAAAAAATGCCAAACTTTGCAAATTTCAGAGCGGTATAACTCATTTTTTTTTAATGGAATGCCCCCCATTTTATGTCATTATTCGATGGGTCTTTTTCTTCTCTTCAATTTGATGGTGCATATCTTATGTCTGAACCCCATAGTTGTGGAGATATTCAATATTTTTCACAAAAGTAACCATTTAATTACATTTCTATGCACCGAAGTAGGCCATGCTGAGACAAAACAACTGTCAAAATGTAAGTAAGAATCAATGTGAGATGAACAAATACATTCTGTAACATAATCCAAAACTAAATAGACAGCAATGTAGAGGTTGAAAAATGTCATCAGACTTGAATAAATACAGGGTGTTCCATTTAAAAAAATGTTTGTTTTTGTTATTCCGCAAAATTGGTACACCCTGTATAATTGAAAATAATTTTACGGTATAAAGATTTTTAAACCAATAACTTTTTGTACGAAACATTTTTTTCTATCTCTTACGGGAAACGCACTAGGAAAGCCCGACGCACTGTTGCAGGACCCTGTATACGCAAACCAAAACAGACAAATAAAAAATATATCAAAAACAAAACATATCATAAATGATAATTTCTGAAATATTGAAAATTCACAGTCACTAATAAAATTCTGAGTCAATTCTCATATAATTTTTTTTAATCTAATTTAATTTCAAGGAGCAAGTGCAAAAAATTAAAAAAAAAAAACTGAATGCTACAATGCAGTACAGATATGTAAAATCTCTAATATTACGAGAAGCTTTGAAAGCTTCTGTAAATTCTTGAAAATTAAAGTCAAATGTTATGGAAACTTCTACAAATTCTTGAAAATCTGAGTCCAATTTATTGCTCAGTATATGAAACTTTGAAAATCGAAGTAAAATTAATCGCCATGTATTGAAAACGTAATAACTGTAAGTTACAACAGCACTTCACTGCTTCGTCACTTTAGGAATAAGTGACTTCATCGTCACTTATTCATATAGTGACAAAATCTCTATTTTAAAAATTTCATACCACATATGCAAAATCTAGAAAATTAAATTTAAATTTATTGTATCTTATGTAAAGTTTTGAAAATTCAAGTAGAATTCATCGCCAAATGTACGAAATGTAAAAAATAAAAGCCAAATTCATAATCGTGGATAATGGTGGGCTCTGCAAATATTCTGAATTGTGAACAAATTCTGTTGTTTTGAAAAATCTACAATACAATCTAGAAAATTCCCGATTTAAAAGATTAAAACATATACAGGGTGTTTAAAAATAGTGTAAACTATGTAAAGAGGTAGTAGTATGAACCACAGTAAAAAAAGTCTTGATAAATATGGGTCCTCGAAGTAACGGTTTCGGAGATATGGAAGATTATTCTTTTTTACCTCCTTTTTTTTATTATGCTAAAACTTGCATTTTCTTATCATAGTTGGCTGACGTTTTGTGAAATAAACATTCAGTATTTGACAGTTGAAGTTAGTGCACAAGTTTTCATTGCTTTGGTTGTTTACTCTAATGCAGAATTAGCCGACATGCATTTCATGTATGGTCGTGCTAATGGAATTGCCACCGAAGCACGACGTCTTTATGTAGAAGCTTATCCAAATCTCCAGATTCCTTCACATCGTATGTTTGGAAGAATCCAACAGAGATGATGTGACACCTGTTCACTTCGCAAACAGTGCTATCTTTTCGGCATTTCGACCATCTCTCTTTTTTTTTGATTTGCTAGAAGCTCCCTTTGTTTGTTTGCACATAATCAATAAGTAATAAATAATTGCAAATAGGCAAATAAATGTTTCAAACAAGAATAATCTTCGATAATCTCCGAAACCGAAACTTTGAGGACCCTTGTTTATCAAGACTTTTTTTATTGTGGTTCATACTAATACCACCTTAAATATTTTACACTACTTTTTGAACACCCTATATATAACAAAATAATGTTTTTAACAAATAACAAGTTTTGTACTAAATTTATTTTTAACTATTATATATTTTAATTTTGCTCTAATTCTTAACTTTAACCCATCAAACTTTTACCCTAAATTACCCAAAACTGTTATCTTGAAACTTTCACTGAACGTTGCTGAACGCAGATGGAGCGTGAGAGTGAGCGTGATAGAGAATTTTGCAAATCATCATAAAATGTAGAAATTGTGAGTTATCAAAGTTCAATAATTAATAAGTTCAAGAATTAATAACAATAACGAATTGCAGAATTTTGCAAATCATAAAATGTAGAAATTGCAAGTTATCAAAGATTCAATTACAATAACGAATTTCAGAATTTTGCAAATCATCATAAAATGTAGAAATTGCAAGTTATCAAAGATTCAATAACAATAACAAATTGCAGAATTTTGCAAATCATCATAAAATGTAGAAATTGCAAGTTATCAAAGATTCAATAACAATAACGAATTGCAGAATTTTGCAAATCATCATAAAATGTAGAAATTGCAAGTTATTAAAGATTCAATAACAATAACGAATTGCAGAATTTTGCGAATCATCATAAAATGTAGAAATTGCAATTATCAAAGATTCAATAACAATAACGAATTGCAGAATTTTGCAAAACTCAAAAAATGTAGAAATAATAATAATAATAATCCCTACTACTCCTTCACCTATGGCGTACTATCATATTTTTTGACAGAGAAATCTGACCCAATTACATTTAATTTTACCATAAGCCCCTGAACTATTACTAGTTATGCGGGCGTTAAGAGGAGAGGGGCATTATTATTATTGCCCATCTGCGCCTGCATGCGACTTATAGATGGTAGAGGCAAGATGGTAGAAATTGCAAGTTATCAAAGATTCAATAACAATAACGAATTGCAGAATTTTGTAAATCATCATAACATGTAGAAATTGCAAGTTATCAAAGATTCAATAACAATAACGAATTGCAGAATTTTGCAAATCATCATAAAATGTAGAAATTGCAAGTTATCAAAGATTCAATAACAATAACGAATTGCAGAATTTTGCAAATCATCATAAAATGTAGAAATTGCAAGTTATCAAAGATTCAATAGCAATAACGAATTGCAGAATTTTTCAAAACTCAACAAATGTAGAAATAATAATAATAATAATCCCTACTACTCCTCCACCTATGGCGTAATGGGTTACTATCATAATTTTTGAGAAATCTGACCCAATTACATTTAATTTTATCATAGGCCCCTGAACTATTACTAGTTATGCGGGCGTTAAGAGGAGAGGGGCATTATTATTATTGCCCATCTGCGCCTGCATGTGAATTATAGATGGTAGAGGCAAGATGGTTTTAATTTTAATTTTGTGGAATCGTTTGTGTATCCATGTGTAAGCAATTGCCCAACCGAAAAAAAGGAAAGGAGGGTCTTTCGACCATCGACCAACAGACCGGCGGTTTAAGCTGCCGATGTTTGAGCTCTGCATTCACGCCAAGTCAAGAATTGACTTAATGAAAACATTATGTGAGCAAAGATCTGTGCGAAACTTGCTGCCTCTCCTCGTTCATAGGGCGAAGAAGCGAAGAAAGCTATCAATCTTCAGATTTAATAATCTCTATATTATAAAAAATATTTTGCAATCTGTTTTGTAATTTGTAATGTAAAGTAGTGGGTTCGACTCTTATAAGGTGTGAATTTATAAAAAAACTAAAAATTTATTAAAAACACATTCTCTTAATAATCACAGCTCCTGCTCCAGTAGCATAATTAGTAGGAAAATTTCAGTTTTCATTTTATTCAAATTTCAAAACCGTACAACCATACAACAGATCAGATATGAACAGATATGAACAGTACCCGTTTTATACAACAGATTATAATATTATTATTATAATAATTTGAACACAAAGGATGCTCTCAAAACAAAAAAACCCCGCAAAAATCGCAAATTAGAGAAATGCAATTTATTTTTCAAATTTTTAACCAATAACATAAATTCTACCTGTCTAAGATATTAAAGTTTGTTATGTTTATTTGTGTTCCGGAGTAATATATTTATGTTACCATGGATTATGACATATGTTGCAAAGATCAATATCTACAGAGCCAGTATTATACTATAAGTATTCAATGAGTATACCATACTATGAGTACTCTCAGGATATTTTCAGCAAATTTTTAACAAAAATTCAATCGTTTGGTATTCTTTAAGTTTCTCGAAAAAAGGAAGAAAATAAGCTAGTACATAGTATCCTTTGGTGATTTTTAGCTAAACCATTAGACTCTAATGATTAGAGTAATAATAATAATAATAAAAATATATTTATTGATGCCATCACAGAGACAGTGTCACTTAAGATGAGCTTAATGATGCGTGTCATATCTAAGAAAAGGTGTTAATCACCATATGTTATTTTTATTTGAGTTTCAGGTTTGTTTAATGAATTTCAGGAAATTATTAAAGAAATTTTGGGTTTATTACAAATTGTCAGAAACTTTCTGAAAAAACAATACAATACATACATTCTTGAAGTGTTCATGCAATATTCTGAAGTTTGATAAAAGATTCTAGATTGTTTATCTCATAATTTCATCATTTCTTGCTGTATTTTAAATTTTGGCTTACGTATTTTCGTAGAACTTTTATGGAAGATGTTATTTTTATGGAATTGCATTATGCAGTTGCAATAAAACAAGGCCTTTTTGTTACATCTGATTAATCCTTGTATGATAATTTTAAAAAAATCGCAGAAATTTTGTATTTGTTAAAAATTGTTTTTTCAGTCTATATTTTTTTACGTATTCTTTAAATGTGTTACAAATTGTTTGGATTTTTGAAAAAATATGCTGATACATTTTGTACGTGTTTAATAAATTGTTATGGAATCGTCTTAGATTTGCTTTCATATTTATTATTTCATACTTCAAATTAATGCAAATTTTCATAGAAATTTCATGGACGATCTGGAGTTTTTATTCAATTATATTTTGCTTTTTAGCTGTTTTAAAAAGTAGAATTATTCGATTTTTTTCAAATTTTATTCAGAAATTGAGTGCAATATTTGAGTTTGCGGCTTTATTTTCAATAAGATTATGTGCTTCAAAAGTTTTAGTTTTTCGCAGAATTGGACATACTTTGTAGCTCTAATATTTTGTTTCGAAATTCCATAACATCTCAATTGCAGATTTTTTCGCTGATTGTATGGCCTACTTATAGAAAATTTGGCATGTAGCAGAGTTAGATCTGAAAAATAAGGACAATTTATTGATTTAACAGTGTCTTGGAGTAATCACGACAATTTACCTCTAACCGCATCAATTTGCAAATTTAACCGACTTAGAAGCGGAGCAATAAAAACTGGAAACCGCAATTTACTCATCACGCGGAAAAAAGTTCGGCTGAACCCACCGCAATCGTGTTTCTTCTGTTGCTATCAACAATTGATCCAGAGCAACGGCGGAAGTTATAAAAGGTCGCTCGTGCTGAATACAGATCATTTGCGACTGTGCACCATGTACTGCGGCAACATGGGCACTGGAACGCCCAGGAAGCACAAGCTGGGGGGCTCCACGGCGTTTCTGGCCAGGCCCAGGTTGGGGGCCCTTAAGAACTTCTATGCGGGCAGCAAGTACAGCAAGCCACTTGGAAGCTATGGGTTTGACAAGAAGAAGAAAATTAAGTAAGTACTAGCTTATGCCTATTTAATAATAAAATATACATTTTGCATATCTTTGAAGTACAGAATTAAAAGTTGGTTTTGGTCAGCACATGCACTGATTTATACGTAAAATTGGTTTGAAATTATTGTCTATTTAATAATAAAACAAACATTTTGCATAATTTTTGGAGTACAGAATTAAAAATTTGTTTTGGTCAGAACATGCATTGATTTATACGTAAAATTGGTTTTGAAATTATTGTCCTATCAATTTTCTCAGAAATCAATGACTGTTTTATTTCTAAATTTACGACACGAATTGCCACTATTTTATTACATAACTCCTTTGCTTGTCACATTGGATTCGGAAGTAGTTTAAAATCCGACACGTCGGAGACAAGAAACTAGACGAGGATAAACGATTTTTTTATTAGATACAAATTTTGGACTTTTCAAATGTCTTCTGTAGTTAGAAAAAAAATGTAGGAGATTGTTATTAGATCTTAATACATGAAGAGCAAAACTAAACAAAAAAATAACCAAACCATTATAAAATAACCAACAAAACACAGATTTTTGATTCCATATTTTCAAAAATTTTCAACATTTTACATTCAATTTTGGGTATTTTTACTTCAATCTAGAGCATATTTCATAAAATTTTAGGCATTTTTGAGCATTTTACGTACAGTTTTCGATTTTTCAAATGTTTTCTGTTATTAGAAGAAAAACATGAAAGAGTTATTAGATATTAGATTCTAATGTCCGTAGAACAAAACTAAACAAAAAAAAAACCAAGACAATAATTTTCCATGGAAGTTTCAGACGTTTTTGCATATTTTGTATAATTTTGAACATTTTTCGTTGAATTTTGAGCTTTTTTTCAATCAAAAACATAATTCGTAAATTCTAAGCATTTTCGTCAGTTTTCACGCAATTTTAGGCATTTTTAATGCCCAAATTCCAATTAGTATTGTCTAAATTTCACTTATTATGATCAAATGTCAATGATTAATATTGTTAAAAAGCTACAGCATTCTGGAAAATCGAATTTTGAGAAAAGATTTAGGCATTATGATTTTCAACGTGAAAGTTTATGTGCTAATATTAATATAAACATTGTTATTTATTGTGAAATGACATTTTCAGTGTATGGAGAATATGCTCAATACTTTGTTTTTAATTTCTATTAAAGGAAACTTTAAAACACCACTCATTACATTAAAAGAATTTTGATGATTCCCAAAATTTCGAGCAAACTAAAAATTTAGAAGGCATTCAAGATTAGAAGTCATTTAAAACTGCCACAGGAATCCAGAAAATAGAGTTTTGAAGAAGGGAAAAATTCATGAGCATTCTAATTTTTGATGTGTGCAAAGTTTATGTTCTAATATTATTAAAAAATATTATTTTGTAATCAGAATTTTAGTGCAAAGAGATAATTCTCAATGTTTTTTTTTTAATTTCCATGAAAGGAAACTTTTTTACAGTTTAAGTGAATATAATTTTGGATAAATTTTCAACATTTTGAGCGAACTAAGACTTTAGGAGACTATTTTAGAAGACAATTAAAAATACTAAATAATCGTGTTTCGCCAGTGGCAGCCAAACTGTTCAATTTTTGAACCTTTCATTTCTCTGAAAAGCAAGCTTAAATATTCAAGTATGTACGAGATTGTTATTAGATCTTATTACATCAAGACCAAAACTAAACTAAAAGATAACCACACCATTATAAAATAACAAACAAAACAGATTTTTGTTTACATATTTTCTAAAATTGTCTTTTTCTTTACATTTTACGTTAATTTTGAGTATTTTTATTTCAATCTAGAGCATATTTCATAAAATTCTAGGCATTTTCGAGCAGCTTTGGATTTTTCAAATGTTTTCTGTTAATAGAAAACATATGAATGAGTTATTAGATATTAGATTTTATGTACGACGAGAAAAACTAATACCAAAACCAAGGCAATAATTTTCCATTCAATTTTAAGATATTTTTCATTTTTCGTTTAATTTTGAGCATTTTTACTTCAATCTAGAGCATATTTGATAAAATTCTAGGCATTTTCGAGCATTTTACGTAGTTTTGGATTTTTCAAATGTTTTCTGTTATTAAAAAAAATATATCAAAGAGTTATTAGATATAAGATTTTAATGTACGACAACGAAAACTAATCTAAAAAATACCAAGACATTAATTTTCCATGGAAGTTTCAGATGTTTTTGCATATTTTGTATAATTTTGAATAATTTTCGTTCAATTTTGAGCATTTTGTCTTCAATCAGAGTCAAAATTAGTGTGTCCGTAATATGTTGTATATTCTTGTATTTATTGCTAGTTTGTCTGGCTTACTTTATGTGTTTCTTGTAGAGCTGTACACAGCTTTATATTATATAGTGTATTTTTTAAACAAGTGACCAATATTTTAATGAAAACTTCTGTGATACACAACTGTTGTTGTGTTAAGAACTGCTAGAACTTTAAATGTGTAATTTGACTTGTGTAAAACTTTAATGTTACTTAACACCAATAAAATACTTTACTAATCTAGAACATAATTCGTAAAATTCTAAGCATTTTCGTCAGTTTTCACGTAAGTTTAGGCATTTTTAATTCCCAAATTCACTTGAATCTACCGAAGTGAACTCTGTGAGCCTATTTTGTAAGCCTATTCTAGCCATTTTTAAGCATTTTTCCTACAGTTTTAACCACTTCTCGTGCAATTTTGGCATTTTTACTTCAATGTACCACAGTGATCGCTAAATCTGATAACAACATATTTTGGGGACCGAAAAACGTCAAGAATAATTTTAGTTTTTGTTTAATAATTAATTAATTCTTAAAATCGAAACAAAACTCTATGTATTCATTTTCCTACAATTTTAAGCATTATTATTGCAATTTTGATTAAACTAACATCAGTATAGATGAGTTTCTGGGCAATTTTTGTGGATTTTGCATGCAATTTTAAGAATTTTTTGCAACACTGAGCATTTTACATTCAAATTAAATCATATTTCCTATCATTTTGAGCATTTTTGTATAATTCTCGGCAGTTTCTATGTAATAATGTACGTTTTCATTCACAATTTATAACATATTTATGCAATTTTGGAAATTTTACTTTTAATTTATAGCAAATCCCATATATATTTTGAACATTTTTCAAACAAATATTGAGCATTTTCGTGTAATTACGCATTTTGCATTTTAAGTAACTTGGTGTATTTATGAATATATTTTAATTTCTAATAATATTGTTACAATATCGAGTAATTTTCGTGAAATCTTCAGAATTCGCCATCAGTTCAGTCCATGTTTCGTGTACTTTTGAACACATTTCACACAAAATTGTTTCGCAGCAATTATGAGTACGTGCAAAGTTGGGAATTTTTCATGTAACTATCCGCATTTTTTATGCACTTTTGGGCTATTTTTGTTTAACTTACAGCATATTTCGTGCAATTTTGAACAGTTTTCTTTCAGGATTGAGCATTTTTCGTGAAATTTTGAGCACTGTTTGCTCAATTTACAGAATATTTCGTGCACGATGGACATGTTTGTATGTGCATTTCAATTTTGATAATTTCGAGCAATATTTTAAATTCTTCGTGTAGTTTTCAGCAATTTTCGTTCAATAGTAAATGTACGTGAATGTGCAAGAAAATATCGTTCATGGCGGCATCGCTATGCAGGCACGCTAATGTGAATGACTTTACTTCTGGTCACTTCAGAAGTTTGAATAATTACAACTTTTAACCTTTTTCTCAATGCCCTCATCCCTAATAATGAACTTTTCCAGTTATTTATAGGTCTTATTTTACATTGGAATTATGATTGGAATTATGAACCATGATCCGACCCAATTTGAAATATATTTAATCCTGTTTCTGATCTTAATCGTTTCCTGGTCACATTCGACTGGTATTTCAATCCGTGACTTTTCCGGCTGATGTTCTATTTGATACCACTTCCAAATCTACATGCACTTAGAACACAGCATGATTAGAAAACATCTAAAACTCCTAAGTTAACTGAAGAGATGGATTTAGGAATAGTATCCTGTTATTTTCGAATGAATAACTAAACATAGATAGTCTATATTTTATAAACATGATAATGAGTAATTTGCAAAGTTGTCTCTGTAATCTTGCAACCGTGAGTCAAAATATCTATGAAAAATAGTTTTTCTGCAAGAAATTTTCGTGTTTGACTTTTTTTGTAGATCCTGCGATCTATGTCATAACGCAAAAAAGTAATGTTACTAAAGAGTGAAGGGAGACAAACTATAATTTCATCCATTACTTACGACAAAGAGGAGAAGGGATGAAAATATGGTATGTGTTGTAGGCACACAAACAGCATTACGACTCTGACGACTGTAATAATGTGCATGTAAAAGAAACATTAATAAATCTTCCAACAATGTGTATATTATTATCTTAATTATTCGCCCATTCAAAAATTAAATCGAATTATTCTCAAATTAAAATCGTATCAAAGAATATCGATTGTGCGTTTCCCCACGCATTGCGTGCTCACAGTTGCAGCACGTGCAGCTCAATCAACCTGCATCCCGCATGGTAAATATTAAAGTACCTGATGGTAAATATTAAAGTAAGCAAGGTTGACTCATGGCTTGAGGTGGAAATATATTGATCGTGTATTATTATGCGGCCGATAGCCTCATTTTTTACTTACCTGCGGTCAAGTGAAGTAACGCGACACTCGAAGTTTTCTCTGTGGGCATGCATCCACGCTTTGGGTAAGTCTGAAAATAGTGTGGCTCGAAGATATTAAATTTCAATTTGTCGCGTAGACAACGTAAAAATAACAATGCGTAAATTTTGTAAATTTTGGTTCGTCGAAATACTATAAGATGATTCTGTTAGATTCAAATAATTCACAAGTAAACATTTGTAATTTTAATTTTTTATTATTATTTTATTATTTAACGACCACTTATTGCTATGGCTAATTACCGTTGTTAAGAAGCGATCTTTGTACGTAAGTAGGTACATTTTATCTGCTAAGCAGTAATCTTTAATAGGAATTCAATTAATATCAAACTACTTCGTAGAATTGCTGCATAGTTGAATTTGTTTCATGAATTGTATATTTAATTCTATGCTTTATCTAAGATGTAGAACATTTTCATAGAAATTTAAGCTTTTTGTTCATTTTTGAACAACTTTCATATTTTCTGTCAATTATGGACAGTTTTTTTTTACTTTTCGTTCAATTTTGAACAGTTTTCGTACATTTTTGAGCATTTTTATTTAAATCTATTTAAATACAGGTTTAACCATTGTTCGCATAATTTCGAGCATTTTTATTTCGATTTGGTTTGCGAGAAAACCTGATAAAAAACATTGACAGTCAAATATAGGTACGTAGTTATTTAATGCTATGCTTTATATTGAATAATCTAATAATCTTGAAATTAAAACCAAAACTTTTACGTTTTCATTTTCGTACATTTTTTTTAATTTTTCATGCATTTTTTTAGCATTTTTTATACCGATTTAAATATTTTTGATGAATTTTAGGTATGTTCAATTTAGATCATGTTTCCTACAATTTTCAGCAATTCTAGACAGTTTTTGTGTAATAATGCGCATATTTGTTCAATGTGTTTACTACTTTTCATGGAATTTAGGATCGTTCTTTCCAATTTTTCTACACATTTTGTACATATTTTGAGCATTTTCGTGCACTTTTTTGAGCATTTTCGTGCACTTATGGGTATTTTGCATGTTATAGTAATTTTTTTACTACGTCATTTATGAACATTTTTGTTAAACTTCTAATATTGTTCAACAATATTGAACAATTTCGTATTTTTTCGTTCAGTTTAGACTATATTTCATACAAATTTTAAGCATTTTCGTGCAATTATGAGTTTTCCATTTTTGCGAAATTTTCGTGCAAGCAGGAACATTTGTCGATTAATTTCTAGTACTGTTCATACAGAATTCAGCAATCTTTACATTTTATGTTCAATTGAGAATTTTTCGTGTAATTCTCGGAAGTTTTGGGGTAATTCCACTGTGTAGTGTTTTTGATGTTGATGTTTTTTTCACATGTTTTATGTACTCTTTTATCCTGACGCTTCATATCTGTAACACTGAAGCTATTTGAATAAACGTATTATTATTATTGTTATTGTTATAATCATGTACGTTTTCCATTTTCATTCAATAATAAGCATGTTTCATGCAATTTTGATCATTTTACCTTCAATTTAGAACATTGGTATCTCAACAAATTTTTCGCATATTTCCTACAAATTTTGAGGCATGTTCGTACAATTGTAAGTAATTTGCATTTTTGAGTAACTTTTGTGCATTTATGAACATTTTTTGTTTAATTTCAAGTATTATTCATACAATATTAAGCAATTTTCGTAAAATGTTGAGTACTTAAAATTCAATGTAATGTAATGTAATTTTGCGTGCAATTACGAGTAGGTTTTGTGCAAATATGAATATATTTCGTATAATATTGAGCAGTTTTGGCCCAATTTTTATTTTTTTGTACAATATTGAACATTTTTCATGCCATTTTGAGCAATTTTTATACAATTTACGCCATAATTCGCGCAAATATTGACCGTGTCGATATCGAAAATTTTCGTGTAATTTGAGCATATTTTCTGTGAATTTGATCTTTTTTGTGCAACAAATCCCCAGCTAGAAAAAAAACGAATGTTTCTTATACCAAATATAGATATGATTTTGAGCTTCTGACATGTGTGTCTTGAGTCTCAATGTACAGTATAATTTGTAAACTTTTGCGCTTTTTTATATAATTATAAGCAAATTTCGTGTAAATATGAATATTTTTCATTTAATTATTAACATTATTCGTACAACATTGAGATTTTTTTATTAATTTTTGTTAAATTTGCAGCATATTTAGTGCAATTTTTGAACATTTTTCTTATAATGTTGTGTTGGTTTCGTGCATTCTTGAGCAATTGTTGTTCAATGTATAGCATATTTCGTGCAAATTGAACAATTTTTACCATTTTTGTGTAATTTTGATAATTTTTTGTGCAACAAATCGAATAAATCGATATAAAATAGAAAACGTATTTTTGTAACGTCAAATTTATTATTTTGAGCATCTGACACTTAATGTGCATTTTTTATGTAATAGCGTGCGTAAATATGAACATTTTTCGCACAATATTGAGCAGTTTTCGTCAAATTTTTAACATTTTTTGTACAATGTTGAACATTTTTCATGACATTTTGATCAATCTTTATACAATTTACAACATATTTCGCGCAAATTATAACAATATTTACCATTTTCGTGTAATTTGAGCATATTTTCTGTGTATTTGATCTTTTTTGTCCAACAAATCCCCAGCAAAAAAAAAAGTATTTTTGTTACATCAAATATATGATTTTGAACTTCTGACACTCAATGTACAGCATAATTCGTACAATTTTGTGCATTTTTTATGTAATTACAAGCAAATTTCGTGCAAATATGAATATTATTCATTTAATTGTTAGCATTTTTCATGCAATTACGAGCAAGTTTCGTGTAAATATGAATATTTTTCATTTAATTTGTTAGCATTTTTCGTACAACTGAGCATTTTTTAAGTAATTTTTGTAAAATTTGCTGCATATTTAGCGCAATTTTTTTAAACATTTTTCTTATACTGTTGAGTTGGTTTCGTGCATTATTGAGCAATTGTTCAATTTATAACATATTTCGAGAAAATTTAATAATTTTGACTATTTTTGTGTAATTTGAGCATTTTCTGTGTACTTTTGATAATTTTTTGTACAACAAATCGCGATATAGAATAGAAAACGTATTTTTGTAATGTCAAATTTTTAACGTCATTATTTTGAGCATCTGACATTTAATGTGCATAATTCACATAATTGCGTGCGTAAATATGAACATTTTTCGTACAAAATTGAGCAGTTTTCGTCCAATTTTTAACATTTTTTTGTACAATATTGAACATTTTTCACGGCATTTTGAGCCATTTTTATACAATTTACACCATATTTCGCGCTAATTTTAACAAATTTACCATTTTTGTGTAATTTGAGCATATTTTCTGTGTATTTGATCTTTTTTGTCAAAAAACGTATTTTTGTTACATCAAATATATGATTTTCAGCTTCTGACATTCAATGTACAGCATAATTCGTACAATTTTATGATTTTTTTATGTAATTACAAGCAAATTTCGTGCAACTATGAATATTATTCATTTAATTGTTAGCATTTTTCATGCAATTGCTACCAAGTTTTGTGATTTTTTTGTAATTTTCACCATATTTCGTGCAATTTTTAAACATTTTTCGTCTAACGTTGAGCAGTTTTCGCGCAGTTTTGAGCATTTTTTGTTCAATTTACAGTTTTTTTCGCGCAAATTTGAACATATTTGCATGTTTAATTCAATTTTTATTTATTGACACAAAACTCATAATACTAACATAATATTAATTATAGGTAACAAAGAAAACTTAAGAAAAAGAGAAACACTATTATATAGAAACCATGAATTTAATTGCTGCGGACTTAAAACCAAGAAATCACGATCAAACTTGCGGGTAATTGCATTCTGACCATACAGAGTACAATGTATCTTCACACTAAAAAGAACTTAAGTCTAGTGGAACACACCGGAACATGAAATTTTTATAATTCAAAAATAGGTGAACAGTCGATTAGAATGTTTATAATATTACACATATTAGGTGAGCATGCGTTGTCCTAATACAAAGAGGTAAAATGTTCATAGGAGTATACATGTGTATACTAATATTTACTGAGTAGTATCTCTGTACTCTTGAGAATGGTCGTGAGGCCGAAACAATTGTAGAGGTTTATTCTATGAATACAGTGAAACTTTAACCAAGTGTTTGATTTAACCTAATCATAATATTTCACCAAGTAGTATCCACACATAGTTTCAATTTAAATACTAATATTTGTATAATTGTGAGCATATTTCGTGTAATTTTGATCATTTTTTGTACAACTAATCACGAGATAGGAAAAAAACGTAAATATGTGGTATTTTGAGATTTTCGAAAAATTTGCAAGTTAATGGTTTTAAACAAATTTATATACTTACTTCGTACTTCCTTAATAAAATGTCATTTTGTTCAGGAAGTACGACTTTTCCCTCAAAATAAAAATTAACCTTAATATGAGAAACATACCAGAAATTTACATAATTTTCATGACCTTGAAGAAATACTTGAAGTTGTGAAAATGCCTTAATTTTTACATATGCCATAGTTAGCGCCGGTCATTCTCAACCAATGAAGCGCCCGATCCCGATTTTGATCTGTGTGAGCGATTGATCATGCTAGAGTGTGCACGCATTTCTTCGTAAGAATTATGAATGCGGAAGTTGAAGAGATAAGATAGTTGATTTCGAACTTCAATCCGGGAGATTTATATTATATTTTTCTACCTAGGAAACCAACCATCCCAAAAATGGACTACAGGAAGAAGCCGGACTACGCGGATACAGCTTACCGCGACGCTGTTTCCAGGCTGAGGATCCTCTTGGCCGAAAGCTATACCCCAATCAAGCGCCCACTGCGAGAGCTGGACAGCGCCGGAGAGGAAACGGACAATCAGTCTCTGATCAGCGGGATAAGCAGGGCCTCCAGGTACCCGCACTACCACAGCAGCATGTTGCCGAAGAAGTACACCTACTACACCCCCAAGACCACCTCGCACTACGTCGGCGAAGATAAAGCGTATGTCATCAATTGTAGAGTGGATGACTACTAGAAAGTGAGATATTTTCGGTTTTTTCTTCTTTAGGGATGCGCATAGTAAAGCCGATGCACCCCCTGAGTTAATGACGTTTATCGAGAGGCAAGAAGATTATATAGAGCAGTTGGAGAGAGAGTCGAGATTCTGCAGGGTGAGTCATCATAATAATTTTAGTTGTATTTTGTCAGGTGTTCATCTCAATAATTTTAGTTATATTTTGTCGGGTGTTCATCTCAATAATTTTAGTTGTATTTTCTCAGGGGTAATATCGTATATGAACTAATACCATTCTTGATTTTTACTATGTAACGAGAACTTTTCTGATAATATAATTAAGTACTATGTACATAGCACGAATTTAAATTTAAAAAAAACTTCATGTGCTTACTTGCAGTTTTGATTCAATATATTATTACAAGAAGGAAATACAAAAAAAATATATGCAATTATATTTTATGCAATTATTTAACTGGGTTGAGGTTTTATAATAAAAATTTCTCTTGTCAAGAACAATCACAAAAACGCAAGAGGGAAGCATGCAGATTTATTACCACTGAGCCGATGCATCAAACTATTGCTACATTTTTCACTTTTCAGGAAGAGTTATCGAGTCTCTTGAGCAAAGTCAAAGACGTGATATCCGAAAACGAATCTTTGCATGAGAAACAGAAAAACAGTCTGATGAAATCTGTATATGATCAATTTGAAACGGAAACAGAGACAGAAACTGATGTCGAGCGCATTAAAAATGTAAGTGATTTGTACAAAATGGTTTTCTAAAAAATCCATCATATTTCAACAAGCAGTTTCGGCTCTTAAGCAACGAACAAAAAGGTCTGGCCGAGCAATAGCACAATATTGGCTAAGCAATGGCTCAGTACTGGCTGCTGCTCGGCCAGAGATTTATGTGTGTTAAGCAGTTTCAATTTAATTATTTTAATTACCAATTGATCAATGGTTTGCAGTTGCAAAAATCGCCAAAGAAATTAAGGAAGCAAAAAGTCCTGGAGGGGCCGGCTATTGTCTTCGAGTCGCGGATATCCGAGCTGGAAGCGCAGCTTACCCAGACAAAAATCGACCTCAAGAAGGCCCACGAGGAGAACGACAGTTTGAGGAAAAAAGTGGGAGATGGGACGTTCACCGAAGGCTTCGAGTCGACAAAAATGCAGCTGGAAAATCTGCAAAGGTAAGCGGCGACTGCAGGAAGGCAGATTATGAACTGACATGTTTCCTCAGAGACAAGATGATTCTGCAAGAGACGGTGACCAAGCTCCAGGCAGCGCTGAATTTGCTACGTGACAAGGAGTACAACATAAACGACAAGGTGAAGCGTAGCTTGGATGTGGCAGAGCAGGCACAGTACGAAAAGACCGCAGCTGAACATGAAATCAGGCGGCTGAAGGACGAGCTGGAGAGGCAGCATGGGAAAGTGCGGGAAGCCATCAATGAACAAGTGAGCATTTGATAAACCAATTATTTTGAAAATAGAAATTATTTCAAAATACTTTTGAATGTTTTTTTGTAAAGTTCTCAGCCAATTGTGAAGTGCTTATATCTAGTGGGGGTGCGTTTATTCGAGTCTTTTATGTATAACCGTTGATTGAAAAGTTTATGGATTCTAACTATTCACAATTATTCCATTCTTCATTTACAGAGTCGAAGGGTGGCAGACGAGAGGACGGCAGTGGAACGGAGGTACTCTCAACAGATCGAGCAGCTTACTGCCGAGCTGGGAGTGCACTGGGAGCAGAGCAGCAAGCTCCAGCTGGATGTGGACAAGCAGCGTAGGGAAAACTCAGATTTGAGGAGGGAGATAGCGCAGAAGCAAGCCCTCATCGACGAGCTAAAGAAGGAGATGCAAAACAAAATAAGTAAGCCCCACCTCATAAGCTGTGATTCTTGGAGTTAACAATCCTGCTTGCATTTTTAGTAACTTTGCAATCAGATATTGGGGTGAGTGGGGCCGAGAAGGGCGCTCTCGAGCAGCAAAATGCGTCGCTGCAGATGGCCAACGAGCGCTGCGAAAGACAAGCCAAGCAGGAATCTTCGAGGTTGCAAGCCGAGATGCAATCGTTGAGGCAGAGACTGGACAGGGCCGACGCAGATCTGATTCACAGCAGGCGAGAGAATATACGATTAACAGAGCAGATTGCTGCTTTGGAGAAAGAAGTTGGTTGAAATTTGAACATTTTTGTATGCTTAATTCAATTTTGAGTCATTTGGTGCCGTTTTTAGCAGTTTTTCTTAATTCACAGCTTATTTCGTGCAATTTTGAACATGTTTTGTTCAATTTACAATCATTTAGATATTAATATCCCACTTGTGAACATTTTTCTTACAAGATTTTGTTTTTCTAGAATTTTATTTCTCCAAAAAATGAACCAGATGTGATCTAGAGATCGAATCAGTTATGAAAGGACTAAATAACTTCAAATGTCTGTCCGAGCAATGAAACTGGCCGAATAAATACAATATTCAGAAATGGACTACTGATTAGTAACATACAATATTTATAGGAGGGGACCATTGCTCGGCCAGACATTATTGAACATTAATTTATCCATAGAAGATATGGTATTCATTAATTTTATGACTTACTACAACCAGAATAACAATTATTATAAAAACACGATATAAATATATACAGTGTGTTCAACTTTATGTTGATAGATTTCAATTTTTAGGTATCAGTGACTTTTTTTTCTAAAATATGTAGCCTTCAGACTTAAAAATGAAATTGTAAAAGCAGAAATTGAGAGAAAAATGAATGAACATTAAATAAATGAAATTTATCGATCACAAAAATTAATATTACTTTATTAGGTAGATTATATTCTAGTCTGCATAAATCTGTAGCTAAATTTCTTCCGACTCTGGCCAAATATGTATTCAAATATGTACCTACTTTTGTGCATTCATGGACACTTATCGTTCAATTTTTAGCATCTTCAATTGAACATTTTTGCATGCTTCATTCAATTTTAGTAATTTCCAAACTTTTCCACTTTTTGCTCAATTTACAGCATATTTCACCCAAATCTGCAAAAAAAAAAAATTAACCACTTTTCCTGCAGTTCTGAAAAATTCTAACATTCAAATTAGTTTTAAGCATTTTTGACTAATTTTCGTGTATTCATGGACGATTTTCGTTACATTTTTAGCTTTTTCAATTGAACATTTTTGCTTGTTTAATTCAATTCAGGGTATTTTAGTGCCACTTTCAGCAATTTTTGTTAAATTTACAGTAATTTCGAACACATTTCTTACAATATGAAGTATTTTCTGGTGCAGTTTTAAACACTCTTTGTTTAATTAACAATATATTTCGTGGAAAAAAGAACATGTTTATATCAATTTTGATTAATTCTGAGTTATTTTGAGGACATTTTATTCAATTTTTGCTTGTTAAATTCAATTCTGAGTATTATAGTGCCACTTTCAGCAATTTTTGTTAAATTTACAGTAATTTCGAACACATTTCTTACAATATTAAGTATTTTTTGTGCAGTTTTAAGCACTCTGTGTAATTAACAGCATATTTCTTGTAAAATGGAACATATTTGCATGTTTATATCTATTTTGAGTAATTTTGAGTCATTTTGAGGACTTTTTATTCAATTTAAGCATTTTTCGTATAATTTTCAGCAGATTTTGTGCAAATGTTAACATTTTTGCATGTTTCATTCAATTTTGAGTAATTTTATGCCATTATCAACAATTTTGCTTAATTAACAACATATTTCACGCAAATCTGAAATGTTTTCTGATTTTTGTTCAATTTGCAACATATTTTCCCATAAATTTAAATAGTTTGTATGTTTAATTCAATTTTGAGTAAATTTTGTACCAGTTTGAGCGTTTTTGTTCAATTTACAGCATATTTCGGGCATGTTTGAATGTTTTTCGTATGATATTAACCATTTTTTGAGCAGTTTGAATAATTTGTGCTGTCAATTTGCAGCATATTTCGAGCAAATTTGAATATTTTTGCATCGTTAATTTAATTTGGAGTATTTTCATGCTATTTTGTATTTCAAGTATTTTCTGTGTAACTTTGATCATTTTTGTTTGTGTAACTTAACTAAGTTTAGGAGTAAAACTATATTTTAACTATACTTTGGCAGGAGCTGCTACTTTAAGAGCTACCTACGGTAACGAAATAAAATTAGCTGTCTAAAAAATGCCAAAAAAGATTTTAGTAAAGTTTAATTTTGCTGCTTTAAAAAATGTATCCAATGAAATAATACATAACACGGTTTGGTTTGTTAGTGTGAATCATTAAATATAAATCATTTTAGATAAATATGAATGCAGCATTAACCGACGAAAAGAACAAAAGGCACACGAGTGACGTAATAGCTCTCCCACCGCCAAAAGAGAGCAAGGATAATGAGATGAGCACAATGATTAAGGACATGGAGACGAAACATGGTAAGTAGACACCATGGGTTTAACATTCTCTCTAAAAGACGAGACCAATAGTTTATCCATGAGTTGATTGAATGATTGTTGCAGTGGCCACGGTGGCCGAACTCGAGGGAATGATCCAATCGCAGAATCAACTCATGGACAAACTTTCTGCGGAGTGTCATGCACTTACCGAGAAACTGGAAGAGTCCAGCACAAGGCATAAGTAAGGATTGAGTACATATGCTGCTTCTACTTTTCTTTTTGCAAGCACTAATTTGTTTTGTTCCTCGAATTAACTCGCTTGTGTTTGGTAGGGACGGAAAACAACCAAAACGAGTCCGATTTGCTATCAGTCCGACCAACCAAACGCAAGGAACCAATCAAAGTTGACGTCACAGTCAAACTTGTGCCTAAACCGAAGAAGGTCAGTCAAAGTCATTTCATTTAGAAGCCCACGTTCAAAATTAACGCTCCCAACGCAGCAATTACAAAAAAAAAACCTGGGGTTCACGATTGGTGACTCCTCTTTTATTGAAAGATATCCCTCTTTTTTGTTTGTACTTGTTTTTTAGAAGCGATAAGCGAAAGTTGCGAGCGGCAAATTACGAGTTGATTGGTAAACTAGAGCACGTTTGGACGTCTCTTAAGCAGCTGCAAAAATCGGCTAATTTTGATAAGCACAGGTAATTCCACGGACCGCTTACTAACAACTATTCTCTCTTTATAGGGAGGAAATACGGGGACTACAAACTAACCTAGACTATTTAACTAATAGGTTTAGTCAGTCTCAGATAAAGCCATCTGTTGAGAAAGGTATTTCGTACCTTATCAAATTAGAGCATTCACGAATCTCACTTTGATCGTTTCATTCAAACATTGGCAAACATGCATGAACGCTTTTTAATAACTATATAATTTCATCAATTTTGTTTCATACTGACATCATGATATATGAATACTGGCTGATTTAAGATAAATTACATCGATGGCTTCAATATTACATCTCATTAGTATAACATTTTGGTTTTCGACTTTGGGGGCCACCGATAATCTAAATCTGCCACTGCATGTATAGGATAGAGGTGAACCACTGTGTAATTTGAATGCACAAAATTTTAAATGGCCTCCATTTCTATATTGAATTTCATATGAAAACAATAATAAAATAATAAACAATATTTATTATGTTATTGACCAATGTTTTTGGAATAAGTTTTTTAAATCATAAAAAAAAAACAGGCAATTTCTGGTGCCGTGGCTAATTACCATCACCAAAGAGATCTGTCACACAAAAATAGGTAGAAATTTTAGTAAACGTGTAAAATGTGTAAAAATTTTCCCAGTGTTTACATTTGCTTAAATTATACAATGTACAATTTTTGTGGGTTATTCAAATTTCCCACCGAAAAATTTGGGGATTTCGTTAACCTACATGGGTTACTAATCTTGGGTTTTTTTGGCCGGGAAATTTCAATCGACCCCTTTCATTACTGATCGCACTGTATAATAAATTTCACAAAACTTAAATTCTGTGCACAAAAGTTACTTGGTGATTCAACCGTCATATCAAAAAGTGTATTCAAAACATAACATAGCTCGTACATTTCAGGTGAGAGCAGCAATATGTCAAGAAAAGCACAGCACGAACCCCCTGCAGGTTCACCGAAAGAGAAACCCGCACCTAATTTAAGCCGCACCAGTAGTAAGTCGTCCATAAAACCGAGCGTTCCTGTTCAACCGAAAGCAGCCCTACCTGAGACCGTATCGAGCGACCCCAGCCCAAATAAAAATTACGCCCCAGTGGAAAATCAGGATGCCAAACAGTACACAGAACCTGACCGAACCATTGAGCAATCCGACGAGGGTTACCAGCCGACGGCCCAGGAAGTCACGGATCCGAGCCAAGGCTACGATCCAAACAATCCCACCGAGTATGTGGATCCTGCCCAGTATGTAGATCCCAGCGATCCTGCTCAATATGCAGATCCCAACAATCCTAATCAGTATACGGATCCAAATAATCCTGTTCAGTATGCGGATCCCAACACATTCGGTGAGCAGCCGTATAGTGACCAACAGTATGACCCAAATCAGGAATACATGACGCAAGAGCAATACGACCAGCAGTACGGGCAATACGATCCCAACACTCAGTATGCGGAGGGGTCAGAGGGATATGGGCAAAATTATGAAGCGACCGACCCCCAATATGTGCCTGAACAAACCACGGAGCAACCTATCGAACAACCCGCAGGAAACCCTCAATAACGAGAAATAATAAACTAAAATTCCACACTTTTGTTATGATGTAATTATGTTGGGTGCAATATTAATATTTAGATTTAAAAATTTTAATGTACATAAAAATAAACAATCAATTTAAGAAACCCACGACTTTTCCACTGTACTGCATGACACCGTAATTTCCGGATATCAACCACTCTGGATCTTTTGCAGAGATTTTTTCAGCCACTCCGTCTTCTAGCCCGCATATCATGTCGGCTTTGAGCGTACGGAGCGTACACACCCTCGTCGGATGGAAGCCTTCCAGGCAGTCCACCACCGGCGCCTTTGGATCCCAGTTTCTTTCACCAAACAGCTTCCGGTAGTTCAAGTCGCCCTTAAATATCACCAACTTCGCGCCTGCAATTTTCCTATACAGTGACTCATCTGTGGCAAGCATATGCTTGTATTCCAACGGCAAAGTCCAGAAGTCATTCTCCTCGATGGTCCAACACACGTCGTCGACGTAACTGGACCATCTCCTGCCTAATGTGCGCAAACTCTCCACGTCACTGGCTTTTAATTGCTCCAAAGTCCAGTTGAAATCTTTCTTCGTTACGTCAGATATAAACCAGGGTATGGTTTTCACATAGAATCTGACGGTTTCTGCGATATGTTTCGTGATTATGAAGTCGGCAAGGCACAAGTCGCAAAATAGTTCGTACCCAACATTATCCAGGACAATATCTGAAAAGTTGAGAGCAGTCGATATAAGCTATTTAATTTGATGATATAATGCTGTTTCAAAAATTTGGTTAAATTGATTAATCATTTTATAGAACTCAATTTGAAAAAAAAAAGTTATAATTTGTTACCTATTATTCGAAATCGATGGTCTGAAGTTGCAGCTTCCCAAATTTCTAAACTCTGATCGCATAAGATATTTGATTCAAGATCTTCAACGATACCCAAGATAGATGGGGTTTTCGACACTTCCCCATTTGATATAGACAAATCGCATTTATTGCTCCATAAGCTACACTACAAAAACAATAATAAATTATGTTTGGCACAGTAAATTATACAAAAAATGGACAATAAATTCTACAATAAATGGGATCGTATCACATAGGCTTTGTATACCTTCAGTAGTTTCATAAAATCGGCTTTATTATCTCTTGCGTTGCTGATCATTTCTACCAATATTTCACTCATGGCCGATATATTAGTCAAAGCCTGCTCGAACGATAGCTGCTTCTTAACTGCGAATGGATCGACGGCTGTCAGCAACTTCCTTAAAATTGAAATGATGCACCTACATGAGCGATACCTATATGCCCACTCACGTCAACTCGAATATCTCACGTATCCTCCGGTACATGTAGCACTCGGCGTGCAGCCAGATCGTGTTGAAGTACGTGCAAATCCCGTTTTTATCTAGTTGGACCTTCAGATAATGATTGTAGATTTTCGCATCATCGGAGCCGGTGGTGATTTTCGTGATCGGCTTGTTTGTCTGAATTTCATATTTGAGCTTCGATAATGCTCCGATAACGGCTTTCAGTTCCTCGAGCCCCGGCTAAAATAATAAAATGGTCAGATTATTATTCCAAAATATTTATCAGCTAATATTTTTTTGGCATTGAATTTATTGTCGTTGTGCCAGATGTGTATAAACATTAAGCTTACCCTTCCAAATTCCGCTCCGATGCTATCTTTATTCCTTACCAAACTATCTAAAACCTGAGTGATTATCGTAGGCATACGTTCTTTAACAGTGTGATGTGCAAAACTTCTGCAAAATAACATATGATAAATTATTATGAGTCCAGAAATAAGAGTTAAATCTAACAACATCAAAAACATGTCTATAGTACTGCAAATTTCAATAAGATTGGAAATTCACTTAGGTCTTCCTCTCACTCGTGAATATATAGCAACGGTTCAGGTAAAGTGGTTCAGAAACCCTTCAATTAAGCTTAAAGTGTATGCTTACATTCAAAGATTACCGATGTATCAAATATGTTCAGGGTATAGTAGTCTACCATAGTACCTTCACCTTCGGGAACATTCGGATGAAGACTGGATTATGCTCATCGGAGCGTTTGTGAGAAGCAGTAAATAAATGACAAATTAATTTACCTTTTATAGAACGGCGTAAGGATTTCATTTCGAGGTGTCTCCAAGTCCACGCCTTTGCCTGATAAATTACCGCATTCGTCCATCGCAACAAAATTTTGCCATAGGTTTCCAAAGTTGATAGGTTATGAAATTTGTTCTTGAAAATATTTTTTTACGTCAAGGTCAAAGCTGTCACCTCAAAGTCAAGAGTATTCTGAACATTGGCATTCGATGCTAATCTAATAATAATGCACTATTTTTCGGTCATAACCTTAGTTGCCAAACTTCATGAAACAAATATAGGTATTCTGACAATTGGGATTCGACACAAATTGCCACAATTTTTCGATTACAGCTTTAGTTGTCAACTTCATTCTCGTAATTGGGAATATACCATTTTTCGATTAAAACCTTGTTGCCAACTTTACGAGCAAAGTAATTAAAATTGCCCAAGTAATAACTGAACCTGTAGATGATGTCGGATTGATTGAATGAAAAAAATTTGAAGCATATTTTCACAATGTGAACGATTATAGATTAAACTTGGTTAAAACACTTGCCGTTAAAAAAATATTAATATGCCGGCCATTATAAATCCTTCACAGTTTAGACATTTCTGGTGACATTACAATAGTGGAGGCCAGCAACTGAAGATGTTCTCGACATGCGGCATACGGACTGCAGGAAGTACCGGTGAGTTTAAATAATTTAGTGATGTGTATACGAAGGACCAACATTTTCCCTAAAGATAAACTCAAATGCTGCCAACCTAAAACTTACTTCGTATTTTCTGTATCTTGTAGATCTTTGTTTACAGCGTGTTTAGAATTTTCAGGCAAAAACTACAGTAAATGGCACACCAAGGTGAATAATTAAAAGTGCATATTTAATACAAAAAAAGTCAGATACACTATTTACATTCTTCGTGATATGGTTCCAAAGTTCTCAAATCTCGCCACGTTGGAGGTAATGTGCTGTGAAGGTAATTTCCGCATCTCTTGCACGGGTTACTAAACAGAGTATTGTAGCTATGGAACCAATGCTGAAACGAAACAAAAACTTTGTGGCATACTGGTTGATGGTAACTAAATGATAGAAAACGGCCTTATAACACGTACCATAAAAGATCTAACAGCCAATTCAGGCATAGTCGGCGAATGAAAATGACACATTGCAGCGTGGCAATTTTCGGTCACTTTCCGGAAAACTTTATACCGAGATTCCGTCCATAAGTCATTGCACTCTGAGTGAGCTTTTACTACAACCCATTCAATCATAAGACCTTTAAATGCTATAACTGCTTTGAAAACTCTCCCTAATGATGCCTGAAATTTAAAATGTTTTAGCATGTTATGTTTTCAGGTAAGTGGCTATTTGAGTAAATTGCAATATCGATTTTTTTCAGTTTTCCCCTCTAGAATCCTCTTATCTTTATATTTGCAATAAACAACAAAACAATTGTAATTACCTGTATAACTGGATTTGGCATGAATGGCCGTGAAGCCGTTATAGTGACATCTGGAAATGCACGATCAATAGCAGTTATAAGATTTTCTATAACCCTATAAAATACAGACTATACACAAAAATTCACCTTATGCAGACTGCCTACTTACTCAGGAGACACATTGTGGTTACTGGTTTGTGTTTTCCTTCGTTTAGTTGTGCTTAAAGTTTTATAAGTCTTGCTGACAGAATTAGTTGCAAGTATATTGCCCGCAAGAGCGCTGTAGTCTCTAATCTAAAATGTAAGGAATTAAAATATGCAAACCAGCATGTGTCAATATAATACCTTGTCTGTCCACTTGTAACTGTTAACTAGTTGTCCATATAATGCCTGCCTTTCCTGAGTAGTTTCCTGGCTCAGGTACGTTGTATTTCCTAAATTAAATGGTCCCGGCGGCGGAGTTAAATTCGATACTGCAGACTCAACATCCCTTGAAATAGTAAATAATTGATAATATTTATGTTAGCATTACTACAAGTATATATCAGATTAGGTTAGGTTAGGTTAAGTTACTCCATCCCTTGAACATCCCTTAAAATAGTAAACAAGTGATAATATTTGATTCTATATTATTTATGTTGGTATTGCTACAAGTATTGCTACAAGCAAAAAGTTGCCGGACAAAGAATAATCGAATCAATTGACCAGACAAGTTTTATCATTCAATTTTTAAATAATTAAATAAGTTTACTGAATATGTCGTAATAATCATGATTTGATTTTTATCCATAGCAACAGTGTCCAAATTCAGGAACGTCTGGCAGAGCAATGGCACCAAGCTAAATACTAGCCGTTGCTCAGCCAGACATTTATGTCTGTTGGGTACCAGACTCGTGAATGTCCACAATGCTTGATGGCAGTTGCTTTTGCTATGCAATACATACCTCAGATTATTATTCACTGTTGACAACAGTTCTTGCAATTCCAATACGTATTTGTTTTCTTTGCCATCTTCTCCGTGATCTGCTCTGAGTCCGTTACTTACAGATTCAAACACAATTCCCACATTGGACCTTAATACTTTTATGGAATTAAGGGCTGAATGTAACTGCTCTATATCTGCCATCGTCCTATAATTGATATTTATAGTAATTGATTCAAATTGTTGAAACTGAAGAAAACAACAGATTGCAAATTCCGACCGTCAGTTTTTTGGGTGGTTATAGTAACACTTCTGAAGCTAGTTTGTTATTTCTACCAACACACATTTATTTTTGCAAACTATACCTAGGGATTCTGACAGTTGAAATTCGAAACAAATTTTCTGAACGGCTGACATTTCCGAAGCTAGTTTGTTATTGCTGCCAATACACATTTATAATCAGAATTAGAGGTATTGAGGTAAATGCACGTACAAACCTAATCTGCTTAAATCTGTTTTTGTCTTCAGCTGCATATTCACACGATCCATAACATAATGAATGAAACTCTTATTATCGAGCATGCACTATATAATTTATTGATGGGAATTAAAGGCTGTAGTACAGTTGATTGTAAAACAAGTAAACAAGAAATTTTCGGCGGCTTGAACAACCTTGAAGTTAGAAGTCACGTAAGTGTCAGTGTCAATAATCACAAGTAAACAAGGGGCTTCGGCGAAATTTGTTGTATTTGGTATATATGTTTGGTATTATTTACATTATTCTGATGTTAATATGTAACAGTTGGGAATGTAAATAATATGAAACATTCACTATATCTATATTAAAAGTCCAAAATGCAGATTTGAAAAAGCGCGCCATTCAGGGTGCGGTCGAAATAGTTCTCCCGGTCTACCCTCAGATGCCGCTGAGAACTTGCTGCCAACCTGCCAACTTATAACACGGTATCAACGGTAGTGTGTGATTTTAATTAACCTACAAATTACATGCTTTAAGTCTAAAATTTGATATCAACATGAGCGACGAGGAGAATGATAGCACAAAACCAGTTGAAAATGCCTGGAATCTAAAAGTACCAGAATTCAAACCGGAGCACAATCCTCATGGGTTATTAGAAGAGAGTTCGTTTGCCACACTGTTTCCACAGTACCGGGAGCAATACTTGAGGCAAGTGTGGCCTCTTGTTCAGAAAACGTTGAATGAGCACCACATTAAAGCTGAACTGGATGTCGTTGAGGGGAGCATGTCAGTTCGGACAACCCGCAAAACTTGGGACCCGTACATAATAATCAAAGCAAGAGATATGATTAAATTGCTGTCCCGAAGTGTACCATACGAACAAGCGAAGCGGGTTCTGGAAGACGAGGTCGGCTGTGATATAATTAAAATAGGTACAATTACGAGGAACAAGGAGAAGTTTGTTAAAAGAAGGCAGCGTCTTATAGGCCCCAACGGTTGCACTTTAAAATCTGTTGAACTATTGACGAACTGCTACGTTCTCGTGCAAGGACAGACCGTCTCCGCATTAGGTCCTTACAAGGGCTTGCAACAGGTGCGGAAGATTGTCGAAGACACCATGAGAAATGTGCACCCGATTTACAATATTAAAGCGCTGATGATCAAACGGGAGCTTGCCAAAAACCCGAAGCTCAAAAATGAAAACTGGGAAAGATTTTTGCCTAAATTCGTGAACAAGAACATTAGCAAACGCAAGCAGCCTCAGAAGAAGAAGGAAAAGAAGCCATACACTCCGTTCCCACCGCAACAAACGGAGAGCAAGGTGCTTTTTTGTCCTTACTTTCTTTTTATGCGGTATAATTTTGTTTTCGTGTAATATCATGACTGAATTCACACCATTGAAACTTATTGTACAACCAGTGGCTTACACTTACGCCATATTTCACAAGAGTTTGAGTTCACCGTAAACGTTGAGCCGAGCAGATTGCTATATGCATGTATGAAGCCATGGAGTTTTTTTTTTAATAAAAGTTACTGATTTAAGTCAGTTTTTACAACCATTCCTGACTAGTAGCAAAAATGAAATGGGCTTCTTAAAATGGTGAACTCGACATTGTAACGTTGAATGCTTATAGCAATCTATAACAACGAATTAACTCGTTTATACTTTTATAAAAAAAAATCCTCTATATAAATTGTGTACTTAAGTTAAACTGCGAAAATTTTGAATTAAGGAGTAATAATTGTGATATTTTTAGGTTGATAAGCAATTGATGACTGGAGAATATTTCTTGAGCTCTGAACAGAAACATTCCAAAAAACAAAAGGAGAGAGACGACAAGCAAGCCGCTGCAAAATTGAAACGAGAGGAGAAAAGACAACTGGCGTTTATTCCTCCCGAAGAAAGCAAACGGCCAAGTAAAGAATCGTTCGTAAATAATACTGTCGATGTCAATGCATTGAAACAGAAAATTAAGAAAGCGCAAAAAGGAAAATCGAAAAAATTAGTTTAATGTTCATAATATTAAGCATATCAATAAATGTTACATGAATTTTGTTGAATAATATACGTATATTATTATAAGAGGTCTAGTCATTTATGTTATAGTTAAGCAAATCCATTCAAAGTCTGCTACAGTGTTGGTATGAACAGTAGACATGGGAAGAACTGGATCGGAGGTTTTGTTATGTTAAAGAAACGGCTGGATGTATTATATAATGATTTTATTATTATTTATTAGCAAACAATGTGGTGGTAGTGTTGTGTTTTAATTTCTGAATTACGTAACAGTTTTTGTCTTTGAGAGGTCTCCATTTTCTTATTTTGCTCAGGGCTCCACAAAGTACAGAACTGTGCCTTGCGATGGCTCGGCAATTTACACAGAGAATATATATTATGCATTGCATATATTTAAGCATAAACAATGAGTGAATGATTTATTCATATACAGGTGCAATATTTAACTAAAGGGTATAAATATTAATATCTAAACCAGGCAACCAAATATGCGCCATTATTGTCTCACGTGTTGCCTGGCGTCCGGTGACGTCCCTTGAACTTCCCGATGGTGTGACCGTCGGTCGTGGGCCCCCCTTTGTCGCGTAGAAACACGGCGGATTTCGGCCAAACCCAACGATAAATTGATATGATAGCGACACGGCCGCATAAAACGGCACTTATCGTCCCCTCGACGTGCTGCATCGGCGCCCGGTTCAAGGTTATGTACTAATAGATCATCATCAGTCAAATAATCATCAGATCGCGTCGATACCCCGCTTATCGGAAGTCCTATCGCTACAAGTGCCATTATGAAAGTGGCCCGTTCCCCAGTGTGAGGTGTGCGACCGCTGCGGCCAGCTAAAATGTGCGACACCGACGTATTCGAAGAGTGGACCGAACTGGGAGCCGAATTCAAAGAGTTGGAGGTTAGATTTTAGGGCTGCATCAGAATTTTGGGGCGCAGAAAGCGCCACTGGGGAAAGGGAACCGGACAATATTTACAGGCCTCGGTACAGATACACACGTTGGACTTGCAACGGTGCATTGTGTTCATATGTTTATGTTTCGTTTTATTATTAACTCAGTTGTAGTGCGACCAAAGAGCTAATACGCTATTAGCTATTTTGTCTATTGCAGACACATTAAATAACAAGAACCAAAACATCAGAGGGGATTACTAAAATTTAATTATTCACTCTGTGTGCACATAGTTCAGTACTCACTATTATATACTTACTCCAGTACTTTAATGTGTTAATGACCCTGTAAACCCCCACTTCGAGGAAGGGGCTTGAGCCTCCCCTAAATATATTCATTTACTTTGCTACCCTGTACATGTATATATTATACTGTAGGGTTCTACAGGTGAGTTCCCTGTAATTGTATTAACAGGGCTTGCATTTAAAGCGAGCGCCACTAAAAGGTGATTCCCAATCAAAGTGTTCCTAAGAAGAATAAATAAATTGCCGTTAGTTGGGGGATGCCCATTTCAGCTTTGCAAGCGGCCGAATTAATTGATTGCGCATACATACTTTCTGTTGAAGTTGTGCACAAACCCATACATTCGGTTTGGAGTATTGAAGGATTGACCATTTCTGAGTTAACAAATATTCCACCATTGCTTGCAACCATTGTTTTTACCCAAATAGGGGTATATTTTCTGAATTTTGACATTATATTTTTAAGTGGGTTTAAGTAGGTAAGCACAAGTTGCACTGTTCAAATGCCAAAAATAGTGACAAGCAAGAAAATTTTACAACACAAGACAAGTAAAAATGTCTCGCTTTTCACGAATTTTGACTTTTGAACAGTACGACAATAGTCGTGTTCTTGAATTGAATTTGCTTAGCTAGCCCAGTTAATCTCGGATCAGTTGGAAAATGTCAGCGTTCTTTTATTTTGCGCTGCTAACTTTTGCTTAGCAAACTCTCCTTTCCTCTTCCCGATGCGGAGTTTTTTTGTGAAGGCATCAGTTCAGAAGTGACCAAAGAAGGAGCTGTCAAACGTGTGTTTCCATGGTTACTATTATAAAGAAACATTTAGACATATTCTGCATTCTCTTTGAATTCTATCTTGAAATATCTTGTGAAGAATCATTCTGTCAGCAGATTCTAAAAATGTATTTTTGCCATATGTTTGCTTGGTTATTTGCGGCGTTGATTGGTCATAGTTTTATTACTCACTTAGAACAAATCTGCTCAAATCTGCTCAGCTATCTAAGAAGGTGAGCCATTCGATAAAAGAACACGACTAATGAAACGAAAAAGTGCCTAAGTTATTTGAACAACAAATACTCATTAAAATGAATAATTTTCTTAAAAATTCATATTTTATCTTCGTTTAAATACTACCCCTCCCTGCTCTTCATCCCACGGTGCCTACCATACTGCCGCATTTCTGAAATGTGCCCTCCTAGTAAAAAAGGTTGCCGACCCCTGCTCTACAATAACAGTGTAGTTTCATAGAATGCAATTTGTGCATTGAACTTAACACAAATTACCTAGTGCTTTGTAGTCCAAACTGTACATTGAACAAGCATAGAAAATATCCACTGAAGTAATGGATATCCGATTGGTTTATAAAAAAAAAATGTGCATTGATTATTTATCCACAAAGCAATTAATTATTTATAGACTGGACTTTGATATATTGTTTATGCTGTAGCTATTACGGACAAATTCCGAATCGACTGAACATATTTTTTTATCTATATTTTCTTTTTTTTTTTACTGTTACTGTTAGTGTTAAATATACAGGGTGTTTCGAATTATACCACCCATATCCAGCCTTACCATCCACCAGACGAGAAAAGTAAATCTGGCAACTGAGCCAAAATTTAGAACAGTTATCGGTATTATCTATCTATTATCATATCATTAGGACCAATGTAAACAGTTGAAGTTTCAAAATTTATAATAAATCAATGTTATTTGTTTATCCTACTTGGAACTGATACAACCATTTCACATTTTAAACTCGTTTTTGTATATTAATTCTAGGCATATTTATTAGATATATGAAATTGTTTTAATTGACACTGACATCTGGGCACTTTTGAAATAATTTATAATTTACGCATTGTCAAACTTATGTGTTTTACTTTTTTCTACAGAAAAAGAACTGCCATCTGGTGGATGGACATGGTGATTTGGTTGATTTAATTTGAAACACCCTACATTGAGATTGCGAAGTTGTAATTGATAATTATGATCGTATTGTAGATAGTCGGCTTTAGATAGTCAGAGGAGAAATATCCATTGCCTAAAAATTCTGGCAATGGATATTTCTCCTCTCCTCTTTGTAGAAAATTGCTGCATTCTGAACGATTCTATTTCTATTCTTATGCTTTTTCTACACAGTTTGTTAATTTTTGATTTCAGTTCATTTCTTTCCATATATATCTAAATTCTCGTGGAACGATTTACCTCGGGAATGCTGCCATTATGCTATTGATTACATGCGTATATAATTTACTTCATTAATATTTCCCACATTCCTCCTTACATATGGGTCAGCTATATATTTTATATCAGTTATGCTTCCATAAATGTAGTACAACCTATTTCAGATAGTATGTCAATATTCTCTAATAAGTTGAAAATAAAAAGAAAAATACTAAAAACCATTATATAAAAATCTATTGAGAATGATAAGAAATAAGAGGGCTTGGCCGACACATTTTTTTTTGTGTTTTGTAGTTACGTTATAATTTATATTATAGTTCAGACGGGTTACAAATAAATACAAATTGATATTTTACTGCACACCATTTGCATATACTGGGTGATCTATTTTGGGTGAAACTGTAATTTAGGTTCCTAAACTATATTGCCGGCATTGCTTGTCAAAAATGTGCATTGTCACAAATTACATCGAGAGGTTTGTGTTTATTATATGTTTATTATAGATCTCTCAGTTGGACCTGGTTGTAATCACCTGGTTGTAATCTGGATCACCTGATTGTATTCTTACCATTTCTAACTTTGATATTAATGTTTTCTTTACATCGTTCTTTCTTTTTTTGTTAAAAGTCTATAAGTGACATATGTCATTTCAAAATCACGAGATATGTTGATAATAATGGAAAAAGTACAAATTACTGTGAACAGGCACACCCAACTTTTTCTGGTCTCGACTACACTATGGTTTTTACGTTTTCATATTAACAGAGAACATCCTAGGCTTAATAATTTCATTTTTATTAGTGTTTCATTAATTTTTACCAGTCATTATATTATAATCTTATGTTTTTTTGTATTGTCAAATACTTACTTTTTTATATTTATTTATAGACTTTTTCTTATTTTATTGTCTTTTTATTTATGTTTTGCGAAAATATATGAACACAATCTCTCAAAATATTTAAAATTCTTGACTACAAATTAATAACACCAAAAATACCCAACTACTATACAAAATAATAATTTATAAACACTAAAAAATAATATAACACAACATATAGCTAATATATAATTATATAACTATGAAATATTCATAATGTACTCTTTGTAGAAAATACGCCTCTAAAGATAGATGGCTAGATAATATCCAAAACTAGTCAGGCAAAAAACAGGCAAAGATAATAATATAAGAAAAAGGCTTTAAATAAATATTTAAAAAATACCAGTAAGTACATGAAACTACAAAAAGAAGATTGTAATAATTTCAGTTGCCTTAAAATTATATTTTCTCTTAAAAATTTTGGCACATGCCTATTAATATGTTTTTTTAACGTCATCTCAGCCGATGTTGACAAAAATTGATTGCCAATTTTATTAGATTAAACTATTAACTTTGAATTCCAGATTGTAGTTTGAAGTATTAAAAATATGTTTTGAATAGTTACATCCAGATGCTCTTATGCAGAATCAAAGATTTTTAGTCATACTGCCTTCTAACTGAATAGTTGGGAAGAGATGTCTTCATCAGAAGATTCACTGGTGAAATTGGAAGAACTTTTATTAATGATTGTTACTAGAACTGCACTATTTAATCTCAAAACTACAAGCAAATGGCCTAAATTGTAAAATGAGAAATTTCGACATTTAGAGAAAAGACATTTGGCAGCTAACTGTCATTTAAAATGATTGATAATACGACTTTTATACCTCATATCATTAAATGTCTGTTTAAATATGTTGATAATACCCGAGTTAATCAGGTGACATTTATAATGCTCCTTGTCTGCAGCTTTCAGAAAAACATAATTTTAATTGTTTCTCACTGTAAAACAATTCATTGTTCAACAGCCTAGTGACTAGGCTCAAACAATTGTTTTGAAGTGGGAAAATTTCTGCTGATAATCTGACGTCCGACTACTAAAAGTTGCTTAATAAAACTACTGATAAACTTTGAAATGCAATTGTTACTAAGCGTAAAAACTAATTGCTGATAACCTGTGAACAACAATCGTTTTTAAATCCATGGAATTCTACCTTTGGCACTAAAAATAGGCAAATAAATAATTTGACTCTAAATGTTCCAAACTAGCAAAACAACATTATCACAAGTTATGAAATGCTATCAATTACATTAAATTAAACAAATATGCGCCCCGCATACATGAATAAAAATATGTTACGTTTTACCGTATACTCGTGTGGCCGGCATTAATAAGAATGATAAGGAATGCAAATGCAAATTTGTATGCTAATCTAATCACAATGACAGTGTGTTTAAGATTGCATAAATAATCTTAATATACACAACTTGCTGATTGTGTTTTGGAGTGCCTCGTCAAGGTGAATCTAATTTGAATTAATTCACTAAATCAATGTACAAATTATTAATCCTATTTTATTTATTTACCCTTTTTTCTACCTGTATGTTATTGATTAGTTTTTACCGTTTCTTTTTGCCATTTACTGATTATCTGTTAAATATTAAGTCATAACAAATGCGAAGAATGTTACTAAAGACTGTTTAAGATATTAGACATAATGCATCTATAAATACCTCATTTAAAAACAATTGCAGGTGATAATTAATCGGTCATTATAATTACTTAATTATTTAGTTAAAATGACATGGGCATTGTCCATATTTTGTGGTTTTTAGGTGTAATTTTTTTTAATTTTAAATTTATGTAAGTCAGATTAGTAATCAAATTTCTCTCGCACAGAAAATGACTGGAGATTTGAATGTTGGGGTATTAAAGAACAACGGAGTCTTACAGTCCGACTATTTAAGTTAGATAACCAATCTCCATATTTTCAGAGGTTGATGCTATGAAAAGAATATTTACTTTTGTTTTCTCCTTTTAGAACACGAATAAGGTATATCAAGAAAGACTAGACGAACTCGCAAGCTTCCAGTCAAAATGTATAAAAGGCATCGACCACCAGAAATACCGCATGGACATCATCACCAAGAATATTTTAGAGTAAGTTAATCGAAATCAATTCACTTTAAACCTGTTGAGGTTGTTGAAATATTTCTTATCTGGCTGCTGCCCATCCTTTATTTGGATGTTGGCAATCATGTAGATGGTTATTATTGTACCGGCTGATCCATTTAAGGTGAGCCTTTTTTATGTTGGTAATACAATTTATTTACCACTTTGTGACACAGCTTTGTTTCAAATTATTGTGGTCATGCTTTCGATAATTCGTTAATATAAACTAAGCTTTCTACATAATTTTTCACAATACATATTTTTGACATGCAAAGCTGCTAATTGCAGCAGGTTAGCAACCTAAACTACAGTCTCACCGTAAATGGACCACTCTGTATAACAATAATTACTAATTACAAAATTTCAATCTATCTAAGGGATTATAACATTGAGATTTGACATGAATCCCCACAGTGTTTTTTTTTAATCTAATTGGTTGGCTGAAATTCAAATAGGCAGTACTTATGCATCCAGTAGTGTATGCAATCAAATATATGTGTTCTACAGTACATTGTTGATTGTTTGCCTTTTTCTGTGTTGCAGGACAAAGAACAATGGTGGCGACTTAGACAAGATAAAAGGGCTGGAAGATAGCATAATAAAAAGGAAGGCACAACTCAAACACATCGAACAAACCTTACCGAAAGAGAATGGCTTGTACTTAAAAATAATATTAGGCAACGTGAACGTATCAATACTCAATAAGGAAGAAAAGTAAGTACAGGCGAGTCGCTGAAAAGTCATGTTGAAAGCAAGCAACATCATAAGCGGAAATTCTAACCTTCAACTTTACCTTCCAGGTTCAAATACAAAAATGAATACGAGACTTTCAAGCTGATCCTGAGCGGCATAGGCTTCATCTTGTCCGTGTTAAATTTGTGTTCCAAGTTCAGGCCGCTCGAGCTGAGTTACATCTTCCTGCTGGTGTGGTACTACTGCACCCTGACGATAAGGGAGAGCATCCTGAAGGTGAATGGCTCCCGGATCAGGGGCTGGTGGCGGCTCCACCACTTCATATCCACCGTCGTCGCCGGCATCTTCCTCATCTGGCCGGACATGGTGACGTGGGACCAATTCAGGAATCAATTCATGTGGTTTAACGCTTACATAAGTGAGTAAATGGTAACATCGAGCAGTGAGAATATTTTACTATAAACATTTGTCAACTGACACGTGTCATCTCTCATTCAGACCTGTCCACAATTTAAAAATTGATTGACTTTTGATCGGCTGAATTTTTATGATGTCCATGTTTTACAGGTGTTGTCCAGAACCTGCAATTCTTCTATCAGAAGGGGGTTTTGTATAGACTCAAGGCTTTGGGCGAGAGGGACAACATGGATATTACGATCGAAGGATTTCATTCTTGGATGTGGCGCGGCCTGAGTTTCTTGATACCATTCCTGTTTGCCGGTTACTTGTTCCAACTATATAACGCCTACAGCCTCTACAGCCTGAGTTATGAACCAACAGCAACCTGGCATGTAAGATAGTCACATTGAATATCTTCGATGGGATTGCAAAGCTTCTTAGATTAAACATTGATTTATGCGAAATTTGATATCCCATCGATTATATGCCGACTGATCGAATAAGAATCTATTTTTAAGTGTGACGTGGAAAAACGTTGATGTGTTTAGTTTCAAGTACAGTGTGTTTGTAAATGAGTGTAGATTGTATTTTAGGCAACCAAACATACACGTTGGTAACACAACAAAAATGTCACTAAGGATTCATTGGTGTAACAATGTTAAATGCCTAAAATTAAATTGCCTAAAAACCAACAAAAGTAACTGAAAGAGTCATTTATATGTTACAACAACCTGTTTGAGCCGATAATTTCCTTAACGATTTGTTGGGGCTTTGTTCTAAGCGGTGTTGTATGTCAGCTACATTATCTTGCGTAAGAACTGTCGGCCGTCCAGAACTCTTGCTTTTGCAAATACAATGTTTTTCTGTAAAACGCCTAACTATCCTGTTTCTGTGACTTGAAAATGTTTTATCAGAAACAATTACGTCGGGAAATTCTTCACGAAATTGTTCTTTGCATGACTGAGATGAGCACACCCATGTTCCGTTTTCAGTTAATTGCCCGCTACGGAAATACGCCATGAGAATAAAGGCGTCATGTTGCGGTGTAAACACCATAGTTTTAAGAAACTAACTCTTGTTTGTTTCTGAAAATTAACATTTCTTATTTTAACATAAGTAACTAATTGAATCAAGAAGCAACGGACGTTACTTTGTATCCAAGAAGGGAAACGGGTCAACGGGTTTTTTTTCGTCCAGTGTGGGTCAGTTAAGTTGTTATGATATACCTGATGAAATATCCACGAAACAACGACAATTAAATAGATACAAAAGAGAAAATTATCAGTACATAACAACTTAACTGACCCACACTGGACGAAAAAACCCTGTTGACCCGTTCCCCTTCATAAATAACTAACTTGAAATAACTTACCTAGATTAACTTTACAATGATTGCACGCTACTGGCGAAAATGACATTAAACTTTGACAAATTGCGGTGAAATACACTAAGCACTGACATGGAAAAACTTAACGGCAATTAAAATCCTAAATTTCATTTAAATTTTGCCGCCTTTTCTACAATCATTTACAAACACCCGTTATTTATTTTTAAATGTCATGCCAGATTCAGATCTGTCGCTTCCAACTATAACCTCCATAAAACAAAATCAATGCAGCCGAGATATGAGCTAAAATATATTTCTATTTGGTCAGATGATGTATTTCTCATGTATTTTACTGAAGTATTTTATTTTGTTTAGGTACTAGTACTAAGTATAATGTTCTTTATTTTATTCGTCGGCAACACCGTCACCACTTTGATGGTGATTCCAAGCAAAAAGTGGGAGAAAATGAAGACGGAGTACTCGGTGCTGGGAATCTTAAGCCAGATCTCCAGGAAAGTTCGAGAGGTACGTTAAGGTTTTTGTTTGGGTACTTTTCGTGGATTTACAATATTACGTTGAATATATTAAATTTACAAATGCCAGAAACGGAGAGCTTCAGTTTAGTAGATGTCATGTTTACAAATCTTGGCCAACAGTATTAAATATTTTCTAAATATAGTTTACATTGTTTCGGTTTTGTTCGTTATGTTATCACCCTCATTCCGGGCTATACAATTCCTCCAGGTGTATCATATAGTAATCTTATAATATTTAGCTATAATAATACTGTTAATCATGATAGTTTTTTGCTCCACTTTGATAACGGTATTGTATCCTTCTGCATGTTGGTTATAATTGGTTTTATGTTTCAGAATGGCAGCAATGGAAAGAAAGACTAGATGATAATAGTAAATGGTATTATTGCATTATTATATTAGTTTCAAATATATCCATTTATATTTTATATTTAGTTAGGTTTATAATGTGCATTTAATGTATTTATTTAATAAATGAATGAATTTGAAACATTCTTTGTACATTCCTTGAATGTTTGAAACATTCCTTGGTAACCCTTTGTAAAATACCGCTAAACCACGGTTAACATTTTTATGAATAACGCTGTTAGTTATTATAGCGCGGCGAGCGTTAAAAACGAGTTGAATGAAAGTAATAGATAAACGTCAACTTTTCGTTGTCGAGTCAAACAAACAAGCCTGGAGGAGGCTTCAAGCCTACATAGGAACCATTTTGTTCAGAATGTTTAATTTTATAAGATTTAGGTACACACTATGCACATTCAATTTTCACTTTTCTCCCACATTTAAATTTTTTTATTTTTTCTTTTCTATAATTTTTTATACGAATGTCATTGATGTATTCAAATTAACGTAGTGATGAGCATCATTAACCAAACAAGTAACGTCGATAATTACAGTCCGTTAACGCAATTTCTTATTTCCGTTAACCATAATCCGATACTTTTAAAATAAAGTAACAGAAATTAATTTAATCCGTTAAAGTTAATTATTTTTGTATAATAATTAACAAAATTCGGGATAATAGTTTTAAACACATAGAAAACATATATTCATTTCAATTTAATAACAAATTCTGTTTTATGTTGTATTTTATCAAGTTTTTGAACTGTTTTGCTTCACTTAACAATAGAAACTAGCAGTTAATTCAAATTTAATTTGGGAACTATTATTATGCTGGGAACTGAAAGGTAAAGGTAAGCAGGGAAATTTGACTAAAAATTCATGTCTGAAAAATTAACGATTTTCATAAATTTATTACTAAATAACTAAATCCCTAAACAGATTATGACGAATATTAATAGAATCGTTGTACTTTTAAGAATAATTTAATACACAATACAAAGGATTTAAATGATTTAAACAGTGTTGATGTTGATGTTTGATTTTACTCATGAAATATCCCAATATTTTAGTTGTATGAATGTTAATGTACACACCAATGAAGAATTTCTTGACTTTATTGCAGGAACTGTGAAATATAACAAATGGGGATCAGAAAACTAAAAATTTCACGCGTAAATATTTGAAAAGTCAACTGTTAGTGGATGGCAATAATTATTTTGTCTGGTACACCGCGAGTTTTTTTAATCTCCAAATATCTCCCTACCTTTTAAATGTAGGCGCTTATTCAACAAAGACTGGAAAAAACTACGAAGTAAATTCAAACAAAGACAGGATAATAGGAAAATTTTCGACGAATTCTGCTTCTCAAAAGAGAAGACAAACGAACTACAAAAAACACCCGGCAAAAACGCTTCATGAATCACTACATCTCATAACACAATTAAAAATAATATTTGGATATAATTGTAAAGTTAGGCAAGGCGGAAAAACCCTCAGGGGGTCGATAGCCTAATAAAGATTGTTTATATGTATGCAAAATATTAAAGAAACTTATTGAATTTCTGAACTAGATGATTTTATATTAGAATCTTTATTATTAATTTTAGTCAAATTTAAATAAATCTAAATGAGAAGCATTATTAAATAATGTAACCAGTATAAGTACTTTCTATTTATATAAAAACAATTCAACAATATCAAAAACTAATTAAAAATGTTATTACAGTTTAATGTAGTTTATTTTATTTTATTTATTTATTAGAAGTTTATTTATTACAGTTTAATGCTGAACTTTTTCAACTCTGACTTCAAATAAATATACCATTTAAATAAATTTATTGTAACCCATTTCTCCTTATTGGTAAACTTTTTACCATAATTCTAACAGTGCATAATTCTACAGTGGCGCCATCTACAGTTTAATGCGAATCTTCTCTCCCTTTTAAGACTTAGGAAAATCCATTTGATTATAATGATGTTGAAAAGTGATTGTCCTGAACTAAGCAAAAACAATGAAATATAGTTGAATGAAGCTAAAATTCTTGTAAAATCAGTTGTGTTTTAGATAATTATAGGCAGTCTTAAAAACCAGGGCATTGTCTTGGTCTGTTATAAAATAATTGACGATTTGAAACTGGAACGATTTTTACAGATCTTGAAAATGCAGCAAAAGGCATAAAAAATAATAGAACTGTTCCATTTTAGTATTTTTAAAATCGTTTACTAACATTCAGCAAAGCTTCATAATCCAAGAATTCGGTAAAACTGATATAGCTGGTACAAAAAAAAATCTCAATAAAAAATCAGACAATATTGTTTACAAATATACTAATTTATATTATGTTTAAAAGCAAGCACATTTTGTTTAAAAATATGTTGTTTTTCAAAAAGGTCTTTGCCTTTGTTGGTGTTAAACCATAACCACCAGATTGATAACTGTACGATAAACGGCAGAAGTCGACGAATTTGAAACAAATCGCACACTTTAGCACAAGAAACACATAGGAACACATGTCTGGAAGCGTCAAATGCCGCCCAAGGCTAGTACGTAAATGCGCCACCGTGGCGCTGCCGCTTTGATGTAAATCACCTATAGTGCTTCAAACGAAGCCGTAACTACCCTCCCAAATTTAAATATACCGTTTATGAAATCATTGACAGTACAAAACGCAATGTAAAATAAATTCAGTCAGATATAAAATCCCGGGCAGAAAGACCTGAGGGTGTTAGCCCTTTGAAATATAAATATTATCTATTGTATAATTACATGTAATTAAATATTGTATACTGGCAGCCGTTACTTTGTGGAACATTTTAAATAAGTAAATTATATAAAACAATTTTGTATTGCCACTCACACTTTTATTTTTGAAAAATATTTAGTGACTGCAGTTTCGACTAAGGTCTAGTCATTATCAAACTGCACTAAGTGAATGTAGTCACTAAATATTTTTGAAAAATAAAAGTGTGAGTGGAAATAACAAAGTTGTTTTATATAATATACATTTAAAAAAAATAGCGAATTAAAGATATTTACTACTACTACTACTCATGAAGTTTCGTACAATAACGGAAATAAGCAAAAAACAATCTATTCAGCTGCATGCAATTATTATTTTAACACATAATAAATTCATAGTATAAAAAGTATAATGTTAAAATAAAGATTTAAAATTCTGCGAAATAATGATTACAAAATGGGATAAAAACGAGATTTTGAAAACGGCAAACGTCGAATATTTGAAATTTTAATTGATATTTTAATGCACCCATTATTTATGTTTTTTTAGAATGTTAAAATAATTATAAAGCTTTTAAATTCTGCACAATGATCAAAGGGAAACAATGAGATTTCGAAAACGGTAAACATCAAGTATTTTATGTAAGTTAATACAAAAATCTCAAATAATCGCAAATCCAAATGACTAAAAAAAAAAAAATGGAATTCTGAAAGCGTTAATGCATGGAATTTCGCCAGTAATGCAAATAGTCGAATAACTAACTAGTCAGGGCATACAATAATTATTTTGATAATTTCAGTCAAGAGACGATTAACCAGATTTAAAATGATTATCACTTGGGAGGCGAAATTGGTTTTTACACTTGAAAACCTTGTGGACCTGACTTGAGGTTTGGAGGGTGAACTCTGAAGTTTGCCTGTGCTTTTAGCAATTTCTGAAGGAAATTATTTTCGATATGTAGGCACGTACACTGCTACGTTTTTGGGCACTATGTATAACAATTTATTGATTGCTAAACGTTATACATTAATTATGTATAACGCTACATGTATGTATTGCTTGTTGCTACAGGAAATACTCATTGCCATTAAAATGAATCGCTGCTTGCATCAATTCACGCTCGACGATTATTTTTGAATTAGCCCCTGGCTCCCTAACAATAAATTAGGTTGCAGATACATCCTAATTCTTTACCTATTCAGTATCACATTTCATAGGTTCACTATGATTGAAGTGAAGATAAATATTGCTTCTCTGCTTATATTGCAAATCCGTGCACACAGTTTCCCCGACGTGCCGGAAAGCAATATTAAAGATGTTGCATCTATATCGGAAATTTTGGGCAATACTGCACAGGGGACAATTTTGTATACACAGTTTGGAGAGGCAACGCATTCAATGGACCAATTAGTATCAAATTCGAATGCATTAATTTTGATTACAAAGAAAGCACTGCTGAAGCTACCCCCAAACTTTATAGTCCGCTCCCACATAATATTCCCCAGAAACCTCCTGGATGTGCAGGTTGCTTTCGATAACGTTTACAGAACGTACTACTGGAATTCGAAGATCAAAACTGTTATACGAATCGTTGACGGCGAAGATCCAAACGGTTATTTTGCATTAACTTGGGAGTACCATTTAACCAACGTGTGGGTTCTAACTAGAGATCAAGTTTACACCTACAATCCCATTGGAAACAACTGTTTAGATTTAGGCATCCACCGCGTTTTAGGAGCAAATTTCGTTGAGTCTAAGCCTTTGCGTTTCCACGGGTGTTACTTCAAGGTTGTGTACATGAATTTCACTCCGTACACTTCGGTTGAGGATGGTGATGGTTTTGAGGTGCGGATTTTGCGAGAGACCGCAACTAGGCTTGGTTTCAAATTTGTAGCTTTAAACCACAACTTTACGTTTTGGGGAATTAAGCTTGCCAACGGAAGCTTCTCGGACATGTATAAATGGCTGTATGAGAAAAAGGTGGATGCTGTGTTTGGGCTCGTGTATGCTCGTGAAATGGTTGACTTTGATCGCAGCGCTTCATACTACAACATGTATTACACGCTGTTCATGCCAATGGCTCAAGAAATTGCACCTTGGAGGAACTTATTGATTATATTTAGTGTTGAGGTGTGGGCCGCCATTTTGGCTACGTTTTGTGTCATAATGTGCTTCTGGCACTCATTCACGAACGACACAATTTTCACCACGTTTTTCAAAATTTGGATGCTGATGTTCACCTGCAACGACATCCAGACAACGCAAACGCACATCAGAATAACACAAATAACTTGGATCCTATTTTGCTACTTAATCATCAATAGCTACCAGAGTCTGCTGGTTGCATTCCTCTTCACCCCCAGCACGGAGACGCAAATCACGTCAGCAACTGACGGCTTCCGTAGAAACCTGGTCTTGGGCGGCTTCTTCAGTCTCAGGAACTTCCTGGACGTGGAGGTTAATGAAGAGGATTACGAAATGTACAACAGGATAACGCCATGCCCGCTTATAGGCTCTTCATGCATCGACAGGATGGTAAGCAGGAAGGACTTGATGTACTATACAACTGACCGCATGCTGCACTACAACATTAGGAATGCACATCGTAGTAGCAACGACATTTTTGTAACCTCCAGGAGGAACCACAAGATGGGAACGATGTTCTTGTCGAAGGGGTTCTATGCTTCTGAGAGAATTGACGAGATGATACAGATGTTGAGGGAAACTGGGCTGATTAGTAAATGGGATCCCTATGAGAAGGCGAGGAAGGTCCACCAAGAGAAGAGGAAGTTTGAGAAGCTTACCTTGCAGCATTTGAAGATCGCTTTCGTGTTTCTGTACGCAGGAGAGGCTGTCGCTCTTTTAGTCTTTGTTGGTGAAATTTTGCACGAACAATATTTATTTCACAAAAACCCTAACGTTATTAAATAATTTCCAAACTTAATTCCTATAGTTGGAGTAATTCTGTAAAACCTATAAACCTGTAAATTTTGTAATAATGTATGTTATATCCAGAGCCGGATCTAGGCAAGTATCGTAGGGACAAATAGTGTAATAATATCAACACAGTTGATCATCTAATCAGGGGTTTCCAAACTTTGTGGCTGAAGGCCCACATAAGAAATTCTGGGAATGATCTTCTTCTATTTGAATTTATACATGATGGCAACAGCTAGAATACTCGAACTCCTATTGACTGGCAGAAAATTTATTCAAATTGCACAACATTTTTTAAACGTCTACGAAAATTTTATAAGTGGCGAAATTTTCTAATAAATCAAAAATACATAGTTAATTAAAGCTTAATGGCATGGAAAAAAAAAATGCTCAAAATTTATTCAAATGCAAAATTTACTGAAAATATTTAATATTGGAATTATGAAAACTATTATTAACGACTCCTATTAATTACAAAAATTATTATATTGGAAAATTATCAATATCTATGAAAACTTTCTAAGTATACCAAATGTTTTAAATTTTCTGAAAATGTTATTAAGTATCTGTCTAATAAATCTGAAACCTTTAATGATATAATGATGACAAAAACAAAAATTGCTGAAAATTTATTAAAATTGTCGAAGATTTTAATAAAATTGTCGAAAATTAAAATGTACCAACTTTCTACAAATTTCTTCAAGTAATTTTCTAATAAATATAAAACCATTAATTAAAGCGTAATAAAAGTAAACAAAAATCGCTGAAAATGTAATGCATAATCGCTGAAAAATATATAATTTTGGAATTAGACATCGTAGAAGAAGTAGAAATTAAATTCCAGAATTGATTTGAGAAGATACATTTTTGCACAAGACTTTATAAATATACCAGAAGTAATTAAATTTTCGTAAATTTCATTAAGCACTTTTCTAATAAATCTAACATATTTAATTTAAACGTGGTAACAGAAACAAAAATTGAGAAAATTTGATAACTAATTTTAAATTGGAAAGTCCTCCGAATTTTCTCAATCATTAGATAATTTTGTAATAAATTCAAAAACAGCTACTTAAAATATAACAACAAAAACAAAAATCGCAGAAAACTTTTGCAACATGCATAAAAATTTCTGAAAATTTCTGTAGTTGCAACTAGAATTACAAGTATTAGAAATACTGCCAAATATTCTGAAATATAGAAAGGAGAAAGTTAAAAAAAAAATTGAATCATAATAACAAAATATACTAAATATGACAACAATTATAGAAGTCGCTAAAACAAATTATGGAAATTTTTCGAATGTGCTGTCAATATTAAAAAGTATGAGGCCAGAATATTTAATAAATATATTGATAGTATCAGAAGGTTCAGAAATTACGAATAAAACAGTTAATATCTTCAACTTTACGGTAATGTAAGCGATGGAAGTGAAGGAAACGAAAATTGAAGTTGCAGAAAACTTATGAATCATCATAATATCAAAATGTATAAATTTCTATTAGCTTTTTAGTTAATAATTTCCATAAAATATAATGAATGTAAATATGAGTAGGAGTGGAAGTATGGGCCAAAATATAAAAAGAAATATCATATGAACATGTATATTTCTCAATAGTATTGGAGTTACAGCAATATGCACTTTGCAGAGTTTGATTATCTATGACATGATAAGGAAATGATTTACATGGTGCTATAATATTTCTAACTGCACAACGTCATTTGGAAATTCTTTGAAAATTGAAAACAACCCTATAAGATTTATTGGATGATTTACATTTGGCACTAAATATTCAAATATAGTACCAGTAAGATGGCGCCCTTCCACTCAATGCTAGAGATGTTATTACTTATTTAAATGATCGTTTTAATAACAAAGTAATAGCGACTAATACATCTGTTCAGTGGCCAGCCAAATCTATATATTTGACGCCTCTTGACTTTTATTTGTAGGGTACTTTAAAAAACATAATTTATGAAAGTAACTTCAATTATAATAATGTAGATGAACTTCGTGAAGCAATGACAGAGGCAATAACAGGCGTTACTCGCAACACATTACGATAAGTAACTGGCAATATTCTAATATTCTAAAACGCTGTCACTTGTGTTTAGCTTCATTTTGGCCATTTTGCCAATAACGTTAATCGCAACACATTACGATAAGTAACTGGCAATATTCTAATATTCTAAAATGCTGTCACTTGTGTTTAGTTTCATTTTGGCTATTTTGCCAATGACAGTCAGCATTTTGAGCATTTCTTTATGTTTCATTATTATTTCACTACTTAGTTGTATTATATTTCTTTATTATTGTTTTTAACTTTTGTTTTAAAAATAATTTATAGAATAAAAATAAAAATTGGAACAATTGATATCCCACATTTTTGAAAAGATTAAAAAAAGTCGATTGAGACGAGTCAACATCAAATATGGCAGCCATTTATAATAAGAAAGTTGCTATTAATATCTCGAAAACCGCCATCTTGACTTTTGTTTTGACTTGATTCTCAAGTTTGTACAATCAAACCAAGTAACTTTTATTTTAAACTTATTTCCGTATCTTTAATAACTATGGGAATATCGGAGTTTTTAGAAAATCAAAATTTTTAGCTATTTTAGAATAATTTATAAAATACTCGGACTTTTGAAAATGTTTCAACACAATCTGAACCAGTATACAAAACTGCATGACATTGCCTATTCAACCAGATCTCTAGCTTTCAAAATAATAAAGATACCCATTCATCCTACTCTATTTAGGACACACTGTATATATCAAATATAATAAATTTAAATCATGTAAAGTTACATAACATTTCGTAATGATTTCACAAAGATTTCAGAAATCGCCAAACACTTTTGTGGAGTATTCAAAATTTCCAAAACATCTAATCGAAATATCAAAAGAGTTAAAAGTCCAGGATGTTCAATCAAAATATCAAAAATATCAGAAGGTTCACATACTGCTAACCATCGTAATTTCTGCAATCTGCAAAAGTTAACAAAAACATAATAAAATTACAAAAAAACTCTTTATTTTGCAAAACTTTAGCAATTGTGTTGTAAATTTAAACAGTCCTGACATATTTCTAGGTATACCTACTTACTTTAAACAAAAGTTGCTAAAAATATCGGAACAGTTATATATTTATTAATTCGTTTCATTTAGTGTAAACTTAAAAATATTTTTCAAATCTAAATTGTCAGAAAATTGCACGAAACTTCTGTAAAAGATAATAGAAACATAATTAAATATAAAAAAAAAATTAAAACTCCAAAAAGTATTGAATTTCGCAATACATACCAAATATAACATTAATTTTAGAAAAAAAAAATTACATAGTACCAATACATGAATAACCCAGGCACTTTTCTAGATACCTATATACCTACTAATTTTTATTTCAAGAAAGGTTGCTTGAAACGTTGGATTAATTATAAATCAGCAAATTGTCAGAAAATTGCAACAAATGTGCAAACGTGAATAAAAACATAATCAAATAAAAAATATAAAAACTCCAAACAGTTTTGGATTTAGGAATATTAATTAACATTTATTTTCGGTTTGTTCATTAGGAATTCGGATTATGTGTTGACTTGGTACGGCCAAAATCTAATACGAGTTGAATAGGACATTTAGATATTGTAGGTACTTTAAGAGATTGCGTCATATCGGTATCGTGTTGCCTGCAATTTCGTGCAATTTGGCGAATTGCGTCAGCAACTGAGTCGCTCTGATTTATAAGCGCAGGAGTTACTCATATGCAAATCAACTTTAAATTGTAGAGCAGTTTCGTGAGACGAATCGTTTCTTTCTGGAAACTGATGCTGTTAAGAATTCTGACTAAAAAAAATCTTTTGTTTTCTAAATTCAAAGGCGATGACGATGGCTGACTTGAGTGTAGTAGAATATTTTGAAATTATGTAATATACAGTGATGACATAATATCGCGCTTTCAACAATTATTCAGATAAAAGCAGCTCTTAACATGTTGTTAAGATGTTAAGTATATCTGCTAGGGTAAAAGACGTCTATTAAAATCTGGTGGCAGCAATTCATGATAGGCCTGTATTTTGTAGGGACGCATATCCAAGTTCTTCTTCAAATTTTGTTACCAGGTACCATAACATTGACACAGTCATAGCCGTCCGTTATCTAAATAATTGTTGATCGCACGGTATAATCTGGAATGAAATAAAATTGAAAAAACTTTTTTTGAGTCATTTTTTAATTGCCCCGACAAATTTACGACGTCACTAGTATGTGACACAAAAAGACGACAGCCGGAATTTTACTGCTATGACTAATTACCGTGCTCCTGATCAACATTGGTTATAACAAGGTAATTATTTTTTGACGCATTCCATTCCGATGTTTCATAATTAACAGCTACAAAATATGAATTGTCAGCGTTTACACAAAATGCTATACAATTGAAGTATTTCAAGTTCGACAGGAAGTGTGTGAATGCGTAACTCGTGGGCGTTTGTCCATATATGGAATCGGTATTTCGGATATGCAGGCTCCTTTCCTGCCAATGAATTTTCACATGAATTGAATGATCTAATTGCAGATTGTGCTAAAGTCGAGTTGTGGTTGTGCATTCCAACCGAGGGCAATTCATTAATATTGGTTATTTAGGAAGTGGTTTGGATTGGCGTTGTAATTTGTGGGAAATACAATCCCGTATTATTTAAGTGGAAAACCTTAATTAAAAGCAAACTTGTGAATCAATCAGCTCTTAATATGCTAGACATATCAATTATAATTTATTTAGTAATTTGTAATCAATTATTTATAAATAATAACAAGAAAATTCTAATTATAGAAATTAATGATTCTATAGTTGAAATATTACTTTATGTCGTTTGGGCGTTAGGGTAACTTGAGTATCTAGGGTAATTCATTTAAGTTTCAGCCAAAGTAATATACACACATAAAAGTTTCAAACAATAGTCGTTAGGTCCTGAACGATGGCATAAGATGGTATAATTTTTGATTTCTTGTACTGTAGTACATCTGTAATACAAATAAACCCAAGCTTTTTTGGTCCCGACTATTTAATCATTCCTACAATTATATTATAATAAAAATAATCTTTTATCTAGTAAAAAGTTAAGTTAAAAGTTAAGTTCTCACTATTGTATTTATTAATTGTGTCATCGATATTTTCCAGACATATTATTCTGTGGCTATTTATATAATGTAAACATGCAATTAAATCACTGTGTATGCATGCTCACGTCAATTAAAATAATTGCACTCACGCCGATTGCTCCCGATGCATTTTAATTTAACTCCAGTAATTACTGGTTTTTAAATTTTTCATTAGTAATAATGTTTATTTAGAACCTACCGCAATTATTTAACCTTCCAGTATATATTCGGATTCACAATTCATTGATAAACTAATCGTTTAGTTCATTGCGCAATTTCCGCCGATTGTTGCAAAACACTAACTTATTATCTCATTTACGGAAATTGTGAATGTGTTCACGTTGTGAATTTAATAATTACCTAAACCTTTGCTGGACGATTTCAAATTATATTCAAAAACGTATGACTGAAAAATTGACATATAATATAAGTACCTACAAATTGAAAATTCTAAAGAAGAATTAAACATCCTATTAGGATTAATTTGTTGAATATTGTTGAATATTTGTTGAATATAATAAGGGTTGAATATTACGCCTTACATTAATATACCTTATAATATGTTGTAACCTATACCTGCTATTATGTAGGCTTATTGTCCCGCTGATGACGATAAGCCTTTTGTCTACCTACAGATATTGGCGCTATATCGTATGGATGGGCCTACAAGTTTTCAAATATACAGGGTCCATCATTTCACCTCCCGTCTTCTATAGCTCAGTTCCTAATTGAGTTAGGATTTTGATATTTTGCAGGATTTACTTGCATTCTAGGGCGTATTTCAGGAAAGTATTTTTGATTATACAGGGTGTCCCAAAAAAGGGTGACGTCATGATGATGTATATTTTTAAATTGCATTGTATACTTTTTGTTAATTATTTGGGTGCCTTTTATGGATGCCTGCATACCCATAAAATTTTAGTGAAATCGGTTTAGTGATATTAGCACAAAAAAAATAAAAACTGAAAAAAATCAGTTTTGCACCATTGGTTAAGAAAATTAATAAGGGATAAAAATAGTGCCTCGTTAATAAAACCATACAAGGTAGTTATTAAATAAGATCTGATGGTTGCGTTAACCAAGTTTTATTGATATGCATTATACAGAGTGTCCAAAATTTAGTGTTAAACTTTTCAAACTTCAAAGCACTTTATTTTTCTTATTTTAAATTGGAACCCCAGTATATTTTTATGCAATTCTATGCTGAATTAAAATACACACATTTTTCCTAATTTCAACCCTATCTCAATTCCTAACACATTAAAAGTTATGTGCAGAAAACTCGATATATCAACAATTCCAATGGCCATTTTAATTAATCAAAATCAAAGGTGGGTTTGAAAAACAATTTATTGACATTAAAGTGTAACAAAGTGACAAGAGCCAATGTTGACTGTAGTAATATAAAAGTTTCAACCCTGTATATGATCATTGAAGAATTTTGACTATCGAAGAAGTATACTTTCTTATATATTTTTAAATTAAAAAAGAGATAATAGATAATTAATTATTATTTTTTAAATACATATGAAGTATTCGTTCATAAAAAAATGGATAAATTTAGTATAGTATAACATTATTTTTACTATTGAATATTCTTTTCATACCTGATAACAATTTTTGGTATAAAACATCTGTAAACTGAAAAATAAATTTACCTTAAGTAAGTAAATCTTATTAGGCAACGATGAAGATATTCTTGTTAAATAAATGAGTAATGATGAATATGTTATCGATAATAGCGAAAAAATACAGATAAAATATGTTTTGACTATTGCAGAAGTACTTATTTTTTAATATAAAAAATGAGAAATGAAGTAAAATATGTAAATCATATTTTGACTATTAGAGATTTTTTCATATAAAAAATATGAAAACTGAGTATGTCGGGCATTCACCAAAAATATTAGCAATAAAAAAAAACTAATGTGCACGTATTCTTGCGTTAAAAAAATTAAAATTGCAGATTGTGTTATGTGTTGGTCAAAATTATGAAAACTAAAGAAAAAGTTTATTTATATAAAAAAATATATTGACCAGAAATCATTTTTATTCGCCAAAGTTTTTTTGTGCAAAAAAAAAAACAAACAACATAATTGTAGTCTTAAAAGTATTTTAGCATCGTTGTACATATATGAAAAAGTGAAGAATAGATTTTTACGTTTAAGATTATTACCTATCAAATTGATTATTTCATTTTGGATTTTGTCTCCGAGATAATGAGGCATTTTAATGTTGTTGTGCATTTGCACTCGTTTATATGCTCAGCCATTATGGGACCAAATTTAGCTAATATCTACCAGTTTAAGTATTTAACAGTACTATGTATCTTAGAAAGTTTCCGTTATTTTTGTTTCAAATAGTTTATTATCACTACCGCAAAATGCTAAGTTTTGTTGTGACAGAAACTGGATGGTGTAAAAAATCCTTTCAACAACGGCGTTCCAATATTTAGTTTTCAACTTCAATACTATTTGAGTAGCAAAATGAATGATTGTATTAGATTTCAAACGAATAATTAAATCAACCCATTTTTTAAAATTTTCGATGTGTGAATTGCTTTTTTCATGAATCTTTGATAATCACTAAAATCGTTTTCATCACTTAATTTAGTCATTTTTAGAACTGTTAAATATTTTGCAACAGAAACAAAATACAGAGTTTTTTATTTTGAGTATATATAGAAGAAAATCTTGTTAATTTTTTTCTGAATTTTGGAATTTTGTACGTATAAAATGCATGGAAGGAAATTTTCTACCAGATTTGTCTCTAGGATAATCATTAAGTTCGTTTCTGTAAAGACTAGGTCCGTTTTTTACTAAACTTTGAATTTGATAAGAAAATTCATTTGACCATAAACCTGGATCGTCACAAACAGGTATACAAGTATACTCATCTTTGCTAAGTTCAATTTGTGCACTTGGATCAGTAGTAGCAACGGAAAAATTGAAGTTTTAAAAAATTTCGTCTCTGCTTGTTGACGGAACTGTCTTTATGTTGGCAATTACAGTGGGCACAGGCACAGCTGTAGAATGCTAATCTTGATTTTTTTATTCCAAAAAATGTTTCTCCAAATCTTCTTCGCGTTTTTTTTAATAAGGTTTTGATGGCCAGAAAGTTTTTTCTTTTTCTCTTCAGACATGTTCCGAAACAAATGTCAAATATTAAAAAAATCTGAATAAATAAAATTGAGAATAAATTGAAATGAATTAAAATTATCCAAAAAAATACCAAGCGTTTTCTACTCACGCTAATAAGTTTTTAATCAGTTAGAAAAAAGTTGTTATGGGTATAATGAAGTCAGTTTGAAACGTCAAAATTGAATACAAGAATTTATTAAATCAAATCAAAAACAATAGTTATATAAAATTAGCTTGCTTTATTTCTATTGATCTGTTTTCTGTCGTCTGTCGCTGTATTTCCACCAAATCGCAGACACTTTTAAAAATATCACATAAATATTAAATAGGTATCACATATAATATTAATTTATATTAATTTATTCTAATTTGATTCGATTTTCAACAAACTATTGGATGTGTGCGTCTGTATTTATATGACGCAGTAAGCATGCAAGTTTGTACAGGCGAAAAATTTGCGACTTGCAAGAATTAACAGGAATAATATCGTCTGGCGCTGAATGAATCTAGCTCGTTCAGGAATTAATGCGCGTACCGCTTACATACAAACTCTTTTGCATATTCTTGTATCAGTATGCAGCTTAAAAATAATGTGTCTGTTTTTAAAAATTACAGGATCAATTTTAGGTTTAAATCTAAATTTTGAAAGGAATGTAATATAGTGAACGTTATGTTTAGCGACTTGCGAGGAAGCAGTCGCTGCACTGTACATCGAACAAGTAACAAGTTTTTTAAAATATTTTATATTCTTTTATATACACAAAAAGAAAATTAAACTTATTTCGGGAGGTGTAAGCAAGTCTTCATCGCTGCTAACATCCATTGCACTAAATACACTTTTTAATTAGAGCATCGTGTCTCAACCTTTTAAGTGTGGCGATCCCCCAAAAAGCCCAAAAATAATGTAAATAACCTCACGACCCCCTTATATAATATAATTAGGTTCAATTATACAGGGTGTCCCACGAAAACGGCCCGTTAAAAGTTCATGGGGAAACACAAACCCTATTGTCGCATCTTAATATCAAACTAATGTATAATTTATTAATTAATGAAAGGTTTTTTTTTGTACATTTTTTCTGACTGATTGATGAATTAGAGAGTATGTGCCATATATCTGTCACCGCAGTCAAAATTACATTTGTTTTTGAAAAGTATGCTGCCACCAATTGGAAAATTTCTGAAAAATTGTAGAGGATTGTTAATTTTGGTTAAAATCTCATTCTCCGCCCGCATTTTGGACCAAAAAATGAGCAGGTACTCGGAAAAAAATATTTTGACTATACAGGAATAATTTCATATTAAACAATATTTTTTTCATATAAACATTCAGTAAACTGAAATGTATATTAATCATCACCAAAAAAATGTTATCGATTCATGTATATTAAAAAAAAAACGGATACAGTATAGAAATATTCTTGAATATAAAAAAAATATAAAAAATCAAAGATATGTTAAGCGTAGACAACGAATAAGATCAATAAAGCATAAGGAAAAAATATGTGTCCTATTGAATTTCCTAAGGAAAAATGAACTTTCAGAAGAGAACAGGTACACGGAATTTTTTTTTTCGACTATGCTGGAATAATTTCTTATTAAACAATGTTTTTTCCATATAAACATTCAGAAAACTGAAATGTATATTAATCATCACAAAAAAATGTGATCAATTCATGTAGATTAAAAAAAGAACGGACAAAGTAAAAGACAAATTCTTGAATATAAAGAAATCTGAAAATTCAAAGATATGTTACGCGTAACGACGAATAAGATCAATGAAGAATGAGGGAAAAAAAGTGTCCTATTGAAAAGAATTCTTTCATATACAAAAATCATAAAATTGAAGGATATTTTAAATGATGAAAATGAAGTAAAAACTATATTTGTACTATTAAAGAAATATTGGATGAAACATATTGACAAAATGTAAAATATGTATGAAAAATTAGTTTCTTCTGCAACTGCTTCTTCTTTATTGCCCTTGTAATATCCAATTAATGCATATCTTCTACTTCTTCGTCTCCTTCTTCATCTCCTTCTTCGTTGCCCTTGTCCTATCCAAATAATACAAATCGTCTTCTTCGTCTCCTTCTTTCTTGCCCGATTTACGTCGACCGTATCGAGATTTTGGTAAAAAAAAAATGTTTATTTCTGTTTATGTTTATATTTATATTCTGCATTTTGGGTTCATATAACTCCCGGGTCTCATCTTATGAATGCATTTATATAAAATTATTCCCATCACTAAAGAAATATCCTTCAGAACGATGTGATGATTTTTTCTACTACAACTTCTTATTTTCGTTCCTTTGCCTTGTTCTATTTAATGAATGCATTGATTCTTGTTCTTCTCTTTTTTCCCCTCATGTGTCCCATCTAATAAATGTATTAAAATTAAAATATATTCTGACTATTCATCGAGTACGTTTTCGTAGTATATTTTAATGAAGAATAAGTTAAAAAAATATTAAAACTGACGATTAAGTATTTCATGTGGGAAAATATATATAATCGATCTTTATTGGGCTATCGACCCCATATGGGATCTTTCCGCCTTGGGAAAATATTTTAACCAATAATAAAATAAATTTACAAAACAAATGAAATATCCATGAAAACTTTCTTCTTCTACACAACTACTACTACTTCTTATTATTCTATTCTATTATTATTCTATCTATTCTATTATTCCTAGCCCGAATGATATCCAATGAATGCATTTATTCGTCTTCTTCTCCTGTAAAGAAAATCCAATCATCAAAGGAGTATTCGTTCATAATTTCATTCAAGATATGAAAAGTATAGCTAAACGTACTTCATATGCCAGAGGACAATATTTTGACCATTCATGAGATATTCTTTAAGAATATGTAAATGATTCTAAAGAACTTATAATTAGTTATCATCTTGAACTCCAAAGGAATGACACTATTAAGTAAGACACTTTTAATCACTAAAATATTCTCATATTTGAGACCTCATACCGTTGGGTTCGCAGGTATAAATTGAATTTATTTGATTTTTTTTTATAGCTCTACAACGACTTATTTATGCACCTGAGGAATGTTGCCTTTACGGATTCCGCTTCATCTATTATTTTCACATGCGCGTGCAATGCAACAGTTCATGGGATCGCCAGTTTCAGTTCCCATCCAAGTGTAACACCACTTTGATATTATAGTATTTGATTGTTCAAAAATTCATACGGAATTCGAACATGAACCTGCAACTTTTTGGGGCGAACGGCAAATGCACTGATTTCTTTACCACCATTTACAACTCGTATTTTATTATACCTAGGTATGTACATTTGCATTACAATACCTGTGTCCTTCGTTTAAGTATTCGGGAAAATTTGCTTGTTCATCAATTAGGAAATTATGTTTTGTGTTTTCCGGAGTTTCCCCATTCTATTGCATCCGCAGGTATTACTACAAATCTACTTATAATCACGTCCATATGCGTAATTAAGTCTGGCGTAACCTGATTTAATTAGTAGCGGTACAAGTAGCAATAAATATTTTGCCAGCAATGCTAAAAATAGATGTATTTTTCCGCATTTTCCTGGAGTCCTAGGTCAACTGTAATATATTTGGAGTATAATTGTTTAAATGTTCAATGTTCGGATGTTCAAACAAAGCAACTCACTTGGTATGGTCATGTCCAAAGGATGAGCGAAAACCGAATTCCAAGAAGAGCGATGGAATGGATCCCAGCGCAGAGGAAAGAAGACCAAGAAGACAGTGGTAGGAAGGAATAGCAAAGGCTAGAGACCTTCGAGAAGGACAATGGGTCAACTGAAGAGAGTGGAAATTGGGTGTCAAACGGAATTGTTTAAATATATTTACATAGTTATGTAACGATTACCTATGTTTGCTGCAATGACTAACTACTTTCGCCTAGGATCTATATAATTACTGTGGAGGCTGCAGATTTAAAACGTTATTTGCGTACGATAGTAAAACGAACCAAAATCTTTGGGTTAATGAAGATGAAGTAAAAACTATATTTTTACTATTGAAGAAATATTCTTATGTAGGAAACAAAGTGAGAAAATAAATGAAGTATGAACGATAATGCTTTTCTTCTTCTTGAACTACTTCTTCTTTGCCCTTGCCCAATTTAACAAATTCGCTTCTTCTTCATCTTCTCCTTCGACCTTGTCAGTGTCCCATCGAAAGTTGCAAAGAAATGAATTGAGTATTATTATTATGAATTTTCTTTGTCAATAATCACGTTTTAAGTAATCTCAAATACTATCTTAAGAAATCAATGCTTCAAATCTGTGAGAGAGTATTTTATCTACATTATTTGGCACTAATTACCACCATAAAATTATTATTTAATGTGCCAATGAACTCGTCGAAAAGTTGAATGGAAACAATTCCAATAAAATCATCCAAATCCAAATCCAATAAAATGTTGAAACATCCAGTTTTTTGAGCCCAACATTTCGCCATGCAGTGGGGATTCCCAGAACTCCTGAGGTAATTCCGCCAAGAGGCTGAGTCATGGGCGGACGGCATATATAATCAAGAAGCTGGCTTCGGCGTGACCATTCCGTGTCGCCGAAAAGCCAAGTGCACTCGCCTGCTCCAAACCAGTTCGGCCTTGTCAATTGCCAGTATGTGCTTCGTACAATCAGTGGCATTCGCGCTGGCCGCTCTGTTCGTGTTAACCACGTGCCAGTCCGACGAGGAGCTCTTCAAGAAGCACAAGATGACCAACAGCAGGCACAAGTGCGGCAAACCGCAGCCCAGAGTGATGTCCTACAAGGACCTTCTTCCCGAGGACCAGTGGCCTCTCGCTTGCGAGGTAAGTGACAGTTTTGGCTCTTGTCCCAGATATTTTGGTTGATAAAAAAAATATAAACTGTGCCAATCTTGGCATTTATCTTCGAAATTTTTGGATCATGAAATATGATAAGCTGACCCAAATTTGGATATTTTCTTCCAAATTTTAGTTAATACAAAAATTAGGTGTACCAATTTCGGCTTTTTTCTTCTAAATTTTGGTTGATAAAAAATGAGAGTGTGCCAATTTTTGATTTTTTCTTCAAAATGTTTGTTGATATAAATGATAGTGTACCAATTTTGATTTTTTTCTCAAAGTTTTGATTAAAAATTTGGTTCATAAAGCGTTGCAACGTGGCCCATAAGTGTCTGCTTCTATGGATTACAATATTTTGATTGAAACGGTAAAGCGGTACAGTTCAAGTCATATAAGAATTGCCCCTCTAACTTTCTTCGTATTTTTTGGTTCAAAGAGAACACCTATTTTATTTTTTTGACAATTTTAAGACAATAATATAAGAGAATGAGGTAATTTTGGCAGTTGTGAATCTTGTGAAAAGTTGAAATATTTCAAAATTTTGAAGAGATATTAGTGTTCTTTACAATATCAATATACATGTTGTCAAAAAAATATTTCGTTTCTGTAATTATGTTCATGTCATATAAAAATGGTCCCTCTAACTTTCTTCGTAATTTTTGGTTTAAAGAGAACCACTATTTTATTTTTTTGACAATTTTAAGACAATAATATAAGATAATGAGGCAATTGTGAATGTTGTGAAAAGTTGAAATATTTCAAAATTTTGAAGAAATATTAGCATTATTTTTAATGCCACTATCAATATTGTTAAAAAATTATTTCGTTTCTCTAATTATGTTCAAGTCTTATAAAAATGGTCCCTCTAATTTTCATCGCAATGTTTGGTTCAAAGAGAATACCTATTTTATTTTTTTGACAATTTTAAGACAATAATATAAGATAAAAAGATAATTTTACCAAAGTGAATATTGTGAAAAGTTGAAATATTTCAAAATTTTAAAGAGATATTAGTATTCTTTTTAATGTCAATATACATATTGTCAAAAAAATATTTCGTGTCTGTATTTTATTTCAATTTTCAAAATTGAAGATTTGATGTGCTTCTGTGCGCACTTAAATTGCATTCAAATTTAACCTAAAATGGTATTCGAAATTATATTTTGTATACAAAATTATAAATTTCAAATGCTTCGTCTTTACCCTCGAATTTAAAGCATTGCAACGAAACTTGTAAATCTGCACTATTTTTTTCCACAAATAAATAATAATAATAATTATTATAATTAAATTCTGCATGAGAATGTAACGAAATTAAAGAGTTTAATTTTGGTGTCGCAAAGATGTCCGTGACATTTAAAATATTGCTAGATCTAAGATGTACCAGCCTTGATCCTTATTATATTGTGGTATTTATAATAATTATAAACGACTAAACTAAGTTATGGAAAACCATTATAACAATTTGTGTAAAATTTACATGAAATGAAGCAGGATATTTTGTGTTATAAATTTGTATATACAGAGTGTTCAACTTAATGTTTCGAGCACAATGAGTTTCAAAACATACAGGGTGGCCCACCTATCCTCGCTCGGATCATTGCTGCTAGACTAATGAAAATTGAAGAAAAAATCTGATTGGAAGTTATTGCACACTTGATTTGCTACCTTTTGAAATTATTTTCGAGTGTACAGAGTGTACCATAAATCCGAGACACAACATTTGGTCCAATATTTATATGGAACACACTGTATATTCTTTCATTTTTTGAATCTGCTTTATGTAGGCTTCACAAAAATAATTTTTATTTTGAGGGATCAGATGCAACGTTGCCAAGTTATTCACATTTTCATCAAATTTAACGAAAAATCATGGACGTGGAAAAAAGTTCAACAAAACCTTATTATAAGAGATCAATGAAAGAATCTGGGTATACAAGTAACCAAGCAATGTGCCAAAACATACACAATATTTGGAGTCACGTTGAATACACAAGGTGTTCTAAAACAACGATCGAATTTTGCTATTTTCTAATGGCTAAAACTTATTCAAATCAATCGTTATTTACCTATTAAAAAGTATTATTAGATTACAGTCCATATGCTACCATGGAATAGCTCATTAGATGAGCACTCAGAATATGATGCTATATACAGGGTGTTTCATATGAAATTAATGAGTTTTAGCGGTATCTAACATGTTCTAATGGCTAAAACTTATTGAAATTGATCGTTATTTACCTATTAAAAAGTATTATTAGATTACAGTCCATTAGCTACCATTGAATAGCTCATTAGATGAGCACTCAGAATATGATGCTATATACGGGTGTTCCATTTGAAATAAATGAGTTTTAGCCACTTGAAAATAGCAAAATTGTATCGTTGTTTCAGAACACCCTGTGTATTCTATGTCACTCAAAATATTGTGTTTGTTTTGGCACATTGCTTGGGTACTTGCATACGCAGATTCTTTCATTGATATCTTATAATAAGGTTTTGTTGATTTTTTTTCCACGACCATGAATTTTAGTTAAATTTGGCAACGTTGCATCTGATCCCTGAAAATAAAGATGATTTGTGAAGCCCTCATGAAGCAGATTCTAAAATTGAAAAGAATATACAGGGTGATCCAGTTAAAAAACAGGCTAAATTTTATGTACCGGATTTATGTTACACACTGTACACTCGAAAATAATTTTAAAAAGTAGCACATCAAGTGTCCAATAAGTTCCAATCAGATTTTGTCCTCAATTTTCATTAGTCTAGCAGTCTTATTTTAATGCAAACTTCATTCCATACTTTAGCATCTTATTTTACAAGAAGCAAATTTTTACATGAAATATTTTGTTATCAGACTACAATTTTGTAAAATACGAAAGAAAGCAACTATAGAGTTCATGATGTAACTAATTTTCTTATTTGAGTATAAATTGCACTGTACATTTTAGAGATGCAACGCTTATGAGCAATTTTTGTCATTTGTCAAAACGTAAATATTATAAATTTATATGTGTTTATTTTGAAAATACAAGGGTATACATATTATTAGTACATACTAGATTATAATGGTGTTTTTGATTATTAAAAAGGGCTATTGGCCGAAGCCTTTCTGCCCGTGAAAATTTCTTATATTTTTAATATTCCACTTAAAACATTGATTAATTAAATTAGACCCATCATTGTAAATTTTGTTGTATTCAGGAAAAAGAAAATTTTTATCATCGATTTCTTTATATGTTGAAACTTGAAAAGTGGTCACTTCTCATTAGCACCAGAAGCGAGAAACTTCGGTATGAATTACCGAACACTTTGGGCTCAGCAGCACACACAAAATTTACATAAATATTTTACACGAGTGGAAGACAATCAATATCCTCCAAAGAACAGGTTTAAGCTATTTGCACTTGTACGAGACCGCACAGCTTCCAAGAACACGCTCGCAAGATGAGCAATAGGTTAAGGATGTAAGACCTACAAAAGAAAAAATCAAACAAAACACTTGTAATCGTACTAGCACGTGTAGATGATGAGTTGTCCACGAATATCTAATTACCATATTTTGCTATGTGCAGATAAATTAGTGGTAACATAATTTTATCATGTAACATTTTAACTGAATGTGTATAATTTGTAGTTGAAATTTTAATTTTGTTCTGAAATAAGAATTTATTTAAAAAAAATAGGTTTGCGGTGCTCTTGAACCTACCTATATTTATATTACATATAATTTTTTACATAAAAATAATAATATAATAATGATAGTAGTTTATGTGAAACACTGTAAATTATGGAAAAAAATGTTTCTAAGAAAAGCAGAAAATTCCTTTTTTATGATTGTAGTTAAAGTTTTAATTTAATTTTTGAAAGTATTTTTAATTTTTTTAAATAAAGCTTTGAAGTGTTTCTTGGTGCAACCGTATTTTTATGCAAACAAACCATTTGCATGCAGGTAATATGAAAAACTAAAAATAACAAAAAAGAGAAAAAAATCCAGAAAATTCGTTTATATTTCTTTTTATGTTGTGAAATCAATTTTTGTATCTTTGTATTTGTCATGCATATGATACGATGCGATACTGTACGATAGTACACGATAAAATACGACAGTATTCGATGTGATACGACGTGTTAATATACGATAAAACACGATAAAATAAAATTATTTTTGTGACTAGATAACAATGAAAATCTACTAATAATTCGTGGATAATATTACGATATTAACAAATATAATTTCCATATTTTTGAACACTGAAAACCCAAATTTCACTATAATATTTTTCATTAGATTTGTTATTTCTCGTTTCAGGTGATACTTCCGCACGTCAGCGTGTTGCACCGCTGCGACTTCGAGTCGGGATGCTGTGACGCGGACATCAGATCCTGCCAGCCTGTGGCCAACGAGAAGGTCACCCTGGTCTACCAGATCCTGAGGAAGACGTTCAAATCCTCGAACACCCAGTGCTCTGATCACCTGAACGGTGAGAGGACCAGATACGTGCACGCAACTGCCACCAACCACACCCAGTGCAGATGCCGCTCCATGAACAACCAGCCAAAATAATGACAGTAATTTGTGCTCGTAATGGTAGGTTATGGGGAACCTATGATGTCTTCGCGAAGGCACCGAGCCGCCGTGTGATGTTGCAGTGCAATCAACGGCAGAAGAGTGTTTAAAACGTAATCTGCTACACGATATTAAATATACATGCAATGCATAAAATGACTGGTACGTGCTGCAGTTTTTCTGTTTACCGGTGTTGGTGGGCACGGTTCATTATCAATATATATTACCTTATATGTATTACCTAATATGTATTGTCAATATGTATTACCTACATGAAAACGTAGAAGTCTTTTAATTGATGAGCAATATTTGTGCTTGCACCAACTAATGCTTGCAATGCATACTGTTAGTGACTGAATATACGTTAATATTACAGTTTATCAATTTGTTAAATGATATTGGCCAACTTAAGCAATATTGATGCCAGCACCAGCTAAGCTATCAACTGCGTTTCACGGGAATTCCTATTTCAATTGGTCTAGATTAATTCGTCCAGGGAAGTCTGATTGCCATTTTATAGCTAATTTAAGCGAGCGCAGCTAATTAAAATAGTATACATCAAGCGCATGGGGAATACCAGGCTGTTCAACGGTATGCGATCCACTATATTCAACGTTATTTTTAGTATTAATAAATTATTCTGTTTATTGCAGCCGTAAGTGGTGTAATTTTGTATTACAATTATGTGATAATTAGTGTAAGGTCTGAATGTATATAATTATTTATTTTTTGTACGCAATAAAGTTATGTGTTATATCACAACTTTGATTTCCTTTTAATTACTAGCACTATTTGGGGGGAGGGGAGCATTATTCGCTCCAGGTTCCAATGGGCTCCAGGTTAGTCCCGGACTACCGATTTAGTTCCGTTATGGAAATTTGAAAATTTGCTTGTCAACGTTCATAAATATAGGGTGTCCAACATAAGGATCAACAGCATGAAGACGGTTAAATTACAAAATAGTTGCGCAATTTAGTGGTCAGTATTATTCTGTTGAGAAAACGAAAAAAAACCGCTTAGTTCCGGAGCTATTCGACAAAATCCGAAATTTTTCGATATCGTTTTTATGTTTATCTAAAGTTATTTGAAATTATATAAAAAAAAAACAAAAGGCACTTTCTCATTGCCGCTTTTTTAGTTCTAGAAAACAGCGTTCATACATTTTCAGTACAACGTTTCGTTTCGAAGAAACTATCATCAATTTTATATATGGCCCGTAAATAAAGTACACCCTGTATTAAATAGCATTTCCTATTACGAATTCAATGATTTATATCACAGTATAGTTTCTTATGTTTTTATTCAGAAAAATAGGCTTGTTAATACATTTCGAACATTTTGGTGTAGTAGGCGTTGAAGAGAGCGATAAATACAAAATTTATTACCTAATTTTATGATTTTAAGATAATTAAATGAATTGAACAATTCTCATAATACCACAGTAAAAAAAGTGTGGTTCTCAATAACTATAATGCTTCAATGTTTAACTACTATTCTTGCTAAATTATTTTTAGTTACTATTTTGGTACCTATTCTGGGTTAAAATTAGCTAGTAATTGTTGTCTTCGTCGTGATTAAATGAACAGAATAATTCTCATGCCACGGTAAAAAAATAATAAGTGTGGTTCTAAATAACAATAAAGTTTCAATGTTTTACAACTATTCTTGCTAAATTCTTTTTGTTACTATTTGGGTTAAAATTATGTAATATTTTTGTCTTCGTCGCCATTAAATGAACAGAACACTTATCATATGTGATTCTAAATAAACATTCAGCCTCCTAGCCCCAGCGATTCTCGTGATATCCGCCCTTAAAGTTGGGAAATTTAAAAAAATAGCAAAAAAAGGCTGTTAAAATTAAACTTCTAAACGAACGGTCCAATCTCGATGCCGATAGTCTCATTTGTTTCAGGAGAGTCATACGTTCATACCAGACCACACTTGATATACTTATAAAGACGTTTTAATTTTCGAAATTTTCGAAAATGTCGCGTATTTTGACATCTCGATGAAATTTCATTTCGAGAACGCCTCGAAAATTTTTTGCGAAACATTAATGACGCTCACAAAAAAATTAAATTATCAATGACCTAAATAACGATCCCTAATACAATGTTTTGCATTTTCCTGAAAAATAATTTTGTCTAAAATTAATAACGCTCACAAAAATTTTAAATTTTCAAACATCGAAATAACGATCACTGGTGAACCAGGTGAATCACGATGTCCTAAGAACAGCATATTTTGCTCTATTTGAGAGTTATGCTAACTATGGTTTAGTTATATGGGGGCACTCTGTGATAAGGCATAGAGTTTTCAAACTCCAACGAAAAGCAATACGCATAATAAGTAGACTGGGTTACAGAGCCGATTGCAAAGCTCAGTTTGTTAAACTTAAAGTCCTGACACTACCTTCACAATATATTCTCAAGTGCATATTGCACATCAGATGCAACCTTGCGTTGTATAGAAGCCACGTTATGGTACATCCACAGTACCACAGTACGAGAAACAAACATAATATATGTCTCAATTCATTAAAACTAACATGTTCCAGAAACGCAGACAGTTATCATGGAATCAAATTTTTCAACTCGCTCCCGACATCAGTCCGGAATCTTCCAAAAAAACTTTTAATGTCAAAACTAAAATCATTCTTAATCCAAAAAGCATACTACGATCGGGACATTTTCTTAAACGACGATATAACTATCTAATTATTATGTAGTCTGAATGTGTATTTGCCTTTGTTGTTATTATACTTACTCTTACTTACTTACTTACTTTTAATGACCTGTGTAAACATGAATAATGTACATAGCACCAATAAATTATTATTATTATTATTATCACTGCGTCTTGCATTTTCCTGACAATTTTTTTTGTAAAATTCTTTTGGGTAGAAACACAATCCTAGACAAATTGGACCCCCCCGATTCTAATGAGCACACATTCAGCCTTCTAGTCCCAACGGTTCTCGATATATCCACCCTCAAAGTTGGGAAATTTAAAAAAATAGCAGAAAAGGGCTGTTAAACTTAAACTTCTAAATGAACGGTCCAATCTCGATGCCGATAGTCTCATTCGATTCAGGACAGTCATACGGTTCATACCAGACCACACTTGATATACTTACGAAGACGTTTAAATTTTTAAAAATTTCGAAAATATCGCGTTATTGCCTTCTCGATGAAATTCCATTTTGAGAATGCCTCGAAATTTTTTTGCGAAACATTAATGACGCTCACAAAATAATTAAATTTTCAAAGACCGAAATGCCGATCCTTAATACAATGTTTTGCATTTTCCTGAAAAATAATTTTGTCAAAAAATAATAACGCTCACAAAATTTTTATATTTTCAAAGACCTAAATAACGATCACTAAAGCAATGTCTTCCATTTTCTGGACACACATTTTTGTAAAGAAAAATTGGGTAGAAACACAGGCCTAGACAAATTGGACCCTCCTGATTCTAATGAGCACACATTCAGCCTTCTAGCCCCAGCGGTTATCGATATATCGACCCTCAAAGTTGAGAAATTTAAAAAAATAGCAGAAAAGATCTGTGAAACTTAAACTTCTAAACGAACGGTCTAATCTCGATGCCGATAGTCTCATTCGATTCAGGAGAGTCATTGGGTTCATACCAGACCACACTTGATAAACTTACAAAGACGTTTTAATTTTTGAAATTTTCGAAAATGTCGCCTTTTTTGCCATCTCGATGATATTCCATTTCGAGAACGCCTTAACCGATTTGGACGAAATTCGGAGGGGTCATAGATGGCCCAAATACAAGCACAATGAGCCATAGTGGGCCCCCGTAGGAGATCGCGTTTGTACAGGGAGGCTTTGAGAAGAGTGAAATATTTTTCAAAAAAACGTACTTTTTTCACGAAAAGCGAGATAACTCGGGGAGTTGTGGGATTACGAAAATGAACGAGTGCTCAAAATATGCGCAATATACGGGGCTAAGTCCCCATAGAATGATTTGAAAATGAGCCGCTTGGCAGACCGCCCAGATGGCAAAAAGTAAAATCGATGATTTTCCGACCAAATAAAAAATAAAAATCCGAAAAATCGCGATTTTTCGAGTTGCTCCAAATGACCTTAGAGGCAGTTACCCAGACTAATTTGACCCTTATGATTCCAATGAGCACACATTCAGGCTCCTAGTACCAGTAGTTCTCGAGATATCCACGAGATATCCAAAAAATAGCAGAAAAGATCTGTTACACTTAAACTTCTAAACGAACGGTCTAATCTCGATGCCGATAGTCTTATTCGATACAGGAGAGTCATAGGGTTCATACCAGACCACACTTGATATACTTACGAAGACGTTTTAATTTTTGAAATTTTCGAAAATGTTGCGTTTATTGCCATTTTGATGAAATTCCATTTCGAGAACGCCTTAACCGATTCGGACGAAATTCAGAAGGGTCATAGAGGGCCCAAATACAAGTATAATGAGCCATAGCGGGCCCCTGTAGGAGATCGCGTTTGTACAGGGGGGCTTTGAGAAAAGAGACATATTTTTCAAAAAAACCTACTTTTTTCACGAAAAGCGAGATAAATCGGGGAGCTGTGGGATTACGAGAATGAACAAGCGTTCAAAATATGCGCCATATACGGGGCTAAGTCCGCATAGAATGATTTGAAAATATGCCACTTGGCAGACCGCCCAGATGGCAAAATGTAAAATCGATGATTTTCCGACCAAATCGACTAAAATAAAAATCCGAAAAATCGCGATTCTTCGAGTTGCTCCAAATGAACTTAGAGGCACTTGCGTAGACTAACTGGACCCTCCCGATTCCAATGAGCTCACATTCAACCTCCTAGCCCAAGCGGTTCTCGAGATATCGACCCTAAAAGTTAGGAAATTTTAAAAAAATAGCAGAAAAGGGCTGTTAAAATTAAACTTCTGAAGGAACGGTCCAATCTCGATGCCGATAATCTCATTCGATTCAGGAGAGTCATACGGTTCATACCAGACCACACTTGAAATAATTACGAAGATGTTTTAATTTTTGAAATTTTCGTAAAAGTTGCGTTTTTTGCCATCTCGATGAAATTCCATTTCGAGAACGCCCTAACCGATTCGGACGAAATTCGGAGGGGTCATAGAGGGCCCAAATACAAGCACAATGAGCCATAGTGGGCCCCCGTAGGCGATCGCGTTTGTACAGGGGGGCTTTGAGAAGAGAGATATATTTTTCAAAAAAACGTACTTTTTTCACGAAAAGCGAGATAACTCGGGGAGTTGTGGGATTACGAGAATGAACGAGCGCTCAAAATATGCGACATATACGGGGCTAAGTCCCCATAGAATGATTTGAAAATGTGTCGCTTGGCAGACCGCCCAGATGGCAAAATGTAAAATCCATGATTTTCCGATTTTCCGACACACACATACACTATATATTAATTATAGAATGTTAATTATTAAATATTTTTTATTTTAAATAATCTTAAGAATCATTGAAGTACAATTTGACATAGAATTTGTAATTGTTTATAACGATATTAGGCCGATATGGATATAACAGACGAGGTTGAGATTTTATAATCAACCGAGTCTGTTATATAGCCCATATCGGCCTAATGCCGTATGTTGTTTTATAGTTTTCATGATACTAAAATAAAAAGAATTAAATTTTACGAAATTAGTTTCCTTAATCATAATGACATATTTCCAGTATGCTGTGATGGTTTTGTAGTAACTCTTGTGAACACCAAAGTAAATAAATGAACAAAATGTCAGGTAAACGTGGTGAAATTGTTTCTCCTGAATGTTATCAAGAAATTCTGGATGAAGCGGCTGCAGCGAGTCGAGAGTTAGTGCCTCCGTAGACCAAAAATAGGTATGAAAAAATATATGAAGAAGTTTTCGAATGGAGAAAAAGCAGGAAAGTCGAAGGTAACCATGAAAACATTACACTGTGCTATGTATCCTCACTATCAACAAATTTTGCTCCAAATAGTTTATGGTGTAAAATGTCAATGCTGAAAACCTGCTTGAAGTTGTATGAAAATGTTAACCTTTCTAGGTCAAATTCACATTCAAAGTGTAATATTTATTATGGAAATTATTATTTATAGGTATGGAAAAGGATTTACCTCTTTAAAACGAAAATCGGAGTCGTACAAGACTTCTTTATGGAAGCAGCAAATGCAGTTTTTCTATTGGAGAAAATAATTTTATTATTTGGAATATATGGCGCTTGTAGACGTGAAGAACTTGTCACATTGTCTGTTGATAATATTGAGGAAATTGGCAAATTTACAATAGTCATCTTGCAAGACACGAAGAACAACTCTTCACGAAGGTTTACAATTTCTGATGAAACACCTTTCAAAGGCTGCAAGTTATACAGGAAATATGCAGCGCGTAGACCTTCCGATTTACAAGGTCGTCGTTTTTTTTTGTCGATTTCAGAAAAAACAAGTGTACTAGACAATTCATGGGTGTGCACAAAATAGGAGAGTTGTTGGGCTATTCAAAATTTAGGACCTTTAAAGTCACAGGGAGTAAGCATATCAAAATAATGGATAGTCACGCAGGTATCAGCTTATGGAAAAGATAAAGCCGTACAACTAACTTCTTTGCGAAAAAAAATTTACAAACATTGTAAAAGTTTTTCACATACAACAGCTGACAGAATCTTAAAAGAAGCACACAAGCAAAAGCTTGAAATTATTAAAGATAAGTTCAAAGATTTTGAAATTTGTAGCACCAGTAAGGTTTTTAGAACTGCTTATTATATTGCTAAACATGATCGTCCATATTCTGATCATTTTGATTTATTAAAACTTCAATAAATTAATAGATCTACTAATTATGGATTTCTATCTAGATTCAGTGCTACAGAAATTATTAATTGATCATATAGGAATTCAAATGAAATCCAAAATTTGTCAACAAATAGTAACAGTTCAGGAAACTTATCTATTGTCATAGATGAATCTACCTTTTTAAGTAAAAAGTCTGGTCTTATTATTTATTTAAAACGCGAAACCGAGAAAATGAAAGCTCCTCATTTCTTGTTTCTTGATTTAATTGAATTGCAGGATCAAACAGATAACACCATAACAGCGGTTATCTTAAAATGTTTGGAAAAAATGTTTGGTTTTGATGATAATTATTTATAACACTATTTAATTTCATTTACAAGCGATGGGGCCAGTGTTGTGTTAGGAAGAAAATCTGGAGTAGGAACAAGACTAACACAGAAATATCCGAATCTAATTACATAGCATTGTCTAAACCATAGGCTCGAATTGTCGGTATGAGATGCTATTTCTGAGGTTAATGGGGTTAATCATTTTCAAATATTTATGGACAAGTTATACTCCTTATATAGCCAATCTCCGAAAAATCAAAGAGAAATTGAAACATGTGCAACTGCTCTCGGTGTAGAAATTAAACGTATTGGACGTATATTTAATGTCAGATGGGTGGCCAACTCCTTTAGGACTGTATCAGCAGTTTGGCAGAATTGGTCATCTTTATGTCATCATTTTGAAAATGCGAGTAAAGACAACCGCACTAAAACGGCACAATCCATGTTCAATGGATTATATAAAAGAATACCATCGAAACAATTTATTCAAGTTTTGGCCTTAATGTATGGTGTTCTATTCGAGCTATCTATTCTATCAGAAGCATTGCAAAACAGAGAAATTTCAATAGTATATGCAGACAAATTGATTCGCCACACAATCACTTATTTAGAATATTTAAGAGATCCTCAGAAAGGAAAGAAGTCGTTGGAAGCAGTTTCTACTTGTGAAATATTGCAATTATCTTCAATTTCGTTGACGGATAATAAAGTGGCAAAATTGATTCACAGAAATCAATTCTTAATTAGTATTATTAATAGTATGAGGAATAGGCTAAACACTACATCTGCAAATTGTTCAGGTTTAGACGGAATTTTGACTTTCGACAGTTCTGACATTGTTAAAGAATTGCGAATTCTTGAACCAACCGAATGGCCATCTGAAATTAATACAGAATTTGGAGAAAAAGAAGTAGAATCTCCTGACAACGCTTTAATTTACCTTTGGGGAAAATTTTAAATGCCTTTAGAGATTACTTGGTTTGTGGTGGTCGTAACATTTCATACGATTTGGAAACGTTATTTTTTTTTTCTAAAATTATAGCTTGCACTTCTTCAGAATGCGAGAGTGGTTTCAGCAGCATGAATTTAATTGTAACGGAAAGAAGATCACGCATTTTATTTGAAATGTTGCAAATTTATTGTTTATAAAACTTCATGGATCATACTTGGAATTTTGGAATTCAATTTTATACGTAAAAACCTGGTTGCGTTCTCCTCCATCCGCTACTGACCAGCAAACTAAAAGAACAGGGGCAAATGATGAAATTGTGTGTGATCCTATTTGGGAGCTTTCGTAGTACACTATAAGTGTACTACATAAAAATAATATTATCTTTAAGATTCCTATTTTTATCTTTTTTCGAATTTCTTATTTTTGTGTTTGTTAATATTTTGTATAGTAAGAATAAAATTAAAATAAAAAACTTACAGTAGTTTGCTTAAAATAAGATGATCTCCGAAAAACTTTCAGGAAGCTGCTTGTGGAAAGTCGAGGACTATTTTTTGCTCTCATCATGCGTTCCGTTACTTCTTATTTTACCAATATACCACTGGTTGGTAGTCCTCATCGGTAGCCGAACAATATGTGGAAGAATCGGTCAGTAAGAAAATCAACGTTTCTAAACAACTTTTAATGCAGAACCACAATATTCAGAAATTACTTATTGTGCAAATAATGAAAAACGAGAAAATTCCGGACAAAATTATGCCATGAAAATTGTCATTTCAGGAAATACAAAGTGTAGTATAAATATTATTTAATTTTTTTCAAATGTTAAATCTAACAAAAATCGAATTTAAAAATTCAGAATTACAAAAATTCGATTAAGATCATAACAAAAAAAAGGGACACATTTCATTTAGTAACTTATTTAATGTCAGTGCTAGTGACTTACATAAATATAAATTGAAAAGTTATCACAATGAAAATTGTATGAATATAAAAAGTTCAATAACCTCCATCCTTATCCATCCACAACTTGTTGTTATATCGTTAAAGGCCGTATAAGAACCCCGACATCTCCGAATAACATCGCCTAGGAAACGCAGAAAACCCTTGAATCAATAACCCCGTCAATCAAACCAGCTCTCCTTGCACCCATTCTTTCCGAACGAGCCATCAGGCAAAGAGGCAAGCATGCAGGCCTCCGTGGTAACCTTCGAGAAGCCTCTGCCGCACATAGGCCTGGCGGATTGGTACGCCAGGCAGTGGGCCAACCAGCAAACCAACGACACCAGAAGAAACGACGCCTTCAACCTCCGCCACGAGGCGCGGCAGCTCAGGAACGAGACCAAAACCAAGACGAACTGGGACTTCTACCATAACAATGTGCGTCTGGCGGACAGGATCACCGAGCTGGATCGCTGGAGGGATTCCCTGCAGGCGTGCCTGGACAGGGTCAACAGCGACCTGCAGCGCCTGAGGGACGAGAAGTACTCCACGGAGAGGGACCTTGATGCCCTGGTTATCCCTATAGGTATTGTGTCGGAGTGCTTGTCGATGAGGGACGGACGACAAGGATCTGAGCTCACGTACGATGATGGTGACACAGAACTGAAGACGGTGTGTAGAATTTTAGAAGTCCATTTTCGAATATACTTTCAATAGTTACGATTTATGTAATTATGAGTAACTTAAAGTTTGCATAAGATTATCAATAATTTTGAAAGATATAATTGCTGAAAAAAAACACTTTTGGTATTTTATAATATGCTTACCTTTTCAAATATTAGTGGCAATGCATATATTTTTAGGAGCTGTGTGTTTTGGAGGGCGTCAAAAAGCTCCTGTTGGAAAGATGCCAAGCTGCCTGGGAGAAGATCAACAGACTGGAGGAGGTGAAATTCAAATTGACTTTAGACGTTAATGATAAGCAGGAGACGATTGAAATCGATAAGGATCAGCTTACCTTAGACAAGAACTGCGCCAATACTAGCTACAAAACGGATCCGCTTCGCATCGTTAAAAAGTAAGCCGCTGCGGAATTCTGTAACGATTAACAATAGTTTTACATATTTTGTCCCTTCTCTTCTATTAGTTCTCGAAAGGTTCCATCTCGAAAGGTTTCAAATTTCGAAATTGCTTTTGATCGATTCACAACGGTTAATCAAACAGTTGTAAATATTCTTGTGTCTCCTCTTCTTCTAGTTCTCTTGCTTACAAGAAGTGGCTAGATAGACAAGACAGTTGGTAATATTTTTTATTCTTCTCTTTTTTAGTTCTCTTCCTTACGACACATGGCTGGAACACTCGCGCTACACGAAGATCCTGGCCGACAACGAGCTCGCTGACACCTCCAAGCTGCGCGAGGCGCTCTTCGTGATGAGGGAGAGGGCCAGCAACGACGTGAGGGCGCAGAGGGACCGCGTGGACTTCACCCTCAGGAAGCGCATCTACGAGACGCAGCGCGCCAGGAATGAGCTGGAGTGGCAGCTGATGAAGATGCGCGACGAGATTGAGAAGGTCCTCAAGGAGATCAACACGCTGGAGGACGCCCTGGACGACAAGACGGACGCCCTCAAGCTGTGCGAGACGCGCCTGGAGAACAGGAGCTACAGGCCTGGCATCGAGCTGGCCCAGGACGAGGCCGAGCTGGGGCTCAAGGACGAGGTGCGCCAGCTGAGGCAGACCCAGAGGGACCTGATGAACAAGCTGAACTGCGCGAAGGCCACGTACAATGCGCTGGAAGACCAGCAGGTTCTTATAGATATGGATCTGAACAACAAGTGCCAGTCCCTGATGACTGACATCAGATGCCTGGATCTGAGAGCGAGGCTGAAGACAGGCGGGGATAGGGCCTCGGAGACGGATCGCAACATCGAGTTGACGAAGATGGAGCAGGAAATTCCTCGGACGTAATCCGCTGCTGCGTCTGGAGTTGGTAGAAGAAATTTTAGTGACCGCACCTATGCATGCAAAATTGGCAATAAATTACGAATAGTGTGATTCTTAAATTAGAACCAGTTTGGGAAAACCAATGCGAGAAATACAGGTTGACCGGATTATTAACCAAATTGCACCGATTAATATGCAAATAAGCAAGAAATAGGATAATCTTACATCAGCAGTGCTGGCCCGTGATGTTATATCGTGTATAAATGTGGCATGGCTTAATTATTTATCATTATTAATTATATATAATTGTAATACCTTCAGACTATTTGTGAAACGTAATAAACAAATAGACGAACGAATCCATAAATTTGCAATAATCATTAACCTCAGATAGTTGATGCTGAATGCTAGCATATAATGTTAAATAATCATTGTGTGAGGAATATTTAATAAATTATTTGAGTAAACCTTATTAGCAATTCCACAGAATTTATTACTAAGAATTCTTCATGTGGTAAAGAAAAAAATTGTAAATCACCTATCCTACGTGATAATCATTTTAATCAAAACAATTAACTGCAGGCCATCATACACCATTTTCGTCCTTATGTGTTATGAATGACTACAGCACGGACTATATCCAAATGCATGTCCTGAATTAATGATATGACTACGGAAATTTCAACAGATCTACACGAATCATAAAGAAACAGAGCGAATTAACCTTTTTTTTTTCATATAATGCATATTTTATGTATTCAATGCATATTTTATCAATAATTGCATATTTAGTCATATAATTGGATATTTGTGACCGATTTTTTTTTACTAAAAAAATTATAAGTTTTTAATAAAGTACCTAAAATTTTGCATGCAATGAAAACATAATTCAAATTCATTCATATAGTATGAAAAGTTAATTATTAATAATCGAATACAATATTATTATTTCGGGGATTACCCTATTTATCTTGTTCACTATTCATTTTGTGTTGTCAGCAAATAGTAGATCGCTTCGTAGTTCAGTGCCTACGTAGCATATTGTACCCGACTGTGATTGTGTGTGGTAATATGTATAATTTCGAAAGTAAAGGACAAGGGAATCGTGTCTCAATGGATTAGAGACTATAAAGATATAGTACTAGGCCCTGCAGTAAAACCGTAAGTTTTATACGTAAAACCGTAAGTCTACTGTGCCGTTGTATAGTTTATAGGCATTTTTTATTTCTATGTTACATCACATTCCATGTAAAAAAAAATCAAATAATACAACACATTAAAACAAGTTTTACACGGAAATAATGTCAAAAACCAAACATCAAAAAAACAACAAACGCTACATGAAAACTTAAGTACAAGCTCGAAAATGAAAGAAAAGGGCGCTTTTAATTTTGAATTGTGTAATGCTCTAATATCTGCCAATATTCCGTTTAGTAAATTGAATAACTCAAAATTGAAGACGTTCTTGCAAAAATATTGTAAAATTGAAATACCAGACGAGAGCTATTTAAGGAAAAAATATGTAGATGAATTATACAGAGAAACAATGCTTACTATAAGAACAATTATTAGAAATAGCTATATATACTTCGTTGTCGACGAAACGTCAGATAGCTGGGGACGTTACATCGCAAATTTATTAATTGGGAGTTTAAACAAGAATAAACCAGGCAACTCGTATTTAATTAGTACGAAAGAACTTGACAAAACAAACAAAGCCACCATATCTAGATTCGTACATGAAGGATTGGCTAATTTTTATTTGCCTAAGATAGTGCCAGAAGAAAAAGTGTTGCTAATGCTTTCAGACGCACCATCATACATGGTTAAAACTGAACAACATTTGAAAATATTTTATTAAAACGTTATTCACACTACCTGCTTAGCCCATAGAGTCAATAGAGTCGCGGAAGCAGTTAGAATTAATTTTCCAATGGTAAATAATATTGTTAACAACGTTAAAAAGATATTTCTCAAAGCTCCGTTAAGAGTACAAGTGTATCGAGACCCATTACTAAATGTGCCATTGCCACCACAGCCAATTATCACAAGATGGGGTACTTGGATTGATGCTGCTGTGTTCTACGCTAACCATTTTTTGGCCATTAAGGGTTTGGTTCTCAGTTTTTCCAACGATTCGATATATATTAAGGATTATAAAATATTTTAATGATCCCAAGATTCCACAAGAATTGGCTTTCATAAAAACGAATTATAATATAATTAGCGATACTTTAAAAAAATTAGAAGAACAAGGCATGTCTCTAAATAAATCAATAGATCTTGTGAAAGATTTAAGTGGCAAATTGAATTAGACGGCTGGTGGGCCTGGCAATCGTATTAAAGAAAGCTTAAACAAGTGTTATTATAGTATATTAAAGTATAAGTGGATATCAAGGCCTTTCAAGCACGAACGTTTTTCAAAAAACCGACCCGTCGCTCCCCGCTGCGCGGGGAGGCGGGGAGGTTTTTTGAATAGAGTGAGTGCTTGAAAGGCCAGATATCCACGCATACTTTACGCTATTTTTTATCATTGATGCCGTAAATTGGCCTAAACATTTGTAATTATAATTTCTATCTGATGTGCCGTCGATTTTGCCGTACAGTTTTAGTATCGTTGCTAAGATACTGAATAAATAACTAGCTAACATGGCGGCTGATACTATGCAATCGTTCTAGCCTTGGTTGTCAAAGTGTTGAATATCGTATGTAACAATCTTTCAATTTGGCGTCAGTTTTGATTTTGGTTGAAAATGCAACGAAACATTGATCAATTAAGCTCCGAAGCAGAGAGGCGTTTAATTCCCCAAAAATCGGAATTGGCATATAAGAAGGAATACGATAAATTGGTAAAATGTATGGACGAACAGGAGGTGAAAACTGTAGATGAAAGAATGATTCTTGCTTACATGCAGAAAATGTCTACATGCTATAAGGCGTCAACAATGTGGGCAATACATTCCATTTGTATCCATGGAAACCTTTACAGGAAACGCGCGTTTTTGAAAGCCTGTTTTATGCACGCTACACGATGTTTTAAACAAGCAATATGATGCATCAATGATAAAAAAAAAATGAAGGTTTTCAGATACTAAAAATAATGTCAAATATTATGAAAGGAGAATTTGACGAAAATCTACCTCTTGAAATGGATCCTTCAATAGTTGCATGTTTTAAATTTGAAATTTGCTCCAATAATTTCCGTTGATGTAGAACGAAGTTTTTCTTCATACAAAAACATCTTAACTGATAGGAGGCGCTCTTTCAGTATTTAAAATTTGGAAAAAAAAAAAAAAAAATTTAAAATATATATTTTTTTAATATATATATATATATATATATATATATATATATATATATATATATATATATATGTAATATAAATAAAGTATTTTTAATTTTTAAACGTGATTTTGATTAAATATATTTGCATATATTGGCATGTATGTGAAATGTTGGTGCATATTTCTTTAATTTTGCATGCATATATATGCGCATATTTTCGTCTTTCTTCGTGCATATTGTCCGTGCTTTTGTTATGACGAATTAAACCTCCATGCGATATCAAAAGCATCGTATAGCTTGGTCAATATTAGGCAAACCCCTGCATTTAACTTTCTTGCATTCAGCAATCACTTGGAGTGGTATGATCGGTGAGTATAGAAAGGGACTATTTGGATTTAGAAATACAGAAAATAGCAATCCTAGCGGCTACACTTGTACAGCCTAGATAAAGTAAGAAAGAAACAAGTGAAAAAATAACTGCAGAATGCAAAATTGGGGTCAAAATTCGGGGATAAATGAAAATCTAAAATAAAGCAACAAACAAATCATTTGAAAAAAAATAATTGCAGTATTTAAAATTCAGAGATCAATACCATGCAAATCTTAGATAAAGTAATAAAGAAATTATTTAAAAATATATTGCACACAGCACAATTGAGAGATCAATACCATGCAAATATTAGATAAAATAAGAACGTAATCATTTGTAAAGATAATAATAATAATAATAATAATAATATTATTTATTAGTGTATATAATAATAAGTACAGTAAGTACGTAAATACGTTTGCAAAATAAGTAAGTAATTCACTAAAGCTTGTGCGTGAATGTTACATTTACAGTTATCAATAATCACTAATAATAATAATAATATCGAAACAAAATACAGATTTAGAAAAAATGAATTATAGGGTAATGGTCTTGAAATGTTTGTTGGAAAGATACTTGTATCCTTGTAGATACATTGTGTGAGAAGATCCTTAGTTTATTTTCGGTTTTTGTGTGTTTTTGTTGTTGTCTTTTTTGAATTCTTCTGTTTTATAGTCTTCTACTACGTTGGGATTGCTTGTTGAGAATTTGATGTTTTGCTGTCCAAAAAAGTGTTTCTGCAGTTATATCTTTCGTATCTTGTTTCTCTCGGCCCGGAAATTGGTTCGAAAAGATAACTGCAGAATTCAAAATTGAAAGATCAATACCATGCAAATATTGCATAAATTTACATAACTTTTTTAAAAAATAACTGCAATGAATGTTGTACTAATAGTGTAGATATTATTTTAATCTTAACAAACAAAAAGTTTAAATAAACCATATTAAATCAGTCAGATGGATATGAAAATATATCGGTGTTAAAATGAAGCTGTAAAATGAGAATGTAGAATACAGAAATAATAATAGAACACAAACAACAATAGGCAATAATAGTATTATGAGCTATATTGGTAGCCTATGTTTCTATTAACAAATTGCTTTATTGTACTGCACAATATTTTCTCTAGAAAAATACAGTATTTTAAAACAAAGTATGGTTTTTCTGCAATTACAAAATGACCGCTCCAAATAATTATTATTTAATTATTTGTTTAAATGACTTGGTATTCGAAAGCAAGTAAATATAATATTAAAATGATAGGATATTACTATTTCCATTCCAATAGATATAACTGTGAGCAACAATGATTGTGGTTTGATACGTAGGCAACTAAATACGCATGTCAGTACAACTGCAAATATAAAAATAAATTCCTCTAGATTGTTTCTCTTTTGACGTATCAAACATGTGACGCGCGACGCTTCTACTCACAAATCTATACCTTTTCAAGTTCAAAATGAGACCTATCAATTTCATTTTGGGAAGTAACAAATTGATATTGAGACCAATCAATTTCAAATTGGAAACAATAAAATTCAAATTGAATTGAAACAAATTCAATTTGAGATTTAACAATTTCTAAATGAGATATTCAATTTCAAATTGAGATTAATCAAAATCAAGTTTGTCAACTTATGACATAACATGAATGTCATAAACAATTTTAATTTGAAAATATTATGAAAAAATAAATTAACGAAATTTTATTATAACATAATTTATTCATTCATGTAATATTAAATTTTAACATTTTTCAACAAAGATTTAAATAATCTAAGGAATAAACTAATAAACTAAATGTACGTCTCTTCCATGTTTAACCCAGCAGAAATAAATTTTTGGATACCTGCCAGAAGTCTCGCATTGGCAACATTAGTTTTTTTCTTAAGTTTTCATTAATTATGTTTTCTTACCTTTGAAGGCTAAACTCTGTTTGTGTCATATTATTCCTGCCTTCTCCATTCAAACTTTGTAGCATTTGTACCGCCAAATCTGCTTTCACGCCGGATTTCATAACTGGTCAAGTGATCAGGAATTCTCAATCGGGTTCAACATTGGGCTATATGAACTTAATCGAAGTAAATGATTATTTCTGAATTATTTGTCATGCCCATCGTATTAGCAAGGGTTTTCCAATCTCTATTATTATTATAAACAGCACACAGCTGCTTCTTGAGATGTACTGCTTCTGCTTTTTCTCTATGTAGCGTGGCATTTTTAATACGATACATATAAATTAATTATGTTGTCATAATAAATTGTATTTGTTTACTTTCAACTTGATATTGTTTAGTGTTAATTTGAAATTGACTGGTCTCCATTTGAAATTGATTGGTTTCAATTTGAACTTGATTAGTCTCAATTTGAAATTTATTGGTCTCAATTTGAACTTAATTGGTCTCAATTTCAACTTGAAAGGGTATAGTTAAACTCTGTTCCATTTTTATTTTTAACTAAGTCGACTCTGTTAGGGTGACAGTATTATTGTCCAATGTAAAAAGTCACTAGACTTAAGGAAAAAAATAGGTTATAGTAAAAAAAAAGTTATATTTTATGACAGTGGTCAATGTTTCCCTCAAATAGAGTATCTATTGAGTACATAATTTATTTGCTATTTTTATTTTGCAAAAGCAAATCAGTAAAATTATAATATAAAATATATATACCCTGTTCCATTTTTTTATAACCACGAAGGCTCTGATTTCATTTTATAAAGTTGTATACATGAACACCAACAAAAATGATCTGATAGTGAAAAAAAAATTAAATGTCAGATTTCTAACAATGAATAATTCATATATCAAAATAATTAAATTATTGCTTCAATCATTCAATCGTTAATTAATTAAATTTATGCTTTAAGTAAATCAAGCATCAACTATATTTTATATTATAATTAGACTGATTAGCTTTTGTAAAATTAAAATAACAAATAAATTCTGTACTCAATAGATACTCAATTTGATGGCATCATTGCCAACTGTCATAAAATATAACCGCTTTTGTTTTAATTTACAACCTATTTTTTCAAGTTTAGTTACTTTTTACATTGTCCAACAATACTGTCACCTTAACAGAGCCAACTTGGTTATAAATAAAATGGAAGAAAGTTTAGTTGATGATTGGTTTACTTAGAACATAAATCTAATTAATGATTGAAGCAATAATATAATTATTTTAATATATGAATTAGGCAACGCTGTTAGAAATCATCAGATCATTTTTGTTGGTGTTCGTGAGTAAAACTTTATAAAACGAAACCACAGCCTTCTTAGTTAAAAATAAAAATGGAACATACAGAGTATACTTTCTTGCTTGGATAAACTTGGAGTGAAGAAATTTCCCAGATTTTTCGACAGGAAATTTGACTTGTAACCAATTATTGTTGCCGACTCGTAAATCTCTATATCGTCGTAGTTTGAATATTTTGGAAGTAAATCTTCTTAATAAAGAAAGGAACACCGAATCGAAATCTTTCAATATATTAAATTGTAACTGAGTGTAACTCTCATATAAATGAAACGATATTTAAAAAAATACCTATTCTTCGTAAGTTTTCTATTTCTAAGTGTAACTGTCTGAACTGTTCTAACAAGCTAAGGAAGACGTTCCATATTATAAAATAGAATAGAATAGATTTTATTAATGTCATTACATTCTAAACGTAATTACATCCTAGATGTTTACATGGGTCAAATAAAATACATTACATTTTAAATTTTTATAATATCGAATTATTGAATTGAATTGAATTACAAAACTAAGTCATAAAGCATACGTCATCAGTTATTAATTATCAATAATCAGTTAGTTTGCCATGATTTACATGCATGTACAGATTTTTTAAATGTTTGGCAAGATTTTTCATGAAAATTGTTATTTTTACTGAGCATAGTCTAGCACAGATTTTTAGCATTTTCTGAAATGTTTCATGCAATTTTAGAGCACAGACTTTTTTTGCAGTTTTGAGCAATTTTTTAGTTTGGCTAAAATTTTGGTGTATATTCACCAAAATATCGGAAAATTGTCCTTTATATTTAAAGGTTAATTATAATTCAAGTGATTTTGTGTTCTTTTTTTTGATTTTTATAAAGTTCGTGGAATTCTTGAGCTTGAGATTTTTGAAAATATTTGTATGGAATTTTCTGTCCATTTTTTTTCCTGTAGATTGCAGATTTTTAGAAAGTTTGGTGGCAGCGATATTTTGGAATTGTCCTCAGTTTTAGGTTGCATGGAATTTTGTAGCATACAACTTTGTGTACGGATGTTTGTCTCAATTTCTGAATTCCATTGCAATTTTTGTGATTTTTATATCATTTTGCATACATTAGTGTGTCGATAGTGTAGTCGATAGAGGAAAGTTTTCAGCAATTTTTGAAATTCTTCTCAGACTTAGTTGCCACGGTTGTTACGTATACATTTTTAGATACAAAACTGGAATTTTTGTATCAATTTTTTTCAGTATTATGCAGATTTTTTTAATTAAATTTCATGGTTGTTTTTTTTAATTGAATTAACGGGTTAAGGCCCACGAGTACAGACAGTAAATACATATTTTAAATACCCTAATATCATAAAAATAAATATACAGTTTATATAAATTATATGATAAAAAGACGATGAATGTTACTTACATATATGACAAATAGGAAACATCAAGTTGATTTTTATGCCGCAATTTGTGAATTTCTATGCCATTTTTGTGATTTTTAAGGGACTTTGCTTACATGAATTTTGGTACAGCAGTTTTTGTGTATATTTGGAATATTAGATAGTCAGTAGCTAATTTAGATACAAAACTGGAATTTTTGTATCAATTTATTTCATTAGTTTGCAGATTTTTTTAATTAAATTTCATGGTTGTTTTTTTTTAAATTGAATTAACGGGTGAAGGCCCACGAGTACAGAGAGTAAATACATATTATATATACCATAATATCATAAAAATAAATATACAATTTATATAAATTATATGATAAAAAGAAGATGAATGTTACTTACATATGTGACAAATAGGAAACATCAAGTTGATTTTTATATCGCAATTTGTAAATTTCTATGCCATTTTTATGATTTTTAAGGAACTTTGCTTACATGAATTTTGGTATATCAGCTTTTGTGAATATTTGGAATATTAGATAGTCAGTAGCTAATTTTTTTTTATTTATACTTCAAATTTTTGCAGATTTATTGGAGATCTAGTAATTAGATATTTGTAGTCGCATTTATTCATATTAGCTACAGTGCAATAAATAAATGGATTTTGTGGATTTGAATGATTTAAAAAATATATGTATAAGTATCCATTTGTCCAGTTTAGATATTATGCACATCATAAACGTTTGGTAGTTTGGCGATTTGTAGCAATTTTTTGAATTTTTGGCATTTCTAACTCTGAAGTTTCTATCTATTTTTCATTTATAGTTTTTTAAGATCTACCACCTTTTGCGTTATTTTAGTCAAATTAAAAAAATCACTACAAAAATCACTACATATTGATCTATAACCATAGAGTTGCCACTAATACTTGGAGAAAAATTGCGAACTTGGTGGATCTTTATAAAAAACAGACCATAAATTGCCAAATATAGAAATTTAGTACTCCATATTTTTGGCAACAATCTTAATGTGCAGATTAAAAAAAAGTGACCAATTGTAGCGGTTTTCTTTAATTTTTTGAAAAGCTGGAAATTTTAAATTAATTTTAAAAATTATTGAGATTTTTTCTCAATTTGATTGAGAAGTTTCAGATATTCACTCTTGACATTTTTCATGCCAATTTGTAGTGTGGAGATTTCTCAAATATTTGGGGGCAGTTAATGACGTTTTTTAAAAATATTTTTAGAATAATTCTTGAAATTTTCCAGTCATTTTTGATATTTATACTTGATACTTATAAAGTGAAGGTCTTAATAGGTACATTTCAGAAAGAAGGTAGGTTTTTTGTGAAAGTTTGAATTATTAAGGAAACGATTTTTTTTAAGTTTGCATTTTTTGAGATTATTTATGGAATTTTGAATAAATGTGTAGCATTGATTGAAAGTGGACTTTTCGTGCACCGAATTTTTGAGTGTAGTGTGTATATATTTGAAATATTTGGCAATTTCTGAGCTTTTTCATGGAGTTTTAAATAAATATGAAGTTTTATGCACAGAGTTTTGGTTGCATTGTGCAGATATTTGAAATATTTGAAGGTAGTATTTCTTTAGCCATTTATAAGTTTTATTAGAAATTTGGGCCACGTAAAGGTTTAGTGTGCAGGTTTCAGATTAATAGCAATTTTGTTTGCATTTTTGTGAATTATTTTTATTCGAAATATTTTAATCAATACTCGTGTCTGGATATTTTGAATAATTTTCCAATAAGTTAGATTTGCTGTATATTTAATACTTGAGCCGTTGAAAACCAAAGTAGTGTCCATTTGTCAATGGACATATAGTGGTCAATAAGTCCATTTTGTTTTAAATTCAGATATCTCAAAAAAATAGAATTGATGTTGCCCCTTGTATATTTCTTGACTTACATGAATTAAAATAAAAACGGATTTCACCACTCTGGTTTTCAACGGCTTATTTGCAGTTAGAAAATAGTTTGATTGGTTTAGATTAGAGTGGTTAGATTCAGTTCAGTGATAAATTATCACTGATAAGTCACATAGATTGGCATACATCTTTGTACATCGAATAATAAATACATGAGTAATCATTGATTATTATCATATTATTAAAATTTTATTATTATTATTAACACTACAGGCACACATTGTATTTATAATTTTAGAATTCTAATTTCAGAAAAATGTATTCCTTTTAATGGATTGTTTTAAATTTAAATTTAAAAAAATATCTAAAGAGGGCATGGAATAATAGCCCTATAAGATAACTACAAATAAAAACCAATGTTACTGCAAAACTTAAAATATTAGTTATAAATATTTAATTTTTATAATGCGATCAATTTCTAAATATTTTACAATTTTGTAGAAATGTAATTATAAATTCACTGAACTTGGGATATAATTAGAAAGCACTTTTTGCATCTGGTAGATATGAAATTTCAATTTACTTGCCATACAAGCATCGAGAATCAAGGATTTGCTCACTCTCAATTTGACAAGGCCTACAGCTCCTACCCGTTTAATTAGATGGTAAGTATTTCAATGAATAAATCAATTCATATGGGTTTGAAGGGCACGGCATCAGTATTAGAAAGTATTTGATTTAACATTTCCTCATAATATTTTATATGTATGTAAATTAAACCGGTAATTCTTGCCAGAATGTTATGCATAACACAATGTAAGATGAAATATGTTATATAATGCAACAAAAAAAAAAATGTACCAATACGTACATTAAAAAAATGCGGCTAGCACATTGTTTAAAAGATAAATTTAATACCAATTTTTTGTATTAATATGAATTTTAACAGCAATTTGCAATGATTACGATTTTCTTAGATACATTAGGCTTACGTTACTCATTTTTTGTACATTCTTCAAACTATCAGATTACTACAAGGAATGTTTAATTTTTTAATTATAATTTAAATATTTGTACATTTGTACATCTCCGTGGACATCTGGAGTCCAGTTTTGACGTTGTGGGTCTCATCAATGAAAATATTTTTTAAATTATTTCCTAAATGACGAACAGCATCCTATAGAAAATGGTCAAATAAAATTAATTAATGATAAATTAAGTTTAAAAAATGATAAATGTTCAATTTTTCTAAGAATGACATAACGAGAAATGTAATAATAGATTTGTTTGCGAATACTGTGTGCATTAATTATTTTCAAATTAAGTATTACATTTATAGGTAAAGTATTTCGCTTTGCGAAGTCTTCATCATTTTCATACATTCATTAAGAATCATTTCTAATGTATAAATTACACCGTTATATAAAGTTGGCGAATGAATGTGCGATGAAACGAAACTTGGTTTCTATTTTTATTCAAAAAACTGTTACAAATTATGTCGTAAATGAGCAATTTCTAATTAGAACGTTTACATTTTTAATCGAGTATAATATACAATGTACATTCACGAAATTATAGCATATAAAATAAATCAATGAACTGAATGATTACAAACTTATTAACGATATGAAACACAAAACACTTTATAGATATTATTATATTTTATTTATAACTTTCATATTTGAAAATATATTTTACTACGTTTACATATACATAAATGATATTCAAATAAGAGTGAAACACTGAAACCAATAATTGTCAAATAGCATCGAAAAATAATTTCTAATACATTCAAACGTTTGGCTTCTTGTAAACTTCCTTAAGCTATCCAATTGATTGATTATGGGAAAAGTGTATTATTGCATGCATATTCTAGAGTCTGGGTTTGAGTCCCACCACAGGTTATACATTTGCTACAAAATATAAATAAAAAATTGAAATATTTTTACCAGCCTAATTAGAAAATAAAATGTTTACCACAAACACTTTTACCAAAAGCATACAAAGAAAAGGAAAATATTTTACTTACAATTATCTACTTTAAAGCATGCTAACTCTATAGTTACATTATATTTTAAATTGTTGTTTTCTAAACACAAATATAAAATTTATTCATATTTTATATTTTTGTATTTTCTTAAAATCAAAAACTATTCAGGATAATAAAAAAAAAAGATAAATGAAACAATTTAAAACAAAACGTAGATATTAAGAAGTTTTCAAACAAAATGTGAAGCTTATTCCAGTTGTAATATTTTTGTTGTTCTTAAAATTTTCTAAAATTCCACGGTAGGATAAGGAAAATTATTGAATAAAAGTTAAATAGAATTGAAAACTGCATACTGGGAAGCTAATTTTCGCAGGTTTCTAGGACTGCCAAGAAAACTAAATGAAATTAAAATTTGTATAAAATAAAAACTAATCGAAATGATGAAATCAAAATTTTAACATAAGGTTTGTTGTAACAAAATGTGGATTATAAGAGGTTTTTAATAAAGTAGATCTCTAATTGTCATAATTATTTAATTAATATTTTCTAAAATTACAGAATTTTGAAAAATATTGTAATAAAAGTAAAACATAATTGAATACGTTTTATGCAATTCTTGGCTACTAAGAAAATTTAATTGAAATTTAATAATTCGTGTAAATCAAAAACTAACCAAAATTTTAACATAAAATTTGTATAACAAAATCTAGATTTTAGAATTAAATTGATAATAACTGCACTTCTAATCGTCAGATGTTTTTTGCATATAAAAAATCAGACGATTCTTGGGTATTAAGGAAATTTGTTTGAAACTTAATGCTGTGTAAATAAAAAACAAATCCAAATTTTTGCATAAAGTTTGTAACGGTTCGCACCCAAGTATTATACAAATTGTCATAATTTGTAATTTTTATTTGGCGCGTGATTTATTGATAGTAATTTACGGTATGTTTGATTTTTAAAATTATTATCGTGACAATTTAATTGGGTTCGTTTAATGGGTAATGTGTTTGTTAGTAATTTTTGTTAGTAAGTAAAATACAGATATATGAATTCAATGAGATTTATTCATTTTGAAAGATTATGCAAGCGACAGGTAAATAAAATACAGTTCAGTCATTCAAATTGGGCGTTATTTGTTTAATTATCTTTTATACAAGTGACAGGTAAATAAAATTCAGTTTTATCATTCAAATTGGACGTTATTTATTTAATTTACGTTATTCAAATTTTGCAAATGTTTTATTTAATAACACTGGTCGACAAATGTTGACGAATGTGTTGTCTCTTCAATATAAATGCATTTTTCAGAAAGTATTTACTATGCCTATGTACGAAATGCAAATAAAAATTGTTGGAGGCAATTTTTTTATACGAAATTTACATAGTTTCTCCACTATTTACTTACAAAAACACGTTCTCAGTTAAAGATAGTTTAGAAAAGTGATACCAATAACTGTCAAACTGAAAATTGAATCCAGTATTGCCATACAAAATAATCGGAATCGCTCTTGTATCGCGGAAAAATTAAGTTACACATTTTGCAAAAATTGAAATATCTCAAAACCTGAAGTCCTAGAATTTTTGTTTTTACGTTTCTGAAATCAGCCAAAAAAAAATCTATCGGGATCAGCTATTTATGTCTAGAGGACAAAAATTGGGCTGACCCTGTAATTATTGAATCTTTATTTATATTTTCTGACCTTGAATGTTTGAATTTATTTTGTAAAATTGGTTATCGTTAATAATCAATATTGGAATTACAAAGTGAGATTACTTCATGTTACTTCGTGCTACTTCATGTACCAAATTATCTTCAAATTTTTCCGAGAAGTTCCTTCGATACATGTCATCACTGCATAGAAATTCGTTAGCATTTGTGGCTACCAATGAATTTCAACGCCACCTTGTGGATAGCAACAAATCATATAAATGAGTTCATGCCATCCCATCCACCCATCCACCCATCTTCAAATTGTGCAGATAAGTTATCACATGTCATCATTGCATGATATTAATAGCATTTGTGTCTACTATTAAACTCAGCCGCATGATCCGTCAGAAGTTTATGAGGTAATGTTATTTAAATAAAACGGATTCCGGTTTAGTTTTATCAGATTCAATTCTACACAGTATAGATGCTACACACATCTATACATACGTACATTCATTTATACGATTATATTGGTTTGAAATGCTGAAATTGCTTGAATGTCGGCATGCTGACAATTTTATTTACGAGATTACGTTGACCCAGAATATCATTGAATTATCTGTATCGAGAGATTTATATACCCATTATCTTCTTCTTCTTTTATGATATCTCCTATCGGAGGTTAGCAATCATCATTGCAATTCTGACCCTCAACGCTGCAGCTCTAAATTGTTGGATCGATGTTTGTCCATACCATTCACGTAAGTTCTTTAGCCATGAAGTTCTGCGACTCCCTATGGATCTTTTGCCTTGGATTTTACCTTGCATAAAAAGTTGTAAAATCGAGTATCTCTCTCCACGTGTAGTGTGTCCCAGATACTCTAGTTCTCGTTTTTTAATTGTAAGCATCAGTTCCTTTTCTTTATGCATTCTTCGCATGACTTCTTCATTGTATACCAAGTCTGTCCAGGTTATCTTCAGTATGCGGCGATAAATCCACATCTCAAACCCCTCCAATTTTTCATGTTATGTTTCTTCAACGTCTATGCTTCCATCCCAAATAATAACGTTGAGAAAATGCAGCAACGCATCAAAAGAACTCTCAGGGATAGGCCGAGGTTTCCATTTATGAATATTTTTTTCATTTTGACAATCGTGGCTGTGACTATTTCTATACGTCTGTTAACTTCTGTGGTTTTATCACTGTTATCTACAATTTATGACCCTAAATATTGGTAGATTCTTACCCTTCCGATTATGGTGTTGTTTATTAGTATGGGTGGGATATTATTGTCATTGGTTTTTGTGATCACTATAATTTTTGTCTTCTTCAAATTCACGTTGAGCCCATAAGATTGGCTAACTGTGTTTATGTCTTGCAGCATTTTCAGAAGATCTTGGGCGGTTGTCGCTATTATTGCGGTATCATCTGCATACCGTATGTTATTGATAGTTTGACCGTTTATGATTACTCCACCGGAGTTTTCATTAATGGCTTATTTGCCCATTATATGTACTTGCTACTAGTTAGATTTTAGTAAACAAACTTGATTCATTATATCAGTATTCATTGTTTCGAAGTAGGAAAGGAACTAGTACTCGTATCAATTTTTATAAAGCGGAACAATATAGTACATAAACTTTTAGAGTTTTTTTAAGTGCATTATCTCGGAAACCTGATGATGTAGAGGGTCGAAACTTGGGCAGTCGGATGGACGATAGTTGGGTGCACAATTTTGTATACCTGGCAAATTTCGCTCAGATTAACGGTTTCGAATTATTAATTTTTTTCTGTAAGGAAATTTGTTATTTTGGGTCGATTTACTTTTAATTGAAAAATTTATTACGTAAAAAAAATAATATCTTCAAAACCTGAAGACGTAGGAGTGACGAAACTTGTTTGGTTGGACGTGTCGAATGGAGTTTTACAAATTTGCATACTTGTAGATTTTTACTCAGATCAATCGTTCAAGAGTTATGCATTATTTTTTGAAAATAAATTTGTTATTTTAATGTTATCCGCCATTTTGGAGAGGAAAATGTTGTGATAAATTTACTTTGTCATATAAACCGATGTAAATTTTTTGTTTGATGAGATATCGACTTTATATTTTTACATGATCTGGGGGTAACATCTGAGAACGCCCATGGTAATTTTCATTGATCCGCGAGTCTTCTAACCGTACGAAATATATAATTACGAACTGCACAAAAAAAATGCATTTTTTCTCAAAAACGGCTAAAGATATTTGAGAAAAACAAAAGGCATAGGATGGCGCTCTAGAAACTCTACAGTATTGAAGTCAAATGTTTTTCTTTGCGACGCGTGGTTTTCGAAATATTTAATATTTTCAAAAAAAAAAATCCGTAATAGTTTAAGTATTTGGGTATGATTAAGTGAAATAATAAGTACAATAGAAGTACAAATAAGTCATATAAGGAGTACATTGTCTATAAAAAAAAATGTGTTTAAATATCTTAAAATCTTTAAATTGTTTGTAGGAATAAATTTATTATTTTTAATTTGTCCGACATTTTCAGCGAAAAATTTGACCTGTAACATAAACTTCGTCATATAAAGTGCTGTAAAATTTTTGGTTAAAAAGCTATCGACTTTATATTTTTAGACGATGTGGGGACAACATCTGACAAGGCTCACAGTGAATTTAATTGAAATGCAATGCTTGTAAGTGCACCAAAAAAAATAATTACCAACAGCCCCTAAATAAATATATAATTTGATTTTTCTCAAAAATGGCTAAATATAAATATAAAAACAAACGACAAACGATGGATCGCCTGAAGCTCTATAGTTTTGAAGTAAAAAGTTTTTCTCTGCGACGCGTGGCTTACGAAATATTAAATTTTTCGGTATGGAATTATTTTCGAAAAATGTCGACAACTCGGATTCGGCCAAAAATTACAACACAGGTCCATTTTTGCATGGAGATTTCGAATTTTGCATCGGTTTTTTGAAAAGAAAAAATACCTCTGGTGCAGGGCCGTCTGAAGTTCAAACAAAACGAAAAAATCGTGGTTTTTAATTTTTTTTATTTTTTTTCTGGCCACCCGAAGAATCGCCAATTAGATATTCTTGTAGAGAAAATCAAGTCGCTTCGTTTGGTACTACGGGAGCGGTAGTAGAATGATTCAAAGTGACAGAAAAAAAATACTGAAATGTTAAATTTTTAATTTTTTGCGCGTCATATCTCAAAAACCTGTGCATCTTCAGGTGCCGAAACTTTTTTTGTAGACGCGCCTGAAAAAGACAAAAAATAGTGCTTTAGTTGTTTTTCGCTCGGAGCAACGGTTTGGCGGTGATAAATTAATATGTGTTCGCGGATCACCTTATTGACAGAATTTTGCGGAAAAATGTTTATACGGGTCGGTTTTTTTTTTCTCTTGTTCTGTTTGCAGCAGGGACGCGAAAAAAATAGAGGTTATACCCACATGTCTGGAGTATGCCGCCGTAAAATGATAAAACTTACTCTCAAGGGTTTCAGAGAAAATAAAAATCAAAAATCGTCAGTTTTGTCTTTTTTCCTTTGGAGGTCAATAGCTCCGAAACGTAGGGCCTAGGCTCTTAAACAACATTTGCGTTTAAAAGCCCGTAGAAAGGCGAATCTTTTGGTCGTGTATAAACGCACTCGACCAATCATACGGCCGCGAAAAAAAAATTATCTGAAAAATTACCTGTTTAAAAAATCGAAAAACGTCTCATCTTAAAAACCTGATGATGAGCGGCGGTGAATTTTGTTCCATCCGATGCGCCTTCGGAAGGCGCAAAATAAACTTCGGCCGTAATATTTTTTTATTGTGGTTTTGTTAAATGTTGAGAATTTTTTTGTGAAATTTCGCGCCCCGAATTGCGCGCCCGTCTTAAAAACGGAGGTACGGTCCTGCAACTTTTTTTTAAAGAAAGCCCTGCCCCTCCCGAACGTTTTGTTCCACAGGACCCCGCACCGCACTCCCGCCTGAATACCTGTTATATGAGCTTTACTTTCTTCCTAGGTGTGGAGGGTCGTGGGGGGCGCAGAGGGGTAATTTTGTTTAGTCCTACTCCGGACGATACGGCGCATCCCCCGCCGTTCACGGCGTATTTTTAAGCGTTGTTAATATGTTGTTAATATGATCAATTTCGACCGATTTTTCGGCACCATTTGCAAGGGGGTAAATATCAAACGTGGGGGGCGTAATTTTGGTGACAGGTGCGGGACCCCTCGGGCTTGCACCAAACCCAATTAGGTTTGCAAATTTCTATTGCGTTCGAACGGCAGACCGGTTTGAACGGGATTTTTTGCGAGGGGTCTGGGGGGCGCCCCCCACCTCCGACGGACGTGCGCTTTGGCGGAAACGAAAGACCGATAGTTGTTCTATGTGTCGATAAAATTTGGTCAATTTCTGACAAACCGTTCGAAAGTTGTGGGCATTCTGTTTCGGCCCTCGAAATTTTCCCAAATATATGGGCTTAAATGGAAGAATTTTCGAAGGTAATTTTTGGTAAAAAATTTCTCGGCTCAGGGGCAAAAATTCAAAAATTTGCTCGACAGTCTCATGTAGCATTTATCTGGCTATCTCGTGGTGAAAAAAACTGGACTCGATTCGTTAAAAACTGTGGCCCCCACCGTTCCGCCCCACGGAATGTTTTTTTCAAAAAATGGTCGAAAATAGGTGCAAAACCGGCATTTTTGACCGGCCGTCACGGGGGCCGCCGACATCGCAGGGCCCCCATAAAAACGGCATTTAGATGAGAAAATGTGATTCTTTCGATTGCCGCAAATGCGGTTGCCGTGCGACGTTTCTGAAAAAAGTCGAAAAAATTGATTCTAACCTGAAATTTTTTTGCATGATTTTTTTTCAAATCCACCGGATTCGGATCCCACTCGGCGCGCTGATTTTTTTCCATATTTTTCCAGAAAAATCGTTCCAAGCATTTGGATGCTATGAACGGATGAAATTTGTGAAAAGTTGAAAAAACGGATTTTCAGGTTTTTTCGGGGTCACATCCAGGGGGTTGGAGGTAGGCGGTTGAAACTCGTACGGTAGAAGGTCCCCACCGAGATACGTTTTGAAAGAATTTTAATAGATTTCAATAAAAATGCAACTATAACATGTACATGTGATACATCATCGAAAAGAGAAAAAAATAATCTATTTATTAAGGCCAAAGCCAACTACGACTTCTATTTTAAAAAACACAACTTTGTATTGTATCTAGGTTATTAACGAAGATATCAAAATTCTGTAAAACTTATTCAATTTACCCTAGAAAAGTGCCTGAAGAACATGCAACTCGTATCTTAATAAAATAACAAATAAATGAAATATTGATAAAAATCGAAAATGGAAAATAATGAGTTTTGGGCCATAACTTGAAAACAAAAGACGATAGCCAATTTTTGTTTTCACCATTAAGTTGGTCTTGTAAAAAGAGATCGAGAATATGCCATCCGATTTTCTCTATCCCTTCAAGTTACCGAGATACCCTATAGAAACATCCAAATTGGGCCACCCTGTACATGAGTGATGATTAGTCCCGCGATTTATCAAGTCTGAAAAACTACCTTATTGTCTGCTCAGTTTTCAAAAAATATAACACTATTTTGCCTTCCTCGGCTGCCACAGAGAGGCTTTTCAGTGCTGGTGGACAAATTCTGACACCCGGCAGAAATCGTCTGTCAGACAAACGTTATGATAACGTTTTGAAACTTTATTAATTTTAGAAAATTAGACATCTATCAAATTTCAAATACCATCAAGATATATAAACATTAAATTCATATGCCTCTGAAGATGGTTATTCATAACCGAAACTAATCGGTCTAAAGAAATAAATCATAAAATAAAATAAAAATAAATATTACTTACCAGTAAGTATTAAATATAACAACCTTAAATTAAGTAAAACGTTAGTTTCTAGCATTATTTAGGAATAATAAATAGTTTGAACATTATATTTTGTCTATGATAACATTTATTTCAGTTTCTGTTTCACAAAGAAAACAATTTTTGCTTTGGTATTTCATGTATCTAGAAGTATCTAGATACTTTTCAAATGTAGCTTTACTGTATCTTTGCTGTAGGCGCACTTTTCTGTAGCTAAATACATTTTCAAATTTGTATCTAGATATGCATCTATATACATTTTTTCCTAAAGTATTTGTATCTGTATCTAGATAAAACAAAATATATCTGTTACAATACTGATCAAATGTTTTGCGATGAGGGAAAGGAATGACATGTATAATATTCTAGTGTCATTTGAAAATATTGTCAGCACAAGGTTTGAAATGTAGTTAAGCTCGACTACGCTGATACAGCGATAGAAACCTACATTTCTACCTTTATTAAATTCGTTCCACCTACAGACGCCATCGCGTTGAAGTGTCACTAGATAGGTGTCATCATTAGTACGGAAATTGACTTTAGAATTAGTTAATAGAAGCTATCATAACCGCTAATAACTTCTAAATGTTTTGCGACGAGGGAAAGGAATGACATTTATTATATTCTACTATCATATGAAAATATTGTCAGGACAAGGTATGAAATGTAGTTAAGCTCGACTACGCTGATACAGCGATAGAAACCTATATTTCTACTTTTATTAAATTCGTTCCACCCACAGACGCCATCGCGTTGAAGTGTCACTAGATAGGTGTCATCATTAGTATGGAAATTGACTTTAGAATTAGTTAATAAGGTGTACATTTGATTTCATCGTTCGTAACGTACCAGAAAAATTAATGCTCAAGCTCTTGAGACTTCGTCGAGCAGAGTAACGTTGTGCTCCCGTGGGAATTTCTAACTGATCTGAGTACGTGCCGAATTTCTAAATTTATACTATCTCTCCCTCCACATTTACCACCCGGTCCTTATTTTTGCTTGTTTTTCTGAAATTGATGTCTCTCGTGCGCATTAGTGCACCCTCAGCACTAATGCTCCGTCGCTCTGCCGGTGGTAGAATGCCCTCCTTCGTACCTTTCTATTTCAAAACTTTCAAAAGCCACCCTCATCCCGATAAAATTGAGGAGGGTTACAAAGTTGCTTATAATGTCAAATAGTGTCTCTTATACAATAAATAAATGTAATAGAATTAGACAGTGGTTTACATTTTATAACTTCTCATTATTATAACTGTTGTAATTTGCTATCAGATAATTACCACTTTGTGTAAAGTAGCAAGTAGCATTGAAAATTCGGTCGTTATCACCCAGTATTTGACGTGTCCTATCCTTATCAATATCGCACTGACAACGTGCGACCTAACATGACAACTAGGCTAAAAAAAAGCGCAACGCCACCGAGACAATTGCCATCTGCAGTGCTGAAAGAAAACTGAAAATCGCTGAAGCCACGGCGGGTTCACTTGTTTCGTTTTTGTTCAACTTTTCGCCACTTCCGGTGTGCCGGCGTCCTTCCGGTCCGCGAACAGCGGCGCAACGACCGCCCGCTCTCCGCAAGTATCGAGCGTCGCAGCGGCGTGCGTGCCCGACTGGGACGCCCTCCCTCGCGACAAAGACGCCGACAGCGGGGGGCCACGTGACCCCAGGTGGACGTGGTGCGTGTATATAAGACTTGTCAGATCGCGTCCGGCCAGTCTTTCAGAGTGGTGCTGCACGCGAGTGTCTGTGTTTATCGTTTGCTGGACTTGAGATTTACGTGGCTTCAGGATGTGTGGTACGTATCTGCGAGTCTGGTGCTCTCTCGCGCACATAACCTGCAAATACGCGGGCGTCGCTGGTGATTACGGCGCCCCGCCGTCCGCCGCTTCCACCGGAAGCGCCCCGTGGAGGCGGCGACCCCGGCGCCCTGGGCCTCCCGCGCGTATATCCGTCGTGGGGCGCCGATACGCGCGAAACAAGTGAATGGGGTTAACTAGGTTACGAGGTGTACGCGGATATATGCGTCTCGGTGCCCTGATGCTATCGCGTCGATACTTATACTTATTGCGACGAAAACAAAAACAAGTCTTCGCGTAGACGCCTTATGTTCGTTTTAATGGCATATACACTCTCTGGTTTGTATCGTGTCTCGCTGTCTTGATTATTATACATTATTCGCGATGTTTGCTCGCATACGTGATAACAAATAAGATTAGCAGCATGCAGATTTGTTGGTTTTTTAAATTATAACTACATACGTGTTCTTTAATTTTAAAAATAAAACTTGAACTTTGTTAGTTAATTTATTTATATAAACATTATATTTATAATATTTTTATAATTTATTTGATAACAATTATACGCAAGTGCGCAGTACTAAAATAATAGTACCAGGGCGCTAAGGGACACATCAAACAAGTTTTGGCGAATTTTTATATATTTTTTTTGCTTTATGATAAATTAGAGGTGGAAGACCCCACATGGGGGTGATAGCGAAATAAAGATACGCGGTGTCTCACCGTCCGCAAAAACTTTATAGGGTTCCCGATAAAATAAAAATTTGAAAAAGTCTGCGAAAGACAGATGATTCCGTTCTCCTCAAATGCAATACCTCCAATCTTCCATTACTTCCGGTTCTACCGGAAGTAGTCTTCAACGTTTTTTTTTAAATAAAACATCCTACACGTTATTATGTTTTTCGCTTGCCCGTTTAATTTGGTAGATCGTTTGCAGAGAAACATGTATTGTACATTTATCTTTTTAAATCTCAGATAAAAATTACACACAAAAAATGTTCGAAATTAAATGAGAAATCCAAAAGATGAATAATATATGGGGTGTTCCATTTAAAACGAAACAAAAGTTGATGGCTACCTTCCGTAGAACCAGAAGTGATAGAACGTTAAAAGTATTTCATTTGAGGAGACAGAATTAGCTATGTATGTATGTTTTTTTTTTCAAATTTGCATACCCCGTATAAGTAAATTAAATTGATTAATAATTAAAACGTACCAGTTTCCTTTCATACCCCTGAACACCTGATATAGGCAGTAATATCAATTTTAAGTTTTTTTTTTAATTTTTGATTTTTTTGCATTACGATTTTGGCTTTTTAGCTTACTCGATACTTTCAACTCGAAAACTTGAGCAATGCCACAAAAATGGTAAAAAATAAATAAATAAAAAACAATTATTTTTTATTTAATTTAATTTATTATAAAAATATTAATTTCAAAACATGTTAGTTCACACCAAAATATAATTTACGTACCTACATTAATTACGAGTTGGTAATCTTTTTGTAATTCAAGTTTAAGACTCTTTTTTTAATCTATTTTTCTTCTGGTTGTTTTGGGAATTACACTTCATTACAATTGCAGCGAACATTTCAAAACCTTTGTAGTTTTAGTCTACATACTTTTACCTGCATGAAAAATTGGTTTGTACTTGGTTTTTTCATAAATTTGAGACAAAAGATAATAAAAATAATGATTCTGCTCTTCCAATTGAGGCGTAATTGGAGGAGCCAAGGAGGAGAAGAGGTAATTGAATAATATTATTATTATTAATATCTTTTGCCCCAATAAAACTTAACAAACATTTCCCTTTTTAACTGAAAACTGTGGCACTTTTATTGGCAAAAAGTTTAAAATATCATTTATTTTGTTTAGAACTATACAGCATACACAAGTCAAAGTAGGTACATAGTTACATAGTACGTAGTATGTTAGTGAAGAAATATATCACACTTTTGACATCTGGAAACACTAATATAGTAACATACGAAAACTGTTTTAAGATGGAGATAAAACCAGTAGGTAAACACTCATACAATATCGAATTTTCTACGAATTTCGATTCTTTCGACATTTCGATAAATTCGAATTTTTGGTAACTGCACTTCAATTTTTTTATTACAAACAATATTTAGGGTAATTTTAGATAAACATACAAAAAAAATGTTGTCAAACAAACTTTTTTGGTGAAAAAATGTCACATTCATTTTGTTAATAAACTTGTGTTAAATGTGTTGCTTTAATGGTCAAAAACCTAAACTGTTTGTTACTGTATTTTGATTTAAAAAAATGATATTTGTCACTTCCTTTGGTAAAATGTAAAATTTGTCACTTCTTCAGTAAAAACTTTATAAATAATCAGTTTTCTAACTTTTTTGTAATTGCATTTAAAATATTTTATTTTATTGGTATAATAAATTGATCCTTTTATTGGCAAACATTTTTTTTCCGTAAAAGCATTTAATTTTGTTAGCATTTAGTTCTGTAATTGTTTGACTGAAACTTGTTTTCGTGAAATGATTCAAATTTTTCTATTTTGTATATAAACACTTAATAAACTTTTAATATTTTCACAGTTATAGTATATGACTTATTATTTGTTATTCTACTTTTCTTTTTTTTTCTTCTATTTTTTTCTTCTAATTGCAGAGAATATTTCAAAACCTTTGCAGTTTTAGTCTACATACGTTTACCTGCATGAAAACTTTCTTTGTAACTTTGTCATCCATTTGAGACAAAACATAATAATAATAATGAATCTGCTCTTCCAATTGAGGCGTAATTGGAGGAGCAGTATCATTATTATTAATATCTTTTGCCCCAATCTACATTCTATATTCCCACTCTTTTTGTAAAAACTTAACAAACTTTTTGCTTTTTTTTAACTGAAAACTATGGCACTTTTATTTTGAGAAAATTTAAAATATCGAATTGTTGGTGATAACATATCACATTCATTTTGTTGATAAACTTTAAAATGTGTTGCCTTATCGGTCAAAAACAGAAACTTTTTTTAATAAAAACTTTTTGAATTTATTAATTTGAATTATAAAGTTTGTTACTGTATTTTGATTTAAAAAAATTATATTTGTCATTTCCTTTGGTAAAATGTAAAATTGTCACTTAAAATTAAGAAAAAATTAATACATTTAAAAGTTTTATTTTATTGGTAAAATAATTTGATTTTTATTGATAAACAAAGTTTTTTTTCCGTAAAAGCATTTAATTTAGTACTGAAATTGTTGACTGAAACTTGTTTAGGTAAAAACATTAAAAGTTTTCTATTTTGTATATAAACACTTACTAAACTTTTAATATTTTCACTCTTATAGCAATGACGTATTATATGACTTATTATTTGTCATTATTTTGTTGGTAAACTAAAATACATCCATTTTTTTGGCAACAAACGAACTGTTTTTGGAGAAAAAATTTTTTTTCACACAAAGTTTTAATTTAATTTAAAAACAAACTTTTTTTGCTGAATACATTTCAAGTCTAAAATACCCTTTATTTCAAATGTTTGTTCGTAAACTATTAAAATAATGAAGCGCAAAACTTTCCATGTACTGATAAAATTGCGAATTTGCGATTGCGCCACTTTTTTTTAGTAAAAATTGTGGAATTTTTACATTTTGGTAAAAAAATACGAAATTTTAACAAAATGTCCCTATTTATGGTGAATTTAAATAAAAATGTCTGTACCTGCTGAAATTTGTTTTTTTTTAAGAATTTCATGTTTTTCGGAAACTGAAATTTGTCACTATTTTTGTAGAAACAGAAATTTAGTCCGTAGAAAGTCGTGATTTCTAATCACCCTATTAAAATAATTAAGCGCAAAACTTTCTATGTACTTATAAAATTGCGATTATCTGATAGTTACGTACGAGTTTCCTATTAATAACTGAAACTTTTCTTAGTAAAAAATTTTTTTTTTCTGTTTGTTGGTAAATTCTGATTATTTTTTTCAATTGATAAATACAAACTTTTTTAGACTTTTTAAGTTATAAAGTCTGAAATTTTCTTTTTCTTTTGTAAGAACATTTCAAATTTTTGTCTGTAATGTAAATTCTGAATAGAAATGTCACACTTATTCTATATTTGATTCTTGTCAGATTTTAGGCACCGACTGTCGTGATCTCTAATCATGTCATTCTCAAGCATTCTATTAAAACCATTAAGGGCCATTAAGTTTTATATGAACCGATAAACTTGCGAATAGTTATTTGACAGTTATCTGAGAGCTTTTTTTTAAAACTAAAACTTTAGTGTGCTGTTAGTAAATTGTCAGTGAGTTATTAGTACTGTTGTTTGTAAATTCGGAAATTTATCACATTTTTTAGTTAAAATTATGAAATTTTCACATGTTGGTAATAAATACGAAATTTTGTGACTTTTATATTAAAAAGAAAACTGGAATATGTCACTATTGATGGTAAATAAAAAAAAAAGTTGGTAGCCGCTGACATTTTTGTTCACCTTTTGGCAAAAATTATGAATTTTTGCCACTTTTACAAACAAACCAAAAAGTGAAATATGCACACTTTTTTGGTAAATAACAAAAATTGTTTGTAATCTCTAAAATTTGTCCATTTTTGGTAGAAAAAAAAAGTTTTTTTGGTGAAAATATTTCAAATTATTGATTTTGTATCTAAAATCTGAAATTTTTGCACTACTTGAATTTGATTTTTTGCTTGTAATTTTATGGAGTAATTGTAATTGTAAATAAACTGTTTTCAAGGTTACTGGAGAGCAATTTGATTGCATTTTGTTCATGCCTCCTCTTGCACACTTTCTCTTCGTAGGACTTATTATTTTGTGCTTAATAAGTTAATATACTTAATATACGCTGTGTTATTAGCAAGGTCACAGTGTAATAAATTTTTGAATGCGTTAATATTTAAAACCGCTTAATAATGGAGGACCTGTCACAATGTTATACATAACCTAATCAACGTGCTAGAAAATTAATGCCCCGGTAGGCCGTGACATTTGGGACAGCGAAATACGTTTAGTGTGGTGCATCAAAAATGCATGGCGAGCAAAGTAACACCTCGAGGGTGCAACATTTTGCTAACATTTATGTAAATATTTAATAATTTTAAATTGCCCAGTTATGTGATATAATTAATCCAAATCGGCTACTAGATTAGAGTGAAATACATATTAATAAATTTAAATAAAATTTTATAAATTATAAAAAAAAACTTAAACTGCATTATTATTGTACGAAACAAAATTACATGGCACCACTGCATGATGTTTACAAAAATAAAATATTATGGCACCACTTCACATTTTTTGTCGTCGGATAGTTGTCATATTTTAAATGTTAAAACTTCGCGATTTCATGCAATTGTGGCAAGCTTTACAGTTTTACCGCTTACAAAAATAACAATTATCACATCGCAAATGTTTTAAACATTTGGAGCATGCTTTGAATGCGTGCTGTGTTCGTCCTCGAATCGAAAACGATTTGATTTGTTCCGCAGTTGAACGTTACTTGCCGATTAACTGTACACTGAGGTGATTAAATCCAGCGAAAGCACGGCGAGGAAAAAATATGGCATTCGTCTTAGAAATATCAAGGAACTATCGCCGACGACCTCTGGACTTTTTGGAGGTCCATCCAGTTGACGACCTAATTAGAATTTAAGGTGCACTCTTGTGGCATTCCCTTGGATCGTATTTGAATTGCAAGCGAATAGGTGTGGCCACTTTATAAAAAAAGAATAATTAAATATGGAATATTTCAAATTATTTATTACGTACTAGGTGATTGCAAAAATCTTAACTTGATAAAAATATAAGTATTAAAAAAGTTGTACTGCGAAAGTGAAAAGTAACAAAAATACACATGTTAAAGAATAAATGATTGTATAAAATAATGCAATTCTGAAAATCAAATGTAAGATATGTAAGCTATTAAAAATATAAATAAAATATTACTTATTTTATCGAAAATCAAGGACCTTATCAAATTTATCAAATATAAAATTTTGTAACTATAAAACGTTTGCAGTTTAAAATTCTATTCAAATGTTTTTCATGAAACATTTAAAAATTATGAAGAAAAAATATGACAATGAGAATTATATTGACATGCCTACTTATTATTTCTCAAAACCTAATTAATTGAAATTGAATTTTAAATTTTTCTTTCACTCTTTTAATTATTTAATAATTTGGTATACAATTTATAAGTCATTTGTGGATATTTTATTTATTTTTGGAGTTCTTTTTTCAAATTTCAAATTTAATGAAATGTCACAATTGTAACACGTTGCCATTTTTGATTATTTGATTATTTTGTATACAATTTTGGGGTCTGAATTGTTCTTTTTTTTCTCTCCGACAAAAACTTGTCACTTTTTTGGCAAAAACTGACAATTCTCGCTAATTTTTGTTTGATTTTTGTCAGATTTAAGACAGATTATATTCCATTTGCTTTATTACGTATAATTAAAAGAAGCGATACAAAAAACACCGTTATGTTTTACACTGCGAGTCTTGACCTTCAGCAAAAGTGTACATAAACTTGAATTATAAGTGATATTTACTGTTATTTATGCGCACTTACCGATTGTAAATTTATTCATTTGCGAGTCCTATAAAAACAGAAGTTTGCACCGGTTTGGTTTGATAGCTGGCCATAAAGAAATTAATTAATTATATGCATGTGAAGTAAGAGCTGGAAACGGCACGATCATGGGAGAATAGCGGAACGAATGCAGATGGAAAGTAACCTTATATGAGTTGCAAGTTATTTGCAAGGTCGTTTATTGTTACAAGTAACAGTACAAGAGTATATTGCCATTATTTATTAATAATAATACTGACAAAAATATGTGGCTCAAATTCGAATTTTTCGAATTAGGTCTAACAGGTTAGGTTATGTTACGTTAGGTTAGTCCTATTGCATGTACCTATGTGTACTCAGAAACTACAGTTTAAACTTGTCGTTAACGTTTATTAAAATGCTTTTCATATAGAAAATTTAGAATTTTATAAAATAATAAAAATAGAAATTTGACAGTAAATATCCAATTGGGTGGTATTCTCTCTCTGTATTCATAAACTGGTGAAATTCTCCATTGGAACCTTTGGAACCTTAAAATGAGGGCTTAATGGATTAATACTTTATTTCGCATATATCAAAACAAGTATGTACCGTAATCTACTTAGATAAGGCACAGATTGTCGGGTTGATAATGGGAAATGTGCTGACAAGATTGTTGAATATTTTCATAACAAGAGAAGCAGTGGGTGCATGAAATAATCATTAATTTGTTGTGATAAGATAAGTTGTAAGTGCGATATGTGCGAAAAGTAAGATGTGCTGTGCTTGAAATTATTTCATGAGTAAACATCTGCGATAACATCTAATAGTACAATTAAAAGGTTGAATTCAATTACGTAATTTTTTATACAAATGATTAGATTGAGGCTTACTCTCGGTATCGAACATTCAGATCTAACGATTCAACGTTTTTTAGGTCTGAAGTCGCTTACGCGATTCCTCTTTGGATAATGCAGGTGTTATCTAACGCTGATTGGTAGCTATAATATTTCAACATTTATAAATTTCTAATATCGCTGACGCGATTCCTCTTTGGAAAGTGCAAATTTGATTTAGATTGCATCAGTACTAGCATTAGCATTAGATGTGCATATATATGATGTCGTGGATGCGATTTCGTTTGAGACTTCTAATTTTTGCTGAAGTCGCTTACGCTAATCCTCTTCAAAAATTGACAGTGTTGATGGAGTTATTCAATACTTCTTAGATCTGATTACGCCGCTGACGCGATTCTTCAAAAAACATCAGATATGCCTTCAACGTTTTTTGAAATATTGATAAATAGATTCAATGTTTATTATTAGCTCAGAAGTCGCTTACACGATTCCTCTTTGAGCAGGGCAGACGCTGATCTAATACTTCATTGATTATTAAAATTGATTTGCTGATGTCATTCCATTCAAGAAAGTACCATTGTTTTTCTATTATTTTAAAACATTGATAGTCAATGTATATGAGGTCTAATGTCGCTAACGTGATTCCTCTTTAGTTACTCCCTGTTTTTAGATCTGCATCAGTGCACTGCATTGAATTAGATCTGCTATCGCTGATGCGATTTCGTTCGTTTGAGATTTCGTTAGATTTTCGCTAATGTCGCTTATACTAATGCTCTTCAAAGATAGACAGTTTCAATAGAGCTACTCAATGCTTGTACATCTAATGTCGCTGCTGACGCGATTCCTTAGTAAAAATTCAGATATGTCTTCAGCGTTTTTTCGAAAATATTGATAACGATATGATTCAATGTTTATTTGGTATGAAGTCGCTTACGCAATTTCTCTTTGATAAGTGTGAGTATTTATTTGCTGCTGCATAATTAGAACTAGCGATTCCTATGTCTGAGTCCCTTACGCCATTCCTCTTTAAGGAGTGCAAGCGTTTCTCTAATGCTGTATTGATTATTAGATCTGTAGTCACTTACACGATTCCTCTTGTAGCATGGTATATGCTGATCTAATATTGCATTGATTATTATAACTGATGTTGCTGATATCATTCCATTCGAGAAAGTACCATTGTTTTTCTAATTTTTAAAAACATTGATACTCAATGTATATAAAGTCTAATATCGCTGACGCGATTCCTCTTTAGGTGTTCCTCATTTTTAGATCTGCATCAGTGCACATTGAATTAGATCTGCTGTCGCTGATGCGATTTCGTTTGAGACTTCCGATTTTCGCTAATGTCGCTTATGCTAATGCTCTTCAAAGATTGACAGTTTTGATAGAGCTACTCGTAAATACTTGTACATCTGATGTCGCTGCTGACGCGATTCCTCAGTAAAAAATCAGATATGCCTTCAGCGTTTTTTGAAAATATTGATAACGATATGATACAATGTTTATTTCGCTTGAAGTCGCTTACGCGATTTCTCTTAATATCTCAATCTCTTCAATACTGATTAGATCTGATGTCGCTGCTGACGTGATTCCTCAGTAAAAACTCAGATATGATTTCAGCGTTTTTTGAAAATATTGATTACGATATGATTCAATGTTTATTTGGTCTGAAATTGCTTACGCGATTTCTCTTTGATAAGTGTGAGTATTGATTTGCTGCTGCATAATTAGAACTAGCGATTCCACGCTAATTACGTCTTGCTCTCGCTTACGCGATTCCTCTTTAAGGAGTGCAAGCGTTGTTCTAATGCTGTATTGATTTTTAGAAATGATGTCGCTTTCGCGACTCCTTTTTGAACCGAATCGGACCTACCTCTACAGTACCACTCGGAGACTTAACTCATTGCAACCCACTAACTAAGATATCTGTGCATTTATAAATTTTTGTTATAGTTTCTTTTCATTATTTAATGCAAAAGACCACACTAAAAATTTAGACAAAAATTGAGTTTATGCACTAAGCTGCAAAGATTGCGGTGCAAAATTCATTGGAGAAACACAAATAGCCATCAAAACAAGAATTAAAGAACATATCAGAGACAAAACTATATCAAATTTTGGACATTTACATTTCAACAACCACAGCTTCGACTTACACACCAACACCAACACAAAATTATAACACAACACTAACAAAGGACTCAAACCAATTTTATTAGAGGCATATGAAATTGATACATTAATAAATACAGAACCTAATACAATATTTAAAGAAAATTAACAAATTATCCTTTTTCGCTACGACATTTATTTCGCTAAATGTACATTTCAACCACTATGTGATCATCTTCAGTAGACATTTGAACTACAAAGTACTACAAAGTTTCAGTACAAATGTCTACTGAAGATGACCACGTAGTGGTTGAAATGTACATTTAGCGAAATAAATGTCATTGTGAAAAAGGATAATTTGTTATTTTTCTTTAAGTGTTCATATTTCACAAGCTCCAACCGATTATTTTACTAATACAATATGTTTAAACGACCAAACAGAACTAAATTTAAAACCACTATATAAATTTTCAAATAATCCTTACAGAATCTAAAATAAAACATCAAGTAATAACATAAACTTCAAAATTTGACAAATAAATAAATAATTTAAAAGTAAAAACATTTATAAAAATATTATGCGATATCATATATATTGAACTCAATAAGTAAGTAAAATTAAATTAAAATACACATACACATACTATCCATATACCACATAAAACACAAACTTATTTTTAATATACTTTGTATATTTAAATATATATATATAAAAATATATATATATATATATATATATATATATATATATATATATATATATATATATATATATATTGTAGAATGAACACCTCTGAAGGTGGCTGAAAGATAGCCGAAACTAGTCAGGTGACGAAGACATAATAAAAATAATATAAACAAAAAAACATCTTTATATCTAAACATATAAACTACCAGTACGTACTCCAATAAAGAAGGAAGAAAACAATATTTTTTTTAATATATTTATTGTTTATTTCCAGTACATTATGACTGTTTTCATTACTTATGTGCCAGTCTAGCGGAAATGGTGATTTTTTAAAATATTTTAACCTTCAGCTTTCGCTTTCAATTTTTGACGAAAACTTATTATCAGTAAATTTTGGCACATGTCGTATGCCATTAACTAGAGATGAATATATTTGATTGAATTATTTTAGCATTTTACATAGAATATTCAAGTTTTTGTTCCAATATTTACTTTTGAAAGATATTTTAATTTAGATTTCAAATCTAAATTATCTGTGGTATATCGTTTTCTGTGGAATTTTGATATCATTATAATATACAGTGTGTTCGATAAAAAGGACCCAAGAGTGTAGCAACTTTATTTGTTATTTAATCATAAACAAACCATATATATATATATATATATATATATATATATATATATATATATATATATATATATATATATATATATTATTAAATGAGACAGTCTTAGCTACAAGTTGGTTAAAACAACTTTTTTAAATACCTTCATTTATTTGTTGTGACGTCGTCGACAGTTTTTTAAATGGCTCGGTATATATTTTTTTGTGGATTCTTGTAGAGCATTTTAAGTACTTTTCATCGGCCTGAATTTTTAGTATTGTTATACTATGAAATTTTTGCAAGAAGTGTGAAAAACTGATTTAAGCTAGTACGCTATTAAATCCTAAATTCTCTGAAATAAACAATTGTTGATGATAATAATACATCAAAAAAATACATCGAAGACATTAAATGCACATCACAAATCATAAGTCAATAAGTTCATGCTACTAGATGATTCTTCAACTTATCTCCCAATTTTGATCTTTTTTTCAATTTTTGACAAACTTGTTGTGAGGAATTATTAAATGTTTTATAATATTAAATGTTAAATATATCACAATATTAATTTTTTCAATTTTTACATTAACCTTTTGTGTGATTTTTATTATTTTTGCACATTTTGTACGATATTTCCTGTTAATTTAGTAGTTTTTTTAATGACCTTTAATTTTTTCAATTTTAACATTAACCTTTTGTGTGATTTGTTTAATTTTTACACATTTTGTACGATATTTACAGTTAATTTAGTAGTTTTTTTAATGCTCGAACTAGGTAAACATAAATAAATTTTCATATCTTGCACCCCTGAATTGTGATTTTTTCGAAAAAATAAAGTTCATAACAAAATAATTAAATAATCACGTACTTTTACTTTTTCTATATAAAATGTGAAGTCATGTTTTCGTTAAAATTTTCAAATTTTAAATTTAACAAAATATATCATTTCATCATAGCAGAAACATTATAAAATACAAATGGTAATAAATATTCTAATATGATGAAACAAAAATAGTGAAACTTTGAAAAAGCTCATGAAAACTAGATCTATGAATTGTATTATTAGGTAGTTGTCTTAGATGACATTTGTATAAATTGAAGTATTAAGCAATTGGTGGCTACATAAGATGACATTTCATTCATTACAGAATTATTCAGTTGGCTGTATTAGACAATTAGATTAGTAGATGGAAAAAAAGTGAAATGACATCTCTATAAATTGCACAATTAGATAATTGGTAAAGTAGATTTGTTATTGTCTTATGTCCTAATAGACCAGGTTTTAAAAAATCTTAAAAAAATGTATTTGTAAAAGTTAGAAAACAATTTTGCAAAATGATATAATTATCTGAACTAACTTATTGATTTTTCTTTCAATTATTGTTTTTTTATTTTTTGTCGCAAAAATAAAACTCGAGTTATTTTCTCATTTCATCAAAATGTAATCATTTTGGTACAATTGTATTAATGATAATAATTGTAGATAAGAAACAATTTTCAAGAATTGATGTTTATGATTGAACTGCAAATGGTAATTGTCGCCACTTTATATGAAGAAGGAGCAGAGAAAGAATAGTGCCAACGTCGGGCGCCGCAAACCTTGCGTAACTGTGGGTGTCTCTGATGGTGAAATATCAGGAAACTGTTGCTTTATACATATATACATAAATATATATAGGTGTGCATATACAAGTTGATATAAATATATATACGCCTGCCAGGCGAAACTACTTTTACTCGTGCCCAACCTTTACTAGGTTGACCACAGACACCGCGCACATGCATGCTTGCTTCAAATGAATGTTTACTAATAAAATAAACGCCGACTAGACGCGGTTCATGTGTTACACTTGGCCTGGTCTTACATCGTCCGATTAACTTTATTCGATGGTTAGTTTCCTTGACTACTGCAAGTTACAGATTAAAGTTAACCCTCTTGAATTTTCAAGTTGTGTGTGTGTTTACAAGGAAAAATGGGTAACTTTTTTTAAACACCCTGTAAAATTAATAATGACTGAAAGCATTTTTCAAGAGCTTTCCAACGATGTATCACAAGTAGGGGGTGCCATTTAATTTTTTTAGATGGAGGTGGCTGTGGCTTAAAGGGTGGGTAGGGGGTCGACACTACCTACGCCATTTTGGTTCCCATATCGAAGCACCCTAACCCTAACCCTAACCCTAACCCTAACCCTAACCTAACCTAACATAACCACGGTTTTGAGTACTTTTAAAAATAATCATGTGTTCTATGAAAAAAGTTGATAGCAACTTTTCAAATTGACACCCTGTATATACAATTTATAGATGGCATTTACTCAGGGAAATATTTTAATTGAAAAAGTGGCACCATAGCATGTAATGCCAAAATAATTTTAATATCTGTGCATGTCACATTCTTACTTATCCATCTAATTACACAGCAGGCATAATAATCCGTCCACACCTCTTCTATTACACCAACCGTATTATTGTCGCTTAAGTTTATAGATATTCGCATTTCACTAAAAAAAACAGTTTATCTATATTCACTCGTTTCAAAGTACTCAAATTTATCATTATACTTGAAATAAATGTCACTGTCAGTCAAAATACAGTGTTGTCAATTAAATTGTTATTTCCTTAAAATGAAGATGTTTTGCGCCGCCTAGTGAGCTTCGTGGGAAAAATGGGTAAACACCCATGCTACGGCGTATATATATATATATATATATATATATATATATATATATATATATATACGCCGTAGCTGAATATTCTTAATTAATTCGAGTACGCTCGGCATTAAATTAATAGTTAACTTCTATAATTAGTTAATAATTAACTAAGCCGGTTGCCAATTCCCTCCGCATACGTTTAATGCATCGATTGAAACTCGATTCTACCGCAAATTGGGTTTGCCTTCCCTTCGTCAAAAATGAACTTTAATTAGCTGCCAGCGCAGTCCAAGTTAGGCCGTTAAGCCCTGGGTTGTCTCAAGCGGCGATAAGCCAATGCGAAATAATTAATATCTGGAAGGAGACTGCCGACAACAAATGGTTAATTATAATTTATTGCATGTCTGTCGAAGTAATTAAATATTTACAGCAACCCCAAGGAGATGTAGAGGAGTTGTGCCAATTTATATGTTATAAGAAGTGACAGGAGAGAACATCAAAGTGCCCAACCGTGGCAGGAAAACTGAAAATGGTGATCCCGTGAATTGTTAATAATAATAATTATAATAGATCGCTCCGTAGACACGGAAATTGGATTGAAATAAACTACGTTTGAATAAACGGCTTTACACTTTTTCCTACAATTGACTCCGAAAGTAGGTATTTCTGCTTGCAAATGTGAGCGAAAAGTTGACGTTTTCCGAGGACTGTCACGTTATTGCGTGTTGCTATTGACAACAAGCGAAAAGTTCTCGTAAACACTTTGTCGCTTACTAATAATGCAAATAGAGACGTTTTCGCTAATTTAACGTCTTTAACCTGATTGCTCGATCAATTACATGTCAATTCCATATCTATAGTCCGTAGTTGAGCATGAGTCCGACTCAAGTCGTATATTTGCGTATATTTGGTTGCGTTAGATGCATACACGTTTATAGAAAATGCGCAACCAAATATACGACTTGAGTCGAACTCAAGCTCAAGTACTGACTATAGATAAGAGCCTTAGGCCCAGTCGTACGAAGGTGGATTATCTTTGATCTTGGTTCAGTTTCTAATGATACCATTGTATTAACAATTGTATCCTAGATAACTGAACTATAGTCAAGGATGATCCATGATCGTACAACTGGGCCTTAGGAAGTCAATCATAATTATTGTATCTTGCATACGCATAATTAACGCTTATATTATAAAACAATAAATTGAAAAAAAACCTTGTGTAAAATACAAGCGCAAAGTGTCATTATTGCTCTCGGGGAATTGCCGCGCTCCGCTAAGTAATGTGGTCGGTCACAAATAGTTATTTTATAAATTTGTGCTTTTTTTTAAATTTGTGTATTTACCGATGACCTGTTTGACCGCTGTTATGACGAATTACCGTCGCTACTTAAATCGTCAGAAACTAAATAAATACAATGTTTCCTTTAAACTTTATGCAATCTTTGTAAATCATCGCATCAGTTAATAAAAATAGAAAGTATCCTTATGATAAACTACTTTTGGATTTCCGCACACAATTCAAGATAAAAAAATATATAAATTCAACACAGAACGTTAGAAATGTGAAGATATCTTTTTCAAGTTTAAAAAAATGGCATAAAACTTGCACACAAAAGGTTTCAAGGTTACTAATGTAAAAAAATGATATAATGTGGTGAATGCTAACAAAGAGGCCATCAAATTTTGACTTTTGGTTAACACATTGACACCAAGGTTGCAAATTAATAATGTCATATATTAAAAATAAATGAAAATAAAAATGTAGATTAAGTAATAAAAAAAAATGTATATCAAGACGACATAAAAGGTACATGATTTAAAAAAATAACAAAGTTACAATTTAGTGATATAATTCAGAAGTTAAAGCAAGTATAAACATGTTTAAGATATCTTTCAATATTTAAAATAATTTGGTATAAAATTTTCACACGAAAAGATACTAACGTCAAAAAATTGACAAAATGTACTTGAATAGTCAGTGGTAATTGCTATAAACATTCCATAAAATTGTCAGTTCTGGTTATCACATTGACAGCAACGTTGCACGGTTACCAATGTCAAATATTGAAAATAAAAATATAAAGATCTATTATAATTGAAAGAAAAATATGTAAGATAATTCGGCACAAAAAGTTCCTAATTTCCAAAAACTAAAGAATAACAATTTCGAGATGTCATTTACAAGTCAAAAAAATATACAACAATTAAGTTTCTTGCAAAACTCACTGAAGTGATTTTCACACAAAATGTTCCTAATCTATAAGAAAAAATGACTAAATTAACTTGAATATTCTGTGGAAAATGGAACATTTAATCAAATTTTCATTGCAAGGTTACTAGTTTCCAAAAAAACGAATAACTTATTATTCTTGTACGTTTAAACTTATTCAGAATTGTACAGAATTCCTCACAAGAGGTTTTTTTCTAAGGAAAAATCTAAAATTATCCCTCTAGTTTTCACTTTGGACTAAACTATTTACAAGTGACCAATTCCCCTAAATTACTCAAATGAGGGGGGGGGGGAATGAGGAAGGTTACTAATATAAACATATATACAAAATGAGCAAAATTTTCACAAAATAGCTTACTATAAAGAAAATGAAACAATAAGCTTACAATTTCTATGAAACATGCTAAAAATATTTCCTTCAAATTTTAATTTTTAGTTAAACCAACTACAAAATACCAATTCCATAAAATTTTAATGTGAAATATTAAAAATAAAAATATAAATATATATTTCACAATTTAAAAAAATGGTATGACAAATCAACACAATTCCTAATTTCAAAAATTGAAAAAGGTACAATTTAGAGATATAATTCGCAAGTAAAAACAAATATATAAAAAATTTAAGATACCTATCAAAACATTAAATAAATATATCAAATTTTCAACCTTTTGGGTGAAAATTTTATATATTTTTTTGACTGACATCAAAAAATTGATAAAATAAACTTTAATATTCAGTGCTAGATGATACAAACTTCCCATTAAATGTTCATTTCTGGTTAAAACATTGACAACAAGTTTGCAAGGTTACTAATTTTAAAATAACAATAAGAACCAATTGTCAATAAGTTGTACAAAAATTCCACACAAGGCGGGAAGGTTACTAATTTCAAAAATTAATCAAGAAACGCAAACTTTCTATGGAAAATGCTCAAATAATCCTTCTAATTTTCATTTCGGGTTAAACCACTTATGAAATCACCAATTCCACTAAATTTATACAAAATGTTTTATAAAATGTGCAAAAATTCCACAAAAGGCACCACTGTCAAAAATTGAAAGAATAAGCTTAAATTTTCTATGGAGTATAGTTAAATACCACTAAATTTGCACAAAATTTGTGCATGTCATATAAAATGAGCAACAATTCTTCATTGAAGGTTAACAATGTCAAAAATTGGAATAATAAATAACCTTAGCTTTTCTATAAAAAATGTATTGTAACTAATACTAAGTTACACACAATGTAGTATAAAACGCATAAAAAAGGTTATGTCAAAAATATAAACAATATACTTTAATTATCACTGAAAAATATAGTATAGCTATACCTATAATACCTTACATTTGTCCCTTCTGTTTAAGACATTAAAAAAATTGTCAATTCAACTGAATTTAATGTTGCAAAAACTAGTTAAATCTTACTGAAACAAGACATTTTAAATTGTCTGTGAAAAATGCTAAAATCAATCATGCCTCCAAATTTTCACTTCGGGTTGAACAATTTACCAAATCACCAATTTCACTAAATTTACACAAAATATCATGTGAAATCAGCAAAAATGCACAAAAAAGGTCACTAATATTAAAAATTGAAACAATAATCTTACATTTTCTATGGAAATGCTAAAATAATTCCTTCAAATTTTCACTTCCGGTTGAACGATTTACGAAATTACCAATACCGCTAAATTTACATAAAATGACATATGATAAGCATAAAAAAAGGTTACTAATGTCAAAAATTGAAACGGTAAACTTTAATTTTCAATGAAAAATGTTAAAAAAAATCCTTAAATTTTTCTCTTCCGATTAAGGTATTTACACCTAATTCAACCTAAAACTAGTTAAATTTACTGAAACCTGAGATTTTATGTACAAACAGTAAAAATACTTCAGATATATGTTTTAAATGCTTATAATAATTTTAAATGTGAAAATTTTAATTGTGAAGCATATGTTACATACAGATACATATGTTTTACTTTGATTACACTCTCATTTGATAGGGGTACTTTTTGAGGTGCTGCATATTCGCCTCAATTGCCTCAATGTTGTACAATTGCATCAAATCTGACGGTGTTGTTAAAATCAGCCCGAGAAACTTGGACGCATAACTAGTCCACACAGAACTCCTCGAAGTCACATCATCGAGCATGCAAATTAAACCGTTATCATTTCCGGTCCGATTCCGGGCGCCAAGAACAAACCATTACTTAACCGAACGTAATCCGTTATGCAATCGTGAATTTTAATCATTTTTTTGTTCGAACCCGTGGCATTTCTAGCCGAGTGAAAGTACGCCGCTCACAGCTGGACCCCGGCCATTATGTGCAAATGCGTCTGGGAGTAACTCCGAACCGAAGACCACGCAGTTGTGAAACAACCAATTACGAAAAAAAAACAAATTCTAAGTCAACAATTTGAAAACAAAAAATCAATTTAAAAATTAGTTCGCGGGCCGTACCGAGGTGTTGGTAGAAAGTGCCGCCGGACTTTTCCTAGTGACCTTCGCCGCTCCGTATTATTGCTTTTTAATGCTGTAATTACAAACGGAGTATGACGACGACGCAATGTTGGGCTTATGATGGCTTATGAAATGAAATGATTTGGTGCGTCTGGGTTCAACGGGTGGAATTCATAAGCGAGTTCGTGCGATGATGAAATGATTGAAAGTGTTGCCGGCAAAAAGTGCACTGTTACACGTGTACTGAAAGTTGGCGATATTAAATACCAAATGCTTCAATACTCAATACGCCTTAATAGATATTGCAACAAATCGAATTGAGTACACAGATTTTATATGTCAACTATACTTGAGTGTAATTTTAGGTATACAATTTATTTTTTAATAATAATAATAATAAAGAATATTTATTAGCAAATAACGCTACATAATATACAAAATTTCAACAAACGCGCTATTGGGGTTAATTTTGAACGTAAATGAAATGGTAATTCTGCCCATTTTAACCAATTTCAAGATTTTGATACAAAAAATCCAAAATATCAATTAATATAAATTTAATTTTGAAATTTTGTGAGAATTTAAATCGGCCCATTATTTTTTAAAAGGAAAAGCGACAATACAAAAATTTTGCACAAGACAACATTAATCGATTATTAAACGTAGTTTCAATGAAATTGGAAGCTTGTTTTAACATTTGTGTTACAATTTAGTCTACATTATTTCCAATTGTAATGTAATTTACTGTGGTACAAACGTGCAAAGCAAAAATTATAGTTTTGGCGTTTTTCCCTTTTAAAAACGAATGCGTCGAAATGTTGTCTTGATGGTTGATAACGAATTGAAATGTCCCTTTTTGTCCTGCTGTAAAAAAAATCAACTTGATAATTTTTGTTAATCATGCCGTCAGTCAAATTTTGGATGGTCACCTTGACAGTAGTCAACTTAGTGAAATCAATGTTGCCACCACTGCACATCAGAAATTATCTTCTCATTATTGTACCTACTAATACAAAAATGAACGTTACATTATTGTACTAGTAAAAATATGAGCAAAATTATACACTATGACAATCGCCTCGTTCTACTCAACGTGTTTCTTGCGATAATGTACATATACAGGGTGGTCACTTTTACGACGCCCACCATTAGAATCTATTAAACGGAAATATATACAGAGTTGGTCAAATGGGATAAAAGTTTCTCATTTTTGTGCCTTTCAATATACTGAAACGAAATCCAGGATATCTTCCTGAAGTATCGCCGAAATACTGAAAAAGTGCACTTTTCCTTTTATAACATTTTTACTTTTGAAGAAAATTTTACGAAACAGTGCCAAACATTTTCTGCGCCAACTAAATGCCCAAATTTTCATAGTCAACTTTTGGTTTTCCTATGACCCCAATATTGGATTTTAATAGCATTCAAAAGACCGAAAAAATCCGATTTCAACCATGTCGGATTTTATCGCTCTTTTTAATGCCATTAAAACCCAATATTGCGGCCATAAGAAAATCAAAAGTTGAGAATGAAATTTTTTAACTAGACTATGGAAAAGGAAAGTGCACTTTTTCAGTTTTTCAGCGATATTTCGGGAACTGTGCAAGATATTTCGTTCCCGGATTTCATCTCGGTATATTGAAAGGCACAAAAATGAGAAACTTATATCCCATTTGACGAACGTAATATATATTTCCGTTTAATAGATACTAATGGTGGGCGTCTTAAAAGTGACCACCCTGTATTAATACGCTTGAAAAAATTCCAAATGTTGCCTTTTTCATGACACGTTTGTTCATGAATTTTGTTACCCCTAATTAAAAAAAAAATCTCGTTTATGCAGTAATTGCGTAAAGTATTGGAAATTGATATAAAATAAAGTTTTGAAAATTTCAATTTTTTGAAATTTTGTGGGAATTTTGATTTGTGTTCTCTCAATATTTAATAACGAATTTAAATCTTTTTTTACAGTTTTTAACGTGCATTAAAAATCTGTAGTAAACTTTTGAATTATGTTTAGGTGCCTTGATATATAAATTTTTTTCTCCCGCGTTGGAAATTTAAAATATGTTGGAAATTGATATGCACTAATTGAAATAAAATTGTAGGTTCTCCCATTAAAATATACAAAAAATAATTTTCAATAGTTATTTTCTCTCGTTAAAATTATAATTTATACTGCAATTAATACTGCAAAAATGTCTTCCCCTTTTATGATACATCATACATCACATGAAATGTCATTCCTCGTACTGTGTAATTACGTGGAATTTTGGAAACTGATTTTTCGTAATTAAAAAAAATTAAAATTTTCTTTCTAATTGAAAAATTATGTGCCGTCTTGCACTTAGATCCATTTTTGAAAATTTGTATACATATTTTGTTGTTTGAAACTACTTAAATTTTTGTTTGCCGTTTTATTCTAAATTTTTTATCTCATGATTTTTGTTACCCCTATTTAAAAACCTGAAATCTCGAACCTTCTCTCTCATGCAGTAATTTCGTAAAGAAGGTATTGGAAACTGAAATTAAATTAAATTTTGGAAATATCTGTTCTTATTTTGAATTTTTTTGGGAATTAGATTTTTATTCTCTCGATATTTAATAACGAATTAGACTGTTTTGAAAACTTTTTGACATGCATTATAAATTTGTAATGAGTTTTGTTGACTTTCCAATTTAAAAACTCAAATCTAAAATTTTCTTCCCCGCGCTAAATTCCAAAAAAATATCGGAAAGTTATGTGACCCAATCGATATTACATTTTTGTTCTCTTATTGGAGAGTAAACTCCGCTTAGATCAGTTTTAACGGACATGATTTGTTTCCGAATTTGTGTATTAGATATATTATTATTTTTATTGTACTATGGCTGGGATACAATTTCTAACCAATACTCAATCAATTCTGTATTATAACAATTAGATTGAATTGATTAATTGATTAAATCTAAAGAAATTTTACCAATTTTAAACTGTATTGTATTTGCCTTGTAGTTATGACGTGTGTAAACTTGTATGTAAGTATTAACAATAATAAACATATTATTGTTATATTATTATTATATTTAAAATATTCAAAAATATTGTTTTCCAATTATTATGATCTCCGTGAAAATTTGATGCCAATTTATTGAAAAATATCCCACACGTGTCCATTCAGAAAGTTATATCCTCAATTTTCTCACTTATTTCATACATAAACCTCGTCAAACTTTCAGGAAAATTGTATTCAGGTGTACTAAATACAAATCTAATACTAAATATGCAATTAATTAATGTTTAGAAATATCAGTAAAAAAATGCCCAGACTTGTCAATGCTGCTTCATTTTCTCACTTATTTCATACATAAACCTCGTCAAATTTTCAGAAAAGTTTTATTCCGATGTACTAAATACAAATTTAATACTAAATATACAATTATCAAATTTTGAGAATAATTCATGGAAAAATTTCCCATACTTGTCAATTCAGAAAGTTATATCCTCGATTTTCACACTTTTTCATACAGAAACATCGTCAAATTTTCAGAAGAATTGTATTTACGTGTACTAAATACAAATCTAATACTAAATATACAATTAACAATTTTTTAGAAATTTCAATAAAAAATAACCCCTACTTGTCAATTCCGAAAGTTATATAATCGATTTTCTCATTTATTTCATACAGAAACCTCGTCAAATTTTCAGATGAGCTTCCTTCAGGTGTACTAAAAACAAATCTAATACTGAATATACAATTAACAATGTTTTTGAAATTTCAATGAGAAATAACCCATACATGTCAATTCAGAAAGTTATATCCTCGATTTTATCATCTATTTTATACAGAAACCTCATAAAATTTTCAGAAGAATTGTATTCAAGTGTACTAAATACAAATCTAATACTAAATTTGCAATTAATAAATGTTTAGAGATATCAGTGAAAAATTACGCATACTTGTCAATGCTGCTTCATTTTATCACTTATTTCATACAGAAACCTCATCAAATTTACAGAAAAGATTTTTTCAGGTGTACTAAGTACAAATCTAATTTAAATATACAATTAACAAATTTTGAGAATATTTCATGTAAAAATATGCCATACTTGTCAATTCAGAGAGTTATATCCTGGATTTTCTCACTTATTTCATCGTGTAACCTCGTCAAATTTTCAGAAGAGTTGTCTTCTGAAGTTGCCTGAATACATATCTAATAATAAGTATGCAATTAATACATTTTTAGAAATGTCAGTGAAAAATGACAAACACTTGTCAATTCTGGTTGATTTTCTCATTTATTTCATACAGAAATCCATATCTTTCTTATCCTTATCCTTATTTTCCTTATTTTTTAAACCTGCAAATTTCTGAAATTTGTTACTTTTGTAGCTCTTTGAAATTTTGTGTGAATTTAACGGTTTTAATTGTTTTTTTGGTGATATTTCAATGAAATTATACAGGGTGTTTCAAAACGTACCGACAATATTTCAAAGATTTATTCCAGATCTTATTTCGAGGAGTTGAAAAATCCATAAAAACATATGTCCTAAACGTAACCGTTAACGAATTATTTTTTATTTTAACCAATGAAATAAAAAATCGGCAAAATTTCGAAGATTAATTCCACATCTTATTTCGAGGAGTCGAAAAATCCATAAAAACATATGTCCTAAACGTAACCGTTAACGAGTTATTTTTTATTTCATAGGTTATGTGTCTACATTTTTTGTTGGACTTTTCGCCTCTATATAAGTTCTAGAATTAATCTTCGAAATATTGCCGGTACGTTTTGCGGCATCCCGTATACTAGACGTGACGATGCTGGTCATAAAATTTTGAGTCAAAAAAGTTAATACCAAAATATTTTACCTACAATACTTTCTGGGTATCTACGAGGTTCTTTTTTAATTTTTATTTTCATTTTTCCATTTGCAAAAATTTTGTTATTAATTTTTGACTAAGAATTTTATGCCCAACATCGCCAGGTGACGTTTTTATCCATTTTAGAAACGCCCTGTATACTACTAAAATTTTCGACTAAGAATTTTATGGCCAACATCACCACGTGTTTTTCTTTCCATTTTAGAAACACTCTACTACTAAAATATTTATAACTTTTTGTTTCGCCATACTTCTTGTTCTACTTATATCTCACTAAATGTTCTGTAGTGCTGCACAACAATGTTTTTTCTAACTTTTCGTTCTACCATAAAAACATGAAACTTGATCTCCACAATTTAAATCTAAAATGTCTCGTTATCTGACTGCAATATCTAAAATGTCTCGTTTTCTCACTGCAATATCTAAAATGTCTATTATTCTTTTGAGATTTTGTTGAACTTGTCTTCCCTTCTCTCGATTTTGATCAATATTTTGATAATCATTTAAACAAATGCCTTTTTGTCCTGTCATAATTCTTTTATCTCTCATTTCCCTTTCCCCTTTTTGCTCAGCCATAATAAAAATTTCAACTTGATGATTTTTGTTACCATTAATTAAAACAAAAATAATGTTGGGACTTATCTCTCGTATAATTTCGCAAAATATTAGAATTAAAAAAAAAAACAAAAATGATCGATCTGTCTAAAAATTATCTGTACGAAATAATTCATTCGATCCATAACCGATAGATCTACCTAAATATCGGCGTTAATGTTCTAATATTCTGAAGTTCTTGAAAGATTTACGAGGACATATAATATTAATATTTCAATAAGAGCGTGTGGATAATTGTATCTGTTTGGCGATTACAAATTCGTAGGAATGGATTATGGCCAGCTCGAGAAAGTGAATTGTACCATCAGAGCACATATTTTCTCTGCAGTCATAAGCTATTATTGACCGTGAAGATTTCTCATTTTGCGCTCACAGTTTCTAAAGGCGTTAATTTTTTTGTTGACAAAGTGTTGCGCAGGTGTCTGAAGAATTTAAACAATTTCGTAAATTGTCAAGTATTTTGAGCTTTGGGTTTTGAAGTAAAGAAAATTGAAAACATTCACATTTTCGATTTCGAATATTTAATTTACATTTTCTTTTTATCATAGAAAGTGTCACGTTTGACTTGGAAGATTTTTAGTGTTCAAGTATTTGGAGACTTATGGTAGTTTTTAAGTATAGGAAATTGAAAAACAATATACATTTTCAATTAAGGATATTTCATTTTTAATTGTCAATAATTATTCTTAATAATAGATGGTGTCACTTTTGATTTGGAATATTTTTAGTCTTCAAATATTTCAAGACTTGCGGTAGTTTTGAGTAACGACCATTGAAAAAAACCTTTTTCGCAAATAATCAAGTTAAATTTTCATGTTTTCTTAATCACATATAGCTATTTAGTGTTTTTTTATTTTGTAAAAAAAATTGAAAAAATATTTATATTTTCCATTAAATTGTTATATACAAGTTTCTTAATTATAGATAGGGCCACTTTTAAATTGGAACGCTTTTAGTGCACAGTTTCTGAAAATACGTAACATTATGAAATGCACAATAACAAAAGCTCGAGTATTTTATTCCAGTTATAGGAGCAATCGAACGAGCAAAATATAATTATTGTTCTGCTGGAGTAATATAGTGATTCCATTTTTTTTTTCATATCTAATAATAACTATAATAACTTTTTTCTTCAAACGTCATAAAAGTGACACCTTTAGTGACTCGATTCACAATCTTAAAGTTTTACTTCGTCTCCTAGTCAGTAAAAGTTTCACTTTTACTGACTAATAATAATACTTGTCGCCAAGTATTTCTCGTTAGGAGCATCGGATAAGAACTTGTCGAACTGTTCCTTTGTCAGCACTCTTGCCTTTTTGGGTGTATAACCCTCATTTTGTTTTTTTAAATATGCACGTAGTTTTAAATATTTGGTAATATCTACACCATTTCTAATATTTAATAACGATTTTACCATGGAATACTGAGACCACATAGTAGAACTTTTTACTTTCTTCTTAGCCATTTCCGAAAAATATGCGAGTAAAACATTTTCACTATAATTGCTTACATTTTTCTCGGCGCACCACTTAATAAATTTTTTGTAGGCCACTTCATAGATGGTACTGGACTTAGTGGGCAATAATTTCTCTGTTGCAGCCCTTGCCGATTCTAAAATATCTGGCGGTGTACATTGAAACATGTCTTCGTCCATTTTATACACTTTAATGTCAAATAATGAATTAAACAAAACCATAGCAACGCTCTGCATAGCATGCTTCTTTGGGAATTAAAACTATACGTATTCGGACAATTAAAAATATTAATTCCATTATCTTTTTAACTATTTTCGACGTTTGAAGAAAAAATTACATGTTTTATTCGGAGTAGAAGTAACTTTTTGTGGCTCGTCTGTAGTTGCCTGCCTCGCTCCGCTCGGCAGCCAATACCTACAGACTCGCCACAAAAAGTGTCACTTCTACTCCTAATAAAACAATATATTATTTATTGCAAATCTAGTATTGGAAATGTATCACGTTAATGCCGACTGATAATCTTGCTTCAAATCTATCCGGATGTATAAATGTAAATTGTGTTTTTGCGTGGCATTTTTCGTGTGGAACATAAACGCGCAGGCAACTTCTGTATTTGTATATGTATCTTGAAGCGGCTTCGCTGTGCTCCCCAACTAGTTTTCGAGCATAAAAATAACGACATTCACTTTCATTTTCTGCGTGTAATTTATAAACCGTCAACCAGATAACCTTGGCATTCCCATTTTCAAATTATGCGAAGGAATCGCAAAAAACGCTAAATTCTTCCACCTCGGCGAAGCCAGCGGATGTTTGGATGCGCGCATTCTGAGTTGGAATTGAAATATTTTCTGTGAGGATTACTAGGGAAGAATGAGGCATATATTGGGGTTATGCTGACCTACATCAGGACGTGATGGGACTATTAAATGCACGAAGGATATATTGATTTAGCTATATGCAGGTATTGTGGGGTGTTTGAGGAAAGGCAAGTACCATTAAATCACTTTGGGGTTGGTAGAGTTTCAAAATTATGTGAACTTGTCTGAGTTATCTGTAAAACTTTACTGAAGACACAGTGGTAGTATGACGATTTATAAAGAGCTCGTTCTGTACTCCGGAAGTTCGAGTCTCGAGTCCTCGAGCAGAAGCCACGTTGTTGTATTGTCCATTGTCGTTAACTTTACAAGAAATGTGACCACATAATTGGCATGTCAGGATTTAGAAATTTCTAGATTAATGTATCAAACCGGGCTGAATATAATAAAGACAAGGAGAGAAATAATGTTATAATCTAGAAACAAACAAAAAAAATCATATGCAAGTACGACAAGAAAGTCCTCACATCTTGAGAAAAAGGAAAAGGTAGGAGAAAAGAGCAATTACAGAAACAAAAACTGCAGATAGTGGCGGACAGAAGAGCAAACGCATGGAGTCAAGATACATAGATGAACTAGGTTTTGTACATACAAAACGAGAGTACATACATTCCCCTAATAAAAACATTCACTCAGAGATGGATCCAAATATATACAGACGATCATAAATATGTTGAGCGATACGATGACAAACATTGACGAAATAATAGAAGAGCAAACGCATGGAAACAGGATGTGGACTTGACTAAAGGAATGGACTAAAGGAAAACATCAAAAGTATGGTGAGCGACATGATGCAGAACACGAGGAAAGGATCGGATGAAGGGAATATTAAAGAAAGAGGAAATGTGAGATAAAGAAAGAGATCAAAGACAGAGTTGACAGATTAGAAGAGAAGATATAATGTGAAGACAAGTATAAAAGAAAACACAATATTATTATAAAATGTATATATCAAGGACAACTATGAAATCAGTGTTGAAAAGTTGCTGCCCCATACGTGAAATTTAAAAAAAAAATTGCTGTTTGGCATTGATAGTGACAGCTCACAAATTGTAAATTTTAGAAGAGGAGTGTTTTAAGTTTTGTATTATTGAAAATGTGAAACGCAGATTTTGGTAATAATTATCATTGATTACTGAAAACATAATTAGTAATTATATTGATTTTTTTGCCCTTTGCAACAAATGACTCTTATTTGCAATAAAAGCAAATTTGAGATGTTTGTAGTTGTGTCACTATCAATGCTTAATAGCAAAATGGACAATCGTGTAAAATTTTTAAAATTTTAAAAAGATTAAGGCAGTGGTAAATTTTGAAAAACATAACATGAAAGGCACTGAGTAAATGTAAAAACATAAAAGTTTATGACGTTACATTTTTTAAATAAAGAGGTGTAATTTGTGTTGGCATTTTTTAATTGAGAACAAAAGAGCAATCGTGTGAAATATAAAAAAGGGCAAAAAATAATGGGCAATGGGTGAGATATATAAATGGGCAAAAAATAATAGGCGATGGGCGAGATTTTCAAAACTAAAGGGGCAATGCAATGGCGTGAAATAAAAATTTAAAAAAAGTCAATGATGTGAAATAGGAAAAAAAGATCAATGACATAAATGATGCGATGTAATATGTGTTTGTCTAATTAATTAATGAGAACAAAAGACGTATTCGTGTGAAATATAAAAATAGACAAAAAATAATGGGCAATGAGTGAGATATAATAAAGGACCAAAAAATAATAGGCAATGGGTGAGATTTTCTAAACTAAAATGGCAATGGTGTGCAATTAAAAAAAATAAAAGTCAATTGTGTGAAATATGAAAAAAGAGGTAATGACATGAATGACAAATGTTCAAAAATCAAGAGGCAAAAATCAAATATCATGTGAAATTTTCAAAATAAAGAAATTTTAATTAATATACAGGGTGTTCCTTAATGACGTGCTAATATTTAAAGGGTGTAATTCCTCAGGTCATTTTATGAAGAAAATTTCTTATGAACATATATCCGCAAGGGCTTAATTTTTTTGCTACAGGCTGTTTTAAATCGTTATTTTTTTTTTAATATCTCCGGAAACAGATATTATTTTAGATATTAGTATTATAGGTACTTTAGATAATATTTTCAATTTTGGTTTGCGTTAGTAGGATATAAAACCACAAATTTTAGTTAGAAAATCAATTATATCGCTCCGCAGTGGCGTCCCTGGAAACATGTCCTCTGATATTTTTTTACAAAAAAACTGGTACGCCACTATCATTTCTCCATTTGAATATTTATTCTAATTAGCCTAATTAAAAAATATTTCAACACCCAGTAGCAAAAAATTTAAGCGGTTGCGGATATATGGTCATATGAAATTTTCTTCATAAAATGACCTGAGGAATTACACCTTTAAATATTAGCACGTCATTAAGGAGCACCCTGTAGAGACAATAAATGAATAAAAAAATATAAAGAGGTTATGATAATATATATTTTTTAAATCAAGATGGTTAATACGAGTATGTGTGTGAAATTAATAAATGAGTACATAACAGGCAATCGTATGAAATTAAAAATATGTCTTAAACTAATGGACAATGACTAAGTTTTTAAAAATAAATAGCATTGGTGTGAATTTTTTTTTTCAAATAAGAAACAATGACATGAAATTTTAAAAAATCAATAGGAAATTAACATTTTCATATTTTTTTTAAATAATGCTGCAATAAGTGAAGTTTTGAGAAATGAAGATTGTGATGTTAAATTTTCAAAAATCAAGATTCAATGGTGTGATTTTTTTATAAATAATAATATTTTAATTAATTAAAAATATAAAGAGGTTATAGATGTTAAAGTTTAAAAAATCTTATTACTTAATTTATAAAATAATAATAGGTGTGGTTTCTGCATCTCTGTGTAATTAAAAAAACATGAGAACAAAAGAAGCAATCGTCTTAAATTTAAAATTGAGCAATGACATGGAGTTTTAAAGCATAATTCGCGATGGTTGAGATTTTGAAAAATCTCAAAAAACAATTGTTGAAATTTTGAGAAAGAGTTGATTGTGTGAAATTTTAAAAATGAGTTGATGGTGTGAAATTTGAAGAAAGAGTTGATGTTGTGAATTTTAAGAAAGAGTTGATGATATGAAATTTTGAGAAAGAGTTGATGTTGATTAAGGGCAATAGTGTGAAATAATTGAAAAATAGAGTTTAAAGTATAAAACATGAAGAGGAAGTTAATTAAAACTTTCAAAAATATATAATAAGAATGCTGCAATGGACTACATTTTGAGAAATGAAGGCCGTGTTGCCACATTTTCAAAAATTACGAGGTAACTATTTGTAATTTAGAGAATTAAAGGGGCAATGGATGTGAAATTTTATAAATTAAAAGGCCCATGGGGGAAATTTTGGAAAACCAAGGCATTGGTGAAATATTCAAAATATTGGAGGCACGTCTTACAATTTTGAGAAACAAACGGTCAATATTTTTGAGATTTTCAAAAAGTAAGACTCAATCATGTTAAACTGTTAAAAAGTATTTTTTTAAATAAATTGACAATGATGTGATATTATTAAAATGTTTTATTTTCAAAAATGTTAATGATGATGTTTGCTGAATGATCTTAACATTTCAAAAATAAAACAGCAATGGAGTGAAATTTTGAAAATTTATGGCGTGAAATTTTTAGAAAGAGTTGATGGAGTGAAATTTTAATAAAGGAGGTGATGGTGTGACATTTTGAAAAAGTGTTGATAGTGTGATATTTTAAGAAAGAGTTGATGGTGTGAAATTTTAAGAAAGAGTTGATGGTGTGAAGATTTGAGAAAGAGTTGATGATGTGAAATTTTAAGAAAAAGTTGATGGTGTGAAGATTTGAGAAAGAGTTGATGATGTGAAATTTTAAGAAAAAGTTGATGGTGTGAAATTTTGAGAAAGAGTTGATTGTTGAAATTTTGAGAAAGAGTTGATGGTGTGAGATTTTGAGAAAGAGTTGATGTAAAATTTTGAGAAAGAGTTGATAGTGTGAAATTTTGAAATTGAATCATCAAATTGAGAGATATTTTCAAAACCGAAATGAACAATTATGTGAAATATTGAGAAGGAAAGTAGTACAGTTGTAACATATATATTGAAACAAAAATGGGCTATAATGTGAAGCATGGACCATGATAGAGAAGCATAAAACGAGAATAAACGCTCAACGAAAATGAGATTTCTAAGGAAAAGGAAAATCGAGAAGACAAAATAGGTAGAATAAGAAATCCAATTTCTACTAAATCTACGAATTCCACAAGCATGAGTATCCACAAGTAATCCACAAGATTCCAGACCAGTATCAGAGAAAAACTATAAGGGAAGAACGAATGGTACGTGGGATAATAGAATCTGAGTAGAAGCGGAGCGATTAGGAATAGCATGGGAAGAAATAAAACGAAATATCGCCGTATATGGAAATAAAACTAGAAAACTGGAAAATAAACTCAACCCAATCCGTACTGTTATAGTAAAAGCAAATCTCCCCATAAACAAGACCCTTGGGTATGGAATTCTGACAGTTCTTTTAAATTTCATTGACAGATATAAAAACCATGTACGAAATTCGTACTATGTTCAACTGAAAACCAACAAACAAAAGAATTGCATGGCAACAATCTTTGGGGTGGTGTGCAACCACAGAACACTTTCATTCTCATTGTCGCATAAATGGCAAGGTTATGCATGAGATGCAAATATCGCGACATTAATTATGTAACCGGTAATGATGATACCTTTCACTTTATTTTAATGTTGCAAAACGACCACTTTCGGCGCATCCTAACGACATAAGATTTTCAAATTAATAAGATAATATCAGTAACAAGGAATAACTTAGGGTGAAGTGAGTTTAGGCTCGGACTAGGTCTTGGGCTCGGTTAGATTTAACGAGTTATATAATAAATTGAAAAGTGTAACTTAAAAAAACAGCCTATTTGTTTCGCCTTGTATTTTCTTTATTGTACATTACAATTGGTACATTTTTAATTTACCTACTAATTTTCGGCGTGCACATTTCCTAAAACATATTAAATACTGAATGCTAGGCACTGGTGTTTAATAAATGATTAAGATATAATTAGCCAGTTTATTATTTGCTAACAATTGATGAAAAATTAAATATGGCCTTTCTCATAGTCACTATAGTAATTGTTATCTAAAATAATAATTAATAAAATGTGTTTGTATACCTTCCAAAAATAAAAGTATTATTTGCCAACGTTATATTATAACATGCATATTTTGCGTAGTGCACAATAAATTACGAGCCGACTGTTAAAATACAAATGCGAATTGCAGTGCATAAATTAGTCTGCTAACTATAAATTAACGCAAAAATAAAACAAATTTGTTTAAGGGGCAGGCCAAAACAGGCCCATCTACCAGGATGGCTCATAAAGCAAACAACAAGTGGTCTTTATAGCAGACATTAATTTGATACTCGGGTCTGGCCCGGCAATAAATCTTATTGCAAATTCTTTCCATACCAAACACAAGAAATCCAACACTTAGTAGGAGATTGCATAGGGACATAAAATTTTGCTCTTGAGACTGATAGTCACGGATGATGTCATGTCATGTAATTTAAAGTTTAATTTAAAGTTTGATTTGAAGTAAAAGAAAAACCATACATATATTTGTTTAGTAAATAACGATTTTGTGTTAATCCCGTTGGGTTTTAAAAAAACTTATAGATAGACCCTTAGATAATTATACAAAACTTGTTTACACACGTCATTCAGTAGCAAGTACATTAAACAGAAAATTGAGTGTACATTACATAACTTAACAAGTAAAATGTCTGTACATTCTCCTTAATTACTCGATAAAAAGACACAAAAAGTAATCACCGGCGACGTGAACATTGACCCTGACGTGTCCTTCGCAATCGCTTCTTATCACCACTCATCTGTAAAAGTTTCCAAAACTCGATAACCAGCTTAACAATGCTAATCCGATAATCGTTATCCAGTGCCAATACACAGACCCTGATTACCAAGATTGCGCCTGACACAAAAATTTAAGCCGCGAATAATCTTATCTTGAATTCCACGTACGAAATTCTTCGAGTGGCTGGATTACCCAGACGTGGATTCCGAGAAAGTGAGCAACAACAACTTCAATATTCCATTCTTGTTCGATGAAATTACATGGAAAAGGGCGTTCGTTTCCTGCAGTCGAGTGTCAGGTTTCTTAAAAAAAACAATCTTTATCGTACAGATAAACGACACTTGAAGAGATGATGATTGTTATTATCGGCGTTTGAATGAAATTGAAATAGCAATCACGGATTAGTCACTTAGACTTTGGTTTTGACGATACGTAATTATTGACGCGTAATGCGTTAATCCCTAATTATTTTTAATTATTTGTATAGATAAATGTTTACCCAGTAATCGATAATGTTATCAGGTCTTGTCACTTGTTATGTTGCTGATAATAATACATAATCCACTTATTATTATGAATAGATAGCAACCGTTTAAATTGTTGCATTTAAAATTTGTATTTGTTAAAAATACTTTTGAATTACAATAGATTTTTTTAACTCGAATTGGTGTTTTATTATTACGAATACGAATACGAATTACTAAGTAATAACAACCAACAGTAACTATTTGAATGTTTTATTTAAAATGTTACATTTGTTAAAAAATTATATTGTAGGTATTTAAGTATTTATTATTTCCAAGGATTTTCAACTTTTCTACTGAATTGTCAAATGCCAAAGAGACAATATAAATTGCATGAATGCTTCGTATTTACTTATTTTTTTACAATTAAGAAATTTCAAAATTTACCAAATTAAAGAAAAAGAACAGAATTAAAAATATTTATTTATTTAACGATTAGCAAATTCGACTAAGTTTCCAATAAATAAATACAATAAAAGTAGTCAAAATTCAATTCACTTAAACAAAAATATTGTAAGATAATAAATCAAAATAAATAAATTCATATTGAAGAATTAATATTTATTTATTTTGTACATTTATGGAATTTCAAATACTAGGCAATTAAAAAACTACAAAATATCAAACCTATATTTAAAAAAAACTACAAAAAAATCAACAAAAGAGTCAAATGCAAAAAAAAACAATCGTAGACAATGAAAATTCTATCAATGGTACCCAATGTATTTATTTATTTATTTAACTATTCTCAAATTCTATTCATTTCCAAAAAATAAATAAGTACCCTAATCACAGTTATCAAAAATCAACGCACCAAAAAAACAAGACAATAGAAATTGCATGAATGCGCAAAAAAGAGTAGATTGGATTCAAATTCTTTTGAATCTATTCATTTTTCTTTTAATATTTCTGAAAACATTTTTCGAAAAAACAGTTTTTCGATAAGAGCAATGAAATTACTATAAATGCTACATAATTGTTTTTGCATACATCGATATTGAATGAAATTCTATTAAATTGCCAAGAAATGGAAAAATCGAGGTTACAATCTAATCACAATTCGACAAAAAAATAATTAATGTATTTATTTTCTACATTTAAGGAATTTCAAATTCTAAAATATTAAAAAAAAAACAATAATATGTTTTGCGGAAAGGCCGCAGGTCGATAGCCAGTAAAATATTGTTACTACTACTACTAATTTTAAAAATGTAACCAAAATAAAAAAAAAACCTCGAAGGCAATGGAACCTCTATAAGTGGTATACAAACTATTTATTTATTTTCACACTCTATATTTCTCATATTGTACCAAAGTGAAAAAATGCAACCAAAATATATTAAAAAAAGTATTTAAAATATAAAATATATATTTTTTGTTCCAAAATGATTTAACATAATTTTCTATAATATTTTTCTTTGATTGCAGGAATTTTTGGATACATTAACTACTTGACTCCAAAAAGCCGCAGGGAGATATTGGAACTGCTTGTCAATGGACTCAAACGATTGGAATACAGAGGCTATGACTCTGCAGGTAAAAAAATATAAACTAAAATAACAATAAAGTATATAAAAAATAGCGAAATCATTTGTAAATATCACGGAATGTTATATTTGAAAAATATTTTCAAAAATATATGGCCCAGTATTCTTACAAAATAGACCTTTTATATGCCAGTTTTCTTTTCTTCAAAAGTAATAAATCTGAGTAGACACCTATTAAAAAAAAATACTGCGGGTAAAAAATAAAAAGGTAGCATAATAATAAAGCACCTCTTAGATATGTAAAAAAATGCGTAGGAATAAATAACAAACGAATGTTTTGAAAAATATTTTCAAAAATATGAAATTCATTAAAAATATATATGATACTGGGTCATTATGGATGAATTATGCTTGAAACGAACCACACGACGTACCAAACGGACCATTCCATACAAAACACTATACGAATTGTACAATGACTGACATATCTCATTTTCACCTTCATATACACACTTCACATATTACACTTCCATCATATCTGATGCTTTTTTTGTTTTGTTTTTCTTCTATTTCTTTTAATTTAATTCCTTTAATTTAATTTAATTGTTAATTTTAATATTGATACATCAAACTGCATTTAAAATAAAACTATCACTGTAAAAGCAGAAAGACCTCTAGTCGATAGCAAATAAAGATTGTAACTACTATACATATGATCCAGTGTACTTAAAAAGAAAATAGACCTTTTATAAACCAGATTTGTTCTATAAACGTAATAAATCTGGGTTTAAGTTAAAAAGTAAAGTTTTAAAAAATAATGTTCGCAGATCAAATAATATTTTTGAAATGATAAATTTTGCTATAATGCAAAACTGCCATTTTGTTATAAGTAACTATAACTACTTAATTTTATAAGTAGTAATGTCGAACCATGTAGCGATTGTAGTAAATCTTAATAGTATTTTATAAATTTTATAAATACTGGTAACAAAATATGAAAAAAAACCTTTGTACACGTTACTATTTTTTTTTTTAAATATAAAATTTTCATTTTTTTTCTATTGTGTCATTTTGTTATAAGTAGTAATGTCGAGCCATGCAGTGATTGTAGTGAATTCCAATAATAATGTATAAATTTTATAAACACTTATAACAAAATATGAAAAAAAATGTTTGTTCAGGTCAAGTAATAAATTTTCATACATTTTGGTTTTGTGCTATTTTATATATGTGGTGAAATATTGACAACCCCCATTCTGATGATGTATCATGCAAGACATGAAATGATTACAAAAATGAAGAGGTCTCCAGAAATTTTGTGTTTTTGTTTTTGAAAATATTAATTTGAAATATATTGTTTTAAATGTCATATGAAGCAATACATACAATTTATATTACAGTTTATCAAATTAAATATTCAAATGCAAATAGTGGCAAAAATTGTATGGATTTATTTAACTTAAAAAAAAAGACCTCAACATTTAGAATTTTATAATAAGTAATATATAAAATTTAAACTGGAGTTCATCAAAATACATGATAAAGATTCTACGGAGGCACTAGATTTTTTATTTTTTTCAAAAATAAAAGTTTTCAAACTATATTTCATGAATTTCATACACGAATGATGCAATAAATATAATATATTCCTTCTAGATATTTATCAAATTAAATGTCCAACATGCTATCAGTGGTAAAAAAGATGCATGGATTTACCCATCAATATATTGGAACAAAAAGAAACATTTTGAATTTTATATGAAGTAAAAAAAAAAAATAATAATTTAAACTACAGATAACTCAATGAAATGTTTGAGCTGCTAACTTTCTATTTTGGCACTAAAATTTCCTTATAATTTTTAGGTGTTGCCATCGACTCCCCCAACAACAAGGACATGGCACTCATCAAAAAGACAGGAAAAGTGAAGCTTCTTGAAGATGAGATCAATTCCCGTAAGTATCGATGATTGCCTCATTATTTTGCGATCAGTTTGAGGCACGAATTGTTGTAATGCTCCCGAAATATTTAAAGTAAAAGTTTTATCTCGTGTCAGGTAAACATTTGTTTCGTGATCAGTTTTCTGGTTTCAATTTTGTAGTGATTAATTTTCTAGCTATTAGTGTTCTAGTGATCTGTTTTCTGGTGAACTATATTCTGTTTATAATATTGCCTGGATTGTAGTTTGATTGAACTTGACGGGATATTAATTGTCAGAAAATTGACCATAGTGAGTCAAATGATTAATCATAGAAATTATGTCTGAAATTGGATCATATTGTTGAACCGGAAAATTGGTGAGAAAAACTGAGTTTGAAAATTGATTGATCACCAAGTAATTGATAGTCTGAAACCTCGTTGCTTGGTATATATGCCCACAACATTTTTCACAGGCACATTTGGTATTTTCAAAATCATTGAGACTATTCTTAAATTCTTATTATGAATAAATAAATGAATGAATGTTATCAATTTTTAATTACTATCTTATATCATTGATTAGTGATATAAATTTTCCAGAGAATCAAAGTTTTTGGTTTTTCCGTGACCATGTTTCACGATGAACATTACAACATTTAGTTTTAGTAGAATTAACATTTCAGTGATAATTTTTTTCAGTGGTCAATGTTTACATTTTAATATTCCAGTGGCTTATTTCAAATTACTGTGCCAGTGATCAAAATTCATTCTAACAATTGTCCACCAACCGCTTTTCTGTAAAAAAAAAATCTGGTTTAGTTAAATCCATGACTAGGGTTTGAGATTTTAGACCTAAATCTATTGTAAGTTTCTAATCATGATACAATGATAAGTCAGAAAACTCACCATACCACATGGACTTTTATTCCATTATTTGCTTAGGTCTGGCTAGGATAGGTTAGGTTAAATTAGTTAATATTTGGTTAATATTGATCTTGCAAACAGATATTTTCCAGCGATCACTGAGCTCACTAGTGTTTTTAAAAATATTTCAGATCTTATTAATAAAAAATGAAAGTAGACACATAACTATAGAGACTGTAAAGAATGATAACATTTATCAAACTCATGCATTGTTATTAACCATTTCTTCCAACTATGTAGGCAGTGCCGAGCTGGACATGGATGGCACCACGGATGTCCACTGTGGAATCGCGCATACCCGTTGGGCAACCCACGGCGAGCCCAGCGAGCTCAACTCTCACCCCCAGCGCTCCGACAAAGAGCACTCCTTCGTCGTCGTCCACAATGGCATCGTCATTAACTACAAGGAGGTGAAGGTGTTCCTCGACAACAAGGGCTACCGGTTCGAGAGCGACACCGACACCGAGGTCATCGCCAAGCTCATCCACCTCTTCTACACGCAGCACCCCACCTTCTCCTTCCGCGAGCTCGTCGAGCAAGTCGTACAGCAGCTGGTAAGCCCGTCAAGAGCTCTTAATTGCTTCATCAAACTTTTAATATGTTCTACAAATTTTGTGTGTTTTGCAGGAAGGAGCGTTCGCCTTGTGCTTCAAGTCGAAGCATTTCCCCGGCGAATGTGTGGCAACGCGCAGGGGCTCCCCCCTGCTCGTCGGGATAAAGACCAAGACCCGCCTGGCTACGGACTATGTGCCGATCCTCTACGGAAAGGGTATGTTCCCCTTGGGGGTGCTCACGTCACTCATTTCTCCGCCGTTTAGGACCACTCATCTCACTAAACCAGCATCAAAGAGTTGTGTTTTGATAACCGTTTTCTCCGCATGTAGGTTGTGGCCTTCCAAACTTGGAACAAAGACATGGTAAAGGTATGGTGTATCTTAGCGCAGGTGAAGGCAGGTTTTTCCGTTACTGGCTGGCACTAATGACCCCTTTGCTGATCTTTCTTTTTGCACGCTAGGTTTTCTATTAACACCTTCCTTTACTTACTAATAATTATGTATATATTTGGCTAGCGGTTCTATTTTTTTTTTTATTATTTCTTTATTATTTGGAGAAAGGGATATCTTCTTGATTAACAACCTAAAATAATCAGTGATCACACTTCATGAGTACCTTAAAGATACGAAGGTTTCAACCGTTGAGTAACAAAGGTCTCATCAGTGAAGTAACACCGTTCATCACGTTCAATTCCTCGGCTTAGCGCGGTTACCAGTAAATAATAATGACTTACAGCACTTGCACTTAATCAGGCCACAGTAATTTGTAGCAATCAATAAATATATAAAAGTTTAGCTTTATTCAATTTTGAATTTATGATAACTATTGATTTATTTATTTATTACTATAGTTGCTAAAATTACATACATTTTATATTTAACGATTATAATCCAATATTTGAAGGCGCTTATCAAATGAATCAGGAACTTTAATTAATATTGTGGTCTCGGAGTTGATATCTTTGACGCCACCACACTAATTGCACTCAATAATTTAAAGCCTCATTCGTGCTTTCACTCTCGACCCCATCAAAGACTTAACTCGATAACTCGAAGCTCCGTTCGTGCTTGCATCTCCAATCTCATTAAAAGAACGTACTCATTCACGCGCTTTCGTTTTCATTCCATCGTCATCGACGAAACCGTTGTTAGATTTTACTTTTCTAATTACGTTATTTTTTGTTTCCTGACCTCTCTTTGCATGGATGTTATCCTATTTCAACAGATGACACCCCTAGAAACTCTACAGGTAGATAACATTTTTATTAACCATTTTAGTGGCGCAGCGGAACTTCCGTAGCCCAAATGAGAACTAGTCCATTGGAGAACTAAGATGGCTCCACAATTGTTTTTTTAATTTTGAGACGAGTTGTCGTTACACTCATTTGGACTGGTAATTTGCTATTTTTGAAATTCCGCTGCGTTCTTTTTTGTTATGTTTTGTTTGAAGTTTAATCAAAATTGAAATCCTTTCCACTCTTTTGGGCGACTTTCGTTGTTTATGTATTAATTTTATGTAATTGTGTATATGTTTGTGTGTAATTTCGCTTCTTATGTTTTGTTAATTGCAAATAGCTTCGATGAATTGAAATTGGCGAGAACTTCACTGTAACTACAAGCAATTTAAATTGCCATATTTTGTTGTGGAAAATTACAGATAATTAAAGTGCTAGTGATGCGATCCCCATGTGTATTTAATGATTTGTCATTTAGTTCACAACTAATCAAAAAATATTTGGACATAATTGATGATTAATATAATGGCTCTTGAAACATTCATGTTAAGTCGATGATTTATCATCTAATAATAACAGTATGCACAATTCATTGATGATTACTATCTTATGGAAATCAAATGTTTGGCCAATTTTGTCAGTTATTAAAATATTTTCACTAAATAAAAATATTTTCATTTATGATTATATTAATTAAGGATTGGGATATTTTCACATGATTGATGTTTAATTTACTACTGAACAAAATATTCTACAACTAAAATTAATGATTTAACATCCATTTATTCAAATATTCACAGTTTATGATATTGAAAGTCTTGTGAAGGAAATCTTCTTTTTTTGTTTTCTGTGTCACAAAATGATCATTGATGCTGTTTGTCATTTGGTCTGGAGATCTCCATGGTATGTCATTCACACTATAAAAATAAATATTAACACAAAAATAATTCCGCCCACAACCAAAATATTCTTCGTCATTTGAATTATTTCCAGCCAATTTTAATTCACCGGCTGCCCCGAATTTTTTTTGCAGCGCGCCTCATGTGAACCGTTTTACTAATTCAGTGTTGTTTTTGTTTTCTGTTTTCTTTTCTGTTGGGTCCCACCTCAGAATCAGACAACACTCATGCAGGTACTGAAAGAAAACGCCCGGCGTTTTCTTCCATTTTTACTTTTTACTTTGCGCTTCTGCTTTTCTTGCGTACGCGCCGTGAAGGTGCCTCGACTGGGGACAGAGTGGCCCGCCGGCCTTCGGTGAGTATGCGGCGTGTCCCCCCCGGTGCCCCCCATTGTCCGCAGTTTTCGTTTACAGGTGGAGGTGCAAACGCTATTAAAAATTAAAGAGTATCACGATGGTTCTCATTGAATGAAAAAAATTGCGATAATGTGTTTTATGTGGTTCCGGCCTTAATTGGCAGATGTTTTCACGCATGTCATAGAAAAATGCGGCACAATAATAGTATATTTAAAAAAAATAGAACTTTTTTTGTTGGAGTCTATCAACTGTAACTTAAAATACAAATTTTATTTGTCAAAATGTCAAAGCATTTCTATGGATATGGAAAAGAGTAGCGGAAATTAAGGATTTCTAGGATATGTTTGGCATCGATGGTGTCTGTTTTCTTGACGGTAGTTCTACAACGTAACTTAACTAAACGAAAATCTATTACATCACTTGTAGAAATTCATAAATCTAGTCTCAATATGTTTTGAACAATTGAACAATTATCGCAATTTTTTATCCATAACAATAACGTTCACCCATTAATTGTTAACTGTTGATCATGACGGCCATACAAGATTCCGACACGGTCGGTGTTCCCATTGAACACCGCCGATTCGAATTGTATGGAGTCCGTGATGAGAGTGGCATAATTTTTGGTGTCGGGTTCCTCTGGGCTAATTGTTGGCATGTGACTAATCAGTAGCGGCAATTCACTGATTTCAATACGATTTTGTAGAACACAGGCCGCATGCACGCGAGAGCCTGACGGTGCTGCCGCGCACCGAGTCCACCTCTGAGTTCCAGCCGCTGGAGGACAACGAGGTCGAATACTTCTTCGCCTCCGACGCCTCCGCAGTCATCGAGCACACCAACCGTGTGATCTATTTTGAGGTAAGAGCTAAGCTAGATTTTTTAAGTATGCAACCCACTGCACCCTAAAACAATACCAGAGCAGCCGGTAGATTTGTTTATTTTTTGTAGGATATAATATGAGTGGCACAAATAATTTCTTTCTTTCGTAGGATGATGATGTGGCTGCCGTTAAGGATGGAGCTCTTAGCATCCACAGGCTTCGCAGATCGACGGACGACCCTCACTCCCGTGAGATCCACACTGTCAAGATGGAGCTGCAACAGATCATGAAGGGAAACTACGACCACTACATGCAGAAGGAGATCTTCGAGCAGCCCGAGTCCGTCGTCAACACCATGAGGGGGCGCCTCAACTTCGAAACACAGGTAAATGGCAGTGTTAGTAAACTTTATATTATGATGTAGTTACTGTTTCTCTTAGTTATTATATATTGTTATTTTTATATATTGGCTTTAAAATTTAATTAAAAGTAAATGTTAACAATTTATTGCATCTATAAGCTTTTATTTTTAACCAACTAAAATGGCCTATTTTTGATATTTTTTTATCATCATCTTATTGAAATATTTACTGATAATTGATGCTTGAAATGTTCACATTAATTAATGTAGTGCTTGAACTATTTGTATTGAATGTACTTTAGATTTAAATAGCTACATTTTATTGTGGAAAAATCATATTGTGACTGAAATACTCACAATTTATGATATTTTAAGTCCTAGTGATGGAACATTCACAATTTAATGTAAAATAATGTTGTAGATCTAAATATTTGCACTTAATTGATAATTAAAATGTGAGTGATGAAATTCTCTTATGAATTCAATGATTTATCATTTAGTGATTTAAATATATATTACTAATCAATGAATGTTTAATGATCAATAAAATGGCAATTTAAATATTTATATTAATGCAATTTGTAATTCTATAGTCAAGTCTTGATGTTGTAGTAGTAGTTGATAATATTATAATATTTGATTTACTAAGAGCGATCGAATTTACAGACCATAAACCTTGGAGGAATCAAAGACTACATTCCCGAGATCAAGCGTTGCCGCCGTCTCATGCTGATTGGCTGCGGAACGAGCTACCACAGTGCCATTGCCACCAGGCAGTTGCTCGAGGAGCTCACCGAACTCCCCGTCATGGTTGAGCTCGCCAGCGACTTCCTCGACCGCAATACACCCGTTTTCCGTGACGATGTCTGCTTCTTCATCTCACAATCAGGTAAACAAATAACTTTAAAATAACCCCTTGGCCTCGTAACTTAACTTCCATAAATGATTTTGGTGTTTCCAGTCATTTGTTCCGGACATTTTGATGCAGAACTTTTTTAACAACTAAATGATTATCAGAAATCCCCTAGTTTTGAGTTTCTCAAAATTTGAAAATCCCTGCTGTTGAGCGTCAATATAATTAAGTTGATCTATTGTTATTAAAAAACAATGACCTGCTTAGATGTTAATTGTACTGTGTTTCAGGTGAAACTGCTGACACCCTCATGGCTCTGCGATACTGCAAGCAGCGTGGTGCCCTGATCGTTGGCATCACCAATACCGTGGGAAGTTCCATTTGTCGCGAGTCCCACTGCGGAGTCCATATTAATGCTGGACCTGAAATCGGTGTTGCCTCCACCAAGGCTTACACCAGCCAGTTCATTTCGCTTGTGATGTTCGCTCTGGTTATGAGTGAAGATAGGATTTCCCTTCGCCAGCGTAGGGAAGAGGTAAATAAGGGCAATGGACTAAAATATATCAAACAATATTCATCCCTTTATCAATAATCCCCTTTAAACCTACGATGCCGATGCTATGTTGACTCGAATCCAACTGAAATCTCCCACTTTCTTTTTTTTTATGAGTCTTCCAGTCAAGATTTTTTTTCGTGTACTTGCGAGTGGCAGTGATTATTCAAAATTGCTGGGGACCTTTATATAAAATTTCTGTAAAATATTTTCAGATCATCACGGGTCTTCAAAACTTGCAAGAGCAGATCCGCGCTGTCCTGCAGCTGGACTCTAAAGTGCAGGAGCTCGCTGAGGACCTCTACCAGCAGCGATCGCTGCTCATCATGGGCCGCGGGTACAACTTTGCCACGTGTCTGGAAGGAGCACTGGTAAATGACCACGAAATGCATCCCCCAAGATTGTACTTATTTTAACCGTCCCTTTTGCAGAAAGTGAAGGAACTCACGTACATGCATAGCGAGGGCATCATGGCCGGCGAGCTGAAGCACGGCCCCCTTGCCCTCATCGACGAACAGATGCCCGTGCTGATGATCGTGATGCGCGACCCCGTCTACAACAAGTGCATGAACGCACTCCAGCAGGTAAAACGAGAAGAGCGCCCAGTTCTTCGTTCGGGTTTATAATTGTTTTTGGTTCAGGTGACTGCTCGCGGCGGACGGCCGATTCTGATCTGCGAGGAGGGTGACACCGAGACGATGAGCATGTCCTCGAAGGTGCTACAGGTACCAAAGACGGTGGACTGCCTGGAGGGCATCCTGACGGTAATCCCGATGCAGCTGCTCAGCTACCACATCGCAAGGCGCCGTGGCTGCAACGTGGATTGCCCACGCAACCTCGCCAAGAGCGTCACCGTGGAGTAAACGAGCGCACTGTCTTTTGTTCGACACTTTCTGAGTCTGCACAGTTGCTTTCATTTTTTAAAGTTGATTCGTCTTTGCAGGCCGTACAGCTTCTGTTGTTAAATTTTACTTTCGGACCCGCGATCGCCCGCCCGGCTGGTTATTATGCATGTAGGGATTTGTAACATGTAACTAGTGTTGAGTTCAGCCTTTATGAGATTATCGTTTCGTTCCTATATAAGCATATATTTTATACAGTATTTCTAAAAGACGACCATGAAAATTATCTATTTTTTATTTCTTTATGAATGTTATAATCGTTTTATATAAATATATATATACAAATAAATAAATGAATATAGTTATAAAATTGGTAGATTTATTATGTATGTTTCGAACCAAATTTATGTGTTGATTGATCATACAGTGCGAACAACAACGTTTGGGATGTTTCAAATATATTTACCTCCGAAAATATGAGGATTTCTTTAGCCGACTTTGTGTCGTAACTCTGTACATTTCCAACAAAAAATCCCCAAATTTTTAGCAGGAAATTTATTTGTTGCATTGTTGCTCACTGTACATGAGGCGATTAAATTGAGACGCGGAATTGGAAACGGGGATTATTTAAAGTCACTGAAATTTATTTAATTGTATAACTATAATAATAATAACTTTCCTATAATAGTGACGCAATTAATTTTTATTCCGTTTTTGGATACAGGTCTCTTAATACACATGTGTCCAACTGTTATATGAACCATATAAGATCTATTGTCACCAAAGTTGTCACACTCGGGAGTGTACATATTGATGTACGTAGCCTATCAAAATTCGGAAAAATATATTTCCACTAGTGCTGTATTCTTATTTAATCTAACCCAGTTAAACCTCCTGTTGGGCTAGGTTGGGTTAGGTTAGACTACATCAGTAGTGCCAATCTATGAGGGCCCCGCCTTACTTTTTTCGCACAAGGCCCTCAAAGAAGAATAGGCTATAGAATACAAAGAAGTCTGGCTATAAATGGATGAATTATTGTTAGGTATTCACTTAGTTTCGGATAGTGTGAATAACAAGGTATAACTTTGTGAAGAAGTTCAATAATGTATCGTAAAATAATAACCCAAAAAACTGCAGAATATTATATTATATTATAGAATCTTATATTATTGTAATAAGTGTTGTCAGTATTCAGAGTTTACAAGCCCAGGTGCAACACTTCGGAGAGTAACCAACAAAATCTACACAATATTAAATTATATTATAGTATATTATATTATTATAATCAATATCGTCTGTATACAGGGGATTCAGTGCTACATGTTCCAAAAATGTTTATTATTTTTTTAAATATGTAATTTTCAACTTTAAAGTTGGTATTCGAATCAACGGTTGTGGTGGATGTTTGGATATCAGAAGATGATAAGACAATACTGATTATAATAATACTCGTATTTATAGGATTATAGGACCATGCCATTCATATATTTGGTACATGACTTTATTGAGTAATAAAAGTATACACTAAAAAATGTTCGACTAATTTTTTTCTTATGAAATATTATTTGTACGCATTATTTCTTTAGTGGAGATAAGTAGTCCTCGAATTGAACTGGAACGCCGTTCCGTTTCGTGAAATTACCTTCCGTTTCCGTTCCGTTTCGTGAAATTACTGTTCAGTTTCGTAAGTGTTTTGAGATGGTGGAGGAGCCTTGAAGTTCAACATCCAGCTCATACACAGATTTTGGTGCCACGGTGCAATATGGGTAAAAAAAGACGCAATGACCTTTGAGTTTGAATTCTTTTTCGCTTTTATTAGGGACTCCTCTAATAGGTCATAAATGTGGAGAAGAAATGTAAAAATAACTTTAGTGATGAGTTGCATTTGTCTCTGAAATCAAGAAATTATTTGCATTTGCAACAACAATTTTAAGTTAAAGGTTGATTCATAGATTTCTTACGCGAAGCAACGCTACGCTGTGACAATGCTATCGCTATGGGCATTTTCGACATGCATTAAACGCTGTTGCAAATGCTTATAGCATTTCAAAGAAATCTATGAATCAGCCTTCACTCTTCTCAGCGATGCTATTTCAGGTCGGATGGAAACTTAAAAACTTCGATAACACTACGTTTTTAAAGCACACCCTTATAGTTTTCCTATTATCTCGTAATACTCCCTCCCATTTACACACGTACATTTGGTTGCCAACACTACTCTGTGGTTGCTTTAGGTTACTGAGTACAGGAAATATTAATAATCGGCCTCCAATTACTAGTGGTTGGTAAATGTTGAATTCGTCTCGCGTCTTGTCAGTTTCTTGCTTTGTAAGTTGTTTTCGATTTTATTGTTTTTGTTAGTTTATCCAGCGAAGATCTCTATCAGAACAGTGAACGATTTCCCAACCATCAAGTTCCTGATAGAAAAATCTTCCAAGTATTTGGCAACGTCTGAATGAAACATGTACGGTCGCAGCCAAAAAAAAGTTGGACAAGTCTTATAGTGAATTTGTCTAAAATTGAGTTGTGTAATAAAGTCATTCGCCCCTGCAAAGAAAAATCAAATAACTTGTCATTGTCATTGTGACATAAATACCTACATGTTACTTAAAAACATCCACATTTTGGAGTGGCTCCTCAAGTGAGTGCTTTTAACATAGCAAGAATAACAGAGAAATTGAAAATCAATGGTCTATCTCGGCTTGTATCAGGCAAATTGCACAATTTTTTGAAGATGTTACAACCAAATTCATACTTGGCAAAAAAACTGTCCTACTTTTTTATGGCCGCGACTGTACATTAAAACCCAAATATAAAGATAAAGAAACTAAAGATTCAGATAGGGTTACTAGAAAAATTGCAAACAATTTGAATAAAAGTAATATTACCTTTGGAACAGTTTGAAACATCAGTTGTTGAACCCAGATCACATTCAATGCATGCATTTTGTCAGTGGCTTCTGCAAACATTGGTTCAAATTCTTCAACTACAGGCGCAGATTCTTTTGATAAAGCAAAATATTATCGGTAATCATCAAGTAATATCAGGTTTTATTTAACGTTTGGGTTGGATTTCTGGGCAACTGGCTGATAGGACCAGTTTTTCTACCTGGAAGGCTTACCTGTACGGTGTATCGAAATTGTGTGGAACACACGCTACCTGACTTACCAGATCTAAGAGGCATTAGTTAATAAAATACTTCAGTTTTTATCGAAAAACATTTATCGCCTTCTTTTTCCAGAACATAACGACATTCCGAAAATCATCAAAGGATAAGAGATTTAACAAAAAAGCCTAAGAATAACAGGTGAGTGAAGATTGCGGATAGTTGGAAGCAGTAACGATGAAATTATACTTATTTTGAAGATCAGCGTACATCTCTATACAAAATTACAGCGTTTTTAAATTTATCCGCGAACTTCACACAGTGCGGAATTTTTTCTTGTCGTAAGAGCTTTTTTAAATGTTTTGCATAATTGAGTAAGAAACAATTACTCATACACACTGTATGATAGCGTTACACCGTAGGCCTCCTGAGTAAGTAGAGTATTGCTTACAGTTGCGTCATTTATATTTGTGTGCTTTCTGCGTATATTCTCGCTCTGAGCGACTTACTTATACAGTGTCTTTTTAAAATATGGAATCAAGATGCTCCTGCGAGATAGTATAGAAAAAATAAAAAATCCTTGAACAGTTATTTGTTCCGTATTTTCTGAGTCAGTTTTAAAGGAAAGGATAAGTATTTTAGCAAAAAAAAGTGACTGTAAAGACAATTGGAGCTCTAAATAAAAGTTGTGCTCTATAAAAACAATGTCATTGATTTGATCAAGTCAAAAATTGATTGAAGTCAAAATTGCTTCAGAAAATGCAGAATAAATAACAAAAATCGACCTGTTTGAGGACTTTTTATTTTTTCAACTATCTCGGCAGGAGCGGATTGATTCCGTATTTAAAAAAGAGAATGTATATCTTGCGCAGCGTATATGTACAGTTGACGCAGAATTAAAAGTAGGATAACTCGGTAGGACCGATTTTTTACTAAAATCTAGTGGTATAAATAAAAAACCTGTGTGTCATACTTTTTTTTCTGCGTAAAGGCCTCATCGTTGTACATCGAGATAAAATCCCCAATCAAACCATTCTAAACCATGTGTTCTACATTTTTTTCTACAATGTTCGTTCAGGGTTTTTAATGACCGCAATGATCATCATTGCGCTCATAAATGGAAACATTAACGAGCAGGGGTTTTCTTACAGCTGCACCAGTCATATTTCCATGCTGTTGACACATGAGGAGCAGACTTCCAAAATGAGTTTAGTCCATTTTGCATAATTTTCAGGAAATAAGGAAAAGTACTGTGAAGAAATTGATAAATTTTGGTAAAATACTACATATCAATAAATTGTAAAAAAATAAGTCCTCCAGTATTGACTTGACCTCAAAAATATGTTTTGCTTAATCATTTCAGAATTAACGAAAAGATACAGCGTGAAGGCTTTTTGATTGTCTGATATGAACAAAACTCTTTTTATTTGGAAAGGGCAGGGACCTAATGCTGTTTGATAGTAAAAGACAAGAGAAATTTCGGAAAGTAAATAATTTTTACAAGATAAACATTAAAATGAAACAATATTGAAATAAATTTCAATTAAAAATTTAGAACTAACTCTTTCATCCCACCGTCATCTTCTTGACATTGGCCCAACTCCAGTTAATCCAAATCATCTTCATCTTCACCATTCTCGCCTTCTTTATCAGAAAGATCATCAACATTTTTAGGAATGATTGGAGCCAGTCATAACAATTCTGGACCGCTCCTCCAATTTTCAGTTGCCAATTCTATTAGTAACTTAGTTAGGCTCTTTATTTCATTCTCCTTTCCCGAACCAGTGGTTCGGGCACAGTTTTGGGAGAACGATAGATTGTATTTTCTTTCCTTTCTTCAACAAAGTTTCGTATTTCTTTGATTCATCGTCATTTCGATAATACTGCTCAGTTTTCATTGGTACACCCCCATTTTTCATTCTTTTAATAAGAATTCTCTTGGCTTCGCTGATTCCAACAATTGGTTTCAAAGCGGTGAAAACTTCTTTAAAATTGTAAATAGTTTTCCATTCCACTCCTAATTTACGTACTTCTCCGATTTCAGCATAAAGTTCCCAGTACTTTTCTGGCGATTTTATCATACTCTGTGCTCTTATCAGTCTTTCTGCCCTGCCAAATAAGCGGTCTGCAGGTAAGTAAGAATTTCCACGTACTGGGAAATAAATTCTTATGAACTGTGATGTTAGTGTACTGTAAGTTTACTGTAATGGACTGTCATGTTCATGCCTTTGAAACCAGATCATGAACATGTGAACAATATGGCTATTCTATTTTGACCACAGCATCCATCTGAATATAATCGCAGTTCTTTCACGTGGTCCGGGAACTCCATTTTTGAAAGAAAATCAAACAGTGCAGAGCCTACTTCAATGGATCCACGATCGACGTGAGTCTTTAGCCAAGAATAATGAATATAAAAAAAACTTGTTATGCATAAAACGCATCTCCTATTGGGACTTTGTTCAAGACATGTACTTGCTGAAAGTCAAAACAAAATAAAAGAGACTCGCCTGATTCTTCGTTCATCATTTTGTAAAAATGTTTGCTCCTTAATTTGTGCACTCTTAAATTGGTCATTAAGTAAATTTTTTGTTGTGGATCTTGATACAAGTGAATTTGTCTTTGATGACATCGGAGGCTGGAGAGAAAAATCCTATGTTAAATTGAGTATTAAATATGCGACTGAAAAATTTGTAGTTTACTCAGTAGCTTGGTCCTACAGAATTGTTATAAGCTTTTGCAAGTTTGGAAATATTCAACTTGGATCGTAAATAAATTCTTCGCGATTTGGCTCGTCCGTAGTGGATTTCTGTCCCCTTTATTTTTCGGATAAATTCCATCACTTTCAGTTTTTTTGAGGTAGTTTTATATGAGCGGTGCTCACCACCGTAGTTTTCCAAAATGCCGACACCAGTTTTTATATTCTTGGCGATAATTTGGACTCGGCGCTGACTCACTCCAAAGACAGATAAAACAACTTCTGACAAACATCTATCTTTGCAAAGCTGGCCCATATTATATATTTAACACTCATACTATGATGTTTTTCATTCCGAAGATTCCTGCTTCTTTTTCTTTTGAATGTATATACTTGAAAAAGAACGGATATTGTGGTATCTTGTTTTATTTTATCTTGATATTTGTATACTTTCCCTCGACAAATACGTTATTCTTGTAACGAAAAGCTATTGCAGGATTAATGCTTGCAAGGGTATGTGAAATTATCCAAATTTGAACAAAATCGGAATACCTAAGGTATTTGAAAAAAAATGTTTAAAACAACCTCAAAAAAGTTTGCAACTTTATTTGTTTTTTTTTCTTTCCTTGCTTGTCTCGTTCTTTTTTCTCTTAGGAGTTATGCAATCACTATCACCTACTACATGTTCACATCCCATTGTTTATTTTTTTTTTATAAAAACACAGCAACTACTCATAAACAGCGTCAAAACGTGAATGACATTCGCCCAAGTACATTCAAAACACATGTGATGCACAAAACGCGTTTTGAAAGTCTGTGTGTAGTGGACAAAATTCACTTTGAAAATCCAACCAACTTTGTCCGAATATTTTGCATAGGACTAAATGCGTTTGAAATGTCGAGAGTAGTCATCAGATGCGCCTTAGTTTTTAGAACAGAACGCCATATTTAATTCAAATCTCGAAGTTTTGAACAAAATGCTTTTTGGAAGTCTGCTCCTCACATATTTTCGTTCTGTAACGTACTTACTTATTCGATGTGTATATAATTAGTACCACGTCGTTGCGCCCATGCATCGAACAGGGTTTTTCTCTTCAAGTACAATAATTTAGCTACATTTAGATTGGCTACAAGTAGATGTATGTAAAACTACGCCTTGCGTGGGGGCCTCTAAAGAGGTTCTCTGTATTACGTATGTACGAGATCTCTCATGTATAAAATAGAAAATATATATAGTATTTCATGTATCGTATGTACTGAATTGGGCAGCTTCATTTACACCAACAGTTTAACTTTAGAAGAATTATTATAAACCAAGAGATATTTTAATGTTCATCAATTCAGTTATATTGTAAATCAGGCCTTTCGTTCACAGACAGTACCTCTAACGTGTAGCACATTTCAGAATATTCTGGTTGCAGGAGTTGCTGGAAGTATTGCAATTTTAGGTAATTATGGAAACCTGCCAACTGCATGCTTTATTGAGTATAATCCAATGTGTACTTAATTTTTTTGCTAGTGCATATTAGTTACAAGTTACTCATTAAAATGTGAATCATCAAACTATTTAATTTAATTTAGTAGTTCTTCATTGTTTTTGATTTGGTTGAAATGTCTGTCGTGGCAGTCTTCAACGTGCTATAGAAGCTATTTTGAAATGGCTTGCGAATACGTGTGTCCATCGGCAGATTCGCTTAGAGGCCCCATTCCGCTGGTAATTATGTAGAATTATGTCGACGAAATTCTTACCAAAATTAAAATAAATCTCTGAAAACTGATTGGGCATCCTTTTGACCTAATTAATTTGCTAAAATTATTGGCGAGCAATTCTTTTTCAAAGTTTTGAAATTATTATAAATTAATTTGGACTATTTTTCTATGGTGAAGGCGCCGGGTCATGAAATTTGGTTTGTAAATCGTACGCGGAAAAATCTGTTAAGTTTAAAACTTTAGCATAATATATTTAGATGGGGTGTACCCGTACCGTACCCCCCGGGATAAGGTATATTTCGAAGTGGGCCACGGGTAAAAAAAGGTTGACAATCAACTGAGTTGTTTAAATGTTGTAAACTTGTTGTAAATAAATGCTGACATGTTTTACATGTTTTCACTAAACCAATTATAGCTATTTGTATTACAAGGGAGCAAAGTGCATTTTTCAACCCGAGGATATTTGATGCCCGATGCGAAGCGGAGGGCATCAAAATCTAACGAAGGAAATGGCACTTTGCTCCCGAGTAATACATATGATTTTTCTACGACCATTCACGGTGTTTTGCATAAATATTATATTTTCTTGTGCATGACAATTAAAAACCAGATGTTAAAATATAATATTTAGAATATTGTTAAAAATAAAGTAAACAAGGAACGTACGAATTTTTATATATAAAAATAATACGAGGCTTCTGTCGCAGGTAGAACAGATTACGGCTACCGTTGTGGACCGGTTGAATAAAATACCGGTTTTATTCAACCGGTATTTTTTATTATACGTTTAATAACGTATATTAAACCGGGTGCGTGGTTCGTGGGAGCTTACGTTGAAATTTTTGTTCTGATTAAAATAACCATAAATAGATACATTACAACGGGGTATGTAGCTCATCAAATTTTCATCTTTCAGAGAATACTTTTGTAGTTCTCGCATGATAAGTATATGTACCACAATTAGCCGGCCTTAGCTGTCCGCATTTTCACTATATTCGTTTAAAACGTCAATGTCAAATTTTGATTGATGTGATGACAGATGTTTGTTGTATTTTAATATTTAAATTTAAATGACTGTAATTATTCTAGTAGTGCAAAAATAGTATATATACCACAGTTATGAATACAATTATGGCATCGGGTCATATAACCCCAGCGCTAGCAATAAAAGAAAACCATGCACTATTATCATAGCTATCATATGTTTCTATTCTAAGTATTATTCTAGGGAGGCAAAGTTGTTTGCCTCCCGCATATAAGGGAGCCAAAATTGTTTGCCTCCCATGGGTGGAAAAGTAGAACTTTCCTCCCTCATATGAGGGACGGACGTGTGTACTTTCTATTAAGGCAGTAGAACAAATATTTAATTGATCCTATATTTCCTGAAAAAAATTTTTATTAAAAAAATATTTAGAAAATTTTCAAGATTAATATGTACAATGTTAGATACATATTTTGTACATACTTAACATATTAATAATTAAAAATTTCGAATTAATGCTGCATTTAAAAGACAACAGTCCATTTTTTTTTCAGTTTTTAGTTTAGTTACTTTTTTGTTAACTTTTGCAGATTTGTGAATGTTTCGTGCTATTTTCTGAAAATTTGAGGAAACTTTTTCGTTGTTTGTTCAGAAACTTTTCATGTTGTTTATTTAGGTTTTGTAAAACTTTCTAAAAACATTTAAACAATTATATTGTTGCAGTTTGTTACATTGGTTGATAATATATTTCCACTCTCATTTTTATGTTAAAGCTTCATAAAACATTTTGGTAACTTTTTTAAACATATTTATGTATACATTTTTTTTATTTGTATATTTTGATATGATTTAATCTATTAATTATTCATATTTTATTGAAACTGTTGATTTTAATTTATTTATTTGTATATTTTGACTATACTGATCATTATGCAATTATCTTTATTCACATTATACTGTTTCATAACGCAAATTATGAATTCTTTTTATATTTTGATTCTGGACTTTTTAACTCATTTGATATTTTGATTGCATGTTCCTGAATTTTTCATTAAATTTCCATATACCTTCTTCAGTTTCATAACAATTTCATTTTTCAGATTTAGTCACAATTTGGATACATTTTCTGCAATTTTTGATATATTTTTTATGAAATTATCCTTAACTGCCATAGATTTATTGGAAATTAATGAAATTTCCAGAAGCCTGGGGAACTGCTGATTTCACTTTTGTAGACTTTCCAGTGTTACATTTTTGTTATTCTTTACTTTCTTCAGTTTACATGACTATAAAAATATATAATCTATATTCGATTTGCTATAGTAGTAGAAAACAGGATTATTTGTGAGAAAAAGCATGAGTCATTGTCAGCTCTCGTCTGGCGACTATATCGTAATGTTTCATTGTTTTAAGGAATAACATCGAGTAGATTGAAAACTTAGTTAAGAGCTACAATAAAAGCACTCGATGATGTAGTAAAAGGTTATGCTGAAAAATAGCGCGACGTAAACTAAAAAATTAAAAATTATGAACTAATTTCCTGGAAATAAATGCAAAATATATAAAAGTTTTGTAAAATATTTACCAGCAAATTTAATTGAATTTTAAATGACATTTGTTTAATTTTTAAAATTTCATGAAAATATGCCCAAAATATACACATAAATTAATAAATTTTGCATTTAATATAGCCCAAAATATAGTAAGATATAGTGTAGTTACCACCAGAAAAAATATTTTATTTCTTAATTTTTATTAACATACAGGGGGTCCCACGCAAAACAACCATTTACGGGGTTAGTGATATAGGAAAATTTTAAAGCAATCTACATAGCAAATATATGTTCAATATGTTCTCTTCAACTTTCTAGCGCTTTCGGTTCTACTAGAACTTTCTTATTTTAAATAGAATAGTATATTATTGTATTTGTGGATTTCCCGTTTAATTATCGACATCTCCATATAGATATATGTCTAGGTACTTGTCTTTTATAGTTTTTGATATAAATAATAATTTGGAAAAATTCGATCTCAAAAAAACATTTTGAAAAATGACTCCAACTTATCAAGATATAAACAAAATCTTCATCTTGAATTATCCACAATGCTTCTTGGATGATTTCAAATAGATGCCTCTATCAATCGAACATTTTTCAAGTGTCAATTTTGACAATTGGTGTTTGAAAAATGTCAATATTTAACTCCCCTTTTAAAAACATCATATATATTTTTTCAAATAGAGATATTTTTATTTAATTCGGCGATTGGAAAAACAATTTGCCCCATGAAAGTATAATGCCTAGAGCGAGTAGTTTTTGAATTATTTCGAAATTTGTTTCCTCGCAGAATTTCTGCAGGATTTTCGTCTGGATCACTCGCATGTACACCATATTAGGCTATTGTAACTTATAACCACTGTCAAATGGTCATTGATTCTCGGAAAAAATCATTAAATTTTATTTAATTAAAATATTTAAGGTAGTTATCCGAAATTTAGTTGAAATTTTAGTAACATTTTGAAAATCTATTTTTGGATTATTTTCATATTTTCTCGAAATTAATATTTAAGGTAGTTTATTCGAAATTTAGTTGTAATTTTAGATTTATTAGTTTTTTTAAATTTTTGTTTGATACTTAATTTGACATTTTTTACGAAGTTTCAAGGGTTTTAATTGACATTATAATCTTGTGTTGTCTGAATTCTGGAAATTTATAGCTATTAACAAACCTAGTATGTTATGAATGTTATTTAAGGTTTTTTGACATTCATTGCATCCGAGGTATGTTCAAGATTTTATCAGTTTCAGAATATAAATACATTTTTGATTATTATTCAAATTACATCAATATTTTCATCATTATTTCATTTTAGAATTTACGGATTGATGTGGAACCATGGTTACAACTGCTTTCTATCGCCGTCAAAATAAACATTGGTAATGCAATCTTTCAAACCAGAAATCGCCTGGCAAATTCAAATTAGAAAGATCGTCGATATTCTCTTCAACAGCTCAACATTTATTCCTGTTATATCGGAGGTTTTCTCAGGATTAAAAAAAATCGGGTTACGTTGCCGGTATTGTATGTCCCTGCTTCATGGGTAACTTGTCAACCTTTATTGACATTTCAACCCATAATATATTTTGAATAAGATTTTTTCTTTGGCCCACTTCTTCCTTTTGTTGATCAGTTAAGCGCTTGGTGGTTTCCGCACAATTTAACTTGTAACTTATACATATGTAATGTATTGTAATGTATTCTAAAAATATCGTCCAGGCGTGTAGTATGTATAAACCATATTTTACATTATTGTGATTAATAATATATTTTTGAATTTGTTGCAAATTGTTCATCATAGTTGGTCTACATCCACATTTGTAACAAGTTTGGTTAGATGTGCGGGTTAATGCATTTATCACCTTGCCGTTAATCATCGAAAAATTTTGAATTATATGAAACCTGGACATCAGATTCGTTCATCGAAACTTCATAATTCGTAAAAGCACTGATTTCTTCTTCAATTTTATTTACTTCTACATTAATTGAATCAATAGTTTCCTTTTGACATTTGAAGGTTATGGGTGGGGAATATCTGGTTCTAGATGGTGTTGAATTTATCCTTATGTCCTTACTTCTGTTGTTCTTTAGGTATGCGAATAGTTGAAGAGGCACCATTGAAAACATGAATAAATTGGCATCAGATACACTGCATCCTTCTATGTCATCGGTTGAGAACTTCTGCATATATTCGCTATGCCCGGAACTGCCACCACATTTTGAAATCAGTTCCATATTTATTATTTCTTCAAAATTTTTCTTAGGAATGTTAACTGAATCCATAATTCTCTGAACGGTGTGGTTTAGTAAATTTTGCATTAGGATATATGAACCTACAATGTATTAACATGTTCACAACTGAGAAATACAAGCGACTAAAGGTCAATTTGAGAATTTGAGAATATGAGACATGTTTTTAATCATATTTAAAAAAATGTAATTCAATTTTTTTATTATACTTTTAGAAGTACATATAGCATTTTAATGAAGAGATGAATTTGAGTATAAAATAATAAGTTCAATAATAACCTGATAATTATAATAAACAACAATATACCGGCTGTACATTTCAAAACTAGCCAGTCTCAATAACTTTTGAATGCAAGATGACTTGATAAAAATAAGAATAAAACATGTCGATTGACATTTGGAGGGGAAGTTTAAAACAATGTCAAATACATTTTAAGTATCACTCCCTCCTCCATAGCCACCCTGACTTTGAAATTTAAAATGGCACCACCCCGCCACCTTGCGATACCTCATTTTAAAACTTAAAATACCTAATCTGGTGGCGCAATAAAAACAGATTTTTGTCGATTCGTTTTGGAAAAAAAAGAAATAAGGAAAGTTCCAAAACAATTTATATTTTACAAATCTAAGTTCTTTTCAATGAAACAAAAGAACAAGTCGCACCTGTTTTCGAGGCAGATGTTAAAAATTATGTTAATTGCATATAAAATGTTACCCCCTTTCCATAGCGACTCTCACTTTTATTACAAATTTTAAATTACAGCCCTACGTAGTGTAATACCTTGTTGTAAAGCTTAAAACAAATACAATCTAGAGATGTAACAAACATATATATATATATATATATATATATATATATATATACGTCACCACGTTTCCAAAACAAAATATATTTTTCAAAAATTTATTGATTTATACTATTTTTTTTATTTGGTCTTACTTCACTGTCTTATGAACATTAAGATATTTATTGTCGTTCAATAAATTTTAGCGTCACTTTTATCAGTTGTCCAAGCATTTATCGATAATTAAAAAAAAAATGCACGTTTTTTATATAGACTGTAACTTTCACCGGGGCAGCTCGGGGCAGCTATTCGTTTTGGAAATAATGTCTGTGTACTATATATTTTTTAGACCCTTAGGAATTCTGGGGGCACGAGGGGGGCAATATTTTTTTCGCTGCTAAACTTTATGCTAAAAATAAGGTAAATTGGGTAAATTAAGGTATGAAATTTATGTAATATTACCTTATTTCTAGCATAAGTTTAGCAGCGAAAAAAAATATTGCCCCCCTCGTGCCCCAGAAATTCCTCAAGTCTAAAAAAAAAAAAGTACCCAGAAATTTTTTTAAACGCAAACAGCTGCCCCGAGCTGCCCCGGTGAAAGTTACAGCCTATATAAAAAATGATTTTTTCTTGATAAAACGTGCATTTTTTTGTATAATCGATAAATGCTTGGAAAATTACTGATAAAAGTGACGCTAAATTTATTGAACGACAATAAATATCTTAATTTTCATAAGACAGTAAAGTAAGACCAAATTTTAAAAAAATAGTAAAAATGGACATTTTCAGAAAACATTGGTAAAAATTCATTTTTTTTCTATTGCTGCGAATAAAATCTATAAATTTTATTAAATATTGTTAGTAAAAAACACAAAATTCAAATTAGATTATAGATTAGATAAATTTTAGATTTTTGTGCGCTATATTTGGTCGGCAATTTTGAATTTTTAGAATTTATCAAACGTTACCTCAGGATTTTATTTCTAAGTCCGAAATACACCTACATACAAAGTTTTGAGATTGTTGTAAGGTTCCTTAGATTAAATCCCATTTTTTTGGAAATTCCGAACACTGTGGTGGCGGTCCACTAAAATGACCGCCGCGACCCGCTAGGTTGTCGCGACTCGCGACCAACAAGTTGGTATTCAGTGTTCTATCTAGAACACTGGTTACTCTGTGGAAATCTATCTAGAAACAATTCTTTGTCGGGCCAACTTTAGACGTACCGACAAAGGTACCGCCGGTCGTCTGCCACTAAATGCTGCTGAGCGTCAATACGCTAATAAGCGCCGGCGACAGCGCTATGTTGAAAACATTCCTTTATAGGTCCCCAAAAACAGATAGGTTGGTTAGGTTAGGTTGGGTTTAATTTATTTTGATCCGAAGTTTTCCGGGGCGCCAAGACGCTTGTGCATAATATTTGTTAATGTTTTTGCGGAATAGACTGAAGCCGGCCGAAAACCAGCCAGAATCTACAACCACGGCAGATCAAAACGGTGTAGAGGCGGTAGGTCAAAGAGGTATAGAAACTCCTAGCTCCCTTGGAGGAGACGCTCAATCGCGGCGCTCGCCAGGCATCGGGCTGATGGCTTGGCCGGTGATCGAGGCTCGTGTGGAAAATGGTGGAAAATGGGGGGAAATTCGCGTCTCCGGTGGCGATCGCAGTGCGGGATCTGGGACGCCCGGTCGATGACAGATGGAGCGAGTCGCGCGCGCGGATCGACCCGACGCATTCGAATGCGGAGCGCCGCGGCGCGCGCGTCGTCGCGACGGCAACGCCGCGCCGGCGCGCGCCCGGCAACGCCGCCGTATCCGCCGGCGCCGCGACGCCTGGAGTAGGGCGGGAGAGCGCGCGATTCGGCGCTTCGAAATTGGGCGCACACGCAGGCCGCTCCAAAATCGGTGCGTGTACACGTAACTAGTATATTGATCTTTTAGGTTATATCCCCTAGGAGCGGCGGGCGCCTGACGTAGTAGACGTTGCAATATTCCACCGGCAGGAGAGATTAAGTCGCAATATATATATATACATATTATATTCGGGAATTGTCGTGTCCTGCGGGAGTCTACAGGAGCGTCTCTGTGGTGCCGCCGTCTTCCTGCGGCGAAACAAGAGTGTGAGATTTCGCGTTCGCTGGGAGTGCTTGGTCTCGTACGTGCGGGGGAATTTCGTGAATTCGTCGGGATATTTTGGAGGCCAGGGAGAGAGGAGCGCACACCGACGGACGGACAGACGGACGGACGTGCCGACACAGTCAGTCAGTGCCGGTCTCGCACCATTTGCGCTTGTGTAGTACGCGACCGCCGCGGCTATCTGGTCGAGGGACACACATATACATACACCACACACATACACACGCGGCGACAGGCAGCAGTAGGTGTTTCAGCAGGCGTCGCTGCGGTTTTTCGCCATGGCAGTGCCAGTGGCTTGTACGCGTTTCAGCGACAACTACGACCTCAAGGAGGAGCTCGGCAAGTAAGTAAAACCGCATTTTACACGGCCAGGCCGGCCAAAAATAACCGGGAGCGCGGCCCCGCGGGCCGTCTCCGGCTCCCGAAGATCCTGCTGGGCGAAAGGGGAGCGCTTCCGGCGCGGCCCCTTTTCCGGGAAGAGCGAGCGCTCCCGCCGGGGGTCCGGCCGGATCGGCCCTCCTCTCTCGTACATCTGCATTGCACGGAGAAAATCAATATGGGAAGGCTCGGCCCTGTGCTCAATGACAGGTGGTTGTCTTGCGAATTATATAATTCGGCCCTTGCCAAGGCGCGAGCCGGCCGCCAAAAAGGACGGCTACGACCGAAAACCGTATTGCAGCTTTTTTTCCTGCAACTGCGCCTGCCTGCGAGCGCCTCTTATCGATGCAGATACGGGTGACGGCGAGCAACGCCACTAACCCACATTTCCCACCGGCGAAAATCCGTTCAGCAGGTTTTTCACACGTGACTCCGCAGGACCGCGCTCTCGTCGCCCGCTTGTTTATTTTTATAAACTTCTGGCGCTTCTGGCGGAATATTATGTCATTTATTTTTACACACATCCGAAAAATGTGTGCGAGAGTCGCGATGCGCAAAAATCGAAAGCGGCGCCCCCTCGGCACGGCTCTGTCCACATTCACCAACTCGCACAACAGGAACGGACCACTCCACATCCTGCTGAAATTATTCAAACTGTGGACGCTTCCACGGCAATTTTCCAGGACATTTTAGTACCGGATTTCCCAATAGGCTGCCTAAGCTGTAGGTCACAAGATTTCTAAAGCCTCGCAATTCAGTTCAACAAATAAAAAAAAAATACAATAACACACAAATAACTATACGTATTTAGAAAACAGTCGTTAAAGACAATTTAATAAATATGTTACATAATTTCTGATATCTAAAACAAAAAAATACTATTTCACATATAATATTTTTAATGTCACAAATAATATGTTTATTATTTATGTGCGTAAAAAGTCTCAAGATCTATAAGGCCTCACAATTCATTTCAACAAATAAAATATGTAATCATAGACAAATAATTATGCGTAAATAGAAAATAGTCGCAAAAGACAATGTTATATTATTTCTGATATTTAAAACAAAAAAATGCTATTCACATCTAATATTTTTAATTTCACAAATAATATGTTTATTATTTATGTGCGTAAAAAGTCTCAAGATCTATAGGGCCTCACAACTCATTTCAACAAATAAAACTTGCAATCATAGACAAATAATTATGCGTAAATGGAAAATAGTCGCAAAACACAATGTTAAAATATGTTACATTATTTCTGATATCTAAAACAAAAAAATACTATTTCACATCTAATATTTTTAATTTCAGAAATAATATGTTTATTATTTATGTTCGTAAAAAGTCTCAAGATCTATCACAATTCCTCACAATTCCTCCCAATTCATTTCAACAAATAAATCATGTAATCATAGACAAATAATTATGCTTAAATAGAAAACAGTCGCAAAAGACAATGTTAAAATATGTTACATTATTTCTGATATCTAAAACAAAAAAATAGTATTTCACTTCTAATATTTTTAATTTCACAAATAATATGTTTATTATTTATGTGCCTAAAAAGTCTCAAGATCTATAGGACCTCACAATTCATTTCAACAAATAAAACATGTAATCACAAAGAAATAATTATGCGTAAATAGAAAATAGTCGCAAAAGACAATGTTACATATTTAACATACAGAGAGCGCATAAAGTATCAAGAGTCAAGACCCATTGTCTCCCCTGTATAAATTTTCGAAAAACGCTTCAACAGGTCAAAATGTTTTTTTTTGAAACAAATATTTTGAGACCATTTTCAATTTTCCATCCCTCTCTGTTTTGAACTTATGACGTCAGAGCCATTTTTTTTAATACAACCTATATTTTTTATTATTGATTTTGATAGTACTTTTTATTATACTTTTTCAACAACATGACATTTTCAATATCTATCATTTGAAAATAATTGAGAAAAAGTTCGTAAAGTAAAACTATTAAATTATTATTTCAATGTGCAGAATGCATCTAGTTACCATTCAAAACAACGTCAGTTAAAACAACATTAGAAAAACAGGTTTGGATTTTAAATATTGGAATAAAACAAAATTGATTAACCTGAAAAACAATCTAGTACAATTATGTGAAACAAATTATTACCTACTCACAGTCAGATTGACGTTTCGTTTGATTCATCGTGTCACAAGTTAATTTCAAAATATATCTTACATATTAAAAATGTCATGTTGTTAAACATAATAAAAGTACTATCAAAATCAATAATAAAAATATAGGTTGTCATTAAAAAAAAAGGCTCTGACGTCATAACTTTCAAAACGGAGAAATATGGAAAAATGAAAATGGTCTCAAAATATTTGTTTGCAAAAAAATCATTTTGACCTGTTGAAGCATTTTTCAAAAATGTACACAGGGGAAAAATATAGCCAGGTCTTAATACTTTATGCGCCTCTGTATAACATATAACATATTTTATATATTTACATTATTTCGTCGGCTTACAAGTAAAATCACTGTAGTCAAAAACTATAAAATGTGAGAAACTGCATTCAAGTTTTATATTCTGCTGTTACCTTTCCTACTCAGTAATTTAATGAGTTAAGAATTTGGTACTTTAGCTACAGGACCCTTTACTATACCCCTACTGAGCCTGAGATTTTTTACAATTTAGTAAACCATAAAAATAAAACTTAACCAAAAACAGCCAAAAATTGACTTAGTGTATTTCACTTGTAAGCCGACGATTTGTGATAGCCAAAACAAAAACACTATTTCACTTCAAATATTTTTAATTTTACAAAAGATAAATATTTATTTGTACGCATAAAAATTCTGTTTTTGAAATATTATATGTGGACAGTATACTCGGCAGCTTTATCAAACGCTGATAATTGTATTCTACCAAAAGCAAGACCTTCATATAAATATAAATATTTCAAATTCTGTACGTAGTAGTAGTATAATATTTATGCTTGATAATAGTGGTATTCTTGCAAAACACTCACAATGTAATATACATTCACGACCTTTTTGCAACCGAGTTGGCTGGGTTTACTTTTTGTCATGCTGGACAAACTGATTCAGTGATGCAACGGAAGTTAATTATTTTTTTGTGCCGATGTCTATTATACATTTGCTTCCTACCACATTGTCAGATTTATATTTTTTTCCAATTCGCATTATTAAAAGCCTCAATATGTATATTGAATCTCATCATTAAAACATCACTTTAATCGAATGGGTGAATAAAATGTTTACATTTCCACTTTATTCACAATAACCATTGACGACGTGAATAAAGTAAAAAAATAGGTAAATTCGCACTTTCCTTGAAAGTTTCGTTGTGACACTTCACGCAAATTCTTCATTTCTGATAACGAATTGGAAAAAATCTTGTATGATACACGTGAATAAAGTAATTTTATTCACTCGAAAACGTTGTCGCACTCGGCTTCACCAATAAAATTTTACTTTATTCACTAATACCATAAATATTTTTCTATTTTTCGATAAATAGATATCGTTATTTTTATTTTTACTGCATATTTGAACAAAGAAATAATTTTTAATAAATTAGAAAGCAATAAATGAAATCAGAAACATTAAATAAACCAAATATTATCATTTCGATTCATAAGTTCGTAGCGTTTTTTCTTTTAATATAAAATTTATATATTTTATACTCAAAATACATAAACCAATCAACAATTATTTTCTCCTCAATTGTTTATGATTTATTCCCAACGTTCTGGCAGTTTTTCGATTCCAGGCCTGAAAAAATCCGTTGGTTTGTAGGTGAAGAAGTCGTCGAGCCAGTTATGAAGATCAGCTTCGTTACTTAATGAGATGCCTCGAGATGTTTGTACAGACAGCGAAAACGATGAAAATCTGACAGAGCAAGATCAGAAAAATATGGCGGATGTGGAATAACCTCCCAATAAAGAAGCGTCGAGGAAGTGTAGAAGAAGTTGATTATGACCAATCAACCATCGTACGAAATTTGCATTTCAAGGGCAAAGTTAAAAATTTGGGTGATTGGGTACTATATGTTTTCAGCGAAAACAACTAAAATCAGCGTGTTGCCATTTGTACTTCTTAATGGCAACACGCTGATTTTAGCTGTTTTCGCTCAAAACATATGGTACCCAAATACCCAAATTTTTTACTTTGCCCATGGAATGCAAATCTCTTACGATGGTTGATTGGCCATAATTCATCTAATTGGCAAATTCCCCAGCTGTTGACGTGGATCATTACGAATTGATGCATTTAATCTGTCTTCATCAAAGCCGGATGGTTCTGCTGAACATGGGAAATCATTCATATTAAAATGGCCCTCTTTGCAAACGAGAAAACCATTTTCGTGCAGAATTTTCCACGAAGGCGTCCCCTCCGTAAACGGCATAAATGGTAGTACGGCCTTAACTCCTCGGTTAAATAGAAACAAAAGATGTGTCCGTAATGTTCCTTTTTTGGTATTTGACACTCTTGGTATTCTCTCTGGTATTTTCTGTCGCCAACAATGGCCAATCGAATTTCGAGCTTTGCGAAAGAAAAAATACAAAATTGTTTTTACTACTGTAGCTTACCGACACCACAGTGTACACTTACTATTGCTAGAAATCCGAAAACGAGATACTAGACGCTTCTTACTAATTATTATTGGTTATTTGGAAACTAGCAGTTTCAACCTTCAGAATTTCGTTCATGACACTGACGTCCGTCTATAGCACATGCCATTGATGCAACAAATGCCAACCTTCCACGATTATACATAACATCCACTATAAACCACAATATCCACAATATAGTATATTACACTATTAGGTTGGTAAGTGTAACAGCATCGAGAAAGAGGTTGAAAAATCTCGGCTTCGTCTCAAGTTTTCAATTTTCGAGATTCTATTAGGCACTTAACAACCGTGTAGAGCATTACGTTTTTCTCACAATCGCATAAACCAAATAAGATAACAAAGAATTGAGATGTTTCCGATTTAATTATCTTGACTTTTATGACAAAATGGTGTATACGTATATCCAGAGTGTTTTTAATGTATTTCGTGAGAAACGTTCTGTGGTTAGATACAGAATAAACAATTTGAAGTTTCATTCTGAAGTTAACTTTTCACAATGGCTAATGAAGAAGATTTTCAAATAAATACAGACATTTAAGAACCGTATCAAACGGGTTGTGAATCTTCGGTTCCTAAAATATCAAAATAAATAAACACTATTTTGTTACTTATACAAAACAAATAAATAATTATAATTAATACTCAATTTATAAACAATTATACGTAGAGTGATTTAGATTCTATAGCTTTTCTTCTTCTTAAAGTTCCATCTCCTATGGCATGTTGGATATCACCATGACAATCTTAGCTTTCAACTAAACAAAATACAATAATAATCATTTGTTTCTAACTATGAATATTTAATATGGCTACATGCAAAACTGTTTGAAGTTAGTTTTTTTTTTTTTAGTTTGATTAAATATTTTTGCAGATTAGTTCAACTTTTGTACAATTTTCTAAGAAATTGAGGAATATTCTAAAATATCCCTCAAATTCGCAGAAAATTATGATACAATTTGTCTAAAAAAATATAATGTTCCATTTACTAAATATACATCAAAAACTGTATCAAAAACTTTTTGGAGTTTTAGTTTTTTTAGTTAGAAAAAAACATTTTATTAAGTTTTTCAGATTGTTGTAAGTTTCGTGCAATTTTCTGAAAGTTTAAGAAATATTTTGAAACTACTTTTGTAAACGTTTTGAAAAAATTCAAACAATTATTTACTTCGGAAAATTTTCATAATTGATATACTTATTGCTCGCAATTGCTGGACCTTCTGATACTTTAATATATTGATTCAAATACTAGACATTTTTTAACCTTCTTGATATTTTTATAGCATATTTTTGAAATTTTCGAACACCATAAAACTTTTTGACAATTTCTGAAAATTTTATAAAATGTGTAACTTTTCTGAAACCCAGCATATTTGATTGAAACTGCTAAAAGTTTAGCATATTTATTTGTAAGTACTAAATACTCTGATAATTATTGTGATAATATGATAATGTTTTCTGCGACTTCTATAAAAATTTCTCGTTTTCCACTTTCTTCTGTTTCTTCTTCCTGCATTAAATTTTTGAAATTTACTTTCTAATACTTAGATGTTTTCATTGAAATTCTGGATTTGACTGATTTAATGGCACAATACAGAAATTTTCATGAATACAGGGTGTTCCAAAAATAGGAACTCAGGGATGGCCACTGAAACCTAAGTAAGTATATAAAAAAAATAACTTTAATAAAATATCATAGACGACTTTATTCTCAGTATTTTAATTGTACAGCACATAGTTGTCACGTTGATTTAAAAAAAAAAAAAACATTTTGAAATATTTAAACACTCTATTAGAAATGGAAATATTCAATAAGATTACCTAAACAAATTATAATTAAACAACTTAACACATGATTTTTATTTAATTTCTTCTAAGAGGCCTTATAAACATGCTGTAATGTTATACCTTTGACTAGCAATATTTCAAAAAGTATAACCCGAGGATTTTTATAGAATTTTTAAGGACTCATTTGGCATCCCCGAGTGACGTTCTGTTGAGCTTGTCCACTATTTTTGGGACACCCTGTAAATATCATTTTGGCAACTTCTGAAATCTTTATTTGAATATTTGTGTATTTTTATATAATTAAATTTTCTGCATTGGCTTTGGGTTTCAGAAACATTTCTGAAACTTCTAGTATTATTATCTGTGGGGTTTTTTGTTGTAACTTCGTACATTTTCTGAAAATTGTATATATATATATATATATATATATATATATATATATATATATATATAGTATATATATATATATTTTATATATATATATATATATATATATATAGTATATATATATATATTTTATATATATATATATATATATATATATATATATATATATATATATATAGTATATATATATTTTATATATATATATATATATATATATATTCTGTGAGATTTTTTTGTTTATTATTATACTTTCATTGATAATTTTAGATGTATTAGAAAATTGATGAAATAAATATTGAAAAAAAGTGCAATTGTTCAGAAACTAGTGTTTATTTAATATTTTTATAAATTATACATTTTCAGCGAGTTGTAATGTTTTTCTGCAAGTTCAGTAAATATAAACCATTATAGGTATAGGATTCTAGATGTAGGTAGATATATTATTATCTATATAGATGCAGGTAAAGGTAGGTTCTGAATTTTGGATTCTGGATTGAGCTTGCAGGATGACCTATTGGTCGCAGCACTTAGACCTCACTAGGTCCACTATAAAAGTAGGTTAGGCCCGATCAGAATTTCCAAAATTCCTATGTGGCCCTTCTGCTAACAAGTTTGGGGACAAATTGTCTTGTTTGGTTTGGTGTAGAATAAGATCAATTTTTCAGAATTATTGCAAAATTGCTGCAAAATTGCTATTGTTGAATTTAAATCTGTACTAAATTTTCTTGTTAATTAAAATCTTTTATACATAATTTTCTACAAAAGTTACCTTGTCTACTACATATATAATCAAACATGTCAAAACTCACTTTGTTGTTAATTTGAATGTGCTGTACACAATATTCGATAAAAGTTCAGTTCTCCAGTATAAACCAATATCTTGTAAGTTACATAAGTAGGTAAGTACCTAAAGTATTGGAAACAAATTTGAAGTATAGCAATTTACAATTTTCTAGACTCGTTCAGAATATAAAATAATTCTGAAACCTGTAAATATTTTGTTATTTGCTCTGAAATTTTTCTAGTTGTTTCTCTATACACATTTCTATTACTTTACTATTTAAAACCTGGGCGTCGTAATTTGGTTTGGTCGCAGTTTGATATTCACCTCAAAGCTGCAGCGTTAATATGCAATTTTCGCTAATCCAGTAGAAATTTAATTATATTTAATTGGTTGCTGTGCACAGGCCAAATTAGGTTTATGCATCATAGTAATTTAATTATTGTGTGTGTATGCAGTTTCTCTAATATGTGTTGTAACGTTTGATAATTCCTGAGTTTCATTGCATTCGCAAATGCGATAGCTGCAGTATAACGCTATTTACTACTTGATTGCTCTTTTGCACCCGTGGTAAATCCTAATTGTTCACTACGTTAGAGCAATATTAAATAAATGGGAATTTATAATTTTGTATTACATGGAATATTGGTTATTACCCGAGATATAAATATATCTAATCTCAAGGAAATTGTGGGAACAAATTTTATTAAAGAAAGCATTGGGCATATTTCCAACAGCAACAATTATACCTCGAAAACATTTTGTATTCTTAAAAAATGTAATTTTGTAATTAGAGAATTGAGAGAAAATTCTTCAAAAATTGTCAAAATAACAGTAATTATTCTAAATCACATTTAAAGAAAATTTTGTAGTACGTCTGTGCTTGACTATCCATGAGGTTCTTTACAGAAGCCATAACTTTCAAAATCAATGTTTCAGAGGATATCAGATTATTTATGGAAAATTTAAAATACACTGCTTCACTAAAAATTATAAATTACATAAAACAAAAACAAAATTGTACTAAATATTCCAGAAAATAACTCAAAATTCTGGACCCATGAATGTGATACTTGAAGAAACTCTATTTAGGACTTGAAATAAAATAGTATAAACTCTCACAACGGTGTTTTATTTAGATCTGAAAATTTAAAAATATGAAAAAAACTTTTCGAAATTTACGAAAAAAATTTACTCAATAAAAGCTCGATATAACCTTCTGAAAAAAACGCGTGTATTTTTGCTTAACAAGTCTGGATTCCCGTCTAAACGAACCGAATGTTGATGTGATGCCACCAATTTTTAATCAAAGCTGAGTTGAACGTCATTATAAAATGAAGCATCGAATGACTAAAGTTGACATTAATTTAAGGCCGTGACTTTAGGTCCTTAACAAAAATTTAAAATAAAGTGTTAAATGACTAAAGTTTACATTCATTTGAGGTCGGCATCAAGATAGATTTTTTTATCTTTTTAAATAATTATAAAGCAGCATGACTATGACTAAAGTTAATATTAATTAAGGGCTGTATAATGATAATCATGAAATTTGATTTTTTTGTTAACAATTTTATTATTCATAATTAACCGTGCAATTATGATTTTCATATACGTATATTTATACGTATATTTACGTATGAGTTTATGTGTTTGTTAGCGATTTTGACATATTGTAGATAAATACATTTTTTCGTATTTTCCTAATAGTTGCGTATATCGAAAAATAACACGCGTGTGTATTTACGCCAGTTTATCAATGCTCAAATTCTATTTGGAACTGTTAAATGCTATTTAAAGAAACTTTCTAAGTATTTAAATATTCCTGGCATCGTTCTGCAAAGAGGTGATGTCGTTAATAGCACAAATATTTGTTCAGACGTAATTTTCTAAAGTGTTTAATAAACGATAACTCACAGGATCATCTGGTTCTTATCCGTCTCACATTTCATCCTATTATTACAGTAAACATTTATGCATTTGCAAAACACTTGCTTTACATAATGGTAGGAAGTAATGGTTAAACACTTCACTAGAAATTGTATTTACTTTTGAATGAAATGGCTAATAAATCCATTTAAAAAAATACATGGCTTCTCATAGTTTATTGATATTTTGATATCATTTTCTGCAATATTTCTGCAGGAATATTTAGGTATTCTGCAGTACAACTCCTTCAGTAGAAATTTATGGCAAATCTCCTTCAGTAGACCTCCGATTTGTATTAATGAAATTTGCATACCATTGATAATCATTATAATTAATTTAAATTTATGTTAATTATCATCTGAATCGAAGAAGCAAATTCAAAAGATTTCAATCAAATAAACAGACTAGGTGCTGTAAATAGCACAAGAATATGCCATACATTTTCCGAGCATGGCATGAAAAACAGCACGTGTCCACCCGACCTACACAACATAATCTAATAATCTAAACCGATGTCCCTCCGCAATAAATTTCGTCTGACTAATTTAATTCATTACAAACCAGTTTGTGCATTGAGTCAGACAATGCGTGGCGACCTTGTGCCGTTTAAAAAACCTATAAACGGTCGCTCCTGCAATTAATAACTTGTAATTGCACCGTGATTAACGCTTCAATTCACTTATCATTGTGCTTGTAGTCGATGAACATTGTTTTCAATTATTGAGTTGTTGCCGGGAATTCATCGAGTGTGCGGTTCTAGGTGTTCCATACTTTGCCGTGCTTGTATGATAAGAAAATCACTGATAAGGTGCTATTTGAGCTAATGCGTGTATTTGTAGGAGTATATTAGCTACGTTATCAGTTAAATTATCCAAGTCATACACAATAAATGCGCATTTTAATCGGTTATAAATAATATTAAAAAAATACATATATGAACCGAAAATCGAGGCACCTACGGATTAAAAGTGGTCAGCGAAATGTACCTGATGCGATTCGAAGTATTTTTTTTAAATAAATAGTTAGGAAAACAAGCGTCTAATCAGTACAGAAAAATAATCATCAGATGTGATACAATTTTGACGTTTTAATTTCATCCGCGAGTATTATCAGAAAATAATTGGTCCTGGTTTCGCCGACGCAATTTATCTCCACATTAATCATTTCATAACAATATCGGTACTCATATTATAACTTATATATGCTATTAATAATAGTCAAGTATGCTGCTGATGCGATTCATCGTGATATCAAACATTAAATATTATAGGTACTGATATCTACGACACTAGTTTTCTTGGTTTTTATAAGTATGGGATTGGAAAAAAATCAGTTCGTTTCATAAGCAAGACTAAATGTAATAATTCACCGCATAAAAATTATCAGTTATGTTGTTCCTTATCATTTAATTATATCAGTTTAAATTACGGTGACGAAATTTATTTATTCTACTGATTGAGAACTGAAAATAATCAGATGTAACGCCGCTGCTAACGCGATTCACTTAAAACCTGTAAAATATTTATTTTCGAAAATTCTAAGTTTATTGTTGTTGACGAGATTCATATTGAAATGAAACATACAATTTGTGAGTACTGACGCCGCTGACGCGGTTCACTTGGTAAACGGTTCACATTCAAGAATTTATGGTCGCTGGTGAGATGCATCTTGAGATGAAACATACAATATTATCAGTACTGATGCCGCGATGAAAGCGATTATTTCTGAAGACGGTAAACTGAAAACAAAATCAATTATGTAGTTGCTTATCTGTTAATTATTATCAGTTCAAATTGCGCTGGCGGAATTTCTTCTTCTAATTGAAAGGTGGAAACGATAGGATATCATGCTATTGAAGCGATTTATTTGCATAAGTTCCGTTTGGAAAATTGTTAGTTTTATGTTGTCGACGAGATTCAACTTGAGCTGAAATATAAATTAATACCAGTACTGATGCCGCCGACGCCATTTTGCCGAAATACAGTATCATTTAGTGGAACAATTTCATTAAGTAAAATTTTACAACATTATGTTAGAAAATCGATAGTTTCAAAAGTTATAAGTGAAGTTCACTCGTTACGCAAAACCTACTGAGACCTATTTCCTAACTGGTTACGTAAATAAATATTCGCAAATCTAACTATAAGGTTATGCCAATATACTATGTTATGTAGGCAACCCTGAGGCGCTAACGTACCCAGCCTTGCGATCTTGGTCGCTTGGCGAGAATAAAACGTTACAAGACATTTCAAAAATAAAGGAAAAGAAGAGTTTCCACGAAAAATGTCATTATTTGAAATAAATTTAATTGAAATAAATTCACTCTTATGAAATAAATATTTGAAAAATTGCATGAAAAGTTATAATATAACGAATCTGAGAAATGTAAACCTCAGTTAGACATATTGGACAAGCATTTAAGAAATCCCGCAAAATTAAAACTTCCATAAAATAACTCCGAAATTTCGAAAAATATGCCGAGATTCTATAAATTTTATAAAAAAAATCAAAATCTCTGGCAAGTATTAAAATATCACGGTAAAAGAATTTCCAAATGAAATAAAAACTATGATGAAAAATTGAATTTTAAACACCATTGTCAACCTTGACAATTCAAGAAAAGTTTGGAATTTTTACAGGAAACAACATAATTTCCATCAACATCAACAACCTAGAACTGTGACTTCACAAACTTCACCACTGTGAAGAGGTATATGTTCCAGTTTATCTTGATTTGCAATAAATTCACTCTTACGAAATAAATATTTTAACAATTATATGAAAAGTTATAATGTAATGAATCCGAGGAAGGTAAATGTATAGCAAAAATATTTGTCAAGTATTTAAGAAATCACCCAAAATTAAAACTTTACAAAACATTAAAAAAATTAAGGAAGGAAGAGCTTCCACGAAAACTCTAAAATTACGAAGAAAAATGCAGTCATTATTTAAATAAATTATATTGTAATAAATTCACTCTTACGGTATAAATATTTCAAAAATTACACGAAAAGTTATAATAACGAATCTGAAAAATGTAAACTTTAGTTAGACATATTGGGCAACCATTTAAGAAATCACGCAAAATAGAAGTTCCATAAAATCACTCCGAAATTTCGAAAAATATGCGGAGATTGTATAAAAAATTTTAAAATCTCTGCCAAGAATTAAAATATTATGGTAAAAGAATTTCCAAAAGAAATAAAAATTATGATCAAAAATTAGGCATTCTTTGAGCATTTTAAACACCTTTGTCAACCATGACAATTCAAGAAAAATTTGGAGTTTTTACAGGAAACAACAAAATTTCCATCAACATTAACAACCTAGAACTGTGACTTGACAAACTTCAGAACTGTGAAGACTTGAAGACTGTGAAGACTGTGAAAACTGTGATTTGCAATAAATTCACTTTTACGAAATAAATATTTCAGCAATTACAATTTTGAGGTAAATGTGTTGCAAAAATAGTAGTGACTGTATTTGTTAGGGATATTATCTCTAACTGGCTATCGACCAACGTGGGTCCTTCTGCCGTAGCAAAAATATTTGGCAAGTATTTAAGAAATCACCCAAAATTAGAACTTCATTTAATACTTAAAAGCTACGAAGAAAATGTAGAGATTCTACAAAAAAGTTAAAAAGCATTAAAAATATCAAGGCTAATGAATTTGCAAAATTAGAACTTCATTAAATACTCAAAAGCTACGAAGAACGTGCAGAGATTCTACAAAAAAGTTAAAAAGCATTAAAAATATCAAGGCTAATGAATTTGCAAAAAAAAGTACGATAAAAATGTCCCATCCTGTCAGTATTCAAAAACCTTTGTCAATCTAGAAAATTGAAGGAAAGAGTTTTTACAGATTTTCAATAAATTTACTCTTGCAAACGCGATAATCCTAACACCCACAAAAAAAAATAAAAATTGAGGGTCGCGCAAAGCGACGCAATGCTACGCTGTTGCAATGCTATCGACATGGGCATTTTCAACAGCGTTTAATGCCCATTGAAAATGCCAATAGCGATTGCATTGCCATAGCGCAGTGTTGCGTCGCGTAAGAAATCTGTTAATCAGCCTTTACTCATTAAAGAATATGTGTGCGAAAACGTAACCTCATTGCGACATTGAATTCCGCACAATCAAATGGAGGAATTCGAAGTGTTAATGTTTGTTTACAGAAATATCTTTTGAGTTATGGTATTTTTGTTGAATCTGACAAAGGTAAACGTATAGCAAAGATATTTGGAAAGCATTTATGAAATCAAGAGAAGTCAGAATTTCCACAACAAACTCCAAAATTATGAAGAAAATGTGGAGATTTTACAAACAAATCACAACCTTTGTTATCTTTAAAGTGTCGTGGAATTTCAACAAAAGTAAATTACAAAATTACAAATAATGTGAAGATTCAATGATTTTTTTTTAAAGTCTGATAAAGATTTCGACAAAACTCGATATTACGAAAAATTCAAATAAGGAAATGATATGTGTAGTTTTAATACCTGTGAGAAACTAAATACAATCAAGTAATCTTTGAAACCTCAAGGAAAACACATAGTTTCTACAAAAAAAACAATTACAAAATTACAAAAAATGCGAGATTCAATGATTTTTATTAAACCTTTGATAAACATTTGTACAACAACTGTAATATTACGAAGAAAATGATGACAGCTATGTGTATTAAAAAGTCTGAGAGACATAGTTTCTACAAAAAAAAACAAATTACCAAATTAAAAAAAAAACAGACTTTTAAATACACATAGCATTACCTCATTTTCTTCGTAATATTACAGTTGTTGTATAAATGTTTATCAAAGGTTTAATTAAAATCATTGAATCTCGCATTTTTTGTAATTTTGTAATTGTTTTTTTTGTAAAAACTATGTGTTTTCCTTGATGCTTCAAAGATGACTTGATTGTGGTTAGTTTCTCGCGGATTTTAAAACTACACATATCATTTCCTTATTTGTTTTTTCGTAATATTGCACATATTTAATAAATCAAGAAAACCAGTAGTAACCTGAAGTAATCACAAAGTTTAACCTTTGAGTTTACATCTGTATTTTATTGTATTTATTTCTCCTTTGACTTAAAACAAGTATTTGACTCATCATACAGGTAGTAAAACATAAGACATAAATAAAAAAGCACAGCAAAATATAGAACACAAATATAAGGTACATCATCCTAAGACTAAGGGTCACACAGACTACATTTAACTACATTTAAAATACTGGCAAAACTACAGTCAGTTCGGACAACTAACAATGCAGATGTCATCGATGCGACAACCAGCTTAAATTATTTAGTACTGATTCTAGGCGTGTTTCATGCTGTTAAAAATAATCAGTTATTTTATTGTAGTAAAAATTTCGTAATAATATTTATCAGTTCTGATGTCCGTGATATGATATATCTTGAAGTAAATAAAAAACGCAATTCATCGTGTGTGATGCTTCACACAGTTAAAAAAGTACCGGTACTAATGTCGTTATCGTAAAGTTTCATGAGTTATTAAATATGTCTAGATATTATTTAGTATTAAAAATGATGTTTCCTGATTTACTACGAAAATTACGAAATTTTCTAAAAACCAATTTAATTTCTGATGAGCTGACGCGACTTTATATTTTATTGTTTTGATTGTGCTGACCCAATTTCGTTTAGGAATTCTTAACTGATGGTTCTATGGATTAAAAATGATAAGCTGTGATGTTCTTGAGCACGATTCATCTTGAGATTGTAGAAATTGTAGGTTTTCAGTATTGAAAATGAATATACCAGAAGTCGCTGACGCTGTGAACCATGAAAGGAGCTTCAAACATTTTCATTTCTGACATGCTGACTCTTATTTCTAAAAATGAATAGTCCTGAAGTTACTGATGCTATTCACCATGTATAGCGGGTAAAACAGTTTCTGACATGCTGATGCTACTTTTTAATTTATCATTGAATATTATCACTAGTGTTTGTCACTCACGCCGCTTAATAATTTATTATTGAATATTATTCGTATTGACTTCGCCATATTGGACTTTTCTTTATACGGCAAAAGTGTGACTTATTGAAGTATTAATAATGATCATTTAATATTTTCAGTGCTATTGTCGCTTACGAGACTAAACAATAATTTATCATATATATTACCTGCACTGATGTTGTTTACGTGACGTTATAATTTGTTATTAAATATTATCAGAACTTATATAGTTTACGGAACCTCTATTCATACGGTAAAAGTGTTTGGCTTAAACTATAAAACCTTATCCTGATTATTATCAATACTGCTGTCACTTACGCCACTCAATAATTTATCTTTAAATAGTATCAGTTCTGAGGTCGCGTAGGCGACTTTTTTATCATTGCATATCATCAGTACTGGTGTTTCTTACTAGACCTTCATTGATAGAGTAAAAGTTTTTGACTATTAAAAATTTCAGGTTTAGTGTTGAATATTATAAATCGTGATGTAATTTGTAACGTTATAATTCTTACGCACAGCTGTGATGGCGAGGTTGTCTATAGAAGCACCCTCATGCGCATTCAATTATTCAATTTCATCCCTCTCCCGATATCAGGGTTAACGAAACAACTTCTTAACCTCTTAACCTCTTAACGAACATAAAATCGGATTAATTGTTGAGAGATCGCACGCGCGGTTGGTCTGGTATTTTTCTGCAACGAAGCCGGTAAAATTCCGGGATTGTAACCGCCATTAACGCGTGATTTGTGAGTTGAGTTTGTGGTTTTTATGGCCCCACCACTCTCAGTCAAGGGCTGGACCGTAGGATCTCAGTTTACCACACTTATCGACCGATTTAGACCTCTAGGTAAGAATTAGCCCTCTTTATTTCAGACACCACCCTGCAGATACCACCCTCTATCTTTAGACCGTACCTCGAGTCGTACTCGTCATTTTACTTTTTATTATTCATTCTAAACCTTTTTTTTCCTCTTGACTTTTTACGTAATTGGTGCTATTATATTTGTTTCAATACTCTGGTATTGATATTCTGGTTCATTTAATCTTGGTTCATTCATCATGGTTCACTCATCTCTGGTTATTCATTATCTGGTATTGTAAGGGACGTTACCGATCCAACCGACATACTACTACTTCCGGGTTTGGTACGTGCGCCTGTATACAAAAACGTCGTGTAGAACGTAATTGCGGAATCTGATCCACGGTATAGATTGTTTAACACGCCGCTTTGGCTTTTTTACGATTCACCGTGTTTCTTTATTTAATGCTTTGTTGTAGGGCAATTTTTCTTAAATAAACTCTTCCTAAGTTCACCCTACCACCTTGTAATTAAATCACGTGGAGTATTTTAGAGAAAGGAAGAACAAAGGGGTTGCACCTTGAAACAATTTTCGCAGAATTTGTTGTTTTACTGATACAAAAATCATTAATTGTAACATTTTTTTCTCAATTTTTTTCGTCTTTTTCTATCCACTGTTGGACATACGCTTCCCGTAATGCCTTCCATTCATATCTGTTTTGTGTCTTTTGGTACTTTCTACTGCCTAAAAAACATTTTATATTCCCAGCCCGGCATACACAGGGTGTATTGTAATGTGGAGCCGCACCCCCAACTAGTTAAAGCTGATGGACTGTACAGTTTGCAAGCGGTCTCCACTCAGTTAGAGAGCCCAAGGCGGCATCTATAGGGTTGAACAACGAACATCAACAACAAAGGTGGAGTATTGGAGACAAAAGAAGAACAATGGGGTTACACATGGAAACAATTTTCGCAGAATTTGTTGTGTTAGTGAGACAAAAATCATCAATTGTAACGTGGCATCTTCTTTTTCTCAATTTTTTACATTATTTTGTATACACTGTTGGACATACGCCTCCTGTAATGCGTTCTACTCATATCTGTTTTGTGCCTTTTTGTACTTGCTACAGCCTACAAAACATTTTATATTGCCCAGCCCGGCATACACGGGGTTTATTGTAATGTATTGTCAAATCATGATTAAAAGATTTAATATCATCATTTGACTGCCACCAAAATGACTTATACATAACCGTGCAACAAAAACTGTCACTGTCTGTCTTTTCGCCCATCTGTCATCATTACAGCATCTGTCATTAAACTGACAATTGTAATTAATAATAGTCAAATGTTGAGTAAAGTTGGTCGGTACTTCAAAATGATACGGATAATTAAAAATGATATCAGAAAATATAATTTAAATAATGATACATTAGTTTCTTATAAATTACGGTTAACAACTTCACGTTTTTGTGACAATCAAGTGTGCTATTTTACTTACGCAGTTATCTTATCTGTAGAAAATTGTTTATAAAAACAAAGTAAACAAGTACACGAATGTGATGTTTACAATAGTGATACATTTCAATATTTAACTTACGATTGAAACTGTGAATCACATTTCAGAACTTTGTACAGTGTAATAGTGTAGTAAGAAAATGGTTTCGTACGTTGGTGGAGAACCTACTGGCGTGTGGTGAGACTTCAATTCTTAACTTATAACCTAAATGTAAATAGAGAACAATTGTAATTAACAACTGACAATTGTAATTTATAATAGTAAAATATTGAGTAAATTTGGTCGGTGCCTCAAAATGATACGGATAATTAAAAATGATATCAGAAAATATCATTCAAATAATCATATATTAGTTTGTTATTAATTACGGTTAACTTCACGTTTTTGTGACAATTAAGTGTGCTATTTTACTTACGTATCAGATATTTGTAGAACATTGTTTATACAACAAAGTAAACTATAAGTACACGAATGTGATGTTTACAATAGTGATACATTTCAATATTTAACTTACGATTGAAACTGTGAATCACAATACGAGAACTTTGTATAGTGTTGTAAAAAATGGCTTCGTACGTTGGTTCAGAACCTACTGGCGTGTGGTGAGACTTCAATTCTTAACTTATAATCTAAATGTGACTTATGTACTTATGTACTTATATAAATATGTCAGACACATTTTCTAGTGGATCAAATGAATCTATAAGTACTAATGCCTATAAATATTAGTACAAAGTTATATGAACAATATAGGTACTAAATAAAACAGGAGAAAACCCTTTTCACAATAAACACAATTTCACTTTTCCACATTGTGTAAAATGTTTTTCTCCTGGTTTTAGTCAAAAATGTTCACAAGCTCCAATACTTTGAATATAGATACTGCCTAAAAATGAGATTCAGCTGCCTTATGTTTTAGATATTTGAGAAATTATTAACCTAACTTTAGCATTTGATGTTAACAGCTTATGTGGATTATGCTTGGTGTTTATCACTTGTTCTGACCATCTCTATTAACAAACTGGAGAACACTTTGGTAGTATTCTAGACTTATTTATTTCAGTGGAAAATATTTAAGTCCAACATTCAAAGTGTCCTGAAATATTCAAATTTTCTAGTTGACTAGAAAGATCGATTGCTTACATCTCTATGGAGATATCCAGAGTGCTGTCACAAGTGTACCATAAAACACTTGATTTTATTATTAAAACGCTGCAGCATCCATGTTTGCCAACGCAGAAGAGTGTGTGGTATAATTTTAATTCTGCAGTTGTATTAACTGTCTTGGTCCATTGGAAACACATGCATGCTGCAATGCGTTTTAATAACAAAATTAAGACAAATTATAATTTATCTTTCTTACGTTTTTGTCATACATAATTACTTCTTTCTTTGACTTTACTTCACTCCAAGGGATTTACATCCAATACAATCCTTCTCCATCCCAACCACTATCTGGATTTTCAGCCTCTTCAGATCATTTACACATCATTACCAAATTTGACATAATTATTTTCAGCATTGACTCTTTTGGCATCAACAATTTTCCAAAATTATCATAATTACGTTGCTAAATACCAAATTTGACATCATGACGTTCAGAACTGACTCTTTTAGTTATTATTGAAATTGTCAAAAATGTTGATCGAAAGTTTTAATCATGATACCAAATTTGGCATCATCACTTTCCCACAATTGAATCTTCTGGAACGACTAATGCAAATAAATTTACTTGCGTTTTACCTATTTGTGATACATAATTACTTCTTTCTTTGACCTTACGTCCATCCAAGGGATTTACAATTACATCCAATACAATCCTTCTCCATCCCAGCCATGATCTGATCTTCAGCCTCTTCAGATCATTTACACATAATTACATTACCAAATTTGACATAATTATTTTCGGCATCGACTCTTTTGGCATCATCACTTTTCCAAAATTATTATTATTACGTTGCCAAATACCAAATTTGACATCATTACTTTTAGCACAGACTCTTTTAGTTATTATTGAAATTGCTAAAAATGTTGATCAAATGTTTTAATCACGATACCAAATTTGGCATCATCACTTTCCCAAAATTGAATCTTGTGGAACGAATAATGCAAATAAATTTACTTGCGTTTTACCTATTTGTGATACATAATTACTTCTTTCTTTGACCTTACATCCCTCCAAGGGATTTACAATTACATCCAATACAATAAGTCTCCATCCCAGCCATTATCTGATCTTTAGCCTCTTCAGATCATTTACACATAATTACATAACCAAATTTGACATAATTATTTTCAGCATCGACTCTTTTTGGCATCATCACTTTTCCAAAATTATTATTATTACGTTGCCAAATACCAAATTTGACATCATTTCTGTCAGCACTGACTCTTTCAGTTATTATTCAAATTGCCAAAAATGTTGATCGTAGGTTGATCGAATCACGATACCAAATTTGGCATCATCACTTTCCCAAAATTGAATCTTGTGGAACGACTAATGGAAATAAATTTACTTGCGTTTATGTTAACTGATATTGATTTTCGCCGCACTGTAAAGTCAACATTACAAGATGTCTTGTAAATATCGATCGTGTCTGAATGAGAGCCGAAAACGTTGCGACACGTCCGCATGATTCATTAGCGGCTCGCTTTCGACGTGACAGCTCGAGGCGCCGAAACAGAAACGAAGCGCCGCATTTCGTTGTACGAAAAGTGAAGAAACTGGCGATGCTCGTTCCAATATCGATGCAGGCTAATTGAGTGGCTCGTCTAAAGTGAGCCTGACGTTTTGAATTACGGCTGAGCGTGTGCGAGATGTGTGAGGACGGATTGTTGCCAAACGGTTTGTTAATAACTCGCGGGCGAAATTTCACTTTTTGGGCAAGGTCAGGAACCGGTCTCGATTAAATTAGACCATACGTATCGGTTGGGCATACAGGGTGATGCGCGAAAACCAAAATACCTCATCGCTTAAATTTTTTTGAATTGAAGCTAAATGCCAAACTGTTCATTACAGGCCTTAGATATAGTCATAGTTGTAGTTAATTTACATTATGCCTCCAAAATTTTCAAATTGTTATTAAAAACAAAATCTAAATTGTGTGCTGATTTTTTTTGTTGCTTCCAAAATGTCCATGTGTGCTGCTACCAGAAGACTTTCATTAATGATCGCATACTTATGTGCAATTTTTAGCGGAAATGTAACCTGTTCAAAGATATAGAAAACAATTATGTTGACAAACATAATTGTTAACACGCATTTTGGTTTCTAAGTTTTTTAATAATTATTTTAAAAGATAATATTTTTAAAAGGGCACAAAGGCTGTGGGCCTATGCTTTAATGTTTTAATCCCTCTATTCTAAAAAATAAGTATAAAAAATAAAAATAAAACAATATAAATTAATCTTGAGATAGCAACGCAACAAACAAATGCGATGAGGGTGCTGTTTAAATGCAAACAAAATCATGTTCTGATTATTTGTGAAGAAAGGCAGGAGCTATTAACCATCATTTCCATCAATTTTAATTAAATAATTGTAATAACATAATTTTTTTTATAAATATTATAGTAATTGCCAAAAAGTTTTATGGTTATGATTGAATATTTCCAAATTTATGTAAAATTAATCATTCCTTATTAATCCTTCATGTAAAAGAAGCATTAAACTAAAAATGTGCAGTTTATAAATGTGACAACTCGAAAAAAAAAAACACTGAACACATGCAATGAATGTGCTGCTTAAATGCGAAAAACATCACGTGCTAATTAAATCTGATGAAAGTCATGTGCTAGTAATCATGACTGCTAACTGCAGTTGTGCAAAAAGAAGCAAATAATATAAATAACGTGTTGTCTTAAAACGCCTAACGTCATGTACTGGATAGATGTGGAGAAAGTCAAAGTTAGGAAACATAGCAGCAAAAGGCTGTCGATTAAAAAGGCTGAAAATAACAAAGAATAGCTGTATAAATGCAGCGATGTCAAGTTATGTACTTACTGCGTCAATGTGTGGGAAGTCATGTGCTAACAAGATTATAACAAAACATTATACCATTTTTTTATCATGCACAAACTGTACCAACTAATATGACGCTCATTCAAACAAAATAAAAGAAATTGTATGAACAAAATTTGAACCGTATAAATGCGACGGAAGTCATGTTCTAGTAATCGAAAAGCAAGATGTTTGAATAAATGCGACGATGCGAGCAAAGTGTTATACAACCGGGTGACCGTAGTTAAATAAATGCAATGAACGAAAACAACAAAAACTGCATTGAATGTCATGTGCTATTAACCACAGTAACAGATACGGCGAAGATCATGTGCTAGTTATTACTGCAGCGGATGACTGATTATAAAAAACAATGAACAAAACATGAGCTGAATAAATACAACGAATGTCATGTGCTGAATAAATACCGATACCGTTATATGTTATTAACCACAGCAGCGGACAGGCTTCACCCGAAAACATGCAACCATCGTTAAAAAAATTCAAAGAACAATCAGAAAAAAGACTTCGCTGAATGTCATGTGCAGAATAAAAGCGGAGAAAGTCATGTGCTATTTACCCCAGCAGCGGATAACCGACGGTAAAAATGCAATGAACAAAAATAGAGCTGAATAAATTCAATGCATGTCATGTGCTAATAAATGAGGCTATTTATCACTGCAGCGGCCGACCGTCGCTAAAAAACAAATAACAAAAAGTGGGCTGAATAAAATAAATAGTGTGTATCAATTTATTAGGGCTATTTGTTTCAATAAAAATTATTAATAAATTCCACGAATGTCATGTGCTGAATAAATGCATATAACGTTATATGAATGCTATTAACCACAGTAACACCTGTCGTGAAAGTCATGTGCGTTATCACTACAGCGGATGACCGTCGTTAAAAAAAAGCAATAAACAAAACATGAGCTGGATGAATGCAACGAATGTAATGTGCTGAATAAATGCGAAGCAAGTCATGTGCTAGTAATCGTAGAAGATGCAATGAGTAAATAGCGATGCAACGCAATGAATAAATGGTGAGCGGAATTATTACAACGAACGTCATGTGCTGAAAAAAATCCTAGAAATTGATGTTCTAGTAAACATATAAATATATGGTCATTGTTCATAACAAGCAAAGAAAAGAAAAAAAGCGAGTTGTTAAAACTTGACGAATGTTATGTATTGAATAAATTTGAAGACAGTCATGATGTTCAGCAACATCATTTGCTGAATAAATGCGATGAAAACCATTTTCTGAACAAATGGGGAGAAAGCCATGTGTTACTAAAGCATTTGTAAAACCAACGCAAGCGCTTAAAAAAATTAATGAACATTATCTGCTGAATAAACAGGAAATCATCTGAATAAGTGCTGAGAAAGACATGTGCTAGTAATCATAGCAATAGATAGGCAACGTTCGAAAATCAAACAATGTCTAAAAAAGTGCGGTGTATAAATGCGCGAAAGTCGCGAAATATTGATATACTCAATATTTGTGAACTCATGTGCATTTTACAAGAGTCTTGTAAAATTGCGACGAAAATAATTTGGTGAATAAATGCGATGAAACTCATCTTCTGAATAAACGGAGAGCAAGTCATGTGCTAGTAAACGTATTCTTATAGCCAACATTGTAGCCCAAAAAATGTAATCATTTTTTTTTTTTTTAATTCAGCGTAGATGATGTTTTGAGTAATTAGAAAATCATCTGCCGAATAAGTGCACATCATGTGCCTGGTAGGCAACAGCAATAGATAGCCGACCTTTAAAAAAGAATCAATGCACAAACGAGGTGCGTTGTTTAAATATACGATTGTCATATACTACAACTTGAGTTTAGAAAGTCATGTGCTCCTAGCCAAGAGTATTGCAAAAATGCGACGGAAGGGATTTGCTGAATAAATGCGATGAAAGTCATGTGCCGATTAAATGCGGAGTAAGTCATGTGCCAGTAAACGTATTTTTATAGCTCCCTGTATATCTAGGTGGGTGTCCCGCGCACCCGGAGCACTCCAGGCCCCGACCGGAAGTTATTGATCGGTGTTCAGGTGCATTGGGAACGTTTCGTGGCGTAATTTATTCCGTCATCAGCTTCGGTAATGAGGCTATTAGAATGTAAAATGGAGATAATTGAATGTGCTTGTAGACGTGCAATAACCGGTGATGAATCAAGAAAGTCTAAGAAATAGGAATATAATCGAAATAAAAAGGCCGTGGGCGTAGGACAATAAAATAAAATAGTTTCAGATATCACTATAAAAAAACTTCGGTAAGTCCATAACTTGTAACGTAACAGGAATATTGATGGACAAGCGTCATACACCCATCATCAAATTCTGTTTTTAGGCAGTGGTTATCTAGAACAACCTAAACTAACCTGACCTAAATATAGAAAAATCTCATGTGGTCACCACAAGACTATATTTATTGGCAATACATTTACGAGTAATATTACAATATTTAAAGAAACATTTAATTTTTGACAATATTGCAATATTTTAATGTTCTTCATGGTTTAGAAACGAGTAACACGATAAAATAAATTTAAAAAAAAATTGTAACTGAAAGAAAGTCTGGCCAAAGGCGGAATAAGTAAAAGCTTGCCAATAATAAATAATAAATTTATTTTTACATATTTACTCGTCAGTTACTTATTATACTTTTGCAATTTTCTTTTTAATTTTAATATTAATTATTATTTTGTGTAGCAAGCGGTTCATGAAAAACTTGTGAAAGCTTGCTTGTAGTTTTTTGAAAAACTTTGCCTGTTGCTTCCCAAATATTATTTTTGATTAAAATGAAAATTTTCTAAAATTTAATCAAAAATTAAATAAAAAAACAATACCGTCTATAAATTACATTAATTAACGTCGTAGATTATTGATGATATTATTCACTGATGGGGGCTACCTAATATAGGACTGTTCTACTCAATTTCCGATGTACGTTTTGTGTGCCGACCCTCAGGAGCTAATCAGCTTTGATACTAGACATCAAATAAATGGGGAGTTACAAGACACACAAACCCAAGTAATTAACTCTTGGAGGTAAACAGCCACTTGGCAGGTTATAATTGATGCCTGGGTATGTCTCTTCATCTCACTCGAGGGTGCAACTACATGATATGATATTATTGGCAAGCTTCTACTTATTCTACCTAATTAGTTTTTTTCCAGTTACAAGTAATAAGCAAAAATAGGTATTGGTTCTGCAACTCTTTTGTTATTTACACTTAACTTATTAACAGTTAATTGCTAATTGACAATAATTGACAATAAATGAGTTAATTAAATAGTTGTTACAAAGTACGGTCTCGTAAATGATAAAAATCTAACTTTTAAAAAATCGTAACGTAAAAAAAAATTAAATCGTAACAATTTAATAAATCAATAATCAGAAAATTCAACGCAAACAAATTAGTTGGACTCAAGTTATTAATATTTGAGTTAATTAAGTAGTAGTTGCAAAGACCTGTTTGGCAAAATTTTTAAAATGGTAAAAATCGAAACTTAAAAGAAATTAAATTTGATTACAAAAATTTAATGAAAACATTAGAAAATTCAACGGAAACAAATTAGTTGGACTTTTGAGATGATCTAAAAAAATTTAAATTGATTTGTGTCAATTTTAAAATTTATGTATTTTTTAAATGTGTAAGAACATATGTTTGTTCTTTTCCCTAATTAAATTTAAAATTTAGGCAAAATCGTGTTATCTGTAGATATTTTTGTACAGTCTCTAATTGAATTCCATGTTTTTTTGGGTCCCATAAAAATTCAGTTGTAATTTTTTCTTTATAATTTGTAATTTCTTTGTAATTTTAAGGATTCTTTTAAACAGTTTTGGAAATATTTAGCATATTTCAGGAATTAGTTAATACGGTAATAGGTAATAGGTAATAAATAGGTATAGTGTTATAGAGCAGTAGGAGATGGAAGCTACACTACGAATGAGACAAGTAAGGAACAACAACGTCATAAATATTGTTACTCTGTCAAAAAATGTTCTGAAATAAATGTTTTTATATCAATATTCGAAAATAATACTTAATTTGAAAACAGTAAATAACTTTTATTTTTGTTTTAATTGGGTTATTATTAAAATCTGTAATAGAGAAATATTTTGCAATAAATGCTTCGATAATATTTCTTCAAAATAATAATTTGAAAAAGTTAAAATTCTAAATTACCTAGTTTCTAAATAATATAAAAAATAATTTTGAAATAAGTTAGAGTGAGAAAGATAGTTATAGTTAGAGTTTAAAATAAGTTGGAGTAGACATTTGTTCGCGTTTTTTCAAAAAACATTCAAAACAGATTTTTTTTTAATGTATTGATTGCATAAGATGCTGATTTTAATTTTTACTTTTAGAAATAATTAAGATTCCAAAATAGCAATAAGAAAATTGATTAATGGCCGAATTCACCAACGTCCGATAAAGCTATTGGACCAATAACCAATGAAGTTTTACGTGACTCTGACAGATACATTGAAATTCTGCAATAATCGTCTTTCGACCATATTTTTTTGTTTCATTTAGATTACAGGTGATAGACAGATGACAGTACTCCGCTGGGGTATTAAAAATACTATATACAATGTTATTGGTCCAATTATATATTGCTTTATCTGAAGTTGATGAATACGGCCATAAGTTAAATATTCCAAACTTATATTAATGATATTATTAATATAAAAGTAATGCAGAGAATAGTTTATATAAATATTTAAATTTTGGTGATTAAAGATAGAAAGCGTTTTCTATGTATTATAGATGGTGTGTTTTCTGGTTAGTTTTATTATATTATTCCCAGAATTTTACAGGAGCTCGGCGCCTGGGCTCAGGTTATTTTTTTTTCCATATTGTACTGAAATTTCTTATTTTTGTTAAGACATGATTGGTAACTTTATTAATAAAATTCATCATATGATAATCAATTTCGTAAATATCTTAATATTTCTTTAGAAATCATAACTATAATAAATTCTCCAGTATCTTTTTGAATTTCCTCCGCCAATATTTCAATTATTATTTTCAGTTTTTAATTTGATTTTCAGAATATGATACTTTGACATTGTAAAGTAGATGAGATATTTAAAATGTATTTGAATTTTTGTCTTTTTCTCTAAATTTTTCCCTTTTAATGGAAAATTCTGAATTTGTCATGCTTTGTGAATTTTATGAATTTTCTCAAAAAATAATTTAATTATAAGGCTGAAAGGCTGAAAGACCTTCTTATAAAATTTAATAATGTACATACAATAACAAATATGTAAATGCTTCAATAAATTATATCTTATATATAATTTAATTATAATATTTAGATTTTGATTTGTTTTTCAGAACATTTGATATTTTGTTGTGACTTAGATTTTTTCAATATTTGTTTACCACCTAATGGAAATTTCAGAATTTGTCCGATTTTGTGCTGAATTAAAAAAATTGAGTTCTGTTTTTAGGTTTTCTTTAAATGTGTTGATACTGTGTTGCTTGCAAGGAGATTTTTTATTTTTTGGACATTTAAAGATCTACTTGAAATTATAAAGTACATTTGTTTAATGTATATATACCCTGCGTTTTTTATCACTGAACATAGGCTATCTTCAGTTTTAAAACGACAGTATCAATTGCATTGCTAAAATGCAATTGTTATGCAACCAAAATTACATGGGCGTGCAACTCGATCATTTCAAATGTCAAAACTGTTGACAGAAATTTATTCAATGAAAGAATTATCCCTAGACACAAATCCCATCAATCCCTTTCAAACAGGAATCATCAACTGTTAATCATGAAATAGTAACTTATTTGGGAAAGAGCCCTATTTAACTACTTTCTTGCGTTAAAATAATTTTCTGTCAACAGTTTTTTTGACATTTGAAATGACCGAGTTGCAAGCGCCTGTAATTTTGGTTGCATAAGAATTGCATTTTAGCAATACAATTGATACTGTCTTTTAAAAATTGAACATAGCTTATGTACAGAGATAAAAAAAAGCGCTGTATAAAATGTATGCTCAGTGGTTAATAAACTATTTAATCTATCTATTAAAAAACCTCGAAAATTCAACAAAAATAAGAAAATTTTATTAGGAACTACTGCTACAAACACCTTGCAAGTTCATCAATAAAAAAATCTTCAATTAAATTCACTGTGATTAAATTCAAATATAATCTAATAATGTAACTAAAAACTCAATAAACATAACAAAAAATTACTATAAATAACCAATATAATAAATGTAAAAAATACCATGACTTTTGATTGCAATAACATTTTTGCAGATTTTATTATTTACAGATACCTTTTTTGTACCCTGATTCTCCCTCATTTTGATGGATTTTTAACAGAATATTAAGTTTTTAAGCAAAATAATTACCTAATAAGCAATGTCTATTTAAAAAAAGATTTAGGGGCATTTTCTAGTTTTTCATAGTTTTTATTCATATCTTCAAATTCTGAAATATATACAGGGTGTCTACGCTAAACCGTTCGTTAAAAGTTTACGGGGTTGCCGTTGTACTAAAAATTTCAAAAAAATCCTCGTCACACGGTTGAATCAGTTCTCCTCATGTAAATTATTTTCAACTTTCTATCACTTCCGGTTCTACCGGAAGTAGCACCAACTTTCTTATTTTAAATGGAACACCCCATATATTATTATATTTTTGAATTCCGCGGTTAAATTGCAACATATTTTGTAAGAATGTATGTACACTTGTCTCTTCTAGTTTTCAAGAAAAAAATGTTTTTCTAAAATTTTGACCTCTAAAAGGTAGCCTGAAATCTGTCTATAACTTCATTTAGGAATAAGATAAAATTATTAGTTATATTTCTAATTGTACCTAGAGGATGCCTCTATGAGTGAAATAATTGAAAACTGTGAATTTTGATAATAAGTGTTCATAATGTCAATATCTAAGTGTTATCTTAAATATCCCGTAATTCAATTTTTTTAATATATATTTTATTTCTATATTTAAGAAAATGTTATTTCATAAACAAACAAAAATAAAATCTGTAAGTAATGCCTGAGCGACCCTAGGGAGCTAGGACATTTGCGGCTGAGGGATTATTGAAGTTTATCCTGAATTATCCACAATTTTTCTCCGGACCCTTAAGTTTACATATGTATTTATTTCGATTTTATATTTGAAAGTTTAAACGCTCACATCCCAAGCTTCGCATCCATTACCTAAATTAACATCACACCTCCGAGATATCAGATGATTGTCTGTATGTAAATATTGTGAATTCATCTAATATTACTGTTACTATTACACAATAAATAAATATTGTACAGATGATTCAGTTTATCTTAAAAAAAATCTTTCTATATTTACGAAAATGTTATTTAATAAAGAAACAAAAAATAATCTTGTCGATTTACAGAGAGAGATAACAATCTTTATTATGCTATTGGTACTCGGGCTTTCCGCCTTTGTCGACCTACATTATGTAAAATTAAATAGTTATTTATGCATTAAGGGAATAAACGATGGCTTTAATACCGATGCTGTAAGTACTACCTAATGCCTGAGCGACCCTAGGGAGCTAGGACATTTTTGGCTGAGGGATTATTGAACTTTATACCGAATTGTTTGCCTAATTTTTCTCCATAATATGTATTTATTTAAATTTTAAATTTTCGATGTTATAAAAAGTTAATTTGTAACATCGATTGTCAAGATGTATAAGGTGTCGTTTATTCTTGGTCGGTACAAAAAGTTATTTAATAAATGTTTTTTTCCCGTATGACTTAATATTATGTACATATTAAATTAATGCTGATCAATTCTAAGTAACAGTTACTTCCAGTATTGCACTTTATCAAAGTTATCGTTAAAGTGATAATGATAAAATTACACGAACTGGATGCACGTGAATACGTGAAATTTGGTAATGAAGCATTTGCATTGCTCATGCAAAGCGTCATGTGATGCAGCTGCAAAATTTACGTACCATCACATTTTTTGCGTCAAAATTTAAAATTTAAAAAATAACCTCAGAATTTCTACAGATTTTGCAAATTAATTAATAAGTTTCAGCCAACGCATGTCAAGAATTTTTGTAACCAGCAGATAACATATTCGCAACATTATCAGTGGATAAAAAATTATTGCCTTACACATTTAAACAATATTAGGAAATCATTACATAAGTTAATACTTATATGCCTGTATAATTGAACTAATTTACCAATGCCGTGAATACTAGTAAATAGGTAATGCCTGAAAAATATGCTGATATATGTAATCTGTGGAAAAAAATTAATGCCTCGCTTAAATGCAAGTGGGACGTCTAATAATCGGTTTGGTTTGTTCGTTTGAGCACCGATAGAAAGTTAATTGTGGATGTTTAGGCCTTATTTGGGATCCTGCCACGACATCGCGTTGAATATTAACGCCAATCCCAGCATCATTGGGATTATGACATGGCCGGATTATATTTCGCATTGCACTCTCGTGCCTTATAAGTACAACTTTTTTGAATTGAGTGATTTAGTCGTGGAATAATGCCGATATAGGAATACTAGTTTATGGTATGAATCATATAGTGAGTAATGAGTCTTATTGGCATTGCCTAGTATTAACCATAATTTAATATAATTATTATTATTACGTCTCATTTAAGAAAACAAAAATTGAGCCTGTCTGGTTATCTGGTTGGCAGCTTGCGATGAGCGGTATCGATTAAGTATGCAGACTAATCATGTAAATAAAAATTCTCCAGGTATTGCGCCAGACCTTTTATTCTAATGTAACCAAATTTGATCTTCTAATCCCTATTTTTCGTCTCTCCAATATGCACCTCACGATGGGAACTAGACTCTCCTGAGGGCGACGTGCAAAATACAAAGCGACGCCGTGATCCAGGAATTACATTGTGTAACCTGCTCAGATCGCCGCAATCTATTGGGGAGGATATCGAGCCGGCCTAAGGTCGGGGTTCAAAGTTAAAGGACTCCTCCCGCCCTTCTGCGTAGAAAAATACGGAGGCCGACTAAGATAAAGGATGACCTGCGGATGATTTCCTCCCGCTGTAAATCACATTCATAATGGGGGTAGATAAAAATGGGGAAGAGCGGAGCGAGGACGCGCTCAGGGAGAGGAGGCATAAAAATCAATCCAATTAGAAGCGGATGGTGGAAGGAACGGTCACGTTATTGAAAATGTGGGCTATTCCTTGAGGAACACATTACTTCCCCATGGCGTTATATTTTTTCCATATAGCACTGCTGAAAATTATATAATCCCTTATATCAAATTATATAAGGGATTATTAACGTTCTAAGGTGCTACTAATAAAATACAGTTATACCAGGCCGATTGTTAGCTAACCTAAACTGACGTTCGAAATCATGTGTCTTTTAAGAACAGTAAACCAAATTAAAGTTTACCAATTTGCAAGTATTTTATTATTTGCTGTTATCTTCATCTGAAGAAATTTGATTCAAATTAATAACATAATAAAGTTCATCAATTTACAACACTTGTATTATTTGCTCTTATCGTCATAGCAAATGTTTTAATTCCAATTAAAACTATTTAGAACGAATAACATAAAATTTTCAATAATTGCATTACTTGCTTGTATTCATCGCATTTTTTTAATGTACTGTTAGTAATATTAATATTATATGTATGCGTGAATTTGCAAGAGATGATTAACATGCAACATAGGATTAATCATTTCAATAGTTATACACTTCTGTCATAATGACAGCAATGTATCAAAGCCTCTTTTTAAAAATGCAACATACAAGTAATTCTCTGTGAGGCACATATAACAGTTACGAAGCGAACAATGTATACAAATGAAGAAAGAGCTCAGTTATTCAAATGGATAATGCTACAAACCTCAGCTTAAGATTGTTCACTTCGTAAACTGTAATATTTGCTTCACAGAGAATTAATTTTACTAGAATGTTGCATTTATAAAAAAAAAAACTTTGACACATTGCTGTCGTATTGAGAACCTTTAAAAATTGAAAAACCTCACAGGCATTGTTATGAGACACAATTAATTGGAAATTATTATTATTATGATTATAAAACGTCGACCTCTTCAGGTCTTTTGCATTTTAAAATACGCAGCATAATCATTAAAGTTTTGACGGTAAACATTCTAATTTTGACAGCATACGTGCACATTTGAAAGACCACTGACAATCATTGAAATTTTGTCCCAATAATTATAAATTTTTATGAAATAGAAATAAAAATATACAATAGACAGTGTAATTGTGACAGAATAAGTGCAAATTTGACGGTGATATTGATATTTTCTTAAAGTAAGTGGAAATTTCAACGACTTAACAATAATTTATATTTTGACAGTAAACATTGTTAGTTTAACTCAGAAATTATAAATTTAACAGAAACCATTGATGTTACGACAGAATATGTGTACACCATTAAAATATTGATAGAGTAATAATAAATAGCAAAGATTACTGTCAATAATTTAACATTATATATAGTAATTCTGACAGAATAAGTACAAAAATGATAGTAAACACAGATATTTTAACAAAATAACCAATCAGAGTATACATTGATGTATTGACAGAATGAGTGCAAATTAGAATGACTTCTGATAATTATTGAAATTTTGATAGAATACTTAAAAATTTCAATGATTACTGTCAATGATTAACCATTAAACATTGTAATTTTGACAGAATAAGTACAAATTTGATAGTAAACATTGATATTATGATAAAATAAGTGGACATTTATTAGTATACATTGATATTTTAGCAGAATAAATGCAAATTTCAATGTACTACCGATAGTGATTAAAAATTTTACCTAATAATTATACATTCCAGTGATTACTGTCAGTAATTGAAAATATTGAAAATACACCATTAAAATTTTAATAGAATAATAATAAATATCAATGATTACTGTCAATAATATAACATTAAATATAGTAATTCTGACAGAATAAGTACAAATTTGATAGTAAACATAGATATTTTAACAAAATAAGCAAAACGAGTATACATTGTTATCTTGACAGAATGAGTGCAAATTAGAATGACTTCTGATAATTATTGAAATTTTGATAGAATAATTAGAAACTTCAATGATTACTGTCAATGATTAAACATTAAACATTGTAATTTTGACAGAATAAGTACACATTTAATAGTAAACATTGATATGTTGATAGAATAAGTGAACATGTCATTTCAATAACTACCGATAGTGATTAAACTTTTTACCTAATAGTTATACATTCCAGTGATTACTATCAGTAATTGAATATTACACATTGTAACTTTGACATAGAAAGTTCAAATTTTATAGTAAACATTGATATTTTGAGAGAATAAGTGAAAATTTAATAGTATTCATTAATATTTTGACTTCTGATAATTATTAAAATGTTGGTAGAATACTTATAACTTTCAATAATTACTGCCAATCATTAAACATTAAACATTGTAATTTTGACAGAATATGTTCAGAGTAAACATTGATAATTTGATAGATCAAGTGAAGATTTTATAGTATACATTGATGTGTTAACAGAATAAGTGCAAACTTCAATGACTAACGATAGTGATTAAAAATTTTACATAATAATTATACATTCCAGTGAGTACTGTCAGTGTAATTTTGACAGAATAACTTCAAATTTAATAGTATTCGTTATTATTTTCACTTCTGATAATTATTGAAATTTTGATAGAATAATTATAACTTTAAATGATTAAACATTAAACATTATAATTTTGACAGAATAAGTACAATTTGATAGTAAACATTGATATTTTCTTAGAATAAGTGAATATTTTATAGTATACATTGATATTTTAACAGAATAAGTGCAAATTTCAATGACTACCGCTAATTTTTGAAATTTTGATACAATAATTATGACATGAAAACATCGACTGTTACATATATACATACATACATACATACATACATACATTAATATCCTTTAGGAAAATTATTGAAATTTGGACTGTATTATTGTAAATTTATAACAGTCAATTATAATTTAACAGTCAAAAATGATTTTTCGACAGATATGTGCAAGTTTCAATTACTATTGATAACCATTGAAATTTGCACCGAATAATTGTAAATTTGACAGTTATCGTAGCAATTTTGACAGAATAATTATACATTTCAATGATTATTGTCAATGATTTAACAATAAACATTGTAATTTTGAGCAATTATATTTTGACAGAATGTGTAAATTTCAATGTCAAATTTGTCAGTAGTTATTGATATTTTGTGAAAATATGTCGACATTTTAATGACAACTGACAATCATTAAAACTTTGGCAGAATAAAATTATAAATGTCAATAATTTCTGTCAACAGTTTAACTATAATCCTTGAAATTTTGACAGAATAAGTGCAAATCTGCTAGTGAAAATTTATATTTTGACCGAAGTTTTGACTGAATACTTGTAAATTTGAAAGTAAACATTGCCATTTTGACAGAATAACTATAAATTTCGATAACTACTGAGAATCAATGACATTTCAACAGAATAATTGTAACTGTTTCAGTAATCAGTAATAACTATAAATTTCATTAATTACTGTCAATAATAAAACTTTAATCATTGTAATTTTGATATAGTAAATGCAAATTTAACACTAATGTTGTTTTGATAAAACAAATATAAATTTCATTGACTACTGACAATCATCGAAATTTTGCCAGAATAATGGTAAATATAAAACATAGATTTTTCCATAGAATATGTGTAAATTTTGAAACTTCAGTACTGATAATTATTGAAATTTTTACAGAATAATTGTACATTTGACAGTAATCGTAGAAATTGTATCAGAATAATGATAAATTTCAACTATTACGGTTGATAGTTTAAAAATAACCATCGTAATTCTGGCAGAATACGTCAAATTTGACAGTGAATATTCATATTTTGACAGAATATGTGTAAATTTCAACGACTTTAATGAAATTTTAAGCGATTAATTGAGCCGCTGATTACCAAAGAGGAGTAGGTAAATACTTTTTTTTTAAATTATAAATTTAAAAAAAAAACAGAAAAAAAACACTACTCTGTGCTTAATAAATTTTGTTTTCATAGATATGATGAAATGTGTATAAATTGCAATAATTATTGTCAATTATTACACTTTAATCATTTTTAAATTTTAAATTTAAACAAAAAATCAGAAAAAAGTTACACTACTCTGTTTACTAATTTTCTTTACATAGATTTGATGGAATAATTATAAATTTCAATAATTATTGTCAATTATTAAACTTTAATAATAATAAATATGATAGAATAAATGCAAATGTGCTAATAATCAATGTTGTTTTGATACAATAAATGTAAATTTCAATGATTACTGACAATCATCGAATTTTTGCCAGATTAAGTAAGTGTGCATACTAATAACTACTGGCAATCATTGTAAATTTTATAGAATAATTGTAAATTTGGTAGTAATCCTGTGTGGAAACTTACTAAATACTAATTATACGTTTGGATGATTAGTGGCAACAGTGGAATGCTAAATATTGCAATTTTGACAGAATACGAGTAAGTTTGACACTAATTATTGGTAATATGACAGGATAAGTTTAAATTTCAATGACTACTTGCAATCATTATGTATATTGAATATCATCATTAAATCAACACTTTAATCGAAAGGGTGAATAAAATGTTTATATTTCCGCTTTATTCACTATTATCACTGACAACGTTAATAAAGTAAAAAAATACGTAACTTCACACTATCCTTGAAATTTTTGTTGTCACCTGACAATGTGACACTTCGCGCAAATTCTTCAATTCTAATAACGAATTGTAAAAAATCTGGTATGATACACGTGAATAAAGCAATTTTATCCACTCGAAAACATTATCGCACTTGGGTTCGCCTCTTGCGCTAAACTGTTTTTTTGTGGATAATATTCGACTTTATTCACTTATATCATAAATAGCTATTAGCTATACAATTGTAAATTAGACAATGATATTGTGACAGAAGAGGTTTCAAATTTCAATACTACTAATAATAGTAATTTTTATAAATAATTTTTTTTGTTATCTTGAAGAAAATATCTAAAATTAGCTAATAGTATAAAATCTTCCTGCATCCCAAAAAAAAGTACACAAATGAAAATTGAGTTTCACTTACACCTTTAGTTTTGACCTAAGTATAAGGTAAACATTAATAAACATTATTATTATTATTGTCATTATTGTGTCGCAAATGACTTTTTTTTAACAAAAATCGAATTTTCAGTTGTATGAATTGAAAATTGTATGAAATCCAATTCAACATTCATACTACTTAAATGAAAATCGTAAGGAATTTGGTTTAAATTTAAAAAAAAAAAAACAAGAAATCTAATGAAAATTCTATAATCCGTTTATAAATTTTTATAATGATTCCACAAAATCCCCTAATTTCTAAGGAAATTAACATTTAGTAAATTCTACTAAAACATATTATTTTTACACAGAAAATCGCGTAGAGAATATGTGGATGTATTTATTTTTGTAAGATTATTATCTAAATTGTGTACTACACGTATTTTATGTAGTTCTACGAATTTGCATTTAATCCACCATGAAATAGCAATCGATCTAAAAGCATTGCTGTCGCCATTAACCAGAGTTCTTGGGGTTATAAAAAATGCAATGCCTTTGCGGAAACTGGGAGTTTTGGACCTATCTATGCGACACATAAATACGCCTTTTTTATTTAGATAGTTTCTGTCGAAGGAGCGCGGCTTACATGGAAATTTATTGGGAATAAACGTCCCCTCCCCTGATAAATATCAATTTGTCGGATGGAACGGCCACCAGTACAGACGTACAGTCGCGTAAATACTCATAGGGACGAGCGGAATGTCTTCGGGAGTGCCGGAGCAAAATTCCAAGAAATACAGATAAAGTAGGATCTAGGATATGGAGATGTAGTGTGAAGTAATACGAAGTAATGATGAATGTATGGGGTTAAAACGCGATCGGTTATGATGTAGCTTCCACTGTTTTGCTAAAAAATATATCCTATAACGATTTAGAATTCCTGGACATCATGTATGTCGAAAGATTTCTGGAAACCAGGATGACTCTGGATATTATGTATGCCAAACAATTTCTGGAATACCTGGACTTTATCCATGCCGAAATTTTTCTGGAATACCTGGACTTTATGCATGCCGAAAATTTTCTGGAATACCTGGGCATTATGTATGCCGATAAAAATCTGGAATACCGTAGAATTTTCATTTCGCAAAACTGTCTGAATTCAATCGAATTTTTGTTCATGTTGAATAAATTTGTGGGTGTCATTACATTTTTCATATATTTTTCACAATTTTCTTGAATTCCCTATAATGTCATACCAATTTTGTAAAAAACAATAATGAAAGTTGTATGGATTTTGTTAAATTTTCAAACCATTTCTTCCAGGGATTTTAATATTTTATTCTCGTGGGTTCTTAAGTAACTATGATAAAACATTTCTTGAAAACTATGCAATTTTCAATTACCTTGCAAAACTATTGAATTACATAATATACAAATATACAATTGAAATTGAACGTTGAAAACTTTCATGGGTATCATCAAACTTTTATATACATTGATAATTTCCTGGGGTGCTCTATAATTTATATGTACGTTGATTTTTTCTCTCTAACTTTACAGCAAAAATAAATAAAAATTTTCGACTTCGGTGTCTTATATTGTATATTTACGTGTTTTTTTTTAAAATTTTTGGTCAACGAAGGGAATTTTTAATTCGCAAATATAATAAAAGTTATACACGTGAGACAGGAGCTGTTCACCTCATCTGTTGCTGCATTGTATCATGTTAGTTTTTATCACTGAGTCAGACGGCTGAGAAGTTGGATGAACTATCAGTGAGACCTGTTTGTCTGTCTGAAGTTGTCGAAGCCTAATCGATCGTGGCATAATTTACGGCAGCCGAAAGAGCACAACTCGCCAGGGATGTCCTCCAGGTGCAATGCCCCAAAACAACGCGGTCTCCGTTTCAAATCAGCCTGATTGATCGAGAGGCGTCTGTGGACGTAAAGTTCATGCAAGAATAAGTTATTGATTCCAGAAGATCTGCGAAGTTGGAGACTCTCCAGTGAAATTTAATTTTTTTCTGTGGCATAATTTTGTGTTATTAAGGTGTTATTAAATGTTCGAAAAATAGTTCACTTGGCTACACGTAAAATTAAACGATAGTTTAGACTCGTGCAGACCAAAGCTGACAATGACTCATCGCTCCATGAATTCGACATACGTTTTTATATTTCATTTCATTCTATTACATTTACCTTAAGCATACCAGTGAGCACAGAGAACGCGATTCTTTGTTCGAAAAAGCATAAGTCATTGCCAGCTTTCGTTGGACTACTGTAGTAGGTGTATCGTATTCAAGACTACAAGCAACCAACTACAGGGTGTCACACGCTAATGGACCATTAAAAGTGTATGGTATTCCCGATAAAATAAAAAGTTGAAAAAAAAACATCCAAACATGGCTGATTCCGTTCTCCTCAAGTAAAATACTTTCAATCTTCTATCACTTCCGGTTCTACCGGAAGTAGCCATAAATTTGTTTTTTATGATTGGAACACCCTATATATTATTATGTTTCTGACATCCCCGTTTAATTTGAAATATCTTTTATATAAATGTGTGTACATCTATCTTTTTTACTTTCGGAGATACACATTAAATTCCAAGATTTTTACCTCAAAAAGACATGAAAAATGGCTTTAATTTCTCTTAGAAATAAGATATAAACTGAAAATGTATCTCGAATTCTAGAAGGTACCTCTATGACTAATATGTTTCGCAGCTGGAAATTTTGGCAATAAATTTTCTGTTTTTATTTAATTTTTAAGAGTATTTGAAGCCATTTATCATAATGTCTTTTTGAAGTCAAAATCTTTAAATTTAATTTATATCTCAGAAATTAAAAAAGATAGGTTAAAAATTCTACATACATCTATACAAAAGTTGTTTCAAATTAAACGGGGAAGCTAGAAACATAATAATATATAGGGTGTTCCATTTTAAAAAGAAAAGTTGATGGCTACTTTCGCTAGAACCGGAATCAGCCATTTTTTTATGAATTTGTTGGGGAACCCCATAAACTTTTAATGGTCCATGAGCGTGGGACACTCTGTATACTTATGAAGATTAAGGTGATTGATTCAGCTCAACATAAATTTCTAGGATTTATATCTGAAAAATATTTCACTTCTTAACAATAAAAAAAATTCTGATGTGGCCACAGCACATAACATTATCATACGTTTGATATAAAAAACGAATAATTGTTAATTTTCAGATAAAAATCTTTGTAAACTTAATTTTTATACTAAAATAACATGCCATAATAACATGCCATAATAGTTACCCAAAATTTAATTTTCTAAAACTATACAGGATGAGTCGGGAGGAACGGACCAGACTCCAGGAGTGTATTATGCACATGAACATTTAAAAAAACTTAAATGTTGTTATCCGATTTTCATTTGTTTTTAAGTTATAGTTTCGATCAGTGTGCTGAAATTTCGGATAAATATGTTTTTATTCGGAGTTTCCTGATGTGGAAACCGGTGACGATATCCTTCAGCAGCAGCTTTGGCACTCCCATTACAAAGACCATAGACAAACACCATATTTTCATATTCAAGATTTGAAACTATAACTTGAAAACAAATGAAAATCGGATAACAACATTTGATTTTTTCTTTAATTATTTTTACGTGTACAATACACTTCTGGTGTTTGGTCCGTTCCTCCCGACTCGCCCTGTATAGAGAGAAAATTGCATCTTTTATGAATTCTAGAATTTTTCCAAACTTTAGGCAGAAATATTTTGATTTCATCAGTTTTGTTAATTTTTTGTTGAATTTACTACAAAATCTAAAAATAAGAATCTGTCACGAATTCCTTGTGTTTTGTTAACTTTTGTTGGAGTTTCTCGCACTTTCTTTTAATTTTTGGTAATGTTTTCACTAGTTATAAAAATCTGTTAATATTTGGTTGTATTTTCAATTCTTAAAGTTTTTCGATTTTTTTACCAAAATTGGAATAATTGAAAATTAGTTTAGTAATTGTGAAAACTTTTAACAGAATAAGTGTAAATTTCAATGAATACTGACAATCATTGAAATTTTGACTAAAGAATTGTAAATTTGACAATAATATTTTGAAAAGTTTCACACAGGTTTCATGGTGTAAATTTCAACGACCACTGACATTAATTATTTTTATTGATCAAATTTATGTGAAATATTCAAAGAAATATCAATAATTAGCAAATGGTTCAACGTTCCTTCCTACATCCCAAAACATAATTGATATTATGACGGAATAAGTGTAAATTTCTATTCAAATTTCAAATTTTGACTAAATCATTCAAAGTTTGACAAAGATATTTGGACAGAATATGTTTTGACTAAAATTGTTATGAGTTTTTGAATTTTTGTAAATTTCGGGTTATAATAATCACAAATTCTTCGAAGTTATTAAGTTTTTTTCATGTCTAATGAATTCTTAAGGTTGTGGGTCTTGAATTCATCGAGTATTCTTGTATATGTATCGAAATGATCACAAATTATTCAGTTTTAAGAATTTTGGCGATTTGTAACGAAGTTTTGGAATATAGTGAACTTTTGCTGCAGTTTCTCGCAAATTCTTATAATCTAGGTTAAAGTTTTCCATGAGTATATAATTTTTGGGCACTTTTGGTTGCATGTACTTACCACAAATTCTTGAAATTGTTTTATTTGTAATTTCAAATTCTTGGCAAATGTTTTCTCATTTGTTTGAAGTTTAGGTAATAAATATCACAAATACATGATGTCTCATGAATATTTTGAGCATTTCAAATTAATTCTTGATTTTCTGTTAACTTTTGGTAGACTTTTCCACGGATATTGGAAAGTTGTAGAGTTTTTCATTAATTATATATGTTTATGGTTGTTCTAATAAGTACTTACTGGTATTTGTTTATGTATTTTATTATTGTTTTTTATCGCTTAATATTAACCGAAACTAGTCGGGCGATAAAAATAAATAATAAAATAAATAAACAAATACCAGTAAGTACTTATTAAAACAACCTTAAATATATACATACAGGGTGTCCTAAATAGAGTAGGATTGCATGGGTATCTTTCTTATTTTGAGAGCTATAGATCTGGTGAAATAGACAATGTCTATTTTGTATACTGGTTCAGATTATGTTGAAAAAATTGCAAAAGTCCGAGCAGTGTAGAAATTATTCTAAAAAAACTAATAATTGCTATTATCTAAAAACTACGATATTACCATAATTATTAAAGATGCGAAAATAAGTTTAAAATAAAAGTTACTTGGTTCGATCGCGCAAATTTAGGAATCAAGTCAAAACAAAAGTCAAGATGGCGGTTTCCGAGATATTAATAGCAACTTTCTTATTTTAAATGGCCGCCATATTTGATTTTTATACGTCTAAATAGACTTTATTTTGCTCTTTTCAACGATGTATAACAACCTGTCAAAATGTCAAAATGAAAAAAGTGGTCTATTTTATCATTAACCGAAACTAGTCAAATATTAATTTGACATGTGAAAGTCGTATGACGACAGGCATGAAAATATATTCTATTCAATTCTATATAACTGGTAATTATGGATAAAACCTTAAACATAATTATATATTTGTTGCTGAAATTTTCGTTGCATGAATTCGTAAAGTTTTCTTCACTTCTGGTTGTATTTCTTGGGAATTTTTAAAATGTTGAGAATTTTTGGTGGATTTCTAATTAATCGTTAATAACTTTTGATCTAATTCCTCGCAAATTCTTATATTTTGCCATGTTTTGGTTGCACGAATTCGTAAAGTTTTCTTCATTTCTGGTTGTATTTATCATTTCTTCAAATCCTAAGAAATTTGAGTGGATATCTAATTTATCCTTTAATAACTTAGGATACTATTTCTTGAATTCTTGAAGTATACTTAATTTAAAACTCTTGACAAATTACGAATTTTTAGCAAAAATCTATTGAATTCGTCAAGTTATCGTCATTTCTGGTTGTTTTTATAATCTTTCTTTTTTTACTCTTTCGGGTGTCGCAGCATTTCTGGTTGTACTTGTTGAAAATTCTTAAAATGTTAAGATTTTTTGGCGAATTTTTAATTAAACGAGCGTGAGCCTATTAGGACACACCTAAAATCCTACCTTACAAATGGAGGTTTCTATACGGTACAGGATTTTCTGACTGATGACTGTAATGCTTGACCATTGCATACTTTTGATGTTGTGTATGTAATGTGTTGTTTGTATTATTTTATGTAACTGTATTGCCACCTACATTTTACATGTAATATGTAATTAATGTTTATTGACTGTATTGACGACCACATCCACAACGATTTGTGCGGCGTAATGTAATTGTCTTTGTATATATAATGTATGTATTGTATATTTTGTATATTGTAGCTAGGTGGAAATAAATGAATATAAATGAATATGAATATGATTCATTTCCAGGGAAATTCTTATATTTTGCCATGCTTGGTGAAAATCTCTTGAAGTTTTGAATTTTTCTATATTTTTGATAGAATTTGTAATTTCTTGAAATTTTAAGTAATTTTGAAAGATTCCTAATTTATTCTTAAATAACTTTTTATACAATTTCTGTAATTCTTGATGTGTACTTAATGTATGACAAATTCTTGAAATTACAAGGAATTTCGGCAGATTTCGGGGTTTTGGAAAATTTTGCTACAATTTTTTCCAAAAAGTTAGCGTCAAGTTTTCTACGAACTATTAATTTTTTGTACATTTTTGGTGTACATATTACAATTTTTTACAATTATTTTATGTGCAAATCTTTCAAATTCTCAGTAATTTTAATACAGAAAAAAAGTGTATGTATAAGTATAAATGTATATATATAAGAAAATTATATATTTATAATTTATTATAATTATATTTAGTTCATTTTGCACAATATTTGCCGATTGTTTTACAAAACAATCGACAGTGAATAGCAGAAAATTATAGATCAATAAAATTAAAAAAAATACTACTAAGTCTTAGGCATGAAGTTGGATACTCATTTCTCAAAATTGAATATCATGAAAACGGTAATGGGTAAAAATTTAAAACATACTACATAAGTTCCGCCTAAATGGCGCAAAATTATAGCACAGAAAAAATTGAAAATTTCATCAGTGAGCCTTACTCATTTTCATTTTCAAATTAAAAAAAAAATACTAGTGAGTCGTAGGCATGCAGTCTGAGACTTTAGAGATGTCACGAAAATCTAAAGGACACAAAATACGGGGCAAACATGCGGCACAAAATTCGGCCCAAATATTTCAAAATTATAGCACAGGAAAAATAGAAAGTTTCATTATAGAGAATTTATAGTTTCATTTTTAGGAAAAAAACAGCACTCAAATATAGAAGATAAAATATTATAGAACTTCAAACTCCAGATATAGCACTAGCATTGCATTAAATTTGCGAAAAAACCGCACACATATATAGAAGATAAAATATTATAGAACTTCTATCTCCAGATATAGTACTATTGTTGCATTCAAAAAGCCCGCAAATTCAATACAGCATGATTTAATTGACTAACTTTTAAAATGTTATTTAACAATTAGTCTTTTATAAACAATTTAAATAGTGTATTAGATCCAGGTGCATAAGAGAGCCTTTCAAGCACGCTCGCGGGGTTCAAGCGTAGTGCTCGAAAAGCCCTTATGCACGTGATTATACGTTGTTTATTATTTTACCTGCACCATAATGTGGAAATAAAGAGAACATAAGAAACATTTAAATCCATTTTACAATATTGGTGCGGGTGGATGCTATTTTTAATTCATGTTGACTAGCATCTGATGTGAATGTAGAGAATAAGATTGATAATTATATAATTAATTTCTATCAGATTATAATTGAAAAATTCTGATATTCTGTATGTACTTTGTTATAAGAAATTGAAGGTATTAGAATAAAAACGTACAAGTGCAATATTTTAAATATGTGAAACAAGTGCGTTTTATAAAACATGAGATACTTATTTATATCCAAAACACAACTTTAGAACTAAAATTATACTATTTATTGTGGATATTGTTGTTTATAGTGGATGTATAATCGTGGACAATTAGCATTTGTTGCATTAATGTCATGTGCTGTAGACGTCACTTTTAGCAACGAAATTCTGAAGGTTGAAACTGCTAGTTTCCAAATAACCAATATTAAGGAGTATGAAGCTTTTGGTTTCTGGTTTTCGGTTTTCCAGCAATCTAAAGTGTACATTTAATATTACTGGAATAAACAATAGTACTGGCTGACGTTTATCGGGATCGATCAAGGTTAGTCAATAAATGAGTTGTTACCAGGCAATATTAAAACACGCCGTGCTAGATAGACGGTACTCAGGACTGCTAATTAGTCCGATAACCAAAAAGTGTTGTTAAAAGTAAGCATCTAGGTAAATATCTTTTATCTTTTACTTTATCTTAAAGTATATGTTATTGATTCAATAATCAATCAATCATTTTTTTTATGTGACGAAATCTAATGGGCTCAAAATTAAAAATATACGGAACAGCATTCGGCCTAAATAACCCAAAATTATAGCACAAGAAAAATAGAAAGTTTTATCTCACTCATTTTTACGAAAAAATATGTGTTACATTACCGAATTCAGGGAAAAAAACTTAAAAAAAAATTAAATATGATCCCCCGTGCCATTAAAATCAGGCTAGCCTTGAATCTCAAAAACAAAATATTGCATAAATTTGAAATACATCTCAGATGATAGAATTTAAATACTTTTAAACTGTGCCAAATTTCAACAAGTTTTCAAAATATTTAACAATATCCTTATTTTTTAGTGACTATGTATAAAAAGACATGACTTTGACGATAGTAGACACGATTTCCGATTAAGGAGCTCTGCCGCCATATTCGCCCCCTACTAATGAGTAGTAGAACTAAATTTGACAATGTTTCCATGCTGATAGATGAAACACAACCCAATAGTACAAAATAATATTTTGTAAATAAAACTGAAGCATATGTCAGCGGGCCGTACAGGCAAAAGCATAACCTACATATAAAAACAATGCTGGCTGTTTAATTCCCATGACAACCGAATCAGCAATTAGTGGGTAGCTATAGGCAAGAACATAATGTACAAATTGAAAAATAGCTTGCTGTTTGGTTGCCATAGCAACTATTAGTAGTTAGGCAACACGGGTTCCAGATCGCCCCCCGCGAAGATTTCGATTAATTTAATCCGCGGTTTTTATTGGCGGATTAATCAATTACCGCGGGCAGTAACAATGGGTTGATTGCGGAAATCGCGAGTAATTTAATCACAAATACAGGATAACAATGGAATAATTGCAGATGCATTACTTTAATTACAGGTGCATTACTGCAATTACAGGTACTTTAATTGCAGGTTAATTGACGATCCGCGCATTTAATTGGCAGTCTAATCACCGCGAGCGGTAACAATAGATTGATTGCGAGTAATTTAATCACAATTGCAGGATAACAATGGAATAATTACATCAATTGTAGGTACTTTAACTACAGGTTAATTGACGATCCGCGCATTTAATTGGCAGTCTAATCACCGCGGATCAAATTGATATCATAGATCGCTAGACTGAGGATCGCCACACAGTAGCCGCCCCCGATACCACCGCCCCCGACCTCGCCGCCCCCAGACCACCCACGAGGCCAGAGGCCGCCGCCCCCGCGCCGCCCCCGCGCCGCCCCCGCGCCGCCCCCCGGGCACCGTGGTCCACTGTCACACCGCCCCCGATGCGGCCGTGCAGCGAGTTGAACCAGCGATAAGGCCGGGGTCAGCCGAAGGGTCGCCCCACCCGCGGTATGTAATGCGATACGGCAGGAAGTAATCACTCAAACCGGCAGGCCATAAACACATCAATTTTATCATTATGATTAAAATAAAACTGCCGGTTCCCAGACGGCTATAAAAAAAGAAATAGTAGCAGAGTCTGGAGATTAAGACAGCTGATAAACACGGATGTCACCCGATACGGGGTTTTCGGGCGCAGCTATAATCATATCATTATAATTAAGTCACCGGGGCATTCAGACGCGATAACAAAAGGTCGGGGAGATAAGACAGACATGATAAATATATCAATTTTAACGATGTCGTAAATTGAATACTAATGGAAAATATAAAAAATTAGGCGGATGCAGCTGTGAATTAAGATTAGATATCTAACGAAATATGCACGTGCACCAATTAACTTGATGTCGCAACAAGTCGAGACTAGATAATTCCTGTCTGTGTGAAGAAGCACGCCATCACACCCCACCCCTGCGAGGGTTATTTAAACGAAAAACGTCGTGCCACGAGCATCAGTCTACTCCGACCAGTGTCGAAGCTCACATCTAGCCCTTCAAGTTTCTTGTGTTACCCTCTGTGCCAGCACCGATCTCCTAGTGAGTGTTATCGTGTTAACTCACCGTTCAACATACAGTGCCCGACCAGTTTCGAATAGGTAAGTGCTTATTTATATTAAATTAAATATCCGCGGGCCCCAATTTAAATAAAAATTATTAGTGCAGCGGTATAAACTTAATCGATTTAAATGCATTTTCCTGGATATATAGCAGATGCCTCACATCGTAATTTAATGTAGCGTTTGAATCAGCATGAATTAATAGTTTGTATTTTATTGCTCGCAGATATGGACTTCGTAAGCAAGCTGAATAAGATTGGGATGGTAAAAGCTATCATCAAAATCGGCGAACTGGAGCAGGACGTTCAACACCGCATCATCGAAGGCAGGAAAATCACCACCAAATTTGGCGAGAAGCAAACGCTCGAGCTGGAGCAGGGGATCCTATTCCTACCGAAGCGTTTCAACAGCATCAGTAGCGATGAGTTTGGGGAGGCAGTCGCACGCGGTCTGTACATCAGCAGGAGATCGGACAATGGACTGTCGTTTGAGAGTGATGAAGAGAGAGCTGCGCGATAGGACGTTGTTGATGAAGCGTAAAATCGCCGAGGTTAAAAAGATGATCGAGACGCGCAAGCGCAGCTTCGAAATCATCAAGCAGATGGCATCATTAAAAATAAGTGTTTAGTCTTTTAATGTCAGCACAAAGAGATGGACCGCATCGATATCCTCATGAAGAGGTTTGACAGAGAATTCACATTGGAGGAGACGCTTCTGGGCAGCTCTACATTCTCACTCAATAAATCCCAAACAAAGCACGTGAGCATTGGGATAAGTCCTACTGCGGGTTTCATACCCATCGTCAAAATATGGGGTCCATTCGCCTCGATATTCTTCACAGCGGACGAGTGGAAGCAGTTTACCGCCCTCAACATTGGAGGATTGACAGAGCCCATCTCGATGGAGCAGTTCGACATATATAGAGAGGCCTCACTGTGGATCGAACAGAGAGAGTTCAAGATAGCTCTGTCTGAAGAGGCTGTACATACCCTGGTGCGCATTAAAAAACTAATAGACTCTAAATTGGATATTTTAACAGAGTGCGCATTTAAAGACTATTACAATAGTCTGCTGTGCGCGTGTGCAAAAATGAATAATGGTGATTTAATGGATAATATTATGATGTTAATAGATCCACATAAAAAATTGTTTCGAGCACAAATAATGTTAGAATATTTGTACATGTATAATGATGCTATACTGTCAACATATGAAAGTTTAAAATAAATATCTCCTATATCTATTTATGTGTCTTATTAACCACCTGTAATAAATAAAGAAAAATAAAAACAACGGATAATAATAATACAGATTTATTGCTCATCATGTTGCATCTCTATCAGGGAATTACATATATTACAATACATTTGTACTATCTATCCAGGAATTAAATACATTATCATGGCCCAGCCACTTGACAAAGACTTTGCTGCCCTTCCGCTTCAAGACCTTCTCAACGAGGTAGGTATCAGGATGTTTCGTCAGCTGCAGCTCTTCATTATAGAATGCTCCGCGTATGGGGGTCCCATGCATGTCCTCGAGCAGATATGAGGCAGGATCTGTGATTCCCGCCCCTCCCGAAGCCCCACCAGCCCCTCCGCCCCGCCCGAAGCACCACCGCCCATTATATTCTTAAAATGTAGTAACGTGTGAGACGCTGTGATACACATGTGAGACGCTGTGAGACAGCTGTAAGACACCTCTGAGACAGCTGTGAGACACCTGTGAGACACCTGTGAGACAGCTGTGAGACACCTGTGAGATACCCGTGAGACATCTGTTGGCGGTGGTATATATATATTTTTTATCTATTTTATAGTTCATTTATTTATGTATTTTTACCGTTTTTTATTCATTATCTTGTATATTTCTTATGTTTTTATTTATTATCTTGTATATTTTGTATGATTTTATTTATTATCTTGTATATTTTACATATTGTGCGTATATATTTCTGCATTGTATATTTAAATAATATTGTACATATTTATATGATGATTTTTCCTTATTTAATATGATGTTCTCTCTATGCACTGTGGAGGGGGTGAATAAAATAAAGTTTTTTACATTGTATTATTATTTTTTATTACCATATAAAATATCCATTACATACTCGTACAGAACTACAACATTCCTATAACTACAAGCTACATTCTTATCATTAAGTACATGAAGTCTACAACAATCTCGGGTTTTTAGCAGTTTGGGGCAGGTATCATACTCTTCTAAATTAACAACGTTATCAAAAAAATTACTGAGGTATGCAGCCTTTGGAGCGCCCTTGACATAGACAACATCAACTGGATATCTCCTAAATAAGTTTCCAATGTTGGATAGATTTGAATAACCTCCGCTGTAGGGCAGTCCATGGTGCATCCTCTCCAGCCACACAATCTCTTTCTGGCAGCTCCGGCTCAGCGCGATGAATGGTTTGGGCGGCTTGAATAGGAATGTCTTTATCCCCTCTCCATCAAATGTTAGAGCCACTTCCTTGGGTGTAAATTCAGGTGTGCAAAAGCCTTGTATATCAACGACCAGCACTCGCAGCGTTGAAGCAATATGCTTGCGTAGAACAGGTTCCAGCATTCTCCCAGCTTCAGCTATGCGCCTCTCGAAACGTAGCCTATCAGCAACAATATGTTTCCACTGTGTATGCTGATCACCCTCATGAGGTCTATACATCAACGTTATGGGGCATAAATCAAAGCTTACTCTCTTCGGCATTTAAGTGAGCTTTTTAACCTCTCCTGTTAGAGGTCTGTACTCAACGATGCTATCGTACAGAATGAGGCAATATGCTCGAGTACCGGCAGCAAATGCTGCGGTCGCCTCCAGCTCGATATTCAAGTCGACTGTAGCTGTTTTAATGCTATCATTCTGCTTTGATACGTCAAATAGAAAGATCATCTGATCTCTAAACTGAGTATAATCCAGCATAGGCATAGCATCAGCGCGGTCATAATAACTTTTTTGAAACTCGACATACATATGGTACGCACGCGTGTAATCGCCATCTGCGATATCGAGATTTAATGCATCGTAAGGATAAGTTTCCGAGTTTAGATGAACTCGTATATTTTTAATATTGCAATGATCAAATCTCGCGCAGTCTACGCCAACATTATTTCTCCTATTTTGCTGCAATACAATACCGATATAGCGAGGCTTCTCAAGATTACTCGAAGTCTTTACGGGCCAGATTTCTTTTTCAGTCTGTCGTAAAGCTGTAAGTTCACGCAGTTCACATCCGCGAAATGCTACACGAATCGGTGCATTCTTGTGAATATTTTGATAGAGAGCTAATCTATTCGCAGAACTTGGCTGTATATGAGGGACGTGCCATTCAACTTTATTGAGTCTAAGGACAGCTCCGGCAGTACCGGTATAGCAGTTAGTATCAGTGGCAGATCGCAAAAGTATTAATTCTTGCTTGATATTCGTAATCACTTTACGATAATCCTCTGCAAATCCGAGCCAGTACTTGAGCGGAATTATAGCGAAAAATTTGTTATTATTGACGACAAAGGTTTTCAAATGTCCGGTGGAACACCATCCTGCCATCTCAGCAGCGTTTATATCCTCACCTCGCATTGAGAGCAGCCCTTTGATTGTACTAGTTATGCCAACATTGCGAATTTTATCTACCTCAATACCATTCAATTCATATCGCACCTCCTCAAATAAAAAACTGAATGCATTTTGAGTAAGAGAAAATTGGATGGGAATACCGCCTGCTCCTGCAGGAGGCTCGACCTGACCGCTAATATAGATGTAGCTATCGTGAGGCAAAGTCAGAATATCCTGCTGCTGGATCGTAATGCGGATTTCATCATTATTACCGAAATTTGCCGATCTGGGATGATATGCATGATGCTGCGTCTTTATGATATCGTCTTGGAAAACCACATCTTCAAAAATATTCAGCTCAGTCATTTCGTTAGCTTCTTTTTTAGATTATAGCCGATTTTAAGGAGCTTGCGCTTAACAGCAGATGATGTCGCGGCTGCGGTTCTTCGCCTACTACTGATTGATATACTCCCGAAGCAGATGCCCATGTTAGCGCTGTCTCAGCTCCAATCGAACTAATATTTTCTCGCCTCTAAAGTTAACCGGATCGCCGCTCTGGTCCACTATCCTAATGATTATACTATCGATGCTGCTTGTGTTAATGACGGGTAGGTATAAAATGTTTCTGGGTTCTATATTTATAGCATAGCCCGGATCTACGGCAGGTGAGAACTCGAATAGCGTATGAGATAGTCTGTTATCGTAATAGGATCCTGTGATGATGTTGCACTCTACCCTGATGCTCGATACTTTAATTATCTGTACAGGTATATCAGATGTATGCTGTGATCCTGCCTCTAATATACGCTCTCCCGAAAACCCTAATAAACTCCCGATAGTGCCTTTATCAGACGAAAAATCAACGCTGAATAGACTTTTAAGCTCGCACTTTAGCGTATTATTGTTTGGCTTGAGCGAAAAAATATTATCGGCGAGCTGATCCCCACTGTCGGATAATAACTGCTGCTGCAAGTACGCCTCAATATCGCTAATTTCGTATGAGCCTGATGGTATTACAATTTCCTTACCTCCGTTATATATAAACTTATTACACCCTTCCTCAATATTCGGTATCGTATTATATGTATGTAGCCCTATTAAACCCAAGCAATAAGATGACCTATCATCGAGCTCGATCGGCGGATAATAATCAGCGCTGAGGATGTTATCTGTACCTTGCAAGGTGAATGTCTGAGACATGACTGAGATATGTCGGTACATGCAAGGCTATTTATACAAAAATTCCAAGCACAGATGACCACAATTATAAGTGTTGAACCTCTGATAGCGCTGTCTATTATATGTGATTTTGCTATCGCCCAGGTAGCATACAAGTTCCGGGGGCGGGGTCAAATCCCCAAAACTATCGAAATACTCGACTGATCTGCCGCGCTTTCTATAGGCCACCCAATGCGTGCCTTCTCCATCCCTGACATCCAAATTAACGATTGCTGATTCATTGTAATGAGGTTTAACAGGCAATGTATCTCGCATGAATACTCCACGGAAATATTTTATATTTTTAGCATGCTCGTTTAGATCGATGTTTGTGAGGGCGCGCTTGGGCAGCTTAATTAGTTTTTTGGTGCAGCCAGGAATAGACCCATGCCTTTCCGATATGGCTTTAAAAATAGCCCCTTACCGTTTTTACCTAAAGCTATAGTTTTAGCGGACGCTCGAGCATCTCCCACCGACTTCACAGCCTTATATATGCCGGCCGCGCCTCCAGCCAGAGAGCCTAGAGCACTAAGTCCGGCGAATATGGGTATTAGCGGCAGGATACCTCCTCTCTTTGGGATTGGGATTATCCTCGGTACGCGGATTTTTTTCTTACCGCCAGCCTCGCGAACGGCCATTTTTGCTGCAGCTAGTGCAACTCGACTCCCCTCCTTAAATGCCTGAGAGCTACCGATTTTACGCTTAAACTTTTTTATAGCCTTTCTAGCCTTCATGACCACCCCACTTCGCATAGCTGTCTTCGGGAGACCCATCCCCATCTTCCTTTTCGCCTTCATCATGTTCGTCACTATCCACGCAGCGCTCTTCTCACCTAGCTTTGCGTTTTGCGACTTGACTCTGGCCCAGGCGGCCTCTTCGAGCTCCTTATCAGCTATATGACGCTCGCTCAAGCTTTTGTTCTGCGAGTAGCGGATGTCGTGTTGTTTACAGGCGCTGTCTAGAGGATTTATGCCAGAATCTCCTCGTTTTAACCTCTTTTCCAACTTTGTACCAGGACCACAGTACTGATAGCCTGGTATGTGTGCCTCGAACGGGAGTGCGTTTATTACTGAATTGATGATGCCTCGACCTTGATACATATTCATCTGAACCTTTCGATCCGCTCGACCCCTATATATAGCACATCCGCGGTGCAGGAGGTTTAGTACGATGAAGGTCGTCAAGCAGCAACAATCGCTGGAGGTGATCAATATGGATCAATGGACGGGTGATGGGTTTGAGGCGAGCTTCACAAGACACAGCAAATTGCTACCCAATACAATCAGGGCGCTAGTATGCGGACCCTCTAATTGCGGCAAATCAAACGTCATGTTCTCATTACTGTTCGCCGACAATGGCTTGCGCTTTGAGAATATCTATATCTTTTCCAAATCGCTATATCAGCCTAAGTATAGAATGCTAGAGCGATTAATGGCCAATATTCCAGAGATAGGATATTTTGCATATAAGGAAAACGAAGAAATAATCGACCCTTCCGAAGCCGAACCACATTCAGTATTTATTTTCGATGATGTTGCCTGTGATAAGCAGGAAAAAATCAGAGAATATTTCAGCATGGGTCGACACAGTCAAGTCGATTCATTTTACCTCTGCCAGACTTATTCTAGAATACCGAAACACCTTATCCGAGATAATGCAAACTTTATCATGCTATTTAAGCAAGATGATCTAAATCTCAGGCATGCATATGAGGATCATGTTAGTGCCGATATGAAGTTCGAGCAGTTTAAGGCTATGTGTATGGCGTGCTGGGATGGGAGATATTCCTTCATAACGATAGATAAGGATAGCGATATAGCTGAGGGCAGATATAGGAAAGGTCTGGATGAGTTTATATTACTCGATTCGCGCGTCTAGACAGGTTTTGACGTGTTTAAACTTGTCTCGACAGGTCGAAACACTCTCGCTGACAGCTAATTAGCATAAATTACGACCGCATCTGGTAACGCTTCATTGTGAATTCTACCTTGGTACAGTACACATCATGAGCGATTTAATAGAGCGGCAGCTGGTTGATATTGAGAATGCGATACGTCGTAAAGTATTTGCATTAAAATTAGAACGCGGTGATAATAGCACGATGCTGGAGCGTCGCTATAAGCCAATCACAGATCCTCTTAAGAAGTTAACCCTGGCTCAGGCTCCAGTGCCGCCGGCAATGCAGGCTCAGCCCTTAGTACGACCACCGCCACCAATACAGGCTCAACCCCCCGTACGTTTACCGCCTCCAATGCAGCCTCGACCCGCAGCACGTTCTGCTCTACATCAACCGTCCACATTCAACATATCCTATACACCGACAACTCCTCCAACACGTTCTGCTCTGTTTCAACCGCCTGCAACCAGCATGTCTACACCCATCATTCTCCCGCCTTTACAGGCAACACCTGCAACCCCTGTTATACGTTCCACACTGAAAGCAGAAGTACAACGCCATATCGCCAAGCTACAAAAGGCTTCGAGGGATCTAAAGTTTTCGGAGTATGGTAGTGAGGCTGACGATGAGCAAGATATGGATACATCGTCTAGAGGGGATGAGCTCTTACATTTACTGGACGGCATGCTGCCTACACCTAGAAAATATTTCACCATGTTAGTTAGGGGTGATGATAAGGACTTAGATAAGACATTCGGTGTAGTCTATAATCGTCATACTGGCGGATTTCATCTGGGTAACTCACCTATTAACCCAGATGGGGAGGATCTTTTAGTCGGGCGAAGTATCTATGCGGGGACCCCTGGCCTCTATGATCTGATTTTTAGTAAGAAGCCAAAATCATTTAGCGGCACAGATGTAACCAATTATGCTGATATCATCGATAAAACCAAAATCGCATATTTCAATTTTGATGAAAACAGCCGCGTTCGAGGAAATAACACACATAAATATAAGAAGTTTATCGCACCTTTATTAAAGAGCACGAGTTCGCCAGCTCTAACTAGATCTCGCGTTAAAACTACTGGAGGTCTAGGGTTCGACTCTGAGATGCAGTGCGACTTAAAAACCCCAGTACAATATCGTTATTGGGATAATATAGAAGAGCTGGTGGATAGGCTATGTCTGCTACATGCTGCTAGGAATGCTGGGAATAGTAGCGTCGGTAATGAGATTCTGGCTATTGAAGAGGAGCTCCGCGAAGCTGATATAATTGAATAAAACGAACGACATGTGCGCTACCTGCTCAAATATACGATGAGCGTCGACAAGTTCGGACGTTTCTTTAGAGCGGGAGGTACGCGAAAATGCTCTCGAGGTCGCGATGGCATAGGATTTATGCTAACGCCGAGCGGTCATTATGATTTAAATAATAGACGCCTCACACGCATAAAGGAGCCCGCGGATTTGGACGATGCGGCTAGCAGGAGGTTCGTGGAAGATTCTTTGAACAAGATGGAGGCTGATATTTTAGAGCGTGCGGCTGGTGCTGCTCGCAAGAAACTGACACTTTATTCGCAGGCTGCTGCGCATAATATGCAAAATCTGCAGAAAAATGTCGATGCGAAACTATCTGATCTGAAGAAGCAGCAGGAGGAAAAACTGCAGGCTAATGTGTGGGAGTTAGCTATCCTGAAAAAGCAGCAGGAAGATAAGCTGCATGCTTATGGCGCTACTATTAAGCAGGAATTGGATGCTCTGAAGAAGCAGCAGGAAGAAAGACTACAGATCCATGATGTAATTGCTGCTCGTGAGTTAGCCGATCTGAAGAAGAAGAGTGAGGATAGCGATGTAAAACTGAGAGAGATGGTGTTCACCAGAGTAGAGCAGCTGCGCGAGTTATTTGTTCAGTTGTCGGCTGAGAGAGAAAAACTTCAGGCTTATGGCGCTGCTTTTAAGCAGGAATTGGATGATGCAAAGAAGCAGCAGGAAGAAAGAATGCAGGCTCACGATGCGCTTGTTATAGGCGAGTTAGCCGACCTGAAGAAAAAGCGCCAGGATGATGATGTACATTTGCGAGAGCTGATACATACCAAAGTACAGCAGACTATAAGAGAGAGCAGACGTACTCCGGGCGTCACTCCTCGCAAGCCCGTAGCCGCACATAAATAATGAGTGCTATTAAGAGCGGTATCGTTGATGAGCTCCATAGACCCGCTCGTGTTAACTTTGGGAGAAGGAGGACTATCATTAAAGGACTTGATGATCTATGGCAAGCTGACTTGGCGGAATTCTCCTTTTACGCTCGAGATAATAAGGGGCACAGATTCATTCTGGTGGTGATTGACTGCTTCTCCAAGTTCCTATGGACTCGTCCACTAAAGGATAAAACTGCTAAATGCGTTAGTGCCGCTTTCGCTGATATTTTTCGCGGGCGTCGTACTCCGAAGAATTTGCAGACTGACAATGGTACTGAATTTTACAACTCTACGATGAAGGCGCTGCTAGCTAAATATAAAGTGAATCATTATTCATCCTATACTAAAATCAAGGCATCCATGGCTGAGCGCGTGATACGTACTATAAAAAATAGTCTTTATCGATCGTTTAGTTTGAGGGGGACATATTCATGGATAGACATTCTCACCGATGCCGCCGCCGAATATAATGCCAGGAAACATCGTACTATTGGCATGAGACCCTGTGACGTCACCAAGAAGCATGAACAACATCTTCTAGATACCGTTTATTCACACGTTAAAATGTCCGGTGTGCGAAAGTTTAGCGTTAATGATGTAGTTCGAATAAGCAGGCAGAAAGCGTTATTCGAGAAGGGGTACACGCCAAATTGGTCGGCTGAATTATTTAAAATTAAGCAGGCTCAAATCACAGATCCTGCCTCATATCTGCTCGAGGACATGCATGGGACCCCCATACGCGGAGCATTCTATAATGAAGAGCTGCAGCTGACGAAACATCCTGATACCTACCTCGTTGAGAAGGTCTTGAAGCGGAAGGGCAGCAAAGTCTTTGTCAAGTGGCTGGGCCATGATAATGTATTTAATTCCTGGATAGATAGTACAAATGTATTGTAATATATGTAATTCCCTGATAGAGATGCAACATGATGAGCAATAAATCTGTATTATTATTATCCGTTGTTTTTATTTTTCTTTATTTATTACAGGTGGTTAATAAGACACATAAATAGATATAGGAGATATTTATTTTAAACTTTCATATGTTGACAGTATAGCATCATTATACATGTACAAATATTCTAACATTATTTGTGCTCGAAACAATTTTTTATGTGGATCTATTAACATCATAATATTATCCATTAAATCACCATTATTCATTTTTGCACACGCGCACAGCAGACTATTGTAATAGTCTTTAAATGCGCACTCTGTTAAAATATCCAATTTAGAGTCTATTAGTTTTTTAATGCGCACCAGGGTATGTACAGCCTCTTCAGACAGAGCTATCTTGAACTCTCTCTGTTCGATCCACAGTGAGGCCTCTCTATATATGTCGAACTGCTCCATCGAGATGGGCTCTGTCAATCCTCCAATGTTGAGGGCGGTAAACTGCTTCCACTCGTCCGCTGTGAAGAATATCGAGGCGAATGGACCCCATATTTTGACGATGGGTATGAAACCCGCAGTAGGACTTATCCCAATGCTCACGTGCTTTGTTTGGGATTTATTGAGTGAGAATGTAGAGCTGCCCAGAAGCGTCTCCTCCAATGTGAATTCTCTGTCAAACCTCTTCATGAGGATATCGATGCGGTCCATCTCTTTGTGCTGACATTAAAAGACTAAACACTTATTTTTAATGATGCCATCTGCTTGATGATTTCGAAGCTGCGCTTGCGCGTCTCGATCATCTTTTTAACCTCGGCGATTTTACGCTTCATCAACAACGTCCTATCGCGCAGCTCTCTCTTCATCACTCTCAAACGACAGTCCATTGTCCGATCTCCTGCTGATGTACAGACCGCGTGCGACTGCCTCCCCAAACTCATCGCTACTGATGCTGTTGAAACGCTTCGGTAGGAATAGGATCCCCTGCTCCAGCTCGAGCGTTTGCTTCTCGCCAAATTTGGTGGTGATTTTCCTGCCTTCGATGATGCGGTGTTGAACGTCCTGCTCCAGTTCGCCGATTTTGATGATAGCTTTTACCATCCCAATCTTATTCAGCTTGCTTACGAAGTCCATATCTGCGAGCAATAAAATACAAACTATTAATTCATGCTGATTCAAACGCTACATTAAATTACGATGTGAGGCATCTGCTATATATCCAGGAAAATGCATTTAAATCGATTAAGTTTATACCGCTGCACTAATAATTTTTATTTAAATTGGGGCCCGCGGATATTTAATTTAATATAAATAAGCACTTACCTATTCGAAACTGGTCGGGCACTGTATGTTGAACGGTGAGTTAACACGATAACACTCACTAGGAGATCGGTGCTGGCACAGAGGGTAACACAAGAAACTTGAAGGGCTAGATGTGAGCTTCGACACTGGTCGGAGTAGACTGATGCTCGTGGCACGACGTTTTTCGTTTAAATAACCCTCGCAGGGGTGGGGTGTGATGGCGTGCTTCTTCACACAGACAGGAATTATCTAGTCTCGACTTGTTGCGACATCAAGTTAATTGGTGCACGTGCATATTTCGTTAGATATCTAATCTTAATTCACAGCTGCATCCGCCTAATTTTTTATATTTTCCATTAGTATTCAATTTACGACATCGTTAAAATTGATATATTTATCATGTCTGTCTTATCTCCCCGACCTTTTGTTATCGCGTCTGAATGCCCCGGTGACTTAATTATAATGATATGATTATAGCTGCGCCCGAAAACCCCGTATCGGGTGACATCCGTGTTTATCAGCTGTCTTAATCTCCAGACTCTGCTACTATTTCTTTTTTTATAGCCGTCTGGGAACCGGCAGTTTTATTTTAATCATAATGATAAAATTGATGTGTTTATGGCCTGCCGGTTTGAGTGATTACTTCCTGCCGTATCGCATTACATACCGCGGGTGGGGCGACCCTTCGGCTGACCCCGGCCTTATCGCTGGTTCAACTCGCTGCACGGCCGCATCGGGGGCGGTGTGACAGTGGACCACGGTGCCCGGGGGGCGGCGCGGGGGCGGCGCGGGGGCGGCGCTGGGCGGCGGCCTCTGGCCTCGTGGGTGGTCTGGGGGCGGCGAGGTCGGGGGCGGTGGTATCGGGGGCGGCTACTGTGTGGCGATCCTCAGTCTAGCGATCTATGATATCAATTTGATCCGCGGTGATTAGACTGCCAATTAAATGCGCGGATCGTCAATTAACCTGTAGTTAAAGTACCTACAATTGATGTAATTATTCCATTGTTATCCTGCAATTGTGATTAAATTACTCGCAATCAATCTATTGTTACCGCTCGCGGTGATTAGACTGCCAATTAAATGCGCGGATCGTCAATTAACCTGCAATTAAAGTACCTGTAATTGCAGTAATGCACCTGTAATTAAAGTAATGCATCTGCAATTATTCCATTGTTATCCTGTATTTGTGATTAAATTACTCGCGATTTCCGCAATCAACCCATTGTTACTGCCCGCGGTAATTGATTAATCCGCCAATAAAAACCGCGGATTAAATTAATCGAAATCTTCGCGGGGGGCGATCTGGAACCCGTGTTGCCTAACTACTACTATTGTTTGATGCACTTGTTTGTATTGCTTAAAAATGTAAATGCATGTTCCGTTCTTCTATGCCGCTCTGATTGCATATTCCGTTTAATTGACTGACGTTTAACTGATTTCAAATTCTCTCTTGATTTTTTATTCCTGTATAACATTGCGCCGCAAATTCAGCGTTCGTGTGCTGAGCGGGCGGCCCTTGAGGTCAGGACAATCTGAATATTCAGCATCGGCAAACCAGCGCCGCAATTAATTTAAAACGCGGCGCCGGCTTTCGTTTTAATTAAACATACGAATTCAGCGTTGCGCACTTATCGCCCGTGCATTTTTTTTTCACCTGCACGGCGCGCACAAACAGAAATCGTTATCATCACGCGAGAAGGTGGAGGAGACGTGCGAGGCGGTGACCCAGTTTTCGTGTGTATGGATCCGTCTTGCCCGCATCGGCCCGATTAATTAGCTCTTCATTAGTAATGACGGGGTGACCTCGGAGGACGGGCGCGAGGGCCCCAGCCGGGGCCCGCAATATTGACCGGAGCCGCCCCTGCATAAATCTGAAGCCGCCCTGTCGGGGTTTTCCCCGAAGGGGGCTTGAAGATCATATCTTCGCCCACGCTGGTTAATATTAATGGGGAAGTTTAGAGCTCACAAGTCTCTCTCTTTCCCTTTTCAATCACATGCACGTTCAAACTTCTTCAGTAGGATTATTGTTATTATTACTTTATTTTGCGTTTGTTGATTCTTAACTTCCAAGTTTTTTCAAAGTCATGCGAGAACTTTATTTCCGATCACTGTTCCGGAAATACCAAGGTGCATTGACAATACTCCTTAGTACTTTGTTTTGGTATCGCTGGATTATTTCTATATTGCTCTTTTTGGCACAACCCCACATCTAGATGCCATATGTCCATACGGGCTTAAGAATTTGTTTATAGCGAAGTATTTTATTATAGATTGACAAGGTATATTTTTTTCGAATTATGATGTCAAAATCTTCTGTTTTCTTTTTGACGTGAGCTCTCCAGCGAAGCTTAGCGTCCAAAGTAATACCCAAATATTTTGCTGTATCAGCGTAGAGTACCTGGATATCATTCATACTAACAGGGATATGTTGATTTCTTTCATTTATGAAATTGACATGGACCGATTTAGTCTCATTCAATTTGATTCGCCATTGCTTAGTCCAGTTGTTAATTTTATTAATTGAGGTTTGCAAATTTAGTGCTGCTTCTTCGTAACCTTTGCCTACAACCAATATAGCAACGTCGTCGGCAAAATGGCTATCTTATTATGGTCTAATGCAGGTATATCGCTGGTGTATAATAGGTAGAGGGCTGGCCCTAACACACTTGCCCTGTGGCACACCTGCCTTTATTTATTTTAGTTCAGAGTAAGCATCTTCCTGCTTAATTCTAAAAACTCTATCTGGCATGTATGATTCTAGTAATTGTGTATATGATCTGCGCAGAAGTTTTCTTAATTTGTATTTAAGTCCCTCGTGCCACACTTTGTCATAAGCTTGCGCTACTTCAAGAAAGATAGTAGAGCAAACCTTCCTTTCTTCCAATGATTTTTCAATTACGTCTGTTATTCTATGGACTTAATCTAATCTACAGTTGAATGAGATTCTCTAAAACCACACTGATGTTCTGGTATTATGTTTTTGTCTACGATAATTGGTTTTATTCTTTTAAGAAGTATTTTTTCGAACAGTTTTGAGATTACGGGTGGTAACGCGATTGGTCTGTAGAAATAAACTTCATTTGGTGGTTTTCCAGGTTTATGTATCATTATCTCTTCTGCTACTTTCCATATCTTAGGTACATATTTTAATCTTAAAGATGCATTAATAAGATATGTAAGTTTTACGATTGCTTTACGAGGTAGTTGTTTGAGAATTTCGCCAGTAATTAAGTCAAATCCTTGAGCTTTCTTAGTATTATTATTTTTTTTTAATTTCCAGTGTAATTTCTTTAGGAGTAGAGGGTCTGATTTCACCTTCTTCCTGGGTAATATTTTCCCAGTCTAGAATGGTTTCACCCTCATTCGGTTGGAAAGTCCTTTCAAGATATTCGGCAAATCTATTAGCCTTTGAGTATTGATTTTTGCATATGTCCCATCTGCACTTCTAATTGGAGAATTCTGCAAGATTGGTCTCTTCAGTCTCTTAGTAGCTTTCCAAAGTGAATAATTAGTTTTACTGTCATTTAATAGTCCAATTAGATATTCACCAATAGAGCCATTTTTAATTTCTTGAATCTCTTTGTTAGTTGTTGTATTGCGTTATTTACTCCAGTTTTATCTGCTGGGCATCAAGATTGAAGCCAGATTTTTCTGAATCTTCTCTTTTCGAAAATAAGGGTTCGAATTTATTTGGGGGTAATTGTTACGTTTTGTTCGTGGGGTAATAATGGGGGTGTTATCCCATGTAGCTTGTTGGATATTATCAACATTTTTTTCCGCTTCATTGTCTAGCTGGTCTTCGTTTCTTGTTCAGGATGACAAGTTGATAGTGTCTTCAAGTTTAAGTTTAAACCTCTGCCAGTCAGTTAATCTGTTAGCCAATCTAGCAGGTATTTCCTTTTGTATACTATTATCCCGTAGGATGAGAACAATCGGAGAATGGTCAGGAGTTCATTTCCCAAGCCTCTTCCACGTACATATAGTTTACAGACAAATTTCGTGTTATAAAAAAAATCAATTAAATCTGGAATTTTATTAAGATCTGTAGGCCAATATGTAGGTTTTCCAATTGAAATTGTTTCGTATTTTAGTTGGTCGACTGCTTGTAGTAGTTCCTTTCCTTTTGTATTTGTTAGTCTATATCCCCATTGAATGTGTTTAGCATTAAAGTCGCCTCCAATGATAAAACTATAAACCTGTTTATTTAGGAAGTCAAAATATTGTTCTTTTTTGAGAACATGTCTAGGCGGACAGTAACTGCAGAGACAGTGATATTGTATGTTTTTGTTTCAATATTTACAGAAGCAGCTTGAAATTCATCTGTTTTATATCCCGTCTCTTCGTTATGTTCAATTGTTTCCTTGATTATCTTAGTACTACCACCTCTGGCTGTATTTTTCAGGATGTATGGTGTGATATACCTTATATCCTTTGAATTTGATGAATGACTATCTTGTAAAATGATTCTTGAAACTTAGACATATGTCAAATGTTTTATATCTAGGATTTCTTGCAATTCTTGTTGGTGTTGCAAGAGTCCATGGGCATTTCATTACAGAATCGTAATGTTACTTGACATTGCGGTTTTTCGGAATAGCTCATTTAGTGCTATGATCAAGCCCCCTTATACGTTCATCCATTTTTGTTAATTTCTCCATAATTTGCTGAAGTGAGTTTTCAATGGAAGCGTTTTGATCTTGCTTTTTGGTTTCATTTTTATTATTATTTTCATATTTTCATCATATTATTTTCGGACATGTTAGTAACTGCTTGTCTGCATGACTTTTTCTCTCTAGTTGGCTACAGGCATCAAACTTTTATGAAGACATTTTTGTAGCAGCAATGTTTAGTCACAACACAAGCATGGATATAGTTAATATTTTTGGCGAAACTGAAGTCTAAGGTAGGCGATACTTTCCAGATATTGAATGAGAAGTTGACAAAATAAAACTTCCGTGCTCTAATGAAAACGCAAAAAAGATATTATTTTAGGCAATTCGAAATGAACTGGCGCAAAAAATATTATAGGCTAATCGTGAAATAAAACGACTGATCGCCTATTTGCTGTTATTTTATTTAAGGGCAAAACAATTCTTAGAAATTTCGAAGAATAAGTGTGATGAACAACAGGACAACGAGAAATTAACAAAATCAATGACTGAAAAATATTTTAATCTATATTGATAGTTGGGAAGATAAAACTTCCGCGCCCTAATGAAAACGCTAAAAATAGATTATTTTAAGTTATAAGGATTGAACTGGTACAGAACATAAACTCTGTTCCATTTTTATTTTTGACTAAGTTGGCTCTGTTTGGGTGACAGTATTGTTGGCTAATGTAGAAATGCACTAGACTTAAAAAATAGGTTACATTAAAAAAAAAGGCTATATTTTATGACAGTGGGCAATGTTGCCATCAAATTGAGTATCTATTGAGTACAGAACTTATTTGCTATTTTTATTTTACAGAAGTAAATGAGCCAAATTATAGTATAAAATATAGTTGATGATTGGTTTACTTTCAACCAGCATACTTGAATGATTGAAGCAATATTTAATTATTTTAATATATGAATTAGGCAACGTTGTTAGAAATCTAACATTTAATAATTTTTTCACTGTCAGATCATTTTTGTTGGTGTTCATGTGCAAAACTTTATATAATGGAACCTCAGCCTTCTTAATTAAAAATAAAAGTGGAACAGAGTATAGTTTAGAGTGAAAAAATATTGTAGGCTTATCGTGAAAGAAGTCATATGATTGATGACGATCGGTCGTCAAATACCCTTGATTTTAATTAAGTCCAACTGTACCAACTTTTTTTGCAATAATTTTGTACCATTTAGGCCAAATTTGTAACCATTACGTTTTCGAGATTTTCAATTTTGAGAAATAGTAGCCAACTTTATGCCTGTTGGGACTCACTTGTGAATTTGTTTATTTTTTTTTCTATAAATTTGTTTATTTTTCCTGAAAATGAGGGAGATTCACTAAAGAAATTTTCTATATTTTCTGTGCTACTCGTATAATTTTGTGCCATTTAGACCGAATTTTGAGTCGTATATCTTTTATTTTGTATCCATTACCTGGATATCTATAGCATAACAAAAAATTACTAGTGAGTTACTACTAGGCAGTTGGAGACTCATTTTTCAAAATTTAATATCACGAAAACGTTGTTGTTGATGAAATAATAATATATTTATCAATTTAATGCCTTTCTCTAACAAGTTTTATGCATTTTCATTTATTTTTACTCTGGTAAACATTGGGGTTGCTACTTGAAGTACACTTCAATCATTTCCGTTATTATATAAACTCCTGAACTTGTTTAATGCTATGATAAATATTTCCCAAAATTAACTAAATTAAATTTAAAAAAATGCGTTCTGTGCCAAAAACATACAGAGAATTTGAAAGATTTTCGTAAAAATAAATTTCAAGAAGCTTTGATAAATATAACCAAAATTGCACAAAAAAATACTAGTCAGTGGAAAGTATACCTCAATTAATAAGAATTTGCCAGAATTTGCAGTAAAAATTTCCAAAATCCCACGAATTCGTTAGAAATCCGCTGAAATATGAAATATTGAAATCCGCTTAAGAAATAAAACAATAACACGTCAAGAATTCGAGAAATTTTCACTGAAATATGTAATATGTAAAATATTACTAAGCTTTAATAAACTTTTTAAGAATTCGTAACAAGAACAACCAGATATGCACTAAATATTACAAATTCAAGAATTTATACAACGAAAATTTAATAGTCGCGGGAAAACTTTACTCCAACTAACAAAAATTTAATTATAAATAAAACAAGTTACTTTGTGAGTATCACATAGATTTATTTATTTGTGACTACAGTTTCGATTACTTTAGTAATCATTATCAATTACCAATATCTTAAACTAATACAGGCTTACTTATTTATAGCCAGCAGCATCAAAAAGAGAACCAATTCATTTTTGTATCTTTCTCCGCAAAATGAGTTATAGAAAATACATCCGTTGCAAACGTATGTTTGTTATCAATGAGATGAGTGGAATAAGTGGAGGTTGTTTGATTCAGCCGAAAAGAGCGTAAATCTTGTTTTAACCTTATGTTGAAGTTTCTTCCAGATTGATCGATTTTACCTTTACAATCAGTACAAGTTAATCCATATATCCCCGATTTACATATAATATCAAGAGGACATTTAGCGTTAAAAATGTTTCTACTAAGCTTACAATACGGTATAAATGCAATATTTACATTATGTTTTAATAAATAATAAATTACAATTACAATTACAGTAATATTTCTACTGAAGATGGTCGCCTAGCGATCGAAATGTACATTTAGATAAAATAAATGTGTTTTGTGAAAAAGGTGTTTTTTACTTTATTAATACTGAAATGACCCACGACAGAACATGTTTTATTTAGCTAAACAACGAGTAGGTGAGACAGGTGTTATTTGCTGAAAAATCGTTCGTATTAATAAATAAATAATATCCGCATTCCGGCGTAAAAATACGTAAACAGACTCGTGGGGGGCCACAGACCCCTGAACCAGTCCGGGAGAATTCTATCAACAATGGGGACAATAAAAGCCATTAACTTAAGGGTAACAACAGTTTACTAGTCGGGCGGAAATATCAACAGTTCATGGAAATATAAATTACTCGAGACCAGACAGGGAATGTGCCATTGACCGACATTGAACGATTCCAGGGAGTTCAAAACCGAAAGTATAATATTACGGCCCATAGAATCATTAACTTAAGTACCATAAAAACAGCGCCAGATACATGCACGCGTACCGAATTTCTTAGAACGGGGACCATTGGGCCTGGATAACTCACGCCGCGAAGGGACATGATTTCTATCGGTAGCGAACACAAATCCGCCAGCAAAATATCGAGTGGCTTAAACATGTGGGAGAAATTATTGCGCAGGCATCGAAAAAGGCACTTGCCCAGGAGGGGTAGACCACCGTAGAAGATCGGGGACGGCAGTGTTTGGGCCCGGGGCTCGGGGAGAATGTGGAGGTAAAACATATAAGAGTATGCGAAAGCAGAGGGGGAGGTCACTTAGTGCTCGACGGCCGAGGGCACGAGACAAATCGCGAGAGTGTAAACGGGGGCGCAATTACTATAAACAGTCAGGGAAATTGATAATTCAATTAGGGCAGTATTGAACCAGTTAGATATTTTCGGGGAGATCGCGGAGTAATTCAAATCAACACCAAGGGCACGAGCTACTACGACATCAGTACAACTATCCAGCCGGCAAGAGAGAGAAACGGTTAATGAGTGAGTACTGACGCAATTGATGATCGAGTAACGCGAATCAAACTGCCAATTTCGAAGGGCACTGCGAAATATTTAGCAGACAAGTCAGTACGCGTGTCAAGTAAATTAATTCGGCAATCCGCCAGAAAATATCCTGTCACAAAATTACGAAAGAACAAAACGCCCAAACTGGCGCAAAGGTGTGTAATCCTCATCGTGATGAGAGCGATTTGTGGGTTTCGCGCCGCACTTTGAAACAAAAGGGCGCGCTGGAAGCATACTACAAAATCGCTCTTACCCGTTGGTACGTGCGAACCGAACACATTCATCAATCTCATACGATAACATGTATGGTTTTCTTCGTAATTAGAGCGATCTGTGGGTTTCGCGACGCACTTTGAAACAAAAGGGCGCGCTGGAAGCAGACTACAAATATCGCTCTAACCCCTTGATGTGTTCGGGTCGAACATATTAACCAATCACACCCCACAACGTGTATGGTTCTCTTCGTAATATTGTCACGTATGATAAGTATTGCTACTCCACATAAACCAACACCAAAACTCGATTATCGTGCGTTTTAATTATTATTTATATTTTATTAGCAAGGGATTCGGGAAAGAGCTTAGTTCAGGAAGGTATTTAAACAGATATAAACTCAAGGAATTTCCCAGGTAGCGGTCGCAACGGGAAATAAAAACCTGTATCCGTGAAGGTCAATAATTATTACAAAAATCAGCAAATATCATCATGTCATACCAAATCACTAAATCCTTGTCATTAACGTTGCGTAGTTAATATCACTAATCAATCAGCCGAGTGAGTGATCAAACTAATAAGTTGTAATTGCATGCCGGTGAAATAAAACAGCCCTCAGCATCGATAATGCATGTGGTCAGTATTTGCATATTTGAATTCGTGAGCGAGTGAGAAATGAATGAATGCGAGTCAGTATATTCCTGAAGCAAGGGCATGTGGATATTACAGATAAATCATTCAATGAATCCAAGTCATAAGTCATGATCGGATGAGAAATAAAGTTAATAAATACGAAACACAACGGCAATTAAGAATGAATGCGAATCAAGGGAATTCATGCATGAGCATGCGTAAAGAAGGGATATCAATCCGTGAATGAATCAAAGTCAAAATCATGCAGAATCACATCCGCTAGGTGAATTCAATTATCACAAAAACGTAGTAAAAACAATCTAAAAATAAATGAAAAATTAAAAACAAAAGAAAAAACATAAAAAAAAAATAAAAATAAAAAGAGTCAAAAACAAACGAGGGGCTTATGTTTCATACACGTCAGACGTAATAGGGTTAGGGTATGAGACTCGCTATGAGATCAGATATATGTACTTTAGCCAGACACAACTGACCATCGTGCACAAATCACCGATCGTAATTTACCTCATAATTAGATGCATCTGAGACCAAATCAAAGCAAAAGGAAAGAAAAAAAAAACAATAAAAAGAGTTAATCACACACAAAGGGCTTATGTCTCATACACGTCAGACGTAACAGGGTTAGGGTATGAGACTCGCTATGAGATCAGATATATGTACTTTAGCCAGACACAACTGACCATCGTGCACAAATCACCGATCGAAATTTGCAATATAATTATTTGGGTGTTATTGCTTGGTAAATGCATTGCGAAACTTTAATTAAGGGTAAATCGTCATCCATAATAGATGCATGTTATTTGCTGGGAAATACACTTCTAAACTTTATCTGAGGATAAATCAAATCAAGTAAATAAAAGATAAAAATATGGATGAACGAACGCATGTGGAATGAATGACATAACTAAAACACCGTAATTAGCAGGGACAGATCGCATGTACTAGTAACCAGTAGAATTTGAATTATAACGTTAATTCACGTCAGAATACCACGAAATATAATCGGAAACCACGTAAAAATCGATAAATTCATTTCAAAACTTTAATTCAAAATAAATCGTCATTCTTCATTATTTGTGTGTTATTACTTATTAAATAAACCCTTAGTCACCACATAAATGTAAAGCGTATTATTTACCATAACCAAATGAACCAAACCTTACTTGCTAAATTAAAATGTAAAACCATATGAATTACTGAATGAATAAATTACTGAATGGTGATAATTGTATATGCGTATAATTTGATATTTTCCCCGTAACAGACACAATACTTGAACAACGAACCATCGATCTTGTCACTATAACGATTCTATGAATCAAACACAGGTTTGATTACTGTCACTTAGATTACGAGCCACTCTACGTTTATAAATTAATTACAATTTATAATGATACCCCGGTATTGTACCGTTACAATACGAACCTTTCACAAGCTCCAAGGTACCACCAAGATACCACTTGCATTATGTTTGTTTACAATATATTCTTAATTCGAAACTAATGTTGCCAAATTATGTGAAAGACGTGTATATATTTAGACTTTTTTGTTTACCTGCATAAAGATAGCTTGATAGACGTTTTATTTTATGTTAATTTAGAAGATTTTCAACGAAACTGCTTTTATATCCCATTATTTCTGGCAATGGTTTTAATTGTCATTATTTAGTTATTACAGGCTATTTTTTGTAAGGGTATTGCTAATGCCCGATGAATCATAGAATGGAATCATAGAATCTTGTTTTATTTATAATTGATAAAATGTATCACGAAGTAAACGCCACCACAGTTCAAAATATTTAAAAAAAATCTGAGAAACTGCAGCATAAATATCCAAAATCCCGCGTACATTACACATCCGCCGAAATTTCTTAAAATTTCAAGAACTTATGCATTAGAGAGATTTTTACAAACATATGGTAAAATGTAAGAATTTCAGATGAATTGTATCAAAAGTTATTACCTACAAGGATTAACTAGAAATCCGTCAAAAATTGTTCATTATTTAAGAATGTGTAACAAGTACAACCAGATATGTAGAAATTGAAGAGAATTTCGATAAAGATACGAAATATTTCTAGAATTCATTCAACGAAAATTTCAACAATAAATTATTGAAAAACATTGCGAAAGAGTTAAGTTTTCGTGACATTCAATTTTCAAAAATAAGTCTCCAACCTCATGCCTACTTCTCACTTGTGACATTTTTAATTCTATTGATCTATAATTTTTTGTTATTGAAGCCGATTCTTTTGTAAAACAATAGGCAAATGTTGCCCAAAACGAACTAAATATATTAATTCTATAAGGTTTGTGCCAAAAAATACAGAGAATTTGAAAAATTTCAAGAATTGAGATAAATACAACCAAATATGCACAACAAATCAATAGGTTTGTGCTAAAAAAATACTGAGAAATTGAAAATTTTCAATAAGTAAGGTAAATACAACCAAATATGCACAAAAACCCAATAGTCTGTGAAAAATTACATAGTTAGCCATACTTGCAAGAATTGGCAAGAAACTGCAGCAAAATTTTCCAAAATCCCACGAATTCGTTAGAAATATGCCGAAATTCCTTGAAATTTCAAGAATTTGCTATAAATTAAGAATATTTTAAGATATCCAGAATTAATATCCAGAGTAATTAAAGGATAAATTAGAAAACCGCTAATTTTTTTTTTAGGATTTTAAGAAATGATCAATTCTTCAAAAATACTTCAAGAATTCCAGAAATCATATCCAAAGTTATTAAAGTATAAATTAGAAAACCGCTAATTTTTTTTAGGATTTCAAGAAATGATAAATTCAACCAGAAATATAGAAAAAAAGAGATATTCGCCAAAACATGGCAAAATATAAGAATTTGCGAGGAATTTTATGAAAAATTCTTAAGGATTAATTTGAAATCCACCAAAAATTCTGAACATTTTATGAATTTGCTACAAGTACAATCAGAAATGAAAATAAACTTTACGAATTCAAGAGATAACATTATTTGCATTTTTTTTGCATTTAGCATTATTTGCTAAACATTAATAAAATTTCAAGAACTCATATAACCAAAATTTAGCAACAAATACCTAAATAGTAGTATGAACATTTATTCCATATACAGTTACACATCTGCAGTATACTTAATACATATAATAACACAATATTGACGATAGATTGATAGATATATGGTATAAAATGTGATACATGATATATGGAATTGGCTATCGACTTTCGTCTAATAACTTATGACTTACGTCTAATAACTTTCGACATAATTAATGAAAAACTTTGCAACTTTCAACTTTGCAACATTCGTGAAAAAGTCTAGAAAAAGTCAATAGAACACCAAAAACTCATTATAAATTCTTCAAAAATTCACGAAATATCATGACTTTGTGATAATATTATTACAAAACATTAAACCATGTTTGACAAAAAAATGATAAGAATTTGAGAGGTAGCCGAAAAAAAAATCAATTTCAAGGATTTGTGATTAATGCAACCAACAAATGCACAAAAATTTAATAAGCAATGGAAAACTTTATCTCACATTTGCGAGAAACTGCAGTCAAATTCATAAAGCCCCACGAATTCGTTAGTTTAATATCTTGACTTAGTGATAATTATTACCTAAACTTCAACTAAATTTGACAAAAAATTGTCAATGTCAAGAGTTTGTGGTAGTTGCAACCAAGTTCCAAAAAAGGTAATAATCAGTGAAAACCTTTTCCCAAAATTACATGAATTTGCATGAAATTACAGCAAAAGTTCACAAAACTCCCCTAAATCAAATGTTTTCAAAGTTATGAAACAAACATTATTTTCTGACACAGTTTTTCATCGTTTTGTTGCATACGTCACGTTCGCAAGGTTCTGCCGAACATTTAAGTTACATCCTGTATTAGGCTAAGGAATTCCAGATCATTGATCTTGTGATGACCTTTATATTTGAGTACACGATTTCGAAGAATTTGTGATGATTTCTACCAGAAAATACCAAATATTCAAGGCTACATAAAGATTTTGATCGATTTTGATAGTTGACAAGATCAAATTTTCGTACCTTAATGAAAACGCCAAAAATAGATTATTTTTGGCAAGTAGAAATGAACTGGTACAGACAATTTTTCAGAGTGCAGAAATATTTTACGCTAATCGCTAATGAAGGTTGATAATTGATGATGATTGATCACCGAACGGCCTTTTTTATAATACAGGATTTTATTTAAGGCCAACTTTAAGCTGATTTTGGCACCTTCTCACAAACCGTCTAGGTCAGGTTCTAGAGTCGGCTTGGTTTTTCCACTAAAATTTAAAATAAAAATGAAAGCGGCTCATTATAAAAATCTAAATATATCCTCACCTTTATGGTCGTTTAAAGTTGGTTAATAAATGTGTTGTTACTAAGCAACTTTAAAACACACCGTGCTAGAAAGACGGATTTTCGCACGCTTATTATTTCAATAACCAAAGATTATGATTAAGGTAAGTTATTAGAATAACAACTACATAGTTTTAGAGAGCGCATATGTAATAATCTGATCATTAAACGTATTTTTATTATACCTGCATCATAATCCATGTTTATGAAACTAATAAGCGTGCGAACAAGGGTCTTTAAAACACGTCATGTTTTGAAGTTGCATAGGTAACAAATTTACTGACCGACTTAGATCGACAATAATAAACATATAGCTTCTACAAGCTTTTATTAAAAAATATTACCATATCTACAAATGGCTTACAAATGTTTGAGTATCACTGGGGTGCACAATTTAGTGTTGAGCGTTAACGAGCCTAATTTATTATTGTTTATCGTGCTTTTACTTCCTTATTTTTTGTTTTACTAAAATAAAACATCCCGACGTGTGCTCCATCTAAATTTCCCGGCTCCCGAGACACGTACCACGCGCGTTTATCGTTTGACATCTTTTAATTACACTAAAAGACTTTTCTTTCTGTCACGCGCTGGTCATTAATTACAAGAAGAATTAAAGGCGAGGATGATTTGCGATGCAGGCCGTAGGAACGGACACAACATTAACTACCCATCGGACAGTAATTTAAAACATCGGAGGTGGTTTATATTACTGTTTGTTTGTCGTTGATTATGTAACGTCGCTCAGTAATGCTGCTATGGCTAATTGGTAAATTATACTTCGCTAGCGCATAGGAAATTATATCAGCTCCAATGTTTAGGTTTTCCACAATTTAAAATGTTTACAATCTTTTAAAATTCAAACCATGAAAATAATGTAATTTATAGAAACGGATGAACAATATAGTTATTTGTGGAATATTATCACTTTATCATAAGTAGTACTTATAGATAAAGTGTTGTAATCGTTAGTAAACATACGCCCAAATATTTTATTGCGTTAAAAATAATGCGACAGGTACAGAAGCTGTCGAATTATTATTATATATAATATAATGTTTCTGAATCCACTAATTCCTTTACACACAAGAAATTATGAGGCTTCCAGGGGATACAATCCAATTACGACCATTATTTTATATTAGTTTCGGATTCGCGTTCCCGCACCTGACTTTATTGCCTGAAATTATCCGACACAGACGCAATTTAATAATAAAGTTCCTGCAGCAACGTGAAATCATAATTAAGAAAGTTTGTCCCCGTCTCTGCTGCAGTATTCCTTCCGGCGCACAGCAAAGCCCTATTAAGTATCTTTAATTCTATTTGTAAAACTTAGACCGCCCAGTTAATGAGGAGGCCGAGAAAAATTTGGTTTCAATTCATCGGCGGTGCACTTAATTTGTCAGATCTCTTATAATTACAATAAGTACTACAAATAACAAGTTACATGTTACAAATAACAAGCAAGCGAAAAAATTGGGCGTTGCTACTAATTATTAATTAAAGGGGTACACAAAAATTTTATGTCATTTTACTAATAATACAAATATCATAAGAAAATTATACCGGTGTAATAAAAAATTGTGTCACATTGCTAATACGATAACTACAGAGATAATAAAAAAATATATTTATAAGTCGTGTCACGGGGCTAATAACAATTGTAAATTGATAAATGTCATGTTGGTAACAATTTCAAAAAGCAATAAATATTTCATGAAAATTTGCTAAACTCTGTTCCATTTTTATTTTTAAGTAAGAAGGCTGTGGTTTCATTTTATAAAACACATGAAACATGAAAACCAACACATGAACCCCGACAAAAATGAAAATGATGTATCGAAATTTTCATTTCATAAATATTTTAAAGCATTTGTTTTCTCGACTTTTTTTTCATTTTCAAGAAAAAGGTCAAATCAGCTTATTATAACGTTTTTCAGAAATTAAACTTACCCAAACTTACATTAAAACTATTCTGAGTTTTAGAATGTTCATTGCAAAGAAATCCAATTTGTGGAATTTATGTTAAATCCAATTTGTGGAATTTATGTTACAAAGTTATTATTTTCGAAATTTTGAAGGAAATACATTACACTTTTTCAGATTTTATATTAAAAAAAATTATATATATTTTTAATTTTCATTTAAAAATGATCTGAGACACATCTACTAGAAAAAATTGCGTTTGGATCGTTTTGTCTGTATGATGATGATGGATAATGATCTGTAAAATAATTGTTACTGTACGTTTTCGACAACATTAATTTGGTCGTAACTATAGTACGAACTATACATGCAGTTTTAATGCATTTAAAGGTGCATCTAATTATTTTTTTCTGCAACATGTAAAAAAATTACAGCTGGATAGGGTTTCTGTGATTTCAGACAATAGAAAAAAATGCGTTTGGATCGTTTTGTCTGTATGATGATGATGGATAATGATCTGTAAAATAATTGTTACTGTACGTTTTCGACAAAATTAATTTGGTCGTAACTATAGTACGAACTATACATGCAGTTTTAATGCATTTAAAGGTGCATCTAATTATTTTTTTCTGCAACATGTAAAAAAATTACAGCTGGATAGGGTTTCTGTGATTTCAGACAATAGATTTTAATTTAATATTTTTTTTAAATAAAACATTTATTTTTAATCAATTATTGCTTTTGCACTGTATTAAATATTAAATATATAATTCAACTATAGAGTTAGCATGCTTTAAGGTAGATAATTGTAAATAAATCATAATAATTTCTAGTTATTATATTATTAATCATTATAATTAAAAGTAATAATAACAAAAAAGTAAAATAAAGAAGTACATGTCACGTGGCTAACAATTTTTGGAAAATAAAAAATCACAATTTTACGGAGGTAAAATCTATTTTATCATCACGTTAGAGGTAATTTCAAAGCAAAAGATCATATCACGTTACCAATAATAATTTAAAACATGTTATATAATTCGTATTAATATTGAAATAATTGCAAAGAAGCGAAAACAATCATTCATATCAGACTTAAGACTTAAAAAAAAATCATGTCACGTTGCTAATATTTACACCTGATGTTATTATTAGCCTCGTAACACAATTTCTGTTTTTATTATTTTGTTTTTATTACTGTGAAATAATTAGCAATGTGACACGATTATTTTCTTATTACCTTCGTAGTTATCGTATTAGCAACGTTATTATTGATCAATCATATTCGCACTTTGCTCTGCAATTAATACTGCTAAATAGTATCAGGCGTTGTCACCCAAGTAAATTTGGTCCTGACTATACTAGTTAATGCTAGTGCTTAATCAGCTCATAATAACGTTGTTCTTAATTGCATATTTATAATAGTCATTAAATTTTATGATTTTCGTAATTTTGAATAACAAAATGTAATTCAAGGTTCCCCAAAAAAATATGATTTTTGGATATTCCGGACATAAAAATTATATTTTTTCAGAATTTTCATTAAAAAGTTATGATTTTGCGAAATTTTCAAAATTTATAAATTATTTTAAAGAATTGATGTTGTCTCGACTTTTTATAATCTTCAAGAAAATGGTCAAATCAGCGTATTATAACGCTTTTCTGAATTTTTATTAATAAAAAATGATGTTCCAAACTTATCGCGAGTCGATTAGCAATTGCACATGCGGCTACTAGCCATCGATTAACTGCTTTCACAATGTAAGTGTTCTCGCACGAGCTCCTGTATCACGTTAAGGTGAGGCACTAAATACGGGAGTCAACTGGATACCAGTTCAGTCTGAACTGAAGGATCGATTCACAGATCCTCCTGGCGAGGTGTCTCAGCGCCGCAGCAATGGTGCCATCTACTGAGTCAGCCCCAAAAGTTCAGGCTATATCAAGGGGATGTCAAAATATATCAATCCCTTGAAATCTGCGATTTTTTTTTTCGCACGATTACAAAACTTAAGCAATGCGATAAAGTAAAATTAATGAGTTTTGTTATAGTTCATTATGAATACCAGTTATTATTATATTTTTTATTGTTTTACTTCCTCTTTATCAGGAGTACTTACTGGGTTACTGGTAGTATTTAAATTTAAAGATCTTTCTGGGTTTATGTTGTGTTTATTATTTCTTCCTCACCCGACTAGTTTCGGCTATTGTGAGCGATCTTCAGAGGTGTTATTTTTAAGTACAATATATATATATATATATATATATATATATATATATATATATATATATATATATATATATATATGTATATATGTATATATATATACAGGGAGAGTCGGAAGGAACGGATCAAACTTCAGGAGTGTATTGTACACGTAAAAATGATTTAAAAAAACTCAAATATTGTTATCCGATTATCATTTGTTTTCAAGTGATAGTTTCGAACAGATTGTTGAAAAGTGGGATAAATACATTTTTCTCCAGAGTTTTCAGATGTGGAAACCGTTGACGATATCTTTCAACAGCAGCTATAGCACTCCCATCAGAAAAATCATAGACAAACACCACATTTGCATATTAATAGACATATTATAGATTTGAAACTATAACTTGAAAACAAATGAAGATCGGATAACAACATATGATTTTTTTAAATTATTTTCACTTGTACAATACACTCCTGGAGTTTGGTCCGTTCCTCTCCACTCACCCTGTATATATATATATATATGATATTAGATGAAATATTTCATAAATGTTTTCACTTTTAATTATTTATTTATTTGTCAAATTTTGAATTGTTAAAAAATATAAAATTAATGAATTTTGATTTATTTAAAAAGTCATCATTTATTTTAACCCTGCTGCAGGAAAATATTGTTTAGCATGAAATTAAAGAATTTTTTTTCTGTGTTCAATTATTGTGTTTGCTCTATTGTCGACCACATTATTTAAAAGGAATAACGTATATTTATAATATTTTTGTATTCTAAACTATTTATTTTATTTTTCAGGTAAGTTCCATGTCCACTCATATCCACTTCATGCAGATCGTATATAAGTAGTGAGTAGCATGTGATTTTCATTGTGCAATTATGTAATATGTATGATTAAAAAATTAGTATGACTCAAGCCACTTGACCCCGAAAAAATTGTGTTTCTACTAGAGTATGGAAAACTATTTGAATACTAATTTGAGTTAGGAAAAGTGGAATATTTCCCATCAAGTGCGGAAATAATATTTCAACATTAAAAGTTATATGACAATTTATTTAAATTGGACATGCTATTTTTTATTATTATTATAAATGTTAAGAGAAATATGTTCACAATTCGTGAATGAAATTCTAGAACAGTTCTTTGTGGAAGTAGAAATAGGATTATTTTTTACATTAACCTCTACATTATTCAAAGCAGAACAATTTTAACTCCGCTATTTAATTTCGAAATAATTTTTAAATATTAAAATTATCCAAATTTAATTTATTTTCCAAACTCTAGTAGAACAAAATCATGTGTGCAACACGTAGGAAATTCATTTTTTTCCGTACATGTTTTTAATCTCGGCTATCTCCTCGATCCAAACTCCTATGCCTAGTACAGAAAAAAAATACATCTTCTAACTTATTGCACAAATAGCTATTGTCTTCGAAAATGAAACAAAACGGCATTACGTATATTTGATTTTCTGTACGTATTTAGGGTCGTTTCAGAAAGTTTGTTTTTCAAAAGGAAATTGAAACCTTGAGTAACCGTTACGGAGACCTAAGAGTTAAAAATAAATAAGCCATTTTGTTTCCCACTCGAAAAAAAAATTGTTGAATTATTTTGAGCGATAAAGATTAGAAAAATATTTTTCGAAAATTCATTGTTTTAAATATATTTCGTTACGAAACTACGGTTAAACTAATCACCCTGAATAGTCAAAATATTGTTGAGGGATAAATGGATATACAGGGTGTCCCAAATATAATGGACAAGCTCAACAGCATGCAACTCGGGATGGCCACTGAGTATGCCACTGATGTCACTGATGCCTACTGCTGTCCTTAAAAAGCATTAAAATATAAAAACAAAAATTAAATAATTAAAAACAAATAATTTTTTTAAATTAAAAAACAAAATTGAAACAAAAACATAAATCATATACAACTTTATTATCAGTATTTCAATTGTACAACACATTGTTGTGATGTTAATTTTTCAACAATTTTCTTTTTGAAATATTTAAATATGCCATTAGAAATAGAAATATCCAATAAGATTATTTAAATAAATTATAACTAAACATCTTAGCACATGATTTTCAGCTAACTCTTTCTAGCAGCTCTTTTAAACTTGCTGTAATGTGACACCTTTGACTAGTAATATTTCGAAAAGTATAGCCCGATAATTTTTTTAGTATTTTTTAAGGACTCAGATGCCATTTTCGAGTGGCGTGCTGTTGAGCTTGTCCACTATTTTTGGGACACCATGATTCAGTTGCGCATATTAAATTGTTTCAGTCGTGATGAACATTTTGTTGTATATGTGTAAATGTTCTGCCAGCGTATGCCGTGAAATTCGTTTCATTGCCATTATTTCTTTTTAATTTGTTTATTTACCGACGATATATTTCTGATGCTGTGGCTAAGTATCACCATGGGATCAAAACCAAATGCTTTATTATTATGTAAGTTCAAGAGATGCTGTTTAGTTTCCATAGCAATAAGTAAATACAGGGTGGGCAACGAATAAAGGCCATTAAAGTTTACGGGGTTCCTAATGGACAAAAAATTGAAACAAATCAGCATTGCATGGTTGGTTGAATGCGATCTCTACAAGGAAATTATTTTAGATTTTCTATCGCTTCCGGTTCTACCGGAAATGACTACCAACTTTCTTATTTTAAATGGAATACCCTGTATATTATTACATTTTTCGATTCTCTGTTTAGTTTACTTTTATAGTTTTTGAGTTAAAAATTTATTTGTCAAATTTTGACCTCAAAAAGACGTGTTGAAAAATGCGTATAACATCTAGTAAGAACAAGATAGAAACACGAACTGCATCTTGAATTATAACTAATAGATCTCTCTACAATTAAAAAGATTGACATCTGTCAATTTTGATAATAGGAATTTAAAAAATGTTAATATGTCTGTGCTCACTTAGAAACATCATATTTTAATTTTTTTCAAATGGAAAGACCAATATTTTATATCATAGGGCGATTGGCAAAACAATTTACTACAAAAATGTATTATGCAACCCTATACCTTGAGCAAATGGTTTTTGAGTTAGTTCGAAATTTGTTTCCTCCCAGAATACCTCCTGTACTATTCACACGTGCACCATAGTAGGCTATTGTCAATATTCATTGTTTCAAATCGGGCAAAACTCATTTCCAACGTGTAAATATTTTTTAACGTGAAATAATCGAGATTAAAATGAATAAAATACAAATCAAGAAATTATGAATTCAGTCGTCTTACATGGCCAGTGCGACAGAATTGTTGAGAGAACTAGCAGAACTTTGAACGAAACTTATCCACACTTACAACTTACAAACAAAACAATATATAAAAAAAGTGAAATAAAACATTTTTTAAATGAATAATTCAATGCAAGAACTGAAAAAAAAAATGAGAGCAACAAAATTAGAATTGTTCGAAATGATGACCATTAAATATGTAAGCACTGTTCAGCACGTGCTGCGACACTCTTTGTTGTTGCTTTCCTAATTTCTTCTGCGCTCAATTCCGCGAATGCAGCTCGTACCCTTGCTTCTAATTCTTCTCGAGAACTTACAGCAGTAACATAAACTTTATCTTTTATACGACACCAAAGATAAAAATCAAGTGGAGTAAGATCTGGAGATCTAGCGGGCCAGTTCCACGGACCTAACCTTCGAATCCATTTATCCTCGAAAATATTCGTTAGTTGCTGCGATATTTTGTGTGTGCAATGAGCTGGGACTCCATCGAGCTGATACCACGAACTTATCCTTACATTCAAAGGGAGCTCATCCCATTCTCCATAACATTCCTTAATATTTGTAAATATCTGTCACTATTTAATGCTTCGTGGTACAAATAAAAAGTAACACGCGTGTTCATAAATATGCAAAATACGTTGAAACTAAATTTGTGTTGGTATTTATGTACACGCGTTGCATGTAGATTTTCAATTGACCACATGTGATTATTTTTTCTATTGAAAATCCCTTTACGGGAAAAATTTGATTCTTCGGTCCAAATATATATTTTTTTAAAGTCATTGTCTTCTTGAATTTTAATTAACCGAAACTCACAAAAAGCAATCCTGTTTTCTACATCTTGGGGAAATCATTCTTGTACCAAATTTAATTTATAATTATGCATACGATACATTTTCAAAATTCTTCGCAGTGAGGTTCTGCTCACGCTAAAATCTTCTTGGCAACTGCGGGTGGATGCACCTGGATTTGCTACAAAATAAGCCAAAACATTCACGTGAATTTCCTCGTCTTGGGTTATTGGCTTTGGTTGTTTGTTTTCCAAGTTGTACAAAATTTGACTGCAGTATTCTAAATTTGTTTCTATCAATCGGCGGTAAGTGTGGATAAGTTTCGTTGAAAGTTCTGCAAGTTCTCTCAACAATTCTGTCACACAGGCCATGTATGACGAATAAATTAATATTTCTTAATTTGTATACTTATTCATTTTAATATCGATTCTGTCGCGTTCAAAGATATTGACCCGTTGGAAATGAATTTTGTCAGGTTTGAAACAATGAATATTGACACTAGCCTACTATGGTGCACGTGTGAATAGTACAGGAGGTATTCTATTGTGCAGAAATTCTGGGAGGAAACAAATTTCGAAATAACTCAAAAACCATTTGCTGTAAGTATAGGGTTGCATAATACTTTTTTGTAGCAAATTGTCTTGCCAATCGCATTACAATATAATATTTGATCATTCCATTTGAAAAAAAAAACAGATGTTTTCTTCCAAGTGGACACTGAAATATTGACATTTTTAAAGACCTATTGTCAAAATTGGCAGGTGTCATTTTTTTCAATTATAGATCTATTAGTTACAATTGAAGATGCAGCTCGTGTTTCTATCTTGTTCTTACTAGATGTTATACGCATTTTCAAAAAGTCTTTTTGAATTAGACAAATAATTTTTTCACTCAAAAACTATAAAAGTTAAGTGCACATAATTTCATATGGGGATGTAGGCAATTGGACAGGGAATCGAAAAATGTAATAATATACAGAGTTTTCCATTTAAAATAACAAAGTTGGTAGCGATTTCCGGTACAACCGGAAGTGATAGAAAGTCGAAAATATTTTCTTTGAGGAGATCGTATTCAACCATGCAATGCTGGTTTTTTTCAAATGTTTTCTCCATCAGGAACCCCGTAAACTTTTAATGGCCGTTATTCGTGGTCCACCCTGTATATAAAACAATGTTAGGTTATGACGTAAGTTTGTCACGTTTCCATGGTAACGTGTGTTTTTATTTTCATGGTATGAATAAAAATGCTTTTTTATGAGTAAGACCTAGTCATCTGGTTAGGTTTCCATGGCAGTAATTAAAAAAAAAAGTAAGACATGTGCTTGATTGCCATGGTAACATGCGGTTTCGTTTCCGTGGCAATAAAGAAAACCGCTTGATTGCGATGCGGTTTCCTTTCCGAGGCGATATCCAGTGTCTGTTTTTTCATCGGTTCATCATCTGCACATTAATCCCGATCCCTGTGTCCCATTTGTACGTGCCGGTCATTTCGCCGTGAATTGAGCTTCCCGGCGAGCTGCACACAATATCGACAGCCATCAATTCAGACGTGGTATTGGCCATTTCACCGGACGCTCGAGAAAATGAATTCGTTATGCAATTGGGGGTGGACGCCGCCGCCTGCCAGCCCCCGGTTTCCCATCCAAATGACACAAATCCCAGCCAATCGATACGGTATGAATGCGTAATCCGGACCTGAAATTTCGACCCCCGCCGACGCCGCCGCCGCATTACCACGCGGGCCGACGCACAGTGGTCGGAGAGCGGAAATAAATCAGTTTTTGGAAGGTCAATTAATCGTCTAACTGATGTAGTATTTCTATAATAGCGACTTAAAAAAATGTACCTCAAAAGATGTCTAACATAATGTGTAATATTGTAAGAGTATCATGGTATCGAAGCAAAACTACGGAGCACTCACAATTTTACAATATAATAATAGAAAAATGCTATTTACATATACAAAGTATTCGGTACTTATTTCATGTTCGCAGAACTTTTTATTTATTTTTGTTTAGGTTAACTATAGACTATTAAAATATATAGAAAAAATATAGATATTTATTATTGACTAAGTCAAAAAACAATTTTAAAGAAATATATAATTTTACTACTAGTTTTTATCAAACCAATGACTGATAGTTATTTTCGCTGTCGACCGCTGTCTTCTAATATACCTTAAAAAATTCTCTGAAATCTTATGCACATATTACAATTGATTCCAGTTGCAATAAACTGCGGTCTTAGAATTGCAAGCCACTCAAATTAATGACCTCGTTAATGTAAGAAAAAAAACGTGCGATGAACAAACTCTTCGATCAAGTAGCTTGGCGTGTGCTTTTGTTCGTACACGTTGTGATGGAAGTAAACAACAACTTCAGCCTCCCTTGACTACAGATTTTGTTTTGTTTATTATTGATAAACAGTTACTGATTACCTGCTAAAAAATAAGTAATTTAATGTTATCCATTTCATTTAAATCTATTTATCAGAAAGTACTGTCATTTTGTGAACCATGGCGAGTTTTACCATTTTATACACGGAATTAGTTGAAATCGTACTTTCGAGCAATCGTGACGTATATAAGTGTCTCGACAATATCAGACGCTCCTATCCGAACCTGAAGGAGATAGTTTTGGAGGAAATTTACAAGGAATTGAGTCGAAATTTCTTGCCCAAATTCACGAAGAGATGGCAAGCGGCTGCAAGGAATAAGAAGACATTTCTTAATAAATATCAGAAATGGTTGCAGAATACTTTTGTTATCACTGTAAATCCTATACAACCTGATATTGCAGAAAATGAACCAGGGCCTTCGAAGAAATCACGCAGCGGTCGTCCAGAAAAACCTTTTGATGAGTGTTGTGACCGAACCAAACGCTATAAAGTCAAAAGTTTGTGTGAGAGTTTTCCAGAAAAACTCATTACTAGAGCTGCAGATAAATTTAATGACAAATCTATCACATCTATATCATTAACACCAGAGAAAGCATTGGCTTTATTGTTAGATGCATCATTATCAAAACATCAATATCAAATTATTAGAAATGCGGTAAAAGATTTAGGATGTGATATTTTTCCAAGTTATGATAAAGTATTAGACGCTAAGAAAGAATGTTACCATGCGGATATTGAAATCACTGAAAGTTACGCTTGTATAGGTTTACAAGATTTGCTGGACCATACTACAAAAAGAATTTTTAAGACCAAAACAGAAGACGAACTGGCAAGTATGGGTGAAGAATGTGTCCTTATTTCCAAATGGGGATGCGATGGTTCATCCGGCCACACCGAGTATAAACAAACTTTTAACGAGGAAAACATTACAGATGCAAATATGTTTTTAACATCACTAGTTCCTCTTTGTTTATCAACAAAAGATAACGATACTTCAGTTCATTGGAAAAATACATGTCCATCTTCGACAAGATACTGTAGACCCGTACAGTTTCAATTCAGTAAAGAAACGACAATGGGCACAGAAAACGAAATTTCAAGGATGTATTCAGAAATAGCAAACCTAGACGAAACCGTGATATCATTGAATGGAAAAACTTACAAAGTGCATCACCAGCTTCTCTTGACAATGATTGATGGCAAAATTGCACAAACTATCACCGACACATCTTCTAATGCAGTATGTTTCATTTGTAAAGCAAAACCAACAGAAATGAACGAGTTAAATAAGGTGCGTAGCAAAATTGAAGACGAAGTTGCCTTAAAGGTGGGCTTGGCACCCCTCCATGCGCGCATCAAATTCATGGAGTGTATACTCCATATTGCATACAATAAATCTTTTAAGAGCTGGAGAACCAATCAAACTACTAAGCCGCAGAAAGAAGTGGAGAAGAAAAGGATTCAAGAAGAATTCTTTAAACAGTTGGGCCTTAAAGTGGACTTCGTGAAACAAGGAATGGGCACGAGTAATGACGGCAACACATCTAGAAGATTTTTCAATAACCCAGCTATAACAGCCGAAATCACAGGAGTAGATGAAAATTTAATTCACAGATTTGGTATAATTTTACAAATAATAAACTCGGGTGCGACAATTGACGCCGAAAAATTTGACAACTATTGCACCGAAACTGCTGAATTGTACGTCAGTCTATATAGCTGGTACTACATGCCCAATACGGTTCATAAAGTCCTCATGCATGGCAGTAAAATAATAAATATGGCTGTGCTACCGATCGGCATGTTGACAGAAGAAGCTCAAGAAGCTCGGAATAAAGACTACCGTCATTACAGGTTAAGCCACTCTAGAAAATGTAATCGAGAATCTACAAATGAAGATATTATTAATATGCTACTGGCTTCCTCGGACCCATTCATCAGTAGACTTAGAACAAAACTCAATCGAAAACATGTACCCCTACATGAAGATGCCCAAGCTTTAGTATTAAGCGATAAGTAACTCTCTAATGTCCAATTTATTTGAATTTAACATTATATGGGATTTAGTATTGTCCACCTTGAGGCGGAGTTGGGAATTAGAGGGTTAAGGTATTTATTTTTATTATCATGTATATTTATGCCATTCACATTTCATGTAGTCATTAAGTCTTCGATTTTTGTTTTGTTTTTTAGTTGTACTTTTTTCTGCAATATAATTTTATTTTTATTTAACGACACATTTATGCGCTGTATTCCCATCCCGACAAATACCGTTTAGTTTTAATAAATAATACATTGAAAATACTTAATGAGCTATATTTAGAGTGATTACATAATTATTTCCGTGATCCTATACTACTCCGACCACTGTGCGACGCCTCGACTCGCCACGAGTAATCCGTTGATCTTCTAATGCCTTCCCTAATTTCCGCAATAAATGGGCTCACGGAAGGGGCGATGTAGGGCATGCGAACAGTTAATTGTGATAAACGCCCCTTGAACCGGGGGGATCAAGCTACGCCCGTGGTTTTTGAGGTGTCTGAGAGTTAAGAATTTCAGCCATTTGCATAACTGTTATGCAAATGGTGGGCGGTTAAATGAAACCCCCCACGCAACCCCTATCTATGAAAAGAATCCCATTTTCAATAAAACAACCATTAGCATCAGATATTATAAATTTGGAAACACATTACAAATTAATTTCCCTGAATCAGTTATCCAAAACTGCCTAAAAATGAACTATTTTGATATTTGCAATATTTAATGCAAATGAGCAAATGAGTAATAGTAATCATGAAACAAAACCAGCTTTCAAAAAAATTCAAATTTCTGTACCAATTTATCCCAAACTAGCAAAAATAATTAATTTTGCATTATTTGATTTTGTAGGTGTTCGAGAAACAAGCACGTGCGCTAAAACAGCTAAACATATAATTAAGTTTTTATCCATAATTTACCAGTTATACAGGGTGTCCAAGATAAGGATCAACCTTATGTGTCCGAGATCTCCATGCGTGGGGATCTCGGAAACCGTCAAAGTTACAAAGGTCAACCGTCAAAATTACAAAAAGGCGAGAAATTTAGTAGTCAGTAATATTCTATTGAAAAAACCAGAAATTTCCGCTTACTTCCGGAGATATTCGACAAAATCCGAAATCTTGCGATTTCATTATTATTTTTTTCCGAAGTTATTTGAAAATGTTGAAATAACCAAAAACACTTTCTCATTGCCACATTTTTAGCTCTACAAGACAGCGTTTACACATTTTCAGTGCAACGTTTCATTTCGAAGAAACCATCATCAACTTAATTTTTTTATGGCCCCTAAAAAATGTACACCCTGCATTAGATAGCATAACCGAATTACGAATTCTACTATTTATATCACAGTACGGTTTGTCATGTATTTATTGAGAAAGGCTCGGTAATACACTTCGAACATTTTCTTGTAGTAGGCGTTGAAATGATGACGGCGAAGAAAAAATATTATCTAATTTTAACCCAGAATAAGTACCAAAATAGTAACTAAGAATAATTTAGCAAGAATAGTTGTTGAACATTGAAACATTACAGCTATTAAAATGACACTTATAATTTTTTTACTGTGATTTGAGAATTATTGTTCTGATCATTTAATGGCGACGAAGACAAAAATGATTACATAATTTTAACTCAGAATATGTACAAAAATAGTCACAAAAATTAAGTTAGCAAGAATAGTTGTAGTTATTTAGAACCACACTTATTATTTTTTACTGTGGTATGAGAATTATTCTGTTCATTTAATGACGACGAAGACAACAATTATTACCTAATTTTAACCCAGAATAGGTACCAACATAATAACTAAAAACAATTTACCAAGAATAGTTAATAACATTAAAACATTATAGTTATTGAGAATCACACGTATTATATTTTACTGCGGTATTATGAGAATTGTTCTGTTCATTTAATTTTCTTAAAATTTTAAAATTAGGTGATCAATTTTGCCTTCGTCGCTCATTTTAACACCTACTACACCGAAATGTTCGAAATGTGTTAACAATCCTTTTATCTGAATAAAAACATGAGAAACCATATTGTACGGTGTACTTTATTTACGGGCAATATAAAAATATAAACTTGATGATGGTTTCTTCCAAACGAAACGTTGTACTGAAAATGTATAAACGCTGCCTTGTACAGCTAAAAAAGTGGTAATGAGAAAGTACCTTTTGTTTTTTTATACCTTTTCAAATAACTTCAGAAAAACATAAAAAACGTTATTGCAAAATTTCGGATATTGTCGAATATCTCCAGAAGTAGGCGGAATTTTCTGGTTTTCTCTACAGAATATAACTGAACACTAAATTGCTCAACTTATTTGTAATTTAACCGCCTATGTAACTTTTACGGGTTTCGAGATCTCCATGCAGTCGATCCTTATCTTGGACACCCTGGATATTTAAGGTTGTTATATTATTATTTTGTTCTTACTGGTAAAAAACAATATTTTTATTTTATGATTTATTTAGTTTATTTCGCCTGATTAGTTTCGGTTATATACAACCATCATCAGATGCATGTATTCAATGTTTATACATCTTGAATTCACTTAAAATGTAATTTTTAAAATTTGATATATGTCTAATTCGAAATTTAAAAAAAACAATTAAATAAAACTTCGAATTAGACATATGTCACTCTTTTTAAATTACATTTCAAGTGAATTTAAGATGAATACATGCCTCTGATGATGATTGTATATAACCGTAACTAGTCAGGCGATATAAAATAAATAAATCATAAAATAAAATTAAATATTATTTTTTACCAGGAAATAATAATATAACAAACTTAAACAAATAATGTTATTTCTCTGATGTTTATAAAGAATTGTACATACACACAAATTCCATTATGTATTCAGAAGTAGTGCAGTCATTCCTTAAAAATATCATTATCATCATCATCTTTAATCCTCTTTTGCCATTCAGGTGTAGAGGTTTGATAGATTTAATTACTCTTTTCAGTAAAAATTCGCCATTCTCTTCAATTTTTTGTCAGTACCTAACCAGTTTGGTTAGGTTAGGTTTGGATGACCTAATCCACTTAAGTTTCTTTTCATCTATCTTGTCTTTGATTGACTTGACCTGCTCTCTTATCTCGCTACTTCTTTTCTTGTCTGTTCAAGTTACTTCAGCAACTTTTCTCAGGTACTTCATTTCCGCTGCTTGTATTCTCTTCTCTTGCCTGTCTTTTAGTACCCTCAGCTCCATCTCTGGATCCTCAGACCTCTGGACCTCAGCTGGATCTCAGCTCGATACATTAGGATTGGGGTTAATATAGTTAATAATTATATTATGCAGTTAATATAGTTAACACCCGTTACATAAATTTTGTTTTATTTTTAATGCGTTACTTGAAATTTTAAAACTATTACCTCTGGTCAACTATAGAGAAACATGTTGCAAGGGTTCTTATCAATTTATTTGACATTTCACATTCTCGCCTGACCTTTGCGAAATGGCATATAAAGTAGATATTCGAAAGTCCATCTAAAACTTTGTTGGACAGCTGCCGAAACGAAATATAGTGAACATTTTTCGTGAGCAAAATATTTCGAAAAGCAGTCTATATTGGACAATTCGGGAATGTGAAGAGGGAATTCCATGTGTAAACCTACCTAAAACAGGCTGTCCTCGGCCTTACTTAACACTGCTTCTTGTCGTACTCCGAAATTATTCCTGAAATTTCTGGATGTCGCATTGTTTGTTCTTATTATATTGCTAGTTTTCTTATATATACTTTTAATTGTTTCTATGAGCTCTGGTTCCTATATGCGCTGGTCTGGTGACCGTGCTCTAATCTTCAGAGGTGTGCTTCTGTCTCCAGGCTGTGTTGAGTATGGCTAGGAATTCTCTCTTACCTCCGGTACCTACATATTTAAATTATTCAGCATTGACTTCATCTGTTCCTGCTGCTTTGGCTATTTTTAGCTTAGCCAAAGACTGCTCAAGATCTTCCCAATCAATTTTATTACCTGTGTAATGCCTCGATATTATTTTTATATTATTATTTTATTATATGTCGTTTTTTGTCGTATTTTGGCTCGTGGTTTGTGATCGTATTTAGTACTTACACGTCGTGACGTTTGATTAACTACCGTGATTACTCTCAAGGTACTTTGCTATTGGTAATGTGTTAATTAACGTACACAAATAATGGATTAATATAAGAAAGCACAGATTTATGGATTTGTTTTGTTTATTTAATTATAGACACGTTGAAATTGTAACATACAGGGAAATAAAACACAGGTTGACGATGATGTAAATTGATTTATATAATTGTAATATACAGGGAAATAAATCACAGGTCGACGATTATGATATGAATTGATTTATTTTCTAGATTTCGTTAACCTTATAATGAATTTGTAAATTATCTTATTTATTCAATTAATATTTTGAAAATGGTTGTGACTACGAAGTTTATTTACGTGGGTTTGTTTTACGTGCACGTGCATCTCTAGTTTCTCAAATCATTTATTACCATGCTCTTTCACTCAATTTAACTACAGGAAAATGAAATGATCAAAAATAGAACTATTTAAAGACGTTGAAACATCCTCAATAACGCATGCATGATTACTAAAGATATCTCGCGATCTTCCCGAATCACATGGTTGTGTCTGTGTCCACACTAATGTAATTATTGGAACCCCATTGCCTACGTTGATTGAGGTCAATTAGTAATTCTACCCACGACCACTGCAAGTGCCCATGTCACAGTAGTCATCACCGTCAGACATGTTACAAGTTGTGTCAAATAACAGTTCCTGTAACCTCAATCGGAAATGTTTATGTAATGTTATAATATATTATTATTAGGAACATTGTAGGTTATTAATAACTTCTCTTGTGATTAGACCAAGCTTCATTTTCACGTTTATCATTATCTCTGGTTATACGGGGTGTTAATAATTCCACTTATTTCTTGTTTGCGATCTTTGACCACATATTGTCATTATGTTTTCAAATTATTGAGATTTAATCCAGCTTATTCTATTTATACGATTGTAAATTATTCTGCCCAATAAAATATACGTTCTGTGCTTGTTTTATGATTTGAAATAAAGAAACCAGTATTTGTATACATTATGTTTTTAAATTATTAATTTTAATTCAACTTATATAATGAGTTTATATGTTTAAATGCTTATGATACTGACAACGATTTGATTCTAGTGCGGGAAGTGATTCCACAATAACAGGTGTATGAACGAAGTGCGCGGTTTGGGCGTCAATTACACCTGAGATAGCTTCCTCTAATGATTCGTAAACACGAAGGGCAATCGAGACGCCTTTGTTTACTTCTGGAATAGGTAATCGGTGTTTGAAAACTAATAAAAAAATGTTTACAAATGAATTTGAATTGAATTTTTAATACATGCACTTTTTTAAAGTACTATATTAGACATTTTTGTACATCCTAGACGACACATCATTTTAACAAATGGTTGCAATGGTAGTTATTATTTTATTTATATTTTGTAAAACGAAGATCTTTCAAGCCATGCTCCTAAATGAAGATTTATATTGTTGGCCGGATCGTAAAGGTAATAAGTGGCCCATTTCGCTGGCTGTATCGTAGCGATGTAGGTTGCAGAACGGTGATACAATTACACGCAGGTTACATAACCTGTGCATCGGCAACGCAATCAATAACCGTGGCTCTTCGATTGCAGATCAAGCGCAACTTGTTTGCAGTTCGTCTGCTAAGTTATTATTAGGTAATAATGAAAACTTCCCAGACGAATCGCTGTTGATGCAGGTTACGCCGCGGCCGCCACTTTCCCGCTAATAAATCCGTCATCTAAAAATAGCCCCCGATCGAAGGGGACGATCTACCGCGGGGGCGGCACATCCCCCCGCGTCCGGCGGACCCGGCACGCGATATTAAAAGGCGATGCGATTATCCGAACGGAAGGTGTCCCCGATCGATGTCCTTATCTGGGGCCCCCCGACGCGCCGCCCTCGCCCGAGTGATTTTCATTAGCCCCTTTGCGATGGGGCCCCATCTCGGCAGTAATTGATGGGAACACCTACCGAATTTTCGAAAACAATCCAATTATATGGAGGAATTAGGCTCGGATCCAATTTGCCCTCAGCCATCCGGGATGGAATCCGATTAAAACATCCGCGTCTGTTTTCTTATGAGCAAATGTGCAAATCTGTTTGGGCACAACACGTCGAGGGATATATGTTTCACCATAAAACCCATCAGACAGGAACGGCAGAGGAATTATAAACTTAAAAGCATTGTAGCTAAACCTCCGAAAAAAAAAAACAAAAAAAGAGGTTCGCGTGCATGGCTAAACTTTAAGTGTCTGCATTTAGTGTGAAATTTGTATCGCAGAAAGCATGCGTAGAAGTAGCTTACATCTGAGTCGAGATTTGGCACTCGAAGAAGAAAGAAGAGTACCAAACTAACAACTAAAGACCGGTTTTGACCACCACCTTGCCACCGCCCCATGGGGCGGCAGATTGGGGGGGCGCTGAATAAAGATAATAGGTCGGTTACAAGGAATTAGAAGACTTAAAAGTTTTTCTATTTGTCAATGGTTATTAAAAATGCATCAACAAAATTACGACTCTAATTTGAAAATCCTGTGATCGGGTGAATCATGTTTCACAAGAGACGGTATAATTAATTTGCACAATGAACATATTTGGTCCTTACAACATCCGCATGCTACAAGAACACGAAATTTTCGGAATTTAGTAAGATTTGTTATTAATGAATTATTATTGTAGATAAATTAACGTAAATTTAAAAAAAGAAAGAAAAAAGCACAACTACCTTAAAAATAAACTTTCTAAATGACTAATCTATGAATATACAGGGTGTATCAGCCAAATGGAATAAATTCAATAATAAATAAATGGGGGCGTGTTCGAAAAAACGCTCGGACACGTCGATTGTTATTTTTAGTTGCGCATTTTTTCAACAAAACTTTTTATACAGGGTGTGTCATGTGACCGTGGCCAATACAAAATTTCTTATTTTAAATGCAACACCTGGTATATTATTCAATTTTTGGATTATTCAGAAAATTCTAGACATATTTCATGTACAATGTCCTATACCTATCTTCAACTGTTTCGGAAATATTAAGTGTGTATATTAAGACGAATAATGCTTGCGATTAGATCGGTCACGCCTGAGATGTTGAGTAACGTTAGAAGAAATTTCTATTTAAGATTAGGATGTTGCCAAGACGTTCACGGCGAGCATTTTGAACATCTCCTCCATTGAAATTTATTGTTTTTTTTTTTGTTTTTTTACATTATCAAGAAATAAACAGTATTACTTATTAGTTTTTGAGTGTGTTGTAACGAATTTCTGTAATCAATAATTTTTTTTTTTTAATGTTAATTTTTGCAATAAATCTGAAAACACTTAATATTTCCGAAACAGTTGAAGATAGGTATAGGACATTGTACATGAAATATGTCTAGAATTTTCTGAAGAATCCAAAAATTGAATAATATACCAGGTGTTGCATTTAAAATAAGAAAGTTGGTATTGGCCACGGTCACATGACACACCCTGTATAAAAAGTTTTTGTTGAAAAAAATGCGCAACTAAAAATAACAATCGACGTGTGCGAGCGTTTTTTCGAACACGCCCCCATTTATTTATTATCGAATTTATTCCATTTGGCTGATACACAGTGTATGTACTTTCATAATATAAGATCCATTAGGAATAAAATGCATGAAGTGCAACTTATTCCGCAACTACAAAACAACCCTCAGATAATAGCTTTGACAGAAACCTGGCTGACACCATCCATTGAACATTTACACATGATACCCAATTACAGGGCAGAATTTATTTCAAGACCTACCAGAGGAGGAGGTTTAGCTAATATTTGGAAATGCGTTTATGATTCTTTACTACATATTTGCTGAAGTGGTTGGAGGTTCTTGATAAACTATTTCATTGACGTAGCCCCACAAAAAGAAATCTAATTTAGTTAAGTCGGGTTTATTTAATCTAATTTAGTTAAGCCACATTGCATCCCTCACAGCTATTGGTAAATTTTTACATAAATTTGGAAATTGATTTTGCAAAAAAATCCAAATACGTTGGGCCATTCAAATGTTCGTTAAAAAAGTGAGGGCCTATAATATGTTCACCAATAATTCCCCCACACATTAATTGCCCATCTGTGTTGATGATCAACCTGCCTAAAATCTTTTTGATTGTGGTCGCAGTAGTAATGGAAGTTGTGACGATTCACAAATCCGTTTTTATGAAAAGTGGCCTCATCAGAAAACAATACCTTATCAAAAAAGTCAAAATTTATCCCAATTTTAGCTTGCGCTTAGTTGCAAAATTCGACCCTTTGATCAAAATCTTGTACAAAGAGTTTTGCAGGCTTCGTTTGGATGGATGTCGTCGTTCCGGATAACGCTGTGCATAAACTCGACTTGTGATTTGGATGTTTTTGCCAAATATGGAGCCGAATATCAAAAAATTGGTCCTCGATCACCAGATTCATCCCTCGCATTAGGATTTTCATGTTATCCGGTTACTATTGTTAGTTTCATTAAATAAGTTTACTTTTATATGGCATTTTATTTACAATAACATTCTTATTAATATACATATTGTGGCAATGAATTACATCTTGACATATTTCTCTTTGTTCGCTTAAATTAGGTATATTTTCAGTGGGCGGTCAGAAATTTTCTTTTGAAAATGGAGGCGCTAGGCCAAATAAGTTTGGGAACCACTGCACTAGACTAATGAGACTCACTAGATCGAATCCCGTCGCCAGTTGTCCGCAGAGATAATATCCCAATTCACAAATATTTAAATTTGTATAAATAAATTGAATTAAAAAAATATTCTGAAAAATCTATTAATAAAAATAATTCTAAATATGTGCATGCCTTCCAGAAAATTTTAGCTGAAATTTAAAAATTATTTTACATTTGCACATGAAACAACAATTGTTTTAAATTGTCTTGAATATAATTAGGTATTTTTAATAGGGCGTCCTTTTTTTAAATAAGAAATATAACTAGTTTTCCTCGTGGCATCCCAGTCTTGCAGTGGGTTACCCGGAAAATTAATGCGAACGAAAGTTAATTTCCGAAAGTCTGCAAACTGTAATTCTGTTAATGTTAGTTTTCCTCCAGCTGCTTTTCCGAGGGGAAAAATTGAGTTTCGTGATGACGGGATTAATTTGAGGCAACAAAGAGAAATTAATTGGGATACGCTTAAAAATATTTAATTATTCTCCGTCGGAGGGGGCGCGCTGGGGGAGAAGAGTTGCGGAGGAAGGGGAGGAAAAGAGGTCGCCTTCTAATTTATCCTGTCCGTTGGCTGCCTTTAAGATCTTTCTTTTAATTAATCGAGTGGATGGGCGAAATGAGCGCGGGCCTTTTGTGTGCAACGTTTATTTTTAATTCGTTTACGTAGTTTCGGTTAGAATCGAGGGATGAGCTGATAAGGTTAATGCAATACCGTGGAAGCAAATATTTAAGCAATAAAGTATTATAAAAGCAATTACCTACAAATATAAAAATCTAATGACTTCAGACATTGCATAAGAAACTTTACTATTTTGAGATTTAATTTAAATGGAATTTTCTAGACAATTTTTTGTACGTATAATGAGCATTTTTCAAGTATAACGCGGATTTTTCAAAAAAAAGTTATTCAACCTTGCTTGATTTTTTTGTACAAAAAAGAGCTTTTTCAAATTCCGTAATGAAAAATTGGGAAGCTATTTAACATAAATTTCGATCATAACAGCTATAACCTGATACTGTTTAATACATACTATGCAAATAGACGAAAAATCCGAAAGACTAAAGTCGATAGCCCATTCCATAAGTCATGTATCACATCATATATCATTAATATTACATTATTATATGTATTAAGTATGCTGTAGATATGTACCTGTATATGGAATACATGTTCATACTACTACTACTACATACTATGATAAATATTTCCCAAAATTAAGTAAATATAATTTTTTTATAAAGTTAGTTAAAGCCAAAAATAAATTTCAAGAATTTTGTGATCATACCACCAATAATGCACATAAAAATAATAGTGAAAGGAAAACTTCCTTCTAAATTGCAAGAATTACGAGGAAAGAAAAAAAAAACTATGGGAAAAGTTTACAAAACCTCTTCAATACGTTAGACATCCTTAATTTTAGAATTAAGGAATTTCTTAAAATTTCAAGAATTTCTGATAGATTGAACGAGAAATTAATAAAAATTCAAGAATTCAAGACATTGTTCCAAAGTATGGTAAAATGTAAGACTGCCAGGAATTCGATCAAAGTTGTCGAAGGATTAATAGAAATCCGCCAAAAATATCCAATATTTAAATAATATATTACTTATACAACCAGAAATTAAGAAAATATTACGAATTCAAGAGATTTTTGTCAAAAAAAAATCGTTAAATTTCAAGAATACATATCAAAAATATAATTACTGAAATATTTTACGACGAGTTGCTAGAATCCTAGAAAAAGTCTAGCAAAAGTCTAGTCTCGCAAGAATTCATGAGAAATGTCCCAAAAATATCACTGATTGTCTTGACTTAGTTATAATTATTACAAAAATTTAACTAAATTTATTTTAAAAAATGCCAAGAATGTAAAAGGTTGCCGCATAAATATCAAGACTTACTGATACCTAAAATTAGCTAAATTTGATAAACAAATGTCAACAATTTGAAAGGTGCCTAATTAATGGAAAACTTTACCACGAGTTGCTAGAATCCGTGAAATTCTCTAGTCTCGCAAGAATTCATTAAAAATTAAAAAAAAAAAACACGAAATATCAAGTCTGTGATAATTATTGCCCAAATTTAACTAAATTTGATGAAATTTCAAACCCTTAATGTTAAGATTCCATTAGTTACAAGAAAATTGAAAAGATAATTCTTAGAAAATTCTAGATAATGCTAATTCTAGAATGTAATTCTAGAAAGAATTCGTATACAAATCCACCAGCAATTCTTGAAATTTGTAATACATTCAACCTGTATACAAGAATATGCGAATAATTCAGACCATTAACCTTAAGAATTAGATATTAAAAAAATCAAGTTGTCAATAATTCTCAAAACTTCAAGAGTCCATGAAAATTCAATCAAACATTCACAAAGTTTTGTAATTCATGAAAAAACTTACCAATAAATACAAGAAATTTCTAAAAACAACAACAAAAGTTAACAAAACGCCACGAATTAATTAGGTAAAATGTTTCAAAAAAATAAAAATTTAAGGATTTTGTAATAAATTCAACCTGATAATCAGGTGTATTGCGTATCAAAAAACTTCGGCAGTAACGTGGGCGTTATTTGACAGCATCACATTCGAATATCAGATTTCCAATGTGATACTGTCTAGTAACGCACACGTTTCTGCCAACGTGTTTTTGATTATACACCTGAATATCACAACTTAAAGAAATTTCAAGAATTCATGAAATATATAACCAAATATTCACAATAAAAGTTATTTAATGAAAAACATTACCAAAAATTAAACTATACAAAGTTAACAAAACGTAAAAATCCATCAGAATTTCCTAAAAAACTTATGAAGATTTTGTATTAAGCTGAACCAGAAATTATCGAAAATTATCAAGACATTTTTGCTAAAAAAACAATAAAAATTTCAAAAATTCACGAAAAATACATAAAAAAATTAATTAATTATATAGCGGTATTTAATGAAAAACTTTACCTAAAATTACAAGATTTTTCAACGAACTCAAACATAAGTCAACAAAATACCATGAATTTACGAAAAATTCTTACAATTTCAAGAATTTGTGCTTTATAACTAAATATGAGCGAATGGACCATAATAAGGCTATAATGATTCCTCATAGCTGTAAAATTGAAGAAAGTTATAGCTATTAACATACCTAGGAATGTCATGAATGTGATATGATCACAGATTTTTACGAAATTCTGATGAATTCTAGCCTTTTGTTAACTTTTGTATTGTTTAATTTTTGGCAATGGTTTCCATTAAATTAAAATGTTGGTGAATATTTGGTTATATTTTTGATGAATTCTGGAAATTTCTTCAAGTTGTGATAATCATGCGTATTGCGTGTTATGCCATTCATTGCATCCCAGGTATGTTCAAGATTTTATCGGTTTCAGAAAATAAAGACATATTTAATTATTATTCTAATTGCATAATTATTATCATCAATATTTCACAACTGCTTTTTGTCGCAGTCAAAATCTTTCAAACCTGAAATCGCAATTCCTGGCAAATTCAAATTAGAAGCTGATAAAGTCTCCATGCGTGAAGATGTATTTTGCTGCACAACTTCGGTGGTAAGTTCATTGAAATTAATTTTAGCTGAAAATTGGTTCGCAATTGCTTGACAAGTGTTCACAATGACATATCGGTAGGGTAATATTATTGCCTTAACGATTTTACATACAGGATACAGTTATGACTTACCTACCAGCCAACTTTTATTAATGTAAACAGATTTTTAATGGCCTGAAACTGGTAAAATATTTTAATTACGCTTACGCTGCTCTTTTTTGAAACACCAATGAGGAGGAAACACAAACGAGGAGATGTATTAGAGACAATTTTAGAAGCATGGTTTACGCAAAGTTCCTTATTAGCAACATATTTTGATATAATATTTATATTTGTTTCTCAGTTTGCTTAAATGTAAGAAACACCTAGATAATAGTTAAATTAATGCCCCATTGAAAAGCAGGAATCCATTGTGACCAGAATAGTTGGCACGTGGTTTGTAAACTTAAAAATACAGCTGTTGCACGCAAACAGTTCATTTATAGCACGTGAGTAGTATCGCTTGGTATTATTTTTATCAAGCAGTATTGTCCTATTCTGCATTATCAGTCGGTGGAAGAATCAGATGATTTACCAAAATATTCAAAATAATCAAATGATTTCCATATTAGCAGATAAAAATATGTTTTCGTACTTTAATCGTTCTAAAAATATTCAAATTGAAGCTGCTGTAAACAAATGTTACTTTTAATAACAACTTGTTACCAGAAACCCTGAGGAAATGCAAATTTCGGTGCTTGAATCGTTCAAAAAATAATCAAATTGAAGCTGGTATATAAAATCTTACTTGAAATAACAGTTAGTTACTAGAAAAATCAAATTCCCATATAAATAATGAAGTAAATAGTTATTTAAGCATTAAGAGTGGTAAGTATCTTTTACCAGTCGAGGTCGAGTTTGCGCCCGAGGGATAGCGAGGGCTAGCAATAAAGACCGAGACTGGTCAAAACTTACCTCTCAAATTGCTTATAACTGTTTTTCCACTCCTGAAGTTGGTTTAATTGTTTGTGTTTGATTAATTTATTTTCGCAACATGAACAAAATGTCAGTACGACTTTGGTTGCTAAGACTATTTTTCAAACAAAGTGTGAATGTCAGAAATTGCATTCGTTCAGTTGTAAAATGAATTCCAATGAAAATAAACAAGAAATGGCAATTGAAGAAGCTGCAGATGCTACCTGTTCCTTCCTACTGCCGGAGAAGTCGAAGGGGTGTTATCAAAAGTGTTTTAAAGACTGGTGCCAGAGAAAGAACGCTATTGAAATTATTTTACTTACTTCCCTGAGGGAAGTAAGTGATTACTTACTTCCCGTTGCTCATAGTGACCAAAGCTTTATCGGTAAGTGGGACTTACTTCCACTAAATCAATGTTATAACAGTGTACTTACCATGCAGGGAGTGGGAAAAAAGTATTTTAATTCTTGAATCTTTCAGAAGATAATAAAGCTGATAGCTAATTTTCAAAAGACGAAGGAGGCATTCAGAAGAGGCTACGATTCTCAGTAATCGTAAAAAATTCTGAAACTGTATATTTATTACAACAAATCAGTTTTGACTTATAGATATAACACGCAGATATCTATTTGTCTATTCAATCTATTCATCTGCTTAGCTATCTGTCTATATGTCCATCAATTAGTCTACTTGTATGTTGATCTGTCTATCTATTTTTGTGTCTATGCGTCTTTCTATTTGCCTGTCTATCCGATTTTGTTTCTATCTGTTATCAGTCTTTCTCTTTGTCTGTCTATCTATTTGCCAATCTATTTGTCTAACTATTTTTTACATCTGTCTTTATAACTATCGGTCTATCGGTCTATCAGCCGGACTGTTCCTCTATGTGTCTATATATCTATGTTTCTATCTATCTGTCTATATATCTATGTATCTTTCTATCTAACTGTCTACATATCTACCAATCTTTCTATCGTATCTATATTTCTATATATCTATCTTTCTATCTATCTATTTATGTTTTTATATGTAAGTTTTGGTCTCTGTATATATGCTATTATTTCGTAAAAGAAAGGTTTGTTTGAAGTTCGAACTGAAAATAATAAACTGGAGCCAGTGCATTGTAAAATCCCATATGCGCGACATTCAAGTCCGCCCCTTCGGCCGTAAACCGCGAAGTGGAGCAAAATTAGAACTGCATATTGGAGTCCATAGAAACAGTAAAAACAATCGGGGAACATTAAACGTGCGCGTTGGGAAATCTTTGGTGGAGGCCGAATCGAAATTAAATTGCAATCCTGTAACCAGAAAGGATTACATTGATTTCCGCTTACCCGATTCATTTTTGAATAAAACCTCTCTGGCTGTATGACCAGCGCTGACGCTATTCATGATCGTATTGCCTGTGCCTGCAGTCAATTGTTATAGTCATTGGAGAGAATTATCAGATATTAGACGTTGTAGGCAATTTTGCCAACGTTTCTCATATGATTCATGTTGTAACTAAGACCCAGTTGTACGATCGTGGTTTAGCTTCGATTGTGGTTCAGTTTCTAAGATTACCATTGTATTAACAATTGCATCTAAGGTAACTGAACCACAGTCAGGGCTAATCCACGATCTTTCAACTAAGAGTTATTGGGGTCACTAAAGTCAATTGTTGATACGATTCCTAATTGTATCGCGCCAATTGCTATGAAGTCACTGAAGAGATTTAGATCTAACAGGCAATTGCTTAAAACTGGTTCCTACAGTCACTTGTAATGATTTTTCTAATATGATTCATGATATGGTCGGTTTGGTCAAAAGCGAAATCTAAGTAACAGTTATTAGAGTTATTACTATAAAGTTGCTTCCGATTCCTGAAGCGCGTACGAGATCAGTCAATTACCATAAAGTCACTGAAGCAAATTATTAAACATTAGTCATTACAGTCGAAGGATCGTCGTTCTTAACAACTATCTCATAATTTGTTTTAATATACTGTAACTTGGGACTTATGGGAGCATCTTTATTAACCAAATTCTCGTTAATTTTTGTAATAATTTCCATCTTAAGCTTATTCGAAGCTTTATCTCTACTTGTATTGCTTTTTCTACGTTTATCATCCTCGTCCTTTCCTCTCCCTGAATTAAAATAGGATACCGTTTCGCCTGCAGCTTCTTTCTTCGTAGGTCTTTACAGGGTGTCCTAAATAGAATAGGAATGCATGGGTACCTTTCTAATTTTGAAAGCTACAGATATGGTTAAATAGGCAATGTTATGCAGTTTTGTATGCTTGTTCAGATTATGTTAAAACATTTTCAAAAGTCCGAGCAGTTTAGAAATTATTCTAATAAACTAAAAATCGTGATTTTCTAAAAACCCCGATATTTCCATAAATATTCAAGATGCGGAAATAAGTTTAAAATAAAAGTTACTTTATTCGATTGCACAAACTTAAGAATTAAGTTAAAATAAAAATCAAGATGGCGGTTTCGGAGATATTAATGTCAACTTTGTTATTTTAAATGCCCGCCATATTTGATTTTTACACATATAAATCATTTTTTTTCTCTCTTCAGCGATGTATAATAACCTATAACAAAATAAAAAATATGGGAAATATCAATTGTTCCAATTTTTATTTTTATTTTTAGTGATTACTGGAAATATTGGGGATCCGGCCTTTGAAGTATCAAATGATGAGGCAGCATTTTTGGTAGCTTTTGCCTTGTTCTCATTTATTTTAGAAAGGGCTGCTGTATCGAACGGTTTATCTTCGGACATTTTTGTGAGATGTGTTTTGGCAGTCTCTAAAGATTTCACTCCTTTTAATGAGTCCTCTAATTTTGATACAGTTATTGTTGATTCATTCAATTCTGCTGCTGTACATTCTAATTTAGAAGAATGTTTGTGCTGAATAGGTTGAAATGTTTGTGGATCCTTCAGTTTTGAAGAAATTTTAGGCTGAATTAACTTTGGTATTTCGGTATCCTTTAATTTTGGCGTTTGTGGCGATTTTAGTAGATCGTTCAGTTTCGGTGTCTGCGGTGTGAATTGATCCTGCAATTTTGAAGCTTCAGCTAAAGATTTTAATGGATCCTGCAATCTTATCACTTGCGAAGTTTTTAATTGCCGCTGGGATTCAAATGTTTGTGAATTATCTTGCAGTTTTAACTTTTATTGTGGTTTCAGATATATAACTTCAAACATGGCTATATATTTAGTGTATCAGGTACTTTAGCAGTTTGTAGTAGTTTAGATATTTCGCCTGAATGGGCTCCTAATTTGGGGGATACAGTTGCCTAAAGAATGTTTGGCAGCTTTGATATTTTCGAGATTTCGGCGACTTTCTTTGCATCTGAAAATTTAGCAGCTTCCGTTGATTTTGACGATTTTGGCGATGTTGCTGATTCAGGCGACTCCTCCAAGGTTTTTGTTATTTTTTGGTTTCTGTTTAAATTTAGAGGTTTTGGAGCCACTTCAAGCAGCCAAGTTTTTTATGGTGGTTCTTACTAGCTTCTTAACATCAACAAGTTTAGCTGTTTTTGAACTATCTGCACATGTCTTAGCGGTTACCATTGTTTCATCATTCTAGCGCCGCTGACGCGATTCCGCTTGAAACTCGGGGCTGCCAGAAAATTTGAAGTTATTGTGTTGTTGTCTGTGAATCGAAGGTCAGCATTATATTCGCTGGTCCAAGAGTGATTCCTCTACAACTGGCGGCTGGGGTAGATATTTTTTATTTGTAACAAAGATTCACTGAACTTAATATTCTGTAGCCGTTCACGTGATTCCTGTTAGAGCTGTTTTCAGATTCGCTTAAGTTAATATATTTCGCAGTCACTGACGTGTTTCCTCTTGGAAGCAGCAGCCCTCAGACTTAATATACTTTATATATTCTATAGTGGCTGACGTGATTCCTCTTGGAGCAATCACTCAAACTTAATAAAGTTGATTTATTCTGTAGTCACTGACGTGTTACTCTTGGAACTAAGAATCATTGTACTCACTAATATATTTTGTAGCACTGACGTGATGATTCCTCTTTCTCGCAATTCACTAACAATCTTTCCTCACAATCCTTCCTTATTCCTCATTCCTCACAATCTTTTTGTAATTCCTCACAATAACTAATATATTCTGCAATTACTGACGTGATTCCGCTTGGAGCAGACAATGAGAAGGGCATTACTCTAGTTCCAGTTGAAGTGGAAGCCAACAGTTAACAAAATATTAAGTCAAATTACTGTAGTTGCTGACGCGGGGCTTCTTGAAGTACCCAGTTCAAGTTGAAGTATAACATATTAAATTAAATGGTTGTAGTTGCTTACGCGAGCCTTCTTGAAGTGCTCTAGTTCAAGTTGAAGTATAACACATTAAATTATACCTTTCGTTGTTAATGCGATTCTTCTTGAAGTTAGTGATTATTTAATTTGATTGATTATTTTAAAGGCGCTGACGCGATTTATCTCGCAATCTTGGTTATAAGAGTCCGATTTATAGTCATTTGCCGCAATTCCTCTTGGAAGTATCAGTCATCATATTCACTAAATCCCAGTTGTACGATCGTGGATCATCCTTGATCGTGGTTCAGTTTCTAAGGCCCAGTTGTATGATCGTGGATTATCCTTGATCGTGGTTCAGTTTCTAAGGATATCATTGTATTAACAATTGTATCCTAGGTAACTGAACCATGGTCAAGGTTGATCCACGATCGTACAACTGGGCCGAAGGATACCAATTGTATCCTAGGTAACTGAACTATGGTCCAAAATCACAATCGTACAACTGAGCTAAGTCCATTTGTTTTAGGCCGAGTTGTACGATCGTGGATCATCATTGATCATGGTTCAGTTACCTAGGATACAATAACTAATACAATAGTATCCTTAGAAACTGGACCACAATCAAAGATAATCCACGATCATACAACTGGGCCTTAAAGTTGCTGACGCCAATTCTCTTTAAACTAGGGGTCGTCAGAGTTACTAGAGTTAGTAGCTGGTTTGATAAATATTTCACATAGTCATTAAGGTTAACTGTGCTAGAATTATTTTTAGAATCGAAAGCTGCGACAGTTGCAAGAATTTGCTGAAGTGATTCTTCTTGAAAATATGTGTCAGTAGAGATATTAATTACCTGGTTTCTTTTTCATTTACTAACAGTTAATACAGGCATCAGCGTTGATTGTGCCAGAATCATTCTTGAAATTGAGAGTCGCCAGATTTAACATCTGCAGTTACTGACGTGATTCTTCAGCCTGTAGAGATATAAATTATCCAGTTACTCATGCAAGCAGTACTCTGCCTAGGAATAACTTCGTATGCACGTATTGATCTGGAGTTGCACGTAACTCACATATTAAAATATAAATTCACTTTTTGCTGAATAAATGTTTTCTACATTACGGAATCATTTTATCATTGTTACAAATCAAATTGCATCTGTTCGCCGGTTCGCAATTCTCCAGGGCATGAGCGGAAAACGTTCGGCATCGAAAACAGGATTCCAATAACGCCTTTATTAAAACATATGGAAACCCTGGGAAAACAAACGTCCGCCGTGGCCCTTCGTGGAAATGGAAATAACATGATTGGATTCTCTCATGTTCATATATACAGGGTGTCCCGGAAGAAAGAAAACAGACTAAATATCTACGAATCCATTTTTTAACCTTTATTTTTTATTAAAGGGGGACTACTCTTGGTAAGAAAACGATCTTAATTTTTGTAACCCCTTTACCACAGGGGAAGTAAGCCGTTTTTTTTTAATTTGGAGTAGGGTTTGAGTGATAGTTTATTAGAAAGCTTACGTAATTTGCAGTACATACAACGGTGTATTATTTTTTTTTAATCTGTCAATTAGTTTCTAAGAAGTAATTTTTAAGGATACATTTTTGTACGTATAGGGGGCTTCGTAAACATGGGCCAAAAATGCAAGGGGTTATTCCCTGGGTTATTTTAAGAATATTTTGTCTTTCGATGATTTGTGACAGACCGCTTTGTATCGAACATATAGCGTGATAAATGTTTGTCAACAAAACCAATTGTGATGCGAGTGCAGAAATCGAAAACAAAAACAGTATATTTCGGCGTTGACTGTCAATGAGGCAAATATTGGATGCATCCTAGTTGGCGGTGGTAATTTTCAACATTTATTATATATTAAGTATCTTTATATGTGATACATTAAGTTAATAATATTGTTGTTATCCAAAAAAATATATCACCCTGTATCTTTGAAACAAAGTGGTTTTTCACACATCATCAAAGGACAAAATATTTTTAGAATAACCCATGGAATGACTCCTTGCAGTTTGGCCCATGTTTAGGAAACATCCTGCATAGTATATAATTGTGTGTAGTGAAACTGGTCGCCTTTATTATCCGCAGATTGATATACGCGGCGATAATATGAGTCGCCTCTCTTTTTCCTGACCTTGCTATTTATTTCGCTCTCGGCTATATATAGGTTGCGGGTTATAAATATTGCCCATTCTGGGTTTATTGTGTCCTTATTGGAGCAAAGCAACGGTTTGGCTTCTTCGTTTTATGAGCGAGCAGCAGGGGAATGGGGGATTTAATTCGCTAATCGCACTTCAATGCCGCCGATGGAAATAATCAGAGTAATGAAGTGTCACTCCGTGAAGTGTTAATGTGTCATAAAATCATACACGCAATTAAAGAAATGTAGTAAAATTTTACTGGCTGATACGTAACATATTGGGTGTCACAAATTTCGGTTGTAAAAGCTGTTTCGAATAATTGCTCGCATCGGACGATTCATTTTTGAGAAACTTCTGTTTTTTTCTGCAAAATTTGTCGAAGATATGATATCACCATTTTTTTAATGCCAATCCACTTTTTATAGTTTTTTTTAGTATGTACTTAAAATAGTTATATGCAAAAATAAATGTTTGCTTAGTCTCATAATTTGTAATTTTGCTAACATATAATATTGAGGTCCTTTGGGCTCAATATCAGGGCTTGACTCAAATTTCAATTGGTTACAAATGTCAGTAAGTTGCACACTAATATTGTCCAGTGGTTTGCCTGCTAATAGATTCATTATTATGTTGTATTTTCACTAATACTAAAAAAAGCAGACGATTTTGCAAAATTTTAGAATAAATTAGCAAATTCTTCAAACTTGCACAAGCGGTGTACAAAATTTCGGAATTTTAAGTATTTTCAGCCAAAAATGAAATTTGGAGACGATGCAAGACCTGAAAATTCAGCTATTCAAAACAAGCATTTTTCAAAGCCAGAAAAATTTACATATAATTTTTGAGAAATAACATAATCTGCTAGTTGCCAAACTGATAATTGTTGCACAAATCTTTAATATAATAAAGCGATATAAATACTCTAGCACCACTATATATTACAAATACTATAGGCTCTAGGACGCCTGACACTATACTACAAATTTACCATTTTACCCATCAAATACGCAAAATACTCCAATAAACCACTCTATCACATAGCTCATGACAATTTTCGCCTGATGATGGCTACATAAGGAGTCGAGACCGGTTGCGATTGTAGATAATAAATAAATATTATAAAGAATAATTAAGGAAGAACACATTTTGAATTACAAATTTATTAAATTCTGTGTCAAACAAATTCATACTTTTCACTGTAGCAAAAGTTTACAAAGCCTTACGAATTCTTTACAAATCCACTAATAATTCTTAAACTTTGTGATAAATTCAAGAATACGCGAAGACTTCCAGACCCTTAACCTTAAGAATTCATTAGAAATGATAAAAATTTGAGTTTGTAATAATTACAACCGGAAATGAAGAAAAAATCATGTACCTTAAAGAATTTTGGTCAAAAGTTCGAACAATTTGAAGAATTCATGAAACTACAACCAAATATTCAGAATTTTTTATAAGTAACGAAAACCTCACCAATAATTACAAGAAATTGCGAGAAACACCAACACAAGTTAAGAAAACCCCACGAACATAACAAAATAATAACGAAATAACAAAATCTAATGAATTGATTTTTGTCAAAAAATAAAAATTTAAATATATTGTAATAAATTCAACCTTAAATTATCAAAACTTGAAGAAATTGAGATAATTTTTTCAAAAAGTTTGCAAAATATTAAGAAATCATGAATGCAACGAAATATTTATGACTAATAATGATTAAGAGTTTACCTAAAATTATAAGAATTTGCAACAAACCCAATCAAAGTTACCAAGACTCCACAAATTTATGAAAAATTCTGGACAATGCACGGGATAATTCTTTGTAAAATAAATTCACGCTTTTCAGGAAATCGAACATAAGTTCTAAAAAATATATGAAATAATATATTTGTTTTTATCAATATTTTCAATATATAATGGAAATGCTAATTGTTGCAGAAATGCAATGAAGGACGATTCTGGCCAACATTTTAGGCAATTCTAGAAATAATTCGTGTAATAAGTGCTCAAAGCAGAAATTTGCATACCCAAATCAATAATAGCATTTTTTTTAACTTAGCTCTTGTAGAAATATTTTCACTATCATTTCAACTAGGAGAGAAAATACGTGGAAAAGTTCTGCTTCTTTTTTTTATTTTCTAATTTGTATTCTGGTTTATTCAAAAGTGTTAAAACTAACATTTTTAAATAAATCAGTCAAAATTTTAACGTAATCCAGAAATAATAATAATAAATCAATTTAAGATTATTGTTTGAAACAATTTTATAACCATATTTGGCAACATTCATATATCTTTAACTATTCTACTCTACTTATACTTATACTCTAAACTATTAATAAATAATAATACATCATTCGTTTAAAAATAAATGTTTTCAATATCTTAACACATAATTATAACACTACTTTTGCAAAATTTTAGCAGCCAATTTTTGTTGGCGAGCAGTAGTTTATTTTATTATCAAGTACCCAGTTTTGAAAAGTTTTATGATCTTTGTAAATTTCTGGAATATTTAAATAATATAGTTTTTGCACTTTCATCTTAAAAGTTGACACTTTACAAACTCTAATCAATATCAAAAGGTGGAATTTAGCAAATGTTACATTGTTTATTTGTATCCAACCATAAAAGTGGTATCAAATGCATAAAGGAATTTCATGATACGCTGTCATCGAAATGCCTGTCAGAACAATCAATCAAATTTTCGCGACACGAGTACATCGATAGTAGTTCATCATGGAAGTGGATGATACATCCGACGCGGAAAGCTGCACACCACCAGATGTAGTAAAGGAAGCAGAGATAGCGAGTTTAGAACTACTACCGAAAAATTCAAGGGTAATATATGAAAAACGCTACCAGGAATTTATCAAGTGGTGTGAATCTAGAACCGTTAGAAGGTATTCAGAGAATACTTTATTAGCATATTTTGCCGATCTTTGCAGAAAATATAAGCCCTCTAGTATTTGGTCTATATTTTCAATGTTAAAATGCACCCTCGCTACAAAACATAATGTGCAAATTGGAAAATATAGCAAATTAATAGCTTTCATCAAACAGAATGGCGTAGGATTTATTTTTTAACCTCATTTTTAAATACTATATTGTACTTGTTTACGGTATGACGTGCAAAAAGTTATGTATGTAATGCGTGTGTAAAATAAGCTCTATTACATTCGTTCAGATGTTTCAGATGTTTTATGAAATCATCTGAACTCATGCCATAAAGCTCAATTTTACACACTTATTACATAAATAACTATTTTATCCCTTTTTATAAGTAGGTGGAAACTTGTAGTAGAGTAAAGGTACTTAACTTCTTGTTTATCTAAATCCTTTAGAAATATATCTTAATTATGTACGTAATGCTAGCAAATGATTACATATGTAAAATTATGTTGAATTCTGTAAATTTTTTCAAAATTCTGAAATTCGAAATAATTCTTGTATATAATTTCTTATAATTGTTCACAATTTGTAATTAAACTTTGAATGGGGACGATATCCGAATATCAGATTCAAAGTTAAGAAAGTTACTAACTCTGCTAAGAAAGCATAGTTTGCAAAAATTATGCAAATTTCTTATTTGAAATTTATGCAGCCAACACAATACTACAAATAAAACTTGAGTGCAGCACTATTCACTCTTGTTTATTAGAGTATTGAGTACTTGATTTTGGAAATTGTGAACTGTGACTTTCGAATTTTCACGATTTTCAAATAATTCTACAGTTCTAGTTTTTGACAATTTTTATTCATTCTGCAATTATTATAAAACAGCATTTGCTGTATGTAGATTTTTTATAGCTTGTTTCTCGTTTACAATCGTAGTCAGTTAAATGTTTAACAGCTTTCCTGCAGTATCACATGTTTTATACTTATTTTGTAAAACGAAAAGTTTTCGGAAATATTTGACACATTTTCGCGCAAATTCTTGTAGATTTGGTAAAGTTTTTCATGGACTATAAGTCCATACTTGACTATAAGTCCATGAAAAACTTTACCTCAGATTACAAGTATTTGCGCGAAAATGTGGCAAAAATTTCTAAGATACTACGTACTCGTATTGTTAAGAAATTCACCACAATTCCTAAAAAATTGTGTCAAATATAAAAAGTTCAAGGATTCAAGAGATTTTGACCAAAACATGGCAAAATATAAAAATTTGCAAGGAATTGAGTCAAAATTTATTAATGGAATAATTTGAAATACGCAAATTGTTTTTAACATTTTAGAAATTTGTAAAATCAAATTTGTACCGGTATAACCATAAATTGAGAAAACTACCGAGAACTAGCGATATTTTCGCTATTAATTCGTAACATTTCAAGAACCAAATTTCAATATAAAAATGACAAAAAATGCAAACAATTTGTGATAAATACAACCAAAAGTGTTCAAATATTTAATAATCAATAGACATATTGACCTCAAATTGCACCAATTTGGGAGAAACTGCAGCAAAAGTTTACAAAACATTACGAATTCGTTACACATCCACCAAAGAGTGGATGTGTAACAAATTTCAAAAATTTGTGATAAATTCAACCAGAATATCTAAAAATATATATCAGAAAAAAATGCTTAAACTTCCAATTGTGATTATTAAAGCTAGAAATTAAAAACAAATTTTTTGAACCTCAAAAGGAAATTGGTTAAAAATTCACAAAACTTCATAAAACAAGAATTCATGAAAATTAAACCAAATATACAATTTTTTTATAGTAGTGACTGTATTTGTTAGGGACATTATATAGTCACTACTATAAAAATGTGAATATTTGGTTTAATTTTTTTTTTTTATAATTTTTGAAAAATAGTAAATAGTTAAAAGTTAACAAAACACCGCGAATTCATTAGAATTGCGTAGAATTATTAAAAATCTCAAGATTTTGTAATGAGTTCAACAAGAAATCAATAAAACTCCAAGCAAGAAGAAATACAGATATTTGTGCCAGATATTTGCAAAATTATAACCAGATATGAAGAGAAATTTAGGAACTCTAAAGGATTTTGGTCAAAAAATTGCAAAACTTCTAGAATATTTTTTTTAATTGAAATAAACGGGAGAGGCATATAAAAAACAAGAAATATGTAACAATATTATAAATACAATTCATGAATTCATGAAAATACAACAGAATATTTACAAATGTTCATAATTAATGAGAAACATTTCCAATAATTGCGAAAAACTCCAGCAGAAGTTAACAAAACACCACACACGAGTTCATTATAATTTCGTCAAAAAAATAAAAATTAAAAAAAAATTGAAAATAATTCAACCTGAAATAATCAAAACTTATTAGTTAAATTGAGATATTTTTTTCAAAATATCAAGAATGCAAAACAATCACCGCACAATTCATGAAAAATTATAAGTAATGAAAATCTTCATAAAATATTTGCATAAAACTCCAAAAATTCGTATGTCAACAATTTGTTTTTAGATAGATGTGAGACGCAAAAATTACGAGAAACTAAAAAAAAAAAGCTAAGAAAACACCACGAATTCATTAGAATTTCGCTAAAAAAACCTCATGATTTTGTAATAAATTCAACCAGAAATGAACAAAACTACAATAAATATATATACAGTGTGTTAGATAAAAAGGACCCAACAGTGTAGCGACTTCATTTATTATTTAATCATCAACAAACAATATATACTGTCAAATGGGACAGCATTAACTACAAGTTGGTGAAAAGAAACTTTTTTAAACACCTTCATTTATCTGTAGTGACGTCACCGACAATTTATTTAAATGGCACGGTTTTTTTTTGTGTATTCTTGTAGAGCAGTGTATGTAATTTTCACCGGTCTAAATTTTTAGTAGGGTTATACTATGAAATATTTGCAAAAAAATGTAAAAAACTGATTTGAGCTAGTAGGCCGTTAAATCCGAAATTCTCAGGAACAAACAATTGGTGATAGTAATTAAGCAAGCTTAAAATAAGTTTATTCGTTTTGCAGCACCATTCAGTTGTAAATTATGAACTAGGTTGACGAAATGAATTAATAAAAAGAAATAAATGAAGGTAATAAATTTAAAAAAAAAACCTTTGTTTTTCACCAACCAGTAGCTAAGACTGTCCCATTTAATAATAGTCTTTATTTCGCTTCGAACAGAAACAGATACTAACAATATATATATATATATATATATATATATATATATATATATATATATATATATATATATATATATGTGCAATACAATAAAGTAAAATGGAATAAAACAGAATAAAAGCAAAGCAAACTGACAAAGTCTATAGGTTAGTGTGGGTACCGCCCTGTAGTTTTCCCACATAATTGGCAGCAGCAGTCCTCGTCGATGTCATGGAAGTGGCGTTTGTTGCAGATTAGGTGGTGAAACCCATGGTATGTGTATCTGGTTATTGTATGTCTTTGTTGTTGGTTGGCCCCTCTCCATATCTCCGAATTAAACGCTGGTCCTTCTGTAAAATTCTTGATTGCAAAGTCCATGTTTTTAGCCTCTAGGATCTCGGCATATTCGTCTTTTACTTTCTTTGTTATTCCTGGGAAGTTCCTAATAATCTCCTCGCCCATCGTGCTGACATTCGCCAAGTGAAAGATGAAGGTATTTGATGTATTCTTCGCAAGTCCCAGTACTTTTTTCAGATACCTGGCCCTTATTTTGTCTAGCTGCAGCAAATGATTCGCCTTCAGTAGTGGGCACAGATTTTTCAGCCCGTACGTGGCCGCCGGCCAAATTTTGATGTTGAACAGTTTGATCGCCGTCTTAGTGCTCAATCTCTGCAGATGTTTCATGGTACCAATTGTCCGAGCTATCTTTACTCTTTTTGAGCTCAAGTGTTTAGTTAGCGTGAGTGAGACTTGTAAGGTAACACCCAAATATTCGTACTCGTTGACGAACTCGAGCTGGTGTTCTCCCAGGTACGCTACATCGCTACCTTTGAGACGGCCACCTCTTCTAAATTTCATCAGCCTGCTTTTCTCCACGTTGACGCTTATTCTGTTTTCGGTGCACCATTCTTCAAGTCGATTTAAGCTGCCTTGCAGTTGCTGGAGATCTTCTGCATACATCACCAAGTCATCTGCATACATGGCACAGTCCGTGTGGGTGGATTTCACATAGTTGGGCAGGTCCTGCACGTAAGCTAGGAATAGAGTGGGGCTGAGTGTATCCCCTTGCAGTATCCCTCTGTTTTGTTCAATCTTGTTCGTCATTTCTTTCCCATTATCCACTTTTATATAGTTCGTGTTTAGCATGTCCCATTTAATAATATATAGTTTGTTGATGATTAAATAACAATTGAAGTCTCTACACTCTTGAGCCCTTTTTATCGAACACACTGTATATGCACAAAAAAATTGCAATATTTCATTCAATTATTGAATATAGTTTGTATTAATTATAGTTTGTTTCTTGTTTTACAATTTTGTAGACAGGCAATTGTTTAATAGCTGTTCTGCATTGTCATTTCTTTAATAGTTGTTCACAAGTGTATCACATATACTAACTTCTATTCTAGGTTATTATTTGTTTAACATATTTTCTAAAGTACGACTTTATTAGAGTTTTCCAAAGCGCGAGTTTTCGTACAGTTTTCATAAAGTGTGATTTCTCAACTTTTGCTCACTTTCTAAGTTCACTTAATACTATATGATAATCTAAAGTGTGTAGTGTTTCCTAATTTTACTAAAGTTAGTCTTTACGAATTATTTACTTGCACTGAAATGACATCTGTACAAGCTAGGTATGGTAGATCGTCAGATCGTTCTTTGGTGATGGTAAATAGACACAGCAGCAGAAAAAGGCAGTCGTTAAATTAAAAAAAAAAAACAAAAATAACATTGACAGTGTTTTTATGATGTTAATAATCGTGTGGGCGCATGTATATTTGTTCCGTAAACGGTGCCTTATACGACTGGTATTCATATTCGATTTGGAGGCTCTTTAAAGCTGCATAAATAGATAAAGTGCTCCAGAAATACCCCGCCGTTTGCAACATCGATAAAGAACAGAGTAATCGACCTGGCACACATTTAAATACGGCCCGCAGGCCGCATGAATGGCCCCACATTATATCCATTAGAATCACAAATTTGCCCCTCATCCAGCGCTGACAGCTAGAAAAGCCTAGCTTGATGGACGACTGCGGGCGGCCGATGATTGCAAAATCGTTCGAAACGGACCTGTCGCACTGCCCAGCGGGTGGCGCGAACCGCTAAAAATCTGATGGAATCGTGTAAATTCGCGCGAAGTTCCGCTGCCATAACCTACATTCCTCGGACAGGAAGCCCCACCCCGGTAAGTGCATTACGTCGTAGGTGCGTTTCAATTTTAATTGTTCTTTCGGGGGCGGCGTGGTATTATTGCAGTGAATACAAATTGCCCGCAAAGTGGAGCCCTGGTGCTGCGCAAGAGGGGCGGGGGATGCACACCAGAGCCTTGCTATTATTAGAGTCGTCCCGAAACTTTCCAATCAATACCATCATATAACCACCGCAATGTATAAATATCGTACCGACCCAGTTTACATGCTAATGTCATGGAAATTGTATCCCCTAACCCCCCTCACCGGGAAAAAATCTGACTAACGATGAGCCGTACCCGTGGTGCGGGGGAGGGGCGCCGCAACAAAGAGCCATGCTAATGAATTAAGCGCGGCTGCTATTCCTGGAAGAGATGGATTGTACACATCGGGATAATTTAATCGTGTGATTCAAGACGCGGCGTTAAGGTACGGTTACGTTAGGTTAAGATAAACTAATTTATCAAGATGAACAGATAGCGTGGGTCGGGATTAAACTGCGGATACGGTGCGGGAGGCACTGATTGAAAGGTTTATGGGATGGCAGCCGATGCATCCCGATAGACTGATGAACCCAATTTCGCGTAATCCAGTTAAGGAACAGTGTAACACGGACGGGAGGGCGAAAATGCACGAAACACCGGATGTGGTCCTTCGAACCGGAACGACCCAAAAGTGGGCGAGAGCTAATAATTGGCCATCGTACTAATTATAGATGAGACTAGGCAGGCTGTAACTGACTAAAGGAACATTTTGTGCAATAGTATAAAACTGTGAGAGGTAAACCTTTAAATGTCCGAAATAGATCAAAAGTGGTATTTTTTTCGAAAACTTATGACTTTCAAGTTTACAGAAAATCTATTAGCAGTGATATTTTGGTTGTATAAAATGTTTTACCAATTACAGGGTGTGCCATACATTTCAACACGATTTTTTTTTAACCAAATGTGTTTTACATCACAATCTATGCCAAAATAGTTGCAAATTTTTAATTTATATTCAACGACACTGTAGACGTGATTAAAATATCTGAAAAATCCAAATTATGCGTATAATATTCAGTAGTTATATCCCGAGTGCATGCCAAACACGCGAATATTTTTACTCGTGCACTTCGTGCACTCGTAAAAATATTAAGGATGGCATGCAAGAGGGATATATCGAGGACTATTTCCCGATAAAAATTTCATGCGAAGTAGGAATTTCACGATATACATAATGAATTACCAAAAATAATTACTTGTGTCAGTGGAGCCAGTACTTATAGCAATTGCACTTTTAATAATAACTGTAATTATTATTGTTCAAATACGAATTGGAATTTAAATCAATAAATGTATATTGATAATTAATAGCCCGAATGTTTTGATAATATCAAAAATATTGACTTAATGCACCATGAAAATACCCAGGTATTTTCATGGTGCATCAAATACTCGGTAGTATTCGTTCGTTGCTAGGTGATTTCTGGAATACGCATTAATATGACTGGTTGCAATCTCGTTGAATTTTTTGTAGGGAAATAGTCGTGGAAGATTCCCGAATATTCCACAACAAAATACATACAAAAAATAATTATTATAGTAATAAAACATCCTAATAGAAATAGATTATTATTAGAAAAATGGAATCATTTAATTTGCATTTATTTATTTAATTTTTAATAGATTAGATAATTTTTAATTTCGCAGTAAGTAGTTTTATATTAATTGTTTTCCTAATAATTAAACTTTTAATCTCCCCTTAATAATTCTAAAATTAACCTTATATTATTTTTTTTCCCGGCTTTCCATATTTTTCATTAGATTAAATTAGGCTTTATTCATTAACGTTCGTCCAGCATGAGTTACTATTCAAACTGTGAGATTTTAGGACGCTTATGATTAAAAGTAAATAAATATCAACTTTCCAGTTTTGTGGAACTTTTATATCTGCATATATCTGCAATATTGTTCAGCCATCGGAAATTCTAAAGTCAGTGCGGTGTGAGAAGGATCTTTCTTTTCCGATAAGCTCCGTCATTGTCTCACCGCCGCACGTTTGCTGCATCCGACAATGATAGAGCTTATCAAAAAAGAAATATTAGAATTTCCGATGGCTGTACGTACAAACATTTTAGATTTCGTGCAGGAATCGTATATTGAGCAGTTTATTCCAAATTTATTTCAGTTTTGTTATAAGTTGTTGCAAAATTCTTAATAGTTATTATACTTTCGGCTTATATGGCATTCAAAACAATTTTGAGATTTCATCAGATACTTTTTAAGATTTTTATTATTATCTGTGCTCATTTGGTAATGTACTAATTGTACTCAAGTGTACAAATAAATAATGTGAATTTTATATTTAAATTAGATATTATTATATAATTTACTAATTGAATGGAAAAATATGCGAGATTTTAATAACTTCATATTTGTAAATTCTATCAAAAAATTAAAGAATTGGTAAAAGTTCATCAAAAATTCAAAAAGATATTTAAATGTTTATAATTTTTCTACAATTTCAAAATTTCGTATACTAGCAACACACAACAAATATATTCCATAATGATTCCAGAATGAAATCAAAATTGATAAATACCGTAAATTTTTAATCGAAGAAATTGGCAAAAGTTAATCAGAAATTCCTTAAACTGAGTTAAAATTTGAAAATTCATCAGATATTAATAAATAAAAATTGTATAGGTTGACTTGTTAGTGTCATACTTTTTTTACTGTCATATTTTTGAAATATTGTCATATTATTGTATACAAAACCATCACATTTTCTAGATGCCTATCAGTTTTGTTTAAATAGTTTCAAAACTGCGTATTAGTATATTAGTATATTATACATAACGAGAATTGTAAGAAGCATATTACGCACGAAAAGATAGTTTACGTACAGAGTCGCGCATCGGCGAGATCCGTAATTTCTCGAATACGTAAATGCATAACAACTCAACTAATGTACGCTATTTTTTCTACTCCCAGCTGTAATTATGAAAAATTTGCACAAATTGGTACATTTGTGTTCTGTCAAATGCTCATGGCAATATTTGATATTGGCCATCATATGACTATTTTGACAATTTCAAAACTAAATGTTACAATGTTGCCAATGCTCATAAAAATAATTCCCCCCTAAATGTTACGTAATATATATAGGGTAAGTTTTTTTTCTTCATTTTTAGCATTGGGATCTCGGATACCTTAAAACATAGAGATTCCGTTAAATGAGGAAAGAGTTGTAATTTTAAGAGCTTATGCAATATATGCTTTTGTTTTAAACAAAAATAACATAGTTTTTGAGTGATATAGTACAAACATGTTTTTTAAATGGCAGTGCTAGTTGGCTGTAACATTTTTAACAAGTTTTTTTTTTCTCTTTTTAACGATATAAGGTTTGCTATACTTACTTTCATAAACAAATGAGATACAGAAATGTTCCGTTAATAATTTCAATAGAATTAAGTATAATTAGAATAGAAAAATTAATAAATTCTGATAGTAAGAGATAAAACAAAGTTTTCTATGGCAAACTCTGTTTTTGCTACTCTTTGACCTTGACTGGTAAACAATACTTACCTGTTTACCAGTCAAGGTCGACTTTGCGCCCGAGCGACAGCGAAGGCTAGCAATAAAGTCCGAGGCTGGTCAAAACTTCCCTCTCGAATTGCTTATAACTGGTTTTCCACTCCTGAAGTTGGTTTAATTGTTTATGGTTGATTAATTTATTTTCGCAACTTGAACAAAATGTCAGTACGGCTTTGGTTGCCAAGACTATTTTTCAAACAAAGTGTGAATGTCAGAAATTGCATTCGTTCAGGTGTAAAATGAATTCCAATGAAAATAAACAAGAAATGGCAATTGAAGAGGCTGCAGATGCTGCCTGTTCCTTCCTACTGCCGGAGAAGTCAAAGGGGCGTTATTAAAATGCGTATAAGTATTTTAAAGAGTGATGCCTGAGAAAGATCGGTTTTGAAATGATTTTACATACCTCCCCGATGCATGTAAATTTTTACTTACTACCCGGTGTTCATAGTAACCACAGTTTTATCGGTAAGTGGAGCTTACTTCCATCAAATCAATGTTACAACAGTGTACTTACCATGCAGGGAGTGGTAATTTATTTTTTATTTTTTAGAAACATGATATTATTTATTTTCGTCATGGATACAATCTATGAAAAGCAACTCATATCTCCCTAGGGAGATGTCAATTTTTTTCACCCTCAATCACATTTTTTTCTCCTTCAACCTTATGACCACTTGACAAATAGATCGTACAATTGACAAATTTTCCATTCAAGACGGTACTTGAAGATGAGCAATTTTGCGTCTGCTCATGGCCTCCACTGCCACTAGCAGATACCGACGATCTTACTTTTTCAGTCTCTTGCAGTCCAGCAATCACGCGTGAAATTTTATTCTTGGATGCCATGCTGTCTGCCAAGTAGCCTTCCGCTACTGTAGAGCTTTTCCATCCACCCAGACGCTTCAGATTGGTCATACTTACTCCTCCATCAGCTGCCAAAGTTGCAGATGTTCGTCTTAAACAGTGACCTGTGAAAGATTTCGGATTCGGCAAACACAAGTAGACAGCAATTTTTGACGGAATGCTGCCAAATGTGTTTTTCCCAACAGGTTGCACTGTACATTTTCTGTTTCTGTACGATAAAAAAAACCTTGAGACTCCTGCAGGACGCAAGCACACGTATTCTCTGATAAGCGACAACGCATTCAGTCTCTCCTCTTCAACTATAGTGAAGGATCTCTTTGCCAATGTTTTAGTGTCCGGAATCTGCACCACAATTACTGAACCCCTGTCACATTTTTATTATGACTTTTATATACTGTCAAACAACTCATAGCAACCTCGGAAATAAACATTGTGGATCGATACAATACCTAAAATTTTTACCCATATGTTTCTAAAAAATAAAATATTGTATGCACCACGGGAGCTATGGATGTTTTTTACCCTCGGTTGACTTACAAACCTCGGGCCAAAGGCCCTCGGTTTGTAATCCTGTCAACCTCAGGAAAAAAACATCCATATCTCCCTTAATGCATAAATATCTATATTAGACCTTAGGCTTTAGGATATTATGAAATGTATATGGAATTTTCTAAATATGTTGAAGATTGTTTCTACATCTTATGAACGAAGACACACAATTATTGTTGTTTGCCATGTTTGAATACATTTTCAGAATTTTCGATTGGACTGTTATGAAAATCCTGTTGTAAATTTTCGAAAATCTTCTATGAAAATTAAGCATACTTTGGATTTTTTAGATATCCTAATCATGTTCACAGTGTTTATGAATATAAATAAAAAATTGCAACTATTTTTTGCACAGATTATATTACAAAAAATACACCATTTTTTAAATTAATAACGTATGGAACAATTTTATAAACGCATTTAGTAAAAAAAAAATATATACATATTTGTAGCACTATTTTGACAAAATTTCCCGGCAAATCAAACATTTCCATAAACACAATATTATAATATCAATCATTCATTCACTCAAGTGTGTTAAGTGGATGTTTTTCACGAGAATAAAATTTAGGCTACGAGCCCGTTATCACGAGTGGGCTAATTTTATCGAGTGAAAAACATCCTTAACTCACGTGTTTTATACAATATTTTATTTAATTTTGTTGAAAAACGTTTAGAAGTTACACATTTCATTTTTATAATATCAAGTCGGTGAAAAGTCAAGCTGACATTTATTGTCAAACCATTAAAATACCGATTGCAGTGTTTTTGTACCAGAAGGGGTTCCAAATGAAGCCCCAGAAGCAGTCGGAAAGTTGGTGTCCACGAAGTTAAAGGTATTCTATCAAATCGATGTTGTATGATTTTGAATTTGAATAAATTAAAAGTTTTAAATTCACTAGTGCAATCAAGAAAATTTTATTTCACTTGAATATAAACAGCTGCTTATGATATCTGCTAAGAGGTATACAGTCAGTTTAAAACGTCAGAATTGAATAAAATAATATAAACATGTCAAGGGAGGATATAAATTTGATACGGGACAAGTAAAATTTTTACACTACCTCGTGTCAACCATTACATGCACGGTGACTGTAATTGTTACCTTACCAGGTAAATTTTTACTTACTACCCGTTGTTCATAGTAACCACAGTTTTATCGGTAAGTGGAGCTTACTTCCATCAAATCAATGTTACAACAGTGTACTTACCATGCAGGGAGTGGAAAAAAATATTTATTAGACCTTAGGCTTTAGGATATTATGAAATGTATATGGAATTTTCTAAATATGTTGAAGATTGTTTCTACATCTTATGAACGAAGACACACAATTATTGTTATTTGCCATGTTTGAATACATTTTCAGAATTTTCGATTGGACTGTTATGAAAATCCTGTTGTAAATTTTCGAAAATACGGGCTAGATAGAGTAACATTTACGCGTGTGAAACAAATAAAATACGTAACAGTACAGAACAGTTTATAAACAATCGACAATCTCAAAAACTATCAAAAAACTATGAACCAGAGAACAATTGACACATTAGACAGTACTGGTCAGTTAGGATGCAATTACTGTCACAGAATGTCTAGAAATGGTTTCAATTGTTTCTAATACATGAAAATGCAACATATGATAGTCTAAAGTAACTGGTAAATAAGTAATAGTATTGGCAAGTTCATAAACAAGCGACAATCTTAAAAAATTTCAAACAAACAATGGACCAGATAAGCAATTAACACGCAGTCGCAGAATGTCTTGAAATGGTTTAAATTGTTTCTAAAACGGGAGAATACAATATGTGACAATTCAAAATAAGGGTTACATACGTAACAGTAGCGAATAGTTTTTGTGTGACATGTGAGAAACCAACCCAAAAACTGTCAAAGAAAGAATAAACCATATACACAATTGACACTTTAGACAGCAGGTTAGTGATGTACTTGAATGAATAACCACAAATTAAGAATCAGTAAATAATAAAATGTTAAACTACTTATGTATAGATAAGTACGTATATTACTCGTATGTATGTATGTATGCATGTATGTATGTATGTATGTATGTATGTATGTATGGTAGATTGTCATTATTTAGTGCAATGTGGTAGGTGTGATTTATATTAACCGCTCATGAAGACATTACAGCGTTTCAACATCCACTTACGCGATTTCTGTTTGAATCAAAGGTTTATCGCCTGTACACTTTTTTCTTTAAATTGTCTCATTTCGTGCGGAGAAAATATTGTGTACGCGTGCGGTGTACACACGCCAAACTATTACCGCTGATTACTTATTAACGTGGAAATAACATACAGGTTGTACCGACCTCCTGGACCGTAAATAATAAATGCGTAAATACAACCCTGTGTGTACGTAGTACATTTTTAATGCCCAGGGTGAAAATAGGGCGAGGGGAGGAGGGCTGCTTCTTTACGCTTCAATATTTGGAGATGACCTTAATTTTACGGGTCAATATTTGGACGGCACGCTCAGGCGACGTGATCGGAAACTACTTGCAGCAAATACGCTTAATGACGTCCAGGAAATTAATACGCTAAGTCGTTGCTTGTAATTAATGGACCCGAACTAAATGGATGTTTTTGTCGCTACATGATGTTTATGTGATTACCTAAGATTAATAATTACTTTATTAGACTGCGGCGGACTCAAATATTTAACAGTCGTACACATTGTTTGGCTTACAGGTTATTAATTAATTATAATAATTATTTTTTTCATTAAGCAGGAAGACACCACATTGCAATCATGCATACTTATGTTACATATAATTATTTATAGGTAATTATATGGGTACTTTGTAAATATAAATTATCTATTTTCTATAAGGGTTCGAATTTCTTTAGGGTAATTGTAACGTTTTGTTCGTGGGGTAATAATATGGGTGTCATCCTATGTAGCTTGTTGGATATTATCAAGATTTTTTTCCGCTTCCTTGTCTAGCTGGTCTTCGTTTCTTATTGAAGATGACAAGTTGATAGTGTCTTCAAATTGAAATTTAAAGCTCTGCCAGTCAGTTAATATGTCAGTCAATCTTGGAAGTATGCTAGATGTCTGCTTGTCTGCATGACTTTTTCTCTGTACCTATGCTGGCTACGTGCATTTGTTGGCTATTTCTCTGTGGCTGTTTAGATAAAATGAAAGGAAAAATTGAACTGCAATTTAACTAGACGCATAGTTGATTATAATATAAACTGTTAATGGTTAAATTGGTGCGAAGATAATATAATTTTCATGAAAATTTCGCGTATATTATTCTGCTACTCATTTGACATGTTTTTAATATGTTACTTATTTTGAAGTCGACTTACTTTGTACCGCAATGCCCCAAATGCCCGGCGCCTCCACCAGACAGGATGCAAAGTGCTGCAGGAATCCTTCACACAATAAACACATTGAGCCATAATTTTTGAACAGATTTATATATTTATGTGAAAACTCGAGAATTGCAAAAAATAGATAAATTTAAAATCTTTACAATACATTTTTCATTTCATTTGACATATTAATTATAATAAATTAATTTAAAAAAAAAATTATTGCAAACTTCGAAAAAAAAAATTAAAATCCTAATTTTTGAAAATCTTGGAATATATAAAGAAACACCATATATATATATATATATATATATATATATATATTTATTTATATATAATTTAAAGTAAGTTAGGTAGTTGGGTTAAATTTGGGGGGAAAAAATGGAACCTTTTTTTTAATGGAACTCCCCATAGGTACAATATTACATTTTTGGCTTCCCCATTCAAAAATGATCTGTAGAGATGTAAGTACGCATATTTTAATTTTTTTGATTTTCGAGATAAAAATTTATTTCCAAACTTTTGATCTCGACAAGACGTTCTGAAAAATTAGTCTTAGAAACTACATAATGTTATTTCAATTGGTTTATATAGTGAACAGTCGCACCCCCACATACAGGATGCACTGCCACATCCGAACTGCCTGCTTCTTTCCTGACTGTCCTCTTCATAAATATTTCAATGTCCTGGAGGTCCAGAGCGGCTCGGAGCGTCGCGACGCCATCGCCTGCGATGACGCCTCGTCCGTGGCCCGGATCAATACCTTCGTGAGTGCGCCCCTGGTTTTCGGCACGCGGGGAACGCGGTTTTTCCGAGGAACCCCACGGATTTCCACTTCGCCGGCGACAATGGTTTTCCTCGCTGTTTCTTGGGGGGCGAGGCGCGCGGAGCGGGGCGGGCGTTTTCCACCTCGGAGACGATTACCAGGAGCCTGCGGTGTTTCGCGTGGTCGGGAAATTGATTTCCTATCGATGGACCGGGGGGTGGAGGGCGTTTTGAGTGAGCGATGATGGAAACGTTTGGGATAAACACGTACCAATCGCTCTGATGAGAAAATGGTGATGGAGCGGAGAAAATTAGATACTGGGGGGAATCGTGTAATCAATCAGGCGTCCTTACTATTTCGCAATGCAATACGTATAAAATTGCGTTGGTTAATATTTAAGACATAATCTAGGGATCGATTTTTACAAATGTTCATACGTACAAGTTTGAAAATCCACAATTTTATTTATATATTTAACAGCCACGACATTTAACCACAATATACTTTAATCGGTGGTTAATTTCCGTGATTACCACTATATCTAAGTAATTCCCTAAAATCTATAATAAAAAAAAACAGTAATGTAAAAAATAGTATTTATTATACAAGTGCATAAACATAGCCCTAACAAGAGCACGACGCGAAGCAGAGCGATTTTATTTTATTAAAGCCCTTGTACCTACACGTGTATGATATGTTATGATATTATCATAGCTGCACTACAATGTGGAAATAAAGAGAAAATAAGAAACACTTCGATTCATTTTACACGGCTGCTACGCGTGGATATCATTTTTATAATCGTTAACATGGAGATGATTGGCATTTATTGCATCAATGTCATCTGCTATAGGCTTTAATGTCATCAACAAAATTCTGAAGGTTGAAACTACTAGTTTCCTAATAACCAATAATAAGGAGTGTAAAGCTTATGGTTTCTGATTTTTGGATTACCAGCACTAGTAAGTGTGCATTTAATATTTATGTCAATAAATATTAGTACCGCCTGACGTTTATTGTCAATCAAAGTTGGTCAATACATGTGTTGTTACTTTACAATACATTACAATACTTTAAAATACTTCAAAACACATCGTGATAAGAAAGACGGATTTTCGCTCGCTTATTATCAGTTCGATAACCAAATATTATGATGAACCACGTACGAAGAAAAGTAAAGTAAAATCATTCTGAATAATTAAAGTAAATAACAAATGTCTTCTAATTTCTCTAGAAAATTTGTAGAACGTAGTTATTTTCATTAATAAATTTAACCACGCACGCGTCAATATAATTCAGCTCAATTTTCACATTAAAAAAAAAAAGTTTTAAATTATGTTCCTTAGTCCCCAATATTTTGGAAGGCATAGGAATTTTGTAACTTCTGGGCAGGGTGGACCTACTTTTGCCTGTATCTGTACATGATTTTAATATATCTACATGTAGATCCTACAGCTACACAGGCTTTTAAAATTTATTCAAATTGCGGAAAATTTATAAAAATGTCAAAAAAAACAGTAGTTTCTGAAAAGTTTTTCAGAAAATTTTATCTTCCAATACAGGGTGAATTTTTTCAGATGTTTAGTATGGGGATGTCGGAAACTAGCGAAACTGTATATCTAAAACACATAATCAATGTGTAATAAGAAACCAAAAATCCAGAAACTGTATGCAATTTTCAGATACTGTAAAAAGTTACAATTTTTACAATAGAGATAAATAAAATTGTTGAAAAAATCAAATGAAGTTTCTGAGCATCACAAATGTTTCTGAAACTAAAGAAAACAAAGAGCGAGAAAATTGCAGAAAATTGGATTACTTTATTTTATTTTTGTTATAATTTCCTCCATTTCGGATACCAGTTATTATTATATTTTTGATTGTTTCTTCCTTCGTCATTGGAGTACTTGCTGGTAAAGTTTAGATATGTTTTGCTGTTTTTATTATTTATATTATTTCTTCTTTACCTTACTAGACTAGTTTCGGCTATCTTTTAGCCATCTTCAGAGGTGTTCATTTTTTTTAGTTCTATATACAGGGTGAGTCTTTTCATTTTAAGCATTGAGATCTCGTAAACCATAAAACATAAAGATTCGGTTTAATGAGGAAAGAGTTGGCATTTCAAGAGCTTATGCAAGATATGCTTTTGTTTTTTGAAATAAAAACATAGTTTTTGTGTTATAATACAAACCTCATTTTTTTAAATGGCAGTTATAGTTAGCTTTGACATTTTTAAAAAGGACAAATTTTTCTCTTCTTGTTATATACATATAACAATATAAGGTTTGGTATGCGTACTTTCATAAATAAATGAGATGCAGGAATTTGCGTTGTATAATTTGAATAGAATTTAGTGTAATTAGAATAGAAAAATTAATAGAATTCTCGCAAAAGCGAGAAAAAAACTCATAGGAGTAATCGGATGAAAAAAAAAGTTTTTCCATGGCAAACTCTGTTTTTGCTACTCTCTATAATACAAATAGTCCTGTATCGTGTTTATTTGTCAAAGTAAATAATAATTCCCATAAAGTTAATTTTCAAAGATGGCCTTTATTTATCAAAGTAAGTATAGCAAACCTTGTATCGCTATAAAGAGAAAAAAATGTTTTTTTTTAAATGTCAAAGCCAGCTATTGCTACCATTTAAAAAAAGTTTGTTTTATAACGAAAAACTGTGTTTTTTTTTTCAAAAAAACAAAAGCTGCTCTTGCACAAGCATTAAAAACGTCAACTCTTTCCTCATTTAACCGAATCTATGTCTTATGGTTTCAGAGATCTCAATGTTCAAAATGAAAAAAATCACCCTGTATAAGATATTAGATAAAATTGTTATAAATGTTTTGACTTTTAATGGTTTAAAAGTAAAAAAAATATTAAAAAATTATCTAATCCAATCATATTTATTCGACCCAAAAATATTAACACCTCTGAAGATGGCTGAACGATAGCCTCTAATAAGGTGAAGAAGAAATAATAAAAATAATAGAAACAACAAAACATTTTTATATTTAAACACTACCAGTAAGTACTCAAATAAAGAAGGAATAAAACAATAAAAAATTCTTTATTTTATAATTCAAAATTGAATAAATTTAATATAAACATATAATAATACAGAACAGTTATGAAGTAACTCCAAATTTCATAAAGATTTCAGGAAATGGCAAAATGCTCTATTTTTACGAAAATTTCTATAGTCTGAAAATATAGAGTAATAATAATATATAATTTGCGAAATTTGTAAAATTTGTGATTATAGCGTTATATCCAGAAAAAAAGGCTAATCAATTAAAATGATAAAATATTAGGGCCATTTAAAAATGTCGATGACGTCAACTCGAAAACATCAACTCAAAAATATGATGAGATTTTTTTTATATATATATATAACAAAATGTAATGTAAAACAAAAATCGACGTGTCCAAGGATTTATCTAAAATATTTTTAATTTCTGAAAGAATTGATTTTTTCAAGTCGAAAAGACTATGGATTTATACTCTACTCTATATAGTATAGACAGGGTGTCTACAGGATATCTCACATAATCCAATCGTTTGAAATTTATGGTGTCCGAAAAAAGAAGGTGTAATATTTCGTTTCCATTCACATCAAAGGAAATACTGTAAACATTCTGTCACTGCCGGTTTCACACATTTGTTTCACACATGAATATATCGATTGAATTCGTACTGAAGATAGCTCAGCTTAACATAGAAAACAATAAAAAAATAAAAATTACTGTACGCGACAAAAACAAACTAGGACAACTCTTAGTAGAGATTTGCATTATTTTATTGAATTGAGCGAGGCTTCTAACAATTTTGACAGATAAGTAAGATTCAAATTAATTAATATGAAAACAATATAACATAATATTTAGGGTTGTTTTAATAAGTACTTATTGGTATTTGTTTATTTATTTTATAAAAAATATGTAAATAAATAGAAAAAAAGAAACTAGTCAGGCGATAAAACTAAATAATAAAATATTCCATCAAAGCCAACTTGTTATACATCTTTGGATTCAGAAAGATAATCTGACCAGAAAAAAAAAGAAAATATATATAACCATTTGACAAAAAAAAGTTGACTATCGCTGAAATGAAAGTTAATTTTGCAAAAAAAACGAAATTAGGGCCCCTTTGTAGAAAATGTGGAGCCATTTAGTTTTTGTTTGATTGAAATCGGCCAATAAGTAAAGGAGTTATGGCTAGCGGCGTATTTTAGGAGACACCCTGTATATATAACTGGTACTTATGGATAAAACCTTAAACTCAATAATATAATGTACTTATTATAATATTACATATTCATAGTAATATCAGACACATTCACGTTAGAAAAATTAACTGTCCTATTTATTGCTTATAGTACATGAAGTGAAAATAACAGTGTATATTATATTGCAATTATTTTGTTTTATTTATGTTGTTAAATTATGTTTTATGTTGTAAAGTACTAATCCAATATTAGTATATTATACACTTAGGTTGTGAAGTATACTATTATAGCAACTAGCGCCGAGGGCGATAAGATGACCCGATAAGATGACCCGAGGCTGTAATAGTATTCTCAACCGTGGAGTATACACTATTTTTTCACTACAAAAACAATTACAATCATTTATAATTAAATATGTAAATACAACAAACATCTGTCATCACATCAATCAAAATTTGACATTGACGTTTTCACAGAATATAGTGAAAATGAGTGCTGGACTAGAAATGAGCTGTACACACCTGAAATGCGAGAGATAGCTCAAAAGCTATCTGATAACCTTTGTTAGCTGCTTAATTACTGACCGTTTCTGCTTTTTCTGTAACCGTCAGTATCTGGAGTGAAGCCGCAGTCTAAGCCCCGTGTACCGGCTAAGTATACCTGTATCACCCGAGAATTGCAAAAAAGGCTCCCCGAAAGACGAGTACTTGACCAGCTACATACGCGAGTACAACGTCTGTATTTACATTCATTTTAATGAGTTCAAAACGGACCAAAGTGCAAATGTGGATCAAAGACCAACAACCTCGTACCTAGAAACCTAAAGAGTTATAATGAAACAGTAATAGAATTTAAGATTTCTGAAAGTTCATCAAACATTGACATGTTTTATTACCTTGGAAAAAATTAAATAATATTAACTACTAATCATAAAAATCTACTTCACAGTGCTTTGATACATACCAAGTGAAAAAAAGTAAGTAAGTAGTGAAAAATATGCCTTTTATGGGAACAAGCTAGTCATAAATAACGCAAGTAATTGTGATTACGTCACTCACTGCTACTGGATACTGCTACGGATGTGTACATCAGAGGCACATTTTTTAGCATACACCTTTCAGCCACCTCATGGACCTCAAATTAAAATAATTTGTATTTCCTTCTTACATTTTTGTCCCACTTTCTAAATGATTCACAGAATAATTTGATTCGATTCTCACAAAAGCAATATTAAAATAATTTTAACATTTCTTTATATACTTATAGTATTTTTGTGCTTGGTATTTTTCATGCTGGTTGCAAATTTAATTGCCAATAGCAGGGATAATAGTCGTTAAGTAAACATATAATAAAATATATTAAACATTATTATTAATAATCAGGCTCGGAAATTTCATTGACCACTAATGTTCGAGGTCAATGAAATTTCCAACCCTGATTATTAATAATATTTTTTTATTTTTTTTATTATATGTTTATTTAACGACTATTATCACTTCTGTGGCCAATTACCATCGCGAAAGAGTGGTTCAGTGATCCACCACACATGTAAATTTTTCCTTTATGGATTTCGCTCCATCCATATCGGATTTTATAATGTGCATGTAAAATTTAACAGTGCACGAAATCGCCTGCTTCAGTTCCCCTCCAAAGGAACTTGATTTTGATGTTAGATATTTTTTATCGTATTAAAATATATAATGTTAAGTGAATTTTATCGAAAAAATACATTAAAATTACACATTCTCGGAAAACATGAACAGACAGCAACTTTACATTACTACTATTTCTTAGAATTCCGTCAACTAGCGTCAGTCAAAGCTTGATAGCTAGCTGGAACAACACCCTGTATAACAAACTATTCACTATCTAAACTGATTCTCAAAGTGGTCAAAATAGCGCACTGTCCTAATAAGAATACTGAGAAAAATAAGCGGATATCACTTGCGCAATTTCGTTTCATATTCCTTCAATAATAATCGTTACGACATAAATTTTTAATTTAGACCTGACATAAAGGTTCTATTTCCGTGCCTAACGATGCGAATTTGTGCACGAAGAACCATTATTAGTCGATGTGTTTACTAAACTGTCGCAGTGGAACCTTTCTAAACGACGGAGTCCGCTTTAAAAACGTCTCCCCATTTTTCATCGATCCAGCGCCTCCAAAAATAAACGAATATTTGTAAAGCGTCACGCCACGGTTTTCCCAGTTTTATTATATTCCATATTTTATTTCGGTTATTACACACGTATCGATTTAAGCCTAGAAATAGCGCCGCGACGCAACCAAGAGAGCGCCGAACTCCTCATAAGACCACCCGTTCCATCCACTGGTAAAGTCGGGAACAGCTATCCGACGGATTGAGGTTTGAAATACCCGCAATGAATTCAGAAGTGCAGACTGATGTGTGTTAATTTTCGTTGTTCATAAACTTCCACAAATATCCAAAATATATGTAGTTATATATTATAACGGCAACCCAATTTGCATAAAATAGCCCAACAATGGAATACTTTAGTACCAATTTTAGTTCACTTTACTGTAATTTTAAGAAAACGTTTTATTATGCTCTCGAACAATCGTCCATCAATATCTGATACCGATAACGAAACAATAGCGGATTACTTCAGTGCCTATTTATGCCCACTTTTCCCATGATTTCAGGAGAATGCTTACTTGTGCACAATGTATATCAATTTTCTTTTATTATATACTTCCACAAGTCTCCAAGTCTGCATAGTTGATTTCGAGGAGGGCACAGGGATCGATCGAATTCTCTGCGCGTTGTTGCATCCACAAATGGTCGATGCTAATTACCATTCCGGGCGTTGATGAATAAGACCCATCTTTCGTCCATTAGAAGTGAATGGGATGAAGTAGAGGAACGGAGGGACTCGTGGATTAATGAATGAACGTCTTGCAGCGCTGTAAGCGCTAAAAGCTTCCTAAGAGCTCTGCCGCCAGGAATGTAAGCAGTCTGCGATAATTTTTTAATAAGAAACTGGAACCGCCCATAACTTTTAAATATATCTCAAAAAAAACTGATGGAGGTAAACATTTATCATTTTATGTTTTCGTTTTTAAGTAAGAAACAACTTTTCATAGCACTAATAAAACATTAAACTATTTTGCACATTCACAAGTCTATGGATATTTAGCGTTAGCAGTTAAATATCAATAATATAATTTCGCAAGCTCAGATAACAAAATAACTAGAAGGTACTTATAAGTATAAGAACTATAAGATTATCTTTAAATTTCATAAAAATATTTACACCAATGTCATATTTTCGAATATGAATAAACACGAATATTATATGAGTAAAAAATTCATATCCGGTTGTAATTTTATTATTATATTTAACTTTCTTGAAAATATTTATCATAACTTGCCATATTTTCGATTGGCAAAAAGCCAAAACAGTTTAAGAGTAATTAAAAACCCACTTTCAATTTTGTAAATGCCTGTGTACCTAAATCTATGAAAATTGAGTCCCCATGAAAAACATTGGCCACATTTCACAGTTTGCATTATCAAAGTTAAAACAAATGAACAATTTTTGGAAAAAATATTTAAAATTTAAAAGATTGGAATATGTTTCCATACCAAAGTTTCAGTTTTTCACCATTAAGGAGAAAAATAATATTGGTTCACCAACAAAATTAATAAATTGAAACGTCATAACCAAATAAAGGTTATTTTTTGCACAAAAGATATCAAATTTCAGGGATTACCAACAAAATACAAAAAATTATAAGGTTCCAACAAGAAATGCCCACATTTCATAGTTTTCATTATAAACTTCATTGTTTAAAAGGTTTAAATATTTTTACGCAAAAACGTTTCAGTTTTTCACAAATAAAGGGACAATATTTTATAAGCTACCTACAAAATAATTTAAATTAGTAATTTAAAACATTTTCGTCAAAATAAAATGAACAAATTTCAAAGTTTACTAACAAAATAAAATAAATTAAATGTTTTTGCCAAACATGGGCATATTTCACAGTTTTATTGTGCCGGTTGAAAAAAAAAAAAATAATCAAAATATTTTTTACCTAAAAATTTGAAATGATGAAATCTTTCTGCGCGAAATCGTTTCAGGTTTTCACCAATAAAGGGACAACATTTTACAGGTTTACCAACAAAATTATAACCTAAAATATTTTCACCAAAAAAAAGTTTGTTTTACAAAGAAATGAAAAAAAAACATAGTTTATTAACAAAATACTAGAAATTAAGAAGTTTTACTATAAAAGGTACACATTTCACAGTTCTCATTACGAAAGTAAAAGGAAATTCACAATTTTTACCTAAAAGTGAAAATTTCATAGGTTTCAAATCGAAATTGGGCAAGTAATTCTTCTCATTGTCCAAATTCATACAATTGAGGACATTATTACGAGCAAAATTTGATCTATAGTTTTAAATATTGTAATTCACAAGCCCAATAAACTATAATAGACCAATAGACCAATAGACAATAAACTAGAAGGTAAATCACCATAGAACCAAGTTTCCTTCAATTTACTGAAGTATTTCTTCTCATTGTATATAGTCATACAATTGAGCAAATTATTATCAGTAAATATAGATCTATGTTTTTAGATATTGTAATATTTAGGCTAAATATTTAGGCTTGTCACCCAATAAAGTAGACAATCAACTAGCAGGTAAATCACCATAGAACCAAGTTTCCTCGAATATTATTTCCTTCAAATTATGAACACAATTGTTGACAGCTACCTTACAATCCTCTACTTTAGATCGCAACAATCATCTCGATAAACAATCTTCAGTGGCCTAGGTTCGGCAAGGTCAATCTGAAGACCTGTTTAGGCACAGTAGTGACTCCAAGAGGCATGAGTTTATTCTTCAGTTGATTTGTATCGAAAATCACTCTTTTCGAAAATCTCAAAAATTACTGGCCTTCGATTCTCGTAGATTGAACAAAATAACATAACATTTACACCTAATCCTACACCTAAAAGTAGACAATAAACTAGAAGGTAAATCACCATAGAATCTCTTCTCCATTTCGACTAGAGCTTAGAGTTAGTTACTTGAAGTGGAAATAGAATCTTCACACGTACGTACAGTCATGGTCACATAAATCTGGTATTCTAGTACAAAAAATTTGAGATGCTATTGTAACCAAATTAGGGAAATGAAGAACCGACCACTTGTTCAGTTCATTAAAGACATATTAAAATAATATCCATCTTGTATAAATAAACATAATTATCCTTGACTATAACAATGTAGAAAATTGTGTGTTAAAAATTCTACATTTATATTTTTTATATTGTATTCATCTGCTTCGGATCTGAGGCGAACAAATAAACGATTGATTATTGTAAAAAAAAATCTTGTACTAGATTTATGTGAGCATGGCTGTACATCTAGAATTTTCCAATTTTTCAATTCTATGTAGCTTCCAACGTAGTAAAACGCATCAAAAGAGATTCAATTATTTCGTTTTTAAATAAAATATCTATTTACATCTAGAGTGTTTTTTTATCGTGCAACATAGGGTTAATTATTTCAATAATTACACACTTCTGTCACAATGACAGCAATGTTAGCGTCCATTTTAACATGCAATATACAAGTAATTTGTTGTGAGGCAAATATTATAGTTTACGAAGTGAACAATGTATTCAACTGCAGAAACAGCTCAGTTTTTCAAATGGATAATGCTGCAAATCTCAGCTTAACGTTGTGCATTCGTAAACTGTAATATCTGTCTCGCAGATAATTAAATTTACTTGTTTGTTGCATTTAAAAACAAATCGCTTTGTTATATTGCTGTCATTGTGACAGAAGTGTATAACTATAGAAAATGATTAACCCTGTGTTGCACGATACAAAAACAAAAACTCTGTATCTAGAGTAACATTGACTTCCTCAGTAGTATTTTGTAGGTTTACCAACGAAATTACCAATCACAAATAAAGGGACAAAATTTTGTAGTTAACAACAATATTAATCATTTGAAACGTTTTCACTATAAGAAATATGTTGTTTTTTCAAAAAGACAAATTTCACCTTTGGGTAAAAACTTTCATAATAAAAACTGTGAAACATGTTCCGTTTTTGTAACATGTATAAACATTACTTTATTTTGTTTTGTTTGTAAACTCTGTAAACTTTGAAATTTGTTATTATTTTTGTAAAAAAAACTTGTTGAGTGAAAACGTTTTAAATGATTAATATTGTACACAAGCTTACAATTTGTTTCCCGTGAAAAACTGAATCGTTATAATACAAAAACATTTAAAAATTTTACTTTTGGGTAAAAATTTAGTTGTTAGTTGTTAGTTTAAGTTGTTAGGTTTCTTAACAAAAACTGAAATGTGTCCTTTTTCTGCTAAAACTATTTAATTCATTTATTTTGTTGGTAAACTCTGAAATTTGTTATTTTCTTGTAAGAAGCAAACTTTGTTAGTGAAAACGAAAATGTCCCTTTTTTGATCAAAACATTTAATATCATTTATTTTGTTGGTAAACTGTAACTCTTGTTGATTTTCTTTTCAAATAACATACTTTTTCTACTCATATATGTGAAAGTAGCAATTTTTCCACGGCTTACTATACATGAAAGTGATACTTTTTTAGTGATTTTAGTGATACTATATTATGATTCAATTTTACTATTATTATTACTCTATCAATGAGTTTTAAATGTTTATTTTCATATCAGATGTGAAAATATTTTCACATCTAGATATGAAAATAAACAAGTAAAATTCATTGAAAGCATGCATTCATTTTTATGGAAACGACTTTACAAACATTAATTTCAGTAATTTGCATTGTGACAGTGATAGTTCATTTTGAATTAAATTCAGCTTCGAAGTTCTATAATATCAAATATTTTATGAGCTGAAATATCGTAGAATAAATAACATTTCCTTCTCAAAATGAATTTTTTTTTCGTTCGTGGACTTGCCCCACTCGCCGCTAGCGTGGCACGTGAACAACTGTCCAATTGCGACAAAAACTACGGTGTTTTCATCTCTTGATGCAAAATATACTATTTTTTGGTGAAATCGTTTCAAATGAATATTTTTTTTTGTAAACCTACTACCTTAATATTGTCCCTATATAGGCGAAAAACAAAAAAAAACGCAAAACAAGTTTTCGTAAAAATATTTGAACATTTTAAATTTTCACTTTCAGGTAAACATTTTAAATTTATTTTCACTTTTTATATTGAAAACTGTGAAATTTATCTGTTTTAAGAACAGAATTTCGTAATTTTGTTGATAACCTCTGAAATTTGCTTGGTTTGTTTGTTTTCTTTGGTAGAAACGTTTCAAATTATAATTTTTACAAAATGTTGTCCCTTTATTGGTAAAAAACTATAACATTTATGCGTACAAATATTTTAACTTTTTAATTTTCACATTTACGTAAAGAAAAATTAATTTCTTTTAACTTTCATAATAAAAACTCTGAAATACGGGGTGAGTTTTTTTTTTCCTTCAATATAAGCATTGGGATCTCAGAAACCAGAAGACCTAGATATTCGGTTAAATGAGGAAATAGTTGTCAAGAGAGATTACAACACTTTCCCCATTTAACCGAATCTCAAATTCTGCAACAATGCTTCAAATTTAAAAAAAAACTCACCCTGTATATACCCGTTTTGTGAAAAGATGAGAAAAGTAAATTGTGAAATTTGTTGTGTGTTTTGTTAAAAGCGAACTTTTTTTGGTGAAAACGTTTCAAATGATTAATTTTGTTGCTAACTACAAATGTTTATTTGTGATAAACTGAAACGTATTTGCGGTTTCATCCTTTAAAATTTTTACTTTTAGGTAATTTTTTAAATATTTTTTAACGTTCATAATACTATTTATGAAATATTTCCCTTTTTTGCTAAAAAACAATTAGTTTCTTTTATTATTGATGGTAAGCTATGTAATTTGTTAAAGAAATTCACAATATTACCGTAGGTTTACTAAAACAATGAACATTAGAAATATTTTCCCAAAAAAGTTTATAAAAAAAATTGAACAAATGTCAGAGACTATCAACAAAATAAAAGAAATGAAATATGTTTACCAAAAAGGGACGCATTTTTACGGTTTCTATCAAATTTAGTGACAATTACTACCAAAAGTTTAACCAAAAAGGTGAAAGGAAAACTGTGATGATACATTTTAAATTTTGACTTTCTATGTTAATATCTTGAATTATTTGTAAAACATGTTTCAATAACTAATATACCAGTGTGAGTACTTAGGGCAGGGCTTACTGTGGTTACTTTTATGTCACATTTTTCGAACAATGTCAAAGTAAAATTTATCAAAATTAATTGAAATTGGCATAGACACCTGAAACAGTATTTAATTGAGATATTGTCCATGCATGATATACCGCTTACGGTGTTAATACGTTACGTACGCTTAATTTAAATCGATGTTTACTTCGATATTACGTAGTGTCAAAAAAGTAAAAAGGAACATTTTTCAAAATAAAATGAAACTATTTTAGTCATCTCAAATACATTATTTTGTTCAATTATCGTCCTAGCATGATATTAGTATATACAGGGTGGCCCAGCTATTACTGCTAGACTAATGCAAATTAGGGGAAAAATCTGATTGGAAGTTATTGGACACCAGAATGTAATAAATTCGGGACACAAAATTTGGTCTGATTTTTAAATGGATCACCCTGTATATTCTTTCATTTTTAGAATCTGCTTCATGTGGGCTTTACAAATCATTTTTCTTTTTAGGATCAGATGCAACGTTGCCAAGTTATTCACACTTTAATCAAATTAAACGAAAAATCGTGAACGTGGAATTTTTTTTTTTAAGTTGTGTCCCGAATTTATGTTGCACTAGTACACTGGAAAACAATTTCATATAGTAGCATATCAAGTGTCCAAGAACTTCCAATCAGATTTTTCCTCAATTTTCATTAGTCTAGCAGCAATGGTCTGAGTGAGGATTGGTGGGCCACTCTGTATATACTAATTTAGTTTAGTAGGTAGTAAGTTTTAGTTTAGTTTAATGAGTATTAGTATATGTGATTTAAAGTAGTGTTAAGTCGCCTGCCATATATGATCACATTTTCATACTTCAGTCGTCTATTTCGCCTGAAAAAAACCCAAAATTGCTCCTAAAAATTTTGTAAATTGTTCTTATTCTTCCATTCAGGTATGACTTCAATCAAAATCAAGTTTATACCAATGAAACATTTGTATAACAGTGCCAATGACAGCTCGTGTGACGTTTTGACGTATGAAAGACAATAATTGTTATATCGTTTGTGATTTTGATTTTGATGTAATTGTGTTTTGATTTGTGGGTTAAAGTTTTAATGTTTTCTGTAAAATTTTTAGTTCTTTGTGCCAATGTTTAATTACTCTGATTACATTTTAATGATTACTGTCGAAATTTCAATATGTAGTGCCAATTCTGTTAACATTATAATTGTTAGTATTACATGTATATTGTTTCTGTTATCATGTAACAGAGTACTGTAATTTTTTTAATTATTTCTGTATACTGTTAATTGATTACCTATAAATGATTACTGTCAATATTTCAATAAGCAGTGACAATTTTGGTAATATTTTAATTGTTACTATTGTCTATGTTTCAGTTCAAATTCACAGATTTCTGTGAAGATTTCAATTATTTCTGTGAAAGTTTTAATTATACCGAAAATGGATATTGCTATATCAATTTTAATGACTTGGAAAATTTTCACGAAAACAAGCTTCCCCCGTATAGTTTACATGGAAAATGTAAGAATATTCTATATAAATAGGTCGTGTGCTTCCATCCTTACTCTGAGTGCGCTTATATTTTCGTCGCCGGCGCTATTTTTAGACGGCGCCGGTATTTAAAGGCGATCCGCATCGATCCAAATCTATTATTCGCGATCCAGAAGGCAGTGGGAATTGACTGTGTCTAGACTGCGAGGAACAAATCCTCGAATGCAGCGGGATTTACGTAGTCCGCGATGCCGGGGATTAGTCATGTCTCACTTTATGGCAATAAATGGCGGAGGATCCATCAAAATAATTGGAAAATTCCTGTTCGAAATGGCCCCTCGCTGCGAATACAGGCGGGGCGCTATCGATTTCCCAAGCTCGGTACACAGAAGTTTCTCGCCCCCCAACCCCCCAGCCATCTCGGATCATTATAATCGTAAAGATGTATAAAATTAGGGAATCCCGAGGAGGCATGAATAAATGGAGAACCGAGAGCTTTTTATTCCGAGCAGTAAGTGGCCGAGTTATTAGTTCTGCTATTAAACATTCTTCTGATTATTATGATTCGTATAGGACGTACAAATATTATTTTATCATTATATAAGGTTAGATTTGCTAATATAATATTCAGGAATACATTTTGAGTTTTTAATTTAATATTTTAGAAATTTGTTTTGGTCTGAAAACTTTTTCAATATCAAGTATTTTTTCTGAAATCGGAGCGATAGTAGCACTTTCGGTCCACAAACGCGGCACGAAAATTGCATTTCCCTGACTAGTCACGAAAACATGTACACATTATTTTATAACATACGTCTTATTGAATATATGTTTATGGTTGAGTATTCTACATTGGATATGTTAATCCCCTACAACAAAGCACTTTTATTTCGAATCATAACATTATTTTCCTTGTTAAGTATCATCGCATTTGAACAAACAGAAACCATATTTTCTTGATAGTTATATTCATCACCAACTGCCAAATGGGAAGTATCAGATTTTGAACATCGAGCAACTTCACTGTCTTCCATGATGTCAGCGTTATTTTCCTCTTTCCTGTCCTGTATTCGATTAGCAGCATCAGTTGATTCGCTAATGGTTCTTCTATGTAATCCTAGGCTACTCATCGGTACAGAGTAATACAACCTGAAATTTCTTGGAAACTGTTTAAAATGAAATAAAATAATAAATTTTCTACCTTAAGTATCAAAAATTCTTCATCTGGAGCCTCTCTAAGAAATCTTAGAGAATTTCTTAGAAAGAAAATCTGTAGATTTCAATACCGGACAACACTTTTGATTTGTTAGCTTGATATTTTGATTTCTTAGCTTGCTATCCCTCACTTTGTCTTCTTAAGTACGCAATTAGCTTGTTGAACTTGCTGATATCAATATTCATTTTATTGATAATGCCGACTTAAGCATGGAATAAATACTCCAAAAAGTTGAAGCCTTATAATCATGTTTAGTTTTCTCCACAAAGTAAGAGAAAATAACATCTTCTGTAATTCTTCTAACATTCTTAGCCTTAGACCAACCTTCAAAGGCATCATAGACAAGGTAATGTCCCTTTAGAAGTTTTCGGCAGTAGCCGAAACGACCTCTTCTGCGACTTTTCAAATTTCTAAAGGGAGTTCGTCAGTAGTTTCTTCACAATCCGTTGCAAAAGGAACACGAACGCACAAAAAATCCGGCAGCGATTTTCGTTTATTTATACAAAATTACAGTAGAAACGTACTACTAGATAGGTACGTAGAAAATCGCCCATTCAATTTATTAAATTATTGAATATTAATTTTTATTATAGTTAGGGGGTTTCAGAAAATGTTTTATCTCTCCCTTGTGTGGCCTGGATTTTACACTTCTCCTAATAGTTATTTATTGTATAAATGTTTTAGATAGCGTTTTATCCACGCAAGAAAGTTTAAACTAAAGACCGAAGCTCGAGGGTTTAATTTCCTTAAGTGGATACAACGCGACTAAAACACGAATGCAATAGAAAGTTGTATCCACAATTACGGTCATTTCGAATCGGATTTCATCAGAAAATGATCTGACAGCGGCTGTAGCGTCAAAAATTATTTAAATTAATTCAAAATATATTAGGAGGTGTTGAATGGTTGCGTTTTGAAACCGATGACAACTACAAGCTTGTTATTAATGGAAACCAAGTGAAATATGATACAACAAAGATTTGTCTATAGATATAAATGTTAATGTTAATATTAATAATTAATAAATAAAATGTGATTCATTTTAGATTGTATTTTTCATTTTTCTATTAGTGGAATAAAGTAATTTAATTATTCCACTAGTGGATAAAGTGGTACTTTATAAGCTTCATAAGTGTGGATTAAACTCCAAATATTATGTGATTGTGGATAATAGCTATTTATGGTATAAGTGAATAAAATTGCTTCATTCACGTGTATCATAGAAGATTTTTTCCAATTCGTTATCAGAATTGAAGTATTTGCGTGAAGTGCGAACGAAAATTTCAGGGATTGTGCGAATTTACCTATTTTTTTGTGACTTTATTCACGTCGTCAATGGTTATAGTGAATAAAGTAAAAATGTAAACATTTTATTCACCCATTCGATTAAAGTGTAGTTTTAACGATGAGATTCAATATACGTAATGAGCATTTAAATAATGCGAATTGGAAAAAAATATATAAATCGCGTTATCTGGTTTGACAGTTTAATTTATCGTTTTGTAATATGTTTGACATTAAAATGCCATTTGCACTGGTAAAACAACGTTAATTTTGCTTCATTTTTTATAGAGTATGCCCTGAATGTTAATATATTTTAATGATCATTTCTATCATGATGCAAATGCATCATGCATCATTTCATGCAGATTTCAGAAAATATGAATTAATATTTCTATATCGTTTCCCTTCTCATATTTAGAATACTTTTTATATAATTCGTGTATACTTGCACGAGGAAGTCATCTGACATTTTATACAGAAAAATCAACTTAAGGCAAAAATTCTCAAACTTCATAACAGTTTCGGGAAAAATTCACAACAAAAATACCAAAGAAGGTTCTCTAGCGCAGAAAGAAATGATGAAAAGTCTACAACATTGAAAAAATTCTTGAAAATTCGACAGTGTTAAAAATATATGAAATCTAGAAAATTTAGCAGTATTAATTTTTTATCAAATGTCATGGAAATTCTGAAAGCTTACAGACTTAAATTATAAATATCTTTAGTTAATAAGTCTCAGTATAGTTTGAAATGTCCAAGTGCATATACATAATATAATAAAAAATTCAATTACATACAATGCTAACAATTTTGTTTTTATAATAATTTTAAAAGCATACAAACTTTTCAAGAACATTTTAATCATTTAAAACAAGTCATGAAGTATACAAAAAGTATACATTAAAATTTCTATATCGCTTTCCTTTCCTATTATTTACAATATTTTTTTAAATCATTTTTACAATTATGTACTTGTAGGTAACAGTACATGAAATGTGAATACAAAAATTAATTATCAGTCTCTAACTATCAAATAAAACTCAAACTATCAAATCTCAAACTATGTAAAAGTTTCATAAAAATTCCATAAAAATCATGGAACTTCGAATAGTATATAAAGAAATCATGTAAATTCTACAGTATTAAACACATTGTCAGAAATCTCATCTGATAAACTATGGAAATCCGAATATATAAAGCTAGCAAGATTCTTATGTATATAGAAGGCATGTAAATTCTACAGTGTTAAAACAAATGCTGAAGGAATATTATAAAATCATAAAAATTGGAATAGTTAGAATAGAATAGAATAAAGAATTCATGGAAATTCTGGCGTATTAATCTGGAAAGTCAGTGTATTAAGAAGTCAGGTAAATTCTACGGTATTCAAAAGAATCTTGATGGAATATCAGAAAAATAATAATAATAATAATAATAATAATATAATAATAAAGAATATTTATTAGCAAAAAACGCTACATAATATACAAAATTTCAACAAAACAACAAAAGAAAACACACAAATAGCAACTACAATTTTCATATTAACATATATTTTATTCTATTTACTACATCTACTATTTTCTATTTACAGTCAATCAATTTAAACACATATTCCCTCACCTGAGATTTAAATTTATGAAAATTTATCTCATTTTTTATGTGACAGGGCATGTTGTTATCAAAGTAATCAAAGTAATTGGAATAGCATGCAAAGAAATCATGGAAATTCAAGAGCATTGAAAAAATGCTTAAGGTATAAACAAAAAATGTGCAAATTTTAGAGTATTAAATACATTTTCAGAAAGCAAATGTGAATGTTTGTATCATGGAAATTAGCATGCCAATAGTCTTTACTCCTTCAGAATCGCGTTTTAAAGAAAAACAGCAAATTCAGAAGAAAATCAGCCTGATGAGAATGACATGGTTGTTTTGTCGGATAACGAAGATGATGCATTACGAATTTAATTTCGTTCATATTAGCTAATTCTAAAGTGATTCCTATATTTATTACTTTCTCTGGACTATTTTTTATTTCAACCCTAAATTTCCCGTGCCTAAGCTTAGTAGTGTTTGTTTGTAGCATTAATATAGTGTTGCAAAACCAGATATTTGTAGATCACACAGATGCAGTCTTTTGAAAGTTTCAGTGCAAAACCGAGCATACTTAATTTTTTAAACAAAATATATTTTTACTAATAAATCAGACATTTCTGAATAGAGCACCTACAGAAAATACGCAGAAAATTTCTGAAAATCAAAACTGCAAGTTGATTGGTTAGCTTTTAGTATAGGTAAGTAGGATATTTGCGTTTTACTCAATAGCCTGCTTTTGCATCTATATGCTTCAAATGGTGTGGGGTTCAATTTGAAAAACGGCCCAATTTGTATACGACCCAATTCGTATACGGCCCATGTGTAAGGTGACTTCCCAGAAATGGTTGAAATTGTTCTTATTGTTGGGAATAATTACAGAACGTGCAGAGAAGCAGCTAATGAATGCGATGTAAATCATCCTGACAAAATTATCAGTCGCATAACTGTTGCGCAAGTACTAAGCAAGTTTAAACAATGCTTGCCTATTTTATACCTATTAAAAAAATATTCAATTTTTCAGCACTTCAAAACAAATTATTCAATTTTTAATTTTAGCAGTTTAAAAAAAAAGCTATTACTTATTTAAGATAATGCAGGACTTTTTTTGGGTACGAATCGACACTTTTATGCCGATCAATGTTTCAATGTTCTGAAGAGAAATTTGACCTGCCATTTTTGTATAGTAGTGAAAAATGAAAATTGTGAAAAATATATATACACTGTGTATCAGCCAAATGGAATAAATTCGATAATAAATAAATGGGGGCGTGTTCGAAAAAACGCTCGGACACGTCGATTGTTATTTTTAGTTGCGCATTTTTTTCAACAAAAACTTTTTATACAGGGTGTATATAAAAATAGAGTATAAAATAAAATATTATAAACGTACTTTTTTTATTCGAGAAGCAATCAAGTCAGTTAATCGATTCTCCTCAATACATGAAATCAAGTCGCCGATTTTTTAATAGTCTGAGTCTTAAATAGTTAAATGTTACAATAATCAAGTACTTACTATTATAAATTCCATTATATGCATATTATGCAATATAATATATAATTTGATTCGCCGTTTTGACGCTTAAAAAACAAATTTGAAAACAAATTGCTAAAATCCTATTATTTACTGTTGTTTTAACTTACTATACTGCAAGAACTTATTACATGACAATATCCTATTGTTTGCTGTTGCTTTAACTTCTATACTGCAAGAGCTCATTATTAATAATAATATTATTTATATTATTACATGCAAACTACGGTGAAATATTTTCAATTTCCGGCTCTTTATTAAAGACCTCTTTGGAAAACGCGTTTAATTGCAGGCAATATATCGATCGCAGGCGAAGGCCCCCGGGGAGCCGCCCCCATTATCGGGAAAATTGCAATTATAATCAAGGCGCCCGCAGTGCAGCCCTTTTCGGTGGCCCTACTGAATAAATAACGGCGGATTTTTCGCCAGGCCGCGATAATTAGGGCGCTAAGTGTTGTCCTTATTCACTTGCAGGGGCGGGCATTAAAAGGGTCCATAATTTAAAACGCGCTTAAAATTCATGTCCCGGTGCCACCCTCGCCCCGCCCGCCCGCGCGCATATTGCCAACCGCCGCCCCCGCGGAGGGGTTGGGGGCGTGCGGCCGGGCAGGGGTGAACATCCGGACGGATGCTGCTGACCCGTGTTTTCGCGGAATTATCTGCCCCTGCACGCGATGTAATGGGACTTTTGTAATTCGCCCCGGATTCCTCCAGGGGGCGATGCCCCCTTCCGGTTGTAAATTGCGCGCATGTGTGTGTGTGTGTGTGCCTGCGACTGATGTAATTGAGGGCGGCCGACGCTTCCGGTTTTGATGGAATCTACAGTGTCTTCCGTTGGCGCAATTACGACCGCATCTCTAGGATCCGGAGAATCCGGATTCTAATACCGATGAGAAACGACCAGTTTTATTGTACATTTTGCACTTGCCGATAACAAATTATGTTTAAAAATAAATTGAGTGCAGAAAACAGAAATGTTATTTTTTAAATATTTCTACAAGAAAATGGTATTAGCGGGGATTTATGTTGATACTGTTTTACTTTTTCTGCCCTTATTTCAATATATGTGACCTGGTCTCCCTACGAAAAGCCTAACCTAACCTAACCTAATCTAACGTGTCGATTTAATATCGATAATATATCGATTTTCACTTTTTTCGCGACTGTGATGGAGAAAATTGTGCTCTATCAAATAAAACTAACCGCAGCTTGCTAGGTTGATGAAATACTTTGCAAATTGTACGAAAATGAAAAATGAAAACGTTCAAAATTCTAAAATTAAACTTTTATTAACACGATTGATCGCAATAATAGTTCTATACAACTTAATTACACAGTATAGCCTATATAACTTATATAACCGTACAACTACAAATAATAATAACATTGAAAAGTTTTCCTTATCAGCTATTATCTCGAAAAGTTGTTTTCGCACATTAGGTCCGTTTTAGTAGACTAGGTCACATACTATACGTTTCATAACACGTTCTGCCATAACCGCAGGATCGGTTCCTGCGTTATGGCAAATCAAATAACAATTTTTGTTAATAATTTTGGAAAAAACTAATATATCGCTAATATACAAGGTGTTAATACTAAGTTGTAACACCCGAAAATAGCAGTTAGAACTCATTGAAACAAACAACTTTTCTTAGTTCAAAATTTTGAATTTTAATGAATTTTATGAACTTGGGCTCCAAAGTTCATAGTTATTGGCGTTCTTTTGTTTTTCGAAAAATCGTCATTACTCCCTTATTTTAAGGAATATTTCAAAAATATAAAAATGTTCAACATGTGCTTTCGGTTCTTTAAAACATTTGTATTTACACTTATTTTCTATTTTATCAAATATCAAAATGGCGACCTATCAAAAATTTATAAGCAAGATATTTTGAAAACCAATCGATCGATTTTTGTAAATTTCATTTCAGCTATTATTGACTTATAGGTTATGATTAGCGATAGACGATGTTCTTGTAACACCCGTTTCTCTCTTTCTCTCGAACACTCCAGCTTTTTGTTGTTCATGTTGTTCGTTCTAACCCTGTAAATACCACCTTGGCCCTGGCCAGCTGAGTGAAGACTGCGTGTGCAGTTCTTCAGCATTAGCTAATTGGGGGTGCGGCTCCTGCTGAACTCGGGAATAGATAATTTAAATTATGAAATCCCACAACAAAGCGTAAATTTATTAAATAAATAAATTGTAAATCGTGTAAAGTAAAATAACTATATACAGTGTGAGTTTTTTTTTTCTTTTTAAGTATTGGGTTCTCGGAAACAATAAAACATAGAGATTCGGTTAAATGAGGAAAGAGTTATTTTTTAAGAGCTTATGCAAGATATGCTTTTGTTTTTTGAAAAAAGAAACATAGTTTTTGAGTTATAAAACAATTTATTTATATATTTTTTAAATGGTGGTCACAGTTGCCTTTGACATTTTTGAAGGACATTTTCTCTCTTTATAATGATGAGGTTCGGAATAAGATTTTATTCAATGCTTAAAATTTAAAAAAACTCACCCTGTATAGACAACAGTAAACAAAACAAGATGCAATGTAAATTACAAATCAAATAAATCAGCGAAAAAGGTAAAAAGACAAAAGTTAAAAGTAATAAAACAGTCAGTCCTATCTGTTCTCCTCGTCGATCTCTGGTGTTAGGGAGGAGCTTCCTAGGCACCACTCACTGCGACTTGTAGTCCCGTTTGTAGTGATGCGCGATCATGGCCCGTAAAATAAAAACGGCCTAAACATAGGAAGTGGTATGAGTACCACGTGTAAAATTAATAGGGCTGATGCTTACCTAAAGGTCCGAAGCGGCCGATAAGTGATGCATTGAGATTGTCAAGTCCAGTCTCTTGACTGAGTTGAATACAGGGCCCTTAAAACCAACTGGCCACCCACTTCAACAAAATACGCTTAATGGCAGTCGCAATCCCGGTATTTTACAGACTTATACACAGACAGAAACTTTCAACTGCCAATGCTCGACCTCTTAACAATTAAAATTCGATTCAATGTCCTCGAACGCGGATCTGATATCAGGGGAAGGGGAAATTGAATTAATTTTTGCGCCGGAACGCGTGCGTAGGCAACCTCGCAACCATTGTCGTGCGTCAAAATTATGACGTTACATACTTTTTTGCACACTTCAGTTTCATTTGGATCGCGTTATGCAGAAAGCTACTAACCCACATTAGAACTAAAACGAAATATCAGACTTTACAGCTTTTATTGTTATTATAAATTATTGACAACTTTAAATACATTTTTCATATTTTCATTATGTTGGAGCAAAATATTTCCCTGTAAGATTTAAATTGTGCTAAATATGGCGGTATTTTGAGGGTTGGCAGTTTTCTGCTCATTGTAAAAACAATAAAATCAACATTTTTTGAACAAAAATGCCAAACTTATTTTTTTATTAATTAGTTCTTATACAAATACAGGGTGTCTCTAAATTATGTGGAAATGGCTTAACCACAGATTACTGGGATCAAACAAAGACGATTTAACAAAACTTATCTATATACAAATGCGTTTGGTTTAGCCAGTATTCAACTTGAAAGTTTATTTAAAAGAAACAAAATTTGCCTATAAAAAGAGAACGTTTACATTGATTTGGATGTTATTTGGTATGACACTTTGTACGGGTTTAACTCATATTTTGACGTAATATTGTTATTATCAGTAGACCGGTTTTGTATAAAACAAGTGAGGCTTAACATTAATACATTCATATTTTTAAATGACTATGCAAATAAATTTAAAAAAATCAAATCGGACGCAGGCATTCATTATTACGTTTTTTTGTATCTTTATAGTTTTTGATATCTGTTATAGTTTCGACATAAAAAAATAAAATATGAGTAACTGCGCCACACTAATGCGAAAATAACAATATTATGTCAAAATATGAGTTATACCCGTATAAAGTGTCATACCAAACAACATCCAAATCAATGGAACCGTTCCCTTTTTATAAGCAAATTTTGTTTTTTTTTTAATTAACTTTGAAGCTGAATACTGGCTAAACCAAACGCATTTGTATATAGATAAGTTTTGTTAAATCGTCTTTTTTTGATCCCAGTAATCTGTGGTTAAGCCATTTCCACATAATTTAGAGACACCTTGTGTAACAACAAACGAATCATTATTTCTTTATGGCTTTTATTCTGCATCAATTTCAAAATCCAATTCTTCAACATTATGGCCATCGACATCTTCAATAATATTGGCACTTTGTAAATTTTCATAAAATAATCTTGCATCTGACGGCATTAGGTGTAGCATTTCGCGTATGTTTTGTAATTTTGCTTCTGCGATGGGTTTTCCATTTAGCCACAGGGGTATCAAGTCTTGGAAAATATCTTGTTTGTAAGGTCTCCCACGAACGGATTTTAGAATCGAATTTTTTTTGTAAGGGTTTCAAAATTCATTCTCCTTCAGCATTAATATAAGAGGGTCTTCTTTTTCAATTTTTATTTATCTTAATTTTAACCAGTTAATTGTTTCCTTGCTATCTGTAATTTTCCTATTAACATTTTTTTTTAAATATTTATAACTCTGCAGACATTTGAGTAACTATGAAAGGTCGTTTTTTTCTACACGTTTTCATAATTTATAATCAATATATAATCGTCAGGTGTGCATAATCTTTGTTGGCGTTTAATAGCGGATTCAATACCGCTAAAATCTGTATCATGTCGAAGTAAATTGTGTCCAGAATATAGATATTTTACACAAATACTTTGAAGACTTGTTTCTACATTGTGTAAGACTAATTTCAGCAATAAAATCAATTTAATGTTGCGATTCTGTCCTCCGCAAGAATCGCACCATAGAGTTAGATGCTTGATTCCTGCTAGCAAGTGACTTTTAATATGTTGTAAAGGGCACGAACCTATTTCTTGGGCTTCTTTTCCAGCTACTCCCTCTATCCAAAAGTAACAATAACCACTGCTTTCTTTGCCACTATGTACTTCTGCGTTATAAACCCAAAGTTGACGCTTATAAATTACAAATCCTGTTGGAATTCGAGGTAGCGGTAACGTGTTTTCCAGGTCAAAACTTAAACATTCATATTCTGCAGATTCCTTAGCTATAGATAACTTGGCTCTCATTTTCTGTGCTTATTCCGCTATTTTTAAATGATTATGACGTTCTTGAAGAAGTTATTCTTTTCGTTCCTCATCCACTTCATTGTCAATTTTAATTTTCAGTGTATCGCATTTATTGTACGTATCTTTTTCAAAGGTTTAATTTTTAAATTAAATTTAGTGTAAAATATTTGTTTATAAGACATCAAACAAATTGGGTAAGCCTCTCCTTTTGTGTAAATATCATACATTTTTTGTATGGTCAGTCCACAAGGTAAAAATTGAGCATCAGTCTGCTCTCTTCGATAATGTAAAACGTATTTTGGATTTTTGTTGATATGACGAACAACAGCTTGAACCTTTGCTTTTGGCAAGTTATTTTTGCCTCCTTGTTTGACTTACAGGTTATTGTTCTCGATGTATTTATTTATTTATTAAAATAGCTCACAGGATAAGATTAATAAATTATACATTACATAGACTCAAATATGCATATAAGAGCAAAATTTAAAATATAAAATATAATAAAATAAAATTGCAATTAGACATCGATGTCTAATTTCTTTAACCAGTTTATGACCTCCAGACATGCTTTATGTAAGATTCATTTAATAGACGCATTTTCACTTGACTCATGCCAACTATTATTGAATTACAGTTTATGATTCTCGGTGTACATTTTGACATAAGTCAGTTTCGGGCAGACGTTATTTTGATTTGACACATGTCAACTATTATTCATTTATAGGTTATAATAATTCTCAATGTACATTTTGACAGGTTTAATTTTCATTCGACAGACGTCATTTTCATTTACTATGGTTTTAGGACATGTAAAACATTCTGACTTTTTTTTTTAATCATAATTATTTCATTTTATTATTTTGATCTCAATCCGTAGAAGTGTAGTAATTTTTTTGAGTGAGTATAGTTATACATTTATTTTTACCTAAGTACATATTAATAACATTCAGATTGTCGCCAGAGTTTTAGATGAAATCTGAAAATTGACTAAATATCCGCAGTTTTCAAAAAGAAGGAACAGGAATATTATTATTGTTGTTTTGTTTGCGCTGTACGCGAGATATTGTTAGTTACCGTTAAGTCTTAATGGCGATGCGGTGATGAAATTCGTTTACTAGTCGCCCCGGTTTACAAAATACTGCCATCATAATTTTGATTAATGACCATATTTATAATAATTTTCTAACTGAAACACATGGCGCGCTTCCTCGCGGAATGTAAATATTCTTGGATGTTGCATTTCACACGGATTCAATCAGAGTCCAGCACACATCCGCCCACACAACCTCGGGCACGAACTGGGTCCTGTGTAAATTTAACCAGTGTCTACTAAAAATAGACGCGAATTAACATTCATGCATTTTACTTTCATCTATATTTAGAAACGGCAATCGCACGTCGGATTATGCAGTCCTCGAGCTCACGTTCGACGCGTACAAAAGCCGACCGCTTCAAACGGAAGCCGCGAAATTATGACGTTTGTAGAGGAAACCCAATGGCAATAATTTGTATTACGGGTCCTTTAATCTATTTTCGAATATGTTTGATCACTCATAATCTAAAGAATGCCACATCAATATCCTTATTTTCAAAATATCTGTCATATATATTTGAAATTACCACACTTTCAGTTGTTGATATTCAACAACATTTCAAGTCTAGATTTTGTTGCAGCAATCTGAATTCCAAAATTTTGTTTAATTGTTTTCAATTTATTAATTAAATGAATGCAATTAATATTGATGCGAAAATCTGATTTCCGTCACCGTTGATTATAAATTCCTCGTTTCCTCGTCTGTTGTTTTTAAAACAAGCTTCTGGTAGAAACACACCACTAATTGATTATTTGCAGATGTAATTTAGCCCGTTTTTGCTGGGGCGCTGTTTTTGTTGACGTCGGACTCTATAGACGCTTTAATTAACTCCGAATTACTCGCTCCAATTCAGCCGCTCCAAGTGGACGTTTCTTGCTGTGCGAGTGGATTTTTTTATGGAGGCATTAACATGTTTTATACGTTTTTGGGTCAGAAAATTTCAAACGTACAGACAGAAGAGACATCAATTTTGAGGCTTCGCAGAATAATAATCGCGAAATGCCAAGTGAGCTCGTAGCATTGTAATAAGTAGGTAAAAATGCAATTGCAACAGCAATTTTCCGTAGTTAAATAAAACTATGTTAAGTTAAATTTTTATTATTTCATTGATATTAATATGGATAAGTTATTTGCTGCATAAGATTAATGTGTAGAAAATCATTTAAATTTTCTTTTGTATAAACAAATACTGAAAATATTTATAGTACGTGTATGAACAACCGAGGAAAAAAACTGCCCTAATTTCGCGTGAACTGAAACACGCGTTTGAATGTACGGTTTTCTATGATTATGATATAATTTCAAACCCTGGGTTCATTACAGCAGCCCATCTCAAGCAATCACGCCTGCATTGAACCCGCGATTTGATGCAACGTCTCATTTGCATCGGTTCTGCATCAAGCTGAATGGGCTCGTTATGGAGATGCAGATGGAATTCCAATACGATGCACACATATAATTTTTTGCAGCTCTTCAAAGAGAATAATTTGTAACACGGAAATTGATTTGGCTAAAAATTTGATTTCTACTACCTGTAATTGTCCTCAATTGCAATATATTTGTTTTAATATTTGTTCAAATCAAATATGAGTGATCATAATTTGTTTGTTAAGTATAGTATAGTATAGTATAGTATTTGGGATTAAGAAACAAAATAGTTTTACACAAGTCATGAAAAAATAATATACAATTAAAGTTGAAAAGTACAATAGTATAAAATAAGTAAAAATTGAAATGTACAATGTAGGTGTGTATAAAACACAGTAGGACATAATATCGACACAGAAAATATCACAACAGTAAACATAATAAAATAGTATATAATAAAACAAAAGTAGGTGCATGTATATAAGAAATTGCCCTGAGTACATGAGGAGACGTACTCTTCACGTTTAACACATTAAAACACGTGAGTACCTTTTTTGACGATTGATTAATTATTATTATAAACAAAATTTAGTTCGTATTTTGTACTCTTTTAACCAAGACAACGCTTTTACAAATTTTTATTTGAAATAACAACGAAATTCGATCTTTTCTTTGTTGAGTACGTGAGGAAACATTTAACGTATTAAAACACTTTAGTACCTGTTTTGACGATTGATTAATTATTATTACAAAGAAATTTTTTAGTTCATATTTTGTACACTTTTAATTAAAGACAATTTTTTACAAGTTGGCGAAATTACAACGAAATTCGATCTTTTATGGTTCGTATTTTGTATAATTTTTATAATTTTTATTTCTTTTGCCAATTGGCGATTACAACGTAAATCAATATTTTGTGAATCATGCAGTGCGAATTTTTTTTAAAGCATTTTTGTGCTGAATTTTAATAATTAATATTTTTGTAATCAAATAACTTTTCACATAAAAAAATTACAATAACACTAAAAAATAATTTTGTGGATCCCAAATTGTGTAAGTTTATATCGTTTATTTAGATAAATGCAGAGTAATAAATAATAATACAGTGCTTTTTTGTGTATACAACTTACATCTGCGCTATGAACTTTACCACAGAGAAAATAATAACAATAAACAATCCTTAACCTTTAGCAGCCAACAGATTTTCGTGGAATACGCCACCCACACCCATACAATGGAACATTTTATAATCTCGAACGCTGCCTGGCTGTTTATCATAATTTTCGCACGTAATGAAAATATTTGCCCCTCCAGTGGAAACCGAGTTCATCTAAAAATACACGGAATTCTCCAGAAATATCATCCTCGTAACTCAGGCGACGCAGTTGCATGGAATGAGTAAATAAATAATTCCAAGACCTGCATTTGTTGCATCCGAATTGTGCACTTGACTGCGGACGAATACTTGAGATACCTGTAGGAATAATGCCGTGAAGTAAGCGAGTAAATATAAATTGCAATTGTAAGTGACTAATCTTAAAAATATAATAGTAATTTGAACTATTGTTGTATTGCACTAATGTAAAGTTTGTTCTAAAACCAAAAGTAAAAACAAATTTATGATTAATTTCAATTTCTGTCACACTCGTAGGTAAGCCTTTATGGAATGTTCAATTCATTGTTTTTAAAATTTGTATAGTTTTCGCAAAATTTTCCGGAGTTCAGCAATTCTTTTCATTTTTTTGCGAATTTTTCAAATAAACGAAAGTGCTAATGATTCCGTCCGAGATTTTCGAATATTTCTAGACTATTTTAAGAAAGTTGCAAGGATTACTCTTAATTTTTCTTGGCATTCTATTAATCATGTATGTATAATTTATTTTTATTTTTTGTAGATTTTTTTTAGTTTATTTACAAATTACTTGAGAAATAACCATAACAGATACGCGGTTCAGTATATGTCAATTGAAATAAGTATTAGTATTATAAGTTAATTGTAAAATAGTCTGTGAATGAACGAAAAAGTCTATTTGATGTTTAGTAAATTATTAAATGAACAGCTGATTTTGATATTGAAAGATAAAACCACAACATAAATATTTATAGAAAAAAGTTTGTACTACATTTATCTGACCAAGACTGTATACAGGGTGTCCTAAATAGAGTAGGATTGCATGGGTATCTTTCTTATTTTGAAAGCTAGAGATCTGGTTAAATGTGCAATGTTGTGCAGTTTTGTATGCTGGTTCAGATTATGTTGAAAAATTTTCAAAAGTCCGAGGAGTTTAGAGATTATTCCAAAAAAACTAAAAATTGTGATTTTCTAAAAACTCTGATATTTCCAAAATTATTATAGATGCGGAAATAAGTTTAAAATAAAAGTTACTTGGTTCGATGTACAAAATTAAGAATCATGTCAAAACAAAAGTCAAGATGGCGGTTTCCGAGATATTAATAGCAATTTTCTTATTTTAAATGACCGCCATATTTGATTTTTACACGTGTAAATCGTTGAAACAAGAAAAAAGTCTATTTAGACGTATAAAAATAAAATATGACGGCCATTTAAAATAAGAAAGTTGCTATTAATATCTCTGAAACCGCCATCTTAACTTTTCTTTTGACTTGATTCTTAAGTTTGTGCAATCGAATCAAGTAACTTTCATTCAGCATATAAAATTGCACAATATTGCCCATTTTACCAGATCTCTAGCCTTAAGAAAAAGAAAGATGTCCATGCAATACTACGCAATTTAGGACACTTTGTATATGTATATACATAAGCCTTTTTCTGAATAAAAATATGAGAAACCGTACTGTAATATAAATCGTTGAATTCGTAATAGGAAATGCTATCTAATACAGAGTGGACATTTTTTACGGGCCATATAACAAAATAAAGTTCATGATGGTTTCTTCCAAACGAAACGTTGTACTGAAAATTTGTAAATGCTACTTTGTAGAGCTAAAAATGTAACAACGAGAAAGTTCCTTTTGTTTTTTTATACCTTTTCAAATAACTTCAGAAAAAAATTAAAACGAAATCGCAAGATTTTGGATTTGGTTGAATATCTCCGGAAGTAAGCGGAAATTTCTCGTTTTCTCAGAACATAATATTACTGACCACTGAATTGCGCAAAATGTTTGTAATTTAACCGCCTTCCAACTTTTACGGTTTCCGAGATCCCCATACTGTTGATCCTTATCTTGGACACCCTGTATATTGGAAGGGTTGTAATATAACCCATGTTATATAATGAAGTACATTATATATATATATATATATGTATATATATATATATATACCATGCGTAATGAATGTGTTATTTATGACTCTGTTATTTATTTAAGATAAAATAACATATGCAACTCGCATTTAAAGGCCATTCAGATTCTCGTAAGAAATTACGGCATTCACCTGCGGCTCATGTGGTAATTGTCTTACTTGTGTCTTAATAGCTGTCATTATATGCTCATGGCATTCATAACTATTACTGCACTATGATTAACTTTTTATGAAAATCTATATAATTTTTTTATTGATTTTCTGCAATGTTTTAAGAAAGCTGCAATTTGTATGTTTTTACGCACCCCTAATTTTGGGGTGCGTAAATTTTGGGGATGTTAATGTAATGTCTGCATTTCCATTATTGCAGTGTTATTAATTTTTAATGAGTTTATAGATTTTTACTTTCTGACACAGAAACTATTAAATTATCTGTATATTTTCGTTTTTGTGATAATGTTCTCATATTTTATAATATTTAGGTGAAGGAGTAGTAGGGATTATTATTATTATTGTTATTATATTCTGGTTCTATTTTCGTTAAATTTAGAAACAATATTCAGAAATTTCTATATAGTTTCATTATTTTGTTTTCATACAAATATCTGTATAGTTACGTCATTTTGATAATGTTCTTATTTGCACTGTTTTGGTTTTATTTTTGTTAAATTTAGATTAAAAATTCAAGAAATTTCTGTATATTTTCGCTAGTTCGATAATGTTCTTGAGCTCAACAATGTTCAGGTTCTATTTTCGTTAAATATGATACAAAAATATCTATGTTAATATGTATATCTTGATCTTATCTTCTTGATAAATATTTATTATTAATTTGAATTTTGAAAGTTGAACTCAACTTAACAACTTAAACTTAATCTTAAACTTAAACTTATTAATTATATGTAAAATTCTAAATTCTTTAGAGTTTTGGGGAATTTTATTATTGAATTGGGTATTTTTTATTGTATTTACCAAGGTTAAGTTTAATTTTTAAAGATAACAATTTAGGAAAAATCCGTTGTTCAAATTACAATGCTCGAAGAGATTTTCATGAATTTTTCAAATGCACATTTTATAGGTATTATATTTTCAGGAATTTTATCCAATTTAATCAAAATCCTTTTTAAGTTTTGTTCAAAGTTCCTATGAAATTTTCTATTTAGTTATTGTACATTTGTATAGAATATACATTTTCAGTAATTTAGCCGTTAATTTTAGCAAATTTCCAAACAGGCTAACAATAGCCTAGCCCTAGCAATTCCTAGTGATCCCTAGAAAATGTGAAATCTTAAACAAATTGGCAAGACCGCTAGCAACATATTTCTCCATAGTTGACCAGATGTAACAGTTTTACTATATTACGTAAAGCATTCAAAAACATTCCCAACACTTATGTAACAGGTGTTAGTTCTAAAATTCCTTAGTTTTTCTTAAACTTTATAAGAAAACTTCCATTGATTTATTCTACAGTTGTTCAGTGTTCAGAAATCTTCCCTAATTTTCACGAAGTTGTGAAATTTGCTGTTTTTTGCTATTACATATAGTCAACTATGGAGAAACATGTTGCTAAATTATCTACATTATACGCCATTTCGCAAAGGTTCGGCGTAAATGTGAAATGTCTAACCAATTGACATGAACCCTAGCAAGCCCTAGAGAGGCCTAGAAAATGTAAAATGTTAAACAAATTGGCAAGATCCCTAGCAACATGTTTCTCCATAGTTGACCAGATGTAACAGTTTTACTACGTCTGGTAAAGCATTCAAAACAATTCCCAACACTTATGTAACAGGTGTTAGTTCTAAAATTTCTTAGTTTTTCTTAAACTTAATAAGAAAACTTCCATTGATTTATTGTACATTTCTACAGTGTTCAGGAATCATCCCTAATTTTCAAGAAGTTGTGAAATTTGCTGTTTTTTGCTATTACATATAGTCAACTATGGAGAAACATGTTGCTAAATTATCTACATTATACGCCATTTCGCAAAGGTTCAGCGTAAATGTGAAATGTCTAACAAATTGACAAGATCCCTAGCAAACCCCTAGCAACCCCTAGTGAGCCCTAGAAAATGTAAAATGATAAACAAATTGGCAAGACCCCTAGCACCATGTTTCTCCATGTAATAGTTTTACTATGTCACGTAAAGCATTCAACAAAATTCCCAACACTTATATAACAGGTGTTAGTTCTAAAATTCCTTAGTTTTTCTTAAACTTTATAAGAAAACTTCCATTAATTTATTGTACATTTGTATACTGTTCAGGAATCTTCCCTAATTTTCACAAAGTTGTGAAATTTGTTGTTTTTCCTAGATTTGTCACAATGTGACAAATAATCGTTACAATTATACTGTGTGTTTTGAGATAAGGGGCGAACATAGGGATTTAACGTTATTTTTAACATTTATGCGAATTTCAGCTCGCCAGTAACCCACAGAAAATATTTTGGTATCAGTTAAATGAGAAAATGATTGCGCATTTAACGATATCAAACATTAAATTATTTTCATCATTTTTGTTTGCAATATATTGATTAAAAGTTTTTAGGTTTATAAATATTAGTTGCCATTAATTTTAAAACAATAAACAATGGCAGTCCAATTAATTTCTTATTTGTTGACATTCTGAAGTGGATTACTATTTTTAATAGTCAATATAATTTTCCTAATAATTGAACTATTAAACTCCCCTTAATAATTCCAAGGGCTCCTTGATTTTACTCATGGTAAAGGGCAATTAAAAGAATAATTAAAAAGAAAAAAGAAATTTGGTAAACATAAAATACATTCGCAAACGACGGTAACTCATATTTTAAAACATAATATTTTTAAATCAATATATTTCATTCAAAAATGACGAATGTAACAAAATTTAATATCGTTAGATGCGCAATATTTCCCGTACCATTGATAGAAGTACATTGATACATTGAGCAAGTTCTGTGGAAACAGAAAATTTTCAAACAGGAAATTGCAAAAATGTTGCATTGTTAAATCCCGAGGTTTGCCGCTTATTTCAATTACGAATTTTGAAATTTTATTATCGAGATATGTATATTTTTATTATATACAGGGTTGGGCTTTTATTATTATTATTATTACTCTTAAAACGATTTTTGTAGCTTTTTTCTCTATTTAGTGGCTTGTTTTTCAAAAGCTAACCTAATTTTCGAGATATGTCGTCATTGTCACCTTTTTTTAATGATTACCCAGTATATTTTTACATTTTCAAGTAGACACTGTTTCAACAATTATAATGATATAGGGTTTGGTGTGTGTGCGGCTTGTGGTTTTAAAAATATTTGTTTGCATTTCTATTAATATTTCAATTTCTATGGTTAGTGTTTTGTATTACTATCCTATTGAGATGCATATTGCCGATCGTAGCAGTTTATAAGAGTATTTCAAGTATTACCTGTATTCATGTTAATTTTTGGAAAGTTAGTGCTTTGTACTACTATTCCTATTAATTTTCATATTGCGATACTTGACGGTTTCTATTTCACTATTCTCTCATCTATTCCTATTATTGTCAAAATAATTATATTTCAGTCTTAGTTTATCCCACTATTTCCATTTCTTGTTATACCTACCTACTTACTCATATATTACAATTTCCATTTCTATTGCATTTAATTCTATTTTTACTGTCATTTCGCAAACTATTTCCACTCCTATTCGTATTTATATGTTGTATTTCCATTTTAATTTTCACTTTCCATTTCCATCTCCATTTCGTAGACTATTTGTATTTCAGTATCTCTTCGCGACGTTATTGCGGAATAATAGTATTATACTCCCAAATTCTTGCTCCAATTCTCATAGAGAACGTATTTCTAACACACGATTTATTGTTTCAGGGGTGCATTCTCCGTGGTGAAAAGATGCGTGCAGAAGTCGACTGGCTTGGAGTTTGCAGCGAAAATAATCAACACAAAAAAGTTATCAGCACGAGGTGAGTTTTTTCGAGTTGATTGCTTCTTGTTGGACACTTGTTGAGATCGCAGCGCGTCGCGTTCGGCCCAATTGGAATTCCGAAGAACAACGGGTTTTAATTAACGCGACTTGTGCGCTAATTAGCAGCCGTGGCCATCTCGAATGGCTACATTTATTTACCGGCCCGCTTGGAATTCCCACTCGTTGCCCGTCTACGATAAGAACCTTGCGGAATTTTCCACGGCGAAACATTCGGCTAAATCGAATTTATCACCGGTCCGAGGCGGTCGGAAATTAAATATTAACACCTGCGCAGACTTTGCGTGATTTTAGACGCCTCCGGAGCTATCTCGGCTCTGGGAAAAATTCCAAATTTCGTTCCAAATTTGTAATTGAATTATAGCAGGGGAGACGTTGCACTTACAGAACAAGCGAGATGTAACGATGTAATGCTTGAGAGGACTCCGCGAGACCATTAAATTATATAGCAGGGGAAAACCCTGGGTTATATATCATGTTCTCGTTTCAAAGAGGATTGTCAAGAGATGGCACAGTAATGAAATCGTGGATTTTTACGCGAATGGAATTTTGGGTTGCTTCGAGAAATATTATATTAGCAACCTCACTCATTCATGAGGTTTTTCAGAGGCATTTTTTCAGGCGTGGTTGAATAGAATGCAATGTGCATGTCAACTATTAAATGCAAGAATTATTATGTCAGGGACTTATTAAAGAGAACCGTTGAAGTCGTTGAGCGATTTCAAAATGTTTATCAATGTTAGGTTAAAATCTTTAAAATATTTAAATTCCTTATTCAGCGAAATTTTTCTTATGTAAGGTATAAAAACATATATTCCATTATTCCCTTTTTTCTGTATAAAAGGGTCTATCAAATAAGTCCATAAAATATTAGGGTAGCCATATAAAAACGTCGATTACATCATTACTCAAAAAGAAATTATGACGAAAATTTTAGATTTATATTAAAATGTGTATATGTAAATACTAAAAAAGACGTGCCCGGAAATTTTGGTAAAATATTTTTAATTTCCGAAATAATGAAACGGACATTTCAACGTCATGACATAAAAAGTTGATGTTGATGTTTTTTTTGCAAAATGTCTAACTTTTCTTGGTTTTCCAAAAACACCTTATCACAATCTAACTTGGAAATTTGATAGTTTTAACTTTGTCAAAGACTTTGAAATGCTCATAGAATGTTAGCATTTTTCTTGGTAATTTTGAGTTTTTTCTGTAGAATCTATGTTCCATGATTTTTAAAGTTTGTCACAAGTTTTTAAAAGAAATCATAGCATTTCCTCAATTACATCATAATACACTAGTCAAAAGAACGATTGCATATTCATATTATTTTTATTTTGGAATATATTTTGGAATATGCGATACTTCTTTTGAGTAGTATATTAGAGCTTTGTAGATTATTTTATCAAGGATATAAAAATAAATTTATAGAATATCCGCATTTTTTTGAATTATTGTAATGTTTTTTGTAGAATCGCAGTTTTTCTTTCATAGTTATGACACTAATGCTTGATAATGTCGAATGATAGTGTTAAAGATTATAACATTTTTTTTCTCAGTATTTCAGTTTTTCAGCTCACTCAGCATTTTTTTTCTCGTAATTTTGGAGTTTGTTGTGGAAATTCTGATTTTCGTGATATCTTAAATGCTTGCTAATTATTTTTGCTAGACATTTACGTTACTCACGTTCGTTATATTATAACTTTGTAAGTATTTATTTCGTAAGAGTGAATTTATTGCAATTGAAGATAAACTGGAACGCATACTTATATGCAGAAAAAAGGATCTATTAAATAAGACCTTAAAATAATAGCGTTGCCATTTAAAAAACGTCGATGACGTCGTAAGTTAAACAGAAATTATGATACAAATTTTAGATTTATATTAAAATGTGTATTTTTAAATACTAAAAAGATGTGTCCGAGAATTTTTGGAAAATATTTTTAATTTCCGAAATAATGAAACGGACATTGTCATGAAATGAAAAAGTTGATGTTGGAAATTCTGTTAATTTTGCAGTATCTATAACTTTTCTTATTATTTCAAAAACACTGTATCCCAATCTAAGTTGGAAATTTGATAGTTTTAACATTCTCAAAGATTTTGAAAAACTCAAAGAATGTTAGCATTTTTCTTGGTCAGTTTGAGTTTTTTCCGTAGAATCTATGATCCAAGCTTTTTAAAGTCTGCCATATGTTTTTAAAAATATACATTGCATTTCCTCCTCATTTACATCCTACTACACTAGTCACAAGAATTATCGCATATTCATATTATTATTTTTTTTAATATGAGATCATTCAAGGAATTTATAAAATCTCCGCATTTTTTAAAACTTTTGTAAATGCTTTTTGTAGAAACTCAGTTTTTCTTTCATAGTTATGACACTAAAGCTTGATAATGTCAACAGAAAGTATCAAATATTATTACCTTTTTTCTCAGTATTTCAGCTTCTCAGCTCACTCAGCATTTTTTTTAAATTTTTAGTTTGCTGTGTAAATTCTGATTTTTGTTTTTTTTTTCAATTATTTGCATATAATTGTTGAAGCATTTATTTCGTAAGAGTTAATTTATTGCAAATGAAGATAAACTGGAACACATACTTGTACACAATTTAAACTCTGTTCTATTTTTATTTTTAACTAAGTTGGCTTTGTTAGCGTGACAGTATTGTTGGCCAATGTAAAAAGTCACTAGACTTGAAGAAAAATGGTTATATTTAAAAAGAAAGAGGTTATATTTTATGACAGTGGGCATTGTTGCCATCAAATTGAGTATCTATTGGGTACAGAATTTATTTGCTTTTTTTTTTCAAAACCAAATCAGTCAAATTATAATATTAAATGTAGTTGATGATTGGTTTACATAAAGCATAAATCTAATTAATTAACACTTGATTGATGGAAGCAATATTTTTTTTTTAAATATATTAATTAGGCAACGTTGTTAGAAATCTGACATTTATTATTTTTTTCACTGTCAGATTTTTGTTGGTGTTTCTGTGTAAAAGTTTATAAAATGAAACCACAGCCTTCTTAGTTAAAAATAAAAATGGAACAGAGTATAAGTTGATGTTGCAAATTTTGTAGTTTTGTGTAAAAACTCTAGACTTGAAATTTTAAGATTGACAATGGTTGTTGAAATGCTCAAAAAATGCCTCCTGTTTTCATCATGTTTTTTTAAATCTCTTTGCCTTTTAATAAATATTAATAAATATTTTTTATTCTTGTCAAATATTTTTAAATTTATCACAGCAAATGCATAGAAATAGCATTTTCGTCGAAATTATAAAGTTTTTTATGGAAGTTCTGATTTCTTAAATGCGTGCCAAATACGTTTAACTTAAGTTATCATTTCTCAGATTCGGTATATTAAAATTTTCATACAATTTTTTTAATTTTCATCCCGCAAGAGTGACTTTATTGGAAATCAAGCTATACTGGAACATATACCTAATCACCCAAGTTTTATGCACATACTTTTCTTGATATTTCAACATTATAAAAGCTTTTTGAAATGCTCAATAATGCCTGTATTTTATTCGCAATTTTTGAGTTTTCGTAGAAACTCTTGAGTTTTTGCGTAGGATCTATATGAGTTCTATGCTTTTATAAAGTTTGTCACATGTTCTTAAAATACATATAGCATTTCTTCATTTTCATCCTAATACACTAGTCAAAAGAATTATGGTATATGCATATTATATTTTTGGAAATTGCGATAATTCTTTTGAGTGGTGTATTAGAGTTTTTGTTGAATTTTTAACAAAGATTAAAAATAAAATAGAGAGAGAAAAAATGTTTCAATTTTTTTTTTTAATTTTCATCTTGTAAGAATGACTATATTGGAATTCAAGCTAAACTGGAACATATACTTCATCACCCAAGTTTTTGCACATACTTTTCTTGATATTTCAATATTATCAAAGATTTTTGAAATGTTCCATAATGCCTGCACATTTTTTCGCACTTTTTGAGTTATTGTGGAAACTGTTTCCTTGATTTTTATTAAATGTTTGTCAAAGATTTAAAAAAAAGTAGAATCAATCGAATGAAGATATAAAAGCTCTGTCTTTGTATAAAGAAATATTGGTTTGTACGCGTGAAATTTGTTTTTTTTTGAGATATGATGCCGCGCAATTTTGAATTAATTCTTAAAAATTTTGCAAACTAAACGTAAGCTGACCATGTCGAGATTGCAAAATTTACATTAAACCATTACAGGTTAATTAGTCCGGAACACATATTTTACGATACGTGTGAGACGTTTAAAGACGAGGCGACGAAAGAGGCGAGTGGTGAAACTCGAAACAAGTACTGTAAAAGGAGTTCACGGACGAATGTCGTTATGTATTTTATTTCATTCTGTTACAAATTTCGTTTTAAAGAAACATTGAAATTAATTTGAAATTAATTTGGAAAATGCTCCAAATCTAGTTATATTTTCGGAACATGATTAGTAACGGCTGGTTGGCAATTGTTAGTAACACTTTAACGGACTAGGGCGTTTTTTGCGTTTTCCCGGACTGCTTATTTCTGTTGACATAAAGTATTGGAATTTGACACAGGATAAAATAATAGTTATTTACGCAACCAGTTATGAAAAGTGCGATATTGTTTGACGAGTGTTATATTTGCCAGAACGAGCGAAGCGAGTTTTGCAAATTACACGAGTTAAACAATATCGCATATTTCATAACATGTTACGCACAAAACATTATTTAATTCCGTCAGAATTATTTAATCTACTATTTGAATAAAAAAGTTCCTTACTACATCACAGGGTCAGATCACCTTATATCTATTGTTTCTACTGAAACATGATTGCACTGGCATACACAAATTTGTCAAGAAACTAAAATAATTCACAAATTTAATAATAATGTCAAAAATGTCCTCAAATAGCGATTCAGAACTAACTTATGATGTTGAAGACTCTGCTAATGTTGCCATGGGTAGTTTACTACCAGAAAAATCCAGAAATAGATACGCTGTAACCTACAAAAAGTTTGAAGCTAGGTGGGAACTGCAGTTATGTAATGTCTTTACATAACTACATTACATAACAGTGTGCGTGACAGTTGTGAAAAATTTAACGTTTCATAACGAAAGAAATTGATGTAAAATTTGACTTTTCAAAACGGAATTAAATAAAATAACTTTCTAAACTCAAATATTATACATTACACAAACTGATTCAGTGGTGCAACGGAAGTCATTTATTTTTTTGTGTCGATGTCTATTAGACATTTGCTTCCTACCTGCTGTCAGTTTTTTTATTCACTACTAATATATAATCTTTAATAATTTAAACTTTACATCTGGCAACAATGTTATTTAAAAAATATAACCTCTATTTGAAAACAACTTGACCTTAAAAAAATGACAAGTTCCATTGGGGAATTCAGTTATTTCCGAAACACTACCAACAAAATTACTAGATATTCATAAGCTCTCCCTGACGCAAAAACATCGTAAATGGAGAGTACGTATCTTTCTGAAATCGTCACTAATATACAGAAATTGGCAGTAAAGTCAGGAAAATCGGCACTGAAATAATTCATAATTGCACGATTTTATACCATTGGGTTGCTTACATAAGTTGGTAGGATACTACTATTTGAGCGACTAAAATTGTCTAACATCAAAGTGCTGTTCCTTTGGAGGGGAACTGAAGCTGGCGATCTCGTGTACTGTTAAGTTGTACATTCACGTCAAAGAATCCGATGTCGATGAAGCGAAATTCATAACGGGAAAATTTGCAAGTGTGGTGGATCGCTCCTTGGCGAGGGTAATTAGCCAAGCGCGGATTTATAAGCATAAAAAATTACAAAATATGCCCTTAAAAATGCATAGAAATCTTAGAAAATAAACATATAAAATAGCATAAAGATTAGAATAAGCACAATACGCAGAAAAAGCATGAAAAGGCATATTTTATTTTTTTATGAAAATACAGAAAAACAAAACAAAACATAATTTTATTAACAAGCACTATAGGTAGATAAAAGTAAAATTTTAATAACATAGGTTTTGGTGATTAATATTAATAACAATAATAATTAATAACAAATAATGATTACTGCTTATTTTTAAATGAACTAATAATTAAATGTTTCTCTAAATTTTCAACGGAAAATCCCATTCTCCTATCACTGAACACATTTTTTAGGTGTGAAAAGCTTCTCTCCACATCCACACTTGTAATCGGTACATATTTAAATTTAGGGACAATTGTAATATTTATCAGCAAATCTTTTACGAAATCTCCTTTTAAAACTGTTGATATTTTTTGTAACTCGTCAAACTCTACATTTTTTGACAAAACTGCATCACATTGTTTTCTAATAATCTCTTCTATAGATCCCCGTACGTTTGAGACGTCGTTTCTAAAATCTTCAACTATTTGAACCGCATCTACCAAAGTTGTGCCCTTTGCTTGGAGTTTATCAATCGCTTTGCTTACGAAACTGTAGTTGGTTTTTAGGAATGCTAAATTTTGTACAACCCTCCTATCTTTAAGAACTGTGTGGCATTCTTTAATTGCCTCTGACACATTTTCGGGAAACTTTAACACAAGCTCCTTAAATGAATCGAAATGGTCGGCATAATAGCAGGCAGCATCTAGCCACGCATCCCATCTAGTTATAACCGGTGGCGGAGGAAGAGGTACATTTGGCATTCTTTCCCTAAACATTTCAACCCTCAGTGGAGCTTTTAGGAAAATTTTCTTCCCGGTTTTTATCAAATTATTGACCAGGGGAAATTGTAGTCTAATCGTTTCAGCAACTCGATCAAAACCATGTGCCAAACAGGTGCAATGCATTAATTGCTCATAAAATACTTTTAAATTAGAATATGCCTGCAACATATATGCAGCGGCATCAGAAAGCATCAATTAATCCATCGTGAACGAATTTGGCAACGGTATTGCCATTTGTTTTTTCTTACTGCTTGGAACTAATTAAAAATGCATTGGTGGAGTCTTCGTTGAATATTCCAATCATTAAATGGGCGATGTACCGACCACATGAATCAGTAGTTTCACATACACTGAACCATATGTAATTGTTGCCAATTATCTTTTTTATTTCTTCAATAGTGTGTTTATATATTTGCTCGACATAGTTTTTGCGAATGGTTGATTCGGCAGGAATATGTCTACCGGTGTATTTGTGTAAAAAAGATTTTAACATACTATTATCTAGTTTTTTTAACGGAATGTTAGAAGATACCATCGTATTGCATAAATCAAAGTAAAATTCCTTTTCATTCTGTGTAGAAGAACTCGCAAAATACTCGGAAATAGTATGCTGGGTACTCAGGGTACTGATAGCAAATTTGTGTTTCTTTAAATTTTCCAGGTGAACTGTTATTTTGATATGTTGTGTTATGTTAAATTTATTCTCGCAGTTAATCTACAACATAATACATGCTTGTACCTAGACCAAATGCAACACAAAATAAAACTTACCGGTTTTATACAAGCGCTGCAAATGAATTTGCCGTTCTCATATTTTAATTCAGAATATCCACGTATCCATTCATCGACGGAAGGTTTTACTTTCAGCAGTTTATACAAGAAAACTTATAAAACACGTAATACACACAAGGCACAAGCACAACGCACTGAAGATTGGGATAAATTGGACTGAATTGATAGCACACTTACCCCAGATGCGTTCTGTGCACGTAAAAATAGGAATCCCCGAAATAATCAAGCTTTGTTTACCAAATATCACGTACGCACGCTAGCTTTGTTGATGATTTTGTGATAACCAAGCACTCTAGACGTAACGGAGTAATATTAATACCGAATTCTCATTACTATAATGTGCAACAAAATATATTCCTAGCTAATATATATATATATATATATATATATATATATATATATATATATATATATATATATACATATATATATATATATATATATATATATATATATATATATATATATATATATATATATAATATGCTATAAAATTGATAAATAAGCACAAAAAATAAGGAAATATGCACAAAAAATGCATTATATCAATTATAAGCTTAAAAACTGAAAATATGCATAAAAGCACAAAAAAAAGTTGTCGTTACTTCATTTGCTGAAATTCGTATAGATACGAGGTCATTTTGGTCTGCTATTAAAACTGATGTATAGCGTAAAACCTATAAATCCGCGCCTAGGTAATTAGCCATAACAGCAGAAATAGGCGGAAAGGCTCACAGCCAATAACCTAGTGAAGATTGACTTATCTCTAGGCTGTCGTTAAAATAAAACAAATAATATAGTCCACTTTAAAGTATATTTTGACGAGTGTCCCACTGTTCATTTACGTAACCAGCAAGGAAATATCTGTATGTTTTGTGTAATGAGTAGAGGGAAATTTATCGCACGAGTGAAGCGATTTTCCGCAAAATCACATGAGACTTACTACTAACTTATTACTACTAAAATATAATATGTCCTTGTAGCAGCGTCTGATTGACTGGCGCGCTATTGATTAAAAAAATTCTATGGCACGAAAACCACCATCTATATTTATAAGATCGGCTGATAAGCTGCCGAGCCGTTGCTTAAAATTATTCCAGCGAAGTCCATTACAGCCATGCTTCTATGAAGTTCTATACAGAACTGGAACACCTGACGCATCCAATGTGACACAATGAAAACTTTCCTGAGGATCGATGCCCTCATTCCTTAATGTCGAAATAATTCCACGTCCATTCGAGTGAGTGTTGTTTGGCGGGCTGAGGGGTGTCAATTTCGGCGAAACGCGTGACTTTAGTTTACCCAACCGTGAACCCATTCTACCCATTCTTCCCATTCTTAATGCCAACAATGAACCTTCTCCCCGCCGCCCTACGGCGCTAATAACGACACGTGGAAGTTATAAGGGCCGAATAAAAAGTGTATAACTCTGGGGGTACATCTGCAATGCAGTGTATCGTGATGTGGTGGGATACAATGGGGTTGTAATAATTTTTTTTATAAATATACATTAACTTACCGTCAATACTGTAATAATGTCATTTATTCGTACGTATTGTTCTTCTGTTATTGGTTTTTAATTTTAATTTTTTAATTTTTTAATTTTTATAATTCATCTGTTATTTATGTTATTATTTTTGCATATAAAAATTTTTACGTACACGTACAATAACCCGGCCTATCTGCGTGGTGCCAAATCCAAATCTTAGAACTTAAATATCTGTAAAATCCCTTATTTTTTATTATGCTATTATATATAAATTTCCGAAAAAGCTAGAGATTGGGTATTGTCATTAATGTCATTAAACCACTTAAAGTATGTTAAAAAACACAATGTTATTAAATTTAATAACTGTGGGCGCTAGCCCACAGCTAGCGCCTTTTGTGCCTATTTGTATGTATGCCTCTGGTCGCTAGGCAAGTGAAATGGGATGAAATGGAAGAATTCCAAGTATGTTGTGATTATTTATATTATTTTGTTAATAGATGGTTAATTAATATACAGGGTGTCTACGCTAAACCGTTCGTTAAAAGTTTAGGGGTTTCCGTTGTCCTAAATATTTAAAAAAAATCCTCGTCACACGGCTGAATCAGTTATCCTCATGTGAAATATTTTCAACTTTCTATCACTTCCGGTTCCACCGGAAGTAGTACCGACTTTCTTATTTTAAATGGAACACCCCATATATTATTTTATTTTTGAATTCCTCACTAAAATTGTAACATATTTTGTAAGAATGTATGTACACTTATCTCTTCCAGTTTTCAAGAAAAAAATGTATTTCTAAAATTTTTACGTCTAAACGGTAGCCTGAAATCTGTCTATAACTTCTCTTAGGAATAAGATAAAATTATCAGTTATTTTTCTAATTGTACCTAGAGGGCAACGGCAACCCCGTAAACTTTTAACGAACGGTTTAGCGTAGACACCCTGTATATGTTGTGAATGTAAAATGAACATATATTAATAATATATGTTCTTAATTTGTATTTAAGTCCCTCGTGCCACACTTTGCCAAAAGCTTGCGCTACATTAACAAAGATAGTAGAGCATACCTTTCTGTATTCCAATGATTTTTCAATTACGTCTGTTATTCTATGGACTTGATCTACAATTCAATGAGATTTTCTGAAACCAAACTGATGTTCTGGTATTATGTTTTTGCCTTCGATAATTGGTTTTATTCTTTTGAGAAGTATTTTTTTGAACAGTTTTGAGACATCAGGTAATAACAAGACTGGTCTGTAAGAATAAACTTAATTTGGTGGTTTTCCAGGTTTAGGAATCATTATCACTTCTGCTACTTTCCATATCTTAGGTATATATTTTAATCTTAAAGATGCACTAATAAGATATGTACGTTTTACGATTGCTTTTCGAGGTAGTTGTTTAAGAATTTCGCCAGTAATTAAGTGAAATCCTGGAGCTTCCTTAGTGTTAATGTTTTTCTAATTACTATTGCAATTTCTTTAGGTGTAGAGGGTCTGATATCACCTTCTTCCTGGGTAATATTTTCCCGGTCTAGAATGGCTTAACCCTCATTCCACCCTCATTCGGTTGGAAAGTCATTTCATGATATTCGGCAAATCTATTAAGTGTTGCTTTTTGCATGTCCCATCTGCACTTCTAATTGGAGAATTCTGCAAGATGGGTCTCTTAAGTCTCGTAGTAGCTTTCCAAAGTGAATAATTAGGTTTACTGTCATTTGATAGTCCAAATAGATATTCATTAATAGAGTCGTTTTTAATGTTTTGAATCTCTCTTTTGAGTTATTGTGTTGCGTTATTTACTCTAGTTTTATCTGCTGGACATCTAGATTGATGGAAGATTCTTCTGAGTTCTTATTGTCTTATTGTCTATTTCTTCTGAGTTCTTATTGTTCTTTTCGGAAATAAGGATTCTAATTTCTTTGGGGTAATTGTTACGTTTTGTTCGTGGGGTAATAATAGGGGTGTTATACTATGTAGTTTGTTGGATATTCTCAACATTTTTTTCCGCTTCCTTGTCTAGCTGGTCTTCGTTTCTCATTGAGGATGACAAGTTGATAGAGTATTCAAATTGAAGTTTAAAGCTCTGCCAGTAACAGTTAATCTGTTAGTCAATCTAGCAAGTATTTCCTTTTGTATACTACTATCGCTTAGGTATATCGCTGGTGTATAATAGGTAGAGGACTGGCCCTAACACACTGCCCTGTGGCACACCTGCCTTTATTTCTTTTAGTCTAGATATTAGTCTAGATCCACATTGAATGTTTATATATTATGTATATATCTGATAAATCTATATCCCTGTTTATTAGGAAGCCTAAATATTGATATTTTTTGAGAACATGTCTAGGCGGACATGTAAAATTCCTGAAAATCTCTACAAAAGGAACTGAACCAATTTTCGAACTTCGGTAAAATTCTGGAAATTTGCTGAAAATTTTAACCCATGTATAATTATTCAATTGGAGTATTCATGTATCAAAGAAGACTTTGGGTACGAAAAGTTAGCAAACCCTAGAATTTCGCTAAAAATGGGCAAATTCCTAGTATACAAGAGTGTAACAACAATTCAATTAAAAAAAAAATAGTAAACTTGATTCGAAAAGGAGCGATAAAACCAAAACAGAAAAAAATATTGGCAGTGTACTGAAAAGCTTGATATTTAGAAACAATTGCAAAACATTGGAATAAATGAAACATTTATTGATAACTGATATATGAATAACCACATCCTGCACAACCATTTTTATGATATACAAGGTGAGTTTTTTTTTTTCATTTTAAGCATTAGTATCACGAAAATCACGAAACACAGAGATTCGGCTAAATGAGGAAAGAGTGGTCGTTTAAAGAAATTAGGCAAGGTATGCTTTCGTATTTTGAAAAAAGACCACAGTTTTTCAGTTATAATAGACTTTATTTTTTTAATTGGAAGTCATAGTTAACTTTGACCTTTTTAAAAATGGACAAATTTTTCTCTTTATATGCAAGGTTTTCTATACTTACTTTGATAAATAAAGGGCATCTTCGAAAATTAATTTTATGAAAATTATTACTTACTTTGACAAATAAACACGATACAGAACTATTTGTATTATTGAGAGTAGTAAAAACAGAGTTTGCCATGGAAAAAAAAAGTTTCCTCTTACTACGAGCATTCTATTAAGTTTTCTTTTCTAGTTATACTAAATTCTATTCAAATTATAATTAACTGTGTACTGTGTATCAGCCAAATGGAATAAATTCGATAATAAATAAATGGGGGCGTGTTCGAAAAAACGCTCGGACACGTCGATTGTTATTTTTAGTTGCGCATTTTGTTCAACAAAAACTTTTTATACAGGGTGTGTCATGTGACCGTGGCTAATACCAACTTTCTTATTTTAAATGCAACACCTGGTATATTATTCAATTTTTGGATTCTTCAGAAAATTCTAGACATATTTCATGTACAATGTCCTATACCTATCTTCAACTGTTTCGGAAATATTAAGTGTTTTCAGATTTATTGCAAAAATTAACATTAAAAAAAGAAAATTATTTGATTACAGAAATTCGTTACAACACACTCAAAAACTAATAAGTAATACTGTTTATTTCTTGATAATGTAAAAAAACAAAAAAAAAAACAATCAATTTCAATGGAGGAGATGTTCAAAATGCTCGCCGTGAACGTCTTGGCAACATCCTAATCTTAAATAGAAATTTCTTCTAACGTTACTCAACATCTCCGGCGTGACCGATCTAATCGCAAGCATTATTCGTCTTCTTAAGTCAGCTAAGTCGAGGGGAAACAGTTGAAGATAGGTATAGGACATTGTACATGAAATATGTCTAGAATTTTCTGAAGAATCCAAAAATTGAATAATATACCAGGTGTTGCATTTAAAATAAGAAAGTTGGTATTGGCCACGGTCACATGACACACCCTGTATAAAAAGTTTTTGTTGAAAAAAATGCGCAACTAAAAATAACAATCGACGTGTCCGAGCGTTTTTTCGAACACGCCCCCATTTATTTATTATTGAATTTATTCCATTTGGCTGATACACCCTATATATATAATTCAAACGAAAATTCCTGCATGTCATTTATTTATGAAAGTAAGTACCTATAGCAAACCTTATATCGTCAAAGAGAAAAAAAAATGTTTCTGTCCTTTTAGAAATGTAAATGCCAACTGACTGCCAATTAAAAAAATGAAGTTTGTATTATAACTCAAAAACTATGTTTTTTTTTTCGAAAAAATGACAACACTTTCCTCATTTAACCGAATCTCTATGTTTTAGGTTTCCGAGATCCCAATGCTTAAAATTAAAAAAAAAAACTCATCCTGTATATGATTAACTTCATTATGTTATGATTGGTCTATAAGTCTTGTAAATTGTACATTTGGAAATTAACTCTGCACGCACTGATGAGACCCACAAGGTTGAAACCGGTCTCAATTTGTCCGCGAAGATGATGCGCATGTACAAATATGTAAAATTACATATTGTTGTTTAAAAATATGAAAACATTGTTTCCTCTTACTACGATAATTCTATTAATTTTTCTATTCTAGTTATACTAAATTCTATTCAAATTATACAACGAAAATTCCTGCATCTCATTTATTTAAGAAAGTAAGTACCTATAGCAAACCTTATATCGTTATAAAGAGAAAAAAAATCTCTTTATCCTTTTTAAAATGTAAATGCCAAATGACCATTTAAAAAAATGTATTATAACTCAAAAACTATGGGTTTTCAAAAAACAAAAGCATATCTTGTACAAGCTCTTAAAATGACAACCCTTTTCTCATTTAACCGAATCTCTATGTTTTATGATTTCCGAGATACCAATGGTTAAAATTAAAAAAAAAACTCACCCTGTATATGAATAACTGCATTATATTATGATTGGTCTATAAGCCTTGTAAATTGTACATTTGGGAATTTACTATGGACGCACTGATGAGACCCACAACGTTGAAACTGGTCTCCATTTGTCCGTGAAGATGCTTCGCATGTACACATATGTAAAATTACAATTAATGAAAATGAATTGAGTTAAAGTGTTGAGTTAAAGTAATCAAGAATGCCATGTTATTAAAAAACATTGAAAAATATGAATATAAAAACGGACTGCAGAATTGTATATCTGTCACTTGCACTAATGAAATGTCTTACATGACACAGAGACGGCGGAAATAAAATTGTCACCCCATATACTATATGGAACTGAAATTGGGTTTCCCCGGCCCAATAAAGCACAGCTGCGCCGCAATTAAACCGCTACATATTTTTTACGTTTTCTGCAGGACTTAATAGGGATTCGTGTCTTGTCAGAGAGCCGGCGTTGAAACTGTGCCAAGGTTTCCAGGTCCTCCCCCTCCACTCCCGGCGAACCCACCAGGGTTTTGCGGCATTGCGCACAATTTTCCATCGGCCATTGTAATTTCGGCGGACGTGCAATTTAATGCTAATGAAAGAACTGCAGCATACGAGGCTATCCCGTGGCTATCTATAGCCCCATTTGCTTTTGGGATATTGCGAGTGGCCGGAAGTGGCCGGCGGTGCTTCAATCGGGCATAATGAACCTTCCGGAAGTTATATGGGAGTCAGGATGCATTTGCAAATGGGAAAATTATTTGGAAGTGCCTTGGATTCTAGAATAAAATTAGTATTACAAATTACAAAAAGAAATTACGTTTTATTTTATTTAAATTCATTTTCAAAACCTTATATTTTTTGTAATAATAGTTATTTACGATATTAGTATCGAAACATTGAGTATCGTAATATAATGTTACGATACGAATATAAGCCAAATTAGTAGATTTTAAACTTTCTTCTGTCAGTTTTTAACTGCGTCAGCATTTGTTATATGACGTGAGTGACGAAGAAAGCATTGATTCTGATGCAGAAGCAGCAGCAAATGCTGCTCTTGCGACACCGATGCCAGTCATATCGAGACCAAGTACGACGAAAAGTACCTTAAATTCGATCAATGGTGTAACTTAAAATAATGTCACTTTACTGCACTAGTGCGGCAAAGTACGTCATAACAATCTTAAAGTGAACATCATAAAGTTTGACATTTTACAAGGTGTCCCACAACTTCGTGGCATAAATTTAGGAGCATGCTAAGAAAGCCAAAATTAAATGAAAATGTAATTATTTACTTTTTCTAATCGCCTTTGTTTCCAAAGTATAGGACCTTAAAGTGTTTCTTAGCAAATCAGTTTTCTTATTAACATTTCTACTAGAGTAGACTTGGAAATCTGATATTTTGCGTTACCCACTATCAATTTACATATTCAGAAATAATTACAATCATCTGAGTAAACACAGTGGCGTAGAAACAAGGATTCTCTATGGTCACTGCTGCATAATATCTTTGAAGTTGGGATTTGTTTATGTCATATACCATTTTTCGGTGAATTAGCTTTATTGTCATAAAAAGGGTATACTTCTTGAATTTCGAAAAAATGAAGCGTTTTTGAGATATTCGAGGTTAAACTAGGCAGAACACATAAAATAATAATCAAAAATTGTTGAAACTTTCCGTGTACAGTCTTTTTGCAGCTGCTAAATTTCCTTGGTAAAGTAGCACTTTAAGGTCCTATATTTTGGAAACAAAAGCAATTAGAACAAAAAAAAATTACATATTCATTTAATTTTACTTTTCTTGGCATGCTCCTACATTTATGCCACGAAGTTGTGCGACCTTGTATATTGATAGTGGATACAAATAGTAAACAATAAATTATTTTTTATTAATTATTAAGGTGAAGAAGACATAATAAAAATAATTAAAAAAAACAAAACATCTTTACATCTAAACATATAAACTACCAGTAAGTGCTGCAATAAAGAAGGAAGAAAGCAATAAAACCATATTTTGTTGTTTGTTAACATTCCTTGCAATTTCCTTCTACAGCTGATATTGCCCTAATTCGTTAGTTAATCGGCAGCACAGCTCTCAATTTTTTTAATTTTTTTTAATTTTATAATAATTTGATGTATCTGCCTGATATATCGCTACCATAATGGCAGAAGATCGTATGTGAATTTTGCATTGATATGAGATAATGAGGTAGTTAGATAATTATCCACGTTCAAAGTGTTATATTTATTCATATACTTATTCAAGTATTGGTTCAAACTCAATTCCATTTCAAATAACACATTCGACATTCTGTCACATTATAAAGTCGAGTTACAACAATAGTCCTCTGATAATCTGATAAAATGATAATTAGATATTTCCCTAATGTGGTCAAAGAGCAAAATACTTCTAAATATTTTTCTACTAGAGTTTGGAAAACTTTAACATTTGAATACTAATTTGAGTTAGAAAAAGTGGAATATTTCCGTACAAGTGGGGAAATAATATTTCAACATTAAAATACTAATTTAAGTTAGGAAAAGTGAAATATTCCCTAACAAGTACGGACATATTTCAACATTAAAAGTTATAAGTCAATTTATTGAAATTGTACATGTTATGTTTTATCATTATTATAAATCTTAACAAAAACATGGTCACAATTCGGAAATGAAATTCTAGAAGAGGTCTTTGTGGAAGAAGAAATAGGGTTATTATTTACGTTAACCTCTTCATTATTAAATGCAGAACTACATATTTCGACTCCGCTATTTAAATTAGAAATAATTTTAAAATATAATTTTAATATTTTAAAATTATTTCTAAATTAAATAGCGGAGTCAAAATTGTTGTGCTTTTAATAATTATGAGGTTCCAAATTTAATTTATTTTCCAAACTCTGGTAGAAAAAATCATGTATGCAACACGTAGGAAATCTATTTTTTTTCCGTACAAGGAATGTTTTTAATCTCGACTGTCGCCTCGATCAAAAATCCCATGCCCAAAATCCCAAAAAATTACATTTCCTAAGTTATTGCACAAATAGCTATTTCAATACCTGTGCAGGAAATTTATCAAAAGAAACTATGTTAATCAATAAAATTGAATGGAATGAAAATTTGCAAAATAACCAAGGGAAAAATTAATGCAAAAAATTGCAATATATGAATCTCCAATTTTTGCTCTAATGAAGAAAATCCAAAAATTAATTCAATTAAAAGGAATTGAAAATTACAAAATTATTCAAGTATTCCCCAATTCCTGAAATATTCATCTGAAAACTCAATATATCTAAAATTGCAAAAAATAATTCATCAACCAATTTACAATTCCTGCAAAATTTCCCAAAAGAATTTATTATTCAATAAAATTGAAAATCTAACTTATCTGCATATCTCCAATTCAAGCAAAATCCATTAAACGAAAACCACAATTCAACTAAATTGAGAGGAATTAAAGCCTACAAAATGATGTATCACAGATTAGGTATTTTAAAGTTCCTGCAAAGTTCAACAGAAGAAAATCTAATATAAAATTGCGATATAAATCATCAACCAATTTACAATTTCTTAACAAATTCAAAACTTAACAAAACTAGAACACACTGAAATTGCAAAGTTGCAAAATACCTGTAAAATCTGGAATCCAATATTCAACTTATGAAATTTTAAAAAACAGAGGAACAACTGGCTATGTTTTTATCACAAAATGTACCACACTTTTTACCACAAATTACCACATTTTATAGTAAAAACATAGCAAGTTGTTTATCTGTTTTTTAATATGGACTACCACGTAGTAAAGGTCAATACCATCCTGATGGTTTTAAAATTTTATATCAATCCGAGAAAGTGCAATTCTAAATTCCTCCTATTTAGTTCCTGCAAAATTCAATACAAGAAAATATAAAATTGCAATATAATTCAGCAACAAATTTACAATTCCTGAATAAATTCATAAGTTAGCAATCTAATACAGATTCAAATTGCAATGATGCAAAATACCTGTGAAATCTGTAATCCAATATTCAACTTTTATAATTTTATTTCAATCCGAAAAAAATGGAATTCAAAATTCCTACTAAATGTGCTTCCGATGAAGCTATTGGACCAATAACTTTTATACAGGGTCGCTAAGAAGTATGGATACTGTTAAATATTTTGAAAACGGTTTATCAAAAATTGTTTATCATAAATATGGTTTATCAAAAAGTTGGTACATGCCTTAAAATAATTCAAATCTATCGTCTGAGATGTTTTTCAATTTTCTGCCACAACTGAATTTAGAAAAAAATACTGTTTTCAAACATATACAAATTTACTCCTCGTGCCATTTAAAAACAAATAAGTTAGATTTGAATATCATAAACAAATGTCTGCACAAATTGACAGCAGAACAAATGACAGATGACTGGTTAGAGTACCATCTAGGCCTACGTGTTTATATAAACTTTTTTGTTTGGTTTACATCACTGACTCGATATCCAAGTTTACGGAACACTTTTAGCAAACACCCTGTATATTAAATATTAATGATATTTGATATTTACATTTTATTAATCATTTCACTGACACGTGTTTGGGGAATTACTTGCTATCCATTATTAACTTGAGTAAATGTATTCTTATACAATACAATTATGTTTCAAATGTTAACGTTACTATGCACGAAATGAATTAATTTATTATATTGTGGCATAAATGAATATTATTATGAACTAATGAATGTACACGCATTAAATACTTAAATTCGTCGTCTGAGATGTTTTTCAAATTTCTGCCACAACTGAATTTAGAAAAAAAATACTGTTTTCAAACATATACAATTTTACCGCTCGTGCCATTTAAAAACAAATAAGTTAGCCTTGAATCTCCAAAACAAATGACAGCAGAAATTGACAGCAGAACAAATGACAGATAACTGTTTAGAGCATCATCTAGACTCACATGTTTATATAAACTTTTTTGTTTGGTTTCCATCGCTGACTCGATATTATGAGCTAATAAAAACAATAAATAATAATTAAAATTATCCCATGTAGATATTATGGTGGTGATAATAAAAATAATAATAATTAGACCACGTGGCCTAGTGTGTTAGGACTTCGACTGTTCAATTGTAGTGGGATAGTATTCAATTACTTACTTGTGGATTTACAGCGCTTCGAACGTCCATTCGCCAATCTGGTTTAAGGTGTAACCAAATCCGGCAGAATTTATCCGTACAACTGTAACAACAATGGGCTAAATGAAGACGTGTTAAATGTGAGGATTGTGTTGAAAATAAACATCCCACGATTTTGGCAGCGTAAACAGAGTCTATTTATACGAAATTTTACTTTCGCGGCTCAGGTAAACAAAATATTTCCTTTTAGTACTCGCACTCAAAAAAACGATAACAGTAATATTAATACGTGTTAATAATTATGATGATGATGATTATGTTAGCGATAATTACTCGAATTAACTAAGTAATGATGATTGTACTATTAATAATGATCGTGATGATGATTAAGATGATAATTATACGAATTTACTGATTAATAATAATAGAATAATAAAAATAATAATAATACATAATATAAATAATAATAATCCTCGTGATGATGATTATGACGACAAAGTTGATGATAATTACTAGAACTAACTGATCAATGATAGTAATGATAACACATTATAATAACGTTGGTGATGATTATTATGGCAACAGTGTTGATGATAAATACTTAAAGTTAACTAATCACTAATAATGCTTATAAGCACTAGTAGTGCTTATAAGCATGTCATAAATAAATAATTAACTATTAATTGATTATACCGAGAATTTCGTGGCTAAGCTTGTGGGTATTCCTGCAGGAATAATTGATCAGCCAATATCACACGAATCCCATCAAGATCCAAGCAAAATAGAAATAACACCTTGTCCCGTTTGATTAATCACCTGGCCGTTTCGTAGAGTTATTTATTTATTGGGGGCCGTCGGGTGTCCTGCACGTCCTGGGGGAGGGACCAAGGAGTCCCGAGTTCATTCCGGGAAACGCGAAAAGGGAATGTTTCTCGGTGTGTATCTGCCTCGAAACAGATGGAAATTGACGTCTCGTGATGGATGAGGCTTTTACCCACTGACACGGTATTAATTCTATATTTAGGTCGACTGGATTCCGGCTCTTATTTGAACCTGCCACTCTGATACGAGTTTAAACGGATTTTGCAATCGACGAGGAAATGCAATAATTTTTACGTAGAGAAAAAAAATCTGAAGAACTGTATATTTATATTTTCAGTTTTGCAACTAAATTATAAACAATTGTCAATGTTCTTTGAACTTATTTCTTTGACAAAATTTGCGGAACATAATTAGTCGACATTCTAAATGTAATTAAAAGGCGCTAATCGACGTGTACCAGCGATTTTTCGAAATAATGTTTGTAATAAAATTAAGAGAAAAAAAAAATTGAATTAAGTCGTAATAATGAAGAAAAATAAAATTAGATATAGAGAGATGTTAGTTATTAGGAGAAATACAGGGTGTTCCAAAAATAGTGGACAAGCTCAAGAGATCGCCTCTCGGGGATGCTGGGGAACGAGCGATTTTTCGAAATAGTGTTTGTATTAAAATTAAGAGAAAAAAACTTGAATAAAGTCGTAATAATGAAGAAAAACAAAATTAGATATAGAGAGATGTTAGTTATTAGGAGAAATACAGGGTTTTATAAAAATAGTGGACATCCTATATAAAAACAAAATAACCGAGGTAAAAACAGAAGAATACATAATATATAAATATCATTAATTTAGAAAGAATTAAGTTATGTTGGAAAAACGAGGGAGACATTGAAAACAAATTTATGTTGTATAAAGAATTTTTTGTAAAACAAAAATTAGTTAAAATTAAATGGATTAAGTGTATGTCCAGAAATCGAAGAAACATAATTCTATATGAAAAATATTGCCAGAAAAAATGATAAACATCAAATTGTACTATGTGATTGGTCATTTTACTTTTGTTTCTTTTAATTTTTCTTTTTCTAAAACTAATAATGAAGGTAGGTACCGTCGATCATTCATTAATAATAGCAAAAGCAAAATAGTAATAATTGAATATCCATCCAAAATTTATTTTAGGTTACAAACTGAGGTAACTCAAAATTCATAAATATGTCAAAAATAATGTAAACTATAATCCATAATAATGTAACCATTAAAAAGGTTGGGTTTTAAATTTATAATTTAACCTTTCTTATAAACGTTTATGGATTATAGATAAAATTGTGTGTTTGGAAAATGCTGTGTATTTATTCAGAAATTTTACTTAAAATCATATGTTTCTACTTTTATCTAAAAAAAACATGTCAATCTATGTCAAGATATCATTTTTTATAAAGAAATTTATAATATGTCAATAATAATGTAAACCATAATCCATAATAATGTCACTATTAAAAAGGCCTAAATTTATAATTTAATACCTTTCATATAAACTGTTATGGATTATAGATAAAATTGTTTGTTTCGAAAACGTTATGTATTTATTCAGAAACTTTACTTTAAATTATATATTTCTACTTTTATCTTAAAAACATGTCAATCTGTGTCAAGATATCAATTTTATAAAGAACTATTGAGGAAACGTATTATTTAGGTACACTAAATTATTTTTTTTAAACAAAAATCAAAAATAAAGAGATAACAAAGACATATAGATAATGCTAATTTGGGACGACCTTCAATATTCAAGTGATATATTTCACGGAATCTGAAGAATTGTTATTAAGCCTCCAACGAGTTGATTAAAACTTAAGGAAGATTTTAAAAATTGACCCCCCACCCTACACCCTCAGTGGACTGGTGAGGGGAGTGGATCACAAAAATATGGGAACAGAAAAACACAAGTTAAAATACGATATTCATAAGCAGGGGACTCACGTGCTCTGTTAGTATACGACGACATGAACGGGTTACTATGCAGGGAGTGCGAGTATGTTGGGCACAATTGGATTGTATCAGGTATCGATAGGGAATGTGCGTCGTATGAAATTGCAAATCGATTGCCCACGCAACTACCGGCCATCGATTAACTGCGTCATGCTGCAGATATTCTCGCGCGAGCTCCAGTACCACGTCAAAGTGAGACACTCAATACGGGAGTCAACTGGATACCACGAGGCATCCAGAGGGGTCAAAGACCATCCGCAGATGTTTTCGGCACGAGTTCAATTATAGGGCTAAATTAGGTTTAAACTAAAGTACCGACTCACAGATCCCCATCCGACGCAATGCCAATGCGACAATGTTGCCATCTATGAATCAGTTCCGAAAGTTCAGTGCATATCAAAATTACGAAAACGTTCTTCATAAATGAATCGTCAATGCTAGATGATGTTTGTAATAATAATAATCTTTATTTCGCCTCATATGTAGACAGATAGATAAAAAAAATACAGTTTGTCATAGTTGTCATTTTACATTAGAAATATCATTAATAAATTGCGATAATGATCTTCCTTCCTTCTTTTTACATTGCGCGAGGTGGTACGTGTCCATCGTAGCTCCGCATAAACGACATATGCAATCCTCCTCTAAGTAATGGAAATGTGGTTTGCCGCAGATGAGGTGGTGGAATCCGTGCAGAGTGAATCTTGTTGTTAGATGCCTATCCCTATGGTTTGCGGACTTCCACTTGACTGAATTGAAGGCTGGGCCCGCGGTGAAGTTTTCTGCCACAAACTTCATATTCTTTTCTTCTATAGTACGGCGATATTCCGCCTGAACCTGTTTCGATACGTCCTGGAAACATTGAATCATTTCTTCCCCCATTGGAATCACTCCCGCCATGTGGAAAACAAGGGTGTTTGGTGCATTCCTTGGCAACGCTAGCACCTTCTTTAGAAACCTCGTCTTCAATCTATCTAGCACTAGCAAGTGGCTACATTTTAGGAGTGAACATATGGGTTTAAAGCCGTAAGTCACTGACGACCATATTTTGATGTTATACAGCTTTATCGCCGTGTCTATGCTGACGCGTTGTAAATGTTTTAAACCCCCAATTATTCTGGCCATTTTCCTACTTCTAGATTTCACATGTTTAGTTAATGTTAGTTGGGGCTGGAGAGTAATTCCCAAGTATTCGTACTCGTTGACAAAGCCTAATTGCTGATTCCCTATAGAAGCTTGGTCTTTCTTCGACAATCTTCCTCCTCGCCTGAACTTCACAAAATTACTTTTAGTTACATTAATATTCAGTTTATTGTTGCTGCACCACAAATGGAGACGATTTAGACTTAGTTGTAGTTGTTGCAGACTAGGTGAATATACAGCCAGGTCGTCTGCATACATTATACAATCGGTGGAATGACACTTGATGAAGTTGGGTAAATCGTGTACAGAGGCCAGGAAAAGAGTCGGGCTCAACGAGTCGCCCTGTTGCACTCCGTGTTTCTGTGTTATCGAATCTGACAGTTCGTTACCATTGTCTATTTTTATATAATTTACATCGAGCAAGCTTCGGACTTGGTTACAAGTTTTTCCTTTCACACCCTGTAGTATCAGTTTCTCGCATAGAGTCATTCTATCCACATTATCGAAGGCTTTACGGAAGTTTATGAACGCCACATACACAGGTCTATTTGGCATGGATGTGGTCGCTTCTATGTTAGATATTAATATATCAACAGCACCCTTACAATTTCTGTGCTTACGGAAGCCAAATTGTTCTACAGGCAGGGACTCTTCCTGAAGAATCTGGGTCCATGGGGTAGCCTTTTCCCTTGTACAGTGTTTTTCCCTTGTACAGTTAGATGATATTTTTAAAGATTCTGAAAAGTGTCCTTGCTCCTCGCTCCTTGCAAACGCTGAATGTCTGTAAAAAAAATGTGAGTAAAAGCTTTAGATGATTTTAAAAGTTGTGATTAGCTTCTCGTTTCTAAATAGTATTATGTTACAATGAAAAATATATAGATGTAGTTTTCAAGATAATTTTTAAATTATTTCACCAGATATTTTATCTTCTGAAAAACAAGAACAAAATGACAGAAGACCGTTTAGGTCAGTAGCCTAATAAAAGAATATTATTTAATGAGCACATAATGTAGGCTATAATTCACGAGGATGGATTTATATACGAGCCCAAGGTGACGGTCGTACTGTATAAGTCAAATGCGACGTTTTAACTAATGTCACACCCTCTGTTCTCTTTTGCGCCCTCACTTCTTTACTGTACCTTTTCGGTGTTATCGTACTTGGGTCCACGCCAAAGGTGAGGGTCGTTCTGTATAAGTCAAAGGCGACGTTTTACCTAATGTCACAACCCCTTTTCTCTTTCTCGCCCTCACTTCTATACTGTACCTTTCCGGTGTTGTCATACTTGGGTCCTTGGTCCTTTGGGTACTTGGGTACTTAAAAAAAAGAACCACCTCGGCCTGGGCTTTACTCAGTGAAGACGGCGTGTCTGGTCCTTCAGCCTTATCGAGGTGGGAGTGTGGTTCCACGTAATTGAAATACAAGGTGAAAGAGTGGATCCGTGGAAAATTAATTAAATGGCGAAAATTCGTGAAACAAAAAATGGTATAAGTTCGTAACGCGGTTTCCGCAATATCCAGTTCCGTTGCTAACGCATATGCAGGGGCTCGAGCCGTAGTATGGAAATGACGATATCATCGATGGTGACCGACAACGTGCCCTTGCAGTATCGTTAGCGATTATAGATTAACTGGACACAAAGGTAATTAGTAAGCAATAAAAGAAATCCTATCTGTATTCCAGTATTCCAGTGCCCTTGGCTTCCTCCCTTGGGATGGGGGGCGGGGGGATTGCTTGACATCAAGTCTTCGTGGTCCCTTCTTAGGAACTGCGTCGACAAAATTCCTTGAGCCTGGTACCCAGCGTCGTCGGGATGGGCGAAGGTTGTAGATACGGGGCGTATGCCCGTAATGACTAGTCTACAGATAGGGGACCGTGTAAGTGCCACTGAAGATAATTAAAAGGGCTAAATCTTACCCAAAGATCGATAACGGCCGCTAAGTATAATGATTCGAGATCGTAATTTAATACAGCACTCAGCTGACGTTGACGGAGGCCATCACTAAACAACACACTCTTCAATAATATCCCGATAACTATTCGGATTTTTGTCTTTCATGACAAGATTCACGACTGAACGACGTGTGATCTCGAATACGAATGGATTCGCGTTTAGCGGAAAGAAATTGTGATGATAAAAGGGGGAAAATCGGAATAACTAGCTGCCAGGGCGTTAAGTTAGGTCGCCACGCGACCATGCAAGTAAGCGAAAAAAAGGAACGTTGCATGACTATGAGTTTTTAATTTAAAGAAATCTCATTCACAATTGTTTGTCATTAAGAAAGCAGAGACAAGACAATTCTAGCAAGAACATAGTATTGTTAAATGTACATATGTAAATGTGCTTGCATGGGATAAATGAAAGTCAACAACGACAGCGTACATAGGGTACCGAAAAATAAAACGGTTTGGAAAACGTTACACATAGTTTAATTGAAGAGGCCATCCGACCTAAATTAGCGGCGCTGAGAAATGTAAGAGCGTTGCATAATTGTATTTTAACATAATTGTGATTTAATAGTAAAACAATGTTGTGATGGCAGTTCTGGTATCTTATTTTAATAATACAACCATGTGTAATTATGAAGTACATTATGTTACCCTAGTTACTCACTCACTTACTTAATCCTCTTCGCTCCCAGTGGAGCATAGGGCGTCAACTAGTTGCCTCCATTCATCCCGTTCTTCGCTACTAGTTTTGTCTCTTGCCACCATTTACCAATCCGTTGTAATTCATTTTCAATGCTTCTTTACCAAGTTTTTGTGGGCCTCCATTGTTTCCTTTTGCCTGGCGGTTGGTAGTCCAGAGCCAGCCGCGTTATACAATGTTCACCTTTCCTCTGCATGTGTCCAACAGATCTTCACTTTCTCTTACATGTTGTCCTTTCTACCGTTTCTTGTGAAGTGTCGGACTACAGCTGCTGATTTGTGATTCTATCCATCCAGACTATTTTCTTTATTTTCCTCAGGCACTTGTTTACGAAGATTTGAAGTTTGGATGTACTCTTCTTATCGACTTTCCACGTTTCGGCGCTATATAACAAGACAGTTTTCACATTAGTGTTAAATATACGAATTTTTGTTGTCATAGCAAGCTCGTTGCTGTACCAGATTTTGTTTAGACTTCTAAATACATTTTGTGCTTTTCCTATTTTGGCAGCAACATCTGCATCTGAGCCACCTTTTGTATTCATAATACTACCCAGATATGAGAATTCTTTACTGCTTCAACTATATTACCTTCTATTTTAATTTCTATTTCTCTGGGAGTATTGATTTTCATTACCTTTGTTTTTTTACTGTTGATCTTTAATCCTATTTTCTTGGCTTCCGTTGTTAGTTTGTCTATCTTCTTCTGCATATGTTGCCTTTTCTCTGATAGTAAACAGATATCATCTGCAAAGTCCAGATCCTCTAGCTGTTCGTTGAGTTTCCAATGTATGACCGTTTTGTGGGTGACACGTTTCATCAGCCAATCCATGAGGATGAGAAAGAGTGTTGGTGAGAGGATGCTTGTCATACACCAGTTGCCATAGGAATTCTATTTGTTAATGTCCCGTTCCACTTTACTCGAGCACTGGAATTATTATATAGAGCCCTAATAACCAGAACGTATTTTCTTGGGATTCTGTAACTTTGTATAATCCTCCACATTTTTTCTCTTCTTATGCAGTCGAATGCACGTTCGAAATCTATAAAGTTTACATACAACTTGTTTTGCCACTTCACTACTTACTCGATTATGATCCGGAGTGTTGCGATGTGATCTGCTCACGATCTGTTTGCTCTAAACCCAGCTTGGTTTTTTCGTAGTACTTAATCTAATTCAGTTTTCATGCGATTTAGCATTAATCGTGTGAGAATTTGACTCACCGTGCACAGCAGTGTTATGGCTCTCCAATTTTCGCAGATACTTTTGTTTCCCTTTTTTGGCAGTGTTATGATGATGCCTTCCGTCCATTCATATGGAACTTTTTCTTCTTTCCAGATTTTATTGATCAGCTGTTTTATAAGACCAATGCCAGAACTGCCTTCTAGTCTCAGCTGTTCACCGACTATGCCATCTGGCCCAGGTGCCTTATCGTATTTTAGGTTTTCCACTGCGACCTTTATTTCAGTGTCTGTAAACTCTCTGTCGTCTATTTGTATTTCGTGCTGATCTTCTTCCCTTATTATCTCGCCTGCATCTTCTTCTTCGGCATTGTTCTTGAACATATTTGTGAAGTGTTCTACCCACCTACCCAGAATTTCTTGTTCATTCTTTAGCATTTTTCCTTCTTTATTTCTAAGCTGATGTGTAGATTCTGTATTGCCTTTCCCTGTTAGCTGTCTTGTGCAATCATATAAGGTTTTCAGATCAGACTCAGACGCTGCAGAAGCAGAAATGCTCTCTTTAAGATGTTATCAGTATGTATCCTTCTATCTCTTCTAGGGCTTCTCTACACTTCTTTATTTTTGTTTTGGTATTTGGCTTCTAGTTCTTTTCTTTTTCGTTCATTGTTCGCACATAGTAACTGTTTCTTAATGTTTTGTCTTTCGGAGATTTTTTCCCATGTTACGTTGCTCATCCATATCTTGTCATTTTTTTTATGCCTCAAGGTTTCGTTAGCTGTTGTTGTATGTGTAATCCTAAATATTTGCCACATTTCCTCAATAGTTGCGTTTTCGATTTTTCGATTTTTTGGTTTTCTATCTTTATTTTGGAATCTAGCGCTTCTTGATATTTGTTTCTTATATTCTCATCTGTTCTCAGCCATTGTGTATTGTACCTCTTTAGTGACTTATCACTAAAAGCCCTCACTGCAGCCAACTTGATCTGTAAGCGTGCTCTCAGCAGAAAGTGGTCCGATGCCGCGTCTGCACCTCTCATAGCTCTGACGTCTAGTAAACTGTGTCTCCAACTCTTAGATATACAGACATAGTCTATTTGATTCTTCGTGAGTCCATCTGGGGATATCCATGTCGCTTTATGGATTTGCTTATGAGGGAACATACTACCCCCGATCACTAGTCCATTGAAGGCGCAGAAGTTTCTAAACATTTCACCATTTTCATTATTTTTTTATAATCCTTCTTTGCCCTTAACAGACTCGAATTCCGTATTGTCCCTTCCGATTTTTGCATTCATATCTCACATTACTATCGTTATGTCTCTAGGATGTTCCCTTTGTACCCTAGTATAGGTTGCCTGCAATTGGTCGTAAAACTCTTATTTTTTACTTCGCTCTTTTTCATTAGTCGGCGTATTACATAGTAACCCTGGTTACTTACATAATGAATATATTATTTATGCGTCATAGATAAACAAATAAATATAGTCTGGTTATTAATTAGGATTTTGATGGCATTAGGATTGCATTAATTCACCTAAGTTGAATAGGAAAAATCGGCCTCACATAGATTGGTATGGAGCTTGTGCAGGGAACGGCTCAAATCGGATTTAGATAGAATCCGGTAATTGTCGAGATATGTTAAATCCCCGAATTACGGCTCCCCGAATTTAAATTAGATCGGAATGGAACGACTTTATGCAGATCCTGTTAAGATTCGCAAAGACAGGTTTATATTACCGCCGCAAGGACGTGTGGTCGGGGCAAGGTACAGGAACTGTTTGATTTGGGAGGTGCTTAATTGCCGGAATCCGTTTACATTCTTGCCGGTGCTTATGGCAAAATCGTCTTAAAATTTAATATTTCTGCTGCGCAATTAAAGTTTGAAGATGCCTCTCTTCGGAATAAGTTCTGTAATCCTTACTCATCGCCGGGGCACAAAGAAATTTTTGCTTTACATAATTAAGAGCATTCCTTTGCGGATTCGGAGCGCCTAATCTCGCAAGAACAAATTTCGACCGCCCAGCCGCCGCCCCCCTCCCCGCGGGGGGTGCGGTGAAATATCGTCCGGGACGGCGAAAAACGCCCCCTCCGCCGCCGCTCTCTTCTCCCGGAGAGCGAAAGGCGGAAACCGGAAGTCGGCCAGGGGTTTTTTCAATGGCCCGGAAAACCGTTCGAACTTTAAATAAGATTTATGGGGGACAGATAAGCGCGTCGGCGCGGTCCATGGGGAACGCTGCTTTCGGGGGGGCGAGACGCTAATGCCGAGTGGATTCGTCTCGGATTACAATCGGAATCTGGGTGTTCCAAAGAATGGAGTTGTTGCGTGGATCGGAGCTCAGATGAATCGAATCAGGCTTGCTCTAATGCCAGCCTCCGGCAACAATCAGGTTTCTGATAACTTCGTCAATACAGCCGCAGCAGATTTGGCACTCCGATTTCAAAATCAATATTTGGATTACTCAGATGCAAAAACTTGGGAAGAAATAATTGAAAATTTGCCAATAATTACTAACAATATTAATAAATATCATCATTTATGCTGGTTCTGGTTCATTACTGTTTAAACAGCTTAAAGTTAAATAAATAATATAAGCAAAGCACCAAACATTAGAAATTAAATTGAGAGAATTAATTAAATTGCCTAAACGAGCAATAACATTCCAGCTAACACTTAACTTTATATTGGAAATTCTCGATTTGCAAAGTTCGAACGTTTATTGGCAATGCATTGAAAAAGTTAAAGTAATGTTAGCAGAATTAATAAAAAATTGATAGTAGTCAATGAATTGATAGTAGTCAACAAAGGCAATTGATATTTTGACAGAATAATAAAAAACTTTATATTGCAAATTCTCTATTTGCAATGTTCGAATGTTGATTGGGAATGCGTTGAAAAACTTAAAATAATGTTAGCAGAATAAATAAAAAATTGATACTAGTCAATGAATTGATAGTAGTCAACAAAGGCAATTGAAATTTTGCCAGAATAATAAAAAAAATTAACAATATTCAAAGTATTCATGGAATGTGTAAAACACAATAAAACTACATCGTAGACAATCAATCTTGACAACATTTTTCGTTTTACATTATTGAAATATTGGCCAAAATTATCGAATTTCTGATATAAATCATTAAATTTTTGATAGAAATACTTGAATTGTTGACATAATAATTAGAATAGACAAAATAAATTGGTTTAAATATTAGTAATAATATTAATACAGAGTGAGTTAATAGGACGGGCAGGCTCGATTACACCTACACCGTTAATGATATCGAAATGAAATACACTGCAAACGGGATGCCAAAGTGCATTTTGTAAAATTATTTTGTCATATACAGGGTGTTCCATTTTTAGGGCTGCCTTCGACCTGTTTTTTTTTAAATGGCACCCCCTGTATAAATGTACATATTTTAATTTGCCCTTTTTGGGCTTTAAAAATCCGTTTTGTTTTTGCAATTCGCTTTAACCGTTCAGAAGTTGTTCACGTTTTTCTAAAAATTAATGCGTTTGCAGGAACTTTGCAGTTTCTGGGATATCAAGTTGGGACTTTTCCTGAGCCTAAACAACTGACTGAGGTATCTACAGGCGGCAAGACCGCCTATCTGCATTGTGGCATCACCTTGCTGTGACAAATTAATTTTGGTAAACTTTGAAGTGCCATAACTTGAATTTTTTAAATAGTTTTAATAGTTTATTTAATAGTTTCAGTTTACATCTTTTTGCCCCTTACATTTTTTCTAAAAACTTGATAGTTGAGAGATAATTCTGATTTTCTTAAAAATGTACACAGATCTCATCGATATAAACTTAGCGGGCCATGAAAATCACTTAATTCTGTCATGCCAACGTCAAAGTGATTTATTGTACGATACGTTTTATCTTTCTTAGCACATTTTCTTAATGAATTTTTCTCATAATGAAATAGTTGATATGGTTTATGTACATGCTGACAGCGCAGACCGTTGCTGGTGACCAGATTCTATTGAGGCATAACAAATCAATAGCAAAAACATATGAATTAAACTTTTTCATCATGCGAAAATGTTTTGAATGTTTTTGAAATTTTTTGATCACGACAAAAATTACAACGTGTCGTACAATAACTGCCACTTTGACGTTGACATGACAGAAACAATTGATATTCAATGCACGTGATGTTTATATCGATGAGATCTGGGTTCATTTTTCAGAAAATCTAAATTATTTCTCAATCTATGAACTTTTGAGAAAAAATATAAGGGGCAAAACAGATGTAAAATAAGATGCTCAGGCAAAACAGATGCAAAATAAGATGCTCGATACGATTAAGTAATGAAATATAGGGTGTTCCATTTGAAAAAATCATGTTATGGCCCTTCAAAGGTTACCAAAATTAATGTCCACAGCATGTTGATGCCGCAATGCAAATCAACAATCTTGCCGCCAGAAGATACCCCAGATAGATGTTTACAATCTGACAAAGTTCTAACCCGATATCCTAGAAAACAAGCGCCCTGCGATTTTTTTAATAAGTGCCTGTAAATGGATTAAATTTTAGAAAAACATAAATAACTTCTGAACGGTTAAAGCGAATTGCAAAAACTAAACGGATTTATAAAGCCCAAAAAAGGGCAAATTCAAATATGTAAGTTTATACAGGGGGTGCCATTTAAAAAAATTAGGTCCAAGGCTGCCCTGTAAATATAAAACACCCTGTATATGTTGAAATAATTTTACAAACTGCACTTTGGCCTCTAGTTTGCAGTGCCGTTTGGTTCATTTCGATATCATTAACGGTGTAGGTGTACTAGAGCCAGCCCGTCCTATTGACTCACCCTGTATATTAATAATATTAATTTGTTAATAATAATGAAAGTAATTTTTCATTCAAAATTTCATTTCCAACATATTAACCACATTGTTTAAGAATGGCAACTTTTTAGGATTCAAACGAGTCCCTAAAATAGCTATTTTACAGAGCATGCAAGCCTACAATTCTGTACCATAGCCAAGGTTGTTGTGGCGACTTCTGAAGACAATCAATTAAAAACTGTGATTTTCAAATTGAAAATTGCCTCTTTTAGATGTTGTTAGAGTTTGATATAGTTAATTTATATATTTCATTTGGTTTTAGATATGTAGCTCTGTGTAGTCTGCCGAAATTATCTACTTAATCTATCTAAAATTGTCCGGAAATGGTTGATATGACAATTTTTCCAGACAAGGCAGAAAATGTGGCATTTTTCAGACTCGAAATGTTTCAGACTTCAGTACCGTGTACCAAAACACACTTCTGGACAAAATTAAGGGACTACCAAAAATTACTTAAAATAACTTTTCGAATTTATAAGTTGTTTTCAATTGATTTTTCACATGTCATAAATTGACGTTTCTTAAACACTATTATTATTTGTTAGGAAACACTTGCATTTATATATTTATTCGGTACATTAAATATCGTTATCTGGTTTTAAAATTATTTTGAATTTTACTAGTGGTCCCTTAATTTTGTCCAGAAATGTAGTTATTTACTGAAGGCTTAGGAAAATTATCCATTACTTTCGAGGAGCCACAGTGAACACTTTTCTTTGCTTATATCACACTGTTAATTAAGATTTTAATAAACAGTGTGATATAAACAAAGAAAAATATTCGTTTTATTTAATGAATTTTTTTTTTTTTTATTTATATTATGTTTCTGTAAAGTTATTAGGTCTTATAGTTTTAAATTTATTTGCCTGACTAATTTCAGCCGATTATGGCCATCTTCAGAGGCGATCTATATATTTATATTCCGTTTTATTAAAATTTAAGTTTATTTGAATTGTAATGTTGGACTGGCATTGTCTGAAGATAGCCATAATCGGCCGAAACTAGTGAGGCAAATAAATAAAAACATTTAAAAAACTATAAGACCTAATTACTTTACCAGTTAGTACGAGAAAAGAAACAATATAGTATATGCAATTGGTATAATTGATGAAACTATAAAAAAAAAATATTTATTTAATAAATTGCATGGATAATTTTCTACGTTTATATCTAGTAGTATTAGTAGTATTAGTATTATTCGAAATAAAAGTGCTTTGTTTGGCCGGGATTAACATATCCAATGTGGAAAAGGGAACTATAAATATTAATATTCAATAAAACTTTAGAAAACAATGTGTAAATGTTTTCGTCAATAAAGTCATCTATGATTTATTTTTTCATTTATGATTTATGTAGCATGCTGTTGAGCTTGTCCACTACTTTTGGGACACCCTGTATACTCACGAAAACATTTACACAGTGTATATTATGTGTATATGTTTATGTTTCCTTAGAAACAGAAAAACATACTGCTAGAAAAGTATGTAGAAAATCGCCCATTCAATTTATAAAATTAATAAATATTATTTTTTATTATAATTGTGAGTTTCAAAATAAAATAAATAGACGACTCGTCAGTTAAATGTCTTACTTTACTCGCAGCCCAGCAAAATACTTGGCACGGAGTGCCTCGTATTACACTATGGCACTACTGAAATTTTCGAGCCGCATTTCCTGAGCGAAAATAGTATTTCGCTCTGATTTCAGGAAAATAATATTTTGTGATAAAAAGTTACTCTAGTTTTCTCTAGAATTATGTCCACAATCCATAATCAAACATCTGATCGAAAAACATGATTTGTACTTTCCAATGCATGTCAATATATTGGCTCGTAAAAAGATAATTAAAAATTTATTTACGTTCAAAAAGGGAAGAAGAGGATGAAGAGTAAAAATAAAAACTTTCTTCTCTCAAACTTTTTCTAAGAAATATACCTAAGTTTCGTTTAATATAGCCATATGATTTAGTTGAGTCTCAGTTTTTTTAGTCTGATTGAAATGTTTCATTAAGTTTTTCAGATTTGTTGTAAGTTTCGTACAATTTTCTGAAAATTTGGGAAACATTCTGAAACTATTTTTGTAGACGTTTTGAAACATATAAACAATAAAAATTTCGAGCCATTTTCATAATTGCTATAATTATTGTTCGCAGTTTCTGAGATTTCTGGCACTTTAGTATTTTGTTAAAATTTTTAGATACTTTCAACTTCTTGATAATTCGATAGCACATTTTGGAAATTTTTAATCTCAATAAAATTTATAGCAAATTTAAAAAAAAACTTACAAAAAAATGAAAAAATGTATATTTTGATATTAATTTTTATAATATGAATATGAATAAGGTTTTTCACATTGTTAGGTTTAAGGATGCCTGCAATGAGATTTTTAAATTTACTTTCTAATAGTTTTGATATTTTGATTGCATATTTTGGAAATTTTCACTGTCTTATGGCAATTTCTGCAACTTTTATAAAATGTTCTGTAACTTTATTCAAACCAAGCATATTTTATGGGGAATGCTAAAAGTTTATTAGAGTAACAGCTCTGCATAACGGACAGTGACCGTGCAGAGAAGACTGTCCGTTGTAGGGAGGCGTCCGCTTTAGGGAGGTGTCAGATAAATAAGAAGAAAAAACCCTGATAGAAAAAGAAAGATCATTATTAAATAGTATGTAAGTCCGATAAATCCGATGAAAAATGAGGAAAAAAACACAACATTATTATGTACAATACAATACAATACAATGAACAACACAATACAATACAATGTACAATACAATACAATACAATATTTTACTTTAACAAGGTATGTATTTTACAATTTATTATGCATGGATAATGAATGTGCACTGATATAATACAATTGTGTGATATAATAATGTAAAATATTCGTTGCACATATAAGTAATTTTCTCAGGAATAATTGAAAGATAAAAGATCATTATTAAATAGTATGTGAGTCACAGAAATCTGATGAAAAATGAGAAGAAGAAAAACACAACATTATTATGTAAATACAATACAATGTACAATACAATACAATACAATACAATACAATACAATGTACAATACAATATTTTACTTTAACAAGGTATATATTATACAATTTATTATGCATGGATAATGAAGGTGCACTGATATAATATAATTATGTGACATAATAATGTAAAATATTCATTGCACATATAAATATTTTTCTCAGGAATCTTTCAATGACTTGTAAAAATATAATATACTATTTAAATGAATTAATTATTTTGGTTTGGCATAAAAATGTCAAGAATTTTGGTTTGCTTCTTGTTGTTAAGTTTCGTCTTGCAAACCTCTTCATCAACATGCATCATTAATTGTGAAAAAATTTGTCCAGCAACCAAGTCACTATGAACGTGCAAAAACTTTTCAACATATTTCAGTTTAGCGTACGCTTTTTAATGAGATTTCACCGAGATTTTTGAATTCGTAATTGTGTACAGGTGCATATTCGTCATCGCTATGTTCTGTTGGCCCATTAATTTCTTGATAGTCCTTAATACACTAAAATTTTCTTGGAGCCGCATCTATTGATGTACTGCCAATTGAGGATAATTTCACAGAACAATCCGTTAAACAGAGTTAAATTTCTAGAAAAATATCTTAATTAGTAACTGAGCCATAGAAGACGGCAGGTGAAATGACGGACCCTGTATATTTAACTCGATCCAAGATAGCATTGGCTCCAAATGATTTCCCAACATATAAAGAGTATTCCTTTAGTGTTGTATACTAACTATAATTGGAAGGACTTACCGGGGGAGCATCTCCCCTTGCCCCGCCAACTGTTCTCTAGCTAACTGGATCATAAGGACATACCCCTCCTTTCTGCACATATACTATATTTATAAAGGACGTAAGAACATACTCCTCCTTTATGTGTATTTACTGTTTTTGTAGAGGACGTAAGGATATACCCCTCCTTTATGTGTATTTACTGTATTTATAAAGGACGTAAGGACATACCCCTCCTTTATACAATCACTAGGACATACCTCTCTTTATTTCAATTACAAGGACATACCTCTCATTATTTCAATTACTAGGACATACCTCTCCTTATTTCAATTACTAGGTCATACTTTTCCTTATTTAAATTACTAGGACATACCGTTTCTTAATGAAATTACTGCAATTACTGTAGATATAAAGGATATAACAACATACCTGTCTACCTTCCTTTATGTGTACAACGACCCTCCTTTATGTGTATTTACAAAGGACGTAAGGACATACCTCTCCTTATTTCAATTACTAGGACATACCTATCCTTATTTCAATTACTAGGTCATACTTCTCCTTATTTCAATTACTATGACATGCCGTTCCTTAATGCAAATACTGCCATTACTGTAGATATAAAGAATATAAGGACATACCTATCCTATATGTGACCCCCGCAGTTACAAAGAATCACACCTCTCCATAATGTGAATATTACAATCTAATTGCATATATCAGAACACCTCAATCTAATATACATATTTTAGTTTAGGCAGTGACCTTTAATTCATTCCAACACCTAATCCATAACTGTCCACGTTGTAACGAACACCAAAACAATAGGTCCCACATCCTCTTTTCATAATCAGCACCCGAACTTGCATATGCCAGTAACTTAATGCCCTTCGTTTCCGTTCCTAAGTGCTGAGCGCGTCGCGCCGCAATCGACTTATATATATATACAAATAAAGGCACTTATATCCCGCCTCTATTATTAATTAATCAATTATTAGCCAATAATACAATTTGATACCTAACAGGTATAATGAAATTTTCACCAATTTTCTCGCTTTTTAATTTCTTTAGTTTCAGAAACATTTCTAAAGTAGTCTGGGGTCGATTATCAAAAGCAACGGAAAGACAGGCAAAGAAATGCATAAGATACTGGAGAAAGAAAAGAAAAGTTTGACTGGAATTTTGTAATAGTACCTATTTTTAACAAGAATTGAATTTTTGTTGTATTTAATTTTTAATGGACCTTAATTTTAACGTTACTCCAAAATAATGATGTGGGCGTTTCTGTTTGTTGATTGTGTATTTGTAGTGGTAATTCGAAAATTAAAATTCACCGATTGCAATCAGAACTGGGACTTGGCAGTAATGACTCCATCCAAGGGGGATAATTCCCGTAATTTCACGGTAATTGCAATGTGCGTATAATACAGTGATATGACGCTATAAAATATGCACAACGCACGGCACGGGCCTATTAAATAATTTCCTTCCAATAACGTCCAATGGCAACAATAACTGTAATCTTCGTGATTTTATTAATAACTCCGGCATCAATCGCGAAATTGGATCGCCGCCTTCAACTTACTGTAATGGCTGGTCATAATTGTTTGCCAGTTAATACGTAGTTGCCTTTATTGAATGGCGGGCTTAATAATATTAATTGGACGTGAGCGTGACCGCTCGATTCTGGTATGTAAAGTGTGCCTCGTGGTTTATATTTAGGCCAGTTACAGAGTTAAGTATTAATAACTTGCAGCGGTGGTTGTTTACTATGGGTTTCTGGATTGTTTCTCTCGCTGCGACGTGGAATTATGACGCAATGCGGTCTGAAATGTGCTGCCGTGGAGTGCGAATGGTGCAAGTTGTAATGGCAATCATGAACGTGTACATAAATTATATAGTCTGCTGCTACAGTCGAGTAAATTATTTGTTACGCAGAGATATAATAATGTTATTAAATGTCCTGGACTGCAATTCGCTCCATGCACCGAGTTGGAAATATCTATTGTTGCATGAATACTTACTATTTCTCATGAACATCCTAAATGTCTAAGGCCTGTAATTGATGGAAGGACTCATTACTACCAGTCCATTTACAAGTTTCAACCATAAAACCTCTTATTTAAAATAAAATTAACTATGATAGAGATTTTAACTAATGAAAATTTTGAATGGTACTCAAAGTAGGAAGAAAAAATTGAACATCTATACCGGTTATTATAAGGTTAAAACGCGTTAAACCCTCCCGTATGGTAGGGTTACGGGAGAATATCGGGAAGCTATTGGGATGGTATTAAAAACGGGTTAAATCAAACAATTGGTGCTTCCGAAGAGTAATAACAAATGTATTAACACCACATAAGATACAACCGTAGTCGGTTCGCTTCACGCACATTCCTTGCAACTGTCCCGTCACAAGTGGTTCGCAGCCTCCTCAAAAAGGGCATGGTCGGGTAGTTACCCCCGCACGTTCTTCAGCACCATGCCTTCGGTTCAGTTGTGCCATAAAACGTATTTTGTTACAGTCGGCCATGCTGCCCCCTGTCCACGACCTCGTGGAAGTTATTGTCCTGTGGGAAGAAGGAATTACATTTACTTCCCTTTTGTGGCAAATATTTGTCTGACATTTCGTTTCGTTAGTGAGTTATTACTATATAATGCATCTAATCTATGTTTCTACTGAAATTCTACTTATTGGATACAATCAGATTCCACTTTGGAACCTGAAGATATCCCTTATGAGAGGTGCTTCACACTGTAAAGAGGCACGTTGTTCTTACACCTTCTCTATGATTGAGAAAGTCCTTTGACATCTTCCATCAGATTCCACGTTGGAATCAGAAGATATCTCGTATGACAGGGATTTCAGCTTGTCAACTGACACGATGCCCTTATACTTTCTCTGCGATCGAGAAGAGCCTTTGATGTCTTCAATCACGAACCTGTCGTGATCTAAGACTTTCGTGATTTCGTATGGGCGTATGGGCAGTAAACTTAGGAAGCAACTTTTTACTTTGACCCTGATTGCTAGTCATTTTCGTTCTGACCAACACTAGGTCGCCCTCCTTTAGTGCTCGACCGATGCACCTGCTAGCATCAAATCTTTTCTTATTGCTATCTTGTTGGATGGCAATTTTTGCTTTTGCTTCTTATCTAATCGTATCGACATCTTGCCTTACCTCCGATTCTAGCTCTATTTCGTTGTCTATAATCGAGTTTGCAACTCCCCTGGGGACACAACCAAACAGTAGTTCGTACGGAGACCTTCCCGTTGCAGAATTCATCGTAGAATTCAGACCCCATTGAATTTTCGTGACTTCTGCGTCCCATCTTTCCTCATCATCCGTAGATGTGGCCAGTTGAGAAAGGATTGTTCGGTTATACCGTTCAACCTGTCCGTTCGCCCTTGGTGTTGCAGTTGCATTGAGTACATGCTTGACTTTAAGAACTCTTCAAATAGTTTGCTAGTATATCAACTGCCTCTATCTGATATCATTCTTCGAGGAACACCGAATGTTTCAATAATGCTCGTAACAAATTGAATTAGTGGTTTGACTTTAGTAGATTGCACTGCCTTCAAAAATACATATTTTGTAAAAGCGTCGACAACTACAATCAGGCATGTGTTTTTCTTCTTGGATTTAACAAAAGGACCTAGATGATCTATGTGAAGAGTGTCGAATGGCTCAGTTATTTTCTGGATAGCATGTAGAAATCCAGGTCGTTTTCCTCCAGGTTTCTTGTTATATAGACTGGGCAAACAGCCGCTAATGTATTTCTTAATGTATCGTCTCATCCCTGAGAACCAATAACGCTTGGCGTTAGCCGAAACTGTTTTTTCCAGTGACAAATTACCAGTTCCATCGTGGTAATGCAAGACAATTTGTCTCCTCACTGTTTTAGGAACCATCCATTTCTTTCCCTCGGATGTTTTCTTGTAATTCTTTCATTAACTAAACAGTAGAACTTATGTACGTCCTTTTCTTCTGCATCCACGGGAGGTTTGGAAAGAACTTCCTTCAAATACCTACATCGACTATCTGTATTTTGTGCACTGAGAACCCAATCTTCATGAGTCACATTCACAATATTAACAGTTACGTCATGTTCATTTCTAACTGGCTTAGGATCGCTTAGGGCATCGGCATGCGACATCTGGTTGCCCGGTCGGTATTCAACCTCGAACGTATATTCTTGAATACTCAACCACCATCTACCGATTCGTGGAATCAAATCCCGCTTCGCCAAGGTAGCTCTGCAATCTGTGACTACTTTGAAGTTAACTCCAATTAGATATATGCGAAAAACTTTGAGAGTATATACCACAGCCATGGTTTTTAGCTCATACGAATGGTATCGCTCTTCTTCCTTCGTAGTTTGTTTTGAATAGTACATCACCGGCCTCATGGAATCATCTGGCTGTCGTTGCAGTAATATGCCTCCTATTCCATGTTTGGATGTATCTGTGTGAACTTCAGTCGGCAACTCCGGATTGTAAATAGCCAATAAAGGACGAGATACAAGTGCCACTTTAAGGGCTATACGTTGTTCCTCGCCAAAACAAAATGGTATGTCCTTTCTCGTTAAATATGTTAGGGGCTTTGCAATCGTGGCAAAATTCCTAACATACTTTCCGAAATAGCTAGCCAAACCTAGGAATTGTCTGACACTTCTCACATCGATTGGCTGCCGACCGACTGCATTGTCGACTGCATTTGTCTTTGTCGATCCAGGCTGTACTCCATCTTTACTTACTTTATGACCAAGGTATTCAACCTTTTCCATGAAAAATTGGCATTTTTCAACTCCCAATGTTAACCCAGCTATCTTAAGAGATTCAAAGACTTCTTTCAAATTGGACAAGCCTGTTATAAAATCTACAGAAGGCAATAAGATATCGTCCATATAAGCCAAGGCTTTTCCGTATCGCAGATTTCATAAAACCTTGTTCACGGTTCTCTGAAAGACTGCTGGTGCATTACACAACCCAAACGGACATCTTAAATACTCATAATGCCCGTCAGGTGTAATAAATGCAGTCTTAGAAATAGACGACTCTTCCATTTGAATTTGGTGATAACCATTAGCAAGATCCAAACTTGTAAAGTAGCTACAGTCCTTTAAATTTTCTAAGAAGTCGTCTACATAAGGAAGGGGAAATCTATCTTTTATTGTTTTGCTATTTAGTGCTCGAAAATCGACACACATACGTTGCTCTCCATTTTTCTTCTTTACCAATATTATTGGGCTCGAGTAGGGCGAATCCGACTCTCTTATTATATTATTTTTCAGCAAATCATCGACTATTCCTCTTACGACTTTTCGTTCATCGAAAGAGAGCCGATAAGGTCGATATACAACGGGATTGTCGTCTTTTTGCCTAATTCTTTATTATTTTGAGCAAAGCAATCGCTATAATTATTTACTAATTGTAATAGCGACTCAATTTGCTCAGGCTCCAATTTACTATTGAACCTTATATCATTTTCAGTATACGTTTTGTTTTTACGTTCGATTTTTGCCCTTAATACCGATATATTAGAATTTTTGGGTGTTTTGTCTTCAAAACAATGGACACATCTAACTAGAATACTTTGGTCACTCACCTCGATTTCTTTATCGGATACATTAACCACGCCCTCATAACCATCGAGACCATTTGTGATTCCCTCGTCCACGAGATGTTCTCTGCCGGGAATTGCTCGTAAATTCCCTTGGACGTAGAAATCACCATCGTAGGCGCCTCTGGACGTCACAGCAATCAGCGCCCTGGACTTCAGTGGGATCACGGTGCGGAACCGGACCCACATTGGAATCTTTCGGTTCGGAAGGTTGAGTTGCTCCTGTAGGCTACGTTCGGAGTTTAATATCCGCACTGATTTTCCTTGAATAATCATTGTGGCGGTTTCATGGTTCTGAAATGGTTGGCCCACCATTACTCCAACATCGAGTGTATTGGTTGGCACCACTAATGCTTCCACCTTTATAATTGGAGATAATCGATCGACCTTAAGATTAATTATTGTGACTCCCAGAATACCCACGCTTGAACTACCATAACCTGATATGGTACATGAAGAGGGAAAATATTTAATTCCCAATTCATTGGCTTCTTTTTGACGTAATAATACCGCCTCACAACCCGAATCAACATATGCTTGTGTAGATTTGCCATTAACCCAACAATTAAAATAATAAGATTCGGTTGTTGCTTCCACGTTTTTTATTGTTTGGTTTCTGATGTGCCTTCTACAATCCCTCTCCAGGTAGCCTAATCGCTTGCACTTCTTGCATTCAATACTGGGTTTTGTGCAGTTACTGGAGAATTGTCCTATTTCCTTGCAGTTATTTTACTTTTTTCGCAGGTGGTGCGCTGTATCTATTTTCTTTAAATGATTCACGCAACACTACTTTCCTCGTCTCTGGCTTAAGAGCGGAAAGATACTCCGCATAAAACGAATCCGGTGTTCGTATCTTTCTGCGCGAGCTCCTGTTTGTATTGTAGCATCTTGGATGCCGTCTATCAAACACAACACTGCTCTCTTTCCATCAATGTCGCAAGCACTCAACAGTTCCACTTTCTCGAAGTAATATGTCTCCCAGGTTTCATCAATTTGCTTCTGCCTACTTACTAACTTACGTAAGATCGTTGCAAAATCTTGGTGCTCCGGAAACGATTTTTTAACAATTTTTTACATGCCGCCCACGAATATTGGTAGGAGCTTAATCCGTCAAACCATTTTCTCGCCAGACCCGACAGACGATTCTGCATATGGTACGTCTTCGTTGCGTCGTCCCAATTATTAATTTCGCCTAATTGCTCTATTTTTTCAATCCATTTGGTACATGACAAATTTGGGTTTCCAGGACTGAATTCTGGAATGCAATCTGCTTTTCCGAATATTCGACGTCTACTTTGATTATTATTAAAGTGGTTCGCAGCCTCCTCAAAAAGGGCACGGTCGGGTAGTTACCCCCGCACGTTCCTCAGCACCCAGCCTTCGGTACAGTTCGGTACAGACCTAGCTCAAAATCTGCTTTTGAAGTTGTATTGGCGAATATCGTGAAATCTGACATACCTCTTCGGACAGCCTGTGCGTAGATGAGAAAAACATACTCGGGCGCATCAGTCCCCCGAAAATATATCTGAATCACCCAAATCCGAACATCCGGCACTACTTCGCACTTTAAATTTAGCTTAAGACACTCCATGTCAACAAATCAAGGAAGTGTTCTGATTGCTTTAATTTGACATTTAACGTCAGAAGGTAATCTGAACGCACACTCGCGGTGTTTGCACTAATTATTTATCGAAGACAACCCACTTTTAGCAAATTGTTTAAAAAATATTCGCTTGATTCGGGAAAGCAATCCCAACGTATAGTTTAAAACTTTCTGGAAAAAGAATAACAAATTAGCAAATATGTAAACTAACATAACATACCTATAATATGGATATATTTTAATTTTGAAAGTTTTCAATTGTGTACGCAAAACAATAAGAATGCAGAATCTATGCAAAATTCCGTTTTTGGGCATAATTAACTAAGAGTATGTTTAATTAAAATAAATAAATAATTTGTTTATGAAAAGGCCCAATTCTCTCTAACTAACAAAGGCGTTATTTTTAAAAAATAGTTAAAAGATTTCTCGGCGTCAAAAAATCTATTTTTGCATCAATTTTCGATTGAAAATATTTATTTGTATATTTATTATTTTAAATATTTTATGATAATTATACACACAACACACAATATTCACAATAAATGCTAAAAATTATGCGAAACATGCTCAAAAATGATATTTTTCCTATTTTGTTTTTTATTGTACTTAATTTCATATTATCAGTTATCATTTCAATACTGACGAATTATTGCTAAATCTTGTGACTACTGCGGAAAAATTCGCATTTGAAAAATCAATACACACAACGTGAGGAGTGGTAATTCCTGCAAAGGGCCAACTAGGGCATGAAATTTGCGCTCATAACTTCCGCTTGATCGCGAAAGTATCGACCTATACGCAAAGCGATGGCAAACCGCACGAAAGAAGGGTGTTTCACGGAAAAAATGATAAGAATAAATACGAGCGAAACCAAGCAGAGAGTTAAGGCTCTGATTCATTAATAGTTCTTGGTTCGATTCTCGTCGAGTTGGTTTATTTCACAGCGCAGCAGTGTAACTGAATGACTTTAAGGCCGTATTCTACTTTTCAAATTATTTGTAAAAATTGTTTTGAAATTATTAAATGAGAAATTGCAAGAAAAGTACAAAGTACAAGAAAAAGTTGGATTGTTTTTGTACGTAAATATATAACATGACATTTGTGGATTATGTAAATTTCTTCTTAGATCTTACATATTTTTACGAAACTTACGAAAATATAACGATGAGACAAAAAATCGTATGTGCCATTCGTACATGAAGTGGTTTCCCGGCCTCTTCGGCTAGCTGTCAAAAATTGCCGCATCGGCCGGAAATATATCACTTTCTGTATTATACATTTACGACCTTTTTGCAACCAAGTTGGCTGGGTTTTCTTTTTGTCATGTTCGACAAACTTTCCCTCAGGAAAGTAAGTAAACTAATTTCAATAGCATTCTTTCTCTGGCACCAGTCTTTAAAACACTTTTGATAACACCCCTTCGACTTCTCCGGCAGTAGGAAGGAACAGGCAGCATCTGCAGCTTCTTCAATGGCCAATTCTTGTTTATTTTCATTGGGATTCATTTTACAACTGAACGAATGCAATTTCTGACATTCACACTTTGTTTGAAAAATAGTCTTAGCAACCAAAGCCGTACTGACATTTTGTTCATGTTGCGAAAATAAATCAATCAAACACAAACAATTAAACCAACTTCAGGAGTGGAAAAACAGTTATAAGCAATTCGAGAGGTAAGTTTTGACCAGTCTCGGTCTTTATTGCTAGCCCTCGCTATCGCTCGGGCGCAAACTCGACCTCGACTGGTAAACGATACTTACCTCTCTTAATGCTTAAATAACTATTTCACTACTAGCTTTCATCTCTCATAATTCAAACCAAAGACTATACATTTAAACTTTACATCTGGCAACAATGTTATTTAAAAAATATACCTCAAATTGAAAACAACTTATGAAAAAATTAAATAATGTTCCATTGGGGTATTCAGTTATTTCCGAAACACTACCAACAAAATTACTATATATTCACAGACTCCCCTGACGCAAAAACATCGTGAATGGAGAATACTACCCACACAATGTACTATTATTTAACATGTGCAAATGAAATATATTTGAACAACTTAGCACACACATTTGATATGCATGAGATATATTTTAAAAGTGTTATTATTATTCATAATGTTATTAGCATGCAGAATATAAGCAGACAGTAAATAAGTATGACAGATTGGCCGGCTATCCGTTCGTCCGTTCAAAAATTCATGCCACAACTTCCACGCTAATTGCGTTTTGAAATTACCTTGCTGAAAAATGTATCACATCTCAACAGATTAATGTTCCGCGAACAGAATGAAAATAAAAATAAAAACAACGCCAGCAAAGTGTGCCAAGGAAAATTGAGAATTATTAAAGAGTAATATTCAAGGTTTCACTTCAATCTTGAATGTCATGTCGTTGCTGCGTAATTCTGCAGTTTTTTTTAATCAAAGCACACGCAAGAGGCGAGAGCATTCTTTTATTTGTAATGTGCTACAATTAATTTCCTAATTATTATTAATTTCTTTGTAAAAATATATCCGCTATATTAATGCAAAATAATAATAATAATATTTAGTGTTATGCTAGTCCCGTTGAGAGCTGTTAATGATTCATATCCCAATATTGCGGGAGTTCTACATTCGTTTCTTATTTCATTTCACTCAAATACATTTACCTCATTTCACTCTATTAAATTTACCCTAAGCATGCGAACGAGCATCAAAGCTCTCCGTGGGACTACTATACTGCCATACTAAGCACAGAGGTGGTAACTCACTTTTTTGACGAAAATGAGTTAGCAGTTTTAGATGTTGTAATATCAATTGGTGAACAATTTTATGATATAATCAAACAATTAAATTTATTTTTCACAATAAAAATAGTTTATAAAAGTTGCCGTATCTTCTTTAAAGATGTGTATTACTAAAAAAATTAGCCGTATCCATCAATTACTAAGATATTTTAATCGTCAAAAAGTTACGCTAAAATATCTTAGTATTTACGAGATATGCTTATTTTACCTTAGTAACTACCAGTTTCGTCAATTAACCTTGCTATAATAATAATGGAAGACAATTGAAATTCCGTGATAATGAAAGTATTCAATCTAGTGAAATATTTTATTGCTAATTTTTAAAATTACTTTTATGAAAATAAAAGGTTAAGGTACGTAATACGATGTTATTTGGTTTATGGTTTATTTAGTATTTTGTCTATAAATAATAATAGAATATTTCTAAATAATATTCGTTTTATCGTGACAGATGTTAAATTTCTGAGTTAGCAGGTGAATTGCATTGCACAAATAAGAAAATCTTTTAGATGGTATAATTTGATATTGCATGTGATCTGTGTTTTTTGCTGATTCATTTCATCACAGAGTAGAAAAAGAACTCAATGTAAAGAAAAAAATGACGCAAAGAGTGCGTCACAAATGCGTCAAAAAATAAATATTTTGGAAATAAAAGTTGTAGATTTCTTTGAATACAAGTTTTCAGTTCCATATACGTATTGAAAAATACTAAATATAATTCTCAACGTCCGTGCGTTAAAATTTTTTGTGAAGTAAGAGCCGAATGACCGAATGGTCATTAATGTATAAACGTACTTTTGAAGATCCTGAATATACGATTAAAATCATTAAAGAATGAACGAAGGAACCACAATTAAAAGAAACTAATGGTATTCCACAGGAATTGTTTTTTTTTTAATAAATTCAAATTTTGGCAAGACCAATTTCTGGAACAGTTAATGATAACAATGCCTAGGACCAAGAAAATTGATATATATTTATTTTATTAAATGCGTCTTTTACTTATAACTGAAAATTTTAGTTTACGTACTTGTAAGTTCATTTATCTTGAATTTATGAATTTATAAGTTTATGATACTTGTATGAAGTATATTCCTTATTTGTAATAATCCTTCTACTATGTTTTCCCAGTTAAGTAATAAAATAAAATGATTTTATTCATCTAAAAGTGGTCAGTCAAAATGGTCATAAAACAAGTTACCACTATAGTGCTTAGCACGGCAGCATAGTATAAGTGATTTTTTCCATATATTTAATATGAACAATTATATTGTATAAATTACATATCATTTTAAAAATTGTGAAAACATCTGATTCTCTTAATTTATAGAGAAAGCCATTGTCATTATCACCAACCGTGACATTGCAACTGACACCAACATGACAATATCATAATTTTACAAAAATCTATATTTATTTATATCTTGGCACATTTAGAGTGACAATTGACAAAAAAGGGCACACGTTGTCACGTGTTTATTATTTAACGCATGGTGGAGTGGAATTGAAGTGATAAATATTAAAAGTCTCTGACCTATAGAAATATTTAATGATTCAGATCGATCTGTGATTAATTTCTACAAAACGCACGTCAACGTCAATCAATTAAACCTGATATGCGAGTTAACACCAATTAAAGAGCGCCAGTCTAATTATGCTTACTAAAAATACATACCTGAGCTATCGTGACTGTAGGTAGCTTAAGGTAAGTTTTAAATTAATAATAATTTTCTGTGAGATTAAATTACAGTCGAAAAATTTTAAAATATGTTATACGAGGGCCGGTATTTTTTCTACAACTGAGTTAACATAATTTCAGATTTCAGTTTAGTCCAAAAATGACTTCATTAAAAAAAATGACGACCCACTTTTTTCCGATCAAAAATCCATATTTAGATATTGTCAAATTTAGAAGAACAATTGGCAGTAGAAATCGCATTAGTTACAATACTTTTGTACGTATCATATCAACGAAAATGGGTAATTAACATTTTTAGATATCTTATGATTATATCTCTTTAAAGGTTTTATCGTCTAAATTTATATACATTTTCAAGATAATATTTTGAAGATTCACTATTGTACACTATTGAATCAACTGAATTTGTTTAAAAAAAATAGACATTGAGAATTGCAGCAAGACATTAATCTAGTCTACTGTAATCCTACAAAATCTATATTTAGATATTGACCAATATAAGGCCTGTCTCTTGTCAACGAAAATAGTCAACTAAATTGGCCTCAGCGGAATAAGTAGCATTAATGGTAAGTACCATCTGATAGTAATAGAAAATGTTAGTAGAAGATGTATGAGTAACAATTGTCAGCTGAAATAAATATAATATATTATTTATATCTAATAAATAAATGTTAGCGTAATAAGTAGCATTAATAGTAAGTACCAGCTGATAGTAATAGAAATTGTTAGTAGATCGAAATTTGTCGAAATTTGAAATCAGCTATAATAGCACCAGTGTGAATAATCAGCATACATCGCATCAGTGATAAAAATGTTTTCAACTGCAATGACCAGCAGAACTCATATCAGTAACAATTCAGAGTAGTTCAACTTTGTTGGCTACAATCAGTATACATTGTACGAGCTACAAATTATTTCTAAATTAATAATAATTATTTCTTAGGTACAACAATCAGCAAAAATCATATCAGTGAAAGTTTTCAGAACAAACAGAACAACTTCGTCAGCTGCAATTGTCAGTATACGAGGTGTGGCAATTAAGTTCCGAGACTGTTGCTATAACATCTGTATTTCGCAATTTTTTACAATTTTTAATTTTTCCCCTTCAATATACTCCCCTTCCGCATCCCTACACTTCTCCATGCGAATCTTCCACTGTGCGAAGCAGTGCTGCAGGTCATCTTCCGACAGGCTCTTGAGTACCTGCGCCGATTTTTATTTTACGTCCTCTAATGACTCGTGGCGGATTCATTTTAAGCAAAATTTGATTTTTGGGAACAGGTAGAAGTCGCAGGATGCTAAATCTGACGAATAAAGTGGGTGCTCCATTACTGTGACCTGGTTTTTGGCCAAATAGTCCTTGACAGAGTGCGGGTTGTGAGCCGGCGCGTTGCCTTGATGGATGATCCAGGAGTTCTCTTTCCACATTTCGGGCCTCATGCTTAGTTCCTCATGCAAAATTTGACCTACAGTTTCTTTATTAATGTCCACATATTCAGCAATGGCCCTAATGCTTAATCGACGGCCTTTTCGAACCATCTGGGTCACTTTTTGAACGTTCAAGTCACTTTTTGAAGTCACAGGCTGCCCGGGGCGCTCGTCATCTTCAACATTCTCCCTCCCCTCCTGAAAACGTTTGTACCACTCAAAAACTCTGGCATGGGAAAGGCAATCATCCCTGTAAACCCTCTGCAAAGTTACATAGCTTTCGGTCGCAGACTTCCCGAGTTTTAACAAAAACTTTAAATTCACTCTTTGCTCAATTTTTGTATTCAACATTTTTTCGGGGCGATCAGTTTTTTCACCTTCGTTATTTGACGATTACAACGAGACTATTTGTTGCAGCTGCTTGAAATTTTTACCCAAGGTCAAAGGATATATATATAGATCTAAACCACGCCCGTTTCATTCTTCTAGCTACGAAGGTGTTCGTTAAAAAAAAACAGTCTCAGAACTTAATTGCCACACCTCGTAGATTCTACGAGTGAACATTTCTATCATAAATTGCATCAGCAATAATGGACAATCAAAATTATTTCTTAGCTACAACAATCAACAAAAAATATGTCAGTGAAAATTTTGGAAAATTGGTTAGCTTCAATAGTTAGTATAAAGTAAATGAGTAACCATTTTTATAATATATTCCGTCATCGACGACTCTCAATCGTACAATTTCTTCAGCTTAATTGAGAACAATGAGTGATAATTTGTAGTAGAAACTTTGACATTATCATCATTATTCATATTAGAAAATAACCAACCTAAGTAGCAACCTTAGTAATACTTTCAAAGGAAATACTTCAGCAATGTAAACATGTTATTGACCATTGGCACTAGCCATTTCGTCGGTTACAACAGTTCGTAGATATCGTGTCAGTGCTCAGTGACATTTTTCAACGCATATTGCATTAGCAACCGTATAGACAACCCTATAGACAATTTTGACCGATACTTTGCAGTAGAAATTCTGACATAATCATATCATAAAAAACACGTACAAACAACAGTGTACTGTAGCAACCTTAGCAATACTTTTATCGGAAATGCGTCAGCATTGTAATCATGTCATTGTCAATTTACAGTAGTCATTTCGTCGACTACAATAGTCCGTAGATATGGTGTCAGTGACATTTTTTAACGCATATTACGTCGGCTATCGTATAGACAATATTAGTGGCAATTTGTAGTAGAATCAGTGACATATAATGGTCATAATATCCATATTAGAAAAAAATCGTACAAATGATTGTGTGCTGTATCAACCTTAGTAACAACATGTCAGTGACAATTGACAGTAGACATTTCGTTGACTCCAGTATTCAATTCGACAAACGATAGTGCGAATTGTGTCACCGACGAACGACAGCATAAATTGTGTCGAATAAAAATGACAGTATAAAATGACAGTGCAAGAAGCATATGTGACAAACGGAGTTGACTCCAGCAGTCTGGAGTTGACTCCAGTAGTCAGTAGATACCGTGTTAGTGACAATTTTTAATCACACAATAGATATTGGTCACCGCGAATTAGCAGAAAGGAGTGTCAGCGTCAATAGACAAAATAAATTTCAAGCCCTACAATTTTGCGAAATTAGAACTGCCTCAAGCAGAAACCAAGTTACTGACAAATAACAGTAGAAGTAGCTTTAGTGTTTTTAAACAGAAAAAATTTCAAGAGCACTAATTTTGCTATATTAAATCTGGTTTAAGGAGAAATCACATCAGAGATAAATAGCAGTAGAAGTAAAATTAGCGACAAATAATAGTAGAATTCGACTCGGCGGCTATTAGCAGTATTAATATTAGAAGCATATTAAAAAATGACAGTAATAATCGCGTCTGCGAGAAATGAGAGAAACGTCTAGAAATTCTATGCACTGCACGTGACAGTAGAAGTAGCGGTAGCACCAAATAACACTAGAAATGGCCTTAAAGACTGATGATAATGTAAACTGTTATTGCAACAAAAAAACTAGAAGCGTATTAGTAAGAAATGGCAGTAAGAATCGTATCGGCAACAAACACGAGAAACAACTATTGTGAAAGTGTCATTGACAATGTCACAATGTGACAATTCACACACAATTCTGTGACAATTCAGCCAACAGTAACATTTCTGTCGGCTAAACTAGTCCGTAGATATTGAGTCTATGCCAGTTTGCATTACAAATTACCTCAACAATAATAGCCAATAGGCATTTCACTGTGAATATGTATCAGAAATTGTCGGTGACATTAGATATAAGAAACTTAAGAGGCATCATTTTTATATTTTATCACTGGTTTAAGCAGAAATCATATCAGTGATAAATAACATTAGAAGTAGCATAAATGACAAATCATATATAGTAGAAATCACGCCAGCAATAAACACTAATGTAAATCATGACACTGGAATATGGCCATTGAAATGACAGTAGAAAACACACCAGCTACAAAATACGGCAAAATTCACATCCACGATAAATTACAAACTTCGCACCGAAGCAAATGACTTAACGACAAACGGCAGCAGTAATCGCAAATTCGACGAACGACAGCACGAATTGTGTCAGCAACGAACGACAGAATAAATTGTGTCGAATAAAAATGACAGTAGAAAATGCGTAAGCAACAAAGTATAAATAGTTTAAAATCAAATGACAGTGCAAGAAGCATAAACCAAATCCATTATAGATATGAATTGTCAAAGTGCCATTGGGTTGGCATTATTGATAAAGTTACTAGGAACGCCAATGGGTATTTTAACTATCTAATTTTGGCGGTACTATCGTTAGGACAATCGGAGTCAGAATCTGATGACGAATTGTCCAATTTTGAATGAATTTAAAACGTTTTTGGTTCTTTCCCATTTTCACAATTTATTAACTAAAAATTGCAACGGTACTTCTTGTTTTTAACCAACTTAAATTATTAAAAACTAATAGGTCTCATAACCTCAAAACACATGTTGACATCAATGACATATTTGTTACTATTTTTTTACAAGTACACTATCAAACTTATTATACAATGTGACATTGTGGCCTACCTTGAATTTGACAATTCATATCTATAATGGATGATGTGTATTCTTCATTTACGATTTTTTTAGGTTATATTTTTAAATGACATTGTTGCCAGATGTAAATTTTTTGTTATAGTTTGATACTTTTTGTTGCAGTTGTATAATTTTTGACATTTTGAATAATATGTTAATATGTTTACAGAAGTGAAAATTATTTCTGGGTGCGAATATGCAGTAAAAAGAAACAAATAATGATATCTTTAAAAGCTAGTAGTGAAAAAAATTATAAATCTGACAATGTTGTAGGAAGCAAATGTCTAATAGACATCGACACCAAATATAATTAACTTCCATCGCATCACTGAATCAGTTTGTCCAACATGACAAAAAGAAAACCCATCCAACTCGGTTGCAAAATGATCGTGAATATAATATATGTGACAAACGGCGGTTGACTCCAGTAGTGAGTAGATACCGTGTTGGTGACAATTTTCAAACACAAAATAGATTTTTGTTATCGTGAAACGATGACATTATCAGAAATGACTGTCAGCGTCATAGGACAATTAGACATTAGACAGAATAAATTTCAAGTCGTACAATTTTGCGAAATTAGAACTGTCTCAAGCAGAAACCTGCTTGACTTGCGCCAGCGACAAACGACAGTAGAAGTCATGAATTCGAAAAATGAAGGGCTGGGGACAAAAAGCCGTAAGCCACATCTAAAAAATAAACCTGACAGTACAAAAAATAACGTATCTTTAAAAAGGTAATAAAGTAATAATTTTATAATGAAGTAAGGCGGAAAGACCCCATGGGGTCGATAGCACAATAAAAATTGTTTAATATACAGGGTGTCCTGAATAGAGTAGAATTGCATGGGTATATTTGTTATTTTGAAACCTAAAGATCTGGTTAAATGGGCAATGTTTGTAGTTTGTAGTTTTGTATACTGGTTCAGATTATGTTGAAAAATGAGACGTATAAAAATCAAATATGGCGGCTATTTAAAATAAGAAAGTTGGTATGAATATATCGGAAACCGCCATCTTGACTTTTGTTTTGACTTAATTCTCAAGTTTATCGAACCAAGTAACTTTCCTTTTAAACTTTTTTCCGCATGTTTAATAATTATGAATATATCGGAGTTTTTAGAAAATCGCGATTTTTAGTTTATTTAGAATAACTTCTAATCTGCTCCGACTTTTGAAAATTTTTCATCATTAACTGAACCAGTATATAAAACTGCACAATATTGCCTATTTAACCTTATCTCCAGCTTTAAGAATAATAAAAATACCCATGCAATCCCACTCTATTTTGGACACCCTGCATATAATAATGAAGAGGGTTACTTTAATAATCGTGGTGCTATCTATCTATCTGCTTATCTATCTATCACTTTAATGAAGAAATTTCTTTGGTCATCTCATGTTTCTTTTTTTATGTGGCTTAGGTCCCTTTTTGTCCCGAGCCTTTCGAATGATAGTACATATTATGTCAGCAACCAGTGACATTTATATTGTGTAGGCAAAAAAATGGCAGCAGAAGTATGTCAACTCCAAAGTCTGGTTAAAATAGCATTCACGAGAAATTATTGTAGAAATCGCGTATGGACAAATGACAGTACAAGCAGCATCAATGACGACAATCGGTAGTAGTAATCGTTTATTCGACAAATGACAGTGCAAATTGTGTTAGCGATAATGACTGTATAAATTATGTTGGTAGTAGTCAGTACACAGTGGCAGTGGTAGTTGACAGTAGAAAATTTGCCAGCAATACAGTATAGTTCAAATCGCGTCCACGAGAGATTGCATCTCAACAAATGACGATGCAAGAAGCATTAGTGATAAACGCATGAGCTACAAACGACAATTGAGAAGACAAGACTAAAATATGTTTTCAATTGCGTTCGTCATCTTATTGTGTCGTTTTTTGTCGATATTTTATTATTTAGTCTTTTTATTTATTTATAATAATAATTATTAAAAAAACTGCTACATACGATGTTACAAAGACATATCTAAGGAATATGGGATTTTTTTGTTCCTTTAATTTCAACTATAGTTCGAGAAATTGACTAAATTTAAAATCCGATGTGTAACCGCCTCTGAAATGGCATCTGAACTAATGACAGTGCAAGAAGCCATTCTCGTCCACGAGAGATTGCATCTCAACAAATGACAATGCAAGAAACATAAGTGATAAACACATCAGCGAAAAACGACAGTAGTAATTATAAAATCGACAAATTATAGTACAAATTGTGTCAGCCACTAACGACGGCATATACGAGGGTTGTCTGAAAAGTTTCCGACCTCAACCAGAAGATGGCAGCACTTGTTTAAATAAGTTGGGGAATATGTTTACGCATGCCTCAGTAGGTCCCACACAAAATTTCAGCCATTTTGGATGCGCAGTTGTTATGTAACAGTCGTTTGAGTGTGTTGATGTGAGTGTTTTTATGAAAATGGGCAAAATCGAGTATCGAGCTGTCGTCAAATATTTGTTTTTGAAAGGCAATACGCCTACGCAAATCAAAGTTGAGATGGATTCTGTATATGGGAACTCTGCACCATCATTTACCACGGTGAAATTTTGGGCAGCTGAATTTAAACATGGCCGTAAGAACTTGGGAGACGATGAACGTTCGGGACGTCCAAAAAGTGCAACTACCGACGAAAACACCGCCAAAGTTCACCAAATAGTGCTAGACGACAGCCGAATTAAAGTGAGAGAGATAGCAGAGGTTATGAACATGTCAAAAGAACGTGTTTGTCACATATTACATCAAAATTTAGACATGAGATAGCTATCCGCGCGTTGGGTGCCGCGTTTGCTCACGTTAGACCAAAAACGTGTTCGAATGAACATTTCCAACTCTCTGTTGGCGCAGTTTAGGCGCAATAAATCCGAGTTTTGGCGACAATTAGTTACTGTAGATGAAACTTGGATACACCATTATACGCCCGAATCAAAAATACAGTCCAAACAGTGGACTGCAAAGGGGGAATCGGCTCCAAAAGAGCAAAAACTGTTTTTTCGGCTGGGAAAGTGATTGTGTCGGCGAAATTGACAGTACAAAATGTATCAGCTACAAAAATATAGTTAGAAACGCATTCAGGAGAAATTATTGTAGAAATCGCGTATGAACAAATGACAGTACAAGCAGCATCAATGACGACAAACGGTAGTAGTAATCGTTTATTCGACAAATGACAGTGCAAATTGTGTTAGCGCCTAATGACAGTATAAATTATGTTGCTAGTAGTCGGTAGACAGTGGCGGTGACAGTTGACAGTAGAAAATTTGCCAGTAATACAATATAGTTAAAATCGCGTCCACGAGAGATTGCATCTCAACAAATGACAATGCAAGAAACACAAGTGATAAACGCATGAGCTACAAACTACAATTGTAATCATAAAATCGACAAATTATAGTACAAATTGTGTCACCGAGTAACGACAGTATATATTGTGTCGGCGAAATTGGCGTTCCACGAGAAATGATTGCAGAAATGGCATCTGATTTTATGACAGTACAAGTAGCACCAAGTAGACATGCCTTAACGACAAACGGCAGTAGTGATCGTGAATCCGGCAAACGACAGTGCGAATTACGTCAGCGATGAATGACCGTGTAGTTAGCATGACAGTATAGTTAAAATTGCGTCCAAGAGAAATCGCATCTGAACCAATGACAGTGCAAAAAGCATAAGTGACAAACGGCAGTAGATACGCGTCTGCGATAAATGGCAGTAGTAATCATGAGTTCTACAAGCGATAGTACAAATTGTGTCAGCTAATAATAAAAAACAAAACAAAACAAAACATAACATAACAAAACCAAACATAACTTAATATAAAATAACATAATATAACATAACATAACAAAACAAAATATAACAAAACAATCATTGAATTAATTAGCATATTTCCTATAGGCAACCTTGCGATCAGCGGCGTACGTGTTAATTATAACGTTACATCTTAGAACAAGTTATAACAAGTAAATAGAAGTAAAATTAAATAAAGTAAATTTTAATTGGTTACGAAATAGCCCCTTGGTGATGTTAATTAGCCATAGCCATAGCCGTTTCTAAATAAACTTTAAAAAATCTAGAATTGATTACGCTTTGTTACATCGTGCTCTAGTTTATACATGGAACAGCACACAATTTCCCAACCATTCTCGCCGCGGGCAAAATGCACTCAACGTGAGTCAGCAATGCAGCCTGGCATTTCAAAGCCGGCCCTATAAATTTAAATTTGCATTGCAACCACCCCCGATAGTATCGCTCTAATGTAGGCCGTATGCGTGTTCGCGGATTAAACTGGGGGAGGAAATAAAACGCTGCCGCGGGACAAACCGACGTGAGCGAGACCAAATAGCACGTCCGGCACGGCAGGAAACGTACTGAATTCACAAATTTGCGTTCCACGCCCGCACGGATCATAAAGAATATAAAATATGTGTGCACAAGCGTCGTACGTGTACGGTGAATGTAAATATGAAAAAAAAAAAAATTAAACTAGGCAGTTTTAAAACGACTACCAACGCCTTTCTTTCCCACTTTAACGAAAGAGTTTGCAAAGAAGACGATTTATGTTGGATACTCATAATACATTGCTGCTGGATGAAATTATTCAGGGCATATCTGTAAACGTGATTAGTACCTTCTACAGATAAATGCCGAGGTTCCTTGTAACATTTTTAACTTCCATTGAGTGTCACTGGACGTTGTTCACCTCACGGTTAACAAATCAGAGGCGCTAGTCCGAGGTATAGGCAACATTGCGCTCATTTTTTAAAGAACCCCACGCGCGGAAGTTTATGAGGCAGACAATTGATTTTTGGTACACATGGGGCCGGCCATATTCTTAAGGTGTGGCGAAAATTTCGTTACTCTAAGACATCGAGCTTCCGCGTAAACCAGGCTAGCCTACTTAATGTATTGTTAATATTGATAATAAATGTCTAACAATATTCTTTTTTGTTTCAGATTTTCAAAAATTAGAAAGGGAGGCTAGGATTTGTAGAAAATTACAGCACCCTAATATAGGTAAGTAATCCTGCACCCTGCACCACCACCAATGATGCCACAGAATACTCAGATCTCTCTATATATCTCTATAGCCGCCTTAACTATCTTTCTCTCTCTCTCTTGCTCTAACTCTCTTGATCATCCCACACATACAATACGTACATGTCACACTCATCTCCATCGCAGCCATCTCTAGAATCACAGCTGTGAACACGGACACATCCACCATTGACATGCCACCTGTCCGTCTGTGTTTCTCCCGTAGTGTGTAGCCGAACAGACCACGACATCACGACGATAGCGTATGATATGTTCAATATTAATGTGCTCTCTCTTTTTATTTCTCATAACCAAGTTTGCAATCCAGACGTTACCAAACATTTAGGTAATCACAGAATTCAAGTAAACGATATTTCCGTATTTCCGTTCGATATATTCATTGTCATCCCACTGATCATTGTTATTTCTTGGCATGCGGTCATGAGTTCCTTTTTATTGACTGTTGTTCTGTAGCACTTTAGAGACTTTTTTGTTTGTTTGTTTTGGTAGTGTCGTTATAATATATCTGTAACAGCCAGTGGCACAGTTTAACTAAATTTCATCAAAGATTAAAATGCAGATTGACGATCCGTTTTTCGTTCAACGAAATCGCGTAGATAATAGCATACAGCAACGTGCAGATTGTTGCAAAAATTATTCACTTCATTACACATTAACATTTCAGCCATATCGGTAGTAGCTTCTATAAATATCTCATAACTTCAAGTTATGCCGTCAAAATTCCATAGTGGTGTATTAATTTTTTGCAGGTATACACAATGATCAACGTATACGTCTGGATGCTGATGGAGTAGTGTTACATGATAAACAATTGGGTGTGTGGCTAACTAATTAATTAATTATAATTGCAATCAAATTACTAATTATACCATTATTGAATTTCTAGAGGGTAAACTGCACTGAAAATGTATGTACATTAAAATCTCACAAAAATAAATGAAAGATGTACAAAAAAATCTTGTGCGGATTACCCTCACCGAATTCGCTTCAGAAAAAAACGCTTTAAGCCATTTCATACAGCTTGAATTGAATTGAATTTATTAAATGTATAAAAGCTTTTGAATCACTATTTGTAAGTAGCTTTTAATGGGCAATCATAATTAATAAAATTAAAATGGAAAATTTTACTTTTACAGTTTAAATATAAACTACCAAGGGTACTCACACTCAATTATTACTGATGTTTTATAATAATTACCCAAAATTTTGCTGAGAGCATTAATTTTTTTTTAATACCAATCAATAACAAACGCTTCAAAACATTCATTTAATAAATAAATTTACAGTTATTTATTCTAATCAATTTTAAAATTTTCGGACATGAATTTTAAATTTGAGATTTTTTTCAGTTCAGCATGTTTTTAAACAATCATTTCTGTAGCAAGTTTTTCTATAATTTACATATTTTCATACATTTGATAAAAAATATAGCTTTTTGATAGACATTTTTTTTTTTAAATTGGCGATCTGTTGGAAAATGGAAAAAGAAAATAAAATTGTTTCAAGTTTGAATATAAAGGCAGAAATCCGAAAAGTCGACAGTGGAAAATGGAAAGAGATTTTTTTTATTTTTTAATTTTGATAAATAATAAAGCTAAAAGCTGAATGGTCGACCGCCTCAATTAATTTTGCTATACTACTAATGAAGTATTAATTTCGATACAATGATGTCAGATCATATTAAATGGGGGAAAATAGATATCGTTAAAATAATTTAAAGAAAGTATGCATATTTTAAAAATACGCTCTCTTATAATGGTTACAATTCTCTATCCTTAAAGAATCGTTCCTGTGAAGGTGAACTAAAACAGACGATCCCGTGTACTGTTAAATTGTGCATGCACGTAAAAAAACCCTAAAGGCAAATTTTCCATGTGCAGTAGGTCGCTCCTTGAAGATTGGTAATTGGCCATATAAGCAAAAATGAGCCGTTCTTAAATTAACAAATCATAATAATAACACGTTATACAGCCTTGCAATTTCTTTACTTATTTCAATGTTGCTGGTATGGACCAAACAATATACATAGCGGCAAAATTTGCAGCAAAATGTATTAGTAGTATCTCCAGTATCGTCAATAACCAGAAGTTCTTCTGGACTGAAGACATATTTTGCACTAAGATGTTTGCGACAGCATTAATGACAAGACGCACATTTGTTCCGAAAATGTCTTCGATCATCACCACTGGCTCCTTAAAATGTCACCCTTCATCACAAATAGCTCCTAAATTTGTCGTGGGTCATCGCCAAAAGCTCTACTGAACTAATAACTGATATTGATGAAACTGAATTCATAGTCTTCCCCCGAGTAGAGCTGACAATGGCTCATGCTTTTTCGAACAAAGGAACGCGTTTTCTATAAGAATTTTTTGTCAATAGAGTGACACGAAATAAGAAAGGTTTGACGAATTCCGTCAATATAGAGCGATGAGTCATTGTCAACTCTCAGCGGGTACTATATGTAGATGCAACATTTTCAGATGTTCGATAAGTTGTTCGGTTGTAGTAAAATTATCAATAGCCAGTATCCAATAACAGTATCATCAATAACCAGAAAATATTCTGTACTAAAGATATCTTTCGCTTCGTCAATGCTTATACCTGTAAAATGTTTTGGGCCATCACTAATACCTCTACTGAAATATCAAATTAACACCAACTTTGCTAATTCTGATATCTTTCGTATCGTCAATTCTTATACCTCTTAAGATGTTTTGGACATCACTAATACCTCTATTGAAACATCAAATTAACACAAAATGTTCTAATTCTAACTATCAAACTACCTCTGTTCTCAAAATGTCTTCGGTAATCACCATTAGCTCGAGTGAACTAAAAACTGTCATATTTTTGATAAGCTAGTTAGTTGCAGTAAGTATATTCCGTGCTACCAATAACCAAAAGGTCATCTGTAATGCAGACGTCGTCGAAGTTTCAGGTACTGAAAATAGCTTCGGTCATCATGTGTGGCTTTACCGAACTGCCAAATTAACACCAACTTCCCTAATCTGAACTATCAAATTTACACAAACTATTCAAATCTGAACAATCAAATTTACATCAACTCTTCTAATCCAACGCATTTTTAATTTCCAATAGTTCTTCTGCATTAGAAACTGTAGCATCGTTGATGACAAATAGTTTTTCTGTTTTACAAACGTGAAATTGAATATTTCCACGTAATTATGCAAAATTAGGCAACATCTATAGATGTAAAATATCTAAATATATGTAGCTTCCAGGTGATGGTAATTAGACAAACTACTAAATAATGCCCTTGAAAATATTCATAGACGTAAACATTTGTATAATTGTGAATTATATTTATCATTGAAATCTTCACAATGTTTTTGGCTGAGCGAAATTCTAAGACAAAATTTGCAATTGTAAGTGTTTTTGGGCCGAGGGACTGAAAATGGCTTCGACCATCATGTGTGGCTTTACCAAACTGCCAAATTAACACCAACTTCCCTAATTTGAACTATCAAATTCACACCAACTATTCAAATCTAAACTACCAAATTTCCATCAACTCTTCTTATCTGACATATTTTTAATTTCCAATAGGCTTCTGCACTAGAAATCTGTAGCATCGTTGATGACAATTAGTTTCTCTGTTTTATAAGCGTGAAATTGGATATTTCCATGTAATTATGCTAAGACAAAATCTATAGATGCAAAATATCGAAATATATGTAGCTTCCAGGTGATGGTAATTAGACAAACCATTAAAAAATGCCCTCGAAAATATTCATAGATGTAAACATTTGTATAATTCTGAATTATATTTATCATTGAAATTTTCACAATTTTGTTGGCTTAGCGAAATTCTAAGACAAAATTTGCAATTGTAAGTTATTTTTGGGCCGAGGGACTGAAAATGGCTTCGGTCATGTGTGGCTTTACTGAACTGCCAAATTAACACCAACTTCCATAATCTGAACTATCAAATTCACACCAACTATTCAAATATGAACTGTCAAATTTACATCAACTCTTCTAATCCAACGCATTTTTAATTTCAAATATTTCTTCTGCACTAGAAATCTGTAGCATCGTTGAGGACAAATAGTTTTTCTCTTTTTTAAACGTGAAATTGAGTATTTCCATGTGATTATGCAAAATTAGGCAACATCTATAGATGTAAAATATCTAAATATATGTAGCTTCCAGGTGATGGTAATTAGACAAACCATTAAAAAATACCCTCGAAAATATTCATAGACGTAAACATTTGTATAATTGTGAATTATATTTATCATTGAAATCTTCACAATTTTTTTGGCTGAGCGAAATTCTAAGACAAAATTTGCAATTGTAAGTGTTTTTGGGCTGAGAGACTGAAAATGGCTTCGGTCAGCATGTGTGGCTTTACCGAACTGCCAAATGAACACCAACTTCCTTAATGTGAACTATCAAATTCACATCAACTATTCAAATCTGAACTACCAAATTTTCATCAACTCTTCTGATCTGACACATTCTTAATTTCCAATAGGCTTCTGCACTAGAAATCTGTAGCATCGTTGATGACAATTAGTTTCTCTGTTTTATAAACGTGAAATTGAATATTTCCATGTAATTATGCTAAGGCAAAATCTGTAGATGCAAAATATAGAAATATATGTAGCTTCCAGGTGATGGTAATTAAACAAACCATTAAAAAATGCCCTCGAAAATATTCATAGACGTAAACATTTCCATAATTGTGAATTCTATTTAATATTAAGATCATCACAATTTTTCGGCTGAGCGACAATTTGCTGTTGTAAGTGTTTTTGGGCTGTGGCAATTTGTCAAACCAGCAAAAAGGGGCCGTTCAATAGAAATCAACAAACATATTTATGTATGTGAAAATTATAATTAAAAATTGAAACAATTCTTAATTACATTAAATGAAAATCTGCACATGGCAAAAAAAATTGAGATTTCCCAATATTTTAAAACAATTTGTTGTTACTGATGCTGGTTATGTACATTCACAGAGACACAATGTACAGCTGTGGTATGTGTTTTCATATCTTTCATATGTTGTATAAATGTTTGTATTTTGTTTATGTATATTTCTATATTCATAACAAAATATTTCTAATTGTTAAAATTAAGTATAAAAGTAATTTTTATTTATATCGGAGAGAACAACTTCTGCAAATTTGTTTTGTGCTTATATTGCTACTAACCTACAGAGTTAACATTATAATCTTTGTTGGATCCTTCTTATTTCTTTCCGTGGTAATTAGCTTCAGCAACTGAAATGGGCCGAAACAAATTGCAAAAATTAATAGAAAGATACGGTTTTTAATTAATATTGACAAAATTTTGGAAAATGTAATGCAGAAAACTGCATGCAATTTTTCTCTGCAATTTTTCTTGTTGGTATTATAAAAAAATGCTGGAAATATGCGAAATGCATTCTGTAATTCCACTAATTACTTTAATTGCTTATGAAGTTATTAATCTCAAGAGGAAAACGTTTCAGAAGTGGCAGATTGCTTAGTTAATAGCTATGGTTTCATAAATAGAAGCAAACTACAAATATTTGAAATTAACATTATAAATATAGTAACGAATCTCTGGAGAATGTAAAGCAGAAAGTTAAAATTATATTTTCAACATTAGTACTACTCACAAGTTCTTTTTTTATACAATTTTCAAGATAGAGATTTATTAATTATGAAAAATATTTGTACAAAGAATATACAAAAGAAAGCCTAAATAAAAAAAATAAAAAAATTAATTAAATGGTCCGGCTTAATTTAAAAAAATATATAATGAAAAAGTTCTAAATAACAAAAAATTATAATGAACATTATTTAAACAAAAATAATACAAAATAACATATTTCAAATTTTCAAATTTAAAATTGTGCAAAAAAATTGTCAAAATTTTTGGGGAAAAAAGTTTGCACCATTATAATAGTTTATCATGACAACGTAAATAAATGCCACTCAAATGATTAGTTTTCACTCAATTTTAGACTAAAGTACACACATTTTGTGCAATCCATTAGTAATGAGTGATTCATAGATTTCTTAAGCGATGCAAAGCAACGCTGTGGCAATGCTATCGCTATGGGCAGTCTCAATGCGTGTTGATAATACTGATAGCGATAGTATAACCACTACGTTCCGTTGCTTTAGGAATTTATGAATCAGTCTTTAGGAGCATTCTCAGGTCCAGTCGTCGTAGATGAATGGAGAAGGTGTTCACAGTTGTTATTATTACTAGCTTTCATATTCCAAAATATCGTCTGTTTGTGTTTATAGTGTACATTGATCATCATTGATCATCATTGATCATTTTAAAATTTACCTTTATTTATTTAGTTATAAACATACATTGTCTTGCTTTTCTTATTTATTTTATATTTACATTTTATGTAATTATTGGTTTTTAATTATTTCGCATTGAATGGTTCGTAGTTATAATTCATTTAAAACAACACTAGTTATTTTCTATTTAACAATAAGTAGTGATAAATTACAATGTAAAAATTAAAACAAATTCATTTTTTTATATTATTTAAATTCTAAATAATTTGAAAAAAATGTAATACGTTTTTATTTCTGAACTGCATATTGTGAACAATAATTAATTCATTTTAAAATAACACTAGTTCCATTTTGTTAATTATTTTGTATTTAATAGAAGCAATTTAAAAATTAAAACTTATTACATTTTTTTTCAATTATTCAAATCCCAAAATAATTAAAAAAATGGACTAAGTTTATATCTTCAATTTGAATATTGTGAATAATAGTTAAATCGGCTCACGAAGCGTTAATTTGTCATAATAATAAAACAATTTTTAATTACACTTGTGTTATGGAAAAAAAAATTGAGTCGCTTATTGGATGACATGCAGGTTTGGCTAAATTTTATACACACCAATATATTTCACTTATATTCCAGGCGATGATAATGAGACAAACCAGCAAAAAAGGCGCCGTTCAATAGAGGATCAACGAACACGTTTATGTACGTAAAACTATAATAAAATTTAAAAAACTATCTAAGCACATTACATGAAAATCTGGGAACGGCAGCACTAAAAGCATATCTTTTAAATACATTGTAGTTTTTGCAATTTTTTCAAAATATTTTTTTAAAACTTATTTAGATGATGCGGAATCCATAGAGACGACACTTACAGTTATGGTTTGTGCTTACAGGCGATGGCAATTAGTCAAACCATCAAAAAGGGCTTCGACCAGTTAAAAATCAACGAACTTATATTTTATGAAGGAGGAATTATAAAATATGAAAAAATGTAATATCTAAATATTGTTAATTGTAATTTGTAATTATATACGGGATGAGTTTTTTTTTCATTCTATGCATTGGAATCTCGGAAACCATAAGACATTCAGTGAGACTACCGAACTGGTGAGACTACCATAAGACACACCAGTGAGAGATTCGGTTAAATGAGGAAAGAGTTGTCGTTTTAAGAGCTCATGCAAGATATGCTTTTGTTTTTTGAAAAAATACCACAGCTTTTCAGTTATAATACAAACTTTTTTTTTTTAAATGGCAGTCATAGTTTGCCCAAAAAGGACAATGTTTTCTATTTATAGCGATAGAAGGTTTGCTAGCGATAGAAAATTAACTCTATGAAAATTATACAATTTCAATATACAATTATACAATACAGGACTATTTTTATTATTGAGAGCAGCAGAAACAGAGTTTGCTATGGAAAACTTTTTTTTTGTTTTACTACGAGAATTCTATTAATATTTCTATTCTAATTATACTAAATTCTATTCAAATTATACAGCGAAAATTCCTGCATCTCATTTATTTATGAAAGAAAGTATAGCAAACTGTATATCGTTATAAAGAGAAAATATTGTCCTTTTTAAAAATGCCAAATCTAACTATGACTACCATTAAAAAAGAGTTTATATTTAAGTATAACTCTGTTTTTGCAACTCTCAATAATATAAATTGTCCTGTATCGTATAATTGTATATTGAAATTGTATAATTTTCATAGAGTTAATTTTCGAAGATGGCCTTTATTTATCACAGTAGGTATAGCAAACTTTGTATCGCTATAAATTGAAAACATTGTCCGTTTTGGGCAAACTATGACTGACATTTAAAAAAAAAAGTTTGTATTATAACACAAAAACTATGGTTTTTTGCAAAACACAAAAGCATATCTTGCATTAGCTCTTAAAATGACAACTCTTTCATCATTTAACCGAATCTCTATGTCTTATGGTTTCTGAGATCCCAATACATAAAATGAAAAGGAAAACTCACCTTGTATAAATTTTAATCATTTATTTAAAAAACTGATACATTTTTCGGCATTTTCAATTTAAATTTTTTTAAATTTGAAATTTGAAATTACAATTTTCACAATGTTTTTAACATATTTTATATAATTTTATTTTAACGGATTCTGACGATGCGAGTAAATCGTCAAAACAAATTTTAGTGTAACTAAGTCAACATATATAAAAATCATGAAAACAGATCCTTATAAATCAAGATATTTCCAAACCTTACAAAAACGAATATTTCATAATTTATAATTTTGTAAATAATACAAATTATTTAATACATAATACATAATACATTTGAATTAATACAATTTTCTGAGAAGTGTTTGTGAAGAGGCGAGTCCGAATTTATAATTGAATTATTTCGAGTTTTATTTTTTTATCGATATATTTAATATTCAATAAAAAATCGAATTTATAATAGAATAATAAATTCGGACTCACTGGACTGATGAGACCCGATCAGGTCGAAACCGGTCTCCAGTTGTCCGCGGAAACAATTCCCAAATGCACATTTTAATTATACAATTTTACTTGTTATACCTGAGGGTGCATACATCTTTACAACGAATCATTTAACTCAGGATGGATCGGTACACTTTTAAATTAATATTAATGTTGGTGTGCACATCAGTGATTTTGAAATTCTTGACAAAATGATAAGATGGGCAGAACGTTTTTTGCATATATCGAATACATAAAAATGTGACAATATAAGGAATTAGATAGTGTTTTATATTATACAGGGTTCTGCAACAGTGCGTCGGGCTTTCCTAGCGCATTTCCCGTAAGAGATAGAAAAAAATGTTTCGTACAAAAAGTTATTGGTTTAAAAATCTTTATGCCGTAAAATTAATTTCAATTACACAGGGTGTCCCAATTTTGCGGAATAACAAAAACAAACATTTTTTTAAATGAAACACCCTGTATTTATTTAAGGTTTCTGATGACATTTTTCAACCTCTACATTGCTATCTATTTAGTTTTGGATTATGTTACAGTGTTGCCAATTTACAATTTTTTTCTCCAAATATCATGCATAAGCAAACTCAACTTTAAAAAATCGTAGCGACCTCGTTTTTTGAAGGTAAGAATAAGTTTTAGCAATATTCTCAGTGTGGTTACTAAGCAACATGTTGGTAATGAGCAATTTGAATTTAGTAATACACAGGGTGTTCAGAAAAAAAAATGCCAAACTTTACAAATTTCAAAGCGGTATAACCTATTTTTTTAATGGAATGCCCCCTATTTTATGTCCTTATTCGATAGGTATTTTTCTTCTCTTCAATTTGATGGTACATATCTTATGTCTAAACCCCATAGTTGTTGAGATATTAATTATTTTTTACAAAAGTAACCATTTAATTACATTTCTATGCACTTAAATAGGCCATGCTGAGACAAAACAACTGTCAAAATGTGAGCAAGAATCAATGTGATATGAACGAAAATAGTAAAATAGTAGATAGTACTTCTGTAATAGGATAAATTATTTTATTCCAAAACCATGAGAGATAACAAAATTATTAATACAAAAGAAAAACGATACTACAGTAATGTTCAAAATGTATTTGTTCATCTCACATTGATTCTTACTTACATTTTGACAGTTGTTTTGTCTCAGCATGGCCTACTTCGGTGCATAGAAATGTAATTAAATGGTTACTTTTGTGAAAAATATTGAATATCTCCTCAACTATGGGGTTCAGGCATAAGATATGCACCATCAAATTGAAGAGAAGAAAAAGACCTATCGAATAATGACATAAAATGGGGGGCATCCCATTTAAAAAAAATGGGTTATACCGCTTTGAAATTTGTAAAGTTCAGCATTTTTTTCTGGATACCCTGTATTACTAAATTGAAATTTCTCATTACAAAAAGGTTGCTTATTAACCACACTAAGATTATTGCTAAAACGTATTCTTACCTTAAAAAAATGAGGTTGTTACGACTTTTTAAAGTTGAGCTTGCTTATGCATGATATTTTGAACAAAAAAAATGTAAATTGGTAACAATGCAACCTAATCCAAAACTAAATAGCCAACATTGTAGAGGTTGAAAAATGTCATCAGAAAACCTGAATAAATACAGGGTGTTCTATTTAAAAAAATGTTTTTTTTGTTATTCCACAAAATTGGGGCACCCTGTATGTTTGAAATTAATTTTATGGCATAAAGATTTTTTATGAACTTTATGACATGTATGAAACTTTTCATAACATGTATGAAACATGTTTTTCTATCTCTCTCGGGAAGGGCGCCAGGAAAGCCCGACGCACTGTTGCAGGACCCTGTATAACAATAAATTCTCAAAGCAGTAATTGCAACTTTTTTTTATATTCTTTTAACGGATCGTCATTAGTTTAGCATTAGCAAAAAAAGCCACTGGCACAAGCTTGTCGCTTAATTTTTCTGTGTCTGATTCCTTTTATAATACATATTTACGTCCATTTTTTCATCTATTTAGATTAGCGTTTAAATTTAGATAGATGTTATTATTCAGCTTTTGTAAAAGAAAAATGTACAGCTATTAAATGCGTTTATTAAACTGTGCGCAGTTTCAATTTTTAATGTTCCGCCTGCGCGTCAAGTTCTATTTACGTATCAAATGGGTAGCTCTCGATTCATTGATAGAAAACTTATATTTGTATTAAAAATTATTAATGCAAATTGGAATTGAATTTTCCATACAAAATAAAATGTGCCGCTCTCTGGCAATGTTGTTATGTTAATAGACTGAAGAATAACAGAACCTCGATAACTTTTGTTGACAGTTTTAATGACAGTTCTGACACATAAAAATTGAATGGTGGCATATTTCACAGGTAACTAGATATAATTATTTTTAAACCACGCTGTTGTTTAATGATACGACAAACTAATGCTATAATTTAACTTTTTTGATTCATTTGAAGTATATGCAAATTTACAATAAAATGATATAACAGACTTAAAAAAAATCTGTCTAAAAATACTACTAAACTACTATTGAACTAGTACTAAACTAGTTAACTACTAAAGTATTAAATCGGCAGTATATAACCGAAGGAGAACCAAATGAAAAATAAAATGTTATAATAGAAATTGTAAACTATATACTAAAACCTATTATTTTCATTACCTCCTACTTGGTGCTTGTTTGACAAGGTTTAAAATGGTCTAATTTGTAGAGGGCGAAAGTGGTCGAAACTGTCGCAGTTCCGAGTTCAAGGTGAGCCGACCTATTTACGGCCCGTGACACACTCCTCAATATTTCAGAAGCCTCGTCTCGTATCGATTCGAAATCCATGGTTGTGACCGGCCATCGATCAGTGCTCACCTTGGCTTGGGAGACACAACGGGTTGCACACCACAACAAACCGCCCCCTTGCCTGGGTGCACCGTGTGCACAGAAATCGATGCTACATATGCAATTACTGCGACACTTTCAATTACTGTAAGTGGTTTGTGAAACCAAATTGCTGTCCATCAAGATAATAGTAAGCGTCGCTGGTAATTGCTAATCGACTTACAGTTCATGTACGGTTCAGAGCTGTATCATATGTTACGTTTTATATTAATTACACGGCAATTAATAATTTATATAGCCACATTTGGTGTTTCTGGAACTGTATTGAATGTTGTATTACAAATACACCAAAATTAAACATTCATGTTTACCACAATGTTTGTGTTATTGCAATAGAATTGTATGTTATGTTGTATTAAAACAACAAAAAATAAACATTTATACAGCAATATTTGGCATAATTAGAATTGTATGTCATGTTGTATTCAAAACACATAAAAGTTTAACACTTGTAGAATACACAGGGTGTTCTGAAACAACGATACAATTTTGCTAATTTCAAATGTTAAAACTATTTTTTTGAAAAGCAATACCCTGTATATAGCTTCATATTCTGCGTGGTCATCTAATGAGCCATTCAATGGTACCATATGGACTATAATCTAATAATACTTTTTAATAGGTAAATAACGATCAATCTCAATAAGTTTCAGCCATATGAAAATAACAAAATTCGATCGTTGTTTCAGAACACCCATTCATTCAACGTGACTCCAAACATTATGTATATTTTGGCACATTGCTTGGCTACTTGCATACCCAGATTCTTTCATTGACCCACATGATTTTTTGTTGAATTTGATTAAAATGTGAAAAACTTGGCCACGTTGCAATGTTTTGTGATGCCCACATGAAGCGGATTCTAACAATGAAAGAATGTACAGGGTGATCTATATAAAAAAGAGACCAAATTTTGTGTCCCGGATTTACAGTACACTCTGTACACTAAAAATGATTTCAAAAAGTAGCACATCAAGTGTCCAATAACTTCCAATCAGATTGTTTTCTCAATGTTCATTATTCTAGCAGCAATGGTCCGAGCGAGCATAGGTGGGCCACCCTGTATCTTTAAATATTGTGTTTACCAGTATTGAATATTTGAAAACTTAAGAGGGCTTTGAAACAATATTTTTAGTTTTATTAAATTTTTGCATCCATAAAAAACTGCTTCATTTTTTTGTCATTTGAGACACAGTGATACATACCAGGACCATTTTTAAATAATTAGTTTACATTTCTAGTGTCGTGAAGTTTCCATAAACTTTTTGATTTTATGATCGGATTTTCATCAATATTAAATATTTTGAACTTTTATGGAATGGTATAGCCAGATTTGCAAATTTATAATATTTTCACGTACGAAATAAGGATGTTTTGTTTTGTTGAAGTCTCAACAGTTTTAAGAAATGTTTAGTAGACTAGGTTTTAGGCAAACACATCGATGTTTTCGAACATCGATGGTATAGTTTTCTGTTTCAATAACATCGATGTTGTAAACTCAACATCATCGTTATCATTATGAATAATGTTTTATACATTTTCAAAAGTTTTCTTATGTAAGTATAAAAAAAATGTATACAGGGTGTCCTAAATAGAGTAGGATTGCATGGGTATCTTCGTTATTTTGAAAGCTAGAGACCTGGTTAAATGGGCAATGTCATGCAGTTTTGTATACTGGTTCAGATTATGTTGAAAAATTTTCAAGACTCCGAGCAGTTTAGAAATTATTCTAAAAAAACTAAAAATTGCGGTTTTTTAAAAACAACGATATTTCCATAATTATTAAAGATGCGAAAATAAGTTTAAAATAAAAGTTACTTGGTTGGAGAGCACAAACTTAAAAATCAAGTAAAAGCAAAAGTCAAGATGGCGGTTTCCGAGATATAAATAGCAACTTTCTTATTTTTGGTAGCCCGCCAGATTTGATTTTTACACGGCTAAATCGACTTTTTTTCTCTCGTTTCAACGATGTATAACAACCTATGTCAAAATAAAAAATATGGGATATATCAATTGTTCTAATTTTTATTTTTATTCTATAAATGTTTTTTAAAACAAATGTAAAACAAATAAAAAACGTATTACAACTAAGTAGTAAAATAACAATAAATTATAAAAAAATGCTCAAAATGCTGATTGTTATTGGCTGAATGGCCAAAAATAAGCTAAACACAATTGACAGCGTTTTAGAATATTGCCAGTTACTTATGGCAATGTGTTGCTAATAACGCCTTTTATTGCCTCTGTCATTGCTTCACGAAGTTCATCTACATTCTACATTATTATAATTGAAGTTACTTCCGTAAATTTTGTTTTTTAAAGTACCCTACAAAATAAAAGTCAAGAGGCGCCAAGTATGCAGGTCTGGCTAACCACTGAACAGTTTTATTAGTTGTTATTACTTTGTTATTAAAAGGGGCATTTAAATAAGCTATAACATATCTAGTATTGAGTGGAGGTCGGTGCGCCATATTACTGGTACTATATTTGTTTTGAAGAATTTCCAAATGACGTTGTGCAGTTAGAAATATTATTACACCATGTAAATCATTTCCCAATAAGCCACAAAATACATTAAAGCCGAACCGCACTTGCATTTGCCTTGGAATTACTATGTGTGGATTGTTCTGAGCCTAATAGTGTTTGTTATGATGATTAAATAATCCACAATTAGAAAAGTAGGATGCATCTATCCATAAAATTGTATTTATAAAATCACCATTTTACGTAATTTTGTTGATTAACCTTTTGCAAAATGTTAATCTGCGGATGTTATCATTTGCTTGTAAAGTATGAGAAATGTTCAATTTATAAGGGTAAAACCTTGTGCTTTTTTAAATTGTTGATCTTCTATATTTAGATACGTTAACTTGATTTTCTATTTGTCGAGTTGAAATGTTCGGATTAGCGAACATTTAACGTTGTCAATGGTTTTTGGCCAATAATTGCCAGAATTTTGAGCATTTTTTGTGATTTATTGTTATTTTACTACTTAGTTGTTTAACGGTTTTTTAATTTTTTTTACATTAGTTTCATAAATAATTTAAAAATAAAAATAAAAATTGGAATAATTAATAATTCTCATATTTTTTATTTTGACATTGGTTGTTATACATCGTTGAAATGAGAAAAACAAAGTTTATTTAGACGTATAAAAATCAAATATGGCGGCCATTTAAATTAAGAAACTTGGTATTAATATCTCGAAAACCGCAATCTTGACTTTTGTTTTGACTTGATTCTCAAGTTTTTGCAATCGAACTAAGTAACTTTCATTTCAAACTTTTTTCCGCATCTTTAATAATTATGAATATATCGCAGTTTTTAGAAAATCGCAATTTTTAGTTTTTTTAGAATAATTTCTAAACTGCTCCGACTTTTGAAATGTTTTCATTATAATCTGAACCAGAATATAAAACTGCTCATTTAAGTATATCTATAACTTTAAGAATAAGAAAGATACCCATGCAATCCCACTCTATTTAGGACACCCTGTACAGCCGTTATATCAAAAAAATAAGGGATAAACAAATATATTAGGATTACTATTGAAAATGAATTGATGACATCATAACTCAAAAACAAATCCTGAAAAAATCGATGTGCCCTAAGATTTTTCTAAAATATTTTTAATTTCGGAAATAATTAATTTATGTCATACTTTATGTACACCCTGTATAATAAAAGTTTAATGTTTATCTTAATAGTCGTAAGTATTTTACAGAAAACATCTATATTCGACACCTTCGATGGTGTGCAATAGATGTTTCTATGGGCATCGATGATCCACGTCGATGTAAACATATATGGTCAACATCGATGTTTGTTATCGATTTCCCATTATACACTTTTTTAGACTTTTAAGAAATTTTATGAAGTTTGTAACCACAGATTTTCATCAACAATATTTATTTGGAAATTTAGGAGAACAGCGTGATATAAAGTTTTCATGAAACTATCAAATATTCACAGGATACATTTTTGAGAATCATGACGTGAGTTTTCATGTCCTTTCCCTAAAAGTAGGTACTAAAATTTTGAAATACCTACTGATAAATGAAATGATTAAACCATTTGTTTTTTCAGTTTTATGAAATTTAAGTTCCAATTCTCAAAGTATTGAATTTATTTTCAGAAAGTCGAGAACTTTGTAAATTTTCCTAATGCGTACACGAAAATTTCATGATAAATCGTTTTATCAGTTGCAAAATTTGATGAAAAGGTCAAAAACTTAACAAACCTGTTAAATGCTTATTCTAAAATTTCTAACTTTCTTGACAATTCCACAAGAAATTTTTCAAATTTTGATAAAAAAGCAACAATTTCAGACATTTGTCTGACGTAAATCTAAAATTTCAAAATATCATGACATTACTTAAGAAATTTTTAAATTTCGATTCAAATCCTACACTTCGTAAATTTGCCTAATTTAAATATTAAAATTTGGGATAATTGCAAGTTATTCAACTGGACGATCGAAAATAATCGATTATACGAGACGTATCGTCTAATAATGTTTAACGAAAATTGCATGATAAATCCTTTTATCAGTTTTGCAATATTTGATGAAATGGTCAAAAAGTTAACAAACCTGCTTAATACTTATACTAAAATTTCTAAGTTTCTTGACAATTCCACAAGAAATTTATCAAATTTTGATAAAAACGCCAATAATTTCAGACATTTGTCTGACTTAAATCTAATATTTCAAAATTTCATGAGTATTACTTAAGAAATTTTTAATTTTCGATTGAAATCCAAGAACTTTATAAATTTACCTAATTTAAATACTGAAATTTGGGATAATCGCAAGTTATACAACTGGACGATCGAAAATAATCAATTATACGAGATAGCACTGGCGTTTTAAAAGGTAATATGTCGAGATACGAGAATTCTGGATCGACGACTTGTATATAGGTAGATTATTTCATGAACAAAATAAATTAATTACAGTATAAAATTACAGTAATTATAGAACACAGGAAATTTATAGATTTAATAATTAATAATATTAATGTATCAAATAAAGTTACGCACTTTTTAAATTTTCAAAATTGTTTTTTATTGTTCACGACAATTGTTTCGCCACAGTGTGGCGAAACAATTGTCGTGAACAATAAAAAACAATTTTGAAAATTTAAAAAGTGCGTAACTTTATTTGATACCTTAGTAATTATGAATTTTCAACAAATAAAAGCCACATCGATCAATCAATTAATAATATTGAATGTACAATTATTATATACATTTAAACGATTATTAGTTTTACCTTGTTTTTTTTCAAGAATGGGGAAGATTTGAATGATGCTATTATACAAAGGTTCATATATCCGATAATACAAAGGTTCGTATAATCGATAGTTTCTAACCTCAGATGTTCATCCACATTATTTCTCTGGAAATCTAGAAAAACATTTAAGCCTGATATCAAATTTTCATAAAATTGTCAAATATTCACAGGATACATTTTTAGAAATCGTAAGAGTAGGTAATAAAATTTTGAAATACCTACTGATAAATGAAATTTTTAAACCATTTGTAATTTTTTTCAGTTTTATGAAATTTTAGTTCCAATGCTCAAAATATTGAATTTACTTTCAGAAAGTCGAGACCTTCGTAAATTTTCCTAATGCGTGCACGAAAATTTCATGATAACTTCTTTTTTTTAATGGTGGCATTATAAACAGTTTGTTATGGTTACCAAAACCGTGCATAAACGTGCGTTTATGGCACGTACGTGCTATAAACATTGCCATGGAAATGTCAAATTTAACACTGACACTGACAACTGTCAACCCCATCATTTATTAATTGTAATATGAAATTCACAATTTTATTGCATTTCAAAGTGCAAAATAACTTTCACTCGATTTCTTAGGTAATAAGGAAGATTCTGCCGCAGCAGCAATCTCAAAAATACTCGCTTCCATTTCTGACATTAGGATATTTTGTAAACATCAATTGTATTTTCCATGGCTACTAAACAATTTGTCATATTATTTAAAATGACGAATCAGAATTTAATGTTATTTCTTCTAGTTATTTCCAAATTTATAATGCCACCATTAAAAAAAATAGCGTATAATACTCGTGCATATAGGTTTTTTGCACTTGGGTCGTTACGAGCACTCGGCTGCGCCTCGTGCTCGCGAAACCCGACCCTCGTGCAATAAACTCCTGCATATGCACTCGTATTATAATATACTATTATCAGTTTTATCAATACGTTGTAACTATGGAAAATCGCGCATTCTTATTTGTTTATCAACTCATGACTGAAATAATCTCTCATATTATTAGTCAGGAAAGAGGTAAAAATAAAACTTTCCGAGGCATAATTTACGCAATAAAAGCTATTTTAATTGAAAACAATTTCACAAGATTTTTTATATTTTGTTATGAAAATGCCAAGAACTTAATAAATTTGGCAAGCAAAATACCAAAGTTTCAAAAATGTTGCCCCTGAAAGTTTAAATTCTATAATTACTAATATAATAATAATAATAACAGCAATAATAATAATAAACTTTCGAAAGTTATAAATTACTACCAATTCTAGAAAATATTTAATAATTCCATAAACAATTGAATGACTTATGATGTTTATTGATGTAAATCGATTGCTGTCTTCAACTGCATTATACTCGTATCTATTATAATGACATAACCATCGTTTATTTCAACCATCGATATAAAAATTCAGTTGAAAACGATGATTTTTAATATCATGATTGACATAAATCATCCTACGATGCAAAATGATTGATTTCTGTCATAAATTATCATTAAACGTAATAATTTATTTTAGTCATCGCTTATTACAGAACGATGAACTATAATAAGCGATGTCTAAAATCATTGATTAAGTTTAATGATAATTGATGACAGAAGTGATTGCAATCCAACAACTTCATAAATTTACCTAATTTAAATACTGATATTTGGGATAATCGCAAGTTATATAACTAGGCGATCGAAAATATATAAGATGTTGATTGATGTAAATCGATTGCTATCTTCAACTGCCTTATATCTATTATAATGACATAACCATTGTTTATTTCAACCATCGATATAAAAATTCAGATGAAAACGATGATTTTTAATGTCATGGTTGACAAAATCATTCTACGTTGCCTAATGATTGATTCCTGTCATAAATTATCATTTTACGTAGTGATTGATTTCAGTCATCGCTTATTACAGAACGAAGAACTGTAATAAGCGATGATTAATATCAATCATTTCGTTTAATGATAATTGATGACAGAAATGGAGGGTTTTCCACGGAAACTGTACATTAAAAGTTATGGTGTTCCCAATAAAATACATATTTAAAAAAAATCATCCATACATAGCTGATTCCATTCTTATAAGGTGACATACTTTCAACTTTCTATCACTTCCGGTTCTACCGGAAGTAGCCATCAACTTTGGTTTTTTGAATGGAACACCGTATACATTATTATGCCTTTGGCTTCCCCGTTTGATCTGGAACATATATTCTAGAAATATATGTACTTTTCTCTTTTAATTTCTAAGATAAAAATTAAATCCCAAAATTTTGACCTCAAAATGGCTACATTTTATCTTACGAATAAGATAAAAACTTGACATTTATCTCGAATTGTACCTGAAAGGTATAATCTAGGGTGCAATAGTTTGCAGTCAATAACAAACAAAACATTAATAATTTAAATAATATTTAATAATAATTTATTAATAATATTAAAATTTAAGAAAAAATATTTCACTTCGACTAGAACCAAAACTGGCAGAATTCATGTATATCAAATCAAATATAATAATATCAAAATGAAAGGCTACGATTTTGACTAGTATGGACAATAACTTATTTGCTCTGGAGAAAGCCACAAGCCCAAAATATTAATAAATGATAAACCTTCTTTGTAGCGTTAACAACTCTTAGTATCATCCACTGTTTATTAATCTGTGGGCTAGTACGATAAAGAACTTTCTTGTTCTCGAGGAAAGCTGCAAACCAAACAATTAAGCGAATTCTCGCTCAAATATTCAAAAAATTTAGAGGTTCTTCGTAGTAATTTTTGCTGTGGATCAATTCACGAACAAATCAAATTAAATACAATTTCCTACCACCAATTATTTACCAATATTTTCTTAACTGCATACTGTTTTTGAATTAATAATATTCAAAAATACGTTACTGAAAATATTGCCAGCTATTAAAGACATAGTTTAAATATGGCATTCCCAATATAATAATTGATCCGTGCGGGAGGTTTTTCAAATTCCAATTCTTCCAGGATTTACGGAATCCTACATATTACTACTGGCACTCGCCGAATGCCACACAGACGTGAGTAATCTGTTCGCAGCAGGGATGAAATCGCCCCTATCATCTCGGCCGTTCGTCCGCCTTTATGATCCGCCTGAAAAATTGTGTACATTGTCGTCCTTCCTGGAGGTGGAATCGTTAAACGCCTGGAGGAGCAGTAAACCCACGTGAAATAAATGGCAGTGTTTACGTCTCCTCGCGTCTCACCGACACAGATTTTTATCGTCCGGAGGATGGGAAAAGCGCGACTGAAATGCGGCCTCCATAAAACTCCATCACATGATACACACGTTTCTTGGATAAATAAAGAGGAAAAAGTGGTGTGGGAACTCGGCAGTATGTGTGTGGGTATCGATTTTACTTGTGGGAATGTTGCCTCGGATGTAACAGACAGATTGACATTTATTTAAAAATAAACTTTAATACAATGTAATAAGTAATTTAAATCTTGTTTAGAAGTACACCAAAATATACTAATATAATTATTGAACGTTTAAAAATATGGCTATGAAAAGATTTGACAGTATTTGACGAAAATAATAATAAGGAATTATTTAGTAATCGAAATGTACCATACATATTTGATGGAGCAATTTGGATTACTTGAATCATCGTAAAGCATAATCGGTATTAATGCGGTAGGAATACGCTCGGTGTCACGCGATCTCCATAAAATACACCAATAATCGTTCCAATTTTCCATCCCAGCAATTTACATACCTGCATCGTAAAGACGACTCCCCGGGAGAATATTTAAAATTAATGTGCGATAAAGTGCGCTCTTGAAATGTTTTCATTTCTGACACATTTAGTACTACTTATTATTTTTACATTACGGAGTCCAAAGTAATAATAATTATTGTTACTAATAGCAACAACAATAATGAACACAGTGCTTAATATAAATAATGAAATACGGAATTTCAAGTTGAAAATTAGACGAGGCACGACGACTACATTATTTTTAATGATGGAGAATTTAAAGTAATAACAGAATAAATTATGCGAAGAATTATACTGTTAAACAATTTAAAATTAAATTATATTATTCATATAATAACACAAATTGGACACATTATGGACCTCTAGATAAGATAAAGCCTGAGTTGAGATTATTATGTCTAATACATGTATACGAGTTAATAATTACTCCACAATAATTACCGTAGTCATTAAAACCAACAAACAAATAAACAATGAACATAAATATAAAAAACAAATAAACAAAGAAATAAATACGTAAACAAATAAACAAAGAAATAAATACGTAAACAAATAAACTAACAAACAAATGAAAATCAAATTCAGAATCACATAATCAAACAAACAATTAAACCCAGAAATAAAGAAAACAAACAAGGAAACAAACTAGTACATACATAAATAACAAACAAACATATGACTATCAAACTAACAAATATATAAACATACAAAAAAATAAAGAGAAGGTCAAATCCAGAAATAAACAAGAGAAAGACAAAAATCTTAACAAACAATCACCAACTAAACAAACAAATAAACAAACAAACAAATGAATAAACTAAGAATCTACAAAATCATAATACTCTAATATATAATCTTTAATATCAGTGAATAAAATATACAGGGTGTCTCAAAATTGACGAACGTGCTTTTGGGTTTCCATTCAGGGGGCAAAAACAAATTGAAAAGTAAGAGTGGAAAATTTTTCGTGTGTCCCTCGTTACAGAGTTATTGATAAAAAAACTGTAAAACACATCTGTCAAACTAATTGTTAAATCTGACAGTTATGTCTATAGATTTGACAAAATGAATAAATCAAAATCGTGTACTGACTAATAATATTATAAAACAAGATATTTGTCCCTCGTTGTAGAGTAATTGACAAAAAAAAAATGTAAAACACATCTGGCAAACTAATTGTCAAATCTGGCAGTTATATCTCTAGATTTGACAAAATAAATAAGTCAAAATCGTGTACTAACTAATAATATTAAAAAACAAATAACAAATAATAATTAAGAAACAAGATAGTAGTAGTAGTGACTGTATTTGTTAGGGATATTATCCCTAACTGGCTATCGACCAACGGGGGTCCTTCTGCCGTGTGTTTTGTGTAAGTGTGTGTACTGAGTTAGGGCTTGTTACTCTAGAAATTCGCCCCGATCTCTAGAGCGCCGTTAATGAGCTCCCAACGGCGAATGGCACTAGTTTCTAAGTACAAATGTACTACCTGTAGAAACAAGATATTATCTGAATAATAGTAATAATATAATAGTAATCTGTATAATAGCACGTAAATAAATTATTCTATTCTATGCTATTGTCCACATCTGTCACCCTAATTGTCAAATCTATCAGTTATGTCTCCAGATTTGACAAAAAGAATAAATGAAAATAGTATACTAACTAATAATATTATAAAACAAGATTTGTGTCCCTCGTTATAGAGTTATTGATAAGAAAACTGTAAAACAAAACACATCTGCCGAACGAATTATCAAATTTGACAGTTATGTCTCTAAATTTGACAAAATGAATAAATCAAAATCGTGTACTAACTAATAATAGTATAAAACAAGATATTTGTACCTCGTTATACAGTTATTAATTAAAAAAACTGTTAAACACATCTGTCAAACTAATTGTCAAATCTGACAGTTATGTCTCTAGATTTGGCAAAATAAATAAATCAAAATCGTGTACTGACTAATAATATTAAATAAACAAAAAACAAATATTAATTAAAAAACAAGATATTGTCCACATTTGTCAAACTAATTGTCAAATCTGACAGTTGTGTCTCTTGATTTGACAAAATTAATAAATCAAAATCGAGTTTTGAATAGTAGTCGAAAAAGTTATTGTTTAAATTTTTATCAATAACTCAAGGGACAAACCGAAAATTTTTTACTCTTAATTTTCAATTTCTTTTAGCCCCGTGAATGCAATTCCAAAAGCACGGGCGTCAATTTTGAGACACCCTGTATATATAAGTAAACCAATAAATAAACAAAAATAAACAATTGTTTTTTTTAATTAACTAACATAAGAAATAAATGAATAAATGAACAAATAGGCAAACAACAAACACAAAAAAAGTTGCACCAAGCTTATTATTTTTTTTTTTTTTACATGATAAACGGAGAAACTATCTAATGATCTAATTATCTAGATAATTACTAGATAGATCTAATCACTAGATAGATCTAATTATAGCACAGAAACAAATAACAATTGAATGTAGAAACATACGAATTAATGAACCAAGACACCAACAAATTACGATAATTTTAAAATCGAGAATGCTCTATATAGAAGGACAATTTATTTCTATATAATTGGACTTGCATTTGAAAAATTGCGAGTTTATCTCTAGAAAATTTTGCAATTAGAAAATTGACAGCTTATCTCTAAATAATTGAAATTGTATGAATGTCATCGATGTATTGTATGAATGTCACCGATTAAGACTCCAAATTTTGGGCAAAGACAGCCAAAAGTATGTACTTTAAGATGCTTGAATAAGCATAATAATAATTGATGTGGGAAAATAAAATTTTCCCACACTAGTGGGAATTTTCCGTTTCTCCCTCGTTATGGAGTTATTGATAAAAATGTAAACAATAACTTTTTCGACCACTGTTCAAAACACGATTTTGTTTTATACATTTTGTCAAATCAAGAGACATAACTGTCAAATTTGACAGTTAGTTTGACAAAATATTGTATTGTGTATTGTGGACAATATTTTGTTTTTTAATATTATTAATTATTAAAAAGTTGAAATGTTAATTTATCAATAACTCTATAACGAGGGACAAACGGAAAATTTTCCACACTTAATTTTCAATTTGTTTTAGCCTCCTGAATCACATCCCAAAAGTACGGGCGTCAAGAGACACCCTGTGTATATAAAATTTACCGTAATTTTTCAGAAAATCAAAAATTTTCAGTAATAATATAACAAGAGAGTGAGAATAAATTGAAAATAATTTGACAGATTGTCGAAAACTTGTTGCCAGGCAATAGTCACGAGAGCCCGAAGGGCTCGAGTGACTATTGCCAAATGGCAACAAGTTTGAGACATAATCTGTCAAATTATTTTCTAATTTATCGAACTCTCGAGTTATATTTGATTAGATTATTTTTTGACGTTTTTTGCTTTCTAGTATTTCTTTATCAATTTCAGTATGCTAAACGCAGCTAAAGCGACTTTTATTCATTTTGTATGACACTTTAATATGATTGATAAATTAATAATTTGACAAATATTTTGATTGACAAGAGTGAACCTAGCTACCGAGATTATTCCCACTATAATAATCTCTAGAGAATATTCCCAGTATAATAATGACGGGATTGGTCCAGAAGTATCAATATGACAAAAATCGAAATATATCATTGGTTTTGAGAAACGTCAAAAAATAATCGTTGATATATATATATGTAACAAGAAATTTTACTTAAACAAAGTAATAATAATTCACATCTTATATAATAATAATAATAATAATAATGATGTGATGCATCTTAAAGTACATACTTTTGGCTGTCTTTGCCCAAAATTTGTCTTAATCGGTGGCAACTTCTGAGAAATTAATTTAAAAATAAAAAGATTGCCTGCTTATACGCGGCAAGATATTAAAAATCTGTCCCCTGCAATCGATTCCTTCGATTATTTTTTGACGTTTCTCAAAACCAATGATATATTTCGATTTTTGTCATATTGATACTTCTGGACCAATCCCGTCATTATTATACTGGGAATATTCTCTAGAGATTATTATAGTGGGAATAATCTCGGTAGCTAGGTTCACTCTTGTCAATCAAAATATTTGTCAAATTATTAATTTATCAATCATATTAAAGTGTCATACAAAATGAATAAAAGTCGCTTTAGCTGCGTTTCGCATACTGAAAGCATACTGCGTCTCGCATACTCGAGCCCTTCGGGCTCTCGTGACTATTGCCTGGCAACACGTTTTCGACAATCTGTCAAATTATTTTCAATTTATTCTCACTCTCTTGTTATATTATTACTGAAAATTTCCCATCGATTATGACTGTTCTAACATTTTCCCAGGCTGAAATGCAATTAAGATAAATTAAATTAAACATAATTGAAGTTGAACTTAAAAAAATGCCGTAAAATTTAATTGGCTCTACGAGACGAACTATGCGACCTAGAGATTTGAAATTTGATATGAAGTCATATTTTGGGTACCCAAACAAGTGTACAAATTCACATAAATACAAATTCAAATTTCAGATAAATCGAAGAGGGTCGCGTGAAATGGACTGCTCATTTTACGTGGAATTGCCCAAGTATAATATGAATAGCTTATACATGCAAAATTGGCTGATAAACTTGTAACCCCCGTTTTCTTTCTTTCTCTCCAATACTCCGCCTTTATTGCGATATTTATATATCGCCTTGATATTCTTGTTCGTTCACCCCTGTGAGTACCACCTTCGCCATGGTCAGCTGACTGAACACGGCGTGTGCAGTCCTTCGGTCTTTACTAGTTGGGGGTGCGGCTCCACGTAATTATTATTATTAATTTAAATTAATAAAAATAATTAAAAACAAAATTAAATTCATTATTAAGGCAGTAGGGTGAATTCGGGAATAGTTAATTCAAATTACGAAAAATATCCCGTATGGAAAGTTAAATTTATTAAATAAAGAAAAATGTGTTCGTACGAAAACCAACGGGGTGTGTTAGACGATCTATACCATGGCCATATTCTGCAATTACGTTTGACACGGCGCTGTGTACACAGGCGCACGTCTCAAACCCGGAAGTCGTGGTATGTCGGTTAGATCGGTAACGTCCCTTACAATACAAAATAACAACAACCTGAAAAGGACACCCCCCCCCCCCCCCCCCCCAGCCCACAAGAAACGGCTTAAAGATGATAGGGGGTGGTATTAGGACCATGCGTGAAACAAAGAAGACTAATCCCTAACCCTAACATAAAATGTCTATAACGGCCCCTATGAGTTGTAATCTAGGTCGCGTTGACCCTTTTTACATTGGCCAACAATATTGTGTCACCCTAACCGAGCGAACTTGGATAAAAATAAAAATGGAATAGAATATACTCAACCACTTTCATCTGCCAAAGTTTGTCACTTACCTTATAGACCACCCTGTATTTATGTGTGCAATCTGTATCATTTAATTTTTAATTTGAAGTATGTAAATCATATTGGATACTGATATGAATTAATGTTTTGTATTGTTATTAATAACATATTATTGATAAATAATGACAATTGTTTCAATTAAAATTCTATTAGAAGATTAGAAGCGTTGTTGTCCCTTGTATATTTATTGACTTAAAAAATGACTTATACCACTCTGGTTTTCAACGGCTAATATCTAGAATTTTAATATTTCTCATGTTTTCACGTTTTTGAAAGAGTTCATATTATGTATCACATATATATATATATATATATATATATATATATATATATATATATATATATATATATATATATATATTGTGTTTATAAGAAGTGTTTTTTATGATATGTCTCCTATAGTGGGAGAAGCTTACGATTTAATGAGTCTCATTGATCTTCAAGGTATTATGTGTTTATGAGATCGCATCTGTTAAACACAAGTATTATATTGTGTGAGAAGTCTCGTATTTTTGTGAAAAATATAATAAAGTTTTGTGGAAATTAATATGTTGCGAGATGTTTTGGTGTCTGTGATTAGGCTCATCTATTTTTGAAGGATTTATCTTATTTCTGCAAGAGTTCACAACATGTATAACATATAGATTGTGACATATAAAGTGTTTTATTTTGTCTCATATTTTGGGACATTTTGTGATATTTTGGGAAGTCTCATATTTTGGAAGAGCTTCACGATTTAATGATACATCTCACGAAATTTCGAGATCTAGTATTTTTAGAGATCGTCCAGATTTTTTTTTTTTCTAATATGTGAGAAGTCTTGTATTTTGGTGAGAAATGTTATTTAATATTGTGAAAATTCGTATTTTGCAGGAAGTCAATGATATATTTTTATGATATACATGGTAATTTATGAGAGGCTCTAGATTGAGATGATGTGGATATGTGGCGTGTAGGTATTATTAATACATAATCTTGTCATAGCAATAATGATATACTTATAATATCATTATTGAATATGCGACTAAATAATCTGTTTGCCACGTTTTTAAGCACTTTTAACAATTCTACTTTTACTAATAAATGTTTTTCACTACTTTTGTGATTTGAAATGTTTAGTTACACTTTTAACGTGCCCGAAAAAGGGTTAATAGTTAATTGATAAAATATATTATGTAAATTTTACTTTCATTACCTATAACAGAATTAAATTGTGTCCTCAGGTATCAAAATATTAAAAAACATAAGAAATTGAAGCAACAAATACAGGGTGGCTCACCTATCCTCGCTTGGACTATTGCTGATAGACTAATGAAAATTGAGGAAAATTGATTGGAAGTTATTAGACAGTGTACACTGTAAATGAGACCAAACGTTGTGTCCCAGATTTATGGTACACTCTGTACACTCGAAAATAATTTTAAAAAGTAGCACATCAAGTGTCCATTAACTTCCAATCACATTTTTTGCTCAATTTTGATTAGTCCAGCAGCAATGGTCCGAGCGAGGATAGGTGGGCCACCCTGTATATTTCGTCCGTGACGTCACCTTCATGAATTAAAATATACTCTATTTTTTCTAAACTGGCGTCACGTCATCAAACGCTTATTGAATTTAATTGTTATTTGCACAAATGAATTTTGTATAAATTAAATGTTTATGAATACAATAATAAATCAATCATCTGTAATAATAATTATTATATTTTTAATGGATTTCTGTAGGAAGATGGCGAATTTCATGTGGAACACCAGGAAGATTTGTGTTATTGTTTTCTTGCTGGTACATCAAAATTGCTTCTTCCTATTCACCCTCGTGTTATGAACGATCGGATGCATCCTGATTTGTTTTATGTGTCTTGCGGGGAACCGAGTGGACCGGCGGACGTAAAACAAGGGACGTTTGATGGGAAATCGCGTTATTTTTTCATATGTTTGTATATAAATCGGGGATTTCTCGGGGGCGCAATAAAGAGGGGGTCGTGGGGAAGGGCCGGCCGCTGAGGAGGCGAAATTTTAAGTGGTGATAACGGACGGCCCCAGTTTCTCGTAGGAATGGCAGGATTTAGTGCTACTCATTTTTTGATGGTGTGGGTCTTAAAAATGCCTCAGACGTATTTTATTGAACCACTTATGACGCAAACTAGGCTGTGGTCACTGCGAAATTTTACGCAAGAAGTGTACAGCGTTTAGACCAGAGGTTCCCAACCTTTTTTAGCCTACCGCCCCCTTTCGAAAAAACAAATTACTCACCGCCCCCCATTCAGAAATAAAATCTCACTTAAAATCAATATAGGTTTCCCACCTTTTCAAAGAGCATTTTAAGAGCGCCCCTCTTGGTGAACTATATTATACTACGTATATATTTAAAAACAAGGACGCATTTTTAAAAATATTTTATTAGGTCTTAACAAAAAATTACACATACCTATATACATAAAAAAATAGCACTAGTGAGAGGGCTGAGCTTGATGTAATGACACTAATTTGTCTATATTGGGTGCTAGTTTTGTCATGAGCAACCTTAAGTCACCGCGATCTACTATTGACAATCGGCTCCGTTTTTTTGTTAGTAGATTGAATACTACACTAAATCCTCTTTCGGCTAAATACGATGATGGAAATGCTAGAAAAAAACTTCTTTACTGCACCCCATGAGGTCGGATATAAAATTGGAATTTGTCTTTGAAGCCAAAATGCTTGGTAGCCATGTTTCAATTTTAGTTTTAATTCTTCGTTTGTTGACAATTCTATGAGCTGCTCCTGTAAAAATACTTCTGCTGTTTCAATGTTTGTGCAAGGTTCCAAGACCCAGTCCGGAATTATCATATTGAGGATATCTTGAAATCTATTAAAAAAATCTTCTTTACGGGTTTCTAAATGCTAGCAATAAACCAAAGTGTCATCATCACTTGTTTTCACCGAGGAAAGATTTTGAAACTGATTTAATTTGTATAATGCAAGTTTTGACATGACTGCCGAAATTATTGCCTTAGTTTTCATTAAATAAAATTATCTCTTTGTAGCTGCAGATTGGTTTCGTTAAATTTATTAAATAAATCTGTTAAATACGCTAATTATTATAATTATAATAATAATAATAATAATTTTCTTTTAAGGAATCATCTTTATTTTCGAGAAACGTTATAACTGAGTCAAATAGTTCATCAAATCTTTGCAGACAAGTGCCCTTTGACAACCATCGAAGTTCTGTGTGCAACAATTAACGATTAAAGTCCTGGTCGTTTACATCACAATGCTTTCTAAACAGTCTACCGTTAAGAGAATTGCTTCTGATTGTATTAACCCCTGTAATTACGTACTGCAGCGAGCAATGAAGGTGATCACTATGGTTTTTTGCAACTAAATGTTGTTTGTGAATCACACAATGCATGGCGACTACATTTGGTACAGCTTTTTTTAAATATGCAATGAACCCGCGGTATCGTCCAACCATTGTCGGAGCACCATCAGTAGCAACGGACACTATATTATTCAGAGGGATATCTTTTTCTTTAAAATATTGTTCCAAAACGTCAAATACAGATTTTCCTTTAGTATCAGTTTCTAATTTTTTTGCGAATAGTTCTTGACAAATGTTCTCATCTCTTATGAAGCGAACGTACGATAGAAGTAATGCCTCATTGTTAGGCAATGTAGACTCATCGAGCTGTATCGAAAATTCGGTCGTCTTCAAAAATTCGGTTAGAGAACTCTTCACATCCTCGGACATTTCGTCGATTCGTCTTTGTACAGTATTATTGCTCAAGGGTTTTTTTTTAATAATATCTGAAGGTGACTTGTGAAGTACAGTACGAAGAACTTCACTCACAGTTGGCAGTATTAATTCTTCTCCAATAGTGTGCGGTTTTCCCGATTTAGCAATAAGCAACGAAATATTGTAAGATGCACGTAACCCATCATTGTGTTGTTTTGATGCTGCTGAAAACATACCGGCTAAAGTTGGACGTCTCGAATGTTGATTTTTAAGCATTTGAAAGTAAGATAAATTTTTATCTTTTATGGCAGGGTGTATTTTGCTCAAATGTTCTTGAAATCGTGAAGGTTTCATGGCTTCATTTGAGAGAACTTTCTGGCAAATCAGGCACATTGGCAATGTCTTGTTTGTGGGTGACTGAATAATACCATATTTTAAATATTCGACATTGTATTGTCTACATTTTTTCTTTGATTCCGACATATCTTAAAAATAAAACCAGAAAAATAATAACAAGAAGTTGTTGTTAGCGCAGAACCAACCAATTTAAAAACAAAATTAAAATTTTTAAGTTAGTTAAAATTTCTTACGCGCAGCATCAAACACTATTTGGGTCTACATAGCCCAATATGCAGAGTATCCCAGGATAGACGTAATTACACGTGTATTTATTTTACACGTGTAATCACACGTGTATTTATTTTACACGTGTAATTATAATTACACGTGTATTTATTCTACACGTGTAAATATAATTAAACGTGTAATTATAATACTCTCGGTTTTTTCATTCAGCAATTTATTTGATACTTTGGAAGATAAATATGTACATGAACTTAGGATATCGTAAGATTCTGATGTAACTACATAAGTAACTAAGTAACTGAAAAAGTAACTAAATTACCCGCAGTAGAAAAACAACGCTAAATTCGCGCCGCGATCAAAATAACGATTTATTCTTACAATAACGAACGATTTTGGTTCTAAAATATTAACATTTCGACGTTTTCTGGAAGCAGTGAACAACGTTTCGCTGTTACACGTGTAAATAATTACACGTGTAATTATACGTGTTACTAATTACACGTGTAATTATACGTGTTACCAATTACACGTGTAATTATACGTGTAACTAATTACACGTGTATTTATGCCGTACATACACGTGTACATGTGACCCGTGTACCCGTGTGTAGTTGAATACAAATATAAAATCTGCGGCTCTACAAAAAATGTACGTTAGAGAATTGTAAAAGCAATTATCAAATTTTGTGTACATATTTTGCATTTATAATTTAATAATAATATTTTGCCGTATGTATGTCATAATTAATATATTTTTCCGCTTAGAAAAAAAATCTTTCCTGAACTATCAATTTCCTATTGACTCAAAATCCAAAATGTGGGTTAAATTTTTTTTTAAACCAAGGATCAGGGCTTAATTTCAAAACATGAAATAATCATTCCTATAGTTTTGGTTAATGTATCTATAAAAAAATCTTATAACATCTATCCGAAGACACGTTATATATTACAGGCGATTAAAAATTAAAACAAATTATATGAAACCAAAAATATTAAATATTTGGAACTATATGTACATAAATTGCAGCCCATAAAATATAACAATAGATAATATGTAATTACTTACCTCTATTCCAACAGTTATTTTACTAACGATATATTTTTATTTACCGGGTCCACTTAATATGAAATTTCCTTTATTTACAATAATGATCACAATATGGCAATTAATTACAATCCAAAAACAATAGGTCAAATATACTTGACTCGTTGCGTGTCAGGCAGGAAGTCAGAATGCAGGCCGTAGCGCCCCCGCTCCGGCACCTTGCACACCAAACCGGGCAAGCGGGGTAATCCCCAGGCTCTCGAAGTGGGCCGATGTACAGATATCGGTCAGTACGGGGAATCCCATGTTGAATCGGTGGAGCCAACATTCAATTGTTCTTTTGAATGTGATCTGTAGATTTTAGGTTTACACTCTTGCTCTGACGGAACTCCGTTTTTGCTCGGGGGGCGGCGGCTGGTCCTCAACGCCCCCTAAATATACCTTGGGCCAGAAACGCCCCCTAAATCTCTTCAGCGCCCACCGGGGGGCGGTACCGTCCCCGTTGGGAATCACAGGTTTAGACGAAAGTCCTTGCCAAATGGAGTTTTTTTAAGATTTCACTGAAAAATATAGTTCAATCAACAATTATTTAAATGTAAAAAATGCCTTGAGATATTGGAAGTATGTCTGCTAGGGTACAAGACGTCTGTTAGACGTTTTGGTGGCAGCAATTCAATAGGCCTGCATTTTGTAGAGATTCATATCCAAGTCATTCCTCAATTTTGTTTGGCATGTTCCATAATACTGACGCAGTCATAGCCGCCCCGTATCTAAATATTTGTTGATCGCACGGGATTTTTCTTGCCTAAGTTTCTACTTACTCCAAAACCTGTTAGCCAGCAAACTGCTTGGACTTTTAAAGTCCTAAAAGTTCCATTGGTGATTTAAATGTTCTGGATTAAGCAGCACATTTCGGAATACGAATATATCAATTAATTGTTAATTTACAAAAATCCATAATCGTAAATATGGATTCAAATAAAATTACAAAGAACTGAAATATAAGAAAAACTCAATGTGTCTCACATTAAATCACATGCTTAACATGTCTCAAATAATGAAATGTTTTACAAAAATGAAATCGTTTTTCCCATTGTGAACTCAATGCATGGACACACTGTATATGTTTTGGCAATTAATAGGTAATCAACTTTTTATATGTACATTAGCTTCTGATTACCTCGTCGATACGAGAACGTGCATTTTCTGCTTGTATCTACTGCCACAGTGGACGGTTTGCAAAGTAGGCATTGCGTGTCCGCGCTGGGAAATGAGGGTGGACGGCATGATGACAATGTGTGTATTTATATTTCCACTAGTGTTATGCAAAGCGGCTCCTTTTGTAATGACCTTCCAGCCCCCGGCAAACACTCCGACACGGTTAATGAGGGCGGGGTTCGTTAAAACCGCAAAATGACAGGGAGACTTTTAATGGCACAAGACGGGGAGATAACTGCGCCACTGGAAACCCTTTATTGCCCGAGTCGAGCCCTGGCATGTGATTTCAGCTCAGCTCAGCGTATGCACGTTATAATTTTTTTTTTTTTTGCAAAGTAGAAAATGCACTCCTAGTGCTTTCCAAGGACTTCAAGGGATTACAAGTATTAAATGCTCATTGAAGCCATAAGAAACGAAAATTTATGTTTTAAAAGTCACTCCTATTATTTTTTATACTTTGGGTTATTGAATATAAATGACAAACCAAGTCCTTATTTTATTACGCGATTTATGTAGTATTTAGTTATTCTAAATATTCGTTTACATTTCCGAAATCTATCCTAGTTAACGAAAATAAGATTATTTGTTTCGCATGCGAAAATGTCACTAACCAGCCTGTGCAGTTTCTGGTAGGGTTTGTCAGTTTTCAAAAACCGGTCCTGAAAATCCGGTTTTTTAAAGGAAATTGCATATTTCAAAAACCAGTTTGTTGTATAATATTTATTTTACTTTATGTAGGTGGACCGTACAGATCATGTGAGAATAACGTTTTATTCACATACTTTTTAGTCACCTACTTATTTATATATTTCCATGGATACCCTTATTCAAGGCTATTCTTGATTTTCTTTGGCATACTAATCTCGTGGTCTTGCTAATCAATTCCATACTAGCTGACCTGCACTACACCACACTACCCCGGGCCCAGAAAAGTCAACGAAAATAACTGATAACAGGATCAAGAGTTACGCGCTTAACGGATTTACAACTAGAAGGAAAAGTTGTACATGCGTAATAAGAATTGAACGAAGTGGAAAATTAGAGGAAGGAAAACTTGAAAGAGTATTAACGGACGTTTTAATGTAATCATCAATCTCTTTGAAACCAGGATTAAGGCGGTCAATTGATATAGAAATTTTCGAACCGTTCAACAACCTCATAAGGACCAGCATAATAAGATTGTAGAGGTGTTTTGACGCCATCATTTCTCACAAAAACATGAGAACAACAAGCTAGTGACTTCGGCATAAAACAAGATCGACTTGGAAAACGAGTAACAGCAGGGGACAATGCACGCATGCTACATTTCAGATCACTAATAAAATTTGCACGACTAACATCCTGAGTCATACCACTATTATTGGGCAACGCCAGAAAATCCCCAGGAATTTTTATAGTTTGTCCGTATACATACTCAGCGGACGTAGTATTTAAAGATGTATTATACACATCATATTTGTAGATGTATTATACACTGATCGCACACCTAGTAAATTTATAGGTAGTTGTAAAACCCAGTTACTTGGATCTCTGCTCATTTTAAGCGAATCCTTGAGTTGCCTGTTGAGACCTTTCACCAAACCATTGCTCTGCGGATGATTCGCTGTCGTAGATGTGTGCTTAATGCCAAGTATTTTGGTGAAATCTGACCATAAATGTGATTGAAATTGCTTGCCACGATCAGTTATAACTGCAGTTGGTATTCCAAATCGGGAAATCCAGTGAGTTACAAAGGATTTGGACACAGAATCTGCGGTAATGTCTGATATTGAAAATAAAGCGATCTATACATACTAAGATATATTTAAAATTTTGACAAGAAGGTAACGGACCAATTATGTCGATATGCACGATATCAAATAGCTCGGTAGGTTTCACAAATCTTTGTAGCGGGGCGATTGTATGTCTCGAAATTTTAACCAGTTGGCAGTTAACACAAGAACAAACAAAAGTTGATATATCTTTGTTTATCTGTGGCCAAACGTATCGTTAACAAACTAAACGTTTCGTTGCCCTAACGCCTGGATGTGATCGTTCGTGGAAAGATACTAGCAATTCTTTCCTTAACAATTTAGGATTGAAAGGTCGTTCTGTATCAAAAGAAGTATCAACAATAATAGATATTGACGAATTATGAAGTTTAAATTGGCTTAATCGGAGAGAATGAACATTATTTACCAATAAGGATTGCAGTTCCTCATCTTGTGACTGCAGCTGTTGTAATCGTTTGAGATCCGATAATTGGAAATAATTAATTTCGACTCTTGGCAGTGTATCTGTTACTATGTTATCTGAACCAGTTACATATCTAATATCCGTAGTAAACTGAGTTATGAATTCAATTTGTCTGTATTCCCGGCCTAAAAACTGATCCGAATTTGAAACAATTGCTGAAATTAGAGGTTTATGGTCAGTAAATATAATGAATTCGCGACCTCCTAAAAAATATCGCAAGTTTTTTATTGCAAGATATAGTGCCAATAATTCTCGTCCAAAAGTTCTGTACTTTCGTTCTGTTGTATTAAAAGATTTGGAAATTAAATGACAAAGGTTGAAACAAATCTGTCGATGATTTTTGTTGCAAAACTGCACCGGCAGCAAAGTCTGAAGCTTCGACCATTAAACTGAGCTCCGTAGAATCATCCGGGAAAATCAACATTGTACATTCAGATAATGCAGTTTTAATATTTTCGAAGGCAGAAATACAATCTTTTGGCCATACCAGGGTTTTGTTATTAAATGAAATTAGGGAAACTAAGGGGGCTGAAATACTCGAACCCGACTTTATGAATCTATGATAAAAATGTATCATTCCCAAATACTCCTTTGGGGTAGTAGGACGCGGAAAGGCAAGGATTGCTTTAACTTTGTCCGGTAAAGGTTTAACACCGGAAGCAGAAATGGTATGACCAAGAAAAGATAATTACGATACGCCGAAAACACATTTGACCAGATTGATTTTCATGCCGAATTCTGATAATTTCTGGAAGATGAATCGTAAATGTAGAATATGTTCATTTTGATCATGACTGAATACCAAAATGTCATCTAAGTATGAAAAACAGAATGTGAAATGTCTTAAAAGAGAATCTATAAATCTTTGAAAACTCTGAGCCGCGTTGCGTATGCCGACGCTCATCCGGGTATACTCAAACAACCCGGAAGGACTGACAATAGCTGTTTTTGGAATGTCAATTGGGTTGATTGGGATCTGATGGTATGCCTTGACTAAATCCAACTTTGAAAAAAAATTGCGATCGCGACAGTTGTATGCAAAGTCTTGCAGGTGAGGAAGGGAATACCTGTCGCTTATTGTGACTTTATTCAGAGCCCTATAATCACCACAAGGTCTCCAAGTATCATTAATTTTGGAAACCATGTGAAGAGGGGATGCCCAACAACTGGAAGAAGGCCTGATGAACCCTAAACATAACAAACCATTAAGCTCTTTCTTAGCCAATTTTAACTTTGGTGGCGACAATCTGCGTGCTTTACAACACACAGGTTGTCCGTTTGTTACGATTGAATGTGTAATGTCATGTTTAACTGACGTATTAAAGGTGAATGGCTCCGTAAGAGTCGGAAATTGGTCTAATAACCTTGTCGAAACAGAATCACTACGCGTCAGGGTAGGTGTCTCAATTCCCAGAAATGTTGAGCTAACAAATGTGCGTGATGGATTGTTTGGAATGTAAAACAATCTTTCATTGTACATATCCACACCTAACCGAAAATGGCGCAAAAAATCCGCACCTAGTATGGAATAATTTATTTTGGCCAAAATGAACGTCCAGTTAAAGATCATGTTCATAGATATATCAATTTTTAATTTAGTTAACCCGTACGTTGGTACTACTGTTTTACGCTGATTTTACGCTACTACTACTGATTTACGCTGTCGTCCATCAATGGTACTACTGTACCATTGATGGACGACAGCGTAAAATCAACGGCTGAGTGAGTATTGGTAAAACGTTGGTCAACTGCCAGAATACTAACCTGTGCACCGATATCAATTAAAAATTTTCGACCAGTAAGTGCATCTTTTACGAAAAGTAGTAGACCTGAAAGTGTAGCAGGGTTACACGCCGCTGTTAACCCTACTGTTTCTCGTTTCCCCAACTGCAAGGTTTATGACACTTTCGAGCATCGGCGGAGTAATTTTAATGGTACCAGCAGAGGTTGCCTGAAGGATCATCATTTCGCGGTATGCGGTTAAGTGACACAGAACGGGTACGTCTCCGAAATGAAGAAGCTGGGTGGGAAGAGGTGGTCGGAAACTGCATTTGAGATAGGCGGAGCGACAACTCTGTCACCTGTTTCTGTAAGCTAAGTAAGCTAGCTTCCAATTGACTATTATTCGTAACTTGGTAAGGTTGAAACGTACCTGTCTGCGCAGCGTAAACGTTTACCTGTGATGAAATCTCAAGAATTTGATCTGCCATGCATGCCAAATCTTGCAAGGAAGTATAATTAGAAGAAACTACATTTTTTTGTACGTGTTTGACCGTGTTTTGACCGTGTTTAACCGGGTTTTAACTGTTGGTTTTAACCGTGTTACGGTTAGTGGCGCCTTAGTGGCTACTAGCTAGACGAATATGTTTAATAATACTGTACTTGAAATGATATGCCCAAGAAAATTATCATTCGATTTCCATGAACTCATCTTTCTCAGACTCACTTTAGTTGTGGTGCAAATCATCAGAAGAGTCATGAAGCGAATATGTTTCATCATCATCAGAATCTTCGGTTTCATAATAGCCTGTGTCCATTTCTTATCCTTGTTTTGTCAGATCAGTCAGATGAGATCAGTGGATGTGGATGGTTCCATCCGCAGTCATGGGTTTTGGGGAATCCCCAAAACTTGTACTAGAACTGGGTTCTGTTTGAATCGTATATTCCATACTACGGGGTTGAGCAATGCAATCACGTGAAGACAACTATAACTACAGTATTCTTAGATTATTTGTTCTGATTTTGCAGCTTTAAATAGTGAGCAATGTAAACAATTTTTGCTCCTCTTTCACTTTTGAAGCGATTTCTTTTCTGCGTATGAACACCGCTATAAGTGCTAAACATTATCTCGCAAGCAGCCGAAGTTGCGGAAAGTTGTAGGAATCTGTCAGCCTCTTTGGATAGTTGTGTACTACTGCAGAAACCATACCACCAAGTAGTAGGTGTTATTTTTTATACTGACGACCAAAGAAGTATTTTGCTGAAAATGTCATTGTTCGATCGACAATTTGCCAAATTGGCAAGTACAAAATCTTTGTCAACTTCTGTTTTTTTTTTGGCAGCATCAATAATAACTTCTGTAGCATCAGTCTGAAATATAAGTGAAACACAACTTAGTTGAATTGTTGATCTTTATCGTTGTATTTGTATGCATCGATAACTGATACCAATGTCCTTCCGTTTTGTAAAATTTTCATTAGCTTGCCTTTCTTCCTCCTTCGTTAATGGGCAATGGGGAAGGTTTTATTGAATATGCATTCAAGTTTGATTTAAATTTGGATAACGTACAAAATTTCAGATTTGTCACTCGCGATGCTTGTTATGGCAATGGCGATTGGTTTAAGCAATTGAAGAAATCCTTTTGCTCTATCCCAGAAGGTTTCATCCAAAGCTAATTTCCTTAATTAACACCTTGTAGTACGGTATCCAAAAGGTAAGCTGCTTTATGGACATAACTGATGCCAAAGTCCTTCCGTTTTGTAAAATTTTCTGAAATTGTCTTTCTTCCTCCTTCGTTAATGGGCAATGGGGATGGTTTTATTGAATATGCAATTCAAGTTTGCTTTAAATTGCGATAACGTACGAAAATTCAGATTTGTCACTCTCGATGCTTGTTATGGTAATGGCGATTGGGTTAAGCAATTGCAGAAATCCTTTTGCCCTATCCCAGAAGGTTTCATCCAAAGCAACTTTCCTTAAAATACTATGTTAGGATGTTTCTTCAGAATCACATAAGCCTCTTCTTCCACAGCTAGCAATTTTATCGCTTGCTTGTTCTGATAAAGACTGCCATCTTTTTTGCACAGAGAGTTTTAAAGATAGTGCGTTATCCTTACTCTGCTTTTCTTTGAAGATTTCTGTTAATGTATGAGACATATTGATGGTTTTTTTTTTTGCAGAAACAACTTCGACAATAAAATATTTAAGAGTGTTCAATTTTTTTAGGTCAGTGAATAGTAAATTTAATGCAACAAATCTATGTGTGAATAGATTAGTCGAACAATTTTAATTTTTTGGGATAGTTCATGCTGCTTTCATATTGGCAGCATTATCAGTTACTAACCCAAAACTAACACTTTCTGGGCTCCATTTTTTTCTACAATAGAATTGATTTATTTTGCAAAGTACTGAGTTATGTGCGATATCTTTCCTGTGGCCAAGATCTTATACAATATGGGCGATGGCGTAGTAAGTACAGAATTGACGATGGGTTTATTTCACACGTTGGTATATCCATCACACATGTTTGCGACGGATTCTGAAGCAGCAATTCGTTCGTTTACCGAGGTAGATACAGCATCATATTATTTTTTTAATAATGGTCCGGATATATCATATTTTGTTGGTACTTTATAAGCAGGTCTTAAAAATGACAAATATTCTAAAATGAAACAAAATATTCTGAAATGAAAATTCGAAGATGAAAACAATAAAAGTGAGAATTTTCCACCATTCTAAGTGATGAACCACTTCCATAAATAGCTCTGGCAAGTAACTGATTTGCCTTTTCTTGATCTTAGGCTCATATTGTCAGTGAATGATTTTAGCCGATGTTGTGTGGTGGTCGGTATTATTTTGCTTCTTCCTTTATTACTTGCTGAACTTGTTACAGCAACTTCACAACTTGGTTGTGAAACGCTGGTTGGAACATATTTTTCTTTAAGGCCCAATTGTACGATCGTGGATCATCCTTGACCATGGTTCAGTTGCCTAGGATACCATTGTATTAACAATTGTATCCTAGGTAATTGAACCATGGTCAAGGATATCCACGATCGTACAACTGGGCCTAACTGTATCGGGGCACTTTTTGCAAAAGAAAGTTAGAGTAACGTCTACGTTACTTGACAGCATCACATCAAATGTCAGATGCATTTATAACATGAATGCATTCATCATGAATGCAAAGAATGTGATGCTGTCAAGTCACTTACACGTTTCTGAAACATTTATTTTGTCCAACTGAATGATAAAGTTCGCTTTATGGCATAGTTTTGCGGCCATAAAGTACCTCCTTATAGTACTAGTAAAATAAAGTATCGACAATTGATACATTTCGGACTAGTACATAATGAAAAAGTAAAACGGTCGGCTGTTAATGTCAGAAATACCAGCTTTTAATTTGAAATACTTAAACATGAAATAAGTACAGTACACATTGATTTAGTTGGCAGTAGTGATTCTCTTGTATCTCATGCTTGGCTTGCAATCTCCTCCGCAACTGTAATTTCATTCAATTTATATTAAATTTACAATGACTTACAATCAAATAAATGCAATACATATTTGTTGGCAGTAGTGATTGTAGGTTTTGAAACCCGGTTCCGGGTACCCGGGTTTTAAAACCAGGATACCCGGAACCGTGTTTTAAAACCCGGGTATCCGGAACCGGGTTTTAAACCCCGAATAGCGGGATCCGTGTTCTCGAGTTGTAAGACTCGAAATTAAGAACTGTGTTTAAAACCCGGTCATTGTATAAAAAAAAATACAGCTCAACTACAAAAAAACTGCGCTAAATACGTTTTTAAGCAAATTAAGGTAAAAATGTATGAATACCTAATTAATACCTAATTAGATGTGTTTTTTGCTTAATTTATTATTTATTTCTTTTTCATATAAGAAATTATAATAATTTCGGGTACCCGGATCCCGGTATCCGGGTTTTAAAGTCCGGTTCCAGGTACCCGGGTTTTAAAACCCGGTTCCAGGTACCCGTGTTTTGAAACCCGGTTACCGGTACCCGGGTTTGAAAAACCGGGTACCCGGAAGTAACCGGGTTTCGGGTATTTCAAGAACCAGGTACCCGTTTCCTGAAATTTCGGGTATTGACAGCCCTACTATCTACTACTGAATAAAATGAATGAATGAATAGGTTTTGAAAAACTTAAATTTTATATTTACTTTTATAAAATGTCCTGTGGGTTCATAACACGGTTTGAAGAACTGAAGAAAATGTTGAAAACTACTACTTTCTCAAAGACTGCACAAAATAAAATAACTCTCATGAATACAAGAGACTCCTCATGATTTAAAATACGTTGTGGTTATCTTGAGTTCTCCGCAAATTGAACTACTCACAAGATCGTGAGGTTATTCACAAATCGTGAAATTACGGTATCTCTGAGAACAATGAGATTTCCCATAAATATCCTCAAAACTAATTGACGTATTACAAAATAAAATATTTCTTCGAAAACATAAGATTTCGCGTAATTAAAATACTCTTTTCAGATATGAACCGTCTGACAAACACATGAAATATCTCGGAGAACCATGAGACTTCTCCTAAAGTAGGACACTTATAAAGTAAAAGAATTATTACGACTGAAAACTCTTTACTCAGACTAATTAAATATCTTGAGGTAATGTTTTATTGGCAGCCTTGAGTTCTTCGTATAAACATGAAACTTACCAGGAACCGTAAATCATATCAAACATTAAAATATTATTTGTTACATAATAATATTTATCACAATAATTACTATTTTGTCTCACAAAAACATCTCGGGCAATCGTGAGATGTCCGTGAGTCTTTGAAAGTATAAGACTTATCGCAAAATAAAACACTAATGTGAAATCCATTAGACTTATCACGTGTCAAAGTATATTTTTTTAAACTTACGAGAAATAATATATATAGCTATAGGAGCTATATATAGCTCGAAAAAACGTGAGTCTTTTCACAAAAACACGAAAATCTCGCTAAATCTCACAAAAATATGAGATTTGACCAGAAAGCGTGAAACAAATAATGACATGTGTGAGTACATAAAGGGCTTTTCAGGAAACATGAGATTTCTCACAAGATACAAGACTTTTCGCACTAGGTGTCTAAGATTTCTCACCAAAATATGAGATCTTTATTCTTTTGGCGTATACTTTTACGTCATTGTGCCATATGGCACTGATGTGATCGTGTCCTTAATTTGTAGGCAGCACAAATGACGCATTCAATATTTCTGATATGTATTTTGAATTGGAAGTCAGACGAATGACGCATTCAATAATTCTCATATCGCTTATACAATTGCTCTTGTAAATAGCATTCCATATTGACGTACTAAGGCATCTGATTTTTTTTTGTAGAAACCACCAATTGTTTTGATGTCGCTTATGCGATTCCTCTTATAAATAACTGTACAGGCAAAACAATTAAGTGCGCACCGAGTTTTGAATTCCGCACAATTATTGCAATGTAATAAGTTGAATATAGTTATTAAAGTAATAGTAACTAATAAATAAAAACCCAGCTAATTTTGTTACAACTGACAATTGTTACAGAATTTATTTCATATTACCTGTAGCTGCATCTTTTTGGATTGCATTCATTTTTTATTAGCACACCAATGTAGTAAGACACAATATAGAAATGATTAACTCACAAACCCCAGATTTGCATATGTAAATAGAATAGGCACTGGCGATAAACTAGAAGGCATGATATCCGGTTACACGCATCCGTAGCACTATTGTTCTTGCATCCCTTTGGACCTCGTTCGAATGCGGCTGCCGTTTTACTCTCCACCCCTCTGTTAATGTCTATGCATTCTTCTGTTTGATGTGCAGAACCTTGCAGACTTGTACTCTCTGTTGTTGTTCTCTTAAGTTACTTATTGTTTCCCTGAGTTCTTTTCCGTTTTCTTTCTGCCACAACGAAGCCTCCATTTGGGGCTATATTTTGTCTGATTTCAGAACGTATCATATTCTATTTTTGCCGTATATATTTGAATGGATTTTTTGACTACACGTACATAGTTTAGCACAATTTATCTGTAATACCTTCCTCGGAGCCTTTGTGTGGCACTAATGTATTATTTTATTGTTTGCAGTGAGGTTACACGACAGTATACAGGAGGAGAACTTTCATTACTTAGTGTTCGATTTGTAAGTATTACTCATTTCTACATATTTAAATAATGACGTTGTTTCTAACTTTATGTTTATGTTACTGAAAGACAAATTTTTAATTAAATTATATGTCTTTACTTCATATAGATGTTTTAATTAAATTGTATGTAAGGTAAAGTTGTGCATACTGTAATATTTGTCTTGACAAGATCTATACAGTTGTGGTTTCTATATATTCTTAAGTGTTACTTAAACTGTATCTATGGAAAAATAACGGAAGCTGAAATGTACGGCTTTGCTAGATTTATACAGCATGATTTATAAGTAGTACTTATTTTTAGCTACATTATATGTACAGTTAAGGTGAGGAAACTGAAACCTGTATTTTAACTCTATTTATATAATTGTGTTTTCTAGGTTATGTTTGTGTACATACAAATTTAAGTTGAGGAAACTGAAACCTGTATTTTAACTCTATTTATATAATTGTGTTTTCTAGGTTATGTTTGTGTACATAAAAGTTTCAGCTCCATGATGGTCCAGATTTCAATGCAAATTAAAATATATCTTCTCTATTGCACTTAGTAAATTGAAGAACTCACACCAAAAAACACAAACGTTCACTCAAAAATAATCTCTGATTGAAATCATTGGCATTTTTGACAGAATTCTGGACTTATTTGTTTCGTCATTGTTATTTTACTGAGTTACAAGATAGTTAAGCTGCGGAAAGTGCAACGTACGTTTTTTACTTGATTTATATGATTGTGATTTCTTGGTTATATTTCTCCGTTCAAATTTCAGATAACTTTGGGCACCAGAATTTTATACAGACTCTGAAAAGTGTCTATGTACTTAACTGGACTTGTAAAATGTATCATTTGTAGCAATAGACAACTAAGTATTACACAATGTAATACTCCACTGAGAGTCAACATACAAATAAATTATTATTATTATTATTATTATTATTATAGTAACTCAAAACATCACTGGAGGACATTGTGACAGAATTCTGGACTTGTTTCTTATTTTATGAAGTTATGACACAAAGTTAAGTTTGAATTGTGGAATGTTTTTGGTTTCAGAATTCATTACAGACTCTTGCCAGCATTCGAGTTCTCAAGTTGACAAAGTTGCAGCACAGCAAAAAAAAACAAATTTTGACTAAAAACATGACATTTGACATTTTAACAGTATTTTGAACTTAATTATTTTGTTTTCGTGTTGTAAAGTAATGAAACTAATTTTGTTTCTCACAACCACCCTTTGTCTTTCATTTTATGATTACATGCTATACTTATACATAGGTACAATTGACGACAAAAAATAATTGGACACACTTGAGTGCAGCATCACATTCAAATGTCACATGCATTTATGTCATAATTGCATTAGACATTTCAATGTGATACTGTACTTACATATGCCCTATTTTATTCGGTGTCAACTGTACATTAAAGATAAATAAAGATCTAGATAACAGATATAGATAAAACAAAAACTTGCAAACCGAAAACATGACATTTTGAAAGTATTTTGATTTTCTTTATTTTGCTTTTATTGTTGAGAAGTAACGAGACTAATTTTGTTTTTCACAACCACCTTTTTTCTTTTCTTTTTTGATTACAAGTTAGGTATTTTAAAGATATTTTATAATTGCTTTCTTCTTAATTGGATTACTTACTGATAGATATATAAATATATAAAGATATTTTGTTTTTTTTTTTCAAAAAAAAACGGCCAATGTGATGGGATTTAAAAAGCTGAGAAAGTCCGAAATTTAAAGAAAAATGAACTTTTCTTTCCACTGAGTCAGAATAATTAAGTTTTAATTAGAGATTTGCTGGTTTCAGGACAAGCAAAAAATCTTATTCCTTTGCAGTTTTGGCGTAAAATAAAAGTTTTTCCTCTTGTAAACTCAATCCGGGGACATACTGTATATTTAAATATAGAAATTATATTAAAAAATAAGTTTGTGTTTTATGTGGTGTATGTGCATTGTGTGTATGTGTATTTTAAAATACACATACACATACACATACATTTAAATATATATTGTAGAATCAACCTCTGAAGATGGCTAAATATAGCCGAAACTAGCTGGTAGGTCAAGAAGACACAATAAAGGAACAAAAACAGAACTTCTTTATATATTTACCAGTATGTACTCCAATTAAGAAGAAAACGATTATAAAATATATTACATAATTAAATTATACTGGTATCCAAAAATGGATGAAACCATAACAAAAATATTTTAAAGATCTTTTACAGATCTTTCAACATCATACAAACCGAAAACATGGACATTTTGACAGTACTCTGAACTGCTTTATTTTGTTTTCATTGTTGTGAAGTAACGAAACTAATTTTGTTTTACCCTTTATCATTCATTTCCGAATACATCGTATATACACATATTAAAAATGATAAAACTGTTTTCTAGTGCATACCGTGATTTTATTTTTCTGGTGAGAGTAATTTTTGATACGTTTATAATAGTTGTAATTAACAAAACCAAGATAGAGTGGAGCTCATTGGGTTCACTTCGTATTATTTATGCAGTGCTCTCGAATTGTTAATATCCCAATATATTTCCAGACAAGTCGCATTTGTCACGCGAGCTATGTTTAGAACTTTCATTAATTAACGTTACTGCTCGTCTTGTTAACTTTCACTTGCCACGTTACACTTAAGGACATTTATAGCTTCTAGATACTTGACATTAATTTGTAAGAGCAAAATATAGACTACGTTTATTGGCTTTCTCAGTACTAAATTTAGATTTATATAACTAAAATCGAGTTATAATTTTTCTGAAACATCCCATTATCCATGGCAACTTCTAAGTCTATTCCTTGTTCCAGCTTTTCCTATTTTATCTACCTAAACCATTGTTATTACATTCACTGGCGTCTTTCGATTCCCTCTCGCCATGCCTTTAAGTTCTTTTTCTTGTTCTATCAACATATCTGAACCTATAACGATGATAACTGAAGACTAAGAAAAATTCAGTTTCTAGAAGTAACAGTAATTGCTGAATGCTGGATTCAATTTTTGTTTGTTATTGTCTCTCTCCCTACCTCTCTCTCTCTCTCTATCTGTATCTCCCTCCCGCTCTTTTGCATTTTATTTTTTCTTCTGATTTTTAAAGCAGCAGTTACATAGAAGAAGGAAAAACAAAGTATCGATAAAGAAACATGAACACAAATTCTAGTTGTTGAATTTTCTCTGATGTTATTTTTTATTATTTCAAACGTCACAAATGATACAACTGTAAAAATCGCAAAACTATCAAAACGACGAAAATGGCGTTCTGAGGCTCAAAGATGATATATAACATAGCAGTAACCAAAAACATCGATCCGCAAATAAGAACAAAATTTGTGATTTAATTTTTTATTACTTCAAACGTCACCAATGCCATAAAAGTTGTAAATTTTTGAGATTCAAACTATTTCCTGGCGTTTTTGAACCTATTGTATAATTGAATTGAATTTTCTTTAATTTTCAAATTATTTAAGATATATATATATTTTTAATTCAATTATCATAAATTAGTCCAGTTATATTGAAATATGTCATATTAAATATCTCAAAAAGCAATTTTGGTGAAAATTAATTATATAGTATTGAAATTTGGTATACATACTCTTGAGCACTTCAAAATCGAATATACGTCGAGTTTCCCTTTTCCTTGGGGGCTTCATCCCTTAATATTGAAAATACACCCCCCAAACGGTGAACTTGTATTATTTTTCGCAATTACCTCTTAAACGGTGCACCGCCTGAAAATTTTAGATTGAAAATAGTTGATGAGAACAAAATTTTGAACAAAATTTATTTTACACAGTTTGTGACAAAACCTATAGTTCGCGCTGTATAGCCATGATGATTAGCAAACTCCGATGGAGAAGCTGAACCAAAAATAAGATTTGAAAAAAACTTGACTATCGCTGAAATGAAAGTTGATTTTGCAAAAATAAACAAAATTAGGTCCTCTTGGTAGAACATGTGGAGCCATTTAATGTTCGTTATGTTTTATTGAAATAGGCCAATGAGTTGGAAATAGGCAATAAACGATGGAGTTATTTCCAGCGGCGTTTTTAGGAAACATCCTGTATATTATACTGAAATTCGAGGAGTGTTCAAATATGAGTGAGAATGAGTATTGACCATGTTTATTATCAATGGAACAAAAATTTTCATCTAGTACCTCTTGACTGCAATTCATTCTGGAAACATTCCAACGTTCCAACAACGTTCTGTAATCTCATGTTTACCATTTTTGAAGAAGTTGTTTGGTTGTATGCATACTCAGTTATGCACAATTGTAATGAGTTTATCATTATCCCTAAATTTATGGCCACTTTACATGGCAACACTGTTTATGGCAACACTGTTAGGAGTCACAAATGACTTCGGTCGTCTCAGATGGGGTATGTTTTCTTTGCGATCTCGACCTTCTCGAAACTTTTTCGCCCAACCGAACACCTTGGACTTGCCTGACCTTGGATACATATGTATAAACTGTGCTTGAAATCTTGTAAAAAATTCAGTCGGCAAACATTTTCTTTCGCCAGAAGTTTAACAATTATGCAACAAAACATGGTAATTGTTTCTCTTTAAAATTATCCTATAATATATTAATTATTATTGGCAGGTGTAACGGAGAAGAATTTGATTGTTACTAATGCAATTCGTAACATATCAGAACATGACACAGTGTTTTTGTTCTATTCAATGTTTTCTGTGCTCTGGTATTGTCTGGATTGTCACTCATGTTTGGCAACTGGCAGGCAACTGGATTGTCAATCATATTTGAAGGTTTATTTGAACGTTTCTCGTATAAATTTTGCATTATCGAAAAATGTGATCTAAATTTTTTTGACATACCTTGAATTTTCATATATTTTGACTTACCTTAAATTTTCATATATTTTGACAATTTTAAGGTGCATATTTCAGGCATTTTTTGTTGTATTTCGAAATTCTATAAGGCTTTTTTATGTCATATATATTTTTAAAAATATCTGTAACATTGATATTTTCTCATTCATAGATTTATTTATTAATTAAGTTGGATATTTTTTGAGATCCTTTGGATTTTTTCCTTGAAAATATCTCCAAAATTGATATTTTGGCATTTATAAGATTATTTATCAAACAAATTTGAGATTTTGCTAAAAATTGTTTTATACATTTTGAAATATACAAAAACATGATTTCTGAATTTTTGTGACAAATGACCTTAAATTTTTATATACATATTGGTATTAATATTTTGGCATTTGCAATTACATATTTCAGAATTTTTCAAGTACCTTAATAATCTTTAAGGTAAAATAAAATATATCTTTAATAGCTTTAATAAAAATATCTGCCACATTTTTTTTTTACTTTTCAAATATGTTTTGCCTTATTTACAAATTTGATGATGATGATTTCCGAATTTTAAAAATAATTAATATTTTTGTGGTATTTTACTCAAAATTGTGTAAATGTGGTATTTCTGGTATTTACAAATATTTGCATTGATATGTACTTATTTTAGTCTTAGGTGTGTAATCTAAACACATATTTTAGAATTTTTTATACAAACGAAGCACAAATTGGGCTGATTGGACTTTAAAATGACCGAAGAATTACTTTTCAAATTCTCGTGTACGTTTAAAAATTTAGAAATTTCACCATTCCTGGCTTTTTGTGGGACCTATACCTTAAATTTTCAGTAATTGTCATAGACATTTTGGCATTTTGGGATTCATAATGAAAGTAAACTTTGATATTTCTTCATTTTTTGTAATATACAGGGTGTAACGTGACGAATTGAAGAAAACTGTGAAAATAAGCACTTATTAGGCATGTGTAAGAAATTAATTAAATTATTCTAAGTTTTTCTTCTATTAAATATATTATTTTTTTATAACTTTGAAAACGTAAAACTTTGTTGATAACTGTCTCTAAAGAACATATAAGACAACATCTAATTCGAGTTCAACATATTTGATAATATTAAAAATCGCGTGTAAAGTTTTAATAAACCATTTCTGGACACATGCCTATAAGAACTTTTTCCCCAGTTTTGTTCCATACGTCACGTTCGTGAAGTTTGGCTACGTATTTCAGTGACACCTTATACAGGGTGTTCAGGAAGTCGACCGAAAAAGTGGCAAATTGAATATTCGACTACATTTTGTGCCCTGATTCATCGCTAGAAAGTTTGCAGTCGACTTCGCTAACACCCTGTTTATGAAGATATTTGACAATAAATACAGAGAAACCACTTTCTATGTTTTTACCACAAAATGTTTATTTATATATAGAAATATACAATAAAATAACAGTTATTTTATTGTATGTGTTATATATTAATGTGCTATAAATTAATAAACATTTTGTGATAAAACATAGAAAGTTGTTTCTCTGTTTTTTTAAATTTGGACTACCACGTAGTAGAGGTCGAAACCATCCTGATGATATTTGACAATATTATTGAATCTTGAGAAATTCTGGGGTAATTTTGTTATAAAACTTGCTACACTTGCGAAATCGAATTAAATAAACATACATTTTTTTAATTACACAGTTACAAGAGTAGTAAAATACTCTAACTGCTTATACCTGTCCAACATTTTAAATCTACTCATTGATTAAATACTAGATTTCCCATTCGACAGAGTGCTAGTCGTGAGGTCATCTATGGTTTAATTTATATTTCATTAATTGAAAATGCGGTCTGCCATTACATACATTTAATTGAACTAGGCGGTTGGCCAAACCACGAACGATGTCTGTAATTTTAATTACTGCAGTAAACATATTGTGGTCACCTAAACACATGCAAACGTTGTTAATTTACAATTACATAAAACTACCAAATATCTAAATAATATAAAGACTCTAAATTTCGCCATGCAATCGTCAAAATAATAAAATGTAGGCAATTTTACTAAGATTATAGGCAAAGAAATGAATTATAATAAAGACTAAGACAAAAAGACCGAAATGGCAATAACCTACTAAAAATTATTCTATCTCTATAATAAACTTTTATTTATAGTATTTAGTGTTATATTACAGATATATGTAATATAAACAATAGAAGATTAGACCCTGAGAGATGTAAAAAAAATACTTATAAAATTTTGTTCTGACCCTCAAGTTATAAACGTTAAAAAAATCATACCTACTTATAAAATATAGACTAAAACATATACATGTATATACAGGGGTCCTGGGAGAAACGAAACACCACAAATATATTAAATTTTGATTAAAAGGGTACAACTTTCGGCAATCAAACTATCTTCAATTGTTTAACCCCTCCACATGGGAGGTAAGTTCAAAAATCTGTCCATTAGTTTGTAAGAAATTATTTTTTTAAGGTGATCAAAGTACAAAATAAACAAGACATTCTATCGAGCAGCAAAAGGTTCATTGTTCAATTCTATAACTATTTTAGAAGTGACGCTAGCTAACATCGCTGCTTTTTTAAATATTACCTAGCAGCATTCAAAATGTGTTGAATGATACAGAATTGTGCTCTAAGAGAGTTTCAAAAATAATACTAATAAATGTGAGTATGAAATTATTTTAAAATTTAAACGCAGTTAAGAATACATGATTGCATATAGTAGTTAATATTAGTTGAGATTTGTACCGAAAGAAATTGAAAGCACATTTAAAATGTAAAAAAAAAACAACCTAATTATTATATCGTCTTAGAAATCACATCTAAAATTTTTACATACGAAATTTGAATTTTAACACTTTTCGTTAGATAAATACTGAATGCTGACATTAGGCAATCAAATTGAATGTTTGCCTTCATTAGCATTTAATATGTAAAAAACAACTAATTATTACCACGTCTTATTACGATTACATATGGAATTTGTATATACGAAATTTGCATTTTGACAGTTTTCGTTAGATAAATTCTAAAGGCCAACATTAGTCAGACCCGTCTAAATGGATCTTTTATTGTCATTTTCGTTTAAATGGCTGTGTTCCATTTAGTATTCACCACTACTGGTTAAATTCTACACACAATAATTATTCACCGGTCTTTCTCTATCCACTATAGGTATGTACATTTACGAATTGTTATCTAAAGGTTTAGGATACCCGCATTGGGTATATAGTTTGAACCTACTTATCCGCCAGATTACTTATTCTCAACTGTTGAGAAACCACCTTTAAGACTTCTACGCTAACCAACAATTAATCTAATTCAAATGAAATATTATATATTTGGATTCATCTCCATTGGGACTAGAGGAACCGGTTTCGACCTAATATATCAGTTCTATAAATTCGTATCTTTATAAGTTATTGGTTATTTATGATGTATTTAAATTTGATTTATACCATACATTTCATGTACATTTCAATTTTGAAATGATTTTTTAAACTGTAGGAGTAATATTTAAAAAGGGTTTGATTTCTAACGTATATAATGATATAAATATTATGATTAAAAAAATATATAACTGCAATTTTTGGAAATTGTTTAATTGCGGGTTCGTCACTTGTTATTTAAAAACTACAGAATAACAAGTATGAAAAATTTAAAAATAAAACAAATTTTAGATTTATCCAATTCACGGGTTCACGTTACAGAAATTACAGCAAGAAACGTATTATTTTAATTTTATCAAATTGTTTATTTATTCATTTCGCGTGTTTATTTCTTTTAGTAGTGCATAGTTGATTGAAAACTGCAAAGCAACCTATAAAAACAAAATAAATGAAGACAAAGCACACTCCTTGATATGTCGGAGTCTTAACTCACTGCTCACTTTATTTAAAACTCAAACAACCTATACAATAGCTAGTGTAGTCTAAATAAATAACGATCGTGGCTATTTTTATTAACAAAATAACTGTAACAAAAAATTCAATGGCTATTTTCGTTTTTAACAAACACTGGACGCTGTTTTTGTTTTAAACAACAACTATACTGACTATTCTTGTTATATACCAAAACTACACTTAGTATTTTGTTTTTAACAAATTTGTACTAATTAAAAAACTACACTGCTTATTTTTGTTTTAAACTTAAACTCTACTGCGTATGTTTAGGCTGCCAAACAAACAAACAAAACTGACTATTCTTATCTTCGTTTTTAGCAAACACTGGACGCTATTTTTGTTTTAGACAACAACTACACTGACTATTCTTTTTATGTACCAAAACTACACTTAGTATTTTGTTTTAAACAAAAATTGTACTATCTTTATTTTTAACCAACCCATATTAGTTGTCTTTGTTTGAAACTAAAACTACACAGCTTATTTTGTTTTAAACAAAAACTCTGCTGCCTATTTTCGTTTTAAACAAAAAATACACTGCTTATTATTTTGAAACCACATACACATTATTTATCTATGTTTAAAACAAAGACTAAACGCTATTTTTGTTTTAAACAAAACGAAACCGACTATTCTTAAACATAGGCTGCACTTGCTATTTTGTTTTTAACAAAAAATATACTTACTATTTTTATTTTCAACCAAACCACATTGGCTGCCATTGTTTGAAACAAAAACTACCCAGCTTAGTTTGTTTTAAACAAAAACTCTACTGCCTATTTTCGTTTTAAACAAAAGCTACATTGATTATTATTTTTTACTCACATACACACTAACTATGTTTTAAACAAAAACTGGAGTGGCTATTAACGTTTTTAACAAACGCTGGACGCTATTTTTGATTCAAACAACAACTACACTGACTATTCTTGTTATCTACAAAAACTACACTTGGTATTTTGTTTTTAACAAAAATTGTACCAATAATTTTTATTTTCAACCAAACCACATTGGCTATCTTTGTTTTAAACAAAAACTACACTGCTTATTTTTGTTTTAAAGATCAACTCTTCTGCCTATGTTTGACTTAAACGAAACTACACTGCTTATTATTTTTACACCAAATACACATTGATTATCTTTGTTTTAAACAAACACAGGGCGCTATTTTTGTTTTAAACAAAAACAAAACTGACTATTCTTGTTTTAATCATAAGCTGCATTTGCTATATTGTTTTAAACTAAAATTGTACTAACTATATTTATTTTCAACCAAACCATATTGGCTGTATGTTTATTTTTTTTAAAGAAAAAATCTACTGCCTATTTTCGTTTTAAACAAAAACTACATTGCTTATTATTTTTAAAACAAATACACACTGACAATCTTGGTCATAAAAATTGGACTTTCTATTTTTGTTTAAACATAATCTGGACTGGCTATTTATTTATATATTTATTTATTTACGGGACCGTGCCCATTAAAACAAAAAACAGAAAGAGAGAAAAAAGAAAAAAACTCAACAGCAAACATAAAAAACCAAAAAGCAAAAGCACGAGATCAAAATTACATTGGGGAGGTGTTGAAAATATCAATTCGATCGCCAATGCCATTGCAGGTTCTAGCTATTCGGTCGACTGGAGTGTTCATATATTTTCATCATTTTCATATAAAACCAAAAAAAATTGACTGACTATTTTTGTTAAAACAAAAAAAAATGACTGGCTATTTTTGTTGTTGTCTACAAAAACCATACTGACTAAATAAAACTGCTTTTGATTATTTTTGTTTTCATTAAAACTGCACTAGCTATTTTGTTTTAAACAAAAATTGTACTAACTAGTTTTATTTTCAACCAATCTGGGTATTTTTGTTTTAAACAAAAACCTACGCTACTTATTTTTGTTTGTATTTATGTTTATTTGGGTATTATTGTTTAAACCAAAATTAGACTAGCCATTTTTGTTTTATACAAAAACACACTGCCTATTATTGTTTTAAACAAAAACTACACTGGCTATTTTTGTTTAAACAAAATGATTTTTAACAAAAAAAATGAACGGTTGTTTCATGTTTCAAACAAAATAAAAATACCTCCTTAATTAGAAAGTACAATTTTTGATTTCTGGTTATTGTTCTTGATAAATGTTGTTTGACAAATCGAGTCATATTTATAGAAAATTGAATTATATCTCTCTGAGCTGGTCTTTCATCTACTGAGAAAGTTACGAATTATTATCTGAAGGTTTAAGCCCTCAAGAAAATTTGGAGCATAGGGCAGGTAGTTTCTAATGTCCTTGTGGGTATGTATATCCGCCAGATAATATATCCTCTGCTTTGGAAAAATTGATATAAAAATTTATTAATTATAATAAATAACAAATTTTTGTTATAGTTTCATCCATTTTGAATACCAGTTATTATATTTCGGAGAAGAAATAATAAAATTAATAAAAACAACATAAACCAAGAAACATCTTTATATTTAAATTCTACCAGTAAGTACTCTTAATAAAGACAAAAGAAAACAATAAAAATTAACAAATTATTTATAAGTAATAATTAATAAATTATTATTAATGTAAAAATAGGAACTCAATCAATCAATTTGGGTGCTCATTTGATTTATGCAAGGGAGATATCGTTTGTAGTCTAGTAGTCTAAATCAATCAACTTATTTTAGTCAGATTTGACGAATATTTGCTGATTTTCAATAAACAAAACAATATCACAGCCGAAGATAATAATTTGGTGTTTTGAAATATCAAGCAGAAACAAATATGCATGAACATATATTCGTAACAGGCTTAATTTCGGACATCGAAAGTTGTTAACTTTTTGCTAATACCTAATACATAGTTATGTATTATTATTATTAATTATAGGTAGAAATATTATCATTATAATAATTATAATATTGTGTGTCTTCATTGGGTGACTAGTGTCTTGAACAGACGTGTTTCGTAGGTCAAGATATACAGTTAAAAATGTACACACATAATATGTAGTAATAAATGCAGTTCATAAAGTGTGGTATAGTTGTCCCGTCGAGAGCTGACAAGCACTAATCGGTCCATATTGCCTCAATTCGTTGTTTCTTATTTTATTTTATTCTATTACATTTACTTCAGGCATGCGATTGATCGCGGAAAATGCGATTCTTTGTTCGAAAAAATATGAGTCATTATCAGCTTTCGTCGGGACTATATATTATTGATTCGTGAGTAAATCGGTCTTCTCCATTAATTTACTTCTATTTTAACCCTCCCTCGGCTGAATTTCTCCAATTATAATGTTGTTAATTGTTTGCTTGCAGGGTGACTGGCGGAGAGCTGTTTGAAGACATTGTAGCTAGAGAATTCTATTCCGAGGCGGATGCGTCTCATTGCATACAACAGATTCTGGAGTCTGTCAATCACTGTCACCAGAACGGAGTAGTTCACAGAGATCTCAAGGTAAGCCCGTGGTGAACTTCAGCGGGTCGTGAATACTTCAGCAGTCTGTCGACACTGTTGCGCCTCGGCGAGACAAAGTGGCGTTCAAAAAGTAAACAGTTTTTCATCATTGCCTTGTCTTTCGTGATGCCTGAGATGTGCACTCACTGCAGATACATTTTCCATGTGCGAGGAAACGAATATCGCATAATGTTCATAATTATTTGGTGCGGCTCATTAGATTCATGGCCAGAAATAGAACTGGGCAAGAAGCCAGCTGTGTTTTTGTTAAAATTTGTCTTGAAGTTTGTGTTATTATTGTTTGTTATTATGATGAGTCATATTTATATTTCTAATGTAAGACTATCAGATAGTACAAAAAATAATTATATCGATTATCTTAAAATATTAGCATATAAAAACAATACTGCCAATGTATTGGCATATATATTTTTATAATGATAACTATACAAAATGTACACATTTCTTTGAAAGTTCCTAAATCAGCAGATGTTTTTTAGATTTAAATATGCAATATACAAAAATTAACACATAAAATTAACGGCAATACTGCCTGACATTATTATTTGACATATTTTCACACATATTGTAACTAAGCCTTCGAAACTTGCCAGAGACCGATCCACAAAAAATGTTCGAAATTTTTAATTTCCATTTCTTGAAAATTATAAAGCATCTTATAACAATCAGCATCTTAGAATTACACCTATTCTGAGATGTCAACACGAAACACGAGACTTAATAGTCTCGTTAAAAAATCTCACTTTATCTCATTATCTGTGTATCTCACAAAATAAGAGACGTATAGCACAATATCAGGTCCGATTATTTAATACATGAAGTTCAGAATTTATAAGCGTTCTCATAAAAGAAAAAACACAAGTAATCTTTCAAAATAAAAATAAACCTCTCACAAAATTATATTTTTTTATACAACTACATACCGGGTGATTGATTTGCCGAGGAACATAGGGAAATAACATGGAAAACTAGTTTTTCTCAGTTTTCTACTCCCCTATTCAAAGTATACTCACATTAACAGCATCGTTAAATACATAAATGTGTTGCGCTTCTCATAGTATAAAGCAATCCTCGCCAAACAATGTCTTAAGATGTGTAGAAAGCTTTTAAAATACTAAAAACCATTCAAAATAATTGTATTTCCTATGATATTTTTGACGTTTTATGGTAATATTCTAGTTTTACCATTATATTATTAGTATTATTATCAATTATTCCTAAAAACAATACACATTGACTAACTACATTGTAAAAAGTATTTAAGATAAAAATCTTATCTAAGTTCAAAGTATGTGTGTATGCCACTTGGTGAAAGTTGAAGTTTCACTATATTAATTTTATTATATAGTGAAACTATATATTCACTATTATATAGTGAAAAATCTTATCATTATTATTACTGTCCATGTTATATGGTCTCAGTTTCCTTGTACTTTCATTAGGGTAACATAAACCGTAGGTAACTTATTTGTCAATGTTATTTCCCTATATTTCCCGATCAAAATATCACTCGTCACTTCAGAAATATTAAAGGCTATTACTACTACTATTATTACTATTATACTATTATTTCTACTATTACTAAGGCTATTACTTATACTATTATTTTGAATGATTTTAATTATTTTAAAAATTTTATACACATCTTAAGATATTGTTGGGCGAGGATTGGTTTATACCATATGACGCACAACAAAATTATCTATTTAATGGTGCTGTTTATTTTATTATAGTTCGAATAGGGGAGCAGCAAATTGAGGAAAACCATTTTTCCATGTAATTTCCCTATGTTCCGCGGCAAATCGATCACCCGTTATAACAAATATAAAATATATATAAATGTTTTATAGGACCCCAAATTTACTATAAATGCTAGGGGAGCAGCAAACTGAGGAAAACCATTTTCCCATGTAATTTCCCAATGTTCCGCGGCAAATCGATCACCAGGTATAAGCAAATAAAATACGCATAAATGTTTCATGGGATCCCAAATTTAGCATAAATGATAGGGGAGCAGCAAACTGAGGAAACCCATTTACCCATGTAATTTCCCTATGTTCCGCGGCAAATAGATCACCCGGTATATGCAAATATAAAATACACATAAATGTTTCATGGGACGCCAAATTTATCATAAATGTCTTAGAACCTCAAAGCACGTCTCACAGAGTCGGGAAAGTTATCCAACAGTTACGCAGATGTACGAGACTTGTACGTTGTACGAAACAAACATAAAATATTGAATGAATCAATAATTTCGACAATTTAAAACAAAAATGGCAAATTGTGAGTTATGTGATAAATCAGAAAAATCGATGTAATTCAGATTAACAATTTGTATATAAAAAATTGTCAACTAGTCTGTCTTGACTAATGTAAATCAAATAGGTCAGGTAATTCATCATAATAAACTGACTTGAGTGACTCGCATATCTTAATTATTATATTACTTATAATAAGACTTATTACTATTTAATATACTTGACTGACTTAAGCTCATTTAATGCACAACGCAATTGAATAACTCGAATGACTAACCTGATCTAACTAATTTTACCAATTACACTGGTCAACACTATTTTTGTCCCTTACACGTAAATAGCCGATTCCGATAGCATTTTTTTTCTCATTTCAGAAACGTCAAAAAAAATTCTAGGATGACTAGAGAGGTTTTTGTGATATTTCAAATTTTGCAAAATGTGTAAAAAATTTTTTTTCGGGATGCAAGACCAATTCCAATGATTTTTTATGGCAATACTGGATTCAAGTTTCAATTTGACAGCTACCGGTATCACTTTTCTAACCTAACTTTAACTGAGAACGTATTTTTGTAAGTAAAGAGTGGAAAAACTATGTAAAAAATAAAAAAAACAACCTCCAACATTTTTTTTTATTTGATACATACTTATAGTACATACTATCTGAAATATGCATTTAATTTGAAGGGACAACGCATTCGTCAAAATTTACCGACCAGTGTTATTTTTCGTTTTTATCCATGTCGCATGTCATGACAAAAAGTCCTAAATGTTATCGAGTAAGAAAATATTGTCAGGCTTTCGTGCCTGACATGTCTTAAATCATCTAGCTTTTGACTTGACTTTTTACCGATTTCATTACATCGCCCTGTAAGAATAGTCAATTTTGAATGGTTCTAATATATCTTCATCTATCTTAACTTTAATTGGCCCAATTTCCTTGATTGAACTGATCGACTCAACTGATTAAGGTAACTTAAATCTCGACTTACTTGATGTACTTGACGTACAAAATTTCACAAGGTCATTTGACCAACTTGACTTTGTCTTTATTAACAGTATTAAAAGTCCTACATTTTATAGAATAAGAAAATATGGTTAGGCTTTCGTGTCTGACTTATGTCTTTATCGGTTCGTCTAGCTTTTGACTTTTTGCCGATATCATTACATCGCCTTATAAGAACAATCAATTTTTGACAATGATTCTAATATATCTTCATCTATCGTTACTTTAATTGGCCCGATTTACTTGATTGAACTGATCGACTCAACTGATTTAAGTAACTTGAATCTCGACTTACTACACAAAATTTGACAAGGTCATTTGACCAACTTGACTTTATCTTTATTGACTGTTTGTACAATTTATTAATGTCTTCATGAATAAGTCACGTGTGTATTGTTGGCACGGGCTGTCTTAGGAGATTAGGCTGACTCTGATGGCTCAACATAATTGAATGTACTGACGTTGACTATTGATAAAAAGTTCGTAATAGTGGAGTATATTTTATTGTGACTTTTAGCTTAACATAATTGACTGTACTATAGTTGACTATTTTATAAGTTCTAAATAGTCGAATCGACTTAATCGTGACTAACATTTGATGAACTATTTGGCAGCGAGTACTGATTTGGAAGCTTGCTTAGCTTTATTTGATTCACTCTATTGATTCGACGTTTTAGACATCCTTGACTGATTTGACTGTAAACTCACTTTTACTCGATTTGACTGAATTGACTCACTTGTTAGTCTCACTCTATTTAGCTGACATTACTATCGGCTCGGCTTATTCTACAGCCTTTACTGATTTTACTGACTTAACTAACTTAACAGTTTAGGTTCGTTTGATTTTGTGAAAGATGAAATATAATTACAACACGAATTAATCCTTTTTCACAAAAAAACATTTATTAATTTAAATGTATATTTAAATTAATAAATGTTTTTTGTGAAAAGGTATTAATTCGTGTTTTAATTATAACTTAACAGACTTCACTAAATTACCGATTTGTCTTTCTCGCTTCATTTTCTTGATTTCACTGATATGCCCAACTAAACTTATTTGACAGTTTTGACTGATTTCAGTGCATTCATGAAGGCAGCTTAAGCTGATTCCAACTGAATTAACTAGCTTTACTGGTTTGGCTAAATATTTAATTTAACAGTCTCCTTTATTTGTTTGGCTTAACTGAATTGCTCTGTTTGACTTACTTGACTTCTTTATTTATTTCACTAAATTACTACCTACTTTTATTTACTTCAATACATTGGCCAATGGCTTTATTTGCCTGACTTATTGACTTAACATGCTCAACTTATTGAATAGTCGTGACTTAATTTATTGACTTAATTATTTCCTTGATTTGACTGATTTCACTGAATTGACTCACTTGCGAGTCTCACTCTGTTTAGCTGACATGACTGACTTTATAGGCTCGGGTTTTTTTTACAGCCTGTACTGATTTTAAACAACTTAACTTATTTTATAGTTTTGACTGATTTCAGTGGATTTATGAAGGCAGCCTCAACCGATTCCAACTCAATTAACTAGCTTAACTGGTTTGACTAAATATTTAATTTAACAGTCTCCTTTATTTTCGTGGCTTAACTGAATTTACCTGTTTGACTTACTTGATATTCTTGATTTATTTCACTAAATTATTAAATAATTTTATTTACTTCAATACATAGGCCACTAGCTTTATATGCCTGACTTAGTGACTTAACATGCGAGTCTCACTCTATTTAGCTGACATGACTCACTTTATAGGCTCGGGTTTTTAACTAGCTTAACCGGTCTGACTAACTATGAAATTTAACACTCTCCTTTATTTGCCTGGCTTAACTGAATTAATCTGTTTGACTTACTAGACATTCTTGTTTTATTTCACTAAATTACTACCTAATTTTATATACTTCAATACATTGGCCACTGGCTTTATTTGCCTGACTTATTGACTTAACATGCTCAACTTATTGAATAATTGTGACTTAATTTATTGACTTAATTATCTTATCTATTTTGACAGCTTTGTCGAATTTGACCTTGTCGAATCAACCTACTTCACTATTTTATTGACTTGCTTGTCTCGGTCTTATTTTACTGACTTGTCGGACTCATTTTTTGCATTGTCTGATTTCCCTGTATTTACATTTTTAACTGAATTTATAGCCTTGACTGATTTTTCTAAATTGAGTTGACCGTCTCGTTTAATTTCCCCGACTTGACTTACTAAATAATTCGACAAATTGGTCATTCTTGACTGATGTGACTACATTTATTAATTGGTTACTTGTACTGAGTTAACCATACAGATTTATTTATCTAACTTGAAGTTGACGTGCTCGACTTATTTAGAAACCTTGTCTTCATTTATTGACTGAGTGATTGACACTTTTGACTGAATTGGCCGGCTTAACTGACTTAGACCCAGTTATACGATCGTCCTCATCCTTGACCATGGTTCAGTTACCTTGCATACAATTTTCAACACAATTGAATTCATAGAAATTGAACCACGATCAAAGATAATCCACGATCGTACAACTGGGCCTAACAGTTCATGAATTGTTCAGTTTAGAATACACGAGCTTAACCGATGTAACTAATTTTACTGATTTAACCACTTCCAATTATTTGTCAGACTTAACTGATTTCACAGACTTAACTTATTTGACAGTTTTTACTCATTTCACTGTATTAACTATCTTATCTGATTTGACAATTTTGACAGATTTGTCTCTATTAACCAACTTATTAGACTATTTTGGCTGACTTGACCAACTTGCTGTAATTTCCTGACATATCCTGAGGCTGCGATGGAGTGAGCGTTAACGCGTTCGCTTCTAGACCGCAAAGTCCCGGGTTCGATTCCCGGGTCTGCATTTCTGGGGTGGTTTTTCTGTAGTTTTCCCATTTCCTTGCAACAAATATTGGAGATGTGCCTCTACCATCTATAAGTCGCATGCAGGCGCAGATGGGCAATAATAATAATGCCCCCCCTCTCCTCTTAACGCCCGCATAAATAGTAATAGTTCAGGGGCCTATGGTAAAATAAAATGTAATTGGGTCAGAGTTGTCTGTCAAATAATGACAGTAACCAATTACGCCATAGGTGGAGGAGTAGTAGGAATTATTATTATCCAAATATTATGAAAACTATTTTACTACACGTCTCACTTATTTTATTTACATCATATCTTGGAAATGCAGGCAGTACCTACCTGTTTAAAGTTTTCTATGTCTAACAAAAACATCAAACTTCGTCTTTCATAAGTATGAGGCTATAAAAAATAGCGATTTCATAAAATTACGAGAATCTCTCAAACAATTCTTATCGTGCAAAAATAAAACGCATTTCACAACAATACAAGAGATCTCACAAAAATACTATACACATAATGTAACTCATACAAATATGAGACTTCTAAAAAATATCTTACAAACATGCAAGAGATCTCTCAAATTAAAGAACATCTTATAAAATATGCGACATCGCATGAAAATTTTAGGCATCTCACAAAGATATGAGACTATCAAAAATACGAAAGATCTCACTATGAGACATATTATGGACTTTTTTATCTAAAGAATTGTTGATCGCACTGTAGAGTGAATGCAAAACTATTATAAATATAGCTAGATAAATAATGAAAATGTATGGAGCATTTTGCTTTATTGTTACAGTTATTTTTTATATCTTGGAAGTATGATATGTTCCAGTTTTCAGAAATTTTTCAAAACGAACGCAACTACTAAACAGCTGTGAATGTATCAATAGATAAACAAGTACGTCATTTATGAACTAACCTTGTATAGCTAATCCTAACCTACTTCAGATAATATAACCTGTTATTACCTAATCTAACCTTGACATAACATAATATTTCAACCTGTAACCTAACGTCAACGTCAACGTAACCTAACTCTGACCTCAATTACTAAAAATGTCTCATATATTTCTACATTGTAATCATTCAATAAAATTTAATACAGTTATTGGGGATTTTTTCTCATCCTTCGTTACAGAAACGTATAATGTCGAATGTATTATACACGCCGTAATGCAAACACAGGCGATATTGATTATCGATGCCAATTAATATCCTTAATTAAGATGAACGTTTATTTAATCTATTGACAGTCTCCGCGCCTTCCATTTCGTAATTAACTTACGTTACGCAAATAATTGCCGCAGTCTGTTGCAATTACTGGGAAGCTCCAGAGGACCTCACGAACCCAACCCTTAAAGTAAGGATAATTGTCTATACAAGGCGAGGCCTCATTTAGTCCATGATCCTTGGGTTCTGCATGCTTTTAAATAATGAGTGTACGTTATCGAGAGCTCATAATGAAGAGGCAAAATCGGAATGTGTGGTAGAATGATTTTTAATGGCGGTAATTCATCGGCAGAACAATATATACATATAAAAAACATATACCATAGTGTCAATGACTTCACACATAATTAAGACATTTTTTATTTCATTAGTAGATTTATATCGGAAATTTTGGCATGACATCGTTATTTAGGTGTTTTTCCGTTTGTACAGTACTGTGCATAAAAACTCTCTTGGACTAGTTTATTTAGGTATTTTTGGAGAAAAATTTGAAAGGTCATTTCGATAGACATTTCTGTCAAATAAATTAAATATCTATCTTATCTATCTCTATCAGTCATAAGTACATTTTTGTTATTACGCCATTTTTTATAATTGCATCTGCACCGTCGTAAAGTCTTTTGATGTGGAAATAGCATTGCTCTGGCATGTGTTGTTAATACTTCTACATCTTCCATTTTCTCAGTGCTATCCATGTGTGTCTATTTGTTTTATGACAGCTGCCTATTTTATGAATTAATAATCAATCAATCATAAAATGCAGCACACTTTGAATAGATTTTTAACGTAAAATGAAAACAATATTAACTATTAATAGAGGAGCAGCCTAACATAAAATATTGTACCCCACTCATATATCGGACTTCATTGGACTCGCCTATTTATTACTTGTTACATAAATATCTATTATATACTAATGTGATGATTGATTCTTTAAATTTTGAATGACAAAGAAATAAATTTGCTCAGCTACCTAGTGGTTGTCCCAAATTTTTTTGAGCAGTAATCTATAAATGGAAAAAATCAATATACTTTAAATGACTTAACACCAAAATTTCAGATATACACCTACGAATGAAATAAAGAAAATATCTTAATTATGTATGAAGCCATTGATTCTGGTTTAAGTTAAAACACACAATTTATGTAAAATTATGGCAAGAGATACCTAAACTAGTATCCGATAGCATCGTACGAATTCCGCACACCCCAAGGGCAAAAGTTCAATTGCAAATTATGGACGACCTCTTCAATAGTTCATCTTTATCTCCTTTATCTGCGCCAGTATCGACTTTATGGCTTACACACACGCAAAGGAGCACGTGACTCCGATTCTCTCCCCCACCACCTTCACTGTGGTGTGAAATTGTGTTGGGCTTCGCATCGCTTGAGCAATTTAAAATGTGCCAAGGAGTATATTTAAGTTGGCTTCGTGTGTAAAAAAACATGTTCGAACTTTCGCGTAGATGTGCATATTTACCTCGTTCATTGCATGTAATCGTCAATTTTAACTCCTTGTTCAAATACCCAATAAAAATTCTATGCAATAAGCGGCTTCAAGGTTCAGTATATGTAGTTCTTTATGACCGGTAAGAAACATAACGTTATAATGCAAAGTTATAACTAAATTATTGATTTAAAAATATAGTGGTTATCGTAAATAAATTTAATCAAATTGTTATAATGTTTACTGGTGATGTTTAATAGCTATGGTTGAATGAGAAGTTCGAAAACAAAGTTATTAGTTTTGTACGAACCAATTTTAATCAATGTATAATCTTGAAAATGATGGCAAGATCGACTAATTAAAATAAATTCGCGATACAATTAAATTTCTTAGTTTTATTTCCAAATTGATTAGCTGTATTTGTTAACATGTTTAGTGCAGCCTTATCGCTATGTGTAAAACTTTTCACACCCCTTTAATTTTCGCTTTCCAATGTACGTTGTCAATGTTATCTTTCATTCATGCCATGCAGGCTCATTTATATGTACATTTGATTGCTTACAATTGGTTTCTTATTGACAAAAATTTGATAAAAAGTATTGATGGAAGATGGTGGCGGTTACTTTGTGATCAATGATTAATAATCATTAATATTAATATTAATAACTGTGATTAATAATCAATAAAACAACTACTTTGTTTATATCACGCATAAATTTTATTAATTGAAAAACATTTTGATAATGACCAGCTGAGTGGTCGAAACTATAGTAAAAAATTAATTAAATTTATACGTGATATAAACAAAGTAGTAGTTTCATTGATTATTAATAACAATTGGTTTAGTTAAAAAGTCACAGATAAAACGTCGTATTTGTCTCGCACATAATGGCTATAATTCACATTCATCCTCGTGAATTATAGCCTACATTATGTGCTCGTTAAATAATATACTATTTTTAAATTTCCTACCCAAGAAATATTACTTGTATTACTTGAGTTCTTTTTTAAATATTGTTTTATTTTGGTATATTTTTATTTTCTATTATGCTTTATGTGTATGTTATGTTGCTTTTATGCTTATAAATATTCTCAATATAAATATTATAGTAATAATTTTGGCACTTTAGCTTTTCACGCTTCAATTTAAGATATTACAAAAAATATATTAGTCGAAATAATATTGTTAAAATCTTATTATTATGATTTAAAAAATTATTATCAACATATTTGGCAAGAGAAAATTTAACATCAAAATGTTACTACCATTTACGATATATTCATAGAAATATTTTTGTGCCATCTATAAGGAGATTTGATAATTTCGAACTCGTAAGATTACAATTTATTTTGCAAAATTAGATGTCACAAGTTTTTACAAAATAATTAAATAAAATGTAAAATATCATGTAAAAACCTTTTTTTATTTCGTAATTTTTTGTTGTGGCTTTGTATAGAATAAAACTTCATTAAAAGTTACACGACACATTATAATATAACTTTAAGACTAAAATAAAAATATGATTTTTTTAAATTACCGAAGATATCATTTTGGCACTTTTTTTAAAATAAAAATGGAAAAAATGTAACACAAATCGAAAGGTGTTTAGCAAAAGCAGCATATGTCCAAAAATCGATTTTTTCAGAAAATGAAAAGGTAAAATGAAAGGTGTAGAAAGTTTCAATATTTTTTATGTTAGTAATAATAGCGTAATCAATTTTCGAATAGTATTTATTGATGCTTAATACAAGATACAACAAGAATATTTAAAGAAACAATCGGACATGCGGATGTTACAGAAAAAAAATGTAAACTAAAATAAGACATCTTTTGTTTATTACAAATAGTCCTCGCAACTGCTGCTATTATCATTGTCAGTTTCCACTAATTCTGACTGAGGTTGATCTGTTGGTTTAGTAAATCCTTGCTGTCGAAGTATTGATTCATAGAACTTTGCTTTCTTGGGGCTACTAAGAAACTGCAGCAGAGTCTTGATATTTTCCAATTTTGCCTTGAAAATAGTATTGGGGCCCTTGTAGAGTGCAAATACATTTTCTGTGGCAGGCAAATTTATTTCTTATAATACAGCGTCTCCAAGAACCATTGTAGGAATCTTTTACTTTTAAATCGAAATGCTCCTGGTTTATCTCCAAAATTATACTCTTTTTGTTGCCACCTGCAGTTTAGAACTTCTTAAAAAGTTTTTCGGCGTAGCTTTATCCATATCACACACTTCTGCAGGATCCACCTTAACTAGCTTAAATGGACGAGTATTTCAAATAAGTTCATCCAATTCTTATGAAGTTCCACTTAACCATGTTTTCGTTTCTTTTTTCGGCCATCAGCAATATATGAATAATTAAGTTAATAGGAGTGCTCTCTCACAGGAAAAATGTATTTAATAGAATCGAATACGGGACCGCCAGTTTTAGTTCCCTTCCAAACGAACGCCATTTTGACGCTTTATATAAATTTCGCTTTATACACGTCAGGTTCTTTAACTGTCGGGCAATTTAACAGTACATGGGATCGCCAGTTTCAGTTACCCTCCAAAGGAATGCCACTTTGATGTTAGAGACCGGGTGTTGAATTGGTTTGGCAAACATCGGAATTTAATATGAAAAATCACATTTATGCATTTTCCTGCTTCCCCAATTATTTTGGAAAACAAGTACACGGGTAAAAAAATGTTTAGAAACCAAAAATCTACCTTGCAACATTTACATCTATTACAACAACTATCGATATGCTACCTCAGAGGAGAAAATGTGGAAATTAAATTGTGATAAATACACGTGATATGGCCGTAGGCATGACATGTGAACAACTGAAACTTATCATTTTACTATCAGTTTTTAAGTTTCAATCAGCGACAAAAAAACCCGTTTTAAAAACTTTTTTATAGCGGTAATCGTTTCGGTATCGTTCACGGTTAATAGCTACATTTTTTATGTATTTATCATTATTTAATTTCCCTATTTCTGCTCTCCGGTAGCATATTGATAGTAGATGTAAATGTAATTAGCTAGATTTTTAGTTTGTAAACAAATTTTTATTCTTGTACTTTTTCTCTAAAATAATCGGGGAAGCAGAAAAATGCATAAATGTGATTTTACATGTTAAATTCCTATGTACGACCAAACCAATATATACCACTATATTTGTATACCAAAACTAAATATACCGTATACCAAACCAATTCAACACCTTGTATAAGAAATGAGCCATAGCATAGTTTCTTATTCTGTCCTATACACGCATCGCTTAATAAAACCAGATTTCTGGTACAATCTAAATTCATCAAGTAATGAAAAAGCATGGACATTGCATCTGAAGATCCTTTCTTACATTGTGCTTCATAATATGTGTATATACTAACTTCGTTTGCAGCAAGATCATGAACACCAAATATATATTTCCACAATTGCAAAAAACAAAACAGTGCAAAATCCACATATGTCTCGAACATATGTTGTTTTTCCTAGAAGTGATCTGGACATGTGCTGTTTTTGCAGAATTGCCTTTATTTTAATGTAGTATTTTTCGGTAGGTATGTCGGTTTTGCGTAGTTCATTAATTGTGCTAGCGAACAACTAAATTATTTGGTAGATAGCTCAAAAATATCCATTTCGATAATTTTGGACATGTGCTGTTTTTGCTTAACACCATTCAATTGCTTAAAGAAATCCATTACTGCGTTTGAAGCTTCATTTATTGCAAAAATAAATTGCGCAATAATAATGTCACGATGTTATTATTATTTTAAATACTTAGAATGATAAAAATATTTTTGAACCAACTTTGACTAAATTTTAGAATCTCCATTTGGTACGATATTACAACTATTCTTGGAAAAAATAGGAAGCCAAAAATGTTTGAAAAACAATTCTAAAATGCATCATGTCATATAAATAACCAATTTGATCAGATTAATAATTTTATTTTGAGGATTTGTGTGCAATCATATTTAAAGAAAATGTTATTATTGAGGTTTTAGAATCTGTCGATGATTAGATTGAAACGTATTTCGGGAAAATCAGCAATACTGGATAGTAAACATTTTCGTAAAATAACCGAAAAACGCTCCAATGGAAGATATGATGGTTTTGGATTTTACATTTTTGATTTTTACAAAAATGGGCGAAAGAGCAATTATTCGTAAATGGCTCGAAACATCGAATTGAAAACTTAATTTTCAAGCATTCATTATGAATTATCATTTTTTTGCATGAGTTTTCTTTACTAAGAGTATTAGATTTTGAATCTGATTCTTTAACAATGTTCAGGAAGCTTCCTTTTAAAAAACAGACAAATACACAAAGTTTCAAATTTTGCCCGAAAATATGTAGGTACTAAGTAGAAAAATTACATCAATCTTGTCAGGCAAATAGAATACGCTATTTACCAATTCTGACGTAATAAATAAAGTTTTCATATGCTTCCATGAATCCATGGCCTGGCATGCTTTAAAATTCAAATAATGGAAACGCATTTATGATATTTTTACTCAATTGTAATAAAATAAAAATGTTTGTATCATAGGATCCAGATTTATTTTGTCTATCCCTTGGCTTATTTAACAGTAGTGGAACTATATACAGGGTGCCCCACCTATCCTCGATCGGACTGCTGCTAGACTAATGAAAATTGAGGAAAACATCTGATTTGAAGTTATTGGACACTTGATGTGTTACCTTTTAAAATTATTTTCGAGTGTACAGAGTGTACCATAAATCCGGGATACAATATTTTGTCTCATTTTTAAATGGAACACCCTGTATATTTAATTTTTCGAATCTTCTACATGTGGGCTTCACAAATCATTATTATTTTTAGGGATCAGATGCAACGTTGCCTAGTTATTTACATTTTAATCAAATTTAACGAAAAATCATGGACGTCGCAAGAAAGTCAACAAAACCTTATTATATGAGATCAATGAAAGAATCTGATGATGCAAGTACCCAAGCAATGTGCCAAAATATACACAATATTTGGAGTCACGTTGAATACACAGGGTGTTCTGAAACAACAATCGAATTTTGCTATTTTCAAATGGCTAAACCTTATTGAGATTGATCGTTATTACCTATTAAAAAGTATTATTAAATTACCGTCCATGTGGTACTATTAAATAGCTTATTAGATGAGCACTCAGAATATGATGATATTTACAGGGCGTTCCATTAAAAAAAAAGAGTTATAGCCATTTAAAAATAGCAAAATTCTATCGCTGTTTCAGAACACCCTGTGTATTCTACGTGATGCAAACTATAGTGTATGTTTTAGCATATTGCTTGGGCACTTGCATACGCAGATTCTTTTATTGATCTCTTATAATAAGGTTTTGTTGAATTTTTTTCCACGTCCATGATTTTTCCTTAAATTTGATTCAAATGTGAATAACTTGGAAACGTTGCATCTGATGTCAAAAAATAAAAATAATTTGTGAAGCCCTCATAAAGCATACTCTAAAAATGAAAGAATATATAGGGTGATCGATTTAAAAAGAAACAAAAATTTGTGATCCAGGAGTTATGGTGCACTCTGTATACTCAAAAATAAATATAATAAGTAGCACATCAAGTGTCCAATAACTTCGAATCAGATGTTTTCCTCAATTTTCATTGGTCTAGTAGCAATGGTACCAGCGAGAATAGGTGGATCACCTTGTATGTATTACTATTAACTTACCAACTTACCTACTATGAATTTCATATAAAAAACAACAATGGGTCGTAGAATTTCTAAACTTCTAACATGAATATTAATCAGTGGAGAGAGATACTTAAATAATTATTAATTTTTAAATACAACAAAAAAGGTATATATTTATTCATTTTCAAATAGTAACATTGAAATTTATTTTTAAAATAAAACAAAAAAGTAACGATTCATGGAATTTATAATACACAGTAACATTGAAACGTTATGAAATTCGTAAGAATAGGAAATTTAAAAAATACGAAAAAGTACGATTCTTGTAATATCTAAGAACGGAGAATAACTCTTGGAGCTTGTGAAAAGTCGTAGAAATAATAAAAACAAAACACATCACACATCACATCAATCTAAATGTACATTTCAATCTGTAGGCAATCATCTTCAGTAGAAACATTACTGTTTTGTATTGTACAGTTTGTACAGATATGTTTGTATTGAAGATGATCGCCTAGCGATTGAAATGTACATTTAGATTGAATGTGTTTTGTGAAAAATGTGTTTTCGGTATCTTATTTCTAATAAAGATCATTATCTCTTTTTAAGAACAATTTTGAAACTTCAGTGAAAGTGAAACTATAGATTAAAATTTCACAACTATTATTCATAACCCAAAAAAATTGTTCAGAGAATAATATGGATGAAAAATAATTTAATCGATATTACTATTGATTCCTAAAAAAATATTTGATCCTCTTTGATGAATCATTAAAAGATGGAATATAATTTCCTCATGATGTATCATGGGTATCGAAAGTGGTTTGCTAAAATATCGAGTGAATTATAGCCATTATGTGCGAGTCAAATACGACGTTTTAACTATGACTTTAAATAAAACATTAAACTCTGTATACACGTTGGCGTTCAAAAACAATTAAACATTCAGCAAGCGTTAGCAACGGCCTTAGCAATCAAACAGAATGATTACTTGATTTAAAAGTAAAACATTGTTGTGATGACAATGCTGTGTTTTATAATTTATAAAACACCGGTGAATTATGAAGGGCATTGTTGCTATCGTTTTGTACATAATGAATGTATTATTTATGAGTCCGACATATATTTTTTTTAATGTAGATACATTTTTATTTTCACTACAGTAGGAACCAGGAATTTGTCTAAATTACACCGGGGCCTGCACTTTTAAGGGCTGCTGTGCCAAATGTCTCACACGTAGAGTACTCCGGCCCAGCTTTATACGTCTCCTGAATTACATTTAAAAATGTATTCCCTCGTTTTACGGTCTCTCCGTGCACCGGACACGTCACGTTTCCGGACGGAATTGTAACTAATAAAAATTCTTTCTGTAGCGGTCACAAAGGGAGGACTGAAATATTTTATAATGAAATATGCGGCGAGTATTGACGGAATTTTAATATCAAGGATTTCGGTCCTGCGATACCTGGTGTGACTGTGACTTTGCAGAGGCAATTTTATCACGAATCACGTGCCCGGTAAAACCGAAGTATTAAAAAAAACTGACGCGAGCTGCACATGATGTGCTCCATACGGGTTCATCGCCAGAAGGCTTTGATTGAAAACTTTATAATATGACTTAGAGACTAGTTTTTTTTATTATTTCTGTGTTTGATCACATAAATTCTGCAAATGTAACAGAATTATATTAATTTTCATTTAATTCAAATATATCTCAGTTTGAATCAGGGTTGGAATCATGATTTGAACAAAAAATCAAGCGTCGTCAAAAGTTTTTTTTATATATATAGTAATTTTAAATAACCATGGCTAATGGCAATGGCTAATAACCAGAGTTGTAACGCTCAGATTGGACGTAAGTGCCATTCTCACAAAGCAAACACAATAACAACAAGTAATGTGATTAAAACCTCAACCGGCAAACTAAAACCTATGCCAACAATGACAACGTATTTTGGAACATTAAATATCAACTGCATGCTGAAAGCAGGGAAAACCAAACAATTAACTGAAACACTAACACAGCAGAATAGAATGATTTTAGCAGTGCAAGAAACCAGATACATAGACGAAGAAGCCTTTGACACGGATGGGTACAGAATACTAAAGGGAAAAGTAGGGCAAAAGGTAGGAAAAAACATACCTTGTCTAGGAACAGGCTTCCTGGTAAACCATAGAATATTATACTCCGTAACAGATTTCGAATCAAGAACCTCAAGACTGGCAATGGTAAAACTCAAGTGTGCTAATAAAAAATACACGATAATAAACTTTCATGCGCCAACAAATAAAGACCACAAAATCAACCTAGAAAAAGTAAGAGTCGAATGGGACCATCTAGAAGACGAACTGATCAAAATCAAAGAGGGCGAGACAATCATTCTGTTAGGGGATTTCAATGCTCAAATAAATCAAGAGAGGTATTACAGAGAAGTAGTGGGCAAACACCCAGTGTACAAAAATACCAACCAAAACGGGAAGAGACTAATAGAAATATGCAAAAACTTCGGACTCCAAATCATGAGCACGTATTTCAAAGGAGAAACGAAGAAGAAAATGACATGGCAATCTCCGGGGAATAAAATGGGACAGTTCCAAATAGATCATGTCGCAATAACAAAATCGCAGACAAGAGAAATACAAAATGTCAAAGTCATAAGGTCGGCAAACATAGACTGGGACCACTTTCTAACCAGAATAAAAATCAAACTGGTTCCTAACAAGCACAAAACAGAAAGAAATCATAACAGAACATTCAGAGTAGACAACGAACCTTTAAGAAACCAAAGGAAAAATATCAAAAAATGGCGAATGTAGAAACAACAAATTGGGAAAACATAAAGAGAACAATTGTAGAAAGAGCAAAGGAGGTGGTACACCGTAAAAAGACCAAAATACACCAGTGGGGGAGCTTTGACTGTGAAAGAGTAATTCAACAAAGGGCCAAACACTGAAGGACATGGCAAAAGACGAAACTAGATATAGACTATGAAATCTTCCGAGAAACCAGGAAAAACACGAGTAAAATAATTAGAAGAACCAAAAGAAATTATGGCAAAGACACAACAGGGAGGATAGAAGATGACTTTAGGAAAAATATAACCATAGACTACTACAGCACATTTATGGACGCAATCCAAAAATACCAGACACCGAACATATGCTTTCGGAAACCGGACGGCAAAATAGCAGTTAATAACATTAATTGCGAGCTACTAGTAAAACACTTCGAGCAAATACTCAACTGTGAAGCAGCTGACGGCTTCCCGCCAAGCTGGATAACAACCAAAACAGGTGTTGACTCTAAACGAGATGCTAAAAGCGTGCAGCCCGAATATGGTGGAAAATATCTGTAATATGATTAAGAAGATTTGGGAGGATAAAGAGATCCCAGGAGAGTGGAAAGAAGCCATAATTCAACCGATACACAAAAAATGAGACAAAAAAGACATCAATAACTACCGAGGAATCTCACTAAGACAGGTGGTGTATAAGATATTATCCAAAACAATATTAAAAAAAGCTGAAGCACAACTAGATGGTCAAATCGGGTAATATCAAGGGGGTTTTAGAAAAGGAAGATCATGCATTGAACAAATAATGTCTCTCAAAATGATACAAAAACACTACACATCAAGCGGAAAAAAAATGATAACAATGTTCGTAGACTTCCAAAAAGCCTACGACTCAATTAATAGAAACGCGCTATTCAAGGTACTTAGAGATATGGGATTAGACAACAAAACACATAAACTAATTGAAGCAACACTTACCGACACATACGCCACAGTAAAATTTAAGGGACTGTTATCGAGACTAATCAAAATTAAAACGGAGTCGGGCAAGAAATCTCGCCACTCGCCAACTGTGCGCTAGAAAAAGTAATAATAGAATGGAGAAGGAAGATAAGGGAGAAAAATTTATGCGACATATAGCTGACCAAAGATAAATACATTAGAAAACCTATTACAGTGGACTAGGCAGTCCTTTGCGGACGATATAGTAGGAAAGGACGAGGAGGAAGCCAAGGTGAAAATTGAAATTCTCATGGAAATCGTAAAGAAAACTGGTCTACAGATATCTTTTGAAAAGACAAAATATTTTACTACAGAAAAAAAGTGGACTCAGAAAAAAATTAAAACAAAGTACGGAGAAATTGGAAGGGTCCAGAAATTTAAGTATTTAGGAGAAATAATAACACTCAAAGGAAACGACAAAGAAGCATACGAAAATAGGGTCTTAAAGTTAAACAAAGCATACTTCTTATGCATAGGCATCTATAGCAAGAAATCCATTTCGATAAACGCGAAGATAAGACATATATTTCAGTACTTAAACCATAAGTGGTATATTCCGCAGAATGCTTAACGCTAGATCAGGTAGACAGGATAGAAAATATAGAAAAGCGAGAAAGAAGAATCCTTAGGAAAATTCTAGGACCAGTAAAAGTGGGTGAGTCGTGGAGACTCAGAAGCAACGAGGATCTGAATAGAAGTAAACAAACAGAACGCTTCTCAACGACCATAAGAAAACGCAGAGCATGCTTTTATACACACATAATCCGAATGGGTAACGACAGGCTCCTCAAAAGAATCATAATGGTCCAGAAAATGCTAAAAGACCAAGGGGAAAGGATCACAAAAGTAGAAAAAGATCAGGCATTGATGGCGATAATTTAAATCATATGATTTTTTGTTCGGAAGTATTAATATTATTTTATCACACTGGAAAATGAAGCAGCATGGAAAATGGGAACCTGGAATGTTAGGAGCCTAAGAGGAAAAGAAGAAGAATTAGAAATGGAGTTTGAAAATACAGGACTAGATTTATTGGCAATTACTAAAACAAAACTCAAAGGGAAAGGGTCAAAATAAAAACGAACAACGTACACACATGCATATATAGTGAAGTAGAGGACCCATGAGAGCAGCGGCAGGAGTTGCCTGCATAGTGCACAAAAAAAGAGAAAAAGAACTAATAAAATGGGAAACAATAAATGAAAGGATGATGCTAATAGCACTGAATGGGAAAACAAAAGATGAAATGAAAACAATGATAATAGTTTATGGACCAAGTGGAAATGAAAAAGTAGAAAAAAAGGATACATTTTGGGAAGAACTAACGACAAAGACAGAGGAGGTAACTGGTAAACAATATGTAGCAGGCGATTTTAATAGTAGAGTAGGGAAAAGAGATCAGATGTACAGTAATGTGATGGGTAATAACGGGGAGAACAAAAGAATCGAGAATGGGAAAATAATGCTGGAATATTGCCAAATGAATGAACTTATAATAACAAGCACAACAAGTTTTTTAATCATAAAAGAATACACCAATATACAACAGAAGAAAGAGCTAGAAACGAAAAGTCAATTATAGACTACATTCTCGTAAAAAGAGAACACAGAAAAGAGGTAGTGCTAAAGTAAGGAGAGGGCCAGAAATTGGAAGTGACCACTACCTAGTGGTAGCAATAATAAAAGAACCAATAATAAAAAGTGATGTTAACAAAATGAAGAAAATCGAAGTTAAAAAGAGCAAGGCTCACAGATTACAAGAAGAAGACGTAAGCAACGAATACAAGGATCTGGTGGAGAATGAAATAGTACTCAAACAAAATACATACAGGGAAGATTTCAAGCAATTCAAACGTAACTACTCTGGGCGTTTTCATATCTGTGGGGTATCTTTAAAACCGTCGGATAACTATTTGGTTTTTAGTGGGTGGAAAGACCAAGCCTAGCAGGCAACCGATAAAAAAGTGTAAATAGGCAATGCTCTCTCAGCAGTTTCAATTCCTCTCATGTCCTCGAGGAGTGGGTCACATCAGTCGCCTCCCATTCCTCAGTGCCTCCAAACCGGAAGTACGTCGACGCGAAGATGTTATCTCAAGGATAACTCCTTGCTCCTCGTAACAATAACGAGAAACGGGTCGGGAGAGCCCCGACAATGCTGCAGTGGAAGAGCCCAATTGTACCCGCAGCAGCCGGGCTATCGATTGCACCATGACGTCGAAAGTATTCCAAGAAGACCCCAAGCGCCGCCTCCTCGCGGACGGGGGCTTTCCACCCACGATAATAAAATTTCCCGCACAGACCAGCCGTGGAAAAACTCGTCGCGCGGATGAAAAGCGGCCTTTTAATATACCGGGAAATTGTCAGGAGGGATCTCCCGGCGCGGCGCGCTGTAGGGGCGGGCGGTCGGAAAATCACGTTTCCTCGGTAAACATCGGTAATAAGAAAATTGTGTGGGTCGTGCAATCGCTCCGATTTGTGTGCTCGGCCGAATGCACACGGAAGCACAGATGTAAAATAGATTAGGTTCGAGGTACTGTAACTGTCGAATGTGGAGCTAATTTCAGCAAAATTCTTACGTAAGCCAAATATTGTTTATATACTCTAATTTTTCTAAACTGGCGTCCATGTCATCAAACAGCTGTGTGATGAGGTTTTTTCGTATCAACGTGATTGTTTTCTAGGAATATGCATAACAATAGTTTAAGAATCGAAATTAATCTGAGGATTATTTGTTACATAACACTGATCACCGGTGATTATAAATTGGCAATCGGTGTATTAACCGCGGACACAATTTTCGCCTGCCATTCATGTAATAAACCATGTTATGTTGGCGGCCGTGATATTTTTTCGGCGACGATGCCAAATCTTTTTCGCTAACGCATGCTCATACATGTGTGTGTAACCAAACTTCTTTGACGTTTAACTTGTTACATTTGATCTATTATTACAATGCAATGCACAAGATTGATATATGTATGATAAACGGCAGAGAAGTCGACGAATTTGATACGAACCGCGCACTGTCGCACAAGATTGCACGGGCGCAACAGCTGATTGCAGCCATTTTTAAATAGCCAGGACAGCTGGCAACCTTGTAAAATTGTGTCATCGTTATTATGATTATTATTTTTGATGACGTGAACGCCAGTTTAGAAAAATTAGAGTATACTTCCAATTGGAACAAGAAGTTTTGCAGAATGCGAATATAAATATCCTCAAAAAAATCCAACTTTTGCGCAAATTTCAAATAATTCTAAATGTAAAAAAACCACCATGTATTTACTATGTAAATAACTAAAAGTATGCAATAAATCTTGCAGTGATATCTATAGTTTGTTTACTAATTCTTATAAAAAAACATCCATGTATTTTTACTATGTAAATAAATGTTTGCAATAAACCTTGCAATGATATCTAAACTTGTTTACTAATTCTTATAGCGATTTCTGAAAATGCTCTGTAACTGACTTTTTTATTTCTTCTATTACAGCCTGAAAATCTTCTTTTGGCTAGCAAAGCGAAGGGGGCAGCTGTGAAACTAGCCGATTTCGGCTTGGCGATAGAGGTGCAGGGGGAGCAGCAGGCATGGTTCGGCTTCGCAGGAACCCCTGGATATCTCTCTCCGGAGGTGCTGAAGAAGGAACCCTACGGGAAACCCGTCGACATCTGGGCATGCGGCGTCATCCTCTACATTCTCCTGGTAGGCTACCCGCCGTTCTGGGACGAGGACCAGCACAGGCTCTACGCACAGATCAAGGCTGGAGCTTACGATGTAAGTATTTAAACTTAATTATAATGAAAATAACAACAATAGTTGAAATTAACAACATTGACAATAACATTACCATTCACTGTCATTAACAAGTCATTAATGACATTAATATTTATGTCATTAACAATTATGACAATAATTATAATAATAATAATAACTCTAATACAATAATAGAAATAAATACAATAATTTAATCATAATAATGAACTTAAATAATCCTTTACTTAAAAATTAACTTTAAATAAATATTGGTTTATAGAAAAAATATGCTGAACAAAAAAGACCCGAAGAACGTAAGCTATAATAATAATTATAATAATAACCATTTTGTTTAGTAAGACTAATCAATAGTCGTGGGTTCGATTCCTACGTAGTATAAGATTATTTGTAAAACGTTATTATTTCAAATAACCAAAATTGTTTCACAGGACATCTAATGTTGTTATTTTGTAGATAAAATACAAAAAAGTTTTTTAAAATCTAGAATTTGATGAATTAATATACATAAGTCAAGTATTTTAAACCTCACTGTTTTCGAAATAGTTTTCGAAAAAAAGTCGAGTTTTCGAAAATACAAAATGTATTGATGGTTAAAGTGGCGTATTCTATACGGTCCGCCGTTGCACTAGTCTGCAGCCATGTAGCGACACAAGGACATAAGTTAAAATTGTATACAGGGTGTCCCATTTTAAGTGATACCGCTAAATATCTCGAAAACCAAATATTCTAGAGAAAAATGCTTGAGATAAGATTTCTGGCATTTCTTTGATGGCATTCTCTAAGAAGGAAAATAATGTCCACAATTTCGCTTTGTTCATAGTCAACCATTTTGACCTTTTGGAAAATTATTTGACATATGATAGTTTTCAGCATTTATACATTTACCGTTTCCCATGCAACCGTGATCTCCCCCAGTTGTGTAGTGATGCAAAAGGGTGTACTTTAGAACATCATATACATGGTGTCCAAGATAAGGATCAACAGCATGGTATCATATAAATTGTTGAATTCGTTATAGGAAATGCTATTTAATACTGGATGTACTTAATTAACGGGCCATATAAGAATATAAAGTTGAAGATGGTTTCTTCGAAACGAAACATTGTACTGAAAATTATAAACGCTGTATTGTAGAGCTGAAAAAGTTGCAAGGAGAATGTGCCTCTTGTTTTTTTTCGGAAACTTCGGAAAAAAATCGAAAAACGAAATCGCAAGATTTCTGATTTTGTCGAATATCTCCTGAAGTAAGCCAAAATTTCTGATTTTCTAAACAGAATATTACTGACCACTAAATTGTGCAACTTTTTTGTATTTTAACCGTCTTTGTAACTTTTATGGTTTCCGAGATTCCCATGTTGGTGTTCTTTATCTTGGACACCCTGTATAATGTTTGTTTGTTCAACAAAATAAAACAATTAGAATGTTAAATTTAATTTTTCTTAAAGAAAATAAACCATGTTTTAAACCATGTGTTGCAAACCAAGTAAACATGTTGGAGAAGAATTTGGCCAGTATTTAATAAGCAGAAAATGTACTGAGTCGCATTCTGCAATAAAAAATCTACCTTGCCATTTCAAAAGTCACCAAAGAAGGCACTTTCTTCATAAGCATTGAAACTGTCATATTTCAAAAAGTAGGTACGCACAGTTAATTGCGCCCTCAAAATGCTACAATGATGATTTTATTCAGGGGGCTCAAATAAATTGAAAATTAAGAGTGAAAAATTTTAAGTAAGTCCCTCGTTTTATAGTAATTGATAAAAATGTAAACAATAACTATAACTTTTGACTATAACACGATTCACTCAAACGACACTCAAAATACGATTTTGATTCATTCATTTTGTCAAATCTAGAGACATAACTGTCAGATTTACAATTAGTTTGACAGATGAGGATAATGTCTTGTTTTTTTATATTATTAGTTTTTAATAATGTTTAACGTTGAAATGGTATTTTTTATTTTTTTTATTCATAACTCTGTACCCCAGAAGAAACAAAACAAAATTCACTCCTAATTTTCAATTTGTTTTAACTTCCTGAATCAAATCCCAAAAGCACGGGCGTCAATTTTGAGATACCCTGTATATCAATAACATACTTTCATTTCCAAGTGAGAACATATAATTTCGTGTAAAAAAACTCTAGATTCGATTGAAATTTGTATAAATTTTCGTTATAATTGTTGAAAAATGGTTAAATATTTGCAGAAAGTTAATATTTTATAAATTGTTTCTAAAATTCTTGAAATTTATTAAATAGTTAAATAGACAGTTAAATTTTAAATAATAATGACAACTTTTTTTTTAGTATTTTGTAAATTATATTTGAAGACAGAAATCTGTTTTCCAAAATATTAAATATGATTGTAACCAAGTCTAAATCTTCTAAAATATAAATTTTATAAAGTGTCATACAAATATTTAAAAAAATAAATTAGGCCAAGTTGTATGATCGTGGTTCAGTCTCTAAGGATTGCATTATATTAACAATTGTATCCTAGATAACTGAACCTTGTTCAAGGATGATCCACGATCGTGTTCAAGTCGGCCTTAATGCTTTTAAATATTTCCATAATATTTACCATGAAGGTGATCTTACAAATTTTAGAATTGCTTTAAAATATCATATTCAATTGTAAAATCTTGAAGACTTCAATAATTTGTACCCTGAAGCTTTGTTATGTTAAAAAAATAACCAGGCCCGTGGTTCTTCAGTTGTTTTTAAGAAAAAATGTATGAAGAGGTACCGCAACTAAACCACTTCTATTTTCATGCATCGACTATACAGTACCTTCACTGGATCCTGCAAATTTTAGCATTGATTCAAAATTTCAGATAGTGAATCAAAAAAACTTAAATACTTGTTCCAGCTAGTTACGAGTCAAAATATTGAATCTGGGATTTGCCACTCTTCTGCTCAATATTTCATCAATTAAATAATTATATAAAGAACAGAACCACTTTAATCTTCAAAATTCTAAATGGTCAAGCATTGACCATGGAAGAGTCCACTTGATCTTGTAGTTTTTAGTCTTGATCAAAATTTCAGATTAATTTCATAAAATTTGAAATATCTCAATTATTTTTGGTCAAAAAGCCCTGTTGAGAGTAAACAAATTAATTCCAGAATTGGATATACAAATGAATTCCAGAATGGGACATTTTGATATACTACCTTTTTTTTGCTTCAAAACTTAACAGTTCTTCAAATATTATTAAGAACAATAATACAAAGATGAACCAAAACGGTTTCTTCGCCTTTATCGACCACGAAAGAGAATTAGTTGATCTTCCAACTTGTTTACCAAAATTTCGTGCAGTTTATCTGAATGTACTTTGCGTGACAAGAAAACAAGACTGGGACTGTTACTATGTTTTGAGGTGAATGTGTCAGATTACCATGGATACCATATTAATTAATTTGAAAGATTAGTAAGTTATTTCTTATTTATCTGTCAAAATTGATTAAAGCCTCGTTCAATCAATTAAAATAATGCTAAAATCTCGATTAAGAGTTGTGTCACTTTTTTATTATGGCACATAGCACATGCGATGAACCTTGATCTTTAATCTTTGTTTGATTTGTAGACGTTTTTCTGATCTCTACTTTATTTCTAGCCTTGATTCAAAACTTGAAAACATAAGGACCTCAATGATTATTGTACCATTTCAGTAATTGTATTATATATATATTTTGATTTTTAGTCACGATTCCAAACTTCAAATACAATTCAATGGAAACCCAAAGATTTCAAGGATATTTCCATTATCTGAGTAATTGTACTAAATTTAAGTTATTTTTTGCTATGTATTCAATTCAATAAAAACTCAAATATCTCAACAATTTTTGCTCGGTTTGAGTAATTGTACTAAGACTATTTTGAGTCTTTGTACTGATTGTTAATTTACAAATACCACTGAAATCCCCAAAACCTCAATGATGTTTTCACTATCTGAGTAATTGTACTAAAATAGTTTCGTGGTTTATCCTGAGTATTCAAAACCACAAATACAATGCAATGATAACTCAAAAACCTCAAGGAATTTTGCACCATTTGATAATTTAATCTGAAATTATTTTGATTTTTAGTCCCGATTCCAATTTCAAATGCAATTCAATGAAAACACAAATACCTCAATAATTTTTGCACTATTTGAGTAATTGTACTAATATTATCTTGACTTTTAGTCCTGATTATTAGAAACCATGAAACAACTTAATAATAATTCAGAAAACAAGAGTTTTGTACCATTAAAATAATTTCAGGATAAATACTCAAGTTATCCTGAAATTATTTTAATTTTTAGACCCGAGTCTAATTTTATATAGAATTCAATGAAAACCCCAACATTTTTTGCATTACTTGAGTAATTATTCTAAGATTATTTTGAGTTATAATCCCGATAATTCAAAACTGCAAATGCAATTTAATGAAAACCCGAAATCCTCAATGATTGAACTGTATGAGAAACTGTACCTACTAAAATAAAATTATTTGTCATATACATATACATATATTGTCTGTCGTGATTATTCATAATTACAAACAATATAATGAAAATCACACAAAAATGACCTCATACAAAAATATTGATACAATGCAATGAAAACTCAATGATCTCAATGCTTTTCGCACTATTTGAGTAATTTTGCTAAAATTGAATTGATTTTTAGACCTCATACAAAACTATAGATACATGAAATCTCAACGACCTCATTGATTTTCGAAAATTTATTTCATTGTTTGTCCTGATTATTCAAAATTATAAAAAAAAATCAATTAAAACTAATCGACCTTAATGATTATTATTGAACATTGAATATTGATACAATGCAATGAAAACTCAGTGATCTCAATGCTTTTTGCTCTATTAGAGTAATTATGCCATAACTAAATTGATTTTTAGACCTCATACATAACAATAGATACAAGCAATCTCAAATACCTCAATGATTTTTGCTTTATCTAAGTAATTGTAAGAAAATTTATTTCATTGTTTGTCTTGATTATTCAAAATTATAAAAAAAAGTCAATGAAACCTAAACGACCTTAATGATTATTGAACTATGTGAGTACTCGAGGACCAAAATTAATTGGACTTTTTGATCTCATACGAAACTATAGATACAATCATATGAAAGGACCGCTATGATTATTGCAATATCTGAGTAAAAAAACATTTTTAGTTCTTATACAAAACTATAGATACAACTCAATGATAACTCAACAACCTCAGAGATTTTTGCACTGTTTGAGTAATTGTACCAGAAAAAAAAAAGATTTTTAGACCTTATACAAAACTATAGATGCAACTCAATGAAAACTCAAGAACCTCACTGATTTTTACACTGTTTGAGTAATTGTATTAAAATAAATGTTTTTGTTTGTCCCGATTATTCAAATTACAAAAACAATTCAATGAAAACTCAATGACCTCAATGGCATTTCCACTTGTTCACTAAGTGTACCAAAATAAAATTGATTATTAGACCTCATACAAAACTATAGATACAATGCAATGAAAACTCAATGATATCAATGCTTTTTGGATTATTTGAGTAATTATGCCAAAATTGAATTGATATTTAGACCTCATACAAAACTATAGATACAAGCAATCTCAACGACCCCAATGATTTTTGCTTTATCTGAGCGGTTGTATGAAAATTTATATCATTGTTTGTCATGATTATTCAAAATTATTAAAAACATCAATGAAAACTAAACGACCTTAAAGATTTTTGAACCATTTAAGTACCCGGGTACCAAAATTAATTTGAATTTTAGCTCTCATAGAAAACTATAGATACAATCCAATGAAACTCAAGGACCGCTATGATTTTTGCAATATTTGAGTAATTGTACCAGAAAAAAAATAGTTTTAGACCTTATACAAAACTATAGATGCAACTCAATGACAACTCAAGAACCTCAATGATTTTTGCACTGCATTTTTGAGTAATTGAATCAAAATAAATGTTATTGTTTGTCCTGATTATTCAAATTTCAAAAACAATTTAATGAAAACTCAATGACCTCAATGACTTTTGCACTTGTTGAGTAAGTGTACCAAAATAATATTGATTATTAGACCTCATACAAGACTATAGATATAATGCAATGAAAACTCAATGATCTCAATGCTTTTTGCACTATTTGAGTAATTATGCCAAAATTGTATTGATTTTTAGACCTCATAGAAAACTATAGATACAAGAAATCTCAACGACCAGGATGATGTTTGCTTTATCTCAGCAATTGTATGAAAATTTATTTCATTGTTTGTCTTGATTATTCAAAATTATTCAAAAATTCAAACTAAGTGATCTTAATGATTATTGAACTATTTGAGTACCAGGGGACCAAAATTAATCTGAGTTTTATAACTCAACATACAAAACTATAGGTACAATCGAATGAAACTCAACGATCGCAGTGATTTGTGCATTATTTGAGTAATTTTGATACTTTATACAACACTATAGATAGAACTCTATGAAAACTCAACAACCTTAATGATTTGAGTAACTGATTAAGCACTCTTTGAGTAATTGTACCAAAATAAATGTCATATTTTGTCCTGATTATTCAAATGTACAAAAACAATTCAATGAAAACTCAATGAGCTCAATGACTTTTGCACTAATTGAGTAAATGAACAAACATAAAATTGATTTTTAGACCTCATACAAAACTATGATGCAATCCAATGAAATCTCAATGACCTCGATGATTTTTGCATTATTTAAGTAATTATATTAAAATAAATTTAATTGTTTGTCGTGATTATTCAAAATCACAAAGCAATTTAATGAAAACTCAACGACCTCAATGATTTTTGCACACATGATGTTTAGATATGAAACAAAAGTTCAAAATACGATTCCATGAAAACTTGAAATCCCAACAATTTTTGCAATATTTGAGTAATTCTACTAAAATGTACTATTAATATTTATTTTCTAGTATCCGAGTCCCGAATGGGACACCGTGACTCCGGAGGCAAAGAACCTGATAAACCAGATGCTGACGGTGAACCCGGGTAAGCGTATCACCGCTGCCGAGGCCCTCAAGCACCCATGGATCTGCGTAAGCTCCGCCAACCCCCGCGTTTCGTACGCACTCTATATCAACATTTTCCTTGCAGCAACGCGAACGCGTGGCATCAGTCGTACACAGGCAAGAGACCGTCGACTGCCTCAAGAAATTCAATGCCAGGCGTAAGCTTAAAGTAAGTCAGCGACAGCTTCAGACGATTCACAATCCGTACATTAAATATGTAAAAAAAAGAAAACAGTTATTGGAGTTAAAATTGTGATATATAAATTATGGCGAGGAAAGAGCTTCTATTTATTGGAATGTCGTTATGTAAATTGATTGAATTCAATTCGACCAAAGTCATCGTTGGCATCAATAATATTAATTTAATAATGTCATCAATAATAATAATTATTATTATGGCATCAATAATAATAACGATAATTATTAATGGCATCAATAATCATAATTATTATCATTATTGGTATCAATAATAATAATTATTATTATTATTGGCATCAATAATGTTAATTATTATTATTACCAATTTCAACAAAAGTACACTAGTGATTAAGCTTCATATTTTTATATTCTTGGCAGTAAAATTAATTATTTTTATATAGAGGCTGCGAAATTACTGTATATCTTCATATTTTTAAGCTTAATACGTTCATATTTTTAAAAGTATATAAATAATATCGTACTATTTTTGAATTCCAACTTTTTTCACCGAACTGTTTACATTTTACCAGACAAAAATAACGTACTATAATCTTGCATTGTTAAATAATCTTGTTATGTACTAGGGCGCCATTCTCACCACAATGTTGGCTACACGAAACTTCTCCAGTAAGTATTTTTCAATCTATTTACCACTTAAACTTAAAACGTGTAAAAGCTCAGACTTAAAAAAAACAAAACCCACGATTAGATCACCCCCACTTCTATTGTATGTACAATCTAATCTATGCATCGAGTCTGCAATATTATTTTCACATTCTGCAAACAATCAGTAATTTTTACACACAATATCAGTGAGATGAACAATTTTTTTTCAAATGTTATTAAATATTTTTGAGGAGTGTTTATTCAAAGAGTTTGTACTGGCCTAATTGAGTTTGGTATAAACTCATAAAAACAAATGAATCATAGAGTATGCTTGGCTTTCTTAGAACTAAAAATATTTATTTATAAACAAAATTAAAAAATATATATCTAAACATTGTTTAGCAATTTTTAATTTTTTAATAACCGTGTGCACCATAAATTACTCAGATACTGCCAACGCCAATAAAACAAATAAAACAAATTATAGTTATTTAAAATTTTCGTGTTCATGTTGCAATTAAGTAAATGTTTTCGATTTACTGGTTTATTCTAATATCGATGTCTTGTTTCTATGACTTTGATGATAGCCATGGAGTCTAATAATTGATTAAAGTTTATCGGGCATTAGAAATTGTATTTAATTGTGCAGTGGTTTTAGCCACTAATAATGACCAATAAGTATATTATAAAGTCTCATTATTAAATTCAATGCTAGTGGAGGTTATCCATCGATTATAATGAACCAGAGATTGGAAGACTGTGCGTTTTAAATGGCCAGTTGCGTTGCACTGATAACTAAATAACGTTGCAGATTCGATGTCGTATTCCCCCCTGTTGTAAATAAAAACGAATAACTCGTCTTTTACTATATGTTGCTCCCCCGAATCCCCTGTGCTCAAGAGTATTCTCATTTTAGTTCTTACTATTTTGCGTTATTAATATCAATGTCACTAGCATTTATATATAACACCCGACCATGAAATGTCACACCGTATTTTTTTGGACGACCCCCGTACACACAGAGCTCACACAGCCACACTCACACATTGACACGACTGCGGGTTCGCATCCCTCGGGAGGACATCCCGCTTACGTGGCACCGAAGGCACAGACGTCCCCCGATTTATTTAATTATTATATTGCTATAAATATATAACTCACACACAGCTGCAAATACAAAAATATTATTATTATATATATAAGACTCACATACAGCTTGAAATGTGAAAAATTTAGTGTGACTGTACATATGAAATGCGTTGAGAAGCCGGCATGCAATAGACGCTTTTTGGTTCGAAATTCAAGTGATTTTGGAATTTATTACAAGTGGATGCGCTTAGTTACCATTCACTATTAATAATAAACATATTAACAACCATAAATTAAATAATCAAATTGTAAAATATTATATAGTTTTAAGGTTTTTAATCATTATTGGTGCTTACATACATACTGCTGACTAAGGAATTTATGAAACCATTAAGTTACAATATTCTCAATTAAAATTTGCATTATGTTTTTAAGGTTTTGAATCATCATTGGAGTACATACATCATAAATGAATTAATTTAAGATATCCAATCATTTTAAATTTTATTTTGGCGATGAAATGCCGATGAATGCCTAAAAATTGCACAAAACTGTTGAAAATCACTAATTTGATTTAAAATTTTAAAAAATTCTGTTGTATATATAAGAAGTGTATTTGTAAAGAAAATCAGATTGCTGGCATAAAAATTCGTAAGTAGATTTTTTTTAAGTATAACTTATTTTCTTACCATAATGGATCTAATTAAAAATATTTTATTTTATTTCTCAGTTTCTTTAAAATGTAAATACAATTCATATTACTCAAATCAGCGAATTTGATTTTTATACGAATATTATTTTTAATATGTTTCTGTACGACAGAAAAAAATGCATACAAATCTGATGCATGTCAACAGCACATGACTTTCTCCTTACATTTTATTTATTTCAATTCTTCATCATTCATCAATTATATAATCAGTAATAATATTTGTATGAACAAATATTAATATTGACTGCAATTTTTTCAAAAATCTGCGAATGTTGTAATTTAAATATAAGTAAAGTTGCATTTTTTTTCAGTTGAGTAAGTTTATGTTTAGTTTAAGTTAAGTTATTTATTTCAATGTATACTTTAAGTATTTTCTGTACACTATTTTAAAACACTCAAACTCAAAACATACTCAAGTAAAGTGTATTATGAAAGTAAAGTAAACATACAAATCAAATTATTGGCATCAGCATGTTTATAATGATTAAGTTTATATCAAAATGATATAAAGTATAAATCCGAGACTGCATATAGATGGGAAGACTGATAGAAAGTTTTTACTACTACTACTACTACCATTACACTATCAATACACAAGACAACCAAAATTACCAAGGCAGGTAATAGTATATTACATTATAAGCCGTGTAAGTGGGTTTTTAATGGCGATACAAGGGAATGACTGACGAGCCGTAGGCGAGTATGTTACCTAGCAGAGCTAGTAAAAACCATAACCCGGCGTATAATGTACAATATTTTATTTTTTAAACACGAGTAAATAGTTAAATTGTCAGTGTCAAAATTTTCACAAACACAATATCATAATTTCAATCATAAATGCACTTTTATATTTAAATCGATGGACGCAAAAGTTGAAACAAACATGCCAAATAATAGTAATTGAAAATTAAATGAATTTAAATAATATAAACATGACAAGGGAATAGGACAATAATATAAACATAATATAAATTTTACACGGGACAAATAAAATTTTTACACTGGCTCGTGTCAACCATTGCATGCACGGTTCATGTAATGGTTACCTTACCAGGCAAGTGTACAGGCAGGTTAGAGTGACATTTACGCGTATGAAACAATTAAAATGTTTTACCTGCCTTGGTAATTTTGGTTGTCTTTTTATTAAATATTGATCAAAATTGTGTCAATTGGGCCAATTAATCAATTTTTCAAGATGTTTAATAAATCTGATAAATAACGAATCTGGTGGAATTTTCAATAAATTTTCAAAACTTTATTTTACAGTTTTGACATCTGTTGTATCAAAAATAGAAATTTCTTGGACTTGACTTGGAATTTTCTAATTACATTAATAAATCTGATATAAGGCTAATTTTCGCTTTTGTCAAGAATTAATTCCCATGAAAAGAAAAGGTTATAACTAGATTTTAAAATACCGTGAAAAATTTATGGTAATTAAAGATTTTGATGTGTTAGATTTAAAATATAGTGAACAATCTGTGACTATTTCAGTGTTATTCATAACAAATTAAGCTGCGGTTTATCGGTGGTGTAACCTTAGTAACCATGGTGACCCTTTGTAAAACACCGCTAAACCACCATTAAACAACGGTTTAATTTTTTATGAATAACACTGTTACAGGTTTTGAAAATGTAATCTCTAAAATTTCTTAAACATCGTTAAGAAATTTTCAAACAATTTAACGAATCTGATACAGTACTTAACTTTCATTTTTGTCAAGAAGCAATGAAAAAATTATCCAAGATTTTAATATACCGTGAAAATCTATGGTACTTAAAGATTTTGAAAATGCTATCTTTAAAATATCGTGAAAAAGCAGTGACAATTAAAGTTTTTGAAAGTGTAATCTCTAAAATTTCATCGACATCGTTTTCAATTTTATTTGAAGAATCTGATATATTACTGTGCGAACCAAAATTATTTTCATCTAAGAGGGCATTAAGCTTTACGGATAAGCTATAGCTTATCGGACTTATAAGGTATAGTAAATCGGACACTAAATAGTTTTTTCTTGAATTCATTTGTTTTGTAAGCAAAAACTTTCATCCAAATAACAGTATTAGTAGCAATATTTTAATGGATATCGACCTGCAGTCCTTCCATTAAAGACAACTTTTTTTTAACCTTTTTTTAACAGAATCTTTTTTTTTAATCCTTATGAATACTATAAGTTAAACAAAAAGCACAAAAAGCCATAAACAGATGTTCTTAGTAGTACTGGAAGCTTTATTAACACTTTTCTAATCTTTTGGCGCATCAGTTTGTATGGCGTAAGCTTCAGTTATCAATAACTGCTCGGTTAATGAGCTCCAAAATAAATAGGAGAACTCAACTCAGACCTAGTAATTACTTTGATTATTATTAATTTTGTTATAGCTGGTCTTTCCATCCACAGCTAAAGTTGCGAATAGATTGTAAACTGCTTCTGCAATAATTTTCTAGTGCAAGCCTATTCTTCATTTCTGATCTGCTTGATGATGTCCATTTGTAACTTCGGCAAAACCGAAGAGGTTTTCAGATTTTGCATTCAGTTGAAATGTCATCATTTTTTATATCGAATTTAAGGAAAATGTTTTTATAGTTTGCATTCAGTTGAAATTTTAGCATTTTTTTATAATGAATTAATAATTTGTAAGGATTTAAAAAAAAACTTAGGTTGACTTGTATTTTCAAGTATTTCTAGACAAAACAAAAAATAATCTTTGTACAGTTTAGGCAGTTCTGCAAATTTTTAGACATTTATTATTTTGATCTAAATTTTTTACGCACCAACTTGCCTGATATTTCCATATCATATTCAATGGTAAAATCTTGAAGACTTCAATGGTTTTTACCTTGTTATGTTAACAAAATAACCAGCTCCGTGGTTCTTCAATTGTTTTAAAGAAAAAATGTATGAAGAGGTACCGCAACTAAACCACTTCTATTTTCATGCATTGACTTACAGTACCTTCACTGGATCGTGTAGATTTTAGCATTGATTCCAAATTTTAGGTAGTGAATCAAAAAAACTTAAATACTTGTTCCACCTAGTTACGAGTCAAAATACTGAATCTGGGATATGCCACTCTTCTGCTCAATGTTTCATCAATTAAAGAATTATATAAAGTAGGAACAGAACCACTTTAATCTTCAAAATTCTAAATGGTCGAGCATTGACCATAGAAGAGTTGATCTTGCAGTTTTTAGCCTTGATAAAAATTTCAGAATAATTTCATAAAATTTGAAATATCTCAATTATTTGTAAGTTATGTCTTATTTATCTGTCAAAATTGTTTAATGCCTCGTTCAATCAAATAAAATAATGTTAAAATCTTCATTAAAAGTTGTGTCAGTTTTTTATGGTGGCACATAGGACATGCGATGATCCTTGATCTTTAATCTTAGTTTAATTTGTAGACATTTTTCCGATCACTCCTATATTTTTAGCCTTGATTCAAAACTTGGAAATTTGAGGACATCGATGATTATTGCACCATTTGAGTAATTGTATTATAAATATTTTGATATTTAAGTCACGATTCGAAACTTCAAATACAATTCAATGGAAATCCTAAGATTTCAAGAATTTTTCCATTATCTGGTTAATTGTTTCCTTAAAACTTTAGTTACCTAATAATTGTAAATTTTATATACCTACAATTAATATTCCTAGTTCCCGGATCATATATACATTGTTTGGTTTTCTGGTCAATATTTTAACTGTTGTAACTGTCTGTTTAGATTTTAAAGAATGCGTCAGCTTCATGTGAAATTGGTAATTTTTTAAAAATTTATCATTTTAGTAAATTTATCATTTTAGTAAATTAAACATTTTAATAAATTAAACCATAATACTTAAATAACTTAGTACCTAAAACAGATCATTTTGATCATTCAAAATTTTACAAAATTTTACATTTTGCTCATCATCGATCGAAAATGCGTCTATTGCGTGCAGGGGCGAACTAGCTGTTAGAGAAACGAGTATGCAGCAAGTTCACGGCTATCCATCCGTGTCCAGCATCCTCATCACGCACGTTTCCACCAACAATCGCTGTCAGTGCAGTTGGCTGTGAGCCCGACCCTGGACCGGCGGGCTGGCCGTGAAATGCGAGGGATACGTAACTGTTTTTAGCTGCTTTTGAAATGGAAATGGCATGATGTAAAGTTTCGTTTTGGTTTATCCTGATCCGTATAGTTTCCGTTTTGCGCCACGATAATAAGTGCCGCTGCGAGATAAGGTAAAGATATTTACATTCACACGAAACTTTTCGAGAGACAATCACTGGATAGGTACGTGTGGAAATCGGGCGATGGCTTCTGTTGGCACTGGAATATGTTCGTCCACAATAATTTGTATAATGAAAAGTTTAAACACATCCGAACTGTTGTTCAGAATTAAACAATAATTCACCCACGTAAACGTAATTCGAAATTATATAGAAGAATTACATTAGAAGTGGAAATAATTGTTATTAAGCTTGTATGCAAAGAACTGTAAATCATCAGGTTTATATAAAACATGAAAACATATCTTTGATGGGTGGGAAAAACAGTATATGTCAAGAATTAGCATTTTAAGGAAGCGTCGACTTGTACCTTTTTTCCCTCGAATAATCGTAGCATTTAAAGTTGTACTAAAACTGCCAACCTATTTAAAAGCCTTAACTGAATTATGTGACATATACTATTTCAAACACAATGTACAGCTTCACTTTCTCAAATATAATTTGACTTAAACTCTTTTCCCAAATTTTCGACTTATACTGTTTTTCCCACCCGTCACAGATATATTCTCATAAATTATCATAATTCCTGTACATACTTAACGTCAGATCTAATTTTTAACTTATAACAATTTGCGTAATTTTGACGGTGCAAGGGTGTATTATAATCTGCGGCCAACGAGCAATTAATTAACGCCGGCGTCTGTATTAAACTCGTATTATGCATAATCTACAGGTCGACACGTGTTATTGTGACACTTGTAAACGGCGGGCGTGAGTACTGGCTCGTTTAATTTATTTTCAGAGTGCTCGAATGTACGAGTAACATCATAACAACCGCTTTTAGGCCAAGAACAACATTCGGGCGGCGACAGATTTATGCAGCGCGTATTCTCACTCACTGCCTAATGACTCGATACTGCACTGATTACTGCATTCGATGGCTTTCACAGATTTTATTTTTATTTCATATCCACTCAATTGCGTTGTATGGATTTAATTTCTAATAATTTATGGATATTTTCTATAATCTTGGATATGCAAAAACTTTCTCAATGAATCACATTTTTTTCAAAAATCAAAAATCAAAATGTTTTTCCTATTGGGAACTCTACCCGATGAAACATTATAGATGTATACATGTCAGCAGTAGACTGACATGTATTCTGCTATTGCTGCTAGACTAATGATAATTGAGGAAGAAATCTGATTGGAAGTTATTGGTCATATGGGCTTCACAAATCATTTTTATTATTTTTTGGGATCAGATGCAACGTTGCCAAGTAACTCACATTTTAATTAAATTTAACGAAAAATCATGGACGTGGAAAAATATTCAAAAAGACTCATTATTAGATATCAATGAAAGAATCTGAGTATGCAAGTACCCAAGCAATGTGCCAAAACATATAGGGTGAATATAGATCAGAATATAAAGATATATACAGGGTATTTCATTTTAAAAAAAAAAGTATTAGCCATTTGAAAATAGCAAAATTGTATCGTTGTTTCAGAACACCCTGTGTATTCTACGTGACTCACAATATTGTGTATGTTTTGGCACATTGCTTGGGTACTTACATACCCAGATTTTTTCATTGATCTCTTATCATGAGGTTATGTTGAATTTTTTTCCACGTCAATGTTTGTCGGTAAATTTGAATGAAATGTAAATAACTGTATATTCACTCTGTATATTCTTTCATTTATAGGATCTGCTTCATATGGGCTTCATAAATCATTTTTATTTTGAGGGATCTCTATATTTTGGATCTGATAAGATCCCTACTTTTCATCTGATCCCTAAAAATGCAAATGATTTGTGAAGCCCTATAGAAACAGATCCTAAAAATGAAAGAATATACAGGGTGATCCATGTAAAAAAGAGACCAATGTTGTGTCCCGGATGTATGGTACACCCTGTACACTCGAAAATAATTTCTAAAAGTAGCACATCAAGTTTCCTATAACTTCCAATCACATATTTTCCTCAATTTTCATTAGTCTGACAGCAATGGTCCGAGCGAGGATAGGTTGGCCACCCTGTATATAAATCTTTCCATTATGTCAAAATTTTCAAAGATTACTGCAAGGTTTTTAATGAGAAGTTTTCTGCCATTATTTTAGTGATTACTGTTAGAATTTATATTACTTATGTAACAATTCAATTATATCACTATTTCTGTCAACAATTTAATTATTCTCACAAAAATTAACTGATTTATAATAATTGTTACTGTCGAAATGGGCATTATTTTCCACATTAGATTTTTATTTTTACTTGTCAAATTTTTCATTAGGTATGTCAAAATTTTACTGATCGCAAAATGTTTAACGATTAATTCACTACTCAAAAGAATGATCCCATATTACAAAAAAAAAATACCATTATAATTTTTTTTAAGTTACCGATGGGATTCGTATTTGTAGGTAGAAACAAACAGAATTACAAATTTGCTATAATTCTTTTGAGTTTATATTAGAATTTCATTACAAGCTATCAACTTTTCAATGGTTACTGTCAAGTTTTCAATAATTTCTGTAAAATTTTAATGATCACTGCCAATTTTTGGTGATTAAAAGATTACTGTCAAAATGGATTTAACTCGCATTAAATTCGTGCCTAAATTTTAATTTCATCATTTAATTTTCTTTGATTGCTATCACATCTTCAATAAATTACTTGCGTATATTTTTAACCATTTATGTCCCAATTACAATTTCAATTACTATTTATGTAAAAATATAAATCTTTTATTTTTTCGGTCAATATTTTAATTTTGGTGGCAAAAATCACTTACCTATTTGCCAAATTATTTTAATTTAATGGGTCTAATTCAAAATGGGTATAATTTTCCCTCTGAAATTATAGATTACGCGTTTTAAACTTTCAAGTACTCCAACTTTAAATTCTGTCATAATTTCAATGATTACAGTCATTTATTTTAAACCATTTTTGCGAAAATGTAAAATGATTGTTATCATTTTTATTATAATTTTTAATGATTGTTTTTATAATTGTAATGCAAACTGTCAAATGTTCAAATGTTACTGTTTTCAACAAGTTTTCAACAATTTGTGTCAACATGTCATTGATCACTGCCAATGTTTTAGTGAGTTATGGGTTATTTGTTTGATTATTTATGTGAAAATATAAATTATTTTATTATTCAGTATTTTTTCTGGCAAAAAATCACTTGATTGTGAAATTATTACTTTCAATATGTGTATAATTTTCCACATTAAATTTTCAATTACTAGTGTCGAAATTTCAAGCATGCCAAAATTTAAATTCTGTCAAATTTCAATAATTACTGTCACATCATCAATGATTACTGTCATATATTTTAAACCATTTCTGTCAAAATTTCAATAATCATGGCAAAACTTTGAAAGGTTGCTAAGAGAATTTCAATGCAAACTGTTAAATTTTCAACGCTTTTCGTAAAAAATACATTGACCAATCACTGATAATGTTTTAGTGATTACTGTAACAATTTCAATGAAAACTCAAATTTTCTATTATAGTTGTTAGATTTTTGTATTACTTTAACAATAATTTTATTATTTCTGTCATTTAAATTTCTCTGTAAATGTTTCAATGACCTGTATCAAAATTTCATTTATTTTGTCATATCTTCTAAGTTTACTGTCAAAATTTTAATTTACCTTGTCAAAATTTCAATTTTTCTGTCTAAGTTTGATAAATGTTCTCAAAACTACAAAGGTTGCTGCAAAAGTTTTAATAGTTTTTAACAACATTTATTTTTTTCTGAAATAATCTCGACAATTCTGTCATAAGTTCAATGATTACCGCCAAATTTTCAAACGTTTTAAAGTATAAATTTTTGGGATAAAAATATTATAATTACTGTCAAAATTTCAATTATGCTGACTAACGGACTTACTAACGACACTAACAACGGCTACTACACCAAAATGTTCGAAATGTATTAACAAGCCTTTTTCTGAATAAAAACATGAGAAACCAAACTGTTATATAAATAGTTGAATTCGTAATAGGAAATGCTATCTAATAGCATTACATTCTTTACGGGGCATACAAAAAATTAAAGTTGATGATGGTTTCTTCGAAACGAAACGATGTATAGAAAATTTGTAAACGCTGTCTTGCAGAGCGAAAAATGTGGCAATGAGAAATTGCCTTTGGTTTTCTTATAGCTTCTCAAATAACTTCAGTAAAAAATAAAACCAAATTTCAAGATTTAGGATTTTGTCAAATATCTCAGGAAGTTAGCGAAAATTTCTGGTTTTCACAACAAAATTTTACTAACCATTAAATTGCACCAACTTTTTTTGTAATTTAACCGCCGTTGTAACTTTTACGGTTTCCAAAATCCCCATGCTATTGATCCTTATCTTGGACACCCTGTATTTTGGGTATTAATTGCAGTGTTGGTAGTTCTTTGATAAAAAACACATTGTATTAATTATTTTCTCATAATGTCAATGATTACTGTCAAAGTTTTAATTCGCTCAGTGAAAGTGTAAAGCGAATTTTTCAAGTGTTTAAAAAAATTAAACTTAAACTTAAACTTAAAACTTTTAACTTAAAATAATATTGCTTTTACCACATTTTCATTATTTCTCGCGTTTAAAAATTTCTGTAAATATTTGAATGACTACTATAAAATTTTCAATTTTTACCATATCATCAATGATTCTTATTAAAGTTTTAATGTACCTACTGGGTCAACATTCGAATGATTATTATCAAAATTTCCACGATTTCTGTCAAAGTTTGAATTGTATTTACTAATATTTTATTATTTTTGGTATTCAGCTACCTGAAAATATGTCTCAGAAAAGCCTATTTTCGTTTTTGAGTTATGGTGCATGCGCCAGATATCAAACAAATTGTGAATTATGGGTTCAGATTTCCCAAAAACAATTCAACTCATCTGTAATTTACTTTATAACTTTTTATGTCCCTTTAAAATAATTGCACTTTCCTGCATATTCTTTAAGTTTGATTTTTTTAAGTAATCAAATATGATTGGATAATATAATATTTTTAAATTCTAGTAAATTCCATAGCTTGAAATATTCCAGTCTTGTAATAATTACATACAGAACCTTTTGTCTCGCCTAAAATAACGTAAAATGAAGACAAAAATGTCCAACCTAATCTCATGTATTGCTTTTTTGCATTTTGGTGGCCGCGCCAGGTTACAATCTAATTATGAATTATGTAAATGCAGATTTAACAAATTTCAGGTATTTATACAGGGTGTTAGGGAAGTTGACCAAAATCTTTCTAGGGATGAATCAGTGTGCAAAATGAAGTCGAATATTCCGTTGCCACTTTTGTCCCAGATGCATAGTTTCCCCCTAAAACCATGTTAAAATTGGTACCGCATATGTCTCGAATTGCTAAATAAATCTCGAAAGTGCACTTTTAAATTTAGCATGTTACTTGCATTACTTTTAAATGTGAAATTGAACGTTTGAAACTTTGCAAAAAGAGGTGAATCAGGGTGCAAAATGAAGTCGAATATTCCTTTGCCACTTTTGGCCCAGATGCATACTTTTCCCCTAAATCCATGTTAAAATTGTTACCGCATATGTCTCGAATTGCTACAGATAAATCTCGAAAATGCACTTTTAAATTTAGCATGTTACTTGCATTACTTTTAAATGTCAAGTTGAACGTTTGAAACTTTACAAAATGGGATGAATCAGGGTGCAAAATGAAGTGGAATATTCCTTTGCCACTTTTGGGCCAGATGCATAGTGTACCCCTAAATCCATGTTAAAATTGGTACCGCATATGTCTGGAATTGCTAAATAAACCTCGAAAATGCACTTTTAAATTTAACATGTTACTTGCATTACTTTTATATGTCAAATTGAACGTTTGATACTTTACAAATAGGGTTGATTCAGGGTGCAAAATGAAGTAGAATATTATTTTGCTACTTTTGGCCCAGATGCATAATTTCCCTCTAAATCCATGTTAAAATTGGTACCGCATATGTCTGGAATTGCTAAATAAATCTCGAAAATGCACTTTTAGATTTAACATGTTACTTGCATTACTTTTAAATGTCAAATTGAACTTGAAAAAAAATCCATCTAAATAAAAAAATGCAAAAGAATATTCAACTTCAATTTGTTCCCTGATTCACCCCTAAAAATGTTTTGTTCAACTTCCCTAATACCCCGTATAATAATCAAAATTTCCTGCAAATTTTAAAATGTTGGTTTTAAGTATTGCATATCATTTGGAACAGTGTCACAATTCGAAAATTTCAATTTGATAGGAGACCAAAAAGAAGGATTATATTTAGATAAATTCAATGGTTTCAAGCACAATTTTGTAAGCGAAAATAATAGATCTATTACTAGATTTAATTTGTATTATACCTGTAGGGTACGCCTGCATTATATTATAGCACAATTGAGTCGCCTAGATTCAAAACCGGTTATACCGGTTTTTACGAAAATGAGATACTTGAGAAAAACTGTAGCGACACCGTTTAGTTACATTTTTCGGTGGTTGTTGAAAAAATGTACGTACAATATTAGATGTAATGGTAGATGTAATATTAGATGTAATGGTATTAGATGAATTGTAAAGAAACAAAGTAAAGCCGTTTCAGAAAAAAAAACGGAAAATGAAAATGCGCACTTAGTTTACTTAGTATTAAAAATGGATATAACCGGTTTTGAGTCTAGGCGACTCAATTATTAATGATAATGTATGCACTCAAAATTGCAACGTTTTTAGTTGTGTCACTTTTTCAAGTGACGTGCGATATATTATAACCAACATTATAAAATTTGCAGGAAATTTTGATGCACTTTCATATAATTAAATTTTAATGGGTGGAGTAATACTAATAATAATACGAGATATATTTCAGTAAGACTTAGTAATATATGCGGGGTCTCAAATTCCTAATACATCAAAATAGTTCACATGAATACTATGCTTGAATGTTATGGTGAAGGCGCCGGGAATTGAACAAATTATTAATTGCATTAACAAATATTTACTAAAATAAATTTTTGCTACAGCTAGCTTGAAATCCATTTCAGTTATACAAATTTAAATAACACTTGTAAAATACTCCTAATTATTTTTAAATGGCCGATGGCTAATTGCCTAATAAAGATTATTTTCTTTCTCTCCACAATTTCGTAGTGTTTAAAATACCATTTTTTAAATTAAATATACTTAATAGGGGGAGTTTTACAGCCAGATGTTCTTATAAAATACGCAGCTTAAAATTTATTTAAAATTTAAAATAACCATTTTTTATGTAAACGAACATTTGCGTTTTGGTGGATGCGCCGGGCATATAATTGTTCACGAATGAGATTTGAGTACTGCATTGAGTAATTATCAACGTTAATAATCAGAGAATTGTGCACGTCATTAAAATTTTAAAATACGTACGTTTTATAAAAAAAAATATTAATCGACGTAATAATTACACCATAACTAATCAATAATAATGTACAGTATATTTTGCTGCAAATGTGAAATTCAAAAGCTTGGTTGGTTTTTATATGCTTATTTTTAATTTATGTTTTACTTATGTTAATGAAATTTAGAAATTTAGGACTGTTGTAAAGGTTTTTATTTTTTTTTTTGTCGGTAATATTAGTTTGCAATTGAAAAAGTAAAAACCTCAAAATTGAATAAAAAATTTACATTTTGATATTTTCAATTAATTTGAATAAAAAACTATTTATTTTTGAATAAAAAAATTTAATAATTTGAATAAAAAACTATTCAACTAAATTCCAGGTTTTAACTGTTGATTACACAGTTAACTCCGACATAGAAGGGCTACATATTTAACTCTGGGCTATTTTATTACAAACTACATATTTAGCCCTCGACTTAAATACTTAGCTCCTTACTGTAATATTTAACTGCCAGCTTAATATAAGTTTCGCATGTAAAATTCGTTTATAGGAAAAGATAACAAATTTTCATAATCAATTAATAAATTTTGAATATATTTTGTACAATACCTATAGTACAGTATTACATATAATAATACCTACTAAGTAAAAAATGTATATGTTTTATGGAAGTATGTCATTTTGAATTGAAAATTCATAATTTGTCTATTTATGATTGAATCTTATTTATCGATAAAGTCTCTATAATCATGACTATAATCTATGACTATGACTATCAGATAATTTATCTATAATCATAACTTTTTGGTTTTTAATTTTGTACATTAAAAAAAAGTGAAGGCGTTTAATAGCGTAGCCTATCTGCCATAGCAACGAAAATAGGTCATCATTAAATTAGCACAGCTATTTATCTGTTTATAATGAAGTTTATAATCAAGTATAATGAATTGGCATAATGAAGAACGTTAAATCTACCATACCAGCCAAAATCGGTCGTCGAAATACAAGCATAAATATTTATACTTACTTATTTCAAGTTTTGAAATTATTCCACTGCCAACAAAAACCGTGAAGCCCACGTATCTTCGCCCATGGAGAAGAAATGCGTCCAGCACACCCACACACACGAACACACACTCACACACCACACAACAGATTGGTGATATTTGACCCCCTCCCTCCACTACCCCCTTGATTGAACCGAGCTGCACTTGGCCCCGTTCAGTCGTGCAGATATTAACTATTTAGTAGCTGCGCTCATTAGTATTAGTTATAACTATATATGTACATATATACATATATACACATGAAAAAAAAACATGATAATTATAAACAATTGAAAATAATTTTAATTGTCTCTATGAAGCCGCCTGTGTTTCGATTTCCGCTGTATCGAAGCTCATCAGCCTATAATGCTGTACATTGGCTATCTGAGAATTTATATTGGCTAGTAGCCATATGTATGAAACTATGTATATACATACGCATGTACTTATGTATGTATGTTAATGTATATGTATACATACATGTGTATATGTAAATGCATACACATACATGTGTATATGTATATGCATATACATACATATGTATATGTATATGCATATTTACAAGCATGTGTCTATCCTACATGTATAATATATTTACAAGTACGTGTGTATAAAGTAGATACATATATTTATATGTACGAATATACATGGCATATACATATGTATGTCAGTGCGCGTACATGTGGGTATATGCTATATATTTACATATATTTAGAGCATTGAGTAGTTGGTAACTTTGTTTTGTTGGTTGTGGCGGACTTGTTCACGTCACCCTACCTCACTTCACTTCACCTTGATGCAACTAGAATGTGGTAAGAACACGACCTGCATTTATCCGAAAAAAAAATTAAATATTGTTGAGTCTTGAATTGGGATATGATTACTACCTCTTACCGTCATGTTACCATAACGCTTTCGGTGCAAAATGCAAACCATACAAGGGCTACAACTTTAATAATAACGATTGCAATCCGTGTGCGTAGAGTTAAGTCTCCGACTCATAAATAGTTGGAGTTCGATCCCCTCTCAGGGCATTGTTAAAAATGTTCAATTGTCGCCGGATTATGTTTTTTCTGTAGCATATTCAAATAAAATGACAAAAAATTGAAATTCAGACAATTTTTACCCGTATGGGGTGTTGAGTTTAGGCTCCGATTTTTATTATAGTTTTATAGTTTAATTTTCATATTTAACAAGAATCAATATCTCAAATAGTTTATTATTAGTTATATGTTATTTTAGTACTTTCTTATGTTTTACAATATTTTTTTTTTTTTATATTAACTGGTTGGGATATACAAATAAATAAATACTGTAAAAACGTAGTAAAATAGCAAATGACAAATAAAAATCAAAAATATCTGGTAACATGGATAAAATACTAACAAAAATCTCCAATAGTTTTATCAATATTTTCGAAAATTACAACTTTGAATACGAATATCGTCAAATATTATTTAAGTTTGGCAAAATTACATAAGTGTACGAAAAAAAAAGTACTTATTATTTTAAAGATTTTAATATACAAAATCCTCAACATCCAATACGGATAAAAGACGATATCGATCATGAAAGAAGATAAATACCCAGAATATTATATTTTTGCAAAATTGTAAATAAATATATCAAATATGACTACAGAATAAAAATAATTTGCCAGTTTCATTGAATATGTAACAAGTTTTTTTTTTCAGAATAGCCAACAAAATTATAATAAAAGTTTTTATCATTATTTATTATCATAAAAACATATATATTTTTTAAATCTGTTTTTAGAATATTTAGTACTAATTTAATAATACTGTTATGAAAACTATTAAAGAAACCCTTGATTGGTGTGCATTTTTACCAATCAGTTTGTATGCTTCACGCATGCGTTTTCTACTTAGTTACAAGATCATATGGATGCGTTTGTGTTATTAATTTGAGAGCATTGTTCTTCACACCTCATCTTACTCACCTCACTTTAACACCTTTCTTAACTGTATTTTATTGTGCCATCCGTTAATGCGATAAGAATGTGTACTGGATAAGGGGAGAATTTGGATATTCTATAAAACAGAAAAAAATCAGTAGGTCTGACTGAAGTAAAGAAAAAATTAAAGCAAGTGAAAACCCAAGTGTTAAGGTTTGCATTTATAAATGAAATTTATATGGAATTCTGCCAAACTGCGATTTATGTGATTGCACTCACTATTAGCGTTTATGTACTTTGATCCAAAATCACAACAAACAATACTAGCCGACTTTAGCCCAAAACCTTGACACAATAGCAAATCTTTGTACTGCTCAAAATAGATTTTGATGCAAAGCTAAAATGTACACATGCTTCAATAAACGTAAAGATTTGGAGCTTCTCATGAAAATATTAAGATTATCTTTTGTATTGCTCAAAATATTTTTTTATACAAAGCTAAAATGTACACATGCTTCAATAAACGTAAAGATTTGGAGCTTAAAAAAACATATTTTATGTTTTAGTACAAAGCTATGTAAACCTTGGCATTTATACAAAAAAAAAAGTTTACTTATTGCATTACGAGGTGACTTAGGTCTTGTTTTAATTTTTAAAAACAAGTGAAAACCCAAGTCTTAAGGTTTGCATTTATAAATGGAATTTATATAGAATTGTGCCAAACTGCGATTTATGTGATTGCACTCACTATAAGCGTCGACTGTTTGCGTTTATGTACTTTGATCCAAAATCACAACAAACAATACTGGCCGACTTTAGCCCAAAACCTTGATGCAAACGCATATATTTTGTACTGCTCAAATAAATTTTGATGAAATGCTAAAACGTACACATGGTTCATTACACTTAAAGATTTAAAGCTATAAAAAAAATCATATTTTACTCACAATCAGTTGAAAATATGTGTATTTATGCCTTTTAAAGCGGTCGGGAAGCGACTCATTGCATGATTTTATTTCACGGCTAGCCGGGAATACATTTTCCCAGCTAGCAAGTATCACAGTCATTTTGATAAATCACAAAACTTTTAAAGTAAACTAAGAACAGTATTAAACTATTTAGAACAATGAATATTGACGGTTACATTACTATTCTGATTGATATTGAAGCCAAACCATGCTTTTCTTGTAAATTATATTGCCGAGTGTTAGAAGTCGAAACAATTTTTGATTTACAAAATATTTGCATCTGTCAAAATGACAAATTTGTTATTTTCCCTGGGGAACAATTTCGCAGAACTTATTGATGAAATAATTTATAATTTTTTTATAAACCATGCTAGATTGTAAGTAAAATAGTATACAAACCTCACGGGAAAGATCATTCCAGCCTCGTGCTTATAGCTACCCTCGGCGCTGCGAGCCTCGGACATCTAAAGTAGCACTTGACTGTAATGATCCGTTTCCCAGCTCGGTATGTAATGTACTATTGTGTTCTGGTTCAAAGCTATGTAAGCCTTGGCATATACCTATATCTAGAAAAAAAAGCTCACTTGTTGCACTACAAGGTGATTTTGATCTTGTTTTAATTTTTTTTAATGGGGGTAGAATTTTGCGTTTTACAGTTTTGGCCATCCCTGCCCAGTGTGTACACATTTTTATCAAATTACATGTTGCTAACAATGTTGTGGTTAATAACTTTCCAAATATAATTAAATAAAATATATTATATAAATGCTAATAGAAGGAGATTTTACATTATTCTTTTTATATACGAGTAACTGAATATAGTTTAGTTATTAGTATTTAGTTCCCTTTACATATTTAAGAATATTTAGTGGTTTTATATAATATTATATTTGTTTAGCTGAGTCATTGGGGAGTGTTACAATGTTCGTTTGATTTTGAAGGCAATACTTAATTGAGTTAATGAGTGTGATTATTGTTATTATAACTATGTATTTATTGTTGACTGAAAAAAATATATCAAGCTGAATTTTCACAATTGTGTATAAATGGTTTCAAGCATATAATTGAATTATATCAATTGTTGAAAAGTCGCAGATTTTGAAGTCACTCTAAAATCGCGGCAAACACGTTTCAGGTTAGAACAGATTTTGCTAAGTTTAACAAAATTACTTTAGAACCATCTTTAAATTAAAACAGATTTTAATGGTATTTCACATCATTTCACAAATTTACTTAAAATTTCAAATACATTAATTTGAAGCAAACGGTATTTATCAATTTTTGGGTGCAAATTTTAAAGTCACGCTGAAATAAAACAAATATTATTTTAGGTTAAAGCAGACTACTCATTGTAAAATTAAATAAAAATAACTTGAAAAATCTTTAACTTAAAATTTTAATCAGATTTTAAAGTTAGTCTGTAATAAAATAAAGCTTTTTTTAATTGATTTCAGAACAGTTTAAAGTCTGGTGTAACTATAAAGAATCAGTTATATGAGACTTTAAACTTGTTCTGAAATCTACTAAAAAAAAGCTTCAAGTTAAAGCAGACGTTATAGTTTATAGCAAAATTAACTTTGTTGTCATTACAAAACTAAAACATGCCAAATTGCAGAATGTATAAAGTGATGATGATTAATGAAACATTTAAGATATATCTTTGTAACACTCTCCTATATTCATTGCACACGTTTTACTACAGTTTTAAAAATATTTTAATACAAATTCAGTGCACAATTGATTGGCCTTCGATTTTTTCGTACTCTCCAAATTAATAGCTTAGATCTCTTGCGAATTACTTGAACCTCTTTTATTCCAGCTCTTCACACAGAGACTAACCACATAAGCGTGTCATTCTAGGTAGGAGCATAATCGTGAAGAAGGGCGATGGCTCGCAGGTGAAGGAGTCCACCGACAGCTCCACCACCCTCGAAGACGACGATATCAAAGGTAAGCCTACACCGAGAGGCGCCATAGACTTTCCGTTGCGTTTGTGATTATTATTGTTTTGGTCTCATTCATGCATCACGCACGGGGTAACGCCAGTTTTCACCGCCCCCCAAATGTACCCAGCCACCCCCGTAACCCATCATCCAGCATCCGAAGGTCGAAGAGTTTAGATTACCATTTTGATTTATCACCTCGTTTTGTTCGTTTCCGTTTAGTTTTTCGGAGCGGGCCGAAGTTGTACATAATATCTCATCGACTCACCTAACATACCACTGGTTTATTAAGGTAGTGCAGCACCCGAGTTGTACGATCATTATTATTTTTTGATGGACCCCAGCCTCTGCTGTAGTGTTTATCGTGCAGGATGCAATGGAAGATTAAGAATATTTTAATCCTGGAGATTTCAAACATTATCGGAATCATGCATTGATGATGGTGCAAACAAAAGAAACAATAATTTAATTCTTCATAATTTCTTGGAAAATTAAGGACTCGATTTGGACACTAAATCTACTGTTTAATCTAATAGTAATACTTTTCCAATTACAAATTTAAATTATCCTTTGGACTTTGGGTAAGATCATAGAACCAGAAACAGATATTTAAGTTCTTACTTAATTACGTATTAAATTATATAATAATAAATGAACCAATTATATAATTGTAATTTTGTAATTTTATTGTAAACTATTTATTTATATTTTAATCACGCCTGTCTATATGGCATCAACATTGATTGATTAGTCTGATCTGAAAATATGCATGTGATAACATTTCACGGGTACAAAGGCGTGTCCTAATGAATATTGATACAAGTATTTCACGTTGAAGAATGTGATTAATGGCTGTGCATATATATTTTTAAGCAAGATTAATTACTCTTCGCCACTTTAAAGGAATCCCGTGTCCAGAAATATTAATCTAAATGTGCTCCATTGTCCAGAAGTCGAAACCTTCACTGATATCTCGTTCAGAAATTATAATTATAATTGCGATTGTTAACTTCTACTCTCCTTAATGTCTGTATCAAGCCAGCTATATGAAAATATTAGGTTTAATAATTGTTACAGAATTTCAATATGTCCAGAAGTAACTTTGAAACCTGTAATTGTTTATTATATGAACACGTAAATTAAATGGCAATATTTGGCAATGACTAATTTTCGTTGAGCGGATTTTGATGAGCAATACAATTTTACCTATAAAGCAGTTTTGATAATGAGTAGGTACACTTTTTTTTTAGTGATGAGGGTAGTTTTGACTGTGGACGCAGTTTTTCGTAATTAGTACAGTATTGGCTATAATAGCAATTTTGTAAAATTTGTTGTAAACATAGCAGTTTTATTTCTCACGCAGTTAATTAAGTATTGCAGTTATGACTATGAAAGCAATTTTAACAATATGTGTAATTTTGATAATGAGGAAAGTGTTGACAAAGACTACAGTGTTTGCTAATGAGTGCAATTTTTGGAAATTAGAAGCAGTGTTGGCAAAGACTACAGTGTTTGCTAATGAGCGCAATTTTTGAAAATTAGAACAGTGTTTGGCATTATTTGGTAATAATTGCAATTTTAGTTGACCGCTGATATTGATAATCAGTGCAGTATTGGCTGTAAAAACAGATTCAGCAATGAATATAATTTTAGTAAGACAAGATTTGATACAAAAATGAAACACGTTACTACGTTTTTATCACTTTATTTTTTCGTTAAACACAACTGCTGTTTCGACCACAATTAGGTCATTCTCATTTCTCTTAGGGAAAGATTTTGTATTAATTTTTATATTAATGAAAAAACATTCTTAATTTTTATTACTTATATTTAATTTTTGTTCAATAAAGTATTTACTTTACGCTTTAAACTTCTAAAAGTCATACGTTTAAGTGCAAAACGCGACGAGTCAACTTTTTTTCAAAGTTACTTTTATGTGTTCAGATAATTATATCATTATTATAATCATTGTTGTGTTACAAATAATAATCAAATTGATATACTAAAATGAAAAATAAAAGAAATTAACTGAATATCATTTAATATGTCTGACATTTTTATTGTTGAAAAAAATTAACAAAATTCTGTAATAAATTCAATGAAAAATCTGAACAACTTTCATTTTTGCACAAACTGAACAATTTTCGATGAAAACTCCATGACAATTTGTCTACTTTTGATAATAAGGAAAGTCTTGGCAATGACTACAGTGTTTGCTAATGAGTGCAATTTTTGGAAATTAGAATAGTGTTTGGCAATATTTTGTAATGATTGCAATTTTAGTTGGTCGCTGATATTGATAATCAGTGTAATCAGTGGCTGTAAAAATAGATTCTTCAATGAATATAATTTTAGTAAGGAAAGTTTTTGATTCATTTTTATATTAATGTAAAAACTTTCTTAGTTTTTATTACTTACATTTACTTTTTGTTTGATAAAGTATTTATTTTTCTTTACGCTTTAAACTTCAGTATCTTCTAAAAATCATACATTTAAGTGCAAAACGCGACGAGTCAACTTTTTTTCAAAGTTGCTTTTGTGTGTTCAGATAATTATATCATTATTATAATCATTGTTGGGTTACAAATATTGATCAAACTGATATACTAAAATGAAAAATAAAATAAATTACCTGAATATCATTAAATATCTCTGACATTTTCATTGTTCTAATTAAATTAACAAAATTCTGTAATAAATTCAATGAAAATCTAAACAACTTTCATTTTTGCATAAACTGAACAATTTTCCATGAAAATTCCGTGACAATTTCACTAAGATTCTATTGTATAAAAATTAACAAAATACAGTAGGCGGGAATTGCGCAGGCCGATAGCCATTAAAATATTGTTACTACTACAACAATAAAAAAAAATCATTTTCTTTGATACAAATGACTAAACTTCCACCAGAAATACGATTAGAATCCAAATAACTTCAATTTTTGCTTTAACTAACTTGAATCTTACGGAAATGTTATAAAAGATGTTCTTAAAAATTTAAGAAATTCCCACAAAAAATTCAGTTTTGTTCAAAAATAAGCAAAATTCTACATTTATTTCTAAATTATCACGAATAAATACCTTGTTTTTTGCCTGAACTGAAGAACTTACCATTCTTATACAAAAATTTACAAATTTCAAGAATTTTAGGAGACGTAATGAAAATTAGAGATCCATAAAAATTAGCCGAAAATGTGTTTTTCAAGTAAATGCCCAAAACTCCTAAAGATATGAAGACATATAACTTGTTAAATTGCTAATAAGTAGATAAAATTGTAATAGAAATGCAACAGAAATTCTAAAATACTTTCATTTACTATGATAACTCCATGAAAATTCCACTATTCAAAAATGAACACAACTCATCAAACCAACACACCAACGAATCAACAAAAACCAAATATTTTTATACTTAACGTTACTTTGCTATATTTGGTAGGTTTGGGTCAGATTAGTTCGCATTAAATAAGGTTAGAACAGGTAAGGTTGGATTAGGTTAAGTAAGCTTAGATTAGGATAGGTAACTTAATAGGTTTAGAAAGCTTAGATTAGGATAGCTAAGATTAAGTTAGGTAAAGTTAGATTAGGATAGTTAAGTTAGGTTAGATTTGATTAGCTTAGGTTAGATTACGTTAGTTTGTTGGAATTCAAAAATTGCTAAATATGTATGTATACAAACGATATTAAATAAGGAATTAGTTAATACACATATTACATGCAATTGAAAAGCCGCACACTTAATAAATTAAAAATCAGGATTGGTGTGATTTAAATAAATTGAATTGAATCAAAATTCAAAAGTTTTTTTTTTTAAATTAATCATTGTTTTTACACTGTTTCTGCATTCCAATAGGTAAACAATTAAAAGTATATTGTTTATAATATCTATATATTATATTATATATAATTATATTATTATATATTATATTATATTATATATTATTATATATTATATATCTATTTTAAAGCATTCTAAGTAAAATAATTTTCTTTTCTTCCATTTTTTGGTCCATCAGATGGTACACAGAAATTTGTTTTAATCATCAATTATTGATTAAATTAGGGAATTTATAAAAAAATCTTGCGATTAAAATAGTGATGTAAACCAATTGATATAAATCACATCAAAACTGGCAAAAACTAATCAGTAATATAAAAAAAAGCAAATTAATCAAATAAATCATTGATTTTTGATTTTTTTTAAGTCATGATTAATTCCAACCCTGTGAAAACAATAAAGATTCTTCTTTATCCAATCTTTGTAATATTACTAGTGATAATTTTTGAAGAAACAAACTAAATGGTAATTAAGAATTAAACAATTCGAAAGACAAAAATTGTACATATTTGTGTACATAAAATGTTATGCCTTTTTGAAGCTACGAAAATGTATCCAAAATCTTTAGAAGTGTTTTCTTTGCATAAATAATACATTAGATAGATTAGAAATGTTTTGAAACAAAATTCCGATTAATAGTGTAGAACTACCCAATTTAAGCCACTAGTTGAATTAAATCAGATCTAAAAAAAATATATAATTTTCAAAAATAAATATTCAGGTGTCTTATAGATGTTCGAATATCTGTAACTGTATTTCGACATTGTTTAAGCACCAATCAAAATATGCGTTTTGTCATAGTACCAGAATACTGTCCAGATCTGGTCCAAGATTTTCTTTGACGTCTTCCATTGCATCTCCAAACGAGGAGGCCCAGCATCATCAAAATCACATTTACGGCTTATGTAATTACTGCACAACCGATCAATGTCACGAAAACGTCTCCTGTGCCACAGTTAGTGAACTAATTTTTGGGCAAAGCCGTTGTGTAGCATCTTAAGCAACAAAACCGAATTCACGTTGCGTGGACATTGTGGATAATGTGTTTATGTTCTGGGCGACGCTCAGAAGATAAGAAGGGCGGAGTGGATCGCAGTTCAACAGTTATTGCCAAAGATCCAGAAGGTAAACAAGACTTACTCCATTTTTCTACTTAATATTACTTCTATTTAAGTTTTTTGTTTACTGTTGAACACGAACACACTAGAACACTGTTTTTTGATACCCTCCTATTGATTTTTTATTTTGGTTTTACATTAACACACACCCGTTTTTTTTTCTTGTGATAACTGTTTCGTTGTGATCTGTAAAGTAGCTCAGCTACAGGATTAGGAAACTGATAATCCAGAAATATAAAGATAAAATGCACTTAAAAAAATATTACTGTAATTATATTGGTAATATATTTCTTCCAAGAATAATAATAATAATCATAATAATAATAATAATAGATATAATAATCTCATAACTTCTTCATATTTTTAATATTATTGTATTTTTTACTTACTGATTATTTACAATGAGTAACTCAAAAAATGGAAAAGCAATTGAAATATTATTTGATTATTATTATTTGAAACAAACCAAAATGCATGTTTATCTTTTCAGAGTAACAAGTAAAAAATCGAAGTCAATTTGATTATTATAATTAATTATTATTTCGGATTACAGGATATTTAATTAATTTATTAATTATTGTATGGATTATTATCATTACTATTATTATTATTATTATTATTATTATTATTATTATAGATATCTTATAACAAATTTACAACTTGACTTTTCGGGAAACCGTTCAGATCAAGGATATTATGGTTTGATTTTTCTCAAATTTGCAATGTATGTACTTTAAAATATATTTCTTATAGATTAGACGACTTCATTTTGCAAATTTTGCTTTCGGAAAGCAAATTTCGCATAAATTAGTTCTTTATAGTACTTTAAAAAAAATTTTTTAGATACTTTTTATAAGATTCAATAGCAAACGAAATTACTAAAAAAGGTTTTTGTTATGGATTCATGAATGTTGCAGTCTTATTTTAGAAACATATTTAACTCTTAAAATCTAATGGATCCTTAGTGAATTCAAGTACGCGGAAAATTTATAAAAATATAATCGTACTAACTTTTAAGATAATAAGAAGCATAATTGACAAAAATTGTTTAGTGTAGTTAAAAAAGTCATATTTTGTTCTGTAGAGATACGTATTTAAAAATGTTCTCCTGGTGTGTATTTTTTTAAGAAATTAGTATGGAAATTGATTTAATTTTCTTCTGAAGCAAATATAGCAAAAATCTAATGTTCAATGTACTGACAATACATTTTTAAATTTTTGTATAGATTCAAAAATATAATTAGTACTACATTTGAAAAACCTAACGTAATAAAAAGAACATCCTTTCTGATTTTTTTTGTTTTTGGCAAATTCGGTACACACCTGCAAATATACTAAATGAAATTAATTTAGTATTAGTATATATATATTTCGTAGTAGTATTTTGTTAATTTGATAAAATATATGTCTAATATAGTTGTCAAAAAATGTTTGTAGCAAATTTGAGACAAATCAAATTTTTAATAGACTAAAAAAAAATCCGGATCACCTAACACCTAACCTGTAGCAAATTAAAGATTAAAGTTGCATCGAAGCAGTTTTCACTACAAATCAAACCATTGCATCAGAAATGCGATGCTCCTCTTGGATCAAGCTAACACTGTCGATCCGAAAGCGAAAGAGACAAGACAAACCGCAAAGCGAAAAACTCTGCGAGAGTTGTTGTAACCCAAAGGAAAATTTGAAGCAATATCTTTGGCCGCGGATGGCCGAACCTGCACGTGTTTGTGTTGCCACATTGTGTATGTCTGTATTGCACCCAGGAGTTTGCATGCCTCTGCGCGAATGTCTGATGCACCAAGCTGGTGGAAGTTGCAATATCTCTGTACCAGAATTGTTGATCTTGTGTTATGTGCCAACTGTATGTGCCTTGTTTCAGTGAAATACAATGAAAAGTTTTAGTTTGTGGAAACCAGTGTTTGTAATTCTCCGCATTCTATTATATGCGGAAATTACCTACTAAACTGGTCTAATGAACTTTAATGAAATATTTTTTTATAGAAATTGCCATTTAAAATTTTATAAAACTTAGTTACCTAATCATAAGTTATGGTTAGTAATAAGCCAACAAAATTCTTACTAATTCTAATTTTCACAATATTATTAATGAAACATTTTTTCTATTTTGGTATGAACAAATGTTCCAAAAAAATGGAAAATGAAAAATGGACAGAAATGGAAGATTCAGAAGAAAAAATCACAAGAACGACAAGAGTCATAGTTTATTAAAAACATGTGTCGATTGAACGTTAAAATAAAAAAGTTTTGGTCTAATGGAATTTGCCACTATTCTTTGTTCATTGTACCAAAAATTTGTAGATAATTTCTTTTAAAGATCAGAAAATATTTCTTCTCTTAACTTATATGACATTTTTCTTGTAATTACTCTTGTTAGCTTCAGTAGATTTAAAACTTTGCAAGAAAAAAATGTTGACAGATTTCAATTAACAAAAATTGCTTACAAACAAAAATGGTTTATTAGAAGAAAACTCCGGTTTTTTATTAAATAAAGATTCGAATAAAGAAGGTATTGACCTAATGAAATCTACAATTATTTGATCATAATATGCATTGTACCAAGCCTTTATTGATAATTATTTTTAAAACTCAATAAAATATTTCTTCGTTTAAGTTTGTTCAAGATTTTTGGGAATTTTCATAAAAGCAACGGCTTCACGGCTTCTAATAGACCAAAATAAAACAATCTATTGACAACAAGAACATGTTTTATTATGAGAAATTTTCGCGATATTTTTGGTTTATTGATGGAAGATTCGAATAGAAAACTATTGATTTGATGCAATCTACAATTATTTGTTCATAATAATATGCATAGTACCAAAAATGTGTTGATATAAAACTTTTAAAACTGAAAGAAAAAATTCTTTGTTTAACTTTTTTATTTGTTACCATTTTTCGTAAAAGTAATACTTTTGATGGCTTCTAATAGACCAAAAACTCTGCAATTAAAAGATGTGGGAAGATTTCAATAAAATAGGACAATCAGTAATGTTTGCGATATTTTTTGAGTTGTTTAAAGATTAGAATAAAGGAGTATTTCTCTAATCAAATTGACCCTCATTCTATATGCGTAACAAGCATTAAACCAAAATTTTGTTGCTTATATCTTCTAAAATAAAAAAATATATCTTTTAAACTTATTCGACATTTTTGGCATTTTTGATAAAACCAATACTTTCATAGTTCTATTAGATCAAAAACTTTAGTACAAAAAAAATGTTGGAAGATTTCAATATACCAAAAATATACAGGGTGGCCCACCTATCCTCGCTCGGACCATTGCTGCTAGACTAATGAAAATTCAGGAAGAAATCTGATTGGAAGTTATTGGAAAGTTTGAAGTTACGTGCTACTTTTTAAAGTTATTTTCGACTGTTTTTCGACTCGAAACTTTTGATTCGACTCTTTTTTAAATGGATCGCCATGTATATTCTTATATTTTTATAAACTGCTTCATGTGGGCTTTACAAATAATTTTCATATTTTGGGAACAGATGCAACGTTGCAAAGTTATTCACATTTTAAACAAATTTAATGAAAAATCATGGAAGTGGAAAAATATTTAAATTTTTTTTTTTTATAAGATATCAATGAAAGCATCTGAGTATTCAAGTACCCAAGCAATGTGCCAAAACATACACAATATTTTGAGTCATGTAGAATATACAGGGTGGTCTGAAACAATGACATAATTGTGCCGTTTTCAAATGGCTAAAACACATTTTTTTCAAATGGAACACATTATATATAGCTAATATTCTGAGTGCTCATCTAATGATCTATTCAATGGTGGGATATGGACTATAATTTAATAATTCTTTTTAATACGTAAATTAGATCAATCTTAATAAGTTTTGGCCATTTGAAAATAGCAAAATTCAATCGTTGTTTCAGAACATGCTATGTATACAACGTGACTCCAAATATTGTGTATGTTTTGTTGTTTGCTTGGGTACTTGCATACCCAGATTCTTTCATTGATCACTTATAATAAGGTTTTGTTGAACTTTTGTCCACGTCCATGATATTTCGTCAAATTTGATTAATGTGAATGTGCAGATTTCAATAAAATTGGACAATCAGTAATTTCCGCAATATTGTTGTTTGAAGATTAATGTTTGAAGATTATAATAAAAAAATATTTCTCTAATAAAATTGACCCACATTCTTTGTACATAAAAAGCATTAAACTTAAAATTTGTTGCTTAATTCTTCTAAAATTAATAAAAAATCTTTTAAACTTATTCGACATTTTTGGCATTTTTTGTAAAACCAATACTTCAAGATCAAGAACTCAAGAACATTACATGTTCGAAGATTTCGACAGACCAAAAATATACAGGGTGGCTCACCTATCCTCGCTCGGACCATTGCTTCTAGACTAATGAAAATTGAGGAAAATATCTGATTGGAAGTTATTGCACACTTGCTGTGCTACTTTTTAAAATTATTTTCGAGTGATTCATCCATCAAGTACTTCTATACTTCCATACTTTTCATACCAAAAGTGCAGATGACTAAAAACTTGGGAACGAGAAAAATTGGAAGATTCAAATCGAAAAGAATTCAGTTGCCAATAAAAAAAACCCTAGTAGAAATCATTTTTGCGAATCGATTATCGATTCGAATATAAAGGTATTGGTCCAATCAAATACAAATAATTTCTGATGGTGAGTGTTTTTGAATCTTCGAAAGAGAAAAGTACTGACAAAAACAGTCAGATGGAATACTAATGTTTAAAAAAAATATTAAAAAAATATTTTTTTATTGTTGATGAATTGATAGGATCGTAACTGGGATATAACTGATTGATGATATTATAGTTGAACATTTTTATTAGATTCTCAAAATTTGAACGGATTATAGGTGAAACTTTTTCGTTATATTCTTAAGTGATAATCGTAGTTGTAAGTTTTTGGTCTCAATTAATTGATTATAACTAAAACTGTTATGTTAGATTTTTACCTGATTGATTGGATCTACTGAAACTCTTTGGTTAGTTCTCAACTAATTGGTTATAACTAAAAGTGTAGGTTAAATTCTTAACTTTAATGGGATTACAGTTGAAACTGTTTGGTTTGATTCTTAACGGATTGATTGGATCTGCTGAAACTCTTTGGTTAGTTTCTCAACTAATTGATTATAACTAAAAAATTTGGTTACTTCTTAATTTTAATGGGATTACAGTTGAGGCTTTTTGGTTTGATTCTTAACTGATTGATTGGATCTGCTGAAACTGTATGGTTAAATTTTGAACTATTTGATGGTATCACAGCAAAAACGTTTGTATTAGATTCTCAATTTATTGTTGGGATCATAGCTGAAACTTTCTAATTAGAGTCTCAACTGATTGATGGCATTTGTAACGTATGACTTGTCCTTAAATTGTCCTGCATTTTAATGTGATAACCAATATACGCAAAATTAACGCATCTGTAAGTTTTTGAGGATTGTTTACTAATTTACTCACTAAACAAGTTTGCTGTACAAAACAAACAACAGAAACACCTTGTAAGTCTTCTTGTTCGTATTATACCTTCTTGTACCTTTACACAAAAAATGTAAAAAAATGTTGACCTTTGATTGCTCCACTTGGCCTAAATGCATTTTTTTTTAATATTGGTTTGTTATTTGAAGCAATACAAAAGTCATAAATAACATAAGGTGTTAATCTTTGTCCAAGATATATTATAGCTAATACATAGAGAGCATAATGTATTAAGACCTGGCTTTTTTTTCCCCTGTATAAATTTTAGAAAAACGCTTTAACAGGTCAAAATTATTTTTTCTCAAACAAATATTTTGAGACCATTTTCAATTTTCCATCTCTCTCCGTTTTGAAGTTATGACGTCAGAGCCATTTTTTTTAAATGACAACCTATATTTTTTAATATTGATAGTGATAGTATATTTTATCATGTTTTCAACAACATGACATTTTCTTTTATGTTACACTTGAAAAAAATTGAGAAAAAGTGCGTTAAAGTGAAACTATTAAATTATTATTTCAATGTGCAGAATGCATCTAGTTACCATTCAAAACAACGTCGGATAAAACAAAATAAGGAAAACAGGCTGGGATTTTAAATATTGGAAAAAAAAACAAAATTGATTGTTGATTGTCATGTTGTTGAAAACATAATAAAAAGTACTATCAAAATCAATAATAAAAAATATAGATTATCGTTTAAAACATGGCTCTGACGTAATAATTTCAAAACTGAGAGAGATGGAAAAATGAAAATGGTCTCAAAATATTTGTTTGAAAAAGAAAACATTTTGACCTGTTCAAGCATTTAAAATATATATATACAGGGGAAAAAATAAAGCCAGGTCTTAATACTTTATGCGCTCTCTGTATATTAATATTTAGATTTTGTTTTTGATGATGTCACGAATCGTCTACGAAGCAGTCTAATGCAGTCGAGTGTAGAGAATGTATTGTTTTAAATATTTCTAAATAGTTTCTGCTCTTAGTTTTACATTGGACTTTAATATGTTTGGGTAAGAACACTCATGTTTAGGTAATTGAAGGTGTTTAATCTGTGATGGCAAACATTTAAATTGTTAAGTTATGAAATAAGTCAGTCTCTGTCCATATTATTTGGAAGGCAAGTTTCGATCAAGAATAGTGATCTTGTAATTTTCGTTGAAGAATTAGTTGTGAAAGCTGTGTAGGTAATCAATCTCCTTTTATCTGTGACTACAAATGTAAGCTTGTACGGTTGGAGATATTTCTAAAACCTTATTTGTATCGTGTTTGGTCAGAGTTGGCTTTGCCATTCATTCTCAGTCCTAATCCACTTAAACTTGAAGCACCAACCAGTATCTCTTTTGTGTGAGTTGTGAGGCAGTTGCGAGTTCGAGCCGATCGTTTAATTTTGGAATGACGGACGCGATTGGCGCCGTCCCAGAAATACCACGGCCTGCATCTGGTGGAGATGTGCAGCCGCTGCTGGTGACGTGCCCCACGTCCGTCCAGTTGGTGCGCTACTGTCGCGAAAATTGGGTGTCTGGGCGAGCTGATGGCCGCCGTCGCAGCGGTGTTCGGCTTCGCCGCCAATCGGGGCGACAGTATGTATCGGGGAGCTGGGGGCGGCCTGCCCCCAGGTGGTTGGGAAGTTAGGTTGGTGCCGGTGCTTCCGAGGTGATCGGAGGTGGTGCAAGCACTTTGTGAACGCTTCCGGTTTGCAAAGGACCCACCAGCTTGTTTTGGTGGTGTGGGAGGATGTGGTGAAGCCAGTTCTTAAAGAATACACAGGCGATGCCTCCCACGGTGGAGGAGGACGTGGTGGAATTTGGCGAGGTTGCGCAACTTGGCGGTCTAGTTAACGTGATGTGGTGACATAGAAGCTGCAGTTTGTTTCACAGTCTTGGGACTTTTTTGCAAAACCATCTATGGGATTAGATTACCAGGGCAAAGATTCAGTATCAGACAATCCCAAGTGCCTTCAACATCACCATCATAGTCGGATGGGCAAATATTTCTTCAGCCAAAATCTTGCAGAATGAGGTCGCTATTGAAGCAAAAGTCAGTGTTAGGCAATCCTAACACCTAAAGTACCTAACCTAATCTACAGGGTTTTTTTTTTATTTACTCTGACCTGGGGTGGTTGAAAATTATAATTATTACTGAGACGCTAATTTAAAAGGTTATAATGCTTGCTTAGCATGCAAGAAGATCTGAGTTCTACCTCAGGATGCATTTGTACTATGAAGTTACACCATTCAGCTTTGGGATCTCATTGGGTTCTTCACAGTCGTTTGATAACCAGTTAGTAACAAGACCCATAATAAGTATATTTAGTTCTAGTAATAATAAGTAATAATAATAGTAAAGCTCAAAATAGAACTTAGGAAGGGTTTTAACCAAAGTTCACTAACTGAAAATATTTTATTTTCAAAAAACTTACAACAACAAATGTTCGATATTTTCAAGCAATATAAAGAAATTTTAGAATTTTGAGTCATTTTGGACTACTTAAATCAAAATCTCGGAAGTTTTAGCTCCTAGGTAGCTACCTATTGTTTTAGTACATACACAAGTACAGGTTCTTATTCCGAGCTAAATGTTTTTCGGACTTCGTTAGGTCATATTTTTTAGTACATACATATGTACAGATTCTGCAAAACATTCCGAGCGAAATGTGTTTCGGATTTCGTTAGGTCATATTCTTTTAATTTTCTGGTAATTTTATAATTTATCAGTAAGACGTACCAAATGTTTTCACGAATCAAATGTATTTGTGATATATTTTTCGCGTTAAGTTTTGCGGTAGTTAGAAAATAGGATACTCTTACTCCTCAGTACTTCTGCCATAGGCCAATCATGTTTTTGACTTTGACTTATTATTTTATGTTTTATTTTTATTAAAGTTAGGAAATAACTTCCGAACTTCTGCCACAAGCCAGCCATATTTATAACTTCTTTAGATCTTACATTTAATTTTTTTAAAGAAAATAGGAGAACCTAACTTTTATGAACTTCTGCCACAATCCCAATAATTTATGTCTTACTTAGGTCATACATTTAACTTTTTGATGAACTGGTTCATTAGGCAGGATATTTTATTGCCGTTGAACTTCTGCCTCAATCTTCAGTCATTTTTATGATCTACTTAGGTCATACATATTTATTTGATTCATCAGGATGGTTTCAACCTTTACTACCTGGTAGTGCATATTAAAAAACAAAGAAACAACTTGCTATGTTTTTACCACAAAATGGTTACCACAAAATGGTTTTACCAGAAATTTTGTGGTAAAAACATAGCAAGTTGTTTCTCTGTTTTTTATTTGTTTAAGTTTATCGAAGTTTTACATTATCTAAGCTAGAAATATGAAAAACTGTCTTAGAAACTACCGCCACATGAAAAATTATTTAAGTCATAAACTCTGTTCGATTTTTATTTTTAACTAAGTTGACTCTGTTAGGATAACAGTATTGTTGGCAAATGTAAAAAGTTACTGTACTCTATTTAAAAATTAGGCGGAGTGATTCAAATTTGGCGCGCGAATGCCTACACCTGTGATTGACTGAAAGCACGCCCATTTCACAAGGCACCAAATCGCCGTTTTAAACGGATATAACCTTAATTTGAAGCGTCAGCGAGTTGCAACTGTAAGTCTTATTTTCATTCTATCCCGTGAAATTTTGCAAGTAAACAAAATCAGCTCTTTTCAGAAGTTATGTTCGCAGTGTTAATAGTTAGTTTTGCATTTATTATTGTGATGCATTCTGAACCCAGTACAAGCTCAGCTATGTTCCAATCTTGATCTTTTCAATAGTTAATCAAGTGATAACCTACAATATCAGCAATCAAAGCTACATCATTCTCAAACTCAGTACTTTCAATACTAAGGTAACCTATAAATCCACTATATTTGACTAACATAAAAATATCTTTTATCTTTAGCTGCCCACAGTACAACCTTTACGAATCGTTTAAAAATAAACTAGTGATTATACAGATGTAATAATTTAAAATTGCCGCCAAAAGTATCTGGTGATTTTTCTGGTAACTTATTACCGTGTAAATTGGGTTTTGGGACTTACTCCTCCTGGTTATTAAATAGAGTATAGACTTAAAAGTATAGGTTATATTTAAAAAAAGAGGTTATATTTTATGACAATGGGCAATGTTGCCATCAAATTGAGTATCTATTGAGTACAGAATGTATTTGCTATTTTTATGTTACAAAAGCAAAATCAGTCAAATTATAATATAAAATATAGTTGATGATTGGTTTACTTTAAAAAAACACACTTGAATGATTGAAGCAATAATTTAATTATTTAAATATATGAATTAGGCAACGTTGTTAAAAATTTGACATTAAATCACTTTTTCACTGTCAGTTAATTTTTGTTGGTGTTCATGTGTAAAACTTTATAAAATGAAACCACAGCCTTATTAGTGAACAATTAAAATGGAACGGAGTATGTTAGTTTTTCAAAAAAAAAAAAAATAGTACAGTCTTTTAAAATACAGCCAAACGAGTTTACGACTTAGGTCATATATTGGATTTTTGAAGTTAAAAACAGAAACAGTCTAAATGTTGGGACTTTCTACCACAACCGAAAGATATTTATGCTCGTTTTGTTCATATGTTACTGTTTCAAGAAATAGTTCATTTCTGGGCAATTTATTTCCATTGAACTTCTATAAGAAAGTAACAGTATTACGATTTATTCAGGTCATATATATTAATTTTTGATAATGCTTCACGAAGTTTTAGATTATCTTAGCTAAAGATTTGAAGAGATAAAAAATCGTAGGAACTTCAGCCACAGGCCAGATGATTTAAGTCGTACATGTTTATTTCTGTTGGTTGTTTTTACAAATTTTCACTTAGAAAATGTAGTCAAACTAGTTTATGACTTATTTTGGTCCTACATTTTAATTTTTCAAGTTTAAGAATGAGACAGTTTAACTGTATGTCATTTCTGTCACAATCCAAACATTGTTATGCCTTCTTTGGGTCATATTTTACTTTTTGAAGAAGTGGAAATTACCTTCTGGTCATTGTCGACAATACTTCTTCTACCAAGAATTTTCACTAAAATGGTCTCTCCTGATGGATACGCCATCGAGGTATCCTGTGAGCCCGGTAGCTATACTACTCACAAAGTATAATATTTATTTCTTTGGAACTTCTGCCACTAAGAGCCGAGTCATGAGTTCAGTCTAAGTCATAAACAGTGTTTATGACTTATTTAAGACATGCCAACAGATTTTATTAAGTTTGATGAAGTTTGTCTTTTTTTATAAAGTTTCATGAAGTCTTGTATTATTTACGTTAGACATTAGAAAACAAAAATCTCTGAGGACTTTCTGAAATCAAGACAAATTAGTATTCATAACTAATTGAAGACATACATATTAATTTATAATGAAGTTTTAGAGAATAGCGCATTATGAGCCTTCATTATTTATAAAAGTTTATGTAGACAAATGTGTTTATTTGGCCATATATATTACGTTTTAATGTGGTTTTAGACCACTGAAGTTAGGAAATGGGATATTTTTCAACAAGCATAAAGTGCATTTCAATTCTTGTCATACATAATAATGTTTGATGAAATTTTCAACAGTAACACATTTTAACTCTTTCCAGAACGTGTTCTTGACTTATTCGGGTAATACATTTTACTTTTTGACAAGTTTGAAAATGGATCAGTCTCATTGATAGAAATTTTTGCCACTATCCAACCATATTTATGACTTTTTTGGTTTGAAGAATAGGTCAATATGTAAAATAAGACATTTTATTGCCTAGGAACTTTTGCCACAAGTTAAAAGTGTTTATGACTTATTTAGGTGTTGCATATTGTTTTTCTTTTATCATTAAATAATGGGACAGTTTAACTGTGTGTAATTTCTGTCACAATCCAATCATTGTCATACCTTCTTTGGGTCATATATTACTTTTTGAAGAAGTAGAAATTACACAACGTATAATATTATATTTCCTACGAACTTCTGCCACTAAAAACTGAGTCATAAGTTCAGTCAAGTTATGAACAGAGTTTCTGACTTATTTAAAACATACCTACAGATTTTATAAAGTTTCATGAAGTTTGTCTTTTTTGTGAAGTTTCATGAAGTCTTTTATTATTTACGTTAGATATTAGAAAACAAAAATCTCTTAGGACTTTCTGAAATCAAGACAAAATAGTATTCATGACTCACTAAAGATATACATATTAATTTATAATGAAGTTTTAGAGAATAGCTCAGTATGAGCCTTCATTATTTATAAAAGTTTATGTAGCCAAATATATTTATTTGGATTTGATATTAATTCCTAATAAAGTTTTAGAGAATAGTGCATTATGAGCCCTCAGTATTTATAAAAGTTTATCTAACCAAATGTGTTTGGGCCATACATATTACATTTTAATGTGGTTCTAGACCACTGAAGTTAGAAAATGGGATATTTTTCGACAAGCATAAAGTGCATTTCAATTCATGTCACACAATATAATTTTTGATGAAATTTTCAAAAGTAATACATTTTAACTCTTTACAGAACGTGTTTTTGACCTATTCGGGTAATACATTTTACTTTTTGACAAATTTTAAAATGGTTCAGTTTCATCGATAAGAATGAATTTTTGCCACAATCCAACCGTATTTATGACTTTTTTGGTTTGAAGATTAGGTCAATACATAAAATAAGACATTTTATTGCCTAGGAACTTTTACCACAAGTGTTTATGATTTATTTAGGTGTTGCATATTGTTTTTTTTTCATTAAATAATGGGACAGTTTTACTGTGTGTAATTTCGGTCACAATCCAATCATTGTCATGCCTTCTTTCGGTCATATATTACTTTTTGAAGAAGTAGAAATTACACAACGTATAATATTATATTTCCTACTAAAAACTGAGTCATAAGTTCAGTCTAAGTTATGAACAGTTTTTCTGACTTATTTAAGACATACCTACAGATTTGATAAAGTTTCATGCAGTTTGTCTTTTTGGTGAAGTTTCATGAAGTCTTTTATTATTTACGTTAGATATTAGAAAACAAAAATCTCTTAGGACTTTCTGAAAGTAAGACAAAATAGTATTCATGACTAATTGAAGACTTACATATTAATTTCTATTGGACTTTTAGAGAATAGCGCATTATGAGCCTTCAGTGTTTATAAAAGTTTATGTAGCCAAATGTGTTTGGGCCATACATATTACGTTTTTATATGGTTCTAGACCACTGAAGTTAGAAAATGGGATATTTTGCAACAAACACAAAGTGCATTACAAATCTTGTCATACATAATAATTTTTGATGAAATTTTCGAAAGTAACACATTTTAACTCTTTAGAGAACGTGTTTTTGACTTTTTCGGGTCATATATTTTACATTTTGACAAGTTTGAAAATAGATCAGTCTCATTGATAGGAATTTCTGCCACAATCAAACCATATTTATGACTTTTTTTGGTTTGAAGAATAGGTCAATATATAAAATAAGACATTTTATTGCCTAGGAACTTTTGTCACAAGTTAGAAGTGTTTATGACTTATTTAGGTGTCGCATTTTTTTTTTAATCAAGTTTTGTGATTGGCTATGTTAGAAATTATATTTATGTTAAGCTTATATTAGAAAAAAATATCCGGTCAGAGCTTCTGCCAGAAGCTGAAAAACTATTTATGACTAATTCAGGTCATACAAACTTATTAATTTTTGATGAAATTTTCTAAAATAGCGTATTTTAACTCTTTATAATTTATAAGATTTAGCGGAGAGTGTCTATAACTTCTCGTCGTTCATTTTACTGTTTCATAAGTTTGAAAATAGGCTGAATGGTACGAAATTCTGCCACAATTCAAAATATTTATGACTTATTTAGGTTTGATGGATAGATTAATACATAAAGTAGGGCATTTTATTTTCTAGGAACTTCTGCCACAAGTCAAAATATTTGTGACTTATTTAGGTTTGATGACTAGATCAATACATAAAGTAGGACATTTTATTTTCTAGGAACTTCTGCCACTAAAATCTAAAAGTGTTTAAGACTTATTTAGGGCATACATGTTGTCTTTTTATGAAGTTTCGTGAAGTTTGTGTTTTTGATGAAGTTTCATGAAAGCTTGATTTATTCATGCTAAAAATTAGAAAACAAAAATCTCCTAGGAGTTTCTGCCTTAAGCCAAATAGTATTTATGACCACTTTTTAACGAAGTTTTAGAGACTAGTGCATTTTACCTCTTCATGATTTATAAAGTGTAACCAAATGTGTTTATGGCTCATTCGGGCCATACATATTACGTTTAAATGTGGTTTGAGACAACTAAGGTCTAGAAAATTGGATGTTTTCAACAGGCAAAACGTGTTTACGTACTATTTTTAACTTTTTTTTTATATATAGTTTTTGGAGATTTTGAAAATTGGTGGTTTTAACTTTCGTAAGCTTCTTCCACAAGCCAAAGTATTAAAATTACGATAAATGTAAATAATTTCAAATTCGTATGATTTAATCTTTTAATGGAAAGGTTTAATCATATTAAGATCGTATATTCTACTTGAAGCAAACATTTTCCACTTTTTAGATAAGAAATGTCAAGTGGTTAAGATCTTCTTGAAAAAATCTTTTGCAAAAAGGCTTTAAAGAGGCTTTTAAAAGGTTGATAGGTCTGATATGGTTTTTGTTTGTTGAGTACTGAATGTACAAGTTTTGTCTGCTTCCTTTTGGCTACCTGGTTGAGTATCCGGTTTTCGGCCTGCGAGCTCTTCGTATCCGGTTTCTGTGTATGTTTCTTGGGGCTGCTACTGTTGCGCTTTGGTGGTTGGCCAGTCGGCGTCCGTTTACACTTGTTGATGTTGTCAGGCGCCGGGACGCCCCCCCAGTCGCCAAGGGTGCCGACGACGTCGATTTCCCCCTCCGGATCTATAGCGGCCGCGGCCGTGATGTCTTCGCCGACGACGTCCACCGCCAGCCCCAGGCCGGCGGCCATCAACCTGGGCCAGGCCCTGCTGCAGGGCATCCAAGGTCAGGGTTTTTCTAAGCCAGGCATCCCCCCGAGTGCGTTCGACTAACACCATAACCCAACTGAGTTATTTGGTGTTGTTTGTTTTTTTTTTTGTGGCTATTAACACCTGGGTTTGATTTTTCTGTTTCGGAGCTTGCAGGAGTGCCCCTTTAACAAGACCGCTAGATCCCTGTACTGTTATCTTGAGTTAATTGTTGATTGACTGTGTCTCTTTTTAGGGCTCAAATCGCTAATAACGTGTGGTTTTTGTAAATAGACCCGGAGATCCCAGATTTTCCTATGACCACTGTAAATATGGGGTGTTGTTGACTAAGTAATAAATTGTAGTTTTACCCAATAACTATGTTATTTTTTACCCCACGTCTCATTTTTTTTTAAAGAATTTCCACCAAGTTGAACTTCTATTAACTATTTTAGTTAAAAGAAGATTGCCCTTCAATACCAATAATTTCTTCAAAAATTCATAAAAACTACTCGATCCTAGTATAACATAGTAGGGATCAGATTATCAGCTTTGGTATGATTCAATGTTTCATACAACTTTTTTAACCAAAAATGAACAAATTTGGAGCAATACATTTTATCACATCAATCTTAACATGTAACTGTAATGAGTTCTACTCAAGTTAATCTGGTTCTGACTACACCTCTCTAGGGGCAATACAACAGTCGTATGATGTAAAAAATAATATTATGAGAGCAAAATTTTACCAATATCTCATATAATTCATCTTTTACGGAATATGCAATGTGCAAGTTAAGAATTATTATTATTATGTAGCAGTTATAAGTATATAAATAACGACAAATTTCTATTTTAACTTTTTTGCAAAACTTTTTCACTTACACATCTTTAGTTCTCTTTAGGAATCTTAGAACGATAAATGAATCTTATAACAATAGCTATCTTACGCCTGGTTTCTCCGACGAATCTTCAGATACGTCTTATTTATAAGTCGGTCTGAATCTTATGTTCCGTTGCACCAAACAACTAAATTGACATCTTAGGTAAGATTTAATACGTTTGGAAACCTAGCGATTTCAGGGAATTTTGACAAACCGTCTATCAAACTGGCCATAATATTTGATAACAGTGTGCAGCCAAGAGATATTTTAGAAACTGACAATGGCAAAAATTCAATCAAAGAGGGTACATTTTACTAAGGAAGAGAGGACTTTGTTGTCGTCGCTGGTGCATGTGCAGAAAATTGTAGAAAATAAAGTGAAATACACTGCTACAAACAAGCACAAGGACGAAGCTTGGAACTCCATTGCGTCCAAATGTAATGCCCAAACACTAAATACGTGGAGGGAGAAAAAAATCACTAAAGACAATGTGGATTAATATGAAATATCACGCCCGGTTTTTCCAACGAATCTTAAGATGCGTCTTATTGAAGTACGTCTTATTTATAAGTAGGTTTTATTCTTATGTTCCGTTGCACCAAATAAATAGTTTAATTACGTTTGGCAACGTTGTGATTTCAAGGAATTTTAACATATCGTCTATCAAACTGGCCATAATATTTGATTACTTTGCTGGCCTATGATAATCATCTGCAATATCTGCAGCATCTACATCAAATTCATTTATAGCCATGATTGCTAACAAATCATTAGCCATATTTCGCATTAGTTGCAATTATTCACGGTCAGTACAAATTACATTAAATTTTAGGTTAGAATCCGAATATTAAGACGCCATTTTTGACGTCCGCAAATGTAAGACGTTCTTACGATTTTAGGAAGCGATTAATGGTTGGTGCAACACTTTAAGAACGTATTATTTATAAGATCGATTTTAACTAGTTAAATATCGTTGGAGAAACTGGGCGTAAAAGCTTGTTTTGTGTTATCTGTCGGATAATCATACCCATAAGGATGCTCCTGAGTATTTGCCCAATGCGTTCTTGTGTAGAGCCGTCAGACAACCATTCGGCACTACATCAATGAGTGGAAGGGCTGACCCTTTATATTTTGATTTTTGTCAGTTACAAATTGAAATATTCTTACGTTCTGCAATCTCCAATTAACCTTAACCGGAGGTTAGACCAGTTTAATTCAATCGGTGATATTGAAACAAACAGGTCATAACCTAAAATTGAATTAATATTAATTGGAGTCTGTAAACCCAGGGATTTGGCCGAACGCAACTTGTTTTGAGGTGTTGCGCAACATAGGTGAGGTGTTGCGCAATGCCTTAAAATGCGAGAGTTGTGTGCACCTGCACATGCCAATAACTGTATAGTTATTAGATCAACATTTATCCTAACTCAATTGGCTTGCTTCAAACCCAAATTATTACTAGTAAACTATGAAATCATAACTGAAACTTCTATTATTAATAATATTCCATCTTGATTCCCATATACAGGGAGTTTTTTTTATACAAATTTCAAAAAAACAAAAACAAGATGAATCGGCTTCACATGTTCTACAAAGAGACCCTAATTTTGTTTTTTTTTTTTTGCAAAATCAACTTTCTTTTCAGCGATAGTCAACTTTTTTTTTTCAAATGGTTACATATATTTTCTTATTTTTTTTTTCTTGTAGAGATTATTTTTCTAAATCCAAAGATTTATAACAAGTTGCCTTTGATTGAATATTTGTTACAGACAAAAAAAAGGTTAAATAGTTTTTCAATTGAGGCGTGAAAAACAAAGCGAACACAATGTGGAAAACAATATGTAATATTTTATTAGAATAATTCAAAATATGCATCAGAAAATACAAACGTATGTACAAAAGTTGCTGAAACTGACGGCCACTTTGTTAAATACATTGAATACATACTCAACTGACATCTTCTCTTTATTGCATAAGTTGCATTTAATATACAATTAGGAGGTATTTCTCGTGTTTTCCACATTGTGTTTGCTTTGTTTTTCACGCCACACTTGAAAAACTATTTAACTTTTCTTTAACAAATATTCCATCAAAGCCAACTTGTTATACATCTTTGGATTCAGATAAATAATCTCTACCAGAAAAAAAAAGAAAATATATGTAACCATTTGAAAAATAAAAGTTGACTATCGCTGAAATGAAGGTTCATTTTGCAAAAGACAAAATTAAGGCCTCTTTGTAGAACATGTAGAGCCATTAAATGGCTCCACATCGACTATGTATACTTCTACACCGATTGCACAAAAGGGACTAAAACCAAAATGGTACTTCAGTGGTACTTTAAATGGTATCAGTAATTTTAATTCCTTAACTTCGGTGATCGGAACCGTTCCAATCAATGTGGTATGCCCCATTTTTTGGTAAAACTACTATACATATGTATATCGGCTATATACTTTTATCTAAAATCTTCCTGTATACTAATTTGGTACGCTTCCAAAGGAAAAACAATAAACTACCAAATTCACCCAAATCTCATGGGAAAGATGTTGAAAAACAATTCCAGAGGCGTGCGTTTAAAACATAATCAAATATGACAATGAGAAATGTCATGTTTATAATGTCAATAAGACAATTCCTTAATTTCGGAATTGCTTAACTTCGGTGATCAGAACCGTTCCAATCAACGTGGTATGCCCCATTTTTGGTGAAAGTATACATATGTATATCGGCTATATGCTTTTATCTAAAATCTTCCTGTATACTAATTTGGTGCGCTTCCAATGGAAAACCAATAAACTACCAAATTCACCCAAATCTCATGGGAAAGATGTTGAAAAATCAGTCCCAGAGGCGTGCCTTTGAAACATAATGAAAAATGACTGTGACAAATGTCATTTTTATAATGGCAATAAGACAATTCTTTAATTTCGTAATTGCTTAACTTCGGTGATCAGAACCGTTCAAATCAACGTGGTGTTCCCCATTTTTGGTAAAAGTATACACAAGTATATCGGCTATGTACTTTTATCTAAAATCTTCCTATATACTAATTTGGTACGCTTCCAAAGGAAAAACAATAAACTACCAAATTCACCCAAATCTCATGGGAAAGATGTGGAAAATTCAATTCCAGAGGCGTGCGTTTAAAACATAATCAAAAATGATAATGACAAATGTCATTTTTAAAATGACAATAAGACATTCTAAACATATCGGAACTTTATTTCCATCAAATTTAGATATCAATAATATCACGATTATATTAGTATAAAGCATGCTTAATGCCTTGTCTCGTTCCAGTGTCGTTGTTGTGTTCGGCGTTTGTCACTAGAATTTGAGGCACACTTAGCATCCCCTATGGGCCCAGTTGCACAATCTCCGGTTAACTTTAATCGCCGTCTGCTGCCAATCAGATCCAACTGATTGATCTCCAGTTAAACTTAACCTAGGAGCCTTGCAACTGGACCCTGTAGAACGGTAGAAACACACACCACTCCACGCATGTGTTTGTTTTTGTTTTACATTTGTGTTCACTTTAGATGGCATCTTCATGCACAATATTGATCGCACTGATTACTGGGTGGACTCGACAATTAAATATAACAGACTCCCAAAATCCGAATCAGGTTTGTTCATTGTCTATTTTAAATCTGTAATCTAATCCAGTTGTTAACTACATCTAATTATGCTTATTAATTATTCTGTTTTTGCAATATTCATTCAATGCTTTCGAAATAAGAAATGGTACAGAAACATTTCACATATTAATGTAGTATGTAAATAACATCGCAGTATAGTTATATAGTTATAACTATAGTTATAGTTATAGTTATATACAGAATATAGTTTCGACAGAAATATTTAATAAAATGCACCAGTTATTACAGCAGTTGATGCTAATTTTAAAATCCGTATTAAAAAAAATTGGAAGCTAGAAAAATTGATCATTCGAATTTTATTTAATGTTTATATGTCGAAAAAGTACTATTTTTTGTATATCTTGCTTGAAGAAGTTCTACGTAATAAAAATATTCGGGCCTTTTTTCGGAAATTAATTTTTTACTAATTGTTTTTAGCCAACTATTTAATCCATCATTTGAAAAATTTATAATTAATACAATTACAATGTTTAGAAACTTAAACTTAAAAACAAACGTAGATTCAAAAACATCAGTTTATTTTCTATTTTTGATAAGACAATATCAATCATTTGTAATAATTTTTATGTTCAAGCAGTAAAGCAGATTTTTATTAAAATTAAAGTTTTCGTTTTCTGGTGCATAATACAGACAATGTTTATAGTTATTGTAGATAGTTCCTCACGGCGGTAATTGGCCATATCGGAAATAAATAAGCCGTCAGTAAATATATTTTAAAAAAATAACCAACGAGTAAACTGTTGTAATATGCTCCTTGTTCATGTTGCAATGAATGAATACTGTACCATTAAAACTATTATCACTACGACTTGCTGATAAGAGCACATCGGTGCTTACCGCCAGTACTTGGCGCATACCTCATGTCGTGCGCGTCTTCTGTGCGGCTCTCGAGGTCCTTGCTGTGTGACCGTTTGAGGACCGTACTCTGTATTAACTGCTTCGCTTTTGTAGAGGAGTCGATTTTAGTGCAGCATGAGCGTTCGAGTGAGGACTCCGATGGTAAGAAACGTTTATCCATGCTCGAGGCCAGAAATTAGAGCTACAATATATTAATTCGTTGGAAACGTTTGTTTATAGTGATGGTGACAAATTGTGATTTTTATGAACCTCGTGAAGTGAAAATTATATCATTTAATTACAGGATTTATAAATAACTGTCAGGCTGTATAAACCGTCTGTAACGACAATGCTAAAATTACGTTTTAGCCCAATCAGGCACTGATGAGCACATGATTGGCCTCCAAAAATATGGGTTATAACTAAAATAGTTATATCTTCTTTTTTTTTGTAATATTAAAACTTTGTTGCTGACCTAGATTTATCAACACTCTAATTAATATAATACAAACGTCAATATATAAATAAAATTATTAATTTGTACATCTAAATCTCTCGATCGTTATCTTCATAAATCTCATAAAAAAATATCAGGTTGTAGATAACGGTAAATCTTCCATGTAGTATTGAGCTAATTAGCCGTTGTTTTTGGGTTGCAATTTTTGTTCTACATGCGCCTTGATGATGACGTTGGATGAAAAGGTGTAGAATCTGATTACGCCCGTGTACTCCTCGTTATCCCAATCAGTGCGGATTTCATAGCAGCAACGTCGCCTCCAATTACCACTCGTAAAACTGTAACAAGCTTAACGACACTTGATAAAACCCATCTGCACAGGAGCTTATTACTCCTCCTGATAATTGTCTTTTGAACTTTGCAATCGTCCCCGGCCCCAATTATTAGTTCGGCATGCAAACTGAGCAGATATGATTTCAAGGCTCGCTGGTATTAATAGCGCAGGAGCAAATATTTAATTAGGAGCCTGCCTTATTGGCAGGTTCCTGGAAGCTTCCTCCTGGAATCGACAACTATAAAGGGACGTCTTGGAAATTGCCGGGGTTTATTTTTATTGCCCGCTCCTTTGTAAGCTTCACGGAACTTGTTATTGTAGAAACTCTGGTGACTGCAACTGAAGCATTTATACGAATAACAAATTGGGTATCAGTTTCAATATAATTAGATACCAGCGTTTATAAAAATTCAACAATATGTATGTACAACATAATTGTACAAATGTAATTAATATTCCTTAATGAATTAAAGTACAATTGTCATGTATCACAAAACTACCTATTTATCTGAATGTACATGAAAAGTCACAATGGTCACATTATTATAAATAAACTAAATAGTACGGCCATATTAACTAGGTTATCATCTATCCCAATTATTCGGTGTCCATACTACAAAATATTGTATTTCACCGCATGTTGTTTGTGCATTCTGAAATGCAAGAAAAACAAATTATTTTATAACATCGATAATAACATATAACCCCGAAGTTAATATGGTCTCGACTAGTTTCTAAATATGTAGTCAATAATACAACTAGTATTCCCGTTTATTAATAGACGTATCCAGAATTTTATCGAAGTGTCCACCACAATTTCCAGTTGCTCAGAAAATGTTATTAACTATTTTTGATCAATGGAAAAATGTTGTTTGCTCATTAGAATTTATTTACGTATTCTTGAGATCCCTTTAGAGGTGCATTGGCTGATAAAGATTTGCAGAATTTATCCTTAATACGTGACACACATTTCATTTAAATATTGTGGCTTCTGCTTCATTTTTATGGTAATAAAGACTTATGTTATTTAATAATTATATGGAGTCATCAATTTGAATTGGTATAAGACTATTTATACAACTATCTCAGATAAACAATTTAAATTCACTAATGTGAAATTATGAACAGCAAAGTTAATTGAAATGTCATCTGGGAAATATTTCCTCAGGCAATCGGAGACCGGTTTCGTTCTTATTAGAACTCATCAGTCCAATATAGCCAGATTTGTAATTCCCAGATGTACATTTCCGTATTTAAAGGGAATTTCAAATCTGGCTATATCAGACTGATGAGTTCTAATTAGAACGAAACCGGTCTCCGATTGTCTGAGGAAATAATCCCAGATGTACATTTCAATTACATCTTGGATTATTTCCTCAGGCAATCGGAGACCGGTTTCGTTCTTATTAGAACTCATCAGTCCGATATAGCCGGATTTGTAATTCCCAGATGTACATTTCCCTATTTAAAGGGAATTTCAAATTTGGCTATATTGAACTGATGAGTTCTAATAAGAAAGAAACCGGTCTCCGATTGTCTGAGGAAATAATTCCCAGATGTACATTTCATTAACTTTACAGTTTATAATTTCATATTGGTGAATGCAATTTTTTTACCTGAGATAATTGCATAAATAGTCTTACATCAATTATATTATAATTATCATCAAAGAGTCCCGGAGCAGCCATCTTCTTCAGTTACCCAGAAAATGTGTGTAAAATTGATGCTTACTATAAAGTTTCAAAATAAAAAACCACTGCCTTATCCAATACCAATCAGGATATAGTATCAAAAGGATCCAATACATTTTAGAGATAAATCGCTCAAAAGAGATGTCCAAATTGCTTTAAAAGTATCCTCCAGCGGGCATAATTCTGAAGGCTCTAAAACGTTTTCATGTATTTCTTCCTTAGAATATTCTCTGACAATAAACATTTTTGCTCCACTGAAAAATCTAAATGCTGACATTGTTTTCATATGAAAGTAGGAACTTTTAGGCATAACCTGAAAATCGAATAGAAATGTTCAGAACAAAAGACTCTCGCATTGTATCATGTTTATTTTCTAGTTTTTACAACGCACGAAACAAAAGATATTTTCAGGCATAAGAAGCGAAATATTTCTAGATTTATCAAGTTTTAGTTTTCTGTGTTTTTTTTTTTAAACTTTAATTCTTGCTTGTTCTGAGGTCTGATCCAATACCTTTTAGAGGTAAATGTCTCAATAGAGATGTCCAAATTGCTATAAAAATATCCTCCAGCAGCCATAATTCTGAAGGCTCTAAAACGTTTTTATGTCTTTCTTCCTTAAATATTCTCTGACAATAAACATTTTTAGACACTAAAAAATCTAAATGCTGATTCAGATGAATGTAGGAACGTTTAGGCATAACCTGAAAATCGAATAGAAATGCTCAGAACAAAAGACGCTCGCATAGTATCATGTATATTTTCTAGCTTTTACAACGCATAACAGAAAAGATATTTACAGACGGAAGAAGCGAAATATTTCGAGATTTATCAATTCGTTTTCTGGAAAGGTTTTTTAACTTTAATTCTTGCTTGTTCTGACGTCTGATCCAATACCTTTTAAAGATAAATGTCTCAATAGAGATGTCCAAATTGCTATAAAAGTATCCTCCAGCAGCCATAATTCTAAAGGCTCTAAAACGTTTTTATGTCATTTTTCACCGCTAATTTGGCTGACAGGTTAGAACGCTTGCTTAGCACGCACGAAGACCTGGGTTCGAGCCCCAGGACAGGTAGTATATTTGTACTGAGAAACTAGTGCCATTCGCCGTTGGGAGCTCATTAACGGCGCTCTAGAGATCGGGGGCGAAGTTCTAGAGTAACGAGCCCTAACTCAATACAGTCATTTACACAAATCACACGGCAGAAGGGCCCACGTTGGTCGATAGCCAGTTAGGGATAATGTCCCTAACAAATACAGTCACTACTACTGTCATTCTTCCTTAAATATTCTCTGACAATAAACATTTTGGATCGACTGAAAAATCTGAATGCTGACATTGTTTTCATTTGAAAGTAGGAACTTTTAGGCATAACCTGAAAATCTAATAGAAATGCTCAGAACAAAAGACTCGCATAGTATCATATTTATTTTCTAGTTTTTACAACGCATGAAAGAAAACATATTAACAGACGATCTGGTCTGATCCAATACCTTTTAGGGGTAAATCTCTCAATAGAGATGTCCAAATTGCTATAAAAGTATCATCCAGCAGCCATAATTCTGAAGGCTCCACAACGTTTTTATGTCATTCTTCCTTAAATATTCTTGACAATAAACATGTTTTAAACACTAGAAAATCTAAATGCTGACATTGTTTTCATATGAAAGTAGGAACTTTTAGGCATAACCTGAAAATCGAGTAGAAATACTCAGAACAAAAGACTCTCGGATAGGATCATGTTTATTTTCTAGCTTTTACAACGCATGAAAGAAAATATATTTACACACGTAAGAAGCGAAATTCTTTGAGATTTATCAATTTTTAGTTTTCTGGAAAGGTTTTTTAAACTTTAATTCATGTTTGTTCTGATGTCTGATCCAATACCTTTTAGAGGTAAATCACTCAATAGAGATGTCCAAATTGCTATAGAAATATCCTCCCGCAGCCATAATTCTGAAGGCTCTAAGACGTTTTTATGTCTTTGTTCCTTAAATATTCTCTGACAATGAACATTTTTGATCCACTGAAAAATCTAAATGCAGACATTGTTTTCATATGATAGTAGGAATATTTATACATAACCGGAATATCGAATAGAAATGCTCAGAACAAAAGACTCTCGCATAGTATCATATTTATTTTCTAGTTTTTACAACGCACAATACAAAATATATTTTCAGGCATAAGAAACGATATACTTCGAGAATTATAATTTTTTAGTTTTCCGGAAAGGTTTTTTTAACTTTAATTATTGCTTATTCTGAGGTCTGATCCAATACCTTTTAGACGTAAATCTCTCAATAGAGATGTTCAAATTGCTATAAAAGTATCCTCCAGCAGCCATAATTCTGAACTCTTAAATTCGTTTTTATGTCTTTCTTCCTTAAGTATTTTCTGACAATAAATATTTTGTATCCACTGAAATATCTAAATGCTGACATTGTTTTCATATGAAAGTAGGAACTTTTGGGCATAACCTGAAAATCGAATAGAAATACTCAGAACAAAAGACTCTCGCTTAGTATCATGTTTATTTTCTGGTTTTTACAACGCATGAAACAAAAGATATTTACAGACATAAGAAGCGAAATACTTATCAATTTTTAGTTTTCTAGAAAGGTTTTTTTTACCTTCAATTCTTGCTTGTTCTGAGGTTATATAATTTTTAGATTCATAGCAAAACTCCGGTGCTGTTTGGCACATTTTTTTGTTCTGAATACCTCATTGGAATGCATTTGTCAATAAGTAGAAGTTTACCGAAGTATTTCTGTTGGGCATGAGTTTTTTTTCTCTTCATTTTGCGTATTCTGAAATTTTTATACTTTAAGATTGATAGCAAATAATGGATGCTGATTGGCATAGTCTTATTGTATAGAGATGTATCTGTAAATAGAGATATCCAGAATGATATCAAAGTATCTACCAAAAACCACCATTTTCGATGATATTTCTTAAGTTACGTTCTTACCTATCTGAGATTATAAACTTTTTTGGTCCAAATAGAGAAATATGTTTGCTGATTAGCGCATTTTGCTTTCCCTGGATATCTCATTGTAAATATATCTGTCCCTAGAGATGTTCAGAAAATACCCTTTGTTTGAATAAAATTGACACGCACTTTAATTTTTGTGGTTCAATTGTGGTTCAATTACTTTGATGTAAAGAATTGTATTATTATTAATATTATTATTGTAATAGTGTTCTTCAGCAGCAATGTACAGTCGTGTTCATCAAAGTATTGTACAGCATTTTTGCTGTGTGAATGTGACTTAACTTCACAAAGTTCAAAACAGTGTTGCACATACAAATAATTTGATAGGTTAGATTTAAGATCTAAGCCTTTGTTGAGGAAAAATACTACCACACATAAACTTTTAATGGTAGAATAAATAATACACTAAAGATCTAGAGTGATTAATTTTCATATAAAGAATACAATAATGCTAATTTTTGTCACTGTTAGTTGTCACTTTGACAGTTCTGAAATGTATCTACCGTTGACCAAATATACAGCCAACTACCTATTTCTGTACAACACAATTTTATACACGACTTACAACAGCCAATTATCTGTGCACAACACATTTTTCAACACGACTGTACATTAGTTACCCAGAAAAGTTGTACCTCGTCTTCTTGCAAAGTTGTACCTTGTCTTCTTGCTTATTATAAGAAGGGTAATGTTTTTGATCCACTGCAATACGTGATTGCTGAACACTTTCTGTATTCGTATTTGCGTATTCTGGGCCTTTTAGAGATGCATTTATAGAGAGCTCTGTTTCCTGGCCTGTCCACATTGCTTAAATTTGTCAGTGGCATTTTGTTGTATTGTACTTTTGTGTTTTATAAACCTGAATGCTGATTCACATTTTTCACACTAATTTTAGGTAGTCACATAACCTTAAAATCGAACATGGATACCCAGAACATATGAATAACGCCTGGTAACATTTATGTTTTCCAGTAACGCAAGAAACAAAATATATTAAAATAAAAAACAGGCACAATACATTTGGGCCTGTTTCGTGCGTTCTGAACATCTTCAAAAGAACTTATTTTGTAACAATAGCGATAACAAACATTTGCCATTTGTATCTTTTCCATGTCCAAAACTTTGTTTGGTTTGTTTTTATATTGCGTGTCACTATAAATTGTGTCAATATGTTACTATGGCAACTGTAGGACAGTTTGGCAGCTGTTATATCTATTATAACTCATGCCACTTTCACATACAAAACTTTATTTGTTCAACTTTTAGATTATGCGTCACTGCAAATTATGTCACTCTATGGAATTGCAGAGATAAATGCCTAGTGGCCTCTAATAGTTATGTTTTTCACTTTTACATGAACATATGGCTAAGTTGGGTTAGGTTTAATTGACGTTTGTCGTATGTTCTAGATACCTTTATATTGTAGATATGGTAAGACCAACAACCTGTAAACATCCTTATAACCTCTTAAAATATGAGAACGCAAGTAAAAACCTTGCTGGGCAACTGAAACAACTGAAAAATGTCTGCTGTCAAAAGTCAATTTGACAATATTTTTGTTATCGCTGTTGTCACGTGTAACTGTAATGTGCCATTTTTTTTTTCTTTTGTTTTATGAATACGTATCACTACATGTTGTGTCACTATGTGGAACTATAGAAATACCGAGTATCCTCCAGCAGTTCTGTGTTTCACTTGCCCATGAAAGTTTACTTACTCTTGTACTATTTTACGGAAGCTGAGTTCATAAACTCTTTGGGCCACTTATACATTTGGGCCCATCTCGTGCGTTCTGAACATCTTAAAAAATATGACTGCTGGGGGATACTTTCACAGTTGTCACTATTGATAGTCACTATTGAGATGACAAACGCCCAGCAGCATCCATGGTTTTTAGTGAACCGAAATTTTGTATAACCATAAATACCGTTAAAAATGTTCTAGTGAACTAAAATAGTTTAAAACCATCAATAAAGTTAATAACCAAAGCAGTTTAAAACGATATTTTCACTGTTTTCTGGACATTACTATTGAGATGACATACGCCTAGCAGCATCTAAGTTTTCTAGTGAATCTAAATTGTTTGTAGTCATAGATAACGTTAAAGTTTATAGTAAACGGAAATAGTTTAAAATCATAAAAAAACGTTATATAATTTTCTAGTGAACCGAGAGAATACATAACCTCAAACGATATATTACAGCATCAAAAAGTTTCCTGGGCTACTGGCAAATATGGCTGCTAAAACACTTGAGAGCAATTTGAACCTCTCTACAGAGATGTCAAAGCATATGAAAAACGCCTACTAGCATTCACGTTTTTCCAATAAAGAGTTTCCAACCCTAGAACATAATAAATATATGTATATACTGGGTTACCGAATAAAATGACTCAATGGGACACTTTGGCAGCATTCTGGGCAACGCTATTATCACTCGCTATATTTCTTGACACAACAATGGAAACTTGAAACTATCTGACAAATGGACATATTTTTTTATCATACCGTATACATTTTGATACCAATCGACGCAATTGCGCAAATTAACCAATACATTACGATTTTGTACGCTAAGGCGATAAATAAGTATTAACTAGCATTTAATATGTGTGTATTTATTAGTTACATGTGCATGCACGGTAGTTTAGAATAGTTACAAAATATTGCTTGAAATTTTCGTAAGTATTCGATGATTTTACCACAGTAGCTACCGGCTTACCAAAACACCATTACGGATGGTTAGCCTAGAAAGCCCCTCACGTCGTTATACATTACTATTAGATTACTGTAAATTATATGAATTTATGCTTGATTTTTTACAGATACTTATAGCTTACAGCTTACGTTTTTTAGCATGTTTCAGGGGTTCATTGCGTACAGTTCGGCGAATAATGGAAAATTTGCACACTCACAAGTATACACAAATTGGTATTGAATCAAGTGGATTTGTGATAATAAAAAAAATGATTATTTTAGTTATTAATCACATCATTCTGTGACACATAGCCCGTTTTTTTGTGAAGCTAAATAACAATTGAAAGCAAACCGTATTTAGGTATTACTGTACGGGTACGAGGCCACTATATGTACGAGGCACCGGTGATTGCTTGCCTCGCACACCCCCAAGGCCAATAAAACAAGCAACAAGCGAATACACATATAAGTGATACCCGTCATAATTAGCGTAGAAAAGATATCGATAAAACTGAATCAAACAATCGATTTTTCGATAACATTTCGAAAACATTTTAAGAAATATTTACACAAGAAGTATGCTTTAATTAAAAATACATAATATGTCATCATACCTTGTCATAATTAGCGTAGACAAGTTATCGTTCAAATGAAATCATGAAAAAATTGGAGAATTAGTAGTAGTATTTGATCGATCTTTATTCGGCTATCGGCCTAACCGGTCTTTCCGCCAATTTGGATAATTTGGAGAATTATTTTCACGAAAATTTGGCTTTGATTAAAAATACATTAGATTCAAACAAAGAAAGTAAAACCATATAAGTAAAAATAAAGTCATAAGTCAAAAGAACAACACAAATGAAAAACATTATGTACCCATTAAAACCGTTCAAAACATTAATTTACGTTTTACTTATTATCATGGTCCCATAACACTTTTTATTGTTAAAGTTAATTAACACGTTTTATCTCCATTTTCGTGGCCCCCATAATATGTTTTCACTTGTTTTTATTAATATCAAAACATTATTTTTTATCGCTAAGGCCTCTCTTGGAGCTTGGTGAAAATTCTCTTTGTTTGTGCAGTTTTCATGCCCATGTAGAAATAATCGCTTTAACTTATAGAAGCTTAGCGTTTTCGATTGCGTCGCTTGTGAGCCCGGAAAATTGCCTTCTCTCAATTTCAATTTTCCTTGTTACTTACAAGAGGAGACACAGCAGCGATCCCATTTCCTCAACAAACTGCTGTGTTTATACAGTATCAACGTTATTTTATATTTAATGCTGTTTGTGTTGCATACAAGACGTCAAATTACGTATTTGAACAGTGATTACTGCTGGCTTACATGTAGGCGATTAATTAATATAAAGTCATTACTAATTTTACAAAAATATTCCTTTTATAATCAAATCTCAATTGCAAATATATTTCCTCCAAACTCCAAATTCAGGTGCATATTAATTTTATAGAATTTTTTATGATTTTTTTCTGAATTTCATAATTTCCTGTGAAAGGTTCGTATTAATTTTACTGAAATGTTTATTGCAATGGTAATTCGTCATAGCATTGCATTAATTAATGGGAAAAATAATGATTTCTCTATATGAAACATTCTGATTAGTAAATTTATAGAAATTTAATGAATAGAAAATTGTGATATAGATACGTCTAAATATTTAGAAATTGATGAAATATTTGATGCCCAATATCAAGTATTTGTATATGTTACAGTAATTTTATGATTCTTCTATCCAAAAACAAAACGTACAATGTGTTAAAATTATACCATGCAAGTTATAATGATCAATGATCATTGATCATGCAAGGTATGATGACATACCAAAATTATTTAAACTTTAAAATATTTAATACCACGAGTATTGATTTTCTGTATCAATTTGTCATAGTACTAGACAAAACATCTAGCTAGTACTTCAATTATGCAAATTTTCCATTACTCTAATGTGCGTGTCTTCAAAAAAAGTAACGTAGCGTTTGCTCCGTTTAGATACTTCGCCCTCATGCAGTTACTTCTCACGTTTACATTACAACAATCAACATACAACACACATACACTCGACCCCTCGACTCTTGGAGACACTCCACCTCGTCGGGGGGATGAACTGTTTTTCTTGTATAAATTTTGAGATCTGCATGTTCAGCTGTACTAACTCGGCTTGTTTACGCCCCTCCCGTTTTTATAGAAATAAGGATTGTTTGTCCGGACAAGCCGTACACACAGCTATCCACAAACTCACAGACATCAGGTAGGCATAAAACAGTGTGATACTACTTACTAACTAACTATGTAACTGTCTAACTAATCTAACCATTCGGATTAGTGGGTCTGACATTGTAACGTGGCCGTGGTTCATTAACTCATTTCACTTAAGCACCTTACATCTTAATTGCAGCACCGAATTGAATTGTATCGTGTCCGGTTGGTATTACGGGTGTGCCGATACGGGATGAGCTTTGCTAGGAGAACTAATGCCTAATGCCTACCAAAGCTCATCACGTATTGGGAGACCCCTAATAACTCCTATCGCTAAAACAATACAAAACATATCGCGAAATTAACACCTAAATATCCATCACCAGAAACCCTACAAACATCCAACGCAATCACATACATATTTTATCCAATTATGTTGCTTAAAAAATATGTTACAATTTTCGGCTAAGTTAAAAAAATTTGATATTTTACTTCAAAACTGCCATATGTTAAGAAACTTCTGACGCTCACATCATCAAGAATTTGATACATTTTGGTAACAAAATCTTCAGCACATCCATGTTTGTTTTTTTTTTGCTTAATTGGTGAAACCGGCTTTTAAGATCACTTAGGTATCAATCAAAATGATTCAACCAAAGTTTTTATGTTTTCAAAATTTTTACATATTGAGAATCTAACTCAATACAATGAGTTGAAACATCTTGAAACATCTGAGTTGATACACCGAAATATCTAACTTCCAACAGCGACCACGAATGTGGAACAGCACAAACTTTTATTAAACAATTCCTTACAACTTCACCAAACCAACCCAACACCAAAATCACCCAAGAATTTGGCTCAATATGTTAACATACCCTTTTTTATTGCTCATCTGGGTAATCCTTCATTTAAGACCAATCACATATTGGCAATCTTTTAACATCCGATACCAATCATATAATAGGTATCCAAATTCGGTAAAATAATACAGAAAAGTTAAAATATGTTGCAATTATCATGTTTCGTTCAAAGAAAAAACCATCCAATATATTAATTAGTTACCTTAGACCAACTGGTTTATACCAACAATATATTGAGGAATCGCTAACATAACCATTAGTAACCAATTTAGATCTAACATTCGATCTGATGCAGATAGGACATTAGCAGGCTGATGCAGATCAAATCAATAAAATAAAGCAGGACAAATTTCCGTAAGCTAATGCAGATATAACAAATGACTTAATATTTTATGCAATTTTCTAGCTTCGTTATAAAACACATAAACACATAAAATCTGTTGGTTTGGTACCAAATCTTAGAATTAATTTTGAAATTTAATCACATATTAAATAAATCATATCAATATTAAAACATATCGTCATAAATCGTTCTTAAGATAGTAATCATTGAAAACAATATTACATTCGATTAAGGTTATCAGTTTATTTTTTAAAACGTTAAAAGTAGAAAAACAACTTATTCATAAAACTCGTCCCATATATTTTTTAGATTTAATGAAAGTAGCATAATTTCTTAAAGATTTGGTCAAATTCTAGTTGTTTGCATCGACAATTTGAAGATAAATCTCAATCAACACAAACGATTGTTTTGTCTTAGTTCTAAAAAGCTTCTACTTTTGTCCAACACTAATTTTGCCAAATTCTTACATTCATTGAAAGTAGCATAAGTTGTTAAAGAATTTGTCATATTATGGTTTATGGTTTCGAAAAAAAAATGTCATGCATTTTTTTTAATTTGGCTTAGGACATAATAAGGACAATAAGGTTCCTTATAACTTTATTCAGCTATTAAATAAATTTTATTGGTTCCTATTCACCTTCTAATCAATTTTATGTAGCTAATAAATTTACTTATAAGCTAAGTAAGTTATTAGCTGATTTGAGTTGCTATTACATAAAAAGTGTGTATTAGCTTAAGCCTCATTAAAAGTTCCTTATAACTAATAGGAACTTTACTGGAAGGTGGATATCTCGGGCCTTAGTGATGTAACTTTCTACATACTGTGTTTCAAAACTAATTCTGCCAGTACAATCATTTATTTGATGCAACTATCTCGAAATCGACATTATTACACAATAATTCAAAATGTCACATTTCGCAACATATTTTCAAAAATAATCGCACATCGTTATCTCAAAAACATGTTGTTTCTTAATACAACATTTCATCATACTCCAATATTTTTTTTTAATAATCTCACTTAAGAATGTTCCAGATATTTCAAAAACGTTAAAAAGTGGAAAAGTCAAAAAGTGAAAAATGTTAAGTCAACGTCCAAAAGTTCATCATGCTTTTCAAATATTGAAACATATTTTCTAATACCTGTAATTGTTTGTTAGCAATCTCAAAATATCAATTACCTACATAACATAATAATTTAGTTATTCAAAATCTGCCCAAATTTTCAAAAATATTGCAACATATTTTCGAAATGATGGACATAAGAAATACTTGATAACTGAAGAACTATCAAGCACCATGGTTTTATCTTATTTAAACTTGCATCATACTCTTTCAAAACACATTGCTCAAAACAAGTAGATACATATATTGAATTCTAGATATCTCCAAAACAGTAAGTCAATCATCAAATAGCGTCAAGCAACATAAATATATATTTTTTTCGTTAATGAGAAAATTGATCATATTCTCTAAAAACTACCGCATATTTTTAAACTCAATTACACTAAGAGATACAATAACACATCAAAACATCGCAAATACGAAATACTAATTACGCCTAAAGCCATTAAGCAACATACATATTTTTTTATTAATACGAAATTTTATCATATTCGAAAACTACTTTTTGAAAATATTGCTAGATCAGAGTAAGTAGCTATCCTAGAAGTCAGCAGCATAAACTTTTATCATTTATAATTTGATCAAATTTTCTAAATTTTCAACATATTTTCGAAAGCAATCGCACATAATATATTCTGAAAACTCTCACGCAACATACATACATCGTCGTCTTACAAGTGAAATCACTAAAGTCAAAAACTATAAAATATGAGGAACTGCAATTAAAGTTTTATATTCTGCTCTTACATTTCCTACTCAAGTCATTTAATGGCCTAAGAATTTGGAAGTTCGGCTACAGAATCCTTTACTATACCCCTACTGAGCCTGAGATTTGTTACAACTTGGTAAACCATCAAAATAAAACTTAACTAAAACCAAACAAAAATGGCTTAGTGTATTTCACTTGTAATCCAACGATATGATTCGCATAACCAAAATATTACAATATTCCTTGAAAATTGCAACATATTTTTTAACACAATCACACATAAGAAATATCAGCTAAGCATAAAATAATATACATATTTTCTATAATTATAAATTGCATTGTATTCCTCACATATTACAACATATTTTTTAATCAATCAAGTTGAATAATATGAGCTAACACATAAGCAACATAATATTTTTTGTGTCTGTATTCAAAGTTTTATTATCAAAATGTACATCATATTTTTCAAAATACTAACATACTAACAACAATATTATTTAAAATGTCGCGGAAGCAACATAAACATTTTTTTATTGATTAACAATATCATTACATTATGTTATTGAAAATTTCAAAACATTTGCTACATATTTTCCCACACAATGACATTTAAGATATACTTTCTCATACTTGTACACTCCCAATCCTACTCAAAAACAGGTAACGTGTCTATTTTTTTACATTTATCCACCCACTTCCGATTTTAAGATGTAAGGTCATGCTGTCTACTGCTTGTTACTTTCTAATTGGCATCCTCTTTCTGGATGGAAAATTCCTTTTTGTATCACATTGGCTTGTCACTTTCTGTATCACATCTCTAAAGTAATTTCAACTCTTTTCACACCAGTTTTACTCTTCCATTCTTATCGCATTGAGTGTACTCATCCACCACCAATTATCATAATTGTCATTTTTTTTAATAAGGCAAACATATTTTTAAAGCAACTTTATTGTTGCTTTTTTAACTACAAGTTTTAGAGATTTCGGGTATATTTATTGCTCGCAAAGTTATGAAATTGAAATGAGCACAGAATAATTTCGAAATCTTGATCTAACTAATATTATCTTTTGCAAAAACAAAAGTCTAATTTGAGATCTTAGTACAAACTAAATCAAAAAATCTACAGCGTACAGGCAAAATAATCAGGAATACCAGAAAGAACAGACAATGTTTATTGTTATTTGTATAGAATGAACAGGAAGAATATTGAGAATGTGCATTAACAGAAGATAATGTGAACAGACAACATAGCATCAGCGACAATAGTGCGAAGCACTAATGAAAATTATTACCTCATGGACAGATCAGAAAACAGACAAAATAACATCAGCGTCAATAAATAAACATACTAATAAGACAAAATCAAATAACATCAGTGACAACAGCAAAATATACTAAAGTACAAAATGAAACATTATCAGAAACAGACAGAATAGCATCAGAATCAACAGAAAAATAAACTAATAGAACAAAATAATCCGTTGTCATAAAACAAACAGACAAAATAACATCAATGACAACGGCGAAACATACTGACGAAAAACACCAATGCCAGATTTTGAGTTATTGAAATAGACGAATAACATCTGTGTTTGATGTCTGATCTGATACCATATAGTGTGATTGCGATATCCGAACATTTTCTGAAATGGAAGAACCACATTAATGAAAATAGTTAAATATACTGATGTAAATTATTACATCCACTAAATAAGTTCAAACATCTGATGTCTATTCGTGATGAAACGCTTTCTGAGAATATAGTATACCATCACGGTCATCAGAAAAATGATATCATAAATATCAATTGAAATATCCAATAGCAATAATTGCATTCGCCAATGACAACATAATATGGACATGAACATCCATCAGTGACATTACTAAAATATACAACGTCCGATGTCATACATTGTCAGAGTACTTTCTCAGAAGAAAAAATGTCATTAGTGACAAAGCAGAAGGTGATAAAGAACAAATTACAGCCATGATATTGGTGAAAAAAAATTACGAAAAAAAAGAAGGTAATATAACCTTAGTGACAACAGCAAGAGCTACTAAAGGACAAAATAAAGCGTTATCAGAAAACAGACAAAATAAAATCAGCGTCAACAAATAAATATATTAATAAGACAAAATAATATAACATCAGTGACAACAGCAAAATATACTAAAGTACAAAATGAAACATTATCAGAAACAGACAGAATAGCATTAGAATCAACAGAAAAATAAACTAATAGAACAAAATAATCCGTTCTCATAAAACAAACAGGCAAAATAACATCAGTGACAACGGCGAAACATACTGAAAAGCACCAATGCCAGATTTTGAGTTATTCAAATAGACGTATAACATCTGTGACAAAAACAACGATTAATCAAATTTTCTACCACGTCATGAAGTCAAATGTATGACTGCAAACGTGCGTCTGCGTTATTTGAATACTTTCTGAGATACGAAAACAGCATCAAAATGTTCGATTTACATTATTTTTCCATGAACAACGCCAAATAATATTTAATTACATCCATGAAGTATAATACTGTAATAATAAATAATTATATGTAAGTAGTTAAACAAAGCGGGTTTGGGCGCACATGTCCCATGTCGATCTTATTAGACACAAAATTATTTATAATGTGCAATAATTTTAGGTTACATTCCTCGAAATCTGATTTAACTCTTGCCTTTCAGCATCACAGCAATTGCTCATTCATTACATGCTCACATATCTTCTTTCGTAAGATTTTATAAGTGTATCAAGCTTAGACTGTTGACATAACTTTGTGTGCAAGAATTAACGTTGCCTGCTAATCGTTCTGTTCTGTATTAAAACACTAATTTCGATGTATTTACTATTTCATTTACACTGGTGAAAATGCGATGAGTTGACTAAATGCAAATCTTATTGTACTGTTTGTAATTGTTTTTAAAAACAAATTAGGTAAATGGTATTGCAAAAGTAAAATCAAATGGTGCTGAATTATAATTTTAATTTATTATTATTGCCTTTAAAAGGCAGCTTAATGTTAATGCAAAACTAAAATAAACGGATTAATTTTAAATTTTGGCACAAAATAATGAATGCAAGTTCACGTAATTATTCTATATTGCATAATTTGATATTTATGAAAGCAGACTGATTCTAAAAAGTTTATGTGTATAAATTTTGTATAAAGTTTACACCATCAATTTAGGGGATTAGTTTTGTAAATATTTCATCTATTTTTTTGTTTATCTAAAATTGCATCTGATTTTAAAACCTGTAGTTGAAATATCTTTATAATCATAATTTTAATTACTACCTCAATTTGAATGGATTTGCACCTGACTTGTAACTTCCCAAATGTATATTTTTACAAATTACATTTTTGAACCATCACTAGTTTCGTGTGTCTGACAAATGATTTTGCACCATAATCCTGCGGACTCATGATTATTAGTTTGTGATTAAAAAATTATAATAGTTAAACATTTTTAGCCTAATTTGAATGAAGAGTGCACCTTTTAGTCTTGTAATATCGAGATTCCGCTTTTAACTCCGGTAGATTTAATTACTCCTTTTGTACAGATTTTTTAGCATAGCCTTGATTATCTAGTTTCGTTATTTTGTTATGAGAAGTGAGTACAAAGATAGTCCAAAAAGAAATGTAAGTTGAGGTGAAAGTACGCATCAGGAGTACCGACCAGAAAGTAGCAGTAGGCGTGTAAAGTTTAGTACTCTCGAGCCCGCTAAAATGTAATTGAAACAACCAATGGCGACCACAGAGTGGTACTCGGCCACATATTGACGTCTGTTGCATGCTATGTTGTGCGTATACATATATTGGTATATATTGGTGTGCGTGTGTGTGTGTATTAACAACTTCTCATTATAAACCAGTGGTAATTGGTGCCTAATAGTAGTTCTTCTAGTGTAGTACAATCTCGTTGTATTTTGTACGTGTCGTAAGTTTCCTTGGAGAATCCACGTCTCTACCAATCTGACTGTTTATTTCTATTGGCAGCAAGGCGGCAGGAGATCATCAAGATGACCGAGCAGCTCATTGAGGCCATCAACACTGGAGACTTTGAGGCTTACACGTGAGTAGATAACTCGGTTGAGAAAATCATGTCAGAAAAAATTAAATCCCATCCGCAAAAGTGATTGGTATGTTTTTATACAGTGCTTTTCGGCTCAAGTTATCCATAGATAAATAGTCACTCAGAGAGTGTCGCGTTATCTCGCTAATTCCTTCTAATCGTTAAATCGGCACACTCCGTCATGTATACTATGTCCTTACTTACTCACTGTCTCTGTCACACTTATAGCACCATATAAGTCAAGCTGTGGATAACTTGAATTGAAAGGTACTGTATGATTTATTGCATTATTCAATGGCTCAACATAATTTTAAGAAAACTACATAAATAATTAAAAAAATAGCTTACATATGGTGCCATTGATTATAAAGATATACAAACAAATCTTCGAGCCAGACTTTCCTTTCCCTGCAAACGTTGCGAATAGTTATCGACCAGTTTAAGATACCAGATGTAGATAGATAGTTAAGAAGATAACAAGGAGATTATACACGCATTTGCCACATCTGTCACAAACATAAATGATTTTCATGTTTGGATAGCCCGGCCTTATTAAGCCTATTATTCAGAATTACATTGCACTGGTGGAATTAACGAAAGTCAAAATTCGCAGCAATACTAGAGCTTACTCAACGTGAACCTTTTGATCATTCAGAATATTTCCATCTCGACTGAAAATATTTGTTTTAGAAAAATTCATGAAGCAATCAGTTTGCACGCTTGCTGTAGTAAGGATGGAAATACATTTTGTTTTAGTTTTCTAGGTAATCCCATTTGTTAATATTTTAAAATATCGAAAATTATCCTCCAAAAATCTTTTCTAGCATTGCGTTTCTGTATCTCAATGGTTTACTTGTAGATTTTTATTTTCTCAATTTAAGAGAGATACAAGAAAGATATTTGCTACGTTATATTTTATAGTCACATAATGCGGTGGAAAATACGAAAATTCCATTTTTTTCGGTTTTTATTTGGCTATTTTTAAGAATATTTAATCTAATCTAAAATTTCCATAAAGTACACCTTAAATTTTATTTACTTTTTATGACTCCATGCATCAATGGGTTATATGAAGACTATTGCTTTTCCAATTTAGTGGAGATACAACTTGTCCAAAAAAATAATTCGACAAAAAATATTCGCTTATAATAAAATAGCTTATAAAATATTGCTTTACTTTTAATCATAATTTTGTGTGAATATTTACATTGCCTAAATTAACATTGGATAAATGAACTTTGAATAAAAAGAAAAGTATATATTTCTAATGTTGGAAATTTGAAACGTGCTTCAGTAGATAATTTTTTGCAAACTATATTTGCATTCTTAACGATGTGAATAAGATGTTTTTTTTTTAATTCTTGACCGAAAACCGAATATTGGGGTAGACCGAATTGTTTACATCCTGATAAATATTGCTTTACTCGTAATTATGTGAAAATATTTGGGTTGCGCCTTCATCCAACGTAAAAATTGTTATTTGTGATACAAGTACGTAAAGTAGTGCTTTTTTATATTATCTTGAATTTTGTTGAACATGGCACAGCCGAGTTCAACAAAAAATGCAAGTGCAATAAAGGCATACTTTACGAAAATAGTAGTAGAAAATAGTAGAAAGTTTTTTCTACGATAGCTATTATGAAAAACAGCTAAAAGTTATTGCAAAATACTATCTTTTTCTTAATTTGCGAGTGTAAAAGTCACCAATTGTGTGAAATTGTGTTCAAAACTTATTTTACGCACAATTGATGTTTGTGCTAACACTTTCCGTACTAATAACTTGGTTTACAGACTGTCGTAGAAAAAAATATATTGTCGGTAACTAAATTGCACTAAAGATAAATATGAATAAATTTAAATTTCTTCATTTTTTATTATTTCTATATTTAGATTTGAATACGTAGGAATTATCGTCATAAAAAGTATTTTGACTAATAAAATACTGTTTAACTTTGTTTAATTCACTGTAAACAATGTAAAACCGCGAAAACAAAGTTTTTTTTATCTACTACTTTATATACTATCTTCATCAATTTCTGGAAACAATTTTTAGGTTTCTCGAACAATAATAGCTATTTATGGTATAAGTGAATAAAATTGCTTTATTCACTTGTGTCATACAAGTTGTTTTCCAATTCGTTATCAGAATTGAAGAATTTGCGTGAAGTATCACATTATCAGGTGACAACGAAAATTTCAAGGAGAGTGTGTAGTTACGTATGTTTTTACTTTATTCACGTTGTCAATGGTTATAGTGAATAAAGTGAAAATGTAAACATTTTATTCACCCATTCGATTAAAGTGTTGTTTTAATGATGAGATTCAAGAAACATAATGGGCATTTTAATAATGCGAATTGAAAATTTCTTTTTTTTTTTAGGTACGTAAAAAATATTTTGCATCAATAATTACTTTATAAAAAAAAAGTCAATTGAATTGTAGTTTTATTAATAATTCATTTAAATTCGATATTAAAATCATTATTAATTTCTATTAATTAATATTGGTACAGTTTTTGTTACAGAAATGATTTTTTGTTGTAAATTGGAGGCTTGATAGCAATCTACAATGATCTTATTTTTGATTTTAGAAAAATATGTGACCCACATCTGACTGCATTTGAACCGGAAGCAATGGGAAATCTGGTAGAAGGAATGGACTTTCACAAGTTCTACTTTGATAACGGTATGTATAAAATAATTAAGTGAAGACTGAAATGACTACAAATTGTGTAATCGACAAATGAATGTGAAAAGAGACAATAGATGGTCTTAGTTAGAAGTTACAAACTACAGTAGAAATAGTAAAGCGACACTTTACAGTATAAATCGCGTCAGCGATTGATGATAGTGTCTATGACAGCAGCAACAAATAAATCTGAATCGCTTCAATGACAAATGGCGGTAATGTCACTAGTGACAAATAACTGCAGTAGTCGCGTCAGTGGCAGACGACAGTATAAATTTCGGCAGCATCACATAACGGTAGATTTCGAGTTAACGATTGTTTACGCCGACCTGCGGCATATGAGGTGTGTAGAGCTTGCGTCAGCATTGAATGACATTGAACTAATGAAGAAGGAATCAGTCAGCAAGAAGAGATAGCATTATTCGCTATAGGCTATAGGTACTAATGACAGTAAACGTTGCAACAGCGACAAACGACAGTAGAACTTGTTAGCGACAAATATTGGTAGAAGTCAGTCAGCGACAAGAGACAGTACAAATCGCCTTGATTACTAATGACAGTAAAAATACATGAGCGTTGATAGACCCTATGAGGAAACGGGGATATATATATATATATATATATATATATCGCTTCAGTGATAGGCAGTAGAAATCTCATTAGTGATAAATAACTTTGGTCGTCGCGACTGTGACAAATGACAGTATGAATTTAGTCAGCATCAAATGCCTGTAGGCTGCTGCAAATGCTGTAGAAATTGCGTCAGCATTACGTCAGTATAGTAACTAATGACACTAAAAATATCAACAGCGGCAAACGACAGTAGAAATGGTATCAGTGACAAATTACTACTAGTAGAAATCAGTAAGCGCGAAGAGACAATACTAATCGCCTTAATTACTAATGACAGTAAAAATGCTTCAGTGTTGATAGATAGTATGGTCAAATGGGTCTACAAATCGCTTTAATGATAAAACAGCAGAAATCTCATCAGTGACAAGTTAAATTTGCAGTCGCTTCAGTGACTTCTTAAGATATCACATCAGTGACATATGATCGTCATTACCTTAGTAGTGTAGTGAATGCCGCTGTGTGATTGTTGAATTCGAGCAAGCAACAAATTACCGTAGATATTGCATCAGCGACAGATGATAATAGTCAGCAGTCAACGAGAAGAGACAGTACAAATCGTCATGGTTACTGACAGTAAAAATTACAACGTTGATAGACCACAGTTGACATTACACGAGCGTTTAATGACAATTGAGTCATACGAGTCGCGAAACAGTTGTAGATGGCAGTAGAAACTTCTGCAGTGACAAATGTCATTTCAAGTCACATCACTGACTATTTGAGAAATAGCAGCAGTGATAGATGATAGTTCAATTACGTCATAAGAGTCGCGAAACAATTATTATAGATGGCAGAAGAGACTTCTGCAGTGACAAATGCCATTTGAAGCCGCGTTACTGACTATTTGAGAAATCGCATCAGTGATAGATGGTAGTTAAGGAAACAATTGTGTCAGCGATAAATGCCACTAGAAGCGAAGGAGGACTGTTCAAATCGAGCCAGCGGCAAACAACTGTAGAAATTGCGTCAGCGACAACCATGGTATAAATTGTATCAGTATACAGCGATACATTACAGCAGAAATTGCGTCAGTAGTAAATGGTTGCAGTAATCGCCCCAATGATAATCGACTTCTGAAATCGTTTTCGCGACAAATGACTATTTGAATTAATAGATGACTGTACGTGAGGACATAGGTCCTTAATTTGGATTGTACTGATCGCGAATGATATATACTATTTAGTGTAATTGTGTCAGCTGCAATGGGAAATAATAAGCACGTCACTGGCGTATGTCAGTAGACATCGCGATAGCGACCCGGGACAGTAGAAATCGCGTCAGCGACATAGAACGTGTACGTGTAAAATGGTGTACGTGACATAGTACAGTAGAAATCGTGTGCATGACATAGTACAGTAGAAATCGTGTACATGACATAGTACAGTAGAAATCGTGTACATGACATAGTACAGTAGAATCGACATAGGACTTTGGTATCTTGAAATGGATAGTACCTGTCGCCTCTTGAAATTGTGACAATGAAATATAAACATAACGTCACTTGTATATGACATCGCGACAGAGGCAAAGGACAGTAGAAATCGTGTTGGCACCGGAAATCGCATTAGTGTCACAGGATAATAGTAGTTGCGTCAGCGACACAGGACAATAGAAATCGCGTCAGCGACATGACAGTAGAAATTTCGGAAACGACATAGTACAGCAGAAGTCGTGTACATGACATAAGACAGTACAAATCACGTGAGCGACATAGGACAGTAGAAATGGTGTACATGACGCAGTACCTACATTACAAATCGCGTAAGCGACGTAGGACAGTATAAATCGTGTACATGATACAGTACATTAGAAATCGCGTAAGCGATGTAGGGCAGTAGAAATGGTGTACGTGACACAATACAGTAGAAATCGCGTAAGCGACATGGGACAGTAGGAATCTGTGTCTTGCCTGATGGGCCTTCAACGCGTTCGGCCGCGGAGCAAGTGGAGGTTCTCTTTGAAGTAACGAAGAGGGACGGGCTGTCGATGTCAGAGACTAGGGGGGTGGGGTTAAAAGAAGGCTCCAAGTAATTTAACCTCGTCACTACTCCAATATAAGGGTCTCCACGCTATCCATGTGGGTTGGCGAAAGATAATCAGCGATACTCAAAATTACGAAACTACTGCAACAGCTGACTATCTAACGCCCACGCCACCAGATTTGAAATGTCTCAAAATGAGAATTGATATTGAATAAAGAAAAGATTAAGAAAAAGTGTGTAAGGAAAAAATTAAGAGAATTTGGGGTCTGAGTTTTGGCGCTGTCAACAATATTGCGTTTATTCAACACAAAATGACGGACACCATGTCCCGCTGTCACCTGGAAGAGAATACCTCCGCTCTAAAAGTAATTACACCGCTTCCACCGAACCTGGCCAAATACCGCAGACACGAATCGCGTGTAAACTACTTACGGAAATACCTCTTTTACAATTGCGCGAAGAACACGTACACTACAAAAATGCCGTACAACAAAAATGTATACACACAAAGAAAAATATAAAATTTAAACTGTGAAACTTGAGGAGTGAATTGAACTTATGAATATTAATAGAATAAGTTACGAAAATAATGATAAGTTATGGCCATGTTTTCAGAAGCTCCTGCCGCGTTAGGCCGTCTGCCGCTATCTCACGATCGGTCCTCGTATTTTGCCTGCTGCACGTTATCACCTCGTGTTCGGCGAATCTCCCTGCACCGGCGACTTCTAGACTGGCCTGTCGCACTTAGGGTCAGAGCTACCCGGTATTAGGAGTTGGCCTCTAACTAAACGCTCGTTGTTGGTGGGTCGAGAGAAATTAATTTTCTCGCATAGCTTCGTACTTTAGCGTTTACTCCTCCTAGCGGGGTATGTATGGGCGACCACGATTTAATCCGTACAAACGGTGGAGGTATAAAAACCTTAAACTATCGCGTCACTCACATTAGCTATGCACTTGACTGTGGAAGGAGAGTCCATGAAAGAGGCACCATGCGGTCCGCGGTAACGGACCCGCAGCGGATACGGATATCACATGTGGAATTCGTTCACGCAGCGTTGCCAACCGCGCAACACAAATTCCGAATCAAAAAGACTCAGGATCATTTTGGGATCGTTACAAATCGTATACGTGACATAGTACAGTAAAAATCGTGTAAAAGGGATAGGGTAGTACAAATTGTGTACATGACACAGTACAGTAGAAATCGCGTAAGCGACATAGGACAGTAGAAATCGTGTACATGACAGTACAGCAGAAATCGTTTAAGCGACATAGGACTGTTGAAATCGTGTACGTGACATAATACGGAAGAAATCACGTAAGCGACATACGATAGTAGAAATCGACAGTACATGAAAATTGCGTACGCCACATAGGACCTTGGTATCTTGGAATTGATAAAACCGATCACCAGTTGAAATTGTGTCAGCGACAATAAAATGTAAAAATCACGTCACTGGTACATGATATCAGACATCGTGACAATGACAAAGGACAGTAGAAAACGTGTTGGTAACAAATGGCACTGGAAATCGTAGACATGACAGGATAGTAGAAATCGCGTAAGCGACATATGACAGTAGAGATGTTGTGAAACAGGACAGTAGAACCCGCTTATGCCAAATATGACCTTGGTATCGTTGAATGGATTATGCTGATCCTGGCAAATGACAAAATGTAGGACAGTAGAAAACGTGTTGGTGACAAATAGCACTGGAAATCGTGTTCATGACATAGGATAGTAGAAATCGCGTAAGCGACATAGGACATTAGAGTTCCTATGAAACAGGATAGTAACAATCACTTATGCCAAATAAGACCGTGGTATCCTTGAATGGATTATGCCGATCCTGGCAAATGACAAAACAAACATAGTGAAGGTAACAAATGACTGCATAGATCGCGTCAGCTACATTATACGGTAGAAAGTAGGGTCAGCTGTAATTTACGGTACAGTTACCGTCAGCTACATTGGAAGTGGCGTCAGCTGTAATGATTGTAGAAATCGTATCAGCGATAGACGTCTGTGGATAGTGGATATCCCATTGCTGACAAATGACCTGTAGAAGGTGCAGATGACTACAGCAGTCGTGTCAGCAAAAATCAGCGTATTTGCTGCCAATTTCTTCTTGTGTTCGATTTATTTTCTTTAATTAAAAATTGAATCGTTTCAGTGTTAGGGAAGAATTGCAAGGCGGTGAACACCACCATCCTGAACCCGCACGTCCACCTACTGGGAGACGACGCGGCCTGCATCGCCTATGTCAGGCTGACACAGTACATGGACAAGTAAGCCGTCAGCCACGGCTGTTCCCGTGTACTCGGCTGATGTATTCACGTGTGTTTCAGGCATGGCCAGGCCCACACCCATCAGTCGGAGGAGAGCCGCGTGTGGCACAAGAGGGACAGCAAGTGGCAGAACGTCCACTTCCACCGCAGCGGCGGCACAGGGGGGGCGGCCTTCGGCTTCAGCTCGCATAAATAGGGGGAGCAGGAGACGTAACTTAAAACTGAACTGTACATGAGTTTAGTGTGAATTCTATATATATTATATATAATAATATCTGTGGTGACGTGTGCAGATTCTCACTCATTACCTTGATTTTTGCGTATTACCGTGTTCTGTGGAAACTAAAAAAAATATATATGTACAACCACCAGCCTCATAAACCCCCATCCCCCCTCCCTTATTGTAATCTAATCAAATGATGATAATTTAAATTTATGGAATATCAGTGGAGAGGCGCGATAATTGGCAGCTTCTAGAGGCACGAGAATTGTTTAGCCAAAAAAAGAGTAATAGTGAGGTATCTAATTCATGTTTATGTTCAGCCACGATTATTTGTTGTCATTTCGTTTCGACATTCTCACCACGATTTTAAAAGTATTTTAAACGTTTGTTAAAGAAAATGAATCTATAGTATTAGGTGCGGTGAATATTTCATATTTGTAAATTATTACTTTGGAGTGTTGGTCCGGTTATTTGATTGTAACTCGTCAGACTGGGGAATGCCTATTACTTTGGCTCTTATAGAGCGTCTCATCTTAGCTAGGATTACGACCAAAAAAGTGGAAAGGGATGTCCTGTGAATAAAAATATCTCGTAGCTCGCAGTTTCGTAGATTCAATTTGTAAAGTAATAGTTTGCAAAGATTAAATAGTGAAGCGACACAAATTGCTTTCTTATAATATTATTATTATTATTATTACATGAGTATGATAGAAATTTATCCGAATCTTATGATAGAATAAATTTCAAATCGGATGAATTGCGTAATTTCAAGTATGAAAAATAATACAATTTTTAATACTTAAATTTGACTGTTTAATATAAATGAAAAGAATAAAAAAATACTATTGAAACATTTCTAGCTCTCTTAAATATTCAAATATAATGTGTAATTCACTATGTATAAAACGATAATTTTCACCAATTTTTTGTCTACAAAACAAACTCATAGTCATCTCTCATCTCTGGCCCAGCACATTCTTCATTAAATCTCCATTCCGGAACATTAACGAAATTGTGTGTAACCAAAACTAAACTAAACAAAATTATTATACGGATTCATCTAGGCTAGATATCCCTATTGAAATCTGATTGTGTTGTTTACTAGTAAATAAGTGATATTTGTGCGGAGCGACACGTTTCAACGACAACTATCGAAAGTACCGGTTGTGTTTAATGGGGAAGGTGCCAGCCGACGCTTTTTAATGTATTTGCTGAGATTATCGAATTTAATGAAAACAAAAAAAAATTAATTACCCACTTCATGTTAGTGTAGTTATATCCTTTTTAGTAACTTTGTAGGTAATTAAGGATGTGGTTAAAAAAAAATTGAAGTCATTCTGTGAATCGACTTTTTCTACAGTTACAAAACTATTTTTGGCCTAAATATTAACCTGTTTACTGTTATGTTGGCTCACCGTATACACGGCCAGTGGCGTAACGCGGTCGTCTATACCCCGGGTCAATACTTATTATTTTTATGTCGAATGATTGTTATGTACTTTGATTTTTTTCTATTAGTACCGTATCGATGATGATTTGATGATTTTAGTCAGCGGCGTCCGAACAGCGCCGCACACAGGTTTTGTTATATTTATATTTGTTCCTAAGTTTATGCCGGTTAATTCAGTTCGCAATATATTTATGTGCAATGCTACATTTATAGATATGATGTGTATGTATTTTGCTCTCTCTATCTCTTTATATTGTAATTGTTACGTTTTGTTGTGGATATTGTGTATGAAGAAAATAATATAAATATAAATATATGATGCTGATGGGCGGAGTACACTCTTCTAGGACAAGAATAATATTGGAAGATGCGCTTCGCGCCATTCCGCGGGTGCCCCCCTTCCTTCGCATCTTTCTATCTCTCCGTTTTTCAGTTCATTTTTACTTGGGGGCCCCGCACACATAAAATATATCTCTATCTCTATCTATGAATATTTTCGCGCTTTGTGCGCCACGATTGACGGTGTTACGTTTATTAGATGATTATAATATAAGGATATATTGTTTAGTTGAAGTGGTCGAGGCTATATTGGTTCAACAATATGCTTATCTTGCGATCCGAATGTTTTTACTTCGTAAAACTTTGAGATATGTACTTGTATATGTTTTCCCTTTACAATCAAGTGTTTGGCAAACCACTACTATGGAAATTAAATTACATATATTGTATCTTTATATTTTTATCCTTACCACACTCCACCATCCTCACCCATTTTAATTCTGCATTCTGATTTTCTACATCATATACCAGCCCCAGCTGACTGGTCTAACTTAAAAGTCCTTGTATCAAACCTTGCCAAACTAAACACAAAATAATCGGGAATGGCTAGTGAGCTGCGCAGTTAATCCACAGGTGACTGCAATGGTGGTGGTGGTAGTGGTGAGGCTAATCGCGCGAGTGCAATATCTTATTCTCAACAGATATTGCGCCAGTGATTACATTTATCAGCAAAGTGCGGATTTATACGCATAAAAAATACAAAATAAGCGCTTAAATATGCATAAAAATCTTAGAAAATAAGCATATAAAATAGCACAAAGATTAGAAATAAGCACAAAAATGCAGAAAAAGCATGAAAATCCATATTTTATTTTTTATGAAAATATAGAAAAACAAAACAAAACATAATTTTATTAACACGAATGCACTATAGGTAGTGCATATTACCATAAAAGTAATATTTTAATAACATAGGTTTTGGTGATTAATATTAATAACAATAATAAATAATATCAAATAATGATTACTGCTCATTTTTAAATGAACTAATAATTAAATGTTTTTCTAAATTTTCAACGGAAAATCCCATTCTCCTATCACTGAGCACATTTTTTAAGTGTGAAAAGCTTATCCCTACATCCACACTTGTAATCGGTGCATATTTAAATTTGGGAACAATTGTAATATTTATCAGCAAATCTTCCACGAAATCTGCTTTTAAAACTGTTGATATTTTTTTGTAACTCGCCAAACCCTTCATTTTTTGACAAAACTGCATCACAGTTATTTTAATAATCCCTCCTATAGATCCCTCCGTACGTTTGAGACGTCGTTCCTAAAATCTTCAACTAATTGAACCGCATCTAACAAAGTTGTGTCCTTTGCTTGGAGTTTATCAATCGCTTTGCTTACTAAACTGTACTTGGTTTTTAGGAATGCTAAATTTTGTACAAGCCTCCTATCTTTAAGAACTTCGTGGCATTTTTTAATTGCCTCTGACACATTTTCGCGAAACTCTAACACAAGCTCCTTAAATGAATCGAAATGGTCGGCATAATAGCAGGCAGCATCCAGCCACGTACCCCATCTAGTTATAACCGGTGTCGGAGGAAGAGGTACATTTGGATTTTTTTCCCTAAACGTTTTAACCCTCAGTGGAGCTTTTAGCATTAGAGAAATTCGGTCTCAAAAGTGAAGATCGCCTTGATGATTGCCGACCTTCGTATCGGAGATGGCACCTAAAGAAGAAGGAGCTTTTAGGAAAATTTTCTTCCCGGTTTTTATCAAATCATTGACCAGGGGAAATTGTAGTCTAATCGTTTCAGCAACTCGATTAAAACCATGTGCCAAACAGGTGCAATGCATTAGTTGCTCATAAAATACTTTTAAATTAGAATATGCCTTCACAACATATAAAAAAAAGTTTGGCAAAAAAAAGTGTTAATCCATCGTGAACGAATTTGGCAACGGTATTGCCATTTGTTTTTTCTAACTGCTTGCAACTAATTAAAAATGCTTTGGTGGAGTCTTCGTTTAATATTCCAATCATTAAATGGGCGATGTACCGACCACATGAATCAGTAGTTTCATCTACACAGAACCATATGTAATTGTTGCCAATTATCTTTTTTATTTCCTCAATAGTGTGTTTATATACTTGCTCGACATAGTTTTTGCGAATAGTTGATTCGGCAGGAATATGTCTACCGGTGCATTTTTGTAAAAAAAGATTTAAACATACTATTATCTGTTTTTTTTAACGGAATGTTAGAAGATACCATCGTATTGCATACATCAAAGTATAATTCATTTTCATTATGTGTAGAAGTACTCGCAAAAGACTCGGAAATAGTTTGCTGGGTACTCAGGGTACTGCTTGCAGATTTGTGTTTTTTTTAATTTTCCATGTGAACTGTTGTTTTGATATGTTGTGTTATGGTAAATTTTTTCTCGCAGTTAATCTACAATATAATACATGCTTGTATCTAATCCAATAGCAACACAACATAAAACTTACAGGTTTGATACAAGCCCTGCAAATTAATTTGCCGTTCTCATATTTTAATTCAGAATGTCTACGTATCCATTCATCGACCTTACTTTCGGCATTTTATACAAGAAAACTTATAAACACGTAATACACACAAGGCACAAGCACAACGCATTGAAGATTGAGATAAATTGTACTGAATGGATAGCACACTTGACCCAGATGCTTTCTGTGCACGTAAAAATAGGGTAATCCCCGAAATAATCAAGCTTTGTTTAACAAATATCACGCACTCGCGCTCGCTTTGTTGATGATTTTGTGATAACCAAGCACTCTAGACGTAACGGAGTAATATTTATACTGAATTCTCATTACAATAATGTGCAACAAAATATATTCCTAGCTAATATAAATAATATGCTATAAAATTGAGAAATAAGCTAATAAGCACAAAAATAAGGAAATATGCACAAAAAATGCATTAAAGCAATTATAAGCTTAAAAACTGAAAATATGCTTCATTTGCTGAAATTCGTATAGATGTGAGGTCATTTTGGTCTGCTATTAAAACTGTATGCATAGCATAATACCTTGAAATCTGCGCCTTGTTTATCAGCGTTCAGGGGTAATAGTAATTTCGTCAGCCAGAATAGTTGGTAGAAAGTATCAAAATACATTATAAATTAAAAGTATAAACCATATAGGGTGGCAATAAATAGCCCAATTCCCGGCAGGAACGATTACGAGAACTTGCATGAGAAACAATATTCACCACAATTTCAATAAATTTCAGCAGAAATTTGGCATAATACATCGTGTCAGCCACAGTAGCTAATAGAAACTTGGTCAGCTCTAACAATTTATTGCTAGCATTTCCACTTTCCTTCTGATTTTCCAATTGGACCCTTCTGATTCCAAAAAGCTCACTTGCAGGTCTGTAGCGCTAACGGTTCCTGAGATATCCCCCTACAAAGTTTGAAATAAAAATAAGAGTAGTAAAAAGCAAATAAAATTTTCATTTTGAGAATCGTTCGTCTATTCTAATTGACGTTAGTCTTATCGACTCAGAAGACTCATGAATTAAACGAATCCAAGTATGCTATATTAAATTAGCGAAATGTTCGTAGTTTTTTGCCATCTTGGTGAATTTCCAAATCGAGAACGATTTGACCGATATCGCAGTCATTAGCACTGAAGGTAATGTAGCACAAAGCTAATGATCAAGACATCACATTTCACGTTACCTCAATATTACTTTCGATACATGAAATATCGATATATTCCATAAATCGATATACCGTATGTTCATAAAATTAGGTTATAAGGGGCGGCTGTGGAAACTTAAGCGTATGCCCTAACTTGATTCAGATGCATAAAATTCAAATCGAATGTATTGAGCTATCTGTTATGTCAAACATATCGCATACTTTTCACCGCAGGTATCGGCCCCTTTCGTAATCCTGGACCACAATTGTACTGGATGGACATCTCAAGATTGGCTGCAATTGCCATTGTTGCTTTGCCAACATAAATCAACAAGTGGTGGGCTTTTGAACTGTGAACAGCCTATATACACGGTGTGTATAAATTGGCAAAAGAACTACACGTGGCGATGTTGGTCAGTTCCGAGTCGGAAATCACAATACCAAAATGTTGGAAGAAGAAGAAAAAAATTAAGAAAAATTGGAACTAGCAATTTTAAATGAATTCGTTATCCTAAGTGTACAAATTTAAAAAAATTACACTGACACGCTGAAATAAATAGAAAAGTTTAATATATTTTGCAACAAGAGATGATACCGATATTTTACCGAATTAATACCGAAATACCAATTTTTGTCGTGAGTGGACAAACGAGTGGGGCAAGGTCACGAACGAAAAAAGAATATTTTATGTCGAGTAGAAAATGCTCTTTTTTCTACGATATTGCAGTTTATACAATATTAGATATTAGAGAACTTTCAAGTTCAATGTAATTGAAAACGAACTGTCACAATGCAAATTACTAAAATTAATGTTTGTAAAGTCGTTCCCATAGCAATAAATGTATTCTTTCGATTAAATTTTACATGTTTATTTTCATCTTTAGATATGAAATTTTTTTGTGCTCCCTTAATAGAAAGTACACACGTACGTCCCTCATACGAGGGAGGAAAGTTTGACTAAGGCTAACTAAGGCTTTGCCTCGCTCATATGCGGGTGGCAAATAAATTTTCCTCCCACGGGAGGCAAACAGTATTGCCTCTCTAGAGTAATACTTAGAATAGAAATCATAAATAGCTACGATAATAGTGAATGGTTTTCTTTTATTTATAGCGTCGAAGGTTACATGACCCGAGGCTGTAATAGTTTTCACAACCGTGGTGTGTATACTATTTATTCACTAGTAGAACAATTACATTCATTTAAAATGAAATATTAAAATAGAGCAAACATCTGTCATCATATCAATCAAAATTTTACATCGACGTTTTCAATGAATATAGTGAAAATGCGGCCAGCTAAGGCCGGCTAATTGGCAGGAAAGACAAAAACTTGACCATACCCATACATACCCCGTTGCAATGTAGGTATTCACATTTATTTTAATCAGTTCCAAACGTTATACATAAGCTCCTACGAACCACGCACCCGTTTTAATAAACGTATTCAATCCATTACGTATTTCATTCAACCGGTCCACAACGGTGGTCGTAATTCGTTCAACGTACTACATAGGCCTCGTATTATTTTTATTTATAAAAATTCGTACGTTTCTGATATTCTTTATTTTTAACAATCTTCTAAATATATATTTTGACATTTGGTTTTTTAATTGTCATGCACAAGAAAATATAATATTTATGCAAAACACTGTGTAAGGTCGTAGAAAAAATCATATGTATTACTCGGGAGCAAAGTGCCATTTATACCGATAGATCAAATATCCGCAGGAGGAAATGATGTACTTAGCTTCGTAGTAATACAAATAGCTATTCAGGTGTATTGCGTATAAAAAAAACGTTACAGTTACGTGTATGTTACTTGACAGCATCACATTCGAATGTCAGATGCATTCATATCGCAATACACGTGATTATTATCTCTAGAGCAGTGTTTCCCAACCTTTTTTGTGCCATGCCCCACCTTCGCCTTTCTAAAATTCTCATGTCCCCCCTTTGTAACATAATTTTTATTATACAAAAATTGAATTGCTAACTTAAGAAACTTAAATTAGGAAATAATCACTAGGGAATTGTTGACGAAACACAGTAGGTAAATTTATCACACATTTAATGAAAAACTGAAATTTGAACTCCATATAATTTTAATCAATATCTTTTCAAATCCATTTGTTATTTTTATTTAATTTTAATGAGAACCTTGCCCTTGATGTTGGCTGCACAAAAATTTTATATTAGGCTCCAAGTTGGTTAGCTTCAGCCTCAAGTCGCCACGTTGTGTTATACTTAGCCGATTTCTTTTTTTTATTAATAAATCATTTACTGCACTAAATCCACATTCAACCAAATACGAAGATGGAAATGGTAGCAACAGTTTTCTTGAACATTTGGTTAGATTTGGGTATTTGGTTTCTGTTTCTTCACAAAGCCAAGCGATTGTTCCTTTTAAATTAAATAGAGTCTTAACTGACTCATCATTTTGTAATTCTGCAAGTGCTTCCTGATACTTCATGTTTGATATGTCAGACAAATCTACTAACATTGGCTGCATCATCCATGCTGGAAAATGAATTTGTTCTAAATCAGAAAATCTTTCCTTCAAATCAGCCGAAATAAAATTAAGATGATTGACTATAACAAGTATAGCAGTATCAGTTACTTCACATTGTTTGAGCCAGTGAAACTGTTCGAAGTTTTTGTTGTTGATTTGTTTTTGACATAACTCAATAACGGCAATGAATCCAAATATCTTTGCTTTTGCATCGACCAGAGTTTTATTTTTTCCTTGAAGTTGTTTGTTTCAAATATTAAGTTTTTCAAATATATCGGCTAAGTAACTTAAAAATGCTTTGCCATCGATCGTTAATAGATACTTCATTTCAGGTTTTTCTGTTAAAAAATCACCAAGAGTATCATACAGTTCAATGAATCTTTTCAGGCAGTTTCCTTTGGAAAGCCATCTAACGTCCGTGTGCAGTAAGAGTCTCAGATGGTCTTCGTTTTGTTCTTCACAAAATAGTTTGAAAAGACGCTCGCATTTGGCATTCGCTTTAATAGCATTAACACACTTAATAACTGAATGTAGTATTTCATTCAGAATAGGCGAGATGTTCTTAGCTACCAAGTTTTCCCTATGAATAACACAATGCACAATAATCAATTCTGGATTAGCATCTTTCAGCAATTTTAGGCAGCCATTTTTTTTGCCCATCATATTAGGAGCACCATCTGCAGCACAAGATGTTATATTTTGCATTGGTATATCATTCATATCAAAGTAGGTTTTTAGTTCATTATATATATCTTTTGAGGTAGTGGTGCTTTCTAATCTTCTACAGAATAATATTTCTTCAGCAAATTGCCCTTTATCAATATATCTCACGTAAGTCATCAATACTGCCTCACTATCTCTCAAAGTTGATTCATCCATTTGCACTGAGAAATTTCTTGTTTTTAGCTTCTCAACAAGTTGTTTTTCAACATCTTCACTCATTTCGTCTATTCTTCTGCTAACAGTATTGTTACTGAGCGGCATTGCTCTTACATCTTTATCATCTTTTTCAAGAACCGTTTTAAGAAATACTGATATTGACGGTTTTATTAAATTCTCTCCTATGGTATGACTTTTTCCATTTTTACCGATGAGTAAAGAAAGTTGATAGCTAGCCTCAAGGACGCGATTATTAGTTGAAGTATGAGCAGTAAATAGAGTCTTTATTGTTGTTCTCTTTTCAAAACTTTTCCTCAAAGTTTTGAAGTAATTCAAATCGGAATTGATGTGAGCACTATGTTTCGCTTTCAAATGTGACTCAAGACGACCTCGTTTCATTGATTCGTTGGATAAGCATTGCTGACATAAAAGACAAAAAGGAATCCGTTCATCGTGGATAGCGGGTATGAACCCAAATTTTAAATATTCTTCCGAATATTGACGAATTTTCTTTTTGCTTGCACCACTCATTTTACCGAGGGCTCAAAGAGATAAATACGAGTATAAGGTCAAATAAAAACTAAAATTCGAGTATGTATATCACAGCACGGAAACTCAATGTTATTTTTTGTAGTCTGCATACTTAGCGACATCTAGGCGGCTTGGTAGCTGAAGTAGCTGAAAACGCGCCATAATTTAAATCGTTCAAATATATAGAATTGAATGCTTATTAAACTTAAACCATTAAACTTATTTAATATATAAAATCATATTAAATAAAAACAATTTTAAAATGTTTTAACTATTTATAATGGTATTAATAAATAATTTAAACAAATGCTTCAATTTAAACAGACTTTACATATTAAATAATAGTGGTATAAATAACGGCAATGTTCATAAATATCCTGAATTGATTTCGATAATAACTTATCGTTTTCACTTCAACATTAAATCATGTTGTTTAGTTGGATGTGGAAATCGAAATCTTCTGGAAGAAGCACTTCCATCACAATTAATAATCGCGCACGATGGTTTCCATTGCAACAATGCAATCAAATGAAATCAAAATCATCAAAATTTAAATATGATACATAAATTCGAAGAATTTTTAGTTGCGCAGCTGACTCAACTTTTCAGAATTATTCTCATCTATAAGTCAGCAGTATATATGGTTGCAGTCATTGTTTTTATTCATTTAAATGTGTTTAAATGTGATAACTGCTGCCATCATACAACATGGTAGACAAGCATTTTCTCAATCTGAGAATTTGCCATATGAGTTTCACTACCCTGATGTATATCACAAAAATATTCAAATAAATAAATCTATATATATAATCAAATGTAAAATGCTGCTTCAACCCAATCGTGTTTAAACACGATTGGGTTGAAGCAGCATTTTACATTTGATTATATATATTTTACCCAAAGGACTCCGCATTTTTCTATTTAATAAATAAATATATAATCAAATACTTACCATTTACATCTGAACAATTTATGAACTTATTAAATTTTGAAGATTTAACAACAGTTTCTCCTGACACCTATTTCAAATTAACACTATCTGAATGCTGTGAAACACTAGGAGTTGTGATTGCCACTCAGTTGCAAATAACTACGATTTTAACATACAGCTCACGACAGACTGGCGTCGCAAGCAACGCATTGTTGCCATTACTACTAAGTGTTTCGTCCAGTATAGGCAACAATGTACACATACCGATGTGTACATGTCTGACACCACGCGAGCAGGATGTCAAATAATATTTAAAATATGAATAGCCTTAGAAAAAAGAAAGAAATTATTAGACAAAGGAAGAGACGGCTAGAGAAAAGGTAATTACAGCGGACGCGAACGCAAAAAGTAAAAAATAAAATAAAAGTAAAAAAATAAAAACAAGCTTTTATTTAAATTCGCTAAAATGCGATAAATCTGTGTCGAGTACATTTTCAAATTGCCCCCCTTAAACAATCAAATTGCCCCCCTGTGGGGCGTGGGCCCCACGTTGGGAAACACTGCTCTAGAGTGAAAAAATATCACTTTCATGTAGAGTAAGCCGTGGAAATGTTGTTATTTTTACAGACAGGGTGTATATACAGGGTGTATGTGAAAATAACAACTTTTCCACGGCTTACAATACATGAAAATGATATTTTTTCACTCTAGAGATAATAATCAGGTGTATTGCGCATAAAAAAAAACGTCACAGTAACGTGTACGTTACTTGACCGCATCTCATTTTCAAATGCACTCCATCACTTTTCAAATTTAACCCCTGTCAATTTGAAAAGTTGCCATCGACTTTTTTCATAGAACACATAATTATTTTTAAAATTACACAAAACCGTTTGTGTGATTCGAAGGGGTAAATAAAATGGCATAGGTAGCATTGACCCCCTACCCACCCTTTAAGCCACAGCCACCTCCATCTAAAATATTTAAACAGCAGCCCCCTAGTTGTGATATATCGTTGGAAAGCTCTTTAAAAATTCTTTCCTGTCATTATTAATACAATATGATTTAGTGAACTAGTTTTCTAATTAAGTGCAAATAATGTGCAAAAGTGTTCAATTAATTAAATTCAAATAACAGGTTATAGTTAATGTTTTAAGGAAATGTTTTGCATTGTTTTCTAAGTAAAAATATGGCCTGCTTTCAAACTCCTCACAAACATTATGAATAGTTTTTTCGTAGTAGCTCGACATAATTGTGCTATTCTTTCTCGAAATTGTTCAATAGTATCTGGAAAATTTGAAGAGCATAATTTCATAAGTATCAAATACTTAGATCTACGTGCTAAAAATTAAAACAAATGAGCTTAGATTTGGCAAACCGGATGGTTCTAAGTTCATAAAATCGTTCAAATGTTCGTAATAAGAGTCAGAACCTGTATGAAACATCAGGATTACGAATTTATTTCCGTTTTTTTTTAATTACAGTACTAACATGTAGCTGCGATAATAACTTGCACTACAAAAGCATCTAGAAATTGTTGCAGCAATCTTGATTTGATTTTGCATATAACCAATGTACATTGGTTATTGTGTGTGTGTGGACATTACTTAAAGGTAATCAATAAAATAATCCAATTTATCATTAAATTAATGCTGAAAAAGCAGAACGGAAGAGACACTTCAAAAAACCTAAACGCTGATATTGACACTGATCTTGTTGCCATTTGCCTCTGAACTACCATTAAATCTTGCCGGACGTTCCTCACGTGAATGTACGACAATGTTAATTTCTGTACCTGTTTAGCTGAAATTTGTGTCATTCGGGAGATCTTCTCGCAGTTGTAAAAATTTTTTTGTAATACCTGAAATATTAAATTGTATTGTAGGTATTGCTATGATAATTTCAGTTACCCTTAGTAATACGACCAAAACCATTATATATGCTACACGTACTCCAATACGGAATTCGCATATAAACATAAATATAATTAATAGGATAGTTAACCACATATAAATTATATTTCCTAGTAGCTGTATCCCAAAAGCTTTGTTAAAATTATCGACTGCATTGCATAAACAGTTTTGAAGGTAAATGATTTGCTTAGGGTCTCCTCTGCGGTTTTCAATAATTACAGTATTATACGATTCAATAACGTTATGGATTACTGGAACTTCTTCGGAGATGCAATTTATTATATCGTACAATAATATTTCATAGCTAAATGTATATAGGTTTTGTACCAGCACCCATGGCATATAATAAATATAAAATTCATCAATCAAAACCGTACATACACAATACAAAACGTTTACCCCATGTAGGATTATAAAAGCTGATATATTTTTTCTACCACGTCTTTGTGAATGAGCCGACTCAATTATGCGAAGGTTATCATACAATGCCTGTATCTTGTCTAAATTTAGTATCAGCATATAAGGAATTGAAACTGCCATTGTTAACAGTTGCACTGCAGTTCTTATGAGGATGATTACGTAAATGGAATCAGTTTTATGATTACGATTTAGATCTATTATTATTACGGCGGATAAGATTCCTGATATCAAAACTAATACCATTGTAATACTCAACTTAAGTTTATTGATACTAAGTTTGTGGGTATTTTGGTCATAATTTGGGAATATCCCAATATAACTACACAACCGCATTATCAAGCTCAAATCTTGTAACATTGTATGTGATAGTTAGTTTCGTTTAATATTTTTGCATTTAGCATATATTATTATAAAACTAGGCTAATATAGTTAGTATTAGGCAGCGCCTCTCAGTATTTTTATTGCATTTACTAACTACCAAAGATGTTTGGATGATGGAGAAATTACGGTGTTTAAAACTGCACAACGTTTCAGAAATCCAGAACTTGTTACGTTGTGATGTAGTGTTACACGTGTGGTGTCTTTTCAACACAGATTATATTCGTATTGTTCCAGTAAACTACCGTTTGAAGTTATTACATACAAACTCAATTGGATTGATTATGTGATTACTTAGCCATTTGTCATACTTGCGCTGAGTGGTCTCTGTTTAAATTAGAAAATTTGATGTCAAGGATCGCGCCTGCTCGGGTGTCTTCGTTAACTTTTCGTAACACACAAATACATTTACTTGCAGAATTGAGGAAGTGCAGTTCTCGCCAGCAAAAGCTTTGATCGTTCGAAAATAACCCCACTGAATACTTATGAAATATGTCGTTACGAAAGCAATATATTTATTATTAATAGGCTTATCCGGTAATACATAATTATAAAATTGCGTTATAGATTTAAAACACTTTTGAAACCCAATTGGTCGTTTTCCGGTTAATAATAAATGTATTTCACAATGACAAATTGTAGCGAATATTTCATGATTTAAAAGTAAACGAAAATATAAAATAAATACAATATATGTACAGGGTGGCCTACCAATCCTCGCTCGAACCGTTGCTGATAGACTAATGAAAATTGCGGAAAAAATCTGATTTTAAGTTATTGGACACTTGATGGACACTTTTTAAAATTATTTTTGAGTGTACAGAGTGTACCATAAATCCGGCACACCAAATTTGGTCTCTTTTTTAAATAGAACACCCTGTATATTATTTAATTTTTTGAAACTGCTTTATATGGGCTTCACAAATCATTTTAATTTTTTAAGGTCAGATGCAATGTTGTCAAGTTATTCATATTTTAATCAAATTTAACGAAAAAGCATAGACGTGGGAATTAAATTCAACGAAACCTTATTATAAGAGATCAATGAAAGAATGTGCCAAAACATACATAATATTTTGAGTCAAGTAGAATATACAGGGTGTTCTGAAGAGGTAAGAAGTACTTACTTTCTTCATGTTGCGATACTTCTATACTCTGATTTTTCTAAACTGGCGTGCACGTCATCAAACAGCTGTGCGATGAGCTTTTTTCGTACCAACGTGATTGTTTTCGAGAATATGCATAACAATAGTTTAAGAATCGAAATTAATCTGAAGATTATTTGTTACATAACACTAATCACCGGTGGTTATAAATAGGTAATCGGTGTATTAACCGCGGACACAATTTTCGCCTGCCAATCATGTAATAAATCATCTTATGTTGGCAACGGCGATATTTTCTCGGCTACGATGCCACATCTTTTTCACTAATGCTTCAAACTTCTTTGACGTCTAACTTGTTACATTTGATCGATTATTACAATGCATATTTTGTCATTGTAGATGGTAAACCATAACCACAAGGTTGATATCTGTACGATAAACGGTAGAGAAGTCGATGAATTTGATACGAACCGCGCACTGTCGCACAAGATTGCACGGGCGCAACAGCTGATTGCAGCCATTTTTAAATACCCAGGACAGCTGGCAACTTTGTAAAATTGTCTCGTCATTATTATGATTATTATTTTGATGACGTGCACGCCAGTTTAGAAAAATCAGAGTATATCTCCTGATAAAAGTATCGCCTACAAAAGCAAGAGTTTTATTTTTAAAGTTTTATCTGTACTTTACTATTTACTATTTCATCGAAATTCGAACCCGATACCTATGTATTGGTAAGCAAACTTTAAAAACTACATCTCTGGTGCCGCTATTATTATATTATACACGGTGTTTCAGGCCTTTTCCTCGGTAATATGGGGTCTTAGCGGTTCAAGGAAAAATAAATTCATGTTACCACTTTAAGAATAAAATAGAGGTAGTTTGGATTTTTGAAAGTTACTGGAGGTAGACGTAACTGCATTCAACTTCAGAATTTTAAATCGAACCTAGGTCATGAACATAGGTCATGTGAGGCATCGTTGGGTAGGTATTTTAAAAAGAAATAAGTTTTGTTAGAATTTTTGTTTGTAATTGATATGCAGAAAATATAAAATTAATGTCTCAGACAACCTGTCCTGCCCATTTTCTCAAAAGTATGACGTCATAGAGGTTCGAGAAAAAAATAGCATGACATAAGCTTACCTGAAATATTTAATGGTGGTATAGTTTCGATTTTCGGAAATTAGCGTAAGTAGGCGTAGTGCACTAAGCTTTCAAGTATTTTTGAAAATCCTATAATTTTTCTCCGATTACTGTCAAAGTCACAGTTGTTAGATATCTTCGTTGTCAGAAAAATATTTTGACAATCTACATAGTCTCGCCTTCACGAAGCTTCAATCAGGCCCTGAAAATAAATTGAAGAGCATAACTTCATTAACATTTAAGACTTAGATCTTAGTGCTAAATATGAAAAAAAATAGTACTTATAGATTTGGCAAGGCGGATGATTCTAAGTTTCTAAAAACGTTCAAATCTATGTAGTAAGACCTATTCGAGGACCTATTCGAGGTCTGTTCATTTAATACGCAAACTGTTTGAACTTCACGGGCTCAAATGGTTCCGGGGAATTCGCTTGGAGTTCATTTGTTCGTACATATCAATATATCAGCTGAATATATCGCTGTTTCCTATTACAGATATCTTCATTTGTTGAATAGCTACCGGGTTTTTAGTTAAGTGCATTTTTTTCGTTTGGCGGATTTCAGAATGAACGACCTAAACGAGAACGAGTTGCTGTGAAATTTTGTGTAAAACTTAGAAAAACTGCGACTGAAACTTTTGCTGTGCTCAATACGGCTTATGGTGATATTGCTATGTAGCGTACGGCATGTTTCAAGTGACATGAACGTTTTATGAATGATCGACAGTCGATTGAAAACTATGACCATCCTGGACGTCCCTCCACGTCAACTGACCATTTTACACGTCGGCATAATTTACATCCTGCTGCAGGTAAATCGACGTCTGACCATCAGGGAGCTTGCTGAAGAATGTGGGATATTAGTTGGATCCGAGATTTTGACCGACAAATTGAAGATGCACCGCGTTGCTGCAAAATTTGTGAAACGCCTGATGACGAACTACCGAAAAGCCCATCGCTTCCAGCTTTGTCAGGAACTGTTTGATCGTTCGGAAGAAGATGAAAGTGATAAATCATGAACTATTGAACAATTACGAGCAAGAATAGCACAATATTGTCGAGCTATTACTATACAAATCTTTTAGAAAGTTCGCGAGGAGTTGAAAGTAGACCACATTTTTGTTTAGAAAACAAGGAAACCATTTTCAACATTAACTTTAGCATGTTATTTGAACTTAATGAATTGAACAGTTTTGCACTTTATTTGCACTTAATTCCAAAACTAGTGGACCAAATCATATTGTATTAATAATGACTAGAAAGCATTTTTCAAGAGCATTCCAACAATGTATCACAAGTAGGGGGTGCCATTTTTTTTTTTATGGAGGTGGCTGTGACTTAAAGGGTGGGTCGACACCACCGCGCTATTTTGGTACCCCCTTCGAACCACCCAAACGGTTTTGAGTAATTTTTAAAATAATCATGTGTTCTGTGATAAAAGTCGATGTCAACTTTTCAAATTGACACCCTGTATATATAATCTAAGACCCCGGATAGATCCAAATGGGTGTAGGAATGTGAAATGCTATTTTTTGTATTTTTTTAACTCCTTCCATTCATTCTTATTCATTGCTATCTGTCCAGCCTTACGTCACGATTTTCCATTGTTCTCTCCAAGTATTTTCCCTATTGCACTATCCCATGTCTCACTTGGTCTTCCTCTCCTCATTTTTCTTTGTGTTTTCGTTTCCCAGATTTTCTTTACTGGTACCTCCTTGCTAATCCTATGGAGATGTCCCCACCATTGCAGTTGTCTCAATTTCAAGGTTCAATTAATGCACCTACTGAATCTATTCCAAGTTCTTCTCTTATTTTGGTAATTTTCATCTTGTCTCTTCTCGTCACTCCTTGTACTCTTCTTAAGAATTTCATTTCCATTGCCTGTATTTTATTCTTATCTCTCTCACTTCTAGTACCCAAGACTCGCAGCCAAATATGAATATTGGTCTGTACACTGTCTTGGACACCTTTATTTTTGTTTGCTTTTCAATTTCTTTCTTATTTGTAAATCTCTTGCTCATTGCATAGTACGTCTTATTTGCTTTTTCAATTATCTTAATAATTTCGATGTCTTGTGTCCCATTCTCGTGTAAGGTGACTCTTAGGTATTAGTACGTTTTCACTTGCTCGATCTCCACTCCTTCTATTTCAATATGTATTGCTTCCTTGGTTGTTGCTACAATCATTGTTTTGGTTTTACTTTTGTTCATTTTTATTCCGTATTTTGTCAGTACCTCAATCCATATTATTAAATTTTCCTGCAAATGTTTTTCACTGTCTGTTATAATTGTCACATCATCTGCAAATGGACATTCGGACACCTGAACTCTCTCCAGATTTCGGTACCCTACGTGCAATGCGCTTGTTCTCTGCTTAGCTTCCCTGATGATTTTGTCCGTGTATGTAATAAACATGAGAGAGATCAACCCACCTCCTTACCTAACTTCTTCTTCAGTTCTGAATATATCTGACGTCATATTTTTGCTGACTACACAATTGTCCGTTTCCTTATATATACTTTTCACCGCTCTCATTAGTTTGTTGTTTACATTCCTTCCATGCAAGCATTGCCACAACTTTACTCTTGACACACTATCGAATGCCTTTTCCATATCCATGAACGCCAAATATACCTTTTTCCCTTTAGCTAGTAACGTGCTAGTGATTTGCTTAAACGTAAATATGTGGTCTTGTATACTCCTGCCTCTTCTGAACCTACTATGCACCTCTGTTAATGTCGTTTCTATAATGCACCTTAAATTCTTCTCTAATATTTGTTAGTATACTTTAGTTGCTTGGTACTATTATTCTCATCTTCCAGTCCTTCGGATTTTTTTCTTCTCTCCATATCAGTTGGCAAATTTCTAGAAACATCTGCTCTCCTCTTTCTCCCATGCTCTTCATCATCTCGGCCGTTATTTTGTCCTGCCCAGGTGCCTTACCATCCTTCAATTTTTTTATGGCTTCTGTTACTTCTTTCATAGTCATTCCCTCATCTTCTGTATTTTCGTTGTTGCTATTCCTTCGACTCAATAAAACACTCGTCAATATGTTCAGCCTTAAAATAAGCTGGCATAAATAAAAAATACATACAAATAATTAAAGACATATACAACAGCAACACAGCCCAAATACAATTAGAAACCGATGAAACCCTCTATCCCCAGACGTATTGTGTACAACTGTGTACTAGAAAAAATCTGTAAAGATCTCAACTGGGATGAGAGGCAGCTTGGTTTTAACATAAACGGAACCTATCTAAATAATTTGTGATTTGCCGACGATATTGTCATTATTGCCAAAAACGAAGAAGAACTAAGGCTAATGCTGATAGAACTTGATATAAGAAGCAAGACAGTAGGCCTGACAATGAATCATGCAAAAACAAAGCTAGTAACCAATGAAAATATAAAAATCGAAGTAAACAATATAGAAATTGAAAAAGTAGACGAATATATCTAGCTCGGACAAACTATATCATTAAATAATCGCACAGACCGTGAGATTCAAAGAAGAATCCAATCTGCATGGGCAAAATTCTGGTCACTGAAGAATATCATGAAGGGAACATTTTTAATGGAAATGAAAAGGAAAATTTTTGACCTCTGCATCTCACCTGTACTTACCTATGGTAGCCAAACATGGGGCATGACAAGAAAACAAAATAAAGGTATGTCAAAACAAAATGTAGAGAAGTATACTGGGAGTGACATTAAACCAAAAAGTAACCATCCAAGAAATAAATTGAAGAACAAAAATAGCAAACATAGTACAAACCATAAAAACATTAAAATAGTCATAGGCGGGCCACGTAGCCAGGAAACACAAACATAGCTGGAGCAAACGTGTAACTGATTGGACGCCAAGATATAGTACAAGATGCAGAGGAAGACAACACAAAATATGGAGTGACATCACCTCTGTGGCAGGAAACCTTTGGGTGCGAAGAGCAAACAAGAGGCGAGAATTGGCATCACTGGGGGAGGCCTACGCTCAATATGGGCTAACAAACTGGAATACACATTTATTTTACTTATATCTACTACTTGTACGATTTGTTAATAAAAGGCTAATAATAAATAATAATATCGTGTATTGTATTTCATTTCTAAAACCACTAATCTCTCCGAAACTGCTTCCCATCTGACCAATGCATTTCTAACGTCTCTATGTAGAATACATACATCCTGCCCCGGCAGCTGCTCTTGCTTCTTTTTTCACTCCGCTCCATATTAACAGATGTTCATTTTCTAGTTTCATAATCCCTTTCTCTTTTTTCTTTGTCTTATTTGTAATTAAAATCAACAGATTGAACTTTTCAAACTCTCTACATAACTCCATTTCTTTCCCATTTATGCTCCTTATATACCATGTTCCCCTCCCTCTATTTTCCTTTTATTACTTGTTCTACTGTTCTTCTTATCCTATTTCTATCTTTGTTCGTCATCTGTGTTTCCCCTCTTGCAGCATTGCATCCTAGTTTTTTCTAGTTTTAGCCGCAGTCACTCCTCTTTCTTTCGCGTTCCATTTATATTCCTTCCCATTTATCATTATTTTTTGGTATCCAATCCTCACCGTATTTCATTTATCTCTTTCTTCATTGGAAATATTTCTAATTTCTCTCTGTATTTCTCTTTTCATTTTCATTAAAGTTATATCATTATCAATGTAAATATCTTATTGCTGATTCCCCTTTTCTTGGTCATTATTTCAATTTTCTTCTCCCAGCTCTCTGTCTCTACCACAATTATTTCCATTGCCCGCCTGTTGTTAATTATTTTTAAAAGACATTTGAATCGAATGACATTGAAACGTAGGTCCAATCGTCCTAGTGGGTGGGTAAAACGTCCCCTAGACCCAAAAAAGCTCGCCAAGTTCGATCCGATATCAAGGTGATGCTATCAGTTTTCTTTAATGCTAAGGGTGTTGTTCACCACGAATACCTTCCCCATGGCTTCACACTGAATCAGACTTACTATATTGAACTTCTGAAATGTCTGAGGGACGCCAACCGGCGCAAAAGACAGAAAAGTGGAGGAGTGGCGACTGGTTTTTGCACTCATTCAGCTCTCAGAACCCGTCAGTTTTTGGGCAAACACTTGATCACTGTTCTCCCCCCACCCCCTTCCCTATTTACCTGACCTTGCTCGTTGCGACTTTTTCTTGTTCCCCAAACTCAAAAAAACCCTTGAAATGAAGAAAATTTGAAACAATTCCCGAGATTAAGGAAAATGCGACGAAGGAGCTGAAGGAAACAAATGAAGTGTACAAACGAAGTGTATGTGAGTGTGTTTCATTACTGGAAGGTAATCAATAAAATAATCCAATTTATCATCAAATTGATGCTGAAGAAGCAGAACGGAAGAGACACTTCAAATAACCTAAACGCTGATATCGACACTGATCTTGCAGCCATTTGCCTCTGAACTACCATTAAATCTTGGCGGACGTTCCTCACATGAATGTACGACAATGTTAGTTTCTGTACCATTTTAGCTGAAATTTGTGTCATTCGGGATACCTTCTCGCAGTTGTAAAAATATTGTTGTAATACCTGAAATATTAAAATTTATTGTAGCTATTGCTAAGACTATAATAATTTCAGTTACCCTCAGTAATGTAAGCACAATTACCACGTATGCTATACGTACTCCAACATGGTATTCACATATAAACTGAAATATTAATAATAGGATAATTAACCACATGAAAACTATGTTGCCTAGTAGTTGTATCCCAAAAGCTATGTTAAAATTATCGACTGCATTGCATAAGCAGTTTTGAAGGTATATCATTTGCTTGGGGTGTCCTCTGCGTTTTTCAATAATTACTGCATTATACGATTCAATCACGTTATGGATTACTGAAACTTCTTCGGAGATGCAATTTATTATATCGTACAATAATATTTCATAGCTAAATGTATATAAGTTTTGTACTAACACGCATGGCATATAATAAAGATAAAATTGATCATATATAATGGTACCTACACAATACAAAGTGTTTACCCCATGTAGGATTATAAAAGCTGGTATATTATTAGTACCAGGTATTTGTGAATGAGCCCGCTCAATTCTGCGAAGGTTATCAAACATGGCCTGTATATTATGTAACTTTAGTTCCAACATATAAGGAATTGAAACTGCCAATGTAAACAGTTGCACTCCGGTTTTTATGAGGATTATTACGTAAATGGGATCCATTTTATGATTATAATGTAGATCTATTATAATTATGGCGGATACGATTCCTGATATCAAAACTAATACCATTGCAATACTCGACTTAAGTTTATTGACACTAAGTTTGTGTGTATTTTTGTCATAATTTGGAAATATCCCAATATAACTGCACAACCGCATTATCACGCTGAAGTCTTGTAACATTGTGTGTAATTGTTAGCTTCGTTTAATATGTATGCATTCAGCTGATATTACTATAAAACTAAGCAAATATAGCCAGTATTAGGCAGCGCCTCTCAGTATTTTTCGTGCATTTACTTATTACCAAAGATATTTGGATGATGGGGAAATTGCGATATTTAAAACTGCACAACGTTTCAGAAATCCAGAACTTGTTACGTTGTGACGAGTGTCTTTTCAACATAGATTATATTCGTACAAACTACCGTTTGAAGTTATTGCATACCAATTCAATTGGGTTAATTATGTGATTACATTTTGCCATTTGTCATACTTGCGTTGAGTGGTCTCTGTTTAAATTAGAAAATGCGATGGCAAGGATCGCGTCTGCTCGTGTGTTCTCGTTAACTTTTCGTAGCACACAATTACATCTGCTTGCAGAATTGAGGATGTGCGTTCTCGCCAGCTAAAGCTTTGACCTTTCGAACGTAACATTATTGTTTCAATACATATGAAATATGTCATTACGAACATGTAATGATGCAATACATGATAACACTTTTGAAATCCAATTGGTCGTTTTCCCGTTAATAATAAATGTATTACGCAATGCCAAATTGTATCAAATATTTCTGATTTATAAATTAAAGGAAATATAAAATAAATAAGATATATAATATAGGTATATACATAATTAATTACAATTCAATTTGATGAAAGTTATTTTGCGATTACATGAAACTGATTACCTCATTCTTTACCTCTTTGTATACTTATTATACCTGAATTTTGTGTTCATGTATAAACTTTGTTGTATTGTATTAGCACGAATAAATTATTAATATTATTAACATTATTTAATAACCGATATTTAAAACTAATCTTGGCTGCATGATTCGGAGCAGCTGGGCCTAATTGTGCTTAAGTTACTATATTCATCAAGAAGTGCAATGATTCTTTCGTAGAGCAACGAAACCACGTCGTTTGCAATGATAAAATCCAAATGTGAGAAGTTTTCGTCGTCGATAACGTGCAAGTCCACTACATTGGGGAGTTGGTGAGATACTTTTTCAACGTTCTGAAATAGAAAGCAGCACATCATTTCAACGTAAACAAAAATAACAGAACTAGACATTAAGGAAAATATAAGTAAATAAAAAATATATATTTTGTACCCACCAACAATACATTTTTTACAAACCAAAATAAAATAAAACTAGAAAACATGATTAGATTTTGCTTAAATTTGGTCGTACCGAAACTTTTAACAAAAATTTGTTTTATGTTCATTGAATAACTGAATTTATTAATATATTTAATATTTACCTAATCAATTACACTTTTACTCGAACCTTTATAAAAAACTATATTGTTTTAATAAGTAAATATATTGGTAATATTTTAAATATATTGAATATTCAGCCCCGAATATCATCTTATGTTTTAATTAAAATCTGGATTTTTATTTCAAGCAATTTGCTGATTTAAATTTGTTGCTATATTTCATGTTAAAGCCAAGATGCAAGAATCATATCGATTTAGTATTAATGGCAATTTTAGGAGTGTTTTTTTTTTTGGATTTTGGCATTAAAATCAATCATAATTATAAAAAGCAAGCTTACAAAATTGCTGTTCATGCTAAATCGATGAAATTTTTGCATCTAAGCTTTACGATAAAATAAGCGAACGAGCAAAATTTCGAGTCCAATTATAGAAACTTAAAGTGTTGCCTAAACAACATACATTTTTTCTTTTTTTTCATTTCTTTTGTGGGGTCTTGGCTTCCCGCTTCCCGCTTCCAAGCCATTGGGCTTGGCTACGAGCTCTTAACCCTGGCATAAGGTACGAGCCTACAGCCAGTTCAATGATGTCACGATTATATATTTATATTTTTATTTGGCAATTCCTAAGGAAGGTAGTCATCGACTGAAAAATGTTTCTATTGTTTAAAGCTAGTAAATGAATAATTTACTACATTTTTTTATTAGTGAAAAAAATACGTTAACTTCAATACAGTTTTTGGTTAGCAGTGATGACTTTTTACAAAAATATACCGTGCGATCAACAATTATTTAGATAAGGGGCAGCTATGACTGTGTGAGTGTTATGGTACCTGCCAAAGTATGTTGATGAAGAACTTGCATATGTATCCCTACAGAATACAGGCCCATTATGAGTTGCTGCAACCAGATTTTATCAGACGTCTTTTACCCTAGCAGACTTACTTCTAACACCTCAAGGGCTTCTTATATCTAAATAATGGTTGATCGCACGATAAATTGTGAGAAAAGTGTGAAAATCATCGATTTCCAGATTCCATTTTATATGACTTATATAGTGTATCGAATATTCATTATACCTACATATTATATACAATAATTTTATATAATTTAAAGTTTTGGTAATGAAAATGGTAGTATAATTTAATACTACTTAAATGTACTTACTTCAGGATTCACAAACCAGTCTGCTCTCGAATAATATAAAGCTGCAGGAACGTTTACTTTTCCGATATCATACAGTGGAGGTGTGGTGTTTCCATATAAAGCTAAATTTTGCTCTTTTCCATAATCGTATTTAGCAAACCTTCCTAAAAGATAGTTTTTGATAATATATAAATTGGTTTTAAACATTTTCACTATCTGAGGCTAAACAACAATAAACATGTACACTCATTATGATTTTAAAAAAATGACAAAAGTTGCAGCATATACTGATTTTTTAAACCAACCATTTGTCCTCAATTGGGATATAATTTATAATAATGTCATTTACATTCAATTAGGAGATACATTTATCAATTGTATCTAAATGACAAATTTGCAAAATTTTGTATTTATTTAATAAAGTATCTCTATTAACTTTAAATGTTTCATATAGTTGTCAGTAAGTAGTATGTAAGTTTGTCAAAATGGTTTGAAATTTTTTATCATAGTTACAAAATCAAGCAAATTTGTGTTCAAAATTACGAAATGTGGTGGCAATTGTAGGTCTGTGTAATATTTATCAACAAAAATAGTGCATTTTCACTTTTTACACCATTTACCTGTTTGGTATGTTTGATATAAATGCATAATTTGATATACACTTGCACCTTCCGGTGCATTAGTTACCATGTTGGCGAGATACTCCTGAAATTAAAAAAATTAATTAAAAAAAAAAACAACATAGAAACTGTAATATGTTCAATTTAATATATATATATATATATATATATACATATATATATATATATATATATATATATATATATATATCTCATTAATTTTTTTTTAAATGAGCTATTTTCATGAAAAATTACCTAAATTTTAAATCTTAAACAACTCATAACTTTTTTCTAGGATAAAGAAAAAAAAATGTTTTTGTTAGAAAAGTCCGCATTTAATTCGCTCTAAAAAGCCCAACATTTTCATGCTTGGAATATTTTTGACCCAAAAAAAGTTGGCGAAAAGTAATGGAAATGCTCATATATACAGGGTGACATAGAACAAACTGCAATGCATACCACCGCGCGATAGAGCACCAACAAATAATTTAAAAAATCCTATACACTATAAATTAAGAAAGCAGGCTATGGTTTCATGAAACAAAACGTTGGTAAATGTCAAACTAATATTGCAATAATTTGTTTAAAGTTTGTCGTGTTCCTCATTTCCTACGTATTTAGTTCACTTATTTGTCATTTTTAATAGTTGCTTTCAAAAATGTTTCGTTATACTTTTGCAGAATACAGGGACATGATTATATGTTACGACGAAGCTTAAAATAGTTCCAAAGCTGAACTATCTATCGAGAGAGATATCCATTAAGACAAGTTCCTCATGTTAGAACATTTATTGACGTGCATAGGCGTTTGGGAGAAGATGGCTGCTTTAAAAAAGCAAAAGTTGATAAAGGGGGCCATAGAATTCGTCGTAATGTTGGAAACGAAGAAGCTGTATTGCAAATAGTAGAAAATAATCCGAGAACTAGCACCAGAAGAATAAGTACAGCTGTCCGAATGTTAACCGTGAGTCAGTAAGGCAAGTCCTCAAAGAACAACTTCTTTACCCATTTCATTTCCAAAAAAGTCATCACCTATTGGGACAGGATTTTTTACCGCGTGTACAATTTTGCGAGTGGTTGCAAAATAAAGGGCAACATTTTCTGTCATTGATTTTGTTTACCGATGAAACTGGTTTTAGCCTCGATAGTGTTTTGAACATACATAATATGCATTATTGGACGGTTTGCCAACAGGTCTAATGGAATACAACACAACTTTCTCCAAAACAGCACAAGGAGGTGATAAGAAATTTGCAGATAGTAAATGTATTACCCAAAATTCAAACAATATAGACATGTGCCCCGTTCGACTTCTAAAGAAAATGTTTTCTAAATGGACACCTAACATTAAAACTAATCCCTGTTTCTTACAGTAAATAAAGATTGGGAAAAACATGAAAATAGCTATTGGTATAAAAACATGCCCTTAGGATACAATCAGATTAGTAAATGGACAAAAAGTGCTGCTAAAAGCATCGGAATAAATACCAAACTTGTAGAAATAACAAATCATTCTAACAGATCGTCTACAGTTAGTTAGTTATCAAGTACGGGTATTAACGCTGAAGAAATTATATAAATAACTGGACACAACAATACTGCTTCAATTCAACCTTATTTGAATCTAAGTGAAAATCATCATAAAAATCTTATTTCAAATTTAAGAAGTGAATCAATGGAATCGGAAATTGAAAATTCTTCTATTAATAATTCTTCGTCAGTTTCTCTTGATTCATATAATAATAATAATAATAATTCCGTGGCTCAGTAATTTATAATAATTGTACTTTTATTATTACATACCATAAATAAATCAAGTTCTTATAAGTCATAATTATTTTAATTTAATTTAATTTAGGTGTTAATAAAAATCAAGTTGCCGTGAATCATAATATGTATAGACGAAAGTCATTGACAAAATGTTTCTTGCATTGACATTTATTATTCGGTATATAGTCCTCCGAATATAACTCGAGCATCAAAAATAATCAAAAAAATACGGACTCGGCGTATTTCTCAGAACACATTTCGCATACGTCAGCTATATTCGATTATTTTTGACGCTCTTGTTATATTACAACTGATTATATTAATAATAACTCACCTTATTAAATTGGGCACTATTGTATCCAGATACCGTCATAATTAGGAATGCACATATATCACCGATTAAAGGTAGAGAGCACATTTTTGGAGCCACAATCCTTATAAAATCTCTCCCTGGAGCCACTTCGAGCAAACCAAAATTTTCCCACGAAAACTATAGAAAAAAAAAATGTTGTAATACATACAAAATACAACTATGAAATAAATAATTCCTGGACAATGTAACGTTTCCCAACAAAAATTATCTCCAGGAAAACTAGAACATTGAATATATTGCAGAATTTTTTTTTATAAACATTTTAAAACGTAAATAAATTGTTAATATTTTATCACTTCCACACTTCCACTCAGACCTTGATAAGATATGATTGTTTTAATAACTGAATAAATTGATAGTATTTTATCCGTCTCACTTTTTTTCAAAGTTTTACAACAACAAAATTACAATTTTAATAATTAAATAAATTGATGACATTTTAATAATCACACTTTTACTCATCTAATCGATTACCTTTAAAAACCTCATGGCATATTCAATCCAAGGATGAGAGTGGTCTTGGATGTACAGAGCCGGCGACAGAGCAATAAAGAGTTTCACTTTTTGGTTGTATTCGGGCAATTCCGAGCACATGATTGTAAACATTATGGCACCTTGCGAATGCCCGGCATAGAACAGATCTGGAGATCCCGTTGTGTTCAATATGTAGTCAATTGTAGCTGGAAGATCGAAGGTGCCCAATTCGGTGTAACTAAACGGAACAAAATCAAACAATAGAATAAGTTAATTTTATAATTTGGATTTGGATTTGGAACTAAAAGAAAACTATCATTACAAAATAAAAGAGTTTATTTTTTATTTTGAACTTTATATTACTATTTACTATTTCGCCAGGGTTCGAACCCGATAGTATATTTTTTCTGACAACGAAGGCAGTAAGCAATCAACCACGTACAAAATTCAAAAATTTGTATATAGTTGATTGCCAGTAGATTACAGAAAAACAGCTGACGACTCGTTTCATAGAAGAATATGAAATATACAATATACGTTTGTAGAAGTATACATAGCCGATTTGTATACAAAGAAGAAGAATTCCTTGTATATTACATATACATAATATACATCTTCCAATTTCTTGAAATTGTTTTAGCAGTTTACATTTCAACGATTTAATTTTCATCATCAGGATGGTTTCGACCGTTACTACGTGGTAGTCCATATTAAAAAACTGAGAAACAACTTGCTCTGTTTTTACCACAAAATGTATGTTCATTTTGGGGTAAAAACATAGCAAGTTGTTTCTCCGATTTAATTTTCCTTACCTGAACTTCCAAAATTCGTCATCTTTGTCCGGGTCATAGGTGACATGTCTTCTGGAATGTGACACAGATCTAACGTTTCCCATCCACACATCGTATCCTCTATCGGCAAGCAAGTAACCCAAACTTTTCTCTGGCCCTAACACTATGAAGTTGTCGGACGAAGCCAGGATGCCGTGCATGAGTAAAATTGGCCGCCTTTTCTTGACCGTCGGCCCATCTTTTCCGAAAGGTATTCGATGTGCTGTTAGGTAATAACCGTCTTGGGTTAGTATATCGCTGTGCACTTCAACGTGATACCCGTTTTCTTTAACCATATCGGTCTAAAATAATAATAATGCAAATAATTAATAACAATAATAATATTTATTAACAATAAAATAATTACCTAAAATTATAACAATTATAATAAAACATATAAATAAAACAAGTTACTTTGTGAGTATCACATAAATTTATTTATTTGTGACTATAGATTCGACTACTTTGTTAATCATAAAATAATCATCAAACAAAGTCTTTGTTTGTCCCTTTGTTTGATAATGATTACCTAAGTAGTCAAAATTATAGTCACAAAAATAAATAAATTTATGCGGTACTTACAAAGTAACTTGTTTAATTTATAATTGAATAAATGTATCACGAAGTAAACACCACAATTCAAAATACAATAAAACAGTTTAATTGCCTGTTTGTAAGAAACATACAGTATCATAAGATGTTTCTTAAACAAATGAAAGTGTTAAAAGAAAATAAAGAAAATAAAAAATATACCGGGTGATTCAAGTTTTATTACCATGGGTTTTTTCGGCATTTTGGAGTTGCCCAAAAAATATGAAAATTTGGATTTAAGTAGGTCTGATACTAATCTTCGGAAAGGTAGTTTGACTTTTTCGATATAAATATAGACGGTTATAAAATTAAAAAAACTCTTTTCGGGCAAAATTCTCTATCGTTATTTTTGCCATAAACTGTTTTATTTTATTCATAGAACCCATTTATGAAATAAAAAATTAACGAAAATGATTAGATTTCAAATTAAAGCATTTTTTACATTACTGACCAACTATCCTCGGCATGATTTATGATTTTGTAAGTCAAGAGCCCTACAACGCATTGACCGCGCCGGTGCGGTTGGAACGTTTTATGACTTTTTATGATTCCGCCAGTCGCCCGTGGGTTGAACGGGCCTTGCAGGACGGATTGGGTACGGCCCTATCATAAAACCCATAAAATCCATTATAGGGACTATTACTGGTAGCAGCCCTCATATTTTACTATTTAGTAATAAATCTTACTGTTGCAATATCAAAATTCATTTAATTCGATAATTGGTGCCATCGTTTTGACTTGGATTACACTGGAATGTTTGGAATAGCATTAAAGTATGTTCTAACAAAAACTATATAAATAAAATTACGAATTCTTTGTGAAATAACGTATATACTACCGGATGGTTAAATTTTTTTTTATCGTCAGATTGAGCTTCATCAATATCTAAACGTTTGTACCTATTATGGATTTTTTATTTCAATTAGAAGTCGCCATTTTTGGCCTGGTAATAAAACTTGAATCGCCCGGTATATAATAATATCTCGGTCGTAGATATTTAAGGCCCGTATCTATAGTCCGTACTTAAGCTTGAGTTCGACTCAAGTCGTATATTTGGTTGCGTTTAGTGCATAAACGTTCACAGAAAATACGCAACCAAATATACGACTTGGGTCGAAATCAAGCTCAAGTACGGACTATAGATACGGGCCTAAGGGATGGGGGCGAATATTTGTAAAATGTCTGACAAATTTTCTACATTATTTATTATTGTACATAAATACTTTAAGTTTGTGTTTCGTTTAAATGTGCCGAAATTTTTTTCTCGGAAGAAAATATTTTGCGGCTTTGAATACAGAATTCACTTACCACATAATCACCAGACACTATATTCAGCAAAAGTAAGTAAAGAGTTATTCGCATCATATTTTTGACCTTCAATAACAATGCACCTGTAACAAAAACTATAAATATAGATAACTTTATTGTACGCAGTATAGATCAAATAAGATGACTTTGTAACAATAACTGAAATATTTTTTGAGCCCCTAATATATAACTTTATAATTAACATATAATGTATCATATCATGACAAAAATTGAACTTTTTTGAAAATTTTAAATATTATTGCTGCCAGTTGAAGATTTAATGAGAATTTTTAAACTATCTATAATTGTATAAAAAATATCTTTATAATTAGCTTTAATTAATACATCAAATCATGGTCTAATATGATGATTAAATAATAATAAAATATCAGAAACAATTTTTGGGTCCCTGAAATATTATTTTATAATTAGCATATTATGTTTTCTCATTCCTGACCCAAAATCGAACACCTTTGAAAATATTAAATTGTTTTGTAGCACTGTTTTGTTACTTTCGTGGAGTTTTGTGACGAGGTTTTTTTTAAACTTTCTACAAATTTTTAAATAATGCACAAAATTTATTTAATACTTCTCAATCTATAGTGATTTGATTTTTATTTAAAAATTTGGCGTTTGATAATTTTTTAAGGTGTTTATATGAAAGTTAGAAGAAATTCATGATCAAAGAAAAACAAATTTAAATGTATTTTGATTGATTGAAATCAATTGTATGAATCCATCACAAGTTTTGAAGAAAGTAGTACTGAATTTATTGTTGGGTGTGCTAGTGACAGCAAGCACAGAAATTCAAACAATGCATAGTTGTAAATATATACTATCTTGTAATTTCTATATAATAAAGACTTAGATCTACAAGAAAGTCGAATTTATGTTTTTATTACCACTTTTGGTGTTAAACTTTTAAAGAAGCGTAAAATTGCATCAAAGATAAATCGTGCTCAAAGAAAACTTACTTCAGACATTTTTGCAATGCAGATACTTGAGATGTTGAGGTAAGTTTTAAATAAAGTACATAGTTGTAAATATATACTATATTGTACAAATTACTACTAATTCTACTAATAGTACTAATTACTTTATAATAAAGACTTAAATCCACAAAAAAGGTCGAATTTATGTTTTAATTACAACTTTTGGTGTTAAACTTTTAACGCAGCATAAAAGTCTAAGATAATTCGTGCTCAAAGAAGACTTAATTAAGATATTTTTGCAATTCAGATACTTGAGATGTTGAGGTAAGTTTTAACGAAAGTAGTATTGAATTTTGTATTGAATTAGTATTAAATTTTTTACAGTCGAATTTATTTTTTTATTATTATATTTGGAGTTTTATATTCTTTAGAAAGTGTACTATTTGTGTTTCTTTGTGGCTATGAGTATCTATTTTTTAGAGATGTGCACATTTTTGTTAGTTACTTGAAAATCAAAGAAAAACAAATTTGAATCTATTTTTATTGTCTGAGATCAATGGTGTGAATCATCACAAGTTTTGCAGAAAGTAGTATTGCATTTATTATTGGGTGTGCTAGTGACAGCAAGCACAGAAATTCAAACAATGCATAGTTGTAAATATATACTATCTTGTAATTTCTATATAATAAAGACTTAGATCTACAAGAAAGTCGAATTTATGTTTTTATTACCACTTTTGGTGTTAAACTTTTAAAGAAGCGTAAAATTGCATCAAAGATAAATCGTGCTCAAAGAAAACTTACTTCAGACATTTTTGCAATGCAGATACTTGAGATGTTGAGGTAAGTTTTAAATAAAGTAGTATCGAATTTTGTATTGAATTAGTATTAAATTTATTTTAGTCGAATTTATGTTTTCATTATTATATTTGGAGTTTTAAATAATGCACAAATATATTTAATACACTTCAATCTATAGTGATTTGATGTTTTTATTTAAAAAAATGGCGTTTGTCAATTTTTAAGGTGTGAAAGTTTATATGAAAGTTATAAGAAATTCACGATCAACAACAAACAAATTTGAATCTATTTTGATTGATCAATCATTGAGATCAATGGTATGAATCATCACATGTTTTGAAGAAAGTAGTACTGAATTTATTATTGGGTGCGCTAGTGACAGCAAGCAATGAAGTCCAAACAGTACATAGTTGTAAATATATACTATCTTGTAATTTCTTTATAATAAAGACTTCGATCTACAAAAAAATCGAATTTATGTTTTTATTACAACTTTTGGTGTTAAAACTTTCAAAGCAGCGTAAAATTGCATCAAAGATAATTCGTGCTCAAAAAAGACTTATTTCAGACATTTTTAAAATTCAGATACTTGAGATGTTGAGGTAAGTTTTAAAGAAAGTTGTATTGAATTTTGTATTGAATTAGTATTAAATTTATTATAGTCGAATTTATTTTGTTATTATAACATTTGGAGTTTTATATTTTTAGAGATGTGTACATTTTTGTTAGTTACTAGAAATTCAGGGTCAAGGAAGAGTTGTTATTTAAACAAATTTGATTAATTGAGATCAATAGTATTTTTACGAATCACCAAGTCATCACAGGTTTTGAAGAAATTAGAAACAATAACTTAATCTATTTTTTCGAGATGTGTACATTATTGTAGTTACTAGAAATTCACGCTCAAGGATGATTTTTTATTTAAACATTTTTGATGAATTGAGATCAATTGTATTTTTACGAATCACCAAGTCATCGCAAGTTTTGAAGAAATCTGTACAAAAGATTTATGTCAAATTGAGTCTTAATTGAAAAAGTTTAAAATTATTCGAGTAATTGGCTTTAGAAAATGCGATGGTTGATTACTGTGAGACAACTTCCATAAATGAAACAGAAATGATGAAATTTGGATTATATGAATTGAACAAATATTTACAAACTTTTTAACACTTTGAAATAACCAGAATTATATAAACAAATTATTCTTACGTTTTTATTATTGTTACGTAATTATATTACATTTTGTTTCGATACATTTTTACTTCCTGAGATTACTGAAAACTAAAAATGCACTGGAATGCTTTCGATTGAATAACTAAGTATCCATTATTATTTATTTACGGGTTTTAAGTGTGAGAGAGAAGCGTGTGAACGTCACCTCTTGTTGAAATCAATTGATGGACTGATGAGACCCAACCGGTCAAAACTGCTCTACAGTTGTCTGCGGGAATAGTATGAAAAATGGACAAAACATTATTAATATTAAAAGGAAAAACACATTTTTTTTTCTAGAAAGGGTTTTTAAATGATATTATTTTATTAAAAATAGAAAATGTGTAAAATTTCGACAAGCAAAAGTGTAAAATGGTGACAAAAAAGTGAAAAATGTTGACATGTAAGCGTATAAAATATTGACAAGCAAAAGTGTAAAATCTAGACCGGATAAGAAAATGTGAAAACCAAAATTTAAAAGGAGGGACACGTTGTCATATGTAGGAAGAATAAACTGAAGTCTCGGTGTACCTTTTTCAAATAAATTTTCAAAACAAATTAAAAAGAAATCAAATGAACTATAAAATTTGTCAATACCAAAATATAAAATACAATTACACATTGTAATATGTAAAAAACACAACATTTTTATTTTTTTGTTTCTAGAACAGTTTTTTAAATAATATTATTTTATTAAAAATGGAAAATGTGTAAAATTTCGACAAGCAAAGGTCTAAAATGATTAGAAAAAAGTGTAAAATATTGACATGTAAAGCCATAAAATATTGACAAGCAAAAGTGTAAAATCTAGACAGGATAAAAAAATGTCAAAACCAAAATATGAAAGTAAGTACACGTTGTCATATGTAGGAAGAATAAATTGATGTTTCGGTGTACCTTTATCAAGTCAATTTCGAAAACAAATTAAAAAAAAATCAAATGAACTATAAAATTTGTCAATACCAAAATATGAAGTGACATATTGTAATATGTAGGAACAATGAATTGACGTGTCGGTGTCCTTTTTTTCAGGGTCCTTTTTTTGGTTTAATTGGTTTAATTGGCCAATTAACATTTAAATTACAAAAATTGCAATAATGTGGGCATTTGTTTATTGTAGATGAAAAACTACTGGAATGCGTCAATAATACAAAAATGTTTCGTAACTTAGTATTTATTATATATTCATACATACGTGGAGTGAGGAAATTATACACACAATTCGATTACAAAACGCAAAATTAATTATCACGTTATTAGAAAGTAATAATGGGACTCTCAACGATAATCCAAGCCGCTCTGGCACATAATTTCGAACTGATCACAATAATATTTTGAACTGATCATTTCGCATCCCATATAAAGCTTTTACTAGATCTTTTGTGTCCCGATACTGAGATCCACTTCCACAAATGCGGTCATTGCTAAGGCCAAAGTTCATCGGACACATGGCTCTTATCGCGTACACATACACACAATAGTATCATGGAGCGACTCGGCACATTCCCAAAATTCTCGAAAACAATAAGATATGAATACATTTCAGAATCAAAACGACCAAATGACTTTTAATATAACATTAATTAAATATTTAGACACCTCCATAGAATAATAATTAAAGATCTGTTTCGACTTGGTGGATCTCGTCAGTTAAATAGTCAAAAATTCTATGTGTAGGCGTAATTTTAGGATAAAAGTAGTCGACATAAAAATGATCAAACGAGATTATATCATCTCGTCGCCTCATCATATATAATCTATCTCTATAAATGACTAATACACTCTATCAGTAATGAGATATTTGGACACCTCCAAAGGACTAATCTAGTTTCGGCCGTTAGTCAAAAATTCAAGTGTGGTATTGAAGATGGCGATCCCGTGTACTTCTAAATTACGGTTGTATGCTATAGGTCACTATCACTATCACTAAATCATATATTATATTATCATTATCATTATATTATTATATTATAGTATCACTAAATTTCAAAGTTATAATTGTGGATTTCCTAGAAACTGATAAGATCAAAAATATGATCCATTCAATCTGGAAATATTAGAAATGGCTGAATGTAATTCACACAAAAGATAATTTAATATTTAATATTGGTAAATAAATTATCGAATAATTCATATTCAAGGAATAATTAATTACTGCTTATCAGTTTATCGTGGCTCCCACCTTGGCCTCATTATATGATTAATAGAACAAATTCTTGGATTGAACACTTGTAGACTTGATAACTTTTCTGTATGATAGATAACCTCATAGCAGAAGCTTTAATTGAAACATGTGCACTACATGTGGAACGTCGTAAAAATTGAGGAGTTCAAATTTTAATGCAAAATATTTTAAAATAATGTCTACAATTAATCTTTATTAAATATGAATTTCCGTATCTGTTTATTTTATTATGCCCGCAATTTAATAGTACACGAAATCGTAGCTTTAGTTCATTTGCTAGGGAGAGATTTAAAATACTACGCACTTGTTTGCACCTACATTTTTAATCTGTTATCAAGTTTGCACCTACAGTTTAAATTCGTTATCAATAAAGTTACTAGAAAAATAATTGATTTGTAACGTTGCATACCTACCTATTCTATTCATAACGTTTTAAAGCTTACGTTTTAATTATCTTTGCACACTTCAGGATATGAAATGACGCACCTCAATATATAAATAACAAAATTTCCATTATCTGATTTACGTAGGTGATAATATATGCGGAAAGACCGAAAGGTCGACAGCCTTAATAAAATCTCAGTACTAGTACTGATATCTGATATCTGATATCTGTGACTTGCTGCAAGTAGTAATATGATATCTGGTATCTATGGCTTCGTACAAGTAGTACCAATGTCAATTTTTTTACTCGTTACTTGACTAATAAAACTATAAATAGCCGATATGTATATTTTCGAAAAAAACAACTCACTACCTAAAGAGTAAGTAAATTCTTATGAGTTGAAGTATTTTTTTACAAAGGGCAACTAATATATGAATATTAACAACGAGGAACAGCGAGTAATATTTAGGATTATCATTTTTTTCCCGTAATTCGAACATATGAAAGTTGTTATTCGATGCTGATAAGTAATAAGTTACAAACCAGACAAATCAGAATTCATTTAAATAAACTCGTTACAGCACATATCATCGATCAAATTTCCCATTTACAATATATAATTGATTTTTAATTAAATTTTCAAAATGCAATTCGTTTATGGTTTTGAAATGTATAAAATTCTGATTGTATACTCTGTTCCATTTTTATTTTTAACTAAATTGACTCTGTTAGGGTGACAGTATTGTCGGCCAATGTAAAAAGTCACTAGACTTGAAAAGAAAATAGGTTATTTAAAAAAAATAGTTTACATTTAATGACAGTGGGCAATGTTGCCTTCAAATTGAGTATCTATTGAGTACAGAATTTATTTGCTATTTTTATTTTACAAAAGCAAATCAGTCAAATTGTAATATACAATGAAGTTGAAGATTGGTTTACTATTTAAATAATTAAAAAAACTAGCACACTTGAATGATTTAAGCCATAATTTCATTATTTTAATATATGAATTAGGCAACGTAGTTAGAAATCTGACATTTAATAATGTTTTCACTATCAGATCATTTTTGTTGGTGTTCATGTGTAAAACTTTATAAAATGAAAACACACCCTTCTTAGTTTAAAATAAAAATGGAACAGAGTTTAGGTCGTTAATTTTTTGCCACGTTGGCTTTTACAAGTATACATAACGATATGTAAACTTATATAAAGAAACCTCCGTACATAAAAAGTAACAAAATCTCATATAACTCATGTTTTGACCTAATATTGTTATTATCAGTAGGCTGATTGTGTATAAAACAAGTGAGGCCCAACATTAAAACATTCATATTTTTTAACGACAAAAGCAAATAAATTTAAAAAAAAACGTACGCTGGCATTCATTATTAAGTTTATTTGTACCTTTATAGTTTTCGATATCTGTTACAGTTTCGACACAAAAAAATAAAATATGAGTGACTGCCCTACACTCGTTTGGAAACAAATGTAATCTAGTTACCAGCTTGATGATGGTTTATTCACAATAATGAATATAAAGTACACTTACGCCGATAAAACAGATATGTTGCTTTAGGATTTTGGGAGCTCTAATAACGAGGAAGAAATTTTGGAAATTATAGCAATAGCTTCATTCATACGATATCCAAATAGTGCAAGAGGTTTTACCTGCCGATTATGACCTACGTTTTGTGTTTGGCCGATTTATTCAGGAAAAAAGAGCTGAACATATACTTTTTAAACAGAAAATTCTATTCACTGAATTCCAAACGAGTATAGCGCAGTCACTCATATTTTATTTTTTTGTGTCGAAACTGTAACAGATATCAAAAACTATAAAGATACAAAAAAACTTATTAATGAATGCCTGCGTCTGATTTTTTTTTTAATTAATTTGCTTTTGTCATTAAAAAATATGAATGTATTAATGTTGGGCCTCACTTGTTTTATACACAACCGGTCTACTGATAATAACAATATTATGTCAAAATATGAGTTATACCCGTATAAAGTGTAATACCAAACAACATCCAAATCAACGTAAACGTTCTCTTTTTATAAGCAAATTTTGTTTTTTTTAAAATAACTTTAAAGCTGAATACTGGCTAAACCAAACGCATTTGTATATAGATAAGTTTTGTTACATCGTCTTCTTTTAATCCCAGTAATGTGCGGTTAAGCCATGTCCACATAATTTAAAGGCAATTATATAATTATACACTAAAGTATATATTTTTTAAATATACTGCTACAAATAAATTAAATTCTATAAAATACAATTCCAGCTTTGAAATGTATAAAATTCCATGTGTAGGTCGCCAATGACTCAATAGCTTGCAATATTTCTGCAGTACATGTGATCCCATTACCACATCAATTAATTGTATTATTATCATCATTACATCATGCCGCAAAAAACACTATATCACACTGGAGATACAATCTGATAGCTTCGTTTTTGCACGAATAGTTAGCAATTTTTTCAATTGCATTTATTTGTAATGCAGGAAGCTGCAAAATAAACAAGTTCAGATTTGATATTACAAGCGATTGCAAAAATTAATGTGCGTGACAAATCAATAGATGCTATAAAAAGAGGATTCAATTCGACCTGGCAGTTACAACTGAAGAGATGAACATGCAGGTAGTAATCGTTTTGGTGGTAATTTTGCTCGGCGTGCCTATTATTGTGGTGAGTACTAAATTTTGAAAAGTCCAACGGTAAAAAATAATATTTTGAAAAGTGGAGGTGTTTCCTTTATGGCACATATATAATTACGTAGGGTGAGTAAAAAATAAGGAAAATCCTTCCTTGAACCTTTATTATTAGTTTTTGAAAATAAGTTGTTGACAACAATTTGATTTTTTGTGACTCGCAATTTTTGACAATCACGTCCGAAGATCTTTCTTTTAAATGGCAACTATCTAAAACTACACAAAGTTACATAAGAAAACTCATATTTTTAATACAAAAAATTAAAGGGAGAACTGTATTAAAACCATTACAAACTAAATTTAACACTACTAGTTCCTCACAGAAAATTCTCAAATTGTTGTTCATTAACTATGGGCAACAACTATGCGATCTGTATATGTTGTTAATTATTTAAAAACACTTTCTTATACCGGGTGATTCAAGTTTTATTACCATGGTTTTTTGGGCATTTGGAGTTGCCAAAAAAATATGAAAATTTGGATTTATATAGGTCTGATACTAATTTACGGAAAGGTAGTTTGACTTTTTCGATATAATTATATAGACAATTATAAAATTTAAAAAACTCTTTTCGGGCAAAATTCTCTACCGTTATTTTTACCTTAAACTGTTTTATTTGATTCATAGAACCCATTTATGATACCAAAAATTAACGAAAATGATTAGATTTCAAATTAAAGCATTTTTTACTATACTTACCAACTTTCCTCAGTATGATTTATGATTTAGTAAATCAAGAGCCCTACAAAGCATTGACCGCGGAGGGGCGGTTGGAACGTTTTATTACTTTTTATGATTCCGCCAGTCGCCCGTGGGTTGAAAAGGCCTTGCAGGACGGATTGGGTACGGCCCTATCATAAAACCCATAAAATCCATTATAGGGACTATTACTGGTAGCACCCGTCACATTTTACTATTTAGTAATAAATGTTAGTGTTGCAATACCAAAATTCATTTAATTCAATAATTGGTGCAATTTTTTTGACTTGGATTACACCGGGATGTTTGGAATAGCATTAAAGTATGTTCTAACAAAAACTATATAAATAAAATTACGAATTCTTTGTGAAATAACGTAAAAACTACCGGATGGTTAAAATTATTTTTTTAATCGTCAGATTGGGCGTCATCAATATCTAAACATGTGTACTTATTTTGGATTTTTTATTTCAATTAGAAGTCACCATTTTTTTCCTGGTAATAAAACTTGAATCACCCGGTATAGTATAATTTACAACCCTATTTGATAAACAAAATCTGGTATTTGTAAATCGCATTTGCTTAACGTATAATTTGTTTTCCATGGCGGTCTTTAATTTTTCATATTTTTGGCATCAGGCATCGATGCTTGTAGACATTTTTGTTATGCAACCTCATGGTATTTTTAGATATTTGTGAAGAGAAAAATGAAGCTATCAAATCTGTTAATACAAACATTTAGGGCGCCAATTTAAAAATATATTGATGAAATCATTGACAAAAAGTATCGCATGATAAAATAAAAAATATCAAATTGTAGCAAATAATAGGCGAATTTGTTAAAAAAAATATTTTCAAAAAATATTAATAACGGCTATGGGGAAGATGTGTTTTACTTTCTACCACCCTCTATATAAATTACACGTGAATTTTGTTCATATCGCTTATAAAAAAATAGTTATTTAATTAAATTAATATAACTATTCTGAATTTATAGCAAGGCGGCAGTTTTATGCTGAAGGAAATCAATGATTGCCAGAATCACGATGAAGAAGGCGACATGAAATCCGTTTTGAAATTTAATACAGCCAATTCAAATGCAACTGTAACAGGATCAATTGACTTGACATTTGTTATTAACGAGAAAATAAAAGTAAGTATTAATGTAATGCGCCCAAATATCATAATCTATTTAATAGAACTGTATGTTATAACATATTTCAATTAAATAAAACAACTTTACTTTGTTACTTGAACTAACACATTTATTTTACAAAAATAATTTAATGACTGCAGTTTCGACTACTCTATAGTCATTGTCAAACTAAGTGACTAGTCACTGACTATAGAGACTACAATGACTATAGAGTAGTCGAAACTGCAGTCACTAAATTATTTTTGTAAAATAAATGTCTTACTGGAAGTAACAAAGTAAAGTTGTTTTAATTAATTCATTTACCATGTTCCACAAAGTAACGGCTGTCAGTATACAGTAGATTTCAATTATTTTTCGTAAAACAGGAGTATCAATTATAGAAACACCTTTTCTGTAATTATATATTTGCAAAAGTTTCCAAATTAGTATATTAAGTATGGAGAACGGTAAGAGTTTGTTACCGTTCGAAGATAATTGTTTGGAGGAGCAATTAATTTCTGAGAACGGTAACCCTTACCGTTCGACATGCTTATAACGTTTTTTGCATGATTGGAGTATTTAGAATAATACTCCCACATTTTTTTGATAATCGGGAAGATTGAAACTGAATATATTGGGTGGCTTTTCCATGGTTTCTATGGGTTTTTTTTTAAACAAGTAAAATTGTGTTTTTTGATAGAATCGTTCATAGTTCTGTTTTCGAATCAAAAATGAGCGATTCCGATATGAGCGATATCCGATCTACCGAATGAATTAGAAGAAGCGTGGCAAGAAGGATGTCGTTCGGTAATTATTTAATTTTAATAATAAATCGCAAAATTTGAATTTTTTTGATTTTTTTACTTACCGTTTACTACTTACCGGTTAGTTCGTTTTGTTAGCCGTAGCAACCAGTACTAACAAATTACTGTCATGGAAATAGATATGGTAAACTGATCAAAACAACCAATCATGCAAAAAACCTATTGACGATTATTTTTAAGTGATTGAATAAAACAATTTTGATGTAATTGTTGCTGGCCAATGATCATTGAGGTATAAATATGTAAATGCTAAAAAAAATGTGTTAGTTACATTACTTTACTAAACGCTGATATATAGTTGCGAACCGATAAACTTGGGTGTGATCATCGCAGTTATTTATTAGTATCCAATTCATTAAACAATTTGGTCGCATTGTAAACATGTTGAACATAAATGAAAAATTTTGCAGTCCCCATACTGTAGCGATCCGACAAAGGTTTTAATTATCTTTTATTTTTATCGTGAAATTATTATATAATTAACTTTGCCTCGTGATTTAGATCATATTTGTACTAACACGTTGTGACGTTTTATTAACTTCCGTGATCAGTCACACAGTTCGTTATATTGGTAATATATTGGTACAATAATTTGTTGTACGGAGATACATGAACGTTCATATGTATTCGCGCCCGACGTTATATTAATACCGATTGGGATTGGTGCGTTGATCTTTAAATATTGAAGTTTATTAACTTTGTGAACATTATTGAATTCAATATCTGCGTTACAACAGATTCCTCTTCTTCTTATGAATCGATATATTGTGGACAGATTCCACAATCTCAGTTTTGTTCGCAACCGCGTTTAGAGATTCAATCATATTAGAAATGCTTCCTCTAATTCGTAAACATGACGGCGATCATTCTACAAGCCATTGTTCACTGACGGAAATAGGTATTCGGTTGTGCAAATCACATTTTCATAAGAGTTCGTTGGTGTGTTTGTGATTAAATGATGATATTATATTCCATCAATTTGAATATAATGCCCAAGGCACAACATCCATTGTTTAATTCTAGACAAATCAGTATTTACAAAAATATGGACTTACGGCTCAACGGCTCAAATATAACTTTTGTTTGTACTTTTGCTTACAATTTGATTTGCAGTACGGCGTAGTTGCTTACAAGAAGGTTGAGGATGAGGATAACTGGGAGAAGTTATTTGCAATGCACGGAGTTGTCTGTGATGGCCTCAAGATGATTCCCAAACTATGGAAAACGGTTTCAGAAGCTGCTAAAGTGAGCCCTACGTGTCCAATAGAAGAGGTAATTATAGTTTTTTTTGTTCTTGTGGTATGTCTAAGGTGACCAGACGTCCCGGTTTTGGCGGTACAGTCCCGATTTTTAGAAATTTGTCCTGCGTCCCGCGACGTTTGAAAAAAGTCCCGACTTTTGAAAGATTGTTTATTTTCGTGGTGATCTTTAATTCGCTATTTTGGAGTTATCAGCTCATATATTTCGCCAATATCTGTATTTGGTAGCAGCGCTGCAGCGGCCAAATTACAAAACGGTACTTTAGAGACATGCCTCGTATTTATTACATTTGTAAATTTGACATTATGTTTCATATTGTTAAAAAAAATTGTAATATAATATAATACAGGGTGTCTCCTAAAAAACGCCGCTAGCGATAACTCATTTATTTATTGGCCGATTTCAATAAAACGAAAAGAAAACTAAATAGTTCCACATGTCTGCAGAGAGGCCCTAACTTTTTTGCAAAATCTAGCAGACTATCACTTAAATGAAAGTAGATTTTGCAAAAAAAATAAAATTAGGGCCCCTTTGTAGAACATATGGAGACATTTAATTTTGTTTTTGTTTTATTGAATTCGGGCAATAAATAGTTAGGGAGTTATGGAGTTATCCCCCCTCCACACCCCGCTGTCCCGCTTTTCTATCGTTAGGATCTGGTCACCTTAGGTATGTCCCATACATATCATTTTGAGTATGACACAATTGAGAAATATGAAATGGACTCTTTTTCCTTTTCGTCCGGGTTTCAAGATTAAAGTTTGCTTCCATTGTTGAAAATATAATAATACTAAACATTAACACAAATATGATGCAGTATACGCCATAATGAACAGTACTAAAGTTTAGGCAACTATATAAGCATATGCATTCACAGCCGTGTGTATACTTGGTTGAATAAACTACAACACTAAATAAAACAAACACTTTTCTTGTTTATATCACACTCTTTATTAAAATAATTAACTATATTTTAGATCACGTTCTGATCATTATCAAACTTAGAGTAAAATAAAATACAAATAAAACACCTATTTATACATATCTATAATACAGCTTTGAAAAGTGGTGAGTAAACGAGGTCTGTATGGTCGTTAATGGACATTCGCGATTACGCTTGGCCTTTTGAGTTTCGAGGGACTCAAATAGGTCCATCTTAAGACCTTTCTCGGCGAAATGAATTATCTGCAGTACATCAGTCCCAAAAGAATGCCGATTTTCAATAAGGTGGTTAGCATATGTTGAATTAAAATGGTTTAATCTAAGGCCGGGCGCACACTAGCAACTTTTTAATCGCTCAGTTCAGGCAACTTTTTAATCACCGAAATACAACACATTATTACTTATAGTTGACCGCACACGGGCAACTAAATAGTTGAGGGAACTAAAAATATCCAACTTGTTCTATTTTGTGGGTGATTCAATTGTTGCCGGTGGAAATGAAACACACAATTTCAGACGTGTCACCGCACACTGGCGGCAATAGTTGCTGGTCCCAGCCAGTCTGTCGGTCTCATTCAAGTGAAGTGAATTCAATTCAGTCATTTTTGTCGAAATATAAAATCGAAATATAAAAAACATGTCATTCGATATTCTATTATTTATCGAAACTGTTTACGCTCATGCAGAAATACAAAAAAAACGTTGTTTCATATTTACGTAAAGTTTCAAATAAATTGTAAAATTGTCCATCAAAAATCGGTTGCTTAATAAAGGATTGACCCACAATTTTGACGCTTCTTATTCCGTCTAAATTTCAAATTCAAAGCACAAATGCATGTACACTCTCTATAAAATGGATTTTATACTGAGTGAGAGCAACTATTTGGTTGCTAGTGTGCGCTCAACAGAGGTTGAAGCAACTACGAGCAACTCAACTATTTAATCACCTTGATTAAAAAGTTGCTAGTGTGCGGCCGGCCTAAATGATATCATATGTTCTTTCAACCTAATGTTGAAATTACGCCCATACTGGCCAATGTAAACCCCTTTACAATCTTCACAAGGTAATTAGTAAATTCCTAATTTGTTGAAATTATTAATTTGTGTTTTAGCATTAAATATGGTGTTGCATAATTTAACGAATGTTTTGAACGCAACATTTATGTTGTGTTTATTAAGGAACTTAGCAATTTTGTCAATTTTACTAAACAGTGTGATATAAACAAAGAAAAGTGTTTGTTTTATTTAATTTCATCATGTATCACGAAGTAGATATACCAATTAAACTTCAATACGGTTTATTCTGGCGAATATAGTATTTAATTTGCTATCCATATTTACTACCAGTCATAAATATTTTGTGATGAATATTATTAATAAAATGAGGCCATTTCTCGGCCAGACATTTGTGTTTATTATGTAATTACAAACAATAATACGAATAATTTATAGTCATCATTTAAGAGTACGTAATTTATTATTTATTTACATTTGCACGAATTGTCTTATCTTTATTTATAAACAGTATATCCACACGGTTATAAGCAGTATATTCACATATGTTTTAGGGACATTACGAGTTGGAGAATTTCGTTTTGACTCCGGAAGAAGTTGATCTGCCGTCAAACATGAAAGGATTATTTAAATTGGAAGCTGAAATGTTCGACATAGATGACAAGAGCGTAGTGTGCAAGCAATTTATACTTGAAGGAACTGATTAATATTAATTTAAGCCACAATTCACATTTTGCATACATTTATACAGTACAGTTTATACATTTTTACATATACATATTACTATTTCTCATAAAAAATAAAACTTTTAAAAACTTCTTCAGATTTATTATAAAGTTCAAGGGACTATTTAGCTCGAGTGTTTTCACTATCTCTATCGGAATATGCAGGGCCCCTAGAGGTCCAAAGCTGCCCGCGTGCAAGATCATAATTGGCGCCCCCACAAATGAACTGATCACCAAAATAGCTCATTTCGCCGCCCCTTGAACATGCCGCCCAATGGCCCAATTGTCACCCCTTGAAAATGCCGCCCGTTTGTCATATATACATCCCAATTGTCGCTACATCGCTACATCTAAATTTTACTACTGATGCAAGTAACATCGAATTTATGGGAAAATCTAAAATCTTTTATTTTCGAACTTTAACGCAAAAGTTCTTGCATCTTTTCCATGAAAACTGGCAATTTTTATTCACCTGGCATTACATGTCGGTAGATCTGACTCTCCTGAAAAAATAATTATAGTTGATTTCTTGCATACAATTGTGTGAATTGAATTAAATCAGATCGATGCAGTTTCGTTTTATGATTGCGAATATACATATATAACATCCATCACTCAAATTGATTATTTGCTCGATTTAGGCTGCCCAATTTTGAGCATAATATTGTCACTCATATCTACGACGATAGAAGGACTGTAGTCTATTGATTTTGAAAATAGATAACTATCTTCGCCTTTGTCCAGTCGATTCAAAGTAAAAACTGCCGCAACCTTCAAATGAAAAAAATAGCAAACAATCTAAATTTATGGTGTAGTAGTTATGCAACCAAATTTATCCATCTTATTTTTCACCCATTTTCCATCGCATTTCTGTCTGGATTTGCTTCAGAGATTACGGAACCTACGTCATTAATTGAGAATTCATCACAACAAAAAAGTGATAGACAACATAAAAGTGTTATTTTCTAGGAACCATATTTCACGGGTATGACTTATTATACGAGGGTGCTTTGAAAAGTTCGCGAGAAATGAAAGGAAAAATGAGAAAATATGTTTGTGAAATATGTTTTATTTTCCAACGAAATCTCCCTTAAGTTGAATGCACTTCATCCAACGATGTTTCAAAGCCATTATGTCATCACGAAAGTGCGATTCTTGAAGTCTTCCAAAATAGTCGTCGACAGCTGCCTTTACTTCTTCCGTAGAAAATGTCAGAAGGAGCCAAATCAGGCGAATAAGGTGGACGTTGCAACTGATCGTGCTTCAGTTAATTCAATTTTTCCATTGCTACCACACTTGTATGGGGACGTGCATTGTCATGATGAAAAATAATCTTGCGTAAGAAGAATATTTTTTCAATTTTAATATATCGATTTATACAAATTATAAATGATTTACATACAATTTATATTAGGCGAATGTTTTGTACACAATACAAAATGATGATATATATTCAACACTAAATACAAATTTTCAAAGATTCTCTCCTGCTTCGCTTTCGTTTCCTAATCAAAACTAATAAAACTCTTCCTCGGCAGCCTTGGATCCCTGCTGGTTCTTAATCTGGTCTTGGTTGGAGTACATGTCGGCCACCTGTTGGGCGGACGTGGCGTCCTCCACCTGCTTGTCTTCCCGCACCCTGATGAAGCGAGGAAACCTGAGCGAAATGCCCTTCTCGGGGTCCACAATGCCCTTCGCCGCGTGATGTACGGGCGACAGTGACAAGTCGGCACACTTGATCTCCCACACTTGCACGGTGTCGAACCAGTGATCTGGCTCGTGTGATGTGTCGTACCTGTAGTAGGCCTTTGGCTCGGGCACGATGTGCGCCTTCAGGAACTCGGTGTGCGTCTGCAAGCTCTCGTCTGTGAATCCCGTACCAATCTGAATAATTACATAATTCTAATCATTGAAGAAGTTATCATGATGGCAGTTATAAATCAATTTAACAGCTGACACAAATAGTTTTGAAAGCTGTCACAAATAGTTTTGGCAGCTATGATAAATAATTATGCAACAGCCACAAAATATTAAGACAGCTGTGATAAATGATAATGCAAAAACTCATATTTCATTATTACAGTAGCAAAAAAAAAAATCGCATGTGACATTTCTCATGTTTGAAACAAAAATAAAATAAATCATTTAAAATGCCACCTTACTTTACAAATACTCTGGTACTCCTCATTATCGGCGTCGTAACATGCCAACAGGAAGCCGCCGTACGTGCCGGTGCGCTTGCCCTTTCCCAGGTACCCCCCGATGACGACCACATCCAGAGTGTCACCGACACCCTCCAGATAGTCCTTCTTCAGCTTCAACCAGTTGCGCGACCTCTTGGCGATCTCATAGGTGGCGTCCGCCTCCAGTGTCTTCACCATCAGCCCCTCGCAATTCCCCTTGACGCTCTCCTCGAGGAACTCCTGCACCTCCTCCATGGTTGTGCAGTCCAGCGCTGTGGCGAAGCGCCACTCACCCTCGTGCTCCTTGAAGTGCTCCCGCAACAGCGAGCGGCGCTCAGCAAACGGTTTCTTCACCAGCGGTTCGCCGTTCAGGTACAGCAGGTCGAACATGAAAACGCACACCTGCACTTTGATGTCCGCTTCGCTCGCATCCTAGAACAACCAGCAATTAAAAAAGAACGTAGAGAATAAAAAGAAATTAATTTTTGTGTTTTAGGTTTCAGGTACATATTTAGATTGGTACTTGTGCAAAAACATATTTTTTACACTTAAATGTCACAATAGTTTCACATAAAGATAACACAATAGTTTGACATATTGATGTCGCTATAGTTTGATACTAATAATTATTTTATCGTAGTGTTACCTCATGTAAGTAAATTAATATTTAGATTAAAAAATGCAGCTTTAGTATATTTGTGCTACTCATCTCTAAACAATAAGTCCTAAAAACTTATTAAAGTACCTTTCTTTTCCTAGTACTCAAAATTTGAAACGGTAGGATTTGCTTCTTCTCTTTATCCCAAGCGACTGCCTCACAATCCAACACGCATGACTCAACCTTATCAGTCTTACAGTTATCCAACCTAGCAATGATATCCGGATACTTGGACGTGTTGTTCTCCTGATTCCGGCTGTAAATCCTGACATCTCCTGTGCTGCTAATATGAATCTGTAATTGAGCTAGCAGTGAATCAAACTGTGCATTTATAAAACACAAAAAAGTGTGCCGTACAAAACATTTTATGACATTTCGTTTTTATTAGTGTTCGTATCATTTTCTTACTTGGGCACGTTCACCATCGTACTTCCACTCGCACGTAAACTTCAGCCCTTCGAAGCGCTGCAATACCTCCTGGACGCCTTTAGTCGGATGAGCCAGCATAGGCTGGAGCGGAATGCCCGGGGTCAACTTGCAGTGTTTCGGGAGATTCTCGATGCCTTCCTCTAACAGGATTGGAATGATCATATCGTAATTGGGACACTCACTGCATAGAAATTCGTACACAATAATCTAATTTGGCTAAAGAAATCGATGTAAAAATATATTCATTCTGTGCAATATATTCTGTCATAAGAAAAACACTTATATCCACATCGTACCGATATGACAATTGTCAATAACCTGTGAGGCAACTGTCAAAAACTGATAACAGCCGTCAATAACCTGTGAAGCAAATGTCAAAAACAGCTATAACAGCTGTCAAATAAGAGAAAAATTAAAAACACAATTTATATACCAGTTATTACACCTGAAATACTTTTCGGCATGCAACGTACCAATAAGTTGTTTTGAGTATTAGGGCGGATGCTTCCAGTTGCTCTTTGAAGGATTCCACGGACTTTCCTTTTGATCCATTCAACACCTTAGGGGGGTAGCTCTGATTCGGGGGAGTCATTTCGCAGGCCAGCGCCAACGCTTGGAGCACTGATTGCTCCGCCAGACCTATACGCAGCTTGCCGGCCAGCGATCTTATGAGAAACCTGGATTCCGACTGCTTGCAAGCCACAAACATTGACTGGATCTTTTCGATTTTCTTGCTTTGAGACTACAAGAAACAAACAACCATTGAACACCTACAGTACTAGCCAGAATTAAACTCTATAATATAAGATAATAAATAACAAATAATAATTAAATATAAGGTTTAAAATTGTTGAATGTAATTCCTAATCCTAGTTACAAAAAAATCAACTAGCTATGTATATCTTTATTATTATTATTATATTGATATATTGATTATTATATGATTATATTCTTATTGTAAATAAAGTATTATCAAAGAAACAAACCGCAATAATTATAGGCAACTTCCATTACCTTTGCAATGTAAGTTTTGAGGTTACACAATGCTACCAATGAGTGCAAAAAATTAGTGTAATTTCGTTATGTTCTAACAAAATATGAGTCCGACAATGAGGACTTTTAATGACTACTTTATGACAGGTTGAGAAACAACTTATGCCAATTGAAAATACGTACCGCGTTTCCTGTCATCTTGGCGATCTCCTTCAGCTTGGCGAAGACGCCCCTGACGTACAGAGGCGCCGGCTGAAAGATCATCCGCTGGTTGGTCTTGGACCGCTCAGCAACGATGCCCAGGTCGCCAGCCTCCTGCGCGTCCGTCTTTATCTGCGCCATGGTGCGGCCGGTGCTGTGGGCAATGGCCTTCATCAGGGACGTCTCCGCGACGCCCAGCTCTATCCCCTCATAAGCTGGGGCTAGCCGGTTCAGGCACAGGTAGACGCTCGGTAGCAGGTCCTCGGGTGTGAGCGTCATCACCGAGCGGTAGAAGTTGCTCAGGATCTCGATCATCTTGAGGCGGGCGGAGACGCCCTCGATTTCCTCCAGAGTCCTCGCCAGAGCGGAGTAAGGCACCCTGAAAACATACCCAGTAGTTTGTAGTTTCGATCAGAAAATTATTTCAGTGACAGTAATTCAATAGAATATATATTTATAATAATAATAATAATAAAGTATGGTTACTAGAAATAGAATTACACTAGCCAATTGATGAAGAACGCGACAAGTGCAAGCTGCAGAAATACCGACTATATTTCAATAATACTCAAACAGTATTTTGTTTAATTACATTTGCGATAATTAATGAATTTCACATATTTATTAATACACACATACTTTTCTCCCCGTTTCCATGTTGCACATTCAATGGGATCATATTTGCCCAGAGTAGGATTGTAGGCCCCGCTGGTTGACTTCTTTGAATTATTTTGTTTTGTTTTCGAATTTTTGCCTAAAAAAACATGAATTAGTTTGCAAGCTTAAAATACAGTTTAAATACAATCATACTGTGACAATTCTTTTTGACAGCTGTCACAAATCATTTTGGCAGCTGTCGCAAATCATTTTGAAAGCTGTCAGAAATCGTTTTGACTTGAAACAAATCTTTTTGATGGCTGTTACAAATAAAATAGTATATTAAAGTATAAGTGGATATCAAGGCCTTTCAAGCACGAACGTTTTTCAAAAAAACGACCTGTCGCTCCCCGCTGCGCGGGGAGGCGGGGAGGTTTTTTGAATAGAGTGAGTGCTTGAAAGGCCAGATATCCACGCATACTTTACGCTATTTTTTATCATTGGTGCCGTAAATTGGCCTAAACATTTGTAATTATAATTTCTATCTGATGTGCCGTCGATTTGGCCGTACAGTTTTAGTATCGTTGCTAAGATACTGAATAAATAACTAGCTAACATGGCGGCTGATACTATGCAATCGTTCTAGCCTTGGTTGTCAAAGTGTTGAATATCGTATGTAACAATCTTTCAATTTGGCGTCAGTTTTGATTTTGGTTGAAAATGCAACGAAACATTGATCAATTAAGCTCCGAAGCAGAGAGGCGTTTAATTCCCCAAAAATCGGAATTGGCATATAAGAAGGAATACGATAAATTGGTAAAATGGATGGACGAACAGGAGGTGAAAACTGTAGATGAAAGAATGATTCTTGCTTACATGCAGAAAATGTCTACATGCTATAAGGCGTCAACAATGTGGGCAATACATTCCATTTGTATCCATGGAAACCTTTACAGGAAACGCGCGTTTTTGAAAGCCTGTTTTATGCACGCTACACGATGTTTTAAACAAGCAATATGATGCATCAATGATAAAAAGAGTGTATTTGAGACATTAGGACTTTCACGATCTAAACTAAAATTAGAGCTTTTAGTCTTAGAGCTATACACAGTTGTGTAACAATGTAATTGATGATAGTTTAGCAAAATTTCGCAGTTAGATTACTATCTTACTGAAAAAATCCAACATTGTAACTTTCTTGTCATCCGAATTGTCCCCCGATTTTTCAGGATTCAGCTGTTTAGCAGGTGATTTTTTTTCCTCAACCAACTTATCGGCACTGTCTTCCATCACTGGCTTTTCTTTGTCCTCCTTTTTAATCGTCTCTTCAAGTTTAATCTTCTTCACAGGCGAATTCTCTTTCTCATCCAATTTTTCGGCACTCTCTTTCTTAAGTGGCGTTACTTCGTCCTCTTTTTTAATCGGCTTCGCTTCAACGGATTTCTTATTTGTTTCAACAACTATCTTATTTTCTTCCTCATCACGCTTCTCTTCTGGTGCTTTTTTAACCAAATTTTTTTCAACTTTCTCCTCCTTCACATCTTCCGTTGCTTCAACTTCTTCCGGAGCTTCTTTAAGATCACTCGTTTTGGCAGCAGTGACGATGGGCTCGTCTTCACTGCTGTCCGACTGGATCACGACCCTCCTTCGCTTCTTCTTCACGGAAGGCAAATTCGCATTACGTACAGATACTTGTTCTTCCGTGTCCTCATCCAATTTCGCACCCTTTTCATTCTGCTGCACATTTTCTGACTGGTTTTGGGCAAACACCTTCAGGATTGACGGCGAGGATGCCGGTGTAACTTTCTTTTGACGTTTCACTGGAAAATATAACACATCAGTAAAACAGTGCCAGTTATATGCAATTGATTGAGCAATTTCTTGCGGGCAAAGGGATTTATGAAGTTATGAGTATGTGAATTAAAAAATCTAAAACACTCACCAGTCTTCTTAATAGGCGTCTTCTTCGGCTTCTTCCTACAAAGAAATAAATGTTCCACAAGGTGTCACTAAAGTATTTACGAAAACATACTTATCTAATTCGGTTTCGTCACTTGCGCTGGAATCTCTGAGCCGCTTGCTCTTCTCCTCTGGGCTCTTCGTGAAACTTGCGGCTCTAACATGGTGCAAAGGAAACACAGAGTTTATTTGGTTGAGCCATTTGGCTGTGCTAGCCGGACGTGTGGACTTATAAAAAGCACGCAATACTATCATGGTGGCAATTTAAAGTGATTAGTGTACGTACCCATTCTTTTGTGGAGATTTATCCGATGAAACTCGCGCAAAAAATGAGCTGTAAGAAAGAATTTGGTGGAAATATTAATTTAAAAAAAACATAACCTACAGTCTAAACAATTTGGTGTCAATTAAATGTGCGACGTAATTTACGACGGGTACTTACGTGATGCTTCTTTGGGCCATTATATGTTTTAATTATTGAAATTGGTTACAATATCAACAAAACTCTGCCTTTACACATTCGTGTTTACAACGAAGTCAACTCCGTACAATTTGCCCTTCAGTTTCCCGCCAAAATAAGGGTTATTATAACTTCATATTTATTCAATATAATAATAGATAATAATATAATTATTTAAAATGATTAGTTATAGGGTAATTAAAGCATTATTCATCCAGCAAACGCTTCAAATTAAAAAATAGATTTTTAAATCGACAACTTCATGCAATTCCATTTAACCAAATTCTTGAAAGTCCGTACCTTTATTAAACCTCAATATAGAGCACAACCACCGAAAAGTTCGATAAGAATCCTGTGTTCAATTTTAAAAAACCCAGGTGGATATTATCAAGTGACCAAGGTAATGTCAAAATAACTATTTGATGGGTTGTCAAAATAAATAGAATTGTCAAGTTGTTTCAAGTATTATTGTGCTAAAATACATTAAATAATTGCATTTTTTTAATTTGTATTCATAAAGACGTCATTAACGTCGTTATAACAAACAATCTAAACAACCGTTTATGTGCAATGCTACAATATTTTATAGCAACGGACGTTAAATTTTTTGTTTTATAGCAACGGACGTTAAAAACCGCCACAGCGGACTTTTCTGTTTAACGAGATAGAGAGAATGAGATACGAGAGGACGATATAACTAGAAGAACGAGATTGCGAATTAATTATTATTTAGTTAATAATAATAATCTAAACACATACAAATTATTTATCTTTCTTTACAATACTGAAATTAAACGTACATTTATTAAAGTGTCCACTAAGCGTAATTCTTCCGTCGTCACATATATCATTCATAATCGTTTGTTCATTGCTATTAGAGACGATTCCAGATGATGTAGATGGAATGTCATCAGCAGTTTTATTCGCCGAATTTGTAATTTTCTTTGCAATTTCCATTTTCTGGTACTCCGATTCCTCAATATATCCTTCCGCTACACTCGTTGAGCGCCATCCACCAAGACTTTTTAACGCAAATACATCACCTCCACCTTCTACCAACAAAGTGGCCGATGTTCTCCGAAAACAGTGTCCGGTGTATAATTTAAAATCCGATATCTGACATTTTGTCAAATTTAATTTGTCAACAACAACACTGTTGTTATGGTTGGAAATAACATATTTCAATATTATTTTCAAATCAATATGTGTACAAATTAAAAAAAAAGTTGTATGTTACAGGTACGCTAAATGGTCTTTATGGACTTGGCCGGTTAAATGGCTCGGCTAACGCCTCGCCATTTAATCTTCCGGCCGCGTCCATAAACACCTATTTAGCGTACTTGTAACATAAATAACTATTAACAGAAGAAATATACAAATAATGCATTTATACCATGCAAGTCTGAGCATAATAAATGTGCGTGACGTTTTTTCAGTCACTTATCCCGATAGACCAATTCCATCAATGGGAACAATTTTTAACATTATTTCAAATTTTAACAACTACAGATGCATTGAATATAAACACCACAAACGAATTAGAACAAACTATGCCTTAACACAATGTGTTAAACATCTTATGCTATGCAGAAGAAAACATAATTTGGAGTTTCGTGTTCTTCGATCAGAAAGGTTTTCAAAGGATTTATATATAAACCTTATACATTTAGAAATCACCAGCTACTAACTAATGAAGACAAAATTAAAACAAAAAAAATTTGTATAGTGCTGTTTAATTTAATAAATAATAATGAAGAAATATTAGAAAAAATAGTATTTTCAGATGACATTGGATGCTGAAGTAAATTCTTAAATTCTGAAATTTATCAGTTAATCTTTATAGATATATCATATCCTCTTTCCTCGTAATTCATATACGGCCTGCGCATTTGTAACAAATTAGCTCACATGTATTGCGCTTCCTACCCACGAGCGGCAATTTCGAATAAATGTCACCCTATCCGCCATCTGTTGGGCTGATTAACCACTAATTTAAGTACGAAATTGCTAATTTCAGTACGAAATTGCTAATTTCAGTACGACTTGGTTGACCTTCAAATGATCCTGGATAAATGTTTTAATTTTTTTTATTGTTTAATTTAAGATATATAATTTTTAAAGAAGGTAGTTTCAGGTTGGTTAATGGCCAATTAGAACAAAGAAATATGTAAATTGGAAATATTTTTTTTTATGAATTATGCGATTTGGGTGTAATGGAAACTTGCGGTTTTTTTCTTAATTTTTCACGTTGGCAATGGTGGTCGCTCTACAGTCACAGACGGAGGACTTGTGTTGTTTTGCAAAATTTTGTATTAAATACAGGAGCACTGGGCCCTTATATAGCGCGTTAATTAAGAACCAACGTCCAGCAACCCCCAGGTCGTTTGTATGTGATCGCGGATTTCAGCCTGGTACATGCCGGAGCAAGGACGTATTATGTGGTCATATTGAAAATCTTCCATAGTAATGGCTGCATCTAGAAAATTGCAAGGTGAGAATTTAAATACGGGGGCTCGATGGAGGAAAACCTCGGGTGCATTCAGCCAGGGCTGGGCCTGATCTGCAAGGTTACCCACGGGGTATAAGTGCCAACTTGCAGGCGGCTAATTGGGGCGCCGAAAATTGAAACCCCAGTTCTGCTCCGATACAAACTCGCAGTGTCCACTGGAAGCCCTTGGTGTGCTTTAAATGATCTCATAATATTGTAATTTGCTTCTTGGCGGGCAGCTTTTGTGTGTAAGCCAGTTTGTCAGTGTGTTGTCACCGGTTAACCTAAGAAACCGTTTAAGTATTACCCGTACACCCAAAGTGAGTCGATTACTTAAAGCTGATGTTTTCCTCAATTGAGTAAAACGTGATTTATCTAAACCTTACCTGTATGTCAGTTTTACTGTAATTTATCTTGTGAATTCTTTCAGTAAATTATATGGATTAATAATTAGTTGTATTTCGTAAGTTGACGCTTTATTGGTTTTTATATTTTGTAGCAAATTTCTCTATTATGTGAATGTCTATTCATTATAATCGGATAATTTTTCCGCTATGTGGGTTACTATAATGTAGGCAACCCAATTATCTAAAATTTCTTTTTGTTGTACTGGCTTATAATTTCAGATCTGGTAGATTGTTAAGAGTTGGATAAATTAAAACTCCTTTTTTCCGTTGCGAACATGAACGTAATTTTTTTAAAACGTATTACTTTTTTGCCGCGTTTGTTCGGTATATTACAATAATATGGTTGGTTGTAGGTGAAATTGATCGATGCCTTAAAAAAGTGACGGAGGGTGTGGAGACTTTCGAGGATATCTGGCAAAAAGTTCACAATGCAACGAATAGTAACCAGAAGGAGAAGTATGAGGCGGACCTCAAGAAGGAAATCAAAAAGCTGCAGCGGTTGCGAGACCAAATCAAGAGCTGGATCGCGTCGGGTGAAATCAAAGACAAGAGCATCCTCATGGAGAACAGGAAGCTCATCGAGACAGTGAGCATGACTCATCTGAAGCCCCGCAATTGGCTAATTACCGTTTGAAACTTTGCAGCAAATGGAGAGGTTTAAGGTTGTAGAGAGGGAGACGAAAACGAAGGCCTACTCAAAGGAGGGCCTGGGTGCGGCGCAGAAGCTAGACCCTGCCCAGAAGGAGAGGGAGGAGACTCAGTCGTGGCTGGTGAACTCGATAGACCACCTCAACCTACAAGTAATCCTGGTCACATTCCGTCAGGGCGGCTGTTTTATTCTGTATGATTTCAGTGTGACGCCCTCGAGTGTGAAATCGAGTCAACGATGGCCAACAAAAAGAAAAAACTAGACAAGGAGCGACAGGAGAAGGTTGACGAGTGCAAGTCCAGGCTGGAGAGGCACCGGTTTCACATCAGGAAGCTCGAGACGCTACTGCGGATGCTGGACAACATGTCCGTGGAAGTGATGCAGATCAAGGGAATCATGGAGGACGTCGAGTTTTACATCGAATCGTGCCAGGAGCCTGATTTCGAGGAGAACGAGTACATTTATGATGACATCATTGGTCTCGATGAGGTTGAACTGTCGGGTGTCGGGTTGCCCTCCTCCGCTACGACTGACAGCAATGAAACCGGAGGCACCCCTACATCTATTATATCAAGCTCATCACCGCTTGCATCCCCTCTCCCCTCGGTGCCGCCGTACAATCATTCCACGGACAGTTCCAACGAAGACAAGAAGAGCTCGTTTAAAGACATGCCCAAGGTAGCACTCGCCGATAAGTTCCAGTAATTTAATTTTAATAACCATCTTTTGTTCGTTTGCAGCCAATTAAACCGCAAGCTGTGAGGGCATCAAGCACGACGATGAACAGCAGCACCAACTCCATCCTGAACTCGAGCGGTAACAGCACGACGTCCACGCCCAACAACAAGCCTGTGCTGGTGAGCAGCACGCCCAGCAAGCCGGCGAAGGACGCCACGTCGCCCGTATCTCAGCCGCCCCAGGGCAACTTCGCCGCCGTCGCCGCTAACAATCCCACTTCCAAGCCGAGCGCCTGTAAACCCATCGTGCCCTGCGGCTGCCTCGCCCCACTGTGTGATGGTAATTGTTTTGCAGCCGCAAGCTCGGACAGTGTGCCGGCATCTGTGATAATGACTAATAGTAATCAAACAGTGACGCAAATCGCCCCGAGCATATCGAATACCAACGCTCATCATCCGCCTACGTCGCTAACCGCAACACAGGTAATTGAATTTTGCGACCAAGCGTTTTTACTACTATTGCTTACAAGTGCATCCAGTAGAGTATGGTTGTGGAATTCGTAATATTAAACGAATACATTTATAAAGTTCACAAACAGAATGAGAAAGTATTATGACAAACTAATATGTGAAGTTCTGAAATCTATATTTGAATGTTTATAAAATCTGCAGCTGGCAATATGGGTAGAGGCCAGAGGCTGAAAATTGACGAGAGCATTGGTATTTGTACCCGTCTTAATGGACTGTGATGGGCTGTGACGTCACGTTGAACAAGCAGGCACAAAGTAAACATTCAAGTTGCGCCTTAATTTGACAAGTTACGGCGGCCGGCCTGTACATATCTTAATTTCAAAATTTAGGTTGTGTGCACTTCTATGCCCTGTATTATTTATATATTTTAAATGAGATTTTAAAGTAATTATGTCGTATTACCAATGATTTTAAAAAATGTTTAACCGCTAAATGTCTTGTTAACTTTAAATGTCGAAATTTATTGCTTACGATTTTAAAGCCCATTTAAATTGACACAAACTTATAGTTTTGAAGTTAATTTATAATAGTATATATCATAAAAATCATTGATTCAAATTCCAATTTCAGCAGCGAATCTTCTGATGATGAAATATTAAATTTTGTGTATAACTAATAGTCGAAAATATCTAAAAATGGTGTTTTTAAACAAGTATTTAGTTAAATAATATTTAGGTTAAAGGAATTGTTAAGTATAACACTTGTTTTATGAATCCCATTAAAATGACTTGAAGTTAATGACGTTTTAATATCAGTTGGCAATAGATCTTGTTAAGAACGGAAGGGATTTCGTAAAAGTTTAAACTTTCAAACAGTCAACACTGATAATTAACTGTTATGTTATCATTAGATAGAAATAGTATAAAATAGAAATATTTTAGTATGTTACTACATTTATGTGTTTACACTGTACTATGTGATACTATGATACTGTATGATTTGAATTTTGCCATCTATTAATGAAACTCACAATTTAACATTTCGTACTTAAGAAGATTCGCTAGGGAAATTAGAAGAATATTAATCAATAATTGTTATTATAGCCTCAGAGTTATTTAACCTCAAAACTCTACCATATGTCAATATAATTGGCTCTTAAAATGGTAAACGGAGAAATTTCGACCTTCAAAGTTGGTTTCATTTAAAATGCTTGATAATATTAATTTAAAGCTCTGCCGCTTAATTATCTATTAAAATATATTGATAATAATAGGCGTAAGTCACTTTAAGCTATCAGCATTTGCCCCATATGAATAATTTTGTTTTTAATGTTATTTGCGTGTATTTGACCAGTGTAAATGTGCTTAACACGTTATCCAATCAGACGCGAGGTCAAACATTTCTGTACTAATGCAGAATTTTGACATATTCTAGCTATTCAAATTTAAACAAATTTAATATAATTTTGTAAATTATGAAATTGTGATGTTCAATACTTTACGTAATTTTTGACCTTTAATGTAAATTACGAATGCAGCTTCATACTTTCATTGTCCTCACATACCGAAATTGCCATCTGTAAAAAGTTGAAAAAAACTTTCAGTTAAATGAAAAACATGCGAATTCTTAAAGACTTTTTGTACACTAACTTTAACTTTAAATGTGATTCATCCTCTGACACCTTTTGCAGCTTTGATTTTGTTGTGCTCTTCTGTGTAGTCATTACAAGTGATTTGTTCCTCAGCTTGAATTGTGATTGTGTTTTTGTTGTGGTGTAACAGTGCATGCTCTCTTTTAGAATCTGAATTCGGTGTCCAGTATTGTCCAAAAGCCTGCCAGCTTCATCAATGATGTGCATACGCAAAACAACAACAGTACCAGCCCTGTGTCAAGCGTGAGCAGTCGAACGTCGCCTCTGCCCCTAGTGGACCTCTCGAGCCAGAGCCTGCAGGTACAGCAGCAGCAGGTAACGATGAACGGCCCGACGATAGACGCCAAGGTAAGACTCTTTCTCACCGCTGATCCCGCATTGCACGTGTGCCTTTGCAGCAGATATCATACAACATGTCGCTGAAGTCGATAGCCCAGCAGGTGATAGACAGAGCGGGTCTCGACAGCAACCAGGTGATGCTGGAATCGAACAAAACCCAGACGTCTGTCAAGTCCGAGGCCTGCATACCACCGCTGCTTGGGGTAGCACCGCTGGGGGCGGTGCCTCTGCAAAAGGAGCACCAGGCGCAGTTCCAGATGATGGAGGCCGCATACTATCACATGCCCGCGCCCCAGGACTCGGAACGGGCGCGGACGTACCTGCTGCGGAATCAGTGCCACACGCCACTGTACTACATCCAGCAGCCGCTGCCGCAGTCCGACACGCTAGAGTTCTATCAGAGGCTCGCGACAGAGACGCTGTTTTTCGTGTTCTACTACATGGAGGGAACGAAGGCCCAGTACCTGGCAGCTAAGGCGCTGAAGAAGCAGAGCTGGAGGTTCCACACCAAGTACATGATGTGGTTTCAGAGGCACGAGGAGCCTAAGATAATCAATGAGGAATACGAGCAGGTGTGTAGTCTGTTTTGATGGTCGGTTGGTGTCTAGTTGTTATGCTGTGGTGTTTTGCAGGGAACTTATATTTATTTTGATTACGAGAAGTGGGGTCAACGAAAGAAGGAGGGCTTTACATTCGAATACAAGTACTTAGAAGATAGAGACCTGAACTGAAGTTCATGCAATACGTTTGTGTCTATTTTATTTTTCTTTAGTTAAGTGAATAACATACGGATTATAATGTTGTGGAAATCTTACTTAGAGGTTCCAGCATCTTTTTTACTTTCCACTGTACAAATTTTACCTTATTATATTAATATATATTAACGGTGTTGCATTTATTTATACGTTCATTTTTACAAATGCTCAGTCCTCTTGTTTAACTATTGCTAATGTTAACGTTGACATGATATGATGATTATTGGCTGATAATAATAATATTTTGATGATTAAATTGAAAATCTGCAGTATTTCTATTTTCCCATGCTGTTTTGCAAATTAAATTGCATAAATACTCTCCCTAATCCGCTATGCCATTAAACTGTTTTAACCAATATCTATTTAATGCACGATTTAACTGACTCGCAGCTTTGTCAATAACTCCTATTAAATTTGATCGGAAATTGCTCGACATAATTGTGTGCACAACTGAGCCTTATATGACACACTGCGTAGACATCTCATGAATATATGCGACCACATATGAAGCAGAAATGACACATCCAAATTTCCATTTGAAATTTGAATTTGAACCAATCTTCTGGTGTGAATTAATTCCGTTTCGATTGTTGCCCAATAGCTTTGCAAGGTGCATTGACAGTGCTTTAGGGTTCGATAGAACATTAAATGGTTTCCTTTCAGACAGAATCTAGAATCATTTTGAGATTTATCCACACCCTTTTTTATGTTTGAGAGATAATGGTTTTAAGAGATGCCCAAAAAGTTATCTGTGAAATTCGTAACCATTTGTATGGTAGTTTGATAGTTAAAAGGTTTCTAATTTTCATCAAATTTTCATATCCAAATGCAGATTGAATTTGACAGTTCTCACTCATTTCATACTCAGTTAACTCGTGAAAGGAAAGCACCTTGTAATGAAACGTGAGAGAAGTGTATGAGCACCACCTCTTTTTGAAATAAATTACAAAACAGATGCTATCGTCACTGCGTTAATCATATAGAGAGATTTGTCTCACAACCACGTAAAGGTGGGAGATTTCTTGAACGGCTATGAAGCCATATGCCAAATACAGAGCCAGCAAAAAGCCCTAAGACTTTTGTAACTTTTGTAGATTTAGTGTATTTTATTTTATTATGTTGCTTATAAACAGCTGTCTGACATTTCTAAACATTTGGTGCCATTGGCTTTCATAGTTTATTGTTGATTAGTTTCTTTTATTCTTCTCTCCTTTCTTCATGGTTTTCTCTAATATTTATAGAAATACAAGTTTTTATTTCATTTGCACCAAGAAAACAACAGTTCTTTTGACAGCTAGCTTATCTACTTTGAAATTGCTTCGGTAAGTCGAGATTTAAGTTCTAAGGCTGATATTCTATAACCTATAAATTATTTCAGATTTGTAATTGAATCACTGATTTCAGAAACCCCCTAAGTCCACTTTTGGTTATATTTGAAATATACATAGTATGGCGATTAAAAGGTGTATGTACTTCTTTCGATTGAGTGTAAAAACAACCTTATTCTAATGTTTTAAAGGTTTATTAGACGTTCTGGAAATATCAACTGAGAGCGGAAACAATCTAAGTCTACTAATCTACTAATTAATTTTTATTTAATTATTTCAAAAGTAGTTATGTGTGACTTGGGTTGTTTCTGAAATTAGTGATTCAATTATTAATTATGTCTTTTAGAAGCGAGCAAGGCTCCCTTATTATTATGGCATATTTTCGAACTCGCAATGCAGATGGTGTATGGTGATTTTTGTAATATTTTTGTAACATTTCTTAAAATTCTGTCATTCATGTTTATGGTATTCAATTTTCCTAAAAAAATCATTAATTATAGTTGTGTACTGAGCATCCTATTGGTTTTTCATAATTTTGTGGTGTTTTTGGTAAAAGTGTACGCCACTGTCGCTGTCACATTTATCCAAACCACTGTCGCCAATGTGTTAAATGGGTTGCCTATAGTCAGATTTCTTTTAATGTAACCATTAGAAATATTTATAACTGCGATTTATACTGACTATAAAATTATTATTATAGTTTATTGCGCTTTGACATTTCTGGGGGATTGGTATACAGATTTAAATAGAGAGACATTTATTGACGGCAAAATTTCATTTTTATTGCCCCTTTTTTTCAGTTAACTTAACTCGACCTATCTTTGTGAGAAAATGAGCAAACATAGGTGGAAAACTATTTCACAAGATACAAAACATCATATTCACAAGACATTTTAAACATTAATAACTGTTATTTGTGACGTTGATTTTCAACATTACCTCATGAATATCCTTTTTACAATGCTGACTTGAAACTTCGTAACACAGGATAAAAGTCACTAAAGTTACGAGATTTGGTTACTCACATAAAAAAAAAATCGACGATATATTACAGCGATCCATGGTCTTTGGCCTTTTTGCTGGCTGTATAATTTAATTATAGGTACAATTTTAATTAAATCTTTGTACATTTTCATAATATGTATTACCATGCGTTCATACTTCATTGAAACGCAGTTGTAGGTATTTCCCGCTCATTAAAAAACTTTTTGGTTGGTTGCTCCTCAGGTCCTACCAGTGGCAGGACATGAGGGAACTTAGGGAAGGAAATAATTGAAACAATTTATAAATAAATGGAACAAATAATAGTTTGTTATAAGCATTAATTTTATTCATTTGAAAATACTGATACTAATAAGTATAACACAGGTTCAAAGTGTTTTGATCCAAACACAAACTTACCTAAAGTTTCATGTTGCACACATTTATCAGAATTTCCGGTGTGACTGTAAATAATAGTTATTTACGTATCTAAATAAGACCGAAATGAGGCAGAATAAGGTCGAAAGAGGTAGTTTAACTACCTTTCGGTCGAAGGTACCGTCATTTTTAGAGTCCGTGGCTGTGTAACGTTTTACGCAAAACAGCTCAAGTCGTCCATAAAAATTATGTCTATCCTAAATTGTGGTCATGTGAAATTGCGTATTTCATACATAATAATAATAATAATAATAAATTTTATTTTTCCACATATACAGGGTGTTATAAAAATGATATAAAATATTTAAGGGGGTAGTAGTATGAACCACAACAAAGAAAAAAGTCCTGATAAACATGGGTCTTTAAATGAACTGTTTCCGAGATATGGAGGATTATTCTTTTTTACCTCCTTTTTTATTTTGCTAAAACTTGCTTTTTCTTATCATAGTTGGCTGATGTCTTGTGAAATAAACATTCAGTATTTGACAGTTGTTGTTAGTGCACAAGTTTTCATTGCTATGGCTGTTTACTCTAATGCAGAATTAACCGACATGCATTTCATGTATGGTCGTGCTAATGGAATTGCCACCGAAGCATGACGTCTTTATGTAGAAGTTTGTCTAAATCGCCAGATTCCTTTACATCGTATGTTTGGAAGAATTCACCAGAGATTGTATGATTATTCTATGGTACTCCTGTAAATAGAAAATAGCCAATGAGGGTGTTTTAGAAAGAGTTCGAATATATCCTTCAAACAAAGATGTCGTGCCTGCTTGGAAATAAAAGGAGGGCACTTCGAATATCTTCTGTAACTCTGTTCTTTGTGTTTGCTAGAAGCTCCGTTTGTTTGTTTGCACATAATCAATAAGTAATAAATAACTGCAAATAGGCAAATAAATGTTTCAAACAAGAATAATCTTCCATATCTCCGAAACCGTTACTTTGAGGACTTTGTGCACTAGCAAGTACTGTCAAATAATGAATGTTTATTTCACAAAACAACAACCAACTATGATAAGAAAATGCAAGTTTAGCAAAATAAAAAAAAAGGTAAAAAAGAATAATCTTCTATATCTCCGAAACAGTTACTTTGAGGACCCATGTTTACTATTATTTTTTTAATTGTGATTCATACTAATTGGTTACCATGGTGATGTAACAACAGTAAGAAACCACTGAGTTTTTGGAAACAAATATTCAGTAGTTATATCCTGAGTGCATGCCAAATACGCGAATATTAAGGAATATTAAAAATATTAATATAGATATAGATACAGATAATATAGAATATTAAATATTAAGAATGGCATGCAAGAAGGATATATCGAGGACTATTTCCCGACAAAAAAATTATGCGAAGTAGGAATTTCACGATATAAATAATGAATTACTACTGAAAAGTTAATTGCAAAGCTGCGAGGAGAATCCAAAAATGATGATGTTAAAACAAACGTTGGTTTCAGTGGAGCCAGTACTTATAGCAATTGCACTTTCAATAATAACTATAATTATAATTGTTCAAATACGAATTGCAATTTAAATCAATAAATGTATTTTGATAATTAATACCCCGAATGTTTTTAAAATGTCAAAAATATTGACTTAATGCACCATGAAAATACCCGGGTATTTTCATGGTGCATCAAATACTCGGTGGTATTAGTTCGTTGCTAGATGATTTCTGGAATACGCATTAATATGATTGGTTGCAATCTCGTTGACATTTTTGGAGGGAAATAGTCCCTGCAGCCCTATTTTTCTGGCCGAAAGGGGGAAATTGGCATTTTTAGAGGTGGTTTTTCGTTACAATTTTTTTTTCGACCACTTAAATCAGTATCTAAGGTACTAAAATGGTACCCTTTTGTTGTCAATGTTCAAAGAATATTTTTTGTTATAATTTTTTTTCGACCACTAAAATCTGTAGCTAAGGTAAAAAAAATGGCACCCTTTTGTTGTCATTGTTCAAACTCCTGTAATATACAGTGTGTTTCAGTCACTAGCAGACTTAGCAAAATTAACATTGGTGAATTATGTGATGACCAACTATTGCTGTTTCTGTATCTAAAAATGTCACATTGAAATGTCAATGTCAAATGATTGTCAAATGAAACAGCAGGTAGTCGAATTAATCAAATTTACATTACTGTAAGATGTAGATTACTGATATTTTCATTGCTGATGAAAAGCAAGATTTGCTGTTATTTTTAGAATTCATTGCTGACTCAACACAACTATCACCATTTAATTATCAATCTTATTGTAAATAATTTTGTAATTGAAATTTATTTGACAGAAGTAAATTTCTGGTTGTTTTAAAGATTTTGTTTTTGCCACCCAGAAAGAGTATGTAGCTCATGGCAATAGTTGATCATTATATAATTTCACAATGTTAATTTTGCTGTCTGGTAGTCACCGAGACACACTATGCATATACACGTTTTTTTCGTACAAAAATCTCAATCGAATTGGACATAATTGTGGGTGCAAGTAGCTCATTTTTTTTAAATGACTATAAATTTCAGCTAAAAATATCTAATACTTTTGCTAAAAGCAGGGACAGTGGCGTAACTAAGGTATGGCAGGCATGGCACGTGCCATGGGCGCTACTGAAGGGGGCGCGGAAAAACACCTAATGTAAAAATATTTATATAGATATAAATATGAGTATTAAAAAACTACGTAGGCAAAAGAGAGGCATTACGAAAACATATCAAGCCCCGAACAATTACTTAATTTTATAGTTCAGTATGGAGATGAAAACGTATTTCCCAATATACATATAGCATTGCAAATATTGCTGACAATCGCGGTTGCTATTGCCAGTTGTGAAAGATCATTTAATAAATTAAAATTGATACTTTCATATTTGAGAGCCTCGATGGGTCAAAGTCGATTATGTGATCTTGTTCTACTGAGCATAGAACGAGAAATGACCGAAGAAATTGACTTTGATAATATAATTAAACAATTTGTGTCAGCTAAAGCAAGAAAGATAAATTTGTACTAAAGTGTGCAAACTTTTTGAAATTGATCGTTATTTACCTATTAAAAGTATTATTAGATTACAGTCCATATGCTACCATTAAATAGCTCATTTGATGAGGACTCAGAATATGAGCTATATACAGGGTGTTCTATTAAAAAAAAAGTTTTAGCCATTTGAAAATAGCGAAATTGTATCGTTGTTTCAGAACACCCTATGTATTCTACGTGACCAAAATATTGTGTATGTTTTGGCATATTGCTTAGGTACTTGAATACGCAGATTCTTTATTGACCTTTTATATTAAGGTTTGTTGAATTTTTTTCCATGTCCATGATTTCTCGTTAAATTTGATGAAAATGTGAATAACTTGGCATCGTTGCATCTGATCTCAAATAATAAAAATTATTTGTGAAGCCCACATAAAGCAGATTCTATAAATGAAAGAATATACAGGGTGATCTATTAAAAAAAGAGACCAAATTTTGTGTCCCGGATTTATGGTACACTCTGTATACTCCATACTGTCCAATAACTTCCAGTCAGATTTTTTCCTCAATTTTCATTAGTCTAGCAGCAATAGTCCGAGCGAGGATAGGTGGGCCACCCTGTATATTGTGCACCAAGGCCGAAAATAGGGCATTTTCGGGACACCATTGAATCCGTAAAATGGCAACTTTGCGGACTCCGTGTACAAAAAAAAATATTTTCAGACCTACATATGCTTCGGAGAATTTAAATTCGAACATCAGAACGAATTACATCGTCCTCGAAGAGTAGCAAATCGTTTTGTTTCGCCTATTTAACAGGTTTCCGGGTCTAAAGGGTTTCGCGCATCATATGCGGTTCTCCTTTGTTTATCTAATGATTGCCCTTGATTATTCAGTGCCCTCGAGACTTCCATGTTCGTCTGTGATTTCCTCGGGGAGCGACCGTGTCCATGCAATGGAATCTCACCCCATAAATACACAAACATGCCACCCAACCACCCTCATCGCTAAACACCGATTTACGAGCGATGTTTGAAAATAGATTAAAAGTAACGTTTTGTGCGAGACATCGTTAATAAATCACTAATATCGTGAGATTAACTGGCTTATCGCTTATCTGTATGTACAAGCGTTGTTATTCATAACGACTTGTTATATTAAATATATAAAGAAGAATTTGTGAATGTTATTGTGGAAAACCATACAGGTTCATGTATAGGCCTGGTATGACAGTCTCCGATTATATTTTTCGACTGCTATTTTAAAAAAGTTTATAGAATTATTCATTAGTGAACCGAAAACGTATTTTTTCTGCGGCGCTGGGAAAAAGATCTAGTCGCAACCTTTGTGTGACCGCGACCATTGAACGTGAATTTTTCTGTGAAAATTTCATCCGGTCCGACTTTAAAAAAAAAAAACCTAACCAAAACAAACATCACTTTAAACATAAAACAAAGAAATACAAAATTATCACACGAGAGGAATACTTAAAGGAATTAACCCTGTATAACAACAACTATAAAACAATAAAACTAACTATTTGAATACGTAAAAACACTTAAATATACAGGGTGTTAATTTTTTTTATTATGGTTCATATTAACCCCATTAAATATTTTACACTCTTGTTTTAACACCCTGTATACGCTTTAAATAAAAAGTCCAAGGTCTAATATAAAATAAGTAACTCGATTAACAACAATGAAATAGGTACAAATCTACGGATCCATTATTAGTTAATGAATATAATTAAAAAAGATTAATGCACTGTCAGGTGTTACAATTATAGTATTGTGAAAACCGTGAATGTGCATTTGGGAATTATTTTCTCGGACAACTGAAGACCGGTTTCGACCTATCGGGTCTCATCAGTTCAGTGTGATACTGCACCGCAAAACCGCAATATGTGAGAGAGGCTAAGTGAACGCCATCTCACGTTCGTATAATAAGATGAAATGCCCCCGGGGCTTGGAAGCCGCTACATGGAATATTTGTCTCATTTGAAATTAATTGGATCTAACGATCTAAGCCATGTTTGCTGATTCAATATTTAAATATATGCAAATGTACGGATCCATCCTGAGTTAATGAAGACAATTAAAAACAATTAGTATTGTGAAAAATATGAAATCGCACACACACTGAACTGACGAGAACCGATAGGTCGAAACCAGTCTTCACTTGATACTCTAGTTGAGTATTTCAAGTTTGAGGTAGGTGGAGTTATCAGATTTTTGGAGCTAAGGCGAAGGAGTTAATCAGAACGAAATTTATCGCAGATTAGAGGTCGTGTATGGCCCAAACGTTTTGGTGCAGTTTGGTGCAGTAAATTTGAAAATGGAGCTCAATGACTCCAAAGAGCTCACGTTCAATGAAGACCTTCGCATTGAGTTTCGTGAAATTGCTGAATTGACTGTCATGACTAGATCACGGAGGAATTACAAAAAGTTGAGGCCCACTTCAAGCAACTTTGCAAGCGACAGTGAAGCGATAATGGATATTCAATCTAGTGTCACGCGTTGAATAATTGGGTCAATGTTTACGTTGAGTATATCAAGATGTAATGAAAAGTATGCAGTTTTTTGTGCAATTTATTGAATATTTTCTTTAAATATATGATTTATCTAATTTTCCGCATGCACATTTAATATGTGATTCCCCCTCGTATTTCCCGGCCTAGGCCGGGAATGTAATATTCCAGTACTGTTATTTTTCCGTTGCATAGTAACTGTCAGTACTAATTAAATCATCATTTTTCTGGCGTACATGTAGGTACGCTAGGAAACGACTGATTGTAGCACGATGCTGGGAGAAAAATATAATTAGAATTCTGAGACTTAAATCACTAATAAATTTACTCGTGCGTATTTCAATATCAACCAACGTTGAAAGCTATTAATAAAACGTAATTGCAGAGGTACGTGCAGATGTCATTAAATAATCATAAATAACTGGTTTCATAGAGCAAACCTCGTAAGTACAGTTGTTCGAGACATGTAATGTAATCAATTAGTTGCCCTACTGATAGTAACGTGGTAACGATAAGGAGTAAAACCTAATCATGGTTATGATGACTGTTGACGTACCAAGTTACAAATTTGCACTTAAAATTAAGCAATAGCATATTATTTGCGTTATCTTATATATATATATATAACGGGTTTTCCAATAAGAGGTGTTATTTTGAATAGCCCGCTATTTCGGTAGATGTCACTTTTGAAGCTGTCATTTCTTGGCATTTGACAAGTAGAAACTACGCCATTAATAAAAATGGTACGATACACGCTTCAACAACGCATTGAAATTATTAAAATTCACTATAAAAATGGTGAAAATTTGGCAGAGCTACGTGCCACACAAGCAACGAAACCATTGATCTTTTAAGGGAAAAGTTTCCGGACCGTGTTATCTCTCGAAGAGGTGATCACAATTGGCCACCGAGATCTTGTGATTTAACACCTTGCGACTTCTTTCTTTGGGGCCACGTGAAGGAGAAGGTCTACGCCAACAGCCCAGTATCGATTCAAGACCTCAAAGATGGAATTCGTGAGGCTATCGAGGACATACAGCAGCCACTTTGCGATTTAGTTATGGAAAATTTCATGAAAAGGATTTTGTCCTGTAAGCGTGGCCGTGGTGGTCATTTGCTTGATGTTATTTTCCACTATTAACGGCATACCTTCCTCTTTGTAATGAAATAAACATCTGATGATTTATAATAAAAAATGGCATTTTTCTTTGAATATCAAAATAACACCTCTTATTGGAAAACCCGTTATATATATATATATATATATATATATATATATATATATATATATATATATATATATATATATATATATATATATATATATATATATGCATGTCTGGTGCGGATCTCAAGATAACGTCACCCCTATGGTAATCTATCGTAAAATAGCAATTTGCACTAGCATAGTTTTGACGGTTTATATAAATTGTATACACTGGCAAACTCTCGTATTTGCAACTGATCGTGTTCGAGTGCAATTAGCAGTTTTAAATTTACCAACTTCGAAGTGTTTTTACCTATGCAGTTCTAGAAGTCTTGAAAAATTAAGGATCTGCTGTTTGCAATAGAAATTGATATCAGTTGTATCGAGCGTTCAACAAAAATCGACGTCGAAGTTGGCTTTGGCAATCTCAAGTCATCTTAAGTCAATGTCGGCTGTCATGTTGAAATTCCAGATTTGATCTTAGTGCAGACATGACTTGAGATTTCCAATGCCAATTTCGTCATCAATTTTTGTTGAACACTGTAACAACATACTCACTAGATGCTAGTTTAAAAATTACTAACTATTTTAAAACTAATTTGTGTGCAATTGGACGCGATGTGTCCATTTCGCATTCGAAAAGAGTCAGTTACAATTAGCATTGGCAGTTAAAATAATAGTGACTGTTCCTGACACAAAAACTGACAAGAAATTTCATTGTTACAAAATTGATATAATTATTTCATTTCCATAGTGATGCCATTATTTTTTGTGCATAATAAAATAACCCTTAAAACACTAACAGTGTTATTCATAAAAATTTAAACCGTGGTTTAGCCATAGGTTAAGCGGTGTTTTACAAAGGGTTGCCAAGGTTACTAAAATTAAACCACCGTTAAACCGCGGCTTAAATTTTTAAGAATAATACTGAAAAACACTAAAACCAGAGTACCTCTAGTTAGATAAGAGTAGGGACAAGAGCCTCATCAATTCTGATTGGTTGGATCAATTTTTTCAAGGCATGTTTAGATTTTTATTGACTTTGGATCATCCACTGAAATTAGTAAATGTAAAATTTTCATAACAAGTCTAAATAAAGGTAGTGTCAATATGACAGGATGTAGTGCAGATGGTTGTAAAAATCGTTCAGAAGATGGTTATATTTTTAAATATATCCCGAAAAATGTCCACCAACGATCAATTTGGCTGAAAGATATAAATTGTAAAAATTTAAATGGTGGAAGACTCTGCGAAGTTCATTTTACAGGTGATAAATGACAATTTAAAGGAATTAAGTTTAAACAAAATGCAATACCCACCGTATTTGAAAAAGCTACTATTCGCGTTCAAAATACATGTGAAAACACTACTGCAGTTAGTAGCCAAAATACCGATGAACTTCTTCCAATTTGATCCATAAAAAATGTAGACATAGGTAATCTATTAGTGAAAATTTTCAGGAAAAAATAATTAAATAATCTAGATTCAAAGAATTTAAGAATTCAAAATTGGAATGACTATTTGCCTAGTCATTCAAAAATTAAATAACATATCGTTAAATGGTCAATTATATCTGCAAAAGTTGGAAAACCAGAACCTAAAATTTCTTACATTTACAAATCAGATCAGATTCAAGCTCTCAAGGATGACGAAAATGGAAAATGCTCAAATCAAGCAATTATTACTTCATCAAGGCTTAAATTTTCGTATGGCACAACTGGTTACAATATATTAAGGCAAATTGGTTCATATTTCCCCTGTACCTTAAATAAAAATAGATTTTAAGCGAAGATTTTTTGAAGATAAAAGTTGAACAATTTAATGACTTTGAAAGGACTTCATGCCCTTACTGGATTAAATGGATATTTAATCTATACCTTTCAAGTTAAAATTGAGACCAATCAAGTTCAAATTGAGACCAATTAATTTCAAATTGAAACCAATCAATTTCAAATTGAGACCAATCAATTTCAAATTGAGAGCAATCAATTTCAAATTGAGACCAATCAATTTCAAATTGAGGCCAATCAATTTCAAATTGAGACCAATCAATTTCAAATTGAGGCCAATCAGTTACAAATTGAGACTAAACAATATCAAGTTGAGAGTAAACAAATAAAATTTATTATGACAACATAATTATTTTTCTACTCCCTTAATAGAAAATAGACACATTCGTCCCTGATACGAAGGAGGAAAGTTCTAATTTTCCTCCCACGGGAGGCAAACAACTTTGCCTCCCGTAAATAATACTTAGAATAGAAACATTAAATAGCTGTAATAATAGTGTATGGTTTTCATTTATTGATAGCGCTGAGGGTTAGATGACCCAAGGCTGTAATAGTATTCACAACCGTGGTGTATATACTATGTTTTCACTACCAGAACAATTACAATAATTTAAAATTAAATATTAAAATACAACAAACATTAATTGTCATTGCATCAATCAAAATTTGACATTGATGTATTCAACGAATACAGTGAAAATGCGGCAAGCTAAGGCCGGCTAATTGTGATACATATACTTAGCACGCCAGAACTACAGAAAGATTCCCTGAAAGACGTAACCTTTAACAGCTACATACCCCGTTGTAAAGTATGTATTCACATTTATTGTAATCAGCTCAAAACGTTTAACATAATCTCCTACGAACCACGCACCCGGTTTAATAACCGCATTCAAGCCATTACGTATTTTATGCAACCGGACCACAACGGTAGCCGTAATCCATTCAAAGTGCGACATAAGCATCGTACTATTTCATTTATAAAAATTTGTACGTTCCCTGTATGCTTTGATTTTTAACAATATACTTATTCTAAATAATATGTTTTGACTTTTGGTTTTTTAATTGTCATGCACAAGAAAATATAATATTTATGCAAAACACTGTGAAAGGTCGTAAAGTGCCATTTCCTCTTTGATTTTGATGCACTCATCAAATATCCCCGGGAGGAAATGATGCACTTTGCTCCCTTGTAATACAAATAGCTATTATATGTGTCGTATTAAAAATGCCATGCTAGATAAAAAAAAAACAGAAGCAATACATCTTAAGAAGCAGCCGAGTGCTGCTTATAATAATAACGGAGATTGGAAAACCTTTGCTAACACGATGGACATGAACATGCATTCAGAAATAATAACTTACTTCGATGTCCATATAGCCCAATGATGACCCGATTGAGAATGCATGGCCAGTCATGAAATCTGATGTGCAAGATTTGGTGGTACAAATGCCGCAAATTTTGAATGTAGAAGGCAGGAATAATATGACACAAACATAGTTTGGCCTTAAAACGTTGGAAAACATAATTAATAAAAACGTAAGAAATATTAATGTTGTCAATAATTATGCGAGATTTGTGACAGGTATCCAAAAATTAATTCCTGCTGGGTTAAACATGGAAGACGTACGTTTAGTTTAGTAGTGTATTCCTTAGATTGTTTTTTTGTTGTTGTATAATGTTATTATTTAATATTACATGAATGAATAAATCATCCGCTTACAAGTGAAATCACTTAAGTCAAAAACTATAAAATGTGAGAAACTGCAATTAAAGTTACCTTTCCTACTCAGTCATTTAATGACTGGAGTAGGTCATAAGGGGTCCTACAGGACCTTTTACTATACCCCTACTGAGCCTGAGATTTGTTACAATTTAGTAAACCATCAAAATAAAACTTAACTAAAAGCAACCAAAAATTGACTTAGTGTATTTCACTTGTAATCCGACGAAATTATATTATAATAACATTTCGTTAATATACATATTGGTAATATTTTCAATTTGAAATTGTTTATTGTCAATTTGATTTTGATTAATCTCAATTTGAAATTGAAAATCTCATTTAGAAATTGTTAAATTTCAAATTGAATTTGAATTTGATTGTTTCCAATTTGAAATTGATTGTTTCCAATTTGAAATACATTGATCTCAATTTTAATTTGTTACTTCCCAAAATAAATTGATTGGTCTCATTTTGAACTTGAAAAGGTATACTAAGTGGTATTTACATTTGCGTTGCAAGCAAAACTTATTTTGGGCGTATATTTTTTCTGAAACCTGAGCGAAAGTACCATTTTCGCCCCGGAAATGAGGCGCGTAAATTGCATTTTTCTCAGTCATTTCCTAGCCTACACACACGGCAAAAAATGGATGATTCCTTTAGTGCCGACCGTTGCTATGTAATGGAAAAATAACAGTGCTGCAATATTACATTCCAGTCCTAGGCCGGGAATGAATTTCTCCTGAGGTCTACAGCAAATATTTTCATCTTAGATCTTCCATATTTTTACGAAATTTGCAAAAATATTGCGATGGGAGAAAAAATAGTATGTGCGGTTCGTACTACGTACTACTGCTCGCCTAATGGCTCGGACATCAATTGAATCGTTTATTTCAGAATCCCCTTAAGTGTACTTTTTCAAATTTTCGGGAAACGAAGGAAAACACTCTATCTTTTCATATTTTGTATATTGTAATTAAATTACCCATAAAAAGGGAGGTCAGTTAAACGGATAATGCAAAAAAATATGCGCTTTGAATACTGATATACAGTATTCCGTAAAAAAGAAAAATTCATAAAAGTGTATGTTGACGGGTTTCTGAAATAATCGATTCAATTGCCGCACTGGCCGGGAATATATCACTTCCTGTACTCACCAAACAATATACTATTCCCTGACTAGTCACGAAAACATTTACACTGTGTATATCTATTATGTGTTTATGTTTAAGTTCATTCCATTTATTAAATTACTAAATATTATTTTTTATTATAATTTGTGGTTTGTTTTAGAAAAATACTAATACACGACTTGTCAGTATAATCTCTTACTTTGCTGGGAGTCCTGTAAAATACTCTGCACAGAGTGCTTCGTATTTCACCTTGACTAATCACAAGCAGACAGGGTTTACCCATTAGGCCAACCTAGGCGATCGCCTATGGGCGCTAAGTAAATATGGGCGCCAAAATTTGGGCCAATTAATTTTTTGATTCGTGTTTCTTTCCAATTAAATAATACTGTTTCCGGCGCTCGTACTCCTAAGCTCCACTCACAATGTCGGGCGCAGACGGCAAGTGTAGCTTCAAACTGAAACCTTTTGTGTTCAAATGACAAACATTAATTTATTTACAGTACGCATGTTTCAAAGTTAAATTTGTTTGCAGAAATATGTCGCGTAAATTATCTGGCTATCAAAATAAATTATGAAAGTTGGAACAAAATAAAAAAGCTGTCAAATTATTTGACCAAGTACCTAAAATAATTTCATTTTTTTCGCAGACCTCAGACCTCAGACACGTCGTTATCAGGATCAAGCATACTTTGCAATGTTACAAATTTGCCTTCAACGCCTTATGAAAGCACCAATGAAAATTATAATTTACCAAGTTTGGTGAGAGACCACAATTGAAAATGAGAACTTTGCATCGTCGTTGACATAAAATCAACCAATTTCAGTCATAGATTGTTGGACCCTTCTAAGTGGAGAATTGATAATAATTTTGTGGATTATAAAATTAAAAATCCATCACAACAAAATATTCACCAATCTATAAATGGAGAGACAAAGAGACGAGAGTGGCTTTATTTTCTAAAACAACATGATGCATTTATTGTATGCCGTGAAAATTATTTAGCAAAAATAAAACTTCATTTACGAATACCTGCTTCAAAGATTGGAAGAATCAACATCGTTTAAAAAAAACAATATTCTTTGGAATTCAAATATTGGAAAACTATTCTTGTACGAATAGTTGAAGCAGTTAAGGATTTGTCCACGCGTACTTTAGCTTTTCGTGGTGAATAAAATATATTTGGCAAACCGAACAATGGCAATTACAGGGTCTGTTACTTAGTTTGTATTTCAACATTTGATCAATTTTTAAAGATCCATTAAAAAAAAACATACAAAAATATGAAAACAAATACCGTTTCATATTTATCCGAAGATATACGCAATGAATTTATATTTTTGATGAGTTCCTCAATTACTGAATTAAATATTAAAATTAAATTGTTATTAAATTAAATTAAATTTTAAATTTAAAAGTAAATTTTACTTGGGTTTAATTAAAGTCAAGTAAATATTTTTTCATAATTATTGTCTCGACACCAGATATTGCCAAGGTAGACGAGTTAACTTTTGTAGTAAGATATATTTATTCAGATGGTATGCGAGTGGAAAGTTTTATTTCATTTTTGCCAAATGTAGGACATAAGGCCAAAGAAATGGAAGTTGTCTTTTAAAAAAATACTAGAAGATCTAAATATCAATATTATGGATTGCAGAGGTTAATCATATGACAATACCAGTAATATGTCTGGCCAATACTCTGGGTTACAAGCTAGAATGAAAGCTTACAATAAATTAATACATTACGTACCTTGCGCACTATACTCTTTAAATTTAGTTGGTGTATTTGCTGCTGAATGTTGTCTGGAAGCCACTGCATTTTTTATGTTGGTACAGGAAATTGATAATTTATGGGCTTCTACCCATAGATGGAACATTTAAAAAAAAACAAAATAAAACTGTTTTGCAAATAATAATTAAAATAACTATATGCTTCAAAAAACTCTGTCGGCAACGAGGTGGACTTCAGAGCAGATGCGTGCATCGCCTTATTTTTGGGATATTCCTATTGTAGAGATGCCTATGAAGAGATGTTGTACAACGAAACTGAAAAATCTCAAACACACGCTGAAGCCAATGGATTACTATCTAAATTTCATTTATTAGAAACTGGTATCCTTACTGAATGTTGGAACAATCTTTATTATATTTGCAATAAAACACTGCCAATAGTTAATATAGATTAACAGTTGTTGAACAAATTTATAAAAGAAATCCAACTGCTTCGAATAAAAAAAAATTAACCTAAAATAGTAAAAGGAAACTCCAAATTTTAGAACCTAATAATGCTGTGAATTTTAATGGGCGTGATAATATGAGAATAAATACATGTTATGTCGTAATATATAACTTAATTCAACAATTAAAGCGTCGTAAAACTGCATAAACTAATATGGAAAGCATGTTTGAGTTTTTGACGAGGTTAGAAGAAGTGGAGGATAATATCATTGAAGAAAAAATAAAGGCGCTTATAAAATTATACCCATCGGATCTTGGTTCCGAATTTACGAAGCATGCAAACATTTTAAACAGTTTGTAAACAGTAACAGTAAAAAGATGTGGTACTAACAGTATGATGGGCAATCAAGTGTTGTAAAAATGTTCAAACTTATACAAGATAAAAGATTATAACTACTTTTCTGAATATGGATGTTATATTAAGAATTTACATATGCGTTCCTGTTACAAATGTCTCTGGTGAACGATCGTTTTCCGTTTTAAAACGATTTAAAAATTATATGAGAAGTACCCTGTCCCATGAAAAATTATCAGGCTTGGCAACTCTTGCAATAAATTCAGACATGGTTAATTATATGTGCTGTGATAATCAAATTGAAATATTTGCAAATTCCAAATGTAGAAAAAATATATAGTAGGTATATTATACATATAATAATATGCCTATACATATGTATTAGAGTCAAACCTATACATTTTTTATGTACCTACTCATAAATACAGTGTACATAAAACTGTACATTTAAAAAAAAACAAGTTTTAGGATTTTTTTCCTTAAATAAATAGAAATAAAATAATAAATAAAACAAATGTGAGCATTGGTTTTTGTCTTGAATTTAGATATAAATCTTCTTTTTCTCTCTGTATTTAAGCCTAAGTTTTTTGTTTAAGTAATATTATTTATATATTTTGGTTTGATTTTTATTTCAATGAAACAATGTTAAATATTATCTTACATTTATGTACCTACTTTGAGAAGTTTTTTTAATATTTAATGTTTTTTAATTTTTTTATTAAAAGGTATTTATTTTTACAATATTTGTTTTATTTTTAAAATTGTAATAAAATTTACCAACATATAAATTTTTGATTATTACAATACCTCTATCACTATAGACATAAAAAGAGAGAAGGCAGCTAATGGTTCAAAAGGCGCCACCTTAAAAATCGCTTAGGGCGCCAACATTTGTTAAACTCTGCTCACAAGTAATCGATCATTTTCCTGACCCCACAGTAAATAACTATTTTCTGAAACCGAAGCGAAAGTACTATTATCACTCCGGAAATGCGGCGCGGAAATTGCATTTCCATGAATACACGTAAACATTATTTTTTATTATAATTTGAGGTTTGTTTAGAGAAAATCTTGTAAAATACTCAGCACATAGTGGCTCGTATTTCACTTTGGCTCCTCACAAGTAATGGATCATTTTCCTGACCCTTCAGTAAATAACTATTTTCTGAAACTGAAGCGAAAGAACTACTTTCACTCCGGAAATGCGGCGCGGAAATTGCACTTCCATAACCAGTCACGTAAACATTATTTTTAATTATAATTTGGGGTTTGCTTCAGAAAAATATTGATACACGACTTGTCAGTAAAATGTCTTACTCAATGGTCTTACTTTACTCGGAGCCCTGTAAAATACTCAGCACAGAGTGCCTCGTATTTCACTTTGGCTCCTCACAAGTAATGCATCATTTTCCTGACCCTTCAGTAAATTACTATTATTTAAAACCGGAGCGAAAGTACCATTTTCGCTCCGGAAATGCGGCGCGGAATTTACATTTCCCTGACTAGTCACGTAAACATTTACACATTATTTTCAAAGGTTTTATTAAACATTAATATTTGTCTTAATCTTCATTATAGTATTAATTATTTTTCGTGAATTTAATTTCACCACATTTAGCAGGGGTGTCCAGTCGATCGCTCTACGTGATAGCTCGTAAATGAAAAATATTTAGAAACACTGCATGATGTGAGCATATCATTGAAGTGATAAGAATTAGCTCCCAGCTATTGACACGATTTTCATTACAAATATTAAGTTGCGCGCTGCCGGTTGTAAAATAAACTTTGGACCGTGAACGTGTGTATGTGTGGTGCGCGACTCAATACACCAGGCCAGTAACAGAATCCTCCAACACCGATCAGCTGTGCTCGCATACTCCCCGTGAGTGGACGTTAATTAACGCTCGTACACCTAGTGCTATTTAATTAATAACTGTATTGTTCGTCATTTTGCACACTTGCAATGAATCTCTCAAAACTGCGATTGATTACGTTCGACGTGACCGACACACTATTGAAGTTCAGGTCGGCGCCGGGACGTCAGTACGGCGAGATTGGGGCGCTGTACGGCGTCCTCGGCGACGACAACGCACTAGCCGCGAACTTTAAAACGCACTGGTATAAGATGAACCAGGAGCACCCAAACTTCGGGCTCAATACAGGCCTCGGCTGGGAGAACTGGTGGAAGGAGATCATCTCCCGCACCTTCAAGGACTCCTCCTTTAAAATCGACGGGAAGAAACTGGACGCCATCTCCGAGCATCTCATAGAGCTCTACAGGACCTCCACCTGCTGGCAGCACTGCTACGGCACCCTGGGGCTCCTCTCCTACATCACTAGCAAGAAGATTCCGCTAGGAGTAATCTCCAACTTCGATCCACGCCTGACGACGACGCTGTCCAATACGAAGCTTAGGCACTACTTCAAATTCGTGCTGACTTCATATGAGGTGGGCTTCGAAAAGCCGGACCCAAAGATTTTTGAGGAAGCCATGAAAGCTTCAGGGGTCAGCAATCTTAAGCCTGAGGAGTGCCTTCACGTGGGCGACACTCCGATTTTGGATTACCTGGGTGCTAGGGGTTGCGATTGGAATGGGTTCCTCATCCACGACAAGAACGCTGTACAACTTAAAGAGAAATATGGGAACATTGACCCAGAACACGTTTTCTCCAGCTTGTACGACCTGCACAAGTACTTTGTGAATGCTAACGAGGAGCCACCGGTAAAACAAGGGGACGGCTTCTAGATTCCGGTTAATAAACAATCACAAGTCCATGCTTGATGCATGATGTTACCTACAAATCTAGTATTAGTGACATGCAATGTGCAAATAACTGGCTGCACAATAATAAGTGATGACCTAAGACCCCTAACGAGGTCACCGATATACCTGATTTATCCAACATTGTTATTCCATTAGGTATGGATACTCGCGAATTCCTCGAATCATTGGTGGCCTTTGTAATTGAGCACCGTGTTTATAAAACCACCTGTGCACATACAGTATATGTTTTATTCACGTATTAGTTTTATATGAGAATCTTTGACTTGATTTGTGCAAACGCGCAAAACTTTTAGGCCGTCAACGTTTTTAACCAATATAATGAAAAAGCAATTTATTTCAAATTATGGTTTCCATTAATCTCATCACACATGCATGTGTAGAAGAACCAGATTATCTTGGTGTGAATCGTCGCAAATCTATCTTAGTATAGTATCAATGCAGCATATTTTATTTGCTTCTGAACAAAGTATATAAAATATATTTCGTGCGTCTACAATGCCAATCAAACAGAATATTTATCATATAAATATTATAAATAACTGCGACTAACCCAAGTTTATCTAGTCCCGACTATACACGATGTCCCAGGAAACCCGGCCATTTTCTTTGTTTATAAAGATATAACCATGCAATTTTTATTTATCATGGCAATTAAAACGCTCCATCAATGTATTCATTGTGTCTGCTTAATTCAAATATTAATAATATAGAGAACCTTTTATGTGCTACATAAAATTGGAATATTTTTAGACCAGCTCTACGATTAACTTTAATTCACTGTTAATTCATAATTACGGACCAGGATGCAAGAACAGCGTAAGTCGATTTATGCGGTTTTTCAGCAAATTTGTTTATTAGAATATTTCTACCCTTATTTATAATTCTGTTAAAAAATATATAGCTACTGTTAATTAGAGAATAATTAGAAAATATAGCAGTTATTGCTATATTACAACTTTTATTAAGTTTTGAATCTTTCGACGCGTTTTTCGCGAAACTCATTTTTTCGACTTACGCTATTCTTGCACCCATGTCCACAATTATTTCATTAATTTCTGATAAGACCAGTATTCATCTGATTCAGTTTAAAAAAAATATGGAGTCTAAATTTTATAAATGTTAGTAATAAATATTGAAATATTTACAAAATGGCAATGGAATATATTTGTTTTATATTTAAAATCAAGAAACCTATTTAATTTATATTTAATTAATTAATATAATCAAATAAAACTCAATATAATTAATGACCAATAAGATCCATGTAAACCTTAATATTTATAGAAATTTATAATAGCAACAATTATGTAATTATAATAAATTTTACTACTAAGTTTTGTTTATGATATTTTTCGTTAACCCCATTTTTAATCCTCCTATCAGGCAGGGTTTCAAGATTTAGTTGGTATATATCGCACGACACATTCAAAAATCTGAGTCCATAAATGTACATGGTGGCCCAATTTGGATGTTTCTATAGGGGATCTCGGTAACTAGATGAGATAGAGAAAATCGGATGGCGTATCCTTGATCTCTTCTTTCATTACCAGCTCAATGGTGAAAACGAAAATTGGCTATCGTCTTTCGTTTTGAAGTTATGACCAAAAACTCATTATTTTCCAATTTCGATTTTGATCAATATTTCATTTATTTCTCATTTTATTAAAATAAGAGTTACACGTTCTTTAGACACTTTTTTACGGTGAATTGATAAGTTTTACAGAATTTTAATATATTCGTTAGTAAACAAGATAAAGTTGTGTTTTTTAAAATAGAAGTCTTAGTTGGCTTTGGCCTTAATAAATAGGTTATTTTTTTCTCTTTTCAATGATATATCACATGTGTCAATGTTATAATTGCATTTTTGTTGAAATCTATTAAAATTGTGTCAACACGTCTTATGTTCTCCTATTGGGCGTAGTAGACTGGTTAGGCTTGTATTGTTTAGAGTAAAATTATTTATTGAAAATGCACACATTTGCCAGCTCTAAATTACAAAATACCACGTGAATACAATATCATATATGTTAGAAAGGTTTATTAATTAAATAACAATTATCTTATTGCCTTGGAAACATTACAGGCTCTATCATATAAAAGACAATCCAATACATTGATTTTTCCAAAATTAAAAAAACAAACCCTTCAATGACGCACTGAAAAGCTTAAATGTTTAAATTACAATACATGTTCCTATTGACGTCTATTATTCAAAATGCATATGTTGCATCTTTTAGTAACACTTCTGTAAGCATTATGAATGTGAACATTTGAAATTTTATTTATACAATCAATACAATGTTGTCGTAAATTATTAATATTATCATTTCTCATTTTATATAATTTATCGTTCTCTATCTTGGTCGTTCAAATGGTGTATTTTTCGAATAATGTATGGTCTAAATTTATGTTTCTTCAAAATTCTAAGTGCTCGATTCTTCGAAATTCCGGATTACGAATATGCTGGCTGAAAATTGCTGGATTCACTATTACAGCTGAAATTACATTAGTAGCAGTTTCTTCGGCGTCTACAATATTGTAAGACCATGATCTTCTCTACTTGAAATATCCGTGGTTGATAAGATTTTCTTTTAGTTTTTGAAATATTGATTTATCCCGTAGTTTTCCTTCCGGATAGCGATTAAAATATGTTTTCGTGCAATTGGACGAGAAATGGTAACTTCTCAGCGACACAACAGACCGAGAAGTGCAATTTCTCAGCTATGGCCACAAACGGTTGCCAAGCAACAAGTTTTAAATTTAACGTATGCATTCTCGTATAGCCGTCTACTTTTCTCTGGAATTAAATGATCTGTGGCAGCGTTTGCAATTTTTCTCAACTCCGGAGGTGTACACTCTAAATCATCACTATCACTAGTATTCATTTCTACTTCGTTTAACTGAATTATCGATTAATTTTTTTGACGTTTATTATTTTGTCAAAATTGACAGTCGCTTGTTCACAACCTAGGAGACTCATTGCAGCGTGCATCAATTGCACGAAAAACGTTGTGTACACCTCGGCCGCGAAATCTTTTAGCGACCTCGAGATTGTATTGCCTCGGCCGCAAGCGGCCTCGGCGACAAACTTTCTCTCGGTCCCTATAATGAGATTTCTCGGCCTTGATATACAAATAACTATTCTAAGTCAATTAGTGATTTGTTATATTGCTTTGAATAAAGCATCTAACATATAAAATATTTCATAATTTTCGTACGGCATTGTTAAACACTTCGAAATATAAAGATCACGTCAAATGTGTTAGCTTGACAATCAAACAATTTAAACAAAACAAGCCTACTACACCAAATAAGAGAACATAGAGAACGTTTTGATAGAATTTTAATAGATTTCAACAAAAATGCAACTATAACATCCACATGTGATACATCATAGGCTGCGGTGGAGCGACCGTTAACGCGTTCGCCTCTAGACCGCAAGGTCCCGGGTTCGATTCCCGGGTCTGCATTTCTGAGGTGGTTTTTCTGCAGTTTTCCCATTTCCTTGCAATAAATGTTGGTAATGTGCCTCTACCATCTATAAGTCGCGTGCAGGCGCAGATGGGCAATAATAATAATGCCCCTCTCCTCTTAACGCCCGCATAACTAGTAATAGTTCAGGGGCCTATGGTAAAATAAAATGTAATTGGGTCCGAATTCTCTGTCAAATTATGACAGTAACCAATTACGCCATAGGTGGAGGAGTAGTACGGATTATTATTATTATTATTATTATCATCGAAAAGAGAAAAATAATAACCTATTTATTAAGACCAAAGCCAACTACGACTTCTATTTAAAAGAACAAAACTTTATATTGTATCTTGGTTATTAATGAAGATATCAAAATTCTGTAAAACTCATTCAATTTACCCTAAAAAAGTGCTTGAAAAACATGCAACTCGTATCTTAATAAAATGATAAATAAATGAAATAATGATAAAAATAGAAAATGGAATATATTGAGTTCTTGGCCATAACTTGAAAACAAAAGACGACAGCCAATTTTTATTTTCACCATTGAGTTTGTGTTGAAAAAAGAGATCGAGGATCCGCCATCCGATTTTCTCTATCTCTTCTAGTTAGCGAGATCCCCTATAGAAACATCCAAATTGGGCCATCTTGTACACAATTAAAAGAAATTTGATATTAATAATAATTATATGTTAATGCAATTATAAAAATGTGTATTATTAATAACATACAGTGTGGAAATTAAGTAGCGGATAAATTCGGTAACTTCGTTAATGTATATGAGAGAGAAAAAAATCTAAAAGGTAGATAGCAATATAAATTACGGCGCATATGAATTTTTTTTTTCAGATTTAAATTTTGTTGTTGTTAAATGACAACCTATATTTTTTATTTTATAATAAAAATACGGTATACGAAAAACGAATAAAACTGAAAGCTAGCAGATTTTCTCCACAAACGAAAAGAACTTTGGAATTCTGTTACCTTCAAATGTGTGTGACCAAAAACACACCTCCGGTATTTGTGGTAATTTTTCCTTAATCTATATTTTTTAATTAAATTATCTTTCGCAGTTTTTGACTTATCGGGTTCACAAAACAAAATTGCAGCATAAATCTGCATATGTGAAAGAAGGCATTTTCCGGGGAATATACCTACAGGGTGTCTCAAAAGTAAATCCCGTGAAATTTGGGATTTGATTCAGGGCGCTAAAACAAATTGAAAATTACTTGTGAAAGGCAATATTATTAATTTGAATGATTTTAATTATTTTAAAAGTTTTCTATACATCTTACGACATTGTTGGGCGAGGATTGGATTATACCATAAGAAGAAGAACAAAATTATCTATTTAATTGTGCAGTTAATTTTAGTTTGAATAGGGGAGCAACTATTTTCCGTTTGTCCCTCGTTATGGAGTTATTGATAAAAATATAAACAATAACCTTTTCCAATTCGCATTATTAAAATGCTCACTATGTATATTCAATCTCATTGTTAAAACTACACTTTAATCGAATGGGTGTATAAAATGTTTACATTTTCACATTATTCACTATAACCATTGACAACGTGAATAAAGTAAAAAAATAGGTAAATTCGTACTATCCTTGAAATTTTCGTTGTCACCTGGCAATGTGACACTTCACGCAAATTCTTCAATTCTGATAACGAATTGGAAATTTAAAAATCTTGTATGATACACGTGAATAAAGCAATTTTATCCACTCGAAAACATTACATTCGATCTATAAAATTCGACTTTATTCACTTATACCATAAATAGCTATTTTCGACCACTACTCAAAATACGATTTCGATACATTAATTCTGTCAAATCTAGAGACATAACTGTCAGATTTGACAATTAGTTTGGTAGATGTGGACAATAGCTTGTATTTTAATATTACTAGTTTTTAATAAAGTTATTATTTAATTAAGTAATTTTGTTTTTTATCAATAACTGGATAAACTGGATGACAAGGTACAAACGGAAATTTAACCACTCAATATCCTATTTGTTTTAGTTCCCTGAATCAAATCTCAAAAGCACGGATGTTACTTTTGGGACACATATACGCGAAGTTTTGATGACACCTCTTACAATTTCAACTTAACATCTCAGGCATCTATAAAATCGGCAGCATTCAGGTAGTTGTAATCATTCATTGCACTAGGATTATCTTTACACAATGATTGTAATGATCTGTGTACAATTCTTATCTATAAGTTGATTACATATTATGTGAAATCAACTGATGTGTATGTTATTTATTATTAAATATGAAGCACTAGATATAAATTACATCTGCAGTCACTTCAATAGAAAATCATAAATGTTTTTAGACAATCATGATATATTTAGCGGTTTTACGTATCTCTTGTCAGTCGTAAAACGTCACATATTAGAAGGTAGTTGTCAATAAACCTTTCACGGCCGCATTTACTTCACGGCTACATATTTCAAACTCATATTTCAAGACATATTTATCTGGACTTTTCCACGAGTAAATTCAATGTTGCAGCAGTAGCCGCTTCGATAATTTCCAGCAAGCACTAATGCCCATAGATGGCGATGCGCGCACGCTACAAAAAAAAATCGATAATTCCCGGTGGAGTTGTGGTAGAATCACTTTCGATATCAATCATGGGTTATTTCCTGTGAAGTAATCCAAAATGTTGTCACTTTTTGACCTTAACCTCACGGATTTTTTTGACAGTCAGACCTAATGGGTCTGACGTAGTAGGAGATATCAGAGGTAGTAAATATATTTTTTAAAGACTTTTATGTCTTCTACTTTTTAAGTTACAGCCCCATGAAATCGCGGAAAAAGCGTGTATTTCCGATAACACGAAATTATATACAACATTATTTATATTACACTCGAAATAACCGTATTTCCATACGTTTTAACAATGACTGTTAGGTGACATTTTCTGAACACCGCACGGAAAAGTTTTCCCGCGCGCTGTTCAGAATATGTTATCTTTCCGTCATTGTCAAATCGATAAGGTTATTTCAGATAAATGTAATTAAAAATTAAGAATAATAATAAATATCGTTCATTTTGTCGAGAAATGGTTTTTCCGTGCTTGCATGACTTTCCGTGTTCGGATACGCCTCACACGGGAAACGTCGTGTGTGCGCGGAAAACCCCTTATTTACAGACTCGTAATGAAATATACTAGATATTCTCAAACTTGAAATAAGATAGATGGATGGGACAAAAATCATTTTGTAACTGGTATTTTAGGTTGTACAGCCACCAAGTAACACACTCTCTCTTCAAAACATCACTCACAACAATATTTTCTCATTTAACAGAAAAATGATGGTTTTTGTCGGCAATGTTTTAAATTAACAAACATTTGTCGCACTATTCTCTATTCCATGGACATAATTCGATGTTAAATAATTCTTTCGATCAAAGCGCCCGCCCACCTCCACCTCTCCACCAAATTGAATTTCCCGCAGGAAGCAGGAGGATTCTAGCGGCCTCCTGCGGGACAACTTCGGGCGGCATTTTCCCATCCCCGATCGAAAACATTTTTGTAAATCTCCACATTATAGTGTCCCCATTGATATGAAACGTTTCCACAATTTCCTGGAAATTATATATCAAAGGGAGCGCCTGCCGCTACACAAATATATCTATACCAGTATGTATACATTTTCCCTTGTGAAAAAATAACCGGCGCTCCCATAAAGCTGCAGGATAGTGCATTTCGGATTATGGAAACGGGGTTCGGGGGTCGGATCAAAGGTGAATTATTGCCGGAACTGAGGTCATCATGAGCGATGTTACCTTTAATGTTTTTTGATTCAGCCCCCGCAATTCGCCTATTGGGGAACTAGTCTGCTCTTGATGGGACAGTGGCTTAATAATGTAAACATATTCAATACATAGATTTGGAACACAAGATTAAAAACATATTGTGACGGTTTTTGCGCAGCACTATTGGTTTTAATTTGGGCTCGTCGAAATGAATTTGTCATAATTTCGAATCGCATTAATTTCAAATTTAAAAGTGACTAATAGTTCAAAGCGGATTTTGGTTTCGGCGATTATATCACTCATAATGCTTTTCTTCTCTATCCTACGACCACCTAATAGCCGATAATCAGAACTCGAATTGACCAATAAGTGATAATCACACTTGGTCCTCTGCATATCTGGTGTGCTTTGGTGTCAACCAAAATGTCGCAATTTGACAAAATGAATTGAAAATTAAAAAATATTGAAGAAAGCATACAAAACCATAAATCATCTAATACTAGAAGGTCTCAAAAGTTTATATAATTCGTGATATAATCTGACGAATACAACTCGTGGAATCGTGACTATTGATAACCGCATTAGTTGATGCACTCAACGTGTCAAATAATTCCACTCGTCTTTCAGACTCGTGGAATTAATATCTGACAACTTGTTTCGTATCCAAACTCACGTGATTATCGATAGTCATGTTTCCACTCGTTGTATTATATATGATAATTAGTACGGATAATAATATTACTTCTAAGTTGTTTTGTTCAAAGTTCAACTTTTGTTCATTATTTCAAGTATTTATTTTTTTGCAAAAAATACATAAAATTAATTGTATGTTTTAAAGATGCTACTATATACAGAGTGTTATGTTTTTAAAAACAAGTTAAATATAATTTTCCTGTCAAAACTAACATTGTTTTGCGTTACGGTCGCGGCTTCGATTCAACGACCGTTATTTAGTGCAGGCACAGAAAATTAAAGTCTGAATGTTGTTAATTTTAAACCTTTATTCCGTACCCACTAGATGGGAGATAAACGCGTTATTTACAACTTAATTCTAAACTAATTTAGATAAAAGACCAAGTTTTGGACAAATGTGTTGAGCTACACTTTAAAGGAGATGGTTTGATTTAATGTGACGATGGTACTTGTGCCTGGTTTCGGTTTCGTGTAGCGACTTATCTCCTTCGTGCTCTTCTGGTCCTCCCTGGATCAGGTCCATGGAGTGGGGCGCAGCATAGGGGAGGGAACGGAACAGATGGCCCCATCTACGAGGTGTTGTTGAAGGTTTTCCCTTTTGTGGTATGCATAATACCCCATTATGGTAAGATTTGGCCACTGATCCCTTGATGTCTTCGGTGACGTACTTCGGAGCCTCATTAACGCAAACGACCATGTTCCCGGAGGTCATCACCTTTGAGGGCTCACCGCGCTATTGTTGTTATCGAGGCCGACATCCAGAGATGTTGGTAATCTGGCCTGGTAATTCCCAGCGGATGAGCTTGATCCAGATTAGACGCACATTTAAGTATCCCATTAGGGAATACCCGATATTAATTTAATATTTACAACAAAGAAAATAAAAGCGAAAACTAAGTACTAAACACAGAAAAAGATCTTACAATTATGTACAATATTAAACCTAATACTAAACAAACATTTTGTTTGATTTTTTTTCAATTGTGTACCTTTTGAAGATTATTACGGTGTTCCGGTCAGTTCAAGACACCCTGTATATACCCGGTGTTGAAAAAAGATTGATACACCAGGATATCTCAGAAGGAAGACTGTTTCGTGAAAAATGTCTCAGACAAAAGTTGTAGGGCTTGAAAAAAATATATTTAGTGGTGATATGGTGTGACCTTGAATGACCTTGAAATTGCTAGGTGAAGGTCAGCTTTAAAAAATCAAATGGGAACTTTCAAAATAATCAATATAAAATTGGTAAAATGGTTTTGTATTAGAAGATTATTTTTCACCTAGACCAGGGGTCTCCACACTTTTTGGCCAAGGGCCACATATGAATTTTGTAAATTCTGAGCGGGCCTGATCGATCTTTACCTGCATCTTTCATGATAATAATATAACTATACTAAATAACAAGAACTATTAAAGATAATAAAATTTATCAAATTTTGCAAGTAATAATAATAATTTATTATCAAAAATGCTTACGAAGTAACATTTTCCACAAAAGCCATGGGCTTGTCTGTGTACTTTTATATTAACTGTCTTATGCTATACAATACGTATAGTATAATAGCCTATTATATATCGTATAACAGCCTATTCTGTACCAAAGTTTAAAATCTAGAATCCTTAATATCTAGAAATAGTAGGAAGACGCTTACGATAATTTTAACTTGGTTAAAGTTTTACGAATTTATAGGCATAGTTGTGAAAAGTTTATAGAAAAACTTTGTATTTCTATAAATTGTCAAGTTTCAAAAAACTAAACTTTCATTTAAGTGAATGAAAGTTAAGTTTTTTAAATAAAAGTTTGATGAAAAAATTGCACTTTTTTTTAAAATATTTTTTTCAAACACCTAAAACACGAAGTGAAATAGTGATTAAAAATAATAAATGCACAAAATAGACCTAACCTAACCTTACCACGGGTACATTTAATTTAATTTATGGTAAGTCACAGTTAATAAAAAGTTGATAAGAAATTTGCACTTTTTTTTAAAATCAATTAATATTAATAGAAAAAACACATCTAAAATACGTTATGAAATAGTAAATCATAAAACCTAACACAAAATGAACCTAATCTAACCTAATCTAATCACGCATTCATTAATTTTATTTACGATACGTTCCTTTTAATAAAAGGTTGGATGAAAATATTCCATATTATTTTAAAATTAATATGTTTTATATTAAAAAGAATGATAATGATTATATTTTAAATAGTGCTATGCACTGTTATCAACATCGTAACTGCAATTAATTAACACATCTAAAACACTAAATGAAAGAGAGAATGAGAAAGAGAGATAAAATGAAAAAAACTAAATATGCACAAATTGTATGCAATTGTGTATACAAATGCAAAAAAACACCAGAAGCTGCAACTAAACAAAAATCCTACAGATAAAAATAATAGAAGTTTAAAAAATATTTCTGAATTGCCTAAAAACGGGCCAGTAAATCTAGAAAAACTTAACCAAAGTACAGTGAAATTGAAGAAACGCGAAAGCGAAAAAATGCAGAAAATATAATTATTATATAAATATATACAAATACACAAATAAATATACAGGGTGTCCCATGCTCATGCACCATTAAAAGTTTATGGGGTTCCCGACAATATAAAAATTTGAAAAAAATCATCCGAATTTGGTTGTTTCCATTCTCCTCAGGTGAAATACTGTCAACCTTCTATCACTACCGCTTCTACCGGAAACAGCCATCAATGTTTGTTTTTAAATGGAACACCTATATAACAACTATATATTATTATGTTTTTGGCTTCTCCGTTTAATTTGAATGAACTCGGCGTTGCCTCGTCCAGCAACAGCAATGAATCCGAAATATGTTTGTCGTCCGTATACCATACCTAATTTTTTATTCGATTGCAAGAACTTTGCAAACTACAAAAATAAAAAAAATAAAAAATTAAATCAATCAAATTGCCGTGAAATGTTTATTGCGTGACACTTATACAGCACAGTGCAGTTCATTGAGGGCGGCAGAAAATATTAACAATTCAGCGATAGGGGTGAATAATCTAAGTCACCCCGTTATATTTCAAAATTGTACTAATTGTACCATTATTTTTATTGCAAGTAATTAATTTATTGTTTGTTAAATTTAAATATTAATAAATTAATCAACGAGTTTTTTATTTTTGCTGCCGAAAAATATTTTTCGACGAAAAATACCATTATCTAGCAACCATGGTCTTTAACACACTGATGGGGTTTTCGTCCAGATTTTCATACAGAAAAATACTATCTTATGTTGCAATCGAATAAAAAAGATATTCCATATGCATCTTCAGAACATCTTCATAAGGTTAAACTATAAAACCTTGAACCATAAAACCTGAAGATAAATTATTCACGTCATCATCGTTAACTCTTGTTTTATTTCCCTACTGTTACAATTTCAGCGTGTTTATAATTAAATAAACAAAACAAATCCATACATCCGTGCTTTCTTATACTAATCCATTATTTGCGTCCATTAACCAGCACATTAGCAATAGCATAGTACCTTGAGAGTAATCACGCTAGTTAATAAACGTCACCTCCTGCAAGTACTAAATACGACCATAAATCGCGAGCCAAAAATAATCAAGAAATTATAAAATAATTATAGGATAAAAACGACGATTAATTAAATAATTATTTAAAAATATATCGGAGCGTTACAATGTCAAAAACTTTTTTATTTGGGTGAGCGCATCGCCATCTGTGGGCATTAGCATGTTCAAATCATATTAGTTGTTTATCATTATCATTATTTTTTTGTTCTTGAGCCTCACTATGATGTGAAATTATATACTGTGTGCTGTATATGTGCGTATTTATGCAATCTCGACGTGTGTTGAGTATAACTACTTTCTGTAATTGTAGGTAGTAGTAATGTATTTATATTATTATTCTTATTTATGTCCCCAAACTTAGGTGCACCAAAAGTTCAGAGAAAAAACAGTCTACTCAGATTTTGATGCAGTTCGCTCCACCAGCCAGAAATATTAATTATGTGATAAATATGAATTAGGCCCCGAAGTATGCACACTAGTGCGCCTTGATGAATGATACAGGAACAGGGGGAGCGTCGCTTGTTTATTTAGTGGTGTTTAGTTAAGTTTAATTCAGATCCGTCGTCGCGTGTGACCGCCTAACCCCACGCTCTAGGGGGTTATAGACCGTCTATCATTAAAGACGCTCACCCTCCAGCAAGCGAGAGAAAGAATTAATCGATTTCCGGACAAAGACGGGCGGGGGGAGCGGACACTTTTAATAATCTCGCCGTGATTTCAGAAGATTATCTTGATTTTTTTAGTTCAAACAGTCTCGTGATAAGAGCCAATTAATTATAAAATGACGCCTAATCGATTTAATTACTTTTAGTGCTCGAATAGCTCCCAGGGGTAGAAATAAACATTATTTTGCCGCTGGGATGTGAAAAAGTGTGTATTTTTCATATAAATGTTACAGGCAATGTGCAGAATATACACATTATACTATAGGGTATTGGAACAAAAAATCGTAATTGTTGTATTTTCATTCAAATGGATGGAACATGAATTTACCTATAACATTTCAAATTACATTCACGAACTTTTTTCTTTTGTGTTTGACTAACCTTGATATAAAGAAAACGTACATTGCATAACAATTTGTTTGAGAAAATAGAAAATAACAGATTAACATCTGCCATTCCCCGTAGTGATAAAGTTTAAAGCAAAATTTATAATTTCTTTATTTTACGTTTTGTTTTACTGTAAATCGCTCGGAGAGATGAATGCTAGATTTTAAAATATGCATAGAGGAGCTACTACAATCTTGTTTTTTCATTTAGCAATATTTTCGTGTGTCTGGCCCTGCTGTTTTCAGTTTTTATTGTGTCGTGTCCAGCTCCGCGTTAGAGATTTTACAGGGAACATAGGTTCATGTATATATTGGTAGTAATTAAGTTTAGCATATAAAATAGGATTAACGCATTATTGCGCAATATAGTTCCATAATATTAAAAATGCGACGCAGATAAAAATGCTACGCAGGTGTTTATTGCGTGGTAACAGCGTTTTGTTAGAGCGTCACCATGGATACATCTTGCCAGCGCATCGAAAAATACCAAGACACTAAGAAATGAGTGCGTATAAACAAACAAAAATTTGACGAACTTGAGAGAGCATCACACGAGGAATTGGTCCTTAATCAGTGTACAGTACACATCACGACTCAATCTACCGAGCGACACGAACGCAGGACGCAGGAACGCAGGTTGTGTAACGGGTGCAAACATATTATTCGCGGTTTTTGAAATTTCTAATACTTTTGATATTTTGAATAAAATTCTGGACATTCGATATTTTCTGATAACTCTATTTGATAACTAATTTGAAACTTGAACCTACTTGATAGTTACATATTCAGTCTCCATAAAACTTATGGATCAACAAAAATATGCAATCAAAATATCAAGAAAAGTAAATTGTCTAGAATTTTCAACAAAGTGTTCAAAGTATTAGAAGGCAAATTTAAAAAGGTATTAGCCTTTTTAAATTTGCCTTCTAATACTTTGAATATTTTCAATCTTTTCAAATTCTCAATCACCATATTTTATCATGGTACTTTCTGAAATCTTTATACAACGTTGTTTATTTGAAATATTAGTCATATTAAAAAATGCTTATAAATGCTGAAAGTTAGCATATTTAGTTGAATATTTTGATAATTATTTTAATAATATGGAAAAGTTTGCAAATTCACTAAAAAAATCTGGTTTTCACTTTCTTCGATTTGTATTAAGTTTTTGAAATTTGCCTTCTAATATTTTCGATATTTTGAATGCATATAATGGAAATATTCAATGTCCATTAAACTTTTTATGGCAAACTTTTGGCAATTTCTGGAACTCTTATAAAATTTTATGTAACTTTACTGAAACTAATCATATTTGATCATATTTGAAAACGGTGAAATTTTAGTATAATACTTGTTTATTTCATCTTATGTCAAATTCAAATATTTTACATCAACAGTTTCAGTCCAGGAAAACACAAAAAGCGGCCTAGTCAGGTAGTGTTGCTAACAATTGCCAAACAGCCGTAGCTAATTATGTTCCGAAAATGTAACTAGTTTGGGACCATTTGCTAAATTAAAGTTGAAAGATGAAATGGTAAAAAGATGGATGAAACAATTAGAAAAACATTGCTAAATTACTTGGATATTCATTTCAACGTTTCTTTAAAACGAAATTAGACACAGGACGAAATAAAATACATAACGACAATCGTTCGTGAACTCATATTTTACAGTAGTCGTTTCGAGTTTCAAGTCTCGACTCCTTCGTCGCCTGGTATTTAAACGTCTCACATGTACTGCAAAATATGAGTTCCCGAACGTATAACGTTAATTACTAATAGACACGATAATAATTATTTTGATAATTCGTTTAGGCTTCCTGCAATTAGAATAAAATTTGATGGTTTTTCACTTTCTACGCTTTCAGAACGCCTACATTAAATTTTTGAAACATTCCTTCTAATACTTTTGCGATTGAAATTTTGGACTTGCCCCTTTTGGTGGCGCATTATAGATATTTAAAAAAAATTAATACAACGTTTTGGAAATTTCTCAAATCATTGTGAAATTTTGTGTAGTTTATACAGGGTATACCATGAAAAGTTTATAGGGTTCTCGGTAAGATAAAAATCTGAAAATATTCATCCAAATATGACTGATTCCGTTCTCCTCAGGTGAATACTATCAACCTTCTATCACTTTCGGTTCTACCGGAAGTAGCTATCAACTTTTGTTTTCAGCAAAGCGTCCGAAATATTTCTGTTTTCGTCCTTATAATATAAAAGACTATTTTTTATTTGATTATTATTTTGATAATGATGGTTACTGTGAAGATCATTTATATCGTTTATTTATACATGCACATGCATGTCTCATATCTCAAATCATTCGCTATCATGCTCTTTTATTCCTATTCTATTCTATTTCCCTAACTACAGAAAAGTAATATGTTCAAAAATGGAATTGTTTAAAGATTTTGAAAATTCATCAATAACACACGATTCAAAATGATATCTCGCGGTCTTCGCGTACAACATGATTGCGTTTGTATCCACAATAATGTCATTATTGGAGTTCCATTGTCTAAGTTGATTAAGGTCGATTAATAATTCTATCTATGACCAAAGCGCGCGTAATATGCAAATGCCCATGTCATATATATTATTAATCCAGTATGTTATTAACATTTGTGTCTATTAATAATTCCTGCCACTTTAATCGGAAATGTTTATGTAATGTTATGATTTATTATTAGGAACATTAAAGGTTATTAATAACTCTTTTTATGATTAGACCAAACTTCGTTTTCTCTTTTATAATTCTCTCTGGTTATACGGAGTTTTAATTATTCCACTTATTTCTTGTTTGCTATCTTCAACTACATGTTTGCAATGATGATTTTTAATTATTATGATTTAATCCAACTTATTCAATTTATTTGATTCTAAATAATTCTGCCCAATAGTATATACGCCCCAATAGTATATACGATCTGTGATCATTTTATAATTTGAAATAAAGAAGCCATTATTTGTATCAAATATGTTGATTTGAATGTGACGGTATATGTCGGAGGGTAATGATGAATGCCTTGATCAGTTATTATAGTTATTGTAAATACACCAATGTTAATTTACGATCGCGGGCTTGAGGTATAATAAGTTTATGTGTTTAAATGCTTACGATGCCGAAAATGATTTAATTCTAGTGGGGGAAGTGATTTCACAACAACAGATATTTAAACAAAGTGCCCTGTATTTTGCTTCAATTACACCTGAGTTTCCTTCCTCTAATTATTCGTAAACACGAAGGTCGTTCTAAACCCCCTTGTTTACTGACAGGTATAGGTAATTGGTGATAGCTATTTATAGGTAAATTGTGGTTGATTGAATACACTATCTTCCGTCAATTTGAATGTAGTGCGGGAGTTGATTTCACAACAACAGATATTTAAACAAAGTGCGCTGTATTTTGCGTCAATTATACCTGAGGTTGCTTCCTCTAATTATTCGTAAACACCAAGGTAGTTCTAAACGCCTTTGTTTACTGACAGGAATAGGTGATTGGTGTTAGGTAATTATCATTAGAAAATTTAATAAACTTTCTAGTATACTTAGAAAAGTCGACCAATTTTGTTAGTTCGTGTTGAAAGTTTTACAGTTTTTCATAGCTCGTTCCAAAAAAGATGGGAAATTTAATAAACTGATTGACAAACGAAGTTCTGAAATTACCTGAAATTATTTATAGGTAAATTGTTTCATGGAATGAATGGAATAAACACTCCCGCGAATTTATAATGATACTGGTTTAACAAATTTACATTATTACAGTAACATTTTAAGTTAATCTGCACCTAGAATTGTACGTTTTTCGATTATCCAATTTTATATTATAAATTGCGTTTTTACGTTATAGAATCATTAATTTTATTTTCGTATAAGCCGACGTGAATATTAATATTCTCCGATTGCGAATGTCGTGTGCATTGCCAGTCAACCGATGCTACTTTCTTACTGATCCCTGTTGTCTGTGGCTTACGTTTATATATGGTCTTAGAATTTCATATTTCCGCTCCCCTCACCTATCTACTGCTAAATATTCGCCCCCATCCCTTTGTTATCATGGTGATTATTAATCTTGAGTGTGCGTTTTTAGCGCAGTGTTACACTTAACTTATAGAGCTGCCATTCGAGTTGATTTTCAAGTACTTGGTGCTCGCTTGTTTCAAAGGGCTGCTGATACCGAAATTGTTTATGTGATACCCCGACATGGAATCTTTCGCACACGTGCATATTCAGGCCTCAACTCTTGAGATATATGTCGTGTGTTGCGATGGCTACTTCTCACATTCATCCTGGGACTATTTGCAAATGAATCAGTTTAATAATTTTGTTGTATTCGTAATTTTTTTAAATATTAGTCACTTTATTGCGCATATGCGTATAATACAGGGCGTATATTTGGGCCCATTACAACATATAAAGAGGAAGGCAAAGAAAAGCTTGTTAAGGGTTGCTCTAGAACACTACAGGAAAAGAAAAGGAAAGGATATGATGATTCCGATGAACTCGGAGAGAGAATGTTAGGAAAGTAAAGAGTGGAAGAAACAAAACAGATCAACAATGCCATAAAAATTCAACACATTTTTTGTTTGTTTGTTTTTTTGTGTTTTTTTTATCATCGGCTCTGGTTTTATGAACTAGTTGCACTTAAACTTTCGCGTCCAAATGCATAGTCGGCCCTAGTAGCCACTAAAGTTTAGTAGTTATTAACGCAAATCAGAATGTTATTTATATTGCAGAAATTACATTCAGTGATGTAATTTATAAATTCTATTTCTTCTATTTCTTTAGTATCTACTAAGGTTCAGATGCTACTAAGTCACTATGTATATGGCTGTCGGTGTTTTGTGCTCCATATTGAGATGGTAATTCCCCACGGTGTTGTGAGCCATTTGACATGATAGAGTGTCAAATGCCTTCACCATGCTTTAGCAGGTTGATTGTTAATTGTGATGTTGATATACTCACTTTGTGATGGGTCCTCACTTTGTAGTGTCGTTCTCTTTCTCAGGGTATATAAATCGCAGGTTCGTTACCGTAATCGTGCTTATTAATTTAAACGATAATTTATGTGAATGGTTGTCTTTATTCCGGTTTAAATAAATGCAATTTTACCAGAAACAATTTAATAATAAAATATAAACGCAACGAATAAACTATTAAACCCTACTCTATCTAACTAAATTATCCTAATGAATTAATGTCATGAACGTAAAACTAACAATAACAAAATAACTGATTACAAAGACAAATGTTTCAACGCAAAGAATAAACAATTATGAATTATGGATAGCGCACCGAATTTGAATATTGATAGGCAACGCTACCTTTGTAAGTTTTTGTTCTGGATGTCCAATGTCCTTGTTGTTGCTCGATGTATTTGAACAACTCGCTGGAGTCTAGTGTTCTTGCTGTACCATTCCTGTAGATCTCGGAAGGTCCTCGTTGTGTGCATCCTCCGTATGGTGTCCTCTATGTGTTGTCCGTTTTCCATTTCGCTGGCTACGGCTATTCACTGTGACGTTACCTAACACCTTGCGGCAATTGGTCCTGGCGCTGTTTAGTTCGCACTCGTTTACTTATTATTGACGATTCCAAACGTCCTGCGTTCGTGTCGCTCGGTAGGTTGGGTCGCGATGACGCTCACTAGGTTAAGTCGTGTATATGCCCTGTGGACTTTTTATTGGCCAACTCCTCGAGGGACGCTCTCCATGCCCTTTTAAAAACTCGTCGCGTTCGTCCAATTTTTTGTTTGATTATACCGCACTCATTTCTCAGCGTCGTCGTATTTTTTGGTGCGCTGGCGTGTTGTACCCATGGTAACTCTCTAACAAAGCGCTGGTACCACGCCAGCTTACGTAAACGCAACCACGTTTTTATTTGTATCGCATTTTATCGCATTTTGTTCTATTATTGCATCATATTGCGCAATAATACGTTTTCTCACTTTTACATACTAAACTTGATCACTCACAATATTTACATGTATTCCAATTCTAAACTTAATAACTAACAATATTTATATGAACTTATGTTTCTTGTTTTCGCTTTATTAAATAAATCCCATCACAGTATACATTTATGGTCAGATGTTCGCTGCCCTGAGGTATTCCGGGATGCGGCCCCCCGGCATGTCGAGGATGTCTTTCGGCCGCGGGGTCCAAGATCGATATCGTCTGATTTATTAGTGCTGGGCATTCACATAGTATGTGGGTTGGTGTTTAATCATCCTCAGCATACATTCTGCGCGTGGCGTATTCTCCGCGGCATATGCTTATTCATGTCGCAGTGTCCTTTTAGGATCCCTGTGAAGTCGGAGCTGTTCTCTAGTGAGGTTGAGAAAGCGTTTGTTATATACCCCGGAGAGTCTTATCCTGAATGATTTCGTGTGATTCATTCCCAGAGGTTGTGTCCAGAAGTGGACGTATTCCTTTAATATGTGTTCCTTTATACTCTTCATTGTGGTATCTTATGAAATCCCGCATCAAATCCCGGAAGATTGAGGAGGCCCTATTATTAGATTACGCGAGCCTTATTTCGCTTGGAGATCAGCTTTTTTGTTCCCAACCGTACCCTGATGATCTGCCACTCACAAAAGCGTTTACGCTGTTGCTTGCTGATAGTCTTTTCAGGTTTTCGCAGCAGTTGAGGATTACCCTGAATCTTAAATTGTTGTAGCTCTATAGAGCGTTCAATGCAGCTTTGATGTCGGTCAGGATGTGGATTTGGTTTGAAAAATTTTCCTGACCATGACCCCATTTTCTTTGTTACTTTTAACTCTTCTTCTCTAGGTGCCTTCTCCGTTCCGGAGGTTGGCAATCATCATCGCTATGCGGACTTTTAACACAGCTGCTCTAAATAATTGGTTTGTACTCTAACTGAACCACTCTCTTAGGGTTTTCAGCCATGAGTAGCGTCTTCTTCCAACACATATTTTACCTTGTATTTTCCCTTGTATTATTATTTGGATAAGGTGGTACTTTTCTCCTTTCATTATGTGTCCTAGGTATTGTATTTTTCGTGTTTTGATGGTGTCTACGATTTCTTCATCTTTCTTCGTCCTTTGAATGACTTCGATTACAAATCTCTGAAGGTCTTCTAAGTTGGTCGTAATTATAGCTGTGTCGTCGGCATATCTCATGTTGTTGACCGGTATACCATATTTTTACTTCTATTGTTGTGCCTTCCTGAGCTTATTTCATGATTTCCTCTGAATGTATATTGAATAGAGTGGCCGACATTATGCATCCTTATCGGACTCCTTTTCTTATTTCGATCTCTTTTGATTTGATGCCGTCTAGTTACACTACTGCTTTTTGATTGTAAGAAAGATTTGAAATAATTCTTATGTCTCTGGTGTCGAGCTTCTTTACTTTAAGGAGTTGGAATATGCAATCGTGTCGTACTCTATCAAAAGCATTGTTGTAGTCGATGAAACATATGTATAGATCTTGATTCATGTCTAGACATCTCTGTATCAGGACGTTTAGAGCGAAGTGGGTTTCCCTAGTGCCAAGCCCATTTCTGAACCCGAATTGTGTTTCGCTGATTTTTGGGTCAAGTTTCAAATGTATTCTGCTTTCGATCACTTTTAAGAACGCCTTTAGTGTGTGGCTCATGAGGCTTATTGTACGGTGGTCGGCACATAACTTTTTGGGGAGCGTTACGAGTGTTGACGTGAGCCATTCGTCTAGTATTATCCGTGTGTAGTATATGGTGTTAAATCGATCCACTATTATATGCAGATGTTCTTCTTCTATTAATTTGAGTACTTCAGCTGGTAATGCATCCGGGCCGGATGACTTGCCGTTTTTTTATATTTCTTATGGCATTTATTTCTTCTTATTTGGTTATATCTGGTTCATAATTTTCTAGTTCATACTCTGATAGAGGCGGTCTTATAGTCTAGCATTTTATCTTCGAATAGAACTTTGATGTATTTTTCCTATAGCAATAGATTTTCCTTGGTTTCTATGATTATTTTACCACCTTCGTCTGTCAGCATGTTTAGTTGTTTTCGTTTTGCTTCCCTGTGAGCTGTTTGACTTTCTTGTAAATGTTAAATATGTCGTGTTTCAAATGTAGATGTTCTAACTCCTTGCATTGGAGTTTGTACCATTCCTCTATCGCTTTTCTTATATTCGTGCGAAGTTGTTGTTGTATCATCTTGTATTCGTGTTGGTAGTTTTTAAAGCTTCGGCGTTTGTCCATTAGTTGAAGTATCTCGGGGGTTATCCCTTGGTGTTTCTTTTTATGAGATTGGTCTGCGAATAATGCTTCGCTTGGTTCTGTTAAAGCTTGCTTAAGGGTCTCCCAGCTGGCATTGATATATTCTTTTGTATCGTTCATTTATATTGTTTGTAAGGTGTCCAAGTTATTGTTTATTCTGTGTTCTAGTTCGTGTCTTGTGTTGATGCAGGCTATTAATGGGTTGTGATCTGATGATGCATCGGGACGGGGGTAAGCACTTACGTATTTGATACTGTTCTTGTATCTGTCATTTATTAAAATGTAGTCAATCTGATTTCTTGTGACGTTTTCAGGGGCGTCTTGTGGAGATTTCCATGTCCATAAACGTCTTTTTGGTAGTTTATAATTGGTTTTTAACAACGACTGGTAAATTTTGAAAGTTGTAGTGATTGAAACTCTAGAAAGGAGAACTGACATCACACATTTTGTGCGGCGCTATCGTGAGACAGTGTACAGTAGTGATTCTCAACGGGGCCATACCGTATTTCTTGGGACCAATAATAAAAACGCAACTTTGGGGAGCTACGTCAACTTCTGAATAGGCCGCAAAATTCCCGAGAGATCTACCTTCAATGTTTGAAATTAGAAACAAAAAACAGTAAAAATTGAATAAAACTTCTAGATCGATGGTTGAGAACCATCGATCGAATCTTGTTGCCGTTGGTCTCATTCTACTCAGTACACTCTTAGGAGTCATACCAAAAGATTAATCTATTACGAATTTCATTTTTTTTTGTTTGTACAAAATTTTGACGAATTTCTACCCTAAGTACTTTCAGGAGGCTTTAACATTTTTTCAGGAGAGCTCAAGAAAGAGCAAAAGAAAAGTCCATATTGGTCGTTTTCCAGAAAACTGAATTTAAAGTTTCAGGTCTAATAAAGGACAGAAAGGATGAGCAAAAAAATGAACTGATTAAAACATATGTACATGACAACAGGTGACTTGAAATTTTGAGTAAATCATGAAATATACATAAGTCAAACTATTAAAAACATATATTCTTAATAAAAAGTCGTGGACTTTTTAACTTTTTAATTAAACTCTTACTTATTTCTACTTTTCTATTTTTACTCTAATCGTTGTTTACAGTTGGTTTAATTTTCTATAGGTACATACAAAAAATATTTTTTTAAATGATATACAAATTATTGATAAAATGATTACCGATTATTGTCCATTGGGGGGATCGTCTATAAATATTTCTACTTGCTACCATGCTACAACATGGCACCATCAGCTTGAATTCGAAAAAAATGACTCTGATCGTTCTTCCCTTAAATGAAGGGCTACGGGTATTGTTTACTAGCCGAGGTCGAGTTTGGGCCCGAGCGATAGCGAGGGATTGCAATAAAGTCCGAGACTGGTCAAAACTTACCTCTCGAATTACTTATAACTGTTTTTCAACTCCGGAAGTTGGTTTAATTGTTTGTGTTTGATTTATTTATTTTCGCAACTTGAACAAAATGCCAGTACAGCTTTGGTTGCTAAGACTATTTTTCAAACAAGGTGTGAATGTCAGAAATTGCATTCGTTCAGTTGTAAAATGGATTCCAATGAAAATAAACAAGAAATGGCAATTGAAGAGGCTCCAGATGCTGCCTGTTCCTTCCGACTGCCGGAGAAGTCGAAGGGGCGTTATCAAAATTCGTATAAGTGTTTTAAAGAGTGGTGTTAGAGAAATAACGCTGCTAAAATTATTTTACTTACCTCCCTGAGGGATGAAATTTTTTACTTACTTCCCGTTGTTCACAGTAACCACAGCTTTATCGGTAAGTGGAGCTTACTTCCATTACGCACCTTACAACTCTCTAATTAATATTCTTCTTACAACTCTCGTTATGTAATATACTATTTAGTTGACGAAAATATATAATAAAACACATAAAAACAGACAAATGCTGAACGCTTAAAAACATGACGTATAACTCTTTGGCAGCAACCTATACATGTCTATAAAATATCTTAAATGTAAGAATGGCAACATTAGATTAGGTTAGATTAGCTCCATATAACTTGAACAAAATATCCGTGCGGCATTGGTTGCTAAGACTATTTTTCAAACAAAGTGTGAGTGTCAGAAATTGCATTCGTTTAGTTGTAAAATTAATTCCAATGAAAATAAACAAGACATGGCAATTGCAGAGGCTGCAGATGCTGCCTATTCCTTCCTACTGCTGGAGAAGTCGAATGGACGTTATTAAAATGCGTATTAGTATTTCGATGAGTGGTGCCAGAGAAAGAACGCTACAGAAAACTTTTTACATACTTCCCTGAGAAAGGTTTTTGTAAGCGATCTATTAACAAATTTGTGTATTTATTAACTGTATCTCTTTTATTGAGGTTTACAGAAATAGGGAGTCTTATATTTGTATATTTAAATATTTAATATATTTTTCGATTGCATGTCTCTGTTTTTGTATTAATATTACAGAGGCTACTTTTTCGAGAGATAATTTTGAAAATAATAACAAATTTTAGCTAGAAACAGTTTAAACTCAAAATTGAGCTTGGGCATTTTTTTGATACGTAAGTCACGGTTGAAGAACTGTGAATTTGCTATCATGCTGGATCAGCTGAAGCTCTGCGCTGTGTTTTCGTTGGTTATCAGGGCGCTCCAAGATGGCGTGCTTCCGCTCTTGTTTTGTCTCTGAGAGGCGCCGTTCCGGGACATTGGAGACGTGGAGTCTCCGCGATCAGCTAACGAACTCCTTGTTTCTTGCATGCCAGGTATATTTATAGCCTCCATCGATGCTTCGGATTTGCTTCTGACGTTTGTGACGGGGCTCGGGATAAGGTAATCGCGCAGTACCTATTGCCATAAAAACTAATCATTTAATTAACTTGAAACTTGAAATACTAATAACGGAAAATATCATCACAGTAGCTCTATTTCAGATCAAATGGACTAATAAAACATTTAAGTCACGCTAGAACTATTAGACGCCTCCTCAGCTGAAAAAATGCACTTTCAAGTCCGTAACTCCAGCGAGCAAGATCCCGAGATATCCGCCTTCAAAGTTTGAAATTTGAAAATAAAACAGTAAAAATACGTAAACGTAACACAACATAATAGTTATTTAAGATACAAAGGTAAATAGTTGATGTTTATAAATAGCAACGAGTTGAATGAACAGGCTTTTTACACATGTATCTTACAACATTTTATCTACGATAACAGTCATGACTACAGTCCTTTCTCTTGCCTCAAACTCTGGAGTCAGGGACCAAACAGTTCGCCCTCGCCAAAGTGCTGTGAAAGTGCAAGTACGTTCCAGTTCGCCCCGTGAAAAGTTAAAGTGCAAGCGCCGCCGCGACACTGACTGTTTCAGTTCACCCCGCCAATCAAGACTTTAACAAACTTCGTAACCATTCGCGTCTGAACTCGCGATCCAACGCCTTTGCTTGCCTGTATATAAACCTATCGCTGTAAATATATTCGCTGAACACCAATAAATGCCATTGTACTCCATAACTCATCGACTTCTGCCTCCTCAACTCGCTACTATGCCCTGTTACCCAAAATACGACAAGCTCGCCGGCGATTCGACTAGCCGCGCATCTGTTAAATATGATCACTGGTACGTACTACGAGCGACGCCGCCACGTGGCCACGTGAGACTACGACTACAGCGAAAGTATTCACGGGAGAGGGTGCTATAACATGATTTTTTAAATATGCAACATGTGACATTAGTACATGCGTCAGCGTGCGTTGATTTTCACATGCTACATTGCGATGCAAGCCGTTCTTTTTATATAATCTGTAACAATCCGTTAGGACTTAACTTTATCGTTGTATTTTTTATCGTGAAATTATTATATAATTTCTTGATTATTTTTGACTCGTGATTTATGATCGTATTTAATTCTTACACCCCGTGACGTTTAATTAACTACCGTGATTATCTTCAAGGTACGTCGCTATTGGTAATGTGTTAGAAAATGAAAATCATGGGTTAATATAAGAAAGCACAGATTTATGGATTTCTTTTATTTATTCAATTATAGATACGTTGAAATTTTAACAGACAGGGAAATAAAGCACAGGTTGACGGTAATGATGTGAATTGATTTATTTTCTATGCTTCATTAACCTTATGAGGGCGTGTCGAATATCTTTTTGTGATTCATTTACCTTATGAGAGTGTGTAGAATATCTTTTTATTTATTATTTCTTCAATTACTATTTCGAAAATGATTGTGACTGTGAAGTTTATTGAAGGTGAAATTGTTATACATGCACATACATCTCTCGTTTCTCAGATCGTATACCATCATGCTCTTTTATTCCATTTAACTACGGGAAATTGATATGCTCAAAAATAGAACTATTTAAAGATGTTGAAATATCCTCAATAATGCATGCATGACTACTAAAGGTATCTCGCGAACTTCCCGAATCACATGTCGTGTCGGTATTCACACCATAATGTGATTATTGGAGAGCCATTGTCTACGTTGATTGAGATACATTAGTGATTCTACCCACGACCCCAGCAAGCGCCCATGTCACAAGTAGTCACCACCATCAGACATGTTACAAGTTGTGTCAAATAACAGTTCTGCTACCTCAATCGGAAAGGTTTATGTATTGTTATAGTTTATCATTAGGAACATTTGGAGCAATTTAATATCTATATTGACCAGTAATTCATGCCTGATATTCTCTAAGATCATTCATGAAGTACCATATAAGATGTTAATAATTCCACATGTGATTTGTCTTCTACCCTTGATATTATATTATATTATCTGTGTTTTAAATGAGTACGATCTGTGTCTTGTTTCCCTAGTAGGTTTTAATGACTTTTAATAATCTAACTTGATATTATGCGATGTCTTTGCCTTTTTACGAACCAAAATGACAATGCCAATTATTATGTAAAATACGTGTTTGTTTGAATTGTGATTACTTGTGCCAGATATTCATACTGGCAGCCTTGGACCTTTTACGATTTTATTGAAATTGCAACAACGTGGTTTCGCGATTTCCGACCCGCCGGTTATTGAGAGGGTTCGGCGTGACTCTAACATTGTAATTGATTTTATTCACGAAATCACTGGCTCATATACGTATGAGGCCGATGCGCAGGCGATTCCACAATTACATTTGTTTGGGGGTTGCGCTATATCTAATGCGTCAACTACATTTGTAACTGCTTCGTCTAATTGGTCGAACACGAAAGCGACTCGTCCGTCTAATTTTGTTCACTAATAGGATATAGGTGAATGGTTGATAATTCACAATTATTTGGGATGTATTGAACACACTACTTTCTATCAATTTGAAGCATGTGCAGGAGGCGATTCCACAATTTCATTTATTTGGGGGTTGCACTATATCTTATGCGTCAACTACATTTGTAACTGCTTCGTCTAATGGGTCGCACACGAAAGCGACTCGTCCGTCTACTTTTGTTCACTAATACGATATAGGTAAATGGTTGATATTTTGGTGGTTTATTGGATAAAATAACACTTCCGTGAATTGATACTAATACTGACTTGTGAATATTGCCCCGGTTGTTTTGCAATGTTATTATGTCTCGTACCTATAATTCTGCGTGTTTTTAGGTACAACTGCGTTGATTTGTATTTTCAGGCGGAGTATTACCGTAACTGGGTAGCGCGTGACTTTTGAATTCGCTTGAGAACTGTAACGACTATCTTATCTCGCGGACCGGCGTAACACATCTGATCGACTTTAATTCTCGTACGCGTGTCTCTACGACCGAACACCTACTGCCCCCCTCTGTCTTCGTTTTGAGTTTAAATAATCTCACGAACGTTACTTCAAATTCTCCCCGTGCATCCCTACAGCTAAAACTCTCGCTTCCTTGCACGGTGGTCGTGAATGGAAATTTCCACTAGAGATCTGGTCTTTTTTTACAGTGAACTGCCTGGGCACATATCTACCTGATGGTGCCCATATGTGGTGCCCCTCTGGAATACTTTGGCTTACCACGCCTTTTTCGTGTTTATACGCGTCTCTGTTGTTTACTAAGGGCTTCGTTGGCGCAGTGATGTCGTACATGCTTTTGGAAAAAACTTAACTGATGTGACTGTAATATTGTTGTACTCATCATTTCTTATAAATATTGGTCTTTTTATTATTAATTTAATTAAATATCAGGCCGTATTTGTTGGCACCTTACAAACCAAAATGTACAAAATTGAAGACGTCTTGATATTAATCATATGATGCTATGATATTCGAGTTCTCGGGAAATATTTTCTACTTCCTTCTTTAAAATGCCATTTATCGCATATGTTTCCATGACGCTGAGTGATCTTTTATATATACATTTGCAGCTGTGACTTTTTGCGCTTTAGTCACGGGGTGAACTTAGCAACGTGCTTCAGTCACGGGCTGAAGTTAGCTCTAAGTTTTGAATCGCAAAAATCAATTGTAATTAAAAATCAAGTTGGTTATCTCGCACCGCTACGGTTCGCTCGTACCTAATAAAACCAACTAAATGCTGATATCTTTATAAAACTTGTTGCATAATATACCATTATAGCACTAGATCTTAAAAAAATACTATTTACACTATTTTCAATGTCAAAAGTAATAACTTTTTAAATGATCGAAACTAGATAAATTTGATGTCAAGTTTCTGCAGATTGGATGGCGAACATGGAGGAACTGCAATCTTCGGCGGCAGTAACATCAAGTGCAAAGAACGTTCAGATCTCTTAGCGGAGTGTGAGAAACTGGTATTCGAGTGTGCGGCAGTAGAATTGGTGAATGCTGGACAAAAGTGCGTCGTGTTATTCATTTACAGAACCGATCATAACACTCAGCAGTTTTTTGTTAAGTTGGATAATATACTTTCTCAACTAGTCTCAGAAAATTGTACTATCTTTGTAGCAGGGGACTTTAACATTGACATTCGCAAAGAGAATAACGTAAAGATCACGTTCTTATCACTGTTAAGATCATACAACATTTCTCCGGCGATCACTGATTACACTAGGGTCACATCTAATACAAGCAGCTGTATTGATAATATATATACAAATTATTCCCCTATTGAATGTCCGATTTTAAATTATCATATATCTGACCACTTTGGGCAGAAAGTCAGTTTTGGAACGGAGGTCAGTCAAATCGAGTATACGCAAAAAATATGTTTTTCTGATGCTAACATAAGTAGTTTTAGCGATAAGTTAGCGCAACAGAATTGGCTAAAGGTTTACATGTGTGACAATGCACTGGTAAATGAGCAGTGGACCTGTTTTATTGATGTTTTTATACCTATATATAATGAATGTTTCCCCAAAAAGATTGTTACGAATCGTACAAGTATCGACTACTAATTTTTGTATCGCATAAGTAACATTTTATTTGTTATGAAAAGCTGTGATAATAGATATTTAAACGAGTATAATTCAACTAAAAAAATGTATGATCAATTGTTAATTGATGCTAGAAAATCTCACTATTCACAACGGATCAAGGAATGTAGTAATAAGAGTAAAGCGGTTTGGGCCGCAGTAAATGATATCAAAGGCTGCTCAAAATCATTAAGATCTAGTCAGATCCAGATAGAAGGTGATCCTTTAGTTGTCTCAAATAATATAAATAGTTTTTTTTACAGAAACTGCACCGACATTAGTCAATAACTTAAAACCGACTGAATACATCTGTGATATACAGGGTCAGCCCCGTTCAATGTTTCTCAATCCAGTAACAATTGTGGAAATAGTGGACATTATTCGAAACTTTAAAAATAAACTATCTTACGGGGTAGATGAAATACCCACTAAAATTATAAAATGTTGTGTACTTGAAATCTGTGAACCGTTATCTTTCATTGTGAATAATTCTTTAAATCAAGGTATTTTTCCAGAACACTTAAAAACGGCTTTAGTTAAACCGATTCACAAGAAAGGGGACCTATCAAATCTTAATAACTTCAGACCAATTAGCCTGTTAATATCTTTTTCGAAAGTATTCAAAACTGCAATGAGCACTAGAATTACAGGACAGATTATTTTAATAAATATAAACTTTTCCATAACTGCCAACATGGTTACATAAAGGGACGGTCTGTAGAAACGGCAATTTATAACTTTACTCATAATGTATTAATGGGTCTGGAAAATGCACATGTGATAATGGGATTGTGTCTCGATCTAACTCAAGCCTACGATTGTTTAGATCATAGTATTCTGATTAGTAAACTGGAAAGATATGGCGTGAGAGGAAGTGCCATAAAATGGGTTAAGTCGTATCTAGTCAACCGAAGCCAACGAGTAACTATAGCAAAGGACGGGGAGCAATATGTTTCTGAATTGTGTCCCATAATTATGGGTATACCACAGGGAAGCGTTATTGGCCCATTATTATTTATTATATTTGTGAATGACATAGCTGACACACTACAGGGTCTGAACCATAACTTAACAAATTATGCGGATGACACTAATATTCTAATCACGGCAAATAACTTCAATAATGTCGTCAACGATGCCACACTGATTGTGCGTCTAATCCAGGACTGGTTCAACAAAAATCGTTTAATCATTAATGAAACAAAAACAAAGTGCATCTTCTTTAGGACTGAACAAGCAAATTTCCTGTATCCAGAAACCTTGTCTGTCGGCACCATGGAATTGAGGGTATCGGGTAGCACAAAATTCTTGGGGGTACATCTAGATGCAAATCTGAACTGGAAAACACATTGCGAAAATCACTCACTAAAATTAAATAAAACAGTATACTCAATGCGTGTTGTAGGCGGATACATGGACCGAACAACTATTAGGACTATCTATTACGCAAATTTTCAATCATGCATGCGATTTGGAATAGTTTTTTGGGGACAATGCGCAGCCGTGCCTGCCGTGATCTTTATTATTCAGAAACGTCCCCTCCGCACAATGCTTGGACTACGGGTTCATGAGAGCTGTCGGGGAAAATTTAAAGAAAATGGGATTTTAACAGTGAAATCCTGATCTTTATGTCCAAAAACAGGGTATATTTCGATAATCTAGTCTCATCAAACAAACGTATAGTTCCTTAACGTACCTAAACCCAGGCTCAGAATACTTGAAAGAGGTTGCTTTTACTCTTGTATAACCATGTTCAATAATCTACCAAATAAACTTATAATCATAAAAAACAGAAAACTGTTCAAAACACTGATATATCAATTTATCTTAGACCTAGAGCCATACCACTTGAATGAATTTTATAACCGTTAATTACAATGTATTATGTACCATTAGAATTAGTAACTGATTTTGTGACATGTATTTAATTTTATTATTATTAATCATCTGAAATAAACAGTATTATTATTATTATTATTCTTATTAAATGACATAAAAACGTCCCATTGGCGAAAAAGCGAGCATTGGGAGTTGCATTTTGCCCGTTTATATCATCTATCAACTTTTAATTGCGACTAATTCACAGTGAACCTCCTCAAACAAATGTTTTATCAAGTTCCCTAATCGCCGATTGGAGACGTAACGATTTCCATTCGCACCATCCTGTTCTTACGTTTCTTATCGGGATTCCAGCAGTCGAGCTGTAAAGACGTAGCGGTGCAGCACACTTCCGGGACACGCTCAGCCGCCTCCTGATGAGAGGTCGTAAACCGGAAGTCTCGGAAATATTGATAAACCCACGCCTTGGGGGCATACGATGAAGTGCGCGACTTGTAAAGTTGTAAATGATTTTCACATTGTGCCCCCTATTTTTTTTATGCTAACAAGGATAAACTTTTTTTGTGTTATAAGTTCGTACAATAAATAAAGTGGATAGAATCGATTTATTCGGAATTAATCGCATTTATTTTTAGGCCTCTAAAATTTTTTGAGTAATATGATTTTGTTACATTGAAACCATTAGCATTGAGACATAACCGTGCATTTAGTGGTTGCTACTTTCAGTCGTTTGGTCTGTCATGGATACATTTCATTTATCTCTATAAATCTTGTTATTTTCCAGATTCTAGAATCTGTATTAAGGCAGAGGTTTTGGAATTCAAGATAAAGTGATTTACTAGAATTTAATTTAAATAAATTTTAGTAGTCCTATCATTAATCTATAATTATTTTACTATATTGGTAAATAGCTACTGAGATAAGCACACGTTTATAATTTAATTTAGGATTAAATGAATGGCTCAATTTTGCCATAAGTTTGTAAGTCTAATGACCGCATTTCATACATTGTCAGAAGTACCCCGGGCATTGAAATAACATCTAATTCTTCTTCTTCTTCTTCCACTGGCTCTACAACCCTGGATGGGTCTTGGCCTGCTCTACCACGCGCCTCCACTCTAATATCGAATTCACAAATATTTAAATACAGGGTGTCCCGAAAACTTCGCCGAAGCTTTAGGTAGCAGGCTTTCCCTAGGGAAAGTGGATATTTTATTCACTCCGGGATTAAAGTATTGTAGTATGGGTCGATTGTCAGATATATAAGGTGTTCGTTTATTCCCAGTTGGGAGAAAAACATATTAAATAAGCACTTTTTAATACGCGATTGCGGTATTACGTTTGCCGGCCTTTGGCCTATAATCAGGAATCCAATAGATAATAGATTTAGTTGTTCATAACATGTATTTGGTTATTTGAGCATGTTTCTGTTGCATTGTATTATGTTCTTTCGGGATCGATTGACACAGTATTTTTGATAATAAAACGAGTTGTGTATTTTTATATAAACCCTGTATTTAATTTGACTTTAACCTTCGCCTAGCTCTTAGATAACGGCGAAAATGAATGTTACAACCAAGTTACAACCATTCTATATATCACTTTTTTTTTATTAAACATTGCTCATGTATGATTCCACTGCATTATCACATATAAAGTAATGAATTAGAGCTATAATTTTGCGTAGGAATCAATTGCCATTCATCTAAGTTACAAACGCCAGATTCAACGATTAATTTTTACCAACGCCATAAATTATAGAATAAACTTTATTTTGATATTATTTTTAGTATATGTAATATTCTTTTAGCGTTCATTAGCAGCAATGATAGAAAAAATCTCGGATAATAATGGTAATAATAATAATAATAACAATAATAATATTTAGTTTTTTAAAGGTACATTGCAGTAGATGTAAGAATAACTTCAAAAGGAGGTACCCATAAATAAATATTTATACAATTTACATTAACATATTATACATACTTATACATAAGAAAGTGGAGTCAATTTGTACGGTGGTTACTAATAGATGACACTTGGGTTTACATTTATTTATTGTAAATAGTGCTACATAGTTCGATACCATGTATCTTCATTGGGCGATGAATACTGGCTTTCTCCTCCTCAGTTTGTTTAGCTTGAGCTGGCTATTGTTATCATATAATTTCTGAAATGCTGGGGCAGATATCGTTTAACAAAGTTTTTTCAAAGCAAACTTCCAGTATATTTATGAACGCAGGGAAGCTGTCAGAATTCCGCTCGCAACTTTAGATTTAGAGCAATAATTTGGGAGTAAATCAATTTTAGTTGCTGTAGCGTAGTTTTAATGTCAGGGCCAACCTTGACATAGCAGCGAGACGAACTTTGGCAGCTATAATATTGCGTAGGAATCAATTACCATTCATCTAAGTCACAAATGCCAGATGGAAGGATTAATTGTTACCAACGTCATAAATTATAGGATAAACTTTATTTTTATATTATTTTCAGTATATGGAATATTCTTTTAGCATTCATTAGCAGCAATGATAGAAAAGAAATAAAATCTTGGACAATAATAATAATAATAATAATAATAATAATAATAATAATAATAATAATAATAATAATAATAATAATAATAATAATAATAATAATAATAATAACAATAATAATATTTAATTTTTAAAGGCACATTGCACTAGAAGTATGAAGATCGTCAAAAGGAGAAAGCCATATCTAAATTTAATACAATTTATATTAACATATTATACATACTTATACAAAAGTAAGTGGAGTCAATTTATACGCTGGTTAGTAATAGATGACACTGTTCTAGATGCAAATCAAATATGTTTTGCAATGTTGATGAAAGTTGTTTCCTAGCAAATTATTACATTTTATTTTTCAAATGTCATTATTTGTAATTATTTCGATGGATGTAGTTGTAAAAGTTGACACCATTTATTTGAACTCCCAGTATATTTTTAAAGTGTATTTTTAATTTCGTTTGCAAACGTTCCATAAAAACTTATGGTAATACAGGGTGGTCACTTTTACGACGCCCGCCATTAGGATCTATTACACGGAAATATATACAGAGTTGGTCAAATGGAATAAAAGTTTCTCATTTTTGAGCGTTTCAATATACTGAAACGAAATCCGAGATATCTTGCACAGTTCCTAAAATATCGCCGAAAAACTGAAAAAGGGCACTTTCCTTTTCCTTTTATAACTTTTTTACTTTTGAAGGAAATTTTACGATATTTCTAGATCTTACATTTTTCACGTCAGTTTTCTGATCACAGTGCCAAACATTTTCTATGCCAACTAGATGCCTAAATTTTCATAGTCAACTTTTGATTTTATTATGGCAGCAATATTGGATTTTAATACCATTTAAAGGAGCGATTTCCGAAAAATTCCGATTTTAACCATGTATAACACATGGGTAATCTGACATTATCTACTACTAAAAATCGATAATTTATAAATTTGTTTCAAAAATCAAACTGCTGTGGACTGCTCTAAAAATCAAGTTGCCATGGAATAACAAATTTCACATTTCTTCATACAAAGAAAATAAGTTCTGAGTAACTTTATTGTGTATACAGGCAAAAAAGGAGATAATATCTTTAGTTTAGTTATCTTATAGCTTTAGATTAGTAAAAATGGCAATAATTAAATATCCTAAATTTTAATTCAAGAATGGTATTTGATCAGATTATTTAATGAATACAATATGATTTATGATTTGCAATCTCGGCCAGCGCTCTGTAAGATATTACATTATAGAGATTGTACATGTCAATTTTTTTATGTTGAGGATAATATCTTGCCATTTTTACTAATCAAAGATATTATCTTCTTTTTGCACTTTATACACAATCAAATTACTCAGAAGTTATTTTCTTTGTATGAAGAAATGTCAAAAAGGTAATTTGTAATTCCATGGCAACTCGAATTTTAGAGCAACAAATGCAACACATTTTTATTTTTTTTAAATTTTTGGTGGTAAATAATATCAGATTACCCATAATACATGGTTGAAATTGGATTTTTTTGCTCTTTTGAATGCTAGTAAAATCCATTATTGCGGCCATAAGAAAATGAAAAGGTGACTATGAAAATGTTGGCGCAGAAAATGTTTGGTACTGTCATCAGAAAGCTCACGTCGAAAAATGTAAGCATGCCAAGTTTCGTAAAATTTCCTTCAAAAGTAAAAAAATTATAAGAGGAAAGGAAAGTGCACTATTTCAGTTTTTCAGCGATATTTCAGGAACTGTGCAAGATATCCCGGATTTCGTTTCAGTATATAGAAAGGCACAAAAATAAGAAACTTTTATCCCATTTGACCAACTCTGTATGTATTTCCGTTTAATAGATCCTAATAGTGGGCGTCGTAAACGTGACAACCTTGTATATATTTTACTTATTTTAACTTACTTATCTAACTTACTTATCGACAGTATAATGGCAGACCCTGAAACCATTTTATACATGCATAACAAGGGGCTTTTCCATATATCACAAGCCTATGTTTAGGCTTGGGTTTAAATGATATGTCAACATTCCGAATGTTATACTCGTGATGTGAGATTAATTTTTCAAAAATAGCGTTGTTTGAAGTTAAATAAGAGACATTCATGTTTGGGAATGGTAAAATGTGTTGATTCTTTGCAGCTTTACCTGTACTCTAAACTATTTATTAATCTTCATCTTCATGTCGCTTTTTGTACTTCAAATATATGTTTGCATAAGAGGAGTGACCCTAAAGTACATATCGCCGTTCTGGAGCAACAATGATTCGACTGCAAAATGAATATTTCAGGAGAGACGTAGAACAATTGTGGATATGGGTGCAATAATAGAGAAAGTCCAAAAAAATAGTTTCGAGAAAATCGTGTCGAAAGATTCAAAACTTAATAAAAATTGTAATATAGCAATAATTGCTATATTTTTTAATATTTTTCTATGAACAGTATATATTTACATATTTAATATATATATATATATATATATATATATATATATATATATATATATATATATATATATATATATATATATATATATATATTATATATAGTGATGTTATTAAATAGATTTAATTTGTTATTTTATAGTATACGCTAAATAGGATTTTGTTTATAGAAAATTATACTGAATATATTAGATTCAGGGTATTCTGATATTAATATTATTACTTAGGCAGTCAAATAGGATTTGTATAGCTAGAATTATAATTAATTAAGGGCAAAATTAACGTAAAATAATGCTAATGAGTCAATAATATGTATAAAACTCAATAGAAAATTCAAACTCATCGTACAAAGACGTTCGACATTTGTATAGAAGCAGAAAAATACAAGGATCTCGAATATCACATTTAAATCGCAATTGGAATTATGGTTTCACCGGTATATGGATAATTATAATCATAATTATAATTGGTTGATTCATTGCCGTGGTTACAAACTGGATTCGGGTAGCAACTCGACCATTTACACGCTTATTTGAATCAACGTAGGCGGATTTTAACAAGCGAAAATCACTTGTTTAACCGAGGTTTTAAAAAGGCTGAACGCCGATAAACAATGAGATGCGCTCTAGATCCCGGAGCATGCACGTCGGTCACCAGAGAAAAAGAAAACAGTTGTACAGAAACAAATATCGTCGAACAATAGTTATTTACATTCACGCGTTATTCAAAAACAGTTTTATTTACGTTTTGTTTACGCGGATATAATCAATTTCGGGACAGTAATTATTTGCGTTCGAGCATCTGTAACACTTGACGTGAACTAGGGAATCATTATCAACACGGAACAGCTGAAAGGGGTACAAGAGGATTCACCGAGAACTTCAACCCCAAAGCCGATTCAGCGAGAACGTCAACTATAGAAGAGGATCAACCGAGGACAGCAGGACCTTGAATCGAGGGAATTGGTGCCGATTTAATCGAATTTACTGATTCGACATCTGAAACCAGGATTGCCGATCACCACTGCGAGTTGCCGCTATTCACCAGGAATATGAATATGAATGCCAGGCAGAATTTACTAACATTACTACTCAATTAGGGAGTTAGTTGTGCGAATTAGGAATTTAGGGAATTATTGTTATTAAATATTGATAGTGTTAGTTTGTTAATTAGTGATAGGACTTGCTTTCTATTGTCAAGCGTTCATTTTGTTTCATATTGAATTAGTGTAGTGTTTGTTTTGTTATTAATTATCTAAATATTAAATATTATAATAAATATTATTTAAAATTAATATTCTTTGCCTGCCATTTAATTTATTTAGATCCCACTTTTTGACCCCGAGAAAAAAGAAAAACTAAATAATAAAATTCATAAGCTATAAACCAAGAAGGAAGGTTATACAATATTAAAGTCGTAGTCTTTCATTTATAATTGTAAGCTTTAAATTGGGGCACAACAACAACAAAAGTTAGTAACAATTTTATAATTCTTAATTGTCAAGCCAATAATGAATCTACGCAGTGAATAGACTTAGTATAACTGCCCATGTTAAGCACCCGAACGTGGGGCAATAATTATTATTGAATAATATAAATCAAATATAAAATTAACCATAACAAGAAAACATTACAATATATTTACATATATTTTGTAACAGACTTATAAATAAGGATACAAATATTCTAATAAACAAATTTGCTCAAAAACCGCATAAATCGACATACGCTGTTCTTGCACCCAGCTCCTCAATTGATTATTCCAACACCCAACAAATTTAGATTTAGAGTATATATTGATCTACTTATTCTTTGAATATTTTGATGAAAAATGTGTACACACTTACTTATTTTGATAAAATTGATTCTCACTCTCTACCAACTGAGTAGTAGAGTAGTAGAGTTGCTTGCACTCTTGATATAGGTTGAGCTTTCGGCACTGACTCATAGATGGCAACATTGCCGCGGCGTTGCGCGGATTGTCTCTGACCCCTCTAAGTGCCTCGTGGTATCCAGTTGACTCCCGTATTGAGTGCCTCACGTTGACATGGTATGGAGCTCGTGCGACAACATTTGCAGCGTAAAGCAATTAATCGATGGCCGGTAGTCGCGTGGTCAGTGTTAAACGATTTGACATTTCATACGACCCACATTCCCTATCGATACCTGTTTTACTTTAATTGCAATCCAATTAAGCTCAACTACTCGCGCCTCCTGCATAGTAACCTGTTCGTGTCGTCGCTTACTAATGAGATCACGATAATCCCCAGACTAGAAATATCGTATTCTAACTTGTGTTTTTCTGTTCCCTGATTTCCGCGATCCACCCCCCACCACCTTTCTTCGCTGAGCTACCCGGAGTCAGTCTATTACGAAATATTTCTATTTTTTTGTATATTTTTAAATTGCACTGCATTGATCGTAAATGTAATGATTTTATCGCAGTGTAAATTGTTGAAAAAAAGTAACGAGCTGCACGGTTTCGAGTTGACAGAAGGCTGCTTGCCCTTATTTGCAATTTCGCCTTGCAAATCCAAAGTTGATTGCTTTGAAATTCAGTTTGCACGACATCGGCTAGATATTTGTATCAATTCTCAATATTGGGGTGCTTATTTTTCAACTGGGATGTAAACCTCTTCTATCCAGCCAAGCAAAACTAACTACAAATGTTACAAAATGTTAAGCCATACAAATAAATAATAATAATCACTAGAATAATTGTATAGAGAATATATAATTAACAAATATTCACTGCTAATAGACAAATAAATGGAGACACATTTGCATACAACGTAAACAAAATAAACAGTACTTTTTTTTTCTTAAATTCAATAACGGCTAGTGCGGAAAATATGCTAGGTATGGGTGGTACAAACTTTGCACAATAAATTTGGGACTTTTCGGACAACTCCTTGGGTTGCCGAATTAGCCTTAAACTTTCATCAACTTGCACACAGAAACGCAAAGCAATCCCTTGCCAATTTCTGAGTTTGTATACAAATATGCATAAGTGCTCGCATTTACATAGATGACCCCCTCATCAGGATTACTAAAACTCAGGATATTAAAATCGCAGCCCCCGCTTAAACCCACGATTATCTTCCGTAATCGGGTGAAAAACAACGCGGAAAACATCTGGTAATTAGAATAAATTGCCACGTGTGGGCCAAGGGGCGGTGCTGGTGGCACTTATCGAGGGGGCGGCGAGAGCATCCATCATGGGGGCTATTAATCATGCGCGCGCTATTATTTACAGTGTTAAGGGGCTTTGTTGGGGGCCGCTGCAGACGTGACCGTGACGGAAAATAGGTATTCATTGATTTATTCTCGCCTGCGAAAAACTGCGTATATCGTGTTTGCGAGATTAAGTGATACCGGCGGAAGTCTACGTCACGTTTTCAAATGGAAATGCTGTGCAAATTCCTTCCCACTGTTGTTACGGATTAATCTTGTATTGGGGGAGATGACGATGAAGATATAAAGCGGAAGTACAAGTAAATTGAAATTGAAAATCACGTCAGAAACAATCTGCTCCGATGATGTTACGAAATTGAACCACATTTCTGTCTTGAATTGCTATAACTCATCTTCGGAATATTTGTTTTTAATTGAGGCAATTATCTCTGCACTAATACGTGTATGTATATATCTACTAAAACCTAAGAATTTGCAATTCGGAGATTATAGTTGGCAGATACATTTTGAAGCGCTGGATTGCTTATGCAACTATATTCTTTAGTAACCCCCTAGTCATAATAAGTACGTGTATACACAGAAATATTAAAAAATGAAATTTGGAGATTATAGGTGACATATAAATTTTACAGGGCTGATTCGCCCATCCTATTACACGGCTCTGGTGCGATAAAAGTGTGCGGGGCTGAAGGCGAAATTATTATATTGGCTCCAGCTATTGTGGATAAGCGAGCTTTGGTTACTCCAATTCAATTGGCAGCCACCGCGATCCAGGTTTCGTGGAAGATTGGAGTGCTCACGATATCCTCCGCGTCGATACGATAAAATATGATTTGTTTCCAATAACACGGAATTGAATAAATTAAATGTCTCGCCTTTCACGGGGGTGCGTCCCATACGCCTCAAGATCTCCTCAAATCTGAAGATTGGAATTTTTTAATATCGTCGATTGCATTGTTAGGGCTAGAATCTAGTTGTGTTTGTAGGCCCATCAATAGAATAGGTCGATCAATGCCTGAATTGACAAATTAGTAATAGTTGAACCCTGGCTATTAAACCACAAAGAATGAAAATAGTTCATCAGAAGCAAATATATTGAGATGTTTTACTAAGTCTATTAACTGCGTAGATTTATTATTGGGTTGATAATTAAGAATTATAAAATTGTTACTTTATTTTTCTGTTGTTGGGCGCCAATTTATAATTTGCAATTATAAACTAAATACTACGACTTTAATATTGTATAACCTCCCTTCTTTGTTTGCTTATGAATTATATTAGTTTGTTTTTCTCTTTTCTCAGGGTCAAAAAGTGGGATCAAAATAAATTAGATGGCAGGCAAAGAATATTAATATTAATTAATATTTATTATAATATTAAATATGTTGATAATTAATAACAAAACACACCCTAGACTAATTCAATATGAAACAAAATGAACGCTTGACAATAGAAAGCAAGTCCTATCACTAATTAACAAACTAACACTATCAATATTTAAAAACAATAATTCCCTAAATTCCTAATTCGCACAATTAACTCTCTAATTGAGTAGTAATTTTAGTAAATTCTACCTGGCACTCATATTCATATTCCAGGTGAATAGTGGCAACTCGCAGTGGTGATCGGCAATCCTGGTTGCAGATGTCGAATCAGTAAATTTGATTAAGTCGGCACCAATTTCCTCGATTCAAAGTCCTGCTGTCCTCGGTTGATCTTCTGCTATAGTTGACATTCTCGCTGAATCGTCTTTGGGGTTGAAGTTCTCGTTGAATCCTCTTGGACTCCTTTCAACTGTTCCGTGTTGATAATGATTCCCTAGTTCACGTCGAGTGTTTACAGATGTGATTTACAGATGATGAGTAATTACTGATTACGAACGCAAATAATTACTGTCCCGAAATTCGCGTAAACAAAACGTAAATCAAACTGTTTTGAATAACGCGTGAATGTAAATAAATATTGTTCGACGATATTTGTTTCTGTACAACTGTTTTCTTTTTCTCTGCTGACCGACGTGGATGCTCTGGAATCTTGAGCGAATCTGATTGTTTATCGGCGTTCAGTATTTTAAAACCTCGGTTAAACAAGTGATTTCCCTTGTTAAAATCCGCCTACGTTGATCCAAATAAGCGTGTAAATTGTCGAGTTGCTACCCGAATCCAGTTTGTAACCACGGCAACTAATCAACAAATTATAATTATGATTATAAATATCCATATAGCGGTGAACCCATAATTCCAATTGTGATTTGAATCTGATATTCGAGATCCTTGTATTTTTCTGCTTCTATATGAATATCGAATGTCTTTGTACAATGAGTTTGAATTTTCCATTGAATTTTATACATATTACTGACTCATTACAATTATGTTACGTTAATTGTGCCCTGAATTAATTATAATTCTAGCTATACAAATTCTATTTGACTACCTATGTAATCCTATTAATATCTAAATACCCTAAATCTAATATATTCAGTATAATTTTCTATAAACAAAATCCTGTCTAACGTATACTATAAAATAACAAATTAAATCTATTAAATAACATCACAATATGTATTATTATAATTTGTGAAACTTTTTTATTCTTTTTCCTTTACTTCTTAATTTCTTTTTTTACAAAAAAATGTTTAACGATGGCCTCTTTCTCATTCTCCGGCTAATTTCAATAGTCAACTGGTACATTTGTCTATACGGGTTTGTTTGCTGCATTCATATTTGGTTCTATAATTTCTGCGTAACTTGCAAATATTTCATAGTATAACCCAACTAAGAATTTAGACCGGTAAAAATTACTTAAACTGATCTACAAGAATACACCAAAAAAATTATACCGAGCTATTTAAAACAATTGTCGGTGACGTCACAACAAATAAATGAAGATGTTGAGAAAAGTTTTATTTTCACCAACTTGTAGCTAAGACTGTCCCATTTAATAAAATATATGGTTTGTTGATGATTACATAACAAATTAAGTGGCTACACTCTTGGGACCTTTTTTTATGGAACACACGGTATATATCTGGACCTCGGAGAAAAACAGTATTAAGTCAATTTTTTTAAATTTTACTGTAGAGCAATTTGAAGATTTTGACCAATGGTATTTTTCAAACCGATTACTATTGTAAATAGAAGGGCATGGGTTATTATTTTCCCTCAGGTGGTCTCAGGTCGTGGATCTGCCGTTGTCGCCCCATCATGACCAAAAACACGAGCCAAATGTTCACAGGCACTCAAGAAAAATCCGAAAATCCGCCAGGGATTGCATACTCTGATCCATGACGTGCAGCAAGATGCACCACGGTAACACGTGTTGCACGTCTCAAATTAATGTGCAACGTTCGATTTTAGTGTGAAATTAATTGCAAGTCAGATTTGTGAAAGCATTGTTTTTTTAAGTGATTAACTAATGAACATTACCAATTAGGCAATAGTATATTGTGTTGTTAGTACAGAAAGTGATATATTCCCGGCCGATGCGGCAATTAATGTCCGAGGCATTAGGCGATGACAGCAAGCCGAAGAGGTCGGGAAGGCACTTCATGTACGAACCGCACAAACAATTTTTGCTCCCATCGCAATATTTTTGCAAGTTTCATAACAATATAAAAGATCTAAGATGATTTTTTTGTTGTTGTAAACCTCCAGGAATAATTCCTTGCCGGCCTAGACCGAGAATGTAATATTTTATGTTTATATTGTAAAATTTTGGTATTTCATAATAAGAATTTCTAATGAAAATTATGAATATTTTGTGAATTTAAGTAACAATCGACATGACATAATTTTAATGAGAATTTTGTGGTTTGATTAGCTTTTTGCAATGTTACGTTTTTTTTATAATCGTCTATAATCGTTATAATTTTTAACTAAAAATTCGTAGGTTCCATTAATCATTGTAATTTATGAGAATTTTGCTATTTAATAATCAAAAATTCTAATGACATAATGAAATTTTTGTAAATTTAATTTACAATCGACATGACATAATTTTAATCACAATTTTATGGTTTGATTAGGTTTTTGCGATGTTAAATAATTTTTTTTATTTGTAAAGAAAGTGCAGATATAACAAAAAAATTAGTATTTATAATAATAATTTCATAATTTCTAATGAAAATTTTGTAATCTCTAATAAAAAGTTCGTAATTTAAAATGAAGTTTATTTTCATTAAATTTTCCATTAACACACTACAAACATTTTAACAGATTAATACACATTTTGCAAATGTAAACGGCATTTTGCATTTTATAGTGAAATTCTGGTAATTTACAATAAAATTTTCATAATAGCTGCTGAAATGTTGTAATTTATAATACGAATGTTGAAATTGCCAAAACTGCCAAAATTGCCATGATATTTTACATTTTATAGTGAAATTTATCAATTCACAATAAAATTTGCATAAAGCTATTGCAATTTTATAATTTAGAATGATGAATGATGAAAGTCTCAACGATAATTACATAATTCCAATAAAACTTATTTATTGGTTGATTATTGTTTTCTAATTCCATTGAATTATTGTATTTATAATAAAAAAATTGCAATATTGACTACAATGTTCCAATTTATGATTTTGGAAGCTAACTAAAGCTGATAAGCCAACCTCCTGTACTTATTAATTTATACACTAACTTATTTAAATAATTTTAAATTAATTGTGGGACTTAATAGCAATAGACTTAATATCTTGTGACCAAGTAGAACCAAAATTAATTAATATAAATGATAACTAGTTAATAAAGGGTAAAAAAAGGCAACAAGACATTAAAAATATATTTATTTTCTAAAATAAATAAGAGATAACACCAAAATTTTACAAACGACTACTATCAATCTTAAAGTTCAAGTACCAAACAAATAATTTAAAATTAATAATATCTAATTAAAGAGAAAATGCAAAATCATTGCATTATTCGGTCGTCTTCCTAAATTCCTAATTTAACAGTTGTACAATGTTCCAATTTATGATTTTGGAAGCTAACTAAAGCTGATAAGCCAACCTCCTGTACTTATTAATTTATACACTAACTTATTTAAATAATTTTAAATTAATTGTGGGACTTAATAGCAATAGACTTAATATCTTGTGACCAAGTAGAACCAAAATTAATTAATATAAATGATAACTAGTTAATAAAGGGTAAAAAAAGGCAACAAGACATTAAAAATATATTTATTTTCTAAAATAAATAAGAGATAACACCAAAATTTTACAAACGACTACTATCAATCTTAAAGTTCAAGTACCAAACAAATAATTTAAAATTAATAATATCTAATTAAAGAGAAAATGCAAAATCATTGCATTATTCGGTCGTCTTCCTAAATTCCTAATTTAACAGTTGTACAATGTTCCAATTTATGATTTTGGAAGCTAACTAAAGCTGATAAGCCAACCTCCTGTACTTATTAATTTATACACTAACTTATTTAAATAATTTTAAATTAATTGTGGGACTTAATAGCAATAGACTTAATATCTTGTGACCAAGTAGAACCAAAATTAATTAATATAAATGATAACTAGTTAATAAAGGGTAAAAAAAGGCAACAAGACATTAAAAATATATTTATTTTCTAAAATAAATAAGAGATTACACCAAAATTTTACAAACGACTACTATCAATCTTAAAGTTCAAGTGCCAAACAAATAATTTAAAATTAATAATATCTAATTAAAGAGAAAATGCAAAATCATTGCATTATTCAGTCGTCTTCCTTGAGGTTACCATGTGGAAAATTTTCATGGAATATATATGTTAGTAAGTTTTGCATATCACTATACTTTCTTGTTGAAATAGGTTGTCTCTCTTATTGGTTTCAGCAACATTAAGTTAGCATTGAGAACAACTTCCTTAGTATTAACAGTACGTTTATCTTAGCATGTTAGTCTTTTAGTGGCTCTATTTAAATCTTCCAGTACAGACGGAAGTCACGACCAGAAGGTTCCATTCAAATTGGTTTTAAAATATGAGAGATATTAAATTTATTCCCTTTTTCTTTTGTTTTATTTTATTATAATATATTTTTTGATTTCGTGGAAAATTTGAAATTTATCACTGACTTGTGGATTATAATAACTCATTATTTTATTTTATTTGTTGTGAAATGTTGTATTTTGTACAACATTTAGTATTTTGAATTTCATCACTTACTTCTTATTTAATTTAACTCACATACATACAACTGGACGCAATGCTAGTGTCTCGACTCTGGAACTCACCAGCAACGTGACGATACTGTTTTTTTCTGGAATCAACTGTCACGAGCCTCGTCCTTCTTTCCCTGTTATACGAATTTTTCGTCCTATAACTACCTTGGTTCATACATCCAATGTGAGCATTAATTTATATATGTTAGGTCCTCTACTTTTCTTTAATTGAATTACTTTGGACATAGTGAATCCTCCCATTCAATTATAGTACAAGCTAAATTAAATTTGTGTTCAAATACGCTATATATATACATACATACATATATATATATACATATATATATATATATATATATATATATATATATATATATATATATATATATATATATATATATATATATATATATATGTATGTAGAAATGTGTTTGAACATGTTCCGGGTCTTTGAACTTCCGTGTATTGTTTTGTGTGTCCTGAAAAGGACCTTTTTCACGACGTTTCGGCAAAATCGCATTTGCCATCTTCTGGTGGATTCTTCTCGAGTGTTAGGAGAGAACTGAAGAGAGTTGATTGCTGTGTCCTTTTATACCTCCTTTCTGGCGCGGCTTCTGGTCATCGGGCCGGTTGTGTGTTGTTGGTTTACGTGATCAACGGGGGGCTTGGATAGTCGGTGCGGATGAGATTGAGGCTTCGTAATCCGACTGAATGAGCTATTCAAGGAGTTGTTAATCCGTTGCGTCGGTCTTCTTGGAAGCTTAATGACCGGGTCCACGGGTTTCAGTGTTTTACCTGCAAGGGTATGTTTCCAGGCTTTCGGCAGGCGTTGTGCGTCGTCACGTTTGTTAACACGGAAGTTCAAAGACCCGGAACATGTTCAAACATATATATATATATATATATATATATATATATATATATATATATATATACAGGGTGTATCAGCCAAATGGAATAAATTCAAAAATAAATAAATGGGGGCGTGTTCAAAAAAACGCTCAGACACGTCGATTGTTATTTTTAGTTGCGCATTTTTTTCAACAAAAACTTTTTATACAGGGTGTGTCATGTGACCGTGGCCAATACCAACTTTCTTATTTTAAATGCAACACCTGGTATATTATTCAATTTTTGGATTCTTCAGAAAATTATAGACATATTTCATGTACAATGTCCTATACCTATCTTCAACTGTTTCGGAAATATGAAGTGTGTATATTAAGACAAATAATGCTTGCGATTAGATCGGTCACGCCTGAGATGTTGAGTAACGTTAGAAGAAATTTCTATTTAAGATTAGAATGTTGCCAAGACGTTCACGGCGAGCATTTTGAACATCTCCTCCATTGAAATTTATTGTTTTTTTTTTGTTTTTTTACATTATCAAGAAATAAACAGTATTACTTATTAGTTTTTGAGTGTGTTGTAACGAATTTCTGTAATCAAATAATTTTCTTTTTTTAATGTTAATTTTTGCAATAAATCTGAAAACACTTAATGTTTCCGAATTTCCGAAACAGTTGAAGCTAGGTATAGTACATTGTACATGAAATATGTCTAGAATTTTCTGAAGAATCCAAAAATTGAATAATATACCAGGTGTTGCGTTTAAAATAAGAAAGTTGGTATTGGCCACGGTCACATGACACACCCTGTATAAAAAGTTTTTGTTGAAAAAAATGCGCAACTAAAAATAACAATCGACGTGTCCGAGCGTTTTTTCGAACACGCCCCCATTTATTTATTATCGAATTTATTCCATTTGGCTGATACACAGTGTATATATACACAGGGTCCGTCATTTCACCTCCCGTCTTCTGTAGCTCAGTTACTAATTGAGTTAGGATTTTGATATTTTGCAGACTTTACTTGCATTCTGTGGCGTATTTCAGGAAAATATTTTTGATTATACAGGGTGTCCCAAAAATGTATGACGTCATGATGATGTGTATTTTTAAATTGCATGGTATATTTTTTGTTGTTTATTTGGGTGCCCTTTATGAATGCCTACATACCCATGAAATTTTATTAAAATCGGTTCAGTGATTTTAGCACAAAAAAATTAAAACTGAAAAAAATCAGTTTTGCACCATAGGTTAAGAAAATTAATAAGAGATAAAAGTATGCCTTGTTAATAAAACTATACAAGGTTCTCATTAAATAAGGTCTGATAGTTGCGTTAACCAAGTTTTATTGATATGCATTATACAGAGTATCCAAAATTTAGTGTCAAACTTTTCAAACTTTAAGCACTTTAACTAACTTTAACACTAAAGTATTAAGTTTTGTATACAAGCTAGTTTTAGTAATAAAATTTCATAAAAACATAACATAACTGTGCATTTCTAAAATTAATTAATTGCCAGAACTTATGTTCTATATGTCTGCCAGTACTTATGTTCTATATGTCTTCCGCCCTATTGAAGGCACAAACGAAGACAAGTATGAAATGACATTGCCACTCTTCGTAACAGGTTGAATGTAATATTTTGAAATGCGAATATGAAAGTCATATCCACATTTGTCAATATAGGTCATAATATTTGTCATATTATGAAAATCATATTTTCCATGACAAAAAGCAGTTTTGGTATCTTGGGTATAAAGACCTTAGCTATAAAAGTTTTAAACTTTTATATGACTACAGTCAACAATGGCTCTTGTCACTTTGTTAAACTTTAATGTCAATAAATTGTATTTCAAACCCACCTTCGATTTTGATTAAATTAAATGGCCATTGGAATTGTTGATAAAACGAATTTTCTGCAAATAACTTTGAATGTGTTAGGAATTGAGATAGGGTTGTAATTAGGAAAAATGTTTGTCTTTTAATTCCTCATGGAATTACATAAAAATATACTGAGGTTCCAATTTAAAATAAGAAAAATAAAGTGCTTTAAAGTTTGAAAACTTTGACATTAAATTTTGGACACTCTGTATAATGCATATCAATAAAACTTTGTTAACGCAACTGTCAGACCTTATTTAATAAGTATTTGTATGGTTTTATTAACGGGTTACTATTTGTATCCCTTATTAATTTTCTTAACCAATGGCGCAAAACTGATTTTTGTCAGTTTTTATTTTTTTGTGCTAATGTCACTAAACCGATTTCAATCAAATTTTACGGGTATGTAGGCATCTATAAGAGGCACCCAAATAAGTAACACAAAATATACCATGCAATCTAAAAATATACATCATGATGACGTCACACTTTTTTGGGACACCCTGTATAATCAAAAATATTTTCCTGAAATACACCCTAAAAAGCAATTGAAGTCTGCAAAATATAAAAATCCTAAGTCAATTAGTACCTGAGCTATTGAAGACGGGAGGTGAAAAGACGGACCCTGTACGTTCCCTGTTCCCTCGACGTTAAACTCATTGGCTCATGTGTACCTTCGTTGTCTAATTTTATACCTGTTCCGCCCATGCAGCCTCCAAATGTGTCTCGAAGCTTCACATTTTTAACAAAGTCACTGGACTCCGGTCCTATTACTACAGGCTCCTGATCAGAAAAAAAATGTCAACACGAGTAATTGATTTAGGTGATAAATAATAGTTTACATAATTCTTTCTGTTAGGTTGTCTGGTTATTTGGTATTCCGGGAGGATGATGCGAACTACAGATATCGAAGATCAAGGTTCACTATTACTCATCAATATTTCAGATAGCAAGACAAAAATGGAACTGGAAAAAATAAGGTCCTTCGAATAATGCAACGAGTTTAATAAACGTATTCAATCCATTGCGTATTTTTTCATCCGGTCCATAACTGCAGACGTAATCCGTTCAACGTGCGGCAACCACCTCCTACCACAGAAATCTAAAGAGTTATAATAAAACCGTACCAGAATTTTAAGGATTTGTGAAAAACATTTGACATTGACGGTATTTTCTACCTTGGTAAAAAATGAAAAAAATATTATCCACTAATCATAAAAATCAACTTCACAGTGCTTTGATACATGGCATAATGATGTGTTATATGACCAGAAGTGAAAACACTATATTTTTATGTACAGATTATGCAAATAATATGCGCATAATAAACCCAATAAACTACGTACTCCATGGAAAAATTATATTAACCCGTCGCGTCGTAATAAAGCACTCGTCGGGGTCGAGGGGTGCGCGGGCACACGAATATCGTCTCGGTTCCACACCTCGGCTTGTCCGACGGTCGCGACGCAAATTCCGATAATCTTAATGGAAATCGACAAAAGTACAGCGGCAATTTCGGGATTTATACGGAGCGACTGCGAGATACGATCTGCTAAACGACCTATAAAGCGCTAAATCTCGAGCTTTTCATGACTTACGAAGCACCGGTCGCGGTCCTCGCATAATTAGTTAATACGTCTCGCTTCGGTGGGGCGGAGTGGGGATTATTTTAATGGCGGTGCATTCAACTAAAACGCGATGGAAATCGATTAGTGGTGCATTTATACCATCGTCTAGCATTTAGCCGTTCCAAGAGATCAAGAAATCAGTCTCAATAAGACTAACCAGAACTGACTAACCTAAGATTACCATTGAATAAAGATTCAATGGTAATGAAATAAAAATTAAGGTAATTGATGGTAAGATAGTTCAAATTAATTCAATTGTTTGTCCTGTTTGTTTAGTTATTTTTGGGCACGTGTCAATTATATCATTGTACATGTGGCATTAGGATTGTTTGTGATTTGTTTTGGCCGGAGACGATGACTTTTTTAGTCATCGTTTAGACATTTTTTAGCCAAGGTTTTTTTACCTTAAAAAATAACACATGCATACATATAAAAAAAAAAAATTTATAATATTTAACGAATTAAAAACTCACATTCCTACAAATTAAATACAATTCTAATAATCACAGAGTAGTTACTATGCATATTTTTATCTAATCAATTGCCATTTTACCTTGCGGCGTTGGCGTTTTGTGCACAGTGTTATTTTATATCCATTGCATTTGTCCTTTTCTAGTTTTTACTATTTGTTTTTACATTTCATTTACAATTTTTTTCCATTTAGCTCTATCTCTTGCTAGTTTCCTTGCTTCTCCTTCTGACATTCCGTTCTTTTCGAGTATTTCTATGACCATTTCATTCCATTCTATTCTGGGTCTTCCTCTTTTCTATTTATTTATTGTCTTCGCTTCCCACGTTCTTTTTACTTGAGCCTTTTCATCCATTCTTATTAAGTGACCCCACCAACTAATCTGCCTCTTTTCTATGTATTCCTGGATAGTTTCAATTTCCAATTCTTTCCTGATTTCCTCATGTGTTACTGTGTCTATTTTTGTTTTCCCTGCTACTCTCCTCAGATACTTCATTTCAGCCGTTGGATTCTGCTTACATCTCTTTTTGCCATTATCCATGTTTCACAGTCGTACGTTATGATACTCCGGTATATTGCTTTGTATACATTTAATTTTGTCTTTCTCGTTACTTCTTTTTTGTTTATTAGTATTATGATGTTAATGAGCGATTGGCAGGTCGTAATTAATAAGTAATGGGTAATTTAATTGAGTAACACAACGCGCTGTTTTATTTCATCGCTGTCAACTGTCTGGCCCAAGGTACATTCTTTCAAGGTGTTATCCAGTCAGTTGACCAAGGTATTTTATACAAGGTCTATTGTTACATCCCCCTTTCTTTAAACTGAATGAGATATTGAAATAGTTTATATATATACATACATATATATATATATATATATATATATATATATATATATATATATATATATATATATATATATATATATACAGGATGTCTCTAAATTGTGTGGAAATGGCTTAACCACAGATTACTGGGATCAAAAATAGACGATTTAACAAAACATGCGTTTGGTTTTGCCAGAATTCGGCTTCAAAGTTAATTTAATAAAAACAAAAATTGCTTATAAAAAGAGAACGTTTACATTGATTTGGATGTTGTTTGGTGTGACACTTTATACGAGTATAACTCATATTTTGACATAATATTGTTATTATCAGTAGACCGGTTGTGTATAAAACAAGTGAGGCCAACATTAATACATTCATATTTTTTAATGACAAAAGCAAATAAATTTAAAAAAAAAAAAATCGGACGCAGGCATTCATTATTAAGTTTTTTTGTATCTTTGTAGTTTTTGATATCTGTTACAGTTTCGACACAAAAAAATAAAATATGAGTGACTGCGCTACACTCGTTTGGAAACAAATCATCAGTGAACAGAATTTTCTGGTTAAAAAGTACATGTTCAGCTCTTTTTTTCTGAATAAATCGGCAAAACCCAAAACGTAGGTCATAATCAGCTGGTAAAAGCTCTTGCACTATTTGGATACCGTATGGATGAAGCAATTGCTATAATTTCCAAAATTTCTTCCTCGTTATTAGGGCTCCTAAAATCCTAAAACCAGCAACATATCTGTTTTATCGGCATAAGTGTACTTTATATTCATTATTGTGAATAAACTATCATCAACCTGGTAACTAGATTACATTTGTTTCCAAACGAGTGTAGCGCAGTCACTCATATTTTATTTTTTTGTGTCGAAACTGTAACAGATATCAAAAACTATAAAGATACAAAAAACCTTAATAATGAATGCCTGCGTCCGATTTGATTTTTTTAAAGTAATTTGTTTTGTCATTTAAAATATGAATATATTAATGTTGGGCCACCCTTGTTTTGTACACAACCGGTCTACTGATAATAACAATATTATGTCAAAATATGAGTTATACCCGTATAAAGTGTCATACGAAACAACATACAAATCAATGTAAACGTTCTGTTTTTAAAAGCAAATTTTGTTTTTTTTAAATTTACTTTGAAGCTGAATACTGGCCAAACCAAACGCATTTGTATATAGATAAGTTTAGTTAAATCGTCTTTTTTTGATCTCAGTAATCTGTGGTTAAGCCATTTCCACACAATTTAGAGACACCCTGTATATACCGGGCTTTTTTTTTCCTTATTACACATATGATGGACAATGTATAACTGGTTGCCTGCATCTACCCGCAAGAAATTTCCTGTGTAATTCTAAAAAAAAAAAAAAAACAACTCATTAGCCGTGTCGGTGCAAGCAACCTGTCAATTTTGGCATATGTTACACAGAGAGGTTATGTTTTTATTCAAGGCAATACACGACGGGGTCTTTGAAGATACGCAGAGTATTCATAATGTATTGTGGATTTATGCCATTACATGCAGTACGTATACGGCCTTTCAATTCATCTACGTTATGTATTTGTACGTCATTAAAAATTTTACTTTTCTGGTAACCCCAAAGAAAATAATCATTTGTTGACAAATCAGCTGATCTTGATACATTAGGAATACTCTCGTGTATTGTCTTGAATAAAAACATAACCTCTCTGTGTAACATATGCCAAAATTGACAGTTGCCTGCACCGACACCGCTAATGAGTTGATTTTTTTGTTTTTAGAATTACACATAGGAAATTCCTTGCGGGTAGATGCAGGCAACCAGTTATACATTGTCAATCATATGTGTAAAAACGAAAAAAAAGCCCGGTATATTCTATTTGTGACACATCCAATACATTGTATTTTAGCATATGTTTTATGGGAATAAATATATTATATTATTATTATTACATAACATCATAAGTTCATTCGTATTTTAGGTTTTACTACTCGGCCGGTTCTAGTTGTCACAGCTGTTGTAGTACTGGTGGGCTGTTGTATGTCTAAGTTTGTTCAGTTCTTTATGCAGGCTTTGAATTATTTCTGGTTTCAGATTTTCTCGGGTTATGAGCAGTGTTGTTCTGCTCATTCTGCTCATTAGTCGTTGGTTCGGGGAACCAATAAATTCATTTCTTGGAGTGTTTCTAAAGTTTAATAGTGCGAGTCGACTATCTGATTGGCCTATCGTACACTTTCTTAGAATGTTTTTTGCTATTTGTACATTTCGTTCTGCTAGTCCATTTCCTCTTGAATGGTACGGACTTGAAGTTCTGTGTTCAAAGCACCAAGTTTTCTTGAACTCCGTGAACTCCTTGGAGTCGAATTGTCGACAATTGTCTAACACTTCTGGGATATCATGTACACTGAACCAGTCTTTCAAGTGTTCGACGGTCTCCTTTGACGTCTGAATTTTTAATAACTAGTAGTCAACACTTAGGACTATGTACTCTTGGCCTTGAAACTCGAACAGGTCTGTTGCTACTCTTTGCCAAGGTAATTTGGGAATTTGCTTAATCACTATTGATTCTTGATAGTTTGCTCTCTGTTGTTTTTGGCAAATGTTGCAGCTTTCTACTAAGTTAACTATATCTTTGTACTGGTTTTTCCAATACAGTAACTGACGGGCACGTTTCATGCAACTTAGAAATCCTAAGTGTCCTGCATGTTAGCATTTTTGGTATCTATGATTTTGGAACAATTATTTTGTCACTTTTAAATATAAGTCCTTCATAGTATGAGAGTTCATCGCGAAAACTAAAGTAATGTTTTGCTGATTCTGGTAGTTTGTTGCATGAGTCGGGGAAGCAATCATAGATTTACTTTATCAATATTTGCAGTTCATTATCTTCTTTGGTAGCGTCTATTAATATCTCCCTTTCTTCTTCTTTCGGGTTTTCTATGTTGTTTGATCACAATCTCTGTATCTGTTATAGGAATTTCAGTACCTTTATGTATTTAATTTTTGGCAAGTACTGCATTACCTCAAACAGTATTCTTTGAAGTCTCGGTGGTGCACATTGGATTGTTTTTTTTAAATATTGTGTAACGGTCCAGAAATAGCGTTGGCAGAAACTGCATTTTAATAATTAATTGGCGTATAGACCTGCACGGTAGACAACCGTGCTCGCATTTTTTTGTTGTGGTGACGCGTTTCCCCTGTGAGCGATTTTTAAATTCGCCGGCGAGACGCCGCCATGAGCAGAACTCAGCTTACTCGTGTCCAGTATAGACCGTGCCAGAAGAACCGTTGAGATAAGGGTATCACCATCCGGTTTACGGGATAATCAACGGGGACTCAGATAACCACCCTTGAGGGGATTGAGGCACCGAGTACAGGGCAGAGGACTAAAACGCTCATAACACCTGAGCGTTTAGCTACGGGCTAAGCAGCTCGGCCAGAACATTCTTGGCTGGAGGCCGCGAATCGAGCACCAGGCGTCTACGACGCAAGCCGTCGCCCTCCCGGAGCCGTAGCGAGTCGCCAGCGAGACCACCAGGAACACAGGCCAGATAAACAGATTCCAATATATATATTTTTTTTTGTGTGCTCAATTGAGCCAGATCGTTTATTCTTTTGTGTATAAGTTGCGTTACGTGTTTCGTGCCGTACGTGTTTTGCGCTTGTGTAAGAGAGAGGTCGCTCCGTCGGCCCTTTGAATCGCGCGATTAGGAGCTTACTATATTCGGCCGAATAGAGTAAACCCTGCGCGAAAGGGTGGCGTTCGGAGGTATTTGTTTCAGGAGCGCGGACACGGTGTCCGTCGTTTGTGTGTGAATAAACGCCGATATTACACTACAAACTCACACCTGTTATTTTTTGTTCCCCCCACGTTTTCTCGATCGGGCAGTTATTTCAATTACAGTTTTCTATTCTCACTGCGAGATTTAAACCTGGTGGTGTTGGCGCCAAATGGTCAGCGTTGTGACGGTTCGTGATTTCTGAACTTCGCTGACTGTCTGCCGTCCACCCACGCAGGTAGGGTGGAGCCACCCTTTGCGACGAAGTAGCAACGAGGTTAAAATTACGTGGAGCCTTTTTTAACCCCCCCACTCTCTGACACCGAGAGCCTGGCCCTCGTCACTACTTCGAAGGGACCCTCCACTCGCTCCACGGCCTAACGCGCTGACTGCCCTTCAGGTACGTCACACGTTTTTGGAGCCCAACGTGGGGCAATAGCAACAATAGCTATCGTTGGTATCTTTATTTATTTAGCTCATTCACATCTTTTGAGGCTTAAGGGTTTTGTCAGCCCTTTGTAAATTTTTCTAGCCCTTCAGGAGTTTATTTTTTTTCATTTTAAATAGACCTCATTTAATTAATTTTGCAGCCCTTTTTCAATTTTTGTTTTGGCCCTTTTTGCCCTTTAGAAAATTTTTGTGCCCTTTTTCAATTTTATGCGTTTTAGTAGTTTTGGCACTAATTTTCATTTTGACCCTTCAGCCCTTCGCGAAAACTTTTTGGCCCTTTGGTTTATTTTTGTGCCCTTTTTGATTGGGAATATATTTTTGTGGTAGGCCTTAAGTTTACGCCAAGGAAACAGAACTGGGAGTTGGAAACTTTGACAGTATTTCAAATTTTTAATCAGCCTTCAGCATTTAGTATATTGAGAAAATTTGGGGTGGTTGTTTTGTGAGTTGTTGAGAATTTCTGTGAGTTTTGTGGGTAATATAGAATACACACAAGAAAATATTTTGACTTTAACGTTAACTTTAAATTTAAATATTTTTAATTTAGAGAATTTTCTGGCCTGTTCTCAGTGTTGGTATAATTTCTACTATAGTGTAGAAATTAGTTTATTATCCGCTGGTTATAAATTTATTGTTGGTTTTTGTAGAAACTTGGTGAGATAGTGAACGGGCGACCACGAATCATACTTATTTGGTTGATTGGTTGATTTATATTTTGATTTTTGGCGTATGATTTTGTGGGTTCGAGCTCACTACGACTAGGTTAAAATTTTTTTGGATTTTTATAGTAATCGTAATAATTACGATAAGTTAGTTTAAATTTTTGTTCTTTCTCGGTACACTTATACCGTATATTTTTCTTTCAATTTGAATTGAAATTTGAATCTTTTCTTTTTGTTCACTAGTCCATTAGTTGTGATGGATTTCAAAGTAGAAGTTAATAGGCTATCAGCCGATGAGCGGGTGTATGAGCTTGAACGTCGAGGAGTTACAGGGGTAACTACTGCTGATGCGCAGCGTAGCACCTTACGAACTCTAATTAGATTGGAGTCTTCTGCCTCCTATGTGCCGGTGCCTAATCCGTTTGAGATAACTGACGACCTTGCGGCACTAGAATTGAAGTTGACGGAGATCGAGGGGTTAGTAAAGGACTTCGAGGAGCCTACTACCTCTTCGACCTATTTGAAGCTCGCCACTAAGTGTGGACACGCACACGGGCGAATTAATCGTTGTGTCGTTACGACTGACGAAGAACGAGTTAAGGTCTCCAGACTTTTAGTACGATTAGCAACGTGCGCCGGTACTATGCGTTCCGGGGCTAAATTAGCTAAGCGCAAAACCACTGCAACTCAGAGTTCGTTGCTTAATTTGTCCGTAATTCAAGCTGTCGCTCATTCATCGCGAGTAGTTGCTGAATCGAGTAGTTCAAGTTCAGATTCTGATTCAGAAAATGAACAAGATCATCTGGCTTCTACTGATGTAAAACCTGTCGCGGTTAGGTTTTGGAATCTCACTTTTGGAGGAGAGCAGGGCAAAGTTTCGTTGTCCTCATTTTTGGAGCGAGTAGAAGAACTACGCGTTGCGCGTAACGTATCTTCGGCATTATTGTTTGCGTCAGCATTAGACTTGTTCACGGGGAACGCCCTCATTTGGTATCGAGCGAACCGTAGATCTTTTGGGAACTGGGATGAGTTAGTCCTAGGGTTGAGAGAGGCCTTCCAATCTCCTGATTACGAAGAACGTCTCTTCGAAGAGATCAAATCTCGCACACAGGGACCTAATGAGACCATCAGTCTCTATGTTTCTGTGATGATCCTAGATCCTAGATACAGAATGGCTTTGTGGTCACTAGACATTGTTACTTTTGCTGATCTACTTAGATTAGGACGTAGGCTGGAGGCTAGCACGGTCGCGAACGAATCGTAGACACCCCCACCAGGGAAAGGTCGTGTGTTAGAGCCAGACTTGGCGTATGTGGAGGCTGTGCCGAGTGTGTCTTGTCACGAAGTCACTCCTCCTACAAATATTCGTCCGCCCTCTCAGTCGCGTTGTTATAATTGTCAACGACCGGGACATTCAAGTCAGGATTGTCGCGCGCCGAGACGCTTATATTGTTTTGGTTGTGGGAAAGTGGGAGTAACAAAACCAAGGTGCCCAAATTGCACTCCATCAAATTCTTTAAACCGGTCGAGGAGAACTTGAGCCGAACGGGTTGCTCCGAGGTTTTGGGAATTTCGGCAGATAATTTTAAGGGGCTTAGTGAACGTACGCGTATTTGTTTAGATTTTGTGTTGTCTAGTTCGCGGGGCGATCAGCGTCCGTACTTAAATGTGGTAGTTTATGGGGTGTCGTTGTTGGGGTTATTAGATTCAGGAGCAAACCAGACCATACTTGGCGGTCCAGGGTGGCAGATGTTCAAAAATTTAGCGGTACGGTTGAAACCTTCGTCGGTGAAATATTGTACGGTGGCGAATGGACGTAGTTGCGAGGTAATTGGAATGGCTACACTTCCGATGATGGTTGAAGGCGTGACGAGAACGTTAGATGTATTAGTAATTCCGGAAATTACGAGGCCGTTGATTTTGGGAACCGATTTTTGGAAACGGTTAGGAATTGTTCCAGACCTACGTAGTGGTCATTGGGAGTTTTCGGGTTTGGAAGATATGGCCGTAGATGAGTTAAACACCAGTGATGGGTTACCTTCACACCAACACGTCCACCAACACGTGCTTTCGAGAAGATGAGTGATACTCTCGGGTGTACCAATTTGGTAGAGCATGTCATCAGCACTAAAGCTACGCCAATTAAGCAGCGCTACTATCCGATGATCCAAGAGTGGCACCGGTACACGAGAAGCAACATTCTGCCTAAACACTTTAGTACAAAACTGCTATGACCAAAGAAAGGACATCTTCCTGTGCTTTATCGACTATGAAAAGGCGTTCGATAGTATAAATCACGAACGTGTCATCGAATACCTGAAAAGAGCTGGTATAGATGAAAAAGACGTAAGAATAATCCAAAACCTGTACTGGCAACAATCGGCCAATGTCAGAATCAACAACCAATTAACGACAGAAGAAATCGAGATAAAAAGAGGGGTGCGTCAAGGATGCATAATGTCACCAATGCTATTCAACCTCTACGTCGAACAAATATTCTCAGAAGCCTTCGATGATATAGAAATCGGAATAAAGGTGAACGGGACTACAATAAACAATATAAGATACGCAGACGACACAGTGATCATAGCAAGCAACCAACAAGACCTACAGCTACTAATGAACAACATAAACAGAAAGGGGACGGAAGCCGGACTAAGAATCAACAGATCCAAAACAAAATTCATGGTTATAAGCCGTAATAATCAGGCAGGGGCGTCCATCACAGTAGAGGGGGAAACGATAGAAAGAACTACGAGCACGAAATACCTAGGCACACTAGTAAACGACAAATGGGACCCACTACAAGAGATCAAGAGTAGGGTGGAACAAGCCAGACAGGCATTCAACAAATTACGTCCCTTGCTATGCGATAAAAACCTTAACTTAGAAATCCGCCACAGAATGGTCAAATGCTACGTCTGGCCAGTTCTACTGTATGGAGCAGAAACCTGGACGATAAAAGCAGCATCCATTAACAAGATCGAGGCGTTCGAGATGTGGACATTCAGAAGAATGCTCCGTATCCCATGGGTAGACCACATTACCAACGAGGAAGTGCTGAGAAGGGCGGGTGTGGACAGACTACTATTCAACACCATAAAGCAGCGCAAGATAGGATACCTGGGTCACATACTAAGGGGGCCAAAATATCGAATTCCCCAGCTCATACTCGAAGGAAAGATAGAAGTCAAAAGGGGCATCGGACGTAAACAGCTATCATGGCTTAGGAACATCAGGAACTGGACCGGAATAAGAAAGTTTGGCGACATATGCCAAGCTGCAATAAACAAAACTTTAACAATTATACAATAAATGATAATTCGCCAACGCACATTGGTGTAAGGCAACAGAAGAAGAAGACTATCCGATGTCTCCCACACTACAACGTCACGTAAACGCGGAGTTAGATACCATGTTAAGTTTAGGGGTAGTTGAACCTTCTAAATCGCCGTGGTCTTCACCAATTGTGATGGTGAAAAAGAAGGATGACACATACCGTTTTTGTGTCGATTTTAGGCGAGTCAATAGTGTAACCGAAAGAGACGCGTATCCTCTGCCGTATATTTCTCATATATTAGATCGGTTAAGGGACGCGAAATATTTGTCGAGTTTGGACATTCGATCGGCTTACTGGCAGATCCCTGTTCAGGAAGAATCGAGGCAGCTAACAGCCTTTACCGTTCCGAACCGTGGTCTATATCAATTTCGACGCATGCCATTTGGCCTTCATAATGCGCCAGCCACTTTTCAGCGACTCATTGATAGAGTGATAGGTGCTGATCTCGAGCCGTCATGTTTTGCATATTTAGACGACATCGTGGTCGTAACTTCGACGTTCGAGGAGCACATTAGAGTTTTGGAAACTGTTTTGAGTCGTCTGACAGAAGCAGGTTTAACGCTGCGTCGCGATAAATGTCATTTCTGTAGGCCACAGTTACGCTACTTGGGTTATGTTGTTGATCAAGGAGGGTTACATGTCGATCCAGAAAAGGTTTCAGCGATTGTTAACATGCCAGCACCCATTAATGTCACAGGTGTACGTAGAGTTATCGGTATGGCTAGTTGGTACCGTAGGTTTATTCCGAATTTTTCCACAGTCACTGCACCAATGTCAGCATTGGTCAGAAAAGATACTAAATTTATGTGGTCGGAAGACTGTGAATCGGCATTCAACACTATTAAAGATTGTCTTGTTAGCGCTCCTATTTTGTCTTGTCCTGATTTTACTTTACCTTTCGTCATTCAGACCGACGCTAGCGATTTTGGGCTAGGCGCCGTATTGACGCAAGTTACTGATGAGGGAGAGAAGGTAATAAGTTACAATAGTTGTTCATCGAAAGGACCGGAGAGGCGTTATAGTGCTACGGAGAAGGAATGTTTGGCCGTAGTATGGGTTGTAGAGAAATTTCGACCTTACATTGAGGGTGCTAAGTTCACCGTGATCACCGATCACTATTCCTTGCTGTGGCTTAACCGTTTGCAGAGTCCTTCTGGTCGTTTAGCGCGTTGGAGTGTACGGCTCCAACAATTTAACTTCGATATCATTCATCGTAAGGGGAAGGACCACGTGGTTCCTGATGCGTTATCACGTTCAGTACCGGTTCTAGACGCTGTAAACGTCGTTAATCATTCCGAAGGCGACGCGTGGTTAGTTAAGATGCGTGACGCGATCGCGAAGAGACCGCGGAAGTATCCTCTTTGGAAAGTCGACGCTGGGGTCGTATATAAGTTTTTGCCTGCCAGGTTTGGGGACCTTGAGGAACCCCAAGACTCGTGGAAGATAGTAGTAGCGAAACCGCGTCGGCGTGCCCTTATTTCGGAAAACCATGATTTGCCAACTGCTGGTCATGGGGGCGTGTATAAGACCTGTCAAAGGCTTAAGACACGATATTACTGGCCGAAGATGAAGGCAGATATAGCTCGGTATGTTCGTGAGTGTGAGGTGTGTTCGGCACACAAGGTTGAACAAAAGGCTCCACCTGGCTTTTTGGCGCCTAGGGTTCGAGCGACGAGACCCTGGCAAATTTTGTGTACTGATTTGGTGGGACCTTTGCCGCGTTCAACCAAGGGTAATTGTTATATTTTGGTTGTGGCCGACACCTTCACAAAGTTTAGTATGTTTTTCCCGTTGAGACGAGCTACTGCTTCAGCTGTCACGAAATCCATAGAAGAACAAGTTTTCCTTGTATTTGGAACCCCTCAATACATCATTTCAGACAACGGTGTTCAATTTCGTAGTAAAGAGTTCACTAAGATGTGCGACTCCTATCGCACTCGGGTATTGTATACTGCTCGGTATCATCCGCAGGCTAATCCGGCGGAACGCATTAACCGGGTCCTTAAGACTATGATCGCATCGTATGTGAGCAATAACCACCGCGTGTGGGACGCGAGTCTTCCAAAGATTGGTTGTGCCATTCGGACGGCAAAACACGAGGTGATTGGCCATACGCCTTACTTCGCCAATTTTGGGCGAGAGCACGTATTGTATGGCAATACCTTTGGTGGACCTCCGGATGTTGACGAATTGTTGGAGGACCCCATCAGGGACAAGCCACGCGATCCTGATAAGTTCGACGCATTACGAGAAGAGATAGCGGGACGTTTGGTGAAAGCGTATCAGAAAAATGCGAAATCGTATAATTTCCGTAGAAGGCATGTACAGTACAAGGTTGGTGATCGAGTGTGGCGTAGAAATCATGTTTTGTCGAATGCTCTAAACTATTTTAACGCGAAGTTAGCTCCTAAGTTTGTTGGTCCTTTTGTAGTGGCCCATAAGAGGTCTTTGTGGACGTATGATCTAACCAATGATTTTGGTGATCCAGGAGGGACATGGCATGTGAAAGATTTGAAACCTGCTCTGGACGATGATCATTCGCTTTCGAACTAGGTGTTTGTTAGATTTTCTGGTTAAGTGTAGTTTAGTACTTTTTCTTTTTTTGAGTTATCTACGAAACAAGAGTAACTCTTATCTTCTTGTTTTCTGTATGTGTTGTGGTGGTAGAGGTTGTGTTTTGACGGGCGATGCGGGTCGCTGACCTGACCACTGAGTGGATAATTGCGGGCGTGATCCTCAGCTCCCAACGACTCCGGAGTAGTTATTTCGGTAACTACTGGTGGAGAGGGACTAAGGTGGGGCAACTCCACCCTGGGAGACGGGAGGTTGTTCGTATCGGGTTGTCTGGACACAATGCTCTACGGAGGGAATTCATCACCTTGTTCCACGGGCGTTTACGCGTCCGGCGATCGGAACAGAGTAAGGTGGTTTCGGGATCTCGGGTACTGGGGGGATGAGACGGGTTTGGAATAGTTGGGGTTCGCACCACTATTCCCTACAACTTCGGGTTGGGTCCGTCCGTCTACTGGGCTTTGGGTGCCCCGGAATCGCAAGCCTTACTCTGGGAAGTTCGTTGGAGCCACGCGTACACTACCCTTCATTTTTTTTTTGATGAATTCCTGGGTTTAAGTCGGTCGAGGAGCGGACCGATGATGCCTTGTTAACTTCTGAGCTCATTAGGTTAGTTGTGTTAGTTTTGTTAGTTTGATTGATTGTAATTAGTGGCTGTAACTTGTCTAAAACCATACGGTGTAAGTAAACTTTCGTATTCTATGGGATCGTTCGTGTTTTGTCCTTGAGTGACATGCCGCATTGCGGAATTTTTCGACGACTCCCTAGTTTAGCTATTTAGCTTAGCCCTTTGGGGGATTTAATGAATATGATTGTGGTTACGCATCGAGTGTGTCGGGACATTGTTACTCCCACTAGTACTATCTTTCTTTCGTCATTTTTATGAGTTTATTTTTCTTTTTGGGGATTTGAAAAAAAACATCCGCTTCCCGGAGTTTTTAATTTTGTTGGGGGGGAATTTGTAACGGTCCAGAAATAGCGTTGGCAGAAACTGCATTTTAATAATTAATTGGCGTATAGACCTGCACGGTAGACAACCGTGCTCGCATTTTTTTGTTGTGGTGACGCGTTTCCCCTGTGAGCGATTTTTAAATTCGTCGGCGAGACGCCGCCATGAGCAGAACTCAGCTTACTCGTGTCCAGTATAGACCGTGCCAGAAGAACCGTTGAGATAAGGGTATCACCATCCGGTTTACGGGATAATCAACGGGGACTCAGATAACCACCCTTGAGGGGATTGAGGCACCGAGTACAGGGCAGAGGACTAAAACGCTCATAACACCTGAGCGTTTAGCTACGGGCTAAGCAGCTCGGCCAGAACATTCTTGGCTGGAGGCCGCGAATCGAGCACCAGGCGTCTACGACGCAAGCCGTCGCCCTCCCGGAGCCGTAGCGAGTCGCCAGCGAGACCACCAGGAACACAGGCCAGATAAACAGATTCCAATATATATATATTTTTTGTGTGCTCAATTGAGCCAGATCGTTTATTCTTTTGTGTATAAGTTGCGTTACGTGTTTCGTGCCGTACGTGTTTTGCGCTTGTGTAAGAGAGAGGTCGCTCCGTCGGCCCTTTGAATCGCGCGATTAGGAGCTTACTATATTCGGCCGAATAGAGTAAACCCTGCGCGAAAGGGTGGCGTTCGGAGGTATTTGTTTCAGGAGCGCGGACACGGTGTCCGTCGTTTGTGTGTGAATAAACGCCGATATTACACTACAAACTCACACCTGTTATTTTTTGTTCCCCCCACGTTTTCTCGATCGGGCAGTTATTTCAATTACAGTTTTCTATTCTCACTGCGAGATTTAAACCTGGTGGTGTTGGCGCCAAATGGTCAGCGTTGTGACGGTTCGTGATTTCTGAACTTCGCTGACTGTCTGCCGTCCACCCACGCAGGTAGGGTGGAGCCACCCTTTGCGACGAAGTAGCAACGAGGTTAAAATTACGTGGAGCCTTTTTTAACCCCCCCACTCTCTGACACCGAGAGCCTGGCCCTCGTCACTACTTCGAAGGGACCCTCCACTCGCTCCACGGCCTAACGCGCTGACTGCCCTTCAGGTACGTCACAATTGATTCCAATGGCTTGTGATCCGTTTCTATGCATACCTGTTTACTATAGACATATTCATGAAACTTCTGACACGAAATTTTTATTGCTGTCGCTTCTTTTTCGATTTGTGGGTACATTTGCTGGCTCGGTGTTAATGCTTGTGTTGCCACTGGTTTATTGTCTTGTAGTAATACTGCGTCCAAGCTTTTTGAGCTCTCGTCTACCGACAGTGTTACGTCTTTGTTTACTTCATAGAACTTGAGTACCTTTGGTGTTGAGAGTGTCGGTTTAATATTTTCAAAGCCCTGGTTTGCTCAACTTCCCAAAACCACTCTGTTTCTTTTTTCAACAGAATTCTTAACGGTTCTGTAAGATCGGACATGTTTGATATGAATTTATTTAAATAGATAACCATGCCTAACAGCCTCTGTAGCTCGTTTTTTTTGTCGGTTGTCCTATGTTTTTTATTGCTATCACTTTTAGTGTATCCAGTTCTAAACCTTTTTCTGATAGAATGTGACCTAAGAATTTAACTTGTTTGGAATACACATTTTTCTTTATATAACCTTAGTCCTGCTCCATGTAGTTTTCTTACGACTTTTTCCATAATATCGTTCAATTCTTCCAGAGATTCTGCATATACTAAAATATCGTCCATTGAACATTTGACGTTTTTCATGTCTTTTAACATATAATTCATTAGTTCTTGGAAAACTTCTGGGGCTGAGCTTAACCCAAACGGAAGTCTTAGGCAGCTATATCTCCCCCATGGAGTTGAAAATGTTAAATATTTTTAGGTTGTTCACTCACTTTTATTTGCCAAAATCGTCTTCTGCAATCAAGTAGCGTGAAGAAAGTTTATTTATTAATTCTTGCTAATATTTCTTCAATGGTTTTTATAGAATAATCTCTTCTTAATATGTTTTTATTTACGTCTGTTGGATCTATGCGTACTCGAAGTTTTTTATTTTTTCTGACTATTACCATTGGGCCCACTACTGGAGTTGGCTCCTTCATTGGTTTTATGGCTTCAAGTTTAACCATCGAGTCCAATTCTTTTTTTACTGCATCTCTGCTTAAATGTGGTATTATTCTTGCAGGTCTGATTTCGAACTTGGAATCTTCTATTAGGTTAATGTCATATTAGTAATTTTTCAGGCACCCTAAACCTTTGAACACAACAGTTTTCTCTAGCTGCGATATTTCATTATTTTTATTAACACTAGAGGCTTTTACTTCGTGATACATTATGTATAAATAAATATACTTTGTAGGTATCACCGTTTCATTAATTATTGTTATTAATCCCAATTTCTGACATGATATTCTTCCTAATATAGTTGGGACTTTTTCTGCTACTACTTTGAACATTATTTTTACGTTTTGATCCTTTATAGTGCAGTCCAAGATAGTTTATCGTAAGACTTATATTTTATCTTCTGTAAAGCTGATTAACCTTTTAGTGGTTGATTTTTGTATCTTTGAATCTAATCGATCTGCTATGTGCTTGGGTAATACATTGTACAGTGCTCCTGTATCTAGTTTAACAATGAATACTTTATTTTTGACTGTGACCTTTTCGTTCCAATCATTTCCCTCGGTATCCCGTACTAGCTGTACAAAAAACTCCCCCTTACCAGAGTCACTCGATTCTTCTGCTATATCATTAACTTGTTTCTGGTTCTTTGACCAGCATTTATTTTCAAAATGCTTCGTTTCTGCATTTCTTACATTTTTGTTTACATGCCGGACATTCTTGTTTTTTATGCTTGGTTCCGCACTTTATACAGTCGAATTCTTGATTGTTTTTCATTTTACTTTGTTTATTACTTTTGACCATATTAATTCTATCTACTTCTACCTTCTGAATTTCTTTAATTTTTCTGTTGCTTGTTCACTTGCTTTACAAATGGCTATTGTTTTTTCCAACGTCAAGTCGTCTTCAGTGAGTAGTTTTTTTTGGAACCTTGTCGGATCGGCTACCAAATACTAACTTGTCGTTCAGTAAGCTACTAGTATCATTAAGAGTTCCAAACTCACATGTTTTTGCTTGACTTTTGATTATATTTAGAAAATCACTAAAGCACTCACCTTCTTTTTGTGTAAGCTTAAATAAATTGTATCTTTCAAAGGATACATTTGTTTTGGGAATAAAATGATTTTTGAATTTTTCTTTTATTATTGCTATATCCTTTTGCTTTTCTTCGCTTAGATTAAAGTTGTTAAATATTTGTATTGCATCTGGACCAATTGTTGCCATAAACGTAGCTGTTTGGACCATTCCTGGCTTGTTGCTTAGTTGTGAGGCTATTGCATACCATTCAAATTGTTGTATCCAATTTTTCCAGTTAATTGTCAGCGTTTTCGTGTTGTTGGAAAATATTAAAGCTTTTGGCGGTCTTATTCCTGCTAACGCTGCATTTTGTAGGTTAGTTGCATCGCCTGCTTCGTTTTGCATTTTTGTTTTTGATTTTACCTTTTTTTGGACTTTATACACTTCTGACTTTCACTTCTGATACCATGTGATGTTGGTGAGCGATCGGTATGTGTCATTAACAAGTATAGGGTAATTTAATTGAGTAACACAACGCGCTGTTTTATTTCATCGCTGTCAACTGTCTGGCCCAAGGTACATTCTTCCAAGGTGTTATCCAGTCAGTTGACCTAGGTATTTTATACAAGGTCTATTGTTACAAGTATCTTATTCATTTGATAGTATACTTTTATTGTCTTGCCGATTCTGGTACTTATTTCTTTGTCATTTTCCCTTCCTGTGTTATGTCTACTCCTAGGTATTTCGATTTCTTCATTTCCTATTAGTATGTTTATTTTTTCTCAGTTTTTGCCTATCACCATTAATTTTGTCTTATGTTTATTTATCTTCATATTATATTCTTTCATTACTTTGTTATATATATATATATATATATATATATATATATATATATATATATATATATATATATTTATGTTATTTAGTAGGTTATTTGCTAGTATCTTTAAATCGTCAGCGAGTGCTCCTTCTGTTATGTTTACTGGTAATATGTTTCTGTGTCCTACTGTTATTCCTTTCGTTCTGCTCATTGTTTTCTTTATAATTCCGTCCATATATAATATAAATAATGTTGGGCTAACTCCTCCACCATTCTTCAAACCATTATTTGTTTTGAAGTGTTTCGATTTGTAAGTGTGATGTATGACTATATTCTTATTATCTTTGTATATTTGTTTTATAACATTGCTGGTTTTTTGCTCTATTCCCCTTTCAAGTAATATATTCCAGACTTATTTGCATGGTACTGTATCAAATGCTTTTTCCAAGTCAATAAATCCTAAATATACATTTTGTTTTGTTTGATACTTCTTTTCTACCATTTGTTTTATTGTAAAAATATGGTCTTGGGTTGTTCTTCCTGCTCTGAAACCGCTTTGCGCTTCGTCTATTGTGCTATCTATAATTCCTCTTATTCTTTTATTTATAATTTTATTTGGCAGAAGTATAAATCCACTGTGAGCAGCATGGAGCTTACGACTATGGTTTAACAAGAGCTTTTATTTACTATCCCACGTGCGATTAAAAATTGTATCTCTTTCGTCATGTAAAAATGTCATAAGGTTGAATAAGATGAATTTCAAGAAACAACGTTTACAGTCTAATCCTGCAGTTATAAACAAGTAAAATTCCTCCGTAATTATAAAAATGAATACTAGTTGCTTCGATAATTTAATAGAAAAGTCCCGAGTATAAGTATCACCGTCTGAAAGTAGGTAGTAGAAAAAGTTTTAGCATACCAGGAAATACTGGCGCTAAAATAATTGATATGATTACTATTTGATTTGATCACCCGCCCTTATGTAACTTCTAACCGGAAGTGAAGGCAAATTATATTTCTTATGCATTAAGTCACATGACACTTTAGTGCACGTAATGTCTGGAGTTAATCTACATTTCAATCAATCTCGCCTATAATATCCGGTCTTGTGCATAGGTTTACGCCCACGCAGGCGCTGCAGGGTGCTCGCTTCGTCAGTTTCCGGTTTCCCGGAGCCAGACTCCGGCACACCAGAGTTACGATCTACTCACTGTTTACATCAGTGGCACAGTGGCAGCGCGACCGCGTGAGCGTACGTTTCTACCTTTTCTTACACCAAGTCCTCCCGAATCGTGACTCCACGAGAATGATACATAATCAACACTCGTTCATCCTACACATTCCGTCGGAGCCGATAACATATGCGAGTAAACGTGTGGGGTAATATTATGTGCAGTACAATGTAAACACTTTCCCTGATGAGAAATAGTGTTAAAGACATAAACACGATGTTGTTGTTCCATGGCAGAGTCCGCCTGCTGGTGGTTGTTGCCCTTCTCACACTTGCAAGACTTACAGCGAGCGCCAAGCTCATCTCCAAAGGTAAGCGTGCTGCTGGTTACTTATTTACACGCCGTGCTCCGCAACGTGGAAGCACGTACGCCGTCTCACGTTCCATCTCTATAATGGACTATTACTCTGCTCTGGGAAGTTTTTAGAAAATAACCACCCGGGGCGCGCGCCGCCATAGAGAGAACACGGAACTCCGCGAACTCCGGGTAATATTTTATGCCCTGTTGGGGGTTCGATCACTGACATGCCTGGCGCCCACCACAATGCCAACACTAGAACACATTCAAGGGCTGCTGCAGTTTTGAATGGTGTTCATTGAAAGATAACAATGAGCCAGGCGCATCCACCAGAATGTGAAATCGCGATATTCCACGTGAATTTAGCTGGATTTGTGGGTTGTTTTATTTTTTATTTGCCGGGTGTTTATATTTCAACGTTCACATTAATTATTCAAGTAACAACCAAATCCCACATTTATTATGTTAATAATATTTAATAATAATATAAGTATTTATGGAATTAAAATGATACAACCAATTAATAACCCTTTAAGTTCATTAATGGAGCTATTTATTATGGTTATGTAGACATAAGTAATATTTTTATTGAGATTTCTTACAATAGAATAAATAGATTTATTAATATCACATAATTGATTTGTAAAATTTGAGCAAATTATATGTGGCAATTTTTTTTTATATGCTGATAATAGTATATTGTTTTTTAGGAGAAAAAGTTACACATTGTGTGGTGAGTCTGTAAGTTTGACGGCCGAACTTGTGAGGCCGGCAAACACAGACGAAGCACACAAACTTGACTTTTCTCCCGAATAAAACATGTTACTTTTTCTTCAAACGCAAGAATATATTTCTTCAAAAATATATTAAAGAAAACAGGTGAAAAATACACCAAAATGATGCACAAGCATCATGCCAGCTGTGGTTGCTATGGATGCATTTGTAATAAACAGAACAATTAGAAATTGTCATTTACAGTATTTGGTTGTTCAAAACTGTGTTTTTGTGGAGTGCACACCCCACGAACCAGCTGAAATTACTTAAACTAGCGCAAGCTGCTATAGAAGGATTGCTGCCTACAAAATCGGCGAGTATTTATGAGGTTGCATACTGAAGATTCATTAATGGTGCATGGAGAAGAACGTGGATATTTGTGCGCAAAATATGTTGATAGCTTATTTTACCGAACTATTAAGAGTATTTTTTACTTTACCTAACTGTACATTTAGTGTTATTTTTTGTAATAAAGAAAATCGCAAATATAACTATAGTTATGAGTATTTGTTACTTTTTCTCTGCCGGCAGACAAAGTAAACACTTTTTCTCCTAGGAGAAAAAGTGACACTTTAAATTTGCGTATCCAAAGACTCAAAGTGTCACGTTTGTGATGTTTGAAGAAAAACTATTTTAATATGCATGAGCCCATGTCGAACTTTGGTAATATTTTTCTATGCATTTAAATACATTGAATAATACAGTTCATTTTTGTTTTGCTTAAATAACATAACAGTTTATTTAAATGACATAATTAATTACAATGAAATTATACTCTATTTAATAACTAGGAGGAGTAAGTCCCAAAACCCAATTTACACAGTAAAATGTTACCAGAAAATTCACCAGATACTTTTGGCGGCAATTTTAAATTATTTCATCTATATAATCAGTAGTTTCTTTTTAAACTAATCATATATAATATTATAGTTGTTTACTACATATACAAGTGGGCGAAGTAATGGATTGCCCACTGAAGTTTGGCCCTCGAGGCCCTCCGGGCCGAGTCATTTTTACTCAGTTTTTACCCAGTCGTAAAACTACCCTACAAGCCTACGAAAATGTGGACATTTCGAGGTTAGTTTCAATTATTTATTACGCCTGAATGACCTTATTTTTGATTGCTGATATTGTAGGTTATCACTTGATTAACTATTGAAAAGATCGAGATTGGAACATAGCTGAGCTTGTACTGGGTTCAGAATGCATCAGAATAATAAATGCAATACTAACTATTAACACTGCGAACATAACTTCTGAAAAGAGCTGATTTTGTTTACTTGCAAAATTTCACGGGATAGTATGAAAATAAGACTGACAGTTGCAACTCGTTGACGCTTCGAATTAAGGTTATATGCGTTAAAAACGGCCATTTGGTGTCTTGTGAAATGGGCGTGCTTCCTGCCAATCACAGGTGTAGGCAATCGCGCGCCAAATTTGAATCGTTCCTCCTAGTTTTTAAATAGAGTATAGTAATTTATTTACACAAAACAATTCACTTGTGAAATACAATCCAAATTTGTAATAAAAAACATTAAAACTTATGCAAATATGATACACATATTCATGAAATATAGTGTTTGCCTAACCGAAAACAATTTCAACTCAGCTAACATGTCTTTAACATTTGCGTACCTGTCACACTGAAGTATGGAACGAAGACATTTATTATGGATAACCTGTAACTTATCTAATTCCATGTTATTTACAAAAAATAGGATCGTCGGACAATAACTAAAAATACAATTATGGAAAGCAGAGCGCTCAGCGCTCAGCATGATTCGTCATTGTTTGTTCTCACAATATTTCTGTTTTCCCTGGACATGTATTTTATTACATTTATTATTTCCTCCTCTGTTCCTCCTTCTACTAGTTCATTCCATATATACTCTCTCCGTATCCTGTAAAATGTCTTTTCGAGATCTACGAAGCGTATGTGTATTTCTCTGTTCTTCTTAATTAGTTTCTCGCTTAGTTGTCTGAGTATGAATATTTTGTCTTGCGTACTTCTCCCTCTTCTCGATTCGCACTGGCTGTCCTCTATTGTTGTTTCTAGTTTGTCTCGCATCCTTTTTTCTAGTACGCCGGTCATTATCTTACTTGGTATACTTGTTAGTGTGATTCCTCTGTAATTTTCGCATATTCTTTTATCCCCTTTCTTATATATTGGTAGAATTATTCCTTTATTCCATTCTCTTGGTTTTTCCCCGCTGCTTATTATGTCATTTATTAGTTTCGTTATTTGTGTTATTTCCTCTACTGGTATGTGTTTCATCATCTCCGGAGTTATATCGTCTGTTCCTGGTGCTTTCCCGTTTTTAATTTTTTTTAATGCTTCTTGTATCTAGTTCTTCTTTTTTAATTTGTTCAATTTTTTCTCTTGCCTTTCTTGCGCCTTTTAGCCCCATTCTTGTATATTCTTCGCCCTGTTCGATTAATTCTTTGACATATTGTCTCCATCTTTCCATTATCTTGTCTTCGTTCGTGATAATTGTTCCATTTTTATCTTTTATGTTCATCATGTTGTGTAATTTTTTTTCGTTTTAGTTGCTTTAGTGTTCCGTAGAATAGTTTTTGGTTATGCCCAAAATTCTCATTCATTCTTTCACTAAATTTCATCCATGACTTTTGTTTTGCTTCTTTTATTATTGAATTCGTTATGTTTATCTTTTCTTTGTATTTTTCATTATCTTCTATTTTTATTGTTTGTTGGTATCTTTTCCATTTTTCCTTTTGGTCTATTATCTCCTTTTTGACTTCCTCTGTCTACCAGTTGGTCTTTTTAAGTTAATAAAGTCGAATTTTATCCACGAAAAATAGTTTACCGCAACGGTCGAGGCAGAGTGCAATAATGTTTTCAAATAGATAAAATTGCTATATTCTCGTCAATCATACAAACGAAAATTTTAAGGATAGTGCGAATTTACATACTTTATTCACGTTGTCAATGGTTATAGTGAATAAAGTGAACATGTAAACATTTTATTCACCCATTTGATTAAAGAATTGTTTGAATTATGATATTCAATATATGTAAATAGCATTTGAAAATACGAATTCAAATAAGAACATTTACGAGGGTGTATTGATATATCCATAACATACTTTAGTATACACTATAATTTAAAAACTCAAAATATTTTATTATTCAACGTAATCTCTTCTTAACCTGTAAAGTTCTTAACAACAACTCTGTTGTTAACACACCGAACCTGTTGAACCTCTAAAATAAATATTTCGTCTTGGTTGGAAAATTAGTCCTCAACAACTTCTATAACCTCTCAGTTAGAGGAAAATTTACGGCCTTTTCCAATTGAGGAAACAGGTAAAAGTCCAAGGGAGCCAGATCTCACCAATAAGGAGGATGTTCAAGTAATTCAATCTCTAAATCAACGGTTCTCAAACTTACGTATTTTGCGCCCCCTTTTTAACCTTGAATAATTCCGCGCCCCCCTTTTTACCTTGAATATTTCCACTGCAGAATATAAAATAGAAGAGGACAACCAGTGCCTTCCAAATAGAACAGGCCACAAGACCTCGAGCAAAAAGACTGAGATGTGAAGTTGGCAACAAATGAACAACTGTTGTACTTATTTAGTAAATATGGATAGATTTTTAGTTGGAGTTAAACACAATCTTAATGGCGAATAAGCTTCTACTTCATCAGATAGCTAGTCCAGTGCTAGTCCTGTTATCAAATCAAAAACTTTGTTTTAAGTTTTACAAGCATTGAAATAAGTAATAAGAAAAAAAACTTCAATGTGTTATTTGATTTATCATTTTGGCTACAGATAGCATGATACCCAATAAATTGAAGAAAAAATTATACAGATACAGATACATTAGAAAATATGTATCTAACTACAGATACAGATACATTTGAAAAGTATCTAGATACTTCCAGACACATTTCAGATACATGAATACATGATGGATTTTGTTCAGCCAAAATTGTTCAGCCAAGTTAATTATTGAATTTTTGGGAAATTCGTACTTATCTTCATCGGTAAAAAGAATCCGTACAAGTAGTTTAAGAATCTGAACCAATATTTCCAGAAGCCACGGACAAAATGCAATATGTTGATACAAATCAGCGAAAATATGTCGGATTGCATTGAATGTGATCTAGTGATGGTTCAAATTGTTCCATACAGTCTTTTTAATTATATTTAAAACGTTTGCAATTTTTCTAGTAGAAATAGCTGGATTATCCTCTACCATGTTCGGCAGATTTTCCACTACTTCTACCGTTCTTACTCACATTGCAGGGAGAGCCTTCCTGGCCCGCCATTACATTTAAATATGCATGTTTCATTTAGATGAAGATCGTATCATATAGCAGTCATTAGTAAACTGATTTTCATTATCCGTACTAAGTAACAACAAAATATACTTTTTGAAAAATCTGTATCTCCTTCTATTTCCGAAACAAGGCGACATTCCAAAAATCATCAAGTGACAAAAGATACTTCAAATAAGCCAAATAACAACCCTTTGAATTTATGCAATATGCTTAGTAAAGATGCTGTATATCTACTTTAACAAAACAACAAGCATGCAAAAGAGTACAGCAAAATGCACTTAAAATTGAACTCTTCGATATTTTTTATTAGCTAATTAATTTATAATTTAATTCAAATCTAAATGTTTGCTCAATTCTGAGTTTATTGAAAGTAGCCCAAAATCAATCAATCTTTTTTGTCTCGTTGTTTCACGCAGATAGGTTTTTATTAAATTAAGTTTTGATAACTTGGTAAACACCTGGATAAAAATACACAAGTTTTCATGGTATTATTTAATTTGAAAAAAAATGTAATTGGAGTGCAAAAGGGAATAATGACTATTAACCTTAGTCATTATTCCGTAAGGGAATAATATATAGCATTATACTGCAAATACAAGGATGTGTACTTTGTATGATAAAGATCTACCAACAGCGGAGGTTTTTGTGAACGAGTGTATCATTTGTTTAAGTTTTTGAATGGACTGGAACAATGTCCATAAATAATACTTTTAATACTTAACTTTGCGAAGTGATAAAGTGATACATGACAACGAACTACAATATTTATACCTTACGTTGGCGTCGTACTGAGCCGTTTTTGACGATCACTTTGTTCAACTGTTCGACCGAAAGGCCGTTCTCCGCCTTGAAAATAATAAAAAATGATTCAAGATTGACTGAATGACGTCTGAAGGATGTGACAATTCTGACTATCGAAAATCAGAGGTAACCAAAAGATTAGACTTTGAGATAATATACATCATATTTGCTTTAGCACTATTTGCTTCAGCTTTCAGCATTGGTTAATATATAGCACATGTTTTAATCTGAGTTAGTTGGAAGATTATTTACCATACAGCTTGATGAAGCTATAGACAGCAGTAACGATTCTCATTTTATTTGCTATATCAAATTCTGCCCAGTAGCTTTAATAGTTAAAAAACTTGATAGTTTGCAAGCCTATAGATGGAATGACAAGTGTTTCCGATTTTTCCAGAATTACAAAATATGCTATTGTCAGTGCAAACATGCATTGGAAGAATTCTGTAGGAATTTGCACTGATGAACCTCAAGCTATGCCAGGTAGATATAACATTTTACAAGCACTTGTGACGAAGGAATCTATAGGTGTAGTCTGTACACACTATATGATTTATCGAGAAGCTGGAGAATCAAAATCGTTAAGTCCTGAGCTAAATATTGTTTGAATAGGAGTTATTGATGTAGTGAATTATATAAAAACCAGATCTTTAAAATCAAAGATTTTAGCTGTTCTTTGTAGAGATGGGAGCCGAATATATATATATCATTGTTGTTTTATTCTTCAGTCAATATTGTCACGCGGTGAGGTGTTCAAGCTGGTTTATGAAATGATAGACGAAATAGCGATGTTCTTGAGTGAGGAGGGTTCATAAGCATGCGGATGAGTTCTTTGGCAATTTATTTCAAATCAAGCTCTCCTACCTAATAGACATATTCCAAATACTTAATTCACTTAATCTTCAACTTCAGGAACATCATACACATATATTTGATTTAAGTGAAACAGTCAATGCTTCTTGCAAGAAAATACATTATAGAAAAACAAATTAAGAAAGAAGAAAAAATCTTTGAGATGTTTCCCATTAATGTATGAAATTATCCAGAGTTTCCTTTTATAAGAGATTCATAAAAAGGTGTAGTTACAGAAAGTGAAGGATCATTTAGAACATTTCAGCACTACTTTCAGCAAATTATTTTCTCGGAAGAAGAATTGGGTGACCAGAATTGGGTAATAATTTTATCTGAAAGTACACCGGCATATCTCTACAAGAAGAAAACAACTGAGCGATATTTCTTCAAGTGTCGCAGAAAAATCAAATTTTGTTATTAAGCCATTACCAATTTCTATAGTATTCCGAAGTGAAATCTTGTAACTATTCTCTTGTTAAAGCAAACGTATCCTGGATTTTTACCTTTTCCTACTTCTTACCTTTGCGAAATTGTTTTTTTTCCGCTATAGCTGCTTTAAGCAACTTTAAAGTCTAAATACAGAAACAAACTTCAAAAAGTAGCTCAAGTGTAAAATCTTGAATATTAAACCTAACCTGCACAAAATGTGCACTTTAAAGCGAGCACATATTAGTTATGAGATATATGCCTTGAGATGTTTTATTTTAATTTTAATCATTTTGATTTCTGGTGATTACATGTTTGCTGATTTCAATTTGAAATAAAGATATAATAAAATTATTGTGATATTCATTTATTCATCCCCCACCCCCTTTCCATGTACAACTTCGGTTCTCCCAAGAAAAGCGTGCACTATTGCACGAATATTATTCATGACATTACAAAATTTGTATGCAGGTGCAATGTGCTGCAAAAACTGGACACATTTGGCCAACATTTCACGTCAACATTCCAACATTTCCATAAATTTTCACTCAACTTTGTCAGTAAAGTGGAATAATATTCTCCCTTTACTGTTTTAAACTTATCAAGGTTATCTACCATTAGTATCCCATGACTATCAATAAAAACTGAGGGAATAACTTTTCCAGTAGATTTCTAACCTCGAAATTTCTTTGGTTTCGGAGAACTAGAGTGCTTTCATTCCATAAATTGTTTAGTTTCTGAGTCGTAGAAATATGGCCAAGTCTCATCCATAGTAACAATACGGTTTAAGAAGGTAGGATCTAGGATCTTCTTCAAAATAGGCATAGATTGAGCAGCACATTTCTATCCTTGCTTTGCTCGCTACTGATCAACGTTCAAGCATTTAGTGATCCATTTTGCAGAATTTTTCTTATCAACTGAATCGGTGTGGACAATTTGATAAACGCATTCATATGAACTACGAGAGGAATTCAATAATTAAACAGACTAATTGATTTAGAATAAAAGTGTTTTTTTACAAACTGAGATTTTTACTACTTTCGAGAAAAACGAGAGGAATTCAATAATTAAAGAGATACATTGATTTAGAAAAAAAAATGCTGGGTGTTTTACAAAATGAGACTTTTCCTACTTTCTCCCATAATCCCCACCAACATTAATACAATTCTCCCAACAATGACCTAGCTTTTTTATACCCGACGCAAATAAGTCTTTGCCTTGTTGTTTGAGCCACAGACCCACAAATTCTAAGACCTCCACAAAGTGTTGCTGAACTTTTTTCCACGTACTGCTTCCTTGAATTGACCAAACAAATGAAAATCAGAGGAAGCCAAATCTGCAACACCTCAGTTTTCACGACTAATGTAGTCAATGCAGATTTCAAGCGCGTTTCGACTATTTTTGCACTGTTTTGCCCACTTTCGAAATTCGAAATAAATTGTAGCCGATTTTTCACCTTCAGGAAGCAAAAAACGGCTCAACGATCTTTGTTCAACTAATGTGGAAACTTCGTGTCCGTTAAACGTTAATAGCAATTTTGAGATTATAAACAAAATAATTTGTATCAATCAACTGATCAGAGCTCATTCCAATGATGCTAACCTAAAGTCATAAAACTACCAAACTCCTCCTACAAATCGTTTTATTTCTACATCAATTGTCTCTTAAATTATTGAATTGCCCTCGCATTTAAAGTCTCAGCTATACCTTGTTTGGTTTGTAGATACTTTTTGTTTAAATGCACAAATATTTATATTATTTTATGGTATAAAATAAAAATGTTTATACGAACTTCTTTGTTTGGTTTTCATCGCTGACTCGATATCCAAATTTACGGAACACCTTTAGCGAACACCCTGTATATTCTTGCAGTAATAATTTCCATAATAGAATTATCCGTTTGAGCGTTGTCTCGGCCCGGGCGCTCAATTAAATTTAAATTTCCGATCCCATCACGATGATTAGTGCCCGTAATTGTGTTTGCTTTCAGTTTTAAGTTTGCGCATTAATTAAAATTTATTAGTGTTTAAGTTAGTGCGGAGGGGGTTTTGTTAATTAATCACCGGCACTGCGGAGATGTGTCCACCCCAAGAGAGGCCCCCTTCACACCCCGTTTCGTCGCAGAATTATTAGTGAAACAATTATGAATCCGTAAACAATGATTGTAAAATAGAGAAAATAATTGTATTACAAGAGAATCGGAAGATTTACGTATACAAGGAGTCGTAGTCGTGAGAATAAAAGTCGAAATATGTAGTGGTAGAAGAAATAATCACAGTATAAGAGAATAGAAATCGAAACTCTAAAACAGTGGACAGTAGACTCTAAAACAGTGAAAGCAGCTGGCGGACCGTTTTTTTTATTTCGTAAAGTCGTAAGCATATATTAATAATATATGAACCGTATATGTTGTGCTAGGTGTTTTTTTTGGAAAGTATCCACCCCGGATTTCTCAGAAAATTAAGGCATAATAAAAAACTCCCGAAACACGTCAATTTTTCTTTTGTGGGATCTTCTTTTTGATCCCTAGAAAATTAAAGTAGATAATAATTTATTATAATATGAGTAGAGGACTTTTACATTGGAATCGTCAATGACTGCGGCGTACTTTGAATCATATGAACGCTAGGACGTACGTCGCAACTTATATCAAAATGGAACATCATTATACAGGGTCGTCAAAGCTGATATAAAGAGGTTGGTATAAAGAGGCTGCTACATCATGCTCTAATTTATTCAATTTATCCGCTCCCCTGATATCGATTTTCGCATTTTCGAATATAAAATCGAATTTATTGTTGAGTGATCGCACCCGCGTTTTGACAAGTATTTGTCTGCGACGAAGTCGATGACATACCGGGATTGTGACCGCTATTAACTCGTGATTTTTAAGTTAAGTGGCCCTTTTTGGGGATTTTGTAGCCCGACCGCTCTCAGTCAAGGACTGGATTACAACATTTATCGGCCGTTTCAGACGTTTAGGTAAGGTCAGCCTTACCTAAAGGTCTAAAATGGCCGATTGCCTCAGATTGGGGCTACGGAAAGCCTGCGAATGGTCGAAGAACACATCTGCTACATGTCTTTTATCCAGCTATTGTTATACGCCCTTAACATAGTTAGTCGCTGCTGTTTCAGTAGACCGGCCTCCCCGAAAATCGTGTTGAGCATTCTGAATTAGATTGAATTTATTTAAGATGTTAGTCATTTTATTAAGGTTTTTTTTTTCGAAATTTTTTGAAAATACGTTTAAAACTGCAATAGGTCTGCCTCAATGTTTTGTACATCACCTTTCTCGAAGATGGGAACTACAAAAGCATTCTTGAGAATCGATGGAAAAATGCCAGTTTCAAGTATGTCATTGATAAGAAGCACTAACGGTTTTATAATAACTGGGGCAACATATTTCACTATATTGGTTGACATGTTTATGCCAATATTATTTATGTTTTTAAGATTTTTGATATCTTCATATGGCTCAACAAGATCAACGAAACAACAATTCGCATTGAAATGATTCGATATTTGAAATATTGCTTATAGGCAGTGTGTACTCTGTAGATTTCCCTGGCCCAAAGCAATCCCCTAGTGCGTTTCGAGTTTTATATGCAAAGTGCACTGCGAAAAGTTCTGCGATCATTCGAGGATGTTTAACTGTTCCATTATTGTAGTTTAATATAGTGCCGTGGTTGATTTTTATTTTCCCTGTTGTGTTGATAATTTTCCATAAATGTTTAGATTTGTTTTCGGCTTGCGCAATTCTGTTACATTAATATTCCCTTTTGCGGGCGCTTGTCAGTTTTATTATAATCTGTTTTTATAATTTCTGTATTTAGTTTTGCCCAAGGCAGATTTTTTTATTCATTCATTTTATGCATGCATTATCCTTAGATCTCTTTACATTATACTGACTGATGGGACAGCTAATATTTATTTCCCACACCAGAGTGTTAACGAATTCCATGAATCTCAAATCAATATTGTAATTATTATCGTTGAAACTGTTAAATATGTTGGCAAGATTAGTACCTAACAAATACAAAGACACTTTATGTAGATTACTTTAACTAAATCTCCTATATGTTACTAGGTTTAGCGAATCTCATAGAGTATATCATAGTTAGATGAGCACCTGAATTTGTTTGGATAACGTTCGCATACTGAGTTGAGTTGTCTAGATTATTTGCTATATAATCTTGTTTTGAAACGGAAGTTTTGTCTCTAATATCTGTACCTAAATTACCTAGTAGTTTCTCCTGAAGTTCATTTTAGATTAAATCATGTGAAAATATCATTTAGTGAGTCTCTGTGAGAAGAATCATTTAGATAACACTGGCCAACACGATTTTTGATGACTTACCTTTGACAGATGTTTCTTACTAATAACGGTGTGCTGAATTCAAATATCACGTCAGATTTTTCCGACTACATCCAGTTTTTCCTCTACAGCATACCTTCATTTTTGAGAAAATTATGTTCTTATCATATTATTTAGAGCACTAATTTCGGTAAAAAATAGGCATAAATCACTTCACAATATTCATAAAATTGTAATAATTTCCATTGAAATGCGTTGTTTTTACTGGAGTCTGTTGAAAATTTTGACGCTTCAACAATAACTTCTCAGATTATTGCTCAATTTAACATGTTTATCATGGACACAAATGTTTCACTCCCCCAAAATAAACAACAAATCAACTTAAAAATTAAAATTGAGTAGATTGAATCTACTCAAAAAAACTACGTATTTTTGATTTGCTCTTCCAGTTACATGGTTATCTACGTGGTTATATTGATTTTAACATATAATTAAATTTTACAATTAAATCAAGTTCACTTATTTGAGAATTATTTATTCGTTTCCATAGAAATGCGCTGTTTTTACTGAAGTCAGTTGAAAATTTTGATGCTGCAACAATAATTACTCAGTTTTTGCTCAATTTTACATGTTTACCATCGACACAAATGTTTCTGCACTACCCCAAAATAAACACCAAATCAACTTTTAAATTAAAATTAGCTTTCGTGTTTAATTGAGCAATTAGATAATTGTTATATTTAATTTATATTTATATATTATTATATTAAATTATATTAATTTATTATTTATTAATTATTATTATGTATATATTTAAAATTATTTATTTTCTAAATTCAATGAGTCAAAAATATTTTTGTACATATACGTATTCTTTCACATATGTAGATTCAAATTTAATAAACCAAAGTATATAATCCTATTTAAAATTTCAATGTTGCCAATATTACTATACCATTGTTACCAATGTTACTATTAAATTACCACTACTCAAAATAGAGGGAGAGGGTAAATGATAAAAATGTGTTTCTATATTTATTCCTAATCTCCATATTACCTCACCAAAATTTCATGAAAATATTTAAACAGTTTTCAAGGTATCGCCTTGTAACTCTTTAAAACGTTCACCCTGTATATGTCCTCAATAAATGTGTAGGGCCAAAAACAAAACGTATTTATAATGCACTTCCAAATTTTATACTAATACATTATTTATTTTAAATATATAAATTATATTGTATATATCTCTTGTATATTTTAAATATACAAGGTGTGCAACAACTTCGAGGCATAAATTTAAGATCTACATAAATAATAAATAAAAACAATTCTTATAGTAATGTAGTGTGCTTAGAATTGCACATAATTGTTTCATTATATTAATTGACATTAGAAAAAACTGTTTAGTTTTACTCTGCTACGAAAAGAAGAAGTTTGAGTGTTATTCTGAAATATATTCTGAAATATATACGGATATGATGTGGATTACCAATGCAGCCGCAAGAAGACTACACGGAAAGATACAACATTTTTTAATTATTATTTTATGTATTCTGAATAGTTTAACCTCGAATATCTCAGAAAAACTTTTATTTTTCAGAAGTTCAAGAAAAATAGTATATGATTTAAACAAATCCAAACTTCAAAGTTTTTATGTAGCAATACCCAAAGAAGAACCCCGGTTTCTATGGCACTGTATTTACTCAGATGATTGTAATTATTTGTGAATATATGTATTGCTAGTGGGTGACTCGTCGCAAAATATCAGATTTCCAAGTCTACTCTAATAGAAATATTAATAAGAAAACTGATTTGCTAAGTAACACTTTAAGCTCTTACATTTTGGAAACAAAAGCGATTAGAAAACAAAAATATTTACATTTTCATTTAATTTTGCTTTCCTTAGCATGGTCCTAGAGTTATGCCACGAAGTTGTGGGATATCGTGTATAAGAACATCTAGAGTACCTACATATCTATATACATATAAATCACTTGACAATATTCATAAAATTGTATTAATAATGCTAGATATACAAATTTATGAGTACTTTGTTACATTCACATCAACTTTTACTCGAAAACACCGAAACACGGTTTCAGGAGTAAATTTTCGTTTGTACGATTTTCTGGAATGCTGTTAATTCTGCACAATCTCGTTTTATAATCCAACAGTAGTAGGCCATCATCCCACTTTCGTTGATATCTCACCTCCATATATTTTAAATTATGATGAAATCATTCGTCTTGTTCGTCACTCACATCTCCTAAATTTTCCGGAAATAAGATTGCTATTAAGGAAGTGAAGTTTATTGCTCATATTGCATCCCAGATTGCAGAATTTTTGAATTAATGTGCCAACTAGGTCTTTGTAATTTTTAATTCAGATAGTACCGAAACGTGAAAATGTGGAAAAAATACGAAATACGCCAAAAGAACTTGACGTGATATGGAACAACGGGTACCATATTTGAAATCAGGTCACCAAGATTAGCCAAAAATAAGCATCAAACCTAAGTCATGTGAACAAAAGTTCAAAATTGTTGGCCTGTGTAATCAATGTTGAAAATTTTGATTTAATTAATCTCTAAAGCCACTTCTTGCTTTGTCTGCTAACACTAGGATTATTGGTTTATTGTAGGATGTTGTTGGTTTAGTTCTTCTAGTTGCATCACTTCTAGTGACGTCGGGAGTAGGTGTGACCGTCTCCGTGCGGACGTGTGGAATATTCAACCCTAAAATATTATCGCTATTTTCTTCTGAATATTTTTCTGCGTTTGTTTGGCGATTTTTGTTAACTACTCGGTATTACATAAAAACTCATATCTTGCTCGTATATCATTCGAAAGAGAGTACATCAACGTAATGCTTGCACTGATCGATGATTCAGGTCAAATTTGAATATTGGTGGGATAAAAGTGATTTATCGAGGTGTAATGAGATCCGAATGTGAAAAATGGGGGAATTCCGGCGCAGGCCCCCGGACAATACATCTGGAGTCTTTGCATGCATACGCAGCTCTTATCGGGGCCCCATATTTTAAGCACGCCCCTTCTACTTCTCCATTCCGACACGTTACGGGTGCGTACACGAGAAGGAAACGATTCGTGATAACGTAAATAACCACCAAGTTACAACTTAAATTCCAGACAAACTTACAGGCTATTTGATCATAATCAAAAGTAATAATAGTTATTTATTTATTTAAACTAAAATTCTTAAATATTTTGATGTTATTTTGCATATCGTTTAAGTTATTAAAATTGAATAGAGTTATTGTGAGATAGATTAGTAAATAGATTAGGTAGTTTATAAGTAAACTTAGTATTGTAATAATAATAGCGCAATCAGTAGAACCTTATACACTGCTCAACATTTAAACTGGTATACATACAAGAACATATATAAAAAACAATTGACTACTTTTTGAACAACACCTCCTTGCTTAATTGATAGTATATGGTTCTGAAACCACTTTTAGGGCGAAGAATTAAAAGAATAAAACTTAAATAACGAATTTCAATTGTTTTAATAGAAAAATAACAAAATCTTCATTTTAGTATTACAGAAAAGTATGCTCTGGAAGGAAATGATAACCAAACACTTAAAGATTAATAATTCTTGGGACCTCTTATGACCTCTTGGCAACGTCTTGACATGCAGGAAATCAGATCCCGAATGTAATGCTAAGGAATATTTAGCCATTCTTCCAAAACGGCAGTTCGGAGCTCATGGTGATTGTTTGCATCCACTCCTCATGACATTTTCAACCTTTTCAGGTAATACCATAAGTACTCTATGGGATTCAGATCAAGAGAGTTCGATGGCCAATCCATGTGCGTAATATTGTTCTCTTCAAAAAATGCATTGATTTGCCTTATTCTATGTGGACGCGCATTATCATCAACAAACACGAAACCATCGCCTATTTCATTGCCAAATGGCAACACTACAGGTTCTAATACCTCATGAAGATACCTGACACTATTCATTGTAGCATTTCCAAGCATAACCAATTCAGTACGACGAGTCGCAGAAATAACTCCCCTAACGCTCAAACGGTAATTGAACCGCCTGCATAAGCTTGATGGTAAGTCACGTCGTTCTCAATATAGCGTTCTCCTCTGCTTCTCCAAACTTTTACTCTTCCATCTGAGCTAATCTAGACGCACTCTGGTCTCGTCGTTAAGCAACAACCCCAATCTTCAACACTCCAATTTGCATGTTGGTGTGCCCATTCTAGCCTTCTTCTTTTGTGGGCTCTGGTCAACTATGGACATTTTTTAGAAGATCTGGACCTTAAATTTACCCCATGGAGTCTTCTTCTTACTGTTTGAAAGGATACTTGAGTACCAGTTGCATTCAATAACTGAATTTGGAGTGTTCTTGCAGTAGAAAATCTATTCCTTCGAGTCTAAATCGTAATAAATCGGTCTTCCCTGACTGTTGTACTGCGATTTCCCCTTCCGCCGTGCCTATATTCGACAGATCCAGTATAATTAAAACGCATTCAAAGTCTTCTGATCACATTATGGCTCACATTGAAATGGGCTGCAACAATTCTTAGCGATGCACCTGTCGTAAGCATTCCCTTAGCTTGGCTCATCTCTTTAATATTTAAACGCCTTAATGGCATCTTTAAAATGCAGTCAACCACTTACTCGAGATGTTCGAAAAAATTCTCTTATAACTTGATAAGGAATAAGCGTCCATGAGCTCAGTAACTGCACTGACGACAGATAAACAACAATTGTTTCACAAATGTTATTCGATAGGCATTTATTTGCATTCCGAAACACAGTCCTGATCATATAGGAAGTCATGCCAAACGCACAAGATTTTTTTTCAATAAAAAAAAAAAATACTACATATTATATAAGTGTACCAGTTCAAATGTTGAGCAGTGTATTATAAAAAGCCAGATTTACAGAAAATCTGTATTATAATTTTTAAATGATCGTGGAATGACATACAACATGCCCATAGAATCGTAAAATTACCAGGAACAAGGACATCGTAATGAAAATTCATATGGGGATGCAGACATGCAGGAATTATTAATGTTTGGAATATGGACGGATACATTATATTGACAATGTAACCATGGTGAGGTCAGGTGACTGTTGTAACGCGTTACAATAAACAGTTTAGAAGTTGTGGAAAATTTAAAATTACAACGACAATGGATGATCGGGGTGAGTCTATAAATAGACCCCGCAATAGAAAAAGCAGACATTTCCTTTTGAATCGCTTGAATTTAAATCCAAGTACGGAGCGAATGGACGCCCAAAAAAATAATTAAAACAGAGTTATACAGAGTTACAGAGTTAGAGATATCTGAGAATTTTAGTATTGTTAGTGCATGTGTCTATTGCGTAAGGGCAACGATATTCCAGTCGGTTGTGCTAGGAAAAACCGAACATAGGCGAGCGATGACCAGAGAGGGACCGCTTCAAATTTAAACGGAGCACAATTTGGGGAGAGAATTGGATTGCGAATTTCCTACGAAGCTGTTTGCGGGGGCAACGTTGCTGTTTGCGGGATTTGGATGAGCTGCAACTTCATGGATCATTGAGGTTATGCAACAGCATAACCAACCTCAGAAAAGGATCGTCAATACATCTAAAGTGGTGTGCACTATCAACTAACAAGATTCGAAACGAAAAAGTATCGATTCAACATAAACATATGCGCTCATTGTGCTTATAGGATATTTAGTTAGGAAATTAGTTTTGTTAATCTAGAAGCTTAGGTGTTAAATAATTTTGATTTCGTTCAGTTTGAATTTGAGTTAATCGTTTGATATTTTTGGTGATAAATTTTTTGTTTAGTTTTTCAATTTATGTTTATTGAACTCAATTTGAACCAACAATATTTGCATTTATTTCCAAGATCTTCTACCTATGGGACCTAACTTCTTGACCCTGAGATTAGAACTAAGTTTTACGAAAGTTATTATATATAACCACAAATTACCAATAAAAATATTCACAACAAAAATATCATCACAACAAAACATCTCAATCTATATGTTTTTATTACTACACTGGATACCTAAAGACTGGCAGATAAGTTAAGCGGAAAAGTTGAGATACAGTGGATTGCAAAAAAAAAGTAGACAAGAAATTTTCGGCTGCTTGAACAACCTTGATGTTAGAAATATCACGTAAGTGCCAGTGTCATTAATTACAATTAAAGAGATGACTTCAACGACATTTTGTGTATTTGGTAAACTGGTGAGCCAAAAGTGTACCCTGAAATACCGTCACCTGGAAGAGGCATTTTAATAATCAACTTATATAAGTATTAAACTGAATGTCAGCTTTGAAAGACTGTAAAATTTCAAAGAAATGGGCGTTATAAAAAAACATATTTATACAAGAACATTTTGAGAAAAAAACAAATACAGGAAACTGCTTTTGTCTACTTCTTTTTGCAATCAACTGTATCTTAACTTTTCCGCCAGTCGTTAGGTATTATTATTCATCAATATTTATAGTAGCATCCGCCATTGATAATTGCAGACCAATTAACTAGAGACTTAGGAGGGTCGCACACGTTAGGTTATTATCGCAATCGAACATTGCGACACTCAACGACTGGTATATATTATTCTCAGTTCCGTATAATGGTTCTCTCCTTTCTGGTGTATAATATTCAATGAAAATAATTCTTCTTGTTGGTCTTTCCATTCTCCTAATTTAAACAAATATTTATAATGGTTTGACTCTAAAACTTTTTAAGGTCAGAAAACCAAGAAAATCTATTCTTTTTTTGCGACCTCTTCATCGTTTTGTGTTATCCTGGTTGGAATTTAACCTATTTTATCATTCCTTATTTTCAAGGGTATTTCAAAATTGTCTTCTATATATAGCATAATTTTTAATTCACACTATTTTTTCTACTGGGTTTCAAATATGACATTTTCTTTGAATATGTACCTATATTTATTCCTCCTCCTTTCTGAGAGCAACAACCTAATTCCCCTCAGCATTGACGAATTTTACGATATCCTCTCTGTTTGTCGGGTTAGTTACTGCGTAGCGTATTTTTATTCTGTAAATTTTATTTTCTGAATACGTACACATATCTAAGACTAAGATTAAGTCTTTAAGACTTTCCTCTCAAAGACTATGCATATTTTTAGTTTTGATTTGTAATTTATGAGTATACTTCTTTGTAGTTTCTACCATGCCAAGTAGTACTTAGTTTCTGTTTAGAAACACATACATCTGTTTGATGCCATCGGTAAAGAAGTTTTTGCTATTCAATTGGGCTACCTAATATTAAGTATGTAGTTTTATACGAAAAGTACATGCATATACAAGGTGTATCTAAATACTTGTAATTACGCCACCATGTAAAATATGTTTGATCCGCTCCAGTAAAAATGGTTCTATTTTTAACACAGGCAACTTAATTTACACTCATTAGACATGAATATGGCAATAAAAGTTATCTTCGTGCTATTCTAATTTCTATTGTGGAATTTGATATTTGACTGCTGAAATACGAAATTATTATTAGTTTCAGCAATATATGTGGCTTCCAAACACATAAAAAGACAACAATGAAGAATTATTTAAAGACCCACGAGACATTTCACTCATTACTCATGAAGATGGCAATAAAAGCTATCTTCATGCATTTCTAATTTCTATTGTCAATTTGATATTTAACTACTCAAATACTAAATTATTATTAGTTTCAGCAATATGTGTGGCTTCCAAGCACATGAAAAGACTACAATGAAGAATTATTTAAGGGCCCACGAGTTTAAATGTACAATATTTACATAGCCTTACTGTTAAAATCTACGGCATTCTTGAATTGTGTGTATATAAAAAAAATAGATATGCATGAAAATGAAGTCCTCACAGGCAACATCCCCAAGTGGGGCAGATTACTCCACTCCATAAACAAGCTGTAAACTGAAAATCATGCAGAAATTAATGAAATAAACGAGCTGCGACAAATCTAATAATTGCTCCGCTTTAAATCTGACAATGTTACAAAATGTTTTTCTATTGCAAATTGAGGACTAGCACACAATAAAACAATCACATACAGTTATAAATGTAATCAAAGTAAATTATTTAATAAATAGAAACATAAAAAAAGTAAATATTTAGAAAACATAATTAATAAATAAAATATATAATCAAAGCAGATGTTGAAAATGTGTACCATTTGCTTGTAAACACATTTGCACTTGTCTTCTTTTATTGTTGAAAATGTTGATTAGCATTTAAGGAGGTATGGTTCGGCAAACATTTACGATTACTGCCATTAACTCTTCCAACGTCTGCAGTCTTCTTTGGAAAACTCTATCTTTTAAATATCCAAAAATTGAATAGTCCAGTGGAGTTAGATCTGGAGAGCGTGGTGGCCATAGTCCTTGACTAATTAGTCTATTATTAAAAATTCTTACAGATAAGCTAACGTTGCTCTGGCTGTATGAGCTGAAGCACCATCTGGTTGGAAATATCAGTTCTGCAATTCTTCATCATCTAATTGGTCTATGAAGGGCTGGCCAATTGGTTGCCCATATCTCTCAGCGTTTATTGTGTCATGAAAGAAAACATATGCCCAATTATTCTACGGCGAGACACAGACAACCAAATTCCAACCTTCTGAGGATGTAGTGGTGCTTCCACAAAAAGATGAGGGTTTTCACCTATGGTTTTGTGAATTAACATATTCTGATAGGTGGAACCAAGCCTTATCACTGAAAAATGTTTAATCGAGCAATCGATCGTCATTTAAATTTTCCATAAATTATCGGCAATAACTCAATCGGCGTATAGGATCCACTGGCACCAATTCTTGCACCACTGAGACCCTATAAGGGTGTAAATTCAACATCTTTCTCACAATTCTATGGCAGGTGCTCGAGGAAATTCAAGCTTGCATAGCCAATTTACGAATTGACTTTTGAGGGCTTACTTCGAGTCGTTCACGAACATCTTCAATAACCTCTCCTGATACTGAGGGTCTGCCCGAGGATTTTCCTTTCTGAACACTACCGGTTTCCCTAAAACGGTGCACTATTTTTGTGACTGTGAAACAATCACGGACAAAACGTGAAACAATTTACGTTTTGTCAATTCGTGAAATTGACAAAATCGACTATTCAAATCGGTGGTCAGGGAACTTTTGTTGAAATTCCCGAACGCACTCTTCAATTGAATAAATCCATGCTCCAATTTCAAATCTTCCATTACGAAAGTAAGCGTCAACAATAAAGGTGTGTACACTTCTGATCAGTGTACATTTTAACAAACTACTGTTAGTATGTTGTCTGACTGTTGACAGGTATGGTTGACAGTGACACTTCTCAAATAGTACAGTGTACAAATTTGAAAGGCGGCACAATTGAATTGAAATGATTACATAATACAATCATTTAGGTGCACCTTGTACATTGTACCGTGCGAGCAAAAATTATTATCATCAACGTTTGATTTGCATCTAAGGCTATACAGTTTAGCTTAAAATTAATTAGTTTGGCATATCATGTATTTGACACTTTTTTAATCTATATTTGGTTAGTTATATCATCCCGTTGTAATTGTGATCTAAACCAATCACTAGGTTTTTCAGCCCAAACCCTACGTTTTTGAGCCCAAGCCCGCTTGGATGAAAATAATGTTTGCTCGCACTGTCAGTGTTGCATTGTCATACGTTCTATCAGAATTAATTTACTTTTTCTTCAAACGTCAGAAAATTATGTCGTTATTTAACTCAGTTGACTATGGAAAAAGTCACATTTCTGCCAGCGGTAGTTTTACCTTTCCTTTCCCAGCCGGTGGAAGGGAAACTGACATGGCAACATTAAATAAGCAACGCGAAGCGATACTGTAAATTTCATTATATAACAATTAAATATATCAGTGTTTTGCAATTCTGTTCCTATTTTCTGGCAGATATCCTGCTTTCACTGACAATAGATTAAATCTATAATTGGTTTCTTGAACAGAAATTATTACTGTCACTGTCAAATGCTGAAATAGTTTCTGTCAATAAAACAAAAAAAACGATACGATGCATTCTTTGATATTATATTTATTTGTTTTTAAAGAAAAAATCGTATATTTCACTTGGAGGCGAAGCGATTTTTCATGGCTTGCCTTCTATTACTCGCCTCACTTCGTTCGGTGCACTACTTCAGGCGCGCCATGAAAAGTCTCACTTCTCCTCCACGTGAAATAATATACTATTTTCTTCAAACGTCAGAAAATTATGTCAATATTTAACTCAGTTGGCTGTGGAAAAATGTCACATTTCCGCCAGCGGAAGTTTTACTTTTTCTTTCCCAGCCGGCGAAAGGGAAAGTGTTGTCATGGCAACATTAAATAAACAACGCGAAGCTATACTATAAATTACACCAAATAACAATTATATATCGATGTTTTACATTTCTTTTCATGTTTTCCTGTAGATATACTGCTTTCATTAATAATAGATTAAATCTATAAATGTTTTTTTTCGACAAAAATTATCACTTTCACTGTCAAATGCTGAAATAGTTTCTGTCAAGAAAACAAAAAATCATACGATGCATTGTTTGATATTAAATTTATTTGTAAAAATTATATATGAAACTCAGGAGTTTTTGTTTTTTGCAGAAGAAAAAATAGCATATTTCACTTGGAGGCGAAGTGACTCTTCATGGCGTGCCTTCTATTATGCGCCTCACTTCGTTCGGCGCGTAAACTAAGGCGCACCATGAAAAGTCTCACTTCTCCCCGTGAAATAACATACCATTATTGCATAAGTGCTTGATTACTCATAGTTCGGGGTTAATTTATGAAATTGATGTAATAGATAGAAGCTTGTGGGATTTGAAATATTAGTACATTTCCAGGAAATTCGAGTGCGTGCAGCAATATATTATGATTATGATGGTTTTTAATATAACTTATCGATCTGATTATTTCAGCAATCCAATTCACAACTCGCATCTCGCGCGTGTTATCCCATTCGATCGGAAAGTTTTTTTTATTCTTCCCTCATCCGTATGAAGAGTTTAATAAAAAGCGAGGAAAACAATTCATGGAATGTTTTCCCCTAAGGACGTCCCCGGGAAACGGTAAAAAAAAAACTCAGGGCTATAACTAACCCGCCGAGGAACGATCCAATTTCGAAAAGTGTTGCTTTAATCAGTGCCACGTACCTTGCCCATCGATGGCCTGTCCTCGCTCTAATGCTGAAAGATTCTGACAATAAAATGCAAAATAATATTACCAGGAGTTACTCTTTTGGCGCATTATTGTTTCCATCTTTGGGGTTGCTCCACGTGGTTCGGTGGAAACTTTCTGCTTATGCGGGGGCGGCTGCTAGGAACGAATTCCGGCCGCAAATAGGTGTTCATCGTGTACCGTGCATTTACTATTAATTCGACTGTTTGCTGCCCCATTTGCGCTTGAAGTACGACGCCTCAGTTTCATGGCACAAAAGGAGCTTGGAATAGTTTCTAGCAGTTATACCCCTATGCCTGTGGGGCTGCGAGACAGCGCCGATTGTTGTGTGTGATTTATATGGGGGCGCAGGGATTAGTTAAAATTTGTCATTCATTAATACAAGCTATTATTGTACCCTTAAGTATTGTATATGGCTATTTGTAACCTCCACGTCAAGAAATTATTGGAAAAGTATTCGAAGTGGCAGGTTTTGCAAGACGCGTGGATTCAATTCAATAGATATGCATAACACTTTTGGAATACACTCTGGAATACACTCTCTGTAACGGGTCTACCCCTACAGCTAATTTGTATGATACCTGGGTACGGACCGTACGGACCATAAATTTGCATTTTTGGGACGAGACGTCATTTATACTTCAAGGAGGTCGATTGGCAAACACTTCCGATAATTTCGTAACACTCTATAAACCCCAAACTAAGGGAAGTGAATGCAGAAACTCATTTATAACAGAGTTTACAGATTATCCCAGACAATAATAAATTATCAAAGTGTCATTCCGCACGTTAATTATTCTGCGCTAATTGCATAATTACGAGTATAAACAATTATCCGGCGGGACGAATCCGTAAGTTCCCGTTCGGAGGGGGCCGCCAGTGGGGTAGTCAATTAAGTTGTTTTTCGCCAATAATCTGGTACGCCTCGTGTTTTCGCAGTTGTTACATTTGCATAATTAATGCGATAAACTCGGGGTAACCGTGATTTATAGCGGGGCGCCCGTTCATTTTTTCCTAGCCGCCCCCGCGATCTTCAACGCCCACCCCCCTCTACACCCCGCGAGAGATAACGGGTTAAGTTAAATTAAGTTCCACGCTAGTGCTCGGTTTTAACTAATCACTGCATCCCCGAGGGGCAAACCCTGGAGTCGAGTGGCTCCCACCCCCGGCATGTCTGATATGTGGATGTTGTAGTTGCGTTCGGGAGTAACGTTTCGTGTCCCGTGTATAATTTAATAAGTCACTGAATAAAGAAGATAGGGACGTGATTACACACCTCGAACTGTAATTGAGTTACACGACGCCGATGAGGCACATCATCTTCAATCATCGTGTGTTGGGTGCGTACGGTGATTAATCACAAAGCAGTGGTGTATAATTTCCCTAATGAACACCTCCTGTTAGAGGGAACGCCCACTATTTACTCCTTATTAAATTTAATAAATAAAAACAGAATCAGAACAAAATTTTTAGACTTCAGAATAATAATAATAATAATTTAATTTTCACATTTGAAATTTCCGCCATGTGAATAATAGAGTAGCATCAATGTAAATATACACATGTCCATAATATGTTTCTAAAGAGATACTGCTTGTTTCTGGTAGGATTTCCTGATTTTAATATCAATTTGATATAAGAGTTGCGCAAATACTTCTTGTTCTGTAGTAAATTTATAGGAATGTACAACGGTCCAAGCAATGGCTAAGCTACACGAATCAAAGTAAAAAAATACAAACTTTTTTTTTTAGTGGACATGTTTGGTTTTGCATCCGCGCTCCTCAATAAATGTGTACAATTTAAAGTTAGTGAATTCACTTTGGTTATTTCTTTGATATGTAAAGGGTTTTCAATAGGGACATAACAATTTTGTTTTTTAATACGGAACATAACCTACAAACTTTTTTATGATCTGTCAAAATCAAAACGTCAATCAAGGCTTACATTTTATCATGGTGAAGTTCACGAACGATTTTTGGAAATCGTTAAAACTTACTACCAAAATTCTGCGTCGGTAGTCGCAACTTTAAGAGCGTTGACTCCAATTTTAGGTCGCAATAATCGTCCCACTAGACAAGCTGTGCTAGCGATGGTGAATAAATTTGAATCAACATATTCACTATTGAATGTTCCTGTGCCAGTGAAACAACTCACCGGTCCAAGTACTGAAAATATTGCAGCTGTAAGAGCTTCAGTTTAAAATGAACCAAACAAATCGATTCCGCGCCGTTCACAAGAATTGGGAATTTCTCAGTCCACATTATGGCGAATTTTGCTTAAAAATCTCCAGCTACATCGTTACAAGATCAAATTAACCCAAGTACTGAAACCTCAGGATCATTTAAAGCGCCGAAACTTATCCGATTTTGTTCTGCAAAAGTTTGGAGAAAATCCTGAATATCATCGAAAAATTATATTTAACGATGAAGCTAATTTTTGGCTGAATGGCTTTGTCAATAAGCAGAATATGCGTTATTGGATAGCAACAAACCCACAGGTGCTTCATGAGACTACATTGCATCCACAAAACGTGAGCCTGTGGTGTGGATTTCATGCCTGAGGTGTGATAGGGCCGCATTTTTCGTCTATGAAAATAATCGCCATGTTATGATCAATGGAGTTCGCTATCGTGCCATATTGGAAGACTATTTTTGGCCAGAATTGGATGGACTTGACATCAGCGATATGTGGTTCCAACAAGATGGTGCCACAAGCCACGCAGCTGGTCAAACAATTGATTTATTGAGAGGAAAATTTGTAATCGTTTAATCTCGAGAAATGGCCAGTCGAATGGCCACATCGTTCATGCGATTTGACGCCGTTGGATTTTTTCTTATGGGGTTACCTTAAGTCGAAGGTTTATTCCAACAATCCAACAATGTTAGAGGAGCTCAGGAACAACATTGAACGCGAAATTGCCAACATTCCAGCTTATATGTGTGTATATCCAGCTTATAAGAGTGATTGAAAATTGGATCCAAAGAATCGAACACTGCCGTCGTGCTCGAGGTGGTCATATGGACGACGTCCAATTCCATACATAATTGTAACATGTGTACTACACCTGGAATAAATTTTAGTCTGATATCTCAATTATTCTGTATTTTATTTAAATACAAAATTGTTATGTCCTTATTGTATAACCCTTTATGTGGCAAAAGTGTCAAAGATCTAGACTATAACCATCTATTTAACAAATTGCAAAGGCAAACTGTAACTTTTCTTGTAGTTATAACCAGGTACAGTGAACAAAATTGTGTTAAAGATCGTTGGTTAAAACCCAATGACATAAAAATAAGTGCAATAGGTACGTTACATATGAGGCGTTTATTTTGAAAATAACCCAAGTCCATTTTTCAAATTTTTATTATTGAAATTAGTGACGTTTATAATTCGAGGTTAGCTGGTATAAACAACAATTGGTGGTTAAGTATCTTGGAATCGTATAAAAATGTTGAACACATAATTTTTTATACTTAATTCAACACATGCATTATTTTGTGTTTCATTAAAGTGGCCACTTCATTATTGATAACGTCCGAAAGTACGGATTTTCATATTTCCGAAGGCAGAGAAAGAATTTTAGAACAACATTTATCATCAGAGTATGCAGATCTACGTAGTATGAATGATGGTGAAATATTATATTAAAACATTGCGAAACTGAAACGAAATACAGGGAAAATGAAAAAAAATATATAGAAAAAAAATCAGAACTGAGACTCTTCGTTATTTGTTCTTTAGGTTCACCCTCGCCTTTATCAACTTGTGATCTCAACGTTTCCTCTTCCCTTGTAGAGTTTAACAACCTGTATTAAAATTGTGTTAAAGGGCGTTGGTTAAAACCCAATAAAATAAAATAAAAGTGCAATAGGTACTTCACATATGAGCTATTTACTTTGAAAATGGCAGAAGTCCATTTTTCAAATTTTCGTTGTTGAGCTTAGTGACGTTTATAATTCGAGGTTAGCTGGTATAAACAACAATGTGTGGTTAAGTATATTCGAAGCATATAAAAATTTTGAACACATACATTTTCACACTTAGTTCAATAATCAAATACATTATTTTGAAAGCGTCCACTTCATTATTGATTATGTGCGAGAGGACGGATCTTCAAATTTCTGAAGGCAGAGGGAGAAATTTGTGAACAGCATTCAACATCAGAGGATGCAGATGTACATGGATACAAATGATGGTGAAATATTATATTAAAAAAAAAGTGAAAACTGAAACGAAATACAGGGAAAATGAGAAAAAATAAGAAAAAAAAATCAGAACTGAGACTCTTCGTCATTTGTTCTTCAAGTTTACCCTCGCCTTTATCAACTTATAATCTCAATGCTTCCTTTCTCTTGTATAGTTTAATAACCTGATAAAGTTTTTCAAAACAAAAATTGCTGTTGTCGATAAACTTGCATAAAAAAATTTCGAAGTAGAAGATACAAAAAAACATGCTTGAGAAGTATTGAAATTTGAGAGATTTTAATAAGCAACATATATTGCTATAAGAAGCTACCAAGCGATATGATGCCCTTTTGGCTATGATATCTTGCGGGGTCTTTTCGGCGTAAGTGTTTACATAAGTATTTACAGTATTTACATTGCAGGTATATTATATAATGGTGGATGGTGGGTGGGAGTGATATGTGTTAGATATGAAAAAATCACTCTTTTAATATTTTGCGTAGGGTGTTTGTAGGGTGTTTTATGTTTGTGCATCTGGTGACTAGTTCGAAGCATAATTTATCCATGATTGTCCAGTTTGTTTCGTTTTGTTTAAATTTATGTCTGAGTTTTTCGTGTCTGTCCAGTATTGGTAGGATATTTTTAATGTTGTAAAGGGTGTTTTTTTTAGACATGTGGTTTTCAAGATGGCTTTACTTTTTTCGGAGATTGTCTTTTGGACAGCTGTCACTTGATTTATACTCTGTTTGGTTTGCCATTTCATAATGAATAGACTTACTTCTGAACAACGTTTGCAAATCGTGCAAATTTATTACCAAAATAATGGTTCGGTTCGCGCGACGCATCGCGCGCTGCGTCCAATATTCGGTCGACATAATCGCCCTGCAGAGTCGGTAATTCGAGCAACCATGGATCGGTTTCGCACCACGTTTACTCTAGTGGATAATGCGCATCCTCAGAGACGCCGTACAGTGCGCACCGAAGACGCTATTGCTGCTGTGAAGCAGAGTATCGAAGAAGACCCGAATGAGTCCATTCGCCATCGCGCGCAACAATTGGAGCTGTGCCCATCAACTTTATGGAAGATTTTCAGGAAGGATCTTGGTTTGCTTGCTTACAAAATCCAACTCGTGCAAGAATTGATGCCAAACGACCATCAAGCGCGTCGCACGTTCGGTGAATGGGCCCAAAACGAGATGGCCACCGATCCTGATTTTCACAAGAAAATTTTGTTCAGCGATGAAGCTCACTTTTGGTTAAATGGGTATGTCAATAAGCAAAATTGTCGCTTCTGGAGTAGAGATAATCCACAAGCTATTGTTGAGACGCAGTTACATCCTCAAAAAGTCACTGTTTGGTGTGCTCTATGGGCAGAGGGATTCATTGGTCCATATTTCTTTAAAAATTAAGCCGGCCATAATGTTACTGTTAATGGGGAACGCTATAGAGCCATGATTAATGACTTTTTCGTGCCTGAATTGGAGGATGCTGATGTGGACGATCTATGGTTCCAACAAGACGGTGCTACATGCCATACAGCCAACGCAACAATCACTTTATTGCAACAAACTTTTGGTGAGCGCATTATCTCGCGTCGTGGACCTGTGGCGTGGCCTCCAAGATCGTGCGATTTAACACCGCTGGACTATTTCTTGTGGGGTTATGTGAAATCGCTTGTGTACGCAGATAAGCCCGAGACGATTGACGCCTTGGAAGAAAATATTCGGCGCGTTATTGCTGACATACGGCCCCAATTGCTGCAAAAAGTGGTCGGAAATTGGGTCTCTCGGCTGGAATTTCTTCGAGCCAGCCGCGGCGCCCACTTACCCGAAATCATTTTTAAAACATAATGGCAAACCCTTATCTTTCTAATAAAGCTAAATTCTTGGCCATAACATTAAATTACATGCGTTTTATTTCTTCTCGAAAACCACACGTCTAAAAAAAACACCCTTTATAATGCTACCTTTCGATTTTCTTCATTTTCATTAGCGTGACTAGGTAAGTAAATACCACTCGGTGTATATAATAGGGGCTAATAAAGTTTTTATATAAGCACGAATTAATGCCGTGATTTTTTTTCGACCGAAGATTCCGACCGGTCACTGTATATTTTGCCATATTTTATTCTTGATTAAAAATGGAGAAGGTTTGTCTTAATATACAGGTTCAATGGGAATAGAGAATGATCTAAGCTGATAGCAGTCTAGCGAGGATTATCAACACCAACATATTCTGTTAGATTTCATATTGCTAGGCGTACTCTCGTGATCACTTAAGAGGCCTCTTTACCCATAGGTGGTATAGGGAATTGCTAGTAAACGACAGCCAAGATCATGAACGGATTAACATAATTACAATCAAAGACCCGATTTAGAAAGTTTAAATACGTATCTACAATTGTGCCGAGTAGTTTTAAGAAATAATAAAATGGTGATTTATGGAGGATGTTGAGGTGGATGTTGATTAAAAGAATGGTATGTTTAGCCGATTTGTGATATTTTCTTCTGTCTTTATTTAATGAAGACAGGATACATGTAATGGAAATTCTCTCAGGGTATTTGGAGCTAATGTTGCGATTCACCTTCTTTTTTTTTTGTTCCCATATCTTGAATTATAATGGAGTATTCTTGTCTGCACATAAATTCGGATAGGTGATCAGAAATAAGTCACAAATTTGTCTAATTGTAGATAAATGATTAACTTTTTAAATGAGTTCTCCGATTGTAATTATGTTAACCCGCTCATGAATTATTTGGCTGTCGCTTATTAATAATGCCAGTATACTAGCGGGAATAAAGAGGCTTCTTAAAAAAAACAGAAATTCTAATAGAAAACTAGGATGGACTTATGATGAATGCTTATGATGATTTTCACCAGTAGCAAACAATGAATATGTCTGCGAACAGAAATTGGCCTTATTTCCACCATTGCCACAGTATTACGAAACGTGTTTCTTGAGAGACAAAGTTAAATATTTTCTGATCGGTCACACTAAATTTAATGATTTTTTAGACTTACATGTAGGAATGATTAAACTACATATCGATGGTCTAGTGCACAAATTTTATACTAAAGTACTAAAGTACTAAAATAAAATCTAATTTTTTGTAAGTAATTTACACATTTATGCACCTCCTTAAAGTTGGCACAACCACTTCTCATAATTTTCAGCGCAATTTTTATAAAAATAAAATCTCTATAATGTAGGACAAATTTAGGACTAATTTGTGCATAGTATTAAAGAATACAATTCAATGAAGTGTTGTTATTAGTGAAAAAAAAAGTTTTTAAAGAAAATAATTGAGTTTTTTTAAAATTTCCTTATCAATTAAACATTTTTACGCATTTAACCTAATTTCATCCGAAAGTGTACAACCTTTGTGCACCACACCATCGTTATAATATAATATAGAGCAATTATGAAAATATACAATATATCAAATATCCTTTCTTGAGGTGTTAAAGTACCAAAAGATCAAATTATTGCTATTTAATTTTGTAATAATAAGTATTAAAAGTAGTATTTGGTGTAGATGTTAATAAACAGGATGGCCATAATTTCATAAGTTGAGGGAGTATTAAAAGTAGCATTTGGTGGAGATTATCGTACAGAAATTGGCAAATGTTCAATTCCAGCTTAAATGTTAATATACAGTATGGCCATAAATTCCTAAGTTAAGGGAGTATTAAAAGTAGTATTTGGTGTAGATTATCGTACAGAAATTGGTAAATGTTCAATTACAGCTTAATCAAATGTTAATATACAGGGTGATCATACTTTTCCAAGTTGAGGGGCGAGGGAAAATTTGTTTTAGCCCCCTCAATCTAATTCCAAAAGCACGGGCGTCAATTACGAGATACCCTGTATACATGTAATAGTTTAAATACTTTGAGACTTTGTATCTAGACTAGGGATGGTTTACTGGCGGCCCGTGGGCCGCATCCTTCCCGACAAGAATGCAACCGGCCCGCGATCTCCTTGCCCAAATTGTAAATAATATAATACCTACCAAAGAATAAAATGTTTTTTTCTATTTAAACCGATTGTAATTTTAAGCTGCGAACTAAATTATTTACAGATTTTTGGAAACTGAAATGTAGAAAAAAATTACATTATATTGCGCTTTCTTGCTTAAAACTGTTTTTAATAATTAGAATTGTCACATACTCTTTAAACGCATTTAAGTTAGCGTCGCCCACTTCCAATTTAATTTTTTTTTTCAGTTGCCCTCTACTTGTTGCCCTCAATTGCCCTCTAGTTGGCCTTCCCTGATCTTGACCATGAAGAGGTCTTAATCTCCGAAAGCCCCCTGTATAATTTTGTCACCGAGTAAATGAATCTATTGTAAGATCTATTGTGAGATCACCTGTGTATCTATTTCATAGACTTAATTAAATTAAAAAAGTTCAATAGCTTGCAATGTGTAACTTGCCTGAATACTTAAAATGAATATATTTTATTTTATTGACACGAAGCTGTTAATTAATAGGAGTATTAGTAAACCAAATTTTGCCACAATTTTCTAATTCAAGATTGGATGAAATCCAATCTGACTTATAGAACTACGAAGTGCGAAGGCGTGTCAATGCCCTGCGTGGTTCAGATTGTATCATCATCATCATCATCATCATCATCATCATCATCATCATCTTTAATCCTCTTTTACCACCATACCATACAGGTGTAGAGGTTTGTTACATTTAATTATACTTTTCAGCAAAAATTCGCCATTCTCTTCTATTTTTTGTCAGGTCATTAGCTTCCTTCCAACTTATTCCTTTCTTCTTAAGTATTTCAGCAACGCTATTGTCCCAGGATGCTTGTGGTCTTCCTCTAATATTTTTACCGCCTTTCTTTGCGTTCCAAATCTTCTTGGTATGCCTTCCTTCGTCCATTCTGTAAAGATGACCCACCCACTTAAGCTTATTTTCATCTATCTTGTCTTTGATAGTCTTGACCTGTAGTTGTTATTTTATTTTGCTACTTCTTTTCTTGTCTTTTCTACTTACTCCAGCGACTTTTCTCAGTAGTCTTCACTCAGTCTTCACTATATTTACCCCAATCCTAACGTATGGAGCTGAGATCTGGGTACTAAAAGACAGGCAAAAGAAGAGAGTACAAGCAGCGGAAATGTAGGACCCGCTGCTTGTACTCTCTTATTTTGCCTGTCTTTTAGTACCCAGATCTCAGCTCCATACGTTAGGATTGAGGTAAATATAGTTTTATATACTATTATCTCAGTTTCCCTTGAGGTTTCCTTTTTGTTTGAGAAACTCTTATTAGAGCGTTATAGATTCTTGTAGCAGTTTTGATTCTGTTTCCTTATTCACTTTCTTGGGTTTCCTTGTTGCTAATGATTACTCCAAGGTATTGAAATTCTTCCAAATGACTGCTGTCATTTTCTGGACCTTTTCTGCTCGTGCTAGCCATTACTTTTCAGTTCTATTTATTTACTATTAAATTATATTTTGCTTCTGTCCAGACTCTTATATTTCTTTGTAGGTCTTTCTTACTTTTTGCTATTAATACAACGTTGCCAGCAAAAATCCATGCCCCTATTGTTATAGTTTGCAGGTTAAGGTATCCAACAGTGTATTTCGTTACTTGCTTCCAGCATTTTTTGACGGTTTTATTCATTAGGCATATGAACACCAGGGGACTTGATACTCCACCTTGTCGTACGCCGAAATTATTCCTGAATTTTCTGGATGTCGCGTTGTTTGTTCTTATTATGTTGCTAGTGTTCTTATATAGGCTTTTAATTGTTTCTATGAGGTCTGGTTTCATGATCATTTCCTCTAAGCTGCTCCAGATAGGTTCCCTCTTGATCATGTAGAAGGCTATCATTATATCTATGAATCCCAGGTATAGGTTTTCGGATTGTATTATATGTTGTATATATGCAAACTGCGTAACTGGTTACTTAAGTTTAAAAAAATAAGGACAAAATAAAGACAAGGAGCTAAGGGCATTGGCATAATGTCGACTTTGGAGAACCACATATGACAAATTTTAGACTGGTCACTTTTGGTATTTTTTTTTTAAATATTTAAATTTCAATATATTTTAAAGATAGTATAAGAGTACTATAAGATACTATACTATAAGATAGTATAAGAGATACTATAAGAGTTATAATTATATTCAATATATTTATTTATTCTTATTTATAAGAATATTCAATATTTTTAAAACTGGTAATTTGAATTTAGTTTTTAATATACATATTGTTTCTGCAAACCTTAGTGATATGAACAGAATATATACTTATAGCCCCAGTAAATAAATCTAGCAACTTCAGTGACTTTTGTCTTATGTTACGAACTTTAAGGAATGGAATTTTTTGTGTTATATTGTAAAAGGGATATTAGTGCTGATAAAAAATGTCAGTGTTACAAATAACAGTTATTAGATACTTTGCTTTCACACCAAAACTTAATTCATTTACAATCCCAAAATGATCGGATCCGTTCCTTTCACCATGCGAAAGCGAGGGACAATCAAATTTCGCTGTTAGTAAATGTCTAATTTAAATCTGTGTTCCCAATCCCTCAGAAAGGTCAAAGCAAAATAAACTCGTCGGTACAAATTGCAGTTATTAAATATTTCTAATGGTTACTCACATTAAGAAAAAAAACTGACTATATATCTTGTACATTTTGAAACTCTAATCTAAAGAGTAGGATTTTCGCTTAATATTCTTAAATAATGAACGACCTTTGATAATGCCCGAAATAAATAGTTGCCTCTTTATTTAAGAGAAATTAATTCACAGGTTTATGTACTAAGGAACACTAATCACAAACAATATAAAAGGGTTCAGTTTTATGAACGTTCACTTTTTGAATTTGGTCCTTTATCCATACCTGTAGGTCTGATCGTCATACTTTGGCATTTACAGAAACAACGTCGCTTTTTAATTTTTTTAATATTATGTTTTATAAAGTGTTTTTTTCGAAGCTAGTTGATTAGTACTATAAACCTCTCAGAATATACTATTAGTTCCCAATATATATATATATTGGGAGCTTGAGTACGTTAGCTTGAGTACGAAAACTATGAATTCAAGTGAATTGTATAGCTTTCTTGGGTTTCAACAAGTGATTAACCTTGCGGGAATCAAGAAGGCGTAAGTTTAACCCATAATCAGTATTTAGTTCCATTTAAACCGTGTATTGAGTAAAGATGAAAACGAGGTGAAATGATGCACAGCATATGAATGGCGTGGGTTAATAGAGACAAATAAGTAAATGGGAATTAAAGATAAGCAATTAACAAAATCAAAGAGGTGCTCTGTAAATTAAAAGCGGGGCCGTCAAAATGAAGTGATGGATGATCCTGTTCTCAAACTGTCTCTCTCCTCGATGGTGTTTCCGGTGCTCCTCGCTGCCAATTCCTCTTCAGGCGTAGGATTATCGATCAGGGGAGACGTTCCCAGTTCCTGCTTCGGATTGTGCCGAGTGTAATGGTTTGTGGTAGTTAGCCAACGGTTTGCTCACCGGCCTCAATGGTTTTCTCCTTGTCTCCTTGTCTCCTTCCTCAATGGCTCCTTGGCACTTTGAAGTGTAGTGGTCTGGTTGGGTATTCCGTGGAAGTCGATAATCGGTGATTATCGGTGCAAAACCTATTAAACGCCTCTTTTTTTGTAAGTACAGAAAACTCAGAAAGCGGCGTTTGCTCAGTCGTGGCGCACTGTTTCAACAATTCCATGAATTTGCATCACATCAAGGTCAAAATTTTGAATAAAAGACTGACATGGCATCATTTCGTCGTATAAATGATCAAAATCTAGTTCAGACACATTTGTATTGTATTACAAATAAAAATAAAGTTTTTCACAATTTGGACAATGGTCAGTTTAGATTAAACAAATGAAACACGTCAATATTATTACACTAGCCAACACTGAATAATTTTCCTGAAATTTAATTACTGTTCGTAGCAGCTCTATTTTTTTAAAAAACACAATAACACTTTTGTTATATAAAGGCAATCTTTTAGTTTCTTTAAAAATATCATTCAAAATTACTACAAAACCTTCTTTTGTAGGATTTTTTTCGAATGCATGGGTTGAGAAATAATCAACAACCTTTCCAAATGCCCGAAATTAATAGTTGATCTCTTTGTATACTCCAGCAATAATCTGCCATCTTATGGATGTCCCACTTACATCTTGTTGCATTCTTTCAAATATACAGAGTGGCCCACCTATGTTCGCTCGGACCATTGCTGCTAGACTAATGAAAATTGAGGAAAAAATCTGATTAGAAGTTATTGAACACTTAATGTGCTACTTTTTAAAATTATTTTTGAAAGTACAGAGTGTACCATAAATCCGGGACACAAAATTTTGTTTCTTTTTTAAATGGATCACCCTGTATATTCTTTCAATTTTAGAATCTGCTTCATGACCGCTTCACAAACCATCTTTATTTTCAGGGATCTGATGCAACGTTGCCAACTTATTCACATTTTAATCAAATTTAACGACAAATCATGGATTTGAAAAAATATTCAACAAAACCTTATTATAAGAGATAATGAAAGAATCTGCGTATGCAAGTACTCAAGCAATGTGCCTTAAAATACACAGGGTGTTCTGAAACAACATTACAATTTTGCGATTTTCAAATGGCCAAAACTCATTTTTTTCAAATGGAACACCATTATGGTATATAGCTTCATATTCTGAGTGCTCATCTAATGAGCTATTAAATGGTAGCGTATGGACTATAATGTAATAATACTTTTTAATAGGTAAATAACGATCATTTTCAAAAGTTTTAGTCATTTGAAAATAGCAAAATTCGATCGTTGTTTCAGAACACCCTGTGTATTCAACGTAACTCCAAATATTGTGTAGGTTTTGGCACATTGCTTCGGTACTTGCATACAAAGATTCGTTCATGAATCTCTTATAATAAGGCTTTGTTGAAGTTTTTTCCACAGCAATGATTTTTCGTTAAATTTAAGAAAATGTGAATAACTTGGCAACGTTGCATCTGATCCCTAAAAATAAAAACGATGTGTGAGGCCCACAGGAAGCAGATTCAAAATATTAATGAATATACAGAGTGTACTATAAATCCGGGACACAACATTTGATCTCATTTTTAAATAGACCACCCTGTATATTCTTCCATTTTTGGAATCTGCTTCATGTGGGCTTCACAAATCAGTTTTATTTTTAAGGATTAGATGCAGAGTTGCAAAGTTATTCACATTATAATAAAATTTAACGAAAAATCATGGACCTGGAAAATAATTCAACAAGACCTTATTATAAGAGATCAATGAAAGAATCTGGGTATGCAGGTACCCAAGCAATGTGCCAATACAGTTACAATATTTGGAATCATGTTGAATACACAGGGTGTGCTGAAACAACGATCGAATTTTGCTTTTTCAAATAAACACATCGAGATTGATCGTTATTTACCTATTAAAATATATTATTAGGTTATAGTCCATATGCTACCATTAAATAGCTCATTAGATGAGCACTCAGAATATAATGCTATATACTGGGTGTTCCATTTGTAAAAATGAGGTTTAGCCATTTGAAAATACCAAAATTGTATCATTGTTTCAGAACACCCTGTATATTCAACGTGACTCAAAATAATGAATATGTTTTGGCACATTGCTTGGTAACTTGCATACGCAGATTTTTTCATTGGTCTCTTATAATAAGGTTTTGTTGATTTATTTCCCACGTAAATGATTTTTCGTTAAATTTGGTTAAAATGTGAATAACTTGGCAACGTTGCATCTGATCCCAAACAATAAAAACGACTTGTGATGCCCACATAAAGTAGATTCTAATAATTAAATAATATATAGGGTGATCCATGTAAGAAAAGAGACTAAATTTTGTGTCCCGGATTTATGGTACACTCTGTACACTCAAAAATAATTTAAAAAAGTAGAACATCAAGTCTCCAATCACTTCCAATCAGATATTTTCCTCAATTTTCATTAGTCTAGCAGCAACGGTCCGAGCAAGGATAGGTGGGCCACCTTGTATATGTGAGTGCAAATAATGAAGTTTAGTAATACTTTTTTCAAATTGGTCAGCATACTCTCAATTAACTGAAAACAGTCACTTAATGTTTCCCAGAAAATTTTGGATTCCCAAAACAATATTTTCACAAATTTTGAATTTGTGATACATTTTAAAATGTTCATCCACAATTAAGAACATTTTCTCAACATTTGAAAGGATTGTTATTGGAATATAGAGAATGCACAAATGTAGAAGAATTAAAAAAAATCTTTAAAATTTGTAAACTTTACGCCAAATATCAAATTTGGTTAAGCAGCAGTATTTTCGAAATATTTCAATTTTTTTTTGTATTCTAAAATACAAAAACTAATGTCACATTGACAATTACCGAATTAAAATAATTAAAAAATGTTAAACAAAGAAGTTTGAAGAAGAAGAATTTTATTGGGCAGTGTTATTTAACAAATTAAAGATTTCGTATCACTGACAATAGATCCTGATATAAGATGTAAAAAAAGTACATTAACTTTGAAAGAGGTTTTCGGATTAATTACAGACTTGTCTCATGTTCATAACTAAAAGTTTTTGGTATTAAGTCCAATTATTCTATGGAAGTTGCATATTCAGTCTACCTACCTAATGTGCTGTTTCTATGGCATTATTTTAATTTTTTTAAGTTTTCGTCATTGCGAAATCTTCTCAAAAAATTCTTTAATCAGATAAAGCATCTAAAGCATAATATTCATATTGATGGACTATGCATGGAATTTTTCTATCAAAGTAATTTTGTCATCGGGCTAAACTCGATTTTCTGAAAAATTTGTTATGCAACTTTATGTATATTTAGATATTCGTGCAGAGAAAACAATGCTATAAAATTTGTTAATAGAAAAATGTAGGTTGTCATTTAAAAAAAGGATGGATGATGTCATTGTCAAAAAGTATCTAGTCACAAAGAAATAGTGAAAATCATAAAATTGTGGCAAATAATTAGCTATCAAACCTTTGTTTAACAATTTTTTCTATAAATAATTATAAGTGTTTTAGGAAGGAGGTCCCATATTTTTGGCTCACCCTGTATATTATTAATTCAGCCCGGCGAATAAGCTCATTAACGAGAAAGATCCAATTAAAACACGGAAAGTGCATCGATCCTTGGGCACTATTGGTCTGAAAACGAGTGCTAGTTTTGTAACGAGCGTTCGGATATAATTGGCAAAAATTAATTTGATACCCGGACGGCCCCGTTGTGGAAATCCCCGCAATAACACCCCGAGGAGGGCTTTAATTGGTGACATCGATCGCCCAACCGCCCGATTCCCACTTTTTTCCCTCTTCTCGTTGTTAATTTTGATTACTGTCCGGCCATTAGCGCCCCGCAAAGGGAATCAATTCCCCCTTCCCACTTCCGGGATCCAATTATAAGGAGGTGAATCCCCGGAAACGACGCGCACGGACAACCGGGAGCTTTCCGGAGTTTTGAATAACCCCCGGATGCGAATCTTAATTCGCCTTTTTTTCAGTGGCAGGAATTGCCCGGGTAGTTTGTAATTGCCAAACAGAGGTTGAGTCGCTTTATATCCTCTCTGCGTTTCTGCGGACCGTTGCGATGGAAAAAGTGAAACTTTTTTCATCGCAAATTGCCCATTTTTTATTGTCGTTCAGGTAGTCAGGTTTAATTAAACACAGGAATGACAGGGAAGGAGTATGAAATTGTACTTTGAGTGAACTAGGCTAGAACTTGGTAGCTCTTGGAAATCGCTCGGTTACCAATGCCACCTCATCAACACAAAAATGCACTAATAAATGAATTTACTTAAAATACGTATGTATTTTACGTACGTAACTAATTACTACATGTAACCTAGTAATTCTTCATTGCACTTCATTGTATTGAATTAGTATATACAGGGGTGGGCTGCCAAATTTTGAACAACCGGCTCGCTATTATTTCGAAAATGAGTACATTGTCTTCATTTATTTTTGTACAGTATAAAATATACAATATATATATATATATATATATAACAAAACACAACATTTATTGCACAAAATAACAAAACAAACCATTTATTACACTAACAAACTGATAAATTCCAAATTTAACATACTATGCTATGTAAATGCATAATTAATTAATTAATTAATTAAATATTTAATTAATGTAGAGTCCATATGACTTGTTGATTTGCAGAAACATCATTATTGTGCCCTTTTCTTGCCCTTGTTTCTGTTGCTAACCTGTGATTCTGGTTCATCCAAGATAAAAGGAATGGCATCGAAATTTGCTATTGGTTTCCCCAATAAATTTATTGTCATTAGATTGGATATAGGTTCCACAGTAAGGCCGGTTCTTAATTTTGATGCAACAAAATTCATAAGGCTAAAACCTCTCTCAGCTTCTGAACTGCTAATAGAAATTGTGCTTGCTATTTTTTTAGCCCTTAAATTTGAATTAGGTAACTGAATATTAATCAGTTGTATGTTTGCGCCTACAAAGTCACGAAAATCATTAACATCTACTTGAAACTTTAAAATTTAACATAATTTTCTAACCATTTCTTCACCTTCTATCCATGGTGACATAATTTTATCTAATGACCAGGTAGAAGTATCTAAAATCTCGAAGAGCTGCACAAATTTTTCATAGTTATCAGAGTCATTGTTCTCATTCTCATCCTCATCCATATTTATATGCCTAGCCGATAAAAGTCTTGCTTTCATATTCTTTGGCACACTATCTAATAATTGCTCTCTGAGAAGAGCTACAAATTTATTATTTTAATCAAATGGTATGCATTTGAAGTCATTTGATAAAAATAAATTTTTAACTTTTTTTTCGTAGACACCAAAATTATCATTCTTGTGTAGTTCTATAGCTCTTATTGAACGCTTAATTAGTTGATCAGCTTTAGATATGGTAATTTTTCTTAATTGTAGCGCATTGGATAGTATCGACAATTCTTCTAAGATATCTATCATTAAGCTAAATCTTCAATAAAACGTGTATTAGCTAATCTTTTGGCCATTCCTGAATTTGATTTGGACTGGATAAAATGTTTATACAACGCTGGGTATGCTCGCCACACAGCAGTAGCTGCTTGTAAGCAACAGGATGCTCAACGAGGTCCAAAAACGCGACTAATTTTTATTATTTCTAGGTTCAAATTACTAGAAATAGTTTCCAATTCGGCTTCGTTTTTATTTGACCGATGATATATCGCATATATTTTGTCTAAAAATATTTTAAAATGATCTACTTGTTTAATTTCGCTTATGGAATCATCTAGTGCCATTTGCAATTGGTGATTCAAACAATGCCACACGATTATATTTGGACACATTTCAGTTAATTTTGTGGCTACTCCAGATTTTCTTCTTAACATTGTCGATGCACCATCTGAACATAATCCTACGAGATTTCTTTGTAAATATTTTTTATCAAATCCATAGTCAGTAAGACAAGTCTATTAACTCCATAAAAATATTGTCGGCCGTCATTGACGTCAATTCTTTTAAATCTACAAAAATCATGAGAGGTTCAATTGCAGACTGTACTTCAAATAGTTTTAATGTTTTATTTAGATGTTAAATGAATTCATTTAAAATTACGAAACGCTAAAAAGTGCCGAATTAAAAATAATACCAAAGTACTTTTTTTTAGCATGTGTAGAAGCTTCGTCAATTATGATACAAATTTTTGAATTTTGATTGATAATGTTTTTAAAAGCAGTTTTTTAAATTTGCATCGCAATATGTTCGACAATTCTAGTGGCAGTGCGTCTGTAATGTAAACAATTTCCTATATTAACACCATTTTTTTCTTGTTCCAATTCCAAACCTGCTTCTATATCAGACAATGGTCTGTTTCGTTTAACAAGACTATAAACTGTGTTAAATTTTTTTACAGTAATGTTAATTGCTTCAGAATTAAATATTTTAACTACATTTGGTAAAGATTGCTTGTTAGAGTTAGATTGAACAATTGTTTTTTGAATTTTTAAATGTGAGCATGAAGTGGAATGTTCTTTAATTTTTTTGCGTAGAGAAGCTTGCCTTTTGTCTTTTTTAGTTCCATTAGGAAATATTGAACATGAAATCCAGTCATTTGATACTTGAATATGTTTTTTGTTTTCTATTCCTAAAGTTTTCATTTTTGAACAGTCTTTACAACCTAAGTTGCCAACAAACTCACTTATTTTTTTGTTTTTAAATGGAACCTCCTATATATGGTAGCATATTTGAAACATATACAGGGTGTCTACGCTAAACCGTTCGTTAAAAGTTTACGGGGTTCCCGTCAAACTAAAAATTTAAAAAAAAACCTCGTCACACGGTTGAATCAGTAATCCTCATGTGAAATATTTTCAACTTTCTATCACTTCCGGTTCCACCGGAAGTAGCACCAACTTTCTTATTTTAAATAGAACACCCCATATATTATTATATTTTTAAATTCCTCGCTTAAATTAAAACATACTTTGTGAGAATGTATGTACACTTATCTCTTCTAGTTTTCAAGAAAAAATGTTTTTCAAAAATTTTGACTTCTAAAAGGTAGCCTGAAATATGTCTACAACTTCTCTTAGGAATAAGATAAAATTATGAGTTATATTTCTAATTTTACCTCGAAATAATTCAAAAAAATACTTGCTTTCGGAGTATGGTTATATTTTACTTTTTGTAGTAAATTTTTATCCCAATCGTGCTATGCGATAAAAAATGGGTCATTCCATTAAAAAAATTGAATTACGAGATATTTAAGAGGGCACTTAGATATTGACATTTTATGAACACTGATTATCAAAATTGACAGTTTCCAATTATTTTACTCATAGAGGCATCCCCTAGGTATAATTAGAAATATAACTCATAATTGTATCTTATTCCTAAGAGAAGTTATTGACATATTTCAGGGTACCTTTTAGAGGTCAAAATTTTAGAAAAACATTTTTTTCTTGAAAACCAGAAGAGATAAGTGCACATACATTCGTACAAAATATGTTCCAATTTAAGCGAGAAATTCCAAAATATAATAATATATGGGGTGTTCTGTTTAAAATTAGAAAGTTGGTGCTACTTCCGGTGGAACTTGAAGTCATACAAAGTTGAAAACATTTCACATGAGGATAACTGATTCAACCGTGTAACGAGGATTTTTTTTGAAGTTTTTAGGACAACTGCAACCCCGTAAACTGTTAACGAACGGTTTAGCGTAGACACCCTGTATACTCTGTTCCATTTTTATTTTTAACTAAGAGGGCTGTGGTTTCATATTATAGTTGTAGTTGACAATTGCGTACTGTGCATGATTCCAATGATGTTGTAGATGATGCAGATGAACATGAAGCTGATGTTTCACTTGAAGTTGATTGTATAGGTTCAATATCTGCAGAATTTATTGTTTTCTCTAGCATTTCTTCATCGAGTTTTTTTTTGACATTTACGAAAAACAATAAATTTCCTTGCACTCTCTTCATTTTTTAATAAACAAAAATCTAAAATTTAAATACTGCCATTATATTCACACAATTTTTAGATGAATTTAGAATTTATATTATTTACAAATAATTATTTATAATTGTCTATTTATGTAAATTAAAAATTTAATTTTACTTATATTACTTACCTTAGCAATTAGACTAATTAGTATTGTATTTTGTATTGTCAATTCACTAAACAAAGTAATATTTTATAGTAAATATAATCTGTAGAAAACGAACAAATTATTAAAAAAATAAAGTTGCAACAAGTAACGAAGGAAATAATAAAGCGGGCGATACCATGTGCACTGTGCCGAAGCTTCACAACTTGACTCACTCACTCAGTCACAAGCAAGAGCCAAGCACTTCGTATTTTACGTACGCACATGATGTGTGTAGTGGGTTGCGCACATGATATGTTTGCGAGTGTGTGGCACATCGGCGCCATGTGCATATTTTGCATAAACATAGTATTATGTTATTATATTATTAGATTATAAATAAAGTGGTTTCATATTATAAAGTTTTACACACGAACACCAACACATATGATCTCACAGTAAAAAAAAAATGTCTGATTTATAACAACGTTGTCTAATTCATATATTAAAATAATTAAATTATTGCTTCAATCATTCAAGTGTGCAGGTTTTTTAATTATTAGTAAGTAAACCAATCATCAACTATATTTTATATTATAATTTGACTGATTTGCTTTTGTAAAATAAAAATAGCAAATAAGTTATTTACTCAATATACAACCCCTTTTTTTAAATATAACCTATTTCTTCAAGTCTAGTAACTTTTTACATTGGCCAACAATACTGTCAGCCTAACGGAGGCTTCCAAGTACATATGTTTACAGACACATTTCGTGTTATAAAAAAAATCAATTACATCTGGAATTTTATTAAGATCTGTAGGTCAATATGTTGGTTTGCCAGTTGAAATTGTTTCGTATTTTAGTTGGTTGACTGCTTGTAGTACTTTCTTTCCGTTTGTATTTATCAGTCTAGATCCCCATTGAATGTGTTTAGCACTAATGCCGCCTCCAATGATAAATCTATATCCCAGTTTATTTAGGAAGTCTAATATTGTTCGTTTTTGAGAGCATGTAAATTGCAGAGACAGTGATATTGTATGTTTTTGTTTTAACATTTACAGAAGCAGCTTGAAATTCATCTGTTTTATATCCCGTCTCTTGGTTATGTTCAATTGTTTCCTTGATAATGGTAGCACTACCACCTCTGGCTGTATTTCCAGGATGTATGGTGTGATATACCTTATATCCTTTGAATTTGATGAATGACTCTCTTGTAAAAAAATATTGAGTATAAAATAAAAACACTTATTTTAAAAAAATCACAATATGCCACCAATAGCTGACGATACCTTTAGAAAAAATATATTAAAACTAAAGATTATCAAACAAGATTTTTTTCCCTTAATACTAGGTTTAATGTTTTATTTAGATGTTAATTGAATTTATTTAAACTTACGAAACGCTAAAAAGTGCCGATTTAAATTTTTTGCTTTGGCACGGCATGAATGCGATGCGGAAAAACGGTTCACTCAGCTTTCTGTTTATCGACCCAATTCATCCCTTACACGTGGAACAGCTCTAAACAATAAACGTAATAGAATAACATCCGAGGTCGCGGCCCACGTTGACGTCGTGCTTTAGTGGGAGCCCCACGATCGGATCCTAATAGGATGTGGGATAAGGTAGAGGTACGATCCTATTTCCCGGAAAAACAAATCATCCGGGTCCCGGATACCTGACAATTCCCATACGGGATTGGCAACGGACGACGGCGGAGGCTCTGGGACAAGGGGCAGTTCTTCTTAATGGACGTCATATCAACTGATAATGTGGTTTAAGGGGGTGGATTAATCGGCTTTTTTTCGTCTGTTTGTCGGATGAACTTTCTTAATTCCGGGACCAGATTCGTGAGCTTTGATTTTAAACCGAAGGTGATTGTTCCCCGAGCCATTAAACTAATTATATTGACTACATGCAGTATTTAAGATGCAACGTTTCCCTTAAAACATTTCTATCGGCTGATTGCAATCTGTTAAGTAATTATTAGGGTAAATTATTTTTATTGGAATCTAAAAAAAAAAAATTGTTTCCGGCGCGTACATAAAATTTTCTACATCCTACATGCTACAAAACTTAAATTAAAAAAAAAAAAACGTTTAGGGGGATACTATATCAAAATACACAATAATTATATCAATTAACATAACAATATTTAGATAGAGCGCAAGAGTGGCATAACCCTTGGAAGACTAGTATGGAGATAATTGGCTTTCAATTATTTACATTTATTTCTACATGAAATACTTGTTTAACATTACTTAATTCTTATAAATTTTCGAATCAACCATGAAATTGAAGTATTATTTTTGAATTTGTAGAAAATATGTACTTACAAAATTTAATTTTCTACGGTAAATTATTATAGATAAATGAAGCAAGGTTAAGCCACATGGAAATAAATATAATACATACGTTTTGGTGATTAATATTAATAACAATAATTATTATTAAAAAATAATGATTACTGCTCATTTTTAAATGAACTAATAATTAAATGTTTTTCTAAATTTTCAATGGAAAATCTCATTCTCCTGCCACTGAGCACATTTTTTAAGAGTAAAAAGCTTATCTCCACATCCACACTTGTAATCGGTGCATATGTAAATTTGGGAACAATTCTAATATTTATCAGCAAATCTTCCACGAAATCTCCTTTTAAAATTGTTGATAATTTTTGTAAATCGCCAAACCCTTCATTTTTTGACAAAACTGCATCACATTTTTTTTAATAATCTCTCCTATAGATCCCCGTACGTTTGAGACGTCGTTCCTAAAATCTTCAACTATTTGAACCGCATTTACCAAAGTTGTGGCCTTTGCTTGGAGTTTATCAATCGCGTTGCTTACGAAACTGTAGTTGGTTTTTAGGAGTGCTAACTTTTGTACAATCCTCCTATCTTTAAGTACTTTGTGGCCTTCTTCAATTGCCTCTAACACATTTTCGGGAAACTCTAACACAAGCTCCTTAAATGTATCGAAATGGTCGTCATAATAGCAGGCAGCATCTAGCCACGTACCCCATCTAGTTATAACCGGTGCCGGAGGAAGAGGTACATTTGGCATTCTTTCCCTAAACATTTTAACTCTCAGTGGAGCTTTTAGGAAAATTTTCTTCCCAGTTTTTAATAAATCATTGACCAGGGGAAATTGCAGTCTAATCGTTTCAGCAACTCGATTAAAACCATGTGCCAAACAGGTGCAATGCAGTAATTGCTCATAAAATACTTTTAAATTAGAATATGCCTTTAACATATATGCAGCGGCATCAGAAAGCATCAATAATAATGTATCATTTGGTACGGGGTTTGGCAAAAAAAAAAGTGTTAATCCATCGTGAACGAATTTGGCAACGGTATTGCCATTTGTGTTTTCTAACTGCTTGGAACTAATTACAAATGCATTGGTGGAGTCTTCGTTTAATATTCCTATCATTAAATGGGCGATGTACCGACCACATGAATCAGTAGTTTCATCTACACAGAACCATAGGTAATTGTTACCAATTATCTTTTTTGTTTCCTCAATAGTGTGTTTATATACTTGCTCAACATAGTTTTTGCGAATGGTCGATTCGGCAGGAATATGTCTACCGGTGTATCTTTGTAAAAAAAGATTTAAACATACTATTATCTAGTTTTTTTAACGGATTATTAGAAGATACCATCGTATTGCATAAATCAAAGTAAAATTCCTTTTCATTCTGTGTAGAAGAACTCGCAAACTTTGCTTGGTACTCAGGGTACTGCTTGCAGATTTGTGTTTTTTTTTAATTTTCCAGGTGAACTGTTGTTTTGATATGTTGTATTATGTTAAATTTTTTCTCGCAGTTAATCTACAACATAATACATGCTTGTACCTAGGCCAATACCAACACAAAATAAAACTTATCGGTTTGATTCAAGCGCTGCAAATTAATTTGCCGTTTTCATATATTAATTCAGTATGTCCACTTATCTATCCATTCATCGACGGAAGGTTTTACTTTCGGCATTTTATACAAGAAAACTTATAAACACGTAATACACACAAGGCACAAGCACAACGCACTGAAGATTAAGATAAATTGGACTGAATTGATAGCACACTTGCCTAAGATGTGTTCTGTGCACGTAAAAATAGGGTAATCCCCGAAATAATCAAGCTTTGTTTACCAAATATCACGTACGCACGCTCGTTTTGTTGATGATTTTGTGATAACGAAGCACTCTAGACGTAACGGAGTAAGATTAATACTGAATTCTCATTACAATAATGTGCAACAAAATATATTCCTAGCTAATATAAATAATATGCTATAAAATTGAGAAACAAGCAAATAAGCACAAAAAATAAGGAAGTATGTACAAAAAATGCATTGAAGCAATTATAAGCTTAAAAACTGAAATTATTCATAAAAGCACAAACAAAATTGGTCACGTTACTTGAATTGCTGAAATATGTATAGATACGAGGTCATTTGGTCTGCTATTAAAACTGATGTATAGCATAATACCTAGAAATCCGCGCCTTGATCATAATCATAGCATTCTAACGCATTTGACAATCATAATCATAGCATTCTAACGCTTTTGACAATCATAATCATAGCATTCTAAAGCTTTTGAGAATCATAATCGTAGCATTCTAACGCTAGTCGATGTGAAAATTGTTTATGGTTCGAAATTATTGTCCGGTGAACACTGGCGATTGTAATCAGCTAAATGCGGCCTCCGTCATGGAACAAAGTTTCGGTGTTTCGGGTGTGTAATGCAAATTAATTGTGGTCACCCGATGCTTCCACGTAATAGTTGATCATTTATCAGATAGCTGCAAAATTTCGCGTGACTAATGGAAGGATATCTGGGTCATTGCACGACGGGGATGGCCGAGAGCTGGCCTCTGAATTGACAACGGCGCAGTGTATACCGTAATTAAAATGATTGCTCCAACGCCATAAATCCTCATCACTTTCCGCACAGCTATGAAATTGAATAATTTAATCAACTCAATAGAAAATTATTATAATATTTATCTAAATATGCAATTTTAATACAAATCGCCTTAAGTAACGCATACTACTTATTACATTAATACTGACCGGAAACATGAATTAAAAGCGGCTGGTGTTTTCTTATCATTTTATATGCAGATCCAGAAAGATATATCTCGATTTGTCAAGATAGAATATATATTTGTTTCTGCTTCGCAACGTGCTTTTAAACCCAAGCAAAGCTTGGTTGAAAGGCTCTTTTATGCACTTGTATCCTAATATACTATTATGAGATATCATTCATATTTATAAAATTTATCAAGGTACAGAACATTATTATTACATAACGGCTTATTTTGAAAAATTATCACAAACACTATCGTATTGGAAATTATCGGTACATAACCGCCTATAATAAAATATAATAACATTAGCTGATTAATAGTATTTACCGATTTATCATATTCAATGAAAAAAATATATAAATCTGGGATTTTTTGTAAATAAGGCTATTTAAATTGCCATGGTTGCGAGCTGTGGAGTGACTCGGAATTTCTGTTTACAATTTACATCGTGATTTTCTTTGACACTCCATACGCTTTGCACTTCGGTGGAGCGAGAGAAGCGTTCCTTAAAGCTGGTTTAATATGCGAAGCCTAGATTTACGCCCGAGGTGCGGCCGTAATAAAATTAAACCTACCATTTGTAGCGTAATGGCAACATTAATTGCAACCATCATTGAATAGTGAATACAGATGCGAACAACGGTCGAGAAATTAACATGGAAAACCACAAAATGCAACAATAATCGTGGATTTCAATTAAAAAAAAAACATTGCGGGTAGCACATGTCTTTATCAATACATTTATAGCTCATTTATTTCTGCTTACATTCAATTTACCTTACATATATCTATAGCTAGTTATACAGGGTCCGTCATTTCACCTCCCGTATTCTATAGCTCAGTTACCAATTGAGTTAGGATTTTGATATTTTGCAGACTTTACTTGCATTCTGAGGCGTATTTTAGGAAAATATTTTTGATTATACAGGGTGTCCCAAAAATGTGTGACGTCATGATGATGTGTATTTTTAGATCGCATGGTATATTTTTTGTTGCTTATTTGGGTGCCCTTTATGGATGCCTACATACTCATTAAATTTTATGAAAATCGGTTTAGTGATTTTAGCACAAAAAAATAAAAACTAAAAAAAATCAGTTTTGCACCATTGGTTAAGAAAATTAATAAGAGATAAACATATGCCTTGTTAATAAAACCATACCAGGTACTCCTTAAATAAGGTCTGGAAATTGCGTTAACCAAGTTTTATTGATATGCATTATACAGAGTGTCCAAAATTTACTGTCAAACTTTTCAAACTTTAAAGCACTTTATTTTACTTATTTTAAATTGGAGCCCCTGTATATTTTTTAGTCATTCCATGTGGAATTAAAAGGCAAACATTTTTCCTAATTACAACTCTATCGCAATTCCTAACACATTAAAAGTTATGTGCAGAAAACTCGATTTATCAACAATTCCAACAGCCATTTTAATGAATAAAACTCGAAGGTGACTTTGAAAAACAATTTATTGATATAACATGTTTTGTAGTTACAATTAATATGTCGAAAGTATTAAAGGTTTCACAGATCTTCATCTAAACCTATTACACATCGTAAAGTATTAAGTTTTGTATAAAAAATAGTTAAGTAATAAAATTTCATAAAAACATAACATAACTGTGCATTTCGAAAATTAATTAATTGCTAGAACTTAGGTTCGATATGTCTTCCACCCTCTTGAAGGCACAAACGAAGACGAGTATGAAATGACATTGCCACTCTTCGTAACAGGTTGAATGTAATATTTTGAAATGCGAATATGAAAGTCATATCCATATTTGTCAATATAGGTCATAATATTTGTCATATTATGAAAATCATATTTTCCATGACAAAAAATAATTTTGGTATCTTGGGTATAAGACCTTAGCTAAAAAAGGTTTAAACTTTTATATTACTACAGTAAACATTGGCTATTGTCACTTTGTTAAACTTTAATGTCAATAAATTGTTTTTCAAACCCACCTTCGATTTTGATTAATTAAAATGGCCATTGGAATTGTTGATAAAACGAGTTTTCTGCAAATATCTTTTAATGTGTTAGGAATTGAGATAGGGTTGTAAATAGGAAAAATATTTGTCTTTCAATTCCGCATGGAATTACAGAAAAATATACTGGGGTTCCAATTTAAAATAAGAAAAATAAAGTGCTTTAAAGTTTGAAAAGTTTGACACTAAAGTTTGGACACTCTGTATAATGCATATCAATAAAACTTGGTTAACGCAACTGTCAGACCTTACTTAATGAGTACCTTGTATGGTTTTATTAACGAGGCACTATTTTTATCCCTTATTAATTTTCTTAACCAATGGTGCAAAACTAATTTTTTTCAGTTTTTATTTTTTTGTGCTAATGTCACTAAACCGATTTCAATCAAATTTTATGGGTATGTAGACATCTATATAAGGCATCCAAATAAGTAACAAAAAATATACCATGCAATCTAAAAATATAATTCATGATGACGTCACACTTTTTTGGGACACCCTGTATAATCAAAAATATTTTCCTGAAATACACCCTAAAAAGCAACTAAAGTCTGCAAAATAACAAAATCCTAACTCAATTAGTAACTGAGCTATTAAAGACGGGAGGTGAAATGACGGACCCTGTATACATGCTCCAGTAATATTCTAGAGATTTTTTATAATATTTTTCTTAGATTGCGTAGTCTATTCAAATATAAAGTTGATGCTGCCTAACGTCTGGCTGTCTGGTGTTGGACGTATGCGATGTTAAATTAATTTTATAGTGGTATACTGATATGTTCATTAAGTTAGTGCTCATTGCAGTAAACATGACTGCCAATTCCAATTTCCCGAGCTCAGTGGACGCGTTAAAGTCTGAAACAGACACTCTCCTATCTCCCTCTAACTTTTCACCGAAATTTACGGTTTGTACGAGCTACTTGAGAGGAGTTGAATGATATCAAAAGCATCAATGTATCAGGAAAACGTTATAACTTGATTATGATGAATTTACAGTTTTATGTTGACGGGTAATACTTTGCAGTTATCATATTAAGCACTATTAGTTTCTGTTGTCAAATAACCAGATGTGTATTTACGCAACCTATTGATCTAAAAATTAATATTTATATTCCTTCATATAAGAACGCATCGTTTTTGTCAACATTTTAGAATTTTTCATTTCTATGGAAATATTCTTTTAGAGGTTCTCCGAGTGTGAGTGTGTGATAACTATTTTTGGGCTCGGCAAGACAAAAACGGCAAAAAGATCATTGTATAACATTTTGAAATTAGGTACCTATCGGTTGAACAAAATCTAGATTGAAAAGGTTTTGAAAAAAAAAATACTCTAATTACTAAAGAGCCATTGTAGGCTAAATACCTATCAGTGATTTTTATAGGCATCAACAAACGGATAGTACGGAACTATGTTTCGTCATTTTTCCTAAATTTAAAGGACTGTTTGCTTTTGTCTATTTTGCTACTTCAGCAGTTTTATAAATACCTTGAGCATATAACGTATTTTGTGTATTCATTTGCTTATTTTTTCTGTATATGTCAATTTTTGCTATATTTGCCTTCCTTTGCCACATATTTGCCTATTTTTGTGATAATTGCCTTTTTTGTCTACATTTGCGTTTTTTCAATATAAAATGTCGCCATCGTAGAGAAAATAATATTCCACCAACGCACAGTGGTCTAGAATGCGATCGTAGCGCGAATTGATTCAAAAAAATCAACTTTAGAATATAAGTTTAAACTTGGTTGCAACTAAGAACTTAAAATGTATACGTAACGTAACAATAGAAGAAACAGGTATAAAATTTACTAATACAACTTGGCAACACTTAAGATCTGCATTACGCAGGCAAGACCTACCTTTTTATTCGGTTTTAATCTCGTGTCCAGTGAGTTACTATCGAAAGTTGTGTGTTTCGTTTTTGTTGGATTCAATATGGTTAAAGCTAGTGAAGGTAAGTTTACACAATTTTTACATATTTTATTTATATATGTGAAGTAAAACCTTAAATTTTGAATTAATGTATTTTTGCCATAACTCAGAATATTGCAGTGAATTAAAAAAAAGTGCAGGTGTATTTAAACTATTTTATATTAGTAACAAATTTTATTAATTTTAATTTAACCCAAAAATTAAGTGCTTTTAAGTGCTCTTGACAGTTTTATTTGATTTTTCAGCGCGCCTGTCTTCAATCACTCGTTTGGAGATTTTTAATGAATGGACGAAACTGAAGGATTTAAAAAGAAATGATTGTTACAATCGATTGGAAAAGTTTATTGTGTGCAATAGATATGTAAAAAATCAGCAGAATATGCGGGAGATTTTATTGAAATTTATTTAAATTGTCCAGTTACGTTGGAAAACAAGTTACAGGGATATAACCAAGTTTCTATCACATAATCAGGCATGGTTGGAATCTGTAATTGAATTTTCTGAAAGGGCGAGTGATGTTCATTAACTAGGGCCATCAACATCCGGAAGGCCACAGAAATAATTTAAAGACTGTGGGACCAGAACCAAACAAAAAACGTGCAACATTTTTTTAAACAATTTCTTGCGGATATGAAGTTGATTGTGATGAGTTCAAAAAATATGCCATGAAAACAGCAGAAATGTTTATAGCAAAATATCCGTGGTTCTATATGCCAACCAGTGTACATAAGGTGCTGATGCATGGTACCCTAATGATAAAATATGCCATATTGATAATTGGACAACTCGGCAAGGAAGCCCAAGAAGCAAAGAATAAAGATTTTAAATTTATGAGGGAACATAGAAGTAGGAAAGATTCCGCAGTACACACAAATGAACATGTATTGAAATATTTTTTACTTTCTTCTGATCCTATCATATCACATTTATCGGTTAAAAAACATTGCAAAAAAAATAAGTTAAAATTGAAGACTGAACCTGTTTTTATTAAAATCGCCATCAATTGTAAGAAGAAAAAAATGAATACTTATGCATGCTTTTCGGAAAGTGAATAGGATATAATAACTACATATGTTTTTTATATAGTTAAATAATTAATGCTCAATGGGCGTGTAATTTTTATGGTAATGTAAGTAATGTTTAATGCTAAATGTTTGTATAATGGTATCTAATCAATTTTATTTTTGACGTTATTATATTTTGTTAATCTCATAATCATCTGAAAGTATTTGAATAAAAATTGTTTGAAATATGTATCAATATTATTTTATTTTTCTCGATTTTTGTTTTTATAATTGATATAGCAATTTATTTCAAGGCAATTGATATAACAATTTATTTCTATTTTCAGCAATGTGAAAAGAGAATCAAAGACGTTTTCTTTAATAATAAAAAAACGATTACTATTTGCAAAATAAAACTAGATATGGATATCGTGTGTACCGGGCTTTATAAAAACATATTTATTTATGGTATCAAACAGTGTATTTAAACTAATGAGACTTGTATATGATTGGTTTTTCTAAAACTTATAATAAAGAAATTAAAGTAGGGGCACGTTTCCAGAAACACTCTGTATAGTAAAAATATATTTAATCATATAAAATGGGTTTCATTATTATCGTAATACAAACTAATAGGAAATTAAAAACGATAACCATAATTTCACCAACGGTTATAATTAATTCGTTTTACGATCGCGTACTAGACCATTGTGCAACGGTGCGGAAAATAAAAGTAAACATTTTAAAAACTCTATCTCTGTCAGTTCTATGTGATGGAATCGTCTCTTTTACTTTGGTGTGACAAAATGTCTACTTAATTAAAAGAATAACACTAATTCCGAAAACATGCGTAACTATCAGTGTTTTTGAAATAATCCTGTAAATTAAATACTATTATCATAATCATGTGATGATGTGCGATCAATTTCTAGTTACAAATATCGAAAAAAGATAATATTTAACATTAAAAAGTATTGAAAACTTTTATTGCTAAAAAAAATATTCTAAAATAATATTCACAATCAAAATATCTTAAATAAATAAATATATTAAAATATAAAGATAAAATAATAAATTCCAACCATAATAATATTAAAAGAAAATGTTTACGTTTTATACAAAATGAAATGAAACCTATCAAATATACATATAAAAATTGAAAATCTGTTGTTTACTTTTTATTTTACATATAATGCCAATAATATTTTTTTTCTACCTATTTCTACCTATTTTAATAATTAATGTTGCCTATTTGCCAGCCTATTTTAAGATTTATTAGTGGCTATAATCCGGGCTTTGCTTATTACTTATATTCTTGTTTTTCTAATATTTCGAAAATATTAGGTATATAATTAAAAAAATTATATCAATATTTTCATAAAAGTTAAATACAATTGAGCACTGTGTAACGTTAGATTTTGAGCTTACAGTGGAGATTGCGTGGTTGTCTACAATAGCACCCTAGCACGATAATCAATTAAATCTCACCTCACCTAATACTGTCAGTTATCGCGGTGGCAAAGAGTAATCAAATGAATCGTTCTGAAGTGGTTTACCTGCAGTTTTCCCATTTCCTTGCAACAAATGTTAGAAATGTGCCTCTACCATCTGTATGTCGCATGTAGGCGCAGATGGGCAAAAATAATGCCCCTCTCCTTTTAACGCCCGCATAACCAGTAATAGTTCAGGGGCCTATGGTAAAATAAAATGTAATTGGGTTAGAATTCTCTGTCAAATAATGGCAGTAACCAATTACACCATAGGTGGAGGAGTAGTAGGAGTTATTGCTATTATTATTATTAGACATTATCTCCCTACCACATATAATATTGGTCTCCCGACCAAGATATCATTAATTTTTTTTTACTGCACATTCGAACCCAGAAATAATTTTTACTTCTGTCAAAATATTAATCAAAATGCCAAAAATTATACAACTGCAACTATAATAACTTAAACGTTACATCTAGCAACAATGTTATTTAAAAAATATAACCTCAAATTGAAAACAACTTAACCTAAAAAAATGACAAGTTCCAATGGGGAATTCAGTTATTTCCGAAACACTACCAACAAAATTACTAGATATTCATAGACTCCCTTGACGCAAAAACACCATAAATGGAGAGTACATAGAAATTTCATATTCCATTGTTTCTATTGGTTCAATGCTGTACCTTTTCACACGCCTATTACTTGTCTTTTTGTAAGAATTTAAATTTAAATTTCGAGTAGTACAATATGTATGCAAATCATGTAGTGTCGACATAAGAGTAATTTTCTTTATATTCTGGTTGTTTAAGGGTGTCATTTTCATCGTATGCCATGATATGTCATTAATTATGCCATTAACCTCTTAACAGCCTTTGCTTAACATAAAAAAAATCCAAACTCAGGCACATATCTCACGCCTTTGCGACGTCGTTTTTTCTGTCCTCCAGCGTAGTAATAGATGACAGCCTTCATCTCCATCCTTTAACCGGATATGCCCTTAGGCTAATGAGGTCGCACTTTTCCCAATTCCGCATCCGCATGGGAATCCCCCACTTCGTTCAACACAAAACTGCCACCGCTCAATTGGCGGTTCATTAGCCGCCACTACCCCGAATGAACGATAGCCATGCTAATTACAAAAAGTAATTGATGGCGGATCGGCGATGATTTAATGGTGGCGGCTGGGTCGGATGATTCAATTGTGATTTGCAATTTGTCCGGTTTAATGGTGTAATTTGTGGCGTGTTTAACATGTAATTCCTCTATTGGCGACGTGCGCAGAATTTTCTGCAAATCTCATTTATTTCATTCGCAAAATTGAATATCAACGTGATAATGATAATAAATTATACTTTCTTTGAGTATATTTAACGCTCGGTACTTTTTGTGTGTACATCGTCGTTTTATACATATAATTCGTCGGGATCTGATAACGCCACCGCATTGGCTATTTGGCACAAATAATTATCATTTTCTAGAAAACTGATTCAATGTATAAATTAGATTTACAGATGTTGATATTTTTTTAATTCTATAATCGTGTTATGGAACGTACAATTTTATTCAAGACCGGCAGTAAATGTAATTAAATTTGAAATTTATATGCGCGTAATGTAATAAGAAATGCTAGGCGATTGCTGCTGTGCGGGGATGATTCTTTTACGGCCCTTTTTATTGCAGCGTCAGTTTTCAATTTGTCCTGGAAACATCGCCTCTATACACTAATTATCTGAAAAGTAATCATCACAAAACTTTGCCCTCGATACTACATTCGTTTAATTAAGAGCAGCGGATAATTGCGCCGCTGATGAAATGGGATCACAACTCTTTCTGCACTAGTTTTAGGAGTATATGTGACCGTTCTACCGTTGATTTCTTTCAACCCGTTTGTCGTTTAGTCGTTCGATGTGCTATAATTCCTCACTGCTAATAAACTTTAGCAAGCTTGGTAATGTAATGTTCTGGGATTGTCAAATCAAGTCAAGTTATTTTAGTTGCATTAAATTAGATTGTGTTAGATTGTGTTAGGCTACGGTGGGTTATGTTATGTTATATTAGATTAGGTTAGAACTGCATTTGTCTAACTATGATTTTAATCTAAATTAAAAATTAATAATTATACAGATGCCCAGAACATATCCCAATAGCCTAAGCATACATATATTTTTCTATTCCCACATTAGTAAGATGTCAATTACACACGGACTTCATGGCTAGTAAATCAGTTATAACGTAACAGAGTTATGTATTTGTTTAAATTTATCCTGTAATTAAATTTGAATAAAAACTTTTTTTTGGACAAATAAAAAAAAATCTGAGAAATGTTTTAAGACAGTTTAAAGATTTTATTTTCAAAAATCGACAAAATCCGAAATTTCGCGTTATCGTCTTTTTTATGTTTTGCTGAAGTTATTTGAAAAGGTATACAAAAACAAAATTCACTTTCTCATTGCCACTTTTTCAGCTCTACAAGAGAGCGTTTATAAATTTTCAGTGCAACGTTTCATTTCGAAGAAATCATCACCAACTTTATATTTTTCTATGGCCCGTAAATAAAATAAACCCTGTATTAAATAGCATTTACGAATTCAACGATGTATATCACTGTATGATTTCTCATGTTTTTATTCAGAAAAAAAAGCTTGTCAATACATTTCGAACATTTTGGTTGAAATGAGCTACGAAGACAAAATTTATCACACAATTTTATGATTTCAAGATAATTAAATGAACAGAACAATTCTCATAATACCACAGTAAAAACATAATAAGTGTGGTTCTGAATAACTATAATGTTTCGATGTTTAACGACAATTCGTGCTAAATTGTTTTTAGTTACTATTTTGGTACCTATTCTGGGTTAAAAAATTCTGGGTTCTGGGTTGTTACTATTTCGGTACATATTCTGGGTAAAAATTATGTAATAATTTTTATCTTCGTCGCCATTAAATGAACAGAACAATTCTCATATCACAGTAAAAAAATAATAGGTGTAGTTCTAAATAACTACAATGTTTCAATGTTTAACAACTATTCTTGCTAAATTATTTTTTGTTACTATTTCGGTACATGTTCTGGGTTAAAATTATGTAATATTTTTTATCTTCGTCGCTATTTAACGAACAAAACAATTCTCATATCACAGTAAACAAATAATAAGTGTGGTCCTAAATAGCTACAATGTTTCAATGTTTAACAACTATTCTGGGTAAATTATTTTTTGATACTGTTTTGGTACCTATTTTGGGTTAAAATTAAATATTTTTTTTTTCTTCGTCGTCATCATTACAACGGCTAATACAAGAAAATGTTCGAAATGTATTAGTAAATTATGTTTTGTTACTATTTCGGTACATATTCTGGGTTAAAATTATGTAATATGTTTTATCTTCGTCGCCATTAAATTAACAGAAAAAATCCCATATCACAGTAAAAAAATAATAAGTGTGGTCCTAAATAGCTATAATGTTGCAATGTTTAACAACTATTTTGGGTAAATTATTTTTAGTTACTATTTTGGTACCTATTTAGGGTTAAAATTAGATAACATTTTTTTCTTCGTTGTCATCATTTCAACGGTTACTACGAGAAAATGTTCGAAATGTATTAGCCAGCCTTTTTCCGAATAAAAACATTAAAAACCATAGTGTGATATAAATAGTTGAATTCGTAAGAGGAAATGTTATCTAATACAGGGTGTACATTTATTACGGGCATGTAAAAAAATAAAGTTGATGATGGTTTCTTCGAAAATTGCACACCTAGCAAACCATTTTAATATGATTGTAACCATATCATTGTAATTATTGAAAAAGTGTCTGTTTGAAAACGTAAAAACATACAGGGACGTCCATTTAGAAAAACTGCTTGAACCATGACTGTTCAAATAATGGCACTTAAATTTGAACACATTTCAGTATATCAACATAATTTGGTGTTTTCTTCTAATTTTTGCTAATAAAGTATCACTTTTCAAAACCGACAGAGGCTGCGAAACGGCGTACTTTCGTAACTAGTTAGGAAATGAAACACTTTTCAGATATATATGTATAAATATATATATATATATGTATAAATATATATATATATATGTATAAATATATATATATATATATATATATATATATATATATATATATATATATCCGAATATCTCCGGAAGTAAGCGGAAATTTCTGGTTTCCTCAAAAGAATATTACTAACCTCTAAATAGCGCAACTTTTTTGTAATTTAACCGCGTTTGTAACTGTTACGGTTTCCGAGATCCCCAAGGTGTTGATCCTTATATTGGACACCCTGTATACAGGCTCCTGCAAGAGTGTGTCGGGCTTTCCTAGCGCATTTCCCGAGAGATAGAAAAAAATGATTTAGACAAAAAGTTATTGGTATAAAAATCTTTATGCCGCAAAATTATTTTGAAATATGGGGTCCCAATTTTGGGGTATAACAAATATATTTTTTTAAGTAGAACACCCTGAATGGAAATAGAACACATTGAATAGATACAACTTTGCTGATAACATTTTTCAACCTCTACAGTGTTGACGGTTTAGTTTGGGATTATGTTACAGTATTGCCAATTTACAATTTGTTTTCATCATGCATAAACAAGTTTAACTTTTAAAAATCGAAGCGACCTCGTTTCTTGAAAGTAAGAATAAGTTTTAGCAATAATCTCGGTGTGGTTAATAAGCAACAATTTGGTAATGAGCAATTTGAATTTAGTAATACAGGGTGTTCAGAAAAAAAAGCCAAACTTTGCAAAATTCAAAGCGGTATAACCCTTTTTTTATGGAAACCCACTATTTTATTTCATTATTCTATAGGGCTTTTTCTTCCCTTGAATTTGATGGGGCTTATCTTATATCTGAACCCTATAGTTGTTGAGATATTCAATATTTTTCACAAAAGTAGCCATTAAATAACATTTCTACGCACTGAAGTATATAGACGAAAATATATTATAACACATATAAAAACAGACGTATGCTGAACACTGAAAAACATTACGTATATGCTCTTCGAGAGCAACCTATACATGTCTATAAATATCTTAAATGTAAGAATGGCAACATTAGATTCGGTTAGATTAGCTACACATATCTAAGAACCAGAACAATTCAATGTAAGTAATATTAAATAATGATAAGTATTATTAAGTTAGTTTTGGTTAGGATAGGTTAGGGTAGGTTAAAAAAGTTAACTATTTTTATTACAACGAATGGGTGTTCGTTAAATAGCATTTTGAAAATGTTTTATATTTGATATAAATGTTTAGTTTAAATGGACTATATTTTAAAAACAAACGTCCGAGCTGCAGCGGACGTTTTCAATAAAAAAAAATCCCCATGAAACATTTTCTGCGATTTCGTTAAAAACATATTTTCTTAGATATTTAGGGTTTTCTTTCTCCGTGGACACCCTGTATACATATGTGTATATTATACGTGGGGTGTTTAATAATTAAAGTTTTTCTTTAATCAACACAATCTCAAATCTGAAGCGTGTCTAATTTATCTTGTGCTGGGCGCATTATTTTTACTTGAGTTCTTGAGTTAGGAGAACGTGTCGGCAGGGTGGGTAATGGCCCTAGACTCCCTCCGACCCTCCGCTTTGCAGAGGAGTGATGCATTATTCATGGGAAAAAATCCTGCGGGCGTTTTTAATCGCACTCGATCTAAATATCCGCAATGCAATCGGTGCCATTAGCCCAATTAGATTGCGGAGTTTATGTAAATCCCATGCACCCCAAGCTCGCCGAGAATATTTTACCTTTGTGTCCTCCAGAGGGTTGCGCACCGCCATGCAAAGAGCGCCGCAGAGGCGCGGCCTGGGATGGTCGTGATTAATGCTAATTGAAAACGAAAGTAGAGGTGATTTTTTATGCAAAACATCCAGGTTTAGATATAACACAGACAGGAAAATTATTAGGTTACATACCAATAACAGAATAATTAACTTTTTTCCACTCCCTGCATGGTAAGTACACTGTTATAACATTGATTTAGTGGAAGTAAGTCACACTTACCGATAAAGCTTTGGTTACTATGAGCAACGGGAAGTAAGTGATCACTTACTTCCCTCAGGGAAGTAAGTAAAATATTTTCAATAGCGTTCTTTCTCTGGCACCAGTCTTTAAAACACTTTTGATAACACCCCTTCGACTTCTCCGGCAGTAGGAAGGAACAGGCAGCATCTGCAGCTTCTTCAATTGCCTTTTCTTGTTTATTTTCATTGGAATTCATTTTACAACTGAACGAATGCAATTTCTGACTTTCACACTTTGTTTGAAAAATAGTCTCAGCAACCAAAGCCGTACTTACATTTTGTTCATGTTGCGAAAATAAATTAATCAAACACAAACAATTAAACCAATTTCAGGAGTGGAAAAACAGTTATAAGCAATTTGAGAGGTAAGTTTTGAACAGTCTCGGTCTTTATTGCTAGCCCTCGCTGTCGCTCGGGCGCAAACTCGACCTCGACTGGTAAAAGATACTTACCTCTCTTAATGCTTAAATAACTATTGCATTATTTCACAAATTGAGTAGTATTGCAATTTCACGAAAATATGTTTTCTAACACATACTTATTTTTTTGTCGGTGATCTTTTGTTGAAGATAATAAAAAAACAACATTATGGGTTTTGCGACATTGATAGCATTTTCGTTTCTGTTAATGTTAAACGATACTTTAGTCCTAAATCCTAGAGTCAAGCATGAACATTTTTCATATCTAAACGCGTGACCAACTACAGTGTCGTACAACTTTGTTGTGTATCATTGTTGAATAATATTCGGTCGTTCACACTATACTGCTCATCTTAAAACCTTGATATAACTTCAGCAGTTGAAGCTCCCAATGCAAACCATTTTGTATTCGTCTTTTGCATTGTCAGTGCATATATGCATGTGCTATGTAACATTATACAACTCTTGTTCTATAACTAGTTCTATGATTTTTGCCGCTGCCAAAGCGGCATATAGCGATAACATACAGAGAGCGCATAAAGTATTAAGACTAATGGCTCTGACGTCATAACTTCAAAACGGAGAGAGATGGAAAATTGAAAATGGTCTCAAAATATTTGTTTGAAAAAAATCATTTTGACCTGTTGAAGCGTTTTTCGTAAATTTATACAGGGGGAAAAAAAAGCCAGGTCTTAATACTTTATGCACTCTCTGTATAACACGTTACGGAACACATGGTGTAAAACAAAACCCAAAAAATGGTGTGACATGGTTGTATAACAGTGTACCATGTACATGTGGACGCCGCTTTAATTAAAATTCCTTTGATTCTTTGATGTCAAATTTCCAATTTTTCAATTTTCATATTAAAAACTTCCATTGACAGGAATAATTTTTATCTATTACATTTTCGGATTGTACTTACATGCCTTGTACTTTGCTCTGAGAATATAACTCATACCTAAAACAGAGACGTCATAACAATGCGGTTTCTATAGTTACGCATGTATTAATAACTGATAATGCTGAAAATACAACTAGTTGTATTTTCACGATAATACCACGAACAAATGTCGACCGCTGTCACAATTTCGAGTCCCACACAACGATCGTAACGGCGACGACCACATGTGAAAGATTAATTTTATGTCATGACGATATCCGAACCGATCGTCTTATTTATCGGTTGAATAACTTGCAAACAATGGGCACGTTTCGTTGACTAACAAACAATTTCTAGTCGGCCGCTAATAAAAACATAATGTCAGTGTGTCACTAGTACAAGTACGTACATCGTACATAATTGTGGTTTGCTGTTTGGCAATATACTTCGAGGTACCCCAGATAGATAACGTCGTGTGGTACCCACGAAACCTAGGGTACTTTTACACATTGTAGCTGAGGTATGCAGATGTCCGAGTACTTGATGTTTTAAATTGCGGTTCAAAAATGTTTTTGTGTAACAAATAGTTATGTTTAGATTGCAGTCAGTTACGGTTTATATCTTAGTCAAATTATGACTATAATATTGCTGCAGACATATGTGTATACTCTATAAAATAATTTATATACAATATATCTTTAATCGCAGTTGTGCATCATTACGGAGGTATTCAAAGTTGTTAGCTGTTTTGGGACATTATATTTCTTCAAATATTCTTCTTCTTCTGCAAGTGCCTATCCTTTTCGGATATTGTCTATCATATTGGCTGTCTTGACTTTGTTCACAGCTGCCCGGAGGGGGCCTGTGGTTGTCGTGGAGAACCAACTCATCCAGTTTTTAAGCCACGAGATTTTTCTTCTCCCATGTTTCTTTTTCCTTCAAACTTGCATTTCGGCATTGGTAAAATGGTCTTTCCATGATGTACTTAATATACTTCTGTAGAGCCATATTTCATATGCTTCTAGTTTTTTTGTGTTAGCAACCGTCAGCGTCCAAGCTTCCATTCCATAAAATAACACAGAGAATACGTAGCAGCGTAAGAGTCTCATTTTGGTGTATATAGTTAGATCACGACTTTTAAAGGATGTGGGCATTTTAATGAATATATTTCTGCTGTTTTCAATCCTGCGTTTTATTTCCTGTGTCTGGGCCCATTGCTCATTAATAACGGTGCCTAGATATACATATTTTTTAACTCTTTCGATGTTCCCCTGCTCCAGTTCCAGTTGCTGTTGGTGGTGTTGTGGGTTGTTCTTAATTATGATCATGAATTTGGTCTTGTCCATGTTGATATCTAGTTCATATCTGTGACTAGTGCTTATTAAGCTATTCATTATTAGTTGTAGGTCTTCTATGTTGTTGGCCATGATCATGGTATCATCCGCGTATCTGATGTTGTATATACGTTTTCCGTTTTAAGAAATTCCTTCGTGTGTATTTACTAGGGTTTCCCGAAATATGACTTCAGAATAGATGTTAAATAGCAGAGGAGACAGTACACATCCCTGCCTCACACCGCGTAGAATTTTTATTCTTTCTGTGCTATCGTCTCCGATTCTTACGCTTGCCGTTTGGTTCCAGCAAAGGTTTGTAATTACTCTGAGGTCTTTGTCGTCTATTCCTGTGTTTTCTAGAATTTGTATCAGTTTTTGGTGTTGGACTCTGTCAACGGCCTTTTTGTAATCAACGAAACACTCGTATATATCATAATTCATGTCTCTGCACCTCTGTACTAATACTTGCACACTAAAGAGAGCTTCCCTTGCCCCGACTGTGTCTTTTAATCCAAATTGTGTGGGTCCCAGTTGTCCTTCCACTTTATTCTATATTCTTTTATGTATAATTTTTAGAAACACTTTCAATAGGTGGATCATTAGGCTTATTGTTCTATATTCATCGCATCTTTTTGCTGATGTCTTTTTTGGAAGTGGAACGAATTCTTATTCCAACCACTGTTGTGGTATTACACCTGTGTTGTAGATATTATTAAGGATGTCGGTTAGCTATTTCATTTCTTCGTCGTCTAGTAGTTTAATAAAATTCAGCGTGGAATCCGTCTGGTCCTGGACCTTTACCGTCTTTAACTTATTTTATGGCATTTAGTACTTCGTCTTTCAGAATGCTTGGGCCTATTTCTAGCTGTATATGATGAATTTCTGGTCTTTCGTCTTGGAATAGTTGTTCGATATATGCCTTCCATGTATTCTTTATTGCGTTTTTGTCTGTTAGTATGTTGCCATCGTTGTCAATGAGTTTGCTCACTTCTTTTCTTTTGTATGTTCTAGTAACTTCTTCATCTTTCTATGTACGTTAAAAATATCACGTTTGATCTGCAGCGCTTCTATCTTTACACACTTCTATTTCGTTTCTTCTTCTTTTGCTTCTCTTATCTTTTGCCTAATTATTTTGTGTGTTCTATTATACTATATGTTATCTGTGTTCTTGAAGCATCTTCTCCTTTCCATTAATTGCAGAATCTCATCTGTCATCCAGGATTTTCGTTTGATGCCTTTTTCTTGTTTTGGGAGCTTTCTCTTAATCTTTTCTACTTCTGCATTTACTCTTTTTATCTCATCTTCTGTGCATGTGGTATAGTTTGTTGCTACAAATATGTCTGTTAGTTCTTTCTCTACTTGAGCTTTTGTGGTTGTCTCCTTTAGCTTACGAATGTCGAATCTTGTGTTGGTAGTTATTTTCTTTTCTACTTTTTTCATTCGGAGTCTCAATTGTCCCACGACAGGGTTGTGGTCGGAATTTATGTCTGCTCCTGGGTATGTTTTTTACAGAGGTAAAGCTCTTTCTGTATCTTTGTCCTACAAGAATGTAATCGATTTGATTTCTAACTATCGTTTCAGGAGTGTGCGCAGGAGATGTCCAGGTGTACAGCCGAATGGGTGGAAGTTCGAAGAAGGTATTTAGTACAGTTAGCTTGTGTTCGGATGCAAATAAGGTTAATAGTTCTCCTCTTTCATTTCGTTCGACTAATCCGTGTGGTACTACATGTTCTCCAGATTTACCTTTGCCCACTTTTGTATTAAAATCTCCCATTGTTATTGTGATGTCATGTTTAGCGAGTTTCCTAAGTACCTCTTCTAGTTCTGAGTAAAACACCTCTATTTCTTCATTATTGCTGTCGGATGTGGGAGTATAAATTTGGATTATATTTAGGGGGACTGGGCTACCCGATATTTGTAGTAGTATTACTCTTTCCGATATCGGTATATAGTTGGTTGCATGTCTCGCCACCGAGTCTTTTACAATGATCCCTACTCCGTTCTTGTGTTTTCCATCTGGTGGTCCTGAGTACTATATTCTGTGGCTCTTGATGTTGACATAGCTTTTTCCAGGCCATCTCATCTCACTGATTCCCAAGATCTTGATGTTCATTCTTTCCATCTCCTTTATGGCATTTTGAGCCTTTCCTGCTTGGGCCATCGATCTTACATTCCACGTGCCTATCTTAACAATGGTTTTGTCCTTGTGCATTAGTTTATATTTCGTTGCTGTTTTTAGTGCCTTCCCTCCGCAGATGCGATTGGGGGAATTATGTCACCGGAAAATTTCGTACTGAAGCCATTATGACTTTTCTGGGGATATCCAAGTGGATCTTTAATGTTGTCGTTTCCCGTTGCGTTTTACATCCTATGCCGTCAACCAATCTCTGGTTTATCCGCCTTTTGGTGTGCTTCACTCCCAGTAAGGTAAGAGAGTGCCTCGTAAAAAAATATTCTAATGATCTAATATTTAAAGATAAGTGAAGATAGTATTTTTGATTAAAAATAACATTAATAGTCTAATACAGGTAAGAAATGATTACAATCTGCAGTAATAGTATATGACATAACGAGAGTTGAAGCGTACGATAAGAAGCATTTTACGCATGAACAGAGCGTGAACGCTATTTTTTCTACTCCCAATCGTAATAATGAAAAATTATTACAAATTGATACATTTTATTCTGCCAGATAATCATAATATAGATGCTCAATATATGATATGAACCGTCATACCCGAACTCACTAGTGGCTTTTCATTATATAACACTGTTACGTAATAATTGATTTACTAGCCAGGAAGTCGGTTTGTAATTGACAACTTACTAATATGGAAGTGGAAAAAATAATTTAAATATTATTTTGAGACTCGAGTCGTAACGACAAATTCTCTAAAGTGAAGTGGAATAAAATTTGCGGTGGAATATAGGGCTCCAGTATTACTAGGCGCACCCCTTTTTATACGCAGATATCTTATGGCCAGGCAATAAAAATGCTTGGTTCGATCCGTGGCCCCGGATGCAGCTCTTAATTTAAAATTACGATGCCGGGATAAACAAAAGCCAAAGACAAACACCAGGGCCCTCCCGGCTTGGTGTTCGAGGTGGGCGGAAAGGGAAACTTCTTTAAAACTTTTCAAATTAAACGGTGCAGAAGGGATCGCAAGCGCAACCCGTTCGGTCCTTCGGATAAATAAGGTGCATAGGGATCACGGCCTCCTGGAAAGGAGCAGGCGTTTGCCCATTTATTGATTCAACAAAATGCGAAATAGTTCGTAATAATTACACAAGAAGTTTACAAAAGTAAAGTGTTACCAAACGAACTTAACTTGATGGACAACGAGCGAGCGAAGCGAGCAAGTAATTTAATAAGCTATATGAGTCCATATAGCTATATAGTTTATACTTTCTTACGAGTTTTGTATAAAAAAAAACGACGCATGTTTAGTTTTAAAACGGCAGTATCAAATACATTGCTAAAATGCAACGGTTATGTAACCAAAATTACTAGCCCGTGCAAATGGATCATTTCAAATGTTAACACAGTTTTGAGAAAAATTATTCAACGAAAGAATAAGTTCTCAAATATTCAAATTCAAATGGTATCGAGCTGGGAACACAATACGGACTTAGTTTTCTGTTTAACATTTCTTATGTTCAAGTTTTCTATTTTACATTTATTATGTTCAAGTTTTCTGTTTTTGACATAAAAAATCAACATAAAATGTCACAAAATGACCTAATTCGGCGAATCTGTCTTGGGTCCGCCATTTTTAATTTAGATATTTTGACTTTAAATTGGTAATCAGCGACCACGAAAACGGTTTACAAATCATTTTTTAACATTTCATTTGATGTAAAACAGAAAACTTGATCATGGACGATAATTTTTTCGATTTTGGCTGCCGTCTTGAATTCGGCGTTTTGTACTATATAGTTTTTTAACTTTATATTCATATTCTGCGGTTTCACTAGGACACAGACCTCCTTTTGTTGATCAAATTGAGCATGAAATTGAGTTTAACGCCGCGTATACACCAATGTTAGTAACATGTGTAGCTAATGTAGCTAAAAAACTTACATTTCGCAGCCAATAAAAATGGCGAGACTGGTGATCTCGCATTTCTTATTGGCTGCGAAATGTCCATTTGTTAGCAGCATATGTTACTAACGCGCAGTCAAACTCAATTTCATGCTCAATTTGAGCAACAAAACGAGGCGTGCTTTAAGAATATGTTTCTATTTACGCAATGAGACACTGTTTTAGCTGCCAAATTGGATCCGTCATAGTGACCTTTACAAAAGGCCACATTTTATTTAAAGGTAGACATCATAATGAAGATTTTGAGATCATAAACTTGATTGTACCGGTTGACGTGGAACGTCCGATATATAAGAATTACACCTGGATTATACCTGTCCATCAGAATTTCACAAAACTCGTTTCGTCTATCGAAGTCATCTTCTGTCAGTTCCTGAACTATGCGTAACTTATCAGGGCGATTTTTTACGCTTTTAAATAAAATTTCCACTGGCAATGTTAGTCGACAAACTGTCGAATTGATCTCAATTGATTATATTATACGTCAATAAAAATATCGAAAGCCGAATCACTACCGCTAACTATTTTGGATCTGCCTGGTCTATGTTTGCCTTTCACACTTCCCGTTTCATTGTATTTCTTCGCCAATTTGCATACACATGACTGGGCTATTGCAAGCCGATTAGGATAGGTCTGAATGTGAATGAATGTTACCTAAAATTTCAATTTTTCTAGTGTAAATGTAAATTTGCCTGCAGGCACGCAAAAATACGATTACCAATGAGTTTTTTTTAAATTTCATAATAGTTATTTACCACAAGCAGAAGACATATCTTAAGTGGCGTTTAAAATGACGACCGCTCATTGAAGAGGCCGACTCATAGGACCTGTAATTGTCGAAAATAATAATAAAATAGATTAATTGCAAAATTTATTACGGACGAGGGTTGCCACTTTATCGTAGGAATGTGTTGGGAGTTCAACTGATCTCATCTATAGATGACATTTTCGCAGAATTTCTAGATTTAGCGTATATAAAGGTTTTATGCAAAATTTGGTTTTTGCAACGTATTTGGAATGTGTGTTTTCATAGTCTTAAGCATCATTAAGTAAAAATGCGTTGGTTAGTGTAACTATTTACTTAGTATTTGCTATAAGAATTTATGCTCAAAGGGATTACGATTATCACTAGCATAGGCTAATACGAAAAGAAGACAAAGATTTTATGAAGAAAATTTCGAAAATTTGGGATATTTTTTACAGTAGTAACGAATTTTATTTGGACCGTTTTTTGCCTGCACTATATTATTATAAGCATGTTATATTAATTATTATTTGAGGTATATACTGTTAGGTATCAAATTGTATCATTGGCTAATAATGGATTATTAATATTAGAGGCGGCATCTGTGGCTTTGTTTGTTTATATAAGCTGGGGCGCGACGCGCTCAGCTGAAGAACGAGTAACGAAGGACATTAAGTTACGTGCTTTTATGGAGTGTGGATGCAAGTTCGGTGCCGATTGTGGGGAAAGCATGTGTGATCTGGTGTTTTGGTGTGTGTTGCGATGTGGACGGTTATGGATTAGGTGTTGGAATGGATTAAAGGTCAGTACATAAACTACAATATGTATATTAGATAGAGGTGCGTCCTGGAGGTGCGTTCTGGTAATTGCAACAAAAGAGGTTAGTCCTAATTGCAACAAAAGAGGTTAATCCTAATTGCAACAAAAGAGGTTAGTCCTAATTGCAACAAAAGAGCTTAGTCCTAATTGCAACAAAAGAGGTTAGTCCTAATTGCAACAAAAGAGCTTAGTCCTAATTGCAACAAAAGAGGTTAGTCCTAATTGCAACAAAAGAGGTTAATCCCAATTGCAACAAAAGAGGTTAGTCCTAATTGCAACAAAAGAGGTTAGTCCTAATTGCAACAAAAGAGGTTAATCCTAATTGCAACAAAAGAGGTTAGTCCTAATTGCAACAAAAGAGCTTAGTCCTAATTGCAACAAAAGAGGTTAGTCCTAATTGCAACAAAAGAGGTTAGTCCTAATTGCAACAAAAGAGGTTAGTCCTAATTGCAACAAAAGAGGTTAATCCTAATTGCAACAAAAGAGGTTAGTCCTAATTGCAACAAAAGAGCTTAGTCCTAATTGCAACAAAAGAGGTTAGTCCTAATTGCAACAAAAGAGCTTAGTCCTAATTGCAACAAAAGAGGTTAGTCCTAATTGCAACAAAAGAGGTTAATCCTAATTGCAACAAAAGAGGTTAGTCCTAATTGCAACAAAAGAGCTTAGTCCTAATTGCAACAAAAGAGGTTAGTCCTAATTGCAACAAAAGAGCTTAGTCCTAATTGCAACAAAAGAGGTTAGTCCTAATTGCAACAAAAGAGGTTAATCCTAATTGCAACAAAAGAGCTTAGTCCTAATTGCAACAAGAGAGGTGCGTCCTAGTAATTGCAATAGAGAGGTTTGTCCTAGTAATTTCAATAGAGAGATTCGTCCTAGTAATTGCAATAGAGAGATTCGTCCTAGTAATTGCAATAGAGCGATTCGTCCTAGAGGTTCGTCCTAGTAAGAGGTGTATGTCACTGCTTTGCACATGAAGGTGAAATACAATAGTCGTAGAGAATAATGGTTGAAGCCGTGAGTGCTAGCGATCCAGTTGGCGAGAGAACTGGCGGGGGAAGGGGAGTTGCTCCCCCGGTAAGTCCTTCCAATTATAGTTAATATACAATACTAAAAGAATACTCTTTATATGTGGGGAAATCATTTGGAGCCAATGCCATCTTCGGATCGAGTTCAATATAAAGCCTGCGCATCCTGACCAATGAAAATACAGTATATTATGTAAGTGATTATTATTATTAATAGGTAAAATGGCGAAAATTTATGTATTAAATATGACGTCAAGTTAAGGCTACGATTGGAAAAAGAACTAGCCTAACAATACCAATAAGCAGAAACTAAATGTACCAAAACGTAATATTCTGGATTAAGCAAGCTGATCCGGTGTATTTGTTAATTTAATTGTTGGTAATACTGATACTGGCCTTTTCAGTATTGAGCAAAACCTCATCGTTAGTTTTTAGAATCTTAAATTGAGTCAGAATAAACATATTAATCCATATTTTTGTTTCAGGTATGTACTATTACATTTCCATGGATAGAGTATAAAACTGCAGTTCTCATTTGAATTTTCTTATTTTCATATGTAAGTATCTAAATTGTTATTTTAAGTTAAATGAATATCTATAAAAAATGTGAAATACGAACAATATAAATATCACAATTGGTTTTAACTGTAAACCAATTGTGATATTTATATTGTTCGTATTTCACATTTTTTATAGAAATTTTTAAAATTGTCACCATTATCGGTATTAGTTAATATTAATGGTTATTTTTTTATTTAACAAATACTTAATTCTACTTATATGACTAATTACCGTCGCGAAGGATCGATCCACCACTAAAACCAAAATGAACCAAAACTACAAATTATTGAGTATTGTAATTTTTTTTAGCTGGATATTTATGTATATATTTTTTACATTACTAAATCTGCAAACAATCTTGCCTAAAATAAGAATCTATTCACGGCCTAATATATTTTTTTATATAGGCAGTGTGTTCACTAAGAATGGGACATATTTCGGGAGATGCGCAATTTTAAGGAAATGGACATGAAAATAAAGACAATTTTCATTATAAACATAAGATGTGGGAATGAAGATGATGAAAATAATGATTTCTTAGTAAAATGAAAGTAACGAGGTTTTTCGCTATAATATGTTAATGAAGATGAAATATATAACAATTTTCTGTATAAAATCGGATTGAAGATGACAAATGATTAACATTGTCTCTATAAAATGGATAGGACAATATTGTAGTTTAATATTAAAAAAAGGGAAGAAATGTAGCTAATAACTTTAAATTTAATAATAATATTATTATTTATTGGTAGAATGATAAGCTCTAAATATCTTATTGTTTATTATTTTTCTTTATAAAATGGAACTGAAGATGAAAATTGTGACGATTTTTACTATAACCATAGATAAATTACCGCCTTAATTTTAAAATTAAAGTGAGGAGGTTTTTCTCTATAAAATGTAAATGAAAATGAAACATGTAACAATTTTCTGTATAAAATGGTATGGAAGATCTTGGTATTGAAGAAGCGATGAACATTGTCTCTATAAAATGAATAGGACGATATTATTGTTTAATATCTAAAAAAAAGAAGAAATTTTGCTAATAATTTTAAATTTAATAATATTATTATTATTTATTGGTAGAATGATCAGCTTACGTGCAAAGATCTTACCAGATGAGTGGAAAACCTCTAATATTGTATCAATACATAAAAAGGGTAGTAAGAAAGACCCCAACAACTATCGAGGTTTGAGTATTACTAGCTCACTAAGTAGACTATTAGGAAGAATAATCAAGGATATCCTACAAACTGCAATCAATAATAAAATTAGTGAAGATCAGAGTGGTTTCACTCCCGGACGATCATGCGTTGATAACCTGTTTATACTACAACAATTAGTTGAAAAGCGAACATCAGTAGGAGAGGAAACTTTTATGGCGTTTATTGATTTAGAAAAGGCGTACGACTCAATCCCAAGAAACAGACTCTGGATGGCATTAGAAGTTCAGGATGTTAAAAAGAGCATTATTGAGGCAATAAAACTTATATATTGGGATAATGAAGCCACTATTAAAAACGGAAAAACAATGTCTCTACCCATCAGACCGGACAAAGGACTAAGACAGGGTTGCTGCCTCTCGCCTATGCTTTTCAATCTATACTTGGAGACAGTGCTAAGGGGATGGAGGAGAAGATGCAGTGGCATGGGGGTGCCGATTGGGAATGACTGTCTCTTTAACCTGAACTTTGCTGATGACCAAGTGGTCATAGCTCAGGACGCGTTTGATCTAGAGTTTATGCTGGAACGCCTGAATAATGAATATAAGGAATGGGGAATGAAAATAAACTTCAATAAAACGGAATTCATAGCAGCTAACTGTCAGGCAAACTTCCTTATCATGTTGGAAAACAGCATCCAAATTCGACAAGTCCAACAGTTCAAATATCTAGGAGCTATGATTACCCAGGATGGATTAGGCTCTCATGAAATTAAGCGGAGAATAGAGAGCAGCCGCAGAGTTTTGGGATGTCTAAACTCTGTGTTCTGGGACCAGCACATCTCAAGAAAGACCAAGAAACATATTGGAAAGTCTATGGTGGAGTCCGTGCTCTGCTACGGTAGTGAGGTATGGGTAATGAATGCGGAAATGGAACGTCGGGTGAATGCAGTAGAGATGGACTACTTGCGGCGAAGTGCTAGAGTGTCCAGACTCCAGAGAATGCGAAACGATCAGATAAGAGATTGCATGGGGGCAGAGGAAACTATCAACCAACGAATTCAAAAGCGAGGTCTGAAATGGTTTGGACACCTCATGCGCATGGAAGAGGAACGATGGCCCAAGCGAATATTCCAGTGGGTTCCCCCCGGAAAACGTAAGAGGGGACGTCCGAGAAGATCTTGGAATGAAGGCATGAGGAAGGCCATGACAGCCCGAGGATTAGACGAAGAAGACGCTAGGGATAGAAGAGGATGGAGATTAGGAGTGGGAAGGCAGCCTGCGGCTGTATAACAACCCTTAATATAGAATGATCAGCTATAAATAGCTTATTGTTTGTACTAGTAAGATATGATTAGGCTCTTTAAATTAATATTTACGGAGTCACTTTATCATATACAATGAGACAATTTCAATCATATTAAATAAAATATTTAAAAGATTTAAATGTAAAGATTTGTGCACTCTCAGGTTTAACAATTTAAAATTGTAAAACTGTAATTTTGATTTACTTGGGTACACTCGTCAGAACAGTGTAGTCTGACGATATAATTTCCCAATGCAAATTCGCATTCATAAAGTGGCACTGTATTAGTAATGTAATAGCAATGGAGTTTCAATCAAAATGTCAAAAATATCAGCAAAGATTATGAAGCCGAAGAAAGTGAAACATCAGACATTGTCATTAAAACTGCAGAAAACATAAATAAATATACCAAACACTTTCAGCAATTTTACAATTTTAATAAAATAATCAGTGAAGCATATAAGCAGCTGAATAACATTTCATAAATATTTTGGAAATTACCTAAAATTGTTATGGTGATTGAAACTTTTCAAGATAGCACAATATCAAAAGAGTTCATGCATTCAGAATATTAATAAACATATTAAAACTATCGTTATGTTCAGGATCTGCGAATTTTATATTACATGTCACATCATATGTCACATATCCATGTTAAAAGTCAAATGATTGATTTTTTTTAAAGTAATGTAAATTTTTACCGTAATATTTAAAAATTAGGCGAAAATATGTAAATTTTGACTGTACTGACTGAAATCTGACGAAAACTTTTCCATTAATTTTAGAAATTTTGACTGCAACGACTTGAACTATAACAAAAATTGAAAATTTTTACAGTAATTTTTAGAATATTCATTGAAATTTTATTGAAAATAGATCATTTGAAATTTTGGGATTCATCATTGCAATTTTAATACTAATAATTGAAAATATGACAGTAATATTTTAAGTTTCAACTGTACTATAACTAGTCGTCTCAAAAAAATTTCGCAATTTGGGAAATAACGGACAACCTAATGTAGATGTAGAAAATATAACACGGAACACCTTTTTCACAAAGACATTTATTTAAAACTAATTGTACATTTCGGTTGCAATGCGACCATCTTCAGTAGCAGAGCAGTATTGTACACAGTACTTTAGTATTGCTACAGTGCGACCATCTTCAGTAGCCGAACAGTACTGTACACAGAACTTTAGAACTATTCTGCTACTAAAGATGGTCGAAATGTACATTTAGTTTAAAATAAATGTCTTTGTGAAGAAGGTGTTCCGTATTTTATTTTCTATATCTACATACTTCATTGTGCTATAATTATACATACTTAATCAGAACTTTCACAAGCTTCACATGATCGGTTATGTAGATATAGTTTTTGTATATGGGCTTTGTAATGGAAATACAAGATGCTAGAGAAAATGATACCCAAATAGACATCGTCCTGTTTACAAAGTACAGAGTGCGTTACACGAACGGGCGATTATAAAACAGCGAAACATGACATACATTTATCGAGTAGAAAACTAAATTTTGTTCCAAATTACAGCCAATAAGTTACATTTTTAGGTTTTATAGATAGCATTATTTAAATGCAGCGCCCATTTTGCTCTAAAAATTCTTCTAACTTAGGACGAAAATTATGCATTACATTTCATCATCAACATCTCTATTGGGATTTGCTCGATTTAATTTCTGGTTGATCGTCTTAACTGGGCGATAACTTAATCATATCGATCATATACTTTTGAAGTATCCCCACAAAAACATAGCATTATTTAAATGCAGCGCCTGTTTTGCTCTTAAAATTCTTCAAACTTAGGACGAAAATTATCCATTACATTTCATCGTCAACATCTCTATTGGGATTTGCTCGATTTAATCTCTAGTTGATCGTCTTAACTGGGCGATAGCTTGATCATATCGATCATATACTTTTGAAGTATCTCCACAAAAACGAATTTGGATATGTTTCCATTCTTGGACATCTTAGACAACTATTAGAATTTGGGGCAGTATGTGTTGTCATCCCATCCTGTTGAAATCAAATGTTTTCGTTCACTTGAAGAAATCTTAAGGACTATTGCGGTATTTTTATAAAATGGTAACTAATTGAAAACATATCCAAAGTGAAATCAGCCTTTACATTATCCGTTAAAAAATGAAACGCGATTCAAATTCGCCCGTTTGTGTGATGCACCCTGTATTTACTTTGTTATTTCGCAGGCTACGAGAAACTGATAGCTTTTGGCATATTGCAGCGAATCTTCAGCTCTCCCAACAGCCCGCCAATAATCAGCAATAATTATTCCTTTGCAATTGGATTCTGCAACAACAAGCATAGAATATCTCTTCATACCTCATTTACTATGGTCTGATGAAGCATGTTTAACTAGAGATGGTAATATTATCCATCATAATGAACATATTTGGTGGCTGCATAATCCACATGGAATAAGCACACTATGTTTTCAACCACTTCTCAGTATCAATCTTTCTACCTTTAAAAACTTTAGTTTTAAAATAACACATTTTGTTATTAATCTAAACTTTTGATCATTATTTGTTTTTGAGTTAAGACGTCATCAACTTAAAAAAAATTATAATATTGTATATTAAGACTGCCAAACAGTCGGATTTTTAGTATTGATTTTTGAAAAAACTTTTTTACGGCTTTAATTTGTGCTTGTCTAAAAACCTTATTGGCACCAATCAGATGTACCAAGTGATTTTTACTTACCTAGAAAATCTCGGTTATCAAAATGATGGAAAATCGAAATAGTGCTATTTTTCGGAAGTCACGAAATACACCAATTCGATTTTTTTTATTGCGTGTTAGTTTTAGATACTGATGAATCATTCAATCAAGATTCAACAAGTTTTGATAAACCGTGCTAACATATCTTTCCGTATCAATACTTTTTAGTGACCCTGTATATACCTGGTACTGTGCTGAAAATGTAGAATCAGATTCATTAATAAAAAACCTACATTGCCATTTAAAAAGTCAAATTTGATCTCCAAAAACTCATATTTCAGTAGATACGTGCATCTGATTGCACTCTTGAAATGCTACAACTCTTGTCTGAAGCACTTTTCTCTAGAATTTTTAGTTTTCGGGATATACAAAGTCATTCGGAAGGAAATCGAAATATTTTAAAAACATGTCCAGTAGGCAAAAAAAAGCAATATAAGCTCATATAATCAAGTGCGATTTTCATTTGTTTCAGAGATATTTTGAACAATTTATAAAATTAAAGGAAAATGTATTACTGAACTTACAAACAAAACAAAAAAAAAAACAAGTAGCATTAATTCACGTGAAATTTTTGAAAACTCCACCAGTCACTTCGATACACTTATTTGCGCGTTTATAAATGGACCTGGAAGCCAGTTTCAGTGAACTATGATTCGCTCTAATGAACGCCGCAACATTAAGAATGCGATCTAGTAGCACATCCCTTGTGTCCACTTTCATAGCGTAAACTAACGACTTCATCCATCCCCAAAGACAAAAATCTAGGGCTAATCTCCTCTGCCAATCCAGCGATCGCCGAATTGGTTATTTAGAAAATTTCTCACAATATTTGCATAATGAAAATGATAATGATATTCAAACGTACTTCGCCCAATATTTCCTCTAAATGGTCTTCCAAAAAATGTAAATAACCTTCCTCAATAAGATGGTCATCCAATACAAAAGCACCAAGCAATTGATCATTTAGAATGCCGCACCATACATTAAGGGTGTTCGGAAGGGCCTAGCAAAGTTTCTCAGGGGTCCAGGGGTAGGACGTGAGGTACCGGAAGTACCACTCAAAATACTCATTCTCCAAAATTGATATGCTGACAGCTTCACAACATTTTTTTTCCAATATGTCACAATGATTGATATATTTTATTAACAATAATTTTTATTAAAAAAATGCTTTGTGACATTGTAGATAATCATATTATAGAAAGCTGTGCAAAATTTGGTGGCTTTATGTTAACTTTTAATAGAAGAAATTTAGGAAACAGAAATTTGAGGGCCTTAATACTAAACCGATGTTGGAAATTGTGTTCTTGCGTGGCATGGGGGTTTTCGTCCGACCATCGATGATTAACATGGCAATTGTTAATTCAATCTCGAGTAAATTGAGCTTCATCAGTAAATAAAATGCATTTGAGTAATCATCTATTTTCACGAATCCATTGTCAAAATTGTAGTCGTAATGGATAATTGCCTTCTTGGAGATTTTGTACTGTCTGGAGATGAAGAGCGTTTAAACCTTGCCGTTATAATGTTTTCCAAACCATTGTTTGTGGAATTTCAAATTGGTTTGCAATGTGTCTTGTACTTAGTCCTGGATTATTTTCTACAACATCGAGAATATATTCTTCAAGTTCCATACCGAGCCTTTGCTGTTTTTCAGAAACAATACGTGCACTTGGGAACATTCCAGTTTCACTAGCACGTGTAAAAACAGTTTGAAACACTTGCCTATTAGGAATTCTTCGATTCGGAAAACGACGTCGATATTCTTCTAATGAACGAACAGAATTATCATTACAAAATCAAAAAACAAACACCATACGTGCATATTCTCTATGACTGAAAATATGAGGCATTTTTATAATCTCGCAAAACAACTGCAACTGAAACTGACAACGTTGTCAAATTTTACGTGAATTAATGCAACTTGTTTTTTTTTGCTTTGTAAGTGCAGTAATACATTTTCCTTTAATTTTATAAATTGTTCAAAATATCTCTGAAACAAATGAAAATCGGACTTGATAATATGAGCTTATTTTGTTGTTTTTTTTTTTTTGCTTCCTGGACATGTTTTTAAAATATTTCCATTTCCTCCCGAATCACCCTGTATAGCTGTATGACTTAAAATGGGACACCCGGTATATTAGTCAATTCGGAATACTGAAACCACGCGTTTCTAAGAATCAATTGTTTTGCCTGTCGTATCTATTAACTCTTTGATAATATTTAGTTATATTAGTTCACCAGTCCAACAGTAACTAAACTCAATAGAACAAAACTTGTAACTCGCGACCCTCTCCATCGCATTCCACCCCCCATCGTAACAGTAATTAGCGCGTCGGAAAGTCGCGCTCCTCTAGCCAGGGGCGTTCGTGTCGCGTTAAATTATACATTTGGCGGAATACATAAATACAAAATGTATCGGGATGAATAATTAAAGCACGGAGAGAGATTTGCTGGTGCGCATGCGACGGATATTCGGGTCGACGTGCGTCACCCCCTTATTCTTAGCGACGATGTTAAAATAAAAAGTTCCCTACGCCGAGAGCCACCAAAACGGAAACTCGCAGCTAACACAAAACTTTACGTTTTTGGTATAAAAAAATCGTGAAAAAATATGCCTATAGTGAATAATATTTGTATGCAATCCATAAATTTATAATGATAATTGTAGTGTACTAGTACAAGCCAAAACGCTGTCGCCGCTTTGACTAATATAACTAAAACTATTTAACTATTTGCAACTTTATTAGTAAATAAAAATATATAAGCCTTTCAAAATTAAAGTGGGGTAAGGCCATTTATTTCAAATGAGAAAACTCCAGAAATATACAAGAGACAACAGTCCTTGTGTAATTCTGGGCTTATCTAAATGCAAAAAAAAAAGTATTTGGTCGCTTGTTACGTTTAACCGAAAATAAGTCACGAACTCTGCGTAAACTGACGCCACTGTAAAATGTTTTGATAATGAATCCCTCTTTTCATTGAAATAACTCAGATTGTTCATAGTCATTGATATCTAATTAGCAAAATTATTTTCACTATAATATGACATTTGTCAAACTCATGGCAAGGGTTTTTATGGTACATTGTTCAACTTTGTTTTATTATTTCTGAGGTGCATTCTGGTACAAACGTAAATTAAATTGATGATATATTTACAGTTTTTAATATTCCTTTGCGATTTTTCTCTAAATTTAATAGGGGAGCTGAAAATTACACATATTTAATTTTGCATGTTAAATTCCTATGTTCGCCCCTTATCGCAGATACTCGGTAAGTACCAAACATTGAATTAGTATCGAAGTGGCGAATGAGACTGCAGAACTGTCGTCATGAATAATAAATGATAACAAACAAAGGCACATACATTATTTATAGATTCTATTAACCACATTTCATTTTTACACCCTAATAAACCCACAATATAATATTCATATAAATGGGGCGCGGCGGCGGGACGGACGGTGGGACGAAGATTCTGGCGGCAAAGGCAAATTTGCATATTTTAATAAAATTTTCTTTCCATTATTCGTCGAACGTTAATCAAACACCAAACCGGAAATCGGTGCAAAAAGTGCAAGTTGGAAATTCACAAGTTTGTGCGAGGATGAGCTACGTGGCATAAGCCTTTAAGCCGCCTCTTGAAATCAACCATTTATTTTTAATATGTAGCTGAAATTTTATCAAACACAAGCACGAGCGAGGTACGATCGAGTGATTTAATGGCCACGAGTTAATGTACATACTTTTTACACCTGTATTTATTTGACATTAAATATTATCACGATGTCAGCTGTGGCTATGCAGTCGGTATGGGAAATTTCAACGAGTGTTTCAGCTATAAAATTAAAAATCGAAATTAATATGTAAACTTAACAATCGGGAGAAAAATGTTGTATGCAATGCGGCAATAAACTTCAATAATCCCACAGCCGAAAATGTGTAACAGCCATAACGGTTTCGGGATTAAAACCTTCCTTTATTCCCTTAATGCACAAATAACAATTATTTTGATTGAAAACAGAATGATTAAAATAGTTAACTTCCAGTTATTTATATCACATACCATGTTTCAGTTTGAAATTCGCGGTCGAGTTTCCGCAAATGTAAAAATGATTTAACAGGCGGATGTCCTGCTGGTGTGCGACTCGCATAACGCATTAAACTGATTTAAATTATTAATAAACAAACATGCGTATAGTTTTATCACTGCAGCACTGTTCGTGTGGCTTTTGCATGCGACTGCCTACACAAGTTTAATTAAAAGTGTTGCGAATTAAACAAAAATCCACGCTCGCATCCGCATTAATCGCATGTTTAATCGCAATTAGTTACGGGTAGGACCGGAAACCTATGCGGTGCGGTTTAATTGTTTAGCTTCGCGTCGTAAATTTTCAAACCGCCACAGTGTGAATGTGTTGTGTATTTGCGTGTACTGTGCCGCCTCGGTTAAAGTGAGAATTTCATGAGAATGTGAAATATACCGAGAAAATGAATAATTGGGAGAATTTCTGTCCATACTCAGGGTTGCCATATCTAATAATTTTAAATAGTTGATGAAATTTTAGCTAATACAGAGGCTTATACTGAGGTTCCAAACGTCAGGTGTTGTAATTGTAATTGTAATTGTAGTTGTAATTGTAATTGCAATTGTAATTGCAATTGCAATTGCAATTGTAATTGCAATTGCAATTGTAATTGTAATTGTAATTATAATTGTAATTGAATAATTTGGTGCTGAAAAGAAATATTTACAAAAGTCAAAATGAGTGCAAATGAGTCATATCTTACTTGAGGCTCAAGTGGAGCAAAATAGGCGCATTTTATCTCTTGCTTTGGTAATTGATAAGAAATATTTCGTAGGCAATAACTAGTTGTGCAATAAGAAGGGAAATAATAAGGGAAAGTGACGAAAACGACGAAGTGACGGTCCTTGGAAAACGTCAACTTTTCGCTCGCATTAATAAGCAGAAAGACCTTTATTTTTATATTTGTTTACATTGTAATGTTATATTGAAGTTTTATATTTGCCCCAAGTTAAGGGTGTTTAAAATGTGCTGTTATACTAAGTCTATTTACTGCGTAGATTTATTATTGCGTTGATAATTAAGAATTATAAAATTGTTACTTACTTTTGTTGTTGTTGGGCGCCAATTTATAATTTACAAATATAAATAAAATACTATGAATTTAATATTGTATAACCTTACTTCTTTGTTTATAGGTCAAAAACTGGGATCAAAATAAATTTGATGGCAGGCAAAGAATATTAATTTTAATTAATATTTATTATAATATTAAATATTTAGATAATTGATAACAAAACAACCACTTCACTAATTCAATATGAAACAAAATGAACGCTTGACAATACAAAAGCAAGTCCTATCACTAATTAAGACAATAACACTATCAATATTTAATAACAATAATTCCCTAAATTCCTAATTTGCACAATTAACTCCCTTATTGAGTAGTAATTTTAGTAAATTCTACCTGGCATTCACATTCATATTCCTGGCGAATAGCGGCAACTCGCGGTGGTGATCGGCAATCCTGGTTGCAGATGTCAAAACAGTAAATTCGATTAAGTCGGCACCAATTCCCTCGATTCAAAGTCCTGCTGTCCTCGATTGATCCTCTTCTATAGTTGACGTTCTCGCTGAATCGTCTTTAGTGTAGAAGTTCTCGGTGAATCCTCTTGGACTCCTTTCAGCTGTTGCACATTGATAATGATCCCTAGTTCACGTTGAGTGTTTACAGATGCTCGTACGTAAATAATTACTGTCCCGTAATTGATTATATCCGCGTAAACAAAACGTAAATCAACCTGTTTTTGAATAACGCGGGAATGTAAATAACTATTGTTCGACGATATCTGTTTCTGTACAACTGTTTTCTTTTTCTCTGCTGACCGACGTGGATGCTCCTGGATCTAAAGCGAATCTAATTGTTTAACGGCGTTCAGCCGTTTTAAAACCTCGGTTAAACAAGTGATTTTCGCTTGTTAAAATCCGGCTACGTTGATCCAAATAAACGTGTAAATTGTCGAGTTGCTACCCGAATACAGTTTGTATCCACGGAAACGAATCAACAAATTATAATTATCATAACCGTAATTTTAATTGTGAATTGAATCTGATATTCGAGATCCTTCTATTTTTCTGTTTCTATACGAATGTCGAACGTCTTTGTACGATGAGTTTGAATTTTCCATTGAATTTTATACATATTACTGACTCATTACAATTACTTTACGTTCATTGTGCCCTTAATTAATTATAATTATAGCTACACAAATCCAATTTGTCCACCTAAGTAATCCGATTAATATCTAAATATATTAATATATATTCAGTACAATTTTCTATAAACAAAATCCTATCTAACGTATACTATAAAATAACAAATTAAATCTACTAAATAACATCACAATATATTTGATTCATATAAATTTGATTAATAAATATACTACTACCTACTTTGTGTGTCAATTGTAGGAAAACTATATTTTTGGCTACTAACTTGGCAATAAGTTTATGCCACCTCAATTCAGGGTTTACTTAAAAATCGGATGAACTCATTTTTCAGGCTCGATCCCGTCACAGAAAATTTCGTGTGCCAAGTTTTGGTGTTGTTTAATTTTGTGATTGTTTTCGCTGTATCTAATTTGAGCTATTTCCCGCGATTGAGTGTTTTGATTTTGGATTTTGTTAGTGTCGTTTGACTCATTTACCACTGTTGCATGATCTGCAAATAATATCACTGCTGCATGGTCCAATGCCAGTGGTAGGTCGTTTATGGACAAATAATATAGGTCCCAATATCGACATATGAGGAACACTCTGTAGCAAACCCCTGATGTGCGTTCATTTAAAAATACTGACTGCTTGCGATCGCTTAGATATGACCTCATGAGTTCTAAGCTAGTGTCATTTAAATTATACTTTCGTAGTTTTTCGAGTAGAAGGGCATGCAGATTGCAGAACATTCAAATGCTGTGCACAGATCCAAAAAAGATCTTTTTCTTAAAGCTCATCAGTAGTTGAGCGCCCTTTTCTGAATTTATACTGGTTTCTAGAAAAGAGCTTATTCTTGTCATGATAGACAACAATCTATGTATTTAGTTGATGATTAGATCATTTCGTAGAGTTTCTATTATTTTGGAAGCCGCCGGGAGTAATGATATGTGATGATAGTTATTTATGTCATTTTTGTCCCCTTTTTTGAATGTAGGTATTACTTTTCCAAATTTTAGTACGTTCGGAAATTGTTCGTTTTGTATGCAAGTATTGGTTAGATTACGTTAGGTAAGTCAGTGGGATAATGAGCTAATCCTAATAATCCCTCCTATAATCCTCCCTCCTATAATCGTATGTTAAGAGGTAACACTCTTAATGTAATAATAATAATAATAATAATATATATATATATATATTTGGTGTTAATACAAATAATAATGTTTACATAAGTCAGGTACATGTAGGGTACAAAGGTATAATATAAATATAAAATCAAACAGACAGCAGAACAGATATGTACCAATAATCAAATGATGGTTTAACAAATAAATGATTACTACAGAAACCCTAAAATTAACTCCCAGGCCAAATAAAACAGAAAAATAAAACAAAACTGAACACACAATAATCTATTCATTAGAAAAATCGCTAACGGAATAGTAACATTTATGAATCAGAAAGTGTCTTATGTATATCTTAAATTCCCTGAAGTTCATATGTTGTGCTCGAAGTGGTAGTTTATTATATAGTTTAACTCCCATGTAATGTGGTGATCTTTCAAATTTGGAAGAATTATGTTTGGCAACCAATAGTGACGTTGAATGACGTGTGTAGTAGTTGTGAAGATCAGAATTTTTTACAAAATCTCTAATACCTTGCTTGACCATTAACAGTGTTTTATAAATATATAAACATGGGAGAGTTAAAATATTATGCCTGACAAAATACGGACGACATGAGTCTCCAAACTTGATATTAAAAATAAGGCGCATGATTTTTTTTTTTTGTCCAATAAATACCCTTTGCCAACTAGAAGCAACTCCCCAAAGAACGATATTATATGACAGGTGACTGTATATAAGTGCATAATAAGAACTTAGTAGGCCAGCTAGATCGACTGTCGATTTCAGTTGCGATATTGCGTAGTAACCTGCGTTCATTTTGTTACATACATGGTCCAAGTGAAAGTTCCACTTCAGAAAACTGTCCATCATTAAACCTAATAGTTTTGTTAGGCTTTGCGAAGATATACTTAAATTATTCATCTCGAATGCCAATTCCAAGTCAGCATTTGAATTACGAAAATAAATACAGACTGTTTTAGAGGCGTTCACCATTAACAAATTCTTTTCGCACCATCCTTGAAATTCAGATGCAATAGTTTTAATCCTAGCACAGAGTTCGTTCTGATTATCTGCAGACACTAAGGAATATACCTACCTATGTAAATATGATTACATACGTTTTAATTTTTTCTCGCTTTGGTAATAAACTTAGAAATACCGGTAAGTAACAATTATACATTTAATGTTAAGTAGAAAGTTTTTTTTTCTACAATCGGTATTCATATTATAGAGATAGTTATAGATAGTTATTTATGTCATTTTTGTCCCCCTTTTTGAATGTAGGTATTATTTTTCCAAATTTTAGTTCGTTCGGAAATTGTTCGTTTTGTATGCAGCTATTGGTTAGGTTAGGTTAGGTAAGTTATTGGGATAATGAGCTGATAGTAAACAGTTTTAATCATATCTATGCTAATACCATAATCGTCTGTTTACACTCTTAATGTAACATTCTATGCGAAAATACCTACCTATGTAAATATGATTACATACGTTTTCATTTTTTTCTCGCGTTGGTAATTAATATAGAAATACCGGTAAGTAACAATTATACATTTAATGTTAAGTAGAAAGATTTCTTTTTTGTACAATCGGTATAGAAAGTAGACATTTGCGCTCGTAGTTGACAACGCAAAGTTGACGTTTTCTGAGGATTAGCACTTTGCCGCTTTAAAGCGACAAAATTGAAACAACGCTCGCCTAAACTTGTATTGTAACTAGTAAGTAGTTATTGTAACTAGTGACAACCAATAAAAAGAAACAATTATTGTATCCGTTTGTGTCAGTATTGTGTGTGTTTCTACCATAAACTTCTTTCAAATACCTGTATAAAGAAATAGAAACTACTGAGGAAGCGTTTACCTATACACCTCCTGAAATTGTGGCGCAGCAAGAGATGTACGATATAATTAACTGCCCCAAAAATCTAAACAAAAATACGAAAAGCAATACGTACTTTTCATAGCGTGGTGCAAAGCTACAAAGGTTGGGAAATATTCGGAAAATGTAATGATGGCTCATTTTTCTGAAAAAGCTGAAAGTATGAATTCATCTACTCTCTGGTCTACCAATTCAATGCTTAGACAAACATTATCTGTGAAGATCAATGTCGATATTAGTCAATAAAAAAAAAACTAATTACCAATTTAAAACGATAATATGTCGGCTACAAACCAAAAAAATCGAAAACTTTGACTGCGATTGTAGAAAAAATATGGTGTGTGTTACGAGCGCAAGTGTTCATTGCCGGTTTCGAGAAAATGCAACAATCTCTCAATCGGCAATGTATCACTTTGCGCTTTTAAGACACAAATAGCTATTTACTACATTTTGTAGTTCCTCATCAGTTTTTCTGTCGATTCATGTTGCAATATTTGCGGACTTTTTCTTAATGGAGTTTGTCTCTTAATATTTTTTCGCACAATCGTGTTGTTATAGCGATTTACAGTCTCTGTTGATACATCTTGTAAGTTGAATATAACAATACTGTGGCTAGTCTCCATGGGAACATAGTTTTGTTCGAGTTTATAACAGCTCTAATGCGGTAATAGTAAAAGTAATTGTAATATTTTTCACCAACAGATGTCAGATGTTAAAATTACAGTTTGTACAATTATTAAACGTTTTCATACCTTTCATTTGATATTTTAGGAACCAAAGATTCACAACCCCTTTGATACGATTCTTCAATGTCTGTATTTATTTGAAAATCTTCTTTATTAGCCATTGTAAAAAATTAATACTGAAACTTCAAATTGTTTATTCGGTTTTTAACCACAGATCGTTTCTAACGAAATACATTCAAAACACTCTGGATATAGGATGTACACCATTTTGTCATAAAAGTCAAGATAATTAAATCAGAAACAACTCAAATGTTTGCTATCTTATTTGGTTAATGCGATTGTGCGAAAAACGTTATACTAAAACTTTCTCGATTCTGTTATAACGCACTTACCAACCTAATAGTGTAATATACTATTTTACCTACTTTTCTTGTAAAGTTTATATCGATAATTCATGTGTTGCATGTGTGTTTTGTATATGATTTTGTGCTTTTCGTATAAGTTGGCTCTAGTTTCTGTAGTACATGTAAAGATTGGTCTTACAGCGAAATTAATTTAAATTGAGAAAAATATCCCGTAATAACGAAAATTATATTTTATCCAAAAATAATTCATGTAGTGGTCGTACAAAATACAATTTATCGATATGTCGACAAACTAAACACGCGCTGGGCGGTCTAATCCCGCGACGCAATTTTCCGCAAAAACGCTCGACGCCGAACGGATGTGATCACATGCGCACGCTTCGAAACAGAAATGATGGTATATCGGCTGAACCAGCCACGTGCCTTTATAATACTTGATCAATTAACTTAACAAATGAAGCATATAAATAAAAAAGAAATAAAGATCAGAAAGAAGTAAAATAAGGTCTAATCGTATCTGTTTTAATACTAGATCGATTAACATAACAAATGTGCATACAAAGAAAAAAATTAAAGAGTAGAAAGTTTAAAATAAGGGAACTAGAAAGAAGTAAAATAAGGTCTAATCGTATCTGTTAATACTAGATCGTTTAACTTAACAAATGATGCATACAAAGTAAAACAATTAAAGAGTAGAAAGTTGTAAAATAAGGTCTAATCGTATCTGTTTTGTGTCCTCCACGAACTCTGGTGCGGGGAGAAGCTCTTACGTCTCGCGTGGTTCCTCTTTGAACTCAGTGTGGTCGTGCGTAGTCGGAGGTGATGGGGTTGTAAACGGAAAGGAAACCCCTCAAAAAGCGATCTAAAGATAGGGGGTTGTATCAGCACCACGCATGAAACAAAGAAGGTGAATTCTTACCTAAAAGGTCTGTAACGGCCGATATGAGTTGTAATCTAGGTCGCTTTGATCTAATCTGACTGATTATAGTAGGGCCACCAAACGCCTCAAATGGCCGTGCAAGCCAAAAATCAGGCATTGGCGGTCACAATTCCGGCATTTCACTGACTCTGTGCCAAATATCTGACCAATCGCGCACGACCTATTAATGATTAATGCGATTTAATGCACGCCAATACGAAAAGCGATAGTATGGGGAGAGATTAAAATCATTATCGCGCTAGGGCACTATCGTAGACAACCTGTCGTAGACCAACGCTGTCCGCTCAAAATATAACGTTACAATACCCCAATACAATTATAATTTCAGATGTGTGGATGTTATATAATAATTATATGTTCTGCCAGCTTGAACATCTGTTACAATTAAGAGTTGCTCTAACTATAAACTCAAGAAAAATTTAATATGCACCTCGGAATAAGTACATTTTTCACCTCGGAAAAGTGCAACAGACCTCGCCTGTTTGATTGCCTTGCCTCTGACTCGGCCATCAAACTGAAGCTTGTCCTGAATAATACACCTTTTCGTCTTTGTCATATAAATAACTATTTCGGACTCTTTGCTTTTACCTTATTTGACAATGTTAGCAAATCGTCCGAAGAACTTTATTTCTCGTCGTTGTCACATAAACGATGATTATATTGCAATTAAATAAATAATATGATTATAGTTGCAAGATCATTTAGAGATTATGTCATATCGATGCCAGAACTATAGTTAAATTTGTTAGTAACTGTAAGTGGACGAAACTGTAGTGCATCATAATACAAAACAGTAAGTACTTTTGATTATTTATAGCAATGTAGGAAGCATTAAAAATCAATAAAAATAATTATTCCTATTTATTTCTTCAGGCAGAGAATGGCTGGTGGATTATATATGTAGAAAGAGGGTGGAGGGTAGAATCCGCTTCCGGTGTGGGATTTCAAATATGTTGAGCAAATTTCGAGGGCACACATCTGCGGTTTTACCTCCGCTAGGTCGGGATACTGAACAAGGAATGATTGTAATAAATGGTGGGATTTAATTTTATCAATTCTTTTACTCCCAAGATTTCAATTTAGATCGGGAGAGAGGTGGAGCGTCGCGGCGTTCCTTGGAGCTTCCCTGGGTTAATCGCCGATTTGATTAAACCAATTTATTTGATAATAATTGATGGCCATCCTGACGTCCAAGGAACTTATTCGAGGGGCTGCGTCCTATTGGTTGTAATAGAAATTATTACGCGTGCAGTAGAAAATTCTATGACGGCAATATCGAAGTTTCTCGATATTTAATACCGTTGACAGATTATTTTGGTTAATGGTGATGTTTACAATAAACTGTAACAAGTGATTATAATATTGGGTGACTGTAACCAGTCTGTAACCAGTGATTATAATATTATTAGCACCTGTAACCAAATGATCGCCAATACAATAAAATCTGAAAATGTTTGGCATATCAAATTATAATATAAGAATTTAGGAACGTAACACGATGTGGATGATATTTATTAGTTTTAAAACAGACCTTGGACATTGCACATAAAACGTACGAGTAACATACACACTGTTTTTGTACTATTTTCTCTTTTTCTATTTCAAGTCACTTATTAGAAACATGGACTTTTTACACTTGTATCTTAAACAACTTACATAGAAATTAGGTATTTATATGCACCTGATTGTCTTCATACAAGGTCACGTGTTATACATCGCTCCGTCCGCCCTCTAGCGAAATTGGACCCTGATCATTATTCCCGTGTACTCTTCAAATGATGGAAATAGTTCAGACATCATACTCGACTAAAAGTAACAAAATATATTTTAACATAACTTCTTCCAAACCAATGTAACATACCATAACATACAATGTCATGTAGGTACAAGTAGATCTTTAAGTGTTAAATGTATTTGGATATGTGAACCTTTGGATTTGAAAATTCAACAATGAATGAGTGACTCGTAACTTTGTAGCATTTAAAATTGTTTATGAACAAAGAATAAATACCATTTATTCTATTGAGGGTTCATTTTGAAGCTGACATGTGAAAAAAAAACTAGAGTAGATGGAACAAAAACACTGAAAAGGAATGCCGTTCCAACTTTGTTTAGTTTTACAAAGCCACAAATAAAAAGGAAAGCGCCCAAGTAAAGGTACATTACTACAAATGGAAAACCGCAACTGATTCCTGATGAAGAGATTGAATTATCTTCGCCTTCGACCTCAAAGAGTCACGAAATTTATGTTCGAACAGGGTTGAATGCTAGCAATGAATCAATGGAATCTTTGGATTCCCCTGAGACCGTAAGAAAAAGACCGCTACAAAAATCTACTAATATCAAATAGGAATTACAAAAATCAATTTTGTAATTTTAAAATACGATAAAATAATACTGACGAAAGCAAAATGTTATTATGTACCGTTTTTAATAGTGATCAAATAAAGGCAATAAAACGAAAATCTTCGAGATTCATTAAATGGTTAAATGCCACATTAACGAAAGCATTGCGATTCAAATTTTCGTGTGGAAATAATGGATACGAAGAGTTGATTCGTTAAAAAAATCCACTTCCATCGCTGCGCACATTGAGAAGAAGACTGGAAAAGTTAACGTTTGATGCAGGTGTTTTAGAAGTATTTTCTTTTTTTTAAATCAAGTGGATAAATCTAAAATCGATCATGAGAAAGAATGCGTAATTATTATGGACGAAATGGCTATTACACCATCAACTATGTATGATACTTCATTGAACAAATATTATGGAAATATGACTCTGCCAGGTCATTAAGGTGTAGCAACTCACTAGTATTTATGGCGTATCATTTCACAGGAAGTTCCACAAATGCGTCATCATACTTAGACATTTTAACAGAAGTAATACTGAACGCGGAAAACATAGGACTAAAAGTGATTAGCGTAACATCCGACATGGGTTCCTCCTACCAGGCTTTGTGGAAAATATGGAATATAGCAGCAGGTCATCATTCCACCATTAAAAATCATATACTCCATCCCTTTGACGATTCAAGAAAAATATACATTTTGGCAGACGTTCCCCATCTATTTAAGAATATTAAAAACATGACCAATAAAGTTATGTAGTTCTTCCAGATCGGCCCAAAAAATATATATTTCGTATCAACAAATATGATTAATTCTAACCAAATCTCTGAGCTGGTTGATTTTCAACGCACATTTAATTTTAAACTGGCACCCACATTAACAAATTAAGTGAAGAAGATTTGACTCCTAGCCATTTCCAAAAAATGAAGGTGTCAAAATCAACAAATCTTATTAGCCACGATGTTGGCAGTGGGTTGAAGTTTATATCGGATGAGACAAGCAATCCAGATTATCTCACCATAGCTTTGTTTATAGATCACGTTGAAAAATGGTTTACTCTAATGACATCTCGGCATCCAACATTGGCCTTGAGTAAAATGAAACCTGATGTTAATGAAAAAAAAAAGAAAAATTTTTTTAGAAAGAAGTAGGCGAAAATGGGGCTTACGGCCGGTTCCATAATAGTATTAATGTTTCCTTTAAACCGAAAAGGCGCCTTTAAGTACTGTAACGTGTTCCATAAATGATTTTTAAACGTCACTTTATGAAAAAATGTCTTTTATCATATGGAACAAAAGCAGACTTTAAAGTCGACTTTTCTATTAAGTAAGCTTTACATAATGGAGAGTTTTTTGTGATATTATGGAATTCAAGAATTATTTTTAAATGAAAAGGGCTACATTTTTCTATTAAAGTCAAGGTTTACTCAGGATTGTCTTAACAATTTGTTCAGTGTAATGCAAGCAAAAAAATATTATACCAACTGCTGTACAAATTAAACTTATTACCGTCTCTCGATACATGAAAGATGTCTCAAAAGATAACCAAAATGAACGAGAGTTTTTGTCTGATTTTTTGAATACTATTAATGTTGGTCATAAAACAGCGTATGAAAATGTAGAAATTCCAAAGAAAATTCCTATTGTAACATTAAATTTAAATAACAGTGAATTAACCCATTTTTACCATGGGTTCAAAAATGTTCAGAGCATGTTAATTTGCTAGATTATTTTCGGATTAAAATATTACAAGAAAAATACCATGTTTTTCTGTGCATGTTTGCACGATGCAGGTTTCATTTTTATTATAGATATGGAAAATTCAGAAAATATTATGATGTAGCGCGTAAAATATTAATTTGAACGAATTTTATATTAAAGAAATTGAAGCACCGGATTCATTAGAAATTCTGAATTGTCATCAATTAAAATCCACAATTATTCGAAGACTTGTGGTTTTTAGATTGAAAATTGCTTCGAAGAAAAAAATTGATCATATGTAACACTGTGCTAGTAAATCTACTTTTCAGCACCAGAATTGATGATTTATTTATTGTTTAAAAAAATGAATACTAGATGTTTTGTTTAAACTGCAGTCAACCCATATATGAATCAACAAATCTATGAATATTTTCAGTGTTATTATTTTTTTATATTGTCCCTGTACTCAAATATATTATCCTCAAATATCTAAATATGTTGTGTGTTTTTTTTTTTATTTCATCCTATTTTGAAACAAACATTTTGTTTATTTCAATAGAATTTAATTATAAAAGTAACTAAATATTTAAATTTATGCAAAATTTAGGCCTGCCTCTTATTCGTTGTATATAACTTTGGACTGAAAATGGCCGCCGATATCCACTAGTGACCCTTAGTTTTCGACCTTGATTTTTTTTTTGCAGCACCCCATAAAATCGTTCCATCTGGTGAATAATTAGTCTGTGCAAAGTTTGGGCCCAATTGGATAACGATAAAACGTGGCGTTTTATCATTTTATTTTCAAATTTTGAGCTACATATAAAAAAGTTGTATTTATACTATCCATGCGATTTTATACTTGGAATAAAATTAATAATACACATATTGTTCTGATGATGAAATACTTTATTAATGTAAAATAATAGTAGTATAATTTAATAAACTAATGATAACATTAATATTGTCTATTCGATAGTATTTGTTTTCTACTATCAGGAAATCGACGGCGATAGCCGCTTACAACTTGCAAAACAAATTGTTTGTGCTGTTCATTATTTGTTAAAATCTTATTATAATCTTCAATAAGTTTTATTTCTCTTTCTGCCGTATCGTTTACTACTTGTAGCTTCGTCACAACTGCCATTGCTTCATTATAATAACAGTTTTCACTCCATGTTAATGGATCTTATCGGAGAAAATCTTCTTCTAGTTTCAAACGTTTGAAATTGAAAATAAAATTGTCGCCTTGCACCCCGAAAGTATGTACCATTAAATGGGTAATTTCTTTCACTTTATTACCAAGCTATATTTTTCAAAGATGTTTGGTTTCAATTTATGTTAAATATAATGTTTAAATTCTTGTAAAATAATAGTAATAAGTAATAAAATCATTTTAAATAATTGATACGATTTGACAAAAAAAAGTCTTCTAATGCACCCACGAAAATTAGGAAATCGTCGAAATGAAATAGCAAAGCAACACGTTTTCCTTTCATTTTGTTGTTTTCAAACTTAGCACGAAATGTCTTCTCACCAAATGGAACTATGGGTCCACCCTAATGTCCACACTGTATTTATATAGATCACCAGTGATCACCAGTGCACATTACTTGTTTCGCTAGTTCTATTTCTGCAGCTAGGAATCGTAACGCAATTGTATCAAGTACAGTAACTAAATAAATTTAGTGTTATTCAGTCACTGAAGAATCGAGCTCTATAGGGCAAAACATCTTAATGTCTGTCAATTTTTATCGAATCCTGTTACCATAATTATTAAAGATTGTGTGCATTGCCATTTAAATCCTAGAAAACGCTCAAGCCCTGGGGTTTATTAGGGAAAGCCTTGCGGAAAAGCGAGATTTTCTTCGTTTCCGCTAATTGAATGGCATAAATCAAAACAAGCCACGTTTAGTGAATTATGTGCCGCTTTTTATTTCCTCTCTGCGAGAAAATATGACGCCATATATACTTCTCTTTTGCCATTAAAAAATACGTGTCACATGAATGGGAACAATGAAACGCAACCAGTGAGATATTAATGGATTATTGCGACATTAACGGGGTTCATCGTGCCGATTTTAATAATTTATAAGAGCAAGTCAAATAAAGACCATGTGCTAAGACTTAGAAAAAAACATAAATTTGATAAATACTGGAGGTTTTTACTTCGTGATTATAAATAGATAAGAAATGCAATTTTTACTTCGTACCATAATTTATTAAAGTATAATAGCATTAAAGTAAAAATTGAATTATTTATTTCGAACTTACTACTTTAGCCTACTTTTTAATTTCTGTATGTATGAATATTAAATCCATTATTTAGAAGAATCTTATAATAGCATCAGTCGTTTGAAGGTAATTGTAATTAATTGCTGAAGAAATGTGATTCTTCCCTTGGCCATTAAACCTTGTCCCCAGCAATTTCACTATACATGGATATATATTTTTTTAAGTTAGAGCCGCAATTTGCACGCCGTCGCGTTTTATGCCGCCCCCGAAGAGTGGTCATGAAGCCAAAGTGTTTTATTACCCTGCACCCCCCACAGCAGCCATGCAAACCCCCCACGAGCTTATAATAAGCGCGAATCTTCCGGCAATTTCCGGCAAGTATTTACGCCCAAATAGAGCTGCACAATACCCGGAAAGAAAGGGGGAGGGGGGCATCGGCGGTGAATTAAGTGTATTTGAATACTGATCTGCTGGGGGTAGGGGAGGCTGCTCTGTCCCAAGCTGCGGTTCGATTCGGAATATATCAAATCCCGACAATGGGGTTAGTTTGCCGGTCCGATAAATCCTGAAAAATACGCCGAGGAATGGAATTGACAATTTGCTCAATGACCTGTCGCTTAGGACTTTACGATCTGCATATCGCGCACTCGACGCGTCTCTGTTGTGGGGAGGAGGCTGTAGTCTCGAAGAAAACATTTTAAATCAACAGAGAGCAAGATATTTGTTAGTGCTGCAAGTCAAGACTGTAATACTAAAATTTGGAATCAGGAGTGGATACAAGCGGAAGATGAAGGAGTCAATCGTGTCCACTTATGAAAAAGTAACCAATAACGTTCTTTCAAATCTTTAGTGCTATATCATTTTATTTCCTAAGAGATATGGTGCAAATATCTGTAATGTTTTTGAAATTATTGATAAAAGACAAAAATTAATCCACTTCCAGTTTTCATTTTTATGTCAAAATCTTGATTTTATTCATGAAATAATTTCAAAATTTTATTCAATACTCTGGAACCGCCTCTGACTTTCGTGTCCACAAAAAAGTTATATATGTTTGAAAGACGAAGCAAAATATCTAAACAATAGTCATATTTTGTTTAATAAAATTTTTAGTATTAACTCGATTTGTTTTATTATAAATATCTTACAAAGTGTAGTTTTTACATTGTAACTTTTTCTGACAAAATCTTTTATATTATTTTATGTTTCTTGGTGACGACTTTCACAGCCTGATATAAATTTTTGTGATATAATTATCGGTGTGGCTTTGCAGTCCTACACTACCTTGGGCCTGGAAAAGGCGTAGAAACAGGAAGAGGCAGACAAAAAGAGATGCGTTTTCGACTCGTTAAGTGACGACGTGTAGGAGAAAGAAAGGATGGTGAAAGAGGGGACGTTGTAGAACCATCTGGTAAATCTGTCAATACAAACTAAAATGTAACGGTAGTCTTTACATGGTGGTAGTGGTCCGATAATGTCTATATGTATGTTGTCAAATCGACCATCAGGATTATCGAAACTTGCTATTGGGGAATGGATGTATCGAAATACTTTTTTTTTGACAATTCATTCAAGAACGAACAAAAATAGTTATATCGCTGTTCATTTTTGGCCAAACGTATCTTTTTGTGACTAGAAATCTCGTAGCTTACACCCCGAAGTGCGACAAGTCGTGCAAGGCAGTAAACACATCGTGTCGTTACTCTCGGGAGATGTAAGGGTGGTCTATGCCATAGTCGATACATCGACTATGATAGTATTTGATGTGTTTAGGATGATGCGTTTTGTCAAGCATAGAAAATGGTTCTTGTCAAGATTCAACTCTTTATCAGCATCTTGTAAATGTTGTAATCTGGCAAAATCGCAGATACTAAGCGAGTTAATTTCAATCCCAGATAACGCGTCAGCAACTACGTTTTGTCGTCCTGGTACGTAAATGACGTCAGTAGTAAATTTAGTAATGTATTCGATGTGTCTGATTTCACGTCCTAATAAACGATCAGGACTTGAGTGGATTGCTGAAACTATAGGTTTGTGGTCTGTCAAGACCTTGAAATCGCGTCCTTTGACGTTTTTTAATTGCTAAATACGAGGCATGTTTTTTAAGTAAGTACCGTTTTGATATACATAAAAAAACAAACACAGATTGTTTAACAATTTTATTTTTATATGAAAGCCTGTACTTGATGGCTGGATTGTTGATGGCTTCGACCTTTGCAGGAAGAGGTCCAAATCGGTGTTTTGAAATGGTGTGCCCTAAGAAATCTAACTGTTCTTTAGCAAATTCGAACTTTTGAGTGTTTAGTTTTAAACCAAATTCTGAAAACCTTTGGAATATCTGAGTTAAATGGCGGTAATGTTCTGTAGTATATTTGCTAAAAACTAGAATGTCATCTAAATAGCAATAGCAAAAATCCAGATTTCGGAGGACGGTATCGATAAATCTTTGGAATTTTTGTGCTGCATTACACAAACCAAAACTCATCCTTGTATACTCAAATAAACCCAATGGTTTTACTATTGTGGTCTTAGGCATGTCTTCTGGATATATGGGAATCAAGTTTATCTTCGAAAATGTGGTACAGTTCTGACAAGAATTAGTGAAGTCATGTGTAAGTGGGAGGGGGTTTTTGTCTGGAAACGTTACACTATTCAACGCGCGATAATCACCACATGGTCTCCATGAACCTTAAAACTTTTGGGGACCATGTGTAAAGTGGTTGCGCATGGACTGGAAGAGGGTTGTACGAAACCTAATTCTATTAAGGAATAGAACTCTTTTTTTGCTACTTTACGCATCGCGGGTGACAATCTGCGTGCACGTGCGCTGACACGTGGTCCTATACTCACCATTGAATGTGTAACCGAGTGTTTTACCGGTGCTTAAGTCAAAAGGGGCGGTGAGTGTAGGGAAATGTTGGATTAAGTCGCGTCAAGATTGTTCTGTAAACGGGGTGGGGGGTGGGGGGTATAACCGATGAAATTGAATGTTGTGGAAGTCTTGACAACCTATTGTGTACGTCAACTACTATATGGTAATCCTTAAGGAAATCTATGCCCTATATGGAGTGGTTTACTTGTGCAAGTATACATTTCCATTTATACAATTTTATTCAGACCAATAGCCAGCCCTAAAGTGATGCACCCGGTAGTTTTGACTACTGAACCTGTGATGGTTGTTAAAACGTTGTCCGAAACACGGTGGGAATTGATGAATTGTTAATCTACGGCTAAAATGCTTAGTTGAGCCCCACTATCAATTAAAAACTTTTTACCTGATTTGTAATCAGTGATGAAGAACAGTTGGCAAAGTTTTTCCGCAGGATTGCATGTGCCAATCAATACTGCTGGCTTCCGTTTCCCCACTTGCAGGAAGGAGTGCACATAGTTGCTTTTGATGAGAAATTGAAATGGTACCACACACTTCACCTTTTGGGTCTTCTCTTAAAGCACAACGTGAACGTGAAGCAGAATGTTTACGAGGTTGGTAGCTGAGGATTGGTAAAGTGTGGCTAGGTGAATGTTTCAAGTTTTCAACTTGTTTCGTAAGTTTTGTCACTTGGGATTTCAATGTCAGTAGCTATGAATTGATATCTATGGGTGGCGGGGATGAAAAAATATTATGCGGAACGAATTTGGTGGTGCAAATATTTGGCGGTGGGGAAATTTCCATGATTTGGTCTGCCATATTTGTCAAATTTTGTAATGCTGAGCCTTGAGATGAACTAATATTCTTTGAATATCTGAAGGAAGTCTGTTCAGAAAGATTTCCTTCAATAATGTGTCATCTATTGTTGCATTAACTTGCGTAGGAGTTGAGATGGTGTCTGTTCACCGAGTACTTCTTTCGACAACAATTATTGTAAACGTTTCTTCTCCGATAAAGTGCTGCGTTTAATCAACTCCAATTTTGAAAATACGTATGGTGATTCCGTCGGAGAATTTATTAATATATCTCTGATTTCCGTCGGAATATCGGATGGAAGAGATTCAACCACTTTATAAAATGTGCTGAGCGACGAAGTAATGCGTGAATTCAGAAACTCGGCTTCAATTTGAAGGAACCAAACATTTGAGTATTCGCGCCAAAATGTTGGCAGAGAAAATTTGTGGGTCCACACGAATAGGGGGTATCGCTGGGTGGTTAGAATCAGAAAAAAATGGCCTCTGCATAACAGAACGGGCTACAGCAATAACTGAAGACTTAAAAGGGAAATTAAAAATGACAAAGTGTAGTGGAAAGGGAAGCAAGAGAATTGATGTGAATGAGAAAGGAAATGGGACGGAAGGCGGGGTAATGAGCTAGAAGCAAGTTGGCACTTTAACAATTGGGTATGGATAGTGAGTTATCAGGTCAAGAAAATCTCGTTAATTGATGGATGATTGAAAGATATGTATGCAGGAATCTGATCTCGTAATATCCACTGGGCGTTGTCATGGTAGTATCTCCGGGTCTCGTCTTGTGTAGTCAATAATCTCGTAGACGCTGAATATCTATAAGATTTGAAAAACTTGTAGGGTAATCCGTGTGCTAATGCACGTGGAATTTGACAGTTGCTCGTTGGTGAAACATAATCCTGTTTAGTTCGTCGGCGTGGAATCGGTTGGTAGGCGTGGAATGGGTTGGTAGGCGTGGAATGGGTTGGTAGGCGTTGATACAGGTCTGTGTGATGGAATTCGCAACGTGATCTTGTCTTGTAGCGTTTGTACGATGACGTTGATCGTTGATCGTAAGAATATCAGCGACTCTTCGGGTATTAAGAACCAAGGGAAAGTATTGTAATTGTGTGTAGAAATAGGAGGGGTCGCCTGTGATTGTACAGATCATGTGGGAAGAATATTTTGATTGATACAGTTTTATATCACACATCTATATTTTTCGCATTTCCTTGGATACACTTTTTAAAGGCTTTACCACACTACACATTCTACATACATTCATGTAATAAATAAACTACTTTTCTACATAGTCTCCACCATTGTTGAGGCACTTATTGTAGCGGGTTGCAAGTTTTTCTATACCTCTGCACAGACAGCATCTACTGGCGATTCAGCTACTTCTGCATTGCATCTTTCAGGCAATCATCGCCATCGGAGTACTGAAGGGCTAGGAACTTTTCCTGGTGAAGGAAGAAATGAATGGGACAAATTAGGTAATGAGGTTTTGAGCTCACTATTCTTGTCTCAATATTTGAATAAATGCATAATAAAAAACTGCAGTTTGTTTTATGGTAAATTGAAGTAAATTGACACTATGATTCGGTTTATGTCTCATTTATTATGACTTTTCTGTTCCATTAAGAGTTGGCAGGTGTTTTAGTTATCAGAACTGTTTAATGCACTAAAACAAACTTAAACAGAACATGACTAATAACAACAGGCATCTGTGGCTTGTTATTAGAAAGAAGAAGTCGCTAGACATATGCTAAGAGGCTTTTTATTACATGCGCGAGATATACGTGGTAGAGTCAAACAGTTCCCTGAATTTAGAGCCGTCAGGTCGGCCATGATCGCCAGCCACGGGTTTTATTCTTTCGAGTTGGCAACACTTCTGGTGAAGACGTACAGCACTCGGATGAGTATTGGACCTGTCTGTGATCGGATCGTAACGACGGCTATCAAGCAGCCTGTAAACATCAATTTTTTTCCAAAGAAAAATTCGAAACTTTTGAGATATTTACGAAAGCCTACAGAAACCATGCGATGAAAAAAAGAAAAAAAAGTCGCAAGTCTAAAGTGTGGCACAAGCTATGTGCATGTCCATGTCAATGCCTCAGCCCTTCATTAATTATTGATAAAACAAGTTCTCACCAAGAAACCTATTACTACCCTCGAACACATCAACCCACATTCATCATCGATTTCTATTTACCCCCGGCTAAAACTAAAATTGAATGGGGATTATTTAGCGATGTCATGCGACGAGATAGCTGATGGAGCTTTGGAGAAATGGTTTTCGGGATTGTTTCCAATAGTCTACGAACGTTAGGGCTAGTGTTTGAAAGCAGGAGGAGAGTATGTTGAAGGTAGTTGAGTTTAGTGTGCTATAACTTTAATAAGTTATAAGGCTATAACTATAACTTATGGCTTATGTGCTATAACTTTAATAAGTTATAGCACATTTTTTTTGTCTACTCCCTGAATAGAAAGTACACACTTTCGTCCGTCATATGAGGGAGGAAAGTTTTAATTTTTCCTCCCATGGGAGACAAACAACTTTGGCTCCCCCATATGCAGGAGGAAAACAAATTTGCCTCCCTAGAATAAAACTTGGAATAGAAACATAAATAGCTGTGATAATAGTGTATGGTTCTCTTTTATTGATAACGCTGAGGGTTACATGACCTACGGAACGCCGTTTTACTATTTATTCAACATAATCTTCGTGTGTAAAATTATAGAAGTGTCATTTAAATTACACACGCGATAATTTAATAACCAACTTTCCAATTATCTAAAATTTAATTTATATAACTTTCAATTCAAATTGCATTGTTTTTAATTATAAATAATGTTAATAATAAATAATAAATACTTATGTTGTAAATCGGACATGTAAATAATGTTCATTTTAATTTTTTATTTCTTTCATTGCAGTTTTGCATTTTTCTATACACATGTTAAAAGGTTTGTTTTATATGAAACTCATTTAAAATGCAAGATATTTTTATGGAACTTGTAAAAAATCTGCACTACATTTATGCTAGCCCTCATTATTTTATACTTTCATTAAAATTGTGCTTATATTTAATGCGAGATGCATAAATTTCGAACATTAGATTGTTATTCAATTGAATTAAAATGAAACTAGAAGTTTTCCACACTAGACACGATTTTAATAAATATTTATTTTTAAGACGTCCAAATTAATATTACGTTTCACTTTTAATACTCTTGCAATAAATGGCACTTTATTTAAATAAAAGTTTATTAAAATTGTATTTCGTTTTTACCACACTCAAAATGAAATTATATTTTCTTTTTAAAACAGAATTTATTAGCGTTTAATTTCAACGATAGGTTTATTAAAATAAAAAATGCTTCAAAATTATGCATTAATTAAAATTGAACATTCGTTCACAACACACGTGCATTCAAACTCAATATGCATTTAAATGCAACATAAATTATTTATGCAACACATTAAAGTTCGATATCATTATATTTGTACACACAAATGAAATAGCTATTTATCAGTTCTGGGACTTTTTGATATTACTTGATCATAATACGTATCAAATTGTACTTACTCTCTGGATTCACCAAATACTTTGCTGTATATTTTTCTAAAATTGCAACATCAACAGTCATTTAAGACAATACTACTTTTCTTTGTGTGGGTGGAAAATTCTACACTCACACCCACAATAAATGAAAAACAACACACCTCATGAAAGGTCCACATTTTTTAACTTTCCTGTACCTTCATCTGATGCGCTAATAGAGATAATTTACAAATATCATAAAACTACACCCCCATATTGTAGTAGCGGAGAATCGTCTCTGAATATACTTTTAGTTTTCACTTGACTATTATACATTGTTAAACCTTGGATACAATACATATAAACAAGTTCATTATGCACTAGAGCAGCGATGGCGAACCCATGACCCGTGGGTCACACACTGACCCACATAACTATTTCAAGTGACCCACATGTCCTGGTCAAGTAATAGTTACCATCAACAGGTGAGGTCAGCACTATCAGGTATACCTATTGATTTTACCTATAAACAGAATGGATCCAAACACTTTTCAATATAGTAACCATGTTTAAAAATATTAACACGTTTTTGACCAAACTTTATATTTTCAGTAATGATTTGAGATTGAAACTAGGTAATGCAATAGCTTCCATACCTACAAAAACATTTTCAAGAAATGGAATATATTGAAGATTCTCGGAGATATTTCAACAATTTATGAATTTGGAAAGTACAGTCATGCTCACATAAATCTAGTACACACTATTTGACATTACTATATAAAATTGCTATTGTAACCTAATTTCTTGTACGATATTTATGTGAGCATGTTCATTACCTACTATTCATTTTGTATCCTGACGACACAGAATTTAAATATTTTGGAATTAACCACGTTCAATTGGAATTGATAATTTAAAAATAGAATTGTTGGAATTCCAAAATAGTTTTATCTCGAATATCAAATTTGATAATTTATCTACAGAATTACAAAATCAAATTGGGAATTAGGATGCAACTATGGGACACATACCTGAGAACATTATATTGAGAGAATTGTACTCATTACTGATACATTCAGTTCAGTGCAATAATGGAATTCGCTAATGTTCTTTTGACTATGTTTGGTTCAACATATGCATGCATAAAATTATATTCGTCACTGAATTTGATAAAATCTGCGGTACGAAACAGACGTGGTAATTAAGTGACTGCGGAATGAATCAAATTTATTAATTCTAAATATGTTTGAATAAAATATGAAAGAGAAATGAACGAATCGTCTGAAAGTAAACAGCAACAAAAATTTCATCAAATATTATATAAGGTCTTTTTTAATTATAGAACCAAAACGTCCCTGCCGATATAGCCCAAAACAATTAAAAAAAAAAATTAACAGGTCGATTTTTGTTATTAATTCCGTTTGTTCTGACGCACTTTGCTGACTTTTCTTTTCTTACACAAATTAAAAGTCAGTAATATTTGATTAAAATTCATAGTAAATGAAACGGAACACTAAATTTTCATAAACAGCCAAGCAATCTATCAATAATACATGATACATCCCTGTCATTGGCATTTTTTTAAACGGAATTCATTTATTTTATTTCATAACTTATAAAGTGCTCTTAATTCTCTTTATAGTCATATAATTTGTTTTGCAAAAATACTTATCCTTTGTTTTATAACGTGGAGGAATTCTCAATATTTTTGATTGATTTCTATAGATATCCATTGATTATCATGGTTTACGAAAGATTTATCAATAACTACGAGATGATTAAAATCACAAAATCCAAATTGGTTGGCACGATTATTACCTGCATTTTTAAATCTCCAAAATTCTCGATAATTCTTAAAACATCTACTTATTACTAAGTATGCAGTTCAAGATATCGAGAGATGTTCCAATAATTTCTACGATTTGTCAATATTTTTCATTAATAAGATTACAAGAATTTTCTCAATCAGTTCTAAGATTTTGCAATACTGTAAGAAATTTCTACAGATTTTTCAATGATTATCGAGATTTCTAGAGATTTTTATGTAATTCCCAAGATTTTTTATTAATTTTCGAGATTAATATAGATTTGTCATTAATCTTCATGATTTCTCAATAATTATCGAGATTTCTAGAGATTTTTCAGTAATTCCAAAGATTTCTTGTTAATTTTCGATATTTATAAAGATTTCTCATGCATCCTCATGAGTTCGAGAGATTTTTCAATAATCTCAAGATCATTTAAAGCAGAAAATCGAAATTGATTCACACGATTATTACAGACATTTTTTTTTTCATTTTTCGATGATTCTTAAAATATCTAAACATTTCTATATTTTCTCAATATTTTTTTTAGATTTTCACAGATTTCCCAATAATTATTATGATTTCTGGAGTATTTTCAATAATTTCGAGATAACAATTGCAAATTGATATTTTCAATAATTTCCAAGATATCTCAATAGTTTTAGAGATTTTCACAGATTTCTTCTTTAGGTGCAAAATTAAAATTGGCATTTTCAATAATTCCCAAGATTTCTATAATTCCAGAGATTTTTTAATAATTCTCGAGATTTTCCTATCATAATTCCCAAGATATCTTGTTAATTTTCGAGATTTATACAGATTTCTCATGAATCCCCATGAGTTCGAGAGATTTTTCAATAATTTCAAGATCATTTCAATCAGAAAATCCAAATTATTTCACACGATTATTTCAGACATTTTTTGTCATTATTCGATGATTCTTAAAATATCTAAACATTTCTGTTTTCTCAATATTTTTTGTGCATTTTACAGATTTCCCAATAATTATTATGATTTCTGGAGTATTTTCAATAATTTCGAGATAATAATTGCAAATTGATGTATTCAATAATTCCCAAGATATCTCAATAGTTTTAGAGATTTCCACAGATTTCTTCTTTTAGTGCAAAATTAAAATTGGCATTTTCAATAATTGCCAAGATTTCTATAATTCCAGAGATTTTTTAATAATTCTCGAGATTTTCCTATCATAATTCCCAAGATTTCTTGTTCATTTTCGAGATTTATACAGATTTCTCATGAATCCTCATGAGCTAGAGAGATATTTCAATAATTTCTAGATCATTTAAATCAGAAAAATCAAATTGGTTTACACGATTATTACAGACATTTTTTTTTTCATTTTTCGATGATTCTTAAGATATCTAAACATTTCTATATTTTGTCAATACTTTTTGAGATTTTCACAGATTTCCCAACAATTATTATGATTTCTAGAGTATTTTAAATTTTGCACATTGGTATTTTCAATAATTCCCAGATTTTAGAGATTTCCACAGATTTCTTAATAAATATCAATCATTCCAGAGATTTTTTTCAATAATTCCCGAGATTTTCCAATCCTTTTCGAGATTTCTACAGATATTTCAATAATTCTGAAGAATTTGAGAGATAATTTTGAGATTATAAATATAAAAAATGATTGACATAATTATTACGCATATTTTTTCATTCTCAAAATTTGACGATAATTTAAAAAATATCAAGTTATTTCTAAATATTGTCAAATTTAAATAGATTTTTCAATCATTTCCCTGATTTCTCAATTATTTTTGAGATCTCTACAGATTTCACAATAATGAAAAAAGATTTTTCAATAAATCCAAGATTTCCCAATAAAAAAATATTGCTATTACAAACTCAAATTTTTACAGGAAATGATGAATATGTTTGCAAATAAAATGAAAGTGTCTGTAAAGAGAATTTTGAACTAAACTTTGTTCTCTATGTTTTGTAATCTACAATAAAATATATAATATTTCAATGATATTTATTGTCCTATGACTCAAATAATAGTTAACCCACGAGTGACTTTAAAATATATATACATTTGATTTTGACCCACTAGTAAAAAAAGGTTCGCCATCGCTGCCCTACAGCATATAATAATCGGGAATAATGATTACACCCGCTAATTTTTACAAACACTAACAAAAATTTAAAAAAATTGAGCCATTTAGTCAAACGTTAATACTGAAAAAAAAAAATACATCACTCGGAATTTTAAATAAGCAATTAGAAAAGGTACCACTAAATTTAATACCACGTTAAGTGAAGAATTTTCAAACTCTACGGTTTTTCTGACTAACAATATATTCACTTCGGACTTGGACAATTGACTTTCAGTTCTGTCAACTCCAGCAATCATTTAAGATATTTTGTTCTTAGACTCCACACTATCTTCTATATATCCTGGTGCAACTGTATCACTCTTCCATTTTCCAAGTCAGCTTTCAACGCTCGTTCAATTATTTCTCGGGTAAGTTACAAAATTTCGGGCCGAAGACTCTCGACTTTGTAAACTGGCTGCCTTCGAAAATAATAATAATAATAATAATAATAATAATAAAAATAATAATAATAACGTTTAATTAGCTCTTACAGCTATACACTTACATAACAAATGGGTTGTTACATTTAGTAGGAATACAATCATTTATTAGTTATTCTCATTTGTTATTTACCTACTAAGTATATTTTCTAAATTGTAAGCTTAAATTGTAATAAACAATTGATAAACATCTTCATTTTGCCCTTGGTACATAAATAACTATAATAATCCTAAATGTTTGTGATATTTCTGTTTCATGGAAAAATTTAGTTGTTAGATAGTATACCATCATATCAAGTAGAATCAAATTTATTGTAAAATTGTATAGGATTTATTGTAATTTTTGTAATTACTGCAATTTGGTTAACATATATGCACATATTATAACACCGCTGCGCTGTTAAAATCACTCTTTAAGGCACGCATTGTGTTTTCAAATGTCTCAGTGTGTGATTGGGTAAACATTGATTATAACAGCGCTGTAAGCTGTCGACGCTGTTAAAATATGTACACAATAGAGCCATTAATTAATATTGAAGTAATTGGACTAATAATCAGTTTAATTATTACCAATATTATCGTTGGTGTTGGTCGTACTTTTTGGCACTAAAACGCCCGTTTAGCTCATTCAGAATATGGCACGTTCAACAGCGCAACTTCGAAAACTTCCCCCATATGATCTCGTACATACTATTCGGCAAATTGACATTAAATCAGCGAGCGCTCTAGAGAGGGCACGGGCATAAACCGCCCCTGTAGCTTCCTTTGCCCCTGCCACCCCCACGGCGCCATTAATTCTCTTGGCGGCGCCCGCAGTAAAAATCGCACTTGTTTTCCAGCCGCATATTTACGATCTTGATATTCCAATCCGCCTCCCCCAACTTACCCAAAACGCTTCAGAATACATGATGTGAAACATAATCCTGAGAATTTGAACACTGAGCATAAGTACACAATTCAGATGCTGTGTAAGAGAATTCGGAGCCACATTTAATATAGTTGGTGCTAAAATAATAGTAGTAATAATTATTGAAACAGACTCATATTTACTTATATTTAATAAAGAAGAGAATTCATATATAGAATAAAGTATGATAAGGTTTGTAAAGTTGTAGGTAATGTTTAATGTAAAGTACTTAGTTTGATAATGACTAAACCTTATACAAAACTGCAGTCACTAAATATTTTTCAAAAATAAAAGTAAGTGGAAATACTCATTAAATATTCGTTGAAGAATAAAGTATGATAACGTTTGTAATGTTGTAATACTTAATGCAAACTACGTAGTTTGATAATGACAAAAATAAATGTGTGAGTGGAAATACCAAAGTTGTTTAATTTATTTTACTTAATAAAGTATGACTTAATTATTCAATAATTATTGGTCGCAATGCAAACAATGACACTTTAACAATTTCGTTAGCCGAAACTTCGATTATTGTTTGTACGAATACCTATCTAACGTTTTCTAAGATTCCAATGGTTAAACGCAAAGATCTGCAATGATCTCAATTTTGATAATGAATACCAATTATTGTACAGCACCCTACGTAATATCTAAGATGATCCCATGGCATATATACGTAGGTATTTTTAAGAAAGATATGACTTCTGAAATATGATTTCAAAAATTCGATAAGTATGAGAAAATGATATGATTGATAATGTAGCAGTCTATTATATCAAAGGAATGATAAATTTTGAAAATTCTGTTTATACTATGCCACAATATTAAGGGTGTCTCTAAATTATGTGAAAATTCAGTTCACTGATGATTTGTTTGCACACGAGTGTAGCGCAGTCACTCATATTTTATTTGTTTTTGTCGAAACAGATAACAAAAACTATAAAGATACAAAAAAAACTTCATAATGAATGCCTGCATCCGATTCTATTTTTGTTTTAATTTATTTGCTTTTATCATTAAAAAATATGAATGTATTAATGTTGGGCCTCACTTGTTTTATACACAACCGGTCTACTGATAATAACAATATTATGTCAAAATATGAGTTATACCCGTATAAAGTATCATACCAAACCATATCCAAATCAAGGTAAACGTTCTCTTGTTATAAGCAAATTTTGTTTTTTTAAAATTAACTTTGAAGCTGAATACTGGCTAAACTAAATGCATTTGTATATAGATAAGTTGTGTTAAATCGTCTTTTTGTGATCATAGTAATCTGTGGTTAAGCCATGTCTACATAATTTAGAGACACCCTGTATACAGGGTGCCCCAAAATAGAGTAGGATTGCATGGGTGTCTTTGTTATTTTGAAAGCTAGAAATCTGATTAAATGGGCAATGTCATGCAGTTTTGTATACTGGTTCAGATTATGTTGAATTTATTTTTCAAAAGTCTGAGCATTATAGAAATTGTTCTAAAAAAACAAAAAAAATGCGATTTTCTAAAAACTACGATATTTCCGTAATTATTAAAGATGCGTCAATAAATATGTTTAAAATAAAAGTTACTTGGTTCGATCGTACAAACTTAAGAATCAAGTCAAAACAAAAGTCAAGATGGCAGTTTCTGGGATATAAATAGCAACTTTCTTACTTTAAATGGCCGCCGTATTTGATTTTTGGCGATTTGGCTAAATCGACTTTGTTTTTCTATTTTCAACGATGTATAACAACCTATGTCAAAATTAAAAAATATGAGATATATCAATTGTTCCCATTTTTATTTTTATTCTATAAATTATGTTTAAAACCAATGTGAAACAAATAAAAAAGACATAATACAACTAAGTAGTAAATGAACAATAAATTATAAAAAATGCTCAAAATGCTGACTGTTATTCGCTAAATGGCCAAAAATAAGCTAAACACAATTAACAGCGTTTTGGAATATTGTCAGTTACTTATCGCAATGTGTTGCGAATATCGACTTTTATTGCCTCTGTCAGTGCTTCACGAAGTTGATCTACATTATTATAATTGAAGTTACTTCCATAAATTTTGTTTTTTAAAGTACCCTACAAATTAAAAGTAAAGAGGCGTCAAGTGTTCAGATCTGGCTAACCACTGAAAAGTTTTATTAGTCGCTATTACTTTGTTATTAAAAGGGTCATTTATATAAGTAATAACATCTCTAGCATTGAGTGGAGAGGCGCCATCTTACTGGTACTATATTTATTGTGAAGAATTTCCAAATAACGCTGTGCACTTAAAAATATTATAGCACCAAGTAAATCATTTCCCAATATGCCACAAAATACATTAAAGCCGAACCGCACTTGCATTTGCCAGTGTTTGTTATGATGATTAAATAATCCACAATTAGAAAAGTAGGATGCATCTATCCATAAAATTGTATTTATAAATTCACCATTTTACGTAATTTTGTTGATTAACCTTCTGCAAATTGTTAATCTACGGATGCTATTATTTGCTTGTAAAGTATGAGAAATATGCAATTTATAAGGGTAAAACTTGTGCTTATTTAAAATTGTTGATCCTCTAGATTTAGGTACGTTAACTTGATTTTCTATTTGCCGAGTTGAAGTATTTGTCAATTTGTCAAACGTTGTCAATTGTTTTTGGCCAATAACTATCAGAATGTTGAGCATTTTTATAATTTATTGTTATTTTACTACTTAATGGTATTACATTTTTATTACATTTGTTTTAAAATAATTAAAAAAATAAAACTAAAAATTGGAATAATTAATATTTCCCATATTTTTCCAGCATATAAAACTTCACAATATTGCCTATTTAGCCATATCTCTAGCTTTAAGAATAAGAAAGATATTCATGCAATTCCACTCTATTTAGGACATCCTGTATGATGATGAGAGATTATGATACCTAAATGATGACTTCAAAATCCGATAAGTGTGAGATTATGATATCATTGATAATGTAACAGTTTATGACATATAATGTAGATGTAAGTAAATAAAAAAATTGTGACAAAGCTACGGAATATAAACAAATATATTTTGAGGGACATTGAATAATTTCAATGTCGACCTTGAGAGTTAGACCCACTGAAGAGTCGCTATTTATTATTGCATTGATAATTTCTTTTAAACTGTTTTTTTTAATAAACATTTACAAAAAACAGACGTCGACCTTCGTCCACTACATGTATAAGTCGGAGCCATAACTCACTATACTGTTCGAGCTAACTAATAAAGGTGAATATGATCTATAATGTGAAATGGCGGTGTCGCGTTTAGTTTTACGAACAATGTATCACCTAAGTATTTAATAAACACTTATGACAATCTAAATTACTTTGTAGCACTAAATGCTTAAGTTTGCAATACGTTTCTAATGGTCAGGGTTGTTCTCAACGACACTACATCTTCGTCGTTGTTTAGCAAATTAAATTGCGTTCACGTACCGGTGAACGTCCCATTAAAATTAATTAAAATTTCGCCCAAACGCGACAACCGAATGGAGTTATCTCGCTGAGTAATTTGTGTGGCGTCAGAGCGCAGATATCGCCACACCCGGGACTAGAAGTGCAAAAGCGAGATAACATTTTCGCGAGAAATATTCAGAAATATAACATTTTTATAGGTGAACAGGGTCAAAATTTGTTGTAGCAATGATAATTTCTATTAAACTGTTGTGGTGGTCACAATTCCGGAATTTTACCAACTTTGTCCCAGACAAATACTTGACCAATCGCGCGTGTGACTTCTGAACGAGTAAATTGATTTATGTTCGCCACTGCTAAAACCGCTATTAGAGGGGAGATTGAATTAATTATCGCGCTAGGGCGCTATCGTAGGCAACCTCGCAATCTCAGTCGTACGCTCAAAATATAACGTTAGACAAAGTTTAACGAATTGCATACTACGAATTTTATATTTGTTCTTACCACAAAATACAAAAGTGACTTCAAAAGTGCTCTTCTGTTGTCGCTCCGCGTCGCGTTATTTTGACAGATTCATGACAAGTGACAACTAACTTGATTTTTAGTTTCAATTGATTTTTGCTATTAAAACACCTAAAGCTAACTTCTGCCCGTGACTAAAAAGCGACTAAAGGGCACAATGTCATAGCAAAAGTGTAAAGGTGTTTAGGTGTATTTAAATATTACTTAGCGTCATGGAAACATACTTTGAACGACATATTATTATTTAAGAGGCTTCTTTACCCCAGCCGATATCCTCCTCGGACCCTGAGTATCATAAACGATACTACGGCTCAACAATTTTTTTTGCTATTTCCAATCGGAATTTGGCTATGTTTCCAGCGGTATCATATATGATATGCGTGAGGTGGTTGCGCACAAAAATTCACAATCGAATCGCACGTGTTCTAGAGTGTCTGGTCATTAAAAATCGAGCAGTGTTTATGCAGTTATGGTATCCAGTTCGAAACGTGATAAAAAAAGGAAAGTAATGACTAATTATGCATTTTGCGCTAGCGTCTCATTGAGTGAAGGTTAGTTGTTGGTTCTAGTGCCTTCAAAGCTACAGTATCTAAAAGTTTACAAAACCTATGGGCCTATCTACTCGAAGTATCTTTGGTGATACTTCGCACCTTACCCAATATCCAATACAATTGTCTATCATCCGTTTTTTTAGCTCTCTCTGAGAAAGCACTCCAGGAGATCGTTGATAATTGGAACTTCGATGACTCTGATCTTGATGGTGATATACTACCTGATGATGACAGTGAAAATGAAGACGAAATTGGTAAAATGGAGGAATATGTGCCAGAGCAAACGGCTGAAACTGATGATGACGGTAAAAGTACCACAGAAAGTGGTGAAGAAAATGAAGCAGAGGAGAGGCAAATTGGAGGTACAGTCTCTTCTTCAGATGTCGAGCAGCCTTTGGTTCACTTGCTACCAAAGGGAAAGGGGGAAAGGGGGAAAGGGAAAGAAAATGAAATGGAAGCGAAGTGCTTTTGTACCTAGAATTGCTGTGAAACATTCACCAACGGTTCGTGCTGAACTTTTGCCTGAAAACATTCCGGATCCAATAAGTTATTTCAGCAGATATCTCGTAGATGATTTTTTTGAATCCATGGCCTTTGTGACCAACATGAACGAAGTTAAAAAACCGGAAAGACTATAGATACTTCTGCGGTATAGCTGAAAGTTTTCTTTGCACGCAGCATGTTAATTGGCATCTACAACCTACGACGAATCAGGATGTACAGGCAAATGGATACCAGAGTACCAATTATTTGTGAAAATATTTCCAGAAATCAGTGTTTTGCGCTTCGAACTCGTTTAGAAATAGTAGATGACAATGCTGTATCGAACGAAGCCCGCGAAAATGATAGATTTTGGAAAATAAGGCCAATGTTAGACCGAATTCAAAAAGCGTGTCTACAGAACGAAAGGACAAATAAAATATCAGTGGATGAACAAATGATCCCCTTTCATGGTAAGGTAAGAATGAGACAATTTGTTCGTGGAAACCACATCCGGTTGGTTTCAAGATTTTGTGATGACGACGGCAGAAGGAATTCCATTGGACTTCTTCATGTATGAAGGAAAGGGAAAACAACGGAATCCTGCTTGGTACCTACTCCCGAAAAATTAGATGTTGGAGGAAAGGTGGTTCTCAGACTTGCGGATACTTTACCAGTTGGAGTATCCGTCTTTACTGATAGATTTTTTACGTCAGTACCATTAATAGAAACGCTTCTCGCTTGAGGGATTACTCTCACTGGCACTCTCATGAAAAATCGAATCCCAAAAGTGGTGAGATTGAGAACAGATAATCTAATGAAAAAATCTAACCGTGGTTCCCAGGATATGCTTGTTGCTGAGGATAATAAAATAGCTTTGGTTAAATGGTACGACTACAAGCCAGTTCATATCGGGTCTTCGAAATTTGGAACTGAACCTGTGGGATTATGCAAGCGCTGGTCAAAAGTTGAAATAAATCGTCCATCTTTTGTAAAATCGTACAATGAAAACATGGGAGGCATTTATTTGCTTGATCGGGTTATTCTAAACAACCGAATGAAGAGTCGTACTAAGAAATGGACCATTCGTGCAATTTATCATTTTATAGATTTTAGTGCAGTGGTAGATTTTTAGTGTAGTGGCTAGAATATCGAGAAGATGCTGAAGCTGCAAATGTTCCAAAAAAAGAAAAACTGGATTACCTTGATTTTAAATTTTCAATTGCGAAGACACTTTTGTCGTCAGGACTTGCTGCAAACCCGCAAAATTCAGATTCGAGTGACAGTGAGGATGAGGAAACAGCACAGACCAGTAGAAAGCGCAGAAAGGTAGAGGCAATTCCCGAGAAAAGGATTCGAAAGAAAGAGAAAAAACATCTTCCGCAGTTCATGAAACATCAACAAAAATCGCGATCTAAATGTGGCTATCCGGGCAGCAAGAAACTCACTTTTGTCAAATGCTCATTTTGTAAGGTTTTTTTATGCTGCAGCGTTGACCGAAACTGTTTTGCGCAATTTCACCAATAAAATATAAGTTCAATATGATTTTTTTTTTTTGTGCTTAAGGCCAAAAGTATCATTAGTTTGTCCCAAAAATTGACTACAAAAAAAAAAAAAACCTACTGGACGTGTTACTTGGACCCAAAATAAAAAGTTGTCTCATTTACTATAAAGATTTTATAATCAATTTAGCGGTTGGCCCGAGGAGGGTATAGAGCATTATAAGTAAGCGATAATGAAGATAATTCATGAACGGGTTAACATAATTACAATCGGAGACCTAATTTAGAAAGGTTATCTGTCAAAATCGAAATCGTAGACGAGATGCACAGCCACGCGTATGCGTTGTCGGCGGTCGGCTGTCGGGATTGGGTTTTCGCAAACTATGAAGGCCTGTGGGAGGACCTTAGAAAAGCTGAGATAGACGTAGTCTTGGAGTCATAAAAATCAACTTCACAGTGCTTTGATATATAACATAATGGTGTGTTTTTTAACTAGTTGTCCAAAATCCCTATTTATGGTATAAGTGAATAAAGTCGAAGTTAATTCACGAAAAAACAGTTTAGCGCAAGAAGCGAATCCGAGTGCGACAATGTTTTTGGAATGATAAAATTGCTTTATTCACGTGTATCATACAAGATATTTTCCAATATGTTATCAGAATTGAAGAATTTGCGTGAAGTGTCACATCGTCAGATGACAACGAACATTTCAAAGATAGTGCGTATTTACGTAATTTTTACTTTACTCACGTTGTCAATGGTTATAGTGAATAAAGTGTAAATGTAAAAATTTTATTCACCCTTTCAATTAAAGTGTTCTTTTAATGATGATATTCAATATACATAATGCGGATTTTAATAATGTGAATTGGAAAAAATACTATATGAATGCAACTTGTATAACTTGTATGTATTTACTTTCATTTTTTTTTTTAGCGAAATAAAACAAATCTATTTTATTAATTTTATGAACGATTAAGTTTTGTGGCACCTTTTTCTAAAATATCTAATATACTATTGGAATTATGGAATCCAAATTTTAACATGTAAAGTAATGCTGAAATATATTATTGCTTCTTGAAAGTGTGTATATTTTACTATCACATTTATTCGTAACCATATTAATCACACTTAAACATTCCGAAACGATTTATAAAATAATGTTCTATACCATTTTTCGGGATTACAAACATTTACATACTTTTCCGTTTTAAACTGGTCTGCAAATCGATTTCACTTCAAATGATTGCACATTTAATAATAAAGTGCGCTAGAAATTGAGTGGGGTACATTCAGTCATTCATTCTGTCGATACGTATTTCCGGTTCATCCCCTACTAAGTGAGCTGACAGCTTTATAACACCTCGGCGGAACGCGACAATAATGCCAAGCTAAATTGGAACATTTGCATATTTAATGCATTAAATACAATGCCACTAAGTAAATTATTAATGACGATCAGTGAAAATGTAACATACTGCAATATTATCTAAAGCGAAGGAACGCTCTAAAGTTAGCTTTGCGAAGGAATAAAAAACTATGTATCACTCCACCTTTCGCATTTAATTGTTTTATTTAAAATAGCTCATTTCTGCTGGTGAGCCTTTCACACTCTCCTTTATCTTTTTTTATTTTCATGGATTTACTTCATACATATCGGAGTATATATAGCTATTATTGCATAAATTATTCCTAATGCTCCAAAAGCTTCCTTTTTTCCTCTCTCTTGATTTTATGAGTAAGCGTGCTCATAAAATCAAGAGAGAGAAAAAAATGTAGCTTTTGGAGTTTTAGGAATAATTTATGCAATAATAGCTATTGGTTTATTAATATTTATTGTATGAGCCCATCACATATATACAGTAGGAATAGATGTTGATACTCGAGCTTGTTTTAGTTTTTGTTCTGTTTGACAACTTGAGTCTCGCAAAAAATGTGCCTACGGTATCTTATAAACTTACAAACCAATCAATTTTCTGAGTATAATGAATTCACTAACGCGCCAATGATTCTTTAAATTGCAGAAATAGTCTACAAATCATAAGAAATCTAAATGAGCGTGATATCGTATGAATGGTATTTCAAAGATATTCAGATAAGATTTCTCCACTTTTAGATGATTCGTCGTGCTTGGGGCAAGATGTTCATTATTTTTAGAAATAATCTGGAATATGTCTTTGTTAAATACTAATTGGTCTGATTTAGTTTATACCGCAGGGCTACTGTATAATAATAGAGCGCTGCGTTTCAACGATTATAAAAGTCCTGCCATTTCTCTCAAAATTATAATATCCGCAACAGCACGTATTATTAAACATGATTTGTTAGAGTTCCATTTGGCTGCAAATTACGACTAATTAAAGTGCGATTTTGCATGCGAGTTTATTAAATGCGGACAATGCCATACATTGTATTTTAACCCAAATGCGAGGCACATTACAAGTGTGCAGAGTAATTAATCGTGAAAAGGGGGAATAACAAAAATTATTAATAATAATTCAAAGAAATATGTATCGTTTTATCGTGTAAAAAATAATAATTTATCAATAGTAATCTAATTATAATATATTGTGAAAAATAAATTCTGAAAGATGTACAGTCGAATGCAAAAAAGTTAACAAAACCAGTTTCTGTCTTTGTTTTTCCTCAAAATGTTATTGTATAAATGTGGCTTTTGTTTATCAATTTATTAAAAAAAAGATACTATATTATATTATAAGGCGAGTAAAACGGGTTTTACTGGCGGCTGTGGAGCCGCAGACAAGCCTGTCACCTTATAAAGCCCGTAAAATCCATTACCCGGCGTATAATGTATAATATTTTAGTAGTTAAACACTTGTAAACCGTCAAGTTATGATAAATAAAATGTCAGTAATCGTAACAATAAATAATACCTGTCATTTTTTTATTAACACAATATCATAACTTATATAAAATTACTTATTTTTTAACATTACTACATTACTACTTATAAAATCATAATTTCACTTTGATAAAACGAACGACGCACAGTGGGACCAAATGGGCTCTACCGCGCGCATTCGTTACATATTTATGCTACATGACCGACATTTTGATATAATAAGTTTTTAGGCTCGTTACATCCAATTGCTGAGCAAAATTTAAAATTTTCAAAATTTTCAATAAATCCATGATACAAAGATCAAAATTTGTATTTTATTTTAAATTTGTGTTATGAGTACAACTTATGAATAAAAAGTTTTTAGGGTCGCTTAACCCAGATCGAAAATATAATATTCGAGATTCATAATAGCGAATTCAATATGGGATTTTTTTTTTAAATAAATTGAAAATCAATGAAAACTGAAAATGCATATTTATTCGTCATCGCTGGCGTTCACAAAAGTTTCTTTCAAAAGCATCTGTACTTCGTCCAGCAAATTAGAGTTTTTTTCTTTTTTTTATGTTTGATCTTAAACTGGAGATGTACGGGTCGAGATGTGGAGATGTGTATAAAAAATGGTGGAAAATATCGGTCAAGTTGCCTAATCTTGATGTTTTTCTTGCAAACTGCTCGCGGTAATTTTTGAATTCTTTGTTTCGGTGTTCCAAAGCTTCTTCAGACACAACTCCCATGGAAAGATAATGATATGTTATATGTGCATTTGCATAAAAAAAAAGTATTTTACTGTAGTTTCATAAATACAAACCCAGTGGCAAAATAGCATGGGAAATAATTGCTTCGCCATGGAGAAGAACTTTATGAATCGTTGGGGTCATAGCCAAAAAGAGTAGTTTCTCGTGAAAATTTTGTCCATCTCCATGGCATATTCCCCAAACTTTTTCATAACCAGTTCTTTTGAAATGTTGATTGCCGTTAAGATGTTTCGGCATCTGTTCAAAATTTCTTTGTCGATCCCCAAAATTTCAGCTGTAATGTCGGCACTTTAAAGATTGTTTTTAAAGTAAAGATTGATTGAATGCAATAATTTGCAAAAATTGCATAAATAAATAATACATTTGCACCTTGTTTAATAGAATGCGATCGTAGCTGTAAATAATCGCTTTTCGACAATTTCATATCCAGCGATATAGCCAATGCTTCTTTTGGATTTTTTATCGACTGGACTATTTTCAATGGCACCATAAACCCCTAAATTTTTTTTGCAGTTTTTGGAGAGTCACGAACAATGTCAATAATATTAGCAGCTGCGCAATTTCTCAGTCCGGATGAAGTAGCAAAAGTCAAAGCTTCGATATATTCTTTCTGCAGTTTAAGTAGAATAAATCAATTTCCTAATTATTATTACTCAATGGATTCAATATTGCATTTATTTAATGCAGATTAAGAATAACATACTAACAGTTCTCCGCCTTTGTTGAGAATTGCTCAAGTGGTCAAAATCTTTTACTTTTTGTTCACCGTGCGATAAACGAGTTTTTTTGGCCTAATATAAATGTCCGTCCAAGTATATGGTAATATATATTTTTTTAATTTTAAGCGTCTCCGTTACTTTTTTGCCATAGACGCCGAATATTCATAATGAAAAATTTTGCTACCCCCTCCTAAAAAATATTATGTTTTAAGCACAATTTCCGCATTAATTTAGCAGTCATTTGTTTTTTTTTGCTCTTCACAAAGTTGTGATATAAAATTCGGCGGCTGAAATCTTAACGGAAATTTTCAGATTATAGTAAATATTGTGAAATAAGTAAGATATAAGATTTTCGTTAAAATTATGACGTATTTTTTTTTTATCTTACCTGGTCAGTTCATTGTGCGAAATTTGGATTCAATGATTCAATTATACGCCTTTTCACGACAATTTTGAAAGCACGACTGATTAAACGGCCAATTGGGATTTAGTTAATGACCAAAATAGTGACTTCAAATAAATGTAAACAGACCGATCAATTTAAGTTAATCTGCACTCGCATACTTAAACATACTCGCATAGTTAAACTCGCATTATATGCTTAACGGGTTCATTGCAATTTACCCAGAAAATAAATTTTAGTTCAAAAATTGCAGTCGAATATTACAAAAAAGTACACTTTAAACAATTTTGTGAATACAAACATTTGGCGCAAGAATTTTTGCAAAAAAAATCGTAATTATATATTTTGCAGACTTCTCTAGGAATAATATATAGTATATTTACGTGGTATTAAATTTAAAGATTGAATAAATACTAAAGCCTCTAATATATTTATGACATTTCGACTTTATACATTTTCCTCGAGCTACAAATGAAAAATTGAAACTGCCATAATTTTTGAAGAGGCAGCTGAATATTCACGAAAAATACTCTTTAATATGCACAGTTTAACAAACTTTAATTTCAGGAATATGTTTTTTTATGTGTTTTTTAATTAGTTGTTAAAGTTAGAAAAATACGATTATTTTTCAATAAATTAATATTATTCATAAAATACACAAATAATTAATTATTTTTGTTGATCGTTTTTGGGATCAATTTTACAAAGGTTTCTAAAGATTATACACTCTGTTTTATACAAATATTAATAAAGACAAAAAACTTACAAGCAATTGAACGTTCTTAATTTTTATAGTACAATTTGGTTCGTTATACGCCTTACTTAACTAACTAAATATACATGCAATATTCACTAAAAAAATCATATTATTAATTTCCTGGCTATTTAAGAGATGTAGAATTGAGCCATATTAAAAAAATAATATTAGTTTTTTTTATTTCATGCAATGCGTGCGGTTGGTCCCACTGTACGATGGCCAAGTTATAACAAACATATTAAATCATAATAATTGAAAATTAAATTAATTAAAATAATATAAAAATGACATAAGAGAGTGAAAAATCCTTACGCCTCTCGTTTCAGTGAAAGACAATGAAAAGTGGAAATTTCAATCGAAATTGTAAAATAGTTATCTTAAATACAATAGAAGTGTATGAAGTCGATGATTATAAATGAGTGGCTAGTAAAGACAAGCGAGGTAAGAGGGAGTGGTTTAATATCTACGAGTTGAATGAATAGACTTTTTGGCCATGTATCTTACATAATGTTATCTACGATTTACCAAAATAACATTTAATATGCATATGTGACACTGTGACAGTAGTACATATATTAGCTGCTTGTGTTGATTTTTACGTGCTACGTTGCGTTGCAACCAGTTTTTTTTAAATAACCAAAATATACAAAATTAGAGAGGGATATTAATCGTATAATCTCATTTCTCTAAAAGTTGTATAGCACTAAATATCTAAAAGTTTGCTTTTTACACTATTATCGGTGTAAAAATTAATCACGTTTTGAATGATCGTAGATTTAAGAAATTTGAGTTTTATTTATTACACGAGGAAAAATAAAGATATTTGTTATCTAGAAAAAGGTAACCACAATATCTAAACGCTAAGCATATTGGTTAATGATAATTATAGTTATTATTTTACATAAGTTACCATTTTCATAACTTGATTGATCTGAAACAAGTGTTATATCTTTTCACTTAGTAATCACGTTTTGATTGATCGTAGATTAAATAAATTTGAGTTTTATTTATTACACAAGAAAAATTGAAGATATTTGTTACCTAGAAAAAGATAACAAAAATCTAAACGCTAAGCATATTGGTTTATGCATAATTATAGTTATTATTACATAAGTTACCATTTTCCTAACTTGATTGATCTGAAACAAGTTTTATATCTAAAAAAGAATGCGTTGTAACGTTACAAATTAGACGTACAGCATTGATCGCATGGTTGCCTACGATAGCATCCTGTCGCGATGTCGCGATAATTAATTCATTATCGACCGAATAATAACAACTCGACTGTCCAAATGTATAAAGCACCCGACTGTGAATTAGAGATTTAGATTATTCGATAATTCGGAACTCGATTATTAGGGTTCTGATGTCTGTAGTTCTGTATCCGAATACCTATTATTTATATTCACATTATCTGAATTCCAATTATATTGCTTGTTTCTGTATATAATTGTAACCTCTTCATTTATAAAACATGTAAATCACATTAAAAATCGAAAACTCTTCCAAACAAGGGATTTAATTAACAACAATTTGATAGGTAAACAATAATTGGTGGCCCAGTTGGAAAGCAATTACGCAGATCGTTCCGTGAAATGAAGCCCTCATTGAAAACAATCAAAATGTAAAACCGCCCGACGTCTATATGAATTTTCATTATCTACGTCAACAAAACCGAAATCCTGAACTTAGGAGGAGGGGGGGGGGATTAATTATATTCGTGCCAGGATAATGGCGAACTTTTAAATAGTGAGGGATGCGGACGAAACGAGGTCGCACCCCTTAAGACCACAAAGGATGGCTGCTAACCGCGTATCTCAGCGTGACGATTGAGATCAAAAATTCGGGCCCCACAATGGTTCCCGTCCAGCCGGCAATTAAGGAGGAGGAAACGATCCAGATCGTGTTCATTATCGCGTAATGGAATCTGCTCGTTAATCAGTGCACGCGATAAGTCCTGGAGAAATGTACGTGCATTCCAGTTCTTCCAAGAGTTTGTTTTTAGGAGCATGCAGGTTTGTAATCAACGGAATAATTTTTTATCTCTTTATTTTATATTTGCGAGCTCATTGGGTAGTGCAGATTAATCCCTTTTTTTAGACCTCAAGTTCATAATTAAATTCAATATCAAATTGCAATTGTTACGCAGAACAGTAGGTTGTAATCGGTACTACACACTATTACTCCAATTTTGCCTTCAAATAGGTGGTAGATTTGCATTTAACACATTTCCAAATACAAACGCAGTAGTAGTCGCAGTATCTCAATCGGTTTTAGTCTTTACACGGACTAAAATAGATTTAGTTTTTATCATTGGGTTCATGTCCCAAATATTCTTACTTTGAATTTGCTCTATGTATACTTGAATAAGTGGCGCAAGTTTTTTTTGTCGGAATCTACACGATTATAGGCGCTCATTTTTACGAAAGCATATTCGAAATCCAAATTGATCTCTCGGTTAAAACGGAAGTCTAGTTAGAAATTGTTTGTATATGTGTCATAACTGAAGTCTTAGCATAGTATGTTTCATAGCACAGGAAGTAGCTCTTATTTGGCCTGCGTCATGACTTGTGAATATTTGTTCGACTGATTTTACTATTTAAATAAAAAATATTGTTTTTTATTGGTACTTCATATTGCTTGTTTCCAACACGAGTAGCTTTTTAAAATCAATATTGAAAAATGCGCGTTTTCTTTAAAGTTGCTGAGGACAACAACGCCATCAAAATTAATGTCATCCATAAATGTCAATATACTTTGCCATTTTACCTGTTGTTCTTCACTCCATTTAATAAGTCTGTTGTATTCTTTTCTATGTGAAACTTCCGACTTCTGCGGAATCAAACTACTCTCTGGTTTGGAACTTAATTTTTATTTAATTTGTTACAAGCTAATGACGAATTGACGGATTTTTTATGGTCCCCTAGGCAACCAAAGCTACAACGATTGCGTCATATCAAATATGCTCAAAATTTCCAATTTTCAGGCCAATTTATGGCATTAAAAAGCGCCAATAAAAAATAGCAAATTGGTTAGACAAGAAACGGAGGAGAATTACAAAAACCTCAATCAACTAAGAATAAAATATAAAACCGATACATACGACAAAACTAACAACGGACATGGATTTGGAAATGAACTAGGACTCAAGGAGAAAACAAACGAATAAAAAGAAACATTACAAACAGAACAAACAAGGACAAAGAGAATATGAACATGGAATATCAGAACAATAAATGGAAACAAAGAAGAACTAATACAAGAATTCCAAAAAGCAAAAATGGAATTAATATGAATAATTGAAACAAAAAAGAAAGGAAAAGGTGCAGGTGAATCGACTGATATACAGTCGAGTAGAGATAAATGAAAGAGCAAAAGCAGGAGTAGCATGCATAATCAAAATAGAAGAGAGCAAGCAAGTAACCTGTTGGACAGGACACTCATAAAGAATACAAACAGTAAATATAAATAATAACGGGAAGCAGATAAACTATCTAATAATTTGTGGACCAGACGAAAGAGAAAGAAAGGAAAAAAAAGACAAATTCTGGAATCAACTGCAAGAAGTAATAACATAAAACGAAGGACCACTGTATCTATTAGGAGATTTTGAAGCAAAAATAGGGAACAAAAACACAGGAATAGAGAACGTGATGGGGAAACATGGAATAAAACATAGAAATACAACGGAGACAGTTTACAACGGAAATAGGTTGATTGACTTCTGTGTCACAAATAACTTAACAATACTGAATTCAAGCTACAAACGTAAAAACATAGTCAAATACCCGAGAGTAGAAAATAGTAGAAACAAAAAATCAATGACAGATTATACCGCGCTTTTTTTATCTCTGAACATAGGCTACGTTCAGTTTTAAAACGACAGTACGAAATGCATTGCTAAAATGCAACGGTTATGCAACCAAATTTAATAGCGCGTGTAAATAGATCATTTCAAATATCAACACTGTTTTGAGAAAATGTATTCAACGCAAGAAAGTACTCAAATATTCCAATTCAAATGGTACCGAGCTGGCAATAGTATACAGAGAAAGTACTCAAATATTCAAATTCAAATGGTACCGATCTGGCAATAGTATACGGATTTTGAGAAATTTATTTTGAGTGCATTATCCTGACAGACGAATCCAATCAATCGAAACAATGTCTAATATAATCGCAAAATTTAATAGTAGTTACATGATGCGTCGCTATTGGTCATCATAAAAGAACTAGGAGATGCCATATTTCAACTGAAGAAATGAAATAAAATGTATTATATTATGCCAAAGAAGAACCACTATCTTCCATTTGGCAAATGAGTTACTATTTCGTGATTAACGGTTGATGATTGTTGATTGAACGGGATTGATGGGATTGGTATCGCAGGATAATGCACTGAATAATCTCGCACAATCCGTATACCAGCCAGTTCGGTATCATTCCCCTATTTAAACACTTTCTTGTGTTAAGTACATTTTCTGTCAACCGGTTGGACATTTGAAATGACAGAGTTCTTGTAACGCGGCCTGTAAATTTGGTTGCATACCATTAAATTTTAGCAATGAATTTGATACTGGCGTTTTAAATCTTAACATAGCCTATGGTTAGCGATAAAAATAAAACGCGCGGTATACTTACAGGAGACGAACAAGAAAAGATACTAAAGATGTACGAGTATATAGAAGCTGTCAAATAGGGAGCGACCACTACCTAGTAGGAGCAACAATAACGAGAGACAAAACAGAAGACACGGAAATAAATATAGAAGAAAAGTGCAGAACAAGTACTAAAATAAATACACATAAATTAAAACACCCAGTAAAGCAACAACAGTATCAAAAAGTATGGAATAAAAAATATCCTAAGATATCTGGAAAGCTTTCAAACCGGTAATAGAAGAGGCAATGATAGAAACATGTGGAATAACAAAAACCAATAGAAACTCGAAGCGGACAAGCTGATAGACAGAAGAGATACAAAAAGAAGATAGAACCAAGAAGTAACTATGAAAAAAATACCTAGAAAAGAGAACTGCACAAGAATATGGCAGATACAAAGAACAAAGAAATAGAGTCAAAAAGATAATAAAACAATCAAAAGAAACATCATGAGAAAAATTATGAGAAAAAATATAAAAACATAAGTATGAGAACCAAAAGCTATTCTACAACATTATCAGAAGAAACGAGAAAGACAAAACCATAAAACTACACCAAATAAAGGATGAGAAGAGAACCATACTTACAAAGAAAGATGAAATAGGAGAAAGATGGAAACAATACTTTGAAGGTTTACTGAAAAAGATGACAAAACCAACGATAAAGAGAATACAGAAAGAACAATGGAAAACAATAACAATAAGAGAGACAAATAAGCCAACCACCAAGAACAAGAAATAGGTATAGAAAAAGTTAGAACAGAAAAAATAAAACTTGATAAAGCACCAGGAATAGACACACTGAAAAATGAACAATTGAAATACATGGCAGAAGAAGGTAGACAACTTTTTACAAGCATAATAAACAAGATATAGAATTCAGAAGAAACACCTAGGGACTGGCAGACAGCGGTGATGCTGCCCATATACAAGAAAGGAGACAACAAAGAATGTAGCAACTATAGGGGAGAACATACTAGAAAGAAAAATTAAACAACAACTTGAAAATAGAATAGAACCATCACAAAGGAGATTCATTAAAGCACATTGTATAATAACCATCTACATACAATAAGAAAAAAAATGAGGCCATAGAACACCAAATAGACATGTATATCTGCTTTGTAGACTTAGAAAAAGAGTTTGATAAAATGACACTAAATTTGTTTGGCAATGTGTGGCAATAAATTTGAGAATTTGTGTGGCAGTCCCTAAGTGATAGACAAATAGGACCTAAACTGAGGAGGGCAATCAAAAGCATATATAACAACACAGAAAATTGTATCAGAACCGGAGAAATAATCACAACGAAATCAAAAATCACAAATGGATTTAGACAAGGGGGTGGACTAAGCCCCATATTGTTCATACTAGCAAGGATGAAATCATGAAGAAGATTAAACCAAGGCAAAGAAATCAGCGATATTATACAACAAATTAGAACCCACAACAATAACTGAATGTATTTTCGCAGGCGATGTGGCAATTATCGCACAAAATAATAGAGACTTACAAACAAATATTTACATATGGGAAACTGAACTGGAAAAGGCTGGATTAAAAAAAAAAAATCAAAAACAAAGGTAATGAAAATTGGAAAAACTAAAGAAGCAGTAAACATTAGTATCAATAACGAGAAAGTAGAACATGTAGAGCACATACAATACTTAGGACTAATTATTGAAAGGAAAGGGAATATGGTAACAGAAATAAACAATAGAACACAAGCAACGACAATAACCTCTGACACGATTAACAAAATTATACTAAACAACAAAAAAATATCCCAAAAAACAAAACTTATAATGTACAAAGTACTATTTGTACCTACTATACCGCTGTGAATCGTGGATACTAAACAAAGGACGAATAAGCGAAATCCAGGCCCTTGAAATGAAATATCTGAGGAAGGTATATGGAGTAATAAAACTAGACGGAGTGAGAAATGTGGACATCAGAAATGAACTTGAAATTGTACAATTCAATAAACAGGTAGAAAATAAACAATTACAATGGCAGGGACACCTAATCAGGAGAGAAGACAACAACCAAACAAAGAAGATTTAGAAAACAAAGAAAACACGGAAGAGAAGAGTCGGAAGACCAAAAAAGAAATGGGAGAAAAATATTGGAAACATATTAAATAAGAGGGGGATAACCAACGTACAAGTGAAGGAAATAGCATAAAAAAGGTGCAATCAAATGATAAAAGAAACTACATAAAGAAAAGATACCACTACTTCGACACCCGAAAGGGTAAAAGAAGAAAGATAATAATAATAATACTAATAAAAAATAGCGTTAACGTGAGCATCTTGTCTTTCAAGCACTTTCTGTATAGCAATAACACTTGCATATTCGCGCATCCTTGAAAGACATAAATATCCACTTATACTTTAATATACTATTAACTTCCACGCTGACCATACATTTAAGCATCAGTCGCATACATAAGGCTCTTAATTGCTGGATTGTTCCATCTGGCGGAAAGTGCGTAAAAATTTCCCGTGAATGAATAAAATTCGCATAAACCGGGTATGTTGGGGCCAACTTTTTAATACCTGCTCTCGGGAATCCTTTATTCTTGGGAGTAATGGCCCGATAATTTTTATTTTTTTTTTCACCCCAGGCGGGGTTGGCGAAAGTGCGAGGCTTCCGACCCTCGGCGGCGTTCCGGAGAGGACTTAATTAAAAAGGCATGAGCCGCTCCTCGGCCCTCGGACGTGGGGGTTGGGGTGTACGTCAGAACCTCTTATAGCGATTTATTTATCATCTTCAAAACGCTCCCTGAAATGGAGTGGGGTGCGAGTTCATATTGCCCCGCTTTCATAAAGGTGACCGCAATTTGTGCTTAGTGGAAGTTTTCTTCAAGAAGCACTTAAAAAGACTCCAGACTTATAACTTATTATGCGGAGGTGACTAATTTGAGTCACCTCTAATAGTATATTGTGTGGTTGACACAGGACTGGATATATTCCCGGCCGGTGCGGTAATTAATTTGGCTTGCAGAGAGCAAACTGAAGAGCTGGGAAGGCAGTTTAAGTACAATCGCCGACATTCCAAGTGGAATATGGTTTTTTTACGACCGCCTAATGGACATTTAAGGGCGAAGCTGTTTTGCATCTGCATTTGTACTTGCATGTGCCTAAAGCACGATTACCAATAAGGTCGAAATTCGCCCCGGTTTATGGCTTTTCGTTGCAATTCAAATGACGGCGTTTGTACGTACCGCACATACTATTTTTTCTCACGTGGCAATATTTTTGCAAGAATATCTTACAGAAGTTGTAGTCACAAAAATAATGAAATTGTCAATTGCCTCCACACCAATCTTCAAAGGCGACATCTTCACCAAAACTCCTGACAGTAAGATACTGGTCCTCTTCAATTATATTCCGAACAAGACCAATATTCTTATCGGTAACTGTCGTTTTTGGCTTAGGAGCTCGAAAGTTGTCATTTAACGATAGTCGACGATGTTGAAATTCATTGTACCACCACTTTACACGAGCTAATGAACAGGACTTGTCACAAACACTCGATTCATTTCCTCAAAACATTCTTTTGTCTCGAGCCACGCAGGAAATGATAAAAGATCACAGCTCGATAATTATCTTTATTCAATTCTAAGAGTTCTTGGAGAAAGGTTAACGCTAAAATAATACAATAACTAATTCAGGGTCATTTGATATCTATTTTTCTTTACCAAGCAACATTTGTGGTAAAGTTATATGCCTTTTACAGGTCATTTCCCTATTCTATTTTATCTACTACACTGACAGGTAGTATTTGATATAGAACACTTTCTTCTTCCTCTGCATAGTCTTTATCATCATCTTCGCTGATGCTTTCTTCATATTCTGGATTAGGTTTTTTCAACATTACAATTACTTCAGAAGGAAAATATAGCTTGTATTGACGCTTGATGCGTTTTTCTAGATTGATACTAGAAATTACAGGATGTGTCCATCGCTCTAATAAAAATATCTTCTAGATTACACAGGCCAACAAAAAATTGGTTTAAAAAACTTTTTAGCTCTTAATAACTGATTTTTGTCGTTTTTTTGGTGCTAAATTCGTATTTGAACTCTGTTCGTTTCCATCACCCACAGCTTAGTCACAATTTGATCTAGTAAGATATGGGAAAATATGCTAAATATGCAATAAGTATGAAAAGTAAACGACTTTCAAAATACCAACAGAACTTTATTTAAACATAGAAGATGACTTTATATCCTTAACATTACATTCTTCAAAGGCTTTACATGTCCATTGATGTACATTTTCTTTGTCTCTTTTCTTTAAAGCTCCTGATATAGCATTTTCTTCTATGTCTTGTCTATGTCTATGTCTTTTCTTCTAGTAATTTCCCATCATGTTGGCGTTCCAGCGTCCCTGATAACGGTTTTCCATCACTTTTAAATCTTGATGAAAACGCTTACCTTGTTCTTCACTGACATCACCTAAATTGTCCGGAAATAATAGTAAATTACTGTTTAAAATGTGAACTTTAAGGCTCATTAAACATCCCAATTTTTGAAAGCATCCATCATATTGGCAACATTGCTTGATAGTCTGGGTCTTTTTTGTTGCCTAGAAACTTATTTAAAACATGTTTAAATGCAATCCACGCTTATTTTTCATTTACTGTCATGTGTAGTTCAAATTGGGGATCAAATATCATTTTTCTACTATCAAGTCGAACTAAGATACACTCTTTTAATTTTGCTTCAGACAATTGCAGAAACTTTTCGCAAAGGTATTTGAAACACTTCCCATCTTTAGGTAAGGCCTTCACAAATTGTTTCAAGGGGCCTAATTTTATGTGCAATGGAGGCAGCAGAATCTTGTGTTGATCTACCAGATGTTCCCGTAGAATGTTCTTTTCTTTTGGCTTTAAAGATTTTTTACAGGCCAATTCTTTCTAGACCAATGCTCTCCTCGTGCCCTACGATCCCATTCATATAGGAAACATGGGAATTTAGTAAAACCACTTTGCTGGCAAAAAAAAGCATGCATGTTATTTTCAAGTCACCACAAATCATCTATCCATGAGCAGAGTAGTTTAGTTTCTCTAAAGGTACACTGAGGTTTTCGTAATTTTTCTTCATGAGTACAGAATGAGCAACAGGTAATGATGCATAGGAGTTACCATTGTTTAATAGAACTGTTTTTAAACTACGTTTAGAGGAATCGATAAACAACCTCCATTTTCTTTTCTGTATTCAATTCCGAACTCATTCACCAGACCGACAATATTCGAGTAATACACTAGATCATGTTCTTGTTTGAAAAATGAGCAAATTGCTGCTCTCTTTTCCTGTACACACTAATTGAAGATTCAGCTGCTAACTAGTTCTTTTCCTTGAGTCTGGAGCCAAGCAATTCAGCGTTCTCCCTTGTTAAGTCTCTGACCAAATCATTTAGCTCAGTTTGAGTAAACGACTGATGTTCCATACTGTTTACGGGACACTGAAATTCGTCGATAACTGATTCATCTTTATCGCAAGAAGATTCATCACTTGACATGTTATCATACATTTCTAGAGAATCAGAGCTGCATTTGCCTAGCTATACGGAGAAAATGTTAAAATGTGAAGAAATGTTGGGTGATACGGCATTTTTAACGTTATTTTTGGAATAAGCACAGTTAAACCGATAAGAATTAGGTAAATATACACAAAAAGTTTGTTGGTGGTTGGACTGTGTTATCTTGTCTACTGGTTTTTCTAGCATGAAAATATCAATCGCGTTTATAAGTCTCATTTCTTGCCTTAGATCTAATTTAAGAGGTCTACAAAATCGGACAGACCTAGAGAATCCTACAGATCGCATCCCGTAGATTATTCTATAAAATGGTACTGCTTTTTATTTGCAAAAGGAAAATAATAACTAGTTTTGCGAATAAAGATGCATCCGAATGGGTAGCAGGAGTTTTGATTTTTTTATACGTAGACAAGCCTGTAGTTCCATCGAAGCGTAGCTAACAAAAATTTTCAGCGTTAATTTCTTTAACATTCAACGATTCCATGTGCTGTAAAATCGCATCTTCTTGTAAAAGTGTTATTCATTTTGTCGCGTTCTAAAACATTCAGCGAAAGAACTTCCGCTACCAGATCGGCAACAGTAATAACAGATGTTTCACATTGAGGTTTACACATCAAAACTGTTTTATAATCGGGATAAAGACCAGAATTCTTGAAACCGGCCCACATCGTATATCCAAATACTGTTGCTTAAATTACTATCTAAAATAAGCTTCAACGCTTTTTCAGGTGTATAATTTATAAGTTCTTTTTTGGAAGAGTTGAGGATTTTTCTTATTTTAATAAAGGTTCTTAATTAGAAGAGAAGAGAATTTTCCTTATTTGAATAAGTCCAGTTGGACTTTTGATGACTTCTTTTAAAGTCAGCGCCAAATCACGCTTTCCTTCTTGACGGGCAGCCATACCTGCAGTTTGCACGATTAAAGCTGATTCATGATGCTTTTCGTTGATAATTGCGATGCTTCGCTCCTTTTTGATCTACTTGATTTGCCAGAAAACGTAACACTCGATCGACCAGAAGATGTTCATGGTGTAGTAGGTTGTTCTGTTACAATAATAAAATCACTATTGAACCAAGTAGAATTTTTCTTTTTATAATAATCATCTCGGCGAGAAGATTGTCGCCATCTTTAATCAAGGCATAAATGCGGCATTAATGAAGAATTTTTCCTTTTATTTTCTGCCCATTTGATGAATTAATCTTTTGTCTTGCCTTAGTGTTCGAAAATTGCAGCAAATTTGTCGCCTTTGTTACCTGTTTGTAACCAAAGTAAAACAGACCTTAATTTTTGAATCGATGCATATCCAAGTAAAACATAATATTGTAGCAAAAGTGTAAAATAGTTGCAGGTAAAATATGATTGAAAATAATTTCTGATAAGTATTGAATACATTTATGCAAAAATAATCGCCGCCTAATACCACCATTTTGTTAATAAATCAATTCAAATTTTATCATTTATGTTTTACATAACCAAAATGTATGCAAATTACAATAACAACACAGTTTAATCCATAAAAATAAAAAATAAACACAATTACAACACACCTATAAACTTTGGAATTACTTCACAATGTACACTGGACAAAAGTAGCCGTAATCGGAAGTCTCAAAAGTCTCTCCATCGCAGTTGGCTGTGCGCCAGACACACTACTTTTTATTGGTGGTATAGCATCGAGGCCTTTCCAGTTATGTAGTATAGACTTCACTGCCTTTAGGATGTTCACTTTTTACAAATGATTGGCCAAAACATCACGTCTCAGAAACCACTGTGCCCTGGCTCAAAAATATATACAAACTATATCTAATTCATCGAAGCAGATTTTTCCCGCAATATAATTTATCAAACGTGGATGTTAAAATGAATGTATTGAAAAGTGATTTAGGTGTAAACTTTAATGGTGTCTCTAAGTCTATGAGGGACAGAGATAACATAAATTATAATAAACATACTAAAATTAATTAATCAAATGACTGCAATTAAGATCGTAGATGCAGACCAATCATGCGAGGACTTAATAAAATGGTAATTACTATTTTTAACTGAACTAAGGTGACTAAAGAAAATTGTATGCCAAACATGCTTTTGACTAATTTAATATTCCAGGTACAGGTATGACATTTGTTTTAGAGATGTCAAGGAGAGTGCACGCGCGAGCGTTTTCGGTTGGAATATAGCAAATTGATGTTTAATTTGTGTTGTGATGTTGATGTTGTGTTGTGATTGTGATTCGATGTGAGATATTTTGAAAAAGCTCAAATTAAGAGCTGTATTTCTACATTCGAGCGATGAGTTCGATATCATTTTTGAGAAAAAAAGATTTGTCATTAGAATATTGAGATATATGAACATCCTCCTCATAGGAGTCCTACTTCGAATACGTCAAAATTACACATTTGCAGTATAAATGACTGATAACATGAAATATTTAAATATCGTCTCCATATATTCTCACAGTGTTATTACAGTGTATGTAAGCATGGAAAAAGTGAATCTAGCAGCCTGACCTAGTTTTTGAAGTGAACATGTTGTAGTAATTATTAGTTTGGGTTTTTACCCGCTGACAATTTATTTAACGTTAATTATTACGGTTATAATGGCAAAAACTACACAAAATTGATTGCTTCAAAGCTTCAACGCTGCAAAGTAGCGAGAACAAACTGCGTCTGGAGGTAACTTTGTTGCTATGAACTATGAACTATGAACGAGGCCATGAAAAACAATAATTGTTTTTTATTATATTCCTTAAACTGTCAGCAAACTGTCATGCCATTATCATTGTTCAGTTCTGGTTATACATTTCTACAGAAATTTCTAATACTGACATGCCAAAGTTTTTTTTATAATGGAAAAAAATGAGCACCGTGCCGTCATCAAGTTCCTTACAAGAGAAGGAAATAGTCCGATGGAAATTAATAATCATCTGTCAGCTGGTTATGGCGATTCTTCTCCATCCTATAAAACCGTTAAATTCTGATCAAAATAATTTAAGTGCGGTCGGGAGGCCATTGAAGATGGCCGCGCAGTGACCGATTATCCGCGCAGTGACCGTCAAAATTCAGCCATTACCCAAGAAACTATTCGGAAAGTGGAAGAATTTATTCTTGAAGATCGACGAGTCAAAATTGATATACTAGCTGAAAGTCTGTAGATCAGCAGGAAACGTGCTTGGACCATCGTTCATGACTATTTAGGCATGTCAAAGGTGAGTGCAAGATGGGTCCCAAAAATGCTGACATCGTTCGATAAGCAGCGTCGAGTTGAACGTTCGATAAGCAGCGTCGAGTTGAAACTTCTCAACAATTTTTGAAGATTTGTGAAAGGCAGGAAGAAGGGATTAAACAAAGAATTGTTACTGATGATGAAACATAGATTCTTCACTATGATCCAGAAAGCAAACAGGATTTCATGCAATGGAAACATAAGGGTTCTCCGCCCGCAAAGAAGTGTAAAGTCCAGCATTCTGCAGGCAAGGTTATGGCCACGGTCTTTTGGGACTGAGACGAAATTTTATTGATTGATTACATGCCACTTAAAACTACCATGAAAGGTATCTATTATGCCGAAAATTTAGGCAAATTCGAAAAAGCAATAAAATAAAAACGCAAAGAAAAATTCAAAAATGGAAATTTGCTTTTGCATGACAATACTCAGAAAGCTGACATTGTCCAAGATGCTCTAAAGGAGTTAAAGTTTCAAGAATTAAATCACCCTCCCTATAGCCCTGACTTAGCGTCTTGTGAGTATTTTCTGTTCAGCAATTAAAAAAAAAAGTTAAGGGGACAAAGATTTGCCAACGACGAATATTTAATTTGGGAAGTTCAAGAATTTTTTTGTAGAGCAAGAGAAAACAGTTTTTTTGACCATTTATTTTCATTAATTTCAAGATGTAAAAAATGTGTTGAATTAGTAGGATTATTTCAACTCCTTTATAGTTAGGTACCTTTTTTATCAGCTTGCCCTTGTAGTTTGTTCCGATCATGTATAGTTACTATTTTGTTAAATGTTACTCATAAGTGATAATTTTCAAATGTTTTCCATTTTATGTTATAGTTTAGTTGTGAAAATACACAACACATGTAACCTTTTGCATATTTTTTTATGAAATTGGACATTTATTGTGGAACAAATATAGTTCCTAAATGGGACAATTAATTTGGAACGGAGGTAGTACATATTTTAGCACACAGTATTTTTTTAATATTTTTTTTAACCTTGACCTTCTGCTTACTCCTTGCGGCGTCACTTCCACGATTCACGCCTTCGCCGTCCCTGACTGTTCTCAATAAGGGCAGCATTTGCGCACTCGAGTATGAACTTGAGGTGGGAAACGGCGGGTAATAAGATTACTCCCATCTCAAATTTTCTCCAGCCCCAGTCCTCCACCTTGAGAGGCAGTAATGAAAATCCAACCCTCAGTGGGGAGGTGCTGAGAGCCGTGATACAGAGGCATCGCGACGCCATCAATAAGGTGATCGCCTTCGGTGAAGAAGATGCGTTCGATCTGGTTTTTAAAAAGTCACATCAACGTCTACTTATTTCTAGAGATATTAATTTCATGACGCTCCCCAATGTATCATATTGTCTTATACTAACTATTACACTGGTCACATTTATATATGAAACTTCACACTGACGGACCAATGAAACAATCCAAATTTTAAATTTTTGGCCAATTATAATCCACTTTAAGTGATAATTGCTGTCGAACACTTATCGCTTTCGAGGAGGTTAAGATTAGGAATACTTTTGGTATTCTCTGGCGTGGAGCCAACAATTTCTTGCTTCATATTTGTAAGAGATTTGATGCCAAAAACGGTTGGAAGACATTTTTATAATATGTATTAAATATATGTCAATGTCAATACGACACGTGTAATAGTCATGCGAAATATGTTTCGTGCCTAGTTTCTTGCTTAGATAATACCCGCTATAGTGATGCACTCGAGCTTGTTGCCGTGAAAACATGCACTCGTGCGAAGCACTAGTGGCACTGTAGCGGGTAATATCGGCAAGTGACTATGCACTTAACATATTACTATTGAAAACACCCCTGGGCTTGTCGATTGTCAGAATAAGGTGACGGTTTATTCTTGGTCGGGAGAAAATTAAATGTTCACTATTCGGCATTAAGCACGTTTCTGATTTGTGATATTTTCAAAAAGCGCTTCTATGCTAGCGAACAAAGCAATTGATGGCCGCAATTATCACCCGTCTTAAGAAAATTACTGTGCGAGAGATACATAGATGGGGAGAAATGGGATGACGGAGGAACCTGTGCGTTGGCTCGTATACGAGGCGTCGCGATACTTAATTGTCTCGTTTCAAATCCGGATGTTTCCCTCCAAACCATGGAGGCCATCAATCTGCGAATTTGCATTACCTTTTATTGCCTCCCGGAAATTACATTACTGCGTGTTCCACTTTGAATTAAATTATGTAAATTAATCAACATTTGCTAAGAAATGGCAATAATATTCTATTGGAAGTGAAAACAATCTATTATATATATGTATATATATATATATATATATATATATATATATATATATATATATATATATATATACATATATATATATACAGTCTATTCTACAAAAATTGTGCAAGACTATAACGACTTCAATTGTTATTTAACCGTCAATCAGTGTTACCACGCCTGTCAAATTTAAATCGATACACCACATCAGAAAATTTCGGTAGATTTTGGTAGATTCGAAATATTATCATTTCGAAGGTGGTTACAATAAAATACCACTGTTAAAAGAAAATTAAATGGTGGTAAATGGTGGTGGTGGTTCCCAGTCAAAATGTGCAAAATGTTAAAATGTACTAAATTTAGTACAATTGTTCTAAAACAGCAATACTGGTTACTACAATTTAGTAATTTAAAAAAAAAACTTAAAAATTAGTAGAAAGCAGTAAAAATTAATTAATCAAATTAAAATTTGTGACAGCATCACATTCGAATATCAGATGCATTTATGACAGATATGCATCTAATTCTTCGCATCTAATCTATACTAAGATATATCTACTAAGTTAATCAAATCCATATCTGAGGTCATTAGTGAACATCTTGCTTTTATTTTTAATAAGCGTGTTGAAGATGGAGTCTTTCCAAAAGACCTAAAAATATTATCTATTGTCCCTATTCCTAACGATAACAATAATAATACTCTGGCTAATTTTAGACCTATTTCCATATTAAGTGCAATCTCAAAGATTTTCGAAAAAATAGTAGCAAATAGAATGATAAACCTTTTAATGCAGAACAAGATATTTTCCGAATACAGCACGAATATTTTCCAGGTAGATCAACTGAAAATGCGGCATATACTTTTATAGAATATATTAATATAGAATTAGATAGGGGTAGATATGTGGCGGGGCTGTTTTATGACATGTCCATAGCGTTTGATTGCATAAATATTAGATTTCTGGAACAAAAATTGTATGCAGTAAGATTCAGAGGTACGGTTCTGGATTTCCTGATGTCTTATTTAACAGAAAGAAGATTGGTTGTTCGTATTTATAGTGTATAATTTAAGTGAACTAGAGGCGCGCCACAGGGGTCAATATTTGGACAATTATTTTTTTATAATTTTTGATAACGATCTTCCAAAGTTTATTTCAACTGGATTAAAGGCTATGTATGCTGATGATACATCAGTAGCTGTTTCAGCAGAAACGCCTGAATAATTGGAAGATAATATAGCCAAAATTAATAAGGACATCAAAAGTTGGTGTGGTAGGAATTAGATGATATTAAATGAATGTAAAACTCAACGCTTATACTTCCATTCTAGAAGAACCTGAATCAACAACATAATTCTAACAAAAGTGAATTTTTTGGGTATTTGTCTGGACAAAGATTTGAACTGGAATGAACACTTTAAATATGTATGAGGCAGTATTAGTAGGTCATATTGCGCGATTTTGCAGTTGAGAGGACTGACATAATGCATGTATATTATGTATAACTAGTCTACTCGCACATAGCATACAACATCACGCTGTGGGGAAATGCAATAGTGGCTGATAGAATATGTATTGTATAAAAGTACACAATAAGGTTGATCTATAAGCTGGATAGCTACACATCGTGTAAGTCTTATTTAATCCAAAATAAAATCTTCACTCAACCATGCATATATATTTACAAGTGATTACCGTTAGTAAAGGCTAACTGGGTAAGATATGATAGAAACAGGGTAAATCATGATTATGCAACTAGAAACTGTGAATTACCTCGAGTTACAAGACATATCAGTCAAAGAATATTTCGATGACCAAATTGTTACTCCCTATTAACTATTTGGTCCTATTTTAATGTGTATTATGTGTATGGGTATGTATAGTCGACCCAAAATCTAAGAATATTACGACTTTGACTTTTAAGTATTTTATGGGGGTTTTATTTGGTGTTGCCATAAAATCAGCGCGGTCCTGCTAATATTATTCAGTTATCTGGGGTTGCCCGGCTGTCTTTCTGGTATTGACGACGGCGTGCGATTCTTCCGTCTTGACCATCCGTTTGCTTTATGGTGACCCTAAATTAAACCCCGAATATAACTATTAAGAAGTCAAAGTCATAATATTCTTAGATCTTTGGGTCAAGTATACCGAGTGCGGATTTATAAGCATAAAAAATTACAAAATAAGCGCTTAAAAATTATAAAAATCTTAGGAAATAAGCATATAAAATAGCATAAAGATTAGAATAAGCATAAAATCGCGGAAATAGCATGAAAAGGCATATTTTTATTTTTTATGAAAATACAGAAAAAAAAAACAATACATAATTTTATTAACAAGAACGCAGTATAGGTAGATAAAACTAATATTTCAATAACATAGGTTTTGGTGATTAATATTAATAACAATAATAATTAATAACAAATAATGATAACTGCTCATTTTTAAATGAACTAATAATTAAAGGTTTTTCTAAATTTTCAACGGAAAATCCCATTGTCCTATCACCGAGCACATTTTTTAAGTGTGAAAAGCTTCTCTCCGCTGTAATCGGTGCATATTTAAATTTGAGAACAATTGTAATATTTATTAGCAAATCTTCCACGAAATCTCCTTTTAAAACTGTTGATATTTTTTGTAACTCACCAAACCCTTCATTTTTTGACAAAACTGCATCACATTTTTGTTAATCTTTTTTTTGACGTCGTTCCTAAAATCTTCAACTATTTGAACCGCATCTACCAAAGTTGTGTCCTTTGTTTGGAGTTTATCAATCGCTTTGCTTACGAAACTGTAGTTGGTTTTTAGGAATGCTAAATTTTGTACAACCCTCCTATCTTTAAGAACTTTGTGGCATTCTTTAATTGTCTCTGACACATTTTCAGGAAACTCTAATACAAGCTCCTTAAATGAATCGAAATGGTGGGCATAATAGCAGGCAGCATCTAGCCACGTACCCTATCTAGTTATAACCGGTGCCGCAGGAAGAGGTACATTTGGCATAATTTCCCTAAACATTTCAACCCTCAGTGGAGCTTTTAGGAAAATTTTCTTCCCGGTTTTATCAAATCATTGACCAGGGGAAATTGCAGTCTAATCGTTTCGGATACTCGATTAAAACCATGTGCCAAACAAGTGCAATGCATTAAACTACTTTATGTTTGCTCATAAACTACTTTTAAATTAGAATATGTCTTCAACATATATGCAGCGGCATTAGAAAGCATCAATAATAATTTCTCATTTGGTGCGGGGTTTGGAAAAAAACTGTGTTAATCCATCGTGAACGAATTTGGCAACGGGATTACCATTTGTTTTTTCTAACTGCTTGGAACTAATTAAAAATGCATTGGTGGAGTCTTCGTTTAAAATTCAAATCATTAAATGGGCGATGTACCGACCTCATGAATCAGTTGTTTCATCTACACAGAACCATATGCAATTGTTGCCAATTATTTTTTTATTTCCTCAATAGTGTGTTTATATACTTGCTCGACATAGTTTTTGCGAATGGTTGATTCGGGAGGAATATGTCTATCTGTGTATTTTTGTAAAAATGATTTAAACATACTGTTATCTAATTTTTTAACGGAATGTTAGAACATACCATCGTATTGCATAAATCAATGTAAAATTCCTTTTCATTCTGTGTAGAAGGACTCGCAAAAGACTCGAAAATAGTTTGCTGGGTACTCAGGGTACTGCTTGCAGATTTGTGTTTTTTTTTAATTTTCCAGGTGAACTGTTGTTTTGATATGTTGTGTTATGTTAATTTTTTTCTCGCAGTTAATCTACAACATAATAGATGCTTGTACCTAGGCCAATAGCAACACAAAATAAAACTTACCGGTTTGATACAAGCCCTGCAAATTAATTTGCCGTTATCATATTTTAATTCAGAATGTCCACGTATCCATTCATCGACGGAAGGTTTTACTTTCGGCATTTTATACAAGAAAACTTATAAACACGTATTACACGCAAGGCACAAGCACAACGCACTGAAGATTGAGATAAATTGGACTGAATTGGTAGCACACTTGCCCCCGATGCGTTCTGTGCACGTAAAAATAGGGTAATCCCCGAAATAATCAAGCTTTGTTTACCAAATATCACGTACGCACGCTAGCTTTGTTGAAGATTTTGTGAAAACCAAGAGATCAAGAAGTAACGGAGTAATATTAATATTAAATTCTCATTACAATAATGTGCAACAAAATATATTCCTAGCTAATATAAATAATATGCTATAAAATTAAGAAATAAGCAAATAAGCACAAAAAATAAGGAAATATGAACAAAAAATGAATTAAAGCAATTATAAGCTTAAAAACTGAAAATATGCACAAAAGCACAAAAAAAAAATTGTCACGTTACTTCATTTGCTGAAATTCGTATAGATACGAGGTCATTTTGGTCTGCTATTAAAACTGATGTATAGCATAATACCTAGAAATCCGCGCCTTGGGTATGTATATATGTATATATCAATATATATTTTTTAATTATTTTGACATTTTGACAGTGCAATGTTTTTGTATGCTTGTATGTTTGACACTATAATGTTCAATCTGAATATGAGTACAATAAATGATATTATTATTATTATTATTATTCGAATGTGATGTTGTCAAGTAACGTACACGTTACTGTTAACGTAACGTGTTGTTTATACGCAATACACCTGATTATCTAATTTATTTGACATACAAATTATAAATAACTTTTTTACCAATGCATATTTGAATTTCTAATATAAATATTTATGTTTACAAATACGAATAAATCTTCACATCTCACGATACAGATCCTACAATTTTACATACCCGTACATCCACTTTTAGTAATTACAAACTGAAACGATGCTCGGATAAATATGAAACGCATCGCGAACTCCAGTCGCACTCGAGGCAATCATGTTCCGAGGTCCATTCAACACAGGCTCCAGGTGAAATAGTGCAGAGGGTTCGCGATATTCAGGGCAATGTTTATCAAAATGTAAAATGCCAGCGAGTTTATTCGTGTACGTGATAGTAACAGATCTGTACAGCTTCTGGTTTTACAGGAAGTGATATGAATAACAGAACTCTTATTTTCGCAGAATAATTTTCTGTTACACTGGTTTTACCTTGATAACAATCAAAACAGAATATTAAAATTTCAATTAAATTAAATTTCAATGAATATTCGTATGATGTTTTATTGTACATGTTAAATCTTTCATTGCTACAGTCGTATTCATTAACAGTTTCGCTAAAAACGTGCATACATGTGAGATCCTGGAATTGCATGCCTTTTATCAATTTCGAGTTCGATAGAAATACCTTTGTTATTCCACTATTACTTCTTCTTCTTCTTTCTTCTTTTCAGCCTTCTGTCGTACATCTTTGGACATAGGCCTCCCCAAGTTGCTTCCATTCCTCTCTACTACTTGCTATTTCGGTCCATTTCTTTCCTGCATGTTTCTTAATGTGGTCTGCCCAACGCATTTGTGGCCTTCCTCGTCCTCTCGTATTTTCCCATGGTCTCCAGTGTACAATAAGTTTGTTCCATCTTTCATCGATTTGTCTGATGTTGTGGCCAGCAAATTTCCATTTTAGCTTTCCAGCTTCCTCTCTTACATCTTTAACTTAGTTTTTTCTCGGATCCATATGTTTCTTTTCTTATCTTATAGTCGTATGTGGAGCATCTGTCTTTCCATAGCTCTCTGAGCTGCAGCAGTTTTCTCCATATTGGCCTTTGTGAATGTCCATTCTTGGCCCCCGTATGTAAAGGCAGGAAGTATGCACTGATTTAAAATTCTTGTTTTTAGGTACTGTGGGTACTTCTTGTTTTTAGGATAAAACTCAGCTTTCCGAAAGCTACCCATGCAAGCCTAACTCTTCTTTTTATTTCGCTGGTTTGATTATCTTTGTTGAGTTTTATTAGTTGTCCCAGGTATATATATATATATATATATATATATATATATATACATATTGAGCTGCAGGTCAAACTGGCATCCGTTCCGTATTAGTACAGTTTGGCATCCATTGATATACATGGTGTATATAACGCGTATATTACAAATACAAAAAACTACATCGTTGACATCCGGTATTGTTAGCGTTGAACGTGGCATCCGTACGATATATTCTATACATTTATAAACCAAGTAACATCCGTATATAGTTATGTGCGGCCGAAGCGGCTTCCACGACCGTGTTGCCAAATATCAGTATCACTTTAATTCGGCGCCTTAAAAACGAACCAATATCTGCAGGCCTCACTGTATAATAGGTTTAGCGCAAATTATAGATCTACAGAGTTTTTCTATTGATTTTCACTATTTATCAATTGTGTTTCACTGCAATTGACTTTCACGTCAAATTTCTGCGAAATGCTACCAATAGGGAAATATATCAGCAATAAATTATTATAAATTAATGTAATTTATTCAAAAATACATATTCATACATAGACACATATCTTGATTTTGGTTAAGTAATCTGGTAAAAAAATGTAACATAAAACATAAATTGAATCTCATTTCTTTAAAACTATTTACTTGTTTGTTTGTAGTTATTGCAAACATATATTTTTATTACCGGCCATGTTTTGTTATGAAATATATCGCGGTGTTTTTCGATTAATTCCATAACTTCGTGTTTTTTTGGTGGAATATGTTTTTTAATATGTGTTTTGAAATGGTTTATTGTCAATTCTTTTTGTTGTGTCGTCCATCCTACTAAGGTGCGCTTTTTACCTTTCTTGACTGTTGTTTTGTCGAGATTTAGATCATTGTTTTCATTATTTTCAATAATGTTCTCAACTGATTGGTCTAGCGCCAATGTATCATCGTCAGGGATATAAGTGTCATTCTGTTCGTCATCACTTTCTTCCTGCGCAATAATGTCTTCACCAATCTCAATATCATTTAAACACATGCCTTTGTACTTCTCGATTGAACCACTTTTAGCAATAAGCAAGAGTTTACTTACTTTGGCTGTTTGATATACATCGTCCGGCAGGCGATAAAATTCGGCGTGTGTCTTGGCAGTGTGTCCCATGAAAGTTGCTAGTTGCTCAAGATCATTCTTCTCCATTTTCAAATTTTGCATACTATAGATGTTTTCTTAATTTGGTTGTTGTTAGCAATGATGCTTCATTAGTATCGCCCAGTGCAAGTTTTGCGTGTTTACGTAAAACTGCTGTGCCCGTTATTGGGTTTTGAGTTTTAGGCAATCCAAAAAGGTAGACATTATTTAAGAGATCAAAATTATTTCTTAAATTTAAAGAAAATTCAATTGCTTCCATTGTGTTCTTGTCAAATAGAACGGGAACACCTCGCCCTCTCTTTAATCTTATTACCACGCGTTTAAGCGAGTTATATAAAATTATTTCAGACTAAACTAAACTGGAGTTAAAGAAAGCTTTTTCAAATTCGGATGATGATGCAGTCTCGTAGTTTTTAAGAAATGCTAATAAGGTCATGCGTTGTAGTTCTCCCGTTAAAATTTGAACGTTTGTTAAAAATTATAACACTGCAAAATATTCCATCTAGTAGGTCACGATAAGCTTTAATATCACTCGAATTAACTAATAAGCGTGTTCTGGCTTCAAGCATCAGACGTTTGAGATATTTTTCAAATTTCTGCACAGTAAGCATATTAATAGTATTTTTCACAGTATTTTGAGTATAATACAAGTGTGCAACATATGGGCTGTTTTTATTATGCACTTTTCAAAAACAAGTAATTCTTTATAAAAAGTTGTAGAGTCTGAGAAAATAATGCTAAACTAAGAAAATTACTTATAACATACAAGGTGTCCTGATTTTTTTTCCGCAATATTTGTACAGGTAGAAACGTCATTCTGATAAAAAAAATCATATAATTGGTGGCGCTTGTTTCGAACATTTGATTAATGTTAATTAGTAATATTGAAATTATTTATAACTTCTAAAGGATTCAAATATATATATATATATATATATATATATATATATATATATATATATATATATATATATATATATATATATATATGTTCATATGATTTTTTTCAGAATCAGAATGACGTTTACTACTTGTAATTTTTTTTTTGCTGTATACAGGGTGCTTAGATTTTTTTTCTTCTAAAATTCAGCAAATATTTGACAAACTTGATTTTTATTGTATCAGGCTTTATCTTAAATTTCTGTAACTGCCTAAAAAAATAATAAAAGAAGGCTAGTATAAATACTTACTATTAAGTTTTCGGCGAAGGGTACTAGCGTCGGTTTGTTAAACTTGTTGATTGCCAAATTTTGGCCGGCTTCACTGGATACCTCGTGTTTTTCTCTATGGCTTGTTATATATCTTCTACCAACTTCGCATATAATTCTGTCTTTCTTTGCCATCATCGAAACGTCATCAGCTCGCATCATACTCAAAAGGCCACTAACCCTTAGAGGATCATTGGAGCCAAAATGACCAACCATAATTGTTTACCCTTTGGTTTGTGCATTAAAACGTATTGTCGGGTCAAGATTAAAATAACCCTTCTTTGCATGTCTGCGCAAACTTTTACGCGAGTAGTAGCCTCGGCAAAACTTACATGCTATGTAATTCATGTCATCCTGATTTTTCATTGTCACCGGCACGATATTGGAAGTGACAAAATCACCTTCCCAACGCAGTTTATCAACCAGCTTAATAATAACAACCAGTTTTTTCTAGTTTTTGTCTAAACCCATAAATTCTTGCACTGCGAACTCATCGGCATGATTACGTTCTAAATGTCGGGAAAAGTTACCTACATCTTGGTCACAAAATAGGCAACGGTTTTTACTTCTTACCCGTTGACTTTTTCCGTTTGTCTGTTTTTTTGTAGCTACAATATTATTAGAAACCAGAGGTTCCATTAATGGTATTTCCGGAGAAAACCGTTCAATTTCTGAAATAGACTTATCCAAATCACCAGATAATGAACTAGGAGGAGTAATGTCTGGCATTTCGAAATCACAACTCTCTTCACCGCTATCAGGGCAATACTCTGTCCCGGAATCCTCATCGCTCGCAAAAAAATCTAGAAGTTTAAGTCAACCTTTCAGAATATTTAAAAAAAAATCGAGATTTAGAAGTAAAGTACTTGACCCGCATTTTTCAATTGCAGAAACCATAATGTTAAAATTAAGCTAGAGCGGCGCTCCCATATTACCAAAACTGAGCTCTAGAACACTTTATGCACCATGCATATACGTGATCAAAAGTCATCACATGTTAAGCAAAAATCAGTGAAAGTGATTTAGCTGTCGGTGTGAGATTTTGGCAATTTCTAACAAAGTTCTACTGTCTCAGTGATATATCTGTAAATATGCCTCCCTTAATTTCTTTCCAGTAACTTTCAACAAAATAATCTCTTAAAAGTTCCATTATTTTAAATGATACGAGAAATACATATTTTTCACAAAGCTAAGTTTACACAATACTAGTATCAAGTTTTATTTTTTAAGTGGGAACATATTTTTTTAATAATTATTTAAAAACACTGGATTAGTTTGTATTTTGACTCTTTTTAAGGATCCATGCATATCGATATGACTGATAAAAAATCGCTAAAAATAAGAAAATATTGATAAATATCAATAACAATTTTTATTTCAATATTTTTGGGTGACCATGACAAACATAATGTAACAATCTCAATGTCAGACAATTAAATGTACAGCAAAATTAGTAAGTCAAAAAAGGAGATAATTTGGCAAAAGGTCTGATTCGTGTCAAATATTTTACGTGCAAAACCATACTATCAGGAATTCAAAAAACTACGCATAATTTTGAGTTTGAGTTAATATAATATTGAAAAAAATGCCGATCGTGCATGTACAAAACAATCAAAACATTTCAATTATCTCAGATGTTTACATTTTTGACATACTTAGTCTTGTACTCAGAGTTTTGTTTTGTTATTTGTTTTTTATGAAAAGAGTGTATACATTTTTGAAATATTTTCAAGGGACGATATATTTTCAGGTATTTTTTGTCCTTAAAATTCTAGGCGGTTTGTCAATTATTAGAAACATATCAATAAAAAACAAGTTTTTAAAAGGATTGTAGAATTGTTGATTAAATGAATCGGAAAACGTGGACTTGCATATAGCCCTCATTCTAATGAATCAGCTTACTATTAGAATTTAAATTATGTTTGCGATATATGACGCATGTTTCATTTAAATACATATTGTCAAATAGAAAACTTTACAGAAATTTGATTTATAAGGGCAGTGTTTTTTTTTTAAATTACAGTGAAAATGTATGAGACTAAATAAATTTCACATATGGTTAAATGGAAATGGAAAAAATGGTAATGGTAAATGGAAAAACTATTTATTTTAAATAGGGAATAAGGATCTCATTGTCAAATACTGGAACAAAAATTAAAAAGTGGAAATTAAATCATAGTAATATTGAAAAATCATCCGCGGGCCGCATAAATTAATTACGCGAGCCGCATGTGTGTTAGATATGCCTGGGTTATTGAGTCATATGAGATACGACCGTTACACATTGTGTGAGATTTGCCGTTAGATAGATAGGGGAATCCCTGGAAGACAGAATATGGAATTGCCCGCCGAAAGATCAGGAATAGTAGGCCTTATTCGGGTCAAGTACTTTATTTATTATTTATTCGTTTACCTTTTACATGCTCCTCCAATACCATTTGCACTAGCCGCCTACCTCTCGCTTGGTTTTCCATTTCACTTGTCAAACAGTACCACTCGGCAGTTTCTTTTCATTGAAATGATACAGTGTTGCCAGTTGCCAAAAATCGGATGCCACCCTTCGCGCGTAATATATACACTGGTAATATACACTACCGACAGTAACACCGCGTTACAGAATTGCTGCGAACTATTGTGTATAGAAATATCCATGTAACGGCAAAAATGACTTCCGGCTATTTTTATTTTTTTTCGGTAGACGGCACCTCATAACACACCACGGATTTTTTTTTAGTGGGTTCAAGGTGGCATCCGTATATTGGATGCCACTTTGCGCTGGATGCCACTTTTACCGCGAATTTTACATGGGGGGATGCCACCTTTAGCCGTATCTATATATATATATATTTGGTAACTTCGATTGATTTGTTTCCTATTTGTACTATAGCATCTTCTTCTGTATTACTTAGTATCTTTGTTTTCGAATAATTCATTTTAAGACCAATCTTTGAGGCTTGATGGTCAAGCTCTCTTAAATTCTTCTGTAGCTCTGCTTTATTGTTTGCAAATTATGCTATGTCGTCCGCGTACCTTAAGTGATTTAGTCGTTGTCTACATATTCCAGATTTTTATAAACATTCTTCAATGCTTGACTAAATAACTTTGGTGATATAGTGTCTCCTTGTCTTACTCGTCTTGCAATCGTTATTGGTTTAGTTCCTTCATATATTTGTACTGATGTTGTAGCATTAAGATAAATGTTTGACAGTAGGCTAGTGTATCTATAATCGATCCGGCTGTTTATTAGGGAGTTCTTTATTGCCCAATGTTCAACGCAATCGAAAGCTTTTTCAAAATCTACATATGCTACGAAAAATGGTATTTTGTATTCGTTTACTGTCTCTATTAAGATCTTCATTGTCAGCAGATGGTCTTGTGTGCTGAATCTCTTCCTGCAGCTTGCTTATTCTCTGGGTTGGTAATCATAGAATTTTCTGGTATGTCGGTTTGTTAGTATTTTGGTTAGGAGCTTATACATGATACTTAGGAGTGTTATGGGACGATAGTTTTGTAATTCTCTCTTGTCTCCGTTTTTGAATAGAAGTAATGTAATAGCTTCGTTCCATTTATATGGAATTTTCTTTTCTGTTAAAATTTTATTTAGGAGAAGGTGCAGACAATCAATAACAGGTTTTTCTCCAATTTTTAACATTTCGGCAGTTACTCCGTCCTTGCCCGCTGCCTTATTGTTCTTTAATTGTTTCAGTGACGCTCTTATTTCTGATTTGGATATTTCGGGTTGAAGTTCCGAATTTATGTTCACTATCTTTGATGTAAGTCGATTTTTTACGTCTTCTTGTGGGCCTTTCTTTGATTGGTACAAGTCCGAGTAGTAATTTTCAATTATTCTAATAATTTCTGTTATAGTATTTGCTTTATTGCCTTCATTAATCTTTGAGTTTATTTATTTTTCTGATTTGCCCAGTCTGGGTCTTAGACATTTCATGTTTTTGTTATTTTCGATGATGGATTGTACTCGGTCTTCTTGTATTAGCATTATTTCTTCTTTTATCATTTTCTTAATGGTTCTATTCAGCTCTGCGAATTCTATTAATTGTCTCATCCCCTGTTCATTCAGTATTCTTCTATGTTCAATTAGTTTTCCTTGTTGGTTCGTTAATGTAATTATATTTTTTGCCCTCTGTTTTTGCTACTTCTTTTGCTATGGTAACTAGTGTTTTTGTGAGTTCTTTTTCTATTCGGTTTATATCCTTCTCCTCCTGATTTATTATTTCTGCTAGACAACCTCTTATTTTTTCTATATATAAACTTTTGTGATATGTTTATTCATATCAAGTTTTCCATTTCTGGCCTTTATATTTCGTATCGTGCCATGGTTAATGTCTACCATAATTTTGATCTAACCAGCCTATGGTCGCTGCCGGTGCTAAATCTGTTAAGAACGTTACATCTTTAACAGCGGATTTGTTAGTAGAGAGAATACAATCGATTTCATCTTTTGTTGTCGAGTTTGGAATAATCCAGGTCCATTTCCTTTGAGGCCTTTTATTGAAAAATAAATTCATCGCATATAGTTCTCTTCCTTCCATAAAGTTTATTAGCCTAGCACCTCGCTCATTTCGATTTCCGTAGCCGAAGTTTCCCATTTTGGTCTCATCTTTGTCTAGTTTTTTGCCTAGTTTCGCATTGAAATCGCCTATGATGATAGTCAGGCGAGTCTTATGTTGATCCATGGCTTTGGTGATATCTTCCGAGAAAATTTCCACATCTTCGTCTTTGTAGGTACTTGTTGGGGCATACACCTGGATGATTTTTAGTGTTACTCTTTTTGATTTGATTATGAGGTAGGCCACACGGTTTGATAAACCCTTAAAGGCCTGTATGTTTTTGTACAGTTTCTTATGTACAATGAACCCGACGCCACCGTTGGTATCATTTTTGTTACCTTTCCAATAGAGTGTGTTACCTGAGTTTAGTATCATTCGTTGTTCGTCTTTCCGTCTCGTTTCTGCTAACAGTATTATGTCCCACTTAATGTTTGTGAGCTCTTCTTCTAGCTCGTGGATTTTGTCGTCGTGATTCATTGAACGGATATTATATGTTCCGATTGTCAAGTTAAGTTTACGTTTATGCAGGTGTTTGTTTGGAGTCATAGGCGATTTTTTTTGTACCACTATACTAAAAGGGCATAATTAATTAATTAAGTAATATTAATAACAATATTGAGCTAATTGATTCGCCGCAATATCTAATCAACGAATCAATAATTGCTGTCCCCATTGTAGCTAATTGGGATATATACAGGGTGTTCCATTAAAGAAAATGAAGCTTATAGCGTCCACGTGTTTATTGGATTTTCAATTGTTCTTCTGACATTAGGATTAAATAGACGACAAAAATATTGTTATTGTTTGTTTCATCCGCAATCACTTGGAAAAAACTAAATGACGCTTTTGCTTTATATTTCATAATTTGCCGTTTTTCACTTTCAATTGTCATTTACTCGAAAAATTTCTTATGTAACATGGCAAAATTTTTATACTGTCACTTCATAATGACAATGACAATGACAATGATAAGATCTCTCAAAATCAAGATCAAAAGTAGGGGGTTGACATTAAAAAAGCAAAACAATGAATGACGTCATTATTCAAAAATAAATGATGGTTGAAGATCAACTATTATGCAAAAATGTGTATTTTTATTAAAGAAAATCGATGTGATCGAGGATTTTTTTTTCAAATTTTTACATTTCGGTTTTAATGAATTTATTCCATACTTTCGACGCACACTGTATAGGTACCTACCTACATATTGATTAACGTTTTTTTATAAAATATTTTATGTTATTAGAACAAACTTTACAATAATAATAATATATATCCAAATAAACAAAAACAAAAACGAGGAAAGCTTGAATAACATTGAATGTATAGAACAGATGTTTAAATATTTCGTACAACATATAAGCAGCAGCGACTAAACAGTTTCGGAGCTAACTAGTTAACTAGTTGCAGTAAGTATCCAGCATCTTTTGTTGAAACTTCCGATATTACCGTCCAAACTTCACTCGTCGTGGTCGATTCTGTTCCGGGCAATTCCTGGAATTATTAATAATTAGTAAGGAAACTAATAAACTGAATAATTCATGTTTCGCCCAGGACGGCGGTGGGATGCAATTTTTGTCTAGGCGGTGGTGGGGCTTTATCCCTTCGAGATCCCTGAATACGCCAGGGACGTGTTTCATTTAAATACTGAATAAATTTCCGCCGATCGATGGATGGAATTCGTTGCGACAATGCGTTGCAATTAAAACTCCTCGTTTCTCTGCGTGACCTTTCCTCCCACTCCCATTTAAAGTTTCTGGTGATGTTTCAGTTTAATGGATGCAGGTATAAAACTCTTTATGTGTGTGAAGGAATCTCCGACCTATATTGTAAGCTTTAAGGTTTTATTTACTACGGTATGTTTTGTAATATATTCATGCTTAGACGGATCAGTCTTCAGTTAAAACAGCTCGATTTGCCTCAAATCAATAAGCTCTTCCTCCAGCTCTTCTTATCATCTGATATTTTATTCAAATTTTAGAAATATGGATACATTTTTTGAAACCCTATATTATATATACAGGGTGTTTATAAATTGAACTAAATACTTATGTGGAGATGTTGGTCATAATATTCGAGTCGAAAATTTTCAAACCAAAATGTTACGAAATGAAAAAAAAATCGAAAGAAACATATATAACGACATCATTTTCAGGCTATGGAGACTCCGTAGATACCTAGAAACCGTGGCAATTGGTAGCACATTTTGGTATTTGGATTTTTTAATCGGAATGATATGATCAACATTGCCACGTGCAATAGTTTTTTGCCCATTTATTAAAAAAAAAACGAAAAAATTTAACATATTCATTATCAAATGATGAGATTCCGTGCATGCCTAGAAAGCATGGTACGATTTTTTGGTATTAAGAATTTCGACTCAGAATTTTGTGATCAACAACGCCACGTGTAGTTTTTCGTTTATTTATGACACTCCCTGTAATATACAGGGTGATTTAAAAGCTGTGGACACAACTTTAGGCTTTGATTAATTATATAATTTGGAGCAATAAATAATATACATCTGTCAAATTCTCAACGGCTACTGACAGAATGAGAAAAAACATCTGTATTTTTAAAATTGACCACCACATCTACTTATCATTAAAAATAATAATTCTTCTTATTAATGTGAGTTAATAATGGAATACTCAAATCGCGAAAATGCTGACATCTGCGGGAGTTATGCATACCACGCAAATGCGACTTCCAATAGAAATAAAATATCCATAATTAGTAAATATAATAATTACATGTATATTAAAGAAGAATATAAACTTGAAAACACACAGAAATAACTTGCTATGTTTTTACCATAAAATGTTTATTGATATATGGACATATACAATAAAATAAATACTTGAAAATGACCGTAAGAAGTCGAAACTCGAGTCGTTATTTTATTCTATATGTCTACATATCAATAAACATTTTGTGGTAAAAAAATAGCATATTGTTTCGCTTATTTTTAAATCAATAATTGTTAATATGTACTACCACATAGTATCGGACGAAACCATCCTGATAAATATAAATTTGCCTTCACATATGTTTTGATTTTTTTTAATAATTATCAATTATTTGTATCTTGTATCTTACAGTAATATGTATCTGATATTAGTACCAGTACACAAATGTAATGTACAATACATTTTATTTGCATTCATACCAAGCTCTCACGTACTATAATAGTTATTAATGCAACGAGCATGCAATGATAGCTATTAAGAGAAGAAGTAAAACAATTACGACACATGCCGCAGGCAAATTTCACAATTCTCTTAATACGAGTGTCTTAATAGCTATTTTATGTTATATGTTATTTTATCTACGACTAATCATAATAATGAAAAATAAGTACTTTATTCTCAAACAGCACAAAGGCAGGAATTTAGAAATGTACATACTTGGTTAGCAGTAATTATGAACTGTCAAAATTTATACATTTTTGTTGTGTCAGATGCTCACGGCAATATTTGAAATTGACCGTTATGAAACTCGTATCCTAATTGGTCATGCAATGGCTCGTTGCATTATGAAATTGCATTATGATAGTCATAATGCAACGGGTTCCGGAACTATTATTATTAAATTATGATATGGGAGTAGATAATATTTTTAATTTTATTCAAATATGGGTGATCAAAAACGGCAACTAAAACATAAAAATTTAACGATGTATTTTTCCAAAAAGCACACAGTTCTGATAAACTGCTGTGAATTTTCTTCACGAAAATTCACCGCAAATCAATGTTGCCAAAGAAGTTGTTAATATCTTCTACGAGTTCTACGAAATTACCTGGAATTCATGGTAATGGCAAGGTAATCGAACATGATATCGGTAATTACACAAGCGGAGGGATAAATAAGCGATAACAAAAGGATACATTTATTCAATTTTTTGTGGTATCCGAGGGAATTCTTCACATTTCCAGCAAGTGGAAAGAGAATTTCGGGACAACAATGTGTGCTATATTAACAAGCACAAAATCTGCAATGCCTTGATAAGGACCTTGGCGACTTATGGAAGCGAAGTATGGTAGTTTGGAAGAGCATTAGAGACACTTGGAAGAGCTCTGTTAGCATCCGAAATTGACTTCTGGAGAAGATCAGTGGAAAGATCAAAGATGGAGAGAATTAGAAACATCGGTATAAGAGAAGTAATGGTCGTAAAACACACTATTATCAACGACATACGAGCAAAGCAACTGGTTCGGTATGGACACGTATAAAGAATGCCAGAAGAATGGCTCCCAGAAAATGTGCTCCAATCTACTTAGGTGTTCATTTCATTTATGTTAGGGAGATACCGTTTGAAGTTTAGGAGATTAAATCAATACTTCAGAGGATATATCCCTAACATAAATCAATTGAACTCCTAAAAAGATTTCTCATTCCCAAAGGGAAGGAGGAAAAGAGCCTGGCCCAGGAGAAGCTAGAGAGATGGAATATATTCCGAGATGAAGGATAAAGACCTTCAGGAAGGAGATTTGGAACATCGACACCAGTGGAGATTAAGAATCGGAAGGAAGCCGAGAACGTTGTAAATCGATTTTGAATGAATGAATGACAAAATTAATGGTAAGAGGATTTTGAAATAATTCCGTAGATGTTTGTAGTGGTTGGCATACTCTAAATTAACTAATAGTGCTCGCTGTAAATTTGTTATTCGGTATAAATTATAGAGGACATCAGGCTCTTTGAAACAAGTAAAACTCTGTTTATGAATCGGAAAGATACTACAGTAGCATTTATTAAGCATCAAAATTATGAATATCATAAAAATGCAGTTTTACTAGAACAAAATTGTCAGGATGGATATTGCAGATAAAAATATAACACTCATAAATATTTGTCTAATAATAAATAATACGTTGTATTTATATCGTTTTCTGTTTGTATTTTTGATATGATTGTATTATTATTTATATTGTTTAGTTTTTTGCAATAATTGTATGTTAATTTTTTAATTATCTTGTTTTTTGTTTTTATATTGAAACCTTTATTTAAGGCGATTTGTTTTATTAAATTTATTACATTTAAATTTATTATGTTCATTAAGAGGTATTGTTAACATTCTGTGTACGTATGTATGTGTGTATGGCAGACTATGTGTGTGTATGTGGTAAAAATAATTGGCTGTGATAATGATGTCTGTTTGTGTAGGTTTTCTACCGCGCGTTTTATTAATCTCTGACATAGGGTATGTTTAGTTTAAAAACGACAGGATCATTTAAATGCTAAAATTCAATGTATATGCAACCAAATTTACTATCGTGTGTAACTGGATTATTTAAAAAAATGGAAAAATTACAAATTAAAAAAAAACGCAATGATTGTTGTGCAAAATACATTGGATAAACCGGGAGACATTTAAAATTTAAACAACAGGAACATTTAAGAGACATAAACATTTCAAATTTTTGACGACACCTACATTTTTACAATTATACCTTCGACATAAATAAAATACTGAATTCTTGCACAATACACATAAAGGTAAAAAACACAATTTTATTAGAAGCTTTTGAAATAGATAAAACTATCAATACAGAACACAACATAAAATGCCTTAATGACCAAACACAATTAACATTTAGAGCGCTTTATAAATTTTTAAATAATCCCTTTAACAGATAAAACAACAAAAAAAATTAAATAAAACTTCAAATTAGACATATCAAATTTTAAAATTAAAATTAAAGTGAAAGTTGTCTAAACATTGAATACGTAAATAAATAATTCTAAAAATATACATATAAAATAACTGAAACACTTATTTAAGAATTTATTTTACTTTCTATCGCCAAAATTAATATCCCCATAAAAATAATTTTTACAAATTTTAATTCTTCCCCACACTTAACTAATAAATCCTAAATCATTTATACACTATTTATACACAATAATTAGTTAAGTGTTAGGTTATCGATAGTATTTGTTTGCTATTGTTTTTGTCGTTCAAATTTAATTTATACATTGCCTTAATTTAATTATTCATTATTATTTCCAACTTTACATTTACAATAAAAATTCATTTAAACTTTATAAAACTACCCTCTATTTAGTTTAATTGAACCTAACTTGAGCCCTGAGATAAGAGAAAGCAACATCACATTCATATTTTGGTGAAAACAAAAGTGAGGCTATATTATTGAGACTTTTCATAAATTTGCATAATTGCTGGCGCCCAACAAACTAAATTATTTCAAATCATTATTAAACAAACATAATAAAAGAAACTAGTACCAATCTCAATTATACATATTTAGACCACCATACAAGAAGTGACGTAAGTAAAAATTTATTAATAAGCCATAACCAAGTAAACACTTACTAAAATTTCACAATATATAACCGAAACTAGTCAGGCGAAATAAAATAAATAAAACTTAAAATAACATAAAAATATTTTTATTTTACCAGTAAGTACTAAATAATAATATAATAACCTTAAAATAAATTGTTTAGTGCATCTTATTTTATATCCATATATATATATATATATATATATATATATATATATATATATATATATATATATATATATATATATATATATATATATATATATATATATTAATTGATCGTCCTGAATAAGTCATTGGTATGCGAATGCCGCGCCCTATAATTACTGTTGATTGTTTGTCGTTTCGCTTGGAGTTCGTTCGTTTCCTGGAGGAAATAGCTGTTCGGGTTATCTGCAAAGCGAATTGGACAAGCAGAGGGTTGAAACTCGACTTGGTAATCATGACGCTCTTTGTTTCTTTAACTCCCAACACCTTGGACGATTTATCACCAAACGCCCGTCCTTGTAATTTCTCAATTTCCATCGATTTTCTGTCTCCGCATCTCCCAGTGGTGAATAAGAACGAATAATCCTTATTCCACTCGATGTCAATGCTGAAAATTTCTGATCTGTATGGATCTGACTTTGATGATTTTAAGTTTTCATTTATCTATTAAATAATTTATTATTTGTTGTAGCGCAGAATTATAAATTGAATACAACTCTTTATATCGAATTCATCTTTTTATAAGACTCTCGATTATATATTGAGGGAGCACCAGCTTAGGAAACATTAGTCATACGTTTCAACGTTCCATTGTCGCATATATAAATTACCTACGAAGGTTCAATGAATAAATAAATAGTGGAATGTGGTCCCTAAGTAAAGGAGTATAAAGATCCGAGTAAGATATGTGCTATGAACTTTATAGTTCACCATAAATCCCGAAACTTATTAATATAGTACTAGTTACTATATTACATCAGACACTGCGATTTAATTTATTATTACGAGTACGTTTCAATTGAATATTTCCGTTTTATAGTCCGGTACATGAAATTTCAATTAACAAAAATAACAATACCAAACATTTCATGAAATCCGTTTGGAAGTGAATTCGACATTTTTTTACATGGCGATGAATTGAAAGGCAATTAAGCGATTTCCCCTTGTAGGGAGAGAAAAAAAATCGCTTTTCCCCAGAATAATTGCGAGCACTCAAAATATTACCGCGTCCTTCATTGCACCTTTATGGTAATGTCGAGATTACAATTTTAATCCTCACGCCGCGCTCCGTAAACGTTCCTAAATATTCATGTTGGAATTCATTTAATCTGCAATTTATTTCCGCGACATCGCAATTATTTTTTGCTTTAAACTCAATGTAATTAAGACAATGCGGAATATCGAAACTATGAAAGAATGATGAATACAAATGGTGATAAATAATCAAGAATTGTATTCACTGTTAATATAAAAAACTCTGATATAACCACTACATGACTTCAGCAATTAACATAAAATTTGCATTAAAGTAATCATGTATAAAATAAATTTATATTCCTAATTGAAATGTGTAATTGTACTTTCATTACTTTCGTTTTAATCGCTTTTTTTCATAATTTAATTTTTCTTAAATTTTTAATTAAAATTGTTTTCAACATTATTTTTTTTGTGCGCGAAGATATTGGTTGAACTGGGCTGAAGGCCTTTAAGACGATGCCTAAATCAGCCCCTTTTAAATATAAAGTAGGTATATTTACTTTAAAATCCAATCAATGTTTCGCAATTTTACTAATTAACAATTTTGTTTTTTCATTCAACCCAATTCCCACCATCAGTATATCATAACAATACGAGAGGCAACAAAAATATGGATATCCCTATCAAATGTCCAGGCAATTATTTTAAGACTATAGGTTAGTTTGCGAGAACACATGTGTTTAAATGAGAACAGATTTTGTGAATTCAAAGATTGTTTATTTCAAGATTTTCCAACAAGTGATTAACATGTTTGACATTTTATAGATTCTGAGAACAATTTATAAAACTCACGAATAGTTTGAATATTGTTTCGAAAATCAAAAATAAAAACTATTGTGAACTCAATCCTTGGACACACTGTGTATTACAAACAACGTGTTTATGGGTCGATTAACAAATGGTCCATCCCCAAAGTTTAAACATTAAACATTCGTGGGGGATGCGGAGGTGGTTCGGATTCAGATCCGCGCGCGCCTTCACGGATGCCGGCACCCTAGGAATTAACAAAGACAAGTATTTTAATTAAATACCTAGAGAGGATCTTTGTGTCTTTGTTGTACGTCCCTTCCTGCCCAGGGGTGGAAACTTTCACGTTCCTGCTGTAACTGTAGCCGTGCAATACCTCCTCAATTAAATTAGCACTGCGTTTACAGTGGAGAATAATAAATTTATGAGCGTGAAAAACGCTTCATTATCGGTTTCAGTTCCTTCGGAGTTTGTTTGGGTGTACGGCTTCGTTATGTGAGTACGGCCTCCGAATTCAATCCCAGAAATCAAGCCTTCTTAGAAAAGTAATGTGAGATATAATTTAACACCGTCTAATATACCATTTGTGTCGTTTGAAATGTTTTTTTCTTTTGTCAATGTAATGAATGAAAGTTTTGTAATTGGTAGTTCCCAAAGTTATGGCTTTAATCGGGTTCATAAAATTCCTAAAGGAACAATACTGTTTTAAATATGGAATATGCAATACTTTTTTTTTAAACCTAGTGAATAAAATTCGAAATCTGGACGATACGCTACTGCCGGCAAGTGACAACTCAAAATACGTATTTTTCGACTGGTGAACGTAGGCAAAGCGTAGCCATAGCTCATAGTCTTACGAGACATAGCTCAAATAAAAATAAAATGATTCCGACAATCGTTATTTCACTTCCTATCGATAACTGAATTGATATTCAATTTGCAGAATTGTATCATTTTTTTCTCTGTGCCCTCATGGTATGGCTTTTCCATATAGTAGGAGACGGTGACGGTGATATTATCTGTCACTTCTTTTCAAGGGCTATTTCATTGCATTACAAAACTGGAAACACGGATTTGGTTCCTTCCAGGAAAAAGAAAACGCGCAGGTGTCGCTTTGATACAGTTACTATATGCGGACATATACGAGTACTACATGGAGGCAAGGCCCGCCCAGTATTCGTCGAGTTTAGTAACAATAAGCAGCGACAAATGGTGCTTAAAAATAAAAATAAACGTCTTAAACGAACACCGAGAGTTGTCAAAGAAGATCTTACCCTTCATCGTGTCAAATTAAACAACGCAGCTGTTACTAGATTTGGGAAGGAAAACGTCTGGGTCCACAATAGATTGATCTGCATCAAACACCTAGGAAAAATTACACGCGTCAAGGATTGTACGGAATTTAACAAACTCGTGGAGCAGGAACAAGTGTTCGATTCTGACGTATGTATAACTTTTATTTTCAGAATCCGAATTGCACTTTTGTTAAATTTTGGTTTGTTTTATTTTATTGATTAATTAATGTTGTAGTGGGTTTCTATAATAATTTGTGCTACTTCAGTATATAATAACTAATTTTGTGAAACTTTATCCGGAGCGGAACTAAACATGGACGAATATATTAGAGATTATAATTACTCTCCAGTTAATACAAGTGTAGTGGACAACATGACGAACCTGAATCGAATCATACCAAAGAAATACTCAAATTTCGTGTTGTTGCACCAAAATATAAGATCAATTGCACGGAATTTAGACAAATTACAAATTCACCTAAATGAATTAGACAAAGAAGTAGACTGCATTGTACTGTCAGAAACATGGAAAATAGGTAACTTAGATCTGTTCAAAATAAGGGGTTATGATATGTTTTATAATGAAGGCACCGTAAACCAAAATGGGGGGGTGGTAGTATACGTAAAATAATCAATGGATTCTGTATGTCAACATTGTCAACATTGGGGAATATTGCATCATACAAACTAAGCTATAGACTAACAATAAAAAAAATATTAGTATCATCACTGTACAGACCACCCTCAACAAATGCATCACTTTTTCTCGAAAACCTACCGGAATATCTAAATAGTTGTAAGGAAATAGTAGAGTATCATATTTTTGAGGGAGATATAAATATAGACATTCTGAAAGAGAGCGGAGAATCTATGGCTTACATCAATATTTTAAGTGAATATAGTTATATAAGTACACACAAGTAAACACAATCACAAGGGAAGACTCAAAAACTTGCCTGGATCATATATTTGTGAAATCAATCGGTAATATCAACGAAACATATGAGCCCGTCACAGTTAAGATACACTTAACTGATCATTATGCGGAACTAATAAATATTCTCTTTAATCATGAAAAACTAGAAAACAACACAGTAAAAAACTACAAAAAAAAAAATTAGGGTCATAAACTACGCCAAATTGGGAACTGAACTTAAAAATCACAACTCTATGACAAAGAGGACGTAGACAAAATCGCATCGATGTTCGTCAAATTACTATGTGAGAAAATTAACCTGTCCACTTATAGTATAAGTGGACAGGTTATAGTATAAGTCTTACACAGTCAAACTTAATAAAAATGAGATTAAACGGAAAAACTGGATTACAAATGGCCTAGTCAAGTCAATTAATAAAAAAGACATACTCTATAAAAGGCATAAGAGTAGCCCCCTAAACGTATCATACAAATCGGAGTATTTAAACTACAGGAATCTTTTAAACACCTTAATCAAAACTAGAAAACAAAATTACTACAACAATCACATAGATCGTGGCGGAAAAGACATTAAAACGCTATGGAAAACTTTCAAGAATGTATGTAATATGTCAAAAACATCACACTCTATAAAAGAAATACGCGACTTAGATAATGATATTATTTACACGAATTATCTTAAAAAGGCAGATTATTTCAATAATTATTTTGGAAATATAGGAATAAAATTGTCTCAACAAATTCAAAAACAGGACCTACTACCACCTAACAGATCACCCACTACTAGATCAATATTTTTAGGACCTACAAATAATTCAGAAATCATAAATCAATATTGTCAATCATAAATATTATAAAATCTTTAAAAAATAATAAGGCACCAGACATTGATAATATAAAAGCGGAAACCTTAAAAGAAATACAGGAAGAAATTGCTGAACAACTCGCATTTTTAATTAACAAAATTATTGAAACTGGCTCAATTTAAAGTTACAATAGTTACACCTTTATATAAAAATGGTAGTAAGAGCCTTGTAGAAAATTATAGACGGATCTCATTAACCACAAATCTAACAAAATATTTTGAAAAAGTCTTAAAAACCAAAATAAATAATTACTTAAAGATGGACAATCTCTTATCACAAAATCAATTTGGATTTATGGAAGAAAAATCAACATAGGACTCAATTTCTTCTCTTACTTCTAATATTTACAATTGTCTTGATAAAGATAAGCCTGGCGTTGGACTCTTTCTGGACCTTGCATAAGCTTTTGATACAGTCTGACATAAGCAGCTACTAGAGGTCCTAGAAAACTGTGGCTTCAGAGGCAAAGCTCTTAAACTATTTAAAAGTTATTTAGCCGATCGTTGTCAAGACGTAAAAATAAATGAAGCAACTAGTAGCATGCAACAAATAAAGTGGGTTGTCCCCCAAGGCACGGTTCTAGATCCTATATTTTGTATACTGTACTTAAACGACTTGCTTGAAATCGAAGATTTAGACGGTAAAATAATAAGCTACGCGGACGATACGGTTATCTTTTATCAAGGTAATGCTTGGAATGACTTAAGACAAATAGCAGAATGCGAAACTTCGATTTTTTTTAAATTGGTTTATTCATCGGAAACCAACAATCAATTTTAACAAAACTTACTTCTTACCCTATGCCAGTCATAGAAATAGTTTACCCAACTTTAAAAAACTAAAGATAAGCTTGAATGGGGAAAATGCTGATCTTAAATCAACATCTGAAATAAAATATTTAGGTCTAGTAATCGACCGCCACTTAAGGTGGGACAAACATATAGAGGGTGTCGTCAAAACCCTTAGGTCACTGCTGTATAAGTTTAAATATATTACTAAATATTTTATTGAACAACAAAATAGAACGTTTTACCATTCTCTAATAGAGTCACGCCTAAGCTATGGAATTCTTGGGTGAGGTGGAGCGGCATTCACGCATGTAAAAAAATTAGAACTTATTCAAAAGGCGTTCCTAAAAACGATCTATAAAAACGATAGACTATTTTCGAATGATGCACTCTACGAAGAAGTTAAAGTATTAGATATGAGACAATTATATATTTTTAAAGTCTTATTATATTACAACAAAAAAAGTACCCTATCTTATGTTGACCACCCCTATTCAACCAGGAAGAAAACTAACCATTCATTAAAAACACCTGTCTCTGAAAAATCCATAAAGCAACGTTGTTTTACTCATCACGTTGTAAAATTCCACAACGTACTACCCACCGAAATCTACAAACTGTTCACGGTCACAATTCAAGTATAAGACTAAACAATTTATACTCCAAAATAACAGATCCTTTGTGCATAGCCTCTTTTAACAGAACTTAATTGCTTTTGTTATGATAAGATTCAGTATGGAATGTTCTCTTTATATGTACCTACACCTACACCCTCACTACATGTTCCAAAAACTGATCAGACCGCATGATTACCCCACGCACAAGCACAGCTTTTGTGGGAACCTATCTATTTAATTATTAACCTTAATTATGAATTATTAACTTTAATGAATTATACTGTTATATACGTATTATTTTATGCGAATTAAATATTATTATTATATATTTTAATACAAATCATTGTATTTTGACTAGTCGGTCAGCCCGCCCCATTATTTACTGTAGAGTTGCACGGTGCTGTTGCAGGAATGGCTGCTGTTTATTATTAACAAATCACTGATTTTCACAGAAAGTTATTTAAAGTGATTCACAGTGTTTTAGTATTTATAGAAATAGTTCATTTGTGTTGTGAGATACAATGCAAGCTCCTGGTATGTACAAATATCGATGCAAAGCTCAAAATTGTGACAGTAGGTATTATTCCAATATAATCGATTCCTCCTACAAAAACAAAAGGTTTTTCTTGTTCCCATCTTCTGAAGAGGGTAGAAAAGCATGGTTTCAATTTTATTCTGAATTGAAAAAAATTATTTATGCCTAGACCATTTAGCTGATAAAATGTTCAACAGTACACTTAAAAATATATTACATTCCATAAACATAAGTACCTTCTATATTTTCTATAAAGTCAGACGTATCTGCTGACCATTACAAAACCAATCGAGCACAATTATCAAGAATCGCAAAATGGAAAAGACTTGTGAATAAGAAACAAACTAACTTAAAAGCCATTTATAAATTATGCCTTATTAACCTATTTTCTAATGTTGTAATTAAATTAGATCCAGCAGGTGTTACATTTTTGAAATCACAGATTGCAAATGCGTCTCGAAAACGACCATTATATACTCTTCAGAAGAAAGCACTTGCACTAGCAATCTATAAGAGAGGACCACGTTTTTACAGATTTTTAGCAAAATTTTTAAGATTGCCTTCGAAAACAACATTTCAAAAATATTTGTATAAATAAAGCACTTGGTTAAGTTTCACAAATTTTTAATAGAACAACTCGACAATTATTTCGTCTCACTTTTTGATTGTTTCATTCAGTTTAATTTGTCTCTTGATAATGGTTATGAGACTGAAATAATTGTAGAGTTTCTCTATTAAAAATTTGTGAAACTTAACCAAGTGTTTTATTTATACTAATTTAAAGATGTTATAACAAGTATTAACCCCCGATTCAAACTATCTAATTCAAAAATATTTAAAATCTGTTCCTTTCGAGTCAGGCATAAATAAATCTACTTTACTAAAACTGTCCGAGAGAGTCAAAAATAGGAACCCATTAGAAACATGTTCTTTAGTTCTTTAGAAAACTTCTTTAAAGAACTATCCCTCGACACCCTCAGGGTACAAGAGGACCGGATTATGTATGTATGTAGAAACATGTTGTATTGTAATGTTTGATGAAATATCAGTGGCAACCGGTTGCACTCACGTAAAGTCGATAGATAAAGTTACAGGGTATGTGGACCTCGGCTCTCTTGGCAGGCGCAATGAACAGGCTAACCATGTTTTGTTTTCATGGTTCAAGGTTTAATGAAACGGTGGAAACAGTCCATTGCTTACTACTTTACTAAGGATGTTATTAGAATAGATAATTTAAAAGTTTTAATCAAAGAAATCATTACTGCTGCACATACCCTTAGTGCTTCAGTAGCTTCAGCAATTGAATTAATGTGTTTGGATTCACAACTGTTATCTGCTGAGGCAATTCATACTGCTGAATTTGTCAAGACATTAATGACTTGTTGGACAGCTTAAGCGCAAAATGTATAAATATAGAAGGTGGACAATCTTTAAAGGCATGTATTAAATTTTGGCATTTAATGAGAAAAAAAATTAGTGGGTGGAAATTTGTGAATATACAAGACAATAAAATCAAAGACAGTTGCCAGTTAAAAGGGGATGGATCCAAACTAACAAAGGGGTACAAAGTATTTAGAATGAATGTCGGAAATTAGGCTTTAAATACTTACGGACGAATCTACTCAGTCAGGATCCTTTGGAAAATTTATTTGCAGTAGTTCGTCAGTGCAGCAGCTAACAATAATCCAAAACATTTTGGGTCTTCATTAAAAACGGCAAATTAAATAATTTGGTTGCATCTCATAGCATACATGCAAATTGTGAACAGGATGACAGCAGTATTCTGGATAATTTGTAAGATTTTTTTCAAGTCAAGTAATATTTAAATGTGTGTTCCAAGAATATTGTACAGTACATACCTTATTCGATATGTCTCTTGATTTCGTAGTATCTTAATTCATTTTTTGTGTGACAGTTAAATGTACCATTATGCTTAAATTGCAATTATAGTTTTGTACCGCTCAGGATAATAGCGGAGGGCTCATAATAGTACGCGGGGTTATTGTTTCTTTCAACCTCAAGCACTTTGAAAAACGAAATCTGATCTGATGACGTTTTTGCTTCATTTTTCATGATTTGCCCTTTTTCACTTTCAATTGAATGTCAGCCGGGATGTGCAGACACCTCTTGTTGGCCAACAGCTCCGGGTGGACGAGCTGACAAGAGCAACGCCACCCTCTAGTCCTTGGGACGAGACATCTTCCCTAAAGGCGGATGAATCAAGAAATGATCAACGGCATGAAGATGCAGAATGGAACGGGAAGCCACTGCAGTAAAGATCCCTTTGGATATCCCTAGTAAAATCATCATCATTGTCAATATCAATATTAAGAAATACACCGGAGTAAAAAGTCCTCCAATCGGATCTCCGGGGGGAAGGGGCCGTTTTGAAAAAAGCCATGAAAATAAGTACATGGAATGTGAGAAGCCTCTTTAAAGCAGGCAAAATTGATAATGAAGAGAGTTGCACCTACTTTTCATAGACCTAGCAAAAGCGTATGATAATGTGCCCATACAAGGACTATGGAAAGCTCTAGAAAACACTAATATAAGTACGAGAGTAATAAAAGCCATTAAAGAACTTTACCGAGATACCAAAATTAAAATGAAAATTGGAGAATCAATATCGAATGGAATCAGTACATCCAAAGGTTTGAAACAAGGATGCTGCCTATCACCGACACTATTTAAAATTTATATCGAGCACTCCTTGAGAACGTGGAAAAGGAAATGCAAAGGCATGGGAATTAACATAGGAGACAACAACATATACACTCTCCAATTTGCAGATGACCAAGTGCTCATGGCCCAAGATAAAGATGACCTTCAATATATGACCAGGAAAATTAAAGAAGAGTATGAAAAAGCAGGTCTATCTATGAACCTGAACAAAACTAAATACCTATGTATTGGAGGAGAATCCGAGGATTTGGAACTGGAGAATGGAGAAATAATATCAGCATGCAATAGTTACCAATACTTAGGGGTAAACATACAAAAAGATGGAAAGGATGAAAAGGAAATTAGGCAAAGAATCGGACAAGGTAGAAGAGGTATTAAGAGGCTAAATGGTATATGGTGGAGTAAAGAAATAACGAAAAAGAGAAAATATAACATATACAACACAGTTATAAAAAGTATTGTACTCTACGGAGCAGAAGGATGGAGGTGGACCGAAGCTGACAAAAGAAGACTAGAGGCTCTGGAGATGGATGCCCTAAGAAGATCATGTAGAATATCGAGGTTGGATAGGGTACGCAATACAAGGATAAAGGAATTAATCGGCTTGAGAGAAAATATCGTACAGGAAGCAGGAAAACGGCAACTAATCTGGTACGGACACGTGAAAAGGATGGCAGATCATCGCTTGCCAAAAATTACGCTCGACTGGGTCCCTCCGGAAAGACGGAAACGAGGCAGGCCCAGGAAATCCTGGAATGACGGCATCCAGAAAGCTATGAGCGAAAGGAACCTACAAGATGACCAATGGCAGGATAGGTTAGGATGGAGGAAGAGTCTGGGGATCGGACAGCGTCGACAGACGTTCTAAAACCGAAATTATATATATAAAATTGATAATGTAACAGCAGAGAAGCAAAGATTGAAACTGAATATACTCGGAATAAGTGACTTGAGATGGCCAGGACTGGAATCTACCGCACAGACGAATCTGTTATGTATTTCACAGGAAGAACCGATAAATGTAATAAATACGGAGTTGCTATCATGGTGGATAAAAATATAGATAAATCAGTGACCAGCTTTGTCCCCTACTCAGACAGAGTTATGATGACACAAATGCCTTCGCATAATAGAAACATCAATATTATACAGATTTATGCACCAACAGCAGATAAATCTGATGACGAAATCGAACAGTTTTATGCAGAACTATACACGGTGCTCGAAATCACCAACGAACAAGATGTTACTATCGTCATGGGAGATTTTAATACGAAGGTTGGCGAAGGAGCAGTAGAGGATATTGAGGGTAGATATGGACTTGGAGAGAGAAATGATAGAGGCGACACATGAACAGAATTCTGCCAATCAGAGAATCTAGTAATAACTAATACCTATTACAAACTTCATAACAGAAGACTATATACATGGAAGTCTCCACAACATAATATAGAAACGGTAGTTAAACACCAAATTGATTATATACTCATAAAAAGAGATTCAGAAATAGTGTAACAGCAGTTAAAACTTACCCAGGGGCAGACATCGGTTCAGACCACAACCCTGTAGTCGCCCGAGTTCACATTAAATTAAAACAACTAAAATCTAAAATAAAAAATAACAAGATAGCAACAGAAAAACTTAAAGATAAAGACAAAAGAAAAAGTACAAAAAGAGATTAATAAAAAAATTAATGAAATACGACAAAAAACAACAATCCCAGATATAGCTAAGAAATGGGATAATATAGAAACAGCACTAATAGAAGAAAGTCAAGATCAATTGACACCAGACAAGATAAAACCTAAACAAAAATGTATAACACAAAAAAAACTCCTCCTTATGGAAGAACTAAGGAAAAACAAAAACAATCCCAAAAAATATAAAGAGCTGCAAAGAAATATAACAAGGGAAATCCGGGAAGAAAAAGAAAAATGGCTAACTGCAAAATGTGAATACATAGAAGAACTACAATCAAAATACGATAACAGAAATCTACCTAAAGAAATCAAAGATTTAACAGGAACATCGCGAAAAAAAAACAAACCACCATTATAAAAACTAAAAAAAAGAAGATCATAATAGAACCAGCACAAAAACTGATAACGTGGAAAGAATATATAGAAGAAGTCTTTCATGACACAAAAAATACTAGAACTAAGCAGAATACCACAGAAGGACCAAATATATTGAAAATAAGTTCTCTATGCCATAAAGACATTAAAAAACGGAACATCAGTGGGACCAGACGAAATACCAAGCGAACTCTTAAAACTAATAAATGAGGACCAGCTCGATATTATGGTAGATCTATATAATACAATGTACAGAACCGGACTGATACCTAAACAATGGATAAAATCTACCTTCATAACTATACCAAAAAATCAAATGCCAGAGAATGTAGTGACTACAGGACTATAAGTCGATTGAGTCATACACTAACAGCATTTCTCAAAGTTATTCACAAGAGACTATATAACAAGCTTGAAAATGACATAGGAAACACTCAATTTGGTTTCAGGAATAGCTTTGGTACAAGGGAGGCATTATTCAGTATGAATGTACTAACTCAGAGATGGTTAGACATGAACATAGATATACACCTATGCTTCATAGACTATGAAAAGGCCTTTGATAAAGTACGCCATGATATTCTAATAAATATACTGAAAGAACGAAACATCGACACTCGAGACATTCAGATTATTGAATCGCTTTACTGGAACCAAACAGTCACGATAAAAGTAGACAACGACGAATATGATGAAATACGGATACTAAGAGTGGTACGAGAGGGTTGTATACTGTCCCCAATGCTATTTAATCTATATTTCGAAGAGATATTTAGAGATGCCCTAAGTGAAGAACACACTGGAATCACAATATACTGTCAGACGGTCAATAACTTATGGTATGGACTTTCAGAGTTTAACAAACAAGTTAAATGATGTCGGTCTACAGTACGGTCTCAAGATGAATCTGAAAAAGACGAAGTACATGGTCACAACAAAAGGCAGAACGCAATATCAAGACTTATACATCACAACACGCGAATAGAAAAGGCAACTAAATATAAATACCTTGGTACATGGATAACCAATACCATAGACCAAACACTAGATATTATAACCAGAATTGAAATGGCCAGAAACACATTTCTAAAAATGCGTGTGTTTCTTTGTGATAGACAACTAAAACTTGATCTGCGTACAAGAATGCTAAGAGGCTACGTGTTTTCCATTCTACTATATGGAATGTAAGCGTGGACTTCAAAGCAAGCAGAAATAAAAAGCTAGAAGTGTTTGAGATGTGGTGTTATAGACGAATGCTAAACATATCATGGACGGACAAAGTGACGAACATCAGAGTAATGGAACGCATGAACAAACAACGTGAAATCATACACACAATAAAAAGAAGAAGCTACAATATCTAGGCCATATATCAAGAGGAAAAAAGTATTAACTGTTCCAACTGATAATGCAAGGGAAAGTAATGGGCAAGAGGAACATCGGTAGACGCAGATGCTCATGGCTGCGTAACCTGAGAGAATGGTATGATACCATATCCCAAGAGTTATTCTGAGCTACCGCCTCCAAGGTGAAGATAGCGATGATGATTGCAAACCTCCTAAAAGGAGATGCCATATAAAGAAGAAGAAGAGGACTTTCAATTGTCATTTACTCGAAAAATTTCTTATGTAACATGGCAACTTTTTTATACTGTCACTTTGACAAAGAAAAGATCTCTCAAAATCAAGAACAAAAATAGAGGGTTGTCATTTAAAAAAATAATTTATGACGTCATTACTCAAAAACAAATGATGGTTGAAGATCGACTGTCGTGCAAAAATATGTATTTTTATCAAAGAAAATCGACGTGTTCAAGGATTTTTTTCCTAAATTTTTCCTAAATTTTCCGAGAATTCCGATAGTGTGAAATTTCTAATGAGCATGACGTAACTGTCCACAGCGATTACATACAAGAATTCTTCAGCTTTTGCATGACCTACATGTTTGAATTTGGGGTAGAGGTTTAAGGATATGTTTGAGAATTGGGCAATAACCGAGATACAGGATGAATGAAAGTGGAAAGCGTGACAAATGTGGACAAATGAAGGCGATGTATGCACAACGCGGCGCCACACACAAAGACAAATTCGTTGAAATCAACCCGGGCATGGAATTGACGAGCTGATGACGATCATAATTCAGATAAAAACAAATCCTCGACCCCCCACAGCGGGGAGACTCCTCGTTTGCCCCTTCCCCCCAACACGGGTTTTGATATATCACCAAATTAACATAGTTTCGCCTTCATTTCGTCCCCTTTTTTTACAAAGCACTATTACCATTCATTGGATTTCGTTACGGTCGTGATATGCGTGCCACCATAAAAAAGGAACCGTAGGACTCCTACATCAGCACCGCCACGGGGCGCTGTGATTTCCCCTTTACCACTTACACTTACACACAAATTTACTCCCTTAGTTGCTTTTCATTTTCATATCCGCTGTAACTCTCAAAGTGAATGCGTTGCAGAGCACTGTACTTCAAATACAAAAATTTATATTGTTACATACGAGGCCAGTCAAAAGGTACAGTGATTTTTCCTCGTACTACCACCCCACAAAGGATACTTTATTTAGTTTACTAATTAATGTTGATATTATCTTCGTCTCGAAATTGGATAGACTATAGGGATAAAACAAAATTTGGGAATTTTATTTATACCAACCCCTAATTCAGTTCCGAAAAAAAAAATTGTTCAAAAATTTTCCATTTAAAATACAAGGGAAAAACTCGTTTTTTTTTTAGAAAATACACAACTTTTTCAGTTCATGATTAAAGTCCGCCTCTTTTCAAATCCCTTCAATTTTAGACGTACGTTGTTTAGACGTTTAGACGTTGCATTATGAAAAAAAGGACTATAAAATCTTACGTTGTAAAATCTTACAACGCGTAATACGTTTTAATATAAATATTGGAAATTCGGAAATTCTTTCTCGGAGGTTTTGAAGGTCGCTGATTACGAATCCAGTATCAAAGATCTAATTAAAAAATGCAAAATACAAGATGACATACAAATTTTGTTTGCCAGAATATTTGAATGTTTGTTCTGAAACACAGTATTCCGTCGTTTTTGGGGTTGCTAATTACGAAAATAAATTCAAAAATTCATATTTCGAAAAGTCAGATCCAAAATGGCTGACTCGATTTGTTGACTCGATTTTCAAAAGCTTTTTTATTTTAGACATTTTTATTATTTTAAACATACTACAAATAAAAGGTGCTGATTTAGAAAAAAAAAAACATAACAAGCTCATTAGGGTTCATTGGAGACCAGTAACACGTGTTCTGTTTATTGACGATTTAAATTTAGGTCATCTTTCAGATACTATTTTCAAGCAATAAGCTTTGAATAATAAATGGCACATTTCAGTGCATTTGTAGACTGTTTTCGCTTAATTTTTCCTGTTTCCACTCTCTAATCTATGATCATATAAAATTTTATAAGTCGGCTCAGGGCCTTCCAGTATATCCGACTTTCTCAAACCAATCGTAAACTGATATTCAAACAACGCGCGCGAATGTAGGCGGTTTTATTACTATTCAGCGGCCCGGGTATACAAAACCAGTTCATTCGTCATAAAACTTTGCACGTTTTTCGTATTATTTATCATAATACAGCGAGTTCTCACTAGCAATCCTAATATCCCGTTTCATATGGGACGTCGTTTTGTATGACCAATTTCACGTCTTGTGCAGACGACATGAGGCTTCGCAGTGTATCCGTGCGAATATTAGCAGTTTAATGCACTTGTGGGAGTGTATGCTGCGACTTAACCCCGCGGAATACATTCAAGTTGGAGCAGGATGGTGTTAAATTATATTAATTATATTTACATTTGTATGGAAATGCATACTTGTGATGCCAGAGATTGGTTTAATTAGAAGTCTTGCTTGCAATAATCTTGTACTAAGCTCGGGCAACGTTTGTTTGCAAGAAATTCCATTGTAAACGGATCTATTAAATTACAATTGAAAACTAGAAATGGGAATGAATTGGACTTTGCTGATACAATTAAATATGTTTAGAATCATTGTAGAGCTACAATACAAACTAATTAATATGATTATAATTAATTATAATTCAGTACCTTAAGGGTGCAATCAATATAATATGGTATTTGATGAAATATCAGGTAAACAACAATAATTTGCTGCATATCACATGTCTCAATCCTCAATACTAATTAGACTGTAAAGAATCTGGCCTTAAATGAGGCAGCGATAATGGAATGTCAGTGTAAGTCCTTATATAAACAATTCGTAATTTCAGGTTATGTATGATTAATTCCTACGCGATGTACTAAAATGTATTTCACGATATCAATTACTTCTTCTTCTTCCGTATCTTAATCTCATGACTGTGGTGATCCAATAGATATGGACATTTGCTGTCTTGATGTTTTGCTTTATACCTATCTTCTGTAATAGTAGTCGCCGGTAAATCCACCACTAGCGACCAATAATTGGCTGTCTACCAGTAGAGAATCATGTAAAGTAAGGCAAGTTGGGCCCCATGCGGTAAAAATTTTGGGGCCCTCAGACCGAAGTTAAAAAAAGTTTCGAGATAACTTTCACTTAGATAATAACAAAAAAGTTATCAAAAATGTCTTACCGTAACAAATTAAATAAATTTATTGAAAATAGTATTTTATGTTATAAGGACGAAAAATTAAATATTTTGGACGATTTGCTGGAAATTGCTGGACGAGGCAACGGCGAGTTCAGCAACCGCAATGAGTCCGAAATATGTTTGTCGTCCGTATATCATGCATAATTTTTTATTCTATTGCAAGAACTTTACAAACTACAAAATTAAAAATAAAACAAACATTAAATAAATCAAATTGCTATGAAATTTTTATTACGTTGCCAATGTGACGTTCCATCAATACCGAAAAAATTAAAATCATTTTAATATGTCGAGTGAAGACGAGTTAATGTGTACTCCTCCTGAGGTGCGAGATGCCGCAAATCAAGTTTCGGTAGAGTTGCTTCCGCAAAAATCAAGAGAAGTTTATGGAAGGGAATATCAAAGATTTGAAACATACCTCAAAGAAAATAATATTCTAACTCTCTCCGAGAATATTTTACTGGCATATTTCTCAAATTTGTCTCAACAAATGAAATCTTTGAAGTTATGGTCTCACTATTCTATGGTAAGAGCCATAAAAAAATAATAAATTAATCAACCATTGACTTTTTTTATTTTTGCTTGCGAAAAATATTTTTCGACTTAGGACGAAAAAGACCGTTACCTAGCAACCATGGTTTTTAACAAAATGATGGTGTTTTCATCCAGATTTCATATCGAAAAATACTATCTTATGATGCAATCGAATAAAAATCATATTTTTGTACGATCACGATTAATTGCGAAGTTTCATGACTTCAAAGCCGGGTATGAAGTAACCGTTTAAAGGCCGCCTTGACTATTAAATTGAAGATTAGACTTTGACATTCATTTTAATTTATATGTCAATTTCGTATTACACAATTGCTACTACAATTTTCATTTAATTTTCTTTCTGAAATGCTGTATGAATTTCCACGTGTTTAGGCTTAAACCGCTTACTACACACCCTTGGTTCATAAATAACTATTTTTACATGAATTTCCGTCTTGCTTTAGTTCTTGTAAATTCTTCAATTCTTTTATCAGTATCGATTCGGTTAAAGAGTCTCTGCTCTATATACAGAATGGTCATATTCTTTAATTTTCTGCTTCTGAGCTTTTTTTTAAACAGATAACGGTCTTTCTCTTGGCGCATTAGATATGGGAATTGTAAAAACAAAATCAATAATATTTTAGCATTCGTAAATTTGTAAGAAATTTATTTTCTTCCTATGAAACAATATTGAAAAGGCACTGCAACAACTTCATACGTCTGAGCTCTTTCCCATAGTTCCACCTTGGTGGTATGAACTATGACATAAAATGAATTGGCTGTGAATTTTGTTCTTGTAAATTCATGTCGGACTTTGTCTTTATCAAAAAACATGTTTCTCTTTGTTATCTGCTGGTTTGTCTACCCTCCACGTCAAATGACAGTATTCAGAAATCAGTTGCCTCTTTTTTAACTTTTTCGAATTCATATCTGAAATTATTGATAAAATTTTCAAATGACTTCAGCAAGATAGAACCTTTTAATAGTTTGCACTCTACTGATTGCAGTGATTTACTAGTAGCATTTATTCTTTGTAAAATGGTATTAAAAATCACTGTCATTAGGCCGGTGTCATATTTATCTATTTTCTTCAGAAGTGAAATCGCCTCCAATGTTGTCATTTTTTTCCTTCTTCACAATTGCAAATTTCAGTAAACGCTTCTTTTTATGGGCGAAACCAAGATTTATGGATAATCCAGAAAGAATGAAGGTTCGAAACTACGCTATGGTCGCTTTGTTATCAATAATGTTTACCGCAACCCACGAGAATTTGGTGTTTATCAAAATTTTTTTCCGCCGCGGCCATAAGCACATGCATAAAAATTTGAAATTTGTGTCACCGTCATTCCTATTGTGATTATTCTAGTTATTTCTATGCTTTACATAAAATCAGCCTTAATTAAGAGTAAAGCTGCATATTAGATTACTTTATCTAGTAAGTAGACAAATTACAGAGCTTTGTTTTGTATAAGAATAAAATTTGAATAATTTTAGGTTAGCATCACGATTACTGATGAACAGAAGCAATATTTTCTGGAGGTTAATTTTTGGTCTGGGCAACGAGATGAAAATGGTGTTTGGAATTATTTTCAACATTGTTGCTTCGATGAGTTCGAGCAACAATTGCCCAACAACAATAACATTAGTTACGATATTTTCACGCAACACATTAGCCGGATTGTTAAACGATTTCGTAATACTGGCAGTGTGTCCAAAGGCAAATAACCTGGAAGATGACTGTACTTAATGAAGAAATTTTGCATTGTTATTCATAAAAATATAAGCAGCGGTTTCTTCTTCTTGTTGTGCATCTTTATAACTGCAGGCTGGCGACCACTTCACCATATCTCTTCCTATCTCCGGCCATATGAAATAATTCTTCCACGCCCATACCAGTCCAGTTTCGGATGTTGCGTAGCCACGAAAGGGTTCTCCTGCCTAGTGATCTTTTGCCTTCGATACGACCCCCCATTATTTGTCGTCGAATATTATATTTTTGGTTACATAATATGTGGCCGAGGTATGTGGTTTTTCTCCTTTTAGTATTAGCAGTGGCTTCCTTTCTTTATTCATTTTCTGTAGAACTGTTTCATTTCGTACTTTTTCGGTTCCAGGTATTTTCAGAATTCGTCGGTATATCCACATCTCAAAGGCCTGTATTTTGTTCATGATGTTTGTTTTTAGGGTCCACGTTTCGGCTCCGTACAGTAGTATCGCCCAGACGTAATATTGAACCATTGAACAGTGCGACATCTTGTCTTTAAGTTTAATGTTCCGTCCCACAGTAAATGTTTCCATTTCATAAATACGTGTCTAGCTTGTTGTTCCTAGGTATTTAAATGATTTAACTTGTTCGATTTTGCTGTTGTTTAGTTTTACGTTCATGGTTCTTAGTTGTTGGTTTGGTTACTTTGGTTTTTGATAACTCCTGTTACATAAGTTTTGAGATTTTTTTTATTGCTTTGCGTGACATGGAAAAACCTTACATTTAGTCAACTATGGAGGAACATGTTGCTAGGGATCTTGTCAATTTGTTTGACATTTCACATTTTTGTATATTTTGATATTCGAAAGTCCATCTACAAGTTAGTTGGACAGCTTCTTGTGGGATATATATTTAGAAAAAACACTATATATTGGATAATTCAGGAATGTGAAGAGGGAATACCATGTGTAAACCCAATAACAGTTTGTCCACGGAAGTTAACAGAACTTCGGGCCAATTGACTAGCCGTGTAATCAAAAAACACCATAGGTATATCCACACGTAAACTTGCCCGTCGGTTCCATGGTTCAATTGCTAGAATTTGTCGATATATTGCAAGAAAAGACCTAAAATATAGAACAAATGTCCCAAATATATAGCAGCACAATTGGCCAGAATTCGTGGTTGTTGCTGGGCTTTAAGACGTCGACACATGGTGTTTTTGAATTAAAAAAATGGTTAGTCTATTGACCTGAAGTTCTGTTAATTTCCGAGGACGGTCTTTTTTTGGTAGGTTTACATATGGAATTCCCTCTTCACATTCCCGAATTGTCTGATATATAGTGGGTTTCGGAATATTTTGCTCAAGAATAATGTTCACTATATTTCGTTTTGGCAGCTGTCCAACTAAGTTGTAGATGGACTTTTTAATATCTACTTTATACGCCATTTCGCAAAGGTCTGGCGAAATTGTGAAATGTGAAACACATTGACAAGACCCCTACCAACATGTTTCTCCATAGTTAACCCGATGTAATAATTTTACTATGTTACGTAAAGCATTACAAAAATTTCCCAAAACTTACGTAACAGGTGTCATGTTCATGGTTAAGTCTGCAGCTGTAGTCGCACTATGGACTCTGTCCAGCATGCGTTGTAGATCTTTTTCATTATCAGAGAGGATACAGGAGTCATCTGCAAAGCGTATGTTGTTTATCCAGCGACCATTGATCTTCATGCCCATTTCAACGTCCTCTAGGGCGTTCTTGAAGATTTTTTCAGAGTAGCATGGGAGACAAGATGTAACCTTGACGGACTCCTCTGTTTATCTTTATTTCCTTTGTTTCCTCTCCTTCAAGTTTTAGTATCGCTTTTGGGTGTCAGCAAAGGTTCTGGATTATGCGGATGTCTTTCCCATCTAGTCCCAAGTTTTTCAGGTTTTCGATCAGCTCTTTGTGTCGTACTTTGTCGAATGTATGTTGGTAATCAATGAAGCATATATATGTATATATATATATATATATATATATATATATATATATATATATATATATACACACCTCTTTTTGGTGATCTCAGCTTTTTCCCAGACCATTACGGAAACCGAAGAGTACGTCGCTGTTCTCCATTTCGCTTTTTTTGTATATTCTATTTTTTATAACATTCAGAAATACTTTCAGGGTATGATTAATTACTCTAATGAGTCTGAAGTCATTGCAAGATTTAGCGTTAGAATTTTGGGTATTGAAATTAAGGTAGATTTCAGCCATTCAGTTGGTATTTTACCGGAGTCGTAGATTCTGTGGGCAGTTTTCTTTAATATATGACCCTAAAACTAACCCATCTAACCCAACTTAGACATTGACAACACTAATGTATAATTAATATGATAATGCGTGAATCTGGCAATACGCCGCGGGTCAGGGGCGTGTTGAAACCCGAGTCGAAGCAGTAGACAAGAATGTCGCCTACGGGTAAAACGTGCATTTTTTTTTTGTATAATCGATAAATGCTTGGACAATTACTGATAAAAGTGACGCTTAAATTTATTGAAAAACCATAAATATCTTAGTTAGATAGAGAAGTAAGACAAATTTTAAAAAAAGTAAAAAATGGATATTGTCATATGACATTGCTAAAAATTATTTCTTTGTCTATGGCTTCGAAACAAATCTATAAATTTTATCAAATAATAATAGACAGGTAAACATTTTTTTTTCGAAATTATTGTCAACACTGAATTCAAATTGGACAATAATTATAGATTTTTGTGCGCCATATTTGATCGGTCATTTTGAATTTTTACGTTACCTCAGAATCTTATTTCTAAGACCGAAATACACCTACATGTTTTTTCATTTATCAGAGAGATAATAAAATCATCCTCTTGTGTTGATGTACTCGCTGTACTTCCACCAGTTTAAAAAAGTTCATTTTTATTATCCGCAATATTCTTTCTCACTGCATGTTTCATGTTTATCCACATTTTCTAGAGAGACTCCCTTTCTCTCCACAAATTGAATGCTTGTAATATAAATGTAATGTAATTTTACCTAAGATGTCTATATATTTGTTTAATGCAACTGAACATAGGATAAAAACCGACTCATAAAAAATATGTACTTCAGTAAGATGTATTTTAAGATTCAATAGCGAAACCAGGCGTAAGTACAACATGGTTTATTTTCAACTTCAATCTCGTCCTACTTACACATCATTAACCTAATACCTCCTTGTAATAATGCTTTCGCCGCAATATCCTTCACGTGAGACAAGAGTGTTATTTACATTAAAAAAAAACGTCGTCTATATTATAAAAACGCGGCTTCGGGACCGACCAAGGCTAGGGTATTTCAACCCATTCCACATCTTCCTTGCGACACTGAGGAATGAAAAACGCGGTGCTCCTTTTTCTCGCGCGCGATAAGGAAGCAGAGATTAATCTGATAAGCATTAGGGATGGCAGGGGGATGACAAGGTGATGAATAGGAGGCGAATCGCGGTATTTATGTAGTTTTGTTTCGCATGGAGATAAGAAGGCTATTTCTCAGACGGCGTAATTTGGATACTGCAAGATATATAGATACAGCATATATCTCGCCGCTACTTGCAAAATGAGTCACTATTAATGTGTAATAATTAAATATCGTACAGTATTAATACCTTATCCATGTGAGTATATGGTGTAAATAACAATTTACAGCAATGGTTTCAAATTGTGTTGAAAACAAATATGTTTCACACATTCTTCCTATTCCGGCCCTTTGTTCTCCCCTAGGTAAAGGGCAGGTTAATGTACGTAGATACATCGCCTCGTAAAAACCATGGTACGAAGACGGCTTATTGAGATAAAATGAAATTTCATGTAGTGTACGTGGACTGGGCTTAATCACCTTGCACAATTCACAATTACAGCCGCACCGGGCTCTATCCGTTGTAATTAAGCAAGGCGTCGCGAAACCGGATGCAAATTGCACATTGGCATTGCACTCCCACACCGGTCGAAAGTACCGGCCGGAAATAATAAATCTAATTCCGGAAGCGAAAGGTTTAAATTTTTACTCGGAGTGGCCGCAGAGTCAGTCCTAATGTGTTTAACAGTGAAAAGGTTTCAGGCACAGTGCATTAAAAGGGCTTTGAAATCGGTAGCGGACAACAAGATGGAAATTAGTTATGGAGTACATGGTTTCAGGCTTGCCAGGTGGTGATTTAAAATTACTGGAAATTCAAATTTTGTTTAATGTTCCTAATTTTATATTTATTTACTAATTATTATCGTTACAATTACCTTACAATAAGGAATATGAATAAGGTTTCTAAAAAAAAAAAATACATTGAAGTGGATGTAATAGTTTTAACAATATTACATATTTACTATTAACATTATTTATATTACATTACTATTAATTATTTATTGTTATTATTATTGATAGTATCCGTCCGCCGTTGGTCTGTCTATATATATATATATATATATATATATATATATATATATATATATATATATATATATATATATATATATACACTCAGATGCAAAGAAACCGGGTCATTGGGTTATTGTTTGCAAAAGAACCATATTTTTTTAAAATTTTGATGTTGGTATAGTCCTTAGAATAAAATTTTTAGTGTTTTACAATCAAAGAGACCGTCAGGATGTAAAAAGAAGCAACATATGGTACTTATTATTTATTTAATGTACATTAATAAGCGAAAACTATAATGTACGTATACACGAAAAAAATGCATTTCTGCAAAATAAACTTAACAGAGAATAATAAATGAAAATGACAGTTATTCGAAAACAAACAAATCAAAACCCAGTAGCAACCGTGATCCTCTGTGCATAACGCCATATGAGCAATAGGTAGAGAAGAATGCATAGCTTTAAATGTTATTTTCGCTTATTTAATAAACTGATAAGTATCATATGTTGTTTTTTTCTACATCCTGATGGTGTCTTTGATTGTAAAACACTAAAACTTTCATTCTAAGGACTATATCAACATCAAAATTTAAAAAAAAAGGGGTTTTTTGCAAACAACGACCCAATGACCCAGTTTTTTTGCATCTGAGTGTATATATATATATATAACGGGTTTTCCAATAAGAGGTGTTATTTTGAATAGCCCGCTATTTCGGTAGATGTCACTTTTGAAGCTGTCATTTCTTGGCATTTGACAAGTAGAAACTACGCCATTAATAAAAATGGTACGATACACGCTTCAACAACGCATTGAAATTATTAAAATTCACTATAAAAATGGTGAAAATTTGGCAGAGACGGTTCGTAAAACTCGAACATTTTTGGGTCGTCGTGAAGCACCTTGTCGGACCGCAATACAGAAATTGGTGGAAAAATTCGAGCTGTTGGGACAAGTTAGTGATGAGAAGAATAAAACCCGTGCACGTCGCTCAAGAACAGCCGAGAATATTGCTGCTGTAGCCGAAAGTGTTGAAGAAAACCCAGGTTTGTCCATTCCTCGTCGTTCTTTGGAATTAGGTATTCCACAAACGTCATTACACCGTATTTTGCATAAAGATTTGGGTCTTAAGGCTTATAAAGTCCAGTTAACACAAGAACTCAAGCCGGCCGATCATCAACAACGTCGTGACTTTGCTGATTGGGTCGTTGAAATGCATGAAAATGATCCGGAATTCCATCGAAAAATCATCTTCAGTGATGAGGCCCATTTCCACCTCGGTGGCTTCGTCAACAAGCAAAATTGTCGCATCTGGGGCTCAGAAAACCCAAGAGTTATTGTTGAAAAGCCTCTCTATCCTCAACGTGTGACTGTTTGGTGCGGTTTATGGTCCGGCGGAGTCATTGGACCTTACTTTTTCGAAAATGAGGCTGGCGCAACAGTTACGGTGAATGGATTGCGCTATCAAGAGATGATTAACGATTTTTTATGGCCGGAATTGGATGGTATTGATCTGGACAACGTTCACTTTCAACAAGACGGCGCTACGTGCCACACAAGCAACGAAACCATTGATCTTTTAAGGGAAAAGTTTCCGGACCGTGTTATCTCTCGAAGAGGTGATCACAATTGGCCACCGAGATCTTGTGATTTAACACCTTGCGACTTCTTTCTTTGGGGCCACGTGAAGGAGAAGGTCTACGCCAACAGCCCAGTATCGATTCAAGACCTCAAAGATGGAATTCGTGAGGCTATCGAGGACATACAGCAGCCACTTTGCGATTTAGTTATGGAAAATTTCATGAAAAGGATTTTGTCCTGTAAGCGTGGCCGTGGTGGTCATTTGCTTGATGTTATTTTCCACTATTAACGGCATACCTTCCTCTTTGTAATGAAATAAACATCTGATGATTTATAATAAAAAATGGCATTTTTCTTTGAATATCAAAATAACACCTCTTATTGGAAAACCCTTTATATATATATATATATATATATATATATACATCCTGCATCCTGCATCCTGCATCCTGCATATATATGTTTACCTGTTGTCTGTTTTATTAATTTTTAATTATGGGTACAAGGTAGTATGATAATTAATTTTGTCGACTTTAAGATCAACTTCATTGCCTTTTGAATGTGATGACCACAATAGCTTTATATTAAAATGGATTAGATTATTATTAAGAAACCAGATATGTATATGTGTTGTATGAACACATTGAACTATTGTTATGCTCCTCAAAGCCTGACGACATGCACAGAAACTGCATTTCTGAAACTACCCAAGAATTTGGGAAACTTGCTGCTCGTGCAGATAAACAAAGTTATAACCACATTGATTATTGCGGCTATGTACTCTGCGGAATTGGATCAAGTTAATAACTTATTGAATTTACGGTATGCTCGAAGTTCTGATGACTTTGGCGGTAGCAGCGAACAGCACCTGGGTCAGGTGGGTGATGCTGGGGTACGAGTCAATCCCGCCCGCTTGTCAGCAGCATGTAAACAAACAATGCGCTGCTAAAAATTAATAACGCTGCCCCGTTTTGGTGAATCCCACGGTAACGTCAAATTAATAACAATATTGCATCAATATTGGATAGCAGGACGTGTATAGCAAATGAGAACGAAAATTTTAGATTCTAATAATTGCCTGTCAATCATAATCGTAGTAAAGATATAAGCAAAACTTTAAAATTTGTTTCTGTAAGAGCCAAGTCTAAAAACTGAATGACATGAGGAGGAGAATATTTATTGAGGTTATCGACCTTTCGGTCTATTCGCCTTGAAATGTATTAATGATGATGATAAATGTAAATAAGAGAACAACAATTTCTATTCGACCATCAACCCCTTGTGAGGTCTTTCCGCCTAGCTTACATGTCTCAAACATATTATTTTTAATAATCTATCTAATAATATTAGTGCTAAAATTGCAATATTTTATATATGGTCCGTTTTTGTTTAAAGATCCATACCACTTGTTGGTTTATGTTGGTCATCAAAAATCACTACAAAAATTATTACATATTGAACCGTAACACAAACAAACCAATGACACAAATAAAGTGGCCACTGATACTTTCAAGAGAAGTTGCGAACTTCTTGGATCTTTAAAAAAAGTAGACTATATGTATAGGCAAGTGATGGTATCAATTCGTACAACTATTGAATGTACAGGGAGACAAAATACATGGTAAAGTATGGCCCATTAATTTGGATTGAATTGAATCTATTGAAACATCTGCAGGAAAATTATTTTAAATATAGATTAAATAATCAAGTACAGATAAAATATAAAGCTTTTCGAAGGAAGTTAAACGAAACAAATCCATCCCTGGTTATTTAATAATGATTTGTCCTCTTTAAATATTCCTTTTTTTACTTTTATAACAGTATCAAAACGCTTTCAAAAATAATCTTTCATCAAAGTTTGAAGAACAAATAAATTTGTCATAATAACAATTATCACTACTACTGAAGATGAACGCATAGCGCTAGAAATATATATTTTGAAACATAAAATAAATTGTGAAAAAGGTAAAAGTTATTTAATTATATATATAAGCTAGTCAGTAGGGCAGTTGGTTGTCTATAGTTTTATAAACATGCACTTGAAATGTGCATTGTGTGCATCACTCATTTCAACATATGACTTAAGGCCAACCTAGCCTTACCTTATCTACTGTGACGTATTAAATATAGTGTTGACATTTGCGTCGCTTGTTGTGATTGGTTGGAATTGGTGCACACTATGGGGAAGTCTCGCATCGGTTCGCCTGAACCTATAAGGCAATCACCGACAAAATTAAGAAATTAAGAAATTTAAATTAATTAAAAATTAATATTTAACTGTAACTTATATAATTTCATATAAAAGCAAACAGGCTCTGTTTGAATTTTGATGCAACATAGCTGTTCGTGACGGCTTTGATCCAATTGTCTCCACGAATTTAGAGACAATGTGATGGTACAATGGGATGATACTAAGTCTTTGTAACCTGATCTAACTTACCTTAAGCTAACCTAACTTACAAATTTTGAATGAACAAATATTTATATTAATGGTTAAGCTATAGCAATCACAGAGATTCAAACGTCAACTACTAGTTAAAGCTCCAGTACGAATGATCTATTTCTTTCTTTATCATTGCTTTTTCCCGTTACTTGGACTCAGCTTTCCTAATAATTTTCCGCCACGATTTTCGGTCGAATGCACCTTCTTCTCTCAATCCTAGTTATTTCATATCTCTTTGGACATTAGTCAGCCAAGTAGTTTGAGGTCTTCCTCTCCCTCTTTTCTTTGCATCCATGGAAAGGCACTTTTTCACGACATGGTCTTCTGGTCTTCATATTACGTGGCCGTACCATCTTAGTCTGGATTCCGCTATCTTCTCAGTTATCCGTGCAACTTTAAAACTTCCCCTTATATGTTCGTTGCGCACTTTGTCTTTAAGAGTGACTCCTCCTGCCCATCTTAACATACGCATTACTGTCGTCAGGAATTTCCGAGCGCGAGTCTTTTTTGTGGGGAGGACTTCATTGACATACATAAGCACTGGTCTGACTGCTGTTTTGTAGACCTTGCCTTGCCTTTTTACTGGCAGTTTTACGTCGTATAGAACTCCGGTCAGTGCACGCCACTTATTCCACCCTGCCACTGTCGTGTGCGATATGTCCGCTTCCATTAATAGCCGTCATCTGAGATGACTGATCCTAGGTACTTGTTTGCTCTTGATAGTATTGTATTGTCTATCATGATATCAGTATTAATAGCGTCCTGGTTGAAATTGCTGAGCATATATGCTGTCTTTGTTCTGCTGATGGCGTTGGTGGTACATGGTTCCACCATTTGTATCTTTTGCACGCCCCCTCTGCTTATTCCTAGATCATTTTTTGCGGTGGTTCTGCAGTACTTCTCAAACTTTGACCAGGCAGTAGTGGGGAGGGTGTCTCGTGGGGGATTGTCACATAGGTGTTGTCTAACACCCAAATTTAGATCCCAAATTTAGAGTGGTGAATTTATCTCAAAAGAGTTATTTACTTCTAAAACAATAAATTCTCTAACATTGAATGTTTATTAACATTTAGGATAAATTATAATAACCGGATTTGTGCTATAAAATTTTGTCTTTGTCTTGTCTTTTTTTTCCACAATTTTAACATTATGCCTTTCAATTGACTCCCTTTCACAATTCCTACACAGCTGAAAGCGATTTACCATTGGTCAAAGCAGTGCTATATTTTTTTTCAAGGATTTTTATAAGCTTCATCGGATTTTGTTACACAGCTTGTAGTGTCTCAAATCTGTATCCTTCCAATGCTAATTTGACCTTGGGGAATAGAAAAAAGTTACAAAGGGTGAGCTCCGATGGATAGGGTGGATGTTCTAACAGAGGGATCCCATCCTTGGCCAAAAACACCTTAACACCCTATGTCGGTCGGAGCATTGTCCTGATAAAGAAATAGTAACTTCTCGTCTTCTTACTCGTTCGCGAAGGGTAGTCAGGAATACAATGTAGTAGAGTAGGTTCACAGATTGACCTCTTTTGACTGTTTGTTTGCAGTCCAGTTAATAGAGGGGTTTTGCCCTACAAAAAGTCCGGTAGTCCATATTTTTGATATGTTGTATGTGTCAGTAGGGTAGTAAAAAAGGTAAGTTTTCATCACCCCTCCTCCTGTGCTCCGTCCACCATCTTGGCAAAACCGTACAACATTGGCACTGTTTTTGCCTATATCTCTGTTCCAGTGGATTTATGTGCAAAACATATTAGATAGAAACTTGTAGAAGACAAAATTTCCTACAAATTTGATGCCATATAGAACCATACCGACCTATAGAATATACAGTGTGGAAATTAAGTAGCGAATAAATTCGGTAACTCCATTAATGGGTATGAGAGAGAAAAATATTATAAGGGAGATAGCTATATAAATTACTGCGCTTATGAAAATATGTTTTTCAGACTTTAAAAAATAAAAAAATTAAAGTTATGACGTGATTAGGGTTTTTTAAATGACAACCTACATTTTTTATTTTTTATTTCGGTAGAGCTTTTTAATCGGTTTTTAACCATACAACATTTTGAAGAGTTTACATTAGAAAAAAAAACGGACTTAAAGCTGAAAAAGTAAAGATGGACTGGAAGAAGAGGTCCAGTAGAATGGCCGGCTAGATCCCCTGATCTAAGGCCATTAGACTTTTTTCTATGGGAGCACTTGAAGAACATGTTCTAGACGACCTTAAAGAAAACATATGGCTTGAGTGTAGGTTAATAACGAATGCTTCAAAAAGTAGAGAATGCATTTTATTACCGTCTTGGATATTGTCAGATGGTACAGGGTCATCAGTTTGAACATTTACAGAAATAGTCGAAGCCTTAAATTTTTTTGTTTGTTATAAACTCCGATAACTAGGATGAGCCTGTTAATTTCATGAATCTTTTCTTAACTTTAACGCCGTTTTTCTTGATTTTTTTCTTATCTAACCTATTCAAAATGTTGTATTGTTGAAAACAGATTAAAAAGCTCTACCGAAAAGGGCTCCACGCAATTTCACCACACAAGTTATTCCAGGGGTCAATTGAGAGACTACATAAAACTGCTAAAGTAAAATAATTGACGTTGGGGCGGACATTACCTAAAACTACGAAAACTATAAACAGCGTCCCCTTCACGTCAACAATAAAATTGAAGGTTTACCAAAGTGGTAATTTTTACAATATATGCAATACGGGAATGTTTAATTTAAGTCCAATTAGTCAATATACGAACAATGAAAATGGAGAGTGTCGATTTACGCGATTGGCTTAAATATTCCAGTATTAATAAATTTTACATGTACTTATATATTTCTAATCGCAGTTATTTAGGATCTATTTCCTGGCGTCAAGCGCATACAAGATTAGATTAATTTCACGAGATGGTGATTCAAAAAAGTGAATGCTGCGAGCCGATACGCCGCTACGGGCTGTCTATTATACATGTCATTCTCAGATTATTTATTTGTCAGCGTTAAAAGTTACACTGGTTTCGGATGCCATGGGATATATGAAACACCAGTAAAGAATGTAATTGTCTCATACGCCAAGAGGTAAATATGAGACATCAATATTTGTATCTAAATCTATACTGAACAACTCCCATGATAACATGGTGGCCGAGGATTTTGGTGGTAAACATTACCAATCATACCTGACTCGGATTAAATCAAATTGAATTTAATACAATGGACAGAAACATTATGAATGTGTGTAACTAATTAGCTTAAACTTGGCACGTGTAAAATGGCTGGTTCTTGTGAGCAGCTCGGAATGAAATGTTCCGGCGTGACTTTTAGTGAGTGACCTGCGCGCATTCGTGTGCATTCTGGCTTAAAAATAGAACGGGAATTTCCTGCGAACAATGATCGATCGCAAACTCGCTAATAAAATTAATGGATTAAAATGTTAAGAAAGTAAACAAATGGGGAAGCGACCAATTTGTGATAAGGTACATTTCGGACCGTGACACCCTACGTTTTTGGCGTCTATTCATTTGACAATTGGACCTTTTCCGCCTTTTCCTACGGAGCATAGATACAAGGTTGACTTCGAACGAAGGCCACTGCTTAACTTTAAGGCGCACAAGTTTAATGAAGATAGCAATAGAAAGGGGACATGTAACATGACACGGTTGTATACCATTTGTCCTCTGAGCGCTCACTGTTTACCTGTAGAACGCTAAGTCCGGTTATTTTGTACCCACACCTCTTAATATACATATCGAATAGGTTATATAGAAATCCAGATGTCGTAGAATGAGAATTAAGCTTAAAAGAAAACTCCCATCTCCTATCGGAGGTTTGAAATCATCATGGCAATCCTAACTTTATTAACAACTGTTCTAAATAGTTGCCTTGATGTTAATCTAAACCATTCACTTAAATTTCTGAAGCAGAAAATTTGTTTCTACCTATGCTTCTTTTCCCCTTTATCTTTCCTTCCATAATCAGTCTCAGCAATCTGTAGCGTTCCCCCCTCATTATATGACCGAGATATTGCAGTTTACGCTTTTTAATGGTGTTTATAGGTTCCTCTTCTTCGTCAAGTCTTTGTAGCACCTCGATACTTGTAACTCGGACCACCGACAATATCTTCAGATTTCTTCTATAACACGCTCTATAACGCAAAATATATTTGTCATTGTAATAAATGCAGCTCTAACAATTTCTATACCACCTTTTATTTCTTTTCCTTATTCTGCGTTTTGGATGACCAGCATTCGAAGGTACTTATGCTGCGTGACTTTTTCCACTCGTCTACCAGATATACAGGGTGTTAATTATGTACGTATACAAACTTAAAGGGGTTATTCCTTGATCAATTGTAATTCAAAAAGTTCATACAAACATGGGGTCTCAACGGCTTTGTTTTCAAAATACAGTTTAAAGAAGTTCTAAAACATATATTATTTAATAACAGACAATGTTACAATACTTAATGTAGAGGATTTTAGAAATTGCATATAAGAGTCATGTGCCATCATTATAAATTTTCATGATATTTTCGAACGAGTTGCCAGTCAATTGTCATTTTCCACAATTGCTGACGAGTCAATGAGGTTTGTTTATTTATTTCCATAGGAGTAGATAGTTCCATAGAGTAGATTCAAATTTTGTATTTATTGTAAGATTGTTTCTTATTAACCAATATTTTTTTGAAACTTCTATAAACTTTATTTTGAAAACCAAGCTGCTACAAATCCCATGTTTATATGAACTTTTTATCTTAGAATTGATCAAGGAATCACCCCTTTAAGTTTGTCTATGTTTTTAAGGCCCAGTTATATGATCGTAAATCATCCTTGACCATTGTTCAGTAACCTAGGACACAATTGTTAATACAATGGTATCCTTAGAAGCTGAATCACGACCAAGGAAGATACATGATCGTACAACTGAACCTAATTAACACCCTGTATACAGATTTTCGTTACCAATGGGATTTTTTGTGAAGATCATGAATTTTGTTTTTGTTAGATTCATTTTTAGCGCGTAATTGTTACACGCAGTATTGAGGTTTTCTACTACATTTTGAAGGTCTTGTACGCTATCTGTAAATATTACTGTATCATCCGCAAATCTCAGGTTATTGACAACTTCGCCGTTTATCACAATGCCTTCTAAGACACCTTCCATGGATATTTGAAAAATAGCCTTACTATAAAAGTTAAGCACTATGGGTGATAAAACGCAGCCTTGGCGAATTCCGTGGGAAATGTCTATTTCCTCCGTTAGTTCATCGCCTCATCACTTTAACCCTGATCTTTTGGTTCCAATAGAGATTGCTTTTAATTCTAATATCTTGGTTGTTGATGTTTTTCTTCTTCAAGATGTCTATTAGGTTTGCGTGTTGAATCTTGCCAAATGGTTTTTGAACTTATATGGTTTTGATTTATATCTAGGCATCGTTTCATCAGAACATTTGTACCAAATAATGCTTCTCTAGTGCCCACTCCATTCCCGAAGCACATTTGACTGTCACTTATTTCATAGTCCATCTTCCTATAGATGCGGTTATGGATGATACTTAAAAATACCTTTAGAGCATGACTCATTAATGCGATTGTTCTGTAATCAGCGCATTCCTTAGCCCTATTCTTCTTAGGTAAGGTAACAAATGTAGATTCTAGCTAATTATAGTGGTATATGTCCTGTGATGCAGATTTAGTTAAATAGTTAAACCAAGATATCTATTTCTTCCTCGTCGATAAGTTTTACGAGTTCTATTAGGACAGCGTCAGGTCCAATGGCTTTACGTGCTTTGGTTTGCTTTATGGCGTGTATCACATGTGCTCTTAGTATCTCTGGTCAGCTTACAATTACAAAATTTAATTATATGGCTATATGGCTCTTAGGCTAACTGAACGAATGAAAAGGAAACTTAAAGCATTGAAGATTGAAGAAATGTGAAGGTCGATCACAATTTTACGAAAGGGGAGAGTATAGAATATATAAATAAAATAATCGAAAGCCTATCAGTTATGGTATGCTTCTTTTTAACGGGCAGTTTCTTATTTTCTTTTGTTTCCCAATTGTGGGGAATACAGTTTGTCACTTGCAACCTGCAGTTTAGATTTTTTTAATGATATTTCATATACAAATATTTTTAAAACACGGTCCTTCTCATTTTTTTTGTTATTGTTCAGTGGTGTTGGTGTTCACCCTAAGTTATTACTTCGGGCTGGATATTTAATTTTTATACATTGCTTTTTTTCCCCTAATTGGAATGGAATTGTGTGGCAATATTAGCAACCTTGAATTTTTGTAACACTGTTAGTTTATATGGAGATATATTTTTTTTAAACTTTAATTATAGTGCTTATGGTTTTTGTTCTTTGAGACTTCAGATTTGATATTATGTTTAAGACTCGGACAGTGTTTATTTTTATTTCATTTATTATTTCCGAAATGTGTAGAATGAATTGTATAACTAATATTATTTTTAACAGTGGGGCAGATTTTATTTTTATTATTTCCCAAATTTCTGCAGCTAAGGTTATTTGTTTTTTTTAAATTTGTTTTAAACATAAATTTTGCAATTAAGCATTAGATACAGAAAACCCATTCGGGTATCATCCCCTAGCTCTGCCCATGTGTCCATCCACTCCACATTATCGCGACACTTGCGCAATGAATCCCCGCCGATCTGTCCGATCGACGTGGACGTGTAATAACAGAAAATTTACTACTGGACATAAACCATTGTGCCGTACATATTAGGGCATAAACAATATGTGCCCGGTTATTTTTTATGGAATTTTCGCTTTATCGTCGTCGTTACCCGATTGCAATAAAACCACGCGTGTAATAAAAAAAAAATACAACAATTTTACGACCACGCTAACACACCAACTGAACGAGAAGATTATAATAGTTACACAAAATTTCAGAACAAGATATGTATTACAGATTAAAGAAATAACTACACTCTATAGTGTGTACTTAGAAACCCTGAATACTCGGTTTCTAGAATACAGGGAACTGTATACTTCAGTTCCCTTAACCCTACAGAATTAAGAGTACATTAATAGTTAGGTTTACAATTTTAAATTTTGTAATATCTTTAACATTTCGTATACCGTGACATTTTTTAACTCTGAGCATGGTCAATATAACATCCCTATGTTCAATTTAAAAAAAACACATGTCATCAATTTACTAGTATTATCTGTGCAACCAATTATACCATAAACCTGTCATAAAGTTCTGTCGAGCTAGGTGTCATTAAAGATCATTCAAGTAAAGTCAAGTTATTTTTGTGAAATTTATTTTATACCATGCAAATCAGAGCATTAGTAATGTGAGTGACGTTTTTCAGTCAATTAGCCCAACTCTATCAATGGGAACAATTTTTAACATTATTTCAAAATTTAATAACCACGGATGCGTCTAGTACAAATACCACAAACGAATTAGAACAAATAATTAATCAGGAAACAGGAACGGGTAAGGAATGATACGTTATTTTAATAAATATTCGAAATGGCCACCTTCATATTCTAGACAATATGCCAGATTATTGTAAAAACCTTGAACAGCATTTCCAATGACATTGGAATCAAGCTCATAGCAACCAATTATACCATATACCTATCAAAAATTCTATCAAGCTAGCTGTCATTTAAGATCATTCAAGTAAAGTCAAGTAACTTTTGTAAAATTTATTTTATACCATGGAAATCAGAGTATAAGTAATGTGCGGGACGTTTTTCAGTCACTTATCCCGATATCCCAACTCCACCAATGGAAACAATTTTTAACATTATTTCAAAATTTAACAACCAGGGATGCGTGCAGTATAAACACCACAAACGAATTTGAACAAATAAATAATCAGGAATGAGGTAATATATGATACGTTATTTTAATAAATATTCGAAATGACCACTTTACAATGACAATGATAATGACCACTTTACAAAATGACAATATGCCAGCCTATTGTAAAAACTTTGTACAGCATTTCTAATGACATTGGGATCAAGCTCATTGCAAGCATGCCTTAGCCGATCTTTTAGTTCTTCAATATCATATATCATAGCATTATTGAAAATTTTATTTTTTATATGCCCCCAAAGGAAAAAGTTATTTGGGAACCAATCTGATGACCGAGGTTGCAAAGCTATTGGCTCAAATCTCCCTATCCCACACTCAAAATTTTCATGTATTTTTTTATAATAAATAACATAATTGCAGTCGAATGTGGAGGGCTACATCCATTTGAAACAAGACATCATTTTGAGAATTTACTTCACAGTGAAGTAAATTATGCTTTGTCAATAAATATAGTTTTTTCTAATATTTCTTCATTGTTATTTATTAAGTTTAACATATTTTCACGAAAAATAGTTTTTTTTATTTTGTTTTCGTTAGTTAGTAGCTGGTGATTTCTAAATTTGCAAGGTTTATATTTAAATTATTTAAAAACCTTTCTGATTGAAGAACACAGAACTCCAAAATAGTTGCTGATCATTCTTAATGAAGACATCGGGTTTTCTTCTGCATAGCATAAGATATTTAACATAGTTTCTTCTGCTAAGACATAGTTTGTTCTAATTCGCCTGTGGTGTGTATTCCTAATTCATCCGTGGTTGTTCAAACTTGAAATAATGTTAAAAATTGTTCCCATTGATGAAATTGGTCTATCGGGAGAAGTGACTGAAAAACGTCACGCACATTTCTTATGCTCTGATTTGCATGGTACAAATGCAATATTTGTGTCTTTCCTTCTGTTGTATACATTTCTCGAATGTATTTTAGCACATGAATTGTTCAAACAACTTGACAATTCTATTTATTTTAATTACCCATCAAATAGTTATTTTGACCTTGGTGGCTTGATAACATCCACGCGTTGACATGTATTTAAAAAAATTAAACATAGGGACGTTGTATTGACTATGTTCAGAGCTAAAAAATGTCATGGTATACTTTGTGGAATTGTGTATCAGTTTTCCGTTCCCTCCCTAATAATGAAGTGAAATGGGTTGTTGTTAGCTGAATTATAAAATTCGAAAATGGCTGGTGATTTATACGTAACTTAATTCCAGGCCACGAAAGATTAAATTCGCTAAATGTCCCAGTTAAGCGTAAATTGCAGATTAAATGTCCCCAGTTTAGTTTATATTATAATTTATAGGCCGTAGGGCATAATTTATTTATAAACGACCCGATTGTCCGCGCCGTAACAGAGCGGCATTATGAGAATTATTTACACTAATAATAATATTATATGAACTCAGATATCTTTGTGTTTCGGCCTAATTAATTAAACGGTAATCCTGTCGGACGTTAATTGGGTAAAGGTGTATTCAAAGGCCTAATATGTATACATTACAGCAATAACATATTAATTTATAGTTTGCCCGAGAACAAATTTATTGCTCAATATTTTTACATTGTTAAGTGAAATTAATGATATTCACTGATATGTGTATGTTTACATTACAGAATTTTTTAAGTTGTTTGCAGATTTTATCTTCTATTGAGAAACGTAAAGGTCTGGCGAACGAACATGCATGTCTGGGAAATGCATATTGAACCCTCAATAAACTAACTTCTTGTATCAGGAGAGTAACAAAAATAATAGATTACTCAATTGGAATTAATGCCTGCGAACAATTTATAAAATATTGTAATGCGAATGGGTCAGTGTCAAAAGTAATTACCTTTTAAATGATAGTAAATAAACTTTGTTTAAAAAATGGGTATTATAACTTTAAATTATTGGGGATTATGTGGGGCTTTAGTTATAATATTAGCTCATGGTTTATGTTCTTCTGGATTATTTTGTTTAGCCAATATTTCTTATGAGCGATTATTTAGTCGGAGATTATTTTTAAATAAAGGTTTAATCAACGTAATACCTAGAATAAGAATATGATCGTTTTTATTTAGTTCTTCAAATATAGCTGCTCCCCCATCTTTAAATTTATTAGGAGAAATTATATTAATTAATAGATTAGAAAGTTAAAGATATTTGCGTATATTAAACGTATATTAGTTCATTCTCTTCATTTATATGCTTATAGTCAACTTGGAAAACTTTATCTTGGAAGGTATTCGTTTTTATAGGTTATTTGCGTGAATATTTATTATTATTTTTACATTGATTATCTTTAAATTTATTAATTTTGAAATCTGAGTATTTTGTATTATAAATTTATTTAAATAGTTAAAGTATAGTAAATAAAGATAAAATTTTATGATTCAAGATTATAGATTAATTATTGAATTTGAAATATTGAGAATTAATTCATGTATATTTGTTATAACTACACTGCTCAACATTTGAACAGGTACACTTATATAATATGCAGTAAATTTTTTTTACAAATAAAAAAAGTCTTATGCGTTTGGCATGACTTCCTATATGATCAGGGCTGTGTTTCGGAATGCAAACAAATGCCTATGGAATAACATATGCGAAACAATTATTGTTTATCTGTCATCAGTGCAGTTACTGAGTTCGCGGACGCTTATACTTTATCAAGTTTTAAGAGAATTTTTGCGAATATCTCGAGTAAGTTTTAATTCATAGTCGTTGACTGCATTTTAAAGATGCCATTAAGGCATTTAAGTATTCAAGAGATGAGCCTAGCTATGGGAATGCTTATGACTGGTGCACCGTTAAGAACTGTTGCTGCCCATTTCAATGTGAGCCACAATGTGGTCAGAAGAGTTCGAATGTGTTTCAATGATACTTGATCTGTCGAAGATAGGCACGGCGGAGGGCGAAATAGCAGTACAACAGTCAGGGAGGGCCGGTTTATTCCGATTCAGACTCGAAGGAATAGATTTTCTACTGCAAGAACACTCCAAATTCAGTTATTGAATGCAACAGGTATTCAAGTATTCACTCAAACAGTAAGAAGAAGGCGTTATGCGGTAAATTTAAAGTTCAGATCTTCTAAAAAATGTCCATTGTTGACCAGAGCCCACAAAAGAAGAAGGCTAGAGTTAGCACACCAACATGCAAATTGGAGTGTTGAAGATTGGGGTCGTTGTTTATTCAGTCGCGAGACCAGAGTGCGTCTCTATAGCTCAGATGGAAGAGTTAAAGTTTGGAGAAGTAGAGAAGAACGCTATATTGAGAACCATGTGACTTACCATCAAGCTTATGGAGGCAGTTCAATTACCGTTTGGGAGGTACTTCTGCGACTCGTCGTACTGAATTGGTTATGCTTGGAAATGCTACAATGAATAGTGTCAGGTATCATAATGAGGTATTAGAACCTGTAGTGTTGCCATTTGCCAATGAAATAGGCGATGGTTTCGTGTTTGTTGATGATAATGCGCGTCCTCATAGAACAAGGAATGCATTTTTTGAAGAGAACGATATTGCGCACATGGATTGGCCAGCGAACTCTCCAGTTCTGAACCCCATAGAGAACATATGGGATTACCTGAAAAGGTTGATAAGGTCACAAGGAGTGGATCCAAACAATCACCATCAGCTCCGAACTGCCGTTTTGGAAGAATGGCAAAATATTCCTCGGCATTACATTCGGGATTTGATTTCCAGCATGCCAAGACGTTACCAAGAGGTTATAAGAGCTAGAGGAGGTCCCACGCATTATTAATCTTTAAGTGTTTAACTTTTTTGTAATACTAAAATGAAGATTTTGTTATTTTTCTATTAAAACAGTTGAAATTCGTTATTTAAGTATTATTCTTTTAATTCTTCGTCCTAAAAGTATTTCCAGAACCATATACTATCAATTAAGCAAGAAGGTGTTCTTCAAAAAGTAGTCAATTGTTTTTTATATATGTTCTTGTAAGTGTACTAGTTCAAATGTTGAGCATTGTATTTTATTATATTGAATATCTTTATTGTTTATCAGTTTTGTTTTGTTGATTTCTTCTGTGGTAATTTATTATAGAAAGGATTATATATTTGGTGATATAAATTCAAATCGATTTATTATATTAATTTTAATATTTGTGTTATCTATAATATTATTAATTATTTTAGGTATATCAAAGAAATTTTAGTAGGTTGAGATGGGTTAGGCTTAGTTTCTTACTGTTTAATTATTTATTATCAAGATGTATATATAATCTTATAGTGCAGGGATAATTACAGCACTAACAAATCGAATTGGAGAAGTTGCATTATTAATATCAATTGTATATATATATATATATATATAGTATATATATATATATATATATATATATATATATATATATATATATATATATAATCAGTTCCCCAATTACCTTGCACCCATTTGGGTGTAGGGTTTAATTTTGCTTATATTTTCACAAATTCTTTCCATATCTTTCGGTCCTGTGCCATTTTGATTGCCTCCTCTTTTGTCGTTCCTCTTCCTTCTAGTATCTTTCCTATTACTTCTTCCCATGTCTTTCTTGGCTTTCCTCGTTTCTTCTTTCCTTGCGTTTTTGTTTCCCATATTATTTTGGTTTGTGCATCCTTCTCCATCCTCTGCATATGACCCCACCATCCTAATTGTCGTTCTTCAATGTAGTCTTCCAAACTTTTTATTTGCAGTTTTCTTCTGAGGAATTCACTTCTTATTTTGTCCATTATAGTTACCCCATATACTCTTCTTAAGTACTTCATTTCTACAGCTCCTATTTTACTCTTTTGCTTTTCATTAAGCACCCACGTTTCACTACGAAATGTAAGCACTGGTCTGTAGATTGCCTTGTATACTTTTAACTTTGTGTTTTGGTTTATCTCTTTCTTCCCTGTTATATATTTACTCAGCGTGAAATACAGTTTCTTTGTACTACTGCTTATGTTGTATATGTCGGTATATTGTTTCCCCGACTTATGCAGTACTACCCTTAGATATTTATATTGTTTTACTTGCCCCATTTCCGTGTTTTCTACTTTGATGCCCATTTTTATTTTTTCCCCAGATATTGCCATCACTTTTGTCTTGCTCGTGTTTACCTTTATTCCATATTTTTGTAGTGTTTTGTTACAACTTGCCAGCTTATTCTGTAGGTCTTCTTCGCTATTTGATAGTATAGCAATGTCATCTGCAAAGATACATTGTTGAATTTGTACTGGCCTTAAATTGCTGTATCCTATGTTCACAGGTTTTGTTTCTTTGTTTACGTCTCTAATTATTCGGTCCATATACACAATAAACAGCAATGGGCTTAAGGCTCCCCCTTGTCTTACACCTTGCTTGGTTACAAACTCTGCTGACATCTTATTTTTGGCAATTATTACATTCCTCGTTTCATTATAGATGCTTTGCACCACTCTTCATTAATTAATCATTAATTTGTTGTTAACTTCCATTTCCTTTAAACCTTCCCATATTCTCTCTCGTGGTACTCTATCGAACGCTTTCTCCATGTCCACGTACGCTATATAGATTGTTTTCTGTTTTTCATTGGTTTTGCTTATGATTGTCTTTAGTGCGAATATATGGTCGTGGGTGCTTTAATTTGGTCTGAAACCGCTTTGCGTTCCTAAGATTTTTGATTCTACTATTTGCCTTATCTTTTTTTCTATAATTTTTTCATACATTTTGGTAATTGTCCCAATTAGTGTGAATCCCCTGTAGTTATTACATTCACTCTTATCACCCGTTTTATATATTGGCATTATCGCTCCTATTTCCCACTCTTTTGGTAATTTTTCTTCCTTCCATGCCCTATTCATCAGACTTTTTAACTTACGTTTTCCCTCTCCTCAGATTTTCTTAATCATTTCAGCTGTAATTTTGTCCACACCCGGAGCTATTCTATTTTTCAAGCCTTCAATCACTTCCTCTATTTCTTCTTGGGTTATGTCTTCTTCAGATTCCTGTCCTTCTTCTCTTGTTGCGTTTTCAAATTCAGATTCTCTTCGTTCATAATTTTCATTTGATAGTTTCTGGAAGTACCTCTTCCATCTTCCCATTATTCCTTCACCACAAGTCAGTATTTTTCCTTTTTCATCTTTTATTCTTATATATTCTTCTTTCTTATCATTCCTCAGGCTTTTTAGTGTCTTGAAGAACATTTTTTGTTTCCCCTTGGCGTTTTCTTCCGTTTTGCACCCAAATTCTTCCCATGTCTTTTGTTTCTCGTTCATTATCATTACTTTAGTTTTTATTCTTTCCTTCTTGTACTCTTCATAGCTGCTTTGTGTTCTCTTGTTCAGGTACTTCAGCCATTTTTGTTTCTTGTGCTTAATTTGTTCTTTTATTTTCATTGTCCACCAAGCTGTTTGTTTTTTGTGTATACTTTATTTGTTTACTCCGCATACTCTTTTTGCTGCATCTATAATTATTGCTTTCAGAATTTCCTATTCCTCATCAATGCTTTTCTCTTCTCCTTCTTCCATTCCTTTAATTGCTTTGTTAATGTCTTCCCCATATTTTGCCGCCACTCCTTCCTCTCTTAGTTTATACGCTCTAATGACCTCAGTATAAGTATTTTCCTCTCCCTTCTTCTCGTTTTGGGTCATATTTCTGTGGTCAATGTCTGCTAATAAAAGATAATTGTCACTTCCTATTTCCGTTCCCCTTTTCACTCTAACATCTTTTATTTCTGTTCAATTTTCTCTACTTGTTTATATATAGTCAATTATGGACTTCTCGTTTCTACTGGCTGGCTCTCTAGTGAATTCATGTATTTATTTATGTTTGAAGAAAGTATTTGTTACAATTAGATCATGTTCGCAGCAATACTCAATGATTCTTTCTCCATTACTATTTGTATGCTGTTCTCCATATCTTCCCACTTCTCCATATTTCTCGTCAGTCTTTCCCAATCTTTTATTATAGTCTCCCATTATGTAAATTTCGCCTTTCGTATTATAGGTATTTCGCTTATTTCGTATTTCACCATATTCGTAATATCAATTGTATGAATATTGAATTATGGTGGTTGAAATTATGTTTTTATATTGAATTTATAAAAAAATATTTATATATATATAGAGTTTATTTCTTATTTAGTAGTATTGGCAGGTTTGACAAAAAGAGCTCAAATTCCTTTTTCCTCTTGATTTCCTGCTGCAATAGCAGCACCTACTCCAGTTTCTTCATTAGTTCATTCTTCAACTTTAGTAACAGCTGGAGTTCATTTATTAATTCGTTTTAATTTATCTTTAAGTTTAAATTTAATAATATTATTATTATTAATTGGTAGAATAACTATATTTATAGCAGGTATAGGAACTAATTGTGAATTTGATTTAAAAAAAAATGTTCATCAACTTTAAGTCAGTTAGGCTTACAGCCAATTTCATAATCAATTTAAAGTGACTTTAAATTTTAAAGCTCAGTTTAATTTTCAATATGCGTTTCATAACACATATTCATCCTTTAAAGTTGACGCCATTTTCTGAAGCTTTTGCTCTTTAAAGTCTCCTTTTAGTTCGAATATAACCTCACTTGTGTGACAGAAGTATACACAAAATTATCGTGTATCTGTGCGCAATGTATCACTTTAATAATTTTACCTCTTCAAGTAGCTCATCAGAAGATGAGGAAGATATTGAATTGCGACGTCCGAAAATTTATCGAAAAAGAAAAAAAGATTTCGAATTATATGATGAGCAGAATTTTTATGACCGATTCAGGATAACAAAAGACACGGTCCAGTCTTTGTTACAGCAAATTGAACCAATGATTCAGTTACAAACCAATAGGTAAAACAAAACATTTTCTATACATTAGATCTGTTACATACATTCTATACATTGTACGTGTCCCAGGCGTCTACGTTACCGTGTACAATGTCAAGCTACTGTGATATTTTGCTAAGTTATTTAAGTATTTTGTTAAAAAAAAATATATAGACGACCTATTCCCCTACTTGGGAAGCAGAACAATTTGTGAAACTTTAGCTTAGAATTTTAGCTTTAGAGGAGTATAATTTACCTTTTTTTCATTTATTAACTCATGCTTTATTTAAAGCAACTTTATTTATATGTGCAGATTGTATAGTTCAAAATTTATGTAGTTGTCAAGATATTCGTTTTAAAGGGGGGTTAATTAATCATATACCTTTGACTTGTTGTTTTTTTAATATTTCAAATATATTTTTATGTGGGTTACCTTTTTTATCTCTGTTTTATTCAAACGATTGAATTTTAGAAGTTTTATCAATATCTTATTTAAATATTTATATTTATATATTTCTACAGGATTAATAGTTTGCTATACTTTTCGTTTACTATATTATTCTTTATTCGGAAAATTTAATTTTTTAATATTAAATTCGTTAAATGATAAAGGGTAATATATATTAAAACGTATTACGAGATTAATTTGTTTAGTAATTTTTGGTGGTAGAATATTAATATTATTAATATTTCCTACTCCTTATTTTATTTGTCTTCCATTTATTATAAAAGTTATAGCTTTAATTGGAATTTGAATTGGGTTGGAGTTTTCTAAGTTTTCTTTAAATTATTCATTTAAAACATTCATTAAATTCATTTAATAAAAAAGGTTAATTTATTTTTATTTTTAAGGTTATAATTTGACTCATATAAACCTATTTGGGGACCTGCAATCAGCAATTTACATTTATGAGGAACAATTAGTGAATTTAATGTTTCCTTCTTTCAATGAAACTACAATTTTTCCAACCCACATTCTACATATTTCCACCTTTCTATAAAAATGTACCTTCTCCCCAATTGACATGCAGGTGACGTTTTCTGTGCTTGAGAAATGCGTCGAGCTCTTCGAATCCGGCGCGTCAGTCCCGACGCAATTAACCTCGTGACCGATATCTGCGAGGGTGCGGAAAATTCGGGTTAACGTCGGCTGCAGGGCTTCAGGGGGGGTGAGCGTGGTCCGGATGGAAACGCGCACGGATTGCGGAAACGCCGGAAAATCCCGCGCCTGGAAATCGCGGATGCGACGTGAATTTTCCAGCAGTAAAAATTACAGCGGATTTCGATGTTTCTTATACAGCATACGCTTGCATTCAGATCATTCATCACACGATTCTATGAGTGGTGGGGTAGATGATTGAAAACACGTTTTTAATAATATAAAATAAATTTATTTATTATAACAAAAATAAAAAAAAAATATTTACAATAGCAATGGATAAACCAATTGCAATTTTTATTGCAGATAATTATATTGTACATACAAACGAAATGAACAAATAAATAAAGCAAACAAACTAGTTCAATATACGCGGAAGCAGTTAATTAATTATAGATATTAAAAACCTATTCGAAATAATATAATATTTGCTTTTAATAAATATAGCCCCCTCTATAGTACTAATTCTAATTCCAGTGCATAAACGTCAAGTTCATTCTTCAAATCTTCCAAATTTCGAATGTTAACGGCGGCTGGTAGTGTACATGGTCCAAAAACTGTTTGTGTAGAGGAAGGTGGACTTTATTGGTGCATTCTTTCAGCAACGCCACCACCAGACTATCATTAGTGGAAAGCCTTGTCGCGCACCCACCGGCGATAACAGTAACCATTACGCCAAGCATTAGTATATTGACCCCATAAAATGGGATTATAAAATGAGAATTTGGCGATTTATGATATGAACATGAACAATTTTTACAATCACAAAAAAACCTGTAGATTAATTCGTATTGAGTTCTTGACATTACGACATAATTATAAGTACATTAATTGGTCGTGAGTACAATTAATAATTAAGTAGGTACATGCTACGCTGAAAGTATATGAACGCTTCAATGTAAATATTTTATTTCGCAGTTAAATGAATGGGTTAAGTCAGCAGTAAATTCATTTTATTGGGCCTGAGAGCCCAGGGCAGATTTACCCAGGAAAAGTTAGCAACAATTGTAATTGTTATGGGGCTCCTGTGCTGGAATTTTGTCGCGCCATAAAGCGAAAGCGAGAGCCGGAGCAATACAGGAAAAGCCTCACACACACACACATACGCACACCCACCCACGCACGCATGTATATAGGCACGTGTGCGGCTGTGGAACAAAAATGAAACGAGCAGAATGGACTTTTGCGGGCTTAATTTTATTAGTTTCCCTGAAGAGTAATAATGATACAATTACACAAATGGTGAATGCGCCGGGCAGACCTTGATAACGCGACCACTTTTGCGGCCAGGGCACAGCGGAATGGCGGAGGATTTCGGGATCGTGTCACTTAAAGTAGATACGGTTAGTTAGTTACCTATTTTGTTTTTTCTGTTTAATTTTAGATGTTGATTATGCGATCAGTGAGTATATAAAAAAATCGTAGGATATTCTAACGACTCGTAATTGTTGTCTAATTACTTTCTTGACTATTACAACTTTCGCATTCTTCAGTAGATCATTCTTATTAAAGAATGCATTCTTCATTATATTAACGCTCTTTTCCGTTTTTCTTACTTTGTCGTCTATTTCCCTGTCTATTCGTCCATTGCGGTCTACATATGTCCCTAGGTATTTGAATTGATCCATTTGTTTGCATGCAACTGTTATTTTATGTGTTTTCTGTTTCGCTGCTTTTATCATACTTTTCGTTTTTTCTTGATTTATGATCATATTTATTTTCTCCAATTCTCTGTTGACTATGTCCATATTATGTTGTAGGTCTTCTTCAGTTTCGCCATTATCACCATGTCGTCTGCAAATATTTTTTCTTCTACCTTCATTTCTTCCATTTGCCAGTATCCTAATGTTTTCATGTTTTTTTTTTTGGTAATTTTATGGCTTTGCCAAACACTAATGTAAAAAGCTTGAGTATGCATCCCCTATTTTATTCCTATTTTTGTTTCAAATTCTTCTAATTCTTCGTTATTGGTGCTCACTTTATTCTTGTTGTTCTTGTACATTGATTTTATGATTTCGGTAATCTTCTTTTTTACTCCTCTCTTTTCTAGCCCCCTCCATATATTCTCTTCTTATCCTGTCGAAAGCTTTCTTCAAGTCTACGACGCATATATGTATGTCTTTATTGTTCGTAATTAGCTTCTCGCTGATTTGTTAGGTTGAGAAAATTAGGTCTTGCGTGCTTCTTCCTTTTCTGAACCAATACTGTGTCTTCTATCGTCTCATCTGCTGTGTCTCATTCGTTTGTCGAATATTCTAGCTAGTATTTTTCCTAGGATACTTGATGGTGTGATCCCTCTGTAGTTATTGCAGTCCCCTTTGTCTCCTATTTTGTATATGGGTAGGATGATTCCTGTGTTCCATTCTACCGGGATCTTTCCTTCTTTTACTATTTGATTTAATAGTTCTGTTAGTGTTTCGATGTCTTCTAATTCAAGTCCCTTTATTATTTCCAGTGTGATTTCGTCCACTCCTGCTGCTTTGCCATTTTTTTTTATTTTTCTTATTGCTTCAATCACCTCTCCTATTTCTATTTCTTCAATCTCCCGCAGTTCAAAGTCCTGCTTTCCTTGGTTGACGCTTTTGTGTGCTTGACGTTCTCGCTGTATTGTCTTTGAGGTTAAAATTCCTCTTGGACTCCGTTTAGCTGTTCCGTATTGAAAATGATTCCCTAGTTCACGTCGGGTATTTATGGCTCGAACACAAGTGATTACCGTCCCGAATTTGATTATATCCGCGTAAATAAAACGTAAATCAAACTGTTTTTGAATGATGCGTTAATGTAAATAACTATTGTTCGATGATATTTGTTTCTGTACAACTGTTTATTTTTCTCTCTGCTGACCGACGTGGAGGCTCCGGGATCTAGAGCGAATCTCCTTGTTTATTGGCGTTCAGCCTTTTTAAAACGTCGGTAAAACAAGTGATTTTCCCTTGTTAAAATCCGCCTACATGGATCCAAATAAGCGTGTAAATTGTCGAGTTGCTACCCGAATACAGTTCGTAAGCACGGCAATGAATCAACAAATTATAATTATGATTATAATTATCCATATACCGGTGAAACCATAACTCCAATAGTGATTTGAATCTGATATTCGAGATCCTTGTATTTTTCTGCTTCCATGTCGAACGTCTTTGTACGATGAGTTTGAATTTTCCATTGAATTTTATACACATTACTGACTCATTACAATTATTTTACGTTAATTTTGCCCTGAATTAATTATAATTCTAGCTATACTAATCCTATTTGACTACCTAAGTTATCCTATTAATATCTAAATACCCTAAATCTAATATATTCAGTATAATTATCTATAAACAAAATCCTATCTAACGTATCCTATAAAATAACAAATTAAATCTATTAAAGAACATCACAATATATTAAAGTGTTTTTTGTATAAATTTAAATAAATTTTGGTAAATTTTAGAAAACTTGATTCATTTTAGGCGAATCAATTAAGCGATACACATATCTATAGAATTATTCACGATTTAAGTTTCCAGATTTTCCAGGTAATTATCTAAATATATAAAAGAAAGTGGTGTTAGTTAGACTATTTATAACTCAAGAACGGATGAACCGATTTGGCTGAAAATTAGTGGAGAGGTAGCTTATAATCAGGAGATGGACATAGGATACTTTTTATCCCGTTCGACCGCGTTTCCGTCAAGTCACTATAAATCGTGGTATAACATAAACGCATCTCACATGAAATAACAAAACGCTAACGACAGTGGAATATCTCTCTCTCTCTCACGTTTCTTTTCGGTGCATGATGCCTGATCGACTTTTGTTTATTAGGTCTGTTCGTGTTAAGGAAAATGTTACACATTTCTTACACTTTTTAAAAAACTCGAATTCTGATTGGTTGAAAATTCCAATTCAACCAATCAGAATTCGTGTTTTAAAATTTTCGTACACAAACCTAATTTTCAAACAAACATTTACACGCCACCACGCAAATATTATCGAGCAAATCATGCTTGCTATGGAAATCTGTATCCGCGCGTTACATTGCCCGGACTCTAATCGTAAACAATGCCGCGACCAAGACGATCAAATCTTTCCCGACAAAGCCGTAATGCAAGAAGGATACGAAACATTGCAAATGAAATGACTGAAGAAGCACAAGGAATTGCCCGTGAAGAGCTCCGCGTTAGTATGGCTCGACTTCGTGCTTCTCAATCACAAGATCAAAGAGAGGCAGCACGTGAAACGGCTCGGTTGGCAATGCGAAATCGTCGAGCGAATAACAGAAATGAAGAAGTAAATAATTTTCGACGCAAAAGAAGAAATGTATCAAGTGCTGATTTGAATCGAGCAGCGTTTCGATATGATTGCAGCACTGATTACTGCTTGCATCCTAGCGTTTGCATTGGGTCAATGGACGTTGTTTGCGAGTATTGTGACGCGTTTGGTACGCGTACGCGTTTGGTAGTAAGTAAATTGCTAAACAATGTGATTTACGCGACGATACTCAAAGGAAAATTCGAAGGTGAGGAAGTACTCATTCCGAGGATACCGATGATCCCAAACGATATGCCGTTTGAGTTTAAAAGACTTCAATTTCCGATCCGTCTTGCATTCGCCATGACCATTAACAAATCACAAGGACAATCCTTGAAAGTTTGTGGTCTGAATCTGGAAAATCAATGTTTTTCACATGGTCAATTATATGTGGCATGTTCACGGGTCGGAAGACCATCTGCGTTGTTTGTACTTGCACCTGATAATAAGACAAAAAATGTCGTGTATCACAAGGTGCTTAACTGAAAAGTGCAACCTATGCACCAAAATACATGAACAATAAAGAATCATTAAAATACTTGATTTTTTTATATATTTATATATATCTTTCCAAATAAAAAATAGAATTAAATAAAATCTAAAGTTTGTTTATTTACTGCCTCTAAGGCGGAACAGAGTTCGCCGGGTCCGCTAGTCAAGTATAAAATTAAACATTGTACATTAATACTACCTATCACTGTTTTATAGTTATGAGTTAATTATGAAATTTGGATTCGTCCAGAAATAGGATATTTCGTTCAGTTGTAATAATACAAACATATAATACGCTTAAAGTTCCATTAACAAATATTTGAAGCACATTGGGAAAAATAATAAAATATAAATTGAAAAATTTATATTATGGCACTGCCAGATCTCAGGGTTGGTAGCCATGGGATTCGGTACCGAAATGGTTAGAATCCAAGATGATTACAGAAACACATTTTTAATAATAATAAGAATAATTTAGGTCTATAAGGTCTATAATATTTTTTGAAATTACTCATTTGAAATATCGCAAAAAATATTAATTTATGTAGTACAATATGTAAGTATCGTAGTACATGAGTAAAATTATTACTAATTATTTTTATTGATTACGAATTACCACAAAATCCGAAATTACTCCAAAAAATCTTCTCGTTGGGCAGGAATTTATCTTTTTTTTTTTAATCATATATTCAGATTAATTTTAAAATATCAAATTGACGTTCACAATAGTTATTTTTGTTATAAGAACCCAATATGAAGTTTTTTTCGGCCTCATCTGCTATTTCAGACTCTGCTTTAAAAGTCGTTCACACATTGCTCTAGAAAGTAAACAATTAAACAATTTTTAAAGAAAAATAACAAATTGCCCTTTTTCACATCGACATTTATTTCTCTAAATGTACATTTCAACCACTACGTGGTCATCTTCAGTAGACATTTGTACTGATTAAACAATTATTCAATATTTTTCGGAAGAGAATCTGAAGCAGGTTTTAAAATTAGGTTTTTAGATGTTTTCAAAACCTTTTTACAAATTATTCTAGAAAGTAATACGAAAGTCAGAAGTCGAAGAAAAAAGAAAGATGAATAACCTCAAGAACTGAACTATTAAGAGAAAAAAATTGAAAGTTTAGATTTAATTTTTATTGTTATTTTGGTTATAAATATTTTTCCGGATTTACATCTAGTATTACATATGACGAAATTGAAATATTTGCATGATAAATAAAGTATGCAAACACCTTGAATCAGCTACAAACGATGAAAATACAAAACAGTTTTGAAAATATATAATGTAAATTTATTCGATTCATTATTAATTTTTTATTTGTTTATTTAATTTATGTGCTATAATATTTTTCAGAAGTAGTATAATCTTGGGTATATTATTTTCCGAGCTTCGTGAAAAAAATATTATTGTTAATTACATAACTTTTACCATTTTTCACAGATTATTTTTATATGAGGCGTTCAATGCAATAGTGAACCTAGTCACTTTTAAGTGAAGCTGAGAAAAAGAGGTTTGAAGTTGTTGGTTAATAATTAATTCACATGCGTTTTTCGTTTATTTATCCGTGTGGGAATCTTACAATTTACTTACGACTGAAAGATTAGTAACAGTTTTAAATGCCAAAATAAATTCTTATCAAATTAAATTTAAGATTACACGGTCCGCTGTCGGACTTAGTTCACTTTAGCAGGAAATATTTTATAAAATATTTCACACTGTATTGAAGAAATGATTAGTTTGTAATTTTTATAAAAGATTAAATTTACTACTAATACTATTTTTGAAAATTGGCGGTACCTGTAAATAAATAAAATAACTATTATATTATATAAATACTGACTTATAAAAAAAACTTTATTAATTTACATCAAGTAGACATTTTACTATGTTAATTTAATTCTCCGTTTCATAAATTGGTTAATCATCTTCAACCTCATTTTGATTTTGGGCAGCTCGTGTCTATACTGCTAGCGGCAAGTTAAAAAAAAAGTTATGGTGGACAGGAGGTATGTATGGTAATAAATCTTTCATATCGTTCTGTTACAGGACGTCATGTAGAGTACAGTTGTTGTTGTTAAATGTATTTTAAGGACAGCAGATTTCTGCCAGGACAAGCTTGTTTCTCAACGTTAATTACACGAAAATTCGCGAATTTTCTTAAAGTTCCTTTGAACTTTTAATTTGAATTCCTGGCCTCGTATTTTTAACCAGTTAATAGGCGTGCTGTCAATGTCATTATTTCTATAAGATATGGCTTCTTTTAATGCCTGTGTACTTAAAAATACCTCCCTTTGCATTTCGATAACTTCAAAACGTTGGTTTCTTCTTCTTTGCCTTCTTTATGATATCGAAACAATTTTTTGGCACATAAATATTTTATTTTCTCTTACTACATGATTCTGCAACTCCAAAATCTGCATCACTGGGCAGATAGGAATGGTTAGATACCATAAACTTGAGATCGATGGTTTCCATTTTCATGGCAGGATCTTGTACGAGTTTTAGAAGTAACAATGATAATTTAATGTTGCGATTCTGTCTTGTACAAGAATCGGAATATAAAATTATGTTTTTAAATGTGGTAGCGTTTTCTTTCAGATGCTTTACAATACAGGAAGCTGCTTCCTGAGATCTTCTCCAAGCTTCTGTCTCGTCCCAAACATGCATAAATCCTGTATCTGCATTCATGCATTAAAAAAATGTATGCCAAAATACATACACAAATGTGTTTTATAATAAGCTACTGATGTAGTAACCGCCTTTTGTAAATCAAAAGTACAGACATAAAATTCAGGAGAAGCTAATTACTTGTCAACCTTTAAATTGTCTTTGCCTGTTCAGCACAAGCTAGATGAAGCGATTTTTGGGCTTCAAGCTCCTTTCTTTTTTGTTTGTCAGTTTCAGTACGCAACTTCAAATGTAAATCATCGCATAAACGACTCTTATCTTTACTAGGAATTTAAAGTATAGATTAAATTTAGTGGAAAACACCTTATAGTAATATTTCTCTATGACGGCCGTTGTTTTTTCTTCTGACAATTTCTAAACATATAGGTCATACATTTTTCTGATCTTCAGTTTAGGAAATCAAAAGTACGAACATAAAATTCAGGACAAGCTATTTGCTGGTCAGCCTTTAATTTGTATCTTGCCTGTTCAGCATGAGCTAGATGAAGCGATTTTGGGACTTCAAGCTCCTTTCTTTTTTGTTTGTCACTTTCATTACGTAACTTCAAATGTAAATCATCGCATAAATAACACGTATCTTTACTAGGAATTTAAAGTGTAGATTAAATTTAGTGCACATTGTAGTAATATTTCTCTTTGACGACCGTTGTTTTTTCTTCAGAGCATTTCTGTACATACTGGCCATACATGTTTCTGATGTTCAGATCAGGATTTAGATATCTTCTTTGTGCATCATCTTTTCTACAATAGTGACTCAGATATGATAGAAAAGATTTTATGTGCATATTGATATCAGATTCATTTATTTTATTGTGCCCAATAATGTGTTTTCCACGTTGATCTGCTACTGAAGAAACCTCGTTTTTTCTTTGAGCATCTATAAAAGATCCCACAACTAATTTGTAGAATGCTCAGGAAGAATCTATAAAGCCTCCCACAACTTATTTCCCACTAACTTTAGAACGCTCAGGAAGAACGTGTTACACACTTTAATGTTTACCTCTTTCACTCTTATGGTGTATTCATATGTCAACCATTTTTGTATTCTTGAATCATGTTCGTTTGGACGCTTCCTTTGAACATTAACTCCTTTTACCAAACCAAGCAGAAATATATTTTGCTTTGTAAAATTTGTAAAAGTCCAGAATGAATTAAAAAATATTTACAAATCCTCTGGATTAACATTTTGCACACATTCCCAAATTCTTTTGCATACATTCTTTTACACACATTTTGCACACATTTGACTTACAGATAAAATTGGCATTAAAATGCTTGGCAGCGACGAGTTATTTGTTTCTGAGAAGCAAGATTTCTCACTATTTCTGAAAACTTAATTTTTATTTCTACCCCATTTTCTTTTATCTTGGGGTATTTTTAGACCACGTTCCACGTGTTTGAAATTTTGAGGAATATCTGAAAGAAATTTTGTATTCTTCATAAGAAAAATCATTATCGATACAAACATTCTTAACATTCAAGATGTTTTCCACAGCTTGGTTTGCGTGGTTCTTATTAACTAATTGTATCAGGGGTACATCATCAGAATCTGATTCTGAAAATTAAAATTGATCAATAAAGTGCAATATTATTGCTTGTTTCATTTCACAATTACATTAATATGCAACATATCCTTAGGATAATTGTTCCTGTAAATTGGAAAGAAAATTGTAAGACAATCGGCAATTGATAAATATGCATCACCTTTATTTATTTCCTTTATTTCCACTTAAATTCATCTTAACGCTCGATAATAGTTCAGTTCAGATTAATCCCAAACACTAACTTGCAACAAACTGCGGACTTGCCTGGACTTAGTTCACTTTTGCACTACACTATTATCCAAAATTGTTCACTAGGCCAACACATTACCCCCATCTATCGGGTTTATAATAAGTATGGTTTTAGTTGACTATATACCACTGAAATATATATATTGTGCAGGGTTTAACTCCGAACTTTCATAAAGTGGACTTAGTTCACTATTGCATTGAACCCATCATATATCGAAACATATATTTCAAGCGCTATGCGCTCATCTTCAATCTCAGAAGATGAGTGTAAAAATAAACTGTGAAAAAAGTAAAATAGTTAAAAAAAAGTAATTTATTTAATTACCCACTATATTAAGTACACACTAGAGAATTAAACTTATGGATGTATACATATCGTGCGCTTTACTTCCTACGTTATCCTCTATGTGCGAAATATGGCCTACATATTAAACTAACACCAAAGTTACTAAACGACATTCGCAGTTCATTTTTATAACTTTAGCGTTTATAGAAATACTCACATTTTGATTTAACATGTTTCACCAAATGCTAACCACACGTACATCTAATTTATTTTTACTGTAAATCTAATTTTCCAATAGCGATATCGAATATCTCACAAAACACATTATCGCGAATTCCAGCCTCCGGCATTCATCCTGCACTGACGATTTATGCGTTCTAACTTAAACTAATTAAATCCGGAGCGTGAAACCGGGCATTAATAATAATTTGAAGCAGGCGAATAAGCCGCTTGTTACGACAAATCGCTCTAAAAATTTAAAACCCCCACGCTGTGCTTTTTAATAAAAACCCAAAGTGCCCTTATTAGATGTGGAAAGCCGCCCCAGGGCCTTCACCTTGGTGATAATAAAAAATGCCCTTCTTTTTTCATTAAAAATTATTACTTACATTGTAAGTGCCGAGATCTCAAAGGGGCGCGGCTTTCCTGAAAAAAAAAGTTCGGCATTAACACAAGATACTGAAAAAGCTATATATTTCTACAGAGAGTTTATGGAGTTTTTCAATTTGCAGGTAAGCTAGATAAACAATTTTTGTTTCTCCAGGCAATTAAAATTGCAGTTGCGTAATTACAATTGCAAAACGCATTGACAATATATTTAGTTAAAAAACGTTATTTTGAAATAAGCACTCATATATAAATGGAACACAATTGTGCGAGTTTCACAAAATATTTAATGTTGTACTGCAACAATTGTTTCGCCATACAATGGCTTCTTCAGGCAGATGAAAGCTGCCAGTTCAGTTCACCAATTGTATTTTATTTATATATTAAGATTGAGTTTCATCATGTATCAGCCTCATCAGTCCGACAAGCACTCATAAACACTATACAGGGTGTTGAAAAAAGTATCGCAAACCGTGGCGGGAGGGTAGTATGGCCGAAATATGCAGAAAATTGTTAATCGAACGAACAATGTTCGTTGTTATGAGATTTAACGAACATTATCACCGCTTGTCGCTTCCACCTCACTAAGAAATTATCGCACGATAGGACAGTTGTTAAGAATTGCCTTATTTTACAATTCATTGTATGTAGAGTGAAGTAGTTGTAGTTGCAGAATTTGTAGATCATTATTTTTTTTCTATTAGTATTGCTATTATTAATATTTTTAAAATTATTATTACATTGTTTCTTTTTTTTGTAGGCTCTAGGGCAAACCTTCAAAGGCAATATATGAATGCGGCCGTTTGGAATATGATAGGGGTGGCAAAAATCGTGGGTTGGACCGCAAACGCAGGTTTAATCTGAACCACAATGTGTTCCCTGTTCGGGTAGTTCTGGGTCGCAGTTCCCTAGAACGTTGGGTCGGAATTAATTACAGAGTTTGGTCAGAAATTAAATTTCTGCATGAATTATAGGGGATAGCTGCATATGTAAAAACTGAAGGAACCAATCTGGATCGTAACTGGCGACAAATATTTATCTGAACGTAGTGAAAGGCAAGACAATATTATTATCATTCATTAATAATAATAGCATAATTATATTCATTCATTAATAATAATAGCATAATTATATTCATTATTACATAATTATACAGATTACGACATAATGACGGTCAAAACAATCTTAATAGTATTATAATTATTGTTGCATAATAGTATTATTGTTCATTTATTATAGACGGGTGCATATTTCCGCTGCTGTGGCAAATAACTAGGCTTAGGATAATTATGCACTAAATAGTCCTACTCTAAAAAATATACATGCGAATATGCACTAAAAATTTTGAAAATATGCTCTTAAATATGCACTACAAATAGTTCTAAATCCAGTAACCCTACGAAAGGGTGTGGTAGCAACCTTTAATAGTAAAATGCTTCCATCGGTTTTGAAGTCGTCGAATGCCTTCATAAAATCTCATAATGCAGAAATTTAAATGCTTCTGGAAGCCCCCCAACCCCCTACATAATTCCTTTTTTCTTGACTTTTTGCCATATTTCAACGCCTACAACACCAAAATGTTCAAAATGTATTAACAATCCTGTTTCTGAATAAACATATGATAAATCATACTGTCATATAAATTGTTGAATTCAAAATAGGAAATGCTATCTAATACAGGGTTTTTTTTACGGGCCACATAAAAAAATTAAGTTGATGATGGTTTCTTCGATACGAAACTTTGTACCAAAAATTTTATAACGTTGTCTTGTAGAACTAAAAAAGTGGCAATGAGAAAGCCTTTTGTGTTTTATGCCTTTTCAAATATCTTCACAAAAAAATAAAAACGAAATCGCACAATTTCGGATTTTGTCGAATATCTCCGGAAGTAAGCTGAATATTTCGGTTTTCCCACAAAATAATGCTTACCGCTAAATTGCGCAACTTATGCTATAACCGGCTTTATAAATGTTATGGTTTCCGAGATCCCCATGCCGTTCATCCTTATATTGGACACTCTGTATATTCAGTTTTTGTGTATACAATACCGTTATCAAAATTACTTTAAACAGTTAATATTGATTTAATGAAAGCGGATTATCTTGCTCAAAATAGAATAAACGAATTTAAGAAATGCGAACCAATGCTGAATTTGAAAGATCTATTCCGAAGCAAGTAAAAATGTGAACATTTCTTTTATCATAACCTTAAAATAAGAAAAGTAACTCACAGGCACAAAGAGCGAATTTTCAAATATCATCTGTAAAGAAAAACTACAAATTATCATTATTTATTCATCTATTCGATAGCACTATTTTACAATTGGGAGATCGATTTATAAAGCACAAAGATACGTTGGTAGCTTTCGACTATTTAATTCTGTAAGCGAAGATAGAAAAAATGGCTTAACTCTTTTATATATTTATCCCACACTGGAAATAATAGTAGATGTAGTTTTAGAAGTTAGTGTTTCTAACCCCTCATAATCTTCTTGTTTGTATTTCGTTTGCACCCTCCAACCCGAATTTCTGTATACGCCACTGTACGGATGTAACAGTTCGCGAGTCATCACCCACCACATATGGGAGACCTGAAGATTCGTTGAAATACGACGATGCTATTGATGGATCGTTGAGAAAACTATTAATAATGTTAACTTCATCTTGAATGGGAATGGTCTGTGATGAAATGACGAAGTAAATTCTTTCTGGACAGGATGGTATAATCTGTGCTCATATTCTTTAGCATCTTGTCTCGCATTTCCATTTCAAAACCCATATATACAGGGTGTCTCTAAATTATGGACATGGCTGAACCACATATTGCTGGGATCAAAAAAGACAATATAACAAAACTTATCTATATACAAATGCGTTTAGTTTAGCCAGTATTCAGCTTCAAAGTTAATTTAAAAAAACAAAAACAAAAAGACAACGTTTACATTGATTTGGATGTTGTTTGGTATGACACTTTATACGGGTAAAAAGCTGAATACTGGTAAAATCAAACGCATTTGTATATAGATAAGTTGTGTTAAATCGTCTTTTTTGATCCCAGTAATCTGTGGTTAACCTATTTCCACGTAATTTAGAGACACCCTGTATATACAGGGTCCTGCAACAGTGCGTCGGGCTTTCCTAGTGCCTGTCCCGCGAGAGATAGAAAAAAATGTTTCGTACAAAATGTTATTGGTTTAAAAATCTTTATGCCGTAAAATTATTTTAAAATATACACCGTGCCCCAATTTTGCGGAATAACAAAAACATTATTTTTTAAATAGAACACCCTGTATTTAATCAAGTTTTCATATGGCAGTTTTTAACCTCTACATTTTTGTCTATTTAGTTTTGGATTGTGTTACAGTGTTACCAATTTACAATTTTTTTCTCCAAATATCATGCATCAGGTAGCTCAACTGTAAAAAATCGTAGCGACCTCATTTTTTGAAGGTAAGAATAAGTTTTAGCAATAGTCTCAGGGTAGTTAATAATCAACATTTTTGTAATGATAAATTTGAATTTAGTAATACAGGGTGTCCAGAAAAAAATGCAAAACTTGCATTTTCTTGCAACTTCGAACTTGCGAACTTCAAAGCGGTATAATTCTTTTTGTTTTTAATGAAATGCCTTCTATTTTATATTGTCATTCGATAGGTATTTTTCTTCTCCTTAATTTAATGGGGCATATCTTATGTCTGAACCCCATAGTTGTTGAGATATTCAATATTTTTCACAAAAGTAACCATTTAATTACATTTCTATGCACTGAAGTAGGTCATGCTGAGACAAAACAACTGTCAAAATGTAAGTAAGAATTAATGTGAGATGAACAAAAACATTTTAAACATTACTGTAGTATCGTTTCTCTTTTGTATTAATAATTTTATATTTCATGGTTTTGGAATAATATAATTAATCGTATTACAGACGTACTATCTATTGTTAATTGTTTTTTGTACTCTTTCATTAATATCGACGTCTTGTTTTTCCGTATCATCTAAGAGTACCTACTCCCAAGTATTTAAATTCTTCTAACTGTTCTAAATTGTTCTCTCCTATTTTTATGTTTAAGTTTTCATTTCCTATTGTCATTATTTTGGTCTATTCTATATTAATTTTCATTCTTTCTTCATTTAGTACTTCATTCCAGATGTTTATATTTTTCTGCAACTTTTCTGTACTTTCAGATGTTAGTACTACAGTACTACAACGTCCACTACAAACTCCTTCTGATATTTCTATTCTCCTTAGTGTTCTGTATCCTATATACATTTTTGTAGTTTTTTGTTCACACTTTATTATTTCATCCTTCTATATATTGAAAAGTGTCGGGCTTAGGCTGCCACCTTGTCCCAATCCAGTATTTATTCTAAACTCTTCTGATAGTATGTTGTTTTTGATTTTTATTATTGTATATTTTTATTGTACATGCTCTGTATTATTCTTATTATTTTCTTGCCAATACCCTTATTTTCTATATTTTTTCATACTTTCGTTCTTGGCACTTGCGCCTTTTCCATGTCTAAGAAGGCTAGGTGTAACTTTTTGTTATGTAGTTTTTTTTTTTTCTCTTATCTGCTTAATAGTAAATATCTGCTTGTCTTAATTGTGGCTCTGGATTACTGTTATTTTGTTTTTCAAGATTTGTTCGTATATTTTGACTATTGTATTAAGAATTGTAATTCTTCTGTTGTTAGTGCAATCTTTGTGATCCCCCTTTTTGAAAATTGTCATAATAAGTGCTACTCCCCATTATTCGGGTAATTTTTCTTGTTCCCAGCTTGTGTTTAATATATGTAGTAGAACCTCTTCAGCGGTTTTGTTCATATATTTTATCATCTCCGATGTTATTTTGTCCTTTACAGGTGTATTTCTGTTTTTAAAATTCCTGATTACTCCTTTGAGTTCTTTTATTGTGATTTCTGAAGCTTCTTCTGTTTCTACGTTTTCTGATTTGTTTTCTTTTCTCTGTTCTGTTTCCTCCCTGTTTGGTTTCTTGGAAATATTCTCGCCATCTTTTCATTATCTCTTCTTCGTTAGTTTTTATTTTATTTTCCTTGTTTTGATATATGTTTCTTTGGCTGGTTTTTCTTTTCTAAATGATTTTAGTATCTTATAAAATATTTTTTGGTTTCCTTTGTTATTTGTTTACATTATGTTTTCAAATTCCGTCCATGTGTTAGGCTAGTTCTTTTTCCTATCGTAGCCTTAACTTGACGTCATATTTAATACATAAATTTTCGCCATTTTACCTATTAATAATAATAATCACTTACATAATATACTGTATTTTCATTGGTCAGGATGCGCAGGCTTTATATTGAACTCGATCCGAAGATGGCATTGGCTCCAAATGATTTCCCCACATATAAAGAGTATTCTTTTAGTATTGTATATTAACTATAATTGGAAGGACTTACCGGGGGAGCAACTCCCCTTCCCCCGCCAGTTCTCTCCCCAACTGGATCGCTAGCACTCACGGCTTCAACCATTATTCTCTACGACTATTGTATTTCACCTTCATGTGCAAAGCAGTGACATACACCTCTTACTAGGACGAACCTCTCTTGTGGCAATTACTAGGATAAAGCTCTCTTATTGCAATTACTAGGACAAACCTCTCTTAATGCAATTACTAGGATAAAGCTCTCTTGTTGCAATTACTAGGACAAACCTCTCTTAATGCAATTACTAGGATAAAGCTCTCTTATTGCAATTACTAGGACAAACCTCTCTTAATGCAATTACTAGGATAAAGCTCTCTTATTGCAATTACTAGGACAAACCTCTCTTAATGCAATTACTAGGATAAAGCTCTCTTATTGCAATTACTAGGACAAACCTCTCTTAATGCAATTACTAGGATAAAGCTCTCTTATTGCAATTACTAGGACAAACCTCTCTTAATGCAATTACTAGGATAAAGCTCTCTTATTGCAATTACTAGGATAAAGCTCTCTTATTGCAATTACTAGGACAAACCTCTCTTAATGCAATTACTAGGATAAAGCTCTCTTATTGCAATTACTAGGACAAACCTCTCTTAATGCAATTACTAGGATAAAGCTCTCTTATTGCAATTACTAGGACAAACCTCTTACTAGGACGAATCTCTCTATTGCAATTACTAGGACGAATCTCTCTATTGCAATTACTAGGACGAATCTCTCTATTGTAATTACTAGGACAAATCTCTCTATTGCAATTACTAGGACGAATCTCTCTATTGCAATTACTAGGACGAATCTCTCTATTGCAATTACTAGGACGAATCTCTCTATTGCAATTACTAGGACGAATCTCTCTATTGCAATTACTAGGACAAATCTCTCTATTGCAATTACTAGGACGAATCTCTCTAATGCAATTACTAGGACGAATCTCTCTATTGCAATTACTAGGACGAATCTCTCTATTGCAATTACTAGGACGAATCTCTCTATTGAAATTACTAGGACGCACCTCTATCTAATATACATATTGTAGTTTATGTACTGACCTTTAATCCATTCCAACACCTAATCCATAACCGTCCACATCGCAACACACACCAAAACACCAGATCACACATGCTTTCCCCACAATCGGCACCCAACTTGCATCCACACTCCATAAAAGCACGTAACTCAATGTGCCCCTCGTTCTCGTTCTTAAGCTGAGCGCGTCGCGCCCCGGCTTATATAAACAAACAAAGCCACAGATGCCGCCTCTAATATTAATAATCAATTATTATCCAATGATACAATTTGATACCTAACATTCGGCCATCCTGAAAATCATCACGTCCCGGGATGAACTACTACTCTCAACCTGAACCAATCTAAATATAATCTCCACTCCCATCAAGAAACTTACTAGCCACGTCCTCACATAAAGAAGCTTTTTTTTTTTTTTTAATTGCCATACTGATGCCTTACTCAGTACGTCGAATAGTTGTCTTTAAGCTGCTTGCGGAGCTAATGGTGTAGGGTGCTCCTTGTCTGCTACTGTCTCTCCAAGAGCTGTACTTTTATCTTCTTGAAGGCTGCCTGTTTTGCCGATTTTATGCTATCGGAGAATCTGTTCCATTGGTTGATAATTCTGCCAGTAAACTCCAATTTCAAACCCTTCTATAATTATTGTTGAGTCCCAATGCTATTGCATTTGCTTGCATCGTAGTTGTATATATTCTCGCCAATCTCCAACCTAATGCTCGTTACCTAATGCTACTACTTATGAGGCTATGCTCTATTTTGTGCAATAATACAAAAGTCCGTACGGATATATGTCGGTGTATGTACAGTTGTCTAAAGAGCTATTAAGACTTTTCCTGTAGGGGCAAGATTAAGGCAACTTTCCACGCACAAAACCCCGAGAATTTTGCTTTGTTGTATCTTACATTCTGTTCAATCTCCTTCGTGTAGCAAAGCTCTAGCTGCTCGTTAGATAGTTTATGCTTGTGCCGATGAGCGATACACTAATCCTCTCAGACACCCTAGGATGTATGCCTTAATTTTGCTCACCTTGTAGATTGTTTTTAAATCTCTTGTAGTTTGTCCATCTATGTGCTCGTACCATTCGAGCTCATTTGTATTTCCAAGTCCCGGGCAGGTCATATGCCTCGTCTCTTCCATTGCTGCTGCTCTTAATAGCACGATCGAGCTGGTATCCTATTTATTATATGTCGATTTTAAAACGGCAGTCAACGCTGTCCGATCCCCAGTCTCTACCTTCACTCTAACTTATCCTGCCATTGGTCTAACTAACCTATCATTAGTAATCTTGCAGATCCTTTCACTCATTGCTTTTAGATGACTTCATTCCAGAATTTCCTGGACCTTCCTCGTTTCCGTCTTTCAGGAGGGACCCAATCGAGCATAACTTTTGGCAATTGAAGATCGGGCATCCTTTTCACGAGTCCACACCAATAATTTGTCGTTTTACTACTTCCTGCACGATATTTTTCTTTAAGACGATTAATTATTGTATCCTTGTGTTGCGTACCCTATCCAACCTATCCAACTATTCCAATCCAACTAGAACAATGTCGAAACTCATCGTGATTACCCCTCACAATTTCTCTCCTCATACTTCTCAGTAAAACCCAAAATTGTTTACCATCTACAACTTTATAAAGACGATCGTCAGTTATCTGGTATTTCTTGTAGATGTTTCTTTCATAATCATCCTTTGGTGCCTTTTTTTACATTTTTGTTATTACTTGTAGTTTTCGGTCGGTTAACTGACAATATAACACCCAATTGGCGACTTCTATTTGAAACACAAACTGTTCTCTACAAAACTTTGTTCAGCAACAGAGTTTCTACTTAGACTATCTACATGTGTCATGTTTTTCCCAAGACAATGAATTACTTCAAAAGTAAACTCCTGCAACTGCAACCACGATCTTGCAATTTTAGAGACTAAGTCCGTCTTGCCTACGGCTTCCTTTACTGCATTGCAGTCGGTAACGACTTCAAACGGATTTCCGATTAAATAGACTCGATATATTTTGAGTGTCTCTACGACCGCTAGAGTCTCTAATTCGCATGAATGCCAACGCTGTTCTGCAGCAGACAATTGTCGGCTAAAATAACTTATTGGCTTTAATAAAGTTGGTTCTATTTTCTGTAATAAAATTCTGGCAATACCCTTTTGAGATGCATCTGTATGACTTCTATTTCAGCTGCTGGATCATACATTGCCAATAGACGTTCCACTAATCTTTTTTTTTTTATTCTTCAAAAGATTTTACTTCATCTGTACTTCCTTCCCACGCTTGTGGTTTATGCAGTAACATCGTAAGAGGTTTGGCAATTCTTGAATAATGTTTCACAAACAGTCTGAAAAATCCAGCAACTCCCAGAAATTGCCGTACATTATGAACTGTTGTCGGTGTTTTAATTTGTTTACAATGGGTTATTTCAGTGTCTTTTATTAGGATGTTTGTTTTACGTTAACTCTGCTGTCTACAAATTTTTCTCATCTGTAACTCTTCACAAGATATCCTGTCAAATATTTATTTTCTATCTTAACGAAATATAATTTTTATTTATTTCTACCATAAATATTAAAATAACCCATCACATGATATTTTAATTCATCCGCACACTATTCATGACGTATTTGTTTACTGTAACAGTCAATCCAATTCACCAACATATGTTTTGTGACCACAAAAATCATGTAATTTACTAAGTAATAATTAATATTTCCAGATTAAGTAGATTATTTGAAGTAACAAACTGCACATCGGATAAGCAAACCTGTAGTCTCACGCATTATAAAGAAACTCCTTGAAAACGTCACTTCATCTTACAGTTGGTCATAGGTTGCACCTGGCGAATGTTTATGTAACATTCCAATTTCGGAAATATTTCACCAAACACATCTCAACCTATGTGTTATTTCACAAGATTCCACTTATGACAGTGACGCTCATCAATAATGTTCAATATCCTTACGAACATTGTTGCCAAAACCATACTCCCTTGCATAATTATTTTTCTACAAATACGTACTGCTAATGATATTAATCTTATCTACTTAATTACGAATATCTTGCTGCTTCCGTTCCGGTCATTGGCAATTAACAAGGCGATTTTTACTTGATTTGCAGTTACCGTGTACGTACGAATTCATTTCTCTTACGATAAAACAATAGTAATTGCATCCACCATTTCTGGTGTCAATATATTCCTGTTTATATTACCTGCGAACGCATTCCTCGTACGCTCGCATTTAAGTGCTCTGGGCCATCAACCCCATATTTCTAACCTTATCTTCCCATAATTAACACTTCAAATTATGGGTCCCTTCGCGGTCAACGATCCTTGCTCACAACAAAAACGTATCGGCGTCACGTATCAAATTACACTTAAGTTGCCTGTGCGTATCTCGTGTTACGAAACAACATATTTTCATTTATTGTGTACAGTAATTATCTCCATTTTTAAATTCGCACTTCCCTTATAAAAATACCAAATTTTATAATAATGTAATCAAAAACCCGTTGCACGGAATCGTACTATTTAACGTAATTTGTATGTTTCCACGTTACAATGTCAAGTTCGCCTCTAATTCGCCGGTCCAAATTCATACCAATTGCTTTGAAGATACGCTCAATTCTTCTTTAATGTATTTACGGCAGTATTCTAATCTTCGGTTGTACCCATTCATCTCTCACTAAATTCTTCACACATTGCAACAGTTGGCACGATAGCTATCAATTACATTTTTTTTTTAAACAGTTTAAAACCAATTCGTACCACAATCACTCAGATCTCAATAAATTCCAGTATAACACGCTGCGTCATTCTGTCTACTTTGTATAACATATTTCACTAATGTGCATAGTTCACATTAACACCCAGTGCATTTTGTTTTCATTTACTTAATATTATTATTTCTACAGAAATAAATCAACCTCTCGCAGCAGCAATAAGTCGTGATCTGTTTCACACCATCGAAGTTCTCATGTTTATATTTTAATCCGTATGTGCGCTCTCGTTGTTCAAAATGCTGTATAGACGTAACTATATCGAACAATCATCCACAACTTTTTAATTTCTTGTAACATTTTCAACCTCCGAATCCAACACTCCGAATATTTTTCAATCGCTTAAATAGTTTTCGTTACTTATATCCTTTGTAGCAACTTGCACTCTTACACACCAGATTATCAATTATATACATATATTTCCTTCATTTAAGGCAATCTTATTGTTTTTAAATCAATCATCCAATTCACCAAATCATGTCATTACACGACCATCTGTAATTCTGATTAATCGCATCGTACCATTGTACGCATTTAAAAATTTCTTCCAGTCGCTTACAATTTAACGCCGTCCGAGATTAGTCATTAACTCTCCTGTAAATTGTTTCCTATTTATTTTAAAGAGCCCGCCGTATCGGCACGCAGTCACCAAACAAACACTTGAGATAACTCATGTGAATGCCTCCACATTCAGGCGAGGTTAATATTTTCAAACAAAATTCATCAATAATCACGTTCAGTGTTCCGAATTATTTCCAACCAGAATAATACACTTTATTCTGGCTGAACAATTGTCACGCCACTTGTTCATAATTACTTCAACATTATTCGCAATATGCATCCTATTAACTAATTATTTATCTTTCTTAATCTCTATCTCATACCAGAATGACTTAATTTCTGGAAATATTTAAATAATTTTTACACAAACCAACCCAATTTGTGTTAATTAAATTACAATCGAAGTCACAGCAATGTGTATTTATTTACTTTTTCCTCCGTCTAGAAACAAACTCTAGACTTTTCAGTCCATGACCGTGAAACGCTGTGTATACCTCTCCGGAACGATAACATAAACAGCACTTGTATACAGTGAGGTCGACCACAATATTCCAAACGATTTGATTAATATCAACTCGTTCGTTTTAATATTTCGATACATATTGTTAAAAATTATTTCCAAATTCACAATTTTAATTCGTATTTTCTCTCTTCCTCCTTATTAAACACCTGTCCAATTTAACATGAATAAAATTATTCCAATTCTCATTGTGCAACCTTAATTTTTGCACGTGCTAATCCCAAGCCAATCACATCTTCAGATCGTTCAATCGTTCAGATCCCACTTCTGATGTTGTTAGGCTAGTTCTTTTTCCTATCGTAGCCTTAACTTGACGTCATATTTAATACATAAATTTTCGCCATTTTACCTATTAATAATAATAATCACTTACATAATATACTGTATTTTCATTGGTCAGGATGCGCAGGCTTTATATTGAACTCGATCCGAAGATGGCATTGGCTCCAAATGATTTCCCCACATATAAAGAGTATTCTTTTAGTATTGTATATTAACTATAATTGGAAGGACTTACCGGGGGAGCAACTCCCCTTCCCCCGCCAGTTCTCTCGCCAACTGGATCGCTAGCACTCACGGCTTCAACCATTATTCTCTACGACTATTGTATTTCACCTTCATGTGCAAAGCAGTGACATACACCTCTTACTAGGACGAACCTCTCTTGTTGCAATTACTAGGATAAAGCTCTCTTATTGCAATTACTAGGACAAACCTCTCTTAATGCAATTACTAGGATGAAGCTCTCTTATTGCAATTACTAGGACAAACCTCTCTTAATGCAATTACTAGGATAAAGCTCTCTTATTGCAATTACTAGGACAAACCTCTCTTAATGCAATTACTAGGATAAAGCTCTCTTATTGCAATTACTAGGACAAACCTCTCTTAATGCAATTACTAGGATAAAGCTCTCTTATTGCAATTACTAGGACAAACCTCTCTTAATGCAATTACTAGGATAAAGCTCTCTTATTGCAATTACTAGGACAAACCTCTCTTAATGCAATTACTAGGATAAAGCTCTCTTATTGCAATTACTAGGATAAAGCTCTCTTATTGCAATTACTAGGACACACCTCTCTTAATGCAATTACTAGGATAAAGCTCTCTTATTGCAATTACTAGGACAAACCTCTCTTAATGCAATTACTAGGATAAAGCTCTCTTATTGCAATTACTAGGAAAAACCTCTTACTAGGACGAATCTCTCTATTGCAATTACTAGGACGAATCTCTCTATTGCAATTACTAGGACGAATCTCTCTATTGCAATTACTAGGACAAATCTCTCTATTGCAATTACTAGGACGAATCTCTCTATTGCAATTACTAGGACGAATCTCTCTATTGCAATTACTAGGACGAATCTATCTATTGCAATTACTAGGACGAATCTCTCTATTGCAATTACTAGGACAAATCTCTCTATTGCAATTACTAGGACGAATCTCTCTAATGCAATTACTAGGACGAATCTCTCTATTGCAATTACTAGGACGAATCTCTCTATTGCAATTACTAGGACGAATCTCTCTATTGAAATTACTAGGACGCACCTCTATCTAATATACATATTGTAGTTTATGTACTGACCTTTAATCCATTCCAACACCTAATCCATAACCGTCCACATCGCAACACACACCAAAACACCAGATCACACATGCTTTCCCCACAATCGGCACCCAACTTGCATCCACACTCCATAAAAGCACGTAACTCAATGTGCCCCTCGTTCTCGTTCTTAAGCTGAGCGCGTCGCGCCCCGGCTTATATAAACAAACAAAGCCACAGATGCCGCCTCTAATATTAATAATCAATTATTATCCAATGATACAATTTGACACCTAACACATGATTTTTCTTTGGTTCTTCTTATTATTTCCTTTACTATATTTTTGTTCTCTTTATATTATACTTCGTATTGATCAGGTGTGTTCAGTTAAAACCCATGTATGAAAACTATATCTGCGTACTCTACTGCGCTGAAATTGTACATTTTTAATCAGTACTTCGGCAAAAACAAAGAAAACTGGAATTTGAGATAAGCTAGTTTTGTTATTATCAGATGTAGTATTACTTTGTTCTTCACCTCTATCTTAATAATGAAAAGGTTGTAACCTCGTAAGTAAGAGATGAATCGGAGTATAATTTAACTTTTTGATTGAGTATTACATCACCTTTTATCTGTCAAAGTTTTTCACCGATCTTATAGATCACCCTGTATATACACCCTGTATGATAAAAAGCGCCCAAGACATAGCGACTTCATTTGTTATTTAATCATCAACAAACCATATGTATTATTAAATGGAACAGTCTTAGCTATAAGTTGGCGGAAGAAAAATCTTTTCTATTCACTATAATTTATTTGTTGTAACGTCACCGACAATTTTTTTTAAATGTCTCAGTATAATTCTTTGGTCTAGTCTTGTAGAGCATTTTAAGTAGCTAGTAGGGTCTGTTAAATACGAAATTCACTGGAACAAACAGTTGGTATTTCCCTGTGTCACATATGCGGTTAAACAGTTTTAAAATGAAATCTATGTTAAGGTATTAAGCGTAAATGTCATTTGGCCCGGTGCATTGTTTCGTGAAACCTTTCGACAGAGTTCGCTTGCTCTATGTACTACAGTGTCTCCCAAGAATAGGCTCTGTCGTCGTACGCAGCTCTCGAGACTCGCATTAGCTCCATGCGTTTTTGACTCCGCTTTGATATCATCAGCCACCCCTGGGAGCGAGCTCTTCCCCTTGATAAATATACGAGTTATGTAACGTCTCTATCGCGACACGTCCGGAATTTATATTGAAATATTATCCGTATTCATCGGTGTCGCCGCCTCCGCCACTGCATCGTGCGCCCCCGCGCGTCAATTACTTTGCAGTCCTCGGGGCGTCCCCACAGCGGCGTCGCCCCGGCACAGTCAGATTGAAGTTTTATGCAAGGCGGAATTAAAGTGCATGTAAGCGGCATAAAGAAGAAAACAATGAAACAGTCGTAAACAGGGTATGAAAGTTTTTATTTTAGCATTTTCCATTGTGGAGTTTAAAAACTCCCGTAATTTGAAGTTTCCCAAAGTACAAACCAAGGACGCGGGGGTAGGGGATGAGTAAAAACTTATGATCGATGGGAATATAATAAAATAGAACGTCGGATGGATACGAGTAAGAAAAACAAGCACAACCGAACGTCAGTGCTCAAGACCAAGGGAACGTGAACGACCGCACCAATAAATTTTTACACACACACCCGTGCACACACCGTACACACATATGCCGGATATACCGTCCACTTGGTAAAAACGCTCCAATTTTTTCCTGCTACCAATCGGTCTCGATTTGTTACGAGCGCGGCAAAAAAAGCGCGCGCGCTTCCGTTTCCGGCTCACCCACCCCACCGTTATTATTGGCGGCCGTAATTATTTCCGGGTCCCGCTCGAGATGGGCAATTAAGAAAGTTCCAGACTAAAAAGAAAACCTTGCGATTTTTTTTCATCTACGAACGGGTCGGGGTGGAATTAAAAGTTCCAACGGATTAACACCTCAAGCCAACCTTTTTACCTGTCGACGATGCGGATTATTTGACTCGAACTGGCACCAGTCGAAATGGGATTAAAATCCGAAGGCAGGAAATAGATGACAATTTCATTGCCTACGTTTCACATACTTTTATAATTGGCGGTCCGGCTGGAAAAGGGGCATACGTGCAGTATTTAGAGTTTTGCAAATTTTGCAATAATCGGCTTTTAAGTTTAAACATTATGCATTTTTAAACCATTCGTTAATACAAAAAGAAATGCATCCTACGAGGACTCTATGATTTGCTATTTGGTAAGCAGTAGGTTAGCGCGAAATGCCAAAATGTATGTATTTCTTTTTATCAGAAAAAAACGTACATAAATCGTTTTTCACTAAATAATAGAATAGAATAGAATAGAAATTTATTACGTGATAATGTTATAGTTATTAACGTCATTAGGCCTATATGCAGCAAATAACGGATGCAGGTTGAAGTTTTTAAACCGAGGCGAAGCGGAGCGTGGCGTATCGCAGCCGAGGTTTATAAACTTCAACCAAGCCTGTTATTTGCATATCGGCCGTGTATCATTGAAGATTTTTCGTAATACGAATATTTTAGCAATATTTAGTTCACATAGATGTAGAAGAATAAATTTCGGATGATCCCTTTACGTAGGCTAGTAGTACACCTTCACTCACCAATTTAATCTGTTTATTTTTGCGCCACTGTAAAAAATCTCGTGTCTTCGTTTTTTTTTGTGCAGCAAGTCAATACTTGCAGCCGATGCTGCCTCCAATATCTCGGCAGGAATTTCAAAGTTTTCTTTATCCATTTTGACGGACCGGCAACTAACTATGCAACTATTTACTATGGCCGACAGGCATCTGTCAGTCATGGCCTGATCAATTTTAAATTTGAATTGTTTAACCATGGTGGTCGTGCGTTAAGAATTCTTAACGGCCGCTGACCGTTTAGCATGACATTACAGCGGTTTTTTAGTTTTGATAAAATGGTATAACAGTATAGTATTACGAATTTAAACAAGTCAAAATATCATATTAACACAGTAAACATAAGTAGACATATTGAAAAGGTAACATATTCAAATAGATGCGTATCATGATCGTAAATGACACAAAAACATATACTGGACAAAGCAACCTCACGTTACACAATTAAAATTACAATTAAAATTACGTGAATTCAATGAACTCTCCTATGTCATAAAATGCCTTAAAAGAAAGGAAGCGCTTAACATCGCTTAGGAACCTGACTGTTGGTTGGTTTCTTGTATCCGCTGAAATCAAGTTGTTGAACCTAATGGCATAGTACTGTGCACCTGTTCTGGCTTGTCCAGCCTAAATCGTGCTAGATAGATATTTGCTTTATGCCTGGTATCGTGTTAGTGCATGGCCTCGTGCGTTTTGAAGGAGTCTATGTGACGGCGAATATGTCTTAAGCATTCGTAGATATATAACGAAGGAAGAGTTAGTACTCCTAATGATGTAAACGAGTCCCCGTAGTCATCTCTATACTTCAAGCCAGCGATGATTCGAATAGCTCTTCTCTGGAGTCTAAAAATACGGTGGCTTGCTGCCGAGTGGTCCCATATAATAAACCCGTATGAGATATGGTATGAGATATGGATATGGTATTGTTTTTCCTGGGAAATCGAAGCAACAAGATTTCTCACCAGGAAAGTGTTTGCCGAGAGCTTTTTGGCTAGTCTTTCACCGTGAACATTCCACTGCAGTTTGGTGTCCAGATAGATACCAATATATTTGGTCGAAGTTACCAGATTAGTTGATACGTCTCGTTTAATTGAGAAGGTCATCTTTATAGTTTTGGCGGAGTTGAGACTGAGTCGGTTACTGGCAAACCACTTTGAAGCTACCAGGAGAGCCTGAGAATTCAAAAGTTCAGAAGATTCAGTGTAAGCTCCCGAGATGCTAACAGTGGCGTGGTCAGCATATAACACATTGTTAGCATTTGTTAGATTGACTGGTAAGTCATTCATGTGATGAAGGAACCGGACTGGTCCGAGGATTGAGCCCTGTGGGACTATTTACTTCTTTTGGTTCTGAGATTTCACCTGGTTGGGTTAGGAGGGCCTAGTTGGGAGGGCAACTACGCCCCCGGAGGCGTTTGCCCCCGATGAACCCACTTACTACAGCTCCAGAGGCATATTTGAAATCGTAGATATCTCCATCACCCACAACTTCCCCCGCCCAATCAATACCACAGCCCATAATAACCAACACTTAGACCACTTCCCAGTCATATTCAATACCTCCTTCTCCTCAACTAAAGTCTCCTCACCCAGAACCCGTGTACAAGACCACGACTGGGAATCCTACGAAGGTATCCTTACAGCAACACCTCTCCCAGCAATTGACCCCCTCAACATATCTCCCTCAATCAAGGTCCTCAACGACAACATCACCAAAGCCCTTAAAAACACAATAAAAACCTCCCTCGTACAAACACCTCCTCAGCCCTCCCAAGACACATAGTTGACATGATCTAACATAAAAACAGGACGAGACGAGACTACCAACTCTCCTTTTAAAACCGAGGTTAACAGGCTGGTAGCAGAAATTAAATCTGCTATCAAAGAACACCGTGCAAAGACATTTGACGACATGTTACCAAGACTCGCGGAAGACACCGATATACACAGAGCGCAAAGAATACTCACATGACACAGACGCAACATCCCTACACTTACCCGTGATGGCACATCGTTCGTAGAAGGGGTGGTCGAAAAGATCGAACTTCTTGAGGACGTGCACCAATCACAATTCACCCTTATCACCATTCTCCTATTCCCAATCCCCAATATACTTGACTTACCATACAATGACATCAACTTCACAGCATCCGAAGTGACCTCGGCAATTCTAAACATCAAAAAACATGAAGCGCCAGGAGTCGATCATATCACCACCTCCCACCCACATACATCACGCACATCACCAACATCTTCAACTTCATCAATTCCTTCCGTACATTTCCCGAAATCTGGAAGGCCGCCGCAATCGACCCTGTACACAAATTCGGCAAACCAAGCACGCATCCGGCCAATTATTGCCCGATCAGCCTCCTCAGAGGTCTCAGCAAGGCCTACGAAGAACTCCTACTCGACCTAATTACTTCCCATCTTGACCAACACCACATCATTAGCCCCAAGCAATTCGGTTTCCGTCACCAACACTGCGGCGGTCCTTCTGGATCTAAGTAGCGCATTCGATAAAGTTATCCACACCAGTCTGCTCTGCAAAATGGCAGAGACTGGCCTCAATTCCCGCATCGTCGACATCCTCATCACCTACTTAGAGGGCCGGACCTTCAGTGTCAAAATTGGCAACACCATCTCCATCCCACGACCAATTCTTTCTGGCATACCACAGGGCTCAAAGCTGGGTCCGGTCCTCTTTAATATATACGTCAATAACATAGCCAGACCGACAGACAGACGGGTTAGGATTTCCCAATACCCAGACAACACCATCATCACCGCCACATAATCCTCCCTCAAACTTGCCACTGCCCTGGCACAAGCATAAGCCCGCACCGTTATATCAAAAATTTCCATAATAACCCATCTACCCCCCATCCCCCCCATCACTCGCCAAAACGTAAACCTTCCTGCATGACCTACGTGCAAGTTCCTCGGTGTGATCATGGATAGGAGACTCACCTTTCATGACCACATTGTCAAAACAATCTCCAAAGCCTATGGCAGTTTGTTCAAACCGCTTTCCTTCCAGCTCAAACTCCCAAACCGGCACAAAATGATCCTGTATAAAACCTACACCCGGCCAATACTAACTTACGCCTCCCCAGCTTGGACTCCGTGCCTCCTCAGGAAGAGTTGGAGATCATTCTCAGCTTTCAAATTAAACACATAAAGATAACCCTGAGATATCGTCCAAACATGAACAACGAAATAGCCCACAACCTCGCCCCAATCGCCCACATCGGTGAGCACATATGGGCCCTGTGTAGAGCCTACATGGGGCGCATGTGTCTTCATCCTAACCCCCAAATCTCTTCACTCTTCAGGGAGGACATAGGCCCTCTCCGTCATCCTCTACCATCACAAGTCCTACTCTACCATTCTTAACCCACCTCGCATAAGTGCCGGCTGTAACTTTAACTTTCACTTCATCACTATCAAATTGCCATTCAAGGCCAACAACCCACCAACTTTACTTCGGCTCTACAACACAATAACAATATCAATAATATATCACCCCCCTAATATCACCCCCTACCTCCCAAGGCTCAACAAACTCCGCCGTACTGTGGCCAGGAGTGCCACTAATTCTGTTAAAATTAAAAATAATAATAATAATAATAGTAATAATAATAAATTGTTACTATTACCACCTCCCAACCCAAACATAATCACCCCATCCACCTAAACATTATCAAGCCAGAGCTATAACAGCCCGCACCAAAAGGTAAAAGACTCGAAAAATTGCCTGAGGGCGATTGGCCAGTACACGCAGGAAGATGATAAGCTTAGTAAAATGTGGATTATATAGGGCGGAGCACTCGAAGTTGAGTAGTTGGGGGGTTGCTCAGGTTGTGAGGGGCAAGAGAGGTGGGAGGGGTACCGTTCGGTCCGGTTACTAACCTCAATCCAGTTATGATGAGTACATTCAACAGAAAATAGGTTTTTATTTGTATGTAGGGTAGCAACCCCAATATTTACATTATGTTTTAAAAATAATGACTTAAAGATGGCATCTGTTGGCATCAATACATTGTTGGAGGCAATCCTCCTCAAACTGCGTTGTGAGATGTCCAATGCAATGCAATATCATGTTTTCAAGCAGAACGATTTGCTCAATTGCTTGCCTCACTTGCTGCACATTTTCTGAAGTCCTTATAATTTTGCATCGTCTTGAAGGTGCTTTTGCTAGTGTATATCCCGATTTTTCCAAGTTTGTTATCCAGGCAAGAATTGAGTTTGCACTAGGAACTTAACGCGCGCAAGGAATGTTGAATTTTCGGGAGAACGCTTCTTGCGAATAATAAACTGAATTGGGATTTGTGACTGGAAAGAACAAGATACCTTCCACCTCTCTTCCCCTACCACAGCCTGAGCGGTAAAGCCTACAAACTGCTGAACCTCGAGTGCCCCACCATGTATGTACCATATACACCGGGCCCACCCTAAAGCCCCATGAAAATTGGCAACTCATCAATCAATTCAGATCATAGCCACATTGCAGAAGTAGAATGGGTTTCCAATTCCAAAATCTAGTTTAAATGGTTTAAAGTGGACACGGTGGATAAAATATTGTCAGTAAAACAGTTTATATTCCGCCCTCTGTACTGCGCGTTGTTAATTCATAACAAGAAGTGATACCACTTCAGTTCCTTTTCTTGAGCAACACCAGAAGAACATTGCTACGAGCATCTCCCCCGTGTTCCACGTTGTTTTTAATGAAATTTAATTATTCTCCCCAGCCACATGCCGCGGGCGCCGGCGGACGCCATTGCATTACGCCGCCCCTCCGGTCCCATGAGCCGTATAATATTTAGTATTTAACCGAAAAGGCAAGACGGAGGTGGCACAAAGGGCAGGCTGGCTCAAAGCGACTCCCGCGTTAAATTTTAACGAACTTTGAAAGGGCGACTTCATGAAGGTGTCGTGCGATATCTTTGATCGCCGCTCTACCGCCCCACCGACAGTTTTTTCAGCTCGCGCGGCGATTTTAATTGAAATATTCCCGACATCAAAGCGAAATGGGGACTGCAGAGAATGACTTTGCTAGTTGTTGATTACGGTTGAGGCGAGACTCTGGCTTATTAGTTTGCGTTGTCTTCATTTACTCAAAAAAATAATTATTATATTGCTCTTCCACCTGTACAATTCTGATATAATTCTAAAGTTTATAGATACAAAGTATTGAATTCCTCGGTAGTCTGAAACTCTAATGAGTCACACTTATGATAATTAAATGAATGAAATTAAGATAAATTAAATCTCTAAATTTAGATTTATAGAAAATCTCGCATTCAACCGGTTTTGGAAAATTTCTAAAATCGGACATTTCACAATTTTAATCTGCATATCTTAAATGGGTGGTCGCCAGTTCGCTACTTATAGGAATGGTCATTCAGAGAACCCACTAAAATATAGCTGAATTTTGTGGCATTGTTGGGAAAGCAATAAATTATGTGCTGATTTGCGATTTAAAGAACTAATGATAGGTGGTGAATATATAAATATTGTTTTGTAAATTAAAGTAGATAGTGGTAGATAGAAAGATAAATAATTCAGTAATAAACTTCTTCCCTCTCTCACAGTCATGGTTGTACAACTGTTAACTAACCAAGGAATACTGAATGTGATCCAGGTGTATGCACCTACTGCTGAAAAGAGCGAACAAGCAAGGTCGAACAAGCCATTAAAATCGCCAAATCAAGGGATATTACGTTGATCATTGGGGATTGGAACGCCAAGATCGGTAAATGCAAATATGGCGAATGGGTTGGTGAGTATGGGCTAGGTTCAAGAAATGAAGAGTTCTCTGATGTTTTGCCAAGAAAACAAACAAGTCATTAAGAATGAAAACTCAGAGATTCAAAAAACAAGGTAATTAGAAATCAAATAGATTACATAACTATAAACAACCGGTACAACAAATACAATTACATTAGTAAAAACATACCCAGACGCGGAAATTGGGCCAGATCACATCCCACTAGTCGCCAAATTCCGAATTAGACTTAAAAGAGTCCAGAAGATAGCACAGAAAAAATGAATAGATAATACCCGACTAAAAGACCTAAACATAAAGCAAAAAATTGTAATGGATATCCAATTAAAACTCAAAAAGATCGAGGAAATCGAGACAGAACTTGATGTGGAAACACACTGGGCAAAAATCAAAGAAGCTTTATTGGAACCGGCAAAGAAACACCTGCAAAAAGAAAAATTGAAAGAAAAATGAGAATGGATGACTGATGAAATTATGAGAGTTATGAACAAAAGAAAAACATATAAAGACAAGAACATGGAGCAATACAAAGAACTTAACAGAGACATCAGGAACAAAATACGTAAAGCAAAAATAGTATGGGTCAAGGAATAATGTAGGACAATCGAAAATCTTGGAGCCAAGTATGATGCATTCACTATGCACAAGAAAGTAAAGTAACTCAGTGACAGAATAAGTAGGAAACAGGCGTCCATGCTAACAGACCGTCAAGGCAACATTATCGTCGATGTAAAGGACAAACTAAAACCATGGCAAGAATACGTGGAAGAACTTTTTAAAGATGACAGAACCTCCCTCGAAGACGTGCAAGAGGAGACAGGCTCGGGAATAACAGAAGAAGAAGTGATACATGTTATAAAATCAGCAAAGAATAAAAATGCGCCAGGGCGAGATAAAGTACTATCTGAACTACTCAAGCTGATACAAAGTAACCAGGTACATGTACTAGTGAGTTTGTTCAGCAAGATCTACAGGACCGGCACAATACCGCAAGACTGGTCACTGTCAACTTTTGTCACCCTCCCAAAAAAGACACTAGCTGTGCGTCACTATCGTACCATCAGTTTAATGAGCCACACACTAAAGATCCTCCTTAAAATTATTCAGTACAATTTACAGAAAAGTGGAAGAAGAGATAGGGGAAACTCAATTTGGTTTTCGAAATGGATATGGAACCCGGGAAGCATTGCCTGCTTTTAATATACTATCCCAAAGATGCCTAGATGTAAATCTGGAAGTTTTTGCCTACTTTGTTGACTACAATAATGCAATTCATAAGGTCAGACACAAACCACTTGTTGAGATATTAAAGGAAAAGCAACTAGACACGCGGGATATAAGAATAATATCGAATCTTTACTACGGGCAGAAAGCAATAGTTCAAGTTGGGAGCGACAAGACCGAAGAAATCATAATTAAAAGAGGAGTCAGGCAAGGATGTGTGTTATTATCACCGTTACCGAGTGTCAGTAGTGCCGGACTCTTACCGGCTAACACCGTTCTTTTGCCTCTTACCCTTCTTCCCGGACCACCGTTTCCGATATCTTCAACGGGAAGAAAAGCAGGCTCTCAATGTCATTCCTCGTTTTTGCGTTCTTGCATTATGTGCACAATAATGTGTTGCAGGGCCTTCCAGTTTTCCTTTGACGCAATCATTTTTGACACAATATTGTCTGGTTTCACGTCACTGTCGATTACCGCTTCCGTCATTCTTCTTATTTCTTGCCATATCTGGCATGTGAACAGCCCATGCTTGAAACTATGCTCCTCTCCACAGTACGCACATCTGTGTTTCCTCGGTAATTTGCATTCTTTTCTTGTATGTTCCAAATGGTCCATAGCCAGTCAGCGCCTATGTGAGTCAGAAATCAAGGTTCTGTGCTAACATTCCACCCACGCCTTGATGTTTGGGATAAGCCTTTTTGTCTATTGTCCTTTTTCCACATTTTTATTCCATCGCTTTTGCCATAGGTTTATGAGACTCTCTGTTGTCCTATTTTTTGCTGCCTTTTTGTCTGCGTCGGAGCCTTGGTGTGTCTGTTTCCTTTCCATCACCAGAAGATCTATAGGTGGTATGTCCGTTACTACTTGTAATGCCACGGTAGATGTTGATCTGTGCGCAGAAGCTATTCTCAATAGCATTTTCCTTTGTACAGAGTTTAACAGGCTTCTGTATTTTTTTCTCTATTGCCTTGTACCATATTGGCGCTCCATATAAAATAATGTTGTCCTACAGAGCATCCAATTTCCCGCTTTGCGCTAGTAGGCCCCTCGGTATTTGGCAGTAGTCAGGTCAAAATTGCAAGTCCAGACTGCTCTGCCTTTTTTACAGCCTCTCAAATGTGGATATCGAACTTCCCCCGACTGTCCAGGTGTATTCCTAGGTACCTTACCGATGTTGTAGGCTTTATTTCGGCATCGCACAGTGGGACAGCTTTGGCCGCTAGCCGGACAAAAATCCACAGAAAAGCAGAAACATCGTCAATGTCGTTAAAACTAGTGCCAGGATTTTAATTATAGTCTAATGCACCCATGGTACAAAGGGTTTCTCTTTAAGAAGAGTTTGAATGCCAGTATTACACCGAAACGAGTCGCGTGTCGTGAATAATTCTCGCGCCTACTTTTTAATGTATGATTATTATACTTGCTTAGTATTTTTTTTTAGTAATCAGTTACTTTGTACGACATATACATTCTAAATTATAACCAAATTATTTCATCTTGTTTATTTTTCCATCAGATATGCAAATAAATAGGCGATATTTTTTATGAAATAGGGTGCACTAATTATGCAGGAGTTCGCAGGGGTTTAAATTGTATGGCATAGTATGCTCTCAACCTTCATCTATCATGTGCCATTTCGTTCATCTGCCACCTTTTGCCACCTTCGGAGTTAATAGTATGAATGTAGGGCGCGTCCTATCAAAAATGAAACAAAGTCACTTTTCTACTTACATATTTTTTTTTTATTTTGATTAAATTATTGTGGAATGTCAATTTCATTTCAAATTTCATTTAATAACATCACGGTTGATTTTCTTTCAAAAAACTGACCTACATTTATGCTTAACGCAATTTTTACGTTTGATAATAAAAAAGGCTCCCCTTCCTACATTTTAAATAATTGAATCTACAATTTGATGTTTTTTTGTCGACTTCAAGTGTCAAAAAGCCAAATACAAGATTTCAGATTTTTGTCCGGCCAAAATCGCTCCTGTCCCACTGTGCGTCGCCCAATTTAAATACGATGTCCTCTTTTCCCCTTTTGCCTTTAAGCATTACTGCCTCTGGTTTTTGTGGGGCCAAGGCCAGTCTATTTTCAGTCATGCAATTGTTTATTCTGTATAGGCATTTATTTTTGCAGGTTACTAGGTTCTCTTTTTCCTCTGCTTTTACCAGTAACGCCAGGTCGTCTGCAAAAGCGATCGTCGTGACATTTCCCATCAGCGGTACCTTCAAAACTCCGTCATATAGCAGATTCCATTATATCGGTCCGAGAACTGATGCCTGTGGGACACCAGCTTGGATATCAAGTTCGTCTTTTCCATTATATCGTACCTTTCTATCTTTCAGGTACTCAGATATTGTATTTATTAGATATGAGGGTATCTTTCTCCGTCGCATTTCTTTGATAATTAAGCTGTGACTTACAGTATTGAATGCGTTCTTCACATCTAGTTGCGCCAAGACGCACCACCCATTGTCTTCACTGTTTACGATTTCTATAATCTTCTCAATTGCTTGGACAGTTGACCTCCCCCTTCGAAAACCATACTGATTTTCATGCAGTCCTTCCCCGCTCCCGATTTCTCTAATTAGTCTTTCTCTCGTCATGCTCGTACTGTTTGCTCAGTGTGTTTAGCAGGCATATTGGTCTGAATGAAATAGTTTCTATGCTCCTAGCTCCTTTTGGCAGTAAGAGTAAATTGGCCACTTTCAACTCCGTTGGGAATTTCTGCAATATTAGAATTCTATTAAGTTCCTCCAAAAGCCAAAGAGGCCACTGTTTTGCTACTTGCTTAATAACCTCATTGGGTATTCCATCCAGCTCTGGTGCTTTTTAATTTTTCATCCTTTCGGTGGCTTGCATCAATTCTTCCGCGCTAAAAGGTGCTATCTGTGTGGTCCCTTTTTCCCTTTTCCTTCTGTCCAATTTTCGACGCTGGAAAAAGTTCTTTCACCCCTTTCTTTTTTGTTTCGCTGTCCAGTTTGGACGGTAATTTGTACCTTAGACTGTTCATCACTATTTTAAAGCAATTTCCCCAAAACAACGTATCAACAACAGTAGATACGCCGATGACGCGGTACTAATAGCTGAAACTTTAGAAGACCGCAATACATTCTAAACAAACTAGTAACAAGTAAAAAAAAAAACAAAACAACTTTGTTATTTCCACTCACACTTTTTTTTTGAAAAATATTTAGTGACTGCAGTTTCGACTAAGGTCTAGTCATTATCAAACTAAGTCAGTATACAATATTTTAAGTAGTAACAGCTAGTGAAGAGGAAGGTCTGGCATTGAATGAAAAGAAAACGCAATTCATGATTATCTCAAAGACACGTAGAGTTTATGGGAATGTCTATATTCGTGGTCGTCTCATTGAGCATGTGCACAAACATAACTCCTTAGGAACTAATGTTAATAACAACAACGACATATCTCAAGAAATAAAATTAAGGATAAAAAAGTCCGTGCTGCGTTCGTGAGCATAAAATGCGTTTTCTGTACTCATGACATAAATCTAAACTTTAAAATGCGATTAGTTAGATGTTATGTTTTCTCCATACGGCTATATGGTATAGAGACATGGACATTGGATAGGAGCGACACTAATTAACTAGAAGTCTTCGAGATGTGGCTTTATCGGAAGATACTTGGGGTGTCATGGGTCGACAAAATTACTAATGCTGAGATTCTCAGAAGAATGGCTAAACAACGAGAAATCTTAATAACCATCAAAAGACGGAAACGTGAGTAATTGGGCCACGTAATGAGAGGACAGTTATACCAACTACTGCGGTTGATCATGCAGGGAAAGATCCAGAAGTATTGGACATCGACGTACATCTTGGCTTCGAAATTTGAGAGAGTGGTTCCAGTGCACATCCACCGAATTGTTCAGAGCAGCTGTTTCAAAAATAAGACTAGAATTGATGATTGCCAAACTTCGCAGTGGAGAAGGCACTTAAAGAAGAGAATAAGAAATTAAAGAATTGCACTTTTTTTTATTATACCTCGTAACCCCATAATTTTGACTGCTTCGCCTTTTGAGCAGTTATCAAGGCAGCATTCTCGAGTAGTCAGTCAAAATTATTTCGTATATATGTTTTCCCTAGGGATAAATAATCTGTTTTCAATGCGTGCTAATTTATATTTCGTTTTCGTTGTGTAATGTGCAAACACACTAATCTAATATATGTGCACACATACGCACAAACACACACGTTATACGATTACTTTTACTACCTCACCTGTGACCTCCATGCGCATGACCGGAAGTAAAATTGGTCGCTCCGACTTCCCTCATGAACTAATTTTTTACACTGCCTCCAAAATTTTCCCAATTTTTTTCTAAAGTGCTTAAGTGCCAAAACTAGCCAATTCCCTACTGCAAGCTATTTATAGCTAATTAAATCATGGGGATATTTAATGGATTTTATAATTTCATCAGATTTAGTTTATAAAACTTTTTATAAATTTTAGTTGCTGGATATGTTATCTCTGAATTGTTACTATTTATATTATTGTTATCATAAATATTGTAAATTGGGTTTGTATGTACACTTTCATTTAGTTGAGAGGATGGGGTATGGCACAGGAGTACGAATTAATCTGTTTTCAACGCGTGCTGATTTATATTCCGTTTTAGTTGTTTAATGTGCATACACATTCGTACTAATACTAATACATGCTCACGTACACACAGGCACATACACACACGCATTCACGCCCATATTTGCGTAATGGAGAGCGCCACTGGATGATGTATATGTTCTTTTTAAATCCGAGCGATAAACACATTATACAGGGCCGGCCATATTTGTCGCCGATGCTAGTCGCAACAATGCATGGATTTGTTGTGTGTTCGCATCGGCCGGTAGATTTATGTTTATTGTAATTTATTTCGGTCCTTTGTGCTACACGGGGCTGTCGGTGGGCGCAGGCTGTATATATGTACATATTGTAAGTATTACAGGGGTGGGATGTATGCGGATGGCATTTTCTGTGATTTTTACGCGGATAACCCACACGTAATGATCAATCGAGTGCAATGAAATGTATGTGCACCAAAAAATTTTCGTATGTAAATCATCACACAGTCGACAGCATTGATTATAAATATTAAGCCTTTCATCATACATACTCTATTCTATTAAAACAAATTGTTATCATACTATAATTTTTACTCTCAATCAGCACATATTGTCGGATCCAAGTGCAAATATTTAAAAAAAAGTGTGCCGTAAATGCTTTAAATATTCCTAATTCTTTTGAGAAAGCTTCTCACTTTTCCAGCGAAAAACTTTCAGGATAATAGCCCAATAAAGTTGGAACTTCTTATTTATACATGAATTTACAGGAATTTATCATTGCAGGAAAATGTACAAATAAACAATAATCTGTTTTTGTTTACTTTCAGAATTGACCACCGATACCTGTCCACCCCCAAACTTAGTTAAAAACGGCACGGAAACTGTGGACGGCGACAGCCGCATACGCAGCGAGTACACTCAAGTACGAGAGGTCAAGTTCCTCGGATCCATCGGTCCTCTAGGCGAGAGACGCCTCTGCAAGATCAAGTGCATCGGAGGTCAATGGGTCGGACCCTTGTGCGTCGATAAAGCAGGTAAGACGACTACAACATTAATATAACAAACGTAAACGCAACTTTTGTTTTGAAAGTTTGTCGGTGGTGTAACGGTCCGACAAATGCTGATTTGATCGTTATATTTTTATAGTGAAATTATTATAGATTTTCTTGATTATTTAGGCTCGTGATATGTGATGGTATTTAGTACTTACACGTCGTGACGTTTATTTAACTACCGTGATTACTTTCAAGGTACTTTGCTATTGGTAATATATTAATTCAAGAACGCAAATCATGGATTAGTATAAGAAAGCACAGATTTAAGGGGTGATATGATTTATTCAATTATACGCATATTACGCATATACGCAAATTCTCTTATTTATTCAATTAATGTTTTGAAAATGATTATTAGTGCGCAATTAACTTACTCCAACTTGGTATACAGTCACATACTTTTAGTCATGCACATAGTTTCATGCATGCACATTGCACATACATCTCTCGTTTCTTAACTCATTTACCGCCATGCTAATTTATTCCATTTAACTACGGGCAATTGATATGACAAAAATAGAACTTTAAAGATTTTGAGATATCGTCAATAATGCACGATTTAAAATGATATCTCGCGTCTTCCCGAGTAACATGATTGCGTTTGTGTACACAATGATGTCCCTATAGGAGTTCCAATGTCTACGTTGATTGAGGTCAATTAGTAATTCTAATTATGACCAAAGCAAGTGCTCGTGTCATACGTAGCCATACCGTCAGTTGTGCTACCAGTTGTGTCTAATAACAGTTTCTGCTACCTCAATCGGAATGGGTTATACAGGGTGAGTCAATAGGACTGGCAGGCTCGATTACACCTACACCGTTAATGACATCAAAATGAATCAAAATACACTGCAAACAAGATGCCAAAGTGCAGTTTGTAAAATTATTTTGTCATATACAGGGTGTTCCATTTTTGCAAAGCGGCCTTCGACCTAGTTTTTTTAAATGGCACCCCCTGTATAAATTTGCATATTTGAATTTGCCCTTTTTTGGGCTTTATAAATCCGTTTAGTTTTTGCAATTCGCTTTAACCGTTCAGAAGTTGTTCACGTTTTTCTAAAAATTAATGCGTTTGCAGGCACTTATTAAAAAAATCGCAGGGCACTTAGTTTATGAGATATCAAGTTGGGACTTTGACTGAGCCTAAACAACTGACCGAGGTACCTTCTCGTGGCAATGCCCTGGTTGACTCACCCTGTACATAGTTATTGTTAATTATTTGGAAGACTTGGAGGTTATTATTCATACTATGTTTATTTAAATTGTCCCTTATTTTCGTTTCTTTCACTCTCTATGTTTACACATACATAATAATTCCTATTACTTGTCATTGTGATAATTACGGGCGAGTTTGCAAATCTATTTCTCTACCTTTTTTTGTGCCAACTTATTCAAATTTTCATAACTGTTAATAATTGAATGTAATTCTGATTCGAGCGGATTTAATGCCCGATTTCTTTTTTCCTTTTTGCCAGAGTGACCCATGGTTGCCCGAGCTTAGATGGATGCTACCGGGTGTTATCGACATTTATTTGTGTCGTAGTTTGACACATTAACCCGTTCGCGCGCAAATCGTCATTCCGTTGACGGTCATTCTCGAATCGTCGGTGGTGATCAGCTTTATTATTGATTTTCAATTATATCATACCGAGGTTGTTCGTTGAGATTGGTCACTGATATTGTATTCGTTTAGTTGATATATAATACCGGGAATTAAGCCAGCCATATTATTTACCGATAAAATCAACCCCGCTATAACGTGCGCGTATTTTAATTAGTGTGCTTCCTTAATGATTTAGACGGACAGCTCCTAGAAGCCACTGTCTGCCACGGATATAGGTAATTGTGGTCGTGGTATAGATTTTGTGGTAATTTGATCACTCCCGATAACTTAACTTGTGATTTAGTTTGCAAAATTGATCATGGCTTAAAATGATGATTGTTTTTCACACCTATGACTTTACGTTCGCGGACTCGTGAATTTTAATTAATTTGTGACCCGTGTACTATGTATTCTCATGCACGTATTACGTTTGGTGACGTTCGTTAAACGACTGATCTCCACCTGATTTCTCGCCTCCTTTTTAAATTTATTATTATTATTATTATTATCATCATTATTTCACCTCTCCCCCACGCCACATTCCATGGAGGGTTCGAGTCAACGTGTTATGCAGGGCATAGATGTTGGTTTGCTGCCTTGTGTTGTGTTCATGTAAGCCTGAACAGGTTTGACTTGTTTTTGGGTACACATAACAGACATTATAAAATAAACAGACATGGCAATGTCAAAAGGTTAAAAGATGGCTAAATGGTCCCAGGCCAGCAAGCCGTATGTTATATGGGACTGAAAAACTGCAAAGTAGGCTGTTCTTAGCACCGATCTAGAGACGTTATTATCGATGTTTCTTAGGAGAAAAATTGAGCGAATCGGTTTCAAAGATATTCTTTCTAATCTTCTCCATTATTCTTCTTCATGTTAAATGCCTAGTCACATAAAATAGAAGCTAACTCTTTATTGGATGTTTCTTCAACGAATTCATTTTTTTACACAAAACAGCGTAAATTGGTGCCAAATTGATTAATTCACAGTATTGCGAGGTACATTATTTTTGATGGCTTTTTCAATTTCTCCAATCGAAGACTCTCCAAATCGCGACATATTCAGATTAGATACTTTTCTGATACATTTCTGAGAAAAAAATTGTTTACAATATTGGTTTGTCATGCCAGGGTTGCAAGAGATCGATGATGCAGATCTGCAAGAATCAGACGCTTTCAAACGTTTTGTCGCTGGAAACGTTAGGGCAAACTTGTTTTGCTGTCATAATGACAAAAACACCGCTGCTTATGTGATTTTTATTATTTGAATCAAATTGTCAGTGTTATGTTTTATACAGGGTGTCCCGAGAGAGGAAAGGAAACACCCACACATCTACAAATAGAAAACTTCCAAAAGTTTTCCCGCTTTAATTGGAAAATTTCGTATTTCTGCGAATTCGTGGAAAAAATTATTTTCTCTGGACACCCAGTATGCACTTTTTGCATCCAACAAGGAACAATTTAATGGTGTTTTGTAAACGATTGATACCGGACTTCTCCATTATTGATGTATTTTCTGAATTGAAATATTAATGTAGTTTCATCTCGTGCACTATCTTCTCTCCATTTAAATTTTCCGCCGAACTTCAAACTACTGTGATACGTCCTAGAAGGGATGTTTCCATCTGGAAAACGTACCAAAAAGTGCCCCTTTCCTCGTGAAAGCGCGTCATCGAGCAAACAATAAACCGACGCAAAGCCGGTCTACGTGTTACTCGCACTATTCTCAGCAAAGTCGCGCTGAAGTGTTTTCCGTGTAAAGGCAAAGCCGCATAAGTTACAAGGGCGAGCGTCTCGGGGATGATCGGTGACGGATGATGAGCGGGGATGACGCTCACCGGTCGGTCCCCACTTGTTCTCTGTCGCCCTTAACTGCACCACTGGACGACATTCTACGTGTAAATTTTACCTCATTACTTACAAGAAAACTTGGAAAGATGCACATGTAGCGCATCTTACCACCCTAGACCAAATAGCAATAAAACCGTTTTTAAGACACCGATGCACGGATTTTGAGAGATCAAGATTTTGAGTGGACAAAAATAAATTTCGATTTTTTGATGACTGACATAAAATAATGAAGAAGAGATTTACAGTATGAAGTAAAATGCATTACGATACACGTCTTGTCACTTGTCTCGGCTCCTTACGTCGCGTCGCCTATACTCTATTTAGTAACTAGGAGGAGCTATTCAAATTTGGCGCGCAAATGCCTACACCTATGATTGGCTGAAAGCACGCCAATTTTACAAGGCACCAAAACGCTATTTTTAACGCATATAACCTCAATTCGAAGCGTCCGTCAGTCTTATTTTCTTAATATCCCGCGAAATTTTGCAAGTAAACAATCAGTTCTGTTCAGAACTTATCTTCGCAGTGTTAATAGTTAATTTTGCTTATATTATTGTGATGGATTCTGAACCCAGTAAAAGCTCAGCGATGTTATCAGGTTCACCTCCAAAAAAGCGGTCACGATTGGATTTGGCTCATTTATCTTTATCCGAAAAGTTCGTGTTTTAGTATGTGGCAAAGTAACCAACAAATATGCCCATTTATCTTCAATGTCGTCTATGCACATTTTGGTGAGTTCTTCACACCGACATGCCCCAGATATACCCATTATTAGAGCAACCTTCTTCATCAAATATATCATATCTTCTGCCTCCGCCAAAAATCTCTTGCCTTCTTCGGGGTATAAGTTCGGGATTTCCGTTTGAAGTACGCAATTAGCTTCACGAATCTATAATATTACTAAAACAGACACATGCCTATATAATGTATGTCATTCAGGCGTAATAAATAAATAAAACTAACCTCCAAATGTCCACATTTTCGCAGGATCGTAGGTTAGCTTTATGACTGGGCAAAAACTGAGTAAAAATGGCCCGGAAGGCCTCGTGGGCCTAACTTCAGTGGGCAATCCATTATTTCGCGCACTTGTAAAGTAAATGACGATTATATTATATTTGAGTTGTTTAAAAAAAAACTTAGTAATTATACACATGAAATAATTTAAAATTGCCGCCAAAAGTATCTGGTGATTTTTCTGGTAACTTTTTACAGTGTAAATTGGGTTTTGGAACTCACTCCTCCTAGTTTTCAAATAGAGTATAGTCCACAATGTCTAAATTTCTTACGTAACCAACCGGACTTGTAACGTAAAATACTATTTTAGATTTAGTCCGAGAACTTGCCACTTCTTGGTCCTCCGCATGCGGAATCGTGGCATTACTTCTCTTCTCACTATTCGTGGTCAACTAATGAGAGTGTTCGATGTAAAAAGACGCGACAGTATAAATTCTAATTGACTGGCGACTCCATACACCTCCTCTTAAGAATCATTAATGCGGAAGTTGAAGAGACGCAAATATGAGTTTAGGTTCAGGCGAAGGTTACCATGTAAATTCGACGTAATACAAGTCTGGTAAATTCTGTTCTACCCGCAGCAGAATAAATCGAAGGTGTTGCATAACTATCGAGCATGAGTTGTTCAGGCAGCCATAGTAGCTAAGCGCATCTGGGGAACATTATTGTAATAGGAACATTGGAACATTTTGAAGCAGCGGTGGAGAGAACGTTAACGCGTTTGCTTCTAGACGCAAGTGAACTCTCTCATCTGGAAATGGTGTGGCAAATCTCTAGCAAATATTTCTGATCAGTACTCAAATCTTGTCCGACTTCCAAATAGGGAAGGTTACCTTCTATTCGTAAAAAACCTGTAATTTCAAGCTTTTCGCACTTATCTAGTTTCTTGCCAATTTCGCCTGAGTAGGTTTTAGGCACAGTGGTTTTTCCATCCAGAAACTGATACAGATGACGCAACGGAAGTTCATTGAAATAAAAAATACAAATTATCCATTGCAATGGCCTTTTCAGTTCCTTTTCAAATAGAGAAATTACAACTCCCTTGGCCCCAGTGTTGGTAGCAGTCTTATCGCAACAAATTGTTATAAGATTTTCAAGACTCATACACTTACCGTGTAAAAATTTTAGGATACTGTTAGTAATATTGAGGGATGAGCCAGTCTGAAGAGCAACATCACCCAAAAATTACAACTCTGTTTCTTCTTTAAGAGAAATATGTTCTTCAGTTATGGTTTTTCGACAGTACTTTTCTTCTCTTTTCTTCTGAATGGTCGTTGAGTCCTATCTGCCATCAAAATAAAGTGCGCGGATAGCTCTTTGGCCTGCTCTCGAAACAACTTGATCTCTGTGTCTTCTTCTTCCTTTTCTAATCTTCATCCTGTCGATAGCCTTTTTTCTGTCGGTCTGGGAGATTACACCAACGTCTTGCAATACAGCACTAGCCATGCTTGCTGCTGCTCTGTCATGTTCAATTACAGTTGGAGGTCAACGATGGGAGTTTGACCCATCTATGAGGTTAATGGCTTTGTTGAGGAATGCAAAACTGACTTGACACCTTTCTCAAAATCCGATTCCGATTCACTGTCAGACGTACTATCTTTTCCTTCTTCTTCTTCTTCTCTATTTGATTTTTCATCTTCAAACGACACCTTTCGACTCACCAATTTCGTCTTTTTCCTGTCTAATTGCCTTGGCTTCCAATTTTTTAGTAACAGCTCTATCAACACTTCCTATAAATGTATTTCTCTGGGTCTTCTGGTCGGTAAAAAATGTCCTTTCAGCAACGGGAACCTTCTTACATTTCTTACGCTTGCGTTGCTCGATATTAACACACTTGCAAGCAGTGATATCGGACAGTTTTTTTTTAGTTTTCTTTGAACTTTCACAGGTTAGATTCAAACTTAGTAGTCCCCTTTCTACTTGATGCTTTTCGAATTAGCATGTACCTGTGATATACTGATATACTTTTATCATTTCAACAATTCTTTCTTAGATACAATCGGAACTGAAGCTCTGTTCCAGATAATTTTTATTTGGGGTACTAATAATTTAAGAATTCCACCTACTGTTGGTTCATTTACTGTTGGCTGCATTGTTCTAAGTTCTTGACGAATGTGAAGGTAACATCTCATAACATCTTTGTAAGTTGGAAGTAATCTTTTATTTAAACCGTTTGGGCAACCGAATAGGACACTCAACTTTATTTCTTGTTTTAATTTTACTATTAGACTATTTTTTATTTATCAAAGCAAACAGAAAAAACTCCGAAACACAAATTAAAATTATGCACAAAGCAAATGATGGGATAGTTAAAAGAAATTGTTTGCGAAGGCAGATAGGGAAGAAGATAGATTTTTAATGAGAAAGAGAAAAAAATCGGCAATATCGTAAAAATTAGAGCTTGTGCGCACCCTCCAAAACTGTTCTAACAGCCAAATTTTTTAGGAGTGTTTTTTTTTGTTGCAAAGCGCAACTCTTTCTTATCCTACCTAATTAAATTTAAAAAATTTACGTTGTCATTCTACTGTACTGTACACCACCGAACACAAATTGTACCATTTTTCTAATTATCGAATCTACCTCGTAGTAGTAGTCGTAGTTGACGTACCTCATTTTTTTTTCACCCGGTTGGGCAATTCCCCCACCCCTCCTTCACAGTTGGGCAGCTGGGACATAGTCACCCTCCACTAGGGCGGTAAATTGTGTGACGTCCTTTAATAAAGTTCAACATCGGAACTCCACCGCCTCCACTGTTACAACGGCTAGCGGCCCAAACCAGTAGAGCACTCTTGTCAGCAGCGCAAGCTGGAATGTAAATAGTCGAGCAGTTTCATAGCTAATTATTTTTTACAATTTGGTGATTTTGTTTTTTTTGTGACCCGACACTTCGCCGTCCTCGATATTTGTTATACATCTTCTTCTTCTTACGCCCTATTCTTCCAAAGGTTGGCGATCGAAATAGCAAGACTTGTTTTTGACACTGCCGCACTGACACCTAACGCACTGACACGGTTATACATGGACACTTAAAAGTTTCCATTAACAAATTTGATACCATTGTTTTTCTTTTCACGAATATCTAAAAATTCTATGAGATTGAATAACATGTTCTCATAAAATCGAGTTTAATGCCACACGTCAAAAATGTGACAAAATATAAATAGCCTTTTAAAAACGTTGCTACAGCCGTATTAACGTCTGCTCGAATAATGGCACTTTCCATTGAATGAATACATTTCGATAAATATTATGGTTTCCTCATCCTGTCGTTTGTAGATAAATAAATAAAGCTTATAAATAAAAAATAATTAATACAGAAATCAATAGATAAAGCTTTTATCTTTCGATAAAAATAATACTGTTTAGTTATCAACGAATTTTGACAATCCTTTTTTATTGTATTAAAAATGTAAAACAAAACTATGAAATGAGGTATCAAAAACGGTACTTTGCTATTTAAATTTTTAAAGTTGGGGTTGCTAGCGCTTAGGGGTTCAGGGGTGGGGGTTTGAAAATGATCTCTACCTCTAAATGACCTTATGATTGACAAACCATAATGGTTTTATAATTCACTCGGATTCACTTGTCTTCGGCTCGTGTATAAAATTCATCTTCGTGAATTACAGCCTACCTTATGTGCTATAATCGCTAATTATAGCCTTATCGGTTAGCGTTCTCTACCTGAAAATTGATCAAAATGTAAAAACAACAAGAAAAAACGGATGATTCGCCAATTTTAAAACCACCGTAAATATATCAATCTTTAACCTAAGCTGAGTCCTGTTACATAAATCTTATCAAGATGAAACAAAAAATTCTCAAATTCTTAAACTGATGTTTACTTTTAGAAACCAATTTTTGGTAGTTGTGAAATAAATGGCTTTAAAGTTAACTTGAATTTCAAAATTCCAAAAATAAGTTTGGAAAGCTGTGTTAATATACGATATTAGACTTAGGTTTAGACTAAGATATTAAGGTTAGGTTAAATCAAACACTTGGTTAAAGTTTCACTGTATTAATAGAATAAACCTCTACAATTGTTTCGGCCTCACGACCATTCTCAAGAGTACAGAGACACTAAAATTAAAATTTAACAAATGTGCAAAGAAAAGTGCAAATGTGCATCATTGCACATTTGTTAAATTTTAATTTTAGTGTCGCTGTACTCTTGAGAATGGTCGTGAGGCCGAAACAATTGTAGAGGTTTATTCTATTAATACAGTGAAACTTTAACCAAGTGTTTGATTTAACCTAATCATAATGTTTCACCAAGTAGTATCCACACATAGTTTCAATTTAACTAAGATATTAACATGGTTTTCGAAACTTATTCCTGGAGTTTTTAAATTCAAGTTTAACTTCAAAACCATTTATCTCAGGATTACCAAAATGCACTTAAACCCGTTTACTTCTAGAGTCCTCAATTGCAATAATTGTATTTGGTATTAATAATATTATAAAAACATTATTTCAATGTCGAATTTCGGTTTAGTAGTTAAATATTTCTATGGAGGCTTCATATTTCTATTCCGTTATAACATTATTTATACAGGTTTATCGCAACTCGACAGATAAGTTCTTAGTATTGCAAATGGATTAGTATTTTATTATTTATGTAGGCAGGTAGTATCATATTATTTTGTTGAAAAATGTCTACACCGTCTGCACCTATGTTAGACCAGGCCAGATTAGAGCGGTCGTTTTTATGTCTCTCTAAGGTGAAATTATTACTTGTGTTTATGTGTTACTGTTTATCATTGTTATTTGCGATTTTTATTGCGTTCGAAATACACTTGTAATATGTCGCTCAATCGATTGCTAATATTATTAACCATCACTTGAGTTATTGCACAAAAATTGGACCGACAAAAAAGAGAATTTGACACACTATCACTTAGATGACTTTTACTGTTTTTTGTGTTCACTTTCTTTTCCATGGTATACTTCATACACTTACAAAAAAACAACTTTAGATTAACAAACATTATTTTCCTGTAACGAATATTCCATCAAAGCCAACTTGTTATAAATCTTTGGATTCAAAAAAATAATCTCTACCAGAAAAAAAAAGAAAATATATGTAAACATTTGAAAATTAAAAGTTGATTATCGCTGAAATGAATGTTGATTTAAAACAAAGAAAAGAAAATTAGGGCCCTTTGTAGAAGATGTGGAACCATTTAATTTTGTTTTTGTTATATTGAAATCGGCCAATAAATAAAGGAGTTATGCCAGCGGCGTTTTTTAGGAGACACCCTGTATTTGATATTAGATTAGATTTTATATAAGAAATATAAATAAAGAAATTATTAAAAAGTAAAAAACATATATATAAAATCTAATGAAATATCAAATATATTGAACTGAAAAAATAAACCTCTGAAGATGGCTAAATATAGCCGAAATTAGCTAGTAAGGTCAAGAAAACACAATAAAGTCATAAAAACAAAAGATCTCTATATACATATATCTACCACTAAGTACTCCAATTAAGAAGAAAACAATTATAATATATATTATAATAACTAGTATCCAAAAATGGCTGAAACCATAACAAAACTAAATATGGTGTTGCATAGTTTAACGCATGGTTTTAACGCAACAGTTATATTATGTATATTAAGGATTATTTTAAACACTGTTGGTTAAACCAAATATTTTCCGAATGTCCGGATTGACCCAATGTCCGGCCATTAACGACCAGACAGACCTCGTTTACTCCCCACTTTTCAAAGCGGTATTGCAGATATGTATAAATAATAAGTTTGATAATGATCAGAATATGATGGAAGCTATAGTCACTAATTTTAATAAACAGTGTGATATAAATATAGATAAGTGTATGTTTTATTTAATTTTATCATGTATCACGAAGTAGATGCCTCCAACATTGACCAGTTTATCATTGTGTTGGACATACCAATTTTTAATTCAATATTGTAGTCATAAAAAATCGGCTGTTTACCCAATTTTTTTAATCTTTAATTATCTCGTCGAAATTTATCTCCTCCGTATTATTTAATACCAGCGATATCTGAGGAAGCGGAACAATAATAATTTGAAACATTAGAGTTAGAAATTAATTTTGCTTCCACAAGAATTTAATACTAACTAAATCTGAGCCAACTTTTAGTCATCAGGATGGTTGCAACTCTTATTTGGTGGTAATCCATTTGAACACTTTTTGTGGTTAAAACATAGCAAGTGTTTCAATAATTTTATGTACTGTTTGGAACTGTTTGGAATTGCTAAATATGAGGAAATGGTAAAGTAACCACAAAACATAGTTTTAAGTACTATATTTTGAAATTCAGTTCTAGTCCTTAAATGTTCAACACTAGCAAAATCTGAGGGCATTATAGTGTGGCATGAAGGCGTGAAACTTGCGATATTGTCGTTAAACTCCGGTTCTGGGGTTTAAGGGTGAATTCCGGGTTTGGTCCTGGCTTAGCTAGGGTGACCACCTACTCGGATATAGGGTTTATGGGGGCGACTTCTCCGGACGGCTTGTGTTGACAAGCCCATTATAGGCGTGACAAAGCGCCACGTCAAGGCTATTTACTGCACTTTGAATGCCGAAACACTAAACTAATTAAACTTTATCGGGAGGCGACGCAGTGTAAATCAAAAATTCTAATACCAGGGAATTTGTGAGTTATAGTGACGGCGAGTTTTACGGTAAGCGCGAGAGGAGATTCAAGCGATGCAGGATATAACAAAATTCAGAATTGGGATTTATCGGGAATAAAAACCACCGATGAAATATGGATGTTTTTGAAAATATCTGTTTAATAGATAATCCTGTGATGCTTATAAATATAGCATTTTCGTATAAACCCGTGTGCAGCAATCAAATTTGAACGGGTGATTTTTTTATCCCCGGTTGAAACGCGCATTGGCAATTAAATTCTTGTTTTGCATTTTATTTTCAAGGATTGTTGAATTGAACACGGATACAACTTGCAAAAGCCAGGATCGATTCGACTCCAAAGTAAATCCAGTTTATAGGGTACTTATAGGGTTATTTTGTGGGCATGACTTATAATGTGTATTTCTAATTGCGGCTCAACTACCATTCAGTACCAAATGCAATAATAGGCGAAAAGCACATGATATTGCATTCTAGAATTAATGACAAATCTTTCTAATTGTTTAATTAAGATGATAAATTTTCAAAAGTCACTTTAGCGAATGAGAAATGAAAGTGTACCCGATATTAAAATTATAACATTTATTTGTTCCATTAGTACAAAAAAGTGCATGTGTTTGGGATGAAGAAGCATTTCTCGCAAGCTTCTCAAAAACATTTTTTTTTGTACATGCTCCCGTTATTTATACCTATTTTACGAACTCATTCAAGTCCTTAAAATGAGTCTTTTCCGGACTCAATCCAGCTTAATTTGTGCCCATATAAATCCAAATTCACCAATAGAAATCGATTTGGAAAACCTATCCATTGGAAACTCAAGAAAATTTAAACATACTTGCAACTCGATACATGAATATTTTCCTGAATTTCCGGCTGAAGTATCGTAGGCATTGTCGAAAATGTGAAAAATCATATCTCTTACTTTGGTGCCGCATTTTTTTCTTATTCTTTATTCATATGCCCGAGGTGGCTTAATCTAATTTGCTCCCTCACTCAACGATGTGCAATACGGCCGTTTTGGGCGTGTATGTTTTTATGTTTTTGAGTGTGAGGTTTAATACACTTTGCACGAAGCTCAGCAGATGCGATTAATTGCGACAATTATAACCGGAACACCTGTGCTACGTGTACAACCTTCTGGACCTCTCGGCGAAATTGAACCGGAAGTGGGTATAGCGCGGCGTTCCTTTTAATGTCACGGATTTATTTACGAGCAATACCGTACATGGCCGCGTTTTTTACGCATGCCTCTCTCTCCCCCATCGAGGCAGTATTGAAATGTCATCCATGTCGGGCGCGGATTGATTGTTATCGGGATGGTATCTCGTTAAAATGCGAGGAATGCTCGGTTTTTGCGTGGAATAATTGCGAAGCCAATGAATTCGAATGGAAATGAATTTTGTCGGTTTAATACGTTACCAGTTATTTTTTTTTATGTGTTAGCTGTTTTAATTTCATATACACATTCATCAATCAAAATTTGAATAATTTTAGTCACCTGGCGCTTATGTAACCAAAACCTCAAGATCATAATTGAATTGAGCGCACCATTAAATCCCATTCAATTAAACTTTATGCATAAATAGCATTCTGCTTCCACCTTCCTCAATTCCCATTTTCATACAGAGGCGCCCTTTCCGCCCACTACTTCCACTTTACGTCTACGTTATTCAAAATATAAGCGGAATTGTAAATATTCCCGATGCGTTTTACGAGTGAGACTGTAATCCACGTTATCATGCTCTGAATAAAGGGGACCATTCGGAGACTAATACAGCTAATGGAATTCAGGAGAGGTGCGTTTCATATTTTTGCGCCTAATAAAACGGCACCGGAAAATTTTCGTTCCTCCACTTCTGCATATTTACCCAATAATTTTAGAGACAATAGGTTTTAAAATATGCCCCCCGCCCCCTCAAAACGAAACTTAAATATGTACATTTAGTTGACATTCTATCACATGTCAATCTGTCAAAATCAATATGTCTACATAAATTGAGAAAAACACTCATTCAGTTGACAGAACGAACACCTATTACTGCTTCAATGTACCATAACATGACAATAAAAATGGCTAACAGTAAAAATCAGAGAATTTATTGAGCAAAATTTATACAAACTAAACCTAATTCATCAAATCTCCCATTTGATATAATTTTTCAAATGTTGATGCAAAAATGAAGGTGTTGAAAAGTAATTTTGGTAAAAATTTTAATGGTGTCTCTAAGTCTACGGCGGACGGAGTAACATCCATTATATAACGTAAGTTATGATAAACATACTAAAAGTGACTGCCGAAATGATTGCAATTAAAATCGTAGAAAAACCACCTTATAACTAAGCCTGCAGATATCCGAAGATTTCAGGATCCGGATATCCGGATGCAACAGGATCAAAGTACACATATATCCGACAATTCGGATCCGGATCCGATATCCTAAGTTTTGGATATCGGAACCGATATTCGAGGATCCGCATCCACTATCCGATATCCGAGGATCCGGATCTATTATCTGATATCTAAGATCTGGAGTCTCTATCCGATATCCGGGATCCGAATCATCTATCCGACACCTCGGATCCAGATTCATTCTCAGTTATCTAGGATCCGGATCTAGGATCTAGGATCCGGACACAGATCTTGATTCACAATCCGACGTTTCGGATCTAGATCCATCAGCTAGCAGACCCAAGGATCGGGATATCCGCATAATTTAGGATTCGAATCCGGTTTGCAGGCCTATTTATAACCCAGTTGCTTTCTGCCAGAGCCGAGGTCAGAGCAGAAACACATTGTAATATGTTTACTTTGCAGGAGATACACAAAACATCGTTGCAAATATTTTATTTTCAAATTACAAATTATAATTGTCTGCAATATATAAGCACGTATAAATAACTACCATATACAAATATACAGGGTATCAATTTGAAAAGTTGCTATCGACATTTTCCATGGAACTCAAGATTATTTTTAAAATTATTCAAAACCGTTTGGGTGGTTCGAAGAGTGAACCAATATGACGTAGGTAATGTGGAGCCACACCCATCTTTAACTTTAAGCTACGTCCATCTAAAAAAAAATTAATGGCACCCCGTTACTTGTGATACATCGTTGGAAAGCTCTTGAAAAATGCTTTCCTGTCATTATTAATACAGCATGATTTGGTGAACTAGTTTTGGAATTAAGTGCAAATAATGTGCAAAAGTGTTCAATTAATTAAATTCAAATAACATGTTAAAGGTAATGTAGGAAATGGGTTGCATTGTTTTCTAAACCAAAATATGGCCTGCTTTCAAACTCCTTACGAACATTCTGAAAAGTTTGTCTAGTAATAGCTCGGTATAAAACTCCACATGTAAAAACACACGTTTATGGTGCTTTGGGAAAGACATAGGGAGAAAGGTGTCGAAAATTCAAGCAGCTCTTGTCGTTTTGTTGGCGACGATCTCGCAGAAATTGGTTATCATTTATAATTCATGGCGCACCAAATAACATAACTGATTATCTGCTAATATATTCATGGAAAATATTAAATAATAATTTATAAATAAAATGTGCTATTCTATGTACAATTTTGTTCATGTTTTATCAGTCCTGGTGCAGCTTATATAGGGCGTTAATTGTGTACGTAGACAAACTTGAAGGGGTTATTCCTTGATAAATTCTAATTCAAAAAGTTCATACAAATATGAGGTCTCAACGGCTTTGTTTTCAAAATACAGTTTAAAGAAGTTCTAAAAAAAATATTATTTAATAGCCGACAATCTTACAATGCTTTATGTGGAAGATTTTAGAAATCACATATAAGAGTCATGTACTATTATTATAAATATGCATGATATTTTCGAACGAATCGCCGGTCAATTGTTATTTTCAACAGCAGTTGCTGATAAATCAATAAGGTGTGTTTAATTATTTCCATAGCAGTAGGGTATTCCAGTTTTGTGTCTATTGTAAGATTGTTTCTTATTGAACAATAGATTTTTAAAACATCATTAAACTTTATTTTGAAAACGAAGCTGCTGAGAGCCCATATTTATATGAACTTTTTATATTAGAATTGATCAAGGAATCACCCCTTTAAGTTTGTCTACGTTCTTTATTAACACCCTGTATACCATTCCTCACCAACTCATCAACTTTATTTTGCTTCATTACCACTTTGGTAAATAGATAGATTTTTGGTGTTGATGATTGAGGGAGGATGATTGGGAGTACGATTTTAGTAGCTAATTGAGGTGCCCATCCCCCAGTCAATCAACTCATTTGTGGGAGTCCCTTGACTATTCCGGTGTAACTTCCGAGTGTAAAATTACGTGGAGCCCTTTTCACCCACCACACTCTCCGAGATCGAACGCTAGCGGCCCTCTTCGTTATTCCGAAGAGATACTCCTACTTGCCTCCACACCCTCTGTGTTGAAGCCCTTAGGAGCGTCACATTTGTTTATTGAAATTTGATTTAATATACAGAGCCCGCCAAAAAAGGGAACAGTTTCAGGTGACTGTTGGCTGTTGGTGCAAACCAAGAGCCAATCTGGGTTTATGTAGGCTCCTTATCCGCTAGCCTATCCCCACTAGACAATTATCTTCACTAGACGAAATTACTACATGAAATTGCATATATTATTCGGTAATTTAAGCAACTTTGTTTTGTTTTGTGTAAATAAACGTGGAGTTATGAGATTTTAAATCTGTCTCCTTTTTTTGGCGGGCATAAAGAGAGATAAATAGTATTTTTGAACTGGTTCATAACACTATTCACCAGGGTGAATATTAATTTTACAAATGTATGTGTCAAAGATATTCGCGACTAACTCCTGTTAGGAACTCCTGTTTTTAAAACTTTACGTGACATGGTAAAACCATTACATCGAGTCAACTATAGAGGAACATGTTGCTAGGGCTCTTGTCAATATGTATGACATTTGTATCGAAATATTTTGCTCACGAAAAATGTTCACTATATTTCGTTTCGGAAGCTGTCCAACTAAGTTGTAGATGGACTTTTAAATATCTACTTTATACGCGATTTCACAAAGGTCAGTCAATGTGAAATGTCAAATAAATTGACAATAGCCCTAGCAACATCTTTCTCCATAGTTGACCAGATGTAATAGGTTTACTATGTCACGTAAATCATTAAAAATAAAACAAAACTTATGTAACCGGTGTTATTATTATTTACATTTTACTTGTTGATATTTATGGGCATTTATTTGTTCAAGATGAAACAAAAATGTTTCCTGATCAATGAGGGTATCTTCCGTCAATTCTGGGTAAAACATTGCAATACAACTAAATAATGAACTCTTGGTATTGTTTCACAATTTTGATTTGCTGCATTAATTATTAACTAATTATTATTAATTCATTGTTCACAACTCATTAATTACATAATTTTACATTACAATAACCTAAATAATCAATAAAGACCACCATTTTGGTTTTGATTTTATTTTAGAATCTAAGTTTAGGTTAGCTAGCTATGTATTTCTTTTAATAAAACATAATTCAAGACTTAAATAGTTAATTAAGGTTGGAAACAATACTAAAAGTGTTTTTTGACCAACATTTATGTTTTCATTTTCATTTCATAAAGTATTTCTTTTTTAATAAAACATAATTAAAGACTGCTACGTATTCTGGTTTGCATTTGCTACTTTCAGAAATATAAGTGAATAGTGGGTCGAATACCTTGTTAACAATGTTTTCTCCGTTGGTGCGGATGGTGTTATCCAACGTGAGAAGACCCTGCTAGTTCGTGCCACGGCAGCGTTTCTCAGTAGCGGTTGCTGAGTATGGAGTTTACAGCTCCAAGTAACTTAATCGACTAATGGACTCCAGTACCGCGATACTTCGCACGGGGAAGGGGTTAGTGTGGTCAATAAGTCTTTTTCTACCACGGTTTAATACATATATTCATAAACGAAGGAGATGAGGCGATGTGATTCACAATGTATGGGAGATAAAGCGCAAAATTGAACGTTAACGAAAAAAAAATTAACTCGAAGGATTTGCTTAAAACAATACAACCTATGGATTTTCCAGTTAAATGGAATGATTATATGGTCCTCTTCAGGGGCTGAACCTTCTCGTTGACTTCCCTCACGGTACGCTTTCTCCTGGCTCCAAGGCTTTTGGTTGTAGCAGTCGAAGATCGGGACGGCTGCAGCAATTCGTGGTGGTGAGATTGAGGCGGCTACGTCACGGATCGGGACGGCTGCGACACTTCCTTGGAGGGCCCCCGTTCGATCACCTTCATCTGGCGGATTTTGTCGCTTTTGCTTCGCCTTTTCCCGAACTGTCGGCCTTTAAATGGAAAGGGAAATTACGCCGAGATGGGTGTCGGTTACAAAGAAAGGTTCTTGGATGGTTCAGCCCGATGCGTCGGTGAAGCTGAACGATCATTAACAATACTATACACCGGGTTTAAATTCACACAAAAGCTGAGGCGGCGATAAGGAGTGCTGGTAGGGGGGGCTCCGCCTCATGTGCCAAGCACTTAGGAATGACAACTCACTCGCGCGAGGACGAAGTCGGCGCGGGCGGAAGGGGCAAGTGATTTCAGCCCCTCCACCCGCGCCGTCACCACTGCGCCGCGGCGTATGTCAAACAATCACAGTCAGTCAGTGTTATTGTTTATAAGCGTCGCGTCGCGTCGACCATATTTGCCAATTTAACACAAAACTTCCTTGCGAGAAAATTATAGTCAAATGAAGAGAAGAATAGTTCACGGTAGGCGAAAGTAGGTTAAATATTACGACGACCGTCGCCCAGGATGTCATATTGGGTCAAGGTCAACTACCTGGTCGAAAGTTTGCACTGTGGGTGAGTCATCACTCCGGAAGTTTCTAGCGCGATAAGCAGAAAAAACCGAGGCCCTGTTTTCTTGAAATAGAAAAGCCTAGAAACACTTCGGAGGGATATAATAAGGAATGAACGACATGACGTCATCACTCCGGAATTTTCTAGCGCGATAAGCTGGAAAAACCGAGGCCCTGTTTTCTGGAAATAAAAAAGCCTAGAAACACTTCGGAGGGTTATAAAAAGGGATGAACGACGTGACCAGGCAGTCGATACAAGAAGTCGATCAGCGAAAAAAGCGAAGCCAGATGGTGACTGACCGGACGTTATTGCGAATAATTAGTTGTGTAAATTGTATATTGTAGTGACCATTATTTTTAATAAAAATCATTAATTAGTGGTAGTACGAGATTCTTTAAATCTACCAATCCGGCCGGCCCAGGCTCGTTACAATATGTAATATAGGAGTGACTGAGGCGGATAGTAGATAGATCCTAGAGGTCAAGAGGTGAGTTTGATATGAACTACATACCTTTTTACCACAAAAGTCAGTCAAGTTAAATTATCGGTTTGGACCGATTGTTGATATAAAAAATTTATAATGCTAAATTGAGCGAGAAAAGCAACTGTCAAAGTTAACGAGTATTTATTTATCGATATTTAAAGAATAAAACTTCAATATGAAGCGAAATAGACCTGGTAGATTCCAGCAAAGAAAAATCAAGAAATCAAAAGTGCTTGAGCGCGAATCGTTATTTGGATTCATTTTTAAGTCTGTAGCACGCTCGGCTTCATTGGTATCAAATACAACTCATCAAAGTGTTGAAAATTACCTTCTTGATGAAACAAATGATGTAGAAAGACAGTGCCAAAATTCATTGTATGGAGGGACGCTGAAAAGAGAGCCTGACAAACAAAAGGAAGGACAAGGCGGAGAAGATCAATATGAAGAAGAATATGACCAAGAAAAGGGACAGAATAGCGACAATGAAGAAGAATCAAAGCCTATTTGAAAACGATGAAGAAGAGCTACATGATAATGACTATACAAATTCATCTTATTTAACTCGTTTCGATGTTGCTATTTGACCAACACCAATGCCTGATGAATTGAGAGTTGAAATTGTTAAAAGGAGATGTGAACCCTATCAAAATAGAGACGGCCTATTTTTAGATACTGTCCAAAGATCTGGAGATAAAATAAAAGGAAAGAGATGACATTTCAAATCAGAATGGTTTTATAGAGCGTTACCAAATGGAAAGAAGTACTCAGAAAATGGATGGTATACTATCCAACAGAAACAGTTTATACTGTTTTTGCTGCAAACTGTTTACGCACCATGAAACAAAACATCAGAGTTTTATTAACAGGTTTAATTCATGGTGGAAACTAAATTCTAAAGTGTCTGATCACGAGAATTCTGAGAACAATCTCTCCTGTTTTGAAAAATGGAACATCTTGGAAAATGGATTGGGGCTGCAAAAAACTATTGGCTATGAACATCAAATGGTCTTTCACCAAGAAAAAAATAAGTCTTTTATATGTTATTCTTTTCCTAGCACGCCAAAATCTTTCTCTGAGGGGCATAGAGTCTGATTTTTCATCAGACAATAGGGGGAATTTCTTAGTATTAGTTAATCTATTGTCGAAATAAGACCAAGTGCTAAAAGAGCATATGCTAAGAATTGATCATGCTACAGCCTGTACAAAATGGAAACGGGTAGATTCTTATTTGTCCAAAGACATTCAAAATGTGTTCATCATCCTTTTGGGGAAAGAGGTGAAAAATAACATTGTGGACGATTTATTTCGATAGCACTCCATACATATCACATGTTGATCAGATGAGTTATGTAAACCGATATGTTTATATTGAAGGCGATCAAGTTGAAGTGAAGAAATCATTTCTAGGTTTCTTTCCTATAGCTGGAAAATCGCAAAACTAGTTTAATGGGCCGGTCACCAACATACGCAGCAATGCCGGTTAGCAATCGAAGTATCAGAAACGAATGCATCGAAATGAAATCGTTACAACTTTATTAACTTTGTCAAAATATTAACATATCTTAGTAATAGTAATAGTAATAGTATTTTGTTGGTGTTGATACAAAATTGTTTACACAGGTCATATTAAAACATAGAAAATCAATAATACATTAATACAATAATACAATAATAAAATAATACAATAATAATGCAATCACAAAATAAAACATTTTAAACAAACTCGGACCGTAAAAAAACCTCTATTGAATAGAACGCACGATCAATTAAAAATTCGTTTGTTCTCCTTTTAAATATTTTTAAAGGTAGACTTTTAAATTCGAAAGGTAACTTGTTGAAAAATTGAATGCCGTAGTAGTTAGTTCCTGTCCGAAAACGACACAATCTCAAGAATTTGTAGCACTAATCTCTCTTTTCTCTAGTAACATATGGATGTTGATTGGTAGAGTAGTTGCTTTGGTCTTTGTTACATGAAGTAGGCATTCATGTATATACACACAAGGAAGTGTTAAAATCTTCAGCTCCAGAAATTTGTGCCGACAATCTTCCCTGTAACCAATGTTAGCAATAACCCTGACTGCTCTCCTTTGGAGTGAGAACATTCTATGACGGATCGCAGAATGTCCCCAATTTAAAATTTCGTACGTAATGTGGGAATGACACGTCGCAAAGTAAGCTGTGCGCGCACCCTGAGAGGACAGATTGTTATTTAAATATCTTAACAAAAATATGCTTTTGTTTATTTTCTACCCAATTCAACACTTTGCCTATCCCACAAAAGTAAATGATCTATTTGTAACCCCAAGAACTTAACTGAGGTCGTATCGTTCAATTTAGCGTTGTGTCAAAGTGTAAACAATAGATTTTCAGTTTTGCCTAATTCAATTTGAGGCCATTGCCACAAAACGAAGTATATGCCCTTGACTAAGAGCTCCTACTCATCATAATTGTGCTATCCAGATCATCAGAGGTGGATACAAGTGTTGTGTCATCGACAAACTGTACAATCCCTACACTCTCCATGTACTTAGGAAAATCATTGACAAAAATCAAAAATAGCAACGGTCCAAGTGCAGACCCCTGAGGTACTCCGTGCTCTAGTGGTAAATTTGCAGATGATCATCCTTATAGAATACGGATTGTATCCTGTTGGTGAGGTATGAAAATATAAGCCGACAACTGCTTGGCTCAAAGTTATAGATATACCGCGCGTTCTTTTAATCGATGAACATAGGGTATGTTCAGTTTTAATACGATGGGATCAATCCTATGCTAATATTCAATTATATGCAACCAAATTTACTAGCATGTGTAACTCGATTATTTAAAAAAAATGACAAATTCATAACGTATATTTGCGCAACGTATAAAACGTCCAAACTGTCGGAAAATGTATTCAACGCAACCTTCTTCAGCATAACAGTACACGTTTAATTTCATTTCTTCAGTCAACACGTGGCATCTCCTAGTTATTTTATGATGACTACCGGAAATAAATCGCGCACAGTTCGTATACTAATGTCACATTGTTACCAGTGCACTGTATTTGTGCACTGGTACAGATGCACTGCAACAGTCCTCCGCAAGAGTAGATCATGAGGAACGCAATCAAAAGCCTTAGATAAATCTATAAAAGAAGCGATAGCATAATTTCCTTTTTCGTAGCAATCAATGATCATTTCTACTAGATCGGCCACAGCCATCAGTGTTGACCTGCCCTGTCTAAATCCATATTGATTATCGCTAAACAGTTTATTCTCTTCGAAGAACGATAATATTTGATTATATAATATTTGTTCAATTATTTTAGAGAATACAGGAAGTAAAGAAACTGATCGATAATTGTTGCATTCATTTTTCTCTCATTTTTTAAATATTGGAATAATCTTTGCTACTTTTAAAACATCAGGAAAATTTCTTGATAATATGACGCCGTTAATTAACTTGGTTAGAGGTTCAATTATAACATCGACAATACCTTTTATTAAAGAAATTGAAATACCATAGATGTCCTTGCTAAAGTTATTTTTAATACTTTTAATTGCGTCCCTTACTACGACAATAGAAACACTGGTAAACCTGAAGAACGGAACATTGTCCGAAACCGAATTACTGACTAACAACACAGGATCGATATCACATTTTGGTATTGAACACATAATTTTGTCGGCAATATTTGCAAAGTGAATATTAAAATCATTTGCCGATATATCACAGTTAGTTGTATCTGGTACCTTACCGCCGCACCTGTCTCTAATGAGAGCCCACAATGCTTTTGGTACATTGGATGAATGTTTAATATAAGTGTCACTAGCGGCCCTTTTAGCAGAGATTATAGTTTTCTTATAGATAACACGCAATTCCTTTCTGAGTTGAAGTACGAGGGTTGTCCGTAAATTAAGGTCTCCAACGAGCTACCGTTGCGACGGAGGGAGCTAGCTTAAATCTGACAACAGCACCGTATTCTTTGCTTCCCCCTCCACTATTCTGGCCGGTTATCACATCGCTGTGACGCTTGGTCTTGGCTTAGCAGCCGTTAACGATGGAAGGGAAAATCGACGCTCCCGCCAAGTGTGAATTGCGTTCAGTGATTAGATTTTTGTGGTTTAAGGGGTCACCCTCTATTGAAATCCATCGCAAATTGACCGATGTGTATGGAGAAAAGTGTATGGACATAAAAAATGTGCAGAAGTAGTGCAGGGAGTTCGCAGGAGGTCGTTCAAACGTACACGACGAGGCCGGCCTCGGGCGTCCATCAGTTTCGGATGAGACAGTGACAAAAGTTGACAAACTTCTGCTTGCGGATCGGCGTGTGACTGTGCGAGAGATTGACGAACTGGTAGGGCACGTCTCTAAGACGACCGTGGACAAGATTTTGACGAATATTTTGTAGTATTGTTTTATTTTGAGTTTGTTTACACCATGACAACGCCCGCCCTCACGTCGTCCGCACCACGACGGATCTCATCGCCAAATTGTGGTGGGAAATCCTTGACCATCCTCTATATAGCCCTGATTTGGCTCCCAGTGACTACTATTTGTTCCCCAACTTGAAACAGCACTTGGAGGGAACGAAGTTCTCAAGCAACGAAGGGCTGAAGGCAGCTGTCGATATCTTTTTGCGCGAGTCGGCGGGAGAGTAGTACGATGCGGGTATGAAAAAGCTCCCGTAGCGACTTCAAAAGTGCATAGATCGTGACGGGGACTACGTAGAAAAATAGCTAAAAGTCCAAGCTTTCAGCATCTGTACTTTGTTTTGCAATAAAAAGATGTTTACTATGTGAAAAAAAATTGGAGACCTTAATTTACGGACAACCCTCGTAGATTAGGGTGACTAAAACGTGTACATGCCTCCTGCACCAATCGTATATTCTCCCTCATCACGTCAAGCTCGGCAGTAAACCACTTGACATTAAGAGATTGGTTACTTCTGTTTGCTTTTAGCTTCTATGGAAATGCTCTATTAAAATGACTTAACAATAATTTGACAAAACCTGACTAGCCTCCATCTGTATCACTGAATAACTCCGTCAATTCTCCGAGGAGAGGAGCCGGTAAAAATGGAATGTGCCAGTTTTTGTGATTGGCCGTACTAGTTTGGTGTTAATACTTATTTTGGGTCTCGCCACCTTTAATGCCATGGAAACTCCATCGTGATCAGAAAATTAAATCGGTACCAGATTTGCTTCTCCATTATTACAATTACCATTAATAAATATGTTATCAAGACACGAGTTCAATTCCAATCCCATTATCTCCAATCTCTATTATTACAATTACCATTAATAAATATGTTTTCAAGACACGAGTTATATCTTGTCTTGCTGGACTGATATAAATTTGGACACCTCCCATGGCCGTCTTCTTAGTTTTTTCAGGGTAATACTTATAAATACTATTGAATTAAATTTGATTAATATTGCTCTTCCGTTTTGTAAATATTCGGTGTTTTTTTATACAATTTTACTGGCCTACAGAGCAAGCAATAATTTTTCTTTATTTGTAATTATCTATTCTGCGCTTGGAATTTATAAAAATAAAATCAATGGCAAGCGGGGCGGTATTTATTATCGCGGGTTTCTTTCGATTCCATGATTTCCGTTCTATTTCTTTTGGGATAATGGGGCAACCGGGGTCTGTAACGTCCGGTATTTTTCGTATGACCACAGTTGCATTTTACTGGCACACGAGCCTTCGCTATTTGTTTCGTACGTTATGGTTATATGTATTAACATCGAGCTGGAGCGTCATGGAGCGGATTGAAAATAAACCCTCGAATATCATAACCTCCGGGCGCTCCGACTCACGTTCCGAACTGTTGACGCAGACCAGTAAATTTCTACATAGAGTCCCAACGGGATTGCTTAAAATTGCCAACGATAGTTCAGGAACGATTATTTTATTGTTATTGTTATTGTCTTATCTTGAATTTAGTTTAATTCAAGAATTTCAAAGTAATAAAACTAAAATTTGGAAAATATGGTTATAATTATTAGGCCTAGGTATATATACCTAGGTATACATTTGAGGTATACAAATAACTATTATTTGAATCATCATAAGTGACAGCTAGGCGACAGTTCGAGTATTTTTGACAGGTTTGTGGTATACTAGGTTACATAGCCAATACTCGCAATTCATTGTGTTTTTTTTTATTGAACATAGGAAATATGTTCAGTGTTACAAAAATCCCCTATATATTGTTTGGGGGTATTTTAACTGCAAAACCGGCTTCCCGGCTTCTGAGGCCTTCCACACACACGTGTTCACCTAATACTCATCTGATTATTTTCGTGCACTTACTGTTGATTAGCGTATGAATTCGCGAATGAATTCGCGTCTGCGTACTGCTTTACAGGTGTTGCCTAATGATGTTGCGGTAGAGTTTTTGAGCTGACCGTATGCAGAGAATAGAGTATGTTGGTCCTGCTTCCCTATTTCAACCACGAGCAGCTTGACTGCAGTTTTATTACCTCGGTGCGGTGACAATTAGAGGGACGCAAAAAGCGCCTCGGCCAATGCCATTTGTCACGCGCTGCACTTTCCGTGGTCGCCCTGCTCTGCCCTGTAATTAACCCAAGGAAATTCTGCCACAATTTTTCGTGTCTGCGCGTTCTTAACCGCATTGTATGAATAATTCTCGTTGTGCCGCACAATTAACAATTTACGTTTCGCTAAAAGCTTTCTACATCGGATTAACGGCCTTAAAGGGCGACAGTTATTATCCGAGTGTAGATCTTAATGTTTTTATGTTTCTAGCGATGCGAGGCCTAATCGGTCCACAAGCGTCAGAAGTTGTTTAGAAAATAAGCGGAGAATAACGAAATAAATACTGAAATATTTTCATTTACACTTCAATTAACTTCACCAAGAAATAAAACTTTGTTAATAACTTTCAAATAAATGTATTGAGTATTTCTCGCTACAATTATTTCGCCAAGCTGCGTCTTCTTCAGACGAAATATATTTTAAATTTGCACGACCAAAACTGTGCAGTAATCATAACACGTATTATTATACTCGAGGCAGACAATTTATTATTTTAAATTAGTAATGTTGATATTGCGCAAGATGGTTATCAAGGGAATGAGAAGTAATGGTACGGGAAATCCTACAGAACAGCAAAGTGAGCAAAATTTCGTATAAGTAGAAACGGTATGAACGCGTAAAAGTTAGTTCCAGCTTCGAGAGGCTAACATTGTCCGATTTATTTAAATGGATATATTTACAAAGTTATATTAATTATTTCTACCTCCAGTAGAAATATTCTTGCAGAAATCAACAATTCATTACATTACCCCGTAAATTATTTATAATTTTCGTTACCAAGTAACAAGTTCCTCTCAATATATTGTGGGCTTTTAGTTATTAGAGATTTTAATCAATTTCTGCTCGACGCTTCAGTGTAAGCACTAGGGAGAGATACAGTGATCCTGGTTTGATATTGTACAGACAAGGGAATGTTACTATTCTCCAATTATATTTACCATATTAGACATAATTAATAACTTGCTTCCCACTTTATCAAAAGTTACAAAATTACCAAATAAATACAATCATATAAATTTAATTGAATGACACACATTAACCCTTTTTCACAAAAAACTTTTCTTAAATAAATGCACATTTCGGACGCGGTAACATATAAATAGGTACTTAAAAACTAAATACAATTTTAGCGCTTTATACAGGGTGATTCATTGGGAAATGAATACAGTATACAGTAATGGTAGATGCGGCACATCGAGGTGATTCTAAATAAACTATGTTTTATGGGTCTATCGTTGTTTATAACCAATATACAAGGTGATTCATTAATATTGCCCTTTTTTCTATTCATAATAACTTACGAACCACTCTATAAATGTTTGTAATATTTGGAACATATGTTCTTTATCCACTGTAGTATCGATTAAATAAAAATCTTATTCTAGGTCCGGCCTTAAAAAATTTAATAAACAGGTTTCGACTCGAAACAACACCCTGTATATCAATATTTTAAAATTTTGTTTGCACATTTGGAAAGAACTGCAAAAAATAAGTAACAGTGAATGTATCTGGTACTTCCGCATACAACATTGTTACATTGTATACATTCATAATGTCATTCGAGCATGGAAAACCATTCATGGTTCCTACGGGTCATTAGTTTAATAAATCTTCCTTGGACCTATTACGGGAGGCTATACAATTGCTACCATTTGTGTTTGCACTGAGAGTAAAATGTTTACAAGTTTTAATACAGTTTAAGAGGGGATTGATAATGGAGATAAATCGTTATTTAATAGCATTGGTTGGCATTTTTTCATATAAATGGATTCTCAAGTATTGAGGTTCTTGATTGTGCAGGGTTTTAATAAGTTCACGTGTTCCCTATTGAAACTATGCGAAATGTAGAAATGATGAGCTGCTAACGCCGATTTTTCTGTTGTGTGCTTTTGCATGATGTAAATGTTCTTTAAACCTTATTTCTACATTCCTCCTGATTTATCCTATGTAGCATTTATTACAGTTCATTCAATTAATTTTGTAAATACCTGACCGTAGGAAACGTGGGTTGATCCGATGTTTTCGGAAGTAATGTTTTTAGGGTATTTTTGTTAGAGAACGCTGGTGTAAGATCGAATGTTTTGAATAAATTTGTGAATAAACTGCACCAACTTTCATGGAACGTTAACTTATAATAAGTTTTTTTTGTTTTTGGCATTTGTACTTAGTAGGGTTGCTTGACTGATTAGTGAGTTCATCATATCTTTTGTAGATTTTTTAAAGGAAACTTTAGTTGTAACCATTCTGGTGTGCTACTTGTTTATTGTATTCATTATAAACCTCCTGGTTTATCCTATGTAGAATTTATTACAGTTCATTCAATTAATTTTGTAAATACCTGACCGTAGGAAAGGTGGGTTGATCCGTTGTTTTCGGGAGTAATGTTTTTTAGGGTATTTTTGTTAGAGAACGCTGGTGTGAGATCGAATTTTTGAATAAACTTGTGAATGAATTTCACCATCTTTCATGGAACGTTAATTTACAATAGGTTTTTTTTTGTTTTTGGCATTTGTACTTAGTAGGGTTGTTTGACTGATTAGTGAGTTCATCATATCTTTTGTAGATTTTTGAAAGGAAACTTTAGTTGTTACCATTCTGATGTGCTACTTGTTTAATGTATTCAAGCTCTTTATTAACATTAATTGTAGACAGAGGGGCGTTGAAGTAAAAGGCTCATTGTTTATACTTGATAAACGTAGCCAAACTTGAGTGTATGTAGTTATTGGTCTGAGTTGTTTTCCTGTATATATCGAACTCGAATTCATTTTCTTTTCTAGAGATCTTCAAATCTAAGAAAGGTAAACTACAATCTACTTCTTCTACATGTGTGAACTTTATGGTCGGAAAATTTGAATTTAAAATGGATGAAAATTTTGGTAAATAAAAATGTATGATAACCACAAAAGAGATTTTTGTCGATTCATTTTGGAAACAAAAAATAAGAAGTATTCCCAATTTATATTGAACAAATCTAAGTTCTTTTCAATGAAACAAAAGGACAAGTCGAACCAGTTTTCGGGGCAGATTGTATTTTGTATTCATTCCTCATGCGTTCGTTCATACATATTTTATCTGTGATTTACTTGATTTGATTTATTCAATTAAGAGGTGATTTATATGCTCTGATTAAGGCAATATAATCGTCTGTGCGCGGTTAAATCACCTGAATCAGAACCCATGGCATGTTTTATATACCCTAACCGTTTGACCTGACGTGTATAAAACATACGCCCCTCTTTTGGTTTTATTTTGTTTTTATTTGGTCTTTGATGGATCTAATTACGAGGTGATTTACGATCTGTGATTTGTTCATGGTGGTCAGATGTGTCCGGCAAAGGTACATATATCTGACTACATGGCGAGTCTCATACCATAACCCTCTGTTCTGACGTGTATAAGACATAAGCCCCTCTTTTGTATTTGTCTTTGATTTTTCTTTTATTTTGTTTTTAATTTGTTTTTAAGAACTTCTCGGATTTAGTATATTTTGGTATAATATTTTCGTTTATTTTTAGTTTGTTATTAATTGGTTTTTATGACAATTGTATTCGCTTAATGGAGGTGATTCTGTATGATTTTAACTTTCATTCACTCACTGATTGATATCTCTTCTATACGCATGCTCATGCTTCTGAACTATACTGATTCACATTCATTCTCCTTTGCCATTATGGTTCGTGTTTATTATCTTTATCTCTCACACGATCATGAATTATAACTTTGATTCACCCATTGCTCGATATCTCTTATACACGCGTGCTCAGGATTCGGAACTAAATTGATTCGTATTCATTCTCCTTTATCATTATGGTTCATGTTCATTAACTATATTTCTCATACAATCATGAAATCGAATATGCAAATACTGACCGCGTGCATAATTGATGCTGAGGGCTGTTTTATTTGCAAGTCATGCAATTCCGACTTATTAGTTCGATCACTCGCTCAAGTGATTAATTAGTACTATTAACTACGCAACGTTAGATATATGTATTTAGTAGTTTGGTATGGCATGATAATATTTACTGATTTTATAATAAATATTGACCTTCGCGGATACCGATTTTTAGCTAGTCAAATATGAATAATAATTAAGACACATGATATTCGTGTATGTCAGAATTTCATCACTTCGCACGTTGATTTGAAGTTTCGTGGCAATGAAAGCGGTTGGTATAATAGTTCAGTTATGGTAACTAGATTACAAGGATAAGATTAACATGCAGTTGAAGAAGCTTCAAGAGAGAAACCCACATATCAATCTTAATGTTTCACATACCTCCGCGCCACAGCGCAAACATATGCCAGTAGGATAATTATAGGTTTGGTAATTGGTGGTGGTTTGGTTTTGGGTTGTGAGGCTTATCGTATGTGACAATATTACGAAGTGAACCATGCAGGTTGTGGGGTGAGATTGGTTTATGTATTCGATTTGAGCACATTAGTGGATAAGATAAACATGCAGTTGAAGAAGCTTCTAGCGCGCACATCTGTTTTAAAACGCGTCGCGAAACCCACATATCGATCTTAATGTTTCACATACCTCCGCGCCACAGCGCAAACATATGCCAGTAGGATAATTATAGGTTTGATAATTGGTAGTGGTTTCGTTTTGGATTGTGAGACTTATCGTATGTGACAATATTACGAAGTGAACCATGCACGTTGTGGGGTGAGATTGGTTAATGTATTCGATTTGAACACATTAGAGGATAAGATAAACATACAGTTAAAGAAGCTTATAGCACGCACATCTGTTTCAAAATGCGTCGCGAAACCCACATATCGATCTTAATATTTCACATTCCTCCGCGCCACAGCGCAAACATATTCAAGTAGAATAATTATAGGTTTGGTAATCGGTGGTGGTTTGTTTGGGTTGTTTTATTCTGCTGTAATTTTGTAACAAGCTACTTTCCGGCGGATTGCCGAATTAATTTTCTTGATACGCGTAATGACTTTGCTGCTCAATGATTCGCAGTGTCCTTCGAAATAGGCGGTTTGATTGTCGTTACTCGATTATCAATAATAAGCATGCTCATGCTTCTGAACTATATTAATTCGCATTCATTCTCCTTTGCCAAATTGGTTCGTGTTCATTAACTTTATCTCTCATACGATCATGAATTATAACTAACTATACTCTGACTACTTCGGAACTACATTGATTCGCATTCATTCTCCTGTATTATTATGATACATGTTCACTAACTCTATTCTCACATAATCATGAAATCGAATATGCAAATACGATTAATTAGTACTATTAACTACGCATCGTTAGATATATGTATTTAGTAGTTTGGTATGAGATGATAATATTTGCTGATTTTATAATAATTATTTACCTTCGTGGATACCGATTTTTAAGATAGTCAAATATAAATAATAATTCAGACACATGATAATCGTATATGTTATTACGTAAAAAAGATTTCATCACTTCGCACGTTCATTTGAAGTTTCGTGGCAATGAAAGCGGTTGGTAAATAGTTCCGTTATGGTAACCAGAGTACAAGAATAAGATTAACATGCACTTGAAGAAGCTGCTAGCGCGCATATCTGTTTCAATATGCGTCGCGAAATCCACCTATCAATCTTATTGTTTCACATACTTCACATAACATATGCCAGTAGGATAATTATAGGTTTGGTAATTGGTGGTGATTTGGTTTTGGATTATGAGACTTATCGTATGTGACAATATTACGTAGTGAACCATGCACGTTGTAGGGTGAGATTGGTTAATGTATATGATTTGAGCACATTAGAGGATAAGATAAACATGCAGTTGAAGAAGCTTCTAGCGCGCACGTCTGTTTTAAAACGCGTTGAAACCCACATATCGATCTTAATGTTTCACATACCTCCGCGCCACAGCGCAAACATAGGCCAGTAGAATAATTATAGGTTTGGTAATTGGTGGTGGTTTGTTTGCGTTGTTTTGTTCTGCCGTAATGTTGTAAGAAGCTACTTTCCGGCGGATTTCCGAATTAATTTACTTGACACGCGCATTGATTTTGCTGCTCAATGATTCGCAGTGTCCTTCAAAATTGGTGGTTTGATTGGCGTTACTCGATTATCAATTGCGTCAATCACTCTTTAACAGTTCCTATGTCTCGCCGTATGGACAGCAGTACTGATGCCGCGGTGTCACGTGTCATTGGTATCGTTCTAATTACTCTACGGCCCCCTGAAAATAGCTGACTGGATAAATACTGCTATAATAGAATTGTTGATCTCTCTGACTGGTTATAGTAATCGCGCCCCTGTTCACACTGTCGCGATGTATCTCGTGCTCTCGGTCGTAGAGTATTAAGTGATCCCTCTATCTAGATTCCTCATATTCTTATATGTTTACCTATAAACTATCCCCGCGCCCCTGGGTCCATACACTGTCCCGCCCGTTAGTTCCACGGTAGACTTAATGCCCTGGCTAAGTGCCCTTTCGCCCCATGTATGCGCATTAATTTCTCCTACACTTTTAAGTCATTTGTTACTTTCCTGGCTGATTTGTGTTTGTTCGTGACACAAACTATGTCCCTCGTTGTGTGAGTTATTCAGGCTAAAAGCTACGAATTTTGGTAAGCGCGCATATAGCTCGCGATATTTGTAGTACTTAAGTTGATGATTCTATTGGCCCTCACTGCAAGACATTGTTTTCGGGGTGTCGGGAGCCACAATGTAATATTATACCTTCGCTTATTGGAACACCCCGGAATTGTTCGCTGAGGGGCATTGGCGCACCCCCTGTCTGGTCGCGGGTAATTTATTTTTCCGTGCTTTTCTATGAGCCCCCGAGTTCCACGAACTGCTGGTATTCTCGCCCGACCCGCAATATTTCGTGGCACTTAAGTTAATGATTTTATTGCCCCCATTGTCGATAGAATTACCTGACATTTCTCGCCTTCCATCCCTTGGTCTGTATTTCTGTCCTGTACGTATTTCTATGCCGAATTGCGGTAGTTATTTAATTATTAATATGAACGATTTCTCAGCAAATAACACCTGTCTCACCTACTCTTTGCTTAGCTAAATAAAACATGGTATGGCGTGGGTCACTTGAACTCTATAGTACTACCTAGCGAGATAGTTTTTGTAATTATTGTCTAAAGTTTTTTTTTTAAATAACCTATAATAATCGCCAAAAATTGATTCTAAAATAAATGGTATCTGGTCCTGTATTTGTGCGCCCTCTGCATAGTGCCAAGCTCTGCCGGGACCTTCATCCAAGGGCAGCTTTATTTATAACGGGCAGTATTTTTATTATAAAATATATCAACCCTCAACCCGACGCACAGTGTAGTATTTTGCATATCTAGCGGGACAAAATTAAATATGACACTAAAATAGCAATCTATTGTATGAATTTATTTACAACTGTGAAATAACTAACCTGTATATAATAACCTATATATAGAAAAAAATACATAATATCATAAATTCACACATTATCTCCACCACTACCACTACCACTACCAGAATCTTCAGAATCACTTGCTTCACTAGTAGAAGCATTACTGCAATTTCCTTGTGCCTCCTCTTTAGCTTGCTCATGGATATTTGGTGACTAAGGAGTTTTTGAACAGAAGGATGTATATCTGCTACATTATGCTGAAGAAATCAAAAGATTGTGCAGTATGTCCGTATTGGTGGTCGTCCTTGACACTTTTCTTGAATATTCAAGTCGATATTTCCGAATTTCTATATGGCGAGACTCCTGAGCCTCCTCGGACATTTGTTCGATAGGAAGTACGAAGTGCTGAATTACTTCTGGCCCATGCAACAAAATCTTGTGTAATGTAACGGGCATTGGATACCAATTATACAGTGATATGTATAAAGTGGCGGTCTCGTCGCAGTATTCTGTAAATGCAGGTATATATATCTTATATCCACAGGTCAATGTGCGTAATATTACATTAAATCGGTCAATTAGAGACTGATCGACTCCTGTTATATTAGCAGCCAAAGCAGCATTTTTAAAAAATCTTCTAGCACTATTACCTTCATTCGTATTGCCTCCACATTGTTTCGGAGTGTCTAGCAATAGTCCTGTTTCCGACCTAAATTTTTCTATAATGAGTTTATTTCTATTGGCTATCTTTAATTTGTCTTCAGGTGTACGGCATTGCCATTTTTGTATATCTAACCTATACGCAATATGTAACACACATTCCATAAGTCTTATTTGAGCATGTAATGTGGATAAGTCCCAAGAAAATGTCTGTGGATCGCTTATACATCGTCGAATTATTATTAAATTATTCATGTCTTTGGATGTTGCTTGACAAATATAGCACTTTTGAGTGGCTCTGTTGGACGCTAAAATGTTGCATATTTTCCCATCAACCATCGTTTCTTCAAATTTATGTTTGACTTCAAGAATAATTCCATTGCATTCTACCAAAGTTGGCAAAATTTCTAAAATTTGCCTCCTCACGTTTATAAATTCCTCTAGAATTAATTGTTCAGCCTATTTGTCAAATCTAGATCTTGCAGGTCTACAGTAGGAAGTTGACGATGGCCGTGGATTTTGCCATAATATGTTTTTTTTTGTTTGTTTCTCCAAGAACATATAACTGCAAAGGTACCAATGACGTTGCTAAAATATTTGAATCTTCGAATTCATTTGAGTTTGAGTTTGCATCCCCATTTGAATATCATTGTCAAATTCATTGGTACTGTCATTTTTTCAACAAGAATACTATTCAAAACTTCGGCTTGCACAATACAAAGTCGTTTTAAAGTCAAATCAACTATTGATTGCAACTTAATTTCTGCCAATGAATCATTTAAGCAATCATCGTTAGGTGGATAGCACTTTATTTTGGCACTTTTTATTTGTTCATATGATGGGTATAATTTCAGACCTTTTCAAATTGCAGATTATCTTATAACTGGATATTCCCGGTAAGATAATTTTGTTGCAGTTATTAAAGCTAACGCGTCATCAGATGAATACTTAGGTGTTTGAATGAAATAATAAATATGAAATATAAAAATGAAAATATGAAATATGAAATATAAAATAATTAAATAAATAATTCATTTACCATGTTCCACAAAGTAACGGCTACCAGTATACAGTACTTAGGTGTTTGTTACGCTGCTCCGTGAAACGCTTTTTTGACCTTAGTTGCTCTTTTGGAACTAGAAACCAATTACGTCAGCATATAAGCAACGTCCCTTTTGCCAGATTGCCTCAGCTTCATATTTGTAGCAAGAGTTAACTCGCTTAATGTATGATCTGTAAATAATCGTTTCACCTTTCTCGCTTTTGATTTCAAACCACTGGAGCTGAAATCTAATTTTCTCCGCCCACCTTTTCTTACACTATGTATACCACTTGTATGTACTGGTTGCATCGAGGTCATTTATGGTTACCGTGGTATTCAACCAATCATTATATTTTTTTAAGAACACATTCTTATTACAATGGCACGTCCTCCATCTTTTATTGAACCCAATCATAAATGAATGGGTAATCCGGTTCAATTCTTCAAACAGTCGTTGAGAACAGTGGTGTATGTTGAATTTCATTTTCAGATAATTCACAAGTGTATGTTCCGGCTTAACAGAAGATGTTCGGCTGTTATCATCCTCATTTCTTAACACTTCGAAAAATTCATTTTTTGATACGCTTTCTAGCATACCTATAAAAATACAGATATTTTGGAAAAACGCAAGTTGTTGCATTCAAATTTTATTGTATACAATTGGTATGACTTCTAAAATTATAAAAAAGAATAAATCATGATGTACAAATGTGTACAAAAAGTTTGGCTGTCTAAAGAATTCACTACTTCTAGTTAATTTTAGACTATTTTTCCAATCCATTTCAACGGTAATTCTTTAAATATTCATGGTTAAAGAAGCTTTTTTATACACTAAATATAAACTAAATACCTTCACGTATATTATCCATGATGAAAATGTTAACTCAAATAAATACGATAGCAGTAAGATCTTAAGAACTTAATGCGTAGGAAACCACAGGAAACTGATTATGAAATGAGCAGGACAAAACCCTATTTTGTCCGCAGATTGACGCTAAGAGTGGGCGCCTACAGATATTATATTTTGTAAATGTCTTATTTAGTGTGTCACCTCTATTTTGAGTGAATAATAATTGCTTATATGCATACTGTTTTTATGTATTTTGACCCGCTAGATTCGCAAAATACTACACTGTGCGACGCCTCGCAGGTTTATGTTGCTCGAAAGGGAGTAGTCCCCTTAAGAGGAACAACCGCGGCATCTCCGGACTATCACCCGTCCGAAACGAAAGCCGTTCCAGCCGCAGCCGACCAGCATCGAATAAACTTAGGCCAGCGAGTCCGTTTTCCGGACTACTTCCAGGCTGACTTTAGATTTAGACCTTTGTTTTGTTAAAAAAATACTTTACAGTGTCTATAGACCAGATATGATCTCAAATTTTCATATAACGGGTGATTTTTTTGCTGGTATCTTTCTGGCAACACTGTTTTTGACAGATCACGCGTGAATCGTGTCTTGTGTCATTGTCAAACTTGTTCAGTTTGGTCTATAATTTAACCATGAATCGACTTACGAAAGAACAACGCTTGCAAATTATTGAATTTTACTATCAAAATGCATGCTCGGTTAAGAGAGTGCATCGCGCACTTCTTCCAATTTATGGGCAGTTTGGTCGGCCTACTGAGGCGCTATTCGGAAGCTTGTGACTAAATTTCGAACCCAGTTTACATTATTGGACATTAAACCACGAACACGCATACGTAGAGTGAGGACCGAAGAAAATATTGCGGCTGTATCCGCCAGTGTTCGTGATGACCGTGAAATGTCGATTCGCCGCCGTTCGCAGCAATTGGGCCTCTGTTACTCCACTACGTGGAAAATTTTGCGAAAGGATTTGGGTGTAAAACCTTACAAGATACAGCTGGTGCAAGAATTGAAGCCACACGACCTCCCACAACGTCTAACATTTGGTGAATGGGCATTGGCAAAGTTTGAGGAAGATCCACTTTTTTATCGAAAAATTGTGTTCAGCGACGAAGCTCATTTCTGGTTGAATGGATATGTCAATAAGCATAATTGCCGCATCTGGAGTTAAGACCAGCCAGAAGCATTGCAAGAGCTACCACTGCATCCCGAAAAATGTACTGTTTGGTGTGGATTATGGGCCGGTGGCATCATCGGGCCGTACTTTTTCAAAGACGACAATGGCCGAAACGTTACTGTGAATGGCAAGCGCTACCGTGTGATCATTGGTGATTTTTTTTTGCCCAAAATGGAAGAATTGGACATGCCTGACATGTGGTTTCAACAAGACGGTGCCACATGCCACACGGCACGCGAAACAATGGCCCAATTGAGAGCCGCCTTCGGTGAACAGTTTATCTCACGTTTTGGGCCCGTCAATTGGCCGCCTAGATCGTGTGATCTAACGCCTTTGGGCTATTTCTTGTGGGGCCATGTTAAGGCTCATGTCTACAGGGATAAACCAGCAACGATTGACGCACTGGGAGCCAATATTGAAGCATTTATTCGTGATATACCGGCTGATATGTTGGAGAGAGTGTGCCGAAATTGGGCCTTGCGAATGGGCCATCTAAACCGGAGCCGCGGCCAGCATTTGCATGAAATCATCTTCAAACATTAAATTATATTGATCGTTCTATCGATTCCAATAAAGATTTCATCAAATTTTTCAAATTTTTTGCGTTTTTTTTGAAAATCAAATCCTATACCTCTTAAAAAATCACCCTTTACATATGAGTAAGGAGCGGATTATATGCAGCCAATTTTAGATCTACCGCGCGTTTTTTTATCTCTGAACATAGTGTATGTTCAGTTTTAAAACGACGGGATCAATTGTATGCTAAAATTCAATGTATATGCAACCAAATTTATTAACGTGTGTAACTAATTTATTTAAATGAAAGACAAATTCATAACCTATTTAATAAAATGTCAAAACTGTAGACAGAAAATGAATTCAACGCAAGAAAAGATACTATTAGTGCACTGGTACCAATGTGGCATTAGTATACGGACTGTGCGCGATTTATTTTCTGTGCATCATCCTGAGAGACCAATACCATCAATCGGAACAATTTGTAATATAATCGCCAAATTTAAAAGTACAGAATGCATCTCCGGTAGTCATCATAAAATAACTAGGAGATGCCACGTTTTGACTGAAGAAATGAAATTATACGTGTTATGTTATGCTGAAGAAGAACCAATATCTTCCATTATACAAATGAGCAACTACTTCGGAATTTCCCGATTTTCAATCCGAAAACGTTCAAACGAGTTTAGGTATAAATCATACAAGTTTCAAAATGAATTTGTATTTTTTTTTAAGTAATCGAGTTACACTCGGTGGTAAATTTGGTTGCATGTACATTAAATTTTAGCATACGATTGATCCCGTCGTTTTAAAACTGATCATACCCTATATTCAGAGATTATAAAACGCTCGGTATATGCGCATATATATGCAGCTTTTTTCGGCGATATATGCAAGCGAATTTGCAAAATATGCAAAATATATGCAAACATTTTCTATAATAAATCAATTTTATTTCACTTTTCTTCTACATTTATTCATGATATTTTTAACAAAATATTATTTACATAATTAAAAATAAACACATATCTAAAATCTAGTTAGCGCATGTTACAACATTTATTATTGATGTTTTAAGAAGAACTTTTTATTAAAAGTTTTTCAAAATTATCTACAAGAAATGTATGTTTTCTGTCGGTAAACATATGTTTGTATAACGAAAAACTTCTTTCGATATCCACCGAGGTTATAGGTGCAAATTTTAAATTGGGTATTATACCAAGACTCATGTTATGAATTGTATTAAAATCGCATTTTCAAGGTTTGGATATTTTCTGAAGTATATCATAAACCCCTATTCTTTGACAAGATTTTTCTAAATTTATCTAAAATCACCTCCCCTATTTTCCCCCGCACATTTTACACTTCTCCTTAAATGAATTGATTAAACAAACAGATTCCACAAGGCTTTGCTTATGGTGTTCTAAATCTAAAATTGTTTGTGATACATAACTGTAATTTATTTTAAAGACAACTAATTGTTGGCGCAATTTGTAGTCTTCAAATATTCTTTTTCAATTTATTAAGGCCTGTGTGTTATCTTCTATGTCACATACAATAGATTTTATACTGTCGGAGTTGTCAGAATAAAAAATTGCAGCATCTAACCATGTATCCCACTGAGTAATTACAAGCTCGGGGAGTAGTTTAACTCCAGGAAGCCTCTCCTTGTACATTTGTACCCAAAATCGTGCTTTGAGAAAAACCTTTTTTGTGTTGCTTATCAAATCATTCACCAGAGGGAACTGTAACCTACTTTCCTCAGCTACTCAATTTAAAGCCTCGTTTACATTTGGAAAGTTTACTGGTGGAAAGTACTTGCCGCCAGTAAACTAACGACTTGTAAACCAGAAAATCGTCTTAGTTTCTTGTTTAGTTTCTTTCTGGACAGACGTTTTTCTGGTTTACACATCCTAAATGTCTATCGGTAAGTACTTTCCGCCAGTAAACTTTCCAAATGTAAACGAGGCTTTAACCGTGTGAAAAACATGTGACATGAATTAAATATTCGTAATATTTTTAAATTTTGTCCTGCCTTTATCATGTACGGAGCAGCGTCAGAAAGCAAGAGTGCTATCTTTTCTGTTGGAACTTTGTCGGTAAGAAAAATGTTGTCAAAGATTGCTGAATAAATCTTGTACTGTCAAATTATTCGTGTTCTTAATCTGATTTGAAGCAATGAAGTATGATGTACCTGGCATATTACAATTTACCCCTTTCATTAAATGTGCCGTATACCGACCGCAAGCATCTGTTGTTTTATCTATAATGATGTAAAAGTAATTTGATCCTATTCTATTGCGTATTTCCTGTAGAGTCTCGAGGTAAATGTTATCGACGCTCTTTTTTCTCAAAGTGCTCTCATCTGGTATATTGAATTTACAATCATTTTGTAAAAACGATCTAAGATTGGGGTTGATCAGTTTCTTCAATGGAATGTTGGAAACCAAAGCCTTGCACAACTTTTCATTGAAGATTTACTGCTCTGTTTTTGCTGAAGCACCATTGTTCAAGAAGTGTCGTAAATATTAATTCGATTTGTCTCCGGTGTTCAGCTTTTGCAATTTCGCAATGTGTGAAGGAGTTTTGGCATGTTGGTCAATTTGGAAATTCCTTTCATATGAAATCTGTAACAAACATTACATTTTATATTTTTGCATGTTTGTATGTATAGGTACCTATAATCTGTTCACATTTAAAACAATAAATATCAATACAAAATTATAAAAATCAGTACTTACCAGTTTGCAGCAAGCTTTACAAAACACTTTGTCACTTTCCATAACAAACTCGGAATAAGGTTTTAACCACAATGTATTGAATTTCGGCATTGTCTCAGTACCTATGTTAATATTTCGGTCAGGAGATGCAGAGACGTATAGTCATGCTCACATAAATCTAGTACAAACAATTTGACATTGCTATATAAAATTGCTGTTGTAACCTAAATTATTGTACTAGATTTATGTGAGCATGACTGTACATACTTCTACTGAGATGATCGAAATAGAAGTGAACTACTTCCATTATTACTTGCAAAAGGGCACCTAAACATGTTGTCTAAACATTCAGGTACTCGTTCAGAAGGCGGTCACAGTAAATTGTATCCAGGAAAATTATTATTAACCCGCTAACGACCCTTTAATGGCATTGTTGTTGGCATGGCTACTGGTACAGTACAGTGCTAAGAAAAAAGGTGCAAATTTCAGTTGTCAAGTTAAACTTGGATTCAATAGAAAATATAAGTGTGCACAGAAGTGATTTCGCAAAATATGCAAAAATATGCAATTTGCATAAAATCCGCTCTTTACATATGTGATACGTAATACGAGTATATTTAATAATAACATGGCATAAAAAACGAAATAACTCTCAAGAAGTTCTTTCTACATAAACATTAAAAGTATAATTGTTACTTACCTAAACTCTATTCCATTTTTATTGTTAACTAAGTTGGCTGTTAGGGTGACAGTATTGTTGGCCAATGTAAAAAGTCATGAAAAAGAAGGTTATTTAAAAAAAGAGGTTATATTTTATGACAGTGGACAATGTTGCCATCAAATTGAGTATATTTGAGTACAGAATTTATTTGCTAGTTAATTATTTTAATATATGAATTAATAGTTTATATATTTATATTTAATAATTTGTTCACTGTCCGATCATTTTTGTTGGTGAAACCACAGCCTTCTTAGTTAAAGATAAAAATGGAATACAATTTATATTTGTAAGTTTCTTATCAAAAAGCGAAAGAAATTAAAACATGTTAACATATTTAATTCATTTTCGCTTAAAATGTTCCTTAATGACTTTTACCTCTAAACCGACGAAATGAAAAATCTGGCAGAGAGATAATGTAGTGACACCTGTCGGTAGCTCATAATTCACATGCGCTCCGGGCAGTTCAGCAGAATTGGCCATTTGTGTTAGGAGTGACGATTGGTGTGGAAATGAAAATTAACAGTTATGTTATTTCTGCAGAGTAAACAATACGAGTATTTTTATTCTGTGTCTAATTAAACCCTCAGATAGTCTCACCAAAGTACCTCTTACGATGATAATTCTGTTTTGGCATTAATGAAGTATTGTTATTATTATTATTTCTATACTGAAACTGGGATGTTCCCTTTGCCTGAAAACGCGCGTGCCGTTCATTCAACCCGCCTAAAATCAGGAAATATGGATTTACCGACGATATTAGCGAGAATTAATGCCGCCGCCCTCCGACCATAAATACACCATGAGCGGCTGGGCCGGGAATATTAAACGGTTTATTAATATATCGCAATACATCCGCACCGTGTAAGAACGGCGCGGCAATTTCGCCCTGGAATTAATCGGGAATTTATGGCATCGTGCTATCGCCGTTTAATTGGCAATCACGGCGTGCAAGACCCGGGTTCGAATTCGCTATCGCTGATATGGAAAAATTCCCGACCACATCAGCCGGTATGGTAGTGAGCTATTTGAAACGTTTTAGCTACTGCCTTTATCTCCAAGGTAGATTAATGAGTTACCTTAATTCTGTAAAATGGGTTCGTGTTAGCTAGTTCGGGGTTATCATTGCATAGTTCTGTTATGTTTTCTTGCCAGGTTTTCAGTTTGTCTGTTATATCGATTATGAGTTAGCCTTAACTATTCGTTAAGTATCCACTTATTATTCGATTGTTGCCACCAGCTTATTCGTTTACCTTCCGGTGCATATTCAATGCGTTGGGTTTACTCTCTACAGACTATATCTCTAGATATTGCAATATCTTGACGATATCAAATTTATTTCCGCCTAAATCTGATATCCGGAAAGAATCCACAATATAGACATTTTGGGAGCTGCGCTATAGTGTGCGTCAACGATATCTGATATTGTTTCTTTTAATTAATTCGTAAACATGAAGGCGAACCTCTGCGAGCCTTTGTTTACTGATGGAAGTAGGTAATTGGTTATTTGGTAATTTGTGGTTTATTGAACACACTATTTTCCATCAATTTATATCTAGTGCAGGAAGCGATTTCACAACAAGAGATATTTTTGAAGCTGCGCTGTAGTGTGCGTCAACGATATCTGAGATTGTTGCCAGTGGTCGAAATGGACCGGAACTCACCGGAACGGTGTTCCGGTTCGTCATATGAGCGTTCCGGTTCGTCATATGAGCGTTCCGGTTCGTCATATTCGCCATACGAGCGTTCCAGTTCATGACAAGAGTTTCGATGTCAATATATAATGAATAGTAACATTAACAGAAAGTTGAAAGTTGAAAATCAGTACAATGAAGGGGAAGAGAAAAGCGATGACAAACGCTAACAGGCATCAAATAGTAAAGAGCCAGCAAAAAAACGGTTGAAGAAAGATGACGAAAATTTAGAAATTCTACTAACAGACATTCCTGATTGTTGGACCGTAGAACAAGCAAATTCTTTTAAAAGCAAATACGATTTCTTAATCATTGAGAATAAATCATTAGGATGCATAATATGTAAGCAAATGAAAAAAATAAATATATTGGGCGCCAAGAATTTAAAACTGTCAACAACATAGCAGAATTGTATGGTGAAAACAAGCTTAAGAAAGAAAATTTTATAACATAAGAATACTGACGCACGTAGAAAAGCAATAGATATGAAGATGACTGTACAGAATACACAACTTGATGAAGCATTTATTAAAATGAATGAATCGTATTTTAATACATCGGAACGCGTTTTTCTTACAGTGTACAAAATAGTAAAGTTTCAAAGGCCGTTCGTTGATTTGCCAAAGGACGTTGATATACAAAAATTAAATTGACTAAATATGGGCGTAATATTACATTCTGACAAAACATGTACCGAAATTGTTATTCATATCGCCAATGAGATGAATAAAAATATTTGTCAAGAAATAAGCAAATATAGAAAGAAGATTTCTATTCTAATTGATGAGTCGACCACTTTAAGCAGAAAGACCATGCTTAATTGCAATACGTACATTATAATGCGAATATCCTGGCGAGGCATACACATTTAATTTAGATTTAATTAAATTGGTCAATACTTCTGCAGAGATAATTACATCTTAATTACTAATGTGCTTAGGTTTACATGGTTTCGACCAAGAATTTCAAAGAGAGTGTCTTGTTAGTTTTGCGTGTGACGGTGCTTCTGTTTTAATTGGAAAATATTCTGGAGTTGCCACGCGTTTGAAGGCAAAATTTCCAGACCTAATATTATGGTACTGTGAAAATCATAGGCTAGAATTTGGCATGCACGACGTGGTTAAGAAAGTGTCTGGGATAAATATTTCAATATATTTATTGAAAAGTTATATTCTTTCTATACCAGATTGTCAAAGAATCAGAACGAACTTCAAGAAGCTACAGCCTCTATTGAAATTAATTTGTTGCAAATTGGAAAAATCTTGTCTGTTCAATGGGTTGCTTCCAGTTATCGAACGCTAAAGACAGTCGTTAATAACTATGCGGCTCTGTGTTTGCATTTTAAGAATGCTAGTGAGGATGATGGAAGGGAAGACATGGAGAGAAAAAAATATAAAGGCTTATTGAGAATAATAACAACCACTGAATTTGTGCAGAATTTAGTAACAATGGCCGATGCTTTAGAAGAGTTTTTAGACTTGTTAATATATTTGCAAAGGCGCAGCATTACAATAGTTGAAGCAGATAAAGCTATCAATACTACAATTCGAGTGCTAGAATCGATGGTTTCTCATCCTGGCACAAAATTAGGAGAGGGATTGGCTGACTTCAAAGCAGAGGAGAAGAAATACAAAGGAATTAGCTTAAGCAATAACAAGACAATAAAAGTAATCAACAGTTCGCAATTTTATAGAAGTTTGGCCAATAATCTAAGAAATCGGTTACTCACCACTATTTCATCGCATGTTAGTCGGGACGGGCAACGCCAAAAAGAAAACGAATGTCTACATAGTAATTTGCTTGGGCATATAAAAATCCTTAATAAGAAGAACTGGAGTGAAGAGTTTTCATCGAATATTAGAAGTGGCGAAGAAGAAATTCGTGCATTATGTAAACAGTTCCATCGGCAAAATGAAGAACAAAATATTGTCCATTCGTTTAGGATGTTCAAAATGAACAACGATGACGACGTGGTACCTGACGGCTTGCAAGATTTATTTAAGGCAATAAACACTATTCCAATTTCAACAAGCGAATGCGAGAGAATTGATATACTCTGATTTTTCTAAACTGGCGTTCACGTCATCAAACAGCTGTGCGATGAAGTTTTTTCGTACCAACGTAATTGTTTTCGAGAATATGAATAACAATAGTTTAAGAATCGAAATTAATCTGAGGATCATTCGTTACATAACACTAATCACCGGTGGCTATAAATAGGTAATCGGTGTATTAACCGCGGACACAATTTTCGCCTGCCAATCATGTAATAAATCATGTTATGTTGGCAGCCGTGATATTTTTTCGGCGACGATGCCACATCGTCTAACACTAACACATGCTCATACATGTGTGTATAACCAAACTTCTTTGACGTCTAACTTGTTACATTTGATCGATTATTACAATGCATATTTTGTCATTCTAGATGTTAAACCATAACCACAAGATTGATATCTGTACGATAAACGGAAGTGAAGTCGATGAATTTGATACGAACCGCGCACTATCGCACAAGATAGCACGGGCGCAACAGCTGATTGCAGCCATTTTTAAATACCCAGGACAGCTGGCAACCTTGTAAAATTGTGCCATCATTATTATGATTATTATTTTGATGAGGTGAATGCCAGTTTAGAAAAATCAGAGTATAGCTCCATTAATGAAATAGTTACTTCGTTAAGATCAAAGCTAAATGTGAAAACTGTATCAGCACTTTTATTTATTAATTGCGTTGTTCCTCCATTGTTGCAGTTTAATCCGTATAAATATATGAGGTCATGGTTGGCAAAATGGCACCATTGCGCTGATGATGCTGCTAGCAGAAAACGTCAAGTGAAAGTTGACAAGACCTACGAGTTATTATGGAAACTATTGTAAATAATTATTGTTCTAAATATTTACTAATTATTTAATTTTACTTATATTACCTATTTTTTTTAAATCTGTATTATGATGTGTTTTGGATTTTATTAGAAATAAAATTGTTTTCAATTTTGCTCACAAGCTTTTTGGTTCGTTAAAAAGTCCATTTCGACCACTGCGATGATGTTAGATTTTGTTCATAAGCGTTCCGGTTCGTCAAAAAGTCCATTTCGACCACTGAATTTGTTGCCCCTAATTAATTCGTAAACTCGAAGGCGAACCTCTACAAGCCTTTGTTTTCTGATGGAAATATGTAATTAGTTGTTTGGTAATTCGTGGTAATTTGTGGGCTGATGGGTAGAATTAACACTCCCGTGAATTTTGAATAAATGAAACAGACCTATTACAATTTAATTATATTACTTGAGTTTCGATATATTTTGTACCTAGAATTGTACGTTTTTCTGGTTCCCAAATTGATCTTTTGGCAAATGAGAAGATTGCGTCTTCTAGGAAATGCTTGTGAAACCCGTGATCTGAACTTTATATGAAACCTGACGTGAACCTGTGCATTCCATACTGACTTTACTTCACTAATCATGGTTTGTCTTTTGTTTATTTATTCTTCTGAATTTAGCTTATCCATCTCATCTCGCCTAGCTACCGCTAACTTCTCGCCCCCCTCCCATGGTTCCAGGGTGGAAAATTACCTCGAGTGTGTGGCCTTTGTTTTGCATTTGAAATGCATCCGCTCTCGCCACCTTGCCACTGGCGTTGTGAACATGGCCCGTTTAAGCGTCTGGCGACTTTGTTTTCTATGGGGTTTTGAGAAACGCGTTAATTTATTTACGCTATTTTATTGTCCGTGCGTGCTGTCGTTATCCCCTGTGAGATTCGTTTGCGTTAAAATGTCATGTTATATGCTCCTGTAACTTTTTTTTCTTATTTCAAAACACTTAATTGTATTTTACTATAACTATAATAATCTGATCAAAGATGGATCAAAGAGTAATGTTATGCGAACTTAAATTGCTAAATGAAGGTTTAATGCTAAGGGCCTGCTCATTAGTGTCACTTAGATGCTAATCACTTAATTACACTAATATTAGCGTGTACACTATCACTATGCTCTGCTTTTGCACCAACACAATATTAAACTAACTCGAACGGTTTGGTCCGCTGTAGTTTTCTGGTAAAATTCGTGTTATCGGGGAACTGGACGGCTTCGACGTTGACGTGTTGAAGAAGTCGCTGTTCTTGACTCTGGGCAAATTTGTTTATTGTCTCATTAACAGTGCCCATTTCCAGGTCTCTGTAGAGGTCACTGTTCCGGAAAATCAAGATGCATTGACAATACTCCTTAGTACTCTGTTTTGGTATCCCTGGATTATTTCTGTATTGCTCTTTTTAGCACAACATTATTATATGTATGTATTGTATTGGTAGGGCTTTGCCGTTAACAAATAATCAAATAAACAAATAAACAACCCCACAGCGTGATGCCTTATGTTCATACGGGCTTAACAATTTGTTTATACAGAAGTATTTTATTATGCATTAACAGGGTGGAATTCAGACCAAGCAGTCAATACATTTTTCGAAGTTTGATGTCCAATTCTTCTTTATTTTTACAAGAGCTCTACAGCGGAACTTAGCATCCAATGTAATACCCAAATATTTTGTTGTATCAGTGTAGGCTACCTGGATATCATTCATACTAACAGATTTAGGACCGATTTAGTCTGATTCAATTTGATTCACCATTGCTCAGTCCAGTTGTTAATTTTAGTAGTAGTGACTGTACTTGTTAGGGATCTTATCCCTAACTGGCTATCGACCAACGTGGGTCCTTCTGCCGTGTGATTTGTGTAAATGTGTGTATTGAGTTAGGGCTTGTTACTCTAGAAATTCGCCCCCGATCTCTAGAGCGCCGTTAATGAGCTCCCAACGGCGAATGGCACTAGTTTCTCAGTACAAATGTACAACCTGTACTGGGGCTCGAACCCAGGTCTTCGTGCATGCTAAGCACGCATTTGTTAATTTTATTAATTGAGGTTTGCAGATTTAGTGCTGCTTTTTCGTGATCTTTGCCTACAGCCAATATAGCAGTATCGTCGGCAAAAGTGGCTATCGTATTATGGTCTGATGCAGGTATATCGCTGGTGTATAATAAGTAGAGGACAGGCCCTAACATACTGCCCTGTAGGACACCTGCCTTTTTGGTTTGAGCCCATCAGGTCAAGATTGTTTACATAATTAAATAAACCTTGTGAGATATTTTGTACTAGAGCAAAGAAGTACCTTTATGATATTTCCTAAATTGCATTAAAAAAAATTTTTTAAATACTTGATACATCGAAAGAAAATATTTTAGTATAGTATTATGTTTATTTCATTTCAATGACAACACTGTTTCATTTTCACATCTGTCATGGTCAACTTGATGGCATCGGCAGTTGTTTACGAAATAGTTAGTTAGCGTCAGTTGTTTGTAGCATCGAGTTGTGTTTTGTTTTCTGAGTATTTAGTGCGTCATAATGTCATCAAGAAAGTGCAAAAACAGTCCTGATATATTTTGTTACGTGGGTGGTGATTTAACGATAGCAAAGCATCAACGAAACATTTAGAACACAGAAGAATTTATCAAGAAAGCTTATCACGCTTACTTCGGTGCAAAGCTTGGTGATCAGGACAAACCTTGGGCTCCACACAAAGTGTACTTTCAGTGTGTCGAGCTACTGAGAAAGTGGACAAAAGGTACACGTAGCTCTTTACCCTTTGGCATTCCTATGGTATGGAGGGAACAAAAAAACCATGTAGACGACTGTTACTTTTGCTCCTGCGATGTCAAGGGTTTCAATTCGAAAAATAAACATTCTATTCAGTATCCTGATTTACCGTCTGCTAAACAACCTGTACCTCATGGACCAGTAATTCACATTTCTCCACATTTTCTTCACACCATCAAACAGCAATCATCAAATGAAAGTTCAAACGAAAAAACCGATGAAGACGAATTCAATCCTAATATAGACCAACCTCAACAGTTTATCCAAGCTGAACTAAATGACTTAGTGAGAGACTTGGGCCTATCGAAGTATGCTGCACAAATTTAGGATCACGACTGAAAGACAAAAATCTGTTGGCTCCAGGACCACATTTTCGTGATATAGGCATCGTGAAAAAGACTTCGCGGAATATTTATCTCACAAGGGTTTATCTGGTGTATTGTAATAATATTCCTGGAGTAGTCATGAAACTGGGAGCTGACAATTACGATTCCACATCATGGAGGTTATTTAATGATTTTTCTAAGAGAAGTCTGAAGGGTGTCTTGTTGCACAATGGTAATACTTATGCCTCGGTGCCTGTTGCTCACTTTGTACATCTCATAGAAACGTATGAGAATCTTGAGCTATTGCCAAATACAATAAGGTATAGCGAATATTGTTGGCAACTCTGTGGAGACCTTAAAATAATATTTTGTTTTTTTTGTAATTAATATTAATATATTTTCTCAATATTTTTGGCAGTTTCTATGAAAATTTTCAAACACACTTTTCCTGAAAACCTGACGTGCTGGAAAAAAACTAAGCACAGATTCGTGATCAGCACACTCCATATACTATAGGACACCTATTAAACTTGAAACACTTTTTCATGAAAAAAAAAATGTAGGCCTATGTAATTGGTTTTATTCTTTTAAGAAGTATTTTTTCGAATAGTTTTGAGATTACAGGTAATAACGAGATTGGTCTGTAAGAAGAAACTTCATTTGATGGCTTTCCAGGTTTAGGAATCATTGTCACTTGTGCTACTTTCCATATCTTAGGTACATATTTTAATCTTAAAGATGCATTAATAACATAATAAGTTTTGCGATTGCTTTACGAGGTAGTTGTTTAAGAATTTCGCTTGTTGTTTCCAGTCAAATCCTGGAGCTTTCTTAGTGTTAATGTTTTTTTTTTATTTCCATTGCAATTTCTTTAGGGGTGGAAGGTCTGATTTCACTTTCTTCCTGGGTAATATTTTCTTCTATATTTGTCTAGAATAGCTTCACCCTCATTCGGTTGGAAAGCCCTTTCAAGATATTCGGCAAATCTATTAGCCTTTTGAGTATTGTTTATTGCATATGTCCTATCTGTACTTCTAATTGGAGAATTCTGCAAGATTGGTCTTTTAGGGTTTTTAGTAGCCTTCCAAACTGAATAATCAGTTGATAGTCTAATTAGATATTCACTAATAGAGTAATTTTTAATATTTTTAATCTCTCTTTTGAGTTGTGTTGCGTTATTTACTCTAGTTTTGGCTGCTGGGCATCTAGATTGATGCCAGATTCTTCTGAGTCTTCTCTTTTCGGAAATAAGGGTTTCAATTACTTTGGGGTAATTGTTACGTTTTGTTTGTAGGGTAATAATAGGGGTGTTATCCCATGTAGCTTGTCGGATATTATCAACAAATTTTTCCGCGGCATTGTCTAGCTGGTTTTCGTTTCTTATTGAGGATGACAATTTGATAGTGTCTTCAAGTTGAAGTTTAAAGCTGTGCCAGTCAGTTAATCTGTTAGTCAATCTAGCAGGTATTTCCTTTTGTATACTACTATCGCTTAGGGTGAGGACAATCGGAGAATGGTTAGAGTTCATATCCCAAGCCTCTTCCACGTACATGTAGTTTACAGACACATTTCGTGTTATAAATAAATCAATTAAATCTGGAATTTTATTAAGATCTACATAATATGTTGGTTTGCCAGTTGAAATTGTTTTGCTTTTTAGTTGGTTGACTGCTTGTACTAGTTCATTTCCTTTTGTATTTGTTAGTCTAGATCCCCATTGAATGTGTTAAGCATTAAAGTCGCCTCCAATGATAAATCTATATGATCGTGTAAGTTAAATAATATTGCCGTACTCGCACTTTTAAAACATTAGTAATTGTATTGCTTACATAATTTTGTATCATGATATACAGGGTGGAAACTTTAACTGGAATAAAATTCATAACTTCGATATAGGCGATTTTTGCAAAAAATCCCGAAACACGCTGAGTATTGTTTTTTCTTGCCCTCATTTCTATGTATATGCTGCTTGTTTATCTGATCCCGGAAGAGCGCAACCACCTCTGACTTTTTTTTTTCAAATGGAAAGGTATGTCAAGTGACACCTCGTTTGAAAGGTCTCTGCGCAAGTAATACAACACACTATTTATTTCTTGAATATTTACAAATCCCACGTGATAAAAAAAACACTTTTATAACTTGAATACTATTTAATGCAACAAATGTTCAAAATGGGCACCGTTTCTTTCTTGGCAAAGTGCAAATCGATGATAACATGCATCTCTAATGTTTTGTAACATAAAATAATAAAATATAAATAAATATAAAATAATAAAAATAATAATATAAAATAATATTTTGTAAATATTCAAGAAATAAATAGTGTGTTGTATTACTTGCGAAGAGAGACCAACTTCTCTTCTAGTTTTGCATTTTATCTGATCTTATATACTTGTATGAGGTTTATATTAACTGGAGTTGTTGTACCAGCATCACTCTATAAGGTAGTATAAAGTTGAAGACAGATTTTGCCTTGTTTTTGTATCAATCAATCCCACTCCATATTCGTCGTCACCAACTACGAGGCGCCTATTATATACTTGCGACTCCTGCGGTGGATGATTGGAAACCCACGTAAGGATATCACGTTGCATCTACGGATGTAGAATTTATTGCATCCCTGCCGTAAAATACCGCCGCGGTTGATCCATGGTGCTTCATGTCTATTCGTCAAAGTGTCTACGAAATTGTATTGTTTGCAGGTCATCTGGCGGCAATAATATTGCGTGTATACTGTTTTGATAGAAATTGATGCATTTTGTAAAATATAAAAAGGTGCATATAATCAGAAGTAATATAACAAGAGCGTCAAAAATAATCAAATATAGCTGATGTATGCGAAATGTGTTCTGAGAAATACGTATTTTAAGGAACACATTGAGCAGTAGTCGCTATATTCAGATTTTATATTTTTGATGCTCTAGTTATATTCGGAGGACTATATACCGAATAATAAATGTAAATGCAAGAAATATTTTGTCAATTTGACTTTCGTGTATACATATTATGATTCACGGCAACTTGATTTGTATTAACACCTAAATTAAATTAAATTCATAATTATGACTTATTAGAACTTGATTTATTTATAGTATGTAATATTAAAAGTACAATTATTATAAATTACTGGGCCACTGGAATTATTATTATTATTAGATGAATCAAGAGAAACTGACAAAGAATTATTGATAGAAGAATTTTCAATGTCCGATTCCATTGATTCACTTCTTAAATTTGAAATACGATTTTTATGATGATTTTCACTTAGATTCAAATAAGGTTGAATTGAAGCAGTATTGTTGTGTCCAGTTATTTTTATAATTTCTTCAGCGTTAATACCTGTACTTGATAACTGACTAACTGTAGACGATCTGTTAGAATGATGTTATTTTTACAAGTTTGGTATTTATTCCGATGCTTTTAGCAGCACTTTTTGTCCATTTACTAATCTGATGGTATCCTAAGGGCATGTTTTTATACCAATAGCTATTTTCATGTTTTTCCCAATCTTTATTTACTATAAGAAACAGGCGATTAGTTTTAATGTTGGGTGTTCGTTTAGAAAACATTTTCTTTATAAGTCGAACGGGGCACATGTCTATATTGTTTGAATTTGGGATAATCCATTTACTATCTGCAATTTTCTTATTACCTCCTTGTGCGGTTTTGGAGAAAATTGTGTTGTATTCCATCTGACCTGTTGGCAAACCGTAATTGTTTATTTCTTCTTTGAAATATTCTGTCAAGCTTATTGTTTCTCCTCCTCTCCACGTAAGTACAACAGACGCAATATGGTAAAACGTTCGCTGTAGACCATCGGGTGTATTTCCATTAAAAGAATTTATAATTCTTGTTTATTCTTTATTCCAATTGCGTTGTAAAATTTTCCTCTTTGAATTGCGAGGATCTCTTGCTTTCTGAAATATAACGCTTTTAATAGGATTTAATAGAATAAAAACCTAACCTCTCTGTGTAACATATGCCAAAATTGACAGGTTGCTTGCACCGACGCCGCTAATGAGTTTTTTTTTTTACACATAAGAAATTCCTTGCCGGTAGGTGCAGGCAACCAGTTATACATTGACAATCATATGTGTAATAACGAAAAAAAGCCCGGTATACTTAATGCAAGAAAGATTATGTCATTTTGACTTTTGTGTAAAAATATTATGATTCACGGCAACTTGATTGTTATTAACACCTCATCGAAATACGCAAACTAACGATATATTCGAAACACGCCTGATGACAACCAGGTAATTAGTAATTAGCGCTGTAATACGAAGTAACTAAGGAAAATTCAATATTGTGACTGGTCCATTTAACTATGAGGTATATAGTCAAATGAATTTAGTAAGGGAAAACTGCACGATTTAATAATTACCAACGAGATTCGCCGGTGACACATGTCATGTATATTCTAGCCATGTTACAAAAAGAATTGTTCATTCTGGCTATTATATCACAAAGCAAGCTTCACCGTGTTAACGTCTGCATAATACTTACTAAATTTCGCTGACTCAATTAATTTTACAGCATGAAACGTTAACATTTTCCTTTTGCATCAAAAATATTTCCGCGGCTCACATTAAAGAAAATCGCACGGAGTGATTCGATTAACCGCTTACACCGCAACACGGTAATTACATTTTTAATTAACGCGCCCGGTGGATCTGGGTCAGAAATTTGATAATCCTGAAATGTCACTGGCACTCCAGAAATTTTAATAATCCCAAGACGGTCGGGGTGATTAGTGCTTCGCCAACCCCTCGCAACGCCGCCCAAGGAATTTGTATTGTTACTGCGTGGCCGATTTTATAAGAAACCGTGCTACCAGCCCTGTTTTAGTGCGTCTTTGGCTTAATGTATGTGCGCGTATTTGTGTGTGAAATTATTAGGGTTGTGCAAATATCTCAGCGGTGTGGTTTCGCACTGTTTCAGATAACGGACGGTTCCACCCCCTGTTCCGCAGTTGTAAACTCGAATACATCAACCCTCACCTACTGCTTACCTTCAGGAATGTTTCTATACACGTAAGTGTTTATTTATTATAATGCGTTATCGCGTAAATTGTTAATGCCTGCGTGACTGAGATGGAACCTTAATCCCTCTGCAGAAGCCCTTAATTACACGCGGATTTCCATAACTGAACTATTATGCAAGGTGCGCCTTCAAACTCGCTCCTTGGCTTTCATATATATACAGGGTATGAAAGAGTCTGGAATACATTCATTATTTCAGAAATTATAAATCGGAAATCCTCGGATTAAGCAATATTAGTTTTCTAAAATACACATTTTGTAATAAATCTAAAAAATGTTTCACCATTTGTTTTTGAGTTATGTTTTTCTTCTTAATCTTTTTTTTTATAGCAACCGTAATATTTTACAGTTTTGTTCTAAAAAATACTTTTTTTCTTGATATAACAGTATACAAAAATGTATCATATTAGAAAAATTTCGCGCAAAAAGCAATTGAAAGTTATAAATAAATTATGGGTATTCATTTCCAAAAATCACAGCAATAATTACAATAAATGTTTAAACTGAAACCCTCTTAGAGCTAGGCAGTATCCCAAGCAGATACCCTTCTTAAACTTTGTTTATGGTTTCCGGCTAAATTCTATCAATTTCTATTCGAATTCTATTTTTTTAATTATCCTCGAAGAAAATAATGAATTTAAATAAGGTCCAGAAACCTCGGTATCCACTCAATAGGGCTGCTTCATCTAATCCAATAGGGAAAACCGAATAGGTGGATTTTATAATTAAAATTCTAACTTTCAATTGCTTTATGAACGAAAATTTTCATGTGACGTTAAAAGCACCCCGTATCGCGTCACTTAAATCATAATATATTATCTTTCATTTATTTTTCTACTTCCATCTTTAAAGTGCCATTTAACGCATGTTTATAGAACTCTAAGTGATCTTTTAAATACCTTGACAAAGGTGTATAATCATCCCCTCAGATGATACGACAGCACTAGTAGTCATTAAAATATTTGTATACAACAATTGTATAATTAGGGATGATTTTACCATGTATTGTTAACTTTTCATTCCATATAAATTTTGATGATACATCTTCCTATGAGCACCAATGAACCCCCAATCATACAATTGCTAATAAATCAAGCATCACGAAGAAGCATTATTGTAATGATAGCAAAATTATGGAAACCCAACATTTGACTTTACATAGAATTTGAGTTGGGGGTGGGTGGGTGAGTATACTATAATCATCCCGTCAGATGATACGACAGCACTAGTAGTCATTAAAATAATTGTACACAACAATTGTATAATTAGGGATGATTTTACCATCCACTGTTAACTTTTCATTTCATATAAATTTTCATGATACATCATCGCATGAGCACCAATCAACCCCCATTCATACAATTGCTAATAAATCAAGCATCACGAAGAATCATTATTTTAATGATTTCAAAACAATGTACACCCAACATTTGACTTTACATAGAATTTGAATTGGAGGTGGGTGGGTGGGTACACTCTAGTCATCCCCTCAGATGATACGACAGCACTAGTACTTATTAAAACATTTGTATACAACAATTTTATAATTTCGGATGATGTTCACTTTATATTTTCATTTAATATAAATTATGATGATACAATCATCGTATGAGCACCAATCAACCCCCAGTCATACAATTGCTAATAAATCAAGCATCACGAAGAATGATTATTGTAATGATAGCAACATTATGGAAACCCAACATGTGACTTTACATAGAATTTGAATTAGGGGTGGGTGGGTGGGTACACTATAATCATCCACTTAGATGATACGACAGCACTAGTAGTCATTAAGGTCATTAAAATATTTGTACACAACAATTGTATAATTAGGGATGATTTTACCATGCACTGTTAACTTTTCATTTCATATAAATTTTCATGATACATCATCGTATGAGCACCGATCAACCCCCAATCATACAATTGCTAATAAATCAAGCATCACGAAGAATTATTATTGTAATGATTGCAAAACAATGGACACCCAACATTTGACTTTACGTAGAATTTGAATTGGGGGTGGGTGGGTGGGTATACTATAATCATCCCCTCAGATGATACGACAGCGCTAGTAGTCATTAAAATAATTGTACACAACAATTGTATAATTAGGGATGATTTTACTATGCACTGTTAAAATTTCATTTCATATAAATTTTAATGATACATCATCGTATGAGCACCAATCAACTTTCAATCACACAATTGCTAATAAATCAAGCATCACGAAGAATCATTATTGTAATGATTGCAAAACAATGGACACCCAACATTTGACTTGACATAATATGAATTGGGGGGTTGGTCTAAGGGTACACTATAATCATCCCCTCAGATGATACGACAGCACTAGTAGTCATTAAAATATGTGTACACAACTATTGTATAATTAGGGATGATTTTACTATGCACTGTTTACTTTTTATTTCATATAAATTTTGATCATACATCATCGTATGAGCACCAATCAACCCCCAACCATACAATTGCTAATAAATCAAGCATCACGAAGAATCATTATTGTAATGATTGCAAAACAATGGATAGCCAACATTTGACTTTACATAGAATTTGAATTGGGGGTGGGTGGGTGGGTACACTATAATCATCCCCTCAGATGATACGACAGCACTAGTAGTCATTAAAATAATTGTACACAACAATTGTATAATTAGGGATGATTTTACTATGCACTGTTAAAATTTCATTTCATATAAATTCTGATGATGCAGTATGAGCGTATGAGCAGCAATCAACCCCCAATCATACAATTGCTAAATATATGAAGTATCACGAAGAATCATTATCGTAATGATTGTGTCTATGTGCGCTTTAGTCACGGGGTGAACTTAGCAACGGGCTTTGTGGTCACAAACTGAAGTTAGCTCTTCTAAGTTTTTTAATCGCAGCAATCAATTAAAACTAAAAATCAAGTCAGTTGACACTTGTCATCAATTTGTCAAAATATAATCTGATATTATAATGATATATTATCACCTGGACAAAACACTTTTTCTTTTAATCAATTTATGCTCGTAGAAAATGCTCTACACAACTCGTTTCATTAAACACTTGCTTCTCTCGTGCCTAATACAACTCGTGACTAAAGTGATACAGAGACAAAGACAAATTTGATACAGAATATACTATTATTCTTTATAACAGTTCATATATTTGCTGAAATACTTAAAGAAGTTGATACATATGACATTTCCCTTTATATTACAAGATATTTATATACACGGTATCCAAGATAAGGATCAACAGCATGGGGATCTCTGAAACTAAAAAAAAAATACAAAGGCGGTTAAATTACAAAAAGTTGCGCGATTTAGTAGTCAGTAATATTCTCTTGAGAAAACCGTGAAATTCCGTTTACTTCCGGAGATATTCGACAAAATCCGATTATTTTGCGATATCGTTTTTATGTTTTTTCTGAAGTTATAGGAAAAGGTATAAAAAAACAAAAGGCACTTTCTTATTGCCACTTTTTTGCTCTACAAGATAGCGTTTATAAATTTTCAGTACAGCGTTTCGTTTCGAAGAAACCATCGTCAACTATATATTTTTATATGGCCCGTAAATAAAGTACACCCTGTATTAAATAGTATTTCGTAATATGAATTCAACGATTTATACCACAGAATGGTTTGTCATGTTTTATTCAGAAAAAATGGCAAGATAGCGTTTATAAATTTTTAGCACAGCGTTTCGTTTCGAAGAAACGATCGTCAACTTTATATTTTTATATGGCCCGTAAATAAAGTACACCCTGTATTAAATAGTATTTCGTATTACGAATTCAACGATTTATATCACAGAATGGTTTCTCGTGTTTTTATTTAGAAAAAATGGGGACGAAGGCAAACTTTATTACCTAATTTTAAGATTTTAAGATAATTCAATGCAGAGAACAGTTCTTATAATACCACAGTCAAAAAATAATAAGTTTGGTTCGCAATAACTATATTTTTTCAATGTTTAACAACTATTCTTGCTAAACTGTTTTTAGTTACTATTTTGGTACCTGTTGTGGGTTACAATTAGGTAATAATTGTTGCCTTCGGCATCATTAAATGAACAGAACAAATCTCATACTAGAGTAAAAAAATAATAAGTGTGGTTCTAAATATCTATAATGTTTGAATGTTTAACAATTATTCTTGATAAATTATTTTTTGTTACTATTTTGGTACATATTATGGATTAAAATTATGTAATCATTTTGTCTTCGTCGCCATTAAATGAACAGAACAATTCTCATATCACAGTAAAAAAAATATTAACTGTGGTTCTAAATAGCTATAATGTTTCAATGTTTAACAACTATTTTTGCTAAATTATTTTTTGTTACTATTTTGATACCTATTCTGGGTTAAAATTAGATAATAATTTGTTTCTTTGTCGTCATCATTTCGATTCCTACTACAAGAAAATGTTCGAAATGTATTAACAAGCCTTTTTCTGATTAAAAACATGAGAAACCATTCAGTGATATAAATAGTTGAATTCGTAGAAGGAAATACTATCTAATACAAGGTGTACTTTTTTTTACGGGGCATATAAAAAAACTAAAGTTGATGATGCTTTCTTCGAAACGAAACGTTGTATTGAAAATTTGTAAACGATGTCTTGCACAGCTAAAAAGGTGGCAATGAGGAAGTTCATTTAGATTTCATATACCTTTTCAAATAACTTCAGAAAAAAATAAAAACGATATCGCAAGAATTAGGATTTTGTGGAGTATCTCCGGAAATAAGCGGACATATCTGGTTTTCTCAACAGAACTGACCACTAAACTGCGCAACTTTTTGTAATTTAACGGCATTTGTAATTTTTACGGTCTCCGAGATCCCCATGCTGTTAATTCGTATCTTGGACACCCTGTACACATATATATATATATATATATATATATATATATATATATATATATATATATATATATATATATATATATATCTATCTATCTATGTATATTTTGAATGACAACAAAAGAATTGATAACAATACTAATAATCACTAAATATTGTCTTCATTTTTGATTCATAATATTGTAGGTATGCCGATTACAGTGACTGGTGGCGTTTTAATCATTTCGGATTATTATTTTTAAAAAAATTACATCTTTTATTTTGTTTTCTATATCTGCTACTTTATCAAAGGGCCTCTCTGCATATACTATATAATCTCATAAAAGTAATCATAAAAAGTAATTCAGAGGATTCAGGTCGGATGAGCGTGCAGGCCATGGAAATGACGAATATCTTTCAATCAATTTTTGATTAAATTAATTATTTGAATATTGCACCACTTCACGTGCACCATGTGCAGCGGTGCATCCAAATGCATTAATTAGAGTTTCCCTCTTGCATTTAAAGATAACCTGTCACATTCATTGTCTAAATCTTTTGTTAAAAATTCCAAATATCGTTAGCATTTAAAGATTCTTTAAAAAAAATATTCCAATAACATTTCGTTTTAATTCCGCACCAAACATTTATTTTTTTGCTGAGGGTCCAGGCCATTTATCTTGATTACTGATTTTTACATACGATTTTGTAACAAGAATTCCCTCGTGCCCACCAACCACAGTTTTGCGAACAAATTACTTCTTTCTAGATGTGTAAATGTCACTTAATTCTTAAATAGTATGATTCTGGTAAATTATCTGTTGGTTTCGATTTTACCTTGCACCATGAAGGAAAAGTCTTAACGATTGTTATAATCTTGCTCTTGCAATGTTTGGGTATACCTGGATTTGTATGGATGATATTTTTCTGTTTTAAAAATTCTGTGAAATGTTGTCATTGATACCCTAATATAAATTTCACGCTTTCTCGAGGAAAATTTAGGATTTTCCATTGCACTTTGTAAAATATTCAAATAATTTTCGAACTTTTTAATTGGTTTTTCATGATGTCTTAAAATAAACTTCGAATTTACCTGTAATAATAATAAATATAATTGAAATAATAATCAATTTGAAATATTAAAAAAATAACAATACAGGCATATGATTAATTAAACCCCCTATAAAACGAATATGTTGACAATAACATAAATTAAAATTCTTCAAATTTCAGCTGCTTCAGTCTGCAAGTTTTATAATTGTCACCACATAACAGCATTAACTCTGCTCTTTCAATTATAGTTAGTAGTTTTTTTTTGTTAAAATATTAATTATTTTAATTATTTATTACCAGAGTCAGTAAAAAATAAGACTTGTAAATAAATATACCAAAACATCGACAATTAGTTATCTTATATAGATTGTCCTCTGTCACTTATTTATAGACTTATATTTTAATATTAAAATATGTTTTAATTAATAATACAATAACGAAAGATATTTAGAAGCATGTTTTGCTGCAGACTAAAGTTTCAAAGCTTCTTGGATTAAAGCACTGCCTCAATTTCATTAAGCTGATAAAAATGCATGTACAACAAGCCGCTTCTGTGCACAGAGCTGGGTCAATTTTACTAATGAAGTTTAAACAAAATCCCGACAGAATTAGCATAATTTTTCCAACAGTAGACGTTTTTTACATTGCAATTATAAATTTGCATTGTTAGGGTCACACAGTTACCATTGCAGCTGAGTAGAGTTACACAATGAAGTTGTGTGCATCTAAATTACGAGAGATACTGTTATTTTATCTTGATTATAATGTTGATATTTTCAATGTAGGTATTTAGATAAGATATTATTTATTCATCGTCGGGCGACAAGATGACCTAAGATTTATTTGCCGATGCTGACTAATACGTATGTGCGCAGCCTGCCGATAAATCAGGGATATCACCTGATTCTGACATGTTTGTGGCTGCCCACAATTACTCCAGCCCGGATGCGATCAGTCGGAAAATAACACACAATAAAGTTGTTTGTCCTATGCTCACAATTGCCGGTCTCAATTGTAGAAAGCCTGAATTTAATGTGACCCAACAGCACGATTCTTTCCAGATGTAATATTACAAATCATCACGAATTACTACAAAATTGATATAGTGGAGTTTATTGATATGAGTATGAACTGTAGGACGTCTGAATTCTATTAATACATAGGAAGCATTGCCACTTTGTGGACATGCAAGGGTATCAAGTAAGCCATATATATTTTATAGATATTTGATGTTATTTTAATGGCTCACATTGTCAAGAAAAATTTGTAATGATATATAAAATTTTGGGCGCCAAATAGAGTTTAATTAAGTTACCTATAAGTAAACCTCTTCCCTTAGGTTGATATTCTCAAACTTATAGTGTAAATCTTATTTATTCGACTCTATCTCAGGGTTAAGGGTGGTATCATTATGTGATACAGAATAATTCAATGTATTCACAAAATATAGCAATAGTATCACTTTAGTAAATAGGCACGTATTTAACTAAATAAACAACAAAATAAATTAGTAAAATAAAAATTATAAAATTATAAAGCACAAATTCAAAGTAAACATAATATAAATTGATGAATAATTTTAAATATCTAATTCCCTAAATACAATCATGTAGGCTGCGCAATGTTATAATGTTTTCCTCGAAAATTTTCTTTGGCTCAAACCTCCTCCTGCTGATACACACGGTAACCGTCGTGCAGGTTGTATTTGACCGCAATTCAGCTGATATAAAGTTCGCTATGTGACCAATTTCTTTGCTTCCTGCCCCATGGGTACTGTTCTGGGCGATCACTGTTTGTAGATTCCGTCAGCTGTTGTATGTTTTCAAGTTCACAGCCAGCTGTGAGGCGTCACTTTCCGCTTATACTTTGTGTTATTTCCGGTCTCTCCTCACGTGATCTGATGCGGAGTTGACCACCTTGACCATATAACGACTCGGTATCCTTTGTTAATTTATTCGTGACGTTACGCATTGTTTTACTATCGGAAATCACTTTTTACAATCGGACTCACGTCGGGGCATCCGCGCCGTCTGTTTTATTTTCTCAAAAGACGGTCGTCATTATAGGTACTGTTCCCTGTCTAATTGCCGTAATTAAGCATTTTGTACCTACATCACATTATGTCCATCGTTATCCTTGAATTTTTATAAATTTTTCGGTGTACAATGCTACTAATTTCGTACTCGCGCTACTTCACTATTCATTTAGTTAAATTTACCTCTGGCATGTTTGTTTATATACCTATACCTAATCATATAAATTATTAAAAATTAAACAGCTAACTTAATTCTATAGAACTTAATTACCCTACTCATTTAAAATAATTAACATTGCGTTTATGTGATAAATACACAATATACACATTAAATTTTCAATATGTTTAATATGACCCTTATTTTGTTGGTGTAAGATGTGTGGCTTTTGAATGGAAGGAAGTTAAGGAATGTACCCAGTAATTATACAAAATTTGGCAAAATATACCTGTCATGCTACTTAAAACCAAAGTGACAAGGAGACGAGATACATTAAGTGATGGTGTGATCTAATATATCTTGAATGGCGAATGTATCAAGATTATATAAGAAAATAATCATAAAGATAAAATTATCTACCTGTCAAAAAAATCCTACAAGGGATTAGTTGTAGTAGTAGTAGTAATCATCATTTTTAACTCTGGCCTAATATGATAACTGGACCTGATAAAAAGCCTTACAAAATATTAAAAAAGCACTTAAAAAGTACATATTTTTGACAAAAAAGCATTAACATACGCAAAAAAGCATAAATTTACATAAAAAAGCACAAAAAATTTGCAAAAACCCAAACAAAATTTAAAAAATGTTTATTTTTACAATTCATTTATTATCTTAGATTATAAAAGTAACTACAGAATAGTATGATGAACTTACGTGGATTATGGATGTGCCTTTTATTATTTTGTCCAAAACACAACACAGTTGAAGAAAGCATTGACTGAAAGAACGTCGAGTTATAGATAGAACAATGAATTCAGTTTAAAGCATTCATTTTTTATAAAAGTACATTTAATTTTAAGTTTAAAAATATATGTTTATGGACAAAATACAAAAAAATATTCTAAATATAGGTAGTTTAGTTTAGTTATAGGTAAATATACTAATTTACAAAATCACATTCTAAAATACTAGTTTCTTTGAAAACAATTGACAATTAAATATTGCTCCAAATTTTCCATGATTTAATTGTTTCTTCCATCGCTGAAAATATATTTATAGACAGAGAAACTTCTTTCAACTTCCACACTTGTTATAGGCGCATATTTAAAATTAGCTATAGGTATGCTGCTTTAAAAATCACCCACATTTTCGCCCCTTTAATATTTTTCCAAAATTATTTAACGTTTGAAAACCTTCATTTAAAATAAAAACTTTATTTAATTTACTATTATATTCTCTTCAATTTTTCCAGGGACATCACAAATAGCTTCTTTAAAATTGTTAATAATAATCGCAATTGCATCCGCTAAGGGCATTCCTTGTTTCTCCAGTGAGGTAATTGACTCACAATACTATAGTATGCCTTGATAAAATTATTTTTTAATTCTTTTTTGTTTAAAATTCTTTTCCAATTTTTATTGCTCTGCTAGTTGTTGGTTCAAACAATACTATAGTATGCCTTGATAAAATTCTTTTTTAATTGTTTTTTGTTTAAAATTCTTTTCCAATTTGTATTGCTCTTCTAGTTGTTGGTTCAAACTCAAAAATAACTTTTTTTAAATGTTCAAAATTATTTGCGTAATATATTGCAGCATCTATCCACGTCCCCCATCGTATCAGAACTGATTGTGAAGATAGTGATATATTGGGCTTTTGCTCTTTAAATAGTTGCACTCTTAGAGGAGCTTTAATAAATATATTTTGTTCATATTTTATTAATTAGTTAATTAATGGAAAGTTCATTCTGCTAGTTTCAGCAATGCGATTTAGTTCGTGGGCTAACCATCCGTGAGCATTAGTAAAATTTTCTGACTTGGGACTGCTTCTGGTAAATAAAGGTTGGTTAGTGATTCATTAATATTTTTTTTGAAAATGTATTACTATTGGTTTTGTTTAATTTAGAACAGATTAAATAACCTAATTTCAGAATTGCTGACTTAATCTTGTCTGTAATTTGATCAATAATTTAGCTATTGTTATCACTATATTTAGCTATACTATAGCTAAATTTACTATAACTATATTTAGCTATATTTGAATCACGACTATAGTGCAATCAATAATACATCTCTTTCGGTTTTTTTTATGAACGAGTAGCATATTGATCGACTAAAATGTGCACGCTGTTAGTAATTTTTTTTAATCCGATTTTTCGGCCGATTTCAACGAATACGCCAGAGAATTTTTGGAGTTAGAATGGAAAATGATTATCTGTTAATTCTATTAGGTGCGGCCCAGCGGCGGAAATCTCCGCCGCGAACGAGATAATTGGAATAAAAATTTCGTGCTTCTACTGAACAGCCCGTTACTAAAATAAGCAAATTAATAATTGCAGTATGGCTGCAGGTAATTGTTAATTAGCAGCACAGTAATTTATATAATAAATAAATTAAAAGGAAAGTGCTTCAGATTACCCTCTGGAAATGGACATCTCATTTAAAGAGGTTTGTCAAAATTGGCATTTAGGGGTTTTCCGAGATGTTTATTAATTTAAAATATTTTTGACTTTTTGGGATTTCCGGTTAAGTAATCGCCAATCGTGACCTTCACTCGGCGCTATTTTTAATGTATAAATTTTCTACTTGTTTCTCAATTATAATAATAATAACATTAATCCCTTACATCAGGGCTGTCCTACTGCAAGTGCTCCAAGAGCTGCTTTCAAATAAATGCTGTTTGGAGGGCCACATTGTAAAATACTTCGTATGAAACTTTATCAGTGAGTTTTAATAGGTATGGTATAAAAAGAAAAAACGCATTTGTATTATTATTTTAATTTATTCAAAAAATTACAAAAAAGTGGTACCTTTGACGATGTTGGTTTTCACTAACTAAAGCATCAATATTAACTTTAATATTTGTTGTTGATAAACAAAGCAACTAAGTAAGTGACTTTTCAGAGAAGGAACATCTATATTTTGACTTTATAAATTTCATGTTGGAAAAGCTACTTTCGCAAAGATACGTGATTCCCAGGATTAAGCCCTGTATAAGCCCTAAGTTTCGCAAGTTGGGGTATCGTTCTTTTGTCAGGAACTTGAAAGAGTCCAGTTTCAGTTCTTCTTTGGTAAAAAGGATCTGATTGCAAATCACACAATTCCAGTTGAAGGTCTGCTCTGCTTACATTCTCAGCTGAAATTGTAAAGGGTTGAGTAAAAACTGAAATCTGAAATCACTAAATCAATTTTCGAATTCTTCTGCAATTGTGTCAATGTATTTTATGTGACGTAAATTTAAAACTTCCTCAAACCCAAGGTTTTGTCAAAATGCTATTTACAACTTGGAAAATATGAAAAATCATGTTTGTCTAATGAAGACTTGAAAAGCTTAATTTTATTCTTAAATCCATTTATGTGTCCAAATAAGTGGGCAATATTCTGCTGTTTTCCTTGTAGATTTAAATTCAATTCGATAAGGTGAGATATCAGGTCTGTTAAAACTGCAAGGACTGCTAAAACTTGTGCATCTACCATTTGATTTCCAAGTTCCGTATTGTTGGACTTGACTTCATCTTTGAGGAAAATATTAATCTCCTTGCGTGGAGCGAAGAATCGTAGCAAACAGTTTCCGGCGCTTAACCTACGAATATCGGTGTGAAGTAAGAAGTCCCCATATGTGGCATCTACTTGGGCTAAAAAATCACGAAACTTCCTGTGAGTCAAAGCACGATTGCCCCTTCTAATAATATTAGTTATTTTAATGACCACTTTCATGACATTAACTTGACGAAAGGATTTTCCACATAGGCCCTCTTAGTGAACAATACAGTTGTAACGGTCCGGTATTGCCTCCGACGGAAACTGTCTTTTAATTATTAATTTCGCGCACAGACCTCCACCGTAGGCAACCGTACGCACACGTTTTTTTTTTAAACGTGGCGTGTTTTCCGTTCTACGTGTGATTTTTAAAAATCGTCGCGAGACGCTACCATGAGAAAGAGAAACTGGTCACCTTCCCTATAGTGCAGACGTGCACGAGGTCACAGTTTTTCTTTGGTATATCACCAACCGGTTTCCGGGATTCAAAACGTGTCCTCATTTAACCACCCTGAGAGGGATTGACGGCACCAAGCACAAGGCAAGGGAGGGTACTATACGACTCAACTCCATACGCTCACAACATCAGAGCGTTTTTTGGGTAAGGGCTGAGGTAACCCAGCCAGCCAGGTTCTTGGATAGGGGCGACGACCACCCTGCCAGAGTTATCTGAAGACCGCAGCTAGTGGCGGCATCCAGTTCGAGAGCTGAGCCCAGAGCCGCCAGCGAAGTCGCCGCGAGGAACGCAGGCCAGATCTTTATATATTTTTTTGTTCTCATTTGCTACTTTAATTTCGTTTGATATATCGTTTTTTTCTTTTGTGTAAAATTTGCGTTGCGTGTTTCGTGCCGTACGTGTTTTGGGCTTTTGTAAGAACAAGGTGGCCCTTCGAATCGCGCGTTACGTATTCGCGGGATTTGGCCGAATCTGGTGAAGGCGGCGCGATAGAGTTGCGGGCGGAGGAATTTATTTCAGGAAGCGTAGGCACGGGGTCCTGTCTTTTGTATGAATAAACGCAGATATTTTACACCACAAAATTCACACCTGTTATATTTTGTTCCCCCACGTTTTCTCAATCGGGCATTCTTTTCAGTTTCACTTCCTATTCTCACTGCAAGATTTAAATCTGGTGGTGTGGGCGCCAGATGGTCAGCCGTCGTGACAGTTCGTAATTTCTGAACTTTGACTTTGCTGACTGTCTGCCGTCAACCCACGCAGGTAGGGTGGAGCCCCCCTTTGCGACGAAGTAGTGGCGAGGTTAAAATTACGTGGAGCCTTTTTTACCCACTGCACTTGTTATCAGTGTTAGAATTAAAGAAAAGTTGTTTATTTTAGTTTTTTTATAATCTGTAATGATAGCCTTTTTTGACTCCCCTGTATATTACTGAAAAGTTTTCTCGTGTAACGTAGTATAATGTCGTTTAATATAATATTCTTTGGGAACCAATAGTATACCACGCCTCATGTATTCACATACCTAGATTAATACAAACATTGCCCATAATATAATACATGCTACATGAGCATACCTTATTATATATCGTAAATAGACTAGAGTCGTATCTCTTTCTAATGCACATGTAGGAAACTGCACTACATACATTAGCACAAGGCTAATCAACAGAACCAATTTTCTGTCATTCGCAACAGAACCAATTTCCTGTCACTTGCACCAACACCAATTCCCTGTCACTCCTCCTTATTAGCAGAACCAGTTTCCTGCCATTCGCAATGGAACTAAATTCCTGTCACTCGTAACCCAATTAATTTCTGGCACTGATCTTTCGTCCCCTAAAATACCCATATACACAATGCTCAAGAGCAGTCACTATCACCCACCAAAACAATAACTAACCCAGACATTGTTTCCCCATGAACGTCACAAATACTCTAATCCTAAATTCTGTCACTCGTAACACAACCAATTTCTGGTGACTCCTTTACACTATTTGTTAAATATCATGTATTCACTGATCTTTCATCCCCTCAAATACCTATATACATAATGCTCAAAAGCAGTCACTATCACACACCAAAACAATAACTAACCCACACATTATCTCCCCATGAACGTCCCGTCCCCAATGCTCTAATCGTCTCCTCCGCCTTATGCATTAGCACACCTTTTCGTCTCACTGGCTCATCTTGCTGTATTATACAACGTGTTTAAAAAAAACTTTACACGTTTTGACAGGTGATAGGAGAGATCATAACAAGAAACAAATGCTAATAAACCTAGGTCCAATGCTCAAAGGTTTCCAAATATACTTTGGCAGAGAATTGTTGACGCTCGTCAACAGTTCCAAAATCAAAGCGTTCTCAATCCAGTGCGCGCATCTCTTCATGGCGAGGGCAACTGTGTATTCAACACCATGAAGACAGTTTAGACAGTATTTACGATAGCTTTGAATACCCTAAATGCGTTATTTGTTCAATTTGGTTACATTTGAATTTTTGACTCGTTATTGTTTAATTAAACTATATTTTAAAACCAATTAAGTGTTGAAGCTGGCTTTATTAGCATTTGTTTCTTGTTTTGATCTCTGCTATCACCTGTCAAAGCGTATACAGTTTTTTTAAACACCCTGTATATTATAATATACCGAGTGTCTGCGATAAGGGGCGAACATAATAATTTAACATGCAAAATTAAATATGTGTAATTATTAGTTCCTCTATTAATTTTAGAGAAAAAAGTGCAAACTAATATTTTTTAGAGTATTAAGAACTGTAAATGTATCATCCATATAATTTACATTTGCACTAGAATCCACCACATAAATAATAAAAATAAGTTGAAGAATGTACCATAAAAACGCTTGACATGAGTTTGACAGATGTCATGTTATATTGAAAATAATTTTGCTAGCCAGAAATCGTTACTATGAACAATCATCTGAGTTATGTCAATGAAGAGAGGGTATTCATTATCAAAACATTTTACAGTGGCGTCAGGTTACGCAGAGTTCGTGAATTATTTTCGGTTAAATTTAACAATCGACCAATTCCGTCTGTATCTACAATTAGCAAGTTTGTGAAAAAGTTTGAATAATACAACAGTATAGCGGATACGGGAATCAACTTCGTCTCTTTTAAATCAATACCCGTTCTTTTATTACAGTTTTTAATCTACGTTAGATTCTAGGTCGCCAAATCCACTTGTGTGACGTATGTATTATTTGACCCGTATATGCGCAACCTTCTAATATTCTAACATTCTATGTTGTGTAAACCTACAATTTACCGTAAACAGGAACTAAAATCTTGGCACTTCAGTAATTTCAGTAAGGACTAATAATTCATTGAATTAATTTTGATTGGGTAGTTATTTAAGACTATAACTCACTTTTAAAGTAACCATAAAAAAAGTAAAAACCATTTTCGCAAAGTAATAATATTGTTTGTAAACTATTAGCGCTTCTAAAATAAAGTTGATCACTTTTTGTTGTTAATGTAACGCGTTCCATATGAGCTTATTATTACTGCTCTTTTCATCACCTCGTGAAAACTGTAATAAACTGCATCGTTCACCTGAAGGCCTCTGGTAATTTTAATAACGCCTCGCCGTTGAACCTTCGGGGCATCAGTCGTCCTGCGAGTTTCCCGCTCAATAAAGCGGGTGTTCACGCTGTAATTCGTGTTTACGGCGCGGCGAGGAGGCCGAGGAAAAAAGGAACTCGCAGAAGTTATCGTTAATAAATGCAAATCTGCGCCAAGTTTGCCCATTACCTTAATAAAAATGTAAGCAATCTAATTTCAAAGGTGGCCGCGCATGAACTGCGCTCCTGCGAGAGATTATACGGAACGCCGGTGTTTACAAAACGAATGCGGAGTTCCTTTCAACGTTACGTTTAGCAGTTTTATTGGTATTGAGTGTGCAATGCAAACTGGAAAGGTTTTTTTTACCCTGAAGAGGTATGGGGTTCGGTCTTGGAAATCCCTAATACTGCGGTCACAAGGCCCATTGTATTATGCCCCATCTCGGTTACTTTCATGTACGTGTAAATAAGTCAAGTCCCTTTGTTAGGTTTAGCAACCAATTTACAAGCCCAGTCTCTGGCATCTCCTCTCGTACAAATATGTGTCCCTGCTTTAATCATTATGTCGAAGGAGGTATTATCAAATGCTCCTTAAATGTAACGGAAGGTGCATGGAGCAATGTCTTTGTTTGTCATGGCATTCTCCATTTTGGCCACCAGTTGGTGGAGACCTGTGTCATGATTTTCTTGGTTGATGAGCATGTTGGTTTTTGTGAAGTGGTCTGTCTATCAAATAGGTTTTCGTCAGATGATTTTCTATAATTTCCTTTGTCTTTAGGATAAATCACGATAGACTGATAGATATGTACGCCTTAGCCCGCGCATGTCATGTTTTGTAATAAAAACCACTTTCACTTACTTCCAGGCCAGAGACACATATCATACCTGCAGACAGAAAGCTTGCGTAGTACTGGCGTACCTTTTATGCCCTGCTCCAGCAGGGCTAGAAATATCTCGTCCAGCTGTTTTGTAGGGGCCAAAACAAGAAATGGCCCACCTAATTATTTCATGTGCAATTACCCGTTTTGATACCTGTCAATCCTCTTTTTCAGCCTTTGACAGGTGGTTTATTTGGTATGACAGGTTATCATCATTATGGTTGACCACCGTAGAGTATGGAAAGTGAGTCTGGAGCAGTAGCTCCATTGTTACATTCCCGGTGCTGGCGTATATTTCTTTAAGTATTTTGATACTTCCCACCAGGTTAACAGGGTTCTTGGCCATGAGCGTCTCGAATCTTGCTCCTTCAGATAGGGTCGCTACATCTTCACAGAACTGCCTTCAAGAGTCTTTTTTGGCTCTCCTGATGACTTTAATGTATTCAGTGAGTGTATGAGCCCATTCGTGTGCTATTTTTACCGTTTCAGATTAATCTTACTTTGAGTCTGAGTTGCTTATGTTACTCGCACTACAAGTTTTCACCCTTCCCTCTCGAGCGACTTACTCGAGGACAGCTATCCTGATATCAGGATATGATGGTTTTCAGAAGTATGTCTGAGGCTTCCTATATATCTAGATTGTTACTGATCTTTTTCTTGAGGTATTTTAGTTTTAACAATTTTATTGATTTCCAGGTTCCTCAGAAACATACAACTACTCTACTTATGTGCTGATATTGAAGGAACCTAGAGTTATATGAATAATCTATTTTCATCCCTATATATCTAGCTTGATACTGATTTTTCCTTGAAATATTTTAGTTTTAACACAAGTTCCCTTCAATTGCACCAAGTTGGTTATCTGTAGATACCAGTACATCTACACTGTCTTATCAATTTTATTAATTCCCAGGAAGCTTCCTCAGAAAGATATCACTTCTCTACCTGTGGGCTGATGTTGGGGGAACCTAGTATTATATCAATAACCTATACTCGTGTTTGTGTAACATAAGTGGGTTTGCTACCCATATTTAACCTATAATCTCCTGATTATTGGATAAGATCAATTGAAGTATAGACTCACCTTTTCTGTTATTGTCGATACTCCCCTCTGCAATGTGATAAGCGTTTGCGACGCCATCGATGATGACTATGAAGTTTTCGCCCTCACGGAACCTCACCTGTTTCTTCAGCTCATCTGAAGGTGGATTAGTTGGAGTCATATGGAAGGTAGAGGCAAGTACCGTGCGATCAGCAATTATTTAGATAAACGAAGTATGCTGGAAGTGATGCTGTAAGAGATGCTGGAAGTACGTCTGCTAGGGTACAAGACGTCTCACAGTGGTCCCAAATCCAGAAAACGTGGACAAAACCTCAAAACGTGCTTGAATATACACAAAAATTCTTACTCGGGGGTTTTGAATTACGAATCCGATGTCAAAATTACCGAAAACAAAATGGCGGACACCTCTTCAGAGGTTTTTTTAAAATGTATGTCCAAAATTATATAATATGCACAATGGCCGGTATATTCACCTCCAAGTAAAGTATTTGTAACTTACGTGACAGTTAACGCTAACTTGATAGATTTGATCAGAGTTATTTTCATCTACTCTGTAGTATAAAGTACCCCGTAAATAGTTAATGTATAGAAAATGTTCACTTATGTCCAGTAACTACTTACAGGAAACTAAACAGCACAGAATTGATGAAAAGATAAAACTCTGATAAAATCTATCAAGTTAGCGTTAACTGTCACGTAAGTAGCAGATACTTTACTTTGAGGTGAATATACCGACCCTTAGTATATATTATAAAACACTTAAATACCATACTTTAATTAGATTATAGATAAAAAGACAACTTTCCAATACACAATGTCAATTTATTTTATAATTTTATTTGGTTTGAATATTTAATTTTCAAAAGTGCCTTCTCACATTTGTCTAATAAAATAGTAATGACAAAACATTTCTGCGTTCACATTGCGTCGATAGAATGCAATATTTTTTTGTGAAAATTTGGATAGTCTTTTCCTAAACCATAACGTTTGCTCTAATGCAAATGTCTTTTACTGAGGTTTTTCTGTAAAAAATTGCGAAATACCTACAAAATATTGAAAGTGCATTCACTTTATGTACGCCCGTGGATCGAGGACAAGCCCTTTGAAGGCGATACTTGAGCCCAATGACCACGACACGCAACTTTGCAACAAAAAGTGGACTGTAATGTTATATTTTGTGAGCGAGCCGCGGGGTTAGCTTATACTTGCTACCACCTACCTTTGATCGACCAGAAGGGCGGCGTCACTTGACTATTGGATTCGACACTATTGCCGGACACGTGCTAGACATTGTTCTCTTCTCTCACTATTTTCTGTGTGTCCTCTTCGACGTACGTTTCGAGACTCTCTTCCCGTGAGGCCGGGTGTCGCGCGAAATGCAATTATCGCACGCGCACTTAAGTCGCGTACCGGTCGCTCACAATTACAATATACAGGGTGGACGTCCGAACATACCGCCCACCTTGGAATGTCCTATTCCAAAACAAATTGTTCATTCTAGCAACAACAAAAATTCAAAATTAAAGAATCCACCACAACCGACTAAGCCCCAAACAAAGGAGATAAACCGGTTGGAAACGGTTTTTCAACGAAAACTAATAAACCAAAACAAAATTCGATAATACCAAAACTAACTCTCATTTGTTACACTACTCCCTACGAGTAGTATAAAATTCCCGACACTAAATAACGTAACAACAACGAAAGGGGTGTTACAATTCGTAACAAATAACAAACCAAAACTTATGTTTCTATATAACCATATAACAATATCCTAGGGTGCTAGGCGATAAGTTGGCTATATTTGGACAGGGATATAGGGTACAGGATCAATCGAACTTCACTCCGCCCGGGCGATAGGGGAGACTTCGCGAAGAAAGGTAGCCCTTAAGTGGATAGGCATGTCAGGATACGACACCCTAGGTTCCCGTACATCCCTATTTATACCTATACTTCAGAAGACCCAGGCAAGGGGCATAATTTTACCACCGCTCGCCTAAGGACACCAGTTGCAGTTTTAACATCAGCAACTCTAACAACTCCATCTCTTCCAGCGTATACGCTTAATACACGGCCCAGTCGCCAGGAAAGTGGGGGTAGATTGTCATCCTTTATGAGGACCATGGTACCAACTGCTAAATTTGCAGAAACTTTGGTCCATTTTGTCCGTTGTTGGAGCGTGCATAAATATTCCTTGTACCATCTCTTCCAAAAGGAACTAACGATGTGTGAAAGTAACTTCCAACGAGTAGTGCCAGTTCCCACAGATGACTCTGGTTCCATTAACGTCGTAGGAGATTCGAGTAATAAAAAATGGCCTGGAGTTAATGCTTCCAAATCATTGGGGTCCGATGACATCTGAGTTAGTGTATTTAATGTATTTTCGACCTGTATCAGTACCGTATTAAATTCTTCATACGTCAGAAATTGATTTCCAATGGTATGTGCTAATAACCGCTTAGTGGATTTAATAGCAGCCTCCCATATGCCACCAAAATGAGGACTGGATGGAGGGTTGAGATGCCATTGAATGCCTCGATCCACTAAATGCCCACCTACTTCTCGTTTATTCTCGTCTGACAACAACAACTGAGCCCATGCTTCAATTTTGCGTTTTGCACCAACAAAATTTGTACCGCAGTCACTGTATATGTGCGCCACCGTTCCTCGACGTGCAACAAAGCGTCTGAGTGCGGCCAGAAATGCTTCCGTGGTGAGCTCCGATACCAACTCTAAGTGGACTGCTTTTGTAGCGAGGCACACAAATAAACAAATATATGCCTTGTATCTTTTGGCATTCCTAATTTTTCCTAGTGAAATTTCGAATGGTCCACCAAAATCTATTCCTGTGGCCATAAATGCCTTTACGGATGCCAAGCGCGCCACAGGTAAATCCCCCATAATAGGTTGCAATGCCGTCGGCCGGGTACGGAAGCACTGGAGACACCGTTGTAACCGACGACGGATCACATCACGACCAGAGATTATCCAATATTGACCTCGTATAAGACAATGTAGATTTTGTGGTCCCGGGTGCATGTAAGCCTGGTGATAGAAATCTACTATAAGATTTGTCACATGTGATGATTTTGGTAGTAAGATTGGGTGGCGGCGGCTGAATGAAACTGGAGCATGATGTATTCGCCCACCGACTCGAATCAACCCATGGGAATCAATGAAGGGGTTAAGATTGCGTAACCGAGATGACACAATTTTTTCCTCTCGAATAGATGACTTTTCCCGTCTAAATTCGCTAGTTTGTACAGTTCTAACGCAGACAACAGTTGCTGCGGCCAATTCCTTCGCTGTTAACATACCCTTACGTTGAGGTCCAGTTTTTTGCGAATTATGTGAAAAACGTAGGATCCATGCTACTACTCTCCTCATCGTCGTCCATGAGGAGAATCGTTCAAAGGGGAGGGTTCCGTCTTCTATCGGTGTGTCCTCCACTGTAATGTGTAGAGCGAGCACCTTAGCTTCACAATCCTCAGGCTCCTGGCCCTCGATGGTCGTTGGATTCCCTTTCTCCTTAGGCCACTCTATCTCCGATTTCGCTAACCACTCCGGTCCTGTACGCCATAATGGATGATCGAGCAACTCTTTGGGAGTGAGCCCTCTGGAACCACAGTCTGCGGGGTTCTGGGCGGAAGGTACATGGCGAAATTGCTCTGGTGACATAATTGACTGAATCTGGCTAACTCTATTTGCAACATATGTTTTCCATTTGTGAGGCGAGGAGCGGATCCAGCTTAATGTGACCATCGAATCTGTCCAAACTACTGACGGTGACATTGTCGGGAATTGCGATGCCAATAATTTCCGAGCATGTTGCACTAATTTGGCGACTGTTACAACGGCACATAATTCAAGCCTAGGCAATGTCTCCCTCTTTAAGGGAGCCACTCGACTCTTTGCAATGACAAGCGAAACGACTATATCACCATTAGCGTGTTCTGCCCTCAAATACACTACCCCACAGTATCCCTTTTCCGAGCTATCTGCGAATCCGTGAAGTTGGATTTTAGAAGCGGGATCAATCTTCAACCACCTCGGTAAATGAAAACTAGATAATGAAGGTAATTCCTCTCGAAATGCAATCCACTTGCGGCAAACGTCTTCTGGAGGAGTTTGATCCCAATCCAAACCCAACTGCCACAGATATTGAATGATCCATTTTCCCATAAATGTGACAGGAGCTATATATCCCATTGGATCAAATAGCTTACAGATATCCGATAAAATGGCTCTTTTTGTGAGTTGATTTGGGCTAACGACAACTTGATACGACATGCTATCCGTAGAAGGGTCCCACACTAATCCGAGAATTTTGGTGAATGCATTCGGATCATCCCCAAATACGAGTGATTTACGGGATATTGCACAATGATCCTTTGGCAATGCTTCTAATACTTCCGAACAATTGCTCATCCATTTTCTAAGGGCAAATCCTCCTTGATTCAATAATTTAATTAGCTGAGACTGTAAATTCAATGCATCTTTTACAGTCGGTACGGACATAACAAAATCGTCCATGTATGTACACTCTAATATCGCAGCGACAGCGTCAGGTAGGTTGGCACCTTCATCCAGAGCTAATTGGTGCAGAGTCCTTATAGCGAGGAAAGGAGAGGCAGATATGCCATAAACGACGGTGGACAAACAATATTCTTTTAACGGTTCCGATGGATCCCATCGCCATAATATTTTCTGAAACTGATGGTGCTTCTCCGCTAGTCGAATATTTCTATACATTTGCTTTATGTCTGTCACTACAACTACCTGATAAATCCGAAACTTAATCAATATGTCTACGATATTCAATTGCAATTTAGGTCCCGTATGTAGGATTTCATTCAGTGATGGGCCATGTTTAGTTTTCATGGATGCATCGAATACGACACGAAATTTTACTATATTATCAATGGCTGTGTCGTCAGTACGCTTGAAGATACAGTGATGTGGTATGAAGTACGATGACCCACATCCCTCTTGAGAAGGTGGTGCTAGACTCATATGTCCTTGCTCAATATAATCCGTCATAAACGCATTGTACTGCAACCGTAGCTCAGGATACCTGGTTAGCTTTCGTTCTAATAACTGAAATCGACGCAAAGCTAACTCGCGACTGTCATTCAGAATGAGAACCGAGGACAAAAATGGTAACTCGACAACATATGTACCATTACTCGAGCGAGAGACCGTTCTCTTGTAATGTTCTTCGCACTCCTGCTCAGTAGGGCACGATACAGTTACTGAAGGGAGTTCCTCTACTTGCCAAAACTTCCGAATCAGATTATCCGTATCATTTTGCAGTGTCATGCAAAATGACGATACTGACGGGTTGTTCGAACATCCCGCAGGCGGTGGCTCGATACGACCAATTAAACAATATCCCCAAATTGTAAGAAGGGCACTAGGGGTCCCTTTAGGACCGACAATAGGTTCACCGAGCGCGATATACGGGAACCACTCTGCTCCTAACAAGATATCAACATCGTGTGGTACATGGAAAGCTGTATCGGCGAGGGGTAATCCCTCCAAGTGAGGCCAATTATACTGTTCAATGTGCATAGACGGGCACTTAGTGATGTTTCGAATTTCCATAGCATCTACTTCTAAACAAATATTATCGACAGGCTCAAATGAACACTTAATTGTGCCACTAGAGATCCCTACTGGAACTTTCGCCAATCCGAATATTGGGACTTGTGCGACCTGTGGTGTCAACCCTAGTCGTTTTGAACAGTGCGCACTAATAAATGTGCCTTCACTAGCAGTATCGAGTAGAACTCGTACGCGTGTATACCGTCCAGAATGATCACGTACGTATGCTTGTGCAGTCAACAATAACACACAAGACCTAGTGGACGTTTGTAGCGATGATACACTAGGGAGGTTGTGTACTAGGGCCTCATTAACGTGCTTCACTGAATTCTCATTGACTTCGGGGGAGGGTGACTTATCCTCCGTTTTTACTTCCACAACCTCTTTATGTGGCATATGGAGTAAAGTGTGATGGCGTTGGCGACATATCCTACATGAGCCTCTAGAGTCACAACGCGCTAGATAATGACCCGGGTTTAAACAATTAAGGCACACACGCTGCCTCTGTGCGAATTCAAATCGATCGATTATGGATTTATTTCTAAATGGTGCACACTGTGCTAAATGGTGATTATCGTTACACAGTGGGCAGTGGGACAGATCCTTTGCCTTTGTCTCCGTTCGAACTACCAACGACGTAGTTGCCTTTCTAGCTGAAGTAAACCTTGCGGGGGCGTTCGAGAACTGTTTCTTATTAATTATCGATTTATAATTAATAGAATCACCGCAAGATTCTAGTACTCGGCATTCACTTGACAAAAACGATATAAATTGCTTCAATGTACCTACTTCACAACTACTGACGGCTTGTTCCCACTTTTCTCTCAGTACGGGCGTCAATTTCTTCTTAAACAAGTGTAATAAAGGCACCGACCAACTCGCGACGTCATGACCTAACGCTGATAACGCACCAGAATACTCTGTCAGCGTTGTTACGAATTTCCGCATGGATGTGGGATCACACGTGAGCGTTACGTTAAATAATTCATCCAAGTACGAACTAGTTAGTAATTTCTTATCGTTATATCTATCCTGTAAGGTATCCCATGCAACCTGATAATTATTTGCGGTCAACGGTAGCGACGAAATTTGTGCGAGGTCGTCTCCATGCAGTGCCGATCGCAGGTACATGAATTTCTGAACGTCCGACAAATTACTATTGTGCACGGTGGACGTGTACATATCGAAGAAGTTGTGCCATTGATTTAAATCGCCATCGAATTCAACTAATTTTAATTTCGGAAGCGCGACTCCGGAGACGGCGTTTGAAGATTGCGTAATCGGACCCACCGAATGGTCGCGATTGCGATGAAACTCAGGAAATGCCATTGCAATAATGGCTTTGGCATTGTAATAAGACGCTTCTACTTCTTCTATGTCTGGTTGGAGATCTTTCGGTGTTTTTAACTTATTATAACACGCCGATAATCTACCAATCGCGTCATTAAATTCCCTAAACAAATCCTCCAAGCCTTCCGACATAACTTTAAGAAGCGCTATTGACTTCTTATCATCGGGGTCGGCGTCTACCGATTGTGCGATTAATTCGACACGCAAAATCTTTCGACGGGCAGTTTCCACCTTGAATATAACTTCCTCGAGAGACGGCATGTTGCTAATTTTAAACTACAAACTGAGCGAGAAATGATAAGAAGATAAGAAGATTATAAAGAAACCGTCGCCGATAAATATCGACGATCACAAAACATACAACTGTTGGAATCGACCAGATGTACCAGATGTGGTGAGAGAGAGACCACACAACGAGGTCAAGAGAGAACGAATGCTAGAACGATTAACAAAACGAGCGACGGGATCGAGAACTAACGTATTAATAAGCGAAAAACTGTAATTAATACAGCGCTAATTATCACAATATAAACCGAATCCGGTTCGAAGGACCAAAATGTACGCCCGTGGATCGAGGACAAGCCCTTTGAAGGCGATACTTGAGCCCAATGACCACGACACGCAACTTTGCAACAAAAAGTGGACTGTAATGTTATATTTTGTGAGCGAGCCGCGGGGTTAGCTTATACTTGCTACCACCTACCTTTGATCGACCAGAAGGGCGGCGTCACTTGACTATTGGATTCGACACTATTGCCGGACACGTGCTAGACATTGTTCTCTTCTCTCACTATTTTCTGTGTGTCCTCTTCGACGTACGTTTCGAGACTCTCTTCCCGTGAGGCCGGGTGTCGCGCGAAATGCAATTATCGCACGCGCACTTAAGTCGCGTACCGGTCGCTCACAATTACAATATACAGGGTGGACGTCCGAACACTTTATAATTATGCACGTGTGCATAATAATAAAGTGTGCACGTCTATTATTTAATTAGGGAAATACGAGAAGGCATTTTGCAAATTTGAATGCAACAAATCATACTATATATTTTTGCAAAGGTGACATATTTTTAATATCTGTTAAGTTTGTAAGAGTCTCAAGTAGTGCGCATATATTGTTTGTTTTGTGCGAAATTTGCCGTGCGGTTGAGCGCTAGAAGCCTCTTAAGTGGCTTAACAAGCAAAGTGGCACCTAAAGGCAGTGGATGTTTTTATGGATTTTAAATTAAATTATAATCTCTCTTTATTCGCAACCTACGTTAGCAAAAAATTCTAAATAATATAGTTTAAAATATATAATTACATAGATGTTTCATTATTTTGATTCATCTCGTTTGCCTGTTGTGCTATGTAACTGGATTTTAAAGATAAAAGCATGGACTACATGACTACATCAATAAGTCATGTATAAGTTATATAATAATATATATAATAAGTAATATAAGCATAAAAAATTACAAAATAAGCGATTAAAAATGCAAAAAAATCTTAGAAAATAAGCATATAAAATAGCATAATGATTAGAATAAGCACAAAAACGCAGAAAAAGCATGAAAAGGCATATTTTATTTTTTATGAAAATACAGAAAAACAAAACAACATAATTTTATTAACAAGAACGCATATAGGTAGATAAAAGTAATATTTGAATAACATAGGTTTTGGTGATTAATATTAATAACAATAATAATTAATAACAAATAATGATTACTGCTCATTTTAAAATGAACTAATAATTAAATGTTTTTCTAAATTTTCAACGGAATATCCCATTATCCTATCACTGAGCACATTTTTTAAGTGTGAAAAGCTTTTCTCCACATCCTCACTTGTAATCGTTGCATAATTAAATTTGGGAACAATTTTAATATTTATCAGCAAATCTTCCACGAAATCTCCTTTTAAAACTGTTGATATTTTTTGTAACTCCCCAAACCCTTCATTTTTTGACAAAACTGCATCACATTTTTGTTTATCTCCTATAGATCCCCGTACGTTTGAGACGTCGTTCCTAAATGTTCAACTATTTGAACCGCATCTACCAAAGTTGTGTCCTTTGCTTGGAGTTTATCAATCGCTTTGCTTACGAAACTGTAGTTGGTTTTTAGGAATGCTCATTTGGAACAACCCTCCTATCTTTAAGAACTTTGTGGCATTCTTTAATTGCCTCTGACACATTTTCGGGAAACTCTAACACAAGCTCCTTAAATGAATCGAAATGGTCGGCATAATAGCAGGCAGCATCTAGCTACGTACCCCATCTAGTTATAACCGGTGCCAAAGGAAGAGGTATATTTGTCATTCTTTCCCTAAACATTTCAACCCTCAGTGGAGTTTTTAGGAAAATTTTCTTCCCGGTTTTTATCAAATCATTGACCTGGGGAAATTGCAGTCTAATCGTTTCAGCAACTCGATTAAAACCATGTGCCAAACAGGTGTAATGCATTAATTGCTCATAAAATACATTTAAATTAGAATATGCCTTCAACATATATGCAGCAGCATCAGAAGCATCAATAATAATTGATGCAAAAGCAAAAAAAAAAGTGTTAATCCATCGTGAACGAATTTGGCAACGGTATTGCCATTTATTTTTTCTAACTGCTTGGAACTATTTAAAACTGCATTGGCGAAGTCTTCGTATAATATTCCAATCATTAAATGGGCGATGTACCGAGCACATGAATCAGTAGTTTCATCTACACAGAACCATATGTAATTTTTGCCAATTATCTTTTTTATTTCCTCAATAGTGTGTTTATATACTTGCCATAGTTTTTGCGAATGTTTGATTCGGCAGGAATATGTCGGTGTATTTTTGTAAAACAGATTTAAATATACTATTATCTAGTTTTTTTAACGGAATGTTAGAAGATACCATCGTATTGCATAAATCAAAGTAAAATTCCTTTTCATTCTGTGTAGAAGAACTCGCAAAAGACTCGGAAATAGTTTGCTGGGTACTCAGGGTACTGCTTGCAAATATGTGTTTTTTTTTTAATTTTCCAGGTGAACTGTTGTTTTGATATGTTGTGTTATGTTAAATTTTTTCTCGCAGTTAATCTACAACATAATTTGTGCTTGTACCTAGGCCAATAGCAACACAAAATAAAACTTACCAGTTTGATACACGCCCTGCAAATTAATTTGCCGTTCTCATATTTTAATTCAGAATGTCCACGTATCCATTCATCGACGGAAGGTTTTACTTTCGGCATTTTATACAAGACAACTTATTAACACGTAATACACACAAGGCACAAGCACAACGCACTGAAGATTGAGATAAATTGGACTGAATTGATAGCACACTTGCCCCAGATGCGTTCTGTGCACGTAAAAATATGGTAATCCCCGAAATAATCAAGCTTTGTTTACCAAATATCACGTACGCACGCTCGCTTTGTTGATGATTTTGTGATAACCAAGCACTCTAGACGTAACGGAGTAATATTAATACTGAATTCTTATGATAATAATGTGAAACAAAATATATTCCTAGCTAATATAAATAAATGAGTAACTGTTGACGGCTCTACTTTGTGATACATTGTTAAATAGGTAAAATTTAACGCAGATTACTTTGTTTATATCACTTGAGTTTATTAAATCGTGACTATAGTTTCGACACTTAGCGTGTCATTTTCGAACGTACAATACCTTAAAATTATAATAAATTATAATATAAATAATATGCTATAAAATTGAGAAATAAGCAAATGAGCACAAAAAATTAGGAAATATGCACAAAAATTGCATTAAAGCAATTTTAAATCGGATGAATATTCTTTAGCCTGCTTCACTTTCAACTTGAGCTTGAAATAACCTGTTGGATAACTTCCGCGAATATGTACCACGAAGGCCAACTTTGAACTGAAATATAACGACAAAAATAATTCTGAGGGTTTTCTTTCCCCTGCAATAACATACCCATATTATTCATTTAAATGAATAATATAGTTGAAATAGTTGAAATTTCCCCACAAAAAAATCGTTATGGGTTTTTTTTCACGTTTTCGGTACTTGGGACCACTGTGCGTCTGTTAAAATCTGGTGGCAGCAATTCATGATAGGCCTGTATTTTGTTGGGATGCATATCCAAGTCCATTCCCAAATTTTTTGGGCAGGTTCCATAACACTGACACTGGCATAGCCACCCCTTATCTAAATAAGTGTTGATCACATGGTATAATAACTGTATTCGTTGCCTTATCCATTGAATGTTGATGGTCGTGAGGTCCCTACAACAGTGTTCAAGCATTGTGAGTGTTTATATTTCATTCCTGGCAAGTATGCAGGTTCTGACATTGATAAGGGTTGAGTTGTATATTAACTTACCCTTTGCCTCGCCGAGTCCCAATATTCGTCAATCAATGCCCCCAGCAGCTAAAAGTCTCCATAGGGTAGCAGTTGCAGCCTGGTTAGGCTGCAGGTTTGTCGGGATTACCCGCAACACTTTTAAGCTCCTTCCGTATAACCTATCACCCTGCAGTTTAGCTGGATAAATCCTAAATAGGGGTTGACAGTCTAGCAAGACAATTTTGACAAAGACAATTTTGTCCAGCCGCTTCAGGAAAGTTGAATCCATGGCCAGTACGAGCTTTACACCTTGAGGTTCAGCTCGACTACTTATACCCCATATTCTGTCCTGAGCCTTATTTTGAGGAATTTTGTACGGACCCACACAACAACTTTTGTGGTATTCAGGATGTCCCTGGCGTCACCCGCCCTTAGGACAACCCCTTCCCAGAGTTGTTGTTGTAGGACCTTCTCCGTCAACCACGTACTATATACGTCTTGTACTCTACATTGACTCAGATGCTGTAGATCACACCTCTGTCTCCGAAGCTCTTCTTGACTCCAGTTGGAAGTGGAATCCACGGCCAGCACGAGCTTTACCCCTTGAGGTTCAGCTCGACTACCCAAGCCTCATTCTTCTGTCCTGAGCCCCTTATTTTGGGTTTTCAGAATCTGAACAATCTTCGGAGGCTCCTTCATCCACTTTTATGGTATTGAGGATATTCCTGGCGTCACCCACCCTTAGAACAACCTCTTCACGGAGTTGTTCTAGGACCTTCTCCGTCAGCCACGTCTTGGATTCTTCGTTGGCTCAGGTGCTGTAGATCACACCTCTCACTCCGAAGCTCTTCTTGACTGCGACTGCAGTTCGTCGATCAAATTTCCAGACCTCCCCAGTATAGTGTTTTGGATTGCTGTCATCAGCTCTTCTAACAACCTTCTCCGTATATTTGTTAATGCCAATGGCCATCTTCTTATCCGTGACGGTAGAACTGTAGGCTTTCCTCAACATATCCTATTTGGATATCCCTGGTGTTGCCTCCTACTGCTCACGACCCCTCGTGTCAGGCTGTCTTGCTCCGATTTTGGGGTTAGCCTACCCTAAGTGACAGAGTGCTTGGAACGAAATTTCTTGAAGGCTGGGTTTGCCTCCCGCTACTGTCTATTGGCACGTGGTTTTCGAGAGCCGATTGGAATCGTAGGGATTTAAATAGCTATCTTCCGTCTGTGACGCCTGAAAATTTGCTGCGCTCGAGATTTGTTGCAGTAAGTTTTGGCTGATCTTCGGACTTTCTCCGACGTCCATTGTAAGTAGTCTTCAGATCTGAGTCGCTGGGTGTAATAAGGTCCAGGTAGCCTGCAATGCCATTACCCGGCCTCCCTATTAAACAACAGCCGCAGAACACACCGGAAAGTGTTAAATAAAAGCGCCCGATTAATCAATTTTATTCCCAATCCCAATAAGACTCGAAATTCGCTAATTTGTCCGTTTTACTGCTCCCGCAGTAAACCGAGCAGTAATTTAATTAAATCCGGGGTATTACAGATGTTTTGCGTTGTAAAGCGTGTGGACGTAAAAATATGGAACCTCGATTAAAAATAATCAGCCGATAAAGTCCAATTCCCTTTGAGATATCTCGGCCGTAAAAACTTCCACGAATTTCCAAGCGGGATAATTTATTTTATATCGACGGCTGCCTAGTGCCTATACGGAGAGCTGCAATCTATTTGATAAAGTGGCCACTTTTACAAATTAAATAAAGGGAGCCAGCGCAACCGTTCGGTTTCAATGGCAACTTTAAAAAACAATGTTTACTATTAGAAACGTAATGCTCCAGTGCGAAAGAAATTCCAGAAGAATTGTGTAAAACAAGCTCGTTTAAATATCAGAGAGATTACTTCTTAATAGAGCCTTCAAATGCAAATGCATGAATTAGTAACTATATTCGCCGAATCACTCGGATCCACAAAGTTGAGTTAAAGCCAGCTCGGATCATCTTTTCCGGGTGGATCTAGAACTAATATTTAATCTTCAGAAAAATACGCTTGGAGAATGAGGGTGAAAGTGTTATGACCAAAATCAGCATACCAGTATGTGTCATTTTTGTGATTTACTTAAAAAGTGTTTGTAACAATGTATTCAAGAAATCATTGATTACTTCAATTTTAGTATAAAATTGGTTATTTTATACAGGTATAATTTTTTTGTAAAATTGTAATAATTAGTAAAGCAAATGGGCTTTAATAGCCATTGTCTTTCAAGAATCAAATAAAATATCACAATGAACAATATCTGCGTTGTACAGGAAGTAATAGGCTGTGAACAGAACTTGCAGTGTCTGTGTCTGTGTACGGCACTCAAAACAATTCCCAACAATAAAAATCTGAGATGTGCAGAACATGACTATCTCCATAATAATATGAATAAATAAAATGAACGTCTTGTCAGTAAAGCAAGATGCTGACACTTTTTTTTACAAAATACACATATAATATGCAGTTTCATTTATATTGAAATACTTTCGAAATTATTGATAAATATCAAACATAAGAGTATACACTATCTTGAGTTTTTATATGCGAAACACTAGATAATATAATAATAATTCTAATTTTATATATAGAATATGTTTATTTTAATAATACAAGGGTATACATATTATTAGTACATACTAGATTATAATAGTGTTTTTGATTATTTAAAAGGGGTATCGGCCGAAGCCTTTCTGCCCGTGAAATCTAATTTTATTTAGTGCCAATAACATATATCGTTTAGCACAGATCAGAAATATACAAAAATATGTACATAACTATGCCTAAATATGTCGTGCTGGTCATGGTAGAAGATCTGCATTTGAAATATTGTTTTTCCATGTTATAACAAATCGATTCTATAGAAGTGGTGTAAAAAATGAAGCGTTTAAGCTAATTTGCAATTCTAAATGTCGTTCAATAGTCCCGGTTGGAATTATAGGGTGGAGACGAAAAAAGTCTCATCGACGCCCCATTAAACCGGGTCATTTTAAAAGAATTATTTAAGGCCGCATCAATCGGAGGAGCATTAATCTCAGCCCTCAATTAATCAAGATTTGCCCGGTTCGGGTGGCTTTATTATTGATGTCGTGTTGAAAACAATATTATTTATTGTGGAAGCCACAATTTTCTTTTATATTAAGCCGATAACTTTGTTTTATCAGTTACTTTAACGATGACCTATTAATGCAGCTGTGGCAAATTACTAACCCCCAGCTATATCCTACACTTGGAAATTTTGCTTCTATGGATTTTACTTAATTTGAATCGGAATCTTTAACGTGCTTGCATATTCAAAAAGTACACATGATCCTCAGCTTTAGTTCACCTTCAAATATTCTTTGATTATATACCGGGTGGTCCATTTAAATGAAGATATCAATATATCTAAGAAAACAAGCATCGCACGAAAGAAATTTCCTGATGAAAGTTAATATAATTGAGGGGGCCCATTTACTGGTGCTAAAATTGAACTACCCCCACCGCCCCTTTGGCGGGGGCAGGGGGTAACTCTGAAATCTTAAGTATCAATCCCTATTTTTTTTATTGCATATTAGGATTTTATGAAGCCTGGACAGTAACAGATCAAAAAATCGAGGCATTCAAAATGTTGGCATATCGAAGGATATTGAAAGTTAGCTGGGTAGATAGAATTACTAACGTAGAGATCCTACAAAGACTAAATTAAGATAAGGAACTGGGAAACACCATTAAAGGCAGGAAATTATAATATTTCGGACACATCATGCGGCATCCGGAAAAGTATGGTCTGCTACATCTTATTATACAAGGGAAGATAATGGGAAAGGGAAATGTAGGAAGGCCAACCTCATGGTTAAAAAACTTAAGAACATTGTATGGCAAAACAACGGCCTAACTGTTTCGAGCTGCAGTTGGTAAAGTGAAGATTGTCAATTCAATAGCCAGCATTATTGTCAATGATCGAATCGGATGATCGAATCAGTCAAGGCACTTAGATAAGAAGAAGAAAGGTTAAAGGTGTTGGAAATAACATCACGGTTGAAAATTTGTAATAAAGCTTAGAATTCTTTGATCAAATAACACATGACAACAACTATTTTATTGACACCTTCAATTTCATATTTATTTAATATAAATGTGAACATATAATCCCAAATAATAATTTGGAAAACCATTCAACATTCAATAATTATTATTTTCCAATGATTTCTCGTTATATAAAAAACAGATCTAACTTCATCTAAACAGAGAACGTATCGTTGAAAAACTTTTCACATAAGTGAGCATAAGTGAACCATTATATGTTGAGTTTACCTCATTCAATAATTCTAGAAAATGTTATAATTTAAAGTTCACGCAAATTTACACGGTTTCTCCCAAAAGTTTCTGAACTTTTAATAAAATTCACTCGTTATAACGTTATGACACCAAATAATAAGCCCCATTGACAGTCTGGCCTATTGAAACTAACTTTTTGTACTTTTTTCATTTTTTTTGTGTGTTGGTTCTTCTGAGCTATTCCACTTTGAGGTCTGTCATTTCGTAAGTGACTTGTGACTTACTAGTACCTGCGAATCCCCAAATCACCCTCGGTGATGATAACCAAAAACCAGTTTTGTTTGACCAGTTCGTGACTTTTTTTTACGTTTTTGGCAGTTAGATCCAAGATCTCCCGCTGCGTTCTTCGCCATGCAATCATCCATCAGTTCCCAGCCGTCACGAAACTTCACGAATCTTTCATAAAAAACACACCATCGATGTTCTTGATGGTGCTTTATCCCATAAGCCGTCAGTAACATTTGTAATGTTCGGCTGAACGTTTTACCCAATTTCACACTGATTTAATTATGTTTGCTTTTTTCTTCATCATGATGTTTCGACGAATGGAAAAAACCCACTAACTGCTTCCTTCCTATGAAAAACCAATCGATTGACTAACGTATTTTATATTTGAAGTACATGTAGAAAACACTTACACAAATATGATTGACCATTAATTACGTCGATTGGACCACATTTACAGTCGGTATGAAAAAAATCGGAAACTTTTTGAACAGACCGTGTAGTTATAATATTAATAACATCGTCCAGTGGGTTGAAACTGGCGTTTGCACATAAAATCTGCTGATGTATAATGCTGATGCTGATGCTGATGCAATGAAAACCCAGAATTGAATGGCCAATAGGGTAAATAAACTGACAAAACCATGTTCTTCCCTTGTTATTCTGCGAGCACGATTAGTAGTTATTGATACAATTTTTCAATCATTTCTGTGTCAGCGAGTACATGTATGACTGCTTTACAAATATTTTTTCCTTTTATTGTTGTTACCAATAATATCAAACTGGTCAATTATTTCTATATATTGCCTTCACCACAAAAACGAATAAAAATGGGTATACGATCCAGTTGTTGATCCAGTTGGAATTTCATGTAAATAATTCACGTATCACATCTGCCATAGGTTCGCCATTCCTGCTATAGTGAAAACCAATTATATTTATTATCGTATATTTAAAGATTGATTCTCTGATACGATATATTTTTAGTCATTTTAAAAAGATATGTACTTCTAATAAAAAAATACCTCTTTGGGACATATATTACTATTTTAAAAGCATGTATAGCGGAATCGATCCCAAGTCATATGTAACTTTCAGGTTTCCATTATCATTCGAAAAATGTGTTACACAATACCGGTACACTTTGCATTTAAGAGCGTATTATCATACAGTATTTACCTAACGTCCATTGACATATTTATAGCACCCGGCTCATTCACCATTATTTTTAACGCCCGGCGCCTTCACCATAAAAGCTGAACCTAATTCCCCGGTCACGTCCAACCTCACGCGCCACTATTGTTTGCAATCACACCAAGCTACTAGCGAGCTTTAAATTTGCGACATATAAACCGCACTTTTTAATGTCCCGCCAAGGAGTTTGTTCGCAATTGACTCGAGGGCCGCTTGAGCCTGACCGCTCGGTGGTTGCTTGTGTCCCAACTAACTCGTTAAGCGCGAATAACTCTGTGCCGATGTTGTGTGTTCAAGGCGGCCGGCTGGGTGTTCCCCCATGGGGCCCGTCTGCAGATCCGGTGCAAAGAGGTCGGCCTCTACAAGCTCCTTGGGACCGCCAACCCCCAGTGCCAGAATGGAGCGTGGTCCGTCAAGTTGCCCTCCTGCGTACCCACAACTCTCCTCACCAATTTCACAGGTAAATTGCATGTGTGTGTGTGTGTGTAAGTAAAATTAATTATTCGCGAAACCCGTCACCATTTTATGCCTGCAGGAAACACGGCAGTGTTCTGTTGACGTAAATTACGTTTAGCTCTGTATTTGCAGCTTGATAGTTTGACTCTCTGGAGAACTGCTTTTTTACTGCCCGGCTTCAGCGATTGTATGTATTCGCAGGAGGCTACGCCTCTCACTTCCGCCCGTATTATGCGACTTTACGCAATCATAGACAATAAAGCTACATAGCGATAACATATTTCACATGTAAACATCTACTACATCTTGTCAGATCTAATTTAATTACCTTTATCTCGTTTCGTTTTGCTTAAACTAAACGACCGACTACCGTGTAGAAGCTATCCCAAAACATGCGCTTAAAGTGAACAATCACAAAATAATAACTCTAATTATGATTTGTACTAAAATGCAAACTCAAAACTAGTAGTGTTATTCATAAAAAAATAAGCCGCAAAACCACCGCTAAACCAAGTTAATTTTTTTATGAATATCAATGTAATTCTTTATCTAAACTATATGTTGCGTCTGTAATAAATTGCTTGATTTCGTATGTCGCAAACGTTTTAGTTTTTTTGGTTTATATCCAGCAGATTTTCTTTTTAATAAAGCATGTAATTTGGTATATTTGGATATGTCCACATTATGTTTGAAACCCAACCTAGATTTCAAAATTGAATATTGTGTCCATAAAGTTGCAGATTTTAATATTCTTGGCAATTCATTAAAATAAACAAGTAAGACTTTTTCGGAAAAGCTGCTGACTTTATTTGTGTTTCTCCAATTCATAAAATTAGAGTAAAATTTCTCGTAACTTTTTAACGATTTAACTGGTAATAAATTGTTTGTAGCTCTTGTGGCCTGCTCCACAATGTCCGGTGGGGTTAAAATTTTCTATATCACTATCACTATTCGACATGTTTATTGATTTTATTTAAAAAAGCAACAATTTATTAAGAATACGAATCATCAATTCCACATGAACAGCTGTCAAAACTAATTCATTTTATATCTGTCATTGTCATGGCCTTCTAGATAAACTTGTATCTTAATAAAAAATTGTATCTAAATGACTATCATTTAGGTACCGGTAGCGAATGTTTAATATATCAATTAAAGTGTAGGAGTACCAAAAAAAACTTAATATATGCCTTAGCTTCAAAGAGTCTAAAGTTTGTCAACCAACTAATGAGCCAATGGAATAGTTAGTACATGAAATAGTGAAGTACTTGCATGATCTAGTAAGCACATAGAAAAATCGAATCATTCAAAATTTCAAATAAGATTGATTGAAAAGTTGTTATATTAAAATGGGTTGTTTAAATTCGAAAAATGAGCATATAAAGCAAGAAATACAACAATACATCGAGGACAAAATATGCCAATTATCTGACAAACAAATAGTGACTAATGCAGAACAAGACCTTGAAAAACTACAAACACTAAATCGACAGGTTCTCGACAAATACCTACGTCCAAAAAGGGTTAGAAAGAAAATGTATGGAACATGATGGAAAGGAGAAGGGAAGCGAAATATAAGGCAAACTACAATAGTATCGACAAAGACATAAAGAAAGCTTTTAGAGAAGCAAAAAATCGGCGGTTCCTAGAACAATGTGAGGAAATAGAGGAACTGGAAAAGAAGTATGATTCGATCAACCTACACAAAAAAGTGAAACAAGCGGCGGGACTATACCGGCCAAAGAGATTAGTATGTCTGACAGATAACAACGGAAACATAATTTTCGACAAGCAGGAAGAGGAAGACTCCTGAGTAAAATATATCGAAAGTGCATTTAAATATAATAGAAATCTAACATACAGCACCAAATAATGCAATACTGGACTACCTATAACAACAGATGAAAGGAACAGAAGTGAGGAACGCCATAAAAAGAACCAAAGACGGCAAGGCTATAGGGCCAGACAACCTCTACTCAGAGCTCTTAAAAATAATGAATAGCGAAGGCATAAACTAGCTTACTACAATATTCAATAACATTTACAACAACTGTAATATTCCACGTAATTGGTTAAAATCGACATTTGTAACCTTCCCCAAAAAACCCAATGCAAAGAAATGTAAGGACCACAGATTTATAAGCCTCATGAGTCATCTACTGAAAACGTTCTCAAAAATAATTCACAAATGAATAGACAACAAATGAAACACATATATCCGGCACTCAATTCGTATTTCGAGACGCTTTAGGAACAAGAGAGGCCCTTTTCGCAATACAGGTTTTATTTCAACGGTGCAGAGATGTCAACTGTACTGTATACGTATGCTTCATCGATTACAGAAAAGTATTCGACAGAGTTATACATGACCAATTATTGAGAATACTGAAGGGAATCGATCTAGATGACAAGAGATGTCAGAATCATCAACAACATCTATTACAATCAAAAATACAAGATACAATCATAATCGCTGATAGCTTAGAAGACTTACAAATACTTGTCACACGGATAGCAGATACCAGCCAACAGTATGGTCTTGACTTTAATATCGCAAAGACTAAGTACATGGTGATTAGTAAAACCCAAATCCCTCCTGGATAATTGCTAATAAATCAACGTCCAATAGAAAGGGTAAGCAGATATACGTATCTGGGTACAAACGATCAATGGGACCACTCCACAGAAATAAAGCAACGTATTGAGAAGGCCAGAGCGGAATTCGGCAAAATGTCAAATCTTTTCAAAAGCTGCTACTTACCACTACCAACAAAAGTGCCTATTACGATGCTACGTGTTTCCAGTTCTCCTGTATGGGGTCTAGTCTTGGACGCTAACTGAAGCATCAATGAAAAAATTCAATCCTTCGAAATGTGGTGATGTAGACGAATATTGAAAAAACTCAAAAGTTCTCAACTTTAAACTTGAGAACTTTAAAGGTAGTTCACAGTTCACAAAGTTAAGGTCCATTTTATTTTAACGAAGGCTGAGTTAAAAAAAATTAAAATCGGTAAAAATTTCCATCGATTCCCCAACAAATAATCCATCTTAGGATTTAAAAAATTATATTTAAACTTATTTAACTTGATTACGAATGACAATTTTGTCAAAAAAACAACAAAAGTATAAAAGGGTTGTTATTACGTTACGCAACTAGAGATTTTGGCATTCTCAACTTTATTAGAAGTGAGTCAAATACAGCGACAAACTCCAACTTGTACAGACCTATCTTCGTTAAAAAAAGTCATATAGATTTTCTTTGTTTCAAATCATGCTTCACTTATTAAATTTATTTCTAATTTGCTCTTTACATTCTATTAGAATTTTAACATGATAGCTGATCAGAAAATGAGTGTGCATTATGCAACCCCCTTTTTCTTCCTGAATCTCCAATCCTCCACTTTTGATGCTGATGTTTGTCGTTCAATCCTGTAGATTTCACCTTGTCCCTGACTACCTGAGAGCAGACGGCGTATACAGTCCCTCAGCCGTAACTAGTTGGGGGTGCGGCTCAACGCGATTTAATTATAAGGCGGTAGGATGAACTTGGGAAAGATGTATTGAAATAACGAAAAATGTCCCGTAACAAAATGTATATGCATTATAACAAAATTAAGGTTTTTGTACAAATTAACGAGTATCGACAATAACAAATGGAGGCGTTGGTTGATCAAATCCCGCGACGCAGATTCCGCAATGGTCGTTTGACACCAGCGAAAATGCACATACGTGAGCCAGAAAACTGTGGTTTGTCGGTTGAACCGGCAACAACGTGCCCTTAAACGCCCCTTCACTATGCAATCTGTTGTACGATATGTTGTATTGCAGATCGCAGAAATCATTATAACAAGTTCGTAGGTGTTTCATCCGCAACTGACAATTGCAACGATTGACTGATGTTCAGATCGTTTGTGTTTGTTGGTGAGATACCTATCAACTTGTTGTACCGATTGTTTCTCAGAATTGCAGTAGAACTTTGCGTACAATAGATTGCATAGTGTATGGGCCGTTTTATAAAACCACAGAATGTAATTGACAAAAAACAGGAAGATAAGCGCAAAAAGGTAGTAATATAGGTAGTAATAGGTAGTTAAATATCAAAATCCTAACTCAATTAGTAAGTGAGCTATCGAAGACGGGAGGTGAAATGACGGACCCTGTTTATACTTTTACAAAAAGAAATTTAAAAAAATCATAATATAACCATTTTGTAACTCTGGTCACTCAAATAGGTCAGGTTTAGGTCTAAGACGTCACATTACCGAGAAAAAGGCCTGGGACGGGTGGTCTGAATCACCCTGTATATACAGGGTGAGTTTTTTCGGATGTTTAGTACGGGGATCTCGGAAACCAGCGGAGATAGAGTGACGATGAAATCGGCAAAGAATTGCAGTTTTCCGAACTTAATTTCATGAGCTTTTTTTGGAAATAATGGATGGCTAACTAAATATCTCGAAAAGAAATATTTTTTGTTATTTTGTTCGGTGCATATGGCTCTGTTATTATTGACTTTAGAAAAAATGTGTAAAGGAAAAAGTTGCAGGTAATTATGTGCTGAATAATACAGTCTAACTGATTATTTTATTTAAGCTATAATTTTTTAGTTATGACACAAACTTGGATTTTTTCTAATGGAAACCATAGTCGTCCATGACTTTATAAAAAAGGCCTCTTTTCAACGATTCTAATGATGTACCATATTACATAGTTATTTTTATAAATAATTAAATTATGGCCGTTTTTTTCTTTTCAGTTTCGAACTATTCGAAGTAGTACACTATAGAACCAGTTGATAGATAAAAACGACAATTATCGAGAAGGAATGGTAAAAGATAGAGTGTATCAAACATCGTACGTCACAGTACCTTAAATCATCTTAGAGAAGCTGCACTACAAGTGTTTGCTAATATTGAAGGACGCTCCGTTATAAAAACAACAAATTCTGTTTTAAAAAGGTGTGCATTAATCATAATGGTGAACCTGTTGAACATATTTAGTTTTAAATACTTTCCTAACTCTAATTACGTTGTTTTACTACTTTAGTTACGTTCTAATATGATTGTATTGTTTCTCAAATTATCGTCTGTCATTCCCTGTTTAGTAGGTTTGTACTTATGTAGTTTTGTTTTATCAGAAATTATTTTTATATAAAATTTGTAACGTCAACGGAATATACATTTTACACCAAAATATTAATCTTTATAATTTCGAAATGAAAAGAAAAATTTTAATAACTAACTTGAATTTTATTATTTAACGCTTTGCACATCTATCAATTGTTTCCATAGCGTACTTCTTGAATAGTTCGAAAGTGAAAAGTAAAAAATAACCATAATTTAATTATTTATAAAAATAACTATATCAAGTGGTATATCATTAGAATAGTTGAAGAATGCCCTTTTTTATAAAGTCATGGCCAACTATGGTTTCCATTAGAAAAAACTCAACTTTGTGTCATAACTCCAAAATTATAGCTTAAATAAAATAATCGCTTTGAGTGTATTATTCAGCACATAATTACGTACAACTTTTCTTTTTACACATATTTTCTAAAGTCAATAATAACAGATCCATAGGCTCCGAACAAAGTAACAAAAAATATATTTTTTCAAGATATCTAGTTAGCCATGCAATTTTTCTAAAAAACAGAAAGCTTATGAAATTGAGCTCGTAAAACTGCAATTCTTTCTCCATTTAATCGTCTCCCTATCTCCGCTAAGTTTCCGAGATCCCCACTATATCTGGTATAGTATCCATGTGTACCCCGGTTGTTTTGAAATTGAACCAGATTTCTTAATGCAAATAACGCACATTTATAAACATAAAGCCCAGTTATTGTCAGGATGTTGTTCTTTTTAAATATTGGGCGGCATGAATCTCTTCTACGTATGTTAAAAACTAAACGAATCACCTTTTCACCTTTTTTTGAAGGACCAACAATCGAGTCAAGTTGCTATTGGTCGTCTTTCCCTATACTTGAACGTTGTAGGGCAAATGCAGAAAAACAATCACGTAGTGTATACTCATTAGTGTGTTTGTACTGAAATAACGTCTCAATTTCAGGAGAGCAAAATAAGCCCTACAAAGTTGTCTTTTTAGATACTTTGTAGATATCTAGTCCACTTGTTGGTTCCACGATAATCTTTCATCTAGAAAGCTGCCCTGAAACGTTGTGCTTTTTGAGACGCTTGCCAGTAGTTGGGTTCTTCTTTGTTATAGAATATTATTATTTTTTGTTTTATCCGCATTCAACACAACATCATTTTGCTTGTACCACTGTGTTATTTCATAGTTAGCAATCATAATTTTCCTGACAAGTTCATGTTCACTTTTCACTTCAAGAATAATTATACTGTTAATCATATTTGTTTCATTTAATTGGACAAAATCATAGCTTAGAAACCTGAAGATGTACATTGCCGAGATATGTTTTATTGGACGTACTACAAAAGGGTAGTTCTTTATTTTAAATAATCAGTGGTTTTTAATGGATCCATATGCCTTCCTAGGGTGCATAGCATATTTATTTGGAGCCACCAATAAAAACGCAACTTCGGGGGTCTTGACAACTTGTGAATAGGTCTGTCTTCAAAATTTAAAAAGCAGTAAAAATCGAATATAATTTCTATTTTAAGAAACGTCCAATCTCGTGCCGTTAATCTCATTTGACTGAGCAGGCTAAAACGAGTTATACGAAACCAATATCAATATAATTGCAATTAATTCAAATTGGCGAAATTTTCAGTATTTTTTTTGTTTTTGCATTTCAATAAATATCCTGATCGACAACGACCTGACCACCGATTGCCGTATTTTGGGTGCATAGCGTATGGGGGTCACAAATAAAAACGCAACTTCGGGGGTCTTGGCAACTTGTGAATAGGTCGCAAAATTGCCAAAAGATCAGTCTTCAAAATTTAAAAATCAGTAAAAATCGAAAATAATTTATATTTTTAAAAACGTCCAATCTTGTTGCCGTTAATCTTATTCGACTGAGCGGGCTAAAAGGAGTAATGAGAAACCAAAATCGATTTAATTGCGATTAAGTCAAATTGGCGACATTTTAATTTTTTTGTGTTTTTGCATTTCGATGAACTTCCTGATCTTGAACGACCTGACCGGTATTGCCGTAATTTGGACAGTGCATGGAAGGTATTCTCATAAGTAACATCAGCCATAGTGGTCAGCCCCTAAGTACTGGCATTTTTTTCAGAAGGGCTTAAGAAAGAGTACAAAATTTCTTCAAAATCATCTGTTTTATGAGATAAAGAGTCGTAGTTACGTGAGTTGTGGGGGCAGGTGAATGGCAGATCACTGTAAATGTGTACCCTATATTGGGTTATATCCCCACAAACAAAGTTTTCTATTCTGCCACTTGGTTAAGTAGACAACTGACAAAATGATGCTGACGAAATGTAAAAATAATGATATTCCAATCAAAAACTCGACCAAGAAATAAATGGCGCTTTTTACGAATTTTCAAGTTGGTGGCAGGACTAATTGGTCCCTTCTGAGTCCAAAAAGTAGCTCCTGCGGGTCAGAGATATATGCATTCAAAGTTTGAAATTAAAATAGGCAAAAATAAGAGTAATATTTATATTTTGAGATACATTGCGGTAAAATCTTATTGCCGTTAGTCTTGTTCGACTCAGGAGACTTATGAGTCAAACGAGACCAAGGTCGATATATCTACGATGATTTTAATCTTGCAAAATTCAGTATTTTCGTTATTTTTGCCTTTAAAAACAGATTGCATGCGTGTGAGTCAAGTCTAGTATATTTTACTTCACAATCAGGCTTCCTAGTGGAGTAATATTAGAAATATCCTATATAAGCAATGAAAATTGCAAATTGAATTGACTGCAATCATCCCACTTTGCTACGCCGTGGATGAAGGCCGTTTTCAATTCGCCCCAATTAATACTCCACGTTTAATCTGGTCTCCTGATCGCACGGCGTTTGGAGAATGGGGGGTGGCTTTAGGGTTCAACAATAATTTTACCCAATCATCATCTGACCACAACAGGCCAGATAAGGACTCCCTCGCTTAAGCCGCGAAAGTAAATTACGGAGATAAGATAAACCGGGGGCTGGCTAAGGGTTGGCGGCTTGATAGGGGCGCAGCGGGGCGGATAGTGGGATAAATTGAATTCTCGCGAAGGACAGCGTGGAGATAAAATAAAACACACATTAAGTGGTTTAAAGGTGGAAGTGGGGCGCAAGGGTGTATTATCGTCTTCTAATGGATCTGGAGGCACAACGCCTTCAGGAGGCGCGTTACGCCTCCTATAACGGCGTGTGCATATTGGGAATTAGCATATTTGATGTGCCGGGCGAGGGTGGATTGGTTTACATGTGTTTTGTCTCTCTGGTAATCGATTTGTTAGCAAACTTATTAATAAAGAATCTGGATTATTCACCAACTACAAGACAACTATCATGTTTCTAAATAACGAATTATAGGTCTAAGTTTAATCTAATGGTATCCTATAAATAGAACATGTTCTCATTTTTAATCTTTTATTTTGTAGAAATATTCTTACATAAATGGTTTAGGAAACTAGAATGAATCCACGTAAGAAAGTAAAAAGCTTCGATCTCAAAATTATAATTATCCCATCAATACATGGTTTAACAATAATTCGTTTTGTAATTAATTTTAATAAAACAAGATTTGATTTAATTGTAATTTTTGTGTCTAAAAATTAGACTGCCGTTACAAATCATTTATCTAATTTCAGTAAAATTAGATAAACGTTTTGCTTTTTTGCCTAACTTTTGATATTTTTCTCTTATTCAGTGGGGTATAAAAGAGAAAAGGTCTTCAACTAGCCTCCATGGGAGTCATTGCGCCCATATCCTCTCACATGACGTTGAAAATTGTACAACTTTTTTTTTAAATCTTTGTTCAAACAGTGACGTGCATGCTAAAAAAATGTAGACAAAAATAAAAATTGGTTCGACCATTTTGAAAACAAAATATGGGGCCAAAATTGCATCGAGTGCGCCGAAACCTGACGAATTTCAGTGTGCACCCTGGTTTTTCGACATTTGTAACAGTCTGACAGAAAAAAAAACAATTTTACAATATGCTGTTAATAGCATCAAGCTTGTTAAACATTTAAACCACAAATATAAACATGCAAATATAATAAAAGCCTATGCCGCTCAAATTAACGCTAATGAAATTATTGGTATGAACAATTCATAATTTAATCACACCGTATGTAAATAGTTAACGATCCAATTACGCGCAATCTAATTAAATAATATGGGGCGCATCATATATTGATTGCGGACTCAAAAATGCATCCCCACGCTGTGCACAAATTACTCGACTAATAACCATCGAAATTTCATTATTAACCCGCCCATTATTGATATTATGTATTTTGTAAGCAAACACAGTTAAAACTCGATAAAAAAAACTGTTTTTGACAGTGCATGTGGGCTTTGCAAACACATTCCGGAAAGCCCTAGTTCAGTGTTTCCAGCAATTAAACTTGCAGCGGTAAGGATTAGTGTCGGTATTGTATGCGAAATATGCAAAATAATGCGTATTTCTATGGAAATGTTGCAGGGGTCGTGTTTATGCTCTACAATCACAAATAATTGTACATACCAGGTTGCATTTAGTGGAAAATCTGGTCTACTGCGCGACTGTTATTCATTGAAATTTATATTTTTAGAATTAAAATTGAACGATCATTCAATTATAAGCCCGTTAGGATATAGCATTCGGCAAACAAGTACTTTCCAATTCTAACTGCCTACTGGGTACTATTATTAGAGCACTTTGATTAAGTTTACAATGTGTTTTGTAACGCTCATATCTGATAAAATAGGTCAAAGCTTATTATACCATTTGACTCTATCAAATTCTCTTGCTCGTTCTATAAGCTGGAACATGTATCGGATTTGCCCTCTTGTGTCGCAGCCCATTATGAAACCTACATGCTAAAGGGCAATTTGCCATGAGGTGGATTGTATTCTAAATTATATGATATAGAGAATAATTTTGCTTGTGTGCGTTATTAATCCAACGAGTCGATAGTTGTCAAATTTTGATGTAGGCCCTTTTTTTTGTGTAGTGAGATACTGCTGTTGCCCACATTTTCGGACATCTACCAGATGTCCATATTATAGTCTCTATAGTATATTATAGTTATGGATGCATTTCACTCATTCTCTCATTTCTTTTAGTAGTTCGTTTTAGAACAAAGTATTTTTTATGTCTGCTTGTATTTCCGTCGATACAACGTAAGGTTCTTGGTCAAAATTTAAAGTTTCTTCAATTTCATTGTGGTCCTCGTTGCTCACAGAATGACCTCCTCCAGATTTCCATAATTTCATTTACATTACTGGTCAAGTTGTTGTCGTTGACGCGGATGGCCCACGTATAAGGTCTGGCCATATGTATCATGAGTTTAATTTTCGTCAAGATATTTTGGGTCTGGTTCGAATTTTACTGCTGCTAGATATCACTGCAGATACGTTTAAGGTAGTCGTTTTGGTCTCTTCCGCATTTCGATTGATTGAGCTTCGAAACCAAACTATATCTATCTCTCTGTACTTGGCTCTTTAGTCCCTTGGATTTTAGGCTTCTTCTGTTCTCAACCATGCCCATGGTGTAAGCGGGCTCCCATTGTTGTAATGCCGGTTTAGATTTGCACTTCGAGCCCGTATGGTTGACATAATTAGATTTTTGTGTCCAGCCACATAATATCTAAATCTTGTGCCTATTTTTGGGGTGCTGTAAAAATGATCTTCATATTTCAAGGCCAGTTTACACAGTGTGAGTAGCTACCTTATCAGTAGACAGTCACTGCAAGGCCGACATGCATGGCCAAATGCTGTCGTAGCTCGGCTGTTTACACATGCCTATAAATTGACAGTTGCTGACTTGACAGAAAGCCAGCTATTGGTTAGTTTGCGAGATAAACGAGATATGATGTGGTGAGGGAAAGTGAGTGAACAGTGAAAACAAAATATGTTGAAGTACCAGCTGTCGACCAACTTGCATTTATAGTGACTCGCATAATAAGTTCACACAATGACAGTAGCAGTAATGCAACAACTGTGAGATTCCAACTCGAACCATAGCTCGCACCATACCAGCCTTTAAGGTGGTTAAAGCTGGCTTATCATCATCAGAATCATCTTCATCATCAAACTGTGAGAAAGGTGCAGATAAATACGAGGGGGATTCAAATATTCAAATCATAACGAGCCTTTTGGCGCAGAGCTTCTCGCTCGTTTTTAAAATCTAGCGTCTATCAATTCCAATGTTCAGGTCTTGCGTCATTATATACGGCAAAGGATACAATAAAGAACTCGAGAAAGGACATGGAATACAGAAACGACTTTACAAACATTTATTTCAGAACTTTGCATTGTGACAATGACAGTGACATTTTGAATTAAAACGAACTTGAAAGTTTTGAACTTGAAAATTCTCGAATATGTAATATTTTGACGCATGGGAAAGTATCACGTGGCGTCTCATATGCTGCGCTGTCATCACATGGTCATCACCAGTTGTTATTGTCAGTGTCGAATGGATTCCTTTGAAACAAAATTGACAAAAACGCCACCAAATAAAAGCAGGAAAAAATAAAAACAGACAGAAACTCATAATACACAAGTACGAAAACGTGTAATGTAAGTTTATTTTCCTTATACATTTGTAGCAGACTCATTGTGCGTTGTATTTTTCTGCAGATATGCTGCACATACCTTGCCAGAAATTCCAGAATGCAAAGATAATAATTGTTTGGAATGTCAGACTTTAAAAATGTGCGATGTAAGGGCGTTTCATAATCTATTTTACAATTAAAAAAACAAAGTATACCAAGATTCAATAAAATATAAATATTGCACTGCTGACAAACCAAAGAGATCTAGGATAAGAGATAACACTCGACAGAAAAGATCACTTACAATTAAATACAGCATTCGGAAAGATAATGGACAAGCGGCAAAAGTTTGTCGTAATTTTTTTTTTTTTTAGTATTTTGGATATTAAAAAATATAGAGTCCAGGGAGTATTGAGGCTATTTATGGCAAGAGGCTCTCCAGCAAAAGAAACTCACGGGGGTGACAGAATAAAATATAAGGATGACATTGTACAAACACATGACACATTGTACAAAAATACAATATCAACATTCATCATGTCTGACTTGTTCTGAAACCCATTACTGTCGCAGTAAAATAGTAGTTAGAACATACCTACCTTGTGAGCTGAATATCCGAAAATTGCAGAAAATGTACAATGAGTCAGTGGATGATCAATTAAAAATTAAAGAATGTTTTTTAGACACTATGTTAACAATCATTACAGTATAGGCTTTGGAAGACCTTTGACAGATATCTATTCAGATTGTTTAAAAACACAAGAAAAGCTCAAAACTGAAGCAAATCCGGACGTAAAAAAAGAACTAATGTTGGCTAACAGGGTACATAAGCTAAAGGCATAAGCTTTTTACTGGTTCCTTAAAACTAATTGTAATAATATCCAGAGTTTCTCATTCGATTGTCAGAAAAATCAAGCTCTACCCAAACTAGCCGACCAATCAGTTTATTTTTCACAACAATTCAATTTGTCTAACTTTACAGTTGTAAAGGGGGCATCGTCTACAAAGTTAAGCATTGAAAACGTAACTTCATACTTGTGGACAGATTAACAATTACCAAAAAACTCCAGTGTCATAGCCTCAGCCCTCTGTCATATTCTCTCCGGATTTGACTTACACTGTTCGTCTTTTTGCTAATGGGTGCGTTGGGCAAAACAAGAACTCCATCGTTATTGGTATGCTCGCTTCGTGGCTTTGTCGAGTGGCTCCAAATCACATTTCCTAAATTGAATTTATTTTTATTTATTTATTTATTGAACGAAAAGTAAAAAAAAAATCCTGCAATTACAAATCCAGAAGAATATTATAAAATAATTAGAGACTTCTCCTGTATCAATGTTCTAAGAAAATATTGGGATGCTTATCAATGGAAAGAAGTTACAACTTCGGTTATTAAACCTCAAAGAAACTGGAATTTTTGGTTTAACTGTACCAAAATATTTATTTTAGAAAAGATAGATGGTAATGTCACGCGGCTAAGTACGGTTAAGGTTAAGTACGCGGCGAGGTATATTATAGAAGTGATATTGGAGCTCTACAAGGCATTGTTAAAAGTGGCAAGATGCTGGCTATGTTAAATCCTAATATCATCCAATTGGGAAGACCTGTCGATTCACAGAAAGCGGCATCCGTCGCCAATTTATTATCAAAACAATATGCAGATGAGTGGAGGGCGTTACCAAATCTACAATTTTATAGGGAAGTTATTGATCAATAACCTTTGGAACTACCCATAGAAGATAATGATGACACTACTTGCTGCCGAAACAATGATCTTGGAATAGACACTGATTTTAGAATATAAACTTACCCAAAATTTTACGAATTTGTTTTTTGCTATAAAAGTTTTGTTCTTGTGCTATAAGAGATTTCGCAATGATATTTTGGATATGTTTTTCGTTTTAAATAAAAATAAACGTATGATATACAAAAAATGTTTAACAATTTTCTTTAAGTTCACATGCAACACCCGCCAAGTCCATTAAACTCACGTGCAAAACCCGCCAAGTCGTTTTTTTAATATTTGATATTAATACACCTAATGCATCTAGATTTTTGAAAATAGCCATTTTTTGCCAATAAACCATTATAGAACATAGTAAGAATACATCTTACGTCATAAATGGTATACGCTGCCTTCTGAAGGTTTTTCTAGTTTTTCTCGAAAACAGTTACTGTTAAAACAGTTAAAAAGTGACTTGGCGGGTTTTGCATCTATACGACTCATATGAGTGCCTATATCATAGTTACAGTGACGTATAGCACCCACTCTATAACATAGGCTGCCTACGACTAATAGGGAAAACTATCATCAGAAGATTACGCTCAGTGGTTGGCCATTGCCAACCTGTCGAAGCTGTCGGAAATACGCCGCGCCGCGGTCAAGATCAGAGATTGCCTAGGTAAATATACATACTGTCAAGCGAACGAGCCTACCTTTGCAATCTGATCTTAACCGCGGTGCGGCGCTTTTCGGACCTAGTCCACGGACAGCTTCAGAAGGCAATTGCAAACCACTGAGAGTAATGTTCTGATTCTTTCAGTGGACATTCAGAGGAGACGAGTGAATTTCTAAATATTTTACATAAAGTCCAGAATCAAACGCGGGTCTACTGCGCAAAAAGCTGACACTATAACCTGTTTACAATAGGTTTAAAGTAGGTATAGTATTTTGCTAGGACAATATTGACAATCTTCGGCCATCCCTTCAAACTATATACAAAATCGATTGGAGATAAGCAATGTCTTGTGAAACTATTGATTCTCTATGATTGAGTAAAGTTGTGAAATTTTATTTAATGAAATTATTAAAACTTCTACACCAGCTTGCATACTTGCTGATTTTGTACGTTATTGACTCTTGGTTCTAAAAGTAAAAGATTTTTACCAATTCGATTTCCTACAGTATTATTTCAAATTACTTTTTTATAATGTCTTTCATAAAATATTGTTGAAGCTTCTCTGTGGGTCTTGCAATTATTACAGATAATTAGAACTATTAGAAAGTATTTTTTGACAGATCTTTGCTTCTAATTATGAATATTAATAATATATAATATTATTTCAAATTTCAAAGTTCAGCTTCTGTAGGACTCGAACTAAATAATATCGCTAATAATATAATTGCGAACGAACTTTTCTGTAAAAAGAAGTTACACATATACAGGGTGGCCCACCTATCCTCGCTCGGACTATTGCTAATAGTCTCCTCGCCTCCTTTAAAGAATTACATACCATAATATCGAGCTACCCGCGCTCGGTTTTCACTTTCTAACCCGGAATAGTAAGTATACCTGATATTGTGGTGTAGAAAAGTGCCCATTAAATAATAAATTAAAAATGTGCGAAGAAATAAAATAAAAAATGAAAACTAAATTAAATATAGTCAACCCGACAACAGCTGATAGTCACTCATGTTATTTCCAATAAAGAGTCGCGTTTTCTAAGCTATTTCGCATGGGTAAGGTAAATGTAATTGAGTGAAATGAAATATAAAACGTATTTCGAATTCCGGCAATAATGAACTATAAGTCATTATCAGCTTTCAATGGTCAATAGTCATTTACTGCCCATTGTTTTAAACTTAGTGTCACACAATCTTCAAATGATGTACCTACACTACCTATTAATATTTTTAATTACACGACAGGAATCTCTTGTCGCTGAACTAATTAAAGGGCTAGTGATATAAAAACTCCGCATAATTAATTAAATCACGTCAGTGGAGGGTGAAAATTGTTGCGCGTCTCTTTCATAGGAATTCACGTCGTGGGTCCCAAAAGCGATGACAATGTAATAATAAATCCGTCCAATATCGCAGTTAATTTTCCCTCTGAAAGAGTTTCCCGTGCGGTGGTAGACGCCCTCCGCGGAGGGTGGCCGCGCATAAAATTAAAGATTCTACGGATACTTGGGAGATTAAAGACACTGTGGGCGCTTTTGGGTGGCTCTCTCAATGACAGAGAACGTCACAGAGAGCTTTACGCAGAGCCACCCCACAGCCCCTGTCCCTCAAGCCATCACGGTGAGGGGGCGGCGGGTTAATTTGCGCGGGCCGACGAGCCCGCCGGGGGCGGCCAGGTGATGGGTGACTTAATTTTCTGTTTCGGGGCCGTGTTTCACGGCAGAACTACACAGTAGAGAATTGGGGTCTTTGTGCGCGCTTCATAACGTCGGATGAAATTGGCGGCCGAGGGTTTAACAGCTCACAAGGCTCCGGAAGAGTTACTGCTTTGCGAGGTGAAAGAGCGAAGGTGTTGATCTCGATTGTATACTAATTCTAAAGTTCAATTATAATTCGCAGTACATATTTATATATATATATATATATATATATATATATATATATATATATATATATATATATATATATATGTGTTTGAACATGTTCCGGGTCTTTGAACTTCTCTCCAGAACAGTTCTCTCCTAACACTCGAGAAGAATCCACCAGAAGATGGCAAATGCGATTTTGCCGAAACGTCGTGAAAAAGGTCCTTTTCAGGACTCACAAAACAATACACGGAAGTTCAAAGACCCGGAACATGTTCAACAAACATATTTCGTCCGTGAAAACATACACATGAACATATATATATATTATTATGTATGTCCACGTATGTCCAGACTGGTTTATGAATCGGTTTATATAATAAAATCTTATTATGTATAGACAGAGTGGAATCTTTTCCTATTAACCAGTACATTTTTCTGTATTTAATACCAAGCTCTGCTCTCTTTTTTTTGACATGGGCTTTCCAACGAAGCTTTGCGACGAGAGTAATACCCAAATATTTTGCTATATTAACATATGGGATCTGTGTATTATTTATGCTTAATTTCTTTCTCTTATTTGTGAAATAGATATGCATTGATTTGGTTTCATTCAACTTAATTCGCCATGTTTTTGTAAAAATATTAAATTTGTTGACTGATGCCTGCAACTTATGTGTAGCTTCTTCGTGGATGTCTCCAAGTGCTAGTATAGCAGTATCGTCTGCAAATGTAGCGATGGTGTTATGTTCAAGTTTTGGAATATCACATGTGTACAAAAGGTACAGGACCGGCCCTAACATACTTTCTTGTGGTATACCTGCCTTAATTGCTTTTATTTTAGAATATGCTTCTTCTTGTTTAATTCTAAAGCATCTGTCAGATACGTAGGATTCTGGTATTTGCGAATACTGTTTTGGCAGATACTTGCACAATTTATATTTTAGGCCATCGTGCCATATCTTATCAAACGCCTGTGCCACATCAAGGAATATTGTGGAGCAGACTTTTTTTTGTTCTAGTTATTGTTCAATTATATTCGTTATTTTGTGTATCTGGTCAATTGTGAAATGTTATTGTCTCGAAATCCAATTTGATGAGGTGGGATTGAATTTTGTCCTTCTATGATGGGTTCTAAGCTTTTTAACAGTAACTATTCGAACAACTTCGACATTACAGGCAGTAAGTAGATGGGCTGTAAGATGTCACTTCATGGGACGGTTTGCCTGGGTTAGGGATCATTATGACCTCCATATGAATTTCTACACCATCGGTACATACTTCAATCTAAAAGAAGCATTAATTAGATGTAAAAGTTTAACTATTGCCTTCTTTGGAAGTTGTTTTAAGACTTCTCCAGTTATTAGGTCAAATCCAAGGCATTTTTTCGGGTTGATATTTTGTTTGATAACGGTGATTATTTCTTTAGGAGAGGTGGGTCTGATCACGATATCTGTTTGTATTGGAATATTCCATTCTGGTGAGTTATCTTGTTCCTCATTTGGTTGGAATGTGTTTTCTAAATGGTCAGCAAAGTTATTGGCTTCTTGAACGTTATTTCTCGCACATTTTCCTGTCTAATTGGTGGAATTTGCATTATCGGTCTTTTTAATGTTTTAGTGGCCTTCCAAAGGGAATAGTCAGTGCTAATGTCGTAGGTCAATTCACTAGGGTAAGCACAAATCGACTCGTTTTTTAGACGTAGAATTTCTCTTTTTGACTATTGACTGACATTGTTTAAATTTGTGTTATCTAATGGTGCTCTGGTTTTGTGCTATTTTCGTCTCAATTTTCTTTTTACAGAGATCATGGCCCTTATTTCTTTAGTATAGTTCTATCCTTCAGTCCTCTGTGTGATTATATGAGTGTTATCCCAAGCTGCTTGTTGGATATGCTTAATTCGTTTTCCAACTTCATTATCTAAATGTTGTTCATTCCTTAGTGGGGCTGCTAGATTGATTTTGTCTTCAAGATTTTTTTTAAGCTTTGCCAATCTGTCCGCTTATTTACTCATGTGGGGTTGTTTTCTCGCTTGATGATTTTTTCACTGAGTGTTAGTACAATTGGTGAGTGATCCGAGTTCATATCCCAACCTTCTTCTACATTCATATAACGTGCAAATATGTTTCTAATAATGTAAAAGTCTATAAGATCTGGTATCTTATCCAATAGGTTGGTTTTCCTGTAGATAGTGATTCACATCTAAGTTCCCTTTTTGCTTGTAAAAGTTCTTTGTCCTTAGTGGTAGTCAATCTAGATCCCCAATGGGTGTTCTTAGCATTGAAGTCACCTCCAATAATGAATCTGTATCCTTGGCTCTCTAGAAACTGTATATATTAGCAACTTTATTTCTAATAACTGTACAGTTTTCTAGAAACTGTATGAAACATGCCCTTTTTCTTGAGGGTATGTTTAGGGGGACAATATATTGCTGTTACTGTAAGTTGAGAGTTTATGGTCTTAATGCTTCCCGCAGGAGCTCGAATTTCGTTGGACTTATATTCCATTTCTGAGTTGTGTAACACAGTATCCTTAATTATAATGGTACTACCTCCTGTGGCTACGTTATCGGGATGTGTGGTATGATATATTTTATACTCTATAAATTTTATAAATGATTGATTAGTAAAATGTGTTTCGGCAATAAGACACACACATCTATCTTTTCAATATCAAGGACTGCTTCAGTTATATTTCAAAAATATTAAAATAAATGTGACAGATGGCGAAAGCTACAGGATACTAAATGCGATGTTAGCAGTTCTCAGTTGTTCATGGTACTCCTATGAGAACAAAACAGAACAGGCCAATAAAAGTAATTTCCAATAGACTTCACCAATCTTGCGAACCTGCTAAAATTGTAGCGGATCTAAGAAAAAGGGGTTATAAAGTATTAGATGCTACACTTAAATTGAAATATAAAACAAAACAACCACTAAATATGTTTTTGTTAAGTTTCAGACACGATGAATACATTAACAAAATATATAGGAAACAGACATAATAAGCATTCGAGTAGAAATAATGCCACTAAGAACAACCGGAATGGTACCACAATGCAAACGGTGTCTAGCTTATGGACACACGCAGAAGTATTGCACAAAAGAACCTCGATTTGTCCGATGTACTGGAAAACATCTCACAAGCAAGTGTACTAAACCAAAGAATGCACATCCAAAGTGCGTGCACTGTGGAGAAGGGCATCCGGCAAATTATAGAGGCTGCATAGGGGCCAAAGAGATGCAAAAAATAAAAAAATAAACAATTGTACAAGATGAAATTACCCACACAACCACAAGAGGAAAGCCAACAAGCACAAAGAAGGAATGTGGACACACACGACATACAGGAAAATAGTACAGTAACAAAGACCTACAGTCAGACAGTCACAGGCAACAAACATAATAATAGCAAAAATTAAAATAATTCATTTACTGGGCAAACTCTACAGCAAATTCTAGATAAATTTAATATAATGGATGACAGAATAACAAAATTTCCATGATGCTAGAGGAGCTATCCCAAAGCAGAGAAATGGCTAATGATCTTCGAATAATGGAATAGAATGCCAATAGATTGAGGCAACATCTACAAGAAGAATATTATTGATATGAGTTTGGATCAATCCTGAGGAATTTGCGAAAAAATTGGAAAAACAAAAAGAATTATTTTTTAAAAATAATAATTGCGTCATCGAAGTTGTTTCCCTTCAATTATAAAAATGACGTATTTCTGCGATTTCGTGAAAAACAACTCCATGAAAGGATGGCTAACGATAGGGCAGATGCTTTCGACTTCGAGAAGTCATATGGCGCCGTCCTGCAGCTCGAATTGGTCGAAAAGTAAAGAAATAGTTTTGCGCCAAAAACGTAAAACTAACGAGTATATTTTGCACTAAACTCAAAACTTTCGAATGGACTTACGCTATCAAACAGTGAACTCTGCAGATCACCAACATATCTACGAAATACCTTGTTAAATTCTGATTAAGACAGCGTGGTCTCAAATTTCGAATTTTTGGCGACTACCGATTTTTGCTTTAACACACCTTACTTGAAAGCTTCCGTAATTTGCAATACAATAGTGTATTACTTTTCTAAACCTGTCGATTAGTTTGCATGAAATTATATTTTTAAGGTGAGCATAGTACAAAATATAAATGACACCACAACGACAAAAATATATCCAGTAAAGATCATAGAAAACGACAAACATATGCACATAGGATAGTTATTCAAAATATAACAACAAAAAAAGGCCAAAAAAAAATACAAAAGGCAAAAATTAAAAACGCAAGAAGGCAAAAATAGTGCAGAAAAACACAAAACCAAGGTATTGACCAAAAGGGAAACTGAAAATCAAATCTAGAGAACTGTAAGAAATGAACCAACATATTTGAATAATCAACTTTGTATTGGCAGTATCTTAAATATTAACAAATCATAAAAATATTAATAATTATTAATAATAATTTTCATTTTCATTTCATTTACACAATATTTTTAACAACTTTGTTATTCTAAATAACGATGTAAAACAATTGTAGAAATAATAAGTAGCAGGCACAGACTAAGAGATTGGTGTGGGACGTTGTGATGGTGGGGATGGTCGTGGGGGTAAAATGTAATTAATGTTTTCATTAAATAAATAATGCAATTTTTACTTTGTAGGTAACACAGTTTATTTTAATACGGTGACTATTATAATACGATAAAAGTTTCGATCGAACAGTCGGCCATTTTCAAACATATAATGTTTAATTAGTTTTCATATAGTTTTCATTACTTTTAGTTTTCATTAGGCCATTAGTTTTCAAGTTCTGAGACCTGCCATTAGTAATGGTAGGTTTTTTAATACACACTGTAGTAATGGAAATTGCCAGGGTCTCATATCATTAATAATATCATTATAGGCAATTATTAGGCAAAAAAATAATACACATTATAATTATAAATTGTTAAATTTATATAGTATTATAATTTATAGGGTGGCCCACCTATCCTCGCTCGGATCATTGCTGCTAAACTAATGAAAATTGAGGAAAAGATCTAATTGGAAGTTGTTGGACACTTCATGTGCTACTATTTAAAATTATTTTCGAGTATACAGAGTGTACCATAAATCCGGGACACAATATATGGTCTCATTTTTTACCCTTTAAGTACCTGTGTATTCTTTCACTTTTGGAATCTGCTTTATGTGAGCTTCATAAATCATTTTTATTTTTAAGAATCAAATGCATCGTTGCCAAGTTATTCACATTTTAATCAAATTTATCTCAAAATGATGGACGTGGAAAAAAATCAACAAAATTTTATTATAAGAGATCAATGAAAGAATATGGGTATGCAAGTACCCAAGCAATGTGCCAAAACCAAAACAATATTTGGAGTCACGTTCAATACACAGGGAGTTCTGAAACAACGATCGAATTTTGCTACTTTCAAATAGCTAACACTTATTGAGATTGATCGTTATTTACCTAGTAGTAGTAGACAATATTTATTAGGCTTCGACCTATGTGGTCTTTCCGCCTTTATTTACCTATTAAAAAGTATTATTAGATTACAGTCCATATGCTATCATTGAATAGCTCATTAGATGAGCACTCAGAATATGACACTATATACAGGGTATTCCATTTGAAAACAAAATGAGTTTTAGCCATTTGAAAATAGCAAAATTGTATCGTTGTTTCAGAACACCCCGTATATTCTACGTGACTCAAAATATTTTGTATGTTTTGGCACTTTGCTTGGATTGCTACTCATTGATCTCTTATAAGGTTTTGTAAAGCCCACATGAAGCAGATTCTAAAAATGAAAGAAAATACTCAGGGCGATCCATTTAAAAGAGAGACCAAATTTTGTATCCCGGAATTACGGTACACTCTGTATACTCAAAAATAGTTTTTAAAAGTATTGCCTAACTATCCGATCTCTACTTATGACTTTTAAATAAATTATTTAGTAATCTTAAACTAATACGTAATAAAAAAATCTTACTGATACTTGCGTGATTTCCAAAAGTATTAGTACTATTTCGATTTTCATCATTTTGAAAAACTATATTTTCTAGGTAAGTAAAAATCACTCGGTACATCTGATAGGGGCTAATAAGGTTTTTAGACAAGCATACATTACTTGTCTAAATGTATGTAAAGTAATGTAATGTAAAGTAAGTTAAAGAGTTTTTTGAAAAATCAATAATTAAAGAAAATTCCATGTGACGCTGACTTTTTTGCGGTCACTGTATATTTTCACGCTCAATTTAACAGTGCACAAGATCCCCAACTTCAAGTACACTCAAAATGAAAGGACACTTTATTGTAATTGAATTTTAATTGCACAAAGCTGAGGCCACGAGAGGCAAATTAATCAACGTTGAAGCTGGTAATAATATACGGGGTGTCCCGAAGACTCAAAACGCAAAAAAAATACTTACATAGCATTTTTTTCTTCTAAGATGTGGTTAACGTCGTCATCTTTGTTACGACCTCAATTAACAATTAACTTAATGTGATTATACCGTGACAAAGGTCTGAAGCTTGTAACTCGAACCGCTACCCTGACATATTGTTCGAGGATATAATTTTGTGCCGGTCTGGGAATTTCATAAATACTTTGGGAATCGTATTTTCTCCCAAAGTTGGTTGCTCCAAACTCGTCCCCAAAAACCCTTCGTCTGCCACGAGTGCTAGGATCGGTGAGGCGAGGTGCGATGTGAATGACAGTGATCCGATTGCACATTCGCCTCGCCAGTCGCTTCGATTCGACTCGCTCTTCGTGCGAATGTGTATATGCGCCATATGTTCATAAATAACGTGACTCGTCATAACTTTGATCTTGTAGAATTATAATCGGTCAACAATTCTCGGGCAACATACCTACAAGTGTTGTTTCAAAAGACGTTACTAAATTTATTTTTTATCAGTGTGGACTTAACTGAAATCTCACAATATCTAACTACCAATTAGTACAACCGCAATCCTTGCTCACGTACGTGCTGCACGAAAGAGTCTATATCTTGCATGGATTAAGAAGTAATAACGCGTTCAGTGCCGCGCTATACCAACGCACAGTGCCGTAGCGAAGGAAATCGGCGCCAGGGGCATGATAATGTTTTTGCACGCCCATCATATTGGTTGCTTTATAGAGTTTGCTAATTTTCAGAAGTTTCATAAGACCCATCTACCGACTACCGATTTTATAAGTTCAATTTACTTGCAAGATAGATGGGTTTCTCTTGACCCATGTGAAAATTTATTTTACGTTAATATTCGTTTAATTAGTATTTTAGTCTATATTTGAAGAAAACGCACATATTTTAAATAAATACAATATTGGCGTCCGAGGCATCCTACCCCTATGACCCCCCACCCCCCAAACTACGCCACTGCCAACGCGAATTAATTAAACGAGATATCCTAGTTAGGAGCGAAACTGCACCCCCACCATTCTTTGATCCAACCGGATGGCGGAACGAAATTATTTTAAACTGTTTAAGGTGTTTTAAATTCAATTAGAAACTCCGAAGTGTACTCCAAAGTTTTACGTATTGAGGGCATAATTCTCCGCGGAGCGCGCACTTTTATCATTCCGCGAGGAATTTAAACTATTAATTGTTTCCGCCCGGCTAATGTACATTTCGCATTACAAAGCAGGGTGGAGGAAAAGGGGATGAAAATGTTAAAGTGGAGAGCCGGGAAAGGGGTGGATCAAGATATTAATAACAGATAACATTCTGAAAGTGAATACCAGAGTAGATGAATAGTAATGTTTCCTAATACCAGCAAGTATTTTGTATAAATAAAACTGCCACAATAAATAATTGATATTAATCGGCCGTTTCTATTATTATTGTTCTGTAATCCGTGATGCTTACCCACCTCCGCCCTGTAACTGCTTAACAATTAATGTCTTTCAATTTTCGTTTCCAATGGCTGAGCTGAAAAAGCGGGTTTTTTACTCTTTCAGGATCGACCCTCATCACTTGTGTTTTGGTATCGTTCCGCGGCGATTAATAACACATCGGCCTTGCTAAAACTCGGTTAAAAATTGATCCGTTTTCAGATCTTAATCCTGGCAGGAAGGCCGATTACTTACAGTCACCTTCCCACCAGGGGCAATTACAAGAATAAAATCCCCCAGACTCTGTCGCAATGAATAAGTAACAATGTGGATGGAGTCTGAATAATTGACGAACTTAAACTAGTTTCCGCGGCAAAACCTGTGAAATGATTAATCTTGTGTCGGTTCATAAATATCACAAGCGGTTTTAAGAGTTGTGTGAACTTGTTAATAAACAAGATCACAGATTTTTTTAATTGTTTAATTGACAATGATCTATTTCTGCTTGTGTGACTAATTACCATCAACAAGGAACGATCTACTTACTATACTTGGGAATTTTACAGTATATTGTTATACAGTAGGTATACAGCTTGAACTGTGTGAAGCAAATGGTGGGAGATTGTTTAAATGATGTTATTTGTCTTAATTATTTGACATAAAGTGTTAAATTAGATTTAAACTTTTTTATTTACCACAACACCCTGTATAAATAAATCAAAGTTTCAATAACTGAACTGGTAGTTTCATACCAAGCAGGAATTATAATTCCTATAACATTTTTACTAAAAAACTAAAAATTAACAAAATATCCCTCTTGTAAACTCAATCCGGGGACATACTGTATATTTATACAATTCTTCTTCTAAGGCATTTATCCATTAAATGATATTTGCGACAAAATTTGCTTGCGATATATTTATATAAAATCGTATTTATATACAGGGTGAGTATTCTCGGATGTTTAGAATGGGGATCTCGGAAACTAGGGGCGATAGAGGGACGATTAGATGGGGAAAGACTTGCAGTTTTACGAGTTCAATTTCATGAACTTTTTGTTTTTTGGAAAAATTGCATGGCTAACTAGATATCTCGAAAAAATATATTTTTTGTTATTTTGTTCGGCGCACATTGCTCTGTTATTATTCACTTTAGAAAAAATGTGTAGTGAAAAAAGTTATAGGAAATTATATGCCTAATCATACAGTTTAACCGATTATTTTATTTAAGTTATAATTTTTTAGTTATGACACAAACTTGTGTTTTTTCTAATGGAAACCATAGTCGGCCATGACTTTATAAAAAGGCCTCTTTTCAACGATTCTAATGATATATCATATTACATAGGTATTTTCATGAATAATTAAATTATGGGAATTTTTTTCTTTCAGTTTCGAACTATTCGAAGTAGTACGCTATAGAAATAATTGATAGATACAAACGACAATTATAGAGGTGGCCGATCTCCCGATCTTTCTGTTTTAGATTTTTATTTATCGGGAATGGTAAAAGATAGAGTGTATCAAATATCGCAGGTCACAGTAGATGACCTCAGAGAAGCTGTACTTACAAGTTACAAGTTTTTGCTAATATTGATGGACGCTCCGTTAGAAAAGCAACAAATTCTGTTTTAAAAAGGTGTGCATTAATCATAATGGTGAACCTTTTAAACATATTTAGTCTTAAATACTTTCCTAACTTTAATTACGTTGTTTTGGTACTACTTATGTTACGTCCTAATATGCTTGTATTGTTTCTCAATTTATCGTCTGTCATTCCCTGTTTAGTAGTTTTGTACTTACGTAATTTTGTTTTATCAGAAATAATTTTTATATAAAATTGTAACTCCAACGAAATAAACATTTTAGACCAAAATAATAATGTTTATAATTTCGAAATGAAAAGAAAAATTTTAATAACTAACTTGAATTTTATTATTTAACGCGTTGTGCATCTATCAATTGTTTCCATAGCCCACTTCATGAATAGTTCGAAAATAAAAAGTAAAAAATAACGACAATTTAATTATTTATAAAAATAACTATATCATTCCATTAGAAACAACTCAACTTTGTCTCATAACTCAAAAATTATAGCTTTAATGAAATAATCGGTTAGATTGTATTATTAAGCACATAATTACGTACACCTTTTTCTTTTACACATTTTTTCTAAAGTCAAATAACAAAAATAATATTTTTTCGAGATATCTAGTTAGCTAGTCAATTTTTTCAAAAAAACAAAAAGCTCATGAAATTGAACTCGTAAAACTGCAATTCTTTCCCCATTTCAAACTCACCCTGTATATAATTATTCATAGCTTTCTACAAAACTAAATAAAATAAACTAAAATAACTAAAACTTGTCATCGCGTCCAATTAATAATACTTAAGACATTTAAGCTTTTTTTATAAGGTCTTAGGTTCAATAAATTACAAGATATTAATTTATTCGGGATTAGTTATTTTTCAACTGTACGTGCCTTGCCTTGGTAGTGCCTGGCCATCTGACCAGGATACCTACAGGGGTTTTGCAAATGTTGTGCAGTATCAAATGCGAACGCACAATCGGTGTGTGATGCAATGGACAACTATAACCTAGTTATTCTAAATGATGGATCTCCAACTCGCATATCTCCCCCAAATTCCAACCATCTGCAATTGACGTGTCTATTTGCTCTCCGGACCTAAGCCAGATAATTAAGTAGCAGGTCTGTAATAACCCTATGGGATCGGACCATTTGCCTATTCATATCGAATTATGCCACAACAAAAAAAAATTACCGAGTTCCGTAACTTACCCAAACTCTAGATGGAATGTCAATAAAGCTGACTGGACACTCTACTCAAGCAAAATAACTTCTTTGTCTTGATATTTCTCAACAAGATGCCAATATGCTGATATAATAGCTACCATTAACGAAGCTGCTATCGCATCGATCCCTAAAAAAAATCTATTTAAATCTAAGTCCTACATTCCATGGTACGACTTCGAGGGTGCTTTAGCAGCAAAAAAATAGGAAAAATGCGTCTGATAACTACAAAAACCGAAGCACGCTAGAAAATTACTTAGAACTGCGATAATTGGAAGCCCGATGCAAGAAATCTTCAGAAAGAAAAAGAAACAGTCGTGGACAGATTTCTTCTGCTTAATCAATAAAGACACTCCTGTTAGTCAATATTGGCAAAAAGTTAAATCACTTATAAACGTTACGAATATCAAAGCCTCATCGACTAATTACTTGCCTAACCTGGAATTAGCCGACCTCTACATCACTAACTTGGTACCACCATTTGCTGAAAATGACTTTGATGTTTCCCAAGCGAATCTTGGGATCAATTGATCAAGAATCAATGTGAGATGAACAAAAACATTTTGAATATTTCTGTAGGATCGTTTCTCTTTTGTATTAATAATTTTGTTATCTCTCATGGTTTAGGAATAAAATAATTATTTGTATTGCAGAAGTACTATCTACTATTTTACAATTTTCGTTCATCTGACATTGATTCTTACTTACATTTTGACAGTTGTTTTGTCTCAGCATGACCTATTTCAGTGCATAGAAATGTAATTAAATGGTGACTTTTGTGAAAAATATTGAATATCTTAACAACTATAGGGTTCCGACATAAGATATGCACCATCAAATTGAAGAGAAGAAAAAGACCTATCGAATAATAACATAAAATAAGGGGCATTCCATTAAAAAAAAGGGTTATACGGATTTGAAATTTGTAAAGTTTGACATTTTTTTCTGAACACCCTGTATTACTAAATTCAAATTGCTCATTACCAATATGTTGCTTATTAACCACACTGAGAATATTGCTAAAACTTATTCTTACCTTCAAACAACGAGGTCGCTACGATTTTTTAAAGTTTAGTTGGCTTATGCATGATATTTAGAGAAAAAAATTGCAATTTGGCAACACTGTAACATAATCCAAAACTAAATAGACAACAATGCAGAGGTTGAAAAATGTCATCAGAAACCTTGAATAAATACAGGGTGTTCCATTTAAAAAATGTTTGTTTTTGTTATTCCGCAAAACTGGGACACCCTGTATATTTGAAAATAATTTTACCGATGCACTCTTGCAGGACCCTGTATAACTGTATTAGGTCGATATGGCTAATATAACAGATGTAGTTGAGATTTTATAATCAACCGAGTCTGTTATATCCATATCAACCGCTGGTGTGTTATAGTTTTCGTGATACTAAAATAAAATGGATTCAATTTTGCGAAATTATTTTCATAAATCATAAAGACATATTTCAAGTATGCCGGTTGACGCTTGTGAACACCAAAATAAATAAATGTCCACGGCTGTTAAATTTTAACGGCCGAGGCTGATATCAGTTAAATAACAACCATGAGACAGTGCCGATAATATGTAATAACAATTAATTTTCGCGAAAAATAAATAACGTTACTACATACATGCTACGTATATACGTATGTATACATTACTTATCATTACTAAGCTGTTTTTGTTTTTTAATACATATATACGAAATTTACGAATACATATGTATATGTATTGTGTATGGTAAAAGGTTCATATGTATTCGACGATTAGTTTAAGTGCGTTTTTTGACAACCTTCCAGTAATTCGGCGATTCCAGTAATTCGACACAACCCTGGTCTGATATCTATCGGATTAGAGTCTACTGTACTTGGGTACTTGGGATATCGGCGAGTCAACCGGAACGTGCCATAAATATTAAATAGGATTTTGCCGAAAATTTCCAAAGTCACATTGTTCAGTCAAAATTAGTAATTTCCATTTTATTAAGTTCTCACACAATTGGTGTGCATCTACGATCCTAATTGCAGCCATCTAGTTAGTCAATTCTAGTATTAAATTTTAATATATTTATCATAATTTAGACCTAGAGCTCTACAGGGGGGCAACATAATTTTGTTATACTTAGGGCTACTAATAGTGTCACACAAGCGCTCAACAAATGCATGCGTAAGTTCGCCAGAAAACAGTAACTTTGACAATTATCGGAGACAAATTATAGTATTTAGAAAAATACTTGAAAGCTGATTGCAGTCTACTTCCCGTAATTTCCAAGAATCGAATCTACCACCATTCAAGTCTTGACGTATGCTATTTTTTTTTTTCATAAACCTGTTTGACATCATACTACCGAGAAAATAGCCGGGACTGAATTAAAAAACAACTTTTCTAACAAAAGTTGTTTCTTTTTGAAATACCTATCCAACGTATTATACGTGACATGACATGACCTAGGTCAAAAAAAACAGATGTATTGTAATAATCTAATGTTTTTAATTGAGGTTAATAAGACGAGCATTTTGAAATATTCATATGTATTCAGTACATCATCTTCATACAAATATAAATACGCTGTTGTGACAAATATAAGGCTATAATGCTTTCAGAAGGCAATGGCAAACCACTGAGAGTAATCTGCCCAGGGATGTTTTCCCAAAAACTAGTCGTTCGCAGCCAACGTTAAACTGTAGGTGCCATACGTCACTGTAACTACGATACAGACACTCATACACTGACGTATGCGGGAAAATAGCCGACGGTCGACATCGAGTATGGCAATCCAAGAAGAAGACTATTATAAATACAATAATTGCGCTCGATGCGAGTATTTATATACATAGAGTAATTAACAGTCAAATACTAGTATCTATCATTATACCGTTCATTTTTATACATAGGTGAAATACATTTTTACAAAACTCTTTGCACCATGTAAAAATATCTAATTGCACCTGTATAAGAATTTTAATCTCGGTGAGCCTCATCAGACAGCGTCGCAATGTTTTTACGCTTTCAAAATCGCATCCACTAACCCATATCCAAGTAGGTGCTGCAAATTCAGAGATACATTAGATTCAGGCCAAAGGATTACATATTTGACTTTTCAGGAGGTCCTAGGATCAATATGTTTCCCTATTTACACCAGACCTGCACTAATTAGATTTATCCGATGGGCGATAGTCTGTCTGAGGCATGTTAGCGACGAGAGGGGCTATCTGAGAGACAGTCTGAGGTTAGTGATCTATAACTGGATCAATCTACGGGGCCGACCTGGGTACCTTGGGTATCTATAATTGGATCAATCTGCGAGACCTAGGTACAGCCCGTGGCTAATCTTCTGGGTACGGCTTTGGATATCTAGAATTGTGGCAGTATGCGGGGCCGGCCTGCGTGCTTTATAATTGGATCAATCTAAAAGTCCTGGGTATGGCCTTTTTGTGCTAATCTACTGGGGACGGTACATGGATCAATCTGCAGTGCCGGCCTGGATGTTTTATAATTGGATCATCGGGGCTGGCCTGGGTATGACCTGGGGCTGATCTGCTGGGGACGGTAAAAGGATCAATCCGCGGGGCCAGCCTAGGCACAGTCTGGAGCTGATCTGCTGGGGACGGTAATGGGATCAAACTTCAGGGCTTGCCAGAGTACGGCATGGGGCTGATATGCTGGGGACGATAATTGGATCAATCGGCGGGGCCGGCCTGGGTCCTTCATAATTGGATCAATCTGCGGGGCCGGCCTGGGTCCTTCATAATTGGATCAATCTGCGGGGCCAACCTAGGCTAGTTTAATCTCCCAGCATCACGGTAGTTATGTCAGACTCGATCTTGTATCAAACACGGTTCATCGGGCCCATCTAACTACATATTTCAGAAGGAGTGGAAAATCAGCTCAGCGAGTTGGGCTATATCCGACGGTGTGAGAAATGTAAATTTTGAGACCTATGTTCATTCTTATGGGAAATTACCGCTTAACTGTCCTAGGTACTCCACTGAAATAGAAAGAATCGAGAATAAAATATATATATATATATATATATATATATATATATATATATATATATATATATATATATATATATATATATATATATATATAAGATTCGCAGGTTTCAATAAAATTGAAGAAATGAGTATTTGCATAATTCATACATTTCTTTGTTAATTAACGATTTATTCATTTAGTTATGACTATAATAAATTAATGAGATCCAGCATATATTACACACTATTTGTAAAAATCACGCAATTAGAAGCACAAATTACAAATTTTTGAAGCTTTTATTATACCTGCTAAGTAGGCCCTAGCCTCAAAGTTATTTTATTTATTATTAATTAATTCCATACTCGTTGATGTTTCGTCGTATTATTCTCAACATTCCCCTGAAATAAATAGCGCCTGAATTTGTAACCGCCCCACAATCGAATAAACACGCGCAACAATTACGAACGTCTGTGGCCGTAAACGTAATGAAATAATTGCCCCGGAGGAACAAAAACCGCCGGAAATCTCGGGCAATGAATTAAACAATTCCCAGCGAGGGTAGGGATTCCTTCAAATTACGCCGTAAAATTGTTATTTATCATAACCCGGACAACCCTCGTCCACGCATCAAGCACGAAGATACGAAACGGGCCGCGATTATCCCTATGAAATTTAACAATTAACGGCGCTCGTAAATTCCCCATCCGGACAACGCCTGATTAATCCGCACGGAGCAAATCCACGAGCCGATTTAGCCGATCACAATCACATGAATTACATCCCGAAAAACACTCGCATTAACGGATTATGAAGCGTATTCTCTGTTATTTATAGCGAGACTTGCGTAATAAATGTATACATCAAACTACTAACACTATGTTATTATAATAAAAGGTGAGTCACAACATTTGGAACAAACTTTGACAGTATGCAAGGAAAACATTTTTGAGCAAACAAAAGTTGAAATAAACATATTTCATAATCCTTATGGTTGGGGAAATACAAGAAGTCAAAATATTAAAGTATTATTTTTGTTTGCAATAAGTTATTAACGTAACCTTATTCTTATGAAAAATGAACATAAAACTACATAACTAATGCTGTTTGGAGGGCCGCATTATAAAATATGGATGGTACAACATTTTGGTACCATATTTTATAGTATATGGCAGCGTTTCGCGACCCACCTTATGGAAAAATACCATTTATTTACAAAACAAATTTTATTTTTTAATAAAAATCAAGTTATTTGTTTGTTTATTTCATACACAAAAATTGCAAAATAATTATATAAAAATAATATAAGTAATTAAAAAATTAACAATTATAGTAAATTTTGTTTCCACATATTTTGTCCTTAGTGCGAAGGATGATGTTGTTTGTCATCACATAACAATTTAACAATTTCAAATTAGGAGGTAATGATGTTAATTTTATTCTCAAATTAGGTTCGACATCCAATATATTTCGATACTTATTTTTTAAGTACACAAAGGCTGAGAACGCAGCTTCGCACGTATAAGTGGTGACAAAAGGCATTAAAAATTGTATCGATTTTTCGCTCACGTTTGGATACTCCTTTTGACAGCGCAACCAAAAATTAATTAGTGGTACAGTATCAAATACTTTTTCAGATCGGTGTCGCATGAACCGCATGAATTTCAATGAAATTATCAACTTCTTGTTCACAAAGATTAAATATTTCTACCCTTTCAATTTCTACAGAAAAAGGATCTTTAAACCACGTATTACTTGAAGAAATATCCTAAAAGTAGTCTTTAAAACTATTTATTAGCTCCGAAAGTTGTTCTTGAATTGAAACTGGTAGTGCTTGGAGATGCAAATCACCATCATAGTTTGAAAAAAAAAATTGTAATGTTTCAAAAGATTTAAAATTTTGTTTTTAAAGTCGTTGTTTCCACCGAGTCCTTTTTTAATTATTACAGAAACTTTTTCCGATACTTTGAAAATATTTAAACCAAAGCTTTGTAAAATTAAATTCAATTCATTGAATGTAGCAAATATGTCGCACAAATAAGCAACTATCTTTAAATGAAAAATAGCAATAACAAAGCTTCTTCTTTTACCTCAAACAAACGTTTTTAAACGTTTGCTTTTGAAGTCATCGTGAATTACAATACAAAAGGAGGTGTTTATGGTCACTCCTCATTTCCTTGCATAATTTGGTAAAAATACTGCTATTTAATGGACGAGATTTTACGTAGTTTACAAACTTGACACATTCTTCCAAAGTTATGATTAAATTGAAAGGCAAGCGTTTTACCGCCAACGCTTGTCTATGGATACTACAGTGCACCCATACACAATTAATGGCTAATTCTTGAATTTGTTTAAACAAACTTTTTTGACATCCTGCCATTGCACGTGCTCCGTCGCTACTTAGACCAACACACTTCATCCAGTCAATACTGTGACCAGTGACAACATCATTGGTAAGCTTTAAAATCTCATCTGAGGTCGTTCTTGTCAGTAGCCTTTTACCAAACAAAAAATGTCTTCGTCAATATATCTGATAAAACACATTATTTTTGCATTATCCTCGATATCAGTGTTTTCACCTACTTGCAAGGAAAAAACTTTTTTGATAACTTTAGCAACTAGTTTTTCTTCAAAATGTTTCGAAATATCGTCAATTCACCGTTTAACTGTATTATTTGATAATGGTATCGCCGAAAATAAACTTTTTTTCTATATTCCGCATACATTATTTGTGACAATTTTTGAAGCGGGAAGTATTAATTTTTCTTCTCCAGCACTATGTAGATACCTACTCTCAGCTATTAATTTGGAAATTTCAAAAGCTGTCAAAGTGAGGTTTATATTTGACTGTTGAGGACAGAGTCCATTTTTCATTTTTTTTAGCAGTAATTAATTTCCTTTTTTGGGGGCGTGGTCCCCACCCCAAAGGGAGTTTTTTACCTTCTTTGGGCAAAAAAGTGAATTTGCTTATCAGAGTACTCAGAATGAAGTCTAAATGCCGCTTCAATTTTGATGGATTCATACTTTTATTTAAAAGTCGCGAATTGCAAATAACACATAGAGGCAAATTATATTGACTGCTGCCGGTAATTATCCCAAACCGTAAATATTCATCACAATATTTGCGAGTCCAATTGGCTTTACGCTTGTTGTTTTGGCGCTGTGCATCTGCCTTTAGGGGCTTCATACAAAGTATTATCTCCATAATCATGATGTTGAGCTTTGCTCGTATTTGGTTGATCATCATTTAAATTTCTGGTTTTGATGTTTAACCATTTATCTATTTTCGTCGAAAACTTTTGTTTTGAAAACAAGATTTTTTTTTTAGTGATGATTTATAAGAAAAAGTATTTTTATTACTTACCAATATGTAGTTGCTATTAATAACACAGGCCAACAAAAAAAAGGTTACAAAAAACTTTTTAAATCTTGATAGCTGATTTTTTTACTTTTTGGGTGCTAAATCCGTATCTGACGTCTGTTCGTTTCCATCACCCACAGTTTGGTCACAATTTGATCTAGTAAGATATGGTAAAATACCAACAGTAAACGACTTTTAAAATACCAACAGAACTTTATTTAAACATAGAAGATACTTTGTATTTTTAACTTTACATTCTTCAAAGGCTTTACATGTCCATTGATGTATATTTACATTGTCTATTGATGTAGCTTTTTCTTGTATGCGCCAATTGCTGACTGTCTCGGTGAAGTGACCAATACTAATCTCCCATCATGTTGATGTTTCAGCGTCCCTGATAACGTTTGTCCATCACTTTTAAGTCATTACCTTGTTCTTCTAAATTGTGCCGAAAGAATTGTAAATGACTGTTTAAAAAGTGAACTTTGAGGCTCATTAAACATCCCAATTTTTTTTAAAGCATCCGGCCTATATATAGCTATATGGATAGTCTGGGTCTTTTTTGTTGCCTACGAACTTATTTACAACGTGATTAAATGCAATCCACGCTTCTTTTTCATTTACTGTCATATGAAGTTCAAATTGGGGATCAAACATCATTTTTCTAATATCAGGATTTCTAATATCAGGTCCAAAGAATCCAAAGAGTCCAAAGAAAGCTAAATGAAAAGAGGGTATTTTCATTTAGCTTTAGACAATTGCGGAAACTTTTCACAAAGGTATTTGAAACTCTGCCCATCTTTAGGTAAGGCCTTCACAAATTGTTTCATAAGGCCTAATTTTATGTGCAATGGAGGCAGCAGAATCTTGTGTTGATCTACCAGATGTTCCCGTAGAATGTTCTTTTCTCCTGGCTTTAAAGATTTTCTTACAGGTTAATTCTTTCTAGACCAATGCTGATCTCATGCCTTACTATCCCATTCACATAGGAAACATAGAAATTTAGTAAAACCACTTTGCTGGCTAAGAAGCATGCATGTTATTTTCAAGTCACCACATATCATCCATCCATGAGCGGAGTAGTTTAGTTTCTCTAAAAATACACTGAAGTTTTCGTAATTTTCCTTCATGAGTACAGAATGAACCGGTAATGATGCATAGGTGTTACCATTGTTTAATAGAACTGCTTTTAAACTACGTTCAGAGGAAGCGATAAACAGCCTCCATTCTTCTTTTTTGAATTCCATTCCGAACTCATTCACCAGACCGCCAATATTCGAGCAATACACTAAATCATGTTCTTGTTTGAAAAAAATAGCAAATTGCTGCTCTCTTCTCCTGTACACACGAATTGAAGTTCCAGCTGCTAACAAGTTACTTTCCTTGAGTCTGGAACCAAGTAGTTTAACTTTCTCCTTTGGTAATCAAAATCTCTGACCAAATCATTTAGCTCACTTTGAGTAAACGACTGACGTTCCACACTGTGTACGGGCCACTGAAACTCGTCGTTAACTGATTCAACTTTATTGCAGGAAGATTCATCATTTGACATGTTATCCAGACTAACAGTTGCAATAGCCACTGGTGGTTCAGGAACGTGCAGATCCGAACTATAGCCGATTGGCGGAATTGCAGATGGTTGGTTAGGGTACTGAATTACATTTTTGTTTTTTTAATTGTAACCAGTAACATCAATGCAACAAAAGTAGCAATCATCTGAATGATTCTTTGGCTCCCTCCATACCATTGGTATGGCAAATCTAAAGGATGCTTTCTCCTTTTTTGACCATTTTCTAAGGTCTTCTACACTAATATACCATACCTTATGTGGCGCCCAAGATTTGTCCTGATCACCAAGTTTAATACCGAAATATGAGAAATATACTTTTCTAACAGACTCTGTAATGTTTTTTATGTTTTTTGAATTGTAACCAGTAACATCAATGCAACAAAAGTAGCAATCATCTGAATGATTCCTTGGCTCCCTCCATACCATTGGAATTGCAAATCTAAAGTATGCTTTCTCCTTTTTTGACCATTTTCTAAGGTCTTCTACACTAATTTAACATACCTTATGTGGCGCCCAAGATTTGTGTTGATCACCAAGTTTAATTTCGAAATATTAATACTTTTCTAATATAGTCTGTAATGTTCCGTTGGTGTTTCTTAATCACAAATTCGCCACAAATATTAAAAAAACTGCCAGGACTATTGTCACAACCACGACTAACCATGACAGAATACTAACTGCTAAATTAGTATTTTATCTTGATAGCAACAATGCAAACACGTACTTCTTGCTTGTCAAATGCAACGTGGACTATGAAACCGCCGACATATCGATGCGTGACAGTGGAAGGGATCATCTCATACGTTTCTAGACAATCAGAGCTGCATTTGCCTAGCTATACAGAGAAAATGTTGAACAAATGGTGGGTGATACGGTATTTTAAATGTTATTTTTGGAATAAGCACAGTTAAAACGATAAGAATTAGGTAAACACACACAAGAAGTTTTTTGGTGGTTGGCCTGTGTTATTAACTAACTCTGTCCATCCTGCTTGACTCAACTTTCTTATGTACGTGAGCGTGGCTTCTCTAATATTCGAGGGTGATCGAGCAAGATCGGTCCGATTTCCAGTAACTTCGCTGAGACCTTCTATGTAGTGGCCAGTTCTAGCCAGTGGCGTCACACGTTATTTGATTTGTATTTTATCGTTAATGTAAGAATTGTGCATATTATTTGAGAGTAATTTATACATTCAAAGGCCCGCAAAAATTGAGGTCGCGGGCGGCCGCATGCGGGCCTCATGTTGAACAGCCCTGTTCTACATTATAAAAGGATGTTTTGGTTTCGCAGTGCGCACACAAAGTCCTGTTGCATCATTAAAAATTGCAATACGAATATTGAACGTTGCATATTGAGCCAGATGTGGGAAGAAATTCGATCAATTGTACCGATATTCCAAATAAAACAGCAAAGAATCTAATTACATCGACCAATAGAACGTGGAGTATACCTGAAGTATTCAACCTCCTTGCCTCGTCCTCGCCACTCGAACAAGACGATCCGCTCCGGGAAGTGAATCACGGCCGGCGGATAGATATCGGAATTTATATTATTTCTTGCCAGCGATGCTCTGGGACGCCCCGGAGTCGTGTCCAAAGATATTTAAGTTTGATGGGATCCGTTGCATAATTCAATCTGCTTGCGGCAGCACGCGATGCATTTACGTCTTGTTTGCGGTTTTAAAATGGGATCTGTGACATGCACTCTCATTGCAGTTATTACTATTTGTGTGCTGGTTTGGGAAATTTCCCAGCAGTGTTACGCTGGGGGATTTGCGGCCCCGTTTATCTATTCGTATACGGATATTCAGACGTCACAGCGGGCGAGTCGATAGTATGGGCGGCTGGAAAATTGATGAGATTGGATATTCGTTGTTAATTAATTACTAGAGTTGCAGGATGCAGTTTAGATTAGATACATAGATCGTGGAAGTATGAGTGATCGCCAATGTGGATCGCTTTCAAATGTGAGTCTGCTCGGATGATGGCAAATTTGCATCGCGTTCAAATGTGAGTGTGCATAAATTGTTGTTAAGGTTTCGGTTTCATATGAAATGAAGGTAAATATAGGGTGCCCTAAATAGAGTAGGATTGCATGGGTATCTTTCTTATTTTAAAAGCTCCTCTGGTTAAATGGACATTGTGATGCAGTTTCGTATGCTGGCTCATATTATATTGAAACATTTTCAAAAGTCCGAGCAGTTAAGAAATTATTCAAAAAAAACTTAAATTTGTGATTTTCTAAAAACTCCGATATTTCCATAGTTATTAAAGATGCGGAAATAAGTTCAAAATAAAAGTTACTTGGTTCGATCGCACAAACTTAAGAATCAAGTGAAAACAAAAGTTATTATGGCGGTTTCCGAGATATTAATAGCAACTTTCTTATTTTAAATGGTTGCCATATTTGATTTTTACACGTCTAAATCGACTCATTACATGTTTGTTAAAATCATTTAAATTTAAACACAACATATGTCAGAAGTAGTTAAAACTTTAATTATTATTATTTTTTTGGCAGCAAAGTTGAAAGCTTTTGTAAGAATAGTGAGATTTTTTGAAAACATTTGAAATTTTGATTGACAATTGAAATTTTTGACAGATTATTTGCAAATGTGATAGTAATAATTTTAATATCACAGCACTCATTATTTTTTTTATAAAATCATTGAAATACTAGTACAACAAATTGAAAATATGTCAGAAGTAGTTAAAAGTTTCATAGTAATTATTGAATTTTTGCTTTTGTAAGAATAGTGAAATGTTTTGAAAACATTTGAAATTTTGACAGATTGATAGTACTATTGGTTTGATTGTGTTGTACTAATGGAATGATTGATAAAACTTTTGACAGATTGATAGTATTAATGACACATAATAATAATAATAATAATAATAATAATAATAATAATCATTTATTGATATTTCTGATACTAGTATGTCTACACAGGTATGACACAGGTCAAATTAATTACATGTGATAGTAATAATTTTAATATGACAACACTCAATAAATATTTGATAAAATCATTGTAATTTTAGCACGACAAATTGAAATTGTAAAAAGTATGTAGTTACGTTCGACAGTAATATTATTGGAATTTTTGCAGCACAGTTGAAAGTTTTTGTAAGAACAGAGAATAGAGTTGAGATTTAAAAAAATCGTTATTGAACTGTTAAAGTAATTAATATAATGCATAAAATATATTGACATTTTATGAACACTTATTATCAAAATTGACAGTTTCCAATTATGTCACTCATAGAGGCATCCTCTATCTATAATTAGAAATTTAATTCATAATTTTATCTTATTCCTAAGAGAAGTTATAGACAGATTTCAGGCTACCTTTTAGAGGTCAAAATTTTAGAAAAAATTTTTTTTCTTGAAAACTAGATGAGATAAGTGTACATACGTTCTTAGAAAATATGTTCCAATTTAAGCGAGGAATTCAAAAATATAATAATATATGGGGTGTTCCATTTAAAATAAGAAAGTTGGTGCTACTTCCGGTGGAACCGGAAGTGATAGAAACTTGAAAATATTTCACATGAGGATAACTGATTCAACCGCGTGACGAGGATTTTTTTGAAATTTTTAGGACAACGGCAACCCCGTAAACTTTTAACGAACGGTTTAGCGTAGACACCCTGTATAAATGATTAACCCTGTGTTGCATGATAAAAAAAACTGTATGATACGTTATGATACGTATGATATGTATACGTTGTATAACAACCTATGTTAAAATAAAAAATATGGCATATATCAATTGTTCCAATTCTTATTTTTATTCTATAAATTATTTTTAAAACAAATTACAAAACCTGGATGTTTCCCGGTTTCACAGTTAAATGTGTGATTATGCTTAAATTGCAATATGAGTTTAGTACCGCTTAATCTAATAGCAGAGGGCTTATAATAGTGAGCAGGGTTATTGTTTGCTCCGACCTCAAGCACTTTGAAAAACTAAATCTGATTTAATCTGTACTTTTTAATCTGTTTTTGCTTTATTTTTCATCATTTGCCGTTTTTCACTTTTAATTGTTAGTAGTAGTAGATTAATTCTGCTATTGACTTAACCGGTCTTCCCGCCGATTTTTTCAATTGTCATTTACTCGAAAAATGTCTTATGTAACATGACAACATTTTTATGGTATCACTTTGACAATGAAAAGATCTTTCAGAATCAATAAAAAAAATCATTTAAAAACCAATGGATGACGTCATTACTCAAAAACAAATGATGGTCGAAGATCGACGGTGATGCAAAAATGTTTATGTTTATCAAAGAAAATCGACGTGTTCGAGGATTTTTTTTCCAATTTTTTTTATTTCGGTTGTAATGAAATTATTCCATACTTTGGGCGCATACTGTATATACTTTTTTGGCAATAGCATAAGTCGTTGGGCGATGTTGAGTAATGATTCATTTCATAAATATAAAATTACTCTTAAACGAGTACGCCCTACTAGATGGTCACAAGAAATTATGCTTTATTCGATATAACAAAAAAATTATCTGGTAGTTATCAAAGCGTTATATCAGCTAAATTTAATTTCATCAAAAAAAGGGGGACATGACGAATGTCAAAACATAATAATTATATTACAGAGTTACGATTTTATAGTGTTTGTCATTTGTATTTTCTCAGCTATTTGAAACCATCAACCCTATTTGTAAGGCCCTACAGCACAAACATTTTGTTTTTACAAAAAAACAGTATTTTATTAAAAAATCTTCTTGACAGACTAATAGAAAAAAAACACAACATTCATTCAACGATATGCTAGATGATCCAGCAAAAGTCCAGGAAATCTAGCAAAAGAGTGGAATATAACACCAATTTTCAAAACTAAAAGACGGAAGGTAAAGAACCGCTTTTTTGATGACTTATCAGAAGATGAGAGAATTTCTGAGCGGGAATCATACTTCAGGGGTAACGTATATTATTGCAGTTTATAATATATTGATTTTTCAAACTAAAAAAAACAATTTCAGAGTTTCTGTGATCGAAATAACGTATTTTGCAACCGTATGAAGTACTTTCCATTTCAAACGAACTCATAAAAAATGAAGCAACAAAACTGGCTACAAAATATCAAAATGACTTTGAAGACGATGATCTCAATGATCAATTAATTACTTTAAAAAACTGATTGAAATCAGAACTTGAGACAATTATTACCATTAAGGTATTCGCGGAACTGTTATTAATAAATTTCAATAGCATCGCCTCCAGTTTTCCAGAGGTTATAACAGGATGCTTATTATTTATGACCCTTCCAGTTACAACCGCGACAGCTGAAAGAATCATTTCCAAACTTAAACTAATAAAATACCATTTTAGAACATACAGGGTGTCTCCTAAAAAACGCCGCTCCACATGTACTACAAAGGGGCCCTAATTCTCTTTTTTTTGCAAAATCAAGATTCATTTCAACGATAGTCAACTTTTTTTTTTCAAGTGGTTACATAATTTTCTTATTATTTTTTTCTGGTAGAGATTTTTTTTCTTAATCTAAAGATATAAGAAGTTGGCTTCGATGGAATATTCGTTACGGAAAATAATGTTTGTTAGCATAAAGTTTTTATCAAGTGTACCATGGAAAGCAAAGTGAACACAAAAAACAGTAAAATTCAAATGTGTCATTAGTTAAGAGCCCACTTCAAGTTATAGTATTTCTTTTTTTTTAAGGAATGACATACTTATTATCTCACGAGCAATTGGCATGACAATTTGCTACAAAAAAGTATTATACAACCAAATTCCCAAAATAAGTAGTTTTTGAAATAATTCGAAAATTCGAATTTTTGCATCATGTAATTTTTTTAATTTCGCCTATGCTATTCACACATGCATTATAGTTTGCGAAATATGCTTAGTTTTTGTTCATGTTTCAAAAAACTTTTTTACGGCATTTAATTTGTGCTTGTCTAAAAACCTTATTAACCCTTAGGAAGGGTGTACTGAGTGATTTCTATTTACCTAAAAAATCTCGTTTTTTAAAATGATGAAAATCGAAATAGTGCTCATTTTCGGAAATCAGGCGAAATTTAAATAAGATTTGTTTATTGCTTGTTGGTTTTAAATTACTGAATCGTTCGGAAGTCATAAGGTTTTTTATTATCTGTAACTTTTGCAACAATTGAAATTTAGTTTTGGTAAATGAAATCTTAAAAATTGAAAAAAAAATTAAATCCAATTTTTGCGAAAGTTTCAGAAAACAAAAACAAACTTATGAACTTTAAATGATTCACGAATGATTAAACAAATTACGCACAAATTCTCAAATTAACGGCACAAATTAGCACTAATTAAGCACTAAATATTGGCATAAAAAAAATCATAGTGGGGGGCTCTGGAGCGGTTTGGTTAGACATGAATAACTCTTTTATCAATTACGCAAAAATTTTGAAATTAACGGCACAAATTAGCACTAATTAAGCACTAAATATCATAACAAAAAAAAGAAATTTCAAGGGGGAGGGGGTCTGAAGTTAGCCCCGCCCGAACATACATTAAAATTGCGGCTAAACTAAAGAAGCGCAAATTCTGGGATAAACGGCACAAATTAGCACTAATTAAGCACTAAATATTGGCACAAAAAAATATATTAATTCAAAGTTGGGGGGGGGTCCTTACTTCACGGACCTGTATCTCGGCATATGTTTACGGGATTAACAGGCGGAAATAGTTATTTATGCATTAAGGGTATAAACGAAAGTATTCATCCCGAAGCCGTAAATTATAACGAAAATTGTATGAGCTTCTATACAAATGAGCATACTCAAATGATTAACATATTCATGAGGCCCTCGTTGCCATATCTAGATATTAATTTAATTAATGTTAAATCACATAACTGGTAAGTAGCTTCTAGTTCTGTTAAGTTGTTCTGGCAATAATTATAACACTCCTCAACGGCCCCATTATAACTATTGAAGCAATTTTAATCTCAAACTAGATCGCCGTCGGTTACATTTTATTAGTGTCGGGGTTTTTGCCAGTATCAATTGGTGGAAGAGTTCCGAGGCGCAGCTTTAAATTTATGTGCTGTCCGCGGCCGGCCGTTCGCTGTACGTGAGTTGTAAACAAATTTTCAGACGCCTTTTTGTGTCACCCCTGCATCGAGGGCGACAAGGCCTCGAAAAACTCTAACAGACGCCCCATAAAAAGGGGGTCCTTGTTTTCCAATTAATCCCCCGTTAAAACGCTCCCACCCCTCGCAACATCCCGCAACAATTACACAGCAAAAACGAAGCACATGCGAAACAAAAAGGGCGTTTTTTTTTGCAAATACGAGTAGATGTGCGTTGGAATTGCGGTGTTGATGACATGCGAAATGGAAGGCGCCACATGTGCGCGTCAAGAATAAAGATTAGTGTTTTAGGTGACTGGACTAAAATATATTGCATTCATTTTGTATAGTGCGTTTGTTCAAGTCATCCCCCTGTATATTGAGTATAGTATATCCTCGGGTAATATAATAAGTGGTGTTCTCATTATCGATAATGATTTTACAAATACTACGATTTTTAGCCTCAACGACGAAAATGTCATTTTCCAAAGTTTGGGATTACAATGAGTGATTTTGACTTTTCGACTGATTTGAAAGCAGTATGCAGTAAAACTTGGGTTTTATTGCATTCAACATATTTCTCGATTAGCGTTGTCATCACTTGATGGGGATCATTTGTATCATATCTCGCTCTGAATCTCGCTTGTTCGCATGGTCAGTAGAAATCAAACTGTTCTCCAGACGATTTGAGATTACCTTGAAGAGTGTGAAGAGTTTCTACAGGTCTACAATGACAAGCCTGTGGTTGGTAAGTTCAGTTAAATCTCCTTTTTTATGCAGCAATATGGTATATTGCTGCATATGTGATGTATATTTTAATTTTCTTTAGAACGTTTCTTATTTCGTCTAAGGATATGTCTGGCAATAATTCGAACTGTATCGTATCTAATAACTAGTGTCCTTCTATTTTAATTAATTCGATTGCAATTTTTACCTCGCTTAGTGCTTTACCGTTTTTATTTTCTCTAGAATGTTTCTTATTTCGTGTAATGAAATGTCTGGCAATAATTCGGAGCCTTGATTTATATCACTTATGCCATATTTTGAGTTTCCATTCCTTAAGTTGCAATGAATCGTATACTATGTTCCATTTTTATTTTTAACTAAGAAGGCTGTGGTTTCATTTTATAAAATTTTACACAACACCAACAGAAATGATATGACAGTGAAAAAGTTATTAAATGTCAGATTTCTAACAACGTTGCCTAATTCATATATTAAAATAAATAAATTATTGCTTCAATCATTCAAGTGTTAATTAATTAGATTTATGCTTTAAGTAAGCCAATCATCAACTATATTTTATATTATAATTATAATTTGACTGATTTGCTTTTGTAAAATAAAAATAACAAATAAATTCTGTACTCAATAGATACTCAATTTGATGGCAACATTGCCCACTGTCATAAAATATAACGTCTTGTTTTTTAAATATAAAGTTTTTTTTAATTCTGGTGATTTTTTACATTAGCCAACAATACTGTCACCCTAACAGAGCCAACTTTGTTAAAAATAAAAAGGGATCAGAGTTTAACTTGTCTCTTGGATTTGTATAGAGGTGTGCCAAATTTCCTCGGTTAATTGAAGGAACTCGTCCCTATATGTTGTTATGTCCCCTTGGTGTTTTTTTAGTTTCAAAATACCGGTTCTTCCAGTTGACAATCGATTTCTTAGTATCTACATGTTGCTATTTTCCTTTATTGCTCTTGTTATTTATATGCTGTACCTTCTAAAAATGTTCCTAATCTCTGTGGAAATGTCTCTAGTTGGGTCCTTAAAATTTATTGATTAGGGACTTCCTAGTCTTTTTGTTTCTCTCCTTTTCTTTTCTTTTCTCCTTTAGTATGTATCATGTGTTTAAGCTGAGTTTGTCTTTCTTTTGTTTCTAGGTTTTGTGGTCGTACCTTCAATGTGCATAATTTATAATTTCTACTATTTTGCTATCTATTTCTTCAATGCTCTATCGTATGGTCATATGGGTTGTAGATCTCTAGGTTTCTGTTTATCTGTGGTTGGTATTTACTAATATCAGCAGAAAAGGCCACCTGAAGTCTTTTGTTTATTAGTTTCGATCTTTTTTTTTGTATAGACAGTTTTATATTGTCCTTAACGAGTCTATGATCGCTGCTGGTATGAAATTCATTAATCATAGTGACTCTTTTGCGATGAATTTTTTGTATTTTATTTTGAAATCTATTTTGTTTTTTGTTCTTCCATATGTACTTGTCCTGACGATGTGTGACACCGTAACAAGTTCTTAGCAGCAAACTGGACTAAATACCGAGAGCTGATGATGTTGCAAACACCCTGTGGAGACTCATCAAATAAGTCATCAAAAAAAAAACAACACACAGCACCTACAGATAGATAAAAAATAAAAAAGAGATAAAAAGAGTAGAAAGAAGAAAACTTGGATGACCGATGACATACTGAACATGATGGAATTACGCAGATTAATGAAAAACAACATAGTAGAATATAAAAAACTTCACTGTAAAGTAAAGAAAGAAATTAAGGCAGCAAAATTGCTGTGGATGGTCGAGAAATGCGAAGAGATGGAAGAGCTAATCTCAAAACATGATACATTTAATATGCACAAGAAGACTAAAGAAGTGGCTAGCCTATACAAGAAGCAAGTGCTCATGACGCTCCTGGACGAGTCAAACAGGATCATATTTTATGAAAAGAAAATTAAGCATGTCTGGGAAACTTATGTCAGCCAACTTTTCAATGATATGAGAGCTAAGAACAATGCTACCGAGGATAATCGGAAGGGCCTGATATTTTAACATCAGAGGTACTACATGCTAATATGAGTCGCAAAAATAAAAAAATCTGTAGGCCCGATGAAGTTCCGATGGAAATGATAAAGCTCATAAATGAAGACAACATCGATCTTGTGGTAAGACTGTTCAATGGAATATACTAATCCGGTGAAATTCCCGAAGAATGATTAAATTCAACGTTTATATCAATTCGTGAAAAACTACATCCCAAAAAGTGCAGCGACTATCGCTTAATCAGCCTTATGAGCCATATATTGAAGACCTTTCTAAGAGTAATACATACTCGGATAAGACTCGGTAGACTACGAAAAGGCTTGCGACAGGGTCCAGTATGATCGACTAATCGAGCTACTTCAAAAAGTTGGACTGAACACCAAAGACGTCCGAATAATTAAGAATCTTTACTGGCGTCAGCAAGCAGAATTGGAGATTCGTCAACAGCAGCAACGGATGTATAAAGAGGAGTCCGACAGGGCTGTATTTTTCTCTCCTGTTATTTAACCTATACGCTGACAGAATTTTGAAAGAAGCATACGCTGACAGAATTTTGAAACAAGCAATGGATGAACTGGAGCTTGGCATAAAAATCAATGGCATACGTATCAATAGAATCAAGTACGCAGACGATACCGTCAAATAGGCCGAAAGCATTGAAGACCTGCAGTTACTTCTGGCTAAAATCAGCGAAATCGGAGACCAATCACGCTTACGTATTAATATATCCAAAAAAAAATCATGATATTTAGCCGCCAAAACTACGATGCTACATCTCTCCACCTAGGTAGCATACAAATAGAGAGGGTTAACAAATTTAAATAATTGGGATGCCTCATAACAATACATTTAGACTCGGATACAGAAGTGAAATACCGGATTGAGTATGCTCGCGCCACATTTAATATAATGAAACCGTTCTTCTGCGAAGACAACCTTAACCTTAAACTGCGACAAAGAATGGTAAAATGCTACATGTGGTCTATTCTACTGTATGGCGTGGAGGAGGTGACTCTCACGATAGCCACAATGAATCGCTTAGAAGCATTTGAGATGTGGCTGCATAGAAGGATGCTCCGAATATCGCGGGTACACACAGTGGCCAACAATGAAGCGCTACGAAGAGCAAATGCACATCGTGAGCTTCTCTCTAACATCAAATGCAGAAAAACCAGCTACCTTGGACATGTCTTGAGGGGGCAGAAGTATAACCTACTATATCTCATATTAAAGGGGAAATTGAGGGCCGACGTGGGATCCAAAGCGCGGAACAACTTTTTAGGCTGGCAGAGCACCTGCACGCATTCGCCAGCGTCTGTACTCCAACTGCCAACGTATGAAGATCTGTACTCTTTTTATCTAAGTGCTTTGACCAATTCGATCCTTGATAATGATGCTTGCTATTAAGTTGACAATCTTCACTTTATCAACTGCTGTTCGAAACAGTTGGGCCATTGTTTTGCCATACCATGTTTTTAAATGATTTAACCATGAGGTTGTTTTTCTTCCTACACTTTTCTTTCCCATTAGCTTCCCTTGTATAATAAGATGTAGCAGACCATACTTTTCCGGATGCCGCATGATGTGTCAAAAATATTCTAATTTCCGGCTTTTGGTGGTGCTTCCCAGTTCCTTATATTTATTTTGTCTTTGTAGGATCTCTGCGTCAGTAATTCTATCTACCCAGCTGACTTTTAATATTTTTCGATATGCCCACATTTCGAATGCCTCGATATTTTTCATTACTGTGTCTGTTGCTGTTCAGGCTTCAACACCGTACAGTAACACTAAGAATATGTAGCACTTAAGCATTTTAATTATTAGCTCGACCGTTAGATCGTGGGTACAGAACGCGCGTTTCATTTTGATAAGAGTTGTTCGTGCTATTGCTATTCTGCGTTTTATTTCTTCGCTAGGATCCCATTTTTCGTTAATTAAGCTTCCAAGATATATTAGCTTTTTTACTTTTTCAAGTTGTTTACCGCTTACGTGTTTGACTATGTCATGACTCTTACTTTTGCTCACTATTAGATATTTTGTTTTGTTCATGTTTAGTGTCACAACATATTTATCATTGCATTGAGAGATTCTGTTCATTGCATACTGTAATTCAGTTTTTGAGCTTGTTAAGATTAGCGTGTCGTCGGTAATTATTTATAATTCTTCCGTTGATTATCACACCTTCATTATAGTTTTCTAAAGCCTCATTGAATATGTGCTCTACATATATATTGAATATTCGCGTCCCGTCTGTACTGGCTCATTGCTACACCCCCTTTTCTATTTCTCTGCTTTACCTCTATACTCTACCTTTCCAGTGTTGTCGAACTTGGGTCCACCCTTAAAACAAAGAAACCACCTTGGCCCGGGCTTTGTACTCAGTGAAGACGGAGTGTGCGGTCCTTCAGCCTTGGCTAGATGGGGGTGTGGCTCCACGTGATATGCACAGGCGTGAGCCGCCAGCTGCAGATTAATAATGTTTCACGGCTTAGTCGACATAACGTGCCCTTACAATATCGTCAACGACTATTATGACATATCAATTAACCGCAAACTAAAATAAATTAATAAATCTATGTAAGAATCCTACCTGAGAGATCCAGTGGCGGCGTCCGCGTTGCTGATGGGGGGGGGGGGGGGCGAATGCTTGACATCCCACCTCGTGGTCCCCTTTGGGATTACGCCGACCAAATTCCTCGACCCAGCGTCAAAGGTGGTGGTCTAGGATTGTAGATACGTAGATACGGGTCGTGCGCCAGTAGCTCGTAACGACTTGTCCTACAGATAGGGGGTGGTATAAGTACCACTAAACAAAATGAAACAGGCAAAATCTTACCTACAGAACGATAACGGCCGCTAAGTATTAATGATTCGAGGTCTAATTAATCCAGCACTCAGCTGATATTGGAGGAGGTTTTAGCAAACCACACACACACACACATATCACTCCTTAATTGCCTTCATTTTATCTCGGCAACTGTGTGGATCTTTGTCTTTGACAAACTAACAGCTAACGACCTGCCGGCATGTAGACTGAAATACGAACGCTACTTTCGAGTCCCGCGACACACGAATTCGCGATGTGAGAAGGGGGAGAATCATAGTAACTCGCCATTAGGGTTTTACCCTAGGCCGCTGCGCGATCATGTGTTTACCCGAAAATAGGTATTGAGATACATTTGCCCTCGTGGGTTCCTGCCCCCTGTGCTATGATTTCCTAGTGAGTATTCTGACTCATCTTGTCTCTTCCCGATTTTCACTTTATAGTTCCCTTATATTATGGTACAATAGGTACGTTTTTCATTAAGTGCTCGAGTGATGTCTTCAAAAAAATTCTACTGTGTTTTACTTGTTCTACTTCTACTTCTACGTCTTCGTCGTTGTGGCTGGATGTTGGTGCGTAGACTTGGATTATTTTGATGTATCTTTGATTTAGTTTCAGTATCCCTTAGACTCCCGAATTTTTAAAAGCTGAATTAAAAGTTACTGGTCAACTTTTTAGCGATTAAATGGTTTGAAAACGTCACTGAATTTTTGGATTAATGTTTTGAGGATTTTTAGTGGGTTTTTAAGGATAGTCACAATTGTGTGTCTTGGGGGTCAAATAGTCATAGTCACAAATGTGACATTAAATTATTTATTACAATGGAAGTTCAGAAAACAATTCTGATGCTTGCCAAAACATAAGTATACATTACACTTCTTACAGCAACCTCTTGATCGACTTTTACAATTTTCCATTCGGCAGCTAACAGGATTTTTGAGGTCATCGGCAATAGGCCAATGCTCAAACCCGTCGTAACGCTTATCTTTGCATGGTAAAGCTGCAGGCGTTTTTCTTTTATTTCTTTCGTTTTCCGCTGCAATCCGTTCTTCTTCATCTCTGTTCTTTTCTTCTTTTCTTGGACCCAGCAGTCAAGTATTCCGCAAGCTTAAGTCGGAAATCGAGAAGTTTCATAGGTTTGGATTTAGTATTTTTACAATCTCGCTTGTATTCCATCCAACTGTTTACAATAGATAGATCAAAGAGGTGCAATATTACTTTGAATGTCCATTTTCTCGTTCTAAAGAATGTTCGATAATATTCCATCATCTGATGGCAGATGTCCACTTCACCCATTCGTCGATTTTACATGTTCACTACTCTAGAGTAAGTTACTTCTACCCGCTGTTTTTGTGTCTTATCCCATCTTTTTACAAGACACTTAGGCTCTTTATCAAAAGCTGTTGAAATCTTCAGCACAGTTTTGTTGTCCTTCCATTTTGTTAGGCAATTTTTTTTATCACTGCTCATAATATCTTCAGGTTCCCCTCTTTTCATTTCCGTATCTTTCTTGAAATGTAATCCTTTTATTCTGTTGCCCCTGATGGTGCCTGTTCCATACATTTTTAAGTTGCTCAATTAATTTATTAGACCTAAAGTTGAGAAATATCGGTCAAAAATTAAAATAAACTATTTTCAGGCAAAGTCTGTGAGAGTCTAATGATCACCGATGATCCTAACTCTAACTCTCTTTTCATTAGTGGGGTGGTTAGACCTTGATATATTTCAAAATCCAAAAGTGTGCCATCAGATGTAGTTACGACAAAATTCTTGGTTTATTCTTTACATATTGACCCACACGGGGAATCTACCCAAGAATGGTATCATTTGCTCATCAACAGAAAATGCTGAATTCTGCTTTCGGACAATAGCATGACATCGATTTCTCACTACATCAATCATAGGCTGAACCTTCCACAATCTGTTATTTTTTTGCTCTTCATCAGAAAAGCTAAAATTGTCAACCACGTGAAAATTGACCCTTAACGAATAAAATCTGTCGCGAAGCATATTTGCAACCATCGGACATTGATATTTTGATCCCAGTAGATATGAATTTTCGGTAATTTTAATAAACCAAAAAACTTTTTATCTCTTTGGCAGTTACAACAATCGACTTTCCATTTTGGTGAAGATAGTACTGGGCTGTGCATTGAGCACCAAGTTAAAAAAAGTCATCATTCAAATATTTCGAAAGATATTTCCATGGAGTGAGTACTTCGCCTTGAACAGAATCGGCATCTGATGGTGCGGTCAGACTCTGGAAGGAACCTCTTACCCAACGAAATATTGTTGGCAGAGGTATTTCATCATCGCTACTACAAGTTTCTTCTTCACTTTCGTCTTCATTTTCTGGCAATTCTCCAGTTTTGTCATCAATTATTGCAGTATCACCTTCGCGTACGTAATTTTCTTGGCCATCCGCTTCCCAAAAGCAGTCGTCTTGTTCCTCATCGACATCAAAATCTGATCCAATCTCGTCCAACAACATGTAGACTTTTCGGGGTTGTTTGCGAGATGCTCCAAATCAATCTTACCACTGGTTTCTGTAAAATTAAAAATATTTTTTGTTCACTATGTCGGAAAAACGAAACAAGTAGGCTCCTGGAGCTCACAATTGTGAAAATCAAATTGTGTACTTAATTACATGCTAACGTAACCTCAATCTACATGTTTTAAAGTTTACAATGAAAGTAAAACTAATCAACAAACGTAATCTACAATCTGGAGTACATAAGCTAAACCAATAATTGAAAATAAAAATACTTACTTTTTGTCACCATGGCACTGAATTAACTAGCACTTAGCACGTGTATGTTCAATGTGTTCTCGACGAAAAAAAAATGCAAGCTCATGAATTTGACGTATTATACGCATCGCACAAACATATGAATCAGAAGTCAGGCGTTCCCATATCCATTATGACCTTTAAAGTGGCTTTGAATACGGACCGTACAATTGTGGGTAGTTGGAGTCTAAGGGGTATGATGCAGATACTCGGACTGAAAACCTTTTTGTTTCCACTATATTTTTATATAGTGTGTGTTTTTTTTATAAATTATAAATCCCACTCCTCCGATTGATTTGTCGCTGCCTTCCATATGGAAGAGAACATTTCCGGATTTGAGTATTATAAATTTTTCTCCCTGTCGGTAACATAGACAGACGTCCTAATTTATTTGCCCAAGTTCTTCTTCCAATACAATGTCTCTGTACTCCGACATCAAAGTCCTTGTATTGTACGTAGCAATGTTTAATGTTACGTTGTAGTGTCTATTGAGTATTTTCATTACTTTTTGTACTGTAGCAGTAACCTCGAACACTAGTGGTGTTTTTAGCTGATAATGTCGATCGTGCGAAATACATTCCTCGTGCCAGCGGCCCTCGCCCTCCTAGCATTATCACCGGCATAACGCTCTTGGTACATAAATTACTATTACGTATTGCGCTTTTGAATATATTATATGTATGTGTAGAGGAAGTAATAGTTCCAACCTTCCTTATCCCATCTTAATTAAACAAAACCCGACGCACAGCATTCGAGCGATCAATCTTATTGTTTATTATAGCCGTTGGGGGGCGGGACGCCTCAATTAATTAATGCCGACGACTGGGGGCGCCATAAAGTGAAGCCACGCATTATTTCTTTCTTGTCCCCCTGGGGGGCAATTCCGCTTAATCTTTGCTAGCGCGGGGGCCGGTGACGCGCCGTTAAATAATTAGGCCGCGGGTTGTTTCCGGTACTCCGACGAGCCCCCGGCCCGCGCTCCAAATTGCCATCCGGAGAAAGCGACGCTGGTGCGTGCTTCGCGATGCCGCCCGCCCTGTGTGCCCGGAGCTCCGGAAGACTCGCAACAAGTTCGCCGAATATTTAATTAAAAATATTCTTCTTAAAAGATCCGGTGTGAAATATGCATTTGTAAGCACTGCAAGAGAAGGTTTTATTGATAATGGAAAAATGTTAAATTCACTTGACATTCACTTTGTTAAATATGGTACCCATTGTGCCTCGCCCAGTATATATATAAAAAAAAAATAACTTACGGCCGAACAAAGGCCGTAGCAATGGTAGACGTTTTGCTCACGCAGTCATTACAAGATATTCTCAACATATTAACACCGAAAACCTGGAAGTCTTATAAAATAAAACGAATAACGCACCGATCTTTGCAACCGTTAATAGGGAGGAAGTTATTGATATAACGATAGGAACTCGGTTCCTAAGTTCTATTATCACAAACTGGCATATGTCTCTGGAACCTACCTTATCGGACCATAGATACATCAGGTTTGACTTACCACACAGCTGGTGGCACCTCTAACATACAGGAACCCGAGGAAGTGCAACTGGTCCTCTTTTAATGAGGAACTGCGACATGAAATCGAGGACTGTCCAAAAAGGGTTAAAACGACCTGGAGCTAGTGACCGAACAGGTGCGTTCGGCATTGGCGACAGCGTATGAAAATAACTGTCCAATGATTATCAGCAAAGTAAACCGCGATGTTCCTTGGTGGAACAGTGAACTTGAAGCCTTGAGGACTGAAACTAGGAAATCGTTCAACACAGCCAAATGGACTGGCAAGAGAGAGGCCCATAGGGAAACCCAAACCAGATACAGTTTGGCTGTGAGAAGAGCAAAGCGCACTTCGTAGAGCAGAGTCCCGAATGCAATAGACTCCATAAAGTGCTGGCGGGAGACAGCTCCAACAAGGTGGGATCCCTTATAACACCAAAAGGTAGTCATACTGAAACAGGAAGGGAGTCGCTGGAGTTGCTACTTAGCATACAGGCGAAGCATATAACAGCGAAAGGTACTTGGAGGACAACCCTCGGGGAGCCCCAAGGGAAAACTGGGATCTATCCGCAAAAATCGTGGACATAACAAAACTTATATGGGCTATTAACACCTTCCAGCCATATAAGGCTGCTGGCGCTGCTATAGAAGGGTATGGGGATTCTGGACGCACCGGTCTGTACCATACTCAGAGCGAGTGTTGCTCTTGGACACATTCCAAGTAGCTGGAGACCGGTAACAGTGGTATTCATACCAAAGCCTGGGCGTGCTTCGTACGACCAGGCAAAATCCTTCCGGCCTATCAGCCTGTTCTCTTTTCTATTGAAAACTCTTGAGAAACAAATTGATAGGCACATCAGGGACACTGCTCTGGATTCATTTCCACTGCACAGAAACCAATTTGCCTACCAAGCAGGGAAATCATGCGAACTAGCCATGAACTAGAGAGCAAGGGATTTTCTCTGGGGGCTTTCTTAGACATAGAGGGGGCGTTTGATAACACCACCTTCGCATCTATAGAGTCCGCTGCCCGAAGACATGGAGTAGAACCGTGGATATGTCAGTGGATCGACAATATGTTCCGAAGTAGAGTGATAATAACCTCCCTATACAATGTCACCGTGGAGGTCTCGGTAGCCAGGGGATGCCCGCAGGAAGGAGTTTTATCACCTCTGATGTGGTGCCTGGTTATGGATAGACTTCTGAGAGACTTTGAGAGGGAGGGCGTATATGCACAAGGATATGCGGACAACCTTGCAATTCTCATCAGAGGCAACTTTTGGGGCACTGTATCGAAAAGGATGCAGAGGGCACTGAAGGTACTGAGAATTGGTGTCAGCAGGAGGGACTCTCAGTAAATCCTGGGAAAACATCCATGCTGGCCTTCAGGCGACGGAGAAACCTGAAGGGATTCAGAGAACCCCGGTTGTGTGGAGAGCCAATAATACTAACGGGGAAGGTTAAGTATCTTGGGGTTAAGGAGATAGCAAACAGAGCTGCGAGGGCCTTCTGGACTTGTAAACGAATGTTTGGAAACAACTGGGGACTAACACGGGAAGTAATACATTGGATGTATACGACCGTAATAAGACCAGTGCCAACTTATGCATCCCTAATATGATGGCACAAAGCCAACAATAGGGTTTGCCAATCAATACTAGGCAAAGTAAAATGCAAGGCTTGCCTGGGAATCACGGGTGCAATGAGTACGACACCCTCCAATGCCATGGAAACCCTACTGAAACTGCCTCCTTTACACCTGCTAATAGAGGCAGAGGCCAGGAAGGGGAATACAGGCTGGGAATATTTGGCCACGGGAAACCGTCTGGGTTCCGGTGTGGCTATACCAAAATCCATGATGACATCGAACGGTGCCAAACTCTAATGATGCCGTCCGATAGAATCACACCCAGCTTCAACCTAGGACGACCTTTCCAGGTGATTATCCCTACCAGGGAGGAATGGGAAACGGGTGGAAAATATAGCAACATCAATGGATCAATGTGGTACACTGATGGTTCGAATACAATAGCTGGCGTAGGGGTGGGGATTTACAAAGTATTTCAAGCAGATATAATTGCAATCACGAGTTGTGTCCAGATCATGATGGGGAGGGCTTATATAAATAGCTTATATAAATAGGCAAATCTTCATCATGCCGGACAGTCAAGCGGCTCTGAAAGCATTGAACTCCAATAGGATCACCTCCAGAATAGTATTGGAGGGCGTTAAAGCATTACAAGCATTGTCATCCACCAACAAACTAAGACTTGTGTGGGTACCCGGACACCAGGTCATAAAGGGCAACGAAAGGAAGCAAGGAAGTTTCCTGTGGACCTGAACCGACCGGGGCTATACCATACAGCACCGCAACGGGAATAATAAAAGGAAAACTGAAAGCAGCAACAATCCATCACTGGAGAGAAGCTGACGGCATGACACAATCAAAGCTCTTCATAAGTCAACCCTCAGAAAAGTTGGCTTAAGAGTTACTAAAACTACCCAAGGGCAGACTCAGGTGGCTGGTTGGACTACTTACAGGACACGGCAGACTGAGGAAACACCTACATACGATAGGCATTGTCCAAAATGAACAATGTAGGCTGTGTGAAGAGGACGAGGAATCGGCCCTCCACGTCCTATGCGAATGCCCGGCGGTAAGCGCTCTGAGGTAGAGGTACTTTGGAAACCAGCAGCTTTACGCCCAAAGTGATTCTGGACTTTTTTCAAGGAACAGGACTCATAGATGAAAGCTGAGTCCACAGGGGAAAGCACAAAAGGACTACAGAGGCCAAAGTGCTGAGGGACTTTAGGGAACCTACCGAGGAGAAAAAAAACACCGAAAATGTACCTTTCTCAGAACAAAACACAAAAACGGGAAAAGTTTCCAATGTGTGTACGATCATAATTTCAATAAAATAAAAAAGTTTCTTCAAAAAGCAAAAAGGGCTGTAGCCCAGGGCTATAGCCCAGGGCTGCACTATCCAGGGGCAGCAAATATTTGAAAAAATCCCAAAGGCACAAGTCACAGCAAAAAATAAATATACAAGTAAATAAATAAATAACGAACGAAAAAATGCAAATTCAAGAAGTGAAGCATCTAACTACCTCCTTCAACGTCAAAGATTAGAAACGACTTTTTTGTCAATTTTATGCTGAGATATGTTACCTCGATTTAACGTATAAAGTAATAAGCTACAACAGTCTGAGATCGATCTATCGACCGTATTAGTATACAATGTATAAGTACAAAATTTAATATATATGAAAATTGAGCACCAATGAAAGCGAAAGTAACTTGGTATGAAGATGAAATAAACAGAAAAAAAATAAAAAAATCCAGTCAGATGAAACCGGAGCAGGAGATGAAGAATTGATTGGTAGAGACAATTTCAGAATCAATCAAAAGAACTAAAATTCTTTGAAAGTTCAACGTCCAAGAAGCACTTTGACATTGTGTGCAAAGCTTCAGTAGGTTAGGTACCCTTAGAATATTTTAGTTTTTCGGAAAATTTCACTTTATATTCTATGTCTATTATATCTATTTATATATAACATTTTATCTAGTATTTAGTCGTAAATATTACTTCGAAAATTAACTTTGTCAATTGAACAAGTATCATCATGCTACAAGTATGATTGTAATGTTTTTGGACGTTTTCGTTTTCTTAGCGCTGTTTTTTCTTTATCATTTAACTGTAGTTCGAACTAAAATTTATTTCTACGATATTTCTCATATTAAGGTTCATTAATTCTATAATTTAAGTAATAAGATTAAGGACGTACTATTATTACTTAAACTATAAAATTTATTTATTTTTTATATCATTTCAAAGTGTTTAATTTTCCCCCTAAGTTTCATATATTACAATTTAAGTTTTAATACCAAGAGAAGCTTTAGATGAATAAAATTTTTCACTCTGAAGCAATTGATAAACTCCTGAACCGACATCAAGAATTTGTTCAAATATAAGAACAAACACATAATGGTACATTTTTTAATGAGCTACGCATCTAGCCATTTTGCTGTTGCATCAGATATTCTTTGAAATATTCTAAAATTGTCGGATATATTAATTTAACTGCCATATTGGCATAAATATGATTTACCATAATTCTTTATTTATCTTCTGTTCTACTATCATCGGCCAAAACAGCAAAATAATATGCATAAATAGTTTATTTTACAAACATATTCAATATGTCTACAATTCCATTTAGATGCACATCATCTAGACACAATTCTTGGGAGGATTATAACTTTTTAAAAATGTTTTTTTTTTTCAAAACTTCAAAAACTTTTTCCTAACGTTTGCACAATTTATACTTTAGGCCTTTCATTATGGCCTCTAAACAAAACAAATGTTTTGTTTGTTTTGTAATAAAACAACTTCTACAGTGATCCTGAAGGATGTAAGGAATAGTATTGTACATCAGGCAAGACTTAGAATACTCGGTCAAAATAAAATAATGATAGGGGAATTAGAAGTAATCATAATCAAGCTTATCGATGAGAAAATATACATAACAACCATATATAACTACAAACGACAGAAACACTCTAACAATTAATTGTTCGAAAATGCTCATCTGACATGACCCAGTGGAACACATTACCTTAACCGGTTGACGTTACAGTTGTAATTGCTAACCCAGCTCGCGATTCGTCTTCGGCTGGCTTGAGTGTGTAATAGTGATCTTGTTTTACGTGGCCTGTACGCCCCATAAATCGCACGCTCTGCACTTCTGCATGCACTCTAAGAGGCACCTGAGACACTAACTTAACCCCCAATTTCTTGCTGTTTTCAGAGGACGCCCCACCGACGATCCTTATCAGGATCCCGTCCGGCTCTGCCTCGGTGGAGCCGGGCGGGGAGCTGGCCGTGTTCCCCGGGTCGACACTCCACCTGGAGTGCCTTTTCTCCAGGAGGCTAGGCTCGCCGGACTGGACCTGGACGTCGCCGCTCGGACAGTACCTGACCGGTGAGTGAATATTTAAAGATCATCCTCGTTACCCTTCGGGACGTAATTGAAAGGAACGCCGCCGTGGGGCATTTAACTGATATTTATCTCTGCGCTTTCATATTTTACGGCCGCAGGAGTTATGCTGCCTGACGGTTATGTGACTCTGCGGGGTGCCGCGAACGTCCACCGAGAGAAGAGCTGATGCGAGTTTAAAGCATCGATAAATCCGATTTAAGCGCCCCAGCTCGTTTCCATAATTCACTGAGCGTTTTGCGAGCCCATTCGCGCCTCAATTTTACAGCACGTGGTGCAGGAGAAGAGTGTTCCTACTTCATCCTTAACATTGTTGACAACTATTTGAAAGAATTACAACGAAATATTATAGTTCATATATTATGAGCATGGGATTCATTATTGCCCGACGGACAATTATTAAATTTCAATGAAAGGGCCTTAACATATACGCCCTTATAAGGCCCTTAACATATAAATAACTCTGTAATATTTCTCACATTAAGGTTAATTATTTCAATCATTTATGTAAAAATATGTACGTCCTTAATTTTTGATAAATTTCTTTATTTTATATGAGCATTAACGACTGGTGTCGATCCTTATAATGGGGTCATCTTCAGGTGATAAACTACAAAATACAATAAACAGTTAAGAGAATTACAACTAAGATTACTTAAACTCATTATTTATGCGATTACAATGCTATTTATGCTACAGACCAGACTACATACAACTCGACTGCATTATGGACAGAGCACAAAATAACGTTAACTACATATTGATAGAAGACAACAGGAGGAAAAATAATAAAATTAAGATACTAACTAAATACAAGGAAAACCAAACCAGCTCAACCAGTACTCTACCACTTAATTCTACCACAGATTCACCAATCTTTCAAACATAACCTTCAACAAGGAGGAAACAACATTACTGAACAAAGGACAAAAATTTGCCCCGACTACACAAAATTCAGACTTAGGAATATCAGAAAGGAATGCATTAACTTCCTAATGAATGAAGAAAACAGAACTAGACGACTAACAAATACAATAACATATAACACATCTTCCTCTCATAACAAAACGCCTTAAGAAATAAGACAAAAGCTAACAAAATCACCGTGGCCAAAGCAGATAAGGGGGGTGGTATAGTCTATCTCAATGAACACTCTTATAACGAAAAAAAATCTTGATTTCCTTACTTCCAATAATTATAAAGTCTCACAATACAAACACCCCTTAAACATTTTTTTAACAGAACAAAGAACTACCTGTGACGCTGTAAAAACATTCTAACTAATTTTAACATAAATACCAGAAATGTAATACCAATGAATCCCCAAACACCGAACATTTATGGCTTAATTAAACTGCATTAAAACCTACACCCGATTAGGCCGATCATTACAGCATATGATACGCCTGTGAATCAATTGGCTAAACATATCAACTTTATCTTCAAACACATAATTGACTAACGACCCAAATATACCATTAAAAACACTAAAGAACTAGTAGAAAGCCTCAAACATGTAGACATCAACCCTCAAGACACCCTTATCTCGTTCGATATAGAAAATATGTATTCTAATATTCCTGTTAAGGAAACCTTTACTTTACTTCGAGACTACCTTTTGAGGGCCCCAAATATACCCAAATATACCATTAAAATACTAAAGAACTGGTAGAAAGCCTCAAACATGTAGACATCAACCCTCAAGACACCCTTATCTCGTTCGATATAGAAAATATGTATTCTTATATTCCTGTTAGGGAAACCCTTACTTTTGTTCGAGACTACTTGTTGAAATCAAATACTATTGAAAAACAACAAGCTTTCGATATCACAGACTTAACAAAAATTTGTACAGAGCAAAACTTTTGTTCCTTTAAAGACAAAATTTACATCTCTTCTGACGGACTCCCTATAAGTTCCCCACTATCTAGCCTCCTCGCAGACTTGTTTATGGACAACTTTGAAAGACAGCTACTTGACAATAAAAATAATAGTCTCACAAAACACGTCAAAATTTGGAAAAGATATGTGGATGATATTTTCTGTATTTGGAGTGGTAACCAAGAGCAACTTGATCTTTTTCACGAGACACTTAACATAACATACACCAATATTAAGTTTAGACTCGAAACACAAATAGATAAACAATTAAACTTCTTAGACGTAACCGTAACAAATCATCGAAACCAACTTGAGTACAGTATATTCAGAAAACCAACTAAAACAGATACCATAATACCTGGTTCTTTCCACCATCATCATATCCAAAAACTAGCTACCTTCCACTCTTTGATACATCGTATTTATGACCTTCCACTTGTATTGTATTCCGGGTGCGATAGGCTAGGCCGGCTAGGCCATCCTGCACTGCGACCTGGGAGATCTTTTGTGCTCACCCTGCTCTACTCCGATCTTAGGAAGTTAACCTCACGGGTGAAGTCTATGAGCTTCCTAAGAGACTTACTCTTTAGCTCCTGGGTTGATAGCGTAGAAGCACCCAGAGTGGCAAGCCTTATTCTAATTCCTCACATTTACACATTATGTACTCGGCCGTTTCAGGTTCCGTTCCACACAGTCTACAGATGGCATCGTTAACCTTCTTTATATTGCACAGGTGGTATTTCACCGGGCAGTGTCCGGTGAGTACTCCTGTTACGACTCTATCTCTTTTTTGGAGAGATGTAGGATTTCTTTCGTCCTTTCCTTCGAAAATTCGATGAGCTTTTTAGACCGTCTTTGTCCTGGCGTTTTCCGCCACCAGCCCAGTTTTTGCTCAAACTCCCAATTTCGCACCACCCACCTGTTATGGGCCTTTGTAAGCCCACACGTGGGCTCCGGGCCCGTAAAGGGGGCCTGCGCACCGTTCTTAGCGAGTGCATCGGCTACCTCATTACCCTCAATCCCCTGGTGTCCGGGCAGCCAGGCCAGGATTAACCTGTTTCCTTTCGCCAGTTGGTTTAGGGTTTGCCTAGTCAGCCAAGCCCCTCTGGACTCAAGCGTGTACGCTTTTAGTTTCCATAGTGCTGCTTGGCTGTCCGTGAGAATGCAGATGCTCTTGCCTTTCAGCTTCCTGTTCAGTCATATTTGTGCGCACCTATCAATGGCTATGAGTTCGGCCTGTAGGATAGTGGGGCTCCTTCCCAGTGATACGGACTCTCTGTGTTTAACGTTATATATTCCAATACCGGTACCCTCCGACGTTTTAGATGCGTCGGTGTACCAGATGGACGTTTGTTCCTCAAGTTGACCAATTCTTAGGACGCTGCTTTGGCGGTCAGTTACTAGCACTTCGAAAGTTTTGCCCAGATTGTGAAGGATTGGCATGGAGTCGCTGGGGTATGATCGATGTTCACACCTCGCCTGCTCCATGTGCCCTTTGTTAGACTACGTGTGCCTTAGTCTTAGAGCACTGGCTAGACCTTCTTTTGCCACCTGTATGTGCGATGCAAGTAGGTCCAGTAGAACTTCCAATGCCGCGGTTGGAGTTATGTATCTGGCTCCTGTGATACCTAGGCACGCGAGTCTTTGTAGTTGTAGCCTTTGTAGTGCGTCCTGTATTCTCCTTTCGTTTGTCTTAGGCCACCAAATTAGCGAGCCGTACATGACAATGGGTCTTATAACCGCTTGGTACAGCCATAGCTCCATTTTCGGTTTTAAACCCCAGTTCTTACCAAAGAGTTTACGGCAAACCCAGAATGCCCTCGTTGCCTTGGTAAGAGTTTTGTTTAGATGTTGGTTCCACGTGAGTTTTTTATCAAGGGTTACCCCTAGATACTTTGCCTCTTCCGAGAATACCAGTTTTACTCCGTTGAGAGCGGGAGCTATCAGTTTGAGCTTCCTTCCCTTTGTGAACGGAACCATTACTGTCTTGTTCGGGTTGACACTGAAGCCCTCCCTCGTGCACCAACAGTCAATGATGTTCATTGCCTTCTGGGCACGGTCCATAGTTGTACTTTCAAACTTACCCCTTATTATTATGGCTATGTCATCCGCGTAGCCGACAGTGTTAAAGCCCTCGGCCGTCAGTCCTGAAAGGAGACCATCTAGTACTAGGCACCACAGCAGGGGCGATAGTACCCCTCCTTGGGGGCAGCCCTTTGCCGATGTTACCGTTTGCGATGTTCCCCCCAGTCTGGCGGTAATTTCTCGGTCCTTCAACATTTCTTCTATCCACCTTATAGTGGGAACATCAATTCTCTTCTCAGTGGCTGCCTTCCTTATGGACAGAGGCGTTGTGTTGTGGAACGCTCCCTCTATGTCCACAAATAACCCCAGTGCAACCTCTTTGTTCTCCAGTGACGCCTCAATCAGAGTTGCCAGCTCATGAAGAGCCGTCACTGTTGATTTGCCTGGTTGATAAGCATTTTGGTGCTTATGAAGCGGAGCTCTCTTCAGCGCCCCGTTGCGTATGTGGTTGTCCACAATCGTTTCCATGGTTTTTAGGAAAAAGTATGTGAGGCTGATAGGGCGGTAAGATTCGCCTCTTCAGGGGGTCTGCGCCTGGGGATAAATATCGCCCTCGCCTCTTTCCATCCTCTAGGTATATATGCTAGCCTAAAACTGGCTCTGAAATTCTCAGCCAGGCTTGGAGCTAGGAAATCACTCCCCCTTTGCAGCAGGGCTGGAAAGATGCCATCAGGGCCTGGCGATTTGAAGGGTTTAAAGCTTGAGACAGCCCATACCACCTTCTGGTAAGTGAATATCTTCCTGGAATTTTTTTTTACTGTCTCTGGTGGAGCGGGAGCTATTCCGTCTTCCTTCCACAACCGTTGTTCTTCTCGGGGACCCTGGAAAGTGTGTCTTCAGCAGAACATTTAATCTTTCTTCAGGGTCCTTAGTATAGTCACCTTGCCTGGTTTTTAGGAGGCCTATCTCATTTGACTGGTCCTTTGCAAGCACATTCTGGAGCCTTGCTGCTGGGGCCGTTCCTTCGATCCCCTCGCAGAAGTCCCGCCAGGTGGTTCTTTTGGACTTTCTCAGTGGCTTGTTGTATTCTGTTAGTGCCGTTTTGTAGGCGTTCCAGTTTCCGGTCCTTTTGGCACTATTAAAAGCTTTGCGGGCCACTTTGCGCAGCCGGCCCAGCTCCTTGTTCCACCAGGGCACGTCTCTGGTGAGCTTTCTCCTTTTCAGTGGACTGCGTTCAAAGGCCTCGGTTATTATGCCTTTGATGTGGGACGCTGCCCCTTCAATTTCATCTACGGTGTTTATCTCGAGGTTCAGCCCTTCGGTCTCCGTCCTGAGATAATCCCTAAAGAGTTCCCAGTCCGTTTTCCTCGGGTTCCTACACTCTATTAGACCACCGTACACTTCACCTAAGTCAAAACCGATCTTTTGGTGATCCGACATGGATGGCTCGCTGAGCACTTGCCATCTGCTTATTGTACCCGCGGTAAATGCGTCAGCTAGGGTCAAATCGAGTACCTCTTCCCTGATTGCGTTTATGAAAGTGGGCTTATTAACCTTATTTACAATGTCTACCCCCTTGCTATAAAGGTATTCAAGGATTTCCTTACCTCCCTTGTTGTCGTCCGTGATGCCCTAAACTGTGTGGTGCGCATTGGGGTCGCAGCAGATGACAAACCGTTTATTTGTCCTTTGACACCATTACACGAGGAGTCTGGTCTCCTCTGGTGGGGGGTGTGTTCCATCACCTGGGAAGTAGGCCGAGGCTATTATAGTGATCCTCTTGTCCACTCCCGTTGTGGTCTCCACGGCTACCACCGCCTGGTCCCCTGTGGTGAACTCTGGAACAGGTACAAATTTTAAGTCCATTCTGAGCAGCAGAGCCGCTCTTAGATTGGGAGAAGTTGGTTCAAACGTTAGTTTGAATGAATCCGTTGAAAGGCCCCTGATCCGACCCAGGTTAACCCAGGGTTCCTGCACGAAGCATATGCCAACGTTTTGTTTTTTAAGGCTCTAGTACAAGGCACTGGATGCAGCCTTTGAATGGTGTAGGTTGAGCTGTTGGCACTTTGTGACCATTTTGGGCTTACCTTTGCTTGGTCACATCTAGGCTGTCTTATCCCGTGGCGGTTCTACGCCTTTAGGGAATTCCAGCTCTTCCGTGTCCATGGTTTCTGGTAGGGGTTCGGATTGCTCCGTCACCGTACCTTTGGGTGTTGCTGAAGTGCCGGGTGCTGTTTCAGCTCCCTGAGCTCTTCTTCGCTCCCTGAGCGTCACCTGTGCGAAGCCGTAGTTGACCTTGGACTGGGCACTCCTTATCTTGCCTGCAGATGTTTTGTCCACAGACAGGGCCACCTCCATCGTGGTACCTTTAGGAGTGCTCCTTAGGATTTGCCACGTGGATGTGTCGAGGTCGTTCTGTCCCTTTATGAGGCCTAGGATCCTCTGTTTTGTCTCACCAGCACTGTCAGGGAAGTAGCCGATGAGGACCTCAGCGTGCGGAATTTCTGCTGCACCCAGCACCTCTAGTTCGGCCCCCTCCCAGGGTTTTAGTTGGGCCACCAGGCCTTTGACCCTTTGTGCAACCTTCCACTTACTAAAAACGCCAGAAAAAAAGAACTGGCTACTATCAGACAACTTGCATACACACATGTATACAAATTAAAGACAATCAACAAAATCATTGCAAGGAAAAGAACAAGAATTGAAAATAATGAGATACATCACCCTACTTTAACTATCAACGATACAACTATTCCTAAAACCTATCGTTCATTCACATTTTAAGGCATTATAAACGCCCGATTCACTAGTCTACTGCACAAACACAATATTTCAACAGCACACAAAACTGAACACACCATTAAAAAAAAGCTTGTTAACAACAAACAAACTACCCATTCTATGGAAAAAACTGCCCAGCTACGTACATTGGTGAAACGGGACGATCCATCAAAGTGAGATCCAAAGAGAACCCAAAAAATTATACCTCGTCGAATTTTGGAAGCCATTTATGGTTTAATAACCACACGTGCAACGAAATAGATAACATTAAACTCTTACATACCCAAATGAAAGGATTTAAACTTCGACTTATTGAAAGCTTAGAAACTGGAAAAGACAAAAATAAAATAAATACATTAAATTTGAACGACCAGTCCGACAACAACGAAAAGCCACTATTCAAGTTCCTCAAAAATTACTAATTCAATTCAAACACATATACTACTCACTTTACACCTAACATCAAATTCGGCAAGTAAGTGAGAGACAGTCCAGAGTCTATAATACACTATAATATTTCTTCCCATTTCTCCTTGCAAATTATACTTAACAATTTTATATTTCAACCTAACTTTTATTCTTTTTGTAATCGCATAAATAATTAGTTTAAGTAATCTTTGTTGTAATGCTCTTAACTGTTTATTGTATTTTGTAGTTTATCACCTGAAGATGACCCCATTATAGATGTCGAAACCGGTCGTTAATACTCATATAAAATATTGAAATTTATCAAAAATTAAGGACGTATTTTTTTTTACATAAATGATTAATATAAATAACTATTATAGATATATGCTTCAGATCTTCCTCCACTATGTATGTTTATGTATTTATGTCTGTTTCTGCATACGTGCTTTCAGCCACCTCTTCTTGTTCTTCTTCCCCGTGTATATTTCTTTCTTCCTTTAACAATTCTGGGAAATGTAAATTCCATCTTTCCAGCATTTCAGTTTCAATACCCATGTACCTATACCTGTTTATTTATTTTACTGTTTTCAGGCCATGAAAACTGGTTCGCTGGTAGTAAGTAAGCCACAACTGTATCCTCTATGTAAAATTATATAGATATATAAGATATGTCATTGCCAACACTTGTCAAGAAATTAAAAACCAATTTTCAGCTGAAATAAATTACAATGAACTTACCAAAGTAGTTGTGCAGCAAAATACATCGTCACATATGGAGTTTTCATTAGTTTCTAATTTGAATATACCATGAATTGCGATTTCGGGTGCGATTGAAAGATTGCACTTTCCAATACCAATATTTATTTTGACGGCGATAAAAAGCAGTTGTACCCATGGTGCACATCAATCCATAAATTCTAGAGTGAAATGATGATAATTATGCAATTAGATTATGCAATTATGCAATTAGTTGATGATAATAATTATTCAATTAGAATAATAACTAAATATGTCTTTATTTTCTAAAACCGATAAAATCTTGAACATACCTCGGATGCAATGACTGGCATAACAACCTTAGATGTCTTAAAATCCTTGCTGTCGCTCACATTTCAAATTAACATCTGCAGTTTTTATGGCATTCATAACATTCCTAGGTATGTTAATAGCTATTATTGCCTTAATGTTGTGAGTGTTTGATTTTTATATTGCTGTACTGCACTATAAATCAACTTTCTGTCTTTTTTGAAATTTTCTTCAAGCTGTTACAAATTAACAATATCTTCGTCCTTATTTAAGGAGGAAGTTCTTCCTCCCTTACCGCAGGGAAATAAGCCATTTTTTTAATTGGCTTAGGGGCTGAGTGATTGGTCATTTGAGAGCTTACTCAATTTGCAATACAACGGTGTATTACTTTTTAAATTTGTCGATAAGTTTGTACTTATTTTTTTAAGGTGTCAAAGTACAAAATATACATGACATGACATTTCAGCAACGAAAATGTATCAAGCAACAAAACTACAGAGTACGTACTATCAATTAGAATATCAATTAGATACTATCAATTTGACAGTACTAAAATATGGTTTATTCCATTGAAGAGCTTTTTAATGTTTATATGGGAAATATTTTTATTTAAAAGATAATCTGCTGCTCTGGAGCAATCATTTTTATTAAATTAAAGGCTTACAATTTCAAGACGCTCTTTAATGGAATAAACTATTTTAGTGCTATCAGATTGACAGTTTCGTACTCCGTACTTTTATTGCTGGATACATTTTTCTTGCTGAAATATCATGTTCATTGTGTACTTTGCTCACCTTAGATAAATAATTTCGTGCAGACTAATTGACAGATTTTAAACAGTAATACACCGTTTTATTGCAAATTAAGTAAACTTTCAAATTTGCTATTACTCAAACCCTACTTTAATTTAAAACAATTGGGCTTACCTCTCCTGCAGCAAGGGGTTAAACAAATGAATATCATTTGCTTACCAAAAGTTGTCCCTCTATAATTCATAATCGTCGTATTTCAGAGATTTCGTGAAACAAAAAATATATTCGGAGATATGTAGGGTGTTTTCTTTCACCCTGGACAATGTATGTTTTAATTATATTTACGGTTTAAAGAATGGAATATTTCTATACGAATAGTATAGTAATACACAGAGTGTCTCACAAATTGTATCGTTTTCCTCTTTAAGCTTTTTAAGGTTACATTATTAGGACCTATAGAGTTTTAAATCCATTGCAGAAATAAGATATACGGTTGTCAAGTTAAACAATTGAAAAAAAATCATGCCATGGATTTTAAAAATATATAACTAAGTACTTACGTAAGTACTTACTTACCATAGTTGCCCGATGTATTTTTGCCTTAATCGAAGTTTGAAATACCCATTATTTGCTTAAAATTTGTGTCAAAAAATCGATTTCAACAAATGTTTTATTTAACTTTGGACCGTTTTCAACGATTTTTTGAAAAAATATTATAAAGAGAGAATGTGCATACGCAATTTCGTACGCTTGTAACTTAAAAAATAAACATCGCAGGCTAATTTTGTTTGTGGATTTCAAGTCATATCGGTTAGTATTATGTGATGTATAAAGGAAGAACACCATTTTTGAGACACTCGGTGTTTTATTTCCATCTACTTATTACATGTCGTCCATTTGTTCCTTATTCTATGCCAGCATGTGCATGTTTATATTTATGATGATCGTAACGTCCGTGAGGGTCCGATTTTCTCTTCCGGTGCTTTAGTTCTCATTCGTCGGCAATTTTTAAAAATAATGGAAAACATTCCACCACATTGTTAGTTATTATCGTTAGTTCAGCACATATTCTGTGGGCTCATAAATTGCAAAAAAAAAAATACATATTGCAGCTCAAACAACGGCTTCTCGTATATTTTGCAGCCTGTAACGGATGAATCACTATAATTGGCACAGCGATTTAAAGCATTTACAGTTGCGTGAAAATGACAAAATTGTAGAATTGTATATACATGATATTAATCTAGAATGCACAGGAAATCTAGAATCCACTAACATTTTTAATATCATTTTAAACAAAGTGAGATATCGAGAAAAAAACTTTTTCGTGCCAAATTTTAATAAAACCTACCTTTTAACTCTTACTCTTAATGAACCCGTCTTAATGAACCCTATACTGAAATCGGATTAAAAAAATGATTGGATTTCAAGTAAATACCAAATTTGCATTGAAGATTCATGATTTATGGTTTGGTATTTAAGTCATAAGGAAGGTACGATCATGATTACATCATAGGAAGGTCAATATGAACCAAGGCGGCAACCTAGGTTCATACACTTTCCGAGGACGTTAACTGAACATACGACTCTTTATATTTTTTGTGATTTCGAATACGCAAAACAGGCCGTTAAAAAAATGTTTCTGATATTAAAACGTGACATAAATCGAACTTTCACTGTCTTAAAACTGTTCTATTTACTTCATTTCCATAGTATGGAAAATTTTCACTTGAGATTATCGTGCCTCGGCGACAATTCTTCTCTCGATACGTTAAAGAATGATTTCGCGGCCTTGATATACAAATAACAATTTTCTACTAGAGTTTGGAAAACTTTAACATTTGAATACTAAGTTGAGTTAGGAAAAATGTAATATTTCCTAACAAGTGCGGAAATAATATTTCAACGTTAATAGTACATTACACTATTAGATTGGTAAGTGCGTTATAACAGAATCGAGAAAAAGTTTGAAAAATCTGTTGATTTTTCAATTTTCGAGATTCTGTTAGGCACTTCACAACCGTGTAGAATATAAGGTTTTTCGCACAATCGCATAAACCAAAGAAGATAGCAAACATTTGAGTTGTTTCTGATTTAATTATCTTGACTTTTATGACAAAATGGGGTACATCATATATCCAGTGTGTTTGGAATGTATTTCGTTAGAAACGTTCTGTGGTTAGAAACCGAATAAACAATTTTAAATTTCAGTATTAATTTTTCACAATGGCTAATGAAGAAGATTTTCAAATAAATACAGACATTGAAGAATCGTATCAAAGTGGTTGTGAATCTTTGGTTCCTAAAATATCAAATAAAAGGTATGAAAACCTTTAATAATTGTTCAAACTGTAATTTTAACATCTGACATCTGTTGGTGAAAAACATTATTATTACTTACCGCATTAGTGCTGTTATAAACTCGAACAGAACTGTGTTTCCATGGAGACTAGGTATCAACAGAGACTGTAAATCGCTATAACAACACGATTGTGTGAATAAGTTATATGTCAATTTATTGAAATTATACATGTTATTTTTATCATTATTATAAATCTTAACAGAAACATGTTCACAATTCCTAAATGACATTCTAGAACAGGTCTTTGTGGAAGTAGAAATAAGTTTATTATTTACGTTAATTTCTTCTTTATTGCCCAATATTTTCGTTGTTACTTGAAGTTTATATCTAACTGAGCTCTCAATATATCTTTCTGCTACATTTGAAGATGTCCATCCACCATGCCGTGGTAAAGTCCGCTCCTGCATCAACTAGTATTGTGGCAGACGTTCTTCTAAAGCAATGCCCCGTATAATTGGAAGGATTCGGTAACTTCAAAAACTCTGCAATTTTTATTACGCATGCCTCCAATACTATTGATTCCAACAGGTTGCCTCGTACATTTTCCGCTTCGATATCCCAGGAAAAATTTTGAAGATTTAATTGGTAAGGGACGAAGAGAACTATATGTATTTGCGAAAAATTTCAAGTTGATCCACATTTTCTATGTTCCTACTGGAAATAGTAAATTCTCTTCGCACGTTGGTTTTTGTGTTAGGAATGTCAATCAAAGTAAATGACCCCATGTCCTCCATGTTTTGAACTTGAAGAAAAGTTAGTTCTTCTCGTCGATAGGCCCCACTAACACCAACAGCCAACACTACCTGAAATTTGCAACACTACCAAAAAATTGTAATATTTTGTTTAATTTGAAATTTAAAATGTCACCTTCATCATTAAGTAGGTTCTATCATCTGCTTCTCTTAGGAATTTTTCTATTTCTAATTTTGTAAGAACGCTGGATTTCTTAGAATAATGTCCCACTGACTTTCTCTTTAATGAAACCTATTAAACTCACAAACTTCTTTATATCGATATTTTTCTTCACGGATGATAATGTTGTCCTCAACATCGAGTAAATGCTCCACAATATAGAACTTTTATAGGCTTTGGATTTTTGCTGAAAATATGCTAGCAACACTTCCTCATTGATCTCTTTAACTCGTTTTTATTTACACCAATCATCAAATTGTTGATAAGCATTTTCATAATTTTCCTTTGATTTCTCTGGTAATAGAGGCTCAATAGCTAACGCAGCCGATTCTTCAATATCAGACGATTCACTTGTATCAAACATTTTAATAAAATTTACTCGAACGAACAACTTATACGCCTTCACAAACTTTGTTTTTTACGAACAAAACTGTTTCTCCGTAATAACGAAAGCAGAACCATCTTGACTCCGCTATTTAATTTAGAATAGTATATTAAAATACCAGTTGCAGAAGGCATCTATTTATGCATGAATGTGAAATTCCGAAACGAGCTGCGTAGCAGCGAGTTGAGGAACAAATGAGTGTTTGAAGGACCTTCTGCAACGAGTGTTTTATACTATTTTTTCTATTTTGCCACATCATACTATTTTATAAATTAATAAATGAAAATTTTAAATCTAGGGGATTTTGCGGTGGTTGGTGACATTTATGTGGCGTAAATTTAGGCGGCTGTGGAACAAAAATAATTTGAAACGTCACATTTAATTTTCGCAATTTTGCGTTGTTTGAAAATGAATACTGAAGAAAATTTATCACTAACTTATTATTACCTCTTACCTGGATGTTCTACCATTTCACAACAACGGTCGGATTATGGCACAAATAGAAACTTTTGTGTTATAGGTAACAGTAATGTTCATCAAAATATTGTTTCGGATGATAATTTACATGGTGTCACTATAAATTCTCAAGACAAATCGCTTGTAACTGTTAATGTGTATAATAATTGTACTTTCCACGGTAATAATTTAAATTAAACTTCGTTTTCATTAATTTACTGTTCTGTGTGAAATTTATTTTTTGACTTATGTCAGTTGTCAGTTCAACGTCAACCGTAAACGCTACCACTACCAACATCAATGCAGTAAATTTTACTAGTCTATTCTAGCACACCAACCGCTTATTCTAACACTCAAATGACATCATTTGGGTGCTAGAATCGACTTATTCTAGACGCAAAATAGAAAAATAATTTTAAAATATTAAAAATATCCGAATTAAGTTTATTTTCCAAACTCTAGTAGAAAAAATCATGTGTGCAGTACGTAAGAAATCCAGTTTTTTTTTCGTACACCATACCTAATGTATCTTATGCCTAATAATCCCATGCCTACTACGGAAAAAAATACATTACCTAACTGATTGCACAAATAACTATTTCCCAGTACTCCGACAAGCATTTCAGAATTCGCAAAATAAGCTGAAATTATTATCTGTCAGTGTTATCTGACAGATAACACCAGACCAAGACCACCGGTGCTGACGACAAAAACATTCGCATAATAGCAAATCTCTACTGGCAACAGACGGCAGAAGTACGAGTGGAAGACCAAACCACGGGAAATATTCAAATTCGCAGAGGTGTGAGGCAGGGTTGTGTGCTATCGCCAACCCTATTTAATATATACTCAGAAGAAATATTTAAGGAGGCGCTGGATGGAGTAGAGGAAGGAATATCGATCAACGGCGAGATAATTAACAACATAAGGTATGCGGACGACTCTGTAATATTGGCGAGTACAGCTCAAGGACTTCAGTTGATGATGCATAAGATCAAAGCAGTCAGCGAGAAGTACGGAATCGATCTCAATCTCAAAAAGACCAAATACATGCTTGTCAGTAAAGATAATACATCACAGCGGACGATACTTCTCAACAACAAAACCATTGACCAAGTGGACAAATACACATATCTGGGTACATGCGTGAATAAACTCTGGGATCACTCCGTAGAAATCAAATGCAGGATAGAAAAAGCAAGAGCGGCATTTATCCAGATGAGAAATATTTTCAACAGCTCTGACTTGAGCCTGCAACTAAAGATCAGAATGTTGCGCTGCTACGTTTTCTCAACACTAATGTACGGCGTCGAATCCTGGACTCTATCAAAGGATACAGAGAAAAAACTGGAGGCCTTCGAACTATGGGCATATCGTCGTATCCTAAATATCTCATGGAAAGAACACATTAGTAATGAGGAGGTTCTGCAGAGAATGGGCAAGGAACGGGAGGTATTGGCCGCTGTGAAGATTGGGAAATTGGAGTATCTCGGGCACGTAATGAGGCATAGTGATAGGTACAGAATACTCCAACTGATTCTGGAAGGAAAGGTGATGGGAAGAAGAGGCCCGGGAAGACGCCGAATTTCATGGCTTAAAAATCTACGCCAGTGGTTTGGCATGACATCGCTGCAACTTTTTCGCAGTGCAGTGGACAAAGTGAAGATCGTGATGATGATCGCTAATATCCGGAACGGATGAAGCACGCCAAGAAGAAGAAGTGTTATCTAGAATACTGTCAATGAAATGTTCACTCTATTTCTGGAAAAATCAAGAAGAGGGTATGAGCAAACATATAAATTGTTAAAGAATAATGCACAACCAAACAAATTTTAAATTTCAACGCAATATGCAATGTTAGCAAGAACGATCGGTTAAATTAAAATCTACGTCCAGCTGTATTCCAGAACAAATCCCCAAGTTTTTGTCGGGTTAGGGCAGTTGTATGGGGTCGAGCGTTGTCGTGAAGCAAGATAAAGTTTCGTATGAAAAATTTACGTCTTTTTCGAGGGCAAGCGAAAGTTCTTGCTTTGTTTTGCTTCTTCAAAAAGATGGCAGTAGAACGCAACGTTCACAGAACAACATTCGTAAAGAAAATCTATATGGAAAACTTATTTTAAGTAAAAACATACAATGCAAGAATCTGTCCAGCTATGAGCGGAGTTTTGAACTAAACTCTGAAGACTTCTCGTCTTCTCAACAATTTTTATGCCATAACCGAGTCTTTTTCAGGGTGCCATTCCTGCACTGTGCCATGGGTCATTTTATTTTGCGTTCTCTAAGATCGTGGTACAGCCTAAACTAGCGTTACTTTAAGCCCTACCATGCCCTACCTTAAGCCCTACCTTATCACTCATTTAGGCATCCCTACCTAATACACCCTGAATCCCCCTGCGTTCTTTCAACGGTGCGTACAAACATAATTCCGGTTCATATTTGATTTACCTTTATAATAAAATTGTTTTTTCTTCAGAATGTAATTTTTCGATTAAACATTGAAATATATTTGAAGTTTTCAGCACGTGCCATATTTATGTCGTAATCAATGCCAATTTCCTAGTCTGCCGGTTCAACCGTAGCTCGTTTCCACCTCCTAATGGAAATCAAGCACACTTCCGCCGCAATTAACGAATTCCCCTATCTAGCAACCCAATTTGGTCCGGCCACTTATTAAAAACCGCACGTTTCCTAGCGTCCTTCGCTGTGCTTGCAGGGGCTGAAGGTGAAATCAATCTAGTGCGAAATCGGAGCCACCGAGAACCGAATCGCTGATTTATTTACAGCGCGTATAAACTTCGCAGATGCGTGGCGTGGAAGACGATGGAGGCCGCGAGAAATTGGCCAACGTGCTGTGCTGGCTATATGACCCTGCGCATCCACCAGAATTGCTTTATAAAGATAAAGAGTTATTTGCATCGGTTTTTGCTGCCACGCTCCGATGATAAAATGCAGAGCGGGGAACACTGGAAAAAATCTGCAAAGTTTATAAATCACGTCGCTGTTTAACGGTGTTAACATTGGCTACGGATTAAATTGGAAATTTACATTCGTACACATGATTCTAAAATATCTTCGTACAAACCAGTTTTTATTTAAAATATTTCTGACTTCAGCAAAAGAATAGTTAGAATAATAATTAGAATGGCATTTTACGGGCATTGAATGAGTTCCTGAATTATGTGTATGATTTTTCATTATAAATATAATAGTTTTAGATTTATTTTTTTTCTAGTTCAAACTCACTTCCTCTCCGTAGGAATTATTCGTCAATTGTTTCCCCTTACATCCTTACTCAGTGCTCTGAGTACGTGCACTTTAGTAAACGCTCCCGTGGGAATAGAGTTGGCGCAGGATACACGGGGGCGCATTAAATTCCGTAGCGCCCCTGATCGCTCCGGATATTGTAAAAAATAAAACGCGAGCGATCTGACGCACCCGAACCTCCCCCGCTATGCAAAAGTTAAGCGATGCATACTGCGGATACCTGAGCGCCCCGGAAAGTGGCAAGCTGTCGCTAGACGTTTCCCAGATTTAAATAACACTTCACCCGGAATAATATCCGAGCGGCACTAAAGTTACGTATTTACAGCGGCTGCCTAGATCTCCGCCGGGATAAAAGTAGTGTGCCGTGTCCGTGTCAGTTCGGGTTTAAAACATAACATACACACACACACTCTCTCGTACACATACACTGCTAGTGTGAGGGTTGGTGCGATGTCGCGAATAAAAGAACATTTTTATTGGGTCATAATCTCGTTTCTACCTCGAGCGCACTCGCGGGTCCGCGTGCAACTCGACAATATTTTGTTTTTTTTTTGTTTTGCTTTTGATATTATGCACACCACAGTCCTGGGGATTCCCCCAGTTTTGTTATCTGTGTAGATACAGTTTGCATACTTTGTGCAAACTGTGAGATTGTATGGGAAATGGACGAGCATGGTGAGCTTAGCTGCTCACTACTGTATTTTTAAAAATATATACGAGTGTCCCATGCAAAGCGTCCCTTAAAAGTTGACCGGAATATGACCCGGAATATAGGAAAGTTTTGAAAATTCTTGAAAATTCAACATAACATAGGTACTTGAAACTGTTCTCCTCGTGGAAAATATTTTCAACTTTCTATCGCTCAAGGTTCTGCCGAAAGTAGCCATCAACTTTGTTATTTTAAATAGAATACCCTAAATACTAGTATTACTACATTTTTGGATTCTTCTTTTAATTCCCTACATCTCCATATGTACATAGTTAGATTCTGCTCTGCTTGGTGTCTTAAATTTCAAAGTACCTAGATCAAGTATCGGACAACACTCAATATTTTATGTGAATAGCTGTAGAACAACGCACTTTTATAACTCACCATTGCTATCAATATATAACTGTAAACTTGTATGTAGAACATTTTGATTTGTTCAATACTACTGCTAGGCAATTGCAATCCGTCCCAAGAGATATTGTTCGCTGATGAGACTCAGGGCCGGTTTTTCAATGGATGATTAAATACTTGATTAACCTAATCGATGTTAAAATTAATCGAAACAATTTAATCTCGGTAATTGGGTTTTTCAATAGTGAATGCAACTCCGATTACGTTAATCACGATTTGAATACTCTATTCACAATTAGGCTATATTTTGTTATTAAAGGCTATAGGTTGGCAAGTAATGCGAACTTTACGTCAGTGTACCAAATGAGCTGTGATGGTTTCTGACATGTTTGCAGAGCATTTGTAAGGTTGTGTCAGATCTGGTCTATACTCTATTTAGTAACTAGGAGAAGCGGTTCAAATTTGGCGCGCGAATGCCTACACCTGTGATTGGCTGACGCATATAACGCATATAACCTCAATTCGAAGAGTCCATCAGTCCTATTTTCTTAATATCCCGTGAAATTTTGCAAGTAAACAATCAGTTCTGTTCAGAACTTATCTTCGCAGTGTTAATAGTTAATTTTGCTTATATTATTGTGGTGGATTATGAACCCAGTACAAGCTCAGCGATGTTTTCACGTTTGCCTCCAAAACAGCGTTCACGGTTGGATTAGGGTCATTTATCTTTATCCGAAAAGTCTGTGTTTTAGTATCTGGCAGAGTAACCAACAAATATGCCCGTGTATCTTCAATGTCGTCTATGCACATTTTGGAGAGTTCTTCACACCGACATGCCCCAGATATACCCATTATTAGAGCAACCCTCTTCATCAAATATATCCTATCTTCTGCCTCCGCCAAAAATCTCTTGCCTTCTTCGGGGTATAAGTTCGGGATTTCCCTTTGAGGTATGCAATTAGCTTCATGAATCTATAATATTACAAAAATAAACACATGCCTATAAAATGTATGTCATTCAGGCGTAATAAATAAATAAAACTAACCTCGAAATGTCCACATTTTTGCAGGCTTCTAGGTTAGCTTTATGACTGGGCAAAAACTGAGTAAAAATGACTGGGCCCGGAGGGCCTCATGGACCAAACATCAGTGGGCAATCTATGACTTTGCCCACTTGTACAGTAAATGACGATTATATTATATTTGAGTTGTTTAAAAAAAAAACTAGTGATTATACAGATGAAATAATTTAAAATTGCCGACAAAAGTATCTGGTGATTTGCTGGTAACTTTATACAGTGTAAATTGGGTTTTGGGACTTACTCCTCCTAGTTATTAAATAGACTATAGTTTGAAACAATAACGACAATGGCAGAAAAACGTAAGCGCAATACAAATTTGCAAGAATGGTTGCGAAACCACAGTATTGAATTTAACACAAAATTTATGAAGGAACAATTGTGGGATTTAATCAAACCTTTTCAGAATAATAGGCAAAAGCAATATTTATTAGACGAGACATTGCGCGAACAAGGACATGAGGTTCTTAGATTACCCCCATACCATTGTCAATATAATCCTATTGAAATAGCATGGGGGTTTTATAAACCATCATATAACAAGGACATAAATGAAGATCCTTCATCCAAAGATAAGGTGAGAAGTTATGCCTTGAGTTCATTTCCAAAATATACTCCATAAATGTGCCAAATTATTGTAGACATTGCAAAGAACTTATTTTGGCCGATTGGAAAAAATACATGGGAAATTTGTTTGAATGCATACCTCCTTTTATTATTTCGCTGGGTGAAACTGATTCAGAATCAGATGATGAAAATTATTACTCTGATTCACTTGACGAAATAATAGAGGACGAGTAAATAGCACATACATATTTAGGCAAAATTTTAAGTGACTATTTGAAATCATAAGATATTTGTCAGAGAATTTTTTTTTTAACAATTTTACCAAAATTTGTAAGAATATTTATGTAAGTGAGGGTTTAGATTATATACTGCAATTTGTTGATCGACTAATTTCTTCGTCGTTCCATGGGGGCAGTATGAAATTATCTATAGTGCCTTCAGGAAAAATATACTATCTGTACATTATTATTGAAACTAACCGTGAAAAAATGGTACCTACGTACACTAGAGACAAGCCTGTGAAAAGGAAAAGAAGCTTAGGAAGGCCCGAGAAAACCTTGATGGAGAAAACCAAGGTGGAGAAACCTTGTCGTCACGTGAGGGAAATCGTTAAAGAAAAAGAGAAAAAAGGAGAAGAATTGGACTTGTTTATTTTACCACACCAGTAATCAGGGTAGCATTTAATACAAATTGGCATACCTTAGTATCCACACAATCCTTGTCCAAATTGAAATAAATTTAATGTTTTTCAATATTTCATTTTCTTTCCTGTCATTCCATTTTCATCTCTAATCATTTAAACTTTACATCTGGCAATTATTTTATATACAAAGTGAAAACAACTTAACCTAAAAATAGTTTTTCCACTCCCTGCATGGTAAGTACACCGTTATAACATTGATTTAGTGGAAGTAAGTCCCACTTACCGATAAAGCTTTGGTTACTATGAGCAACGGGAAGTAAGTAATCACTTACTTCCCTCAGGGAAGTAAGTAAAATAATTTCAATAACGTTCTTTCTCTGGCACCAGTCTTTGAAACACTTTTGATAACACCCCTTCGACGTCTCCGGTAGTAGGAAGGAACAGGCACAACTGAACGAATGCAATTTCTGACATTCACACTTTGTTTGAAAAATAGTCTTAGCAACCAAAGCCGTACTGACATTTTGTTCATATTGCGAAAATAAATTAATCAAACACAAAGAATTAAACCAACTTCAGGAGTGGAAAAACAGTTATAAGCAATTCGAGAGGTAAGTTTTGACCAGTCTCGGACTTTATTGCTAGCCCTCGCTGTCGCTCGGGCGCAAACTCGACCTCGACTGGTAACAGACACTTACCTCTCTTAATGCTTAAATAACTATTACAAGTTCCATTGGGGAATTCAGTTATTTCCGATGCACTACCAACAAAATGGCTAGATATTCATAGACTCCCCTGACGCAAAAACATCGTGAATGGAGGGAGAGTATGTTTACTAGTCTTTTATAGTTTTTGAGACCAAAATTTATTTTAAAATTTTGAGCTCGACACGACATTTTGAAAAATGGCCCTAAATTCTCTTAGCAAGAAGATAAGAGATAAGATCTTCATCTCTAATTATAGCTAATAGATGCTTCTAACAATCGAATAATTGGCGGCTGTCAGTTTTATATTCATGAACATCTATTCTTTCATTTCCCAAATCATTATTACCATGATCTTTCATTCTATTAAATTACGGGAGATTATTATGATCAAAAATAGAGTTTTTTAAAGATTTCGAGATACCTGTGTATCTATGTTGTGGGCACGATTAACACATAATATATTTCTGTGTCCCCGAAGAACATAACCACATTTGTGTCTATGATCATGTCCTTATTGGTCTCTATTGTCTAAGTTCATTTAAGTTGATTAATGATTACATCTATAATCAAGACATACGTTGTGGGCGCGTGCCTGAGTTATAAATATTGTCATCGCCAGCGATTTACCAACATCTGTGCCTATTAACAAATTATTGGTAAAACAATCGAAAAACGGTTTGTGTATTGTTATTACATATTATTAGTAAGATCTGGGGAGTGTTAATAAATCTATCTACAATTAAATCATACATCATTTTTTCGTCATTATTTACAGTAGCGTGGTCTGTATGTACCTTCTCCAAGTAAATAAATAACACATATGCCTGTGCAAGCCTTTGTTTACTGGTGGAAATAGGTAATTGGTGGTAATTTGTGGTTGGATGGATGGAATTAACACTTCCGTAAAATTATAATGAAACTGGTTTAGTAAGATTAAATTATGTTAGTTAAGTTTTAATATACTTTGTGCGTAGAATTGTACGTTTTTCTGGTATCTGGTTTTTCTGGTATTAGGATTATGACTAGCGTCTTTGAAATGTGTTTCAATCGTGTTAATTAAATTTCGTATTAAACAGACGCGAATGTGTATGTTCTCGTATCGATGATATCGTTATGCTCTTGGAACTACCTAATTTGTGTACCCTCGTTCATCCACCGCTAAATATTCGCCCCTATCCCTTGGATATTATAGCAATTACTAATCTTGAGTGTGCCTCTTGTATTGATGCGATCACAGGGCAGAATTCCACACTTTACTTCTAGAAACGCAGGGCAGGTGGATTTTCAACCAGGTGGATCGCCACGATCAGGGTTTCTTTTAGATAATTTAATCCCGGGGGGGCATGTCCAAAGTCCGGGGGGGCAGGGCATCTGTACCTATAGATTCAAGTGTAGATTAATTTTATTCAAGAAGTAAAAAGATAAAACAACATGTTTTTGTTGGTTATAAAAACAGTTTCATTTACCAAATACAAAAAAAGCAGTTAAAATTTTCATTTAAAGAATACATACTTAATTATGGTAATGTATAATGTATAATGTTTTAATGTATAATGTATCATATATTAATTATTAAAACTTCATAGAAATCGTATACGTCGAGGTTTCTTAACAGCATATAAGTGTAACTGTATTCTCCAAAAATTCCTCTGTGGGAATTTCAGGTCCTTCAATGCTTATCACCCTACAATGCATCACTGTTCCTGGTAGCATTCTATTTCGTGTCTTGCTCAGTATTCTGTTCATTGAACTGAACGATCTTTCTACTGAGACTGTTGTCACAGGAATGACAAGAAGGATTTCACAGGGCTTTTTGTAACTCATAATATCCCATGTCAGCTTCCAATATTTTTGACACAGGGTTTTCGTCTGTTGTATATATTTTGCTTTCTTGCATAGACTTGATAAAATAATTACATGATTTCAGATCTGCACAGCTTCTGCGTTGAGAATCGAAAAGTTGTCACAAAACTTTCTGACTTCAGTTTCTTTTACATTATGTAATGACTGATAGGTCTCAGATTTACTTGCAAATGCCACAGTATCTATTGATTTGTCATTAAATCTATCTTCAATTACTTAAATTATATTTTCGCGATATTCCTACATAGTTGCAAATGTTTTCCTTGGATCTTCATCATCAATCAGGAACCCTTCAGATCTAATATCCATTATCTTGCAACAAACTTTTTTTTGCAAATCACTACAATTTCATTCACACTGCTTTGCATCTTTTAAATGCAAGTTTGTAGTAGTAATCAATGGGATGACTGTCACTAAACTCAAATCCTTCATTTGCAAAGCATTGCTGAGGTAAGAAAGTGCACAAAGTATTTCGTTTAACAGATGATGGCAGGTGAGGATAAATCTTGCATTTCTTATTTCTAATAAAGTACCCCCTATCAATGATGCAAGGTCTGCTCCTTCTTTGTGAATGTGCTGGCAAGCTTCCAAATTAAATTTTATACTCCTAAAGATAGCGTTCTCTATCCTGTAGTGAGATAACCATCTCACTTCAATGAATTCTGGTATCTTGAAAATAAGATCACGGATTAGTGCTTGAATTTCATCTAAACTACTTTATTTTTAGGTGATTTACTGAATAACTTGTTATGTCCTTTCCAATGTGAAAAAACCGTTTGACTTTCTGGTTTCTATTTCTGCAGGTAGCTGCTGCTAGCGATAAGATATGCGCTCAACAGTGTATGTAAAGAACATCTTTGTTTGCCTTTTCAGAATGTTTTCTTCTTACACCTCCAACATTTCCAGCCATATTAGTAGCACCGTCAAATCCAAAGGCAATTATATTTTCATAATTTAAATCAAGATCAGTTAGCTCCTTTTCGATAACATCTGCAATAGTTTGTGCTTTTCCATTAGGGATTTTTATTATTTCCAAAGACTTTTTCATGGGCACTCCATTTTCTACAATTATGAACATTATACTAAGTTCAATTTCATTTATTAAAGAAAAGCTTTCATCTGCCAAAATAGAGAACTTCTAGTTTTTTGACGTTTTCTTCAACTCCTCTCTCCAAACTTCACCCATACATACCAGTAGTTCAGATGCAGTGTCCTTGCTGCTGTAATTTGATCTATCACTTTGAGAATTTCTCCTTAGTTTAAAATCGTAACTCAACTTGTCTTTCAACCAGTTTTTCATATTTAGTTGTATGGGCTACTTCTTCCTTTATCAAAAAGTACAAACCCCGCAGAAATGTTTTTAAACATTTTCTGGTTAGATTCCTTTCATGTGTTCACTCTGTTGAATTATTTGAGCATGTATGGGGTTTTCAACGCTTGTCTTCTGAGGGTTTCCATTTGGACACTTACCGTGTGAGCTGACGAATGTTCATGTTTTTCTAACTTGCCTTTTTTCCCTAAGCATTTTTAAATGATGTGCATGGAACTAGCCTTTTGCAACACTTCTGCATCACTTTTCATGAAATTTTGGCATAGTCTACAAAATGCACCTCCACTTTCTTCGCTGTATTATAGTCGAGTATATTTCTGTGCCCAGCGTTTATTGCAGTTGCGTTCTTGTTTTTCGGATGATTTAACATTTTTAAATTCTGTAGGTTTAATTGTTGATGACACAGGCAATTCCTTCCTTGGCTTTTTACTAGCATCTACGCTGTGAGACCAAAATAATGGTCTAATATCATTTTTATTTTAATATGATGGAAAAAAAATTGCATGTTTGTTTCCAACATAAAACAAAAATAAATATTATAAGGTGATTCTTAGATTTATAACTTGTCAGTTCAAAATCTAGATGTTCATTTGTTGGAAAGGTACTGTCCCTAATACAAGAATCTGATGTGGGGCAGCAACTTTCTCTAGACTTTTCTTTGTTTGAAGCTTTGAAGGCTACAAGTTTTATTTAACTTACTAACATGAATAATAATAACAACTAAATATCAACGAAATTTTGTCCACAGCGCAAGAGTGCTATGAAATTTTGTTTATTACAGAAAAATTCAGTTTAAGATTTAACTTTTCTTAAAATATTTTTTAAATATGCAATATTTTCGAAATTATTGACAAAAACAAAAATATGACAAGAGTAACCGCCCACTACAGGTTGCAGTTTTTTTTTTTTATAGAACCTTTTCAAATCTAGATTTTGTTCGAAAAATCTAAATCTAAATTTCCAAATTCTCTTCAATTATCATGAGTACTCTTTGACTTATTGTGCCTATAAAGTTATCAAATTCATACAGAAGCGCAGATAGACATTTTTCAAAAATAGTATTAATGGACCCAGTGGCGCTCAATACGGATATTTCCGTTGAATTCTGGAGTTTGTAAATGTTCACGAAAACAAAACTTACCCATAAACTTAGGTATATAGAGAAATCTAAAACATCCAAAATGTATGATGGAATTATAAACAAAGTATTTCAATTTTGCCGAATCGCTAAAAAAAGTTCATAAAGAAAAATTCAATTGGGAACTAATTGGGGATAATTTTTTCCTGAATAATTCTATGTAAGCTGTGAAATGTATATACCGGGTCGTGACTTGCTCAAACTTAGCATATACATAAATTTGCATTGTAAATTCTTCAAGTTCAATTATTTGATTTCCAGATTAATTTAGATCTGGAGTACATCAAAATTAATTGTAGAAAAAATGTGCATCCACATGTACTGTGGATTTTCAATTTTTCATATTTTGAATCCAGGAAAATAGGAGAAATCGAAACTGCCGCTTTACAAAATTAGTGGAAACTATAAAAATAAATATCGTTAGCACATTTACATTGATGTATCATTAAACTTGACGCCTTATAAAACCATAAAACGAATAACAATGGATTTAATAAAATTTCAACCATTACAGCCACAATTTCAAAGATTACTGATTTCTTTTCAATTATTACCATCAGAAATGCAGAATATTATATTACTAAAATTTTAAATTATTTCTGTCAATATGTCATTAATTCTGTCATCATAGGCATAATTACGATCAAAATATCAATAATTTCTGACCAAAATTATTACCGTTAAATTTTCTCTATTTTTTTAATATTGCTGACAAACTGGAATTAATCATTACTAACTTTCAATTCTACATAAACTTAAAAAAATACTGATAAATTTTCAATTTTTGGGGTCAAATTTTCAACTATTGTAAGATTGTAAGATTTTCTGCCATTGTTCAGTAATTGTGATAAAAAAAATTAATGATTACTATCATAATTCAACAAATAATGTAAATTTTATTCAAATATTTTAATGATTATTATCAAAATTCAGTAATTAACAATCATAATTACATATTTGATAACACTTTAATATTTACTGTTAAATTGCTAATGCTGCAAGTATTACTGCAAAAGTTTCAGTTATTCCTCAATTTCATAACTTAAATCTTTTATTTTTTGGTAAATTTTCTGTTATTGCCGTTATATTTCGAGCATTTCAGTTTGCTCACATATTTTGTTACCTCACAACTCGTGGGTAATCATCGCCATTGCAACAGCACAGCGGGAGATGGGTCTCACAACCACGTAAACGTGGGAGATTTCTTTTCTGTTATGGGCACCGAAACCGAACCAATTTAATGATATTATTGATAATAATTGGGAAGTACATTCGCACGCACTGGACTGATGAGACCCACCAGGTCGACACCGGTCTTCAGTTGTCCACGGAGGTGGTATACAATTTGTATACGACATTTCATTAAAATAATTAATTGTATTTAAATTTCGATCCTCCGATTGAAGAAGCCGCCACAAAAATTATTATTTTTTAATCACAGGATTCTTATATGTATCTAAATTTCTGTCTTAAAGATATAATTACAAATCCGAACAAATTTTTAAAAGAAAACTAACAAATTTTGACAGATTAACTTAAATCAGTTCATCCTTCACCCTATCAATTATAACTGATCAAAATTTCAATACTTAATGTAAATTGTAGTATCCTATTTGTTGTTACTATTATATTCAATTCTTTTCGGCAACATTTCAAAGATTATTGTTAAAACTTTATAATTATTTCTGGATTTTTTAGTATCAAAATTACACCGACCACTGCAAAAGATTAAATTATACCGAAATTGTATAGCTTTCTGCAAAAATTTCAATTTTTAGTACATTTTCAGCGCAATCTTCCTTTTTATTTTATTTGTTGATTATGGGAATTTAACATACTTCAAAGTTTTAATAAAAATTGGGATTGCTTTAAAAAAATGAACAAGATCTCAAAGTTTTGGCAAAAATGGGATGTTTTCATTCAAAAGAACAAAAACGGATCGGATCTTAAAGTTTTGGTAACAATAGGGATGTCTTAAAAAAAGACTGTCATCTATCATAGTTTGGCAAAGAGCTAGTTGATCATCATGAATAACCAAGGCTATTATACAGGGTTGTTTACGTTATACGGCACGGACTATTGTGGCCAAAATACGTGACTTTCAAAAGTTTAACTTTTGGGATACATGGGGGTCTATTATGGTTACTTTTTAAAATTAATTTCATATTGTACAGGGTGTTCCAAAAGCCCTAAAAATATCAAAGTTGTCTGTTTTTTTTAATGGAACCCCCTGTCTAACTATGCATATTTAAATTTGCCCCTTTTTCGGCTTTATAAATCCGTTTAGTTTTTGAAATTCTTATGCGTTTGCAGGCACTTATTCAAAAAAATCGCAGGGCACTTGGTTTTTGGGATATCAGCTTGGGACTTTGTCTGTGTCTAAACAAGTGCTTGAGGTATCTTTTGGACCGTTCATTTGCATTGTGTCACCTTGCTGTGACACATTAATTTTGGTAAATTTTGAAGGGCCATAACTTAATTTTTTTAAATGGTATACCCTATATTTTTTTACTTAGTTGTATTCAGCGTCTCATTATAGATCTCTTTCAAGACTTATATTTTGTCTCAAAAGTAGGTACCTACTTTGGGAGATGATTCCGATTTTCTGAAAAATGAATATAGATCTCAAAGTACTAAAAGATGTAAAGTGGGACGCTGAGTGCGACTAAGTTATAAAATATAGGATATGCCATTGAAAAAATCAAGTTATGGCTCTGAGCTCAAAGTTTACCAAAATTAATGTGTCATAGCAAGGTGATGCCACAATGCAAATAGATGATCTTGCTGCAAAGAAAAATACTCTAGGCAGTTGTTTAGACACAGAAAAAGTCCCAACCTGATATATCTAAAACCAAGTGCCCTGCGATTTTTTTTAATAAGTGCCTGTAAACGTATAAATAATAACTAACTTCTGAACGGTTAGAGCGAATTTCAAAAACTAAACGGATTTATAAAGCCTAAAAAGAGGCAAATTTAAATATGAAAAATTATTCAGGGGTTCTATTTAAAAAAACACAACTTTGATACTTTTAGGACGTTTGACAAATCTTCTCCGGGGGGAGGCAAAGCCCTCCCGAAGATATGCCTGAAATAAAACTGCTGCCGATTGTGGATTTCTATGGGGTTTCGGTAATCGCGTTAGTTACAAGGCAGCAGGACAAGGACGTTCCCCTTACACGTGTGTTTGGAGCCCCTGCTCTCGAGATATTTTAGCCTCACGATATCGCGACTATTGATGACCACTTCTGACATTTCACCCTGGTATTACTTGTAAATGAACAAGTTTAATCATTTGTACATTTGCACATTGCACATTTTGTACTTGCAATTTTATAATATCAGTCATTTTATTGCTTAAATATTTTTATATTAGTGTGTATATGTGGACCCCTTACATGCATGTCATTCTTTAATACCTGTATTGATATCTATCAGTAATTCTCCTGTTAATACTACTCTTAAAATATATTCAATGTATTCAATACGAAATTCAAAAATACCAAGTTAGTGTCATGTTCATTGTGAAATATTTCAATCACACAGTAGTTAATAGAGAATTGTTCAAAAATTGATGGTGACAGGTGACAGATGTCACCTGTCACAGGCAGGTGACAGATGCTGACAGGCGACAGGCATATTTTGTTTTAAGCAAATGACTCGTTTATCTTTGAATCACCCTCGTATATGCACTAATTATATAAACTGGTATTAATCTTGGGATCCGCTGGGGCAGTACGTGGATGGCGCGTCTAGCGAGCAGGTAATTAAAACTTATTATATTTACTGCACTAGGCCCCCGCATTACACATTCATTATACCCCGCGCTGGAAGGCAATCATAAAGTTCGGCTCGGTGGAGACTGTGTTGCCCGTTTTTACCGCCCCAGAAGTGAAAGGTAATTATATTAATTACGTATTCCGTCCGTATTGTCGCGCATCAAGCAGGGGGGTTGCGACGCACGCTTGTTTCCCCGTTTAATTGGCGGCCGCGATAGAAATGTGTGCATCGTCGGGGGCGGCAGGACGAAGTTAGCCTGTTAGCCTCGCTAGGGGCAAGGACGCAGAGATGATGCTTTGAACATCGATAAGTACAGCTGCACCGGTGATCGGGGGCGGCTGGGCTACATCCACCGCCCGGTTTTGTGTGCGAACGGATAATTATCTGCAAATATCGATATTTAATACAACGCGACGGATAAGACGACATTAGAATGGGTTGAATGGCAAGGGGAAATGTTGGTTTTGTGGGGTTAATGTGATTAGGTGTACTCGTCACTACTCGCCACCAGATATGTCGTCAACGCCCGCATCTGGATGCTGCACTCGAAATAATAATAAGATCTGTAGCGAATTCTGGCATATAATAAATCTTGATAGGACCCTCCATTAACTCTTGTAACACTGCGACCCACAGAGTCTAATGTTAAAGAGTTTTAAAGATTTTATTAAAACAATTGAGCTAACGTTCTCTGCTAGCGACGCGCGGAAAACAGTCAGCAAACACTAAAATGATAGATTTAAGGCGAAAGTTTCCGGTCACCTAGTGTGTTTCTTAAACAAGAGATGGCGGTTCGAAGAGACAACATTTATTTGGGTTCTCATTCAAAAACGGCATCTCGTAGAAAGATATTAATCAAGGTAAGGAAAACGCTCAAAAGGGGCATCTTTGCTCCCATCGGGGAACAATTCACAACAGAATTTTCACTGTATTATTATGTATTCAGTTATTGCGATTATTTATTCCTTAAGCTGCGTTATTGTTTTCTTGGTGTAAGGTTGTTTAGGTTGTCTCAGCGCATGTGTGCTTGTTTATTGACAATTTTTTCGTTTCGCTGTGTTTGTTGCGTGGGTTAGCCATGCTTTTGTTATTTCGGGCCCTTCTAAATCGCCGAAATGTATTTTTTTTCCGGGCGCGTGTTGTTTACAGTTCCTCGTCGTCGGCAGCACAAAAGCCACATGATAAATCTGCCGGTTCTTTGCTTGGCTCGAATGTATACTGGGGCGATGAACCGGACCACATCGATCTCCCCAGCTTGGATAATTGGTCGCAACTCACGTATTTATTCAGAATGTATCGCATGTCCCAGGATTACCATCAATGTTGCTTATATTTCATAGAAATGTACTACTATTTAAATTATTTACTTGTAGTAGGAATTATTAGCTCGTAAAACATTGCAAGAGGCTGCGGTCACACACAAAATTATGGGTGCACTCTATTGTCATTAGCCCCCATGTGACTAGCTCTAGATGCGCAATAAGTAGGGGGCTTCCCAACTCGGCCTGTTGCTTGGAAATCAAGGCGATGACGCTCACGGCTCTCAAGGAGCATCCCGAAGAAGCTACTAGCGTTCACTTTCGCCCACTGAGGCGTAAACTACGCGACAAATGTAGGAACCAACATAATACCGCGCGTTTTTTAATCGCTGAACATAGGATATGTTCAGTTTTAAAACGCGGGATCAATCCTATGCTAATATTCAATTATATGCAACCAAATTTACTAGCGTGTGTAACTCGATTATTTAAAAAAAATGACAAATTCATAACGTATAAAACGTTAAAACTGTTGACGGAAAATGTATGCAACGCAAGAAAGTATTTAAATTTTCTTCATCAGTATCTGCTTCAGCATAACATATTACGTTTAATTTCATTTCTTCAGTCAAAACGTGGCATCTCCTTGTTATGTTATGATGGCTACCGGAGATGCATCATCTACTTTTAAATTTGGCGGTTATATTACAAATTATTCCGATTGATGGTATTGGTCTCTCAGGATAATGCACAGAAAATAAATCGCGCACAGTCCGTATACTAATGCCACATTGTAGCACAGATGCACTGCTCAGATTGTATCTTTTCTTGCGTTGAATACATTTTCTGTCTACAGTTTTGATGTTTTATTAAATGGGTTATGAATTTATCTTTTTTTTAATAATTGAATTTTGGCATAGGATTGATCCTATCGTTTTAAAACTGAACATACCCTATGTTTAGATATAAAAAATGCGCGGTATACTGCCTTTCAAAGAAAAAACAGAACACCAAGTATTTATTAAAAGATTTGATACAAATTGGTACAATTTGACGACCTCAATGAACTATATCAACGATCAAAAATTCCATTGTTTTGGTTCTTATTTAATGGTATTTGATCTTGATTTTATCATTATGAACTGTTAAGTTTCTGTTGTAAATACTTCTAATGTACAAGTAATCTCTCACCAGTTTGACATTTCAATTTGTAGAACAAAGATGCCTTACATTCATCGTCGTGCAGAATATCATCATCTAAGTGATTTTTATAGGGGTTGCAATTATACGAGAAGTGTAGTTTTCGATTCGTGCCATTTTTCAAAGAATAGGTCATTGTGTTTGGTTGACATATACTGCCTTTCAAAAAAAACACAGAACACCAAGTCATTTTTGAACGATTTGATTGAAATTGGTAGAATTAGACGACCCCAACGCACTACACTCAGATGCAAAGAAACCGGGTCATTGGGTCGTTGTTTGCAAAAAAACCCATTTTTTAAGTTTGATGTTGGTATAGTCCTTAGAATGAAAATTTTAGTGTTTTACAATCAAAGAAACCATCATTATGTAGAAAATAACACATATGATACTTATCACTTTATTTAATAAGCGAAAATAACAATTAAAGGTATGCGTTCTTCAATACCTATTACTCATTCGGCATTATTCATAGAGGATCAAGGTGGCTACTGGGTTTTCACTTGTTTGTTTTCGATTAACTATCATTTTCATTATTAATCTCTGTTAAGTTTATTTTGCAGAAATGCAGTTTTTTCGTGTATACGTACATTATCGTTTTTGCTTATTAATGTTCACTAAACAAATAATAAGTACCAAATGTTACTTCTTTCTACATCCTGACGGTCTCTTTGATTGTAAAACACTAAAAACTTTATTCCACGGACTATACGAACATCAAAATTTAAAAAAAACATGGTTCTTTTGCAAACAATGACCCAATGACCCGGTTTCTTTGCATCTGAGTGTATATCAATGATCAAAAATTTAATTGTTTTTGTTATTATTTAATAGTATTTGTTTTTGATCTTATCATTATGAAGAACTGTTAATTTTTGTTGTAACTGCTTCTATTGTACAAGTAATCTCTGACCAGTTTGATATTTCAATTTGTTGAAGATGTCTTGCATTTGTCGTCGGGCAGAATATCATCATCTAAGTGATTTTTATAGGGGTTGCATTTATGCGAGACGTGAAGTTTTCGATTCGTGCCATTTCTCAAAGTGTAGGTCATAGTGTATCGGTCACATATACTGCCTTTCAGAGAAAAAAACAGGACACCAAGTATTTATTGAACGATTTGATTGAAATTTATAGAATTTGACGACCTCAATGAACTATATCAATGATCAAAAATGTAATTTTTTTACTATCTTATTTAATGGAATTTGTTTTTGATGTTATCATTATGAAGAACTGTTATTTTTTGTTGTAACTTCTTCTAATGTTCAAGTAAACTCAGATCAGTTTGACGTTTCAATTTGTAGAACAAAGATGCCTTACATTTGTCGTCGTGCATAATATCATCATCGAAGTGATTTTTATACGGGTTGCATTTATGCGAGAAGTGTAGTTTTCAACTCGTGTCATTTCACAAAGGGTAAGTTATAGTGTATCGGTCATTGTACGCCGGTCAAGAAGGTCAGAAGCTGCGGATAACTTACGTAGATCTGGATCAGGACATCCAATAAGCACCACAGAGCGTGAAGATTCAACGTCGCGGGCAATTGGAAACCATTTGTAGGGTCTACTTGCTCAAAGAGTCTATAGATACATTCTGTTTACAGAATATATTGGTAACTTTATTTCTAGCAAGCCTCGACGTGTTAATGAGTGCATAGTGATACACTCATGCACAGGGAGATAATGATGCTCTGACATATTATTGATTGATATTCGTTTGTTTTTCTTTTATTTTTAAGTTGATATTTTGATATTTGATATGTTTCGTCAAATTGCGTCAATTTCATTAAAATCGTCTAATAAATACTCGGTGTTTTTTTTTTAAAGGCAGTATGCAGAATGTCCAAGGTAAGGATCAACAGCATGGGGATCTCGGAAACCGTAAAAGTTACATAGGCGGTTAAATTATAAAAACAGTTGTGCAATTTAGTGGTCAATACTATTCCGTTAAGAAAACCAGAAATTTGCGCTTATTTCCGGAGATATTCGACAAAATCCGAAATCTTGCGATTTCTGAAGTTAGTTAAAACGGTATAAGAAAACCAAAGCCACTTTCTCGTTGCCAAATTTTTAGCTCTACAAGACAGTGTTCACAAATTTTCAGTATAACGTTTCGTTACGAAAAAAACATCAACTTTATATTTTTATATGGCCCGTAAAAACGTACACCCTGTATTAGATAGCAGTTTCTATTACGAACTCAACTATTTATAGCATAGAAGTGTTTCTCATGTTTTTATTCAAGAAAAAAGGCTTGTTAATACATTTCAAATATTTTGGTCTAGTCGAATGAGCGACGAAGACAAAATTTATCAGCAAAATTTACGATTTTAAGATTCAATTCTCATAATACCACAGTAAAAAAATATAAGTGTGGTTCGCAATAACTCTAGTTTTTCAATATTTAACAATTATTCTTGCTAAATTGTTTTTAGTTACTATTTTGGTTCCTATTCTGGGTTAAAATTAGGTAATAATTGCTGTCTTCGTCGTCATAAATGAACAGAAGAATTCTCGTACCGCAGTAAAAGAAATAATAAGTGTGGTGTTAAATAACTATGTTTCAGTGTTTAACAACTATTCTTGCTAAATTATTTTTTCTTACTATTTTGGTACATATTCTAAGCTTCGGGCCTTTATGTAATAATGTTTGTCTTCATCGCCATTAAATGAACAGAACAGTTCTCATATCACAGTAAAAAAATAATAAATGTGGTTCTAAATAGCTATAATGTTTTAATGTTAATCAGCTATTTATGCTAAATTATGTTAAGTTACAATAATGGTACCTATTCTGGGTTAAAAATAGATAATAATATTTTTCTTCATCGTCATAATGTCAACGCCTACTACAAGAAAATGTTCGAAATATATTAACAAGCCTTTTTCTGAATTAAAACATGAGACACCACACTATGATATAAATAGATGAATTCGTAATAGGAAATGCTATCTAAAACAGGGTGTACATTTTTTACGGGCCATATAAAAATATAAAGTTGATGAATGGTTTCTTCGAAATGAAACGTTGTACTGAAAATTTGTAAACGCTGACTTATAGAGCTAAACATGTGGCAATGAGAAAGTTCATTTGATTTTCTTATACCTTTTCAAATAACTTCAGAAAAAAATTAAAACGAAATTGGAAGATTTCGGATTTTGTCAAGTATCTCCGGAAATAAGCGGAAATTTCTGGTTTTCCCAACGGAGTATTACTGACTACTAAATTGCGCAACTTTTTTTTAAATTTAACCGCCTTTGTAACTTTTGCGGTTTTCCACATCCCCATGCTGTTGATCCTTATATTGGAACCCTGTATATAGAAAAGGAAAACTTTAAATTTGAAAAGTGTAACTAGTTGCGAAAGTATGCCGTTTCGCAGCTTCTGTCGGTTTTGAACAGTGATACTTTATATGCCAAAATTAGAAGAAAACACCAAAATCTGTTGATATATACGGAGATATTTACTGAAATGTATTCAAATTTAAATGCCATTATTTAAACAGTCGTTGTTCAAGCAGTTTTTATAAATGGATGTCCCTGTATATTTTTACGTTTTCAAATAGATACTATTTCGACAATTTCAATTATATGGTTACAATGATATTGCAATGGTTTGGTAAGTGTGCATTTTTTAATATATATTTATGTATAGCCCTGTCTCTGTGGATATTCGCCGATATGCCTGATTAACATACCTAATTATGTCAATCCAGTTCCCATTTCTTGCGAATTGGCCTCTTTTGAGGGTGAATAAAGCTGACTAATATACACGACATGAAATACCTATATATTAAAATATATAAAACACATTGCAACCCCTATTTTTTCTCTTTCTCTCCAATACTTTTGCTGTCGTTGTTCGTCTTTCAACACTGTACATTTTACCTTGACCCTAGCCAGCTAAGTGAAGACGGCGTGTGCACTCCTTTGGCCTTATCTAGGTGGGAGTATAGCTCCACGTAATTTAAATTACGCGGCGGTAGGGTGAACTCGGGAAACATATGCATCGGCTATGCAGAGAGGGGCGCTTTAAACCCGGAACTATGTTATGTCGAGTAGATCGGCAACCCGAACTGGTATCCCCACTAAAACTATCTTATTAACTGGACATGTCGTAACCAGCTCTTACATTTGGAGTTAACAAAACAAATAAGAGAAAAGTAAAGTAAACTGGCCAAATAAACAAGTTATACATAGAATAGAGTGAACGTTAAATAATCCTGTTGAGTAATAATCTGTTTTCATCGATCCCTGGCGATCGTGAGCAACCTTGCAACCATCGCCGTACGTCAAAATTATAACGTTACAAATATTCTTGTATAACATCATCTATAGGTAAAATAACCTGAATTACTTTTAAGGTTGTTTTAATAAGTACTTACTGGTATTTATTTTTATTTATTTTATTATTATCTTTATCGCCGAACTAGTTTCTGTTTATAAAAAAACTTCTTCAGAGGCATATCTTCAAAGAATACAATAAATTAGGTTAAATATAAAATTAGAGTTAATTTTGTTACAAAAATGTCTAAGTATGAATTATAATAGTATTTGTTATGTGTTTAATGTTGTATACATGTTTTAGTATTTATGTAATTTGTTAGAATGGGGAAGAATAAAAATGTGTGAAAATTATTTTCTTTGTGGGGTTAATAATTTTGGTGATAGAAAGTAAAAGCTTAAATAAGTGTTTTAGTTATTTTATATGTATACCGGGTGTTCATTTCAAAACTAGCAAGTCTCAATAACTTTTGAATGCAAGTTAACTTGATAAAAACAATAAACACGTCGATTGATTTTTGGAGGGGGAAGTTTAAAAACAACGTCAAATAAATTTTAGGTGTTACCCCCTCCCCCCTAGCCGCCCCCACTTTGAAATTTCAAATGGCACCCCCCACCTTGCGATACCTCATTTTAAAGCTTTAAAAAAACCTAATCCAGTGGCGTAATAAAAAAAGATTTTTGTCGATTCGTTTTGGAAAAAATAAATAAATAAGAAAAAATCCGAAACAATTTATATTGAACAAATTTAAGTTCCTTTCAATGAAACAAAAATAGAACAAATTGAACCAGTTTTCGGGGCAAATCTTAAAAACCATGGTAATTGAATATAAAATATTACCCCCTCCCCCTTGCGACTTTCACTTTTCTTACAAATTTTAAATTATACCTCTTTGTTGTGACAGCTTGATTTAAGCTTTAAACAAATACAATCAAGAGGTGTAACAAACATATATTTACGTTAGCAAGTTTCCAAAAACAAAATATATCTTTCAAAAATAAATTATGCTGACTTTCGGTTTAGGAGTAACCAGTCTCAATAATTTGTCAATTTTACTAAAAAAACACGTCGATGTAGTTTAACATATTATAGTTACACATTTATTTTTAGATCAGTACACAAATATACCTTAATTAATGCATTGATAATATATCAATATAAAAAAATCGGCAAAAGATATTGTTTTCTCAATTAATAAAATATTTTAGCATATGTTCAAAATGCGCTCCATTATTTGCTAGACAATAGTACATCCTATTTTACAAATATGATCTAGAGGTACAACAAAACAAACTGAGTACGTTTCCAAAAACAAAATATCTTTTGTTTTAAATAATTGATATTAAGCAAATTTAAGACTCAAATTCATTTTAACAATAATACATTATTTGAACTTTAAATGCAAGGGTATGTGTCTTTGTACTCAGGTAACACCGTTTCGTAGTTATTGAGTCAAATTGTCAACACTGACATTTCTAAGGTTAGTACAAAATATTAATATGTAATAATACTGTTCAACAAATTTATACTTATTCATACATCAGTTAAATATGGCATATTTTGTGGATAAGTTTTCCAGAAAGCTGTTATTCGTATTTAATGTACAAACAATGCTGACATGTTCACATGCATTATAATATTTATCAGTATTTTATTATTATTTGGTTTTGGTACGTGATATGATTTTATTTTCATATTGTTTAGAAATGGGAAAAAAATATTTTTAACGATGGTGTATACGCTGCAAGAAAGGACAGAACTTATTTTCATATATGGGGCGGAAGATCGTTGTGCTCGTAGGACAAGTCGAGTTTTCAATGAAAGACATAAAAAGTGGTACTGGTGGCCGACTTATAAAAAAGTCGGCCACCAGTACGTGCTAAATCTTGTACGAAAATTTGAACAAACTGGGTCCATTTGCAATAAAATCAATAGGAAACCGAGAATTTCAGATGAAGCTGCGCAGATAGAAGTACTAGGTCACTTTAGTATGCGTCATACCAGTTCCATATCGAAAGTAGTTACTTCAACACATGTCTCTCGTGGTACCATACACAAAATTTTAAAACGCAATAAGTGTTTTCCTTACAAAATTGAAATAAATCAACAACTTAATGAGGATGATTACGACAAGAGAATTGAATTTTGTGAGTTAATGACTCAAAGGATCGAAGATGAGCCAAAGTTACTCAAAAATATCTGCTTTAGTGACGAGTCCACTTTTTTTTTGAACGGGCATGTGAATAGGCATAATTGCAGGTATTGGGACAATGCCAATCCACATTTATTTCGGCAGGATCATACACAGTTTCCACAAAAAATAAATGTGTGGGCTGGTATTCTTGGGAATGCTATTATTGGGCCCATTTTTATAGAAGAAAACCTGAATGGAGCGTTATATCTCGATATATTAGAAAATCTAATTGATCCATTAATTACCGAATCATTGGAAAGTCAAGTAGATTCAGAAGGAGGTATGCTACTGGACGAACAACTTCTACATTTTCAACAAGACGGAGCTCCAGCGCATTATGCGGTGCCCGTACGAGAATGGCTGGATCAAAGATTTCCTAGAAAATGGATTGGTAGAAGGGGTGATGTGGAATGGCCAGCAAGATCTCCAGATCTGACACCATTAGATTTTTTTCTCTGGGGTCATTTGAAGAGTGTAGTGTTCAAAACAATTCCCGAAAGTATTGAAGATCTTCGAATGAGAATAGTAGATGAATGTAGGCGAATTAATCCGCAAATTTTCGAAAATGTTCGCGACGAATTTAAAAATAGGCTATACAATTGTCTAGCAAATAATGGAGCGCATTTTGAACATTTAATAAAATAATTTTTTAATTGAGAAAACAATATGATTTATAGATTATTTATATTGAGATATTATCAATGTATTAATTAAGGTATATTTGTTTATTGACTGTAAAATTTAATGTGTACATAAAATGTGAAAACCAAATCAACTCTTGAAATGAACATCAGCATAATTTATTTTTGAAAAATATATTTTGCTTTTGAAAACTTGCTAACGTAAATATATGTTTGTTACACCTCTTGATTGTATTTGTTTAAAGCTTAAATCAAGGTGTCACAACAAAGAGGTGTAATTTAAAATTTGTAAGAAAAGTGAAAAGTCGCAAGGGGGAGGGGGTAATATTTTATATTCAATTACCATGGTTTTTAAGATTTGCCCCGAAAACTGGTTCAATTTGTTCTATTTTTGTTTCATTGAAAGGAACTTAAATTTGTTCAATATAAATTGTTTCGGATTTTTTCTTATTTATGTATTTTTTCCAAAACGAATCGACAAAAATCTTTTTTTATTACGCCACTGGATTAGGTTTTTTTAAAGCTTTAAAATGAGGTATCGCAAGGTGGGGGGTGCCATTTGAAATTTCAAAGTGGGGGTGGCTAGGGGGGAGGGGGTAACACCTAAAATTTATTTGACATTGTTTTTAAACTTCCCCCTCCAAAAATCAATCGACGTGTTTTTTGTTTTTATCAAGTTAACTTGCATTCAAAAGTTATTGAGACTGGCTAGTTTTGAAATGAACACCCGGTATATTTAGAATTATATAGTTACGTTTTTTTTATACATATACCGAAACAAGTTTTATATTTAACCTAATTTATTGTATTCTTCGTAGATATGCCCCTGAAGAGGTTTTTTATAAACCGAAACTAGTTAGGCGATGAAAATAAATAATAAAATAAATAAAAATAAATACCAGTAAATACTTATTAAAACAACCTTAAATATATATAACTGGTAATTATGGATAAAACCTTAAGCTTACTAAATAACTTTGTTGGGGTTGGTTAGATAAATTCGTACGGCTAGTTTTTTTTTTTTATATATATATATATATAAACAATCTTTATTAGGCTATCGACCCGATGGGGTCTTTCCGCATTTTTTTTAATAATATTTCTATTTTGTCTTTATATGTTATCTGAATTTTATTCTGTGCTAAAGTCTTTCATCAACAATTTTAGATTAATTTAATATAATAAAACCGTTTTGTCGGAATGTCCCGTCCACTTTTCACGTAAAGCAGTACAAAGCGCCCGCGCATTTTTTCACTGTGAGATATTCGGGGTGCGTAATTTCATTCACGACGTCGCATATTTCTCCTAAACGTCCGATGTATATTTTGTTGAGGCATAAATTGCCAGCGGCGGGCCGAGATTTTAATGAAAAAATATAGTTTCGCCCCCGCCTGTCGCACGTTATAAATGGTGGATGCGAGCGCATTTTTTAATAATAAATATTTGCGTCTAATGCCCTCCTAGGACGTCCTCTCCGCCGGGGCACGAAAATTTAATATAGTTAATGAGAATTTTTAAATTATTCACTGAGATCCAGAGGTGCCTCCGAAAATGGGATGATTGATACCCCGATGTCCCGAAGGAGCACGGATTCGTCTGGCAGGTATCTGAGCTAAATTATTGATGCCATTGTTGTGTAAATATTTTATCCAAATACAAGCGAGAGTTTAAATGAATGAATTTATTTAGATAGCTTAAAATTTACGAATTGCGAATATCATTGTTTATTTAAGATTCAATTTATTCCAGCACAGCACTGCTAATAATGTTATGCTGTAATTTGTTGTGACACTGGGAAGTATTTTATATGTGTATTCCGACACAAAGTTTTCACGTGAGGATAATGCCTTGGCGCGAACAATAAAACAGTCTTATAATCTTTTAATGACTTGTGTTTATTTCACAGAGGTTCACTCCTTGGTTTTTGAACAATGAATGATAATTATTATAAAATACGACACATTATATAAGTGCTTATCCTAATGTGTTTTTATGGAAAGTGGAAAAGAAAGTGATTAGAATGAAGTTTGTTGTTTTTGGAGTTTGTTAATTACGTGTACTTTGCCTTAATCTAAATTACAATCTTAATATAAAAATAGATCTAGTTGTGGTACATAACAAATTCTTCAATTATAACGACTTTTATGACTAATCGTACTTATATTATTCTTAGTTAGACTGTGGATTAAATTCAAGAAAAAAAAAACAAGGAGATCCCAAATTGCATTTCGGATTGCGTTCGGATTCAATAGTGGGGCGCGAATAAAAAAAACTCACCGACCCAGATTTACCAGACCCCTTGGATCTACATAATACCGCTGTTTTCACACGAGGGGGGCGCATTAGGGCGGCGAAATCGATACACCGACCGACGACGGGGGGAAACTACTCCTTTCCATTATCGGTTATTCGCGCGGACCCAAATAACGTTAGAAACTAGCGCAACGAATCCAGATCTAATTGAATCGGCGGGTCACATGCCAAGGAATTACAGTGAATGCTGGAAAATTACCCAATATCGACGCTGTAGAGTAGCAATAAACAAACAATATCTGCACGCTTTAAAAGCGAGCGTTCGCGATTTGATCAGTTTCCTTTTTTATTGCTCACTGGAAACACAATAGGTGCAATTTTCCATAAATTTCATTCGGCACGCATGAATGCAGCATTATCGTGTTTGCCCAAAATAATATTCAATAAATATTTCAGCAATTATTTTCCCACTCGTTCGACCACTCTCCATACAGTCCGGTCGTAGCACCAAGCGACTTCCAATTGTTCAACAGGATGAAAATCTGGTTGGAGAAGCAGAGGTTCAACCAGTGGTGTTCCCACAGTGTATATACTCCATATACGCCGTATACTCTCAGAATTTGCTGGGCCTATAGCGTATATAATACTCTCAAGGAATTTTGTGAAGACTCATTCAATGTGCATACCAAGAAGGCCAAACGTCAAACCGAAAACACTACTTTCAAAAATTTCAAACTCATTTGAAGTAATTGCAATGATCTTGTAGTTGTCATGTAGCACTTTGCAAAGTTTAAGTATTGTTTTTGGACATTGTCAAAAATCCAAACAAATATATACACTCATTTACAAAAACTTCTGTTGTTAGTAGATCTTTATCATACGTGTGTATGTTTATCAAGGTATTTATCAAGTTCTCAAAAATGTAATAAAAACCTCTCTGCGTACAACAATAGGATAAGAAACATTTATTGATTTGGGGCTGATCTCAATTAAATCTGAATTTAGCAAACATCTAGATTTGAACGAAGTCATATAATATAATATAATAATAAATAATAATATTTATTTATTGTGTTTAGAACTATACAGCATACCCAAGTCATAGCAGGTACATAGTTTGTACAGTATGTTAGTGAAGAAAAATATCATAGTTTTGACATCTGGAAATACTAATATAGTAACATACGAAACTGTTTTTACATAAAAACAGTAGATAAATACACATACAGTACATTATAGAAATATAAAAAACAAAAAATATTATAATGTATAGAACAAGCATTCTATCGGACAACACTCAGTATTATAGTTACCACAGTTAGTATGGGTATCACAAATAACTAATCACAGCATATGATCATAGTAGGTCAATGAAATCATTATGTAAATTATGTCTAAATAGCTATAGAATGCTTAGCTTAAAAGGTATTTCGTGATTTTACTTTTAAACTGCTTTGATGGTAGATCTTTTATACTCCGAGGGAATGCATTGAATCCAGGACTAAATCGTCTCTGTTTCTCGTATAGTGGTCATGAATCTCCAAGTGACTTGCATATGTATTTATGTTAAGTTTAATGTGATTAAGGCTCTCCAGGATAAATAGTGATGGGACTGTTAGTATGCTTAAGCATTTACTGCAGTCATCTGTATATCCTATCCCAGCAATAATTCTGATACTTTTCTTTGCAGGCCAAATATGCGCCCTACAATTGAAGAATTGCCTCATATTTTAATGCCATATGCAACATCGATTGGCACAGTGCAAAGTAAGCCGTGCGCAGAACATTTTGCGAGATGTTTTGAGATAAATTCCTCAAGAGAAAGATATTCTTTGCAACTTTATTGGATAGAGCTTCACCTTAACTGTGCCAATTTTGTTTTCTGTACAGATGTAACCCAAGAAATCTGATATATATCTGATCAGATGCATGTGCATCTGCATATGCATAGGTGTTCTTGTCGTACGGTCTTAAAGTAAGGATCATATGTACTGACTTGTCTTTGTTTAGGCTTAACTGATTATCAGTGAACCAATTATATGCCGCGTCTTGTGCCATGCAGTTCTTTTCCAAGGCAGATCCAATAGTTGTACCTTTATTTATTATATTTAAGTCGTCTACATATAAAATTCTTTTCCCGTCTACATTTTGGGCTAAATCATAAATAAATATTAGGAAAGTAGAGGACCTAGTATTTACCCCTGCGGAACACCAAAGAGCATAAGTAATTCATTTGTTAGAGTATCATTATGGCTCACTAACTGGGTTCGATTTTTTAGATAGTCTGCTTAGATCAAGGAAGGATTCCACTGCAAAGGATTTACTCTCGAAACACTCAAGAATTTCCCCAATAAACCATGAGACGGCATCTACTGTGGATTTATTTTTTCTAAAGCCATATTGGCTGTCTGATAGGTAATCATTTATTTCCAGAAATAAATATAATCTATAATCTTCTCATATATCTTTGAGAAGACTGGAAGAATTGATATGAGTCTTTGGTTATTCATGTCTGTTATGGAGCCTTTATTTTTATAGATTGTGTACGCCCGTGGATCGAGGACAAGCCCTTTGAAGGCGATACTTGAGCCCAATGACCACGACAAGCAACGTTGCAACAAAAAAGTGGACTGTATTGTAATATTTTGTGAGCGACCCGCGGGGTTAGCTTATACTTGCTACCACCTACCTTTGATCGACCAGAAGGGCGGCGTCACTAGACTATTGAATTTGACACTATTGCCGGACACGTGCTAGACATTGTTCTCTTCTCTCACTAAATTTTCTGTGTGTCCTCTTCGACGTACTTTTCGAGACTCTTCTCCCGTGAGCCCGGGTGTCGCGCGAAATACAATTATCGCACGCGCACTTAAGTCGCGTACCGGTCGCTCACAATTACAATATACAGGGTGGACGTCCGAACAGATTGGTATTACCTTTGCCTTTACAGTCTGAAACACAATCAGTTGTGAGGCATCTATTACTTAACTCAGTTAATGGTGCAATTAGTTGATCAGAGGTGGATTTAACCACATATGTGCTTAAACCATAGATGTCCTTACTGTGGCCATTCCTGAGTGCTCCATATACTTCGCGCACCTTCGCTTGGGATACTGGTTTGAAGTCAAAATAATTATTGCTGGGGATATTTACATTATGTAAATAAGTACTAGGGTCGTATGTAGCTTGAGGAAGTTCGTTATTTATATTGGTTGCTATTTTTGAAAAATAGCCATTCACGGCGGAAGGATCGATATTTTTAGAAAACTGACTCTGGTTGATCTTTCTGAAAGTGTTTATGATATTCCAGGAAGCCTTAACAATGTGATTTTAGTTGTTTATTCGTTTGTCATTAAATTTTTGCTTTGGGAGTTTTATATTAGTTGTATATTGCGCTCTAAGATTAGTACCTGCAGTAAAATTGTACATGAAAATGGTAAAACAGAAGGGTTGGCCAATTTTGTGAGGTTGATTAAAAGATTATAGTAGGTATTCAAATTGATATTATTCCAACAAAATTTCCTTGTGCCATCCTGAAAAAACTGTTACCATCGATATCTGACCTTCTATTTCAAGTTTAATTAATTTTTGTTTTGTTTTGTAGGGAAAAATAATATCTACAACTTTTGTTTGAGAAATTTTGACAGACATGTGTTTCATGTTTGCAGTGCATAATGAAAATTTGATATGGTCTAGACGGTTGTGAACAGTAAACGATTTCCAAACCGTTCACGACGGAGAAAAATCCTCTAAGGTATTCACCAACCTCTGAATGAAACATGTTTACAATTAAACATAATGGAGGACCAGGAAGACTAATGCCAGTAAGAATGGTAGAAGTAGAGGAACATCTACTGAACATAGTAAAGTGTAATCCAGGTATTTCTATTAGAAAAAATGCAAATGTTTTGAATGTAAGTAATTGGATGAATGGAATATTTTAAAACCTCAGTTATTGTACCCAGATCACATTCACCGCATTGAGGCACTTATTCCTGCCGATTGTCATCAACGCCTTGCATTTTATCGTGGCTTCTGCAAACGTTGGTTCAGATTCTTGTACTACTGGTACGGATTATTTTACCCAATATACCAAAGTGGAAATTTTTCAAAAATTTCAATAATTTATTATCTTTTCACAATAACCAAACAAAGCAAAGCAAAGCATACATTGATGATAATATTTTTTGTTTGCACGGTATAATGAAACATCAGTTTTTCACATCAGTTTTCCACATCAGTTTTCAGTGAATGTGGAATGGCTTGTATTACTAAACCTATTATTTACCAGGAAGGCTTACTGGTAAGGTGTATCGATTTTTTTTTTTGGAACACGCGCTATCTGACTTACTTGATCTAAGAGACATTTGTTAATAAAAGAAAACCATCAAAGCACAAAAGATTCTTAAATAATCCGAGGAATAACCCTTTTAAGCGTTGGCCCAATGTTTGCTAAACACCCTGTTTAATAAAGCCTAATTTCTTGCGTTATCGTTTTTATTTTTACTTTATTTTACATTTTAGTAGGTACCTAATCAGCCCTGTCTAGACGAACTTATTTTTTTCACATATGAGGGGAGTCAGGTACGCATTCTGCATTGTTTTAAGTGATTTCTTGTATTTTCATTCAACGTCATTCAAACATATTATTTTAATTTTTAAACTGGTTAATATTTTATTTATTTCTTTATTTATTCTTTTGTTGTTGTTACTTGTGCCTTTGGTATTTTTCAAAAATTTGCCGCCCGTGGATTTTGCCGCCCTGGGCTATAGCCCCTATAACCCCCCTTAAATCCGCCACTGCTAACAATAGTTATTAGAAGATTATCATCATCAGCAGCATTCATCATGTGGCACTACAGCCCTCTGTGGATCTTGGCCTCCTCTACCAGCTTCTTCCAGGACACTCTGTCCTAGACAACCTCCCTCCAACTTTCGACCTTCAGATTAGAAGATCGTGAATGTGGAAATGTACAAACGTTTTTGAATCCTCTTAAGCATAGAGAATCAAACCTGTAATACATGCATTACGGTGTCCGTTATCAAATTTTTGGTCAAATTTTATTGATTACGGGGCAGGAAAGTGCTGGAAAGAATGCCGGAAAAATAGGCCTCCTAAATTTTGGCGCCGATCGGTTGTGATTAACATGTCGTCGGCTTGGTGTTACAAGGCTGCATGTAACATTTTTTCAATTTTTAGGTCTACAACTTTACAGGACCATAGGTTTTCAAGGCAGCATCTTTGAGCTTGTTGGAAGGTTAAAATCGGAATATTAAGAACCTGTGATATAAAAAAAATCTAATTACAGTGCACAATACATCATTTTCGGTAATGACAATCATATTTTAAGTCCTTATTCCCAAATTTATAAATTTTCACATAGAACCTTGTAACATTAAGCCGACGATGTGCCTAAAAGCGAAAAACTATAAAAAAACAGGTAAAACGGCCATTATCGCAAAAAATGCTGAAAGATGCATTCGCCAAAACTCTTAAAAGTGTGCTCAGAAATTTAAATTTTTTTATACATACTTTTTTCGTCGCTGAATCGAACGATCTAACGCAGAAATCTCTACGATACGTGGAAAAAGTTATGAGCAAAACAACTTTTGGCACAAAAATCTGACTATATACGTTTGTTCCAATTAAACGTTAGTAAATGAACCTTCGTCTGTATTTTTCTCGATATATATTTTTTTTTGCTGCATATTATAAACGTTCAAGATGTTAATTATGAAATGCAGCTTTGCAATGGAAAGTGAGAATTTAACGCCGGAGTTTATTAATTCCCCAAATTGATGAATTTTTCCGAGCAGCACGGCACACCCCTTACTTTTTTTAGGTTTTAATTAAAAATACGGTTTATACACAGCTCGCTAATTCACCGGGCGCTTTAAGCCGCACTTTCGGGCACCAAGCATTACTCAGGAGTGCATCGCGGCATAATTAACGTCTTTGCATACTTTTTTTGCAATAAAACCGCGACGCTATTTTGTTCTCTAATTAGGGACGAGGTAATTGCGTTATGCGGTCTGTTTAATGGCAGGACTCGCCTCATTAAATAAAGTACGCCAGTCTTATTAAATTGTTTTATAAACATTTTAAATTACTTTATGTAAACATTAAGCTAATTTTGCAACGGACACGCTGAGATAGGAAGACACAGAGAGAAAGAACAATACAGAGAGAGAGAGAGAAATAATTTTAGTTATCTTATTAATAAATTTTACTCATACTGTGGACTTGAATTCATGGTCGCAGTGTCAGAGATGTATTTTTCCTACTGAAGAAAAGTCACATCTTAGCTTGACATTCAAAGGAGTATTCAAAAAAGGTATGCATCGATATTAAAGTTATAATTATTATCATTATCATTACCTTATCATAATCTTATCATTATTATTATTATTATTATTATTATCGATATTAAACTACGATTGAAAATTAACTGGAAATCAAGATAGATAAACTGATAGCTTATATTTAAAATAGGATGATTGTCACTAAATCTCAAACGATTCTTTCTATACATTTGTTGATATTTGTGGCTATGAAGGTATATTTTGTAATGTTGTAATGTTGACATTCAAAAGAGTGTTCCAAAAATGTATGTATTAATATTAAACTCAGGAAATTACCACGATTGGTAATGAACTGGAAATCAAGACAGATAAACTGACAACTTATATTTAAAATATGATGATTTTCATTAAATCTCAAACGATTCTTTCTATACGTTTGTTGATATTTGTTGCTATGAGGATACATTTTGTAATGTCACAACCTCAGATGTAAACTATTTCAATAGTCAAATAAATGATTTGCTCTCTTGTAGTAAAGGCGATTGCATATTTCAAGTGTGAAGGTCACGGTTGGTTAATTTGAAAACAGAGGTGAATTAATATGATGGATGACAAACTCATGATTTAGTTTTTACCTTATTCATCAAGTTCACCATTTAACTGAGAATATATTAGAATATAAGAATAAAAGAATATATTAGAATATATGTTAGAAATTTTAAAACAGGTTTTTCTGAAAACTCATTGGGCGGTAAAACACTGTTTTGAGGTGCACAGTGTTTCCGCATGGATTAAGGCTTCGGTTGTGGACCGGGTTTCCTGGCTGAAGAACCTGCGTGAATGGTTCAGCTGTAACAGCACGGAGCTATTTAGAGCAGCGGTGAATAAGATAAGAATAGTTATGATGGTGTCCAACCTCCGGTAGGAGAAGGACTGCATGAAGAAGTGGACTGGGTGAATTAAAATACGCAATGGGTTTTATACGTTTATTGAACACGGTGCGCTTGTCAAACGAAGAGACGAATAGTTCACGGTAGGTGAAAGTAGGTACTATATATTGCGACGACCGTCGCTCCGGAAGTCATATTGAGTCAAGGTCAACCACCTGCTCGAAAGTTCGCGCTGTGGGTGAGTCATCACTCCGGAAGTTTCTAGCGCGATTAGCTGAAAAAATCAAGGCCCTGTCTTCTGGAAATAGAAAAGCCTAGAAACACTTCGGAGGGATATAAAAAGGAATGAACGACGTGACCAGGCAGTCGGTACAAGAAGTCGGTCAACGAAGAAAGCCAAGCTAAATAGTGACTAACCGGACGTTATTGCGAATAATTAGCGGTGTAAATTGTAAATAGTAGTGAACATTATTTTTAATAAAAATCAGTAATTAGTGGTAGTACGAAATTCTTTAAATCTACGAATCCGGCCGGTCTTGGCTACAGTTTGTAATAAAGGAGTGAATGAGACGAATAGTAGATAGAGCCTAGAGGTCAAGAGGTGAGTTTGATATGAACTATATACCTATATTACCACAAAAGTCAGTCAAGTTAAAGTATCGGTTTGGGCCGATCTAAATTTAACTTCCGTTCGAATTATAAATTGTATAATGCAAAATTGAGTGAGAAAAAGAACTGCCAAAGTTAACGAGTATTTATTTATCGATTTTTACAGAATAAAACTTAAATATGAAGCGAAATAGACCTAGTAGATTCCAGCAAAGAAACATCAAGAAATCAAAAGAAATTGAGCACGAATCCTTATCGGGATCAATTTTTAAGTATGTAGCACCTTAGGCTTCATTGTTAAGAAATACAACTCAGCAAAGTGTTGAAAGTGACCTTCTTGATGAAACAGATGTTGTAGAAAGACAGTGCCAAAATGCATTGGATGGGGGGACGCAGGGAAGAGAGCCTGATATACGAAACGAAAGACAAGGTGGAGAAGATCAACATCAAGAAGGATATAATAAAGAAAAAGGACAGAATAGCGACAATGAAGAAGAATCAGAGCAAATTGAAAACGATGAAGAAGAGCTACATGATAATGACAAAACTAATTTATCTTATTTAACTCGTTTCGATGTTACTACTTGGCCAACACCAATGCCGGATGATTTGAGAGTTGAAATTGATAAACCAAGAAGTGAACCCTATCAAAATAGAGATAGCTTATTTTTAGATACTGTGCAAAGATCTGGAGATAAAATAAAACGAAAGAGCCGACATTTCAATTCAGAATGGTTTTATAAAGCGTTACCAAATGGAGAATATGTACTCAGAAAATGGATGGTATACTCTCAAACAAAAAACAGTTTATACTGTTTTTGCTGTAAACTGTTTACGCACCATGAGTTCTACGCGTTTAATTTATGGTCGAAACTAAATCCTAAAATGTCTGAACACGAAAATTCTGAGAACCATCTATCCTGTTTTGAAAAATGTAAAATTTTGGAAAATGGATTGAGGCTGCAAAAACCATTGACCTTAAACATCAAATTGTCTTTCACCAAGAAAAGAAGAAGTGGCATGAAATTATGAGTCGCCTTTTAGATGTTATTCTTTTCCTGGCACGCCAAAATCTTCCTCTTATGAGGCATAGAGAAGGGGTTTCATCAGACAATAGGGGGAATTTCTTAAAATTAGTTTATCTATTGTCGAAATATGACCCAGTGCTAAAAGAGCACATGATAAGAATGAAATATGCCTGTACAAAACGGAAACGGGTAGATTCTTATTTGTCCAAAGACATTCAAAATTAGTTCATCCGCCATTTGCGGAAAGAGGTGAAAAATAATATTGTGGACGACATTAAATAAGCTAAATATTTCGGAATTATTTTCGATAGTACTCCAGACATATCACATGTTGATCAGATGAGTTATGTAATCAGATGTGTTCATATTGAAGGCGATCAAGTTGAAGTGCAGGAATCATTTCTAGGTTTCTTCCTTGTAGCTGGAAAGACTGCAGTCGAACTTACTGAAAATATCCTTACGCAGCAGGAGAGTGATAACATCGACATACATCTATGTCGGGCTCAAGGATATGATATCGCTGCAACCATGACAGGAGTTCATGGTGGTGCACAAGTAAATATCAAAAAACATAATCCTGAATCGTTGTTTATGCCTTGTACTAATCATTCGCTAAATCTATGTGGAGTACACTCTTTCGGGAGTGTTAGTCCAAGTGTAACTTTTTTCGGAATAGTATAAAGAGTTTACACGTTTTTTTCGACATCGACACATCAATGGGAAATTTTAATGAAAAGTGTAGGCGTATCTGTCAAAAGACTAGTAGAGACAAGGTGGAGTGCTCATCACAACGCTGTTAAATCACTGTAGGATAATTTTGAGAAACTTGTATTAACACTCGAAGACATGTGTGATCCCAGCAGAGAAAACAAGAGAAGCAGCATTTATACTCTTACCAGCTTTGTGTGACGTAAGTTTATTTATGCTACGTTTTTTTTGTGTGAAGTCCTAGAAGAAGTTAACCAGACACAAAAGTATATACAAACATCTGGGCTCGCGAAAAGTGTGTCATAATAATCAAACCACTAAAAAAAATCCTTCGAAGCCAACGCATCCGAATAGTGGAAAGACTATTTCCTACGCAACTGAAAAATGTAAGGACTTGGATAATTTGATTGGAAGAAGAGGAAGGAGGAGATTCCGAAAACGTATGCCAGGAGAAATGGCCCAAGACGCTGGACTAATATTGCCAGAAGAGCTGCAGAGAGCTATTTTAGAATGTCTTGATAGATTTTACGGAGAATTAGACCATCGTTACAGGGCAATTAATGACATTCTCATAACATTTGGTGTTGTTCAGACTAAAACTCTGCTTACGTCAACAGAAGAAGAACTTCGTGGTATAGTTACAAATCTGACAAAAATCTATGATGAATTTTCTGCAGAGGACATTATTTTTGGAGATATTAAGACTGAGGCGCCACTTGGAAGTCGCCAGCATTTCTTTCCAAGAAGCGGTTAAATGGACTACCTTGGAGCTTCTGAAATTCATTGTAAAATGGGACTATTCTGAGTCTGTTCCGAGTCTAGCGCTGTGTCTATGATTGTTTTAACTGTTTGTGTTTCGGTGGCTTTTTGTGAATGGAGTTTCTCAAAATTAAAGATGATAAAATGTTACTTAAGATCAACAATATTTCCATATTGTTTATTGAAAAGGAGAAGAAATTACAATTTTTAAGTGTGATCGAATATTTTAGCAACATAAAGTCACATAAGCACGTTTAGTATTTGTCGTTTCATTTTGGGGATGCTCAATAGAAAACCGCCACGGGTGCCAACCCATGCTATGCCGCCACTGCTTAGCCAGCTTCGATATTCCAGTTGTGGCCGGTTAGAATGGGAAGTTCCGGACACTGGCCACTAGATTAGGCTGCGGCACAGATATACAAAATATTTTAATTCGAAAAGTGCCCAATCGCGAGGACAGCGCATATGGGAAATACATGAAAGATAAATTTTATCATGATAACTAGACATACTTATTTTTTACCGATTTAAATGAACTTTAAACTAACAATCAATAAAGCAAAAAGCAGAAACATGATGCCAGAGACTACACTGAAAATTAAGCACACATAAGATTAGCCGGGAAAAACCATTGTGAGAGGAAGCCCGAGACGAAAAAGGAGGTGTTTTTTTAATGTATATACAGATGTAATATTGTTTCAGTTTTAGATATAAAGAAATGCACGAAAAAAAAATTATTTTGCACTAAATGTATATTTCGGTTACATCATCACATTGACTATTATTATTAGTGTACCATCGATGTGACTGACATGTACGGACTGTGGGAATGACGCGTTCCGTAAGATCGAGCAGTCTACTGTCGTTGTCTACCGTGGCCCTCTGTACGGGATCCGACAAGGATAGCAGACTGCTCAGTCTTACGGACGCGTCATTTCCATAGTCCGTGGCTGCACATTTAGTGCAAACTAACTTGATGTCCCTCATTAGTTAGAAATGTTAAACAGAGTGTTATCCATACACATTACTTCTGGTTTAATCAATATCACATCGACGAACTGGTTCCTAGAAAATAAGGGTATTCACAGCATCGACTCTTGTTTCTCTTATTTGTTCTCAATGTGAGTACTAATTAAATTGCTTATAGCCACGAGATGATGGGGCAGCGCTGTGATGCGGTCATGAACGTAACAGATCGAACCGAGCACTAACCGCACTAACGAACTCGACGGTCGCCAAATCGTCCGCCCGCACCCCCAGCTACCCCCATTGACGCACAGGCCACCCTACGGTTTTGATTAAATTTGCAATTTAATTCGCACATTAATCGCGCACAGGCAAAAACGCAACAACTCGCACTGGGGACGAGGGGAGGCGGCAAATTAATTTGGGTGTATCTGTTTGTCGGTATGCAAATGCTCATCGTGTAAATCGTTTTTTGCACAGTAGGGGAGGAGACATTTAAACCTTATCCGTTCAGCACACTCCGCGTCAGGCCTCGTCCTTGGTTCGGCACTAAAATTTATAATTTCCGAGGGGGCGTTTGCTCTGTGCTTGCTTTATGTGCCTCGGAGCATGGTTGAGAGGCAGTACCGAGCATCCTTGCCAAAACGAAAATATCGCTAGATTTTATGGTAATGGGTCTCTGAATTAATGTGGCATAATTGTACTGTACTATCAACAATTATTTAGATAAAACAAGCCCTTGAGCTGTTGGAAGTATGTCTGCTGGGTACAAAACGCCAGTTAAAATCTGGTGACAACAATCCATTATAGGCCTGTAGGGATGTATAGGAGTAGGGATGCATATTCAAGTCTTTCTGCAATTTTTTTTGGCAGTTTCCTTAACTCCTTAACACTAACATAGTCATAGTCGCGTCTTATCTAAATAATTGTTGATCGCACGTTATAATAAAATTGATAATCACTCATAATTCAGCATATTTTTTACTTCACAAAATTTTATCCCTTTCTTTGTAGGTATACGGGTGTTTGCTAATGGTGTTTAGTCAATTTGGAAATGGAATCAGAGCAAACCATACAAAAAACGTCATATAACCATGTGACGTTGTGATGTGGGTCTAGAAGGCGCTGTAAGAAGATATTCAATACAGTGTCTTAATAGATACAGTGGCGACAATAGGACATATGCGGCCGCCATGTCTTAATTAAATTACCATTTAGCTAGCGCTGTACCAATACCACCTGCACAACTTGCTCCTTGCAGATGGCATTGGCGGTTGGCCTTACTGTGAGGCGCACTTCGTTTTTATTGAGACGGATTTTGCTAACGTTTTATGGCCAGTGGCGGCGGAACGATTTTTATTTTGGGGGGAGGGGGACTATAGACTAGAATTAATTTGAAAATAAATTAATATTTTGTCAATTGAGGTTATAGCCCTGGATCGATTGTCAAAAACATTTGCGAAACTACGTGCTTTATTAAAATGAAAGGAAAGGAAACATTATTGGATCTGTTATCTGTTATTATACAATGTATGCACTATATATAATATAAAACTATACATTTGGCAAAATCTTATTAATTATACGACTTGAATTTTCCTCTTTTTCTTCGCAAAAAGATACAAAACTTTTTGGATCATTTTTTTTGTTAGGTTCTTTTCAATATGCAAAACAGACAGGTTATGAAACCTCTTCTGGCTCATGCTTGTTCTCAGCTAGGTCTTTATTTTCTCCTCATGGCTCAAAAACTGCGTTCGCAACCTGCAGAACTTATAGGAAGGGATATAGCAACTTGTAACAATTTAAACAAATTGGGCTGAATACTATTTTTAACATATTTTTTTAATATTGTAAGCCCGCTGATTGGCTCGTTTTTGATCATTTGTTTGGTTATTTTCATTTCGGCTTGGAGAAGTTCTAAATCTATTTTAAACAATTCTGAATAATGTTCTATGAAGGCTTTACCGCCTTCATATGATAAATTCATAAAACTGTCAACATTTTTGGTAAACTTGAGTTCGCCAAATCTTACATTAAAATGCCCTATGATAGAATCCATAACGGGCAGATACACAGCCACCCTACCAATGATCTTCTAATGTCGCACCCCGAACTTGAATCTCTTGTCCTATAGAAGTTTCTATAACATAGTCAGATAACCCTTGTGGCAATCGTCGTTTCTTGCACATTCCCATTGGTTCGAGAGATACGTCAAATTGTTCAGCGAATTTTATAATCTTTGGCCACAAAACTGTAAAATTCTCTCGATCTTCTTCTGATGCTGAAATGGTGGATTTAATTTCTTCACTTGCCCTGCCCAATGTAGAATTTGGATTCTGAAATGCTAAGCTGAGAGGGTTCACCATGCTCAGAACAAGATGATACACAAAAAGGGAAACCACAAATTCGGCCTTACTTATACAAGTAAGTATTCCTATAGCTTCCACTGAATCACTGTCCTTTGTGTCTGATATTTCCTGCTCTAAAGAGATTGCTTTACAGCATTATAGTTTCTAATTAAATAAACTGGCTCCTCATTGTACAGATGAGGATGTGGTATCTGTCTTCGCAGCGGCGTTGGCAGAACTTGCAGTGCCAGTCGTCCTCAAAGTGGAACCCTGTTTGCCCTGAGTGGAGCCCTGGGTGTAGTTGTTTGCTACGAACGACCAGTTTTTAATTTCTCTGCTTTGTTCGTACATACTGTATTCATCCCTGTCTAAGTTGCATTCTCTGAACAGGTCCTCCGATAGGGATCTCCAGCTGACCAGCTGATGGCACAGGGTCGAAAATGTTAATTTGTGTAGGCCTAGGAGCCGTTTGATGAAATAGCTCTTAATCCAGTTCAATAAGGTTTTTCAGTTTAAGGAGGTGCGATATTTCTTTTAACGCGCAAGTGGCGATCGGCTTTATTTTTTGTTGGAATAGGGAGTGTCTGCCCTCAATTAATACCTTTGTTCGGTGACTCAGGGTGTTTATGGACCTTATCGCCTGAATCTTCTTTGCACGGTTGTGTTCTGTGAAGATGGTGGTGGGTTGCAGGGTTACCACTAGGTAAACATTGCAGGAAAGTGCACGTTTTCAGTTTTTCAGCGATATTTCAGGAACTCTGCAAGATAATCCGGATTTTGTTTCAGTATATTGAAAGGCACAAAAATGAGAAACCTTTTTCCCATTTGACCAACTCTGTATATATTTCCGTTTGATAGATCCTAATGGTGGACGTCGTAAAAGTAACCACCCTGTATACAGGGTGAGTTTTTTCGGATGTTTAGTATCTATCTCGGAAACTAGCGGAGATAGAGGAACGATTAAATGGGAAAAGAATTGCAGTTTTACGAGTTCAATTTCATGAGCTTTTTGTTTATTGGAAAAATTGCATGGCTAACTAGATATCTCGCAAAAATATATGTTTTGTTATTTGGTTCGGTGCCTATGGATCTGTTATTATTTACTTTAGAAAAAATGTGTAAAGGAAAAAGTTGTACGTAATTATGTGCTTAATAATACAATCTAACCGATTATTTTATTAAAGCTATAATTTTTGAGTTATGAGAGTTTTTTCTAATGGAAACCATATTTGGCCAGAACTTTATAAAGCATTCGCTTTTTCAACTATTCTAATGATATACCACTTGATCTAGTTATTTTTATAAATAATTAAATTATCGTTATTTTTTACTTTTCATTTTCGAACTATTCAAGAAGTAGGCTATGGAAACAATTGCTAGATGCGCAACGCGTTAAATAATAAAACCCAAGTTAGTTATTAAAAATTTTCTTTTCATTTCGAAAATATAAACATTATTATTTTGGTGTAAAATGTTTATTTCGTTGGAGTTTTACAATTTTATATAAAAATTATTTCTGATAAAACAAAATTACATAAGTACAAAACTACTAATGAATGGCAGATAAATTGAGAAACAATACAAGCATATTAGAACGTAACTAAAGTTGTACCAAAACAACGTAATTAAAGTTAGGAAAGTATTTAAGACTAAATATGTTCAAAAGGTTCACCATTATGATAAATGCACACCTTTTTAAAACATAATTTGTTGCTTTTCTAACGGAGCGTCCATCAATATTAGCAAAAACTTGTAACTTGTAATTACAGCTTCTCTAAGGTCATATACTGTGACGTACGATGTTTGATACACTCTATGTTTGTTTTACCATTCCCCATAAATCAAAATCTAATATCGGCCTAAAATCTAAGATCGGGAGATCGGCCACCTCTATAATTGTCGTTTGTAACTATCATTTTTTTCTATAGCGTACTACTTCGAATAGTTCGAAACTGAAAAGAAAAAAATTCCCACAATTTAATAATTTACAAAAATACCTATGTAATATGACATAACATTAGAATCGTTGAAAAGAGGCCTTTCTTATACAGTCATGGTTAGAATAATAATAATCGGTTAGACTGTATTATTTACCACATAATTTCCTATAACTTACTCCTTTACACATTCTTTCTAAAGTCAATAATAACAGAGCAATATGCTCCGAACAAAATAACAAAACATATATTTTTTCGAGATATCTAGTTAGCCATGCAATTTTTCCAAAAAACAAAAGGCTCATAAAATTAAACACGTAAAACTGCAATTCTTTCCCCATTTAATCGTCCCTCTATCTCCGCTAGTTTGCGAGATCCCCATACTAAACATCCGAAAAGACTCATCCTGTATATAAACTGTTTTACTTTCCTATTGTCTGATGTTTAGGGTAATTTTAATTTCATTTTCCAAATCAGTTATTTCCTCAGCAGTTTCATATTCATCGCATGATTTACTATTTTTGGCATTTCGGTTTAGGGAGGAGCGTGTCATCGCATCCAAATTCATCGCTCTTGATTTTAGTTATAATGTTTGGGTAATTACGGGAAATAGCTGGTTTGACGAATTTAGATTAATTGTGGCGACATTCGGATCGACCTCCCTTGAAAATAGGACTAAGATGTTGCTAGTCATCGTCATGGTTTTGAGTGTTTTTTTCTAAAATATAATATAGTGTGCAAAATAGTGTGTGTGTGATTTTTTCAAATGGACTAATCTGGAAAAGTAGTTTATTTTTAGCGTTTGTGCGCTGATAAACGAAAGTAATTAAGTTATTCCGTGTCCCGCCGGGCAGGTAAAATAACTGACAGAAATCAAATTTATTTTAGCATAAAGAAGTTACCTATACTCTGATTTTTCTAAACTGGCGTTCACGTCATCAAAATAACAATCATAATAATGATGGCACAATTTTACAAGGTTGCCAGCTGTCCTGGATATTTAATAATGGCTGCAATTAGCTGTTGCGCCCGTGCAATCTTGTACGACAGTGTGCGGTTCGTATCACATTCGTCGACTTCTCTGCCGTTTATCGTACAGATATCAATCTTGTGGTTAGGGTTTAACATCTACAATATCAAAATATGTGTTAGGTATCAAATTGTATTATTGGCTAATAATTGATTATTAATATTAGAGGCGGGACCTGTGCTTTTATTTGTTTATATAAGCCGGAGCGACGCGCTCAGCTTGCGAACGAATGGCATTGAGTTACTGACCTTTATGGAGTGTGCATGAAAGTTCGGGGGTGCTGATTGTGAGGAAAGCATGTGTGATCTAATGTTTTGGTGTGCGTTGCAATGTGGATGGTTATGGATTAGGTGTTGGAATGGATTAAAGGTTAGTACCTAAACTACAATATGTATATCAGATTGAGGTGTTTCGACATATGCAATTAGATTGTTATATTCACATTATGTAAATGAATGATTCTTTGCAACTTCGGGGCTCACATAAAGGGGAGGTTCGTCCTAGTAATTGCATTAAGAGAGGTTTGTCCTAGTAATTGCAATAAGAGAGGTTCGTCCTAGAGGTTCGTCCTAGTAAATGAAATAAGAGAGGTTCGTCCTAGTAATTGAAATAAAATAGGTTTGTCCTATTAATTGCAATAAGAGAGGTTCGTCCTAGTAAATGAAATAAGAGAGGTTCGTCCCAGTAATTGAAATAAGAGAGGTTCGTCCTAGAGGTGCGTCCTAGTAAATGAAATAAGAGAGGTTCGTCCTAGAGGTTCGTCTTAGTAATTGAAATAAGAGAGGTTCGTCCTAGAGGTTCGTCCTAGTAAATGAAATAAGAGAAGTTCGTCCTAGTAATTGAAATAAGAGAGGTTTGTCCTAGTAATTGCAATAAGAGAGGTTTGTCCTAGTAAATGAAATAAGAGAGGTTCGTCCTAGAGGCTCGTCCTAGTAATTGAAATAAGAGAGGTTTGTCCTAGAGGTTCGTCCTAGTAAATGAAATAAGAGAGATTCGTCCTAAAGGTTCGTCCTAGTAATTGAAATAAGAGGGGTTTGTCCTAGTAATTGCAATAAGAGAGGTTTGTCCTAGTAATTGAAATAAGAGAGGTTCGTCCTAGTAAGAGGTGTATGTCACTGCTTTGCACATAAAGGTGAATTACAATAGTCGTAGAGAATAATGGTCGAAGCCATGACTGCTAGGAATTCAGTTGGCAAGAGAACAACTGGCGGGGAATGGGAGATGCTCCCCCGGTAAGTCCTTCCAATTATAGTTAATATACAATATTGAAAGAATACTCTTTATATGTGGGGAAATCATTTGGAGCCAATGCCTTCTTCGGATCGAGTTCAATATAAAACCTGCGGATCCTGACGAATCAAAATTCAGTATATTATGTAAGTGAATATTATTATTACCAGGTAAAATGGCGAAAATTTAAACATTAAATATGGCGTCAAGTTAAGGCTGCGTTTGGGAAAAGAACTAGCTTAACATATGCATTGTAATAATCGATCAAATGTTCAAGTCAAACAAATTAAACGTCAAAGAAGTTTGGTTATACACACATGTATGAGCATGTGTTAGTGAAGAAGATGTGGCATCGTCGCCGAAAAAATATTACGGCTGCCAACATAACATGATTTATTGCATGATTGGCAGGCGAAATTGTGTCCGCGGTTAATACACCGATTACCTATTTATAACCACCGGTGATCAGTGTTATGTAACAAATGATCCTCAGATTAATTTCGATTCATAAACTATTGTTATGCATACTCTCCAAAACCATCACGTTGGTACGAAAAAACCTCATCGCACAGCTGTGTGATGACGTGAACGTCAGTTTAGAAAAATCAGAGTATAGCAACAAAACGCTGGTGATTTGCAAACATGTGATCCCAATCAATGGTATAGCCCTATATTGGCCCCTTATCTCAAACACACGGTATGTATTTATTAGATCGAAACGTTAATATGGGAAATCATGCTTGAAACATCGTAACTGGGACAATGTATACAGCTTCAAACTTTGCCATTTACAGTGATCCTCGAATAAACATAGTAACTAACAATAATTATGAATCTCGAGCATTGTAATTCACTATATCGTCGGTTTAGAGGTGAAACTCATTAGAAGCGAAAATTAGTTAGATATGTTTAAATGTCTTATTTTCATTTTATTTTTGACTATAAACTCACAAATACAGATAATTAGCAATTAGTGTTTTGTGTTCGTCTAGAAAGAACTTCTTGAGTAACTTTTCTGTTTTAAGACCAAATTAATATTAATATATCTTACATATTTCAGAAATATAAAAATGTTATTAATAATGTTTACCTCTACACGAACGATATACCCTTAAGAGGCCTCTTTACCCAAACGCGGTATAGGGAATTGTATGTAATCGACAGTCAAGCTAATTCATGAACGGATCAACATAATTACAATCGGCGACCTGATTTAGAAAGTTTATACATTTATCTTTAATTGTGCTGAGTTGTTTTTAAGAAGTAATAAAATGGTGATTTATCATGTTGATTAAAAGAATGGCATGTTTAGAAAATTTGTGAAATTTTCTTCTGTATTTATTTAATTAAGACAGGGTACATATAATGGAAATTCCCTCAGGGTATTTCGAGCTAATGTTGTTGCGAACCACCTTCTTTTTCTTATTCCAATATCGTGAATTATAATGCAGTATTCTTGTCAGCACAAAAATCCGATTAGGTGATCAGAAATAAGTCACATTTGGTGTATTTCTTAAAACTACTTTGTCTAATTGTAGATAAATGTCTAAACTTTCTATATCAGTTCTCCGAGTGAAATTATGTTAACCCGTTCTTGAATTATTTGGCTATCGCTTATTAATAATGCCGTATACTAGCTGGGGTAAATAGGCCTCTTAATTACACGCGCTCGAGTATAAAGTTCACCCCAAGTATAAAAGGCTGCCATTTTTTTTATAAACCAAATCACACCACTGCTGCTTCATCTAATATCTTATTACAGTGTGTACTACTACTGTATAACTTTTTTTTTTATTTTAATTTTTTTAATTTTTGTTTTGTTTGTCGATAATAATTTGTTATTTTTTGTCTATATTCAAGTTTCATTATAAATTATCGATATGAAAAATGCATGACTTTATAAAATATAATGTTTTTATAAGGTTTTTGAGTAATATGATTGTGTGTAAAAAATACACCACGTATGTAGTTATGCTATATTTTGGGGCGTGTTAAGTTAAAGGTTAACACCGTCTACGTCAAATAAATGCTACCGTGTTTTAACAATAAAATTAAAAACAATTTGAACAAAGCAATAATTATATGATATCATGTTCTGATTGGCGCCGACGCGACGGCTCGTAAATAATTTTCCGCATGTATTATTCACCAAACACGATTCGAAACGTCCTAATTTAATCTAACTTGACTCGCTGTGGCGGATGCTGACCCCGTATCCCGAAACATGTCACAGTTACGCCGTTGCAATTCAAGTTTTAATACGTTGCGACTGCGTAAACAACTACAAATCTAGAACCATAGTGAGAAACGAACATAATTATTTCCCGTAGTTGGTCGCGTCACAGCCAACTGTTCGTTCACGGCCCGAAAGTTAACCTCCCCGGACCGGACCCGATGGAATTCACGAGTGTTTATCGCCACCGTTTTTACCGCCACCCACTTTACAGCGGGTTAACAGTGTGTACACCGTTTCTAAATAAAACTTTTAATATAATATTACAACATAATATACCGAGTGTTCTATAAGAAGGCCCAAGTCTATAGCCATTTCAATCGTTATTTACCCATGAGCAAACCAGCATCAGGGAGGTTTTTTTTTTATAAAAGTATACATACAGGTTATATTGCCTGTGTATACTTTTATCAAAACTTCATCAATCGCGTGGCGATGCCTGCAATATAGACAACCAACTTTACAACGGCCTAAATTTTATCGCATTTCATTTTTTATTGCTATCGAGCTGAGGTCATTGAGGAGGTCCATTTCGGTGGCAAAACTTTAGTGCTTAATTGCTACTCAACTTCTTTGAGTAACAAGAAAAATACAGAAACCTTCAAATGTAGTGAACGGCCACCAAAAGAAACACAAATTTCTTGAAAATAGTCATGGGTAGATAGATTGTTATTCGTGGTAAAATAATACAACGAAAGACTAACTCAAAAACAGTAGCTGAGGATTCTCAGGTAATAAAATCAACACCATTTTAATCTTAGATGGAAAAATTTTAATATCCAGTCTCAAAATATATTGTAGCATTTATTTGAAGCTGCCCAACTTAGTAGTACGACGAGCATAATATGGAACTTCGTTCACACTCCGCCGTACCTTCACCAGTTCATCTTCTTGGAAGATGAACCCTGCTCCTCGAACCAGTAGACTAACAATCTAATCAGCCAGCTTCCAGCGTGCGGTTGGTTGAGGTGCTGCTTTCCAGTAAAGAGGGCAATCTTACAAATCTTGGGTAAAATGCAAATGGTTATTTGTTATAGCCGAACAGCTGGAATCCAAAATAGGAAAATAAATCTAATTTTTGTCCATCCATTTTGGTTGTTGAATTTAAGACACGTGGGAAATGCTTTTACTAGTAGTAGAAAACTAAAAGTAGCCATCTCATATCTCCAAAGAACATTCAATAACCAGGCAGAAATAAAAAGAGTTCTGAATTTTTCCATCGCTTACGTACAGATACGTAGACATGGTATCGCCTTGCGTAGATGTTATCTAGGCTGCTGTATTACATTCGACGTTTGCCTGTGTAGTAGGGTGGTCCTAATTATCGAGCAAAATCTAAGTTTTTAAAATTATATAGCTACCACCTGCGGATATTTTTTCTTTTGATGTGTGCAATGCACGAGCAAAATTTCAGCTTGATTAAATAATATTTAGGGATTGTAACGGGTCGGTTTTGACTACGGCGAAATCTGCCTTTAATTTTAATTGCGCTCACGGACAGTCAACGTAGGCACACGTTTTTTTAAGCGTATACGCATTTCCGGGCTGCGTATAATTATGATCCGGCCACGAGGCGCTGGGATGCGGCAGAACGCAGCAGGCTCTCGTTGAGTGTAAAAGTGTCGGAAGATACACGTTTTTGTTTTTGGCATATTGCCAACCGTTTTCCGGAATCTCAAATGTGTTCTCCAATAATCGCCCTATGAGGGATTAAGCGACACCGGCACAAAGCAAGAGGGAACTGCAATAATCGGCTATACACCAGAGTGTTTTTTTGGCTAGGGGCTGAAACAACCCAGTGAGACAGTTTCTCGGCTATGGGCGACGACCACCCTGCCAGAGTTTTTTTTTTTAAGACCGCAGGCTACCGGCCGCACGGGTTCCTGACAGCGAGCCACGGTCACCGGCAGCAGAGGCGCCGCGTTGAAGAGCAGACCAGATCCATATTTTTTTTCCTTTAGTGTCTTTTTTTTGTTATATCGTTTTCTTTTGTGTAAATTTGCGTTGCGTGTTTCGTGCCGTACGTGTCTTGCGTTTTTGTAAAAAGAGGTAGCTCCGAGAGCAGTTCGCATCGCGCGATAAGCGTTGAGCGGAATTCGGCCGAATTCGGTGAACGCGGCGCGATAAATCTACGAGCGGAGGTATTTTCTTTCAGGGAGCGCGGACACGGTGTCCCGTCTTTTTGTGTTTTGAATAAACGCAGATATTTTACAACCACAAAACTCACATCTGTTATTTTTTTGTTCCCCCACGTTTTCTCAATCGGGCATTCTTTTCCCTTTAAGTTCCTTTTTCTCATTGCGAGATATAAATCTGGTGGTGTGGGCGTCAGATGGTCAGCCGTTGCGATAGTTCGTAATTTCTGAGCTTGGCTGACTGTCTCCCGTCAACCCACGCAGATAGGGTTGAGCCCGTTTGTCACGAAGTAGTAGCGAGATTAAAATTACGTGGAGCCTTAGAGTCTGGCCCTCCGGCGCGCTTCCGGGCGATCACGTGCTCGGCTCGCTGGATCCGTGCGTGGGCTACAGCCTCGCCCTAGAAGTAGCTAGGTGCGTGGGCGTCGTAGCCTCGCACTAAGAGTCACTAGGTTCGTGGGCGTCGTAGCCACGCACTAGGAGTAGCTGATATGTGGGCGGCGTAGGCCCCAGACCAGGAGTAGTTAGGTGCGTGGGCGTCGTAGCCTCGCACTAGGAGTAGCTAATTGCGTGGGCGTCGTAGCCTCGCACTAGGACTCTTATAAACAAAACACGCGATAAGAAGATAGATTTCTGGAGTCACGAAACACAAAATGTGGACTCCCGACTCTGCGGAAGGACAGTGCCTTGCACTAATCCGTATAGACAGGCGCAGCGTATTTCCCACTAATGTGGATAGGTAGTCCCCTAGACTTTCGCGGGAATACCTCGACCGCTTGCTCCGTCCGTTGTCTCACAAATAAATCCGCTTCTCCACGTCCGCTCCGACGCTACGATCGTCGCTGTCAAACTCAGTCATAAGCGCCGCGCGCGAACTTTAGTAGACAGTGGCGGCGTGAGAATTCTTCACGTTACAAGGTGTCGTATTGAGGCTAAATTTTCAAAAAATGTGTTCACTTCGAAAATATACATTTTAATTTTGTAACTTTTTATTATATCTAGTAAACATAAATAACTGTAACTTGTTCAACTTGTATTATGATTTTCACATATCAAGCTCCATGTTCTGGAATTTAGGCAGCTACAAGTGTGGTTTTCTTCATATCAGGAATTAGCTGACGATGATCCTGAATTACAAGCAGAAGGTCCTGCTTCATATATTCTCTTTTTGTTATGGACTTATTATATTGCGTCATTAAAGCAACACTGCGCTCAGCCAAGTCATTTGCGACGCTTAGTTTACTGAACGTTGTTAGCATGAATGAAATCATCGTAATCAGTGCTCTGGTTCAACATCCATGAGAGCTGTTGAGAGCCCATACCGGGTGAAGAAGTAAGTAAAATTAGATAAGTCCTTCATTTTCCAAAGTTCTGTCCAGATTCTTCATTTTAAGTCAACTGTGGCTCGCCTATAGTAGGAGTCTTGTAAATGTTTTTCTGACATTGGATCAATGGCCCAAACTGGCTGACACGGCGGGAAACTGTTTAAAGACTCGTACCATTTTTCGCTTGACGTTTGCAGAAACGCTGCCGTCAAATAAATACATGGCCACAACCTCTTCATTGAGATACCATAAGTGACCAGCAAACGTATCCTTTGTGGCATCAGGTATGGTGCGATTGACACGGGAGTAATCAATTAAGGACTTCAAAAAATTCAAATCATTGTTCGGGGCAGAGATTAGCAGACATGTGGAAAACTATGCTCTGACATAAAGCTTTACAATAAAAATACAACTGTTTCTGATGCCAACCAGTTCACTTGATGACAGAATAAACTGCTTTCGCAACATGAGAGGATTTTATTTTTAGATAAAGGGCTTTCCTCATCCATCTTGCATGATGAAGTGCACCCGGAATGCGAGAGTGGTACTCTTGATACTAAATGGCACCAAAAACACAGGTATAAGTTCCAGCAATTCGCGGTAGTCTTATCTGTAGTGTTTGAGTTGCAATTAATCTTTGACATAAGCTAAAATGATGTCTGCCTGCCTGCCAGCGCCTGCCAGCGCCTGCCAGCGCTCTTTCAACAATTTAATCTGCTGATCCAGGTACATATTCATCCGCATTAACATTGGGCCAGGCATCTCGAATTTTTTTAAATATACTAACTGCATGGCCTGTAGATGACCCAATAGTAGATTTTAAAGTGGCGCCTAGAACATGTTCGTCATGTGATGTCTGCACGCGTAAAACAGAAGCTCCTTTCGCAATCTCTGCTAAAGAAGGAGACACACCCCTTTAATGCAGCCAGTATTCGAGGCTGTTGTGTCTGCACACATTCCCTCGATCTCGGATGATATAGCTCACTCCATGACCCATGACACAGCTATGAACTACTTCTGCTTGTTGCTTTCCATTGCTTGTAGATAGTTAGGGACCCCCAAAAACTGATCGCGTTTGAGTTGAGGTCCAGACAAAATTACTAGAAGTCGGTCAACTAATTCTCTACCAGCGATATCCGGCATTAATTTGCCATCCCAATGAACTGTCATCTTCCCAGTAGACTGAAACTGCTCCCTCAAATCACTAGCACGAAGGCTTCGCATACGCTCGCTCATGAGTGACGATCGATTTAAGTTGAAGTTGTCGAGGTTATGGCCGAGGCTGCGGACAATACTAGCATGACCAAAGTGGCCATTCGATCACTCAAATTGACCCTATCCAAAGCAGTGGCAACACACATTTATTACTGATTGTCGTGCACGCTTCTTCATTACTTCAATTGCAGGTGGATCAGTAGTAGAGCAAGATGAGGCATCGGTTGGTGAAAAGTGCTTTGACCCATTGCCTGTCGAAAAATCAACCACATTTTCTATATCTACGTTTAAAGCGTCCAAAAATTCATTAATCTCTACTGTTTTGGGAATACAGCGTTCTTGCTCCTTTCGAAATCGCGCCTCTTCTGTATCGTTCCTGCATGCAGTTCGTTTCTCTTGTGCTGCAAGCACAGTGTCTACCCCAACCATTGCTCAACGCCGACCCTTCTCCCGTTGAGTAAGTAAACACTGTCTATCTTCCTCAATTGTAATCTGTTTCAATGCATCCCGATGAGCAATGTTAAATAAGTTGTCAAGATGTTCCCTAAAATTATCTTCCTTCACCTCTTGTGACTACAAGTGCCTATGCTTATTACCAGCCACCTTGCGTTTACCCTGCGTTTGAGCGGCCAGTAGTCTAAATTGTGGATGCATTTTGTGCCTACGAAGAACTGAATAGCTTCGGAATCTACTTTTCTTCCATTTTAAGAAATATATGGCTTTTATAGAACAGTTTAGAAGCAATTATTGATCTCAAATTCTGTTAGTTGCAATATTAACAAACAAAAAATTCAATTGCGATGCGATACCTCTAAATATTGTTCGATCACTTTAAAAAAATATGCAGCCTTCTGGTATCAAAAGAAACCAAAATCCGCGCCTGGTTCATTTATTTTTCAAAATATCGAAAATAAGGACCATTCTATGTGTATGTTTAAAACAATCCAGCTAGACTACCAATGAATACGAAAGTCTGCATAACTCAATGAGGCAATAATTCAAGCAGCCGAAATATTCTGCTCAATGAATTAGTTCTTGCATAAGATTTTTTTTTCTATTAAAACGCATGGAGACATTGGGCGCGTTTAGCGAACGCCACTGTTGAGTAGTTGACTGACAGCGGTTCGCTAAACGAGTCCGTTGGCTTTGCGCTAACTGTCAGCTATTGCTTAATTTATTTAGCGAAATTTTTGTTCGCTGAAAGTGCACAGCTGTGTTATCTACCTCAAATAAACGTGTTACATACAAAAACAATACAAACAACATAACCTCAACACCTAGAGTGGCGTATTCAGCATGTTTGCTTCTGGATCGTTCAGCGAACTTGCAAAAATTGACTGTTATCAAAGTAATCAGGTTGAGTGCTAACTTTCAACAGTTGCGTTCGCTAAACGCGCCCATTTCCTTCCCCATTGATTAATGTTATAAACACATTATATTTTTTTCTTCTTAATTTACAATAAGTATTTTTATCTACTATTACATCCTGTTTAAGTTGAACCATACAAGAAGGAAACAATTTATCTTTGCATATATCTTTTGCGCTCGCACTGCTTCCGCTTAATTGCTCCCGAACTGCAAACCAAACCGGAAACGGCGAACACTCTCGAATTTAATTAACTGCACTCCTGCTGATTCCGTTACATAACGTTCTCGAAAAATCCTCGCAGCAACTCCATACAATGCAGGGTCGTTCAGTAAGAGCCTACCGAGGTAATACATCAAAATTAAAATCTAAATTAATATCTTTTAGCGAGCAGTATTCGAATGAGGCTATGCACGTGTATACTGCGATCTATCACAAGCTTTAATGTTGGTAGTGGAGCGAAAGGATTGTGCGGAATGCACCGCTCACTACGTATATAATACATCTCCATATACGATCCTATATCGGCTAAACCAGAAGCTCTATTCCCTTTGTTTTCCCTGCTTCTGCCATGCTAACATTTACCTGAACATTGTTTGCGGATATAAATGTTAAACGGATGCGCCAATTAAATTATCTATTTATTTAATAGCCCATCGATCTTCACCGTCCCACGCCCATTGCTTATTGAAACAAGTTTAAAGCAGCAGGGGAAGGTGGCGCTCAATTACTACTATCGGGGAATTTCCGCCTGTGAAAATCGCAGCTTACCTTCGCCGATGATGAATTGCTGACGTTCGAGCGAAAGTTCGGAACGGGAAAATATCGGAAAGTGTTCTGGACTTCCGTATAATGGGGGCGCGAAATGTGCACCCATTTGTTTCGGTCTGCAATGGAAAACACCATCTTAGAACTGTCAAAGTAACTGTTTCATACTTTGTACTGTTGTTGCTGAATATATTTTGGTTGCTAGAATGTCATGTTTATTTTGTACTTTGCTCACTTTTTTATTGTTTTATTATCTATTATTTGTTGATAATGCCTGTGTTCCGCAATACATACACAAGTCCATACGGCCACTCGCCGCTGCGGGGCTCTTAGCCGAATTTCGAACTCGTGTTGTAAAATTCTTCTGTAACGAGTTTTTGATACAATTTTCTCTGCTTCGCGTTTATTCGTATTATACAATATGTCCCTGGAAAACGAAACACCATAAATATCTAAGAATATATTTTTCTTCAAATTATGTTTGATTTTTGCCAGCTTGCCGAATGGGGTGGCAAAAAAATATTTTTAATTACAGTAGGGGTTGAGTGATAATGCATTAGAAAGCTGTTTGCAATACAACCATGTATTACTTTTTAAATATGTTGATTAGTTTGCAAAAAAATATTTTTTTTAAAGGTAAACGTTTTGTTTTATGTGGGGCAATACAAATCGGGCACAGTTCATGCTATAATATGGTTATATGTGATTTGCCGAAATTGCTCTAAAACAAAATATTGAAATTTACCGGTGAACGGCGAGCCGCATGTATACAGAGGTGGCGCAAAGGGAAGGGGCGTAAAGGGGTGGCGATCCGCCCCGGTCAACTCTCTCACGCGGTCATGAAGTCGGCGCGGGCGGAAGGGGCAAGTGAGAACAGCCCCCTCCACCCGCGCCGTCACTGCCGCGCTGACATATGGCATATGTCAATCAAATAATCACAGTCAGTCAGTGTTATTGTTTATAACCGTCGCGTCGACCATCTTTGCCAATTTAACACAAAACTTCTTTGCGAGAACATTAAAGTCAAATGAAGAGAAGAATAGTTTACGGTAGGCGCAAGTAGGTACTAAATATTGCGACGACCGTCGCCCCGGAAGTCATATTGGGTCAAGGTCAACACCTGCTCGAAAGTTTGCGCTGTGGGTGAGTCATCACTCCGGAAGTTTCTAGCGCGATTAGATGGAAAAATCGAGGCCCTGTCTTCTGGAAATAGAAAAGCCTAGAAACACTTCGGAAGGATATAAAAAGGAATGCACGACGTGACCAGGCAGTCGGTACAAGAAGTCGGTCAGCGAAGAAAGTGAAGCCAGATAGTGACTAACCGGATGTTATTGCGAATAATTAGCGACGTAAATTGTAAATAGTACTGACCATTATTTTTAATAAAAATCAGAAATTAGTGGTAGTACAAGTTTCTTTAAATCTTCGAACCCAGCCGGCAAGGGCTCGTTACAATATGTAATAAAGAAGTGAATGACACTGATAGTAGATAGAGCCTAGTGGTCAAGAGGTGAGTTTGATATGAATTATAGGTGTGTATGTTATGTATGTGTATGTTTTACCACATAAGTCAGTCAAGTTAAATTATCGGTTTGGGCCGATTTTATTTGAAATTTGAACTGAATATAACTTCCGGTCGATATAATAAATTGTATAGTGCAAAATTTAGTGTGAAAACGAACTGTCAAAGTTAGCGAGTATTTATTTATCGATCTCTACAGAATAAAACTTCAATATGAAGCGAAATATACCTAGTGGATTCCAGTAAAGAAAAATCAAGAAACCAAAATAACTTGAGCGATTTACGTCGACCGTATCGAGATTTTGGTAAAAAAAAATGTTAGTTCAGGTAAAATTTTACACTTTGAATCGTTTACTTTTAAGATTAATTATTAAATAAATTATACGTTATAACTCTATTGTTATACTATTCTATATGTCCTATTTTTTATATAGTGTTTCATTATATACTAAAAATAACGCCGCATGTCAGTACAGGCGTGTGGTGTGCTTGGCCTCGCTCAGCTTTGATGATTCTGCATGTTGGGTTCATATAACTAGCGCGAATCGTTAGCTGGATCCATTTTTTAAGTATGTAGCACCTTCGGCTTCATTGGTATCTAATACAACACAGCAAAGTGTTGAAAGTGACCTTCTTGGTGAAACAGGTGATGTAGAAAGACAGTGCAAAAATGCATTAGATGGAGGGACGCTGGGAAAAGAGTCTGATATATAAGACGAAAGACAAGGTGGAGAAGATCAACATCAAGAAGAATATGACCAATAAAAAGGACGGACTAGCGACAACGAAGAAGAATCATAGCAAATTAAAAAGGATGAAGAAGAGCTACATGATAATGACTAAACAAATTCATCTTATTTAACTCGTTTCGATGTTGTTACTTAGCCAACATCAATTACTGATGATTTGAGAGTTGAAATTGTTATAACGAGAAGTGTACCCTATCAAAATAGAGATGGCCCATTTTTAGATACTGTACAAAGATCTGGAGATAAAATAAAAGAAAAGAGCCGACATTTCAATTCAGAAATAAAGCGTTACCAAATGGAGAAACAGTACTCAGAAAATGGATGGTATACTCACCAACAAAAAACAGTTTATACTTTTTTTGCTGCGAACTGTTCCCGCATCATGAAACAAAACGGGTTTAATTCATGGTGGAAACTAAATCCTAACGTGTCTGAACACGAGAATTTTGAGAACCATCTCTCCTGTTTTGAAAAATGGAAAATCTTGGACAATGGATTGTGGCTGCAAAAAACCATTGGCCATGAACATCAAATGGTCTTTCACCAAGAAAAAAAATAAGTGGCGTGACATTTCGAGTCGTCTTTTAGATGTTATTCTTTTCCTGGCACGCCAAAAACTTCCTCTTAGGGGGCATAGAGACGGGTTTCATCAGACAATAGGGGGAATTTCTTACAATTAGTTAATATATTGTCGAAATATGACCCAGTGCTAAATGAGCATATGCTAAGAATTAAACATGCTATCGCCTGTACAAAACGGAAACAAGTAGATTCTTATTTCTCCAAAGATATTCCAAATGAGTTCATCTGTTTTTTGGGGGAAATAGGTGAAAAATAACATTGTGTACGACATAAAAAAGATAAATATTTCGGAATTATTTTCGATAGCACTCCAGGCATATTACGTGTCGATCAGATGAGTTATATAATCAGATATGTTCATATTGAAGGCGATCAAGTTGAAGTGAAGGAATCATTTATAGGTTTCTTCCCTCTAGCTGAAATGACTGCAGTCGAACTTACTGAAAATATCCTTACGCAGCTGAAGAGTGATAACTTGGACATATCATCTATGTCAGGCTCAAGGATATGTTAACGCTGCAACCATGGCAGGAGTTCACGGTGGTTTACAAGCAAAAATCAAAGAACATAATCCTAAAGCGTTGTTTATGCCTTGTGCAAATCATTCGCTAAATCTATGTGCAATGCACTCTTTCGGGAGTGTTAGTTCGAGTGTAACTTTTTTCGGAACAGTAGAAAGAGTTTACACGTTCTTTTCGTCATCCACACATCGATGGGGAATTTTAATGAAAAGTGTAGGCGTTTCAGTCAAAAGACTAGTAGAGACAAGATGGAGTGCTCATCACGACGCTGTTAAACCACTGAAGAATATTTTTGAGAAACTTGTATCAACACTCGAAGACATGTGTAATCCCAGCAGAGAAAACATCGATACAAGAGAAGCAGCATCCACACTCTTGCCAGCTTTGTGTGACTTCAGTTTTTTAAACTACGTTTTTCTTGTGTGAAGTCCTAGAAGAAGTTAATCAGACACAAAAGTATATACAAACATCTGCGCTATAGCTGGAAAAGTGTGTCTTAAAAATCAAAGCCCTAAATATTTTTCTTCAAAGCCAACGTATCCAAATAGTTAAGAGCTATTTCCTACGCAACTGAAAAATATGAGGACTTTGATATTTCGATTCAGAGAAGAGGAAGCAGAAGATTCCGAAAACGTATGCCAGGAGAAATGGCCCAAGACGCTGGACTAACATTGCCAGAAGAGCTGCAGAGAGCTATGTTAGAATGTCTTGATAGATTTTACAGAGAACTAGACCATCGTTACAGGGCAATGGATGACATTCTCATAACATTTGGTGATGTTCAGCCTGAAACTCTGCTTACGTCAACAGAAGAAGAACTTCGTGGTATAGTTGCAAATCTGACAAAAATCTATGATGAATTTTCTGCAGAGAACATTATTTTGGAGATTTTAAGATTGAAGCGCCACTTGGAAACCGCCAGCGTTTCTTTCCAAGAAGCGGTCCAATGGACTACCTTGGAGCTTCTGAAATTCATTGTAAAATGGGACTATTCTGAGTCTGTTCCGAGTCTAGCGCTGTGTCTCAGATTTGTTTTAACTGTTCGTGTTTCGGTGGCTTGTTGTGAAAGAAGTTGCTCAAAATTAAAGTTGATAAAATCTTACTTAAGATCAACAATGAGCCAAGCGCGACTTACCAATCTTTCCATATTGTCCATTGAAAAGGAGAGGAAAGTAAATTTTGCTAATGTGATCAAAAGTTTTAGCATATTAAAGTCACGTAATCACGTTTAGTATTTGTTGTTTTACTTTTGGGGTGCTCAATAGAAAACCGCCCCGTGTGCCAACCTATGCTACGCCGCCACTGCATGTGTAGCGTACCTCGCCTCGCCGATCGTAGCGCTCGCACCAGGAGCTGTTTTTTGGGGACGAATCAAAGGCTCAGTAGAATTGAACTCTAGTAGTGTATGAACGGTCATTTCGCGTTGAGGTTGAGGTGACGAGGCGAGACACAAGCGCGAATGTGTAGAAACGTAGATTTATAGTATGTGAAAGCTTAGTAGGTTAGCAATTAGATTAGGCAGGTTCGCTAATCAGTAGATTTAATATTTGATTTTTTAAGTTTTTACGAACTAAGATAAGAGAATTGGTGTGTATTATGTAAATGGTTTGGAGTCGTCCACCTCTACTGATATGTAATCCGCGGTGTGTTGACAGCTGAAGGACCAACATTCCTTACAAGTACCCCATTGATTTTTTATTCCGATTCCCTGGACCCTATTCCTCGTCTCCAATGAAGTTGAGCGTTCAACCGGCGACGCTAAGATAAATAAACGGTCATTATCCGCCCGCTTGCTCTCTTTAAGAGGCGCCGCTTCGCTTGCGATCCCGGCTAATCCGTAGTGGCGGGAGCCGGGAGCCGGGAGCCTCATATGCGACAAATATGTTTGTGCAGTGCCCTAACGTCCGAGTGCATGTGTAGGAATTAGAATCAATTTCCGTACATGCAGCGCAATTTCCACCCTTGCTAATGCCCGATGCTTACGAGCCGGGTCGCAGGGTTAATTCCCTACTTTCCTTACATATCTAATCGATTCACCAATGTTCACAGGACAATTTACAGTGGCGAGCCCCCATTGCAAGGCACATTAAAGAGAATTGGCCTCGCTATTTTAAAATTGGAGAAGGTTTTAAACGGTTTGTTAGTAATAGCCATGTTGGCATACGAACCCTTCCCTAGATACTTGCCATTTTTAAATGCTGCTCGCTGTTGGGAAATACCTAATGCAATGCATGATTTTCACCATACGTGTAATGGGCCCAAATATACGCCCAGTATAATACGCATTTCCACAATAAAGTGACTACTATTTTAAAAATTGCGAATACAACAAAATTAGTAAACTGATTCATTTACAAATAATTGTGAAATGTGAGAAATAGCCATCGCAACACGCGACAGAGCGTCGCCAAATATCTCAAAGGCCGAGGCCTGAATATGCACGTGTCTGGAAGATTCCATGTCATGGTGTCACATAAACAATTTGTGTATCAGTAGCCCTTAGAAACAAGCAAGCGCCAGGCACATGAAAATCACCTCGATTGGCATCTCTTTAAGTTAAGTGTAAAACTCGCTAAAAACGCATCAGTACCACACGCGCACTCAAGATTAATAATCACCATGATAACTAAGGGATAGGGGCGAATATTTATCAGTAGATATGTGAACGGAGTGGAGATATGAGATCAGTAAGAAAGTCGCGTCGGCCACGAGCAACGCACATGACATTCGCGGTTGGAGAGTATAAATTCACGTCGGCTTATATTAAAATTAACGATGGTATAACGTTGTAAAAACTCCAAGTATAATTTAAATTTGAATAAATCGAAAACCGTACAATTCGAGCTACAGAGTAAGTTAGAATTTTATTATTATCTATAATATAAAGTTGTTAAACCAATCTCATTATAAATTCACGGGAGTGTTTATTCCTTTCAATCAACCCCAAGTTACCTATAAATACCAAATACCCATTTACCTATTCCTATAAGTAAACAAAGGCGTCTCGAACGCCCTTCGTGTTTACGAATCACTGGAGGAAGCAATCTCAGGTGTAATTGACGCCCTACAGGCGCACTTCGTACACACACCTGTTATTGTAAAATCAAATTCCCGCACTAGATTCAAATTGATGGAGGATAGTGTATTCAACCAACCACAAGTTACCTAGAAAAACCAAACACCGATGGCCGATGAATTCCAGAAGCAAACAAGGGCGTCTCGAACACCCTTCGTGTTACGAATCACTAGAGAAAGCAATCTCAAGTGTAATTGACGCCCTACAGGCGCACTTCGTACACACACCTCTTATTGTGAAATCAAATTCCCGCACTAGATTCAAATTGACAGAAGATAGTGTATTCAACCAAACACAAGTCACCTAGAAAAACCAAACCTATTCCAGTTACCACCAATTACCTATTCCGGAAGTAAACAAGGGCGTCTCGAACGCCCTTCGTGTTTACAAATCACTAGAGGAAGCAATCTCAGGTGTAGTTGACGCCCTACAGGCTCACTTCGTACACACAAATGTTATGGTGAAATCAAATTCCCACACTAGATTTAAATTGACGGAAGAAAGTGTAATCAACCAACCACAAGTTACCTAGAAAAACCAAACACCGATTACCTATTCCGGAAGTAAACAAAGGCGTCTCGAACGCCCTTCGTGTTTACGAATCACTAGAGGAAGCAATCTCAGGTGTAATAGACGCCCTACAGGCGCACTTCGTACACACACCTGTTATTGTGAAATCACTTCCGAATAAACTCATTATAGATCGCGCCCGCGATCGCAAATTAACGTGGCTATATTCGCCATAACTGTAATAACTAATCAAGGCATTCAGTGTTACCCTTCGACATACACCGTCATATTCAAATCAACATAATTCAAAAAGATAATGGTTTCTTTTTTTCACAATCGTAAAATGAGCACATAACGTACATATTATTGGGCAGAGTAACTTATAATCGTATAAATAGAATAAGCTTGATTAAACCGTAATAATTTTAAAACATAATGGATACAAATACTGGCTTCTTTATTTTAAATCATAAAATAAACACATAACGTACATATTATTGGGCAGAGTAATTTAGTATCGTATAAATAGAATAAGCTGGATTAAATCTCAATAATTTGAAAACATAATGAAAATACGTGATAAAAGATCGCAAACAATAAATAAGTGGAATTATTAACACCCCGTATAACCAGAGAGAATGATAAACGAAAAAATAAAACTTGGTCTAATGACAAAATAAGTTTTTAATAACCTCCAATGTTCCTAATAATAATATATTATAACTTTACATAAACATTTCCGATTGAGGTAGCAGGAACTGTTATTTTACACAACTTGAAACATGTCTGATGGTGCTGACTAATTGTGACATGGGCACTGGCTGCGGTCGTGGGTAGAATTACTAATTTACCTCAACCTCAATCAACGTAGACAATGGGGCTCCAATAATTACATTAGTGTGGACACAAATACAACTATGTGATTCGGGAAGATCGCGAGATACATTTAGTAATCATGCATGGGTTATCGACGATATTTCAACATCTTTAAATAGTTCTATTTTTGATCATATCTCTTTCCTGTAGTTAAATGGAGTGAAAGAGCATGGTAATAAATAATCAGGGAAACTAGAGATGCACGTGCATGAAACTTCGTAGTCACAAACATTTTCAAAACATTAATTGAATCAATAAGAGAATTCACAAATTCATTGTAAGGTTAACGAAATATAGAAAATAAATCAATTAATGTCATAATCGCCAACCTGTGTTTTATTTCCCTGTATGTTATAATTTCATATAAATCAATTTACATCATCGTCAACCTGTGTTTTATTTCCCTGTCTGTTACAATTTCAGCGTGTCTATTAATAAATAAACAAAACAAATCAATAAATCTGTGCTTTCTTATATTAATCCATTATTTGTGTACCTTAATTAACACATTACCAATAGCAAAGTACCTTGAGAGTAATCACGGTAGTTAATCAAACGTCACGACGTGTAAGTACTAAATACTATTACAAATCACGAGCCAAAAATAATCAAGAAATTATACAATAATTTCACGATAAAAATGACTTTATTTTAAATAACAATTGAATTGAGAGATTGTTAATAAAGTCCCAATTGCAGCGGTATCTCAATTTATGGAACGGGATGTTTTCTTTAACTGGAATAAAATAATGTGTTCGCTATGACTACTCTTCCTAGGTAATATTTGAAAAAAAAAACCCTCTATGAAATTTTTGCTTAGGACTGCCAAGTTGCAATACAATCGGCTGGTATAAGAGTCCACAATTATAGGTATACGAAAGGGAGGTCTAACATTCAGTTGTGATATGTATTATGTTTTTAAATATGACTAACATGATCAACTCAAGTTATCGTCAAAGTCTCTGATATTTCAGATAATACAAAATCACAGATTTTATTCAATTTAAATTTTGAATAAGGTAGATCACTCGTTTTCTTGTAAATGAAAATCGATGTTTCCCGTATCAAGATAGATGTTGTTGCTGTAGCTAGTTGTGCAATTTCTGGAGGTGCACATGTAAAAAACTCATTTTCGTCCATCTCAATACAAATACACAAACACTACGCGGTTGACAGTGACACTTTTGAGTTTGTGTATTTTGTTTTCATAGTATTATTTAATTTGAGAAATTTTGTAATTGGAGTGCAAGAGGGAATACAGACTATTAATCCCTAGTCACTAGGGGATAGATATACCCTAATAGATATACCCTTGGGGAATAATATATAGCATTATGCTGCAAAAACCTGTAAGTATAATACTTACATTATAAATTAGTCGTAGATAAATATGGTTATATTTATGACCACTGCAACCGCAATGTCGTAACGAGCCTTAGGCCCAGTTGTATTAACAATTGTATCCTAGGTAACTGAACCATGGCCAAGGATGATCTAAGATCGTACAACTGGCCCTTAAAGTTAACGGGCCTCTAAATAGGGCATTATTCAATTATTTCTGTTCGAACCATACCACCAACTGGCCATCCAGATCTTCTGGATTTTGCACCTTGGGACTCAATTTCTATGGAGCCACATTAAACGTAAGATGAATTAATAATTACAGAGTATGGGTTTGAACTGCAGTTGAGCAATGTTCGAAATTCATTTTGTAACAGACTTGAATATTGTTTATATCAGAATAGGGGGTTATTTCAATACACGTTATAAGAATTAATTCTGCCCACCCCTGTTAAAATATCAGTATTCCCTTAATCGTACGTTTAATAATAATAATTATGGTTGTTATAAATTAATTCTTTCACAGGCGAGCGAAATCTCTAAAAGCGCAGTAGTCCACGCAAATAATTTAATTTTTGATGTGTTTATATGGGAAATGTATGCCTCCATCGGTATCAACAAATTTTGCATGGTAAAACTTTAACAATGTTGCAACAATGTTACAACTGTGTGTTGCAACAATGTGGGAGTTTGAACATTGACGCCGGTAGCTCTAGTATCTCACGGCTGTGACTACCATTGAAAAGCTGATAAAAACTAACTTGATTTGAATAGTTTCTTGTGCAATTTCACGTATAATTTGGAAATGGGGAAGAACGTGCGCAAAATTCAGAATTTACTCTTAAACTGACGAGGTTAATTTAAGCGAAATTAATGGTTTTCCAGCTCGGTATTTGGCCTGTCGAGTTTCATCTGTAACACGCGTGCCAACACAAAAGAAACACGCACCCGCATTATATTTAGGCGGGCATTCCATTGAAAATGCATACAGGCAAAACTGATCTCTTCCCCTCGAGATTACACTGCAATTGTGAGAATTCTCATGATACAGGCTGTCAGAGAAATGGATAATAATTCCAGATGATTTTCATATTTCCATTGCAAATCTGCAATTAGTAATGCACGGCATCCAGAGCATCCCTGGATTGTGCCCGTAAATAAATAATCTGGCTGATATAAGTATAAGTAGGAGTTATATGAATTATTGAAAGAAGAGATAGGAGTTATTCCTAGCTATAGGAATTATTGATAGGGAACATAGGGAATAAGAACATAGGGAACATAGGGTGAACATAGCGAACATAGGGTAGAATGTCCCTATTTAGAAAAATAATAATGCCGAAAGTACCAAGGTGGACCATTTCATTACTTACCGTTTCGTAGAGGAGGTTTAGGATTTTTTTTTTGTTACGGTAGAAGTATGTAAAACAAAGAGGCTTCCATCTCATCCCCTATCAATTCATATTCCATATAAATCATCCCCCAGACCGTGTCACCCAGATTGAACTATTTGAAATTATATAAGGTTATATTGAGATAAGAGCCGAGCCGCCTCTCAGATCATCTGTAACAACCTATGTTTGAACACATCCCCCTAAAAATCATCCCCCAGACCATGCCACCACCAAATAGATCTATTTAAAATTAAATTAGGTCAAATTGAGATAAGAGCAGAGCGGTCTCTCAGATCATCTGTACCTAGCTCCTTCCCCAGATGATTGATCAACCCCCAATTAAACTGGTACAGAGATGATTCAATTAAATTGAGATCAAGACCGGTCACCGAGAAGACCAATTAAATTGAGATCAGGGCCAGTGCATTGAAATGATTTAATTACAGATCAGATCAAGTCCTGCGGGATAATCTGATTAGATCATCCTCTTGCATGATCCAAATAAGAACAAAAATGCGATCTGCTTATCTCTATCGATTAAGATAACGGAGATGACGCTGCAACTACAGATGCATTTTAGAAACGCGCCTTCCGTACGAGATGAAGGCGAGTAGTTTAAATATACCTGAAGGCTATATGTTAATTGATACGACTCAACACACGTATGTGAAAGTTTTTTATCCTAATTATTTAAAAATCCAATTCCAATTATTTGCCTATTAAAAAGTATTACAGTCCATATGCTACCATTGAATAGCTTATTAGATGAGCACCCAGAATATGATGTTATATACAGGGTGTTCCATTTGAAAAAAATGAGTTTTAGCCATTTGAAAATAGCAAAATTGTATCGTTGTTTCAGAATACCGTATGTATTCTACGTAACTCAAAATATTGTGTATATTTTGGCACATAGCTTGAGTACTTGCATATGCAGATTCTTTCATTAATCTCTTATAATAAGGTTTTGTTGAATATTTTTCCACGTCCATGATTTTTTGTTAAATTTTATTAAAATATGAATAACTTGCCAACGTTGCATATGATCCCTGAAAATGATGATGATTTGTGAAGCCCTTATGAAGCAGATTCTGAAATTGAAGGAATATCCATTTAAAAAAGAGACCAAATTTTGTGTCCCAGATTTATGGTACACTGTGTACACTCGAAACTAATTTTAAAAAGTAGCACAAGTGTCCAATAACTTCCAATCAGATTTTTTCCTCAATTTTCATTAGTCTAGCAGCAATGGTCCGAGCGAGGATAGATGGGCCACCCTGTATATATTATGGTTTTTGTTATACTTCAAAAAGTTTCCGAGCCATTTTTTTAAAATTAACTTATAGTAACCATTTTTCTTTTAGGCTAACTAAAAATTGGGTGCCGAAAATTGTCTAGTGTATATTTTTTCGCGTTTTTCTTTCCCGAGTCACTGTACAAATGGAATTTATTTATACACTTTTTATTGAAATATCATGTTTTTCCTATTTAAGGTGGTTCTGGTGTCAAAAAAAAAGAGAGTATCTCTATATTATGGTGAAAGAAAGGACAGAAAGAGAGTTTTATTACAAAATTTATTTAATCATACATTACAGCGCTTGCTATTATACCTGGAATTTGCAAGTGAGGCTGCCATGATTCGAAACAGACTGAATACAAAAAAATATTTGAAGACTGGACAGACTCTGATGCAAACATTTTTCAGTCATCACTAGTGCAACTTCAACTTATTTGTCGCAGCAGTCCTCGCCGCGCTATTGCAGACCAATGAGAATCAGATTTGTTCATGAACTTTTTCACATTACTAACTAGGAAATGCAATATTTAAATGATGAAATCAGGCATTTAGAGGAGACAAAGGTAGCAAACGCAAGAGGAGATGTAACAATAAAACATACAATATTGTTCACAATTGTTGATGGCAAAATTTGTAATTCATCTACCCAAACAAAGTCAACAATGAGGTGTTATATTTGTAAGGCAACTTCCAAAGATTTGAATAATTTAGCAATATCCGCGTCCGAAGAAGTGGATTTAGTCCATCTTAAATTTAGTTTGTCTGTGTGCACGCAGGGATTCGATTTTTGGAAACTTTTCCCCATCTTTCCTACAAGATAACTGTACAGAAATGGCAAATAAGAGCACAGGCCAATAATGAAATAATGATACAGCATTGCTATACACTGAGTTATACTCCTAGTATCTTATGTCGCATATAGTGCACAAGGTACTTATTGACGAAACTCTTGTGGTTCAACATGCCCTATTACCCATTGAAACCTTATCGGAAGAAGCAGCTGAGGCGAGAAATAAACTTTTCCGCACAATTTCGCCAAAATTTCTCTCAAAAGTTTTCTCGAGAACATCAGTGTAATCAAGGCGTCCTAAATAGGTTACTTCTAACGTAGATCCCTTAATGAGTAGCATACGAGCAAAACCGCCAATGAGATGGAAGCCATTTAGCGTAGCACCCATGGATATGTTGCTGCCAAGTGAAATATAGGCCTAGAACGAAGATGACGAAAATTGGAGAAAATGTTCGGAAGAAACAAATGATTGTATTAATGAAGAAGTGTGGGACTCATATTCTAAATAGTTGAAAGATATTTAAAATAAATATACTGTTTCACTTAGATTTGTCTTATTTGTTTTTACACCTTTTCCTGAAAAAGTAGCTACATTAGGTTATACACGACTCGCTGTTTGCTATTTTCCAAAATACAATATCTAAAAATTCAAATTTAGTATACATATTGCTGTTTAGTACTTATATGTGTCGCTCATTGTTTAAGTGATTTATCTCCATCTAATTGTATATTGAAATATTAAGCGTTTTGCAAAATCCTCTATAGAAAAAAATAATGAAACTATTTTTTATTGATTACTAACTTTTATTATTTATGAAAGTTTCTAGATTATAAAAACATAATACTTACTTCATTGTTATAGTGATTGTGGTTCTTTAATCATAGTGATTTCATTATCGGAAGTACGCTTATCGGCATTAGATGTGCTTGAACGGGTTGGTATATCAACTGGAAAGTTTTTATAGTACCCGTGATAAATTGGTGAAATGTACGGTAGAAGATTAAGCATATCTTTCTTCTTTGCAATAGTGATAGTTCTTCTTGATGGATGGAGTGGATCCTGCTGAATGTGGTTCAAATTGTTTATTGATCGCCTTTCTTCTTTTTACTTAGGTCTACTTCGTAAAACGGTATATTTGGGTTTAATGTTTTTTTTAATTTAAATTGTAAAGGATGATCCCTTTCAAACCTCAGTCATCTAATGTTTAGCCAATTAAACTCATAACAACAAGAAGTATTTTTTCTTGTAATGGATTTTTGCAAAGTACCAGTACTTAAAAATTGAGTTTGATTAATTTGGGATACAATAAAATGAAGTGACTTTTCTTTGGCTGTTCTTATTATATTAATCCATTCATCTTGGCTATAAATTTGTCCATGGCGTCGACTAGCACTCTCAATTACTCCAAATTCCCCCATCATTAGGAAGATTCGAGTGCCCAGATACCAAGAACTTGTGGTCTAACTTGTGTCACTACTAGTCTCAAGGTCTTGTACGAGCTTAAGAAAAGAGACGCTTATTTTGATGTTGCAATTTTGTCCAGTATATGAATCTAAATACATAATAATGTGTTTTTGTGTAGACGCATTAATCTTTCACGTGTTAAGTGCTTAACAAGACAAGATGCAATGTCTTGAGATCCCCTTCCGCCTTCAACTTCGTCCCAAACATACATGTATCCCGTATTATTATTGAAACAATGTATTCCCAGATTATATAAATATAGGTTTCTTTTATAGTATGCCACTGAGGTGGTTAATTTTGGGTAGGCTAAAGCTTTTTGCAGGTCACGAGTCAATATGTAAGCTTGATTTATTTTCTTAGAATCATTTTTAAGGTTTTCTCTTGCTGAATCTGCTTTTCGTTGATGCAATTCTCTTTGCGTCTCAAGCTCCTTTTTAACGTTTACATTATCTGCTCCCTGTATTTTCAAATTTAAGTCATCGCAAGTATTGCAGCTGTCTTGTCGTGGTGTTTTAAAATGGAGGTTAAACTTGGTATTGAATATTTTAATATAATATTTTAGTTTCTTGGGTTCAGTCATTTGAGCTTCGCATTTTTCTTTATACAGATCGTACATCTTACATATAGTCAAACCAGGATTCAAATACTTTCTATTAGGATAATTTTTTCGCGTATAATGGCTTTGATAGGCTGGAAAACTTTGAATTTGGGCAATGACATCAGAATCATCAAATTTTCGTGATACAACTAGTTATACCATGTTATCTTTGGCTTGTGAGACATCATTTTTAGAAAGTATTCGATATAATCTTCCATCACTTATTTGAAACGTGTTAAGAAAATATTTCGTACACACAGATTGTGTCTTTTTACCGTACTTTATAAAATATTTAAACGAAATATTTCTTCCAGCACGAGAACGATCTTTTCGCGTTTTCTGTTTACTGTTGTTTTTGGAACTAATGCATATAGATATGAATTTTGCAAATTGAAATCTTTTAAATTCCAGAATGATTCAAATACGACTTTTCGTTCACTGTCTATAAATAACTTAATACATTTTTTCGGACATTTTTTTTTCAAAATTTTCGAACATTTTCCCGCGTACATTAACTCCTTCTATAATAAAATATTCTTTACCCCTGTTACGTAACAGCTTCCTCTTATTAACTGCCCAATCTTCTTCATTAATTGACCTTTTTCTTGATGGCCCAGGTTGAGGGTTTGGCTGGGTACTGTTATACTCTGAAATTGCAGAGCAGAACGTTAAAACTAGTGTTTACCTAATGTTAAACGCAGCCATAGAATATGAATCAAAATATGCAATGAAATAATTAAAAAAATGACATTTGGATGTTACGGTCAGAATAAATTAATTTTTATAAACTTACCATATTCTGTAGAGACTTTTTAAGTTGTAGGCTGATATTCCAACCCAGAATCACTAAACTCTTCTGTATTCATGGTAAACAATATCAATATGTGATTGAAAACACACAACTACATACAATTATACGTCACTTACATCATATACGTACAATCACATGTCAAACATTTGTCATATTACAAGTGAATCATCTCCGGAGTTACTTCACTATTATGCTGAGTTGTGACTTACATCACTATTATAATGAATTATTTAGACATTTAAGTTCTCTTTATTTACTAGTAACGCCGTCTAACGAAATTAGGGTGCAACTTTTTTGGGTCAGAAACAATTTAAGTTACCTCGTGTCACCACGGACAAAACTGTAAAAAATCAGCTGCTTTCACACATTTTCTCTACCCTGTATATACCATCAGAAAGATACATAGCGGGAAAGAATACAGTTTTACTATTAATAATAATCGGAGCCTTGACTCAATAAACTACACTTGCTTTTTAAATGTATTACTACTGTGCGTGCGCTCCAATTATTTTTGTTTACTCTACTAATTGTTTTAATATTGATCCACCCTTCATCTTATCGACGATGCGCAGTTTTTTCACCACCAGCGCAATTAGCGCATCCGCCTGGGATGCAAATGAAATCCGTCTTATGGATTCGAAGGTTTTAATAGTCGCACTCACCCTCGACTCCCTTACGACCCTCGGGTCGCCCTCATCCTCCCTCGTCATTAAATTCATTGTTTGTCAATGCAGTAATAAAGACGAGCGTTTTGTTCCAGGTTGGGCGATAGCTGCCGAGGAGAGGGACTGGAAGTACAGGCTCTCTGTTTACTACGCCAAGACCCAGGACTCCGGCACTTTCACGTGCGCTACGCCGAGGGGCATCACTAACAGCCTCACCCTCCACGTAGCAGGTACGTACCGAACCAGCTCTTTGAAGACGGTGTCCGCCTGCCATTTTATTTTTATATGAATTCCACCTGTCTGAAGACCGCAAAGGGTGGTTAAAAATGAAAGCATATTTATACGGCTACGCTGTCTGGGCTCCCGGATGAAAGACGAAAGTTTGGAAAGCTCACGCTCTCGCAGCCCGCTCCGGGGGATTAATCTTTATAAAGCACAGATGGAGTGAAGGTATAAAAACCGTGCTTGCATGTGTGGTTCGCTTTCAGTCCGGTGATATTATATTACGTGGGATACGTTTTCATTAATTTCGTTTATTTTACTTACAACTTTGTTGTTGCTTTTATCGTGTGTAGTGTACTGCAAGAAAACGATAATAAAAAAAAACAATTTCCATTCTCTCACTGTATTTTCTCTCAAATTAAGCAACTTTCAATATAGATAGATAACTAGGTACTGAAGTATAGATACTTCGCACGAAGATTACTTTTCATTATGATATTACACACGTTTGCTGCAGTGTGAAGTGTTTAAAGTTTTCAGCCAGAAAATCTTCGTCGTTGTCTAGATATTTGAAATATTTTACCCTGCATTGTCAGCTGCAAAACAAAGCACCTTCCTCCTGTATAACGTATTCAAAGTATTTAAACTTTGGTATTTTTATTGTATGGAATCTATGTGTATAGCTGATTAGTTCTTCTATTTGAACACGATGCGTAACTAAATCATTTGTTACTCTCAATATAGGCGCCTACTCTTTATCCAAGAAACAGTCTTATGCAAATCACTCATATTTCTGTAAAACCTCTTCCTACAACCTTCATTCCAGTTACACCTTGCACATATCTGCATGCACTATCTTGCTGTTAATTGTTTGTTGTCAGGATGATGGCGAGATTTCGGAAAGGTTGGTAGGTAAATTCCGAACTTGGGACTTTCTAGCAATTGAAAACAGATAAATTATTATCACTGATTAGGATTTATAGAACTTACATTTTATTATAATAAACTTAACCAGATTAAGAGTGACTGATTGAGAGTGATTGAGGAAGAGATCTACTAATAAATTAGTTACTGATCGTAACTGCATGACTGAGGGAATTGTAGACTGAGAGACTGAGTTACTAAGCATCACTGTACGACTAAGAGTAAGGGTTTGAGACCATGCTGCTAGACTAATTAACATTTAGGAAAACAACTGATTGGAAAATATTGGACACTTGGTGTGCTACCTTTTAAAATTATTTTCGAGTATACAGAGTATACCATAAATCAGGGGCACAAAATTTGGTCTCTTTTCAAATTGATCGCCCTATATATTATTTAATTTTTAGAATCTGCTTCTTGTGGGCTTCACAAATCATTTTTATTGTTTGAGATCTGATGCAATATTGCCAAGTTATTTACATTTTAATCAAATTTAACGAAAAACCATGGACGTGGAAAAAAGTTCAACGAAACCTTATTATAAGAGATCAATAAAAGAATCTGCATATGCAAGTACCCAAGCAATGTGCCAAAACATACACAATATTTAGAGTCACTTAGAGTACACAGGGTGTTCTGAAACAACGATACAATTTTGCTATTTTCAAATGGTTACAACTTTTTTTTTTTTCAAATGGAGCACTCTGTATATAGCATCATATTCTGAGTGCGATAATCGGCGATAACAGCAAAATAATATGCATCAATAGTTTCTTTTTCACAAATATTCAATAAGCAATTTGCGGTACGTCTACGATTCCATTTAGATATACATCATCCAGACACAATTCTTGGGATTATTATAACTTTGTAAAAATGGTTAAATTTTTGTTTTCAAAACTTCAATAACTTCGTCTAAACAGTTTCCACGATTTGTACTTGCGGCCTTGCATTATGGCCTCTAAACAAAGCAAATTTGGTGTTTGTTTCATAATAAAACAACTTCTGCAGGGATCATATTTGAGAGAGCTATTAGAAGGAGACCATTTTTGCTTAGCGACTCTATGATACTCAAAATCTCGATGTACTTGATATTTTCTCAAGCTGTCTTCCAATTTTTAAAGCCGAATGAGATAAAAACTAGTTCTCAAGATTTTTTTTGAAAATAGCTCGTATAGGAAGCAGAATGCTGAATTTTGCCGGATGCTGTATTCAAGCCAAAAATAGTCCCAAAACCATTTATGTACTTTGGAAGCTTCTTTTATTTTATGCATCCTGCCGAATACAGATAATAATAATAATAATAAATGTTTAGGTAAATTAAAAATTTACCATCTCCTTGCTGGTTCAATTGTCAGTAACAATAGGTGTTTGATGACCAAGAAACCAAGAAAACGGAGGAAAAAAACACTTGCAAGGATGTAAGATGACTCGACTCGAGTGGGGAGGGACTCAAGCGCCCCCTCTGAAGACTTTTTTTTTGACGATGCCTGCGTCCAACTGTTCAGCAGAAAGGTCGTCTTCCTTGTTGAAAAGAATAAAAAATTATGCAAGCTCGAGTCTACAATGACCGAAAAACGCCTGAAGGATGTGGAATTTCTGACCATCGAATAGGAGCTTACCAAAAGATTAAACTTTGATGATATTATAGATTCATTTTCAACCTCTATTTCATGAAAGAAGTTGGTTTAAACATTTCACTTTAGTTTGTATTATTATCAGAACATTTAAAATGTATTCGAGAACTTATTTTTATTATAACTACAAAATTATAATGTAGTCAATAATGTAGTCCTTAATATAGAATACTTCAGGATTGGTAAGAGTGGTCTTGCTAATTGCTGATTGGCCTATGTCTAAATGAATAGCTTGTTAAGCGCCAGCAGATTTTGACAGTCGTCTTGTACCCAAGTAGACATACTTTCATCTCAAGACATAACATCTCAAGAGCTTCTTTGATGTAAATTATTGATGATCGCACGGTATAATGTACTGATACGCCTATGAATGTGTTACTGTAAATTATATACATATAAACTTTATAAACTTTAAATATGCAATAGGCAGAAAACATTATATCGCAGCAAAATTATATCACCTACTTATTCGAGTAAGCCTTTTTTTTTAAATGACACACATGTTTTTAAATTCCTGATTTAGTATTCACGTCAAAAATTGCACAAAGCCGCCATTCAGAAATTAGTATTTAACGAATTAACCTTTCTTTTTAATTAATTACTTAATCCAATCACCGTTTGTATCAATTAACGTTTCTTTATAATCCCTCATAGGCATTTTTGAGTACATTCGACCGAATATATGCGGAACAATGCCCCCTCAGCCTCTCAAATTAACCATGATCGGTCCGGCCTGTGAATCAATTGCTAATTACCGGTTATTTAATTCGATTTTCAGGCTTAACGTGGCTTGGCGATGGCAGTCCAATAAACAGAAATTCAATTATAGAAATTGACATGATTAATTAAAAAAAACCTCGAACCGTGACGCGTAAATAATCAAAATTTAAAGCGGAGGCTGTTGAAACAAGTTATGATCGACATAAACACTGGCTTCAAAGTGAGACCAAATAATACGGACCTAAAATTCAAACTAAAATTATTCGTGGTGCTTTCAACTCCTCCTATTCAGTAATGTAGATAATATAATTCTTGGAAAATTGTGCATTGCTAAGTAATCAGAAATGTGGAAATATGTATAATGCCAAGAAACTATACTGGGTGCGTAATTGATATGGGAAAGCTCGATTACACCTACACCGCTAATGATATCGAAATTAACCAAAAGGCACTGTAAACGGGAGTCCAAAGTGCAGTTTGTAAAATTATTTTAGCCTATACAGGGTGTATCATTTTTGCAGAGCAGCCTTTAACCTAGTTTATTTTTTCAATTGCACCACCTGTATAGCTTTACTTATTTGAATTCGCCCTTTTTTAAGGCTCTATAAATCCATTTTGCAATTCACGTTTGCAGGCATTTATTAAAAAATTGGAAGATGATAAAGTTGATGGAGGAAGCAGTTACTATGTGATTTAATCATGATGATACAAAAATGCAACACGTTTTTTATCACTTTATTTTTTCGTTAATGTGGTTAATGTGGTTAATTGTGGTCGAAACTGCAGTCGTGTTTAACGAAAAAATAAAATGATAAAAAACGTAGTAACGTGTTAAATTTAATAGGAAGATAATTCAGACGTTTTGAAAACACAGGTCTCATCTAACTTAGCGTGCCATGAAAATCAATGAATTCTGATATCCCAACGTCAAAATGACATTTATTGTACGTCGCGTTTTAAGTACAAGTCCGTTAGGATAGCCTTTACGGCCAAACCAGAAGTTTGTGAGACCAGCTCATAGAGCGGGTCGAATAATACTAGCGAGGCCCTAAGTAAAAAGTAAAAGCCCTAACGGACGTGTACTGTACAATATTTTTTTGTAATATCTCTATGATTTGTTCATTATTATTCTTTTTAAATAAATTTATTTCATTAAAAAAAACGATTACGAGAAGGCGAGACGTTGCCATTGTCAACCCTTGTTTATATAAACAGAAGTCATCAACCAAAATATTATTTGTTCAATTAATATATTCAACTGACCCTGAAAATAGTTTGAAATGATTTGAAACTAATGGAGTCATTAAGCAATTGCTATGAAGATATTCCAGAAGATGTTAGAATAGCCACAGAATATATTTACGTTGCTATAGTGATTTTACGACCGCTCTTTACGGTTTGGCGGCCGTATAGACTGTCGTTACATAGTAACAAACAATCCTCAAAACAACCTTTAACAACTAGATATAACAAAAATGAATTTATCGCATAATGAAATGAAGGATATGGTTTATGCACTGGGTGCAAGTAAGCAGAACCCGTTGCTGGCTAGCAGAATCTATGCGCAGAGAAATTCGGATAGGAGGCACCCAATAGCAAGAGATTTTGAAAATTTGAACGAACGGGCAATGTACAGTATGAGAACGACGGAAGGCGAAAATGAACATCTTAGCCATATTCATAGTGAACTTAGTTGCGTCTAAACCTTAGTAGATACTAAAAACGTTTAGAAAGTACATCACGTAATGTAATTTCTGCAGTATAAATAACATTCCGATTACCAGCAGCAGCTACTAAGCTTAAGTGGCTACTATGGTCCACCATGTATATGGATGCTAGTGTGTAATTGACAGCTTACTAATATGGGAGTTGAAAAAGTGTATTATGTACCTGTAGCATACAATTTTTATGCTTGATGTGATACTCACATTAATGGCCACTTGCACCACAGTAAACAAGTAAGGCTTAAACACAACTTAAAATGTGAGCAAGGCTTAAGTCAGAAATTCGCTTGCACCGCATTTTATGCACGTCTCAAGTAAGGCTTAATGTAAGTGGTCAAGAGCGGTCGCTTAAACCAATCTTAAAATTTCCGACGCCGAACATAACCTTATAATTATTCCGTTAACTGTCACGGCATATGTTCACTTGAGAAACACATTTTTTGCAATGGCTCTTCAAAATGTAATTAATCGTGATGATGCATGTGAGCTAATGTGGCTATTAGCTCGATTTCGATAAAAGATGGACTTGGTGGTTTTACCCCATAGCCCTTCAAATACATCGTAAATACTGTGACAAATATTTAGCACGCATTTTAACTCCAAATCTGAGCTATAGCAGCGGATTTAATTTACCTTTTTGGAATTAACTCCGTGCAGTGCAATAATCACAATATTCGTCTTAAGGCCTCGGCTAACGAAACGAGCGGTGAGCGGCTGCGGCGATCAGCGAGCGACACAATACGTTCTGTTTACGATTCCACCAGTGGTGGTGGACCAGATTTTAATGCAGCTTGCTGAAAAAACTTGGCGCTTTGCACTTGCTGCTTACTGCTTCTGCTAGACAATTATATTCGCCGCCCAGCGCACACCGGTCACCGCTCAAATAGTGCCCGACGCCTAATAACGTAACAATTTTGTATATACGCACTGACAGTCGACACTGAAAATCGCAATGTCACCAACATACCAAACGAATATTCTACCAGATTTCGCAACGTTGCCACACGAAGCAAGACTTGGGGCGTGCTTAGTAAAGCAAGCTGCGGTACAAGTCCCTTCCCTTTAAGCATTAGTTAAAATATAAGCCCTGCTTTGTAAAGTAAGGCTTTGCGAAAAAATGGTGCAATTGGCCATTAGAGTATAAAATCATTGCTTATGTATGTAGGTACTTTATATCAGGGCTTCGAACCATTAATTTATTCGGTTCGTTTTTCGGTCCGGTTCAATTAAAAAATAAATAACGGTTCGGTTCCGGTTTTCGTTCCCGCAAAAATAACGGTTTTTTCGGTTTTCGGTTAAGTTCCGAGTAATTGATTTTTATTTTTATTTTTTTTATTTTTAGAAGGTTTTTATAACAATTACAACTGAAGTGGAAGTAATAAACCTAGCGGGCTCCTAGGACACTTTTCATCTGCCCCTCGTATATTCACTGCGGATGGCATGTGTCCATCAGGAGAGACCATGATTCCCCTCGTATATTTAGTTCTTCGAGGCAAGTGGACAATGAGGATTCTTTTAAGGTCATTGGTTGTCCTTGAAATTTGGCGGGAAAAAAAGGCGGGAAAATTTGAAGAAAAAAATCTATATTTTTGGCTAAAAAATTTAAATAAATGAAATCGTTATTTTTGGCGGAAAAATTTGTAAATTGTAAATTGTAGATTGTAAATTTGAAAAATTGTGGGAAAAAAATTTGTTTGTACAAAAAATTCAAAAAAACTTGGTAAGAAAAATCCGCACTAGTCTAGTGTAGACTAGACTATGCGGGAAAAAATCAAAATATTCTCTCTCTCTCTCTCTCTCTCTCTCGCGCGCAAAAAAAAACCTCGCCAGGATTCAAATCTGGTTTCAGCTACCGTTTGTGGACGTGTGTAATAATAATAATAAAATTTGTAATACACAATTTTAGTTATATTTTTTTTAAACGTGTTCTTTCTACAAAATTGTTTGTTGGTAGTAGTTATACTAGGGCAGTTCTAACGCAGGTTAGGTTAGTTTTCGATTAATTTAATCCGCGGTTTTATTGGCGGATTAATCAATTACCGCGGGCAGTAACAATGGGTTGATTGCGGAAATCGCGAGTAATTAATGTAATGCATCTGCAATTATTCCATTGTTATCCTGCAATTGTTGATTAAATTACTCGCGATTTCCGCAATCAACCCATTGTTACTGCCCGCGGTAATTGATTAATCCGCCAATAAAACCGCGGATTAAATTAATCGAAAACTAACCTAACCTGCGTTAGAACTGTCCTAGTATAACTACTGTTGGTGGTGGAGGACTTTCTTCAGGCATTTCTTCATTACATCTTAAATCAAATATATTCTTTTTTTTTAAACTCCCATCAGTTTCATCAATAATTGGATGTTTTCTAATTGATTCTGTACAAAAACAGAATATTTGATTATATCTAAAACAATAGTGAGACATACTAAAAATAAAGAAAAAACTTACAATGTGTACAAGTTGTAACAGTTCTTCAAGTAGAAATAATAACAAAATAGAGATGAAAATACTTTAAGGAATAACCCCAAGGAAAAGTCATTTCTAATATAGCTAACTATTCTTTTATCATCGTATGGATTTAACGCAATTTTTGTTTGATTAATTGTGTATACGTCATATTTTAACGACTTAATTACACTTTGATTTGATCTTTTTATATTGTTTTCAAATAAACAGTCATAATAATCTTCAAAAGTAATTGTTTTCAATGAAGATTTTTTTAATTCATTTTGCTTGTTTCTTCACTATTTCATCATTTGTTTCAGTTTGCTGCACTTAACTATAAATTCCAACATAATCTTACCATTGTTTTCATCTGACATTAAACCTATCAGTTTTTTATTCTTTATTGGTATATTATATATATATATATATATATATATATATATATATATATATATATATATTATTTGGTGGATAGTCTGAAGTGTCAAATTTATGAATATCTTCTTTAATATGATCATAGGGCGGAAAGACCCCTTCTGGGGTCGATAGGCTTAATAAAGATCGGCTTAATATATATATATATATATATATATATATATATATATATATATATATATATATATATATATATATATATATATATATATTACACTATAATAATTTAACATTTTCAATGTCATGTTTTCTAAAAATGTAATTGTAATGAAAATTATAGAGACAAGTTTTAGAAATATCTATAATAGATGCTCCCACATATATTGGTTTTGTGAAATTAATTTTCATTTTTTTCACTTCATTTATACATATCTTTTCATCAATAATGGTGCAACTGTGGAAATTTGGCTGAGAAATATAATATTTTGCTCCATATCTGCCTGACCGTCTGGAAACAAATGTTATATCACTATACTTTCTTACGTTTTCCATAGTTTTACCATACACTGCATTATTAAATAGTTTAAATAACGTCTTTTCAAATTCATTTTTACTACATTTTCGTATTTCCGTATTTAAATCTATATATTTTTTAACCAACAAGATTACATGAATTTTAAAATTCTATGTGTTTTATCAATTTTTATACCTAATTTAACAGCTTGTTTTAGTACTACATAATGAATTATGTATTTTTCTTTTTTTTAATGTTGTCATTAATTTGGGAATTTTTATTTTAGAAGTTGGAGGTATTAGATGTTCAGGACATTCAGGTAGATCTTTATGAATTTCAGAGAGTTCTTTAGGATAAGAAATATCTACTTCATACATATATCCGTAGTTAGAATCGTTAGGTATATCAATAATATTTGGAATCGAATAACAATCAAAAATCCACTCAATTTGTCCAGTTGCTAATGATTGACACATAGCAGCACCATATAAATTTACAATATCAAAATACATAAGATATGAGGTTTTTTGATTTTTGTTATAGTTTTCATTCATGAACTTACTATTTGCTTCGCCGTATCTATTGGAACATTGGGAAATTCCACCTCTTATACCTTTCACATTTTATTTATTTTAACATTGCACTAAATATTAAGCCTGGGCTAGTATAATAATGAAGAGGATTAAGGTCATACGTTTTTAAGCAAACTTGACGAAAATTTTCGAAAATATCCGATAATAAGATTACATCAGTTTTTAAATATAATTCAGCATATTCTTGTAAAATTTTTATTTTAAATTTTTCGCATACATTACATGCTTGTAAATAATCTGATTGAGATATATTTGAATTATTCAAAGTACTGTAAAAATCCTCAATGTTCGGTAATTGTATGTCATACAATGTGTTCCAACTATCAAGATAATCATATGGGAAAATTCCTTTACGTTTCAATGAAATTTTTCTTTATCCGGTTAAAAATATTTTGTGGTACATTTTTTATCGTGACATAAAATTGATGATAGATTATCTAAACTGTTAGGCATGAATCTAAATGAATCAATGAATCTGAAAGTAATTTAAGTGTTTGTAACTCCAATACTGAATGAAATATATTTTCCATTATTTTGTGGTAATAGTGAAATTTTTCCATTCATTTATCTAGCTATATTTTTAACTATAAAGTGACTGTCATATCCAGAAAGATTATGAAATACTACTGGAACAATATAATAATCTTGAAAATTGAGATTACAATTTTGATGACAAGTACCGCGATATAATCCTGTGAAGTGTGAATGATCCCTAACTTTAATATCTAATGGTTCGAATAATTTTATACAAATGTGGCATGTGTTTGAATTATTAAATTGCAAAATCTCTTCAGTAGTTGAATTAAGATGGTGTATACGCGCAAGTTTAAACATGGATGGAACCGAAATAAACCGATTCATTTTTTCGGTTCGGCTCCGATTTTCGTTCCGACAAAAATAACGGTTTTTTCCGGTTTCCGGTTTTCGGTTCAGTTCCGGTACGAAGCCCTGCTTCATATCCTAGGTGTAGACATCTCTATACTTATTTCTGGCAATACTTACCCTTAATGATTGTTAGGCACTGATCTGTATATTATCTGGATTGAGCTTAGACCGTATTCTGGCATCTGAGAGCGTACCTGATTGAACGTGCCATGACAGTGAAATTAAGGTTTTGTGGCATGATTCGGCGGCAATCGACGCAATTCGGGCGCAATTCGGCGGTGGCGAATGGAAATCTTGAAAATATTCACATCATAACATCACAATAAACATAGGTTATGTTTACGTATTTCAGACAGAAAGACAGTTATTTCAGATTATTTCGTTGTATACTTATGCAGCGTCAACTTTCCCGATTAATCGGATTTCTTCCCGCCAAACATGCACTCAAACACCATGTTTTTAAAATGCCGTCAGACAAAACTGCTACATCTGAGAAATCGCGGCCATACTAAATTGTCACAAAACCTCAACTTTTGCCAAGATGGCGGCGCTCAATTGGGAACGCACTCTACCGCTTAAGCCCAATCCAGTTAATATCAGTGTTGTTCAGTGTACACATCACTGTTGTTAGGTGATTGTTTTGAATCTCGATTTTGTTCACTGAGAGCGGAGTAATTACGCTACTTGAGTTAATAATCGAACGGCCAAATTTGCTCACACCAATCACGCTTAAATACACTGAGTAGGCACCGCAGATGCCAAGAGCCGTTATAAAGCGAAATTTAATTAATATTTTTAATTGTTGATTCCCAAGCAGGCGGCAGGCGGGGCTTTGCGGCTCGTGGCTTTTTAATCAGCATAATGCCCTTGTTGACACATCGAATATTAATTATCGGTTTAATTACACTGGGAGATCGGAAAAGTCTGAGCGCTCCTCCGCGCCACGGTCCAGAGATGCTATGCATAATTTATGGCCTGGCCGCTTCGGGGATGTTAGTAATTGCGTTACGCGATCGATGTGTTTGTCAGTGAACTGCAGAGCGATGAGCCTGCGGAATGTATTCATCTGTAATCCGTAATCCCATCGATTGGTTTATCAGTGACGGCCGAAGAGCGGTGAATCATAAACGCCTAACGGCAGAAATGGACGTTTCGTCACGACAATTCGCCGAGAGATTGATGCAATAATAAGCATTCGCGGCTAGTGAGCATTAGACTAGGTGCAGCCTAATAATAATTCACTTCTCCCCTCCAAATAATAACTTTATAACTTTAGACAACAAAATTAAGCACCGTATAACTGTAAACCAGAGTTAATGTGAAAATAGGTTATAGGAACAGTTTATCAATATCGTTTTAAGCAGAATGCATAAAGGTTTTTTTTTATTCCAAACAACGTTAAGGTAGTTATTTTTCCAATCGTAGGCTTAACTTGACGCCATATTTAATATATAAATTTTCGCTACTTTACCTAGTGATAATAGTAATCACTTACATAATATACTGTATTTTCATTGGTCATGATCCTGGGGCTATATATTGACTCGATCCGGAGATGGCATTAGCTCCAAACGAATATAAAGAGTATTCTTTTAATAAGGACTTACTGGGGGAGCATCTCCCCTTCCTTCGCCGGTTGTTCTTTCCTAAACGGATACCTAGGCATCGTCCCTTAATTTATGCAAACACTGTGATTTACCCCAATGTGCACTGACACCCAACCTATACGTGAATTATCCAGTCCACCTTCATTTGGATGGCCACTTCTTTTTCCTCCACATGAGGACTTCAGGTCTCACTATCATGTAAGGACTCTTCTCCTTCACATCAGTACCGTAATTATAAAGGACGCAAGGAGATACATCTCTTTTATACAATCACTAGAACTTACCTCACCTTAATTCAATTACTAGGACATACCTTTTCTTAATGCAATTACAGCAATTACTGTAGATATAAAGGACATAAGGACATACCTCTCCTTTGTGTGATTTATGTAGATACAAAGGACACAAGGACATACCCCTCCTTTATACAATCACTAGGACATACCTCTCCGTAATTCAATTACTAGGGCATACCATTCCTTAATACAATTACTGAAATTACTGTAGATATAAAGGACGCAAGGACATACCTCTCCTTTGTGTGATTACTGTAGGTATAAAGGACACAAGGACATACCTCTCCTTTATACAATCACTAGCACATACTTTTCCTTAATGCAATTACTGCAGATATAAAGGACACAAGGACATACCTTTCCTTTATGTGAGCCCCTCAATTGCAAACGATCACACATATCCTTAGTGTAAAAATTACAATCTAATTACGTATGTTGGAACACCTAATTCTGATAAACATATATTTTAGGTACTGACCTTTAATCCATTCCAACACCTAATCCATAATTGTCCACGTTGTAATGCACACCAGAACAATAGGTCACACATCCTCTTTCTATAAGCAGCATCCGAACTTGCATATGCACTCCGTAAGGGCCAGTAACTCAGTGCCCTTCTCTTCCGTTCGTAAGCGCTCAGAGCGCCGCTCCTCGCCGCAATCGACTTACATACAGATAAAGGCATATATATCCCGCCTCTATTATTACATATAATCAGATGCTCTTCTACCCCTATGGGGTGTATGGTGTTTGGCCTTGTTGGCCCTTAATAAATTATTTCCACATGTTTCTATTTTTCCTCTCCTCTCTTCTCTAGTATTTTCCCTATCACATTGTCCCATGTCCCATGTCTCCTTTGGCCTCTCTTCCTTTTTCCTATCGCCTTTGCTTCCCATATCCTTTTTGTTAGCACCGATTCCTCCATTCTCTGTAGATGTCCCCACCATCCAAGTTGCTTTCTTTCTATAAATTCGTCTATTGCCTCGATTCCCAGTTCTTCTCTTGTCTTTTTACTTCTTATTCTGTCTCGTAGTGTTATCTCTTTAATTCTTCTTAATACTTTCATTTCAGCTGCCTCCATCTTCCTTTTGTCCATCTTTGTTAATGCCAATGTTTCACAACCGTACGTGAGTATCGGTCTATATACTGCTCTGTACACTTTCATCTTCGTCTGCTTATTTATCTCCTTGTTATCCAGTCTCTTGTTGATTTCCGTTTCTTGATTTCCAGCTTCGTCTATTGTGGTTCCTAAGTATTGCTAGCTATCTACTTGCTCTATATTTTCCCCTGCTATCTATATATCAGTTACTTCATTTTTTGCGAATACTACCATGATTTTTGTTTTGTTCTTGTTCATTTTCATCCCGTTCTTTTCTAGTATTTCGTTCCATACTTTTAGGTTGTGTTCTAGTTCTTCCTTGTTTTTTGCTAATATCCCTATGTCGTCCGCAAATGCACACTCCACTATTCCTATCTTCTCTAACTTCCTGTATCCATTATATAGTGGTCTTGCCTTTATCTTGACCATTATGATTAACTCATCCATGAAAACGATCAACCGCAGCGGGGTCAGACTGCCTCCTTGTCTTACTTCTTCCGTGGTGTTAAATATTTCCGATTTCTGGTTTTTACTTATCACTCTGCTTCTTGTTTCTTTGTACATACTTTTAATCACTCTAATTAGCTTCTCGTCTACCTTGCGTTTATTTAGGCTTTCCCATATCTTCCCTCTTGGTACCATATCAAACGCCTTCTCCATATCAACGAAAGCTATGTATGCGGATTCTTCTTTCGATAGTGTTTTGTTTATTATATGTTTAATCACAAATATATGGTCATGTGTGCATCTTCCTTTCCTAAACCTGCTCTGCTCCTCCTCTAGTGTGTGCTCCACTTGCTTCCTCAGTCTTTTCTCAAGTATTTGCTCCTTTAGCTTCATGCATGTGTATAATAGAGTTATACCCCTGTAGTTGTTGCAGTCCAATATATCTCCCTTTTTCAGTATTGGTACAATTAGACCTACTTCCCACTGTTTCGGTCTTTGTTCTTCTGTCCATACTTTGTTACATATTTTTAGCAATAGCTCTGTTTCTCTTTTCCCCATTACTTTTATCATTTCTGCTGTTATATGGTCTTCTTCTGGTGCATTTCCATGTTTCATTCTATTTATCGCTTCTTCTAATTCTTCCATTGTAATAGATTCTTCTTCCTTCCTTCCATCTTTCTTGTTTCAGGTTTGTGGTTCCTCTGTGACGTGGTTTTACGGTTCTTTGCCTGCTAGTAGCATTTGGAAATGGTTCTTCCACCGATCCATTACCTCTTTCTCTGTTGTTAGTAGTTCTTCTTTTTCTCCTCTCATTGTCACTCTGTCTGTCTTTTTGCTCCCTCTTAAGTTTTTTATTACTCTAAAGAACAGTTTCTGATTGCCTTTTCTGTCTTTTTCCATTTTGTCTCCAAATTCCGCCCAAGCTTTTTGTTTTGCTTCTGTTATCATATTCTTTGCCTTGTTTCGCTGTTCCTTGTATAATTCGTAACTATTTGTTGTCTTCTTTTGTAGGGATGTCTGCCAAATTTTCTTTTTAATTTTTACTTCTTGCTTAACCTTAACCTTAACCTTAACGAAGAAAGCATTGACTCTGATGCAAAAGTTTACCCTTAATCCGAAACCAATGAAAAACACAAAACAAATGACACATGACTTTTTTTCGGTTGCTATTATTTCTGACATTGGCATATCAACATAACTTCATTAATACAATTTTGCAATGCAAAAGTTTCCCTTACTTGAAAGTTCGTAACATAAGACAAAAAGCACTAAATTTACTTGATTTGGTTACACACATTAAAAAAATCGGGCTACAGTAGAATACTGGTAGCCGTTATTTTGTGGAACATTGTAAATGAATTAAATAAAAGAACTTTACTTCGTTACTTTCACTAACCCATTTATTTTACAAAAAATATTTAGTGACTGCAGTTTCGACTACTCTATAGTCATTGTTAAACTAACTATAACTAAATCATAACTATGTATAATTCATTTACAGTAGTGTATTTATTGCAATGATAAAGTAAATATTTGTGCAAATTTCTTATTGCAGCGGTACATTGCGATCCCATATCCGTATCTGTTATGCATCTAACCATTCGCATCGAGGGAACAAGACTAGGACACACAGCTCTGTTCCAGTGTCCTGTGGGATTCAAAGTGAACGGCACTGCGAACCTCACGTGCCAGGCTTCTGGTAAGAAAACAATAAATTCATATTTTTTCGTGATGACTTCTACAACTTCTCTAATTATTTATCTTAAGTACCACATGTTCATAAAAAAGTCCGTCAGGGGCGGCTGTGAAAATTCAAACGTATGTCCGTGATTTGATTCAGATTTTCAACTTTCTGACTAGTGCCAAGTGATAAACTAACCTCTTGTCTATGTCGCCTCAATGATTTTGTTGGTTTGTTTAGCAAGCGTTCTTTCACATCAGCAATAACTTCATGCGTACGCGCTGTGCCCCGGGCGCTTCTCTTTTTTCAATCTACACTGCAAGTTTTCCGGAATTATTCGACAGTTTTGCCATAATTTTTGACATTGACAGATATCTCAAGGGCATACGATTTGAATTTATGAATGTGAATGAAGTCGCGGACATACGGTTAAGTTTCAGCAGCCGCCGCTGATGGATTTTTTTATGAACATATGGTACATACATGCACCACGTACCATTATCACTTTGTACGAGGGTAACGCTGAAAATTCTCAGCCTGACATTGATCCGGATATTTCAGACTGATTAAATTTTATACTTTCGTAGATCCTCGTCTAAGGTATGGTTTGGAAAAAAATAAGGTTCTACGTCAAATAGTTGTCAGTTGACAATAAATGTATTGCGTATCAGAAAACGTTAACAGTAACGTGTTCGTTATGTGATATCATATACAAATAAAATGGTATTATGTCATAAATGCATCTGACCAGTGGCGGCGGAATGGGGGGGGGGGGGCGGTCCGCCCCGGGTGCCAAGCACCAAGGGCTGACAACTCACTCGCGCGGGGACGAAGTCGGCGCGGGCGGAAGGCGCAAGTGATTTCAGCCCGCGCCGTCACCGCCGCGCCGCGGCATATGTCAAACAAACAATCACAGTCAGTCAGTGTTATTGTTTATAACCGTCGCATCGACCATCCTTGCCAGTTTAACACAAAACTTCATTACGAGAAAATTAAAGTCAAATAAAAAGAAGAATAGTTTACGGTAGGCGAAAGTAGGTACTAAATATTGCGACGACCGTCGCCCCGGAAGTCATATTGGGTCAAGGTCAACACCTGCTCGAAAGTTTGCGCTGTGGGTGAGTCATGACTCAGGAAGTTTCTAAGCACGATTAGCTGGAAAAATCGAGGCCCTATCTTCTGGAAATAGAAAAGCCTAGAAACACTTAGGAGGGATATAAAAAGGTATGAACGACGTGACCAGGCAGTCGGTACCAGAAGTCGGATAGTGACTAACCGGACGTTATTGCGAATAATTAGCTGTGTAAATTGTAAATAGTAGTGACCATTATTTTTAATAAAAATCAGTAATTCGTGGTAGTACGAATTTCTTTAAATCTACGAACCCGGCCGGCTCAGGCTCGTTACAATATTTAATAAAGGAGGGAGTGCGACGGATAGTAGATAGAGCCTAGAGGTCAAGAGGTGAGTTTGATATAAACTACATACCTATTTTGCCACAAAAGTCAGTCAAGTTAAATTATCGGTTTGGGCCGATTTTAATTTAACTTCCGGTCGATATTATAAATTGTATAATACAAAATTGGGCGAGAGAAAAAACTGTCAAAGTTAACGAGTATTTATTTATCAATTTTTACAGAATAAAACTTCAATATGAAACGAAATAGACCTAGTGAATTCCAGCGAATAAAAATCAATGAATCGAAAGAACTTGAGCGCGAATCGTTTTCTGGATCCATTTTTAAGTATGTAGCACTTTCTGCTTCATTGGTATCAAATACAACACAGCAAAGTATTGAAAGTGACCTTCTTGATGAAACAGATGATGTAGAAAGACAGTGCCAAAATGCATTTGATGGAGGAACACTGGAAGAGAGCCTGACATACAAGACGAAAGACAAGGTGGAGAAGATCTACATGAAGAAGGATATGACCAAGAAAAAGGACGGAATAGCGACAATGAAGAAGAATGAGAGCAAATTAAAAACGATGAAGAAGAGCTACATGATAATGACAAAACTAATGCATCATATTTAACTCGTTTCGATGTTGCTACTTGGCCAACATTAATGCCTGATGATTGAGAGTTAAAATTGTCAAAACGAGAAGTAAACCCTACCAAAATAGAGATGGCCCATTTTTAGATACTGTCGAAAGATCTGGAGATAAAATAAAAGGAATGAGCTGACATTTCAATATAGAATGGTTTTATAAACCGTTACCAAATGGAGAAAATATACTCAGAAAATGGATGGTATATCTAAAGATATATGGTTGGTATTATAGATGGTATTACTAAATCGTAAAGTGTCTGAACACGAAAAATCTGAGAATTATCACTCCTGCTTGAAAAATGAAAAATCTTGTAAAATGGATTGAGGTTGCAAAAAACCATTGACCATGAACATCAAATGGTCTTTGACCAAGAAAAAAAGAAGTGGCGTGACATTTTGAGTCACCTTTTAGATGTTATTTTTTTCCTGGCATGAAAAAAACTTCCTCTTAGGGGGCATGGAGAGGGGGTTTCATCAGACAATATGGGGAATTTCTTAGAATTAGTAAATCTATTGTCGAAATATGACCCAGTGCCAAAAGAGCATATGCTAAGAATTGAACATGCTATCGCCTATACAAAACGGAAACGGGTAGATTCTTATTTGTCCAAAGACATTCAAAATGAGTTCATCAGCCTTTTGGGGAAAGATGTGAAAAATAACATTGTGGACGACATAAATAAGCGAAATATTTCGGAATTATTTTCGGTAGCACTCCAGACATATCACATGTTGATCAGATGAGTTATCTAATCAGATATGTTCATATTGAAGGCGATCATGTTGAAATGAAGGAATCATTTCTAGTTTTCTTCCCAATAGCTAGAAATACTGCAGTCGAACTTACTAAAAATATCCTTACGCAGCTGAAGAGTGATAACTTGGACATAAATCTATGTCGGGCTCAAGGATATGATAACGCTGCAACCATGGCAGGAGTTCATGGTGGTGTCCAAGCAAAAATTAAAGAACACAATCCTAAAGCGTTGTTTATGCCTTGTGCAAATCATTCGCTAAATCTATGTGCAATGCACTCTTTCGGGAGTGTTAGTTCGAGTGTAACTTTTTTCGGAACAGTAGAAAGAGTTTACACGTTCTTTTCGTCATCCACACATCGATGGGGAATTTTAATGAAAAGTGTAGGCGTTTCAGTCAAAAGACTAGTAGAGACAAGATGGAGTGCTCATCACGACGCTGTTAAACCACTGAAGAATATTTTTGAGAAACTTGTATCAACACTCGAAGACATGTGTAATCCCAGCAGAGAAAACATCGATACAAGAGAAGCAGCATCCACACTCTTGCCAGCTTTGTGTGACTTCAGTTTTTTAAACTACGTTTTTCTTGTGTGAAGTCCTAGAAGAAGTTAATCAGACACAAAAGTATATACAAACATCTGCGCTATCGCTGGAAAAGTGTGTCATAAAAATCAAAGCCCTAAAAAATTTTCTTCAAAGCCAACGTATCCAAATAGTGCAAAGAGCTATTTCCTACGCAACTAAAAAATGTGAGGACTTGGATATTTCGATTGAAAGAAGAGGAAGGAGGAGATTCCGAAAACGTATGCCAAGAGAAATGGCCCAAGACGCTGGACTAAAATTGCCAGAAGAGCTGCAGAGAGCTATGTTAGAATGTCTTGATAGATTTTACGGAGAACTAGACCATCGTTACAGGGCAATGGATGACATTCTCAGAACATTTGGTGTTGTTCAGCCTAAAACTCTGCTTATGTCAACAGAGGAAGAACTTTGTGGTATAGTTCCAAATCTGACAAAAATCTATGATGAATTTTCTGCAGAGGACATTATTTTGGAGATTTTAAGACCAAGGCGCCACTTGGAAGCAGCCAGCATTTCTTTCCAAGAAGCGGTCCAATGGACTACCTTGGAGCTTCTGAAATTAATTGTAAAATGGCTGTTTTGGTGTTCCGGTAATGAATTACCTTTTTTGTGTTACGGGATTTTTGATAGTCAAATTTTAAACTATTTTTCTTTTTAAACTGATTTTATTTTATTTGACAAATGCCTGAACCCTTGCTGTCGGGCTCTAAGACACAAGTCATGTCTCGTTACCTTCATGGTCGAGAGTGGGTTGCACCACCCCCTACTCCAGGACATTTTGGGGTGGCGTGAGGTGGTGCCAACCCTGACATCTTAAATTACATAAATAATTGTCAACAGGGACAATTCTGAGGCTGTTCAGAGTCTAGCGCTGTGTCTAAGATTTTTTTTAACTGTTTGTTTTTCGGTGGCTTCTTGTGGAAGAAGTTTCTCAAAATTAAAGTTGATAAAATCTTACTTAAGTTCAACAATAAGCCAAGCGCGACTTACCAATGTTTCCATATTGTCCATTGAAAAGGAGAGGAAAGTAAATTTTGATAATGTGATCGAATATTTTAGCAAAATAAAGTCACGTAAGCACGTTTAGTATTTGTTGTTTTATTTTGAGGGTACTCAATAGAAAACCGCCCCGGGTGCCAACCCATGCTACGCCGCCACTGCATCTGACATTCGAATGTGATGCAGTCAAGTAACATTACTGTTACTTTTTTTGATACGCAATACACTTGATTATCTTAATAACCACCTTTTTAGTAAAATGTCTCAAGTGACGCAAATCGAGTTTCGGAGCTGTGCGTGTGGTTGCTGTATAATAATGCACCAATTCATACTACTAGTATTATACTGGAGCAAGCAAGCACACTCTACCAGTGAGCAAACCTGGTCAATGGTTCTGTATTGTACACCTCTTCAGTGTTTCGAGTTTATTTTGCATTTAAACATCGAACTCACAGCTCGTACTTCGTAATCGGCGGGATTAGTAATGTACATAGCTATTATAGCTACCTGATACAGTGTGAGCAACAATGCTTGAGGTTTGATAGGTAGGCAACCAAACACGCATGTTGGTATAACTGAAAATCTAAAAAGAATATCCCCTAGATTATTTTTCCAGTGGCGTAGCAAAGAACAAAACAACAACAAAATGAATTAAATATTTAATCATAATTGCATATTTTAAAACGTTACAATAAAAGTTTACAACAAATGTTGAAAATGGCGGCCTTCGTTTTCAAGGCAGATGTTAATTCTACGTTTTTTATTTTCAAAAACATATTGGAGCTGCTCTGGAGTTATGTTTCTTATCTCTTCTTCGATTGCTTCTTGGAGTTGGTTTAGGTTGTGCATCCTATTTTTAAAAACATTATTTTTCAAATGTCCGAAAAGATAAAAATCACACGGAGTGATTTCTGGTGAACGTGCTGGCCTTATTCCTTAGCTTATCAATCGATCATCGTAATATTCCCTCAAATAATTAATTGTCGCAAAGGCAGTATGAGCAGTGGCTCCGTTTTGCTGAAAATAACCCATTATTTGTTCATCATCATGCACCTGATTAAGAAATGCACCCAGGATGATTGTTCGGTAACGCTCCGCATTGATTGTTTCATTGAAAAATATGCCATAATCATGCCATAAAGACCGCATGAATGATAAAAAATAACTTTTTTGCACCCTAAAATTAAGAACCAACCTGTTTGTGCTGAAAGTTTTCTTATAGATTTTGTTGGACTTTGTTCAAGCCGTTGTTGGACATCGGCAACAATCTCTTCTGTTAAGGTAGACGGTCTTCCAGTTGACTTGCCCTTACAAATACAATTATTTCCTTCAAAGCGCTGAATAATACGGGTTTTATGCTGGATAAATATTTTGTAAGTAATGTTGACATCGGGGAAGGCTTCGTTAAATTGATTCATACACGATTGTAATGAATATGTCCATGTGCCGTCTTCATTTAGTGTTCCACTTCGATAATGAGCCTTCAGGATGAAGGCATCATGTTGTGGTGTAAAAACCATTGCAACAGGAAAGCGATTTCACTTAAACTCTGTAAATTTAGAATAAAACTTAACTTTTATAATTTTATAACCTTAAAACCTGCAAATCACTTACCAGAAATCAAAGATTTACTCAGAGTAGTCCTGATAAGAACTGATGTTTATGAAGCAGAAGACAAAATAACTATATGCGAAGAATTGGCACAAAGGTAATAAATAATAATACGACTCGGACGGCACTGGGCTGGGGCTGTCAAATCTTTTGAATTTACAGTAAATTTAATTAATAATAAACTTGGAGCGAAGAAATTCCCCAGTTTTTTGGGCGGGAAATTTAACTTGACTTCAGACATTGTTGCTCACTCTGTATATACGTCAGGTAGAATCTTAAGGCTGACTGACATCATTGTCAAATACTTAGATAAGGCATTAGTCGGCAAAACAACTCGGGCAAGACTCTATGAGGATGAGATGAGCAAACGGTTATTACTAAACACATTACCCTCGTACAGCCCCATGGCCATCTCGATTACCATAAGAGCGAGATAGAGAGACGAAATTTCGTAAAATTCTGTGCTGAATAATAATCTACAAAAAAAGATCGGATGTTTTGAGTGAAAAATAAGTGTTTCGAGTTTTTTGTATAGTTTTCTTTTATTTGCAATTAATTTGAAATTCTGCATATAAATTCGAATTGCAACTTTTTGTTCTACATTCGGTAATGTGCTTAGTTTTGCCTACTTACGCTGTCCGTCCACTAGGTCGGAAACGCGGCGCGCCGCGGTCAAGATCAGTTTGCAAAGGTAGGCTCTTTTACCATAAAATGCGAAGCGGGAGTTTTCAATATATACTGTCAGCTTAACAGTATGTATATTTATCTATGCAATCTCTGATCTTGACATTTAGTGAACATTTATATATTTTTTTGAACTCACCGCCTCGAAAGTGACATTTGACGCACTCTATTGACAACCGGAAATCCGTATTTCCCGGTCTAGTAGACCGGGAAAACGGCAAAAAAACACTGTCATAAATAAATCAATACATAATTATTTATTGTGAACGATCTACATCGACTTAAGCAGGGTTATTATTGTACACATTTATCGTACAATTAGTACAATTTGAAATGCAAATTCCCGAACTTTCCACCGCATCGGGTTTAGATATAGTGTGCGACACATTAAGAGTTTCAGAGATTGTATAGTTTTCAACTTGAGATGAAGGTCCCGGAGCTGGTTGCATCAATCTTTCAGCTACGTTAATTTTACTCTGCACAGAGTCATCGACGTAACCTTCGGCCACGCTTGAAGATCTCCAACCGCCAAATTTTTTAAGAGTCAGTAAATCGCCACCGTTGTTTGCAAGTAAAGTAGCTGAACTTCTTCGAAAGCAATGACCAGTGTAAGCCTGTGGAGCCTCTAGCTGAAGGTACTGTGCCACAGAGCAAGGTATTTTGCCAATTGTATTAAGACCAATAGGTGAATTAATACATTTCCCATTTCTGTAGGTCACAAAGAAACGTTTATTTGTCCCTACTCTTAAATTTTTGTATTTTAACAATAAATTTATCCATTCTGGATTGATCACCACAAAACGTCGAGAAATATTAGTTTTGGTCTCTGGTACATTAACAAGTACCATTTCATGTTTAAACTCGATATGATCAATTAACATTTTACATAATTCATCGCGGCGACAAGCGCCAGAAATGCCCAATATTACTACTGCCTGTAAAACATATTATAGAATAATAGAATAATATCGATTAATGAAACATATTGTGTACGTACCTTCATTAACAGAAATGAGTTATCAGGGGCTTCATGAATAAATTTGTCAATTTCATGACTTTCTAATACCTTGGATTTTTTCGGTTTCAGGTTATACGTTTCTTTTTTGAGAAATGCGTAAAATTTCGTAAATTTGGAAATATCTACGTTATTGTGTATTAGTAGACAGGACTTTAGCATAGAGTAAGTGGACCATAGCGACTTTTTGCTTGAAAAGGTTTGAAAATATGCCAGCAAACAATTTTCTGAATAAGTCCGTATTTTGTTTAACCTGCACCAATCCATAAATTTCGAGTATACCAACTCGTACCTTCGTTTGGATTTATCCGGCAATAAATTTGTAATTGCCGTATTAGCGGCATTGCGGATTTCCGGAGGTGTACAACTACTTATATCCGAATCGGAAGACATTTTATTAGAAACTGAGACTTTAAACGACAGGCTTTAAAAAATCAACTGTCAAAGTAACAATCATTGTTTTGCTATACAGCCATGGCTTGCTTTATTTCATATTTTGAAACGGAATGAAAATTATTTGAGTTTATGCTGATCGTTCTGTTCGTTTCAAAAAAAAATGTACAAACCACTTGCGGGAATCATTTTCCCGCATTCACGCAGATGAAGCATTCGCTCCCTTCGGTCGCTCATGCTTCAAAATTGCGTTCATGCGGGAAAATTGTTTTCCCGCACTTGGTTTGTAAATAACTATTACATGATTTTGTTTCTTTTCTCGACATTTGTTTATAAGTTTATTGATTCTGTCGTTGGCGTAAATTATTTAATTTTTTTTTTCTGCAACCCTATTTTTTCTAATACATCTCTGAATTTTAACATAATCTTCAATTTTGGTATTTAGGTAAATGGTCGTCGACAGTGCCGAACTGCCAGCCGGTGCTGTGCCAGTCGTTGGACGGCCCCGGGGGCCTGTCTGAACCCCACCTCCAGCTGGAAGAGCACAACGCCACTTACGGGGGACGTGCGGTGTTCAGCTGTGCGTGGGGCTACCGCCTAATGGGCCCCCCGGGGGTGGAGTGCGAGCTCAACGGAAACTGGTCGGGACCGCTTCCCAAATGTGTCCGTAAGTTTCTTTGTCCTGCAACGATCACGTGCATGTTTTATATTCACTCTTACAGATTCAGTTTGGAAAATCTGGCTTTCACTAGTAATTTAGTTCTATTGGTTCATAATTGTAAATTAAAGTATTAGTGAATATTTAGGTATTTCAAGAATTGCTTGCTATAGGGCAAGTGCTTAAAACACCAGATATCCACACATACTTTACGCTATATTTTATTGGTGCATTTTATTACCATAAACTTGTACAGGGTGGCTCAATTTGGATGTTTCTATGGGGGATCTCGGTAACTAAAAGAGATAGAGAAAATCGGATGGCATATCTTCGATCTCTTTTTTTAAGACAAACTCAATGGTGAAAATAAAAATTGGCTATCGTCTTTTGTTTTCAAGTTATGGCCAAAAACTCATTATATTAGATTTTCGATTTTTATCAATATTTCAATTATTTATTATTTTATTAAGATACGTGTTGCATATTCTTCAGGCACTTTTTTACGGTGAATTGAATGAGTTTTGTTGAATGAGTAATTTTCGAATATCTGATGCATTTTTTTCTCTCTATAGCCATACAGTGTCCACCACCTATAGTACCAATAAACGGCCATCTGATACAGTCAGAATCAGCCGGGATGGATGGTGGAAGGTATGCCGTTGGTAGCCTGGTGCAGTTCGCATGCAGAGGAGCTCATGTCCTCGAAGGTGAAGCGAGCATAATATGCACCGAGACTGGATACTGGTCGCATCCACCCCCATTCTGTAAGTGTTAAGAGTTATAGTGTTTTCACTTGAAATTGAAAATGTACCTGCAATGAGGGTTTATTACGGTGAAGGGTTCTCCATTGTATGGCGTGCTGCGAAGAGGCTCTGGACTCTGTTCTCTTCCCATTACCCGTCATAAAATTCCGTTCGCACAATGGACCGCAATAAACACCCTTCGTAGGTAGATTTTCAATTTCAAGTAAAAACACTATACGTTCATTAGTTGCCTTTTCATGTTTTATTGCCAATATCTCGAAGTACACAGCAAAAACTGGTGCAGCTCATGACATTCTGGTATTTATGAATTTTAAACAGTATTATTGAGTGTAAGAACTTTACATCATTTAACAAAATCATTATCTGGAATTATGTGTAAGATACCTAGACCCAGAATACGTTGTTAAACAGAACATAATTCACGATCTATTATCGCCAAATTTGGCTGTGTTAAAATTGATTAATTGTCCACGTAACGGCACCGCTACGCCAACTCGAAGCTGCACTGTGGATATACTGTCGATATGGGCATTTTCAACGTGCGTTTAAATGGCTTTAGGTTGACAGGCATAAAAAATAATTATACTAGATAAAAGATATTATTAGTTTATCATACTCGCCACAGTGTATACTTGATAATTATAATTATTAAATTGCAGTACATGTGCAGTAGACATGTGCAGTATATGTGCAGTAGACCACAGATTATATATATAGCAGTAGACGCTGTAAAAAATAGGACACATGTAAGTGCAGCGTCACATTAAAATGTCTAATGCAATTATGACACAAATGCATGTGACATTTGAATGTGACGCTGCACTTACGTGTGTCCTACTTTTGAAACTTTACGATTCAGAACCCTATAATATGTAGTTATTTACGTGGCAAGCGTAGTAAATTAACATTTCCGGGCGAGCAGGAAAGTTTGCTGGTTGAGCGACGAAGGAGCGAGCCCTGTAATCCGGTGAGCCCCAGTAAAAATAATTATCTTTGACATCTCCGGAAACATTGTTAGATGCTTGTGATGACAGCTTAAGTTGTCAATGTCATTTTTTAGTGACATCTTGACTGATTCGGTAAAGGATGTCCTGGCGGCGGCGGAGTCGTATTACAGAGTTTGCATCCTAGAAGGGGGCCTTCTTCTGTGACATGAGCAAACAAGATTCAACAGGCACTGTGCTCTTAAGTTGTCAACCATTGACAAGTGCCCGGTAAAACCCTTTACAGGCACCTAATAGTGAGATGGCAAGATTTTTTACCGAGCCAGTCTAGCTGTCAGTAATAGTTATTTACATTGCAAGACCGTTACTTAGAACTTTACGAGCGAGCGCGGAGTAAACGAGCGAGCTTGTTACTGTGCAAACAAGCAAAGTTCACTAACGGTGGAGCATTGTACAATGTTTTATTTCCACCTTCTTAGTAAATGACATTTTATAGGGTTATTTTGTTGATTATGGTAACCAAGTAAACGATAAATTATAGGAACAGACCTGTAATATTTTACGGGATTGTATAAAAGACCTGTAATATATTACAGGCTTGTAGAAAAGCAGACAGATTGAAAACGAATTCTAATTTTATTACAAACACCATAAAACTATAATGCATCGGGCTTATAATTATACACATTTATTCATTTTAGAAATTCATTTGTACATTTCCAGCAACTGTTTTCTGGTTGCTACTTTCAATTTCCATATTCACGTTTTTGTTAGAAACAGACAAATCAGCAGTTGTGACTGCAGTCAAGGAGCTTCGTTTTCTTTATGAACCCTTCCTATTTCCAGATTGAATCAATTTTTGCAATTTTTCTTTTGTTACACATAGATTCAGCAACATCATTTTCGGCAACTGTGAAGATTTCCAAGCCCCATGTCGCTTTAAGTTAATTAACGTTAAAACAACAGTGCCGGCATTAGCTAACAATGTAGCCGATGTACGACGTTAAAAGTGACCTCGTATATAAACTCGCATTTTCCAGTCCTAAATACTCTGCTATAACAGATGGACATTTTTCAATAGTTTTTACACCTACTGGCTGTACTTTTCCTTCCGATAGGATAACAAAAATCGATCAGTTTTTACATGGTTTGATAGTAATTTCATGTAATTTCGGAGTAATTTCACAGGATTAAACCCCTGTCCATCAGGAAGGATGGTAAATACTCGCCTGACGTGTGTTTTTGTGTTTGGAATTTTGACCACTATCATATTTCCTTCATGTTTAACATCTTGCAATTTTAAATCACACAATTCCTGACGTCGGCACCTTCCATATACTCCAAAAATGGTCACGGCCTACAACGGTTTTAGTTTTCTAACTAAAACGCACAATAAAGTGGTCAATATCTTACCTTAACCAACAAAAAATTCCTCTTCCTCTTCTGCTCTTCCCTCTTCCCTCTTCTCTACCTCTTCTCTTCTCTACTTAAATCTGCAGATTTTTTTTGGCACATATCCCAAAGATTTTGTTTTCAAAAAGGACGAAACTTTAGAAAAATCTGTTATATTAATGTTCTCATAAGAAATTAGAGTCTTTTTTAGCATCGAATAAAACGTTCAAAGCAACAAAGACTTTTATTTTTCAGACTAAAAATAGATAATTAGTACGTTAATTAATTGGCAAAAAACTTACCTGTTCATAGAGAAATGCTAGGATAAACTCTTGATTTACCCTCTTTGTCCCTTTGCGGCAGTCACAAAATATTTTGTACGGTTTCTCACACCGCTCTTTCGATCCATTAGATAATAGAGCCGCACTTGCTACATCTGCAATTTTTTGTATATTTTCTTGAACTTCAAGAAAATTGCCTTCGAAGTCTTCGTCTGGTACCAATTCCATCACTTTTAATGCTTTTAATCATTTACTTGCAAAATTCAAGAAATTATGACATCAATAACAAATTATGTTATTATTTATTTACATTACCATATCTACGTGTAGCTACAAATTACTTCCGCATAATAAATGTCAAACAATTTAATTAAAAATCGTCAAATGAAGGTGGAAATAAAAGTTTGTACGTGACACCCTTTGCAAATAATCTTCACTAGGCTCACTGGATTTTGAGGCTTGCTCCTGCGTCGCTCGCCCCACAAACTTCCAGCTAGCCCGTAAAGATTAGTTTACAAAGCTAGTCACGTAAATAACTAGTATGGCATTTTGAGTACAATAGAAAATCGTCGCATTTACCATGATAATAAATAATTCAGAGCAACGACATTTAATGATGTTAACAGTTTTGGTGGACAAACTCCACATTAGTGGGATTATTATTAACTAAGGGGTATGCTTTAAATTTATATATATTTTTAACAAATTAAGCTAATAACAGAAAATAAACGAAATTTAATTGACTTAATTTACCGTTTAGGTCGATAGCCTAGTGAAGACTGAACTACTTTAGTTCATTTACTTGACATATGCACTGTCAGTGTAAAAGCTTTAAAAATATTCTTTGGTGTGCCCGTAAAATAGCACTCAATTAAGGTCTTGATTCAGAATGTGCGGCCTATTGGCATACATATTCATTAAAATAAAGATAAAAATAAAATTCAATAATTAACTTTATATTCAAATTTTCCTTAATAATTAAGAACGTAATCTTCCTAACAAAGAATAATTAGAATTAGAAGATCAACCTTATGAAAAGAAGATACTTATGAAAATATCAACGAAAAAAGTTAGGTTATCGTATGAGCATGGGCATGGTTATTGTTTGAAAATGATGGAAGCAAGCATAAGTCTTATAAATCTTTTCAATAATTAACTACTGCCATTTTGTCTCTATTATTTAAGAATATTCTAGTCCGCTTTTCTTGTGCTTATATCTATTTCTTTCATTCTCCATTATCAAAAACTTTAGTTTAAGTCTACTTAGTGACTTTTATCTTGTGTTACGAACTTTCATGTAAGGGAGTTTCCCTTATATGAAAGTTCGTACAAAGTTCGTATTTGCATTGTAAAAAGGGTACTAATGAAGTTATGTGGAAATGTCAATGTCATAAAATATTGTTTTTAATGTTGAAAATGCCTTGTGATTATATTTTTTTGAACTCACCGCCTCGAAAGTGACATTTGACGCACTCTATTGACAACCGGAAATCCGTATTTCCCGGTCTAGTAGACCGGGAAAACGGCAAAAAAACACTGTCATAAATAAATCAATACATAATTATTTATTGTGAACGATCTACATCGACTTAAGCAGGGTTATTATTGTACACATTTATCGTACAATTAGTACAATTTGAAATGCAAATTCCCGAACTTTCCACCGCATCGGGTTTAGATATAGTGTGCGACACATTAAGAGTTTCAGAGATTGTATAGTTTTCAACTTGAGATGAAGGTCCCGGAGCTGGTTGCATCAATCTTTCAGCTACGTTAATTTTACTCTGCACAGAGTCATCGACGTAACCTTCGGCCACGCTTGAAGATCTCCAACCGCCAAATTTTTTAAGGGTCAGTAAATCGCCACCGTTGTTTGCAAGTAAAGTAGCTGAACTTCTTCGAAAGCAATGACCAGTGTAGGCCTGTGGAGCCTCTAGCTGAAGGCACTGTGCCACAGAGCAAGGTATTTTGCCAATTGTATTAAGACCAATAGGTGAATTAATACATTTCCCATTTCTGTAGGTCACAAAGAAACGTTTATTTGTCCCTACTCTTAAATTTTTGTATTTTAACAATAAATTTATCCATTCTGGATTGATCACCACAAAACGTCGAGAAATATTAGTTTTGGTCTCTGGTACATTAACAAGTACCATTTCATGTTTAAACTCGATATGATCAATTAACATTTTACATAATTCATCGCGGCGACAAGCGCCAGAAATGCCCAATATTACTACTGCCTGTAAAACATATTATAGAATAATAGAATAATATCGATTAATGAAACATATTGTGTACGTACCTTCATTAACAGAAATGAGTTATCAGGGGCTTCATGAATAAATTTGTCAATTTCATGACTTTCTAATACCTTGGATTTTTTCGGTTTCAGGTTATACGTTTCTTTTTTGAGAAATGCGTAAAATTTCGTAAATTTGGAAATATCTACGTTATTGTGTATTAGTAGACAGGACTTTAGCATAGAGTAAGTGGACCATAGCGACTTTTTGCTTGAAAAGGTTTGAAAATATGCCAGCAAACAATTTTCTGAATAAGTCCGTATTTTGTTTAACCTGCACCAATCCATAAATTTCGAGTATACCAACTCGTACCTTCGTTTGGATTTATCCGGCAATAAATTTTTTCTTCAAACGTCATAAAAGTGACACCTTTAGTGACTCGATTCACAATCTTAAAGTTTTACTTCGTCTCCTAGTCAGTAAAAGTTTCACTTTTACTGACTAGGCAGTAAAAGTAAATTTGACAACATCATTGGATAATTTGTAATAAGAACGCCCTACGAGGGCGGGTTTAATATTGCACATACATATGGTGCGCATACATGATGAACAAAACAAAAAATTCAAACAAAACACAAATTTATTTATTGTTAAAATGTAAATTAAAGGTACAATTTGATATTTTAGCCCCTTGAAAACTGATTGCGCTGGCAGCAACAGCAGCACTTACAGCACCGCTGTCGCCAACCATTTTGCTGCTACCACAGATATTTTCTACTTGCGATTCTTGCGAAGATTCGCCGCACTCAACACTGTCACTATTTAGTGACAAAATTAGCTTCGCAATATCCTTTTTATTTCGAATAGAGTCCTCGATGTACCCTTCTGCCACACTGCTGGACTTCCACCCCCCGTGTCTCTTTAAACAAGTAACATCAGCTCCTCCATCTACCAGCAGTGTGGCAGAAGTTCGGCGTAAGCAATGTCCTGTATACTCACTCCAGTTTGGCAAGTTTAAAAAAGAAGCTACCTCTTTTGCCGCACTTCCAATTTTGTGAATTCCCATCACCTGTTTATAGCAAACACCATTTTGATATTTTAGTAAAAATCGCATCTCATTTAGACTTGATGGGCGCAGGGAAGCATACTTTCTGTATAGTGTAAGATACACATCGCCGAGAATAGTAAACGAACGTACTTTTGATGTCTTACTATCTGGTATTTTTACGTGTAGCAAAGATCCCAAGTCTTGAATATCTGTCGTGTTCATTTTTACGAGTTCATCGCAACGGCATGCCCCTGATATGCCAAATATCAAAATAATCTGAAAATACGATTTAGGGTTTAATTTTGTATTTGTTTATTATTCTAAGAACTCACCTTTGTCGCCAAGTATTTCTCGTTAGGAGCATCGGATAAGAACTTGTCGAACTGTTCCTTTGTCAGCACTCTTGCCTTTTTGGGTGTATAACCCTCATTTTGTTTTTTTAAATATGCACGTAGTTTTAAATATTTGGTAATATCTACACCATTTCTAATATTTAATAACGATTTTACCATGGAATACTGAGACCACATAGTGGAACTTTTTACTTTCTTCTTAGCCATTTCCGAAAAATATGCGAGTAAAACATTTTCACTATAATTGCTTACATTTTTCTCGGCGCACCACTTAATAAATTTTTTGTAGGCCACTTCATAGATGGTACTGGACTTAGTGGGCAATAATTTCTCTGTTGCAGCCCTTGCCGATTCTAAAATATCTGGCGGTGTACATTGAAACATGTCTTCGTCCATTTTATACACTTTAATGTCAAATAATGAATTAAACAAAACCATAGCAACGCTCTGCATAGCATGCTTCTTTGGGAATTAAAACTATACGTATTCGGACAATTAATAGTATATTATAATACGAGTGCATATGCAGGAGTTTATTGCACGAGGGTCGGGTTTCGCGAGCACGAGGCGCAGCCGAGTGCTCGTAACGACCCAAGTGCAATAAACCTATATGCACGAGTATTATACGCTATTTTTTTTAATGGTGGCATTATAAATTTGGAAATAACTAGAAGAAATAACATTAAATTCTGATTCGTCATTTTAAATAATATGACAAATTGTTTAGTAGCCATGGAAAATACAATTGATGTTTACAAAATATCCTAATGTCAGAAATGGAAGCGAGTATTTTTGAGATTGCTGCTGCGGCAGAATCTTCCTTATTACCGAAGAAATCGAGTGAAAGTTATTTAAAGGAGTATAACAAGTTCAACAGTTGGATGGTTGCTCATGATGTCACCAATATCGTCTTCGGCAACAGTAATTGCTAATACTGGAGCAAATTTGACAACAGTGATGGACGCAGGAGGATGGAAATCTATGAGTGTTGCTGCCAGCTATGTCGAAGAGTCCACACATAGTAAAATTCAAATTGCGAAAAGGATTGTCAATGGCATTGCAGGAAGTAGCAGTGAAGAACCGTGTGTATCAAGTGCTACGGCAGAACATGGAATAATATTTTCAAACAACCAAAATTGTGAATTTCATATTACAATTAATAAATGATGGGGTTGACAGTTGTCAGTGTCAGTGTTAAATTTGACATTTCCATGGCAATGTTTATAGCACGTACGTGCCATAAACGCACGTTTATGCACGGTTTTGGTAACCATAACAAACTGTTTATAATGCCACCATTAAAAAAAAATATTAATTCCATTATCTTTTTAACTATTTTCGACGTTTGAAGAAAAAATTACATGTTTTATTCGGAGTAGAAGTAACTTTTTGTGGCTCGTCTGTAGTTGCCTGCCTCGCTCCGCTCGGCAGCCAATACCTACAGACTCGCCACAAAAAGTGTCACTTCTACTCCTAATAAAACAATATACTATTTAATTGCCGTATTAGCGGCATTGCGGATTTCCGGAGGTGTACAACTACTTATATCCGAATCGGAAGACATTTTATTAGAAACTGAGACTTTAAACGACAGGCTTTAAAAAATCAACTGTCAAAGTAACAATCATTGTTTTGCTATACAGCCATGGCTTGCTTTATTTCATATTTTGAAACGGAATGAAAATTATTTGAGTTTATGCTGATCGTTCTGTTCGTTTCAAAAAAAAATGTACAAACCACTTGCGGGAATCATTTTCCCGCATTCACGCAGATGAAGCATTCGCTCCCTTCGGTCGCTCATGCTTCAAAATTGCGTTCATGCGGGAAAATTGTGTTCCCGCACTTGGTTTGTAAATAACTATTTCATACCTTGTGTAATGTGTAGTTTTGCACCTATGTACCTATGTTCATTTTCTCTAAAATTGGCCGAGTTGAGTTAATTGAAAAAAGTGGCAATGAAATTGAAATTTTGCTGTCAAGAAATGTATATTTTAAATTTGTATTACCAATCCTCCAGTTTGAATAAAAAAATGTAAACTAGTCAGTACCAATCGCACTCATGAAACAATCCTAATGGTTACTCACATTAAAAAAAATGTGTCTCAGTGACAACCAGACATAGTAAAATTAACATTGGTGAATTATGTAAGGCTCAACTATTGCTCTGTCTGTATCTAAAAATGTGATTGTCGCAAATGAAACTGCAGGTAGTTGAAATAATCTAATTTACATTACTGTTAGATTGCTGTTATTTTTAGAATTTGCTCTATTTTATCTATTACTATTTACTTATCTATACTACTTATCTATTTAACTCAATACAATTATCACTATTTAATTATCTATATTCCTGTAAATAATCATGTACCTAATATGAAAATTATTTGACAGAAGTATATTTTTGTTTATTTCTTATAGCTTTTCTGTAATTATATAATTTCTTTCTAAAGTTTTTTTTTTGTTATAATGTTTTCATTTTGGATACGAGTTATTATTATATTTTTTATTGTTTTCTTCCTTCTTTATTGAAGTACTTACTGGTAGTTTATAAGTTTTGATATAAGGTTTTTTTTTGTTTTTATTATTTTTATTGTCTTCTTCACCTGATATTGAACTCAAAAAAAATTAACACCTCTGAAGATGGCTGAAAGATGAACGAAAGAAAGTCAGGTCAAGAAGACATAATAAAATTAATAAAAACAAAAAAACATCTTTATATCTAAACATTTAAACTACTAGTAAGTACTCCAATAAAGAAGGAAGAAAACATTAAAAAACATTCTGTGTGTTTTAAATATTTTGAATGTATCGCTAATGGCAACAGTTGATCCTTATATAATTTCCCTATGTTAATTTTGCTATGTCTGGTAGTCACTGAGATACACTGTATATTCGAGTATGAATGATTCTCAACAATATAGTTGATACTTCTGAAGTGCGGCTGACATGATCTATGTGATCATGCGATTATGATCACATTGTGAAGCACTGGAATTTTTGGGCAAAGTTTTAAATATAGACATTATCCCACTGCGAAGGTATTTTTCTTATCATGTAAATGCTATTGAAAAGTTGTGTTAAGATTGAGATTGAGATTGATCAATGGTCTCTTGTTCTGCTACAACTTTAACGGTTTTAGCGTGTATTTCGTATAGCCCCTTGGCTTTCCCACTCTTCTGTAACTTTATTGCATGTATCATTTCCCTGTTAGTTATTTCCCGACCTGTTTCTGCTATGTCATTGATTTCAGATTGTAAACTTAGTCAATTGTCATTAAATAGCACTTCAACATAATATATCCATATTTTATGTTACTTTAAATTAAATAAATTATTTGTGCGGTTAATACTTCGTCAGCTTAGTGTTTGAAGGTTGCATGTAACATTTTTTCATTTTTTAGGTCTATAGCTTTACAGGGCCATATGATTTCAAAGCGGGACTTTTAACTGGTTGGAAGGTTAAAATCGAATTGTTAAGAATCTGTGATAAAAAAAATGTACTTACAGTGCACAATACATCATTTTCTATAATAACAAACATAAGTCGTTATTCCCAAATTTTTACAAATTTGCACATACAACCTTGTAACATTAAGCCGACGACTTGGTGATACATATGTAATAATTTTAAAAAAAACACTTGATTTAAGTTTCACTTTTTTTTGTTTAGCTTCAATTTTGATTACGATATTGTATTGTGTATTTCTGAGAACAGTGCCTTGTTCTTTATGGTTTTTGCCTACGAACTCTTTGGTTCTCTAGTGCAAGTTAGAGGTGTCATATTTTTCTTGGAGTTTTTCGGTTAACGCTTGGTGATTCACATTTAATAATTATAAATAAAAACACTTGATGTAAGTTTCACTTTTTTTTGTTTATCTTCAATTCTGATTACGATATCGTATTGTGTATTTCTGAGAACAGTGCCTTGTTCTTTATGGTTTTCCTACTAACTCTTTGGTTCTCTAGTTCAAGTTAAAGGTGTAATATTTTTCTTGGAGTTTTTCGGTTAACATTTTTTTATTCATATTTAATAATTATAAATAAAAACACTTGATGTAAGTTTCACTTTTTTTTTTAGTTTATCTTCAATTCTGAATATGATATTGTATTGTGTATTTCTGAGGACAGTGCCTTGTGCTTTGTGATTTTGCCTACTAACTCTTTGATTTTCTAGTGCAAGTTGAAGGTGTCGTATGTTTCATGGAGTTATTCGATCTCATCGCATTTCTTTTAAAGCCATTGCTCCATTACTAAATTTTTCTACAATAAAAATCTATATTGTACATTTCCGTTCATCTTCCAAATGATTTTATGATTTTATGAGTTTTTTGTACTTAGCCGAATTGGTGAATACTTTATCCTTTCGCTCTTTAGTTGCCAAATCTCTTCTATAAATCCTTGATTGTTTATTGATGTTTTCCGTGAGTCCTATATTATTTGTTTAAGGTCAGTTATTACTTTTAGTTATTTTATTTCAAATTATTTCTACGTCTATTTCTTCGGGACTATCCATTGTCGTCATTTTTTCTTCAAGTGATATCTTTATTTTAGATCTCAAATCTAGATTATTTATTTTCCTGATTTCTATCCTCTAAAAATATGTATATTAATATTTTGATATTTGCGAAACGGCACATTTTTAGGTTTTAACGAATTTTGCAAATCTCGATTGTTCTTGTTTAATCAGAATGAACTCTATTTAGTTCCTTATAATTCGATCTTGTAGTTCGAAACAGGAGACCGGCCCACACGATGGACCGACCACTTAAAACATTATGCATGAAACTGTATAAACGTGGCACAGAACCGAAAGATGTGGATGTCTTTAAATGAAACATATCTCCTGCCGTGGACGCAAACAATGCCTGACAAATGGTGATGTTGATGAATTGATGACATTGATCTATGTCGCGTGGGATGTTATTTGTAGCTAAAAGATTTTGTTAGTAGCCAAATTGTGTGAGTCTATCTCCTCTGCCGTTTCTTTACCAGAGTCCGTATTTCCTAATTGTATCTCAATTTTCGCATCCAATTTTGGAATCAAAATCACCTTCAACTAGTGTTACCTAGTCTTTCTTCTTAAGTCGAAGAATTTCTTCCACGTTATAAAAAGATTCGACCTCCTCATCTATTTTGTCATTCGTCAGTGCATAGACTTGGATGATGTTCATTACTACGTACTCTGCCTGTAATCTTAGAAACAGTACTCGATCTAATATTGGGAGGTAATCTAAAACTGGGTTTGAACATCAGACGTGGCATACCTACTCCATGTCTGTGGTTAGGGTCAGATCCTCCAGACTAATATATGTTTGAGTTTGAGTTTTATTATTATGAATCATTACATGTTACATATTACATATTACATTTAGGAATGTATATGTCGCTGAAGAGGTGCCTTTGAGTCTGAGCCGTTGAAAAACTGTGTGGTGTAAATCCATTTTTATTTTTATTCAGAGCAAGCAAATATACAATGGATATGTCTATGGATCCTTTTATGGATTTCTGGGAAATTATTAAAAATGGACTTACACTGCTCAAGCTTTCAACGGCTCATATGTAACCGTTGTGTATTTTTTGTTGCCCTAATCCGGGCCATCTGACCTCGCTGAAGTCAAGAAATATCGAACTTTATTCTGCACATTTCTGCTTCGACATTCGCAAGTTTCCCTGCTATGTAGAAACTTCGTACATTCCAAGTTCTAATAGGCACTGTTTTGTTACATATCGTATTTTGATTTTCGCTGCTAGTTCTATTGTTAGTAATGACTAATAACAGAACGGTTCATAGCATCCTCTCCTCACATAAGAGGTGCTCCGAACTGAGGGCCGTGGTTGTATTTTTTATCATCCATTTGAATATTTTGGAAATTGTCGTACAGTAATCCGTATTACTGTACCGCCGTTCTTTCTGTTCTTTCTCTACTGCTTTGCAGCTTCTACAGCTCTACAGATTTCTGCTGTTCGGTACTACACCTCTGCGGAGTAATTCTTCCCGCGCAGAAGTTCGATTTTGATTAACCTGTTGCTTTTCACTAGCGTTTGATACTTTTGGTTCGCCCCGAGTGTTTTATTCCTGGAGTGAGTAGCAACCGCCAGTAGCAACCGTCAAATCTTATTATTTAAGCAATTAAATTTCGTTTACTTTATTACTCTTACTTTGAGATAAACCTTGTACAAATGTTGATAAAACATATTCAACAATGTTGTCTTAATTTAATGTAACCTCTTTTTGTTTAAGCACTTGTAGCATCAATCAAAGGTGATACGAAATAAATTATATAAATAATGTAAATATTGTTCATAAATTTGTATATCAATTAAAATATATATTACTACTATAAGACAATAACTGCTTATTTATGTTCGAATGGCGAGATGAAAATGTCCCGCGGTGGTAGTATATTTTTCGGGTATATGGTATATGGGCGACCAATATGTACGGTCGCGGCCAAAAAAGTGGGACAAGTCATTTGTCTAAAATTGAGCTGTGTAATCAAGTCATTCGTCTCTGCAGAGAAATATCAAGTAACATGGCATTGTCGTTGTGACATGTTACTTAATAAAAAGCCATATTTTGGAATGGTAACTAACTAGTCACTAGTAACTACCATTCAAACAAAAAACGACAAATAAAATTGAAATTATGAGACCTTCTACTGCTACTTATTTTCTTTGAAGGTAAGCCGAGGTGTCCCTACATGGGGGAGCCAGATAACGGCGTAATGGTCCCCACAAAGTTCGCCTACGAGCCAGGCGACGAACTGCAGGTGACCTGCAACCCCGGGTTCGAGTCCCGATTGGAGGCCAGGCCGAAGTGCCAGCCGGATGGACAGTGGTCGACGCCGCTGCCCCACTGCACCAACTACTCCCAAATATAACGACTCCCAAGAAACTCCATCAACCTGATGTTATCATGACTTGTGATACTGCACGTGAACGCGACGAAGACGACTTTTTTAACTGTTGTGGTTTTGGTGTTGGTTTTGGTGCGGATGATCGCGCAGCCACTTACCGAACACGCCATTTCTCATTGATATCAAAATCTAGTTAATGTAACGGTGATATATTTGTGTATAATTAAAAAAAGGATATATGTAGTATATAGTATATATTCAACAACGACTGGAAGGTCAATAAGATTTGATTTCCTATATTTGTATTTAATAGTCGGACAAAATGGAAAAATAGTGTAAAAAAGAATGCTGCCTTTAAATTGTTGTTTCTATAGTCAATTTCTATATGAGTGTGTTTAAAAATAAATGTAAATAATTTGTAGTAATACTGTAATTTTATTTTCCATTTAATAACCCTTAAATGTATTATTTATTTATACTTTTGTATATTTTGTACAGTAACCAATTTTGTAATATTGGCACAATAATAGCTTGAACCTAAGCTTAAAAAAAAAAGTCTTGCCATTTACAAAATTTTTCAAAAAGAAAATAATGGACTTATGTATTCCTATTGTATTCCTATTCTTAAACTACTCGAATTTAACACTTTTGATCCCTGCACCGAAATAAAATATCAAGAAGAGCTGTTTTAAACTGACAATTCTATATTCTATAGAAATTTGAACGAAACCGTTACAGATTTTGAAATAAATGCCCACGAAATTTCAGTAGTGAAAATCCCAGTGTCCCCTAAAGAAGGTAACACAATTATCGAGTAATTCAAATCAGATGGAATATATGTACATTTCTCCTTTGCTGACAACTGCCAAGAACGGTTTCGCAAAAATTAAAATCCATAATTACAGTGACAGCAACTCATCAATTTCAGTCAGAAATCCCTATTTTGCCAGACTCCAACGATCTATTACACGCCGAAACAAAATGGCCTCCTTCTAAATCACAGCCCGATAATCTCAACCCTATAAAAAAATCTATACGGACAGATCACTTAAATAGCGAAGAAAAACGAGCAACTATAAAATTATGCCAACAATTCGAAAGCATCTTTCACAGAAACGACGACAAATTAGGTATTTCAAGTGCAGTAAAACACGAAATTAAGACAAACGTTGACAGACCTGTTTACTCTAAATCTTATCGATATCCCTTTGTTCACAAAAATGAAGTCCAGCGACAAATCGAAGAAATGTTAGACAAAGGTATAATAAGACCATCCGCTAGCCCTTGGAGCTCTCCCATATGGTTAGTCCCTAAAAAACAAGACGCCTCTGGTTTAAAAAAATGGAGGATCGTCGTCGATTGCCAAAAAATTAATGAATAAACAGTCACCGACAGATATCCAATCCCCAATATTAATGACATCCTAGATAAACTCGGCAGATGCCAATATTTCTCTACCTTTGACCTAGCGTCTGGATTCCACCAGATAGAGATGCATCCTGATTCCACCCCAAAAACTGCCTTCAATGTCGAAAATGGACATCATGAATATACCAGAATGTCATTTGGGCTCAAGAACGCCCCTGCCACCTTCCAGCGTGTTATGGATAATATATTAAAAGACCTTCAGAACAAAATCTGCCTCGTTTATATGGACGACATAATCATTTTCTCAGCATCCCTTGAAGAACATATCCAAATCCTCAAACAAGTTTTTCAACAAAGTCACATAATATAAAAATACAACTCGACAAATGCAAATTCTTGAGCAAAAATGTAGAATTCCTAGGCCATGTAATTACACCAGAAGGTATAAAACTTAACCCAAAAAAGATCGAAGCTATCCAACGATCCTCGATCCCGAAAGCTGCGAAAGAAATCAAATCGTTGTTACAACTGGTGGGTTACTACCGGAAATTTGCCCCTATCTTCGAAAACCATTTACTCAGTGTTTGAAAAAAGAAGCTAAAATTGTACACAACGAAAACTTCATTATAACATTCGAAATCTGAAAATCTTTATTAACCAATGACCCGATTCTTCAATTCCCTGACCTTAACAAACCTTTCGTCCTAACAACCGATGCATCAAATGTTGCGATTGGTGCAATACTGTCCCAAGGCCTCATTGGCAAAGACCTTCCGATTGCATACGGCTCCCGCACATTGAACCCTGCGTAATGCAATTACTCTACCACAGAGAAGGAGTTGTTAGCTATCGTTTGGGCTACTAAATATTTCCGCCCGTACCTTTTCGGACACAAATTTACAATTATAACCGATCATAAACCACTGGAATTGTTTCCTTGAAAGAAGCAAATTCTCGCTTAGTAAGATGGAGACTTAAACTCGAGTAATATGATTATGACATTAAGTACAAAAATGAAAAAATGAATACCAATGCAGACGCCCTTTCTCGCGTTGAAATTAATGCTGTAGATACAAAATCGTTCATAGCGAACCCGAGCGACTCTGATGTCCCCGAGTGACGAAATTGAATGGTATATCCAAAATAAAACGTCACAACTCCCAATAGAGGTAAACTCTACTAGGAACTCGACGAAACCCTTTACATGTTTAGCCACCAGCTAATTATAAAAACTAACGACATCGATAAAACGTGCGTAAAGAGCTTTAAACCTTTCCCACATAAGGAAAGAACAATAATTTCAATTCCCAAAGACAGATTCGATGACGAACTTGTTCAATATATTAAGACAGAATTGGTACCCAAAACATCAAATGCCCTATATTCTGATACAGAAAATCTTATGACAGACGTAGTCCACATCATCCAAAAATATTTTAAACCTAATTCATTTAAACTAACTCCCACTACTAGATTCTTGCTAGACGTCACTGACGAAAACGAACAAAATCTTAAAATCCAATATGCTCACGAAACGAAAAGCTGTCAGCGAGGTATACATGAAACAAACCAGCATTTAAACAGATTTTATTACTGGCCCAATATGCAAAAAATGATACAAGACTACATCAACAGATGCGAAATTTGTCAAACCGGAAAATATGAAAGACACCCTCCAAAAATCAAATTCGAAATTAGAAAATAGAAACTTAAAATATATCTTAAATGTTACGAATAAATTTATGCAAGAGAATAAAATGGATTGGAATAGATGTGTTGAAATAAGCGTAGATGGAGCAAAATAAATATATGGTCCAAATTAAAAAAGGACTCGTTGCAAGAATTCAGAATGTTTCCCCAAATGTAATATCCACACATTATTGTATACATTCAAGTTTTATTACCATGGGTTTTTTAGGCATTTGGAGTTGTCCAAAAAATATGAAAGTTTGGATTTATATAGGTCTGATACTAATCTACGGAAAGGTAGTTTGACTTTTTCGATATAATTATATAGACGGTTGTAAAATTAAAAAAACTCTTTTCGGGCAAAATTCTCTATCGTTATTTTTGCCCTAAACTGTTTTATTTTATTCATAGAACCCATTAATGAAATCAAAAATTAACGAAGATGATTAGATTTCAAATTAAAGGATTTTTTACATTACTGACCAACTTTCCTCGGTATGATTTATGATTTTGTAAGTCAAGATCTCTACAAATCATTGACCGCGCCGGTGCGGTTGGAACGTTTTATGACTTATTATGATTCCGCCAGTCGCCCGTGGGTTGAACGGGCCTTGCAGGACCGTAATAACTTCTTATAATTCAAAAACTAACTTATTTTAGATTGTATGAATCGGTGATTAATACTTGGTGAAAAGACAACCCGGTTTACAAAATAATAACAATCACCTGATTGTGTCAAAATATTATTGGAAATAATCTTCTTTAAATGTAATTTTAATAGCCTGCAGATCAAAATAACAATGAGGGATTAAGCAAATATTGAGCTCCGGCCCTTAAGAAATCCTTGCGTCGGTATCCACCCAGCAGGCTGAGGGATTGGGTACGGCCCTATCATAAAACCCATAAAATCCATTATAGGGACTATTACTGGAAACAGCCGTCATATTTTACAATTTAGTAATAAATCTTACTGTTGCAATATCAAAATTCATTTAATTCAATAATTGGTCCCTGGAATGTTTTTAATAGCATTAAAGTATGTTCTGACAAAAACTATATAAATAAAATTACGAATTATTTGTGAAATAACGTATAAACTACCGGATGTTTAATTTTTTTTATCGCCAAATTGGGCTTCATCAATATCTATACATGTGTACTTATTTCGGATTTTTAATTTCAATTGGAAGTCGCTATTTTTGGCCTGGTAATGAAACTTGAATCACCCGGTACACAGAGAGGCTTTGGCAACACGTCAAATGCCCGCTGTTCTATAGAAAGTTCTGGATGAAAGCGTCACAAGTATTAACTACATTAAAGGCCGTCCTTTGAATGCACGACTTTTTCGCAAATGTATGAAGAAATGGTAAGTCATAGTCAGCTTCTTTTGCATACCGATATTAGTTGGTTATTCGAGGGAAAATTCTAAACCAAATATTTGAATTTAATTTTGAAAAATAAACAAAAGGAGTGTACTTTTACATCATTCTGGTTGAAAATGCAACATGTGTATCCAGTTTTAACAGAGTTCTGAATGCACCATGTCTTTTTCAACTTCATATCATATCATGTGAAGTTGCTTTCTTAGCATTTCGAGACTTTAAACCAAAAAAATAACGACAACAAAAGGCTGTTGGAGGTGGAATAACATCTCAGATTAAAATTAACAACAAATTAACATCATTACAAATTATGATAATATGTCGTCTCAACTTAAACAATTTTATGTCCGACTGAATGATAAAGTTCGCTTTATGGTATAGTTTTGCCAAAAAGTACCTCATTATAGTACTAGTAAAATAAAGTAGCGACAATTAATACATTTCGGACTAGTACATAATGAAAAAATAAAACGGACGGCTTCCAATGTCAGAAATAGCAGCTTTTTATTTAAACCAGGTAAACATCAAATAAATACAATACAAATTGATTTAGGTGACAGTAGTGTTTCTCTTGCAATTTCCTCCGCAACTGTTATTTCATCCAATTTATATTAAATTTACAATGACTGACATTAGTGTTTGCTTTTAATTTTAACCGCGGGTTTTTTTGTAACCCTGAACATAGGCTATGTTCAGTTATAAAACGACAGTATCAAAATCATTGGTAAAATTCAATGGTAATGCAACCAAACTTACAAGCCGCGTGAAACTCGATCATCATTTCAAATGTCAAAACTGTTCACAGAAAATGTATTCAACGCAAGAAAGAGTTTAAATAGGGCAATGATACCGAGCTGGCTGGTATACGGATTGTGTGAGATTAATTTCAGTGCATTATCCTACGACACCAATCCCATCAATCCCGTTCAATCAACAATCATCAACCGTTAATCCCGAAATAGTAACTCATTTGCGAAATGGAAGATGTTGGTTCTTCTTTGGCAGAACATAATACATTTAACATTTCAATTCTTCAGTTGAAATATGGCATATCCTAGTTCTTTTTTTTTTTTTTTTTTTTTTTTTATTGTGGCTGGGGGAAGCTCTGCCAGCCTGTGTGTGGAGCTCTCATCCACTAAACCCCTAATCCACTTGACGATTTGTGTCCTACCCCGGAATCGTGATTATCGTCAGGGTAGGTCGTCCGGATGATTTCTCACCCTTGCTGTTGTCACTGCTTCTTTTCATCCTCCTCGATGGTCTTTATAACTTCTCGTATATAGCTATGGATGGCCTGCCATTTTTTCTCGCTGCTTATCATCTGTCTAATAATATTTTGGGTTGTTAGCCCCATTACCCCTATTTCATTGCACAGCATCGCCCTTTCCGTGCTCCATCTTTCGCAGTTGAGAACCGCATGCTCTGCCGTCTCTACCTCGTTGCAGTGGGCGCACCTGTCTTCCGTCCGTATTTTAAAGCGTTTAAGGTACGCTTTGAAACAGCCATGCCCGCTGAGGAACTGCGTTAGGCAGTACTCCACATTCCCATGCTTCCTGTTGATCCACTCATCCAGGTCAATGATGAGTGTCTTGGTCCACTCCGCCTTGCCCGTTTTCTCTTCCCAATTCCGCTGCCACTCTGCTAAGATTTCGCTTTGTATTTCTTCCTTTTCGTTCTTTGGTTTTTTATATGCTCGTCTCCTTTGTTCGACCATCAGCTGAATCGGGAGGATAGAGGCGATGACCTGGATGGCTTCTGTCGAGATAGTGCGGTAACCGCTGGATACCCTCAGTGCCATGGTTCTCTGCTGAGATATTAAAAGGTTTAGGTATTTTTTATACCTAAGAGCTTCTCCCCATATCTGGGCTCCGTAAAGCATGATGGAGTGCGCCACCATGCTTAGAATTTTCCTCTTCGCAGAAGACGGTCCATACGTTCGCGGCATGATCTTTACTAGTGCCGATACTGCCCTTCCAGATTTTAGGGTTGCTTGCCTGACGTGCTCTCTCATGGTTAAGTTATGGTCAAACCATACTCCGAGATACTTCAGGCACGCTTTCGTCTTGAGGGTTCTTGATCCCAGAGCTAGGGAGACCTCTTTCAGTTTCCTGCCCCCATACAGAATCACAGCCTCAGTCTTGTTCCATTCAATTGCTAACTTCAGTTCTTCGATTTTGCTAACCGTTCTCTCAATTGCGTATTTTGCCAGTCGGATTAGCTCGCTCTCGGTTTTAGCCCACGCTACTATGGCCGTATCATCAGCGAAACAAATCACTCTTACCCCTATGGGCATCTTCATTTGTAGGACCCTGTTGTAAAAGATAATCCACAGTAGTGGTCCCAGGACTGACCCTTGTGGTACCCCGCAAGTAAGTATAATTTCCTCAGTTTCACCTATCAGTACCTTCCTGTTTTGGAGATAACTTATGATTATCTTTGTCAACATCCGGCTGATTTTCATAACCTTTATAGCCTTTAGCAGTTCGTCCCACTTCACCGAATTGAACGCATTTTTGATATCAAGTGTGATCAGTATGCAGTACCTTCTATTTTTCGTAGCAAAATTTTTGGCTGCGTTGGCGGTTTTTTTTACTTCTTCCATTGCATCGATGGTCGACTTGCCTTTTCTGAACCCGAACTGGTTTGGGTGTAACTTTTCTTCCATCTCTGCTCGCAGTCTTCCCTCTATTATCTTTTCGAAAATTTTTCCCATGGAGTTTAACAAGCAAATGGGTCTATATTTTTGTTCCTCGCCCTTTTTCCTCGGTTTCTCGATGAGGACTAGCCGCGTTTCTTTCCACACATCCGGGAAGTTGCCCTTAACCAATTCTTTGTTAAAAATTTCAAGTACTTTCTTTGGTGCGGCTCTGATCATTTCTTTGGTGACGTTGGTAGGTATAAGATCTGGGCCGGGAGCTTTGTTGTCTTTGCACCTTTTGAGGGCATTTTCTAGTTCTTCCAATGTGAGTGGATCTACTTCCTCGATGTTAACGATTTCCCATATTGTGGGTTTGTGTAAAGGGAACAGTTCTAGCGCAATTTCCTTTTGTCGCTCGTCGTTTAGTGTGGCTCTTTGTGCTAGGTTTAGCTTTTGTGTTACGATCTTATAACCTAGGCCCCATGTATCGTTCTCCACGTCATCGCATACCCTCTTCCAAGCTAGCTCTTTGGCTTTCAGTATCGCTTTTTTAAGTTTAGACCTTTCCTCAGTATATTTTTCACCCAGCTCTTTTTTGGTTCCTGGGTCTACGTTTCCTTTGCCGTTTGCTCTTAGCGACTCCCTCCTTGCCAGACAGCACTTTTTTTTTGCTGTATCCAGTTCCGTGCTCCACCAGTAAACTGTGTTGTGCTTTCTTGTTTTGCCTTTTTTGGAGAAGGTTTTGTTCATTACTGTTTTTATGATTCGCATGAGTTCTTCCGCAGTTGGTTCTTCTATGGTTTCTATTTCATTGGCGAACCTCTCCTTGAGTAGTGGTACTCGCTCTAGTTTTATTTTCCAGCCTTTCTTTTTTGTTTTTATGTTCTCCTTTTTTGGTTCCCTCAGGTCAAAGTATATGTTCTGGTGCAGACTGAGGTTTTCTTCTTCATCCACTTTCCAGTTTTGTATATTTTCTGCTAGGTTAGTTGAGCACATTGTAAGATCGATATAAGACTTTGAGTTGCCCCTGACAAATGTGGGTTTGTCCCCGTCATTAACAATTGTTATGTTTAGTTCGGCCATGAACTCCTGGAGAAGCAATCCCTGTTTTGCGTCCCGAGAGTCTCCCCAGAGCCTCGCTCTAGAGTTAAAATCCCCTGCTATTATAAACGGTTTGTTTTGCCGCTTGATGCTTGCGCCGAGTTTACTGAGGTATGTTCCATATTCTATTAGTGTTTTGTTGGGTGACCAGTAGCATGAATATATAACTACATCCTCCACATCCACCCATACAAAACCTTCCTCTTCTTGGTCCCACTTTGTTGTTGCCAATCGCTTGTTATAGACACGTATTGCTGCATCCTGCTTTTTGTCGGCCAGCCAGGGCCCATTGGTAATCATATTTTTGTTTGGCTCCGAGACAATGCAGATGTCTACCTTGTTTTCAGTAGCCGTTTTATGTAGGAGATTCATGGCCGCTCTACCCCTTCCCATGTTACATTGGAGGACTCTCATCTTGATCATCTGTTTGGTCTTCCTTAGTGCTCTCTTCCTTATGTCTGCGGCTACCCTTGTTGGTCCTCAGCGCATTCCGGAATGCCAAGCACTTGCCAGCGCCGGCTTGGTGTCCCTTAACCTCACATAGCGGGCATTTTTCTTCGTTGATACACTGGCCTAGTGTGTGACCTTCTTCTCCGCATCTGAAGCATAGGTTTGTTCTGTCTGTTCCTTTGCAGTTCGTTGCATTGTGGTCGTATAACCAGCATTTAAAGCATTTTTTCAGCCTCGTTGTTTTCTCCAGTCCTAGTTCTTTTATGATGACCAATAGCGATGCATCATGTACCTACAATTAAATTTTGCCATTATAAAGGGTTTTCCAATAAGAGGTGTTATTTTGATATTCAAAGAAAAATGCCATTTTTTATTATAAATCATCAGATGTTTATTTCATTACAAAGAGGAAGGTATGCCGTTAATAGTGGAAAATAACATCAAGCAAATGACCACCACGGCCACGCTTACAGGACAAAATCCTTTTCATGAAATTTTCCATAACTAAATCGCAAAGTGGCTGCTGTATGTCCTCGATAGCCTCACGAATTCCATCTTTGAGGTCTTGAATCGATACTGGGCTGTTGGCGTAGACCTTCTCCTTCACGTGGCCCCAAAGAAAGAAGTCGCAAGGTGTTAAATCACAAGATCTCGGTGGCCAATTGTGATCACCTCTTCGAGAGATAACACGGTCCGGAAACTTTTCCCTTAAAAGATCAATGGTTTCGTTGCTTGTGTGGCACGTAGCGCCGTCTTGTTGAAAGTGAACGTTGTCCAGATCAATACCATCCAATTCCGGCCATAAAAAATCGTTAATCATCTCTTGATAGCGCAATCCATTCACCGTAACTGTTGCGCCAGCCTCATTTTCGAAAAAGTAAGGTCCAATGACTCCGCCGGACCATAAACCGCACCAAACAGTCACACGTTGAGGATAGAGAGGCTTTTCAACAATAACTCTTGGGTTTTCTGAGCCCCAGATGCGACAATTTTGCTTGTTGACGAAGCCACCGAGGTGGAAATGGGCCTCATCACTGAAGATGATTTTTCGATGGAATTCCGGATCATTTTCATGCATTTCAACGACCCAATCAGCAAAGTCACGACGTTGTTGATGATCGGCCGGCTTGAGTTCTTGTGTTAACTGGACTTTATAAGCCTTAAGACCCAAATCTTTATGCAAAATACGGTGTAATGACGTTTGTGGAATACCTAATTCCAAAGAACGACGAGGAATGGACAAACCTGGGTTTTCTTCAACACTTTCGGCTACAGCAGCAATATTCTCGGCTGTTCTTGAGCGACGTGCACGGGTTTTATTCTTCTCATCACTAACTTGTCCCAACAGCTCGAATTTTTCCACCAATTTCTGTATTGCGGTCCGACAAGGTGCTTCACGACGACCCAAAAATGTTCGAGTTTTACGAACCGTCTCTGCCAAATTTTCACCATTTTTATAGTGAATTTTAATAATTTCAATGCGTTGTTGAAGCGTGTATCGTACCATTTTTATTAATGGCGTAGTTTCTACTTGTCAAATGCCAAGAAATGACAGCTTCAAAAGTGACATCTACCGAAATAGCGGGCTATTCAAAATAACACCTCTTATTGGAAAACCCGTTATTAGAAATTGTTTCGATTGATTGGATTCGTCTGTCAGGATAAAGCACTCAAAATAAATCTCTCAAAATCCGTATACTATTGCCAGCTCGGTACTATTCAAATTTGAATATTTGAGCAATTTCTTGATTTGAATAAATTTTCTCAAAAGAGTGTTGACATTCGAAGTGATCCATTTGCACGCGCTTGTAATTTTTGTTGCATAACAGTTGCATTTTAGCAATGCATTTGATACTGTCGTTTTAAAGCATAGCCTATGTTCAGAGATTAAAAAAAACGCGCGGTATATTGTTTCAGTTTAATGCGTTCATAATAGGACTTTTATATTCGCAATATGTATAGACCTCGCTCACAAGCTCGCTCGGACTTTAAACTTTTGGCATCGTCCATAAAGTCCTAAATGATGTACTTATTACATAAATAGCTATCATTCTTCTCATTGATTATAATGAGCGTTATTATAATATAACTTTTATTTATTTCATTTATATTTTATTATGAATGAATTTTATATTTCGTTTATTATAATTTTCTTTATGTAATAAAATAGGAAAAAATAAATATATTTAAAGTATATTCATTTTTTTATGACGTGTTACGAAAATTATAGAAGTGGTACGCAGGTGTGCAAAGTTTGGGAAACACTGCCATAGGGTATACTCCATACAAGCCGTATACTCTCAGGATTTGATCGGCCTACAGCGTATAATAAAGGAATTTTGTTAAAACTCATTCAATACGCATACCAAGAAGGCCTAACGTCAAACCGAACACTACAATGGATTACCGGTAGTATACCCTCGAAAAAATTGATGGGAACATTACTGGATATAGGATATATGTTGCGGTTCGTTCAAGTAATCAATCTGTTTATATTAATAATAACTGGCCATTATTATTCTGCGTATTTTGGTCAAGTTAATTATTTGTTACAGCGTTATTCATATTAATTTAAACCGTGGTTTAGCGGTGTTTTACAAAGGGTTACCAAGGTAACTACGTTCAAACCACCGTTAAACCGCGGTTTAAATTTTTATGAATAACACTGTTATTCTTATTTTTATGAATAATATAGAATTTATCACATAAACGTGGGGAAAAATACCATTCTAAGCCACCTCTGCTTTATTCGTTAATTGGTGTGTATTTGGTTGCCTAGCATCAAATATTAACGAAAATATAGTGATCTTCACGTCGCAAAGTTGGTACGAGTTGATAAAATCCCTGTGATATTTCATTTGTCAAAATAATAATATTTTGATTGCAAAATGAGCAATTGATTACAGAAATTGCCCACGAATTTGCTCAGGTCCACGAACGATTGACGTATATGGTATCATGGAAGCCCCAGACGACAACAGCCAGGGTCCCATGTGGGACGGCAACGAGGAAAAGAGGCCCATCAGGAAGCCACACTCTGGCAGTCAATCCATTGTGATCTCAGACACTATCAATGACCCTGACAGGATAGACATGATCAGGAAAAGCACCCTCTCGGTGGACGCCAAAGAGTTTGTACCAGTGAAGCGTGTACCGCAACACCAGCAGCACTTCTCTGCGCAGGATCGACTCAGAGCATTCAAGAACGATGCCAATCAAGAGAGGCCGAGGCCAGACAACATCATCGAGTCCAACATAAACTTCCAACGCATGCAGGAGATGATCGTTGGTGTCACATACGATCCGGGGCAGTTCGAGGGAATTATAGAGCCATTCATGGAAGAATTCAGCTATTACACGGGCGACGTTTCTATGATAGCCGCCGTCGCCGGGTTCCTATTCAGGCATGCTGTTGAGGAGGCCAGCTTCCGTTACAATGGCGCCCGGCTAAGCTCCGTGCTACGCATGGGCTGCCCACCATTCGAAGACCAGCTGGTGGTGCTGTGCGAGAGAGAATCGGCATACCCTCGACCAGGATTTATACTGTTCCTAGCAGAGTTGTTTATACAACACAACGTTTATGGACCAATCCTGTACAAGTCCATCAATAAGCTGCTTTTGGAGGGCGGTGATGAGAATGTTAAAACGGTCTGTCAAACATTGAAGGTGAATTTCAGAAGAGCTATGTGGAGTTTGTTTGATTTAGTTTTTACTTGCAGCTGAGTGGACGATCGCTGGAGCAGTGCAGTAAAGAAAAAATGGATGATGTTTTCAACACTTTAGAGAAATTGCAGTTCTCTGTGATGGCCAACATAGTTAATTTATTAGATTCCGTTATTAAGTTGCGGCAGAATAACTGGGGCCTTAGTCCATCAACACCTAGTTCGAGTCAGTAAGTTATTGACAACAAGTAGAAAGAATGTATTGTATATTGCAGCTGGATTTTATTTTCATAACAATTTATCACATGATGCAATTAGAAATGGCAATTATCTAAAGCCCACGTTGGCCGAGAGGTTAACGCACTTGCCTCTGTGTTGTTTCTGTAAGTTATTCAGCTATTGAAGCTTCTAATAATATGTTTCTTTAGCGAGCAAAATGGGTTCAGCTGGAGTTATGTGCCACCAATGGACGAAAAACCTTTCTACTGCCCGGATGGCCTTGAGCTGTCTGCAGATGAGCAGAAATTTCTGGCGGCTGAATGTGGGGACCGTAGCTATTATGAGTAAGTTTTCATTCATTTCTAGTCAAACCACTCTAACAGTATTATTCTCAAGCGACTCCGAGGACCCCGACGACTTGTACGACCCTGAGCCCGAAATGGATGAAGAGATTAGGGCAGGCTTCAGGGAGTTTACGAGGCTGAACAGAAGTGGCAACAAGTGAGGCCATTTCGTTTCTTAGTCATCTGTAACTGCATATTTATGTGATCGTTTTAACTTGTCTTGAAGATGATCGAACGGAGAAAGAGCCGTATAAAAAAACTATTATTTTCATACCACGTTTTATAAGGCATTTATTAAGAGTTTCCTTTACTGCACTCTAGTGGTAGTTTGGATAGATGTAATTGGTTAGTTTACTTTGGTGTTAAGCGTAGAGATAGCTGCGAGAGTTGTACTTAAGGTATCTTGTCTCTTGTTCTTAAGATGTTAATTTATAAAAAAAAATACTGTTTCAATAAAAAAATCTTAGTACTTTTAATTGATGCCTATTTAACTTGATATTTTATTTAAATGTAACGGGTAATTTTTATAATCGGAAGTGATTTATTCTTTACCGAATTTTATGATACAAAGCCTTAGAGAATATGCTCTATAAAAAATATAGCTCTTCTTGCATGAAAATAGAAAGTGAGGGAAAGACTATAGGTCAATACTCTAAATAAAAAACATTTATACTGTATGATCACAAAAATTGGTTATGAAAATTTAAACGTTTGTACATATTTGACTTGACATCAATTTCTTTAGTTTTTAGGTTATTTTGCTTTATGTGAGAAATGTTAAATATCAATTTCATTTTAAATTTATGTATATTAAATTGGAGATAAATAAAAAAAATGTTTTTTGTGCACACAAGTCAACACCCCAGACAATTGATTTTCGGTAGACAGCAAAAGTTTAATCATCATGAAAACTGCTCTCATTGCCAGAGTTTGTAGTAAATTAGGTAGGCAGCTATGTCATAGACCTGTGGTTCCCTGTGGTAGAGATAAAAATAAATATAACAAGTATATCTGTGATGGGTGGGAAAAACAGTGTAAGTCGAAAATTTGGGAAAATGAATGAAAATTTGGGAAAATGAATGAAAATTTGGGAAAATGAGCCAAATTATATTTCAGAAAGTGATGCTGTAAATTGTGTTTGAAATAGTATGTCACATTATTCAGTTAAGGCTTTTAAATAGGTTGGCAGTTTTAGTACAACTTTAAATGCTACGATTATTCGAGGGAAAAAAGGTATTAGTCGCTTCCTTAAAATGTTAATTCTTGACTAATACTGTTTTTCCCACCCATCACAGATATAACACCAGAAAAAATTGTAACGCCAATTTTGATGGGTAACCATTGTATGTCCAAAGCAATGTTTTTTTTTTTTTTTTTTAGTATGAGCTTATGAAGTTCGGAAGCTCTACTAATTGTGTCTTTTACCCTAATTCACACATTGAATTCTAAAATTAGGCCTTTCACTACATGTTGGGACATATTATGTTTATGCAACAACTAGCATACCTCTGAGACAACACTTCATGCTACAGAAATTAAATTTTAATAAAATGGACATACAATGGTTGTTTAGAAACAACAGCCTTATTGAACACATTATTTTTGTTTGCATTATTCTGCGACGTCTGCGTAACCTTTATAGGGTACAATGGGCCTAAGTATTGTAACCAATAGGTTACCCTCCAAGGTATAAACATAAACCTACTTATTGTACCTGGACTGGGTCTGGACGGTCTCAATGTCTATTTGAAACAAATCTGCTACTCTTCTCAAACTCATATTTGAGTTATACCAGTTCACTAATGACAGTTTTTCTTCTACACTATACATTTTTTATAGATAATTACTTACAATTAGCACTTATTAACTTTTAATTAATCAAAATTATGATGACAAGCTGAAATTAATAATTGCTTTGACAACCTGTTTCATAATAAAATACACGCTCTAATGCGTTGCTGTCATTTAATTATTATGATACTCTAGCTATAAACGCATGGGTGTTCGTAAAATAAGGAAATCTCACCGGATCGATCTTGAATATCTTTTTTCAGCACGAGTTACTTTATCTACATGTTTTTTTGATCATATGGTATACATGAATTGTCAGAATGTTAATAATAACGGTGATGTTATTAGTTTGGGTTTTGGAAATCAAATATTTCGCTCACTAAACAGGGGGAACGTATGTATGTATAATATGCCTATTTTAAGTCAAGAAATGTGTGAAATATATTCGTACACAAATATACAAGTATATTCTCGTTCTTCTCCTTGACACCTTTCCAAAACATACGCTTATCAAGCAAAATCAATAATGATCGTATTATCATTAAAAATAATTATTTTGCAACAAGACTGATTTAGAAAAAACATCAATTTTCGCTTTATAACATTTTTTTTCCTTTGTCTTGAAAAAAAAAAAATTTTATTCAGGTTTGTTTTATTAACACATTAAAGTTTCTGACATGTTCAGCAAGTGAAGTTGGCCTCCATAATAACTACAATTATATTATCATCGTACTCATCATGCAACATCATCTGTTACAATTATCTCGATTATCACAGCACCAGTTCTGAATCTAGTATATACCTCCTAATCTAAGGTACTCGATTCGGAACTAGCGCTGCACCCTGCAATGGGTGAATAAGTTCTGATACAAAATTCCAGTGGTGATGGAATTGATTTTTACATTGAATAAATGTCATTAACGAATTAACCAAAATTGGCATGTATAGTGATTTTATTAATGTACACTGCTCAACAAAATTAGGGGAACACCTATAAAAAAGGGTTAAAATAGTTTTAACAACTATACGGAATTAATTAAAGCTGATTAATCTTCATTCATGTTTATTTAAACAGAAAAGAGGTATTTTAAAACCATGTGCTTAAAATGAACAACAAAAAAATCGAAAACCCAAAAATGAACAAAAAGGAAAAACACTGAAATGTAATTCTACAACGTTATTTAAGAAATTAATAATGTGTGTGGCCTCCACGCGCTTGAATGACAGCCGCACGTCTTCGAGGCAAACTTGCAATCAAAGTTTGGATATATTATTGAGGTATGTTGTCTTATTCTTCAAGAAGAGCGTCGAACAGTTGTTGATGGTTAAGTGGGGGCTCTGGGCGGTTTCTGAGCATCCGATCAAGATAATCCCATAAGTGCTCAATGGGATTGAGGTCTGGACTAAGAGTTGGCCAATTGAGCACCGGGATATTATGCTCTAGCAAAAACATTGTAACCTGGAGAGCAACATGAGGTCTTGCATTATCGTGTTGGAGGCAAAACTGAAGTCCAAATCCAGCAGCAGCAGGTACAATATGTTCCCTAAGGATGTCGCCAACATAGCAAACAGCATTCGTCGTTCCCTGCACAAGAACAAGGTCGGTACGATTGTCGTACGTTATACCTGCCCATACCATATCTTATGCAGCACCAAATCTGTCAATTACCTGAACAACGCCGTCTAAATATCGTTCTCCTAGTCATGCCCAGACTTGCACACGTCCGTCACAACTTCTTACATGAAATCTTGATTCATCGGTAAACATAATTGAGGACCACTGCTGCATTCCCCAGTTTCGGTAACGTGTTGCAAATTGTAGTCTGTTTCTTCTGTGGGCTAATATTAGACGAGGCTTTTTAACAGGCCATTTGGGGTTTAAACCACGTTCACCAAGCCTTCTATGCACTGTTTGGTCCAAAATAACCATGCCCGTTACTATCCTAAAATCGTTTTTAACATCTTTTGCGGTTGATGAGTGATTTCGCAAAGCCAAAGTCACCATCATTCTGTCTTGACGAGCTGTTGTTACCCGATTTCGCCTTTGTCCTGGCCTTCTCTTATATCGTCCAGTCTCTTGATGCCTGTGCCATACTCGGCATACCACAGAGGGACTTACGTTTAATATTATTGCAACAAATCACATTGATCGTCCATCTTGGACTAAAGCAACAGCCTGTGACACTTCTACTTCGCTCAAATCCCTCATCTTGGATGTATAGGCTTGATACCGACTTTAGAATGACATGTTTAGTGTATTAATATGGTTATTAAATTTTTTCAGCCATTATCAAAGCACTTCGTTGTTAGTGGAAATTCAATTTTAGGCAATATAAGGTGGTATAAGCATTACGTCTGCCACAAATAGCCCTGTAATGTTCAAATCCATCTTTTAATTATTATCAATAGCAAACACTACCTATACCGCCTACTATAAAAAAAAAACAGTTTTTAACCCTTTTTATAGGTGTTCCCCTAATTTTGTTGAGCAGGTATTACACTTTACTGCAACAAGAACAACTGAAAACTACAGGATGATCCTAAAAGGTTCAGGATGGTTTGAATTACCCGCCATGTTAAATTATTCTTAAGTTGGCGACACGAATATTTTTCAGATATTTTTGGTTTACAGTGGCGTCTCTAAAACGGGTGATAACCAACAAAAATAAATAATAGCTTATAAACTTAAATAATAAACTTACTTAACAAAATCCGCATGTTGATAGTTCATTGATGACTGTAAGGAGTACATAAGCTGTGCGGAGTATACTGTTGCTCCTAGATGTCGTTTGGTTTTGTAAGATGGTAGCCCGGCTGTGTTCTGTGGTTGTTCAGCGTTTGCTGTAGGAAGATTTGATGTAGGTAGGGGTGATGGTTTTTTGTTTTTAATTTGAGTTTTATTGATATAGCCTATTTACGTACTATGGCAAGGCGAGTCAGTTGTGTACACTGTATATGGTGTGCGATTCATATCCAGTTTGTCAATTGCTATCGTTTATCGTACAGTTCAACTAATCTTGTTGTTACGGTTTGTCACTGTTTTCGGTTGAAAAGCTGACAGCAAATAAAAATTCCACCATTTAATTTTTGAAACTTTTATTTTTTCTAAGTAGGCCTTGGCCTCAACATTATTTTTTCTAATTTAACGAACTCCATCTCTTACCATTTACGAGATATCCATGTTGCACAGGATAACTGGCACATCCTGTATAATTAGGATAACTATTACATTTTGTGTACATATATCCCGAGGAATTTTTAAATCTAATAATAAAAAAAGATTATAGTCTTACCAGATTAGACCAAAAAGCAATAAAAGCGTTTTTAAATAACGACAGTTCAGTCATTTATCCATCTCGTTCACACCAACCATCGGAAGATTTACTCCCAGTAGTGTATGGTTTTAAGAAGGATCAACATTTTATCTCTTTTCAACTCTTGTGCCTGACGTAGTACACCAATACGGCAGAACACCATATTTATACCTCAAGATTTGTTCTCGTTGAGGAAATGTAAAAAATCATTTATAATAGTAATAACTTATGTTTCGATGTAAACCCAATATAGTGTCGATAAATATGTAATATACAGGGTGTCCCCTGAGCTTAGAAAGTACTAAAAAAAAATTCAAAAATAAATATTTTTACATGGTCGTAAAGAGAATGAAAAGGGCTATAAATTAAGTGAAATAAAAAAAAAAACCATTTATAAAATTGTCTATTACGTCATACGTGAAAGGCTAGTGAGTCATACTTGTTTTGAAGACGCTGAAAAGTGCGCAATAAAGAACAAAAATCGACCTGTCCAAGGATTTTTTTCTGGAAATTCTAATTTCATAAATACCGAATTTATTCCAGTTACGGTTTCCACCCTGTATATTGCGCCTATAGTATGCCTCTGAGAGATAATTTTGGGAATGGCAAGGCTTTTTGAAATTGAGCAAGTTAAAATATTGAAAAACAAGAGTTTCTTCACTGCGATTCTGAATAAAGAATCTGAAACCTGAGATGTGATTTCATACTGAACACTACTGAATTCATGAGTTTTGCTTACACCACTATGTTTCTCAGCCCCTCACATAGCAGATCTGCCAAGGTATCTGAAAATATAACAATATTGATTTTTAATGTCATTGTTATGTTTTAATGTTATTATGAGAACTCTCATATTTTTCAGTAATATCCAGCAAGTTTCTAAAATAAAACCCTAAGGAGTGTGTTGGTGTTTCAAAGACACGAATAATTTTATTCGCCCAACTTGAGTTACTCATTTATTCGAATAACTCTAGTTAATAATTGCAGCAACTTGAATTACTCGTAGTTTGCTCTATTGCCGTCAAAGCCGCTGGTCTCATCTTGCATCTTGCGAGTAGAGTCAAAGCAAAATCAAGTAAGGTTTCCCTCAGTATTCTCAAATGAATATTAACTTGAAAAAAAAACAACACAATTCGAAATATCAAGTTTTCTAGTCAGGATTATCAGAATTGCGCAATGGTAGTATGAGTAACATTTAAGTTGGTAGTTTTCTTTTTAGCTACTTTTAGACCCATAACAATGCATTTGTTCTGATGATAAAATAGGGAAATAAGATGGACGAATTGATTTAATTAATTGCATTACAAATTAGTTAAATCTTATGAGTAATATATTTTCAAATACGTTTACAAATGGTATATACTTGCGTCTAAAGCCACAAAACATCTCTGTACATAAAAAAAGTAAAAACTAAACGATGACGAATGGAGCAAATGCATGGGTCCGAGCAAACAGAACGGACAACCAGTTTTGTTCCACAGGAGGAGAACGGTTAGAAAAACATCCCCCAAAATAAAAGCATTTGCCTTCAACAGAAACGTTACAGTCTATAACTATATAATGAGGATAACTATTGCATTTGTGTGTACATTTATCCTGAGGAATTTTTAAATCTAATAATAAATAGAGATTACAGTACATTTTTAAAATACATAGTATTGCCAAAAACATTCATCGAGAAAATACTTTTAGATTTTAAATTTTTTGCACGATTTTTTTTCAGATTTATACCTTAATCTCTATGAATTCTAAAGATAGTCGTGTGGTCATACTTATACTCTATAATATAGTAAATATCAACAGTTCAATATACTTCACAATTTATGGCAATATATTTGTATATATGGAAGAATAAATAAATATGCGCTTTAAAAATTGGTGTGTATGCATATAAAAGTGGTAAACGATCACAGATTTATAACGTGTGTTATCTCTTTTTCATTTATAAATATGACCACAACCGTATCATTTGGCAAAAGTTGACAACAAATTTACTCTGTATAAAAACTCTGACATGAATTTGTACCTTGCAAAACAGCACTATTGTTCTTTAAAAAATATTCACCATTTAATGGTTAACCATATTCTTTATAAGAGGATAGCTACATTTTATCATATATACATATTGACAAAAGACAAGAACCATTATGGTTTAACCATCTACAAATCTGAATAATAAAATTACTGTATATTTATATATATGGTAAAAATAATGGACGTGCGCAGCCACGTGAACCCCGTCCAGGTGTGTCTTTTAATATAAACGTTCAATAAAATCAAAGAGTAAAACTATCTACAGTTGGATGGACAGTTCAATGGCTCCGCTCGTCGGTGTGTTTATAACTACATAAATATTTTGTGCACGAAATATTACAAAAACAATACAAACTTCCCATCCATAAGAGCCCTCAACATCCAAGTACAAAATTACTTATGCCAATATTATAAATTTCCATGTTTTTTTATAAAAACAAAATCTACTCCGAATCAGTCTTCAATTTTGCACCAATGTGATAATTTTCTAAACAAGCCTTCTTTCTATCTCACTTACAATGAAACGCAGCAATCACCTTAGTAAGTTGCAACTTTCATACTACACCTACAGTCATTGATATGCTCGCATAACCAGACTCCCCACCAAGGGTCACAAGTCCAAGTGCTGCGGAATCACATCAAATACCCTGTAGAATACAGCCTAATTACTCCAAATATTGTAGAAAATGAAACGTTCCGTAAAATACCATTCCTATGATCCAAACCCATAAATATATATTTGTATGTGTATAAAAATCAACATTCTACATATCTATACAACTAAATCCTACAATAATAATTTGATTATATAATTTTAACCACTTAAAAATATTTTTTTTGTTTCTTCTCTCTCATAGTTATGCAAACTATATTTCGTTATTTTTTATGTAGTACCCAGTCCATAGGCACTATAATTTTTAGTATTTTTTTCGCAAAACTAAATATGTTAGGCAATACAACAATTAATTTCTTCAATATAAATATGCTTAAAAATATAGTTAGCACAATATTTGTTTTCGAATATTACTTTTTTTTGCAAAGACGGTCATCCACAAGCCTTCTACAGAAACGCAGAAACACAGTTGGAAACCGGCATGTATACAATTTTGCCCTCCTTTAGGAACTACGGAAAACATGCACACTCACACGCCGGTTGGAACACCAAGAGGTGTGCACCACGTATACATACAACCGACGGACACAAAACGATACGGTTTTAAAAGGGAACGTCAATGGGAATGGGCGACACACCTCGCATTTCAGACAACGATTCGGCAACATGCAAACGCCTTTTGGTTTCATTTTAACGTAACTAATATTGCCTTCATCCGATATTTGTCAATTAGAGGCATGCCATGTACAAATTCACGTACATTTGAAAAGTAGTCAACTTACAGGTCATATTGTAACAATCAACTAAGTATCTCTATACAAGATGTGTTTGTACTCGTGTGAGAGTAAAAACACTGTGTGTATAACCAGAGTAAATATCACAAGAACTCTTTAGTAAAAAATAAATCAAGATAACGACTGAAAACTATTTTGCGGCTGTGTGGATTGTTAATGTGAGATCGTGTATACAAAATCCTCATTGCGGTTCTCACAGCAGTTACTTGATTCACGGTAATCACAGTAATTAAATAGTTAATGTGATGTATTGGGCACAACAAACCAACATAAGCCTGAATTTGTAGTACTCGCGAATAAAAAGAACCAACAACAAAAACTCATAACAGAACTATAACTTGAAGAATCTAGAGTTAAAATTGAAATCTGCCTGCTGTATTGGGACATGATACTTGGTGGAAATAAAATCATGATAGCTGAGCAAGATGTTCAAAGAATGAGTTGTAAAAAATCCATAAGTTCACTACTTTCTAAACTATACATCTATCTGAACACGGTATGTATAGCGCGTTTTTTTTTTTTATGTGTGTAACCAAATCTAGTAACTTTAGGGATTTTTATGTTGTGTTCTTTCACTTTCAAATAAGGGAAACATTTGCATTAAGAAAAGGGTGTTAATGAGGTTATGTTGAAATGTCAGTGTCACAAACAATAGTTGCTAATGTTCAAAATGTCTTGTAAATATGTAGTTTTGCATATTCTCTGATAGTTTTTCACCTACGCTTGTTCAATATTTTCAGAATGAGCGGTAGAGTTGAGTTAATTGAAAAGTGAAATGGAATTGAATTTTTGCAGTCAATAAATGTCAGTACTAATTGCATTTTAAAATATTTCTAATGGTTACTTACATTAAAAAAAAAAATCTGGCTATATCGTTTATTAACAAGAATCCTCTATCATGTAATAGTGATATCCAGCAACCTGTCAATATTTTTAGGTTAGAATGAATAGTTTTGAAGGAATTACAGGAAATTGTTTAAATTTTGGGAATGGAGGATTTCCATACTACGCAATGCGATTTCAAATCACTTAGCGTTTACATTGGTTAACCTACAATCGCTGACTCTTCAACTCAAAATCAGATTAAGCTGCACCGGTTGAGGGGAGCTTATAAAATGAAAATAATGAAACATCTGCGTTCGGCATGTCGGCGTAAGCGTCCTTGAAAAGTAGCAGTGTCATACAACGGTTACAAAAAATATATATATATTGTCTTTTAATGCTAGTTTATTGGTATTTGTATTTGTATGTATATCGTATGAAATAATTGACTATACGATTTGGCAGAGTAATGGTTCGCAAAGGTCAACAATCGTTCACAAGTCGTTGTAAATAAAGCATACAGGTCGTTGACACTTTGCCGGTTGATCTGCCACTTTTCCAACGGTTACGCCGGTAACTGACAGAGTCCTAATAATAAATGTAATACCGCAAGACAGGATGTTTGCCTCTAGCCTGTGGAAGCATTACTATTAAGTCTATGGAATGGATAGGGCAGTGGTGCCGATCAACTATTGTACATGAAGACTGCAATGACAAGAAAACAAAACAACTGTAAACAGATGCGCAACGCCTCCCTCAAACCGAAGGCATTCGCATACGCAAACTGATAACGGCAACCGAATTCACATCGGTTGCTTAACTAACCCATCCTGTACAACTATAATACTTAAATAAATAAATGTGTAACTATTTGTTTGTTTGGTACTGTTAAAATATAAACAACTCACATGCAAGCATACAATCAAACACATTCGCACGGAATCTCTGACGTAACAATTAAAAATATAAATAATAAATGCCGGTGGAGCCCCTGGAAAAAATGCATTGCATTAAAACGTTTTGATAAACAGTCATCAGTGGCAACTCACCGGCAACTAGAAGTAATCTCACATCTTGAGCTCCTCAGAGGTGCGGTAGTTCGACAGCGTCTTCTTGATGCGCAGTGCAGTCAAGCGGGCCGTAGCGTTGTGATACCAACACTCTTTCATCAGCTTGGACATGACATGCAGAGCCTCGCAGCTCTGCCACCTATTCGGTATGCTCGGACGTTTCCTGTCAAAGCAAACCACCCTAAAAGCAAAAGCGAGACTAGTTAGCAACGAACGAGTGGCTGGCCCAACAACCGTCACGCACTTCCTCATTTCCTCTATTGTGGGGTCTGACGGCACTGCGTCATAAAATGGTAACTGGTAATCATCGTAGATGCCTCCTACGTTGCACCTGCGCGCTATCTCCCAAAATATCAGCCCTAGGGCATACACGTCTGCCCGCTTAAACGAGTCGAAATGCTCCAAGTTCATCGTTTCATCTAGAACCTAAAACAACATATATTAATGCAAGCTTCTAATTCTATAAAGCATACATATTGTATGATCGTCTGCTCTCAAGTGTGATAACAAACGGCAAGCAGAAATATGTTCTCAGTTCAAGCTTAAATATGAATTCGAAGCTGAAACTATTTCAGTAAACAAATAAAATTCACAAAAACTGTTCCGCCTACAAAAATTTAAATCTAATTCCAGCATAAAATTTACCTCTGGAGCCATGTATCGCTTTGTTCCTACTCTATTGTTGAGTGGAATGTCTACTGTGTCAGTGGTAACATCGTGGCGTACAGCAAGACCCAAATCACCAATGGCACAAGTGCCATTCACTTTCACTAAGATGTTCTTGGATTTTAAGTCCCTGTGAGCAATGGCAGGTTTACCTGGTGGGGAAAAAGTAGGGGTTAGGGGTCACCCTGAATACGGGCCGCAACTAAACTATTTACCCTGAGTGCCCATGATGTCCATGTGAAGGTGGGCAAGTCCCGTAGCAATGGAAAGCGCCATCACGATCATAGCGCTTGTGTCAAACGTCTTTCGGCCGAGATAGTCAAACAACGACCCATGGTCGTGGTAATCAGTTATCAGCCAGAGCTGCGTCCAGGTACCATTATCTAAAATAAGTTAAATTGATAAATAAGTATGGAACTTTACCCGATATAAAAATTGGCAGGGGGTGCACCATTTAAGATATATTTAGAAAAATAATACAAGTTCACTGTTTGCGGGGTGTTTTTTTTAATATTATGTATACCAAATTTCAAAACTATATAATTTATTTGTGCCATTTTTTTATTTATGATGATAATGAAGATATAAAACGAACAAAATATTGATTAAAGCCTTCAAACCGTTGTCGGTACGAAGTTATTGCTCTATGCTAAAGGCCTGCCCAGCAGCATCTGAGGATATTGAAACTGGAAGGAAATATTGTATCTAATAACCTTAAAACAGCGGATCAAAAAAAGACATGTTTAATTAATATTGCACTTTGTTGTCATAGAGAATGCTCACTCAATAATGTGAATGTAAACTTACAAGTTTACTATATATTTTTTTCCACTCCCTGCATGGTAAGTACACTGTTGTGACATTGATTTGATGGAAGTAAGCCCCACTTACCGATAAAGCTTTGGTTACTATGAATAACAGGAGGTAAATAAAAACTTACCTCCCTCAGGGAAGTAAGTAAAATAATGACCCTTCGACTTCTCCGGCAATACAACGCTGGGAAGGAACAGGCAGCATCTGCAGCCTCTTCAATTGCAATTTCTTGTTTATTTTTATTGGAATTCATTTTACAACTGAACGAATGCAATTTCTGACACTCACACTCTGTTTGCAAAATAGTCTTTGCAACCAAAGTCGCACTGATATTTTGTTCAAGTTCCGAAAAGAAGTTAATCAAACACAAACAATGAAACCAACTTCAGGAGTGGAAAACCAGTTATAAGTAATTCGAGAGGTAAGTTTTTACCAGTCTCGGACTTTATTGCTAGCCGTCATTGTCACTCGGGCGTAAACTCTACCTCGACTGGTAAACAATACTTACCTCCCTTAATGCTTAAATAAGAATTACTACACCACCACCTTTCACCTTTTCAAATATTCGATATATCGGATACTACAGGAATGATATTAGATGTACCAACTTACCTTTATTATCAGCAGCAATGAAGCCAAGAATATTATCGTGTCGTAACATGACGGTTTGGTAAATCTCGGCTTCTCTAAACCATGAACGTTCCTCGCGAGAACTAAAAATCTTCACGGCAACGTCCTCACCTCTCCACCTGCCCCGCCAAACCTCACCGAACCTTCCCTGACCGATGATGTCCACTAACTGTATTTGCCTAGCTATGCTACGCTGTACCAGCAACGGCAAACCTTTGAAATGGAATAAAAATTTACATTTTTTTATAAATCAGAATTATATAGCGTGATCTGAATAATGGGTAACAAATGGGCAACTTTTTTGGTATGCATTTTAGAGAAAAAAGTTGAAAACTGAAAAAATACGCTATGCATAAAATTAAATTTTGATATATTTTTTTTAAAGTGCTTAATTAAGTTCTTAAATTAAAGATATAATGTACAGTTTGTTATTACCTTCTATGGGTTATTTTATCTTACCCTTGTGTGACCTGCATTTCACACTCTAATAAAATTTATAAATCGTGTTACCATGTTCACCAGTTTAATTTTTCGTTTTGTAATATTTATGTCACCAAAGTGTTATTTGCATTGATAAAATGATGTTAACTAACCCAGAAATGGTTGAAATTGTTCTTATTGTGGGGAATAATTACAGAACATGCAGAGAAGCAGCTAATGAATGTAATGTAAATCATCCTGACAAAATTATTGCAAAACTATTGCGCAAGTACTAAGTAAGTTTAAACAATGGTCACCTATTTTAGATCAATAAAAAATTATTAAATTTGTCAACACCTTAAAAAAAATATTTCATTTTAATTTTGTCAGTTTTCAACTAATGTTATTATTAATTAGTGATAATGCAGAACTTTTTTGCCTAGGAACTTTTTTCTCTAAAGTGCATACTAAAAAAGTTGTCCATTTGTTACCTAGTATTCTGATCATGCTGTATATATTTTGCCAACACTTGCAATTTACTGTACCTGAGCCACTACCACTCGTGGTCATCTCGATCATGTGTTTCAAAGAGACCCCGTTCAATATGGGGTGATCTGGTGCCTCGATGCTGTCCTCACCAAGGCCTAGATGCTGGTGCCTCCCTCGCTTCGGCTGGTTCCTATACCAGACATAGCCAAACACGGCCATAAAGCAGCCAATCGTGATAGCCGCCGTTATGATTGCGATGCCTATCACACCGAAATTCTCGCCAAAGTTGGCTTCCGCTGTGCACACAGATAACATGTTAATACAAGAGTTTTTCAATGTGGGAATTGATAAGACGAGCACAAGGCATGCATGTGTTACAGTTTTAGCAAAGTTACTATTCATGTATCATGTGTTATTCGATCTATTAATGTGATGAATGTTATTTACAAGGGCAAAAATTAAACATTGTGATCTATCTACAGGTCAAATTTCTGATTTATCTACTTGGATGCAATTTTTAAATGCATTGATGTCAAATTGCATCGAATTATTTATAAAAAAAACTCATTAATACATTGCAGTAGCCTGCTATTTCAAAAATATAATTCATTTTCTACTTTAATATAGTAATTTCATAATGAAAACAACGAAGATCTGTAAATAGATCCTTAACAGCGAAATAAAGTCAAAGCATATGCAAACACCTGGCTAGCCCAAAACAATACACAAGCGGGTAAAACAAGGCGGAAGCGTTTCAAGCAAAGCAGGTAAATTAAATATGGACGCAGAAAATAAAAGCAGGGACACTTGTAGACTCAGAGAGGCACAATGTACAATACGTGTGAATGACGCCGAGGGCACTAGTTAATCATGCGTCTTCCTCCTGTGGTGGCTTGATGTGTACTTAAACCTAAATTAGTTCTCCCGATTGCCAGATGAACGTGTGCAATGTGGACGATCACATTTCTGGTCTACAAAAATTAATACCAAAACTTTCACACAAATATCCAATAGATGACAAAAAATGTTTACAGTGCTCATAATAAAAATATTATTATTATAATTTTGAAAAAAAAGTTCCTGCTAGTAGTCCAAAACACTAGTGATAGGATAGCACAAGGGGCTGCATAATTTATCTTCATACAGGTATCGAAGATTATGAAGAGGTACTACAAGGTAAATATAATTATTTTTGTTATGTAACCATATGTATTTGTATGTTGTTCCAATAAAAATGGTTTTATTAATTTATTTAAAATTAGAATTTTTTAAACATTTCTAAATCTATTTATTTTGGGAATACAGATATCCCCGCTTATGTGAATTCAAAGTTACGTAATAAGGGTTAAGGGGTAGAAATTACCAGAAAACAGAAAAAAAACCAGTTGTATTCCTTTTTTTGCAACTTCTGACTTCTGCAGAATCAATCTACTCTCGGCTTTGGTACTTACATTATTAATTTTTTATTGTATTTTTTTACAAGCTAATGACAAATCGACGCATTGCTTACTTCCTTTTTATTCAACATTTAAAGTATGCATAGATATCTGGTCTTTCAAGCCCATGCTCTATAGCAAGCACTCCGGCTGTGCCGTCATGCTTACAAACTCGAAACTCGCACATGCTTGAAAGGCCCAAGTAACGACTTATACTTTAATATACTATTCCTGTTCATCACATAAACATCAGCACCATCTGTTGAGATTCTCTAGCAAATGTTTATGTTTTTCTATGGACTCTGTGTGCACTATTTGAATAAGTATTTGAATAATTACACCGGAAACCTGCAGATATGGTTTTTGACTATTTGATATAAACAATAGGTTCGTTATATTCTCAGGACCCACGCTACGCCATTAGAAGAACTTCATTCTACTTTTGATTTAAATAATTAATTTGATGCTCATTAGATATGAGTAGGTTATCTAATATTTGCTGGAATATACAATTCTTCCCATTAATTGATAAATGAATAAAGAGTCCAATATGCACACCAGAAACAATCTTTATCAACATTAGATGAAATTTATTTTTTGAAATGGTACAAACACTATTAGTGGTATTTGGTAGGTGCAAGTAAATTTTAATTAAAGTAGACCAATGAATCCCTTTCAACACAAATAAGGACGTGGACTCGATTGATGATCCCAACATAGTGTCGTTTTCCTGATAACGACATGAAACCCACAAATCGCTAACCTTCATGCCTTGAGGCCCTGAGGTCTTCCCAGAAATCCGCGGCATCTCGAGTCAAGTTAACATTACAGAAATCGTGAGTGTCACAGCAGGCCGATTCGGACCGAGTGTGCCAGTTAACTTTCTCCTTGTAAATGTCTGTTTTGTTAATGCACGCATTTAAAGTATGGATGTTACTCTTGTTATAGCATCTACCAAAAAGTAACAAGATTATTCATCGGTCACTACACCTTGTGTACAATCTACAAGTATTTTCCATTCACGCTCAACTTTTAGTAAAGTAGGTCATGTTAGGGTGACATTTTTGTTTGCTCGGTTCAGTTACACACCATGTCATTTTGTTTTAACGATATAATTCATGTGCTGTTGACAGCAATATTTTCTGATATAATAGTCGCTTTCCCATTCAATATTTTTCGCACCCAAATAAGATTGCGATAACAGTTGTTTTTATTAATATTAATTGTAATGCAGGCAACGCTATTTCATGTTATAAAATATATTTGTCAAACTTCGTTTTGGCATTACTTGCTTCAATAATAAAAATATATCATGGCTTACTTTACTAAAAGTTGATAGTGAATGGATATTATACAATACTACCATGTTTTACATTACTGCACTGAGTTGTTAGTGAAGTGCCGTCCTCGATTGTGCCTGAAAGGGTGCTTACAAATCTACAGTGTACATGGTGAGAGTAATAAATCAATAAGGCTACTGGGATGGCAAACCAAAACCAAAATGCGGCTGCTGCCCATTGAACTTAATCAATATGAGCGATAGCGCAACTAAAATAATGCATTATGCCGCCAGCTTAGTACATGTAATAGGGTGAGACTAATTAAGTAATAGAAACAGAGATTTAAAGAGACAGAGAGCGAAAGAGAGTGTGTAAAAGAGGTATAAATAATGAGCTACCGAATAGGGTGGCCGGCAAGTTTACCTCGGGGTTTGGGTGTTAGTTTAGGTACGAGGTGCTCGTTGCAGTAGTCCTTGTCCCGGCAACAGTCCATCACAAAGGTAAAGTTGATGGGGTTCTGCCGATGGCAGAAGAGAGGGTTATTAGCGGGAAGTTGCAAGTTCCTGTCTAGGCACCTAGATTTCGTCAATTGGTCAGATTACAACAAATCCTGGCATGTGATTTAATTACAAATTAAAAATTTATGGTCTATATGCGACTAGATAGCCAGTCTTTATAGTCGCGGACAGGAAGTGCTAGATCGGGATATTTGGGGAGCGTGGGATCTAGATTTGGGGCTCGAGGTGAAGCCACCAAGAGCAACTCACTAGCATGTTTAGTCAAATTAATGAGAAATACATTAGCATGTGCTTTAGTACCGATTTTAGCAGCGTATCTATTAATCAATTGCTTTCTTCAGGTACAATTTAATTAATCAAACTATAAACTTGATTGAAAACATTTTATATGCTTTGATATAAGTGAGTCTATTTACTTAATATATTATAAGGTGTAATTGAACCCCCAAAATGGTGCAGTCATTATTATACTTAAAAGGATGCTCTCATGGACAACTGTCCTTTAATAACTGTTATTAAAAAAATATATTTTTATAATAATAATCATCAATTCGATTGTTTGGAAAACTGTCAGAAATTAGAAAACAATAACATGGAACATATATGTCGCTTAAAAAAGCGAGTGTCAACGCAAATTTTAATGTACACATTTATAATACTAAATTTATAATTTTGTCTGCATTGTCACACTAGGAACTGGTTGTAATATAGTAGCCCGTTGAGAGCTGACAATAACTCATCGCTCCACATTGCCAGAATTCGACATATGCTACATATTTCATTTCACTTTATTACATTTACCTTAAGAGGCCTCTTTACCCCAGCTAGTATACGGCATTATTAATAAGCGACAGCCAAGTAATTCATGAACCAGTTAATGTAATTACAATCGGAGAACTGATATAGAAAGTTTAGACATTTATCTACAATTAGATAAAGTAGTTTTAAGAAATAAATTAAAGGAGACTTATTTTTGATCACCTAATAGGATTTATGTGCAGACAAGAATACTCCATTATAATTCAAGGTATTGGAACAAAAAAAAAGAAGGTGGTTCACAACAACATTAGCTCCAAATACCGCGAGGGAATTTCCATTATATGTACCCTGTCTTAATTAAATAAATAAAGAAGAAAATTTTACAAATCGGCTAAACATGCCATTCTTTCAATCAACATAATAAATCACCATTTTATTATTTCTTAAAACTACTCGGCTCAATTGTATATAAATGTCAAAACTTTCTAAATCAGGTCTCCGATTGTAATTATGTTGACCCGTTCATGAATTATCTTGGCTGACTTTTACATGTAATTCCCAATATTGCCTTTGGGTAAAGAGGCCTCTTAAGCATGCCAAAGAGCATAGAAAAAGCGATTATTGGTTTGAAAAAGCATAAGTCATTGTCAGCTCTCGTCGGGCTGACTGTATCAGTTAACTAGTAGTTCAGATGATCCATTGTTTTGCCCTTGACTATGGTTTAAAGTTTAAGGAAAAATACAATGTTGGTACAGTCAAATTCTCCAGTGTTATGGTGTTTTGTTCTAGAGTGACTACAATCACTGCTCCTATGCATTTTGGAAAAATGGCTATTCGGTAAAATCCTAGTCAACTTCCTCAATTTCCCCTTCTGCAGATGGCAATTGAATGTACCTTGCTACTTTATACACACGTCTAGCTGTTAATTTGTCAATACCAGAAAAATCTCCATCTACTATCAACCAACATAGGCCCCGTTGCAAAGTACCGCAACAAGTATCATATCTTCCAACAAAAGTGCATAGTTTCTATACATCAATAAACCAATGCCTTATGAAATGTTTCCATTAGAAAAAGATGTTTATCTGATTTCATACTTCAGGGACTGAATCTGTAGTCAATCTATGAAGAATAAAACTTATTATTATCATAAACTTATTATGATAAAGGTATATTATTAATATCGAAAATCTAAGAACAAATATTGTATGTTTTAAGAAAAATGCATATAAATGTTAATAAGAGGCATGTAATTTTATTTATCTCGCCTAATAATTCAATCATATCTTTATTATCCATTAAAACTTCTAGTTTTTTCATTATTTAAAATTATTAGTAAAACTGCTAGGGCACTGACAGCGAAAGAAATATGTAAGGTTATAATCGGCTTAGATTCACTGCTATTTGTACAACGCCTGAAAGATTTTAACCTGTGGTTCATCATTGAGCTTGGTTTAAACCACTATTGTACAATCGGCCCTAAATAGCACTGATCCCAAGAATGGGGTCTGATTCCCCCTCACTAATTTCTGAGGTTTAATAAACAAACAACCAAATGCAGGGTCCATGACGCCACTTAAATAAGTCTTTTTTTGAATGCACATGGAAAAGACAAAAATCATTTATTTTTCAGATATCTCCTTAATAATCGAAAGCAATGATTAATAAGTACGTCAAACCTGAAACACTAAAAAACAAATTAATCAAAAGGATCACCAGAAAAAAAAACTCACTGTTAGTCAATCCAACAAAAGAAAGTAACTAAATAGTTAGATCTAGCTCAAATCCTCAGTCTCTGGAGGCAGGGGCGGGGAGGGTGAAAAAGGGGCCACACATTTACCTGTACCACCTTCAAAGACATTGCCCGGATGGTGGGCGAGCCTCGGTATGTTACCGTCGTTGCAATAGTCTCTGTCGAAGCAGCAGACTTTGGCATAGTCCTTTGATGGCCGATCGCCACACCAGATGGCGCGCTCTGGCGGAAAAAACTCCCTTCTGTTTAGGCACCTGGCCGGCCCGGAGGATTTCACACAAACAACATTATTAGACAGTGATCAGAAAGAACAGGTGCGCAGCTCCACTGCCGGTTTCATGGCGGGGAGCGCCTCAGGGTTAAATTTGGTAAGCAGTTAGTGAACCAATGGTGAACATTTTAGTAGGCAGCGGCTTGTGTGGGGACTCAAGAGTCACGAGGAGTAATTTAGACTGGCTACCAATTTGTATCTCTGCTACGATAAAGGGGACCGTGTGGTGGTTTGTCGAGGACGCTCACCTATAAGAGTGTTCTACAGTACTGGTTTTACTTAGGTATGTCGTTGTGAAGCAATATCCATCTGTCTCGCACGTGTAGTTTGTTGCCTGACATATGTCGCATTTGCACTTCAGACTTTGGATACCTGAAATGAAAAAGTTAAAAAAATTATCAACTATTAGTAACATACTTGAGACAATCATTGATTTAAGGAACTGCTAAGTTATTTCATTAGGAAGGCACAAGTAGGGGACTTCAACCGATCTGGGCCAGATCTGCGTGACGGGGATGTCAGGTGAAGGCGCGGGACAGATCGGTTGGAAATCCCCTACGTGTGTGTCTGCCTATTTAATGTTGCCATGAATACAGTGAAGTTAAATAAATTTAGAGAAGACAAACAAACAAAATTTATCTAATGACCCCATGTATAAATAATGCTTGCTGATTATACCAAATAATGCTAGAAGACCATTAAGGGCCGGTTTTACAATCATGGAACATCCTTGTTCCTGGTTCAATTACCTAGGATACAATTGTTCAAACAATTGTATCCTTGGTAATTGTACCAGGAACAAGGATGTTCCACGATTGTAAAACTGGGCCTAAATCGAGCTTTCAACAAAAATCGTAGTTGGCGTCGGCAATTTCAAGTGCTGGCTACCATGTTGACATGCTAGATTTGATCTTAGTGTAGACATGACGTGAGATTGCCAACGCCAACTTGGTCGTCGATTTTTATTTTAATGCTCAATATAATATGTAGCAAAATCTATAGAGGCACAATTTTCAAGTGTAGATCAATCCTTGCATATAATAATTTGCCATAAGCCATAAAGAGGCTGTTGTTAAATAAGCTACAAAATGTTTATCTCGATTTTTTTAACTTTCAATCCTGATTTTTGCAAGTTTTCAAGTTGCTGCTAGGAACTTTTAATGCACGTTTTATGCCTAATCGGACTCTCCTGGATCCAAAAGCCTACTTCCGAGTTCGTAGCCCTTGCGGTCGCCGAGATATCAGAGTTTGAAATTTATATTATTATTTTATTTAATATTTAAAAAACTACAAGTCACATCCAAACCCAATGACATTGTCATTTTTGAAAAAGTGTATTTAAAAATGTAAAAATATACAGGGTCACTGATTTAAAAAACTGCCGATGACATTACGTCTCGAAAAATAGAGTAGCAGTTGCAAATCAAAGTACGTCACTAAATAGAGCAAATAAAAGTACAAATATTTGTTTTAGGAGTAACAAAAACAAGTATTGCCAGAAATCAGGTGTTCCGACACATATGGCCAAACCGGTATATGAGATCACATCATAATAAATTGTTTTTTACTGTCCCATTAAACAAAATATTATCCCAATTAAATGATGTCATTTACTGTTAGTTCCTTGAGATTTGGCCCGAATAGGTGGCTGCCCTGATTAACCCGCGGCCCAATTAAGCGGATTCGACTGTATTATCTTTCGCAGTTTTCACAAATCCACTTCCTGGATGTGTCAGCAATTTAATATACCGTTTTGTCTTTGTAATAAAAATAATTAATATGGATGATAATTTCAGTTAGGGTATGTTAGAAGATGATGTCGAGCTTGTGAAAGTATCGTAGAAAATAAAAAACGGAACACATTTTTCACAAAGACATTTTCTCACAATCAGTTGAAAATATGTGCATTTATGCCTTTTAAAGCGGTCGGGAAGCGACTCATTATATAATTTTATTTCCCGGCTAGCCGGGAAAGTATTTTCCCAGCTAGCAAGTGTCACAGTCAATTTGATAAATCACAAAACTTTTAAAGTGAACTAAGAACAGTATTAAACTATTTAGAACAATGAATATTGACGGTTACATTACTATTATGATTGCTATTGATTGTTAACATCTTGTTGTTGTTGTTGTTGTTGTTGTTGTTAACATATGTTAACATATGATTGCATAAAATCGATCTTTCACGGCACTCGACAAAAAAAAAATCCAACGGCGTTGTTGATGTTAAACCATAACCACCAGATTAATAACTGTACGATAAACTGCAGAAGTCGACGAATTTGATACGAATCGCACACTTTAGCACAACAAATACATAGGAACACATTTAACTGGAAGCGTCAAATACCCCCCATGGCTAGTACGTAAATGCGCCACCGTGGCGCTGCGCCTTGATGTAAATCCCCTATTGCCAAGTGTAATTTTAAAATTTTTATTGACAAAATATTTGCATCTGTCATAATGACAAATTTGTTATTTTCCCTTGGCAACAATTTCACAGATCTTATTGATGAAATAATTTATTAAATTTTTATAAACCATGCTAGATTGAGAGTAAAATAGTATACAAACGTCCCGGGAAACATCATTCCAGCCTCGTGCTTATATCTACCCTAGGAGCTTCGCTCCTCGGGCATCTCAATAAGCACTTTCTGTAATGATACGGTTCCCCGCTCAATATGTAATGTACTATTATTTTAACTAAATACTGGAGCACACCTTTTGCTGTCAGTACTGCTTTGCTACTGAAGGTGTACATTTGCTTAAAATAAATGTCTTTGTGAAAAAGGTGTTCTGTATTTTATTTTCTAGGATATGATAGGTTAAGTACAATCGAAACAATTTAAGACGAATGTGTAGCATATCTAAAAGTCGGTGAATTTGTTTTTATGTGCGTACTTTGAACTAGCAGGCAGAAATCGTTTGTAAAGCTTCGTCAACCTTCAAATAAGTCTAACTAACAGGTTATACTGGATGCCCTTTGACATTGCCATTGTTTTGCCCTTTAGTGTATTTTAGATTTTAGTCTTATTATCTCCAGTGATTGATAATATATTCAAACTCTGTAAAAATATCGCTCCAAATACCACTAGGTAGAGTAGTATTGTGAATTATTCAGAAGCTGTTTATGTGGTAAATGCAATCTTTCACAGCTTGTTTCTTGCAGATCAGTTGAAACAGTCGATATTCATTTGTGGAAAACGATAGCAATTACTTCGTTTATTCTGCTGAGCAACGTGTAACAAAAGTGTTATTGCAATTATGTGGAAGACCATACTGGGTCCGTCCCACATCTGCTTAAGACATTTTAGATGAGATATTGTCTGTGACCACTGATTTCCTGTTTATCAGTTATTTAATTGCAGCAATGCATTCTGCTCTACTCAGCACTTCTTTTTTAAACCTCGCCATAGCGTACATATTTGACAAATCTAAATTCGGTGGACCCTTTTCACAGTTACCACCCTCATATAAATTGGATGATAACTATGGGCACAATCAGCTAATCAACCAAAACACAAGCAGTCTTCCTGGACCATTGAAATCCAATGAGGATTAAAAATAGGTTTTAGCCGGAACTTATTCCTCGAAGGGTCCTATATGTATTCAGGTCAAATACACATTTCAACTTAATATGCAGATAAGATTGTAATTGAGGGGTTTATTACAAGATGTTTTTCATCCTATGCATTCTACAATTTTACAATTTATAACAAAATATTCATTTTCAGCTAAATGCGGAGTTGCATATTTTACTAATGACACTGACGATATAATTATATGCAGGTTTAGAGAATCAAGCCTCCTTAACCTTGAATTTGTAATAATATTTGAAACAATGTCATGACAAAACAATGAAATCGTATGATCCCTGTCGCTCTGATCATATTAACAACCATATAATATGTTACGATTGTTTTCGTTTGTCCGTGGCTTCGGGGTAGTTATTAATTGTCGTCAACACCGAGGTTATTAACTCCTCGGGTGGCAATAACCAGCTCGAACTGGCAGTGTATCGCTTCAAATAATAATAACCCCATTGTTTGCTAGTAAGATAACGCGAGACGACAATTAGTAGGACAATTCTATCAATTTGACAGTTCTTACCAATAAATAAGTGGCATAGCCAAATCAGGTGGAACAAACAAACCAACAGAGTTCTGGACATTTTCGCTGGATATCGTACGCACAGTTGGGCTGTTAATCAGTTCATCATATGCGCACCCCCGAACGCCTCGCAGGGCTATTAATCACGGCCAACGAGCATAGAATTCGGGTTGAAAACATCGCAGTTGAACTGTGGTCTGCCATTAAGATGGACCGGAGCACTGCACTGTTAACGTCGTCGCACGGGGCTGCATCCCCCGACGTCGTCCCCCTTTCTCGCTATTGCTCCCGCTTCGAGCACCGCGCGGCTGGGATGAGTGGCATCAAAAATACGCACGTTCCTGCCCAAAAAAATAACACTTTAAAAAAATTTAATAGCCGAGACCAAAATAGCCCCCATGTTGTTTTCGCGGTCACTGATGCGGCCGCCAACAGATGGCAACAGACACGATCCAGCGCCAAACTCGAATGATTTTTAGATATATGGTTCATTATGGTCTCACTTTACAAGAATTTGCAATAGAACACCACAGACGTCATCAATGTTCTTCCATAGGATCAACGAAATATGCATAATATGCAATTATTAATAAATATGTGGAATATTATACACCAAGGTTGTGAAGAATACAGTTATAGCATTGATTAACTAAATACATAATTTCTAATACTCACAATAATTTCTATACTCACTGGTTATAGTGAAGATATTTTGTATCGCGAGGCGTGTAACGCCGAGGGCTGCCTGATTCCTAATCAATTTGTACAACTGAAAACAGTAAAACTACCTACAAAAATTTTACCTTTTACGTCTCACAAGAAATACCTGAAAACGCGAATCATATCATGATTACCTAAAAATTAATTTTCCATCACCTTGTGAAAAGGGTTTAATTTCCTAACTATAGCAGGATTTTTTTTATGTGAGCAATAGCAATAGTTCGTAACTGCGATTGGTACCGACTAGTTTATTTTGATTGTTGTCTTGTTCTTTGAATTGTTGTTGTATTTGTGGATTTCATATGGTTTTGGTTTCGTTTATATTTTGATTTATTGTTCATTATACGATTAAAAATGATTCGAAATTCAAATTTAAAATGGACATTTATTGACATTAAACTGCAAAGTTTATTGTTATTCCAACTTTTTCAATTAATTCAACTAGACCAATCTTTCTGAGAAAATGAACAAACATAGATGCAAAACTATTAGACAAGATACGAAACAAGATATTTACAAGGCATTTTCAACATTCAAAACTACGTATTAGTTGGCATTGACATTTCAACATAACCTCATTAATACCCTTTATACAAAGCAAAAGTTACCAGATTTAGTAACTAGATTTGGTTACTCAGTTTTAAAAAAATCGGGCTAGAATTACGAAAAGTAACTGTCGGTTTTGAAAAGTTTTATTTTAAAATAGTGATAATAGTTCAACTACAGGCTGAAATTAGACGCCAGGTCGGTAATTTAGGTAGTACCAAGTTCTTTTGACAGTAAAAAAAAAAAATTGTCTCTATAATTTAATCATTATATTTTAGGAGTAAAGAAAGCTTCAGCCATATTTATAGTCTATATGAGACTATGAACGAATATTTGGTTGCGTATTTTTCATAAATGTTTATAGAAAATACTCAACTAAATATACAGTTGATAAAAAAAAAACGGAAAAAGTCATAAAAAAGACGTTTTTTTCACTTGTCACTGTTTGAAAATGTTTTTTTTTTATATATAAATAGGTTAAAATTATTTGACGGAATGTCAGTATCGCTTTTTCCCACTCCAAATTCTGCCGTTACATTCATAATTGAGAGGTCTGGAAGTAAAAGGGTTTAAGTGCACTTTTTTTCTTCAAAAAATGAACTAAGTGTGGCATGCCGCACCTGAAAGGTATCTCTACTTGGAGGTAAATAGATTGAAGTGAATTTTGCGTTATCTGGCGCCATATTTCATGATCTTAATGAACGCCTGAAAACATTTGCAGTTTTACTTTGTGGTAAAACGGTTCAAGTGCAGCACTTGAATCTTTTTGCTACTTAAGGTGGAAACATGCACTGGCGATGTGCGTTTTTTTAGCGCAAAGCATTCTGATTGGTTAAATTCCACTTCTCGCTTAAACTGCGTTTAAATTTAACCAATGAGCTAAGTGCAGAATATCATACCTAAATGGTATCCCAATTTGGGTTTAAAATGTTTCAAGTAAATTTTACGTACCCTGGCGTGAAAAATGAAACAAACCCAGACCATGCTATTGGGCCTAAAAGAGCCCGATTTAGATGAACCCCAACCAAGACCAGCTAATTCAGACAGAAAATGATGAAGTTAACATCGTAATATTAGATTCTGATTATGACTAAGAAATTTTGTATAAAAGTTACCTATGCTTTTAGAAATAAAATTTATTTTAGTACAGTAATTGCACTTGAATCATTTTACCACTAAATTGATTAGTGATTACCATGATTCAAGTACATTTTTGTGGGAACCATTTATCTCAGAACTACAAAAAATGCACTAGAACCCTTTTAGTTCTAGACCCCTCAATTGTCCTACAATTTTCAATTTCCTAGGTGGGAGACTATTGTACCTTTAACTGTTTCGATTATACATTCATATAGGGACAAAAATGTTAGATGCGCGTTTTTGCAACTGCGCCAAGACTGACTTGCTCAGTCACTAATGTAAGTAAGCCTTGGTCAAGTGACAGTTTGATATGATTCGATTTATATCAAAAGTTTGATTAAAGCTATACAATGGATTTTTCTCTTTAAATCTTGAATTAGGAAACTTCAGTTATTCAGGGAAAGTTGAAAATCGACTCCAAGAAAAATACTTATGAAATATCAATATATTTGCAAGAATAAAACACCACAGTAAAATCACTTTTAGTCGATTATATACGAGCCTTGATACAATGTATAAAATATGTACATAGAATTAGAAACCTTCGCATCATTCCAAAAGAAAAAATATTGCACTTATCATGGTAAAATAAAGGCATCAAAACGAGATTGCGACGATAATACTTAAAGAATAATTAATGCATAAATAACTGGAATATATTTGTTTCAATGAACAAAAAATACTGAAATCAAAGTGACATTAAGGAGCAATGTACGGGTATAAGTTCCGAAATTAATGGTAATCAAACATGATCCCCTTGGCTATTATTGGTCCACCCGTTAGTGTTGTGAGGCTTCCCTAGACGCTTGCCTATGGTCTGCACGTGGAAACCCTGCTCGATTAAAGCATCGTGGTTAAGGATCTTCCTGCCATCGAATATGTAAGCTGGTTTCATCATCTCACTGTATATCCTCTTATAGTCCAGAATCTAAAGTAAAAGATAAATTGATTAACACATATTGGAACAAATTACATCGGTTAACAGCCCTTTTTTACACTTTGCACAGGACATTTTTTAGTACATTTAAAATATCGCTCAAAGAGTAAACAAAAACAAAAACAACAATTCCCTGCAAATAACAAAAAACACAAATTTTATGATAATAAAATATGTAAATCGAAATAATTTTAAGAATCAGTCTGACAACAAATTCCCCACATCATGTATGTGGAAATAATAATTCTCTTTCATAATGCCAATAACAAAAATTCATCGGATTTAATTTTTACTTACCGCGAATTCATCCCATTCAGTGCAGACGACAATAGCATGAGTCCCTTGAGTCGCCGAGTAGGCATCTTTAAAAACCCGGACTGTTTTTCTGACATGCTCTGGAGACTCACAAATCGATGGGTGTGTCAGGTCCTCATAAATTTGCAATTCCTCGACCTAAAATTTAGAAATCAATAGTATTCAAAAGATTTCGAATGGAATCGTTTTTAAAGCGATTTGGAATCGGTTTGATAAATTTTGTTACTTACTTTGGGATCGTAGATGTTTATTGTGGCACCCTCGTCCAACAGCGTCTTGGCAACATAAATGGCAGGGCTCTCCCTTGTGTCGCCGGTGTTCTTCTTGAAAGCAAAGCCGAGCAGCGCTATACGCTTTCCACTAACTGTGTTAAATAATGCTTGCACTACTTTTGCGGTAAACCTAGACTTCTGGTACTCGTTCATATCAATCACCTGTTGCCAGTAGGCGGCCACCTCAGGTAGATTCAGACATTCGCAAATATACACCAGGTTCAGGATGTCCTTTTGAAAACAGCTCCCGCCGAAACCGGTAATACAAAAGAATCTCGTTAATATGACAAGTTCTTAAAATTATGGTACTTGACCAATAGTCCCAAGCCAACCACAAGCTTATTATTATATTTCCCCATTTAGGTTTATATATTCTGTACAATACTGTGCTGCAAGAGTACATATAGTCCGTTTTTTTTTTAATGTGAGTAACACAATTTAGTAACTTTAGTGACTTTTACCTTGTGATACGAACCGTCGAGTAAGAGACTTTTGCATTGTAAAGCTAGGTTCATGCACTAGCATCTTGTGGAATGCAATTTTCGTTCTGATTGGTTAAAATTGATCTTAGTTTTTGAGGAACGTACCACTACACCATTTTGCGTTTTCAGCAAAATTTAAAACAATTTTAACAATAATTTTTATGCGATTTCCGCTAGAGATAACCTCACCACATTAATTTTAAAATTGTGACTAAATAAATGGTAGTGACAAAAGAGCTATTTATGTATCCAGTGATGAACGAGTGTAATGAAAATCAGATAGACTATAACATTTAGAGGGTTTTGGACTCTTCGTCAAGTACCACAATTCAACTAGAGTCGGGTTCGAATAATTCAAAATTAAATATTAAGCTGAACTAAATGTCTAAAAAGAACTTGTCCAAAGAATAATGTCAAGAAATATACAAAATACAAATTAACATTGAATATCTAATAGTTTGAGTTCAGGACTTAGGCGTTGACTAAAGTGTTGCAAAATATAAAAAATATTGAATTATATTAAATGCATTCGCCCAATTATATAGTGCCCAATTATAATAGTGGAATTAGTAGTTACCGATTGACGCTTGCAAGAACTTGGAGCCTATTCTGGAGTCGAGTCCGACGGCTCTAGCTACCTCCGAGACGTCTGCCCCAGTTGCTTCACAAACCGCCGATAACGAATTGATGCTTGAAACTCTCTGTGCGAGCATCGCATTAGCAGCCTATAGCAAGTAATACATGAATATGATTATAATTTAGAATACCATTTCATTACCAGTACAAACTTGAACATAATAACATAATAAATACAGAGTTTTTTTTATCGTGCAACATAGGGTTAACCATATTTAGTTATACACTTCTGTCACAATGACAGCAATGTATCAAAGCGTCTTTTTAAAATGCAACATACAAGTAAAATTTATTCTCTATGAGGCTAATATTACAGTTTTTAGTATGAAGTGAACAATGTTAAGCTGAGGTTTGCAGCTTTATTCATTTGAATAACTGAGCTCTTTCTTCAGTTGAATACATTGTACACTTTGTAAACTGTAATATTTGCCTCGCAGAGAATTACTTGTATGAAGCATTTTAAACAAAGACGCTTTGATACATTGCTGTCATTGTGACAGAAGTGTGTAACAATCGAAATGATGTTGCATGATAAAAAAACTCTGTATAGTATTTTTAATTCCCCAGTGGATTTTTTTAACTATTTCGGTTATTTTTAATTACCAAAACTACTGTATTCTTGATGTTAAAATAGCCAAAGTCATGAAGTTTTACATAACGCTGACAGATAAATTGACATACTGCAATAATATTTGTCGAGTCGTTTTTCTGGTATTTTTTTAAATTGATTTTCATTCTGCTTACAAGTGATAGACAGAGATGATACTATTCCGCTGGGGTATTAAAAATACTGTATAATAGATAAGGAATGGTATGTGTATTATCAATAATTCGGTAATTATTAAATTAATAATTATGTAATTATTAAATTAATAATTAATGAGGTATACAGTGCGCACCTAAAGTACGGAATAAATTCAGTAAAACCAAAATAAAACATTTTGGAAAGAAATCCTCGAACACGTCAATTTTCCTTGATGAAAATACGCATTTATGCATGACAGTCTATTTTCAACCATAATTTGTTTTTGAGTAATGACGTCATTAATTGTTTTTTTAATGACAACCCCCTATTTTTTTTCTTGATTTTGAGAGATCTTTTCATTGTTGAAGTGACAGTATAAAAATGTTGCCATGTTACATAAGAAATTTAAGAAAAAAAGAGTAAATGACAATTGAAAGTGAAAAAAGGGCAAACCATGAAAAATATACTGTCACTTCGACAAAGAAAAGATCTATTAAAATCAAGAACAAAATTAGGGGGCTGTCATTAAAATTAAAAAAAAAAAAAGGATGTCGTCATTACTCAAAAACAAATGATGGTTGAAGATCTAATGTCATGCAAAAATGTGTATTTTTAACATAAAAAATTGACGTGTCGAGGATATTTTTCAATTTTTTTTAATTTCGGTTTTAATGAATTTATTCCCTACTTTAGGCGCACACTGTATAAGTACAGTTGTATTCACATATGAGTGTATTAGGTGCAGTTTTTAAGCACACCCCAAGAACGTTGTTATTGGTATTAGTTTTAAATATTACTATATAACACGATATACTTTCATAAAATTAAACTATTAAATAACTATTTTGTTAGTACGATGTTTCACAACTGCTGCCAGTTTTGAAAAATGACACATTATATGCTAAAGTTAGAGAACTAATATGACACAATTTTGCTATAAATGGAAGATAAGTATTATTTGTATAGTATTTTATTCATGCTATAAATTTGCAATAAAAGTATAAATACATTTGATTTTACTGGAAAAACTTGAAGGCACCATAACATTCTTGAAGTTATCATTAAAATATCTTACCTGCTATACCTTTTTGATAAGGAGTTTTTTGCCTTTGTGTGACTTCAAAAAGTACTTTGATTTTTTTGTACATCACTTACCAGCTTAGACAACTCCGATGACCAAGTGTTGGTTGTTAGAATATTTTTCCTGGGTATCCAATGCTCGTAAATCTTGGACAGTTCCTCAATAGCCCCGCTATCCTCACCACCGATTAACACCCGATCAGCATAAAGTAGATCATTAATTGCAGTTCCTGTAAATTAAAAATACAAGTTGTCATGGTTTAATTGTATGTGGTAAGGAGTGTTTCTTGGTCAACTCTTAAATGGTTGCACACAACAGAAATATGAAAAATAAAATGTGATTACAATAGGAAACAAAAAACGATAATGAATTTTGTGAGTCGACTGTAGTCAAAAAGTTCCCAGAATTGGAGCCTTCAACTCAGCCAGATGATTGCCGGCCGGGAATTTTATTTTTTCGCGTCGAGAACCCCCACCTTATTGCCCTAATGGCCTTATGTTAAGAGATAAGTTCAATACACCGAACGGTAAAAGTATAACCCGCCCAATGTGTTTTAAATGCTTGTGGACCTACATACAATAGGAAATAATGGATTTATCCTAGCATCATGGATATATCCTAGAGTTACGGATGCTAGGAATAGCATCCGTGATTGCTAAGCACAGGCATCATGGTCAACACAACTGTTCACTTATGTCAAAGCGTTCTATTTTTCTGATTTTAACCTGTAATCAAGTGCCTTAAGAAATAATAAGTGATTCAGAATTTATTGCGGATTGATCAATACCATAGACAAATAAGAAAAAAATTATTACCAACTTGTATATAAATTGTATGAAGAAACAGATGGTGTCATCAAGCGAATGATGTCGTCACATGGTAATCACAGCATGTTAATTGAGGAATCATTGAAGGTAAATGCAACTTTCTAAATAGTAGTTGGATGAAATCAATAGGGGCATTGCTTTGGACGACTTTTGATTTGGAGAATAATAAATACAATGATCTATTGTATAGCAGAGGAAAAAGAAAAAAGGAATAGAAAGAAAAAAAACTGACATTTCGAAATTTGAAGATTTGTATTTACATTTGTAATTAGCAACCCCAAGTACGCCTGAGTACAGTATAAACGTACTACTGTACTCAGGTACGTTTAAAACAGGAGATTTGGAAAGGGGCGGATTTTTAGCACATAACTGAAAAAGTTTTGAATTTTCCATAAAGAACTAGGTTTTTTCCCATGTATTTTAGATGAGAAACTTCAATTCATCACTGGCACGTGTTAACATTAATCAACTAAACCGATATTTTGCAGAAATTATCTTAATTTTTTTTGGAACCGAACTTGGGGTTGGCATAAACAAAATTCAAAAGGTCATTTTTACTGCTCTAGTGTCAAATTTACTGTCATTCTAATATTATTTTAATAAATTTAATTTTTTTATTTTTGATAAAATAAGATTGAAAATTAAGAATTGGCCCCACATGTCGTATATTGTTGAAAAGAGAAAAATTCCCTCTTTTTAGCTCAGTCACACCCAACTATGAGTTCCATATAAAAAACAACAACTTTATGTCATAACTCAAATTCCGAACTGTTTTTTGAAAACATAGAAATATTTTTTTTCTATTCTCATAAATAAGCGACCTTCAACCATAAAACTAAAAGTCACAAGTTACAAATAATGCATTAAATTGGTGTCTTCAAAGAAACACCCAGTATAAGTAACTCTGTACCTTTATAACCTATTTCAATAAATAAACTCTTTTTTCAATACTAGATAATTAAAAAGACATGAATTACCTTCGGCAAGGAACTCTGGATTCGACAGAATGTGGTAAGAAACTCCTGGGCGGTTGTTGGCACTTAAAATATTTTGTATGCTTTCTGCCGCCCTCACAGGAACTGTACTCTTCTCCACCACAATTTTATTGCTCTGAGCAATCTCTGCAATCATTCTGGCCGCACCTTCCACATACTTTAAATCAGGGGCACGTCCCTGCAAAAGAATTGTAATAATGCAAACAACTAATTTTTTATGCAGGTGCACATGTTCTGAACATGGGCTTTTGTCGGTTTGGGCAATTGTCTGTGTGGGCGTTTGTCGATGTCAGTGTGGGCATTTGTCCATGTGGGCTTTTGTCGGCATGGGAATTCATCTGTGTGGGCTTCTGTCGATGTGGGCCTTTGTCTGTGTGAGCATATGTCGGGTGGGCATTTTTCGTGCGAAAATTTGTGACTGTCGGCTTTTGTATGTGAGAAACTTTTTGTGTGGGCTCATTATGTAATAGATTAGCGCTAAGCCACAGTGGCCTTCTAAAATTTTCCATCGTTGCCAGTTCAGTTTATTAATCAGAATTATAAATTATTATGCAAATTTATATTATTTCAATTATTACTATAATGCAAGATATTTGACCTGGCTATATAGTAAACACTGCTATCTACACATCGACCTGAATGCAATGAATGTAAGTGGAGGCACACAATAGTGAGCTATAGACACTCCTTGCATAATCATTTAATCATCAAAATCTAGGAACTGACCTTGCCGTTGCCGAAGGTCTTCGTAGGAGTGTTCACTGAGATGAAGATGAGGTCAGCATCCAGTATGGCAGTTTTAATGTCATTGGAGAAGAACAGGTTTTTGCCCCTACAGTCCTTTACAACATCATCGAGGCCAGGCTGAAAAACAAAACAATGATAAGGCACTGAATCAGAAAATGTTGTTAGCCTGTCAGTAATACCACTCAAATGGCTCAGGAATTATCAGAGACTATCGTTCTAACCACACGATATTTAGCAACATATACTGCTGGAGCAAAACAGCTGTGCAAGCAGTTCTGGGTCATTTTTACTTAGGATTGCCTGTATGAGAGCGCCTTTGGTATATTTTAGAATGTTCTGTGATTGTTTTTCGTTGTTTTTTATTATTATTTCGAAGTATTCATACAAACTTTAAGTGTTGGCTGGTGCGTGTGTTATTGATGTCATACATTTATATTTCGTATTTATCTCATGTGGAGCGATCTATTATGTGAAATGTGAGGCTTGGAAAATAAAGGTTCATTGAAATTTTATGCAATGAATGGCATTTGGAGTCATCATATGAATAAGAAATAACAATTTTGTTTTGCAACAATTTCCTCATTTTCTTTCATAGTTTTATTCTGAAATAGAGTTATTATAATTTTATTCACATTGACGCATGATGTTATTATTACAGATTATGGAGTTGTTAACTTTCTGAAAATTTAGAAGGATTATGTTCAAAAAGGAAAGTTGGTCAAACAAAATTATTATTACAGTATTATTTGAAAGAACTTACTTCATAAATTGGTAATTTATCCGAGTTCCACTGTGCGATCCGTTCCTTGCTCAAGTCAACGACTGTAACATTAATTTCAGGACACTTCCATGCTATAACACTGCATGTAGGTCCGCCCACATAACCCGCCCCCAGACAGCAAATGTTTTTCACCACCATTGCAAACTGTAATAAAAAACAAATGAATATTGAAATAAAATGGTGAAGTCTCGATGGCATTACTTCAATGCTTTTCAATGGAACAAACCATCTTAGTACTGTCAAACTAACAGCTTCATACATTGTATTTTTGCTGCTGGAATTTGATGTCTATTTTGTATTCACTACTAAAAAGTTATGCTTACCTCCCCTGGGGCAAAGGAGTTAAAGATATTAAAGAACATTTGCTTCCAAATATATACAGGGTCTTTCATAAATACACCAAAATCCCTTAAATAGCAACTTGTACGTCCATTAGTTATAATATTTTTTAAATTTGCTCGTCCTAAATTTCGTTCATTAAGAACTTAAAGAACCATTTTGAAACTGGCTCAAAGTTTAAAATGATACTTTGTGCCACAAAAAAAATGCCACTGAGGCGTTTCTTAAATACACACTTTTAAATAATGTGCACATCCCAAGAGAATACAGACATGCATCTTGTATACAGAGAAATGCATCAATATGGTTTGGCAGCGGCTAGAAGGTATGCTGACTTACATCCCAATGGATGTCAGCCTCACAGTAGGTAGTATTTTTGCAACTGTTGACCAAAAATGAGAGAGGGAAATTTGGCCCAAACGTATGGAACAGTGGTTGATTTGCGGATGCTGCTGCTGTTTAATGGGATGAATAAATTCTAGATTTGGTAGAGGATAATCCAACAATAAGTACCATAATTTTTACAATCATTTTTGTTTTGACCAACATGAAGCAACAGGTGGTGAAGCTTTTAAAAAAATGGAACATAGGTGCAGATTAAGTCAGACATGACCGTTAGCTTTTCGACAATCTCAAAGCATCTTCCCTGAGATGACATTTTCGGATGTACTTGGATCAGAATGAAAGCCAATTTGAACATTTATTATTTTATATTTTATAAGTACCAACTTATTGTTTCTTGTTACTCTGATACCACTGATTCAATCTTTCAAATTAATATGCAACTTATTAGTTTCTACTTAACTTAATTAGGTTTTTTTTATCATTAATTTGAATTAATCGTCTGTTCCATTGGTTACTGTTAAAATGTTCTAACTTTGAAACATAGATGTTCAGGAACGAAAAAACAACAAATTAGTATGAACCCATATTGTGGTAGTTGCCATTTAAGAGATTTTGTATATGTATAACCCAAAATGGTTTGCTGGTTTGCCCACCATTAGACCTCAATTTATATATTGTCTATGCCTCGTATATTATTATTACGATGAATAATTAGGGAATAGAACATTACATACCAAGGGGGGAAACGGATCATTACAGCCAAGTGCTTCTTTAGACGCAATGCGGAACCCTCGTTCCGAGGGTAGCTATAAGCACGAGGCTGGAATGATATTTCCTGCGAGGTTTGTATACTATTATACTCACAATCTAGCATGGTTTATAAAAATTTAATAAATCATTTCAACAATAAGATCTGTGAAACTGTTGCCATGGGAAAATAACAAATATGTCATTTTGACAGATGCAAATATTTTGACAATCAAAAATTCTTTCGACATTTTTCAAATATGTCGGAGAGTGAAATCGAATGTACTCCACCTAATCTACGGGAAGTTGCAGCAAAAACAACAGACAGTTTAATTCCCGAAAAAAGCAGGACGAGGTAGTTTAATACTGTTCTTTGTTTACTGTAAAAGTTTTAAAAGTGAGAGTGACACCTGGTATCTGGGAAAATGTATTTCCGGCTAGCCGGGAAATAAAATTATACAATGAGTGGCTTCCCGACCGTTTTAAAAGGCATAAATGCACATATTTTCAACTGATTGTGAGTAAATAACTTTGTGAATCAATAAAAAAAGTCCTGGAATGGCATAGTAGATACAAGGTGCATTATGTCCTTGAATATTGATGTTAACTAATTAAGATAGAACCTCCATGAAATTATTAGGAATGTAAATTGTTTAACCATAGATAGCTGATAATTTGCATGTTTGTCATGAGTTAGAACATGGAATTGTAATTTATGTTGACGTATTAACTGTTACATGCAAATCACCTTTCACCGTATATTAATATAAACTGCACTTCCAGATTGTTATCGAAAAGTACAGAAATTACTAAGCACTCCACCAATCTCAATATTCACAAAATATTATCGAGAACCACTATTGCATCACTGCAGGTGTATCAGTCTCCTCTCTGCCTACAGATACACGATAATAGTGTATCATCATACACCAAGGTTGTGTAGTATACGATTATAGCCGAGGTCTTTGGTATTGCAAGGCTTGTAGCGCCGAGGGATAGGTGACCCGAGACTATAATAGTATTCACGACTATGGTATATATACTATTTTTAAAACTACAAGCCCAATTACAATCATTTAAAATTGAATGTTAAAATGCAACAAACATCTTTCATCACATCAATCAAAATTTCACATTGACATTTTCACAAGATGAGTGCTAAACAAGAAATGAGCTGTGCACCTCGTGAAATGCGAGAGATGCAGATGGTCTACTATTTTTTATTATTCATTGTTTATTTATGTTTGTGCTGTCATTTGATTAAACATATTGTTGGTATACAGGAGAAAGTGGCCAAGTCCAAAATTTAAAGATTTTGATTTTTGAACAGCAATGTATCTAAAACATACTTATCTTTTCATGACAAAACGGGTGGCCGAAAAGTCGCTTTACTGAAAATAATACAATTTAAAAAAAACAATACATATTTTGGAGATTATGCTATTTTCGGTAAAGCGACTTTTCGGCCACACTGTATTTACTCAATCTATTTTGTAAGAAATTCGTACTTTTTTCTGTAAATTCATAATTGACCAAGTCCATTTTTAAATTAAATGTACAGGAGAAATGTATAATTGACGCAGAAAAAAAGTAGGACAACTCTTAGACCGATCTTTTATTTAAATCTAGTGGTGTAAATCAGGCTAAACAGTGTGTCCTACTTTTTTGTTTGTACATTGAGATAAAAACCCCAATCAAGATAGGCTAAACAGTGTACTCTACTCTTTTCTGGTCAACTGTACAGAAGACAAAATGAACTTGAAATGATGAATAATGGACTTGGCGACTTTCTCCTGTATACCAACGATTTGCAATTTAAAATTGCATGTCTTAGAATATTATGAATACATAGTATACAGTTTAGTTGAACCTATCTTGCTTTTCTTAGCTTAAATACATTTAAGCTGTCCCTCGTTTTACACGGTGGATATGCTCCACAAAATCCACGAGGGATGGGTGTACTTAATTTTCAATAAAAATCATCGATTTGGCCGGTTTTGTCAAAATTTGAAAAAAATCCTTTATGTAAACACCTTATGAAATATTATTTTGTGCAAAATGATGCATTTCATAAATTGTTACATAAATGGCTATTTTACAGCATATTTTTGGTTGCAAAACATTAGTGTCAATTTCATCAGTTGAAGTTTCATGATTTATAATAATTCAATGTTATTGGACTTGGAACACTTGGAATTGATAAATCCATTTCAGAATTGAAACCCGGTTTTTCTAAATGTATTCTAGGGACATCTAGCAGATAAGATATCATTAAGTATGCATAAGATAAGTTTATTCTTTTTGCAGAATCGTACAGTTGTAAATTATGATCTAGATCAGGCCCGTGCAAAATGAAATGCCCGCGGGCCGCATGCGGCCCTCCAACATTTTGGTTGCGGCCTGCGGTGCGAAATTGAATAGTTTTCTGCTTCTCTTCATACAGATTCTCTATCTATTGCCACTTGTTAGTACATCTATTGGAATCGTGACTTGCCATTATGTCTGTGATTTTTATTCTTCGTCTCATCAGATCATTTCAGATCCTATTTCCGAGGTTAACACCTAGTATTAGCGTCCAAATTTTACCGTGTAATATGCCTTCATATTTTCTATTTATTCACGAATTTATCCACGAATTTCTTCATTTATTTCTTTGACCGTGTAAAACAGCTATGACCCTACTAAAAATTTAAACCAGTGAAAATGGTTGTTTCCTATAAATTCCAGTTAGGAACTTGGGGTCGCTACAGTTTTACAGCAGATGGGTCTATTTGTGACAAAGGGTCTTAATTAGTTCTTTTTTGTGTCCACTCCTTTAGCTTCCTTCATTGCATCCACGTTGCCTTAAACCACCCTCCTTTGTATGCACATCCAGCGGCACACTCAGCAAATCTTTAACGAGTCACTTTGACTGCTATCAAGTTCAATTTCCGTTTCTTAATTTTGTTTTCGTAAGTGAGTTGTTATTTTCTTAAGGGTTGAAAATTTGCATAATGGATTTGTTAATGAAATCTTGGATCCCATTTCAGTGGATGAGATAAACAATAATAGGTGAATTTTTCAAAACAGATATAAAATGGAACTGTTTCATATGAAACAAAGTTGATATTTTAGGTTAGGTACAAACAAAAGAAGGGCGAAAAATCCGAAACAACCGAAAATCAAAACAAACGAGATTATAGACGCCCCAGCTGAGGGAATCGCTGGGTGTCAGTTAATTGCAGATTATACGGTAATCCGGCCTCCGGCTAGGATCGGGGTCATATCCGGGATGTGTACTTACATATTGGCCTGTTCCTTGACACGTGTTGTTCAAAGAACTTACACCCACACACTGGGAGTAAACCAAACAGTAAGCAGGTCTGTGAGTAAACACAACTGAAAACTGAAATCTATCCACGTTCAGATAAGAAGCAGCTAAGATAAAAACCGTCTTAGCTGCGCTCTCTGAAAATACATTTCATAACTAATTGCGGTTCTGAACTTGGATAGAGGTAAATATTTAAATATTTGTACTACAGTTCTGTCTTCAGTTTCCAAGCATTCCCTTAAATTTATTTCTAATCCTTCCTAAGTCCTAATCTTATTCCTTGTTCTTGCTATACATCTCTTTCCCTTTATATTTCCTTGCATAATTTGTCTCAGCTCCCTGCAGCGTTCTACTCTCATGACATAGCCCAGTACTGCAGTTTCCGACTTTTAATAGTATTTATTAGTTCTTCTTCTTTGTTGACCCTTTGAAGCATCTCGAGATCACGATCTACCCAAGATATCTTTAGAATTCTCCTGTAACACAAGCGTTTGAATGATTAATAATAACTGCCTGTTTTTGTGTTCGCACTGTATAAAAAGGTAGAAAATACGCAGCAGCTTAGCATTTTTTGATTGAGCATCTACAAATTTCCATAAAATTTTGTGGCAATTTCTAAGATATTTGTGAAATTTGGTGCCAGTTGTATATTTCTATGTCTGTATATTTTGATAATTTAATTACATTTAGTCCAATTTTCTCGGTTTTTGGTTTCTTTAGATTCACTACACTTTTATTTAGTTTACAGATTTGAGCTTACAGCTTGAACATGAGTTTTGCTTATATTTTCTGTGATATTTTCAATAAATTTTCCACAATTTACATAAATATTTTATAATTTGAATATTTTTTTTGCGCTTTTCTTATTTATTTTATTACACTATTATTAAATATTCCATTATTAAGTTATAAATAATTGAATTGTTGTGTGTCTCATCTAATGGTTATGATTGTGTTGTATTAATTCCTGATGAGTTACTTCACATCTTCATTAATAATATTTTCACGAAAACTTTACCTTCTAAACTTTAGATACTTTTACATTATTAAATAAGGTTTTTCAAACAATTGGCTATCTTTTCAGAAACTTATATTTATAAAATTTTCATAGAATAAATTTTCTGCGATTTTTAGGTATTTCTATTACACTTTTTTAAGTGTTTTAATAATGTGTTAGGAATTGAGATAGGATTGTAATTAGGAAAAATGTTTGTCTTTTAATTCCGCATGGAATTACATAAAAATATACTGGGGTTCCAATTTAAAATAAGAAAAATAAAGTGCTTTAAAGTTTGAAAAGTTTGACACTAAATTTTGGACACTCTGTATAATGCATATCAATAAAACTTCGTTAACGTAACTGTCAGACCTTATTTAATGAGTACCTTGTATGGTTTTATTCACAAGGCACTATTTTTATCCCTTATTAATTTTCTTAACCAATGGTGCAAAACTGATTTTTTTCAGTTTTTATTTTTTTGTGCTAATATTACTAAACCGATTTCAATAAAATTTTATGGGTATGTAGGCATCCATAAAGGGCACTCAAATAAGCAACAAAAAATATAGCATGCAATCTAAAAATATACATCATGATGACGTCACACTTTTTTGGGACACCCTATATAATAAAAAATATATTCCTGAAATACACCCCAGAATGCAAGTAAAGTCTGCAAAATATCAAAATCCTAACTCAATTAGTAACTGAGCTATAGAAGACGGGAGGTGAAATGACGGACCCTGTATACTATACTACTAACTACTAGTAGTAACTATACTACTAAAACTAAAAAAAAAGTTCACTTTTGGATGACCACGGTTGTACATCACTGAATAGTATAAAAAAACTACAAATGTTTCTATTAAGAGCAGTAAAGAAAAATAAAGTTTAGCCAGAAATCAGGTGTTACAACCCAATTGCTCAACTCTGTAAATGCTGGCCATCTCGAAAGACGTCTGCCTGCTAGGGTGAATGCTGCATAAAAAAGGCACATTATTACAACAATCTATATTATCACACAAACGTAAAAATCACATAACAATATAACAAACATATAAGGAACTCTATAAAAATACATTTATATTGACTTGGAAAACCTCAACATCTTATAGATTTTTTTAAACCTCATTAAAATTGATTCATTTGTTCGTATGCTACCACAAAAATGCCATTTAGTGTAAGAAAATACATCTATAAATTCCTTTATAATAAAAACTCAATTACATACAATAATTTCGATCAATTTCATTTTACTTTAACAACACTCATTGATCAGTAAGTAGATATAAATAAGTACTATATTACTCTGTGTCTTATGCAACTATAGTTAGCTATCAGTAAAACACATTTATTATCTTCGAAGTCAGTCTTCCCACTGTCAAAATGATAGCAAATTGTAATATAAAAGATCCATTTTATGCTCAAAAACTTTAGTTGGACCTGCAACCTGAGAGCAGTCGATATAGGTACAGTCACGGAATTAAAATTCCGGGCGCTTAAAATAATTCAGTGTATATCATACTGCACTTTATTATTTCACGTTACCAGGTGAACATAGAGTAAAAATAATTACTCGTACATGACAGCATGCCATTGTTTAATTGTCAAATTTCTAACCTAAAACCGCAGGCCCAATTTATTACCCAAAAATTGCAAAAACCTATAAAATTTGCCTGGAATTTTAATTCCGTGACTACATAATTTAACAAATTTGGTAATATATTGCTAACATGTTCTTTATAAGAATGCTGTAAATGAGATTGCAACAGGAAACAACAACAATAAATTTGAAAAATCATCTAGAGACTGTTTATTACAAACATACTAGCGCCGCAGTAATCTAATGCCTGCCATACACACTGCGAAAAATTTGTAACGAAAAACTGTTCAGACCTAGCCTTGAGGATTTCCGGAGCGTGTGTGGGGAAAAACTAAACAGTTTGAACTGAACTGAACTACCCGTTCAGATTAGTCTGTCAGTTCTGTTCAGTTGTGAGGAAGCTTTAGAGCAACGAAGATGTCTCGTGAGAATCTGGAAGAGTTTTTAAAACCCTATGAATCCGCACCATGCCTTTGGCTAGTGAAAAGTAAAGAATATCACGACAGAATATGAATAATTACGGATGAATAATTAGTTCAATATTTATTATAGAAAATATTTGATTATATTAATTTATTGCATCGTCTGACGTCGCCATGGCTGTCAAAACTGAGACGCGATGCGATCGAGATTGGAGCGTGTGTTTGCGACTGGGTATTCAAACCGGCTCCGGAAATCGTCACGGATATATCTGCACAGGTTTTCCTCACAGATTTTCCGGAGCGTGTATGGCAGGCATTACAGCTGTCCACATAGACTTATAATCTGAACAGATTTTGTAATCAATATATAGCCTGTTTCATGTACATATACTATAGTCAAAAGAGAACAGTTGTCTAAAGACATAACATAACAGAATTGATGATATCTATTGTCATTGGATGGATATCAATTTGAGAGGTCGCTTTCTGCAAAATGTAATACTTTTCGACTTGATAGGTTCCTCATTCATAAGCCAAATTTAGTTTGAATAAAATATGGATTGTACCCAAATGGAACTTATTTCCAAAACTAGATAGCTGACTTGCCATCGTATCAAATATTGTCGTAACTGTCTTAAATAGTACATGTAGCTGCTGACTTTTGATATAGCCTACCAAAGGTATTGTATTCGCATAGGTGCATCGTATAGCACCAATACTGTATCGACCCTCTCCCAATTGATTAGTATGAATGAATATTAATAATTGAATTATGAACTGAATATTTCTTATGACTCACGTTACAGCATATTAGTGTGCCATCTGACACTTGCATGTGTATGTCAGATGTACTTCTTGATTCTGTGAGAAGACTGGCTGTGTGATGATTACATGACTACATATTTATGTCGTTTTATAAATAATATTTTACCCTTTTTGCTTTAAAGAAGTGAATAAAGCTGATAATTAAAAATAAAAGTTCATATACTCTGATTTTTCTAAACTGGCGTGCACGTCATCAATCAGCTGTGCGGTGAGGTTTTTTCGTACCAACGTGATTGTTTTCGAGAATATGCATAACAATAGTTTAAGAATCGAAATTAATCTGAAGATCATTTGTTACATAACACTGATCACCGGTGGTTATAAATAGGTAATCGGTGTATTAACCGCGGACACAATTTTCGCCTGCCAATCATGTAATAAATCGTGTTATGTTGGCATCGGCGATATTTTCTCGGCGACGATGCCACATCTTTTTCACTAATGCTTCAAACTTCTTTGACGTCTAACTTGTTACATTTGATCGATTATTACAATGCATATTTTGTCATTGTAGATGGTAAACCATAACCACAAGATTGATATCTGTACGATAAACGGTAGAGAAGTCGATGAATTTGATACGAACCGCGCACTGTCGCACAAGATTGCACGGGCGCAACAGCTGATTGCAGCCATTTTTAAATACCCAGGACAACTGGCAACCTTGTAAAATTGTGCCATCATTATTATGATTATTATTTTGATGACGTGCACGCCAGTTTAGAAAAATCAGAGTATAGCACAAATTATTTACACGCCTCATAAGTCTACCCAGGTGCAACAATACACAAGCAATTTATCAGCTACAAATAGCATAAAGGAACTGAACTTAGCAAAACAACGAAGAAAACAATCAACACTGGCGGTTTAGTCTCTAGACACTATCAATACTAGTCTTGCTCTCTCTGAGGCTGGCAGAGCGCCTGCGCTTAAGCTCCTCGCGCCTCTGCTTCGTTTCCTTGTGCCGCTGAGCAAGCAGCTTTTTATACGAATTGGCCTTCTCTTTACGCTCCAGGCACCGCTTCTTCTTAAGTGCGAGCCGGTGCCGTTTCCTCTGCAGCACATCGGGCGTGATGAGCCGCTGTATCTTGGGCGCCTTGTACCGCTGCTTCTTGCCCTCCTTAGGGGTCAGAGGGCGCTTCACCACGTACTGCCTGACATCATCCTGCTTCGTGAGGTTGAAGAGGCGGCTGATCTTGTTAGATCGCTTCGGGCCAAGGCGGCGAGGTATCGTGGTGTCAGTGAGGCCAGGGATGTCACGTTCGCCCTTGCGGACTATTACCAAGGAGAGGACACTGAGGTTGGCGTCAACAATGCAGCCTCGAACTGACTTACGGCGTCGTTCCCCGTCACGGCGTGGGCGATAGCAGGAGTGGCCTCTGCCAAGGAGAAGTCGGACGCGACCGTTCGTGAGTACGCCCTGTTTCATGGGGAATCCCTGCTTATCGTTTCCACCGGTGATTTTGAATATATAGCCTTTCCAGTCGTCTCCGAGAGGGTCTGCTTGAACCTCAGAGCCCATGCGCTTGTCGAAGAATATCCTAACCTTGTGATCGTCCACAATCTCGAACAACTTCTGGCACCCAGTCGCAGGATACGATATATTTAACTTCATTTTTCTAACTGGAATGAAAAATTAAAATTAATACTCACATCCCATTAAATGTTGTTATTGCACATTACTTATCGAATTAAAAAATCATTAATGCAAATAACAGTCGAAATGATATAAAATTCTAAAAATTAATCACAGCATAGAGTGCATTTATAAATATAAAAATTATTCCAACTGCTTTAAAAAAATAATTTACTATTTAAAATACTTTGAAAATATTACTACGCATTGCATAGGTATCTAAATAACCGGATGCGCTGAAAATTTGACGCGTGCACCTCAGACTATACATATATTTTCGCAATCGATTGATTATCACAAAATATATTATTCACAAATTTATACCTGACAAAATGATTGGTTGTCATATTTTACGTTTATATCGTCAGCAACAATGCCTGTTGCGCAAATCTATTTTCATTTGCGTCGCAGTTGGCCAACGTTTTTTTATTGAGAGTTCCGTTTAGCAGGCGTCTGTCTTCCTTGTCTCGGGGATGATTTTAAATATTACCCTTTTTCCCCTCATACTCACCTCAGTTTCAGGCTATAGTTTTGAAGCGAAAACGTATCTATTTATCCCTTTTAACAGCAAATAGGCGCCAGAAACGCGGCCTTGAAGAGATTTCAGTATTTTTCAGACAAACAGACGTGCGCAGGCGCCGACTATAACAAGAAGGGAGCAAGCGCAACCGTTTGTTTATTTACAAGTTGTTTTGACGATGCCAGCGCGATTAGAAGTTACAATTTCCGTGTAAAGTGTACAGGTGGCCCTAGGTTCTGTAAACCCACATTTTTGCGATTAAATGATATTTTGGTTGCCTACATCAAGATACATTCAGACCATACATTTAAATACATATGTACTATTTATACATTTGTATTACTTCTTGTTTTTGAATCAGTGCAAGTTTTGCTTCTATTTTTATAATAAATAAGTTTCTAAAGCTAATATATAGTTAAGATATAAAATATAGTAGTACTTTATTTTGTCTCAACCTCACACATTAAATTGCCTCCAAAATAAACTATAAACAAATAATAATGGCAGAATTTTACCCATAGTTCAATATTTCATGCGGTCTATCAGGGCCATGTTTTGACATTCTGTCCTGCTTCAGATCAGATTTTGTAGCTAAGTGTGAACCTGGGTAATTCTCTGCAGGAAAAATGAACGGGTTGTAATACGCATATTCTTGTGAGCTTACTTATACCAGTCTTATACATCTTGGCGCGGTGGAGTTCATATTATCATGTGTCATATGTTCATATGTAATTACCAAGGCGCGGATTTCTAGGTATTATGCTATACATCAGTTTTAATAGCAGACCAAAATGACCTCGTATCTATACGAATTTCAGCAAATGAAGTAACGTGACAATTTTGTTGTTGTGTTTTTATGCATATTTTCAGTTTTTAAGCTTATAATTGCTTTCATGCAATTTTTGTGCATATTTCCTCATTTTGTTTGCTTATTTGCTTCTTTCTCAATTTTATAGCATATTATTTATATTTGCTAGGAATATATTTTGTTGCACATTATTGTAATGAGAATTCAGTATTAATATTGCTCCGTTACGTCTAGAGTGCTTGGTTATCACAAAATCATCAACAAAGCGAGCGTGCGTACGTGATATTTGGTAAACATAGCTTGATTATTTCGGGGATTACCCTATTTTTACGTGCACACAACGCATCTGGGGCAAGTGTGCTATCAAATCAGTCCAATTTATCTCAATCTTCAGTGCGCTGTGCTTGTGCCTTGTGTGTATTACGTGTTTATAAGTTTCTTGTATAAAATGCCGAAAGTAAAACCACAGATGACTTATAAGTCATCTGTGGTAAAACCTTCCGTCGATGAATGCATACGTGGACATTCTGAATTAAAATATGAGAACGGCAAATTAATTTGCAGGGTTTGTATCAAACGGGTAAGTTTTATTTTGTGTTGCTATTGGCCAAGGTACAAGCATGTATTATGTTGTAGATTAACTGCGAGAAAAAAATTAACATAACACAACATATCAAAACAACAGTTCACCTGGAAAATTAAAAAAAAAAACACAAATTTGCAAGCAGTACGCGGAGTACCCAGCAAACTATTTCCGAGTATTTTACGAGTTCTTCTGTTTAAATATTTTTTACAAAAATACACCGGTAGACATATTCCTGCCGAATCAACCATTCGCAAAAACTATGTCGAGCAAGTATATAAACACACTATTGAGGAAATAAAAAAGATAATTGGCAACAATTACATATGGTTCTATGTAGATGAAACTACTGATTCATGTGGTCGGTACATCGCCCATTTAATGATTGGAATATTAAACGAAGACTCCACCAATGCATTTTTAATTAGTTCCAAGCAGTTAGAAAAAACAAATGGCAATACCGTTGCCAAATTCGTTCACGATGGATTAACACTTTTTTTTTTGCCAAACCCCGTACCAAATGATAAATTATTATTGATGCTTTCTGATGCCGCTGCATATATGTTGAAGCCATATTCTAATTTAAAAGTATTTTATGAGCAATTAATGCATTGCACCTGTTTCGCACATGGTTTTAATCGAGTTGCTGAAACGATTAGACTGCAATTTCCCCTGGTCAATGATTTGATACAAACCGGGAAGAAAATTTTCCGAAAAGCTCCACTGAGGGTTGAAATGTTTAGGGAAAGAATGCCAAATGTTCCTTTTCTTTCGGCACAGGTTATAACTAGATGGGGTACGTGGCTAGATGCTGCCTACTATTATGCCGACCATTTCGATTCATTTAAGGAGCTTGTGTTTGAGTTTCCTGAAAATGTGTCGGAGGCAATTAAAGAATGCCACAAAGTTCTTAAAGATAGGAGGGTTGTCCAAAATTTAGCATTCCTAAAAACCAACTACAGTTTCGTAAGTAAAGCGATTGATAAACTCCATGCAAAGGACACAACTTTGGTAGATGCGGTTTAAATAGTTGAAGATTTTATAACAGTTTTAAAAGGAGATTTCGTGGAAGATTTGCTGCCCAAATTTAAATATGCACCGATTACAAGTGTGGATGTAAAGAGAAGCTTTTCACACTTTTCACACAAAAAATGTGCTCAGTAATAGTAGAATGGGATTTTCCGTTGAAAATTTAGAGAAACATTTAATTATTAGTTCATTTAAAAATGAGCAGTAATAATTATTTCTTATTAATTATTATTGTTATTAATATTAATTACCAAAACCTATGTTATTAAAATATTACTTTTATCTACCTATAGTGCGTTCTTGTTAATAATATTATGTTTTGTTTTGTTTTTCTGTATTTTCATAAAAAATAAAATATGCCTTTTCATGCTTTTTCTGCGTTTTTAAGCTTATTCTAATTTTTATGCTATTTTATATGCTTATTTTCTAAGATTTGTATGCATTTTTAAGTGCTTATTGTGTATTTTTTATGCTTATAAATCCGCGCTTTGGTAATTACATATTATCGGTACCAAAATCGGTACTGTCTCCATGGTTGTTATTTAACTGATATCAGATACGGCGGCTAAAATGTAACAGCAGGGGACTGTTATTTACGAGGGTGCTTTGAATAGTTCGCGAAATGAAAGGAAACATGAGAATATATGATAATGAGAAAAATGACATAATGTCCCTTAAGTTGAATGCACTTCATCGAATGATGTTCCAAAGCCATTATGCCATCACGAAAGTGCGATTCTTGAAGTCCTCGAAAAAGGTCGTCGACAGTTGATTTTACTTCATCTTCCGTGGAAAATCGTTTTTCCCCCAGAAAATAAATTAGTGGTGGAAATAGATATGTCAGAAGGATCCAAATCAGGCGAATAAGGTGGATGTTGCAACTGATCGTATTTCAGGTCATTTAATTTTCCCATTGCTACCACACTTGTCTGGGTACGTGCATTGTTATGATGAAAAATAATCTTCTTCTTACGCAAGCTAGGTCGTTTTTCATGATTTTTTTATCAACCTGGTCTAGAAGTTTAGCGTAATATTCACGGTTTATTGTTTGGCCCTTGGGATGATAGTCAATTAGTAATATTCCCTTATCATCCCAAAAGACTGACGCCATAACTTTTCCAGCTGACTTCACCGATATTGCCTTCTTTGGTGGTGTAGAATCCCTGTCTCCAGTGTTTAGATTGTTGTTTGTTCGCAGGGCTATAATATTGAACCCAAGTTTCATCTGTTGTAACAAATCGTTGGACGAAATCGGTTTTATTTGAGTTAAAAAGGTCTAGACTCTCTTGACGAATTCTCATTCTCTGAAGGTTTTGATCCAATGTGAATAGGCGCGGCACCCATCTTGCCAAAAACTTTCTCATCTGTAATTCTGCAGTTAGGATATGAAATGTTCTTTCATCTGAGATACCTATATCTTTACAATTTCGGAGACCTTTAATCGACGATCATGCATAACCATATCGTGGACTTTTTCGACGATTTCAGGCGTTGTGGCAGTCTTTGGTCGTCCACTACGCGGATCATCTTCTAGGCTCTCACGATCATGTCTAAATTTCGTAACCCACTTATGCACAGTCGTAATTGATGGAGCAGAGTCTCCTAACATATCCTGCAAATCTTTCTTAATTTGTGTTGCCATCCAACCCTTTTGTAATATTGGTGGTGTAGTGAAGGGAAAATGAAGCTCACACCTACCTTACTGAAGAGAGACTACCACATATGCTTAGTTGCCTAACGTATACATCTACACACTACACCTTTTTCACAAAATATTTGACAATAGCACGCGTTCCAGTTTTATCCATTTTTCAAAACTCGCAAAACTAGCTTTACTCAAAGGAGTACCAAATTGATACTACTTGACAGAACAATATAAAATTTGACATTTGTACACATGACAGTTGGTGTCATCTATTGCACATATTTTATTCGAACTGATGCTACCATATATGCTTCATTTCGCGAACTTTTCAAAACACCCTCGTATTTTGGTGTCACAAGCGTTACAACACAACCATCACAGCATACTTGAAATATGTCATTATGATTTATGAAAATAATTTCGCAAAATGTAATCCTTTTTATTTTAGTATCACGAAAACTATAAAACAACATATGTCCGATATGGATATAACAGACTCGGTTGATTATAAAATCTCAAGCTCGTCTGTTATATAACCCATATCGACATATCGGCCTAATACCGTTATTCTGTCATATACTATTTTCGGTTAAGAATGCTAGAATTGAATTATTAACGAGCTGTTTATACTATTTTTTTACAATTTACACCATTTTTTCTTAATGAATATGTATATTGTTATAAATAATTCATAGTTTTATATATATAATTTCGGTTTTAGAACGTCTGTCGACGCTGTCCGATCCCCAGACTCTTCCTCCATCCTAACCTATCCTGCCATTGGTCATCTTGTAGGTTCCTTTCGCTCATAGCTTTCTGGATGCCGTCATTCCAGGATTTCCTGGGCCTGCCTCGTTTCCGTCTTTCCGGAGGGACCCAGTCGAGCGTAATTTTTGGCAAGCGATTATCTGCCATCCTTTTCACGTGTCCGTACCAGATTAGTTGCCGTTTTCCTGCTTCCTGTACGATATTTTCTCTCAAGCCGATTAATTCCTTTATCCTTGTATTGCGTACCCTATCCAACCTCGATATTCTACATGATCTTCTTAGGGCATCCATCTCCAGAGCCTCTAGTCTTCTTTTGTCAGCTTCGGTCCACCTCCATCCTTCTGCTCCGTAGAGTACAATACTTTTTATAACTGTGTTGTATATGTTATATTTTCTCTTTTTCGTTATTTCTTTACTCCACCATATACCATTTAGCCTCTTAATACCTCTTCTACCTTGTCCGATTCTTTGCCTAATTTCCTTTTCATCCTTTCCATCTTTTTGTATGTTTACCCCTAAGTATTGGTAACTATTGCATGCTGATATTATTTCTCCATTCTCCAGTTCCAAATCCTCGGATTCTCCTCCAATACATAGGTATTTAGTTTTGTTCAGGTTCATAGATAGACCTGCTTTTTCATACTCTTCTTTAATTTTCCTGGTCATATATTGAAGGTCATCTTTATCTTGGGCCATGAGCACTTGGTCATCTGCAAATTGGAGAGTGTATATGTTGTTGTCTCCTATGTTAATTCCCATGCCTTTGCATTTCCTTTTCCACGTTCTCATAGTTTTATTAGTTATTTAATTTGAGTTGGTTCATTTCGCCTGGAATAATTTAAACTTCAAATTAAACAAATGAGAAATGTGTAAGGGTTCGGAATATCCATATTTTGTATAAATTAATTAAACATAAAACCACGAAAAATTAATGATATTAATTGAGACGTTTAGTAGTAATTTTAAAACAATTTCAGATTCAGGTATAAATATTGAAAACACACGCAAAGGCCAAGTATTGTGTTAGAATATCAAGGGGTGATCATTTGTGGAAATAATAAGTAATATGATTAAATATGAATTCAATTTAATTCAACACAAAAGGGGGCGACTGTAAGGATAGAAATATGCATATTTTGTAGAAATTAATTTAACATAAAACCACGAAAAATGACTGATATTAATTGAGACGGTTAGTAATAAATTTGAAACAATTTCATACTCAGGTATAAACATTGAAAAACACGTAAAAGCCAAGAATTGTGTTTGAATAGGAAGGGATGATCATTTTCGGGATTTAATAAGTAATCTGATTAACTATGAATTCAATTTGAAGAGATTTCAAAGGAACTTACGAGAACTTTTATAATCTTTAATATAAAACGTGGTCCATGCGCGGTAACGCAATTATATAAACAATCACAGACGAGGCCCGAACAGGCTGATGACTAATCATAACAGTTTGGTATTTTTATATCAGTAACCATTACTGTGCACTGTGAGATCACCGGAATGAGAATTAATGCTAAGGGGAAACCCGCAGAATAGCAGAGTGGGCGAAATTTGAGTATAAATAGAATCGTTTTTAGGCGTAAAGATTAGTTGGTTCCAGATTGGCGAGACGACAGACCGTTATTATCTTTGTCAATAGTATACGCGAATATCATTATAAACAGTATTATCCGATTTATTTAAAACTTACTGTTTTCAAAATAATATTATTTATTTCGAAATTGAGTAGCAATAATCAGTGCATTCCTCCAAAAATTATCAAAAACAAATACCCTGTAAATTATTTATAATTTACGTTGAAAAAATCATGTTCCATTTCAATATATTGTAGGCACCATGCTAAAAGCGTTGTGGTTACAGTATATGCAGGTCTTAGAGAGCTTTATTAATTTCTGTCATACGCTTAAGCGGTGTCGTGGAGGTTGATAAGGTAATCTTTCCGGTTTCATTCTCGTTCAGACGGGAGAATGCTACCATCTCCAATTGTGTTTACCTTAGTAGACATGATTAAAGAATCACTTCAGAAATTACCAAAAACAAATACCCCGTAAATTATTTATAATATGCGTTGCCAAAATCATGTTCCATCTAATATATTTTAGGCACAATGCTAAAAGCGTTATCGTTACAGTATATGCAGGTCTTAGAGAACTTTATTAGTTTCTGGCATTCGCTTAAGCGGTGTCGTTGAGGTTGATAAGGTAATCTTTCCGGTTTCATTCTCGTTCAGACGGGAGAATGCTACCATCTCCAATTGTGTTTACCTTAGTACACATGATTAAAGAATCACTTCAAAAATTACCAATTACAAATACCCCGTAAATGATTTATAATATGCGTTGCCTAAATAATGTTCCATCCAATATATTCTAGGCACAATGCTAAAAGCGTTGTCGTTACAGTATATGTAGGTCTTAGAGAGCTTTATTAATTTCTGGCATACACTTAAGCGGTGTCGTATTTCCATAATGACTGGGCAATACTGTAGCAAATTATTGGTTGTTTTGTGTATTGAGTGTAAACGAGTTGTAAATAATCATATTGCAAATTAATTAACATCAGTCATACAAACAATTTACAGGATATATTTAACAAAATTGTATATATCAAAACCTAGTTAATGAATCCTGAATTAATAAATGGAATGTGGCACAGGAAGGCACAAACGGTGACATATTTAATGAAGTGGTGACATGCATTGTGCAGTTTTGCGGGCACGTAGAATTGATCAATCTGTGAAGTCATTGACGTTACTAGAAATTTCCAACTGATGTACGGATAATATTGGTGGACGCAAACACTGCCATTATCTATGTTGTGGGAACATGTGTCACATAGTTGCATGACAATTGTGTAACATGTGAACTTGCTGAAATATACATCTTTTATCCAAAACTAACTAGTACTTTTTGGGTCAATATAGAAAGTCAATAAATTCAAACTTGATATTTAATTGTTGTTGCAAAATCCTTTAAAAAGAATAAATTGCACTTAATCCATAAATATTTGCCTTTATTTTATTAATATTATTGTTACTAACACACGCATTACCTCTAAAAGAAGTTGAAGTTGTCACGATAATGATTTAATATCAAATATAAAGAAGTACTGCCATTATACGCATTATCACCCAAAATAAAAATAAAATAGATAAATCACGAGCCAAAACCAATATCATAAATTCTTATAATTTATGATTACAAGTAAAATATATCTAATTATTAAATATTGGTGAAACCGAAGTATTACAAATGTGTGTTATCAGCTCAAATTAAATGACGTTTATATTTTTATATTTCTAACTTTAAACTACAGGTTTGTCCAAAAAGATGTTACCACTTATGTGGGATATGGGATTATATGGGATATATGGGATGTTGTCCGAAAATATGTAATTTATGTTATAATTATGTTTAAATATGTTAATTAAATAATGGATGTTGTCCAAAAAAAAAAAATGAACCACATTTGCAAGGAGTACAGGATGAAGGAGTCCAATAGCTTATTTGGACTGTACGTAGTTGTACATAGTGTGTGTTATTTTGTTATTAAAGTAGAAGGCAATCCCATATAATTGGTAACATATTTTTGGACAACCCTGTATAATAAAAAGGTTGTAGTAATAATAAATTATTTCATATTTAATATTGGAACCACATCGATATCATCCATATTACTCCTTCTTCCTCTTTTATATTTTTAGTTCGATTTATTGAAACTTTATTAAATATGATTCAAAATGACACTGACATTTATACAAATCAGTACTCTGTGTTATATTATTTTTGTAATACCTCTGTGTTATTGACATTTATCAGTACTGTCTGCTTGATCGATATGACAGGCGTAAAGGCCTTGGCCGTTATAATAACGGCCGTGGACGTTATTTAAATGACAACGCAAATTTATGAGCAATAAAGTCTTCATATTCTTTCTCATACCTGCTGCTGCTTTTTTGGGGAAGTAAATCGATTCTTCGGGGATACCACAAAACGAAGAACTTTGCACATCTGACATTATTTTTCTAATTTCACTTTGATTTGTTTGTTTGTATTTGAACCGTTGATGTTGCTATGGTATCAAATTGCGCCTGGATAACTAGTTTATTAATTTTGAAATTTAATATTGATAAATTGACCAGTTTTTGTAATTTAGGTATTACAAAAAGTATCGAACAACATACGGCCGATATGCAAATAACAGGCTTGGTTGAATATAAACCTCGGCTGCGCTCCGCTCCGCTTCGCTTCGCCTCGGTTTACAAACTTCAACCCGCGCCTGTTTTTGCTACATATCGGCCTAATGGCGTTATATACTATTTTGTAATACCTCTGTGTTATTGACATTTATCAGTACTGTCTGCTTGATCGATATGACAGGCGTAAAGGCCTTGGCCGTTATAATAACGGCCGTGAACGTTATTTAAATGACAACGCAAATTTATGAAATTTATTTGGTTTTGGCACAAGAACAACAACAAAAATTAAATAAGATTATTAGTTTGTGTGGGAACAACTAGAAAAATTAAAAACACAACTAGTGTTTCCCGAAATCATAATTTTTTCCATTTCATTTACTCTTGCAGTTGCAGCTTTATTGTTAGAAGGTTCTGACGTTGACACAATGTTAGACGTCTCGTTTTCCTTATTACTGATAAAAAGTTGCTTTGATATTTTGACTTTCTTGCTAACTGATTCCTCAACGTACTGTTCAGCAACTGTCGTAGATTTCCAACCGCCGAATTTTTTTAAAGTAAGCAGATCTCCTCCATTTTCAACTAGCATTGTGGCCGATGACCTTCTAAAGCAATGTCCCGTATAATTTTTATAATCCTCCAATTTTAAAACTCTGCAATCTTTCTGGGAACTCCTCCAATTTTGTGAATTCCTACTAGCTGTTTTGTGCATTTACCTTTCCTGTAATCTACAAACCCGCGTTGACTTTGAACACCGTCTGGTCGAAGCGCTGCATATTTTCTGTATAAAGTACAGACTTTGAAGGGAGTGTCATCTTCTGTGATAATAAATTTTCTACTAGACTTGTTATTTGTGTCTTCCAGTATAACGATTAAGAATCTACCAGTATCTTCAATGTGGTTTGTTTGTAGCTTCAAGAGTTCTTGTCGACGACAGGCACAAAAAATTCCAAATACTAAAATGACCTTCTCTAGCAAAAAATTGTCGTCGTCTGCTTCTTGAAGGAATCTTGTAATCTGCTGTGTTATTAGTATTTTTGCCTTCTTTGGTTTGTAACATTCAGATTTCCGCCTCAGTAACATAAAAACTTTTCCATGTCTGAATCAAGAATAACTTTTACTAATAAATAATTCGAAGTGTTAATAGGTACTAACCCAGAAATGTCAATATTTTCACGTAACTTAAAGGATGTTTTCAGCATTGAGATTTTAGTCCATAAACTGTTCGGTGCAAAATTTTTGCTCAGCGCTGATACGTAGCACAGCAAAACCTCTTCAGTCACCCTGTCAACCCCTCTGTTGTTCCGCCAAGCAATAAAGTCTTCATATTCTTTCTCATACCTGCTGCTGCTTTTTTGGGGAAGTAAATCGATTGTGGCAGCATTTGCTTCATTTAGTACATCTTCGGGGATACCACAAAACGAAGAACTTTGCACATCTGACATTATTTTTCTAATTTCACTTTGATTTGTTTGTTTGTATTTGAACCGTTGATGTTGCTATGGTATCAAATTGCGCCTGGATAACTAGTTTATTAATTTTGAAATTTAATATTGATAAATTGACCAGTTTTTGTAATTTAGGTATTACAAAAAGTATCGAACAACATACGGCCGATATGCAAATAACAGGCTTGGTTGAATATAAACAAACTTCAACCCGCGCCTGTTATTTGCTACATATCGGCCTAATGGCGTTATATACTATAATACATGAATTAGGCAACGTTGTTAGAATTCCGACATATAATAATTATCCACTGTCTCTCACTGTCTTTATAAGATGAAACCACAGCCTGCTCACTTAAAAATAAAAATGGAACATAGTTTAGGTTACGTTCAGTTTTAAAACGACAAGATCAATTGCATTTCTAAAATGGAATGGTTATCGTTATTGCAAAACTGTTGATAGAAAATGTAAATGTAAAATGTAAATTCAAAGCAAGAAAGTATTGAAATATGGCAATGGTACCGAGTTGTCAAGAGCTTACGGATTGTGCGAAATTTATTTTTAGTGCGTTATCCTGAGACAACAATTCCGTCAATCCCATTCAATCAACAATCATCAACCGTTAATCCCGAAATAGTAACTCATTTGTAATGTGGAATATATTAGTTCACTTCGGAATGACATAATACATTTAATTTAATTTCGTCAGGTAAAATGTGGTATATTCCAGTTCTTTTATGACCAATGGCGACGTATCGTGTACTATTCAATTTTGCGATTATATTAGAAATTGTTCCAATGGACGGAATTCATCTATCAGGATAATGCACCGAAAATAAATTTCGGACAATCCGTACACTATTCACAGCACAGCACCATTGCCTGAATAGTTTGAATACTTTCTTGGGTTGAATACATTTTCTTACTCAATTACATTGAATACATTGAAATCATTGAGTTCCACGCGCTTGTTATTGTGGTTGTATAACCATTGCATATTAGTAATGCAATTGATCCTGTCATTTTAAAACTGAACATAGCCTATGTTCAAAGATAATATAACGCGCGGTATACTATTTTTATCACTACTAGATCAATAACAATCATTTAATAGTATATCATACAGCAAGGTTGTGAAGTATACTATTATCGCCAAGGTCAGTTGAATCGCGAGGCGAGTAGCGTAATTTTAGAACAATTACAATAATTTAAAATCAAATATCGGCTGTCGACTGTTGGGATTTGGTTGTCGCAAACTGTGGATCTGCAGATGGGCGGACGGGATGAGCGGACGGGCGGAGCTCAGCTGTGTAGCCTCGGACGAACCCATAACTTTTTTTTACCTTGGCAAAAAGTATACTTTTTTACCTTGGTAAAAAATTATTACCATTTATTGACCGCTAACCATAAAAATCAACTTCACAGTACTTTGATACTAGTTTAAAATAGCATTTTACATACCGAGGTGGAACGTGTTTCATTACTGTCGATACATTAGGAAGCTTACCGAGATGCGGAGCGTCAAGGTTAGGTTTATCTTGAGGCAGACATGAAACTTTCCAGCGAGCTTTGTGTACTATTTTATTTATAACCGTTAGTTTTAATGATAAAAATGCAGGTATATTTTGTAGCTAACATATTTGTATTCATCTTGTTACCCATTCTGTTATTACATTAACGTCAAATAAAATGAGGATGGAGGGCGGAAAGTAGACGTTAGAATGTAAGAGGTAAGATTATATTGCGAAGTGAGGGTGCAATGAGGGAGGAAACTAGACGTTAGAATGTAAGAGGTAAATAATAGAACTTTTTAAAAAGTCATAAATGTGAACATTACATATACGGTGTATTAGATAACATTCACAGTCGAAAATCTTAATACAGAAATGTTGTACCATTATTCCAGAGTCTGTACGAGATCCTCCAAGTTTTAACATCAAATCGTTTAATAAGCGTTATTATGCTTATTTTCATAAAGAAAGTACACTTGACAACTGCGAACTTGGCTTATGTCAGTGCCAAATTTTGACACTTGGAATAACGAATTTATTGAAACTTTAAACTCCAATTTTTCTTCAATTTTTTTTTCTGCACATACATATTGGTATTAAGATTTTAGAATTGTATGACTTACATCGCCACGTGTAGTTCTTTCGACTATTTATACACACCCTGTATATTGAAAATGAGTGCTTAACAAAAAATGAGCTGTACACGACTTGAAATGCTAGAGATAGCGCAAAAGCTGGTAATAACTAAGGGATACGGGACGTATACCTGTATCCACACGAGAATTGCAAGAAGATTCCCCGGGATAGACGAGAACTTGACCAGCTACCCACGCGGTTACAACGTTTGTATGCACATTCGTTTTAATCAGTTAAAAATGTTCCAACATAAGATACTTAGAACATGGTACCGGGTTTAATAAACGTATTCAATCGATTTGACGCATTTCAATCTATATTTGTATTCAATCCATACCGGTTCATAACGGTAGCGGTAATTCGTATAAAATAGTTATTTACAAACCAAGTGCGGGAACACAATTTTCCCGCATGAACGCAATTTTGAAGCATGAGCGACCGAAGGGAACGAATGCTTCATCTGCGTGAATGCGGGAAAATGATTCCCGCAAGTGGTTTGTACATTTTTTTTAAACGAACAGAACGATCAGCATAAACTCAAATAATTTTCATTCCGTTTCAAAATATGAAATAAAGCAAGCCATGGCTGTATAGCAAAACAATGATTGTTACTTTGACAGTTGATTTTTTAAAGCCTGTCGTTTAAAGTCTCAGTTTCTAATAAAATGTCTTCCGATTCGGATATAAGTAGTTGTACACCTCCGGAAATCCGCAATGCCGCTAATACGGCAATTAAAAATTTATTGCCGGATAAATCCAACGAAGGTACGAGTTGGTATACTCGAAATTTATGGATTGGTGCAGGTTAAACAAAATACGGACTTATTCAGAAAATTGTTTGCTGGCATATTTTCAAACCTTTTCAAGCAAAAAGTCGCTATGGTCCACTTACTCTATGCTAAAGTCCTGTCTACTAATACACAATAACGTAGATATTTCCAAATTTACGAAATTTTACGCATTTCTCAAAAAAGAAACTTATAACCTGAAACCGAAAAAATCCAAGGTATTAGAAAGTCATGAAATTGACAAATTTATTCATGAAGCCCCTGATAACTCATTTCTGTTAATGAAGGTACGTACACAATATGTTTCATTAATCGATATTATTCTATTATTCTATAATATGTTTTACAGGCAGTAGTAATATTGGGCATTTCTGGCGCTTGTCGCCGCGATGAATTATGTAAAATGTTAATTGATCATATCGAGTTTAAACATGAAATGGTACTTGTTAATGTACCAGAGACCAAAACTAATATTTCTCGACGTTTTGTGGTGATCAATCCAGAATGGATAAATTTATTGTTAAAATACAAAAATTTAAGAGTAGGGACAAATAAACGTTTCTTTTTGACCTACAGAAATGGGAAATGTATTAATTCACCTATTGGTCTTAATACAATTGGCAAAATACCCTGCTCTGTGGCACAGTACCTTCAGCTAGAGGCTCCACAGGCCTACACTGGTCATTGCTTTCGAAGAAGTTCAGCTACTTTACTTGCAAACAACGGTGGCGATTTACTGACTCTTAAAAAATTTGGCGGTTGGAGATCTTCAAGCGTGGCCGAAGGTTACGTCGATGACTCTGTGCAGAGTAAAATTAACGTAGCTGAAAGATTGATGCAACCAGCTCCGGGACCTTCATCTCAAGTTGAAAACTATACAATCTCTGAAACTCTTAATGTGTCGCACACTATATCTAAACCCGATGCGGTGGAAAGTTCGGGAATTTGCATTTCAAATTGTACTAATTGTACGATAAATGTGTACAATAATAACCCTGCTTAAGTCGATGTAGATCGTTCACAATAAATAATTATGTATTGATTTATTTATGACAGTGTTTTTTTGCCGTTTTCCCGGTCTACTAGACCGGGAAATACGGATTTCCGGTTGTCAATAGAGTGCGTCAAATGTCACTTTCGAGGCGGTGAGTTCAAAAATCAACTTTTCATGATTTTCCTGCTTTTATCACACGCGTTTCAGTATCATATTATCATCCTAGCGCACGCAATTTTTTCATTTTAAAGATGGTACGCACTGACGAACTTCGCGTCATATTTGACAAGTGCTGCACGGGGGTTATGTACGGACAAGTGATTTGCTGATAAATGAAAACGTTGCAATGAAATATACAATGAAAATATTATGTGACGGTTATGTGTTATGTGCAACGGATGCTTTTCAATGAGAACGACAATGGATGACAATAGGACCACCATGACAAATGGCAGCTTTATATCAACCTAAATGTAATGAAATGTAAGTTATACATAGAAATCTCAATAAATTAATTTGATCTTCAAATTAGACAAATGTGAAATGAGAGTTATACTCTAATTTTTCTAAACTGGCGTTCTCGCATCAAAATATACCCTGATTTTTCTAAACTGGCGTGCACGTCATCAAAATAATAATCATAATAATGATGGCACAATTTTACAAGGTTGCCAGTTGTCCTGGGTATTTAAAAATGGCTGCAATCAGCTGTTGCGCCCGTGCAATCTTGTGCGACAGTGCGCGGTTCGTATCAAATTCATCGACTTCTCTACCGTTTATCGTACAGATATCAATCTTGTGGTTATGGTTTACCATCTACAATGACAAAATATGCATTGTAATAATCGATCAAATGTAACAAGTTAGACGTCAAAGAAGTTTGAAGCATTAGTGAAAAAGATGTGGCATCGTCGCCGAGAAAATATCGCCGATGCCAACATAACACGATTTATTACATGATTGGCAGGCGAAAATTGTGTCCGCGGTTAATACACCGATTACCTATTTATAACCACCGGTGATCAGTGTTATGTAACAAATAATCTTCAGATTAATTTCGATTCTTAAACTATTGTTATGCATATTCTCGAAAACAATCACGTTGGTACGAAAAAACCTCATCGCACAGCTGTTTGATGACGTGCACGCCAGTTTAGAAAAATCAGAGTATAATAATCATAATAATGATGGCACAATTTTACAAGGTTGCCAGCTGTGCTGGGTATTTAAAAATGGCTGCAATCAGCTGTTGCGCCCCCGCAATCTTGTGCGACAGTTCGCGGTCGTATCAAATTCGTCGACTTCTCTGCCGTTTATCGTACGGATATTAATCTTGTGGTTATGGTTTAACATCTACAATGGCAAAATATGCATTGTAATAATCGATCAAATGTAACAAGTTAAACTTCAAAGAAGTTTGTCATATAACATGGTTTTTTACATGATTGGCAGGCGAAAATTGTGTCTGCGGTTAATACACCGATTACCTATTTATAACCACCGGTGATCAGTGTTAAGTAACAAATGATCCTCAGATTAATTTCGATTCTTAAACTATTGTTATGCATATTCTCGAAAACAATCACGTTGGTACGAAAAAACCTCATCACACAGCTGTTTGATGACGTGAACGCCAGTTTAGAATAATTAGAGTATACCAACTGAAATAAAGGAACTATTAAAACTATGAATTATTACAACAAAATACACACTTATTTTATATAGAAAAGGGCGCAAATTATTAAAAAATAGTATGAATAACTCTTGATTAAGTCAATTGTAGCTTTCATCCTTTAAAACATTCGCCGCTTCGTGACTCATGTTTTAAATTTGCCCATGTGCTATAATGAATGACTTATTCACTTGTTGTTTAATATACTATTTTCTACTCCCACATTAGTAAGATGTCAATTACACACGGACTTCATGGCTAGTACATCAGTTACACCGTAACAGTGTTATGTAATGAAAGTCTCTAGTGTTACGTAATATACAGGGCTTTTTTTCTTTATTACACATACTAGTGACAATGCATAACTTGTTGCCTGAATGTTCCTATGTGCAACTAAAAAAAGTCAACGCTTAGGTACAGGTGCAGGCAACCAGTTGTACACAGTTAAATTTGGCATAAACCACAGAGAGGTTATAAATAAATCGCAAAAAAAATTGTTTTAATGAAGAAATTCTTGTACGAAACTGTAATGGTGAACTGTATGATATTTCATACTGTCTGGCTACATCTAAAAGCGATCCTATGGGCCTCTTCTGTTAAAGCACGGTTGGTTTTATCCTGTAAAATTTATAATAACGTGCAAATATGTCACCTGGATGAACTAAAAAGGCGTATACAGTGGGCGACAGAGTATAACTGGTTGCCTACACCTACGCCGCTCAAAGCGTTGACAATTTTTATTAGTTAGTTGTGTAAGTTGTGTAAGTTACACATAGGAAGGTTATGTGTAATAAAGGAAAGAAGCCCGGTATATATACCAGGCTTTTTTTCGTTATTACACATATGATTGACAATGTATAACTGGTTGCCTGCATCTACCCGCAAGGAATTTCCTATGTGTAATTCAAAAAAAAAAAAATCAACTCATTAGCGGCGTCGGAGCAAGCAATCTGTCAATTTTGGCATATGTTACACAGAGAGGTTAGGTTTTTATTCAAGGCAATACACGACGGGGTCTTTGAAGATACGCAGAGTATTCCTAATGTATTGTGGATTTATGCCATTACATGCAGTACGTATACGGCCTTGCAATTCATCTACGTTATGTATTTGTACCTCATTAAAAATTTTCATTTTCAGGTAACCCCAAGGAAAATAATCATTTGTTGACAAATCAGCTGATCTTGATACATTACGAATACTCTCGTGTATTGTCTTGAATAAAAACCTAACCTCTCTGTGTAACATATGCCAAAATTGACAGGTTGCTTGCACCGACGCCGCTAATGGGTTGTTTTTTTTTTTAGAATTATACATAGGAAATTCCTTGCAGGTAGATGCAGGTAACCAGTTATACATTGACAATCATATGTGTAATAACGAAAAAAAAGCCCGGTATATTACGTAACAGTTAAGGGGGGATTATTTGTATGAGCATTGGCAACATTGTGACATTTGGTTTTAAATTGACAAAATAGTCATATAATGGTCAATATCAAATAATGCCATGAGCATCTAACAGAACAAAAATGTATCAATTTGTGCAAATTTTTTCATATTTACTACTGGGAGTAGTAAAAATAGCGAACATTACTTGAGTTGTAAGACCATTACGCACTCGAGAAACAGACACACCCCGCCGCTGAGCGACGCAGTACTTATAATTGCTCTTCGTGCGAAATGCTTCTTACAACTCTCGTTGTGTAATTTACTAATTACAGTGCTTTGATACATGATATAATGATGCGTTGCCTGAATAGTAGTGAAACAAAATATGTATTATAGTATAGTGTTTTTACTTGAAATTGAAAATATACCTACGAAGGGTGTTTATTGCGCTCCATTGTGCGAACGGAATTTTATGACGGGTAATGGGAAGAGAACAGAGTCCATAGCCGCCATCAGAAAACATAGATTCAGTGCCCCGTAGAAAATTAACATTAATGATTCATTATCATTAAATTGTATTTTTCATTGTATTTTTAAGTGTACATATTGTGTTTTACAAATGTAGTTATAATTTCATAGAAAATTTATATACAGTATGATTCGCGAAACAAATAACTTAAGTTACCCATAACATTATTGACTTGCTCATTGCGTTAAAAAATTAACGACGTTAACATCAGTTAATTTTTTCATGAATCGTAATGTAACAAGCAAATATTATTTCGCACAACTAGATTCATCGCTATCACTTTCACTTTGAACATTAATAATTAGATTTGGTACACTAAGCGTCCTATAATCGTTTTCAATTTTAATTACATGATCGATGCAGTTTTTCCAAATGGTACCTACATGAAATGTTGTTGCATTCTCGCTGAACAATTTGAATTGTTTCTTCACTCATTTTGGGATGTGCATTATTTCCCGCAAATTTCTTTTTAAAGTTGACCATATCAGCTCAATTGGATTGAAGATACAGTAATAAGGTGGAAGGCGCAACACTTGGTGACCAAATTCTTCTGCCATCTTATCAACAACATACGTTTTTTTGAAATTTTGTTTTTTTTATAAGTTCTAATAATGTTTTTTTCTTTGCACTTAGGGGAATAACAATACCATTTTGAATGCAAAAATCCGCAATATCGCGTTTCTTGGAAGCGGCGGTTGGGATTTTATTAATTTGCTTTGAGTGGTAAGTTGCATTATCCATTACGATTATTGAGTTATTGGGTATGTTGGACAATAATTGATTGCGAAACCAATTTTCCAATAATTCGGCGTTCATATCCTGATGATAGTCTAACGAGCTTGATGCAATATTCTTGGCTGATAAGAGCAAACTATTTGACACAAAACTTGCGTCTCCTCCTGCATGAAGAATAACAATTCTTTTTCCTCTATTGCACGGTGCTCTAAAGTGACACTTATTTGTATTATCGACCCATCTCTTGGAAACGACGTCGTGAGTATCGAACCATGTTTCTTCCAAATAAATTATCGATCTCCCTCCATTTGTATATTCATTTATTTTAGATAGATATTCTAATCGCTTTTTTTGCAATCTCGGCGATTTCATGATGTCAATTCGTTTGTCTAAAGTTTTATACTTAAAACCCAGACTAAGTAGGTATTTATACAAAGTAGTTTCCTTATATGGAAAATGATTTCCAAGAGTTTCCAAAATAAATTGGACAGTGGGAACGTTACCTGATTTATAAGAATTGTAAATTATATTTTTGATCCTCTTGGCGATGGCATCGTCTATTTCGGTAAATTTGGAACTTATTCTTCTTTTCCTTTATAGCGGTTCTATTACCGCCTAATTATTTTCGTAATTATTCTCCAAACCGTTGAATATGATATTCCTGTCAGAATGGAAATTCTTTGCAGTGGTGATGCATGATTCTCGCTTATAAGGGTGTTATAAATATTTACGACTATCCTTTTAGTATCAGTTGAAAGAAAAGCATGCTTTATTAATCCCTGATTTTCATTTTCGATAGTTGATGTGTCCATTTGATGATGGTTGTTTTGAAATTTATCAAAATCAATTTGAGAATACCTTCCCTCTGTAGACTGTCGAAGGGATTCTTCAACAAAACTTTCGGAATGGCTTCTTTCCTCACATAATTGAAATAGATCGTCGAACTGAGTGTCATTATAAATTGATGAAATAATTGTTGCAGTGTCACTTAACGATGTTTCCATCTTAATAAACTCTACCTTTTTACAAGTTTATAAATGATAATATGGAGACGTATGTAAAATGAGTACTGTTGCAATGTAAAGCTTAACACCGACTGAAAGACAGATGTAGACTATTTGAGAAAAATACAATTTGAGGCAGCCTTAACTGAATGTCTACCTGGACTGCATATTCGCCCAGCAATTAAGGTACAATGAACCTCAATTGCATGGGCGAATGTACAGTGTGTTTGTAAATGAGTGTAGATTGTATTTTAGGCAACCAAACATACACGTTGGTAACACAACAAAAATATCACTAAGGATTCATTGGTGTAACATAATGTTGTTTGTTTCTGAAAATTAACATTTCTTATTTTAACATAAGTAACTAATTGAAACAAGAAGCAACGGACGTTACTTTGTATCCAAGAAGGGAAACGGGTCAACGGGGTTTTTTTCGTCTAGTGTGGGTCAGTTAAGTTGTTATGATATACCTGATGAAATATCCACGAAACAACGACAATTAAATAGATACAAAAGAGAAAATTATCAGTACATAACAACTTAACTGACCCACACGGGACGAAAAAACCCTGATGACCCGTTCCCCTTCATAAATAACTAACTTGAAATAACTTACCTAGATTAACTTTACAATGATTGCACGCTACTGGCGAAAATGACATTAAACTTTGACAAATTGCGGTGAAATACACTAAGCACCGACATGGAAAAACTTAACGGCAATTAAAATCCTAAATTTCATTTAAATTTTGCCGCCTTTTCTACAATCATTTACAAACACACGTTATAATCTTTTTAAAACCGTTTCCTAGGTGACGGCTCTTAATTATCAACTGGCGTCTGTAGTCTTGTAATTATATCGAATTGTAAAATTGTAAAAAGAATTACGTCCGCCGACTCATAAAAAACGATGCAGATAGTTGTAATATTATTGAATTCAATTTAATTAATAAATCATTTTTATATTATGACCATAGTGACATAATTGTGTATATATCGAAGAGAAAACAATTAAGTAGAATCTTCGTCGAAAGTAAATTATTTGGTTACTTTCCTGGACGCCCGCCTCTTCGCAGCACGCCGTACAATCGAGAACCCTTGACCGTAATAAACCTTGTTACGACTTTTACTTCCTCTAAATGATCAAGTTTGGTCATCTTCCCAGCAACATCGGCGAGGTCGAAACCCCGCCGCGTACCGGTCCGAAGACCTCACTAAATCATTCAATCGGTAGTAGCGACGGGCGGTGTGTACAAAGGGCAGGGACGTAATCAACGCGAGCTTATGACTCGCGCTTACTGGGAATTCCTCGTTCATGGGGAACAATTGCAAGCCCCAATCCCTAGCACGAAGGAGGTTCAGCGGGTTACCCGGGCCGCTCGGCCAGGGAGGACACGCTGATTCCTTCAGTGTAGCGCGCGTGCGGCCCAGAACATCTAAGGGCATCACAGACCTATTATTGCTCAATCTCGTGCGGCTAGAAGCCGCCTGTCCCTCTAAGAAGAATTGATTGTACGCCGACAGTAAAAATCGCGCACGACCACAACCAGATGGCTGAGCCGGCGGACCTTTGAGATGTCGAAAATACGCCTAGTTAGCATTGCTGGTACATTTTCAATTTCAAGTGAAAACACTATACTATAGTACCTAGTAGTAATTCATCAAACGAGTGTAGAATAAATATAGGGTAAGGGGGACTGACGTTGCTTTAATCTCTTTTATTAAATTCATATATTCGTTATAATATACACTCAAAACAGTACAATAATTAACTTTGAGTTTAATATATACTGCTATTAATTGTAGTATTAACCTTTAAGCTAATTCATTTTTCCATTATCTTCCATAGTTAACTCAATAAATAAGTACGACTAAATAACAAAATATATATAATACTAGCGAATAGTACATTTAAAAATCACGAAACGCGACCGGCGCGTCGGCCGGTGCACTTGTTTAATAATAATTAGTAAACGTAACGTCTATTTACACTTCACCCTGCATACAGTGCATCGTCGATTCCTGCGACAGATCATCCATTGAATCTGAAATTACAAAAAATCAAATTTAAATAATATTTATTTATAAAACCTTTCTATTTAATACACAATAGCTAAGTAATGTAATACGACTTTGCCGGCTCATGCGATTTTCGTTGTAAAAGCTGCTCGTTTATGACAAATTTTGTTAGCATAATTTAGATCAGTTATAATATTACATACGAAATTCCATAACTGCCAACAAAATTTGCCGAATACGGCAATTATTCGAAAGGTATTTAGGTCTTTCTGTCAATTTTAACTGTTGGACCTAGCTTTTAACGTTTGGAGAGTTTTATGGAGGTCCACTCGACCCTACCATAAAATAAATGCTAATCCAACGGCTCGTGTATATAACCCTAACCCAGGTCCGTATTGTATTTGGGGGGGGGGGGGGGGGGGGTGACTTTTGAAAGGATTAACTGAAAATAATAATCAGTTTAAAAACACAAATATTTCAGTTGAGAGGGTGAAAACTTAAAACTTATTTATTCCGATTCTGTTCTAGATTTGTTCAGTTGTATCTTCTTGATCTCCTTCTACTGTGTGTCCTGTCTCTTCTGTGCATGTATCACACCAGTTAAAAATTAAACCTCTTTATTAAGACGTTAAATTGTCACAATATTTATAATTTTGCATTACAGTTTGGTTTTATAAATATTTTATAAAATATGGAGACCGTGGAATGATAAGGAAGTTGAAGTGGAAGTCGACAATGGAAACTTGATACAAGCAAATGCTTTGCCCGAAGAAATTGAAGGAGTGGAAAAACAAGATGTTCATATTTGCCCATTGAAGCGAAACAAATTATTTTGAATGTTTTTAATTATATTAAAACTGTGGAAGGAGAACGCGGTGCTATTTGTAAAATTTCAAAAATGGTGCAAATGCCAATGTCTTCCGTTAGGAGTTTAGTAAGAAAATGGATTTACCTTAGAAAGAAGAGAAAAGATGCAGAAAAGAGCAAAAGTATAAGTTCCCTAAACATTCCCGCAATAAATGGATTTATATACGAGGAGCACAAAAATGTTTACGTGCTTACAGTTCCAAAGTTGCATTAAAAAATCGTAGACAAATTAAATATTAATTGTGGCTTTGAAACTATCCGGAAACTTTTAAAGGGCTTTAGATTTCGATACAAAACTATAGACAGACATCTAGTGTTAATGGAGTCAAAACACATAGCGAAGTGGCGCCAAAAATATTTGCGAGAAATTCTGGACTCAAGAGAAAAAAATGTGCCAATTGTGTATCTAGACGAAACTTGGTACGATACACACGATGCTGCTTCGAAAGGATGGACCGATGGTACAGTTGCATGTAATATCGACGTCTCACCATCCCGAGAGAAACAAATAATTATATTGCAATAATTGCATACAGGGTCCGAAAATGGTTTTATAAAAGATGCGTTACTGCTTTTCGCTAAATATTTCACAACGTCAAGTGCGAATTACCACGAAAACATGAGAGCAGATTTTTTTGAAACTTGGTTTGCAGACACGTTGCTTCCAAATCTTCAACCAAATAGCGCTATCGTATTAGATAACGCGAGTTGTCATCTTGTTCAGCTCGATAATATTCCTAATAAGTCGTCCAATAAGGAACAGATTAAAAATTGATTGAATCATATTTGTATTATGAAGATACTTACACCAAAACTCAATTATTAGAAGTATTGAAAAGCAAAAACCTCAAAAAAACGTACAAAACTGTCATAATTGCGGAAGAAGGGGACACAAGGCATTCGCTTGCGTCCTTATTCGTTGCAAATTTAATCCCATAGAGATGATCTGGTCCGAACTGAAGGGACATATCCGGCGTAAAAATACGGCCCCGAAATTTATAAATGCAACAATTGACTTAATACGCCAAGAAGTGGAGAATGTAACACCAACAAGTTGGCGAAACTGCATAAAGCATGCAATATCCGTAGAGGACGAGTATCGCCACTTATCTCCAAACGTAGGCCAATTGGTTATAGAAAACGTAATGAATCGTCAGATAGTGAGTTTAGTGAGTGATTGAAACAAATATTTATTCATTTCCTTACTTTTTATGTATACATGTATATACCGGGTGATTCAAGTTTTATTACCAGGCTAAAAATGGCGACTTCTAATTGAAATAAAAAACCAAAATAAGTAAAATTGATGAAGTAAAGATGATTTTTATCTGACGATAAAAATAAATAATTTTAACCATCCGGTAGTTCATACGTTATTTCACAAATAATTCGTAATTTTATTTATATAGTTTTTGTCAGAACATACTTTAATGCTATTCCAAACATTCCAGTGGAATCCAAGTAAAAAAAAAATGCACCAATGAATTCAATAGAATTTTGATATTGCAACAGTAAGATTTATTACTAAATAGTAAAATATGACGGCTGCTTCCAGTAATAGTCCCTATAATGAATTTTATGGGTTTTATGATAGGGCCGTACCCAATCCCTCAGCCTGCTGGGTGGATACCGACAAAAGGATTTCTGCAAAGCCCGTTCAACCCACGGGCGACTGGCGGAATCATAAAAAGTCATAAAACGTTCCAACCGCACCGGCGTGGTCAATGCTTTGTAGGGCTCTTGACTTACAAAATCATAAATCATACCGAGGAAAGTTGGTCAGTAATGTAATAAATGCTTTAATTTGAAATATAATCATTTTCGTTAATTTTTGATTTCATAAATGGGTTCTATGAATAAAATTAAACAGTTTAGGGCAAAAATAACGATAGAGAATTTTGCCCGAAAAGAGTTTTTTTTAAATTTTATTACCATCTATATAATTATATCGAAAAAGTCAAACTACCTCTCCGTAGATTAGTATCAGACCTATATAAATCAAAATTTTCATATTTTTTGGGCAACTCCAAATGCCTAAAAAGCCCATGGTAATAAAACTTGAATCACCCGGTATGTAGGTATTGTTTATATTATAATTTAATTTAAATTATATTTTGTTTTTTTTTATAAATTTCTGTTTAGATTTTCAAAATCAAATAAAATGTCAAATGTCTTTCTATTGCTTTTATTTGAATACCCAGAACTCCATATCAATAAATAAAAAATATATAATATGGAATGGAGTAGTTGTACGAGGTGGTGGAATAATGAAAATTTATATGGTTGGGTCGGGGGGACCTCCATAAAACTCTCCAAATGTAAAAGCCTGGTCCAACCGAAATGGCAAACTATCTCTGGGCGCACTATACTTCGTACGATTTTACACGACTAATCGATATTTCGTACAATTTTCAATATATTTTATGCCAATTGCATATATTTTGTTTTGAAATTTTAGTCAATTCTTTAGTGCTTCCAACATATTTATTGTTTGGCACTTTTGTTTATTGATTCGTTATATTCCATTTGCATAAGTTTTTCTTAGATTTTTGATATATTTTTATTGATTTTTAAATGGGATCCCGAAGATTTTATACCAAAGATATCGCAATTTCGTCGATTTTTTGTGATTTTTCTTTAAATTTTATTTAGAGTTTCCGTCAACATTTAATATTTTTTTCGTTCGTTCTTGTGATTCTCAGACGGGGCATTAAAATGAGGATGCAAATCGTAAAAGGGCGCCTTTTTTAATTTTGGGTTGGTCCCTCCCGACCCAACAAATAAAATTAGGCACATCACTGTTTACGTATTTACGTATTAGTGCTAATAGGGCGCCTAAGGGCACTCCTCGTACAGTCGTCTAGGTAATGATGCGTACTTCTTCTTTTATGGTTAATTTTGTAATTTTGTGTGGTTTTTCTCATGTGGATCATTGATTTCCTTTAATCATTAGTATCTAATTTCGCCGATTTGTTTTGCAAATTTACTTGATTTTCAGTTTAAGCCTCGATTACATTTAGACAGTTTACTGGTGGAAAGTACTTGCCGCCAGTAAACTAACCATGTGTAAACCAGAAAAACGTCTTACTTTGTTGTTCGGTTTCTTTCTTGATAGACGTTTTTCTGGTTTGCACATCGTAAGTTTACTGGCGGTAAGTACTTTCCGCCAGTAAACTTTCCAAATGTAAACGAGGCTTAAAGTCCTTTTATTTTAAGGTAGTTGATATCTTATCTGATACACAGTAGTCTCTACATATCTCGTTCATGTTATTTTCCTTCTTCTTTTAGCATTTCGATTTTTAAGTTGTGAACCATTATTTTCAAAACAATGCAGCTCCAGAGCTGCAGCTCTTGTTTTCAATCAAAATCTCCATCAAAATATCAAAACGCTCTTCAATGGAACAGCCCATCTTAGTACTGTCAAATAAACCGTTTTGTAGTTTGTACTTTCGCTGCTGGAATGTCATGTTTTTGTATTGTACTTTGCTTAAAAATATATTTCTTGCAAACTAATCGACAGATTTTAAAAGGTAATACACCGTTGCATTGCAAATTAAATAAGCTTTCAAATGAGCTATTCACCAACCCCTACTGCAATTTAAACAGAAAATATGCTTACCTCCCCTGCGGAAAGGTGATTAAACAATTGAAAATCATTTGCATGCCAAATGTTGTCCCCGCATAATTAACAAATGGCGTATTTCAGGGATTTTGTAAAAAAAAAATTATATTCGGACTTTCTCCCGAGATACCTTGAATGGCAATTAATAAATCTAACTGGTAAAATTTGCATTTTTCGGGCATCTGATTAAAACGTTGGCGGGCTAACGTATCACGACCTAATGTAATCATCCATTATTTCTGTGGTCTGTGGCCGTTGTGTTGTTGATTATATCAAGGTTCGATTCGTAATGAGATAGCGGCGATGTTTTGGGCCTTTTGGTGACAACAGAAGGACTTAATCAGGACCACGTGGGAGTTGATCTAGGCTGGTCAGTGGGGCATTAATTTACCTGGGGGTCCGAAGAGCGACGACTTGTTGTTGTTCGCCTGCTGCTGGAAGGAGTAAGTCAGGTGCAGATTTATGTGCCTGCCGAACGAATTCTCGTCACCACGTGTATTGTGCACTGCAAAATAAAGGAGAAAAGAAGGTGTTAATTTCGGATTCAGCTGCGGACTTGGGAAGGTTGTGTGGTCTTACTTTGCGTCTTCACTTTCCCCGTGTGCATGTGCTTCTTCTGACGCGCCCGCGAGTTCTGAAACCAGACCTGCGTGACGCGCTTGCTCAGTCCGGTAATCTGAGCGATTCTTTCAAGGTCCTGACCATCGGGGTTCGAGTCCAGTTGAAAGTTCGCCTGTAGCACCTGCAATTGTTCCTCTGTAAATGTTGTTCGAACGCGTTTAGCTTTATTTTTGTGATAACCTTCAGCGTCGCAACCATCTGCAAAGAGAGAGACAAGCCTGTACACACACGGAATGGCACACGGGGAGAGCGTGTTCTTTTGGGGATCGGGGGCTTGGGGTGCTTGCGTTACCGTCAGAGGAGGTGGTGCCTCCATCGAGGGTCTCCAGGTAGTGCGCCTTGCAGAGGACGCGGTCCTCGTGCAGAGCGAACTCTTCTCCTGTCGACAGCTGACGATGGCAGGCCGCGCAGGCGAAGCACGCCAAGTGGTACACGTGGTCACGAGCTTTTCGGACCCAGTCGCTAGAGGAGATGCCACGTGAACAAACAGAGCACTTTGCTCCAAAACTTCTGAAAAGAAGAGAAGAAATGAAAACATACATAATTCCATTCAAAAATATTACAATTACAATGGTCTGGTAACTGGTCGTCCAGTTAGAACTCTTAGTATCGTTTGTTGAAACTAAATAAACTTTAGAATCTTCAGTCTTCAGGTTTATCAGTTCAAGCTTTGAAACTATTCTATTTCACGGTAGCAACCTCACGCACACCAAATACGTAGACTACTCTTTACATTGAAGGGCTATGTTTCCGAACATGTCCTTCGAGCAATGGCGGTCCTGACCTCCATTATCGAGTGAAATGTGCACCACGGTAATAATAGTGGATACAATTTTGGGTAACAAAGCCACACGATCCGTTGCGATCGTCTCAGTTAGTACAAAGCTACAAGCCAGAAGAATAACTGCCAATGTCTTCGAGCGCTAGACTCATCAGTGTGTACACGCATCTTGGAATTCGTCGTCCGCTCTGGGTTGAGCGTGAACCGCTAGCGCACTATGAAGCTGCAATTTTCGGATAAAACCAAAATTGCATAGCTCATAGCTTTGAATGCTTTGGAAGTGACGCATTCTCCCGTTACTTACGAAATCATTTAAATGCATGCACGGTAAGTTGTGTATACTTCGCGCAACGATAGTTTGTTTTTATGACCTTGACTTGCAATAAAAATTATAAGGGTTCTTCTTCTTCATGTGCATATCCGATTTCGGATGTTTGCGATGAGCATGACTATCTTCACTTTATTGATTGCTATTCTGAAGAGCTCGTTCGACGTCTTCCCGTACCACGCCCTGAGATTCTGAAGCCATGAAATTCTCCTTCGTCCCGGCCTTCGTTTGCCGTGTATCTTGCCTTGAATGATGGCTTGTAACATGGCATATGTGTCCTCGTTCCGCATGATGTGGCCTAGATATTGGAGTTTGCGGGTTTTGATGGTGTCCATGATCTCCTTCTCTTTCTTCATCCTGCGGAGGACTTCGATGTTTGTTACCCGGTCTTTCCAAGATATCCGCAGGATTCGTCGATATAGCCATCTCAAAGGCTTCAAACTTTTTTGTTGTTGCTTCATTTAGTGTCCAGGACTCGACTCCGTAAAGTAATATTGGGAATATGTAACACCTCAACATGCGTACTTTGATATCAAGATGAAGTTCGTGATTTTTGAAGAGGTTATTCATTGTATTGAAGGCAGCTCGAGCTTTCCCAATTCTAGTTTTTATCTCTTGGCTATTGTTCCAGTTTTCGTTCACAAGTGTACCTAAGTATGTTGTTTGTCTCACTCTCTCTATTTGTTGATTGTGAACGTAGATATTTGCATTGGCTATATTTTCTTTGCTTATGACCACGAATTTTGTTTTGTTGCTATTGATATTTAGTCCATATTTTTCACTAGCCGCTACAATTCTGTTCAATAGTGTTTGGAGTCCTTCAAGAGAGTCAGCGAATACTATTGTGCCGTCGGCATATCGGATGTTATTCAATATAGCTCCGTTCAGTTAAACGCCTTCTTCTATGCCTTCTAACGCTTCTTTAAAGATTTGTTCGGAGTATAAATTGAACAGAATCGGAGAAAGAATACACCCCTGTCTTACTCCTCTAGCTATTTCAATGTCTTCTATTTGTTCCTCTTCAATTTTCATGGATCCGGTCTGGTTCCAGTAACAGTTAGTGATGATTTGGAGGTCTTTGGCATCAATTCCCACTTGTTTTAGGATGTCTATCATGTTGTGATGTTGCACCCGATCAAACGCTTTAAGATAGTCAATTAGGCATACGTAGATATCGCAGTTTACGTCTCTGGATCTTTGGAAGACCACTTGTACTGAAAAAAGCGCTTCCCTTGTGCCTACAGCGTTGATGAATCCAAATTGATTTGCGAAGATTTGTTCTTAACACTTGTTATAGATTCTCTTGTGTATTATTTTTCGGAATATTTTAGGTGAGTCATGAGACTGATACTTCTATATTCCTCGCACCGTTTTGCTTCTACTTTCTTTGGTAATAAGATGAATTCCGACTCTAACCACTCTTCTGGTATGCTGCCCGAGTTGTATATTCTGTTGAATATATTGGTGAGTATTTTGATGCTTATCACTTAACAGTTTCAGGATTTCAACTTGTATGTCATCCGGCCCCGCCGCCTTCCCATCTTTCATTCGTTTTATTGCTACGTCCACTTCCTCTTCCAAAATGTGCGGTCCCGTTTCTCCTACGATGATTGGTGTTGCTATTCTCTCTTCATCTTCAAAAAGTTTGTTGAGATATTCCCTCCACGTTTTCTTCTTCTCTTCTAAGTTTATGATGATTTTTCCGTCGTTGTTCACCAGTTTTCCAAAGCCCTTTTTTCTTGTTTTGCCTGTCAGTTCTCTAATTCTTCGGTGCATGTTAAAATCGTCATATATTTTCTGCAGCTCTTCTATCTCTTGACATGCTTCCGGTCATTATAAGGGTGGGATTGTTAAACCACTTCAAGTTAGGTATCATAAAAGTCCAGGTATCCAGTCCAGGCTTTGGCCTGAATGTTGATGCCCCAAAGAGTTGCCAGTGACAAAGGGCCGGTCGATACTTGGACTTTTATGATACCTAACTTGAAGTGGTTTAACAATCCCACCCTTATAATTTTTATTTCAAGTCAATGTCATAAAAACAAACTATCGTTGCGCGAAGTTTACATGATAAATTCTGCAAGCCGACGTTATCCATTCTCGTTCCCACCGGTGTTCACTGTCTAGAAATGTCCGCCCGTACGGACAAGCACGTGGTGCATTATTTTCTCACTAAGTGCCCCGCACTCGTTCTTGTTTTAGGAGAAGGCCCTACGTCAGTTGAACCTATGGCTCACAGTAAAATTTACTTGACTAATATAACACCTGTTACATAAGTTTTGGGATTTTTTTTCGAATGCTTTACGTGACATAGTAAAACTATTACATCGGGTCAACTATGGAGAAACAAGTTAGTAGGGGTCTTGTCAATTTGTTTGACATTCCACATTTTCGCCTGACCTTTGCGAAATGGAGTATAAAGTAGATTTCAAAAGTCCATTTACAACTTAGTTGGATAGCTGCCAAAATAAAATATAGTGTACTTTTTTCGTGAGCAAATTATTTCGAAACGCATTGTATATCGGATAATTTGGGAACGTGAAGAGGGAATTTCATGTGTAAACCTACCAAAAAAAGGCCGACCTCGGAAGTTAACAGAACTTCAGGTCAATAGACTAACCGTGCGATCCAAAAACACCATGTGTTGACGTCTTAAAGCCTAGCAACAACCATTCTGGTCAATTGTACGGCTGTATATTTGGGACATTTTTTGGGTTTTTATATTTTAGGTCTGTTCTTGCGATATATTGACAAATTCTATCAATCACATACCTATGGTGTTTTTGGATTGCACGGCCAGTGAATTGACCCGAACTTCCTTTTGGTAGGTTCACACATGGAATTCCCTTTGCACATTCCCGAATTATCCGATATACAGTGTTTAAAAAAAATCCCACAAAAAATGTTTATTATATCTCGTTTCGGCAGCTGTTCACTTAAGTTTTAGATAGACTTTCGAATATCTTTATACGCCATTTCGCGAAGATCAGACGAAAATATAAAATGTCATACAATTTGACAAGATCCCTAGCAACATGTTTCTCCATAGTTGATTATATGTAATGGATTTACCATTACATATAAAAGTGTATGTAAGTATTAAAAAAAATCTCAAAAGTATGTAACAGGAGTTATTTCCACCATCCACTTTTCCCATTTCCCCATTTGTTGGCTAGACGATTTGGTACGCTGACAACGCGGACTTATAGCAGAACATTTTATAAATTCTACAACAGTGCACTTAATTAACAACATGTATTACAACTTTAAAAACAACATCTCTCAGTAGTGTCCCCCCCGACGAATAAACGAATAATGAAGAGACACTGGTTATTTGCGAAACAACATCTGGACCATTCAAAATGTATAAAACAACGTAGCATCATACCCTTGGCTTCGAAATACTACACAAAAAAACGTGAGTTCACCCCCCCCCCCCCCCCCCCATTCCCCAAAAAACTGAAAGAAATTGTGTATGTCTATACGTTATCCCAATTCCACAATCATTCCCTCGTAAGATTTGCTTGCGAATCACCATCTCTACTCCGGAGGGATGCAATCACCTCCAGCAGTTTCGAATACCCAACATGATATTTGCCAATTTACAATGTCAGACAAGTGGGGACGTGTGCACTGGCGTGTGCTTCAAAGGGAAAAGCCTCCCGGCAAAATTGTATGAATTTCCTCAGCGAAGGGATTTACGTACATGTACGAGTATAATATATATTTTCCACTTTGTAAGTATTTTTTTCTTTGTCGCATATGTATTTATATACCGTGACATTTTTTTAACCCTGAACATAGTCAGTACAACGTCCTTACGTTCAATTTAAAAAAACACGTCAACAATTTGCGAGTATTAGCTATGCAACCAATTATACTATAAACCTGTAAAAAATTATGCTGAGCTAGCTGACATTTTTATGATCATTCAAGTAAAGTCAAGTAATTTTTGTGAAATTTATTTTATACCGTGCAAATTAGAGCATACGTAATGTTCGTGACGTTTTTCAGTCACTTATCACGATAGCGAACTCTATCAATGGGAACAATTTTTAACATTATTTCAAAATTTAACAACCATTGTTAAATTTTATGTAAATAACGTCCTATCATTGCAGTGGAATGTAGGGCTCCATCTATTTGAAACCACGCATCATTGACAGTCAAGGTTTGGATCTGTGGAATTATTTGTGTAAATACTATATTTTCTAATATTTCTTCATTGTTATTTATTAAATTTAACATCACTACACAATTTTTTTTAAATATTGTCTTCATTAGTTAGTATCTGGTTATTTCTAAATTTGTAAGGTTTATATTTAAATTCTTTAAAAACCTTTGTGATTGAAGAAGACGAAACTCCAAAGTATGTTTTCTTCTGCATAGCATAAGGTGTTTTACATAGTTTCTTGTGTTAAGCCATAGTTTGTTTGTGTGCTTCAAAAGGAAAAGCCTCCCGGCAAAATTGTATGACTTTCTTCAGGGCCGGATTTAAGTATAAGCAAAAGAAGCAGGAACTTAGGGGCATTTTTTTAATAAAAAATGAAAGAATATATTTAATTCGGAAATACATGTACGAGTATAATATATATTTTCCACTTTGTACGATTTTTTTTCTTTGTCGCATATGCATTTCTATACCGTGACATTTTTTTAACTCTGAACATAATCAATACAACGTCCTTATATTCAAATTTAAAAAACACGTCAACAATTTGCGAGTATTAGCTATGCAACCAATTATAGCATAAACCTGTAAAAAAATGTCGAGCTAGCTGTAATTTATGATCATTCAAGTAAAGTCAAGTAATTTTTGTGAAATTTATTATATTCCGTGCAAATCAGAGCATAAGTAATGTTCGTGACGTTTTTCAGTCACTTATCACGATAGCGAACTCTATCAATGGGAACAATTTTTAACATTATTTCAAAATTTAACAACCATTGTTAATTTTCATGTAAATAACGTCCTATCATTGCAGTAGAATGTAGGGCTCTATCTATTTAAAAAATGGCATCATTGACAGTCCAGTTTTGGATCTGTGGAATTATTTGTGTACGAAGTAAGACTAAGAAGGAATTAGAATTTAAATTTGCGTCAATGAAAAATGGGTAAATTAACGTATTATTACTAACACCTGCCCATACGTTAGCCCTACTATTGTACTGAGTCCTTGTTAAATTTTGGAGGTGCGGATTAGTCCTTGACCAATATCTGTAAGGAAAGGAATTACAAGGAAAAAGGATATGATAAATCAATACAGACTAACTGATAATTTTGAGAATTTACTTCACCATCAAATGTAAATGATGCTTTGTCTGTAAATACTATTTTTTTCTAATATTTCTTCATTGTTATTTATTAAATTAAACATCACTACACAAAACTTTTTTTTTAAATGTTGTCTTTATTAGTTAGTATCTGGTGATTTCTAAATTTGTGAGGTTTATATTTAAATTCTTTAAAAACGTTTCTAATTGAAAAAGACGAAACTCCAAAGTATGTTTTATTCTGCATAGCATAAGATGTTTAACATAGTTCCTTGTATTAGCCATAGTTTGTTCTAATTCGTTTGTGGCATCTGCGGTTAGTAAAACTTGAAATAATGATAAAAATTGTTCCCGTTGATGGAATTGGTTTTGGGGATAAGTGACTGAAAAAACATCACGCACATTTCTTATGTTCTGACTTGCATGGCATAAGTGCATTATTTGTACCTTTTCTTCTATTAAATACATTGCTTTAATGTATTGTAGCACAATAATAGTTCAAACTACTTGACCATTGTATTAATTTTGATTACCCAATAATAATTATTATGACGTTACCATGGTCACTTGGTAATTTCCATTCATTGACGTGTGTTTTTTTTTTAAATTGAACATAGGGACGTTGTATTGACTATGTTCAGAGTTAAAAAAAATGACACGGTATACCGAGTGGTCCATTTAAATGAAGACATCGAAATATCTCGAAAAATCGGCATCGTGTGAAAAAATGTTCCAAATGAAAGTTAATATAACTGAGGGGGGGCATTTACTGGTACTACCCCCACCGCCCCTTTTGAGGGGACGAGGGGTAACTTTGAAATATTAAATGGGAACCCCTATTTTTTATCACAGATTCGGATTCTTCGATAAAAACTATGCTGATTTTAAGCTAAAGATTTTTTTATAATTGTAGATGACGAAAAGTAGTTATGTAAGTTTTTCAAGGAAAATCCATGTAGTTTATTATAAAATAATGCAACTATGAAAAAAGTTTTAATTACCATCTGAGTGCTTGTTCTTAGTGAGTCCCCTGATCTGCCATCATCGGGGTGTTAATAATATTGACATATGTATGTAACATAAATGCATATACATTAGAACAGAAGCTATTATGCGTAGAAGTTATGGGCAATAACATGATAATAACCAACACGCACTTTGAGCACAGAAACGTGCAAAAAATCACAAGAGAGGTATTCCAACGAAACCAACGATCAATAATTGATTATGTAATAATCCGAAGTATGGACAGAAAATCTATAAAAGATGTTCGAGTAAAAAGAGGAATGGAAATTGGAAGCGATCACTGCCTGCTAGAGGCAAGATTCAAGCTGAGAAACCAATTAAAGGGCAGCATAAAGCCGACTGAAGGAGTAAAGCGGAGCAAGATAATAAGCTACAAACTAAGACTACAGGAAGTGAGGGACAGGTACGCAACAAAAGTTAAAGAGGCAATCGCCAGACATCCGAAAGAATAGTTGGAGGACGTACAAGAAAAATGGGAAAGACTAAGAGTAACTATCATAAAAGCAGCAACAGAAATCTGTGGATCGACAATGAAAGGAGATATCAGGAAAATAACAAGATGTTGGAACACGGATATAAACACTGAGGTAAGTATGAAAAAGAAGTTATGGAAGTGCAACATATAAAATAGAACACAAGATAATAACGAGATATACAAAAGGCAGAATCTTAAAGTTAAGGAGATGGCAAGGAACGCAAAACAAACAAGATGGGAAGAGTTTGGAAGGAAACTGGAAGAAAATAGCAGAGAGAACAGCAAGCTGTTCTGCAAAGTATTGAAGAATATGAGGGAAAAACCTCAAGACAAGGTAAGAACAATAAAAGATAAAAAGGGAAAATTTCTACTTTCCAGAGGAGAAATAATGAAGACGTGGCACGGATACTTCTACGAACTGCTAAACAACGAAGATGTTGACGAAGAAAAAAGAGAAACAATAAAAGGCCCGGAAGTAGACAAGGGACGAGATCAACAAAACCAAAATACAGGTAACAATATTGATGAGGAAGATCTTGAGCAGGCCTTGGCTAAGCTAAAAATAGGTATTGCAGCAGGAATAGATGAAGTCGATGCTGAATTAATTAAATATCTAGGTCCCGGAGGTAAGAGAGATTTTCTAGCCATCCTCAATATAGTTTGGGGATAGAAGCACATTCCTGAAGATTGGAGCACGGCCACCATAATACACAAAAAGGGGGATACAAAATGCTGCGAGAACTACATGGGAATTTCACTGCTGTGCTCAGTAGCAAAGATATACGAAAGCATCCTTGAAAGTAAGCTACGACAAGCAGTAGAAGGGCAGCTAGCAGATGAACAGAGCGGATTCAGACCAGCGCATAGCGTATATGACTACATTTTTCGATCCAACAAACAATAGAGAAGGCCCATGCGAAAGGAGAAAACCTATACCTGGGATTCATAGATATGGAGAAAGCCTTCGACATTGTCGAGAGGCAAGCTATCTGGAGTAGCTTAGAGGAAATGACCGTGGAACCAGATCTAATAGAAATAACTAAAAGCCTATATAAGAACACTAGCAACGTAATAAGAACAAACAATGCGACATCCAGTAAATTCAGGAATAATTTCGGAGTATGAGAAGGAGGAGTGTTAAGTCCCCTGCTGTTCATATTCCTAATGGATAAAATCATCAAAGAATTCTGGAAGTAAGTAACGAAATACACTGTTGGATACCTTAACTTGTTACTATAAACTATAGGGGCATGAATTTTAGCTGACGACGTTGTATTAATAGCAAAGAGTATGAAAGACCTACAAATAAATATAAGAGTTTGGAGAGAAGTATTAGCAAAATATAATTAAATACTAAATAAAGGGAAGTCAAAAGTAATGGCGATCAAGAGCAGAAAATATCCAGAAAATGACAGCAGCCATTTGGCAGAAGATGAGTTAGAGCAAGTCGAAGAATTTAAATACCTTGGAGAAATCATTAGCAACAAGGGAACCCGAGAAAGTGAATTAGGAAACAGAATCAAAACAGCTACAAGAATCTATAATGCTCTATATAAGAGTTTCTTAAACAAAAAGGAAATCTCAAGAGAAACTAAGATAATAGTATATAAAACTATATTTACCCCAATTCTAGCAGATGGAGCTGAGATCTGGGTACTAAAAGACAGGCAAGAGAAGAGAGTACAAGCAGCGGAAATGAAGTACCTGAGAAAAGTCGCTGGAGTAACTAGAAAAGACAAGAAAATAAGTAGCGAGATAAGAGAACAACTATAGGTCAAGTCAATCCAAGGCAAGATAGATAAAAAGAAGCTTAAGTGGTTGGGTCATCTTTGCAGAATGAACGCAAGGAAGACGGGTCAAAAATAATTGGGAGGCAAAGAAAGGCGGTAAAAATATTAGACGAAGACCACGAACATCCTGGGACAATAGCGTTGATGAAATACTTAAGAAGGTAATAAGTTAGAAGGAAGCTAAGGACCTGACAAAAAATAGAGAATGGCGAATTTTTTGCTGAAAAGAGTAATTAAATGTAACAAACCTCTACACCTGTATGGTAAAAGAGGATTAAAGATGATGATGATGTTCCCATTTAAGTTACTCCCAGTCTCCTATCTATCCTATCTATCCTATCTATCCTATCTATTTTAGTATCAGTACTAAATAGAAGTGAGTTTGATGCCCCCGCCCCCTCTCAATTATATTAACTTCCACTTGGAACATTTTTTAGTAGGTTGCTTATTTTTTGAGATATTTCGATGTCTTCATTTAAATGGACCACCCAGTATATTGTACATACTGAGTGTCCCGTGAGTGTCCCGTATCATATCTGTCATACGTTAAGGGTTTAGTACTGAGGTAATTTTAAATCAAAAATGTCTTAAGAACAGATTTCAAAAACTCCCAAATTCCAAAAATACTAGCAATGCAAATTTAGGTATAGTATATAGTATTTTTAGGTGTTGATTGTTCTTTTCACGTAAATAAAATCTAGTTATACCCTAATTTTTCTAAACTGGCGTTCACGTCATCAAACAGCTGTGTGATGAGGTTTTTTCGTACCAACGTGATTGTTTTCAAGAATATACATAACAATAGTTTAAGAATCGAAATTAATCTGAGGATCATTTGTTACATAACACTGATCACCGGTGGTTATAAATAGGTATCGGTGTATTAACCGCGGACACAATTTTCGCCTGCCAAATCGTGTAATAAATCATGTTATGTTGGCGGCCGTGATATTTTTTCGGCGACGATGCCACATCTTTTTCACTAACACATGCTCATACATGTGTGTATAACCAAACTTCTTTGACGTTTAACTTGTTACATTTGATCGATTATTACAATGCATATTTTACCATTGTAGATGTTAAACCATAACCACAAGATTGATATCTATATCATAAATGGCAGAGAAGTCGACGAATTTGATATGAACCGCGCACTGTCGCACAATATTGTACGGGCGCAACGGCTGATTGCAGCCATTTTTAAATACCCAGGACAGCTGGCAACCTTGTAAAATTGTGTCATCATTATTATGATTATTATTTTGATGACGTGAACGACATTTTGGAAATATTAGAGTATATCTATTATTTTTTTAATATTAATATCGCTTAGTAAATTTCATAAATTTAGTGTTCTGTGGTTTATTAATGACATTACGCAGGAACACAACCGATCTGTCCTGCCGTCTGCATCTGGTATCCCTGTCACGCTCATCTGTTGCAAATCGGCTCGGAACAGCCATCCGAGCGGCAACATCGTCTTATTTCAACTCATTTTTATTAAAGTACAAAAGTTTTGACTCAATTAGAAGGTCCTTCGAACAAAGCACCGGGCCCAATAAACGTTTGACCCCATTGCGTATCTTTATTCAACCGGTCCACAACGGAACCTGCAATCCGTGCAAACGTGCGGCAACACGCCCAACAAACGGTTATAAATTCGGGCTAGTTGTTGGTCGGTATTCGTCTGTTGTTATGTGGTATGGCCGCAAATACAATGCATAATAGATATTATGCAGAGGCGTCGTAAATCGCCTGGAAAAATTCCCCGATGAAACTTTATCAAACCTAACCTAACCTAACAGCTTTAGGGACTGATATAGAAAGTTTTGCATCATGGAGCCGGCATTCGATGGCATTTAGTGTCGTGCGACGGTGTCTTTGTAGGTACGTCTCAAGTCGGCCCGACAAAGAAGTAAAGGTTCTGGAATGTCCCAAATATACATTCGAAAACTTCCTCGGGTCAGAAATCGCAGTTCAGATTTCCGTGAAAATTTATCTCGTTGCATGCGCTGCTTAGGTTTTGTCGGTACGTCAGAAGCTTACCCCACAAACAACTAAAAGTTTTGGAACGTCGAGTTACACATACGAAAACTTCCTCAGGTTGAAACGCGCAGTTTAGATTTTCGTGAAAAATAATCCCGTTGCGAGCAGCTTAGACTTTGTCGCTACCTCAGAAGTTGGCCATTCAAAAAACTAAAGGTTTTAGAACGTCAAGTTTACACATACGAAAACTTCCTTAGGTTGGAAAGCGCAGTTTAGATTTTTATGAAAATTAATCCCGTTGCGAGCAGCTTAGGCTTTGTTTTGGTTTTAGAACGTCCCACTTACACATACGAAAACTTACTCAGGTTGGAAAGCGCAGTTATAATTTTTCAAAAAAATTATCCCGTACATAGCTTTGTCGTAGTTAGTTGGTTGTTGTTCATTATTGTTGGAGATGATAGCCAACTATCCAATTCTATGGCCTATTAATGTAAGATTGCAGTGCGTGTTACGCATTGGAGATTTTCGTTGATTTTTATGAACCAAAATCGTGCTTATTTTGACTGTTTTGAGCAATATTCATCATGTGATTGCGCGGCTTGATTAAAGTGGCTTATAAGTTAATTGTGTACGAGAAAAATGCTCCACGACTGCAGTGTGTGGTCTCAAAAATTAAAATCATCAAATATCATTTTATAATACCCATCCCAAATTTAAAATTGTTCAATCCTGGTAAAGTGCTTCTGACGTTTGTTTATCTCTGCACACCGTTAGTAGATGTGCAGAGCGCCGTTCACGTATTATAGACATCTGCTTTATATTTTAATAACCTTTTTAGAATATAATCCGTTATTATCTTTATTCATTTTGAAATAACAGTTTTAGGCTGTAATGTTACAATTATACCAGAAAATAATCCCCTTCGCTTAGTGGTGAGCAAATAGGGGACATGTGTACAAACGATTATAGATGGAATAAATCACTACAAAACAACTGAGATTTTTGGAGACATTTTTATTTTACGTTTTATCAAATCACATTTTTATTTTTTACATGAGCCGGGTCCCTATTAGTTTATAGACTTTCTAAAAGTTTCTCACCACAACAAATCGTTCTGATATTCTTGGATATAAATAATTCATTCTGATTGAACAAACATTTTGATGCACGAAGCTCCTTATAACTTATAACCGATTCACTTGATAAATAACACGTTAAACCTTTCAATCACCAATCTCCGGATCGCGGAGCGGAGTTTTGTTATTCCAGCATTTATTGAATCTCGAGATCGGAGAAGCGGACGCTTGTGTAGACAACGACTTTTCGATCCTATACAAACATAAACATCGTTTTTTTCCACTCCTCTCAGTCATATTTTTTTCCTCTCCACGTGGAAGAAAGAGATTTATGGATAAATGGCCGGGGTGCATAATGGGCATTATCATGGGATTGATGAGAATACGCGAGAGATGAGGTGGTCAGATGTCATTGCTGTCTCGATGCGGATGACAAATGGAAAAGGAGTCGAGAAACGCCAGTCATCAAGATACAATATGCTCATGGGCATTGTTCGTGTGTGTGTGAGTGTGTGTGTGCATGTGTGTCGGAGATTGCTCTGCGGAGTTTATCGGATGACCCGCGATGATATTATATTAAATCCGCCATACGTTTACATAGCCTGGGAATCCTCGGTTGTTTACACGGGATGGGGCTCAAATCTGGGATACCTCGAATGTCAGTGTTGAGCTTAAATTATCTATATACAGAGTGGTACTCGTTTACTATTATATTGTAATATGAATGTATGGCTAAATCTGGGATTTGGACTGATCAGTTTTGGGACTTAATTATCTTTTAACTAATCCTTTAACTAGGATTTACGAACTTGATATTATTGTACTGGCAAAGGTGGTGACCAAATTTCAGGTCAGGGTCACCTACTCTCCATTCACGATGTTTTTGCGTCAATTTTGTTGGTAGTGTTTCGCAAATAACTGAATTCTCAAATGGAACTTGCCAATTTTTTTTGGGTTAATTTTTTTTTCAATTTCAGGTTATATGTTTTAAATAACATTGTTGCCAGATGTAAAGTTTAAATTATTAGAGATGAAAATGGAAGGGCAGGAAAGAAAATGAAATATAATGCATATGATAGATAGATTGATAGATTATTTATTTCCCGTAAACATATTCATTACATGGATGTGATAAAGATATCCTTTTCAGATTTATTTTCAGAATATTAAAAGACATGAAAATAAGAAACTTTTTTCTCATTTGACCAACTCTGTATGCAGGGTCACTTTTACGACGCCCAATATTAGGATCTAATAAACGGAAATATATACAGAGTTGGTCAAATGGGAGAAAAGTTTCTTATTTTCATGCCATTTAATATTGAGAAAAGAAATGTGAAAAGGATAGTGAAAAGGATATCTTGCATAGTTCCGGAAATATCACTGAAAAACCGAAAAAGTGTACTTTCCTTTTTCATTTATAACTTTTTTACTTTTGAAGGAAATTTTACGAAACTTGGCTTCTTTCGGGATACAATTCACCATAAATTCTAGATGTGCTGTCGCATTTTTGTAATTCCTTACATAGAGATTGTATATGTCAATTTTTCATGTTGAGGATAATATCTTGGCATTTTTACTAATGAAAGATATCTCATTTTTTGCGCTTTTTTTTGTAACGAGAATATTCTATGAATAACATTTTGCTACATAGTCCCCATAATGGTAGGCCATATCTCATTATAGATTCGATGTAAGCAAAATAGGCCGTTCGGGCAACCGCTTTTCCCAAGTTCCTTGCAATTATGTGGAGTGCGTAACAGCCTGAACTCAAACGTGTTGATAAGGAGATGACGTGGTTATGCCATGTAAATTTATCGTGGATTACGATGCCCAGAAATTTTATTTAGCTGACTATTTGGGTTATTAAATGTCATGAATTTTGTTTTTGTCCTGTGCAATTTTAAATAGTTAGCATCGAACCATAATTTTAAATGTGAAAGCTCCTCTTGTAAGTTGATCGTCAAATCGTGGCCATCTTGAGCCGACCATAAGACGTTGGAGTCGTCTGCAAACAGAGTGACTTTTGATTTTAAGTAATCTGATAAGTCATTAATCAGTATTAAAAACAATATTGGACCCAAAATGGACCCCTGTGGGACCCCGCCAGTAAGTTGTTTCCATTTAGAGGCTGACTATTTACCTTTATTGCAAGTGATGACATGTTGAGTCCTTCCTCTGAGATTCGATTCTAGAAATTTTTTGAGTTGAACAACATTCAATTTATTACAATTTGAACAAGGATTGTGTAGAGACTTAGGTATGCCAATTTGGTATTAGAAACAATATTGGGCCCAAAATGGACCCCTGTGGAACCCCGCTAGTAAGTTGTTTCCATTTAGAGGCTGACTCTTTACCTTTATGGCAAGTGATGACATGTTGAGTCCTTCCTCTGAGATACGATTGTAGATTTTTTTTTGAGTTGAACAACATTCAATTTATTACAATTTGAACCAGGATTGTGTAGAGACTTAAGAATGCCAATTTGTATTAAATGCTGCCCTAATTACTGGTGTGGTAAAATAAACAAGTCAAATTATTTTCCTTTTTTTTCGTCAACGATTTCTTCATTCTTCATTTCTGGAGTACATTTGGAAATGGACTCAAGCCATAACTTCTCAACCTTATCCTTGGATAAAGGTTGAGCATTTATGTCCTTGTTATAAGATGGTTTACAAAACCCCCATGCCATTTCAATAGGATTATATTGACAATGGTATGGGGGTAATCTAAGAACTTCATGTCCCTGTTCCCGCAATGTCTCTTCTACTATAAAACGTTTGGGTTTATTATTCCGAAAAAATTATAAATCTGACAATGTGGTAGGAAGCAAATGTCTAATAGACATCGACATAAAAAAATTATTGACTTTCGTTGCATCAATCAGTTTGTCCAACATGACAAAAAGAAAACCCAGCCAACTCGCTTGCAAAAAGGTCGTGAATGTATAATAGGGCATATTTTATTCTTTGAGTATGACATAATTATCTCTCCACTGGCAAAGACACGAATGTGCGTTTATAATACAAACAAACCGAACTTACAAAACTTTTGGCATTTTCAAAATTCACACATTACTCTCTATTATCTCGACTCACCATCAGGTTCATTCTATTTCTTCACGACTCACTTTCACCTGGTCATTCTAACCCCAGTTGCCGCTCTCATGTCGTTTTCTTTAGCCTTCAGCACCGCTAATTCAAGTCTGTGTGTAAGAACCAAAATTATTGTACGAGGTGTTTCCCAAAAATATTTCGAGAATTTTATTGTAAAAAGCAGAAAATTTCCCTTGCAATTGCAATGGCGAACCAATCACCTGACACACACTGATCCACATAAGTATTTCAAGTGACCGATGTGTCGTGGTCACGTTGAATTTACCACGTTTGAAACTAGCCGGAAAGAACATTCCAGTACAATTCAATTGTACTGCCTAGCAACAACGTTTTGTACTGGAATTATGTATTTTGAAAGCGCAAGCACGTCCGAAAACAGCCACATTGACAATAATCGGAGATAAAGTATAGTGTTAAAAAAATACTTAAAATCTGAATGCAGTATCGCCGGTTACTTCCGGTAATTTCCGAGAATCGAAACTACAACCATTAAATTCTTCAGGTAGGCATATGCCATGCAATTTTTTTACTGAACCTCTAAAATGTCATATTACCGAGAAAAAGGCCTGATACGGATGGTATGGAACACCCCGTATATAATTAACCAACTTGTTAAATATTTTGGCCTTGCACCCTAATTTCCACGGTCACCTTCAAAGTAGTCTACATGAGCAATGATCCCAGCGATTTCCCCATTTTTGTAAGCACTCCTGGAAGTCCGAAGCCTGTCGGGTATTCAAGACTACTTGCGATTCCACTTGGATATCTTCAGTGGAGTCAAAACGTCACACTTTCAAGTTGATTTTCATTTTAGGGAAAATATAGAAGTCACATGGGGCTAGGTCAGGAGAGTTGTCATGCAGAGTTATAATGTATCTAGATACAGTATCTAGATACATTTCTAGTATCTAGATACGTATCTAGTATGTAGATACATATCTAGATACATTCTTCCTTGAGTACCTAAAGTTGTATCTAGATACGTATCTAGATACATTCTTGCTTGAGTACCTAAAGTTGTATCTAGATACATTATTTCTAAAGTATCTATATTTGTATTTAGACACAAAAAACATGTATCTGTTACAAAACTGCATTTCACAATAATTACATACAATTAGCTATTGATTCATTATTGAGAGTATTATTTTTTTTAAATTTTTACCTTGGGGCTTCGATTAATTTTCTCGTATTTAATTTATGTTTGAGTCAGTAATTTGCTATTTCAGCCTGTCGAAAGCTGACAATGACGCATGCTTTTTCGAATAAACAATCGCGTTTTATTGCAGGTCCGTGTGCTAAATGTAATAGAATGAAATGAAATTAGAAACGTATGTCGAATTCATGCAATATAGATCGATGAGTCATTGTCATGACGGGACGAGTATACCAATATAAGCAGTTGGTAAAAAATAAATTTAGTTTTGCACATTTTATTAAATATTTATGAGCATTTTCTTTTGAATGTATAATTCGTATGTAAAAAGAAAACTATGTATCTAGATACTTTTTCAAATGTATCTGTATCTGTAGCTAGATACATTTTGAAATTTGTATCCCGATATGTATCTAATACATCTTTTCTAATGTATATGTATCTGTATCTAGATACCAAAAAAATGTATCTGTTACAACACTGTTGTCATGTTGTTCTTTGCCAGGAATTCCTTCACAACGAGCGAAGTATGTGTGGGCGCGTTATCATGGTGAACCTACCCGTCTTTGTTCTTCCACAACTCGGGCCGATTGTGTCGAACATTTTTTCTCAGTCTTTCAAAACCTCGCAGTAAAACTTCCCGTTGACAGTGTGATCAGGTTGAGCAAACTCTAGATGCACAATTAGTCGAATATTGAAAAAAATCATCAGCATTGACATGATTTTGCTACGAACTTAGCGCGGTTTTCGACCTTTTTAGGTTAATTGGAGTCTTCGACGGTGACGAATACTGCTTCGCGTCGGGATCATAACCATAGACCGAATCAATCCGGTCCGATTACGGTCTGTAATGACTCTGGACGGAAAATTTTGATCATCTCGTACAGTATCTTGAAGCTCAGTGCACACCTGAATGCGGTGGTCTCGTTGGTCGCCGTTGAGGAGGCGAGGAAGAAACTCCGCTTGATTACGGTCTATAATGACTGTAATGACTCTGGATAGGAAATTTTGATCATCTCAAACTGTTTCTTGAAGCTCAGTGCACACCTGAATGCAGTGGTCTCGTTGGTCGCTGTTGAGGAGGCGAGGGAAAAACTTCGCTTGATTACGGTCTGTAATGACTGTACTGACTCTGGACGGGAAATTTTGATCATCTAGAACAGTTTCTTGAAGCTCAGTGCACACCTGAATGCGGTGGTCTCGTTGGTCGCTGTTGAGGAGGCGAGGGAAAAACTTCGCTTGATTACAGTCTGTAATGATTGTAATGACTCTGGACAGGAAATTTTGATCATCTAGAACTGTTTCTTGAAGCTAAGTGACACCTGAATGCGATGGTCATGTTGGTCGCTGTTGAGGAGGCGAGGAAGAAACTCCGCTTGATTACGGTCTATAATGACTGTAATGACTCTGGATAGGAAATTTTGATCATCTCAAACTGTTTCTTGAAGCTCAGTGCACACCTGAATGCAGTGGTCTAGTTGGTCGCTGTTGAGGAGGCGAGGGAAAAACTTCGCTTGATTACGGTCTGTAATGACTGTACTGACTCTGAACGGGAAATTTTGATCATCTAGAACAGTTTCTTGAAGCTCAGTGCACACCTGAATGCGGTGGTCTCGTTGGTCGCTGTTGAGGAGGCGAGGGAAAAACTTCGCTTGATTACAGTCTGTAATGATTGTAATGACTCTGGACAGGAAATTTTGATCATCTAGAACTGTTTCTTGAAGCTAAGTGACACCAGAATGCGATGGTCATGTTGGTCGCTGTTGAGGAGGCGAGGGAGATACTTCGCTTGATTACGGTCTGTAATGACTGTAATGACTCTGGACAGGAAATTTTGATCATCTTGAAGTGTTTCTTGAAGCTCAGTGCACACCTGAATGCGATGGTCTTGTTGGTTGCTGTTGAGGAGGCAAGAGAGAAACTTCGCCGCAATTCGTCTCATGTTATGCTTATGGGCTTGTATGCATGTTCCACACGACAGTCCAAGTCTTTCACAAACATCGTGGATTGTCTGCCTTCTGTCTTCGCGAATCACTTAACGCACTTTCGTGGTTATTTCCGGTATTTCGAAAAACTCGTAAAAGTTTCAATTGACGAAAATTGAGGGAATTAGACATAACTACTTTCAATAATTTTTGTAACTACTATACTTTTTCTTCGATCACTCTCAAAGTGACAGGTTTTAGATGTGCTTAGTGCCTGAGTTGTCAGTGGTTACTGCCTGGGTGCCTGGATTGTCATGTGATTAAGGTGGAAAAAAAGACATTCCAATACAATTCAACTGTACTGCCTAGCAAGAACGTATTGTACTGGATTTTATTTGTGCTGGAAATAAAATTGTGCAAGTTAAGTGCGCTGCAGACTTCGCGATCATTTTCAGATATGCGAATCATCTGTTAATTAGACGTTGGTCCTACAAGGTGTATCTAAATGATTGTAATTACGTCACCATGTAAAATATTTTTGTTCCGCTCCAGTAAAAATAGTTCTATTTTTGACATGGGCAACTTCATTTATACTCATTACTCATGAATATGGCAATAAAAGTTATCTTCATGCTATTCTAATTTCTATTGTGGAATTTCATATTTGACTGTTCAAATACGAAATTGTTATTAGTTTCAGCAATATTTGTGGCTTCCAAGCACATGAAAAGACAACAATGAAGAATTATTTAAAGACGCACGAGACATTTCACTCATTACTCATGAAGATGGCATTAAAAGCTATCTGCATGCAATTCCAATTTCTATTGTGCAGTTGATATTTGACTACTAAATTATTATTAGTTTCAGCAATATTTGTGGCTTCCAAGCACATGAAAAGACTACAATGAAGAATTACTTAAGGGCCCACGAGTTTAAACGTTTCAGCAATATTTGTGACTTCCAAGCACATGAAAAGACTACAATGAAGAATTACTTAAGGGCCCACGAGTTTAAATGTACATTATCTACATAACCTTACTTTTAAAGTCGAGGTTATTCTTAAATTGTGTGTACATACATAAAAATAACCAGATATGCATGAAAATGAAGTCGTCACAAGCAACATCCCCAAGTGGGGCTGATTACTCCATGCACAAACCAGCTGTAAACTGAAAATCATGCAGGAATTAATTAAATAAACGAACTGCGACAAATCTAATACCTGCCATACACGCTCGGGTAAAATCGGTAAGGAAAAACTGTTCAGAACTAGCCTTAATGGAGCGTGTGTGGGGAAAAACTGAACAGTTTGAACTGAACTGAACGGACTGTTCAGGCCGTCGGACTAGAATTGAATACGCATTCGATAAATCTATACAGATCTGGACTGTTCAGATAAAGCGTGTGTCAGTTGTAATAATTGCTCCGATTTAAATCTGACAATGTTACAAAATATTTTACTATTGCAAATTGAGAACTAGTAGGCAATCAAACAATCATATACAGTTATTAAAGTAATAAAAGTAAATTATTTAATAAACAAAAACATAAAAAAAAAGTAAAGATTTAGAAAACAATTAATAAATAAAATATATAATGAAAGCAGATGTTGAAAATGTGTACCATTTGCTTGTAAACACATTTGCACTCGTCTTCTTTTATTGTTTAAAATGTTCCTTAGCATTTGAGGAGTTATAGTTCGGCAAACATTTACGATTTCTGCCATTAACTCTTCCAACGAATGCAGTCTTCTTTGGAAAACTCTATATATTAAATATCCTAAAATTGAGTAGTCCAGTGGAGTTAGATCTGGAGAGCGCGGCGGCCATAGTCCTTGACTAATTAGTCTATTATAAGAAAAATCTTGCAGTTACGCATAGATAACGTTGTTCTGGCTGTATGAGCTGTTGCACCATCTTGTTGGAAATGTCCGTTCTGCAATTCTTCATCATCTAATTGGTCTATGAAAGACTGGACAATTTGTTGCCGATATGTCTCACCGTTTATTGCGTCATGAAAGAATATAGGCCCAAATATTCTACGGCGAGAGACAGCCAACCAAATTCCAACCATCTGAGGATGTAGTGGTGTGAATTAACATATCCTGATAGGTGGAACCAAGCCTCGTCACTGAAAAATGTTAAATCGAGCAATCGTCCATCATTTAAATTTTCCATAAACCATCGGCAATAACTCAATCGGCGTTGAGGATCCACTGGCAACAATTCTGGCACCACTGAGACCCTATAAGGGTGCAAATTCAACCTCTTTCTCACAATTCTATGGCAGGTGCTCGAGTGCAATTTACGAATTGATTTTTGAGGGCTTACTTCGAGACGTTTTCGAACATCTGCAACAACCTCTCCTGATACTGAGGGTCTGCCTGAGGATTTCCCTTTCTGACCACTATCAATTTCCCTAAAACGGTGCACTATTCGTGAAATATGTATTGACAAAACAGAATATTTAAATTGGTGGTCAGGGAACTTTTGTTGAAATTCATAAGTAAGCCTCAACAATAAAAGTGTTCTTCTGATCATTGTACATTTTAACAAACTACTGTTATTATGTTGTTTGACAGTTGACAGGTATGGTTGACAGTGACAGTTCTCAAATAGTACGGTATACTAATTTGAAAGGCGGCACAATTTAAACGAAGTGATTACGTAACAACAATCATGGTACACCTTGTATAAGGTGTATAAGGTTGATGGTTATTATTCAAGGTTTTTCGACTATAAAAAAGAAACTACTCGTGGTGATGATGATCTAAATTGCCTTTCAGGGCATCTACGAGGTTTTCATAGCTTGAAAATGCTGCTAGCAGCTGAAAATGTGTAAGGTAATGACCCCTTATACATATTTGTTATCATTTTTATTTTTTTAAGTAAAAAGAAATATTTCGTTACATTTTGGTATTAAAATTTTCGACTCAGAATTGTATGACCAACATTGCCAGTTGTAGTTTTTTGTTTATTTATGAAACACCCTGTACACCTAAATGAAACTTAATCGAGTTTGAGTGTGTTTTATTTTTAATTTCAAGTTCTGCTGGCTTCGAGGCCGACGTACACGTTACATCTTCAGCATCTTATTTGGCATCGGACTCCATAGAGACTGCCATTGTTGTCCGTGTGGCGGAGTGAAAACTAAAAAACCGCCGTTTCTTTACAAGGAAACGTCCGATCAATACCATCACCTCTTCCAATCGGCTCTTATTATATTTTGACATTGATCATTGTGGCGGACGTCAACCGGCCGCGCTGTTATAATACAAAAAGAGGAATTTTCGTGTGTCCGTGTAACCTCTTCATGGAGGTCCGACCGGACAGACCGCGCCAGTCATCCTCTTCTGCAATCCAAGAGGTCCGTCGGCACTGCCACAGAGGAACCTGGAGATCCGCCCGCCGATATCGATACATCCACTTATTGTTTGATGTATGGATTTGTTTATACGGATCGCGGGTTACCAGTTACTTGTAATAATCAATTACTCACTTTTCCCCCCTTCGACAAGGACTCGGGGCTTATCGCCGGGATCTGACACCGGAGAAAAATGTTTACTTATATAATCGAGTGAGCGGGCAATCGGAGCCCAAAATGAGAGGCCGTTTCCCTGGTGGTTTTCCGAGCTGGCACACTTTGGCCGAGGTGAACATGGTCTTTTGTGGCTGAGTCATAGGCGCATAGTTTTGCAATAGAGGAATAAATAAAAAAAAAACGCCGAAAAGCTTTGTCATAATTTTTACACCTGCACCTTTATTCACCTGTCTAGTTATCAATAACGTTGCTCGATGGAGTTTGAAAGTTTCACGTAGCCGTGCGCTTAGAAATATTTTGTCCATAAAAGTAGAGGCCTGTTTTCTTCCACCATAGAAAAAAATACGTATCTTTCGTCATATAGTATTACATGACAGTTATAATGTTATTATTACTATTATGTACTTCTTAAATCATTTGTTAATAATTACATTTTTATTCGATTGTTGTGTTTATCTTTTCGGTTGTGGTTGTTGGGTAAAACCAATTTTTCGTCCTAGGACGAAATAGTTATTTGTATAACTGGTCCAGAAACTGTACTTTTGCAAGTACAACCGCGGCCATCCAAAAGTGAACTTTTTTTTTTTAAGTTTGATTTTTACTTTTAATCATAGGCGTGTTAAAATGTCACTGCGTCCTAAAATGTCACTTTAACACTTTAAAAGTATGGTTCACTTTTTGATGGCCGCGATTATACGAGTACGTATTGTAGGCCAAGGCGTCAGCAGAGGACTGCAAATACGAATACTGTTCGTACTGTTCTGCATTGAACGCAATGCAGTTTCTGGATGTGCGATGATACACACGACTTTTTATTCAGACTTCAGAATTTGTTAATAATCATTCAACATTACCACTTTGCAACGTCAAATTGATTTTCTTGTGTTGGCATTTGATAAATTTTGATCAAACGTCACTTTGACAAGAGAATGAAGTTTTGAAGGGATGTTGGTTAATTTGGTCATAGTACCATTTTCTGAATACTTCGTATTTCTTCCAGTATCTATTGCTGGATGTTTGGGGCAATAAATGAGGCAATGCAGTTTCTGGATGTACGATACACACGACTTTTTGTACAGACTTCAGAATTTGTTAATAATCATTCAGCATTACTACTTTGCAACGTCAAATTGATTTTCTTGTGTTGGCATTTGATAAATTTTGATCAAACGTCACTTTGGTAGGAGAATGAAATTTTGATGGGATGTTAGTTAATTTGGTCATAGTACCATTTTCTGAATATTTCGTATTCCTTACAATGTAGTTTCTGGATGTGCGATACACACGACTTTTTGTACAGACTTCAAAATTTATTAATAATCATTCAACATTACTACTTTGCAACGTCAAATTGATTTTCTTGTGTTGGCATTTGATAAATTTTGATCAAACGTCACTTTGGCAGGAGAATGAAATTTTGATGGGATGTTGGTTAATTTGGTCATAGTACCATTTTCTGAATATTTCGTATTCCTTCCAGTATCTATTGCTGGATGTTTGGGGCAATAAATGATTAGATACCTTTGTAGAGGATTCTCTTATATGCCCGACATGTCCATAATATTAAGATATTAAAGATTTATTGTAAAACTTAATTTGATTGACGCTTGACACAATCATGCCAACTATTTCTATTAAATATCCCTACTTTTTGTCGTCCGACACACCTAGTCCAGAAAAAAAAGGATTTCTAGATTAATTGACGTAAAAATCATGTAATATATATGTAATTGATATCTGTTACAGTTTCGACACAAAAAAATAAAATATGAGTGACTGCAGTACACCCATTTGGAAACAAATCAGCAGTGAATATAATTTTCTGGTTAAAAAGTATATATTCAGCTCTTTTTTCCTGAATAAATCGGCAAAACGCAAAACGTAGGTCATAATCAGGTGGTAAAAGCTCTTGCACTATTTGGATATCGTAAGTATGAAGCAATTGCTATAATTTCCAAAATTCCTTCCTCGTTATTAGGGCTCCTAAAATCCTAAAACCAGCAACATATCTGTTTTATCCGCGTAAGTGTACTTTACATCATGTATCAGCGTCATTAATACAATACCCGTAATAGAAAGTACACACTTTCTTCCCTCATATGAGGGAAGAAAGTTCTACTTTTCTTCCCATGGGAGGCAAACAACTTTGGCTCTCTCATATGTGGGATGCAAACAACTTTGCCTCCCTAGAATAATACTTAAAAATATTAAACTAGAGAAACATTAAAAGCTGTGATAATAGTGTATGGTTTTCTTTGATTGATAGCGCTGAGGGTTACATGACCCGAGGCTGTAATAGTATAACTGCCTAGAAAAACACTACTAGAACAATTACAATAATTTAAAATTAAATACTAAAATACAACAAACATCTGTCATTACATCAATCAAAATTTGACATTGATGATTCAACTAATTTGGCAAGTTTGGCATTTTTTTCTGAACACCCTGTATTACTAAATTCAAATTGCTCATTACCAAAATGTTGCTTATTAACCACACTGAGATTATTTCTAAAACTCATTCTTTGCTTCAAGAAAGGAGGTCGCTACGAATTTTTAAAGTTGAGCTTGCTATTTGGAGAAAAAAATTGTAAATTGGCAACACTGTAACATAATCCAAAACTAAATGAACAACAATGTAGAGGCTGGAAAATGTCGTCAGAAATCCATAAAAAAAAAAATTGTTATACCGCATGGGACACCCTGTATGTTTGAAAATAATTTTACGGCATAAATTTTTTTTAACCATAACGTTATATACGAAACATTTTTTTCTATCTCTCACAGGAAAGGCGGTAGGAAAGCCAGACGCACTGTTGCAGGACCCTGTATATTAGGCGCCCTCTGTAGACAATTTATAAAAGTAGTGCTATATAACCTGAAAATTGCCGTGCAAATTATTATCACATTTTAATAGTTGTTCTTGGTGAATATTAATAAAACGTGGAGGAAGTACTGAAATTTGGTAAGTTTATAAGATGCAATGTTAAACAATTTTTAGTTTATGATACATACTTTGTTTGTGCGTATATTTTAATTGTAATAATTGTAATAAAGTTGTAATTTTATTGTGGTATATCCACAGAGCTGTTTTTTATAGTACAACATAGGGTTAATCATTTCAATAGTTACACACTTCTGTCTAATGACAGCAATGTATCAGAGCGTCTTCTTTAAAATGCAACATACAGGTTATTCTCTGTGAGGGAAATATTACAGTTTACGAAGTGAACATTGGATACAACTGAAGAAAGAGTTGAGTTATTCAAATTGATAATGCTGCAAACCTCAATGTATAACCATAAAAATGATTAGCCCTATGTTGCATGAAAAAAATACTCACATGTATACATGCATATATCAAACAATATTTATTGACCATTACTTAGCAGAGCCCTACTTACTAATAAGCACAGCAGGCGCTAGCAGTAGGGCCCTCAGAATAAATAATTTTATTTTCAAACGACAAAAATACACCACTTTAATGCCATTGATAGGCTTAGTAAATGTTGTTATTTTTTGCTTAGGTTAGGTTAGGTTAGGTTAGGTTAGGCTTAGGTACATAAAGTGACATGAGAAATCTGACATATACAGAGTCCTTAGTGACTACCAGACATAGAAACATTAAAATGGGAGAATATATAAGGATCAACTATTGCCATGAGCTATATATTCTTTCTGAGTGGCCAAAACAAAATATTTCAAATAAACAGAAATTTACTTCTGTCAAATAATTTTCATATTACATAATTATTTAAAGGAATATTTGATAACTAAATGGTGACACCACTCTGACACTAGTGTAAATTTGATTAATTCAACTACTTGCTGTTTCATTTGTGACTATCACATTTTTTGATACAGACACAGCAGTTAATCCTTACATAATTCAGCAATATTAATTTTGCTATGTCTGGAAGTCTCTGTATATATTTTTCACATCCAGAAATCACACACTATTTTTTTACGTATTCTAAACATATTATGACTTCTAATAATATGATTATTTTATATTATTAATAATTGCATACTACTACTGCAGGTAGATATTATTGCAAATATTCACTGCAGAGATATTTTCCAATCTCACCATGGATCGGTGTGTTTATTTGTCTCACAGATTATCCAAATAAAAAATAAAAAATTGAGAATTAATAAATTTCAAAATTTGCACGGAAATGGCTCTTTTTTGCCATCTTAAAACGGCAGTTTGCAAAATAAAATATATGTGTGCTTGTATTTTAGTCATTATTTTAAAAGGACAATTTAGAAAAAAAGTGTTAATTTAATTTAGAACCTACGATTTTTATAAGCAATTAAAATATTCAAAAGATTAAAAAAAACACCTGGGGTTCACTCGTATCATATTATTATTCTGATAATGATATTGAATATGATATAATAAGTAATCATATTATATTATTATTATTATTATTATTATTATTATTTATTAAGTATAAATTTTGGGGAAAGTCGAAAATACTATACATTGGGCCTCCCTAATCTCAAAAGAATAATTTACCAAAACAGTGCGTCAAATTTTTTTTTAAGTAATTTTTGTATATCGTATTTCTTCAAAATTATTTAAAAAAAACATAATATACAAAGTTATAAGTCAATTTATTGAAATTGTACATGTTATTTTTGTTATTGTACAAACTTACTAACTTCTTTATATCGACATTTTTCTTCACGGATAATGTTGTTCTCAGAATCGAGTAAATGCTCCACAATGTAGAACTCTTATAAGCTTGGATTTTGCTGAAAATATGCTAGCACCACTTTCTCATTGATCTCTTTCACTCGTTTTTCTATACACCAATCATCAAATTGTCGTAAGCATTTTCATACTTTTCCATTGAGTTCACTGGTTATAGAGATTCAACAGCTAACGCAGCCGATTCTTCATTATCAGACGATCCATTTGTATGAGACATAAAATTTCCGTAAATTTACTCGAACGAACAACTTTAACGCCTTAACAAACTTTGTTTTTTTACAAACAAAATTGTTTCTCTATAGTAACGAAAGCAGAACAATCTTGACTCCGCTATTTAATTTAGAAATCATTTTAAAATACTAAAATTATCCAAATTTTATTTATTTTCCAAACTCTACTAGAAAAAAATCATGTGTGCCACAAGTAGGAAATCCATTTTTTTTCGTACACGGCGTGATTTTAATCTCGGCTATCGCCTCGATCAAAAAGCCAATTCCTAGTACGGAAAAAAAATTACATTTCCTAAGTTATAACACAAATAGCTATTTAAATATACAACTGGGAGCGGAATTTACTCGTATCATATTATTATTGATAAATTATTATGATAAATTTTGACGGATTTTGTAATCGTACAAAGCAAATTTTATATTTTGGCGGAATTACACATTTTGTCTACCCTAATCTCAAAATGGTAATATATCCAATGTGCGCTGTATACACGACGGAATATAGAATCCCTTGTGAAGGGCAGAGACCTTCATACTCACGACACAAGGCATGGGGAGGCTCTTAGAATACCGCAACACCACACATCACTATACAAAAAATCCCCTCTGTATAATTGTATATCGATATATAACGCACTCCCCATGCATCTGAGATCAGAAACGAGCATGAGCCTATTTAGGACACACCTAAAATTGTACCTTATAAATGGAGGTTTCTATACAGTTCAGGAGTTTCTGTCCAATGACTGTAATTAATGTTTATTGACTGTATTGACTGTATTGCCTATTTTAATATCCTGACGACCACATCCACAACGATTTGTGCGGTGCAATGTAATTGTCTTTGTATATATTATGTATGTATTGTATATTTTGTATATTGTGGCTAGGTGGAAATAAATGAATATGAATATGAATACCTAAAAATGTCTTACAATTCTGAATTTCAGATTTGTATAACATATACAAAATTATTGGAAGTGGTGTTTAGTCGTATCATACCTATTATTGTCATAAATGTTGACGGAATATTGTAATTGTGCATAACAAATATGTAATTTTCACGAAAATACACATGAGTAGGCGGAAAGACCCCATGGGATCGATAGCCCAATAAAGATTGTTTATATATATACACATGAGTTGATTGTCATTGATAATGATTTAAGATCGAAATCATTATCAATGACAATCAACTCATCAATCAACCAATCTCAAAATGACAATTTACACAAACATGTGAGTCGATGTTATTTCATTTTTGAATTTAAGATTTTTATAACAAATTGAAATTTTCAAACTTGTTATAAAAGTGACTACCAGTAATCGGGCAAATCAAATTTAAAATTTTGACAGAAATACACATTTTCGGTCTCCCCATCTCACTTAATATTTTACACCAAAATGTCTGTCGATATTAATTCAGTTTTGAAATTTTATACAAATAAGTTTTAATAAAGTTTCCAATTGTAGGAAGTGGAGTTTACTCGGAACATATTATTATTGTTCATTTTGCAATACAAATTGCAAATAGTGACCTAAATTACATATTTTACACAAAAATGTGTGACGATATTATTTAAATTTCGGAATTAAGATTTTTATAACAAATTGAAAATTTCAATTTACACCAAAATGTCTATCGATATTAATTCAGTTTTGAAATTGTATATAAATAAGTTTAAAAAACTACAATTGGTACTGGACTTTACTCGGAACATATTATTATTGTCAATTTTGAGGAAACATTGAAATCGTGCAATACAAATTTCAAATTGCAAATAGTGACCTAAATTACACATTTTAGGTCTTCCTGATCTGAAAACGACAATTTATCAAAAACATGTCTACGCAGAGGCCCAAAATGGGCAAATTGGGCATTTTCCTAGGGCCCCTAACGTCAGATTGGCCCTGTGGGCCCCAAATGAAAATGATATATTTTTTTAATAAAAAATAAATAAATCTTTAAATGATATTTATTGGATGATGAGGCAGATTCTTTATGAAACTTCATAGTAAAATAGGTAAATAAAACACTAGATTGTTTAAGTTTCACAGATTTATTTCTAAGTGCAACAATTGTTTCGCCACACGGTGGCTTCATCAGCCAGATGAATAATGATTATTCGAACAACAAAAAAAAAACAGTTGTTGCAGTTATTAGCAATAAATATGTGAAACTTAAACAACCTAGAGTTCTCTTAAAATTTTATTTGAATTGCCTATTTGAAATGATATTGTTTAATTTTATTTAATGCAATAAAAAAAACTGCACACGGACCCAAATTCAAATTTGCCCAGGGCCCCATTAACGCGCCGCTGTGTCTACGTCTGCTCTTAATTTAATTATGAAATTAAGATTTTTATAACATATTTTAAATTTAAAACGTTTTTAAAAATGACAACAGGTATGTAGTGAGTTTTAATAATTTTGGACATTTTTTGATTTATGTTGCGTACGTACTATTATTTTTTTCTGCACGTAACTCGAGAACAGCCAGGAGTTTTTGGTCGAAACTTATGAGAACTATCTAACTAACTAACTTGAAAACTATTAAACGATAAGCGTCAGGTAAACGAAACAACGGAAACGAAAATGCTAAGAAAACGGATAATGCAATTAGGAACATAAAAAAACATAAGAAGATGGAGAGGTAAAGAATTAAAATTAACACAAGAATTAGAAAAAGCAAAGATAGACATAATGGCAATAACAGAAACAAAAAGGGGGAAAGGAATAGAAAGAATAAATAACGACCACATACTAATATACAGTGGAGTAGAAGAGAACATGAGATCTGTAACAGAAGTCGGATGCATAGTGAATAAAAACATGGAAAAACAATTAGAAGATTGGAAGGCATGGTCTGAGAGAATACTTAGGGTGCCACTCAAGGAATTCAACAACAGTATTAACACTATTATAATCGTTTACGGACCAAATGAAGATGATACGGTAGCTAATAAGGACATATTCTGGAATGAACGAATGAACTCACCATGGCAGCGGAAGGATATATATATATATATATATATATATATATATATATATATATATATATATATATAGCCGGAGATTTTAATGGACGAGTAGGGAAAAGGGACAAGATGTACCAGAAATCGATAGGACCAACGGAGAAGAAAAGAGAAATGGAAATGGGAGAAGACTTCTAGACTTCTGTACACTGCAAAACATGATCATAACAAACACTTTCTTCGCACACAAAGACATTCACAAATACACCAGAGAAGTTAAGAGCAGGAAAGAAAAATCATATTTACTGGTTGAACAACAAAACAGAGAAACAGTAACAGATACAAAAGAGAAAAGAGGACCAGAGATTGGAAGCGACTATTACCTAGTAGTGACAAAGTTAAAACTAAAAGATATAGGAAAAGAAACAGAAAATTCCCCAATAGAAAAACAACAGTAGGAATATATAAAAGCATACAAATTGAGAGAAGAAGAAACAAGTAAGAAGTTCACAGAAGCGATTACAAGCAACGTTGAGAATTGCAAAGAAATACACAGATATGGAGGTATAGAAGAGAAGTGGAAATATTTAAAAAATCTTATACTAGACACAGCAAAAACAATTTGCGGCTCAAACAAAAGGAGCAATAACAAAAAGCAAACTGCATGGTGGCCGGATGAAATCAAAAAAGAAGTTAGAGAAAAGAAAAAAGCGTGGAAAGACTAAGTATCACAAAAGATAGAAGGCAGCTATAATCAATGTAAAGGGACAAGAAGAAAAGTCAAGGAATTAATAATAGAATCAAAGAAGGAAACATGGAAAGTGTTTGGCGAAAAAATGGAGCAGGATAGTACAGGGAACCAGGAACTCTATAGAGTACTCAAAAATTGCCGAAAACAGAAGAGATTCAACACCAGACAATTAAAGAACAGAGAAGGAAAGTAAATAACAGATGGAAAATAAATTATGGAAAGGAGGAACGAGTATTTTGAAGAGCTTTTGGGCATGGACTCGGTTGGAGAAACATCAGAGAACGAGGGAACAAAAAGACACGAGAAAAATAACTTCAAAATCAAATGAAGAAATAACTATGGAAGAACTAAAAGAGGTAATAAAGAAAATGAAAAATGGAAAAGCACCCGGATCGGACAAAATCACGCCTGAAATGATAAAGAATATAGGGAGGAAAGGATCCGAACTACTTTTGGAACTGTACTAGTCAGTGTGTCAAAAATAGCAAATTCCGAAAGACAGCAAACTGCACAAATAGTTCCAGTATATAAAAAATGGGACAGAAAAGAGTGCCAAAACTACCTGGGAATAACCTTACTAAACACAACTATGAAAATGTATGAAAAAATCCTAGACAAAAAACTAAGAACAAAGATAGAACCAACATTAGATGAATCACAAAGTGGCTTCAGAAAGGGACATAGCCAGCAAGATCACATTTTCACGATTCAGTAAATAATAGAGAAATCGAAAATACCAAAAAAGACGTCTACTTGGATGGTTCTATAGATATGGCAAAAGCCTTTGACTTGGTGAACAGAGAAAAGCTATGTAATATACTTAAAGAACGAGGAGTCAACCCCAAACTAATCAGAATAACTAAACAAATCTACAACACAAACACAAACGTGATAATACATGGTAATTAGCAACCAGAACCGTTCAAAACGAAATAAGAATTAAGGCAAGGGGGAGGCTTGAGCCCAACAATGTTCATCGTCTACATGGACGAGATATTAAAAAAATGCACTCAGAAAACCAAAAAAATACTGATTGGATACAAAACTATAAAACTATGCAGAGAGTGGAAATTTTGGAAGGGGCATTCGCGGATGATGTAATAATAATAGCGAAAGAGGAAGACGATCTACAATACAGCCTAAACATATGGAATAAGGTACTAAAAGAATATGGTATGAAGATAATTAGAAACAAAACAAAAGTAATGGTAATCGGGGAACCTACAAAAATAAACATTAGAATAGACAACACAAACATAGAACACATGGAAACCTTGAGATATCTGGGAGTAGAAATAAATAAGGATGGCAAGCAAGAAACGGAGATAGACAGCAGAATAGAAAAGACAATGAACACTTACTACGCGCTGAACAAGATGTTCATAAATAAACACGAAATATCCCGTCAGACAAAAATAAAAGTATTCAAATCGGTTTTTAGACCGATATTAACATATAGCTGCGAATCATGGACACTAACCAAGAAAGAAAAGAGCAAAATACAGGCAACTGAGATGAAATACCTAGAACAGTAAGAAGCGTTACAAGGAGGGACAAAATCAGAAACACCCAAATCAGAGAAGAGTTGGAAGTAGAATCGTTAGAGGAATTTATGGCAAGAAGAACACTGAGCTAGTGGAGTCATCTACAAAGAATGAGAGACACAAGACCAGTTAAGAGAATATGGGAAGCCAGACCAGGAAAAAGAAGAAGCCGAGGAAGACCAAGACAAACATGAAACAACTCCATAAACGAGATTCTGAAAAACAGAGGAAAATCATGGGCAGAGGCAAGAACAATGGCGAAAAATAAAAAGGAGTGGGCAAAATTTGTACATATGTAAAAAAAAACTGTATTAGACACGCTACACCATTATATGGTAGAAGGGATACTGATTATTTATATATATATATATATATATATATATATATATATATATATACATATATATATATATATATATATATATATATATATATATATATATATATATATATATATATATATATATATATATATATATATATATATATATATACAGGGTCCGTCATTTCACCTCCCGTCTTTTGTAGCTCAGTTACTAATTGAGTTAGGATTTTGATATTTTGCAGACTTTACTTGCAATTTGTGGCGTATTTTAGGAAAATATTTTTGATTATACAGGGTGTCCCAAAAAAGTGTTACGTCTTGATGATGTGTATTTTTAAATTGAATGGTATATTTTTTGTTGTTTATTTGGGTGCCCTTTATGGATGCCTACATACCCATGAAATTTTATTAATATCGGTTCAGTGATTTTAGCACCAAAAAATAAAAACTGAAAAAAATCAGTTTTGCACCATTGGTTAAGAAAATTAATAAGATATAAAAGTATGCTTTGTTAATGAAACCATACAAGGTACTCATTAAATAAGGTCTGATAGTTGCGTTAAGTAAGTTTTATAGATATGCATTATACAGAGTGTCCAAAATTTTGTGTCAAACTTTTCAAACTTTAAAGCACTTTATTTTTCTTATTTTAAATTGGAGCCCCTGTATATTTTTATGTCATTCCATGTGGAATTAAAAGACAAACATTTTTCCTAATTACAACTCTTTCGCAATTCCTAACACATTGAAAGTTATGTGCAGAAAACTCGATTTATCAACTATTCCAATAGCCATTTTAATGAATATAACTCGAAGGTGACTTAAAAAACAATAAAAAACAAATTGCTAGAACTTATGTTCGATATGTCTTCCGCCCTCTTGAAGGCACAAACGAAGACGCGTATGAAATGACATACGAATATCTTTGTACAAATATCTTTGTATCTGTTGGGAATTGAGATAGGGTTGTAATTAGGAAAAATGTTTGTCTTTTAATTTCGCATGGAATTACATAAAAATATACTGGGGTTCCAATTTAAAATAAGAAAAATAAAGTGCTTGAAAGTTTGAAAAGTTTGACACTAAATTTTGGACACTCTGTATAATGCATATCAATAAAACTTGGTTAACGCAACTGTCAGACCTTATTTAATGAGTACCTTGTATGGTTTTATTAACGAGGCACTATTTTGATCCCTTATTAATTTTCTTAACCAATGGCGCAAAACTGATTTTTTTTCAGTTTTTATTTTTTTGTGCCATTATCACTGAACCGATTTCAATCAAATTTTATGGGTATGTAGGCATCTATAAGAGGCACCCAAATAAGTAACAAAAAATATACCATGCAATCTAAAAATATACATCATAATAACGTCACACTTTTTTGGGACACCCTGTATAATCAACAATATTTTCCTGAAATACACCCTAGAAAGCAACTGAAGTCTGCAAAATATCAAAATCGTAACTCAATTAGTAACTGAGCTATTGAAGACGGGAGGTGAAATGACGGACCCTGTATATATATATATCATATAACTTTTGAGGGTATTTGAGTACACCACTGACTGTGATAAAATAATTTAAATTCGTTATCCAAAATTCAATTGTCATCTGTTTGTGTTCAGCTTGCTTTTATTTGTTTGATTGTTATAAAACAGATGTTTTTATTCATCATCTGTTTTAAATTCGCTTCCTACAGTTTAAAACAATAGAAGTTTGTTATTCAAAATCTAATAGTCATCTGCCTGAATTCAGACTGCTCTTATTTATTAAATCTTTTAGGGTAGTTATCTGTAATGATTTCGCTCGTGTATGATTGATTGTTTTAAACATGTTGGGTTTATTAGGTTTTTCATTATAAAAAATATTTTCTTTCAAATAAGCCAATGGGCCAAGGAGGATCTAGAATTTTATAGTACTCGTCGAACCCATGTTCTGATTTAACTTGATTTACGGCGATTATTAGTGCAATAGTGATGCCGTGATCCCGTTTCGCCCGTATGATAATAAATTAAAATATATATTACCGTCGGTAGCGGTGCGGTTTTATTATCGCAGACGAATCACAGGACGGCAATTAAGCGCGTTCGTTGGGAGTGATCATTGAGATTTATATTGATAAAAAGATGGAAAAAAGGAATAGAAAAAGAAACGAACGTAAAAAGAGAGCGGCCCGAATGCACAAAACGTGTCGAAAAGAATCTCTGAATATTCATCGGGCTATGAGTCTTCCACTCTTCTACTCTTTCTCCAGCAGGTAGCAGCATACGGACTAGTGTTGTTGGTGTGTGTGTGAGCTCTCTCGGGAGTTTGTTAGGTGTCGGGGGGCCTACGCGCGCATTCCGGAGGCAATCGGTTCTTGTATCTGTTAATGAGCGGCCCCGATTCCCTAATCCAGTGATTTTTATGCGGCGCGCGCGCCTCCCTGACACGCGAATGCCCCCCTCACCTAGACGGAAGTTGCTCGATACATTCAACTTCGATTTGGTGCACTTTAAAACCGTGTCGTAATGCCTGGCCGGTCGTAAAATATGTCCAAACAACCACACTATCTGCTGCCCAAGTATTTGGTAATTGTTTAATTAACATTTTACCATTTCACGGGGGCGTAGGTACATAATCCGGGCAGCCCATACTTAAATATATTTTAAAATGTATCCAAGGCTACACACACTGATAAAGTTGCAAATAGTTATCTGACGGTTCAAGATATACACAAAGACGTTAATAACGAAATTACAGAAAGCTATGGTTTTTAAAGTTTTTTTAATTTTTGCCCACCTAAGCCGACCATGTCTAAAAAAATCATAATTTGTGCAATTGTCGTATTTTAACAATTATAAAAAGTTAAATCGTTAAACTTAAGAGTGGTTATTATTACGGACTAGCAAACAAACAGAAGAATATCCCAGGCTCAATTGTTTATTACTACTAACAGCTGGAGGAATTTGGTAGCACCGTGACGTACGTAAAAACTTTTCACATTTGTCTAGATCTTAATTCACGGTGACAGCACAGAATATACTGGGCAAAACAATTTGACTCAGTTACCTACTCTGCAAGATCATACTAACATCATTAGATTAATCGCGGGGCTACCTGCTGAAGTCTTTTTTTTAAGTGTAAGCTTCTAAGACCTAGTTCTATGATCGTGGATCATACTTGACCATGGTTCATTTACCTAGGATACAATTGTCAACACTATCGAATCCGTAGTAATTGAACCACGATCAAAGATAACACTGGTCAAAACAATATATGTCCCTTTAACATAAATAGCTGACACCGATAGAAAATTTTGCGCTGATTTCAGAAACGTCAAAAAAAAAATTCTAGCACGTCAGATTTTTGTGGGATTTAAATCTTTGCAAAATGCGGATATCTTCATTTTTTTCGAAAAGCAACCCCAAAATATATATTTCATTCAATGTAAAATACACGTTTTTGATTGGTTCAAATGTGTGTATTTATAATTGACAACACCATGTTTACAATTTTGTATTTCGGCTCTTGATTTGTCAAACGCCCATGTTTTCGTTTTGGTATTTCGGTTTGTCAATGGTAATTTTATTCAATATTAAAGTATGAGGTAGCTGCGATCTTGTTTTCATGACTACGAAACACCAAGTTTCGCGATTAGTGTAGAAACGTCAAAGATTACGAGCAGCAAAAATGAATCCAAATAACAGTTTTGCAAAGTTTACTTTGGACGAAATAAAAAATTAAGTGAAAGAACAAACGCCGCAAAATACTGTGCGCTACAAAAAGTACGTGTGGAAGAAATTCACGGAATTTTGCAAAGAAAAATATCACTGCCCCGAAGAAAACCTTCCGAATGGGCACGCAACATGCGGAAAACTGATAGAAGTGAATATAAGGAGATGGTAGTTAACACGATTTGGAATAATACAGCCAAATTACTCCAAGAAAAATATTATAACGAATACAACCAACGATTTGATTCATTTAAAGATATAACATTCCAAGCTGCTAGAAATGCGAAAAATGCGAAGAGAAGACAATTATAAGTAATGCCGGAAAAGAGAAAAATATCTAGTGCACTTTCAACATCTGAAGAATTAAGGAATATTGTTCAAAGTTGGGATGAAAATACTCCAAATGGACTACAGAGGAAACTATACCATATTATTGCTGTAGAAATAGCTTGGTGGGGGTGGGGGGAAACTTGCCGATGTTTAATTCAGTACTTTAAAGACGGTATTAATAATAATGGAGTACCATCCGGAAGATTCGAATATAATCCTATATTTACTAAAACACAGGGAGGTTCCAAAAATACAACAGAAAGTAAATGGTTTGCATGAAAGAAAGAAAATCCAGAAAATTGCCCAGATAGATTATTTAAAAAAACAAATATATAAAAGGGGAGAAAACATTAAAACCGATCGAATATCTTTAACCACAAACAACAGTTGGAATAAGGACCCAAATAGTCTTTGGTTTAAAAACATGCCAGTTGGCATTAATGAAATTAGCAAATGGACTAAATCTGCCGCACAAAAGATTGGTTCAGATACAAAGAACGTTAAAATTTCAAACCATTCCAACAGATTACGGCAGTAAGTAAGCTGGCAAGTTTTGGAATTGGGCAACAGCAAATAATTAAAGTACCTGGCCATAATAGTTCAACGTTCATAAAACCATATTTATATCTGAACAAGGAGCATCATGCTGTAATAATATCCAATTTTAAAAATGAACATCTGAATATACCCATGACTAAGGTGACCAGATCCTAACGATACAAAAGCGGGACAACGGGTCCGGAGGGGGTGGGGGTGATTTTTAAATTAATTTTAAAAAAACCATACGCAAAATACACAGGGTGTCTTCTAAAAAACGCCGCGGGCCCATAACTCCCTAACCCCTAACTATTTAACTATTTATTGCCCGATTTCAGGGCGTTTTTTACCAGACACCCTGCATAATATTAACAATTTTTTTTTAAACATGAAATATAATGTCATATTTGCAAATATAATAAATACGAGGCATATTTTTAAAGTACTGTTTTGTATTTTGGCCGCTGCAGCGCTGCTACCATATACAGATATTGGTGAAATATATAAGCTGATGACTTCAAAATAGCGAATAAAAGATCACCCCGAAAAAAAAACAATCTTTCAAAAGTCGGGACATTTTTGAAACGTCGCGGTACGCGGGACAAATTTCTAAAAATCGGGACTGTCCCGCCAAAATCGGGACGTCTGGTCACCTTACCCATCACGGCAACTTCTAGCAATTCCAACAAAAACAAATTAGATTTGGATAATGTTAAAATAAACAATTGTACGAACTGTACATTAAATATCAATATTCATAATAAATAATAATTTATTCGATTTAAATGTTTATATCATGAAATAATCTTATCAAATACAACTCGTGTCATTAATGATTATCAAAAATTCCTTCTCTTTTTCAAAACAAATTATGTTGCTTTAGGAAACCAAGCAACATAATTTGTATGTCAAAATCGAAGGAATTTGTATTTCGATATTCATTAATACAATTGTTGTATTATTCTCGACTATTGCACATGTCACATTTACATATGAAACTTCACACCGACAGACCAATGAAACAACCCAAATTTTAAATTGATGGCCAATTAGAATCCACTTAAAGTGATAATTGCTGTCGAACACTTATCACTTTCGAGGAGGTTAAAATTAGGATTACTTTTTAGTATTCTCTGGCGTGGTGCCAACAATTTCTTGCTTTATATTTGTAAGAGATTGAGATGATTTGAGTCGTGTTTCGCACTCGTGCATATTTTCACGGCAACAAGCTCTCGTACCACTATAGTGGGTATTATCGGCAAGTCACTATGCACTCAACATATTACTATTGACAACACTGTACTCAAATGTCAGTTTGACATTAACCGCTGTCATTTTTGTAATTTATCTCTAACCGAGCACGTGTTTTGATGTGTTTTTGTAAATAATAGTGGAAAAAATGTGCAAAAAATGCATCGGAAGCGGAAAAACACTACCGACTTTGTTTGTTATACGTGCGCTGAATTCACATCAGTTTCTCAAAGAAAAATAATGACTGTTTTAGAGGAAAAGTCGTGCAAACTCTATGTCAAGTGCAAAATTTGCAACAAGGGCAAGTCATCGGCTCAGCACGTGAGCTGGGTACTTCTTGTACTAGAACTCTCGGGGCTTGGCTACGAGCAAAAGTCACGCGAAACTATGTTGTTCGCGGTACCGATGGTTTGGAGGGAGCCGAATGATCACATCAATGATTGCTACTGCGGCATGCAAACATATCAGGGTGTATAAAGAAGAAGAAGAAACACATCACATACCCAAACCTAGAATCAACCATATGGCCTGTCCATCACACCTATACCGAAACTTCCAGAAAATGTTTAATTAAACGAAACTTAGAATTAACGAAAATTAGTCAACGAAAAATGGGATCCTGAATTCCTTACGAAGGCTTCTACAGAGCCACATTTATTACATGAAAGTAATCTTAATGATCTGGTATGTGGGATGTGGCAAAGATATGGGATGTAATATGTATTTGAAAACCCACATTCTACACTCTCATCTTGATTTCTTCCCGTTAAATTTGGGTGATGTTTGCGACGAGCACGAAGAGCGCTTGCATCAGGTTATTGCGCCTATGGAGAAGCGATACCAAGGAAAATGGAGCTCATCTACGCTAGCCGACTATTGTTGGACCCTACGAAGAGGCTCTCAAGATACGTACAAGCGCAAATCAGCAGCAAAATGGCTACAATTAAGTTATTTTGTACAGTTTTATCATCGAGTACTTGCCATACTATGAAACAATTATGTTAAGAAACTTTGTAATATAAAAAAAAACTGACCTCTAACACAAAAAAAGATCATGTTGTACAAATGCAGAGTAAACACTTTCCGAAAAATGCATTTATACTGAACGGATAACACATTCGTCAAAATATGTCGACCAGTGTAATCCACGATCACAACTGGGTTTTAGAGACACTGTGTACGTGATTTTCTTCCGCCATTCATTAACATTAGAGTTCACTATATGTCGCATGGCTATGATTTCCTAGAGTAAATTCTAACATTAGCTATAATAAGGCGAGTGCCCGTAGTAACCGATGACTTAAATCAATTAAATAAATTTTGTTGAAATTACACGCACCGACAGACATTGGGGTGTCCGTTTTTTCCCAAATCTCGATTTTTTTTGAGAGGCTAGTTAAATGTCTTTTTTTCGTGGTAAATAACTATTTTGAAATTAGAAAAAACTCATTGGTAACCGTATTTTCGCGTGCCTGCGAAATTGTTGGTCTACATACATGTCAACATACCGTGGGAAAACTTCAAAATCCGTGTATTAAATACAAGGAAATTTTTGTTTTGCGTTTTGCAACAAGAAAACTATTTCTGGTCGCGAATTTTAGGTCTGTTACACTAGAAAAATTGAAATTATAGTGTAACAGATCCAAAATTCGCGACTAGAAATGGTTTTCTTGCTGCAAAAACACAAAAAAATCCCTGTATTTCATTATTTCTGTAATGTTTTTTGACTTTTTGGTCGTTTTCAAACTACAAAACCTATTATATTGGGGTACATACCGAGTCTAAGATTTAATTGGTTAATTAGGTTAGCGGAAGTGGCAGCGTCAACTTCCCTTATGTAGTGGTGTAAGCCAAGCCTTCATCGATGCTAACATCCATTGCACTTAATACACTTTTTAATTAGAGAGTAGGTACAATATATCTGTCACAGTATCAGTCAAACTAACATTTGTTTTTGAAAAGTATGCAGCCATCTATTGGAAAATTTCTGCCCTCTTATTATTATTCTCATTATAATAAGAATGAGACAATGTCTCTTTTTCCGCCCGCAATTTAGGACCGAAAAATAAACTCAGAGCAGGTAAAATAATAGTTTCCGCCATGGTAACCACGTTGTAAACAACTATTTTACATACAATTATGCGTAAAATATGAGGATAAAATATGTTATAGCGTACATTACAGAATGGAAATATCGGCTCATAAAATAGATACTAGTTGAAAGCAGATGGATTTGTGTGTTACTCATTGTTATTTGTTCGCATCATAACAATATTTAGTTTTCGTCCATGTTGTTTGTGCACGAAGCATATGGTGATTTTTATAGCATTAATACTGACAAATGCTGGGCTCCATAGCGCAAAAAGGATTCACTGCAGAGCAGAGAGCCCGAGTTCAAGCCTCGGTGAAGAACAAGGTTTGTTGCAAATATCCTAATTATAGTAACACGGCATCGTTAAGGGGCCGAATGGTAATCGTTAACGCAGAAAAAAACTGAGAAATACATAGCAATCTCGATATTTTCGGTTTTTCCATGTTTTTTGAAAATGTTGTATAAAACACCAAGTTTCGTTGGTCAACGACAATATTTTATATAACAACGAAAATAGTACTTAAAAGAGAGACAGAAACAGTGAACAGGAAGATTTATCATTTCAAGCAGAATTTAATTTATATCAGGGCTGTCCAACATGAGACCCACGGGCCGCATGCGGGCCGCGACCTCACCTTTTGCGGCCCGCAGAGTGGCCCTCTAAATGTATAAATTACCCTCAAATACGAAATGTGCACAATTCTTACAATAACGATAAAATACAAATCAAATAACGTGTGACGCCACTGGCGACAGAAAGAAGGTGGCAGCGAAATTACTGGAAATCGGACCGATCTTGCTCGATCACCCTCGAATATTCGAGAAGCCACGTGCATGTATGTAAGAAGGTTGAGTCAAGCGGGACATGCAGAGTTAGTTAATGATTGTTCTAGTATGCGGTACACACCAATTATAAAGCCTTTTTAAGTGAAATAGTCGGTGAAATATGTCTTCGCAGAAAATAAAAATAACGAACGAACATCAAGTTAGTAATGACCGTTGGGAATGAGACAATTTAATCACAAACAACAATAATAAAATGCAGTGCATTGTTTGTATGCAAGTACTATCGGTTCCCAAAGTATATAATATGAAACGACATTACACTACGTTGCACGAGAAAACGTTTCAGCAATATATAGGGGAGTCAAGAAAGGCTATCATTACGGATTATAAGAAAAAAACTAAAATAATAAGCAAAATAAAAAAAAAACTGATACTGATAACAAGTGCAGTATTGGCGCTTCTTGCGAAATAGCGCTGGCAATTATCAAAGCGAAGAAACCTTTTAGTGATGGAATACGTATTAAAAATTGTGCAATCAAAATGGCAAAACAATTCAATAACACAAAAATTGCCGAAAAATTCGACACAGTCTCAGTGTCGCATCAAACAATTGCAAGACGGGTGGACCATATTAATCAATATGTATCCAAAAGACTGCATGACACGGTTGAAAAATGTAAATATTTTTCGGTATGCCTGGATGAAAGCACTGATCTGTTCGATATAAGCTAGCTTGTAATTTTTTTCCGAACTATCCAACACGACTTCAGTGTAGCAGAGGAGATGCTTGATCTTATTTCTTTGTATGGTACAACCAAGGGTACGGATATTTTTGAAACTGTAAATAAGGTGGTATCAGACTACAGGGGATTCCATAAATGTTCCTCTATTGTCACTGATGGAGCCAGAGCTATGATAGGAAGTGAAATTGGATTTTCAGGACTCTTGAAACAAAACAACATCAACTGTCCTGTGATACACTGTTCACCAAGAGGCCCTATGTGGAAAATCCACATAGTCCACATAGTCATGAAAGTGGTTGTTAAAATAACTAATATTATTAGAGGGGGCAATCGTGCGTTGACTCACAGAAAGTTTCTTGATTTTTTAACCGAAGTAGATGCTACATATGCGGATTTGTTACTTTACACCGATATTCGTTGGTTAAGCGCCGGCAACTGTTTGCAACGATTCTTCGCTGTACGCAAAGAGATTCCTATTTTCCTCTAAGATGAAGTCAAGTCCAACACTACGGAACTGGAAAATCAAATGGTAGGTGCACAATTATTTTGTAAACCTTGCATTTTTAACAAATCTGACATCTCACCTTAACGAATTGAATTTGAATCTACAAGGAAAACAGCTGTGGCATTGCCAACCTATTTGGACACATAAATGGATTTAGGAATAAAATTAAGGTTTTCAAGTCTCCATTAGAAAAAAAATATCATTTTTTCCAAGTTGGAAAGAGCATTTTGAAGAAATGGAAGATTTTGAGGAAGTTTCAAAATTAACTCACATAAAATACATACACAATTGCAGAAGAATTCGAAAATCGATTTAGCGATTTCAGTTTCTACTCAACCCCTTACAATTTCAGTTGAGAATGTAAGCAGAGCAGACCTTCAACTGGAATTGCGTGATTTGCAATAAGATCCTCTTTACCAAGGAAGAACTGAAACTAGATTGGAGTTTTTCAAGTTGCAGCCAGAATAACGATACCCCAACTTGCAAAACTAAGGGCTTACACTGGGCTCAATGCTGGAAAGCACATATCTTTGCGAAAGCAGCTTTTCCAACATGAAAGTTATAAAGTCAAAATGTAGATGTTCGCTCTCTGATAAGTCACTTACTAAGTTGCTTTGTTTATCAACAACATATATTAAAGTTAATATTGATGCATTAGTTAGTGAAAACCAACATCGTCAAATTTCACACATTATTTTTTGTAATTAGATATGTTTTTAATAAATTAAAATAATAATGCAAACGCATTTTCTCTTTGTATACCATACCTATTAAAACTCGCTGATAAAGTTGCATACGAAGTATTTTATAATGCGGCCCTCCAAACCGCATTATTTTAAAGGGGCCCTTGGGGCACTTGCAGTTGGACAGCTCTAATGTAAATAATGCAAATCCTGTAATTATGGGAAATTTTGCTGGCATAATAATAATTAAAATACAATAAGTGGCAAAATATTTTAGACGCTCGCCAAAAAAAATTGCACGTTTTTACAAAAACACATCCAATTAGATCCACACCTCGCACAACATTGATCTTACATTGCAAAACTAGATGGAATCGTTAGTTTTCTATGTTAGAGCGTTTCTTCAAACTCCGCTTTTGTATTCAGAAAACTTTGATTGATTGTAGGCTCAAAATTTCATTAATAAATGCAGAGTTTGATGTCGTGTCTTCCTTAGTAAATGACATAAAATGTATGCAATTATTATACAGAGTAATACTATTGATTATAATAGCCTATTATAATCAATGGTAATACCTAGCTGATTGTGTTGCAATTTATGCTGGAGGATTTGTCCAACCGATTTGTTTTACTTTTTGCAAGATGTCTGCATTTTACATAGAGAACATGAAAATTATTCAATATTTAAAAGATAGAGCTAATTTGTGACTCAAGAACTCGAAATTTTGCAAGAAACAACGTTAAAATATTTCTTTAAGCAAGAACGATCACACCTTAGATGAAGATGCATTAAAAAATTAACCAGAATGCCATTTAAAGGAACGACTACCAAAAATTATAAACAAAATAGGAAAGCTGGTGCAGGCCAATAGCAAAACGCAAAAAAGCAAAAGATATGAAAGAATTACTCCTCTGTAGTGAAATTAAACACTGTGTAAGTAAAAAAGTGTAAGAAAGGGTGTAAGTTTAACACATGTAAATAAACGTGCATAGGTTAACACGTCGTTTCTCAACCTTTTAAATGTGGCGACCCCCAAAAAGGCCCAAAAATAAAGTAAATAACCTCACAACCCCCTTAATACTTAGGGAATTATACAGGGTGTCCCACGAAAATAGTCCGTTAAAAGTTCATGGGGAAACACAAATCCTAGTGTCAAATCTTGATATCGAACTAAATTATAACTTATTAATTAATAAAAGGTTTTTTTTCGTACATTTTTTCTGACTGATTGCGACCGCCCGTATATTTGATCGCGACTCCCCTGTTGAGAAACTATGGGTTAACAGAATGTTAAGATGACTGCCTGGAAGTTCTGGAACCCAAATGTGCAATAATTCTATGTTTAACTCTTTCAATTTCGCAACAGAAGAAGTTTGAAGTGGACCAGTGAGGAATAATTCCGATTATATTGAAATCGGAGTTTTCGGTTTGGGTTTTGTGGCTGAGTACCGAAAGTCTCGATTGTATAGGAATAGCTACTTCGTAGAAATGGATCCAATGCGGCATCCAATCGTCGCTTTAGCTAAGTATTGGGAATCGGCGCTATTGAGCAAGTAATCTGATTCTTAAGTAGGAGATTGATACCACTGCGGACCTCCAACATCGTCAATTATTTTGGATATCTCAATTTGTGGCGTGTGTGTGAAATTGTTCAAGCAGTATGAGAAAAATAGTTATTTTAACATGAAGTTTAGTTGTAACTGCCTAATTTATAAGTCGCATTGGTGACACAAAACAAATTTGATTTTGGCCAACGCAACATCAGTTACTCGCATCTAAAATGTCTTAAAATATCACGAATTCGCTTCCCCGGATTCGATCGCTTCTGGAGAGTTATAAGTAAGAGTATGTATCACTTACTTGGCGTAATCCGCTTTGCAGTAGACGGCCCTGTCCCTGATAAAGCAGGATGGCTGCCTGTCGAGTTGCAGTTGACAGACGCAGCAGCGGAGACACCTCGCGTGCCAGTTCCTGCCGGACACCTCCAGCAGGAACTTGTCGCTGATCGGCTCGCCGCATGCCGAGCACAGTCGGAATTCAGTCTGGAAGCACAAAGAGACAAGGAGATGAAGAAAGCGGCTACGTAAAACACGGGTAATCGCCGCGGGGGGAAGTCGCTGATGTGTGGGGCTCAACAGGTGCCCCCGGGCGCGCCCCAACCACCAGTCGCGTCAAAAGATATTTGATCCGGGGGTTGCGTGATTTATTGCTGCACACCGTGCATCGGTAATTGAAATCGTGATCTTCAAGATGGCGAGGATTATGCAATCACCAGGGGGGTAATTAATAAGAGGGCAGCGGTTTGATGTAGTCCGATTCCACCGGTGGAAAGATAATTGATATACCACAACGAGGTTGATATAGTATAGTAATTTGGTGCGCATTTTTATAGCTCAATTTATGGCTCAATTAAATCAAAAGTTTTGTATACGTAAGTTCGTGGATGCTGTATGTTGCAGCAAACATTAACAAAAGGAATTAATAATTGTCACCACTGTGTCTATTAAGTGACCATAGTTTTCACAAAAACATTCCTTTTAGACGTAAAAGGAAAGTTAAACACCCCTCATTCTTGTGAAAACCAAATATCTGCGTTCGAGATCTATTTTATTGTCGAGTACATGTTCAAATTTTAGAACTTCACTGTGTTAATTTTGCTTTTCAACACCTCTTGCATTTGACGCCTACGAATTGCTTGATTCATCTCATTTTACTGGTGTTTGATTGTCGATAACCAGAGGGGGGCAAGTTACCCGACAATTGGCTCCAGGTTGAAATAAATGACACCAATAACGACTACGAGCTCCTACTGACTTCCAGATCCTCGGCAGTTACTTCACGCGATCTGTTATCTCCGATGCCGCGTGTGTCGCGTCTTCGTACAAATCGCCTTCACGTCGAGCCTCTCCTATCGGAAGTCTCCATCTCCTATTTCCAATAAGAGAATGAAAGGGAAGCCCGACGTGAATGATGGGGATCTCACGGCGACTTAGATCTGTAATCCGCGGCTACTTTTACGGTGATATTTAATCGGATTACCGTCTCGCGGGGCACACTCCTTGAATTTTAATCCGGCACGTTTAAGAATCCCCACAAGGGGGATGAGCGTAATCATTGATATATAATGCTCTCCGCCATCCATAAACAATCATGAGCTTTCGGTACACGGAGTCATGTACGAAGTACACATAAACAAATAGATTTACTGGTTTATCGGGTGCTGGTCAAGAGATATGACATGGCATTCTATTTTGTTTTTGGAGGTGGACGTTGACATTTAGGATGGGTTATCAAAATAAATGAAGGGGCGAATGGATGAACACGGTATGTTACAATTAACTAAACTGTTACAAAATGGATTTTACGTGATTTCTCTGTGAATTTTGAATTACTGGTGCAAGCAACTTGACAATTTTTTTATATAAATCATCCAAGTAGAGGCATTATAGTGGCTATAATATAAAACTCAAATTTCTGCTAGTTTTTATTAAACAAATTATTTATTGCACATAACATATTCTTCCACTACATATGCTGTTCTAGTGTTTTTACTTGAAACTGAAAATCTACCTACGAAGGGTGTTTATTGCGCTCCATTGTGCGAACGAAATTTTATGACGGGCAATGGGAAGAGAACAGAGTCCAGAGCCGGCATCAGAAAATACAGATTCAGTGCCCAGTAGAAAATTAACATTAGTGATTCATTATCATTAAATTGTACTTTTTATTGTATTTTTAAGTGTACATATAATTAATTGTGTTTTACAAATGTAGTTAAAATGTAGTTAGTTGCGTCAAAAAGTTTTATAAATCCCTGATTTTCATTTTCGATAGTTGATGTGTTCATTTGATGATGATTGTTTTGAAATTTATCAAAATCAATTTGAGAACTGTTTCCCTCCGTAGACTGTCTAAGGGATTCTTCAACAAAACTTTCGGAATGGCTTCTTTCCTCACATAATTGAAATAGATCGTCGAACTGAGCGTCATTATAAATTGATGAAATAATTGTTGCAGTTTCACTTAACGACGTTTCCATCTTAATAAACTTTACCTTTTCACAAGTTTATAAATGATAATATGCACACGTATGTAAAATGAGTACTGTTGCATGGTGAAGGTTAACACCGACTGAAAGACAGATGTAGACTATTTGAGAAAAAGACTATTTGAGGCAGCCTTAACTGATTGTCTACCTGGACTGCATATTCGCCCAGCAATTAAGGTACCATGAACCTTAATTGCATGGGCGAATGTATAATCCTTTTAAAACCGTTTCCTAGGTGACAGCTCTTAATTATCTACTGTCGTCTGTAGTCTTGTAATTATATTGAATTGTAAAACTGTAAAAAGAATTACGTCCGCCGACTTATAAAAAACGATGTAAATAGTTGTAAGATTATTGTATTCAATTTAATTAATAAACCATTTTTATAATATGATCATAGTGATATAATTGTGTATATATCGAAGAGAAAACAATTAAGTAGCATGTTCGTCAAAAGTAAATTATTTGGTTACGTTCCTGGACGGCCGCCTCTTCTCAGCACGCCATACAATGGAGAACCCTTGACCATAATAAACCCTCATTGCAGGTACATTTTCAATTTCAAGTGAAAACACTATACATATTTGTAATCATATAAATTGAAGAGAGTGCTAAGTGGTAATGCTTTATTGCATAAAAATATCCCATTAAAATATAAATGTTTAATAAGTCAAGTAGGATGCGAGAAAATATTTAAAAAATATTGAAAATACAATGAACAAAAATAAAACTATTTGGTCTTCCGTCTTTTCTGTAGTGTTAGTTTTTGTTGATTTCTATCGTATCTCGATAACAAGTCTTCACAAAACCAACGGTATTCTTCCTCAATCACTCACCTAACTTTCGTCTCTGTGTTCACTCGGTTTAACTCACAGTTAACATAATTAGTTGGCCGTTCGGTATTCTTCAACAGGCATACATTTTTAAACGGTGTATACGCATCATAGGTTTCTTTATACAGATAGGAACCAAATTCATCAACCCGTATCAACTTAATTGCTCTAAATGGCAATGTTTCATTTAACAGATTTTTCTTTTTATGAATCAATCCTAGTTGCCCTGGTAAGGTTTCTGTTTCCCGAAAGCAATGATGCATGTCGTTCACTTTTTTTCTTGTAGGCATTTTTATAATATCGGGGTACTGCTGCGGCTTATATATCTATTCGTGGCATCTTAAAAGCTTTTCGATTCGTCCAAAATCTCTGTCCAAATCTAGATACGAGTGACCGACCTCTGGAAACTCATGATCATATCATCAATATCATCAATTGGTACATACAAACCATGTTAAAATGTTTATACTGGCCAGCGCATGAGTCGGACCAGATAATCAAATTTTCTTTATTTTTGACTTCCTTGGAACTATTTACAAAGTTGTACAAGCAACAAGCAGTTTCAGAGCTACCTCATTCGGCATTGTCTTCGGTCCAAGTTTGCATAAATGATGTGTCCCGTCTACTGTGACCAGGTGAATACAAAAATTATTAAACCTCAACTGGCGTAGATAAAATGCCTTTGATGTTGTGAGTTTAGGCAAATGCATTGTCTGCTGAAGATCTATAGCGATATAACAGAATTTGTTATTCTGTTGAACAATTTCTCTATCGTGCTTCTGATACAAATTTGCAGCCGCGGCATTTTCCTTATGTTCTTCATTTGCATTGCCTGCGTGGCAAGTGCTACGTGTGTCACTTTTTGGCTGCATAAACGATGGATTAAATTTCGTCCTGAATATTGATGCGTAGCCAATGCGTGATCCAAAAGATAATACTAAACAATAAGAAGATATCGAGAAAAACAAAACTAACAATATACAAAGTAATACTAATACCAACACTAATATATGGATGCGAAACGTGGAAGCTAAACAGACTCATGCATGTATCTTACTCAAAAAAGTAAGATACAGACACTAGAAATGAAGTATCTTACGAAAGTATACGGAGTAACCAGAAAAGACAGAATCAGAAACGTACACATAAGAAGAGAACTAGAAATAACCGAACTAAACAAAATAATAGAAGACAGACAGCTGCAATGGTTGGGACACCTACACAGAAGAAAATACACAAATCAAACAAAAAATCACATGGCAAACAAAAATAACCGGAAAAAGAAAAGTGGGAAGACAGAAAAAGAAGTGGGATAAATATGTCGAAAATATTATGGAAAGAAGAGGAATATCTAACGCCCAAATGAAGAAAATCACAGGAAACAAGAAGATCTGGAATCTACTAGTAAAAGAAAATACAAGAAATTGAAAAACTACAATATTATACACCCGAAAGGATAGAAGAATTATGACTACAATAATAATAATAATATTGATGACAGAAAAAGAAGTGGGATAAATATGTCGAAAATATTATGGAAAGAAGAGGAATATCTAACGCCCAAATGAAGAAAATCACAGGAAACAAGAAGATCTGGAATCTACTAGTAAAAGAAAATACAAGAAATTGAAAAACTACAATATTATACACCCGAAAGGATAGAAGAATTATGACTACAATAATAATAATAATATTGATGCGTAGGAAGATTTTTTCACTAAAAATGTCTCCCCTCGTTTTTCAGCTTTGCACTCTGCCAAATACCAACGGTACATCCGCGACATGTTTAATACTGGCGACAGATAGAGCTTACGAGGGTTGCTGTTTCGGAAATAATGGGACGCTTCTGAACGAAACTTCATTATATGCGCAACAATTGCTTCCACCACGTTGTCGTTTAACTTATATGGTCTGTTGGAGTGACGACCCCTCATAACTTGTAATGGTGCAGTTTCGCCGTTTTTTATTTTTTGTTGTATTAGGTCAACTTTTCCTCTACCGATTTGATGTATGTTAAAGCAGGCCGTTTTGCACACAATTTGTTCTACATTATTTAATATGACAGCATATTTGTTGGAACAAGTTTTGGGCTTTTTTACATTTTTCTGTGGACGACCAACTGGTACCGATCGAATACTCCTGAAGAGCAGAGCATTTTTCGCATTTATATCTTGTAGGTTGTAAAAATCGGTTTTACGTACGCGTTTTCTGTCGTGTAGGCTAAATTTTTTATTACATTTTAACCTACATTTTTCATCACAAAGACCAGTTAAAACCGTATTTTTTGCTTCCATTTCTTTCCTCTTATAAGAAATATAGGCCTCTCCACTCCCTCTTGCTAACGCTTGTTTTTTAATTTTTCCATTCGTTTTCATTTTTCACTCTCTTCCTACTAACTTTTTCTTTTACAGGAAATTCCTTTTTCTTTTTCTTTGGCAAGGTGCTTGTGGTAATGTTGGAATGGACTATTTCATGTTTAGGATTTGAGCCCTGATTTGTGTTGGTGCTTCTATTATAATCAGGATGTTGTTTTGATACTACTACCAGAAGCTGTTTGAGAAGCAAGTTCTGGTGAAACGACAATTTCTTCGTCCTCTGTTTCGTTATCACTAGAGCTTAGGTAGCTTTCGTCACTCAGACGTGGTTGATACTCATTACCTTGAGTAATGAGAACTCATCATCATCATCACTATCTGCCTGACAAATGGAAACTATACACAACCAGAGCCTTCAAAGACGTCCTTAAAAGATTCTTAAACGAAGGCAACTTTTACACGCTCCAAGAATACATGGATTGCAAAATAATAAATAAGAAAATTAAACTTCGCGAATCATTATCGGGATAAGAGCATAACTCTATACGTACTGACTAGAACTATAAATTTAGGTTCAATAAACTTTACTTACTTACTTATCATCACCAGATGAGTCTCTAATACCTGGAAAATAGTATGATCTATGTTTCTTTTTGCATTTTTGCCTTTTTCAGCAATAGCCACATATTTTGGCCTCTTGATGACATTTTTGGTATTTTAATCAATAACTATACATTTATTATTCTATTGTAGCGATGTACACAAAGACACAACACTAAACTTATAGGTTATGTTTAATTATTGTGATATCTGCGTATGCTCAGATGAAGCTTAGCATGTTCTTTCACTATTACAGTTGCAACTTTTTACAGCGAAAGAGTGGAAGTACGTGTTATTTGCATCTACATGCACATAGCATATTCATCCATTTACAGTTTACAGAATGTTGGAACATAACATCTTCTTCCACTCCACAATTCCAAGAAATAATTTATTTCTAAGCATGGAAGTCCGTGACATGATAGAGTAGCACATAAAATGTTCTTCCACCAAAAAAACTCAATTTTTCAAAAATGTAAGGTAACACATTCATCCACTCGCGCCTTCAAATATTACTGATATTGTTATTCCCAGTTTATCGGCGATACCATCAATGAGGCAGTGAACCGTAATTTCTTTAACATTTTACAACTCTGGCTTCGCTTACGGAATTGGTGTGGAATATTCGGAACATCAAATCTCCAGGACGTAATTAATGGTTCGGCAATAATTAATAAAATAAGAACGCGACGTCGGGGTTGCATTGAGAGTATGGACGTGCTGTGGAGCATTAACCTGGCATGGGGAGGCAGTGTATGGAGGTTGGTGGTGTTAATTAACTAATTTATAACAACACCGGCAGACGCCGACGAGACGTGAGGTGCGAGGCCTGAAAGAGATGATGGACTTCCGTGGACCGGGGGGGATAAATTATTTTTAAACAGTGGGACGCTCTCCGTTCCATTACTTTAAACACGGCCATAGATCAAAAATGCACGGACGGACACCGAGGATTTATCTCTTCGTCCTGTCCTCACCTCCGCTCCTCCGTAACGTATTGCCTCATCTCGCGCCTCCATTAACGGCGAGAGGTGTTGCTACGGAGGAGCTTCACGCCAGTCCGACTGTGCGGGATACTGGTACATTATAAACAACAACACAGCGAAATATACTGCCCATCGGCGGGCCGCGATCTTTCACAGCTGTGGGCTCTTCAGGGAATTATTTACAGTTACATCCTATACTAGTCGACTCACACCGGTCTTACTGCAGATGATAAGTTTTCTGCTGGATAGACCTTGTTATCACGCGCCTCCGCCGAAGGGCGAATCCTTGTTATCACGCGCCTCCACCGAAGGGCGAATTCTACCTGCGGATAGGTGACGCGACTCAACTTAAATTGATTTCGTTCATCGAGATAAGCACTAAATTAACTATTGTTAATAGGGAAAATATGGAAAAGCTCCTGGCCCTGACGACCTACCTGCAGATGTGCTTTTGCTGATTGAAGAGAAACATTTAGATGCTATAACCTCCCTATTTAGTAAGATCTACGAAACAGGTATAATACCACAATAATGGCTTCAGTCAACGTTTGTCCCACTTCCTAAGAAGAATAACGCCAAAAAAATGCGGAGTACACCGTACGATTAGCCATACTATAAAGATCTTTCTCAAAGTCATCCACCGTAGGATTTACAAGAAACTGGAAGAAGGTATAGCAGATACCCAGTTTGGCTTTAGAAAAGGAGTTGGCACAAGGGAAGCCTTGTTTGCCTGCAATGTCTTGATGCAGCGGGGTCTGGATATCAACCAAAGGGTGTACGCCTGTTTTTTAGATTATAATAAAGCATTTGATAAAGTGAGACACAAACAACTAATACAAGTACTGGAACGAAAAATCCCGACACAAGAGATATACAAATAATAGTAAAACTGTACCTAAACCAAAGTGCGTCCGTTCGCGTGCAATCCGAACTAACGAAAGCCGTTGAGATCAAGCGAGGAGTCAGACAAGGGTGTGTTCTCTCTCCACTCCTCTTTAACATCTATTCAGAAGAAATCTTCACCGAAGCCCTCGAAAGAGAAGACGGTGGAATACGAGTTAACGGCATCCCACTGAACAACTTGCTTTACACGCACGATACAAGACCTTCAAAATATGTTGAATAACGTCGTCACAACTAGTAGAGAATATGGGCTGACACTCAATGTTAAGAAGACCAAATACATGATTGTCACCAAAACTGAAGTACACAATGAATATCTGTATGTGGAAGGCGAAAGGCTGGAAAGAGTCGAGAGGTATGACCATCTAGGTACAAACGTCGACTGCGCCATGGATTACTGCGCAGAAATAAGGATTCGCATTGAGAAAGCCCATGCATCCTTTGTGAAGATTAAAAAGCTACTCTGTAGTCACGACCTGAGCTTGGACCTCAGAACCCGGATGCTCAAATGTTACGTATTCCCAGTCCTTTTGTATGGTGTAGAAGCTTGGACCCTCAACGTGTATTGCGAGAGGAAATTAGAAGCCTTTGAGATGTGGACCTACCGTAGGATGTTGAGAGTATCATGGATAGAACATGCGACCAACGTGGAGGTTCTGAAAAGAATGGAGAAAGACAGAGATATCCTGCTGGAAGTGAAAAAAAGAAAATTGCAATATCTCGGTCACATCACGAGAGTTCCGAAATATGAGATTCTACGACTCATCATCCAAAGAAGAATCGTAGGAAAAGATCTATCGGAGCGAGAAGAATGTCCAGGCTTAGGAATCTGCGAAAATGATTTAATGCCACGTCAGCTGATCTATTTAGGGCTGCAGTTTCCAAAATTAAAATAGTAATGATGATAGCCAACCTCTGGAATGAAGACGGCACATGAAGAAGAAGAATAGGGAAAAGCATACAAAATACACACAAAAATAATTACAAGGGACATTAACAATACATACAAATTTATAGTGGGTCAATAAAATCAAACCTTGTTCTACAATCCTCCATTTACCCCGTGCAATTCTACTAGCTAACCTGCCCTCCTCCCCCCCGCCCCCCGGATGTACGGACATTAATTACACAAATTAAAAAGAGGAGAGACAAAATAATTGACATGTACAAAAGACATAGAGACAAAGAGGAACAGGGAATAAACGAGTCAAACACAATATTTAACATAAGCAAGAAGATACTAAGGTCGCTTGAGCAGCGGAAAATCCAACAGGAAGAAAGAAAGGCCAACCAACAGAAAACTGAAAGCGAAAATAACAAAGAAGAACAAAACAAAGAAAAGATGGAAGAACTGAAAGGAATGATGCAAGATTTAATGCGAGAGGTGAGGCAAAACAATGAAGAATTAAAAAAAAAACAACGAAGAGATAAAGAAAGACAGCGAAGAACTAAAAGAACTAAAATACGAAATACAAACAATAAGAAGAGAATCAAATGAGAATGAAGAAAAGTGAGAAAACGAAAAACAATCGAAGATGAGAAAAAATCAAGACCTAGAGGAACGAGCGCAGAAAAAGAAAAGAAGAGAAATAATATCGTAATAAAAGGTTAAACAACAAAGGAGAAATAGTAAAAGAAGAGATAGAAGAGTTCCTAACAAGAGAACTAAAAGTAGAAATAAAACAAATATCTAAATCAAGACATGGTACTATCAGAAGTGGAAACGAGGGAGATGAAAAATAATTCAAGAAAGCTAAGAACAATGACAAGAAAGACAAAAAGAACAAGAACATACTACAATATACAAAGAAAATGATTTAGCGTTGGAAGAAAGAAAAAGACAAAGGAAATGAAGTAAGAATGGGCTACAGAAACATAGTAATTCATGGAACAGAATACAGATGGAACAAAAGGAGAAAAGGAATGGGAGTAGTAGAAGGTGCCAAAGAGGGCCCAAACAAAATAAACCAAAAACCAAGACAGAAGACAAACAGCGACAACACACAGGACAAAATAGCAATAACAAAATAAAAAGAAAAAGACAGGAGGAAGGGAAAAAAGACAAAAAACAGAAAAAAAATAGGGGAAAAAATAGGGATATGGAACATTAGAGGATACATGGAAAAAGAAGCAGAACTGGTGAAGGAGATGAGAAAACATAAACTAGAAATACTAGGAATTACCGAAACAAAAAAGAAAGGACACGGAATAGAAAATATACATGGAGGATACTGGTAGATATAGACAGGATTAAACAGATTAAAAGGAAATAGCAAAAGGAGGAGCAGGAATAATAATAACACCCGAAAGGATAAAATATGTAATAATAGAAAAACATATAAACGAAAGAATAACGACCATAGATATCAAACTAGTCGATGATGAAACATAGACACTGATAGACGCATACGGACCGAACGAAGACGCAAACCAGAACAAAATAGCAATTACAAAATAAAAATAAAAAGAAAGGAGGAAGGGAAAACAGACAAAAACAAAAAAAAAAAACAAAAAATAACAATAGGGACATGGAACATTACAGGATACATGGGAAAAGAAGCAGAACTGGTTCTCCTTTTCACAGGAGATGAGAAAACATAAACTAGAAATACTGGGAATTACCGAAACAAAAAAGAAAGGACACGGAATAGAAAATATACATGGAGGATACTGGTAGATATGGACAGGAGTAGATGAAAATGAAATAGCAAAAGAGGAGCAGGAATTTTAATAACATCGGAAAGGATAAAAGATGTAATAAAAGAAAAACATATAAACGAAAGAATAACGACCATAGAAATCAAACTAGTCGAGGATGAAACATGGTCAGTTGCATACGAACCGAATGAAGACGCAAAGAAAGAAGAGAAAGACACATTCTTTGAAAACATACAAAGGGAAGTAGATGAAGGAAAAGAACACATAATGATAATGGGAGATCTAAACGGAAGCGTAGGATGCCAAAATAGCAGAATAGAAGAGATAATGGGAGAAGAAGAAGAAGAAATCAAAAACAACAATGGGAAAAGAATCATACAATTATGAATTGTATGATTCTTGTAATGTTGTAATGTAATTATGAATTATGAATTGAAAACAACCTTGCGATCATAAATACAAAATTCAAACACAAAAACATACACAATTACATAAGGGAACAGCCAAGCAGAAACTAAAGATCGATAATAGACTACCACCTAATTAATAGAAACAGCTGGAACCAAATAATGAATGTCAGAGTTACAAGGAAAGCTGAAATTAGAAGTGATCACCACCTACTAAAAATGGACATGAGTTGGAAGAAAATACAAAAAAAACAGAGAAGAGGAGGATAAAAGTTAAAGAAAAGATAACATCCTACAGATTAAGAGAAACACAAGAGAAATACAAAGAAATACTACAAAATAAATTTAGAGAGAGCCAAATGAAGCTAAACATAGAAGGAAAATGGAAAACATTCAAAAGAAATATACTAGAAGAGGCAAGGGTTGACCTGCGGAACAACAAAAATTTTAAACAAGTAAATGAAAAAGACAAACTGCTGGACAGAGGAAGTCAAAAAGGAGATAAAGCTAAAAAAGGAAAATGGAAAAGATACCTACATACAAAAAAATAGAAGATTATAAAAAATACAAAGAAAAGAGAAATATAACGAATTCGATAATAAAAGAAGCAAAACAAAAGTCATAGATGAAACTTGGTGAAATGAACTTGGTGAAACTTGGTGATGAAACTTGGTGAATCTTGGCCAGAACCAAAAACAATTCTACGGAACACTAAAGCAACTAAAACAAAAAAAAAGAACACAACATGATGAACATAAAAGATAAAAATGGAACAATTTTCACGAATGAAGACATGACAATGTAAAGATGGAGACAATATTTCAAAGAATTAACCGAACAGGATGAAGAAGAACAGCATGAAGAAGCAATAAAAGAACTAAAAAACGGGAAAGAACCAGGAACAGACGATATAACCCCAGAGATGATGAAACACATGGGAGAAGAGGGAATAACACAAATAACGAAACTAATAAATGACATAATAAGCAGCGGGGAAACACCAAGAGAATGGAATAAAGGAATAATTCTACCAATACATAAGAAATGGGATAAAATAATATGCGAAAATTACAGAGGAATTACACTAACAAGTATAGCAAATAAGATAATGACCAGGGTATTAGAAAAAATTATGCGAGACAAACTAGAAACAACAATAGAGGACAGCCAGTGCGGATTCAGAAGAACGAGAAGTACGCAAAACAAAATTTTCATACTCAGACAACTGAGTATGAAAAGAGTAGCGAGAAACTAATTAAGAAGAACAGAGAAATGCACATATGCTTCGTAGATCTCGAAAATGCATTCTACAGGATAAGGAGAGAGGACATATGGAACGAACTAGCAGAGAGAAGACTAGAGGAAAAAATAATAAATGTAATAAAATATACATGTACAGAGAAAACAGAAATATTGTGAGAACAAATTATTTTCGCTTTGTTTTTCACGCCACACTTGAAAAACTATTTAAACTTTTTTTTCTGTAACGGATATTCCATTAAAGTCAACTTATTATACATCTTCCGGATAGCAATTTGGATTCAGAAAAATAATCTTTATCAGAAAAAAAAAATAAGAAAATATATGTAACCATTTCAAAAATAAAAGTTGACTATCGCTGAAATGAAAATTGATTTTGCAAAAAAACAAAATTAGGGCCCCTTTGTAGAACATGTGGAGCCATTTAATCTTATTTTTGTTTTTTTATATCGGCCAATAAATAAAGGAGTTATGGTCAGCGGCGTTTTTTAGGAGACCCTGTATTATACCCTCAAAATATATATATATAGAGTGGCATGCAGCACATGTTGGGTACTAACTAGTAATAATATAAATATATCATTCGTATATCGAGGCTCGGTGAGTTAGTTTTTTTTTTGAGACTTTCTAGTTATTCCGGTATAACGTAATTTATATACAGGGTGGTGCGTCGGGAAGCGCACTATAGGGATTTACATGTAAAAATTTAAATCTTTAAATATTGTCTTCCGTAATTATTTTAGAGAAAAACTGTAACGAACTCTATTGTAGGGCACAAAATACTGCATCGATTTATGCTATTACTTTTTCTTTTCCGTTATCTATTACCTAAAAAATCTACGAAATAATAGAAAAACTTTTATAAAATGATAGGTGCTTGGAAATTAGAAAATAAAAAATTGCATTTTACATGTATCAGTAATGTATTATAACCGTAAATTTTATATTTACATTGTTATAAGTTTGTTACGTAAGTAATAGTCATCTGTGTTTTTAAAATCAATATATAAATAAGCCATAATTTACTGACTGTAAAATGTAAGGTTATAAAGCATCACTGACACATGTAAAAGTCATTTTCTTTGCTTTTTATTTTCAATTCACCCATGATTTCTTAAAAAGTGTAACTTCCATTTCGTCAATTTCTTAGGTTATGAATAATAAAAAATAAAAAGAAACAGCATAAAATGACGCAGAATTGTTTGCTCTACAAAAGAGTTCATTATAGTTTTTCTCTAAAATAGTTAGGGAAGGACAATATTTAAAGATTTAAAATTTTACATGTAAATCTCTATGGAGCATTGTTTGGCGCACCACCTGGTAAGTAGGTAGTTGTGTGAATTGTTTGTTAGTATTTAAAATTCATTAACAATTTATGAATTATAATATCATATTACATTGTTGAATAATGTGGAAAGCAAAATAAATTATCAAATCCAATTCTACGAAGTAGGTACCACCCTGCGCGACTCGCTCCGTCTTCACCTATGTTAGACAGGGCCTGCTAACAAAGGCATGAGGAGTTGTTGGTGTAGGTATTTCAGAAAAGCATTAAATTTGTTGCTGTTGCTCCGGCAGCTAGCAGACCTTGATGGGTATCATTGCCTTATTATGCGGGTGTGAAAAGTTCCCTTGATCGACCGGTGTCAGCATGAGAAATGCCAGTTTTGACCTCGTGAGGGTCCACACTCAGGTCCGATAATAAACTCCATAAGTCAGTGGCTGACTGACAGGTCCCGGACCCTGCGCGTTGTTGTACAAATAAAGAGGCTGATGGATGGCCTCAAACATTCCTACCGATCGCTAATGGCAGCGATTTATCTGCTTAATCAATTATACATCCGACGCCTCCACCAAGGTGGCATTAATGCAAATCCACTTATAATCTGATTATTGGCTGAGGGTGCTGCGTGGGGCACGAGGACACAACAGACAAGAGGACAATCGGCTTTTACGGTCGGTGTGCGTGGAGCGTGTCCCCGGGACTCCGTGAATTTGTGAAAAATAACTGCCCTTATGAAGCTTCGAGAGGCTCATGCCTTTGTGTCCATTGTGTGGAGATCCCATGGCCCTCTGCGCCTTTTTGTCACCTTCGAGAGGCGAGCAATTGTTTGCTGCCTGTTTGCAAAGCCAAAACGTGCACCTTTTTCCAGAAAACTGGCGCCGCAATAAAAACTAAATGGAAAGTCACAGTCAATAGAAAACCGATATAGGAACGACTAAATAGCTGTAAAGGTACATTTAGCTTGTGGTACAAAAGGAACGTGCGTTTCAAATGCACGAGAATAACTTAACCGTGCATAGGCGGAGTTTGTTCACGACTTGCAAATAGCTTACCATCTTTATTCGCCAAAGCAGAACAATTTTATGATGTGTAAAATATTGTAGCAATTATATGAACCCCACCATATTTTATTTTCTTATTTTGAGCCAAGTTGTACGATATGGGTACAACTTGGCGGGGCCGAAGGGTGCAGCTGCTTTATTGTTGTTTACAGAAAAGTTAGTTGTTGAAACTGTTCACTGCTAACTAAAACACGCTTCCATTCGTCTAACCACTTACCGAACTTACCCTTCTACTGTCGCAGTGCAAATTTTAAATTATCTCCTATTTGGAAAATTGACCTTGGGTTGCATTTCTCCCTTCTCTTTTTTCTTCTATTTTTCTTTATTTTCAGAAAATTTCCTAATCCACATTTTTTTAATATATTCGGTGTACTTCTGGCGATGTGTAATTTATATATTTCTTTTATGCTTGTTTGTTTTCTTCTCATTAATGTGACCCTTCTCTCCACGATTGTTTCTTTGGTGGTGTAATTGATATGCGATTTTAATTTGTCGCATACTTTGTAGTTTTGACTTATAGGGGCTCTGTGTTGCATTTGGATGCACATGTATGGTGGTTTTCGTTTCTAGGCGTTATTTGTTAACCAGAATTTATACATCTGTCGTCAATCCTCTTACCAATAAAATTTGGCTAGGATGCACCTCTCTGTATTAATCGAAAACAGAGTTTTGTCCTATAGATATAATGGTTTCTTAATGGTACCTAATAATAATATTTCTAATCCAGAAATTGGCATTTCAGAATTCCAATGCGTGCATGACTGATGTCCTTATGTTATGAATCCCATTATCCGTCCGCCTCGCACTCTCGCGCACAAAGGGCGTCTCATGGGATAATCCACATATTTAGTGGGCATTTAAATGGAATCGCGGCGAATAAACTATGGTTAGTGCGGCGTGTCTTCTTGGCCAGACCCATAAATATGACCTGGGTCTGGGCAGGACCATGTGAGGACCTCGTAGGTCCTAAGGCCGTCGTGCCGTCCGCCATTGTCATGTCCTGGTTCGCCGTACGCCTCCACAACGTCGTTAAAACGTAATATTTATGACAAAGTTATCACGATGAATGAAATAAGAATTAGATGATGTGTGGCTCGTGCCTGGAATGTAATCTGTAATGAATGTACAGTTTTTAATGACAACATATTGAATATTGAACTATTAAGTTTTTTAGAAGTACAGTTACGGCCAGTGAAAACAGACAGCCATTACCCCCATATACGAAAATATAATCATTTATAATCCAAGCTTGGAAATGGCGTAATAAAGTATTTAGTATTTTTTATCGAATTTGGGAAAAGCGCGAGATATTAAATAATAACTTAGTAAATCTAAAATATAATGCGCGCCCATTTGGTCTTAAGTTTTTCATAGTTATTTAACATACAAGTGTATAAAGTCTTGTTAAATGTTTAATGGTGATTTGCGTGTAAACCACGAGAGTGGTACGAGGGAGTAAGCCATGAGAAGAATGAACAGACTTTTTACAAAAACATGTTAAAAAACAGAGAAACAACTTGCTATGTTTTTACCTTGAATTTACTTGAAAATGACCGTAAGAAGTCGAAACTCGAGTCATTATTTTATTGTATACCATGTCATTAAATCAATAAACATTTTGTGGTAAAAACATAGCAAGCTGTTTCTCTGTTTTTTAATATGGATTGTCACGTAGTAAAGGTCGAAACCATCCTGATGATTAAATGTGTGTTACATTGTATGGTACATGTATGTATCATTTTATCTACGATCATAACGATTTACTTACTAAAATAATCATTTGGGATTTATTTTTAATGTTCGACATGCAAGAAGTACCTCAGCGTGCATTGATTTTCACGTGTTACCCATCAGCAACCCATTTTTTTTTCTTATATACAGGGTGTCCTACGCTAATGGACCAATAAAAGTTTATGAGTTTCCCAATAAAATAATTTTTTTAAAAAATCATCCAAACATGGCTGACTCCGATATTCTCAGGTGAAATACTTTCAACTTTCAACCTTATGTCACTTCCGGTTCTACCGGAAGTAGCCATCAACTTTTGTTCTTTAATTGAAACACACTACAGGTTGTCCAAGATAAGGATGCTGTTGATCCTTTGATTACCGCTCTGCAAAGCATACAGTGTCCAAGATAAGGATTAACTGCATGGGGATCTCGGAAACCGTAAAAGTTACAAAGGCGGTTAAATTACAAAAAAGTTGCGCAATTTAGTGGTCAGTAATATTCTGTTGAGAAAACCAGAAATTTCAGCTTACTTCCGGAGATATTCCACAAAATCCGAAATTTTTCGATATGGTCTTTATGTTTTTCTGAAGTTATTGGAAAATGTATAAAAAAACAAGAGGCACTTTTTCATTGCAACTTTTTTAGCTCCTCAAGACAGCGTTTTGTTTGGAAAGAAACTATCATCAACTTTATATTTTTATATGGCCCGTAATTAAAGTACCCCCTGTATTAAATTGAACTTCCCATTACGAATTCAACGATTTATATCACACTATGGTTTCTCATGTTTTTATTCAGAAAAAAAAGGCTTGTTAATACATTTCGAACATTTTGGTGTAGTAGGCGTTGAAATGAGCTATGAAGACAAAATTTATTAAGTAATTTTGAGATTTTAAGATAATTAAATGAACAGAACAACTATCATAATACCACAGTAACAAAATAATAAGTGTGGTTCTCAATAACTATAATGTTTCAATGTTTAATAACTATTCTTGCTCAATTGTTTTTAGTTACTATTTTGGTACCTATTCTGGGTTAAAATAGGTAATAATTGTTGTCTTCGTCGTCATTAAATGAACAGAACAATTCTCATATAACAGTAAAAAAATTGTAATTGTTGTTCTAAATAACTATACTGTTTCAATGGTTAGCAACTATTCTTGTTAAATAAATTTTTGTTACTATATTGGTACATATTCTCAGTTCAGAGTTCAAATTAAGTAATAAGTTTTATCTTCGTAGCCATTAAATGAACAGAACAATTCTCATATCTCAGTAAAAAAATAATAAGTGTGGTTTCAATAACTATAATATTTCAATGTTTAACAACTATTGTTGCTAAATTATTTTTAGTTACTATTTTGGTTACTTAGTTACTAAAATTACATAATATCGTCTTCATTAATTCAACGCCTACTACTAGAAAATGTTTGAAATGTATTAACAAGCCTTTTTCTGAATAAAAACATATAAAACCATAAAGTTGATATAAATAGTTGAATTCGTAATAGGAAATGCTATCTAATACAGGATGCACATTTTTTTACGGGCGATATAAAAAAATAAAGTTGATGATGGTTTCTTCGAAACAAAACGTTGTATTGAAAATTTGTAAAGGCTGTCTTATAAAGCTAAAAATGTAACAATGACAGAGTGCCTTTGGTTTTTTGATACCTTTTCAAATAACTTCGGAAAAAAATTAAAACGATTTAGGATTTTGTCGAATATCTCCGGAAGTAAGCGGAAATTTCAGGTTTTCTCAACAGAATATTACTGACCGATAAATAGTGCAACATATTTGTAATTTAACCGCCTTTGTAACTTTTACGGTTTCCGAGATCCCCATGCAGTTGATCCTTATCTTGGACACCCTGTACATTATTAAGTCTTTGGCTTCCCCGTTTGGGATTCCCTTTTGGGAAAACTTGGGATTGCGTTTCTTTTGCGAGAAGTTCAATATTTGGTGAAACTAATTTGTTGCTACGCGAAGGGAGTTTTCTAAATTAGTATCAATAATCCTTGATCTGTTTTTTAATTTCCTAAAATTCATATCTTGAAAATAATTGCTCACAGCAATAAGTACTACGAAGAGAGACATAATTTTACATATAAAATTAATTAAATTTGGATATTTAGTTTTTTGGTGAACGTGATTTGTAGCTACGCGAAGGAAGTTTTCCAAATTAGTATCAATAATCTTTGATCTGTTTTTTAATTTTCTGAAATTCATATTTTGAAAATAATTGCTCACAGCAATAAGTACTACGAAGAGAGACATAATTTTACATATAACATTAATTAAATTTGGATATTTAGCTTTGAAAACATATTTCACGTAAAAGTATTCCAGAGGTACCCCACGAAACTGATTTTTCATAACATAATTTGGCTGAAGTTTAAACAATTCCTTTAAAGCGACATTTCCACTACCTCCACGTTTACGTCGAAGGGAGTCATGAGTATCTAAATTGAGGTGCACGTAAATGGAAATCCTCAAATCTGGATGTAAATTATGTATTTAACGAAGGTAGTTCAATGAAGAAGAAAGAAATTGTTATGAGTAGCTAGGAGTGGAAAATGATAGGTATTTGATTCTGATTTTGGCTAGTAATAATATAAATATCTAAGTTTTTCACAACCAAAGTTTGCATAGAAAATGCATAAATCTGCATATTCGTATTTAACTCGTTCTAGTAATTGGTGACACCAACCAAAAAAGCAAAATCAAATAACTATGCATCATCTCCCCAAGGTTGGACTAGTTCTACGTTGCCCTTCGAATTTATGAAAGTTTGTACATCTTCTCTTAACTCATCAAATCTGTTCAACATTTTGCATTTACTGAACCAGCGAACTTCACAATGACAAAGGACGTCCCAATATTCCGTTTGGAACTCCTGCAGGAATTGCTGGAACTGGCGGTGGAAATTCAAACCTCTTGATTCAATAAAATTAATATCCGAAATAACTGTCTCCGATTTAGCGCAGAGGTTTTCTTGATGAATAATACAGTGAAATTTGAACTGATTACACTGGTCAGCACAATATTTGTCCCTTAGACGTCAATAGCCAATTCCGATAGAATTTTTTTTTGCTGATTTCAGAAACGTCAACAAAAATTTTCTAGGACGTCAGCATTTTGTGATCCTTCAATTTTTGTAAAATGTGTAACTATATAGTACACTATGATACACTAGTATAGTACGATATAGTAGAAAAACTGTGTAAAAAATCCAACAAAAAAATGACTAGCAACAATTTTTTTTTGCATTTCGTACATATACATTTAAATTGAAGGGACTACACATACACTTATTAATATCAATATTTTCCTTTGATAATTCTGATTTTATTTTAGCCATCAATTCTACAAGGTACCTTATCATCGAGGGAGCTCCATCTTTGCGAAGTTTGGTTTAAGCACTAAGTAAAAAGATTAACAATTTCTTCAAAAATGTCTTCTTCTTTTGTAGTGTCTTTCATGGCTTGAAGCGCGAGCAAATCTTCTGTTATTTTTAAATTTTGGTCGTCTGCGCGAATAAAAATTGCTAGTTGCGCGTATCAGTAATATCAGTGCTTTCGTCCAATGCTATGGAAAATGCAACACATTTTCCCACAACTTTGCTAAGAGCGACTTTTATGTATTCTGTCATTACAACTAGTCAGCTTGTGACTGTTCTTCTCGATAAACTAACTTCTTCGAACGTTTTCCTTTTTTTTTGGGCACAAGATATTTGCCACTTCTATTAAGCATTCTTTCACAAATTCGCCTTCTGAGAACGGATTCCAATATTCTGCCAATTTCTAAATAACAACATAACTACCCCGAATGATATCTTCATCGTCTGCTCTGCGTTTTAGAAAAAATATTTTGTTGACCCACTAAATTATTTTCCAACTTTTCGATTCTGTCACATTTTAATTGTCCTGGTAAACTTTCGTTTTTTTGCAAATGTTAGGTGTTATAATGTCCTTTTAAATTGTACTCTTGTAAAACGACGACGGCTTCGTTACATATCAGTCAAATTGGCTTGTCCTTACAAATAACACAAAAATATTCTTTCGTCCACTTCTCCAGGAAGGTACGATGTTCTTGATGAACCTTTCTGTATTTACTGTTTGAAGGTGCGGACATATTTTATGACCAGATTTGTTTTTAGATTTCAAAACAATCAAACAATCCGATCTTGACTAACCGCATCTTCTGCACTTCCCTACTATTCTTTAATTAGATCTGCAGGAAACTGGCGGCAATCGCAGCTACTTCTCCTTATATACCGGGTCGCGGGTGGCATAAGTATCTCGAATATTCCTGAATTTACTAGCACTAAATATAGAATATTTTTGTACAATAAACTTATGATTTCTGATTTCTCGCGCTGCGGGATTTACAACTAACTTACAACGTTAAGTAAAAACCGCCGATTACTCAGGCCTTCCTCCTCATCATCGCTCACGCCTTTGCCTGCCCTTCCCTCCGCCTCTTCGGGTTGCTGTAACCGGTGGCGTGCGTGACAGTTCCTGACTGCACATACACATAAACATATACCACCGGCGACAAGTACACGGTGCAATAAATATCCTACGGTGGCTGGCACCCTTGTAAAAGTCAATGCAGAATGTTTCATAATGGGCCACAATGGGTGAATGGGTGTCATGAGGGGGCCCTGTGGTCGTGGGCAAAACCCGCCCGACGCGCATCATTACACTCCCAACGAATTTCTGGTTGAGGATGACGGGGATGACGACCACGGGCACTTCCCCGCAAAAACGTGCTATTCATAAATCAAGGAATCGCACGCTTTCCGGAAGTCGAGATTCGTGTGGGAAAAGCACTTATTTCGAGATTTGATCATGATTATATTAAAGAATAATATTACAATAATATTAACAATATAATGATAATATAACAATAATAATATTTATTTGTCAAAATTCAGAGATGGTATTAATGAGATTTTTAAAACAATAATAATAATAATACTGTATTTGTGTTTGTGATTCAGGAATCAATATTCCATGTCATCATTAATTTGACTGCAATCAACAATTGCAGTCCAATTAATTTGTTATTTGTTGCTATTCCGAAGTATTTGTTGCTATTACTATTTCTTATTTTCAATATGAATAATTACTCGAACGAAGAGATAGTTTTTATGGTTAAAACATTATACAGAGTGGCTAGGAAAACCCCGGCCACTTTTCAAACTATGAATTAACACCAGCTATCGCTGTTTTTTTTTCAATTTTTAGGTATTCAAATTAAAATTTGCTATGCTGCTTTCCACTGTCAACAAAACAAAATATCGTAATCACCAAACATCGTAAAAAACAGCGACAGCTGGTGTTAATAGTTGGAAGTGGCTGGGGTTGGTTTTCTTAGACACACAGTAAAGTGGCGTTAGTTTGCGGAAAGTGTGACATGTTTTCTGTTAAAATTAATAACAGCCCAAACTCGTCAGTACGCAAGTAAGCGCAGAAATTTTAACAAATTGCTAATATTTTAGCAGAATCAAAATCTATAGGTGGATAGTATTCAATTATGTTTACCATTGCTTTAACAAAAATTTAAACCTTCAAATTATAATAAAATTAAGGTGATCGATGAAATGTTGAGGCCGATTGCACTAAATCGGAAGAACATGTTTTGGTATTGATAAGTATTAAAAACACAAAATTAATCTACTGGAACCCAATACTTAAAACATTAATATTTGGGCTGGCAGCGGCTCATTTGATTAAACAAAACTTTAAATATGGAAACTTATTTAGAACTTTGTTGAATAAGGCCACTTCAGAGCAAGTGGCAAGAGAAAATTATGAGATCTGGTTTCGACAATATTTTATTTTCTTAAATCCATTAAATGCGCAAATATTATCTATGTTAAAAAACAATGTCAAACCACAATGTGCATGTTTAAATTAGTTGATTTGTAATTAAGACTCTATTTCTACCTTTTATCACAATATTGATAACTAAACCCTACTGCAGTTTCGACTACAATCTCATTATCAAGTGACTTATAAAACTGATGAATAAAACAGACCTACAATAAAAAAGAAATTGTTTTGGTGCCGAGGATTTTGGAACTGATGGCTTGGGGATTCAAATATAGCTAGGATTGGAACTTAGCTATATTCAAGTCACTTAAACTAAATATGAAATCCATTTTGTCTCTATCAGTTCTACTTTTTTAGATAATGTTTTGTTTAATGTGCAGTTCTACACGCAATGTGTTGCAAGAGCCTCGCGTGATATTTGTGTTTAGGAAAGAGTTGTTATAAAGTTAAATTAAAACTTACTGTGTTGTGGATTGTTGTATTTGTGTTGTAGAATAGTGAATCATAATCAATAAGTGAATCATCGTGATGTGTTTTGCTACATATGCGGAGAATACACGTTAAAATAAAACAGAAACACAATTAGTGACTTTATAAAGAGAGCTTATCTTGGATACTTTGGTGTTAGGCTTGGTGATCAGGATAAAACCTGGGCACCGCATCAGGTCTGTAAGACTTGCACAGAACTTTTACGACAGTGAACTATCGGGAAAAGAAGAAGTCTGAAATTCGGCGTACCAATGGTTTGGAGAGAACCCAAAAACCACCTCGATGACTGTTATTTCTGCCTAATTAATATTCATGGAATTAATCGAAACAACCATAGCAAGTGGAGTTATAGTGATTTAGTCTCTGCAAGACACTCTGAGAAAGTGCCAATTCCAACGTTTCATGAGCTACAAGAGCTATGTGAGGATGAGTGTTTTCCATCTGATCACCCTTCTGATACTCATGAAGGTGACAGTGATTATGAGGGATTGTCATCAATTCTACAACGTTTCAACCAGAATGAGTAGAATGACCTCACCAGAGATCCGAACCTGTAAAAAGAAGCTTCTGAATGATTTGCTTCCAGGTTGAATGACAAAAATTTACTGGCACAAGGAACCAAAATTACTTTTTATCGTACAAGGGAAAACAGTCTGCTACCCTTGTTCTCTCAAGAAGACAATCTTGTCTTTTGTCATGAAATTAGAGGACTTCTAGAAAATATGGGTCTTCCTCAATATTTTCAAGATCATTCAAGATCAATTTACAAAGGGAACAAATATGGTTCAATACAAATTGCCCATTCAACAAAAATGAAAGAAGAATATAACAGCATAGTTTTGCTCTTGGGGAAGATAAAGTATCTTGAACATCAATGCGTGATTTGTGTAGACTTAAAAATTGTCAAATTGACAACACACACCACTGGGTTAGAAAATAATGACCTAAGAGAAAAAACATGAACGTTGGCGAAAATAATGTCATTAACACCCACTTAGTTGAATGAGAGAAAATCGTCCTTCCTCCACTGCATATCATGCTGGGCCTTATGAAGCAGTTCGTAAAGGCTCTTGATAAGAGTGGATCATGTTTTGCATATATAGGGCGAAAAATGCCTCAGTTGAGTCCGAAAAAAATTAAAGCAGGAGTATTCGACGGTCCACAAATAAGACAACTTATTAAGGATTCTGCCTTTCAAAATTCGGTGAATGAGGCTGAGCGAAAAGCCTGGACTTCATTTGTTGAAGTTGTCGGAAATTTTCTGGGCAATCGCAAAGCTGAAAAACGGTAAACGAGAAGCTTAAGAGTTTCAAATCGCTTGGGTGTAACATGAGTATTAAGGTGCACTATTCATACAGCCACTTAGAGCGTATTCCTGAAAATTTAGGTTAGTTTAGGAGGTTAGGTTAGACGTCAGTGAGGAACAAAGTGAAATATTTGACCAGGATCGTAAAACTATGGAGGACCACTACCAGGGAAAATGGGATACGCACATGATAGCAGATTACTGCTGGAATTTAAAAGGTTAGGTTAGGCTAGGAGGTTAGGTTAGACGTCAGTGAGGAACAAGGTGAAAGATTTCACCAGGATCTAAAACTATGAAGGACCGCTACCAGGGAAGATGGGATACGCACATGATAGCAGATTACTGCTGAAGTTTGAAACGGGACTGTTCCAGAATACGTTCCAGAATGTCACGGAAGAAAAGCTTCCGAAGTGTTCAGTGACTATAGTAGGTTTCATCGATGACTTTTCCCTCTATCATTGTATACAATAATATTCATATAATATAATATTTCTTTTATATATATATATATATATATATATATATATATATATATATATATATATATATACATTCTAATAGTATTTGTATAATATAATAATAAAAATTCCGTGTTTATTTTTTTATTTGATCCATGCATTTAACTTAAAATAGTGTTACATATATTTCAATAAAATATTATATCTTATAAATTTGAGCTGCTAGGCGAAAACTAATGCCAGTTTTTAATTCAGGGCATCAAATTCATATGAAATCAGATCTAAATACCCCGGAACCAAAACAAGTGTTGATAATTATCACATAGTAATGGCAATTTTCTGCCAAAAAATAGTATTGAAAATATACTTAAAATATAGTTTATATCTTACTGCATCCTGTATCACAACTTTGGTTATCGAACTATAAAGTGTACCAGAATGCCGACTTTCTATAAAGGCGTGTTTTAAGATTGACTCGTAACAACACATTTATTGACTAACCTTAATCGACAATAAATATCAGCCAGTACTAATTTTTATTCAAATAAATATTAAATATACACTTACTATTGCTATAAATTCGGAAACCAGAAAGCAGAAGCTGCATACTCCTTATTATTGGTTATTTGGAAACCATCAGTTTCAACCCAGAATTTCGTTGATGACACTGACGTCTATAGCAGATAACATTGATGCAACAAATGCCAACCCTCCACGATTAAAAAAAAAAACCTGGTTGATGTTGATGTGCTGTGAGCATGTTGATGTGTATATGAAGATGACGACTACGTTAAGCCCTTGTGTCCTCTTGATTTGGAATTGAAGTGATTCAGACAAGTAGGTAAATTATCTGAATATGCAGATCGCATTTTTTTGTTAACTTGTTTGAAGTGATTTGATTCTATATTTACAACAAACGGAATATTACAACACAAAAGTGGTCTAAAGATCAGCCTCTTCCTTTTCCGATAATTTGACATTAAATTTAGTGATGGATTGGCTTTGGTTGTTTGATTTAATTACCCGAAGTCTATTATTAGTTATTGCCAATTTAGTTGCATTTGTTTCGGGTTTGTGTTTCGGCATTTGTATCAATCATACCCATCCTGGAAATTCGAAATATTACATTGTCTAACATAGTCGACATTGTCTACATCAAAATCATTGTCTAAACCAGTGGTTCCCAGAGTAGGCGAGATCGCCCCCCCCCCCCCCAGGGGGCAGTGGCAAGTTACTGGGGGGTGCTAAGAACTTCGCATCTGATTGGGGGGGGGGGGGGGGGGGGCTGAATAAATATAATGGGTCGGTGACAAGGAATTAGAAGACTTCAAACTTGTTCGATTTGTCATTTGTTACTGAAACAGCATCAAAAAAATAATCACTTTATTTTGAAAATTCGGATGAATAATGTTTCACAAGAGACGGTATAATTAATTTTCACAATGAACATATTTGGCCCTTATAACATCCGTATGCTATGAGAACAGAATTTTCAACAAAGATTTGGTATTAATGTCTGAGGTGGAACTTTTCACAATAATTTTCTAGATTTGCATGTACTGAATCAACGTTTAAATGTAGATAGTTACTCACAGTTCTTGTAAAATATACAAGTAGGTTTACTTTAATATATGCTACTTAATCTGATTCAAAATATGTTGTATCAGCACGATGGTGCTCCGCCCCATCGAGGAAGAATAGAAACCCAAGTACCCAAGGGTTACAGTGTTACAGTGTTACAGTGTTACAGTGTTACAGTGTTACAGTGTTTACCCTTCGTGTTTCCAGATTTTAATCCAATGAATTTATGTGTGGAGACACATAACACAATTTTGAGCAACTATTCATTAAAGCATAATCTTTGTACTCATATTTAGTTTACATTGTATGTACATATAAAAACTTTTAAGTCTTCTAATTCCAGAATAATTGATAAATCGATATAGGAAATATGTTTATATAAACTTTTCTTCTTAAAATTACATGAGCTTTCATTTCAATGTTTGTTGGTGAGCTAAAAACCAGCCGGTATAAATATTTGATGTGTTTATAAGATCCCTATATTTAAAATATTTTAAATCTGTTTTCTAATTATGATCCTTTCTAATATGCAGCTGAAGATGCAATAAGGAAAATAACAGTTTGCCATTTTACGAATTTTAAGAACAAGTGGCACCTTTTTGGTCAATTTTTGGGCGCGTAAGTCTGTAGTGTGGGGGATTTGTATTGAGAGCTCAAACATGGCTCAATTTAAGAAAAATTAAGACATATAGTATTGATTATTTCAGCTATAGCTGTTTTGGGGCAACTGTAAACAAAACATTACCAATGTGTTTTCAGATGAAGCTATAATATCGTTAAGAACAAAAGATCATTAGACACAAATGCATGCTGATAAACATAACAGGTTTATCAAATTTTCTATCTAAAAACTGTTGGGCAGATATGTTTGATGAACGGACAGTGGTTGTAAAAGACTGCGTATTTTAAGTGAACGTTGTCTAGCTGCAGTCATTTTCCTTTAATAGAGATTTTTCGAGTCCTTTTGCAGCAACAATTTCTTAGTTTTAAACAGTTTTAGTTGGAATAAATCATGATTTAAAAAATAAATCAAAATAATGATTTATTTGAATTTATTTATTTTATCAGTTTTTACTAGGGTAGATGTGATTTATATCAATTGATTTACATCACGATTTAAATCTATGATTTTTTTTCTCCATAAATTCTTGAATTTGAACAAGAATTGATGATTAAAACAAATTTCTGTTATTTGTACCATGTCATGAACCCAGAAATGGAAGAGAAGAAAATTATTTAACTTACATACAATTATCTAATTTAAAGCATGCTAACTCTATTGTTTCATTATATTTTTAATTGTTCACCTGTTGGAATGCATAAACAGTGCAAAAACAATGATTAATTTAGAAAAAATATGTTTTAAATCAATGATTTATTTAAAAAAAATCAGTTGATTTAAATCAGTTGATTTAAATCAGTTGATTTAAATCATTTGATTTAAATCACAACAATCCTGGTTTTAAACATCTTTTAATAAAAACAATGTTGTATCAGAGAGCATGAACTTTTAACTAAACCTCTGGCCTAGTTGTGAAAATCCCGTTATGGCTTTTTTTCCATTGGCCGTTTTTTGTGTTATTTTTAGCAAAATAAACAAAGGCGCAAAATGTTCGTAGGTTGCGAAAATAAAGCTATAGGTGTAAGGGACACTTTTATGGAATATCATGAGAATGAAAAACACAAATTAAAATAAGCAGTATGCCGAAAAAAAAAAAGACTTGTATAAACCGACATCAAAATTCTCGTCAACAAAGGTCTTATTTGATTTTATAATACGCAAATTTAGTATCTTATATTTTTTTGATATTTTCAATGATAAAAAGTTTATGGTGCTGCAGCATCGGGTTTGCATGACCCTGTATAGACTTTTGTTGTATTTTTAGTCCCAAGTGCATATACCGAGTTTCAGAATTTTGTCCCCCAAAAAGTCGACTTTATCCTACAGTGCGATGAGCTGAATTTAATAAAAACAAAAACTAATTTCTGCTTTTATGGAAGGACTACTTCTTTACAGATCAAATTCAGAACGACTGGAATTCAGCCAATTCCTAAATATTTCAGCATACAAAAATTCAATTAAGATTTGCATACATATTGTTGTAGTATTGCATACTTGAATATGATGCTTTGTATTCTGACTTTAACCGACGATTTAAGGATATTTAGGATATTTACAAAAAATAATATACCTGTTTTAGTTTTGGATCAATTTTCTAGTCTAGATACAGTTAAATCTATAACATTACACGAATAACTCATTGAAATTACTAAGAATGAAGAGTCCAACAATAGTCTTTCTGCATAAGGAGATTCCTACACTGTATCCTACAGAATGGGCTACAGTACGAAAATGGAGCGGGTTTAGTGTGGAAACGAATATTTTTACAAAGTTAAAAAAAAAAACAACTGCAAACAGCTAATCATGATGATCTGGATATTTTTGTCAAATATGGAGCCAAATATCTATAAATTGGTCGCAGCGCACCAGATTCTTCCCTCGCATTAAGATGTTCATGTTACCGGTCACTATTGTTAGTTTCATTAGATAAGTTTACTATTATCAGGCATTTCATTTACAATAACATTCTTCTAAATATACATGTTGTGGCACAAAATATTGCGATTTAGTGACATCTTCCCCTTTGTTCGCTTAAATTAGGTATATTTTCAGTGGGCGGTCAGAAATATTCGTTTGACAAGGGGGGCGCTAGGCCACATAAGTTTGGGAACCTCTAGTCTAATCGAAATGTAGACAATAATAGATTACGTGTAAATGCCCATCACTCGGTGCAGGTATAATAAAAATCAATGTATGGTACACTGCGCCGTTAAAAATTTTAGTTTAAGATGTTTATTCAATTAATAATTCTGTAAATCAATTGCCACAGACACTCTTTCACATATCCCACACACAGGCTGATATACATTTGTTCAAAAATAGTCTCAATCGACTAGTAAAGTAAAAATGAATTAGCAAGATGTACTACGAGAATTAACAATAAAAAATATTTTTAATGTAGGACCCATCTTGATCAGATTCAAATGTACTTCTATACTTTTATTATGAAGATGAGATGATTTTAGGGTTATCAATATGTTGTCTAACATGGCCAGTATTGGGAATATTCCTCCAAATACTAATCTCGCATTCATCAATCATCTGATTTAATTTGAAGATAAAGGAATAGTGGATATGAATCGTAATGGAAAAGCTACAAAGGGTCTGGTTGGCCGTTAGCTCTGCAATACCAGATCCAAATTTAGATTGACATTATTAATTCGTTTTTGTTTTGATATATCCTTTAATTAGAGTGATCATTGACATAACCAATTTCTTCAAATGTTGCAGACAAAATATATTCTGAGGAAAACTGTATAGCGTCGTTATGTGGGTATTGGTGCGATTGTTATTTTGTAATAAATAATACTTGTTACGGCTGATAAAACTATTTAATTAAAAATATTGAATTATAATAGAATGTGTTGGATATGTTTATATTTTTATTTATTTGTTTAGTTAAGTGTTAAAATATATCTTTCTTAATATCATTGATATCGACTCATGTTATTGGTATTGGTTTCCATTTGAGGTGTAACATTAGTCGTCGTGGAATGTATCGTGAGCCGTACGGTGCGATACTGTGGCTCTATGTTTTGAATACAAACGACACACCCCGCTAATAGGTTTACACGTTGAGACAGATCAATCAATAATCTATCGGGGCGTAGTGTATATGACATATGTAAATCGGGAGCCCCGACTGATCCGGATTACATTATACCAAAATCGGATAGCAGGGCCCTGTTGCGCAACACCCATTGTTGGCTATGTGGAGAAAAAGAGGCAGATCACGCGAGGTGTCCGCAATTAAGTATTCATCCATCGATTCTTGATTGCGTACGATCATGGGGGTCCGCGCTGTTTATTGGTAGAATTAGTCGTGCCCAATTTCATCCGAATAGGTAACGAGCAGTGATTTCGGAAATACGGCGTTTATTGGTTGTTAATTTTGGTTATTGGACAGTTATTGGTGTTTGGCGGATGCTACGGTGCGTGCGTAGCCACAGGCACCATCGGCACCGTTTGGTCGCTAAGTAATCTCGTTAATGTGAAGAGTTATGAAAACTTAATCAGAAAAGAATCGGGTAAATATTCATTGAAAACGTCCGTTGACTCCTTTGGTCATTATACAGGAATTGGTAGTAAAAATAGATGTCGTATGCCGCCGTCGGATAACTCACTCATTTTCTGATGCATATTAGCATTATATGTGTACATTTTTATTGATTTCTGTTATGCTTATATTACTGGATCATAATGCTTAAAACCTATATTAATTCAATTCAAATGATCACAAACAATAAAAATACATATACTCCGATTTTATGTTGAAAAACTCCATTTAAGACGTAAAACTAGAAAAATGTATAACAAACTCGTTTCGCAAGCCCAACCGAGAAAGTGACGAGTTTTCTAAATTTGGACGCAATTGTTTTCTAATGTAATTACTATTTACAAATTTTTCAAATTTCCAAATTAATTATTGAATATTTTGAAATTTAATAGACTATTTTAGTCCGATGAATTTTTATAGATTTGATTATGATTATACATATTATTGAATTGGTTTTATTGTAATTTTAAAGGAATTTGTTTGGAAATTTTAAGATTCCAGTAAAATGTGTTATTGAGTGTACAAAACAATCGACCGAAACGGACAGTGCAAAAGTTAATAACAAAAGGCACCACCTTGTTTTTCACACCAACCACACCTGCTGAGGTTGAAAGTGCTATTGGCAGCACCAAAAGAAAAATATCCGAGGGCATTACTCAATTGATTCTAAATTAATTGAGTATGTTGCACATGCAATTTTAAAACTTCTCTGATTTTACGATATCATCTATGAGTACTGGAATATTCCCCCATAGACTAGAAATAGCTAGAATAGTACCAACATTAAAACAAGTCGGCCGATCAGAAAACAACAACAACATATGTATATAATTACTGGATACGTATATGGACCTTCTCTAAAATTCTCGAATTGATAATGCTCAAACAAACAAGGTCCTTCGGAGAAAACAAATACATAACAGAGAGTTTATTTGATTTTCAGACAAACTTAAATACGACTGATGCAATAATGAATTTTCTAGACAACATCTACCATGCAGGAAAGGCCAGAAGTTATGTTTTGCCTAATTTTGTTTTGACTTGAGTAGAGCATTTGACTGCATGTCATATAAAATTCTTCTGAAAAAACTTGACCACTTTGAATTCAAAGGCATTCCCTCGCAGCTTATGGCATCTTACCTGGAGGATAGAGCACAAATTGGTGACTTCAATGGAGAAAAAAGCTTTCAAAAAGAGTTCATATTGGGGCCGATCCTATGTATCATATACATAAATGTCCTGCCGGCAAATCTTAATGCTATACATTCATATTCGCAGATGACATAACTCTACTGATATCACATACAAATACTGACAAAGCACAACAAAAGCTAAGTAAAGCCAGGGGCAATGCATGTGAATGGTTCAATGCAAGTGAGCTATTATTCAATACAGCTAAAACAAATCTCCTCATTTTTAAGTCCAGTAGGCTCCAACAAGTATGTAAGGATTGGTCAAAATTTCTTGAAAAATATTTAGATAGTGGATTGACATGTAAATCACATGTAGAAAATCTCTGTATGAAATTGGCATCAAGTATCTATGCAATCAGAAGAATGAAGGATCTTATTTATCATATACATATATGTCCTGACGGCTAATCTTAATACTATACATTCATATTCGCAGATGACTCAACTCTACTGGTATCAGATAAAAATACTGACATAGAACAACAAAAGCTAAATAAAGCCATGGGCAATCCTGTAAATGGTTCAATGCAAGTAAGCAATGAATCAATATAGCTAAAACAAATCTCTTCATGTTTACCTTCAGTAAATATCCAGGCAGCTATACCCACATACTATGCTATCTATTTAATTTCCGTAACAACAGATCCAAAACCTCTGCAAAGCTTGCTACTCCAAATCAGTCCCACCGCTACACTTCCATCTAGGAGTGCTGTGCACGAAAATGGTACGAGGTTGCAATACCATATATAGTCCATACCAGATAAGATGTCACTATTCACATAAAACCGAAGTCCCTCCTCTGTCCTGCCGGACTGGTCAACAGAAATGCAAATGCATCTCTTGCAGCATGTTACTTTATTGAGGTACGATAATGAGTTTAAAGGCCCTGAGTAATGCGGTTGCTTATTCCAAAGCACTTAATTTCTAAGGGATCAAAGCAATACATTTATGGTTTATGGCTTTGTAGCTCAAAACAGCTCCCGCGGTTTTGGGATGCATTCTCGTTGGTTCAATTCCAATAGTGGGGAGATTTCGGTTTTATGTAAATAGTGACATCTTATTTGACATGGACTATATGTGTGTGTATTACTAGGATTGGCATTAAATTTGGTTTATTTGAATTAGATTTTATACATAATATTTTAGATTACCGAAACTTGAACTGTTTATTAATTCCGTAACAACCTTCCAAAACCTCTGCATAGTTGCTACTCCAAATCAGAGTTGCACCGCTACACTTCCATCTAGGAGTGCTGTGCACGAATATGGTTCGAGGTCGCAACACCATCTATAGTCCATGCCAGATAAGATGTCACTATTCACATAAAACCGAAGTCCCTATTCTGTCCTGCCGGACTGGTCAACAGAAATGGAAATGGATCTCTTGGAGCATCGTAGTTTATTGAGGTACGATAATGAGCTTAAAGTCCCTGAGTAATGCGGTTGCTTATTTGAAAGTACTTCATTTCATAAGAGATCAAAGAAATAAATTAATCGTTTATGGCTTTGTGGCTCAAAACAGCTCGCGCGGTTTGGGGATGCATTCTCATTGGTCCAATTCCAATAGTGGGGAGATTTCGGTTTTATGTGAATAAATAGTGACATCTCATTTCACATGGACTATATGTGTGCGTATTACTAGCATTGTCACTAAATTTGATTTATTTTAATTAGAATTTATAGATAATATTTTAAATTACCGAAACTTGAACTGTTTATTAATTTCCGTAACAACCTTCCAAAACCTCTGCAAACCTTGCTACGTCAAATCAGAGTTGCACCGCTACACTTCCATCTAGGAGTGCTGTGCACGAATATGATACGAGGTCGCATCTCGTACCATATCCCATCTATAGTCCATGCCAGATAAGATGTCACTATTCACATAAAACCGAAGTCCCTCCTCTGTCCTGCCAAACTGGTCAACATAAATGCAACTGCACCTCTTGGAGCATGTTGGTTTATTGAGGTACGATAATAAGCTTAAAGTCCCTGAGTAATGCGGTTGCTTATTCCAAAGCACTTCATTTCTAAGGGATCAAAGGAATAAATTTATGGTTTATGGCTTTGTGGCTCAAAACAACTCCCGCGGTTTTCTGATGCATTCTCATTGGTCCAATTCCAATGGTGGGGAGGATTGCCACTAAAAAGTTACATTATTTTGCACGAAACCATTTGTTATATGGAATTGTCGCCTAACTTTTAGAGTTCCAAAAGATTTCATCTTTTAAAGAGAAACTTATTGAGAAACACTGTAAGGGGTTGCTAAATTGATCACATACATATTGTCAATATTTCCATGAAATGTTAATTGTTGATCATTTAGATGAATACCATTACGTTTCCATGCTACTTTTCTCTATGGAATTATCTTTTGTTTTTCTTCAAAGCTGATCACCTGCTTGAGATTATCAAATTGTGTTCATTTCTGAGACTTCATTTCATCTGCGTCATCGTAAGATACAAGGTGTGAACTATGTACGTAGACAAACTTAAAGGGGTTATTCCTTAACCAATTCTAATTCAAAAAGTTCATACAAATATGGGGTCTCACGAGTCGCCAGTCAATTGTCATTTTCAACAGTTGCAGATGAATCAATGAGGTTTGTTTAATTATTTCCATAGCAGTAGGGTATTCAAGTTATGTATCTATTGTAAGATTGTTTCTTATTATACAATTTTGTTTTTAAAACTTGTTTAAACTTTATTTTGAAAACGAAGCTGCTGAGACTCCATATTTATATGAACTTTTTATAGTAGAATTGATCAAGGAATCACCCCATTAAGTTTGTCTTCGTTCTTAATTAACACCCTGTATATGTTCAATTTCATCTCGACTTTGTTCATGTCAAAATCAATTGATATAAAGTTCGGATCTGCATCAGTATCATCAGCATCTGCTATGTCAAGGCTGTCCTCGCTAAGGTCTAACAAATTTACCGCAATTTCCGTCAATTCCATGTCAGTAAGGGCACGTTTTTTGAATTAATAATACAATTTATGTTGTACTCCCAAAACACAGAGTTGCAAATGTGTATGAACAGTAATTTCGGTAATTTTACCTTCATATAAGCAGTTGCGATATTTGTCATAAATTGTATCAATAGTACCTTTTCCATTTTTATGTAAACACTTTTTTTTGCGTAATTTGCTTAACAAATGGTGATTATCGATTTTTTATTTTTTAGGCACTACCTCATGTGGTAACTCACGGTTGATAAATGATATAATTTTTCCTGTAATTCATACAGCGCTAGCGCCATCTAAAAGAAAAAAAGACTTAACGAATATTTTACATACATTGTTGCGAATGTACAGCCACGGACTCTGGGAATGTCGCAATCCCAGACCGAGCAGACTGGTCGGCATATCGTTGTCTGGTCCCACACGGTAGGGGCACGATAGACAAGGATACCAGAATGCTCGGTCTTACGGAGCGCGCCATTCCCAGAGTCCGTGGCTGAACAACGCTGTACATTACAAACGTATAATCGATCTATTTATTGCAGCCGAAAACTACAATGTTACAAATATGCAACAACATGCATTTATGGGTTTGCATTTTGGTGGCAGCCAGTACAAGTACATATCTGGAATTTTATGGAGCTGATTAAAACATTTTAATAATAAACTGGTTCGTGTGAATACGGGGGATTCTGGTGGCAATCGCAATAAATACATTTATGTCAGCTGTGTGTATGTCATTCGTTGAAACGTTTAAACTTCCTCCTCGACCCTTGCACGATTTAACATTCGTAGCAATAAAAATCGTTATGATTTACGCCATATTAAAAGGTATGCAAATCGAGCAATTTTCTCATGCAATCGGATACATTACAAGCACGCACCCTCCAATTCTTCAAACCGTGCAACTCCCATACCAGTGTGCATTACGGAATCGCTTTCTCCCTATTGTTGGCGCCTCCTTGTTGGCACTGAGGACGTGTCCTCGCGCTTAGAGGCTCCTCCAAACAAAACCTCAGCCACACATACACTCACACACATGCACACACACACACATTATATACATTGCATATATACACGGTGTTTCACGCTCTGGGAACGGTCAACCACGGAGTTATTAATCTAAACGTGTAAAAAGTGTTTCATAGAAATGTTGTGCACAATACGAGTAGTGACTTGCACTTCATAAAAATATTTAAATTTATACAGTGGTTCATATCAAACTTACTGAATAAATTTATTATTTTTAATGGGACACCATACATATCTTTACATTTTTGGATCCTGTAAGGCTGTTGTAAGTGCTGTTGTAATTGTGCTCAACTTTTGTATAAGACGTTTTTTATATATATTGTGTAATAATCCCGTGGTTACCGTTCCCAGAACGTTGAAACACCCTGTATATATTGTGAATATATATACATTCACGATTCTAATCGCATCTCGGCAAATAAGTATTTAATCTATGGATCAGCAGATTCTTCTTGTTCCTCTGTGTTCTTTCTGCCGGTGGACGGCGCGAGTTCAAAGCGCCAGGCCCTGCAGGGAGGCTTTGTTTCAAGGAGGTCGAGTGTGGAGCCCCGGGGGACATTTAATTGTCTAACGAGTAATTAAAGGAACGCAGTGGATCGCGGAACTAATCCCTGCAGTGTGCTCGGCGGCGGGGGCGGGGGAAGTGTGCCTTATGGTGCCCGTGGAGGTCTTAATCGCTGCAGAAAGCAGGAATTACCTCATTGAGTGTGTCGGTGGGAGGTAGAGGGGAAGAGGCTTACTGTGAGATGAAGTCAATTGGTTTAGTACAAAGGTCAAATAAGTGCAGCATTTTACATGACTTGTACATTGTAACATAATTGTAACATAATTTCACTTATTCGGTTAGGATTTATAATTGGAGGATTTTCGTTTTACACGAAATCGCATCAGGTGACTATCAATGATTAGTAAGTAAGTAGTAATGAAAATTGTGCAAAACACGACAATCGCCAAGTCGTCCTGCGCCCTTATTTTTCAATAGATTTTCATAATTATTTTTTATAATGTGCTAAAAAGTTGAAATAACGGATGAGTAAACTTATATTTCCACTAAATTAATTACAATAGTGGCAAAAAAACTTCAAATATGGGTGATAATGTAAATTTCGGTCTTTTTTGTTTACATTTTATGGTTAGTTACGATTATATATATGAATATATAAGTTTGCACAAGTGTTATTTGGACTTCTTAGCACGTTATAAAAAAATAATTATGAAAATCTATTGAGACATAAGGGCCCACCACGAGCGGGCGATTAACGGAAAACAGAAATTTACCAAAACCCGTAATTCGCCCGCTCGTGGTGGGCCCTTATGTCTCAATAGATTTTCATAATTATTTTTTTATAACGTGCTAAAAAGTTCAAATAACACTTGTGCAAACTTATATAGTCATATATATTATGACTATATAAATTATGAAAATCTATTGAGACATAAGGGCCCACCACGAGCGGGCGATTAACGGAAAACAGAAATTTACCAAAACCCGTAATTCGCCCGCTCGTGGTGGGCCCTTATGTCTCAATAGATTTTCATAATTATTTTTTTATAACGTGCTAAAAAGTTCAAATAACACTTGTGCAAACTTATATAGTCATATATATTATCGTAACTAACCATAAAATGTAAACAAAAAAGACCGAAATTTACATTATCACCCATATTTGAAGTTGTTTTGTAGCTATTGTAATTAATTTAGTGGCAATGTAAGTTTACTCTTCAGTTATTTCAACTTTTTAGCACATTATAAAAAATAATTATGAAAATCTATCGAAACATAAGGGCGCTGGACGACTTGGCCATTGTCGCGTTTTGCACAATTTTCGTTACTACGCGCGCGGTAGGAATCACCTTAACACTGCGAATTGCAAATAAGCAATATTCAGGTTTTCTTCTTCTTTTCTTCTGGTGATCATTTGCACGGCTTGCAAGAGAGCTGTGCCTCGAAAAGATTGGATTTGTTACCCTTTATTTATTTATATATCTTCACTAGATCAACGGCGGATCCGAAACGGAGCTGCGAACAATTAATGTCCGATCTTATCAGCCTCTCCGTGGGCGGCGAAGGAAAGCGCCAGTAAGGCATCTTCATTCACTCCAGTGGAACGTGGAACCACAAGGACAGATTCAGAAATAAACCCAATTAATAAATAAATTTAATATAAAACGCTTTATGCAGTCTCAGGCAAAACAATTTATATTAACAAATGTGAAACCATAAATTGTAAAAAAATATTAGGTTTCACATTTGTGCATTGTTTTACCTAAGATTGCATAAAGCGTTTTACATTAAATCAAATTAACTCAGGTTAGGATCCATAAAATTATTTAACATATAAATATTTAAATACTTTTTAACGCACCCGAATCAGTTCTTCGCTACAATAATAGTAATTTATTATACAAGCTGTTAAAATAAACGTGAGTGTAGGTAATCCAACTTTTCATACGATTTTCACAATATGATTAAAAATCTGAGTACTGCATTTCATGTTCTTCCTTTTTGTATTCTTTGCCAATTATAATGACTTGATGACTTCAGATTAGCAAAGTTAAATTTATTTTATTGAGGGATGAAAAACAAAAAATATTTATGTTTTTTTTGTTATAGATTAATCCATTTTGGATTTATTATATCGGATTTTTTCTGAAGATTTCTAAAGATCAAAAAGTATTTATATTTGAACGTACAAACTAGAAAACACGTGCCTCAACTTTGAAGTACGCGTTCATTATTCGGCTTTTGTTTCATTGTGTAATGGCAGCAAGCCTGCATTGATTTAAATGGTTGTTGCAGTTTGTTAAAATTTATCTTGTAATTGAATTTGCATGAACACTTTTTTAGACAGATCGAAAAAAATATTTCAGATAAATGTTAAAAGATAGTTTGAGGATTTTATAAATGTTTTATTTTCAAAAATCGATCAAGTGGTTTTCAAAATATCTCGTTTTGGAATTTTTGATCGGTCACCATTTTGTTATTTGATGAAATAGAAAATAATAATATTCTAAATATTTCTTAAAATAAGGGAGTAATGACGATTTTTCGAAAAACAAAAATACGCCAATAACTATGTATGTATTTGAATTTAATTTTACTTACTATTAAAGTACAATAAAAATTTTATAAATGTTTTTACTTCTAATTATTTATTTTTCGTGATACTTGATTGTAATTACATATTATCGGTACTGTCTCCATGGTTGTTATTTAAAATTACGAAACTTGGCACTCTTACATTGTTCGACGTGAGCTTTCTGATGACAGTACCAAACATTTTCTGCGCCAACTAGATGCAAAAATGTTCATAGTCAACTTTTGATTTTCTTATGGCCGCAATATTGGATTTTAATTGCATTCAAAAGAGCAGAAAATTCCTATTTCAACTATGTAAAACACATGGGTAATCTGACGTTATTTACTACCAAACATTGATAATTTAAAAATTTGCTACAAAAATCAAAATTCATTAATATGAAATTTTTGTCGGGAAATAGTCCTGAATATATCTCTCTTGCATGCCGTTCTTAATATTTTTACTCGTGAACCTTGTGCACTCGTAAAAATATTCGCGTATTTGGCATGCACTCAGGATATAACTACTGAATACTCATCTTTGCTATTTTCTTACCTGAAGCTTGCAAACTTATGTCCTTTCATGATTAGAATTTAAACATAATTTTGTAATATGTTGTCCTCTGGACGTTTAATTTTCATTACAATATTTTTCACGAAATTACACTACTAATTTACAGAAACAGTCGTATATAGTTTAATATAACCTAACCTAACAACTACTCAAAAGCAGGTGTTATGTTACCAGCTTGTTAACGGAGTCTCATTTTATAAATTATTTTGTAGCGGATAAAGGAGCTATGTGATCATAACACCTCTATCCATTATTTAACGAGTATACATTACGCACATGCCACCTTTATCAATAAATAAATCACCTTTTAATTATGATTTTACCATGAAATTCATACATTATAATAGTATATTGTGTAGTTAGTACAGGAATTGACATATTCCCGGCCCATGCAGCAATTGACGGCCGAGCCATCAGGCGAGGATACCAAGCCGAAGAGGCCGAGAAGGCACTTAATTTACGAACCCCACATACTATTTTATCTCCCATCGCAATAAGTTTCGTAAAAATATGGAAGATCTAAGAAGAAATTATTTGCTGTAGACCTCCAGAAACAATTTATTACCGGCCTAGGGCAGGAATGTAATATTCCAGTACTGTTATTTCTCCGTTACATCGCAAACGTCAGCACTAAAGGAATCATCCATTTTCTGGCGTCCGTGTAGGCTAGGAAACGACTGATTGTAGGACGATTGGAGAATATAGAAAATAAAAGGGTTGCGCAAAAATGTGACATACCACCTTTATCCACTTACCCATTCAATTATAAGTGTTTGCTTGAACATAACATGTTGTGTATATTTTGTCCGTGAAATCTTAAACTCATACAAGTTTATAATTTAGATTATTATGCAGGGTGTCCAAGATAAGGACCAATAGCATGGGGATCTCGGAAACTGTAAAAGTTACAAAGGCGGTTAAAATACATAAAAGTTGATCAATTTAAACACACAAACCATTGATGATGGTTTCTTAGAAACGAAACGTTGTACTGAATATTTGTAAACGCTTTGTGTTACAGAGCTAAACAAGTGGCGATGAAAAAGTGCCTTTAGTTTTCTTATACCTTTTCAAATAACTTCAAAAAACAATAAAAAATAAATCGCAAGATTTCGGATTTTGTCGAATATCTCCGGAAGTAAGCGGACATTTCTGGTTTTCTCAGCAGAATATTGCTGACCACTAAATTGCAACTTTTTTATAATTTGTAATTTTGCAAAGGCGGTTATTGCAACTTTTACGGTTTCCGAGATCCCCATGCTGTTGATTTTATTTTATTTTAATTTTATATATTTATTTTTAATATTTTATTTTATATGTTTATATATATTTCACAATTTTGTCTTTTTTAAATAAATTGTTAAAAATTACAGCAAATTTAGAGTTTATAAGAAATTTGGCACAATTTGCAGCCACCAGTAAACGAATTTTCAATATCTGCACTAAGCAACAAAATAAAATTGTTTTTGTAGAAAAACCTTAATCGCAATCTAGTTCCAAAACAACGGGACATTCCGGAAATCATCAAAAGACAAAATATTCTTAAAATAAGCCAAGTAATTAAACTCTTTGATTGTTTGCCCCATGTAAATACCCTGTATAAACGATCTTTATTAGGATATCGGCCATACCGCATACAGACCCCATATACCTTATGGGGCACAAGATTCCGCGTTATGTAGAACACTTTATCAAAGTTAAATAAATTTCCAATAATTGTATTCAATTTCATTATATTTCATTAATATATTTTTATTCGATTTATTTCTTACTATTAATTGTTAAATATTTCAACAAATTTTGAGATTTTTTTAAAGAGTTTTTTTTACAATTTCGTAATTTAATGACATCTAATAATTATCAAATTTCAGGATTTTTTCATAGTAGATTAGTTCCAACAATTGAGTTAGTTATAATTTGTTTATTTGATTTATGATGGGGAGATACCGTTTGAAGTTTAGTAGTCTAAATCAATCAATTTAGGTGTTTATTTGATTTATGAAATGTAGTCAATTTTATGGATCCTGTTATTTCCAATAATTTCATCAATTTTATTAATATATGTACCTAGTTTCTCATAATTTGTTCACCAAATTTTCAAGAATTTTTAGACAATTTCCTAATATTTCAAGAATTTTATGTAAAATAATGATCAAATTTTAGGAATTTTCTGACTATTTCGTTTATTTTCGTTATACAGGGTGACCCACTTATCCTCGCTCGGACCATTGTTGCTAGAATAATGAAAATTTTGGAAAACATTTGATTGGAAGTTATTGGATACTTGATGTGCTACCTTTTAAAATTATTTTCGAGTATACAGAGTGTACCGTAAATCCGGGACACAAAATTTTGTCCCTTTTTTAAATTGATCATCCTGTTATTGTTTCATTTTAAGAATCTGCTTTATGTGGGCTTCACATATCTGATTTAGTTTTTGAGATCAGATGCAACATTGCCAAGTTATTCACATTTTAATAAAATTTAACGAAGAATCATGGACGTGGAAAAAAATTCAACAAAACCTTATTATAAGAGACCTAAGCAATGTGCCAAAACATACACAATATTTTGAGTCACGTAGAATACACAAGGTTTTCTGAAACAACGATACAATTTCGCTATTTTCAAATGACTAAAACTCTTTTTTTTTCAAATGGAACACCCTGTATATAGCATCATATTCTGAGTGCTCATCTGATGAGCTATTCAATGGTAGCACATGAACTGTAATCTAATATTACTTTTTAATACGTAAATAACGATCAATCTCCATAAGTTTTAGCCATTTGAAAATACCAAAATTCGATCGATCAAAAAAGAAAGTTAAGTTGCCGCACCCTGTATTATACAATTTCGATTTTTTTTTAAAACGTCTTATGTACCGTGCGAGCAAAAATTAATATCATCAACGTTTGCTTTGCATCTAAGGCCATACAGCTTAGCGGAAAAGCTTAATGCCCTCTTGGATGAAAATAAGTTTTGCTTGCACGGTAGAATATTTATAAACGTTGAGCAAATTTTCAGAATGTTTAACAAATGTAACCAAATTTCGTAAAATAAAAAAAAATGTCATGAACCGTATGTCATTTTGATCGCACCTTGAAATTTCCTGTAATTTTATTTAATTCGTTAATATTTCATGCATAGTTACCACAATGCGCGAGGTAAAGATCTCTTCCACATTCAGCCCCTACGCCTGAACTCATCGGCCCACAAAAACATGGGGCGCTCGCTATTTAATGCCCTGCCTGAGAAATGGAAACTATACACAACCAGAGCCTTCAAAGACGTACTTAAAAGATTCTTAAACGAAGGCAACTTTTACACGCTCCAGGAATACATGGATGGCTGCAAAATAATAAATAAGAAAATGAAACTTCACGAATCATTATCGGGATAAGAGCATAACTCTATATGTACTGACTAGAACTGTAAATTTAGGTTCAATAAACTTTACTTGCTTACTTACTTACTTACTTACATAAATTGTTAATTATTTCACTAAATTTCCAGATTTTATAATAGAAATTAATACAATTGCGTAATTTATTAAAATTTCATGAAACGTGTTTAATTTTATGGAATGACCAGTAATTTCCAACAATTTTGTTCAATTTCATTACTTCATTAAAAATTCACTCCTATTTCCCGTAAATTGTTACACAATTGACCAAATTATTAATCATTAAATTTTCATTAACATCTTCGAGATCGTCCTGCTTCGGCTGCGAAGAGGCCTCGGTGACAATTCTTCTCACGGTACGTTAAGATTTCGCAGCCTTGGTATACAAACTATTAAATAAGTAATTAATGTACTGTTTTACTGTTTACTTATTAAATAAGTAAACCATTAAAATTTTGTTTTTACTTATTTTTTTTATAATTCATTAAGCAGATTATACAGGGTGTCTATAAATTTGCGAAAGAATTACACGTGACGATGTTGGTCATAAAAATTTTGAATCGGAAATCTTAATACAAACGAATTATCGATGTCGGCCATCGATTTATACATAGAGAAATGATAATTTTTAAATTTCAATTGTCACCCGAGGTTTTAAATCTCTTTTACTTCTTCAAAACCATCTCATACAGAACAGTGTTTGTACCTATATTTAGCACGTCTACTACCTCTCGTCGTTCCTGCTTGCACCGCTAACACTCTTTTTCGCATTATTAAGTGTATAAATTTGGGACCAGTGATATAAAAAAAGAGGAGCTGGACGCACGGCAGACGAGATGAAGGCGTCCAGAGCGGCGAGTGGAGCTCCTGGTTGCACAATGAGCGGAATCCGTGTGGAATTTTGGGAGACGATTTATCATAATCCTTTGAGAGCCGGGCCCCGCTTTGGGGCCCTTGGAGGCAGGCGTGCTTAGGGTGAGAGTCGCATGCCGCAATTTTTACCATTATAATGCGACGCATGATATATTATCTAAGGACCAGTATATAATTTATCAATTTATGAAAATACAATCGGGATGCTTTACGACCCGCGACCGAGGCCTCTGCCAAGGGTGTGCATCGGCGAGCAGCGGCTATCAGGTATGCACAGACGTGATGATGATCTAAACTCAAGTACTACGCGACCCAATAATTCATTCGCCCAGCACCCACGTCATCATTTCACTGCAATTGTAACATTTAACTTTTTTGTTTTGTTTTGACAAAATAGAAGAAGTAGGATTAATATTACAACATTGTGTCTAAAGACAATTAAAACATTAAATCTATTCTAACCAATATCAAAATATGCTCCGGCCATAACCCTATATGTAAATATTATAGGGACATGCTGCTACATTACCATCATCATTATCATCATATATCAAGTATTGTAACGTTCTGGTGTTAAACGCAGCTTCTCGTTGGTGAGGTTGCTACACTCCATTAATCATTCAAATGTAATCAAACTTACCGAAGGTGGAAATGTGTATTACATAGCGTACTGGGGGAGATAACATATGTACGTATGTAACGGCCCGCCCCTGGACCCAGCCCCTGCAGTTAGCACACAAAGGACCCCCCTCGGCCAATCTCGGCCTAGGGGTTGCAGCTGACTGTTCACACTTACAGCAAGACCGTCCTGTATGGTAATCCCCATTCTATGCCGAGTACACCTCGTCCGCAGCGTGACAATCATGGCAGTTATTCCCAGAATCTTCGGAAATAATCGTCACCAGAATTAAAAAAAATGTAAGAATAAATTCAGAGTAGGTATATAGGATTTCCAAACACTATTGCGATAGTTTACAGATCAGTTTCAAGAAAAAAAGTATATGAATGTTTTCAGTATTCAGATACAGTTTTGATATTTGTGGGAAAATCAGGAATCACAACCATGAATATGTATTAAAAAAAAATAACCTAGCCCAAGTTTGAGTTTAAACTACTTCTTGCTATTCTTTGTTTAAATAAATGTAACACTTAAAAAAATGTATCGATGAAGTTTCAATCAAATGCATATTTTAATCTATAACGTTGAATGGATTTCGGCTACTATTGTGGTCCGGTTGAATAAAATACTTAATGGATTGAATACGGTTATTAAACTGGGTGCGTGGTTCATAGGAGATTATGTTGAACGTTTTGAGCTGACTAAAATAAAAGTCAATACATACTTTGCAACGTGGTATGTAGGTGTTTAAGGTTTCGTCTTTCGGGGAAACTTTTTGTAGTTGTGGCGTCCTAAGTATATGTAGGCTTAGCTGGCCGCATTTTCACTATATTCGTTGAATAGATCAATGTCAAATTTTGATTGATATAATGACAGATGTTAGTTGTATTTTAATATTTAATTTTAAATTATTGTAATTGTTCTAGTAGTAAAAAAATAGTATATACACCAGGGTTGTGATGGTTGTGACTCGGGTAATGTAACCCTCAGCGCTATCAATAAAAGAAAACCATACACTATTATTACAGCTATTTAATGTTTCTATACTAGGGATTCTAGGGTTTCTAGGGCTTTCTATTCTGTTTCTCACAGTAAGCAAAGTTGTTTGCCTCCCGTGGGAGAAAAAGTAGAACTTTCCTCCCTCGTATGAGGGACGAAAGTACATACTTTCTATTAAGGGAGTAGAAAAAATCATTTAAAAGCGAAAGAAGTCAAACAAGTTTTGACGTTTTCATAAATAAAGTCTGCTAAGATCACATATTTATTATTATGGTACCTATGTACTAAAAACGTATTATTTTGATATTTTTATTTTCACTGAACAATATAGTTATTTTTGTTACAAGTACCTAAAATAATGTTTTTTTTACGAATCGTTGCTGTTTCCGGACGAGACGCAGCGTAGCTTAGCCGAGTTTGGAATACCAGATTTCACGTTTTCGCATATTCTTCGTGTTATTTCATAATACCAATACACAATACATCTTTAAAAGTCTTGATAAATTAATAAGTGAGGTTTAGTGCATAAACTGAGAAATTCTGAATGATTTCAATTCTTCCGAATATTCGAAGTTCTTGAAATTGGCTAATTAGTAGGTACATATGTATAGTCCAGTCAAATTAGACTTTTTGGCGGAAATAAATGACTCCCTCTGTCCCATATTATGGTATACATTTCTGTTTTTATTTTGTCCCAAATTATGGTATACAAAACAAATGAATTCATATTACTTCAATAAATTTTATGGAAATTTATGAAAATGTATATATTCAGGGTGTCTACGCTAAACCGTACGTTAAAAGTTTACGGGGTTGCCGTTGTACTAAAAATTTCAAAAAAATCCTCGTCACACGGTTGAATCAGTTATCCTCATGTGAAATATTTTCAACTTTGTATCGCTTCCGGTTCCGCCGGAAGTAGCACCAACTTTCTTATTTTAAATGGAATACCCCATATATATAGATAATATATTAATTTAATAAATACTTGCTTTAGGAGTATGGTTGTTTTATACTTTGTGTAGTATATTTTTCTCCTAATCGTGCTATGCGATAAAAAATGGGTCATTCCATTTAAAAAAATTGAATTACAGGATATTTAAGAGGGTACTTAGATATTCACATTTTATGAACACTTATTATCAAAATTGACAGTTTCCAATTATTTTACTCATAGAGGCATCCTCTAGGTACAATTAGAAATATAACTCATAATTTTATCTTATTCCTAAGAGAAGTTATAGACAGATTTCAGGCTACCTTTTAAAGGTAAAAATTTTAGAAAAACATTTTTTTCTTGAAAACTAGAAGAGATAAGTGTACATACGTTCTTACAAAATATGTTTCAATTTAAGCTAGGAATTCAAAAATATAATAATATATGGGGTGTTCCATTTAAAATAAGAAAGTTGGTGCTACTTCCGGTGGAACCGGAAGTGATAGAAAGTTGAAAATATTTCACGTGAGGATAACTGATTCAACCGTGTGATGAGGATTTTTTTGAAATTTTTAGGACAACGGCAACCCCATAAACTTTTAACGAACGGTTTAGCGTAGACACCCTGTATAGTTTAAAATTTTGTTGCTAATTTCATTTTTTTAAATTACTAATTTACAAGTACATAATTTACATAAAATATGTTTATTTGTACCGAATATTCGAAGTTCTTCAAATTGGCTAATTAGTAGGTAGGTATACATATGTATAGTCCAGTCAAATTAGACTCTTTGGCGGAAATAAATAACTCCCTCTGTCCCATATTATGGTATACATTTTTGTTTTTATTTTGTCCCAAATTATGGTATACAAAACAAATGAATTCATATTACTTCAATAAATTTGATTGAAATTTATGAAAATTTATATAGGTCTAATTTAAAATATTGTTCCTAATTTCATTTTTTAACATTACTTATTTACAAGTACATAATTTACATAAAATATGTGAAGTTATTCGAAATTTCGGGCTATGGCAAGAGCTTCTTCATTACGCATTATTGACACTCGTAAGCGTTCTTCACTGAATGATGGAACTGAATGTTCCATCCTTATTTTGATCCTTCAGCCTGTAGAACTTCATCATTAGCACGTGCGTGTGGTTTGACGTTATCTTGTTTAATATATATATATATATATATATATATATATATATATATATATATATATATATATATATATATATATATGTATATATATATATGTATATATATATATATATATATATATATATATGTATATATATGTATATATATATATATATATATATATATATATATATATATATATATATATATATATATATATATATATATACAGGGTGTCTCTAAATTGTGTGGAAATGGCTTAACCACAGATTACTGAGATCAAACAAAGACCATTTAACAAAATATATCTATATACAAATGCGTTTGGTTTAGCCAGAATTCAGCTTCAAAGTTAATTTAAAAAAAATAAAATTTGCTTATAAAAAGAGAACGTTTACATTGATCTGGATGTTGTTTGGTATGACACGGGTATAACTCATATGTTGACATAATATTGTTCTTATCAGTAGACCGGTTATGTATAAAACAAGTGAGGCCAACATTAATACATTCATATATTTTAATACTTATCAATACCATATAAGACTGTTTTCTCTAAAAATTCCTCTGTGGAAATTTCGAACGATTTCACAGAGCTTTTTTAACTTACAGTATCCTATGTCAGTTTCCAATATTTTTGACACTTGGCTTTGGTCTGAGGTATATGTTCTGGCTTCTTGCATATACTTGATAAAATAATTACAATACTTCAGGTCTGCAAGTACAGCTTCTGCATTGTGAATCGGAAAGTTGATTTTCTGACTACAGTATCTTTTAAATTATAGTAGTATAATATACTCTGTTCCGTTTTTATTTTTAACTAAGTTGGCTATATAAGGGTGACAGTTGGATGATGTAAAAAGTTACTAGACTTGAAAAAATAGGTTATATTAAAAAAAAGTGTTACAGTGGGCAATATAGCCATCAAATTGAGTATCTATTGAGTACAGAATTTATTTTTTATTTTACAAAAGCAATCAGTCAAATTATAACATAAAATATAGTTGACGATTGGTTTACTTTTTAAATAATTAAAAAACCAGCACACTTGTACGATTGAAGCAATAATTCAATTATTTTAATATATGAATTAGGCAACGTTGTTAGAAATCTGATATTTAATTTTTTTTTTCACTGTCAGATCATTTTTGTTGGTGTTCATGTGTAAAACTTTATAAAATGAAACCACATCCGTCTTAGTTAAAAATAAAAATTTAACAGAGTTTAGCTAAAAGGTCTCAAATTGACTTGGAAATACCATACGAGTACCGGCCACCTTCAGTTGGCCCACCCGATAAAATTTCAGATATTGGTGTGTATTGAAAATCATTTAGGGCCGGTTTTTCAATGCATGATTAAATACTTGATTAACCTAATCGATGTTAAAATTAATCGAAACAATTTAATCTCGGTTAACACAATTGGGTTTTTCAATAGTGAATGCAACTCAGATTACGTTAATCACGATTTGAATACTCTAATCACAATAAACTAATAGAGATATAATTATCCATTTTTGAGAACATATTACACAAAAATAATAAAACTAATTACAACAATTGGAACTGATTAGGATTAATACAGAAATAAAATATTTTTCATTATTTGCCTCCAGTCTTCCCAATATTGACAATAATTGCACTATCAATTAACTGTTTTACAATCGAAACATATGTCACTGTATTTCCGTCAAAAAAGCGTTGTTTCCATAGCCACCTAAATTATCGTCGTTAGCAATGCAACAAAACTACTTTTTTTTAATATTTTCGATTTTGTGCACGCTCTATTTTTTATTTTTTCAAATTATCTTAAATATGTACATACACCAAAAAATAAAATGAAATACATGTCAAATACTGTTCAATACAATAAGATTCCACACAACTATTACAAATAAAAGTGGAAATATTGAACTCCGATCTCTTTTATATTTTTCTAAATAGCATATTTTGTTTTAGATATTATATTGCAGCCGCTGGTTTTGCTCTTTGAGCAATAATGGCCAACAACACAACATATTTTGTGTGTGGGCTAACTGAACGTGGACGGTGCTCGTAGTATCTATTGATTTTTCAATAAAGCTGTCTCAACTTCTTTAATCAAATTTTCCTACAATTGACACACACAGTAGCTCTTTCTGTTTGCTAATGCGAGCGAAAAGTTAACATTTTCCGAGGACCGTCACTTTATCGCCCGTTGCTATTGACGACAAGCGAAAACTTCGCGTAAACACTTTAACCATCTCACCTCAATGTTCTGATATCTTGAGAATGGGATCACTGATTACTGCTTGAATTTCATGCAAAATATTTTCATTTTTGGGCAATTTACTGAATAGAATGTGGAAAAACCGTCCGACTTTCTGGTTTCTATTTCTACAGGAAGCTGCTGCCAACAAAAAGATGTGCGCTCTACAGTGTATACAGGGTGTTTCAGGAAGAAGTGCAAATATTTTTGGATGCAACATTTTTGGTTGCTGTTTTTGAAAGTTTTCTTCTTAGACCTGCATATTTACAGCCATATTAGAACACCTTCAAATCCAAAGGCAATAATATGCTCATAATTTAAATCAAGAGCAGGTAGCTGTTTATCGATAACATCTGGAATGATTTTTGCTTTTCCATTAGGGATTTTTATTATTGCCAAGAACCAAGAACCTAGAAGGCACTATTTTCTACAATTCTGAACTTTATACACTGCGATCAACAATTATTTAGATAAAAGGAGGCCGTGATATGTTGGAAGTATGGTAGGGTGCAAGGGTCTGCTAGGGTCTGTTCAAATCTGGTGGCAGCAAGTCATGATCGGCCTGTATATTGTAGGGATGCATATCCAAGTCCTTCTTCAAAATTTGTTTGCAGGTTCCATAACACTAGCAGTCATAGCCACCCCTTATCTAAATAATTGTTGATCGCACGGTACTAAGTACCATTTCATTTCTTAAAGAAGTGCTTTAAATTGCCAAAATAGAGAGCTTCTTGTATTTTAAAGTTTTCTTCAAGTTCTCTCTCAAAACTTCACCCATACATACCAGTAGTTCAGATGTAGTGTCTTTGCTGCTGTAATTTGATCTATCACTGTGAGATTTTCTCCATATTTTAAAATTGTCACTCAAGTTATCAAGAACGCTTTCAACCATTTTTTTTCATATTTAGATTTATATTTTGTTGTATGGGCTACTTTTTCCATCAAAAAGTACAAGCCCCGCAGAAGTGTTTTGAAACATTTTCTGTTTAGATTTCTTTCATTTTCACTCTGTTTGAATTATTTAAGCATATATGGGTTTTTCAATTCTTGTCTTCTGAGTGTTACCATTTGGACAATTACCGTGTGAGCAGACCAATGTTCATGTTTTTCTAATTTGCATTTTCTTCCCAAAGCATTTTTAAAACAAGTAAATGGAAAGGTTGTGAACCCCCCAGTATTTTGCAATATTTTTGCATCATTCTTCATGAAATTTCGTACGCAGAGACACAATGCGCGAACGGATAGGAATTAATTCGTACAGGTTAGGTATGTCTACTAAATTGTCACAGGGGCGATGGATTTTCTCCGGGCGGCGATAAATCAAACCTTATCACCTCATCAAAAAGTACAAGCTCGGCAAAAGTGTTTTGAAACTTTTTCTCTTTAGATTCCTTTGATTTTCACTCTGTTTGAATTATTTGAGCATGTATGGTTATTTCAAAGCTTGTCTTCTGAGGGTTTCCATTTGGACAAATACTGTGTGAGCAGACGAATGTTCATGTTTTTCTAACTTGCACTTTCTTCCCAAAGCATTTTTAAAACCAGTAAATGGAACGAGCATGAACATCCATACTAGTTTTTTGCAACATTTTTGCATCATTCCTCATGGAATTTCGTACGCAGAAACACAATGCGCTAACGGATAGGAGTTAATTAGTACAGGTTAGGTATGTCTACTAAATTGTCACAGGGGCGATGGATTAGCGGCGATAAATGTTCCTGAGGGGGGTGGGAGGAGCCCACCCGAAAATATGCCTGAAATAAACACTGATCCAGAGTAAACGCAGCATTGGAGAAAGGATGTCCATGTTTTACGCTAAATTTGTTCGTTTCGAGGGAACGTACATCCGTTCATTCCAATCTTTTTTACAGACCAACATATCGTGTGCACGAACAAATTTTACGCAATTGGTAACATATCTGCCAATAGCATATATCCACTCAACGTTTCGTGCAGCGTTTTCAAAGACCAGAATTGCAATGCTAATAGCCAACCTTCGCATTGGAGATGACATGTGAAGAAGTAAAGAAACAGTTAATATTTCGCCTGATCTGTAAGTGATCTGTAAGTGTATCGCTGTGTCGATACATTTTATCATTCCAGACTTTCACGGCGAAATAATCCCGATCAGCGCCACAACGATTCGAAAGTCAAAGGAGAAAACAAAGGCAGATGTAATTAATAGATAAGATTTTTCGAACGGTTTAGCAATTTATTAATTGAAATTGTCTCCTTATCTTATCGGTCATGTGTAAGAAACGGCGACGCGCATTCTTATAATGCGGAAAATAAATCAGCAAGCCATGCATATCATTGGAGTTATTTAAAGTTCTGCAATTGATAGAGATAACGTCGGCACATTTAAAAACCGTAAACCGATATAAAATAGCTATTTATGGTACAAGTGAGTAAAGTCAAATAGTATTTTTCCAATTTGCATGATAAAAATGCTCATTATGTAAATTGAATCTCATCGTTAAAACTGCACTTTAATCGAATGGGTGAATATAATGTTTACATTTTCACTTTATTCACTATAACCATTGACAACGTGAATAAAGTAAGAAAATAGGTAAATTTGCACTATCCTTGAAATTTTCGTTGTCACCTGACAGTGTGACATTTCACGCAAATTCTTAAATTCTGATAACGAATTGGAAAAAATCTTGTATGATGCACGTGAATAAAGCAATTTTATCCACTCTAAAACATTATCGCACTCGGCTTCGCCCCTTGCGCTAAACTGTTTTTTCGTAGATAAAATTCGAATTTATTCACTTATACCATAAATAGCTATTATATTAGATATAATAATGAAACCAAAATATTCTATGTATTTATTGCGTTAGCTACTTTTTATGTATTGTTATTATTATTATTCTTGATTATTACAAATGTATTGAATAACAGTGGTCGAATCGAATATTGACTGCCGATGCCAGCCAGCGCCTTTTTCACACTATCCATAGAAGTGTGGTAATTTATGGTAGTGCGGTATGATAGTGCCCGCGGGGGGCATAGACTCAAGGTACCCTCAGGGGCCGTTCACACTACGCAGACTCACTTTTACAGCTTGTACAGCTTGTTTATCTACTCTACGGCTTATCGTCCACACGTTAGTAATTAAATGGAGGAGGCCTTCGCGTGCACCAATTTACGAAGTCGAAGAATCGGTATTTTTTCAGGAAGTGCAAGACGTAATGACAAAAAGGTGCAAACTTAAAATGAATATAGTTTTTACCATATACCATGTATGTTGCGTAATCACGTACCTACCATGATTTGCGATACGAAAAGTTTTGTGTAATAGTCAAAGGAGCTCTGTATGACGTCTAAATCGGAAGAACCATACAAATATGGCAAGTTAAGATGAATATAGTTTTAATAAGTCAACCTCCTCGGATATACGGGGTGTTCCAGTTATAGCGCTCAACATGGGAAACTCGTAAACGGCAAGATATAGATAGTTGGTTAAATTAGGCAAAATAATCTTGAGCTTAGCTTCAAATTATCTACTTAGCAGGGAGAATATATACAGAGAGCGCATAAATTATTAAGACCTCGCTTTATATTTTCCCCTGTATACATTTTTTGAAAAACGCTTAACAGGTCAAAATGATTTTTTTTAAACCAATATTTGGGACCATTTTCAATTTTCCATCTCTCTCCGTTTTGAAGTTATGACGTCAGAGCCATTTTTTTAAAAGACAACCTATAATTCTTATTGTTGATTTTGATAGTACTTTTTATTAAGTTTTCAACAACAAGACATTTTCAATATGTAACATTTGAAAAAAACATGAGAAAAAGTGCGTTAAAGTAAAACTATTAAATTATTATTTCAATGTGCAGAATGCATCTTGTTACCATTCAAAACAGCATCAGTTAAAACAAAATTAGGAACACGCGCTTGGATATTAAATATCGGAATAAAACAAAATTGATCAACCTGAAATACATTCTTATTACAATATCATCAATTACAAAAATAAGAACAAAAAAACCAAAAGAAATTTTTATCGAGAAAAAAATACTAATGACTTGTTTTAAGATAAGTTTTAAAATAATATGACTTCACAAACATAATTAAAATAACGAAAACAATATTGGTTAGGGAAAAAAAATCAAATTAGATGTTCAAATTGTTGAGCATTTTGTTCTTGACAGCGTGCCAATCGATGTAGAAAGGCCGCACAGACTTGAGGAAAACTTCTGGTTGTATTTGTCTCATTTCGACTTGGATCCGTTCTTTCAATTGTTCAATTGTGGTTGGCCGATTAAAGTATACTTTAGTTTTGATGTAACCCCGTAGGAAAAAATCTAAAGGGGTCAGGTCAGGGGAACTTGCGGGCCATTCAACAAAACCCCTTCTGCCAATCCACCTGCCTTGGAAGACTTTGTTGAGATAATCGCGTACCATTCGGCTATAATGAGGTGGACCCCATCTTGTTGCAACCATAAGTCTTCATTTGATATGTCAGGATCGTGTTGATTTGGGAATAGTACCGCCAAAGCTGGAACGAGGTAATCTCTCAATAGCCCCAAATATGTTTGGCCTGTCAACGAGCCATCAATGAAGAAGGGCCCAATAATAATATCACCTACTGTTCCTGCCCAAACGTTAAATTTTTCCGGAAATTGGGTATGGGCTTCCATCATCCACTAAGGGTTGCGCTCGGACCAATAGCGACAATTTTGTTTATTCACCGTTCCATTCAAATAAAAAGGTGCTTCATCACTAAATAAAATTCTGGTAGAAAACCCTTCATCGAGGTTACAGAGATTCATCCTTTGTTCCCAAAACTGAACCCTACGATCAAAATCATCTTCGTTCAGTTCGTTGACTAAATTTACTTTGTAAGGATGCCATTTCTGCCGTTTCAAATATTTCAAAACAAATGTTTGTGAAAGCTCACTATTTGCCGCAACCGCTCTGGAGGGAATATGAGGGTTTTTGCAACTCTAACAACACGTTTAGCTTAACATCTTCCGGAACTGACGGTCGTCCACTTTTCGGGCGATCTCTAATATGCCCCAACTGCTCATACTTTCTTATGATTGCAATAACAGACGTCTTAAGAAGAGGTTCTTGAAGCGAATATTTATTATTAAAATAAATGCACACTTCTTCATAGGTACGTATTCTATCACCACAACCTCTAATCATAAGAATTTCAATTCTTTGTGCCTCCGAAAAACGTCGAACCATCACAATTTAACATGTGATGTGATAAATCGAACGAAACGTCAATCGGACTGTGAGTAGGTAATAATTTGTTTCACATAATTGTACTAGATTATTTTTCAGGTTAATCAATTTTGTTTTATTCCAATATTTAAAATCCAAGCCTGTTTTCCTAATTTTGTTTTAACTGACATTGTTTTGAATGGTAACTAGATGCATTTTGCACATTGAAATAATAATTTAATAGTTTTACTTTAACGCACTTTTTCTCATTTTTTTTGTCAAATGTTACATATTGAAAATGTCATATTGTTGAAAACATAATAAAAAGTGCTATCAAAATCAATAATAAAAAATATTGGTTGTGATTTAAAAAAAATGGCTCTGACGTCATAACTTCAAAACGGAGATCGAAGGAAAAATAAAAATATTTGTTTGAAAAAAAATTATTTTGACCTGTTGAAGCATTTTTCAAAAAAATATACAGGGGAAAAAATAAAAGCAGGTCTTAATACTTTATGCGCTCTCTGTATATATTTTTAATTGAAGGTTGAATGGTCCAACACTGCAAGTTGAGCACGATAACTGGGATACCCTGCGTGTGCCTATAATTAACTTATGTAAACAATTTCGCATTAAAACCGCCGACAATTAAGCAAACGAAAATGTAAATCTGAAATCAACAATTGGCCTGCGTACTACCTGTTGAACGGTCGAGTACCACAAATTGTCCTCACCGCTGCTCTATAGGCTTGTTGACTTGGTATTTTTTAACAAAATATCCGCAGCTCAACATCATCTCAAATGTGTTCTCCCGTCACACCTATGCCTTCTCAACTTCTGTATCAAGGCTGTGGAATGCCGAGGACGTGCCGGATTCCCATCGGGCCGAAAATCGAAACGTGAAAAATGCGAGGAAATTTCCATAGCCATTACCAGGCGGTCTGGTAGCGTTTGTACGTATGAGGCCAGCAGGAAAGGACGCGGGGCGGCGGCCTTAACAAATAGAGATATTAATTCTTATCATTATCAATATCATCTCCCATAATTGGTTGTGTGATAGGTATAAATTGACACCATACGTCATGCCGCGCTGGGATATCCGTGCAGTCTTATGTGGAAAAAACGCAATTAATAACGACTATCTGGAGATATCTTAGCAGGGCCTAAACGTATACACACACGTGTTTATTATAATTTTCCCCATAATGACGTTTTAAAAGGAACCTCTTAGTAGCAAATGATTGATTTACTCTTATTCATTTTATTCCGGCCAACGCTTCCTCACATATTTCATCGCGCTATTAGTTTCTTATTTGAACTTGTATATGCCTTGATGTGTAGTTTTTTTTTTTAATTAAGCCCACCGGAGTTTACTGTTATGCGTCAAGATAGAGCGTGTGGTGATCGGACCTCCACGGCTTCACGGCGCTTTCCACCTTTTGTAGTGTGTTAATTGACGATAGTAATTAAAAAAAAGAAAGAACCCACATTCGTGGTTAACCGCGAATGAATAGTTTTGAAATTAACGTTGGAACAATGTTTTATTTCTTGAAAACCGAAAATCACATATCACATTATCCATTCATGATCTTTTACTTGAGGGACGGGCAGGGTTAACCATCTGGTAATATTGTTGGTGAAAACTAAATTCCTCAAAATACAATTTCTAATTGTAGGCTTATGTTCGGGTAAATTTATGGTTATAACAAATAAAGTAAGTTGTTAGTTTGAACCCAGAACTTATGACTTGAACTTGAACTTGAAACTTTGAAAATATGTTGCATACCCTCATGAAAGACATAAACTAAAAATACGGAAAATTGCGTTTTCGCTTTTATGTTCTCATAATCATGTTTCAATATTAGTTCGAAATTATAAAAGTTTGTATAGTCCATGCCAGATAAGATGTCACATTTCAAATAAAATCGAAGTCCCTCCTCTGTCCTGTCGGAGTGGTCAACTGAAATTCAAATGCATCTGTTGGAGCATCCTAGTTCAGGCATTGCGAACCTATAGCACGCGTGCAATACAATTTCTCAGTTTTGCATCATTGACAACAACAAAAAAACTAATAAATATTTGCAACACAGTTGCAAAATTGTATCAGTAGCTGCTGGTGGTGCTCGCAGTACGACTGGAGAAGAAACTGGTTTTGTCAGCTGTGTGCCAACCTTATTGGACATTCAATACAATTTTTTCATTGCATTATACTTCAGCAGATTTTTCTGTGCATAGGCCAGCTTCAAGTCGCCGGTTAATTTAATGGACATTATAACTAATTCAGACAACTCGGTGAACTTGGCATACAATGGTTTAGTTTCGCAGAACAATGTCCGATGTTCAAGGAGGAAAATTTCTGCATATATTATTTGGGTGTTTAGGTTACAGGGTGTACCTTTGTTACAGTTTTTACAACGAGATACTCAATTAAGTGATTAAGTGATCCAATGGCTTTGCAAATGAATATGTTTCGAAAAATGAATGTTTTCAAACAATCGAAGTTTAATTACAAATTATTAAATACCTACAAATATTTTCCAAACATACAAAGTTCTTATGGGATCTAAAATCTCATGAAAACCAAATCAAGTTAAATTGACACACAATAGTTCTCTACTAGTATAGAGTATAGTTCTCTACCTTTGTTACAGTTTTTACAACGAGAAAATCAATTAAGTGATTAATTAATCCAATGGCTTTGCAAATGGATATGTTTCAAAAATGAATGTTTTCAAACAATCGAAGCTTAATTACAAATTACTAAATACCTACAAATATTTTCCAAACATACAATTCTTATGGGATCTAAAATCTCATGAGAACCAAATCAAGTTAAATTGACACACAATAGTTCTCTACTAGTATTCGATCGATAATTATTGATGAATTTTCTTCAAGTTTTGCTCATTTCATGCAATTTTAAGAAATATCAAAATTTATTATACACGTAGACACAAGTTCAATTTGGAGATCCATGGTGATTTGTAGAGTACTCCGCCACTACTATTTTTCGAATTTCTGAATATGCAGGGTATGCAAATTTATCCAGTTAACAATCCACTGATTATCAATTCAGTTTTATGGCGAAACAAAAGTTTGTCGATTTTCGATGAGTTAGAAATAATTGAAAATGATCTATATTGAGCATACTAAAATAGAATGCTGAAGATGAACTATTGATAACTTGGAATTTTACTTGTGAAAGTTTGAGTTTAAAAAAATAGTTACCGCTATATAGTTTTCTCCTCTACTTATACTTGTTTCATTATTTTTCAAGTTCGGCGTATATATTATGAAAAGTGACTAAATATGAACCAGGTATAAAGCATTTGGCATTCAATGTACAACCGAAAATGTTTAATTAAATCAAGTCGATTTTTGTATAAGTTAAGTGATCATTGTTTATCAAATTATGTTATTTGATTTGATTGATCATTATGTTATGTTAAAAGGTTCGCCACCACTGTACTAGTTTATTGAGATACGATAACGTCACCTCATTCAGCTCGAAGCACTTAATTTCTAAGGGAGCAAAGGAATAAATATATTGTTTATGGCCCAAAACAGCTTCCGCGGCTTAGTAATGCATTCTCATTGGTCCAATTCTACCAGTGAGGGGGGATTTCGATTTTATGTGAAAAGTGACATCTTATCTAGCGTGGAACATAGTAGAAAATCGCCGTTGATTTTATCATTTTGAAGATGGAGTATGTTTTTGTCTGCAATTTGTAGGCAATCTTACACTCTTCATTAACTTTACCCGGGCGCTAGTTTTCACAATTATTTTCATTAACAGTACGTAACGAAATTAAATGCCGATCGTTTGTAATGAAATTAAATGCTGATCAAAAGTGAAAGAGAAATAATATGTAACGGTGTTAGACAATAATTCAATCAAAATTATATACCAGGTTATCTAGGGTGTGACTTACCGTAGTTATCTATTAATGGGCGCGTTTAGCGTACGCAGCTGTTGACAGTCAGCACTCAACCTAATTACTTGTGATAACAGTCAACTGTTGCAAGTTTGCTGAACGACTCAGAAGCAAAACTGCTAAATACGTCACTCCAGTTATTGAGGTTATGTTGTTTGTATTGTGTTTGTATATATAGTTCGTTTACTTGATATCTGCAATGTGAAACTGACAGTGTGTTGGCACCACTGTTATTAATAACTAAATGGTTCTAAGTTTTACCTATTGGTATCTCGTGCATATCATCCACTGACATACAGTGTCAAACATTTTGAATTTGTTTAATGTTTGAATGTTTCAAAACATGGATATTTGCAAGAAAAATGAACTATAATCCTGTTAAATGATAGGGAGAAAAGGTCAGTGTTACTCATTAAAAAGATTTAAAAGACTTATGCCTCGATCATTTTCAAACACCATCCATGCCATGCTCATACATTAACCCATTTTTATTTTGTTGTCATTTGAGGAATTAAATGGCTGTACAGTCTGATTCAACAACTTATTTTAGTGATATTTTACAGGCATGCTAAAAAATGTTTGAGAATATTTTACACCGAGCGTGCAGATGTCAAGTAAACGGACTATAACTCGTATTATTTGAGGTTAGATAACACCACTGTTCACTGTTAGCGTACAAAAATTGCGGTTAGAAAATTTCAGCAGTCTCGTTTAGCGAACCTCTGTCAGTCAACTACTCAAGAGTTGCGTTCGCTAAACTCGTCAAATATCAATGCAATGAATAATGTTGTTTCACTCAGTATTGTTTATGTGCAAAGAAGAAGCATCAAGAAGAAGAAGAAGTACATGTTGTTAAGCAAGGGTCACACCTAATTTGATTTAATCAACACATTTCCTTATTAATAATATATAAGGGAACCACCCCTCTAAGAGAACACCTATACACGAGTTTAGTTTTTTTATTATTAAAATTTATTGCTATTGATACTGTATAAAATGAGAAGCATTTGCGGGTACCTTAAACTCCAGATCTCATCATTAATCGCAAATACATATACAATTCACCGGGAATATACAGTTATTTCCATTTAAACTATAAAACATTTTTAAGTGTCGATTGGGACATTAATTTAAAGTAAAAGTTACCGACGGCGGTCCTCATTTACATTTCAATTCAGTTAAAGCAGCGCCCCGAATCCACGAGATCGCATCTACAACTTCTACTGGCCACTTCGTAGGTTCCCACCTTTATATACATCAGAAAAAAAAAGGGTTTTAATATTGAGTAAAAACACATTTGCACTTTAACAATTGCAACAAAGTACGCAAAAACAGTTTCCCGTATTTGTTTTTTCTCAAAATGATGTTGTATATATGTGGCTTTTATTTATCAATTAGTAGCTAGGGGCTAATAAGTAATAATAATTAAATAAAAAGACGTCTATTAGACATCAGTGTCATCAACGAGATTCAGAAGGATGAAACTGATGGTTTCCAAATAACCAATAATAAGGAGTATGTAACTTCTGGTCTCTAGTTTACGGATTCCTAGCAATAGCAAGTGTACATTTAATATTTATTTCAATAAAAATTAGTACTGCCTGACGTTTATTGTCGATCAAGGCAGTACTAGTTATCCTTAGCCATTTTCTGGCTAAGTTAATCTGTTAGTATGTTCCTTCCAAATGTTTTCTTCTGTTCCATACCCATTTTTCGACGCGGTAAATATCGATGCGTTCCCTTTGTGCTTCACTTCTGATTCTGTCTTCCGTTTTCCTTTGAATGGTTATTGTTACATCAATTTCTATCGTCTTTGCAAGTTGAGTTTATTTACTAGTATTCGTCTACAAGAAATAATCTTGTGCAAAAAACATACGAGAGGGATACCTAGAGGATTATTCCACAACTTGTACGATAGACAATTTTACAGAAAAGTGTCACTTTACCACTGATCGCTAAAGTTGATATGCTAGACTTTTTCAAAAGATACAATATTAATTTTAGACATCGGCACGAAGCAAAAATTCATATCAACCTATAAATAAAATCTATAATCTCCTGCTTGACTCAGTATGACACTATAACACTATAAACAAGACTCATCTGCGAGAATTAAAATTTCTGCCGCATAATAGTTTAAGTAATAATAGTAATAATAATAGTTTAATAGCTTTTCTAAGTTAGTAAATTAGAATTTTCATTATTCGTTTTATTAAATTAGAATATAAGAATTATGAATTATAACCTATACTCACTCAAATGGGTAACATATAGATTACTTTATGATTGAGGTGAGGTGTTTATCTGCTGTTAAGATCGTTTGGTTTTAATTGTCAAAAAGGGGAGTTTATTAATGGCCCAGTATACATTATTTAGTGGAAACGGCCGTAAATCGTCGCCGTGGTTAATTAATGGCCAGTCTTTGGCTATTTTTAGGTGCAACGTTCGATTAGCTTGCTGTATCTCGGATGCAAATTAAATCTTATAAATCGCGACAGGATAAGACCGAATCCTGTTATGTAGAGAGATGCAGACGATGGAAGGAAACTGTGGTCTGAATCGCGGAGACTGGAGAGAGCTATGGAAGCTTTGAGTGGGATATGTAAATTACGACTGGTGCCATAATTCTCAATGAATAAATTTCAACAACAAAATAATTGAAGTTAGGTATTTTAGTTTTGTGATCTAATAAACCAAAATCCAGTATATGCTCCATAAAGCATTGCAATTAATCACGTAAAAAGAATACTGTGTCGTACTTAATACAGATCACGTATTGTAATAAGGTAAATTTATTATAGATGTAAATTTACGATTTTGAAATGACTTGACATAATATGACTATTTACGAAATAATTATTTGGAGGCCGCAGGACAATCTTGATATTCCCGTATACACAACATTTTTTGTGCAACCAAACATTTGTAATTATAAAAATGTTATTGCTTTTATTGAAATAGTTTTCATGGGTTATTTTATTGTGCACAAAATAAATTTGACATCATTGTGGAAATGAAGTAAGTACATCATTTTGTGACCACGAAAGTCCGCTTTATGTCAGTTTTTGTATCAAGAACTATTACTTAAACGGCTGACCGTAACGGCCGCGAAATTGCATTTCGCAGATGGTTTTGCACATGCGAAACATACACTTTGCTTCCGGTTGCACCAAAATGTTATTGTGTATGTGTCTACATGATTAATTAAAATCAGGAAGGCGTTTTTGGCTGATAGTCATATATCAAATTAGAGGTTCTGGCAAGCCGAGCTTGAATATTATGTATAATGTATGAATATAATTCATACCTAAAACGGTGACTATATAACAATGGGGTTCCAATAGTTACGCATTGCTCAAGAAAATGTAATAGAGTAGAATGAAGTGAGAAACGGATGTCGAATTACGGAAATATGGAGCGATGACATACAATTCGAAAAAAATGTTACATGCAACCTTGCAACTACTTCACCCTGTTATTAATTTCTCTGTATTGTTTTCCCTGGCTGTTAAACCGACGATATCTAGCAACACTTCATAAGTTAGTGAAGAAGTTTGAAAATACTGCTAAAATACTAAAAGTGTTACAAACTTCGTTAAAATTAATTTGTGACATTATACTACTCCATTGCTCAATTTTTATCTTTTTATGTCATTTGTTTTAAAGTTATTACCATATTTCACCGATATAAATGACAACCTATAAGTATTTTTTATTATTGATTTCGGTAGTACTTTTTATTCTATTTTCGGTATAAAATTTTCAATATATGTACCTACACCTACATATTACATTTGAAAAAAATTGTGAAAAATTGCCTTAAAGTTCTAATACTAAAAATTAATTAAATTTGTAGACTAAAATATACAATAAAAGAGATAAGAATTATCTAATTTCTTCATTTACATTCCTTTAGACGTTATAAGAGAATAAGACAATAAAACTCTGCAAAGTAAGTAATAGCTGTATACTATTGAGAATTATACAGGGCCCGCCAAAAAAACAAAAGGAAACAGTTTTAAGCTCTAAATATAATAATAATAAGTAATACCAATAAACTCCGACGTTTATTAACACAAAACAAAACAAATTAGCTAAAATTAACGAACAATATATGCAATTTCATGTTCTAATTTAGTTTAGTGTAGAATAAGGGCCCACACAAATCCAGATTGGGTCTGAGCATTGAGTAAGATAGACTTACTTACTCAATGGTCTGGGTTTGCACCAACGACTTGGTTTCCATCCAAAATTCAGGAATTTTGCATATTTGTTGATTACTAAAGCCTATGATTTTCACCATGATTTTAATTTATTATTTTATTATTATTCATTATTATTTTCAAGAGTATAAATTGCGAGTATTTATCTACGCCAGGTCCATTATAGATATGAATTGTCAAAGTGCCATTGGGTTGGCATTATTGATAAAGTTACTAGAAACGCCAATGGGTATTTTAACTATTTAATGTTGGCGGCAATATTAAAATGTATATTTCAAATTTTGACAAGTCCATTGTCCAATTTTGAATTAATTTAAAACGTTTTTGTTTCGTTCTCATTTTCACAATTTATTAACTAAAAATTGCAACGGTACCTACTTCTTGTTATTAAACCAACTGAAATTATTAAAAACTAATAGGTCTCATAACCTCAAAACACATGTTGACATCAATGACATATTTGTTACTAGTTATTTCAAAGTACACTGTCAAAATTATTATACAATGTGACATTTTGGCCGACCTTGAATTTGACAATTCATATCTATATTGGATGATCTGTATAGATTCGTAACAACCATACGATGAAACGTGAAAAACAAAATGACAGCCACCTAAAACTGTTTCCTTTTTTTGGCGGGCCCTGTACCTAAGTTCATTGTTCAGATGATTTCTTTTTATATTTTAACCTATACTACCACTCCTTAAAATATTTACCTTTCCTCGTGACTCACCCTGTATATATTTTATATACAGTGTGTTTCACTTGAAATGGTAACACCTCATTAACTTTTTATTGTTCGCTGGATTTAAAAGTTTTTCTGCAATATTTGAAGCTTGTGAAGTTATGTTGAATGGATAAACTACATTTTAGCCTTATTATATAACTAGCCCACTGTGATAAAAAACAAACGCAAGAAATGAAAAAAACATATTAGCATTTAAAAAAAAAAAATAAAAAAAAATTTAGAGAATTTGTTTGGAGTCACCTTAAAACTTCAAATCCCAAGATTGGTCGAAAAAAAAAGTCTTACACATTGCACTTTTCAGTTTATGTAAGCCTTTCAGCAGCCATAATCGATTAAAGTCAACAATATTTTAGGAGTTTATTAGTGGTGTAACAAATTAACAATGTTTCGTGTGACATTAGGTCACATTTCTCATGGCAATTATGTACTGATGGTAATATAAAGTTCATACAAATGCAATGTATTAAAGACCTGTAAGAACCGTCAATATACTGCTAATAAACCATGGCAATCTTGTGACAATAAAATTGAAATTAGACTGGAACATATTTATTGTTTTTTTTTATTTCAACCAAACTTGGGATTTGGGATGTTGTGGTGAGTCCGGACAACTTTTTAAATAAATTTTTTGAAGAAAAAAAATCCCCAATATGTTATTTCATTTTTTTGCGTTAATTTTTGATCACAGCAGGCTAGTTATTTACTAACGCTAAAATGTATACTCTGTCCCATTTTTATGTTTAAATAAGTTGGCTTTGTTAGGGTGACAGTATTGTTGCCCAATGTAAAAAGTCACTAGACTTTGAAAAAATAAGTTATATTTAAAAAAGAGGCAGTGGGCAAGTTGCCTTCAAATTGAGTATCTATTGAGTACAGAATTTATTTGCTATTTTTATTTTACAAAATCAAATCAGTCAAATTATAATATAAAATATAGTTGATGATTGGTTTACTTAAAAACCAGCACACTTGAATGATTGAAGCAATAATTTAATTATGTTATTATATATAGTAGGCAATGTTGTTAAAACGTTGTTAAAAGTGGAACAGAGTTTAGTTTACAGATTCAACAAAGCTTCACAACCTTCACATATTGTCAAAGATTTTTTTTTAATCCACCGAAAACTAAAAAAAGTTACTGAGCGGTTACGATTTCAAGTGAAACACACTGTATACATAGTGTTTAAAAAACATTTAGTTGCTATAGATGGGCACCTAATCGTACGCTTGTCCAAGTAGACATATTGTATATATTATTTTCTGAGCTTGTGAAATATTATAATTAATTAAATCACTTTTACCTTAATTCGCAGTTTTATACTGTTTTATAAACTTTTTCAGTGAATAATAATTATTATTATTATTATACAGTATGTCCCCGGATTGAGTTTATTAAAGGGATTTCTATTTAATTTTTACTTTTATGTAAAAATGTTATAGGAATTATTGTTTCTGCTTGGTCTGAAACTACCAGTTCAGTTATTGAATCTTTGATTTATTTCTACAGAGTGTTGGAAAAATCAACATTTTTAAATCTTATTTTGAAACTTATTTCTTTACTATTTGCAAAAAGAATTTAATATTACATCTAACAACATTATAGAATAATATAATCATTCAAACAATCCCCCAAATCATAAAATAATACTGAAAATTTTAAAAATCGCCTACGAGAGGCATTTGCATCGATAACTGTTAAACTGATAAAGAAATACAAAACAGGAGTTTTCAGTTCACACAGTTCCACACCAGGCTTGAACTGTGTGAAGAAAATGATGAGGCATGGTTTAAATAATGTTATTTTTGTGCCAAAATTAGATTTAATTGTTTTTTATTTAGCACACACCCTATATAAATAAATTAATGTTTTTATAACTGAAAAGGTAATTTCATACCAAGCAGGAATTTTAATTCCTATAACATTTTTACTTAAAAGTAAAAATTAAAATTAAACATCCCTCTTGTAAACTCAATCCGGGGACATACTGTATAATTCATCATTAATTTGGGCAATAGCAATCACAAATTTTAAATAGTTACCATGTTTTGGCAAACGGATATACCCTTGACGACGTGGTTTAATTACTTCGGTTTTTCGGTGGGTCCAATAAAGCAAAAATAATGGATAATAATTTAAATCTAGAGCCACGGTTTAATAACTGTCATGACACAAAGTTTTGAATTTATTAACAAACGTCAAATAAAATCGCAATGAATCGCTTCGGAAAAGCTTCAGGTTTAGAAATAAGAGTTGCAATTGAGTCTTTAACGCCTGCGAACACGGCGAAAGCGCACAAATGCATTTTGAAGCACTTTTTGGCATTTTGTGAACAACGAAAATATTAACTTCTTGAGCAGACTTCGAACGAACATTTGGCAGGTATCCTAAAAGACTGGTCTTTCAACATGAAGCGAGATGATGGGATCGATTATTATTAGGGAGTTGTAAAGACCATTTGGAATATTTCCGCAAAACTTCTCCAGAAAAAGTACTTTGATGATTTTAATCGGAAAATATACTCATTCAAAGACATTGTTCAAAGTTTTTGAAGACATTATATAATTCGTTATATAATATATCGTTATTATAATATCGTTATATAATCGTAACGAATACCACGATTTGGAATAAGTGTGCCTGGACGAGCGAGCTGAACAAGTTTATAAAGTAAGTACTGTGAAATAAAGTGATTTAATTATTTATGAACAATAATTTCACAAGCTCAGAGAATAATATATTGAAAACGTTGTCTACGCTCAGACAAATTGATGTAATAAGCAGTTGAAATAAAATGCTATGTTTAAGATTTATTTTTGGAAAATAAGTTTTCAAAAACAAATGAAAAATGTTGACATTTACATGACATAAATCACTGTTTTTTGTTCACTAGACGTAAAAGTATTTTACAATCTAGAACAATCTACAAAAGATCACATTTTGAGGGAATCTTTATTACTTATTATTCAATATTATTTATGTTGATCAATATTTAACTGTAAACTGTAATAGTATAATTTGTGAAATTGTATACCCTATGTAGACGACAGCTGGCTTAATGAAATAGTTTGTTCTTGAAGACCCATTTCCATTGAAGACGTTTGGTTGATTTCCTACAAGAGTTTTGTCTTTATGAAAACTATCCCTGTTGTTGAAGATGTTTCAGAATTTGGAACATCTATGATGTTTTCTGATGATTGTAGACATTGATGTCGATTAAATGTCAAAAGTTTTTCTTTAAGTTTCCACTAATGTGGATCTGCAGTTTTCGTAAAAAAAAAATGCTTGGAAGTCGATTGCGAAATGTTTCTATTGCATTCTTAAAGGTTTTGTTCATTCACGGATGCTAATAATGCGAAATGCTTTTTCTATAATATCTATAATCTATCTATAATCAAAAATAATAACTATTTTGAAAACAAGTTATATAAAACGTGTAACACAAAGTTACTGTCGTCTATTTGGTGATATTTGGTGGTGGATTATGGTGATATTCCATAATACTTAAGGGCACATACCTAAGTGGTTTATGCATGATGTGCATGTGCATGATGACTTCCACACATTACTAATGTTTTAAGATGGTTTATGGACATTTTGCATATTTCTGTTGATGGTCCTGGTAAATATATTTGTCATTTATCCTTGAGACCACTTGCAAGTGCATTTGTTTTCGATCAACAACGAACAATGAAACCGAATAATAAACAATACTTCAGAAGAAGTCAGTATTGCCTTGTTTCAGGTGAGGGACATTTTCATAATATTCTTTGAGCTTTATTGATTTATTTTCAAATTTTTGAAATAAACTTCTAGGATCATGTTGTTATAGAAGTTTGCTCATTATGATTAATTCTAAATCAATAAGGCAAACTTTCCAAGTGTGATAGATCACTCCTTCGCGACGGTTATTGCTCGCAGTAGCAGAAATAAGTAAGCAGAACAAAATACGCGAATTGTCAAATCTCGCGAATAAAAAAAAACTTTTAAATTCATAATCTCAATAGTTTTGTTGGCTTTTCGTATTTGTAAGACATTGCCGCTATTCACTTAGCGCTTCCGTTTTGATAGAGCACATAGATTTATTACGTCAGCGCTCTGGAGATAATCTCCGAGGCGCCTTAGAAGAACTGTCAAAACAGAGAGATCCGACGGAGAGCCAGCGGGACGGTTGCTCATTAGAATGCAGATAGAATTTTCGAAATCAATACGAATAATCGGCCGGATCGGTGCGGGAGAGCATTTTCCGGTACCATTAGTACCCGAAACTGTGAGTCCATGATTGATACGCTCTCGCGCGCTCCCCTTTATCGATCCCACACATCGGGAATGTAAATTGGCCCTCCGTAAGTGTGGGTTACGCAACATTGATGGACACTGGCCGTAAATAAATTCTCCCATAAACAAACGAGTTAATTGCTTGTGGGAATTAGCCGCCGTGGGGCCCCCTATCGGCGATCGGCTTCCGCTCCTTAAACGGCCTATTAATAACGCCCAATTTAAATGGAGATTCCTTGCTCGGACCTCGGTGGGCGATAAGCGAAGAGGACGTGATCACACTGTATAATCCGAAATCATCGATTCAGTAGCCCCTAAAACTACACTAATAGTTCCGTTGGTGTTAACGACCCGAATATGGTGACCATTCCCGTGGGGAGCGCCCGGCGCATCCACCAGAACAGCCCCAATGCAATACTCACACGCACCCCAAAAACACTGACCTTCATGATCTCGGTGGTGATGCGCTCGAAGTCCCCGTCCAGTTTGCTGGCTGCTTGCTACTATTGCACCAAATAAACGTTCCAAGGAAGCCGGTCGGTGCCTTCTACCAGACTTGGGGCATCTTCCGGCGAGGAACACCACTGGTGACGAGCACTGATCGCGTCGCGGTGTCCAAACTTTTGAAAGAGTTGAGCGAAAGCGTCGTGCCGATGTGAACGCCTGCGGTGTGCGCAAGCGACTGCCAGAACCAAAACCTGGGCCCCCGTAACCACTCGCTCCTGAGGACCTCAGTGGCCATTGGTGCCACGAAGAGATGACGGTCAGGCGCAGCGGCGTCGCCTAGGCGGTTCTCCTGCAAGCGACGCCCAGTTACGTAACGACGCCCGGAGTTGCGGTTTATCGTCCCCACCTCCACCCCCAGAAGCCCATCAGGGCTTTGTTTTCGTTCTTGTTTGTTAAATGGCAACCCCATTCGGGGCGCTAAGTGACGGCCGACGCAAACATCTTCTCTTCGGGTTCAGGTAGTTCAGAGCTATGGGCTTGTGTTTGTGTGTTTTTTAGACATGCAAATCGGTATTTAAATTTTACCGACTATTTATGGTAATGGCCGTGAATTAAGTCTGGCGACAATGGGAGCCACCGAATTTACGGCCGCTAATGTGTAATTTATGAAAATTCTGCGTTAGTCAGTAGGGGCGTTAATCAGTCGGGCGATTGTTGTGCTCATCGAGTCAACGACATCTTCTTTGTGGACGAAGGCAGGGCGACATTCGCTAGCCTACAGCACACACGACCAAGAATACAAAATGCAGCCAATAAGGGCACTTATTGCATCAATATTCAAGCTTATCTTTTTAAAGTTACAAAACAATCATTGTATCATCGAAATACTATGAGGGCTATAAGGGCTATAGCCCAGGGCGGAAAAATCCAGGGGCGGCAAATTTTTGGAAAAATACCAAAGGCACAAGTTACAATTAAAAATAAATATACAAATAAATAAATAAATGACGAACGAAATAAGGCATATACAAGAAGTGAAGCATCTAACTCCCTCATTCAACTACAAAGGTTGGAAACGATTTTTTGACAATTTTACGCTGAGATATGTTATCTCTGTTTAACGTATAAAGTAATAAGCAAGGCGCGGATTTCTAGGTATTATGCTATACATCAGTTTTGATAGCAGACCAAAATGACCTCGTATCTATATGAATTTCAACAAATGAAGTAACGTGACAATTTTTTTTTTGTGCCATTATGCATATTTTCAGTTTTTAAGCTTATAATTGCTTTAATGCATTTTTTTTTTGCTTATGATTATGTTGTAGATTAACTGCGAGAAAAAAATTAATATAACACAACATATCAAAACAACAGTTCACCTGGAAAATTAAAAAAAAAACACAAATCTGCAAGCAGTACCCTGAGTATCCAACAAACTATTTCCGAGTCTTTTCCGAATTCTTCTACACAGAATGAAAATAAATTTTACTTTGATTTATGCATACGGTGGTTCCGTTACATTCCGTTAAAACATTCCGTTAAAAAAAGTAGATAAATTCATTGTTCTTGTTAAAAATGACTTTTTTTTATCATTATCATTATATTTTTAGCTTTTTCTTTGAGTTGCTGTTTATTAAAATTATGTTTTTCACAGACAGTTTTGTTATATAACTTGCGTAAACTTATTTGTCAAAGTGACATCGTCAAGAAAAAGAAAATGTGATGGGATTTAAAAAGCAGAGAAAGTCCGAAATGAAAAAATGAAAGAGAAAAATGAACTTTTCTTTCCACTGAGTCAGAATAATTAAGTTTTAATTAGAGATTTGCTGGTTTCAGGACAAGCAAAAAATCTTATTCCTTTGCAGTTTTGGCGTAAAATAAAAGAAAAAAAAGTTTTTCCTCTTGTAAACTCAATCCGGGGACATACTGTATATGAATTTCAGCAAATGAAGTACCGCGCCATTTTTTTTTTGTGCTTTTATGCATATTTCAGTTTTACAGCTTATAATTGCTTTTATGCATTTTTTTTGCATGTTTCCTTAATTTTTGTGCTTATTTGCTTATTTCTCAATTTTATAGCATATTATTTATATAAGCTAGTAATATATTTTGTTGCACATTATTGTAATGAGAATTCAGTATTAATATTACTCCGTTACGTCTAGAGTGCTTGGCTATCACAAAATCATCAACAAAGCGAGCGTGCGTACGTGATATTTGGTAAACATTCGATCATGATTTGATTATTTCGGGGATTACCCTATTTTTACGTGCACAGAACGCATCTGGGGCAAGTGTGCTATCAATTCAGTCCAATTTATCTCAATCTTCAGTGCGTTGTGCTTGTGCCTTGTGTGTATTACGGGTTTATAAGTTTTCTTGTATAAAATGCCGAAAGTAAAACCTTCCGTCGATGAATGTATACGTGGACATTCTGAATTAAAATATGAGAACGGCATATTAATATGCAGGGCTTATATCAAACCGGTAAGTTTTATTTTGTGTTGCTATTGGCCTAGATACAAATATGTACTATGTTGTAGATTAACTGCGAGAAAAAAATTAATATAACACAACATATCAAAACAACAGATTAAAATTTAAAAAAAACACAAATCTACAAGCAGTACCCTGAGTATCCCGCAAACTATTTCCGAGTCTTTTCCGAATTGTTCTACACAGAATGAAAAGAAATTTTACTTTGATTTATGCAAAAAAAGTAGATAATAGTAAGTTTAAATCTTTTTTACAAAAATACACCGGTAGACATATTCTTGCCGAATCAAACATTCGCAAAAACTATGTCGAGCAAGTATATAAACACACTATTGAGGAAATACAAAAGATAATTGGCAACAATTACATATGGTTCTGTGTAGATGAAACTACTGATTCATGTGGTCGGTACATCGCCCATTTAATGATTGGAATATTAAACGAAGACTCCACCAATGCATTTTTAATTAGTTCCAAGCAGTTAGAAAAAACAAATGGCAATACCGTTGCCAAATTCGTTCACGATGGATTAACACATTTTTTTTGCCAAACCCCGTACCAAATGATAAATTATTATTGATGCTTTCTGATGCCGCTGCATATATGTTGAAGGCATATTCTAATTTAACAGTATTTTATGAGCAATTAATGCATTGCACCTGTTTGGCACATGGTTTTAATCGAGTTGCTGAAACGATAAGACTGCAATTTCCCTTGGTCAATGATTTGATAAAAACCGGGAAGAAAATTTTCCTGAAAGCTCCACTGAGGGTTGAAATGTTTAAGGAAAGAATTCCAAATGTACCTCTTCCTCCGGCACCGGTTATAACTAGATGGGGTACGTGGCTAAATGCTGCCTGCTATTATACCGACCATTTCGATTCATTTAAGGAGCTTGTGTTAGAATTTCTCGAAAATGTGTCAGAGGCTATTAAAGAATGCCACAAAGTTCTTAAAGATAGTTGTACAAAACTTACCATTCCAAAATACCAACTACAGTTTCGTACGCAAGGCGATTGATAAACTCCAAGCAAATGATACAACTTTGGTAGATGCGGTTCAAATAGTTGAAGATTTTAGGAACGACGTCTCAAACGTACGGGGATCTATGGGAGAGATTACAAAAAAAAAAATGATGCTGTTTTGTCAAGAAATGAAGGGTTTGGCGAGTTACAAAAAATATCAACAGTTTTAAAAGGAGATTTCGTGGAAGATTTGCTGATAAATATTACAATTGTTCCCAAATTTAAATATGCACCGATGGAAAGTGTGGATGTGGAGAGAAGCTTTTCACACTTAACAAATGTGCTCAGCAATAGGAGGATGGGATTTTCCGTTGAAAATTTAGAAAAACATATAATTATTAATTCATTTAAAAATGAGCAGTTAGCATTATTTGTTATTAATTATTATTGTTATTAATATTAATCACCAAAACCTATGTTATTAAAATATTACTTGTTTTTCTGTATTTTCATAAAAAATATAATATGCGTTTTCATGCTTTTTCTGCGTTTTTGTGCTTATTCTAATCTTTGCGCTATTTTGTATGCTTATTTTGTAAGAATTTTATGCATTTTTAAGCGCTTATTTTGTAATTTTTTATGATTATAAATCCGCGCTTTGGTAATAAGCTACAATAGTCTGAGATCGATATATCAACCGTATCAATATCCAATGTATAAGAACAAAATTTAACATTTGTGAAAATTGAGCACTAATGAAAGCGAAAGTAACTTAGTATGAAGATGAAACACACAAAAAAAAAACGAAAAATCCATTCAGATGAAACCGGAGCAGGAGATGTAGAATTGATTGGTAGAGAAAAATTCAGAATCAATCAAGAGTACTAAAATTCTTTAAAAGTTCAACGTCCAAGAAGCACTTTGACATTGTGTGCAAAGCTTCAGTAGGTACCTTTAGAATATTATACTTTTTTGGAAAAATTCACTTCAAATTCTATGAACATTTGATCTGGTAATAAGTCGCAAATTACTTCGAAAATTAACTTTGTCAATTGAACAAGTATCATCATACTTCAAGAATGGTTGTAATGTTTTTGGACGATTTCGCTTTCTTGACGCTGTTTTATCTCTTTCCTTTAACTGAGGTTCGAACTAAAATTTATTTCTTTGATATTTCTCAAATTAAGGTTCATTTATTTTATAATTTAAGTAATAAGATTAATTGATTTATTTTTATATAATTTATCATTGCCAAAGTGTTCATTTGCCCCCAGAGTTTCAAAGGTTACAATTAAAGTTTTAATACCAAGATAAGCTTTAGATGAATCAAACTTTTCACTCTGAAGCAATTGATGAACTTCTGAAGCAACTTCAAGAATTTGTTCATATATAAGAACAAACACAAAATGGTACATTTTTTAATGAGCAACGCGTCTAGCCATTTTGCTGTTGCATCAGATATTCTTTAAAATATTCTAAAATTGTGGGATATGTTAATTTAACGGCCTTAATGGCATAAATATGATTTACCATCATTCTTAATTTATCTTCTGTTCTACTATAATTGGCCATAAAAGCAAAATAATACGCATCAATAGTTTATTTTACAAACATATTCAATGAGCAATTAGCGGTACTGTCTACAATTCCATTTAGATACACAGCATCTATACACAATTCTTGGAAGGATTATAACTTTGTAAAAGTGGTTAATTTTTTTTTTCAAAACATCAAAAACTTCTTCTAAACAGTTTCCACGATTTTTACTTTCGCCCTTTCATTATGGCCTCTAAATAAAACCAATGTGGTGTTTGTTTTGCAATAAAACAACTTCTACAGTGATCATATTGGAGAGAGCTATTAAAAAGAGACCATTTTTGCATAACGATTCTATGATACTCAAAATCACAATGTACTTGATATTTTCTCAAGCTCACTTCCAATTTTTAAACTCGAATGATATAAAAACTGGTCCTCTAGATTTTTTTTGTAAATACCCTGTAGAGGAAGCTGAATGCCGAATTTTGCCGGACGCTGTATTCTAGCTAAAAATACTCCCGAAACCATTTATGTACTTTGAAAACTTCTTTTGTTTTATACATCCGCTGAATTCGGATAATAATAATAAATGTTTAGGTAAATTAAAAATTTACCACCTCCTTGCTGGTTCAATTGCCAGTAACAATAGGTGTTTGATGGCCAAGAAACCAAGAAAACGGAGGAGAAAAATACTTATAAGGACCCTTCAGACGGTGCGTTCTGAAACAGCATAGTTTCGCCCCTGGAGTGTATACATTTTTTTTTGAATTTTGAATGGAATGGAACGGAACATAACATGTCCAAAAACAATAGGTACTTAAATATTTGCGAAGTGATAACAAACTACCATTATGTTGACATCGTATTGTCACTTTTTTTGACACCTGCGTGCAACTGTTCAGCAGAAAGGTCTGTTTCCGTGTTGAAAAGAATAAAAAATATATTGAAGTTCTAGTCTACAATGACCGAAGAACGCCTGAAGGATGTGGCAATGTTGACCATCAAATCGTAGCTTACCAAACGAGTAAGTTACAGTGTTATTCGTTTAACTAAATTTAGTTAATTGTACTTTTAAAATCATTTTATTCATTTATTGTACCATTTAATAGCTATTTATGGCATAAGTGAATAAAATTGCTTTATTCACTTGTATAACACAAAATTTTTTCCTATTCGTTATCAGAATTGAAGAATTTGCATGAAGTGTCGCATTGTCAGGTAACAAGAAAATTTCAATGATAGTGCCTATTTACGTTGTTTTTACTTTATTCACGTTGTCACTGGTTATAGTGAATAATGTGAAAATATGAACATTTTATTCCATTCGATTAAAGTGTTGTTTTAATGATGAGATTCAATATACATAATGAGCATTTTAATTATGCGAATTGGAAAAATTTCCGCAAATCGAAAGTTTAGGTGGATCTCAGAAAAGAAATAGGAATTTATATGGATCAAATTACACAAGAATCTGGGACCTCTAACACATGGCAAGAAAATTCTTCTAAAATTACAAATTGATCCTGTACTAGCATTCCTCAATTTAATGCCCCTACAAGAACCTGCAAACGATGGACGGTTTACATATAATACATACCCATATCTCAATTGATTCATGTAATTATAGAACCGTAAAATAGTACTTCAAAATGGCAAAACGGAAAGGCCAGCAAATTTTGGTGTGGTTGATTAGAAAGTCATCTGAGAAGTCATGGGGATCCAAATACATATTAATGAAACAAAATGATTTCCCTGTGAAACGACGGCCATCTTGAAAAACCGTTAGCCTCGATATCTCGCCTCCTATTGGCTGAATTTTATTATTTTTTTTTTGTAGGGGACATATTCCCTACTACTTTTGGTTGACAAAATTTCAATAGCTGTCAAAAAAAAAGAAGAAACTTTAATTGGTCCTCAACTTCTGATGACAAATTTTTCAAATTTTTGCCTTTTTGTCGATGGGCCAGGCAGATTCATTTCGTCATCATAGATATTATCTTCGATCTCTTCGGTGTCGACTTTCTCAGTTTCAGAATTGTAGGCAGCGTCTTCGGTAACATCAACGGGGAAGAATTTGAAGTCACGGCAGTGGTTTTCGGCTAAATCTAAATCATCGTCAAAAATATTTTTGTTCTTATTTTTTTTCCTTAACAGCAATTGAAAATTGTTTCAAACAATCAAACAAAAGTTGTGTCGACTATTTTTCACTTATAATTACACGAGAGCTTTTTGTTGTCGAAGTAAACTTGACATTTCAATGAGAATTTTGTTACAATTAACGAAAAAAAACCTTTGTAAAATTACGAGTAAATCCATAGGACGAGTATTTTTTTTCGAGTATGAATTATATTGTCCCTACAAAACGAGGCATCAAGGGTACACGTTTTTTCAAGACGGCAGCCGTTTTCAAGGAAATTTTGTAGGATTAATATTAAAAAAAACTTGTTTTAAAAATTTGATATTATTATTCGTTATTCGTTATTCGTTATTAATAAGCTATACTTATTGTTAGTATTAAACGAACTAACGAAGATAAGTAGCAGAGATAATGGTTATGTTTCTCTCGGCAATGAAAAATATGTGTATGATCGTATTTTGGTCTTAATTAATGTTGTCAACAGATTTACTATTAAATTACATCTAAATAATTAAGTACATGAATCTCTAAAACTCTAAAATAGAAGCAGTAAAATATAATTCTTATAATTCGGTCTCATTGTTGAGAGCAGTGCATTTAATCCTGTGTAATTTGCTTGGAAAAAATATTATTGGTGCGAAGTAAGGTAATTTCTTTCTTCTGAAACTCAGAATAGTACACACCAGATGCACAATTGGGGCATTCCAAACGCCACTAGATCCCATCACCCATTCATCTGTCCTCTGAGGTCGAAGTAATCCGCGCGTTTTGTATTTTCTAGGATCGCAGCTCTCCCACGAAATCAAAGCCAGAAGTGTGGGGAACGTGGCGAATTAGGCGCAACAGTGTCCGATAAATCAAGTGTGAAGTAAATATATCAGGGGTGTATTAATTCATGTTTAATGCACCGTTTCCGGGAGGCGCGTGGCTTTTCATCGTATTAATAGCACTCCCCACCCCCCGGCTCTCCGGAGGCGACTCCGGGCACACGCCCTTCAGATCCGGCGGTCTCGATTGCCGCTTCTTTGCTCACCGCACGATGGAAGAAAGGGATAAGTGGATTAATGTCAGTGAGAATTTTCAGCCTATTGATGAGATTAATTGACCCAAGGTTTTGTCACAATAACACACTTCATGAGTGTGCTTGATAAACGTATTCATTTGCTCAAGCATATCCACGGGAAATAAAAGGAAACTGACACTCGTTTGAAACTAAGTCCAATCCTGTATACAGTCCGGTATTACAATCAATGGTTAACTTTAATCAGGGGTCAATTTCCATATTAACCCAGATATGCCTGTTTTTTTTTAAATCCATATAATAATTGATAAAACTTAATAAAACGATGTGTTTTATAAAACGTTGATGTGTTTTATTAAAGAAATTTTATTAAGTTTCCCAGAGCAGTTGTGAAAATGGGGCGCCCTTTTTTCAGGACAGTAGGCATATACCCATGCACTAAACAAACACAATTTGCTGTATTAAGTTTTATTTTTAATTTACAAAATATAGCATAGCAATAGTTTAGTAATATAATATAATTTATACAATTCAGAATTTTAATTATTTTTGTGATATTGCACGAAACAGTCCATATGCAGTGCAACATTACATTTCACGCACTTCTTCATTACCTTCTTGTGGCACACTCTACAACGGGTTTATTTCTCTTGTGAAATAAGGAAATGGTTTTCATTGTCCAACCGCGATTCAACATTTTCTAAAGCAGGTCTTGCTCTCTTCGTTGTCGACTTATTGCTTTCCAACAATGTTAGGGCAATTTGTCTTCTGAATGTTAATTGGTCTAAGGTTCATCTTTATAGTCTATGAAATTGCCATGAATTTCGTACAGCCAGATCTAAGCAATATGCAATTATGCATGAGTACCACTTCTTTCCCATTATGGCTACTCGGTACAAACTAATGTTCTCATCACATCGATCAACCCTGCCCATATATCTATTGTAAGTATGTATATTGTGGGGATGATCGACTGATATTCTCTTATTTTCCTTTTTGCTGTATCGTGATAATGCGTGAAGTGGGTTCACTTGTAGAAATAGCCTACAAGCCTAGATGCCAAATTAATAATATTCTTGTCGTGCCACTTTACAATTACAATTTTCTTATCGGTCGATCTATAATCACTATGCTCACTTTTCTCATTTTTTATTGTGGTTTCAGAAAAACAAGCGAAAATACGAAAATGGGGACTGGGTGGTAGAATGTGGAAGGAGAAATAGTATAAATTCTGAAATTCGGCACATACTCAGATTTGTTAGAAGTAACGACCAGCACAGAACGTTACCCTGCTCGACGAAGTAACAGAAGTTGAGCATTAATTTCTCAGGTAATTATACGAACGACAATATCAAATGTATACCTTATTAAACTACTCCAAAGTCAATTTGCTTACTAATGATAGCACCTATCTAGTGACATTTCGACGCGATGGTGGGCACTGTGGTGAAGAAATTGCCACAAAAGATATGGTACGGACGAGTTCTAAGGCTCAATAGTACGTCTAAATATTGTAACACTATTGATGGGCCCAATCCAAGGCGTTTGTATCTCTCTTCAATTTTAGTCTTAGAACCTTGATAAGGTTCAAACCACACCGTGTAGCCAGTACTTGTCGTGCCCATCCCTATTTTGAACCCATATCTTATGGCTGTTCCTTTGATAAACTGTTTACATCCATGTTTTCCAAAATAGGGCACCATTGACTCGTCAACACTATGGTTTTTGTGACGTGGGGCAAATTCTTGGAAATTTTTATGCAATTTCTTGATTAACTCTCTAACCTTTGTAAATTTTTGTCATTTTTGTCCAGGTTATCGTTGTTGCAACAATGTAGATTTGACATGATGAATACAAACCTATCTCTTGCCAGTGCGTTTGCGACAAGTTCATTATGAGTGTCGCTTGATGCTTCCCAAAATATACGCCTTCTTGGCACTGAAATATAACCGCTCAAGAGCAATATCCCAAAAAGAAAACACTTCATTTCGTGTTTTGAGAAATTGCCTAATTTATTTTTTTTGTTTGTATACCTACATATTAGTATATAAGACAAACATGTCTATAATATCGTCATCAAATAAGCATGCAAATAATTTGGTAGGTGATAAATTATTATTTGCTCTACACTTCTCGGGCCAATTTGCATCTTTCATAGAGATGTCGCTTTTGTCCCAGATATAATCTTTCACTTGCAATGGTTGTAGTAAACTAAGAGAAAAATCATCTTCTTCATCCCATCCATCGTCTAGTAATAATTCAGCTTAGGCCTGTAGCTGTGTTCCAGGTAAATTATTCAGTGTTACCTTTTCTCGTTGCCCGAATCTTCATCGCAAAAATCCTCGCAGCAATTTTGGGGGGGGCATAATTGCTATGGCAATTTCATTACTTGACGGCAATTCATCGTCGTTTTCTAAGGCATCCAGTAACTCGTGCAATATTAGTCCACTGCAAAATAAATTACTTAAGAAATTTACCCTTGTATGCCTACTGGCCTTAAAAAAGGTCATTGATATTCCACATAATATTTAGAAACAAAATAATGTTATAAATTAATTGCAACTGCAATAGAATGCTTATGTATAATATATTGAACATAACTAAATGAAATTGTTGCATAAAAATTTAATAAATATATTTTAAAACTTACCCAACTAAATTCAGGTCAATCGAAAACAATGTTTTCTCTAAACTCACTTTTGGAAACCGAATTAAACTTAGCACAAACACTTACAATGGCTACTTTTGGGTTAATACAGTAATATAACTTATGTAAACGACCCTTATACTTTTACAAATGCTTCATCTATGAACTGATAGCTCAAATTTGCATTTAGAAGGAACCTGTTAAACCGTCCTGTTTTAAGGACAATAGGCATATCTGGGTTAAACACTTGTGAGAAAGGAATACAACAAAATCTCAGGAAAGAGTTTCGTATTGCCCAAAGAACACTTCACATTTTGAAAATGTGGAAAAATTACTCAAACATAAAAAAGTAAACAGAAGTTAAAAATTTCAAAATTGTTTGGAACAGAAAAAAACAGAAAAATTTAAAAAAACGATCTCAACCAGCCCCGAAATTTCATTCGTCAAAAACTACATTCAAGTATACATATACATTTAAATTATCGTTGTAATTTGTTTAATTTTTTATGATATAAAATAAAATCTATTCATTCGGATCATGACTGGTCGCTCATATCACATGCATCCAGTTGGATGACTTGGATTATTAAGTTCTTAAATGCTGTAAAAGTAAAACGATTTACTAATAGAAAGAAAAATCTCATCTCTTCTTTTCGACTTTATAATATTGAAAACTAATTTTGATCCTTTATCTTCAATATTAGTGGTTTTGGAACTCACTAACTCATCGCAACTACCCATAAAAACTCGTAAACTCGTACAAGCACCCATAAATCTTGAGCAAATCTCAACGGGAGCTTCATTTAGAATTTTTTCAACATCTTTCTGATCAAATATCTTCGCCTCCATAGGTTGGTGATAATATTTCGACTTACTTTTTAAAATCGTATACAAGATCTTAGTTACAAACAATAGACTAAAATATTTCACTGTGAAATATATTTGGTAATATCCCTTTTCTCAAAAATAAATAGATTGGACTTCAACATGGAATATGTTGACCACATAGAAGGGGGGCGGGCGTCGTACTTTTCTACAAATCTATTGATAATATTTGGCTAAATAATATTATAATAAAATAAAAATTAAAAAATCATACAAATATAACTAATTTTGTTGTAATATTAAATGAAATACTTTCAACTATCTCTCACATCCTGTACTACCGGAAGTAGCCATCAACATTTGTTTTTTAAATGGAACACCCCATATACAGGGTGAGTCACAGCATGTGGAACAAACTTATGTATGATAGGTACAATGTGAATATGTACGATTCTCTAATTGATAGGGCTTGAGCTTGCTGAAGAGCCCCAGTTTGAATAGTTATTAATTCAATAATTGTGTAATTCGACTAATTTGAAATATGTTTTATGTTTTATACAGTTTATTCGATTTTCTCAGCTCTCATTGATATTAAATTTCGGGGGTAATACGAGTATACCGGGAGTACATTTCTAAATTAGCCAGTCTCAATACCTTTTGAATTAAAGTTAACTTGATTTAAAAAAAACCGTCGATTGATTTTCGAGGGGGAAATTTAAAACGTCAAACGTCAAATAAATTTGAAGTGAAATTTAAAATGGCACCTTGCGATATCTCAGTTTAAAGCTTACTAAAAATCTAATCCAGAGGCATGATAAAAAAGATTATTGTCGATTCGTTTTGGAAAAAAAAAATAAGAACAATTAAAAAACAATTTATATTCCACGAATTTAAGTTCGTGGTAAGTTCGTTCAGTGGTATTTAGGCAGAATATTTATCGAATGAAAATTAAATAAATGCAAGTTTTTATTCTGGAGTCTCTCAATTAAATGTGTACCAAATTTTGGCGCAAAATGACTAAACTGTCTCCGGACACTGTTCTTGATTTTTTCCCGTGTTTTTCGATGCACTTGTAATGATATTTTCGTTAATTTCTCGTTGTGTGATATATTAAAATCGATTCATGACGTCTAAAAGACTTGGGTTTTCTAGACTTTGACGTTTCTGCTGTAATAGTGCCATGACAACGTAGAATTTCCAGGGGTAATATAATAAGTGGTGTTCTCATTATCGATAATAATTTTAGACATACTACGAATTTTAACCCCGATTTTAACAACTACAAAATTGGACATTTTCTAAAGCTTGGGGTTAAAAGGAGTAGTATTTTTAAAATAATTGTCGATATTTGAGAACACCACGAATTATATTTAGGAAGGGAATATAATGAATTGATTGAATTATCTAGTAAAGCAGAATGAACAAGAAGCTAAATATACAGTTTAAATTCCTATATTTATTTAGATCCCTTCATTTTTCAAACAGCAAACCGCAATTATGTACGTATTTGTACTAGGGACACACTGACATTTCGGATTATGTTTTTATTAGCGGCCGACTAGAAATTGTTTGTGAGTGGACGAATCGGGCCCATTATTTGCAACTTCCCGCAACCTACAAATAAGACGATCGGTTCGGATATCGTCGTGACATATAATTATTCTTTCGTATGTGGTCGTCGCCATTACGATCGTTGTGTGGTGACAGCGCCCTGCGACATTTGTTCGTTGGCTTTCGTGGCATTTCCGTGAAAATACAACTAGTTCTATTTCAGCATTATCACTTATTAATACATGCGTAACTGTAGAAACCACATTGTTATACTGTCACTGTTTTAGGTATGAGTTATATTCCCAGTGTATTTTTTTTAATTTCCATTGAATAATTTAGTGCTTGTTCCAATATTCAACATATATGAGTGAAATGTTCAAAGTTATTATAAAATTGATCTCAAATTATACCTGTAATATAATTTTGTGTGAAAAAAAAAACTAAAATTTTTGACAATTACTAGGTATTTGAAAATTGCCTTTAGATAAATGCCCACTTAAATACTCCATACCTACTTCATTTATTTTAAATGGAAAGGAATACTTTTTTTTTCTCATAGAGTAACTGGAATGATATACTACAAAAAATTTGCACCATATTCCCAAAATGAGTAGTTTTTAAAATATTTCGAAAATTCGAATTTCTACATCATTTAATGTTGTCTGTGCTGTTTACACACGGATCATAATATGCCATACATGCCTATTTTTCGTCACTGTAGTAACTATTGTAAACAAAGGAATTGCAGTTTTGAAAAGTGTGTTGGTATCGTTGAGCACTTCTATAAATTAACATTTTAATATAATGAATGCATACACAAATGAAGAAAATATGTATTTATTCCTCATGAATGGCAACTGAGACAGAGTTGTTGAACGAACTTGTAGAGTTTTTAACGACTAAAATTTAGAAGACAAGGCAATATTTTGCCCCGACTCGACAATCCAATTCGATCATTTCTAACCAGCTAAACCATCTTAACCGGAGTCGAGGCAAAATATTGCTATGAAAACTAATTTTCCATATAAATGTAAATAAACGCACTATACTTGTTCTTAGGGCCTTTGACGTATGTGGTATCAAAACTATAAAAACATTGATGAATATTATTTCTACTTTATTAAAATACCAAATATCGTTTACAAATCGTAAAACTACTGACGTTTGAAAATAAATTCTGGAAATAAATATAAAACCAAAATGTTCGAAATGTTTTTAGAAGCCTTTTTTTTAATAAAAACATGAGAAACCATACTGTGATATAAATAGTTGAATTCGTAATAAGAAATGCTTTCTAATTCAGGGTGTACATTTTTCACGGGTCATTTAAAAAAAATAAGTTGATAATGGTTTCTTCGAAACGAACTTTTGTACTGAAAATTTGTAAACGATGTCTTGTAGAGCTAAAAATGTGGCAATGAGAAAGTGCCTTTGGTTTTCTTATACCTTTTGAAATAACTTAACATTTCGGATTTTGTCAAATATCTCCGGATGTAAGCGGAATTTTCTGGTTTTCTTAACATAATATTACTGACCACTAAATTGCGCAACTTTCTTTCTAATTTTACCGTCTTTGTAACTTTTACGATTTCCGAGATCTCCATGCTGTTGATCCTTATCTTGGACACCCTGTATATGCCAAATTTCAAGAAGATTGGTTAATATTTAGAAGTTGCACACTTTGATCAGTTTTGCAAAAGTTGGCAAAAAAAATTGTTTTCATTGTGATGGCAAATGCACCTTGCTTGATGCAGAGGCCCTGGGATCCTGAAAATGAAGTTGGTTTTTGAAACTAACCTCCTAGGTATAGGAATGAGAGTTGTAATAACTCTTTTCAGCAGTCTTTTCCTGGATGACTTCGGTCTTTTAGGACATTTTGGATGTAGTTAAACATATTAACTCGTTGTTGTTCTAGAAAGTCTTGGACGGGACTTTCTTCATCCAGCATTGTCGCATATGACTTCTTATCAAGTATAGCCCACATTCTTTAGAACTTCCGAAAAATCTGGATGTCACTTGATGGTAACACTCGTCAAGCACTCCTTTCACTATTAGTTCATGTGTGTGACATGAAGCCAACCACAACAATATTCGTCCGAATTCACTTTTAATTCTGGTAAATGCCCCCTGGATTAGTCCTGTATGTAGATGTTGTAGTATCAAAAGTCCAGTGTGTTTTAGGGCAGCAGCTACGTCAAGCAAATGCTCAAAATCCTTGCCAGTCGTCGTAACTCTATCTTCTAAAGTTTTGACACTCCCATGGGCAACTGAGAGCAACAGTGTACTATCTCAATGCAAGACCAAATGAGAAGGATTTTCAAAAAGTTCTTCTTTGCCAATTTACTTCTATTGATCACCCTAGCTCGGTAAACGGTAGCTGGATATACGGACATTTTTGAAGCATCATGAGCAAGGCTCTTTGCAGTTTCTATAGATGAAGAACTTGTTTGTCGAATAGAAAGCGTTTCTCGATCCCAAGTAGACATGAGTGTCTGATCAAGAGGTTTTAATCTAGGACTTGAACGTTTTTATTTTTGCTGGAGGCGAAAGCTCGGCCTCTTCGTCACTAGGTGCTGATGATGATGGAGATGAGTCTTGCAGTATAACTTGTAACTTATAATTTGTAATGTTTATTCTTATATGAATCATATTTGTCTTATTTTGTAAACTTAGTTCTTATTTTCGAGGCGATAATCGTGTCTACTCCACCAATTGACGAACTCATACGATCTTCTCTTTGTGATCTACGAAATTCTTTATCTCCTTGTAATACGCTAATCATGTTCATCACATTTTACCGGCAGATGTGAAATAACGCGACGAGATCACCTTTCCAAATCTGTCGTTTCACATTTGCTTTATCCGTGTTTCTCAATTTCTCTTTACGCAGATTTTGGTATTCTTTGTACATCTTCTGTGTATCAGCACGGATACTTTCCTCTGTCTTAACAGGGGTATTTGCTTTCCTCCACATTTCCTGTAGTTTAGTACTGGTAGATTTTGCAGCATCCGAAAGTGTTTCTTTCATTTCCTTGTGATGGTAAATAAAAACTAAAAGTACTTGCTCCTTTGAGCTATTAAAAACTCACGTCTAGGCACCTTTTCTAGCAGCCAAATGCCTCTTTGGTTTTTTTTTCGACGTTCAAATTTATTTCTGCTTTACTGCAATAATAACCGCCATATGATCGGTAAAATTGTTCATGAAACCGGTTCAGATGCATTCCCACCAATTTGTTAGAAAATGCCAATACAGAAATTGTAGCCAGTCAAAAGTGAATAGTCAACAGTCAACTCCAAACAATCAAGTTCAAATTGAACAATTTTAATATCACTCCGAATTAGAATCGAACCCACGATTATTGATTAGACGTCATTGTAGGGAAATAATAGTAAATTTAATCCCGAAATTTCACGATTACAATCATTCGCATTGCTCTACCTATATTTATAGGTAATTTATCATATGACGTTTAATGGTCTCATTATTAAATATTAAGAATGACTTGGCTGCATGTAAGTAAACACGATGATACCTCTTTCTGTCATGTACTGAATGTTACGTTGATTGCCCTGTGCTGTACAAACATCGTTTCTATTACACATCCTTACGTCCGTCATGGACTGCCAAACCTTCGGTTTCGGTAAAAGCTATACATGCATAATATATGTATTTTAACAGCCGGATGCGTAATCGTACTTTTAGGCACACATAACCGTTCACTAACATGTACGATTGCAACAGCCTCGGAGGAGTTATTCACAGGATGGATTGACGTTCGACAGGCGAGCGATAGGGAGAGGAATGACGTACGTCGGTGTTGGTAATTACCTGCCATTATAATTTATAGGAATTCATAGTGCCACCCCCGTGACCTTTGTAATCGTCCCGGATGGAGAACTGTACCTGCAACGAATTCCATGACCTCCTAATTACGCCACGCCGGACCTCCAGAATGTATCGGTGCCTCGTTAACAAACGCTGATGTTGATGGTCAATGCTGCAAGTTGCACGTGTTTCATCTTCTCACTGATAATAGATCGATGGTCTATCAGATGCTGTTTGATTAGTTATTCTTAATTCTGTAAATAAGAAACATTTACATGTTTAATCATCCACCTGCTTTCATCAAATAACTTTCAAAGCTTTGTAATTAGTTCAAAAAGATTGTTTGTATGCGATTTGTAATTTTATTTGTATGTAAATTTAGAGTAATAGTTTACTATATTAAATACAAAAACAATACTAACACACATAATAAATGCAAACAGTGATTCGCGTTGTGACCGAAAAATATCGCAAATCCACATCCAACAATGAAGCGACTCTTCATTGCTCGTTAGCATATTCGAAAGGGTCCTCCGCAGCGACAGATTCTTCACCTATTTTTATTTTTTCTGCCAGCTCCCACAAGGAATAGGAAGTACAATGGGGGCCCAGGCCCCATTCATCCGATTCCTCCACCTTTTTTCCGATGGTGGGCCGCACGTGAGTTATCGCTATTTGTATTCACCCGGATTCGTTCCACGTGCATTCGGTGCGTCTCTTCGTGCGGCGATTTCAACCGCGCCGTGCGGCATTGCTCAAGCGGAATTGATGAATTATAAAGCAGCGAGACACAGAAACCATATGGTCGAAAGACAGACACAGAAAAATAATTGCTTAACCCTTCATCGTTCAAGTTTTGATATTTAAGGGTCACTATTTATGGGGAGAATATGTTTCTTTAAATATGACTATTTACTACTTTGCTATGGCCGGTTTTTGAAGTTTAAATTTTTTTTACCATTTTTACAAAGCTATAATCCTCCCAAGAATTGTGTCTAGATGATGTGTATCTAGATGGAATTGTAGACTGTACCGCTAATTGCTTATTGAATATGTTTGTAAAAGAAACTATTGATGCATATTATTTTGGTGATAAGGCCTATGATAGTAGAACAGAAAATAAATTAAGACTAATAGTGAATCATATTTATGCCATTAAGGTAGTTAAATTAACATATCCAACAATTTTAGAATATTTTATAGAATATCTGATGCAACAGCAAAATGGCTAGACGCTTAAAAAATGTAACATTTTGTGTGTGTTCCTATATTTGAACAAATTCTTGAAGTCGCTTCAGGAGTTCATCAATTGCTTTAGAGTGAAAAGTTGATTCATCTAAAGCTTCTCTTAGTATTGAAACTTTAATTGTAACATTTGAAACATTTGAATAAATTATATAAAAATAAATAAATTGTATACTTTAAGCAATAATTGTACGTCCTTAATCTTAGTATTTAAATTATAGAATTAATGAACCTTAATGTGAGAAATATCACAAAACATTTTTTAGTTCGAAAAGAAATTAAATGAAAGAGATAAAACATCGTCAAGAAAGCCAAAACGTCCAAAAACATTACAATTATTCTTGTAGTATGATGATACTTGTTCAATTGACAAAGTTAATTTTCGAAAAAATATTTACGACTAAATACTAAATAAAATGTTCATAGATTTTAAAGTGACATTTTCCGAAAAAGTAAAATATTCTGAGGGTACCTACTGAAACTTTGCACACAATGTCAAAGTGCTTCTTGGACGTTGAGCTTTTAAAGAATTTTAGTACTCTTGATTGATTCTGAAATTTTCTCTGCCAATCAATTCTACATCTCCTGCTCTGGTTTCATCGGACTGGATTTTTCGTTTTTTTCTGTTCGTTTCATCTTCATACTAAGTTACTTTCGTTTTCATTAGTGCTCAATTTTCATAAATGTTAATTTTTGTTCTTATGCATTGTATACTTATACGGTTGATAGATCGATATCAGACTATTGTAGCTTATTACTGTATACGTTAAACCGAGGTAACATATCTCAGCATAAATTTCACAAAAAAATCGTTTCTAATCTTTGAAGTAGAAGGAGGTAGCAAGGTGCTTCACTTTGTTGTATTTCCCTTTTTCGTTCGTCATTTATTTATCTATTTGTATATTTATTTTTTATTGTGACTTGTGCCTTTGGTATTTATCCAAAAATATGCCGCTCCTGGATTTTACCGCCCTGAGCTATAGCTATATATCTAAAAATTACGCAAAACATCGAAAAGTGTTCAAATATGCATCGATATGCTACATTTATCGAAATATGCTTAGAGACCCGAAAATATGCTAAATAAAAGTGGAAAATTTTAAATTGCCTTATTTTAATTCTTGCAGATACGCAGATGGAACATTCATTGAATTATGCTCAGATTCGGGTCATATGCTACATAAAAGTGGAAAATGTCTTATCTTATCCTAATTCTCGCAGATACGAAATTATAATAAGTGGCATATGCATATCATAGAATATTTATTTTGCATGTAATCCCAGCTCTACTTACAACTGGTGTATTCCAATAGGTAGTATGCAAACTGTTAAGAAACATTAAGCAGCAGACTTCACGCACCCCACTAGGTTTTAGGGGTGTGTAACTTCTAGGTTACAGTGGGCAATAAAAATTTACTGATTATGAAAATGTATAAAACAATTTTGTGTCGGCGTTAATCACAAGTGCACCTTGCACTTGACACAGAAAATGTTTGGAACGCCGCTACATCCTGGAAATTTACATCTTCCTCTATTTTCCTGAAACAGCGGCCAATGTCCTGTACCATCCCTTCTTGTGTCTAAAGTAGGCATTTCTGAAGGTTTGTCTCTCTTAAGTTTTTCTTCAATTTCGCGTTGGACACATGACGAACTGGGACGACCTCTTTTTTTTATTTTGCTGATCACCCATGGCGCATAGGGGCTAGCAAGATCAGCCTTGAATTGCAGCAAGCTTAACTGTTCCTTTTTTAATGTGCCACAGAAATTACAATCTCTTCTGTATAAGAGCACACTGTTCACTAGACACAAATCCATGATGTGAAAATAGAGTTTGTGATACCATTTTTTACTCCGAATGGTAGTTCGATATAGTGCTACAAGAGAGTCAACCAAATCGGGCCCTCCCATAAACTGGTTGTAGATAGTTACAGCATTAGGGCAGTCTACATCAATTCTGCTCTTGGTCTTAGAATCCCAGCGTTTGGCTTGTGTTGCAGGATAAGCCCCAACGAAGGAACAGAAATGCACTGGTTTAGGGTCGAACCACTTTATTGCTACTAGTTCCACACCTTCTATAACTGCCCTCTTCTCTACCACAGATCCTCGGCCCTTTTTTTCAAGTCTTTATCACTTGAAAATTCGCATCCTTCTAAACGATTGGGACGTACTGTGTCCAATTTATGAATATCACATTTATGAAATTCAATTTGTAACTGCAAACTATTGAACCAATTATCAAAGTATATCTTGTGATACTTATTTCTTGGAATTATTTTGCCTAACCGTAAGACAACATTTCCACTGACACCAACATCTGGAAGGTCAGGATCGTGTTCTACAGCACCACAGTAGAGCTCCCAGTTGTACACAATTCCATCAGACGTATATAACACGAAGTCTTTAAATCCCCATTTTTTAGGTATTGCTTTTATATACTGTTTGATGGAATGGTGACCCTTGTATGGTATCATTTGCTCATCCACTCAAATTTTCTTCCCCATTGGGATTTTGTTGAAGTTTTTGACCACTTTGTCAATAAATGGGCGGATTTTGTATAATTTGTCATTGCTTTTAGCAAGATCAGTGTTGTTATTCAAATGTAATTTCGCTTTTATCTGCTCCCAGCGGTTTCTTGGCATAGTCTGTGCCACCTTCGGCACCTGTGTAGCTCGGTGCCAAAACATTCTTGTACGAGGTAAGCCATAAATGGACATCAGGAATGTAATTCCTATAAATCGTTCCAATTCTTCTACAGATAATGAAAGAGGCCTATTCAAATCAGACTGGAGCGCATATAGGTTATTCTGTTCCACCATATGTTCCAATATGTCTCGATCAATAAACTTTTGAAAATAATATAAAGGGAGGCCAACTTCTTCAGGTCCATCCGGTAACTGTCCTTTCCACGGTAATACAGGTCGAATTTGACGTGCGTTTCCAGATATCCATTTTACTACCGTCTTTTTCTTCTTGTTGTTTTGTACATTTCTCTGTGCAGAAATATCTGCCCATGGTAAATCATCTTCAGTTTCCCATTCCATAGGATCTTCTTCACCAAAGTTATTATTGTTGGATGGATCGTTCACAAGTAAAATGGCATCCTCTTCATCACTATCGCGCAATAGCGGATCATCAGAATCTTCAGGATGCTCTATGACTTTAGTGTATATTTTAGAATGTTTTGTTTGTGAAGTTTTTCCGTAGAACATTGACGGATTGATGGTGAAGACACCCAAATCATCACATGGTAAGTCGCTCATTGTGGCTTCCTGTAACTTTGAAGTAACACACCTATTTTTGGTTGCCTATATGTAAATAATAATAATTATTACCTTTCAAATGCACACACATACAACAACTAAATCTATACCAAATCACTCATATTTTTTTGTTATCAAATATAATAATTGTTTTGCACTTAATTACGACTGATATTTTGCTCAACATCAGATGGAGGCCATTACTGGTGAGTCACAGGAAATATAATTTTAAACTCTTCAAACATATCCTCTATCTAGATGGCACAATTTGTATGACACTATAAAGCCTTGATGTTACTTGAAAGTCACAGCCGGCCACAAAGTATTTATAAGTCGTATTTAAATAATAATAAGGGAAAATGTAGCATGTGACTTTAAAGTCACAAGGGGCGGTAGAGGGTTAATATGAGTAAAATACTAAATTTAATTATATCTATCTGCAAGTTTTTACCTCGGCCATCATCATTGCTAAAATCTAAATAGCAATGCTGATAGCTAACCTGCGGAATGGAGATGGCACATTAAGAAGAAGAAGAAGAAGCAAGTTTTTAATATTATACTAAATAGGTTGTACGGATGTACAACCTATTTAATACTGTGTGTATTGACACTGATTGCAGCTGATAACTCATCCTCGACTTTTCATAGAAACTTCCCTAATATGTTGTTTTGCACGTTTAAATTCTACTGCGAAATGCGTTGTAATCATTACAATAAATGAGTGAAATTATTACTTCCTATTCGTTTACTCATCTGTAACTGTATGAACATAAAGCATCCTAAACCAATCCTTAAATGGAATTCTAGTGAAATGTTCTCATTCTGCATCTTATCCAAGTATTTATTATAGGAATATTGAATATCGTACGGGCGTAAAAGTATTAATGCAATAACCGCGAAAAAACAACTAGTGATTTATAAAGGCCATTAATAACCCCGCGGGCCTGTGCAATTGAATTCATAGAACACGAACGAGCGGGCGCAATAATATAAATATGCCTAGAGATAGCCGACTAAACAAATCTTGAATAATGGCAGCGGCATTATGAGATACAAATTTATAACAATGTTGCCGGGAGCGGGGCTAGGCCTATAAAGCAGGCCCGTTTAGCCACCGTTCCTATATGCAGTATAAACAATTAAAATCTGTAAACCATTAAAAATATAAAAAGCGATAACTCAACGGCCGGCGAATAAAGCACGCACCTTAAACGGGGCAGGTAAATCAAAGGAGGCGACCGCACACACCGCTCCGTGCCGCCCCACGCCGCACCGCACCGCCAACCGCCGATCTGAGTGACTGCCAGGATAATTCGACCTAATGAAATGCAAAACGTCATAAATTAGCCATGGAACGTCCAGGCCAAGTAGCAGACGGAAACGGCCCCAGGGTGGCCAGTTTCCGATCGCAGGCACCGTATTAATTATTACCAGCGACGGGTTTTAGGGCCGCCCCCCTGGGCCCCTCACGTATCTAAATCAATGCCGGTGTAATTGCTTTTGCATACGTTAGGGCCCAGATCCGCCGCCTCTCGATTTTACTGCCGATGAGAGACTCGGTGAGCCTTTTAATAAGGCAGTAAAAACGCCACGTTTCTATGACTTGACGGACCCGCCGTGATACAAAAGCATTCCCACAACTTCCACTCATCCTGCAATAATCTTCGTACAATGCCATTTATAGAGGTTCTAAAAGAATATTTAATTATTTGACTCTTAATCTCTCAATATACGCAAACCCACCGATATACCTAATTTGAGCAAATATCTATTTTTCCAGAATCTTATTCAATTACGCACGTTTATAACGCCGAACAGATCACGGATTGCAATAATTATACGAGGTACGATCAAAAATTCTTTAATTTACAAAACATTATTTATTTATTCATAAATTTTTATAATGTCCCCTTCAAAATAGACAGATGTATTTGTAAATAGTTCAATAGATATTGACTTATATTTAAATGATCCTTCAAATCAGGGCTGCTCAACATGAGGCCCGCAACCTCACTTTTTGCGGCCTCTAAATGTATAAATTACCTTCAAATACGAAATATGCACAATTCTTACATCAATAAAATATAAATCAAATAACGTGTGACGCCACTGGCGACGGATTGAAGGTCGCAGCGAAGTTACTGGAAATCGGACCCATCTTGCTCGATCACCCTCGAATATTCGAGAAGCCACGAGCACGTGTACAAAGATCGCATGTAATATTAAGACCTGGCATTATTTTATTCCCTGTATAAATTTTTGAAAAATGCTTCAACAGGTCAAAATTATTTTTTTTCAAACAAATATTTTGAGACCATTTTTATTTTTCCATCTCTCTCCGTTTTGAAGTTATAACGTCAGAGCCATTTTTTTAAATAACAACCTCTATTTTTTATTATTGATTTTGATAGTACTTTTTATTATGTTTTCAACAACATGACATTTTCAATATGTAACATTTGAAAAGTAATGAGAAAAAGTGAAATAAAGTAAAACTATTAAATTATCATTTCAATGTGCATAATGCATCTAGTTGCCATTCAAAACAACGTCAGTTAAAACAAAATTAGGAAAACAGGGTTGGATTTTAAATATTGGAATAAAACAAAATTGATTTACCAGAAAAACAATCTAGTACAATTATGTGACACAAATTATTACCTACTCACAGTCCGATTGACGTTTCGTTCGATTCATCGTGTCACAAGTTAATTTCAAAATAGTTAGACGTTTTTCGGAGGCACAAAGAATTGAAATTCTTATGATTAGAGGTTGTGGTGATAGAATACGTACCTATGAAGAAGTGTGCATTTATTTTAATAATAAATATCCGCTTCAAGAACCTCTTCTTAAGACATCTGTTAGTGTAATCATAAGAATGTATGAGCAGTTGAGGCATATTAGAGATCACCCGAAAAGTGGACGACCGTCAGTTCCGGAAGATGTTAAGCTAAACGTGCTGTTAGAGTTGCGGCAAATAGTGAGCTTTCACAAACATCTGTTTTGAAATTTTTGAAACGGCAGAAATGGCATCCTTACAAAGTAAATTTAGTCAACGAACTGAACGAAGATGATTTTGATCGTAGGGTTCAGTTTTGGGAACAAACGATGAATCTCTGTAACCTCGATGAAGGGTTTTCTACCAGAATTTTATTTAGTGATGAAGCACCTTTTTATTTGAATGGAACGGTGAATAATCGAAATTGTCGCTATTGGTCCGAGCGCAACCCTCTGTGGATGATGGAAGCCCATGCCCAATTTCCGGCAAAAATAAACGTTTGGGCAGGAATAGTAGGTGATATTATTATTGGGCCCTTCTTCATTGATGGCACGTTGATAGGCCAAACATATTTGGAGCTATTGAGAGATTAGCTCGTTCCAGATTTTGCGGTTCTATTCCCAAATCAACACGATCGCGACATTCCAAATGCCGACTTATGGTTCCAACAAGAGCTCCTCCTCATTATAGCCGAATGGTACGCGACTATCTCAGCGAAGTCTTCCAAGGCAGGTGGATTGGCAGAAGGCGTTTTGTTGAATAGCCAGCGCGTTCCCATGACCTGACCCCTTTAGATTTTTTCTTATGGGGTTACATCAAAAGTAAAGTATACTTTAATCGGCCAACCACAATTGAACAATTGAAAGAACGGACCAAGTCGAAATAAGACAAATACAGCCAGAAGTTCTCCTCAATGTCTGTGCGACCTTTCGACATCGATTGGCACACTGTCAAGAACAAAATGGTCAACAATTTGAACATATAATTTGATTTTTTTTCTCTAACCAATATTTTTTCGTTATTTAAATTATTTTTGTGACTTCATATTATTTTAAAACTTATCTTAAACAAGTCATTAGTATTTTTTCTCGATAAAAATTTCTTTTGGTTTTTCTGTTCTTATTTTTTTTAATTGATGATATTGTAATAAGAATGTTTCTAAGGTTCATCAATTTTGTTTTATTCCAATATTTAAAATCCAAGCCTGTTTTCCTAATATTGTTTTAACTGACTTTGTTTTGAATGGTAACTAGATGCATTCTGCGCATTGAAATAATAATTTAATAGTTTTACTTTAACGCACTTTTTCTCAATTTTTTTCAAATGTTATATATTGAAAATATCATGTTGTTGAAAACATAATAAAAAGTACTATCAAAATCAATAAAAAAAAATATAGGTTTGTACTTCAAAACGGAGAGAGATGGAAAATTGAAAATGGTCTCAAAATATTTGCTTGAAAAAAAAATCACTTTGACTTGTTGAAGCGTGTTTCGAAAATGTATACAGGGGAAAAAATAAAGCCAAGTCTTAATACTTTATGCGCTGTACGCACCAATTCTAAAGCCTTTTTACGTGAAATACTCGGTGAAATATGTCTTTGCAGAAAAGAAAAATAACGAACCAACGTCGAGTTTATAATGACCATTGGGAATCTGACTATTTAATCACAAACAACAATAATAAACTTCAGTGCATTGTTTGTATGCAAGTACTATCGGTTCCCAAAGAATATAATATGAAACGACATTACACTACGTTACACGAGAAAAAGTTTCAGCAAAATACATGGGAGCCAAGAAAGGCTATCATTACGGATTATAAGAATAAACTAAAACATTTATTTTTTATCTGACACTGATAACAAGTGCCGCTTCTTGCCGCTTCTTACGAAGTAGCGCTGAAAATTTTCAAAGTGAAGAAACCTTTTAGTGATGGAGTACTTTTTAAAAATTGTGCAATCAAAATGGCAAAACAATTCAATGAAACAAAAATTGCAGAAAAATTCGAAACAGTGTAAGTGTCGCATCAAACAATTGCAAGACGGGTGGACCATATTAATCAATATGTATTCAAAAAACTGCATGACATGGTTAAAAATGTAAATATTTTTCGCTATGCCTGGATGAAAGCACTGATCTGTCCGATATTAGCCAGCTTGTAATTTTTATCCAAACTATTCAACACGACTTCAGTGTAGAAGAGGAGATGGTTGATCTTATCCTTCTTCTTCTTGTACAACCAAGGGTACGGATATTTTTGAAGCTGTAAATAAGGTGGTGGCAGACTACTGGAGATTCGATAAATGTTCCTGTATTGCCATTGATGGAGCCAGAGCTGTGATAGGAACTGAAATTGGATTTGCAGGACTCTTGAAACAAACCAACATCAACTGTCGTATGATACACTGTATTGTCCACCAAGAGGACCTATGTGGAAAATCGTTACGTCAAATGAATGTCTTGAAAGTCGTTGTTAAAATAACTAATATTATTAGAGGGGGCAATCGTGCTTTGACTCGTGAAGTTTCGTGATTTTTTAGCCGATGTAGATGCTACATATAGGGACTTGTTACTTCACACCGATATTCGTTTGTTAAGCGCCGGAAACTGATTGCAACGATTCTTCGCTCTACACAAGGAGATTCCAATTTTCCTTAAAGATGAAGGCAAGTCCAACACTACGGAACTGGAAAATCAAATGGTAGATGCACATTTTTTATCAAAAATCTTGCATTTTTAACAGACCTGACATCTCACCTTAACGAATTGAATTTGAAGCTACAAGGAAAACAACAGAATATTGCCTACTTATTTGGACACATACATGGATTTTAGAATAAAATTAAGCTTTTCGAGTCTTCATTAGATAAAATGATTTTTTTATTATTTCCAAGTTATCAAGAGCATTTTGAAGAAATGAAGGATTTTGAGGAAGTTTGAAATTTACCTCACATAAAATACATCGATTTAGCGACTTTAAAAAATTCGAAACAGAGATTTCAGTTTTTACTCCCTTACAATTTAATTTGAGAAAGTAAGCAGAGCAGACCTTCAACTGGAATTGTGTGATTTGCGATCAGATCCTTTTTACCATGGAAGAACTGAATCTGAATTGGATATTTTCAAGTTGCTGCCAGAAGAACGATGCCCTAACTTGCGAAAATTAGGGCTTACATTGGCCTCAATGCTGGAAAGCACGTATCTTTGCGAAAGCAGCTTTCCAACATGAAATTTATAAAGTCAAAATATAAATATTCCCTCTCTGATAAGTCACTTACTTAGTTGCTTCGTTTATCAACAACAAATATTAAAGTTAATATTGATGCATTTATTAGTGAAAACCAACATCCTTAAATTTCGCACAATTTTTTTTGTAATTTCATATTTTTTTAAATAAATTTAAATAATAATACAAACGCGTTTTTCTTTGTAAACCATACCTTAAAACTCACTGATAAAGTTGCATACGAAGTATTTAATTATGCGGCCCTCCAAAGCGCATGTTTTTTAAGCGAACCTTGGGCACTTGCAGTTGGACAGCCCTGCTTTAAACGATGATACTTTATTGGCGATTGCTGAAACAAATAAGAAGTGGGCAACACATAACTCGCGAAATATTTATTTATAAGACAAAATGATTTTGAAAATATTTTGGCCCATTTTATTCAAATTAAGCCATTGTTATTTGAATACGACGAATGTTTCATATGCATTATTTTCATTCATTTTCATTTTTCATTTCTTTATTAGCCCATTTAGCCACAAAAGTTAACATGGATTGGGTATGTTAAATTTAAAAACAACACAAGTAGCGCTATACAGAAGTTGCACATTTTAATATTAACATTAACTATTCATTAAATGTTTTAACTATCATAACTATCATAACTATCATAACTGTCCTAACTATCTTATGTTTTGGAAAGTATTGAGAAAAAAAAATCGCAAATCAGCGCGTGATTTCGTTTACCCAGACTTCGTATATGTCACACTTTACCATACATCGCCTTATTTTCTTATCAGAATTTCTGTGGTGTAGTGTTTCAGGCATTGGCAAGTGGGTGGAATAAATTCCAGTCACATCCCACTCCAGTGTATTTCTTGTTAGGAAACTTGCGACTTTCCTTTGTCGGGAAACTCGTCTATCCTCCGGGAAAATCTTCACGCTCTCCTTCAAATAGATTCTGTAAATACTAATCAGGGAGGGAGAGCTCCATCCATTCCTGCGATGCCTAGTCCTGCAGCTTCAAACACGGAATCGAATTAACGCTATTGTATCATTCCATTCGGCACGAGGACGGATTGTGAAATTTTCTGTAATAAAAGCAGAGGCAAGTTATTTTTGCAATACAGGCGGATACCTTCAGAAATTATCAGACCCATAGGTTCCTTAGAAGTTGGTGTGATTTATTGATTTTTAATTATTTCAAATAGTTTACTTGAATATTTTAAAATGTAATAACTACGGAAACTTTTATTATCTAAGTAGATAAAATTTAACTAACGTTGTATGTAATACAAGATACATTATTATTGTACCCTGCCGTAATTATATCTAAATATCTGCCGCAATTTCTTAACACCTCCTCTTGTTTAAATCAATCATACCCCAAATATAATGAAACATTTTCTAATCGATTTTTTTTAAGAACTTCTTTTTAATTCTTGCCTCTTGAGTTCTCGATTATTTTTCTAGTACCTTTCCTAGGGGTTCTGGGGTTCCCCTAAGAAACCCATTAAGTCCTTAAGATTCTTCAGTTTTACTGATGATTTGTCTTGCTTTTTGTTTAGATATTGATACTGAAGAAAGAAACCCCATGGACATCATGGACATATGTCGTTTTTAAAGAATTGCTATATTTGCATTGCCCTGTTACACGCGACTTGTATTGTTTTTCGAGAAAACAGGTTTGTTAGTGCATAGACATTGGTGTTCAGAGGCGTTTACTGTTAATAACTCGATTTGTGCATTTTTGGACTTGTATTGTTTTTAAAATTAACGCCTTAATTATGAATTCTACTTTCGTAACAACTACAAAAATATTGTAAGTAATACTACGTGTATGTTATAATTATAACATAATTATTACAATTACATAATCAGCGTTAATTATTTTCTTGTGGTTGGTTTTTTCATAAAATCTTGTTCACATTAACTTGTAACGCAAAGTTATCGCGGTAAGTCATAATTTTGTATCGTTTATTCTGGTAAAAATCTATGTCTATATCGAGGGCCGGCTAGGTACGAGGCGCCCCGATGCAAGTCTCGGTTTTAGCGCCCTATAAAGAATACAAAGTTTTTTTTAAATCCTATGTTTGTTTTATAGGATTAATGCATACATAATACATATTATGCGAAATAAAAACAAATTAAAAATTGGTTTGCATATATTTTCAAAGGCAAAAAATAACAAAACAAATATATATAATTTTTTATTCAATAAACCTCTAATTACTACTAATTATAATGAATATTCATAACAATTTAAAACACAAAACTTAAAAATGAACTCTTCTGGACTTTATTGAAGCAAACTCTTCTAATACATTATTCAAATCAATATTCTCAGTTTCGATCGCAATCATTGATAATCCAACTAATCTTTCTAGTGAAATAGTGGATCGCAGATAGGATTTAATCAATTTTAACTTAGAGAAATATCTCTCCCCAGCTGCGACTGATACCGGAAGTGTTAACAAAATGCATAACGAAGTAGTCAAATTAGGAAAAAATTACAATAAATTGTTTTTATAAATATATTGCAACATGTTTAAGGAATTACACTTTTCCAATTTTATTGTGTCCTTAAGTATCTTCAATTTATTTAATTACTCAGGAGCACTAACATAGTTTTCTTCACCATCACTTAGAGCTATTTGTCATTGCATCATTGCAGTGTTTTTTCAATGATTCGTCACATATTTCGTGAAGTTCATTGTAATCGGTTAGAAATTGAAATTTTTGACTATGGCTACTCAAAAGTTCAAACCTCTCAGTTAAAGAACTCAGTACTATATCCACAATTAGCAGAATGAATGACAATTTATATTTAATTTCCGGGTTCGTCGGCGTTTCATCGGGACCCTCGTAATCAAACATACGTTTTTTACGCCTACGTAGTGTATTTTCTTTAAAGTTGGGACTAATTTCCAATTCATCTGCTAACTTTTTCGCGGTTTCAAGTAAAGAATTGAATTTCTCATCTAATCGGAACTGTTGGAAAAGCTAATTAAATTGTTTAAATTATTTGTGGAATCGTTTAAATTTGAATTTTCAGTTTGAAGCATTTTGCTAACAACATTGACCCTGCTTAAAATTCCGTGCCATATAAGTAGTGAACATACAAATTCGTAATTTTTCATTTTTTGTGCTGAAGATTTTGCTTTGTGTTTCGTATTGTTGTCCATTTTATTATTTTCATGGAAGTCAATCAATGCATCCAGAACTTCTCCAATATTGTTCCTAAGTGGAATACGTGCATCAATTATTGATTCCCAACTGGTATCTGATAAGGGTTTTAATGTTATTTTGATATGTGATTTTAACACATCCTACCGCTTAGTCAAACTTAGTTCACCATCACTTAGGGCTATTTGTCATTGCACCATTGCATTGTTTTTTCAATGATTCGTCACATATTTCTGATAGGGGTTTTAATGTTATTTTGATATGTGTTTTTAACACATCCTGCCGCTTAGTCGAAGCACTAAAAAAATATACAGCTTTTGAATTAAGTGAAAAAAAACAGGTAGGTTCTGTATTTACTTTAGCAGCATCGCATACCACTAAATTCAGTGTATGTGCTGCGCAAGGGACAAAAAAACGCGTGAGGGTTCATATTTAAAATGCGTCTTCCATGTCTAAAATGCGTTCATGTCTAAAATGCAAAACTCCCTGTTGCTTTCCACGCGTATTTTCCCCATTGTCGTATCGTTGTCCGCGTAAATCTTTGATGTTCAGATTGAGTTCTTTTAATTGATCAACAAGATACATAGATACAGCTTCTCCTGTAGAATAAACTACTTTTATGAAACCAGCAAAATGCTCTTCAATTGTTATTTTATTATTTTCATATTTATGGACAAATATGACGAAGTGTCATTTGCTTAGAATGACTTATGTCGGGAGTACAATCTAATATGATTGAAAAATATTTGGCGTTAGTCACCATTTGAACAATAGACCGAACAATTTGTTTGGAAATTATTTCTATTAGTTCATTTTTGATATTTTTCCACAAATAGTGAGTATTTTGCCTTTGTGTATTTTGAATTTTTGCGATGTGATTTGCCATGAAAACATCAAACTTCAGAAAATAAATCAACAAATTTTAAAAAAATCTATTTTCTTTCTTAACAATTGTATCAGACGAACGACGTAGAGCTAAATTTGGTCCGGCAAGTATTTTATAATTTCGACTATTCTCTCTAACACACCACGCCAATGTCGCTTCTCAACCTGATTTTCCAGGTCGATATCAATTATTGTATGCTTTCCCAGCTGTTTTTTAAGATCCATCCATTTAATGAAGGAATTAAGATGTGTCACACTTCCTTCATGCAATGTCACAAGTTTTGACAAGTTTTGCCAATTTCCGAATCCAACAGTTGTCAATTTGCTTGTCTCACATTGAAATAGCTTGCAACAACAGAATACTTTATTCAAGCAAGTTGAGTAAACAAGCCTAGTCTCTTCACCGAGTCATTATTGCAAAATTTTCGAATATAATAATTATTGTTGAAACTACGACCTGAATCGTTAAGTGGGTATGGTTGTGATCATTGTGAGTGTTGCTGGTATATTCGTATGGTATATATCTAATGGTATATTGCACGATAAGAACTTTAGCGGGCATCCGGCGCCCCCTTCGGGTGGCGTCCCGATGCACCGCATTGCTTGCGTACCCCTCGAGCCGGCCCTGTCTATTTCAATATAGTAGGGAGATTTAATTTAAAATTAGAACCAAAAATAGCAAAATTATAGGTGTATTACGGAAAATTGCCAAAAATAATACCACATGTACTCATTTTAAATATTCAAAAGTACAATAATATATTTTCTTTGATTGCTTCCTGCATTTCCTCTGCCAAACTTGCTGGCATGGACGTAACATCGCAATTTCTCAAGCCCCCTTGGTCCCTGTCGGCTGTCTTTCTGTCGTCGCGTGTATTAAACAATGGTGGTAAATTGTAATTGCAGGACTCGGAGCGCCCTGGCCATTATGGGGCTGAGGATTACATGACTGAGGATCGAGAGCAGTGTGCATCCTGCCATGGGAGTTTCGCAAATTACAGAGCATCGCAGGATAAATCAGGCGTTCGTCTACGAGTTAGTGATCTCTTGACATGGAAACTTATTCAATGAACAACTTAAGTGAATAGAGTAGAGTAGTCAATATAATTATTTTATAAAAATACAAAAAATCAAAAGTAGGCAAATTTGTAAAAAAACTGAATTAATGTTAATTCCCAGGTGGAAAGACCGCTGGTCGATACCCAATACAATAGTGTTACTACTACTGTTCATTCCCTAAATGATCAAACATATGGTATTACTTGGTGGCTACCTATAATTGTCGATTTAATTTGTAAATGTAAGCAATGGTTGAAAATATTAACAATTAGAACTTACAATTCCTCGCATTTGTACAGTAGAGTTAAATCTACAACTCACAAAAGAAGGTGTCGATTCAGTATCACTGTAGCCGCTATTGATTTCTAAAATCCGAGTTGCACGTTGCAATGCGTCGAGCCTCGCACGTAATTTGCATGATGATGAATGATGATGAAACGCGCTGGGGCGATTACCACTCTTTGATGTAGATCGAATTCCCGGCCATCATCTGCATACAGCGTTGGTTTTTCGACGTCCGGTGCACGAGCGTCGACAATTACCGATCGTCCGGCGCTCATTAATATTTAGGGCGCGTGACGTCTCCGTGGGGGTGGGGGTGGGGGAGTGCTTGACGTCCCGGGGGCTGCCGGACCCAGCGAGGCTTGTAAAGGTCCCTGTAAACGGATTACGACGACGCCGGGTGCATTCGCTTGGACAATACAGTTAGGATGTTCAGCACACTTCACTACACATCGGCACGGACGACGGCGAGCCACCCACCCACACCCCCAACGAACGTACCGCCCCCACGCCGCCGTCATTACTCTAATTTTATTACGTCTCTATTGTATTTTGTATTGATTGCGTGAGCTTTCCTTGATTTTATTTTTTATTTGCAGTACGCGTACTACAGCAAAACTGATCTTGAAATAAGACGGTCAGATAAAATATTAAAAAACAATAGCAATCCTGTCACATTTTTTGTTATTATCAACAGTTCAGTTTACTTCAACAAAGCGTTTTAGATATAATCATTACTAAACATAATACAACACTATATTTAAATAATACGGTCGTAGATAAAGTATAGTATTCCACTCATGAATAATGGGCCACATTACACTCGAAACATTACAACTCTCATATTGAATGAGAAACAATTCTCATGTAATATGACCAACATTTATATACTCATTAAATAATAATTATATACAGGTTGTCCTAAATAGTGTGGGATTGCAAGGGTATCTTTCTTATTCTTAAAGCTAGAGATCTGGTTAAATAGGCAATATTGTGCAGTTTTATATGCTGGTTCAGATTATGTTGAAATTTTTTGAAAAGTCCGAGCAGTGTAGAAGTTATTCTAAAAAAAGTAAAAATCGCGATTTTCTAAAAACCCGATATATTCATAATTATTAAAGATGCGAAAAAAAGGTTAAAATGAAAGTTACTTGGTTCGATCGCTCAAACTTGAGAACAAGTCAAAACAAAAGTCAAGATGGCGGTTTCCGAGATATTAATATCGACTTTCTTATTTTAAATAGCCGCCATATTTGATTTTTATACGTCTAAATAGACTTTATTTTCCTCTTTTCAACGATGTATAACAATCTATATGAAAATGAAAAATGTGGAAAATATTAATTATTCCAATTTTTAGTTATATTTAATAAATTATTTTTAAAACAAATGAAAAAATTGAAAGAAAACGTAATACCACTAAGTAGTAAAATAACAATAAATTATAGAAAATGCTAAAAATTCGTACAGTATGGCCAGAATCAATTGACAGCGTTAAATATTCGCTAATCATTTCAACTCGGCAAATAGAAACTCAAGTTAACGTATCTAATCTAAAGCATCAACAATTTTAAAGATGCACAAGTTTCACCCTTATATATTGCAGATTTCTCACACTTTACAAGCAAATGATAACATCCGTAGATTAACATTTTGCAGAAGGTTAATCAACAAAATTACGGAAAATGGTGATTTTATAAATACAATTTTATGGATAAATGCATCATACTTTTCTAATTGTGGACTATTTAATCATCATAACGAATACTATTGGGCTCAGGATAATCTACACATAGTGATTCCACGGCGAAACCAAGTGCGGTTCGGCAATAATGTTTTTTCTGGCATATTGGGAAATGAGTTTCATGGTGCTATAATATTTCTAACTGCACAACGTCATTTGGAAATTCTTTAAACAACCTTAAAAGATTTATTGGATGATTTACCTTTAGTACAAAATATTCAAATATAGTACGAGTAAGATGGCGCTCCTGCACTCAATGCTAGATATGTTATTACTTATTTAAATGGCCGTTTTAATAACAAAGTAATACCGACTAATACAACTGTTCAGTGGCCAGCCAGATCTGCATACTTGACGCCTCTTGACTTTTATTTGTAGGGTACATTAAAAAACAAAATATATGGAAATAACCTAAATTATAATAATGTAGGTGAACTTCGTGAAGCAATGACAGAGGCGATAAAAGGCGTTATTTGCAACACATTGCAATAAGTATCTGGCAATATTCTAATACACTGACAATTGTGTTTAGCTTCTTTTTGGCCATTTAGCCAATAACATTCAGCATTTTCAGCATTTTGTTATAATTTATTGTTATTTTACTACTCAGTTGTATTAAGCTTTTTTATTTTTTTTACATTTGTTTTAAAAATAGTTCATAGAATTAAAAAAAAGGAACAATTGATATTTCCCATATTTTTTATTTTGCATTGGTTGTTATACATTGTTGAAAAGAGAAAAAAATCGATTTAGACGTGTATAAATCAAATATGGCGGCCATTAAAAATAAGAAAGTTGCTATTAATATCTCGGAAACCGCCATCTTGACTTTTGACTCGATTCTTAAGTTTGTGCGATCGAATCAAGTAACTTCAATTTTAAACTTATTTACGCATCTTTAATAATTATGGAAATATCGGAGTTTTTAGAAAATCACGATTTTTATTTTATTTGGAATAATTTCTAAACTGCTCGGACTTTTAAAATTGTTCAACATAACCTGAACCAGCATACAAAACTGCATAACATTGCCCATTTAACCACATCTCAGCTTTTAAAATAAGATAGATACCCATGCAATCCTACTCTATTTAGGACACCCTATATACTATAATTTTCGTTTCGGTTCCGATTCGAGTAAACATGTATTGTTATTTTGATTCAGGTTCAGCTTCGGTTAGCTGAAAAATTTTATTGCGAAGCTATTGACGGTTCAGATTCTAGCTTTGAGAAATTGTCTATTATGAGACGGTGTTGATTCAAATAGTAATTTTCGATGCTTATTTACAACCATGGGATTTTACAAAATCCCACTTTTCCGTAAAAAAACATGTTTTTTCTCTAATCGTACAAAAACACATAATGTTAGATCAGATTTGCTCAAAGCGTAGGCAGTTTATTTACATCGATTGGTCACCATCGCAACTGTACAAGACAACAAATTTTGGCACTAATACAAAAAATAGTTTTTGTATGCGGCTTACTATACAGGGTGTTGAAAAAAGTGCAATATATTTAAGGGGCTAATAGTATGAACCACAATAAAAAAAAGTTTTGATAAACATGGGTCCTCAAAGTAACGGATTCGGAGATATTGAAGATAAATCTTGTTTGAAACATGTATATACCTAATTGCAGTTATTTATTACTTATTGATTATGTGCAAACCAACAAAAGGAGCTTCTAGCAAAAACATAGATCAGAGTTACAGAAGATGTTCGAAGTGCCGTCTTTCATTTCCAAGCAGGCACGACACCTTTGTCTGAACGATATTCGAACTCTTTCTAAAACACCCTCATTGGCTTGGATTTGTTGGCACTTTTGATTAATTTTTAGATTCAGCTAAATAGCCTCGAGGCTATTTACATGAGTACCATAGACTAATCACACAATTTCTGGTAAATTCTTCCAAATATACGATGTGAAGGAATCTGGCAATTCGGATATGCTTCTACATAAAGACTTCGTGCTTCGGTGGCAATTCCATTAGCACAACCATACGTGAAATGCATGTTGGCGAATTCTGTATTAGAGTAAACAGCCATAGCAATGAAAACTTGTGCACTTACAACTGTCAAATATTGAATGTTTATTTCACAAAACATCAGCCAACTATGATAAGAAAATGCAAGTTTTAGTAAAAGGAGGTACAAAAGAATAATCTTCTATATCTCCGAAACCGTTACTTTAAGGACCCATGTTTATCAAGACTTTTTTCTTTGGTGTTCTTTTGTTTTTGATCATACTACTATCCCCTAAAATATTTTACATCATTTTTTTAACACCCTGTATATGAAAGTAATATTTATTAATTACAAAAAATTATGACTGATTGATGACTGATTAGCGTCAAAGTTAATAATGTAACGTAAGTTTCGAGGAAATTCGCTATGGAAGATTCCGAGTTGGATTATACTCCACCATAGATCAAAACTGCTGCAAACGAAGCCTTTGAAAATATATTTTCATCTCTTGTTGTAAAATATACTAATCTGTAATACGTCAGTTTCTGTCATCGGTCTCCAATTTGCATAGTTTGGCAAATTGATAAGAATGAAATGGGGAGTGAAAGCGGCCACGGTGGAATGTTCTATACACCACCTGAGGAACAGGGAAGGCAGTTCAGATTGCAAGCTCTGAACGGCTCTCACTCAAATACATCAGTAGGCATAGTAGGCATCAGTAGGTTTAGCGCCACTTTGGATGACCTTTAATGACCTCTAGAGGCATGCACGTTGCCTCCGTGCCCTGATGATACCTCCCCGAAAACCAGCTCAAATGGCTCGAGAAACAGTTCAAACAGCTCGACAACAACTCAAACGACTTGAAAAACAGCTCAAACGACTCGAAAAACAGTTCAAACAGCTCGGAAAACAGCTCTAATAACTCACGACAGGGTACAAGTTCCACTATCTTCTTCTTCTTTAAGTACCCTCTCCGGTGCGAGGTTTGCCAATCATCAATGCTATTCCCATTTTTGAAACAGCTGCTCTGAACAATTCGGTTGATGTGCACTGGAACCACCCTCTCAGATTTCGTAGCCAAGATGTACATCGACGTCCAATACTTCTACTTCTTTGGATCTTTCCCTGCATGATCAACTGCAGTAGTTGGTATTTCTGTCCTCTCATTACGTGGCCCAAATACTCAAGTTTCCGTCTTTTGATGATTATTAAGACTTCTCGTTGTTTATCTATTCTTCTGAGGATCTCAGCATTAGTAATTTTGGCGACCCATGACACCCCAAATATCCTCCGATAAACCCACATCTCGAAGGCTTCTAATTTATTAGTACCGCTCTTATTCAATGTATATGTCTCCATACCATAGAGCAGTATGGGGAAAACAACATCTAACTAATCGCATTTAAAGGTTTAGATTTATGTCATGAGTACAGAAATCGCGTTCCATGCGTAGGAACGCAGCACGGGGTTTTTCGATCCTTATTCTTATTTCTTGAGTTAGGTCGTTGTTGTTATTCACATTAGTTCCTAAGTAGTTATATTTGTGCACATGCTCAATGGGACGGCCATGAATGTAGACATTCCCATAAACCCTACGTGTCTTTGAGATAATCACGAATTGCGTTTTCTTTTCATTCAATGTCAGACCTTTCTCTTGACTAGCTGTTGCCACTATGTTTAGAATGTGTTGCAGGTCTTCTAAAGTTTCCGCTATTAGTACCGTGTGGTTGGCATATCTAATGCTGTTGATAGGCTTTCCATTTATCTTTATCCCTATGTCTTCATTTTCTAACGTTTTTTCCATGATCTCTTCAGAGTATATGTTAAAGAGTAACGGTAACACACATCCTTGCCTGACTCCTCTTTTAATTTGGATTTCTTTGGTCTTGTCGCTCCCAACAAAGATTCGATATTATTCTTATAACCCGCGTGTCTAGTTGCTTTGGCCTTAATATCTCAACACGTTGTTCGTATATGACCTTATCATTGTGATTTATTGTAGTCAACAGCAGGCAAAAACTTCCTGGTTTACATCTAGGCATCTTTGGGATAGTATATTAAAAGCAAACAATGCTTTACAGGTTCCATATCCATTTCGAAAACCAAATTGAGTTTCACCCTTCTTCTCTCTTCTTCTACTTTTCTGTAAATTCCCTTATCTAGCCACGATATATTATAACTATGTTATTACTACATAGTTTTATTATATCGCTATTATATATTTACGATATAGTAATACTATGCTCGCAGTATAATAGTTCTGCTATATTGCCACGACATGATAAAACTATGTTATAACTATATAGTTTTATTATATCGCCAATACATATTTACGATATAGTAATATTATGTTTGCAGTAAGTTACTTTATTATATAGCAGCTATACAGGGTGTTAAAAAAGAGTGTAGTATGAACCACAATAAAAAAAAAGGTTTGATAAACATGGGTCCTCAAAGTAACGGTTTCGGAGATATGGAAGATTATTCTTGTTTAAAACATTTATTTGGATATTTACATTTATTTATTACTTATTCATTATGTCAAACAAACAAATGGAGCTTCTAGCAAAAAATAAAGAACAGAGTTACAGAAGATGTTCGAAGTGCCCTCCTTCCATTTTCAAGCTGGCAAGACATCTTTGTCTGAAGGATATTAGAACTCTTTCTAAAACACCCTCATTGGCTCGGATTTGTTGGCACTTTTGATTAATTGTTAGATACAGCGCCTCGAGGCTATTTACAGGAGTACCATAGACTAATGTTTTTAAATATCCCCAAAGAAATAAATCTAGAGGGTTTAAATCAGGCGATCTTGCAGTCCATAAAACAGGTCCGCCTCTTCCTATCCATCTAGGCGGAAAAGTTTGGTATAAATGCTTTCTAACGGCAATTGAAAAATGACCTGGAGAAACGTAAAATGAAATGCATGTAAGCAAATTCTGCATTAGAGCAAACAGTCATAGCAATAAAAACTTGTGCACTAACAACAACAGTCAAATAATGAATGTTTGTAACTAACATAAGAAAATGCAAGTATTAGCAAAATATAAAAAAGACGTAAAAAAGAATAATCTTCCATATCTCCGAAACCGTTACTTTGAGGACCCATGTCTATCAAGACTTTTTTTTATTGTAATTCATACTACTATTCCCTTAAATATTTTACACTCTTTTTTTAAGTCCCTGTATAGTACTACTATATCGTATGAATATAGTGTTAGTATATTGTAGAAATATATTACTACTATAAAGTATGTAGATATAATACTTCGTAGTAACTACATAACAGATGTTCACATCACTATATTGTGACTATATACTAATATAGAATAACTATATAGATACTATATACTATATAACATTTCTACTGGGGCCTAAGTGTGCGAGACAATACGTTCTCGATTTATGGAGTCGTGAAAGTTGTCGAATGTGTCACCTTTCTCAGAAGGGTACTCATAGCGTATTTTGTACATTTGCCAAGTAAAATTCAACATTCTACTTTGTAGATAAAATACTCTATGTTGTATCTATCCACTCTAAGAGTAAAAGAAAACATGGATATTGCAATGTAGGTATTAGTTACTTGGTACTTGATGTAATGTTACATTCTCAGAAATAACGTTTAAAGGTTAGTACATATCAAGTTGTCTTCCCAATGGTGAAGTTTCTCATGATATTTTAAATTTAATTAAAAGTTTATTTCATTGTGCATTTCATCTAAATATGATAAACATTTTGAAACGTAACAATATTTTCGACTTAGGCTTGGTCTATTCAGCTCCAATTGAAGTGTGTGTTACTTACGTGATAGTTAACCCTACTTAATAAATTTTCATCAATTCTGTCCTGTAGAGTATGTTGTAAAATGAGTCTTTGGATTCAATCCCAATAATTTGCAATGGTTAAACAATGTGGTTACTATGGTGGCATGGTAATTATACTTCCCAGGCACACTATTTTCGAGAAATATTTGCTCTGATCACATTAATTATGCATAATAAATGGTTTGAATGTGTTTTCGGGGGCACATACAAAAACATGTTATTTGTAATACGTACAATCGGCAACATTCGAAGTGCAACGAAAAGCCATACACCAGAGCGAATTTCAAGCTGCTTATGGTAATCGGGGTTTAGGCATGAACAGCCACGGACTCTAAGAATGACGCGTCCGTCCATTCGAGTAGTCTTCTATCTTTGTCTACTGTGCCCCTACCGTGCGTGACCAGACAAGGATAGCAGACTACTCATCGGACGGAAGCGTCAATCTTAGAGTCCGTGGCTGTACAAGTATAAATAGAGATGAAAACAGCTTCACCCTTAAATGTCCAGAAGGCGGTTGTCACTCTGTAAGACTTCAAGTCGTATCTGTTACTTTTATAGCCTCTATGTAGATGTTCGCAATGTGTAGATATGCATGTCTGTTACTCTGCAAACGTGGTATGATGTTAGTGCTAAAGGTCGTATCTATCAAAACTCTAATATTTGCTTATGTATTCAAATAATGCTCTGGCTTATTACATTATGCTTTGCAACCTCTTAGTAAATGTTAAATTCAATTTTTATTCAAATATTCCATTTTGGTGGCATGGAAACAAATTTTACTAAATGTTGAATATCTCGAACAATGATTTTATCAGTTACAACTTCTGTGCTTAACAGGGCAGTACTTAACAAAAATAACTAATAATAACTATTTTGGTACACGTTCCGCAAAGTTAACATTTTACGGATTCAGTTGATTCCGCAAAATGCCAAATTTTCGGCATTGCCCGGAAAAGTTGTTATAGCAACCATTTCCTGACTATTTGAGATTGGTTAAGTAGATAATTAGGCAGACTATAGAACTACATACCTACTTAAAATCGAATGAAATATATAACTAACCTCTAACTCTGATGCGAGACGAGGCAATAAACCAGGTGGATGCTTGATTTTGTTGGAGGAAATTCAACTTGAAAATCTCTTAGGACAATTTTTGAATGATAGACTTGAGATGTCAACAAAATAAATATAGAATATGGTATTCGATACCTTAGGTATTGATTTTCTACAATATTTACCCCGATGGAAATTTCGTAATTATAGTTATTTTGTAAACATTTTGGAGAGTGTGAACCAAAACACGTACCTAAGTTAAGCCTTTTCGGCCTCATCTGCTATTGCAGACTCGAGTACGTCTCAACCGGAATCAGCAACGATTCGTCCGAAAAATCTTCACTTTAGATATTACAAAAATAGTTATTTTGGGACTCGGAAGCTTGCGGGACTCTGCTTTCAAAAACATGCACTTTTGTACTAACGAAACAAATAACTATTTGAACGGAAAAGTGGTGAGTTTTCTTCTACATTCTCATTAAATTGTAAGTGTTGCTAAATTAAGTTTAGTAAAACACAATGAAAATTATCGTACAATAGCCAAAGATCGATCAACATTAATGAGAAAAGGGAGAACGCAGTCAAATATCAGGATGTTTTAATAAACTAAACATCAACGATAATAGCAATTAAATTCTAAACAAGTTATTATTGAATTTATGTAAATTGGCATAATTTAACGCTAATTTAGATAAATATTTACCGCAAATATTGATCAAAACAAAATATAAATTTAACTGTCTTTTATTACAAGTTGCAGCTTTTTTTTTCAGAAAAATTATAGAGATAAGGGATAAATTCATGACATAAAATATTTCTTCAAATTATTTTTCGTTTCCAATTTACCAATTAACGAGCAGATATTATAAATGACCCGGGTCGCCAAACAGATATAGTAATAAAAGAAAGAAGGATTTTGTTTGCGTAGACGGAACTACGCCGATGCCTGATTCACACTTTTACTCGCAATTCTGGCGAGCCCAGTAGGCTTGACCGTGGCGGTTACCATTACTTATTTTGTGCTTTGTATATCCGACTTTCGCAAACCTATATTATTTTATTACTATATCTGTTCGGCGACCCAACTATAGTCGGAATTGTTTTACACAATGCTTTGTCCACATCGCGGTATTGAAAATTATTAATAACTATTATATTAATTATGCTTGGCAAAACAAATGTACTTTAGAAGCATCTAAAAAATTCACGTCAACTTTCAAAAAGTTAATATTTTTCAATACATTTTTCTTGGATTATTTGATGGACTTGGACTACCCGCGATGCAACTATCTAAAAAATACGAAGTAGTGAGGCTATGTGTTCACCTTCGGCTAGATCCATATATCAATTATCCATTTAGCTATGATGTATTTAAAAATATGAGGCATGTAAGTGAACCTCGCGGATTAGCAGATAGTATTGAAGTTCTTATAGAACTTATTCGCACAATAACGTTCTAGTATTTGGTTCATCTCTTCTTATATTGGGTCTGAAATTAAACTAGTGACGGTGGTGATGAGGGCATGTGTCTGCTTGTGCTTTAATTGGCCTGGTCCGCGGCCTCCGCCGTTTGAAAGCAAAAGAGAATAAAGCGACTTGGCTAGATGGATGTGGAGGCGCCCGTCGTAAAGGCTTTTAGTAGCGGCGAAGCATTGATATACTAGTCGGCTGTCGTCTCCGGGGCCGTATAAACATTAATAAATAATAAATATTAATAAAAAAATACAATAAAGGAAGGCTCGGCAGGCAGTTACGGATGATTTGCGGACCTCTGGGCGGACCTATTTGAATTCCGGCCCGGATTATTTATTACCACTGGGGCAATTAAAACGTTACTGGGCCCCTCGGTCTGTTGGTTTTTACGAAGCGCCTCCAGAATTGGCGATTACCATTCCAGGGTGATTTTCGCCTTCAGATAGCGAGACCGACGGAAACGTCTTAATTGATTCTGATGTATTTTCCGCATGCCACCTGCAATATTGCCACCCGCCCCTCAAATACTATACCTTGAGGCCAAAATATTATCATGTCTCAGCATGTGAAATGATGAAATGGATAGAGTATTTATATGATAACTAAAGCATTTTCATTAATCTGTTGAATAATTCCTGATGTGATCCATGTATATATTAGCCTTTGATTTTGAAAGTGGAAGAAGTCCATTTTTTTTTAAATCGAGAAAAGTCCAAAAATATATAAGGGACAAATTCCTTGTGTATTTCTGGACTTTTTGTGCTTTTAAAAAAGTGGACTTGCCCCATTTGCAAAATCTTCAGCTCATATTTCAGGTGCAATCAGGCACAACTCAATGTCTAAATGTCACACTTCTAGGGCATCACAAAAATTTCGTAATTTTTAATTGCTCACTTATCATGTAATAATTTAGCGGTTCCTATACATATTCTAATTGTATATGTGTGACTTACTTATTTGAGGCATACATAACCGTCACGTGACTTGTCATCCCCATTCGACAGTATTGGCGCCACTCGCATCCAATCATCCAGACATTGGATTGATATAAATAATTATTGTTTTGAATATATCAAGTATAATTTAATTGACTCAATGCTTACCAGGCGACTTTTGAACTTAAGAGAGTCCAATTAAAATCTGCCACAATAGTCCCCCCAAAAATCTCGAGTTTATTTTAATCGATTTCGCACAGGTGATTGTTTTACGCACTTGTGCCAAAAAGTATCACTTTGCGCACTGTGAACAGTTTACGCAGTATCGTAGAATTTTAGTTTTGTCGATCTGTTATGAGGCGCTTACCGATCTAATATCGTAATTAGGTACAATCGCCGACAATCGAAGTGCAACACGGTGTTTTTACGCCCGCCTTATGGACATATGAGGGCGAAACTGTTTTGCATCTGTATTTGTATACTTCGCGCAACGATAGTTTGTTTTTATGACATTGACTTGCAATAAAAATTATAAGGGTTTGGCTTTAATGTTGATGCACCAGGCAGGCCGATACCTGGACTTTTATGATACCTAACTTGAAGTGGTTTAACAATCCCACCCTTATAATTTTAATTGCAAGTCAATGTCATAAAAAGAAACTATCATTGCGCGAAGTATACTTGTACGTGCCTAAACTCCAATTACCAATAAGATCAAAATTCGCTATTCAGAAATTCAGAAATTCAGAAAAAAATAACAGAGACAGACGACGTAGTACCTGACATAACATATGACCAATATTACACAGTACTGCATAAGGGAAAAAAATCGACCCCGGACATGACACACTCACAAAAGACCTACTAAGACACTTACCGGCAACAACACAAGACCATATTATTAAAATGTACAACCACTGCCTAAAAGACAGCATACACCCAATATAATGAAAAAAGGGTATAATTATCAAAATTCGCAATATTGGGCTAGATGAAACAAAACCAGAAAGCTATCGACACATAGGACTACTATACAAAATGCATACCCTACAAATACCAAAATTCTAATCACCCATAGCTTCCTGACAGACAGACAACTACGGATAAGGTTGAACAATACATACTCAAGATCATTTTCACCAGAACAAGGTTTGCCACAGGGTTCTCCTCTCTCACCCCTCCTGTACAACATATGAGTCGAATAGATTCAAAATCCACCAAGTCACAGAAATGCAAAAAATGAGTTATTACCGGCAGTCGGTAGTTTAATGCATCTTCCACGTATTGGAATGACCAATTCGTTTCAAAACCCGCCAACTACAGCAGTCATTTAGATACAAAGTCCGCCAAGTCCATTTTAACCAATAGACGCATGGGAAAGTATCACGTGGCGTCTCACATGCTGCGCAGTCATGACATAGTCATCACCAGCTGTTATTGTCAGTGCAAAATGGATTCCTTTGAAACAAAATTGATAAAAACACCACCAACTAAAAGCAGGAGAAAACAAAAACACAGAAACCCATAAAAGACAAGTACAAAAACGTTTAATGTAACTTTATTTTCTTTATGCAATTGTAGCATACATCATTGTGCGTTGTATTTGTCTGCAGATATGCAGCACATACCTTGCCAGAAATTCTAGAATGCAATAATAATAATTAGTTGGAATGTAAGACTTTAAAAATGTGCGATGTAATAGCGTTTCATAATCTATTTTATAATAAAAGTATTGCACTGCTGACAAACCAAGGAGATCTAGGATTAGAGATAATACTAGACATAACAGATCACTTACTATTAAATACAGCATTCTGAAAGATAATGGACACGCGGCAAAAGTTTGTCGTATTTTTTGGTGAGTATTTTGGAAATTAAAAAAGACAGAGTCCATGGAGTAATGAGACGAGTTTTGGCAAAAGGCTCTCCACCAAGAGAAACTCGCTGTGGTGACAGAATAAAACATAAGAATGACAATAAGAAAAATGCAATATCAACATGCATAGAGAGTCTGACTTGTTCTGAAATCCATTGCAGTCGCAGTAAACAGTAGTTAGTATATACCTACCTTGTAAGCTGAATATCCGAAAATTGCACAAAATGTACAATGAAAACGTAACTTCATACTTGTGGAGAGATCAACAATTACAAAAAAAACTCCAGTGTCATAGCCTCGGCCTTCTTTAATATTCTCTAAAAATTTGACTTTTCTGAAGAACTACAACTGTTCGTCTTTTTGCTGATTGGTGCGCTGGGCAAAACAAGAACTCCATCGTTATTGGTATGCTCGCTTCGTGGCTTTGTCGAGTGGCTCCAAACATTCCAAAAATTGAATGTATTTATCCCGTGGTCGGACATTCCTACATGCCTCCCGATCGAGTGTTTGGGCTCATTGAACGAAAAGTCAAAAAAAATCTGCAATTACAAATCCAGAAGGATATTATAAACTAATTAGAGACTTCTCCAGTATCAAGGTTCTAGGAAAAGATTGGGATGCTTATCAATAGAAGAAAGCTACCATTTCGGTTATTAAACCTCGAACAAACTGGCATTTTCAGTTTAAGTATGCCAAAATATTTATTTTGGAAAAGATAGATGGTAATGTTGGAGCTTCTATTGGAGCGATATTGGATATTGTTCAACGTGGCAAGACGCTAGCTATGTTAAATCCTATCATCATGCAATTGGGAAGACCTGCCGATCCACAGAAAGCGGCATCCATAGCCAATTTATTATCAAAAAATTATGGAGATGAGTGGAGGGCTTTACCAAATCTCCAATTTTATAGGGAGGTTATTGACAAAGAACCTATGGAAATACCCATAGAAGATAATGATGACACTACTTGCTGCCGAAACAATGATCTTGGAATGGACACTGACTTTAGGGTATGGACCCAAAATTTTACGATTTTGTTTTTTCTATTGAATTTTTTTTCTTGTGCTATAAGGGATTTCGCAATGATATTTTGGATATGTTTTTCGTTATAAATAAAAATGAACGTATAATATACAAAAAGTGTTTAACAATTCTCTTTGAGTTCACATGCAAAACCCGCCAAGTCCATAAGTTCACATGCAAAACCCGCCAAATCATTTTTTGAATCTTTGATATTAATACACCTAATGAGTGTAGATTTTTGAAAATAGCCATTTTCTGCCAATAACTATCATAGAACATAGTAAAAATACATCTTACGTCATAAATTGTATACGCTACCTTCTGAAGGTTTTTCTTGTTTTTCTCGAAAACAGTTAGAAGTGACTTGGCGGGTTTTGCATCTATACGACTCATATATTGCCATGACATATATCGAACAGACAACAGGCAGACAGACTTAGAACAGTATATTATACAATACGCTGACGATACAGCATTAATAACACACAAAAAATGACTAAATGACACAATAGACACACTTCAAATACTAACTGACAAAACAATGGACTGGTTCAACAAATGGAGCTCGAACCCAACTCCACAAAATGCCAACTTCTTATTGCCAACCACAGAATAAATAACAACTCACGACAATACATGTTAACGGAACGAACGTACACCCCACAATGACGAAAAAGTAGTTAGGAATGACTATTGACAAGAAGCACAAATTCGACAAACATTTACGGAACACAAAGACGAAATACAAAAACGAGAAAAACATTTTAGATGCCTGACATACGGAGGAAGAGGGATATCCATTAGTACCGCAACAAAAATTTACAAATCCATCTGCAGGCCCATCATTGACTACGGCTAGATCATACTGAAAAATGTAAGAATCGCCTGCAAACAAATTACAGACGTAACTGAACGGAAGATATTAAGACTGCTCACCAAACTAAGACACAAGGACAATCATCTTCATAACATATCAAACATATATTTATACAAGATTACCAAAATCATACCCATCCAACAAAGACTGGACAAACCGCAGCAAAAATTTATAAATCCATCTGCAGGCCCATCATCGACTATGGTCAGATCAAACTGAAAAATGTAAGAATTACCTGCAAACGAATTACGGACGCAATTGAACGGAAGACATTAAGACTGCTCACTGCTCACCACACTAAGACACAAGGACAATCATATTCATAACATATCAAATATAAATTTATACAAGATCACCAAAATCATACCCATCCAACAAAGACTAGACAAACTGCGAAATAAATTTCATCAAAAACAGGACAATAGGATGAATTATGTATTAAAGACATTAAAGACAAGCAAGACAAACGAAGTACAAAATTACATCCGACAAACACGCTTCATGAATCATATTACACTTCATAATACTCTCTTATCAAAACAATCACTCATAAATCACATCTATGTAATGTAATATAATATAATATGTAATGTATTGTATAATGTAATGTATAATGTTAGACAAGACGAATAGAGCCCATGGGGTCGATAGCACAATAAAGATTGTTTATATACATTTAAAAAAAACACTAGTCGCACAGCCACCAAACGATATCTCATTGTATTTGTAGTACTCAAATGTCTATTTGAAAATATAAAAATATACAACGTCATCTATTTAAAAAAAAACTGCGGATGCATAAAAATAGGGTAGCTGTTTGATATCAAAGTACGTCACTGAAGAGAATTTAAAAAAATACTACAAACATTTCTTTTAAGAGTAATAAAAAACAATTTAGCCACAAATCAGGTGTTCCGATATATTTACCCAACCCTGTATATTGTTAAAAATGTCATACATTTGTTGCGCTTATACCTATGACATTGATGGATTAATGTGGATTATGCGCCCAACTGGTAGGTTAATCTGTGCAAGATGGATGTGCACCAATCCAAAAACCATGACGAATCTAGGAGGGAGAATAACAATAATTGATACGTTATTATAAAAAAAAAGTCCATAATACAATACTCGCCTCGCGACGTTTCCCCCTTCATAATCATCATCAAATAAAGTTTTGTATGGTGGTTGGTGGTCGATAAAACGCGTGAGAGAGCGAATTTTTCGCCACATGCCCGCCACGCTAATGATAATTACAGGTGCATGGTGGCCGGTTTAGATTAGATTTTATGGTCCTCCAGGGGAATTAAATGTTTCTGGGAACCATTACGATCGTTGATTGCGAATGAGGCAAGGACGGAATTATTTACGCGGATCGCGATCACGTTTACTCCCTTTTAAACATGGTGTCCGCTTTCATTGCCAATGTGGATCAATTATGTTTAATTTGAAGAAGAGCCTTTAATTGTTATTTTGCCTTTCTCTTATAGGACATGTGATATAGTGGTGGGACTACAGGGGCGTAATGCGTAAGCCAAGACCAGCATTAAATTTTCTTGAAATGGCTAAATATAATACACATATATTTACAGAAATAATTTAATATTTTACAGAATCTTGAACTAAAATATGTTTTCTATTTTGCGTTTAGAATAAGTCGATTCTAGCACCCAAATGACGTCATTTGAGTGTTAGAATAACCGGTTGGTGTGCTAGAATAGACTAGTAAAATTTACTGCATTCATGTTGGTAGTGGTAGCGTTGACGGTTGACGTTGAACTGTCAACTGACATACGCCAAAAAATAAATTTCACAGAAAACAGCAAATTAATGAAAACGAAGTTTAATTTAAATTATTACCGTGGAAAGTAATACCACATAAATGTCACCAACCACCGCAAAATCCCCTAGATTTAAAATTTGAATTTTTTTAATTTATAAAATAGTATGATGCGGCAAAACAGAAAAAATAGTATAAAACACTTGTACATTGTACATCATTTTCGGCATTCTGTAATAGTATATTAAATTACCAGTTGCAGAAGGCATTTATTCAAGCACGAATTTGAAATTCCGAAACGAGCTGCGTAGCACGAAGTTTAGGAACAAATGAGTGCTTGAAAGATGCAAAAGGTCTTTCAAGCACTCATTTGTTCCTCAACTCGCTGCTACGCAGCTCGTTTCGGAATTTCAAATTCGTGCTTGAATAGATGCCTTCTGCAACTGGTATTTTAATATACTATTACAGAATTCCGAAAATGATGTACAATTTTATAACTGATATAGTACTATTTCAGTACAAAATACATATCCGTCCCATAGTCCCATGTTTGGGACTGGGAAACTTTCTAAATTGCGGCATATTATAAGTCTTTGCAGTTTGTTTTCCAAACTAAACAAAATGTTTACTTTTAACACTGGGATATCCAAAATAGATACATTTTCGCAGGTTTCACAGCTGAACCTGAGAATATGACATATATTTACAGTTGCAATTTAGATTTGATAGATTTCGACGGTTTTGATTAAAAATGTAACGTTTGTAAATAGTTTCACTTCAAAATACGATTGGTGTTTACATTTTAACCTGGAATATCAAAAATTGACACATTTTAACAGATTGGGGCAGTATCTAATGAAAAGTAGACAAATTTTCACAGCTGAAGCTTAGAGTTTTATAGATTCTGAATGTCTCAGTCGAAAATTTTACCAATTTAGAAGGTGGTTCAAAATTTAACAAAATTTAACAGTCGCAATAGGAAATTTCGTCAGTTTTTAATTTGAGATACAAAGTGATTCCAAAGGTATGGTCCAAACTTAAGGTGTAATTGGTAATATTAAAATTAGTAAAAATTTCCAATTCTGTCATAACGAATTAACATTTGTTTGACTTGTATCCTATTATAAATTAATTTAACAGATCAATGATAAAAAATAAGAAATCCTCTGTAACTAGATACCAGTTGGAAATAATACAGGTTTATTAACATTGGTTTGCTTCGTATATCATTTGTACCAATAGTAATACCAAACTTTCAGAAGTTTTGAGAGACATAAGACAAGTCCAAAACCAAAACGGCAATTTGTCTCGTTTTTTTTTTACAATTTACAAACTGTGTTTCCTAACGTTGACATCGCACTTCGTATACTTGTTTCGTAAATTTAACAGTCGCAATAGGAAATTTCGTCAGTTTTTAATTTGAGATACAAAGTGATTCCCAAGGTATGGTCCAAACTTTAGGTGTAATTGGTAATATTAAAATTAGTAAAAAATCCCAATTCTGTCATAACAAATTAAAATTTGTTTGACTTGTATCCTATTATAAATTTAGCAGAACAATAATTAAAAATAAGCAATCCTCTGTAACTAGAACAGTTGGAAATAATACAAGTTTATTAACATTGTTTTGCTTCGTATATCATTTGTACCAATTGTAAAACCAAACTTTCAGAAGTTTTGGGAGACATAAGACAGGTCTAAAACCCAAACGGCAATATATCTCGTTTTTTTTACAAATTACAAACTGTGTTTCCTAACGTTGACATCGCACTTCGTATACTTGTTTCTAGGGCAGTTAGTGTTTGTTTACTAGCAGCTTTTAGGATAGAAAGTAACATAACAATCAGTGGCGGATTTAAGGAGGGCTACAGGGCTGTAGTCTGGGGCGGCAAAATCCAGGGGCGCAAAATTTTTGAAAAATAAATATTCCACGAATCACAACAATAAAAAAATAAATAAACAAATAAATAAAAATGTTAACCAATTTAAAAATTAAAATAACATGTTTGAATGACCTATGAAAATACAAGAAATCACTTAAGACAATGCAGAATGCAATTACCTGACTCCCCTCATATCTGAAAAAAAAGTTCGCTTGGACAGGCCCTATTATAGGTACGTACTAAAATGTAAAAATAAAGTAAAAATAAAAATGATTAGGCAAGAAATTAGGCTTGAAATTCTTCAGAAATTCCCACTTCGGTACATCAGGTAAAAGAATCCGTACTAGTAGTTGCACAATCTGAACCAAGGTTTGCAGAAGCCACTGACAAATACAATGTGTTGATGAAAGTCGGCAGAAATATGTGCCTACATGTGTTGAATGTGATCTGAGTACAACAACTGAGGTTTTAAAATATTCACTACAGTCCTATTACTTATATTCAAAGAATTTGCTTTTTTTGTAATAGAAGTATCTGGATCACCCTCTGCTATGTTCAGTAGATGATCCTCTACTTGTACCATTCTTACTGGCATTAGTCTTCCTGGCCCTCCATTATGTTTAATTGTGCATGTTTTATTCAGAGGCTGATCAATACTTTGGAGGATTCTTCTATCAGGAACGGTTTGAAAATCGTTCAATGTTCACAACTGCGTAGCTCTTAACAAATTTCCATTATGCAGTCCATGCATGAAATACATGTCTCTTACATGTAGAGAATATTTTTCCCTACAAAACAAATTAAAAATTAATTAAATTTGAAATAGGTGTGATATCGAGGGAAACGGTTTTTTTCAAGATGGCCGCCGTTCCACAAGGATTTTTTTTTTATCCATATCAATTTTTATTGGTCAACAAAATGAACCTTTTTTTGTGTAACAAGAGGTTTGATAGGAGATTTTACTTTTGCTTTTTATGTAGAATCCAAATATGTTTTCAGTTTTGGCGTACCACCCAAGGTTTGTAAGTAATACACAAGCAACTCGTATATTTGACATTAAAATTACTATAAACAATTTTCTAACACATTTTATTTTAGCTTTTGGGTGGATTTGACCTGGGAAACATCTATCCTGCGTGTTTAGTATGAATGGACCACCATATGCCAACTTCTCTTGTCCTGGTAGCGTACATCCCCATTTTAGAGAATTTCATTCACTGCTATACAATTTTTTTTTAAATGTCAAAAAAAGGTTTATATGCGACTCTAGCCGTATTAGGCATGCAAAATTCAAAATTTTTATTCGTCTTGCTGAATCATAAGGACGGAATTATAAACAGATATGGGGCCTAACTGCACCTCGCCCGAGTAAAGAGCTTTATTTTACCCTGATACTTCCGCAATAACTATAAATTTTGTAATAGAAAAAAAATAGTTCTAGAAAAAAGTGTGGGTGATAGACAATGTCTGGTTGGAGATTTGAATTCAGCGTGAAACAATATATCAAACTCACTATCAAAGATCCGTGTTAGACAAATCGTGTTGACCAGTTTAATATGTCCAATTTTAAATGGTCATATTTTAGGTGTTCTGGATATAAAGCTATAAAATCTCACCGTGACATTCATAACTGCAAGGCTGTTTTTTTTTTCTAATCGGGCATTATTATTATTTTATATGGATGGAAACCCATTCATAGTGAACACAGTTGAAAGCCATTGTGGCATGCAGGTGAAATCCGGAGCCCTATCCACCCCTCGCCATCCTCGACCGCTCTTCATCATCAATGCACTGAGCTGATCCACACTTATGTATTATTATATGTATTAATGAAACATATAAAGTTTTCTGGGTAGAAGGCGCAAACATATATATTTAAGACGGTTTAGATAAGAAAATAAAAGATCGCAGCGGTTTATAAATTGCGGGGAAGCGGAAAATTCGCAGATTTAAATTGCTGATCGGTTTTTCCGGCCGGGAAACTCCGGCCTTTTATAGAAGAGCCCTCTCGTTCCCCGGATTAGCTCGCCTTTAATCATTTGCATGCATTTTTTGCTCCCCCAGCTAAAAATTAAAAATGGTGAAATTTGCATCTCCGGAGTAGAAGGAAAAAATAGAGGGAGACAGCATCCCAATGAAAGTACACTGTTAATAGTATATCTATGAATACACGGAATACTCACTTGAGCTGTAAGTATTAACTTTAATACACTGGTAGTTTGTTGATATATGTGTTTGTTTTTACTAAATATTGAAAACAAAAATGGTTCAATCAAAAGTACCAACTCATGTTATGATTTGATTCCCTTGGAATTTCCTATCATCTGTCGGCTCTGTTGAAAGCAAGCACCCAAAGTAATTCAATTACCTCCACCTGTATTCACGGCCTAAGCCGGCTTTTGGTGGGGAGGCTGAGTGCTTATTAAAATGCACGAAACCGGCACTATAATGAGTTAATAAAAATGCAAGCGCCCTAAACAAACAGGAAGGTACAAATATTAGTTTTCGACTCGTACTTTTTAATAAAAATAGATCTTCCCAAACGTCCACTTATCTTTGAGTTATCGCCGTTTTGGGCGAATGGAGGAACGCTCTAATAACGCGCTTGGGCCTTGTTCCAAATGGAAATGCGCCATCTCAACATTAATATTAACATGAAAATTGGAAACGTTGTCTAAATGCACGGCCGCACTAACTTACCGAATTTATCGCCGCCGATCCCTTTCGATTTTTTTAATATTTCAATTTCAATATGGAAATGCGATAGGACGGCGGGGAATACTAATCGCGCATTAAGACGCCTTCCTCATTATCACCGTTTAACACGCTAATGCAGGAGTAAATCGTCCTCCATTCGATCCACGATAAGGGTAGAATCACGGTAATTGCGCCACAGCCCCCCGGTTGCAATAAAGAACCACGTGCAATCGCCGATAAAATCTGCTGAACATTGTTGCTTCGCTCATAGTTTCCGAGCACCTGGGCCTTAATTGCCTGGACAAAGGAGCCACAGATGATAACTGTATCAGTGTTTGATAATCGCAACGCATCCTCTGCGCATTAAAGTGTCAGAATAAATCAAGGCAAGTGCAACGTTTGAACGATTTGCATAAAAAACTCTACAATTTACGCAGGTGAGCTTCTTTGTTGTAGTGCACTGGTCGAAAAAAGTTCGATTAGAAGATATTACTCTAAAAACTCAGGGATATACTTAGTTAAAATATAATAATTAAATATAAATATAATAAATAGAAATTAATGTAATAATATATTATACGAAACCTGGGATTCGCAATATCGCTCGCGGGACTAAGGTCCATATGTACAGTGTGGTCAAATTGGGATGTTTCCGTAGGGGACCTAGGTAACTAGAAGAGATATAGAAAACCGGAGGGAGCATCTTCAATCTCTTTTTCAAGATGAATTCAATGAAGAAAACAAAAATCGGCTGTCGTCTTTTGTTTTGGAGTTATGGCCATAAACTCATTATTTTTCATTTTTTATCAATTGTACCAATAAGTATCGCACTTGTTTATCATTTTATTAATATAAGAGATAAGATGTTCTGCAGGCACTTTTTTATAGAGAATTGAATGAGAAATTTACAGTATTGAAATATTTTCATGAATAAACATGAAACAACACAAAATTGTTTTTTTTAAATAGATGTCATGGTTGGTTTTGGCTTCAATAAATGGGTTTTTTGACCTTAATAATCGAGAATTATTACTACTTCATATGGATCGAAACCCATTCATAGAGAACAGGGCCGGATATAGACTTGATAAGTCGATATCGATAAGTCAGGGATAAGTCGATTATTGGCGATAAGGCCTTTATAAGAGCAGATATTATATGTCAGTACCAAATATGATTTCCAGATACCTAGAGGGTTAAACTGAAATACAATTAAGAAGTAGATAGATAGTGAAATAATAAATCTTTAACTTAAAATCATTTTTATTCAGAACAAACTTAAATATGCAAACTCTGGTAAATAGAAACAAAAGTTCTTTCAAAGGCATAATTTATAAAGGCTTATTATCTTATCTCTTGAAACATGTTATAAGGATTAAGGAATTATATTAAACTAAAATATTTTCTATCTTGCCTTTGCCAGAGCAAAGTCACTGATGACATCATCAAATGATCAAATTGCTTAGTTTGTGACTTTCTATGCACATGAGACTGAGGAAACATAATTTATCTTGAGTCATTGTCGTTCTAAATTAATTTTTTATTCTCTTCAGCTGAGAAAAAGATATTTCTTCAGAGCAATTTGCAACTATCACACTATGAAACAAGCTCAAAATTGCTTCTACATTAGGGAATGCTGATTGGAAAAGATTGTTATATATTACCCTATACAGACCATGATGTGTCAGACTATCATGTTCCGCTGAACCATAGGCTTGACTATGTCTAAACATATTGATGAAAATGCTTGACTTCTCATTCAAGATTCATGTCCATATCTTCAGGATATGTTTGCCATAAAGCACTAACTCCTTCACGAATCTATTCTTCTGGAGCTTCTAATTTTGTTAAGAATGAAAACTTGCTTGCAGCATCATGGTATACTGACGCCCTCTGTGCCAGACATTACTCTAAAGCATCCATCACAGAAGTATACATGTTTTTATTCTGAACTTGTCTCTTGGCTCAAGGTTCTCTAAAGCATCATCTTCATCATCATTGATATGCCTTCTTCTATATCTGCTTTTATTGTAATCAGCATCAGGCAATTTTGCATTTGCTTTTTCTTTAAAATTATCGAACATAGTCCTGGAACCTATAACGAAATGCGAAAGTGGAGCATACAATTTCCTACATACTTCATCTAGACTAATTCGGGATCTTGCAGTGATTGACTAGTCTTGTGAAATTCACCCATCAAGTAACTCCACAAATATAACATTTCCATAAATTCAAACTCCTCCATTTTATTCAAAATGTTTATGGCTTGATTTCTTGTTTCGCCTTTCTCTGTAGTATCAATATGCAGCTGATGCAATGCAGAAATTATTCCATCATAACTGTCAAGTATTCACTTGTGGCCATTGAAAGTGCTTCCCATCTAGTCTTTGACAAAGACTTTGGTACTTTTGAACCATCTTTGAAGAATGACAACAGTGGTGCACATCTACGTGTAGAGAAAGAAAATAAATGATAGTAGACTAGGGCGCACCTGGGCCCGTTTTTCTCCCATAAGAATAACATGGGAGCTTCCCCCTCCACTTTCCCTTTTAGGCCACGCCCCTTTGTCGACGTGCAGCCAATGGGAGCGCCCCATTCAGTCACGTGGTGCTGGGTGGGAGGCATGAGTTGTTAAGGTTTGAGGTTATGTTTAAGGTTTTAGGTTATGTTTAAGGTTTGAGGTTATGTCGCCTTCGGTCCCTAGTCCCCAGACTTTGAGGTTATGTTTATGGTTTGAGGTTATGATTTGTACAACTCGTTGCCCGCGAGGGGTGAGGGGTTCGTATGTGGGACCCTGCTATCGCCAAGCACGGGGCACGCCCCCCGCAAGGCCTACATCCACGATGCATCCCGCGAACGCCGACTTGAGGTCGCGCGCTGGAGGGTGCCCATGGATATTCGTATGCGGTGCCCCACTGCTAGCGATAAGCACGGGGCGCTCCGCGCCCCACATTACTCTCGGGCCGCGAAGAAAAACGTCTCGCCTGTTACCAAAAGCCGCGCCGCCCCGCAAGGAAGGAACCCATCTAACGAGCGATAACCGAGAGATAACCGATGATAACCGAGAATACCAACTGTCATACCAACTTAAACATTTCATAATCCCTGCGATTTGACAATATACGGGTACCGATTGAGAAATAAATATACGAGGCCGTAAAATATTAAATCGTATGCGAGTGTAAATTCAAGATGGAGTCCGGCGTAACATGTACAGGAGGATCGGGCTAACAACGTGTACCGAGAGTTCAAAAATAAATTAAATATTATATTAAGGTAAAAGGGGAAAACGTACATAGTCTAATTGTTTTTCTCGATAAGTATGGAATAGATGTCGGGGGTGTATAAGATAATAAAATAATATTAACTCTAGGTGACACTATAATGTTTAAAAATCCATTTAGTTATTAATTCATTTGTTAATGCTTGGCGAAAGGGTGTAGGCGTTTTATCAACTAAAAATTGTAAGTCTGGCGATAAAACTTCTGCGGTTTTATTTAAACAAGGATGTGTATATTTTCACACACATAGGTAAATATCAGCATTAATTAACTACGAGCGATCACCGGCAGATGCCCAGTATGCATGACACACCCGACAAACAAGCCATGATGAATCAAATAAGAAGAGGAAAGTGGAGGAACACCTAGCACCTATTTTAAAAACACATATTTGGCTTGGTACAGAGACTTAGAGTAGATGTGACGATGATCTACAGATACCTGTAATTTCCGTATCAGTCGTGTGTCACAAAGGCTACAACAGATGGCGCTCCAAACGTCAAATTAAAACTTACGATAACGCCGTAAACCAAGGTGCACACTCACGTCACTAACCAGCTAGCCATTATTATTAGTATGGCACGAATTAATTTTAATTACGAAATGTGTCAATTTAGCGCTAATTAATTTGAATTATCTGAATCATCGTATGTTGTCGGTGGTTGTCGTCATCGGTGCCGCGCGAGTTTTGAATTATTTGATTATTATATATTAATTACATTAAATATTTTTACTGAATTAGAGTCCATTCATTTTCGGTGTGTTTACAAAGCGAGAGATTAGCGCAGTGCGTCAACTGATAAGAACCGTTTTAAACGTTTGTGTTAAATATATATTCTTACAACGGAAGAGTGGAAGAGCAACGAATGGCACACAAATGTGCGTTTTTTATCAACTAAAAATTGTCCTTTTTCAAACAAACAAAAATAATAAGAGGGAAAAATTTGATAAAAGATTCTACAAACACAACAATTGGTCGCATCATAAATGTGGATTGAGTAACCATACTTTTGATTGACATTTGAAGTAACATAACCTCAAAATCGTTTTACATTAGTTTTCAACCAAATGATTTTCAGTGTTGCCATGTGTAAATTACAGTGTTGGCGATTTGTTATTTTATTAATCAACCAAGTATAAATTAAATTGATTACGCCTGTTCATATCTAATAAATTATACTATCGTAACATAACTTTATTTTAAATTAATTAACCCTGAGCCGTGCATCAAGTGTGAGTGCGATGGACACCCAGCCAATGTCAGCATCAAATGAGGACAGCGCACCTATAAACAGCAAGGAACCTAAAAAAAAAAAAAAAAACGCCCCAGACGCCGACCGCGGAAAAACATCGAATAAGAAATTAAAAACCACACCAAATCTAACAGAGACACAGGCATCACACGCACAGCCCTCTAAAGCACACACACAAGCGCCCACAGAACACAGGAGAGACCACAGCCACCAAATGAATTCAACTCCTACAAACACAACTATGAAATAAGAACGGATGCCACCATCACACGCATACAACTTGCACGCTTATGGGAAACACACATGCCCAACAACAAGGACATTATCATACAACTGATAAACAACAACCTCACTCTTAAAACAAGCAAAAGAGAATCCAAAAATAAACTCCAGGAACTGATGGACAAGCATCTCATCAAAACATCCCGAACCCAACAACAACTAACTACCACACCGAACACACAACGCACATACACCGAATCATACACCATAATCCTCTGGAGTTGAAAACGAAATCCCAGACGAAGATATTGGCAAATAACTCACTAACAATAAATACCCTTATAGATACTGCAAACGCATCAAAGCAAGAGCAACAGACATATCAACATCGATGATAAGAATTATAACTGGAGACATCGACTCATTCGAAAGAATGACATATGACGGAGGACTGTATTACCTAAATAGGTTCTACAGATTCGTACCAAGCTCCCCACCCAAACCAATACCACAAGCATGCAGCAAGTGCTCCGCATACGATCACACAACCGAGGAATGCAGGAAAGGAAAAACATACACCAAGTGTCAAGGGGGCGCATGACGCAACTAAATGCGGTTCGCCACAGCCACAGAAATATGATGCCCGCAACGCCGAGGCCCATCCAGGGTGGTCACCCAGATGCCCAAAGAGACCGACAACACTCATAGAAGGCAACCCCAGCATAATTATCAAAAACATAAATAAAAAAAAATCTACAGATATACCAAACTCAACCACTCATAACAATAGAAGCCCTAACCCACTGACTATACCCGACCATGTCATTATCACACACACACACCCATACACACATGCCATAAACAACACACAGAACACTAACAGAGAAGAGATTCTCAAAAGCTCCGCAAACGCTTTATAATTGACTATGTCATTGAGACACAGGCTGTACTTTCCGGCAACAGAATGTATATAATCATGTGCGACAAACAAGCATCAGATAGCATACCACCGACAGAACCCTCAAATCATACCACACAAGCCACCATGCATGTACAGAACGATCGACCAACCATCATATACGCAAACATCAGCTGCCCCAGTAACAAACGGACGCCAATAAATAATTATATAGAGAATAGCAACATTCAAGGTTGCCTTCTTTTCGTAGAAACAAAGACCAAAACCGACACAAACGTGACATACAAGAACTGGGAAATCACACAAAAACAAGGACACATCAACATCAACGCACGAGGAGGGATAGGTATCCTCCACACCGCACGTAGAGCCAACCCGCCAGTACCGAACAACCCACAAAATGATCGCCTCTACTTTACGAGCCCATTTGACAATGACAAACTTCACATCTTTCTGATATACATTCAACCACACACACACACCAATCGAACAGAACATCGCCATAAAAGCACCCCATGAATTCGATTATCATTAGTGACTTTAATCTAAACCCCAAGAAGAGACGTCAACTACAAACGTTCATAAATAACTCTGACTTCAGAAGACAATACACGCACAACCAACACTCATCATGCCCAACAATAATGACACAATCCCAGGTATACTACATGCATACTGACAATCTAACAAATAATATAACATACATCGAAGTAGCACAAGACCGTTGCTCAGATAACTTGGCTATTAAATTTACATTTCAACTAGACCGACCACGAACTGCCGAAACAATCAAGACAAAATTCATTCTCAAACTCACAAATACAAAAGCAGTAAATACATTCATGCCGACATACCTGAACGAAATCGAAAGAAAAGACATAGAACTACATCACCTAACGGAATTTTAGACAAAACTCACTAGCTCTATAATAAAACATAGCCACTAAACAAAACGAAACATTTTACAAACACAAAGTACCTAAGTACATACTTACACTAATCAAGTACGAGTGACAAACGTGCTGAAAATACACTCTGACAGGAGGCAGAAACACAAATACAATAATGAATAGACTAAACAAAACAATACAGACAATGACGTGGCAATAAAAGGCACATACATGGTTCGAAGTATGCAAAGAAATTGAGAGAGACCGAGGAACAACCTATTGGACTAAAATTAAACGGCAGACAAAATACAAAAAGACGTCACATACAGCTACAATCCAACAAGATATTAAAAAAAAAAAAATACGACAGGCGAACATATGGCATACGCCTGCGCAAACCACTTCACATCTGCTTTCACCCCCATCGACGACCCTACATATAACAACGATAACTCCACAAACGTGAACGACTGGTACGATAGACATTGTAACCAAAACACAGCGGGATAGGTATCCACCACACAGCACGTAGAGACAACCCGCCAGTACCGAACAACCCACAAAATGATTGCCTCTACTTTACGATTCCATTTGACAATGACAAACTTCACATCGTTCTGATATACATTTCAACCACACTCACCAATCGAACAGAACACCGCCATAAAAGCACCCCATGAATAGATTTTCGATTATCATTGGTGACTTTAACCTACACCCCTAGAAGAGACGTCAACTACAAACGTTCATAAATAACTATGACTTCAGAAGACAATACACGCACAACCAACACTCATCATGCCCAACAATAATGACACCATCCCAGATATACTACATACATACCGACAATCTAACAAATAATATAAGAGGCATCGAAGGAACACCAGACCTTTGCTCAGATCACTTGGCTGTTAAATTTACATTTCAACTAGACCGACCACGAACTGCCGAAACAATCAAGACAAAATTCATTCTCAAGCTCTCAAATACAAAAGTAGTAAATACATTCATGCTGACATACCTGAACGAAATCGAAAGAGAAGACATAGGACTACATCACCTAACGGAATTTTAGACAAAACTCACTAGCTCTATAATAAAACATAGCCCCTAAACAAAACGAAACATTTTACAAACACAGACTACCTAAGTACATACTTACACTAATCAAGTACAAGTGACAAACGTGCTGAAAATACGCTCTGACAGGAGGCAGAAACATAAAAACAATAATGAATAGACTAAACAAAACCATACAGACAATGACACGGCAATAAAAGCCACATAAATGGCTCGAAGTATACAAAGAAATTGAGAGAGACCGAGGAACAACCTATTGGACTAACATTAAACGACAGACAAAATACAAAAATACATCACGTACACCTACACTCCTACAAGATATTAAAAAGACATACGACAGACGAACATAAGGCATACGCAAACCACTCCACATCTGCTTTCACCCCCATCGGCGACCCTACATATAACAACGATAACTCCACAAACGTGAACGACTGGTACGACAGACATCATAACCAAAACACAGACAATAAGGAACCACCAAACATAACAGAAGACGAATACTATGACATACTAGATACAGGTAAAACACCGCCCCGGACAAGATCTTACCACAAAACAACTTCTTCGAAGCCTATCATACGAAATACATAAATACATAATATCTATTATTTCATGATAAAATAGCGTAATATTTAAACAGACTTAAATCATACTACTTGCGGATTAAAATATTCCTAAAATGTAGTCACGTGTGAGACGCTCTGTTACACATGTGAGACGCTGTGTTACACATGTGAGACGCTGTGAGACAGCTATAAGACACCTCTGAGACAGCTGTGAGACACCTCAGAGACAGCTGTGAGACACCTGTGAGACGGCTGTGAGACACCTGTGAGATACCTGTGAGTCACCTGTTGGTAGTGGTGGTGCTGTTGCTGGTGTGGAGGTGGTGGTGGTGCTATTGCTGGTGTGGAGGCGGCGGCGATGCTGTTGCTGGTGTGGAGGTGGTGCTGGTGATGGTGCTGGTGATGGTGGTGATGGTGGTGCCGGTGTGGAGGTATTTTTTATTTATTATCTTGTACTTTTGACATGTTGTATGTATATTTAAATACTATTGTACATATTTTTAAGGATTTTTCTTTATTTAATATGTTGTCCTCTCTATGCACTATGGAGGGGGTGAATAAAATAAAGTTTTTTTTTACATTGTATTATTATTTTTATTACCATATAAAATATTCATTACATAGTTGTACAATACTTTAACATTTCTATATTACAAGCTACATTCCGATAGTATAACGGATATTACCACATAAAATATCCATTACATACTCGTGACGGAGGGGCAGAGGGGCTGGTGGTGTTGCTGATGGCGGAGGGGCTCCGGGAGGGGCGTAGGGGCCGGTATATGTTGGTTGGGGCGGCGGGTGGTGGGGCTTCGGGAGGGGCGGAGGGGCTGGTGGGGCTTCGGGAGGGGCGGACGGGCGGGTGATGTTGGTGGTAGCGGAGGGGCTTCAGGAGGGGCTGGCGATGTTGATGGAGGTGAAGGGGCTTCGGGTGGGTACGGCGGTGCTTCAGGAGGGTACAGAGGTGCTTCGGGAGGGTCCACATACTAGCATAAAAATTAGGCCTAATTTTTATGCTAGTATGTGGACCCTCCCGAAGCACCTCTGTACCCTCCTGAAGCACCGCCGTACCCACCCGAAGCCCCTTCACCTCCATCAACATCGCCAGCCCCTCCTGAAGCCCCTCCGCTACCACCAACATCACCCGCCCGTCCGCCCCTCCCGAAGCCCCACCAGCCCCTCCGCCCCTCCCGAAGCCCCACCACCCGCCGCCCCAACCAACATATACCGGCCCCTACGCCCCTCCCGGAGCCCCTCCGCCATCAGCAACACCACCAGCCCCTCTGCCCCTCCGTCACGAGTATGTAATGGATATTTTATGTGGTAATATCCGTTATACTATCGGAATGTAGCTTGTAATATAGAAATGTTAAAGTATTGTACAACTATGTAATGAATATTTTATATGGTAATAAAAATAATAATACAATGTAAAAAAAAACTTTATTTTATTCACCCCCTCCATAGTGCATAGAGAGGACAACATATTAAATAAAGAAAAATCCTTAAAAATATGTACAATAGTATTTAAATATACATACAACATGTCAAAAGTACAAGATAATAAATAAAAAATACCTCCACACCGGCACCACCATCACCACCATCACCAGCACCATCACCAGCACCACCTCCACACCAGCAACAGCATCGCCGCCGCCTCCACACCAGCAATAGCACCACCACCACCTCCACACCAGCAACAGCACCACCACTACCAACAGGTGACTCACAGGTATCTCACAGGTGTCTCACAGCCGTCTCACAGGTGTCTCACAGCTGTCTCTGAGGTGTCTCACAGCTGTCTCAGAGGTGTCTTATAGCTGTCTCACAGCGTCTCACATGTGTAACACAGCGTCTCACATGTGTAACAGAGCGTCTCACACGTGACTACATTTTAGGAATATTTTAATCCGCAAGTAGTATGATTTAAGTCTGTTTAAATATTACGCTATTTTATCATGAAATAATAGATATTATGTATTTATGTATTTCGTATGATAGGCTTCGAAGAAGTTGTTTTGTGGTAAGATCTTGTCCGGGGCGGTGTTTTACCTGTATCTAGTATGTCATAGTATTCGTCTTCTGTTATGTTTGGTGGTTCCTTATTGTCTGTGTTTTGGTTATGATGTCTGTCGTACCAGTCGTTCACGTTTGTGGAGTTATCGTTGTTATATGTAGGGTCGCCGATGGGGGTGAAAGCAGATGTGGAGTGGTTTGCGTATGCCTTATGTTCGTCTGTCGTATGTCTTTTTAATATCTTGTAGGAGTGTAGGTGTACGTGATGTATTTTTGTATTTTGTCTGTCGTTTAATGTTAGTCCAATAGGTTGTTCCTCGGTCTCTCTCAATTTCTTTGTATACTTCGAGCCATTTATGTGGCTTTTATTGCCGTGTCATTGTCTGTATGGTTTTGTTTAGTCTATTCATTATTGTTTTTATGTTTCTGCCTCCTGTCAGAGCGTATTTTCAGCACGTTTGTCACTTGTACTTGATTAGTGTAAGTATGTACTTAGGTAGTCTGTGTTTGTAAAATGTTTCGTTTTGTTTAGGGGCTATGTTTTATTATAGAGCTAGTGAGTTTTGTCTAAAATTCCGTTAGGTGATGTAGTCCTATGTCTTCTCTTTCGATTTCGTTCAGGTATGTCAGCATGAATGTATTTACTACTTTTGTATTTGAGAGCTTGAGAATGAATTTTGTCTTGATTGTTTCGGCAGTTCGTGGTCGGTCTAGTTGAAATGTAAATTTAACAGCCAAGTGATCTGAGCAAAGGTCTGGTGTTCCTTCGATGCCTCTTATATTATTTGTTAGATTGTCGGTATGTATGTAGTATATCTGGGATGGTGTCATTATTGTTGGGCATGATGAGTGTTGGTTGTGCGTGTATTGTCTTCTGAAGTCATAGTTATTTATGAACGTTTGTAGTTGACGTCTCTTCTAGGGGTGTAGGTTAAAGTCACCAATGATAATCGAAAATCTATTCATGGGGTGCTTTTATGGCGGTGTTCTGTTCGATTGGTGAGTGTGGTTGAAATGTATATCAGAACGATGTGAAGTTTGTCATTGTCAAATGGAATCGTAAAGTAGAGGCAATCATTTTGTGGGTTGTTCGGTACTGGCGGGTTGTCTCTACGTGCTGTGTGGTGGATACCTATCCCGCTGTGTTTTGGTTACAATGTCTATCGTACCAGTCGTTCACGTTTGTGGAGTTATCGTTGTTATATGTAGGGTCGTCGATGGGGGTGAAAGCAGATGTGAAGTGGTTTGCGCAGGCGTATGCCATATGTTCGCCTGTCGTATTTTTTTTTTTTTAATATCTTGTTGGAGTGTAGCTGTATGTGACGTCTTTTTGTATTTTGTCTGCCGTTTAATTTTAGTCCAATAGGTTGTTCCTCGGTCTCTCTCAATTTCTTTGCATACTTCGAACCATGTATGTGCCTTTTATTGCCACGTCATTGTCTGTATTGTTTTGTTTAGTCTATTCATTATTGTATTTGTGTTTCTGCCTCCTGTCAGAGTGTATTTTCAGCACGTTTGTCACTCGTACTTGATTAGTGTAAGTATGTACTTAGGTACTTTGTGTTTGTAAAATGTTTCGTTTTGTTTAGTGGCTATGTTTTATTATAGAGCTAGTGAGTTTTGTCTAAAATTCCGTTAGGTGATGTAGTTCTATGTCTTTTCTTTCGATTTCGTTCAGGTATGTCGGCATGAATGTATTTACTGCTTTTGTATTTGTGAGTTTGAGAATGAATTTTGTCTTGATTGTTTCGGCAGTTCGTGGTCGGTCTAGTTGAAATGTAAATTTAATAGCCAAGTTATCTGAGCAACGGTCTTGTGCTACTTCGATGTATGTTATATTATTTGTTAGATTGTCAGTATGCATGTAGTATACCTGGGATTGTGTCATTATTGTTGGGCATGATGAGTGTTGGTTGTGCGTGTATTGTCTTCTGAAGTCAGAGTTATTTATGAACGTTTGTAGTTGACGTCTCTTCTTGGGGTTTAGATTAAAGTCACTAATGATAATCGAATTCATGGGGTGCTTTTATGGCGATGTTCTGTTCGATTGGTGTGTGTGTGTGGTTGAATGTATATCAGAAAGATGTGAAGTTTGTCATTGTCAAATGGGCTCGTAAAGTAGAGGCGATCATTTTGTGGGTTGTTCGGTACTGGCGGGTTGGCTCTACGTGCGGTGTGGAGGATACCTATCCCTCCTCGTGCGTTGATGTTGATGTGTCCTTGTTTTTGTGTGATTTCCCAGTTCTTGTATGTCACGTTTGTGTCGGTTTTGGTCTTTGTTTCTACGAAAAGAAGGCAACCTTGAATGTTGCTATTCTCTATATAATTATTTATTGGCGTCCGTTTGTTACTGGGGCAGCTGATGTTTGCGTATATGATGGTTGGTCGATCGTTCTGTACATGCATGGTGGCTTGTGTGGTATGATTTGAGGGTTCTGTCGGTGGTATGCTATCTGATGCTTGTTTGTCGCACATGATTATATACATTCTGTTGCCGGAAAGTACAGCCTGTGTCTCAATGACATAGTCAATTATAAAGCGTTTGCGGAGCTTTTGAGAATCTCTTCTCTGTTAGTGTTCTGTGTGTTGTTTATGGCATGTGTGTATGGGTGTGTGTGTGTGATAATGACATGGTCGGGTATAGTCAGTGGGTTAGGGCTTCTATTGTTATGAGTGGTTGAGTTTGGTATATCTGTAGATTTTTTTTTATTTATGTTTTTGATAATTATGCTGGGGTTGCCTTCTATGAGTGTTGTCGGTCTCTTTGGGCATCTGGGTGACCACCCTGGATGGGCCTCGGCGTTGCGGGCATCATATTTCTGTGGCTGTGGCGAACCGCATTTAGTTGCGTCATGCGCCCCCTTGACACTTGGTGTATGTTTTTCCTTTCCTGCATTCCTCGGTTGTGTGATCGTATGCGGAGCACTTGCTGCATGCTTGTGGTATTGGTTTGGGTGGGGAGCTTGGTACGAATCTGTAGAACCTATTTAGGTAATACAGTCCTCCGTCATATGTCATTCTTTCGAATGAGTCGATGTCTCCAGTTATAATTCTTATCATCGATGTTGATATGTCTGTTGCTCTTGCTTTGATGCGTTTGCAGTATCTATAAGGGTATTTATTGTTAGTGAGTTATTTGCCAATATCTTCGTCTGGGATTTCGTTTTCAACTCCAGAGGATTATGGTGTATGATTCGGTGTATGTGCGTTGTGTGTTCGGTGTGGTAGTTAGTTGTTGTTGGGTTCGGGATGTTTTGATGAGATGCTTGTCCATCAGTTCCTGGAGTTTATTTTTGGATTCTCTTTTGCTTGTTTTAAGAGTGAGGTTGTTGTTTATCAGTTGTATGATAATGTCCTTGTTGTTGGGCATGTGTGTTTCCCATAAGCGTGCAAGTTGTATGCGTGTGATGGTGGCATCCGTTCTTATTTCATAGTTGTGTTTGTAGGAGTTGAATTCATTTGGTGGCTGTGGTCTCTCCTGTGTTCTGTGGGCGCTTGTGTGTGTGCTTTAGAGGGCTGTGCGTGTGATGCCTGTGTCTCTGTTAGATTTGGTGTGGTTTTTAATTTCTTATTCGATGTTTTTCCGCGGTCGGCGTCTGGGGCGTTTTCTTTTTTTTTTTTTAGGTTCCTTGCTGTTTATAGGTGCGCTGTCCTCATTTGATGCTGACATTGGCTGGGTGTCCATCGCACTCACACTTGATGCACGGCTCAGGGTTAATTAATTTAAAATAAAGTTATGTTACGATAGTATAATTTATTAGATATGAACAGGCGTAATCAATTTAATTTATACTTGGTTGATTAATAAAATAACAAATCGCCAACACTGTAATTTACACATGGCAACACTGAAAATCATTTGGTTGAAAACTAATGTAAAACGATTTTGAGGTTATGTTACTTCAAATGTCAATCAAAAGTATGGTTACTCAATCCACATTTATGATGCGACCAATTGTTGTGTTTGTAGAATCTTTTATCAAATTTTTCCCTCTTATTATTTTTGTTTGTTTGAAAAAGGACAATTTTTAGTTGATAAAAAACGCACATTTGTGTGCCATTCGTTGCTCTTCCACTCTTCCGTTGTAAGAATATATATTTAACACAAACGTTTAAAACGGTTCTTATCAGTTGACGCACTGCGCTAATCTCTCGCTTTGTAAACACACCGAAAATGAATGGACTCTAATTCAGTAAAAATATTTAATGTAATTAATATATAATAATCAAATAATTCAAAACTCGCGCGGCACCGATGACGACAACCACCGACAACATACGATGATTCAGATAATTCAAATTAATTAGCGCTAAATTGACACATTTCGTAATTAAAATTAATTCGTGCCATACTAATAATAATGGCTAGCTGGTTAGTGACGTGAGTGTGCACCTTGGTTTACGGCGTTATCGTAAGTTTTAATTTGACGTTTGGAGCGCCATCTGTTGTAGCCTTTGTGACACACGACTGATACGGAAATTACAGGTATCTGTAGATCATCGTCACATCTACTCTAAGTCTCTGTACCAAGCCAAATATGTGTTTTTAAAATAGGTGCTAGGTGTTCCTCCACTTTCCTCTTCTTATTTGATTCATCATGGCTTGTTTGTCGGGTGTGTCATGCATACTGGGCATCTGCCGGTGATCGCTCGTAGTTAATTAATGCTGATATTTACCTATGTGTGTGAAAATATACACATCCTTGTTTAAATAAAACCGCAGAAGTTTTATCGCCAGACTTACAATTTTTAGTTGATAAAACGCCTACACCCTTTCGCCAAGCATTAACAAATGAATTAATAACTAAATGGATTTTTAAACATTATAGTGTCACCTAGAGTTAATATTATTTTATTATCTTATACACCCCCGACATCTATTCCATACTTATCGAGAAAAACAATTAGACTATGTACGTTTTCCCCTTTTACCTTAATATAATATTTAATTTATTTTTGAACTCTCGGTACACGTTGTTAGCCCGATCCTCCTGTACATGTTACGCCGGACTCCATCTTGAATTTACACTCGCATACGATTTAATATTTTACGGCCTCGTATATTTATTTCTCAATCGGTACCCGTATATTGTCAAATCGCAGGGATTATGAAATGTTTAAGTTGGTATGACAGTTGGTATTCTCGGTTATCATCGGTTATCTCTCGGTTATCGCTCGTTAGATGGGTTCCTTCCTTGCGGGGCGGCGCGGCTTTTGGTAACAGGCGAGACGTTTTTCTTCGCGGCCCGAGAGTAATGTGGGGCGCGGAGCGCCCCGTGCTTATCGCTAGCAGTGGGGCACCGCATACGAATATCCATGGGCACCCTCCAGCGCGCGACCTCAAGTCGGCGTTCGCGGGATGCATCGTGGATGTAGGCCTTGCGGGGGGCGTGCCCCGTGCTTGGCGATAGCAGGGTCCCACATACGAACCCCTCACCCCTCGCGGGCAACGCGTTGTACAAATCATAACCTCAAACCATAAACATAACCTCAAAGTCTGGGGACTAGGGACCGAAGGCGACATAACCTCAAACCTTAAACATAACCTAAAACCTTAAACATAACCTCAAACCTTAACAACTCATGCCTCCCACCCAGCACCACGTGACTGAATGGGGCGCTCCCATTGGCTGCACGTCGACAAAGGGGCGTGGCCTAAAAGGGAAAGTGGAGGGGGAAGCTCCCATATTATTCTTATGGGAGAAAAACGGGCCCAGGTGCGCCCTAGTCTACTAATGATATATTTCTTGAACAATTCCAAAAAAGTTTACTGCATCTAAACAACAGTTAACTGCTGCTCTACCAACAAGATTCAAGGAATGACCAGCACATGGAATATTCCTAGCATACTTCTTAATCTTCAATATTATTTCTTGCATACCCTTGTATTTGCCATACATATTGGCAGTATTATCATACAAATCTATTTTGCACTCATTTGTAAGGTCCGGACGTGCGGCATTGGGACAAATAATTCTGCAATATATATATAAGTATATATGAAAATTGCTCACTCGGACAATTTTTTGGGGGGCCTCCAAGAAAGTGGGGGCCCTAAGCTATAGCTTGTGTAGCTTATACGTAAATCCTGCACTGATAGAGAACATAGTTGAACTCTGGCCGGTTCATAAGCACGACGCGAAGCAGTGCTTTAAATGCCTAAATGCTGGATATCATAAGTTTTTTAATTAAACCTGCACCACAATGTTGAAATTAGAGAAAATTACAAACATTTAGATACATTTTACAAAGTATTTGAATAAACAGTAGTTTTCCTTAAATCGCATTTAGGTTGTTATTAATACTGGATTGAGATTGTTTGGTAAGGACCAAATTTTAACATTTTTTTATCATACCGGCATCACAATATTTGGTTATCGAAATAATACGCATCTTTCTAGCACGGAATGTTTTAAGATTGCCTACTAACAACACGTTTATTGAAAAGCGTTGATAGACAATAAACGTCAGGCTGTACTAATTTTTATTCAAATAAATATTAAATGTACACTTACTACTGCTAGATATCTGAAAACCAGAAACCAGAAGATTCATACTCCTTATTATTGGTTATTTGGAAACTAGCAGTTTCAGCATTTCGTTGATGATCCTGATGTCTGTAGCAGATGACATTGGTGCAACAAATGCCAACCTTCCTGGATTAAAAATAGCATGCTTATTATTGGTTATTTGGAAACTAGCAACATCAGAATTTCGTTAATAATGCTGATGTTTATAGGAAATGACATTGTTGCACTACTTTCCACAATTAAAAATAACATCCACGTGTACCTACCTTGTAAGATGAATCTCAATGTTTCTTATTTTCTCTTTATTTCTTCATTGTGGTTCAGGTATAATTAAAAATAACGTACGATAAGCACTTATAAACCCGGGGAGCACGCTTGAAACGCTCTCTTATGCACTTGTGTTATATTATATTGTTGTTCAACTTTTCCGACGTTTCGCGCTATGTATTAGTGCTTCATCAGGGCTACAAAATTATATATCATAATAATAATTCTATATTGGCAATATCCACATCGAAAAACAAAAAACTTCATTTGGTACACAGTTACAATATTTTTTTTAAATGGAATTTAAACCGCCCATTAAACATTAATTCCTCTGACTGGGTAAATTTACCCAGTCATAATAATGGAGTTTAACAAGTATCCGCCAAATCTATTTCCATTAATTCCTCTGTTGCATACAATTATTCTCTTATAATGCTTATACTAAAAGGAAATAGGAATATTCGTTCAAATTGCCCAATGTCATGTCACAGTAGTTAAAAGAAAGTTTTAAAAAACTTCAAATAGCTGTACAATCAGAGTGTTTTTTAGCCGTTCTGTATGTGACTATAATTATTAAACGCACAGCATTAATTCCCTAAATAAAATACAGGGTGATTTATTAACTCTATAACTAAGTTTGGGAAATGAAAATTACTATTGGAACAAATATTTATAAGTTGTAAGGCTTTAAAAGGATTTAAAGTTTAACAAAATCGGGCGAGCCTTGATAAAACAATAAACAGTTGGCTGCAATAACATTACAAAATATTGTTTAAGTTTGACAGCACATACTATAATTACCGAATTTAGGAGTTTAAATTGTGACCAAAATTGTCAAATTTATAGAACAGAACTATAATGTATAAAATAAAAAATACTGATCAGTCAGTGTCAAAAATGTGAAAACATAAATGTAAATTAACAAAACCTATCCCTGACGGCATACAAGACCCGAGACTATAATAGTATTCCCAACCGTGGTGTAGGTTTGTAGGATGCTTGATTTTTCAGTATCCAGCTTGCATCTGCAAAACTATCAAAGATACAACAAAAAGTTTCAGAAGCAATTATGATCTACAAAAGAGCGCAGTCTTCTTTTGCATGGCCTATTATACATATTATAACATATAACATATTCAGGAATGATATCTTTTTTTTTTTAATGGAACACAATGTATATTCTTATAAAATCAGATTCAAAATGAAATCCATTTTGCTTATTTAAGCGCAATATTTCAACACATAGAATTATTATAGTTGGCTGTGATACCGCGCGTTTCAAGAAATACTGCTGAGCTATTTTTAGCCATTTACAGTAGCATAATAAAAATTAAAATACGATACGAATCTTACAAAAACCAGTCTAAAAAATTGAATATTTTCAATTTTCAATATTTTAATATTTTCAAACATAACTATAAAATTTAAAAAAAAACCTTTTCGCGAGATATATTAGTATTTGTTTTATTTTTATGCCCAAATGTATCATTTGAATTAGAAAACCATGTGTGAAATTTAAATTAAAAACGAACGATTAGATTCCAAACTAAAGCCACTTTTATATTACTAACGCAAATATGTAGAACATGTTAATAAAGAAAGAAACAACTTTTTCACAAAACACATTTATTTTATCTAAATGTACATTTCGATCGCTTACTGAGTAATATTTCTACTGAAGATGGTCGCTTAGCGATCAAAATGTACATTTTGATAAAATAAATGTGTTTTGTGAAAAAGGTGTTTTTTTCTGTATTAATACGAACCTTTCACAAGCTCCAAGATACCACTTATGTAGAACATGATTTACAATTTCAAAAGTCAAATGGTTATAAAGCATTGGGGCGATGCCACAAATCAGATACTCGCAGTAAACTAATCCCTTTGCCTTTTGGGTTTCCATAGGTTTCCAGTATCACCAGTATCAAAAGTCACCAGTTTTATGGCACGTATAAACTGTTCGAGCCCAGAGTATTAGTAAGGGTCGTTACCATCTATTGTTGCTACACCTTCACAAGTTCATCAAAAATATTAGCGCCACAATATCAAATTGCATTTATTTCAAAAACGTTTTTATGTCAAAATGTAGAATTGGATAAAAACTTTTTTGAAAACCAAATAAATAAGCAATCTTTTACTTATAAAACACCGAAAAAACTGCCTAGTGGTTGTAAAAAAATTTGATTGGCATATCGATGCCCTTATTCTAATACCACATGTCAGAATTTTTGAGAATTAAGATTCAGTGTGTTCCTGAACCTGCTTTATCCGCTCTATCAAATGGCTCTAATCCCATATATTAGAAAACATTATTTTTCAAAGTGATTCACCATTATAAAATATATAGAGTATATAATGTATTGAAAAATCAAGTTTTTTTAGTCTCCTGTAAAATTAAGATTTTTTTCAATACGTGGTATTAGAATGAAGGTATCGATATGTTCTTCATTTCTATTAGTAGTGGCCATTTTGGGCTCGGTGGTAAAACTTAAAACACCCATTATTGTTTGATCAAACATGCAATTAACTTATTAACAAGAACGCTTTTAATTATCAAGAAGAAGGCAAAGTGCAGACTGGTTATAGTGCAATGATGAAAAACTTATAGCTATAATTGTATCATACTAATTACCCGTCTCGCTGCCAAAAATTACTGATAATATAGAGGAGCCCTATATCGTGGTGGGTATCTTCAGCATCGCCAATGTACGAGTAGCTTTTCCGAATCAACAAAAACCAGAAGATGTTTTGCACCGGCGAGGCATCAGGAATGGTTTTTGATACGGCTTTGTCACGGCTTCATGCATACATCTAATTCTGAGATAGGATGTAACTAAACAAGTTTAATTTATGGTTTCCCTGAAAGAAAATATAAAACAGTAAATGAGAATAAATGACTTATGAGATATAGACTTCTAAGTACATCGTTAATTTCCAGTGTCTCTTCTGAACTGCAGTCGGTTCTGCAGATATCGTATATTCATGGTAGCTCTTTACACGGACTTAAATCTGAAGACCTTATCGGCCATCGTCAATTCCCATAAGCTCTGCAAACCGGCGAATTCATGCCCATTTTCGTTGCATTTCATTGAAGTCATTTAGCTTACGCGTGGACTTCAAAACTAAAAAAAAATCACATCTAATAAGTATAACGTTATCAGATTCGAGGTTTCAATTTGAGCGTGATAGCACGAATGCTTACACAATTGACGCCTTAAATTAATCTACTGAGCAATATTTAAAAAAAAAATCACAGTTGGTATAATGACGTTAAGTGTCTAATAATCTACAAGTTCGTTCAATAACTCTATCGCAGTTTCCATGTTTGAAGAATAAATTCATATTTACTTGATTTGTGTAGATATGTATTCATTATTTTAAAATGTTAATTCCGATAAATGGTCAAGGAATTGTCGAACTATTTCAAAAACTTATTTTGGGATTATTGTTGTATAATAAGTACTTTTTTGTACTAAATTTTGATTCTATGAAAATATATATATATATATATATATATATATATATATATATATATATATATATATAAATATATATATATATATATTTATATATATATATATATATATATATATATAAATATATATATATATATATATATATATATATATATATATATATAAAGATCTTTTGTTTTTATTACTTTATTGGCCTTGTCTTGACTTTACTAGCTAGTTTCGGCTATATTTAGCCATCTTCAGAGTTTGATGTTTACCAGTTTAATATATTTGATATTTTATATCTGATAGATTTTATTTAAATGTTTTGACTTTTTAATAATTTCTATATTTGTCAAATTTTAAAGTTTACGAGGAAGACACAATAAAGTAATAAAAACAAAAGTTCTTTATGTATATATATACCAGGTGATTCAAGTTTTATTACCAGGCCAAAAATGGCGACTTCAAATTGAAATTAAAAATCCAAAATAAGTACACATGTTTAGATATTGATGAAGCCCAATCTGACGATAAAAAAATTATTTTAACCATCCGGTAGTTTATACGTTATTTCACAAATAATTCGTAATTTTATTTATATAGTTTTGTCAGAACATACTTTAATGCTATTCCAAACATCCAGTGTAATCCAAGTGAAAAAAATTGCACCAATTATTGAATTAAATGAATTTTGATATTGCAACAATAAGATTTATTACTAAATAGTAAAATATGAGGGCTGCTACCAGTAATAGTCCCTATAATGGAATTTATGAATTTTATGATAGGGCCGTACCTAATCCGTCCTGCAAGGCCCGTTCAACCCACGGGCGACTGGCGGAATCATAAAAAGTCATAAAATGTTCCAACCGCACCGGCGGTCAATGCTTTGTAGGACTCTTGACTTACAAAATCATAAATCATACCGAGGAAAGTTGGTCAGTAATGTAAAAAATGCTTTAATTTGAAATGTAATCATTTTCGTTAATTTTTGATTTCATAAATAGGTTCTATGAATAAAATAAAACAGTTTAGGGTAAAAATAATGATAGAGAATTTTGCCCGAAAAGAGTTTTTTTTTAAATTTTATAACCGTCTATATAATTATATCGAAAAAGTCAAACTACATTTCCGTAGATTAGTATCAGACCTATATAAATCCAAATTTTCATATTTTTCTCCAAATGCCTAAAAAACCCATGGTAATAAAACTTAAATCACCCGGTATATATCTACCAGTAAGTACTCCAATTAAGAAGAATACAATTATAAAACATATTATAATAACTGGTATCCAAAAATATTTTTTTCAAAATATATTTTTTAAGTAAAAATGTTGATAGAGTAAACGTAATTTTTATCTCAAATGTTAAACTGTTAAATTTTAATGTTAAAACATCGAAATTAAACGGGGATGCCAAAAAACATAATAATATATAAGCTGTCCCATTCAAAATTAGGGAGGAGCCCCCCTTAATTGCGTATCATAATATATAATAATCGAATTTCCACTTACTTGTAGATTTCGCCATATCATCCATGAGAATGATAAAATAAGGCTTAATTAGACGATTCTCTATTAGTCTACACCAAACATTGACTTCCTCTGAATATTGATTGCGACTTTAATTTATCCAATGAAGGTTCTCTCTTCTACAGTGTTTTGAATTTTGGGAAGAAACTACCCCATGAGAAGCAATCGTAGCTTCATCTATAGACATAATTGGTTACCAAAAGTTTCTGTTTTCTTCCAGTTTTTCAGTAAACAATCCCCTAATGTTTTAAAATTATCTTATAATTCCAACTAAATCCAGATCCCTTTCTAATAGTGTGTGATTTTCGAAAGTCGGTCACAGATAGTAAGGAAGTGATTTAAGAATCAAGAATATTTTGGCTTTAATCTTCAGTTCAAAGAATTTTGAAAAAACATAGTTACACAAATTTAAATTTTCTATCGTCCAAGATTTATATCCTCAAGATGCCGCCCAGGATATGTGTTTGGATGCACTTGGAAGTAGGCGGAAATCATTTCTTCCACTTCTTCATTATCTATGACCGGCTTTCGTATATTTCTTCTCCTATGTAATTGTCCAGTATAAAGAAAATTCCAAAGAGGATTCCAATTTTACAAATTTCGTTTTGTTCATTGGCGGTAAATATTGATAAGTTTCATTAAATTTTCTGCAGTGCGAAGATCAATTCTGTCACACTAGTCCCGTATATATACAGGGTGTTAAACAATAGTGTAAAATATTTAAGGGGGTAGTAGTATGAACCACAATTTAAAAAGTCCTCAAAGTAACGGTTTTGGAGATATGGAAGATTATTCTTGTTTCAAACATTTAATTAACCACAATAAAATATTATATTTAACTACAATAAAAGAAAGTCTTGATATACATGGGTCCTCAAAGTAACGGTTTCGGAGATATGGAATATTATTCTTGTTTCAAACATATATTTGCCTATTTGCAATTATTTATTACTTATTGATTATCTGCAAACAAAGGGAGCTTCTAGCAAAAACAAAAACAGTTACAGAAGACATCTGCCGGTCTGCCGGAAAGATAGCACTGTTTGCGAAATTAACCGGTATCACACAATCTCTGGTGAATTCTTCCAAACATACGATGTGAAGGAATTTGGCGATTTGGATATTTTTTTTTATAAGCTTTGGATGAGTTTCTACATAAAGACGACATACATGAAATGCATGTCGGCTAATTCTGCATTAGAGTAAACAGTAATGGCAGTGAAAACTTCTGCACTAACAACAACTGTCAATTACTGAATGTTTATTTCGGAAAACATCAGCCATATAAGAAAATGAAAGTTTTCGCAAAATAAGAGAAGGAGGTAAAAAAGAATATTCTTCCATATCTCCGAAAACGTTACTTTGAGGACCCATGTTTATCAAGACTTGTTGTGGTTCATATTACAACCCCCTTAAATATTTTACACCCTTTTTTTAAAGCCCTGTATAATAAATTCATAATTTCTTGATTTGTGTATTCATTCATCATTAAAATATTTAGTATTCGTGAAGCTCTACCCAACAGAAATTATGAAATTCAATGCGATTGATAATGGTAAAAAAAAACATAAAATACATGAAGTATACCGTGTACAAATAGATTTAAATGCTGCAAAAAAAATTACAATCTAGGAATTTCCTGACAAACCATTCATTTTAGGAATAGGTTAGTAGGTAGAATCGCCAGTGCTAGAAACATGTACCTAAAAATTTTCTTTTGGGAAAACACGATGAACCATCAGAAATCCCATAAACTTTTAACCAACGACTTGCGTGGGACACCCTATATATCACCGAACAGTCAATTATGTTACTATAGAGTGTAAATCCTCGCAGTGAAGCAGTCTGTCGCTTCATCAGACACTAGTTGGGTGCGCAATTACTAATCCTTCACAGTAACAAGTATGAAATCGCGGATTGCGTTAGGGGTTGGTCGGAAATAAAAAAGTGCTTAATCCGCATTGATCTGCGGGTGCTTTGAGACGTAGGAAAGGGGGATCACGACATGTGTAATGCCATGTAATTCTAATCCTGTTTCGTCACAAATCCTCTATACATCTGTTACAATGCGTATACCCCTGCTGTTGACACAGCCAGGACGAGGTCCCGAACAACTCACATTTGGTTGGTAATTATCGCCCCGACGAACGACACACAAAAATATTTACATTTGTAACTGGACTAAGTACACAAAAACCTACTGCTTTGGAATAGTGGGGATTTAAGAGGAGAGTGTTCAATATATAAATTATGCGTCAAAAATATATTACGAGCAAAATACATACCGAATAGTGCAAATATTAAAAAAAATTGTCATGTCTTGTTCATTACATACCTACAGTGAATCATATTTTCTTGTAATTCTATTTATGCATTTTTACATGGTCGTAAAGAGAACAAAACTACTATCTCATTTAATATAAATCAAAGTATAGGTTGTCATTTAAAGGTTGACGTGAGAAATAAATTGAAAATCTCCAAATTATGGCACAAGATTGATCATTTAACTTTTGTTCAAACTTTGTCTTCTAAAACAAAAATAAAGATTCCAACGTCAACATTTCTAAAAAGTATGGACATCTACAGGTTAATATTTTGAAAACGGTTATCAAAAAATGGAATTTAAACTCTATCATCTGAGATGTTGTTCAAATTTGTGCTGTCATTTGTTCTCATGAAACATTTATTTGAATCAGTTACCCATTACATTATAATTAATTGTTTTTTAATTATGTTATTTACCTATTACATTATAATTAATTGTTACATATTCACAATTGTAAAAGTTAATACTAGGCATATTATTAAGCAAACATCCATATTTTCCCACAAATGAGACAAATGAATACTATTGTTTATTTATATTTTCACAGTGGCCAAGATTTTTTTGCAATTGATCAAAGACCACTTAAATTTGTAAATCTGTCATTAATTTAAGATTATAAAAACAGCATTATTCAATTATCTAGAGAATGCAATTGTTGATGTAGTTACAAAATGCTTTTGTCTCCCTCCGTGTATTACGAATTATTAACAATATATTAAACCAAAACATGTTGTTTATTTTGTACAACCGTATCGGTGAGCAAACACCGGCAAGGCGGCTATTATATGCTCGAAAAATGCTTATCGCCTTTGCCTTGCAGTATTATCGCTGAATAATACGCACCCCGTTTGTTGTAAACATTTTTTGGTAAAAATAGTGCACTGCATACACCGGCAAATGCGATGCACATTATACATAATTATCAGTGTTTGATAAATGTATCATTGATGTCTGAGGATGACGAGCTAGTTTCTAAGGTTCCAGACTAGTGTCCAATTGGTTCTGGAAGGCCTAAAAGCTTGCCTTTGTCCAGGATATCAGCCATTTAAGGATATTGTCTGCGATTAATTAATTTTACGTGCTGGACACGTCATCCTCGCCCTGTCATCGCAACTCCTTTATCGGCGTCTTAGGTGTCGGTAACAACTCATCACAATATCCTATTAAGCATGGATCTCTGAAACGCCGAATATATATTATGTTTGATTATTCATTAGAAGCGATCGAATAGGCGAAAACTTAAAGAGTTAATTAATGAGCGATATTATCTGTTGAAAACATATGTCTGTTATTTGTGTAGAGTTGCATTAAATGCAGAATAGAATCCGACCGAAGCAGATCATTATCTTTCTCTTATAATATTTTGCGGAAGTTGAAATTTGTAGTGTTAAACTATACCACAATTTTATTGTAATCTTGTTGAGAATAGTATTTTAGACGTATAGATACTGTGATGCAAAAACGTGATGCAAAACGTTTTTTACTTCCAACGGTATATTTGTTAATTCCGTAACACTATACTGTACGGATAAAAGCCACTTTAAGGCCTCGTGTGTTGATATGAACGTTGGGAGGTTGCAAATGTGGTGTAGCCAGGTCAGCTAGTACGGAATTGATTAGCAAGACCAGGTGATTAGTATGCCGAAGAGAATCAAGAACAGCCTTGAATAAGGGTATCCATGGAAATATATAAATAAGTAGATTGGTGATGAAAAACTGTGTCAATAAAATATTCTTCTCACATGATCTGTACAAGCACCTAAATATATTCTAAAAGTAAATCATAAATATTATACAAACAGTAACCGCCTTATAATAGTATTTATATTGTATAACACGTGTGGATATGATGCCTATATCGCACGAAGGCATGTTTGGGGGATAATGCCGAAGGCGAGTGCCCCAAATAAACAGGCGAGGCTGGTAAAAGACACTTTTTAGCAGAGATTCACCTAACGTTTTTTTTGGCCATTGATTATAATAGAAATCTAACGATTATTCTGTCTTTCCGTTAAAAATTGGCTAAAATCATTGTTAGTTGGTGTCGCTCCATTGCATGTATTTCTGACATGTGAATATATAATATCGTCGGCTTACAAGTGAAATCACTTAAGTCAAAAACTATAAAATGTGAGAAACTGCAATTAAAGTTTTATATTCTGCTGTTACCTTTTCTACTTAGTCATTTAATGAGTTAAGAATTGGAAGTTCGGCTACAGGACCCTTTAATCCCTACTGAGCCTGAGATTTGTTACAATTTAGTAAACCATCAAAATAAAACTTAACTGAAAACAGCCAAAAATTGACTTAGTGTATTTCACTTGTAAGCCGACGATATATAATCACATAATTATGTGATTGTCAAAAATAATTTATTAAAAGATATCGAGAGTGATTTTCCGGCAACTCCAACGGAAATTATCGAAGCTCCTAGTGCTGCAACTTTACTCGACGAAAAATTCAAATAATTAAATATTACTAAATACATAATAAAAAAAAGTAATTGTAGGTTTTAGTGATTGTTTCCGTCTTTGCATGGGCACTAAAGCACCACGCAGTCGACATCTATGATTGCACAAAATATAACAAATAAACATATTCTTTTAATACGAAAAGGAATCGATTGTAGGATAACCTACTAGGCTAGAAAAAAGGAACTGAGAATGTAAAATATTGGAAAGAATGTGGATACTAACAAAGCAACTAACAATGTAAAAAACCACCAAACACGAAACACGATCAAGGGAAGCAGAATAGGCCTATCGACTATACAAGGACTAAACAATAAGGAAAATAAACTGGTAGAAGAATTCGAGAAAAGTTGATTGTAGATGTTTGGACTCACGGAAACCAACATAAAAGGTAAAAGATGTTGCAGACTGGAAAATGAGCATATACTGATATACAGCGGTGTAGAACAATCTGAAAGAGCGTGGGCAGAAGTGGAAATACTAATCAGCAAAGACCAAGCAAAGTATATATTAAACTAGAAGTGCATCGATGAAAGACTAGTAAGATTGGACATAAAAACAGGGAGCAGCAGAACGACACTACTAGTTCGCTGTGGACCATCGGAAAATGAAGCAAAGGTATACAAAGATACATTTTGGGAAACGTTGCACGAAGAACGAGATCAGGTAAACAATAAGGTAATCATTATGGGTGATTTCAATGGGCGTGTTGGAATAAATAACGAAAGAGACCACCAGGTAGGACAATATGGAGAAAATGTAATTAACAATAATGGACGAAAAACCGTAGATTTATGCCTTAACAATAACGTGATTATCAGTAACATCCACTTTAAGCACATTATACACAAATACACAAGGGAGTTGGAAAGCAGGAACGAAAAATCCATAATAGACCTGGTATTGCTCCAAAGAGAACACAAATCAGAGATATTGTATGTAAAATGTAAAAATTTAGGAGAGGAATAGAGATTGATAGCCATCACTTCTTAGTACAAGTTAAACTCGCCCCGGAAAAAACCAACGCAAAAACTCAATTAAAAAACTATGAAAACAAAGACTATAACTGCCCTAGCATAAGAGCACACAAACTATTACAGGAAAGATACAGGACAGAATTTGCTAGAAAGGTAACATGGAAGATAAATAACAGCCAATGGCAAGAAACTGAAGATGTAGAACAATTGTGGAACCTATTCAAATCAATTGTCTGCAATGCAGCGGAAGATGTAAGTGGAGTAACAAAAAATAGAGAAACAAAATAGACTGAATGGTGGAACAAAAGTGTGGAAAGGGAAATAAAAAGAAAAATAAAGTAAGGAGAACGTACATTAGCAACAAGACAGACGAAAACCACAAACGGTATGAAGAACAAAGACTAAAGGTTAAAAAATAGGTTAAGGAAGCCAAACAATAATAATGGGAGGAATTCGGATACAAAATGGAAGAAAATTGACAAGGAAATTCAAAGCTGCTAGACCGAACGCTGAAAAAACTTAAGGAACAATGAGGAAAGCAAAACAATGGGGCTAGGAAATCAAGATGGCAATAGGTATTAATAGAATATCAAAGCGTAGTGGAAAAATAGCAGCAGTACTTCTCTACTTCAATACGAGTTATAAGAGGGGAACGAATATTAATATACATGAAGTGATAACCAGAACCAGAAGTACAAAAGGCAGCACAAAGAATAAAAAATGGAAAGGCTGCAGGATATGACAATATGAAGACGGAAGTTGTCAAATATATGGGTGAGGAGGGACTGTCACTGCTCTATCAAATAATAAATACTGCTTGGAAAAGAGGAAAAATACCCAGGGACTGGACTATAGCCATAATTATGCCAATAAAGAGGAATATCCATGCTGTGCGTAGCTCGTAAAGTATACGAAATTATTCTGGAAAATAATCTAAGGCGGGTAATCGAAAGAACAATAGATGACAATCAATGCGGTTTAGGGCCGAACGAGGAACGATAGATCTAGGATTTAGCTTTAGACAACTAAGCGAAAAAATAAAAGCACATAACAAAACGATCTATCTAGGGTTCATCGATTTAAACAAGGCATTTGATAGTGCACCAAGGAATAAGATTTGGCAAATATTAGTAGATAGAAGAGCAGATAAAGTATTGATGAGAGCAATTCTAAGCTTAGGTTAAATCAAACACTTGGTTAAAGTTTCACTGTATTAATACAGTGAAACTTTAACCAAGTGTTTGATTTAACCTAATCATAATGTTTCACCAAGTAGTATCCACACATAGTTTCAATTTAATTCTAAGCTTATATGAGAACAGCAGGAACATAATTGAAAACGACAAGGATAGGTACTTACAAAGTACAACAAATATACGTAATTGAAATGATGTACGCAGACGACTTAGTAGTAATAGCAAATTCAGAGAAGGGCCTTAATATCAACTTTTCAATGTGGAATGCAGAATTTATAAAGCACGGAATGAGTATAAACTATGGGAAAACGGAAGTCATGCCGATGGGAGGAAATGAACAAATAAATATAAACATCAACGGAAATAAATCAAGACCGGTAGAGAACTTCAAGTATCTGGGCTCTGTAATAAACAAGAGCTTTATAAGGAAAAAATAAATCGCGAATAAGACCAAGGGAAAAATATTCCAAACCGTGTACATACCAGCGCTTACATATGGATGCGAAACGTGGGCATTGAGCGACAGGGATAAATCCAGGCTACAGCCCTTTGAAATGCGCTATATAAGAGCTGCGCTTGGTGTAACCAGGAAAGAGCAAATAAGAAATTAAGTGCTACGTGAACGACTGAACACCAAGCCACTACCAGAAACAATTGAAAAACGGCAACTAATAAGGTTCAGACATATGGTACGAATGAAGGGCAACAATAAAGTGAAAACTATCTGGAAGACAGGAGTAGGCAAGAAAAGGAAAAGAGGAAGACTAAACAGGAACTGGTATGGAGAAATAGCCAAGGCGCTAGAACGCAAAGAGACCAATTGGAGGCAAGCAGAAATGCTTTCAAAGAACCGTCAAGGATGGAGAAACCTATACCTTTACTCCTCGACACCGTAAGGTACAAGAGGATCCGCTTATGTACAATCACCCACATTCGAAGTGCAACCAAAAGACATAAACCAGAGCGAATTTCGACCTCATTGGTAATCCGGGTTTGGGCACGTACAAATACAATGACATCTCAAATGTTGATAAGACGGCCGTAAAAAAACCGAGTTGCACTTGGAATGTGGGCGATTGTATGTATGTACAGTCATGCTCACATAAATCTAGTACAAGAAATTAGGTTACAATAGCAATTTATATAGCAATGTCAATTTGTTTGTACTTGATCTATGTGAGCATGACTGTACATATTGTTTTATATTCCCATTTCTGACATCAATTTTTCATTCCTCTGGAGAGGAACTAAAGCAGGCGATCCAGTGTATTGTTAAATTGTTAGGAAACCCAATATCAAATGAAAGATTATTTATTGGACTTTTATACTAATGGATAAAATATTGGATTAAAGAGGCAAATACTTAATGAAACTCCATAGTAGAATGGATAAATCAAACGCTAGGATGTTTGAGTTTCACCGATTTATTACTTACTGCAACAATTGTTTCCCACACGGTGGCTTCATCAGGCAGGTGAATAATGGTGGTTTGTCAAGTAACCATGTAGTTTGCAAACCCCCATTATGCATCTGCATGATGAAGCCACCATGTGGCGAAACAATTGTTGAAGTAAGCAATAAACCTGTGAAACTCAAACAGCCTACCGGTTTATTTACCTATGATATAATATTCAGGGCATTCCATTAAAAAAAAAATGGCGTAATTTGCCAATATCGATCACCCTGTATGATATATTTAGTTATATGTACCAAATGCAAATTTATTATTGAAGGACAACTATCAATAAAACTATACTCCGAATGAAGTGTAACAGCTCCAGTTTAACTCCATCAATAAGAGCAGTAAAAATGAATAATATTCCATTAATTTTAATATTAAAAAAAAAAAACGATTAACGTTGAAACTGTGAGTTTTCAATCTGTAGGTACGTTGTTTTTTTTATTATATCTACACCACAATCGAAATAAAGAGACAATTTGCAACACATGGTTGTTAGCATTTATTGCCTCGATATCATCTGCTATAGACATCAATATCATTAGCGAAATTCTGCAGGTTGGAATCTGAAACGCGGCGCGGATCATTTTGGAATAAGTATATATTCTGTCAGCTTAACAGTATCTATGATCACTTGTGGCATTGAAGAGTTTCTCTAATCTAAAAGTACGGGACTTCTTTTTTTATTTCTGAACTAAAAAACATAATATGTACCTCGGAAAAAAGTGCATTTTCAAGCCTCGCCTCTTTGATTTCCTCGCCTCCGGTTCAGTCATCACACTCAAACTCGTTCTGGAAAATGTACTTTTTCGCCTTCATTACATAAATAACGTATGTATTAATAAAATTTAAGTATAAACTTACATTGAACATTTTCCGTTAGATATAAATTTTCATAGGTGTGGATTTAACCCTTTACTGCATTTTGATGCATATATACAACATCAAATCAATTTCGCATTAAATATCTATTGAGCGTTCAAAATAACGCTAGAAGCTATGGTGCATATTAGCAACATAGTCGTTTATATTGTTTCAAGTGGTTGGGACAATGGGAATATATTTGACATGCCATTCAAACTCATTCATGAGCAAGAGTGGTTGTGCATAGCTAGTCGTGTTCTTTGTGCAGCAGCGAAACTGTTCAATTTTATTATATTGTTAGTGCAAAATATTTCTATAAGGTAACGAGTACGTTTATTTGTTTTGTTTCAAAATTACCGAATTGTAGAAAATGTGTACAACTGATTTTTATTTGTAGTTCATATATGCACCATTTTTCATATAGACTCTAATATATTCATATATTAAAAAGAATGTAAGGAAAAGAACGAAAACAAGACAGAAGAAAACCACAAACGGTATAAATAACAAAGACTAAAGGACACCAATAGACACAAACAAAATTATTTACATGTATGCAAAATCGTATAGGTAAATAATTAATTTTAGACACACATACAATGTCATCGTGGAAGCAGTGTGAGAAACATAGACCCCTTACACAAAAGGAATTAGAGGACGCAATTGCGACTTTATATGAAAGTGAGGATGACCTTCAGATATCCTCAGATCAAGAGAACGCCTTTCTTGGAAATGAAAAGTTTTCTCTCGAAATTGAAAATATTTCCCATGATAACGGGAATGAACTATACGATAAATCTAGTTCATCAAATTCATCAGATGATTTTGAAAATATTCCAATTTTCTTTACCAACGAAGAAATCTAAAATCTGACACAAAACGATGCATATAATTAACCATCTGTATGAAAGCATCAAGAACATGGTTCCCAAATTCAGGAAGAAGTCGAAATTTTGATGAATACAACTAATTTACCATCTACTTCAATTCTAGAAAAAAATATTCTTCAAATTCCGGAAGAAAATCTGGGAACAACAAATGTTCAAGAACATGCATCAATTCAAAATAAGCATCATTGTGCAGGCCTAAAAGAAACAATGGAAGCTGAAAACATGTCACCTTCTTCTCACATATATTTAACAAAAATATAAAAGACTTCGGAAAGGAAGAAACCAAATAGAGGACACCAATTTAGAAGATGAAACTCCCAAGAAAAAGATTAAACACAAAAACGATCTTCAAATACTAATAGAAAAATATGCAAATATAAAGTGGACAAAAGGCAATCGGTATCTCAAGAGTACAGAGATACTCTTGAGAATGGTCGTGAGGCCGAAACAATTGTAGAGGTTTATTCTATCAATACAGTGAAACTTTAACCAAGTGTTTGATTTAACCTAATCATAATGTTTCACCAAGTAGTATCCACACATAGTTTCAATTTAATCTACAACTACCGAAAGGTGCAATAGAATTTCGAGGTAATGTGGAACTCCCAGCTACCTTTTTGGAAATGCATTCACCATCTGACTTTTTTAAACATTCTTTTACGGATAAGTTGTTTGCTGAAATAACAGAACAGTCCAATTTATACTCTACTCAAAATTCACCAGACCATCCACAAAATTTGACTTTAGTGGACATAAAAAAATACGCAGATGTTTGCATATAGATGTCCGTCATACATCTTCCAAGTGTCCGGAGCTATTGGTCTAAATTAATTGACATAATGTCTCAAAAACATTTCGAAAGTATTCGTAAGGTTTTACATTTCAATAAGAATACACATATGACAACTGGCAATGATTCAAATCATGATTTATTTATTTAAATAGCTTATATAGAGCATAATATTGAAGATATTAAGGAAATAAAATTTATTTTTAAATATTTATAAAAAATAATTTTAAAATGGCCTGTGTAATTGGACGCAATTTATACAATCGTATAAATTGCGTCCAATTACACAGGGCAACATAAACAAGGTCTCAAAAAACTCTTTAACTCTTGATAGCTGATGTTTATAGTTTTTTGGGTGCTAAACCCGTATCTAAACTCTGCTCGTTTCCATCACCCACAGTTTAGTGACAATTTGACCTAGTAAGATATGGGAAAATATGTAAAATATGAAATGTAAACGACTTTAAAATACGAACAGAACTTTATTTAAACATAGAAGATGGCATTATATTCTTAACATTACATTCTTCAAAGGCTTTACATGTCCATTGATGTATATATTTTCTTTGTCTCTTTTCTTTAAAGCTCCTGATACAGCTTTTTGTTCTATGCGCCGATTGCTGACTCGCTCGGTGAAGTGACCAACAGTAATCTCTCATGACGTTGGTGTTCCAGCGTGCCTGAAAACGTTTTTCCATCACTATACCTAGCTATCACCTAGCTATACACCTAGCTCTAACTGCCACCTAGCTATCACCTAGCTATGCAGAGAAAATGTTAAAATGTGAACAAATCGTGGGTGATATGGCATTTTTAATGTTATTTTTGGAATAAGCACACTTAAAACGACAATAATTAGGTAAACATATACAAAAAGTTTTTTGGTGTTTGGCCTGTGTTATAAACTATTTATTGGAGCATTTTCAAACTGTGCTATATGAACGTGACTCATCAGTTGATGAGCAAATCTGTTCGACTAAATCAAGAAGTTATTACAACATATGCCTGCAAAACCACATAAATGGGGTTACAAGTTTTTTGTATTATCAGGGATTTCAGGATATACGTATAATTTCGAAGTTTTTACTGGTCAAGAGAATACCGATGAGAATAGGTCAGATACTCAACCAAATCTTAGGGCTAGTGCTGATGTTGTGACAGGCTAATTCGAAAATTACTTGAAGAAGTTAACCATCGAGTTTACTTCGAAAATTAGTATACTACAATTCCTGTTATGGTACATCTTGGTCAAAAAGGTATTCTAGCCTTAGGGACAGTTCGCAGAAACCGACTATCAAATTGTAAATTATCGGATATTGAAAAATCACCAAGAGGGACTATGCATGAGTACATAACTACAGTTGACACTATTGATACAACATCCGTCGTCTGGAAAGATAACAAAGTCGTAACTCTTCTATCAAACTATTATGGAGTATTACCAGTACAACAGGTCCAACGTTATGATAAAAAGTAAGGGAAATATATTGCAGTAGATTGCCCAAACCTGGTAAAAGTATACAATCGACATATGGGTGGGGTTGACCTAGCCTTAACAGCTAGTCTGATTGGCAGACATAAAATTACTATGAAATCAAAGAATTTTGGTATTTTAGTGGTATTTCAGAATGTTTTACCACCTCATAGATGTGTCACTAGTAAATGCTTGGCTGCTGTATGAACGTGTACATGCTCAACAAAAGAGCACATCAAAATTAATAACATGCATAATAGTCCGGCCGGTTTACATTTTCAAGCAGAAGCCTCAACAAATCATAAAACTTACACAAATGATGAGACATTTCGACAAAATTGTTTCGACTATTTTAAAATATATACATTAACCTTACAAAAGCTGAATATTTTATCCGAATAACATAAGGAACAAAATTTTATATACCAAAAACTTTGGTGAACGGACAGCTCATAATAGTTCGGCCGATATTTAATATTGGGTTACATTTTTCTTTTAGTTTTCTTTTAGTTTAGTTTTTACAAACTTCTTTTGCTATACTTTCCCTCCATAGCATCGTTTTTTTCTTTAGTATTCGATCAAATGTTTGTTTTTATAATTCTACGTGAATATCGTTTATCTGCTTCCGTAATTGTAGTTGGGCTTGACGATTTTTGTTTTTTGTTCGACTTTACCGGTTCTTCTATACACATTAATAATATATTGCACTGTAGAATGCGGAACTGAATCTGAAACAGATATACGACGTGCCCAAATGCCTTTTTTATGGGCATTAATGATGGACATGTGCAAATCTTTATTTAAAGACATTTTACTTGAATATTACCGTAGAAACACAGTGTATTACTATTATTGTGTCTTATTGTGTCTCACAGCACGTATACAACTAATATTGACATATATTTGTTAATTTGTTCAGTATGTGTTTTGTTTTAACAGTACCGCATTAATTCCATGGCGATGTAACCCAATATTAAATATCGGCCGAACTGTTATGAGCTGTCCGTACACTAAAGTTTTTGTTATAATAATTTTCTTCATTATGTTATTCGGATAAAATATTCAGCTTTTGTAACGTTAAAGTATTTATTTTAATATAGTCGAAAAACATTTATCGAAATATCTCATCATTTGTGTAAGTTTTATGATTTGTTTAAGCCTCTGTCTGAAAATGTAAACCGGCCGAACTATTATGAGCCTGGGCTCGTATGCAACATTTGGTATTTTGAAGATCACAGACCCTTTATATGTAAATTGGTGCATAAGTACATCCTTATAAAAATTATGAATATATTAATTAAATTACAATTTTTTTTTTGTATTTTTCTTGAATTATATGCATTATTTTACATAAAATAATTTTTTTTCAGAAGAATTTTAAAAAGTGCGCAGTAAAAGGTTAATATTTAATATTTTCTTGTTTTTATTAATTAATATTATAACTTTATAATTTGTCTATATACGAGGTGTGTCTAAAAAGTTCACGAATTGCACACATCCCGGTTTGATATAGGGGAAGGAGCAAGCCAGTGATATCTCCCTTCTCTTTACAACCTAAGAGACAACTCGTAGATGTAGCATCACGACAATTCTTAAACATTGACTTTTTGGCCAAAATTTAAAAAAAACCAATCACAGTGCTTGACCCCCCCTATTAGCCTGATTTGGGTGACGTGGAGAAATTAAAAAGAACGACGAGGCTACTGAAGGGCCTAACAGGAAAACATATAAAATCATGTTTTCAGCAGTCGATGGACGAAGCGCTTTTCTTTGGAAACAATGGAACAATGTATAGTCTTTTTTACTTGAAATTGAAAATCTACCTTCGAAGGGTGTTTATTACGCTTCATTGTGCGAACGGAATTTTATGACAGGTAATGGGAAGAAAACATAGTCCAGAGCCGGCATCAGAAAATACAGATTCAGTGCCCCGTAGAAAATTAACATTAGTGATTCATTATCATTAAATTGTACTTTTCATTGTATTTTTAAGTGTACATATAATGAATTATGTTTTACAAATGTACTTATCATTTCATAGAAAATTTATATACAATATGATTCGCGAAACAAATAACTTAAGTTACCCATAACATTATTGACTTGCTCATTGCGTTACATAATTAACGACGTTAACATCAGTTAATTTTTTCATGAATCGTAATGTAACAAGCAAAAATTATTCCGCACAACTAGATTCATCGCTATCACTTTCACTTTGAACATTAATAATTTGATTTGGTACACTAAGCATCCTATAATCGTTTTCAATTTTAATCACATGATCAATGCAGTTTTTCCAAATGGTACTTGAAATGTTGATGCATTCTCGCTGCATAAGTTAAATAGTTTCTTCACTAATTTTGGGATGTGCATTATTTTTCCGCAAATTTCATTTTAAAGTTGACCATATCAGCTCAATTGGATTGAAGATACAGTAATAAGGTGGAAGGCGCAACACTAGGCAACCAAATTCTTCTGCCATCATATCAACCACATTCGTTTTTTTATTTTTTTTATAAGTTCTAATAACGTTTTTTTCTTTGCACTTAGGGGAATAACCATGTTTCATGCAAATAAATTATCGATCTTCCTCCATTTCTATATTCGTTTATTTTAGATAAATATTCTAATCGCTCTTTTTGCAATCTCGGCGATTCCATGATGTCAATTCGTTTGTCTACAGTTTTAAACTTAACACCTTGACTAAGTAGGTATTTATACAAAGTAGTTAGGTATGGAAAATCATTTCCAAGAGTTTCCAAAATAAATGGGACCGTGGGAACGTTACCTGATTTATAAGAATTGTAAATTATATTTTTGATCCTCTTGGCGATGGCATCGTCTATTTCGGTAAATTTGGAACTTATTCTTCTTTTCCTTTGTAGCGGTCCTTTCGTAATTATTCTCCAAACCGTTGAATATGATATTCCTGTCAGAATGGAAATTCCTTGCAGTGGAGATGCATGATTCTCGCTTATAAGGGTGTTATAAATATATACGACTATCCTTTTAGTATCAGTTGAAAGAAAAGCATGCTTTATTAATCCGTGATTTTCATTTTCGATAGTTGATGTGTCCATTTGATAATAGTTGTTTTGAAATTTACCAAAATCAATTTGAGAACAGCTTCCCTCTGTAGAATGTCGAAGGGATTCTTCAACAAAACTTTCGGAATGGCTTCTTTCCTCACATAATTGAAATAGATCGTCGAACTGAGTGTCATTATAAATTGATGAAATAATTGTTGCATTTTCACTTAACGACGTTTCCATCTTAATAAACTCTAACTTTTCACAAGTTTATAAATGATAATATGCACACCTATGTAAAATGAGTACTGTTGCAATGTAAAGGTTAACACCGACTGAAAGACAGATGTAGACAATTTGAAAAAAAAAACTATTTGAGGCAGCCTTAACGGATTGTCTACCTGGACTGCATATTCGCCCAGCAATTAAGGTACAATGAACCTTAATTGCATGGGCGAATGTATAATCATTTTAAAACAGTTTCCTAGGTGACGGCTCTTAATTATCTACTGGCGTCTGTAGTCTTGTAATTATATCGAATTGTAAAATTGTAAAAAGAATTACGTCCGCGGACTCATAAAAAACGATGTAGATAGTTGTAAGATTATTGAATTCAATTTAATTAATAAATCATGTTTATATTATGATCATAGTGATATAAATGAGTATATATCGAAGAGAAAACAATTAAGTAGCATCTTCGTCGAAAGTAAATTATTTGGTTACGTTCCTGGACGCCCGCAGCACACCATACAATGGAGAACCCTTGACCGTAATAAACCCTAATTGAAGGTACATTTTCAATTTCAAGTGAAAACACTATACCAATACCCATTTAATTGTCAATTTTTTTTTATTTTACTTGTTCGCGAACTTTATAAACAGACCTCGTATCATATCATAAAATCATTTGATCATCAGAACATACCTACTTATTAAAAATCTTGTAATCTTGATATCTTCATACAGAATGATTATCTCTTCTGCACATATTGTAGAATAAGCTTGTGACGTTGGATTATCAAACCTGTGCGGTGCGTCCACTAGGTCGGGATCGCGGCGCGCCGCGGTCAAGATTAGAGTTTGCATAGGTAACTATACATATTGTCAAGCTGACAGTATATTTCAAAAACACCAGCGCCGCATTTTATGGCGAACGAGTCTACCTTTGCAAACTGGTCTTAACCGCGGCGCGGAGTATTTTCGACCTAGTGGGCGGACAGTTTTGTAAAGAAAACTTTTGGAATATAAAAATTTCGATTAAAAATTATATTTTGAAAACCATCCTAAAACAAATGTATTTGTAGCGCGCTTGATCTTTATAAAGCGGCACATAACTACAGACGCTTTCAGCCACTGCTAGGTGTTCCTTGTGCAAGGGTGTGGGGGCTATTTTAAAATACATAGCCCGCATTATTATTCAGTCGAGGGTGAAGTTGGTAATTCGGAAAACTGCAGTAAATCAGCATAGCATTACGCGGGCACGCACAGATAGACGCGCCGCGTCCCGGCGTGGGGGCGGCCTGTCCTTTGAAATCCGGGCAGGCTGGGGGCGGCGGCGGCGGCAGCAGAGGGGCGTCGTCATGGCTACGCCAAACAGACTCCGGGACCGTTCCGGGAATTTACACCAGCGTCCCGGAAGTGGAATCTCGGGAGTCGGAATCAAAGCGTTTCTGCCGTCGTAAGTTATGCAATATGGTAATCCATCAGACTTGATAAATTAGCAGAATAACAAGGAAGCCAGTATCTCCGAGGCCCGCCTCATCTTCAGGCGATGTTTGCGGCAAACAACGACGGCGGTGTCGTCCTTGACAATTGATTTCCTGCGAAATCCTGTAATCCTATTAATTGATATTAATTGAGAAGTTTCCTTGTGAACTCTAAAAGGAATGAGACTGCATGATTTTACTGAGTTTAACTAATGCTTTAGATTTTCAGACTGATACAATATGGATGAAATATAAATATTTATTTAAATTATGTGTCACACGTTCGCTACCAGGGGGGTCGAAGAAGACCTACCTCACAGACCCTGCTGTTTTAAATTGTTTTTTGGGATAATAATCATGTTTGTTTATATTGTGTGAATGTTTGGGACTTACAAAGCTCAATCCTTATTTATATTTAGCTGTCACACGTGTGTGACGCTGCTCTATAAGAGTATTTACTAAAAATGGACCATATGTCGCATATGTGTGACAGCAGAACAAAAACTTAGAAAGAAACAATATTAACGGTTTAAATTGCTATTTATTAACTTGTTACTCCTTAAACTATTTTCTATGCACAATCCGATTAGTTCACCAGATTCCGTACATATTTCACCAGCATACTAAACCGCACATCTCTTCTTTTTTCAGGAAAATACGCGACATCTTCGTCTCTTTTCGAGTTTCACTGGAAAATACTGACTCAGGCTGTTAGTTGATGGACGTGCTATTGTTACATTTCCGACATCTGGAAGAACGGCTTCCGCTATTTCATCTCTTCATCTTCATCTGTAGGTATGTTTTTTTTTCATGAACTCTGTTGTATAACCAACATGACTTCCAAATTGACATATGGGCCATGCGCCCCCATACATTGAAAAAATATCAGAAAATTTTACACGTTTAAAATCTTGGACAAGATCTACAATGTGCGAAGATAGACTAGTAGGACTGGCATTACTACATGTCCATAGAGACATGTCCATAGAGACATGTAGTTAGTATAGCAGCAGTTAGTATAAAACCGTCGGGCGTGCATAGTTTGTACAGATTTATTCCATATTTTGCTATTTTATAAGGAATATACTGCCTAAAACACAGGCGACTTATTCACAAGACTAAAGCTTCGTCTAGTGACAAATTCTCACCTGGGCTGTAAAAATTTTCAATATTGTGCAAAATATGACTCAAAACCTGATCAATATTATGTAGTCTGTGAGAAGTCTCCTACACCGTAGAAACAGAGGCGCCGAAATATACTTTCGAAAGGAGTTTTTGACTTGACCTTACCAAATAAAGGATGTTCATAAAGAAAATGACTGCTCCAGTATAGTTTTATACTTGGCATCTGTATATTACCCATCATTATACAGAAACCAAAGAATTTTTTTAGCTCTTCCGATGTGAGTATTGGCCACTTTTTCATATTTGAATGAGACCTCAGGTTTGACTGGTTCATAAACGAAGTAGCTCTAGCATTCGTCCAGTCCCTGATCTTCTCAATGACCAGATCGTCAAATACAAGTGAAAACAAATCTAGAGGTTTCAAATTCCCAGGCATATTTATTTTCAAACCTTCTTGTCACTATTAAAATTGGTTGTATATCAGTATCTGACCATTGTTCGTGAATATCTATGTTCATGCCTTCATTATGATTTTCATCTGAGCTTGAGCCACATTCTTCTTCCGAACTGGATGGGCGAAAGCTACTACTACCTGAGTCTTCAAATGGTTTATCTCCATCCATATTATCTTCATGAAAGCCTCAATCACCGCATTAAGCGTTCAGCTTCTGCATGCATTTCTACCTCTGATAGTTGTTTATTACGATTTTCGCCATCTGAAAGCATATATTCCGCATATAGTGGATGTTTAGCACTCATTTATGTTCATACATACCTTTTTTAATTTTATTTTTCAGTATTAAATTACGAGAATCAAATCACGCAACTGTATACACAAGACTATCGGATTGTTAGGAACCTACGGATGGCAGTCAATGTCAGAAATAGCAGCTTTTAATTTTACCAGGTAAACATCAAATAAGTACATCAAAGTATCGTTCTCTTTTGGATGGCCGCGGTTCTACTGTAAGTACACGTACTACAAAGTACAAGTACAAATTTGGTTTTGGAAAAAAAATTTTACATTAAAAATAGCTAATATCGATAGTAGATAAAAGATTGTACGATATTCGTATCGTAAGATCATATTACGTTACGATACTAATATCGTAAATATCGTATTCGGATCGGAGTTCAATTCACAATCAAGAACCTTTGACTGTAATATACCTTATTCGTAGGTAGAATTTCAATTTCCGGTAAAGATACGTACTTATATATCCTTTTTTTGTCGACAATAATTGACTTAATAATAATAATACTAGTCGCGTTAGTATCTCTTAAAAACTATCTCATCCGTGTATAACCATGACATACACGTGGAAAATTTCAAAGCATGTCAATAAAAATTGTGACTTCAGTTTTATAATTTTTGAAAGTGCCGGTTCGGACGCTTCTTTCCAGCATTGAACCTGCACTTTTCGCTACCCTTATTTTTCATATATCCACCAACATAAATACATAAAGAAATTTAAATAAGACAAGCGTTATCATAAAATTTCTACATTTACAACTTTGTGAAGAGATTAACTTTCTCCCATTTATTGATGCCACCAGATACCGCTTTTTAAAACGAAAAAAGCTACCTTTGTGCGCTGTAATCAATTTTACATACATATCTATAACGAGCGTGCGCTAAAGACTAACAGAATCACCGGATTAATTATTTTTCGGGGGGGGCTGGAATTTGCGAAAGGCAACCGCTCCCGGCCCTGCAGTAATTGTACATTGGATAAAATTGAATTTGTATTTGAATCGTGGGACAGGGCGATAATGACAAGTGCCCGGACGAACGCTGAATATTTCGGTTTTGATTTGGCTCCATGGACTGGCTGGGTCGTGCTTAATCCCGTTAGCAGTGTGGAGGGTTGATAGAATGCAGGCACGGCTACGAGTTTGTAATAATAATTATTTTTATAACAATAATATTTTTTTCGACGATTGACATTCAAAGCGTACTTTTGCTGAGAGTCTCATCTGTATCTGTTATATCTGTTTACTGAGAGTCTGTATCTCTTTTACAGCTATAAATAGTATAAAAATTATTTTTTCGAAAACCTAAGAAAAAATGTTGACATTTACATGACATAAATCAGTTGTCAAAGTGACTGTTTTTTGACCACTAGATATAAAAGTCTTTTACAATCTAGAACAAAAAAGACTTTTATGTCCAGCTATTTTTTATTAAATATGAGGTCACAATTTGAGGGAATCTTTATTATTTATTACGTAATATTATTTATTTTGATCAATATTTAAGTGAAAACTGTAATAGTATGGTTCGTGAAACTGATACCCCGTGAAGACAATATCAGGCTTAATGAAATAAGTTGTTCTTGAAGACCCATTTCCATGAGACGCTGGATGATTTACTACAAGAGTTTTGTCTTCTTGAAAACCATCAGTCCCTGTCGTTAAAGATGTTTCAGAATTCGGAACATCACAAGACGTTTTTTGATGATTGTAGACATTCATCTCGGTTAAATGTCAGACGATTTTCTTTGAGTTTTCACTAATGCGGAGCTGCGGTTATCGAAAAATAGATGTTTGATTCTCGATTGCGAAATGCTTCTTTCGTATTTTCGAAGTTTTTTTGCTCACGATGCTTACAAAAAAAAAACTCCATTGTCAAATGTAAATAGTTATTTTTGTATCTAGAATGCGAAATGCCACTTTTGCGTTCTAGAATGGAAGTTATTTTACCGAGGATTACCGAGGCAAAATATCCATTCGAGAACGCAAAAGCATTTCGCGTTCGAGATACAAACAAGATTTTTTCGAAAACTGCAGAAAACTGCAAACGGCGTTTGAGTATGGTCGCGGAAACATATATAGAAGATTCAATACAAAATAAAATTTCAATTGCAAATAAATTGTTACCGTCTTCAGCAGACCCTACGGAAGTTGCCAATAATACCACGTGTGCACTAAACTTGAACAATTACAGCATTGAACATCCAGAACTGAACGCTACGATATCGGACAGCATTGTATCTGGCATAAATTTGACTCACTGCAATATCGGCACTTTCAATTTACATGTAGTAGGTACAACATAGTTTTCGTATGTTACGTATTTAATTAATAAAATTATAAATGTAAGTTGAATAATTGACAAATTATTTTGACATTTGTTTTATGTTCTAGAACGGAAAAGACTTTGGCGTTCTAGAACATACAAATACTTCGCAGGTGACAAAAAAGACTCACTTTGTCAACTGAAAATGCAACGTAAATATCAGCTTTTGATGGCAGTTTTCGAAAAAGAAGCATTTCGCAACCTAGAAACAAAAATGACTATTTAAGGACGAAACACAGCAATCAATGAATTTATGAGTGATTACAGCTATTACAGAACCCGACTTTGATGGTCCAAATCATAGAAAACGGAATTACAAAATATAATCATGGGTAATATAATTTAAGAATATAATAATTTCAGCCTTATACATACTGCATCGTACCCAGTGGCGGATTTATACTTCTACCAGCAACTTATCTTTTGGTAAGCTTCGATTCGATGGTCAGAATTGGCACATCCTTCAGGCGTTCTTCGGTCATTGTAGACTAGAGCTTATATATGTTTTATTCTTTTCAGCACAGAAAACTTTTAACCCCCGGAAGACATTTCTGCTGAACGCAGGCATCCTCAAAAAAAGTATCAATGCGATGTCAACATAACGGTAGTTTGTTGTAGCATTTCTCAAATTTATGGACATGTTTTGTTCCACTTCTTTCAAAAATCCAAAAAAATATATACACTGTATGCACGGGTATAGTACTAGAAATAGGAATAACCTTATATTGCCACAGTATAGACTTCAACAAAGTAAAAACTGCCATCATTACGTAACAGTTAACTTATTTAATAAAAACATTTCAAGCAGAGAGTTAGCCAATATCTGGCTACAAAAGCCTTCTACTCAGTTGAACAATTTCTGATCTCAGATGTGACTATGTACGCGTGGTTGTGTTATGTCTCTTTGTTGTAGTATAGATTTCTAAATGTTATGCTTTTCTGTGTATTGTTAACTTGTGAACATGTTAAATTGTAAACGATATATTACCTGTAAATTGGCGTACTTAAGTACAGAATACTGTGCAATAATGTTAAATAAATTATCTTATCTTATCTTATCTTATCTTATCTTCCACTTGAACGAGAACCAAAAGAACACCATATGACACGTGGCGCTGGTGATCTATCAGATCCCATGGTATTAATTCGTCATGATTCACCTATCAAATTCGTAAAACATTTGTGAAAGTGCGATGTTGGCGCTACTGACGTTTGTCATCAGTTGCTTATGAGTATGAGTACCACTACCACTTCTGATTCATCAAGAAAAAAAGTTATCCCATGATGATACCTTGCGGGATGGTGGCATATTATTAAGTCAGTTAAATTTTATGCTGGGTTGTAGTGATAATAGAATAATAAGGATCATTATGTCACTCTGTCATTTAGTATATATTTCTGTAGGCTCCTTCAATTCTATAATTTTGGGTTTTATTTTCTTAAAATCTCTTAGAAAAAATTTCTACTACAAAAATACATAGGATACAAGTTCTTACGCATAGTATAGTGGTATAGTGGTCTTCTGGCGTTTCTTTCCTTCGTTCTTCACCTCGGGATTTGTGGATTGCTCCTCTCTCGGGCTGATGGTATTGAAGGATGTGTTTTTCGTTTCCCTCTTTTTTTGTTTAAATTTGAATATTCAAGATTAGGTTTTTGATTTTTAGTTTGAAAGGTATGTATTTTAGTTTTCTTATATGTTCGTCTAGTTTGTTATATGTATTTATTGTTTTCGTTGTTAAGTTTTGTGTATATTTTGCTGTGGTACATTTTTCTGTTCTTAATTCGGATTTTCTTATTGTATTGTGGTGGTGAAATTGTTTATAGTGTGTCAGTGTCATGTTGGTTTTTATTTTGTTGTTTTTTATTGTATATATCATTAGTAGGTTGTTTAGTTTCATCATGTTTCTTACGTTCAGTTGTTTTGTTTTCATATATAGAGCAGCAGTGCTTGTTCGCTGGTCTAGATTATACAGGGTGTTAAAAAAAGAGTATAAAATATTTAAGAGAGTAGTAGTATGAACCACAATAAAAAACAAGTCTTAATAAACATGGGTCCTGAAAGTAACGGTTTGGTAGATATAGAAGATTATTCTTGTTTGAAACATTTATTTGCCTATTTGCAATTATTTATAATTTATTGATTATGTGCAAACAAACAAAGGGAGCTTCTAGCAAAAACAAAGAACAGAGTTACAGAAGATTTCGAAGTTCCCTTCTTCCATTTCCAAGCAGGCACGACATCTTTGTTTGAAAGATATTCGAATCTTTCTAAAACACCCTCGTTGGCACGGATTTGTTGGCACTTTTTATTATTTTTTAGATGCATCTCCTCAACAGGAGAACCATAGACTAATGTTTCCAATTATCCCCCAAAAAAGAAATTTAGAGGGTTTAAATCAGGCGGTCTTGCAGAATAAAACAGGTCCGCCTCTTCCTACCAACTGTGAAATACTGAATGTTTATTTCACAAAACATCAGCCAACTATGATAAGAAAATGCAAGTTTTACCAAAATAAAAAAAGTAGCTAAAAAATAATAATCTTCTATGTCTCCGAAACCGTTACTTTGAGGACGCATGTTTATCACGACTTTCTTTTTCATACTACTCCCCCTTAAATATTTTACACTCTTTTTTTAACACCCTGTATAGTATTTTTAATATTTTATTTTGTGTGTTTGGAGTATATTTAAGTTATTTTCCGTTGTGTTTCCCCATATGTTGCTAATATAGTTAATTTGTGTTGTAACGAATGCATGATATACTTCTTTATTTTTCTCTTCTTGTATATACTTCCTGATTTTTACGATTGCTGCGATCTTTTTAGAGTTAATTATTTTAATTTATTCTATATGTTGATTCCATTTCAGGTTATTTTGAATTTTCTATCCAGAAATTGATTTCTTTTATTTGTTTTATTTTTGTATTCTTGATCGCAATGTTAATATCTCCTGTTATTTTATCATTTGAGAATATCATATAATTTGTTTTTACTTCGTTTATTGTTAACAAGTTGTTGGAAAACTATTCTTCCATTAGTACATCTTCATTTATATTGTCTTGAATTTGTTTGTAGTTGTTTCCCGTGTAGACTATGTAGTTGTCGTCTTCGTATATATGAGGTTTTCCTATTAAGTTAATTTCCAGCAGGTCGTTTGTATATACAGGGTGGCCCACCTAGCCTCGCTCAGACCATTGCTGCTAGACTAATGAAAATTGAGGAAAACATCAGATTGGAAGTTATTGGACACTTGATGTGCTACTTTTTTGAGAAAAAAATAATAATGTTATTCACATTTTAATCAAATTTAACGAAAAATCACAAAAGGTGGAAAAAAAATTTCAACAAAGGCTTATTATTAGAGATCAATAAAAGAATCTGCGTATGGAGGGACCCAAGGAATTTGCCAAAACATACACAATGTTTTGGGTCACGTAGAATACACAGGGTGTTCTGAAACAACGATACAATTTTGCTATTTTCAAATGGGTAACATTATAATTTTTTTTCAAATGGAACACCCTGTATATAGCATCATATTTTGAGTGCTCATCTAATGAGCTAATGGTATCATGTGGACTGTAATTTAATAATACTTTTTAATAGGGAAATAACGATCAATCTCAGTAAGTTTTAGCCATTTGAAAATAGCAAAATTCGATGTTGTTTCAGAACATCCTGTGTATTCAACGTGACTCCAAATATGTGTATGTTTTGGCACATTGCTTGGGTACTTACTTGCATAGCCCGATTCTTTCATTGATCTCTTATAATAAGGTTTTGTTGAATTTTTACCACGTCCATGATTTTTCGTAAAATTTGATTAAAATGTGAATAACTTGGCAACGTTGAATCTGATCCCTAAAACTAAAAATGATTTGTGAAGCTCACATAAAGTAGATTCCAAAAATGAAATAATATATAGGGCGCTCCATTTAAAAACTAGACCAAATATTGTGTCCGGGATTAATGGTACACTCTGTACATTCGAAAATAATTTCAAAAAGTAGCACATGAAGTGTCCAATATCTTCCAATCAGATTTTTCCTCAATTTTTATTAGTCTAGCAGCAATGGTCCGTGCGAGGATAGGTGGGCCACCCTGTACTATGTATAAGATTGGCGGTAAGTTTCCTGCATGATGTATTTCATATTCAGCTTCAAGTGGTTGGCTTTCTGCATTATTGACTTTGGTTTTTTCTGTTCTGTTTGTTAAGTATGTATGCAATATGTTTAGTTCTTTTCCTTTTATTCCTATTGCCCTAAGTTTTTCAATTAATTTGTTGTGTTGATATAGTATCGAAAGCTTTCGTCGTGTCGATGTATATGGCTAATACTAGTTGTTTCTTATCCATATTTGATGTTATGTGATGTATGAGATCTTGTGTTGCTGATATCGTTCCTGAAATGCACTTAGAGTAAATGTACTATTAGAAATGTACTTACTTCAAAATTACTATAAAATATGGTTAATCAACATCTACTTTCGGATATTCGCATTATTTTCCCTTACTATAAAAATTTTAGCTTCAAACTAAAAAGTTTTGATCTAAAATTTCTGCTGCATGTTTTTCTCCATATTTATATGGAGTGTAATGAACATTAAGAGAGGAATTTCAATATCATCGTCTAAATTAATGTAAATTTATTGGTTTCTTGTAAAATGGAGCACAAAAAGTATCACGGGTCCCCATGAGAAAAACAAAATCAGCAAGAGGAAGAATGACTTGGACAAGCTAGGCGTACCATGTAGGGTTGAATTAGTTGCTGGTCTCCTCTCTTTCGGAATATGTATAGAGATGTCTGAATCGCCAGAGAGTAGCATGATAGAAGACTTGTAGGGGAAGTTAAGAGCTTTTTGTACGCAATGGTACAACTGTCAAATGATTAAAAAAAATGTAAGTTGTCACATTTTAAAATTTTCCCCACAAAACATGTAGTGGCTAATTATAATTATAAATTATAAATAAAAATGCCATTTTTTTTTTAGTCCGTATGATTGTATTTATTATTTTTGCTAGTCTATTTTGGCATGCACCTTTAAAATAGTAGCGGTATAAAATCATAATAAAGGCGATTTAAAATCACGTTTGTAGGTACTTATAACTTATAACAAGCTCTTCATAACGTACGTTTTCCACCTACATCCCATCCGCGACTCACCGCTCAGGTGAGGCCGATCAATCGCTTTGTCTCGACTCTTCTCTCTCCATCTGGATTGGCTACCTCCTAGGCGGAGTATATTTACATCCTTCCTATACGCCCCCACATCGGCGCGCCGATGGATCGCGCACTCCCACGCCGCTCACCAACACGAAGAATACAGAAAGAAGTGACGTCGCCAAGAGAGGAAATCAATGATTTCATAATTAGATAGCTTTGATATACCTATTTCAACATTTTCATCAAATTTCTACGAGCGTATATAAGATGATTGATTCCAGACTGTTGCCAAAGAACAAAACTTGACTGCACATCTTGTCAATAGTATTTTATGGATGTATAATTTAGTGGCTCCTTTTCCACTTATTTAGAGATAAGACCGAACAGGCTCGGTTCCTAGTAGTAAAATAAGGAGTCACACATAGTGAATGGTTAACGACAGCGCCCAAATGTATACGACCATCTTAGATGATTATATTTATCATCAACCTATATTTATCATCATCATCTTAATATTTTTTCAACTAGTCGTTATGTGTTGCTGTGAAAAGTATGTCAAAAACCAGGGAATTTAAAAAAAACCTTTTTAAAACGTGTTATCAAATATATTTTCCTTGAACTTGTGAAAAACTTCTGCAAGTGCCGGTTTTTGCGGTCATTTTTTGAAAAACATATAAACGAAAAGTTTGACTCAATGGGCTCAACATTACAGAAAAAGTATCTCGAATTTAGTCAGTAAGTTTTCTGACAGATCTTCTTTAGATGTATTTACCAGTTTTGCTGCTTTTGCGGTGAGTTGACAATCGCCCAACTTCTGAATAATCAAAATGAGCGAGAATAAACCCTATGTGACATTTGCTGCTTCCAATGTTGTCTTTAAATCGTTGACAAAAGATTTAATACTGGGAAAACTACTAAAATTCTGAAATCGTGTTCTGGTCCCGTAGAAGTTTTTTAGTTATTTGGTAATTCAGGTCTCACTGGTGCCTCAGCAACTACTTAATAAGAAACGCAGTTGAATGACGGCGCCCCAAAAAACAATATTTTAAAACTTGTAATCAGAAGTCTTTTCCTTGAACTTGTGAAAAACTTGTGAAAGTGCCGGAATTCCACTGTTGCAAGTGCATTTCTGCGGTCATTTTTTGAAAAACATACAAACGAAAATTTTGGCTCAAACATTACAGAAAAAGTACCTCGACACAAAGTATTCTAACAGATCTTCTTTATATGTATTTACAAGTTTTGCTGCTCTTGCGGTAAGTTGGCCATCGTCCAACTTTTTAATTATCAAAATGGGCGAGATTAATCCCTATATGACATTTTCTGCTTCCAATGTTGTCTTTAACTCGTTGACAAAAGACTTAATACTAAAAAAACTACGGAAATTCTGAAATCGTGTTCTGGTCCTGTTGAAGTTTTTCAGCTATTTGGAAATTGAGGTCTCATTGGTGCCTCAGCAACTACTTGCTTCTTGAATAATACTTTGCCACGAGAACGGAAATTTTTAAATCGTGTTCCGGTTCTATAGAAGTTTTTCAGCTGTTTGGAAATTGAGGTTTCATGGGTGCCTCAGCAACTACTTGCTTTTTGAATAATACTTTGCCACGAGTCATGTAAGTGCTGTATCTTTTGAACTTATTACTGACTAGGTCTCTTATAAGTGCAGTTTCAACATCGAGTGGTATTCCTTTACTTTGTATCATAAGTATACATAGTATCATAATGTAGTAGTAAGCATCATAATACTTGCTAATATTTTGTGCGAAAATACTGTTATTAACAAACCTTTATAAGATCCAAAATTATTTATTTATCTTTACTTGTTTTCAATGCTGAAGGAGTTAATCCTGTAGCTTTCTCTCTCCAAGAATGACATATAAGCCAGCAAGTACGCCGGAATGCCGAAAAATTGGTCAAATATAACCATTATGATAGCCTTGCCAACGGCAATCTTGTTAGTTTTCTCAGATATTTTTTCTCCGTTTTTCCAGAAAAGTTCATGAACTCAATAATCATTCAGGCACTTCGAATTCGTTTGATGTTTTGGGATAAATATCTGAGAATTAGGACGTCTTTTTCATTATGCGAAATGCATGGTCTTTGCGGTCATTTTTTTTTTAAACATACAAACAAAAATTTTGGCTCAAACATTACAGAAAAAGCATCTCGGCAGTAAGTATTCTGACAGATCTTCTATATATGTATTTACAAGTTTTGCTGCTCTTGCGGTAAGTTGACCATCGTCCAGCTTCTAAATAATCAAAATGGGCGAGATTAATCCCTATATGACATTTTCTGCTTCCAATGTTGTCTTTAAATCGTTGACAAAAGATTTAATACTGGGAAAAGTACGGAAGTTCTGAAATCGTGTTCTGGTTCTGTAGAAGTTTTTCAGCTGTTTGGAAATTGAGGTCTCATTGATGCCTTAGCAATTACTTGCGTCTTGAATAATGTTTTGCCACGAGTGAAGTAAGTGCTGTATCTTTTGAACTAGGTCTCTTATAAGCGCAGTTTCAACATCGAGTGGTATTCCTTTACTTTGTATAATAAGTATACATAGTATCATAATGTAGTAGTAAGCATCATAATACTTGCAAATATTTTGTGCGAAAACACTGTTATTAACAAACCTTTATAAGATCCTAAATTATTTATTTATCTTTACTTGTTTTCAATGCTGAATGAGTTAATCCTGTAGCCTTCTCTCCAAGAATGACATATAACCCAGTAAGTACGCCGGAATGCCGAATAATTGGTCAAATAAAACTATTATGATAACCTTGCGAACGGCAATCTTGTTAGTTTTCTCAGTTATTTTTTCTCCGGTTTTCCAGAAAAAATCGTGAATTCAATAAACGTTCAGTCACTTCGAATGCGTTTGATGTTTTGGGATAAATATCTGAGAATTAGGACGTCTTTTTCATTATGCGAAATGCATGGTCTTTGCGGTCATTTTTTTTTTAAACATACAAACAAAAATTTTGGCTCAAACATTACAGAAAAAGTATCTCGGCAGTAAGTATTCTGACAGATCTTCTTTATATGTATTTACAAATTTTGCTGCTCTTGCGGTAAGTTGGCCATCGTCCATCTTCTGAATAATCAAAATGGGCGAGATTAATCCCTATATGACATTTTCTGCTTCCAATGTTGTCTTTAAATTGTTGACATAAGATTTAATACTGGGAAAACTTCGGAAATTCTGAAATCGTGTTCTGGTTCTGTAGAAGTTTTTCAGCTGTTTGGAAATTGAGGTCTCATTGGTGCCTTAGCAATTACTTGCGTCTTGAATAATGTTTTGCCACGAGTGAAGTAAGTGCTGTATCTTTTGAACTATGTCTCTTATAAGCGCAGTTTCAAAATCGAGTGGTATTCCTTTACTTTGTATCATAAGTATACATAGTATCATAATGTAGTAGTAAGCATCATAATACTTGCAAATATTTTGTGCGAAAACACTGTTATTAGCAAACCTTTATAAGATCCTAAATTATTTATTTATCTTTACTTGTTTTCAATGCTGAAGGAGTTAATCCTGTAGCCTTCTCTCCAAGAATGACATATAACCCAGTAAGTACGCCGGAATGCCGAATAATTGGTCAAATAAAACTATTATGATAACCTTGCGAACGGCAATCTTGTTAGTTTTCTCAGTTATTTTTTCTCCGGTTTTCCAGAAAAAATCGTGAATTCAATAAACGTTCAGTCACTTCGAATGCGTTTGATGTTTTGGGATAAATATCTGAGAATTTGGACGTCTTATTCATTATGCGAAATATCTGGTCTTTGTGGTCATTTTTTTTAAAACATATAAACGAAAATTTTGGCTCAAACATTACAGAAAAAGTATCTCGATAGTAAGTATTCTGACAGATCTTCTTTATATGTATTTACAAATTTTGCTGCTCTTGCGGTAAGTTGGCCATCGTCCATCTTCTGAATAATCAAAATGGGCGAGATTAATCCCTATATGACATTTTCTGCTTCCAATGTTGTCTTTAAATTGTTGACATAAGATTTAATACTGGGAAAACTTCGGAAATTCTGAAATCGTGTTCTGGTTCTGTAGAAGTTTTTCAGCTGTTTGGAAATTGAGGTCTCATTGGTGCCTCAGCTTCTACTACTTGCTTGTTGAATAATACTTTGCCACGAGTCAAGTAAGTGCTATATCTTTTGAACTAGGTCTCTTATAAGCGCAGTTTCAACATCGAGTGGTATTCCTTTACTTTGTATCATAAGTATACATTGTATCATAATGTAGTAGTAAGCATCATAATACTTGCTAATATTTTGTGCGAAAACACTGTTATTGACAAACCTTTATAAGATCCAAAATTATTTATTTATCTTTACTAGTTTTCAATGCTGAAGGAGTTATCATGTAGCCTTCTCTCCAAGAATGACATATAATACAGCAAGTACGCCGGAATGCCGAATAATTTTATAAAATATTATATATTAAGCTAGTATTGCGAATGGCAATCTTGTTAGTTTACTCAGTTATCTTTTCTCCGTTTTTCCAAAATAGTTCATGAACTCAATAAACGTTCAGTAACTTCGAATTCGTTTGATGTTTTGGGACAAATATATGAGAATTAGGACGTCTTATTTATTATGCGAAATATCTTGTGTTGCATCTACTATTATTCCGTAAAAAAGTGCATCTTTCGTTGATCCAAAATGGTTAGACGAACTTTGTCTGCATAAAGACCAATGTCCTCATTTTGAGAATATCACGAATACTAATGTGCACATCCTTTCATACTTTTAGCTTCCAACTGTTTTTGTTGAACTTTGGTGACATGTTTGTGTCACTTCATCATACTTTCCAATCAATTCCAAAATTCCTAAGAAATTCCAATAATATGGGGTGAGTGTTTTTCATTTTAAGCATTAGGATCTCGGAAAACATTGGACATAAAGATTCGGTTAAATGAGGACAGAAGCTCGTTTTAAGAGCTTATGCAAGATGTGCTGTTTAAAAATAAAAACAGTTTTTCAGTTATAATACAAACTTTATTTTTTTTAATAGCAGTCATAGTTGGCTTAGACATTTTTAAAAAGGACATTTTTTCTCTTCATAGCGATACGAGGTTTACTAGACTTTCATAAATAAAGGCCATCTTAGAAAATTATCTTTATGAAAATTATTACTTACTTTGACAAATAAATACGATACAGGACAATTTGTATTATTGAGAATAGCAAAAACAGAGTTTGGCATGGATTTTTTTTACCTCTTACTACGAGGATTCCATTAAGTTTTCTATTCTACTTATACTAAATTCTATTCAAATTCTACAACGAAAATTCCTGCATCTCATTTATTTATGAAAGTAACTATAGCAAACCTTATATCGCTATAAAGAGAAAAAAATGTCTTTTTTTAAATGGTCAAAGTAAACTATGGCTGCGATTTAAAAAAAATAGTTTGTATTATAACTCAAAAACTGTAGTTTTGTTTTCTTCAAAAATCTAAAGCATATCTTGCATAAGCTCTTAAATTGACAACTCTTTCCCTATTTAACCGAAACTCTATGTTTTATGGTTTCCGAGATCCCAATGCTTAAAATGAAAAAAACTCACCCTGTATGTGAATATATGAATATCTCCAGTATTTGTATTCTTTCCTTGAAAATGTAAACCTCCAGATGAAAAAAAAAACGTTACGCATAAAATTTGTTGCAGACTTGCTTCCCGCGAATTTGAAGTTTATCGCTTCCGAATCCTTTTGAATAAATGCTTAAGGAATTTAAAAGCCAAATATTGCTCCCTATGTTCATTACTCTTTTCGTGAGAAGGCAAAAATCGTACAACCTCTATCAAGATTTGTTTCTAGGAGAAAATCTTTCTTGGACTAATCCCATTTTTAAATTGAATTGCAAAATGATAACATGGTAGATAGTAACAAGAGTTTCTTTTGATGCACTCCATGTTAAACAGTATCCAGAAAAATGACATGTGACATTTGCGGGCGAAGGCGATTTGGTGATACTTGCGAGAAACAAGAAAGAAATAATAAATACAACTGGAAGAAAAGCCAAGAATAATGGGACGAATAACGAGTCAGGACAAATCAAAATATAAGTAAGGACTTTAAAAAAGGAAATCACTTAGTAATACAATCAGTAAGTGACACATGTATAAAAAAATAGGTACGTATCTAAGTACGCTCTTTACAGGAGAGCCTAGCATAGATAAAGTATTTGGCTCAAGGATAATGACAAGAAACAGGTGTTTAAGGAACTGAACAGAATATTAAGGAATAAAAACATCTCTAGGAAAGCGAAAGTGAATATACAAAACAGTAATAGACCGACTGTAACGTATTCCTGCGAAACATGGACCTTAAATAAGAAGATTTAAACAAGGTTGGAAGTATGGGAAAGAAAGGTACTGAGAAGGATTTTTGGAGGGAAGAAAGTTGGAGAGATGTGGCTAAGGTGAACGAATAGTGAAGTTAAAGAACTTTATAACGAAACAAATATATTGATGAAATAATGAATGTACTTCCTTAATCTTTTATAAAATATTTATTTGCTTCCGGTTTCGGTTTCCGGTAACAAATATTTTATAAAAGATTAAGGAAGTACATTTATTTCACCAATAAAAACAACCTTAATATGAGTAACCTATTGGAAACAAATATAATTGGGGTAATCCCAGTGCACAGATTGGGGTGGTTGGAACATATACAGAGGATGGCGGAAACGAAAATTTCTAAGATAGTATTGGACAGCACAATAAGAGGGTGAAAGAGAAACGGAAGAGCAAGAACCAGATGGAAAGAGGAAGTGTTCACTGATTTGGAGAACCTAAAGATCACAGGATGAAAACAGTAATAGACCGACTGTCTATTGAACTGAAATAACTACACAAGCCAATTAGTCTAATGTTATTTTGATTGGATATCTTCGCACACATGACTATAAATAGACGAATTTTATTAGATTTCTATTAAAGCAAAAATATTTCAGATTTCAAATATATATTGCCTGATAGAAGTCAATTCAAGTACAGGAAATTTTAAGAAAAACCTTGTAATTATCTGCAATTCCAACAGATTTATATAAATTATATACAGGGTGTCCAAGATAAGGATCAACAGCATGGGGATCTCGGGAACCGTAAAAGATACAAAGACGGTTAAATTACAAAAAAGTTGCGCAATTTACTTGTCATCAATATTCTGGTGAGAAACCCAGAAAATCCCGCTTAGTTCCGGAGATATTCGACAAAATCCGAAATCTTGCAATTTGGTTTTAATTTTTTTCTGAAGTTATTTGAGAAGTGGAAGAAAACCAAAGGCACTTTCTCATTGCCACCATTCCTATTACGAATTCAACTATTTATATCACAGTATGGTGTCGCATGTTTTTATTCAGAAAAGGGCTTGTTAATACATTTCGAACATTCTCTTGTAGTAGGCGTTGAAATGATGACAAAATTTATCAGCTAATTTTAATATTTTAAGACAATTAAATGAACGTAACAATTCTCATACCACATTAAAAAAAAGTGTGGTTCTCAGTAACTGATGTTTCAATGTTTAATAACTATTCTTGCTAAATTGTTTTTAGTTACTATTTTGGTACCTATTCTGGGTTAAAATTAGGTAATAATTGTCGTCTTCGTCGTCATTAAATGAACAGAACAATTCTCATACCACAGTAAAATAATTAAAAGTGTCGTTCTCAATAACTATAATGTATCAATGATTAACAATTATTCTTGCTAAATTATATTTTGTTACTATTGTAGTACATATTCTGGGTTAAAATTATGTAATAATGTTTGTCTTCGTCACCATTAAATGAACAGAACAATTCTCTTATCACAGTAAAAAAATAATAAGTGTGGTTCTAAATAGCTATTTGAATGTTTAACAACTATTCTTGCTAAATTATTTTTAGTTAGAATTTTGGTACCTATTCTGAGTTAAAATTAGATAATAATTTTTTTCTTCGTCATCATTTCAACACCTACTACAAGAGAATGTTCGAAATGTATTAACAAGCCATTTTCTGAATAAAAACATGGGAAACCATACTGTGATATAAATAGTTGAATTTGTAATAGGAAATGCTATCTAATACAGGATGTACATTTTTACGGGCCATATAAAAAAATTAAGTTGATGATGGTTTCTTCGAATCGAAACGTTGTAGTGAAAAATTGTAAAAGCTGTCTTGTAGAGCTAAAAATGTGGTAATGAGAAAGTGCTTTTGGTTTTCTAATACCTTGTCATAAAACCTAAAAAAAAGTAAAACAAAATTTCAAGATTTCGGATTTTGTATCTCCGGAAGTAAGCGAAAATTTCTGGTTTTCTCATCAGAATATTACTAACCACTAGATTGCGCAATTTTGTTTGTAAATTTAACACCTTTGTAACTTTTACGGTTTCCGAGATCACCATGCTGTTGATCCTTATCTTGGACACCCTGTATTTATAAGTGTCATGTATTTTAAAATGTAATTTATTTTTAAAAAAACATACATTTGAAATGCCTATTTTGTATTTTTAAATGCCCTTTTTCGAGTGTTTAAATGTTTTTAGTGCCTGAACATTCTGACTCCATTACAACTAACGGAGATGCATCCTCTTTTTAATACGGAACTTGTGTACCCTAATTTCAGCTCACCTAAACATAAATAGATATTTTAGACTCACCGATTATCTGCTCTTGGGACACAATCTCGTGATCTCTTCTACAAATTGGATACCTTAAAATAATACTGAACTATTACACAAAAATAATAAAACAATACAAATAAAATTACAATAAAATAATAAAAATGTAATTATTTGAGAGAGTTCTATTTGGTTTAACACCATTAGTATTATTTTTATTGATTTTACAAAATTAAAATTATCCGAGTATGACGAGAATTGTTCTTTTTTATTTATTTATTTTTTATTTCACCACGAAAATATGTAAATATCGTCTCGTAAAAGTCTTTATCGTAGTTATAAGTTATCAGGTCTTAAGCGAACCGTGAATAATCTTTGTCGGCCGCGCAGTTGACACTTTATATGATGTATTCGCCGCCTTGTGATGCATCACCGTTATTATACTTTTCGGTCGGTGTTTTTTTATGGGTATCAAAAGGTGTTTTGTGCTTTAGGTGTTGTCGCCTGTAAATGATGTGTGGCCGGCTCTCTGGTTATTTATACTTTATACGGTTGCCAACCGTGTAGGTGTAAAAGTGGTATTATAAAAAAGGGCAACCGGCCAGGATCCAGGAACACAACGGATGAAAAAAAAGGACAGGCCCGCTCATAATAAGGGGGTAGAGGAATGTGTCGGGGCCCAGTGGTGTGTGCGTGGCGATTTATGCCCGATATTGTCACCGTGTCGTATTTCAAGTAATTTTTAAATTCGCCAATTCAATGAGTCGTAAAATAAGTTTACAACAATCCGAAGATAACTCCTCGGACCAATTGAGAGTCAAGCACGATAGCTACAAATTTTCAATAATAACACCAATGGGCAATATCTGGTACTCGCTGGTTATCATGAGGTGTAACCTATGAAATTATGAAAAAGTTGAGGTAGAACCAAATGATGCAAAAATATTGTTTAATGCAAGAGAGGCTGAGTTCCATACAATTGTTCCTGTTCCAAAAAACAACTATACTATAAACACTATAAACATGACACTAAATATAACTTTAACAAAAATCTACATGAACACAACACAAGAAAAAATAATAACGTACACATAATTCAATGTAACAATAAATATGGCCCGCGAATAAATATGCCTATAAAAGAATATAATGCGCTGCCAAACAGATTAAAAAGTATAGACAATTATAAAATATTTACAAAATAATTAAAAAGCCATTTCGGTCAAGACAATAATGAATTGCCATGATTAATATACCATAAATAATTATTATAATCTAACAATATGTAGCAGAGATAAAATATTTAATCAATAAATTACTAAATTAATTACCCTACTTACTTTATAAAGTACAAATAATCTACGCTTAAGTAATAGAATTATTAAAAAAAAAAGATCTTGAATATTATAATTATTTTTTAATTCCAAAAAATTGCAAAAGTGCAAAATTTAATATACTTCACCTCTCATCTCCAAAAATAATTTTGTTCGTATTGTCCAGGAATTTATATTACACTTCGATCAGTGCGAATAAAAAAAATAAAAAAACAAGGTAAAAAACTTACAATATCCATCGTAAATGGATTTTTGCCATGAATATCGGGCAGGTTAACGTTCACGAGCCATTTAACATTACATTGGGCTGCAAGATGAACTTTTACAAGTTGTAAACCCTCAAATTCTTTTAGTACAGGTGTCTAACCTTCGTTTTGGTCCGAAAATTACAATGGAATTACAACTGAAATTACGATGGCTGATAGGAAATCGGAAAAAAACTCCTAATAGGAGATTGCGATTTGATGAAAATAATGTCGGCATTCGCGGCTGGGTTTATCCGAATACGGTTGCTACTATTGGACTAGACAGCTGTGCAAGGGTGAGTCCCGTCGTATTAAAGTAATATTTTCTTGTGGTATTTTTTAAAAATTACTCCCTTCGTTCTTATGCGCCTTCTTATGCGATTATTTCTTATATCGCATTCGCATATCAACCCTCGCCCACAGAGACGAAACAAATTATTCCCAAGAGGCTGTCGATTGATCTTATCTATAATATTTCGAATACTTGATAAGTTGATATAATTAGGTTTATGGTATGGTAGGTATATGTTAAATTTAATTATTAGGTACAAATGCATTGACCGACTAAAAATATGGGACAATATTTTCATCTTCTTTCATAATTTTAGAAATTTTACGATGCATTTCTCATTAATACTATAATAGCCAACATTTTAAAAACAATATTAATATGTTAAAATTAATATAAACAGAAAATACGCATAAAACACAAAATTATGCTACAGCAAAATTAAACATAGAGATGTGAAACTATTTTAATATCTAGTATTGTCACTTCAAGCATCACGTGGTAGCACGTGGTAACACGTTTTTAAATTATATGGAATAATGTGTACTTATATCACGAAAATAACAATTAAAGCGATAAAATTGTTTAAAAAAATTAATTAAAAGAAACCACAGAATGGTGTAGGGATTATTTACATTTTGTTACATTTTTGTTTAGTATAAACCAGTGATTCCCAACGGGGGCGGTACCGCCCCCCGGTGGACGCTGAAGGGATTTAGGGGGGCGTTTCTGGCCCAAGGTATATTTAGGGGGCGTTGAGGTCCAGCCGCAGCCCCTTGGGCAAAAACGGAGTTCCGTCAGAGCAAGAGTGTAAACCTAAGATCTACAGATCACATTCAAAAGAACAATTGAATGTTGGCTTAACCGAATCAACATGGGATTCCCCGTACTGACCGATATCTGTACATTGGCCCACTTCGAGAGCCTGGGGATTACCCCGCTTGCCCGGTTTGGTGTGCAAGGTGCCGGAGCGGGGACGCTCCGGCCTGAATTCTGACTTCCTGACTGACACGCAACGAGTCAAGTATATTTGACCTATTGTTTTTGGATTGTAATTAATTGTCATATTGTGATCATTATTGTAAATAAAGTAATATTCATATTAAGTGGACCCGGTAATTAAAAATATATCGTTGGTGAAATAACTGTTGGAATAGAGGTAAGTACTTACATATTATCTACATTACATTACACGATTACAAGAACAATTGAGCAAAATACATCCGGCCATCAAAGATAAAAATTTATTTTACTTTCAAATGCTCAAAAATCAACATTCGAGACGTCCAACTTTAGCCGGTATGTTTTCAGCAGCATCAAAACAAGACAATGATGGGTTACGTGCATCTTACTATATTTCCTTGCTTATTGCTAAATCGGGAAAACCGCACACTATTGGAGAAGAATTAATACTGTCATCTGTGAGTGAAGTTCTCCGTACTGTACTTCACAAGTCACCTTCAGAAATTGTTAAAAAAATCCCCTTGAGCAATAATACTGTACAGAGACGAATCGACGAAATGTGATGATGACATTTTGGTTTATTGCCAGCATTTAGAAACCCTTAAAGAAGATTTTTTTAATAGATTTCAAGATATCCTCAATATGATAATTCCGGACTGGGTCTTGGAACCTTGCACAAACATTGTATTGAAATGTTATATCCAAAAACTATATCTAACGCCATCTGGTGTTACCTTGTTGTACTATCAAATGTATTGGCAACATTGTATAGAAATAAAACCAGTTAGTCGTTGCTGAATACTCAACACGAGGTGTTTCTATTTTCTACAGGTTATGGACCCAGCAATGCGAGTAAAATAGTAAGAAAAGAGAAATCGTGTTAGTCGCAAGAATGGCTGTAAGTTATGTGTCTAGTGTTCCGAAATTACTTGGTCGCGAGAATTATAAGGAATGGGCCTTTGCGGTAGAAAATGTCCTCGTGCTCGACGGACTTGCAAAGTGTATTCATGGGACAGAGACAGATGAAGAAAAAATTAACAAAGCTAAAGCTAAGTTAGTGCTGACAGTAGATGCAAAATTATATGTACATATAAAGGAAGCAAAAACCGCAAAAGAACTCTGGGATAAGGTAAAACAATTATACGCTAATTCAAGTTATGGGCGGAAGATCTGTCTACTTCGCTTGCTGATTTCCTCGCGATTGGAGGATTGTGATTCAATGGAAAGTTACGTAAACCAAGTGATTGAGACTGCCCAAAAGTTAAATCACACAGGTTTTAAAGTAGACGACGAATGGATGGGCTCATTACTTTTGGCGGGATTACCCCAACGATTCGAACCGATGATAATGGCCATTGAGTATTCGGGAATCGAGATAAAGACGGATGCTATAAAAGCGAAGCTGTTGGACATGCAGTTCAACACGAACCAAAAAGGTGGCGCTTTTACCAGCAATAGTTCAAGACAGAAACCAAAATATGACAGGACAAACCAAAACAAAGTGAAGTTTGATACGTCAATCATTAAATGCTACAAATGCAAGAAGTTAGGTCATTTCAAGAATAAATGTCCGTCTAATACACAAATTGCTCATGAAAATGCAAAACAAAATGCATTTAATGCAGCGTTCTTCGGCGACAAGTTTAACAACAATGACTGGTACATTGATTCAGGTGCAAGTGCACATTTGTCGACAAGAAAGGATTGGCTAAGAAACTTGCATGACAGTCCTGAAATCTCCGAAATAGTTATAGCAAATAAAGCCACGATGCCAGTGGCTGTAGCTGGTGAAACAGAAATCACTACCATGGTGGGCAATAAAACACATAAGGTAAAAATACAAGAGGTTTTGTATGTACCCGGCTTGACGACAAATTTGCTAAGTGTTAGTCAAATGACTAAGAAAGGTAATACTGTGCATTTTGGAAATGATTGTTGCAAAATATACAATAAACAGAATAAATTGATTGCAACAGCTGAGCTGGTTGGCAACGTATATAAATTGCAAGCTCAGAAGCCAAATACATGTTTATTAACTTCATCAGCAGTAAGCGACAGTGTGTGGCATCGCAGGTTTGGTCACTTAAACTACAGAGACTTGAAACTGATGAGAGATGGTGCCGTAGATGGCACGGTGGCCAATGGTGAATTTAAAAACAAAGACATTTGCAAAGTATGTTGTGAGGGAAAGCAATCCCGATTACCTTTCAAGAATCAAGGCAAAAGAGCGAATTCATGTTTGGAACTAATACATGCGGATCTGTGCGGTCCGATGGAAACAACATCCATAGGTGGTTCAAAATATTTTTTAGTTTTTGAAGATGACCATAGCAGAATGACATGTATATTCTTTGAAATTCAAGCATGAAGTTTTTGATTATTTTAAGGAGTTCAAAAGCCTTGTGTAAAACCAAAAATGTGCAACCATCAAAGTGCTGCGAACAGATAATGGTGGAGAATTCTGCAGCTCTGAATTCGAAAGTTTTCTCAAAAAAAATGGAATAGTACACCAAAAAACTAATCCATATACTCCTGAACAAAATGGAATGCTTGAGAGAATGAACAGAACATTAGTTGAAAAGGCCAGATGTCTATTATTTGAGGCAGACTTAAGTAAACTTTTTTGGGCAGAAGCCATAAACTGTGCTGTGCATCTAAGAAATAGATCTATAGCAAGTGGTTTAGGAAATAAAACCCCATATGAGATGTGGACAAACACAAAGCCAAATGTGAGTAATATCAGAGTTTTTGGTAGCAAGGTAATGGTCCACATAGTAAAGCAGAAGCATGAAAAATGGGACAAAAAGGCCAAAGAGATGCTTCTAGTTGGCTATAGCGATACAGTGAAAGGATATAGGCTGTATGACCCAAGCACAAATGACATCATAACAAGTAGAGATGTTAGAGTTATAGAAACTTTCAAGGAGGACATCGAAGTCATGATTACTGAAGCTGATCAAGAGCGTTCAGATTCAGTGGGGATTGTTGAAGAGGAACATGAAGAAAGCATGGACGTTGTAGAACCCAGTTCTGAAGAAGAATATGAACCGCCGATTGAAGTGGAAATTCCAGATGAAGTCCGAAAATCGACGAGGGATGCAAAGAAGAAAAACTTTGAAGACTATGTGACATACATATGCTGCGAAAAACTACCCATCTTAGATGATCCTTTGACGGTACAAGAAGCACTATCTGCTCCAGATAGCGAGAAATGGAGACAGGCGATGTCGGAAGAGTTGAAGAATTTCGATGAAAATGAAGCATGGGACCTGGTAGATCCACCAAAGGAAGGCATCATAGTGCAATGTAAGTGGATATTCAAGAAAAAGTGTGACAGCAAAAATAGTGAAGTGCGATACAGAGCTCGTCTAGTGGCAAAATGGTTCACACAAAGAGAAGGGATAGACTATAACGAAACTTTTGCTCCTGTTGTGAGACACTCAACTATGCGTCTGTTAATAGGATTAGCAGTAGAATTAGATCTAAAAATGTATCACTTAGATGTAACCACAGCGATCCTAAATGGTTACTTACAAGAGACTGTGTATATGACACAACCAGAAGATATTAAAAAACCTGATGTAACCAAAGTTTGTAAACTAAATAAGGCAATTTATGGTCTCAATCAAGCATCCAGGGCTTGGAACAGTCGAATAAATGAAGTCCTATTAAATTTAGGTTATAAACGATCAAATGCAGAGCATTGTGTATACATTAATCGGAATAATGAATTAATGACAATAATTGCATTATACGTAGACGACTTTTTTATATTTTCAAACGATCTCAAAGGCACAAACTTGTTGAAAGAACAGTTAAGTTCAATTTTTAAGATTAGAGACCTTGGTGAGGTCAAGCAAATCCTTGGTATGAGAGTGAGTCGAAACTTTAAAGAAGGATGTATTACATTAGATCAGGAAGATTATACAAATCAAATACTGAAAAGATTTAATATGTATGATTGTAAGAGTGTCAGTACTCCATTAGAATGTAACAATAATGTAGTAAGTAATGACATTAGTATTTGCGATAAAAACATACCTTATCAGAGACTCATAGGTAGTCTGATGTATTTATCAGTATTAACTCGACCAGATATTGCCTTTGCGGTAAGTTACCTGAGCCAATTTAACAATTGTTATACTCAAATACACTGGCAACAGGCAAAGAGAATATTAAAATATTTACAAGGCACAAAGACTCTAGGTTTAGTGTTCAAAAAGGGAAACGCAAATTAGGAAGGTTTTGTAGATGCCGATTGGGCAAACGGTAAAGACCGAAGATCCTACACAGGATATGTGTTTAAATTATCAGGTTCTGCTATATCGTGGGAAAGCAAAAAACAAAAGACAGTAGCTCTTTCTAGCATGGAAGCAGAATACATGGCATTAACGGAGGCATCAAAGGAAGCAATTTACTTAAATAACTTGTTAAAAGAATTGACCGGTACTGGAGATCAAATAACTTTGTATAATGATAGCCAAAGCGCTCAAAAATTGGCAGTTAATCCAATACATCATGCCAGATCAAAACACATTGATATTAGACACCATTTTATTCGTGAAGCTATTTCAAATAACTATGTTAAGGTCAAATATCTTTGTACAGAAGAAATGTTGGCGGATGTATTAACTAAAGGTCTGACGACCACAAAACATGTTAAGATTAGAAAAGATTTAGGTTTAGTTTCTATGTAACGTTTTTGGATATAGTGGGGATATTGAAATGTTATAACCAAAAACGATATCTAACGCCATCTGGTGTTACCTTGTTGTACTATCAAATGTATTGGCAACATTGTATAGAAATAAAACCAGTTAGTCGTTGCTGAATACTCAACACGAGGTGTTTCTATTTTCTACACATTGAAACAGCAGAAGTATTTTTACAGGAGCAGCTCATAGAATTGTCAACAAACGAAGAATTAAAACAAAAATTGAAACATGGCTAGCAAGCATTTGGCTTCAAAGAGAAATTCCACTGTTATATCCGACCTTATGGGGTGCAGTAAAGAAGTTTTTTCTAGCATTTCCATCATCGTATTTAGCCGAAAGAGGATTTAGTGTAGTATCCAATCTACTAACAAAAAAACGGAGCCGATTGTCAATAGTAGATCGCGGTGACTTAAGGTTGCTCATGTCAAAACTAGCACCCAATATAGGCAAATTAGTGTCATTACGTCTAGCTCAGCCCTCTCACTAGTGCTATTTTTTTATGTATATAGGATGTGTTTTTTTTTTGTTAAGACCTAATAAAATATTATTAAAAATGCGTCCTTGTTTTTAAATATATACGTAGTATAATATAGTTCACCAAGAGGAGCGCTCTTGAAATGCTCTTTGAAAAGGTGGGAAACCTATATTGATTTTAAGTGAGATTTTATTTCTGAATGGGGGGCGGTGAGTAATTTGTTTTTTCGAAAGGGGGCGGTAGGCTAAAAAAGGTTGGGAACCTCTGGTATAAACTATCTCTTATACAAATATAGTCTATCCTTTCTTGTTTCTTGCTAGTACTCTTGCTTCCGTCTAGGGTTTTTACTCTTCTCTTCAGTATCTCGATCATGTTTTGGTCCCATGTTTTCCTCAGTCTCACAAAATGGGAGAATTTTGTCTTCCGCCTCTTGCTTCCCATACTTTCTTGACTGGTCTTTCTTTTCCTAACCTTTGTAGATGACCCCACCAGCTCATTTGTCTTCTCTCTAATAAAAGTTTCCAAAGATTATATTTGCAGTTCTTCTCTGATGTCAGTATTTCTTATCTTGTCCATCTTTTTCTTCCTCGGGTAGGTTCCCTAAAGCCCCTTAGCACTTTGGCATCTGTAGTCCTTTTGTGCTTTCCTCTGTGGACTTAGCTTTCATCCATGAGTCCTGTTATTTTAACCCTGTCTTTTTTACCACGAAAGGGTTTCCAAAGTACCTCTGCCTCAGGGCGCTTACCGCCTTGTCCATCTTTGTGTGAGGGGAGTGTAAGGAAAGTAACTTCTCAAAAACTTCATTTCCATTGCCTGTAGTTTGCTTATCTCATGTCTTGATAGGACCCAGGTTTCCCAACCGAACGTTAGGATAACTCTGTATATAGCTTTAAATACTTCAATTTAAGTTTTTCTTGACACTTCCCTCTTCCTTATTAGTATTTTGTTCATTGCATGATATACTTTGTGTGTTTTCTCGATTCTACTGTTTATTTCCTTTTCCTGTTTACTTTCCCATTCAATTTCTACTCCTAGATATTTGTAAGCTTCTACTTGTTCTATTTTTATGTCATCGATCGTTATATCCATCGTTGATTGTTTCCCTATCATTAGTACTTTTGTTTTTTTTTTGTTTACCCTCATTCCATAGTCGTTTAGACTTTCGCTCCATATACATAGGCTTTCCTGTAGGTCTACCTCTCTTTAATCTGCGAAAGCTCCTTCCTGATATTATCACTTTGTTCATGTTTCTATGACTACTAGTTTTTTTTTGTGTTTTTGGTGCACTCGTTTATTATTTCGTCCATATAGGTTATAAACAGTAATGGACTCAGGCCTCCTCCCTGTATTAGTCCTCCATTCGTTTTGAATGGCTGTGAGCGTTGGTTCCGGTATCACCCTGTTTATATTTCTTTCATATATTTGCTTTATTACTTTTATTATCTTGTTGTTTACTCCTTTGTCCCCTAGAATTTCCCACAATTTTTCCCATTTAACACTGTCGAAAGCTTTCTCTAAATCGATTAATCCCAAACATACTTTTTTTTCTGTTATCTGGTTTTCTCTATTATCTGTTTGATTGAGAAGATGTGCTCTTGTATGCTTCGTCCTTTTCTGAACCCGCTTTGCGATTCCTCTAGTCTTGGTACTAGGATTTTCCTGATTTTTTTGTCTATAATGCACTCAAATATTTTCATCACCGTCTTCGTTAGCGTTATCTCTCTATAGTTCGTGCATTCCTTTATGTCTCCCTTTTTGTAAATGGGCACTATGAGTACTTCTTGCCATTCTTTTGAAATTATTTCGTCGCTCCATGATTTGTGGTATATTTCTAGCAGTAGTTCTGTTCCCTTTGTTTCTATCTTTTGTCATCATTTCTGCGGTGATTTTATCCGGCCCTCGTGCTTTACCATTTTTTGGTTTCTTAGTACTTTAGTTAGTTATTCTATCGTTATTTGTTCTTCCGTTTCCTCCTGTCTTGTTGGGTTTTATTGTGTGATTTCTGTCGTTATTTATGTTCTTTCCAAGAGCTTTTCAAAGTATTCCCTCCATCTCTCCATAATTTTTCTTCCATCTGTTAACTGTTCTCCTTTCTTGTTTTTATCTGGTTTGAGCTGTATACCTTTTCTTTTATGTATGCTTTGAGTACTTTGTAGAAGAGTTTTTGATTTTCTTTACTGTCAGTCTCCATTTTTTCTCTGTTTCATGCTGTTTTTTTTTTCACATTCCTCTTTTTGCTCACGCCACATTTTGTTCTTGTTGTTCGTAGTATATGTTTAAGTATGTCTCATATTTCTTCCGTGCTGTGGTTTTGAAGTTCTTGTTCTTTTTTTCTATTTGTTTCTTGATCATTTCTTCGTATTCCTTGCTTATTTCTTCGTTTCTTAATTTATATGCTTTTATCTGTTCCTATTGTATGTTATCTTCTGGGTTTGTTATAATTACTTGTTCTGCTGCACGAACGATAGTTCGTGCATTCCATTCTGTCTCCCTGTTTGTAAATAGGCACTATGAGTACTTCTTGCCATTCTTTTGAAATTGTTTCGTCGCTCCATGAGTTGTTGTATATTTCTCGATTGCAGTAGTTCTGTTCCTTTTGTTTCCACCTTTTTGATCATTTCTGCAGTGATTTTGTCCGGCCCTCGTGCTTTACCGTTTTTGTTGGTTTCTTAGTACTTCAGTTAGTTCTTCTATCGTTATTTGTTCTTCCGTTTCATCCAGTCTTGTTGGGTTTTGTTGAGTGATTTCTGTCGTTATTTCTGTTCTTTCCAAGAGCTCTTCAAAATATTCCCTCCATCTCTTAATAAGTTTTCTTCCATCTGTTAACTGTTCTCTTTCTTGTTTTTCATCTGGTTTGAGTTGTATACCTTTTCTTTTCTGTGTGCTTTGAGTACTTTGTAGAAGAGTTTTGCAAATAGTGAACTTAAATTACACATTTTAAGTCTCGCTGATCTGAAAACGACAATTTACCAAAGACATGTCTATGCAGTGGCGCGTTATACAATGGCTAAATTGGGCATTTTCCCAGGACTTCTAACGTCAGAGGACCCCCCGGGGGCAAATCAAAATGATATTTTTTTAATACAAAAAAAATATTACTTTAGATAGTATTGTCTAATGTTGTTTAATGCAATAAAAAAAACTGCAGATGGAAGGCTCCAAATTCAAATTTGCCCAGGGCCCCATGAATCCATAACGCGCTCTACAGCGCGCTGTGTCTACGTCTGCTCTTAATTTAATTTTGAAATTAAGATTTTTATAACATATTCTATATTTAAAACGTTTTTATAAATGACAACAAGTATGAAGTGAGTTTTAATAATTTTGGACATTTTTTTTATTTATGTTGTATACATACTATTATTTTTTTCTGCACGCAACTCGAGAACAATAGTTTTTGGTCGAAACTTTTGAGAACTAAGTCTCGCAACGTAACTACGTGTTGGAATTACCTAATAAAATAAGGAAATAAAAACATCTTCCGTTTCCTCCTGTCTTGTTGGGTTTTGTTGTGTGATTTCTGTCGTTATTTCTGTTCTCTCCAAGAGCTCTTCAAAATATTCCCTCCATCTCTCCATAATTTTTCTCCGATCTGTTAACTTTTCTCCTTTCTTGTTTTTTGTCTGGTTTGAGCTGTATACCTTTTCTTTTCTTTGTGCTTTGAGTACTTTGTTGAAGAGTTTTTGATTTTCTTTACTGTCAGTCTCCATTTTTTCTCCAAATTCTGTCCTTGCCTTTCGTTTTGCTTCTATTACTAGTTCTTTTACTCTCTTCCTATTTTCTCTGTATATTTTGTATTTGTTTTCTGTTTTTCGCATTAGGTATTGTTACCGGACTTTTTTTCTTTATTTTGGTTGATTCTCCGATTTCTCTCGTCCACCATGCTTCTTTTCCACATTCCTCTTTTTTCTCACGCCACATATTGTTCTTGTTGTTCGTAGTATATGGTTAAGTATGTTCCATATTTCTTCCGTGCTGCTGTTTTGTAGTTCTTGTTCTTTATTTTCTATTTATTTCTTGATCATTTATTCGTATTCCTTGCTTATTCCTTCGTTTCTTAGTTATATGCTTTTATCTGTTCATACTGTATGTTATCTTCTGGGTTTGTTTTAATTACTTGTTCTTCATCTTCTGCGTGCTTTATTGTTGCTATGACCAGGTAGTGGTCACTGCCAATTTCAGGGCCTCTTCTTACTTTGGTATATGTTATTGATTTTCTATTTTGTTCTTCGGCTAAATGTAATTGATGATTGATCTTTCATTTCTGCTCTTTACTTCCCTTGTGGATTTATGTATCTCCTTATATATGAAGGTGTTCGTTACAATCATGTTTTGTGTTATACAAAAATCGAGTAGCCTTTCTCCATTGCCGTTTCTTTATGCATCTCCTTGACTACATAGCACTCTATTACGAGCCCTAACAACTTAAAGTTCGGACGATACCCATTTTGCTATTACTTATAGATTATTTTGCTGAAAGTTGCTACTTACTTATTATATATATGATCTCATAAAAATGCATTATAAAGCACTACTTATGCCAAAAAATAAATATTATTTGTCTATATTTACCTCTTTAAGAAGAGACAAATGAAAAACTGAATCAATTTTACTGGCAATTTAATGTTCGGACGACTCCTTTTTTATATTTTTTTGGGGTTAACACTGTTAAAATGATAGTTATTAATGTGATAAGGGTCGATTTACTGCTTTCTTTTATGTGTTCATGAAAATGAGTCGTGGTAATGTAACCTCAAACAAAATTCGTCCAATTGTTGTGAAACCCTACCATGAAGAAAAAAACATGAAGACAATCGGCGATAATTTGAATTTAGCGAAGTCAACGGTAGGAGATATTTACCAGTGCTATGGAGATAGAGCCAGATTTAAAATTTGGGGTAAAAGCTCCGGTCAACCTAGTAAAATGATATGCAGAAAGAAGAAGCAGCTTGAGAAAAGTAGTTAGGCAACACCGATTCCAGATCGCCCCCCGCGAAGATTTCGATTAATTTAATCCGCGGTTTTTATTGGCGGATTAATCAATTACCGCGGGCAGTAACAATGGGCTGATTGCGGAAATCGCGAGTAATTTAATCACAAATACAGGATAACAATGGAATAATTGCAGATGCATTACTTTAATTACAGGTGCATTACTGCAATTACAGGTACTTTAATTGCAGGTTAATTGACGATCCGCGCATTTAATTGGCAGTCTAATCACCGCGAGCAGTAACAATAGATTGATTGCGAGTAATTTAATCACAATTGCAGGATAACAATGGAATAATTACATCAATTGTAGGTACTTTAACTACAGGTTAATTGACGATCCGCAAATTTAATTGGCAGTATAATCACCGCGGATCAAATTGATATCATAGATCGCTAGACTGAGGATCGCCACACAGTCGCCGCCCCCGACACCACCGCCCCCGACCTCGCCGCCCCCAGACCACCCACGAGGCCAGAGGCCGCCGCCCCCGCGCCGCCCCTCGCGCCGCCCCCACCCGCCCCCCGGGCCCCGTGGTCCACTGTCACACCGCCCCCGATGCGGCCGTGCGGCGAGTTGAACCAGCGATCTGATAAGGCCGAGCGTGGGGTCAGCCGAAGGGTCGCCCCACCCGCGGTATGTAATGCGATACACGATTCGGCAGGAAGTAATCACTCAAACCGGCAGGCCATAAACACATCAATTTTATCATTATGATTAAAATAAAACTGCCGGTTCCCAGACGGCTATAAAAAAGAAATAGTGGCAGAGTCTGGAGATTAAGACAGCTGATAAACACGGATGTCACCCGATACGGGGTTTTCGGGCGCAGCTATAATCATATCATTATAATTAAGTCACCGGGGCATTCAGACGCGATAACAAAAGGTCGGGGAGATAAGACAGACATGATAAATATATCAATTTTAACGATGTCGTAAATTGAATACTAATGGAAAATATAAAAAATTAGGCGGATGCAGCTGTGAATTAAGATTAGATATCTAACGAAATATGCACGTGCACCAATTAACTTGATGTCGCAACAAGTCGAGACTAGATAATTCCTGTCTGTGTGAAGAAGCACGCCATCACACCCCACCCCTGCGAGGGTTATTTAAACGAAAAACTTCATGCCACGAGCATCAGTCTACTCCGACCAGTGTCGAAGCTCACATCTAGCCCTTCAAGTTTCTTGTGTTACCCTCTGTGCCAGCACCGATCTCCTAGTGAGTGTTATCGTGTTTTGATCAGGTAAGCTAATAAAAATTTAAATAAAAATTATTCGTGTAGCTGTGTAAACTTAATCAATTTGAATGCATGCTGCTTATCCTGGATATAGCAGATGCCTCACATCGTAATTTAATGCAGCTTTTGAATCAGCATGAATTGATAGATTGGATTTTATTGCTCACAGATATGGACTTCGTAAGCAAGCTGAATAAGATTGGGGCCAAAGAGCCAAAAGCTTTCATCAAGATCGGTGAGCTGCAGCAGGACGCTCGCTATCGCATCATCGAAGGCAGGAAGATAACCACCAAATTTGGCGAGAAGCAAACGGTCGAGCTGGAGCAGGGTATAATATTCCTACCAAAGCAGTTCGCCAGCATCAGTAGCGATGAGTTTGGGGAGGCGATCGCACGAGGCCTCTACATCAGCAGGGGGTCGAACAATAAACTGTCATTTGAGAGTGATGCAGAGAGAGCTGCGCGATAGGACGTTGTTGATGAAGCGTAAAATCGCCGAGGTTAAAAAGATGATCGAGACGCGCAAGCGCAGCTTCGAAATCATCAAGCAGATGGCATCATTAAAAATAAGTGTTTAGTCTTTTAATGTCAGCACAAAGAGATGGATCGCATCGATATCCTCATGAAGAGGTTTGACAGAGAATTCACATTGGAGGAGACGCTTCTGGGCAGCTCTACATTCTCACTCAATAAATCCCAAACAAAGCACGTGAGCATTGGGATAAGTCCTACTGCGGGTTTCATACCCATCGTCAAAATATGGGGTCCATTCGCCTCGATATTCTTCACAGCGGACGAGTGGAAGCAGTTTACCGCCCTCAACATTGGAGGATTGACAGAGCCCATCTCGATGGAGCAGTTCGACATATATAGAGAGGCCTCACTGTGGATCGAACAGAGAGAGTTCAAGATAGCTCTGTCTGAAGAGGCTGTACATACCCTGGTGCGCATTAAAAAACTAATAGACTCTAAATTGGATATTTTATCAGAGTGCGCATTTAAAGACTATTACAATAGTCTGCTGTGCGCGTGTGCAAAAATGAATAATGGTGATTTAATGGATAATATTATGATGTTAATAGATCCACATAAAAAATTGTTTAGAGCACAAATAATGTTAGAATATTTGTACATGTATAATGATGCTATACTGTCAACATATGAAAGTTTAAAATAAATATCTCCTATATCTATTTATGTGTCTTATTAACCACATGTAATAAATAAAGAAAAATAAAAACAACGGATAATAATAATACAGATTTATTGCTCATCATGTTGCATCTCTATCAGGGAATTACATATATTACAATACATTTGTACTATCTATCCAGGAATTAAATACATTATCATGGCCCAGCCACTTGACAAAGACTTTGCTGCCCTTCCGCTTCAAGACCTTCTCAACGAGGTAGGTATCAGGATGTTTCGTCAGCTGCAGCTCTTCATTATAGAATGCTCCGCGTATGGGGGTCCCATGCATGTCCTCGAGCAGATATGAGGCAGGATCTGTGATTCCCGCCCCTCCCGAAGCCCCACCAGCCCCTCCGCCCCTCCCGAAGCACCACCGCCCATTATATTCTTAAAATGTAGTAACGTGTGAGACGCTGTGATACACATGTGAGACGCTGTGAGACAGCTGTAAGACACCTCTGAGACAGCTGTGAGACACCTGTTAGACAGCTGTGAGACACCTGTGAGATACCCGTGAGACATCTGTTGGCGGTGGTATATATATATTTTTTATCTATTTTATAGTTCATTTATTTATGTATTTTTACCGTTTTTTATTCATTATCTTGTATATTTCTTATGTTTTTATTTATTATCTTGTATATTTTGTATGATTTTATTTATTATCTTGTATATTTTACATATTGTGCGTATATATTTCTGCATTGTATATTTAAATAATATTGTACATATTTATGTGATGATTTTTCCTTATTTAATATGATGTTCTCTCTATGCACTGTGGAGGGGGTGAATAAAATAAAGTTTTTACATTGTATTATTATTTTTTATTACCATATAAAATATCCATTACATACTCGTACAGAACTACAACATTCCTATAACTACAAGCTACATTCTTATCATTAAGTACATGAAGTCTACAACAATCTCGGGTTTTTAGCAGTTTGGGGCAGGTATCATACTCTTCTAAATTAACAACGTTATCAAAAAAATTACTGAGGTATGCAGCCTTTGGAGCGCCCTTGACATAGACAACATCAACTGGATATCTCCTAAATAAGTTTCCAATGTTGGATAGATTTGAATAACCTCCGCTGTAGGGCAGTCCATGGTGCATCCTCTCCAGCCACACAATCTCTTTCTGGCAGCTCCGGCTCAGCGCGATGAATGGTTTGGGCGGCTTGAATAGGAATGTCTTTATCCCCTCTCCATCAAATGTTAGAACCACTTCCTTGGGTGTAAATTCAGGTGTGCAAAAGCCTTGTATATCAACGACCAGCACTCGCAGCGTTGAAGCAATATGCTTGCGTAGAACAGGTTCCAGCATTCTCCCAGCTTCAGCTATGCGCCTCTCGAAACGTAGCCTATCAGCAACAATATGTTTCCACTGTGTATGCTGATCACCCTCATGAGGTCTATACATCAACGTTATGGGGCATAAATCAAAGCTTACTCTCTTCGGCATTTAAGTGAGCTTTTTAACCTCTCCTGTTAGAGGTCTGTACTCAACGATGCTATCGTACATAATGAGGCAATATGCTCGAGTACCGGCAGCAAATGCTGCGGTCGCCTCCAACTCGATATTCAAGTCGACTGTAGATGTTTTAATGCTATCATTCTGCTTTGATACGTCAAATAGAAAGATCATCTGATCTCTAAACTGAGTATAATCCAGCATAGGCATAGCATCAGCGCGGTCATAATAACTTTTTTGAAACTCGACATACATATGGTACGCACGCGTGTAATCGCCATCTGCGATATCGAGATTTAATGCATCGTATGGATAAGTTTCCGAGTTTAGATGAACTCGAATATTTTTAATATTGCAATGATCAAATCTCGCGCAGTCTACGCCAACATTATTTCTCCTATTTTGCTGCAATACAATACCGATATAGCGAGGCTTCTCAAGATTACTCGAAGTCTTTACGGGCCAGATTTCTTTTTCAGTCTGTCGTAAAGCTGTAAGTTCACGCAGTTCACATCCGCGAAATGCTACACGAATCGGTGCATTCTTGTGAATATTTTGATAGAGAGCTAATCTATTCGCAGAACTTGGCTGTATATGAGGGACGTGCCATTCAACTTTATTGAGTCTAAGGACAGCTCCGGCAGTACCGGTATAGCAGTTAGTATCAGTGGCAGATCGCAAAAGTATTAATTCTTGCTTGATATTCGTAATCACTTTACGATAATCCTCTGCAAATCCGAGCCAGTACTTGAGCGGAATTATAGCGAAAAATTTGTTATTATTGACGACAAAGGTTTTCAAATGTCCGGTGGGACACCATCCTGCCATCTCAGCAGCGTTTATATCCTCACCTCGCATTGAGAGCAGCCCTTTGATTGTACTAGTTATGCCAACATTGCGAATTTTATCTACCTCAATGCCATTCAATTCATATCGCACCTCCTCAAATAAAAAACTGAATGCATTTTGAGTAAGAGAAAATTGGATGGGAATACCGCCTGCTCCTGCAGGAGGCTCGACCTCACCGCTAATATAGATGTAGCTATCGTGAGGCAAAGTCAGAATATCCTGCTGCTGGATCGTAATGCGGATTTCATCATTATTACCGAAATTTGCCGATCTGGGATGATATGCATGATGCTGCGTCTTTATGATATCGTCTTGGAAAACCACATCTTCAAAAATATTCAGCTCAGTCATTTCGTTAGCTTCTTTTTTAGATTATAGCCGATTTTAAGGAGCTTGCGCTTAACAGCAGATGATGTCGCGGCTGCGGTTCTTCGCCTACTACTGATTGATATTGAGCTCGTCTTCGTATTTATACTCCCGAAGCAGATGCCCATGTTAGCGCTGTCTCAGCTCCAATCGAACTAATATTTTCTCGCCTCTAAAGTTAACCGGATCGCCGCTCTGGTCCACTATCCTAATGATTATACTATCGATGCTGCTTGTGTTAATGACGGGTAGGTATAAAATGTTTCTGGGTTCTATATTTATAGCATAGCCCGGATCTACGGCAGGTGAGAACTCGAATAGCGTATGAGATAGTCTGTTATCGTAATAGGATCCTGTGATGATGTTGCACTCTACCCTGATGCTCGATACTTTAATTATCTGTACAGGTATATCAGATGTATGCTGTGATCCTGCCTCTAATATACGCTCTCCCGAAAACCCTAATAAACTCCCGATAGTGCCTTTATCAGACGAAAAATCAACGTTGAATATACTTTTAAGCTCGCACTTTAGCGTATTATTGTTTGGCTTGAGCGAAAAAATATTATCGGCGAGCTGATCCCCACTGTCGGATAATAACTGCTGCTGCAAGTACGCCTCAATATCGCTAATTTCGTATGAGCCTGATGGTATTACAATTTCCTTACCTCCGTTATATATAAACTTATTACACCCTTCCTCAATATTCGGTATCGTATTGTATGTATGTAGCCCTATTAAACCCAAGCAATAAGATGACCTATCATCGAGCTCGATCGGCGGATAATAATCAGCGCTGAGGATGTTATCTGTACCTTGCAAGGTGAATGTCTGAGACATGACTGAGATATGTCGGTACATGCAAGGCTATTTATACAAAAATTCCAAGCACAGATGACCACAATTATAAGTGTTGAACCTCTGATAGCGCTGTCTATTATATGTGATTTTGCTATCGCCCAGGTAGCATACAAGTTCCGGGGGCGGGGTCAAATCCCCAAAACTATCAAAATACTCGACTGATCTGCCGCGCTTTCTATAGGCCACCCAATGCGTGCCTTCTCCATCCCTGACATCCAAATTAACGATTGCTGATTCATTGTAATGAGGTTTAACAGGCAATGTATCTCGCATGAATACTCCACGGAAATATTTTATATTTTTAGCATGCTCGTTTAGATCGATGTTTGTGAGGGCGCGCTTGGGCAGCTTAATTAGTTTTTTGGCGCAGCCAGGAATAGACCCATGCCTTTCCGATATGGCTTTAAAAATAGCCCCTTACCGTTTTTACCTAAAGCTATAGTTTTAGCGGACGCTCGAGCATCTCCCACCGACTTCACAGCCTTATATATGCCGGCCGCGCCTCCAGCCAGAGAGCCTAGAGCACTAAGTCCGGCGAATATGGGTATTAGCGGCAGGATACCTCCTCTCTTTGGGATTGGGATTATCCTCGGTACGCGGATTTTTTTCTTACCGCCAGCCTCGCGAACGGCCATTTTTGCTGCAGCTAGTGCAACTCGACTCCCCTCCTTAAATGCCTGAGAGCTACCGATTTTACGCTTAAACTTTTTTATAGCCTTTCTAGCCTTCATGACCACCCCACTTCGCATAGCTGTCTTCGGGAGACCCATCCCCATCTTCCTTTTCGCCTTCATCATGTTCGTCACTATCCACGCAGCGCTCTTCTCACCTAGCTTTGCGTTTTGCGACTTGACTCTGGCCCAGGCGGCCTCTTCGAGCTCCTTATCAGCTATATGACGCTCGCTCAAGCTTTTGTTCTGCGAGTAGCGGATGTCGTGTTGTTTACAGGCGCTGTCTAGAGGATTTATGCCAGAATCTCCTCGTTTTAACCTCTTTTCCAACTTTGTACCAGGACCACAGTACTGATAGCCGGGTATGTGTGCCTCGAACGGGAGCGCGTTTATTACTGAATTGATGATGCCTCGACCTTGATACATATTCATCTGAACCTTTCGATCCGCTCGACCCCTATATATATATAGCACATCCGCGGTGCAGGAGGTTTAGTACGATGAAGGTCGTCAAGCAGCAACAATCGCTGGAGGTGATCAATATGGATCAATGGACGGGTGATGGGTTTTAGGCGAGCTTCACAAGACACAGCAAATTGCTACCCAATACAATCAGGGCGCTAGTATGCGGACCCTCTAATTGCGGCAAATCAAACGTCATGTTCTCATTACTGTTCGCCGACAATGGATTGCGCTTTGAGAATATCTATATCTTTTCCAAATCGCTATATCAGCCTAAGTATAGAATGCTAGAGCGATTAATGGCCAATATTCCAGAGATAGGACATTTTGCATATAAGGAAAACGAAGAAATAATCGACCCTTCCGAAGCCGAACCACATTCAGTATTTATTTTCGATGATGTTGCCTGTGATAAGCAGGAAAAAGTCAGAGAATATTTCAGCATGGGTCGACACAGTCAAGTCGATTCATTTTACCTCTGCCAGACTTATTCTAGAATACCGAAACACCTTATCCGAGATAATGCAAACTTTATCATGCTATTCAAGCAAGATGATCTAAATCTCAGGCATGCATATGAGGATCATGTTAGTGCCGATATGAAGTTCGAGCAGTTTAAGGCTATGTGTATGGCGTGCTGGGATGGGAGATATTCCTTCATAACGATAGATAAGGATAGCGATATAGCTGAGGGCAGATATAGGAAAGGTCTGGATGAGTTTATATTACTCGATTCGCGCGTCTAGACAGGTTTTGACGTGTTTAAACTTGTCTCGACAGGTCGAAACACTCTCGCTGACAGCTAATTAGTATAAATTACGACCGCATCTGGTAACGCTTCATTGTGAATTCTACCTTGGTACAGTACACATCATGAGCGATTTAATAGAGCGGCAGCTGGTTGATATTGAGAATGCGATACGTCGTAAAGTATTTGCATTAAAATTAGAACGCGGTGATAATAGCACGATGCTGGAGCGTCGCTATAAGCCAATCACAGATCCTCTTAAGAAGTTAACCCTGGCTCAGGCTCCAGTGCCGCCGGCAATGCAGGCTCAACCCTTAGTACGACCACCGCCACCAATACAGGCTCAACCCCCCGTACGTTCACCGCCTCCAATGCAGCCTCGACCCGCAGCACGTTCTGCGCTACATCAACCGCCCGCATTCAACATATCCTATACACCGACAACTCCTCCAACACGTTCTGCTCTGTTTCAACCGCATGCAACTAGCATGTCTTCACCCATCATACTCCCGCCTTTACAGGCAACACCTGCAACCCCTGTTATACGTTCCACACCGAAAGCAGAAGTACAACGCCATATCGCCAAGCTACAAAAGGCTTCGAGGGATCTAAAGTTTTCGGAGTATGGTAGTGAGGCTGACGATGAGCAAGATATGGATACATCGTCTAGAGGGGATGAGCTCTTACATTTACTGGACGGCATGCTGCCTACACCTAGAAAATATTTCACCATGTTAGTTAGGGGTGATGATAAGGACTTAGATAAGACATTCGGTGTAGTCTATAATCATGGTGCTGGGGGATTTCATCTGGGTAACTCACCTATTAACCCAGATGGGGAGGATCTTTTAGTCGGGCGAAGTATCTATGCGGGGACCCCTGGCCTCTATGATCTGATTTTTAGTAAGAAGCCAAAATCATTTAGCGACATAGATGTGACCAATTATGCTGATATTATCGATAAAACCAAAATCGCATATTTCAATTTCGATGAAAACAGCCGCGTTCGAGGAAATAACACACATAAATATAAGAAGTTTATCGCACCTTTATTAAAGAGCACGAGTTCGCCAGCTCTAACTAGATCTCGCGTTAAAACTACTGGAGGTCTAGGGTTCGACTCTGAGATGCAGTGCGACTTAAAAACCCCCGTACAATATCGTTATTGGGATAATATAGAAGAGCTGGTGGATAGGCTATGTCTGCTACATGCTGCTAGGAATGCTGGGAATAGTAGCGTCGGTAATGAGATTCTGGCTATTGAAGAGGAGCTCCGCGAAGCTGATATAATTGAATAAAACGAACGACATGTGCGCTACCTGCTCAAATATACGATGAGCGTCGACAAGTTCGGACGTTTCTTTAGAGCGGGAGGTACGCGAAAATGCTCTCGAGGTCGCGATGGCATAGGATTTATGCTAACGCCGAGCGGTCATTATGATTTAAATAATAGACGCCTCACACGCATAAAGGAGCCCGCGGATTTGGACGATGCGGCTAGCAGGAGGTTCGTGGAAGATTCTTTGAACAAGATGGAGGCTGATATTTTAGAGCGTGCGGCTGGTGCTGCTCGCAAGAAACTGGCACTTTATTCGCAGGCTGCTGCGCATAATATGCAAAATCTGCAGAAAAATGTCGATGCGAAACTATCTGATCTGAAGAAGCGGCAGGAGGAAAAACTGCAGGCTAATATGTGGGAGTTAGCTATCCTGAAAAAGCAGCAGGAAGATAAGCTGCATGCTTATGGCGCTACTATTAAGCAGGAATTGGATGCTCTGAAGAAGCAGCAGGAATAAAGACTACAGATCCATGATGTAATTGCTGCTCGTGAGTTAGCCGATCTGAAGAAGAAGAGTGAGGATAGCGATGTAAAACTGAGAGAGATGGTGTTCACCAGAGTAGAGCAGCTGCGCGAGTTATTTGTTCAGTTGTCGGCTGAGAGAGAAAAACTTCAGGCTTATGGCGCTGCTTTTAAGCAGGAATTGGATGATGCAAAGAAGCAGCAGGAAGAAAGAATGCAGGCTCACGATGCGCTTGTTATAGGCGCGTTAGCCGACCTGAAGAAAAAGCGCCAGGATGATGATGTACATTTGCGAGAGCTGATACATACCAAAGTACAGCAGACTATAAGAGAGAGCAGACGTACTCCGGGCGTCACTCCTCGCAAGCCCGTAGCCGCACATAAATAATGAGTGCTATTAAGAGCGGTATCGTTGATGAGCTCCATAGACCCGCTCGTGTTAACTTTGGGAGAAGGAGGACTATCATTAAAGGACTTGATGATCTATGGCAAGCTGACTTGGCGGAATTCTCCTTTTACGCTCGAGATAATAAGGGGCACAGATTCATTCTGGTGGTGATTGACTGCTTCTCCAAGTTCCTATGGACTCGTCCACTAAAGGATAAAACTGCTAAATGCGTTAGTGCCGCTTTCGCTGATATTTTTCGCGGGCGTCGTACTCCGAAGAATTTGCAGACTGACAATGGTACTGAATTTTACAACTCTACGATGAAGGCGCTGCTAGCTAAATATAAAGTGAATCATTATTCATCCTATACTAAAATCAAGGCATCCATGGCTGAGCGCGTGATACGTACTATAAAAAATAGTCTTTATCGATCGTTTAGTTTGAGGGGGACATATTCATGGATAGACATTCTCACCGATGCCGCCGCCGAATATAATACCAGGAAACATCGTACTATTGGCATGAGACCCTGTGACGTCACCAAGAAGCATGAACAACATCTTCTAGATACCGTTTATTCGCACGTTAAAATGTCCGGTGTGCGAAAGTTTAGCGTTAATGATGTAGTTCGAATAAGCAGGCAGAAAGCGTTATTCGAGAAGGGGTACACGCCAAATTGGTCGGCTGAATTATTTAAAATTAAGCAGGCTCAAATCACAGATCCTGCCTCATATCTGCTCGAGGACATGCATGGGACCCCCATACGCGGAGCATTCTATAATGAAGAGCTGCAGCTGACGAAACATCCTGATACCTACCTCGTTGAGAAGGTCTTGAAGCGGAAGGGCAGCAAAGTCTTTGTCAAGTGGCTGGGCCATGATAATGTATTTAATTCCTGGATAGATAGTACAAATGTATTGTAATATATGTAATTCCCTGATAGAGATGCAACATGATGAGCAATAAATCTGTATTATTATTATCCGTTGTTTTTATTTTTCTTTATTTATTACAGGTGGTTAATAAGACACATAAATAGATATAGGAGATATTTATTTTAAACTTTCATATGTTGACAGTATAGCATCATTATACATGTACAAATATTCTAACATTATTTGTGCTCGAAACAATTTTTTATGTGGATCTATTAACATCATAATATTATCCATTAAATCACCATTATTCATTTTTGCACACGCGCACAGCAGACTATTGTAATAGTCTTTAAATGCGCACTCTGATAAAATATCCAATTTAGAGTCTATTAGTTTTTTAATGCGCACCAGGGTATGTACAGCCTCTTCAGACAGAGCTATCTTGAACTCTCTCTGTTCGATCCACAGTGAGGCCTCTCTATACCGCGCGTTTTTTTTGTCTCTGAACATAGGCCATGTTCAGTTTTAAAACGACAGTATCAATTGCAACCAGTTATGCAACCAACATTACATGCCCCTGCAACTCGATCATTTGAAATGTCAAAACTGTTGACAGAAAATGTATTCAACGCAAGAATTATCCTGAGACACCAATCCCATCTTTCCTGTTCAAATAGTAATCAATAGTAACTCATTTGTGAAAGTGCCATATTTCTTTCTTGCGTTGACTACATTTTCTGTCAATAGTTTTGACATTTCAAATGATCAAGTGCATGTAATTTTATGCAACCAAAATTACATGCACGTGTAACTTGATCATTTTAAATGTCAAAACTATTGATAGAAAATGTATTCAACGCAAGAAAGTGTTTAAATAGGGCACTTTCACAAATGAGTTACTATTTCGCGATTAACAGTTGATGATTTCTATTTGAACAGGAATTATCTAGTCTCGACTTGTTGCGACATCAAGTTAATTGGTGCACGTGCATATTTCGTTAGATATCTAATCTTAATTCACAGCTGCATCCGCCTAATTTTTTATATTTTCCATTAGTATTCAATTTACGACATCGTTAAAATTGATATATTTATCATGTCTGTCTTATCTCCCCGACCTTTTGTTATCGCGTCTGAATGCCCCGGTGACTTAATTATAATGATATGATTATAGCTGCGCCCGAAAACCCCGTATCGGGTGACATCCGTGTTTATCAGCTGTCTTAATCTCCAGACTCTGCCACTATTTCTTTTTTATAGCCGTCTGGGAACCGGCAGTTTTATTTTAATCATAATGATAAAATTGATGTGTTTATGGCCTGCCGGTTTGAGTGATTACTTCCTGCCGAATCGTGTATCGCATTACATACCGCGGGTGGGGCGACCCTTCGGCTGACCCCACGCTCGGCCTTATCAGATCGCTGGTTCAACTCGCCGCACGGCCGCATCGGGGGCGGTGTGACAGTGGACCACGGGGCCCGGGGGGCGGGTGGGGGCGGCGCGAGGGGCGGCGCGGGGGCGGCGGCCTCTGGCCTCGTGGGTGGTCTGGGGGCGGCGAGGTCGGGGGCGGTGGTGTCGGGGGCGGCGACTGTGTGGCGATCCTCAGTCTAGCGATCTATGATATCAATTTGATCCGCGGTGATTATACTGCCAATTAAATTTGCGGATCGTCAATTAACCTGTAGTTAAAGTACCTACAATTGATGTAATTATTCCATTGTTATCCTGCAATTGTGATTAAATTACTCGCAATCAATCTATTGTTATCCTGTATTTGTGATTAAATTACTCGCGATTTCCGCAATCAGCCCATTGTTACTGCCCGCGGTAATTGATTAATCCGCCAATAAAAACCGCGGATTAAATTAATCGAAATCTTCGCGGGGGGCGATCTGGAATCGGTGTTGCCTAACTACTGAGAAAATATGTAAATGTCAGTGAAAAGTCACTGTAAAGGAGATAACGGCCATACTCTTAATTTGTATTTAATGGGAAAACCGGGGCAAATATTTCGCGAGAATGTTGTAGGCAATGGATCCATGAGTGAGGGCCCAGTTTTTATAAGGTACATAATAAATGAAATATTAAAGAACATTACTTTTTCAATTCCCTTTATTTTATCTTATTGAAGGATAAAGAAAAACCTTTGTTAACAAACAAACCGAAGAACAATCGTATAGCTTGGGCTAAGTCTAAATTGTCTTGGACTGTAGAAGACTGGTCCTAAGTCATATTTAGCGATGAATCGAAATTCGACGTCTGCAGGTGATTACAGAAAATAAATTATTCGAGATAATGCCGACGCTTTTCAAGCGGATTGTATAAAAAGGACTGTGAAGTTTCCAAAAGGGGTATTAATTTGAGGGTGCATGTCTGGAAAAGGTTTAGGAAAAATGTAAATAATAGATGGTATATTTAATGCTCTTAAATATCAGACAATTTAGAATAACAGTCTTATTCTCAGCGTACATGAGCTATATCCAAATGGGAATTTCATATTCCAGCAAGATGGTGCATCAACCATATAGCAAAGATGACAAAAACATGATTTTCATATCACGGATGAAAGTTATGTCTTAACCCTCTAACAGTCCGGACTTAAATACTATTGAGACCTTGTGGCAACATGAAAAGTCAGTTGAGGAACAATTCTCAACGAAATGTACATGCTTTGGAGACAAAACCGAGAGAAATATGGAGATCTTTCACCCCAAGTTACTGCAAGTCTTTGCTAGAAACCATATCAGCCAGAATACAAGAGATCATAAAGTCGAAAGGTGATGTGACACCGTATTAATAATTTAAACGGTCGTCGGCCGAACATTAAGTTGTCAATAGAATTTGTTCATTTTTAAATTTTTTCCTCTATTTTCGTTTCTTGTTGATATAAAACAAATACTTTTTAACAAAGGCGGTCCTTAGTAAAGTTGTATTCGTAATTCTTGAATAAAGAAAATTATAAACAATTTACAGAACAACAATCAGTAAATATGTATACAAATTGGTACCGTCTGAATATTAAGTTGTTAGGGCTCGTATATACTTTATCTCTTTATCCCACTCTTGTGACGTTGTAGTCTCCCACTATATAGATTGCTCCTTTTGCCATTTCCTTTGCTAGTGTTAGTTCTTCCCAAAATATTTGTTTGTTGTTTCTTGTATCGTCTTCATTTGGGCCATATACGGTTATTATAGTTCTTCTTACACCCTTAGTGGTCTTTAATTCTACAGTGAGGATTCTTTCCGACGAGGTTTTCCAGTTTTCTATTTCGTGTTCTATTCATTTGTGTATAATACATCCCACCCCCGCAGCTCTTATGTCTTCTTCTTCTTTGCGTGCCTATCCGTTACCGGATGTTGGCAATCCACACGGCAATTCTGGACTTTGTTCACTGCTGTTCTGAACAGTTCGGTGGGTGTAGTATTGTACCATGTTCTTAAGTTCTTCAGCCAGGATATTCGTTTTCTTCCGGGTCCCCTTTGAAGTCTTCTTTTACTCCGCTATATATCATGACGTGTCCTGTTCCCATCCTCATGCTTCCATTTCCTATATTTTTTGTTTCTGTGATTGCTATCGCATCCGCTTCGAGCTGTTCGAACTCATCCTCTAATTCTTTCTCTGTCCTTTCTTATATTCCATGTGCCCAGTTTCCATGCCCATTTTTTTTTGTGTTTCATTCTTTCTAGGCTCTTTTTGTCATTTGTTATTAGTTTGCTAGTTCCATTTGATACTTTATTCATGTCCTTTATTTTAGCATTTTGAGCCCTTTTGTTTTCTTTCTTTTATCTCTTCTGTATTAGCTTTTGGTATCAGTTTCTCTGTTTTTTCCCCCCAGAGCTATCTCTTGTCTTCAGTTATGATTTGTTGGTACTTTACTATTACCTTGTGTCCTTTGTCTTTCTCTTCTGTTGCTATATTTAAATATATTATTATGATTTTAAAATAGTACCAGTCTTAAGTATTCGCTCTCATTTGCGTGGGGCAGCTTCTGGATTAAATAAATTTGTACATAACCAGGTGTAATTTTTTTAAATAATAATTAATAATTATTTTATATTAATTAATTTGAGTCGGTATTACTTGATTCTGTTACAGTGTATTTACTCTTTTGCCACACGAAATCATCGTGTAGCTTGATTGCATGAACCCGAGGGTGTAAATGTCGACTCGGCAGATAGCCATTGAGAGGGCGGGGTGGCGGCGAACAAGTGAAAATCAGGGGCCCGCGGTAACTCGATCAGTAAGGGTCGCAGCGTCCAGATGAACTGCGTCGCGACTCCGCTGAAGGAGCAGAAGGACAAGGTCCTGCGGCCATACAATTCACTAATGATTTGTAATGTCCAGGAACACCTACTCGTAAACAACAATTTAATGCCGCCCCGAACTGCATTTTTTTTTTTTTCAAAGCGGCCGGAAAGTTGATTGTAATTATAGGATCTGATACAGTTTCATAGTATCGCCAGCATTTATGATGAGAATCGAAAAGCTATACGTGAAACAAATTAGGCTATAAAAATATTGTAAACCAGTGTTCTCAACTTTTGCAAGCGATAAAAAAAATCGGAATCTCCAACTTTCGAACAATGAGTGTGATGGCGTAATGGTTTGAATTTTTGAATTTAAAACATGTTCGGGAAGTTTTCAGTAAGTTTTACAAAAATACTTTAAATAATGTCTTACTTATTTACTTATTTGATTAAAAGTCGACGTTTGAGATTATTTCGAAACAAAAATTAAATTAAAAACGTACGCGCACAGACAGCGTTGCTTGAATCTCGTATGTCGCTATCGTTGTGTCTACGATGGTGACATTACGCGTGGCCTTAAACCGCATTAGTGAATTATACACTGCTCAATTAACACCTAAACAAATATTACATCCCCCGCCCCTGGGACCGTCGGCGCCGACATATGTCCTCCAGCGACGCTCGTGACGATTCAATTACACGAATTAAGTATGTCACAACACGTCCACCCCCGCGTGACGCAACGGGGGCGTAGCGTCAGGATGTTGCACAATGCCCCCGATTAAGATTCCGACCTCCCCTCGCCCCGAACGGGTGTTCCTTGATTGCCGTGACGCTCCGCTGTTATTAGGCATCAATTGATATGGTTATGTGATTATTCCGCGGTCTCCCGGGCTTTATTATATCATTACGGGGGCGAAATGCGGGTCCGACAATTATCCCTCGTCGAGAAATATGAAGGGGTTGACGAGAGCTAACGTAGCACGGAGGTCTAAACGAACGTATGCAGTCCGCAGCATTTTCAACAATTTTCGAAAGAAAACTTCGCATTCAGTGCGTCAATTATCTGGGGCACCTTGGTTATTAATATGAATCAGATAAGTTCAATTACAGTCCTTGACTATTGAGACAGACAATAATTGTTATCGTAATAATTTATGAAAATTATTTTATTTGTACATATACTGGGTATCCACTAAGAGTCAGACATGGGTATTATCTGGGTAATTATCTGCGGCACTTTGGTTATTAATATGAATCAGAAAAGTTCAATTACAGTCCTTGACATTGAGACAGACAATAAATGTTATCATTATGTTATAATTTAATAATTTATGAAAATGATGAAACTGAATTATGAACTGAATGTTTATTTGTACATATACTGCGTATCCACTAAGAGTCAGACATGGGTATACTTAAACTATACTTAAAAAAATTATGAGATACGTTACTTATGTCGAATGAAAATAAAAATTGAAGCCCTTAGAAGTAATAAACTAATTCCGCAGTGTAAACGATGTCAAAGTTATGGACATACACACAAATTCTGTCAAAGGCAAACTGCTGGTGTCAGGTGTGCAGGTAACCATCTGACATCACATTGCAGTACACCCAAAGAATCATTACCTAAATGTATAAATTGTGCTAAAGAACATCCTGCCAGCTACAGAGGATGTACGATAGCTAAAGCACTCCAAAAAAGAAAGGATAACCTGAGCAAAATAAATAACCAACCAAGATCCTTTCAGGCAAATAGAGTAAATGGCGAAAAGTCTTACCTGCAAGCAACTCAAGGTGAACAGCGGCTATCAGAACAAAATGGCGTGCAGCAGTCTATAATACAGATGATGAAACAGATGATGAAAACGATGGATAAACTTTGTGAAAGAACGGAGCGACTGGAGGCCAGAAATACAGCGCCACCCTTAAAAGAACAACTTAATGTAACAAAAAGATATTCGTATCGCAACGTGGAATGCCAATGGCATTATAAACAAAAAAAACAAGAACTAGAAGTATTCCTAAACACACAAAACATCGATGTGTGTCTAATATCGGAGACGCATATGACAAACCAGTCATATCAGAGAATACGGGATTAAAAAGTGTACCATACTTACCACCCGGGAAACCAAGCAAGGGGTGGAAGTGCAATAATACTAAAAGAAATATTAAACCACTCGGAAGAATGCCATTTACGAAGAGAAGAAATACAACTAACTGTAGTTAAGATCAAATCTGTCAAGCAAATGTTATAGTAGGAGCACTCTACTGCCTACTAAAACATAATATGAATAAAAAGACTTTAACAGTTTCCTCCGGCACCTAGAGGAAAGATTCATAGTGGGCGGGGATTTTAATGCGAAGCATGTAGATTGGGGCTCCAGACTTCTTCTCGGAGTGCCGTACTCGATCCCTCGAGCGTAGGCGATTTCCCCGCATACGTCAGTGCATGAGTGTCTGTATCGTAGTTACCGTGACTCCAGACTAACGAACACCAAAGGCAAATAACTCAGAGAAGCAATACGAAATGGAGGATGTAATTCCCATTCTTCGAAAAAACCAATATACTGGCCAACAGATCCAAATAAAATTCCAGACCTACTCGACTTCTTCATTTCAAGGGAGGTATCTCCTAACTTCATTGAAATTAAAGAAAACTTTGACCTTAACTCAGATCACTCGGCAGTAATACTTACTTTAAGCGAAAGAGTCAATAAGAGGCAAAATGAACCTGAAATGAACCTTAACTAACAAAACAACTGACTGGGAGAGCTTTAGGACTGAAATGGAAATTGAAGTCAAGCTATATTTCAGACTAAAAACTAAGCAGCAACTAGAATTTGGATCCGAGAAGTTCGCCGGTATTAGAAAATGCTGCATGGAGTAACACAAAAGAACTCGCACATAAGATAACTGGTCTCAACTACCCGATGGAAATAAAAGAGCTTATCAAGGAGAAGAGAAGAGCAAGAAGAATATGGCAGCAAACGAGAGACCCTGTAGATAAAAACATCGTTAACAATAAAACTCAACAACTAAAAAGGGAAATAAAAAAACATATTACCTACAAAATCTAACGGCAGATCTGAAAACTATCTACTCCTTATAGAAAGCAACCAAAAGAATTAAAAGGCCAGCCACACAAATTCCTCCTATAAGGAATATGGATGGTAGTTGGGCCAGAGAAAACCACCAAAGAGCTGAGACTTTTACCAAACACATTGAAGAGACTTATAAACCTAACGAGATACAATCTGAAATGACGCCAGAGATTACTACAAATAGAGAAGAAGAAGAAATTACATTGGCTACACTGAAGGAGGTTCTGAGCGAACTTAAAATCATGAATCCGAAAAAAAACCCCTGGATTCGACCTTATAACAGTAGAAATTCTGAATCAACTACAAAAAAAGGAATAAGAATGCTGACATATCTAATTAATGCAGCACTGAAATACGTCCCGGAAATTTGAAAAGTATCCGAAATAATAATGCTGCCAAAACCAGGCAAACCACCTAACGACGTAAAGTCATATCGGCAAATATCTCTGCTGCCAGTGATATCAAAACTCTTTGAGAAGCTGTTTAGTAAGAGATTAAAACTAATAATAGGCAGAAAAGAACTAATTCCTAATCACCAATTTGGGTTTAGACAGAAACATGCGACAATCGACCAAATACACCGGATCACGGACATCATAGAAAAGGCCCTAGAGAATAAAGAAATTTGTTCAACTATATTTCGAGACGTGGCCCAGGCTTTTGATAAGATCTGGCATGAAGGCTTAATATACAAACTAAACACAATTTTGCCGAAGCAGTATGTAGACTTGCTAAAATCATATCTATCAGATAGACTCTTCCGTGAAAAACAAGAAGAGGAGTACTCGGAATTAAAAAGCATCACAGCAGGGGTACCACAAGGTAGTGTCTTAGGACCAATATTATACGTACTGTATACATATGACATCCCCCAATTGGAAAACGTGACAATCGGCTCATTCGCGGATGACACCGCAGTCCTGGCAGCAGGACCAAATATTCAAGAAATAACTTACAGGCTCCAACAAGCAAGTAATTGTCTCAGTTACTGGATGAAAAACTGGAAAATCAAGATAGCCGAACTAAAATCAACACTCGTTAACTTCACTAACAAAACCATAGAGCCACACACAGTAAGGCTAAATGAAAACATAGTTCATCATGTTAACAACGCAAAATATCTTGGTATGACCTTCGATGTTAAGCTAAAATGGAAAGAGCAAAGGTTATTGGGAAGGAAATCTCAGCTATCACTATACAATAAAACCAGATTTATAACCAGATGCTGAAACCAATTTGGACATATGGCATACAGCTGTAGGGCTGTGCCAGTGATAGTCACATCAGGCGTATCCAAACGTTCCAGAATGGTACGGGCGCAACAGTGACTAACCTGACGAGGAGACTTCAAAGGAAGAAACCCTTCGAGTTAGTGGAATAGGGCGCAAACGGACCCGCTACTGTTCACCAGTGGGTGAGCTGTAGATCACATTTAGGTTAGATTAGGTTAAGATTTATCAGAGAAAAATTGATGGTTGGTCTATTAAAACCAGTTTCAATAGATCTATTATATTTTTATTATGTGTACTTCTCTAAGTTTGTAATAAAATTGTATTTACATTTCTATTCACATCTATGTATGTGCTGCGTTGAGCCAGTCACCACGCAGTATATACATTTCATAGTTTGTATTCAGAAAAAAATTATATTTAATAATTATTAAATTGAAATATTTTTTGTAGGTTTATAATCCCGTCGTTAATTTGGGAATGATGTTTTAGATTTATCCATATACCTAAGTTTATAGGGAAGTTTGTTTTCATGAAAATTTTCGAACTCCAGAATTCAACGGAAATATCCGTATTGAGAGCCACTGGGTCCATTAATACTATTTTTGAAAAATGTCTGTCTACGCTTCTGTATGAATTTGATAACTTTATGGGCACAATAAATCAAATAGTACTCATGATAATTGAAAAAAAAATGAAAATTTAGATTTAGATTTTTCCAACAAAATCTAGATTTGAAAAAGTTTTGAAACAAAACCTGCAACTGGAAGTGGGCGGTTACTCATATTTTTGTTTTTGTCAATAATTTCGAAAATATTGCAGATATTTAAAAAATATTTTAATAAAAGTTAAATCTTAAACTGCATGTTTCGGTAATAAACAAAATTTCTTAGCACTATTGCTTTGTGGACAAAATTACGTTGATATTTAATTGTTATTATTATTCAGGTTAATATAGAGAAAGTCATGTGCTGCCCTACATCAGATTTTTGTATTAGGTACAGTACCTCTCCAACATATGACCAACTTCATTTTGAACCGAAAAGTTATAAATTTAAGAATCACCTTATGATCTTTTTTTATATTAGAAACAAACATGCGATTTTTTTCCAGCATATTAAAATGAAAATGACATTAGACTATTATTTTGGTCTAACAGCGTAGATGCTATTAAAAAGCCAAGGGAGGAATTGCTTGTGTCATCAATAATTCAACCTACAAAATTTAAAAATGTTAAATCATCCGAAAAACAAGGACGCAACTACAATGAACGCCGGGAAGAGAAGTATACTTGGCTAGAATATAGCGAAGAAAGTGGAGGTACATTCTGTAGACTATGCCGAAATTTCATGAAAAGTGATGCAAAAATGTTGCAAAAGACTAATAGGGTGTTCATAACCGTTCGATTTACATAATTTAAAAATGCTTTGGGAAAAAAAGGAAGTTAGAAAAACATGAACATTCATCAGCTCACATGGTAAGTGTCCAAATGGAAACCCTCAAGAATCTAAGCTGAAAATGTTCAAAAACAATTCTGCGCGGCTTGTACTTTTTGATAAAGCAAGAAGTAGCCCATGCAACTAAATATGAAAAACTGATTGAAAGCCTGCTCTATAAGTTGAGTGAGGATTTTATAATATGGAGAAAATCTCAAAGTGATAGATCGAATTACAGCTGCAAGGACACTGCATCTGAACTACTGGTATGTATGGGTGAAGTTTTGAGGGAGGAGTTAAAGAAAATGTTAAAAAACTAGAAGTTCTTTATTTTGGCAGATGAAGCACTTCTTTAAGAAATGAAATTGAACTAAGTATTATGTTCATAATTATAGAAAATGGAGTGCCCCCGAAAAAGTTCTTGAAAATAATAAAAATCCCTAATGGAAAAGCACAAACTATTGCTGATGTTATCGATAAGGAGCTAACTGATCTTGATTTAAATTATGAGAATATTATTGCCTTAGGATTTGATGGTGCTTCTAATATGGCTGGAAATGTTGGAGGTGTAAGAAGAAAACTTTCTGAAAACGCAAACAAAGGTGTTCTTTATATACACTGTTGAGCGCATACCTTATCGCTGGCTTAGCTTCCTGCAGAAATAGAAACCAGAAAGTCAAACGGTATTTTTCACATTGTAAATGACAAAACAAGCTATTCAGTCAATATCCTAAAAAGAAACTAGTTTGCATGAAATTCAAGCACTAATCAGTGATCTTAGTTTCAAGATACCAAAATTCATTGAAGTGAGATGGTTATCTCACTAGGAGGAGCAGACCTTGCATCATTGGCAGGAGGTATTTTATTAGAAATAGGAAATGCCAGCTTTATCCTTACCTGCCATCTGATGAACGAAATGCTTAGTGCACTTTCTTACCTCAGCAATGGTTTGCAAATGAAGGATTTGAGTTTAGTGACAGTGATTCCATTGATTACTACTACAAAGTTGCATTTAAAAGTATTTCAAAGCAGTGTGAATGCAATTATATTGATTTGCAAAAAAAATGTTTGATGCAATATAATGGACATTAGATCTGAAGGGTACCTGATTGATGATAAAGATCAAAGGAAAACATATGCAACTATGAAGGAATCCTGCGAAAATGTAATTAAGGAAATTGAAGATAGATTTAATGACAAATCAATAGATACTGTGGTCAAATTTACTTGCAAAATTTGAGACCTATCAGTCATTATATAATTTAAAAGATACTTAAGTCAGAAAGTTTTGTGACAACTTTCCGGTTCTCATAAACTGTATGTGCGGATCTGAAATCTTGTAATTATTTTATCAAGTCTATGCAAAAGCAAAACATACACAGCAGATGAAAGCCCTGTGTCAAAAATATTGGAAATTGACATGGGATATTATGAGTTACAAAAGCTCGTGAAATGTTTCTTGCCATTTCTGTAACAGCCTCAGTAGAAGATGAGAAGAGAGAAGTCCAATGAACAGAATACTGAGCAAGGCACGAAGTAGAATGCTACCAGGAACAGTAATGCATTTTATGGTGATAAGCATTGAAGGACCTGAAATTCCCACAGAGGAATTTTCGGAGAATACAGTATACTTATATGCTGTTAAGAAACCTCAACGTATGCGATTTCTTTTAAGTTTTAATAATTAAAACGTTATACATTATACATTATACATTGCTATAATTATGTTAATATGAAAATTGTAACTACTTTTTTATATTTGGTAAATGAAACTGTTTTTTTTTTAACCAACAAAAACATGTTTTATCTTTTAAACAAAATTGGTCTATACTTGAATCTATAATTACAGATAATCTGCCCCCCGGACTTTCCACATGCCCCCCGGGGATTAAATTATCTGGAGGAAACCCTGTATACTTGTAGTGGACGTATTTGTTAGGGATATTATTCCCTGGCGTAATTGGTTACTGTCATTATTTGACAGACAATTCTGACACAATTACATTTTTATTTTTACCATAGTCCCAAAACTATTACTAGTTATGCGGGCGTTAAGACCTGACTAGCAAATCATATTGATTCTTTCATTAATTTTAAAGTGTTTACTTTTTATTTCTTATCTTTTTGTAGATATTTAGGGTGTTGCCGTGTGGACACCGTGTATCATTATCTTCTTATTGATGTGTCATCTTTTATATAACGCAGTGACGTAGAAAAAGTCCTGACTACAGGCACCGGATTTTTCTCAAACCTTGCCAGGATGCGCGAAAACAGCAGACTCACAACCCCATGGTGGGCTCATGCTCACTGCTCACGTCTGCGGAGCAAACGAATTGAAAATAATTCACACAATCGAATTTCACTGAGAATGCTGGAGCACACACGCACGTAAAGAGGGGGAGATATTGCAAAGGAGAATCAATAAATGCGCCAGAGCTGCACGATCTAATCCTTATTCGTCGTTCAAAAAACGCACGTAATCAGAGATGAAATTACAGATGGCAGCATTAATTACAAGGCATTCTGTTAGTCACCGCGAAATGAAAGGACGCTTAAAAATAGAGGATTACTACAAGCGAATATTTAATGCAACAGAAAATAAAAGGTCTCGTATTCTATCTTAAGAAAGGTATAGTTTGCAAGATTGAATTAAGTCTACAGGCTGACAGTTAATGCTAACTAGTAAACTTTCTAGATTATATTTATTTAGAACACTATTATTTAAAAGCTTGTAAGGACTTAATCCATATTTAATATTTACTAAAATCCATATTTACTAACTAAACGGATGAACTATATTCACTCGTTTCAGAGTACTAAACTTTGGAATTTTATTTGCAATAAATATCAATGTTAATCAAACTACAATGTGGTCAATTAATTTATATTTTCCCTAAAATGAAGCTGCTTTGTGCCTTCTAGGAAGAAGTTAGTTTTTTTTTTCATGAACACCCTGTGTGTACACTAAATATTACTTTTCATCCAAAGAAAATGTTATAATACATAAGTTTTTCCAAATATTTCCATATCTATATAATGGATCATCTTTGAAGTAACATATCTTATAACAATATTAATAAGTTTTACGAGCTTAAGTGCAAATACATCCTTAATCTGACGCGAAAGAGTAAGTTGTTACATTTGAAGCTACATGTAACTTGAGTCAGTTTGAAATAATAATAATAATAAAAACATCGATAACGGATATGCTGATTTCTAGAAACATTGCTGTATCAATAAATCTAAATACATTTTTACTTATAAATAAATATTTTAAAGAAAAACTCAGTATTATTAGAGGCAACCTACATCTGTACGCCATCTACTACGAAATCCAATAAACAAGACAACTCTCCCGCATTCAATAAGGCGAGCATATCGGAGAATGTACCATCCGTAGATAAGATGCAGAATAAAAAGAAGATGCAAAAGAAAACGGCGGTCTTGCCTCAAATTCCATTCACCGAAACTATGAATGCAAATGATTTTGATATAGCTCCAGCTGTTAGTGCAGATATGAGTAGAAGAGAATCTACATCCCGCCCACGATATATACAGGGCAAAATCACCAAAAAAGTGGTATTATATCAGCAAGTTTAAAAATAACTACACACGTGATTTAAAAGAATATGTGAAATCAAAAATTACAAACATTGATATGACTATTGTCCAATTAGATCATAAAAATCCTACATCCCAGGAAACGTACAGGTGTTTCAAGGTAGGGGTCACTGAGGAATTCTCCGAAAAATTAACCGATGAAAACATTTGGCCAATTGGGATCTACATAAGCCCCTTCAAGTTTTTTCGGAAGGGGAATGATACGAGAAGATCAATTATGTCGCGATCTCACAACGCAAGATACGATACACGACATTAATATGACAAATCATATCAAGTCGATCTATGGGATGCAAAGCGGAGAAACGGAAGAATCGTCTTCCGCGGATCTGCATATTCTGTTCCTCAATGTACGGTCTATCCGTAATAAATTACCTGAAATGGAAGCCTTCTTGATTGATAAACCATACACCATACTAGGCCTGAGTGAGCACTGGTTGTCACAAGAAGAATGCAGAACATCCAAGATCAATGATCTCTACTCAAGAGCATACTATGCTCGACATTCCAGCAACCATGGGGGCTCAATGATATACGCGGCAAACGAAGTAGAAGCATTGAACTACAATACCCTTACGAACCTAGTGAGTATCGATAAAGTTTGCGAACTATCGTGCGTGTTTGTTAAAAAAATGGATACCTATTTTATTTGTGTCTACCGATCTCCATCAGGAAACTTCGTTGAATTTCTAAACATTGTAGTGAACTTTATAGAAAGGATTAGTCATCACCAAAGCTTTATTGTGCTGGGGGGGAGATTTTAACATCCAGTTTAATACAAATGACCCCAAAACGATATCACTAATTGATGTGTTGGGATCCCTCGGACTCTACAAAACGGTTACCTTTAACACCAGATATAATAAATCCATAGATAATATCTTCACCAACTACGATAGAGATCTAATAATTGTGACAGGCTTAGAAACGGCTCTCTCAGATCATCGGGGGTTGTCAATTAGAATAAAGAGCATACGAACACCAAGCAAATCTACACATAAAAAAGTCCGACCGATGACCTTATTGGGTAAGCAAACCTTCTTCAACTTACTGAATAGCGTAAGCTGGGACTTTGTAAAGGAAGATATTGATCACAACATCAAATGGGGTCGGATGAACGACCATTTAATCGAGACAATGCTTCAGTCATTTCCCATGAAAGTTGTCAATAGCCAAAACAAACATAATAATATAAAGTGGTTCACTGATGAGCTACACTCTATGAGAGAAACTCTAAGACTTCTTGAAGAGGTCTGCTCTAGTCATCCTTCGGAGACAAACAAAGCTATAATAAACTCATACTTAAAAAAATACAAAGCAACCATTATATTAACCAAACAAAGAGCAAATAAGAATTTCATCAACTCTTGTACAAATAAAACTAAGGGGCTCTGGTTGCTTATAAATAAAGAAAGAAGTCTATTACATAAAGACCCAAACACCTGTAGCATATCTAGTGACGACTTCAATTCATTTTTTGTTAACATATCAGGACAATTAGGCAATGGCGATGCGGTAGCTAGAAATGGCCACCACATCCATACGGCATCAAACATCATCTTTTATTTTAGGGAAGTAACACCAATGCAGGTTAGGAATGCTCTAAATAAACTAAAAACTAAGAAATCTCTGGACATATATGGCATAAGTGTAGATATGATTAAAACCGTTAAGGATCTGCTCATAATCCCAATAACTTACCTTATAAACAGCAGCATAAAGACGGTTTCCGAACGTACTAAAATTTGGTAAAGTAATACCTATATACAAGAAAGGAGATAAAAACGACACTAATAACTATCGCCCCATATCACTGCTCCCGGCAGTGTCTAAAATAATGGAAACACTACTGAAGGACCAAATTGTTAATTACTTTGACACCAATAACCTTTTCTCAAAAAGCCAGTTTGGATTTAGACAGGGACGCTCAACAACCGATGCACTGTTAGATCTCTGTGATTTAATATATGACAGCTTCGAAAACAAAACCTGCTGTATGGCCTCTTTTCTGGACTTGAGCAAGGCGTTTGACTGTGTTCCCCATGACATTTTGCTCGAAAAACTACAAATGTACAACTTCAATGAAACTAGCATAGATATCATGAGATCATATCTAAGCGGTCGCAAGCAGTCGGTATTTTTAAATGGACGCATGTCGGATGCGTTGCCTGTGCTACAGGGTGTTCCTCAAGGGTCATTATTAGGACCCATATTATTTTTAATATACATAAACGACCTCCCGCTGGTATTGGAAAACGCGGCAGTGATACTGTTCGCAGATGACACGACAGTGGTAAATGTGTCGAACGACAGCAACAAACTCAAAGTGAAAAATGCTCAGTCGCTGGAACTAGCACAAGCTTGGTGCAGCGAAAACAAGCTCAAGTTAAATCACAACAAGACCTCACAAATGATATTCTCTACCACAGGGTCAACCCTGAACATTGAACCCATCCGCTTTTTGGGTATTTACTTAGACCCTGAATTGAGGTGGCATAAGCATGGCGATGAACTAGCCAAATTACTAGCTAAAAATATATTCTGCCTGCGAAACATTTCGCATCAATTACCTAAGCAAGAGTTGAAAAGTGCCTACTTTGCACTGGTTGAGTCCCACATAAGATATGGCATCCTTGTTTGGGGACACTCTGCTATCACTCATCGAATCTTTTCACTCCAGAGACGCGCAATAAGAATTGCAGCGGGAACGGGATACACACATGATTGCAAGAACGACTTCATTGCGCTTGGCATATTAACGTTGCCTTCAATCATCATCCTGGAATGTCTATGCCATATAAAGAAACACCTGGATAATTATTCTAGCCACGAGCATATCTACGAAACAAGAGGAAGGGATGACCTATGTCTGACAAATTAAGACTAAAAAGAATGCATACAGGTAGCAAGTACTATGCAATAAAGTTATTTAACAAACTGCCGAGGGGTATAAGAAATTATCCAACAGAAAAGTTCAAAATGTCCATCAAAAACTATTTGGCTACCAACGCCTTTTACTCCCTTGGTGATTTCCTGAACAGTGATATACATATTTAATATGTCTGAATGCGTCTTATTTATATAGTTGTTTTTATGTGTTCACCTAATTTTTAAAGTGTCTTAGTTTTAGTATTGTATTTGTATTTTATAGACCATATTTCTCCTTTGACTCGTGTAAAACCTTGTTATTAGCACCAAATAAATATTAAATATTATTATAAACGTGCATAGTACCTACATTTGTTTTTAATTTTATGTTCCTTAAGATGCAGTTTGAGCATTGTTCAATTTCTTTCGACGTACAATCATTAGTTGCGTGTGGGCCTGTACAATGTCCAGACACAGTATCACTATTGCAATCGTTTGCTTTGTGACCCTATTTGCAGCAGTTAAAACACCTCATTATGTCGTATGAGTTGACTACTTGACATCTGTTAAATCCAATATTTTTTTTTCTTTTCAAGTATTAGTTTATGTGTAAGAGGGTCTACTTCCAGAATCATATTGAATTTCGGAAGACCGATTACCGATCTCTAAATCATTTTTTTGCCTTTTGAAAAAAAATTTTGGCAATAATTTTAAATTTTTAAAAACCGAAATAACGATGCCTGAAAGTCTTGCATTTACCTGAAAAAAAATTTTTGGAAAATTATTACGCTCGCAAAATTTTTCAATTTTTGAAGACCGATTAACGATTTTTATATCAATTTTTTGCCTTTTACTGATAAAAATTTTTGGCAAAAATTTTAAATTTTTAAAAACCGAAATAACGATGCCTAAAACAATATCTTGCATTTTTCCGAAAAAAAATTTTTTTTAAATAAATTACGCTCACAATAATTTTAAATTCTGGAAGACCGATTTAACTATCTCAAAATCATTTTTTTTTGTCTTTTCCTGAAAAAAATATTTGGCACAAATTTTTAATTTTTAAAAACCGAAATAACGATGCCTGAAACAATATCTTGCATTTTCCTGAAAAATTTTTTTTGGAAAATAAATTACATGTCCCGCAGGGTTGAGGTAAATACCAAATCCAGTTTATGTTGGTGCTTACTTAATGTTTTGTTTAGCTGGTGTAAATTAAGTAATTTCACCATAGTGGATAGTGTATCAATACAGCTTCGTTCATTCACAGTACCACCTGTGCGCATAATAGCATTTGAACTTATATCATCCCCCATCTACTCCGCATACGGTAGGTTGAAGTCACCCAACAGTACAAGCTTAGAACTTGGGTACCGTTCAGACACACCATCCAGCAAATTGCAGAATTCGATACATTTATCGACTGCAGTTGAAGGTGGAAAGTATACGTTAATAACGATGAGTTCAAGTCGTCTCCCTATAGCAACACCAATGCATTCGATATTATCACATGTGTCGATTTCATGACTATAATTTCAGCAAGCACTCCGATCAGTACTCCACCTCCCCGTTTAAAGGTGCTCGTTAAACAACTTCTGTCCCTTCTGTACAAGTTATAATTCAAGATACCCAATTCAGATGATTTGATATCACAATTTAGCCAAGTTTCGGTCAGGCATATTATCTCATAATCAGTTGAGACCATCGAGCTTCGAAGTTCATTCATTTTTGTGCGTAATCCTTTAACGTTCTGATAATAAAGGCTAAGTGTTTTCTCTTTTTTTCCTCGCCTTTTTTTTTTAGTTTCAGTTATACTTCTCAATGGTTGCTATTTAGATATGTCATAATCTGTTTTTGAGTTTGCTAAACTCACCTGTCTCTGATAGCATGCACATTGAATGCTCCAAACATTGTGCATAGTACCTACATTTGTTTTAAATTTTATGTTCCTTAAGATGCAGTTTGAGCATTGTTCAATTTCTTTCGACGTACAAGCATTAGTTGCGTGTGGGCCTGTACAATGTCCACACACAGTATCACTATTGCAATCGTTTGCTTTGTGACCATATTTGCAGCAGTTAAAACACCTCATCATGTCGTATGAGTTGACTACTTGACATCTGTTAAATCCAATATATTTTTTTTCTTTTCAAGCATTAGTTTATGTGTAAGAGGGTTTACTTCCAGAATCATATTGAATTTCTAAATTATTACGCTCACAAAAATTTTAAATTTTGGAAGACCGATTACTAATCTCTAAATCAATTTTTTGCCTTTTCCGGAAAAAAAATTTGGCAAAAATTTTAAATTTTTAAAAACCGAAATAACGTTGCCTGAAACAATGTCTTGCATTTACCTAAAAAAATTTTTTTGGAAAATTCTTACGCTCACACAATTTTTTCATTTTGGAAGACCGATTTAACGATCTCTAAATCATTTTTTTGCCTTTTCCTGAAAAATATTTTTGTCATAAATTTTTAATTTTCATTGACCGAAATAACGATGCCTGAAACATGGTCTGCATTTTCTTGAAAAAGTTTTTTTAGAAAATTATTACGCTCACAAAAATTTTAAATTTTTGAAGACCGATTTAACCATCTCCAAATTAATATTTAGCCTTTTCCTGAAAAAAAATTTCAGAAAAATTTTAATAATTTAAAAACCGAAATAACGTTGTCGGAAACAATGTCTTGCATTTTCCTGAAAAAAAATTGTTGGAAAATTAATTACGCTCACAATTTTTTTAAAATTTTGGAAGATCGATTTAACGATCTACAAAACATTTTTTTGCGTTTTACTGATTACCGAAATAACGATGCCTAATACAATGTCTTGCATTTTCCTGAAAAAATTATTTTGAAAATTAATTACACTCACAAAAATTTTAAATTATGTAAGACCGATTAACGATTTCTAAATTAATTTTTTGCCTTTTCCTGAAAAAATTTTTGGCATAAATTTAAAATTATTAAAAACCGAAAACCGAAAACCGAAAATCGAAAAAAAATAATATCGCTCACAAATTTTTATATTTTTAAAGACCGAAATAACGATCTGTACAACACTTTCCTGAAAAAAATGTTTGGCAAAAATTAATAACGCTCACAAAGATTTTAAATTTTCAAAGACCGAAATAATGATCTCTGAACCTATGTCTTGCATTTTCCTGAAAACAAATTTTGTGACAAAGTAATTATGCTCACAAAATTTTTAAATTTTCAAAAACAAAAATAAAGATCTCTAAAACAATATCTTGCATTGTCCTGAAAAAAAAAAATTTGGGAAAAATTAATAACGCTCACAAAAATGTTAAATATTCAAAGACCGATTGAACGATTTAACAAAAAATCCGAAAAATCGCAATTTTTCAAGTTGCTCCAAATGCGTAGAGACATATGGCTACACCAATTGGACCCTCCCGATTCCAATGAGCACACTTTCAGCCTCCTAGTCCCAGCGGTTCTCGAGATATCCGAATTCAAAATTGGGAAATTTAAAAAAATAGCAAAAAAGGGCTGCCGATAGTCTCATTAGATTCAGGGGAGTCATACGGTTCATACCAGACCACACATGATATACTTGCGAAGACGTTTTAATTTTCGAAATTTTCGAAAATGTCGTGTTTTTTGTCATCTCCATGAAATTCTATTTCGAGAACGCCTGAACCGATTCGGACGAAATTTTGAACGGTCATAGATAAGGTGACCAGATCCTAATGATACAAAATCGGGACAGCATGACGATGGCGGGGGGGGGGTGTTAAATTTAATTAACAAAGAACGCAAAACGCAAAATATACAGGGTGTCTCCCAAAAAACGCCGTTGGCCAATAACTCCATAGCTCCCTAACTATTTATTGCCTGATTTCAATAAAACAAAAACACAATTAAATGTCTCCACATGTTCTACAAAGGGGCACTAATTTTTGTTTTGTTTTGCAAAATCAACTTTCATTTCAGCGATAGTTGCTAGATTTTGCAAAAAAAAAAATTAGGGTCCCTTTGTAGACATGTGGAGCCATTTAGTTTTGTTTTCCTTTTATTGAATTCGGCCAATAAATAAAGGAGTTATCGCTAGCGGCGTTTTTTAGACACCCTGTATAATATTATATTACTTTTTTTTTAACAACGAGGCATGTTTTTAAAGTACCGTTTTGTATTTTGGCCGCTGTAGCGCTGCTACCAAATACAGATATTGGCGAAATATATAAGCTGATAACTTCAAAATAGCGAATAAAAGATCACCCCGAAAAAAAACCCAATCTTTCAAAAGTCGGGACATTTTTGAAACGTCGCGGGACGCGGGACAAATTTCTAAAAATCGGGACTGTCCCGCCAAAATCGGGACGTCTGGTCACCTTAGTCATAGAGGGCAAAATTCAAGCACAATGAGCCATAGTGGCCCCCCGTAGGCGATCGCGTTTGTACAGGGGCGCTTAAGAAGAGAGAAATATTTTTCAAAAAAACGTACATTTTTCACGAAATGCGAGATAACTCGGGTAGCAGTGGGAATACGAGAATGGACGAGCGCTCAAAATATGCTCTGTATATGGGGCTAAGTCCCCCGAAAATGATTTGAAAATGTGCCGCTTGGCAGACCACCCAGATGGCAAAACGTAAAAATGGAGAACCGTCTCTTACTAAACGTCTGGTGGAACTGACTTAATGCCGACTATTATTTGAATACCTAGAGAAACTACCTATGAGCTAGCTAGTTACTCTCGTAAAGTAGTCATAAAGCCGAATCAGCGCGATGCGAGCAATGCGAGATCCGATGACCTATGCTAGGGCTTTGGGGTATTCTGGCCTATATGTTCTCTAGAACATTTCTCTCTGCTAGGACACATTCCGTGAAATAATTTGTAATGGGAATAGGGTAACATAAAAGTGCGATTTGCAGAAATGCGACAACGACACGCACCACGGGTGACGTATCAGCTTACACGAATACAGACTCGACATGAGAACAGGCGGCACCATCCGGAAATAGCAATAAAAAATATCGGACTGCAGCACCGGCGCCTCACTACTATTTCCGACTGGTGCACCAGGAAATTTCCCGGCTTCCCGCCGGCCCCGTCCGCCCCTGTGCGCGAATAGTTTTTCAATCGTAAAATGCTATTGCGGTTTAGTGTGCAGAGGTAAAACAAATGGAAGACGCCCCTAGAATAAGAGACATTACAAAGACTAAATAAAATTGGTATTTTATTTGTCGCCGCTTATGTTGTTGGTTTTGATTTTTTGTTTGTTTTTTCTTTGAATTTATTACAGAATCCAGTAAGTGTATGGATGGCATGTTGCATGATTAATGGTATGTATGTATGTGCATGTGTACGAATGTGAATTACGTAGATATCACTAATTTAAATTTCGTGGCATTAAAAAATTTAAAGGGTATGCCTTTTTGTCGTGTAATATGATTTAAAAAAGGCGGTATTTCGTTTTTCATTTCTAGCAATTTACAATCACTTTCGAACGAATAACGAAAAGGGGCGAATGTAAGGCCTAATCCATATTTAATATTAAATTCGATTAAATTAATATTAAATTTCACGAGTCGAAACAAAAAGGCGTAAGTATTGGCTCAAGCCGTTGGCAGGCGTGAATATGCGACCCGAGCGAGGTCACCCATTTCGGAACGCGTACATATTCAGATTATGCCGACTTCTAGTTTTTGGGAAAATTTAAATTAGCACACGATCGAATAATGAAACATAAATAGGTCAAGGGAATACAAGGGGAACTCAACATGGCAATTGCGTAATTCGATGACTCATATGGCATTGTGTCACTTTGCGGCGGAAAACAGATTTAGCATGGGGTCGGGATAGAAGGGTGAAGATTGGGGAACAGTATAAATATTACTGCTAAAATTAAATAAAACCAGTTCGAATTTTCACGCGCCGCAGCTCGTTACGCTGCTCTACGAAGACGCAGATTTTGAGTATTGATTCCTCAGGTCAATATATTACACAAGTTTATCAAATGTACACCACACTAACAATTCTAATGTCAAATCTATACTAATAATGTAACCTATCTAGTGATATTACCGCACCTTGACGCTGGTTATGAGCGAAGTTTAATAAAGGTATAAAATGTGGGTTCCTTGCGCCGAAACTGCGGAGTTGAACTTAACTGCATTTTATATTGTATATAAATGAATATTGTAAAATGCATTCCTTTCCTAGTCGCAAACATTTGATAAAGTTTTGATGAAGTTTGGGAAATTTATAATGATAACATACGAGGGCGGTTTAACGGAAGAGTGACTTTTCAAAGGTTGTTAACACTTTCGCTATAGGCGATTTACATCAAGGCGGCAGCGCCACGGTGGCGCATTCATGTACTAGCCTTGGGCGGCATTTGACTCTTCCAGACATGTGTTCCTATGTGTTTCTTGTGCTAAAGTGTGCGATTTGTTTCAAATTCGTCGACTTCTGCCGTTTATCGTACAGTTATCAATCTGGTGGTTATGGTTTAATACCAACAAAGGCAAAATATAAAAGGGTTTGCAAACACGTTAGGTAAACACGTTTGTGGATAGCGACTGCTATAGCAGTCCTTCACGAATGCGCTGAGGGGACATTGACTGCAATAGTGATCCGTCTAATATGTAATTTATCTGGACTCAGACTCTGATAGCGTTATGTGTACCTCTAAAATGATGGCCTTAGTTTGCAGTAGTGTTAGTATGTACCTACGTGTCCCCTTACAATCATTCCCATTTTACGACGTGTTCGCGAATGTATTAAACAAAATCGTTGAATTATTTTCAAGTATTCTATCGTCCACGAAAAAATCACTTGGAATAATCTATTGTCTACTATAAAACGTTTAAGCAACGAATAGACGTTTAACAAAATCGTTCACAATAAAAATGAAGCGCGCCACACAGTACCGCCAACCGCCAATTCCATCTGCAATCCAAGTTGTGCAGGTGGTATTGGTACAGCGCTAGCTTAATAGTACTTCAGTTAAGACATGGCGGTTTATGTCCATTGTCACCACTGTATCTATTAAGTCACTGTAGATGTAAATCGCCTATAATGATTATGTTGCTAGCTCCTGACGTCTTTCGGAGGTCTACTGTCAAAATTTGGCATCAATCTGACAGATAGATTATGGTTTACACTTATTTGAAGAAAACTGGTTTCGTTGTTGTGTAAATATGGAGAAAAACTAATTTCGAGTATTGATTAAACATTGTTTTCTGCGTGAAAAAACAATTACAGAAACCGAGGAAAAGTTACGTAAATATTATCCAGAATCTGCTCCGTCCCATGGAATGATTTGTAAGTGGTTTCTGCTTTTAAAAGTGGCCATACGAGCCAAGTGGTTGATGCAGATCGTCCGGGACCATCATTTACTGTAACTACTCCAGAAATGGTTAATAAACTCCATGGCCTTGTAATTGACGATCGTCGAATAAAAGTTTGTGAGATAGCTAATGAAGTAAACATCTCAACCGAACGGGTATACAATATATTGCATGAACATTTCAATAAGAAAAAGCTATCCGCGAGATGGTTGCCGCGTTTGCTTAATGGTGATCAAATGCGCGCTCGCATTAAGAATTCAGAAGAATGTTTGACCGTCTTCAACGTAATTCAAAGAATTTTTTTCGTCGATATGTTGTAACGGTCCGGTTTTGCCTCCGACGGAAACTGTCTTGATTATTAATTGCGCGCCTGGATCGCCAACGTAGGCAGCCGTTACGCACACGTTTTTTTGAACGTGACGTGTTTCCGATATGCGTGTGATTTTTGAATCGTCGGCGAGGCGCCGCCATGAGGTAGAAGCTAGTCACCTTCCCTGGAGTGCAGACGTGTCACGAGGTCACAGTTTTTCTTTGGTCTATCACCAACCGGTTTCCGGGATTTAAAACGTGTCCTCCATTAACCACCCTAAGAGGGATTCACTGCACCAGGCACAAGGCAAGGGAGGGTACTGTACTACTCAACTCTACACGCTCAAAACATCAGAGTAAGTGATTAAACCCGACATCTTTTTTCGTAAAGACACGTGTCCGGCCATTGTTAATAAGGCCATGTGCTTTACAGGCGTTTTTTTTGGGTAAGGGCTGAAGTAACCCAGCCAGCCAGGTACTTGGCTAGGGGCAACGACCATCCTGCCAGAGTTGTTCTGAGGACTGGAATTTAGCGACGGCGTTCCCGACGATTGCCGGCCACCGCCCGTCCTAAGTACCGAGCCCAGAATCGCCAGTGGAGTCGCCACGAGGAACACAGGCCAGATCTATATATTTCTTTCTTGTTCTCATTTATTGCTTTGATTTCATTTGATATATCGTTTTTTTTCTTTTGTGTAAAATTTGCGTTGCGTGTTTCGTGCCGTACGTGTTTTGCGTTTTTGTAAGAAAAATGGGGCTCCGACGGCCCTTCGCATCGCGCGTTACGTATTCGCGGGATTCGGCCGAGTCTAGTGGACGCGGCGTGTTAGAGTTGCGGACGGAGTTATTTCTTTCAGGAAGCGTAGGCACGGTGTCCTGTCTTTTGTGTGAATAAACGCAGATATTTTACACCACAAAATTCACACCTGTTATTTTTTGTTCCCCCCACGTTTTCTCAATCGGGCATTCTTTTCAGTTTAACTTCCTATTCTCATTGCGAGATTTAAATCTGGTGGTGTGGGCGCCAGATGGTCAGCCGTTGCGACAGTTCGTAATTTCTGAACTTCGCTGACTGTCTGCCGTCAACCCAAGCAGATAGGGTGGAGCCCCCCTTTGTGACGAAGTAGTGGCGAGGTTAAAATTACGTGGAGCCTTTTTTTTTAACCCCCCCACTCTCCGACACCGAGAGCCTGACCCTAGTCGCTGCTTCGAAGGGACCCTCCACTCGCTTCGCGGCCTAACGCGCTGATAGCCCTTCAGGCACGTCACAATGTCATAGTAGATGAAACTTGGATACATCATTATACTCCAGAAACAAAAATACAGTCTAAATAATGGATTTCTCCATGTGAACATGCTCCCAAGAAGGCAAAAACCCTTTTTTCATCCAATAAGGTCATGGCCACAGTTTTTTGGGATTTAAAAGGTGTAATCTTTATTAATTGTTGACAAAAAGGAAAAACAATAACTGGTCAGTATTATGCTGACACGCTTTGATGCCGAACATGAAAAAGAGCGACCTCATTTGATGAAGAAAAGGTGTTGTTCCATCACGATAATGCGCCCTCTAGTTCGTCTGCAATTGCTATCACTAAATTGGTTGAATTGCATTGTAAATTACTACCTTATCCGCCATATTCGCCAGATCTGGCTCCCAGTGATTTCTTATTATTTCCAAATTTTAAAAAATGGTTGGTGGAAGAAGATTTCGGACAAATGAAGATGTGATAACCGAGAAAAATCTATATTTTGAAGACATTCCGAAAGATTACTTTTTGGAAGGTTTAAATAAACTGTAAACTCGCTGGGCTAAGTGTATAAGTTGAAAGGGTGTTATTATGAAAAATAAAATATATTTTTAACAGAAAAATAACGTTTTCATTAAAAAGTCACTCTTCCGTCAAACCGCCCTCGTATGATTTCTTAAAGCCGGTTGCAGATTTATTTGCAATCGGTAGTTAAATAAAAAGTTGCATCAGGGGAACATAACTTAATAATATCAATATAAATAATTCAATGATATTCTGGGTAATTAAATCGTATAAATAAACTTGCTCAGCGTTCCGGTATTCAAGTAATCTCAGCATTATGAATGAATCAGCTGAATGTATGCATGTGCTTAAGTAGTTAGAAAATTAGAAGTAGAATAGAGCTTTATCATACCAAACTATAATCAATTTTGAATAACATTACTTACCTCTTAACGTTTTTACGATCACATGGCTCATATTGTTGGTAGACACAAATACTTGTAATATCACGCGATGAGAACATACATTTGGGTGCAGGGGAAAATTAGAAGTAGAATAGAGCTTTATCATACCAAACTATAATCAATTTTGAATAACATTACTTACCTCTTAACGTTTTTACGATCACATGGCTCATATTGTTGGTAGACACAAATAGTTGTAATATCACGCGATGAGAACATACATTGGGGTGCATCATTTGAAGTACTTTAATGTGTGAAATTATGTGATTCGTTCCTATCCACAAGGTGGCATTGAAATGCATTGGTAGAAACAAATGCTAGTGAATTTCTATGTAGTAATGACATGTATCACATAACCTTCTCGGCACTATTTGAAGATTTTGGTACGTGGTCGCTAATATCACTTTGTAATTCCAACAGTAGTATTAATTAACTCTTAACTCACTTTTCAAAATAAAATAAATGAGTCAAAGTCAAGGAATATAATAAAGATTCAATAATTATTAAATTAAATTTATTCCAAATTTTGAATAAATATAATTAATTGGTTGTATGGTTGTGGTATGTTTTGTGCTTCCTCAACTTTTAAATGTTGAGGAAGTGCACAATGTGCCGCAGCTGTGCAACCAATACTTAAAATGAGAAACACTATAAAAATATAATTAAATAAATAACATCCAATGTGTGTAACAAAACTGTATTTTATTTACCTGTCGCTTGCATAACCTTTTAAAATGAATAAATCACATCAAATCCATACATCTGTGTTTTACTTACTAACAAAAATTACTAACAGACACATTACCCATAAAACGGACCAAATTAGTTCTCACGATTTTGATTAAAAATCAAACATAACGTAAAGTACTACCACTAAATCACGAGCTAAATAAATATTACAAATTATAAGAATTTATAAATCACGAGCCAAACAAATATTACAAATAATAAGAATTTGTAAATCACGAGCCAAGCAAATATTACAAATTATGAGAATTTGTACAACACCTGAGTTCGAACCGTTACAAGTTCATGGTCCAACTTATATTCAATAATAATGAGTTTTATTCATTATTTAAAAAATATTTGAAAAAAAATAGTTATCTTGCGGTGGCTGTGAGGTTAGGGCACCGATTTCTAATGTCACCACCGTAGGTCATTAACAGTTTTTTATGCATTAAGTCATTAAGGGAATAAACGAAGGCTTCATTCCGAAGCCGTAAGTTATGAGGAATTCGGCTGAGGGATTATTGGGGGTTATTCCTGAATTGCATATAATTTTTTTCTCCTGACCAATAAGTGTACATATTAATTTCGATTTTTAATTTGATAGTTGAAAGGCTAGTTGAAAATTCTCGTAGCGAGAGCATAGCCAAAACTGTCAAAAGTTTAATGTCAAATAAATTCATATCTGTTGTATATAAATATTGACTATCAACCCACAACCACACACATCCCACGCATCACCCATTACCTGAAGTAACATGAAACCTCCAAAATATCAGATGATTGTAAGTAAATATTGTGAATTCATCCAATGTTACTGTTACAAAAACTGTCCTAAAAATGGCTATTTTCGCTCCTTTTTTCCAAGTTAGCGCCATTGTTGGAGATTTTTTTTTTTTTCTTCTGGAAGCACGGTACCTAATTTACATTACAACTAACATAATATACCAATTTTATTTTTAAATCCATTGACTAGTTTCCTAGGAAAGTGGTCATCCGCTTGGGTGGTCACCTTATTATACCTTTTTCGAGTCCTCTGTAAAAAACAATAAAATAGTAAAAAACATTACAAAAAAAATTCTACTGGTAGGTTACATTGCAAACTAACATGTAAAAAAAAGATCGATGTAAATAAACTTAAAAACCACTGCAAGAATATATTTGAACATTACTGTTTTTTTTTTGTCTAATAAGTACGTAAGTAATAAGTACCTTAAAGCTATCAACTTACCTACACATGTTATAAATGTCATAACATTCCTTAGATGTTTTAAAAATCCTCGTTATCGCTCGGATTTCAAACTGACATCTGCGGCTGTTATGCCATTCATTGCATCCGAGGTATGTTCAAGATTTTATCGGTTTCAGAAAATAAAGACATATTTAATTATTATTCTAATTGCATAATTATTATCATCAAGATTTCACTTTCGAATGTACTGATTGATGTGGCACCGCGGTTACATGCTTTTTATCGCCGTCAAAATATACATTGGTAATGCAATCTTTCAAACCTGAAATCCCCATTCCTGGCAAATTCAAATTAGAAACTGATTAAGACTCCATGTGTAAAGATGTATTTGCTGCACAACTTCTTTGGCAAGTTCATTGTTATTAATTACAGCTGAAAATTGGTTTTTATCATTGTATAATATGATTTTACTTACAGGGTACATTATGGCTTTCCTTAACAGCAAACTTTTATGAATGTAAACAGATGTTTAATAGCCTGAAACCGGTAAAAAATTAAAATCAAATTAATGAAATCTGGAGGATTATTTTCGATTTATCGAACTCTCGTGTAGTATTTGCTAAGATTAGTTTGGACCATCTATCTGTCTCTACCTCGTCCTTCGGTGCAGGTACATGTTTTCAAAAATCAATGTTGATAAATACGTAATTCTAGCCTAATAATCATTGCTCTACTACGCGCTAATTGCGACAGTTTTGAGTGTTTTAGTGAGACAACTTCGATTTCAATAAAATCTGAATTACTCCTCATTTCTAACTTCTTCTGTTGCTAAATGAAAATAGTTTTACATCGAATTATTGCACATTTGGGTTCCATGCAATCATCTTTTAAGATGTTAAATCGATTTAGAATACCTTTTTAGGATGTTAAAACATTCTGTTAAGCTATGTACTTTTACTTACACAACACCCTGAATATCCAGTCCAACCTTTACTTGTGAAATCGTAAGCGAAGGCACAAATAAAAGTAATATTACTGTTATTACTATTAATTTTGTATCACAAGTTGATTATGTGCTACCATTCCATAAGTTCCATGTCCAATCTAGTGTAATATTGTAGGATGAAACTAGTTTATCTATTTGTATGTGTATGAATCACAGCACCAGAGAACTGAATTTATCTATAAACAAGTAAATTACTAAGTTATAGCTGCAGTGAGAGTGAACGTACTCGTTTATTTGGTTAGCAGCATTGTTAAGGACCAAAGAGCACAGTCTCACCCCATATCGGTGGCAGAAGAGCTACTGATTGTCGGTCCCTGGGGATTATTAGCGACTAACGAATCACTCCCAACCCCCAAACTAGAAGGGATTCCAATCCTCCCTATGAAACAGTAATAACTCCACAAAAGAAATTATGTATTCAATTAAAGTAATCATTGTAACGATCAAAATTGTCTTGGTTCAAAAATACATACATAACCTATGCATGTGACAATGCAATCATATATTATTAGTACAGAAAATGAAACAATCACGTACAGCCCTAAAATATGTTCTCAATCACTTTTACCTACAGCCACAACTTATTCATATTCTATAATTAGGGATGTCTTCGAATTATTGTTGGTATTATTATTATTAATTATAGATAGCTTGTTAATCCCAGTTGTCCATAAACTGTTTTTTGAGAAAATATCGGTGTTGGTCTTTATGATTTCCTATTAGTTTCCAAAAATAAAACACAGTTTCAGATTTATCAATGATAGTACTTATTTTGATAGTATTTATTTATTAAATGAACTTGGTACTTGTAACCCCTCTCTCCCTCTCGAGGGTGCTTGCGTGGGCGTGATGTGCAACCCCAATAGTATGGGGGTTGAACAGTTGTAGGGTGCACATCGCTGAGGTAGCAGTGCCCGCCCTTAACTAGATTATGCGAGGTAACGTTGTTTTTCAGCCACGTCCATCCAGGGTATGCCCCGATTTGTTTGTTTTTGAGCGGCAAACACACGGCGAAATTGAGTTATAACCGTGCACCGTTTCGCTCCTATTGATTCCCTACAATAGACACGTCCGCGGTTCTGGTTGTTCTCCCTTTTGTATTTATTCGACTCCCCGATGGCATTCAGAACACGAAAATGAAGATCAATAAAAAAAACATGCAAGTTGATGATATTTGTGATTGGTTTATAAATTGGAAACAGACAAGCCAAAATTAAGTAAATGCAGAGAATATAAGTATATAGATATACAGTCTGTTCTACAAAAAGAATTTAACCATCAATATATTTAACCATCAATAACCCAAATATATTATTAAATGGCAGTCTTGGCTACAAGTTGGCAAAAAAAATCTATTTTAAATACCATAATTAATTTATTGAGACGTCTCCGACATTTTTTTTTTAAATTGCTCGGTATTTTTTTTTGTGTAGTCTTATACATCATTTAAAGTACTTTTCATAGGACTTTAGTAGGGTTATACTTTAAATGTCTTGCAAAAAAAGGAAAAACTGGCACCACTGTACAGCTCAGATGGCTATATTTATCCGGGGAGTTGAGGCTGACTTCAATTGTACGGAAGAATTGCTTGCTCTCCAACCAATGAAGGATAGAAGTGGCGAAGACATTTTCCAAGTAAAAAATGGTTTAACTAAATTCGACCTAAAGTGGGAAAAGCTGAGCGGAATACCTACCGATGGAGCTCCATTAAAGATTGGACCAAAAATAAGAGTTGTTGCCCAAATAAAATCAGAGTTATCTAATAATAACATCGATACCGAAGATTTGTCTGTATTCCACCGTATTATACACCAACAAAACTTGTGTGCAAAATGAAGCAAATTTGCACATGTGTTGGGCATGATAACAATTTCAAGAAAAACTGGCACCACTGTACAGCTCAGATGGCTATATTTATCCGGGGAGTTGAGGCTGACTTCAATTGTACGGAAGAATTGCTTGCTCTCCAACCAATGAAGGATAGAAGTGGCGAAGACATTTTCCAAGTAAAAAATGGTTTAACTAAATTCGACCTAAAGTGGGAAAAGCTGAGCGGAATACCTACCGATGGAGCTCCATTAAAGATTGGACCAAAAATAAGAGTTGTTGCCCAAATAAAATCAGAGTTATCTAATAATAACATCGATACCGAAGATTTGTCTGTATTCCACCGTATTATACACCAACAAAACTTGTGTGCAAAATGAAGCAAATTTGCACATGTGTTGGGCATGATAACAATTTCAAGACTTTCTCGATGACCTTCATTCAAAGCAGGAAGATCTTAATGCGAAGTGCGTTGGCTAAGTAAGGGAAATATGTTGAAGCGCTTTTATGACTTAAAAGATGAGGTATCTCTTCATGCATATGAAAGCAAAACCTATCGAGAGCTAGAAAGCAAACACTGGCTGTGTGACCTTGAATTTCTTGTCGACGTTACAACTCATGCACTCAATACTAAGTTAGAAACTCAGGAACAGTTCATTCATGAGCTTTATAGACACATCAAATCATTTGGAAAAGCTTCGACTCTGGAAAGTTAAGTATGGAAAGGCAATATGCATTTTTCCACACTTGCGAATCACAACAATGATGTTAATTGCGAATCGTCTGCAGGAGAGTTAAGATATTTGATATTTGGGGGACGGGGGGGAGAATATTTAAGTGAAGTATTTACCACTAGGTTTCGTTGTTTCGTTGTAGGTAGAAACCGTAGGTTTTTCGATTTTATAAACCAAGGACTACTCCCAATTATATTAATTATAAATTTAAAAAAATGATAAAATATAACTGGTCCATTTAATAATTACAATAAATGTACATTAATAATTATTATTATAACATATTATTATAACATACTATATTTATATACCTAGCACATATAAAGAATAATTATGATACTACATCCTGAGATAATAATATAAAAGTTATTCAAATTTGTCACAAAATGATTTATGAATTTATACATCGTTTATTAATTTTCAAAACAATACTATTATGATTATTATAATTATGGCAATTTCTTAATGGGCAACGAACATTTGTGCAAACTTCATCTGATGCACCCTTATAAACATAACACAACATTACATAACAACATATAAATATATTCACAGCACACTTCTAATTTCACCCCTATTTTGCCATCGCCCATCTAGCCATCAAAGGCACACTAATTAGACGAAATGTAAGTACATTCGGTCGTTACAATAATGACTTAAATATTTTACTACAATTGTTGTTAAATTAGTAAAGATTGTTCATACCTCATGTTAACTTCCAAAGATGCACATAGCGAAATAATATTGGAAATCAAATAACGTTGTAATTTCCTTCTCTCCAATTCAAGTTACTGACAAATATCACGTACAGATTTTCTTAATTTTCTTAAAATATAATAATTTTTAATGTTTTGTTTAAAATAAATTGTTTAGATTCATAATATTTTTTTGCTATATTGTGGAACTATCAGGTTATTAATATTGAAAAATTGAAGAAAGTGTAATTCTTGTACTAATTCTTCCGAATGTAACTTTTATATTATTAATAACCTGATAGTGCTAAACCACTATAAGAGATAAAATATAGGTATGTATTAACAAATATGACAATTGTTAATGTTTGAATTAAGACCGCTTTTACAATCGTGGAACATCCTTGTTAATGGTACAATTACCTAGGTAATTGAACCAGGAACAAGGATGTTCCACGATTATAAAACTGGTCCGTAAAATATGTTAACAAATAAGTTTTATTCTACACATTTTATTGTTGCTAAATGACTTTGTTTTTTGTCGCAATCATATAAATATCAAGAAAAAATAATCCAATGAATAGTAATTATTCCAACATACAAAGAATATTTCTGGTGAAAACTTTCCACTAGTTTAAGCAAAGCTAGATAATTGTTTTCCGTTTAAATAATGCACTAGGCTTAATCCTAAATAGTGGATTATTTCAATATTTACTGTAATTCCCTTCCAACTATTTTTAAAAACTTACTCATGTGTTTATTTTGTTCATTTAGACATTGTCTATGTTATTTATTTTAAAAGAATACAAATCCCTAAATTTAAGCCTCGAATTCTTATAAAATAAGATTATGGAAAAGTTTGTAAACCACATTAGGTATTTAATAAAAAAATCTCTCAAATTGTTTTTGTTTCTCATGACTACCAGACAATAATAGCAAAATCTCAAAAAATCGTATTTTCCAATACGATTACGATCGTATTTTCCCATACGTTTGAAAGTTAACACTGTGTGTGTTATCAGATTTTGTGTTTTAATTTTAAATATTGTAAGGAATCATTTGTCATAATTTACTCCGCAAGTACACATGTCGATCTGATCACCAATGATGAAATTATGATTGAAATTGAATTGAAATTAATCAATATTGGAGTAACAGTTTCTTTATTCAAATATATTTCTAATTAACCAATTTCTCGACGTATATGCCAATGCCTCAGCCGTAAGCCCTTTATTACTGATGATGTTACAGTTGGCATTTTTCTTTACTAGGTATTCAATAACATCAAACCTCTCGTTATAAACGGCAACATGCAACGGAGTTTGATTTACGTCATCAGTGGCATTCAAATTGCAACCGTTTTCAACCAGATGTTTCACCATATCTAAACAATTATCAGCAACGGCTAAATGAAGAGCGGTACAACCAAAATTATCCTTGACCTCGTGATTGATACCATTTTTAATTAAATAGCTTATCAACACATAGTTTCGTGCCTTAACCACCATATGCATCTGTGATTGTCCATTTAAGGCCACTACATTAGTATTTATAATAGTGGCAGAATAGTATTTCACTATTTCCAAAGATCCTTTAGGAACAACCTCATACAAATGAGAGGCAATGTTAAGGTTATATTTCTTGCAGTTATCCATGCAATAATGTACGATTCTTAAATTGTCACAGAGAGCAGATATGATCACAATTTTATCAAAATGTTTAACTTCTACTCCATGGTTTAAGAGGAAAATAAAAACAATGAGATTTCCAAGTTGTGTGCATATATTTAGAAGGGTATTTCCATGTTTATCTATTGAATTAATACCATCATGTGTATAAATTACAGTTCTGATAATATTTATAGAACCGCCAATAACAGCGGAGTGGAGAAGAGTATCTCCATTCTTATTCACCACATTTGTACTAGCCCCTTTAATTAGTAACCATTTGAAAATATCATAAGCACCTTCTCTAGCAGCTGTATGCAATGCTGTATTGCCTTCATCATCTGCCAAATCAATAGTAACGATTTTATCAAAAATATATTTTAATCTATCAGTATAATTGAAAAGGCCTTTAATAACACAATGTAAAATACTTTCTCCAGAATTATTAGCGATTGCTTTATGTGCTCCTTTATTAACTAGGTAATCAAAAATGTCTTTATTTCCTTTCCTTGCAGCAACGTGTGCGGCAGTATCACCCCAAGTATCAGTTACATGTAAGTCTGCACCATTGGAAACTAAAAATTCCATAGTTTTTAAATTGTTTGTTTTGGCAGTATAGTGCAATACAGTTTCACCATTTTTATTGATAACATTTATCTTGCAACCTTTTCTCACAAAGTATATAGGAATTTCTACATTGCGATTTCTTACAGCAAAATGCAGCATACCATCACCGTGAACATCGGCAATTTCTAGATCAGCACCAAAATAAATTAAATATTTTATTAGTTTTAGACTACTAAATTCAGCTGCATAATGCAATACAGTTCTACCACTTTTGTTGGTGATATTGGTTGTGCCACCCTTGCCCACTAGGTATTTAAGAATCTTATCGTCTCCTTTTCTTGCTGCGTAATGTAATGCAGTGTCACCGTATACATCGGCAACATTCAAGTCAGCACCAATAGAAATTAAATACTGTACTATTTTTAAATTTCCTCCGTTGGCAGCATAATGTAATATAGTTCCACCGATTTTGTTTACAACATTAGTCTTCCCACCTTTGCTTACCAGGTATTTAAGAATTTTATCATCTCTATTTCTTGCTGCATAATGCAAACCAGTAATACCACGATCATCAGCAATATCCAGGTCAGCACCAATCGAAATTAAATATTGTACCGTTTTTAAATTACCCCTGTCAGCAGCATAATGTAGTACAGTTCCACCTTTTCTGTTGGTAACATTTGTATTTCCTCCGTTTCTCACCAGACATTTTAGCATTTCATTATTTACACTCTTAGCACCAAAATGCATGGCAGTGTTACCATTATCATCAGCAATATCCAAGTGAGCTCCAAAGGAAATTAAATCTTCTGCACGTTCTAAACTGCAGTAATTGGCTGCATAATGTAGTACAGTTTTACCTTCTTTGTTAGCAATATTGGGGTTACCACCTTTCTTCAACAGGTATTTTAGAATTTTATGGTCAACATTGCTCAAAGCAAAATGTAGTGTAGTGTTACCCCGGACATCAGCAATATTCAAGTCGGCACCTAGTTCAATTAGGTACTCTATAGTTTCTAAATTGCAGTAATTGGCAGCATAATGTAGGACAGTTTCGCCTTTCTTATTGGCAATATTGATTTTGCCCCCAATGCTCACCAGGTATTTAAGAACCTCATCATTTGTACTTATTGCAGCTAAATGCAGAGCAGTATGACCACAGACATCAGCAATTTGTAGGTCAGCACCAAATGAAATTAAATATTTTATGGTTTCTAAATTTCCTAGTTCAACAGCATAATGCAGTACCGTTTGACCATTTATGTTGGTAATATTTATCTTACCGCCCTTGCTCATCAAATATTTAAGAGTATTCATATTTTTCTTTTTTGCAGCAAAATGAAGAGCAGTGTCACCATGATCATCTGCAATATTTGGATCAGCACCATTAGAAATTAAGTATTGTACAGTTTCTAAATAGCAAAATTCGACAGCATAATGTAGTATACTTTTACCATCTATGTTGGCAGAATTTGTCTTGCAACCTCTGCTCACGAGGCATTTAAGAATTTCATCATTACTATTTCGTACACCAAAATGCAACACTGTATTACTATGGACATCAGTACTTTCCAGGCTAGCACCATTATTTATTAAATATTCTACAATTTCTAAATCTCCCCATCTAGCAGCAGTGTGTAGCACAGTTACACCTTCTTCATTACTGGAATTTGTTTTGCCACCCTTGCTCACCAAGCACTTGACAATTTCCTTATTGTTATTCATTGCAGCAAAATGCAGCACAGAGTTACAATGGGCATCAGTAATTTGTATGTCAGCTCCTTTAGAAATCATGTATTCTATTGTTTCTAAATTGCCCCATTTGGCAACATAATGCAATGCAGATTTACCTTCTTCATTCGTCGAATTTGTCTTGGCTCCCTTGCTCACTAGATATTTGAGCAGTTCAACATCACTATTTCTTGCAGCTAAATGCAGCACAGTATCACCATGGATAGTAGCGATTTCTAACTCGGCACCTTTAGAAATTAAGTAGTCGATAGTTTCAATATTTCCCCATTGAGCAGCATAATGTAATACAGTTTTACCTTCATTGTTTGCAGCATTTTTCTTGCAACCCTTGCTCACGAGGTATTTAAGAATTTCATCATTAGTAATTCTTACAGCAAAATGCAGCACACTGTTATGATGGACGTCACAAATTTCCAAGTCAGCACCAAGACAAATTAAATATTCTACAGTTTCCAAGTTTCCCAATTCAATAGCATAATGTAATATAGTTTTACCTTGATTATTGACACTATTTATCTTGCCACCTTGGTTCACTAGGTATCGAAGAATTTTATCATTTCTCTTTCTTGCAGCAAAATGAAGTGCAGTATCTCCATGAACATCGGCTATTTCCATATCAGTATCAAGAGAAATTAAATATTCTATTGTTTCTAAATTTCCGAATTTGACAGCATAATGTAGTATAGTTTCACCATCTTCATTTACTGAATTTATTTTAGCTCCAACACTCACGAGGTATTTAAAAATATGGATATTTCCATTTTTAGCAGTTAAATGAAGTGCATTGTCACCATGTATATCAGCAACATCCAGTTCACCACCAAAGGAAATTAAATATTGCACAAGGCCTAAATTGTCGCTTTCGATAGCATACTGAAGTATAGTTTTACCTTCTTCGTTGACACAATTCATATTGGCACCCTTCTCCACCAAATATTGAAGGATTTTTTTATTTCTATTTTCAGCAGCTAAATGGAGACCAGTATCTCCATTAATATTACAAATATCTAAATCAGCACCGTTACAAATTAAATATTCTACTGTCTCTAAATTTCCTATTTCAACTGCATAATGAAGTACACTTTTACCTTCTTCATTCACAGCATTTATGTTGGTACCATTCCTTATTAGGTATTTCATAATCTCATCATACCTATTTTGTACAGCATAATGCAGCACACTTTCACCTTGGTCATCGGCAATATTCAAGTCAGCACCGAAAAAAATTAAATACTGTACTTGCTCTAAATTGCCGCTTGCTGTAGCATGATGTAATAATGATTTTCCCTGTTTGTCTACGACATTGATGTTCTTGTTGCCTCCTTTGTTCAACAGGTATTTGAGAATTTCTTCATTCCTATTTCTTGCTGCAAAATGCAGAACACTGTCACCGTAGGCAGTGATTTCCAAGTCAGCGCTGAAGTTGATTAAGCATTCTACGGTTTGTAATGTGCCCCATTCAGCAACATAATGTAGTGCAGTTTTACCTAAGCTGTTCACAGAATTTATCTTTCCACCCTTGTTCAACAAGTATTTTAGAATACTATCATCATATCTATTTCTTGCAGCAAAATGCAGCACTGTGTCACCAAGACTGTCAGCAACATCCAAGTCACCACCAAAAGAAACCAAATATTCTAATGTTTCTAAATTGTGGTGTTCTGCCGCATAATGTAATATAGTTGCACCTTGTTTGTTGGGAAAATTTATTTTACCACCCATGCTCACCATATATTTCATAATTTCAACATATTCCAGTCTTGAAGCAACATGCAGCACAGTATCTCCATGGACATTAGCAATATTCATGTCTGCACCAATTGAAATTAAATATTCTACAATTTTTAAATTTCCAAGTTCGACGACAGAATGTAATATAGTTTGCCCGAACTTGTTGGGTGAATTAATCTTGCCACCTACGCCTACCAGGTATTTTAGAATTTCATCATTTCTTGCTGATAAATGCAGGGAAGTATCACCATGGATATCAGAAATATGTAGCAATTCGGTATAATAAGAACATAAATATTTTACTATGCCTAAGTGTCCACTTTCAACAGCACAATGTAGAATTGTGTAGCAACGTTCTGACAATTCTCTTAGAATTGCTCCTTTATCTATTAAATATTTACAAATGTTGCATTTTCCTTCCATGACGGCAATTTGTAGCAATGTTTGACCACAACTATTTTTGGTATTGACATTAAAACCATTATTAATAGAATATTCAAGAATATTGAAATGGTCATTCAAAATAGCGTACTGAAGAATTAAGTAATCAATTACAACATCCTCTGCAGCATTTAGAATATCTTTAAATATATTTAGGTTTCCTCCCAAAGCTGCTAAATGAATAACATGTGGATTTATTGGGTAATACCTCATGTCAAAACGATAATATTTTTTAAAGTCGTGAAACTCCATGAAACCAGTACTTGCTCCATAATGCACCGACAATTTAAATAGTTCATAATATCCTTTATATATAGAGAAGTTTAATCTATCTGCCACACTTTTGCGTTGGCTATCACTAATCTCAGAAGTGTCTATCCCCCGTTCTAACAATAGTTGAACTATGTCCCACTCATTTTGTTCAACAGCGTATGAAAATGCATTCCACTCAAAAAGATTATCCTTGATATTTAAAAATTCAACACCTTCACCACCTAAAGAATCTAATAGCTTTTCTACTACAGTGATATTTTTCAACATTGCCAAATGAAGAACCGTTCTACCACATTTATCTTTTTGTTTAATAACCTCTTTTGCATTTTCCATATCTAATATTCGGTCCACATCTTTATAGTTCCGAGTTAGGATAGAATTTAGTAATTTATAATCATCTACCTGCTCAGATGAAGCGGGACTAATAAAGTACATATTCTGCAATGTCATGTAATTAAAAAAGTCAATAACTCGATTTTCTCTTTTAAAAAAGTTAACTCTAAGAAAAGTCTTCACATTGGCATTACTGAAGTTTTCTGCGAACCACATAGCAGCGAAATATTCAGAGAAAGACCTGTGTATAAATATTGGTATACCATTAACCACCTTATCTATAATTCCAGTTTTATCCTGAACTTCATCAAATGTAGCCAAAATACTGTCAATATCTATTTCCATATGTTGTAGTAATTGATGTACTTTATCTTTTCCGTATAATTCAATAATTGATAAATGCATATACTTTTGCTTTAAATCTTTCCTAATACTTTCGCACAATTGTTTATTTAATATCAAATCCATGTTCAAATACTGAAATTTTTCTTGAAATTTTAATTCGATTATTTTTTCATATATGGTGACTAAATTTAAAGAATTCTTTATGATTTGTTTGTCGCTATTCAATAATTGAGTGTCATTAGATAAATAGAATTTCTCAAACATATCTTTAAAAATAACTGATATAAAATTTACATGTAATGGTACTTCAAAAAAACTATGTGGGTCATTCATTACTAAGTAAAAGTAGTTCAACAGGGAATTCAGATAAATTTCAAATCTAACATTATTAATATTATCAATGTTGTTACACCAAGATTTTCTGAAAAATTGTATTGTGTCATTGAAAGAAAATGGTTTCAGAGAGATCAGCCTTGCATTTAATTCTGTTTTAAGCTCAACTTGGCATGCATAAGGTCTAGTTGTTATCAACAGCTTCTTTAATTTATATTTCAAAGACCCTAAGAAACTAAGCACCTGAGATTTATAATCAGGGCTGATTTCATCAAAACCATCGATAAATAGAGTCACTTCTTGTTTACTGAAATAATATTGGAATAACTTTTGCCCAAAGATATTTTCATTTAAATCCAAAGAAAGTAGCAAAAATTGGGTTACTTCTTCGTCACTAACAGTTTCCTTCCACTTACTGAATTGTGTCGAAAAATCAAGCAATTTTATTTTGTGCACCCACTTAAAACTATCAGCGTTAGTATTGAAATGTGTTATAAGTAGGTGAGTTAGATAAGTGGATTTGCCCATTCCAGCTTTTCCGACTATAATAATATTATTATCATTAATGGCTTCTAAATCACAAATTCTATCATACTTTTCGTTTAAATATTTTCGTAATTTATCCACCTTATTATATGTTTTCTCCCAAATCATGGAATTTTTACGGAACATACAACGATCTATTTTACATATTTCTCCATCATTGTCATTATTTTTATACCACTTGCGAAGTTCTTCATAACTTCTGAATTGTTGCAACCAATGAATATTATAATTTTTATATTTATTACATAATTTTGTGAAACATTGCTTATTATTAGAAAGTATAATAATGTCTTTACTTTCAGAGAAATGAGAAATTTCTGGATGAAATTGTGAGTCTTGTAGAATATGAAAATTTTCAACATCTTTTAAAATTGATTCTTCAATTCCTATGTAATGAACACATTTTTGCTCTACATAATTCTTATGTATATCACCCAAAGATGCTTGTGGCTTTCCAACTGCAATTGTTTCTTTGTTAAGTAGTTTCCATAATATATCTGCATCAATGGCACTTTTTAATTCTTGATTTATTAGTTTGGATAAAAGTAGTTCTTGGCCGTAAAACATAATCTTTGAATGTGCGAGTAATGAATCTTGTGATTTATTTGTAAGGTGTTTAAAAGTGTTAGCTTTATCAATTAACTCAATCCAATTATAATTCTTGCTAAAATCGTTTTTGAAGCTTCCCATTTGCAAAGATTTTGTTATAAATACTATTCTGCCTGCAAAAATTGGCAATATTTGTTTCAAGCTAAAATAAAAATCAATAAGGTTTGTTTTGCTATCACATTCTATTACTAATAAATCAACCTTTTTATTTTCTATAGCTTTCTGAATACATGCTATTTGTTGTAAAAATAATTGCAATTCTAAAAACACATAACCAGTTTTTTTTTGTTCCTTTAATTTTAATAGTTGTAATACTTTTATAGAACTTAGTGTAATATTATCAGGATTTATAATGTTTAAAATTTTGAATTCTTTAGAATTGAAATCAATGCCATTCAAAGCATTATTGTCAAATTTGATATTGAACTTTAATATTTCTGACTCATGTTGTGATATTAATGCAGTTAACTTTATACAATCCAAATGTAATATAATATCATTCAACATGTATTTACATTCGTCATTGCTTAGAAAGTTGTTTTGTTTATTTTTCAACCAATTGAGTATTTTAGGCAAAAACACATTGTAAACTGTATCACTATTGTTTATTATATTATCACTGTTACAAAGTTCATTTGCAATTATGTCGTTCAATTCGTCTTCATTTGGCTGTTGTACTGCTAATACAAAATGTTCTATAAAACCTTCGATTTCTTCATCACTAACTGTATCATATAAAAAACTATCATCAGAGTTTTCTGGAACGAGTTTCTGTTTAAAGTTCTTTGCAATAGTTAATTTCAACTTGATGAAGTTATTTACTTCATCTTCATTCAATTCATTCAGCAAATAAGAATATTTAGCCTGCAAGTAAGCTGAACTAAATTTACAAACAGGCTTATTGTACTCCAATGTTACATAGCCTGGCAGTTTTCTCAAATTTCCTTCATTTGGTGTGGTTAAGAATATTAAGAATAAATCTCTAAACACTTTTAGTGATTGAGATTCAAACAAATTACCACTAATTTTACAATTTTTAATATCAATTACATAATTCACCAAAAAACCATGATATCTCTCAAATAATTTATCTTCTAAATCAAGTCGCCTGTTCCTAGTAATACACTCGGCCAATTGCCTTGCTAATTCTCCTAATTTACTACACTGCTTTAGTAATGGTACCAATATGGTGTTCGCATGATTGTAGTTGAACTTTAAACGTCTAGACTTGGGTGAGTCCATAAGATCATCATCGTCTTTTAATTCATCAAATAAATGATCTATTTTATCAATGTTGGCGTTTGTAGAAATAATGAAATCTCTTAATTCGGCACCCAAAAATTCAGGTTTGGTTTTAATGTTACGATACGAAGTGAAGTACTTCTTTAAGCAAAAATCTCCATTTCTACCATTAAAAAGATCGTCACTGGTTATTTTAGGTTCAGTAGATGAAAGTTTGGGCTGTTTGTGTTTGGCTTGCAGAAATCGATAGACAAGGCAACCATGATCCTTATATTTGAACACCACGTCGTCGTATTTTTCTGCTACATCCCATTCAGTTGCAATTTCAAAGTCGTACTTCCTATTTATGCCGCGGCATACGAACAACATCAACAACTTTACCTGGTATAGTACACCATGAATTGACTTTTGAAGCCCACTTGGAGCATTTCCGGATGATGTTGATTGTGTTTCATGGATCAGTGCACTGCTCATGCTATAAAAATCCCAAATTTGTAAAAACCACATAAAAAAAACTAAACAAACAAAAATATGTACTAACTTGGTTTTTGAAGATTAAGTTTATTTAATTAGCTGCATTGCCAATTGGTTTATTTACGTATATATTTTTTCCACATTGTATTTGAATGTAACTGCTAACTGTCTGATGCTGTTGTTGCTCCTGCAGACGGGCATTATTATTATTAATAATGTGTAGCACAAAGAAAAATACTCACGTAGTTTTCAACAAGTAATCGTCCTTCTATGTATTCAGCTCCGTTGACTATTTTATGTAAGTTATTTTTGAAATGTAACAATGTAAAATATACTAAAGATTTGAGATTAACCCACCGCGATAAGTATAACCTAAAATTTTATCAGCTGTTGTGGATGTCACAGCATTGGGCAGCATATAGAGTGGCCTATCTACGTTATTTATGGTCTGATAAAAACTTTCTATTAAAAAGTTCTTCGAAAATTGTGAATAAGATTAGAACGAATGAAGTGAACAACTTAACCAAATAAAGGTAATGGCAGGGCAATAAAACAATATACAGGTAGTTTATTTGATAGACGTATACATACCGGTTATATCGATTATGTATACTTTTATATAAACGCATCAAATGACTGGACGATGTCAGGTAGTAACCAATATGCGCCTGCAATATAGGCAACCAACATTACAGCAGCCTACATTTTATCGCAGTTCTGATACCTATCGGGCTCAAAACATCCCTTTCGGTGGCAAAACTTTAAGACAAATGTGGGAGTCGTACCTATCACTAAGAAATGTTTTTTTCTGGATTTTTTATATCCTGATTGAATCAGCACCACATTTGTAATCCATATCATCCCAGAACATAGAACATCTAGTTTCTTCATGACGAAACATTAACGTCCTAAAAGCTATTAGCAAGATTAGCTGTAGTAACGAATTACAACCCAATTTAAATAATCATCATCTGTGATAAAAATAAATTTTCTCTACTTTTAAAGAATGGTCTTCCGTTGATTGACCGATGGATAGACAAATTTATAAAGCCTACTCGTCTATATTATGAGAGTATTGCAAGGGGGTAGGGGGTCTTACCTGACTCTGTCTGGGACTCCTCTCCGTCGGGAGCTTCAGGCTCTCTGAGCTGTCACCCTAGACAATGAATGATACTGTACAACAAACAAATATGCAATTTCCAAATTTTTCAATTTCCTGAATAATCTAAAAAGGGGTTTTTGGGAAGGGTGAGGAAATCAATAATATAGTATAATAAAGAATGTAATAACAGTACTACATAAAAAACCAGTACGTCACCGCAATAGCAAGTGGTATTGAGTGACATTATCCAGTAGTAAACAATCTACGAGTAGAAAATAGACTATTTTAATAGGAATTTTGTACACACAGCAACTGTTTCAGCTGACTCTGTAGATATGTGAATATTAGTCCAGGACAACAGCAATTGAAGCATTCGGCCAAATAACGGTCACTGAAATCTTGGCGCACAAAAACGACACTGAATCAACTACCGTTGATTCATTTGTTTGTTACAAAAAATGCAGATGTATTTAAAATGTTTATTGATAATACAAGATACAATAATTAATAATCTTCACATTGTATGGAATTGTTGGACACTCAATTACAAATTCTTATGTAATATTTTAAATTAAAGGATAAAAATGATTCTAGTAACCAATACTGCATTTATTAAAGTTTATTTCTTTTAATATACTCATATATTTAATCGATCAGAGTCAAAGGTCCTTAGCTAAAATGTGACTTTAAAAGTCTAGAAACTTAGTTTCCGTATGCAGCACACACAATAATATAAAATCTCAATTATTCTAGCTTTAACCTCAAACATCCGTGATATCAATAACAACTGCTGTTAATATTATTGCATTAGTAACAATTTTGGCATTGTTAACAATTATTTTCAATTATTTATTTGTTTTTTTCTTTTCTATAAAATGATAAATTTAGAATATTTCGTGTGGCGCAGGTGCAGACTGAACCACTTGAGTAATATTGGCTAGTTAGTATTCAATTTGTTGCTTTTTTTAATACAAACTCTTTTGACGATCCTCATTATCAAAAATAGTTTACGTTACCCTCATTCCAAGATTTTATAAAACCTTATCTAATATATTTGGCCTAAAAATCGATTGATCTTGTTTCGTTAAATAAATTAATGGATGCTCATCTCAACCAACCAGACTTACAATTAATTCCACTAAAACGAATCAACGTCAATCTTAGCAGATGATACAAATATACTAATGAGACACGATGACTTAAAAGAAGTGGAGAAAGGCAAAAGAGCTAGCCAAGAGAAGTACTGATTAGGTAATAATAAAATAAATAAAAACTTACCTACTCTATATATATATATATATATATATATCATACATAATATAATATGCTTTCTTAAAATTACGCATATACATATAATACTTCATAATATATTTGTGAACTTAAAGAATGTATGCATGTCACAACATAATCTGAGATCCGCATCAATTACAGTTTACTCTCTGTACCGTTTTGCATATGATTAGTAAGTGTGGCAGACGGAAAGTTCGTGTGTCCACCGAACAGGCCACGAAACCGATGGATTCGAGACCAGCACAGTAGCATACGTGCGTTCAAGAACTTCACATGAAGTAATCAGTAAACAATCTGAATCAGGATCAAGGCACAAACGTACATCGTAAAGCAATAAGTCTTTCTTTCAGTTTGATTTTCATTATTTCTTTTTTTTTAAATGCACCTCAATCCGACTGAAATATTGTAAATTTCTTACATACAGCTGTTTACAACAAATTACCCATAGCCTAAACTCGGATGAATAAACTGGCAGTTAAATATAATAAGACTAATGAAACCCACAAGCAAATAATAACTAAATCAATATATCGTAAGAACATAATCAAAACCTGTCGATACAGAAAATCCCCCAAATAACTTATAATCCACCAATTCGTAACTTAAATCACAATTCCTCTAAAACACAAATAGAGATTCGGGCTACAACGTTAACACAATTGCAAAGTTATCATTGGACTAGGGTTACAGTCTATAATAGGTGTAGTTTTTTCAAACTTCATCTTGCTGTACAGAGCAAGATGTACTCCCTTTTAATGAGCAAGTTGTTAAAAGCACATAACACAAATTTCTTATTGCTGCCATATAAATAAATAAAATATAAATATTTCTCATTAATAAATATTTCATGTCTTTAAAGTTTTTGTAAATTACTTAAATTAGTTTGTGTCATCTAGAGGAACACTTTAGTTTTATATATTTTAATATAGTTGGCAGTAATGTAGAAGACACCATGATTGTGATATGATATTAGAAAAACTATATTATATTGCTTTTCCTTAATTAATTGAACACAAAAAATAAATACATGTCAGGACATAAAAATAAATACAACAGGCTTTGTGCAATTTGACAATCAACAAAATATATACAAATCATTGAAGCTTCCCTTTAAAACGCATCAAAAACATCGGAACTCCCGACAAGGAGTTCTGATATTTCTAATCGCTTTTAATGCATAAAACATCTCTCAATAAATATATATCTCCCCCAATGGACTCGGAACACAGGATATACATCTATATAAGTTTTTGCATAAGTATTCATAAAAAGGTACGAGTTCCGGGTCCAGTCGAGGTTCTCGAACAAATATTTACAAATAAACCGGAGAAATGCGCATAAAAAATATATGAAAACAATAAATATATCTGTCTATCCTAGATTTGTATATGCATAAGAAATATATGACTTCAAAGTCACTCGAATGCCCCTTCAGAATTTTCACCCAAATGAAGTAATGACATTCCGTACATTTCTCAATAAAATGGTGTCTCTTTTTATACAACTTGTTGCTTTTGGACCCAATCTTTAGATTGCGATGGATTTTCAAAATCAGACATTTTTTCTGTCACAGACAGACATCAATAAACAAGTCTACATTCGCAGGTACTTTCAATTGCAAAAAATAACGGCAAACGTGAACTCTCGCTACACTCCTTTGTACTGTCGGCAAGAGAAATTCTTTATGCCTTTCTTGCAACTTTGTAACAATTTTCAACATGATATCCAAACAAAACTTAAGTACGCTTGACAATTTGACACATCAACAAAATTATGGCTCAACAAAATCACACCGAAATACGAAACGTATACCAAGAAAACAAACAACTTGCAAGAAACGCATAAATATTTAAACTTAACATTAAATATTAATATTTATATATCAATAAATTAAAACAATCTAGAGAGAGCATGCATTAATTGGCTTTGGGGATCTGGCCATCCAACAATATACTAACTTGTTCGTGTTTTTTGAAAGCACTATTCTCCACGAGTCCCTGATTTGACGATTCGTCATAGCCGGAGTCTGAGCTGCTGTCGCTGTACGTCTTCGTCGATGACGTATCGCTCACGTCTGTTTCCATTTTCGGCACCGAAGGCCGCAGCTTGCAGTTGTTTAGTCTGCCACTGCACGGTTTTAGGAAGCGCTCATCAACCAACACCTCACCGCCTGGACCCTCAAATATTATACCGCAGCATATCTTCACCCTAATGGTCCAAAAATCAAACAATGCATTAAAAAACCACAAAATGGGAAATTATTCAAAAACTTGTAGAAATTATAGTATTTTTAAATTGCACTCAATGATATAGGAGTAATTGAAATGTAAATATGTTGTGTGGGGTTACACTTACTTTTTCCAATAATCCATGTCAACGAACTCGCTGACCAGCGGCTGGTTCTCACGTCTCTTGGCCTGTGACTTGTGCCTTCGGCTGCTGACTGTAAGACTGTCTTCACAGTCGCTAGCACCAGGGCTGTTGGTCCGGCTGGAGCCGCCGCTGAGCCCATTCTCAGAGAGGAAGTCTACCTCGGCCATCTCAACATCCTGCCCGCCGTCGCTCTTTTCCGACAGCGCCGGGCTGTACTCCCGCTCAAAGTGCTTCTTCTTCCTGCCCAGCTTGCTTTCGCTGCCTTCCATCTGCTTCTTGTGCTTACTCTTGAACTTAGTCATGGATTTCATGCCGGGGCCAGCACGTGCATCCACTACCTGTTTTTGATACCACAAGTACATCTTAGTCTGGGTGAGCATTTAAAATAACGTGTGGGGAAATGCCCTTAAGAAACTAAATTCGGGACATTCCTGGTTTATTGACAAACAAATGTTGTTTTTGTGTGCCGGCTGTTTTCATGGCTGCTGTGTTTATGTTTTTGGCAGTGAATGTGATTTGTGTGGGTTTAGTTACTCACGTGTCTCCAATTCCTGTCTGACCCGGCTGGCAGCTTCTTCCACCTCTTCACCAGAAGAACGCAGGCATTGCAGATCTCACCTTGTCTAGGGGTTACCAGCTGAAAACATTCCAGAAAGTCCTCCTCATACTTTTTACTGTCGGTAAACCTAGAACTGTAGAGATGCATACATTAGTCAGGAATTAAAATAGTGATGAATACATACATATTATTGAATAAAACAATAATAAACAATAATGAAAGCTATTTTTCTGCATCAAATATACGGTTGCTGTAAATAAAAACTGAGCAGTATATTTTCCCACTGTAAATATGATTTCGATTGTAACACGTGCGAATAGCCACCAGTCACCTTGAAAATTGTCATGTTGATGTAAACGTTAACAATAAAAAATAAAGCCACATTTATCATAAGCAGAAAAATTGAGTGTTGGAAAATGCTGTTTCGAATAGTACGGCAATATCAAGGAAGAATCGGATCTACGAAATCATCTTGCACAAAGGTATTTGGTGATAATTAATACGTAAGGTTTCACCAGTTATCACAACTCCAAACACAACTCCGCCGTTGTTACACGAACAGGAGTGTTTGCCATGAAATGTAATATTTCTTCACCAGTAGATTCGCTAGTGTTCTTAGAAGGTTTTGAATCAATTATTGTTATTGTAGTCGCACTGAGTAATTTAACCGTAAAACCAAAAATTTCTGTCAATCTAAATGGCCGCTAAAATTGTAAAGGCAGAAATGTTGTCATTTAAAGTTAACAAGCATTTACCAAACGTTATTTAAAGTAGTTGGTAAACTTAAATGATCGTTAAATATGTTGATAATACCGGGCAATAGAATATCAAATCAGGGCCCAGATTCTATCTACACCAACTGTATTTTAATAACAGAAAATGCTCCATCTATGTTGTGAAATAAATTGTGAAGTTACATCTATTTAAGGAAACTACTTCTAGCACAATCGCTCCATACCCAGGATTGATCATACATAAATTAATAATGATTAATTTATTTATTTAGTTAATCAAAACAAAATTGCAGAATACATAAAATTGACAAAATTATGCATAAAACAAAATATGTATACTTAACACTTATTGATATTTTTTATAAACAAACGTTTGGCATAGCTATAGGTAACCCTCGTATCTCCATTTATAGCAAATTTATTTTTAAATTATTTTGAAAACAATATAAAAAGTAATCGTTCGAACTTTCCTAGAGTTTGGTTTAGATATGTATTTGCAAAAGTAATTTCCCATTTTTGGGTTTAGAGTTTTCAATCCATTCTAAATTCAGAGTGTGAGTCAATCAAGTTCACCTATGAAGAACAAATTAACCAAAGCTTTCGTTTACATTTTAAATTCCCACACCTTATCCTATGTTTACAAACAATTATCATAGCTTACTGGAAACTTATCAAATGATATCACCAGATAACTTACAAAAAGTTGGAAATGAAAAATCGTTGAAGTATCTGTTGTACACTTACCTACTAGACTTAGCTTTGCATATACAACAACCAGTAGAGGACCTATAAACCTTAGGTCGATGGAACGAAAACATGGCTTGGCTGGGGTTATGGCTGTGGCTCACTAACTAAGCAAATCTGAAAATGAAGAAGTCATCAGTTAATAAATGTGGACAGAAAGGCATGGCGAGGCGTAGTTAAGTAAGTCTGTATTTATTCGGATAACAAAAGTATCTTCAAGGAGATAAGTTAGTCCGTGTTTACATTCCCGCTATCAGCCTGGAATGATGTCAACATAGCAGTATTTTCGATCAATGTGTGTTATTGATTGTTCCTTTGTTCGCTTGGGTTGGAAGGTTAGAGATGTGTTTTAATGAGCAATTACGTTTCAATTGAAAACAAGTATACTCTTGGGATTATCTTTTGTTATTGATAAATATGTAACATTGCAGAAATCAATACATTGGTTTAACAATGTACGTAATTATTGTTGATACAGGCATCCCCCAAGATAAATAACTAATGCATTGTTGATACAGGCATTCCACTAGGTAAATAAGTTCCTAAAATTAATTTAATGGTATAAGTCAAATTTGCAAATTTTTTAAGTGCAACTTCATAAGAAACTGCAATATTTATGAAGGAAAATAAAAACCAACTGAAATATACACTTTTCAAATGAAAACATGTCTTGTGACAGCTAATTTGGCGCTGTAGCACCAAAAGGCATTTGCTCTGATTGGTTACCATTTCTTGCATAGACCACCAAAAGGTATTATTGATAACTTGGAATATTATTCCTTTTACTTATTAAAAATTACCCACTAGTATATTATCAGTTATCCGAAATGAATTTCATAAAAGATTGGTCATGAAAGAATGACATTAAATAGTGTTGATTTGTGAATAGTAATATTTTAATTTTTAATTAAATTATGTTACTTTTTATACTAAATATTAAATACTTTTAATAAATGTTTACAATAAACAACCAATAATATAAATAATACCAATAATAAGCCAATAACAAACAAATAATTAACATGTTCATAATTATTTTTTACGTGTCACACGTAAGCACGTGTCTCAGAAGTTCATTGCTCATTGGATAACAAATGAAAAATAACTTTTGTAAGCCGCCAACGGACTAATACAGTTGAAAGAAGGTTTATTTTTGCAAAAAACCTGTTATCGGATGTCGTTAACGCCATTCACTGGAGATAACTAAAAAAGGCCACTGGTGAACCCGAAATGAGATGTGTCTAGAATGCCTGTAGCAGATTATGAGTCTTGCTTAATTAAATGAATGGCCTATTGTAGATAGATTTATTCGACTTATTATCCATAATGGCTTTGACTAATCCTGCATCTTTGTGTTTTGTGTGTATTTTCAGTAAGAGCTTGTTATCGTATTAATTTTCCACCAATCTGCAGAGTGCTACAAACGAGTTTCCCGATACAAATGTACATCTATCTGTACTTCTATTTCATATAATGCAGTCAGATAAAAATATTGTATATAAATAAAGAGTAATAACAGAAACATTGATACCATATACAAATAAAATGTGACTCGATTCAGATCCGAGATTAGATTAGATTTGTATCGTTCGTTTCCATGTAAGTTTCACAACATCCATCGCCAAAGTAAGCAGGACTGTTTCTAGGCTGTTTGCTGCCCCTAAACAGTTTCAATTTTGCAGTTTACAAGACTAATATTTTTTATTTGAATTTTTAAAACTTATGGTAATATTTCTTATTAAATTTTCCCTCTTAGCTGAGCGACCACTAGGTCGGAAACGCGGCGCGCCGCGGTCAAGATCAGAGATTGCATAGGTAAACATACATACTGTCAAGCTGACAGTATATTTCAAAAACACCGGCGCCGCGTTTTATGGCGAAAGAACCTACCTTTGCAAACTACTCTTAAGGCGGATTCATAGATTTCTTACGCGACAAAGCATTGTCACAGCGTAAGCGTAAGAAATCTATGCATCAGCCGCACGCCGCGTTCCGACCTAGTGAACGGACAGCTTTAAAGTAATATTTTCCTTGTTTTCCATGTTTCCAATCTTCAGATACGGACGATTAAAGCGAATGTTTAATGAAATAGCCAAATAAATGTTCTTTATGTCCAGAGAGGACATAAACTTGCTTACTGTTACTGCCAACAGGACTTTTGTTTTGCGGTATTTTGATTCTGTTAAATTCATTCAAATTGTAATTAATTTTTTTTTAATTTTCTATTTCGAAAAAAAATGACTGTCGGACCTGGCTTTATTAGAATTTATTTCTTGTTCTGATCTCTACTATCATCTGTGTAAGCGTGAAAAGTTTTTTTTTATTAACATCCTGTGTAGACTATTTAAAATTAAGCTTATATAAGGTGACCAGACGTCCCGATTTTGGCGGGACAGTCCCGATTTTTAGAAATTTGTCCCGCGTCCCGCCACGTTTCAAAAATGTCCCGACTTTTGAAAGATTGGGTTTTTTTTCCGGGTTGGTTTTTTATTCGCTATTTTGAAGTTATCAGCTTATATATTTCGCCTATATCTGTATTTGGTAGCAGCGCTGCAGCGGCCAAAATACAAAACGGTACTTTAAAAACATGCCTCGTATTTATTATATTTGTAAATATGACATTATATTTCATGCTGTTAAAAAAACTTGTAATATAATAGTATACAAGGTGTCTGCTTAAAAAACGCCGCTAGCGATAAATCCTTTATTTATTGCCTGATTTCAATAAAACGAAAACAAAACTAAATGGCTCTACATGTCTACAGAGAGGCCCTATTTTTTTTTTGCAAAGTCTAGCAGACTATTGCTGAAATGACAGTTGATTTTGAAAAAAAAAAACAAAAATTATGTCCCCTTTGTAGAACATGTGGAGAAATTTATTTTTGTTTTTTTTAAAATTGAAATCGGGCAATAAATCAATAAATAGTTAGGGGGTTATGGAGTAATTGCCCAGCGGCGTTTTTTAGGATACACCCTGTATATTTTGCGTTTTGCGTTCTTTGTTAATTAATTTAAAATGTCCCGCTTTTGTATGGTTAGAATCTGGTCACCTTAAGCTTATATCATAAATATTTCAAGCTAAATTTGGCACCTTTTTTCTGTAGAATGAAGAACATCGACCCAATTATGACATAACACCCCAAATCTGGGGTTAAATTCGCTTTGAAAACGGTCGGTGTCGCCCTTTTTGATTTCTCCTCGACTTTCATGCGCACCACTCAGTTTGTCCGTCTGTCCCAGTTACGCGGCGACTTGCACAATTATTATTATTACGTGCCGCCGAAAAATAGGTCAAAACGTCAACGTGGAATAATTAAAAGAAGTTTAATTACCCAACCCATGCGTAACGTTCTCGGTACAAGCGCCGTTACGGAACCGATTCGTGAAGTTATTATTATTATAACCATTACAAAATAGGTATTTTTCTACTCCCTACAGTATATTTGTTGATTCCGCAACACTATATTGTACGGATATACGCCACTTTCCAGTCTCGTGTGTGGACATGAACATGCCAGGTTACAAACAATAACAACCAATAAAATTAATGTAGATGTAAGCAGACGTTAAAGTAACTTTTGCGCAACGACGGCGGAGACGGGAAAAAGTCACCTCAAACGTCAAAGTTAATCATTTTAATTATGTACATTTGTACATTTTTACTAATTATTGGTTTTGTTTACTTTCGCATGTAAGAAAAGTCGTCGTAGAAAAGTCAACTGCACAACGGGTGTGGATAGAAGTCCATATCGCACTTAGTATTTGGGGCATTCGGCTTCGGCATCGTGCCCCAAACATGCTATCGTATGATATGGGCATCATATCCACACTTGTTATAGTAACTAATATTTTCTTCAAGCTTATTAAAAATGTCCATTATCACAGAAAACAAGATGTATAGAACGAGGGCAATGTCTTGTATAATTTTTCATGTCATGTGACTGTTTATTTTTGTATTAGAACAATAATGTAACTTTCTTTTTTGTATAGGCGATTTACATTAAGACGGCAGCGCCACGGTGGCGCAGTTACGTACTAGGATTGGCCAATCCAGTCAACTGTTCTCCTATGTGTTTGTCGCACAAACTAGATTTTTGTTACTGTCAGCGTTGGAGTCGAATACGGTACAACCCTTATATATTTTGAAATTGTTGATGTTAAACCATAACCACGATATTGATAACTGTACGGTAAACGGTCGACGAATTTGATACGAATCGCACACTGTCGCAAAACAAACACATAGGAGAGAAAAGTTGACTGGACTGGTCAATCCTATAATAAAGGATATACAGGTTGTCACTAAATTATGTGGACATGGCTTAACCACAGATTACTGGGATCAAAAAAGACGATTTAACAAAACTTGTCTATATACAAATGCGTTTGGTTTAGCCAGTATTCAGATTCAAAGTTAATTTAAAAAAAATCAAAATTTCCTTATAAAACGAGAACGTTTACAATGATTTGGATATTGTTTGGTATGACACTTTACACGGGTATTACTCATATTTTGACATGATATTGTTACTATCAGTAGACCGGTTGTGTATAAAACGAGTGGGACCCAACATTAATACAATCATATTTTTTAATGACAAAAGCAAATAAGTTTAAAAAAAAATTAAATCTGACGCAGGCATTCATTATTAAGTTTTTTTGTATCTTTATAGTTTTTGTTATCTGTTACAGTTTCGACACAAAAAAATAAAATATGAGTGACTGCCCTACACTCGTTTAGAAACAAATCATCAGTGAATACAATTTTGTGGTTAAAAAGTATATGTTCAGCTCTTTTTTCCTGAATAAATCGGCAAAACGCAAAACGTAGGTCATAATCAGCTGGTAAAAGCTCTTGCACTATTTGGATATCGTATGAATGAAGCAATTGCTATGATTTCCAAACATTTTTGCTCGTTATTAGGGCTCCTAAAATCCTAAAACCAGCAACATATCTGTTTTATCGGCGTAAGTGTACTTTATATTCATTGTTGTGAATAAACCATCATCAATCCGGTAACTAGATTACATTTGTTTCCAAACGAGTGTAGGGCAGTTACTCATATTTTATTTTTTTGTGCCCAAATTGTAACAGATATGAAAAACTATAAACATACAAAAAAAATAATAATAATGAATGCCGATTTGATTGTCCGATTTGATTTCTTTTAAGTTATTTGCTTTGTCATTAAAAAATATGAATATATTAATGTTGGGCCACCCTTGTTTTGTACACAGCCGGTCTACAGATAATAACGATATTAGGTCAAAATATGAGTTATACCCGTATAGAGTGCCATACCAAACAACATCCAAATCAATGTAGACGTTATCTTGTTATACGCATTTTTATTTTATTTTTTAATTAACTTTGAAGCTGAATACTGGCTAAACCAAACGCATTTGTATATAGATAAGTTTTGTTAAATCGTCTTTTTTTGAACCCAGTAATCTGTGGTTAAGCCATGTCCACGTAATTTAGAGACACCCTGTATAGTACGCAAATGAGCGGATAATGTAAATCGACTATTAGTTCAATAATAATGTGAAGGGGATTTCTTGTGTGCAATGGTGGCAATATTGATTTCACCAAGTTGACTACTGCCAAGATGTGTTAAGCATAAAAAAGATAAGCATAAAGATATGTTAAGCATAAAAAAATTCACTGGCATTTTTAATATCATAAACTATCATGTAACCAGTTATGAAATGCACCATTTTGTGTAATGAGTGTGATGTTTTGACGTGTTCAGAGTGGTTGTCCAGTCATTATAGGCACACAAAAAGTGAAAATGTGCAATTCAGGCTCGGATAATGTCGCTAGCGATATCGAAGAAGCTGCACAACATGCGCTTTCATCAGTAAATAGACCAAAATCAAAAGTGTTGAATGATTTTTTCATCACCAGTTGCGAAAAGTGTTTAATTTCCTAACCAGTTACGAAAAGTACGACGTTTCGCAACTACTGTCGGTTTTGAAAAGTAACACTTTATATGCCAAATTAGAAAAACATATATGCAGCCCAACGATTATTAGACAACTACGTCAGTTGGAACTAACATGCTTTTTTAAGTCCTATCTGATATTCTAATTGATTTCGAGAACAATAACATATTCATGAGATGGCTTACTATTTGGAAAATGTTACGAAACATTTAAATATCAACAAATTGATTCACAAACTACAAAGTCTTCCTCGAAGATGTGTAAAATCTAGGGCTAGAAAACATAGTCTGAAGCTGCATTGTTGTAAAAACAACGCAACCCAGTGATAAGTGGCGCCGACAAACATCATGGCATGGCCAAGTGTCCTCAAAAGGTATTTAACAAGTAGAAGTCATCAACAAGTATGCATGTGTAGAGGAGAGTGTCATGCGATGTACGAGAGCGTCGGTCGGTGCGCCACTTTCATCTAGTCTAAAAATAGCCAGACTGAGAGCCAGACGTTCTTGCAGCCATCTCACCTGTTGCATTCGAAGAAGCGCTCCCAAAATAGACACCATCTGTCGCCGCGTACGCTGGTTACAATAACCGCATGAACAGTTAACCTCGTTAATATTAAAATAAAAACCAATTGAGGCGCGGGGACGCGTGTGAAGGCGATCAACGAACCGGGCCGGGTTTATATCGTATCACATCTTCACATGTATCAATTTATTGTTATTTTGTAATGATCTCTTGAAATAAACATATATCATCTGTGAGGCGGGAATTTTTGTTGCCATTGCTCCATAGGCAGAACGAAATGAAAAGATATATGAAGTTGTTTACCACTCGGAGAGTGTTGCTACTGACCGGTGACCGGGACATTGCAAGGATCTAAAATTAAAAGCAGATAAACATGTTTGCAGAGTGGGAGGAGCCACAATCCACAATGCATACACAGTTGCGACAGCCTCCCGGAGATGGACCCGGAGATTTCATGTATTTATAAACAGTAAACCGAGATAAGGGAGGTCAAGTACGACCTGGTGCAAGGTACCCGCCTATATTCTTGATTCAATGAAAGGTGTCAGGATCGCGAGAACCCAAGGAGATGAGCGACAACCTCAATTCGGAGCATGTACCAGAATTCGCACCTAAAAGGTAATGCCTGCGTGCGAACTGAGCATGCGAAAGTGAATTGAATCGATCAAAACATGCAAATGTACACGTTCAAGTTTGACCAATGAAAACATAACATATCTAGTCATAGGCAATACCCAATACTTTTTCAAGTAGAACAAGCAGCGTCAATTTTTTTGACAAACATGTAAAGAAATAACACACATCCGCACGTTACTATTCATAGATAATCCGGTGTATTGCGTATCAAAAATGTTAACAGTTACTTGACAGCATCACATTCGAATGTCAGATGCATGTATGTCATACACGATTTTGATAAATAAAATTGATAGGTACTGTCAAGTAGACAATTAATTGACAAAAGTTCCTTTATACGACCTGCGCATTTGAAATAATTTAGCACAATGAGCGGCGCTGCCTACCCACGAGCGGGAATTTCGAATTAGCACAGCACTGCGATTATCGCAACTGGGACTCACAAAATCAATACCTATATTCCGGTATACTTTATTTTCAAAATATCGTGACATCGGTATTAATACCGGTATTCCTACAAATAATGTTATGATAACTTTCTTGTCAAACAAGTGCCATCGTGGTTAGGTGGCGCCATAGCGGCAAAAATCGACAAGTTTTGCTGATTGCCGATTGCAAATTGCGCAGGCCGTATATGGTTAATTTTTTACAAAATCAAGCAGGTTGTGATGTCAATTATTGTTGTGGGCCGCTGTCAATTTTTACTGTGACAGAAAATTGTTGAAAAATTACTTGACAACACTTGTCCTGTACAATTAACATACTCATAATGAAGTCATGATATATGTTTTTTGTTATTTTTTTATAAATTTTTCAAATTCAATTTTTTTTAGTGCTTTTAAGGACTCCGTAGCCATCCCTGAGTGGCGTACTGTTGAGCTGTGTCCACTATTTTTGGGACACCCTGTATACGATATTATACATATACCTTAAATTGTATGAGGAAGTGGTTACTTCTTGGTGAAACATTTTGATTAGGTTAATAAAGAAAACACTTGGTATTCAGTTTATATCTCTTGAGAATGGCAGCAGTGCCGAAACAATTGTAGAGCAATTCTTGTGAAACTTTACCAAGTGTTTTCTTTATTAACATATACCTTACAAGAAATAGGATCATAAAAATAATATTAATATAGCTAGTTTTGCAGACTCTATAGCTTGCTTTAAATTGTTTCCATGTAAATTTAAAGATAATTCGGACGTTGCGTTGTGTATGCGACATCCTCGAATATTACAAATCGCATGACTTATGTCTATATAAATATCTATATAAATTTGCTCTTAATTATTTGAACAATATTAAAAGTCTTACGATTATTTGGATTTAGCAACAACACATGGCTTTTATGGGTCGTATTGTAGCTTTAAACAGTGTTAAAGTTTGTATTTGTCTGAAAACAATTATCACTTAAATAGTAATATAAAGAGTGAGAGAGTTAAGCACAAAAAAATAGAGAGGCCAAAGTGCTGAGGGGCTTTAGGGAACCTACCCAGGAGAAGAAAAGACTGGATGAAATTCGAGGTGGATTGAGAAGTTTACAAATAAAAAGATCACTGACCGGCGAAATTATGTTTACAAATCTGCGGCTTCTATTTTCACCTCGGTCGCAACTGCACGCGCATTTCTGTAGCGACAAATATGCATAATTAATAAGAATTATTTTTACTGTTCCTCGTACCTATCCGGGCTACCCCGCTGCAAAGTGCGACTTTTTGCAAGCAAACAGGTTTGCTAGGTCGAAACAACAAAATACTGTCGCACAAGCACGCAGGAACAGAGGCGGGCGCTTGCGATTTGCCTCGCGGGATTTGGGCAGCATTTCACGAGTCGAAACCAACAACAAACAAAGAACATGTGTGGATAGGTACATGTGGTTTACACATGTAAACCTATGTTACGATGCAATTTGTAAATTTCTAGAGCGAGCATTCGCTGAACTTTCAGTGGTTTTGCATTGCATGCAAAAACCTTGGCTGATATTGAAAGTACACACATGGTACTTACAGTGTGTTAACCAATGACCGCCGGAACGGAAAAACATAAGACCGACTGAATTGAGATAAGAAAATTTGTTTGTACATAGGGAATGTCTTCTTGGAAGCCATGCGTTTAATTTTTTCGTTCGCTTGTAACCGCTTGCCTTTGAATGATTTATTGGAACACCTCCACATTCGATCTAAGTATACTCTATTTTTTCTAAACTGGCGTCACGTCATCAAACAGCTGTGTGATGAGGTTTTTTCGTACCTACGTGATTGTTTTCGAGAATATGCATAATAATAGTTTAAGAATCGAAATTAATCTGAGGATCATTTGCTACATAACACTGATCACCGGTGGTTATAAATAGGTAATCGGTGTATTAACAGCGGACACAATTTTCGCCTGCCAATCATGTAATAGATCATGTTATGTTGGCAGCCGTGATATTTTTTCGGCGACGATGCCACATCTTTTTCACTAACGCATGCTCATACATGTGTGTATAACCTAACTTCTTTGACGTTTAACTTGTTACATTTGATCGCTTATTACAATACATATTTTGCCATTGTAGATGTTAAACCATAACCACAAGATTGATATCTGTATGATAAACGGCAGAGAAGTCGACGAATTTGATACGAACCGCGCACTGTCGCACAAGATTGCACGGGCGCAACAGCTGATTGCAGCCATTTTTAAATACCCAGGACAGCTGGCAACCTTGTAAAATTGTGTCATCATTATTATGATTATTATTTTGATCACGTGAACGCCAGTTTAGAAAAATTAGAGTATACATAGGGAATGTCTTCTTGGAAGCCATGCGTTTAATTTTTTCGCTCGCTTGTAACTGCTTGCCTCTGAATGATTTATTGGAACTCCTTCACATTCGATCTAAGTACTACTTGGTACTAGTTTTGACCACCAGTCCTATGTTTGTATCAGAATTTCGCCACCGCAGGAGACCTTCCGCTATCTAAGGTATGATTGAGTGATTTCCAGAACTATTGCACTCTCGATCATTCAGTTGAGCAGAGTTTGCGTCGTTCAATTGACTGTCATTCGACTTTATACAACTGATTGTCAATAGATTTATCTTGATTTACGCCGGCAAGAGTACAATTGATTACACAGTGAAACAACACACATTATGGTGCCGACCATAATCTTTTATTATTTTTTTCGATTCTTAAACTATTGTTATGCATATTCTCGAAAACAATCACGTTGGTACGAAAAAAACCTCATCGCACAGCTGTTTGATGACGTGAACGCCAGTTTAGAAAAATCAGAGTATACCTGGGTCGCTTAGGACCGTATCTATAGTCTGTACTTGAGTTTGAGTTTTACTCAAGTTGTACATTTGGTTGCGTGTTCTCTATAAACATTTATGCACCAAACGCAACCAAATATACGACTTGAGTGGAAATTCGCTATTTCTTAAATCTTCCAATTCTCATTTCTGTCTCAAAATTAATGGAACAGTGTGTACAATTAATAGGTACAATTCTTATCCTGATGCAGTCATTTTATTACATAGCAGGCAAAGGTAAAAAAGTGTTTTCAATTGGTTATTGCACTGGTGAATCATAGCGCTTGTTCGAAGCGTCCAAGTCCCAAGAATTCTTCTTGGAATATCGCCCGAAATGTTCCACGATAACCTCTTAAAACAAATAGGCAGATATTTGCGTTTGCTGAATCGGTAGTATCGATTTGCCCAAATTAAGGTCTCAATTTCATTGCACAACAAAAAATTGTTTGCCCTAGATTATCATTCGAATCAACTAAAATCGTTTCGGCCACCAGCTTACAACTGACAGTTATTCGATTTATAAGTATCATGCATTGACCAAGAAACGAGTTAACAAAACTAGTTCAGATATAGAACATATTATCGTTCAAATAAATTGGAACCCTTTAGAAATGTACGAAAACTGATTCTCTCCGTCAGCGACTAAACGAGCAATTGATCTACCATTCGATTTATGGCAAATAACTGGTTGGGTTCGACTTGGCGAACAGGATTTGCGACTCTCATTCGATTTATAGGAATCGCGTCAGCATCTATCGAAGAACTCTCATTCGATCTATAGCAATCGCCTCGGCGACCATGGTTCTGTAATCCCGATATTTAGGTGTACGAAATTCTGAGAGGAGTTCTTGAATCAGGGGATAGGTGCTGCTTGGGACTCCGCCATGACCTACGCTAAGAGGAGCGTTGGGGCCCAGGCAGATACAAAAAATTAGCAGGGGCAGAGTAGCAGCCCATCACGTCTCCGAACGTACATATGTTGTACACGTAAAACGGCGCGAAGATGTAAAAGGGCATTCACCCCGAAAAACAGCATCACAAGCGCGCGCGATCGATGACACGTAGACCAGTCGCCATCATGGAGCGGAATGCTTGAGCATGTGTGCGGTGCCGGCCTCCTTCGCCCAACGTCACCACCACTAACACCTCCACCTCGACAAGGGGAAGACGAAGGTAGAATGTAGCCGGCGAAATGCATCCCACCTTGATCCACTTTTTCGGCACGCAGGGAAAAACAAAACAGTTGCATTTCGAAAGTAACAAAACACGCATGGAAATAGTTTGAAAATAACGGTCGATTGATGCGAAACCTTTGAATAAACATGAAGTCGTTGGATTAAATTTATATATTTTTAATAATAAAAATTTCAAAGAAACATATCTATAAGACCAGGCCTTTTTGAGGCTAAACAATGCGTCGATAAACATGCGATACCAGCAATTATCTCCCCCACAACAGAAAACCAATGGCCCATTAGCGATTGGATAACGTTCTGTAATTATGAAACAGTGAAAAAAATCGGCTGGCAAAAAGAAATTGGCACTTTCTATTTTACTTGCACTTGATTAACGAAAAAAGGCCCCGAATCGGTGTCAAGAGCGGCACCAAGCAGAAAAATGTCACGGCCCCGCGATTTTAGTTAACTAACCAAGGGTGGAAAGCTGACCGACACGTGAGGATCCGGTGGCGGCAGAGGGCTGCAAGCACCCCTGCCACCCCCGGTAAAGACGAAGCAGCCACGGGAAAACGCCCCCGGTACAGCGAAGGGACTGCAACGGTAGCCCCCGCCGCCGCCGGCGCTCGAAATAAATGTTCTTATTACACCCTGACCTGATTTAAGGGGCTCTATACAGTACTGCCGTGCATACGCTTGCACGGCCGACAGGACGCCACCATAAAACAGTTTATTTTAAATTAAATACATGGTAATTCGCGATGACAATCAATTTACCTGAAGCAGTTTGCCACACGACACTTACTCCGACAAGAATCACAATATATTTCGCCGTAGATTTACAGAAAACCCAAAAATAAGGAGCACAAAGAACTTACCAATACAACACAGGTGACGGCAGGGAACACAGATAATGCGATGGCAATGCGCACGCGCGAGAATTACTATCTATTTTCATACTTTAATCGGCAAACAGGCTTTAATCCAAAACAAATCGCATCAATATACCTATAAAATCCTAAAATATGAATTTACATGTCACTCTCTGGGTCTATACTTTATAATATACTAAAAAATTGGTTTCAAATGTGCCAATTTGACTTCAACTTCCGGCGTCTCCTTACGGCAAAGTCACGTACCTCACACGAACATGTCAAAACTGCAATCACATAACTTTTATTAACACGGTTTTAATTCTGTAAGAAAACAGTATATCTGCAAAATGTATGACACAGTTACTGTTGATGTGCAGACGGTGTATTGAAAACATCTTTATTTAGCAATTACAGTGGAAAATCGGTAATCCCTCTGGCGGCCGAATGCGGGAAGCCCCACATAAAACACTCCCATTTGTGAAACTGTCAGAAACAGCTGATGCCGTGAAAAAAAAAATGGGAATTCCCTTTTGAAACCGACAGCATCGAAATGTGCGCCCCAGAGCTTCACTGAGCCCCATAGCGAGTAGCGCCATCATCACGGCGAATTATGGAAACGGGTTCGCACAGCTTTAAAGTGGTGCTCCTGGGAACCGGCTGCGTAGGCAAAACCAGCATCGTCCTTAGATACACAGAAGACAAGTTTAACAATGAGCACCTGAGCACCATACAGGTACGCACGGCCGGCACCCTTCACTTGGGTCTTTATAGCGAGTCGTTTTGCAGGCTTCTTTCCTAAACAAGCGGCTCAACATCGACGGCAGGCGGATAAACCTGGCGATATGGGACACCGCGGGGCAGGAGAAGTTCCACGCACTCGGGCCCCTCTACTATCGGCTCTCCAACGGAGCTGTTATCGTCTACGACATCACCGACCAGGACTCTCTGCTGAAGGTGAAGAGCTGGGTCAAGGAGCTGCGGAAGATGCTCGGCACGGACGTCAGCCTCGTCATCGTCGGCAACAAGACTGATTTAGAAAAAGATAGACAAGTTAGCTTAGAGGAAGCCCAAATGTACTTATATATACAATACCATATTACGGTGGATTCATACTTTATGCACCGATGTGCTTACGTAGTGATGCGATAATGAAACATTGGAATTGCTTTAGTAATTCGTGACATTTCATATTTTTGTTTCACTTAGGCCCAGTTTTACAATCGTGGATTATCTTTGTTCGTGATACATTTGCCTAGGATACCATTGTTGACAGAATGGTAACCTAGGCAAATGTACCACGAACAAAGATAATCCACGATTGTAATACTGAGCCTTAGTTGCAACCCAGCGCTGTATATCATTCCTACCACTCTGAAACTGCAAATCTGAATTTGTTGTCATGCGAAACTCATAAATCTGATTTTATCGCTTATTCCATGTTTCAGAATCTACTCACTGAGTAAGTGATACTCGTGTATGCAATCGTGTATTTATCTTTAACATATCAAGCGAACACTTTCTCAAAACTATCATTTGACAGCTTTTTAGCACTTTTTTGGTTTTGGCACATTGCCGACGACACAATATGAATTGTCTATACTCTTTACCAATGGTTCCCAAAGTGTGCAACGCAGCACCTTTGGGAGTCGCTGCTTCTTTGCAGAAGCTCCGCGGAATATTGCAAAAGCTTTATAATTAAGTTGAAAAAACTCGAATTAGAAAACTTTAACCTGTCTCAGATTGATGAGGTTGATACATCATGAAACTCCATGTTAATATATAAATAAAACACAATTGGTGTGAGTTTCACAAAATATTTAATGTTGTATTACGACAATTGTTTCGCCACACAGTGGCTTCATCGGCAGATGAAAACTCTTACCTGTCTATTTTGCGGAGTCACTTTATGATTTCCAATGAGACTGCTTTCAATCATATTAAATACAAAATTGAAAAGGTTAATTAAAATTAGTCATGCTTTGACTTAGGGAAGGGTGCCATAAGAAAACCGTGGTTCAAAAAAGATGTTCGAAAAAATTTGGCAACCACTGCTCTATAGTGTTCAAAAACATTGGCAATGTTAATTTTTTTATATAATTCCACAACATTCACCTTGCTGTTTATGAAATGATATCTTGATTACTAAACACAAAAGCTTTCGAGTATCTACTAATAGTCAACTCGGTATCAAATGTGCATATCAGATATACAGGATTTTTTTTTAACTTGGTAACCGTCTCTTCTGCCAGTTCACATGTATAAACAATACCTCAAAATGTTTCAATGAATGAATCAGTTCTGGGAAAATGCCTTACAAATTGTTAAAGTACTGCAAAACGAACCAAGTATTGCTGATTTGAAAAAATTAGATGGGGTGAAACCATTACCATGACTAATTATTTCGTAGTTTAGATTATGCTCACAGAAATTCGAACCTACTTCTTTTGATCATGAATACTTTTAAGTAATTGATGCAAGTCAGCTTATTATCTATCGGGGTTGAAACCGTGTTTCAACCCCGATAGATAGACATTTCTCCCCGATAGACATTTCTCAATTGACTTTATAATAATATGCTATATATCCCTTTAAAACTGTCATAATGTTCTCAAAGACCTTGAATGCACGGTGAGTTTTTATTTTCTAATGAAGCTTACTAGGAATGCTCATCAAAGGCTGGACATCCTAGACACACCACTGATTGTGAAGGTCGTGTTCTTATGCTTGTGACAGTTCAGGGAAATTTGAGATATGTGGAGAAGCTTAATTTCAGCAAATCTTGGTATGGTCTATGTATCATAGAATTCGAACATTTATGCCTTTAATAGTATATCTTTGCTTTGTTTGCCACCAATTCCAAGCCTTGGAATTGAGGAATGAAATCGACTCCCCTTTAGTGATGCATCTTGATTTTGTCTTTGGGCTCATGATCTTTGCAGAATGGTCAGAAGACTACCTAGAGAAAGATTAAAATGTTGCACGACGTACACCTCTCACTCAAGAGATGTATGCCATGGACAGCTATCTGTTTTTAGAATAGGTCATTCTAATAGTTATTCCCGGAACATTAAATGCGAATCGTAATGGCAATAACATATTGTCTTAATGTACAAGAACTGGAAATACCTATTTTTCAGCAAGACAAAATGTGGGGGATGCACATATCTGCTTTAATGACTTTCGTTTGCCGGAATCCATTATTAATATTTACATAAATGTTGTTACAAATTGTATCTAGTTGTGTCATTGTTTCTTAGTATGAAAAAAAATAATTTTCCCGAAAATTTCATCAAAATTTCCTCCCATTTTTTAGTGTTCATTTACATAATGCGGCCAGTATATTATATAGTGTTATATAATTAAGTGGTAAAATTTAAACAACAAATCGGGAACAAAGAAGACTATTTCAATCTATCGCCATCTTTTTTTTTTATGTAAAGGTTCAATAAGTTCCGGAGCACTGCTGGCTCAATAACCCTTTCATGCTTTCCCCTGTGAACTCCATAGTCAATCAAGGGTGCCTTGAGTTGTCTTTTATTATACTTGTAGTGGTACTGTATGGTACTATTCCTCTGTGTTCAGGTCGGCGGACAATTTCTGCTTCTTAGCATAAAATTACGTAACTCGGGCAATACCTGTACTTGTTTGAAAGAGTAATTCTAGATAATCACTACGCTGCGTAATTTATGAATCTACCAGTACTACTATTTAATTTTCATTACACCTATAATCCACGATGAAATTTATGGGGATATCATAGAAAATCCATAGAAAACTTGGATACAAACAGAAATTCAACAATTTATAAATCACTTAAAGCTAGAATTGAACGAACCTCAACCTTTCTTTCTTATCTTATTCGTCCTCTTTGCATTATTTTGATTCGAATGCAGATGTGGTGATTTTAATAAAATAAAACTAGTCGTAGTCAGTGCTTGGCGTGTTGACTATTAATGTTTAATTTTTAAGTGATGCAAGATGAATAAGGTTAAATGGTACTGACTACATAACAAATAAATTGCCTGTCAGAACTAATAAGGCTCAATAAAAAAATAGGCTTCTATTGTAGGTACAATAGAACTCTGAAACTGTTCGTTAAAACTTACATAACTTAAGTAATAAAGTAGATTTTGCATCTGTTAGTAAATTGGGAAAAAGATATGCATATAATTAAAATTAATTATGAAATGTTTAATTTCCACAGAAATTTTCATTTCATTATTAAATTTTACTGAGTGAATGGAAACATGGAAATATTTTTCTGTTATATCCAACGCTCGCAGTATTGAGGTATTACTTTAAGGCCTTGGGTTCGATACGAGCGGAGAGCGACAAAATGAATGTTTTATACACATTTTGAATGCAGCCTGCTGAGAAAACTTGATGCTTTGTGATTGCCGCTCACCTCTGCTCCTAGACACTAATATTCGCCCCGCTCACCGCTCGTATAGTACCCGAGGTCTAATATTGTATTATAATGAAACATTTTACAGTACAAAATTGTCTTATTATATTATTGTGAGTGGCTGCTGCAATGAAAATTATTGTAGTTCGTGTTCATAAATTAATAATGCACACCTAATAAGCGTAATAACAACAATTATTACTTTCAGGTATGCCAATAAGGTGGGCGCGATGCACTGGCAGACGTCGGCGAAGCAGAACGAAGGCATCGAAGACATGTTCCTAGCTCTGATTGAGCGGATGCTTCAGCGTGAAAGTGAGCAGGAGATGCAGAACGCAGCAATTACCCGGCGGGGCTCGCAGCGGAAAAACGTCGTGGTTGTCGACGATGAGCAGGCGGCACCAGCGAGTCGAGGTTGTTGTGGGAGCGGAGCGTAGCCCTGCAGTACCTGGAAGGAGTCCTTCGAATACGATTTTACCTATGAGGTGCCTCCAATGTTGAGATCCGTGCATTTGCTTTAGTACTACTTTTTTTTAGTTATGTTAATTCCATGCAATAGTACTCTTTCTTGAAATGTGTGATACTTTTAAAGTGTAAATATATTAATATTTGTTCTATACGAAATTCTATTCAATATAAAATTGTTTTAGATGATTTGGCTTGTCTTTTCGGCCGGTGAGGTGGAGTATTAATCCTATTCAGATTAGTAACAAAGTGTCTGCTTCATAATGAGGAGGTGCACAATTATATCTTAATGTAATGAGTGTTGAGTAACAACCGGCTGATGTTTTCATTTCTAAAGACGTTATGCAGATGGTGAAAAGGAAAAAATTCATATGTAATACCACGAATACGTCTAATATCGATCATTTTTTTTGAGTGCATTTTTGGTTTTGCAATTGACCCTAGTCGGCTGAGGGGGGACAAAAAATGAAGAATGCCAATACCAATTGAATTAGGCCGTTGCCTTTATAATAGGATGTAGGTATAAGGTTATGAAATTGCACCAGCATGGGTTCTTGGCCGACTAGCCCTTTTCCTAGTGCGGGTAATCAAAATAAACGTACTAATGATTGATTTTAAAGAAGTGCCTGTGTGACATCAAAGCAAAGAAACGGGCTAGGAGCATATTACTGGTAATTGTGCAATTGTGCTAGGGATAAGGTTGCTAAGGATGATTGGGTGACACTTCAAAATTCTGACAACATAATTGGCTAATAAATGTCACATGATAGAAGAGTGCAATATTCAGTTTTAATATCACAAGAGGATCGAAAATAATCGTTTATTGATTACTTTGATCGAGCATCGAAACTATGTCTTTGAGTTAGGTCTATTTTCCGATTAAAATCTTCTAGGACTTTTTCTGGAGAAGTTTTGCGGAAATAATCCAAATCGTCCTCCCTCCCTCCTTGTAATCGGTTCCATCGGCTCGCTTTATGTTGAAAGCTAAGCCTTTTAGAATACCTGCCAAGTGTTCGAAGTCTGCTAAAGAAGTTCGCAGGCGTTAAAGACTCAATTGCTACGCTTATTTTAAACCTGAAGCATTTCCAAAGCGATTCATTGCGATTTTATTTGACGTTTGTTAATAAATACAAAACTTTCTTGTCATGACAGTAATTAAATCATGGCTATAGATTTAAATTATTATCCATTATTTTTGCTTTAACGATATTATTATTCATTCACGATGTATTTATCCAGTAGTAGACCTTGGTTTGTTTTCTTGATATTAAATACAAAATTGAAAACGTGTGTCACCTGCGTGACATCGACTTGAAAATACCCTGCGACAGCATTGCCACAGCGTCGCATAAGGAATCTATGAATCAACCTTTAGTGTACCCAACCTAATCTAACCTGACCGCCCACGTCCACAAGCTTCCATTTTACTTGAACCAGCCTTCCTTAAATGTGTCATCTTTGTCATTCGTGTCATTAATTTAATGTCGCCAGCCATCCTGAATTAATATTTTCGACAGCTGTTTTCTCGATTAGTTTTCTAGTCCTATAGATAATTTATTTTCCGATCCGCTTTGCCACACCTCCTTCCCTAAGACATTCACAACCAGGTCTTCTCTTGCAGTTGCAGTAAACTAGAATTCACTTCTATGAATCATCCATATGTACAATACAATCAACCCATATTTACAATTTTCTAAATGATTAGGTGAATTGAATACTTTTACTCTTTTAATTCAAATTAAGGTTGATGTTATTATGTTATCTTGAAGTTTGTGTAAGTTCGATAACGAGGAACTAAATTTTACAATTATTCCACCTTCAAACAGGTGCCCAGCGTCAAAATGGCGGAACACATTGAGGCATGTCAAGATCAGCATCTGCGCAACTCTATACTTCGTCTATATATTACATGTCTGTGGTTTTGGCCCATTGTAGAGATACATCATAGAAAATTTAAAGCTCTCTGATATCACGCTTAAATGATGTATTAAGGAGAATATGTATTAATAATTAAATAAATGTAATAGTGTTTTATTAAGGAGTCTTACAATTATATTATATATTACAGTTCAGTAGAATGCTACTGTAAAAAAAGTTTGTTTTCGTATAATAACATGATCAATGTACCGACACTGCAGTCCCTTTAAAAAGTGGGCAGATGTGGGAAGGTCGCCAATTTGGTTCGTAGGGCCAACCGCAGACGTGGCAGATAAAATACAGAATAAATACACAGCGACAAAGAGGGAGAAAAAATAATTTACATGATCGTCTAATAAATACAATGAAAGCAAGGCACAAGGTCGATGAAACAGTATGAATAAAAAATGCAAAGAAATCAATATACTATATAATTAAACACAAAATCTTAACTAACTATATGTACAATTGAAAGAACGTCACCCGGAAATGTACAGGGTCCTCATACGTCAGTAACAATTATGCTGAATTTTGATTCAGCCATTATTTTAATCTCAAATAGCACCTTTAAATAAGTATCCGTTTTAATGCTGCTTTGCAAATTAGGTTGGTCCAATGAATTTATTTAAATGGATATGAAATGTTTTAAAGTCGCAATCGTTCGGACTAGATATTTTGTCAAAAATTTGCACAGCACAAAACATTATAAAACATTTGTATATGTTTATATAATATATTTATAAAAAATCTATTATCTATAAAAAGTAAAAATAAATTACGAAATATCCATTGAAATCATGTCGGATGAATAACGAAATAACTAGTCTTTGAATATCAATCTTTCAATATTTTTTTAGAGAATCACAACACATGTTATTTTAAAAACTATAATACACAAATATTCTACATTTTAAAAATTCACTTACTCTACTCATTCTTTTCACATAAAATACTTTTTTATTACAACGAAAAATATATGTTTTGATCGTGAGTTAAGCATCGAAGAGCTTTGATGAAAATATGCACAGTAAATTCCAGAAAGAAAAAAAATACAATACAATATGGAGAAACTGCCTTTTATAGTAGGTATAGTTGAACAAGAAAAAATAAATCACATGAGCATATTAAACAAATGCTGAATTTACGTAATTTGTCAGAAAAACAGACAATAAATAAAACGTTAATACAATACTTTATGTTGGGGTGTTTTCCTCGTAGAATTTAAAACAAACTTTAAGCCCAAATAAAATAGTTAAAATGCTTATTAAGAAAATAACAATTACTATTTAGATAATTTACTTATAACTCTGATCAGCGCTCCATTTTCATCCTTCAGCCGTTGGTTCTCCTTATGTAACTGTTCCATTTGCTAAAATAACAAAAAAATAGGTTAACACTTATCACAACGCGCAGTGCCAATCAAATATATCACAAAGAAAACATCAACCATGCAAGGTACTAACAAAATAAAAAATAATTCACAGTAACAATAAATCATATTAAAAATCATTTTACAGGTTTAGCAAAGAGAGACAAATGTGACGCAAGGATTAAGAAAGTTAGTGATTATTCTCACAGACCATTGCTTGTTAATTCTGTGCTCAACTAGCAGATGAAAAGAAGAAGTAAAAGTAGACGCAATGTTAATTCACAGTAAAGAAGCAAAACAAAACCATCTTCGTGTTTCTATGTGGTTTCTTATACATTCATAGCGTCTCTCGTGTGTGGCCAAATTAATTCTAGTTGAATGCAGAAGGTGCAGCGACAAAACAAAAACATGTAGAGAACGAGTGAACAGGGGGGAATTGTTTTTCAATTGAAAAAGGCAGCCCGCAGTTTTCAGGTTACCTATTTCGTGGCAGAGTTGCTAAGTTTGCTGACGACGCGAGTCAGGGCCCTATTTTCTGCCCGTAGACGTTCATTCTCTGCTTTTAGTTTTTGCAATTGCTAGAAAAAACAATTTCCATATACAACACCTCACCAATCAATGTCATCACACTACCATATGAAAATACAAGTCAATTAAATATCTAAGAAGAAGTCAATAGTTTTCAGCCAGCTGGCACTGCCAAACTAGTGCAGTGATGTGCACTATTTACAACAAAAACTTTACTACAGGTGGCACTATATGAGGGGCTAAGAAACATAGTGGCATAAGTCATCAAACCTCATTAATTGAGTTAAGGTATGAAATCACACTTCAGATACACTCTTTATTAAGAATTGTAGTGAAGAAAGTCATGCCTCCAATATTTTTCGATATATTGCAACTTTTGATTTTTCTTGTTAACAACAAAGGTTTAACTCATTAAGTAATAATTAAGTGGTGCAACTAAGAGTTACACCACTATATTCCGCTTCCTCAGATTTAAAAAGACTTGCTAAAATTTATTGTCAGAGGCATACAATAAGCGCAATATTTATTGTTAAAATATGAGCACCAACGCTAAATTGTGTGATTTATTCGGAATTGACTTTTTATGACTTCCACCACTATGTTTCTCAGCCCGTCATATATGCAAAAATTGATAACTTTACAAGTACATTGCTGTGTATGTGGCCCTATCTATATGGCTGAGGTATTCTGCCAAGCACTCAAACTGGCCATCTTTCAATTCAGGTTCGTCAAATTTATAATTATTGTATACCTATAGTATGTATAATTTATATTGATTTCTCTTAGATATAGAATTAACGATTTAATAATGTCATGTAATGTGTTATTTCTGTAGCAGAGCATAAAATAAAGTATTCTGCGCTGGTTGAAAAAAGGCAGAGAAGAATGTTGGTGCAAAAAAATCAATAATGTTCACACCCAAAAAATTATAATAACCACTCGAAAAGACCATGTTAATTTGTTAAGTCGTGTTATTCTCTCGGTGTTGTCGCCGGCGGTAGAGTGAAAAGTAGACAGAAAAAGAAATTAAAAAATGGGTGCAAGCAAGTAAAAAACGTATAACCAACTTCTTCAATCAGAGATTAAAGAAAACTGGAAAAAAGTCCAGACTAAAAGAAAATGTAATACAGTAATCTTATGGTGGATGCATGGGGGCTATAGTGACGCTATGTACATTGACTGTGTGACACGCACCTTTAACTCCTCTTCCATCTCGCTTAGCTTTCTCTGCATTGCCCTTCGCTCCCTTTTGTCTAATTCGGATAAAGAGTTCTTACTTGTCTGAAATAAAAAATATAAACATATCACACATAATCAACTATTTATCGCAAGTAACATTTTATATTTATAATGGGCCACAAATCAATTTTTCTTTAAGATACTAACAGCATTATTCATAAAATTTTAAATCGTGGCTTAGCAATGGTTTAGTGGTGTTTTACAAAGGGTTACCTAGGTTACTAAGATTAAATCACCGTTAAACCGAGGCTTAAATTTTTATGAGTAACACTAACTATTTAATTTTTCATAATGATATAAGGGACTAACTGATATACAGGGTGTTTCAAATGAAACCATCCAACGTGCCATTTCCATCCAGCAGATGGCAGTTATTTTTCTGTAGAATAAAGTAAAATACAGAAATTTTGGTGAAAATTTTTAATTATTTCAAAAGTGCCCAAATGTCACTGTCAATTTTAAACAATTTCATATGATCTAATAAATATGCCTGGATTTAATTTTTAAAAACGAATTTCAACTGTTGTATGGTTGTATAAATTCGAAGTATGACATACAAATTACATAGATTAATTATAAATCTTGAGGCTTCAACTAATGACATTGACACGATAGATATATGACTATAGATAGATATTTCAGATACCTATTCTAAATTTTGGCTTAGTTGCCAGATGTACTAATATTTTTTACTCTAAATAAGCTCCATCTGATGGACGGAAATGGTGATTTCTGTGGTTTAATTTGAAACATCCTGTATACTAAATGATGTGTTAATTAATAAACTGTTGCTTACAACTGTGTTGAGCTTTTCTAAGGTTTGCTTTGTTTCCCTGAGTTCCTCATCTGACTTTCTAAGTTTGTCCTTAAGCCGATCATTATCCACTAATGCCTGCTCGTAAAGTTTTTTGTAGTCAATTTCTCCATTCTCGTTCCGAAGGACCAAATCGTTTGTGCTACCTAGTCTCGATCCTCTACTGCTCGACCTCTCGTTACCACTCTGTAACAGAAAAATCAGATTATACACTCCGATAAGTATGTTCAACTATTAATGCTAGTGATTCCCAACTAGAGGGCTTCAAATTCTATTAAAGGGGGAGCATTCAACGATGATAATATTCTATTATAATAATCTCATGTATAGAATAACAGAAAATAGTGAAAGATTTGGCCCAGATATTAACACCAATAAAACAAAAGCAATGATCATAAGTAAATCCCGTATTAAAAATTGTCACCTTATCGTTAATGAAAACCCCATTGAACGAGTAATCCAATATCATCACTCAAATGAAATAAAGATTCGCATCGAAAAAGCTACAGCTGTGCTCCCTACTAAAACGTTACAACCTCACAATCTCACAAAGATGAGAATTCTGCGCGGCTACGTGTTCTCAGTTCTTTTCTACAGAGTAGAATCATGGACACTCACCGATGCTACTAGAAAGTAATTGGAATCGTTGAGAGATATTATATCACAGAATGTTGAATAGTTTCATGGAAGAAACGTTAAACAAATGTTTAGTTTAACTTATTTGAAACGTTGTTTGTGGCTATTGCCTATGACAGGTAATACATATAATAGTTACTTAGGTAACAAGTCCTCTAAATGGGTTTTTAAGAGCGAGGTCAAGATATTAAAAGTGAGGCATTAGTAGAGCATTTGACTGTGTGACCTCTTAAGACTATATAAAGAATCTGTAATATAAGTTTTTGTAATATGTACCATTGCATTGGATTAATAAAAAAACTGAATTGTTCTGTATTTTTAATTGTTAAATTGTTTGTAAATGTCATGCTGTGTCGTCATGATTTTATTATCACAGTGACGTTTAAAAATGTGCGAATCAGAGAATATCTTGCCTTAAGGTATTTAGAACAAGCAAGAAAAGCGTGTGCCTCAGTATTACCCAAAAAAATTAAGTGATATGTATGAAAAGGCCTACAGTATGTTCTGTGAGTATTAACATAGTGGATAAAAAAATATAGCATATAATTGGTTATTTTTTAGAATGCTCGTTGCTATGCAGTTAAATGGCAGTTTATGTATAGGTATTATAAAAGGCTAATATAGTCTAAACGATGATACAATGTGCATTTATATTACGTCTATTCCCAATTAATCATCAACATGGTACGGACACGTGTTTTGTTTGGCACCCATACTGGGCAATTTTTTTTTTGGAGCCACTCGTGTTGATTCAAGCTCTTTCCTGTTTTTGTGTAGTGGCACATTTCAAGAATGCATTAATAGCTTCAACAAATGTTTTAAGAAAAATCTCCCCCATGGCCACCGACATGTGTAATACATAAACTAGACCTCGTATATTTAAATATTTTGAAAATTTTTGAAGCAGGTGCTAAGAGATTACATCTACAATTTTGCTTAACTTTAAATGTATGCTTAAAATAACCTGTAAACAATACCTACTGTCGTGATTATTTTCTTTCACCACTTTTCCGACATGTTTGTACATTTATAGTATGTAATATAAATATAAACTTTCTTATTTTATAATTCATTAGGATAAATATAGTTTCATACTGACTAATAGTTTTATGAACCACATTATCTGGTGCGTTATTCGAAACTCCTCTATACAGTCTGTTTGATTTATTATGACACAGCAAAAATCTCGGTTATTAGTACAGATACAAAAAAAAAAGTTAAAGACAAAAGTTTTAGTACCTTTTGTCATCTATTTAATCCTAATGTCAGAAGACAAATTGAAAATCAAATAATCATGTGAAAGCTATAAGTTTCTTTTTTGCCAATTATTTCTAATAGGCAATAAAATTAACTTTATAATGAGTAAAGTTAAAGGGTACATAAGTACCCCTTTATTATATAAATAACGCGATAATTTGCCAATAAATGAAATTTATCAGTTGCTATGAATTACAATTTATGAAGTGTCTGTTCAAAGTGACCTCTGTTGTTTGCAATATATTCTTCAGATCTCTATTAAATTTCGTAGTGCTTTTTGCAATATGCGTGGTGTTATTTGGCCACATGCCCTTCGAATACGATTTTTCAGATCGTCTAGATTCGTCTAGTAAGGGATTGATACTATCTACGCCATATTGGTTCCCCCTCCGAACCACCCAACGGTTTTGAGTAATTTTAAAAATAATCATTAGTTCTGTGAAAAAAGTCGGTGGCAACTTTTCAAATTGACACCCTGTATATGAATGTTTAAAGATATAGTCTTGCTGTCGAGAGCTGACACTGACTCATCGCTCCATATTGCAGGAATTCAACATACATTTTTTATATGCATGCGAACGAGCATAGAAAACGTGATTTGTTGTTTGAAAAACCATGAGTCATTGGGCGTATTTAGCGAACGCAACTGTTGAGAATCAGCACTCAACCTGATTACTTGTGATAACAGTCAACTATTGCAAGTTGAAGTCAGTAAGTACGTCCATAGTTACCTATAATTTTCTCAAAATTTGTGTTAAAATATTGATTTAAACAATTTTGCTATTTAACTTTGGACTGTTTTAAATAATTTGACACTGAAAATTTTGGAAAAATATTATAAGAGAGAATCTGCATATGCAACTTCATACGCTTATAACTTCAAAAATTACCATCACAGGAAAATTTTGTTGGAGTCATATTAGTTAGTAGTATGTGATGTATACAGGATGGACACCATTTTTGAGACACCCTGTATATTTTGTAGGAAACAAAAATTTCACTGAACTCTTGGTTTGTTGAGCAAAACAGTCAAAATTTAATTTTTATCATTTTATTCATACTAATATGAAGAAAATCATGTCCTGCCTACATCAGATTTTGTTATAGACATATTAGTCAAGTGGATATAAGTTTCAAAACAATATAGCTAGTGGATAACACAAGTTCTGAAATGGAAGTTAATATTGGTTCCTACATATATTTACTAGTGACTCTCAAACTCGATTTTCGTAAAACATGAACATAAAATATGCGACAAGGCAGTTAAACAATTGAAGATCATTTGCTTGCTGATTTTTTTTATTTATTTAATCAATTGCCATTTTACCTTGCGGTGTTGGCGTTCTTGCTAAAATTTGGCCCTCTTTAATTAAAAATTTGACGAGTTTCAGTGATTCCATGAAAAAAAAATTATATTCGTAGATATTTAGGGTGTTTCCTTTCTGCCGCGACACCTTGTATACAAATTAAGTACCCAAGTGACATCAACAGCCACTGAACGAGTGTTTTCAGTACACAGGGTGAGTAAAATGTAAGAAATCTTCTCCCAAAGCGTTAATTTTTGTTTTTAGAAATAAAAGTTTTCAACAAAAGTAATTTTCAACAAATACGATTTACTAATGTTAGTTTGTGTTTATCAAATAAGGTTGCCAAATAAACTGTATTAGAAAGTGTTTCTCAATAATTATGGTACGTTTAACAGGAACAGATATCGATTGAAGCAATTAAAAAAAAACACCTTTATTGATTAGTAGTTACTTGAAGTTTAAAAACAACGTTATATAAATTTTGCAAATGACGCACGTTTTGGGTTAAAAAAAATATTGTATTGTCTGCTGAAATTTTGAAAACTTTAACTTTCAAATGGCATTGAGATGGAATTTTTCGTATTTATTTATTTTTTTCTTTCGAAAACGTATGGATAAAAATATTTTTTATCATGCCTCTACATTACGTTTTCTAAGCTTTAAAACGTATTGCAAGGTTAAACTTACAACTAAATTATTTATTTGTGTTAATACTAATACTGTCCAAACAGCTATGTCCAAAATATGTATACACTCCACAGAAGTAATCTTTCGTTGAAGTGGGATGAAAAAGATCCCATGCGCCAAAGTGTGTTCCTACGTCTGATTTAGCAATGACAATGAAACTGTGGAAATAGATATCAAGGTTCCCCGATTACGATTAAACGTGAATTCATACCACCAAAATAGCTAAACTACAAGTGGATGCAGAAACATCGAAAATAACATTGTTTACACATCAGATCTGCGTCAGCGTGAGTTCAACCCTGCGGATTCGCTTACAACGTATCCTTCGGAATTCAGCGAATTCATGCTGAGGGACTTGGAACCCATGGTGGAGGGCGCCGAGCTCTGCGACCTCGACCTGGACTGCGATCTGTCGGTACTGTTGAAGCTACCAGTCCTGGACATCTGCCTCGACCTGTGCCCCTCGTTGCCGTAGTTCTTGCCGTAACCCACGTTAGCGAGGGCCTTGGCAGGTATCGTAAGGGATGCATAGGTGGAGTTGGAAGAACGGTAGCCGTTGGAGTAGTAAGGGCTCTTGTAGTTCGAAGGGGAATACCCACTGGAATAGCTGTTATATGAGGAGCTATGGTTGTATGAGGAAGGGCTTGAATATGGCGTGTTCGAGGCGTACGTGGAGAAGGGCGCCGTTTGGGAGCCGTAGTACGTCCGTGGCCTAGTTGACGTGGGGCTGGAGTAAGAGGACGTGGAGGCGGTTCGGAGGCTGGAGGACGCCCGGCGGCGCGACGGCGCCACAGGCTGCTTAGACCTGAACGACATCTTCGAATTTGATATAATCACGCACTATGTATTAGTTCAACTGATTGATCAATATTTTACGTTGATAACACACTTTTCAATGAAATGGGAAAACCGGTACGAAGCCAACGGTCGCTTTTCGCAGACTGTTTGGAGAGAGTGTGTCGTCGCGTATATACCGCGGTTTTCCTATGTGTTTATGCTTTGCTATATATTAGTGCTATTTAAAACATTCGCTCTAAAACCAAATGGACCTCTTTTTCCACGTTTCCTGACGACTGGGCGACACGGGGCGCTGGTGAACAACACACGGAATTATAATAAATCTGCAGCTATTTTTGGAGAGCATCAATTAACTAACCAAGCGGGGCGTTTTGTTGCTTTTTGAAATGCTATTTCGAAATATTTCTGTAATAGAAATGCGCTTTAACACGAAGGTACTCCGTATTTTTATGCCGCGTTTGGATACGTCTGTAACCATTACGTACAAAACTGGAGTTCTACTTGCTGAAATTAGGGAACTTTCACGATAACAGAAGTTAAAATAGTAAATATATTTAGTACATTATGATGCAAGTGCATAGAGAGCCCTTAGAGAGCGTAGTGTTTTGAAGAAACAAAAATTTCCGAAATTTTTGATTCGAATAGATGATTTAAAAAATATTGATAATTTTTGTTATGAATGAAATAGAAACTGAACTTTTTTTTATTATTGTAGCTAAAGCAAGGCTTTATCATTACAATAATTAGGGTGTTGATATTTTAGTTTATTTAGTATTTATTTATATATTTATTTAGTACTACTTCAAAAGTTTAATAATTAACAGCTATATTTCAAAACTTCATTATATATTTTTTCTGGAATGGCATATTTTTGTATGGCGGGTCCACAGGCAGAACAATTTTGTACAAAAAGGGCAAAACAAACCTATCCCTAAAATGGTCAGTTATTTTCTTATGAAAATACCTTGATTATGTTTTTTTTTTTGCAGCAGCAGCAGCAGCAGCAGCAGCATTCAATTCTATCTAGACACGTAGATCATGCTTCATGTACGTTATGTTTTTTACCATTATCAATCGCATTGCATTTCAATGTTTCTGTTGTATAGAGCTTCACGAATAGTAAATATTTTAATTATTAATGAATACACAAATCAAGAAATTATGAACTTATTCTACAGGGTGTCCTTAATAGAGTAGGATTCCATGGGTATTTTCTTATTTTGAAAGCTAGAGATCTGGTTAAATGGGCAATGTTATTCAGTTTTGAATGCTGGTTCAGATTATGTTGAAACATTTTCAGTTTCCGAGCACTTTATATATATTTTAAGTAAACTAAACATCGTGATTTTCTAAAAACTCCGATTTTTCCATAATTATTAAAGATGCGGAAATCAGTTTAAAATAAAAGTTACTTGATTCGATCGCACAAACTTAAGAATCAAGTCAAAACAAAAGTCAAGATTGCGGTTTCCGAGGTATTAATAGCAACTTTGTTATTTTAAATTGCCGCCATACTTGATTTTCGTCTAAATCACATCTAAATCGATGTTTTTTCCTTTTTCAACGATGTATAACAAACAATATCAAAATTAAAAAATATGGGAAATATCAATTGTTCCATTTTTTTTTTCATTCTATAAATTATTTTTAAAACAAATGTAAAAAAAAAAAAATACTAAATACAGCTAACTAGTAAAATAACAATCAATTATAAAAAATGCTCAAAATGCTGACTTTTATTGGCTTAATGGCCAAAAAGAAGCTAAACACAATTGACAGCGTTTTTGAATATTGACAGTTACTTATCGCAATGTGTTGCGATTAACGCCTTTTATTGCCTCTGTCATTGCTTCACGGAGTTCATCTACATTATTATAATTGTAGGTACTACCATAAATTTTGTTTTTTAAAGTACCCTACAAATAAAAGTCAAGAGGGTTCAAGTATGCAGATATAACTGGCCAATGATCAGATGTATTAGTCGCTATTACTTTGTTATTAAAACGGACATTTAAATAAGTAATAACATCTCTAGCATTGAGTGGAGGGGCACCATCTTACTGGTACTATATTTGAATATTTTGTGCCACATTTAAATGATCCAATTAATATTATAAGGTTGTTTGAAGAATTTCCAAATGACGTTGTGCAGTTAGAAATATTATAGCACCATGTAAATAGTTTCCAATGTGCCACAAAAAAACATTAAAGCAGAACCGCACTTGGTTTCGCCGTGTAATCACTATGTGTGGATTGTCTTGAGCCCAATAGTGTTCGTTATAATGATTAAATAATCCACAATTAGAAAAGTAGGATGCGTCTATCCATAAAATTGTATTTATAAAATCACCATTTTCCGTAATTTTGATGATTAAACTTCTGCAAAATGTTAACCTACGGATGTTATCATTTGCTTGTAAAGTGTGAGAAATATGCAATTTATAAGGGTAAAAGTTGTGCATTTTTTTTAAATTGTTGATGCTCCAGATTTAGATACGTTAACTTGATTTTCTATTTTCCGAGTTGAAATGTGCGGATTAGCGAACATTTAACGCTGTTAATTGTTTTCGGCCGATAGTTATCAGAATTTTGTAAAGTCTATTTAGACGTATAAAAATCAAATAATCTAAACCAGCATATAAAACTGCCCAAATTACCCATTTAGCCAGATATCTAGCTTTAAGAATAAGAAAGATACCCATGCAATCCTATTCTATTTAGGACACCCTATATACACGTGGCAAGTGTGGCAGAATTATTCTTCGAACTTCCAGAAAATGTAATGCAACATTTCCCCATTTGAGGCCAATTAACGAAATAAAATTACAATAAATGTCACATTGATAATAATTTTGACAGTATATTATAGTATATTATTAGTTTTTAATACTTTGAGTTGGTTTAATAACAAGAAGTAGGTACCGTTGCAATTTTTAGTTAATAAATTGTGAAAATGAGAAAGAAACAAAAACGTTTTAAATTCATTCAAAATTGGACAATTGGACTCAAAATTCAATCAAAATAATCATTTTAATATTGCCGGCAAAATTAAATAGTTAAAATACCCATTGGCGTTCCTAGTAACTTTATCAATAATGCCAACCCAATGGCACTTTGACAATTCAGATCTATAATGGATTTAGTTTACAGGCAAGAAATTTGCGAAGAAAACTTATCGGCGTTAGCTCGTGACTAAGACCTTTTTTCCAAAATTGTAACAGGCGATGAAACGTGGGTGTTCCACCAGGATCCTCCAACAAAACAAGAATCAATGCAATGGTTGCACAAGGGATCTCCATCACCCAAAAAAAGCAAAGACAAGCATCTGCAGGTAAGCGGATGGCGACGTTTTTTTGGGATATTGAGGGCATTCTATAGATTGAGTATATGCAGAAAACGTCTACAATTAACGCAGATGTCTAAAAAAAAAAAAAACAATCAAAAATTTAAAAGTTGCGGGCCATTTCCAAGTTTTTTGTGGAGTAACCGAAAGATTTTTAATGTAAGTGTGGACATGTTAAAGGGTCATATGTCGAAAAATAAAATGTTTTTTCTTGACTGTTATTTTCGGGTTAGGTAGATTTCATTTTGATCTCCCCTCGTATTATTTTAAGATTATTTAAGATATTTGAATATTTTAAAACTGTGATTGAAGATTTTTTAGACAATTTGCCTTTAAATATCCGGATGATATGGTGGTACCAACTGGGTGTTTTCACTATTTATCAAATGCTTGTCCCTGATCTAATATTTAATCGATCTTGACCAGAGTGTAAAGCATTTGATAAATAATGAAAACAATTTGACATATGGGGAATACATTGGAAACAATATTGACAAGAGTTGACAAGAGGTAAAAGGCATTTGAGATAAAGCGAAACACAACTCATACATGGTGAAAAGATATCGAAAAACTCTGTATTTTTTTAATAACGAGCTCCAATGACTTAAACTTAAAAATTAACTTTAAATTGAAGTAATATGGCGAAAGACTTAATTAGTTTTTCCTTTGCGATTTTTTGCTGAATATTTGGTTTAAATGTTGTACCTAATTGTAAATTGCCCTGTATCAGATATGGGAAATAATTAGTGAATATAGGAATCACAAATGCTTGTATTCAATTTTTATTAAAACAGCAATTGTCCTTCCAACCGCTTCTTCCAGGGAATGCCTCTATAGGGATTGCCAGTGGTTATTTGGGGATAAGGTTAACTGTGAAGTGGTTACCTAACTATACAAACTGATTTATTTTTCCAATTATTATCTCGCCATTCTTTAATCAGTCGACTCCATTCTTCGAAAGCAATTTAAATATTTTATTCTGGGGAGATGATATTTATCTCCTGCTACTGTTTTCCTGAGATTTGCTTTTAGCAACTTTGTGGATGTGTAATAATGGGGTCTGCTGGTTAATTCATCACAAAAATAATACGAAAGGTTAAAATAATAGCGGGGCGTTCTTGTGGGCTTCTTGGCAGATCGGTGGAGCAGTGACGCGCGCGATTATCCTAGAATTAGAAGCCAGACGCTCCAATGCAGCTCAAAATCCCTTTATAAAATCCTTCTTGATATTTCGACGCTAAAAATATTGTTTTGATGACCGGGCAATAAACACAAAAGTTGATGTATCTGAACTGTGCAACGACCTTACAAATGTGGGGCGTTGAATGCGCCATTCATTCACATAATAATTATCTTGCAATTCGCTCGGAACAGGTGAAGATTAATTTGATTCGGATCATAAAGGACCTTGCATGTATTTTGATAATCCCTTGTTTTGGCGATACGTTATTTTCGGCGGCAACGCTTATGAATGAAAACATCATATTTCAATCGATGATTGTTCTAAATTAGTGGCTGAGAGGGTTCTCTGGCTTTTAATTACTTATCTGAGTTATTGGTATTATTCGCAAGACAAGAGGGCTTTCCTCCTTCCCACGCTTTAAAGTCATATGCGGCTATGCCTGATGAGAACAACTCTAATTATAGAAACAGAGGCTTAAATTTAGTCTCTGCGCACGTAATGGTCATGTGTATTAATCTTTTTATTTCCACACAACGCGACAACCGGTCTACTTTTGCTTTGCGTCCCGCACATATTCAGCATGTTCAAATTGTTCCAATGTCGTTGCAACTATGTTAACTTATATTTATATTAATTTATGACTGTAAACTTACATTGCGCGGCACTGAACGTTATTTCTCTTTTTTTTTTTTTTTTCTTTACGCAGTACTATCTATCGCAAACGTAAATCTATTGCTCACGTTTATGGTCTGAAATTAAAAAAATACACTGTATATTTTAGACGGAATGTTATTGTTCCATGTTCTAAATGGAGCCCCGCTGGAAATTTTGTAACACTGGCGCTTCTATTTATGTACATCAATGTACTTTTGAAAAAAATGCAAAGACCAGTATATAAGCACGATTGGCACACTCAAATGTCATGTCAGTGTGTCAATGCATACCGGAGATGACTAACAGCATCAATCGAATTTAATCAACTCATCGTCGCGGAGTATTTTTATGTACGCCGAAGAGGCATTTGCAATCTAGTTTGCAGACAGGATCAAAAACTCCAGTTTTAAGGATCCTCTTCTAGGACTTCATAAAGTTTGATTACATATTTAGGGCGTTTGCAAATTGGCAACAATATAAAACAATCTATCGTGTTGCTATTTAATGAGTATTTAGACATTCATAACATATGGAAAAGTTTATTTTGGGTACCTTGTGTTATTAACGCTGGTAAAAGTTTGTTCGATATTTGCAAAGAGCTTACATTTCGTCTATGCGAATGAAATGTGACACAATTCAAAAATCCAATTTATCAGTACGAGCAAAATCATTCGTTCTCACGTTTGTGCAGCACCATTGAGAAGGAATACATAATTTATGGAGAAAATAAATATTATGTAAGTTTTGAAGGATCAAATAGATGATTTGGGTAGAAGATCTGAAATCATCTACCATACACCACAATTTTTGAAAAATAATCTAAATTATTTATGAAAGATAATCTAAATTTTGGAATGCAAAAAACTCGTGTTTGCAACATTCCAGGGTAGGATTCTACCTTTTGGGACTAGGGTTGATAAGAGGGGACTAAGGTTTAACTAAGAAGTCGGGTGTATGTGTAACTGTTTCAGGTGAGCGCACGTGCGTTTGTTTTCCAGGTACAAGGCCTCGCCGAATTGGAGCACGTCCAGCCGTTACAAACAAAAATCGCCCTGCCAATAACTGAAATATACATCTCGGCATCCACGCCGTTTTACGACTTTCCGCGTTTATCTGGCTTCTCTCCGTGCGCAGCGCCACATCACAACATCAAATAAATTCAGGAAGTGAAAATAACCAACTGCACACTGCAGGACGTAGCTTCTGGCAGTGTTCTACGAAAACAAACGCCAGAATGGATGTACCTTCTACGCAGTTTGGTACAATTCCTTATTAGGAACTGGCGAATGCGCCAAATAGTAGTGATCATATGTAATAAGGCAGAAATAGGTCCACCGTAATAACAGATCATATTCTTTCACTTACTGAACGCAGAAAGGCATATTTTTTTTAAATTCCAAACAACCAAGTAGTAATTCTTGTGCCAACATTTTTGAAATTTCGAATCTGCATTTCACTGGTTCGGTCATTTCCTATTTTCTTCTGAATAGATTAAATAGGTTTTGCAGAAAACAAACTGAAACATTGATAAGCTCCATTTCGCGAAACGACCAAGCAACACGGCGCGGCATAAGTTGTAAATCACAAATCACACAAAACAGCTGTAAGGACCCGATCCATAGTTAATATAAATTAAATATAATTATTCTATAATTTAAACGTATAATTCAAAAACGCATACGCATAAAGGTTTTAGAGGGCGCACGAAGGTATGCGACCACCGCATTTTCGGACATGCACAATTGAGAGAAAGCTGACATATATTAATGGAAACGCATTAACTAACGTCAACTCGAATTTTAAACTTCCTACATCGTCAGATAACGGGGAGGCTGAGTTCGCCACTGGCATGGTAACCTTGGGGGGTGCACATGTGCAGAGAGAGAGAGAGATAAAGTTCAGAAAAATTAGCGATAATAGGGACGGGGGTGGTAGAATGTGGAAGGAGAAATAGTATAAATTCAGAAATTCGGCACATACACATCAGTTAGAAGTAACCACCAGCTCAGAGCGTTACCCTGCCCGACAAAGTCTCAGAAGTTGAGCATTAATTTCTCAGGTAATTATACGATCGACGATATCAAATGTACACCTTATTAACCAACTCTAAAGTCAATTTCCGCACTAATGAAAAACCTATCTAGTGACACTGCACCGCCATGCCGCTTGCGACTGGAGCAAGATTTAATAAAGGTAGAAATGCACGTTCCTATCGCCGAATACTGCGTAGTGAATTGAGCTTAACTGCATTTTATACCTTGCCCTGGCAATATTTTCATCAAGACAGCAGAATATTGTAAAATTCCATCCTATCACTCATCCTAACATTTGAGTGTTCATTAATCAAATACATTTGGTACTCGGGTGTTTTCATTAATTAAAAACATAACTAAGAATCGTCGTAGATTCACAATAAAAGGTATTTATGATCATAACACCCTATTAACCAACTCCAAAGTCAATTTCCATACTAATGAGAAAACCTATCTAGTGACACTGCAGCGCCATGCCGCTTGCGAGTGGAGAAAAATTTAATAAAGGTAGAAATGCAGGCTTAACTGCATTTTATACCTTGTCCTGACAATATTTTCATCAAGACAGAATATTGTAAAATTCATTCTTTTACTACGAACTACGAAACACGTACATTCCGATATATTGAATCAAGTTTATTTGCTAAATTCAAACTAGTTATCAATGCACATAATAGATCACCCCGTATAAATCGCTCAATATAAATAATTCAATGATATGGGTCACCGTAATTTCGTAAATAAAATTGTTCAGCGCTCCGATATTCAAGCAATCTCAGCATTTCAAACCAAATCAATCGTATGAAAGAATGTACGTATGCATAGATGTGTGTAGAAGTAGAATTTAACCTGATCAAACTAAACCGTAATCCGTTTTATTTAAATAATATTACCTCGTAAAGTTCTGATGAATTCATTTATGTGATGTGTTCCTATCCACAAGGTGGTATTGAAATTAATTGGTAGAAACAAATGATAACGAATTTCTATGCAGTGATGATATGTATTTAAAGTTATTTTTTTACATGAAGTCGATAATTTATTTGACTTTGTAATTCCAATATTGATTATTAACGATAACCAATTTTACAAAATAAAGTCAAACAGTTAAGGTCAGAAAATATAAATAAAGATTTAATAATTATTAAATAAAATATTTGCAAAATTTTAATAAAGTAAATTAAATAAATAACGTCTAATTTGAATGATAAAACTGAATTTTATTTACCTGTCGCTAGCACAAAAGATAATTAAATAAATAACGTACAATTTGAATGATAAAACTGTATTTTATTTACCTGTCGCTTTCATAATCTTTTAAAATGAATAAATCTCACTGAATGTATAAATCTGTGTTTTACTTACAAACAAAAAATACTAATAGACACATTGCCCATTAAACGAACCCAATTAAGTTGTAACGGTAATGATTTTAAAAATCAAACACAACGTAAAGCACTGTCACTAAATCACGAGCCAAATAAAAATTACAAATTATGAGAATTTGTATAATACCTGGGTGCGAACCGTTACACAGCAATATTTAGTCTGAACTAACCTCGAATTGCAAGTACAACCCACTATCAGCAAAGCTTTCGCCGGCAGTCCCTGCGACATATAATGTAGGGCTGTCAATACTCAAAATTTCAGGAACCGGGTACCCGGTTCTTAAAATACCGTAAACCCAGATGCCCCGGAACCGGGTTTTAAAACGTGAATATACTCTGATTTTTCTAAACTGGCGTGCACGTCATCAAAATAATAATCATAATAATGACGAGACAATTTTACAAAGTTGCCAGCTGTCCTGGGTATTTAAAAATGGCTGCAATCAGCTGTTGCGCCCGTGCAATCTTGTGCGACAGTGCGCGGTTCGTATCAAATTCATCGACTTCTCTACCGTTTATCGTACAGATATCAATCTTGTGGTTATGGTTTACCATCTACAATGACAAAATTTGCATTGTAATAATCGATCAAATGTAACAAGTTAGACGTCAAAGAAGTTTGAAGCATTAGTGAAAAAGATGTGGCATCGTAGCCGAGAAAATATCGCCGATGCCAACATAAGATGATTTATTACATGATTGGCAGGCGAAAATTGTGTCCGCGGTAAATACACTGATTACCCATTTATAACCACCGGTGATCAGTGTTATGTTACAAATGATCCTCCGATTAATTTCGATTCTTAAACTATTGTTATGCATATTCTCGAAAACAATCACGTTGGTACGAAAAAACCTCATCGCACAGCTGTTTGATGACGTGCACGCCAGTTTAGAAAAATCAGAGTATACCAGATTCGGATTGGCGATTGAAGATAACCTCCGATTCCGGGTGCAGTTAAAAATGCTGTATTTAAATCGAAACTATTTTAATTTTGCATGCTCTATAAGAGAAAAAATATATAATTTTATCATTTGCAAAAATACAATTTAATTGTTTTACTATTTAAATGTCATATTTGACAGATGTCAATTAAATATATATTTTGTTAATTCGTCAAAATAGATTCAGTAGATTGTAACGAAGAGTTTTATTATAAAAACTTATTATGCTGGAAAATGTATACGTATACACGGCAATTTCATTTGACAGTTAATCTCTGGTCGACATTGTAAGATATTATTTATTGCCCAGAGTTCGAGATTTATTCGCCGTGAATTTGGCAAAGCTGGCCAATGGTCCAATAATCTTATTATTGGACCAAAGTACTGTAACAAAGTACCTGCTCAAATATGTTTTGTTCTCCAGCAGATCTCCGATTGTAATTACGTTAACCCGTTCATGAATTATCTTGATTATCGCTTACCTATAATGCTCTATACTGGCTGGGGTAAAGAGGAGTCTTAAGATGATTATAGTTCATTTTTCTTGCTAATATCCATGTTTTTCAATACGAAAATATGTATTTGACACATTAGACATGAAATGTCTAATGTGTCAAATTATGACACATTAGTCATAATGTGTCATAATGACACATTATCCTGTGTCATTATGAAATGACACTGTTTGACGTTTGATGTGAATGATTTGCACGAGGTATCAACAGGTAAAAATTAAAAACCATTTACTGAAAAACGCCAAAGTGCAGAAATTTTGATCAATAGTACTGGATAATTTTCAATCAAAATTTCAATTCAAGTAAAAATATAGTTAAAAATAAAACTTTGTATGCTACACGTATATAGTGCAATTTATTGGACTGGGCCTCTTAATTTTTATAAAAATGCTAGTCCTGTAAAGTCAAGCATTATGTACTAGTAACATAAATAGCTCTTGTATTTTTTTTTTCATTTATGGAGATACCCGGTTCTTGCACTACACCCATCAAGTACTGATTCATGTGTAACTTCGTATCTTGTTTTTACATGTGTATTTTGAAATGGTTGACACGCACACAAAATTCGAAAGATTCGCACAAAAGAACTAAATATTCGTTTGGTCTTGTTAGACAAGGGGCAAATGGGGGTAAGGAACCTCCGCAATAGTGAAGTTGCTTGAGGATTGCTTGTATTGGATATCGACCCCATATGGAGTCTTTCCGCCTTATGAAACATATTTGTTGCAGCCCCGCTGCAATAGGGTCTTCCTGAAAAAAAATAATATAACCTTTTTGTGTCTTAACGTAAAGTTTATAACCTGTAATGAAACATCCCACAGAGAAAACGTTTAGTTTTCATTGTAACTTATCAACAAACAACATACAATATCGTAAAACTTACACATTTTGTCACGTGACCGACGAAACGCTGTTATTGGCCGAGCGGCACTGTGACGTCTTTGCGCATGTGGCGATCGGGAGTCAGTGCATAAGGGATAGGAATCGTGGATTAATACGACTTAGAATCCAGTCTGACATAAAATAAGTTCTGATGGGTTAGTAAAGGGACAGCCAGATAATCTGATAGAAGTTCACGTGTTAATGGTTCCCGTCTTTTTCTCAAAAAGTGAATTTTTCAACATAGCCGAAACGCGTGGAGTCGCATATAATTTTCCAAATCCTCTTCCAGCTGTAAGAACAAATAAAATACTGTTTAAACTTTGCAATATATCCTACATCTCATACGAATTGGTAATGCTGATTTCAAAATTTGTAATTATTAATCATCGAATCAAATTTATAAAATCAACAGTTTGCTACAAATATTGTTTCAACATGTTTTTTAGTTTTAACTAAACGTTTGTGTAAGAACATATTGTACAAAATCTCACAGTACTTTAAAAAAGTAATAATGATATGGAAGGTATTGTTTTAGAATGGAACCCACAAAACTATTTTGAGGTTATGTTATTACTAATGTATATATATAATCGGAAATCCCCTTGAATACCCATTACTAATGATGATAGTTAATTATATATATTTATCGAATTTCGTCGATAATGTATTGAAAAATTATGTACTTACATTAAAATGGTCTTCACAAAAATAGTGAGACGTCAAAGTGACACTCGCGGAATCACTTCGGACTTGTTGTAACCCCCTTTTCCGTATATCCCCTGTTGGGACGTTTATAAACAACTTATTTGGTTCGCATTTACTGCTGCTATCACATCCAGGCACAATACAATTCTTATTCGTCTTTTTTTTCGTAAAACCGACGTTTTCTTTCTGTCGCTCCATTGTAAGCAATGCTACAGCTGAGCGCACGTGCGTTGTGACGTCACAGCAACATGGCGGGCTTTCGGGACTTTTTCAAACGCCGTTAATTTTAAAATCGTGTTTGGTAATTACAACGATTTGTCTCAGCACAAAAAATAGTGCCAAGGATGTTTTTAATGTGTCTAGAGTTCAGTTTCAAGGTTTTTGAAAAGTCGCGGAAGACCCTATTAAGATAATCTGCTCATCACCGTAAATCTATCCGCGGCCCTATTTGATGTGTTGTTCGCGGATTTAGTTAAGTGCCAGCTGGGAAGACCCAGCTTATCTAGGAACAATTTTATTGAATTGAGGATTGGTTTTCCCAAATGACCACCATTAACGTAATTTGTAGGGTTTTCCCAAAACGGTTTATTGAGGCCTCTAAATGGCCCACTAATGCAGTTTGGAGAACCCAGAAGCAATTATAAGATTTGTACTCCAGGTACGAGGCACGCACCAATCCGGGAACGCTCGCCACCCCTTCCCCTGCAGGAGCAAGAAGTACCCCGAATTTCGAAGATTGTAGAGTAGAGCAGTCTAACACCAAACCTTCGGCGGCGAACATCTCGCCTGTAATTTATTCACCAATTAATCTCAATATACAAATTCTTCTCAAGTAACTTGTTGAGTACTTTATTTCACGGTCCTTCGAACAAAGGTGATAACATCACGATACCAATAATCTTCGCGCCGTACACATACGCGTTTGGTTTTACGACCCAAATCATAAGCGTCGCGGGACAATACAATATTTGATTGTAGAATTTGAATTAATAAAACTAAGGGGGTACGAAATGTATATCCTCAGCTGGTTGCATTTTTTAACATTCGTCTTTCCTCATTTTCTCACCGGTACACTTTTTGGCTGCAATAAAACTGGCATTGTTATATAAATACGCTGTTAAACGGTTAACCTCGAGTCGCCATCGGTATTTGCCAATATTTGCGCAACCCATAGAGAAAACCAGGTTAATCCTCTCTCCGCTTGAAGCGTCCGATGATGTTCAGTGATTATGAAAAGCTGCGACGACGCCAGTAATAAACAAAACACTGACTGTGGTAATCGGCTTATAAATAGTTAATTGGTTTATGTGAGATTTCTTCATAGGGTTTTTTAAACAAAATGTATTACAGATAACTATCGATTTATAATACACACAGTAGCAAGAATGCGCCGTTAAATAAACGAAAAACAAAACAAACGAAACATGTTTTACATATTTTCTATTATCGCGATATCAATTAATATTCGTGCGAATTTCAAATTTTTAGTGGTAATAAAACTAGGATGTATTTTACGTCGACCACCTTATCTAGAAGTAGAATTTTTCGTTTTTCGTTTGCAAACACTTTTCGTCCGCTATTTACTGTCAATATCAATCTGTCAATGTTCTGTTTGTTATAGGTATTAAAATACGCTGTTATTTAAAAGCAACAAACATGATTCAGGAGAAATACAGTTAATTATCAGCACACCTTTCAATTCGTTATTCGTCTGTCGTAGGTCCGCGCCGCGGTTTAGAGCTGAGTATGCAAAGGTAGGGGGAACGTCCACCATTAAACGCGGCGCAGCTGGTTTTGGAATAAGTACATATATGTTCTGTCAGCTTGACAATATCCGTCATAACTTGTCACATTGAAGAGTTTCTCTGGGCATAAACTAAGGAAATTATTTCTTAACTTTAGAGGTCAACTGAAATAATATATTCAAATACAGAAGACATTTGCAATATTTCAGCACGAGTCCGAAATTACATAAATAACTGTTTTGTGCACTAAAATTTCTATTTGGTCAATTTTTTTAAATATTTGAATGGCTATGAAACTTGACCATCAAACTTTACAGAAAATTTACAAATTGAACTGAGGATGCAATTGAACTGAAAAAGTTCAAAACTTTGCATCTTATTTTGCACAGCAATTTTCACTTTATAAATCTTAAAAAATTTAATGGATGTTAACACTCACGGACAATGCAGTGAATAGTTTTATAAAAAAATAAAACAATTTTTGAGATTATAAGCAGGAATAATTTTCTTTGGCATAAAGATATAAAAAATAAAGACACACAAAAATGTCACAAAATTTCTAAATAATTTATACTTATTGAAACTCGAATGATTTTTTCTGCTGCTGGTAAGTTCCCAGAAAAATCAACTTATTTAGCAAATTTAATTAAAAAGATGTATGCACTCACTTTTTAGACAATAATTGTCTTAAAACTATAATTATTATAGTATTGTGAAAACTGTGAATGTGCCTTTGGGAATTATTTTCTCGGACAAGTGAAAACCGGTTTCAACCTATCGGGTCTCGTCAGTTCAGTGTGTGTCCGATTTCACAACTCCCAATGTACATTGTCACGATCTTAACTCCTCTTTAACAAAGTTACCAAGTGTCCTGGCAGTGCCCTAATTTGAGATGGTGTTGCTACCATCCCTCCTCGGATAACCTGCCTGGTGGTAGCTAATCCTGCACACTCACATAGCATGTGATGACTGCTTCTTCTGTGAGCCAACAGCACATTCGTTCCCTTCTATGCATATGTGGCCTCGCGCCCACATCAAAGTGAGCTTTGTTTCCCTTGGCCACTTTGTTTAGACCGTGTTTGCAGTTTCAAGTACTATTGTGATTTTTTAGACCAGCTTGACTGGCCGCGATACAATAATTGTGTGTGCTGTGTATAATAGGTGTGTTCAAATCGAGAAGAAAACGTTTGTTTTGTCACTCTGTCGCTCGCCGCAGCCGCTCACCGCTCATATCATACTCGAAGCCTTATTCTTAATAATTTATAAACCAATGCATATTCTTTACTTCGACTAGGTCTAGTATTGCAACACCAACTTTTATTCATTTGAATGCCGATTAAATATTAATAGAAAAGAATGTCAAATTTTTGTTAGTCAATTTAATTATTAAATCTTCTAAACTGTAGCAAAAAACCAATGTTACATTACTAAATTTCAGATATCCAATTTACGGATGCCTAATTCAACACTCCACTAACCCATTTTCATTTACTACGTTATTTATAACCCCCTTAACCTTCTTCCCGCACATTAATTATAGCGAGAGAGAAAGAGAGAGAGAGAGTTCGTCGCACCCACAATCCACTGACGGTTTTCGTTGTCCAGGCAGGGCAAGTAGGAAAACTAAGGCATGCAAGCTGCGAAAACAAAATGCTAAGTATAAATATAAACACTGGGCATTGGCACTGATCAGGGGCCGTTCGTCAGGCCAGGTGCCCACAGGACAAAAGATTTCCCCGGCCAGGCCAGTATGACTCAAGGAGCATACCATTTAGACACCTTAGTATTTTTATCGAGAAAATGTTTCACAATACGCACATGAATATACCATATAATGAGAAAATCTATGTATACAATACTATTTCCTATTCCTTGAAAAATTGTTCTTTGTATTATAATATAATTATTTGTTGAACAGTGAGATTTGAAGGAGACTTTCTTGGCCTACAAACTGCCCACAATACCACAAAAGAATCAAGTTCGTCAATACTAAATTGTGCATCGGAATAATTAACGCAGATTAAAGTTGAGTAATAAGAAAACACAAACAATTTTTTTTAATTAAACAGCAATAAATTCCATTTTGGGTTGGGCAAATGCAATAATTAATTGTTAAGGTCATGTAAATAAGGTTGAATGAAAGACACTGTCGTCTATATTTTAATCTAAAATTAAACCGAAGTTACAACCAATTAGAGCAGTGCAGCAAATGTGGGGACGAGCCGTATCTAACTGACAAATTATGAGTAGTGGATGAGTAGTGAGTACTGTAATATGTTACAGTATATATGATACAAAATTAATGATGTTTTTAACAAAATCGATAAATAAAAATGGAAAATGTATATATTTTTTTATGTAAGGTAAGACATTTTGTCAGATATCTAACATTGGACGTTTGAAGTCCATTTATATTGTATACTGCAGTGAATTAACTTTAAGATGAAAGTGTGTGGCAGCTTTGTGGCAGATTCCTTGCTTAGCATTGGGCAAAAATCGCAACCAGATTTACTCTGCATTATTTTTTCGGCATCACTGGAAAGCAGACTTAATCTATAATTATCACATGAATTTGTTGATCAGTACATCCCATCTTCTGAGCTCATTCAAACATCAATACTAAACCGATGATGAATGCACATGAACTGTGCAACGATCAGGCTTACAATTATAAAAATCTATTAGACTTGTAAATTAATTGTTGCAATTATTTCTATCAGAAGAAGAACTTTATTTATAATGAATCCTAGTTGTTATAATATACAGTATGTCACTTTTACACGCCTAACTGTAGTTGCTGTCAAGAAAGTAGACACGTAGGATTTCTTAGAAGAACATTATAAATCAATAAATCAGAGCAATAAATCAAGGTACTAAAATAAAAAAAGCAAGACTTTTTGCAAATTAGCAATTAGCATTAGCAATTATTATTTTTTTTGTTGCAAAAATATAAAAATAATAATAACTTTACAAAATTTTGATATATACAGGATGGTCACTTTTACGGCGCCTACCATTACGATCTATTAAACGCAAATATATACAGAGTTGGTCAAATGGGATAAAAGTTCCTCATTTTTGTGCCTTTCAATATACTAAAACGAAATCCGGTATATCTTGCACAGTTCCTGAAATATCGCTGAAAAACTGAAAAGTGAACTTTCCGTTTCCTTTTATAACTTTTTTACTTTTAAAGGAAATTTTACGAAACTTGGCACTCTTACATTTTTCGATGTGAGCTTTCTGATGACAGTGCCAAACATTTTCTGCGCCAACTAGATGCCAAAATTTTTATAGTCAGTAGTAGTATGAACATTTATTCCATATATAATTTACAACATGCATAATATACATAACATAACTATATTTATAGATGATGTGATACATGATATATGGAATGGGCTATCAACTTTAATCTTTCAGGCCATTTTTGTCAATTTTTGATATTCTTATAGCCGCAATATTGGATTTTAATAGCATTCAAAAGAGCAAAAAACTTTTTCAGTTTTTCAGCGATATTTCAGAAACTATGCAAGATATCCTTGTCAGATTTCTTTTGAGGATATTAAAAGGCATGAAAATAAGAAACTTTTCTCCCATTTTACCAACTCAGTATATATTTCCGTTTAATAGATCCTAATGGTGGACGTCGTAAAAGTAACCACCCTGTATACCGGCTGATTGATTTGCCGCGGAACATAAAGAAATAACAGGAAAATGATATTCCTTAGTTTGCTGCTCTCCTATTCAAACTATATTAAATTAACAAAACCGTTAAATAGATAATTTTGTTGTGCTTATTAAAGTATAAACCATTCCTCCCCAAACCTTGTCTTAACATATGTAGGAAGCTTTTAAAATAATTACGATTGCTATTAAAAACTCCACTTTTTAAACAAAATGATTTATGAAGTATTTTTGCAAATAAAAAATTAGGTGTAAAGAGAACCATGAGCTCTACAAAAGTTTTGGAATAAAACCATCGAATTTCATTAAAAAAAAAAGGCAATGTAAAATAACAAAAATCGAACTGTTTCGAGGAACTGAGTTTTTTTTTTCGAAATATTTTGACAGGAGTGCTTTTGTTCCATATTCTAAAAGAACCTGTATAATAAAGCTTAATTTCTGGTCTTGTAGTTTTTATTTTTACTTATTCCCCTCCTGTAGCCATTTAGTGATTTCTTGTAATTTCATACATTATTACAATATGTTATTTTTATTTTTAAATTTGGTAACATTTTTATTTATTTATATATTTTTTTATTATTTGCGCCTGATATTTTTCCAAAAAATTGCCGCCCCGGGATTTTGCTGCCCTGGAGTATAACCGCATGCACTCAAACAAAATGAGAAAGCTAATAAGCCATATTTGGGTTGACAGAATATTTACAAAATATGTGTAAAAAAAATGCTCTCACATGTGGTTCTCTTCAACCGAGACCTTTGTTTTTATTACGCTTTGTGTAAACAACATTATGGGTATTAGACTCATTAGTGATGATCTCGGATGTAGGAACGTTTCATACAATATAATTCGTTACTAAGCATAAGTACATTATTATTTAACAATTTTTTTATTTCGTTTCGCTTATCCCCCTGGCCCCTTGCCGCTCCCTGGCACCAAAGATAATCTGACATTTAAGAGTATGAAATGTGATTTAAATTTTGCGCCCCTATGAGCTGCGCCCGAGGTGGGCGCCACCTTTGCCACCACCTAGTTACGGCGCTGTTATAAATAATCGCCAAGATTATATTTAAACACTGGTCACATTCTTTTTTTTTGCCATAGTTGGGTATGTAGAGTGGCATTTTTTGTGGTAAACATAGCGAGAAAAAATGTTGTTATTTATATATACAGGGTGTTAAAAGTTATTGGTCTCATTTAAATATCCCATTTACAAACTTTTAGTAAAGTAAGCCATGATATGTATTATATAGTTTGTCTACTTGACATCTGCTCTGTTAGTGTCAAATCTTCTGATAAATTTTGGAGAATGCCTGTAAAATATCACTAAAATAAGGTGTTGATTCAGACTGTACAGTAATTTAGTTACTAAAATGCCAAAGGTCGACGGTGGCCAAGAGGTTAGCGCAATTGCCTCGCGTGCCAAGGGTCGCAGATTCCGAAACCTGTGGGCCCGAGAATTTTTAAGTGATTAAAATTCTCCAACATCAAAGTGCCGTTCCTTTGGAGGGGACTGAAGCAGGCGATCCCATGTACAGTTAAATTGTACGTGCATGTTAAAGAACCCGATATGCAAAATTTAAAAGTGTGGTAGATCGCTCCTTGGCATTTAGCCATAGCAGCAGAAATAGGCAGTCGTTAAATAAAACAAATAAATAAATACTAAAATGCCAACAAAAAAAATTGGGTTATCGTATGTGCATGATGTCTGAAAATGATCGAGGCATAAGTCATTTAAATCTTTTTAATAAGTAACTACTGATCTTTTCTCTCTACCACTATAGAGGATCGTAGTTCGTTTTTCTTGCAAATATCCAAGGATTATTAAGAGACACCAATCCCATCAATGCCGTTCAACCAAGAATCAACTGTTAATCCCAAAATTACAACTCATTTGTGAAAGTGCCCTATTTGAATACTTTCTTGCGTTGAATACATTTTCTATTTCTTATGTTGAAAGATAAAATATAACGCACTATTGCTGATTATCTATGAAAAACTTAGATAATTAAGGATTAAGAACTGAGATTAAATCCATCTTTTGTACAAGCTCTTTTGTACAACGGAATAAGCATTTTATGTGATTTATATGGACGAGTGGCAGCCACCTGTATCTCCCATTCTGAATTGTTACCAGTATCCAGCTACCAGTGCAGGTATAAAATAGTTATTTACATGACAAGCTTCGTAAATTAATCTGTACGGGCGAGCTGGAAGTTTGTGGGGCAAGCGATGCAGGAGGGAGCCCCATAATCCAGTGAGCCTAGTTTAAGTTTAAAATCTATTGAGTTCAAAAAGGCAATTTGGTTTTTATTGTTCGATTAATTAAAAACAATACATTGAATTGCTATTTCAAAACTCTACAGTGTGATTCAAATTCCAAGAACATAGTGCATAGTGTTGACCCACAAAACAAAAAAAACAGTGAAAATTGCATGATTTGGTAAAATTCGCATTCTGCAAGCATGATTAAAACACTAATTCGATTATTTCTCATCGGATTGTTTTCAATTGTTTTCACACCATAGAGTAATATATAATGCAGTACTATACAAAGGTACAAATTATATGGTTCATAAATAGAGGAGATTGATAACTTACAATTTGTAAAATTTAATTTTGGTGTAATTATAACACGTTGTATAAAATGCGTTGTATAAAAAAGGTATAAACTTACAGCAGGAACGATTTAAATCACGATTAAATACATTAGAATATGTGAAGGTACCCTGCCTTTAATACGAATTAATTAATAGATTCTAAATCTCCATATTCCATTCATTTACATTCTCAATGTGATAAAATGGATTGAAATTTAAAAACTATGAAAAGTACAACAAGACTTACCTCTTGGTGATTTAGCTTGGTACTATCGTCGAAGTCGCCCCCGCCGGAATTATCCTTTTCAGGCTCCATATCCTATAACAAAAAAAAAGGAGCATTGAACATCAAAGTAACAAACTAGTTCGACAAAGACACTTTACTGACATGATGAAAAAATTTAATCGCCAACCGTAAATTTAAATAATTCGTGTCAAAACTTTTACTGTTGCAGCCGTGACAGCGACACGATTTCTTATTAATGTCAAACAGCTGTTTTGCCTATGTTGATAAATATTAGAAGCAGATAAATTGTTTGATTTTACAATAAGATAAAGTGTTTCGTTTACTTCTGAAAATCGCTATGGTAATGCATGGCTCTATCATGACACGGTGAGCGATAAAGTATATTATAAGTTCCATCAAGAATGAAGTCTTGAAGTATTAATTACGATTATTATTCAATTAATGGTTTTGTTTTGTAGTCTGTCAGCAAGTTGTTGAATTACCTATGATATTGTCTCGGATTATAGTTCATATCTTTAATTACACAATTGGCATACACTTGAATCGCAATTATTAACAAATACTCACATCCATGTTGTCAAAGGCGACTACCCCTGTGGACCGCCTCTTTGGCCTCCGTCTCCTCTGGATGGCAGCCTGGGTCGCCAGTGTAGCCTGGGCATTTCTGGCATCGTTCTCTTTGTCTTGCTCTGAAATGGTTGATGAAGTGATAAGAATAGTTGAAATGCTCAGGTAACCAAAAATATATTCTTCAGGTTATTCAATTGAAACAATAATAAAAACAGGGACAAGTTTCTTTATTGCGACTAGTGCCGGCTCGTCAGATACGCCGGGCCATACCAACGATTGATGATGTGTAGTAAATATTTGTATATGCATTTTTGTCTACCTAACAAACCTTAACAATATGATATAATCTCTTAATATGATCAAAGAAACTAAATTGTTATTTGGATGCTTCTCCAAAGATGAGCGAGATACATATATACAACGCATTAGATCTGTGTTCACTAGCATGGCCAGCTGAATTAATTTTAAAAGCGTCAACTTAATACAAGAACTATGGCGGCTATTTTCTGTACCGTAGACGCATCGCATAGGTGACACGTAATTTGAGGCCCAATCAATCAGCCATCTGTCTAACGGAGAGTGATGATATTTCAATTGATAAAGTTTTTTCTGAGGTGAGATCTGGGCGATTAAAAAACACTCTAAAAATCTGAAATTTCATTTGTAACAACCTGATAGTAGAATAAGCATGTCTTTGGGCCTCAGAAGGAATACAAAAAAAAAAACAAAAACAAAAAACAAAAAACAAAACTGATGACCACGACTAGAAAAATTAACCAACCTCCAAGAATTAAAAGGATAACAAATTGAAAATGACAACATATTCACCTAAGTTCCAGATACAGAAATCGGAACACGAATAGAGCAGACCACAACTCTATTTAATAAAATGCCACTATTGTCGACTAACCGAACACTGAATCTGGAATTGTGACTCGGGTTTATTGACTTAGTCTATTCCCTATAATAATATAGGGATGAGAAGTATGGACCCTAATAACAGAAACATAACTGGAAGCATTTTGAGTTATGGGTATATAAAAGGACTTCTCAAAATACTCTGGATAGACTACATTAGTAACAAAAATGTTTTGAGAAGAATGCAAAAGGGCGGAGACTTAACTGTGAACATTAAGAAGAGGAAAATCATCTACCCAGGTGATGTAATACAGAGTGAGTGTTAAAAATGCCCACAGCAACAACATAGTCGAAACGTAATGTCGTTAATTACGACGACTATGAATGCACCTTTACGCCACGTTACGATACGTCGACTATAATGTACCTTTACTTCATGTTGCGGTCACAGTGACTATGAATACACCTTTACTTGCGTCGCACCACCAGCTATGCAAATTCTAGGTTATGTTGCTTTGTGTCTCGCAGATGAAAATTTGATTGCCCGTCAACTTGTAGTGATAATATATTGCTGTTCCGGTGGAATAATGACACAACTGCAAAATGAATGTTTCAGGAGAAACGATAAATGATTGTTAATTACAGAGTTTTAAGGAAGTGAATACATTTTATTGGTAATAACATGTATTCGTCATAACATTTCACATTGAAATCATTACCAATAAAATGTATATACTTCATTATAACTCAATAATTAACAATCATTTTTCGTCTGTCCTGAAATATTCATTTTGCAGTAACGTCATTGTTCCATAAAGTCCGGAACAGCGATACATAAAATAATATAAAACTTAGTTTTTGCATTATGTTTGACCACTTTGGGAAGAATTGGTAGTGAACAGTGTTCTATAATTAAAACTGGCTTCCACATAAATTTTACTAAATTATGATTTTTAATTTCTGACAAAGAAATTACTTGACATAATTCTAGAAGGAAAAGAAAATAACAACTAAAAACGATGCTTATTAAGAAAACTTTCAGTTTATCTAAGATCGTCCTTACCTTTCTCTTCTAATGATTTGGGCCTACGCAGCGGCAGTGTCACGGTGGTATCAGCAGTGTCGATGGGTGCCGACGATGGACGGGGTGTGCTGTTAGCTGTGGATCGCCTTACAAAAGAAGGTGTGGACGGAGGCTCAGCCACCTTGTTCGCGTCCTCCAGTTTAAACTAGGGAAGAGAAAAATCCTGCTATTAGCAAAGCGTCGGCGAACCTTCAATTAAATCTCGACCAGACATTTGATAGGAATTAATAGTGTTTAATTGAAGAGAACGACTCCTGAGTAGCATTCACAGGAAAGAAACAAGCGACAATGGGTTCAAGGTCACAGTGCGGTCGTTTAGCAGGACGCAATTGGTGCCACGTAAAAATCAATTTTGCTCAAATGTGTAGTATCTCTTTATTTGTATACAGGTATTTGTAAGGTACAATAAGAAATGCTAACAGTATACAAAAAGGAAGCAACGTTAGAAAGCGACTAAGTATTTAAACAAAATATAAACTATCACAGTCCTATTAATAATCAATTACAGTTAGTCCTACATTTAAATTAACTTCAAGTAACTAAGTACGTATAGAGTTAATAAATAAATGATGTTCAGGTAAGGATGAAAGAGTAAGTAGAAGCAGAATACAAACAGAATGCAAAGGGGAATCTGCAAACAAACAAAACAACACAATCAACGACTCCAGGAAACGAAAAAAAATCTTAATCGTGCACTCTAACCGTCTCCATTCACCGTCAAGCCTCACCGGCGGCATCTAGTATCCGATACATACCTTGCTGCCGTTATCCACCCTTAGCCTCCACGAGGGCCTCCTCTCCTGCGTTGCCGGGGGTGACTGCGCCGGCTGCGAAGGCTCCTCGACTGGCGCGTCTCGCATGGGCGTGGTGGGCGCCGCTGTCGTTATCGTGGCGCTCACACTCACCCCGTTAGCACCATTAGGCTGTTAGTATAGAAGCATAGTGTCCGTGTTATTATCAAGTCACAGAAGCAACACGAGGGGGGGAATGTACTACGATTTGTATGATGAACAACACAAATTGTTGTACTCGATATGAGTTTCCTTGGATGTGTTGGTATTAGGTGTAATCAGATGGAGTCATGATTATGAGTGATCGTGGGTAATGTTACAGATTTGTAACCAAGTACTGCACGAATGAAACAACCTAGCGTGGGGTGGGGATGCGCAGTTGGAGTGAAGATGCCTCAAAATGCCGCAAAACATGTACAAGTGGCATAACGGGAATACTGAAATTTTAACTGAGCATCTTGAATTTAGTTTCGAAAATGTCAACAATCTGAGGTAGGAAAGCTTTGCATAGTCAAGACGCGAAATTATTTACAATGTAATGTGTATATATTTCCAATAATGAATTTTTCATTGTCCACATTGTCACAGTGTGCACCAGCGCCGTGCCAGGTTATATCATTTGTGGTGTATGTGACTTAATAATTTCAACCAATGCAAGTAGTAAATTAGTCTTAGCCAAAATTGCAATTGCTATTTAATTCCGTAATCACTTATTTAATATGAATGAGTTTTCAAATTGTAGTGAATACAAATGCCTATCTATAAATATATAACTCCTAAATCTTTGTTTAATTTTTAGGATTACAAGCAATAACCTTAACGGCTGTGGAATAAAATCAACTGAACACAAACAACAAAAGAGATGTTCTTAAAAGCAAAAGGTGAAATATAAACCAGAAGAAACAAGAAAATAGTAATATCCACCGAGAGAAAAAAAAAACAAATTATAAAAAAAAAACTGAAGCAAATAAACAAAAATAATATCTCGTAATGTCTGTGAAGAAAAAGAAACGACAAAACAGACTAACAGCATCATTGCATAAGTTTTAATAGTGAATCTAATTAGAAGTCACAAAGAGTTGTTGTCAGGTGACAAAATGGGGGAATTCTCTCAATCGCATTCCTGACCATATAACACCACTGCAGGTTAGTATGAACCAATACAGCATAGAAATACGAAAATAAGTGAGTAAAATACAGAAGAAGAAATTTTTAGTTTAAAAGGAAAACATTGTAATGAGTATAAATTAAGTATATTTAATTTTTTTACAAAATAGGGACATGAATCACGGGCCAGTGCAAAATTGAAAACATTGAATGTTGAATTTAAAAAAGAAGCAAATTTTGTTCCGTGCCGGCACCCACAAAACTATTAAATGAATCAGTTAACTGTAATGTCTTTTAATCCGTAACTTACCATGTCGATTACGGTGGGGTACCTGATTTTCTGAAGCACACATAAAATTGATATCGTATTCAAAATCATAATTCGCTTTTGCAGCTTTGCAAAAAATAAATCCAGTTAGGTGATCAAAATTGCGGTTTCACTGATAAAAAACTAAATGCATGGCTTATAAGGTCGCTGATTACGAATTTGTTGTCAAAATTTTCGAAAACAAAATGGTGGATCCAATACGGCAGACGTAATTTCTTGTATTTCAGTATCGAGAGGTTTTTGGGGTCCGTGACTACGAATACGAAATCTAGATTTCCAAAAACAATATGGCGAATCCAATAACAGCGGACTACTATTCTATGAATTTGTATGAGTTAAAACGAAATTTGTTATCGTGAAGTTTTTGGGGTCTCTGATTACAAATATGAAATCGAAATGTACAAAAAAAAAATACGGGGGCATAAAAAATGGAGTACATATCCAATATTAAGGAGAATTAAAAATGACTCGGAGCTGCATGGCCTGACATGGGCGTGCGAGCACTTCACATCCCTCACAGCCGCTTTTTGTATGTTCATGCACGCTTGTACAAAAAATTCGATAAAGGTTGAATCTGCAGGAACCTGCAGCTAATTTTTTATAGTTCGATTTGAAACTGTATGTACAACAGTCTCTTCAAAGTTTTGAGATGGAACACTGCAGAAGTATCTACTTTTACTCTATGTGAAAATAATGTTTCCACTTATAATTTAATATAATTTGGATGCAGTTTTGTATGCTATTTATTGTTAAACGGGCAACTAATTTTCATTTTTCAATAATATTTCTGACTTCTACATACGCTTACGAAAAAAAAAAAAGAAATTTTAAGAGTTTGAATCGATACACGTTTTATTTTTATTCCACTTTTTTAGAAAGATTTTTTTTTAAGAATGGACGGTTTTCAGAGCGTTGAATAGTACATCGATACAAGCTAACTTTGTAATGTGTTCTATACATAATTTTAAACTTCTATTGTCTTTACATGAAAATACTCAGAAGATATTTTTGAACAACACTAAATGGTGTAAAGGACTAAACCAAATTTTTCGTTTTCGACTTTTGGCCAAGATTTTTGGATTTTGCCCCACTATGCATTGACATGAGTTTTTACAGACACTTGAGTATACACATCACTTGAGTAACTTGCAAACTTATGACATGTTTTTGTAGATTTTAGACCATCGTGTATACATTACTCAACCTTCAAATATTAATCACCATTAACTCATTACACACATTCTCGTCAGATACAAATACTCATTGATATTTAGTATTAAACAGCAAACTAAGATTTCCAACTGTAGTTATTTTGCAGCTCATAAAATGTCATAATAACCACTAATCAAGCTTCTTGCCCATGTATCCATTTTTATAAATTACATATACCATCACCAAAAATAACGTGCAACAAGACAATCTATCACACGGATCAGCTACTGAGCGACTACTCTCAAATTGTGACGTGCAAGACAATCGGGGTCATTAGAGTAATTGAATCAAACTTACTTTTGAATTTTATGAGAAAATAAATGCAGTTCGTATTATTACTAGAGTGCTTTTCAACTGATATATTTAATAGCTGATTTGATAACCCGTCTGCAAATGCATAGTTTCCGAGATCCCTTGACAATCAGAACATATGGTACGGGAAAACACAACCAAAAACACTTTTGGAGATATTTTGATGTTAAATCGTTTGTTTAAACTATTTCGAAGTGACATGGATGTAAGCGGTTGTTTCCTAAAAACTCCTTAAACACTGAGTTTGCTTGTATTTTCCATATACTCTCTGATTATCTTAGAAACTGAGAAGCTATGCATTTGCAGATAAATGTTTGTATGAACTTTATTGCCGATTTCAATGCAAGTTTGCAGCTGCAACACAAATTTTTGGTACATACTGTACATACAGTAAATATAAATTTGTTGTATTATTGAATGCAAAATAAACTAATTTGTGCTAATTAAATAATCAGAATTCTGCATTTAACATTCAATTATCAACTTCAATCAATGACGAACAAAATTTGAAGAGAGCCCTCTTGGTATTATTTCAGATGCACGACAGCCAACCAATCGAAGCGGTACATGTGTGTATTTGCGCGAGTCCGGAATTAGGGGGATTAAACCCATCAGCCCTTCATTAATGAATTAATAATAATTAATGGAAGGCAGCAGGCCCGGCGCTGGGCTCATAATCACCTGCTCGTTGTTGTTGTTGTTAACCGTCTGGTTTTTCTTCTTGACGAGCTGCTCGGCGGACTTGATCTCCTCGAGGGTGACACCCTGAGTGGACCTCCTTGTCTCCCTCACTCTCTTCGCGTGCGCTTTCCTCTGTGTTTCACTCTCTTCATCACGCACGGGAGGAACAAACGACCTATAAAGAGACAGGTGATTACGATGAGCTACAAAGAAGAGTTAATGGTTAATAAACAAAACAAAATAGATTCGGTTAGTGCGGTTGCAATGTTCGTTAAGAACAATATTAGTGAACATTGGGAGATATTATTCAAAACAATATGGTTATGTGCATCATTTTCATGTTGCAGTGTGTAATGAGTAAACTTCTGTTTATTGTAGTTTTAAGTAGTTTCTCTTGCCGGTGGAAAAAAGATAATTTTTCTCATTCTAACATCCAGAAAAGCGAGCAAAACACAATTAAAACTTGTTTCACCATCATAGTGCAGATGGATATTTTATATTAGAAGAATATAAAGAGTGGAGCAGATAATGTAATCTATTTGTTAACAACCTACTAATTGTTACTGAAGATTAAGCATTTTTCACTAATCTATTCACGCCAAAACTGTCTAATTTTTGTAGGTATGCTACAAAATTAAGTAGACAAGGAAAAAGTTATGCTATTTTTAATTTGTTGTTATAACTAGCTGGCACTGTTCCCATGCAAAATATATTTTTATTCTGGTCAAAAGTTCTTAGCTCCCTTTGCCACTTGTTACTATGAAATATTTTCTCGACCATAATTTTTTACATCAATTCCAGTTTAGTGTATCCAGAAACTTCATTCTCTTTGGTGGATAGGTATTTTAGAAGGAGTTTTTGTTTTGTAAAAATTGTGCGAACATCAACATTATCAAATTGCCACACACTGGTTAGTTCGAGCCAATCTCAAGAATAGCCGTACTTAAAGAAGTTCTTAATCATCAATAGACGGTTCTGTTGAGCGACAGCTGCGGGGCTCGCCAGGGACGAGCCATCCGCAGTGCCATTAGTAGACGGTGTGGCTGGCGTCATTGCTGGCTTCGGAGGGAGCTGAGGAGCAGCTGCGACTTCCACGCTATTAAGGAAAATGTACACAACTTACAGAAATCAAGTTAAAGATTTCCCCAAAATAACACTCCTAATTAATTAATATCAACAGTTGTGTCACGGCACAATATAATAATAGTACGAGGTCATTTACTATGTGAAAACCCAAGCAAAAGCTTTTAAATTTAAAGATTATATGTTTTAAAAACATTTCGAAATTTAAACTAAACTGCAAAATTGTAATAAATCAATTTACACAAAAAAGACAATCCAGCAGATTTCAAAATAATGCCAACCTTGCAAAATGAATCTGAATGTTCCTTATTTTCTTTATATTTCCACATTATGGTGCAGGTATAATAAAAAAACAATGTATGATACACGTACATAGGGCATTTCAAGCACTGCGTCGAGCTCTTAAATCCGGTGATTGTGCTTAAAAGGCTCTCTTATGCACCTGTATCATAATATACTATTAAATTATTTAAAAAAAATTAGAGTAAAATTCAAAAATATTTATGTGATTGAATGTTGTTCTCATCTAAAATAAAATTGAATGTTTAAAATAATTAATTTAGGAAATTTTGTTTTAACAAATATTGCTAAAATTACATCCATGTTTTTTTTTTACTTTTTCCTTTGAATTTGTTTTTAATGCCTGTTATTTAACTTATGTAAACTTGACTGACTGGATGGTAATGACTACTTGATAGTATGAAAAGCATAAGCAACACAGCAAATGCATCAACTGTGATATCTATGATAATGCCATACGATTGTAGGCTCGATGAAAATAAAGATGCTGAATGGTACACACCTTCTAACTTGACGGCTGTTAGGTTGCGGGCTAGACGCGGGTGATTCGGCGTTCTTGTTGGGTGAGTTTGTGGTGCTTGTGGCGGTACTCTCCGTGCTCTCCACGTTCTCCTCTTTACTGGAGCTAAAATGGGTACAGATCAGATATGAGACACTCTAGGGCAGTTTCCAATGCTTTTTTGCAGCCGCATATCAAAGCAACCAGTAATGAAAATTAACAGTAAACGTGATCATAAAGTAGCAGTAAAGTAATGACTGATAAGTCATTCTGCCCCTACCAAATGGCCTCCTTTGTTTATATTTGAAAATATAACACATTACTTTAATTGATTTGTAACATATACAGTTTTTTTAAATTAAAACTGCGCCAAACGTTGCAATTTCGACACTATTCTGATCTATTATTATAGATTATGTCATATCTATTTAACAGAAAATTTCACAGATCACTATTTCCACCTACATTCAAATCAGATTAGTGGAATTCCACAAAACATAACAGTAGCAGTTATCGGAAGCAATGGAAAACAGTAATCAGTAGTTTTTGACTACCAGAATGCGCATTAATTTATAACCGATATCTAAACAGGACCAACTTGCTACCGATAACTAATGTAAACAAATTGATACAAAGTGGATATTTTCCAGCGGGACTTATGGTCGTCAAGAACTAGTTAGCGTTTATTAACCACTTACTCCTGTTACGATTTGCAGAATACTAGCAATGTATTTCAAATCCCGATAGGTCTAGCTAGCGATGTGTTCAGGTTATTAATCATGACATCTATAAAACATATAGTCAAAGTTCAGAAGCTCATTGCAGTCTTTCATTACGATTTTTCCTTGATGGTACGAAAAGTTCCAAAGTACCACATTTAAATTAATTTTCATTGCTAACAGTATTGCAAAATGCGGCATATATAAAATTATTTAAAGTACATAAGAAAGTAATTAATACAATATTACAGAAATTTACATGCATTACTTATTGAAACAATTATATCGGCTTAGATTGTTAACAGGCCTCTATAAAAAACAATTTGCCCCCATTTCTTAAATGGAAATTAATAATCATTTCTGCAATAAAACACTGTTTCAGTAAATAAAGCAAATCGATTATATCGGCCACCAATGACAATATATAAGTCCACAACGACATTTTATGAAAGCAAAACCAATATAATGTAATATGGTAAAAATATAAATTGACGTAGGTCGGATCGTTTATTCCTTTATTGGTATTAACTCTGCTTAAGCACTAATGTCCTTTGCCGACAATGGCCTGAAAACAACTAAATAAATTTAAAACAATGACAGTACTGTATTCAGTATCACGATAGTTCACATTTTAGTATGTAATGTAAAGAATAATTGGCATTGTTTAAACATTTAAAACCTCTATTTCTGAGTGATGAAACATCTTTGGTTGCTTATGGCTTTGGTTGCCTTTCACCTTACGGTGATAACTTATAGTTTTGTGGGCAATACGATTAATTCTTAAAATTCAAGTTTCAAGTTATGATTCTGTAACAGCATAGACAACACAATTCCAACTCGCTGTCAAATTTTTTTCAAAATGTTAGCTTTCGGCACCGTGTTTCGGAACTCTATAGATTTGTTTGAGGCGTACCACTTTGCGACTTGTTCAGTCAAATAAAGTAATTCTAGATCTGTCTCTACTCCGAATCTGCCGGACAGTATAGTAATAAAAGAAAGAAGGCGGGTACTGATTTTTTACTTTAGTTGTGAGTTATTCCGCCACTAGATGTCACATTGAAATTGTGGCGAGCTCAATAGGCTTGACCTTGCAAATTACCATAACATGTTTTTTGCTTTGTACATCCAATTTTTGCCAAAGTACTCACAAGCTCCTATTGAAACAATGCAGGTAGAAGTGGGCTGTTTTATTACTATATCTATTCGGCGGCCCAGGTGGACGATCAAACTTGTTGCTCAAAATACTTATATAAAATCATAGGTGCCGCTGTATAAATGTAAATATTTTTTTAGTAAACTAATTAATATAATTATAGTGTAGTAAGTAACTAACGTGCATACCTGAGTTGTCGCTGGTGAGGAAGGGGCGGGATGATGTAAGTGGTATTTGGGTAAGTAGGGAAGGAACTGGCCTGGATGCGTGCGCGCAGAGCCCTATATCGCGCGTAGAACCTAAACATGCAAGCAATGTGAGTCAGACAGAACTCAGGCTGTTTCCTACTTTAAGACTAGCGGCGGCGGGCGGATGTGCGCCCCCACACCGAACCGAAATTTAAACGTCCACACAACAAAAGCATAAAAAAAATGTATAATGTAATTCAATACAAAGATGTGTACGTGTGTGATTAGGTCATGCCTGAAAAAGACGAATGCAAAATAAATCTACCTATCCAACGGCATTCTGGCAAGAATAAAAATAAACTACGGAAATGCTAAAAGTAGTAAAACAACCTGAGATAAAGTTAAAAATAAACGATACTGAAAATTTAAAAAAAAAACTTCATATATTAATTGCCTCCCTCGCAATATGAAAGCACTAAGCATCAAAGCCTCACGGGAAAAAGAACTGTTATTTCGGCTCCACGTTCAGAATTAGAACACCATTTAACATTAATAGATGTTAATCACTCGATGAAAACAACGGTTCGGACTCGTTGCCGACGTTTCTATATATTTTTTTGTTAATATAAGCTTTGCGTATCATTTTGCCAAGGAGTTATTGTCTGTATTGACTTAATGAAAATGAGAAGCTGGCAATTCGTAAACACTTACTCTGGATCACTTTGAAAGCTATTCGTTCTCCTCAATACAACCTCGTTTTCGTTGTTAGCATCTTTACTCTCTGCAAAAACAAAGTATCATCAAAAAACATAACTATACAATCAAAATGTTTGCTATATACAGGGTGTCCCAGATTAAGAAGGCTACCATGGTACATTTCTTATTATTAAAAATAGATATTCGTTTAAATGGGCAATAAAACATTTCTGCATAACCTTCATGATTTTCAAAATATTTGACTCGAAATAAAATTGCGATTTTGTTTCTAGTATAATAACGGTTCAGATTTTTGAAACTTTCTCAACGGCATATGTTCAAACGCTCAAAACTGCACAACATTTCCTATTTAACACCTATTTAACACAACTGTATGCAGAAACTGGATGATTATTATAACCAGGAGTATTTCTAGACTCCAATAAATATTATTATAAATCTTTCACTTACTAAAACTATTACTACTCTTAATTGGTGTTTCAGGTCTAGGCTGTCTGCCGGGAGTTTGCCGTCTCCAGGAAGGCTTATTGTCGTCCGAGTTGCTGTCGTCCGCTGCGACGGGCTTCGGTGGGGATGGCGGTGGCCCTTTCACTGTTTCCTCATCCTTTGTACTTATGTGTACCGTATCCATATTCGAATTCACTCGGTTCTTCTTTTCTGCAAGCCATCAGTTGTTAGAGGGTGGTAATGTGCGTGTGCGTCGCTTTGAACTAACGAAGCATTGCACTAACATGTAAAAGACAGCCAAATATAACAGGACTTGGGTGCAAAGTCAGGACATACAATGATAAAAACCACATAAAATTTTGACGTTTACCATCTGAAGTGTCTTCCGATTCTGTTTCACTATCATCCGTGCTGTCTGAATCGGTCTCACTCTCACTAGAGACCTCCATGCCTTTAGCAGCAAGAAAATTCAATAAAAGTACTTAAACAGAGGCAACCCTTTTAAAAACCAAACTCCTAATCAAAAACTGATTCATGAGTAATGTGAAAGTGAGAATGAAATGCACGTGAGAAATAAAATCGGCAAAAATAGAAATTATTTATTATCTAGAGTAAAACAGGAGTTTTGACCCGTTTTAGGATGGGCCGGGTCTCGACTACATTCAGGTACAAATTTCTAAGGGCCGTTGATGGGCCATCCTTGCAGTCACGTCTTACCTATACTGTCTGCATTTATTTTGTCTTCTTGTATTTCCAGCTCCACCTTCTTCACCTTGCTCGGCGTCTCATTGTCTGCATGCTTGTCCTGCGTCTCCAGCTTCTTCTTTGCCAATCGTCTGTTAACCTCCTCCTTGTTCTGCTTCTTCTTTAGCTCCTCGAGGTACCTGAACATCTCACTGTCCGCCACATCAAATGGTGTCTGTCCCTTAAATTTCACACCAACAGAGTACAAATCTATTTATAAGAATAAGAGGGAAGTTTGATCAGAACTTCGAGTGGCAATTTGACTTAAATAATAAATCTCACTTACAACATAGTTCTTAGAGTCCATGTCCGTATAATTCTCCGCCAATAACTGAGCTGCCTCCTTCTGACCCCAATGTGCAGCAGCATGCAAAGGTGTCCAGCCGTCCACGTCCTGCTTATCGACGTCTGAACCGCATTGCAGTAATATCCTGAAATCGATCGTTCATGAGTGCAAATTTAAAAGATTTAAAAAAATTATACTGCAGCACCTATTTGCTAGTATTTCTTTGCCTTAAAGTATTTGCTATTATACCGGGTCTACATTTCAAAACTAGCCAGTCTCAATAACTTTTGAATGCAAGCTAACTTGATAAAAATAAAAAAACACGTCAATTGACTTTTGGAGGGTGAAGTTTAAAAACAATGTCATATAAATTTTAAGTGTCACCCTCTCCTCCCTAGCTACCCCCACTTTGAAATTTCAAATGGCATCTCCCTATGATACCTCATTTCAAAGCTTAAAAAACACCTAATCTAGTGGCGTAATAAAAAAAGATTTTTGTCGATTTGTTTTGGAAAAAATAAATAAATAAGAAAAATTCCAAAACAATTTATATTGAACAAATCTAAGGTATTTTCAATGAAACAAAGTCGAAACAATTTTTGAGGCAGATGTTAAAAACTATGTTAATTGAATATAAAATGTTACCCCCTCCCCCTAGCGACTCTCACTTTTATTACAAATTTTAAATTAAATTCAGTTAACATACTTTTTAACATCTGCCTCAAAAACTGGTTCGACTTGTTTTTTTGTTTCATTGAAAATAACTTAGATTAGTTCTATATAAATTATTTTGGAATTTTTCTTTTTTTTTTTTCCAAAACGAGTCGATAAAATCTTTTTTTATAGCGCCACTAGACTAGGTTTTTTTTTTAAAATGAAGTATGGCAAGGTGAGGGGTGCCATTTAAAGTTTCTAAGTGGGGGCGGGGGTATGGAGGAGGGGGTGACACTTAAAATTTATTTGATGTTGTTTTTAAACTTCCCCCTCCAAAAATCAATCGACGTATTTTTTTGTTTTATCAAGTTAGCTTGCATTCAAATGTTATTGAGACAGGCTAGTTTAGAAATGTACAGCCGGTATAACAGTTCCAGGATTACACTTAAAAAAGTAATACCCCAATTCTCTAAGAATGAAATTCTTTAAGAATTGTATTTCATTTTATTTGTGCTTCTGTACGATTTCATTCGAAGATATATTTTTATACTTGTACTTTATTATGATATATGTACCTTATACTGTGACTTATGTGACACTATCTCTGTGATGGAATCAATAAATATATTATTATTATATTATATTATTAAGAAGCACTCAATTTAGCTCCATAGCTCCAGAGTCATTATCACTAAAGGGTTGTCAAGTTGATTACATCGAATGAGTGTTAACTACACAAAATATAGGTTATGTTAATGTCGTTTTATATTTGTACGTACTTCATAACGTCCGTGTATCCCTTAGCTGAGGCCACATGAAGAGCTGTCGCTCCCGACTTGGGACTGGCAAGGTCCACAAGGGGGCTCTTCACGGCTAACCATTCTTTGGCATCTTGAAGCATCTGTCTCTTCTCCTCGTTCCGTGCCTCATCACAATTGATCCCTACAAATGAAGATAATGTTCAATTAGAGCAATATTTACTGGTATGATGTTAGGTTGCCACATATCCCGGTTTTTGGTTGAATTGCCCAGTGTCCCAAAAAAGGGCACCGGGACGGCAATTTGTCGCCTTTTATGAACTCCAACATTGAAGGCAAAAAAGAACTGTGTTTGAGGTTTTGAATATTTTGCACAAATATTCGAACTTTTTTACAATAAAAGTCAGAACAATTCTAAAGAAATCTAAATCGGACAAAAAAATAATATGTTTTATAACACAAGTCGCAGACTTTTATATAATATATTGGGAATAAAGCAATTGGATTAAGTCCTTTACTAAATTCAAGGTGTTTTCATGGGTCCTTTAAATACAGTGTCTTATTGGAATACCGTTTAAAAATCATGATTATTTAAAATTATCTGCAAGCGTCGTAGACATTGACAAAACTTCATAATTTAATCAAATTAGTACAATAAAAAAATACTGCCTAGATGAAAATTGAGCTCAATGTTGAAGAAACGAAGGAAGTGTGATGATAAGTGGGTGATATTGTTTTCTCAAGAAAATGATTGCAATGGACAGTACCTCTATCGTTATTGGGGTATATTGTAAATCAAAAAGGGAAGTTATCTTCTGGTTTAGCATTTTAAACATGTGGCAACTCTAGTATGATTATACAACTATATTAATGAAAATATAGCCAGAATACCCTCAAAACCAAATTATTATGAGCAAGTCGTTTTTTTTATTAAGTTTATTGTAACATAGGCAAAGTTTGACAGTATAATGTATAATGCTAAGGGCACGAACGCCATAAGTTTAAATTAGAGAAATAGCTGGCTGTGCACTACTGGCCTAACTCACTATCAGCGTATATCACCAAAAAAATTACAATGACTTTTGTGCGAAATGATTTGCTGATAGCAATAAAAAAAAACTACAGAAAATGAAATCCTTTTAGGGTTATAGAAATGTCTTTAAAATCTTTAGCACAAAAAGTTTAGAAAAAGCTATTGTAAAACATAAGAAACCTCTCTACCCATAAACTGGCTAAAAGTGCAATCGATCCATTTCGATAACAAAAATCCCTTCCGAAAGTGTTTTAAGGAATTAAAAATGAGACAATGCAATAACAGCCTAACTATGTTTTTTGCCGTAATTTTGATAAGTTGAAGACACTCATATTGTTTATAATAATAAGACAGTTTCATAATATCCAATAGAAAAGCTAAAATATCTTTAACTATAAACGATATTTCAAAAATACATTAGAATTATTTTAAATTGCCTGTAACTTGGTTATTCGAATGTTTAGTAATGGAAACTGTTGATCTTGACAATAGTTTTGAAAGAGTGCGAATTATTTGTGACTTTAGATTCAAGGTTTCAAGTAATCAATACTAATACCTAAAGATGGTGAAGGCTTAACCAAATATATACAAATCATTTCTAATCCAGTTTGGGAGATTTGGTAGAGCTTGGCATAAACCATTTGTTTACTGAATAAATATTAACAGATTTTGTCATAGACTACAATCCAAGCCTTATGTTAAATAGATGTAACGGTGGCTAAGTACTTTTTGTACAAAAAAATTGACTCATATAAAACCTGCAGACTTGGGTTACCATCAGACCGGAAGTTTGGCAGTGCAAATGATTTGTGCATAGATAGTGGTAGAAAGCAATTGGTGCCTAACAAGGAGTGCGAACCAGTGTAGTCGTTATTTACAAACCTTTCTCATCGATCTCGGCCTGTATCAGGTCTTCCATCTCCTCACTATCGGTGATATCCAGTGCCAGCTCGCCATCGCAGTTAACTGCCGCAACGTTGGCGCCGTGCTCCAGGAGGTACTTGGCTATGGAGATGACGCCGCAGCTGGCGGTAGCGTGCAGCGGCGTCCAGCCCTCGTTGTCGCCACGGTTCACATCCGCCTCGTGCTCTACTAGGAACTCTACCATATCTAAATTGTCGTCTATGCATGCCTGGAAAAAAAAAGCAATGAATTAGTTACGATTCTGTTGGCGTTATTATAGCTTAATGGCATTTATGTTAGTTAAACTACCTAGTACAATCAAAATCATATGTGATAATGAGATATGTGAAAGGTCTAAATAGCTTAAGCTGGTGCCACGTATGAGGGGGTTCAACGTTTAATAAAAATTTGCACTTTGACAAAGTATTTGTTAAATAATTTCCACATTGCTCCACACATACACCTATTTGGCGAAATGCAGTCCCACGAACCAAGTCACACATCGTCTCCCTTGATTTGAGTCATTTACCGACATTGAATGTGAAATATTAGAGGTGTGGCGCATGTGAAATTTAGAGGAACATTCGCCACAATTATAAGTCTATGACAGGAGATCAAATGAAGTTATATTATATTGTCAATTACTTACTACTTATTAAAATAAATTAGAAATATTGCTAAAGGATACAAAGCTACGCTATTTTTTACATCGAGAAGCTTTTACGTCAAATTATTTACCTTCTGTAATGGATTGTGTTCAATCTGAATGATTGTAAAAGCTTTCATTAAAGTTGTAAATTACTTCAAAGGAAAAGCATTAAATTGTTTTAGTTATACAGGTCGACCAATTTATCTAGAGATATCATGGGAGAAGTCGAACAGAGTGAAACGACATTCGGCGAGAAGGAGATACGAACTACTTGGAGAGCGCGGACTTCCGTAAGGGCAGCTACACGCTCTTGCACCTTTGTTAGCGAGATTTGTAGATTGTGTGAAAGATAGCACGTTGCCAATAATTTCACGTGCTCGGCTGCCTAATACACGACCCCTGAGTTTACCAGTAAAATTCATTTTGAATATTGCACGCTCGATGATTGCGCATTGACTAATATACTGAAGCAGTAAATTGAATCTCCACCCTGTACCCCCCTCTCGGCTACTGCACAACCACTCTCGGTAACATGGTCAGAGTGTACCAACTTGAATCGTCTTTATCCATGCAGGGTGAGATTTTTGTTGGTAATACAAAATTTAGTTACCACTTTGTGTTTGTGACTGTTTTTTTTATAAATTTCAAATTTTTGTACTTATTTCATTCACGAGTTAATAAACCAATAAGAATGAAATGTGCTATTTTCCTTAGTTACAACGTTTTATGAGGGTTATTTGAGTAACCAAGATGACTATCGATTATACGAACCTTTGTATGTGAATTTCATGATTTCGATAAAGTTAAAAAAACTTTTTTTTTTAATAGTTTAATTATATTTGTCTGCTACGAATATAGTATATGTCATTAAGGGTCTGGAAATAAGGGTTTTTCCGTGCGCACATGACAATTCCCGTGTGAGGCGAAGGAAACACGGTAAGCCATACAAGCACGGAAAAATCCATTTTTGGACATGGACCAATACTCTTTATTATACCTTATTATTTTGATTATAATTCAATATTACTTTATTTAGAGCACGGAAAAAAGCGGAGATCGGGAAAAGTTTTCTGTGAACTGTTCTGAAAATGTCACCTTTCCGTGTCAAAACGGATGGAAACAAGGTGTTATAAGATAAGAATAATAAAAATTATTTTTCATACAATGGATAAAAATAAAAAATAAAAAATTGTAACACATTTTTTTGAATTTAATAACAATGGGGGAATTGTTCTCATCAATGCCATGAAGTTAATAAAATACACCTAATTAGTAAGTACTTTAGTATTTTACTACAACTAAAAAAAAATATTAGTTTCTTGAAATGTGACTTACAATCTCCTTCATAGAAAACTGGCACAGCCAATTTTCAACAGATTGAATTAGGCTGCGATATGACAAGTTCAAACAAACTCCGGTCATTTGACACTGACATATTTACTGTCAAGATAAGATGGCACCTTTAAATAAAGCTCAGAAATCAATAATTTACACCAGATTGAGCGATGGGGTAAGCATAAGAGCAATAATTGCGGTTGAGCTCAGCGTTAACAAGAATGTTTACTCGCTAAAGAAAAAATCCACGATACTGGAATAAGTAGACGAAAACAAGGCACAGGGCCTAAAAATATGAGTTCGAATTTACACAACTATTTTTTTTTTTTTTTCAAAATTAGGATACCTTGATATTTTCTCTTTTTTAAGTTTTCTATGAAGGTGATGGTATATATAGGGTGGCCCATCTATCGTTCCTCGGACCATTGCTGCTAGACTAATGAAAATTGAGGAAAAAATTTGATTGGAAGTTTTGGACACTTGATGTGTCCTACTTTTTAAAATTATTTTCGAGCTTTCTTTTCGTTTTGGGATTTCAAATTTAAATTAGAAGATTTTATTTAACGTGGAATTTAAACATTTCCTCAATAGAAAAAAAAGCTGTTCCATGAAGACTATTTTGCATAAAATGGATGATTTTATGCAAAATGATGAGAAAAAAAAAAGATGAAAAAAGTTGATGAAATGGTTGTACCTGTCTATGTTTCTTTTTTTTATCTTACTTTTATGTCAACAAAATTTGTCCCCCTCCATATTACAACTCTAGTTTCGCCCCTGTTTCAGCAGCACAATTTTGTAACACCTCGCCATAAGCCATAATATACAAGTCTGCGTACTCTTGATTGGTGAAGGTAATTGGAATTTTTATATTCAATAAACCGAATGTAAATTGGACGCCAATGCAAAAAACGATTCACATCAGTTGTGACAATCAATACTTGTTATTTAGAGAACACATTGACTTTAATTATTTAACAAAATTTTGAACCATGCAGTGATTGGTCAGTTTCAAGAAGCTCCAGTTCTTATAGAGAGCATTAAAAACAAAAATTATGGCCAGATTTACAATATATGTGGTGCCCAGATTTTATTGACTTCGACTGTACGTTTGCTGATGATAGGTAAGTAATAGAATGAAAACTGCGTTATCGAAAGTAAAAATGGGTGTCGACGACATCTCAGCCATGAACGTCACCCCGTGACGACATCCGGAGGTCGGCGACCCCAATTTTATAGGTCGAGCCACCCCCAGAAGGCGCGTGCATGGCACACACCTGTTGCTCAACCGACAGACCCCCCGAGATGCACACCGTTGCCCCCAGAATCGATTTTAGGTTGTAATCGTAAAGCTGTAGTAAACAATCCCACTGCCCCACACCAGTGACGTCATGGCGACCCCACGTTTGCACCTGCCGACGCCTGCGACTTGAAGGGGTGGGGGAATGACGTCGCGACGACAGGAATATGTCTGTATACTATATATAGCGTCGCGACTGTGCCGCCGACCCTGACGAGTGATTTCCCGTTTTCGCGAATCCCAAAGGACTGCAATTAATCGACATCGAAAATTTGTGGGGCACAATTTTTATATTTATTGCTGCTGTATGTACTTTCAATCAGCGAATACCAAAAATTCTGAACACAATACCGAAATCAATTTATATTATTCAAATAATTGAAAGTTTGAAGCTTCGGATTTTAATTACCTATTAATTGACATCGAAAATTTGCGGGCATAATTTTTATATCTTTGCTGCTGTGCGTACTTTCAATCAGCGAATAATCAGCCAATCAGCCAAGAAATCAGAATACACTACCAAAATCAATTTATATTAATTCCAAACAATAGGAAGTTTGAAGCTTCGGGTTTTAATTTCCAACAGTAGCAATAGTACATTAAATTTAAAAAAATAAAAATTGAGTGGTAAATCGTATTCACAACATTAATTTTTAACTCGAAATGCACATTTCTTGATCCGATGACAGTTTCATCATCAAGCATACAGAGTCAGAATTGCCCATAAGGGTTCAAAACAAACAAAAGAGTAACTAACACAAGTTGTTAACAGATACTTCGTACCCACCAGAAACAAACGAAAAATTAGGTAGGATACAGGACCTAGATTGTTTTAATGTTTTTACCTAGTTATGGGACTACACGGAAACATTACATTTCCTAGCCTGCAGAATATTTTCCAAACTATACGCCATTTTTCGTTTTCAGGTTTGTCAAACGGCGTTTTTGAGTATTTTGGGTATATCGAGGTTCAGGGTGCAAAACATCTGCAAAAAAATTTAAAAGATGGGAAATCTTCAAAAGAAAAACGAGGTGGAGAGAGCGTTAAGAACTTCTTCAGCCAGCTGCAGTTGGTCGAATCCCATTACACAAGGGGGAAACGTTTGATACGTTACCTACCGAGTGACTGCAATGTACGCGCATTATGGAAGCAGTATAATCAAGGTATAGATAATGAGAAAAAAGTGAAGTACTCTTTCTTTTTGCACTTTACTTTTAACTGCAATATCAGTTTTAAAAGTCCTGCAACTGAGGCATGTTCTACTTGCATCAGTCTCCGATGCAAGATTTCCGTTACGCCTGCAGGTCAAAATAAAACAGACCTTATGGCACAGCTCACAGTACAGAAAATTAAATCTAGGTGTTTTTATGATATGCTAAAAAAATCTTGCACTGCCCCGGGTTCTCGACCAAGCAACTAACTACAGGCAGTTGTAGTAGGCATTTGTATCTATACAATTTCACCATCTATGTTGGTGATTCACGAAGCGCCCAAAATCAAGACTCAGTCTTCATGTACACGTGGTGTGAACATGAGCGTTTGAAGGGATCCAATGAGATAACTTCAATTATATTTCACCACCTCCAGAAAAGAGACTTGTCGAATGTGCAAAAGATAAAACTGTTCTGCGACGGGTGTCCTGGCCAGAATAAAAATATGACTGTAACTGGTATGTTGTGCATGTGGTTATCAAATACAGAGACCGACGTGAATAAGATAACAATGCTGGTTCCTATTGTTGGACATTCATTTTTACCGGCAGAGAGAGTTTTTGGTCGTATAGAAAAGAAAATTCGAAAAATCGATACTTTGACTGACCCACAAGATTAGCTGAAAATGTTTTCAGAGTTTGGAACAGTGCGTAGAATCACTGAAAAAGTTGCTGTTGCGGACTGGAAAACAGAAGTTTCATCTGTATTAAAATCAGCAGGTGGCCTGCATTTCAAGTTTTCACCAAGCAAACGAATAATTACCAAGAACGAAATAAGGGGAAATATATTGGTACAAGGACAGGTGAACTATGGTTCAGATGTAGGGGTTCGCAAAGCCATTTAAAAAAAAGGAAAACCCTCGCATTGATTAAACCACGACTATTACCTTACACTGTAAGCACAAATCATGAAAAATTGACTGATGTAGACAAACTTGCATGCACCAAAATGCTGTTGGCTCGTACTGGTGAGGAATTGAAACTATAAATTCTATCGTGAAATATTTGATGCCAACAGTGGTGACTCGATGAAGAAAATAATTACGATTACGAAGAAAGTGAAGATCAAAGAATTTAAAAAGGCACATCCTTGTCAGAAATCATAATTTTTAAGTTTTACAAAATCACAACATAATTATGGGTGTGCTTTATTCTATGTTTTACTTTATATTGAGCCCTTTTTTAAAAACTTTTTCAGTTTTATATTTTGTATTTGTAGTAGTGTTTTTTACTAATAAAACATTTTACTATTTGATTAATAATAATTGATAATTTATCCTTCTTTCCACCCTTCGACAGAACAACTCAATACCTGCAATAAGAAACAAAACTGTTTACTTGCATTGCAAAGTTCCAAAACTCACTCCTTACAAACTAAAAGTTATTATTGTCGTTATATTTTTAAAGGAAAATAGTTTTCCTCTTCCACGGATAGACAAAAATGCCAGTCCAATACAATTAAATTAAAAAAAAACTCAAATGGCAAAATTTAGCGCACCAAAAGTTTTTTTGAGATTTCTTACAAATGTCTTTGCATGCAAGAAGCGAGTTTTGGAACTCAACGCCTCGCATTTAAAAAAATACACACATTTTCCAAATCACATATACAATTTTCAGGAGAACCATGTAAGATTTCATTATACATGTGGGCAAAGTTGAAACAGTGAGATTTAATAATACAGGCGCATTTTAGATGCGAAATTTAAGTATGACATGAATTTTGATGGCGTTGCTGTCCTTAGCAACTTAAAAAAAACGTGCGTTTTTTTTTAATTACAGAGTGTTCAAGAAAGTTGTATCAACTTTTCCAACTAGTTCCAAAGTATTAATGACAAATAATGACATTTGAAAAATTCTAGTGAAATTAATTACTTGTATCTTAGGAAACATCTCAGCAACACTGCAAAACATATATGATTTGCATCTTGAGCAGTGTTATTTATAAAAAGATGGCGTAACATTTGACACCACTTTCCTGAAAACTGTTTCGTAAAAAAAAACTTGTGCTTCATTTCGTCTTATTACATATTATTGCAATGTTGTTGTTAATAATGGAGTGTCCAAGATACTGTTTGATATCTGGATACATTTATCAGAACAAGTGCCTTAACAAAAGTAAGAATGAAATTTTATATCAACTCTGTTCCCTTTTTATTTTTAACTAAGTTGGCTCTGTTACTTGAAAAAAAAAGGTGATATTTAAAAAGGGGGTTTTATTTTATGACAATGGGCAATGTTGTCATCAAATTGAGTATCTATTGAGTAATAAATTATTAAATATTTTATACAAATTTTTAGTTGAAGTTTTCGTATTTTCATCAATGATTTTGGCATTTTTTAAATAATTAAAAAACCAGCACACTTGCATGAATGAAGCAATAATTTAATTATATTTATATATGAATTAGGCAACATTGTTAGAAATCTGACATTTAATAATTTTTTCACTCTCAGATCGTTTTTGTTGGTGTTCATGTGTAAAACTTTATGAAATGAAACCACAGCCTTCTTAGTTAAAAATTAAAATGGAACAGAGTATAGATAGTTGCTCTTCGACATATGCAGCTATCCAACTTCAAATCAACTAATCCTCTGTGCGAGTGCTGGGTTCCTTCTGCTTTCTAGCTTCCCCTGATTAAAAATACTGTATCCTGTTCTTTTGTAAGAGTATAGAGTATAGAGAGTATATTTATTTATGTATAATGGACATGTTTACTCTTGCATCTTTAAATGAGTATTGAAGCTGTTCATTCAAATCAAACAATCCTCAAAATGCCGCTAAGTTCAAAATACCTTCCACATTACATTGTAGGTACAATGATTCGTTATATTTGAAATATTTATTTAAATTTAATATTTCCTTATATCGAAATATTTATTTAAGAAAGACCGCTAGTTTAGCTGACAGGTTAAAATGCTTGCTTAGCATGCACGAAGACCTAGGTTCGAGCCCCAGTACAGGTAGTACATTTGTACTGAGAAACTAGTGCCATTCGGCGTTGGGAGCTCGTTAACGGCGCTCTAGAGATCAGGAGCGAATTTCTAGAGTAACAAGCCCTAACGCAATACACACATTTACACAAATCACACGGCAGAAGGACCCACGTTGGTCGATAGCCAGTTAGGGATAATATCCCTAACAAATACAGTCACTACTACTATATAAGAAGTCTAATATGATTTGGGCATGTAGAGGTATTGAAATTTACTTTCAGCCAAACAGAAAACTGCAAATCAGATTGTATTATTTTAATCTTCATTATACTATTGAGGATGTTACAATGAACTACATTAAGACGGTCGCGCGGTATATCGTTTACATAAAATGTCGGCGCCTTAATTAGGCGAAGGTGTCGTTTCTAAGTCTTTCAATTTTATTGTTAGTTTCACATATGTACGATGAATTGAACAAATTTACAAACGGCAGCGCAATTGCCCTGCCCAGCGTTCAATGTACACTTGATGAGTATTTAATTGCAATGATCTTTTTTAGCGGTCAATCGTGGCTCAAGGACACACAAATTCATATCGGATCAGTGATAATATTTGAACCTGCTCCAGTCAGTCGCGGCTTTTCCGTCCAATTAGATTTAGACCAAGTCCCAATTTCCGCACCTGTTTTCACCGGCCGGTCGATCGTGACTGCGGCTTTCTAATGAAAAATTTCGCGAGGCGATTAAAACCGCGCGCAAGAAACGATTGTGTTCTTATAACGATCATATTTACAATGGTGAATGGAAGAGATGTGGCTTTTGTGGGACTAGCTTCGCAGAGATGCTCCAATGCGCTGCATTGGATAAACAAACAGAACGCACACATTCGCAAAGTGCGGCGAACTGTGTCAATAATAACATCCCACGCAAGTCAATAACTAAATAATGTTTAGCAACCTTATTAAACATTAATGTTTAATGTTTTTAATGATGGCACCCCATATACCTATCAGAGACAAATAAAAACAAACATTTTCATCGTAAGATCTTATGTGATTTTGTGGGAACTCACATCGATCATGCCGCAAATATCCCAGTCGTTATACAAAATAAGGCGTTTCCGAACTGGTTATATAACTAGCTATGAAGTCTTAATATATGGGTTTGTGAACCACTTTAGATGGATGCCGTGTTCCGTTGCAGACGCACCTTTAGTACTAAATGATATGTACAATTGTACATACGCATTTTTTGCAACATGATCGATGAAGATAAATATCACATAGGATTTATATTGTGGCCTTCGTAATCCTGGCAGCCTGATGAGACTTCTGAATTCACGTGATTACGGCTAATATCTCTGAAGGCTCCGTTTCTAATCAGCCCCGGGAGAGAAGAATACGCGAATTAAAATGCAATGAGAGAAATCTAACGGGCCGGGAATTATTGCGCGTGCAATTAAAAACGTGAGGTTTTCTCTGTGAAATCGTAACGGTAATTTTCCACTGGCTCGATCGTTTAATTAGCAGCTCGGATTTAAAGGCACAATAGCCGCCCTCGCAGCCGAAATCTGCACTTCAAAGGCGGCGCATTTGCATGTCGCCCGCGATAATTATTAATATTCATGCGACGCGATTTTAATTACAAATTTTGACGTTCGGTGATTGATGAAAGAACGCGCACCCACATAATAAAAATGCACCGCTAATTGGTTACGTAAAGGCGGATGGGCGAAGCTGCGTACTTGACCGTGTCGGCGTTTAATCCCCGGGACAGGCCTTTTTTGCAAACGAGAGTCGGAACGGAATTGGCGAATTCCGGTTTAAGTTTGTTTAAGGCTCAGTATTATTAAATAACTAATCGAAGATATTTGTCTCCTTGGATAGCATTGTTACAACTATCCATCTCGATAGTCTGGTTGGTCTCTTCATCAGCGAGTTCCGACTTCTGCCACAATTTTTCAGGATTTCAAATTTTGCAAAGATAATGAAAATTAGGCTTACATCAGGTTTGAGAATGGAAATGGAAAATAATAGAAAAAGTAGATAAATATTGCGAAACACCGTTATTACCGTGAAACAATTCGCAAACGCTTTAAATACTCGCCCAAATAAGTGTACGTGCACACTGCCCGCTCTGCGATGCTATGCTATGCGATGCGATGCGATGCTATAAAAACAAACACACGGGGACGAATACGAGCGTTCACATTGTGCGCTAGTAGCGCTAGTAGCGCGCAATGTGAACGCTCATATTCGTCCCCGTGTGTTTGTTTGTTTTTATAGCATCGCATCGCATCGCATAGCATCGCATCGAGTAGCGGGCAGTGTGCACGTACACTAATGCCTCCATTTTTTTTTATGACTCGAGAGCATCGTCATCTATTCTTCATTTAAAACAGTGGTCTTAACCCTGAGTGGAGTACAAGATAACATTTTTAACTTTTAGAGTCATTATTATTTTTATGTACATGTTGTATTTTTGAATAAATTAATATATTGCATTGTAATAAATGTACTTTTCTTTAAAAAAAATTAGATTTAAGGTTTTATTTATCTGTAATTTAATTCATCAGACATCTGTAACTATCAAGACTATCAAAATTTTAAAAAAATCAAATAAGATCAGGGTATACAGGGTGTCCAAGATAAGGATCAACAGCATGGGGATCTCGGAAGCCATAAAAGTTACAAAGGTGGTTAAATTACAAAAAAGTTGCACAATTTAGTGGTCAGTTATATTCTGTTGAAAAAAAAAGAAAATTCTGCTTACTTCCGGAGATATTCGACAAAATCCAACATTTTGCGATATCGTTTTTATCTTTTTCTAAAGTTATATGAAAAGGTATAAAAAAACAATAGGCACTTTCTCATTGCCACTTTTTTAGATCTACAAGGCAGCGTTTATAAATTTTCAGTTCAACGTTTCGTTTCGAAGAAACCATCATCAACTTTATATTTTTATATGGCCCTGTAGACGCTATCTTATATACCTAAACATGTGGCAATGAGAAAGAGCCATTGGTTTTCTTATATCTTTTCAAATAACTTCAGAAAAACCAATCATCGACTATATTTTATATAATAATTTGACAGATTTGCTTTTGTAAAATAAAAAAGCATATAAATTATGTACTCAATAGATACTCAATTTGATGGCATTACCCACTGTCATAAAATATAACCTCTTTTTTTTAATATAACATTATTTTTTTTCAAGTCTGGTGACTTCTTACATTGGCCAACAATACTGTCACCCTAACAGAGCCAACTTAGTTAAAAATAAAAATGGAACAGAGTATAATTATAATTATCGTTCATGAATTTGATGTATGGAATAGTTCTCAGATTAATTATGTTTCGTAACGTGTAGTTAGACAAATTCCCAGTATAATTTATGTTTGTATAAATACGAGGGCCAGCTGATAAAAAAGGTGCCTAACTATGAAGGAGGCCATGAAAAACATTTTTTTAAATTATATTCCTAAAACTGTCACGCCATTATCATTGTTCAGTTTTGGTTCTACATTTCTACTGAAATTTTCTAATACTGACGTGTCAAGGTTTTTTTTATAATGGAAAAAATGAGCACCGTGCCGTCATCAAGTTCCTCACTTGAGAAGGAAATAGTCGGATGGAAATTAATAATCGTCTGTCAGCTATTTATGGAAATTCCTCTCCATCCTATAAAACCGTTAAATTCTAGTCAAAACAATTTAAGTAGGGTCGGGAGTCCGTTGAAGATGATCCTCGCAGTGGCCGTCCAAATTCAGCATCACCCAAGAAACTATTCGAAACATGAGAATTTATTCTTGAAGATCGATGAGTCAAATTTATACACTAGCTGAAAGTCTGCAGATCAGCAGGGAACGTGTTTGGGCCATCATTCATGACTATTTAGGCATGTCTAAGGTGAGTGCAAATGGTTCCCAATAATGCTGACTTCGTTCGATAAGCAGCGTCGAGTTGAAACTTCTCCACAATTTTTGGAGCTTTGTGAGGGGCAGGAAGAAGGGATTATGCAAAGAATTGTTACTGGTAATGATACATGGATTCATCACTATGATCCTGAAAGCAAACATGAATCCATGCAATGGAAACATAAGGGGTCTCCGCCCCCAAAGAAGTTTAAAGTTCAGCATTCTGCAGGCAAGTTTAAAGCCACGGTCTTTTGGGACTCAGAAGGAAATTTGTTGATTGATTACCGGCCACGTAAAACCGCTATGAAACGAATCTATTATGGCGAAATTTTAGTTAAATTGGAAAAAGCAATAAAAGAAAAACGCAAAGAAAAATTCAAAAATTGAATTTTGCTTTTGCATGACAATGCCTCGGATCACAAAGCTGGCATTGTCCAAGATGCTCTGAAGTTTCAAGAATGAAATCACTCTCCCTATAGCCCTGACTTAGCGCATTGTGACTATTTTCTGATCAGCGAATTAAAATAAATGTTAAGGGGACAAAGATTTGACAACGTGGAAGAGTTCATTTGAGAAGTTAAAGATTTTTTTTGCCGAGCAAGAGAAAAATGTTTTATTGACGGTTTATTTTCATTAATTTCAAAATGTAAAAAATGTGTTTAATTAGTAGGAGATTGAAAAATGATGAACTATTTTTTTTTTCAACTCCATTATCAACTTATTATCAGCTTGCCCTCGAAACTCTATGATTATGTTTTTAATCTTTTTTTGTATACGTATCGTCCTGGCCATTTTAAATGACATCGCATTGTACCCGTCTGACATGACAAATATATTTGGCATTATTTTGGATATTAATCATCTTCAATATCGTGATACTTTACTTCTGAAAATAAATAGTAAAATCTTGTTTTATTTTTTACTTTTTGAGTTGTGTCAATTGATATTAATAACCAGGGGCCTGATCATTTCCTGAATTTCAGTTGTTTTTAGGAAATGTGTGATTAAGGATTATAATTTAACACTGAACTGTTTGGAGGATGGGTTATTACCATCACCTTTGATGTGAGCCTACCAGCGTATTTCTGTTATGGCTTATCATTGTCGTTAGATAATGTTGGATCTCTCAATTACCCTGTTATGTGGCGCAGTCGGTAGGATCTTGGGTCACTGCTCTGGTGTAATTTATAACGACACTTTTTCTCTACATACGTGTATTGTCTTGTGCTTATCATTGTCGTTACATAATGTTGGATCTCTCCATTACCCTGTTATGTGGCGCAGTCAGTAGGATATTGGGTCTCAACTCTGGTGTAATTTATAATGACAGTTTTTTCTACATACGTGTATTGTCTTGTGGGCAACACAAAATTCACACTTCACTATGTGACGCTTGTGCGTCACACAATTTATATTATGAGAAAAACATGTATGGGGTCCCTAGGTTGAACGAACTAAATTATTTGGTGAGTACGGGTGTAGAGCATGCCCGTTTCAAGAAATCCTATGTATTCAAATTGCAGAAATTTAATAGCTTAATGGAGCGATATTCATTGTAAATGCATAAGAGTAAAACAATGAAAATGTCTTCTGCAACACAATATTTGCGATGTTTAGAGCTTAACCCAGTTGTAAGATTATATTTCTGTTGATCGCCCTAATGTTATACAATATTACACACTGTTTGTAAATGTTTCATTAGAAGCTATTGCTTCACAATCCCAAGGTATTGGTAATCTGAAGTTCAATGTTCCCACGAGGATGCGACCACTGAGCAAAATTAGCCAGTAACTGATTTTTTTATTCGATTTCCGAACACCTACGCGCCCTGTTTCTTCCAGGTTTTGCATAAAAAAGTAGGAACCATCTCACCTCATACCGAAGATTATTACCAACAGCGGCCACGGCAATCTCCATGTCGTTGCGGAATTCATCCGCGTTTAACAGCTTGTTTTATGGCCGCTTATTTTATTGCCATAAGTTGTCCGTTGTGCTGCCATTAGAATGCAAGCCCCACATAAACAAAATGCGATGGGAGCGGACTACCCATTTAATGTTCTCTAGTTGCCGATCTTGGAGGAGCCGCCGATTCGGTTTGTTAATGCAGGGAAGAAGAGTTGCCTGTCACGCTCTAGTTGCATATGGGAGCACCCGGGTTCAAGTTCTTGGACCCGAGGTGAGTCACGGCCACTGCGCTTCTATTGTTTGCAGCCAGTGCTGCCGCACATAGACTTTGCGATGGACTATCAAAATCATGAAAATTTAAATGAAAACTGAACTAAATCTTGTTTTACCAATAATCGAAATTAAAAATTCCGCCCTTTTTTTTAAAGGGAAGGTGGATGAAATCAAAAATAAACAATTCTAAGTGATGTTTCTGTTACATCAATAAAAAAAAACTCAGTTTATATATTATCAACATTTATTCTCACATCTATTAGAACAGTTGAAGAGTTCAAGGGATAAGTAATGCTGCTAAGTGCAAAAAAAAATGCGGTTTTGTACACAAACATAAACTAGGTACCTCAGCTGATGTACCCTAAAATGTGCGCGCATATTTAGGGTACATATGACATAAACACTTCAACACCTTAACATTTCCCTTTCTGCACTTAAGTCAAAGTTAAAACTTAGCTAAACTGTATTATTATATGTATGTATTGTATTGGCAGGGCTTTGCCGTTAACAAATAAACAAATAAACTGTTCCATGCCCGCAATGAAAATACATAATATGTGAATACAAGGTCTCTAATGCGGATTCTGAATTTTTTTAGATAATTTTACTAAATTGTCCGAGTATCCGAATAGTATTAGATCTTATTACTATCTTATTATCCGGATCCTATTGTTTCGGGTGGCATTTGATATGTTCAATGCTAGATACCTATTTAGATTCGCACACAAAGAGTTTGGGTATATTTATCCGAAATATGACAACTAAATACGAAGGCAGTTCAGATATTTATTGCGCCTTTAAATTTGCTTGAGGTTGACGACCGTGTGCACAACTTTGTGCATTATGGGAACTCAGATTGTGAAGGATCAAGGTATCAAATCCCGAAATCTTGGGATATCGGCACCTTTAGTATAGAAGACCACCACAAAATAAAATAACATCTACTTTGAAGATCATAAAGTTTGGACTTGAAAACTTTAAAGCAACCGTTTTGATTTGTTACACTGAAACTGATGAGTATGGAATCGTTCTGGAAACCTTTTTCCTGTTCTTATTTACAATTTTAAATCGAGAGAGGACATTGCGTGCTATTGCCGCACTCTCTTGCGTCAAAGCTGTCGAATCGGCGTCCGTGCATTGTGTGCACTTTATGCCTCTTATGGCCGATTGCACCGTTTGTAGTTTTAAGGGCGCTTAGTTAAGTGAGTTTAAATTTTAAGGATTCTTAAAATTATCTTTGTGTTGCACCGTAAAGAGATTCAGTTCCCTTAGCAAAGGAACCTTAACGTTGCCCATCCTAGGGAATTTTAGTAACTGCTATATTCACTCGGATGAAACTCGTTGTCAACGGTATGTTTTACCTCGATTCCTCTCTGTCTATAAAAACTTAGGTCGTCCAAATTGTTGAAATAATCCGTTCTCAAATAAACTAAACAAGGAAATCCGATGAATTTTTATTCCAGAATGTCACTATTATCTTAATTTTAAATGTTATTCAATTTTAATAAAAATAATTTTATGTCCTAATTGTAGAGGAAATGCAGAAGTATCAAGCACCAATGCCGAATAATATACGAATGTAGAAGTAATTTATTTATATTAAAGTTTCAATTGAATACAATCGAATCACACAATGTGTTGTATTGCGTATGAAAAAACTTTAGCAGCAACGTGTACGTTACTTGACTTGATATATAATCTGTGCTTGACAGAATCACATTCGAATATCAAATGCATTTATGATATAACTCGATCTGACTTTCGAATGTGATGCTCTCAAGTAACGTACACGTTACTGCTAACGTTTTTTGATCCGCAATACACCCGATTATCCTGTATCAAAATTCAACACAAACTAACCTATAAACACCAAATAGTTCACAATATTGCTTTAACAACAATTGCAATCATAGTCAAGGTTTTACCACTCGAATTGTAATTATAAGTTCGTTAGTTATCTTAAAATCAGTATAAAGGGTAATGTAGTTAAAAATAAGTAATATTTTGTACACATCCACTGCTCATAATACGTCAAACTGACAGTTTGTAACCCTTATGGCCGATTGCACCGTTTGTAGTTTTAAGGACCCTTAGTTAAGTAAGTTTAAATTTTAAGGATCCTTAAAATTAACTTTGTGTTGCACCGTACAAGACATCAGATTCCTTAGTAAAGGGACCTTAGCGTTCAGCATTCTAGGGAATTTTAATAACTGCTACATTCACTCGGATAAAATTTAACACAAAACAGTTGTCAACGGTATGTTTTACCTCGATTCCTCTCTGTCTATAAAAACTTAGGTCGTCCAAATTGTTAAATTAATCCGTTCTCAAATAAACTAAACAAGGAAACCGATGAATTTGGATTCCAGAATGTCACTATTATCTTGATTTTAAATATTATTCAATTTTAACAAAATTAATTTTATGTCATAATTGTAGAGGAAATGCAGATGTATCAAGCACCAATGCCGAATAATATACGAATGTAGAAGTAATTTATTTATATTAAAGTTTCAATTGAATTCAATCGAATCACACAATTTGTTGTATAGCGTATCAAAAAACTTGAGCAGTAACGTGTAGGTTACTTGACAGTATCACATTCGAATATCAAATGCATTTATGACATAACTCTATCTGACTTTCGAATGTGATGCTCTCAAGTAACGTACACGTTACTGCTAACGTTTTTTTATACGCAATACACCCGATTATCCTGTATCAAAATTCAACACAAACTAACCTACAAACACCAAATTGTTCACAATATTGCTTTAACAACAATTGCAATCATAGTCAAGGTATTCAACACTCGAATTGTAATTATAAGTTCGTTAGTTATCTTAAAATCAGTATAAAGGCTAATGTAGTGAAAAATAAGTAATATTTTATACACATCCACTGCTCATAATACGTTAAACTGACAGTTGACAAACCCTTAAATAAGTTATTCCGCCGGAGTCGGGAGCTTAAAATTTAAGGGTCCTTACGGCGTTTAAGTAACCTTAAGATGGCGGTGCAATCGTTTTTCGTCCGTTAAGGAACCTTAAAATTTTAAGTATCCTTAACGCATACGGTGCAATCGGGCATTAATCGTACTCGCCCGCACTGTTGTGGCGCCACCACAAGTGTCAAGTGCAGAGGTCAAAGAGGTCGTGCATTGACGGTTCCCGTGACCCACCGCCCACTGTCCAAGCTAATTTCAATGAAAGCAATTACGACCTATCAAGAGGCACGGTAATTTGGAACGTGTTTAATTTTGCCATAATTCGTTGAGTTAAGAGTCATTTCGGACGGTGTAAACTAAATTCTCATGCCAATCTCGTAACATATGATTTAATCCGTCGATCATTTATTTTTATAATTATACAGGGTGTCCTTAAATAGAGTAGGATTGCATGGGTATCTTTGTTATTTTGGAAGCTAGAGATCTGGTTAAATGGGCAATGTTATGCAGTTTTGTATGCTGGTTCAGATTATGTTGAAAAATTTTCAAAAGTCCGAGCACTTTAGAAATTATTCTGAAAAAACTAAAAATTGCGATTTTCTAAAACTACGATATTTTCATAATTATTAAAGATGCGGAAATAAGTTTAAAATAAAAGTTACTTGGTTCGATCGCACAAACTTAAGAACCCAGTCAAAACAAAAGTCAAGATGGCGGTTTCCGAGATATAAATAGCAACTTTCTTATTTTAAATGGCCGCCATATTTGATTTTTACACGGCTAAATAGACTTTCTTTTTCTCTTTTCAACGATGTATGACAACCTATGTCAAAATAAAAAATATGGGATATATCAATTGTTCCCATTTTTATTTTTATTCTATAAATTATTTTTAAAACAAATGTAAAACAAATAAAAAACGTAATACAACTAAGTAGTAAAATAACAATAAATTATAGAAAAAATGCTCAAAATGCTGACTGTTATTGGCTAAATGGCCAAAAATAAGCTCAACACAATTGACAGCGTTTTAGAATATTGCCGTTACTTATCGAAATGTGTTGCGAATAACGCCTTTTATTGCCTCTGTCATTGCTCACGAAGTTCATCTCCATTATTATAATTGAAGTTACTTGCATAAATTTTGTTTTTTAAAGTACCCTACAAAAACAGAATCAACAGGCGTCAAGTATGCTGATCTGGCTAACCACTGAACAGTTGTATTAGTCGCTATTACTTTGTTATTAAAAGGGTCATTTAAATGAGTAATAACATATCTAGCATATCTAGCATACTGGTACTATATTAGTTTTGAAGAATTTCCAAATGACGTTGTGCACTTAGAAATATTATAGCACCATGTAAATAATTTCCCAATATTCCACAAAATACATTAAAGCCGAACCGCACTTTCATTTGCCATAAATTGCATTTGCGACTATGTGTGGATTGTCCTGAGCCCAATAGTGTTCGTTAGTGATAATCCACAATTATAAAAGTAAGATGCATCTATCCATAAAATTGTATCTATAAAATCACCATTTTACGTAATTTTGTTGATTAACCTTCTGCAAAATGTGAATCTACGGATATTATCACTTTCTTGTAAATAATGAGAAATATGCAATTTATAAGGGTTAAACTTGTGCTTTTTTTTAAATTGTTGATCCTCTAGATTTAGATACGTTATCTTGATTTTCTATTTGCCGAGTTGAAATGTTCGGATTAGCGAACATTTAACGTTGTCAATTGTTCTTGCCCAATAACTGTCAGAATTTTGAGCATTTTTTTATAATTTATTGTTATTTTACTACTTAGTTGTTTAGGTTTTTTTAATTTTTTTACATTTGTTTTAAAAATAATTAAACAAATAATAATAAATATTGGAATAATTAATACTTCCCATATTTTTCATTTCGACATAGGTTGTTATACTCTAATTTTTCTAAACTGGCGTCACGTCATCAAACAGCTGTTTCAGGAGGTTGTTTCGTACCGACATGATTGTTTTCGAGAATATACATAACAATAGTTTAAGAATCGAAATTAATCTGAGGATCATTTGTTACATAACACTGTTCACCGGTGGTTATAAATAGGTAATCGGTGTATTAACCGCTGACACAATTTTCGCTTGCCAATCTTGTAATAAATTATGTTATGTTGGCATCCGTGATATTTTTTCGGCGATGATGCCACATCTTTTTCACTAACACATGCTCATATATGTGTGTATAACCAAACTTCTTTGACGTTTAACTTGTTTCATTTGATCGATTATTACAATGCATATTTTACCATTGTAGATGTTAAACGATAACCACAAGATTGATATCTGTCCGAAAAACGGCAGAGAAGTCGACGAATTTGATACGAACCGAGCACTGTCGCACAAGATTGCATGGGAGCAACAGCTGATTGCAGCCATTTTTAAATACCCAGGACAGCTGGCAACCTTGTAAACTTGTGCCATCATTATTATGATTATTATTTTGATGACGTGAACGCCAGTTTAGAAAAATCAGAGTATATACATCGTTGAAAAGAGCAAAAGAAAGTCTATTTAGACGTATAAAAATCAAATATGACGACCATTTAAAATAAGAAAGTTTGTATTAATATTTTGGAAACCGCCATCGTGACTTTTGTTTTGACTTGATTCTCAAGTTTGTGCGATTGAACCAAGTAACTTTCATTTTAAACTTTTTTCCGCATCTTTAATAATTATGAATATATCGGAGTTTGTAAAAAATCGCGATTTTTTGTTTTTTTAGAATAACTGCTAAACTGCTCCGACTTTTGAAAATATTTCATAATAATCTTAGCCAGCCTATAAAGGTGCACAATATTGCACATTTAACCATATCTCTAACTTTAAGAATAAGAAAGATTCCCATGCAATCCCACTCTGTTTAGGACACTGTATATGGTATCTATTTATTTTGTTCACTCGAAATAATACTATTTTGTGATAGGTAGTTCATCAAAATTGCATTTGGTGTTTCCTTATTGGTACTTAATATTACTTGTTTCAAACACGGCGCAGCGTGTTGAAAATCAATATTAAAAAACGCGTTTTTTCTTTAAAGTTGCTAAAGACAACAACGCCATTAAAACTAGGTAACTTTTATATTCATACTACTTATATTCAACAATTTCGCTTGTTGTGTTTTCATCCATTTAACAGATTTATTAAATGGATTCATTCCTTTGTAAATGCCACCTCCGACTTCTGCGGAATCAATCTACTTTCGGCTTTGGTCATTTTAGTTATTAATTTTTATTCCATTTTTTACACGTTAAAGATTGAGGAACACCTAGACAACCAAAGATTGCGTCATATGCTCGAATTTTCAATCCAATTTTGTTTTATTAAAATGCTCCAATTACAAAAAAGTGTAAAACATATCTCGAAACTTGGTTATAAGACCATACCAAATAAGCAAAACGTATACTAAAATCTATGATATCCGTAATTCAAAAGAGTCAAAGAGTAATTCAATAGAATTTGGTGTGAAAATTTTTGAACGTGCCCCAGTAGAAAAAGCGGGATTTAGATCGGGGCGTAGCTGCTAGACCAGGTATCTACTCGGTGTAATAACAGGATTTCTAGTGTGCATGAAGACTTATGTAGTTTTCATTAACTTAACTGGGGCCTGCGATACTATTGGGAGGAAGTAGACGCTGGGTGTCCTGCCGAACAACTTATTGCGCAATGAACATTTCTAGGTACTCAATGGAGGATGTAGTAGTAAAAAAATGGGCTACATTTGCAGATCTACTTTAAACTGTTAGCAAGAAGTTTGCTTACGCAGATGGCGGCCCTGATAGCCATAAGTCTATCAAAATAACTAGAAACAATGTTGAAACATGGCCAATCGACGTCATCGTTATTCTATAAAAACTGAAGATAGACACAAAATACTGGTAAAACTGAATACTCATGCTTCCTCCTCTTTTATACATGCTTGAAGACAACATACCAGTGATAAATTTCAGTGGAACAATAATCTGTAAACTTGAAACCCAAATAGACCACACTGGACATACCGCTGTCGTATAAACAACATTTGACACACACTGCTGCTAAACTCAGCAGTAGAAAAAAAATCTTTGAATTTGGTAGAATTTAGTAGTTTTTCTATCAATAATGCAGTTTACTTTGTATGATCTCTCGAAATGGCTTCAGCGATTTGAAAGCGTTGAAGATTTACTACATAATTATTTCGACAAACATTGGTTGCGGCAAATGCGACGGAATATCTTTGGTTCGCTGCCCAAGTCGAGGAATGACTGTTCCACGGACACCCAGGATGAGCAATTAAAGTCTCACGCCTCGTATGCGGACTCAAAGGTGCGGCAGCACGCACGCCGCTTTATGACTTTCATCAATCTTTTCATCGATTATACCCGGAAAAAAATCACCGGCGGAGATAATCGTCGAGATATAACGGCCGGGATAGGTCAAGCGATGGCTTTGCCGTGTTTTCTGCATACCTTATTGAATTCGTGGCTAATTACACGGTCAGGTGGGCTTGACATCATTGCTTTCCTCGTTTGATACGTGCCGATGAAAAGCCAAACCGTGTGTTTGTTTGAGGAAACGGAAATTGTTTACGCACGTCAGACAATTTCGCGTGTATTTTAGTTGAGAGTAACAACAGCAGATCATGAAGAGACGAATGGGGGAATCCACTCGAGCGTAGCCACACGGTGGTAAAAAATAAATTAAACAACCAACCATTAAATGTAGGTCTACCAGAGCCAGACTCTACCATATATTTAGCAATATCAATATGTACAGAGTAAACGTAAACGGTAATATATAGAGAGTTCTTTAAATTAGGCAAAATAATGTCGAGGCAAACGCCTTCTTAGCAGCAAAAATTTAAGTTTCAAAAATTAATTGGTTTTGTTCCACATGTGAAAAACCCAAAAAAAGGAATTTTCAATTTTGCGCTCGATCTCGTTTAATTTGAATTTATTTTAGACAGTGTGTCTACGTACTTAAGTTGACTACACATGGAATAAATATTATAGCTAACAAAACAAAACTCGCTATAAGATGTTCTGCATGGCCACCATCAGATATCAAAATGTATCAGTCATATATGGGTTTGTCAGAAAACATAAATTTTGCGCAAAAGTAAAATACCTTTATTTTTGACAATATCGAAAAAGTATATAGAAATATATAGCATGTTCTCAAAAACTTAGGCAATACTATGTATGTTCTAATGAAATATTTGTGATGGGTGGGAAAACAGTATAAATTCGCAAAATTGGGGAAATGAGTTTAAGCCAATTTATATTTCAGAAAGTGATGCTCTACGTTGTGTTTGAAATAATATAAGTCACATTATTCAATTAAGGCTTTTAAATAGGTTGGCAGTTTTAGTACAACTTTAAATGCTACGATTATTAGAGGGAAAACGGTATAAGTCGACTTATACTATTTGACGCTAGGTGGGGCACGAAATATTTACCACGGATTGGAGGTTATGCATGAAAATGATGAAGAGGAGGGAAACCATGAAGAGGAGCCTATTAATCTAATATTCGGAGACAAAGTTGAGGGTGATCCGGCCGAGTGCCGGATCAGTGGGCTACAGCAATGTTCTGATGTTATAGCTAATGATCTTGAAAATCTTAGTTCTGATGACGATGATAGCGTGAAAGATAGGAATTATGAACCAAGCGATAGTGAAGATGACGTGCAAATGCTTATAGGAAAACGTATTAATGGTGAGAAGGAAATGGTATCCACAGTTACTGACGAAAACCATAGAGAGAGTAGAGAAGCTGGAAGCAGTGTTACGAGTAACAAGAAGAAACGGAATAATGACGGTAGTAATTCACCAGAAAAAAGGACTGAGAGGAAGAGGAAAATAAATACGGGTCAGCAATATGTAATATCAAAATACAAAATAAAGAAAGCACGAAAATGCAAGAATTACCTAAGTGTAGGCTAGTGTACCGAAAGAATTCAAGAAGATACAAGACAAAATATATTTAAGCAATATTGGTTTCTAGGGGACCGCGACAAGCGGGTTGTTTTTATTGCAAGTAGTACAGATTCGAAATCAACTGGCACCAAGACAAAAAGGACGAACGATCCCGAAAAAGAAAAAAATAGAATTGTAACTCATTGTTATCATTTTAAAGTTAAAAGAAAAATACTAAAGGTTTGTAGAGGTTGCTTTATCGAAATATTAGATGAAACTCAAATGTTTGTCACATTAGCAATATTAAATTCAAGTAATTCTACATCTGAAATTGCTCGCGATGATCAAAGAGGCGTCTGTGCACCTTCCAACAAACACAGTTTGGCTGTAATGCAAGAGGTAGTACTTCATATTAAGTCTTTCCCGTGCTACGAATCTCATTACACAAGAAGAACCAACGATAAAAAATACTTGGTCCCTCATTTGACTCTGCAAATTATGTATGATTTGTATTGCCAAGGCTGGGAAAATGTGGTTTCTAGACGGATTTATGAAAAAGAATTTCACAAGCTGAAACTAGCGTTTAAGCACCATGAAGTAGATACCTGCCACAAGTGTGATACTCTGCAGATGCAGCTCAAAGTTGCGGAAGGCAATGAAGAGAAAGAAAGTATACCAAAGGCAATAGACGAGCACCACCTTGAAGCAGGTAATGCTTATTTGAAGAAAGATGCGAATAAAAATATGGCAAAAGAAAAAAAAATAGCTTAAAACTTAACACCTTTGATCTCCAACAATGCATCCCAACTCCGTACGTGAATTATTCTGTTACGTTTTACAAGAGGCAGTTATGGACCTTTAACCTAACTTTGCACGAATTGGGGAGTGGAAGTGTGACATGTTTTATGTGGCATGAAGTCGAAGGTGGACGAGGAGGTAATCAGATTGCTATATGCCTCCTCCAGGAGTTGACTGATTTACCTCCGGAAGATAAAAAGGTTGTTTTGTATACAGATACGTGTGGATGTCAGAACAAAAATTCTCACGTAGCTGCTATGTTTTTAACTGCTATGCAACGGAATATACATCTGGCTACTCTGGACAACAAGTTTAAGGTGAGTGGCCACAGCCACATGGAATGCGATGTGGACCATGCTTTAATCGAGAAGCAAAAGAAGAAACTTGCTATTGAAATATCTCATCCTCATGACTGGTACTAGCTCGTCAGAGGTGTTGGAAATTTTTAGTAAAAGAACTGACACACAATATGTTCCTAAAATATTCTGATCTTTATAAGAACTCCTTGGTATTTAGGAAAAAGAACTCCGAGAGCAATCCCTGTAAATGGCACGACGCTAAGTGGTTTCGCTACACAAAGGAGTCTGGAACGGTATATTTTAATAACTCTGTTAATGAAAATGAACCGTTCAAAAAAATGTATTTAGCATGACGTGGAAAGGGTTTGAGACTTACACCTAACAGGTGTTATTTTGACACGGTTCCAATATCTGTGGAGAAAAAGAATAATTTATTAGAACTTCTTCCGCTAATATCACTTCTTTTTCGAGATTTTAACACAATTTAAAAACATCTGCTGACGTTGAAGATACATTACCGGACATTGAAGAATTTGATGAAAACCAAGCATAGGGTATATCAATATTTTTGTTCTTCTTATTGTTACCTAATTTTGAATTATTTTCAAAGCAGACATTAAAATGTACACTTCAGTTGAGTAAAAGTAAACCTAAACAATGTGTTTTAATAACTTATTGACTTGGTTCTTTTAGTATAAGTCAGGGCATCAAGAGAGTCAAATAGTATAAGTCAATCCTTTTTGTTGTAAACATTGTTTTTTCATAATATTTTTACAATCATATTTTGAAAGTGATACAAACCAATAAACAATTACCATTTAATAAAATTGTAGAACTATTTTCACAGCCTGTGTGTGGTGTGTGTGTGTGTGTTTAAAACTAGTCTAAATCTTCAAGCGGCGTTTTCTTAAAATGGTAATTCTTGACTTATCCTGTGTTTCCCACTCATCACAGATATATTTCATCATATCAGGGTCAATGACTAAAGTGCGTGATTTAAATTGTGCTACAACGCAACATTGTTGATACTTTCCAGGAATCATTCTTCGGGCTGGTTTGCGGTTTGCATCGATGGAATTGGCGGTAAATATCAGGGGAGGTGATGACATTTCCGCCCGATACCACTGTTCGTGCGTGCCTGATTGATACAGATAACTGTGCTGGCCTGAAGGATTCACGTGCCGATCCGAATGCTTTTGCAACTTATAGTTCATTCTGTTCGAAATATTTGCATATGATTGTCTTCTTTTGCCTATGGCCAGGTCGTTGAAGTTTTGTTTAATACGAGCCATTTTTTTGCACTTGGTAACGATCAATTTGCGTGCTCAGTAAAAATTCTAAGTCATTAGTTATTAAAGTCAAAGAACGAAGAACATAAATGGCACAATGACCAGGTAGTACTTAATGGATAACGATGATTTTGTGGATAGTATTCGAAATCTGTAGATCATTGCTTGCTTACTTCAATCAGTTTTCCAACTGTGGGAGCAAATAGGCGTTAGAAAACGGGCACCATCACTAATCTGTATATTGACTGGATTGAGCTTAGGCCGAATTCTGGAATCTGAGAGCGTGCCTGATTGAACGGCGCCATGACACTGAAATTGAGGTTTTGTGACACGGTTCGGCGGCAATCGGCGCAATTCGGCGGCGGCGGATGGAAATCTTGAAAATATTCGCATCATAACATCACAATAAACATAGGTAATGTTTACATATTTCAAACAGAAGTACACTTATTTTCAACCTTCTGTCGTCCATCTTTGGACATAGGCCTCCCCAAGTTGCTTCCATTCCTCTCTACTACTTGCTATTTCAGTCCATTTCTTTCCTGCATGTTTCTTAATGTTGTCTGCCCAACGCATTTGTGGCCATCGTCGTCCTCTCGTATTTTCCCATGGTCTCCAGTGTACAATAAGTTTGTTCCATCTTTCATCGATTTGTCTGATGTTGTGACCAGCAAATTTCCATTTTAGCTTTGCAGTTCTCTCTTACATCTTTAACTTTAGTTTTTCTCGGATCCATACGTTTCTTTTCCTATCTGATAGTCGCATGTGGAGCATCTGCCTTTCCATAGCTCTCTGTGCTGCAGCAGTTTTCTACATATTGGTCTTTGTGAATGTCCATACTTCTGTCCCGTATGTAAAGACAGGAAGTATGCACTGATTAAAAATTATTGTTTTTAGGTACTGTGGGTACTTCTTGTATTTTAGGATAAAACTCAGCGTTCCGAAAGCTACCCATGCAAGCCTAACTTTTCTTTTTATTTCGCTGGTTTGATTATCTTTGTTGAGTGTTATTAGTTGCCCGAGGTATATATACAGGGTGTCTCAAAATTGACGCCCGTCCTCTTGGGATTCGATCCAGGGGGCTTATAGATATTGAAAATTAAGAGTGGAACATTTTCCGTTTGCCCTTTGTTATAGAGTTATGGATAAAAAACAAAAAAAAACTTTTCAACTTTATACTTTATTAAATGCTTCTTCTGCAAGTGCCTATCCGTTCCGGATGTTGGCTAACATATTGGCTATCTTTACTTTGTTCACAGCTGCCGGAAGAGGCCTGTGGTTGTCGTGGAGAACCAACTCCAACCATCTACAACCATCTACAAAAATTGATTCGAAGCTCCCTATCTCCGTCATGCAAAACTTGAACATTTTGGGGACTAAATGGATGCAAACCATTTCTCCTTGACAATATGTGAATTGTATCTTTTTGGGCTTGAGTTTGGGACGATATAATTTTAAGGCTTGTACTTGATTCCGCCTGAAAAAATTCAAGAATTTGCCGTTCTTGATCGATGCTTAGCTTAGATCGACGTCCTGCCTGATTTTGTCTAGGATTCAAATTACAGAACTTTGTTCTGCCCGTCTTATAGTTTTTGCATCAGGGTTACGACGATTTGGAAACTTCTTTGCATATGCCCTAGCCGCAGCAGTGGCATTGTCATTGCATGCTCCTAACGCTTTCAACATATCGACATAATCTCGATTACTGTAGTATCGTTCCATAATACACAAAATACGAGACACAAAAGCGAAATACTTATCAATTGAACCTAATTGAGTTATGTTACACAACTAATTGTCAAATCTGATAGTTATGTCTCTAGATTTGATAAAATTAATCAATTAAAATCATGTTTTGAGTTGTGTCTGTAGAAAAAAGTTATTGTTTACATGTTTCACATTAACTCTATAACAAAAGACAAACGGAAAAATTTCCACTCTTAATTTTCAATTTGTTTTAGTCTACTTGATCGAATCCCAAGAGGACGGGCGTCAATTTTGAGGCACCCTGTATATTCGGTAACTTGTTCGATTGATTTGTTTCCTATTTGTACTGTATCATCTTCCTTTGTATTTGTTAGTATCTTTGTTTTCGAATAATTCATGTTAAGGCCAATCTTTGAGGCTTGATGGTCTAGCTCTCTTAACATCTTCTGTAGCTCTGCTTTATTGTTTGCAAATAATGCTATGTCGTCCGCGTACCGTAAGTGATTTAGTCGTTGTCCACATATTTTGATCCCACATTCATCCCATTCCAGATTTTTTTAAACATTACGTCTCTTGCAATCATTATTGGTTTAGTTCCTTCATATATTTGTACTGATGTTGTAGCATTTTGATAGATGTTTGACACTAGGCTAGTGTATCTATAATCGATCCGGTTGTTTATTAGGGCGTTCTTTATTGCCCAATGTTCTACGCAATCGAAAGCTTTTTCGAAATCTACATATGCTACGATTAATGGAATTTTGTATTCGTTTACTCTCTCTATTAAGATCTTCATTGGCAGCAGATGGTCTTGTGTGCTGAATCTTTTCCTGAAGCCTGCTTGTTCTCTGGGTTGGTAATCATCCAATTTTCTGGTCAGTCGGTTTGTTAGTATTTTGGTTAGGAGCTTATACATGATACTTAGGAGGGTTATGGGACGATAGTTTTGTAATTCTCTCTTGTCTCCTTTATTGAATAGAAGTAATGTAATAGCTTCCAATTATCTAGAATTTTCTTTTCTGTTAAAATTTGATTTAGGAGAAGGTGCAGACAATCAATAATAGGTTTTCCTCAAATTTTTACCATTTCGGCAGTTATTCCAACCTTGCTGCCTTCTTGTTCTTTAATTGTTTCAGTGACGCTCTTATTTCTGATTTGTATATTTCGGGTTGAACTTCCGAATTTATGTTCACTATCTTTGATGTAAGTCGATTTTTTACGTCTTCTTGTGGGTCTTTCTTTGATTGGTACAAGTCCGAGTAGTAATTTTCAATTATTCTAATAATTTCTGTTTTAGTATTTGCTTCATTGCCGTTTTCATCTTTGAGTTTATTTATTTCTGATTTGCCCGGTCTGGGTCTTAGACATTTCATGTTTTTGTTATTTTCGATGATGGATTGTACTCTGTCTTCTTGTATTCGCATTCTTTCTTCTTTTATCATTTTCTTAATGGTTCTATTCAGCTCTGTGTATTCTATTGATTGTCTCATCCCCTGTTCATTCAGTATTCTTCTATGTTTGATTAGTTTTCTTGTTGGTTCGTTAATGTAATTATCTTTTTTGCCCTCTGTTTTTGCTACTTCTTTTGTTATGGTAACTAGTGTTTTTGTGAGTTCTTTTTCTATTCGGTTTATATCCTTCTCCTCCTGATTTATTTTTTCTGCTAGACAAGCTCTTATTTTTTTTTTTATATATATATATATATATATATATTATATATATATATATATATATATATTAACTTTTGTGTTGTTGCAGTTTATCATATCAAGTTTTCCATTTCTGGCCTTTATATTTAGTATCGTACCATGGTTAATGTCTACGCTTAATTTTGATCTAACCAGCCTATGGTCGCTGCCGGTGGTAAATCTGTTAAGAACTGTTACATCTTTGCAGCGGATTTATTAGTAGAGAATAAAATCGATTTCATTTTTGTTGTCGAGTTTGGACTAATCCAGGTCATTTCCTTTGAGGCATTTTATTGAAAAAGGAATGAAGGAGTTATTTCAGATTATTTCGTTGTACTTATGCAGCGTCAAATTTCCCGATGAATCGGATATCTTCCCGCAAAACATGCATTCGAACACCATGTTTTTAAAATACCGTCAGACAAAACTGCTACATCTGAGAAATCGCGGCCATACTAAATTGTCACAAAACCTCAACTTTTGCCAAGATGGCGGCGCTCAATTGAGAACGCACTTTACCTCTTAAGCCCAATCCAGTTAATATACAGATCAATGGGTACCATGTACTATTATAAAGGGCAAGAGCGGACTGACTGGCCGTAAAATATTTTTGTGAGGAAACAATTGTTATCGCTTACCGGCCCGTCTCATAATTAAAAAAACGTCTTATATTCAAATATTTTCAAAAAAGGTTTCTGGGGGTCCGAAAAACTCGTGACGAAACAATGGAAAACTTAAACAATTGCTATGTTGACAACAATTTTGTTCGATTTCGCGAGAAAGTTCTTAGTTAGTTACTTTTTCATTTACTTTTCCAGTGTTTGCTTCTTTGGGTTTTAATGCAGAAATACAAAACAAATAGCAATCAATAAATATTTAGCTGAATTAAACTCCTTTTTTTTAGTTTATCGCAGGTAGTTCTCAATACCGTATGTATTTTCAATATTTTACAGAACATAGCGGATACGTTCGTTCCGACTCGACATTTGGAGTAGAGGGGGAGGACTGGAGACTCGGACGTCAGTCACATTGTGTATGTGGGGCACGGTGCATCGTATTCAAATTTGGAAAACACATCGTAATAAAAAGATGAGATTACTGGTGGTACTGTTGATACAGTATGTTGATGATACTATTGGTATTTGCATTACATATTTTTATAATTAGTTTTAACCCATCTGGTTACTTACATTTTAGCAATTGATTTGGGCAACACGTTGAAAATGTTGATATCTAACAAGCATGCATTTTCACTTGTGACTTTGCCATTGGACTTGCGACGTTTTTTTCTCAAAAACACAAAAAATGATCGATAACTAAAATACGGTATCGCGTCAGAGTACGCAAGTAACCAACCCACTTTATTCCCGATTCTGTGTCTTGCGGAGACATTCAGGTTACGCACGAGATAAATCTTATTAATTCTGGTTGCATGCCAAAAATGCATGAACGCGCTGAGAGAGTACAGGACGGGGAGGGGGCGATTTGAGTTACGGATTTCAAAACAAGGGGCGTTGACAGAAAGCCGTTTGTACCACCAGTTCGAGGTGATAACTGTACTGTGAATGAGCTGAACAAGGTGAATGTATAACGTCTGCCAATGGGAAATCTGGTTGAATTTTGAGCATATTTTTATACTGCAACATCATACATTTCATGATACTAAAATACTAGTGCTAAAAAAATGTAAGCTTAGTAGTGCTGCATTATACAGAGCGCCTCAGGAAAAAGTTGTAACTTTGTAGAAGTATCTTTGCAAAAGGCGCTGATCGTTACGAACACGAAAAAATAAAGTTTGCAACGTTTGTGTTTCACAAACAATGACTATTTGAAACGTTGATAGGTTGGAATAATTAACAAATATAATTGCATTGAAGGAAATAATTCATGGTATAATGGTTCTTCCAGGGGTAATATAACAAGTAGTGTTCTCATTATCGATAATGGTTTTATATATACAACGAATTTCAACCCCAACGACCAAAATTTTCCAAGGTTTGGGGTTGAAATAAGTTGTATTTTTAAAATCATTATCGATTTTTGAGAACACCACGAATTATATTTAGGAAGGGAATATAATGAATTGATTGAGTCATCTAGTAAAGCAGAATAAACAAGAAGGTAAATTCTTGGTAGGTAAAATACAGTTTAAATACCTATATTTATTTAGATCATTTCATCTTTCAAAGAGCAAGCCACATTTATTATCACATTTTACTATTTTACTTCTACTTGAAACACACTGACATTTCGGGTTATGTTTTTATTAGCGGCCGACTAGATTGTGGGCGCAACCGATAAATAACACCATCGCAACGATCGTCGCTGCGTTTTGTGTTTAACCAAAAATTGTGACAGCGACCGACATTTTTTCGTGGTATTATCCTGAAAATACAACCGTTGTATTATCAGCATTGTCAGTTATTAATAAATGCGTAACTATAGAAACCTCATTGTTATGACGTCACTGTTTTACGTATGAGTTATATTCCCAATATAATATTAACTGAACAGATATTATAGCAGCAACTTTAGTACAACCAAAGTGGATGCAAGTGCTCTCCATTCACGATGTTTTTGCGTCAGGAGAGTCTATTAATATCTAGTAATTTTGTTGGCAGTGTTTCGGAAATAACTGAATTGCCCACATTTTTTAGGTTAAGTTGTTTTCAATTTGAGGTTATATATTTTAAATAATATTGTTGCCTGATGTAAAGTTTAAATTATTAGAGATGAAAATGGAACGGCAGGAAAGAAACAAAAAAATAATGCATTGAAAAATATTCAATTTATTGCAATTTAGACAAAGATTGTGTGGAGACTGGTATGGTAAAATAAACAAGTCAAATTCTTCTCCATTTTTTTTCTCTTTTTTTTCAACGATTTCCCTCATGTGACGCCAAGGTTTCCACTCAAGGTTTTCTTGGGCCTTCCTAAGCTTCTTTTCCTTTTTACAGACTTGTCTCTAGTGTACGTAGGTACCATTTTTTTACAGTTCATTTCAATAATAATGAACAGATGTATGTCTTTCCTTAAAGCACTATAGATAATTTCACACTGCCTCCATGGAACGACGATGAAATGAGCCCATCAACAAATTACAATATATAATCTAAACACTCACTTAAATAAATAGTCTTACTAATTTTGGTTAAATTGTTTTAAAAAAACCTCCTCTGACAAACATCTTATGATTTTAAATAGTCACTTAAAATTTTGCCTAAATATGTATGTGCTATTTATTCATCCTCTATTATTTCCCCAAGCGAATCAGAGTCATAATGTTCATAATCTGATTCTGAATCAGATGATGAAAATTATGACTCTGATTTGATTATGAATTTGAATAATAATGTACAGATAGTATGTCTTTCCTTAAAGCACTATAGATAATTTCACACTGCCTCCATGGAACGACGATGAAATGAGCCGATCAACAAATTACAATATATAATCTAAACACTCACTTAAATAAATAGTCTTACTAATTTTGGCTAAATTGTTAAAAAACATCCTCTGACAAACATCTTATGATTTTAAATAGTCACTTAAAATTTTGCCTAAATATGTATGTGCTATTTACTCGTCCTCTATTATTTCGCCAAGCGAATCAGAGTCATAACTTTCGTCATCTGATTCTGAATCAGATTCACCCAGCGAAATAATAAAAGGAGGTATGCTTTCAAAAGACAAATTTCCCATGTATTTTTTTCCAATCGGCCAAAAGTTCTTTGCAATGTCTACAATAACTTTGCCACATTTCTGGAGTACATTTGGAAATAAGACTCGAGCCATAACTTCTCAACCTTATCCTTGGATGAAGATTTGAGCATTTATGTCCTTGTTATACAAAACCCAATTATATTGACAATGGTATGGTGGTAATTTAAGAACCTCCCGTCTCTGTTCCCGCAATGTCTCGTCTACAAAATATCGTTTTTGCCTATTATTCCGAAAAGGTTTGATTTAATCCCACAATAGTTTCTTCGTAAATTTTGTATTAAATTCTATACTGTGGCACGCAACCATTCTTGCATTTTGCCTTTTTTTATTAGAAAATGTGGGTGGTTTATCCAACTCTGCATGGATGATAAGGTGCATTATCCATGACCACACATGTTTCGTTCAAATTGGCCAAAGCAGGAATAAGTTGTTCAACCACCCAATTTTGAAAAAGTTCTCCATCCATCGTCTTATGATAATCTATATCGTTGTTTTTTGAATTTAATAATAGACCGCACCCATTTAAAAACCCCAACTGACATCCCGCGGATAAAACTGTAAATCTTGACCCTTCACTTTTATTTTTGGTGGGATTAATTTTTAAATCTGAAAAATTATAAATCTGACAATGTGGTAGGAAGCAAATGTCTAATAGACATCGACACAAAAATATAATTAACTTCCGTTGCATCACTGAATCAGTTTGTCCCAACATGACAAAAATAAAACCCAGCCAACTCGGTTGCAAAAAGGTCGTGAATGTATATTATATGGAAATCAAGCACTAAGTAGAAATTCCATTCATTTGATAATTAATCTGAAAAAGCTGGTGAAGTAACCAATCAATACAAGAATTGTAGTGGTCGGAGTGGTCAACCAATCACGAGAAACACCACGATTGTCACCACAGTATATATTAAGGGCCGGTTTTACAATCGTGGAACATCCTTGTTCCTGGTTGAATTTCCTAGGATACAGTTGTTCACACCATTGTATCCTAGGTAATTGTACCAGGAACAAAGATGTTCCAGGATTGTAAAACTGGCCCTTATGCCCGGTTGCATCAACATTGTTTTAACTCGGGTTATGTAACCATGAGTTATATTTATATTTGACGTTTCGAATCAGTAGCATCAAAATTTAACGATGTTGAGTAACGTATAGCAACAAAACCCCTCGGGTTAAATAAAACGGATCACTTGTAAATGAATCAAGTTCATACATCTCTATATGTTTTATTTCAGATCTGGTGTAAGTCATTTTTGAGGTTAACCGAGTGAGTTAAATTTATAACCCCGAGTTAATATTTAACTCGCGTTGATGCAACCGGGCATAAGTCACTGTAATTTTACCTTATTCTTAGCGCCATCTGCCGAGATACATCAACAAATTACAACCTATTACTGTAACCTAAAAGTATCTTCTTCTTAAAGTGTCATGTTCACATGTACCGTTGACGAATACCTTGTTATGTATTGATGACATGTAGGAGTTCATCTACATTTAGTTCTATTCACTGTCTTACTTTGTACAGACATGACTTACGTCGTATCCATATTTTTCCTTCGATTCTGATGCGCTGCAGCCATGAGAACTATGTATGATAAAAGTAGTTGTAAACTGTAACCGCTGCATCCATGAGAACTATGTACGATAAAAGTGGGTGTAAACTGTAACTGCGCTTCTTACGTATATGTACGCTCTTTGACATTACAGTGTTGCGAAAAGTACAAATAATGGAATCAATCGGTAAACAAGCAATGAGCAATTACGTGCTGGACCGCGAAAACAACACCAACGGCAATAGAACGGATGATCTTGTAAAATGATCCTCATCGCTAATTGCGCCTCCTCTCTATGGGGCCATCAAGTGGCGCGTGAGTCAGCATGCCTGGAAATCAATTACGCCTTATCGGCGCCGATTCAGATTAATTCTGCTCAAAAATCAGTGTGAAATTAATCACTTGCGTCACGGCATCCCGTTTATCACTCAGATGTGCGCTCCGCTGCTCGGCATGGTATTCGGAGCGAGTCCGGCTAGCTCAATATTCCCAAAACACATGCAAATCGTCCCATTTATTAATAGTAACTCTAAAGTTCAACAATTGAAATGATTGGAATTTTACAGCTATGTTTTCAGATATACTTTTTTACTTTTTATTATTCTGACGAAGCGAATGATTCTAAAACTGAACCCTGTGGTACATCCCATGTATGTTACTTTGTTAGTACATAAAGGATTTCCCAATAGGAACGATATGTTTTTAAAGTTAAATTAAATACAAAATATTTGAGACAAAAGCAAAACTTTTCTTTATTTTATAGTACAATTTATGACAATTATGTTTTGAATAACACATTATTCAAATGTCCACCTCGGCTTCGTTTGCAGGATCGAAAGTAGTTATACTGGGACAGTTCTGGATCGCCCCCAGCAGAGATTTCGATTAATTTAATTGACGCTTTTGATTCGCGGTTTTAATCAATCACCGCGAGCAGTAACAATGAGTTGATTGCGGAAATTGCCTATAATTTAATCACAATTGCAGGATATCAATGGAATAATTACAACAATTGGAGGTGCATTACTTCTATCTACAATTTTAGATATGGTTGCTATGATGTTTTAAAAACATATCGTTCCTATTGGGAGACCCTTTACATTGCCAAGGTTATACTTTTTGCACTACTAGTCAAAAAACACATCATTATGCCTTGTCGAAGTTGATTTCCTTATGATTAGTGGTTAATAAATTGTGCTTTTTATACCAAGGTATATACCAAAGTATATCTTTACCAAGGTAAAAAAGTGTGTGTTCGTCCGAGGCTACGCAGCTAAGCTCCGCCCATCCCGTCCGCAGATCCAGAGTTTGCGACAATCCAATCCCAACAGCCGACAGCCGACAACCACTACGCAACTGGCCAAATTCTCGTCTTTCGCCCGCTTTGTCGTTTAACAATCCTCGTCATTTTTCGGGCGTCACTTCTCATTAATTGCAAAAAAAATAACCAATATATATATATATATATATATATATATATATATATATATATATATATATATATATATAGTTATAGTATAAATAAAGTTATATAACAGTGTTTTATTTTTTACATTTATCATGTAAAAAGTCCTCTGCCAATCTAATATTTCCATTAGTTATTAAAGAAGCTGGGTCCGGTATGGGATTTTATGGAGTTTCGTTACATTGTTAGAAAATGAATTACTTATTGTAGGCGCAAAGGAAGTGAGCTCTAAAAAAGCGCCAATTGTGTCAGCGTGGTGCCAAAAATAGTGAGGTGAAAATAAGCGCCCATTATTTCATTGGCGATGGGCGGCAAGTCTCTTTGTTGTACTTGTTGCAAGTGCAGGCGACCCATTTCAAGCAAATCGCAACAACCACCGGTCTAGGACAACGCAGGCTTATAAATAGCGCACTGATAAAAAGAACGCGAATTACCAACGCTAATAGACGCGTTGTTAATCACTTGGCGGGCATCTAATTTTAACCAATCAATACGTCCTGCTAGGCGACATCGTACGGATCCTATTTCCTGCACAGAGCGGCATTAAGTGAGACGTAATTGCGGTTGTTAATTTTGAAATACATGAAACGCCAAAACAGCCTAAAAAATGTATAATTATTATATTAAAGTTATTTCAAAATTTATACTTATTATCTAGTATGTTCCTAAATAAGTAAACACCGTACATACAACAACATACAATCGCCGACAATCGAATTGCAACATGGTTTTTATTTGCGACCGCCTTATGGACATTTCAGGGCGTAACAATCTATTGAAAGTATTTGTTAGAATTTTTTTATGTAGTTGGCGATACATGTATTACTAGAAAAACTATTTAATTTCTCAACCGTCAGTTGCCACATGTGGTAGTGCACAAAGAGTAAAAATTCGATAATAATCATCATTTTGAAGCAAATTGTGTTAAAATAGTTATTTACGTAATCAGTTATGAAAAGTGCGATATTGTTTGACGAGTGTAATATTTGCCAAAACGAGCGAAGCGAGTTGTGCAAATTACACGAGTCAAACAATATCGAATATTTTATAACGTGTTACGTACAAAACTTTATTTAATTCCGTCAGAATTATTTAATCTACTATTTGATTAAGAACGTTTCTTTCTATATCACAGAATCAGATCACCATATACCTATTGTTTCTATGGAAACATGACTGCACTTGAACAAATTTGCCAGGAAACTAAAATAATTCACAAATTTAATAATAATGACAAAACATGTCCTCAAATAGCGATTCAGAACTAATTTCTGATGTTAAAGACTCTGCTAATGTTGCTATGGGTAGTTTACTACCAGAAAAATCCAGAAATATGACAGCGTATATATTCGTATATATAGTCTACAAAAAGTTTGAAGCTTGGTGTTAACTGCAGTTATGTAATGTCTTTACATAACTACATTACATAACTCGTGCGTGACAGTTATGAAAAATTTGTCGTGCATAACGTCAGAAATTGATCTAAGGTTTATGTTTTCATAACGGAATTAAATAAAATGTTTTTATATAAAAATAAGTAAGATATAATTGATACAATTTATGATAAATAAAGCATCTGCTATATGAGGGTAGTAATTACCTAAATGACTGGTGTTGCAAATTTGCAACTCTGTGTTCTGGGAGTACAACATACATTTTAGTATGAATTCTAATAACATGCCCTTGCTGACAATGAATTGGCGGAAATTATGGCAAATGTGCCAGACTTTAGCGAGGACGGCTTTGACATATCAAATGCTGATGATAGTGATGCAAATTGTAACTGTAAAAAAAACTGTATATACGCTAATTGATGTTGACGAAAACAAGAAAAATCGAGATGAGAGTTCACATGCCAAACGCTAGATCGCAAGCAAAAAGCTAGGATATGATCTTATTAGAAATACAATGTCGCTAAATCAACTTGAAAATACATATTAAAATATTCGACGATTTATACATTTCAATAACAACTCTATACATATTCCAAGGGGTAATCCTGATCACGATCAGATACATAAAATCAGGTCTCATGTTGACAATTTCAACGAAAAATGTACTTAGTGATATTTCACTAGAATCAACTATCTAACAAAAATATATATTTAAGTTTTTACACAAAGTTGCATATTTGCAACACCTGACAATTTTTGCAAAATAAATTGAATTTTGAACATTTAATTTTTTCTATATTTTTCAGTTTCCTGATAATTATTTTTTTCAAAATAAAATTAAAAATCAGGCATTTAAGGGTAATCAACGCCTCTAGATACAGATATACGAGTTTTTAAAATGCATTAAAATCAAACATTTATATACTACTGCGCCCTGTATATTGATATGTGTTTGAAATACATAACAATAGGAATAGAACCAAAAGAGTTGGAAAATAACTTCGACACCCCTAGGGTAAAAAGAGGAAGGAAAAGAAGAAAGAAATACATAATATAAATACATATGATGATACAATCGTGATTTTTAAATTTTAAATCTGCATAATGCACGCAGTTATGGCTATTAACCTGTTTCAATGGGCCAATTTACTGTTGCACACCAAATAAGCCATGGTGGAAATTAAAAGTCGCTTTAATATTCCTGAACAACGAGCATGAATATCGTTGCGTATGCTCCGTGCTCTGAATTGTTAATAAAATAGTAAACATTCCTGATCCAGCTGCATGTGACAAAATTTCGGATAGTTTAGATTCGGAAAAATAGATTGCCGCTACTGCTATTAGATCACCGGAAGTTGACACTACATTAACCACCAAATAACCAGTGACCAGATTCCAATAACTATATACAGGGTGGTCCCTTTTACGACGCCCACCATTAAGATCTATTAAACGGAAATATACAGGGTGAGTCGAGAGGAACGGACCAAACTCCAGGAGTGTGTAGTACACGTGAAAATAATTTTTAAAAAATCATATGTTGTTATCCGATCTTCATTTGTTTTCAAGTTATAGTTTCAAATCTTGAATATGCAAATGTGGTGTTTGTCTATGGTTTTGTAATGGGAGTGCTAGCTGCTGTTGAAAGATATCGTCAACGGTTTCCACATTAGAAAACTCTGGATAAAAATGTATTTATCGGACTTTTCAACAAACTGTTCGAAACTATCACTTGAAAACAAATGAAAATCGGATAACATTTGAGTTTTTTTAAATCATTTTTACGTGTACAATACGAAACTTGGCACTCTTACATTTTTCGACATGAGCTTTCTGATGACAGTGCCAAACATTTTCTGCGCCAACTAGATGCCCAAATTGTCATAGTCAACTTTTGATTTTCTTATGGCCGCAGTAGTGGATTTTAATAGCATTAATAATACCTAAAATTTTCGATTTCAACCACTTTTTTCGGTAATTCAGCTATATTTCAGGATTTCTTTTCAGAATATTAAAAGATATTAAAATAAGATACTTTTCTCTCATTTGACCAACTCTGTATTTATTTCCATTTAATAGATCCTAATGGTGGGCATCGTAAAAGTGACCACCCTGTATATATAGATCAGTTTGCAAAGGTAGACACCACGTTCACTATAAAACGCGGCGCGGGCGTTTTTAATATACAGGGTTAGGGAAGTCGACCGAAAACTTTCTAGGGGTGAATCACGGTGCAAAATGAAGTCGAATATTCCTTTGCCACTTTTGGCCCGGATGTATAGATTTCCCCTAAATTCATGTTAAAATTCTGCCGCATATGTTTGGAAATGCTAAATAAATCTCGATAATGCATTGTTTTTCGAATCTAGCATTTTACTTGCATTACTTTTAAATGTTATCTTTTAACTTTGTTAAAAGAGTTAAATTGAACGTTGAAACTATACACAAATAAAAACATGTAAACAAAAAATGGTAATGGAATATTCGGTTCCATGTTGCTCCCCCAACTCGCCCCTAGAAAATTTTCTGGTATCGTGTAAAGTTAAATTTGTTGCGAATTGTCTTTGTTAACGAAGCCGTTGAAATAAAAATGGGTTTCATCTGAAAAGATGATTTTTTTGAAAACATCAGGATCAATTTCAGGTTGCTGTACAGCCCAATCAGCAAACACCCGACGCTTATGATGGTTAAGTGGTTTCAGTTCTAGAGTCAACACAATCTTATACGGATGAAAACCTGAATCTTTTCTCAAAATACGCCGTTTAATTAAAAATGGGTTTCATCTGAAAAGATGAGGAATGCCTATAATGTCTATTAGTGGAACGAAAGCATTACATACATAAGGACGACGTGCCTAGCACCCACGAAAAAATTGATCAGATTAAAAAAAGGATTGCCACAAGAGCAAAAGAATCTCTTTGACAAACTCAAAAATAACAGCCATGAGTGAAAAAAATACCGTATTCCGTAAAAAAAAATCATAAAAATGTCTGATGAGGGGTTTCTGAACGAAACTATTATACATGGAAGCGAACTTTAATGTGTAAGTTGATATGTTGTTAATTTTGGGGGACTTCAGAAAAAGCTACATAGAAGCTGCACTAGTGTGGGCGGAGAGGTTCCTAACAACCCCTCACATAGCATTTAAAATGCGAAGATGAGAAATAATTGTTAAATCGTCAAAACTCTCAACTAACTTCGCATTTTCGTGGAAACGAATAATAATTCTCAAATAAGTGAACTTGATTTATTGGTTGTTTAAAAAAAAAAAAATTTAAATCAATCAATATTTAGGTCATAATTGCGTAACCGAAAAATAGAATAATTTTTTTTGTGCGCATACGTACTGTTGTTTTGCGTAGATTCAAATTTAATAAACAAAATTACATCATCCTATTTAAAATTTCAAAGTTATCCCCCTTACTTATCCCCTTATCCCCCAAAAATATTATATTATTATATTATATTATAATATTTAAATATTTCCCCACAGCGCCCTATTACCTCGCCAAAATTTCATGACAATATTATTAACCGTTTTCGAGATATCACCTTGTAACACTTTCAAAAACTCACCCTGTATGAAGGGAACTCGCAGGAGTATATTAATAAGACGTGATGATATGGTTAAATGGAGGATAATCAAAGTGTATAAAAGGGTGGAGGATAATCGAAGTGTATAAAAGGGTGGAGGATAATCAAAAAGTAAAGAGGGAAGGTCGGCCTATTACTAAGATGAAACATGAATACACGATTGTTACACAAAAGAAAGAGTGTCGGTAGACAATATTAAAAATCGTCGGCAAGCATTCATTAAAGGGCTCTACTGGGCTAAAAAATGATGCCGGAGGAAGCAAAAATGTGTAAACCAGATGGGATTATGGACAATTTCGATGAACCATTCATAAATCTGTGGGTGCTGAAAGTGATCCCCGTTCTGAGAGTTCGGGAGATGATTAGATACGTTTTATTTCTAAAGCCTCGTCCATAACCAAACTCGCAAAACATTCGCAAACATTTGCAAACGTTCGTGAATAAAATGTATGAGAGGTGTGGACGTATTCGCGCGCTCGCCGCAAACACGAACGAACGTTCGTTCATGTTTGCCGTTGTTTGCGATTCAAGTCAAAAGGTTTTCGACGTTCTCGCGCGTTCGGATCAAACGCAATGGTTTGCAAACATTCGCAAACATTTGCAAATGTATGCAAACGTTTGTGAGCGTTTGTTCGTCTTTCTTTTTGTATGAACATTAGTATATTATTTAATCATGTTATCGCAATAAAACACTACATCTTAAATCTATCTAAAAATCTAAAAATGAAATATTATGGTGAAACTCCTTATGAGGTTCGAAAGTAAGTGAGGTATGAGCGGCCAGTGATATCGTCGATAAGAGCGGGTTGTGATGATTCGGCACAGGGTAGCGTAGAGTTTCAAACTGTAGGAGATTCGGCACAGTTTAGAAATAATGGTGTTTATTCAGCAACGAAATAAGACAAATGGAAATATACACAAAAAGGGGAAATATACCGGGCTTTTTTTTTCGTTTTTACACATATGATTGACAATGTATAACTGGTTGCCTGCATCTACCCCCAAGGAATTCCCTATGTGTAATTCTAAAAAAAAAAAAAAACAACTCATTAACGGCGTCGGTGCAAGCAACCTGTCAAGTTTGGCATATATTACATAGAGAGGTTATGTTTTTATTAAAGACAATACACGAGAGTATTCGTAATGTATCAAGATCAGCTGATATGTCAACAAATGATTATTTTCTTTGGGGTTACCTGAAAAGTAAAATTTTTAATGACGTACAAATACATAACGTAGATGAATTGAAAGGCCGTATACGTACTGCATGTAATGGCATAAATCCACAATACATTACGAATACTCTGCGTGTCTTCAAAAACACTGTCGTGTATTGCCTTGAATAAAAACATAACCTCTATGTGTAACATATGCCAAAATTGACAGGTTGCTTGCACCGACACCGCTAATGCATTGTTTTTTTTTTTTTTTTAGAAATACACATAGGAAATTCCTTGCGGGTAGATGCAGGCAACCAGTTATACATTGTCCATCATATGTGTAATAAGGAAAAAAAAGCCCGGTATATATATCGTCCCTGTTAAATCAAACCGGCATATGTGCATAAATTGAGTTTTTGAGTTGTTGGTACAAAAAGTCCTTTTTTCCCGTCTATTTTTATATTGAACAGGCATATCGTATAGTTGAATAAAATTGTATTCATGCATAAGGTGGCTTTGAGGTGAACCAAACGGACGTTAAAAGGAAAATATCACCTGCGAATATTTTAAAGCGCTCTGGTGAAAAATATGCATTTAGCAGATATGCCGGTTTGATTTCACAGCGACGATATATACAGACGCGGAGTAAACAATTATGAAACTCTTAGGAGCGGCGGGCGAGCTGTAGTCAGTGTCGCGGCGGTGTTCACGTTTAACACGGGGCGAACTGTAGTCAGTGTCGCGGTTTTAACGAAGACTTGTCCCGGACTCGAATAAGTGCACAGGGGTAGAGGAGGCAAGACTGGACTGTAATCAGTGCTAAAGCTTGACTAATGTTTTGGGGTGCTCTTGCGCTCCTCGTAGCCTCCGGTCCGATCCCACTCCTCAGCTGGGGATGGCTTCAAGCAAGGGTGGCGCGTAACACGAGCGCGTTACAATATCTAAATATTATAGTTCAAGTAATTAAATAAAAAAAGGTTGACATTTATAATTTTAAGTGCAAATTTATAACAATAGACTAAATAATTCAAATTTCCCGCCAACCTATTCTGGTCTGATATTTTATAGTATTATATTTCATAATCTATTCTCACCAAAGTTGTCAAAAAATATCACAGATAACTTTGGTGAGAATAGGTCGTAATTGATGTTTACATGCCGCAGCAGTGTACCCTCCCTAAATTATAAATATTGGTATACATATTCTGTACTCATGACTGTATGAATACTATTAGGTCTGGTATGTCTGAAAACTATTGAATTATTAACTATTGAATGCTGTTGTGTGTAGAAGAACCCAGTTCTTGTGTTTGTGGAAGGAGCAGTGCTGTGACGTGGTTTGTTCGCGAACACTCGAGGAGACCGACACTCCAGGAGTCAGCTGCTTGGAATTGGCCCACCGCGCTCGCCTCCCGTAACGATTAAACGAGTGTTCATAATCTGCTAAAAATAGGCGCAGTCAGGCCGAAAATAAACGGAACCGATAAATAATCCACCCGGAAAACGTTATTTGTCTATACGCTCCATCTACAAATAGCGATTTACAACTGAGGTTTCGCGCGACGCCAGCGGAGGATTTTTATTGTTCCCACCGTATTTTTGTACTTGGCATCCGGCCTGGATATGTAGTAAACCCATAGACGTTCAAGAGCGTGCCACTAATCTGTTGGCTCTGAAACCACCGATTGTCGAACGCTCTAGAATCTAAAATGAAAAAAAATCGTTTAGTTCAACCCGTGCTCAGCGCAGTAATAAAATTGTCCAATTTCCTCTAAAATGCAGAGGTCATAAATTTCATAAAACATGGAATAAAATACCCGAATAACCTAATGAAATAAAATATGCAAAAATGCTGGGATAAAACAATTTTACTCGAAAGATACATTGTAACACTAATTAATTACGCTATTCAACAGTTTTTACCAATCACAAAATGTTATACTCTACAGGGTGTCCCACGCTATTGGACCATTAAAAGTTTATGGGGTTCCCGATTAAAAAAAATTAAGAAAAAACGTAAAAAAAGGGCTGATTCCGTTCTCCTCCGTTAATTTTATTTTTTAAATGGAACACCCTATATATTATTGTTTCTGGCTTCCCCGTTTAATTTGAAACATCGTTTGTAGAAATATGTGTAAACCTATCTTTTTTACTTTCTTGTAAAACTGTTTTGAGTGAGTGCATATGTGTACAAAAAGTTTACATTAAATCTAGCATCTAAAGAAATTTTGTAGCATTTGTTACTTAATTGTCCTTCAAGCAGACTAACGAACAACTAACATCGTATATTTCGTAGTATCAGCGCCCTGTGCATGGTTAAAAAAGTGGTAACAATTAGACTGATAATTACTTCCCAGCCCCTAACCGGTTTCTAGCGTTGGACGCGTGCCAACATCAACAACAACAATACTAAAATGTGTGTCAAACTTCATTTCACCACAGCGGCTCGCCGACGGATATTTTCGTGCTTGTGCCATTAACCGCACATATCGCTTAGCAGAATACCGACCACTCGCTTAGCAGAAAACTACTGATCTCTCGAGAATTATCGTTAGATCATCGATACGTGATTACACCATTGAGACGTCCATTTTTGAATCATTGATGTACCCAACTGTACGCACTGAAACCTGTCCACTACTATTTCGCATAGTATTGTAATCTAAACACTAAAAATAAAGTCTACTCATACTTGTACTGGTGCATCTTTTATAATGACCAATGGCGACGAATCATGTACATACATTTTGCGATTATATTAGAAACTGTTCCGATTGATGAAATTCGTCTGTCATACGTATGCACATATGCGCAAATAAATCTCGTACAATCTGTATACTATTGCCAACTCGCACCATTGCCCTATTTGAATACTTTCTTGCGTTGAATACATTTTGTGTCAACAGTTGTGACATTTGAAATGATCAGTTTGCACGCGTTTGTAATTTTGGTTGCATAACCATTGCATTTTAGCAATGCAATTGATCCTGTCGTACTAAAACTGCACGTAGCCTATATAAACGCGCGGTATATATTTGAATAAAGGCGCGAAATTCACTAAAACCTCATTAAGGCAAATTACATTAGTGTTTTTCCTGGTTTTATCAATCTCTAGAGCTTCATACAGTGTTAAAACCTCTTAAAAATAGCCTTTAACACTGTAAAAAGCTCCAGAGATTTATAAAACCAAAAGAAATATGAGTGTAATTTGGCTTAATTTCAGTTAATTTCGCGCCTTTATTCAAATATATATCGCGCGTTTATATAGGCTGTGTTCAGTTTTAAAACCACAGGATTACCTTAGATTCATCTTAGAACAATTACGTTATTAGAACTGTAGGATATGGACCACGTCTTGTGTTTTTGCATAAAAGAAGATCACCGTAGCGTCACAGCGAGAGGTATGTGAAAATGTTAAAAATTCCAATTCCCAAACATAAACAAAGATAAGATATAAATCACACAAACCCTGGTTTACACTAACGCGGCAGCGCCACGGTAGCACATTTCGTTCTAGGGTTTTCGTTGAGGATTCCGTATCAGCTGTTTACTCTGTGTTTGGTGTCTATTGCTATCGTTTATCGTACAGTTATGTTGCTATTGCTATTGTTTATGGTTTTACATCAATAATGGCAAAATGTATAAAGGTTTGCGCCATTTTTGGTTGAAACGCTGACAGCAAAAGAATCTCGACGTTAGAATTTGATATCTGGGCACCTTGAAAATATAAATCTTAATGAATATAAATTGGTTATTAAAAAATATGCTTTTTCAAAAATTCTCTGCATTGAAGATTTAGAAATGCCCAAATGTTCTTGACAACAACGGATAGATTCGTTTGGATGCACTTGGAAGAAGGATAAAAGTGTAATCAACCTAATGTAACCCTAATGTAATATAGCCCTTTTTTTTCGAGATATGACGTCATCGGCAGGTTTTTAAAATAAATGACCTTGTATATTTTTACATTTTCAAATACACTTTTTCAACTATTACAGTGATACAGGGTTTGTTGGATGTACGACTTGTGGTTTTTTTTGTCGCTGTACGAAACCACGCAGACGTAGGTATTCGAAACAGAGGAATTGCCACTTCGGGCAGCGATGAGTGCATCGGGTGCATCGATTACACACGATAACAATTTTATTGCCGGTTCGAAGGACCATAAAACCAGCGTTTGTTCACGAATGACCGCGATGAATATGTACATCGATAATAAAGATAAATTAAATATGTGGAGAGGCGTGAGGTCGAGAGCACATCGATATTTTTTGCGTCGAGAAATTGAGAAATCTGAGAAATTGTTTACCCACGAACAATGTAGACTTATTAAACCTTAATGTATCACCATAAACTTCCAAATGTGTTTTATTAATATTTAATCTATGTGGGAGTTTTAAGAAATATGTTCAATACAAATTTAACGGTTTACACTAGGGTTTGGAATAAATAACGATTTAAAAAAATCAAATCATTGTTTATGATTTTTTAAATCATAAAAATGTTTTTTTTATTTATTGGATTTTTTATATTTCCGATCTGCTTTTGCCAGGGTAGATTAAAGCAATTGATTTACATCACGATTTAAATCATATAACTTTTTTTAAATAATGGATTTTACTCGGTCAAGTTTACTTGGTTTACTTGCTGCATGGTCAAGTCTGGCATACCCTGAATTAGCTCTATAGTTACATTATATTTTTAATTGTTCGCCAATTGGAATGTATGAACCGTGCAAAAGCAATGATTAATTTAAAAAAAATCATTTGATATAAATCATAATTTACACTAACGCGGTAGCGCCACGGTGGCATATTTCGTTCTAGGGTTTTCGTTAAGGGTTCCGAATCAGCTGTTTACTCTGTGTTTAGTGTCGATTGCTATCGTTTATCGTACAGTTATCAATCTTTTGTTTATGGTTTTACATCAATAATGGCAAAATGTATAAAGGTTTGCACCATTTTTGGTTGAAACGCTGACAGCAAAAATAATCTCGACGTTAGAATTTGATATCTGGGCACCTTGAAGATATAAATCTTAATAAATATAAATTAGTTATTAAAAAATATGCTTTTTCAAAAATTCTCAGCACTGAAGATTTAGCAATGCCCTAATGTTTTTGACAACAACGGATAGATGCGTTTGGATGCACTTGGAAGAAGGATAAAACAATTTCTTGCACTCATTATCTGGGACCGGCTTTCGTACACTTCTTCCATGTAATTGTTCAGTATGAAGAAAGTTTGATTCAAATTTTCCAAATTTGATTCAAATTTTCCAAATTTGATTTAAATTTTCCAAATTTCGTTTCGTTCTGTAAAACCTTAACCTCAGCAGTAACTCTTAATTAAACGTCACAAACCGTTGCAGAAGCAATCAATAAATTGTTGTTTTTCTGTCACTCAACCAAATTTTATTGGTATGTTATCAATCATTGTTTGACTCACTCAGAAGTTTGTGTGCCCTATCTAGGATCGCAGGTTCTAATCCTGTGAGCCCAACAATTTTTAAGCGATAGATCATTTTTTGGATCAAAAACTCGGTCTCAAAACAAACACATGTTTTCTATGTTTTGAGACATGAGTTTGTTAAACGTTGTTATTATGACACAAAATCATTAATGCGGATTACTGGATATAATTGTAAAAAATCTTAATTTTCATTTCATTGGAGATTTTGTGTTGGATTGGCGCTATCGATTGTGTGCCGGAAAAAAAATACGGACGTAGTATTTGTTTTTTCCATAAAAGAGACAGATATTAATTTAATTCTATTTACGTTGAAAATCTCCGACTACCTTATAAACAGATTGACGCATACACTCCTAAAACGAATAAACAGTCTAACGATTGAATAACAATAACTGACATCGCGGTAAGCATATTCTACTACATAAATGCAATAAATAAACCATTTAAATCGTAGTTTGGACTCGGGCTATTTTAATGACCAGAAAGTTTAGCTCTGTGAAGTTAGCACCCCCATGTTGGAATTTCGAAACGAAACCTATGCCATAATTTTGCCCATATTATGCCCAGTATTGCCCAATAGTTATTTCGTTTTGCCCAGCTCCCATTAACCCATAAGTCAATAGTCAAATTTCTATTGTGTTGACGGGAGCTGGGCAAAACGAAACAATTACTGGGCAATACTAAGCAAAATGTGGACAAAATTATGGCATATGTTGTTTATTCGAACTTTATCATGTGGGTCCCACACCATAGATATTCGACTATTGACTTATGGGTTAACGGGAGCTGGGAAAAACGAAACAACTACTAGGGAATACTGGGCATAATGTGGGCAAAATTATTGCATATGTTATTTCTTCGAATTCGCTCATGAGGGTCCCACACCATAGATATTCGACTATTGACTTATGAGTTAACGGGAGCCGGGCAAAATGAAATAACTACTGGGCAATACTGGGCATAATATGGGCAGAATTTTGGCATATTTTATTTCTTCGAACTCGCTAATAGGGGTCCCACACAATAGAAATTCGGCTATTGACTTATGGGTTAATGGGAGCTGGGCAAAACGAAACAACTACTAGGCAATATTAAGCAAAATAAGGGCAAATTTATGGCATATGCTATTTCTTCGAAATCGCTCATGAGGGTCCTACACTATAGGAATTCGACTATTGACTTATCGGTTAACGGGAGCTGAACAAAACGAAACAACTACAGGGCAATATTCGGCAAAATGTGAGCAAAATTATGGCACATGTTATTTCTTCGAAATCGCTCATGGGGGTCCCACACCTTAGAAATTAGACTATTGACTAACGGGTTAGCGGGAGCTGGGCAAAACGAAACAACTACTGGGCAATACTGGGCAAAATGGGGGCAAAATTATGGCATATGTTATTTTTTCGAACTCGCTCATGGGGGTGCCACACCATAGAAATTCGACAATTGACTATTGTGTTAATGGGAGCTGGGAAAAATGAAATAACTACTGGGCAATACTGGGCATAATGTGGGCAAAATTATGGCATAGGTTTCGTTTCGAAATTCCAACATGGGGGTGCTAACTTCACAGAGCTAGAAAGTTTTCCTGCAAAAGACGGGTCTTCGAGTCGACCGTCTTTATTTCCAACAAGATAACTGTAGAGTTTCAAGAAAATAACATCGAGACATGGCTTGCGCATAGTCCAGATTTAAATTACATTGAAAACATGTGGAGATGGTTAGCAAAAATAATTCACAAATGAAATGTTTGTCTTTCGACAATGGGAATCCACTGAAAAGAATATTTTCCGAAACTTGATCCAGTCTATGCCCCGACGTCTATACCTTTTCAACTTGAATTTCACAAAAAGAAAAGTCAATTTCATAAAAAGTAATATCAAATTCAGAAAATGTAGAATCAATTTCAAAGAAAGTCGAATCAATTTCAGAAAAAGTAACAACAAATTTAGAAAAAGTAACACCGACTTCATAAAAGGTAATTTCAATCTGAGATTTGTCGACATTGTTTGTTGACATTTGCGAGTGTTAAACAGTTTTGTATTTCAATCATGGAAAGTCATAATAATGACTATGAACTTTTGGAAAATGATAGTGGAAATCGGCAAAGAAGACGCGTAGGAAGGTATTACACAGCCACCGACAAATCTTATGCGCGTGTATTGCAAGAAGCAATAGAAGCAAGAAGAAAAAATCCATAAATTGGTCTTTATATGCATAAACAATATTTCATTGAAGAAAAGTGTCCAAAAGTACTTCGAACTCAATTATAAATTGTACAATTTTGTATTACTTAACGACACTTCTAGAATACTTTCCTATCTCAATATTATTATTTTCAAAAGTCATCAAGATAAATCTTTTCTAAAAATACCACCACAGCCTATATCGATGTTGCTTTGCACAGTCTACTTAAAATGTTTTTTAATTGATTCAAATTCTAGAAAAGCGAAGTGATATTACTTGGGACGAGCAGTTTACATGGCATACTAACGAGCGAGTATTATTTATATACGAAGGCCTGCAATATACCGATCATTCAAGAGATCGTGACAAAGGTCAACAATTGTGATTTTGATATGGAGATGATTATATTCTTATTAGATTAGAAAATTGATTTATGAAGTCAGGCATAGTAGAATATAGACGTCTTCCAATCACACATTTTCAACTTGTTCTTATAAAAAGCTGTAAGTTAGTAAAGTAATGTAAGTTAATACCATAAGAAAAAGTTAAAAAGATTTTTATTATAATTGCATCCAAAAAGATTTTTTTTTTTAGTTTAAAAAGATTTGTGACATGGGATTTTCAGTTGTTCTTACTGTGTTGTAACACGATACAATGAATGCCAAAATTTTCACATTAGCCTCGTATATACTTAATCCAATGAAGAAAGTAAGACGTTGTAATAAATGCGTTTCAGATACGAGATAGACGCGACAAATAAAATATCGATTAGTGACCATTTGAATTCCAGCAATGTATTCCTTGTTTGCGAAGCTCCGCAATGAATGAACTGCCAAGTCTTGGCTTTGAGAAACTGCGAGCAGTTTGAATCGCGCATGTGAAAAGGTCGCGTAAAAATATACGGCGACAATTGAAAACAACCTTGGAAATGTTAAACTGCCATTTGTTTTCCCTCAAGTTAAAGCGAAATCACATGTCAGATTTCTAATGTAGAAATTTGCTCTGACAACACAAGGACCACATGGAGTCGATATTTTTATTAGTCTTTTGTATACAGGGTGCTTCAGACCATCTATCCCAGGCCTTTTACTCGGTAATATGACGCCTTAGAGGTGCAGGGAAAAAATAGTATAACATAAGCTTACCTGTGAATATAATAGAGGTACTTTTGATTTCGGGAAGTTACCGGAAGTAGGTGTAACTGCACTGAACTTCAGAATTTTAAATAGAAACCTAGGTCATGTGTAAATCACGAAATATCTCGAAGACTACGCATCGGATAAAAAAAAGTTTTTGATGAAATTTGTTGGTCCCGAGGGGGCCTGTCGAATGATACCAAACTCATCCAATTGGAAATTCGTTCAGGGCTAGGCGGTTGTGAAGAGTAAACCAAACAGTCACGTTCCTGATAGAAAAATCTTGCGTAGTATTCATCAACGCCTGAATGAAACATGCACTTTTAAACGTAATCGTAAAGATAAAAACGTAAAGATCCAGCTATTTCTACTAGAAAAATTGCAAACGTTATGAATAAATAATCGGACTGCATGAAACATTTTTAAACATCAGAACTCAAATCACATTCAACGCATTCAGGTACTGATTTTCATCAACGTATTACGTTTTGTCAGCTTCTGCATACATTGTGTAACGTTATAATTTTGACGCACGACAATGGTTGCGGGTTGCCTAGGGAGGCGCGATAATTAATTTAATTTCCCCTCCGCTGATATCGGGTCCGCTTTCGCGGACATTGAATCGAATTTTAATTGATTGAGATTGCACGTTGGTAGTTCGAAATTTTCTGTCTGTGATGGAACCGCATAAGAAGTTCTGTGAAGTTAGCACCCCCATGTTGGAATTTCGAAACGAAACCTATGCCATAATTTTGCCCATATTATGCCTAGTAGTTGTTTCATTTTGCCCAGCTCCAGTTAAATCATAAGTCAATAGTTGAATTTCTATGGTGTGGCACCATATTTCTTCGAACTCGCTCATGTACACACCATAGAAATTCGACTATTGACTTGAGTTAACTGGAGCTGGGCAAAATGAAACAACTACTGAGCAATTCGGGGCATAATGTGGGCAAAATTGTGGCATAGGTTTCGTTTCGAAATTCCAACATGGGGGTGCTTACTTCACAGAGCTCGGCTCAGTCAAGGGACTGGATTAGACGATCTCAATTAATTACTTATCGGCCGTTTTAGATCTCTAGGTAAAATTAAGCCCTTCTATATTTCATATGTGGTGCTCATATCACCCTCTAACTTTAGGCGGCTTTTGCCGGCTTGAACCTGCATTAGTGCAGGGTCCAATGTCCAAACACGCGCACAAAGTCCAAACACGGGACCACGAGGTGCGGTGAGCGGTACCAAGGAGGGAGCCATGAAATACAAGAAAACTGTTTTAAAAATCGCTTTTCATTGATCGTTTGGGTTGGATTTTGTATTTCTGGGTAACTGGCAATTCGCCCGGTTTTTCTAGCAAGAAGGCTTACCAGTAAGACGTATCGATTTTTTTACCTCACCCTATCTGACAACCGCAAGAAAACAATTGGTGCAGTCAACAAATAAGTGAAGGTGTGCAAAAAAGATTTTTTCTCACCAACATGTAGATAATCTATTGTTGATGGTTAAATAACACTTGAAGTCGCTATGGTCGTGTGCCCTTTTTGTAGAACTTCAGAATTTTAAATGGGTCCCTAGGTCATGTGTGGCATCGATATATAGGCATTTAAAAAAAAGTTTTTTCTGTAAATAATTTACTTTACAAAAAAAGGATCATGTTTCAGACCCTGCTATTTCTCGAAAGAATGACATCATAGAGATTCAGGAAAAAAATAGCAAACAAGTCTACCCGAAGAATGCAATAGTGGTAGTTTCGATTCTAGAAAATTATTGGAACTAGGCGTAACTGAACTAAGCTTTCAAGTATTTTTGTAAATACTATACTTTTTCTCCGATCAATTTCAAAGTGACCGTTTTCAGGCGTGCCTGCTGCTGGCAAAATAAACAATTTCAGTACAATTCGTTTTTGCTAGGCAGTAGAATTCAAGGGTATTGATTTTTTTTTCGGATTTAACCACCTATTTTTCTGAAAACCCATGCAGCAAGCACAGCTGTGCTTCTGCACATGTTGACTGGGAACTTAATATTTTGTTACAAAAGAACAGGATATAGAATTTTTAATCAGGGGAAACTAGAAAGCAGAAGATACCCAGCACTCAAACAGAGGATTAGTTGATTTGAAGTTGGATAGCTGCATATGTCGAAGAATAGAGCCAACTTAGTTAAAAATAAAAATGGAACAGAGTCTAACTAGTAAAATTAAATTCTTGGCTGATAACAAAAAGGTGCTTACACATACGTTAGTAGTAAGTGAGTGATCAGAAGCATGTCTTATAGTAGGAAACTATCTCTTACAATTGGTAATGGATATTCTGGAAGCATGTGATGTTGGTAAAGAACAAAACTTATCAATTACGACAAATGACGTGGCCAACATGATAGATAGTATAGGAAAGTAGAACTGTTAATGGAAATTATTTTTCAGATGATAATACGGATTCTTTGTGCTGTGCACACATTACAATTGGCAATTCATAATGGTATTTCCATAAAATTCTGGAAGCAGAAAAAACAAATTGCACATATCATCAAATGAATCAATTACCATGATACCTTGAGATTAATGAAGACCATCATTGCTACTGACTCAGGTTAGTGTGCAAGGTATATTCTCTGCCTTCATGATTATCAAATCCAATAGGAGGGGAATTAAATTAATCTAATACAAGCAATTCTATTCTAGCATATCTATTGGTGGAGTCTTTGTGACTGATGGTGATTACCAGGGCTGTGGAGCAGAGCCGAGCAATTTTAAGTTGCCGGAGTTGCAGTCGTGGAGTCGACAAAAACATACAGACTCTTAGCGATCGAAAAATTGTTATTGGGCTGACTCAATTGAATAAGTGTTAAAACCACTTACGCACGTTGCAGCATGCAGACTCAATGATGTAGGTACGCATATTTATATTTTAGTGTAGTACAATATTTCTAACAAAAAAATCTTAACAATTACAATATTTTATGATAGTTCATTTAAAAAAAAAATTAGTTGATAAAGAGTCGGAGTAGGGAGTCAAGAGTCGGGGTCGGAGATTCTAAAAATAGGGAGTCGGAGTTTGAGTCGGCAATTTACCTATCGACTCCACAGCCCTGGTGATTACAGTGGCTAATGCCTTGTGCAGTTTTAATAACCTGTATTAAATGTTTTTCGGTTGTTTATTATTAGATGAGGAAGGAGTAAATAGTTTAAAACTAAAACAAAAATTGAAAACTATTACCATACCAACCACACTTAAGGTCATCATACACACTCAAGAAATCTCCTGAGGAAAAACCTCACAGACCTTCCGGATTTCCGGACCGTCTGTGGGGAAAAACTGTACAGTTCTGGTGAACTGTGCAGCCCGTCGGAGTAGAATTGAAAAACCCATTTAATAAATCTGCACAGACCTGAACTGTGCAGACTAAACTGAGCGTGTGTGCTACCCGGTCTGTTTAGTACTGTTTAGTTGCATGGTTTCTACAGAGCAACGAACATGTCCCTAAAGAATTCGGAAGAGTTTTTAAAAGTCTATGAATCCACACCATGTATTTGGCTTGTGAAAAGGAAACAAAATCACGATAGTAGCAAAAGAGATGCCACCTGTTTGAAATTAGTCGACAAATTAAAATAAAAGGAACCGAATGCAAATAAAGAGACCGTTATTAAGAAAATTAATAACATCAGAACTGCTTATAGGAAGGTGATTAAACAAATTAAATCATCGGTAAAGTCTGTTAAAACAAATGGTTCTTAGAACTGAGACAAGTTCTGTTTGATAACAGGGCGTTGGGATGAGTTTTTAAAAATCAATGAATCCACACCATGTATTTGGCTTGTGAAAAGCAAACAAAATCACGATAGGAGCAAAAGAGATGCCACCTATGCGAAATTAGTCGACAAATAAAAATAACCGAATGCAAATAAAGAGACCGTTATTAAGAAAATTAATAACATCAAAAGTGTTTATAGGAAGGTGATTTAACAACTGAAATCATCGGTAAAGTCTGTTAAAACAAATGGTTGTTAAAACTGAGACGAGATCTGTTTGAGATCGGAGTGTGAGTGTACCACAGGGTATCAGACCTCCTTCGGAAATCACCGGTGTGAAGTTAGCAATAGATTCCAGCAATAGATTTTAAATTTAATAATTTCTATAATATACTCATATATATGCATTTAATGTCTTTCAAATCTAACGCCACAGTGTTATAGTCCTCGTACCGGTACCCTCACCCCCCTGTTTCTCGTCATTCACCCCCAAAATAAGAGATTTCGCATTTTTCTGTTTTGCACTAAATGAGGCGGGACCACTGATTTAAAAAATATCCAGTAGAATTCCCGAAGGTTTTTCCAATCATAATTGACCAATATCAAAATGACATATATTTGAAACTGACGAGATAAAAAAATATTAAGGCGAGATATTGCTAGATTCCGCGACGCGCGCTCACTAATTTCAAAATTCTCAAAAATGAGGCAGAGCCATAACTTTTTTTAAATTACACTAGCATTCTACAGTGTATTGCCTATCGTAATTGACGAAAATCAAAATGACATGTATTTGAAACGGCCGAGATATAAAAATATTAAGGCGAGATATTGCTTGATACCGCGACGCGCGCTCACTAATTTCAAAATTCTCAAAAATGAGGCAGAGCCATAACTTTTTTTAAATTACACTAGCATTCTACAGTGTATTGCCTATCGTAATTGACGAAAATCAAAATGACATGTATTTGAAACGGCCGAGATATAAAAATATTAAGGCGAGATATTGCTTGATATCGCGACGCGCGCTAACTAATTTCAAAATTCTCAAAAATGAGGCAGAGCCATAACTTTTTTTAAATTACACTAGCATTCTACAGTGTATTGCCAATCGTAATTGACGAAAATCAAAATGACATGTATTTGAAACGGCCGAGATATAAAAATATTAAGGCGAGATATTGCTAGATTCCGCGACGCGCGCTCACTAATTTCAAAATTCTCAAAAATGAGGCAGAGCCATAACTTTTTTTAAATTACACTAGCATTCTACAGTGTATTGCCAATCGTAATTGACGAAAATCAAAATGACATGTATTTGAAACGGCCGAGATATAAAAATATTAAGGCGAGATATTGCTAGATTCCGCGACGCGCGCTCACTAATTTCAAAATTCTCAAAAATGAGGCAGAGCCATAACTTTTTTTAAATTACACTAGCATTCTACAGTGTATTGCCAATCGTAATTGACGAAAATCAAAATGACATGTATTTGAAACGGCCGAGATATAAAAATATTAAGGCGAGATATTGCTAGATTCCGCGACGCGCGCTCACTAATTTCAAAATTCTCAAAAATGAGGCAGAGCCATAACTTTTTTTTAAATTACACTAGCATTCTACAGTGTATTGCCTATCGTAATTGAAGAAAATCAAAATGACATGTATTTGAAACGGCCGAGATATAAAAATATTAAGGCGAGATATTGCTAGATTCCGCGACGCGCGCTCACTAATTTCAAAATTCTCAAAAATGAGGCAGAGCCATAACTTTTTTTAAATTACATAAGCATTCTACAGTGTATTACCAATCGTAATTGGCCAATATCAAAATGACATGTATTTGAAACGGCCGAGATATAACAATATTAAGGCGAGATATTGCTTAGGACCTCGACGCGCGCTCACTAATTTCAAAATTCTCAAAAATGAGGCAGAGCCATAACTTTTTTTAAATTACATAAGCCTTCTACAGTGTATTACCAATCGTAATTTACGAAAATCAAAATGACATGTATTTGAAACGGCCGAGATATAAAAATATTAAGGCGAGATATTGCTTGATACCGCGACGCGCGCTCACTAATTTCAAAATTCTCAAAAATGAGGCAGAGCCATAACTTTTTTTAAATTACACTAGCATTCTACAGTGTATTGCCAATCGTAATTGGCCAAAATCAAAATGACATGTATTTGAAACGGCCGAGATATAAAAATATTAAGGCGAGATATTGCTTGATACCGCGACGCGCGCTCACTAATTTCAAAATTCTCAAAAATTAGGCAGAGCCATGACTTTTTTTAAATTACATAAGCATTCTACAGTGTATTGCCAATCGTAATTGACGAAAATCAAAATGACATGTATTTCAAACGGCCGAGATATAAAAATATTAAGGCGAGATATTGCTTGATACCGCGACGCACGCTCACTAATTTCAAAATTCTCAAAAATGAGGCACAGCCATAACTTTTTTTAAATTACACTAGCATTCTACAGTGTATTGCCTATCGTAATTGACGAAAATCAAAATGACATGTATTTGAAACGGCCGAGATATAAAAATATTAAGGCGAGATATTGCTTGATACCGCGACGCGCGCTCACTAATTTCAAAATTCTCAAAAATGAGGCAGAGCCATAACTTTTTTTAAATTACATAAGCATTCTACAGTGTATTGTCAATCGTAGTTGACGAAAATCAAAATGACATGTATTTCAAACGGCCGAGATATAAAAATATTAAGGCGAGATATTGCTTGATACCGCGACGCGCGCTCACTAATTTCAAAATTCTCAAAAATGAGGCAGAGCCATAACTTTTTTTTAAATTACACTAGCATTCTACAGTGTATTGCCTATCGTAATTGAAGAAAATCAAAATGACATGTATTTGAAACGGCCGAGATATAAAAATATTAAGGCGAGATATTGCTAGATTCCGCGACGCGCGCTCACTAATTTCAAAATTCTCAAAAATGAGGCAGAGCCATAACTTTTTTTAAATTACATAAGCATTCTACAGTGTATTACCAATCGTAATTGGCCAATATCAAAATGACATGTATTTGAAACGGCCGAGATATAACAATATTAAGGCGAGATATTGCTTAGGACCTCGACGCGCGCTCACTAATTTCAAAATTCTCAAAAATGAGGCAGAGCCATAACTTTTTTTAAATTACATAAGCCTTCTACAGTGTATTACCAATCGTAATTTACGAAAATCAAAATGACATGTATTTGAAACGGCCGAGATATAAAAATATTAAGGCGAGATATTGCTTGATACCGCGACGCGCGCTCACTAATTTCAAAATTCTCAAAAATGAGGCAGAGCCATAACTTTTTTTAAATTACATAAGCCTTCTACAGTGTATTACCAATCGTAATTGGCCAAAATCAAAATGACATGTATTTGAAACGGCCGAGATATAAAAATATTAAGGCGAGATATTGCTTAGGACCCCGACGCGCGCTCACTAATTTCAAAATTCTCAAAAATGAGGCAGAGCCATAACTTTTTTTAAATTACATAAGCCTTCTACAGTGTATTACCAATCGTAATTGACGAAAATCAAAATGACATGTATTTGAAACGGCCGAGATATAAAAATATTAAGGCGAGATATTGCTTGATACCGCGACGCGCGCTCACTAATTTCAAAATTCTCAAAAATGAGGCAGAGCCATAACTTTTTTTAAATTACACTAGCATTCTACAGTGTATTGCCAATCGTAATTGACGAAAATCAAAATGACATATATTTGAAACTGAGGAGATAAAAAAATATTAAGGCTGGATATTGCTAGATACCGCGACGCGCGCTCACTAATTTCAAAATTCTCAAAAATGAGGCAGAGCCATAACTTTTTTTAAATTACACTAGCATTCTACAGTGTATTGCCAATCGTAATTGACGAAAATCAAAATGACATGTATTTGAAACGGCCGAGATATAAAAATATTAAGGCGAGATATTGCTTGGGACCTCGACGCGCGCTCACTAATTTCAAAATTCTCAAAAATGAGGCAGAGCCATAACTTTTTTTAAATAACATAAGCATTCTACAGTGTATTACCAATCGTAATTGACCAAAATCAAAATGACATGTATTTGAAACGGCCGAGATATAAAAATATTAAGGCGAGATATTGCTTGATGCCGCGACGCGCGCTCACTAATTTCAAAATTCTCAAAAATGAGGCAGAGCCATAACTTTTTTTAAATTACACCAGCATTCTACAGTGTATTGCCTATCGTAATTGACGAAAATCAAAATGACATGTATTTGAAACGGCCGAGATATAAAAATATTAAGGCGAGATATTGCTTGATACCGCGACGCGCGCTCACTAATTTCAAAATTCTCAAAAATGAGGCAGAGCCATAACTTTTTTTAAATTACATAAGCCTTCTACAGTGTATTACCTATCGTAATTGGCCAAAATCAAAATGACATGTATTTGAAACGGCCGAGATATAAAAATAGTAAGGCGAGATATTGCTTAGGACCCCGACGCGCGCTCACTAATTTCAAAATTCTCAAAAATGAGGCAGAGCCATAACATTTTTTAAATTACACTAGCATTCTACAGTGTATTGCCAATCGTAATTGACGAAAATCAAAATGACATGTATTTGAAACGGCCGAGATATAAAAATATTAAGGCGAGATAGTGCTTGGGACTCGACGCGCGCTCACTAATTTCAAAATTCTCAAAAATGAGGCAGAGCCATAACTTTTTTTAAATTACATAAGCATTCTACAGTGTATTACCAATCGTAATTGACGAAAATCAAAATGACATGTATTTGAAACGGCAGAGATATAAAAATATTAAGGCGAGATATTGCTTGATACCGCGACGCGCGCTCACTAATTTTGAAAATTCTCAAAAATGAGGCAGAGCCATAACTTTTTTTAAATTACATAAGCCTTCTACAGTGTATTACCAATCGTAATTGACGAAAATTATAATGACATGTATTTGAAACGGCCGAGATATAAAAATATTATCTCCTCAGTTTCAAATATATGTCATTTTGATTTTGGCAAATTACGATTGGTAATACACTGTAGAATGCTTATGTAATTTAAAAAAAGTTTTGGCTCTGCCTCATTTTTGAGAATTTTGAAATTAGTGAGCGCGCGTCGAGGTCCCAAGCAATATCTCGCCTTAATATTTTTATATCTCGGCCGTTTCAAATACATGTCATTTTGATTTTGGCCAATTACGATTGGTAATACACTGTAGAATGCTTATGTAATTTAAAAAAAGTTATGGCTCTGCCTCATTTTTGAGAATTTTGAAATTAGTGAGCGCGCGTCGCGGTATCAAGCAATATCTCGCCTTAATATTTTAATATCTCGGCCGTTTGAAATACATGTCAGTTTGATTTTCATCAATTACGATTAGCAATACACTCTAGAATGCTTATGTAATTTAAAAAAAGTTATGGCTCTGCCTCATTTTTGAGAATTTTGAAATTAGTGAGCGCGCGTCGAGGTCCCAAGCAATATCTCGCCTTAATATTTTTATATCTCGGCCGTTTCAAATACATGTCATTTTGATTTTCGTCAATTACGATTGGCAATACACTGTAGAATGCTTATGTAATTTAAAAAAAGCTATGGCTCTGCCTCATTTTTGAGAATTTTGAAATTAGTGAGCGCGCGTCGAGGTCCCAAGCAATATCTCGCCTTAATATTTTGATATCTCGGCCGTTTCAAATACATGTCATTTTGATTTTGGCCAATTACGATTGGGAATACACTGTAGAAGGCTTATGTAATTTAAAAAAAGTTATGGCTCTGCCTCATTTTTGAGAATTTTGAAATTAGTGAGCGCGCGTCGCGGTATCTAGCAATATCTAGCCTTAATATTTTTTTATCTCCTCAGTTTCAAATATATGTCATTTTGATTTTCGTCAATTACGATTGGCAATACACTGTAGAATGCTAGTGTAATTTAAAAAAAGTTATGGCTCTGCCTCATTTTTGAGAATTTTGAAATTAGTGAGCGCGCGTCGCGGTATCAAGCAATATCTCGCCTTAATATTTTTATATCTCGGCCGTTTCAAATACATGTCATTTTGATTTTCGTCAATTACGATTGGCAATACACTGTAGAATGCTAGTGTAATTTAAAAAAAGTTATGGCTCTGCCTCATTTTTGAGAATTTTGAAATTAGTGAGCGCGCGTCGAGGTCCTAAGCAATATCTCGCCTTAATATTTTTATATCTCGGCCGTTTCAAATACATGTCATTTTGATTTTCGTCAATAACGATTGGCAATACACTGAAGAATGCTAGTGTAATTTAAAAAAAGTTATGGCTCTGCCTCATTTTTGAGAATTTTGAAATTAGTGAGCGCGCGTCGAGGTCCCAAGCAATATCTCGCCTTAATATTTTTATATCTCGGCCGTTTCAAATACATGTCATTTTGATTTTCGTCAATTACGATTGGCAATACACTGTAGAATGCTTATGTAATTTAAAAAAAGTTATGGCTCTGCCTCATTTTTGAGAATTTTGAAATTAGTGAGCGCGCGTCGAGGTCCCAAGCAATATCTCGCCTTAATATTTTGATATCTCGGCCGTTTCAAATACATGTCATTTTGATTTTGGCCAATTACGATTGGGAATACACTGTAGAAGGCTTATGTAATTTAAAAAAAGTTATGGCTCTGCCTCATTTTTGAGAATTTTGAAATTAGTGAGCGCGCGTCGCGGTATCTAGCAATATCTAGCCTTAATATTTTTTTATCTCCTCAGTTTCAAATATATGTCATTTTGATTTTCGTCAATTACGATTGGCAATACACTGTAGAATGCTAGTGTAATTTAAAAAAAGTTATGGCTCTGCCTCATTTTTGAGAATTTTGAAATTAGTGAGCGCGCGTCGCGGTATCAAGCAATATCTCGCCTTAATATTTTTATATCTCGGCCGTTTCAAATACATGTCATTTTGATTTTCGTCAATTACGATTGGTAATACACTGTAGAAGGCTTATGTAATTTAAAAAAAGTTATGGCTCTGCCTCATTTTTGAGAATTTTGAAATTAGTGAGCGCGCGTCGCGGTATCTAGCAATATCTAGCCTTAATATTTTTATATCTCGGCCGTTTCAAATACATGTCAATTTGATTTTCGTCAATTACGATTGGCAATACACTGTAGAATGCTAGTGTAATTTAAAAAAAGTTATGGCTCTGCCTCATTTTTGAGAATTTTGAAATTAGTGAGCGCGCGTCGAGGTCCTAAGCAATATCTCGCCTTAATATTTTTATATCTCGGCCGTTTCAAATACATGTCATTTTGATTTTCGTCAATTACGATTGGCAATACACTGTAGAATGCTAGTGTAATTTAAAAAAAGTTATGGCTCTGCCTCATTTTTGAGAATTTTGAAATTAGTGAGCGCGCGTCGAGGTCCTAAGCAATATCTCGCCTTAATATTTTTATATCTCGGCCGTTTCAAATACATGTCATTTTGATTTTCGTCAATAACGATTGGCAATACACTGAAGAATGCTAGTGTAATTTAAAAAAAGTTATGGCTCTGCCTCATTTTTGAGAATTTTGAAATTAGTGAGTGCGCGTCGCGGAATCTAACAATATCTCGCCTTAATATTTTTATATCTCGGCCGTTTGAAATACATGTCATTTTGATTTTCGTCAATTACGATTGGCAATACACTGTAGAATGCTAGTGTAATTTAAAAAAAGTTATGGCTCTGCCTCATTTTTGAGAATTTTGAAATTAGTGAGCGCGCGTCGCGGAATCTAGCAATATCTCGCCTTAATATTTTTATATCTCGGCCGTTTCAAATACATGCCATTTTGATTTTCGTCAATTACGATTGGCAATACACTGTAGAATGCTAGTGTAATTTAAAAAAAGTTATGGCTCTGCCTCATTTTTGAGAATTTTGAAATTAGTGAGCGCGCGTCGCGGTATCAAGCAATATCTCGCCTTAATATTTTTATATCTCGGCCGTTTCAAATACATGTCATTTTGATTTTCGTCAATTACGATTGGCAATACACTGTAGAATGCTAGTGTAATTTAAAAAAAGTTATGGCTCTGCCTCATTTTTGAGAATTTTGAAATTAGTGAGCGCGCGTCGCGGTATCAAGCAATATCTCGCCTTAATATTTTTATATCTCGGCCGTTTCAAATACATGTCATTTTGATTTTCGTCAATTACGATTGGCAATACACTGTAGAATGCTAGTGTAATTTAAAAAAAGTTATGGCTCTGCCTCATTTTTGAGAATTTTGAAATTAGTGAGCGCGCGTCGCGGTATCAAGCAATATCTCGCCTTAATATTTTTATATCTCGGCCGTTTCAAATACATGTCATTTTGATTTTCGTCAATTACGATAGGCAATACACTGTAGAATGCTAGTGTAATTTAAAAAAAGTTATGGCTCTGCCTCATTTTTGAGAATTTTGAAATTAGTGAGCGCGCGTCGCGGAATCTAGCAATATCTCGCCTTAATATTTTTATATCTCGGCCGTTTCAAATACATGTCATTTTGATTTTCGTCAATTACGATTGGTAATACACTGTAGAAGGCTTATGTAATTTAAAAAAAGTTATGGCTCTGCCTCATTTTTGAGAATTTTGAAATTAGTGAGCGCGCGTCGCGGTATCTAGCAATATCTAGCCTTAATATTTTTATATCTCGGCCGTTTCAAATACATGTCATTTTGATTTTCGTCAATTACGATTGGCAATACACTGTAGAATGCTAGTGTAATTTAAAAAAAGTTATGGCTCTGCCTCATTTTTGAGAATTTTGAAATTAGTGAGCGCGCGTCGCGGAATCTAGCAATATCTCGCCTTAATATTTTTATATCTCGGCCGTTTCAAATACATGTCATTTTGATTTTCGTCAATTACGATTGGTAATACACTGTAGAAGGCTTATGTAATTTAAAAAAAGTTATGGCTCTGCCTCATTTTTGAGAATTTTGAAATTAGTGAGCGCGCGTCGCGGTATCTAGCAATATCTAGCCTTAATATTTTTATATCTCGGCCGTTTCAAATACATGTCATTTTGATTTTCGTCAATTACGATTGGCAATACACTGTAGAATGCTAGTGTAATTTAAAAAAAGTTATGGCTCTGCCTCATTTTTGAGAATTTTGAAATTAGTGAGCGCGCGTCGCGGAATCTAGCAATATCTCGCCTTAATATTTTTATATCTCGGCCGTTTCAAATACATGTCATTTTGATTTTCGTCAATTACGATTGGTAATACACTGTAGAAGGCTTATGTAATTTAAAAAAAGTTATGGCTCTGCCTCATTTTTGAGAATTTTGAAATTAGTGAGCGCGCGTCGCGGAATCTAACAATATCTCGCCTTAATATTTTTATATCTCGGCCGTTTCAAATACATGTCATTTTGATTTTCGTCAATTACGATTGGTAATACACTGTAGAAGGCTTATGTAATTTAAAAAAAGTTATGGCTCTGCCTCATTTTTGAGAATTTTGAAATTAGTGAGCGCGCGTCGCGGAATCTAGCAATATGTCGCCTTAATATTTTTATATCTCGGCCGTTTCAAATACATGTCATTTTGATTTTCGTCAATTACGATAGGCAATACACTGTAGAATGCTAGTGTAATTTAAAAAAAGTTATGGCTCTGCCTCATTTTTGAGAATTTTGAAATTAGTGAGCGCGCGTCGCGGTATCAAGCAATATCTCGCCTTAATATTTTTATATCTCGGCCGTTTCAAATACATGTCATTTTGATTTTCGTCAATTACGATTGGTAATACACTGTAGAAGGCTTATGTAATTTAAAAAAAGTTATGGCTCTGCCTCATTTTTGAGAATTTTGAAATTAGTGAGCGCGCGTCGCGGAATCTAGCAATATGTCGCCTTAATATTTTTATATCTCGGCCGTTTCAAATACATGTCATTTTGATTTTCGTCAATTACGATTGGCAATACACTGTAGAATGCTAGTGTAATTTAAAAAAAGTTATGGCTCTGCCTCATTTTTGAGAATTTTGAAATTAGTGAGCGCGCGTCGCGGAATCTAACAATATCTCGCCTTAATATTTTTATATCTCGGCCGTTTCAAATACATGTCATTTTGATTTTCGTCAATTACGATTGGTAATACACTGTAGAAGGCTTATGTAATTTAAAAAAAGTTATGGCTCTGCCTCATTTTTGAGAATTTTGAAATTAGTGAGCGCGCGTCGCGGAATCTAGCAATATGTCGCCTTAATATTTTTATATCTCGGCCGTTTCAAATACATGTCATTTTGATTTTCGTCAATTACGATAGGCAATACACTGTAGAATGCTAGTGTAATTTAAAAAAAGTTATGGCTCTGCCTCATTTTTAGAATTTTGAAATTAGTGAGCGCGCGTCGCGGTATCAAGCAATATCTCGCCTTAATATTTTTATATCTCGGCCGTTTCAAATACATGTCATTTTGATTTTCGTCAATTACGATTGGTAATACACTGTAGAAGGCTTATGTAATTTAAAAAAAGTTATGGCTCTGCCTCATATTTGAGAATTTTGAAATTAGTGAGCGCGCGTCTCGGTATCTAGCAATATCAAGCCTTAATGTTTTTTTATCTCCTCAGTTTCAAATATATGTCATTTTGATTTTCGTCAATTACGATAGGCAATACACTGTAGAATGCTAGTGTAATTTAAAAAAAGTTATGGCTCTGCCTCATTTTTGAGAATTATGAAATTAGTGAGCGCGCGTCGCGGTATCAAGCAATATCTCGCCTTAATATTTTTATATCTCGGCCGTTTGAAATACATGTCATTTTGATTTTGGCCAATTACGATTGGTAATACACTGTAGAAGGCTTATGTAATTTAAAAAAAAGTTATGGCTCTGCCTCATTTTTGAGAATTTTGAAATTAGTGAGCGCGCGTCGCGGTATCAAGCAATATCAAAGTTATGGCTCTGCCTCATTTTTGAGAATTTTGAAATTAGTGAGCGCGCGTCGAGGTCCTAAGCAATATCTCGCCTTAATATTGTTATATCTCGGCCGTTTCAAATACATGTCATTTTGATTTTGGCCAATTACGAATGGTAATACACTGTAGAAGGCCTATGTAATTTAAAAAAGTTATGGCTCTGTCTCATTTTTGAGAATTTTAAAATTAGTGAGCGCGCGTCGCGGTATCAAGCAATATCTCGCCTAAATATGTTTTTATCTCGTCAGTTTCAAATATATGTCATTTTGATATTGGTCAATTATGATTGGAAAAACCTTCGGGAATGCTACTGGATATTTTTTAAATCAGTGGTCCCGCCTCATTTAGTGCAAAACAGAAAAATGCGAAATCTCTTATTTTGGGGGTGAATGACGAGAAACAGGGTGGTGAGGGTACCGGTACGAGGACTATAACACTGTGGCGTTAGATTTGAAAGACATTAAATGCATATATATGAGTATATTATAGAAATTATTAAATTTAAAATCTATTGCTGGAATCTATTGCTAACTTCACACCGGTTCGGAAATCGTCAAGGCAAATCTGCAGTTTTTCCTCAGAGGATTTCCAGAATGTGTGTGTGCATGTATGGGGCCCTTTAATGTACAAAATTGAATTTCCGGTCTTTAAATTTTAATACGCTAACTGCTATTAAATGATCCTATTTACATTTAAAAAGTATTGAATAGGACCGGGGTTCAAGCCCCAGTACAGGTAGTACACTTGTACTGAGAAACTAGTGCCATTTGCCGTCGGGAGCTCATTAACAGCGCTCTAGAGATCGGGGGCAAAATTTCTAGAGTAACAAGCCCTAACTCAATACACACATTTACACAAATCACACGACAGAAGGACCCACGATGGTCGATAGCCAGTTAGGGATAATATCCCTACCGTCACTACTACCAAGAGCAATGGAAAATCTGCATTAAATGCTCTATACAAATCGAATAGTTTGGGGGACTTTTGTTGACATAGGATGTTTGATAATTCAGATGCACAATTCTTTTTAGACCTATAGATTTTCATAACTTAAACGATGATCTGGAGCATGTGAAAGTATCATAGAAAATAAAATATGAAACACCTTTTCACTAAGAAGATGGTCTCGCAATGCAGCCGAAATGTACATTTAGTTGAATAAATGGCTTTGTGAAAACGGTATTCGGTGTTTTATTTTTTTCAAAACTTGTTGGCTAGTTATCAATTGTAAAATAAACCGATTCGTAAAGTGTGTGATCATTGTATAGAAATTTCAGTAATATTCATGAAAAACGTATCAAAACCTAAAAAAGCATAGAAATTATATTATTCACATATGTTGATAGAATTTTATGGAATTTATATAACATGTAGCGCACTTACACATAATAATAATAAATGTAACAAAAATTGGATGAATCGTACATAAATTTTATGAAAATTCTCACTGAACAAGTGAAAATGTGTACATATCAACTTTTAAGTGTAATATAAAGCTAGATGTACCAATCTGACACATCGTCAACAAGAATATTCCAATTGATCTCATTTCCATGAAATAAAGTCTTAAGGCCTGCTAATAGAGTGAAGTAGTTTTGAACTGTTAAACATGTTACCGGTAGTGTATTTGCACTTGATAGCTCTAAGGCTAGTCCGACCCTATCAAAATTAAGTTGTTTTTGTTTTCTTAGGGGTCTGTGTTGACCAGTGATAGGTTTGTGTGGTGCTCCAAGATGAGAGCTCTCGGAAGGCGCTGGATGGCGGTCGCGTAGACGCCGGTGGACGGTGGCTGGCCCCCTTCATCGAGGGGCTTTCGATTCGAGGCACCCGGCCATAAGTGCCAGACGGCTCAGCTGAAGTAGCCATATTGACCGATTACACTTTACGTCACGGAATGCAGGGCACCGTCCGAAGACGTCCGCGGCCGCAGGCGGCGCTGTGGGGCGCTCGCTTACCTGGTGCAGGGCGGTCAGCCCGTCGACGTTCGCCGTGTCTATGTCGGCCCCCTTTTCCAACAGGCCCAGCACTTCCTCCTTCTCGCCAGCGGCGCACGCCGCCAGAAATACACAGCCAGATGAGAACTTTATCTTCGGCGATTTGTGTTTGTTAGTCACAGGTTCGCGGTTCGTATCCGATTCCTCCCAACGTTTCAGCTGCTCGGCCCTTTTGAACAGGGCCGAGCTGGAACGCGTCTCCTGAGACATGTTATTTAACGGCACGGGCACTAGCACTACTCCAGGTCGCCGTTGCAACCATTACTTACTATACTCACTACCGAGACCACTCGAGATTAAAGGATCCTTTCTTGCCAATGACAGAGGGTGCGGTTAGCTGAACAGACTTTTCGCGACTGAGCCCTTCGGTGACACCTACCGACGCCCGGCGTCAACACTTGGTTCGCCGTTAATCCGCCCCTGCACGCACGCGCACACTTACTATGTTATACGGCGTTGCCACGTGTACTCTAACTGCAACCATTACAAGGATTACTTCTAACAACAAAATCTACACTTATTTTCATTGTTACTAGCGCTAATGCCCATAGATTGCGATGCACTGAAACAAAAAACAAAACAAAATCATAGTTCCACGAGGCTCCACGAGGGTGTCTATTCCGGCGGAAATATAAGAGATTATGGTTGTGAAGAATACTATTATAGCCGAGGTCTATTGTCCGGTCTTATTATCACGTAGCACCGAGGGATACAAGACCCAAGGCAGTATTCACAACCGTGGTGTATATACCTACTATTTTTCTCTACTGGTTCAATTTGAATCCATTTACTTAACATCTGCACTGTCAAACTAACAGTGTGTCGACACCACTGTTATTTTTTCACTAAATGGTATTAATGTTTGCCTAGTGGTACCTCGTGCAAATCATTCCCTGTCAAACAGTGCCAAACATTGCGATCTGTCAAATATTTTAATAATGGAAAATATTGATATTAGCAAGAAAACGAACAAGAATCTTATTAAATAGAGAGAAGTTCAGTAGTTACTTATTAAAAAGATTTAAAATACCTATGCCTCGAAAATACTTTCAAACAGCAACTATGACCCTGCGCACACGATAACCATTCTTTTTTCGTTGACATTTTAGATACTAAATGGCTGTACAGTTTGAATCAACACCTTATTTTAGTGCTATTTTACAGTCACATTCAAGAATATTTGAACAAATTTGACACTGACAGATGTCATGTAAATGTACTATACAGAGCTTTTTTTCTTTATTACACATAACATTGTTTGGTTGTTTACTAGTGACAATGTATAACTGGTTGCTTGAATCTACGCATAAGAAATGTTCCTAAGTGCAACTTAAAAAAAATGTCAACGCGTAAGTAAATTAATTTTGATGTCGTGTAAATGTACTATACCGGGCTTTTTTTCTTTATTACACATAACATTGTTTGGTTGCTTACTAGTGACAATGTATAACTGGTTGCTTGCATCTACGCGTAAGAAATGTTGCTATGTGCAACTTAAAAAAAAATGTCAACGCGTAAGTACAGGTGCAGGCAACCAGTTCTACATAGATTTCACGATGTAACATAAACCACAGAGAAGTTATCAAGAAATAGCAAAAATTCAGTTTTAATGAAGAAATTCTAATTGTATGATATTTCAAACAGTCTGGCTATTTCTAAAAGCGATCCTATGGGCCTTTCCTGTACACAACATAGGATATTCAGTTTCATCTATTCTGTTAAAACACGGTTGGTTTTATCCCGTAAAATTTATAATAACGTGCAAATGTGTCACTTGGATGAACTAAACAACCGTATACGTACTGCATAAGCCCACAATTCATTACAAATGTTCTGTGTTGCTTCCAAGACCCTGCCTTGCGTACTGCCTTGAAATACATGTAGGGCATTTTGAAAACTTGCTGGGTCATCAGGATTCAACCACACTTAGCCTTTTATGTTTTTTTGTTTAGCGTTAGAATTGTTTGAATAAATTAATTTCTTCATTTTTAACTGAATTTTTGAGATTTATTTATTGTTAAAAACATAAGCTATCAGTGTAACAGTGCATGGCAAAATGGTGACAGTGAGCGAGAGTATATAACTGGTTGCCTACACCTACGCCGTAATATAGGGTGGTCACTTTTACGATGCCCACCATTCGGATCTATTAAACGAAAATATATACAGAGTTTGTCATATGGGAAAAAAGTTTCTTATTTTCATGCCTTTTAAAATTCTGAGAAGAAATCTGGGATATCTTGCACAGTTACTAAAATATCATTTGATCTCATGTTTAAATGGAACACCCTGTATATTCTTTCATTTTTGGAATCTGCTTCATGTGGGCTTCACAAATCAGTTTTATTTTTAGGGATCAGATGCATCGTTGCTAAGTTATTCATATTTTAATAAAATTAAATTAAAAATCATGGACCTGGAAAAAAAATTAAAAAAACCTTATTATACGTGATCAATGAAAGAATCTGGATATGCAAATACTCAAGTAATGTGCCAAAACATACACAACATTTGGAGTCACGTTGAATACACAGGGTGTTCTGAAACAACAATCGAATTTTGCTCTTTTCAAATGGCTAAAACTTATTGAGATTGATCGTTATTTACCTATTAAAAAGTGTTATTAGATTATAGTCCATATGCTACATTGAATAGCTCATTAGATGAGCACTCAGAATATGATGCTATACACAGGGTGTTCCATTTGAAACAGATGAGTTTCATAGCCATTTAAAAATTACAAAATTGTATCATTGTTTCAGACCCTGTATATTCTACGTGACTCAAAATATTGTGTATGTTTTGGCACATTGCTTGGCTACTTGCGTAGGCAGATTCTTTCATTGATCACTCATAATAAGGTTTTGTTGATTTTTTTCCCACATCCATGATTTTCGTTAAATTTGATGAAAATGTGAATAACTTGGCAACGTTACGTTGCATCAGATCCCAAAAAATAAAAACGATTTGTGAAGCCCACATACAGCAGATTCTAAAAATGAAATAATATAAAGGGTGTTTTTTTTAGACGTGTGGTTTTCGAGAAGAAATAAAACGCATGTAATTTAATGTTATGGCCAAGAATTTAGCTTTATTAGAAAGATAAGGGTTTGCCATTATGTTTTAAAAATGATTTCGGGTAAGTGGGCGCCGCGGCTGGCTCGAAGAAATTCCAGCCGAGAGACCCAATTTCCGACCACTTTTTGCAGCAATTGGGGCCGTATGTCAGCAATAACGCGCCGAATATTTTCTTCCAAGGCGTCAATCGTCTCGGGCTTATCTGCGTACACAAGCGATTTCACATAACCCCACAAGAAATAGTCCAGCGGTGTTAAATCGCACGATCTTGGAGGCCACGCCACAGGTCCACGACGCGAGATAATGCGCTCACCAAAAGTTTGTTGCAATAAAGTGATTGTTGCGTTGGCTGTATGGCATGTAGCACCGTCTTGTTGGAACCATAGATCGTCCACATCAGCATCCTCCAATTCAGGCACGAAAAAGTCATTAATCATGGCTCTATAGCGTTCCCCATTAACAGTAACATTATGGCCGGCTTAATTTTTAAAGAAATATGGACCAATGAATCCCTCTGCCCATAGAGCACACCAAACAGTGACTTTTTGAGGATGTAACTGCGTCTCAACAATAGCTTGTGGATTATCTCTACTCCAGAAGCGACAATTTTGCTTATTGACATACCCATTTAACCAAAAGTGAGCTTCATCGCTGAACAAAATTTTCTTGTGAAAATCAGGATCGGTGGCCATCTCGTTTTGGGCCCATTCACCGAACGTGCGACGCGCTTGATGGTCGTTTGGCATCAATTCTTGCACGAGTTGGATTTTGTAAGCAAGCAAACCAAGATCCTTCCTGAAAATCTTCCATAAAGTTGATGGGCACAGCTCCAATTGTTGCGCGCGATGGCGAATGGACTCATTCGGGTCTTCTTCGATACTCTGCTTCACAGCAGCAATAGCGTCTTCGGTGCGCACTGTACGGCGTCTCTGAGGATGCGCATTATCCACTAGAGTAAACGTGGTGCGAAACCGATCCATGGTTGCTCGAATTACCGACTCTGCAGGGCGATTATGTCGACCGAATATTGGACGCAGCGCGCGATGCGTCGCGCGAACCGAACCATTATTTTGGTAATAAATTTGCACGATTTGCAAACGTTGTTCAGAAGTAAGTCTATTCATTATGAAATGGCAAACCAAACAGAGTATAAATCAAGTGACAGCTGTCCAAAAGACAATCTCCGAAAAAAGTAAAGCCATCTTGAAAACCACATGTCTAAAAAAAACACCCTTTACATTGTGATGGATTTAAAATAGAGACCAAATTTTGTGTCCCGTATTTATGTTACACTCTGTACACTCGAAAATGATTTTAAAAAGTAGCACATTAAGTGTCCAATAACTTCCAATCAGATTTTGTGCTTAATTTTCATTAGTCTAGCAGCAATGGTCCGAGCGAGGATAGGTGAGCCACCCTGTATATGGTTTGTTGATGATTAAATAACAAATGAAGTCGGTATAGTCTTGGGCGTTTTTTATCGAACAGACTGTATACTATTATTTATCTTTCAAATATCAAAAATGCCTTATTGTATTTGCCTCGTATATTAAGCTTTCACCAAACCATGAAGTTTGCTCTGATGCAATTTCTTTTGTTAATTTACTAATGGATTTTTTTTGTAAAAAATATATGAAATACCCAAATAATGTTGAAATTAAAAATCAATTTTTCAATTAAAGATATCTTTGAGAACTTTTTAATATTATGTCTCAATTTTATTTTGTCGTTAAAACCTCTAATATAACACCTCTAAACTTAGTCAAAACATCTTAATTTGATGTCTTACATTTCTTAATAATTATCACTTTATAATAGCATAAGACACAAATATCATCGAAGTAATTATAAAATATAATACGATAATTTATGTAACAATAGTTCCAATATTCACGAGCTATGAACTTCTATTACTAAAATTAGAAATCCTGATTTTTATTTGTGTATTCAAATTTGTTTGGAATATTTGAAGAATACTTAACCGTTCATAATAATGTGTGCAAGCCTTGCAGCTCAAAATTATTTCCATTTTGTTTTTGTCAGACATATCTCCATAACTCATTATAAAATATGTTGTGAGCATTTCCTTGTACAATAATTGATGAGTTTTATCATTTTATCATTTATAATTACCATCTTATCGAATAGTTAACAGCAGTTTTAACTATTGCTAATAATGTCTAGCAGTTTTTTTCAGTGATGTTATTAAAAAAATATATAGGTTTAGATTGTACAGTTTTTAGCTATATTATGTTCTCGTTTGGCAAGTCTTAAACTTTTCTATTATGATCAATATTCTTATTCTTTGTAGATTATTTTAAGTTTTAATCAATTGATATTGATCGAATATATATTTTTTTCAAAGACAAGTCTCAATAATATATTTGGACAATCTTTGCAAATTATGGTAATGGTTAGGTTAGGTTAGGTATTGTATTTCTGTATATTTCTGTAGCTTTTAAAATCTTTATTAACTCTTAATACATTTCTTAGTTAGATTGTGTATTTTATTCTCTTAGTCTCAGTGAAGGATTTCTTTTCTAGTTGAACAGTCTTCGCAAATTTTGGCAATGGTTAATAGAAACCATATTTTCTACTGAAGATATTTATCAATTAGTAAAATAAGTAGTATATGACAGAGTTTTTTTTCTATTTCGGCAATATTTCCAACTGTTAGCAATAGTGAATGAAACTCAATTTTTCAACTGAAGATATCTTTGAGAACTTTTTAATATTATGTTTATTATTTAATTAGGCAAATGTGAGAAGACACTTTTCAAAATTAAATGTTAGAAATGATACAACTTCTTAAAGGTGGCATTTTTTGTTATCTGTTTAGTTTGTAAGGCAGAGTCTCAAGTCGTCCGTACATATTGCTTGTTTTGTGCCAAATTTGCATGCAGTCGAGCGCTGGGATCATCAGAGAACATGAAATACAAAGACGAAATATTCATCCGAGATACGAACCAAACATCCACCACTCACGCTAGATATTGGCATTTTCAGCGCGCATTGATTTTGTTAACATGGCAACAGTGCTATAAACCCAAAAATACATTAAACTCGTAATAAATATCTGCGGAACTAAACAAATCATACACATTCTTTTCAATTTCAATCAGAATTCTAAATTTGTCAGCAGAATCTATAATATATATATTTATATTATAGGAATAGCCTAAACTAAAACAACCGTCTGTAGATGTGGCAACGAGGCAAGCGGCCTTTTCAACCCAACGCTTGAACGGCATCCGTTTCCGCTTGCATTTCCAGGCGTAGCCATCGTCCTAAGCGGACGCACTGAAAGTTTGAGGTAGAAAAGGTGACTAGAATCGCACCCAAGCGTGCCTTCTTTCCCTACTAAAACTCCATCAACCGGCAAGATCAGGTGAGCCCTAAACCTACGTAGCGAACACCCACACCGTACCGCCATTTTGGCATTTTGGCATTTTACACGTACGCACACTTGAAACCATGCCGTACTTATTTCTTTTCTCCATTCCAGTAACGGCAGAATGAGTTACTATAGGCCCAGGTAAGCCCGCAGAACGCCGCTCGAAGGCGCAACATTAAGCGGCCCATGCACGCTTGAACTTCTAGTTATTCGTTTAGTTACAGCCAAACTGTGGCCATGTCCCGCGGAGGAAGGGGCTTCTCTTCGTCACGCGGCTCGTCGTACCGAGGCCACCCCGGCAGAGGAGGCTCCTCGTGGGGCTCCGGCCGCGGCGGCTACAACTCACGGGGTGGCCGCCCCGGCGGGTTCTCTTCGTTCTCAAACTCCTTCGACTCACGATCCAAGTATCAAGGTTCTTCGGACAAGTATGGGGGATCCCGCAGTCACGAGGATTACAGGAAGCCGTACAAGGGTGTAAGTTATAAATTTGTAGGCCTGATTCTAAACTCATTTTCAAATGTTCCAACTTATTATGAATAGTATTTGTTTGTAAAAATACACAATTGTAATGCATAAGGTATTGTTGACGTTCACTATCAGTTTGCGCCCCCGTAGAGGGCTTTCCTTTGTGGCAAGGATTCGCGTGAACTCTCTCAAAAGGGTTATCGTCTATGGCTCATGCATGACAAGTTTACAATGGAGCGCAGTTTTAAACTACAAAGTCAATCGTTTACAACATCAAACGTTAAGTTACTATTGGCTTATTTAGGGATTTTTATGTTAGGCAACCATCTGTCATTTTGACACGTATGGAGTTTGGTGAATACACTAGGGAATTACACTAGTCACCAAATATATACAATGGCAACAATAGTGGTGCTTCTCATGATTATAAATTCTAACTTGACAGCATATTAATCAATTTGAATGACGTCTTATTTAGTTGTCAACGTTTGAATGATAAAACGTTAACAGAATTTATCACGATAAAAATGAAGTGTGCTACACAGTACTGCCACTACCTCTTACAAGACAAATTGTGCAGGTGGTATTGGTACAGCGGTTTGTCACTATAGAAATGAAGTGTGCCACACAGTACTGCCAATACATCTTCCCGTATACTCTGAATTTGTTTAGTCCCTGTAATTTACACTAGTCGACTGAGAATTATCTTGAACCAAGTCTACGTTTATACTAATCTGAGTTATTATCTCTCAACATGTTTTTATACATTAAAATGGGTCCAACTGGTAGAACGACCTAATTGAACTCATTAGTGGCAAAACTGAAGAATTACATTATACATTGTCCGAAAGTGCACTACTCTAGAATTATTTTGTACCCAATTCAAATAATACTTATAATATTTTTGGACTTTTTACAAAATAATTCTGTCGGCGAGCTGTTTCCTTCTTGTTTGGTGTGCGATTCATATCCAGTATCCAGGTTTTATTTTTAAAATTCGCTTCCATGCTTAATTCACCAATAAACTGAGAAAAGATTATTAAAATAGCAAAACTCACATCACTCTTGAGTAAAAATAACTCGTTTCCATGGAAACAAATAGTAGATGGAAATAGTTAATTTACCGATTTGTTGGTAAATTTTTTATATTTAAAATTCAATAATGTAGTTTACCATAATTCCGTAACCAAGGGAGAAAATCAATTTTTCATTTTTGTACACGTAGGTTTTTTATGTACATTCAAATTTTATAAACAAAGGTACATCGTCCGTCCTATTTAAATTTTCAAAATTACCTCCCACCACTCAAAATAGAGAGACGATGTAAATGCCCAAATTTCATGAAAATATTTTAAACAATTTTCGAAATACCTTATTTTGTGATAATTCTTTCCGCCAAATTTTGACATCGACTAAAATTCATGTATATAACTTGACACAAAACAAAACAACACAATCCACTTTGTTAAAAATAGATCGTGAAAGTTTTAAAAACATCTTGTTGAACTTATATTTGAATCATTTTACATAATTAAATCCACAATCTCAGATCTGCAAAAAGCGGGTATTTTGTCTCCCAATATCTGACATTTCTATATTGGTACTTAATTTATAGGTAAATATTAACTATTAACTTAAAGGACTGTTATTTCTGATGGCTTTTTTATTAAAAAAGGAAACAGTTTTTACATTTAAAAAACTTTGTACCGTCTCTGTGTTCCTTGAGCATCGACTTTAATTCATGCCCGAGCGTCAAAAGAGACATTACAGCATGTCCCTGTTTATCCATAAGTATCAAATGATTTTTTAATTTGATCACTCACAGCAAATGGGGTACATATTATTAATTCAATATAATCTTGTAATTTTTGTTTTAAAAACTGGCAATGTATAATTACCGGTATGGTATAATTACCAAAAAGATAATTATTAATTTTGTTAGGATTCTGGTGGATACTCTTCTGGCAGAGATCATAGGTCACCTGATCGCAAGAGAATGAGAACAGGGGTAAGTTTGCTTGTTGATAAACGTTTGTTATTGCAGGGTAATCCCAGCCAACCACAAGTGTAGATCACACAGAAAAATAGATTCACGTAATCGATTCCTATAGAATAAAAGTAATATTACTGATCCGAGCGTAAAAGACGCATTAAAAAATACCTAAATAGATAGAACCAATGTGTAAATATGAACGACAAATGAGCATACTAATGGATTTCTCTTATGAGTAATTTTCGAAAATGTAAGGCAATCAATTGGGAAGTGATCGAAATATGTCCAAAGTAGATGTATTTTTCGCATCTTTTTAGAGTAGATCGTGCCAACAAAAAATAAACAGTATAGTAAAGGAAATTGATTTTTTACATGAAATTATTACGGTTGAATGGTTCACACTGCAGCTCTTTACTCATTATCGAAGAGGTCAATATAACTAAATGAATAAAAAAAAAACTGAATTGATTTTGTAGAAGCGATCGAGAGTAATAATTAGTGATAAAATATTTTCTTTTAAGTCTTCTTTCAGTTAGATTAAATAGCACCACCGATCACATAGACTTGAAGTCTGATGATCTAGGTGCAGATTCATCGACTTTGTATTAAATAATATAAAAATGACTTTATCATGATTGTTGTTCAGTCAAGTCACGACCGCAGTTTTGGTGGATCCGGAGACTACAACAACAGTCGCTACGAGTCTGATCGCAGAAGTTTCTCTAGCGATAGAAGACCGGCTCCGTTTGTAAGAAAAGAAGAGTTCCGTAAGCCTCCACCACCACCAGGCAGTCCCCGCGGGGGGTACAGAGGACGCATTAGCTCTCGAGGATCATTAAGAGCGAGGCTAAGAGAAAGGCCAGCTCGCAAACGCCTTGTTGAGAGTTCTTATGCTGTGAGGAGACGCGTCTTGACAGGGCGCCCCTCTGACTACGCCAGGAGGCTAAAAATTTCCAGAATGAGGAGGTAAATAGTAAAATTAATCTGATGAGAATGGCACACAGTTTTAGGTGTGCTTTGACAACACAGAGTTTACTCTAAATATCGTATCCATGGGTTTCAAAGACACTGCGCTACGGTTTTCGATGTTGTATTTGTTTCCGATTTTTTTCCAACTTGCAGCATACTTCCCGACGATTCCAACGTACTACGATTACACCTACAATACAGACTTTATTTTTACATGATCCAGCTCATGCTTGATGGACGCCCTATAGATGTTCATGCCTTCATAATTATAGATTCCATTAAAGCAAGTACTGGAACTGACTGAAGTCTCCGGCACAAGAAGATGCTATTTAACATGGGTCTCCTGTGTGAAGATGCAAACGAGATGAATTATAACTGGCCCATTAAAATACAACTTGATTTATGGACGTGTGCTATAAGAACAATTGTCGCTTCCACCATTCATTTCTTAATACGTGCTAAAAGCTCAGTTCTCTCTTAATTGAGGCGAATGCATTTATGCTTGGCGTACAGAAGCCACGAGGAAGGGCTTGGATAAGAGCCACTCGTGTTGAGAAGGCCCTGTTGAGAAGCCCGATTCGGTGATTCTTTTTCTGTCTATAAATTGACACCTGTCATCCATAAATAATGCACCTTTTTATTCAATTTTAAATTTATTTTCATTAAGCCCAGTATTTTAATCGCGGGATATGTTTGTATAGCAAATTAATTTTACCTAACCTATAAAAAATTCTAGTGTAAAAAAGTGTTCAGTATTGAAAGCTTTGTAGTTTTTAATCGTTTTAAAAATCATAGCTTAAAAAATATTATATGAAATATGAAAACTTGTAATTTTCAGAATTTTGTATTACATTATTTTTTAAATTTATTTAAAATATGTAAATGTTAGAATTTTTAATAATTCTAAAATAACTGATTTTTCCAAAGCACAAATAATAGGCACTTTGCCCTTGATCTTCACTAATTTTACTAGTTCGCGAAAGTTTTGTGTTTTTACAAATATATTTACATTGCATTACTGTGGTGCACGTGAAAAGCTAACGTCCAATTTTTAATATTTAAGTAACAAATTTTGGGCATTAAGTTTTAATGAGTATTTATAGAAGACAGTTGAAAATTATTTAACAGTAAAAGATATCTCTACTTATAAAAAAAGTTTGATTATCTTTACCTGGGGCTACAATTTCTTTTATATTCCGCAAGAAACTCAATGAAACGCAAATTTACTATTGCTACAGTGGAAGCTGCAATTGATTTGTCTGTGTATGTAGTATTTCCATTTGTATAATTTTCACATACTTTTTGTCAGAATGGAAATGCCTGCAAACTAGTTGCAATTGGCTTTAAATTCGCCATTGTAATGTGCGTGTTTTCTTTAGCTCGATAATAAGGCGCCCGAAGAAAGAGGACATAAGCGATAAAGAAGAGGAGAGTGAGAACGAGGAGGAAAAGAAAATAGAAAAGGTCGAGGAGAAAGAGGGATCAGACAAGGAGGAGAATGAAGACGAGAAGAAGGTGTCGCCGAAGAAGTCCCCTAAAAAAGAAAAAGAAGACTCTGCTGTTTCAGAGAAGGATGAAGCCAAGGAGAGTGACGAGGACGAAAAAGCCAAACATTCCTTTATCAAGTTAACATGCCCCCATTGCTCCACCAGGTGCGCTACTTTTGGCAAGTATATTATGCACTTGCAAAGTGGCCGGCACGCTGCTGCCATGCGCCGCGTAGCATTGAAGCAGAAGAGCATATTAAGCCAGATGCGTCTAGTACAGCGTAAGGCGCAGAGGGAGCTGGAGGAGACCACTGATGACCTAGCACCGAGGACCAGCTGGTGCCCCTTGTGCAAACTGAATTATAAGCAACCTAAGCTCACTCATCAAGCCTCACAGGCACATAAAGACATGAAGAAGTTCTTGATGCCTTTTTGCAAGATATGCAAAATAACATTTAAAAGTCCTATGATCTATGAAAGTCATTGCTGCTCAATTGAACATTTTAAGGTATAGTCAATCCTTGTAAACAAGTGGCAAGAATTATATTTAATAATATTTTTAGCGCAAGGCATTATTGAATGGGGACAAGTCTGATCAGGAAATGTCTGCTAATGAGGATGATGTGATGGAGAATTTCATGACCATCGATTCAGTCGGCGATATGGATGGTAAATACATTTGAATTTACATTGTTTATTACTTTATATTGTCTCTGTGTTCCTTGTGCATAGACATTAATTCATGCTCGAGCGTCAAAAGAGACATTACAGTAATTTCCTGTTTATCCATAAGTGTCATATATTTTCTTAATTTGATCACTCACAGCAAATGGGATACATATTAAAATACTGAAATACTGAATTATCATTACATCGAGCAATGTATTGTTGTATACATGTGAAGTGGTAATACTTCAAAGGCAGTTTATTAAACTCTTTATATTTCACTTCTTACAGAAGAAGGTGAACCGACTGAGAAAAAGGATGGTGAAGTAAAAGCCAAAGAACAAATCAACGTAGGCATTGAGAATATCCGCAAGGTCGAAGTACACTACTGTGATCTGTGCCGAATGTATTTGCCAAGGGTGAACGAGGAGGATGAGATGCACCGCATATTGGCCCGGCACTGTAAACAGCGCACCCACTTGCAGAAGTACATCCGTTACAAGGAAGACAAGGAATTGGCAAAGAGGGCAGAGCGGCTGCAAAGGAAGGAAACCGCTGAGAAGGAAAAAGAGAAAGACAAAGTAATTAAGTCCCTTGTGGCTATGCCCGCTTGATTTTAATTTTAACTGTGTTGATATTTAGGAAGAGGTAAAGGACGCTGAGCCTAAAGAAGAGGTGAAGAAAGAAGCCAAGCCGAAGGCCGATGGGGCGACTAGTAATGAGGATGAGAAGATGTGGGCTGACGTTGATAAAGATTTGGGAGACATTTTGGCGGAGGCTGGGTCGTGTCATAAGAGCTCCGATGAAGATGAGGAGGATTCGGTAGCCAATGGAGAGCGTTATGACAGGTAATTATAATTATGTAATCCTTTTTTTATAGAATCTCTATTTGTAGTTGAACAATGGTTCAATTATTGTTTGACAATTTTATTCATATCATCCACATTCATTCACAGAATAGTTTGTCATCTACTTACTAAAGATTTGAAACAATATTGATTCAACTTTATGTATGTGTCATGTGTTCACAAAACGGACACACACAATTTTGTCTCCTGCCATATGACAGTGTTGTTACATGTTGTACTGACAGCTTGGTTTTCAACTGTTTGTCATTTAGTAGCTCTAACAAATGATGTCATTATGGCAATGGGCTAATGGTGCATTAATAGATTTCTTACACGACTTAGTACCGTGTCAATACAGTCAATCTATGAATGCACTTTCGCTACCAAACAAAATAGTTTTACTACCGTCTTTTATTTATTGCACTAAACAAATACCTGCCCTTAAAGTATTAAAAGGTGGAAACTAACTTTTCACGATTGAGAACCATTTTGCTGTACTTGGCGCTCTTATAAATCGTTCTTTAATTTGAAGGTTCAAATATAGTGAGAAAAACGAGGAGCTGAAGAAGAAAGAGGAGAAAGAAGCTGAGGAGAAGAAGATTGAAGATGACATAGAGGCTGAGAAATAGATTAAGGTTTTCCAGACCACTATAGATCTTAGACTTTGACTTTATTATATTATATTTTCTGTTTATTTCATAAGTAAAAAGAATTACTGTTGTGTGCTTTTTTTATATGTATATATGTTGATGTATTTGCCACATTATAATCTTGGAGTTGACTACTTTTCAACTAGTAAACTTGGCCGTATAATTATTAAATAATTAGATTTTGGTGTAGAGGACTTAAGATTCATAATTGGATCGTCCTTGATGAAAATAAAATTATAGATATTAACAGTTATTCATTTACCTTCTCATTCATGGTATTAAAAAGTTATTCAGAATTCTATGGAAATGTGCTATTGGCAACAAAGGTATGCCATGTCCCAGAAAAAGGTTGAAACTTTGTTGATGTATTTTGGCAGATATCACTACAAAAACTAAAATTAGTGATGACAATAGGTGAAAAAATTGCAACATGTGCTTTTTGTAATTTCATTGCAATATAAAATTACCCAAACAGATAAAATGACTGCGATATTAATATAGCAAAAGTGGATGCAAGTAGTACAATGGCATACATTCTAAATGTTCTAGTGAAGAAAGCCTGTGTACTTCCAATCATTCATCTTTGGTTTCAATGCTATTTTGAATATTGATAACTGCAAGCTTGGATGTTTGCTACCCCCCAAACGCGAGGAAAGAATGTTGGCAGCCCCTTTTAATATTAAATAAACAAAATCGAATTTTGTAAGAAGTAAACTAAAAAAGAGATCCTGTAAAATAGATTACAGGATAATCTATTAGCAGAATAGAAATAGAAGTATGTGGCGTCTTTTTTCTTTCTGTCATGCGTTCTAACCTAGCCCAACAGAAATAACAGTACGTAACTACAATTACTAAAGAAAGGCCCCTTTGGTGCTATAAAGTCAGGTTAGGTTGGATTTGAGCTAACGGACAGTATAAAGGCAAGGAAGTTTTAGGTTTGGTCAGCTTAAATTGCATTAGTAAGATTAAGTTATGTTGGGCGATGTAGCCATCGCCACGTTGGGCCCTCCGGATGAATGACATCTGGATCACACACATTTTGCCCCCTTCTCACCAACCATTGAATGCATTCCAAGTTATTTTTTAAGCTTAACAAAACCCATGTTTTCACTTCTAATTTCAACATCGTCAAAAATTTCTGCTGCTCCCCTGTATTCACTTTCCAACGTTGATGATGCGCGCGCGGGCGACCAATTCTACAAGATTGGTGGTCTGTGATTACCACTAAAGGATAGCGCTCAGGTCGTTGACAGGAGTGATGAAGTGATTGTGCCTACAGGTGCAGATGCAATCATACATTAAATGCAAACATGCATTAAATATGTGTGATCCACTAAACTCTGCTTACATGACCCATAAGTTGATTGGTTGTGACTTGTGAGTACATCATGCATTTCATGGCTAGTACACTCGTAATGTTCCAAACTTGTGCCCTTAACTTTTATAATACGTAGTATATGTATATTTATATATCTAGTTGTTTGCTTACTTTTGATTACTTCCTGATCATGTGGGCAACAGAATTATTTGGTCAGTTTGCTAGCAATTATTGAGTAATTTACTTGTAACAATTTGTTTAATTCATTTTAATTAAGCTACTAAAATTATTGATGTTATATTGAAATAAATATAAAGCTACAATTTTTGTCGGTCATTTGAATCCACCTAACTTTAGTCCTGCATAAGTTAATGAAGAATAAGCAATTAAAGTTTTAATATCTTTTTGAAATAAGTTTTCCTATAGGAATCATCGATAATTTTTATTACATGTGATCCAAATAAATGACTCCATCTCTGACTCCCCATCCCACATGAACTAACATTGCTAACGTAAAATGTCATCTGCTCGCTTTTTTGTTTCCTGAATCCAGTTAATTCTCTGTACCTACAGATAATTTATATTTTCAGGTCGCCTCTATAATGCTTCCCAACTACATTAAAATTGAATTACAGTAATATTGCATATGCTATTACCATTGTGCACCATCTTATTATTGCAATGTCGACACTTTTAGTGAGTATTCCTAATCAGCTGATAAACACGAACGTCTGAGCTATTTGTATTATTGGGGTGTTTTAATCTTGAAACGTTTTTCAGAATTGAATTGAATTTACTTATATTTGATACTATTTTATTGCGGTAAAATGCCATATACACCTGAACAGGAACGTTTTATACTGGAGGCATACTTTCGCTCTGGCATTCGCAACCCTGACAGTGAGTGGCAGTACTCCTACATATCCTGCCAGCTTCAGTTTGAGAAGGCGTATCCGGACAAACACTTCTACGCGGACAGCTTCAGGCGGCATGTGTACACACTGGTTAAGCGCTTCCACAAAACAGGAAGTGTGTGTGGAGGCAAGCCGACAGGCAGACCACCCGTTTGCAACAACAAGTTGATGAACAAATTAAAACGGATTAGAGAACTAGATCCAAACATCTCGCTTGAAAAACTGGCGCATCATGCAGGTTCATTTTGTAATTCTGATCTGGATCAATTTGTGTCAACTGTTATTTTCGGTAGGTACTTCTTATGGTTCTTGTCAAAAGATGATGTCAAGGCTGCACCAGACTAAAATTGAGGAAGTGCAAGTTAAGACTGAAATCAAAACTGAATATGACTCGAATTGATTTTAATCAAAATGGTGCTGGATGATGGAAGCGACAATGATTTCCAGAACTTATGTGGCGATTTATGTATTTTCTGGTATTAATATAGCATATAATTATATATTGTGATCAAAGATGCGTAGTTTTTGGATCTGGTCTGCAAAACCTTTTAAGGTTGCGATATTTGATGAGTAAAATCGAGCATTTTAGACCTTTACGCAGGCGAACACCACTGCTGTTTGAATCAATTAAATCCTTTGTTTTATATATCAAATTATTCTTAAAAGTACAAGAATTCTATAGACATGCGTCATAATCTGTCTGCGGATTTAGTTATTTCGTAATAAATTTCTGAAAATCGTTAATTTTTCAGGCGTGTTTTGTGTCAATCGAACCAAACTTTCGACGATAAATACATTTTCAGCGCGAATTTAATATACGTCTACATATTCTATAAAGCGTTACCAAAAGTTTCGTCGTGACTGCAGTTAATTTTACAAACTGGTTTGTTTGTGGTGTTCGCCTGCACAGTATGATGCAAATTCTATTATTACATCCATTTTGGCAACGTGTGTGTACAGATACCTGTAAAGAATCGACGAATTTACCAACGCCATTCGGTTTAATAGTTCAGCTTTTGTGTACTAGGCGGCTGATGAATGTTTTGCGGAACTATACAACTTTATTTACGTGTAAATAGATTCGTGACCAATATAATATTTGAACGTATAGTTCGACCAGAAATAATTGAATATCCCCTATTTAGAGGTCCGTTAATTTTAAGGGTCGTTTACGACATTGCGGTAGTAGTCATCATAAATATAACCATAGTTTTACTTTAGCGGCATTTTTCCCAGGGTCTTATTTTAACTTATAAATGCCCACACATTTATTTATATGTAATATAATCACAATTAAAACAGCATATTTTTGGAAATATGCTCGTTATCACATTCATTGTCACCTAAAGTAATGATTTATTCTTGTACATTATTATTTCTGTAAGAATTTTCACTTTCAATCGCATGCTGCACTGACTGCTCCCAGTTATTGGAAGATATATGGGCTACCTCGTGCTTAAAAATCAATGGTGCCCTGGGTAAATTTTTGATTTCTATTCTTCCTAATGGATGATTTTAATTGGGCCCAAATTAATTTAATTGCATTTAATTTACAATAATAGGGCGGTAATCGGAGTACCTTATGTCCGTGTTTCGCAGCTTCTTCATCAATGTAATAGTGAAACGATAAAAGTGAACAATTTTTAGTGAAAATTTTCCTATTTTTCAAGAGATTAAATTAGGCTTTTTTCATTGACGTTCGTGCAGCATGAATTACTATTCAAACTGTGACGACTCCTATGCTTTAAAGTAAAAATCAATTTATCGAAACGCACGCACCCTCATCACATTCAGTTTTTAAATCAACAATACTTCCCTGACCTATCAGTAAGTGGATGTAAAACTGGGTATATTTGAAGCGAAACAAGTTATATTAAACTCTTATTAATTTTTATTGTTTTTTTTTTGTTGCTTTTGCGCTGTTTTCGTACCTCTGTTGGGCCTGAAGTATGTATGGAGGATCCCGACACTTTAAATTTCTTGCTCTCCTATTTAATATTATTTCCGGAGCAATACAGTTGGAATAAAAGTTCCATAATTTTGGTACCAACTCTTTCCATAGGTTATCATCTCTAAATATTTCTTCTATAAATATATTATTAGTATCTCCCGTATATACTACAAAAAAACAAACGTTTGCCTTTGTTATTGACAGTTGTCCTTGAACCTTAAAGATAAAAAGAGAAAATTATTTGCCCAAGAAGTTCTGAAAATATCCTTACTTGATAATAATAGTTGTGTGTTCTTTTTAATCTAATATTATTGTTTACAATTTCAAGACAAGCAATCATTTTCCTTGATACTGCTTCTTGTAGTGAAAGTTTTGATTGCTCTATTTTTTGGAAGCACTTCACTTCTATTATTTCTACTTCGTTTATTATGCCTACAATAACAGATATTAAATATATATATATAAAACTTTCAAAAGTTAAGTTAAAATAATTCAATCCAATACCACACTGTTCTAAATTCATTTATATAGGTTTATATAAGATTAAAATCTGTCGATTAGTTTTAAAGAAATTATTTTCTTAAGTTGAGCAAAGTACAAAATAAACATGTATTGTCAGCAACAAAAATTTATTCAGAAACATACGTACCAAGAGCGAACTGCGAAATTATAAGCATTTATTTTAAAAACAAAGCCAAAGCTGCATCTCGCGTTTTCAATCAAAATGCTCAAAACTCTATTCAATTGAATAAATCATCTTAGTGCTGTCAAACTGACAGTTTCATATTGGGTACGTATGTTGCTGGATAGATATTTGTTGCTGAAATTACATGCTTGTTTTGTATTTCGCTCAACTTAAAATATTTATTTGTATATCAAGGCCGAGAAATCTCATTTTAGGGACCGAGAGAAAGTTTGTCGCCGAGGCCGCTTGCGGCCGAGGCAATACAATCTCGAGGTCGCTAAAAGATTTCGCGGCCGAGGTGTACACAACGTTTTTCGTGCAATTGATGCACGCTGCAATGAGTCTCCTAGGTTGTGAACAAGCGACTGTCAATTTTGACAAAATAATAAACGTCAAAAAAAGTAATCGATAATTCAGTTAAACGAAGTAGAAATGAATACTAGTGATAGTGAAGTGAAGCGAAGGGGTGTTATCAAAAGTGTTTTATAGACTGGTGCCAGAGAAATAACGCTATTGAAATTATTTTACTTACTTCCCTGAGGGAAGTAAGTGATTACTTACTTCCCGTTACTCATAGTAACCAAAGCTTTATTGGTAAGTGGGACTTACTTCCACTAAATCAATGTTATAACAGTGTACTTACCATGCAGGGAGTGGAAAAATAGTTATAAGCAATTCGAGAGGTAAGTTTTGACTGGTCTCGCACTTTATTGCTAGCCCTCGTTGTCGCTCGGGCGCAAACTCGACCTCGACTGGTAAACGATACTTACCTCCCTTATTGCTTAAATAACTATTACAAAACTAGACATCTATCTCATTTAAAATTACATTTCATATAAATTAAAGATATATAAACATTAAATACATATGCCTCTGAAGATGGATTTTCATAACCGAAACTAGTCAGGATAAAGAAATAAATCATAAAATACAATAAAAATAAATATTACTTGCCACTAAGTACTAAATATAACAACCTTAAATTAAGTTTAACGTTAGTTTCATTTATATTAAATTTATATTTCATATAAATTAAAGATATATAAACATTAAATACATATGCCTCTGAAGATGGATTTTCATAACCGAAACTAGTCAGGACAAAGAAATAAATCATAAAATACAATAAAAATAAATATTACTTACCACTAAGTACTAAATATAACAACCTTAAATTAATTATATTTTGTCTATGAATAAATATATTTCAGTTTCATTTTCACAAAGAAAACAATTTTTGCTTTGGTTTCCCATGTATCTGAAATGTATCTAGAGGTATCTACATACTCTTCAAATGTATCTGTATCTGTAGCTAGATACATTTTTAAATTTGTATCTAGATATGTATCTAGATACAGTTTTTCTGAAGCATCTAGATACAAAAAAAAATGTATCTGTTACAACACTGATTGGAACCATTGCGTCGAAAAGGCCAGAAAATATACTTTAGATAATATTTGATACCTCTATGGGTATCAAGCTACCATTAGCACTAAAAGAAAGGGGGGCGCCAGGGATCCCGGCCAGGGGGTCCGGAAAAAATAGTATTTATTTTCTCATAATGACCCTAGCGTTCTTATAAAGAAATCATTTCTGTAGGGTCGTTATTGCGTATGTAAGACTCCTTAAAATTGGATATTTATAATCAAATAATATACTGGTAGTGGTAGGATAAAGTAAATTAGAAGTGTTAAATTACTTTTCACGCAAATTTTGTGAATATTTCGAAAATTATAAATAATTCGATGATTAATTTTTATTTCTAAATTTGCATACATAAGTGTCATTCGTATAAAAACTGATAAAAAATAAATAAAAATTCCAAATATTCCGTAAACCAGAAGTAGGAATAGAATATGCACACTTGAATCTTATAAAATTAAACATTCTGAACAAAGTAGTTTCTATGTAGGAGTAACATATTCCTAAAGAAAATAAGGCATGTCCCTGATTTTCGCATTTCGTTTATGTGCGTCCAGTCCGGCCGACTTATATGTTTTCAGGGTACGAGTCGAGCCAGTCATTGTTTTTCTAAGCTGTTTTTGCATGACCTTGGTGATAGAATGGAATATGCAAGCGCGCCTGGCGCTTGCATATTCCATTCGCTTGTACGGACGAAAGTTATATGTATGTATATACTAGTTATCACCAGAGAGCGCCACTTCCTCGACAATATTCGTCTGTCCTTTACTATAGGTCATTCTTCGTTCACAATATCGCAACCTTAAGGAAAAATGATTTGATACATGGGTGTATTCAAGTAATCAAGAAATCTAGTGCACAATTGGTTGCCTACATGCAGGTAATCGTATAGTTATAGTTTCCAAGTCAGGTGAAATCTAAGAAGACGTTTAAATTTGTTGTAGATCTACCTATTAATAATAATACATATATTATCGATGTATTACATCGATTTTTAAAGAATCCACTATAGTTCATTTTTCCTGCAGTGAATAATCCAGGCACATAGATACAAAATCTGACTTCAATTGACAGTTGTGATGCATCTTCTCATATTTAGTGTATCATATGTTGCCTATGTGTAAAGCAAATTTACACATTTGATTTAATTATTTTAATTCATTAGTGAAATGTTTGTTAGTATTGAAAATACCGTATACTAATCTTCCTAAACAAGTTCTGAATACTATAATCTGCTAGATTTAAGTGGCTCTATGCGTAACCGTCTGTGAGGTTTTTGTTGTGTCATGCGCTCAAAAATAACAACGAATAACAAATTTGGCATTTGTAACTTAAATTAGCAAGCTATTATTATTAATGAACGCCAAATAAATCAATGTTCAGCTTAAATTCGCATCCAATCGATAGGTTCCTGTAATGAGATATTGGAAATTATCTCCTGTTTCAGTTTTCAAAATGACGTCCACAGTAAAATACACAGTTGGTAACAGTATTTTGGAATGACGTTTGGATACATAATTTTACGTGACATTGACAGATAAATTGACAGAGTGCAATAATATTGGACGTGACCATATTTTGGTAATTTTATGTTTCATTCGCATTGCAAGTGATAGACAGAGATGATCCTATTCTGCTGGGTTATTAAAAATACTGATACGTTGTACGTCAATTTAATTGATGTTTTAGCGACAATATAACCTAAAAACATCAGCAGAAAGGCTAGATACAATAATGAAAATGCCAGAAACTAATGAGCCAGAAAACTTCCTCTCCAAGAGACTCAACAAAGTTCTAGAAACCCGATTCGAGAATGATCAGGTGAGAATGTTTCTCGAAAATTGTAAAATGTTATGCAAATGAAATGTGAACTGCAAATTTATCCCATGAATATACTACTGTTTATTTTTTCTCGTAAAAATAAGGGTCATGTTTAGTTAAACAGTGCATACAAGTCGAGCCTAAACCTACACATTTATCACAATGTCTTCTTTTTGATATTTTGAATTTGATATTTATAATTCGTTATTTCAGAAATATTTCCTCTATACAATAAAGAATCTCCCCCAATAAGTTTACCAACTTCAAATGAATCCTTCTCTCAAATATATGCGAATGTTTTTACATCAAAATTTCAAAAGGTACAAATAACGCAGCTGGGTTATTCATTTAGTAGGCCCTTCAAATGTCATTGAAATCCAGGTATGGACAGAATATTGTGAAGTTGCCCCAACGAGAGCTGATAATGACTCATGTTTTTGTCAAAAAAGAATTGCGTTTTCTAGCCTTGTTCGCATGCTTAACACGTTAAGCAAAGTTCTGGTTAAGTTTGTTCTGGCTGCAAAAAATATTTGACCGCTATGTGCTCACTGTTTGTTCGTAGAATGCCCTAACAAATAGAACTCAGAATTCACACAGTTTACTTGAAAAACATATAAGTGCAGTTCATTTTTATTTGTTACATGAAAAAAAGTATGCCTTTGCATATATTTAGTTATCGTACATATTATCATGTAAAAAAGACTTACAGGACACATTGGAAGCCCTACGGCAGCTGTCAACATTCTACACAGAAAATACCCTGCAGGCACGGCGTAACTTAAGGAGCCAAATCGAAAGGCGCAGCCTCACGATAAACGAGAACTTCCTCGCCGCCTTCCGAGAGGTCAAGGAGGCCTTCGATGAAGTGTACAACGATGTCGCCGACATGAGCAGGTCCATACAGGACATGACTGGCCGCCTGCAGAACGCCAAGATCCAGACGAAGCAGCTGCTCGAACAAACCAGTGCACTGCAAAAAGAAAGGTAATTAGTTACCACAAATTTTCATTACTACGTAAAGTAATAATTCTTGCCAAAGTTGGCTGTGTTGAGCTGACATTTTTGTTGGTACTCATGGAAAATAACTGGGCGAAAGGAAAAAAAGTTATGTTATTTTAAATATGTGATTATATTTTTTCAGTTGGTACTATTGCTAGAAAAAGGTGTAATGTAACTTTAATTTTAATTTGCTACAAAATTAATTCTACTACCCGCAGTACAACTGTTATAACATTGTCACATTTTTTCCCCCGTCACATTCCGACTTAAAATTCATGGATGCAACTTGACATAAAAATATCAGCCTACTCCTATGCAACAACTGTACGCTGTAGTACGCTGAGCTTCTCATAGTTTTAGTTAGGTATTTTAGCCTGTTTAGTACGCGATTTGGAAATAATAACATTACATTTTACTTGGGTTGACATTTGTTTACTACATTTTGATTACTACGTTTGACATTTCATTACTACATAGGGTTTTTAATACAGCAAAATTGACAGATGATTTATTTTTAAGTCAAATAAATTATTTACACATGACTAAATATGCAAAACATTGCATTCATTTATGTAAAAAAGTATATATCAACAATACTGTGTGTTGTAATAAGTGATGACTTGTGCTACTCGTACTCCTGCAACTTTTTCATCAAAAGGTTTCTGTAGACTTTCATCTACAATCAAGCAGGAAACATCATAAACGGTGTTTACTAATTCTTCTGCCTTGTATCTATTAATCATTTTACAGCATGCATATTTTAACAGGGTACTCTGTCACGCATACTGGTGGGGGAAACAGCCATAGGCGCTCGTAAATTTATTACAATTTTCAAACTTGATTATTTATTGTAATATATACAAAATCCAAATACAATTTTTTTAAAATCCTTACATATTGCGTCCTATGCGTGTATATTACGTCCTAATCACTAATCAATTTGAAACCTGTTCAAATCCCTGTCGTCTTCGCTATCACTATTTATATTAATAATTAAATCTTCACGTGTGCGCCACTGGTATGTACTTTGCAGCGATGAAGTGCACGCCCCCTACACAATTTGGTCAGCTGCGCACCCCCACTCCACGCTAGGTTATAATATTCGTGCTGTATTTGTCTGTATTCATATTAGTAATGAATTGTTATAATATTTAGAGTCACGAATGAAATGCAGATGGAAATTGCTCAGGCGTTCATCAAGGTGTTCCAGCTGAGTCCCGAAGATCTTGTTGCGTTGCATGGAAGCAAAGTTCGAAAAGACTTACCACTGACCACGGATATATTTACGGCCCTCGATACAGTGCAGAGGATTCATATGGACTGTAAGGTGTTGATGCAGTCTGGGCACCAAAATTTGGCTTCAGATATCATGGAAAAGATGACTTTACATCAAGTACGATTCGATTTTAAAGTGTTACAGCTTTTTCTTTAAATAGTTGGGTGCTTATATTAATGGATTAAATTTTTCCACGCGAAATGACTAATTATGCCATAGATGGGGCATGCAAGAATTAATATTACTATTATTAAATAGAACTTGGGGCCATTTAATTTGAGGCTATGATTGTTGATTCATGATGATGGAATAATTTTACACACTACTTTGATTTTTTACTACAACCCAGTACAGGTTTTGGTCTCAGGGTTCCTGGTCACACTAGAGTTCCTAGGCTTAGCCTATTTTTTTTGCCGTTTGTGTAAGTAACACTTTGTTACCAACGGAATCACAGCCTTAAATACTACATGCTTTCGTTAGGGTTTAAGCACAGAATGTTTAGCATGCTATAGGACATTTTTACCAATGCATACCACATAATTTTACAATGTAAGCATATGTTCTAGGAAGGAGCCTTAGAGAGATTATATCGTTGGTCCCAAAACCACTGCAGAAACGTAGACAATCCAGATTTTACAGAAATCGTCACAAGAGCAATGGAGCGATTGCAAGATAGACCAGTATTATTTAAGTACGTATTCACTTGTTAATTGTGTTTTAATAAAGCATACACCATCGTACGCTGTAATTGTTCCTTGAAGAACAAAATTTCGCGGTATGTAAATTCTATAGAAATTAAATTATAATCACTCATTTTTAGATTTTGGTGGTCATTAGAATTCTTATTAATAGAGTCTGTTAGTGGTGACGTCAAACCGCAGCGAAAATATGAATATGTTGCATACAAAAATTCTCACCATTCTGAAAATGATCCTTAAATCCACATAGACAGGGTTTTTTTTGTATTGGACCTTTTCCAAAGATTTAATTGCGAGCTTATTTTTCAATAGTTAACGAAAGTGCGCCCATATTAGTAAATCTCAGTGTTTCAACTTTGTCCAACGTGTATAAGAAAAACTTACATGAACCTCCTGGAAATAGTACATGCGATTTAGAAAATCTTTTATTAAGTGCGCTAAGTAGGTGCGTGATGGTTATTGCAATTGTATCATCTGTCATCTATCATTGCATTTCCCGCCATTTTTCATTTTAACTTGTGTTGTTAGCCAAAGTGACTAGTTGTGTGTTCATTTGTACTGGTATCCCGTGTTTTCAATTAATTTTGGCAGTTTTATTGGCTTGTATTGAACCAAGTGAGTGTGGAGATAGAGGAAATGTATTATTAATTATATTAATTACAATAGACAATATAATTAATTGGCTCCCAGTTCTCAGCCGCATAGAACTACCTTATATATTTATTTTACTACTGTTACTATTACTACTACTATTTTACAGGTATGTTATAGATGAGTACTGCATATCCAGGCGAGCAGTACTCGTTGGAGAATTTATCGACGCCTTAACTCGTGGTGGGCCTTCTGGGAATCCCTCCCCAATTGAGATGAGAGCTCACGATCCGCAGATTTACATCACAGACATGCTCGCCTGGCTCAACAAAGCCATTCCAACAGAGAAACAGAAACTGAACTTACTACTGAAATATTGCACCAAATTAGGTGATTATGAAAATGTATATCACCATACCCTTATTTAATCGCAGCTTCATGATTGGTAAAATAGAAGATATAAGCCAACAAATGTAAATGTATTTCAATAATCAAGCAATTTCTACAGCACTAATATTATAACTGGCACGGAGTGGGGGTGTGTAGCTGACAAAATTGTGTCCCGGGGGTTGGGGGGACTTTATCGCATCAAAGCACTTTCCAGTGGTGCATACACACTGTGAAGTTTTAATTATTTATTTAAATAGTGATAGCGAAGACGACAGTGATTTGGACGGGTCCCAAAGTGATTCGTCATTAGGACACCATATTCATGAATAGGACGCAATATATAAGGACTGCAAAAATATCGTTTACATTATAATAAATAATCTGTTTTGAAAATCGTAATAATTTTACGCCCCCCTATGGCCGTTTTCCCCACTAGTGTGCGTGATGAAGCCATGTTAAAATATTTGTGCTGTTGCTTGATCATATCTGCAATGGGAATCTCTGGTTCTCATATAACTTTAAGGGTTCTAGCTATATTTGACAAATTATTCATTCCTGCGATGTCATAAAACAATTGGTAGCCTGTATAAGTAGAGATGTATAATTTTCAGATATTATATGTGAAAAGGAAAATGCTTTGTCGAGTATTTGTGAGGGAATTTGCCATCCGCTGAAGATTCGGATTGAGAAGATTCTTTCAGTACCAATAGAGGCCTCGACATTATATGCAGTTACCAATCTTATAAGGTACTACAAGAAGACAATCGGAAAGGTATGCATAATGTTTTTATCAAGCAAGCAAATAAAAATTTAAGTTTGGCTGTAGAAATCATGTGCTGTTAGCTAAAAGCTCATATGACTGGATGTGAATGTAGTGAAGAGATAAGCAAATGAATTATTTAGCTGTGCTCACAGCCAAATCATGTGAATCAATGAGCATGTAGTAAAGAGAGAGAATGGTAAGTGCAGCAAGACAGTGAAGAACAATACTTGGTCTGTAGAACGTGAGATAAAAACTGTGCAGTCTTAGGGTGATTTTAGTGAAGTGATCTCGACCTGAATATGTCCGTAGACGATTCTTAAGAGGTTATGAAATGTGTTTCTTAAAAAAAATTGGTTTATTATTTGGTAATTGATGCTTATCAGTGGTTATGGTTGGCTACTCATTTTTTTAGGTTTCAACTGGTGGTCTTCTTGAAACGACGATGTTGGATTTGCGGGAGAAGTCTGAGCAGGCGTTTTTACAGTCTCTGCACACCCAGGTAAACAATATGTTGGTCAGAGTGGAGGCACCCCCGAGGGACTTGTCACCCACGCACTCCATTAACACTTTACTGGCCTTGCTCAGAGATATCTTATCAACAGCCAGTATGAGCGAGGGGCGAGAATCGGACATGGGAAAGGTAATAATTGAATCGTTATTTACTAATTCAGAAAATTATTTTCGAATTTTAATTCAGATGATCCAACAGGAAACAATAATTAGTCGGTTCCAAAGTATTTTATCGTTGTTTGAGGTTGAGATTGATATTATTGTAATGGCTGACTAACTAATAAATTCTTGGGTATGTTGTGCTTTGTAGCACACAAGGTTCACTGTCTTTGAAGTGATATATTTATGAAGATGAAGTTGTGTGTTTTAGCAAATGACTTGATCAATTACATGATTTCTACTAGATCTATGTATTTGTTATTGTTATTATTCCTGACTTGATTCGACAAACGGGTTTTTCAGCCTTGTGTTTTGTGTAGGAGCATGTATTTTAGCCTGTTCCTCTATAAATTTGCATCTTTTATGGAATTGCTCCAAAATAATTGTTAAAAGTTGATTTCACCTTTTATTTATTTAGATTGCACAGACTGTAATGGAACCACTCCTACGAGCGGTTAACGAGCAGGCGTCACGTCTACCACCCACCGATATGGCTGTGTACATGTTGAACTGTATGTACTCTATGTACACCTGCCTCTCGCTCTACCAGTACATGGATGACCGTTTGGAGAGACTGCAGGCACAATCTGAGGCCCAGATAGACACGCTTACCTCAGAGCAGGCGAGCTCGTTAGTCGCCAATTTGAATGTGGGGCCCATATACACGATTCTGCAGGACACATCACATGGGGCTCTCTCAACAATTCCTGGAATGGAACCGAGTAATTTACGGAATTTTTTGGTATGTACAAATGCACAAAAGGGAGTATACTCTAATATTAAACTGACTATAAATAAGGTTTGATAATGTTTCCGTTCAAAATGCATTCGTGTAAATTTACTGATTATTATACATTCATGACCTTTTTGCAACCGAGTTGACTGGGCTTTCTTTTTGTCACATTGGACAAACTGATTCAGTGATGAAACGGAAGTTCCTATTTGCTTCCTACCACATTGTCAGATGTGCCGTTTCCTGCCGTTCCATTTTCATTTCTAATAATTTAAACTTTACATCTGGCAACAATGTTATTTAAAAAATATAACCTCAAATTGAAAACAACTTAACCTAACAAAATTTGACAAGGTCCATTGGGGAATTCTGTTATTTCCTAAACACTACCAACAAAATGACTAGATATTCATAGACTCCCCTGGCGCAAAAACATCATGAATGGAGAGTAGCTAGCCGCTAGCCTCTCTTATATATCTGATGCTGTTCAGTTGCATCAGTCCGCTACAAGCTTTTTTCTAATTTAGCATTATCATTTCAAAATTTTCAATAAAACACTTTGAGTTTAGTTATTCTGCAGTGTGTTAACATATTATTTTTCAAATTAATTTAATTTATTTGTCGTATATATTGTTATATCGTATGTTAAATGAATCCTTAGGTACAATCATGGCTATCCAAAAGTGAACGATACTTACTGAAAATTTCCGAATTTTTCATTAGATTAAAATAGGCTTTATTAATTTACGTTCGTGCAGCAAGAGTTACTATTCAAACTGACATTTTAGGACGTTGTAACATATTAGGATGCCTATGATTAAAAGTAAAAACCAAACTTTAAAAAAAATCACTTTTTGATTCAGACACTATTGAAAACATGCACTTTTAAAAAATATTTTTGTTTGAACTATAAACTATTTTTTTGTTTCAGCTTAAGCTTGATATTTTGGTGACTAAGCCAGAGAGCCTTCTTCTGCCGCAAATTAACTTGCTGTCATCTTCCCAGCACAAGAAATCGGTGCAGAGAAGGTCATTTGATGTGCTCATAGCAATCTACAAACAACTGTATGAGGCTGTGAATAAACCTTCCAATTTGTACGATAATCCGCACGATATTCTAAGCAAAACGCCAGATGAGCTCCTAACGATGATGAATAACGTGAAATAGAATTTATTGAAAGTGGATGTTAGTAATGGCTAAAGTGACGTTGATTTTTTTTAAGAACACAAATTATGTAACCAAGTGCTATCATGATAGAGGCCTCATTAGGCTTTTTCTGTCGCCTCCATTATGGACCACACTCCAATATTTCCTTCAACCACCCCAGATGATTCGTTGTTTTTTTTTTAAAAGATCCACCACCTGTTCCTTTATGTTGCTCAAAACAAAAATCACTACATATTGAACCATAACCTTGTTTTCGAGAAGCAGTAATGACACAGAGTTGCCATTAAAATTTTCAAGAGAAATTGCGACGTTGGTGAATCTTTAAATAAAAACAGACTATACAAGAATCGAAATTGGAGTGGTCTACCTAACAATCTTAAACATTCATGGCATGTTTTTTTAATTGCTTATATATTGGAAGTGGTCAATAGATAAATTATATATTTTATATTTCACGATTGCAATGGCTATTTTGTGCTACCATTTTAACAAAAAAAAAACAGTTACTAAGTGAAACTGTTTGTAGAGGATTTTTTAATAAAAGATTGGTGCAACTTTTTAACCACATTTCTATTCAAATGTCACTATCATTAGAACAGAAAGGTATACTCTGATTTTTCTAAACTGGCGTGCACGTCATCAATCAGCTGTGCGATGAAGTTTTTTCGTAACAACGTGATTGATTTCGAGAATATGCATAACAATAGTTTAAGAATCGAAATTAATCTGAGGATCATTTGTTACATAACACTGACCACCGGTGGTTATAAATAGGTAATCGGTTTATTAACCGCGGACACAATTTTCGCCTGCCAATCATGTAATAAATCATGTTATGTTGGCCGACGTGATATTTTTTCGCCGACGATGCCAGATCTTTTTCACTAACACATGCTCATACATGTGTGCATAACCAAACTTCTTTGACGTTTAACTTGTTACATTTGACTTCATTACATATTTCACGTTTCTTTTGCCTGCAGCCGGGAATCGAATCTAACCTCAAGATTTTTGTCGCTGTCAGTGTTGGACTTGAATACGGTGCAAACTCTTTTATATTTTGCCATTGTAGATGTTAAACCATAACCACAAGATTGATATCTGTGCGAGAAACGGGAGAGAAGTTGACGAATTTGATACGAACCGCGCACTGTCGCACAAGATTGCATGGGCGCAACAGCTGATTGCAGCCATTTTTAAATACCCAGGACAACTGGCAACCTTGTAAAATTGTGTCGTCATTATTATGATTATTATTTTGATGACATGCACGCCAGTTTAGAAAAATCAGAGTATAATATATTACGGCTATATATTAATAGCACATTTTTTATAGTGATGTCTACTATTTCTCGAAAAAATTTAATCGTCACTTCAATAATCAGTGTAACTTTGAATAAACTATGATCTTCTCCAATATCATTTGCCATAATGTTAATTAAAGTATAAAATCGAAGCGAAATAGAAAAGATAGTATGTAAAACGCATATTACAATGACCATTGCACAACTCGCCACTAAAGCGGCTTGTTGTGCCATATTCGTTTTACAATGAACATCATTGTAACATTTATTTTACAACTTACTATTGATTATCTCAATTTTTATTCTGACAGTTGTACATAATTATGAGTTCAGAGTTGCCCATGAAAATATTAAAAAAATAATATTTACGAATATTCTCTTAAAATGGGAGGGTGAGAACAAAATAATACAAAACTTCATTTTTTAAGTACTCTAATATGCATAGCAAGTCTTGGTTAAATTGCTTAACTGAAATGGAGGATATATTCAGATATTAAAGCATTGAGGAAATATAAGAGTGTATATTTATTGATGCATAATTTGTTCGTATAATGTAAATAAAAGACGTTATTTATCTATTTTTGCATTGGAATCCACATTTTCCACATCTCCTACAGCCATAATTAATACTACATTTTGCGAACCCTTTCGGGATGTCATTATTTACATCTACTTTGTGAAGGGATTAATACTGAGCAATTATTTAAGTTTCAGCTATAGTTATCCATGGATTTACAGCCAATAAGAAAATCCAATGTTTCCATCGATAACAGTTCGTAATATTTCGAATTTTTTTTATTCCTTTGCTTATTTTACCTATTTCAGCAGTTTTATAAACAACTTGTATTTTACATTTACCTACTTTTGCATTATTTGACAATTTTGTCATATTTCCCTACTTTTGCCAGATATTTAAGATAATGCTTCGCGGGCGATAAAGATATTGCTAATTAAGCAATAATCTGAGAAATAATAAACATGGAAGCGAATTTTACAGTTCAAGTTGAGGTGTTGTTAATTTTGGGAGATGCAGAAAAAAATATAGAGAAGCTGCACTAGTGTGGGCTGAGAGGTTTCCTAATAATTGGTATTAATAAAATTAATGGAATTAATTAATAATAAGAAATAGTTATTAAAACGTCAAAATTCTCAACTGATTTAAGTAAAAATAAGGCATTTCTATGGAAACGAATAATAATTTTCAAATAAAAGTACTCGATTGTTAAAATTTATTAATTTTTTAATTCAATCATCAAAATTTAGTTAAACATAATTTCGTAACCGAAAGAGCACATCATGTTTTTTTTACACATACCTAGTATTTAACGTATTTGGAATGAAATTTTATAAACAGAAGGCACATAATTTTATTTATTCCAAAGTACCCCCCACCACTTAAAATAGAGGGAGGGGCTAAATGCCAAAAATGTGTTCGAATATGCCCCCTTCTTCCTATTTCTAACAAAGTTGCCCGATTCATATATTAAAATAATTAAATTATTGCATCAAACATTCAAGTGTGCTGGTGTTTTACTTATTTAAAAAATGCCAAAAATCATTAATGAAAATATGAAAACTTCAATTAAAAATTTGTATAAAATATTTAAAATTCTGTACTCAACAGATACTCAATTTGATGTAAACATTACCCATTGTCATAAAATATAACCACTTTTTTTTAATATAACCTTTTTTTTTCAAGTCTAGTGACTTTTTACATTGGCCAACAATACTGTCACCCTAACAGAGCCAACTTAGTTAATAATAAAAATGGAATAGTATATACATAATTTTTTCTTCAAACGTCATAAAAGTGACACCTTTAGTGACTCGATTCACAATCTTAAAGTTTTACTTCGTCTCCTAGTCAGTAAAAGTTTCACTTTTACTGACTAGGCAGTAAAAGTAAATTTGACAACATGATTGGATAATTTGTAATAAGAACGCCCTACGAGGGCGGGTTTAATATTGCACATACATATGGTGCGCATACATGATGAATAAAACAAAAAATTCAAACAAAACACAAATTTATTTATTGTTAAAATGTAAATTAAAGGTACAATTTGATATTTTAGCCCCTTGAAAACTGATTGCGCTGGCAGCAACAGCAGCACTTACAGCACCGCTGTCGCCATCGATATTTTCTACTTTTGATGTCTTACTATCTGGTATTTTTACGTGTAGCAAAGATCCCAAGTCTTGAATATCTGTCGTGTTCATTTTTACGAGTTCATCGCAACAGCATGCCCCTGATATGCCAAATATCAAAATAATCTGAAAATACGATTTAGGGTTTAATTTTGTATTTGTTTATTATTCTAAGAACTCACCTTTGTCGCCAAGTATTTCTCGTTAGGAGCATCGGATAAGAACTTGTCGAACTGTTCCTTTGTCAGCACTCTTGCCTTTTTGGGTGTATAACCCTCATTTTGTTTTTTTAAATATGCACGTAGTTTTAAATATTTGGTAATATCTACACCATTTCTAATATTTAATAACGATTTTACCATGGAATACTGAGACCACATAGTGGAACTTTTTACTTTCTTCTTAGCCATTTCCGAAAAATATGCGAGTAAAACATTTTCACTATAATTGCTTACATTTTTCTCGGCGCACCACTTAATAAATTTTTTGTAGGCCACTTCATAGATGGTACTGGACTTAGTGGGCAATAATTTCTCTGTTGCAGCCCTTGCCGATTCTAAAATATCTGGCGGTGTACATTGAAACATGTCTTCGTCCATTTTATACACTTTAATGTCAAATAATGAATTAAACAAAACCATAGCAACGCTCTGCATAGCATGCTTCTTTGGGAATTAAAACTATACGTATTCGGACAATTAAAAATATTAATTCCATTATCTTTTTAACTATTTTCGACGTTTGAAGAAAAAATTACATGTTTTATTCGGAGTAGAAGTAACTTTTTGTGGCTCGTCTGTAGTTGCCTGCCTCGCTCCGCTCGGCAGCCAATACCTACAGACTCGCCACAAAAAGTGTCACTTGTACTCCTAATAAAACAATATACTATTAAATTGACAGGTAGTCAGAAAATAAGTTTGCATAATTGAAATACTTATTATGTTATCACATTTTTTTAAATTTCAATAAATTAAAATCAATTTAATAATTTCAATAATAAAATCTTATAAAGCTGAAAATGTACTATCATGGCCATAGAAAACGACTACAGTGAAGTGTATTTAGAGACTTCCATTTAAGAAAAATTAGTTGTGTAATATTCATTTTGACACGTTACATACTTCAGTTCCAATTGCTCGAATGGTGATTCCATATTGCAATCGCGTATGAATTATTGCCTTCTGAATTGCATTTGATTGTGGCATTTTTATTTGACTTTGTCAAAATGACATTAATGTAAATATGTGAGTTCATTTTACTATTAATTTTGACAGTTTTTGTCAACTTATAAAACGAACTGTTTCTTGTGCTCTGATAATTTTGTTCTTATACTCTGATTTTTCTAAACTGGCGTTTACGTCATCAAAATAATATTCATAATAATGATGGCACAATTTTACAAGGTTGCCAGCTGTCCTGGGTATTTAAAAATGGGTGCAATCAGCTGTTGCGCCCATGCAATCTTGTGCGACAGTGCGCGGTTCGTATCAAATTCGTCGACTTCTCTGCCGGTTTTCATACAGATATCAATCTTGTGGTTATGGTTTAACATCTACAATGGCAAAATATGCATTGTAATAATCGATCAAATGTAACAAGTTAAACGTCAAAGAAGTTTGGTTATACACACATGTATGAGCATGCGTTAGTGAAAAAGATTTGGCATTGTCGTCGAAAAAATATCACGGATGCCAACATAACATGATTGGCAGGCGAAAATTGTGTCCGCGGTTAATACACCGATTACCTATTTATAATCACCGGTGATCAGTGTTATGTAAGAAATGATCCTCAGATTAATTTCGATTCTTAAACTATTGTTATGCATATTCTCGAAAACAATCATGTTGGTACGAAAAATCCTCCTTACACAGCTGTTTGATGACGTGAACGCCAGTTTAGAAAAATTAGAGTATAGCTCGAAAGACGGTACTGGTATTGGTACGGTACGGTACGGTCCGATTTTTCCGTGCGCTAAATAAAGGAATAATAAATTATAATAAGAATAATAAAAAATATCGTTCATTACACGTCCAGAAATCGATTATTCCGTGCTTGCATTACTTCCCGTGTTCGTCCGCTTCACATGCGAATACCTCACCCGCACATGTAAAAATCCTTATTTTCAGATTCAAATGTAGCATCCCTTGACTATGACATGACAATGATAATCCTCAAATGAATAATCATCTACTTATTATTATTACACATAGGATATTAATATGTTAATTCTATAGATCTACAGAATAACATTTATCAAAAAAGTGCATCGTATTTATAAGTTTACTAATATAAAAAAAATGCATAAATAAAATTATTTCCCATAAAATTTCCGGTTTGGGGAATATTCCCAAGTTTTTGTTTGGGAATTTGCACATTCATAGTTATGGGTTTTTTATGATTTCGGCTTAAAATCTCTATACTCCTGATCCTGAAATCTTTCAATATTCGCAGGTCTTTCATGACAGTAACACAAGTCATGTTTGTAAATTATTTCCAGTTCTTACAAAACGCGATTTGGTTGAAAAATTTGCAGTACAGGTATAAATATTGGTCCATATTTGGCAGTATATAGAATCGGTGGTGCTGCCAAATAAACGAATTCTGAAATTAATGGTTAAATGGTTCAAATATGTAAAGGTGAATAATGTTTAAGATATACTATTATCTTTTTTAAATTATGAGTACTGAATCATTCGACGCCAAATATCGCTTCAATGGCAAGTGTACGCGACTTGTAATTGCAGCCAACGTTATCAGTAATTTGGTTATCTAATAAAAATGCGATAAGTGCCCAGTCAGTGGCGTGACAATGATATCTCTTTACATTGTACCTAGGTAGTTATAGGGTGTCGTCCCATTCTAGGGAAATGACATTAGGAGAAACATTTTTATAAAAAAATCACAAAGTGTAATCAAATTCGATTTAATTGAAAATACGCGTTTCAAAATTGCCTTCACAATTAATTTTTTTAAGGGAACCGAAGTCCGCTATTCGGCTTACTATTATCACATTATAAAAGGTGTCATTATGTAATCACTCAAGTTCATTTAGGCCACCTTTTATATCGTGCGATCAACAATTATTTGGATAAGGGGCGGATATGACTGTGCCAGTATTTTGGAACCTGCCAAAACATTTTGAAGAAGGACTTGGATATTTATCCCTACAAAATACAGGCCTATCATGAATTGCTGCTACCAGATTTTTACAGACGTCTTGTACCCTAGCAGACATACTTCCAACATCTCAAGGGCTTCTTTTATCTAAATAATTGTTTATCACACGCCTCGTAAAATAACTAGACGAGAAAACAATTGTTGTGGTATTTTTTTTTTTAATGTTATTTACTGACATGGTTTCGGGCAAAATGTGTGACGGTGTGTAGGTATACTTTTAATTCATTAGAACATTCATTCGATAATACTGTCAGTACAACTTTCATAAAATTGTCACATGTTGACGTATATTAAAATTCATGCATGCAACTTGACAAAAAAATATTTCTGCCAAGTTTGGTGAGAATAGATCGTGAACGGTGTTTCTTCAGGTGATATTGACTTTGCTTAATTGCAGAATAGTATTTCAAATAATTAGGGCCACATTTCTTTCTCGGATCGATCGTCGATGTCTCGTGCGCGTGGTATTGGCTTTATTGATCTTTGAATCTGGTCTTATCATTTTATTTGTTAGATTCCAGAATGCTTACATCGTATACGATGATTAGAGTTCCCGATTGAGCGGTGTTAAGTTCATTGTAATACAGTTTCTTGGCGGTCGATGAGGTCTAGCACGTGGTGTTCAATTTGTTGAATCCCTAAATCTGGAATTTATAATCACTCCTTACCTTTATGGCAGGTCCTAGAAAATGTTACAGTGTGTGCGAATATTGTATCGGCTGGTCGTCATTACCATCATCATCATCTTTATCAAAATAAATTATCAAGGGCGGCCGCCCCTATGAAGTACCGCCCTGCAATCGCTCCTTCGGTACCTATGTTATACTGGACCTGCATTCCTTCATTCTTACATTGCAAGTGCAAGTGGCTTTGAGTTTGCTTTGCTATGTCCCAGACTTCTGCGGGTGTAAGTAATAATAACTTATATTTACCACGTTGGAATGATTGCATCGCTCTTCGGGTCAAAAATTCGTTCACTTGCACAATGGTGTTGGTAGAATTACAAAATCTTATTAGAAAATAAACGCGACACAAATTTTATGCGCCTATCGATTGAGCATCGAACATGTATCTGATGATATATTTAGATTTTATGCACATGGCGGCGATTTCATCATGGCACATGGCACTGGCTCTGTTAAATACCAGAAAATATAATCTAGAAGTAAGAAGGAACAACTTCCATCCACTAATACCGAGTGATAATTTAAATTTCAGCTCTAGTTATCCATGGAAATTTTCGCAGCCAATAAGAAAGGTGGGATAACCAATCTCGCCTTTCTTATTGGCTGCTAAAATTTCCAAGGACAACTAGAGCTGAAATTTAAATGATCAGTCGGTATTCTCTGCACTTTTTTCGCGAAGTGGCGAACAATAGTAGAATCACAGAATGCTATAATTTGGAAATCCTAGTGAATTTAGCTTTGGAGATTTTATACAATTGTCAAAGATTTATTATACGGTTGGTCGTACATTTGTTGAATTATCAAGAACTATTAAAATAATTGATTGATTGATTAACTTATTCTAACCAGATGATTATGATTTGACTTGCATTGTAGCATTGTTAAATCCAGACTACTCAATCTGAAAGTTGTATTAACTTTGCTACAAATGCTAATATTTTATACACTTGGTATTATTTTATTCCCAGTGGTGAACAGTTGTTATAGAAATTTACATTATAAGCCTGGTAAAAGGGTTTTTACTGGCGATATAAGGGAAATGACTGGCGAGCCGCAGGCGAGCCTGTAACCTTGTAGAGCTAGTAAACACCATTACCCAGCGTATAATGTCGATTATATTATAATGTATAATATTTTATTTGATAAAAATTATTATGATAAAATGACAGCAATCGTAACAATAAAAAGTATCACCTGTCAGTGCCAAAAATTTTCTAAACACAAAAATTTTCTAACTTAGGTATTTCTAAATACCTAATTTCAATCATAACTGCACTTTTATCTTTAAAACGAACAGTAACAAAGTTGGAACACAAATACCAATAACAATATCTGAATATTAAATCAATGAAAACAATACAATCAGTGATATGGGAAAGCTCGATTGCACCTACACCGTTAATGACTCGAAAATGATATCGAAATAAACCAAATGGCACTGCAAACGGGAGGCCCAAGTGCAGTTTATAAAACTTTTTACTAGTTAGGGTGCACCATTTTTGCAGAGCAGCCTTCAACCTAGCTTTTTAAATGGCACCCCATGTATAACTTTACGTATTTGAATTTGCCTTTTTTAGGTTTTATAAACCCGTTTAGTATTTGCAATTCGCTGTAACCGTTCAGATATTTTTTTTTTTAAATGAATGCCTTTCGAGGCACTTATTAAAAAAAAGCGCGGGGCACTTGGCTTTTGGGATATCAGGTTGGAAATTTGCCCGAATGTAAACAACTGCCTTAGGCATCTTTTGGCGGCAAAACCGTCTATATGCATTGTTGCATCACCTTGCTGTGAATTTATTTTTGTTTAACTTTGAAGAGTTATAACTTGATTTTTTTAAATATCACACCCAATATTTTATTACTTAGTAGAATTTAGCGTTTAATTTTTCATAATTTTCACCCCTTATATTTTTTCTCAAAAGTTGATAGTTTGGGAGATAATGCGGATTTTCTGAATAATGAACACAGATCTCATCGATATAAACTTGGCGTGCCATGAAAATCATTTAATTCTGACATGCCAACGTCAAAGTGACATTTGTTGTACGTCACGATTTAAGTAGTAGTGACTGTATTTGTTAGGGATATTATCCCTAACTGGCTATCGACCAACGTGGGTCCTTCTGCCGTGTGATTTGTGTAAATGTGTGTATTGAGTTAGAGCTTGTTACTCTAGAAATTCGCCCCCGATCTCTAGAGCGCCGTTAATGAGCTCCCAACGGCGAATGGCACTAGTTTCTCAGTACAAATGTTCTACCTGTTCTGGGGCTCGAACCCAGGTTTTCGTGCATGCTAAGCAAGCATTCTAACCTGTCAGCCAAACTAGCGGTTGTCACGATTTAATTTACTCGTGAAAATGAAATTTTCGTATAACAAATCATCATTTGGTTTATTTCGATATCGTTAACTGTGTAGGTGCAATCGAGCTTTCCCATATGAACGACTCACCCTGTATAATAATAACAGGGGAGAGTGTAAATTTGAAACGGGAGAGTGTAAAATTTTTACACTCTCACGTGTCACTGTTACAAGCTTGTAGCTTGTAAAAATGATTTTACCAGGTTAGTGTTCTATCTGATTATTGTGACGTTTACTAGTGTACACTGGCACACATTCGATGTGTTAGTCACAAAAGAACTGTAAAAATGCATAAAATTGAAAATAGACAATAATAATCTCTGAAAGAGACATCACTTTGGAAGTCAAATAAGAATGTTTGGCCAGTTTACTGGGATAAATATTTACAAATACATTAGACACGGGATGTAAGTAATAAGCATATACAGGGTTTGGGCAAATGTGTCGAAACACCCGATTTTTGGCAAACCTTTTTATAACTCTTAAAATAATTTCAATAATTTATGTAAAATAAAATAAATAATTATCTTAAAATAATAATAGAATCATTGTTTTTTTTTATTGTATTCAGTGACGTACTTTACAGTACTTTTATTTCCAACAGGTACACTATTTTTCGACATATAACGCCATTGACAGTTTTTTTTAAATGGCTGTCCCTGTATGTTTTTGAATTTTCAAATAGACACTTTATCAATAATTACAATGATGTAATGTTTGGTGGGTGTGCGACTTGTGGTTTTGTAAATATTAAATAAAACAATAATATAAATTTCAAACTTTGAAGGCCCCTGGGGCTACGAACCCGGAAATGGACTTTTTGGTTCAGCAGACTCCAATTAGTAGTGACTGTATTTGTTAGGGATATTATCCCTAACTGGCTATCGACCAACGGGGGTCCTTCTGCCGTGTGTTTTGTGTAAGTGTGTGTATTGAGTTAGGGCTTGTTACTCTAGAAATTCGCCCCCGATCTCTAGAGTGCCGTTAATGAGCTCCCAACGTCGAATGGCACTAGTTTCTCAGTACAAACGTACTACCTGTACTGGGGCTCGAACCCAGGTCTTCGTGCATGCTAAGCAAGCGTTCTAACCTGTCAGCCAAACTAGCGGTTGCAGTTGTATAATTTTTGGAATTTTGATTAATAATTTGACAGAAGTGAACATTATTTCTGGGTTTGAATATGCAGTAAAAAAAATAAAATAATAATGATATCTTTAAAAGCTAGTAGTGAAAAAAATTATAAATCTGTAAATGTGGTAGAAAGCAAATATCTAATAGACATCGACACAAAAAAATTATTAACTTCCGTTGAATCACTGAATCAGTTTGTCCAACATGACAAAAAGAAAACCCAGCCAAGTCGGTTCTTAAAAGGTCGTGAATGTATAATACATATATTTCGAAAAACTCGATTTTACTAGTCTTTCTGCAACTCAAGAATAAATAACACTTTCGTTGAGGCTGTCACACGTTGAAAGGAAATAAACTTATTTTGCCACTTTAGACAAGCTAGAAATTAACGAAATTGAGCCTGGCTACTCGACACTACTCGACCAACCCTGACTAATGCGACGAATTTACAATACAATGTTACATATAATGTAACATTATTTTTTAGTCACCCTATACTATTATATGGTAGAAGGGATACTGATTATATATATACAGGGTGAGTTTTTTCGGATGTTTAGTATGGGGATCTCGGAAACCAGCGGAGAAAGAGGGACGATTAAACGGGGAAAGAAATGCAGTTTTACAAGCTCAATTTCATGAGCTTTTTGTTTTTTGGAAAAATTGCATGGCTAACTAGATATCTCAAAAAAATATTTTTTTTTGTTATTTTGTTCGGTGCAAATGGCTATGTTATTATTAACTTGATGAGAAAAAATGTGTAAAGGAAAAAGTTATAGGTAATTATGTGTTTAATAGTACAGTCTAACCGATTATTTTATTTAAGCTATAATTTTTGAGTTATGACACAAACTTGTGTTTATTCTAATGGAAACCATAGTCGGCCATGACTTTATAAAAATGGCTTATTTTCAACGATTCTAATGATATTCCATATTACATAGTTATTTTTATAAATAATTAAATTATGGCCATTTTTTTCTTTTCAGTTTTGAACTATTCGCAGTAGTACGCTATAGAAACAATTGATAGATACAAACGACAATTATAGAGGTGGCCGATCTCCCGATTTCTATGTTTTAGATTTTTATTTATGGGGAATGGTAAAAGATAGTGTGAATCAAACATCGTACGTCACAGTAGATGACCTTAGAGAAGCTGTACTTACAAGTTACAAGTTTTTGCTAATATTGATGGACGCTCCGTTAGAAAAGCAACAAATTCTGTTTTAAAAAGGTGTGCATTAATCATAATGGAGAACCTTTTGAACATATTTAGTCTTAAATACTTTCCTAACTTCAATTACGTTGTTTTGGTAGTACTTTAATTACGTTCTAATATGCTTGTATTGTTTCTCAATTTATCATCTGTCATTCCCTGTTTAGTAGTTTTGCACTTATGTAGTTTTGTTTTATCAGAAATTATTTTTACACTCGGATGCAAAAAAACCGGGTCATTGGGTCGTTGTTTGCAAAACACCCATTTTTTAAATTTTGATGTTGGTATAGTCTTTAGAATGAAAGTTTAAAGTGTTATACAATCAAAGAGACCATCAGGATGTAGAAAGAAACAACATATGATACTTGTCAGATTATTTAATAAGCGAAAATAACAGATATGCGTTCTTCACTACCTATTGCTCATTCGGCATTATGCACAGTGGATCAAGGTGGCTACTGGGTTTTGACTTCTTTGTTTTCGATGAACTGTCATTTTCATTATTAATCTCTGTTAAGTTTATTTTGCAGAAACGCATTTTCTTTCGTGTATACGTACATTATCGTTTTAGCTTATTAATGTTTATTAAATAAATAATAAGTACCATATGTTGCTTATTTCTACATCATGACGGTCTCTTTGATTGTAAAACACTAAAAATTTTATTCGAAAGACTATACCAACATCAAAATTTAAAAAAAAGATGTTCTTTTGCAAACAATGACCCGGTTTTATTTGCATCTGAGTGTATATAAAATAGTAACTCCAACGGAATAAACATTTTACACCAAAATAATAATGTTTATAATTTCAAATTGAAAAGAAAAATTTTAATAACTAACTTGAATGTTATTATTTAACGCGTTGCGCATCTATCAATTGTTTCCATAACGTACATCTTGAATAGTAATAATAAAATGACCATAATTTAATTACTTATAAAAATAACTATATCAAGTGGTATATCATTAGAATAGTTGAAAAAGGGCATTTTTTATAAGACCATAGCCAACTATGGTTTCCATTAGAAAATACTCAACTTTGTGTCATAACTCAAAAATTATAGCTTAAATAAAATAATCGCTTAGACTGTATTATTAAACACATAATTACGGACAACTTTTTCCTTTACACATTTTTTCTAAAGTCAATAATAACAGATCCATAGGCACCGAACAAAATAACAAAAAATGTATTTTTTCGAGATATCTAGTTAGCCATGCAATTTTTCCAAAAAACAAAAAGCTCGTGAAATTGAGCTCGTATAACTGCAATTTTTCCCCATTTAATCGTTCCTGTATCTCCGATAGTTTCCGAGATCCCCATACTAAACATCCGAAGAAACTCACCCTGTATATATTATTTAGTACCTACTTACTGGTAAAAAATAAATATTTTTATTTTATCTTATGATTTATTTATATTATTTCGCCTGACTAGTTTCGGTTATATACAACCATCATCAGAGGCATCTAATAAATCTAAATTAATACAATAAAATATTTAGGTAAAATATAAAATTAGTCAAGTTTGTTATAAAATGTTTAAATATAAATTATAATAGGATAAAATAAAATTATAAAATTATAATGGATAATACCTTAAACTTAATATAATGTTACGTTTGTTTCGATATTAAATATTCTTGTGTGGTATTAAACTACTGTTCCGTTCATTTAGGTGTACTTAATGAACCTCTTAAGTACAATAGACTCGTGCAGGACAGCATTCAAAAAGTAAGTACTGTCCTATTAAAATGTGTACATAAAATTCAAATTATAAGACAGCGGTTTTCTTTTCCTACGTCCGCTCCATCAAATATGAGTTTTTTCACAATTCACATGGTATTTTTATATTGGCGCATCCACATCTACGCCACTGTCGAGCGAACGTATCTCGCTTGTTTAATTTCATTAACGCATCGCTCTGTACGACGGACGCTAGCACCTCCCGTCTTTCTCGCGTACACAGTCGTCCCCTATCGCCGTCTCCGTCGTGCCAGGCGAGGTCTCATCTTTGGGAAGTTGCCAATGGAATGACTCAGTTGCCTTACGCCGGTATAGTGGTGCGCATCGGAATGTGATATGTAGAGGAACTAGACGTTTATTAATTTGCAACCCCAGTTTTGTGTTTCGTTCCGCCGATAAACGCAGCCGCCCACGCTCTCGAGCCGTCCATACGCAGCCGCCCCCACCCGCCATGCCGGTCTAATTGTGCGCGAACTAAGTTTCTGTCGGTTTAATTATGTGATGTAAACTTCATTCTCCAAGATGGCCGACTCGTATTACCAGGTGAGAGATCTGTGTGTGTGAGTGTGTGTGTATAGAGTGTGAGCGTGTGTGGCGTGTACCTGTTGCAATGTGCGGTGGTTATTCCTGCCGCCCCGTAGGCCGCCACCAATAATTGCACATTCTGCGCAAGTTGAGATCCATCGGTTAGGTTTGGTGTTTATTATGATCGGTGCGGCCTAGGATCTTCTGTAGTCTGCGCACATGTGCACACCAGTGTCCAAACCTGTGTTGCCAGGTCAATAATTAAATTGATCTTCGGAAATTCCGAATTTCCAGTTTATTCGCCCACTTTCCGTCTTATTTTACAGGAATATTGCTCTACGAAACAACTGAAAAAGAATGCAAAACACATAATTGAACAATTTCATTTCAGCTTTTAAGATACTGTAAAGTTGATATATCTAAATATAAATAATTTTATTTTTGAACATTGCTGCGTTTCCTACAACAATACGTAATCTATGATCAGAATATCGCCGTTGATCGGACGTTTCAGTGCATCACAGCATCACTAGTTTCATTTCTGTTTTTCTGTTCAAATCGGGTATCCGTTTTCAAATGCAAACATAAGGATTTACCATTGTTTTAAACATTTTTCCGTCTACCGGGTGTTTATGAGCTTGTTTAATCCATACAAAATCGTTTATTAATGACCCCCATTAATGAATGTTTTAACATTAATGAAGGATTTTAGCATATGCCCTAAAGAGTTGTCATTATTTTTAAACAATCAACAGTTGCAGTCCAACAATATGATTATTTGTTGACATTCTGAAATAGCCCGATTTTTTTTTTAATGTCAGTAACCAAATCTTATAAATTTAGTGACGTTTATCTTGTGTCTTGTAAGTTAAACTTTTGCATTGCAAAATTCACATTACAGAGATTACGTCGAAATGTCAATGTCACAAATAATAGTTGGTAACGCTGAAAATGTCTTGTGAATATGTTGTTTCGCATCTTGTTTAACAGTTTTGCACCTAAACTCTGTCCCATTTTTATTTTTAACTAAGTTGGCTTTGTTAGGGTGGCAGTATTGTTGGCCAATGTAAAAAGTCACTAGACTTGAAAATAAGGCTATATTTAAAAAAAAGAGATTATGTTTTATGACATAATCATAAACAACCATACTCAAACCATCAAATTGAGTATCTATTGAGTATATCATTTATTTGCTATTTTTATTTTACAAAAGCAAATCAGTCAAATTATAACATAAAATATAATTGATGATTGGTTTACTTTAAACCAGCATACTTGAATGAATGAAGCAATAATTTAATTTAATTAATATACGAATTGATTCGTTTATTCAAAAACTGCTCAACCGACATTTTTATGGATTTTTCGAAGTACTAAATCAGTATCTCATATTGTCAGGGCATATTTTTCAGCAATATAACTTCAACTGCCATTCCGTTTTATGGGATATAATTTACAATGAATATCGCGTTTAGTGCAGAAACCTGCCAAGCGATATCACATAGCGTGTTTCTGCAGTAAAAGTCCTGTGGTATTTAATATAATACTAATACCATGGTAACAATTACCATTGGTTTACCATTACTTACGATTGCTTAGTAGTTTGGTATATTGAACAAATCAGAAAATTAGTTTAAATTTCTTAATTGTATTTTAACGAAAATACGGAAAATGTTGTGTTTTATTCTGTGTTTAAATAAAAAATATACAGTATGTCCCCGTATTGGGTTTACAAGAGGAAACACTTTTTTTTCTTTTATTTTACGCCAAAACTTAAAAGGAATAAGATTTTTTGCGTGTCCTGAAACTAGCAAATCTCTAATTAAAACTTCATTATTCTCACTCAGTGGAAATAAAAGTTCATTTTTCTTTTGTTTTCGGACTTTCTCTGCTTTTTAAAACCCATCACATTGGCCGTTTTATTTTTTTGACGATGTCACGTTGACCTATGAGTTTACGCAAGTTAAATAACAAAAATGTTTGTGAAAAACATAATTTTAACAAACAGCAACTCAAAGAAACAGCTTTAAGATGAAAAAGTCATTTTTAACAAGAACAATCATTATTCAATTACCCCCCCCCCCCCCCCCCCCCCAAATCTGCGCACAATTCTACTCTAAAACGAAGCTCCTTGAAACTTCTTTCAATTTCTTCGATGGACAACGATGCCACGGCGTCTCTTATTCGATTTTTCAATTCTTCGGCATTATTAGGAAGGTTATCCATATACACAATTTGCTTTATAGGTCCCCACAAATAAAAATCCAAAATTGTTAAATCGGAACTTCCGGCAGGCCACAATACTGGACCATTTCTTCCAATCCACTCATCTCCAAATTTAAAATTAAACCAGTTAGTAACAATGCGTGAATAATGTGCAGGACAACCATCCTGCTGAAAAAACATTGTACGTCTGTAATTCATTTCTAAAGCATGAAGCCCATCGCTAAGAAAATTTTCTAACATATCTAAATATGTGTGCTGATTAACGTTGTTATCAAAAAAGTATGGACCTATTATCCCGTGATAACCAACGGCACACTACACATTTACTTTGGTAAAATACTGGCGACCTTTTAAAATTCTCAAATGTGGATTATTACCGCTCCAATATCTTACATGCTTGTCAGGCAACTGTCCCATTGGTAGAAAATGTTGCCTCATCAGAAAACATTATTCTGCGGTAAAAGTTTCGGTCTCTAGATATGTGATCTCCCGCCACAAACAAAAATATAATCGTTTTGCATCATCCCCAGGTTCCAATGTGTGATTAAATATCGCCTTGTATGGGTGAATTTTCTTCGCTTCGCATGCCCAGTTGGAGTGACCGCCACCGTAGTGAGGTTTTTGGTTGATCTTGCACAGATTCCAACACCAAAAGAGTAGCACCGTCGTCGTCATCGTAAGGTTTCTTCTATTTCTTTAAATTTTCAACAGATCCAGTTATTAAAAACTTTTTTATCAGTTTTCGGGCCCCCATACGTGAAACTTGAATATCCGGAAATTTATCATTGAACTTTTCAATAACAGAACGATAACAGTGCTCACCGGTACCATAACATTGAATCAAATAAATTCTCTGCTCCAATGTCAACATTTTGTAAACTTTTATGACAGTAAGCTTTCACGGAGTTGTCAAAACAAGCGAGCCCGCCTACATGATAAGAAATCTTTTAAATTTAAATTTATAATTACTAAGTCCAAAATCAAGAGAATAATGTCCTTTTCTTTCTACTGAGTCAGAATATTGAAGTTTTAATTAGAGATTTGCTGGTTTCAGGACAAGCAAAAAATCTTATTCCTTTGAAGTTTTGGCGTAAAATAAAAGAAAAAAAAGTGTTTCCTCATGTAAACTCAATCCGGGGACATACTGTATATAGTTTATAATAGCGCCTTGTTTGTTAAGAATCATAATACCACAAAAAAATTAGGAAATTACCATTAAAAATATATGTTTCTACATTAAAATCTTATTTTATTGCAGAAACGAGTCAACTGCAATATTTTCAATATTTTTTTACAATTAAGGGAGAAATATTGTAATTTAATTACAGGCAGCATTAACTTCTGGAAGATGTTATCTAATACTAGACATTTTTTGAGGCGAAAATCTGTTTAAATATGAAGGATATAATGTTTTTCTTTGTTTCCCAACAATTTGAAAAAGTGCAGTTGACCAGTTTCTGAAATAAACGATTCAATTAGGCAATGTTGTTAGAAATCTGACATTTAATAATTTTTTCACTGTCAGATCATTTTTGTTGGTGTTCATGTGTAAAATTTGATATAAAGAAACCACAGCCTTCTTAGTTAAAAATAAAAGTGAAACAGTATATATTTGTTCATTTTCTCAGAAAGATTGGTCATGTTGAGTTAACTGAAAAAGTGACAATAAAATTGAAATTTTACTGTCAATAAATGTCTACTTTACATTTGTATTACCAATACTCCAGAAAGATCAAAGCAAAATAAACTACTCGGTACCAATCGTAGTTATGAAATATTCCTAATGATTACTCACATAAAAAATCGTGCTATAGATTTTCCCATTTTTTATATTCATTATGAATAATTACGCATGCGAAGAGGCAACTCGTATTTAAAAATATAAAATTTTTAAAAATATTTCAATAAAAAATGAAGAAAATAATTTAATATTTAATGTCGTCAGATGCGCAATAATTTTCTCATTACATTGATGCCATTTTCTGCGAGTTAAGAGGGAAATAATTCGCAAAAATGTTAAATCTTTATGTTTACGTTGGAAACGGACATCCGGTATACGACAATATGGGAAACTTGATTTAAAATTTTTATCCGGTTTAAGAGGCTATGGAAAAGTCCATTTAAAATTTAATAATCTGTTTTTTTTTTGTCAGAGAACCAAATTCAACAAATTTGTAACTTTAATGGTAGGATGAAATGAAATTGCGGTTATCTAGAAATGAGAAATACCTTGACAAGTAAATATGGGTCGATGGTTTAATAATGTCAACATGAGTGATGTTATCTGCTTTTCATAGTCTATTTAAGGAGATTCACATAGTCTGTAAACTCGGTTTTGCAATCGCATGATATTGACAGATGACAGGTGCATTGAAGCCAATCAGGCAAAATAATAGCTATTTATGGTATAAGTGAATATAGTCGAATTTTATCCACGAAAAAACAGTTTAGCTTGACAGATGACAGGTGCATTGAAGCCAAATAATAGCTATTTACGGTATAAGTTTTTTAAGGAATCACAGTTTAGCGCAAGAGGCGAAGGCGAGTGCGATCATGTTTTCGAGTGGATAATATTGCTTTATTCACGTGAATCATCCAAGATTTTTTTCAATTCGTTTTCAGAGTTGAATAATTTGCGTGTCACATTATCGGCTGACATCGAACATTTCAAGAATAGTGCATTTCGTATTTTTTTTACTTCAGTCACATTGTCAATGGTTATAGTGAATAAAGTGAAAATGTAAACATTTTATTCACCCATTCGATTAATGTGTTGTTTTAATGATTGATTCAATATACATAATGGGCATTTTAATAATACGAATTGGAAAAAATCTTTTTTTTTTTCACTTTATGTTTACATTACATCACTTTATTCTTATAACCATTGACAACGTGAATAAAGTTAAAAAATAGGTAAATTCGCACTATCCTTGAAATTTTCGTTGTCACCTGACAATGTGACATTTCACGCAAATTATTCAACTCTGAAAACGAATTGAAAAAAATCTTGTATGATACACGTGAATAAAGCAATTTTATCCCTTCGAAAACATTATTGCACTCGGATTCGCCTCTTGCGCTAAACTGTTTTTTTCGTGGATAAAATTCGATTTACTTCATTTATACCATAAACAGCAATTTTCCAATTGGCATTATTAAAATGCTCATTATGTATATTGAAACTCATCGTTAAAACTACACTTTAATCGAATGGGTGAAAATGTTTACATTTTCACTTTATTCACTATAACCATTGACAACGTGAATAAAGTAAAAAAAAAAGGTAAATTCGCACTACCCTTGAATTTTTGTTGTCACCTGACAATGTGACACTTCACGCAAATTCTTTAATTCTGATAACGACTTGGAAAAAATCTTGTAAGATACATGTGAATAAAGCAATTTTATCCACTCGAAAACATTATCGCACTCGGCTTCGCTTCTTGCGCTAAGCTGTTTTTTTCGTGGATAAAGTTCGACTTTATTCACTTATTCCATAAATAGCTATAACATCATTGTTGTTAAAAGTTTTATCTTTTGCCAACATAACGCAACAGGTGGCGGTTCTTTGATAAAAAAAAATATTGTAATGGCATTTTTTGAAAAGGCTAAATTAAGATTTCAGAGTGAAATCTGTATTTGAAAAGGTTTACGAAAATAAATCGCCGACTGGGAGTTAAACCCACTTAAATCATAGATACAGGGTGGCCTACCTATCCTCGCTCGGACCATTGCTGCTAGACCAATGAAAATTGAGGAAAACATCTGATTGGAAGTTATTGTACACCTGATGTCAATGTTTTGGCACATTGCTTGGGTACTTGCATACCCAGATTCCTTCATTGATCTCTTATAATGAGGTCTTGATTTTTTTTTACTCAAAAATAATATTAAAAAGTAGCACATCAAGTGTCCAATAACTTCCAATCAGTTTTTTTCTACAATTTTCATTAGTCCAGCAGCAATGGTCCGAGTGAGGATAGGTGGACCACCCTGTATATAGAAAGTTGTCGAAATGATACCAAATGATCAATTTAACTTGTTAGACACAAAATTAGACAATAGGAAATGGAAAAGCAATGCACACTTGAACGAATGAATTGAAAAAGGGACATATTCCAAACATATTAAAAATAAACTTTATCACTTTTTTTCATTTATATCTTAATTGTCACTTATATTAAAAAAATGTATACTTTATGAGTGAATGTGTATCAACTATAGCTACAAATTATCAATTGTAACTTTTCTTGTAATACGATCTGTTTGCGCAAACAAACGTTGTTTTTTGTTTTCCAAATCTTACTCTGGAGGATTTTCAAGTCACACATCAATTATTAAGTTTGTGCAAGAACTGCAACATTCACTTTCAATAACATTGTAAATTATAAAATTTGAAGAAAAAAACGTATCTACCCTATTTCATCCTCCAGGCACTATCACCACCAACCCCAAAACTTTAAATGTATCGAGTGATACATCATTTCAATGATATTGTTGCTCTTTACACAACCCTATTTTTTTCTTTCTTCAAATTTATCAATCCGTTTTCAGTAATTGGCATTGTAGTTTCTGATTTGTATGGGGAATATTGAAGTAATTAAGAGTATTTATTTCAAGTTACATGTTGATTGAGATTGAAAATGAAAATTTTGTTATACATTTTGTAGTAAATATTATTCAATTACAAAGGTATTAGACCGACACATGTTACTATCGATTAGGCCGACAACCAAAAGGCATATAGCTAACTTTCTTATCTCTAACTCTATCTCTAACTTGGAAAAAATAATTTGTGGAAGGTATTTGATCGTCAAGATGGTTGGGATCTTTACTACGTGGCAATTCATAATAAACACGGTAGTGTTTTATTCCGAGTTTTATTATAAAAGGTTATAATTTTTCCTAAGAAAAATTAGTACTTTTAATACAACTTTTAATACGATTAAAAAAATCAGTTTCCGTTTCTTTTTATAATGTAAGTTGCTTTCATGCTAGGTAACAATCTTTTCATAAACTAGTATAGATAAAACAAAGGTCTTTATACAGGGTGAGTCACGAGGAAAGGTAAATATTTTAAGGAAAGATAAGATAAGATAATACATATATTTATTGGTGTTAATATACTCGTGATTTAAGTATTTTTAAGGAGAGGTAGTATGGGTGAAAATTACAAAAATCATCTGAACATAAGTATAATTCGCCTTTTTAATTTTTTTTTTTGACAAGTGAATTGAAGTACACGGTTCAATTTTAGAGAATTTGCGTAATAATAATATTAATAATAGACAATACAATTCTGCAAAATTCAAGCAGCTATATCTCCGAAACTATTGAGAATTATACTTACGTCCATATGATTTTTTTTATATACCGAGTGTCTGAGATAAGGGGCGAACATAGGAATTTGTGTGAATGTAAAACATGTAAAATGAAATATGTGTAATTATTAGCTCCCCTATTAATTTTAGAGAAAAATCGTAAAAGTTTTTTTTTTAAATGATTACAAATAATTACAAATTCGTGCTTGTCGTTTGGGATAAATCATAATAATAACATGTAATTAGTAGAAGAAAGATAATTTATTCATTATCATAACATTTTACAGTGGCGTCAGTTTACGCATAGTTCGTGACTTATATTTGGTTAAATTTAACAATCGACCAATTCCGTTTGTATCAGCAATTAGCAAGTTTGTGAAAAAGTTTTAAAATACAGCAATATTGATACACCAAAATTGATACACTTGCTATATTTTCTAACTTTTTCACAAACTTGCTAATTGTTGATACAGACGGAATTGGTCGATTGTAAAATTTAACCTATAATAAGTCACGAACTCTGCGTAAACTGACGCCACTGTAAAATATTTTGATAATGAAAACCCTCTCTTCATTGGAATAACTAAGATTATGGTTCATAGTAATTGATATCTGACTAGCAAAATTATTTTCACTATAACATGACATTTCTCGGCTTAATGTTACAAGGTTGTATGTGCAAATTTGCAAATTTAGGAATAAGGATTTTAAATATGTTTGCTATTACAGAAAATGATATATTTTGCACTGTAAATAGATATGTTATCACTGATTCCTAATAATCCTATTTTAACCTTCCAAAAACTTGACTGGTCCCATGTTGAAAACTTTGAGCCTGGTAACACTATAGACCTAAATATTGAAAAAAATGTTACATGCAACCTTGTAACACTAGGACCCGCATCTATAGTTCGTACTTGAACTTGAGTACGACTCAAGTCGTATATTTTGTTGCGTTTGGTTCATAAACGTATATAGAAAATACGCAACCAAATAGACGACTTGAGTCGTACTCATGCTCAAGTACGGACTATAGATACGGGCCTAAGCCGACAGTTTGTGAAACTTATGGCAATGGTTTTTATGGTACATTGTTCGACTTATTTTTATTATTTCTGAGGTGAATTCTAGTACAAACGTAAATTAAATGGATGATACATTTACAGTTTTGAATACTCTAAAAACTCTACTTTAAGTTTATATTATAGGTAAATTAATAGGTAAACTAATAATTACACATATTTAATTTTACATGTTAAGTTCCTATGTTCGCCTCGTATCCCAGACACTCGGTATATTGTGACCCATACTACCATGTCTTAAAATATGTACCTTTCCTCGTGACTCACCCTGTATTTTACTCTTCAACTGTTCAAGAAATGATTATCTTGTGGTCACTTATCATCACTTTATTTTACCTCCTGGAGGGTTTTCCACTTTTCCGTTTTAACTTAACAAATATCAATATAGTTATTGATAATCGAGTATTACTTTAAATTATCGTCCTAAAGAATTCCTCCTTCTTAATGAGGAATTGTTGAATAGAATATCTTGAAAATTTGCGAAGGGATAACAGTCGAGCTCGAGCATTACTGAAAAAGAGCGCAACACGAAAAATCCATTTATTATTTCGAAATTCCCAGGCGTTCTCGAGATATCGTCGATATACATTTCACACTATTTCCCGATAAATTGTCTGTCCAATTCTTTACCTGCAGACCGATCGGGTTGCCGCAGGCAGGATTTTGTGCGGGCGACCCTTGCGAATCGTGGCATATCCTCAAAAATATCTCGAAATGACGTCACGCCGTTGAAAAATAAACATGTTTACTTCAGTGACTGTCACCTTCGTTAAAAAAATATAACACGAGGCGATCGTCGTTTTTTATGTTGCGAAGGTGCATCGTGCACAAAATGATTTATTAATAATTCAGGCAAATATCGATAAAAATAAAATTTCGCCGAATCTTTGATTTATCGGACGACTGACCACAAAAAAAATCGCGCAGAGCCAATCTCAAAGCATGTTAAAACCACCCGCAACGGAGACTTGCAGCGCCGACTTCGACCTGATTGCTATAGACACACCCTAATCCTCTTGATGGACTATAAATAAATGAGCGTATATAAATGCTTATTTAATTATAGTCTGAGCGAGATTGTCCATCAATTCGTACATCAAACTAAAAAAAAAGTGCATTAGCGAAGGCTTTTATTGGCGATCATAGCGGTTTTTGTAAGTGTTAACTAGCAGTGATTACCTTCATTATCTCATGGACTAAGGACATAAACCGTGCAGTTGTGAAACCGATGTCGCGTTTGCATAAAAATTTCAATATTTCAAACTTGAATTGATTCATGCTACTTCGGACTTATATTCTCAGAAGATGCAAACCTTATGGAAAGATAATACCAAGGAGGGAGAATGAAGAAGAACTGCAATTTAGAATTAGCAGCTACCAGGGAATAATAGTAGATTATACCACGAGTCAATAATTATAGTTATTATTGCGAGTAGTATACTCTACTTTATATATGACTAAATAGGCTAGTAGAACATTTTTGGAGAATGAGTTTGCGTTCTTTCGAAGACGCTATTCGTTGAAGGTTGCGTACGTTTGATTGTTAATGGATTTCGATGTTTCTGGTATCAAGGTAGATGTTGTTTCTATAGCTAGTTGTACAATTTCTGGAGGTGTACAAGTGAAAGACTTCATTTTCATCCATCTCAATACAAATACACAAACACTAGGCGTTTGACAGTGGCACTTTTGAGTTTGTGTATTTTGTTTCCATGGTATTATTTAATTTGAGAAATGTTGTAAATGGAGTGCAAGATGGAATAATGACTATTAATCCCTAGTCATTATTCCCTAAGGGAATAATATATAGCATTATATTGCAAAAACCTCAAGAATAATACTTACATTATAAATTAGTCGTAGATAAAATAATAAAAACGTATGATACTTTTAATATTGCACAACACAAAGTATCATAAAATTCGGTAGATCGATAATTTTTACACTACCTTCGCTTGCTTAGTTTGGTAGTGACATTATGTTTCATTACTCTCTCTGTATCTCTCTTATGTTATCCTGAGAGTTTTTTTTTTTAAATTAATTTTATAGTTTATATGTGTACACTATCTTGAAGACAGAACAAATTAATCAACGTAATAAAACTGCATGACAAAAAGTTTGCTTTACATAGACGGAAAACGTATCAGTGTAACATTAGTTGATGTAGATACAAGTAGCAAAATGTATCTATCTGAAAATGAAAAATAATCGTGGTACCTTTTCTTCGCTATATTTATTTGTGACTAAATGTACATTTCGGTGACAACGTGACCATAATCATTAGTATACTCTCTATATGAGTATACTAATGTACTAATATACTATATAGGAGTATACTAATGATTGTGGTCACCTTGTGACCGAAATGTACATTTAGTCACAAATAAATATAGTGAAGAAAAGGTACCACGATAATTTTTCATTAGCAATTTCCTTCACGTGCTCAAGAAACATATAGTATATCTATCTGAAGATGAGTGGAGAACCCTTCACAAACAACCAAAACTCAAAACAAGCAAGGAGGGAAAAATGAGTAGATACAGATAACGCGAAAAAGTATAGGCTGTGGTTTTAAATAAGAATTTAAGCGTTCTTTGTTTTCCCAGCAGGTATCATCTATTTTAAAACAAACCTTTTCTGCCACAACTTTACAGTACCTGTTGGTGTGGACTCTGCATATTAACAGTGTACCAAACTACCTTACAGATAAAAGCGAAATACCAATATCGGACAACGTAATATCCTAGCGTTCTCCTTAACGTTGTCATGATAAATCAGATCAAAGTATTTCAAAAATATCTGTATCTGGGTCATACTCAAATGGTGTGGGATTCGTGTAACAGTGTTATTGAGCCAAAATTTAATCTAATGTGAAATACATTTACCGAAATAGGGAAGCTGCAATAAATCCAAAGCCTGAGATTGGCGATCTCGCCTTTCTTATTGGCTGCGAAAATTTCCATGGATAACTAGAGCCGAAATTTAAATGATACCTCGGTATACAGGTTGGTTCATTTGAAGTGTTACAATTTAAGAAACGGCAGATTTAAACAAAATGAAATTTGGGATAATGCAATTTGACGTTGGGGGACACTACTTGATAAGCAACTTTTCAACCCTCCTCACTTTTATAGGGGTGGGAGTGAGTTTTGAAAGTTAAATGGAAAGGTTCGATTTTTTTTTTCGATTCTTAGCCTGCAGGAAAAAGTATGTTATAACCATGGCGTAATTTATTATTTAATTTAATTTTAATAGGTGTTCAAAGTGATGGTCATCTTACTATACAGTAAGATATACAGGGTGATCCATTTGAAGTGTTACAATTTAAGAAACGGCTGATTTAAACAAAATGAAATTTGGGATAATGCAATTTGACGTTGGGGGACACTACTTGATAAGCAACTTTGCAACCCTCCTCACTTTTATAGGGCTGGGAGTGATTTTTTTTCCGATTCTAAACCTCCAGGAAAAAGTACGTTATAACCATAATTCATTATTTTATTTTATTTTAATAGATGTTCAAAGTGATGGTCACCTTTATTAACCCTATTTTATTTATTAACCTATTTATTAACCCTATATCTGTCTTCGCGCCCCATCTTCGCATAACGCCCCATCTTCATTTGTTTTCGACTTTTTACGGTTGGGTTTCTTAGGTGACAAATGGCCTGTCTAGCGACATCTAGACTCTAGCCAATTTGTTTTATTAAATAAATTGTTATTATTGTCATTATTGTCAAATTGACATTAAATTGTCTCATGCTTATATATACTGCGTTCGTTTAATACATTTTTCGAGCGAGCAGAGCGATGGGATTTTATACCACGTGACTCCCGACGAAGCCGACGGATTTTAGAATAAAAGAACGCATCCCAGCTGCCAGAGCATTCGGTGAACTACTTGACCTTATAATTCAATCTTTTATTTAGTAATCTTTTGCAATGGAAATTAACGTTGCTGTAATTTCGTGCATTTTTATCAGTTTTCGTTGAAGAAAACTAACCTACTTCTGTACTACTAATAAAATAGTTTAAATGGTCGATTAGCATGGAGGGAATCCAGTGCGCAAACGCGACCCAGATCTCGCTCCAGAAAATCGGAGGAGATCGAGCGCGCTCCATGAGCTCGCTGTGGAATAAAAGAATACGAGCAGAGGTACATCTGTTTGCTCGATTGGGAATAAAAGAACGGAAATGAGGTCTCCGATGTATCTGATGTATAAGAATGCAGAAGATGTACTTTTTCCTGAAGGTTAAAAATCTGAAAAAGAAATCATACCTTTCCATTTCACTTTCAAAAGTCATCCCCACCCTATAAAAATGAGGAGGGTTTCAATGTTGCTTATAATATCCGTGGTGTCCCACAGCGTCGAATTGCAAAATCCGAATTTTCATTTTGTTTAAATTAGTCGTTTCATAAATATCACATTGTAACACTTTAAATAGACCACCCTGTATATATTTATTTAAGTTTGTGTGCCATTCCCAAACTATGGTATTTGCAAGCAAGCGGCTTAGCGCAGTTAATGTGTGATTGGGATAGTCAGGGCGTTAATTTCAACTGATTGCCGACAGTGTTGGAGCCGAATACGGTGCAACCCTTTTATATTTTGCCATTGTTAATGTTAAACCATTACCACAAGATTGATAACTGTACGATAAACGGCAGAAGTCGACGAATTTTATACGAATCGCGCACTGTCGCACTAGATTGCACTAGATTATATTTTGATATTGTTGATGTTACAATATCAAAATATAAAAGGGTTGCACCGTATTCGGCTCCAACGCTGACAGCAACAAAAATCTTGAGGTTAGTTTCGATTCCACAAGATTGCACGATCAACGCTAGTACGTAAATGCGTCACCGTGGTGCTGCCATCTTAATGTAAATCGCCTATAGTTCAACAATGGACGCCGAAATGTGCAATTTGACGTGCCACATTGTACGCCACGAGCGTTATATTAACGCACCTCATGTATGTACAGGTGCACTCGGACATTGAAATCGACGCCAGTCCAGTTGGATTTTAAAAAGGTGACCGCGCGTCAAATTTGACCCTCGATGCTCGTCGAGGGTCAAACGTTCATGACATTCGTCGACGCTCGTGTGTGCTCCGTAATTGAATACTATATATAGCCCTTTTTTTTTTGGATGTGTGTTTGACCATTAGGAATAATTAATAAGCGGGATTGGTACGCACTAGTTTAATTGGTTTTGACGTTTCTGGGGGATTGGTAATAGAGATTTACTATAGGCATTTATTGACAGCGAAATTTCAATTTTAATTTTTCTGTTGGCTCAACTCTGCCATCTTTGTGAGAAAATGAACACACATAGGTGCACAACAATCAGGCAAGATACAAAACCTCACATTCACAAGATGTTTTCAACATTAACAATTATTTGTGTGACAATTCAACATAACCTCATAGATACCACCTTACTTGAAAGTTCGTAACACAAGATTGAAGCCACTAGATTTGTTTACTCACATTACAAAAAAAAAACGGGCTATAGGCGATTTACGTACTAGCGTTGATCGTGCAATCTTGAGCGACAGTGCGCAAGTAGTCAACTTGGTGAAATCAATGTTGCCACCATTGCACATCAGAAATCCTCTTCACATTATTATTGTACTAATAGTCGATTTACTTTATCCACACTTTATCCGCACTTTTACGTACTAAGATTGGCCAGTCCAGTCAACTGTTCTCTCCTATGTGTTTGTTGTGCGACAGTGTGCGAGGTTCGTATCAAATTCGTCGACTTCCGCCGTCTAGCCTACAGTTATCAATATTGTGGTTATGGTTGCAACCCTTTTATATTTTGATATTGTTGATGTTACAATATCAAAATATAAAAGGGTTGCACCGTATTCGGCTCCAACGCTGACAGCAACAAAAATCTTGAGGTTAGTTTCGATTCCACAAGATTGCACGATCAACGCTAGTACGTAAATGCGTCACCGTGGTGCTGCCATCTTAATGCAAATCGCTTATAGTTCAACAATGGACGCCGAAATGTGCAATTTGACGCGCGTTGGGTTTAACGCTCGTATGAACCTGCCCATAGATAGCGGGAACATCAGAATCGCTTTGAAAATCGGTTTTAAGGTGAACATTAATATTGTAAACACGAAACTTAATGCGTCAGTGGACGATTGCAGCCCTAATTACATGGACACCTGACGAGCGCGTAATTAATTTGTATCGAGTGTTTAAATAAGCCACTGGAGTGCAACATGTTTTGTGTATCTGCCGCCCACGCGTCACCTGTTATCACCGGAAAATATCTCTGATATTTTTGTTGCGTTTTTGCGTTGCTCGGTGTTTTAATATAATCAATGATTGATGCAGAAATACAGATATTGAGAATTGAATCATCAGTTCGTTTACAACGTTACATATTAATACGTACGAGGGTCATTCTTAAAGTAAGAATCGTTTGCTTATGCTATCCTCTCATAGCCTTGACAAGAGTTGTTTTGTCAACTAATGTCTTCTGTAAGTATTTGATAATTTTGTCAGTTATTTGCAAGTTTCTACGTGTGTTTCTGAGTGCGCTTGCTCAAGTATAATACACACTATAATGCCCATAATTTAAAAAAAAACAATACCTTGTCTTTAATATCTCCAAAGCTGCAACTCTCGTTTACAATCATAATAATATCTATAAAAATATCAAAAAGCTCTTCATTGAAATAAACCATCTTAGTACTGTCAAAGTGACAGTTTCGTACTTTTGTTGCTCGAATGTCATGTTTATTGTGTACAAGGTGTATCTAAATGCTTGTAATTGCGTCACCATGTAAAATATTTTGGTTCCGCTCCAGTAAAAATAGTTATATTTTTGACATAGGCAACATCATTTACGCTCATTAGTCATGAATGAATATGGCAATAAGAGTTATCTTCATGCTATTCAAATTTCTATTGTGGAATTTGATATTTGACTGCTGAAATACGAAATTATTACTTTCAGCAATATTTGTGGCTTCCAGACACATGAAAAGACAATAATGAAGAATGATTTAAAGACGCACGAGACATTTCACTCATTACTCATGAAGGTGGCAATAAAAGCTATCTTCATGCAATTCAAATTTCTATTGTGTCATTTGATATTTAACTACTCAAATACTATAGTAGTTTGTACAACTAGAGTGGATACGATGCCCATATCGCACGAGGTGGAGTTTGGCGCACGACGCCGCAGGCGGAGTGCGCCAAACCTCCGAGTGCGATATGGGCAATCCACTCGAGTTGTACACACTACTTTTTCTACGACAAAAACGAATAACAATGTTATGTAAATGGATTTACTAATAAATGTCAGTGTGACACATTTGAATGTCATTCATCATTCAATACATTTAATATATTAGAATTACTATAATATAATATACTTTGCCTTCGACTTTTCCGGAAGTAATGATTTATATGTATCATTCGCGGACTGCCGAATATCGGGGGGTGTACAGCTTAATGATGAATCGCTTTCATTGGAAATCATAATTCAGCACTGTAAAGATAATTGTAATAATGTCGATTTGACTTTTTGCTTATTAATTTGTCGTTGACAACTATGACAAATTTATGAAAAAACATGTTGCTCTGCAATTTTCCATCTCTCTGATTGGTGGATATCATATCCGCACACGTGTGTGGGAATGAAAATATATCCACATTGTTCATTGCAATAGGCCACATATATGTATAGTAGTCTATGAAAGAATATGCTAATATACATATAGGAGTAGAAAAAATTATTATTAGTTTCAGCAATATTTGTGGCTTTCAAGCTCATGAAAAGACTACAATGAAGAATTACTTAAGGGCCTACTAGTTTAAATGTACATTATTTACAGAACCTTGCTTTTAAAATCGAGGGCATTCTTAAATTGTGTGTAGATAAAAATAACCAGGTATGCATGAAAATGAAGTCCTCACAGGCAACATCCCCAAGTGGGCAGATTACTCCACGGCACAAACAACCTGTAAACTGAAAATCATGCAGGAATTAATGAAATAAACGAGCTGCGATTATCTAATAATTGCTCCGCTTTACATCTGACAATGTTACAAAATGTTTTACTATTGCAAATTGAGGACTAGCAGGCAATAAAACAATCACATATAGTTACTAAAGTAATCAAAGTAAATTATTTAATAAACAGAAACATTAAAAGAAGTAAAGATTTAGAAAAGATAATTAATAAATAAAATATATAATCAAAACAGATGTTGAAAGTGTGTAGCATTTGCTTGTAAACACATTTGCACTCGTCTTTTATTGTTGAAAATGTTGATTAGCATTTGAAGAGTTATGGTTCGGCAAACATTTACAATTTCTGCCATTAATTCTTCCAACGTATGCAGTCTTCTTTGGAAAACTCTATGTTTTAAATATCCAAAAATTGAGTAGTCCAGTGGAGTTAGATCTGGAGAGCGTGGCGGCCATAGTCCTTGACTAATTTGTCTATTATAAAAAAATTCTTGCAGATAGGCTAACGTTGCTCTGGCTGTATGAGCTGTTGCACCATCTTGTTGGAAATATCCATTCTGAAATTCTTCAACATCTAATTGGTCTATGAAAGGCTGGACAATTTGTTCCCGATATCTCACCGTTTATTGTGTCATGCAAGAATATAGGCCCAATTATTCTACGGCGAGACACAGCCAACCAAATTTCAACCTTCTGAGGATGTAGTGCTGCTTCCACAAAAGATGAGGGTTTGCAGCATGCCAGCGCCTATAGTTTTGTGAATTAACATATCCTGATAGGTGGAACCAAGCCTCATCACTGAAAAATGTTAAATCGAGCAATCGATCGTCGTTTAAATTTTCCATAAACCATCGGCAATAACTCAATCGGCGTTGAGGATCCACTGGCAACAATTCTTGCACCACTGAGACCTTATAAGGGTTTAAATTCAACCTGTTTCTCACAATTCTATGGCAGGTGCTAGAGGGAATTCCAGCTTGCATAGTCAATTTACGAATTGACTTTTGAGGGCTTACTTCGAGTCGTTCACGAACATCTGCAACAACCTCTCCTGATACTGAGGGTCTGCCTGAGCATTTCGCTTTCTGAACACTACCAGTTTCCCTAAAACGGTGCACTATTCGTGAAATATATATTGACAAAACCGAGTATTCAAATTGGTGGTCAGGGAACTTTTGTTAAAATTCCCGAACGCACTCTGGAATTGAATAAATCCATTCTCCATTTTAAAATCGTCCATTACGAAAGTAAGCCTCAACAATAAAAGTGTTCTTCTGATCTGTGTACATTTTACAGTTCTACAGTTGTCTGACAGTTGACAAGTATGTTTGACAGTGACAGTTCTCAAATAGTACGGTATACAAATTTGAAAGGCGGCATAATTGAATTGAAGTGATTACATAACAACAATCATTTAGGTACACCTTGTACTTTGCTTACCTCAAAAAATGATTTCTTGCAAACTAATCGAAAGATTTTTAAAAGTAATGCACCGTTGTATTGTAAATTAAGTAAGCTTTCAAATGAGCTATCATTCAACACCTAGCCCTATTAAAAAACAATGGGCTTACCTCCTCTGCGCTAAGGTAGTTTAACAACTGGACATTTGTTAGCCAAAAGTTGGACCCCTTTCATTAAATTTCCTTTCTTCTGGTACACCGTGTATACGGATTAGAAGCGCTCTGCAAAGATTTTGCAGACCGTTCCTATTAGCAACTGCCTGGGCTACCTACTTATCAATACACCCTCGTATACTTCCGAGACGCTTCTTTTAGAATTGATTTCGTTTCGACTCGCAATTACAATTTACTGCGACTTCTGACCCCCGCGAGGTGTTCAGGACAACGCTTCCCCATAACACATAATTGCTTTACTTTACGGCATCCCGACCCCTTTGCCCCTTCTTCCGGCGCATGCAAAACGCGTCTATCTACATTTTACACCGCTCTCGTTACGGCAATTGGACATCCTGTCTAGTCTCGCACCAGCGGCGTGCCACTATTTTATAAACATGATTACGTAACAACAATAAGCAATCGAATCTATAATTTATGTTCCGATGTCGTTTGTAATGATTTCGTGCTAATTTCTATATTTTTTTTACATTCAAGAAACAATCAAAATTAACACATGTCTCTCGACTTGATTACCGTAGCTTCAGGGTGACACTAAGGTAGTTTAATTAGTTTAGTTCAGTTCTAATCGAGTTTAGTCTAAAACTCGAAAATACATTATTTACGGGGTTATAATTTTTCAATAAATATTATTCAATGTTAGGCTCCAATGAATTATTTTGTCATGTTACACTTGTTTGTTAATTAATAGTACCAATTATTTCTTCTTTGGCCTTTTTGCATGATTAGTTTTATTGTAACTTAATTTTGCATGAGTATATTTTCAAATCAAGAATGTTCTAATTAGTCCAGTCATTTTAGCGCCAAAACGCTGTTTTGGCGGAAACAAATAATATAGTTTTGAAATTTGGTATATATACTCTTGAATACTCTAGTATCAAATATCCGTCAAGTTTCCCCTCCCCATGTGGGGCCTTCATCCCTTAATATTGAAAAAGCATCCCCCAAATGGCGAACTTATCTCGTTAACGGTGCATCGCCTGAAAATTTTCATATCGGGTCAAGTTGAACGAAACAATTTTTTTAACAAAAATTATAATACACGGTTTGCCAAGCCATAGTTTTTATATTAGAGATTCCTCCATACTAATATTTTAGGAAACTAGAACAAAACTGTATATTTTTGAGTAAACATATCGTATTACAAGAATACTTACTAATTTGTAGCTATGGTTGATACACACTCACTAATAAATTACATATTTTTTTAATATAATTGCCAGCTACGATATAAATTTAAAAAGTTCATTTTTAATATATTTGAAATACGTTTCCTTTTCCAAATTACCCATTCAATTTTAATAACGATTACTTGATATATCTATTCTTCGGTACTCTGATAATGCTTCTTTATCGGATCAACCTTCGTATTTCAACCGAATCGTCCACGTTTCTTACCTTATTTAACCAAGGACACAGTTTACATGCTTCATAAACAGTAGTGTAAAAATAGACGAGCACTGCGGTTTCTCCTCGCGTTTCGTTAATCGTAATTTTCATAATGAATGGTGCAATTTGTGTTGTTTGTATCGTTGGCTTCGACTGGAAACTTTTAAATTGAGTTCCATTCGACCTTCGTGAGGAATCACCCGAGAAATTGCTGTACTGAATATGTGATTTCTTGGGAAATATTTATTTACTGCAGCAATAATTGCGTTATCAAGTCTATATTTTAATTAAATAATAGTTATTTTTCCAATTAATATTAAGAAAATGCTCATTTTATATATTAAATATCATTATTAAAATAACAGTGTAATCATAAGTATGAATAAAATGTTAATAATAAATGTTGACAGGTACACTTTATCGACACTGCAATTGACAGCATACAGAATAAATGCACTTTCTTTGAAATTTTCGTTATTTATAAAAAAAAAATGTGTTACTTCACGCAAATTCTTCAATTTGCCGATTTAATAAACATTTATGTACAGTCATGCTCACATAAATCTGGTACAAACATATTGACATTGCTATATAAAATTGCTATTGTAACCTAATTCCTTGTACTAGATTTATGTGAGCATGACTACATGAATTTCCTAGGAAATATATATATATATATTTTTTAAATTCGGATAACGAAATTGGCAAAAATATTGTATGATACGTGAATAAATAAATGTTATCCAGTCAAAAACATTATCACACTCGGCTTCGCTTCGTGCGCTAAACTATTTTGTTCGTGGATAAAATTCGTCTTTATTCATACCATAAATACCTATCATTATACAATATATTGTTTAAAATAGGTTTAACTCTTCGAGCGTCTGCGAGACCATCAATGAGCGCATATTTTTTAATTTTTTAACTCATTAAATGAACAATATAATTCCAATGTACAGGTAATGGCTGTAATGGCCGATATTCAATTAAAAACAAACTTATTAAATGACTTTCATTTGTTTTGAAATTTAAAGTTAGGGCAAGAATGCTATTTCACAGCCAATTGCACTGTCGTATGTGTGCTATATAAATGACACGAAAAATATTCTACTAATTTAATTGGCAGTCCTCGTATGTATATTACATTCACGACCTTTTGTCAACCGAGCTGGGTTTTCTTTTTGTCATGTTGGACAAACTGATTCAATGATGCAACGGAAGTTAATTATTTTACTCACAATGAGTTGAAAATATGTGCATTTATGCATTTTAGCGACTCGGGAAGCGACTCATTGTATAATTGTATTTCCCGGCTAGCCGGGAATACATTTTCTCAACTAGCTGTCACTGTCACTTTGATAAATCACAAAACTTTTAAAGGAAACTAAGAACACTATTAAACTATTTAAAACAATGAATATTGACGGTTACAGTACTATTATGATTGCTATTGACTCTTAACGTCAAGCCATGCTTTTCCTGTAAATTATATTGCCGAGTGTTATTTTTAAATTTTTGATTGACAAAATATTTGCATCTGTCAAATACAGATTTGCATCTGTACCCTCGGCAACAATTTCAGATTAGTATACAGCCCTCGCGGGAAAGATCATTCCAGCCTCGTGCTTATAGCTACCCTCGGCGCTTGGCGCCTCGTGCATCTAAACAAGCACATCAGTACAGTGATTCGTTTCCCCTCTCGGTATGTAATGTAGTGTTTTGTGTCGATGTCTATTAGACATTTGCTTCCTAGTACATTGTCAGATTTATAATTTCCTGCAGTTCCATTTTCATCTCTAATAATTTAAACTTTCCATCTGGCAACAATGTTATTTAAAAAATATAACCTCAAATTGAAAACAATTTAACCTAAAAAAAATGACGAGTTCCATTGGGGAATCCAGTATTTCCGAAACGCTACCAACAAAATTACTAGATATTCATAGACTCCCCTGACGCAAAAACATCGTGAATGGAGAGTATGTGCTAGAGCTCGAAACTCATAAATGGCAGCATTCCATTGGTTAATAAAACACATCCTTACTATTATCACGTGCCAGTGCAATTAGTCATCGCCATGAATGTGTTATGGTCACCGAAAAGTAATTATATAGCACTTGTCACTTTTGATGATTTTGGAGAAAGAAGTTTGAAATTTCAGAACGACCCTGTACCATTGATAATCCAAAAATACTGTGCAAACGGAAGAAAGGCTTCTTAGAAAATACTGTCATGGCAAAGGATATAACATAATTTTTGCCCTAAGTTCATAACGTTTGATGACATTTTTTATTTCCAAGTCACTCTTCTCCGCTTTGTGCCGCGAAAAAAAAATCTCTTGTGATTGACTTGTGCAAGAATATGACCAATGTTGAAAAGAGGTAATTTTTTCGTAGAACTAGTCGGTAAAGGGAAATTTTAATTTATTTTTGACGATTTTTGGCTAAAAATATTAATAGAGTTACTTGAAGTTACTTGAATATTACTTGAGTTATAGTTTCTGAGTAAGTACTGCTCAGAGCATTGCCGATAATGATATAATTAATTTATCATACAAATAAATATTTGTGTCGAGAGCCAGGACATCAGACTTTTACACAAATACAAGGTGTTTTAAAAAGTTTACACGCTTTGATAGATGATAGTAGAGATCAAAACAAGAAACAAATGCTAATAAACCCAGGTCCAATAATCAACTGTTTTCAAAATATAAAATTTTGAAATTTCATTTACCCATTCCAGTTTGAATTAATCTAACAATCAAAATACCGTAAAACAAAGTTGTCCTGTTGACAGTGACAGTAAGCCAGTATAGTAACGCAATGGTTGCATTTACTTCAGCGGAATACGCCGATATGCATTTGTGCTATGGCGACGCTCGACCAAATTCGCGTGAAGCTAAACGTATTTATCAGCGAAGATTTACTTTGAGGCATATTCCATCACATAACATTTTTCAAAAAGTCGACCGTGGGCTCGGAGAAACAGGATGCTTTAAGCCACAAAAATCAGATAGTGGCAAACCTCGTACAGTTCGAACAGCAAATAACGAAAGGGCTATTTTGCAAGCTTTACGGATAGAAGGTCGCAGCGAAGTTACTGGAAATCGGACAGATCTTGCTCGATCGCCCACGAATATTCGAGAAGGCTTGCGCACCTATACAAGAAGGTTGAGTCAAGCGGGACGGGCAGAGTTAGTTAATAATTGTTCTAGTGTGCGGTTCGCACCAATTCTAAAGCCTTTTTAAGTGAAATACTCGGTGAAATGTCTTCGCAGAAAAGAAAAATACCGAACGAACATCGAGTTTATAATGACCGTTGGGAATCAGACTATTTAACCACAAACAACAATAATAAAGTTCAGTATATTGTTTGTGTGCAAGTACTATCGGTTCTTAAAGAATATAATATGAAACGACAATGCACTACGTTACACGAGAAAACGTTTCAGCAATATACAGGGGAGTTAAGAAAGGCTATCATTACAGATTAAAATAAAAAAATAAAAAAAAGAACGTTTACTAAAAATCTTGCCGTTGCCGCTTCTTACGAAGTAGCGCTGGAAATTGTCAAAGCGAAGAAAGCTTTTAGTAATGGAGTACTTATTAAAAAGTGTGCAATCAAAATGGCAAAACAATTCAATGAAACAAAAATTGCCGAAAAATTTGAAACAGTGTCGCATCAAACAATTGCAAGACGGGTGGACCATATTAATCAATATGTATCCAAAAAATTGCATGACACGGTTGAAAAATGTAAATCTATGCCTGGATGAAAGCACTGATCTGACCGATATTAGCCAGCTTGTAATTTTTATCCGAACTATTCAACACGACTTCAGTGTAGCAGAGGAGGTGTTTGATCTTATTCCTCTCCATGGTACAACCAAGGGTACGGATATTTTTGAAGCTATAAATAAGGTGGTGTCAGACTACGGGGGATTCGATAAATGTTCCCGTATTGTCACTGATTGAGCCAGAGCTATGATTGGAACTGACATTGGATTTGCAGGACTCTTGAAACAAAACAATATCAACTGTCCTGTGATAAACTATATTATTTACCAAGAGGCCCTATGTGGAAAATCGTTACGTCAAATGAATGTCATGAAAGTGGTTGTTAAAATAACTAATATTATTAGAGGGGGCAATCATGCTTTGACTCACAGGAAGTTTCGTGATTATTTAGCCGAAGTAGATGCTACATATGGGGACTTGTTACTTCACACCGATATTCGTTGGTTAAGCGTCGGAAACTGTTTGCAACGATTCTTCGCTCTATGCAAGGGATTCCTATTTTCCTTAAAGATGTAGTCAAGTCCAACACTACGGAAGTGGAAAATCAAATGGTAGATTCATAATTTTTAGCAGACCTTGCTTTTTTAACAGACCTGACATCTCACCGTAACGAATTGAATTTGAAGCTACAGGGAAAACAGCAGAATATTGCCAACTTATTTGGATAGTCTTCATTAGAAAAAAATGATTTTTTTTCCAAGTTGTAAAGAACATTTTGAAGAAATAACGGATTTTGTGGAAGTTTCAAATTTACCTCACCTAAAATATATTGACACAATTGCAGAAGAATTCGAAAATCGATTTAGCGTCTTTAAAAAAACCGAACGAGAGATTTCAGTTTTTACTTAACCCCTTACAATTTAAGTTGAGAATGTAAGCAGAGCAGACCTTCAACTAAAATTGCGTGATTTGCAACCAGATCCTTTTTGAAGTACCAACCAGAACTGAAACTAGATTGGACTTTTTCAAGTTGCTACCAGAAGAACGATACCCCAACTTGCGAAACACTTACACTAGGCTCAATGCTGTGAAGCACGTATCTTTGCGAAAGCAGCTTTTCCAACATGGAATTTATAAAGTCAAAATATAGATGTTCCCTCTCTGATTTTTTGAAGTCACTTACTCAGTTGCTTCGTTTATCAACAACAAATATTAAAGTTAATATTTTTTTTTGCTTGGGGGTACTTGAAGATGTTTACGAAACATAAGTAAATACAGAGAAAGAAATTTCGCAGAGAATTGTTGACGCTTGTCAAAAAATCAAGGCGTGTTGGATCCAGTGCGTGCATCTTTTCGACGGCGAGTGCAACTGTGTACCATGGAGAACAGTTTGAACTATATTTGCGATAAATTTTAATACCTTAAATGCGTTATCAGTTCTATTTGGTTACTTTTTAATTTTTGACTAGTAAATGTTCAATTAAACCATATTTTGAAAACAGTGGTGTGTTGGATCTGGGTTTATTAGCATTTGTTTCTTGTTTTGATCTCGACTCTCACCTGTCAAAGCCTGTAAAGTTTTTTTTAAACACGCTGTATATACTTGCATTTATAATAATAATAATAAATTTTATTTGCTATACAAATACATAGCAGCGTCATGTCTGCGTTATTCAAGTTGCTTCGCGAACAAGAGTTCTGAGCGAAACAACAATAGACACCAGAAGGGATACTCGACTGTTTATGCATTTCCGGTATGCGTGCTGCGTGAGGGATCCCTCTCCCCGTGCCGCTGCCGGATTAATGGCATCTTCCTGTCATTACCCCGCGCGACGAGTCGCCCATGGCGCGCCGCCGCCGCAGCGCGCGTCTCCATCGTCTTTCGCTGCCGTCCGCCTCACTCTTCCTCCGGCCGCCCCCCTAGTCTGGAAGGGTTACCGCAAGTCGGGCCGCAAGTTCACGTCCGACGAGCGGCCAGTCGTTAATGGTCTGTCTGTCTGTCTGTCTGCGTTCCGAGGTCCGCGCCGGTCACCGGACGTGTGTGCACCGTGTTTACGGTACTTTCGAACCGTGGAGTTTGTGAAGTGAGTTTCTGGTTCTCAGTGCCCCAGTGTGTGATCCACAACGCTGCAACTTCTCAGATGGTACTGCCAAAAATGTTCACCGCCAGAGTAACACACCAAAAACTGAGAAAGAAATACTATAACCTAGTACTGCCGTTTATACCGGTACCCACCAATGTCCGTTATGCTGGAAATTACTAACACGTAAAGGAGTTCCTGGTTATCAGTCGGCTAATCGGATATTTTAGGCCCTAAAATACTTCCGGTACATATATATTTTACTGATATACTAATATCTGCCATCATTTCTTTGCGCAAATTTTCCTCATCGGACACTCAACATTTGCGAATTTATAATCTTTTACCAGCTGTCATGCAGACACTGAAGTTTGTTTTGACAATATTTTCTTCAATGTATGCAGCAACTGCCATTTCTTCAGTGTGTGAGGTTTTATATTTACCCAATCAGGAACCATAAATTGTTAAAATCGTAGCTTCTGTCTGATTCATTCTCAGATTCATAATTAAAGATCTCGAAAACTACGTGAATACTTCATTACCTGCGGACAACTCCAAAACTTCGGAATACGTCATTGAATCATGTTCATATTTTTATTAATTCGGAATTTACATCCATTCGCATTGCCAAATTCTTCATTTCAAAAGTGCGGGAATGATGTTTCTTAATTGTCGCGTCCAAAACTTCGAATTGACAATTTCTTCGCTTGCTTTCCAGACCATTACTAACGTTCATATTGAAGTGTAAACATTGGCAAGGTTTATTGGGTGTGAACAATAAACACATTACACATCGTGTAACGTATAAAACGTAGAATTGATAATCACTTAGCTCCCAGTTTCTTATGTCAACCAGTTACTTCGGAATTAACAAATAATCCAGAAAATAAAAACATCAGCCAGCTCAGAACATCAATTGGACTTAACAACATATCTTCGTTGTCTGGGACAACTCTTCTCCATCGTGTAGGCAAATATTCCTCATCGCTCAGCTGTGAAAATGACAACCTCTAAGCTGTCTGATCATAATTTTAAAATGAAGCTATAGACATTTGCAAGCTTATCCACCAGTTTCTTGTGTCAATCAGTTATTTCAGAATTAACAAATAATCCAGAAATTAAAAACATCAGCCAACTCAGAACATCAATGGGACTTAACAACTATCATATCTTCCTTGTCTGGGACAACTCTTCTCCATCGTGTAGGCAAATATTCCTCATTGCTCAGCTGTGAACGTGACAACCTCTAAGCTGCCTGATCTTCATTTCAAGACGAAGCCATAGACATTTGCCAGCTCTTATCTACCAGATTCTTGTGTCAACAAGTTACTTCGGAATTAAAAATAATCCAGAAATTAAAAACATCAGCCAACTCCGAACATCAATTGGATTTAACAACTATCATATCTTCCTTGTCTGGGACAGCTCTTCTCCATCGTGTAGGCAAATATTCCTCATCGCTCAGCTGTGAAAATGACATCAATTGGATTGAACAACTCCCTTAACTATCTTCCTTGTCTGGGACAAGTCTTCTCCATTGTGTAGGCAAATATTCCTCATCGCTCAGCTGTGAAAATGACAACCTCTAAGCTGTCTGATCTTCATTTCAATACGAAGCTATGGATATTTGCAAGATCCTATCTACCAGTTTCTTGTGTCAACCAGTTACTTCGGAATTAATAAATAATCCAGAAATTAAAAACATTAGCCAACTCTGTACATCAATTGGACTTAACAACTATCATCTCTTGTTGTCTGGGACAACTCTTCTCCATCGTGTAGGCAAATATTCCTCATCGCTCAGCTGTGAAAATGACATCAATTGGATTTAACAACTATCATATCTTCCTTGTCTGGGACAGCTCTTCTCCACCGTGTAGGCAAATATTCCTCATCGCTCAGCTGTGAAAATGACATCAATTGGATTTAACAACTATCATATCTTCCTTGTCTGGAACAAGTCTTCTCCATTGTGTAGACAAATATTCCTCATCGCTCATCTGTGAAAATGACAACCTCTAAGCTGTCTAATCTTCATTTCAAGACGAAGCTATAGACAATTGCAAGCTCGTATCTATAATTTTATTACGTTTTAGAACTGCGAATAAACTGTTCCCATTGCCAAAAATCTTTCGAATTTACTAGTTCACTATTACGTTAATACAGGTACATTGGCAAGTACTAGCCTCAGGATTTGCACCTCTTCCTGAGTTAGCCTATAATTTTGTGTACCTTGTGACATCTTACATTCCGCACTATTATCAATTTAGAAGGGAAATCCGAGGATTTGGCAATATTTTGGAAATTACGCTGGCTTGACGCCGGCACTCGAATAAGTGTTGTTATCTACAATTATCCTTAGACTATCTTATTTGCTTAGTAGCGCCATTCCTCGTGGCAAGGTCGTTAGGGAGTTATGCAAAACTGTAATGATGAACATTATTTTATCTTCAAAATCCATATTATCCCAGAACAAAAACTGATTATCGGCATGGTCTTATCTTTAATTCTCCTCGCGGAGTACCACCTGTTTCTTGCGTAGAATTAACTTTAATCTATCTTGACGATATCTCTTCCTTATCGTGAGGTTGTCTTTTACTCATCATGAAGATTAACTCTTTCTCATCGAGGGGGTTACATATACCTCCTCTCCATCGTGCACATAACTATTCTCCATCCCTTTGTGAGGATAACTATTCTCCATCCCACTGTGAGGATAACTCTTTCGTATCGCTAAAAACTTTTAAATTCACAATCTCTGAGCTTCCGGACATATATTTGTCTATAACTGGACTAGCCGTTGTCAAGCTCTTAACTGCTATTAGCCTGAAGATAAGCGAGGCATGTTTTGTGTTCATGAAGGACATGGCACCGCGTGGCCAGGTCAGGTATGCTGATATACCAGGCGGTTTTGAATGCACTAACGTGCGTCTAATTTGTTTGTGTAATGAATTGGTAATTCCTATTACGAGCTTGCGATCGATTCATAGCGATAAGCGCTCGGGACTTGGAACTTATTTCTTGTGAATCACTGGATTTTCATACGATAATCGTTATAATTATAACCAGAATATGTACTGTTGTTTACATCAGTTTATGTAATTATCATAGCAATCATATTTGCTATACCTTATACCCGTGGTTCATAAACTTTATAACCCGCGGCACCCTTTTTGAACCAAAGTTTTCCCAAGGCGGCCTTCCCTTGGTCAAATCATTACTAATCATAATTTAGAGATAAAAATAAATAAAGCACGAATAACACTAGGACGTAAATATAACACTAGGTCTACAATATATTAATACTCTGCATACTACAGAAAAACATTGGATATGGTGTTAATGCAGGTGGTACAGGCGTACAATTACAAAAAAAACTTTGTTGTTGCATGCAAATTTCTTCAATAACTTAGTGAGCAACTTCTGGTTCAAGTTCTGATGCTCGTTTTCATTTTATGTTATTAGTGTATTTCTGTAGTTAGAAATGTTGTCATCAAAAGGCCATTTAATTCATCCATGCATAATTTATCGTACGTTTTATCTGCCTCTATTTTATTACGGCTTAATCTAATTGATAAGCACGAAATCCCCCATCTTTTATATGGGTTTTAATGTGCGCATTAAAGCACAACCGAGGCTAATCGAATTACTGGATGAATACCCGAAGCGCATTCCATCCAGATACTGAACGGCTTCCTTATGTAGGTTATTACCTATCCGTCCCTTGATCATGTTTATCGCTGCCCGTGCCTTTTCTTCATCCATCCTGTTTGGACTACGACTTGGTGACAAGCCCCCTCCATTCGTAAGCCGATTAGATTACTGGCCAGTGGCGTGGGAGTGGAAGATTTGATACTAGATAGGACCGTGCCGAACCCAACGGGTTGAAGTGCGTTTCGCCATAAGATACCGGTATTCGTGACCAGTATTAATCTGCTAGATGCGATGAAGTTTATGATGCCGTGTACTGGCGTTTATATGACGTGATGGATTAATAGATTTTGCCTTTATTTAAAACGGATCACTGGGCTTCAGTTTTGTCGGAAATATATTTATGGATGCATTACGCCATCAAATGTGAACTACTTTCACCATTGTGTCGTAAAGCAAGTTATGTGGAGAAATATGGAATCCCCCCCGCACCAGCAAATTATGAGCACACAATGTTGCTCAAATTTAAGTTTGCACACAGATATGTGTGAAAGTGGTTGTAGGTTTTGGGGAAAATAGATTTCCCCCAATCCGCTTCATGTGCTGCTAATACTAATAACCAAACTTAATACCTGCCAAGCAATACAAAGATTTACACCCACAGGAAATTAAAAGTGCGTCAAGCAACTAGTTTCTTACTTCGCTAGAGGTGTCTATCCGGAATACAGGGTCCTGCAACAGTGCATCGGGCTTTCCTAGTGCGTTTCCCGTGAAAGATAGAAAACAATGTTTCGTACAAAAAGTTATTGGTTTAAAATTCTTTATGTTGTAAAATTATTTTCAAATATACAGAGTGTCCCAATTTTGCGGAATATCAAAAACAAACATTTTTTTAAATGGAACACCCTGTATTTATTCAAGGTTTCTGATGACATTTTTCAACCTCTACATTGTTGTCTATTTACTTTTGAATTGTGTTATAGTGTTGCCAATTTACAATTTTTTTCTCCAAATATCATGCATAAACAGACTCAACTTTAAAAAATCGTAGCGACCTCGCCTTTTGAAGGTAAGAATAAGTTTTAGCAATATTCTCAGTGTGGTTAATAAGCAACATGTTGGTAATGAGCAATTTGAATTCAGTAATATAGGATGTAATACATTGATTCTTACTTACATTTTGGCAGTTGTTTTGTCTCAACATGACTTACTTTAGTGCATAGAAATGTAATTAAATGGTTACTTTTGTGAAAAATATTGAATATCTCAACAACTATAGGGTTCTGACATATGATATGCACCATCAAATTAAAGAGAAGAAAAAGACCTACCGAATAATGACATAAAATATTGGGCATACCATTAAAAAAAAGGGGTTATACCGCTTTGAAATTTGCAAAGTTTGGCATTTTTTTCTGGACCCCCTGTATTACTAAATTCAAATTTCTCATTACAAAAAGGTTGCTTATTAACCACACTGCGACTATTGCTAAAACTTATTCTTACCTTAAAAAATGAGGTCGTTGCGACTTTTTAAAGTTGAGATTGCTTATGCATGATATTTTGAAAAATAAATTGTAACTTGGTAACACTGTAACACAATCCAAAACTAAATAGACAACATTGTAGAGGTTGAAATATGTCATCAGAAAACATGAATAAATACAGGGTATTCTATTTAAAAAAATGTTTGATTTTGTTATTCCGCAAAATTGGGACACCCTGTATGTTTGAAAATAATATTACGGCATAAAGATTTTTAAACCAATAACTTTTTGTACGAAACATTTTTATCTATCTTTCACGGGAAATGCGCTTCTAGCGCATTTCCTCGCATTTCTAAAGACTCTGTATATCAAACTAAAACAGGATGTATTTATATTTCTGATTGTTTCTCATATTAATGTTATTGTTATCTTCAGTGAAACATCATACTTCCTTAATAAAATTATTTATTTTTATTTGCAACCAGTTTCGGCTGATCTTTCAGCCATCTTCAGGCAAAATTGTCGAATATTAAGAGCGACAGTATATCGTGGGGGTATTATACATAGGTGTTCACAAAATTTGTATTGTTTAACTGATAAGAGTGTGTCCTTGACGACAATGACCTCAAGGATCATATTTCACCCAAAATTTCAACTGCACCAGTGAGAAGCAAATGCCAGTCTGCAAAATTTCGAATAGTTGACATGGAATAGTTATAACGATAAATATAACACTCGATCTGAATGATCAAATTCTTACTAAATTTATCAAATTTGATCCTAAATGTTAACATAACTTGTCGGAATGTAAAGAAGATTTCATGGTTCTACCTGCATTTCACAAATTTTGATGGCAAATGTTAAAATTTGAATTAGTTTAAGGACACACATCATATTTCACCTAAGATTTTAACGGAACTAGTGAGAAACAAACACCAGTCTGCAAAATATAATTGATAATTCGAACTTATAAATTGTTTTTATAAGATTTGAGGCTAATATGACTGGACTATCAACGATGTTAATAATTTAAAGTGGACTTTTCAAAAGTGAATATTCTTTGTTAAAATTGGTTATGGAATGGTATTCATAAATTTGGACAACATTATGATTTCATAATGATTTTTAAAATTTAACATTTCTAATTTGATCTGAATTTTGCCATATTTGGTTTGAATTTTGCAAGTTTGATGTAAACTTGCCAAATTTGGGCTGTCATTGTTTCGAAAACACTCAAATTAATAGTCAAATTTGAAAAGTTTCCAATTTTAACGAGTTACGACTTTTAAAGTGTAATTTTCAAATTTTAACAATAAATGAAAAATATTCATATTCAAGAATTGTAAAAAAAATTTGGTCGAGACGGGTAAGGGGTATAATATAATAAGGGTACAAGGTAAATTTTGGACAACATTATGATTTCATAATGATTTTTAAAATATAACATTTCTAATTTGATCTGAATTTGACCATATTTGGTTTGAATTTTGCAAGTTTGCTAGAAGCTTGCCACATTTGGGCTGTCTTTGTTTCGAAAAGACTCAAATTAATGGCCAAATTTGAAAAGTTTCCAATTTTAACGAATTACGACTTTTAAACTGTAATTTTCAAATTTTAACAATAAATAAAAAATATTCATATTCAAGAACTGTAAAAAAAATTTGGTCGGCGGATAAGGGATATAATGTAATGAGGGTATAAGGTTAAGGGTAAGTGGTAAGGTCGAAGCTGAACTTTTATAAAAATTTGCCATATTTCAAGACAATTTATAGCGTTTAACTGTAATTTACAAATTTATTCAAAAATTTTCAGCGCTATTCCTAAATTTTAATAAAATATATGAAATTTTGTTGGCAGGTGGCAAATTCCATGGGTAATTTTAATAGAAACTCACAAATTCTATTGTCTGTTGTCACGTCCAATGTTAACAATGCATTATCGACAAATTATAAGATTTAATATGAATTATAAAATTCTGACTGCAGTCATCAAATTTTATTCTAAATGTTAACATAATACGTCAGAATTCAAACGATTTTACGATTTCACCTGACGTTTTTCTATGGTTTTTTGTTATAATTTTACGATTTTCTATGAGATTCACAAATTTGGGATACAAATGTTAAAAATTGACCTTTTGTCTAAAATTGCAACAGAGCTAGTGAAAAGTAAAGTTTATTTTTAAATTTTCACTTTATATTTTGCAGACTGGCGCAAAAATTAATTGACAATTCGAATATTTGAACTCGGAGAATAGATTTTTTAAAGATTTTGCATTGTACTCACCAATTTGGTCAATAAATGTAAAATTTTGACAGCGATTCTTAAATTTTGATTGAAATTTGATCTGAATTTTCCATATTTGGTCTGAATATGTAAAAGTTGGGCTGTGGTTGTGTGTGGGTCAAAAATCCACATTAGTGATCAAATTTGAAAAGTAATTTTAACGATTTACTAGTTTTCATCTGTAATTTTCAAATTGACTAAATGGACTGGCCACATTTGATACGCTAGGCATGTTAATAACCTATAAATAAAACTTTCTATACGTCAGAATTCAATCGATTTTACGACTAGTCATATATTGTTTTTCTTTTTTCCAATACGTTACTTATTATTCCAAGTATTGATTTTGAAATTTTCTCTGCCAATCAATTCTACTTCTCCTGCTCTGGTTTTATCTGACAGAATTTTTCGTTTTTATTTTTCCAGTTCGTTTTATCTTCATACTAAGTTACTTTCGCTGTCATTAGTGCTCAATTTTCATAAATGTTAAATTTTCTTTTTATACCTTGTAGGTACTCTGATAAATATTCGTACAATACTGATACGGTTGATAGATCGATCTCAGACTATTGTAGCTAAATACTTGATGAATTAAATCGAGATAACATAATTCCCCATAAAATTGACAAAACAGTGGTTTCTAATCTTTGAAGTTGAAGGAGGTAGCTGGATGCTTCACTTCTTCTAGTTTCCTTTTTTCGTTCGTCATTTATTTATTTATTTGTATATTTAATTCTTATTGTGACTTACGCCTTTGATAGGGGTATAGGGTATAGGGGTTTGGGGTATAGCCCCTATAAGGCTCCCCTAAATCGGCCACTGCATATTACTACCATTTCTGCACTTGGGGTGCAACAATTACAGCGTTGCGATAGCTACTTAATCCAAAGGTCACAGGTTGAACTGAATTGAACTTGAATTGAATAAGAACCCCTTCGTCGATTAAGAGTGTTATCCCGTAAACTCCTGAAACACAATTTTCCAGGATGCAAGAAAAACCGTGTATTACCGTAATATGTAAACCGCATGTATGTAATTGAAGTGTGGAGTTAGCAGGTATTCCTGATGTCGAAAATTCTCGATGTAGAATTCAATATGGAGTCAGCAGTTTTACTACACTGCTTAAGGTCCCCTATTTTTAAAATTTACCAAGAGTAATATTTCAGTAACAATTTAGTTAGCGGTTTACCACTCTTAACCGACGCCTTGTTATATTTTCCATCAATTAAAACACTATTATATTGAAAAATAGAATTGCGTGATGGTTTCCGAATCTTGATTAAAACGGCGTCATCAGTGAAATCCTTCTGATCTATTTGCTGCGTTTTATTCGTATTCTGCTGGAGGTTCGTACCGGTTCTATGCCAGAAATGTGGGGAACATATGGGGGCCACGGCGCCAGGCATCAAATGGTACAGGTGCTTCGGGGTCACGGGCATTCGCTGACCGCGAAATATTCGGCATTTCCCGCGGCGGAACGCGCACAGGAGCCGCCGATAACACCGGCACAGCGCCCACGTGACCCGCTCGTAACTGTAACCAACGTCCACGGCGGAAGCCCATATGGGAGCAGGAAACTGTGATTTGACCAACGAGTCGAATCGATGGTCCACAGAAATCATTTCGGCCAGTCGTTCACTCCATCAATTTGACGGCTGCAAATTTTCAAAACGTTCAAAACCCCAGAGTTCTACAAAAGACCGCATTTATCGTATGTTGATAATGACATCATGACTCACATTCCTCAATTCACAAATCAGAGCTTTTATACGTCCTTCGTTGTCTGATAACACGTTCTAGTTTAATATAGTCGGGCCGCCTATGGGCGATGGGTCATTGTCAGCTCTGGACGGCCGTCCAGAGCTGACAATGACGCTCCATATGGCATAAATTCGACATACGTTTCTTATTTCGTTTCCTTCTATTACCATTACCTTGCGCACACGAATGAGCATAGAAAACGCGATTCTTTCTTCAGAAAAACCGGCGCCCTCGTCAGCTTTCGCGGGACGACTATAATGTGGTTGACAATTGCTGATATATTGGCGACCACGCGAAGTGTTATCGACATAAACGTTACTCGGCGAACACTTGCCAATCTCAAACGGTTGAAGGAATAATTAATCACCAATAATTAATAATTATCATGCAGGTTAACATACTTGAGACTACGTTTCGTAGTAATTCCAGCTCCAACAGGCAACCTACTAATTTTACTGATTATCCTAATTTAATATAATTATCAGACTGTATAATTAAAATTTAAATTTGCTAAGCGATATGTAAACAAGAACCACAAAGAAGTCGACTAACTCTATTTCATAAGTGTGGAATTGTGCCAATAGCTACTGTAAAAATATCCGTACGCTACCTTGGGAGAAAAGAGAAGTTATTAAGATCTAACAAGATCTCAAAACCCAATATTCGACAGGGAACCTCCATTTGACATCAGGCTCAAAATAACGTGACACGAGCTCTAAATATCTCTAAATATCTGGGTACCCAAATATTCTGGTATCCTGATCTAAATACTGCCCAAGTGCTCGAAAATTATCCAAAATCATCCAAAAGTTGGTCTCCAATTCATTACAAATTGATTCTAGTATAGTGTTTTCACTTGAAATTGAAAATGTACCTGCAATGAGGGTTTATTACGGTCAAGGGTTCTCCATTGTATGGCGTGCTGCCAAGAGGCGGGCGTCCAGGAATGTAACCAAATAATTTACTATCGACGAAGATGCTGCTTAATTGTTTTCTCTTCGATATATACACAATTATCACTATGATCATAATATAAAAATGATATATTAATTAAATTGAATTTAATAATCTACAACTATCTACATCGTTTTTTATTAGTCGGCGGACGTAATTCTTTTTACAATTCGATATAATTACAAGACTACAGACGCCAGTATATAATTAAGAGCTGTCACCTAGGAAACGGTTTTGAAAGGATTATACATTCGCCCATGCAATTAAGGTTCATTGTACCTTAATTGCTGGGCGAATATGCAGTCCAGGTAGACAATCAGTTAAGGCTGCCTCAAATTTTCTTTTTCTCAAATAGTCTACATCTGTCTTTCAGTCGGTGTTAACATTTACATTGCAACAGTACTCATTTTACATACGTGTGCATATTATCATTTATAAACTTGTGAAAAGGTAGAGTTTATTAAGATGGAAACGTCGATAAGTGAAACTGCAACAATTATTTCATCAATTTATAATGACACTCAGTTCGACGATCTATTTCAATTATGTGAGGAAAGAAGCCATTCCGAAAGTTTTGTTGAAGAATCCCTTCGACAGTCTACAGAGGGAAGCTTTTCTCAAATTGATTTTGATAAATTTCAAAACAACCATCATCAAATGGACACATCAACTATCGAAAATGAAAATCAGGGATTAATAAAGCATGCTTTTCTTTCAACTGATACTAAAAGGATAGTCGTAAATATTTATAACACCCTTATAAGCGAGAATCATGCATCTCCACTCCAAAGAATTTCCATTCTGACAGGAATATCATATTCAACGGTTTGGAAAATAATTACGAAACGACAGCTAGAAAGGAAAAGAAGAATAAGTTCCAAATTTACCGAAATTGACGATGCCATCGCCAAGAGGATCAAAAATATAATTTACAATTCTTATAAATCAGGTAACGTTCCCACGGTCCAATTTATTTTGGAAACTCCTGGAAATGATTTTCCATATATGGAAACTACTTTGTATAAATACCTACTTAGTCAGGGTTTTAAGTATAAAACTTTAGACAAACGAATTGACATCATGGAATCGCCGAGATTGCAAAAAGAGCGATTAGAATATTTATCTAAAATAAACGAATATAGAAATGGAGGGAGTTCGATAATTTATTTGGATGAAACATGGTTCGATACTCACGACGTCGTTTCCAAGGGATGGGTCGATAATACAAATAAGTGTCACCTTAGAGCACCGTGCAATAGAGGAAACAGAATTGTTATTCTTCATGCAGGAGGAGACGCAGGTTTTGTGTCAAATAGTTTGCTCTTATCAGCCAAGAATATTGCATCAAGCTCGTCAGACTATCATCGGGATATGAACGCCGAATTATTTGAAAATTGGTTTCGCATACAATTATTGCCCAACATACCCAATAACTCAATAATCGTAATGGATAATGCAACTTACCACTCAAAGCAAATTAATAAAATCCCAACCGCCGCTTCCAAGAAAGGCGATATTGCGGATTTTTTCCTTCAAAATGGTATTGTTATTCCCCTAAGTGCAAAGAAAAAAACATTATTAGAACTTATACAAAAACAAAATTTCAAAAAAACGTATGTGGTTGATAAGATGGCAGAAGAATTTCGTCACCAAGTGTTGCTTCTTCCACCTTATTACTGTATCTTCAATCCAATTGAGCTTATATGGTCAACTTTAAAAAGAAATTTGCGGAAAAATAATGCACATCCCAAAATGAGTGAAGAAACAATTCAACTGATTCAGCGAGAATGCAACAACATTTCAAGTACCATTTGGAAAAACTGCATCGATCATGTGATTAAAATTGAAAACGATTATAGGACGCTTAGTGTACCAAATTTAATTATTAATGTTCAAAGTGAAAGTGATTGCGATGAATCTAGATATTTTTTTAACGCAATGAGCAAGTTAATAATGTTATGGGTAACTTACGTTATTTGTTTCGCGAATCATAATGTGCGAATATAAATTCTCTATGAAATTATAACTACATTTGTAAAACACAATTTATTATATGTACACTCAAAAATACAATGAAAAGTACAATTTAATGATAATGAATCACTAATGTTAATTTTCTACCGGGCACTGAATCTGTATTTTCTGATGCCGGCTCTGGACACTGTTCTCTTCCCATTACCCGTCGCATTCCGTTCCGCACAATGGAGCGCAATAAACACCCTTCGTAGGTAGATTTTCAATTTCAACTAAAAACACTATACCCAAATATCACACTTCTGATTTGTATCCAGATACGATGCATATAATTAACATTGATGTTTATTTTACACTCCAACCAACTTTATTTGGCTATCAGTTTCCACCCATACTATTGTGAACATAATTAAATTTATAGGAACTAGTTTCCGATAGTTATAGTTAGTTATACGAACCCCGTTCAGGTTCAGTTGGCCCACACACAAAATATGTTGGCAATTATCGCTCAAGAAGCAAAACCAGCGACTACAATTTAATATCTAAGATAAAATATGCCATTTAGAGAAATATAAAAGAGATCCGAGTTCAATGGAGCGTGCACAAAATCGAAAATATTCAAAAAAGTAGTTTTGTTGCATTCCATTATCTAAGTATTGCTAATAGCGAGAATTTAGGTTGCTATGGAAGCAACGCTTTTTTCGACGGAAATTACAGATGTTTCGATTAGAAAACAGTAAATTGATAGTGCAAATATTGTCAATAATGGGAAGAGGAGAGGCAATTGATGAAAAATCTTTTATTTCTGATTTAATCCTAATCAGTTCCAATTGTTGTAATTAGTTCCATTATTCTTGTGCTATATGTTAAAATGTTATTTTCAAAATAAAAATGGATAATTATACCTCTATTAGTTTATATGATCTTCAAGACACGCCAATAAGTGATATTTTATCGGGTGGACCAACAGAAGCTGGACTGGGCTCATAGTTATACTTATAGCAGTCGTTATAGTTTAATCGATAGTTATTGATTAAATTTAATCCAAAATTCGAAGACCTGGTATTAGTATTCGCGGTTAGTCGTTACTTAATAATATTGTCCAAGCCAAAATTCTGCGGGAGCGTGTTAACTGAAACTGGATGTGGTAGATCACACTGTTTTTATGTTAATTTCACGCGTCGCAGATTTTGAGCGTGGTTGACTTTTAATATTTTCGCGTGCAAATCGAAGTTTCTCTGGACGAATTGCAGTGTAATTTTCATGTACAAAGAGTTGCGAGATATAATTGTCACGGATCCAGCGGAAATTGCGCACAAAATGCCTTGAAAAGTTGCCGCGGCTCCGAATGAACAACGCTGATGTTATAGTATTATGCCATTGAAAGTAATCGTCGTTTTAAATAAAACAGAAAACGGTTCGATGCTTACAAAAAGTGAGAATGAATTGAATTTTGAACTTCGTGCACTTTTTTGTACACTGTTGGTGTAGTCAATACTTTGTAGACGGTCTTTGCAAACTTAATAAGTAATCTGACGGACAGACATAATGAGGTTATAAACAATTGTGAAAGATCAACTTATTCTCAAAGGCTTAGATGATCCTTGGGGAAATAAAGGCGTACTTTTTAAAATTTGAGAACGGGTTTGGGTATTTACGTGGACGGGCTAGCCACCTTTGTGATGTGGGTGAATTATAATAATAATAATAATAATAATAATAATAATAATCCCTATTACTCCTCCACCTATGGCGTGGGAATTATGTTGGGATATAAGGGCTTTATCTACAAAATATAAGAGAAAAAAGATCTCTAAACGCACGCGAAAAAGCCGTGGGGGATACGTGTACTTTTACTGTCGAATGTGGGAACTCCTAGAAAATTCTTAAAAGACCGGAAGTTTGAGGCATTGCTCGGAAGAGTATTTGCTAAAATTAGCTGGCCAACATTATTTCTTCGTTTTCATCTCTTGAAACTAATTTTGTATGCAAATTAATGCAGTTTTGAGTTTGTTATAACACTTTTGAATAATTTCTAAGTAATGTTATGTCTAAACTGCACCAGAAACCATAAGATTTAAATTATAACTTACGTACTTATTTTTACCAGCCGAAGTAAAATCTCAACAATTTATTATTGTTATTTTGTTTGTAATAGTTTCATCCATTTTGGATACCAGTTATTATAATATTTGTTTATTGTTTTCTTCTTTATTGGAGTACTTACTGGTAGTTTATATATAGAGATATTTTCTTGTTTTTATTATTTTTATTGTGTCTTCTTGACCTTACTAGCTAGTTTCTGTTATATTTTTCAGCAATCTTCAGAGGACAATTCTACAATATATATTTATTGAAAAATATAGCCAAAACTTGCTAGTAATGTCAAGAAGACACAATAAACATAATAAAAACAAGAAATGATCTTTATATATCAACTACCAGTAAGTACTCCAATTAAGAAGAAACCAATAAACAAATGTATGATTGATTATTCAATATCATTCAGAAAGATAATTAAAATTATTTAGAGCCGTTTTTGCTTAATCTGGGATTTAAATTGCGACATCTTATGCTTGACAACTGTCAGCTATTCTTCCGTGTAATTTTCGTTGTTTAACAAAAAATGTTCAGCAAAATCCAGTTTGTCATTGATATTTTGAGCTTGATGCTGTTGCATAATATTGTATGTAGATGTTCATGCGAGTAACCATTTTTAATCACGATGACGATGCTAAAAATGCCCTTATATTCGTGCATACAATATTTCGGGTCTAAAACTTCTGAACACGGTATAGGCAAACACATTTTCTTTTCCCATAAGACTTAAACTCTATACTAGCGAATGGAATGAAAACATCTCTTTGGAAACGCTTGGAAAAATGTAACTTTTTAGATTTTGAATATGCAACATGATGAAAAATGTACAGAATATTTCACTATTTTACAAGTGCAATAATTTTTTCAAATGTGGAAGATGTGACACTAAACAGAGCGCTATATTCCATTCACGATCTTTTTGCAACCGAGTTGGCTGGGTTTTCTTTTTGTCATGTTGGACAAACTGATTCTGTGATGCAACGGTTTTTTTTTTTTGTGTCGAAGTCTATTAGACATTTGCTTCCTACCACATTGTCAGATTTATAATTTAATAGCATTTAATACAAATTAGTATACTTAAGTCGCGTCACAATCCTTGTCGTTGAATTTCCCCGTAATTAAAAAAAAAATGTAGGCAGGTAGCTCCTACCAGTGGCAGGACATGAGGGCATTTAGGGAAGGAACTAATTTGTGACCTTATCAATGATTTGACAATAATTTGAAGCCTTCTGACCAGTACCGAGCGATAAATTTGCATGGGCAGATAAACTTCGGACTCGTATCCATTCTCTGCTGAAACTTGGCAAACTTGTCAAGTGCTATAACTTGTCAAATTTGTTTAGGTTAAGTTGTTCTCAATTTGAGGTTATATTTTTTAAATAACATTGTTGCCAAATGTAAAGTTTGAATTATTAGAGATGAAAATGGCACGGCAAGAAAGAAAATGAAAAATAATGCATTGAAAAACATTCAATTTATTGCAATTTCTGGGTTCGAATATGCAGAAAATAAATAAATAATGATATCTTTAAATATAAAAAATATATAAATCTGACAATGAAGCAAATGTCTAATAGACATCCACACAACAAATAATTAACTTCCGTTGCATCACTGAATCAGTTTGTCCAACATGACAAAAATAAAAACCCAGCCAACTCGGTTGCAAAAAGGTCGTGAGTGTACAAGGTGTACTTAAATGATTGCAGTTACGTAACCATGTAAATTATTTTTGTTCCGCTCTAGTCGAAATAGTTCAATTTTGGACATAGGCAACTTCATTTACACTCATTAGACATGAATGTGGCAATAAAAGTTATCTTCATGCTATTCTAATTTTTATTGTGGAATTTCATATTTCACTACTCAAATACTAAATTATTATTAGTTTCAACAATATTTGTGGCTTCCAAGCACATGAAAAGACTACAATGAAGAATTACTTAGGGCCCACGAATTTGAATGTACATTATCTACATAACCTTACTTTTAACATCGAGGTTATTCTTAAATTGTGTGTACATACATAAAAATAACCAGATATGCATGAAAATTAAGTCGTCACAGGCAACATCCCCAAGTATGGCAGATTACTCCACGGCACAAACAAGCTGTAAACTGAAAATCATGCAGGAATTAATGATATAAACGAGCTACGACACAGCTAATAATTGCTTTAAATCTGACAATGTTACAAAATCTTTTACTGTTGCAAATTGAGGACTAGCAGACAATAATGTTTTACTATTGCAAATTGAGGAGTATCAGACAATAAAACAATCACATGTAGTTATTAAAGTAATCAAAGTAATTTATTTAATAAACGGAAACATAAGAAGTAAAGATTTACAAAACATAATTAATAAATAATATATATAATCAAAGCAGATGTTGAAAATGTGTACCATTTGCTTGTAAACACATATGCATTCGTCTTCTTTTATTGTTGAAAATGTTGATTAACATTTGTTCCAACGTATGCAGTCTATTTTGGAAAACTCTATCTTTTAAATATCCAAAAATTGAGTAGTCCAATAGAGTTAGATCTGCAGAACGAGGCGGCCATAGTCCTTGACTAATTAGTTTATTATCAAAACATTCTTGCAGATAGGCCAACGTTGCTCTAGCTGTATGAGCTGTTGCACCATCTTGTTGGAATTATCCGTTCTGCAATTCTTTATCATCTAATTGGTCTATGAAAGGCTGGACAATTTGTTGCCGATATCTCTCACCGTTTATTGTGTCATGAAAGAATATAGGCCTAATTCTTTTACGGCGAGACACAGCCAACCAAATTCCAACCTTCTGAGGATGTAGTGGTGCTTCCAGCAAAATATGAGGGTTGTCAGCATGCCAGCACCTATAGTTTTGTGAATTAACATATCCTGATAGGTGAAACCAAGCCTCATCACTGAAAATAGTTAAATCGAGCAATCGATCGTAATTTAAATTTTCCATAAACCATCGGTAATAACTCAATCGGCGTTGAGGATCTACTGGCAACAATTCTTGCACCACTGATATCCTATAAGGGTGTAAATTCAACCTCTTTCTCACAATTTTATGGCAGGTACTCGAGGGAATTCCAGCTTGCATAGCCAATTTACGAATTGACTTCTGAGGGCTTACTTCGAGTCGTTCACGAATATCTGCAACAACCTCTCCCGATACTGAAGATCTGCCTGAGGATTTCCCTTTCTGAACACTACCAGTTTCCCCAAAACGGTGCACTATTCGTGAAATATGTGTTGACAAAACCGAGTATTCAAATTGGTGGTCAGGGAACTTGTGTTGAAAATCCCGAACGCACTCTGGAATTCAATAAATCCATTCTCCATTTTCAAATCGTCCATTACGAAATTAAGCCTCAATAATAAAAGTGTTCTGTTTCTGTCTTCTGATCAGTGTACATTTTAACAAACAACTGTTATTATGTTGTCTGACAGTTGACAGGTATGGTTGACAGTGACTGTTCTCAAATAGTACGGTATACATATGCGAAAGGCGGCACAATTGAATTGAAGTGATTACGTAACTGCAATCATTTAGGTACACCTTGTATATTAGATTAGGAATTTCATTTTCAGCGCACTGCAGCGCAAAATATCACAATTTTAGGATTATCGGGGTTACAATACAATTAATTAAAAATATAATTAATCAAATCAGTGGCACTATTCATCCATACAGACTGAACATGTTTATACCTATATTTTTCGCCTGAATGGTCGCACTGCTCTATTTCCAACTCATTCACATCTGCTCGGTGTATGTATTAATAAAACGAATCCGCTCCCATAAATACGCGGAGTGTAAATACCGATTCGCGCGGCTTTTTATATTTATACTCTTCCTTAATTGTCAACTTTCGCAAGCCTGGGTACGTTTATTTATACTGGGATCAATTAACGGAGTGTTAATGGTGAATCATAGTGATTGTTCTGACCGGAGGTTAATCTACCTAAACAACCTGCACATGTAAACCGCTCACTACTATCACTTGCATACCAATTGGACACTTATCGGACTGTTTAAACCCCCCACCAAGGATTTGGTCTAATTTTAATTGGAAGGCCATGAAGTATAGATTTCAGATTTAAACGTGAATAAATATATTTGTGTAAGAAACGTTTACACATTAAGTCCTATTTTACGCTTTTCTTTGGTAATAGCTATTTCTTGTTAGAAGTACCTAAAATGAAGCTTTTTCGGACGAATCGTTGCTGATTGCGGATGAGGCGTAGCCAGTCTGGAATAGCAGATGAGAGATCAAATTAGCAGAATAACTTTGTTCAACTTTGCGGCGTTTTGCGCTATGTATTAGTCCTTCAGGGCTACAAAATTACATATCATATTACTAATTGTACATTGGCGATATCCACAACGAAAAACGAAGAATAAAAAACTCCCTTTGGGACACAGTTACATAAAAATTATACAGAATTTAGACTACCCATTTAACATTACTTCCTCTGTTAATATGGATATTCGGATGCCTTACAATATTGTTTCATTTTCTTCCTAATAATGATGGTAAAATATTTTTGACGGAAATATTAGTTTATGTTCGACCAATTTCTATTCATCCTGCAGCAAATTGGCTACTGTCATATTTTTTACGGGTACCTTTAACATTTGAAGGGTGGATAAGATTTAAAGGGCGCCAAAAAAAGTTGGAAACGGGTTCACAACTCTTTTCTTTTTGTACTTCGTACAATTAAAGTAAACTTCGTGATTGATTACTTTATGATTGCCGAGGAATCCGTTTGGTTGCCAGGATCAATATTCAACGTTCAGAATTGCTGCGTATCAGAGGTTTGATTCGACGAAACCCAAATACTCGCCCCGAATCCATTGCCGGTGCCGTGTGAGCTCCAGCAGTCGCACGCATACAAACGAAAACAAGCAGGCGCCACCAGAAGTAAACATCCATATGTGGACACCGTAAACACGGTCGTCGTCGCGGATTGTTGATCCGACGTGTGCTGCATTTGCATGTTCATGGTCGACCTCAGTTTTTGGTGATGTTACTGATGTCACGTTCGTGCTCTGACGCTCCTAACGCAGCATTTTCTGAACGCAGTTAGGAATGGAGCCCCCCGCACGACGTCAAGTATAAATTTCAAAAGCATAGTGAAAAAAATGATGGTGCTGAAAAAATCTGGGATACAAAGTGATTCTTGTGTCAGTTCGTTCGGATCGAGGATACACGGTGTCTGCCTGGTAGGTGTATTTGATTTGTATTCATAGTTTTTAAATAAATGTATGGCACAGTCGTACCAATTTACCAGCAAGGAGTCTACTATCGGTATTGAGAATTGAATTCAAAAGCCAAAATCTAAAAAGCAACCCTAAAGTTGTTCGAATAAATGAATGGCACGGTCGTATTAATATACTATCGGTAATGAAAATTGAATTCAAAAGCCAAAATTTAAAAAGCAACCCTAACGCCCGGTTTCTCCAGCATGTCCTAAGACGTATCCAGATCTGAAGCTGTGTCTTGAGACACTAGCTCAGCTTATACTGTTGCACCACGGCGAAATCTCGTCTTATTCGTATCAAGCGGAGCTTGATTATAGGATGCCGCTGTTGTGCGCTTAAGCTCTGCACCGTAACCTTGGGAACGAGAGAGTGGATCATGAGCCGTAATGTCGCAAAACTGGAGGGAGGTTTGAAACAGCCAATTAGAAAACAGCTGTGCGAGAAACGGCGATGTTGCTACATCTATCCGAATCCTAGCCAAGACGCCGTTTACACATCCGTGGTGCAACGCAAATCCGACTTAAGCTGGGCTTCAGTCTAGGCTGGGCTTGGCAAATCTGCGTCTTCAGCTGCGCTGGAGAAACCGGGCGTAAGATCGTTCTAATAAATGTATGGCACAATCGTATCAATATACTATACAGGAGTTTACTATCAGTATTGAGAATTGAATTCAATAGTCAAAAACTAAAAAACAGCCCTAAAGTTGTTCGAATAAATGTATGGAACGGCCGTATCAATGTACAGAGCGTTCAAGAAAGTGGTGTCAACTTTTACGTTGGATACTAATAGATGACACTGTTCAAGATGCAAATAATAGTTAATTAAGCATTAAGGGAGGTAAGTATTATTTACCAGTCGAGGTCGAGTTTGCCCCCGAGCGATAGCGAGGGCTAGCAATAAAGTCCGAGACTTACCTCTCGAATTGCTTATAACTGTTTTTCCACTCCTGAAGTTGGTTAAATTGTTTGTATGTGATTAATTTATTTTCGCAACTTGAACAAAATGTCAGTACGGCTTTGGTTGCTAAGACTTTTTTTCAAACAATGTGTGAATGTCAGAAATTGCATTCGTTCAGTTGTAAAATGAATTCCAATGAAAATAAACAAGAAATGGCAATTGAAGAGGCTGCAGATGCTGCCTGTTCCTTCCTACTGCCGGAGACGTCGAAGGGGTGTTATCAAAATGCGAATTATAAGTGTTTTAAAGAGTGATGCTAGAGAAAGAACGCTATTGAAATTATTTTACGTACTTTTCTGAGGGAGGTAAGTTTTTACTTATTTCCCGTTGTTCATAGTAATCAAAGCTTTACAACGCCCGGGGCTTACTTCCATCAAATCAATGTTACAACAGTGTACTTACCATGCAGGGAGTGGAAAAAGTATGTTTTGCAACGTTGCTGAAATACTTCCTAGGATACAAGCAGATAATTTAACTAGATTTCTGTAAATGTATTCTGCCAAAATGTTTGAATACCCCTGGTGTAGAAAGTTGTCGTTTCGAAGGTAACTTTGTTTTGATATTCGCCTAGAAAATGTATGATTGCCCAAATCGTGCAGCATTTAAACCTGGTACACATTGAGACGCAGGTGACCAGACTACGCAGGGCAGCGCAGTGCAGTTATTTTCGCAGCCAATAAGGAAAGGCGGGATCACCAATCTTATTTGTCATTATTTTGTTCCAACTATTTGGAGTAGTTGACACCACTTTCTTGAACGCTTTGTACTTGCAAGGAGTCCACTACAGCCAGACACGTACTACATTTAAAAGCCCAAAACTAAAAAGCAACACTAAATTGTTCCAAATATATTTTGCGGATTTGTCTAGGAAATTTCTATAATGGTGCCTTTATTTTTGTGATGTTAGTTAATTGTAATATCTAATTAAAGGTAGTAGTTATGTTAGGAACAGGAACATACGAGGCGTTCAGAGCTAAAGTGGATCAAGTCCCTAAATTATAGTTTTGATATAATCAAGATTGAAGTTTATCAACACTAGTTGAATCTTAAAGTGATTTAGAGGGTAATTTTATTTTTATTGTTGTAGTACGAAGACTAACTTAATTATGGGTTATAATTTGAAATTTCAAAAAATAAAATTAAGGTGGCAATTCAATTTTAATTCAGAATTTACTGGATTTGATCCACTTTGGCCCTGACATGTTTTTTACATAAGGTCGATCAAATGAATAGACACAGTGTGAAATGGAAATATTTTATTAGTTTTTTATATCTGTATCATAAAATAATCTAAACAGTTTTATATTAAGCTTTAAATGGTATTATCAAAGAGAGGTTCGTCATTATCTGATTCTGCAATTTCCTCATACAGAGATATTTGTGACCTATTGGCAGTTTCTGTGGGCCATTCCTGGTATGTTTGGAGGAAGAAATTCAAAAAGTGAAAGCATATCCTTTTTCTTTGCATCAGTGACTACTCTTGGAGTTTTGTACAGTGGGTTTTACTTCTCGACGAATTTATAATTTTTCGTAGACATGGTTACTTTCAAGAAGTCAAAATCTGCATTTAAGGTATTTTTAAACTGCAGTGTCCAAGGTTGCTCTCGCCCAAACCTCACCCACTTAATCTCTAACCACTTGACGGGATGGTCTTCATCAGTTTTTTTCCTGTTGACTATCATGTCTTCAAGTATTTTGGTGGATAACATTTCATTTGTTGTTACTTTGACAACCACGAAAGGCTTCTTGGTCTTGGCTTTCTTGACCACATGACTCCAGTCCTCGGAAGTAAAGATTTGAATACACTTTCGTGACGTTGATGCTATTACTCCGAAATCTTGATCATTAAGCAAAAATAATGGCCTGACACCAAAAATGTATAATCTTGTTTTAATACTTAACTGAGGATCTAAAACCAAGTTTAATAATGCAGAGGCGACTTTAATATTTCGATTTTGACAGTGCATGAGTTAGAGTAGAGAATAACATGTATATGGTTTTTAGCCTCTTGCCTAAAATGTTCAGCAAGCACAGATGCTACTTCTTAGCACCCTCTTTCTCCTTCTGTCTCGTCCCATAAATGCATGTACCCATTATCATTGTCCATGGATACCAAAATTGTACACATACAAATTTCACTTATAGTATGCTATAGACGTAGTCAATTTTGGATGTGGGAGAGCCTTTTGTAGGTCAAATGTTGCAACATAACATGCATTTGATGCAGCAGCTTTATCATTTTTAAGAGACTGTCTAGCTTGCAAAGCTTTTACCCAAGTGCAGTTTATTTTTAATTGGTTGTTTTGTCATACTTTACCTTCAGATTCTGCAGTAGCTTATTCATTTTGCGAAGACACATAGTCTGAGGATGAATCAGAAAAGTCCACACATTCACCTGAATCCATTATTTTGAAGTTTTGCCAACCAACCGTGCACAGGTACACAAACAAAAACCATGTGCTACGATTTTGGACTTGATCCACTTTAGCGCGGAAGTTTTATGAAAGTTTTTCCAAGCCAAAGACAACTGCTGACATCTGTTAGAAAATAGCTAAAGCAGGGACTTGGTTTACTGTGGCTCCAAAAATAGATACCTTTAACAAGTATTTATCTGCAAGTTTTTTTTTAAAATATTTTTGGACTTGATCCGCTTTTGCTCTGAACGCCTCACATATTAAGTGATTAGTTAGGCGGTTCCAATGAAGACGAACAGCGAATGCTGTGTATGTGGAATGACTTTTGACAAAATCCTGCCAACAATGCCAGCACGAGAGAGCAACTGTTCTGAAAATGTGCAATGCGTTCGAAATTGTAAGAAATTTGACATTAGAACATCAATACTGTATGTATTGCCAACTAGTGCGGCAATATCCTGGCGCACATTGAGAGGCAGGACAGCTCAGGGCAGTTATTTTCGCAGCCAAAGAAAGGCGAGATTGGTGACCACGCCTTTCCTTATTGGCTGCGAAAATAATTGCACTGCGCTGCCCTGCGTTGTCTGCGTCACCTGCGTCTCGATGTGTGCCAGGCTTAAATGCCGTACGATTTCGGCAATCATACATTTTCTACACGATTTTCAAAACAAAGTACCGTCGAAACGACAACTTTCTACACTATGGGTCTTCAAACTTTTTGGCAGAAGGGCCACATGGAAATATCGTAAGTTCGGAGTGGGCCTACCCTACATTTATGTGTTGTTAATGTTGTTATTAAAACAAAAGTAAAGAAATAACGTTAAGTTTTGTTTCTTTATGTTCTTTTATTATTTCGTGTGCTTACAAGAAACAGTCCAAAAAGACAGTTTCGAGATGCATTTGAATATTCAACACTTAAAGATACATTTAGTTTTCAATACTTACTATTTTTGCAACGTTTTTATTAACATTCCAATGAACCATGATACAACATAGAAACTGTTTCCTGATAAATATACTCCCTCTGTCCCAAAATATAGTATACATTAGCCTCTCTTATTTGTCCCAAATTATTTTATACAAAACTTTCAAAGTTTATTTTTCTTAGAAGAGACAGGTACAAAACTCCCTTCATAGTACTGTCCCTTGGCCCTATTTAAAATTTGGGAAATAGTTAACGGGAAACAGCAAACTTGGTTGCGCCTTGTCCAATAGCACCCCACCTCAATTTGATGCCAGTTTTTGAATTGCAGCAAGAACTCTAAAATTCCTAAAATGATGGTATGATGAGTGGATTGGTCCACTGTTTTGCTTTTAATTCTCTTCTTTTAACTCTTCTGAGCTGTCTCTTCCATAGTTTTGTCACAACAGGTGTACTTTTGATTTTCTGCCATTTTCCCGCTTTCTATCTGCCAGACTGTAAGGACTAAATTTGTTAATGCATAGCCATCTAAGGCTCAATTTAGAAGAAAATAATGGTATGATGAGTGAATAGATCCTCTGTTTTGCTTTTAATTATCTTCTTTTAACTATTCTGAGCTGTCTCTTCCATAGTTGTGTCACAACAGGTGTACTTTTGATTTTCTGCCATTTTCCCGTTTTCTAACTGCCAGACTGTAAGGACTAAATTTGTTAATGCATAGCTATCTAAGGCTCAATTTAGAAGAACGTATCTAGAGTATATTAAACTAATTAAAACTCTTAATTCCTCAAATACTCGATAATTCATGAATTTTAGGGGAATGTATACCATCATTTGGGACGGAGGGAGTAACTTTTATGGTACCTGGTCATTTCAAATCATCTTTGTTAACTTTTTATTTTGTCACTTTTTCTTATATGCCCACCATATTTAATATTGTAATATATAAGATGTAATTTTTCACCTACAATTGAAGTCCCTCCGCTGTTCTGCCGGCTGTTCAACAGAAATGCAAATTTAATCTCTTGGAGCATCCTAGTTTATTGAGGTACGATAGTGAGCATAAATTCCCTGAGTAATTCTGTTGATTATTGCAAAGTACTTTATCTGTAAGGGATCAAGGGTAAACATTTATGGTTTATGTCTTTATGGTTCAAAACCGTTCCCGCTAGTTTGGGGTTATTAGTCCAATTCCACAGTGCCAGTTCGATTATTTCGGTTTTATGTAACAAGTGACATCTTATCTGGCATGGACTATAGCTCTTGATATTCCCTAAAGGACTGTATTAGCTATTGATGAAAGAAAAAAGGTTTCCGATAAAAAGTTATTCCTATTGATATGTTTATGCAAATTGCAGAAATAGAAAGTATACATAAATTGTTCTAGAAGTTTATCATAAGACAACACAAAGCTTACACTAAATGTATATCAAATATCATATCTGATGAATATCTAATTCTGGTATCAAATATCAGAAGTTGCAACAAAAAATGCTTCAAATAAAAATGCCAAAGGTTTACACAAAGTTCCTGAATTTTACAAAACATTTAAGATACCTAAAAAAACTGAATAAAGTATCAAAAAACGAGAAATGTATTTTTAATCTGATTTGAATAATGAAATATTCGCGGGCCGGATGAGATCATTTCAAGGGCCGGATGCGGCCCGCTGGCCTTAGTTTTGCGAACCCTATTCTACACGATCGTAGAAAAACCATATTTTATAAAATGGTACAATGCCTTTCGCTGCTTCCTAAAATAATTTGGCAGCCGAAAGATGGCACTCCGCCTGTGGCTGATATTTTACTAATGAGTTTTTCAATGCACCTACCATAAATCTCCACAGACTACCTCGCAATAACACAATTGGTCATTAATGAGGATAGAATTAATTGTGCTGAAGTGCACTAATTAAATTATGCGCTTCACTGCACTGCACCGTTAGAATAGTCTCTGCACGGTTAAGTCTTTATACATGATCCAGAAGAAAAAAACAGTGAATATACAACGTTCAACAGATACATGAATTCATTCATTCATTCATTGATAAAATAATACGCATTTCGTTATTATTTCGCATAGTTATAAAGACAAACTATAACAATGTATATTTCTATGGAAATACAAATGAGGTAACTTAAACTAACCGGATGTTTGGAGTCGTAGATTTGAAGTCAGCTTTGAAATAGGAGAACGTTGTGAATGAATATGATTTGTGTTATATTTCCTGAGATTACGTGTCTGCGAATTGTGCGTTCATTGAGTTTGTTGCATAATCATTGTTATTAAATTTTAATATAAATAAGTATATTTTTCTACTCCCACATTAGTAAGTTGTCAATTACACATGGACTTCGTGGCTAGTAAATCAGTTATAACGTAACACTGTTATGTAATGAAAGTCACTAGTTTTGCGTAATAATATATACAGGGTGTCAATTTGAAAAGTTGCCATCGACTTCACAGAATACACGACTATTTTTAAAATTACTCAAAACCGTTTGGGTGGTTCGAAGGGGGAACCAAAATGTCGTAGGTAGTGTCGACCGCCTACCCACCCTTTAAGTAACAGCCACCTCCATATAAAAAAAATGGCACCCCCTACTTGTGATACATCCTTGGAAAGCCTTTGAAAAATGCGTTACAGTCTTATTAATATAATCGGAATTAAGTGCAAATAAAATGCAAAACTGTTCAATTTATTAAATTCAAATAACATGTTAAAGTTAATGTTGGTAATGGTTTCCATTGTTTTCTAAACAAAAATATAGCCTGTTTTCAAATTCCTCGTGAACTTTCTCAATGGTTACGTAATATATATTACGTAACAGTTAGGGGGGATTATTTGTATGAGCATTGGCAACATTGTGACATTAGTTTTGAAATTGTCAAAGTAGTCATGATGGTCAATATCAAATATTGCCATGGGCATCGGACAGAACAAAACTGTATCAATTTGTGCAAAATTTTCATAATTACAACTGGGAGTAGAAAAAATAGCGTACACTACTTGAGTTGTAAGGCAATTACGCACTCGAGAAATTACGCATCTCGCCGCTAACGCTGTGCGACTCGGTACGTAAAATTTCTCATGCGTAATCCTGTAATATGCTTCTTACAACCCTCGTTGTGTAATATACTATTATTGAATATTGAATCTTTAATGATTATGCTTTGAGAAACATCTCAAATCGAATAATTTATGATAAATGCTAGTGCTACTAAATCAAGGAAATCAAGCTTCTAAACCGTAAAATAAACCGTAAAATGAACAAGAATTTTGGAAATGGAGCAAACATTAGTTCGGAGCAAAGGCCTTGGGTAAATTTCAACTCTGAAACTAATTATATTACTAATAATCGTGTAATGGTTCGCCCTGGTGTTATCATAGTAGTAGTGTACCTATGAGAGTTCAGGGTCATTTTCCCCATAAGAAATACATGGGCCGATTTTTCGCTACTTACTTCCGGTCGAGCTAACCGATGCGTGTATGTTTGGTTGCCTAGCCGCGCGGTGTAACGGATGTGCATAAGCGGGCAACCGTGTATTGACGAGTCATCTGTTGAGAGCTTCGCGAACTGTCGATAAGCGAATTACAGGTACCTGTAAGAGCTCTTATCGGTTCTTACCACCGATAGTAATTTAAATCAATTAAATAATTTTATGAGGATTGCGTCAAATAATGTCCGTATCATCACGGCGAATATAGATACAGTCAAGAGCCAAATTCATGTTTTGTAACTTTGCTAAACTTATCTTGAAATGAATCGAACGCATACAAATCCATCTTTGAATATTAAAAATATTTGTATTTTCTGTGATTTTTACAACGGACTATGGAATATGTTTATATTAATTTCGCAGGATATCATTTTTTTGTAGGATATGCGAAATTGCAAAGAGGGATAAATAAAACTAAATTAAATAGATATAAAAAGTACATAATATATTGAAACTAAAATCATTATGGCATAGAAGTGCATAAGGTAATACAATAAATATATAATAAGTACATACAAATGAAATTAGTATAACGTAGCACATATAAGATAATTAAATAGATATATAAAAAGAACATATATCGATCATAAAATAACTATAGTATAAGCACACACACAATGTAATTTTTTACAAAAAAACTATTGAAAACAAAGAACTCTTAAGAACTCACTGCGTATCCATAATAGAAAAATGACCCCACGGTAGGGTATTGGGAGATCCGGATATAAGATACCTCTTATTGTCGTAAGGACTTAGAGAAATTTTGGTCTGTCGAGTAGTATAAACTTGATGCTTGAAAGATCTAATGCTGTTTTGTGTATGCTCCATTTCAACGTTATTGAAGAGGCAGTCCAGGTAATCTTCAAAACGTACTTGCTGTTTTGTCACATAAGCCTTGACTCCCTTCGCTTTTTTTATGTCCATTACTCCTTCAACTTTGCACGCATACATTTTGGCGCGGAGGCCCACAAACTCCTCCATGATGCGTCCTGAAAAAATAAAAAATAAAATACAAATAAAAAATGAAATTTGTATTAAAGCTGGGGAGTTTGTCGAATTAACTTACCGCAGTTTTCGTCCTTCATAAGTCCAGGTACTTTCTTATGTAGAGGAGGAATTCCGTAGATATTTTGCGTATCATATTCTGAGGTATCGAAGTAAGACAAGTTTTTCTTCATGTCCATATACACATCCTCCGTTTCTATCTCGTAAATGAGGGAGTCGGTGTCGGTATAACAGACGCGACACATGTCGCCATATTTTTCTTTCATATATCGATAATGAAAGTTATATAATAAAGTTTTCGATATGTCTAGAACAGCCATACCTACGTAAATAGGTTTATTAAAAATAACTTCGGTCTTAAGAAGCTCTATCAAAGCTAAATCCTCCTCTATTATGGTAGCACTATGAAAATTTGGCTTAGATATTAGCGCTTCAGCACTGTATCGACCTTCCCACTTTCCAGCTACTCTTATAATTCTGCGGTTGCGCACGTTCTCCATCGTCTTCCCAAATACAGCGTTGTTCATTAATTTAAAAAACACTTTTTCAAATTCATTTGTGGCCGATTTACGAAGCTCCGTGTTTAGTTCGATGTATTTACGAAGCCATGGGGACTGACTGAACTGCAATACTCTATGGATTTTAGCTACCACCAAGCCTTCAGACACGTATTGCTTCAAGTTGCGGTAGTGGACCACATAATTTTTCTTGGAGAAGAGCGTTGCAAGCATCTTTTGCTGTTTAGATCCTGGAGGAGTAGCTTTATTGGGAGCCATGGGAAGATCTTTGTGCCTATTATGGATTGACTCTGGGTATTCCAAGTCGACTTCTAATATGTATCCAATTGGACTATCATCGGGTTTATTATAATTGAAATTAGACAAATCGTCTCCCAGCCAGTTAAGTTTCCCATAAGGTAAATATTGACTCATTGCCCAAGCATACATCGCGTTAATATCGTAATACATCAGATATTTAGAGGGCATGCTGGGATCACAATTAGCCATGTATTTATTATTAGCCTTGGAATGTCTCTTTGAGCATTGGGTTAATCCACCTCGAATTCCCCTTTCCAAGAACATTAAGATGTCTACGTCTTCAATAAGATCAAGCTGAATTTGAGTTTTCTTCAGCATCGCATCCCAACTCAAACCTGGAGCTGTATAATAATGTGCGGGATCAAGTTTGTAGGCTCCCAAACAAACATCCCGGAAAGCCTCAAATACTTCACTCAGCAATAATACATCGAGTTTGAGGTATAGATCGGTATAATCTCCCAAGGTCTCAATATGGAATTCTTCCCATACGCGCTGAGCATGCTCATAATCTTCATCAGAAATGTTACTCTCATTTAATTTTGAGTAGAAGTCCTTGTGAGAAGGCAAGCGACTTTCCTCCATACAGGCCCAGCTTGTCATATAATCGTAAGGATACACGCCTTTTCTTGTTAACAATTGAGTTTGCTCCTCGGTGCAGGCAGAAAATTCCTTCTTGATTATAGGATGCATTTTAAGATAAGAACCTAACTTTTCCAAAGATTCGGGCATGAATCGAAACGAGTCGATAAATTTGAATCTTAAGCCCGTCTCAGGAATATACTTTATCATCGAGATAAAATTTTCCTGATTATTAGGTATCAGTTTGAGACCTCCCTCTATTTTCAATGCAATATCTTTCAACAGGAAATGCAAGTCGTAGCCGCTGAGATTGTGGAATACTACGGGAATTGTTTTGCTGTCCTGATAGTTCAGGTTACACTGTTCGTGAGCCGCTCCTCTAAATTTTCCAGTTAAATGGCAGTGATCTCTTACACGTTTAGATCCCAGCATCTTCTCACAAATGTGGCATACAGAAGCATGCCTGAATATTTTTTCTTCTTCCTCTGTTAATTTATTCATTGGAATAGGACACAAATATACTGTTTCAATGTCTTCAGCTATCGTCTTCAATTCATCTGCGAACCATTTAGAGCAATTTTCACCTCTATATTGTCTTTGAATGCTAAGACTATCGTCGTATGAGCACTTGAAATAATACCCGATTGCGCAGGCTTTGTGTTCTTGAGTTTTTTCTGAATTTTGGTGTCCGCTCGCTTTCTTCCTGCCAAATTTAGTGTTGATAGGTTTTAAAAGGGATTCTATATCTGCGTAGATGACGAATGGGCATTTCTCTTTATTATTATAGTTTGCGAATGATAACTTTCCTCCTGGCAGTACGACTTTAAAATCGTTCTGCGTTTGACATTCCTTCTCATGTTCTCTTAGTTTTTCTTCATTGTGGAAGTAGTGCAGGCACCGGTCACAGAAGAATTTCTGCCCATTCCTGTTGCTCAGTTGTGTGGACACCAGACGTGAAAGATTCTTTATCCAGACATAATGATACTTGGGCGGAGGTATATCTTCATTCTCGTCACAATACACATCTTGTAAGAGTAATAAATTTACATGATGGAGTCGTTTGGTTGGAGTAAGCCTTGAAGGAGATACTGCAAAGGTACTCTTCTTCTTATTGAGAACGTACACATTGACCGAGATATCATTCATTTTTTCAAATTTCGCGATCTGCTCTCGCGTCACGGGAAAAGTAATCCCCTCCAACTTCAGCACCTTCGAGTAGTGTGGGTATGAAGATCTCCTCGTGGGATTTTCACCGTGTCCTCTTGGGTGTAGAGCTGATGTCACCGCCCAGGCGAAGCATGCCTCATCGTCATTGTGCACATTCACGCACGCTTTCTTCATTTTGATTTGCGACGGCAGATCAATATATGAAGAGCCCAGTTGAGGTGTGTACTTATAGATGTTGATGCTCAGGTTCACCACCGCTGACAACGCCCATCCTGAGTCGCGTTCCTGATATAAATGTCTACTATTAGTATGTGTCTAATATTATGCTGCTAAGAACGTACCTGAAATTCTTCCAGCTCTTCCATAATTTTAATCATAATGTTCTCAGCAAACCACTCGGATAAATTAGTATCTCTACTAACAACTCTAATATTGGTCTTTATATACTTAATGTCGTCGATTTCACTATCGATACCGGGTCTGATGAATTTTCCGCATCAAACGGAGTTGAGTTTTAAAAAGGATTCTTTCTTCAACGAATTCGATATGCGACGAACAAATAACGGTCCACAATCTTCTAGAAACCCCATTGGATCCTTGTGAGCCAAATTAGTGATAACACCAGTCCGCATTCTTCCGGCGAAAATGGCTTTTACATCTTCCCATTTTACACGGTTCTTTGCCCAAGATTTATTATTCGGATGGACCATATGACTTCCTCCGCCACGAACAGCGATTGATTTTAGCAATGTCCTGGAGCCTATTAATCTTCCCTTGAGAGCCAGTAGATGCTCTTTCGAGCCGACATGGGCAATCTGTTTAGTGGCAGCATTCAAGCCTCTAATATTCTTAGAGCACAACTTGATCCACTTATTCAGCTCAGCAGTTTCGCGTACTCCAGCATTTAAAAAGGCTTCGACGCTAATGACAAAAGTTTCTGCGCTTTGAAGGGACATTCTCGACAATGATCTGCAACAACAGGGCAGTTATTTAGTATCGTATTATAAATAGTGTTACTGCTCAACCGAAATGCGAAGATAAAGGTATAAATACCGTTAATACTGAATGAGTGAACTATTTGCAATTGTTTACCCCCAGAATAAAATAAAAAATAACAGTTACGGATATAAAATGTGAAACACTGAGAAGATCAACGACACAATGACAGCCAGGTATTCAATAAGAATGAGAAAATTTTAGAATATCCTGTCTTATATACCCTCTGCTCAAACGAAAAGAAATTCAACCAATCACAGAGCTCGTTATTTTGACCAATCAGTGAGCATACAAGCGATTGACTTTTAGAATCACGACTTGAGAAGGCAAATTTTGTGTGCGTTTTAAATAACAATCAAAGTAAAATTGCATGAAACAAGGAATAGATACACATGTTCCCATATGTTTACATGTAAAATGAGACACAACAAAAATTTATTGCAAATACGTTTTTGAATTATATGAATCAATCAACAACGAATAAATTTAATTAATCGCATTTATGTACAAGTGACAGGGCAAGCCCCTCGATTGTGTGGTATCAACATACCACAGCCGCTCGCATCGCAGTCAAAAAGTGAATGCGATGAGTAACAAAAATACCAAATTTGTCCGTAAAGGACCGAAGGAAAAATAGAAGAAAAAAAAATAGCATACAGGCAGCCCCGAGCGATACCAAAATAAAAGTTAAAATTATCGTAAGACGTGTCGTTTAAGATATAACGCTTGGACTAGTACCACTTAAGGCGATGACTCACCGCTTATCAGTCTCGAGACGGAGGCAGCGAGCTTTGCATCGTTATTATTAAATTCAATTAGTTATAGTCATTGATGTCATTTGATGAACAAGAAGCTTGTGCTCATTGTCGTTAATGAATATAAAATCTGAAGAATGGCTTCTGCTGATGGTATGTGTTCAACCATCTTGACATACAAGCAGATAATGTTGTGAGCAACCAAGTATATCATTCGTTACTTTCTCACAATAAGATCGAAAACGGTGAAAAACCGATGAATGTTCCGTGACAATCCGAGGGACGTTTGAAAACAGTCGATGGGATGTTAAACCGCGAGCACGGTAAAAAGATTTGATTTAAATAGTGGAAAATTACCTTAATATTTCCTCTGGTGGTGATTGTACAAACTGAATACAGATAAACACTCGTCAACTTTGTAGAACAGAATGAATTAGGCGGAGGGTGAGGATTGTTTATATACGATTGGCCCACACGCGTGTACAGACCTGTTCAGACTTGATTCTACACGCTGGTGCCGCTGATAAACGGATAAAGAATCACATAAAACGCTTAATTGCATTCTGAGGGCTTATTTATCGCTGAACATCTGCCGGACAAGTCTAAACAAGTTGCGCTGTCTCACCCCCCCCCCCCCCCCCCCAAATTATAATTTCGAAGCGCGTCGGATCGAATTTCATCGGGGATGGGAAACACCCAGGGATATTTTAAATGTGTCTAAAAATATATTCAATAGCCCATTAAATTTATGATCAGCCTTCCAACAATATAAAAAAAATCTTTTACATGATTTTCATCCGGTTCTACGCCCCCAAGATGTTGATATAATGTTTTTATTTTTTATTTTTTTTAATTTATTTATAATTAATATATGGTTGTACATATATTTTAAATTAAAACCATGCACATATTACAATATTTCAAGAAGCAAGCAAAATATACATTCAAAAATAATCCGACAACACCGAATATACATAAGTGCTGGTGATGGTGGTGGTGCTGGTGATGGTGATGGTGTGGTGGTGCTGGTGGGGCTGGTGCTGGTGAGTGCTGGTGTTGGTGGTGGTGATGGTGATGGGGTGGTGGTGCTGGTGATGGTGCTAGTGCTGGTGGGTGCTGGTGTGGTGGTGATGGTGAGGAGGTGGTGCTGGTGTGGAGGTGGTGCAGGTGTGGAGCTGGTGCTGGTGTGGATCTGGTATGGACACCCGTGCACGGGTGTCACCAACACCACCACCATCACATCACCTCCTCACCTGCACCACCTCCACACCAGCACCACCTCCTCACCATCACCACCACACCAGCACCCACCAGCACTAGCACCATCACCAGCACCACCACCCCATCACCATCACCACCACCAACACCAGCACTCACCAGCACCAGCCCCACCAGCACCACCACACCATCACCATCACCAGCACCACCACCATCACCAGCACTTATGTATATTCGGTGTTGTCGGATTATTTTTGAATGTATATTTTGCTTGCTTCTTGAAATATTGTAATATGTGCATGGTTTTAATTTAAAATATATGTACAACCATATATTAATTATAAATAAATTAAAAAAAATAAAAAATAAAAACATTATATCAACATCTTGGGGGCGTAGAACCGGATGAAAATCATGTAAAAGATTTTTTTTTATATTGTTGGAAGGCTGATCATAAATTTAATGGGCTATTGAATATATTTTTAGACACATTTAAAATATCCCTGGGTGTTTCCCATCCCCGATGAAATTCGATCCGACGCGCTTCGAAATTATAATTTGGGGGGGGGGGGGGGGGGGCGGTGAGACAGCGCAACTTGTTTAGACTTGTCCGGCAGATGTTCAGCGATAAATAAGCCCTCAGAATGCAATTAAGCGTTTTATGTGATTCTTTATCCGTTTATCAGCGGCACCAGCGTGTAGAATCAAGTCTGAACAGGTCTGTACACGCGTGTGGGCCAATCGTATATAAACAATCCTCACCCTCCGCCTAATTCATTCTGTTCTACAAAGTTGACGAGTGTTTATCTGTATTCAGTTTGTACAATCACCACCAGAGGAAATATTAAGGTAATTTTCCACTATTTAAATCAAATCTTTTTACCGTGCTCGCGGTTTAACATCCCATCGACTGTTTTCAAACGTCCCTCGGATTGTCACGGAACATTCATCGGTTTTTCACCGTTTTCGATCTTATTGTGAGAAAGTAACGAATGATATACTTGGTTGCTCACAACATTATCTGCTTGTATGTCAAGATGGTTGAACACATACCATCAGCAGAAGCCATTCTTCAGATTTTATATTCATTAACGACAATGAGCACAAGCTTCTTGTTCATCAAATGACATCAATGACTATAACTAATTGAATTTAATAATAACGATGCAAAGCTCGCTGCCTCCGTCTCGAGACTGATAAGCGGTGAGTCATCGCCTTAAGTGGTACTAGTCCAAGCGTTATATCTTAAACGACACGTCTTACGATAATTTTAACTTTTATTTTGGTATCGCTCGGGGCTGCCTGTATGCTATTTTTTTTTCTTCTATTTTTCCTTCGGTCCTTTACGGACAAATTTGGTATTTTTGTTACTCATCGCATTCACTTTTTGACTGCGATGCGAGCGGCTGTGGTATGTTGATACCACACAATCGAGGGGCTTGCCCTGTCACTTGTACATAAATGCGATTAATTAAATTTATTCGTTGTTGATTGATTCATATAATTCAAAAACGTATTTGCAATAAATTTTTGTTGTGTCTCATTTTACATGTAAACATATGGGAACATGTGTATCTATTCCTTGTTTCATGCAATTTTACTTTGATTGTTATTTAAAACGCACACAAAATTTGCCTTCTCAAGTCGTGATTCTAAAAGTCAATCGCTTGTATGCTCACTGATTGGTCAAAATAACGAGCTCTGTGATTGGTTGAATTTCTTTTCGTTTGAGCAGAGGGTATATAAGACAGGATATTCTAAAATTTTCTCATTCTTATTGAATACCTGGCTGTCATTGTGTCGTTGATCTTCTCAGTGTTTCACATTTTATATCCGGTAACTGTTATTTTTTATTTTATTCTGGGGGTAAACAATTGCAAATAGTTCACTCATTCAGTATTAACGGTATTTATACCTTTATCTTCGCATTTCGGTTGAGCAGTAACACTATTTATAATACGATACTAAATAACTGCCCTGTTGTTGCAGATCATTGTCGAGAATGTCCCTTCAAAGCGCAGAAACTTTTGTCATTAGCGTCGAAGCCTTTTTAAATGCTGGAGTACGCGAAACTGCTGAGCTGAATAAGTGGATCAAGTTGTGCTCTAAGAATATTAGAGGCTTGAATGCTGCCACTAAACAGATTGCCCATGTCGGCTCGAAAGAGCATCTACTGGCTCTCAAGGGAAGATTAATAGGCTCCAGGACATTGCTAAAATCAATCGCTGTTCGTGGCGGAGGAAGTCATATGGTCCATCCGAATAATAAATCTTGGGCAAAGAACCGTGTAAAATGGGAAGATGTAAAAGCCATTTTCGCCGGAAGAATGCGGACTGGTGTTATCACTAATTTGGCTCACAAGGATCCAATGGGGTTTCTAGAAGATTGTGGACCGTTATTTGTTCGTCGCATATCGAATTCGTTGAAGAAAGAATCCTTTTTAAAACTCAACTCCGTTTTATGCGGAAAATTCATCAGACCCGGTATCGATAGTGAAATCGACGACATTAAGTATATAAAGACCAATATTAGAGTTGTTAGTAGAGATACTAATTTATCCGAGTGGTTTGCTGAGAACATTATGATTAAAATTATGGAAGAGCTGGAAGAATTTCAGGTACGTTCTTAGCAGCATAATATTAGACACATACTAATAGTAGACATTTATATCAGGAACGCGACTCAGGATGGGCGTTGTCAGCGGTGGTGAACCTGAGCATCAACATCTATAAGTACACACCTCAACTGGGCTCTTCATATATTGATCTGCCGTCGCAAATCAAAATGAAGAAAGCGTGCGTGAATGTGCACAATGACGATGAGGCATGCTTCGCCTGGGCGGTGACATCAGCTCTACACCCAAGAGGACACGGTGAAAATCCCACGAGGAGATCTTCATACCCACACTACTCGAAGGTGCTGAAGTTGGAGGGGATTACTTTTCCCGTGACGCGAGAGCAGATCGCGAAATTTGAAAAAATGAATGATATCTCGGTCAATGTGTACGTTCTCAATAAGAAGAAGAGTACCTTTGCAGTATCTCCTTCAAGGCTTACTCCAACCAAACGACTCCATCATGTAAATTTATTACTCTTACAAGATGTGTATTGTGACGAGAATGAAGATATACCTCCGCCCAAGTATCATTATGTCTGGATAAAGAATCTTTCACGTCTGGTGTCCACACAACTGAGCAACAGGAATGGGCAGAAATTCTTCTGTGACCGGTGCCTGCACTACTTCCACAATGAAGAAAAACTAAGAGAACATGAGAAGGAATGTCAAACGCAGAACGATTTTAAAGTCGTACTGCCAGGAGGAAAGTTATCATTCGCAAACTATAATAATAAAGAGAAATGCCCATTCGTCATCTACGCAGATATAGAATCCCTTTTAAAACCTATCAGCACTAAATTTGGCAGGAAGAAAGCGAGCGGACACCAAAATTCAGAAAAAACTCAAGAACACAAAGCCTGCGCAATCGGGTATTATTTCAAGTGCTCATACGACGATAGTCTTAGCATTCAAAGACAATATAGAGGTGAAAATTGCTCTAAATGGTTCGCAGATGAATTGAAGACGATAGCTGAAGACATTGAAACAGTATATTTGTGTCCTATTCCAATGAATAAATTAACAGAGGAAGAAGAAAAAATATTCAGGCATGCTTCTGTATGCCACATTTGTGAGAAGATGCTGGGATCTAAACGTGTAAGAGATCACTGCCATTTAACTGGAAAATTTAGAGGAGCGGCTCACGAACAGTGTAACCTGAACTATCAGGACAGCAAAACAATTCCCGTAGTATTCCACAATCTCAGCGGCTACGACTTGCATTTCCTGTTGAAAGATATTGCATTGAAAATAGAGGGAGGTCTCAAACTGATACCTAATAATCAGGAAAATTTTATCTCGATGATAAAGTATATTCCTGAGACGGGCTTAAGATTCAAATTTATCGACTCGTTTCGATTCATGCCCGAATCTTTGGAAAAGTTAGGTTCTTATCTTAAAATGCATCCTATAATCAAGAAGGAATTTTCTGCCTGCACCGAGGAGCAAACTCAATTGTTAACAAGAAAAGGCGTGTATCCTTACGATTATATGACAAGCTGGGCCTGTATGGAGGAAAGTCGCTTGCCTTCTCACAAGGACTTCTACTCAAAATTAAATGAGAGTAACATTTCTGATGAAGATTATGAGCATGCTCAGCGCGTATGGGAAGAATTCCATATTGAGACCTTGGGAGATTATACCGATCTATACCTCAAACTCGATGTATTATTGCTGAGTGAAGTATTTGAGGCTTTCCGGGATGTTTGTTTGGGAGCCTACAAACTTGATCCCGCACATTATTATACAGCTCCAGGTTTGAGTTGGGATGCGATGCTGAAGAAAACTCAAATTCAGCTTGATCTTATTGAAGACGTAGACATCTTAATGTTCTTGGAAAGGGGAATTCGAGGTGGATTAACCCAATGCTCAAAGAGACATTCCAAGGCTAATAATAAATACATGGCTAATTGTGATCCCAGCATGCCCTCTAAATATCTGATGTATTACGATATTAACGCGATGTATGCTTGGGCAATGAGTCAATATTTACCTTATGGGAAACTTAACTGGCTGGGAGACGATTTGTCTAATTTCAATTATAATAAACCCGATGATAGTCCAATTGGATACATATTAGAAGTCGACTTGGAATACCCAGAGTCAATCCATAATAGGCACAAAGATCTTCCCATGGCTCCCAATAAAGCTACTCCTCCAGGATCTAAACAGCAAAAGATGCTTGCAACGCTCTTCTCCAAGAAAAATTATGTGGTCCACTACCGCAACTTGAAGCAATACGTGTCTGAAGGCTTGGTGGTAGCTAAAATCCATAGAGTATTGCAGTTCAGTCAGTCCCCATGGCTTCGTAAATACATCGAACTAAACACGGAGCTTCGTAAATCGGCCACAAATGAATTTGAAAAAGTGTTTTTTAAATTAATGAACAACGCTGTATTTGGGAAGACGATGGAGAACGTGCGCAACCGCAGAATTATAAGAGTAGCTGGAAAGTGGGAAGGTCGATACAGTGCTGAAGCGCTAATATCTAAGCCAAATTTTCATAGTGCTACCATAATAGAGGAGGATTTAGCTTTGATAGAGCTTCTTAAGACCGAAGTTATTTTTAATAAACCTATTTACGTAGGTATGGCTGTTCTAGACATATCGAAAACTTTATTATATAACTTTCATTATCGATATATGAAAGAAAAATATGGCGACATGTGTCGCGTCTGTTATACCGACACCGACTCCCTCATTTACGAGATAGAAACGGAGGATGTGTATATGGACATGAAGAAAAACTTGTCTTACTTCGATACCTCAGAATATGATACGCAAAATATCTACGGAATTCCTCCTCTACATAAGAAAGTACCTGGACTTATGAAGGACGAAAACTGCGGTAAGTTAATTCGACAAACTCCCCAGCTTTAATACAAATTTCATTTTTTATTTGTATTTTATTTTTTATTTTTTCAGGACGCATCATGGAGGAGTTTGTGGGCCTCCGCGCCAAAATGTATGCGTGCAAAGTTGAAGGAGTAATGGACATAAAAAAAGCGAAGGGAGTCAAGGCTTATGTGACAAAACAGCAAGTACGTTTTGAAGATTACCTGGACTGCCTCTTCAATAACGTTGAAATGGAGCATACACAAAACAGCATTAGATCTTTCAAGCATCAAGTTTATACTACTCGACAGACCAAAATTTCTCTAAGTCCTTACGACAATAAGAGGTATCTTATATCCGGATCTCCCAATACCCTACCGTGGGGTCATTTTTCTATTATGGATACGCAGTGAGTTCTTAAGAGTTCTTTGTTTTCAATAGTTTTTTTGTAAAAAATTACATTGTGTGTGTGCTTATACTATAGTTATTTTATGATCGATATATGTTCTTTTTATATATCTATTTAATTATCTTATATGTGCTACGTTATACTAATTTCATTTGTATGTACTTATTATATATTTATTGTATTACCTTATGCACTTCTATGCCATAATGATTTTAGTTTCAATATATTATGTACTTTTTATATCTATTTAATTTAGTTTTATTTATCCCTCTTTGCAATTTCGCATATCCTACAAAAAAATGATATCCTGCGAAATTAATATAAACATATTCCATAGTCCGTTGTAAAAATCACAGAAAATACAAATATTTTTAATATTCAAAGATGGATTTGTATGCGTTCGATTCATTTCAAGATAAGTTTAGCAAAGTTACAAAACATGAATTTGGCTCTTGACTGTATCTATATTCGCCGTGATGATACGGACATTATTTGACGCAATCCTCATAAAATTATTTAATTGATTTAAATTACTATCGGTGGTAAGAACCGATAAGAGCTCTTACAGGTACCTGTAATTCGCTTATCGACAGTTCGCGAAGCTCTCAACAGATGACTCGTCAATACACGGTTGCCCGCTTATGCATATCCGTTACACCGCGCGGCTAGGCAACCAAACATACACGCATCGGTTAGCTCGACCGGAAGTAAGTAGCGAAAAATCGGCCCATGTATTTCTTATGGGGAAAATGACCCTGAACTCTCATAGGTACACTACTCATATTATTATTCTCAAATACAGTAAAGGTTCGCGCCCAGGTTTTATCATATTATTATTCGCATACATATACTGTAATGGTTTGCGCCCAGGTGTTATCATATTTTCGTGATACATGATTGTAATTACATATTATCAGTAGTGTCTCCATGATTGTTACTTAACTGATATGAGTCGCGGCCGTTAAAATTTATCAGCCGTGGACTGTTATTTATTTTCGTGTTCACAAGCGTTACTACACAACCATCACAGCTTACTTGACATATGTCATTATGATTTATGAAAATAATTTCGCAAAATTTAATCCTTCTTATTTTTGTATCAAGAAAACTATAAAACAACATCCAGCAGATTGGATATAACAGACTCGTTTCATTATAAAATCTCAACCTCGTTATATAACCCACATCGGCCTAATACCGTTATATACTATATTATTTTTATAATTTGTAATATTTATTTAGCTCGTGATTTATTAATAGTAATATTTATTTAGCTCGTGATTTATCGATAGTAATATTCGTTATGTTTGATTTTAATAGTATATTATTTAACGAGCATATATTATTTAATGTAGTAATTCAAACATCCCAGTGAATTATAGCCATTATGTGGGAGTCAAATACAATGTTTTATCTATGACTTTTTAAATTAAACAATTCTTAAAAACGATAATACAGTCAACAATAGCTGGCAACGGCTCTAGCAACCACATACAATTATTAGCAACAAAATGTGCATATGTAAATGAGCTTGCAAGCGATGATGAAAAACAATAATGACAGCATATATAGGGAAGCGAAAAATAAAGAGGTGTGAAAAGCGTTACACATAGTTTAATTGAAGACGTCATAAATAGCGGCGTTGAGAAAAGAGAGGGCGTGGTATGATAACAGTAAAACATTGTTGTGATGACAGTTCTGGTGTTTTATTTTCAAAATACAACCATGCGTAATTATGGTTAGGTTAAGTTAGTTAAGGACATTATTTTACAATAGTTACGTACATAATGAATGTATTATTTATGAGTCATAGATAAAATCATTATCGTGGCAACTTAATTTGTTTCGTTTTATGGGTAACGTGTCTGTTAGTAATTTTTGTAGTAGTAAAACACAGATATATAGATTTAGTGTGATTTATTCATTTTAAAAGATTATGCAAGCAACATGTATATAAAATACAGTTTTATTACTCAAAATGGACGTTATTTATTTATTTATCTTTATTTCATAATTTTAAAATCTTATTCAAATTTAATATTTATTCATATTTTCTGACCTCGAATGGTTTATTTTATTTTGTAAAATGTGTTATGAGTTATGTTAATATTAATTCTTTTAATTACAAAGTGTTATTAGCGACTTCATATACCAAATTATCTTTAAATTATGCCGAGAAGTCCCTTCAATACATGTTATCACTAAGTATAAAATCACTAGCATTTGTCTCTACCAATGTATTCCAACGCCACCTTGTGGATAGGAAAGAATCGAGAGGGGCTAACATTGAGCCCTGGGGTAGACCGTTAGACCGTTGTTAAGTTTTATCTGCCTACTTGTGGAATTTCCCAGTTTAACCTGGAAGGACCTATTACTCAGCATTTGGTCCAACAGGTTGACTGTTTTGAGCCATGGTATCATACGGAGGAACTTTAACGCAACTGATATTTACATGCATCGTAGGAAGCCTGCGTAGGAAGGAAAGGAATTGGTCCACACAACTACTCTTCGGCTGGAACCCTGCCTGTTCTACTGCGATTCTTTCGAATAAAGCTTGGCTTATTCTGTTGTATACTTATTACTATCTCTAGCAGTTAGTAGATTATGCTCAGAAGGGCGATTGGGCGGTAGTTATGTGGTTCTGCAGTGGGTTTGCCCGGTTTTAGTATTTGCAACGAGTTTTGCCATTTTTAGACGGCGAGGTGTCACCAATTTTAAGGACATGATAGAAATTTTATTAGCCACTTTTTTGCATATTTTCCACGTTAGAGGAGAAATTCAGGCTGTAATAAGTCAAAGCCAGGTGCTTTACCAGCTTTGATGTCTTTAATTGCAGCCGCTACTTCTTCGGCCGTTAACAGTTAGGAATATAACAGAGTTATCATTGGAAGATGCTGTTAATACTTTCAGTTCCTTTTAACGTGTGGGTTAGATCGCTTCGGCATCTCGAGGTCCTAAAGACATGGTTACTATACTATTAGTATAGATACTATTAGTGAGAGTTATTTCGTTCACAGGCTTTTGTTTCAGCAACCTAGCTTTTGGAGTAGTGACCATGCCTTTCTGCTAGATGTTTTAAAGTCTAAGCTCTAGGCGATCCACAATCTCCACAATTTTGTTAGCTACTTTATTGCATATTTTCCACATTAGAGGAGAAGTTCAGGCTGTAATAAGTCAAAGCCAGGTGCTTTACCAGCTTTGATGTCTTTAATTGCAGCCGCTACTTCTTCGGTCGTGAACAGTTCGGAATATACAGTTCACAAAGTTGTCATTGTCATTGGAAGATGACACTTTTAATACTTTGAGTTCCTTTAAACGTGTGGGTTCGATCGCTTGGGTGTCTCGAGGTCCTAATAACATGGGATTCTATTTGGTGATAGTTATTTGGTTCACGGCGGGGGGGGGGGGTTCCAGCAACCTAGCTTTTGGAGCAGTGACGATGCTTTTCTGCTAGATGTTTTAACACTAGGCTCTAGGTGCCCCACAATCTCCGTCCATGTAGCTTGTCGCTATGTATTTAGTTTAGCACCTTTAGGAACTCTTCGTAGAGATCTTCGCTCCCGTTGTTCCACCTTGGGACATATATTATTTTCTGTATCCCCCGGCGATACTGGCTTTTCCTGCAAACATCTTTCAACTGGGCTGAAGTTGCTAAAGTTCCATCTCTTTCGGCGATATATTGGTAGTAAAGAGATACTCAAACCTATTTCTATCACCACTGGACGGTGTTGGGAATGTTGGAGTTTACGAGAACTTTTCGTATGGTTGACAAAAGTTGATTGTTGCTACTGCAACCTCATTTTTATGCCTTTCTCTCTACTACTCCACCTTTATTGTTGAAGTTATTGTTCCTTCATCCATGCGAACACCACCTTGGCCCTGGCCAGTTAAGTGAAGACGGCATGTTCAACCTTAACTAGTTGGAACCTATAAATTAACAGCATCGACGAAACAAAGGCAAAGGCGTAAACAAAGGTTGTCCGACACCGGCGAATGTGCACATGCGCGCGTCTCGGACCGTGAAACTGCGATTTATCGCCATTACCGCCAACGTGCCCCTATAATATCACAAAATTGACTTGAAAACAAATGAAGCAAGCAGGCAAAGTGTTGCAATCTGAGGTAGTTTTATCCGGTCCCTGACTGATAGTTGTTGGGCCATAAAAACCACAAGGGCTACTCAACTCTCAAATCACGTGTTAATGGTGGTCACAATTCCGGTATATCACCGACCGACGTTGTCGCAGACAAATATTTCATATCGTGACCTCATAACGATCAATTCCACTTAATGTTTGGTTTGCCAACGCGAAAACCGATAGGCAGCGTAGGCAGCTGATTTAAATGTATTTCGGTCTAGGGCATCAAAAATGAAGTAAGTATTTATTGTCTTCTAACCAGTTCACCGCTTTCACATTTTCGCCGTTATTATCGGATGTATTGTTACTTAAAATCTTCTACGTAAGCTGCTGAGTACGGCATGATTTGGGGGGTTTCAGGTGGCCACGTAGTTGCTGGAGGTTTGTAAATGTTACTGATAGTGTATCACCTACTTTAATAATGACTTCGTGGATCTCAGATCCATTTGTATCAGATGTATATGGATACAAACTCTATCATTTGTTAGCAATATACAGGGTGAGTCAATAGGACGGGTAGGCTCGATTACACCTACACCGTTAATGATATCGAAATAAACCAAACGGCACCTCAAACTAGAGGCCACAGTGCAGTTTGTAAAATTATTTTGCCATATGATCAACTCGATAAAGGTTAGCATGTTGCTGGTATCTTTTTTGATTAATCACAAGGTTTTGATAGCCCTAAATTAGAATTTCTGGAGAAGTTATCTGGTGTTGGTTTTCGTGGCAATTTTCCAAGTTTGTTGGAATAATTCTTATATGACCGAACTTTCAGTGTGAAAATTAATGTATATTCTTCATCATATTATAATGTGCACGAAGGTGTGCCGCAAGGCTCAGTCTTGGGTCCTTTAATATTCATAATCTATATTAATGACTTGGCATTGCGTATTAGGGGGGAGCATATCAGAGTATATGCAGATCATACATCGATATTAGTGGCGGTGGACATTTTGGAGGGTCTGCAGAGTGAAATTTACAGTGTCCGCGCAATGTTTCAACTTGGTGTTACCAAAATAGACTTATGTTGTATTTGGCTAAGACTGTGTGTTTATATTTTCGCAATGATAATTCAAATATCAATTTGCACATTGTTGTTGGTGACACTGTTATTACATCACAGAATCAAACCAAATTTTTGGGAGTAAATCTTAATGCTACGTTAAAATGGGACTGTCAAGTAAATTATGTGTCGAGGAAAATTAATTCAGCGTATTTTGCCTTGTCAAGACTGACGGGAACACTTACCCGGAGTGCATTGATGAGTGCCTACTATTTACTCGTCTACTGCCATTTGTAGTATAATATAGTATTGTGGGGAGTTGTAAGTACTATCTCTAAAGTTTTCCAGAGTAAGTCACACGAGAGTTATACTGTTGACATTAAACTTGGGGAGTCATGCCGACCTATTTTTAAGAAGTTTAATTTGTTTACCTTGCCGTGTATTTTCATCTATAAAACCTTGGTGATGGTTAGGCAAGGTATCTCAACTTTTTGTACGAATTCAGATTATCATCAATATAACACTTGCAATGCCATGGCATTGTCAGCTGTCGGCCATAACTCAAGCAAACATGAAATATCTCGCAGATACATTGGCGTCCAATTATTCAACAAAGTACTAAGAATAGTTAAACAGTGTTTGTTTAAGATTACAGTAAAAAAGCTTCTACTGCAGAAATGCTATTGACGTACGAAGGAATAATTAGATGTCAACTCCAATTCATTTTAATTATTATGGCCCGTATCTATAGTCCGTACTTGAGCTTGAGTTCGACTTAAGCCGTATATTTGGTTGCGTATTTTCTATAAACGTTTATGCACCAAACGCAACCAAATATACGACTTGAGTCAAACTCAAGCTTAAGTATGGACTATAGATACGGGCCAAAGTCTTTTAATTATTATGGTATTTAATTTATTTGTTTTAACTTAACCTGTCCTCCCATAGTTATTTTCGTATATTAGTTTAGTTATTTATCTATGTAATTTCATTGTTGTAGTAGGACGTGTACATCCATTATATTTATGGCGTAGTACCAATGTAGAATATTATCATTATTATGTTTTATCAGTTGTATATGTTGTATCAAGATTTTGTATCATATGTATATGTTGCGGAACCACCGTGTCTGTGGTAGGTAGCTTCAATCAAAGTCTGTTAATTTACCTGTTGCGTTTAAATGGTCTCCATTTTCGGCGTGGGTTTCTTGATTAGCAATTACGTCAATTTAGATTTTAAAATCTAGTAAAGGTATTACATTATAAAAAATGAAGTACGTATTATTGTCTTCTGATCATTTCATCAGAGCTTCACAGTTATTATCCGATTATTATATTTCCACATTGTGGGATGACTGTTAAAATCTCCTACGTAGGCTTTAGGATTTTTTTTCTTTCTCTTCGGTATTTTGTTCTGCATATTCCTTCGATATTTAAATAGCAGACTCGGGCAGAGTGTCCGAGTTTACTAGTCAATTGGTCATCAGGAGGGCCAGCCCAGTTGATTTTATAGTTCTGTGAGCCATCAAGATTTGTTTGTAGAGACCAGGAGATCTTTAATAAGAAAATATTGTCTGGTAGCCAATATTCTGATAGTTCATTAGCGTTATCCATGGTGCACGTGTAGTATTCTACTACGGACGCGAACTAACTTCAAGCCCCATTTCCAATATTCCATTTCACCAATTTAGATTATCTGCTGCGTTCCAATTCCAACTCACCAATTGTGTTATATAATAAATACCACGTGTTACCAAGAATCTTTTAGTTAACCAAGATTACTGGGCGCCGCCATTCTTCTCGCAAATTAACAATGGCTTGCCTCTCACTGAGACCCATATTGCAATTATTTTGTCTCGCTGTGTAAAGTCCGCGTGTGGCTAATCTTGTCGCACGAGAAATGAAACGTGACCAAACGGATCCCAGGACAACAATTAAAGTAAGAGTGAAGAGGGGACGTCCAAATTGGGCCGCTGCAAGACCGTTCTCACAGTTTCAACGTCGAATTAGAGATAATTAAAAGGAAACTGAATGTCACGCCAGAATTGCCGGCTTTCTACTTCTTCACGCTTCCTCACAGGATAAGAAATGCAATGCATACTGCAACGCAACGTGAGTTAACGCGAGTTACCCGTTATCCAGCTCAAGAATCAAACTGCAATTCAGTTAATTAGATGAACAACCTGGCATGCCTGTCTTTTATAAAAGCATTTGTAGAATATGGTATTTGTGGAGGCATTTATTGGTTATTAGTACTTATTATGGGTGAACAGAAGCTGGCAAACCCGTGCTCGGTTAAATTGCTCCTGCAGGTGAAAGAACCCGATTTAGATGAAGCGAAATACATCGACATATAAATTCTCAAATGTGTGAAATGTCCAAAGACAAAAAGCCATCAACAGTATGGTCGGTCTACAGCGGTGGTTCCTAAAGTAAGGGGGGCCCAGCGCCCCCCTTTTCGGAAGAAAATTTCTGGTCACCCACTGAATATATACCTAATTTAAGCGAACAATAAGAAATATATCGATACATTGCATTATTGTATGCTACTATATGTATTTTAAGAAAAATGTTGTCGTAAACAAAATGCCTTAATATAGTAAAGTTGTTTAATAAAACCAACGTACTGGAAGGATGAAAATCCTAATTCGAGATATTCGAATCCTTATTTGCTAAAGCATCTTAAATCACCGGATTGGCTATTTGAAGTCTTGAATTTTTTTATTTTGTTTTAAGATTCATTATCACACTGAACCCACGTTCCACTCGATGCGATAACGAAAACTTCATCATTTTTGTACTCTGCCCACACTGTGGAATACAGTGTAGGAATCTTTATTTGGACCCAAAATAGTTGGTACCCAAATTTAAATTTAAATTTCATCTCTTCATTCGTAGCCATTTCTTCATCTTCTTCAGTTATTCGTGTTAGTTTGTAGATTTCTCTAAATTTGTACTTGAAAATAGACCCAAAACCCAATCCGGTATATTCATTTTCAAAATATCCTCAAATCGTAGGTCATAGTCAATATACAGAGCATCAAATAGCATAGTACAGCATCATGTACTTACTACTGGTAAAGAATTATATAGAATTTTTAGATGAGAGTTGGCGTACTGACTATATTTATTATTATTATAGTTTCATTTATTATACCAGTTGTATAAATTATATTATATTTCTTGTACTTACTGGTACAGATTTAGATATTTTTAGAATTTATAGATGTTTTCTTTTATTTTTGGGTGGTATAATGGATGAAAGTATAATAAAAATAATTAAGGTCAGTACGCCCACTATGATAAAAAAAATCTATCTAATTCTTTACCAGTAAGTACAAAAAAATTATATAATATAATTTGTACAACTGAAATGGATGTAATGGTTGGTTGGTTGGTTGGTTGGATGGTGTAATGGATGAAACTACGTATATAATACAATGTATGAAAGTGTTAATTGGCTTTTATGCTGCTGAAAAAGTTGGGAATTGGTGGAATTCCCCTCGTCCTAAATTTCGTTTGTAAAGAAGTTTTCGCATAAACACAGAATTTAGCTTTTGTTTTTATTAAACTCAGTGCATCGGCTTGAAGCTGCTTGACCTAAACAAATCCGTCAAATAAGCTACGTATAAGCTACGTATATACTCTTTATAAAAGATCGATAAAAACATGCACCTTTTGATAGCCAACGTATCTATGTTTGAAGCAGCAAACAATCAAATTCTTCATCGTTGTCAATACAGAGTGGTTTAAACAATCTACGATTGAATAAATTGCTTTTATCGATTGGCTTAATGACCTAATACGAGGCATAGTCAAATGAAAAACTTAAATACGTCAAACAAAATTTATTCAAGCAAAGTCAAAAACAAACATGACATTTTACGACCCTTTTCGATTATGATCCTCTTCTATAAATCGCACGTGTGCTAAGAGAAGGCTTCACTTCTTGGTTAAGTTGACTCATTAAGTTGTAAAGAAAAACTCGAATGTTTTCAATAATAAAGGATGCATCTTCCACATATTGAGCCATTTCATCAATTCTTCTTTGCACTCATCATTTCATTACCCAAAGCTATTTTTTGGTAATTTCGATAGTTTGTCTATGATTTTCCACAAATGATTATCATGAGATACTTATTTACCTTCACGTATGTTTTCCTACGGGCATTTTTTTTTCAATCAACATCTATTTAACGATTTCATTATTATTATAAAACCATCGGGTTCCTGTGACCCATCCTGTAATATACAGGGTGTATCAGCCAAATGGAATAAATTCAATAATAAATAAATGGGGGCGTGTTCGAAAAAACGCTCGGACACGTCGATTGTTATTTTTTGTTTGCGCATTTTTTTTCAACAAAAACTTTTTATACAGGGTGTGTCATGTGACCGTGGCCAATACCAACTTTCTTATTTTAAATGCAACACCTGGTATATTATTCAATTTTTGGATTCTTCAGAAAATTCTAGACATATTTCATGTACAATGTCCTATACCTATCTTCAACTGTTTCGGAAATATTAAGTGTTTTCAGATTTATTGCAAAAATTAACATTAAAAAACGAAAATGATTTGATTACAGAAATTCGTTACAACACACTCAAAAACTAATAAGTAATACTGTTTATTTCTTGATAATGTAAAAAAAACAAAAAAAAAACAATAAATTTCAATGGAGGAGATGTTCAAAATGCTCGCCGTGAACGTCTTGGCAACATCCTAATCTTAAATAGAAATTTCTTCTAACGTTACTCAACATCTCAGGCGTGACCGATCTAATCGCAAGCATTATTCGTCTTCTTCAAGATCAAGAAATAAACAGTATTACTTATTAGTTTTAGAGTGTGTTGTAACGAATTTCTGTTATCAAATAATTTTCTTTTTTTAATGTTAATTTTTGCAATAAATCTGAAAACACTTAATATTTCCGAAACAGTTGAAGATAGGTATAGGACATTGTACATGAAATATGTCTAGAATTTTCTGAAGAATCCAAAAATTGAATAATATACCAGGTGTTGCATTTAAAATAAGAAAGTTGGTATTTGCCACGGTCACATGACACACCCTGTATAAAAAGTTTTTGTTGAAAAAAATGCGCAACTAAAAATAACAATCGACGTGTCCGAGCGTTTTTTCGAACACGCCCCCATTTATTTATTATTGAATTTATTCCATTTGGCTGATACACTCTGTATGTAGAAAAGTGAATCGAATCAAATGCATTTAGGGCGTGTTTATGATTATTTAATTTTAAAGTGTTTACCTCAATTAGAGAGTAAGTAAATGCATAAATATATACTGTTATTGCTGTTTTATTAAAACAACAATAATACAATTTGTTTTATCTGTCATTAGTAGGGCGCCCCAAAGATGGCCAAATATTATGGCGTTTTCTATACAATGAAGAAAAACAGCGAATCAATATTGGTTTTATTTTCAAAATTTCTATTATAAAAATAAATTAAAAAATTATATACAATAGTCTCTACTTTGTATTTCCAAACCTCATATTCATCGTCATGTGTAATTTAAAAATATTTAAAGATCCGTGGCACCATCTTCTTATACATTACATGGAATATTATGAACATTGAACAGCGATTGATATAACTAATAATAATATAAAGAAAATCTTTGATTATTCTGTCACCGACCCCTTATTTTCATTCAGCGCCCCCAATTACATCCGTGGTTCTTATCGCCCCCTGTAACTTGCCAGCGCCCCCCAGGGGGCGATAGCGCCCACTTTGGGAACCTCTGGTCTACAGCATGGCAAGTACCATGCTAGAACTTAAGGAAAAGGTGGATATTTTAAAATATGGTAAAATAAATAGCGCCCCCTGTAACTTGCCAGCGCCCCCCAGCGGGCGATAGCGCCCACTTTGGGAACCACTGGTCTACAGCATGGCAAGTACCATGCTAGAACTTAAGGAAAAGGTGAATATTTTAAAATATGGTAAAATAAATGCTTTTCTAAAACGAAAAAAAGTAGGTTTTAAGCCGAAAAAATCTATCATTTTCACAAGATATAATATAGAAGACTTCTTACATAAGGCACCACTGGATTTTCTATCCTGTAGAAGACAACATTTTAATAGAAATTCCCGACACAACATAGTTATTTATTTTTCAATTATTAATTATTAAATTAATTAATCGGGCGAGATTTTTTTGCATTGCCCGGCTCCTGTCACATGCAAATATATCACAGCATTTTAAATTTCCAGTCCACAAATATTATATATGGTTCTTGTAACTTTCTTTAGATTTCATGCGCAATAAATCTTCTGTGGCCGTTATTACCTATTCCTAAATATCCTTCGGAATTTCGTTTTTTGACGCACGTTGAAGTATTACAAATTAAATTATAAACAACGTGTTTAGCAACGTCAAAGTCATGATGATGATCATGAAGTCAAAGTATTTTAATCACAATTTATTGTAATTATAATTGATTTCTCTATTGAAAAATAAAATCTTGTATGCACCACGAGCGTTATTAGATCATAATACCGACCAGGCGACATTCATCCCTCGAGTAAGAGGTCCTCGCGCTGGATCACGTCCGTCATAAAGAATCATTTACAAAGCTTGTCACGTAAATAACTATAAATTGCGGGCTTATTTTTCAATTGTTATCGATAGTGGGTTCATATTAGTAAATATCAGTTTTCCAACTTTGTCCACATGTATAATGGAATCTTACATGGTGATCATGAAAATGGAGACGAAGTTTCCGCTTGTGTGTTATTTGCACTTATATCCCGTGTTTACAGTTAATTTTGGCAGTTTTCGTTGCTTGTATTGAGCCAAAGTTAGTGAGTGTGGAGATAGATAGAATCGTATTATTAATTAATAAATTGTATATTGTAATTAACATAATTAATAATAAATGTCCTCTATCTCCACACTCTCTGAATAACGTTGGCTAAAAAACGAAAAATGGCGGGAAACGCAAAGACAGATGTCAGCATAACAGGCATCACGCACCTACCAAACGCATTTAATAAAAGACAGACATTTTCCAAATCGTTTATACCATTTTCAGGAGCACATGTTAAATTTACTAATGTAGGCGCACTTTTGATAACAATTCAAAAATAAGCTCGCAATTAAATGTTTAAAATAAGTCCGAAACAAAATAAAAATTCTATGTACCCTAAAAACTTAAGGGCCATTTTCATAAGGTGATAATTAAGTATGTTTATCTTAATTTTACCTGTATACGAAATTGGTATTTATTTAATCTTATTATGATAATATTTTTGAATATAAGTGTGCCATTTTTACTAATTACCTTTTCCATTTGTTTACAGGTGAGTTGTCAATGACACTACTACTTTTCAAGTTTGTGGCGGAAATCTGACGAGTTTGTAAGTAATAATTGTATGAATTATAATACTCCAAGAATCAGGAATTATTATTAATTATATTCTTATTTGTACTAATTTCATTTTATCATAAGTTTAGTTTTAAATTACTTTAGAAGTGCAGCGATATTAATTTCTATTCACATACCTACACTGTAAAACGTGCATTTGTAGTTTATAAATAAAAATCTTTAGCAACTATAAGACTCGTGTATACAGGGTGTCCAAGATAAGGATCAACAGCATGGGGAACTCGGAAACCGTAAAGTTACAAAGGTGGTTAAATAACAAAAAAGGTTCACAATTTAGTGGTCAGTAATATTCTGTTGCGAAAACCAGAAATTTCCGGTTGCTTCCGGAGATTTTAGACAAAATCCGAAATCTTGCGATTTCGTTCTTATTTTTTGCTGAAGTTATTTGAAAAGCTATAAAAAAACAAAAGGAACTTTCTTGTTGCCACATTTTTAGCTCTACAAGACAGCGTTTACAAATTTTCAGTGCGACGTTGCGTTTCGAAGAAACCATCATCAACTTTTTTTTTTTATATGGCCCGCAATAAAAGTACACCCTGAATTAGACCGCATTTTCTATTACGAATTCAACGATTTATATCACAGTATGGTTCCTCATGTTTGTATTCAGAAAAAGGTAATACATTAATACATTAGAACATTTTCTTGCAGTAGGCATTGAAATAATAACGAAGAAAAATATTATCGAATTTTATTTTTTATTGTGGTATGAGAATTGTTCTCTTCATTTAATGGCGACAAAGACAACTATTATTATCTAATTTTATCCCAGAATAGGTACCAAAATAGTAACTAAAATCAATTTAGCAAGAATAGTTGTTAAACATTGAAACATTATAGTTATTGAGAACCAAACTTATTATTTTTTATTGTGGTATGAGAATTGTTCTCTTCATTTAATGGCGACAAAGACAACGATTATTATCTAATTTTATCCCAGAATAGGTACCAAAATAATAACTAAAAACAATTTAGCACGAATAGTCGTTAAACATAGAAACATTATAGTTATTCAGAACCACAGTTATTATTTTTTTACTGTGGTAATATGAGAATTGTTCGGTTCATTTAATTATCTCAAAATCATAAAATTAGATGATTAATTAATTCTTTTTGCCTTCGTCGCTCATTTCAACGCCTACTACACCAAAATGTTCGAAATGTATTAACAAGCCTTTTTTCTAAATAAAGACATGAGAAACCACACTGTTATATAAATCGTTGAATTAGTAATGGAAAATGCTATTTAATATAGGGTGTACTTTATTTACGAGCCATATAAAAATATGAAGTCGATGATGGTTTCTTCGAAACGAAACGTTGCACTGAAAATTTGCAAACGCTTTATTATAGAGCTAAAAAAGTGGCAATTAGAAAGTGCCTTTTGTTTTTTTTTATACCTTTTCAAATAACTTCAGAAAACCATAAGAACGATATCGCAAAATTTCTGATTTTGTCGAATATCTCCGGAAGTAAGCGGAATTTTCTGGGTTTCTATACAGAATATTACTTGCCACTAAATTGCGCAACTTTTATGTAATTTAACCGCCTTTGTAACTTTTACGGTTTCCGAGATCCCCATGAAGTTGATCTTTATCTTGGACACCCTGTAAAATAGAGCATAAATCTTTAAATATTGTCTTCATTAATTTTTATGCAGACAAAATACTGTCAAATTATTCTATTACTTTTTATTTTTCATTATCCAAAACCAAAAAACCGATGAAATATAAGTAACACTTTTAAAAAAAATCATAGGTACCTTGAAATTAAATAGGCAAAGAAATCGTATTTTACATGTCAGTTATGTTTTATAAATTAATGTATTTGAGTGTTCTACGACCTTCCACAGTGTTTTGCATACATGTTACATTTTCTTGTGCATGACAATTATAAAACCAAATGTCAAAATATCGTAATATGTATTTAGATATGTTAATATTGTTATAAATCAAAGAACGTACACATTTTTATAAATAAAAATAAACTACTTATGAGGAATCTGTTTAGATGAAAAGCATTATTATAATCTTTTCGGAAGTTGGTTATCAAGAAAAGAAAGCCATAGACTAGCCTAGCTATTAAAGCCTAGATATTTAAAGTATCGTAATTGTTTGCCGCCTATATATGTTAAAAATCAAAGAACGTATGATTTTTTATAAATAAAAATAAACTACTTATTACGAATCTGTTTAGATGAAAACATTATTATAATCTTTTTGGAAGTTGGTTTATCAATAAAAAAGCCATAGATTACCCTAGCTAATAAAACCTAGCTATTTAAAGTATCGTAATTGTTTGCCTCCTGTTTGAAAATATCTATTTTATTCAGTTATCTTCAAAACATGATGGCTTACAATGTCCACATTTAATTCAAATTAATTAATTGAAACTGTTTCTACTTTCGTATTTACAAATATTATTTAACTTTAGCTTCGAACGCTGCATTAAATCCGAACCATCCGCAGCAACCTTGACATTCATCAGATACCACGCTGTTAACACACATACACATGCACGTATGTGCACATGGTTGTTGTGTAAAAACAGCGGTGCACGCTGTTCACGATGACCTGGAGCATTTACATTATACACTGTTGTCCTCCTTATCCCCCACGTTCATCTTTGGCATGGCTGTCAGCCGCGCGATATCCATTGAGCTCGTCTCACAGTAGCCCTACAAACCCCACCGAACAAAGCCACCACCTCACAATGTACAGCTCCAAATAGACATTTCATCTTTTATCTAACCATATCGAATAAAACGATGACCTATTTGCGTTTAGAATTCGAGCGCGCGTTTGTACCTGCCAATTGGTTGCAAAATGTGCCTCAGAAAGGGTGGTTTTGTTACGAATAGCAATCAATGTTATCAAAATGTCCTCTACATCACAATAACGATATTATATATATTGCTTCCAATGTGAAATGAGTTGTAACGATATTTGATGTACTTGTGTTTTCATATAGTTTTGTAGTTTATTTAGATCACCACTGTAGATTCAGTTCAGGGATTCCTCTGGCTGTTGTAGAAATATTCGGCTCTATACAATATACAGGGTGGGCCACGAATAACGGCCATTAAAAGTTTACGGGGTTCCTGATTGAGGATTTTTTTTAAGTCAGCATTGCATGGTTGAATACGATCTCCTCAATGATAATATTTTCGACTTTCTATCATTTCCGGTTCTACCGGAAATGACTACCAACTTTGTTATTTTAAATTGAACACCCCGTATATTATTACATTTTTCGATTCTATGTTCAATTGCCTACATGCCCATATGCACTTATGTCCACTTAACTTGTATAGTTTTTGAGTTCACAATTTATTTGTTAAATTTTGACCTCAAAAAGACGTGTTGAAAAATGCGTATAACATCTAGTAAGGAACAAGATAGAAACACGAGCTGCATCTTAAATTATAACTAATAGATCCCTCTACAATTAAAAAATATGACATCTGTCAATTTTGATAAAAGGTATGTAAAAAATTTCAATATTTCAGTGCCCACTTAGAAACCATTTGCTCTAAGTATCGGGTTGGATAATACTTTTTTGTAGCAAAGTGTCATGCCAATCGCCCTATGATATAAAATATTGGTCGTTCCAATTGAAAAAAAAAAAAAAAAAATTATGTTTCTAAGTGGGCACTGAAATATATTTTTACTGAAAAAACAAAATTATCATTAAAAATAGAATTACTACAGCAACAATTAAAGTTTAGAAAAGGAGAGATGCATGCCGGCGTCAGCCTCCCAGCGCTGTCCTTTGCGTCACTTCGTCCCGCGATACATCTGCATCTCTCCTTTTCTAAACTTTAATTGTTGCTGTAGTAATTCTATTTTTAATGATAATTTTGTTTTTTCAGTAAACTACGGCCGATTTACGTATTACAATGCAATGGCACAATAGTTTATTTGATATTCCCGGCCGTTGCGAAATTATTGCCCGGCAATAAATTTGCAATTTAATGGGAAAGTATAAACAAATATCAATTGAAAAAATCTTAAATACCTCGGCAACTGTCCTACAAACATGGACAAAAAAATTACAAATTTTTGCTACAACGGGTTTTACGAAAAATAAATTCCGAAAGTTGTGTTTTTCTAAATTACAGGAAAAATCCGTACTTTTTTGCACACAAGATTCGATACAGAAAAAACGAAAAAACGTGTTTGTTATGGCAAAAATTATGAAATTAAAATACGCTACATAGGAATGTGTGTTCTTGCGATATATTTTTGATTTACGCTATTTGGATTAGTAGTTTCGGTTTTATGTTCGTTCACACAGGGGTCAAAACTTTTGAAACCGATAGTAATACCGTTGATTAAATTAAACTAAAATGATTCTTACATTGTAAACAACGATTTGTGTAATATCGTTAACAATATATCTGAATTATGGTTGTTGCTTTTTTAATACAATCAACATTACATTGACAATAGCGGACGAAAGAAGTATGCGGACCAAATGGTACCACTTTTCGTACGCGAATGCGGACGAAAAATTCTGCTTTAGAGAAGGTGGACGGAAAAATATGAGACTGACTGATTGGTTGTATACATCAAATTTATACACTGGGTATCAGTCGGTCACCAGCCGCTCACTGGCCAGACCGACTGCCTGTAACCAACCATCCGATGGTGAGTAATTGGTTGCGTACAGCAAATTTATTTGTGTGGACACCTGGAGCTCGCATTGAAATGGCAATCGACAAGAACGTAATTAACCATTATGCAAGCGCTGTGCCGTTTCCTACCGTTTTATGTGTTATTATTACCGACGATTAATTCGTGGTTATTAAAGCAGCCACTGTTCCGTTTGTTGTTGGTGGGGGGGTTGGCAATTAATCAGTTGCGTAACTGCGAGACTATTAATAGAACTCGTCGACGATGTGTGCTCCCACGTGCACCGGACCGCACGTTTCCCGTATGGTGACGTCGTGACATCCAGAGTGGAGCTAAAAATATTGGTGAAGGTCGGGATTCGAAGCGCGCCGAGGTGCAAGGACAGAAAGAACGAATGGCGACGTGTCTTCTCGTGTGTCGGTTTCTTCTTATTTTCACCTGTGTCCGACCGTGAAAATTGGATAGCGTGAAGCCTGACCGTAATAGAATCCTGTTTTGTAGGCTATAATAGTCTATTATTTTTCACGATGACCTTCACATAGAAATAAAAATACATCTTATGTACTCGAATAAAATACTGAAGTATTTATTTTATGGCAAATTTAAGAATTTGTTGATAATATCTAATTAATTTGATTGTTTTCTTCCTTCTTTACTCCGATAAAGAAGGAAGAAAACAATAAAAATATAATAATAACTGGTATCCAAAATGGATGAAACTATAACAAAAATCTAATTCATTAATTTTATTTTGTAATGAATGTAAATTTTGTGAATTAATATTAACTAAACACTAAACTTAATTAACCCAACATAATCGATTGTAGCAAATAGTATATTAAAGTATAAGTGGATATTTAGGTCTTTCAAGCACGCGCGAGGTTGCAAAGCACTACGAAGTAGTGCCGTAGTGCTTGCTACATAGCAAGTGCTAGAAAGACCAGATATCCACGCATACTTATTTTTTACTACGCATACTACTACACGCATGCTATTTTTTTTATTGGGGGATTTTAATACCTTAAATTAGTCTGAAAATGTTGTAATTTTGAGCATGTTATCTTTGGTTATGAAGGTGTTCAATAAACAGGAAATAAACAACCTGTCAATGTGTCAGCAGCTTGTAAAAAATGCAATCAAAAATTAATAATGACGTTCAAAAGCCTCTTGAGATTTGAATGAGTTCAAAATGGCATATTCCAAACATATTAAAAATAAACTGAAATAGCAATGTTGTTGTTCTGATGTAGTGAGATGAGATGAGTCTAAAAAGAAACATATCTGTATATGAAACTAAATGAAATGAAATATCTAAGTAAATATGTCTTTTCGTCAAAGTTTTACTGAATTTGTGACGATATTTATACAAAATTTTGATTATTTTGTATTTCTATTGAAGAATATTTTTTTTTACAATTTGCAATTTTAGTTTTTAATTTTATTGACGAAAATTTGAATTCGTTCACGAATTTTTCTATTTTGCGTTACATTATGAGAAATTGTCTGTATTATTGTATTATTTTTAAATTGTGGATTTTTCCACATTATTTCTCAATAAGTTATTATTTGACTAGCATTTTAACGAATTGATAAAAATATTGCATTTCATTACTATATGATGAGATTTATTAAATAATTTTCGCAAAATTAAAAATCTAATGGAATTTGTACTTTTGATTTAAGAAACAATTTTTTTTGTATTTTCACATTTAATTTTGTGTATACAGGGTGTCCTAAATAGAGTGGGATTGCATGGCTATCTATCTTATTCTTAAAGCTAGAGATATGGTTAAATAGCCAATATTGTGCATTTTTATATACTGGTTCAGATTATGATGAACATTTTCAAAAGTCGGAGCAGTTTAGAAGTTATTCTAAAAAAACCAACAATCGCGATTTTCTAAAAACCCCGATATATTCGTAATTATTAAAGATGCGGAAAAAGTTTAAAATTAAAGTTACTTGGTTCGATCGCATAAACTTGAGAATCAAGTCGATACAAAAGTCAAGATGGCGGTTTCCGAAATATTAATACCAACTTTCTTATTCTAAATGGCCGCTATATTTGATTTTTATACGTCTAAATAGACTCTCTTTTCCTCTTTTCAACGATGTATAACAACCTATCTCAAAATGAAAAATATGGGAAATATTAATTATTCCAATTTTTATTTTTATTTTGTCAATTAATTTTGAAACAAATATAAAAAAAAACGTCATGCAACTAAGTAGTAAAATAACAATAAATTATATAAAATGCTCAAAATTCTGACAGTTATTGGCCAAAAACAATATGACAGCGTTAAATGTTCGCTACTCCGAACATTTCAAGTCGGCAAATAGAAAATCAAGTTAACGTATCTAAACCTAGATCAACTATTTTTAAAAAGCACAAGTTTTACCCTTATAAATTGCATATTTCTCATGATTTACAAGCAAATGATAACATCCGCAGATTAATATTTTGCAGAAGGTTAATCAACAAAATTACGTAAGATAGGAATTTTATAAATACAATTTTATGGATAGATGCATACTACTTTTCTAATTGTGGATTATTTAATCATCATAATGAACACTATTCGGCTCAGGACAATCCACACATAGTTATCCCATAGCAAATGCAAGTGCGGTTTGGCCTTAATGTATTTTGTGGCATATTGGGAAATGATTTACATGGTGCTATAATATTTCCATGTACACAACGTCATTTGGAAATTCTTCAAAACAAATATAGTACCAGTAAAATGGCTCCCCTCCACTCAATGCTAGAGATGTTATTACTTATTTAAATGGCCCTTTAATAACAAAGTAATAGCGGCTAATACAACTGTTCAGTGGTAAGCCAGATCTGCATACTTGACGCCTCTCGACTTTTATTTTGTAGGGTACTGTAAAACACCACATTTAAGGAAGTAACTTCAATTATAATAATGTAGATGAATGAACTTCGTGAAGCAATGACAGAGGCAATAAAAGCCGTTATTCGCAACACATTGCTATAAGTAATTGGCAATATTCTAAGACGCTGTCAATTGTGTTTGGCTTATTTTTGGCCATTTAGCCAATTACAGTTGTATTAAGTTTTTTTTTATTTGTTTTACATTTGTTTTAAAAATAATTTATTGAATAAAAGTAAAAATTGGAACAATTGATATATCCCATATTATTTATTTTGATTTGAAAGTCGATTTAGCCGTGTAAAAATCAAATATGGCGGCCATTTAAACTAAGAATGTTGCTATTTATATCTCGGAAACCGCCATCTTGACTTTTGTTTTTACTTGATTCTTAAGTTTGTGCGATCGAACAAAGTAATTTTTATTTTTTTAAACTTATTTCCGCATCTTTAATAATTATGGAAATATCGTAGTTTTTAGAAAATCGCATTTTTTTTGTTTTTTTAGAATAATTTCTAAACTGCTCGGACTTTTGAAAAAAAATTCAACATAATCTGAACTAGTATACAAAACTGGCATGATATTGCCCATTTAACCAGATCTCCAGCTTTCAAAATAACAAAGATACCCATGCAATCCTACTCTATTTAGGACACCCTGTGTATTAATATTTTTGTGAAAATAATTTGGATGCTAATTTGAGTGACGCGCAATTTCCATTTTCTCAAAAAAAAAAAAAACTATGGAAAATCAGAAGGGAAGAGGGAAAAGGAAAGTTGTGCTGTGCTTAAATTACTAAAGTTTACAAGGTTTTGGGCATTTTCATTAGGATTTTTAACATTTCGTTAGAAATTGTTATCAAATTAGGAAAATGTTATGCCTATATTAGATAATGAGATTTTTTTTTTTATGAAATTTAAACTTTTGACCTAGAAAATAAAATATTTTCAAGTATTTCGATATAATATACAAATGTATAATTTTATAATAATTTACATCAATTATTGCGAAATTTTCCAAATTTTTTGAAAGTTTGGAGTAAAAATTAACTGATCGTGAACAAATTATAATTTTGTTTGTATTTTCAAAGTGTGAAATTGTTGGCATTTCCATCAGTATTTCGAAGCATTTTTATCAAAATTCTCGATAATTATGAATTTATGTTAGATAAGAGGAATTTTAACTAATATTGTAAAAATTGTGAAATCTATTGACATCTCATACAATACAATTTTATAGTTTTTTTTTTTAATATTCCCTTATAATTTAATTATATGTTTGACATTTTAATCGACATAAATTAAGTATACAGGGTGAGGGAAGATTAGGAAGATACGGATCAACAGCATGGTGGAAACTCGGAAACCGTAAAAGTTACAAAGGCGGTTAAATTACAAAAAGTTGCGCAATTTAGCGGTCATTAATATTCTGTTGACAAACCCAGAAAATGTCGCTTATTTCCGGAGATATTCTACAAAATCAGAAAATTTGCGATATCGTTTTTATGTTTTTCTGATGTTATCTGAAAAGGTATAAAAAAGAAGCGGCACTTTGTCATTGCCACTTTTTTAGATCTGCAAGACAGTATTTATACTTTGTCAGTATAACGTGTCGCTTCGAAGAAACCATTATCAACTTTAGATTTTTATATGGCCCGTATATAAAGTACACCCTGTATTAAATAGCATTTCCTATTACGAATTCAACGATTTATATCACAGTATGGTTTCTCATGTTTTTATTCAGAAAAATTGACTTGTTAATCATGTCGAACATTTTGGTTTAGTAGACGTTGAAATGAGCGACCAAGACAAATTTATCGCCTAATTTTAAGATTTTAGGATAATTAAATGAACAGAACAATTCCTATAATACCACATTAAAAAAATAATAGGTGTGGTTCTCAATAACTATAATGTTTCAATGTTTAACAACTATTCTTGCTAAATTGTTTTTAGTTACTATTTTGGTACATATTCTCGTATAAAATTTGGTAATAATTGTTGTCTTCGTCGTCATTAAATGAACAGAACAGTCTCATACCACAGTAAACAAGTAATAAGTGTGGTTCTAAATAACTATAATGTTTCAATGTTTGACAACTATTCTTGCTAAATTATTTTTGTTACTATTTTGGTACATATTCTGGGTTAAAATTATGTAATTATTTTTGTTTTCGTCGCCATTAAATGAACAGAACAATTCTCACATCAGAGCAAAAAAATAATAAGTGTGGTTTTAAATTGCTATAATGTTTCAATGTTTAACAACTATTATTGATAAATTATTTTTAGTTACTGTTTTGTTACATATTCTGGGTTAAAATTAAACAATATTTTTTTTTTGCCGTCATCATTTCATCGCCTACAAGAAAATGTTCGAAATGTATTAACAAGTCTTTTTCTGAATAAAAACATGAGAAACCATTCTGTGACATAAATTGTTCATTTCGTAACAGGAATTTTTATCTAATACAGGATGTACATTTTTTACGGGCGATATAAAAAAATAAAGTTGATGATGGTTTCTTCGAGACGAAACATAGTACTGAAAATTTGTAATCGCTGTTTGTCGTTTGTCTTGTAGAGCTGAAAAAGTGGCAATGAGAAAGTGTCTTAGGTTTTCTTACACTTTATTCATATAACTTCAGAAAGAAATAAAAACGAAATCGTAAGATTTTGGATGTTGTCAAATATCTCCGGAAGTAAGCAGATATTTCAGGTTTTTTCAACAGAATATTACTGACCACTAAATTGCGAAACTTTTTTGTAATTTAACCGCCTTTGTAACTTTTACGGTTTCCGAGATCTCCATACTGTTGATCCTTATCTTGGACACCCTGTATATATAAAATTATAGATTTATTGGTCAATATTGCACAGCAAATTTCACAACACTTGGAAAGGTATACTTTACTTGGCTAAGGAATCTGAACTTTTTATGAAAAGATTGTTTTTTTTGTTTTGAAAATTTGCCGTTTTCGGCAGTTAATAATAAAACATGAATGCTCTAAATTTTAACCAAAATATTGTCTTTATACGCAATAATATAATAAATTTTATAAATTCGCCCCAAAAAATATTTGCCAATCATTATTTTTTTTTAGTTTGATTGAATTTTACAATCTAAATATTAGATTTACGACAATATTCATATTTAGTTTTGACATTTAATTCTATAAATTTTATTTTCAATCCTGAAAAAGAGGGCTTAGAACTGGAACAGAAACGAAAACCGAAAACCGGAAAAAGCTGTAATTTTTGCCGGAACGAACCGATATACAGAGTGTCCCAAGAGAAAGATAACACCCTAAATATCTACGAAAATATATTTTTCCACACAATCGCTGAAATACGTCAAGATTTAATTCAAGGGAGACAACTTTTGACAGGCAAATTATCTTCAATTGTTTAACCCCCTGGCCGTAGGAGAGGTAAACCCATTTTATTTAAATTGGAGTAGGAGTCGAGTTGTAGCTCATTTTAAAGCTAACATAATTTGCAATACAACGGTGTATCAATTTTAAAAATCTGTCGATTAGTTTCCAAGAAATTATTTTTTTAAATTGAGAAAAGTCCAAAATAAATATGACATTCCAGCAACAAAAATGTATGCAGCAACAAAAGTACAAAGTAATAAACTGTTAGTTTGGCAGAACTAAGATGATTTATTCCATTTCAAAGTTATTATAAAGTAATTCCTGCCATATTTTTTAACTTCGAATTGTTTTAAACCGGCGACATTTGGATCACACAAAAGTCAAAAGTGTGGGAAATTTTTAAATAATTCCAAATATTCTTATTTTCTTGTTTATTTAAACCAAACTTATTTTCTTTTTTTTTTGTAGGTAATAATAACTGCCATCTGGTGGCTAAAAACCGCGATTTGCTTGGTTTAATTTGAAACGCGTTGTATACAGGGTGTTCCTTAATGACGTGCTAATATTTAAGGGGTCATTTTATGAAGCATATTTCATATAACATATATCCGCAACAGCTTAATTTTTTTGCTACAGGGTGTTCAAATATTTTTTAAATCGTCATTTTTTTAATATCACCGAAAACACTTTAGATATTATTTTCAATTTTGGTATGCGTTAGTAGGATATAAAACCACACATTTTAGTTAGAAAAGCTATTCTATCGCTCCGCCAGTGTCGTCCCTGTAAACATGTCCTCTGATATTTTTTTACAAAAAAAGTGGAACGCCACTGTCATTTAAAAAAAATAACACTTTGAAACAAATATTTCAACGTCCTGTAGCAAAAAAAGGCGTTGCGGATATATGTTCATATAAAATTTCTCTTAAGGAGCATATTTTTAATTGATCGGGAATGAAAACCGAAACGGTAAAAAATATCGGTTTGAAGCCCTGCTTTGTACTACAAATTATATAATTAATCAAGGGCTAAAATTATGTCCACACCACTCTGGTCCAAGTCACTCTGTAATGAATCAATGCAATGATTAATTGTGAAATTCATGTGATTTATTATAAAACACAATCAGACTAAACAATTTCATATGTTCACAGTCTGATTTACAGAATTCCAACATAAACACATCTATAATTCTTGGCTTATTCCACGATGTAATATCGCCGAGAACTGAATGGGCTTCTGGAATTCAGAGTGGAGCACTGGCACAAAACTTAAGTCTCGATATTTTTGTCGGGCGATGGTCGCTCTAGAAAGTCTTCTAACGAGCGCACAATTAAATGCCGCATTTCGAGGTGAGAATTCCTCAGTGAAATTTTAATGAAAGCCGTTTTATTGTTTTTCTCTTTCCTCTATATATTTTTAATGTATGCTTTGATATAACTTAGAGAATAGAATAATGAGATTTTTTCGGAACTGTGCAATTTATTTATAATTTATTTGTATAAGTACACACATTACCTACTATGTTCTTCCACCATTACGACATTAAATTACTAGTTTTAGGATATAAATTTCAAAAGCGAAATCGACCAAGCAAACTTTATGTAAAAATATATTTGCAAAAGTGTATTTTATAATTGCTTACGTCGTTTTAAACATTTATAAACAAATCTTAAGCTGGTTAAATATGTCTTGTAATTTTATGGGCATTACTATTCCATGTTTATTATTTTGTTATAACGGATTCGTACTAATCGGAATTACTGTTGAGATGTACTATAAGAAATGATCAATTATTGATGCCTTATCTCTTGAGGTATCGGCGCAACGGATCGCTGGTAATTGATTCAAATTGTTGGTCTGAGGCAAGATCTATGCGCGGCCACCGAACCATGCCCTTCATCATTACGACAGTTAATAGAGGCGAAAATTAGCATTTTCTCGAGCAGAAACTGACTTACTTAGATATTAGTTACAGTGATTCGCATGATTCACAACAAAAGCATAGTTAGAATAAAATACAATTTACAGCGATATCCGTTCGCTGTGGAATTATCATTGCAGTAATTATTAGATGATTTCAATCAATATTTAGTAAGTATGGATAATGTAGAACGTTTGGGGTGGATGAAAATAGGTCCGCCATCCATAAAATTGTAGGTAACTGTCGGACTCTTAAAATATGTTTTCGATTGCAACGTTTCACCTCAGATAATCTCCACAATTTAATGAAATTAGATATTATGCTTCTGCTTTCTGAACAACAATAGACAATTCCGAGCCTGTAGTATAAAGTGTACCTAAATGATTGTTGTTATGTAGTCACTTCAATTCAATTGTGCAGCCTTTCAAATTTGTATACCGTACTATTTGAGAACTGTCACTGGCAACCATACGTGTCAACTGTCAGACAACATAATAACAGTAGATTGTCAAAATGTACACTGATCAGAAGAACCCTTTTATTATTGAGGCTTACAGAGGCTTATTTTTGTAATGGACGATTTGAAAATTGAGAATGGATTTATTCAATTCCAGAGTGCGTTCGGGAATTTCAACAAAAGTTCCCTGACCACCAATTTGAATACTCGGTTTTGTCAATACATATTTCACGAATAGTGCACCGTTTTAGGGAAACTGGTAGTGTTCAGAAAGGGAAATCCTCAGGCAGACCCTCAGTATCAGGAGAGGTTGTTGCAGATGTTCATGGACGACTCGAAGTAAGCTCTCAAAAGTCAATTCGTAAATTGGCTATGCAAGCTGGAATTCCCTCGAGCAGCTGCCATAGAATTGTGAGAAAGAGGTTGAATTTACACCCTTATAGGATCTTAGTGGTGCAAGAATTGTTGCCAGGGGATCCTCACCGCCGATTGAGTTATTGCCGATGGTTTATGGAAAGTTTAAATGACGATCGATTGCTCGATTTAATTTTTTTAGTGATGATGCTTGGTTCAACCTATCAGGATATGTTAATTCACAAAACTATAGGTGGTGCATGCTGAAAACTCTCATATTTTTGTGGAAGCACCAGTACATCCTCAGAAGGTTGGAATTTTGTGGCTGTGTCACGCCGTAGAATAATTAGGCCTATATTCTTTCATGACACAATAAACGGTGAGAGATATCGGCAACAAATTGTCCAGCCTTTCATAGACCAATTCGATGTTGAAGAATTGCAGAACAGATATTTCCAACAAGATAGTGCAACAGCTCATACAGCCAGAGCAACGTTAGCCTATCTGCAAGATTTTTTTAATAATAGACTTGTTAGTCAAGGACTATGGCCGCCACGCTCTCCGGATCTAATACCACTAGACTACTCAATTTTTGGATATTTAAAAGATAGAGTTTTCCAAAGAAGACTGTAAAAGTTGGACGAGTTAATGTCAGAAATCGTAAATGTTTGCGGAACAATAACTCCTCAAATGCTAATCAACATTTTCAACAATAAAAGATGACGAGTGCAAATGTGTTTACAAGCAAATGGTACACATTTTCAACATCTGCTTTGATTATATATTTTATTTATTAATTATGTTTTCTGAATCTTTACTTCTTTTTATGTTTTCGTTTATTAAATAATTTACTCTGATTACTTTAATAACTATATGTGATTGTTTTATTGTCTGCTAGTCCTCAATTTGCAATAGTAAAACATTTTGTAACATTGTCAGATTTAAAGCGGAGCAATTATTAGATTTGTCGGCGCTCGTTTATTTCATTAATTCCTGCATGATTTTCAGTTTACAGCTTGTTTGTGCCGCGGAGTAATCTGCCCATTTTGGGAATGTTGCCTGTGAGAACTTATTTTCATACATATCTGGTTATTTCTATGTGCACACAATTTAAGAATGCCCTCGATTTTAAATGTAAGGTTATGTAAATAATGTACATTTAAACTCGTGGGCCCTTAAGTAATTATTCATTGTAGTCTTTTCGTGTGCTTAGCAGCCACAAACATTGGCCGAAACTAATAATAATTTAGTATTTGAGTAGTCAAATATCAACTGACACAATAGAAATTTGAATTGCATGAAGATAGCTTTTAATGTCATCTTCATGAGTAATGAGTGAAATGTCTCGTGCGTCTTTAAATAATTCTTCATTGTTGTCTTTTCGTGTGTTTGGAAGGCAGAAATATTGCTGAAATAATAATAATTTCGTATTTCAGCAGTCAAATATCAAATTCCAGTAAGAAATTCCAATAGAAATTAGAATAGCATGAAGATAACTTTGATTTCCATGTTCGTGTCTAATGAGTGTAAATGAAGTTGCCTATGTCAAAAATAGAACTATTTTTACTGGAGCGGAACAAAAATATTTTACGATCACGTTATTTCAAGCATTTCTTCAGGTCGGGTTTGTATAGCACACATTGACTAATGCCAAGAAGCTAATCGAATCACTTTGTTGCATTTGGTTTATATTCACAATTCTCATTCGCAAGTACCTGCCGCGGTTCCCACGCCAGATTTTGATTGTGTACATTAGATAAATTTTATTGGTTATAAATGTGCAGTGTGCACTGAGCATTATTTATGTGGGTGTAATGCCTGTGGCATATAGATTAATCTCCGTACGCAATATTGCGCAATCGCCGTTATGCACCATATCAACGGATCGCTGATTTACGAGGTGCTTTGTGTTAGTCATCCTCTTATCGCCGTATTCGTTGCGCATAAACGACGATTTCCTGGAGGCAATTGCACACGCATAACATCCGGTTCTGGTCAGAGACTGAAGCTGGATGAAGCGTGTGCCAGGAAGTCGGACCTGTTGCTTCCACGGCTTCTGTAGTCAACAGCTTTTGGTCTAGTGTAAGAAAATAATGGAGGACTCACATTCACTGAAATAAAAATTAATAAATGGTTCATGTGTTATCTTAAGACGGCCTATTCCTGCTGCTATGGTTAATTTACGTTACCTGCGATTTTTATATCGTTGCAGCTTACGCAATCGCCATTATCGTTTATGAACTACGAACTTATAATACCATGTAATTACTGATGCAGTTATTATTTACACTATGACTATCGTATGTTGCTCGCGCGATTTATATTTATTTCTATATTGTTTCTCTCTAACTCGATTTTTACTACCGTTGTTGCTTATGTGATCACTACTATTGTTTACCATCACTACTATCGTCTACCATTGTTTATTGTCGACACAATTTCTAATATCCATTGTCGCCGACAAGATTTCTATTATCATATGTCGTTTACTATTAAAAAACTTGTATCAAGAATTCATTAGTAGATGACTGATTTTACCGATTTGTATGTATTCGTTTAATTTTACTGGTATTTAATTACATTTATTAATTAATAATTATTAATAATTATAATAATAATAATTAATTACAGAAAAATTCTCCACGACTCCGCCACCACTACAACTCTGACAATCCAAAAATGCTTTAACCCTGGTAAGGTTAAGCTGAGGCAACCTACATGTTATCCCTCTGGTTAATTGTATGCTCGCCAAATTTCGCCTCCAAATTTCGCTTTTTGGTTGTGTGAAAACCCGATCCATATTTAATATTAATTAAATATAATTATTTTATAATTGTTACGTATAATACAAAAAAAATTACATTTACGCAAATGTAAAAAGGTTTTAGAAGCGCACGAGAAGGCCTGCGACCACCCGCAGTTTCGGACATGCACAATTGACAGAAAGCTGACATATATTATTGAAAACACATTAACAAACGTCAACTCGAATTTTAAACTACCTACATTGTCAGATAATGGGGAGGCTGAGCTCGCCACCGGCATGGCAACCTTGGGTAGTACACATGTGCAGAGAGAGAGAGATGAAATTCAGAAAAATAAGCGAGAATACGGCCGGAGTGGTAAAATGTGGAAGGAGAAATAGTATAAATTCAGAAATTCGGCACATACTCAGGTCAGTTAGAAGTAACCACCAGCTCAGAACGTTACTCTGCTCGACGAAGTCGTAGATGTTGAGCATTAATTTCTCAGGTAATTATACGCACGACGATATCAAATATTACATCTTATTATACTCTATAATATACATATACAATATACATACTCTAAAGTCAATATCCTTACTAATGATGGCACCTATCTAGTGACATTTCGACGCGATGACGTCTGTGGGCGGAACGAATTTAATAAAGGTAGGAATGTAGGTTTCTATTGCTTTATCAGCGTAGTCGAGCTTTAACTACATTTCATACCTTGCCCTGACAATATTTTACTTTAGTGTCATATGACAGTAGAATATTGTAAATTTAATTCCTTTCCTACTGCGAAACAATGAAATCCGATATAATCAATCAAGTGTGTTTACTAAAATCTAACTAGCAACGAGTACATATAATGGGTATATAAATCTCCCAATACAGATCATTCAATGATATTCTGGGTAAACGTAACCTCGTAAATTAAATTGTCAGCGCTCCGATATTCAGGCAATCTCAGCTTTCCAAACAGAACCAATCGTATAAATGAATATACGTATGTATAGATGAGCGTAGTAGTAGAATCGAACCTGGTAATACTAAACTGGAATCTGTTTTACTTAAATAATATTACCTCGTAAAGTTCTGATGAAGTGATTTGTTCTTATCCACAAGGTGGTGTTGAAATGCATTGGTAGACACAACTGCTAATGAATTTCTATGCAATGATGACACGTATTTGGTACATGAAGTCGTTAATTTATTTCACTTTGTAATTCCATTATTGATTATTAACGATAACCAATTTTACAAAATAAAGTCAAACAGTTAAGGTCAGAAATTATAAATAAAGATTCAATAATTATTTAATGAAAGATTTGCAAAATTTGAATACAGTTAATTAAATAAATAACGTCTAATTTGAATGATAAAACTCAATTTTGTTTACCTGTCACTTGCATAATCTTTCAAAATGAATAAATCTCACTGAATCCATATATCTGTGTTTTACTTTCTAACAAAAATTACTAACAGACACATTAAACGAACCCAATTAAGTTGTCACGATAATGATTTAAAAAATCAAACATAACGTAAAGTACTACCACTAAATCACGAGCCAAATAAATATTACAAATTATGAGAATTTGTATAATACCTGGGTGCGAATCGTTACAGTTGCTATTTTGCTATTTTAGTGCCGATTCATACGTCAGCTGGACTCTTGTCTGGTGTGCTGCTTAAAAACCATTCGTGCAATAACAGATTGTTCGCGCTGCTCACGATTAAATGAGTTCAGTGCGCATTGTATGTTAATTAAGGACATTGTTGTCACAACACTAGTAGCTGCCACATATGTACTAAAGCGATAAACATAGACTTGAAATAAAGTATAAAAGTTAACCAGAACACTGCAAATTCAGATTCTTTTAAATAACTGTTAAAAACTTAGTTGTTTAGAGAGACCAAAGCTTACATGTTATTCAAATGAGTGGGAAAAGGACATTCCGTGCTAGTTATACACTATACTTTTTCTACGAGTGTAGCATTTATTATTTTGGGTTTGAGGAATTGAATGTGTTAAATAATTTGGTATGATTATGGATGTAAAATATCAAATAACTACGATTGTTAAAGATCATTTTTGGCGAATCTAATGAATGACTTCTAATATTCTGTGTGTCAGGCAATTTCACTTTCTACTGTCAGGATGGCAGCTACTCTGCTACTACACCGTGTGCACAAGATGCATATTGTGCACGGGGTGCCGTCGCAGCTACGAGATACTGAAATGAAAAAGTTATTCACAATATACTACATTAATAACTAATGAATAAATCACAATAGGAGCGTTGTGCTATAGTGAAAAAAAAACTATTTAATTAAAATTTATAAACTTTTATAAATCCACCTGATTTAATAACTGAATAACTGAATAACCATGAATAACTTCTCCCTGATTCTCCTGCTTCGGCCAACATTTTTCTCTAAAAATTTTCTTCTTTTCCTTCTATTTCTGTCAAAGAACGTGTTCGCGGCATTGGTATACAAATAACTATTTGAATACTGACTGATCTGTCTTTTTTACTTTACATATAAGCCATTGAAGCCACCCAGCTGCTCGATAACACGAATTTGACCAGAAGACTACAGCGGACCAAACCGTTCGAGTTAGTTTAATATTGTGTTAGTGCAAAAGCAGAGCATAGTGCTAGTGAACACGCTTATATTAGTGTAATTAAGTTTATAAGAATCTAACGGATACTAATGAGTAGGCCCTTAGCCTTAAACCTTCATTTAGTAATTTAAGTTGGCATAATAATGAATTCTCTATGTACTCGCAGGTATGTCACATAACAAAAAATATAATATGAGCATGCATGGCTCAATGGCCCATGAATGGAATTATAGAAAATGTTTCGATTTCATCTCGACACTATCAGGGTACAAGAGATTAAAGACAATAAATAAAGTTTCGATTTTCTTACAAAAATATGTTTAGGATTATCTTTAACTTTAATTAAAATATTTTTCAAAAATCTCCAATTTTCGAACTTATTGATAATTTTTATTGTTTGACGGTACTATAATTACTTGATTAATAAGTTCAAATTGTGAGCATAATTGTCAACTTTATAGAATAAGAATTTTTTTTTTAGGACACTATATACAGTTGACAATTTAGCACTGCTAACACACTGCCTTTATTTTTTTTTAGTTCAGAGTAAGCATCTTCCTGCTTAATTCTAAAAACTCTATCTGACATGTATGATTCTAGTAATTGTGTATATGGTCTGGGCAGAAGTTTTCTTAATTTGTATTTAAGTCATTCGTCCCACATTTTGTCAAAAGCTTGCGCTTTATCTTATCAAGAGAGATTGTAGAAAAACCTTTCTTTCTTCCAATGATTTTTCAATTGCGTCTGTTATTCTATGGACTTGATCTACTGTTGAATGAGAGGTACTATGTTTTTGCCTTCGATAATTGGTTTTATTCTTTTAAGAAGTATTTTTTTTGTTTTGAGTTTTGAGATTACAGGTAATAACGAGATTGGTCTGTAAGAAGAAACTTCATTTGGTGGTTTTCTAGGTTTAGGAATCATTATCACTTCTGCTACTTTCCTGAGGTACATCTTAGGTACATATTTTAATCTTGAAAATGCATTAATAAGATATGTAAGTTTTACGATTGGTTTACGAGGAAGTTGTTTGAGAATTTCGATAGTAATTAAGTCAAATCCTGGAGCTTGCTTAGTGTTAATGTTTTTTTTTAATTTCTATTGCAATTTCTTTAGGGGTAGAGGGTCTGATTTCACTTTCTTCCTGGGTAAATTTTTCCCAGTCTATAATGGCTTCACCCTCACTCGAGGGGAAAGTCCTTTCCAGATATTCGGCAAATCTATTAGCGTTTTGAGTATTGCTTTTTGCATATGTCCCATCTGCACTTCTAATTGGAGAATTCTGCAAGATTGGTGTCTTAAGTCTCTTAGTAGCTATCCAAAGTGAATAATCAGTTTTACTGTCATTTGATAGTCCAATTAGATATTCACTAAAAGAGTTATTTTTAATTTTTGGAATTTCTCTTTTGAGTTGTTGTATTGCGATATTTACTCTAGTTTTGTCTGGGCATCTAGATTGTTGCCAAATTCTTCTGAGTCTTCTCTTTTCGGAAATAAGGATTCGAATTTCTTTGGGGTAATTGTTACGTTTTGTTCATGGGGTGTTATATTCCATGTAGCTTGTAGGATATTATCAACAACTTTTCCGCTTCATTGTCTAGCTGGTCTTAGATTCTTATTGAGGATGACAAGTTGATATATCATATATTTTTCGTGAGTAATTAATTGACCTTGCAAAAGCTCTCAAAAGTTCATAAAAGTTTATTGCCTATTTTATAAGCTATACCACCAGGAAAAATACCAGTGATCTACATACCGTGCGATCAACAATTATATAAATAAATTAAGCCCTTGAGATGTTGGAAGTATGTCTGCTAGGTACAAGACGTCTGTTAAAATCTGGTGGCAGAAATTCATGCATATCTTAGTCCTTCTTCAAAATCTATTGGCAGGTTCCATAACACTGACACAAAGCTTAATTATCTAAATAATTGTTGATCGCACAGTATATAGTTCCGGAATAAAGATACGACTTGTGCGAAAGTGGTAGTCATGCACTAGATATTTAATTCCGGGCCAAATATTTACATCAGACTACCTTTTTAGTTCCGTGCTAAGTGTTTAGTTGGAAATTAAATATTTAGTCCCGAACGTGTTCGATCCGGGTGAGCATGAATTTTAATTTTTGTATTAAGGGCGTAAAGAGGCTTTTATGGCGTAAGACGTAATTTTTTAGCCCGGGGTATATACCGATAGTATATACCCCATGGTCATAGCCTCGGGGCATGTAACGCTCGGTGTTACGCGCCTCGCAATACAACATACCTCGGCTATAATAGTATATTTCACAACCTTGGTGTATAATGTACTATTTTGCACTACTAGAACAATCGCAATAATTTAAAATCAAATATCAAAATACAAATGGGAGTTCCTGACCGTTCCTGCTTTCCCTGTCTGACTCAGCATCTAGAGTTTGGAGGATGCGAAAAATAAAGAGGTGTGAAACGTATTACACATAGCAAAGAGGCTGCACCATGTTGTATTATGAAGTCATAATACAACCCTTGTTGTATCATGAAGTCATAATACAACCCCTATTGTACAATGAAGTCATTGTACAACCCTGTTGTATAATGAAGTGCATTATGTTACTATAGTTACGTATATAATGAATGTATTATTTATGAGTAATAGATAAAGTTATTTATTATACAATCGGTTAAAATAGACATGGAATATCCGCTCATTAAAACAGGACAAGGACAACATTAACTGGTCGAGCGGCAGCGGGATTGGCGAATTAAACCTAACTTAACCTGCGAGTGTAATATATATTTTTTTATTTTCCATTATCTGAATTCTGTATTCCATGTTATTTCTTCGTTTTTTTTTTATTGTTTTCTTTGCCGTTTATAATGCCGCAAGACTTGAAAGTTTTGACAATTCTAATTGATACACGTCAGATTTTGGCAATTTCTTTTAACAAGGGAAGCGAAACATACAATATATTGGTTGTAAGCCATCAAACCGTGGTTCGTATAAAGTTATTGCTCCAGGCCTAAGCTAAAGACCTGCCCGACGGCATCTGAGAATATTGACATTGGAAGGAAATATTGTTTCTATAACTAGGGCAAGGATAGTTATGCTTTAAAAATAATGATAAATATGGATTCATTTATGCTCTAAAAAGCTGAAAATATTCCCTTAAATGTTCCCGAAAAATAAACATTTTTTTTATGATCATACATTTAAGAAAAAGCACTGTTGCCTCTGAAGTCAGCGATGGAAACCAAATAAAAACAGTTCATATAAATTTGTGGGCCTAGATGGCGCTGTAAGCAGATATTCAACATTTCGTTTTATATTATTAATTTATATTATGGTGAAAATTTGAGATTTAACCAGCAAATAAAATACCAACAAACACTTTTAGTTACAGTAATTGTTCAAAGTGACCCCTGTCGACTTGACACATGTGTGCTCTTTATTCTAAGCAGCGGCAAACTCTAACACTTCAGCTGTACTTCCAGAAGTTTCATAAACGTTCTGTACTCTTGAAGCTCTTTGAAGATTCCCTATTGTTTACTGTAGAAGCAAAAACTATTTCTTTGATATATCTCCAAAAATAATTATTATCAAAATTCGGATCACCTTTAGCAAACACCCTGTATATGAACATTTTATTTTACCATGAGTTATATAACGCTTTGATTATTACTGCACCAACTTTTGGAGCCAACTGACACTGATTGCCGTGACACGGAAATAAATTTAACTCACAACAAAACCTAGGCCTCGTTCAATTACATCCCAATGACAGCAGCTGTCACGTGACCACTAAAATCGTAAAAATCAGAAGAGACTTGATTGACTACATAACAAAAGCAAGGAGAACCTCTCATTTCGACACGATCACGCGCGCGCACACACTTATCCATGCTCACATACACACGCACACGCACGCACACCAATTGAATAGAATTACTGTGGAAAACACAAAGATCCCAGCACGTCACGTAACGCAAAATAATCGCGGGGAAAACGCAAAGTATTATTAACTTACTACCATTGTCCCATTCAAACGTCTTTAAATTATCATCATCGGGTGTTTCTTGCCAAATCATTGTTAGTCTCTGCAGCAAAACCAATAACAAGAAATGCTGTATTGGCTACTTCTCAAGCGCACGGTTGGACATTAATTGTCGCTTATAAGCGTCCAACTGCAATTGCACTGGGAATATGTACATACGTAAAACGTTGTGAAGTCATAACAATGCGGTTTCTATAGTTACGCATGTACTAATAACTGATAATGCTGAAAATACAACGGTTGTATTTTCACGATAATAGCACGAACAAATGTCGGTCGCTGTCACAACTTCGAGTCCCACACAGATCGCAGCGACGACTCTTGCGATGGTGTTATTTATCCGTTGCGCCCACAAAAAATCTAGTCGGCCGCCAATAAAAGCATAACCCGAAATGTCAGTGTGTCTCAAGTACAAGTAAAATTGTAAAAGGTGGTAATCAATGTGGTTTGTTGTTTAAAAGATGAAGTAATCTAAATAAATCTAGGTATTTAAACTGTATATTTAGCTTCTTGTTTATTCTGCCTTACTAGATGATACAATCAATTCATTATATTCCCTTCCTAAATGTAATTCGTGGTGTTCTTAAAAATCGATAATTATTTTAAAAATTCAACTTATTTCAACCCTAATCTTTGGAAAATGCATTTTCGTCGTTGGGGTTAAAATTCGTTGTATTTATAAAATCATTATCGATAATGAGAACACCACTTGTTATATTACCCCTGGTAATGATTGAAATGTGGGTTGTAACAATCTATCGTAACACGTCAACATCCTGCACCCAGATTCTTTGAAAAAATATTACCCGTTTGCCTTTCGTTACAAATTTATTCTACGTGAACAATCTTCAGAGACCTGCAAAGCTCTATAATTTTGAAGGCGATTCGGGAGTAAATGGAAATATACTAAAAACATGTCCAGGAACAAAAAAGGCACCCTTGGCCACCGTGATCACCGGATCCACTCCCCTAGATTTTTGTCTTTGGGGATGGATAAAGTCGCTAGTTTATGCTATGAAAGTGGACGTAGAGCGCAACATCGTTCACTGAAACTGACTACCAGGTCCATATATAAAGGTGCAAATACGTGTGGGTGGTGGAGTTTTCGAAAATTTAACGTGAATTAATGCTACTTGTTTTTTTGTTTTATTTGTAAGTTCAGTAATACATTTTCCTTCAATTTTATAAATTGTTCTACATATCTCTGAAACAAATGAAAATCGGACGTGATAATATGAGCTTATTTTGCTTTTTTTGCTTCCTGGACATGTTTTTAAAATATTTCCATTTCCTCCCGAATCACCCTGTAGATAGTTTTATATCAGCAAATCAGCAAGAGGGAGCATCTTATAAAGAAACTGAGGTTCATCCCCGACTTCTTCAAAAACAGCGCGGTTTTCTAGGACAACAGGATGTATATCCGGATATTTGATCTAATCATGGGAGACAACCTTTCCCCGACTACCGAGTTAAAAGAGTACGTCAATAAATGGATGTATAAATAAGATTCAGATCATTTACAACTATACTGAACAGAAGAACATCCAAGGTCGAGACGAAAACAAAAACAGAGAAGGAAGACATTGTGCAAGTACACTAATGTGATAGAGTGGGCACGCGGGGGTACTTTGGTACACATTCACTCTGCCTATAAAATGACAAAAGAAAACTTCCCGGCATTTCATAACCCACAAAATGATTGCCTCCTCTTCACATTGCCACTTGATGACGACAAACTTCACATATTCATAGATTACATGAACATATTCTCGCCGATTCTAAGTATTGTACAAAACAGCATTGGCACAATACGCCCAAAATGACCGTTGATCATGATTGGGTTTCAATTTTTATTGGCTTGAATATTCTTTTTGCTTAGGACTATACATCGTTAAAGGGCCTTCCACAGCGCTATGTTTCTCTTTCCTATCTTGAATTTTGATTTTCCACCCATTCGCCTCCAATGTTCTAAAATCTATTGATCATGGTTGGGTTTCAATTTTTATTGGCATGAATATTCTTTTTGCTTAGCACCACACATCGTTAAAGGGCCTTGGCCTTCCACAACCCTATGCTTCTCTTTCCTATCTTGAATTTTGATTCTCCACCCATTCACTTCCAACGTTCTAAAATCTACACACCCTCGCTTGAATTTAGTCTATATAAACGTCCCCCAGAATACAATATTTAATTTAACAAGGATACTGTTTCGGCGCTATTGCACAGCGTCGAACCCCAAATCGGTTAAAGTGTATTCGCAGTAGTCGGCTTTCATTGTAGCCGATACATTTGTAGTATTAAGATTTAAAAGACGAGTTATTGGGGTGGCTATTATTTAGCCATTATGTTCACCGAGAAGTGCTTGAGTAAATTACGGTGCGCATGAAGATCAATAGGTACCTTAAGCCGTTTATTGAGCAAGGATTGCCACTTCGGCAAATACAATTAGCGACTGGGAAATCCCAAATATATTTATTGGACGGCATTAGGAATCCTCAGAAATTCCAGATAGAGGAATTACCTAAGGCTTGTGATAACCAAGTGTCGCAACATGGCTTACCGAAACGAAATGCCGCACCAATCAGGGACCATCTTCAAGCCACCCCTCGCGGTGCACAATTCAAATTGCACCCCACCCCAATAACTCAAAAAATATTAATTGTAAGAGTGCAGAGCAGAGGAGACTTCAATTCGTTACCTTCACCGGTGTACATCGCTGTGTATTGATTATTGTTACGCATTAATTATAGTCCACATTATTTCCAAAACGACGAGTTTTAATTACCTTATCATATAAATTGGCCTGGTCTTCCACCCGCCTGGTCGTTCGATTACGTAACAGATACTAATGCTATATACGGTGCAACAGGTAATTAAATTGTACTTAAAAATTAATGGGATATTAGGCGATATTTTTATCTATCTAAAAATTATGAGTACAAACTGTACGTACGATTTCGCAGCGTGTTTTCGAATAGATACTAAAAATCTGAAAGGTTCCGTGAGTTCGCTTTCAATTTATTTTCCATAATAATGAACAATCCAACCAACACTTATCTAGTCTAAACGGGGCTAGTTTCACACATGCCTGGTATCCGTGTTAGCCGGCACCGTTTTAAGGGCAACATACATGACAACCGTTAACGGTTCGTGTGAACCCTCTCATAAGGATTATTGCCCCTCGTCGTGTATACGGTAGCCGTTAACACGGGAACTGTGCACGGTACCGTGCATGCGGACCGCCGCACTTACAGGAAGCATACCATTATACATTCTGGAAATGTTTGTTTTTGGAAATAAATGCATACATCATATGTATAGTTTGATCTATTACGTTTTATAAATGTGTGTTGGTTATTGGATGTACCTAAGCAAACGCGGAGGGCTTCCAAGGTAAACCATTTAATCAAGCCGCAATATTTCCCCACTGTTTGATGGCGTCAAAATAAAAGCTCTCTAGGTACTGTTTTCTTAATGTCCGTTACAATATTAAGTGTTAATAGCGGATCGTCGCTAATGAGCTTCTAGAATTTGACTGTTATATTATGCTTCCCACTCAATTGTTAATTTGCTGTAAACGATACCAATACCAATACCATCCAACGCACTGTTTCCAAACGTAACCTGTCGCCGCAATTTTAGAAATACTGTTTATATAACTACGAAACATATTTTGATGTAAACACCTCGACCGCAATTACATCAAAAGCATGCCAATTCATACGTTAATTATTTAAAGTAACGAAATTTATAACGCGCATCATGTTAATTGTCAATGTAATGCACTCTTGAAGTGGTGTTATCGGGCGAGTTTACACTGCTTTATTGACGCACTTACGCACGCATTTGGCAAGTGTTTGCATTCGTGCGGGTTCCAAAAATAACTGGGCATTCCTTACCCAGTGATATATTTTGGATGGAAATTAATTGATTTATATCATGATGTAATCAAAATTGTTTTTTTAAATTAATTATAGCTTTTGCACTGTTTGTGCATTCCAATAGGTGAACATCTTAATGTAACTATAGAGTTAGTCTATACCTTGCAAACTATAGCTTTTGTGGCAACCTATGTAATATAATTTTTGTGCAAAATTATGTTTCCATCAACTTTACCCGATATAAAAAAATCAGACGGTGCACCGTTAACGAGATAATTGCGAAGAATTACACAAATTTGCCGTTTGGGGGTGTTTTGCCAATATTAAGGGATGAAGCCCCCACACGGGGAGGAGAGACTGCGGATATTCGATTCTAGAGTACTCAAGAGTAGGTATACCAAATTTCAAAACAGGTCTAATTCATTTCTAGGGCTCCCGTTTCAAAATTACACCACTGATAGAGATGAAAGGTATAAACAACAACGAAAAATACGTACAAGGAATTAATTAGGAAGACCAAAATGGCATATTATGAGAATAAAATAGAATCAACGATGTTACAAATTGAAAAAACAGAAAAACTCACATTACTATTACAAGTAATGATAAAATTATACAAGATGCGAAGAATGTTGCGGACGAATTTAGTAGTCCTTTTCCACAATTGCTGAAAAGAAAGTACAAAACAATTTTGGATCAAATATATCAAGTTCCTGTACTGCGGGATTGCATCGTGAAAATTCAATGACTATACTAAACTATAGATGGAGAGATAAAGACTATACTATTTAAGTCGAAACATAAGAAGTCCGCGGGCTCCGACGGTATTTCAACGAGAATCATTAAATGTATGAGTGATGTTATTGTTAGACCACTAACTCACCTAATAAACAGTACATTAGCTCAAGGCAAATTTCCTACCTCACTAAAAATCGCAAGGGTAGTTCATGTATATAAAAAGGGAAGTGAACAACAAATTGAGAACTACAGATCTGTATCAGTGTTGAATGTGACAATATACAATCAAATATATTGTTTTATAAACAAGTATAAATTACTCAATCCCTGTCAGAATGGTTTTACTAGCAGGCGGTCCACAGAAACTGTAACTTTTGAATTGATCGAGTGCATTCAAAGACTAATGGACACAAATAGTTATGTCGCGGGAATGTTTTTTGATCTGTCGAGCGCATTCGATGTTGTCAAGAAATTTGTTGAAATCAAGTTATGGAACATTTGTATAAGGGGCCATAGATTGGATTTGGTAAAATCATTCCATACTGATCGCAAAATGTATGTCAACATAGAGGGCGCCGATTCTAATATATGTAACTAGTCTCTAGGAGTAGCTCAGGGATCTGTGCTGGGACCACTAATATTCTTACTATATATTAATGACTTTCCAATCCATATGACGTGTGAGCATACTGTTATCTTTGCCGATGACATTTCCATAGTGATCTATGCACCAACAAAAGAAGAGCTTGATGCCAGGTTGCAATCAGTAGCAGTTAGTGTCGAACAATGGTGTAATCAAAACGATTTGATTTTAAATGCAGACCAGTCTTCAGTTTTTCAAGAACAGATGTTCGCAACAACTTATACCTACCAGGCTGCATCTGCAACATTATTGGGATGTTATTTGGACCAGGGACCGAGTGGTCAATTCATATGGAACATCTAGTGAAAGAACTAAATAGTACCTATTACGTCATATTGAAACTGAAAAACACAGTATTAAGAAAATATCTTGTGCAAGTATACCATGCAATGACTTCCAGTCATATGTCGTACAATGTAATAATGTGAGGGAAATCATCTGATTCATATCGGATGAAAGTAACCCAAAAACGCATAATTTGGTTAATTTTCAATTTAGGCAAGAATATATATTGCCATTTATACCGGTTGATTCAAGTTTTATTACCATGGATATTTTAGGCATTTGGAGTTGCCCAAAAATATGAAAATTTGGATTTATATAGGTCTGATACTAATCTACGGAAAGGGAGTTTGACTTTTTCGATATAATTATATAGACGGTTATAAAATTAAAAAAAAAACTCTTTTCGGGCAAAACTCTCTATCGTTATTTTTGCCCTAAACTGTTTTATTTTATTCATAGAACTTATTTATGAAATCAAAAATTAACCAAAATGATTAGATTTCAAATTAAAGCATTTTTTACATTACCGACAAACTTTCCTCGGTATGATTTATGATTTTGTAAGTCAAGAGCCCTACAAAGCATTGACCGCGCCGGTACGGTTGGAACGTTTTATGACTTTTTATGATTCCGCCAGTCGCCCGTGGGTTGAACGGGCCTTGCAGGACGGATTGGGTACGGCCCTATCATAAAACCCATAAAATCCATTATAGGGACTGTTGGGGACTCGCCGTAATAAAACGAAAAACGGCTACCCGGAATTGTATGAATTTATTATTGCGAAATTATAGTTAAGCACAATAACCAGCGAGCAAATGACGGGGTTCTCCCGGGACCTTTCTCCGACAGCAACCGGATAAGAACTCGCTCTTAGAGAGCATTACAATTAGTTTTAACATATTTACAAACAATGCCAGCCCTTCCGACTGGCGAGGGATGAACCAGCTTTCTACAGTTCCAAGAATCTGTTTACAATGGCACATTCCGCCGCTATCCGTACCCTGGTCAGGCATATCGTTGGCCGTGACTAACTGGCCATCCCTCGGAAGAGCACGTAATATTACATAAGAAATATTTACAATAGAAACCTAACTAAGACATTCCACAGGACTGTACATACTCCCGGCGTTGAACGGTACAGCCGTTCGCAATAACTACAAAATGAATTAATGCCTAATTATTAACATTAAACCTAAATCTAAACATACGAAATATATGAAATATATACACAAAGAAAAAACCCGAATTGATAAGCACAACACCGAACCATAAGCGCACTTACACCTCATTGTCTTCGATTGGCAGCAAGCACAATCGTCTAACAGGACGCTTTAAGAGTCCTTTCTCAGTTTTTAAACTTACGGCACGCACAGTACCATCAGCACCTGGAAACACCTCGATGATGCGACCCCTAGGCCACAGAAGTGGCGGGACGTTGTCTTCCCTGATGAGTACCAGCTGACCGGGAACCGCCTGCATCTCGCCATCCAGGAACCAGGTATCTCGCTCTTGAAGGGGCGTCAGGTACTCTTGCGACCACCGACGCCATATATGCTGACGTAACCTGCCTATGTGTTGCCAGCGAGATAATCTGTTGTTACCCAAGACAGGCTCTTGGAAGTTCACGAATGACCTTCCGACGAGTAGGTGAGCAGGTGTGAAAATGGCGCAATCATTCATATCACTACTCATGGGACAAAGGGGGCGGGAATTACGGACGGATTCAAGTTGAATTAGGATAGTGTTCATCTCTTTAACTACCATCCGTCGCAGGCAAGTTTTTATGGACTTTACGCCCGCTTCCCCTAAACCACCGAAATACGGGGCGCGTGGTGGTATAAAGTGCCACTGGCTCATTGTCTTCGATTGGCAGCAAGTTTCGTGGTCAGGTACGTCGGTGTCCGACCTAATTTCCACAGGCCATGTGTTGTTTTCCCGTTGCAACCATCCGGGTCCCATCCACCATGAGTGATGGCCGGATAGCGACGCTGCAGACGTTCCCCGTGATAAGACGTCCGCTGGATTATCTTGCGATCGCACGTGGTGCCGATCGCCTATCTCGCAATTATCGTCCGCACCCTTGAGAAGCGCAGGTTCGTTCGATGTCCACTTTCTAAGATGGAAACGACCGTCGCTTAAGATCGAACGCACTTGCCTCGGAATCACTTGGCATTCCTGCAATGTATTAGCACCCGTGATCAGATAGTCCATATAAACATCCCTTGCCACAATCAACGCTCCCGTCGGCATTGAGTTCATCGACTCATCGGACAGCTGTTTTAGGCAACGTGTCGCGATGAAACTCGCAGGTGATGTTCCGTATGTAAGTGACTGCAACTCATAAGTTTGCACTGGCTGTTTGGGGTTCGATCTCCACAAAATCCGATGCACAGCGCGCTCGGCAGGATGTAGCAATATTTGCCGGTACATTATTTCAATGTCAGCTGTCAGTGCAAATCTATGTGTACGAAAACGGGTCATCAATTGGAACAAGTCCTGTTGGATCATGGGACCCACCAATAAGGTGTTGTTTAGTGACGAGCCGGTGCTTGTCTTCGACGACGCGTCGAACACGGCACATACCTTAACTTCCTTGATGACCGCGTGATGCGGTAAATACAGGTGCGCGTTGGGCTCTCCCGTACCTGGCTCCTTCAGCATCATGTTGCCGACTTCTTCATCCTCCTGCATAATCGCCTGATGATTTGTCCTCAGGTGCGCATCTTTATGCACCCCGCGTTCTGCATTAGCGAACCTCTTCGCAGCTTGTTGATTAGACTCGCCTAATGCTGGTGGCTGTTTATGGCTAGGCAATTTAACCATAAATGGACCATCTCCATCTCGGGTGCGTTCCTTCAGAAATAATTCCTCGCACCGTTGTTCTTCCATTGTGCGGAGAGGTATTTCGTCGGCTACCTCTTCGCTTTCCCACATGCGACGCAATGCTTGTTCTAACATGCTCACATTACACGTTTTAGCTAATTTGTTGCATCTAGCACCATTCGCTCGCCCCGCGAGCGTGGTAGCCGTCGGCGATGACTGAGCTGGTGATGCAGCCGGCACTGGTCTGCACGCACTCAACTTTTCTCTAATGCTCCCCATTAGCTCGTGGTACACCTTAAAGACATGGGTGAACTGTTCTTCATCCTCGGTGTCTGCCAGGGTCTCAATCTCGGATTGAACCTCTTCGAATTTGTCGAACAATGGCCTTGTTTGTTCAAAATACCCGCGTAACATATCTTCTCGCTCCTCTGCTTCCGACGCGTTCGTAAGAGTCATAAGCTGCCTCTTGATGGTAATCCGTTGTTTCACCAACTGTTTCATTTGCTCTGCGATTTCCGCCATTTCAAGATGAACACAGGGATTGGATAAGGGAAACAAGGACTCACCTACTGCCGTAAACTGCTAATCCAACGTGTACGCACACACACACCGATTAACAATCCTGTTCCGAAGGACCAACTGATCCGGTTCGAAGGACCAAATGTTGGGGACTCGCCGTAATAAAACGAAAAACGGCTACCCGGAATTGTATGAATTTATTATTGCGAAATTATAGTTAAGCACAATAACAAGCGAGCAAATGACGGTGCTCTCCCGGTACCTTTCTCCGACAGCAACCGGATAAGAACTCGCTCTTAGAGAGCATTACAATTAGTTTTAACATATTTACAAACAATGCCAGCCCTTCCGACTTTCGAGGGATGAACCAGCTTTCTACAGTTCCAAGAATCTGTTTACAATGGCACATTCCGCCGCTATCCGTACCCTGGTCAGGCATATCGTTGGCCGTGACTAACTGGCCATCCCTCGGAAGAGCACGTAATATTACATAAGAAATATTTACAATAGAAACCTAACTAAGACATTCCACAGGACTGTACAGGGACTATTACTGGTAGCACCCGTCATATTTTACTATTTAGTAATACATCTTACTGTTGCAATATTAAAATTCATTTAATTCAATAATTGGTGCAATTTTTTTGACTTGGAGTACACTGGAATGTTTGGAATAGCATTAAAGTATGTTCTGATAAAAACTAGATAAATAAAATTACGAATTCTTTGTGAAATAACGTATAAACTACCGGATAGTTAAAATTATTTTTTTTATCGTCAGATTGGGCTTCATCAATATCTAAACATGTGTACTTATTTTAGATTTTTTATTTCAATTAGAAGTCGCCATTTTTGGCCTGGTAATAAAACTTGAATCACCCGGTATGTATCTGTGTCGTGAAATGTGCTAAATATGTGTACAATCATTTCGGAACTTTTCAGATAAATGCTGAGCAATATGTTCATGCCACAAGGCATATATATAGTTGTATTTTTACCCTTTTGGGATGACGTCAGAATTTTCTTTCTCGTTTTATTTTTAGTTAAAAGACAGAAATAGAAAATAAACCAAACAAGGGCATTTCCTTTATTAATAGCAATTTATTTGACTCTTGTCCATGTGACATAAGATATTAAGTCAATGTCAACTACAATACTTATTATAATAAAATGCTGATTTTGCTGTATTGTAACTTTAATTTATAGTTATATGTAGCTGAAAAATGGCAATATATCAGGAACAAGCGCGATGGTTGATATTGAATGTTGACGATGTTGCCCAATCTGAAGTCCTAACTGAGCAGATTTAATTCAAACGTGTCATAAAGTACAAACTCTATAAAGTATATCATACTTCAGATACTATTATACTTATGGTATAATAGGAGAATTGAGGGAAATAGGAGAATGGAGAATTTTTATAAAATGATGTATAGTTGTATTTTTGCCCATTTGGGATGACGTTATTATCGGGTAAATTTACGTATGTCTATGATCACATCAGAAGCAAACTTAAATTATCAAATGTAACTAGGAATAATTGTCAACTTTGTTGGCAATTGCATTGAACTTTATCTTGGTGACTAAAGGACCGGCCTGTTCCTACCTATCCAAGAATTTGCAAATAGTTGGTTTAGATGCTCTCTTACTTGCAGTTTTTGTGCCGCCAAAAAGTCTAATTCGACTGGACTAATAGCAAACCTTGTATCGTTAAAAAGAGAAAATGTTGCCCTTTTTAAAATTGTCAAAGCCAACTGTGACTGCCATTTAAAGAAAATAATTAAGTTTGTATTATAACTCAAAAACTGTGTTTTTTCTTCCAAAAACAAGCATATCTTGCATAAGATCTTAAAACGACTTTCTTATTTAACCGAATCCTATGTCTTATGGTTTTCGAGATCCCAATGCTTAAAATGAAAAAAAAACTGACCCTGTATATATATTTTAGATTTAAAATAAAATCGTCGATTTTTTTTTTTTTTAAATCATGATTTGTTCCAACTCTGTTAGATACTGATATAAATTTTATTAAGAACACAATGTCTGTTTCAGGAAAAGTTGGCCATAACTGTATCCTATATGTAAAATCGGTAAGGTAAATATTACCTTACCGAAATGTCGTACGCTATTCTCTTTGTCGTTTTTGAATCTCTGATACGTCTTTTCATACCCAATCTTAGATTTTTCCGGAAACAAACTTTTTAGAGTTTGACTGGCTGCATTTTTAACAAGTTCTGGCAATACGTCGCCTAAATCCATTATTTTTCGTTGACATTTAAAATTATAAAATTTTGTTTATATGAAACTTTAACCATGGTGCACATCAATCCGTAAAGCCTTATCAATTTCGAAAGTGTAATCATGATGAAGTTGAAAAAGACCTCAGAGAAATGGTAATAGAGAGATGGAAGGAAAAAGTAGAAAACAGAAAGGAATCGCGAGGAATAGTTTGAAACGAGCGTTAGCCATAGAAGAAGAGTAACATCCACCTCGGAAATTTGATTGTGAAGACTTCCTACGAGTGGCTAAACCCAAAAGGGAGCCTAAAGCCTTAATAATAATAATAATCATGGTGATAATAATTTGTAATTGGAATAATAATTTAAAAAATAATAATTTTGAAACCGATAAAGTCTTGAACATACCTCGAATGCAATGACTGTCATAACTGCCTTGGATAACTTAAAATCCTTGCTATCGCTCGCATTTCAAACTGACATCTGCAGCTGTTATGACATTCATTACATTCTAGGTATGTTAATAGCTATTACCCTGTTTGCCAAGATGTTATCGAAATTATTCTTTTAATATTTCATACTTATTCCCTGAAGAGTGTCTTATTATTTTTATTTATTAATTTTTTACAATGTTTTTCTTCCTTTCGCGCATTTATAATTGATAATACCTATCAAAATTAGTCCCCATTCGCGTTTTGAGCGTCTACGGGTACCTTAATAAAATTCCCTTACTGGTCGTAGATCTTTTGTTATCATTAATATCGTTTTAATAGTTCTACATTAGCGTTTTGAATGTCCACGGGTACCTTAATAAAATTACCTTATCGTCGTATATAGTTGTTACTAAGATCGTTTTAATAATTCCCCAATAGCGGTTTGAGCTTACCTTAGTCGTCGTATATATTTGTTACTAAGATCGTTTTAATAATTCCCCATTAGCGGTTTGAGCGTCCACGGGTACCTGAATAAAATTCCGTTATTCGTTGTAGATAGTCGGTAATTACTCATTCAGAAATGTAGATTTTATTTAACTTTATTCAATAAAACTCGAACAATACTCTTATGTACTGATACTGTGTCGATTCTAACTTGTGATGATAACGTCAGGTTAGCCTCGTCGCTCTGGATCAACTGGGACGTTTATATTTCTAAATCACTTCTATTTATACTATTTCCATTGCGATTTCATCCATATAAATCTCTAGTGTAATTCCCCGACTTATTAATTCCCTGTGATTCCACAGAATATTGGGTCGATAGCTAGTCGCATGTGCTATTCAAATCTAAACAATCTCACGATCAAAATATTTGTAATTTCCATTTGCATGACTTTTCATAACCTGAACCAACACATCTCGTTTCATTCTAAACAATAATATTGGCCCTTTCATTAATTCAAATTGCCAAACTAATAAATTGTCCGCGTAAATAACTGCTGAGAGTACTTGAAGAGAACTTAAGATTCGCGGACTTCTATAACATATCTTCTGTAACCTCTAAAAATTCGGTAATTTTTAGCGGTCAAAGCGGCCTAATTGGCGGTTAGGCTCACTTGCAAAATGCCGCTACTAAATCGAAGTTACGAAGCGCGCTTTTAAGCGATAAAAGGACCGCAGAGTAGGTATTTGTTAACATCGCTTCTAATGTTAGTAAATGTCCTACTAATGCTAATAGCGGGCGGAAAATACGGACCATTATGTTTACAAAAAGTGATTCTAAAATACTGCTACTGTGTGTCCTACGAGAAAATCTTGTAATATTCACAAATTACATTATTTCAATTATATCATCGAGAAGGTCCCTAAAAGGCCAAGTTTCTTCACTCTGATCCAAGTAGTCACTTTTCAATAAATTGTTCGAGTCTGTTGACACGTTGTACACTGCCGCGGATCCTATTTTCTATCGCATTCCGTGCTCTTCGTCCTGCGGTTACTGCGGAGTTGAGGCATTCAGTAGGTCAGAAAGCATTGAATGATGACTAAGTGGTCCTGCAATTTACAAACGCAATTATTAGAACGGATAGAGACAATTACCCTACGTCACTGAGTACGAATTATGTAATTTGTGTAATAAGTTGAGAAAACCTTGATTCAGAGTGTTTTGTTTTTGCGCCTTATTATTCCAGGAATCTACTTCCAACTTGAATTTTCACTCGACTTAATGTTTTTCGTAATAAGAAATTGTGGTTGAAATACTTTAAATTCACTGTAATCATAATCTACAGAGCATCCCAGCAAAAGGTTCTAATTTGTTGATGTATCTCGGCAGATAGCGCTATACCTGGTAAAATGGTAAAATTACAGTGACTTACGAAGAGATAGCGGTGCTTCTCGTGATAGGTTGGAATTGACGCGCATTGTAGGAAAGTCTTGAAAATCTCTCACTGTATTTTTGCCGTATGCATAGCGCCTCTGCTTTGATACATCAACAATGATATAACCTTTTTCTACGGCGCTCTGTATTGACATTAGTCAAGTCCACATTAATTTGGCAAAGCAAATTGATTCTGATGATTAAGGGACTCCGCAAATAAATAAAAATAAAAATAATATTTTGGATGTGTATTGTACCGTGCGATCAACAATTATTTAGATAAGAGGCGGCTATGATGGTGCCAGGGGTATGGAAACTGCAAAAAAAAGTTTGAAGAAGGACTTGGATATGCATCCTTACAAAATACAGGCACAAATTGCTGCCACCAGATTTTAACAGACGTCTTGTACCCTAGCACTAGCAGACATAGTTCCAACATCTCATGGCTTTCTTTTATCTAAAAAATTGTTGGTCGCACGGTATAAATGTGTAATGTGGAATGTATTTATTACAAATAAATCGAGCGTATTCTCTGGAGTATAAGTTGTGCAAGACTTAATAGTGTTAATAGGTAATGTGCGTGATTCAGTGCGGTTAATCGTTCCAATGACATTACCAAACGCAGAACAATCAGTGATAAAAATCATTACAACCATAATTATTATCAATTTTACAAGCCATTGAGTTAATAATTAATTGGACTCAATAAAGCGCGAGTTGAAATAAACTGTCGTCGTTTGTTTGTCATGGCAATGCATGCCAGCCATTGATTAATATGAGAGTTCTGGCCGTTATGGAAATTATAATTGATACGGCTCTTTAGTAACTCCTTATCAAACACTACTTTTAATTGAATTGATGAATATAACGCTTTTATTTTTTAAATATTTTTCCCTAGTTAATTGAAACAGATTAATGTACGCGATACGCAAGCGCATAAATTATGCAAGGAAGTGACCATTCATTTATACGAGTTTAGAAACAGCTTCGGGAATTGATTTTCAAAGATTTTCTTCGAGAGATTTCAGTTTGACCGAAAAAGCACGATCTAGGACACGAGATCATTAACAACGAGGGTAATAAGGAAGATGTGGAAGCAAATTCCAACGTGCTTAGAGATAGCAGAAAAATTCAATGTGAGTGATGCAACCATTCGTTTGCACCTTCACCAGATAGGGAAGACGTAGAAGTTAAGCAATTGGGTTCCACATGAATTGTCAAAAGAAAACCAATTGAGCCGCGTTATCATTTGTTCGGCAAACTTATCATGCAATAAAAATGAATCTCTTTTTCATGGCTTGTTAACTTGCGATGAAAAGTACTCCAATTGTAGACGTTTATATCTTTGGTTGTCACTAACTCAGGGGTTCCCAAACTTTTAAACATTGCTACCCACCTTTTAGAAATCCAAGTTTTTTTTTACTTTCGCCCTATCTAATGAATTTTAATTTTTGAATCTTAAAAATATAAAAATACGATAAATCATATACATATATGCTTTCAAGATCTTGTCGCGATCCACCAAAATTCGACTCGCGACCTACCAGTAGGTCGCGACTAGGGCTTGCAACCCCGGACACTTTTCGTCCCCGGGGAATCGTCCCCGGATTTTATCTGTCCCCGGGGTCCCCGGGGTTCCCCGGGGAAACTTTTAATAATATAACTTTTAATTATTTATACATAATTCTAGCTGACTACGTGTTTATTTTACATGGTGCAATGAGATATATAAAATAATAGATAAGTTCATTATCAATCTAAAGGGAAATAGTTTTATTTAACATGTGTGCATAAATAAATATTTATTGAATTAGTACCAATTCAAGTAAGGAACATTATATTCACAACATTTAATTCAGTACGTCCACATTCAATTACGTGTAGAGTTCGAAGCTGAAGTTGGAGTAAATTGGAACTGAAAGTGACCCCGAAGGTGACAAAGGGCATCCAGGGTTTCATCATTCATGATTGACCTTATTTTCGGACACATACCCAGCAGCTGAAAATGCACTTTCGGTTTCAACGCTTGTCAAATCAGCATCAGATACCTTTGTTTCCACCCTTCTCAAACAAAGTCATCTCTTGTTTAGAAATTGGTCTCCAATGATTTGGTTTCTGGAGTAGATGCTGGTGGTGTAGTCTGGGCATATTTCCGGAATATTTTAATAGCCTCCTTTAATTTGAAATGATAGTTTCTTCCTGCTTCGGACGGGTGGGTCTTGGGATTTTTTATGGGTGGATCCTGTTCGTCCTCGACGTTGGTAGAAGCTGTTTGAAGTTCTGCTACCACTGACACCTCCGTCATTTGGGGCGGGCAAATACGTTTTATCATTCTGACAATTAAAGAGCGGAGTTTCGGCTTTGAAAGTGTATAAAAGATTTTGCTTAGTGTCTCACTCGTTAGGGTCCTCTATTCGCGTGTCTTCTCCAAGTAAACGTATAATGCCGATAAATATCTTCTTCTTTCCTGCATTCGCACTGAAAGGGCATTGACCAGTGTCTTGGCAAGATTACACGTAAAACCTTCCAAGGTTAAAAGCATCATGGACAGTGCTGTTTCAGCGTCAATCAGGGTACAATCTCGTTGACACAACAACTGTTGCTCGAATGGGTGTTAGGCAGTCGACGACCTCAGGAATTTTTGCAAATTCTTCGTTACTGAAGGAATCCTCATACTTGATGTCGATCAGAGCCTTCTTTATAGAATCTTTCAATTTCAGGGAGCGCTCTAGCATTAGAACGAGACTACTCCATCTAGTCTTAGCATCCACGATGAGTGGACACTCACGTCCTTCAATGTTATTTTTCACATGTTTTTGAAGGACAGCGTCATTCTTTGTTGGCGATTTGCGGAAGGATTTAACGATTTTCCGAACCTTAGTAATGACGGTACAATATTCTTCAAATGAAATTTCTGCCTTCTTGTGTGCCATTTTTTCGATCACAAGTTGATCATCTTGTGATTCCTCGTCATCTTCAGAAGATGAGTCGTGACGTCACCTGGACCTAAATGAATGACTTCATCCACAGAAGGGAGATTTTCTGCCGCTTGCTTTTCAATCTCTGATTGACATGAAGATGAAGCCTCTTCATCGTTAACCGTGGGTAAAAAACTTTTATAAGTTTTTTTTTCAACCCCGGGGACGGTTGACAAACCCCGGGGATAAATCCCCGTCTAAAATAATCGAATCCCCGGGGCCCCGGGGACGGGGATCCCCGGGGTTGCAAGCCCTAGTCGCGACCCACAGTTTGGGAAACCCTGCACTAACTGACCCAAAGGCTTCATTGCACCCAAAACAGATTTTATTGTGTGTTTGGTGAACAGCAGCCGGAATTGTCCATTATGAGTTTATGGAAACGGCTCAAACCATCACTTCTGTGTTCTATTGTGAACAGCTTTAGCGAGTACAAGCATCATTAATCCAGAAACAACTTTCTTTGATCAATCGAAAATGTGCGATTCTTACAGAAAACCCCAAAAATGAACCGAAAAAAAAAATGGCTGGAAAATATTACCGCACATTCCTTATTCTTCTGATATTTCGCCAAGTGATTACCACCTTTTTTGGCTCTTGACAACGAGAGGCCCTCTCGTAAAAGCCCAGCGGGCTGCAGGTTGAGTATCGCTGCGCTAGATGAATAATGCAGCCAAATATTTGGCTATAGTCGCACGTATTTTGGGACTCAATGGTCTGCAAATACCCGAATAAAAAATATGTGACGCCATCGGAATTTTAATTGAAACATATTTTCTGAGTAACGAACGTGTATTTGTGTATTTCACGCAATTAAACCACACACGGTACCTTGGTATTTACATAATTGCGTCCGCGAAAATACGCCGATGGTATTAATAAACATGTGTGTTTGCCAACATCCTCACTTGCATGCCGTTTTTTGGGAACAATGTTAGCGCTTCCGGTTTCATGAAATACCATCGAGGCGATCGCACGCAGCAAGCCAAGCCAACCAAGCAATAAAAAACGATCCAGTGCGAAGCAAATAGATAAAGACAAGAGAATAGCACTACTAGCACTTTAAAATTATTTGATGACATTCTAAGATAACGTCGAAGAAACATGTTTTGCCACTCTTGCATCGTTAGAACGACATTGACTTGTCCTCAGATTAATGAGTGTCATGTATGGTCAAATTGATGATAAATGGGCGTTACGCTGCAGCATTGTTAAACCGATGATCCCATGCAATCAGGTTGATGATAAGTGTTTTTGCTACACTGCACAGTGGTACTTCGTATATGGGGAAAACGGTCATAATAGTATAATAATGATGTCAATAATTCTAGGAACATTTATGCTTATTACATTACTTAAACCCTTTACCTAACGTACCCGCAAATATTTAGTCCATTAAAACGGCAAATGATAGTAGGCGGCTTCCAAAGTGACAGAGACTTATTTTCTAACATTTCTTTCAGAACGAATTTTTGTTACCCGTTATTGTCAATTTTCATTCTAATGCAATATTTTTTTTTATGGATAAATAATAGAATGTAAAGAAGAGAGTATTTAATTTGTTATTATTTTACTTCTTAAACATATTAACGTCATTAATGAATTATTGTTGATATTTAACTACTTTCCCCCGCGAAGTCTCTCATCAGATATAATACAATTTATAGCCCATAGTGTGTACTTTTAAATACAGTTAATATCAGCTGCAACTTTTGAAGTAATTTAATATAAAAAAAGTTACAACGCAGTGATCCTAAGTACCCGGAAAGCTGGACAAAAATTTAAAAAATCGAACGCACACTCGTAGGAGATTTTCAACCGATCTGTCCTAATGATTAGTACTAAGTATAAAAATGTATGAAATGCGTTTAAAATTTACTCATAAAATAAGCGAGATCATTGAAATTTGTAAAAAAAAGAACTCTTTTCTAGTTTTTACCATACATTCAGATTCCTCGGCCCGGAAAACCTATGACTTCTGATTTTCGCGACAGGGACGTCATTTTGACAATGACAGTCGGTCATTTTGAGAAGGCCATTTTATTTTCGAGAATTTCGACTTCGAATTTGAATTCTTTGATCCCAAAAACCCATGACTACTGAGTTTAGCAAGAGTAACGTCATTTTTTGACGAAGTCGGTCGGGCATTTTGTGTCGGCCATTTTGTTTTCGAGAATTTCGACCTAGAATTTAAATTCCTTGGCCCCGAAAACCCATGACTGCAGATTTTCGCGAGAGTGACCTAATTTTTGACAATGTCGGTCGGCCATTTTGATTTCGAGAATATCGGCCTAGAATTCAAATACCTTGACCCCGAAAACCCATGACTACTGATTTTCGCGAGAGTGACATCATTTTTGACAATGTCGGTCGGCCATTCGGAGTAGGCCATTTTGATTTCGAGAATTTCGACATCGAATTCGATTTCCTTGACCCCGAAAATATATAAATACCGATTTTCAAGAATATTTGGCCAGATGTTTAGGTGCTTGGGTGTCATAAATCGATGACTGGTAGCATTTTAAGATGCGCCGTCGTTTGTCATCAGCTTAATTACATGCATTGATCTTCACGTGGTTAAATCAATGATCACTTTTGATGTATTAAGGTCTATCGCGATTTGTTAAATAGTTAAAAATCTTTATTTCGTCATTAATAAGCAGATAATACACATGTAATTGTCAATCAAATGTTACAAATTACAAAACTATGTTACATCCTAGAATCACTATTGTTAGTATATATACCGGTTTCAGGTTATTAAACATATGTTTATATTCATAAAAGTTGGCTGGTATTAAGCCATTAGTGCCATAACTGTATCGTATGTAAAATCTGTAAGGTAATAATAATATTACCCTACCGATATGTCATTGTCAACACTTGTCAAGAAATTGAAAACCAATTTTCAGCTAAAATTAATTACAATGAACTTACCAAAGAAGTTGTGCAGCAAAATACATCTTCACACGTGGAGTCTTTGTCAGTTTCTAATTTGGATTTGCCAGGAATTGCGATTTCAGTTTTTTGAAAGATTGCATTACCAATGCATATTTTAACGGCGACAAATTCAGTTGTAACTATGATGTCACATCAATCCATAAATTCGAAAGTGAAATCTTGATGAAAATAATTATGCAATTTGAATAATAATTAAATATGCTTTTATTTTCTGAAACCGGTAAAATCTTGAACATACCTCGGATGCGATGAAGGGATAACAGCTTTAGATGTCTGACATAGATATGTTAACAGCTATAATTATCTTAAAAATGTTTCTTCCTTCTTCCTTTAAGTCCTTATTGAATTGAGCTAGAGGCCGGTTATTTCTTCTGCCGCAATTTATGAGGCGGTATCTATCTTCTGGCTGGCTACAGTCGACAGTCGACAACTGCAGTAATCTTCTGCCTGGTGGAAGTGAGTTCTCTGCATACTAGGTGGATATACCCACGTAGGGTGACACTGGTTACTAAATGCATTTGATTTTGCTTCGAACCTTTCCATCCGTAGGAATTGAAAGGTGATCATCACAAATGTCATCTTCTGCTCAAATTGGTTGTATTTTTCCTAAGTTTGGGTTGATACGCCATCGGACCTCGCTATAATATCTTCTCCCATCATGCTAGTGCTTACTAGAAGAATAGTTATTATTAAGTATTAGACGTATTAGTTATTAGATGTTATTTGGTGGTCCTAAACCTGTTTTCAGGTATCTGGCTTTGATGTTTCAAGGATCGTATTACTTGGGCCGATTTTCTGCTTCTCGTGTTGATGTGCTTGGTTAGGATCATTGTTGCTTGAAGTGTTATGCCTAGGTACTCGCACTCATCGGTAAAGTTAAGTTGGTGGGTTTCCAAGTAAGCTATATCGCTGCTTTTGAGTTTTCATCCTCTCCTGAATTTCAAAATCTTACTGTTTCTGTGATTCATGCCTAGTTTATTTGAATCGCACCAAGTGTCGAGACGGTGCAAACTTATCTGGAGATGTTGGAGATCTTTAGAATAGATGACAAGGTCATCTGCACACATTAGGCAATGTACCTCGGGGGGTTTTATATCATCAGGTAGATCCTTCACAAAATAGTGTCGGGCTCCAGGAGTTCCGTTGTATCACTCCTTGTTGGGTGATCGGGTCTGAAAGTTATTTCCCATTATATACTTTTATGTAGTTTGCATTCATATTACGGATTACATTGTATACCTTCCCTCTCACACCTGGATTGATGAGTTTTTCACATAAGAACTACCAGGTCAAAGGTCTTGCGGTAATCAATAAAAGCAGCATATTATGACCCCTTCGGCGTAGGAATGGCTGCCCCTATTTCAGAGATCAATATGTTTAAGGCATCCTCACAACTCCTATTCTGCGAAAACCAAATTGTTCTGGAGGAAGAGAGTTTTCCAGATGTTTCGTGACTCTCTTGTTAATAATTTGAATTGAGTCAATTCATGTGAAATCCAGTTTATTAAGGCCCGTATCTATAGTCCGTACTTGAGCATGAGTTGGACTCGAGTCGTATATTTGGTTGCGTATTCTCTATGAACGTGTATGTACCAAACGCAAACAAATATACACAAATATACGACTTGAGTCGAACTCATGCTCGGGTTTGAATTTTTTCATGGAAATGGAACATATGTTTTAATATTTTTCTTGGCATTTTTAACTTCAAATTTGTGTATGTTTTGTTACAACACATGCGCTGACATGCGCTGTTTAACTGACATTAGTAACAGGTCTCCTTCGTACCAACCTACTTTTTGTTTTGGTGCTTTTGGAACAATTCTGGAATTCAACTTAACAACTGTAAATTTCCCTTTAAAGACCACTCATCATCAAAGCGAATAGCACATATTTGGTCACACTGTTAAATTGTTAATTCAATTGTCACGTATAGATGACAAGTGTTTTGTCACACAGTGACATTGTCAACATCGATAATCAATTGTCAATTGTCACGTATAGATGACAAGTGTTATGTCACACAGCGACATTGTCAACATCGATAATCATTTGTGTGCTTGATGACTTGATGCTTGATGGTCTTGTTTGATTGTGATATCTGAAAATCCGCCATCATTTGTGATCAGATCGATGACACGTGTTTCGGCCTTATTATATGTATCATCGTTATTTTGGTGACTCCTTGTGATCAGATATCTAACACAGTTTGGTTCCTTTCTCATCGTCAAATCGACGATCACTTGTGATCAAATTAATAGCAGGTGATACGCGGAGACATTATTTGTTTTTCTTGATTTGTTTGGTAAGCGCATCGCGATCTATGGACATTAGCGCTTTAGTGACATTATTTGGTTGATTATCATTTATTACCACTTGAATGACGAACCTTAGTGTTGCGGAACGCTAAAAATTCGTTATCACTATACTTTGTACCTACCTTAGTACCTATCTTATCAATGATGTAGTTTTCTCATCTACGAGACTCATTTAATCAATATTTGCAGTAAAGTATGAGTCTGTACTTATATTAAGTGACTTTCAGCGTGTCTGTTGTATACTGCAATCGCAAACGTATGACGAATGTACACAATAATATTTTGGTACATTCGTGATCTGAAAAGTATTGAACATCAACATCTCTGAGCATAACTGCTTTTGCTGAAACGACCAATTATGATTTTTTTTGTGTGTCTCGAGCTCTCAGAGTCATAATCTTGTGTCACTCACTCTGTGGAGACTATAAAAATGTGAAATGGTCTACCTAAATTGGAGCGCGTGGGCAATACATGTGTCTGTATTTGGTGGATGAGAAGATATCATCCGACGTTCGCATGGCACAGGCACTAACTGTCGTTCGACGAAGAGAAAAATCGTCTCCATTTGAATAGTTATGCGTCAGCTGGTCGAGAGGAACGCCGGTTTCAGGTTATTAAACTTGGTTTTATTGTCACGAAATATTTGCATTGTGCGTTGATCATTGTGCATGATGTATATACTATTTTTTTCACTACAAGATCAATTACAATCATTTAGGCCCAGTTGTACGATCGTGGATCATTTTTGATCCTGGTTCAGCTTCTAATACCCAGTTGTATGATCGCGGATCACCCTTGATCGTGGTTCAGTTTCTAAGGATACCATTGTATTAACAATTGTATCCTAAGTAACTGAACCATGCTCAAGGTTGATCCACGATCGTACAACTGGACCTAAGGATATCATTGTAATCACATAATAACGTCCTAGGTAACTAAACCATGGCCATGGATGATCCAAGATCGTACACAAACTTGAAAACAACGAACTTTACACGGGCCTTGAAATCAAACATATTTCATATCACATCAATCAAAATTTGACATTGATATTTTCAACGCGTATAAATTAAGTATGTCCGTAAAATGAACTTTTGAATTTTCTTTACGCCCATCCCCAATTCGTTTGCAAAAAAGTAATAAATAAGTTCACTGGCACGTGTTAACATTAATAAATTGGATGGAGATTTTGTACAACTTATTTTATTCTTTTTTAACCGACTTTGGCGTTAGCGTAAAGTACCCTGGTGTAAATATAATTGAAATCTTGATTTATGTCAAAGTCAAAACTTCAAAACAACCATAGAATACCGTCCGTTCTATAAAAAGTGCCCAGGGCTATAGCGACTTCAATAGTTATATAACCATCAACAAACATATACTCCTATATTATTTAATGGGACGCTCCTAGCTACAACTTGGTTTGAATCACTAGGTATAGTTAACATCATACTTAATCATCCAAAACAATTCAAAATCACCTGGCAATCCTAATTAACCTAACCTAACAAACTAATCATCAGCCTTTTGCTCACCAAAAGAAACTTATCTCATCCCTACATTTTTATTCTTTTCAGGGGGACTACATACTCCATCCGGTGCTCTATGAGCTGTCGCACAAGTACGGTCTGCAAACCGAGAACGTTCCCGACTCACTACTGCCATTCAAGCTCGAGGAGCTCAAAGAAATCATCAGACGGGAAATCAGGAAGGAGCTAAAGATCAAAGAGGGCGCCGAGAAGCTGAAGGAGGTCGCCACGGACCGGAAGTCCCTCAACCACGTCAACCTTATCGTTAAGCATGCCAACTCCAAGCTCGCCGAGCTCAAGTATGAACTCACCGAGCTCGAGTCGCAGATCATACTGTCACAGGGGCAGAGCGCCCCATCCACACCACCTACAAATGGAGGTCAGTAAAACAATGATAATAATATTAAGTATACTACCTCAATTTGTGACTTCATTGGTTCCCAAAATTTTTAGAAATTCCTACCATAACCTTTAAATGTTGCTCGTGGAGGTCTTCATTTGATCTCGCTAGTTGAGTTTACATTGTGGGAATTGTTGGTTCACATTTGGCAGTTATCAAATTTAAATATACCTTTTATATCCATTCAAATTTACTTGAATATGTCACCCTGACTCTGATGATAAAGAAAACTCTAACGTTTTAGGCCTGTATCTATAGTCCGTACTTGAGCTAAAGTACTACTCAGGTCCTTTTTTTTTGCGTTTGGTGCATTAACGTTTATAGAAAATATGCAGCCAAATATACTCATACTCAAGTACGGACTATAGATACGGGCCTTAATGATGTCACACACAAATTCAAACACGCAAAAACGACTTGACGAAACTTTACAAATTGAAACACGTAAACAACGACATGACGAAACTTTTGTGGATACAAACGCGGGCTGTCACCTGTCATTCACCGACGAGTGGTGTTGCCAAGTTCAGTGTGCAGGAACAATTTCGATTCAATTGTGATCAATAAAACAATTGAACATAATAAAATGTTTTGTTAAAATTATATAATGTCAAACACAGAATCATTTTGTGCCCAGGTTTTGTTGTTTCGATTAAATTTTATTATTTTGATATTAATAATTCTGCAAACGAAATATGGCATACCTGCATTCCTAAACTAGCATTCAAAATTTTTGTATAATTTCACATGTTTTTAACATTGAAATGCAACAAAATAGCTTGTGTTGAGATTAGCTGACTATAATGTTGCACGCGAATGATATGTATAAATTTATAAACCCTTTTTAATAATTTTTTTTTCTTATCAATCATCGAAAATTGTGTGGCATGAACTGGACCGAAAAATAACCAATCAAAATTTTAAATTTATATGTATTTTAAATTTCCGGCAACCGCATTTTTCTCTGCAGGAAAAATGAATCATAGATATGTTTTTGTTTGAAATAGTAGGTTACTTTTTTGTTATTTTCATTGACTTCTAGTTTTGAAAGTGTATGTGACATGTCATTACAGCTGCGTCAAAGTTTTGTTAATTTTTAAAGCATGCATTTTTGTTCGAAATTGTACGTTACTTTTTTGTTATTTTCATTGACTTTTATTTTTGAAAGTGTATGTGGCAAGCCGTTACAGCCGCGTCAAAATTTTGTTAATTTTTAAAACGTACACGATCGGTATGTGTGTAAAGTCGTATGTAATGCAGTTTTAGTAAAATTAAGACGTGTATGTCGCAGATAGTTATTTGATTTAGGCTGCGTTAGGTTTAGATAGCTCACTCTAGTCGAAAATGAATAAAGTAGCTGTAGCTCAACACATTGAAAATATTGGAGACCCCTGGTTTAAACTATGACACCACCCTAGTACGTCATATGTGGAGGAGCTGTGATATTGTGATTATTATAGCTGTATTTCGGCTGATAACATTAGTTTAAAAAGTTTAATTTTTTATTCATTAATTTTTTGAGCTTGAAATTTAAAAACCTTGCGAGTTTATTTCTCAAATATGAACGGTCAGGCCTAGATTTTAACATGCTACCATTTGGCATCGTTTTGCATTGTGGGACGCGAACCTAATGAAAATTAATGCTTCGACGAAAGTTGTATTCATTTCCACAAGTATTTTTCTTTGATCTCGCAGGTTATTAAAATAATCACCCATCTTTCATAGTCATAAATCGCGCGCTGCAGTCTCCATCCCACATATGCATTCCTCGCATAGTGCCAACTGAAATTTCCTATTAGCGCCCTCTAAAGCCAATTAATTTTTCATTGGCACTTTTAAAGTTTTAGAAAGTGATCGATTATTGGCCGACGCATTACATACAGCGAAAAGTCCTCTGCTGTTATATTTTCTTCAACATCTGTTAAAATATATGTTCATCGACCTTCGCCAATATTTTTTAATATTGAAATGATGGCAGTAAAACTATATTCAAATTTAATTTATACATGTGCTGCGACAAGTTTGAGTGGGGAGCAGATTTTAACAATACTTTTAACGCAGGGTTGGTGTGATTTAAATCAAATTATTTTTTTTAATCAATCATTGATTTTTAGCAATTTTTTTTTTTAAATAAATCATTGCTTTTGCACTGTTTTTGCATTCCAATAGTTAAACAATTAATAATATAATTAATAATATATAATAATGTAACTATAGAGTTAGCATGCTTTAAAATTGATAATTATAAGTAAATTAAATATTTTTCTATTCTTCCATTTTTTGTCGCAGTACTGATTTTGTTTTATTAGTCAATTCTTGTTTAGTGGATGCAAAAAAATGTAAATGGTATGAAACTTAATTTTTTTTTCGCACGATTACAAAACTTACTGCTTTGTCAAGTGTGATAAAGTAAAATCAAGGATTTATTTAAGAAAAAAATTATATGATTTAAATTGTGAAGTAAATCAATTGATTTAAATCGCATCTGCCATGGCAAGAACTGATCAGAAAATATAAAAAATCAAAAAAAATCATTACTTTAATGATTGAAAAAATTACATTGATTTATCATCATATGATCTATTCCAATCCTGTATTTAAGCATTCATTACTTTCGGTATTACTTAATACTCTTACTTCAGACTGTGTCGTATTAGCCCTGTTTATGGTTACCATTTGTGGTCGGGAAATGGAATAGTACATGGCTAGTCTGCGAAGTGTTGCTTAGCAACACTGTTGTACTGTTGATTTTGAAATAAAAGAAACGTCAAGCTAATATTTGTCAAAAATATTATCATTTTCGCAGCGGCGGCGCCCAAGATTGGCGCCATACACTGGTTGGGGATAATATTTCTCGTAGCTTCGACACATTTTAAGGAAATTTCTGCCAAAAAATCACTAACATCGTCAGAGGAACACAGCGTTCATTGATTGACAAACAAATAAACATCCGAATGTTACAATTAAAACAAAATTCATAGCTAATGTGATAATGTAAATTGATAGGTATAGGGCGCCATGTTATTTTTGTTATAATGTTTGAAACAGGAAAGTTTGACATATTTATTTTTGAAACACATAGTTAATTAGGAATTAAGATAAACACGATTATTATTAAAAATAACAATTGTGACAATCTAAGGTTCACGCCAATGTTAGTATTATGTGTTTCTAGCAAATCGACATTTCGCAGCCCATAGGAAAGGCGAAATCACCAGTCTAGATCTTTCTTATTGGCTGCGAAATGTCGATTTGTTAGCAACAAATGTTACTAACATTGGGGTAAACGCACCGTTATTTAGTGCGGTGTGGCATCGGTTTGTTTTGAGCCCAATTACATTCTGCCATCCTAAAATTCATCGCAACCTTGTGCCCTTCGTATGTTCAGGGTAGGAAAATTTCGATGTGTTAATTGGGCATCTCGATAACTATAACAGGTATGATAAAATGGATCCCTCTCCCCGATCTTTTTTTTTTCGAGAAAAACTTAATGGTGAAAACAAATATTGGCTATTGTCTTTTGTTTTCGAGCTATTCGCAAAAAATCGATTTTTCCACTTCGATGGCTGTAGGCCGCTTATTTATGAGAATAGAAAAAAAATATCTACGTTCTTCTATTACAACATCGAAATTTGTCCACCTTGTACAGTTGACGCAGAAGACAGTAGGCCACAGCCGTTTAACCTAGCTTTTTCGACTTCGATTGGGTTTTTTTTTCTCAATGTACATAGTTGCGGAATTTTGACATTAGTTTAGAAAAACATTTTTTTTTAATACAAATAACGTCGGTAATATTTGACTTATGACGCATTGACATATTTTTTACATGGAATTCTTTTTTTTTTAGTCTTTCACTTTTGTAGAGCTCTCTTACACACATATTTTTTTTTGCAAAAATATATATCATTTCCTTTAAAAATGAAGAGCATTTTTTTATTGGGTAATCTATGGATTTACTGAAAAATTTCCAAAAATCTAGATAATTATTGAAAAATGTCTTGAAATTTGACAATATTTAGAAATGTCAAGATATTTAAAATTATCGACAAATTTGGAGAATAAAAAAATGTGAGCAATAATCATGTCAATTATTTCTCATTTTTATGATCTCGAAATTAGTGTGCAATCTCTCTGTGCAATTTTAAGAATGATTAAAATATCTATCTTCGAGAAATCTCGAAAATTATTGGAAAATCTTGGGAATTAAAAAAATCTCGATTTTTAAAAAATATTTATTGTTAAATTTATTTATTTATTTACATTCAAATCAACCACTTGCGTTGATATGTGGGTCAATCATATATTACAGAGTCTAAGTTAATATTAAAATTAAAGATTAGAAGCATAAATTACTTAAATTATTTAAAATGGTTATTACAAATTAGAACAAGGATACATCTCAGGACGAAAGAGTAATTATGTGTACTATGTCTCATCTGAGGAGTCATCAAGTGCTGCATTCAGGTATTAGGCAATTGAGTAATATGGTGTCTCCAGTGATATAAAATCTGTGAAAATCTGCAAAATGATTGAAAAATCATGGGATATATTGAAAAAATGTCATACATTTGCTTATTTTGATCTTAACGTTAATTAAAAATCTCCAGAAATTATGACAGATATTAGGAAATCTTGAAAAATATAGAGAAATCGTGGCAATTATTAGAATTTTTTTTCGGAATCTTGATAACATTTAGAAATAGTTAGATTTTTCAAGAATTATCGAAAAATTTGGAGAAAGACAAAAATGTATGCAATAATTGTGTCAATTATGTGAACCAATTTGGATTTTCTGGTTTTAATTATCTCGAAATTATTGAAAAATCTTTCAAAATATTGAGAATTAAGAAGAAATCTGTATGAATCTCGAAAATGTATTAAAACATCTTGGAAATTAATGAAAAATCTTTAGAAATCTCGGTAATTATTGAGAAATTTGTAGAAATCTCGAACAATATTGAAAATTTTTGGAAATGATTGAGAAATATCTAGATATCTTAGTAATGAAAAATATTGAGAGATTATCGAAATTATGGGAAAATCTCTCGAAATCTTGATAATACTTAGAAATGACGAGATATTTTAAAAATGATCGAAAACTTTGGAGAATAAAAAATGTAGATACCTAGGTAGAATAGAATAGAATATATTTTCATGCCTGTCGTCATACGACTTACAGAAGTCAAATTAATAAATTAATTAAATAATAAAGGTCGGTGCCAAAAAATTGAAACAAGTCTTATAGTGAATTTGTCTAAAATTAAGCTGTGTAATCAAGTCATTCGTCTCTGCAAGGAAAAATCAATTAACATGTCATTGTGACATAAATTCTACATGTTACTTAATAAAAAGCCACATTTTGGAATTGCCCCTCAAGTTAGTGCTTTTAATAAAACAAAAATAATAAAGAAATTGATAATGGATGGTCTATCAGGCAAGTTGCATAATATTTTGACATCTTTAGCTAAACCAAATTCACACCAGGAAAAAACCCATCCCACTTTTTTATGCCGCGACCGTACCTAATAATTGTGTCAATCGTGCCAACCAATTTGCATTTATTGATTTTATTATTGATTGATTTTGATTTATTGATTGTTTTTATCTTGATAATTAATGAGAAATCTACAGAAATGAATAAAAATTATTGAGAATGAAAAATAATAGAGAAATTGATAATGGATGGTCTATCAGGCAAGTTGCATAATATTTTGACATCTTCAACTAAACCAAATTCACATCAGGCAAAAAACCTATTTCACTTTTTTATGCCGCGACCGTACCTAATAATCCTGTCGATCGTGCCAACCAATTTGCATTTATAGATTTTATTATTGCTTGATTTTGAATAATTGATTTTTGTAACCAATTTTTTTGATAATTAATGAGAAATCTATAGAAATCAATAAAAAAATATTGAGAATGTCTTAACTTTTTAAAGTTTTTAAGCGAAAGGATAAGTATTTTTGAAAAAAAAGTGAGTGTAAAGAGAATTAAGAGCTCAACAAAAGTAGTCAAACATAAAAAATCGAATTCCGTTTAAAAAATGTCAATGACGTCATAAGTGAAAAATTACTAGCATAATTTTTCAGAAGAGCGTCAGAAAATGCGGAATATACAGGGTGTCTCTAAATTACGTGGACATGGCTTAACCACAGATTACTGGAATCAAAAAAAGACGATTTAACAAAAGTTATCTATATTCAAATGCGTTTGGTTTAGCCAGTATTCAGCTTCAAAGTTAATTTTAAAAATAAACAAAATTTGCTTATAACAAGAGAACGTTTACATTGATTTGGATGTTGTTTGGTATGACACTCTAGACTGGTATAACTCATATTTTGACATAATATTGTTATTATCAGTAGACCGGTTGTGTAGACACAAAACAAGGGTGGCCCAACATTAATATATTCATATTTTTTAATGACAAAGCAAATAACTTAATAAAATAATCAAATCGGACGCAGGCATTCATTACTAAGTTTTTTTGTATCTTTATAGTTTTTGATATCTGTTACAGTTTCGGGACAAAAAAATAAAATATGAGTGACTGCCCTACACTCGTTTGGAAACAAATGTAATCTAGTTACCGGGTTGATGATGGTTTATTCACAATAATGAATATAAAGTACACTTACGCCGATAAAACAGATATGTTGCTGGTTTTAGGATTTTAGGAGCCCTAATAACGAGGAAGAAATTTGGAAATTATAGCAATTGCTTCATCCATACGATATATAAATAGTGCAAGAGCTTTTACCTGCTGATTATGACCTACGTTTTTCGTTTTGCCTATTTAATCAGGAAAAAAGAGCTGATCATATACTTTTTAACCAGAAAATTCTATTCACTGATGATTTGTTTCCAAACGAGTGTAGAGCAGTCACTCTTATTTTATTTTTTTGTGTCGATACTGTAACCGATATCAAAAACTATAAAGATACAAAAAAACCTAATAATGAATGCCTGCGTCCGATTTGATTTTTTTTTAAATTTATTTGCTTTTGTCATTGAAAAATATGAATGTATTAATGTTGGGCCTCACTTGTATTATACACAACCGGTCTCCTGATAATAACAATATTATGTCAAAATATGAGTTATTCCCGTATAAAGTGTCATATCAAACAACATCCAAATCAATGTAAACGTTCTCTTCTTATAAGCAAATTTTGTTATTTTTAGATTAACTTTGAAGCTGAATACTGGCTAAACCAAACGCATTTGTACATAGATAAGTTTTGTTAAATAGTCTTCTTTTGATCCCAGTAATCCGTGGTTAAGCCATGTCCACATAATTTAGATACACCCTGTATAATAAAAATTGACCAGTTCGAGGATATTTTATTTTTTCAAGCTATCTCGACAGTAGCGCTTTGGGTCCATAGTTTAAGGTCCTGTATAAAAAATCGATACATTTTGTTGTTGTTTTGTTTGCGAATCTCGCAGATTTGTACCATAGATAGGCAGTTTTTCTTATCGTAGATTGCAATTCGTCTGGGTGCTCCCCCGCTTATCCAATTTCACATCTAAGGGAAAATTGGAGTAGCTGTCAGCAACGTTAGTTTGTGTGGAAATTTGATGCTCAAATATTATAAAAACAGACGGGATGTGGCATCCAGTAATTTATATTCCGGTCGCACAAAGCCGGAAATTTAGTTGCGGATTCATGCAGTGGAAGGCGAACGTTCAACTTCGTAAATCTTATTATCATGGGGGTGAAGTCTGCTACCCGTCGGAAGCATATCCCCGCTTCCCTGCAAGGGGAGGAAATGATAATTACGTATTTGTCACGCCCCGGGCCGATGGTTCTTTTACGAGGTGGGGGCGGTACAAAGTACTTGGAAAAATATTGCGCGGGAGGGGGCTGTTTTCCGCTGAAGAAATTTATTCTACGCTCGGCCTACCTGATTAATCTGCCATAAGGAAATAGTGGGAGCTTCAATTTGCAATGCAAAGCAGCGAAGTGTCATGGCGAAAGAAAAATTAATACTCCGGAGTTGCTAATGTAAAAAAGAAAAGGAGACTAATTAGTGAATTATACAGGGTGTCTCGTGCAAACCTAGAAGCGATTAAAGCTGATTGGCTGTGATCCTCCAATGAGATTTATCGTTTTGCACCGTTTACGAGATAATTGCGAAAAATAACACTCGTTTGATGTTTAGGGGGTGTTTTACCAAGCAAGGGGAAAATTCTATTCTAGAGTACTTAAGAGTATGTACATACATACACCAAGTTAAAAAAAATATATATAATTAATTTCCGCCAAAAAGTCACAAGAATTATTATGGTTACGGACCTCAATACTTAATACAAGTAATTTTATTGTGGCACTATAGGTGCCAGGTAAACTATATAGGCAAATCGTCGAGGAATTCGCGAGTGGACTTCAACAATCTCCGGAATGAGGAGGGACCGTTACCGGCCAGACTCTTGCAGCGGTGCAGTGAACTTGGATGCTGTCCGACGGGTGGGTGGGTGTGAGTAATTTTATTAAAATTTCTTCAAATAATTCGGCATAGCAAGGGATTTTGACTCTGGAGATTCGAAGTGAATCGCCATCGGTATCTTACCTTACGCCAGCATTATTCGATTCTATAGTACTTCTACTTCTAGCCTACTAGGTTCGTATTTCTTACTCAATAATTCGGGGCAATGTCGTCTAATTCAGTGGTTCGAAATGTATTTAGCAAGAATGGGTTATTTAGTTATTTAAAGACAGCCTATTTCTGCTGATATTACTCATTACTAGGGCAGCCAAAATATGCCCTAAAATAACAAAAAAAAAATTCTGAAACCGGAGCGAAACCATTTTGAAATCGGAAATGCGGTGCGAAAATTGCATTTCCCTGACAAGTCACGAAAACATTTACACAGTATATTATATGTGTTCATGTTTGCTTAGGAACAGAGAAGCAATCAGTAGAAAATCGCAAATTCAATTTTTTAAATTCTAGTAGTATATTCTGTAACAAGGTTCGAATGAAAATTCGATACGAGTGGAAGATTAGATCGAATTTTCATTTTAACCGAGTAACAGACTGTATTTTCTCCACGAGCAGAAACTATGAATCAAAAACAAGTGGAGTGGAATATTCTCAAATTCCATATCTGATTCACTCGATATGCACTTTTTATTTAAATTAATATTTGTCTCGAAACAAATACGACGCCGCATTTACATTTGACAGTGATAGTTATGAAATTCATGGCAATGTATGTATTTCGTTGAGTATAATTATGGAATATTCATTCTGTCACTTGTAATACAATGAAAATACATGCTAAACACATAAGGAGCAAGTGTTTCACTAATGGTCGTGGAGAAATATTATTTTTTATTATAATTGGTGGTTTCAGAAAAAAAAAATATTTACGACTCGTTAGTAAAATGTCTTACCTTACGAGTCCTGTAAAATACTCGGCACGTTGTACCTCGTATTTCACTGTCGCTCGTCGTAAGTAATGGATCATTTCCCGTTCACTATACAGGGTCCGTCATTTCACCTCCCGTCTTCTATAGCTCAGTTACTAATTGACTTAGGATTTTGATATTTTGCAGGCTTTACTTGCATTCTGGGGCGTATTTCAGGAAAATATTTTTGATTATACAAGGTGTCCCAAAAAAGTGTGACGTCATGATGATGTATATTTTTAAATCGCATGGTATATTTTTGTTGCTTATTTGGGTGCTCTTTATAGATGCCTACATGCCCATAAAATTTTATTAAAATCGGTTTAGTGATTTTAGTACAAAAAAATTAAAACATTGGTTAAGAGAATTAATAAGAGATAAAAATATGCCTTGTTAATAAAACTATACAAGGTACTCATTAAATAAGGTCTGACAGTTGCGTTAACCAAGTTTTATTGATATGCATTATACAGAGTGTCCAAAATTTAGTGTCAAATGTTAAGGCACTTTATTTTTCTTATTTTAAATTGGAGCCCCTGTATATTTTTATGTCATTCCATGTGGAATTAAAAGACAAACATTTTTCCTTATTACAACTCTATCGCAATTCCTAACACATTAAAAGTTATGTGCAGAAAACTCAATTTATCAACAATTCCAATGGCCATATTAATTAATCAAAATCGATGGTGGGTTTGAAAAACAATTTACTGACATTACAGACATTACATCACAAGTTTAACGAAGTGACAAGAGCCAATGTTGAATGTTGACTGTAGTAATATAAAAGTTTAAAACTTTTTTAGCTAAGGTCTTTTACCCAAGATACCAACATTATTTTTTATTCGATTGCATCATAAGGTAGTATTTTTCGGTATGAAAATCTGGACGAAAACGCCATCATTTTGTTAAAGACCATACTTGCTACGTAATGGTCTTTTTCGTCTTCAGCCGAATAATATTTTTCGGCAGCAAATGTAAAAAAGTCAATGGTTGATTAATTTATGGCATAACATGGCTCTTACCATAGAATAGTGAGACCATACAGTCGAAGATTTCATTTGTTGAAACAAATTTGAGAAATATGCCAGTAAAACATTCTCAAACGAGTTTTCAGCAAACATCTTTTAATGTGTTAGAAATTGAGATAGGGTTGTAATTAGGAAAAATGTTTGTCTTTTATTTCCGCATGAAATTACATAAAAATATACTGGGGTTCCAATTTAAAATAAGAAAAATAAAGTGCTTTAAAGTTTGAAAAGTTTGACACTAAATTTTGGACACTCTGTATAATGCATATCAATAAAAATTGGTTAACGCAACTGGCAGACCTTATTTAATGAGTACCTTGTATGGTTTTATTAACGAGGCACTATTTTGATCCCTTATTAATTTTCTTAACCAATGGTATAAAACTGATTTTTTAAAGTTTTTTTTTTGTGCTAATATCACTGAACCGATTTCAATAATATTTTATGGGTATGTACGCATCCATAAAGGGCACCCAAATAAGCAACAAAAAATATACCATGCAATCTAAAAATATACATCATGATGACGTCACACTTTTTTGGGACACCCTATATAATCAAAAATATTTTCCTTAAATACACCCCAGAATTCAAGTAAAGCTTGCAAAATATCAAAATCCTAACTCAATAATTAGTAACTGAGCCATAGAAGACGGGAGGTGAAATGACGGACCCTGTATATATATATATTTTTAATAGCGTCTGGCACATATTAGATTCTTTACTGTGCACGCACTATGTAACACTAAACGTGATCGCCAGGTTTAGAACATCTTTAAAAGAACGGCAATCTTAAAAAACACATCCTAATTTTAAACATATAAATCTATTTAATCTGATGCAGTATTAAAATTCTGATTAATCAAATACAAATATTTAACTATATTTAATAACTGAGTAGTGCATGCCAGATAAGATGTCACTTTTCACATAAAACTGAAGTTCCTTCTCTGTCCTGTCGGACTGGTCAACAGAAATGCAAATGCATCTCCTGGAACAGTCCCCGAGTTATGCGGTTGGTCATTCTAAAGCACTTCATTTCGAAGGGATGAAAGTAATAAAATTATGATTTATGGCTTTATGGCTCAAAACAGCTCCCGCGGTTCGGGATGCATTCTCATTGGTCCAATTCCACCAATGGGGGAATTTCCGTTTTATGTGAAAAGTGACATTTTATCAAGCATGGACTATAGAAATCTGTGGTGGTGGCCGGATTAACTAGTGTATGATCCATCAATGTTACTTGTCGATGTTGATGTAACACATTATTTTGTCTCACTACGTGTTGTTGCTGCTCTAAGATGTTAATCCATAATTCTTACTGACGAGGGGAATTTCTGTTTCATGTGAAAAGTGACATCTTATCTGGCAAGGACTATAGAAATCTGCGGTGGTGGCGGGATTAACTTGTGTGTGATCCATCAATGTTACTTGTTGATGTCGATATGTCGATGCACAAATTATTTTGTCTCACTACGCGTTATTGCTGCTCTAAGATTTTAAACCACAATTCTTACTGACAACTAATTTGGTCATCCCAAGTTTATCTTGCTCCAACTATAATTTGCTTTGGAAATGATTGGAGATCCGTTCAGGTCCCGTACATCATAACCAATCTGTCAAGTCCTATGTAGGCGGCGATTGATAGATGCAAAGCGATTGCAATTTGTTTCGATGATGGACGGGTTAACAAGGAAGGGGGACTGGCTCCGCCATACCTTAATGATCGTATTGTGGGGGGATCTTGATCGGGAAGTGACGACTTGTGATGTAGTTTATTAGACCTAATTCTTGCTTTTGCTCGCATTAGATTATACAGGGTGTCCCAAAATATACCGGCAATGTTTTAAAGATGGATTCCAGAACTTATTTAGATTCGAAAAGTCCATAAGTCTGTAGTGGAGATTCGATTTGGGAAAGTTGGTCAGGACGGGGAACCTAGCGACGGGAGAGGACATAATAATGTATATTTTGTTATGTCTAAATGTCAGGATTCCTGATTCCTGTTGTTTTGGTTCCATCAAACTTTTGCAACACGAAAATCAGTTATTTCTCTAAAGGCTACTCACGGCACTAAAATTTTGACGTGGGGAAAGAAAATGTTAAACATACATACGTGTTTCAATGGCAACGTATTCTAGCAAATACTAAGTATTCAATAATAGGTGCTTATTTCTTACGATATTTCAAGCTAATAGTCGACATTTTCTATAACAAGTTATTGGATAGCGTTAGTTTTCGATCATGTGTGGGCGAGAACGCCTTCTTACTGATGGTTTCACCAATCATAACAAATCAGTCGAGTTCCAAGTACTCATTGCTTTTAGGAAAATTTCCTAAGCTAACTGAACCGTTAAGTTTGGATTCACCAACTACACATTATGTAACACACCATATTGAAACTACAGGTCCACCCGTATTTGCAAAACCTCGTCGTCTATCACCTGAAAAATTGATTATAGCAACAAAAAAATTTAAATATCTGTTAAAACTAAGATTTATATAACCATCGAAGAGTAATTGGTCATCACCTTAGCATATGGTGCCTGGTCATTACCTTAGCATATGGTGCCTAGTATCTGATAACAGCTGGCGACCATGTGGTGATTACCGAGCGTTAAATAACGTCACCAAACCAGATAGATACACGGTTCCGCACATTCACGATTTTAGCAACAATTCGTCGGCTTAGTGTTACAAGGTTGTATGTGCAAATTTGTAAATTTGGGAATAAGGATTTTAAATATGTCTGCTATATCAAAAAATTATAAATTTTGCACTGTCAATAGGTATGTTTTTATCACAGGTTCCTAATGATCCAATTTTAATCTTCCAACAAGTTGAAAGGTCCCGCTTTGAAAACATATAGCGCTGCAAAGCTATAGAACTAAAAATTTAAAAAATGTTACATGCAACCTTGTAACTCCAAGCCGACGAATTGTTTAAATTGCAATATTTTTTCAAAAATTAATTTGATCAAAGTGTTCCACCAAATTCCTGTTAAACAAGCGCATATCCCAAAAACAGCAATTACAACCCCCTATAGTATGTTACACCCTGTGGTCTGAGTACACCCGCATGAGTTTTGGGTTACGAAATGCGGATCAGACTTTTCAAAGATTCATTGATACTGTATTAAGAGGATTATCTTTTTGTTTTTCTTATATTGATGATATCCTGATTTATAGTAAAAATGAATCTGAGCATAGTACGCATTTAGAAATGATTTTCGAACGTTTAGATAAATTTGGTATAAAATTTAATCCGGACAAATGCGAATTTGGTAAGTCGTGCATCGTTTTTTTAGGACATACCTTATCTTCGGAAGGAATTGCACCCTCCAAGGAAGCGATTACAGCGATACGTGATTTTCCACTACCAACAGACCAAAAGGGCCTTTTGCGGTTTTTGGGCATGATAATTTTTTATCATAGGTTTATAGAATCATGTTCAGAAATTCTAGCTCCTCTGAACAAGTTTTCGAATGATAATAAGAGTGCTAAACAGTTAGTTTGGTCTCAACATTTAATAAACATTTTTGAACTTATTAAGCAAAAATTAACAGAGCGGGCTTTGTTAGTTTTTTCAGATGTTACAGCATAGTTACAATTAATGGTTGACGCGTCGAATGTAGCGGCGGGCGCAGTATTGCAACAGAAAGTATTAGATGGTAAATACGAGCCACTGTGGCGTTTTTTTCAAAATCATTTACAAATCATGAACAACGATATAGCACATTTGGTAGGGCACTTTTAGCAATACTTTCGCTAAAAAAAATTTGATACCTTCTTGAAGGAAGAAAATTTACAATTTTCACTGATCACAAACCTATATTGGCCGCCTTGAGGTCTCAATCGGATAGGTATTCAAACCGGGAAATAAGGCACCTTGCCTATATATCAGAAATGATATCTGATCTCTGATATCTCTCTGTGTTCCATAGGTTTCTGGCGACAGAAATAACGTCGCAGATACATTTTCCAGAGTCATAATTAATGGGTTAAGTGTTTTTGACTATAGCACTCTATCGGAGATGCAAGAGAATGATCCTCACTAAAAAGATTTACTTAATAATAATAGATGTGCATTACAACTAGAAAAACATGAACTAAATGGTGGAAAATGTTTCCTATATGTTGATTGCAGCCAGAAAAATATAAGACCATATATTCCAGAAGTTTTGCGTTTGAAGGTAATGACAAATCTACATTCACTTTCGCATTGTGGGATCAAGTGTTTTTGACTATAGCACTCTAGCGGAGATGCAAGAGAAATATCCTGAGTTAAAAGATTTACTTAATAATAATATATGTGCATTACAACTAGAAAAGCATGAACTAAATGGAGGAAAATATTTCCTATATGTTGATTGCAGCCTGAAAAATATAAGACCATATATTCCAGAAGTTTTACGTTTGAAGGTAATGACAATCTACATTCACTTTCGCATTGTGGGATCAATGCTTCTAGAAGATTGATTTGTGCACAATACGTTTGGCCAAATATGAACAAAGATATTGGTCAATTTGTGAATAATTGTTTACAGTGTCAAAAGAACAAAGTGTTTAAACATATTAAAACGCCTTTGCAACAGTATCCGCACCCTGACAAACGATCTCGATTTGTTCATATAGATTTGATCGGTCCATTAACTCAATGTGGAGGTTGCAGATATGTCCTAACATGTATAGAGTTTTAGTTTTAGTAGATGGCCTGGGGCTATAGCTATCACTGATATTAGAGTCGAAACGGTAGTAAAAGTTTTCATTGAAATATGGAAATCGCGTTTCGGTGTTCCTCATGCAGTAGTTACAGACCGTGGCAAGCAATTTGATTCAAACACCCGGAAATATTTCAGTAAAGGTTTTCAGTTCGGGTTTCATAATATGACCACAGCATATCATCCGCAGTCAAATGGATTGGTAGAAAATTTAAATAAACACATTAAATTAGCTCTTCGGAGTTACTCGCAGCCTAACGAGTGAGTTAGTAATTTACCGATAATTTTGTTAGGGTTAAGGTTAATTTATAAAGGATCTATATCAGGTACAGTGGCTGAATATGTTTATGGGACTGCTTTACGTTTCTCAAACATATTCAGCCACTGTACCTGATATAGATCCTTTTATTTATAAACGGATCTATATCAGGTACAGTGGCTGAATATGATCTATATCAGGTACAGTGGCTGAATATGTTTATGGGACTGCTTTACGTTTGTTAACGTTCCTTTATTGAAATATAAAGAAACAAAATCGTTACAACCGTTAACAATCGTTAACAAAATCGTGTGGTAAACGTAAAGCAGTCCCATAAACATATTCAGCCACTGTACCTGATATAGATCCTTTTATAAATTCCTGGGGCTTGAAATAGCCCCAGGAGGTTTCAGAACCCGTCTTCGTCGAAAATATGCGATCTAAAATGCTGGTATTGTCACCGGGGGTTTGTCGGATTCCAAAAAGGCAGTTTTCTCTGCCAAAGGTAGTAAATTAATGTTCTCGCGTTTTTAGCCGTAACGATAGGGTCAAACCTACGTTGCCCCTGACCTTCGACGATCCCTTTAATGTTTTGAAAAGGTTTCCAAAATACTTTACGCTATTGATCGATAATAGACCGGATAACGTATCAATAGACAGATTGAAGCCTGCTTTTGTGTAACGTTTTCTTTCGCAATGTTGTTGTTGATGTCTTTTCTTGGGGGGGGGGGAGTAGTGTAGATTAGATTTGGGAAAGTTGGCCAGGAACCTAGAGACGGGAGGGGACAATAATAATGTATATTTTTGTATGTCTAAATGTCAGGATTACTAAGATGAGCTATACAGTATAAAGAAATACATTGACTTAAAATAGTAAAGTATATTGAGAAGAGACTACAAGTTCTTATGTCCTAAATGTAATCGTTAACGAGTTATTGTTTATTTCATAATTTATAAAAAATGTTGCTAAATAAATTAAATATATGGATAAATTTTGGGTTAAACTACATGTTACACGAATAAGTAAATTAAATTAAACAACTTTGTTATTTCCACTCACATTTTTATTTTTGAAAAATATTTAGTGACTGCAGTTTCGACCAAGGTCTAGTTATTATAAAAAAAAAACCAGTTTGATAATGACCAAGTAACCACAAAGTAACGGCTACCAGTATACAATACATGTTATACATATAACCATGTAAAGATCGGCGGTAAGATCAAAGAATGTCATAAAACAAGTGAAATACAAAGCCGCGTCCAGATCTATGTGTTATACTACTAACATATAACCATGTAATGTAACAAAAGTTAGACAAATTTCTGCGTTTTGTCATACAACACGGGTTTTACAACTAGTTATATGTTATCGCTTTCGTAGCGGTAAAGATCAAAGAATGTCATAAAACAAATAGAATATAAGGTTTTATAACACGGGTTGCTGCCGCGAAAAGTGAATCCTTGCGTTTCCGACATATGAGCAGAGCAGTATAGTGTGGACGTCCGAATGTCATACAACAATAGCACACACAAAAATTGCACATGTTAAACAACTTTGTTACAAGGTGTGGATGCGCCTTTAGAGACGTACTCAATGCATTGGGCAGTTCAAGTGCTGAAGTTATAGAACGACTTGAAGCAGAGCAGTATAATTTGGTGGACCACCGAATGTCATACATCAATCGCATACAACAAAGTTGTGCGACAGGTTATACAACATTGTTACAAGGTGTGGATGCACCTTAAGACCACACATTCATCGCAACTCCACAGACTTGCAGTCTGGCAGTAACACGGATAATAATCCGTCCACAAACAAGCCCAGAGTTGCGTGCAATGAATTCACGCCAACCCATTGTGTTTGTGCAACCGCAATAGTCCCGATATCAATTACATCATCATATTTCGCTCTCGAATGAGTCAATTAATCAATGAGCCAGATTTTCTCTAAATTAATTGGCGATATCTCGTGGAATTCCTGGCTAGAGGAATGAGGTGGAAATGTACCACCATTTTCCGAGGCATTTCCCGCCACCGCGGGTTAATGATAATTAGTGTTATTTATTAGACATAATTGATGGAGGTTCGCATTTGGAAAAGTTTAAGGCCGCGCCGGTCATTAATCAAAAGGTAACAAAACGAGTAGGGTACTTAGCGGTGAAGAAAGTGTAATTTGCAATTTTACTATGTAGATGTTAGTTTAAGATTATGGATTCCCACTAATTCAATAAATAAATATGCAAAACTGGACGCTAATGTGGGAACCGCTCTGTTTTACTGTTACTACGTTTTTCTCACGTGTTACCAACGTTTTCGAAACACTGCAGCGTTTCCGCTCCGAGCGAGTTACAATCGCAGATTTTCTGCAATTTGGAATTCATTTCTTACATCGCATTTTAAGGCGACTAAAATTGCGCCTCGTGTGATTCAAAGTAGGTGGTCTTGGCGTTTATTTTTATGCATTATTTGGAAATCTGACCGGGCACAATTGGCAGCAATTTTTGAGACTGCACGGCTTCGACCTATAAATATCGTTGTCTTGCGAAGCATCAACGTCTCGAGAATGTGAGAATTTCGGAAAGGGAAAATAATTTAGTGGATTCGGAATGTGGATTTCGATCGTATTCGAGGATAACTGGACCAGCCCATTGTCTACTCTAGGCATTTTGTCATCGATGGATGTGAGTGCTTCACCATGACCTAGATGCCTCATCTACAATAGACACTTTATTATGGAGATGAATGCGCCGATTGTGGAGAGATAATTCTAGCTAAAACCGTTTTTGCACCTTTTCACAACTTTAAAACGACTGGCTACAGTCGTTTTAAAGTTGTAAAAAGCTGCATACAATATTAAAAAAAAAATGTGGAAAAGTATGAATAAAAAAATCAGCAGGTCGAGTGGGATCCGAATCCGGTCGAAATTTCAAAATCCAATCGTGCAAAAAAATATACGACAGAATGTAATTTTTCGACTTTTCGAAAAAAAATCGCACGGCACCCGCGTTTGCGGCAATCGAAAGAACCACATTTTCTCATTTAAATGCCGTTTAGATCTCCTTTAGAAATTTTTGTCCCTGAGCCGAGAAAAAAATATTCAAAAATGACCTTCGAAAATTGTCCATTTAAACCCCATATAATTCGTGAAATTTCATGGGCCGGAGAAAAATCTTTCGGACTAATTTTCAGAAATCGATTAAATTTTATCGCCAAATAGACCGAACTATCAGTTTTTCGTTCCCGCTAAACCGCACCTCCGTCAGGGGTAGGGGGCGCCCCCCGTCGCAAAAATTCTGTTCGGGAGGTACAGGGCCGTCTTTTAAAGAAAGTTGCAGGATCGTACCTTTGAGAGAAGCGCGTGATTAGGGGCACGAAATTTATGAAAATTTTGTCGCAAAATTTAAGAAAACCACATAAAAAATATTTGCGGCCGAACCGCCCATCACAGCGAAAAATACCAAGAGCAGTTTATCAAAAACCAGATTTAAAAAGTCGACGCCGCTCATCGTAAGGTTTTCGGATAAGAGGTTTTTTTCGATTTTTGAAAGAGACAAATTTTTAGATAATTTTTTTTTTCGCCGCCGTATGATTGGTTGCTTCCATTTATGCTCGTCCTAAAGATTCGCCTTCTTCTGGGCTTACAACGCACATTTTTTTACAGGGCCTATTGGCCTATTGACCGTCAAAGAAAAAAAAGCAAAGACGAACTCCGAATTTTATTTGGAAAGTATATTGACACCTGCTGCCCATGCAATAAATATTGTATAAATTCATGATTGCTTTACACGAGTAATACTAGTACTACTAGTACTAGTACTAGTACTAGATTATGTAACAAGATTGTGAGGAATGCGCCGCGGGATACAAGACCCGAGGCTATTCGGTATGGTATTCGCAACCGTGGTGTAGTCGTATATACTATTTTTTCTCTACTAGATCAATTACAAACATTTAAAATTTACTTTCATCGCTACAATCAAAATTTGACATCGACATTTTCAACGAATATAATGAAAATGAGTGCTGAACAAGAAATGAGCCGTACAGTACACCACCTGAAATGCAAGAGATAGACCACAGAAGGTGACTTATAATCTCCTACCACAGAAATGTAAAGTTCATGATAATTACTACGAATATTACTTCACGATAACAAATTTCGTTTTAACCCAACAAATGCGTAGAATAAAAGTCCCCCTTATTGGATTTGCCATATTGTTTTTGGGAATTTGATTTCGTAATCATAATCCCAAAAACCTCAAAAAATACAGAATTTCGTTTGGTGTAGTCGTATATACTATTTTTTCTCTACTAGATCAATTACAAACATTTAAAATTTACTTTCATCGCTACAATCAAAATTTGACATCGACATTTTCAACGAATATAATGAAAATGAGTGCTGAACAAGAAATGAGCCGTACAGTACACCACCTGAAATGCAAGAGATAGCCCACAGAAGGTGACTTATAATCTCCTACCACAGAAATGTAAAGTTCATGATAATTACTACGAATATTACTTCACGATAACAAATTTCGTTTTAACCCAACAAATGCGTAGAATAAAAGTCCCCCTTATTGGATTTGCCATATTGTTTTTGGGAATTTGATTTCGTAATCATAATCCCAAAAACCTCAAAAAATACAGAATTTCGTTTAGATCAAACAACTTCATGAAATTCAGTCCGCCATTTTGTTTTCGAAAATTTTGATAACTAATTCGTAATCATGTATTCTCGTATGTTACCATCGGAAAATTAGACCTAGGCAGGTTTTCCGTTTGAAATATTTTAGATAAGAAATCCATCATCGGCCGCTTTTTCGGTATTTAAAATTGAGAGCTGCAATTGTGCCGCTTTTGATATGTTCACACACGCTCTCGTACAAAAAAATCGATAAACGTTGAATTTGCAGGAACCTGCAACTATTTTGTTTTACAGTTCGATTAAAAAATGTTTGTACAACAGTCTCTTCGAAGTTTTGACCCAGAACACTACTATTAACTACTACTCTACTTACTACTACAACTCTACTTTACTACAACTTTTACTCTGTGTGAAAATAATGTTTCCAGGTTTCCACTTATTATTAAATATAATTTGGATCTAGGTTAATGTATACGTTATTTAAGGTTGAATACTTAAATAATTTTCATTTTTCAATAACATTTCTGTTTTCCACCTACGTTTATGACAAAAATGCATTTTTTCGAAAACTGTCATCAAAAGTTGACATTTACGTTGAATTTTCACTTGACAAAGTGAGTCTTTTTTGTCACCTAGCTGCGAAGTATTTTTATGTTCTAGAACACCAAAGTCTTTATCGTTCTAGAACATAAAACAAATATCAAAATAATTTGTCTATCTTTAAAATAATGATTTTTATCATCGAATATACCGACCATAAAGTGGAAGGTTTTATTTTTCTTCACTTTGTGTTCGAAATATGCCAATAATACGGCTTCGGATACTTTCTTAATTTTCTTCAAACTACACCAACTTTTAAATTCGTTGTATGCAATCTTATATTGTCTGGACGATTTCTTTGGGATCAATTGTGCAACAGGACTATGTGCTGCTTCAAAAACTTCTTCTGGTAAACGCTCTTCTTCGCTTTCCGAGCTCGTTTTGACTTATTATACACTCTTAGAACACGAATTAGAATAATTATTAATATAATTAATATTTAAAACTGATTTTTATTGTTTATTTCGTCGCTACCGTTGCGATAGACACCGCACCTAAACCGTCTGGATTTAAACACGGTTCAAACAATTTAAAATATAAATGAATTGTTGTGCATAACAAAGTTGCCTTGTTGTATTGCAGTTTTCTGCAGTTTTCGAAAAAAATCTTGTTTGTATCTCGAACGCGAAATGCTTTTGCGTTCTTGAGTGGATATTTGCCTCGGTAACCGTCGGCAAAATAACTTCCATTCTTGAACGCAAAAGTGGCATTTCGCGTTCTAGATACAAAAATAACTACACTCAGATGCAAAAAAAAACGGGTCATTGGGTCATTGTTTGCAAAAGAACCATTTTTTTTAAATTTTGATGTTGGTATAGTCCTTAGAATATTTTTTTTGTGTTTCCTTAGAAAGAAGCAACATATGGTACTTATTATTTATTTAATGAACATTAATAAGCGAAAACGATAATGTACGTATACACGAAAGAAAATGCATTTCTGCAAAATAAACTTAACAGAGATTAATAATGAAAATGGGAGTTAATCGAAAACAAACAAGTCAAACCCCTGTAGCCACCTTGATTCTCTATGCATAATAATAGTGAAGAACGCATACCTTTAAATGTTATTTTCGCTTATTAAATAAACTGATAAGTATCATATGTTGTTTTTTTTTCTACATCCCGATGGTCTCTTTGATTTTAAAACACTAAAACTTTCATTCTAAGGACTATACGAACAGTGAAATTTAAAAAAAAAGGGTTTTTTGCAAACAACGTCCCAATGACCCGTTTTTATTGCATCTGAGTCGATACATATTTTATATTTTATTCCGGATGTTTCCAACGGTTCAGAGCGTTAATCAATTATCGTTAATCAATTCAAGCTAAATAGCTAAACTTTGAACTAAACTTGGTTATAAACTTTTGTTTTTTTTTTGTACCTCAAAATAGACTGAATATCCGTATGAACAGCACTAAATTTTGTAAAGGACTGAACTAGATTTTTCGTTTTTCTACTTTAGGCTAGAATTTTTGAATTTCGCCCCACTGTGCGTTAATCAAAATTCCAGGAACCTAACTTTCACTTTGGATGTTTTGTCTAGCTATTTCCCAGTTTAACCCATTATGCGCTGCCTAGATCTCAAAGCAAAATTCATTCTATTACTGTTAGTCTCGTAAAAATGAGATGTAGAATGGCATTGAAACTTGTATTTATGCAGTTGAACACTTGATTGCAGAATTATGTTCATCTCTTAATAATCATGTATTATCCACGCTCTCTAACCGGCTCAAATTAGAGGTGTGAATAGAAAAATGTACTCAAATCCACGAAAATAGCATCTCATCTTTTATTAAATTACAGGCAGTGGAAATAGACGTGAATTTATTCCTGATTTTAAATATAAACTCGTGTCGTCAACCTGGTGATTTTCGCTGAAAATTTTCGTTACGTTACATTTTTCTTACCTCACCACGAAAAATGAATCACCATCCTTAGAAAAATGTTAAATAAGGCGCGCGCAAAGCAGGAGCAAATTATTTCAATACTACAAGTTTATCACAAGTAATAATATTCATAAGTGGTATCTTGGAGCTTGTGAAAGGTTCGTATTAATAAAGGAAAAAAACACCTTTTTCACAAAATACATTTATTTTATCTAAATGTACATTTCGATCGCTAGGCGACCATCTTCAGTAGAAATGAAGAAATTTCTACTGAAGATGGTCGCCTAGCGATCGAAATGTACATTTAGATAAAATAAATGTGTTTTGTGAAAAAAGGTGTTTTTTGTTTATTAATAATATACATGTCTATTTTAAAACACGGAATCTTCAATAAAAGGAAAATATCAAAAACAGTTATTCGACATGCATTGCATAACATGGATTAATTCTAACTAAAAATGGAGGTGTGATCATCGTGCGACTTACATTGCGATAATCTAGTTGTCATTTTTGGCAGAAACAGCTGATCAGAATAAGAAGTATATCTCTGCAAGTTATCTTTATTGAAATACTAGCGATATCGCTTATTAAGGAATACTAAGAGCAACACCTAAGAAGTTTGGATTTTAAAGAGTGATAGGAATAAAATCACCTTTAAATTTAATTTTTCTGCAACCAGACGTGAAGTGTCAATTTCGCATACGCAAAACAGTCCACGCAATCCAATTTCGCGGCCTTTACTGTTAGCAACGGCTTAGTATCATTAGTTATAATTTTGAAAAACGAGAATTTCTTTGTAGAAATAACTCGGTATATCTGTTAGGGGCATAAGGTTTCTAGATAAGCACAAACTAATGTCGAAAAAAAGTTTTTTGAAAAATCTATAATAAAGAAGTTTAACATATGAGCCGAGTTTTTGGTGGTCAGTGTTCGCCAAACACGCCAAAGACGCATTCCTCGCTCACTCCATTCAAAAACTTCCCCAAATTTTTAACTCGGCTCTGTAGAATTAATTAACACACATCCACTAATTACACCACGTGGGTTTCCCACGTTCGTTCTCATCATAGCGTTGTCCTTCTGGTTTCAGACTCGATGCTCTCCTCGCCCCTTTCTTCGCATCAGAAGGAGCAGGACGGCGCCCACCAGGACCCCAGGCTCCAGTCCCTGGAGAAGCAGCTCAACATCGAACTCAAGGTCAAGCAGGGTACGGAGAACATGATCCAGAGCATCACCGGTGGTCACTCCCGCGACAAGAAGCTTCTTGCCGAGGCGCAGCAGATGCTCCAAGACTCTAAGGCCAAAATTGATTTCCTCAGGATGAGGATACTAAAGGTAATCATTAGTTATGATTTTCCCATAGTGATGTTTACGGTAGCGGACATCAGAGTTGTTACACAACCAAGGAAAACTATTGCGTTAGGGCAATAGCTTAATGTTTCCTAATTTCAATTGTTTTGAAGATCCATACTTGGTTTTTAATTGATAAAATAATAGTTAACCGCCGAAGGTAGAAATTATACTTCACTATTTCGTTATCTTCTTTGTTAGTTGATACTTCATACGATAACGCGTTTAGAATTTTGGGCTTTTCATATTATATAGGGCAGAGGTTCTTAAACTTTTTAACTCGCTTGTTTATGCAAGACTGCATAATTAGCGACCCGTTCCAACCAATATCAGTGTTATTTTTGCTGTCCGAGTGCATTATGAAATCTAAAATTAAAATTTGTTTCAATGTTTCTGTATTATCCGACCCCTTAAATTGTTCACGCGACTCACAGTTTAAGAATCACTAATCTATGGTATATCGCTACAAATACGGAGTAAATTTTAGTCTTCTCCACTTCTGCTCTAGTGGTCTACCAACACTGTTACAATTCTGTTTCATTCTTGTTCTTTAGCTCAACCACAGCATTAACAACAAGCACAGCGTCGGATCGACGCACGACCTTTGGGCAAATGGCGAGACCAGGGAGTTGGAGACACCTCTGGAGGAGAGGATCGAGGACCTGCGGCATAGATTGCGGATAGAAGCTGCTGTAGTGGAGGGTGCGAAGAACGTAATTCGAATCCTGCAGAATGGAAATAAGGAGAAGGCTGAAAAACGAGCTCTGTCAGAGGTAAACGTCTGCTAATTATTTTTCTTGATTTTTATAAAGTTCGTTATTTAAAGTCAAACAGTTGTACAGGAAAACTAGTAGTGGCATTTCATTAATCTGTATCGTGTACGGCGGATGTAGTACAAAAGGATTTAATGAGACCTATGGGCTGTGAACTTGGTTTCACCGCCCTACGATCAATCCAGTGTCTCAATCGTGTGAATTGAATAATGGATGGTTGGAGCTCAAAACTGCGGATGATAAGTTAGTGGCAAGAATAACTACATAGAAAATGTTGACGAGAAAGCATCAGATTATTATACTAGGGTTCCTTTTATATTTCGTGATTAGAGAACAAAATAGCTATTTATTATATAAGTGGATCAAATTGCTTTATTCACGTGTATACAAGATTTTTTCCAATTCGTTATCAGGATTGAAGAATTTGCATGAAGTGTCACATTCTCAGGTGACAACGAAAATTTCAAGGATAGTGCGAATTTGCCATTTTTTTTAAACTTTATTCACTTTGTCAATGGTTATAGTGAATAAAGTAAAAATGTAAACATTTTATTCACCCATTCGATTAAAGTGTAGTTTTAACGATGAGATTCAATATACATAATGAGCATTTTGATAATGCGAGTTGGAAAAACAAATATTTATCATCGAAAATGGCGCTATTGTTCTTCAAAATATTCTGCATGAAGATTTCGAAGCACTTTTTCCACTCCGACTGAGATATATCCAAAACATTCTTTTTGAACACATCAACGGCTTTTTCAGGTGTCGAAAAACGTTGACCTCGCAATTTATTGTTGATATGCGGGAATAAAAAGAAGTCACTGGGTTCCAAATCAGGACTATACGGCGGATGACCCATCAAATTGAAGTTTTCAATTCTCAAAAAGTCACTTGTTTGAGCCGATGTGTGCGAGTTCTTATTGTCGTGGTTGAGAATTAACCGTCTTTTTTTTCGAGATATATATTTATTGCAAATATGAGATAATATAAGTCAAACATTTACTAATAAATACGTCTTCGGGACTGCTGTCTCCTGCTGTCTTGGATCACCCTCAACTTCGTCATGACGTGTTTGGGGTGTATTGGTATTGGGGTGTCTTTCTGGGTGTCAGTTTTATATTGTTTTTGAGTTGTTTTTGATCTTATTTTTGAATAATTTAATGTTTTCGGCGCTTGGTTTTCCTTATTTGTCCGGAAGACTTCGGGTAAACAAATAGTTGTGTACCATTCAAAATTGACAGTTCTAAGTTCCAACAATGGTACGGTTGAGACATGTCCAGCTATACCGAAAAAACAGGCGACCATTTGCTTCGAAGTAATTCGTGCGCGAACAACTTTTGTTGGATTTGGCTCATTTTGAAAAATCAACACAGTGGACTGCTGTTTAGTTTCGGGCTTATTCGCGAAGATCCAAGATTCGTCACCTATTACGATGTCATAGAAATGTTTTGAAGCACCGCGATTGTAATTTTTCAGCATCGCTTTCGACCAATTGACGCGAGCCTATTTTTGAGCGATTGTTAAATTGTGAGATCCAACGCGAACAATTTTTGTTGAGGGCCAAATGTTGCTGCAATATTGAATGTATGCTGGTCCCACTAATGCCCAAGGATGCCTCAATCTCACGATAAGTCAAATGACGATCTTGCAGTATCAGTTCACCCACATCATCAATGGTTTCCGGAACAAGAACCGATTCGGCCTTCACGAAATTTATAGTTCAACGAACTACGGCCACAATTGAATTCGGTAAACCATCGATAAACACTTATACTTGATGGTGCTTCATCACCAAAAGTCAAATTAAGTTAATCGATGCACTGTTGGGTAAATCTACGTCGAAAGTTGTAAAATGTAATCGCACGATTATGTTCACGATTTAATTCCTTTTTTTTTTGGAATACATGATTTTTTTCAAGTTATTGTAAACAACACAAATAGCACTCGTTTACCATAAAAAATGTCAAACATTTCGATAGACAAGTCATTTGCCAGAGTTTAGGGTTACCTACCATATCCTACCATATCCTACCATATCTTACCATATGAGGCTGCGGTGGAGTGAGCGTTAACGCGTTCGCTTCTAGACCGCAAGGTCCCCGGTTCGATTCCTGGGTCCGCATTTCTGTGGTGGTTTTTCTGTAGTTTTTCCACTTCCTTGCAACAAATGTTGGAAATGTGCCTCTACCATCTATAAGTCGCATGCAGGCGCAGATGGGCAATAATAATAATGCCCCTCTCCTCTCAACGCCCGCATAACTAGTAATAGTTCAGGGCCCTATGGTAAAATAAAATGTAATTGGGTCAGAATTCTCTGTCAAAAATTATGACAGTAACCAATTACGCCATAGGTGGAGGAGTAGTACGGATTATTATTATTATTATTATCCCGAAATATAAAAGGCAACCCTCGTATCCTACATGACATCAAATGTGCGTGGTGCCTCTCATCACGCCGCTAAAACCACATCCACCAAACATCCGGAAAAATATTCTGACGATTTATCCTATTCTCATGTATGAAATTGACGATAAATTTGCATTGCGTCTTTTCATCAGTAAATCTATCCAACATTCGATAACTGACCAATTAGCCTTATAAATGTCCCAAATCAGCTCTGGTGAATCCATAATAGGACTAAATTCCGCTACAACCATGTCTCTGACCTTAAATAATTTAAAAATTGCCTGGCAAATGTTGAAAATCAATTCATTTTGTTAAATCGATTCGATAAATGATTAATTGGGCAACGAAATGCTCTGAAAATGGATATATTTTGAATTTTAGTCACTTTTATATAGGTTTTCATGACAAGTTCTGGCACCGGGTAGATCGGCGGATGAGAAGGGGGTGGGGGGATCACGAAAATCTGGGAAAAGAAAAACTGCAAGGTACGATATTTATAGCCTGGGGACTCTCGTGCACTCGTTAGTATAACGACACAAACATGCTACTATGCAGGTGGCGCGAGTAAATTGAACACAATTGGATTGCAACAGATATCGATACAGAGTGTGCGTCGTATGAAATTGTAAATCGATTAACAACTGCTTCACGCTGCGGATGTTGTCGCACGAGCTCTAGTACCACGTCAGGGGAAGGCACTCAATACGGGAGTTAACTGGATACTAAAGGACCGACTCATAGCGCCGCAACGCCACCGGCGCGGCAATGTTGCTATCTATGAATCAGTTCCGCAAGTCCAGCCTACATCAGCTCTTAATGGCTAACTGACGAAATGTTGAGAGTATTACTTTTGTTTAAAACACGTCTACACTATTTAGTACACTTAAATGTGTTCTTTATAAGCGAATAAGCACTAATTTGCAATTTATGCCGACATCTGATACTGTTAGGTATTGTGCTTTGGTGATTTATAGTAACCGTCTTTTGTTTTTCATTATGATTATGAGATTTCTAGTGTATTTTCTGTCAGTTGTATGTTTTTTATAATTAAAATGCTTCGTTTATATAAATTAACGGTTGTTAAAGTTATTAATTTAGCAAATGAGGATCATGCATAAAAATAAATTGCACAAATCATGCTAATTCACCATATGACGATTTCTCGTTTAGTGAAACAGTATGAAGAGGACTGGGGAACATAGAAAACTACCTGGACACGGCTGTAAAAGGTATACAATGCAAAGGATGATCTGTATTTGCAAATTCAATATTTGTTAAATCCCACGTTTACTGCCCCTCGACTAAAAAATGAACTACAAATGCAAAGTCAATGTAAGTTCAGAACGGCAAGGCGAAGGCTGAAGGAAGCTGGTCTATATCTAAGAACTACTGCCAAAGGCTTCTCCCACATCACAAAATCACCGTTTGTTCGAACCCATGCAGATTGGGATGAACCTCATTGGAGAAAAGTTCGTTTCACAGATGAGACAAGATTTAATTCTTCAAACTAGACGGACATGATAAAGTGCATAGAAGAAAGGAAACGATACGCTGAATGTAATCTTGTCGAAAGCGTTAGGTTTGAAGGAGGTGTATTAAAGAATAATTGCCGACGATAATTGTTAAACCAGACGGACATGATCAAGTGCATAGAAGAAGGAAAACGATACGCTGAATGTAATCTTGTCGAAACCGTTAGCTTTGGAGGAGGTTCCACTATGCTGTGGGGTGGAATCAGTTGGGTTAGTCGAGCGGACCTTTAGGAGGTGTATTAAAGAATAATTGCCGACGATAATTGCGTACGCACCGTACGCAATATCATTGAGGAACATGTTGTACCTTACGCCGGTTTTATTGGGTACAAGAGATGTGTATTTATGCAGGTGATGCCCGCGCGCATGTGACCGGAACAGTGCATCAGTGTCTCTAAGATTCTTGATCGTGTCGTTAGATTGGCCACTGGCCAGCAAGAAGGCCCGACCTAAATCCTCTAGAGAGCTTCTATGGGACGCTGTTAAATGTCGAATATGAGGTAGAAATCCAGTTCCTAACTCAATTGCAGAATTGCGAATAGAAACTTTAAAATAATGGAATCGTATTCCGCAAGAAACCATTAGAGATTTTTTTGGGAGCATGCCCAGAAGAATGCAAGCTATCATCAGAGCTCGATGAGGAAATACTAAATACTAGTCCATCTTGATTTTATCTTAATATAATGTTACTACAATTTACACTATTTTATTAAATCGTCTCCTAATCTGGAATGACTATCTTATGTAAGTTAAATGATTATAAAATATGTACAACCAGTGGCGCGTTATCCTATGGGCAAATTGTGCATTTGCCCAGGGCCTCCAACGCCGGGCTCCCCCGGAGTGGCCCCAAATAATTATTTATTATTTAATGCAATAAAAAAAATAACACTGTACATGAGGGGCCCCGAATTCAAATTTGCCCAGGGCCACATGAAGCTATAACGCGTCATTATGTACAACTAATACCAGTAACTACATAAGTGTTACAAAATGTACAAAGGCAAATTGCAAAAAAAAGTGTGCAATTTAGTGATCAATAAGATTCTATTGAGAAAACCAGAAATTTCCGCTTACTTCCGGAGATATTCGTCAAAATGCGATATCTTGCGATTTCGTTTTTTCTTCTGAAGTTATTTCAAAATGTATTTAAAAAAACAAAATGCTATAGCAGATGACATGACACAACAAATGCCAACTCTCCACGATTAAAAATAACATCCACGTATACCTTCTAAAATGAATCTAAATGTTTCTTATTTTCTCTTTATTTCCACATTGCACAGTGGTACTTCGTATATGGGGAGAACGGTCATAATAGTATAATAATGATGGCAATAATTCTAGGAACTATTATGTTTATTACATTACTTTACCCTTTGCCTAACGTAGCCGGAAATATTTACTCCACTAAAACGGAAAATAATAGTAGTAAAAGTGACAGACTTATTTTCTAACATTTCTTTCAGAGCGAATTTTTGTTACCCGTTATTGCCAATTTGTATTCTAATGCAATATTTTAGTTTTTTGGTGGATAAATAATGGAATGTAAAGAAGAAAGTATGTAATTTGTTATTATTTTACTTCTTAAACATATTAACGTCATTAATGAATTATTGTTGATATTTAACTACTTTCCCCCGCGAAGTCTCTTATCAGATATAATACAATGTATAGCTCATAGTGTGTACTTTAAAATACAGATAAAATCAGCTGCAACTTTTTGCAACTTTTGGAGTTATATAAGTATATTTGAATATATAATATAAGTAATTTGAAGTAAGTAGTATAAAAAACCCAACAACGCGGCCCACAGTGATCCCAAGTACCCGAAAAGCTAGTCAAAAATTAAAAAAACGAAGGCACACACGTAGGGGATTTTCAACCGATCTGTTCTAATGATTAGTACTAAGTATAAAAATGTATGAAATGCGTTTAAAATTTACTCATAAAATAAGCGAGATCATTGAAATTTGTAAAAAAATAACCCCTTTCTAGTTTTTACCATACAGTCGGATTCCTCGGACCGGAACACCTATGACTTCTGATTTTCGCGACAGGGACGTCATTTTGACAATGACAGTCGGTCATTTTGAGTAGGCCAGTTTGTTTTCGAGAATTTCGACTTCGAATTTGAATTACTTGATCCCGAGAACCCATGACTACGGAGTTTAGCAAGAGTAACGTCCTAATGATTAGTACCACGTATAAAAATGTGTGAAATGCGTTTAATATGTACTCATAAAATAAGCGAGCCCATTGAAATTGTAACAAAATAAGAACTATTTTCTAGTTTTTACCATACATTCAGATTCCTCGGCCCGGAAAACCTATGACTTCTGATTTTCGCCAGAGTGAAGTCATTTTAACAATGACAGTCGCCTATTATGAGTCGGCCATTTTGTTTTCGAGAATTTCGACCTCGAATTTGAATTACTTGATCCCGAGAACCCATGACTACTGAGTTTAGCAAGAGTAACGTCATTTTAGACGAAGTCGGTCGGCCATTTTGAGTGGGCCATTTTCATTTTGAAAATTTCGACGTTGAATTCGAATTCCGTGACCCCGAAAATATATAAATACTGATTTTCAAGAATATTTGCCCAAAATTCGAATTTTGGCCAGATTTTTAGGTGCTTGGGACCACTGTGCATTGTGGTGCACTTATATAAAAACAACGTATGATATACGTGCATAAGGGCCTTTCAAGCATTGTGTCGGTAATGTGGGGCGTTGTGTGGAAGGTTGTCTTGTTTATTTGATTTCATTTAGTTTTCTACTTCTAATTTTTAGAACATATTTTCTATTTTGAACAGTCATATCTATCGGACATTTGTTGTGTGCTTATAGTTATTAACGTCATTAGGCCGATATGCAGCAAATAACGGACGCAGGTTGAAGTTTTTAAACCGAGGCGACGCGGTGCGTAGCGTAGCGCAGCCGAGATTTATAAACTTCAACCAAGTCTGTTATTTGCATATCGGCCGTGTCGTTCAAGATTTTTCGTAATACGAATATTTTAGCAATATTTAGTCCAGAAAGATGTAGGAGAATACATCCAATATCCCGGCAGGAAATTCAAAGTTTTCTTTGTCCATTTTGACGGATCGGCAACTAACTATGCAACTATTTACTATGGCCGACAGGTATCTGTCAGTCATGGCCTGAGCAATTTTAAATTTGAATTGTTTAACCAGGGTGGGCTTAACGGCCGGCGTCCGTTAAGAATTCTTAACGGCCGCTGACCGTTTAGCATGATATTACAGCGCTTTTTTAGTTCTGATAAAACGGTATAACAGTATAGTATTACGAATAATTTTTTAGAGCATGTTTTTTGTTGTTCTAATGATTAATAATCTTCATATGGGAGCAAACTATCGTCTGTGAAATTAGCGTATAATGCACGACGCCCTTTTCATTACTATCGATTAACTCGCCCCATAAGGAACAACTGACCCACCCACTTCATGACCATGCGTGCAGTATTGATTGGGTTGATGGATTCATACCATTTTTATTTGTTTCCAATGTATTACAACTGAATACTTCATCTCCCAATTTAAAGCGCTAAGAACGTATTTTTGCAACCAATTTTCAACACAGTAAGGTGATAACAACGTGCTAATTATACTTACATTGCAACGCATGCATACACATAAAAATTCCCGCGTTATTAATCGCATTCCGTCCGACGACTCTAGGATTTCACTTTTAGCGCAGCGCAAGTCGAATTCTTCAATTAATTGAATCACCTGTCGAGAAATTTCGAGATTTGTTTCGTTTTTTAATTGCGGAATTGTTGCGATTGTGCAGGCGAAAGTGCTGCCCGCCTTCTTTCGCTAGCATTGTGCAGCTCCTTAATCGTCCTCGACTGAAGAGTGAAGAGGCGGAGAAAATCGTGAGTTTGCAAACAAAATAACTCTGGCATTGCAATTGTGAATTGCGCGTGATATTTTCCGGATGTGGGAAGGAACTGCCAAAGCTTATCTCGCTGGATTCATCTAGAAGTTAGTATAAATCGATCAAAACGTATTTGCGAAGCTTTAGACAATCAAAGCTAGGGAAGTTGTAAATGTATGGCCTATTGTTAATGATTACCAGTGTTATTCATAAAAGTTTAAGCCGCGGTTTAACGGTGGTTTAATCTTAGTAAAAATGGTAACCCTTTGTAAAACATCGCTAAACCGAGGTTTGTTTTTTTAAGAATAACACTGATCATGTTTAAATCGGGTCACGTATCTGAACATTGTCATATTTTTTTTTCGTTTTTGTAATTTTTGTCAATATTCTCAAGATACCCAGAATAATTCTTCACTTGTTTCATTTTATTCGTGTCATTGAAATAATCGATCATCTTAGCTGGTTTCCATTTTTCCGACTTTTGTTGAAGTTATTCGGATAATCATTATTTGGTAATCGTGAAATTTTGTTTAGTCGACTTATTGTGGGTGCGTTATCAATATGATTTATCGATTAAATTATAGGAGTAATATTTACAGATTTCATGATGGAATAAGCGCGTATTTTTAAACAAACGCCGCCCGTTGGGTTTGCGTCTTTGCCAAATCCGCGTGGACAGCTACCTCTCGCATTTAGTATTTAGTACGCGACTAAATCCGGCGGAGTCAGCTCTAGCGAGATCGGGGCCGCGTCCTGCGCCAAAGATATTCGTGTTTACAATTGATTATTAGTGTTGAATCAAAGTCAATCGCGAATCGAACGCACATGACCCTCAGAAGGGCGTCAATTGTTTTTCCACCTCGCGCTATAATTAATTGCAGTGAGTGCTTACAAAGTGCTTAGGAATAGAATGCACTTGCTCTTGCCAAACGCAATTACGTCTCTGCGACGGATTCCTGCGTGTGGGAGAGTGTACCTGTGTGCGTGAGGCGGTTTTCGAGGTGAAAATGGAGCCGTTCAGGAATGAGGTGCTAAAAATAGACAGCTGCAGGTGACGCAGTGTACCAGAATTGAGTCACTGAACTCGAGGGAGCATGTGATTAATGTGCATTGTTACGTAAGATTATGTATACAAGACAGGACCCGTCACAGCAATGGACCGTACACGCGCAATTCACCATCTCGCACGACGGCATGCACGACGCGTCTACAACACCCCAGACGCACACCGAGCAGGACGAAAACGGCGTACGTATGGTGTACACGTGGACATCACAGCCTGGCTCCAACAACGGTTCGGAGCCCCAAAACCCGCAACAGCAACAAGAGACACCTCAATCAACTGAGAACCCTGCCCAGCAAACACCTTTCGGTGGTTTCCAGAGGGGCAACATGGTGTTTACCTCGACGCCGCCAACGCGCCGCACCTTCAATCCCAGCGGGAACGATAGCTCCGCTAGCAAGCTGGTAGACTCCTCCGGGTATGGCAGCGAGCTTCTCTCGCCAAACTCCTTCGTCAGCTCGGGACTCCCCAGGCGGAACTCCCAACCGTACAACAGGAGATGTCGCAGCACCTGTAGCATTGTCCTTTCCACGAACTTCGACGAGCAGGTCAAGTCAGATGAGTCAGAGTGCCAGAGCCAGTGCGGCAGGACGCACAGCCTCCGCTGCCAAACGCCCGCGCTCAGATGCGACCGCAAAGACGCTTTCTACGGCTGCGGCGATCCCTGGTGCTACCATACCACTTACGGTGAAGACCTGAGGTTCTCGCCGGTTCCTGAGGGCGAGGAGTATACATCGAGCGCCAGTAAGCGGCCCTCCAGGGCGAGCACCTACACCGCCGGCCACCACCACCAGGAGCGGCCCAGGAGCTCGCCACCGCGCCTCGACAATTCCAGGGATGCCTCCGTACAGACGTACGAAATGATCGACAAGTGTACCTCGCCGTTCATGAGCTCCAGTGGGTTCGACTTCAGGAAGAAGCAGAAGGAGACCAAAGCCAAGGAAAAGGGGCTGAAGAAGCGATCCGCGTATAGTGGGCGCAGGAAGACTGAGCCCATACAGCAAAGATCGCACTCGCCATCATCGATAACGCCGGATAGCCTTGACAGCCAGCAGGTACAGGATCAACTAAACATTCGTCATGATCGCAATGGGGATTCTCAACTTATAATTATCGAAATACTGCAAAGCAGTTCATTTCTTAAATTAAAAAAAGATGACTATTAAGTTGAGAGCCTCTAGTCTCTACAAGCCATTCTACGAAAATTGCTGAATGTAATAGTATAACATACTATCCAGACATTCTAAATTCTTAGCCCAGAAATGCCCGCGCGAACTTCGTTCATCTTCGGGTGTTTATTGCCCTCCAAAGACGAGGAACCGTACGCATCCGGCCAGTGACCGTTATTTTGTCCTAATTAAATTTAGAAAACACTTTGTTTTCATATTACAGTATTTAACAAGGAGTTGTTTATTCAAGTTTTTACATGTGTCTTACAAATTTCAGTAATGCTAATTGCAATAGAATGACTAAATTTGCTCCATTATAACACTTTTCAATTTACATAATCACAAAAAAGTATCTTAATAAGTTTGAATTGTAATAAACTTCGGGACCTTGCTTCGGAGTGAAATGGAGAATATACCGAGTGTATGGGGAGGGTGGACCAAATCGGACCGCTTAATGAATAAACGGCATATTCTAAATTATCAGATAAGAAATATTCGAAATTATTCATTATTCGACAATAGCTATACGACGCGAACTTGAGGGCATCAAAATCTAAGGGAGAAAATGGCACTTTGCTCCCGAGTAATACATATGGTTTTTTCTACGACCTTTCACAGTATTTTGCATAAATATTATATTTTCTTGTGCATGACAATTAAAAAACCAAATGTATGGTGGCTCTTCGGTGGTTACCAGGGCTGCATTTTATTCCCGGGAGAGTTCCCTTCACGTCCGGTGATTCGTGGAATTACCGGGAATGGTTGATTGCTGATAACGATGGCGCGGCTAGTCAGATCGTTAGTAAAGCGGGTCGATGAGTTTTTGGGCACGGGGCAACGTAGAGGATTTTAGACAGAGTTCGCACAGAAATGAGTAATAATGGGTTTATTCAAAATATATGGCAGAGACACACAAATGAGAATGTTTACAGGGGAATAATATACAAGCGCGGATTTTAACAATACAAGAGTCTTTGGGCGGCGGAGTGAACTGTATTTAGTGTACGGCAGCACGGTCACGTTTACGCGAGGCGAACTGTAGTCAGTGTCGCGGCGTTAGGCACTTAGCACAAAAATACGGCGCAAACTGTAAGTCCCGGACTCGTATAAGTGCACAAGGAGCAGAGGTGGCAAGAGAGGACTGTATTCAGTGCCGGACTTGACTGACGTTTTCCGGTGTTGCTCGCCTCCTGGAAACCTCGGATTGCGGTCCCCACTCACGTATTCCGGGGTTGATGGAAGTGGGGGTGAAACGCGCGCGTCTCCATGGTTGTGGCGCGTTCGTGACTCACCCCGTCGGGAAGCCGGGGTGGCGTAAGATAGGAGCGCGTCACAAATGTAAGAATATAATATTTAGAAAAAGTATATTGTTAAAAATCAAAGTATACAAGGAACGTACGAATTTTTATAAATAAAAAGAGTTTGGGCGCTTACGTAGCACGTTGAATGGATTACGGCTACTGTTGTGGACCGGTTGAATAAAATACGTAATGAATTGAATACGGTTATTAAACCGGGTGCGTGGCTCGTAGCAGATTATGTTGAACGTTTTGGGCTGACTAAAATAAATGTGAATACATAGTTTGCAACGGGGTATGTAGCTGTTCAAGTTTTCGTCTTTCGGGGAATCTTTTTGTAGTTCTCGCGTGCTAAGTATATGCACCACAATTAGCCGGCCTTAGCTGGCTGCATTTTCACTATATTCGATGAATATATCAATGTCAAATTTTGATTGATGCAATGACAGATGTTTGTTGTATTTTAATTGTTAATTTTAAATTATTATAATTGTTCTAGTAGTGAAAATATAGTATATACACCGCGGTTGTGAATACTATTACAGCCTCGGGTCCAGTAACCCTCAGCGCTATCAATAAAAAAAACCATACCCTATTATCACAGCTATTTAATGTTTCTATTCTAAGTATTATTCTAGAAGGCAAAGTGGTTTGCCTCCCGCATATGAGGGAGCCAAAGTTGTTTGCCTCTCATGGAAGGAAAAGTGGTTTGCCTCCCGCATATGAGGGAGCCAAAGTTGTTTGCCTCCCATGGAAGGAAAAGTAGAACTGTCCTCCCTCATATGAAGGACGTAGACGTAGGACGAAGGGAGTAGTCAAAATAGTATATTATTTCACGCGGAGGAGAGGTGGGACTTTTCATGGCGCCCTGAGTTTACGCGCCGAATGAAGCGAAGCGCGTAATAGAAGGCAAGCCATGAAAAGTCACTTCGCTTCCAAGTGAAATATACTATTTTTTCTTTAAACGTACTTCAAAATATGAAAAATCGTAATTTTGATATGTATTTTTTACAAATAAATTTAATATCAAAGAATGCATCGTATGGTTTTTTTGTTTTCTTGACAGAAACTATTTCAGCATTTGACAGTGACAGTGATCATTTTTGTTGAAGAAAGCATTTATAGATTTAATCTATTATTAGTAAAAGCAGTATATCTACCAGAAAATAGGAAAAGAATTGCAAAACACTGATATATTTAATTGTTATATGATGAAATTTATAGTATTGCTTCGCGTTGTTTATTTAATGTTGCCATGACAACACTTTCCCTTCTGCCGACTGGGAAGGGAAAAGTAAAACTTCCGATGGCAGAAATGTGACATTTTTCCACAGTCAACCGAGTTAAATAATGACATAATTTTCTGACCTTTGACGAAAAATAATTTTAAACGGGGTTATTTATGCAGTGGAGTTCATTGATCAAATTCAAATTATTTTCCTTTTCTGTATTTGCTAATGTTATAGTGTTATCAATTTTTTTTTTATTGATTTATAAATTTTTAATTTTATGTATGAATTCTTATTTTAAAATACTTTTCTTCTAATAATACTTTATAAAGAAGGATGGGTCAAAAAGGGCTCTCCTTCTCGTTTTATTCTTAAGTAAAAAATCGGAAATAAAAACAAGGGGGAGGGAGCAGAGCAAATTTCCATTCGAAATTACCCACTTTCATGTCCCTTTTCTCAGCTTTGACTCAATATTTTTTAATCAGCTTTTTAACTATTGCCTTATATGGTTGACTTCAATCTGATCCATGCTTATTACAAAATGCGGTTTTTAAAATGTTTGTCAAACTTTAAAAGTTGCAAACTCCTTCCCCAACTTTCTGTTTTTTTTTCTTTTTTCTATTGATTTCTTACTTTAAACCAGGGGTCGCAAACCTTTTCTATGTGTTGCGCTACTTTAATAAGTTTCGAATAAAGTGTGAGCTACCTAAACCTAACCCAATGTGGTTTTTAAAATGTTTGTCAATACTTTAAAAGTTGCCAACTTTTTCACCAACTTTCAGTTTTTTTTTTCTTTTTTCTATTGATTTTTTACTTTCAACCAGGGGTCGCCAACATTTTCAATGTGTTGAGGTACTTTAATAAGTTTCGAAAAAAGAGTGAGCTACCTAAACCTAACCCAATGTAAATCAAATAATACACAAATATGATTTTTATGTTATGATTTTTAGGTCTTAAATTTTTAGAATATTCCTGTACTGTGAGCCACCGGTAGCTCGCGATCGATGATGGGTTAGCGACCCCTGTTCTAAATGCTCTAAACAATCGATCAATTTGTAGTATAACTATTCATTAACAAGCCAAAGAAAACGGATACTGAATATGTTTACTGATTCTTGCGAAAACGGTACATAAGTATCAAAAAACGTGATTTTGCAGGATAGCAATTTAAAGTTTGCATTCATTTATTTATGTCACTTCAGATATTGCCACATTTAGAATTTTTTTTTTCTTTCTAAGACCTGTTTTGGTATGTTGTGGCAACACTGGTTGCGGTCAGAAGGTTTTTAACCTGGTTATATATTTTTTAGTTTTTTTACTGCTCCCTCCCCCTTAAATTTTGGATTCTATTCTTCAGTAGAAAGAGTGACGAATGAAATGACATGTCTTGCAACTATTAATCGATCCATTGGTTGTTAGTTTTGAATAAAAATTCGAGAAAAAAAAATATTCGAATAATTTGAAGAAAAAAAAAATTGTTCAAATATAAATTAAACATAAAAAAATGGATGAAACTATAACAAAAATGAAAAATAACCCTATTTTTTAGGGTTTAAAGTAGAAGTTTGAAAACAAATCGGGAATTGTTTTTGTATGAATTATAACTGGTTTAGAGGCTGTCAACTTCCATTTTCGCAAAAAAAAAAACTATTAAGGACCACCCTAATGTGGACATACCACAACATTCATGAATGCTACTTGCCTAATGAACAATTTACTCCGTTGCCATGGATCGATCGCTTATCTATCATGCTTATTTAATGACATTAATACATTAATACATTCGACACGGGATAAGTAATAGTTATTTATGCATTATGGGAACAAACGAAGGTTACAATCCCGATCCCGTAAGTTATAAATTCATTTTAGATTTTTATTCCCGAATTGCATACGCAATTTTTCTCCCGACCGTTAAATTTACATATTAATTTCGATTTTTAATGTGATAAAATTCTTGTTGAAAATTCCTATAGCGGCAGCATGAATGTTGTTACCCGACCGGGAATAAACAATAAACCCTATACAGGGTGTCTTAAATAGAGTAGAATTTTGAATTATTATTTTGAAAACTAGAAATCTGGTTAAATGGGCAATGTGTGCAGTTTTGTATGGTGGTTCAGATTATGTTGAAAAATTTTCAAAGTTGAGTAATGTAGACCGACATTTTTTAATTAAAATTGCTTCGTATGTATTGTTATTTTCCCTCTCTATTTGTTTCAATAATTCTACGTCTTCTATCATGAAACGGTGAGCCGTATCAACACGATGTGGAGCTACCGCTGATTTCTCGACACAGTCGGTCTTAGCGTGGTGCATGTGTTCGTTAAACCTAATTTTAATATTTCGTTTATTTTGTCCTATATAACAGCTCTTACAATCTTTGCATTTACTCTTTAGTACTCTTTAGTAATACTCCTTAGTACTCTAGAATCGAGTATCCGCCGAGTTTCCCATACCACGGTGGGGCTTCATCCCTTAATATTGAAAAAAACACCCCCTAAACGGCGAATTGGTGTTATTTTTCGCAATTATCTCGTAAACGGTGCACCCCCTGAAAAATCGGGTTTTATATCGGGTAAGTTGATGGGAACAAAATTTTGGGAACAGGGAATCAAAATGGGAACCTAAATTATATTACACGGTTTGCCACATAAGCTATAGTTCTCGCGGTATAGAGGCCGGAAGTAAAAGTATCCAGTAAATGAAGTCCAAGTTTTTGGCGGAAAAATATTGTACAGGGTCCTGCAACAGTACGTCGGGATGATTCTATCCCTTGAGAAAAACATTGTTTCGTATAAAAGTTATTGGTTTAAAAATCTTTATGCCGTAAAATTATTTTCAAACATACAGGGTGTCCCAATTTTGCGATATAAAAAAACGCATTTTTTTAATGGAAACCCCTCTATTTATTCAAGTTTTCTGTTGACATTTTACAACCTCTACATTGTCCATTTAGTTTTGGATTATCTTACAGTGATGCCGATTTACAATTTTTTCCTCCAAATATCATGCATAAGCAAGCTCAACTTTAAAAATCGACTTCGGTTTTTGAAAGTAAGAATAAGCAACATTTTGGTAATGAGCAATTTGAATTTAGTAATACAGGGTGTTCAGAAAAAAATGCCAAACTTTGCAAATTTCAAAGCGCTATAACCCATTTTTTTAATGGAATGTCTCCTAATTTATGTCATTATTCTTCTTCTCTTCCCACATTAAGGAACCCACATTTTATACCTTTTTTAAACTTCGATCTTTACCAGCGGCAAGGCGCGGTAATATCAATAGAAAGGTTACATCAGTAGAAAGGTTACACACAAGTTGACTTTAGAATTGTTAGTAGAAGATATGTTTGATCAAATGTTTTGCTACGAAAGAAATTAACGAATTTTACATACTTAGAAAGTATGAAAATATTATCAGGACAAGTATAAAATGCAGTTAAAAAATACATAGGAGTAATAAAATATATAGAGTGTGTCAGAAATAAAAAGTATTTCTCCCACTGTGGGAACCATCCATTCAGCCTGTGCAGGTATCAATATTCAAAATAGCACTGAAACCGAAGATGAACGAAGTACGCGCCGGCATTTCTGCGCTGAGACATTGGCATTTAGAATGTCGATTATAGTACATACTGATATATTTATTTATCAAAAAGCTGGTATACCTTGGCAGTTCAAAGGTTCAATGCTCCGTTTGTTAATTTGTACATTTGCTTTAATAATACATACATAAATATGTATAAACATGATGTGACCGAATAGCAGCTATAATGCCGTCACTTTACTTTACTTTACTTCTTTGTTTTAGAGCCTCAGGTTCCTCTCTAGTGTAACACCTTACACTAGAGGTGTAAGGACCAGATCCTAACGATAGAAAAGCGGGACAGCGGTGGGGGGGGGGGTTGATTTTTAAATTAATTAACAAAGAACGCAAAATATACAGGGTGTCACCTAAAAAACGCCGCTGGCCAATAACTCCATAACTCCCTAACTATTTATTGCCCGATTTCAATAAAACAAAAACAAAATTAAATATCTCCACATGTTTTACAAAGGGACCCTAATTTTCTTTTTTATTTGCAGAATCAACTTTCATTTCAGCGATAGTCTGTAGATTTTGCAAAAAAAAAATAGGGCCCCTTTGTAGACATGTTGAACCATTTAGTTTTGTTTTCATTTTATTGAAATCGGCCAATAAATAAAGAAGTTATCGCTTGCGGCGTTTTTTAGGAGACACCCTGTATAATATTATATTACATTTTTTTTAACAACATGAAACATAATGTCAAATTTCAAATATAATAAATACGAGGCATGTATTTAAAGTACCGATTTGTATTTTGGCCGCTGCAGCGCCGCTACCAAATACAGATATTGGCGAAATATATAAGCTGATAACTTCAAAATAGCGAATAAACATCACCCCGAAAAAAAACCCAATCTTTCAAAAGTCGGGACTTTTTTCAAACGTCGCGGGACGCGGGACAAATTTCTAAAAATCGGGACGTCTGGTCACCTTATCTAGTGGTTCCTCTCTTATACCAAGAAGCTCATTTTTGAGCCTACGTGATTTACGATTGATTTAAGTTGTCGATTGCTATGACCATTGGGCTTATAATTTCCCATTTCTAAAATACGCTGTAGAAAAAATAGTATCATGCCGACGAGTTTTCTGATAACAGTTATGCCATTGGCTGATTTTTATGTGATAAATCAACACTTATTGTTATTTGAAGATTAAAAAGTATTTCATTTCTTAACTAGTTACGAAAAGAACCACGTTTCGCAAATACTGTCAGTTTGAAAAGTGATATATACAGTATGTCCCCGGATTGAGTTTACAAGAGGATTTTTTTCTTAATTTTTAGTTTTACGTAAAAATGTTAAAGGAATTATAATTCCTGCTTGGTCTGAAATTTCCAGTTCAGTTATTGAAACTTTGATTTTTAATACAGGGTGTTGGCAAAATAAAAAAAAAATTATCTTATTTTGACACTTATTTATTTACTATTTGCAAAAAGTATTTAAAATTACATCTAACAACATTTTAGAAAAATATAATCATTCAAACAATCACCCAAATGCAGAAAATAAACTGAAAATTTAAAAAAAAAAACGCTGAATAATTACTGAAATGATAGTTTCATGAAATTAGGCTTAAGCCATACGTTAGTGCTGTTTACTGCCTTTAATCCAAAGGTCAGCGGACAACTCTTATCAAAACATTATTTTTTCCGCAAACTTCACACCCTGCGGCTTTTTTTTCTTGTCTTTAGAGTTTTCTAAAATATGTTTGCATAAATGAGTGACAAATTGTTAGTGCAGTCTACTGCCTTTGAAAAATTAAGAATATCTTCGAAAATAAAAGAAAGTTACAGAGTTTTATAACATATTTTTACATAAATGAGTAACAAATCGTTAGTACCGTTTACTGCCTTTGAAAAAAAAAAGGATAATCTTCAAATATAAAAAGTTAAAACGTTTTCATTTATTTTCCGCACACTTCACACCGTGCGGTTTTTTTTAAATCTTTAGTGTTTTGTAACATATTTTTGCATAAATGAGTGACAAATCGTTAGTGCCGTTTACTGCGTTTGAAAAATAAAGATTATCTTCAAATATAAAAAAAAAGTACAGTGTTTTTATTTTTTTCCGCAAACTTCACACCGCACACCGCGCGGAATTTTATTTTTCATATTTAGAGTTTTGTAACATATTTTTGCATAAATGAGTGACAAATAGTTAGTGCAGTTTACTGCGTTTAAAAAATAAAGATTATTATCTTCAAAACTGAAAAAGTTAGAGCGTTTTCATTTTTTTTTGACAGACTTCACACCGCGCGGATTTTATTTAAATCTTTTGGTTTTGTAACATATTTTTGCACAAATAAGTGACAAATTGTTAGTGCCGTGTACTGTTGTCTATCTATAAAAACTAGTTGCCAGTTGCCAGTTATAAAAACAGATGTCAAAAATATCCAAATGTAGGAGTATAAATGTATGCTTGTAGAAGTATTACATCTGTTTGCAAAATTATCAACTACAGACTGGCACTTGTTACATATTCAATCGCCAATTTGGTGTGTGCGGATGAGCTTTTTGTTGCATGCAAATTTCATTCACTCATTCTAAATGAGACCATTACGCATATCTCAGACGACACACGAAACGCGTCGGTGACATTATGCGATAAGTCCACCAAAATAATCTGCACTGTCTAAATGCGCACCGACGATAGACCAGGCTTTAAAAATAAACCGATACAGTTACGAAAATAATGCCCGCCGTTTCCAAACGTCATAGAATCTATAATAAGTTGTTATACTGCTCCATGTGTTATTGAACCTCGGCTGCCGCACTATATACCTGAATCAGAAACAACAACAAAAAACATATTAATTAAATCATGCACGAAATTTACGACCTGATGCCAGTTTGTTTTCGCTTGGATATGGGTCTTGAGTGGTGTGCAAGTTTCTTGGTCACACGACATTTTCAGGAATGTGATTGGAAATTGATAAATTAATTCAATACATTCTGAGGGAACTTATATTATTATAGATAGCAGATATGAACCATAATAACAACATGTGTAGTAAAGAGTGGATGCCAACAACTAAATTATAGACTTGTGTGTAACACCTGGCAGTCATTTGTTTATTATCGATGAGAGAAAACACAACCTGCTTGATGATGAAGCGACTAAAGTAATTTTATACGGCATGGAAATTTGTGAAAATTTTGCTCACCTTGTGTGGCGCTGCTCACTCACGAGTGGAAATTTCAAATTAGCACAAACTGCGAGTATTGCAACTATAGCTAACAATACCTTGCCAAAAATCAATACCGGTATTCCGGTACACTGTATTTTTTAAATTGGGATACTGGTATTAATACCAGTATTCCTAGAAATAATATTCTGATTAGATTCTTGTGTGACATTTAAATGTGAACTTAACTTGGGTACGTGGCGCCAAAACGGAAAAAATTATCAACTGCACTCAGCTTTCAATTATTTTGTAAATACTATACTTTTTCTACTATACTTTACTAATTACTATACTTTTTCACCGATTATTCTTAAAGTGACTGTTTTAGCATAAAAATGCTTAAAAACAGTCACTTTGAGAGTAATCGGAGAAAGAGTATAGTATTTACAAAATTATTTGAAAGCTGTTAGTTCCTGTAATTTCCAAGAATCGAAACTATCACCATTAAATTCATTAAGTAGGCTTATGTGATGCTATTTTTTTTCTGAACCTCTATGATGTCATACTTTCGAGAAAATGGCGGGACTGTTGTCTGAAACATTATTTTTATTTAGTTAAGCATATCATTTACAAAAAAACTTTTACAAAAGTTGTTTCTTTTTGAAATACCTATCCGTAGCATGGTTACACATGACTTAGGTGTTCCCATTTAAAATTCTGAGGTTGAGTGGAGTTACACCTACTTCCTGTAACTTCCGGAAATCGAAACTACCTCTACTATATTCTTCAGCTAGGCTTATGTTATGCTATTTTATTTGTGTTGAACTTCTAAAACATCAAATTACTGAGAAAAATGCCTGAAACTGGTTGTCTGGGACACCCTGTATACTATTACATTAAACTGAACATGTTATCACTTATACCAATTTGATTGCCAATTTAATGTTAACAAAACCAAACAGTAATTTTCGTAGAGTGTCATTCCCTCCTTGCAACCAGTAGCTAACTTACGTTGATCGTCTTGTAGACTACGAAGAGGGCGCTTCGTGTACCGGGTCTCCTGCAGGCACCGCCGTTAGTGAAGAATTCTGGCACGAGCAACTCCAGCGACCCCACCAAGAAACCACGCACCGTCCACATTGATGTCTATTGTACTGGCACAGAACTTGACAGCGACTCCAGCTCAACGTCAACAGACTCCGAAGCGAAGACGGGCTCGTCACCTCAGACTGTTTTTGAATCAGGGAAGGTCAGAATTACCCATAAAAGAGAAGAGGGCCAGTTGCCGTTTAATCTCAGGGACGACCTGCAGAAGGGTAGTGACGAGAAGGTGGATAAGGAAGATGAGTCCGAGATTGAAGATGCGATTAGTACAGCGTATCCATCTAGAAGTAGTTTTTCAGGGATCAGGGATATTGATTCGAGTTTTTCGAGTGTACCTCCATCATGGTCGACAATGTCCATGTCGAGCTACGCTATTCCGGATGATGAGTCGATTGCTAATACATCATGGAAAGACACTGTGTCAGATTTTGGTACCCTTAGTCGTTCGAGTATAGCACAAACAGAAAGTTTAGATTTTGTACCTAGGAAGTTGCTGCAGAATCAGACACGCTCAAGCATAGATGAGCAGCCAGAAATCCAACGGGAACTCCTAGAGACCCCCAGTAGCTTACAACCTAGCGACAGTTTTGAATACGAAAATTCCGACGACAGACTTCGAATTAAAAATATGGAGAATATGTGGGGACACGATGAGGTTCAGTGGCGATCCCCACAAGTGGAGAGAAAGCATCTGCTACAGCAGCAGAAAATGAAGGAGTACATAGAGAAGCGTCTGAGTGATAAGAACCTGCCAACATGGGAGTGCAAAGACACGGAATCGGAGAGTGATCATTCCGAAAAGGGTTGGACTTTTGTGAAAAATACCGAAAAAAAGCTGGAGCGTGATAAGACTGTGCGCAGGGCGAGTAAGGATGAAGTAGATAGCAAGAAACCCAAAGGAGTTGTTGTACAGAGCATGGATTTCAACACCAAATCGATTATGACATGCAAATCTCCCAGTATTTTAATCATCAAGCAGAAAATGAGCAAGGATCCAACTCTTCGAGCGCCTTTTACCGTGCTTCCAGGTATTTTTACTGAGCAACGTGAGAAAGCGAAGAAGTTTGGTCGTATTGTGGACGTTTTCAAGAAGCCTGGACACCACATAGGTCCTGCCAAAAATCCAGACTGCTTGTGCGACCACTGCCGTTGCTACTTTGAAACTGTAGGTTACCGTGGACGTGCTAGATCTGTAGACAGTCAATCGCACTATTATAACTGGAAGGAGGTTGCTCGAGGGTCCGCACCTCCAGCAACCAAACAAGAACGACCAATTAACAAAAGATTCGAGAACATGAGTGCTACAAACTTAGGCTACTCGGACTTTTAATGCCTTTACTTTAACGCATTTCGAAGCTTTTTTTAAACCATACTAGTTTATCTGTTACTGTTTTGACTAATAAATACGATACCAAAATGCTGCTGGCCGCTTGTGTAACCATAAAAGAACGTCGTGGTGAGTACTGAAGGGCCTACTTCTAGTGCTGATGGTGTTTTGATTGCATTGTACTTTTTACAGGCACAGGCTAGTTTGTCGGCTAGCAGCAGGAAGCTGGACCTACTGAGGAAGTCACTGGAGATGCGGCGGCAGGAGCTGCCCCCAGACAGCCCTGCTCATGCTCAGCTGAAGCGCGAGCTGGAGAACGTGCAATCGGCGAGCCCCCAGCCCGTCCAATACACTAGCCTGCAGCCCTTCAGGCAGGACACGGATGGCACCGGAAAGTATGGCCCCTCGCATTACTCCATTTTCAGCCGATGCCAGGCTGTCACTGGAACCCTCGAGGTGCGCCTAATGGGCTGCCAGAATCTCCTCGAGGACGTGCCCGGCAGGTCGCGGAAAGACCGAGATGCTGTCTCGGGTCCCAGCGACCTGCGCACCTTTATGAAGGGCGTCACCGGTCGCAGCTCCTCTAAGAGCTACAGTGTCAAGGACGAAGTAAGCAATGAAATCATGGCCGCAATTAAACTAGATAATCAACCAGTTGCTCAAACTAATTGGAAGCCGTGCTCTCAACAAGCGTGGGACCAAAGGTAATAATCAATAAATAAATTTATTTATTTTTAATTTAAGGATTTTGATTTAATTTTCACTTAAAAATGCTCGTATCCTATTAGTTATTTACAATATTAGTGTAATAACGTATCATATTACGATACGACGTAGCGGGCGTCAATGCAGGAGCTCGTAACTAACTTTTTTAGCCAAAATCATATATTTTGTACACGCTTCACAAAGTTGTCTAAAGTGGATATATGAGGGTATCGGATGAGTATCGGTAGGGACCACCACCACCACCACCATCGGGTTGAAAAATATTATTTTGGCCAAAAATGTTAATTACGAGCTCCTGCATTGACGCCCTCCATGTGACAAAAAATATCAAACGAGGATGTAGGCCGAGTGTGATAAGCCATTGAGAATCATAATATAATGTTACGATTCGTACATCGTACAATGTTTTTCCTACTATCAATTTATTAGCTAATTTTAATGTAAATATTTTTTTCCAAATTCAAATTAGTAGGTTTTGAATTTTATTTTGCAAGTTTTGTGTTCTGCCAGTATTTGTTGTATGCACAACCTGCTTAATTATGTGAAAAAAGTCACTAGATAGGGCCTGCACAAGCGCATATTTTTTAAACTCCATGCATTTCAGTTCACCAGAAAAATGCCAATTTCCGCCGCTTTTGCGCCACTTACCCACTATGACTTTAAAATGTCACACAAGAAAGTTATTTCTAGGAATACTGGTATAAGAAAATTCGATTAAACGAAGTAGAGCGTACATTTGAAAATGTAGTTTTTCTGTTTTTCGTCGATGTTAACGCATTGTAGTTGAAATTTGCATTTAAATTTGATACCTTCTTATTTATTACAGTGTATTGCGTTATACATTACATTATCTTCATTTATTCAGACTACTTAGTTCTATGATGGGACGGGAAATCACATAAAACTGTGAATTCCCACTTGCATGATATGGTATAGTTGGCAACACCTGCAGGCGCAGAAGAGATTTAAACGCTAGCAGTGGCGTACTAGCAGCTATTTACAACTACGAAGTGTATCTAATACGAATTGGAAATATATGCAATTCTTACAATGTTTACATTTCCAAATTTAGCACATGCATTTGTAAATCACCCAACACTTAGTTGGCAGTCAACCAAACCAGTTTTTTTTTATTAAAAATTGAATATGTAACTACAGACGTTAAAAACAGCCAGAATTTCATCACCTAAATCACAAATACTTGCTCAAACTCCATATTCCAATTATGCATTTGTAATTTTAAATTATAAATGGGAAATAATTTACATCTTGATTTAATAATAAATTCAAGTTTCAAGTTTAATTAAATAGATACAAGTGCTTTGTGCTAATATATTATATAATAAAGCAGTTTTTTCGTATTTTATCACTAGGATAAAAACGATTTTATTAGGTATAATGATAATAATTATAGATAAATGTTGGCATGGTGATTAAAAAAAAAAAAGATTACATATTATAACGTGCTTAAAAATAAAAACTTTAGCCTGAGTAGGCCATGGAAAATTTGATTTTACAGTGTACCGAGACAGATTTCAGATCGCACTTGTCAAAATGACAGTCCATAACTTAAACAACACAGAACAGATAAATACATACATAACCTATAACAACCCATCAGAACCGAATCTGTCATCAGTACACTGTTCTTTAAAAATTTCAAATTGAAGGAGTACTGAACCAAACCTTTTTTTTTCTACGCACGTTATATCACGTTATATCTGCCATGGGGCGCAGTAAGTTAAGGCTTTTATTATACATTAGGAACCAGTTTCGATGCTCACCAAGGCAATATTGTTCAATTTCCCCCCTAAAATATCTGTGGCATATTCTAAAATATTGCTTGTACTATCTTAGACCCATAGTTGTTAATTAGTTACAGAAATCTGATACGGAATTTTATAAATTTTCTTAAATAACAGTAACCCTGGCCAAAGTAGTAAGTTCCCGCTTAAACTGAAATCAAATTTAAACAATCAGAACAAAAATCGCATTCCACAAATCGCTAGTGAATGAACCTAGCTCAGTTGAAATCGTCCTCAAGCAGTGAGAAGACTTGCGGAGATACATTAAAGTTTGTTGTTGAAAAATTACATACAGCCCAAATCTGATCCTTATTCAAATTCTTTTCATTAGGACAATCTGCGAATTCTTGAAGAATTTTAAGATTTCCAACTTCCTCGATAAAATAAAGTGTGCCATACCATACAACCAATACCACCTACAAGGCATAACATTGCATGGATAGTGGTGGTTTAGTGCAAACACTAACGAATGGTGGATCATGAAGTAAGCTAAGATATAGCTATGGGTCCACCAAATTTTAAGCAAACATTGGCTAAATATGCGTTGAATGCACCCATTGTGTAACATTATACATCTAGTATCCAATTTATGTGGAAATTTCAAACGTACAAAAACCATTGTAGCTCAGTCAATATATTTACATGTTGGTTTATATTCAACATAAACATTTTCCACATGGAATTTTGAGCCGACATACTCAAATTAACTGTACATTCTGTACTACAACAGGTCTTTTTATGCAACAAAGTTTTCAACTATTTCCTTTATAGAAACTTTTTGCATATGCACTGTATAAAAGTGCTTTTAAACTGCACACTGCATATGAAACACCCTTAAACCTCTAATAGTTAGTATTCCCTATCTTTAAACTACATTTAAATTTATCCATCTGTATTTTCGTTAATAATAAATGGCACGACAATCACATCCAATATCTAATGTATAATTCATCGAAGTAATCAATAATTCATCATTGCCAGCGATTACCTATTCGTCACCGAGTCGGCTTCCTGAGGTGGCCCGGACAGGGTCCGGGCAAAGTGCAGGGCTATGTCAAAGTACTCTCACCTCTGGTTGTTGCAGGTTCAGCATCGAGCTAGATAAGTCGAGGGAACTGGAGATCGGCATTTACTGGAGAGATTGGCGCTCGCTCTGCGCTGTTAAGTTCCTGCGGCTCGAAGAATTCATCGACGACGTCCGACACGGCATGGCACTCCAGTTGGAACCACAGGGATTACTATTTGCTGAGGTAAAAACTGTAGTAGTAAATAGTAAAGTAAAATAGATATACAGGGTAATCAGAAATGAATATTCCAAAAATAGTGTTTTGTTAGTACTACTAACATTTTAACACGTTCGCTGCCACCAAATAGTTGCTATATTTAGCCAGGAGCCGCGTAAACTGAAACACAATGCAACAGAAGGGGGATCGTGTCTCGGTTGGCAGAGGACTTTCGATCAGTATGTCGCCATTTGGCGAAAATGGTAGTGAATGTGTTAATAACTAGGTAATATTTCACATAAGATTATCCAAATTGAATGATTCAAAATTTTATCTACGATCAAAACCACTAGAAAAAATGTTCCTTATTTCAAGGTTACATTCAACAAAAAACCACGACTAAGTTGGCATTGGCAGTTTCAAGTCATGTGCGCACTGAGATCACACGCTCACGCTTGCAATGCTGGCTGTCAAGTTGACAGGTCAGATCTGATCTTAGTGCAGACATAACTTGAAATTACCAATGCCTAATTCGTTGCTGATTTTTGTTGAAAGCATGATATTTCTGTTATAATTATGGTCACCAAAGAGCTTTGAATTGTGCCTCTATATTTTTCGTTTCATCCATACTTGGTTCTTTCCTAAATTTGGTAGACAAACTGGGTACAAACAATTTAATGTCAGTGATCAGTGTTTAACTGGTCCTGAATCGATTTTACTTCAAACATAAACTTAAATCTGTGATACCGAGAATAATAAATTTTTAAGATTCATTTTGAAGTCAATTTTCAATCTCCTTACAATTGATTTTACTATCTACTTTTAATTTGGTGATGTATATCAATCATTTATTTTGTAAAAAAAAATGCTAATAGGTTACAAATTGGTGTTTAGGTACAATCTTTATTCTCTTTGCAGATAAAGTTCCTTAATCCTATGATTTCCAAGCGACCAAAGCTACAGAGACAGCGCAAGATCTTCAAGCAAGAGGTTAAGAACTTCCCAAGGGCCAACCAGATGAACATTAATGTCGCAACATGGGGGCGGCTGCTGAAACGACCAGGCATCCAGACCAATGTTCCTCCCACACCACCAGAAACTTTGCAGGTAAAAAGAAGATTAATATACAGGCTGTTTCCTACAATACACTGTGAGCTCTATCTATGTTATTTATTGTTTTATTTTAAAAACAAAAAAAACAATTTAATTTTTAATATTGCTCTTAATGTCAAGCAATAGTGTTTTGTCAGGGTTGATATTTTTACACGTTCGCTATTTCGTCAACTCTTTTTTTTTTAAATCACTTTGTATATATGCTTGAATTTAGTAGGTACATTTTGTTCCAAATAAAATTGTCTGACACGTTGACTTTGATATAAGTTATACGAGATTAATTATAGAAAATGTTTATCATTCAGTATACATTCAGTTGGGTTTCCCATAAAATTTTTAAGTGTACCATTGAAAAAAATCTGCTGTATAAAGTTATTTTCATTCAGGGTAGGTTATTTTTCATAACTGCCATTATTATTCTTTAAGTTACCCACAAATATTGGGAAAAGAATATTTTAATGGTGCATTAATTGGATTGCGAGAAGTGGATATCAGACTTAAAGCAAATCTGTTTCATACTTTTCTTGACAATAAAAAATTCAAGAACAAAATTTAAAAAAATTATGATCAATCAAGATCGGGGAAGTAATTTTGCATGGTTACTGTAATTTTTATTGTTTACTTCGTTTGTTTCTGCTTCTATCATTGATTAATTACTACCAGAGCATAGCAACGGCCACATTAATTTTTGATATTTTTCAATAAAAGGTTCAATAAATTTTTAACAAAGCTTAAAAAGTGGGAACCTCCTCCCCAGAGCCGGTATTAATTTAATTTATTTAATGGCAACCTATATTATTCTATTAATTCTATTACATATTTGATAGCATTTTTCTTCTATTCACGAATAACTAAAAATACTATGAGGTTGCATAATTAAAATTTCTAAGAAAATTGATTTTTAATGCTTGATAACAAAAATGTGAAAAATTTAAGGCTTTAATTTTTCTCATGGAATACAAATGATACAAGTTAAACATATACAATTTACTAATGTCAGTTTGTGTTTCTCAAATAAGATTCGGGTCGAGTTTCTTTATCTGCCTGTGCACTTGGATGTCTGCAGATGGTTAATACACAATGTCGGCTAATAAAATTTAAAAAAAATTGATGGGTAATTTTAATCCACGCCAAACATTGTTGATCGCACACTCATATAAACTTCACCTAAAAATTCATTAAGTTCTATTATTTTGTCATCTTTAATAGTACTGTGTAATAATAATAAATTCCTGGATTGTTTTAGCAATTTGAATTCGAATCCCCTCCAGAAGACAAGCCGGAGACTCCTGGTGAGACGCCCGATCCTCAGCTGGGTGGGCTCGGTGGCCAGCGTCCCCTTGGAGTTTTTCTACTACCTCCGGATACACCCCCGCCAGCACCACCATCACAGCCGCCCCCTGTGGCCAAGAAGCGCGCTCCCCTGACACCGCCACCAGTACCCCCGAGGCTCGACTGGGATGAGGTAAGTTATAGATCTATTATCCGTAGGCACAGTATTGTCTAGCACCTTGTTTGGCCGTTGGCACACTCATTTCTTGCGTTACAGAATGCAGCCTTGCGCGAATTTGACTTTTTACACGCCGAGGAGAGGGATTGCATTAGGCTGGGCCCTCTCATTATACCCGGCTCACCTGTTGCACTCGAAATTATGGCGCTCCCCACACCCGAGCCTGTAGTTGAGTTTCCCGATGATGAGGTACATGTTGTTCTATCACACTCTCTGTAATGTCTCGCTTACACTGATTAATCTATGTTCCTCCGAATGCTATCTGTATGACATCACTATTTCTGGGGGCTGGTGGGTATTATGTAGTTGGTTTTGTGGTTGAGGATATTCACCTAGTAAAAATATGGGCTATCATTGTGTGCTAAATCTGAAGTTGCTTGTATTTATGATTATTAATTTTATTGATATATTATTAATAATGAAAACGATTTTATGTAATTGTAAGGCCTCGGAAAATGTCTAGGAGCAGCAGTAAGCGCCAAGCGTCAGATTTAGATTTCCCCAGCACGCAGCATTTAAATCGTGAACAAAACATTGTTTTGTCGCTCGACGCAGCCGCTCACCGTTCGTATCGTACCCGAAGCCTACGGGTGATACTTTTTATTTTTTAAAATTTGCACATGTCTGATCACAATTTAAGGATTAAAAACAAACCTTATTTATTTTAATCCATTTTCTTTAAAAATAATTAAAACAATCCAAATTAAATTTACCAATTTTCACGCTAAAAGTTTCAGGACCAACGAAGAAAACAATCTTCAACATTATTTTTGCTAACTAATCTTAAACATTATGTTAAATCCATTTGGACCTGTTTTAAATAGCAATAAAAAGATAGTATTTGCAGGAACTTGGATGTATTTGAAATATCGCCACCTAATGAGTTTAACTTTTTAGGCTCCATTGTATGATCCGGCAAATGTCGTAAGACGGCCGGTCGCCCGCGAGCTGGGCTACCGGGACAGCGCCTATGAGTCACGCCGCCATTCCCAGCATACTGGCATGTGCATGGACAACTTTAAGCTCATCAGTGTACTAGGCCGTGGCCACTTTGGGAAGGTGATCCTGTCACAGTACCGCAACACTGGAGAATACTTCGCCATCAAGGCCTTGAAGAAGGGCGACATCATTGCAAGGGACGAGGTGGAGTCGTTGCTCTCAGAAAAGCGAATCTTCGAAGTGGCCAACTCGATTCGCCATCCATTCCTCGTCAACCTTTTCTCCTGCTTCCAAACAGAGGCGCATGTCTGCTTCGTGATGGAGTACGCTGCTGGTGGGGACCTCATGATGCACATCCACTCAGACGTGTTCAGCGAGCCACGTGCTGTTTTCTATGCAGCATGCGTCGTCCTTGGTCTCCAGTTCCTGCACGAGAACAGGATCATCTATAGAGATCTAAAGCTTGATAATCTGCTGCTTGACACCGAGGGATATGTGAAGATTGCCGATTTCGGGCTTTGTAAGGAGGGCATGGGATTTGGCGACCGCACCGGGACCTTCTGCGGGACGCCTGAGTTTCTGGCACCAGAAGTATTAACAGAGACTTCCTATACACGAGCTGTCGATTGGTGGGGCCTTGGGGTGCTCATCTTTGAGATGTTAGTTGGAGAGGTAATAATTCTTACAATTCAAATTATTATTTTCAATTTATTTTGAATGCACTCACTCAAGACTCGCTAAATTTTTTACTGTTATGACATTTTTAATTGAAATTGTTGCACTTTGTTTTATTTACAATGTATTTTTAGTCACCATTTCCTGGCGATGATGAGGAAGAAGTGTTTGATTCTATCGTCAATGATGAAGTACGCTACCCGAGATTTTTATCCCTGGAGGCTATTGCCATTATGAGGAGGGTAAGATTTTTTATACTACTCAATACTCAATTTTAAGAGGGGCACACAGCACCCCTATCGGCCAGTTCCGAACTATAAGTAGAGTACAGTTGCCTGTCTCTGTCGATGTATACTCAGTGGCGGCTATTCAGGTGCAAGAGCTAGTACATCCCGGCTGTACAAACAACATTAGAGTTTCTGTAGTTATTTACTATTCAAAATTTGATTATTACCTATACTGGGTGTATATAAGTAAACGTACACAGTATAATAGAATTTTAAGAGACTATCTGGAACCCAAATGTGCCATAATTTGTAGTGTTGTTGCTCTCCCGCTCGCCGCAGCCGCTCACCTCTCGTATCGTACCCGAGGCGTAAGCCAAAAAATGGAAGCTAATGGGGACTAATTCATTTTTTTTTTCTTGCAAAATTTGAACCTGCTGTGACAACGGGACATCACTCTTTCATTACAATGACCAATATTATAATAGGAAAGATAAAAAGTATTAATTTCTTGTACAAAAAACATGTGTTTATTGGGTCGAAATTGTTTTTTGCATAAATTCATTATCAATTTTAATTCCACTTCATATTTTAATCCTTTAGAAATTTTTTATGAGATTTTGTTTTATCGTACAATTTGTTAAAAATGTTTAAACATACAATACAGATATCCAAAAAAATGTGTGCTTGGCTTAATTAAATATTTAATGTCGTCAGTATCGCCATTCCATAGTATTCTCTTATCTTCTTGGAAAATTACACTTGGAATAAGTGTGTGGCTGGAATATTAATTTTGAACCTGTCTTCTATTCTGCATTCGTTTGATGTTGACGGTTGAGGTTCGTAAAATGCATATGGCTTAGCAATTTTAGTCAACATTTGCCTCTTTGAAGACTTAATTATGAACTTAGGGTCAACGTGTCTCTCGCACATAACTTTACGGAGTAACACATTTTTCTTTAATTTTTTTAATTTGAGATTTCCGCTTTTCAATACTTAGGCATTTCTAATGTTTTCCAAAACAATTTCTTTTAATTTTTTACCTTCCACGGTTCCATGGGATCCATTTCCATTTCAATCCAATCAGCCATTTAAGAAGGACAGAAAATTGAGACGGATGCATGCTAGTAGTTACCAGACCGGAGTCCAGGGCCTCGATCACGTAAGGCGTGTTTGAAAAAAGTACATACGGTTAGCGTTCTTGGGAGGATTGTATCTTCTTAGCCATTGGTCACTTCTCAGTTTTAAGGGCCACCAGTTCTATAGATAAATGAGATAATTTATTATTGGTAATAAAATAATTGCTTCAAACATTTTTAAAATCAATATTAAAAAACCCGTGTTTCCTATAAAGTTGTTAAGGACAATAACGGCATCAAAATAAATGTTAGTTTAAAAGGCACCTATTTCATACAAATTTTTCGTATTGAATTTGAATAACCTTAAGAAGACATCATCAATGTTCATTATGGCAAACCCCTCCAAAACAGCTCTCTAAAACTGGCTATTATACCCTTTTCCCGATGAAGCATCGCATAGTCCAAATAATTTGTTCACATTGGCTCCACTCAATGCATATGAATATATCTAGTTATCTATCTAGTTGTCAATCTAGCCCAGCTGGAATAATTCTTACTCTAGTGGTTGGCCCATAGGAAATTTGATGTTTAAAATGTAAAATTGGCGGTGATGAAAATTGGAAAGAGCCGCCCTGTTCTAGTAACATCTATGCTTAGATAGTTGATTTCAAATAATATACGATGCACCACCAATTCATTTAAACGCAATATTAAAATATTTGAAGGTCAGCAATGATATCTCCCACACATTTGTTTTTCGAAAAAAAAAAAATCCGGGAAGATCACTCAGTTATTATAAATATGAATAATTTTTTTCACAAACTCAAAGAAATAATGCATAATTCTACAGTGGCTCTATCTACATTTTAATGCGAATCATGTGCCCCTCTTAACATAAAAAAAAAGCAAGCTTACCCGTGGTTTTATTTATGTTGAATAAGGTAATAATTGTTTTGTTTATTTCAGTTACTTCGTAAAAATCCAGATCGGCGGTTAGGTTCGAGTGATAGAGATGCCGAGGACGTGAGGAAACAAGCTTTCTTCCGAAGCATACTTTGGGACGACCTGCTGCACAGGAAAGTGAAGCCGCCATTTGTTCCAACCGTGGTAAGTAACGATTGACAGCTCTTGAGATGGGTTTTTAATCCTAGCCATTTCAGCATTCACTTGAGGACGTGAGTAACTTTGACGAGGAGTTCACGTCAGAGAAGCCACAACTGACACCGCCAAAAGAGCCGAGACTGCTTACAGATCAGGACCAGAACCTGTTCAAGGACTTCACATATATGGCGGACTGGTGCTGACAAGAGGCCAGCGTTCGGAAGAGGATTTCAAGAGTTGCCAAAACCTGAGGACGCGTCGGAGTGTCTTGACCCAGCCACTCCCCTCACCCACCCAACCAACACCCGAACACACTCACACACACACACACCACTGAGCATGGATTATTTTTATTAGATAGATTTTAAGGAAAACAAAAGTGTTTATTTGTAAGATCTCAAAAGAAGCTGTAGGTACACATTTTATTTTCCGTGTTACTTTCAACACAATTTGTTATGTTTGATGAAACTATTGTTATCACGAACAAGTTAATTTTTAATATTTATGTACATGGTTAGTTTTACAGTTTATAACGATAGTATTTTTTATTGTATTAATTCATGTAGAACGAGAGCAAGAGCGCTTGGCAAAATTCGTTTTAAATCTTTATTACTGTATATAAATATTTTATCAATTTAGCATAATTACTGCATATATACTGAAAATGTATTTAATTTAAATGTAATCAAATATATAACTATATTCAAGTTCTTCCACACATATATGCATACGTGTGTACATCGATATATGTGTAACTCTGGTACTTTAAACCGTTCATTACTGTGAAGACTGTCAAGGTGTCCCTGAAGCGGAATTCTTTTCTTTGGAAGTGCCTGTTGAAAAGTGATTTTACCGCTCATGTTGTATATACATGCGACCATATGAGTAGTTACTAATAATCATATTTTTTGATGCTTTAACATATCTAAATTATGTAACATTTCATACATATATATTAAATAACTATAATCGATGTAATTATAAAAAAAACTTATTTAAACCTTTACTTATTTTCCTCATCCTTCTGTGTAGCTGCCATTACTTACTTTCCTCATCCATCTCTGTAGCGATATCTTTAGGAAGCGTCACTGGCAAGTTGTACATCGCAGCATCCTCCAGAAGCTTTTGATGGCAATACAATGCAGCATCAAGTTTCTTGTGGACTCCTTCCCTTGATTTTGCAGCACTCCTTGGTGGCGGATCTGCCATCCCATTCTCAATTTTGTAGTAAACACATGTGGAGTCTGTTGTACATATTGCCAGGCACACACTACAAGCAAAAAATAGTGATAAATACTATAAATGTTCAAACAAGATTATTAAATAATGACAATGATGTATCTAATGACGTAATGACAAGTAAATTTGCAGTTACATAATACGGGTTAAGGAGAAAAAGTTGTTTTTATATTCTTTTATAAATATTACAGTTTTTTACGAAGTTGCATCTAAGCAAATTACAAATTCGACTTAAGTATTCGTTACATAAAAGTTTACGGAACGCATTAGTTACGTAAATCGGGGAATGCTTGTACTGCCTGTAAGGCAGACAGATCCTATCTAGGTCCGATTGCCAAATAAGGTTGTTTATCCATATATTTTTGAATAGTACACTTGAAATAAAGCAAATTTAGACTGACATATTTTATCCCTTAAACACAAAATAGTTTTTATGATTATCAACACTCTAGGTGCTCTATGTATCCTTTCACATACTTGCATTGCACTATTTGAATTGCTATGCAGAAAATTTGAGTAAATTAACCGACTATAATTCGATGCACGAATATAACCTTCAATCAGAGATTTTGTTGTTTCATGTTTAATAATATATGTGGTGAAGAAAATACAATGTGTGAGTAGTTATTTAAAAAAATGCTGTGCAAGCACCTATAGTAAAGTTTGGGTACATGGTGCTACGGCGATTTTCTTTTTGGAAACATACTTAAGCGATGATTCTTTTATGAACAATTCTTGGAATACTGCCCTACATCATTGTGAGTATATTTGTACAAAAGTGCATCAAATTATTGTAAATTTAACAATTCATGTTCAAAACAAAAAAAAATGTTGACGAGATAACAGTTTATGCTGAATTTGATAGCGTCTTTGCCAGCTTTGTCGTACAAACTGAACAAGATGCATTATAATCAGTGAGTCGAAACAGAACCGAACTAAAACAGAAATTAACTGGAGTTCCAACGTGAACAGAAACCGTAACCGTTAGATTAATGCACCACAATGTTATGTAATCAAGATGTAAGCTTCAGGTGTCGTAATGTTGTATTGTGTTAAGTAAGTTGTGTTTGGTTAAATAAATTCATTAATATAATTGCAAATATGTAGGATAATATGCCAGGAATGCTTCATTAAAAAATCATTACTGTAACTACTATAGTATCCGAAAAAGAAAAAAAAAGCCGTTGCACGATATACCCATACATCACCTCCTAAACATACCCCGATATACCCCAAACATTACCGTACCTACTTAAAGTTACTTGTAGTACCTCGTTCAATTTCAGTGTTTATTATGCAAATATAAAAGATCAACTGCAAAGAAAATTAAATTGATCTTTATGGTTGGAGTTTTTGTTGGGAAAACATCTTTATTTCTGCATAATTAAGAATTTACCTTTTCTTCTCCGCCTCTTTGTTTAGCCTTAAGTATCTCTGCATACTCTTAAAACAAAAATTCACGGAAACCGATACTGGCACGAACAAAATTTCATCAGAGGACTTTGTTTTTCTTGCAGTGATGTATAGGCACTTAATCTCACTATTGTACTTGTATTCTACATCCCAGTACTTTTTAACTAAAAAGAGGTTTTAAATTAATTAAATACATATGGCTTGTACCAATAATTTTGAAATTAATTAAATTGTAAGCACTGCACCTTCAGTCAGTTCCTTGTAAACTTGTAAAGTTATCGCAGCATCTTTACGATTCGTGCAGCCGATTTTCGTGAACTCTGAAAGCTGTTGAAAGATTATATTTTGTTGTGGAAGAGATCGATTCAATTGTTTACCAGTATTTCGTTCATTGCAGAAAGTATTGTAGGTTATGTCACAGCCAGCAACAGCCAGGACATAGTCGCTGGACATAGGATACACAATAGCAGGCTTTACGCACTCCCTGTATATTGCGATTTTGAGATGAGTTGATACCCACTTTCCGTCTTTGTCGCTAGCATCGGCAGCATTTGGCAGTGTTCTACAATTATTTATCGGCAGCAGTGCTCGCTAATGGCTTTACCGGCTGTTGCATGACGAATTTATTTGATTTATTTGACGTTTAACGAATTATTTTAAAATCGGCACATTTCCGTCCTACTAAAAATGTGGAACAACTTATAACCCTTGAACATGCTCTTCGCAGACAGTCGTAGACGCCACGGTAAGTATGAAGTGGATACGAGAAGGTAAGAGTTATTAGTTATAATCTACCCCTTATCTCTTACCCTGCTGCTGGTGTTAACAAATTGACATTTGCTGAGTGTGCTTTGTAGCTGTTGTTTTGTATGTATGTGACCAAATAAATACCTAAGTAAAATATTCTAGTTGACGGTTCCATCCAGCAAGAAATTATAGCATCAACCAGTAATAGTTCCCCTAGCTTTGCACCAGTAATTTGCAAAAGAAAAGGTACGAAATTGAAAATAAAACCGTTCACCTATTTACTTAAAATTTCTTTTTCCACAGTTTCACCTACCGAAGAGTCCACCAAGGAAAACACCCCGTTACAAACAAAGTAAGATGTTTAAATTGATTGACTTGACCATATACCCTAGCCTATAATAATGTGACATTATGTATCTAATAATTTTAATCTTTTAAACTTAACCGTGTTTTACTTGGTAATGCACTTAAGTGTAGTAACATTGTTACTATTCCGAAAATGCCTCATGTAATATGTGTATTTTGTGTATTGTTAGTATTATTACTTACTAAAATTGACCTAATATAATTGTGCATATTTGATTTTAAACATTAAAGTATGTACTATTGTTAATTGTAATATTACTAATATTTTAGTAATTATTTGGACGCTAACATTGCACATATTTATGTAGTATGTAGGTAATTTACAAAAGTACGGCTTGTATTTCTGTAATATCAGTATCAAAGGTATTACCAATAATTAATAGGGATGTAAACTATAAATACATTTTAGAGGCAAATAATGCGTTTGTCTAATAACTAGATGCTCTAACGTTGCACCAATGTTAATAACTAAATTATACATTAGAAGATGGTATGTATTAAATATAGCTTTTAAGGTTTAGTTCGCGATAGTCGGTCAATTTTTGTAAAATACAAATTATAATTGAAATTTGTTTGTGATTGTCAGATTTTGTTATAATTATTAATCTCAGTTATTTTACTATAATAAATATCGACATTTTTACAAATGTATGAACTAATCTTTGTAAACATTACTAATGTTAATACTAATGTTCAGAATTGAAAACAGTCCTTAATAAAATTGATCTTACTCATATACGTATTGCATTTTATATTCTATGTGAAGATTCAAGAACAGTTTTAATATTTATTGTATTTGCAGTACATATTTATGATTGCATATTATTTATGTGTAACCAAGTTGATTCTCTGAACTTTGTACTGTGAACACAATAAATTTTGAAATTGTTTTTGAATAGAGTTATATTTTCAAATTTTGAATTTCTATTCCGTTTAAAGCTCCCGCCAAAAATCGTCCTGTGATCAGCGCCGTTCGCGGAGCGCGGCCAACAACTAAGTCTGAAATTTTTTGCAATGTGAGTGGCCTATCTATAAGGGGGTTATCTATGCACAATAGGATATGTCCAGCCAGGCCAGGCTGCCATTTGGGTTGCCAGCATTAGATACGTCTCAACAAAGCGTCTCAAAGTAGTGGTCAGGCGCACAGCCAACTGCGATGTAGAGACTGTAGTATTTGCATCTCTTTTTAACTTACGTGTTTAATATGATATGAAAAGTATAAAATAGAGTTTTATGGTGATTTTGCGTTTTTTAAAGGTTTTATCTATAAACGGTTGTTTTAAATTTAGGCTTTTGAGCAAAATCATGTATATGAAAAATTGATTTCTTGCTTAACCGTTAATATGATTGCTGCTTTCTTTATATACATATAAAGCCGATGAAGGCTAGTCATGGGAAATACAAACCATTTGTTGATTGCTCTTATAGTTTTGGAACCACAGTTGTCTTAAATTTAGGCTTTAGAGCAATATCATGTAATTTAAAAATTGATTTGTTGCTTATCCATAAATGTCACCAATGCTTTCTTTGTATACATATAGAGCTGATGAAGAGTAGTTATTGGAAATGCAAACCATTTATTGATTGCTCCTATAGTTTTCAAACCACGGTTGTTTTAAAATTAGGATTTTGAGCAAAATCTTATAATTTAAAAATTAATTTGTTCCTTAATCGTTAATGTCATCACTGCTTTATTAGTATACATATAGAGTTTATGGATAGTATTTATAGTAAATGCAAATAATTTGTTGATTGCTCTTATAGTTTTCGAGCCATAGTTGTTTTAAATTTTGGTTTTTGAGCTTTTGTGTAAAATCTTGAAATTTTAAACGTGTTTGTTGTTAACCTATTAATATTAGTGATGGTAATCACTAATACTCACTCGAATTTATCGCTCCATTTAGTAGAGGAAATCTTACAGCTGTCCGTAGATGATCATTTGAATTTTTGTACGAAATTTTTATGATAAAGCTGCGCTGACGAGTCCTATAAGGGCGAAACAGCTTTTGTTGATCCAGGTTCATGGAACCAAACCTGCCGAATTTCAGATAGTATATGCAAGTCATCGTTGAAGTTCTTCGAGTTATATTCTCTGCAATCAAGGTTAGTAAATATTGTATATTAATGAATGTACACAATTTAATAATCACACAGGTTTCACAATTAATACTACATAGATATCAGATAAATAAATGAATATAGTGTCAGTTTAGCAAGTTGAGTGTGCTAAACACAGTGGGACTAGTGAAATTTACGTAAAACGTTGAATATATCTGAAATTACATGTATTGAACTATTGAAAGGCCTTCGTATGTTGCCGAATTCGACGCGAGCTCCCCCCTGTGGGCATGTTTGAACTAGTGTTGCGATAAAAATCTGCAGCCTCGTGCAAGAGGGCGCCAGCATCTGCACATACGAGGGGCGCTCATAAAGCACTCCCTTTTTGCTCGATAACTTGCCGAAAAATTTAGATTTTCACAATATTTTTACGGAATATGATACTAGACAAAGCATATAATGCGTACGTATGGAGTAATAGTGGGATTTAGCCTACAACGGTGCGTTCTGAAAATAACTTTGCCAATATTTTTGTTTGTCTGAAATATGTGATGACCTATCACAAGAGTAATAGTTCCCGGTTATAAGCTACTTACTGAATGTTATTTATCTTTATAATTTAAACGATGAATAAATTATATCTAACTACATGACATTTTATATGCCTTTTATAATTTTTTTTCTCAATAACTAAGCATCGCACAACATTGCGGTTTGCAGTTTTATATTCAGCTTTCATTACTCTATCACGTTGTGTACTCAGTTGGAATCTAAATTTTCCAACTACATATATAGGGAATACATAAGTTGCATGAGATTGTTGATTCATTTTTATTTATTTTCTCAATGACTCAACATCGCACAGCATTACGGTTTGCATTTTTGGATTCAGCATTCATTAATCTATCATTTGTGCACTCAGTTTATATCGAAATTTTAGAACTACATATTTAGTAATTTTCGGATCTTGTACCAGGAATGCATAAGTTGCAGGAGATCTTTTATTCGTGTTTATTTATTTTCTCGGTAACCAAATATCGCACAGCATTGCGGTTTGCAATTTTGGATTTAACATTCATTACTGTATCTGACTATGCAGTCAGTTTAAATTGACATTTTCCAACTACATATTTAGTAATTTTAGGATGTTGTACCAGGAATACATCCTTTTCATACGCGTATGCGTATCACCTGTCCCTGCCCCACATAATTTTGGTCACATGATTAATGTCACAGGTTAATGCAACGTCGACTTGTTGTGATCTAGTGAGTCTACCTTGCTTACAGTTAGTAAATCGTGCTTGCGGTAATTTCCATTATTTCTCGAGCGTGCTTTCAAGGTTTTTGTAAAATGTCTGTTTGCAAAATGTAAAATCACACATCTACTAATTTTCCTCGTCCATCATTCTTATCTAAGAAATCTTCTTATGTAAGTATCTTATGATAAATGTTTCCTATTCGAAAATAATTACTTTATATGAACTAATGAGAAAAAAACTAATGAGGAAATGAGGAAAATGTCCAAAAAGGTTTCAGAAACTTAAGGTGCGTTTCGCACCAATGTTAGTAGTATGTGTTATTAACAATTTGACATTTCGCAACCAATGAGAAAGGAGAGAGTGGTGATCTTGCCTTTCTTATTGGCTGCGAGTGAAGATTTCTTAGCAACACATGTTACTAACTTTGGTATAAACCCGCCATCGATGTCAATGGCAATGTCAAAATCGATGATCGAGGTGATCCATGAAACTGTAAATCCATTACCAACGCAACCACAAGGAAATTAATATCCAATTAAATATGGCATAAAATATTTAGACTTTTATAATGCTGTACAGTTTATTATAGATATCTTTATTAAAAATTTAAAAATGTACAAATACAAGAAGATAAAAATCTATATAGGCACTCTATGGCACAAATTTAGTGCAATTACAATAAAGATCTGAAAATATCTGCAACAAAAACGTTTGTAGGCTTTCATCGATTATAAACAAATCTAAGAAATGTATCATATATAAAAGTTTCAAAGATTATCACAGACGAATCGGGCAAGAAAAATATAGGATTGGCATTTCGTTAACCCATATTTAAAAGCATGCCCTCGATTTAAATACTTACCACTCTAAAAATATATACAAAATATAAAATATATGTAAAATTATGTACAAAATGCATGCCATCTCATCTTAAATGGCACTTGATTATTGTCAACTGTCTGACAGTACATGTTCACTTAATAGTAGACCTTATAAAATTAATTAAGTAGAAAATGGATCAATTCCCTTCAGCTCAGACGGTGGTCTCGCCTTTACGGTGTAAAGGTTGTAGTTCCCTTTGTAAGCGATCGAAATCATTATAGTACTCATGATCGGACTCTTCCTCGGAGCTTCTCTGTGGCATGTAGGCTGGTGCTACATTCACAGATTCAGCACCTGGCGTTGTCACTTGAACTGTCTCAGGGACGGTAGGGATTCCCAGCGTCTGACTTGGGGGGTCGTTACTCATAAGGTACTCGGGGTTATCAATATTAGTCTTACAAAAGTCTGGATAAGGCCGAAACACGTTCGCAGTAGCACTACCATCGGAGGTGCTTTTTGCCTCGCCCATCAGCTCCACGTACGTGGATGGTGTTTGTGTTTGCTGTGGTGAGGGCACCAGGTAGTCGTCCTCATCAACTGGCAGCTCCAACTTAACTGTGCCTACTTGCGCTTGCGATCTACCAGAGTCGTACTCATCGGAGCCCAAATCACTGCCCTTGTACTTTATGGAATCTCCACAGTAACGGATGCTGGAGCCGTCTGAGTTTTGCACATTGCGCATGGTACTAGGATCAATCCCATGTGCCTGTGCGTACCTTAGCCTCTCCTGGTTCCAGTTGTGCTGATTCTGAGGAGCACAGCTACCATCAGATGTCATATGTGATCCAGAAGGCCACTTCATAGGTGTTGGAGGCGGTGATATCGATAGTGATGACATTCCGGTAGGGAATGGAGCTCGGGATTTTGCTTGAAGGCACTCGTCGAATTCGGCTTGTGAATGGTCTATCGATAAAGTCCTCACAGTGTCTCTATCGTCCTGTAATGAAAACGGTGAAATGAACAAATGAATAAATCTATTTTTCTACGCATACGTAAGTTGTTAATTACACACAGACTTATGGCTAGTAAATTAGTTATTACGTAACAGTTATTACATACATCCGAATGTCAGATGCATTTATGACATAACTAGTGACATAACGAATGTGATGCTGTAAGTGCTAACGTTTTTTGATACACAATACATTTGATAATTTGTGTAAAAACAATTGCCCCATTATAGTTCCCCATAACGTAAAAGTTATGGGGGATTTATTTGTATGAGCATTGGCAACAGTTTAACATCTACTTTTTAAATTGTCATAATTGTCATATGATGGTTAATATCAAATATTACCATGAGTATCTGACAACGAAAATGTATCAATTTCTGCTTATTTTTCATTATTACCACTGAGAGTGGAAAAAATAGCACACAAAACATGAATTGTAAGGCTCGAGAAATGACACAACTCGCCGGTTTGCAACTCGTTGCGTAAACTTTCACTTTGTGCTTAATATGCTTCTTACAACTCTCATTATTGTAATATACTATTATAAAAATGTGACACAAAAATAACTAATAATTACCGATTGCATTAATTCCAAAATAAAAGAACTATTAATTCATAATATAGGTTTATAAAGTGATTTTTGTTGTTGCAAATAGTTAATATTGTTCCATTTTTATATATCTGTCAATATAAGAAACAAGGATAGTTTATTCAGCCAGAGAAAAAATATATATTTACCTGATGTGGGTAATGCTGCATCTGCAATCTCATATGTACATCTCCAGGTATGGCCAAGTATCTACCAGGATCTCTAGACATCTTGGCAAAGTCGTCTTCCAGTTCTTTGAAGCCAGGCCGACTCTCAGCATCCAACATCCAGCACTTGATCATAATCATATAAACGTCTATCGTGCATATTTTAGGCTGGGGCAGCCTTTCACCATTTTCCAGGAGCTCAGGAACGTCTCTAGCAGGAATGTTGTCGTAGGGTCTTCCTCCATAAGTGAGTAGTTCCCAGATAGTCACACCAAAAGCCCACACATCTGATTTGTGTGTGAATATTCGGTGCTGTATACATTCCAATGCTAGCCATTTAATAGGCATCTTGCCACCTGCAGCCTTGTACTCCTCTTCATTAAAATCTAGAAGCTTGGCTAGGCCAAAGTCGGTTATTTTAACACATGCTGGTGATTGTACCAAAACGTTTCTGGCAGCCAAATCTCGGTGAACTAATCGCTTCTCTTCTAAATAAGCCATCCCACGAGCAATTTGTGTACACCACGAAAGCATGGATTTAGAACCTATGCGCTCTTTATTCTTCCGAACAAAATCCAAGAGGCAGCCAAGTGGCATTAGTTGAGTTACGAGCATCATTTGAGAAGTCATACAAACAGCTAAAAGCTGGAGTAAATTAGGATGTTCAACGCTTGCCATTATATATGCTTCAGCTAAAAATTCTTTACTCGTATTAGCCCCAGTGTCTTCACGCAAAACTTTAATAGCCACAGGAATTTTTGAGCTTTCACCTTCTGGTACCCAAACACCTTTGTAAACTGTGCCAAAAGCACCGTATCCTAGAATTCCTCCCCTACGCATTTCTGCTTCTTTAATTATGCGCATTTGCGCTAAGTTTGGAGGCATATTCGTGGGTCGCAATGGTTCATTATCCTCAAGTCCTGTTAGTGCAATAGTCATTTTTAAAGCATCTTCTTTGACCTTCGCCTTCCTACAACAGTGCACTGTGGTGCCCATCACAATAACCCCTACGATAATCACAACAATCGCCACTAAGGTGATCATCATTACTGGAGTCTTATTCGATACAAGCGACCCTAAAAGCTGGCCCCCCATTTCTGATGAACAGTATGACTCCGAGTTGTCTTGCGGAAATATACGATGCGGATATTCTGGAGGGCAGGTGACAGCACACGTGAAGCTGCTTAAATTTGAGGGGTGTCCATTCTGATAGATCTTCAATGTCTGACAGGCGAGGCAATGTTCTGGTCCTGGACCCGTGCAACCTCTACACTCTTTATGACATTCTATACAATGTTGGGTGGTATTATCCGCAAAATGGTCGGTGGGGCACTCGTCCTCACACTGCTCGCCCCTCTTGTAATTTGTGCACTGTTGGCAGACTAGCTCGTGAAACCCATAGCCAGTGCACTTCTTGCACCTAGGATGGCATTTCCTGCATATCGGTTTTCCAGCAAGTGCCTTCAGGTATTCTTCCTGTATCTGCACTGACTCGTAGAAGTGGCCATCGGGGCACGCCTCGTTCTTTTGCAGGCATACAGTATTGCCATCGTTAATAATGGCCTTATCGCATGAGTTGCAACCACCTAGACCAAAGATCTTTAGAGGACCGGTGCAGCCCTCGATGCAGTTGTCGTGGCAAGAGATGCACTTCCCGTCGGCTGGGTACTTGGTTATGGGGCAAGACGACACACAGTAAGGGCCGTCTTTGAAGTTCTTACATGTAGTGCAGTTGTTCGCACCTGGACCATTACAAGATAGGCCACACTCTTCGTGGCACTTCTTGCACTCCATTCCTTCAGCTCGATATATTCTGAAATAATGAAAAAAATAAGACGTTTAAAACAACACTGATCAAGAAACGTAACAAGCATTTATTACTCATGGTCTGTATTGATCATTATAGTTTCAAATAGTAAGTAACAATTTAAAATTAAATTTTACTTATTCTTTTCTAGCATAAATTGAACCAGCAAAGGCACAAGTTTCATTTCAATACTTGTATATTTAATCAATTTGGAATTAAGATGGTAATAGTTTTAAGAATTTGAAGCTGTGTAATTAATCATAAATTATTGGCCACTAAACGAAATATTAAATAAAACCCAGTTCTGCTGTTTTAGTAAAAAAATATTTTAATACAGCCACTGGTTAAGAGCATAAGATATCAATTAACACTTACCCTGGCAGAGAGCTGCAGTTTTGTATGCAAGTTCTTACATATCTGTAGTTGGCGCAAGACAAACACTGATCTGGCCCAGATCCCCAACAGCCATCCTTATTGCACTCTTCATCACAGACAAGACCATCAGCAGTGCAGTTAGCGGCCAATTTGTTATTTGATAGCATCAACCTATGCTCCTCGCTCTTCCTTATCCTGCCCCAATTAATGTTCTCAGCATAGCACAGCTTCGAGTTCTCTAATATTACCACCGTGCCTGAATTGATGTTCTTAAGCGACTTTAGCTCCAGTGATTGCAGTGACGTCTTCACAATGTACAACGATGAGAAATAGTCATGAAGCGAGCGTCCCCCAATCACCTCTAAGTTTCTGAAGTACGATAAGTTTTTGAAATCGCGGTGAAACGCTTGGATATCAATAAATCCAGTGACTTCTTGTAAAGTATTGAAAACCTCTAATCTGTCAGGGTGCATCTCTGGAATCCTCCTGCCAAAAGTGTAATTACTGAAGATCTCCTGGTAGCCGTTGAAGGAGTTTTCGAGGATGTGTATGTGGCCCTCGATTACAGTGCACCCTTTGAAGCTATCAATGTTGAAGGCGTCGATAAGTTTATCCCCGGGGCAGCTTTTGGGACAGGGTCCTTCACATGGTACACATTCTCCTCGTACTGCTCTCTTATTAGGGGGGCAGTTTCGCACACATGCACCACTATCTTTGAGGAGATGTTCAGGGCAGTTTTTGACACAAGTGGCACCATAAGCGTATTTCCCGTTAGGGTTTTGTTGCCAAGAGTATGTTGTTGGGTTGTATATTTGCATCGACGGACACTCCTGGGTGCAAACACCATCATCGTAGAAGTTCTTGCAGGCTATGCAGTCGTTTTGCTTCGGACCTGTGCAACCACCAGCGCAGAATAAGTGACAACATTCTCGAGGATTAGAACCGAAGCACCTTCCTTGGTAGCACTGTGGACTGCAGTTTTCCTTTGAGAACTTCTGGCAGTTCTCCTCACCTTCTCCCCAGCATCCGGCTTCACAGCTCTTGTGACATGGAGGGCACTCTCTTTCCGGCGAACTAAAGTTGTACACATACACATACTTTCCCACTGGGTCTGTTATAATCTCGTTCCAGTTGATCGTTTTCACATGACAGAGATTGTAGTTGTTGAACAAGCCGATACTTCCATTCAACACGTCCCTCAAAGCAGGCATTTCTAGCGAGTACATCTTGGACAGCGTTACCATCAGAGCAAACTCCTCGTCCCGTACATTGATCTTGAACAGAGTCCTTCCCCTGATGATTTGGAGGCGGGGCAGCACAATTTTATTAATGTCCACGTGGGAGATGAGCACGTAGCCTGTGACTTCTCGGATGTACTGCAGGAAGCTTAGGTCTAGGTTCTGGTCTTGCAGCCATGTCAGCTCGAGGTTACCATCCACATAGGTGCAGTTCGTAAAACGGTCCTTAAGGTTCCTGTAGTGGTGCTCCCGGTTTGACGGTACCGACATCCGCCCATTTGTACCAATGCATACTGAAACAATAAGAACAGATTAGAAACATAAAGGATCAAACTTATATATAGACTAAATTCTACTAGCGAATAGATGTTACATGATTGGTGGCCCCTGCAAAAAGTCTCCTATAGGTGTAGCTGTCTTATACTGGTTTTTGAAGAATTAGCTGTTGACAATTAAACGTAACCTGGATGCATTACTTTCGAATGATACATTCTTTACTTGATTCTCATTAAGTACACGAAAAAATAGCGTGATCCACGCGTTAGAAAAGTGATTTTCCATGCTCGTGTAAACTTAATACACTCGCTCCGCCGCGCTCGCTCGTGAATTGCGAATTGAACATTACACTCACTGAAAAATTGTACTTTTCTTCACTTGTAAAACAATCTGCTATTTTTTTTCCGCCTACCTGCTCTGAAAGTTCATTTTCGCCTACCTGCCCTGAAATTTCATTATTCGGTCCTAAATTGCGAGCGAAAAATCAGATTTAGAGGCATTTGGAGGAATACTTTTTATAAACAAATGTCATTTTGACTGATATGGTGATAGATATATTGTACCTACTCTCTAATTAAAAAGTTTATTAAGTGTAATGTATGTTAGCAGCGATGAAGGCTTGCTTACACCACTGGATATAAGGGAATGTGCCGCTGCAGCTTCTGGTAAGCTAATTAACCAATCAAATCTTAGACTCAGTATGTACCCCAATATCATAAGTTTTGTAGTTGTAAAACGGCCGAAAAATGAACTTTCAGAGAAGGTAGGCGAAAAAAAAAATTATAAACCTTAGATTGCATGATAAAAAAAAACTCTCTGTATATTTATAGCTACAGATACAGGTACCGAGGCTACAGATTAATTTCACTATTACACACGTAGAATTATTCTCTCCAGCGCAACATATGCAATTACTATGGGTTGTTTGATGTGGCGAAGACCCTGGGGAGCATTAATTAGCTTGATAGCATTTACACAGCAACATTTTCGTCTGTATTACAGTTACATTGAAACGGTCGGTTGTCGTGATCGGCTCGGAATGGCGTATAAAATTAATGAGGATAATTAGCCTAGATAGCGGAATGAAAAGGACAGCAGTGGCCGGGTTGTGTCTGTGCTTTGTGTATGTCGATTTAGAAAGCAACGCTGTGGCTGGTGAACTCCAGGTTCGCGTGCCTGAGCTGAATGTTCCCGGCGGAAAAATCGAAGAAATCTTATAAGCGAAATGCATGCACAAATGCAAACACAAACCTATAGTCACGTTGGCTACGTCATGCGGATTGTAGGTAATAGTCGACCAGTTCGCCCACCAGAATACACCAAGATCGAAGCAGCACTCCTATATCGGAGTTGAGGTAAAGAGCAATTAGCGGATAGTACGCGTGTCCGCTGATGACGTTGTCCACCGCGTCACCGCGCCTCATAGGCTATATTTGGTCACAGTAAATACAGAAACGGAGAGGATTGTTATATCGTTGGGGACGTCCTCGAGGTATTCGTGAGAGGCTCACTGCGAAGGGCATGAGGAGGTGATCGGCGGTAAGTGGAGCAGACAGGTATCCGATCTGGTTTTACTTTCGCACAGCGAACACAATGGTCTCGATACGCCGATGCTGGGAAAATAACTGGTCGATTACATGGCGTTTATATTTTTTGCTTGTTCCCAGGAGTAATTTGATGAGGGGATGCTCCCCACGGCACGGTGGACCTGGTACGAAACTTAAGTAACCGTGAAATTTCATTTTAGTACAAGCCCGGTGAGTGGTGGATTGAGGGCAATGTATCAACGTTTAAGTGATTGGGTTTCCGCAGAAGCAGAATTTAGTACTTTCTCACAAAGTAAGAATGGCTTGATTAAAGATAAACCTGAACACAAACGATTCAATCGATATTTAATTCTAAATGGACCGTCATAATGTAAAGACTCTGAGTTACTCGTCTGAGTAACCTTTTTTTCACATCTTTATTTTTCGTACTAAATGCACATTTCGGTCAAACTTTCGAACTTTCGAAGGGAATTCAAAATATCGCTCTACATGGGGCAAACATTCAAAGTGTTGTTCTTTAGCTTATTTTAAGAATATTTTATGCTTTGAAGATTTTTGGTTTTTTTTTCGGAAATAGTTGGCGATGAAGGCTTTTCTATAAAAATATTTGTTTGTTGTTGTTTAGTGCAAATATTGAAAGTCAGGTTACTCGTGGTTGGCATAAGTTAGTGAATACATCTCGCGACTTTTATTTCATCTTCATTGTCTTTAAAATGTTGCCAGCGAAGATATCTATCATGAATTATACGAATGCCGAGATGACATGACTGACATGCATTTCATGTATTTCATATAGATGATGTGTATCCAAGAATTGTGTCTAGATGATGTGTATCTAAATGGAATTGTAGACAGTACCGCTAATTGCTTATTGAGGAGTATGTTTGTAAAAGAAACTATTGATGCATATTATTTTGCTGTTATGGCCGATGGTAGTAGAACAGAATATAAATTCATCATTATGCCATTAAGGCAGTTAAATTAACATATCCGACAATTTTAGAATATTTTGAAGAATATCTGATGCAACCGCAAAATGGCTAGACGCGTTGTTCATTAAAAAATGTACCATTTTGTGTTTGTTCATACATTTGAACAAATTCTAGAAGTCGCTTCAGGAGTTCGTCTATTGCTTCAGAGTGAAAAGTTTGATTTATCTAAAGCTTCTCTTAGTATTAAAACTTTAATTGTAACCTTTGAAACTCTGGGGGAAAATGAACAACACTTTGATAAGTTATATAAAAATAAATCAATTTTGTAGTTTAAGTAATAATTGTACGTCCTGAATCTGATTACTTAAATTATAGAATTAATTAACCTTAATATGAGAAATACCATAGAAATAAATTTTAGTTCGAACTGCAGTTAAATGAATAATATAAAACAGCGTCAAGAAAGCGAAAACGCCCAAAAACATTACAATCATTCTTGTAGTATGATGATACTTGTTCAATTTCAAAGTTAATTTTCGAAGTAATATTTGCGACTAAATACTAGATAATAACATAGAATTTAAAGTGAAATTTTCCGAAAAAGTAAAATATTCTAAGGGTACCTACTGAAGCTTTGCACACAATGCCAAAGTGCTTCTTGGAAATTGAACTTTTGAACAATTTCTCTTCATTGATTCTGAAAATTACTCTACCAATCCATTCTACTTCTCCTGCTCTGGTTTCATCTGACTGGATTTTTCGCTTTTTTTCTGTTCGTTTCATCTTCATACCAAGTTACTTTCGCTTTCATTAGTGCTCAATTTTCATTAATGTTTAATTTTGTTCTTATACATTGTGTACTGATACGGTTGATACATCGATCTCAGACTACCTATTACTTTATACGTTAAATCGAGATAACGTATCTCAGCATAAAATTGACAAAAAAGTTGTTTCTATTCTATGAAGTTGAAGGAGCTAGCTAGATTCTTTACTTCTTCTATCTGCCGTTTTTCGTTCGTCATTTATTTATTTATTTGTATATTTATTTTTTATTATGACTTGTGCCTTCGCTATTTGTCCAAAAATTTTGGCGCCCCTGTATTTTGCCGCCCTGGGGTATAGCCCTCGTAGCCCCCCTCCCCTAAATGCGCCACTGGTTGTGACCAGTGAACTATTTCCCAACCATCACGTTTCTAAAGAAAAATCTTTATTTCTACTAGAAAAGTTGAAAACATTTTGCATATAAGTAAAAGGACTTATAGTACATTTTGCCCCATCAATTGTTGTACCCAGATCACATTCATCGTATTCAGGCACTTATTCCTGCTGATTTTCATCAACGTATTGCGTTTTGTCAGTGGGTTCTGCAAACATTCGTTCAGATTCTTCGACTACTGACGCAGATTATTTTTACCGATGAAGCAAAGTAGGAATTTCTCAAGCAATTCAATACTGAATTTTCACAATAACCACGAGGGTGTCAATTTGAAAAGTTGCCATCGACGTTTTTCATTGATTATTTTTATAATGACTCAAAACAGTTTGGTTGGTTTGGAGGGGGAACCAAAATGGCATGGGTAGTGTCGACCCTCTACCCACCCTTTAAGCCACAGCCACCTTCATCTAAAAAAAATAAATGGCACCCCTCTACTTATGATACATCGTTGGAAAGTTCTTGAAAAATGCTTTCCAGTCATTATTAATACAATATGATATGGTCAACTAGTTTTGGAATTAAGTGCAAAACTGTTGAATTAATTAAATACAAATAACATGTTAAAGTGAATGTTGGAAATGGTTTTCTTGTTTTCTAAACAAAAATATGATCTGCTTTCAAACTCCTCGCACATTTCTAAAAGGTTTGTCTAGTAATAGCTCGACATTATTGTGCTATTCTTTCTCGTAATTGTTCAATAGTATCTGGTGGCGTTTTATAAACTACAGACTTTAAGTGACGCCATAAAAAATACCTAGAGGTGTCAGATCTGATGATCTAGGATTCTAGGAGGCCATTTGATAGGCCGTCTTCTTCCAATCCACTGATTTGGATAGTGACCGTATAACCATGCTCTAACTGGAAGTACATAGTGAGGAGGAGCACCATATTGTTGAAAATGTAATGTATTTTCGGTAAGTCCATAATTTCCATGTTGATCTGTTTGGTTTTCAACCTCCTGAAGTACGAGAGAAGTATGAATTCATCCAGCAAATTAGCATAAATTTTGCCGTTCAAATTTCCATTAATTTCAACAGCGATTATTTGTTTAAGGGGTCCCTTGAAATCTGTAGTTTATAAAACATAAATGAAAGATGAACCGGATATTATTGAATAATTACGAGAAAGAATAACACAAGAATGTTGAGCTATTACTAGACAAACCTTCAAAAAGTTCGCGAAGAGTTTGAAATGAGGCTATATTTTTGTATAGAAAACAATGGAAGCCATTTCCAACTTTTACTTTAACATGTTAATTGGATTTAATACATTGAACACTTTTGCACTTTATTTGCACTTAATTCCAAAACTAGTTTACCAAATCATATTTTACTAATAATGCATTTTTCAAGAGCTTTCCAACGATGTATCACAAGTAGGGGGGTGCCGTTTAATTTTTTTAAATAGAGGTGGCTGTGGCTTAAAGGGTGGGTAGGGGCTCGACACTATATACGCCATTTTGGGGAGGGGGAACTCCGAACCACCCAAACGGTTTTGATCAATTTTAAAAATAATAATTAGTTCTATGAAAAAAGTCGGTGGCAACTTTTCAAATTGACACCCTGTATATGAACTGAACAAAATTCATTGAAGTACAAGAAAACTGTTTTCACGTCAGTTTTTATTGAACGTTTGGCATAGATTTCTGGGTAACAGGGTAATTGGACCGGTTTTCTACCAGCAAGGCTCACCGGTAAGGTGTATAGAATTTTGTTGGAACATACGCTACCTGACTTGCTAGATCTAAGAGGCATTAGTTAATAAAAGACAGTTTTTTCGCAAAACAAAGCGACATTCCGAAAATCATCAAAAGACAAAATATTTCTAAAATAAGCCTAATAATAACCCTTTGAGTTTTTACCTCATGTTTAGTAAACACCTTGTATATTCATATCTGGGAAATATTCATCCTAGTGAATTATAGCCTACATTATATGATCGTTAAATAATATACTATAATACCCCAGCGGAATAGTGTTTTTATTTAATTTTTACTTTTTAAATTTATTTCATTTAGCAACATTTTTGAATAAAAATTTTCGAATTTTATTACCAACATCGCCACGTGTAGTTTTTTTTAATCCAATTTAGAAATAGTCTGCATATTGCTTTCAATAGTATCACTTATTTGAATTATCGACCTATCAAAATATCAAGCTCGGATTGTGCAAGACCATCATGCGTTTCGTAATACGGAGAGATAAATTAAAACTATGCAAGTGAGAGATTTTTTTCTAGATGCAATGATTAATCCAGTTGTCGAAGTATACTTTACGTTAGAGTGCACTCTTAGTACAAACTTTGCGTAGATACATTTGGCATATTGAATATTCGCATCGAAATGAGTGCCAGACTTTCCAAGAAGGTATTGGTTATTGCAAGCATCGGCTCATCAAAATATCTAACTATGAAAGAGCGAATATTTGCATAATCATATTTGAGGAGCAGCAACTCATCGAAACAGATTTTTTCAAAGTGTAACAATTTGAAAAATTGATTGCCAGTTCCCTATAATTATTTAACAAAATTGTACGAGAAACATGGGATAATTTTGGAAATCGTTAAAAATTGAGAATTTGGCCGTAAATACACACAAAAGTGCAAATACTTCTCAATTAGTACATATTATTACTTCATACGAGAATCCAATCTTCAGAATATAAGGGAAACTCTAGTCAACACCTCATCATCCATTACCTATGACTAAGGCCAATTAAACAGTCGGAATTAGTGTCTTGTAAGCACTCAAGTAGCACACCCAGAAACCGGAGCGATTGATACCGACACACGGGGCCCCTCGATTTACATAACAGCCGGATCAAATCGTTAACAGCGTTTCCATTTACATAAACAAGAAACGAGCCTCGCATTTTCCCCATCAGCAGATGACGATGTACGAAGCTACACAGCATGCAGCGGAGAGCGAGATTCCTTCCAGAAAAGGCAGTGGTTACCACCGGCGCCACTGACTCGTTCCTAACGGGATTCTTTGTGGCCCCCTCCCTCAACATGCACACAATTCCAGTGCATGATGGTAAGTAGCGCGCCGAGGGAATAATGGACGAGAGAAAAAGGAGCTCTTTCGCCTTTTGCGGAGGAGACCTGCACATGGTCTGCGGAGAGGTACCAGGGTACGACGAGCAAAGTTCGAACTGTTGTAATCTTGCGATCGTAACGGTGCGCGGCGTTGGCCGAAAGGAATTCGCGTTGTCTTCAAGGATGCGGCTTACATGGAATGATTACTGCACCAAAAATAATGAATTACAAATGTACACAGTTCGTATTTTGCAAACCGGCGTTTAATATACACTGCCACATATAAAGAGATTAATGTTTCAATAAATTGTGATTTAAAAAATATTGTTTTACTTTATTTGCTGTAAAACAAAAATGCGAAGGATTTTTTTCATAATACAAATCATTACGTAAGATTCCTAACAGATGCAACTTTCGATTGCACGTGCACGTCTTATCGGTAACATACGAGTTCTTCAAACACAAATTCATAGATATCATTTTACGGGAAGATATTCTTAAAAAAAAAAACTTTCGTACTCAATTTTTTACATGAGATATTTCTAGAGTTCCTTTCAATTTTTTTTGTTTGTTTAATTTACTACATTATATTTGATTAATTTTATAGAAAAAATACAATGACAATAATCGACAAGTAAATCAAATATGGGAAGCAAGGGTGTGCGCGAGAAGACCAAAGGGAAGACCATACAAAAATGAAATACGCAACTAGAGGAACTGCTAACAAGAAGAGGAAAAACATGGGCGAAAGGCAAACCAATCGCAAGAAACAAAAATAAGTGGACAAACTTTGTATACCATAGAGACTAAGTGTGTAAACAGTGAAATTAAACTGTACACCTTACACCTTATTGATTGAGAAAACATAAATATTTTCAATCATAGGATTATAGGAAAAATAGGGTGAGTGGTTAGTCTATGGGGATTCCAACTCACCCCTAGCAGAGATTTCGATTAATTAAATTACTCGCAATTTCCGCAATCAACCCTTTGTAACTGCTCGCGGTGATTGATTAAATTCGCGAATTAAAAGCGTCAATTAAATTAATCGAAATCTCTGCTGGGGGTGAGTTGGAATTCCCATAGACTAACTACTAGGATGTCGTTTAAGTCGTAATTTTGTTGAACGAGTTATAACCGTACCCTTCTATACGGTATTGTTGTCAGTTTCATTGTTGCCACTCTTTCCATGTCTGGTCGTCGTTTGATTTTGTTTTTGCAACTTCCATCATTCGTTACACAAGAGTTCAATATAAAGATAGGTAGTGTTTTTTCAAAAATGTTATTTCTACAGTAACTAACATCCTTTCGCTATTTTTCGACGTACCTAATGTCGAACTATGTCGACTGAGGCATTTTCCCCGCGCGATGTGTTTGACGATCCCCTCGTCGTAGAAGTAGGCTGCCAGTCCATTTAACTAACGTAAGTGGATACTGAAAATGTCTTGGAGAACAGATCGGGAATCGGGAAGATCGGGTAGACAGTGGATCGGGAAACTTGTGATGAAGAATCCGTATGAAGTTCATCTGTAGTGAACCACCTGTTGTGCCCAATATGCGCATCAACAGTTGCTTTCAGTTCGTCCGTGATCACGGTAAGGCCGCCAGAGTATAAACTATACCACTTTCCACCTCATTCATCATACCTGCCCGATATACTTCAAGGAGTTGACGGTGGATTTCGGCAGGATGAGTGTTTTTGCATTTACGAGGCATGTTTTTTAAGTAAGTACCGTTTTGATATTTTGCCGATTCAGTGCTGCGGTGGGTATTCCGCGCATGCACGCTGTGTACCTGCATCTATTGGCAAGGCTGAGATGCCATTACGGCAACAATCGTCCGTGATTACGTGTGTTAGCAAGCATTTAAAATGGCAACGCCGATTGAGAGTCCCGCCGACTGTGATGTTCGGTCTGTTATTCGTTTTCTGAGTGCAAAAGGCTTAAAAGCGATCGATATTCAACGTGAGATCTGTGCAGTTTACTGAGAAAACATTATGAGCGATGGAATGGTTAGAAACTGGATTCGAGCATTTAAAGATGGCCGCACAAATGTGCATGATGACGAACGGAGTGGGCGACCTTCAGCCATTACAGACGATTTGGTGCAGAAAGTTGACCAAAAAGTAAGAGAAAACATACGCTTTACGATAAGTCGTTATCTGATGACTTTCCCCAAGTTTGTCGAAGTGTTCTTTATGCAATAGTGTCTGAACGATTAAATTACCGAAAGCTGTGCTCACGCTGGGTACCGAAAATGTTGACGGAGGTGCACAAAACCAAACGTATGGGCAGTGCTTTAACTTTCCTTGAGCGTTACCATGGCGAAGGTGATGATTTTTGCAGCCAAATTGTTACGGGCGATGAAACATGGATAGCCTACCATACACCTGAATCAAAACAGCAATCTATGGAATGGCGGCATTCAACTTCACCCAAGAAAGTGTAATTCAAATAAACAATTTCAGCCCGGAAAATCATGCGCCCACTCCGTTCGTCATCATGCACATTTGTGCGGCCATCTTTAAATGCTCGAACCCACTTTCTAACCATTCTATCGCTCATAATGTTTTCTCCGCAAACTGCACAGATCTCACGACGAATATCGATCGCTTTTAAGCCTTTTGCACTCAGAAAACGAATAACAGACCGAACTTGCCAATAGATGCAGGTATTCAGCATGCATGCGCGGAATACCCACCGCAGCACTGAATCGGCGGAATATCAAAACGGTACTTACTTAAAAAACATGCCTTGTAAAAACCGAATCACCACGCGTACTTCACAATCGAATTACCCTCGTATTATTATTTTAAAAACATGCAGGTGGTCGAATATATCATTGTTGAAACGATTAATGTAATTCCATACCGATTCTGCGAAATTATTACTCGCTTCATCATTCGCCATCAATCAGCACATCAGCCAATTCGAAGTTTACATATCGTTTAATCCAAAATATTTGGGAATTTTGAGAGTTGTAACATAATACATTAGAGTACATAACGAGTCACGATAGGTCCTCGATAAGTCGCATTCATTTTATAGAAGATAATGCAAGATATCCATCTTCATGGGTGGAAGTAGCATTCCTAATGCGGTATCTCAACATTAAAATTTGATATGAGCGTCACCATTTTCGTGTCATTTTTGATCCCAATAGATTCTAACAAATTCTCCTAATTATCACTTGTGCTGCCAATCCCTACAATTTTTCCAACAAGCTAGAAGTACTCAATCTTTCACCAATTTTCTACTACCTTTGACTGCTAAGGAATTTTAACAATGTTTCACAATCATTTTATAGAAGATAAAGCACGATATCCATATACATGGCTGGAAGTAGCATTCCTAATGCGGCATCCCATCATTAAAATTTGATTTGAATCGTCACCATTTTCGTATCATTTTTGATCCCAATAGATTCTAACAAATTCTCCTAATTATCACTTGTGCTGCCAATCCCTACAATTTTTCCAACAAGCTAGAAGTATTCAATCTTTCACCAATTTTCTACCACCTTTGGCTGCTAAGGAATTCTAATAATGTTTCACAATTTTCCTATCTCATTTGTATATCTTCATTCCATTCAATAGTAGGTACTTCTGAATCCAATTATTCGCTGATAATCGATTTAAATCATTCTCGATCCAGAATCTAATAAATACACTTTATGAGTGGTATAATCTTTAAATCTGCTGATAAAGATAGCCACATGGAGGTAAAAAACGTATTGGAAAAATTGTTCGTAGATTCTTTGAGTTCATGTCAAACCGGCAGAAAATACATTCTAAACCTGAGAAGATCGTTGTACAATTTTCGTTGTACAATTATCATCCAAGTTGTTAGACCTCAGCATTGCTCATATCCAGCCTATTGCACTAAGATTATCTTACCCTTACTATGCCGCACATCTAATGCCATTTATAACTTATTATCTGCACAAAAGCAAGTTTACTCGGACTTTCCATCGGGATCTTCGCACGGGAACAAAAGAGGCCCGGTCAATTTCGAAAACCCCGACGGCCTTGCCTGCTTCATTTCAACTCCCGCCCTCTCCAATTCCCTTCTCACCGTCTTTGTGTCTCACAATGCAAGTCACCGCATATCATCTCTCGCCTCGTTTAGCCGGTCTCTGCAGCGCTGTTCATTTCGAGACACGACTCTTTTAATTGCGTTGGGTAATAGAAACACCATGTGATGATATAAGAAAAAATAGCTTGTTACTTGCTGGGATAGAGATATCGGTTTAAAAGCAGTGTCTAATAATCTTTCTAAACTAACAAACAATAACATGCAACAATTTTCAAGTTCTTTTACTTCAAAATTACTTGCTGGGATGGAGATATCGGTTTTAAAGCAGTGTCCAACAATCTTTCTAAACTAACAAACAATAACATGCAACAATTTTCAAGTTCTTGTTTAAAACAATTTCTAACGTTTTTGAACAAGAAATACGTAAGCAAATAGTGGAGTTGTATGGTCATCATTTGGTTGAATAAAATCGCATACGTTCGGGTGTCATTGTGTTACTTATTCACTTACAGACCCGAGCATATGTACGGTTCTCAACAGCCGCCGCGGGACATCGGGCATGCAACGTCGTAGCACCAAAGCCTGGAAAAGTATATCACAGTGCCGCAACCATTATGAAATTGTATCATGTATCAAGAATAAAGATTTATAAAAATACCAAACTTTCGATACAAAAAGTAGATATCAAAATATCGATAGAAGTATTAATCTTTTGGTATATTGACAATTAGGAAGCATCGATCTGTTGTACTTACGACAAAATGAGGTATGACCTGTTTGAAGGGTATTGATGCTGAAGCAACGAAATAACACTTGTTACATAAGTTTTGGGATTTATTTTGAATGCTTTACGTGACATAGTAAAACTATTACATCTGGTCAACTATAAAAAAACATGTTGCTAGGGTGCTTTTGTGAATTTGTTTGACATTTCACATTTACGTCTGACCTTTTCAAAATGGCGTTTTAAGTAGATATTCGAAAGTCCATCTAGAACTTAGTTGGACAGCTGCCGAAACGAGATACACTGAACATTTTTTGTGGGCAAAATATTTAAAAAAAACTCTGTATATCGGACAATTCGGGAATGTGAAGAGGGACTTCTATGTGTAAACCTACCAAAAACAGGCCGTCTACGGAAGTTAACAGTACTTCGGGTCAATTGACTAGCCGTGCAATCCAAAATCACCATTATTATGTCCACACGTAGACTTGCCCTTCGGTGCCATGTTTCGATTGCTACAATTTGTTGATATATCGCAAGAACAGACTAAAATATAGAAAACGCAAAACATGTCCCAAATACAGTCTGTTTGATTTATTGTGACACAGCAAATATTTCTGTTATTAGTACGATAGAAAAACAAGTTGAAGAAAAAAGTATTAGTAGTTTTTGTCCTTTATTTAATCCTAATTTTAGAAGAACAATTGAAAATCAAATAAACACGTGGAAGCTATAAGCTTCATTTTGTTTAATGGAACACACTGTATATTTTGGTTATTTCTAATAGGCAATAACATTGGATTTATAATGATAAACCTTTATTATACAAATAACGCGACAATTGCCAATAAATGAAACTTATCAGTTGCCATGAATTACAAATGCATGCTGACGTAAGACAATTTGCTACCACTTTAATGTCAAAGTGGCTCAGTAACTTCCCGTCCTGCGTATTGTTGATTCACATCTTTAGAGATGGGTGATAATTTTATACAAACAATGAAAAAAAGGATATGCTGAAGGTCTTCGTTAGATGCAACGATAATTCTAGAGAAGCTAGTATCACTTATGGAAATATGTATCCAGAAAGAAGACAACCACATTATCGCACTTTTGCAAGACTTGAAACAAAATTACGGAGAAATGGCTGTTTTAATAATAATATTAATAATTTTAATAATAATATAATATAATAATAATATTGCGAACGGCGAGAAATGAAGGTGAAGGAAATGATGAAGTTTTGATATTGGCCTATTTTAGAGCACATTCACGAAATTCAATACCTGAAGCAGTGGCTGCCTTAGGAATAAGTCTGTATAAAATATTTTCTATTCTAAGAAAACATAAAATGAGACCGTATAAAATTAAATTAGTACAAAGTTTAAGAGATGGTGATTCTGACAGGAGGATAATATTATATAAAACAATAATCAACATTTATTAAATTTAATTCTTTGGAGGGATGAATCTAACTTCAACAACAACGGAATCTCCAACCGAAAAAACGACCATTACTGGGATACTGAGAATCCACGTCATATTCGGGAATGCAAATTCCAACACAGATTTGCGGTTAATGTGTGGCTTGGTGTGTTAGGTGATACTATATAATAGGGCCTTTTTTTCATGCAGAAGATATGCCAACTTTCTTTTGACAGAATTCGAAGATTATTTGGATGATATCCCCCTAGAAATACGTCGTGATATGTGGTTCCAGCAAGATGGAGCTCCTCCCCATAACGCAAGAATTGTCAAACATATTTTGGAAAGAAAGTTTGGTGTGAAATTGATTGCAAATGGTAGCTCCGGAAACTGGCCGGCAAGATTGTTAGATCAGTCTATTTTAGATTTTTTCAATTGGGGATTTTTAAAGCAAAAAGTTTATGTTACTCGTCCAGAAAATTTAGACGATCTGAAAAATCGTATTCGTAGGGCATATGGCCAAATAACACCACGCATGTTGCAAAAAGTACGACCAAATTTAATAAAAAGATGATCTGAAGAATGTATTGCAAACAACGGAGGTCACTTGAACAGACATTTCAAATTGTAATTCATAGCAACTGATAAACTTCATTTATTGGCAATTGTCGCGTTATTTGTATAATAAAGCAGTACTTATGTGGTGTCATTATAAAGCTGAAAATGAAGAAAATGAAGCTTATAGCTTTCACGTGTTTAATTGATTTTCAATTGTTCTTCGGAAATTAGGAATAAATAGACGACAAAAAGTACTGAATCTTTTTTCTTCAACTTTTTTCTCTATCTGTACTAATAACAGAAATATTTGCTGTGTCACAATAAATCAAACAGACTGTATACAGCCGCACAATTGGCCAGAATTCCTGAATGTTACCGGGCTTCAAGACGTCGCACATGGTGTTTTTAGATTGCACTGTTAGTATATTGAGCTGAAGTTATATTAACTTCTGAGGACGGCCTGTTTTAGGTAGATTTACCTATGGAATTCCCTATTCATATTCCCGAATTGTCCGATATACAGTGTTTCTTGAAAATTTTGCCCACCAAAAATTTGCTCACTATATCCCGTTTCAGCAGCTGTCCAACTAAGCTGTAGATGAACTTTCGAATATCTACTTTATACGCCATTTCGCAAAGGTCAGGCAAAAATGTGAAAAGTCAAACAAATTGACAAGAGCCCTAGCAACATGTTTCTCCATAGTTGACTAGATGTAATAGTTTTACAATGTCACGTAAAGCATTCAAAAATTTTCCCAAAACTCATGTAACAGGTGTTATCAGTCTATTGAAAAAAACAATTTTCTCGAATAAACCTAAGATCTTTCATCCAAATTAATTCGTTTTGAATTGATAATGGGTTAAAATTATAGTAATAGATAAATTAATCTACTGGTACCAATAAATAAATCTGCGTTTTCACTTATTGCGGTCTAGATTTGATATTCGTGTATCGATAAATTGCGCAAGTTCGGCCCTATGATGGAGCCTGTCTTACTGACACACCAAAATATCACATTTTTAAAGAAAAGTTTCTCGCGATAAACCGATCGACACTAAAAATTAAAGTAATGAAAATTGTTCGATCTATTGTCGGCTTAATGTTACAAGGGTGTATGTGCAAATTTGTAAATTGGGAAATAAGGATTTTAAATATGTTTGCTATATCAAAAAAGGATAAATTTTGCACTCTTAATAGATATTTTTTATCATAGGTTAATAATGATCCAATTTTAATCTTCCAACAAGTTGAAAGGTCGCGCTTTGAAAACATATAGCCCTGCAAAGCTACAGAACTAAAAATTTAAAAAATGTTACATACAACCTTGTAACACCAAGCCGACGATATGGATGCTATATTGACCAAAACAAATTGCAAAAATTTGTGTATACATCGATAAATCGCGCAATTTCTGCTCTTTAATGTAGCCTCTATCAGAAGCATTGATTCAACTAAATATCAGTATTTTGTGTGGCAATAGGTGTGTGGCACATTCGAGATGTGTAAATAAAGTAATGAGACTGCTTCTTTTTATAATTTTTGTATTCAATTGAAAGTACGATTCCAAATTGTCTCCTTCAAAGTAGTTTTCTTAGGAAGCCACACAACGCTGGAGATGGTTTATGCACTCTTCATAGCAGTGCAAGAACACAAATACTGGAATCGCCATTAGCTGGTGGGTTACGGCTTTTCCAATATTCTCCAATGTCCCAAAATGGTTCCTTTGAGGTAAATTTTGAACTTGGGAAAAGAAAACAGTCGTACGGACTCAGAACGTACTAGAAAAATCCGCTTCACGAAACGAATTGCTATGGACCAAAAAATGACTCTAAGTGCTTAAACCTCCTACTGAAGACGTATGAGATGTTGGTCAACCTTCCCTACAAACGCGTAATCAACACTGTTGCCAGATGAGATGCTATGCTACCAGTCTCATTACTTATTTACATACCTAGTAGGTATTTTTTTGGAAATCCTTGGAAGGTGCAAGAAATGATTTTGGCCTTCTTCAGTGCATCCAAGGGCATATATCCGTTGCTGTCAGAAAATGTTGGCGTTGCTAAATCTTCAGTGCACAAAATTTTGAAAAAGCGTAAGTTGCACAAATTTAAATTTTCTATCGCCCAAGATTATATTCTCAAGTTGCCGCTCAGACATCAAAATTCTATGGTATCTATGGTCGCCATTTATAAGTTTCGCTTTGGGCTCCAAAAGAGCTGGTCACGGGCCTGACTGAGAATGCGCCTGACAAAATAAAATTTTAGGTCGTAAATATTTTCGTTTTTTTTGCGGCAAGTGTTACAGCGCCCTCGCCAAATTACGCCTATGGCAGGCAAGTGCCATGGTTGCCATAGCTTAGATACGCCTCTGAACATAATAAATTATACGTTCCCAGATGCTGATGTGATGTTTTCTGAAAACTGCAAGAAATTGGCGCCTTATATCGATCCGACATCATAAAAATAATAATAATGTTTAGTCTAATTGCTGACCCTCCTTTCTACATAATATCTCTTCCAATCGGCGCGGCCGGCGCCTTATATGGAGCAAATATAACAATAATAATAATTTTTAGTTTAACTTCTGGCCCTCCTTTCTACCTAATATCTCTTCCAATCTCTGCCTCTCATGCTCGTAATTAAACTGGTTTATTATCAAGATTCGCTGGGAGTATTGCTATATGACGGGCAACTTCGATATTGCCAAGCAGCCTGGGGCGGCGCGATTCACGGCACCGCTCACAAATAACGTTCATTATTAATCTTTGTTCGTTTTTTTATGAAATCTTGTAAGACACGTCCCTCGTGTTAATGGGATTTACTTAAGACCCGTGTTTGCGCGCCAGGGAGAGGCACGTCTCGTTTATTGTCAAATCAAATAATTAATAATGGTCTACAAATATCCTTGAACCCCGACGCCTGGGGCGTTCCGCGCGAGTCCGGCCCTGGCTCACGAGGAGGACGCGTCGTGATGCGGTGGTTGTTCAACCTGAAGATCTCATCTCCGCATGCTCTGCACCATTGTCCGTTCGAATTCCTGACATTTAAACACGTATAACACTTTTGTGGACTCTAATTATAAACATACCACGGATAGTGTGGTGCATGTAAACAATATACGAAGGAAAGCATTTGGGTTGACGCTTTAACGCACTCGTTAATTTTAGGAGTACATATTAGAGGCGCACGTTATCATAGCATATGTAAAAATAGAGACAAAAGCTAACTATTCTATAGTTAATATAATTTCAATTGCCCATAATACGAGGCATGCTTTAAGTACCACTTAGATATTAAAAAAAAAATCGAGGACATATTGTTTAATAATTTTAGTTTTAAATGAAAGCCTGAACCTTATTCTACCTTTTTATATGATTTCCGCCTCTATTAAGATACTTACTGCATCGTGTAATTATCTTTTGCATTCCACCCTCATTGAAATCTAGTCAACATTTTCGGAATACAGCGTGAACACAACTTCTAATAATTTAAAGGTGCTAATACAAGGTGTACCTACATGATTGTTGTTACGTAATCACTTCAATTCAGTTGTGCCGTCTTTCAAATTTGTATACCGTACTATTTGAGAGCTGTCACTGTCAACCATACCTGTCAACTGTCAAACAACATAATAACAGTAGTTTGTTAAAATGTACACTGATCAGAAGAACACTTTTATTATTGAGGCTTACTTTCGTAATGGACGATTTGAAAATGGAGAATGGATTTATTCAATTCCAGAGTGCGTTCCGGAATTTCAACAAAAGTTCCCGGACCACCAATTTGAATACTCGGTTTTGTCAATACATATTTCACGAATAGTGCACCAATTTAGGGAAAGTGGTAGTGTTCAGGTTGTTGCAAATGTTCGTGAACGACTCGAAGTAGGCCCTCAAAAATCAATTCGTAAATTGGATATGCAAGCTGGAATTCCCTCGACCACCTGCCATAGAATTGTGAGAAAGAGGTTGAATTTACACCCTCATAGGGTCTCAGTGGTGCAAGAATTGTTGCCAGTGGATCCTCAACGCCGATTGAGTTATTGCCGATGGTTTATGGAACATTTAAAAGACGATCGATTGCTCGATTTAACATTTTTCAGTGATGAGGCTTGGTTCCACCTATCAGGATATGTTAATTCACAAAAGTATAGGTGCTGGCATGCTGTAAACGCTCATATTTTTGTGGAAGCACCAACACATCCTCAGAAGGTTGGAATTCGGTTGGCTGCGTCTCGCCGTAGAATAATTGGGCCTATGTTCTTTCATGGCACAAGAATCGGTGAGAGATATCGGCAACAAATTGTCCAGTCTTTCATAGACCAATTAGATGATGAAGAATTGCAGAACGGATGTTTCCAACAAAATGGTGCAACAGCTCATACAGCCAGAGCAACGTTAGCCTATCTGCAAGAATTTTTTGGTAATAAACTAATTAGTGAAGGACTGGCCGCCACGCTCTCCAGATCTAACTCCACTGGACTACTCAATTTTTGGATATTTAAAAGATAGGGTTTTCCAAAGAAGACTGCATACGTTGGAAGAGATAATGGCAGAAATAGTAAATGTTTGCCGAACCATAACTCCTCAAATGCCAATCAACATTTTCAACAATAAAATAAGACGAGTGCAAATGTGTTTACAACACACATTTTTAACATCTGCTTTAATTATATATTTTATTTATTAATTATGTTTTCTAAATCTTTACTTCTTTTTATGTTTTTGTTTATTAAATAATTTACTTTGATTACTTTAATAACTTTATGTAATTGTTTTATTGTTTTACTAGTCCTCAATTTGCAATAGTAAAACATTTTGTAACATTGTCAGATTAAAAGCGGAGCAATCATTAGATTTGTCGCAGTTCGTTTATTTCATTCATTCCTGCATGATTTTCAGAATACAGCTTGTTTGTGCCGTGGTGTAAACAGTCCCACTTGGAGATGTTGCCTGTGAGGACTTCATTTTCATGCAAATCTGGTATTTTTTATGTACACACAATTTAAGAATGCCCTCGATTTTAAAAGTAAGGTTATGTAAATAATGTACATAAAATAATTTAGTATTTGAGTAGTCAAATATCAACTGACACAATAGAAATTTGAATTGCACCAAGATAGCTTTTAATGCCATCTTCATGAGTAATGAGTGAAATGTCGCGTGCGACTTTAAATAATTCATCAATAATTCAATAATTCAATAGTGAAATATCGACTGACACAATTGAGATTTCAATTGCATGAAGATAGCTTTTAATGCCATTTCATGAGTAATGAGTTAGGTGTCTCTTTAAATAATTCATCATTGTTGTCATTTCATGTGTTGCACATATTGCTGAAACTAATAATAATTTCGTATTTGAGCAGTCAAATGTGAAATTCCACAATAGAACTTAGAATAGCATGAAGATAACTTTTATTGCCATTTTCATGTCTAATGAGTGTAAATGAAGTTGCCTGTGTCAAAAATAGAACTATTTTTACTGGAGCTGAACAAAAATATTTTACATGGTGACGTAATTACAAGCATTTAGATACACCTTGTACAATTTCATAGAGAACACTTCTATTTTCAAACATGAAATTGTATTTTCTTTTATTTGGAAATTGATTGGATAGTGATAGAGTTGTAAAGCGTTCGTTTTCTCTAACTTTTTTATTAATTTTCTGCACCAAGCCATCTCTGATGACACTGACACAACACGGTCGTTTCCATAAATTTCTCTAATTTTTCGATGAATTTCGACCGCTTTCACACCCCTTGCATTTAAGAAACGAATTACAGGTCGTATTTCGCAATCGACGGGACTTTAAATAAACTTGGGCATTTTAACCACGCATAAAAAATTGTTAACTCTATCGAATGTTCTCGAAATTGCTTCAGTGGAAAGCCAATAGATGCATATGTTTTTATGTGTTCTGAGGTTTCAATTTTACTTACTGGTTTACTGACAAACATGGATACAAGTATATATTTGTTTTGGACATATCTATTCAGTTTATGATGATTTTTGACACAAACCATGTCATGCCCAAGATTAGGAAATGCGCTGGCTTGAACCGTGAATTATAGGTTGTGGTATATAATTAGGAGTCCCGAATAATGATCGGCTATAAAGTAACATGTGCGATTCTCTTCAGCGCACTCTGCAATGGTGACCACTTATTAATAATGCACACGAGGCACAACATACAATGTTTTTAAATAAAATCGGCTCATAATAAACGAAATAAAAAAGTCACATAATTATTGTTACTCCACAATTCAGTTAAATATAATTATGATTTCGTTGTGTGGGTTCTCGGAGAGTTGTGATATCGTAATACGTGGCCCATGGGAATTGAAGCTAATAATTCGTTTGCTTCATACAATTTTCTTGTGCCGCTGAGATAAGAGCATTGTTCTCGTCATCTGCACGATTTCTAATCGTTTGTGTCCCGCGGCCGCATTGTTTTCCACATAGCAATTGCGTTTCCGTGACAGCCCAAGGGGGTTCAGTTTTCTCAGGCGCGTCCCTTCCCCAAGGGGGCTGTGCGCCCCCTCACGCGTGAAATCCACTCAACTAAAGAAACTCGCATATAAAAGCACTCCAAATTCGATTCTCACGTATGCTAAAAAAATCATTGTTTATGAACAAAAATAAACTATTTGTACATATCATAATCATAATAATGATGACACAATTTTACAAGGTTGCCACCTGTCCTGGGTACTTAAAAATGGCTGCAATCAGCTGTTGCGCCCCTGCAATCTTAGGCGACAGTGCGCGGTTCGTATCAAATTCGTCGACTTCTCTGCCGCTTATCGTACAGATATCAATCTTGTGGTTATGGTTTAACATCTACAAAATGGCATACAATGGCAAAATGGAAAATGGTTTAGCATCTGGCAAAATATGCATTGTAATAATCGATCAAATGTAACAAGTTAAACGTCAAAGAAGTTTGGTTATACACACATCTATGACCATGTGTTAGTGAAAAAGATTTGGCGTCTTCGCCGAAAAAATATCACGGCCGCCAACATAACATGATTTATTACATGATTGGCAGGCGAAAATTGTGTCCGCGGTTAATACACCGATTACCTATTTATAACCACCAGTGATCAGTGTTTTGTAACAAATGATCCTCAGATTAATTTTTATTCTTAAACTATTGTTATGCATATTCTCGAAAACAATCACGTTGGTACGTAAAAACCTCATCACACAGCTGTTTGATGACGTGAACGCCAGTTTAGAAAAATTAGAGTATTCATCTATCTGAAAATCCATTACGTGGATTAACACCAGAAAAATCAACACACTATATCAGTGGTTCAATATCACAGCGAGCATTTCCTTTTTCTATTTTCTATTTTTCACGTCCCACATGGGCGTCGCGTTGTGACGTCGCGGAAAGCAAGTTGGACTGTAAATGGTCCGGCAATTAGTTTGCTTCGTGTGGGTCGTCCGGGTGCCAAGGTGTGCGGCGTGGGTGCCTTTTTATTTATGCAAGCTGCGTGCGAAAAAATGAGTAATTGATCGAAACGAGGACACAGCCATAAACACTAAAATCTATGAGGTGCGAAGCTATAATCAAAACACCCTCATGCCAATAGGCACAATAAAAAGAACCACACTGCCGAGGGATGCGAAGGCGCGGCCTTCACCCATTCCGCCAACTTGTATAATTTGTGCGATATATCATTAAATGTCACATGCTTCGAAACGAATGCCAATCGTGTAGCAAATTATGTATTGCAAACGAATTAAGAAAAGTCTTTAGTAATACCCTTGAATAAAACTTTACATTTATTGGTGCACAAGTTGTATGACTTACGACCAATCGATGAACTCCAATATTCTATAGCCACCATTAATACTGTAGTCGATAACTTACCTGAAAAAAAATAAAGTTGTTAGAAATGATGATACTACTATTGCATAATTAATTTTTTAATTTATGAACATATTAATCAATGTCTGCAAAATATAGATAGCAGCAGTGGTGTTCCCATAGGGTATATACGCCGTATACTCTCAGGATTTTCTTGGCCTATAGCCAACACTCTCAAAGAATTTTGTGAAAACTCATTCAATGTGCGTACCACGAAGGCCCAATGTGAAATCGAACAGAACTTTCAAAAATTTCAAACTCATTTGATGTAATTGATTTGGAAATTTTCTTCTCTAACGCTTGTCCGCCCCTCTCTTTACTTTATAAATGCAATACGATATAAATCTAATTTATATTGACTATTATGGACTATGGAAGGTGCCGGTTTGATCGACTAGTTTTGAAAACTATACATTTATGTTAACAAAAGCCGCTTAAAATATAAACTGTGTTCTTCTATGCATTTGCGTTCATTTATACCAGTGAGTTGAACCGGAACCGAACCGAAGCCGAAAACCGAAATTAACCGGACCGTAACCGTAACCGGACAAATTTTAATAACGGTTAATTTCAGTTTGAAACAAAACATAATTTTTAAAAAGAGTAGTTTATTTTCAATACTTTTTAATAAGAGTAAGGATATTTGGTAAAAAAAGATAAATTTATACCGGTGGCAAACTGTTTTTCAACGACATTTTATCGTTGTTATTGGAGACGAAGCCGGAACCGAACCGAAATTAAACCGGAACTGAACCGAAATTTTCAGGCCAACCGAAACCGAAACAGGAGCGAAAATAATTTACCCGGAACATAACAGTAAACCGCAATGAAATATATTCCGGTTCGACTCACTGATTTATACACACGCAAGTTCAGTCGAGTTACACAAAATGGCAATTCATAACGTATTACATACATAATATATTCTAAATTTGACGAAACCGACCAAATTTGATGATTTTCATTGAAAATTTAGTAGTTTTTTTTTTTATCATACCTGCATTACAATCTTTGGTTATCGAACTAATAAGCGTTCCAGAATACCGTCTTTCGTTTTAAGATTGCCTACTAACAACACATTATTGACTAACCTTGATCGACAATAAACGTCAGGCACTACTAATTTACATTCAAATAAGTACTAAATGTACACTTACAATTGCTGAAAATTCGAAAACCAGAAACCAGAAGCTTTGTAGTTTTCAAGCTTTCAGTTTCAACGTTCAGAATTTCGCTGATGACACTGACGTCTATAGCAGATGATATTGATGCAACCCTCCACGATTAAAAATAACATCCACGCGTACCTACCGTGTCAAATTAATCTAAATGATTCTTATTTTCTCTTCATTTCCACAATGTGGTGCAGGTGTAATAAAACACTATATATGATACACGTACATAAGGGCCTTTTAAACCCTGCGCCGTTAAAAGAACTCCGCGTAGCGTCTTCTTCTTAAACCCGATGAGTGTGCTTGAAATGCTCTCTTATGCACTTTTATCATAATATCATTATTGTATCAAAGTAATTCTTTTTCTACTCCTACACTTTCATTGAAACATTAAATATTCGCTACCTGTACCTAAATGATAGTCATTTAGATACAATTTTTTCACGAAGATACAAGTTTATCTAAAAACGTCATAAAAAAGTCACGGCGGCTGTAAATCCACGGCAGTAGCCGAAAATTACATTAATGGATCAATTCAAAATAAAATAAACATAGGTAATAAAATATTGAATTTGATTGAATACAACCAAACCAACAATTCAATAAATATTGCAGCTCCATTAACATCTACATCGCCATCGACATCCACCAATATTGCACCGGCGTAATTTCATTTTCATAGCTGTACTATCTAGAATATAATTATACAACAAAAAAAAAAATATTTTAAAATTTTATTGTATTTCAATACAATTTTATATAAGTTTAATGAATTTTGACACAATTTTGCGAATGTTTATTCTTAATTTTTATACTGTGTCGTAGAAAACATATTGTTAAATGAATTAAAATTATTGTGTTGTATATTTACTTTTAATAAATTTTGCCAATTACCACTTTTCATGCTTTGTCGTAGAAAAAATAGTGTATGCAACTGGCATTTAATGGTTATTAATACACTCGTATTCGTTACGAAACTCGCCAATGCTCGGTTAGTAATTCTCATACTCGCGTCTTAATAACCATCATTAAATGCTCGTTGCATAATATACTATTGTATCATTGCTGTCATATCATAGAAACATGCATTCATCATTACCTCTACAGGTAATATTTATCAACCGAGGTAGTTTTCTGGGCAAATCTTTAGTACTCGGAACAGCTTCCATTCATTTTTCATTTATTTGTTTTCATTTCACAATATTTTGGTATTAAAATTTTCTTATTTTTCGTCCATCATTATTTTTATTCGATTGCAAAAGAATTAAAGGAATTCGAAGAATAACATTAAAATATGATCATAATAACCCACTTAAGACTTCTTCAAAAGTGACATCTTATCTGGCATGATGTAAGATGTCACTTTTCACATAAAAACGAAATTGCTCCTGTTGTCAATGTCCTGTTGGACTGGTCAACAGAAATGCAAATAATTTTGCCTGTCAGTTTGAAGTTTCGTGTTCACAGTCATTGTCCAAACGTTATTGGCAAACAAAAAGTGAAAATTGTCAAATTCAGACTCGGATACTGTTCCTAGAATTATCAAAGAAGCTGCACAAATGCGCGTCATCAGGAATTCCACCAAAATTCATAGTGTTGAATTAAATTTTTCATCACTAATTGCGAAAAGTGTTTAACATCTTACCTAGTTACGAAAAGTTCAACGTTTCGCAACTACTGTCAGCTTTTAAAAGTGACACTTTATATGTCGAAATAAGAAAAAATGATACTTTATATCATTGCTGTCATATCTCAGAAAAATGCATTCATCATTACCTTCACAGGCAATATCTTTCAACCGATGTGGTGTGCTGGGCAAATATTTAGTACTCGGAACAGCTTCTATTCATTTTTGATTTATCTGTTTTCATTTCACAACATGTTGGTATTAAAATTTTCGCATTTTTTGTCCATCTATAATATATTATTTTTATTCGATTGCAAAAGAATTAAAGAAATCCGAAGAATAAAATTAAAATATGATCAAATTAACCCACTTAAGATTTCTTCAAAAGTGACATCTTATCTGGCATGGACTATAAGATGTCACTTTTCACATAAAACTGAAGTCCCTCCTCTGTTCTGTCAGACTTGTCAAGAGACATGCAAATGGATCTCTTGGAGCATCCTAGTTTATTGAGGCATACTAGTGAGCTTAAAGTACCTCAATAATGAAGTTAGTTATTCCAAAGCACTTCATTTCGAAGGGATCAAATTTATGGTTTATAGCTTTATGGCTCAAAACAGCTCCCACGGTTTTGGGATGCATTCTCATTGCTCCAATTCCACCAATGGGGGGGATTTCGGTTTTATGTGAAAAGTGACATATTATCTGACATGGACTATAGCAACCATTTGCTGCCTATTTTAGATTGGTTAAGAAGATAATTCCGGCAGACTACAGAACTACGTACTTAAAACCTCTAATATCCTCTAACAATCTAATGGGAGACGAAGTAATAAACTGGGTGGATGTGTGTTCCTGTTGGGAGAAATTCAGCTTGTAAATCGTTTATGTCAATTTTTGAATGATAGGCGTCAGAAGTCAACACAACAAAGTTGTTACTATGGTACAGAATTCTAGTCTTGCAATTTTCTACACGATTTACCCCTATGCTAATAGAAATTTCGTTATTAAAGTTATTCTGTAAACATTTTGGAGAGCATGTACCAAAACCTTTTGTTTGTCAAACGTACGGTCGCGGCAAAAAAAGTGGGACAAGTCTTGTAGTTCATTTGTCTAAAATTGAGCTGTGTAATCAAGTCATTCGTCTCTGCAAAGAAAAATCATGTATCATGTCATTGTCATTGTGACATAAATACCTACATGTTATATAATAAAAAGCCACATTTTGGAATGGTCCCAAAGCAAGAATAATAGTGAAAATGGGTGGTCTATCAGGCAAGTTGCACAATTTTACAGCTAAGCCAAATTCACGCTAGACAAAAAAACCTGTCCCCCATTTTTATGTCCGGGACCGTACCTAAATTAAGTTTGTTCGGACTCATCTGCTATTCCAGTCTCATCCTGAATCAGCAACGATTCGTCCGAAAAAACTTCATTTTAGGTATTTGTAACAAAATAGCTAACGAAAAATGCGTTTCCCCAGCAACCACAGCGTTTAACGAAAATATGATGTTTTCGACCTGATTTCGAGCCGAAAAAGCGTGCCTAAAGTTACAATCGAATCAAATATTGTTATACTACCCAATGTCTATAACCTATTTTTCTCAGTGCCCAACACTAAAAAACTGATAATCAGCCATAAATCGAACTGTTTAAAAACCGAACCCAATCGGAAATGCGTCTCCAATTAAATCCCGCTTTTCAAATTCCTGGAGTTCCTGTACGCAATTTCTACCACTGCTATCCGTCCTGGTATCCAATTACTCAATGATTTTTGCACTTTGTACGGTTCAAGAGGCGCTAGATTGTTTCGCGAACTACCCGAGTGACGTTTTCGTTAGAGTGTGCATGCGTTTCTTGTGTGCATATTGATATGACTGTGTGCACTGTGCACCAAGAAGTATGCGAGGCATTCAAGGTGAACGTGGCGAATATTAAAATTCCCTATATGGCGAGAAGACTTCTCGGAATATATACTTATTATAACGTCGGTTTTGAGGTCGGCAGAAATCGCTTCTGTAGTGCCGCGGTGAATAATAGTAATGCAGATTTAGTTCGCCGGGAAGAGCAATGAAGATGTTCTAGAATGTTTGTGAACTAATGGTATCACCAGGAAGTTTGTATCAAAGGGCATGAAGTTGGTAGTACAATTTTTGTCATCTATTTCGCTGGCGCGATTTATATTGTTGTTTGTCGCTGAAGGGATTTATACTGCAGTTTTCGCTGAAGCGAGTCTACTATGTTTTATTGCCGTCACATTATCTTCAGTCATTTATCACTTATGATAATTCGCCTACCAGATGAAATTAAAAATAGTATATTTTGCAACAAGAGATGAAAACATCGTTTTTTCGCAAGTGGACAATTGTTCACGAGCGGGGCAAGTACCGAACGAGAAAAAAAGTATTTCATCTCGAGTAGGAAATACCATTTTTCTACGATATTGCTGTTTACAAAATATTAGATATTAGAGAACTATCAAGTTAAATTTAATTCAAAATGGTCACTGTCACGATGCAACTTACTGAAATTAATGTTTGTAAAGTCGTTTCCATAGAAATTAATGCATGCTTCCATTTAATTTTACATGTTTACTTTCATCTCTAGATGTGAAAATATTTTCACATCTAGAGTAAAAAAGTATCACGTTCAAATTGCTACTTTCACATATATGAGTTGAAAACAACTTTTAAACCAAATAATTTTTCGCAAAAAGAACAGATGACAATAGACCAGCAGGCATATACAGGGTGCTCTATTAGCGGGATAAACTGTAACAGATAAAAGGTGATGTAATTCTGAGAGAAAATATATATATATATATATATATATATATATATATATATATATATATATATATATATATATATATATATATATATATATGCAAACACTACTTCTTGTATCACTTGGTCTTCAATAATCCATTAGTGGTGTTATTTATTCAGTCTCTTGCCAACACAGTTTACTATATCGTACGCCACTACAATGCCGAATAGAATTGCCTAATTGTGAGAAAGTTTTCTTCTTTTCTCGCATTAAAGTTTCTACTATCAGTTGGTCTTGAATTATTTACCACTGACATGATATATTCGATCACTTGTTACTAGGGAATTTCATTTGTCGCTGACGAAATTTCTTCATTCATTCGTCTGTGAAGCATTTGTTACCAAATATTACTGATTTTGCTTTTCTTCATTTGTGGCAGAGGAAATTTATTTGTATGCTTCTGTTATACCTGCAGACGCGATTTCTATTGTCAACTGTCAATAATGCGACTTCTTTCGGCATTTGTCGCCGACGAGATTTTTTCAGAAAAAAATACATTTTGAGGTGGCAATGTCTTCAAAAATTTGAATATATCAACTTCATAATCCTTTCCAAAATCGCCGATCTTTTTTTCGTCACAACCTGGTGGCTTTGGCAAGTGTCAGGGATAGACCCCTCCCCTTGGGCTATACCACACTGGCAACAGGAAGTCTGGCGCACGGTTATCATAATTTATGCTAATCGACCCTGCGAAGAAAGGAAGGCCGACATACCGCCGCCGCAGTAATCGCCTGTCGACGACAAAACGGGGACATAAATCGTCCCGCGAGGCAATTTACAGGACGTGTCAAAGGTCGTGATGCGCAAGGTACCAAGGATACCAAATACCCGGATAAAGATGTTGAAGATTGTATGATTGGGATATTAGGAAGGAACTGATACACATGTGCAGTTTTCCACATCAATTTATTAAGAAATATGGCATAGGTCCGTCTAAATTGATTTATTAATTAAACGTTCTTGTTGTATTTTCAGGACAATATTCAGGTGTATTGTATATCAAAAGACGTACATGTACGTTACTTGATAGCATCACATTTGAATGTTGGATGCATTATAATATTCAGTAAGAGTAACGTACACGTTACTTCTAACTTTTTGATTCGCAATGCACTTGAATCCTGAATAACTATTTGTGCAATAAGTTACGAAATGTATTTTTTTCTGTAGGCATAGGTTTTTGATCGAAGCGTCAGCCGAAAAATGTGCAGTGTACGAAAAAACTGGATTTCCTATGTGTAGAACACATACTTTTGAGTGCCCCGGGCGGCACTTTGTTTTGGGCGGTATTTCTAGATTTCACATTCACAAATTATAACTCTGACCATTTGTCAGATTGGACAATTGGACAACTGAAAGCTATGACATACATTTTATATCTATCCTTTTTTTCATGGCAACTTTGATTAAAGTTATTTTGAATCACTTGATATTAGTAGATGTGTCAAAATTATACAAACTAATTAAGCAAACAGAACGGAGTTTATACTATCCATTTCTAAAATATTTAAGGTACTCCATTAATGACATTACAAGGAGCAAGGAGTATTATTAAACTTAAAAAAGAGACAAATTTGTCAGATTTTACAACTGAAAGCTAAGACATACATTTTATATCTATCCTTTTTTTTTCATGGCAACTTTGATGACAGTTTTTTTTTCAATCATATGATATTAGTAGATGTGTCAAAATTATACAAACTAATTAAGCAAACAGAACAGAGTTTATAATATCCATTTCTAAAATATTTGAGGTACTCCATTAATGACATTACAAGGAGCAAGGAGTATTATTAAACTTAAAAAAGAGACAAATTTGTCAGATTTTACAACTGAAAGCTAAGACATACATATTATATCTATCCTTTTTTTTTTCATGGCAACTTTGATGAAAGTTTTTTTGAATCACATGATATTAGTAGATGTGTCAAAATTATACAAACTAATTAAGCAAACAGAACGGAGTTTACAATTATCCATTTCTAAAAATATTTAAGGTACTCCATTAATGACATTACAAGGAGCAAGGAGCATTGTTAAACTTAAAAAATAGACAAATTTGTCAGATTGGACAACTGAAAGCCAAGGCACATTTTAAATCTATCCTTTTTTTTCATGGCAACTTTGATGAAAGTTTTTTTGAATCACATGATATTAGTAGGTGTGTCAAAATTATACAAACTAATTAAGCAAACAGAGCAGAGTTTATAATATCCATTTTTAAAAATATTTAAGGTATTCCATTAATGACATTACAAGGACTACGGAGCATTATTAAACTTTAAAAAAAGACTCGTTTGTAAATTACGAAATTGGCGTTTAATTTCTGCAATTTATTTTTTAATATCTCCCTAGGATGAAACGAATAAAAGAGAGCGGAGCTTGATTTAGAAAAAAAGGAAGGCCAGAGAAAAAATCCAGACTAGGAATACTGGGGCTCTACTAAAATACATATTTGTATCCCATAAAGAGACTTAGTCTAATTTAATTAAAGAGACTTCTTCTAATGTGGTTTAAGAGGAAAGACCTGCCTCAAGTATTGGCGAAAAAGTAGATTTATCAAATCTGATGAAGAGTGTTCTGAACAAATTACTTGTATATCCTATATTTCCTTGAAAGATGTAGGACTACGGCCTACAAAGATTGACGACAATACTACAGTCCTCCTAGTACGTCAAGGTAAGTTTAAAGTCCAAAATGTAGATTTCTATTTCAGTGAAGGATTAATTCATCCTGGTATGACAATCAAGGTTGAAACCAGAAAACTTACTCGCGACTGTTTTTTTCAAATTATGTCAAATAGTGAAACTATGTCAAGATCGTGGATGGTATATTCACCCTCAAAGAAAAGTATTTACTGCTTTTGTTGAACAGTTTTCTTAAATCAGCATCAATCTAGTTTTAACTCGGAAAATGGGTTTAACAAGTGGTGGAAACTCAATCCCAACATATCGTCGGCTTGGTGTTACAAGGTTGCATGTAACATTATTCTATTTTTTAGTTCTATAGCTTTGCAGGGCTATATGTTTTCAAAGCGGGACCTTTCAACTTGTTGAAAGATTAAAATTGGATGATTAGGAACCTGTGATAAAAATATATCTATTGACAGTGCAAAATTTATCATTTTTTGATATAGCAAACATATTTAAAATCCTTATTCCTAAATTTACAAATTTTCACATACAATCTTGTAACATTAAGCCGACGATATATCAACATGAGTCGAGCCCATTGCATATACAATCATTTACTCAATGGAAGGAATTAGAAAATAGTTTCGACATGGCACAACTATTGACAAACTACAACAACAAAACATTGAAAAGTAAACAAAAAATGGAAATTCTTACAAGAATACTGGATATAATTCATTCTTAGCAAAACAAGATTTGTCGTTCCAAGGTCACCGTCAAGGAGTTCATCAGGAAGGCATCAATTCAATGGTAAATAGAGGACATTTTTTGGAGCTTGTTTAATTGTTGGCTAAATACGATCCAGTATTATGTGAGTTTGTACTCAAAATTAAGATGGGGATAAATATAGTACCTCTTGTCACCGAAGATCAGAACGAATTCATAGCGTTATTGGGAAACGAAGTGAGAAAAACAATTACACAGGCCAACCATAAAAAAACTGTTTGTGTGTGTTTACCTAATTATTGTCGTTTTAAGTGTGCTTATTCCAAAAATAACATTAAAAATGCCATATCACCCACCATTTGTTCACATTTTAACATTTTCTCTGTATAGCTAGGTGATAGTTACAGCTAGGTGTATAGCTAGGTGATAGCTAGGTGATAGTTACAGCTAGGTGTATAGCTAGGTGATAGCTAGGTATAGAGATAGAAAAACGTGATCAGGCACGTTGGAACACCAACATGATGGGTAATTACTGTTGGTCACTTCACCGAGAGAGTCATCAATCGGCGCATAGAAGAAAAAGCTATATTAGGAGCTTTAAAGGAAAGAGACAAAGAAAATATACATCAATAGACATGTAAAGCCTTTGAAGAATGTAATGTTAAGAATATAAAGCTATCTTCTATGTTTAAATAAAGTTCTGTTGGTATTGTAAAAGTCGTCTATTTTTCATATTTATTGCATATTTTATATATTTTCCCATATCTTACTAGGTCAAATTGTGACTAAACTGTGGGTGATGGAAACGACCAGAGTTCAGATACGGATTTAGCACCAAAAAAACTATAAAAGTCAGTTATCAAGATTTAAAAAGTTTTTTGAAACCTTGTTTTGGTTGGCCAGAGTTATTAACTAAATAAAGGAAGCTAAATATTTTTGTATTATATTTGATAGCTCTCAAGATATTTCTCACAAAGATCAAATGAGTCAAGTTATTAGATATGTGGTTATAGATGGAAGCGATGTGAAGTTGTAGAATCGTTTATTGACTTTGTAGAAACTAAATTTTAAACTGCCGAAGAAACCTCAAATATGATTTTAACGAAATTAGAAAATGACTAATGTGTATGATTAGATATACAAAATTGCAGAGGACAGGATTACGACAATGCTGCGGTAATGGCAGGAAAGCACACTGGGTTTCAAAGTCGTATTAAAGAAAAAAATTCAAATGCAGAATTTGTAGACTGTACAAATTATTCTTTAAACTTAGTGTGTGTACATGCAGCTTCTGCTGTTGTAAACTCAGTGGCATTTTTTAGAACTATAGAACACTTGTTTTCGTTTTTTTCGTCCTCCACTCATCGATGGGACATTTTACTTTGTGTCATTGGTCAAGGTGTAAAGCACAGTGTAGAAACTCATTGGTCAGCAAGAAGACAAGCGGTGACTATTGTAAAAAAAACATGTCTTAAACATTTTAAGTGCTCTGTGGTTAAATTGACACCTGAAGAAGAAAATATTAAAATGAGATCAGAAGCTGGAATATTACTCAACACAATGCAAACTTTTTCTTTTCTGTGCTACCTGAATTTATGGTCATCCGTCCTTTAGGAAATTAACGACGCGCAACAATTTCTGCAAACAAAGGGTTTAAATATCTATCAATACGATTTAAAACTGAAATCTTTACAAATGTATTTCATTGGACAAAGGGACACGATAGTGCAAAAAGCAGTTACAACAGCAAAACAAATTTGTAATGAGTTGAGATATCCATTCAGCGTCTAATTAGAAGGAAAAACATTATGAGTGGTAAAAATTCGCGAGACGTGGGGCTATCTTCAGAAGAAGAAATACAACCAGAATTGTTTTTGTCATTGGATACAGTAATCCAGGAAATAAAAGTACGTTTTGAGCAACTACATGTCCTTGCAGCGAAGTATTCGTGCCTAATACCGTCCAATCTTTTAAACAAAAATTTTGACTGTCAAGTGAATAATTTTATTGACATTGATGATGAACAATTCCATATTGAGAGGAAAATGATACAGAATTTTATGTCTGTACCTGCTCTACAAGAACAAGAAAAACATTGGAAAAATGAGCAAGGGCCTCTCGAACTTCTAGAATTTATTCAAAAATATAGGTTGGAAAACATTCTTCCCAATATAGTAATATTGTTAAGAATTTGTTTAACTATAGCCATCAATGCCTCTAGTTGAGAACGGAGCTTATCAAAATTAAAATAAATTTAAAATTATCTTCGTTCCACAATGCACAATTCCACAATTTAAGATTCTGAAATCTAGCAATACTTTCTATAGAAAAACAACTAACAGAACATATAAATTTTGAAAATGTAATACAAGACTTTTCTAATAAAGAAGAAAGAAAAGTAAATGCAATATAAACACGCTTACATTTTACCATTATGTGTACAATCTGTTTAAACAAAAGAAATAAATTTATTTATTTATGTGCAGTAATTGATAAGAACCGCTCTTGATTTTGATTGACTTAGAAATGGCGGCAAATTGGCGACCGCCCCAGGTAGCAAAAGCTCTAGATACGCCACTGGATAGCTATCGCTATAGGCATTTTTTAAACGCATATTGAAAATGCCCATAACGACCGCAAAGTCACAGCACTCATCTTGGCAGTTTATAATGTCAAACTCACGCCAAACTAATTCATAGCTGTCGTATTCTAAAGACGAGTATCAACGTCAGACCATACACATACCACGCTTTGCGCCCACTACCTTGTAGATACACACTACACGGGGCGTATGAGGTATAACTCAGCACTATAGATATAGTCTATGTCAAATGTGTTGTCACTTTTGCAATAAAATTATGCCCAGCCTTCTCTGTTGTGAACTTCGTAGTGGTCAGTCCTACGCGGGCAAGCAAGAAAACACGCTTTAAACAATAATGTGCCTTAAGGCGAGGAGTGGTAAAGCCGCAAATCGATGTCTATTACAATTTAATGGAAAATAGGCGCAGTGGAATGGGGATGAAAGTACTCACGGGCCGGCTGGGCCGCATGCGTCCTAATAGCGCCTTACTGCTCATGCCATAAAGCTCATAATAGTTCAAAGACCCTCCTTGCCTGGATTTAAAAAAGGATCGGTCCGCATTTTACTGTAAAACTGACAACACATTTGACATGGACTATAACCTGTAGTTGGTTTGCGCTCTTCACGTAACTCAGTATTCATTCTCTTTCACGGAGATCAGGGTGCAGATCAGATCCAAAATCCACGACTTTCAACTGCTCTGTCGCCAATCATCATCCGATGCCATGGCAACCCATCATTTCCATCCGTCATTGTTTCAAAAACCCGACTTCTCGCCGAGGATTTCCGCACATCAGCATATCTTTCATCACTGCTTCGCGTCACTCTTCAGGATTTCGAGAGTGCAAGTGTCTGGTATAAGGGCACATTTCGCTAACAATTTGCAGTAACAGCAACGAACCTTCACGCGTAGGTTTCTCAACTATTCGCAGTACATATTCATCTCATTTAATCCAAAGAAGACTGCGACAGCCTAGCGAAATAATATTATTTCTCCACAACCATTAGTGAATGTAATAATTCCGAACTCATTTTTATTATAGAAAGTAAAAATTCTCACTCTTGAGATAGAATATTTATTCTATCTGCAAGTGTCTGGTATGAGGGCACATTTCGCTAACAATCTGCAGTAACAGCAACGAACCTCCACGCGTAGGTTTCTCAACTATTCGCAGTACATATTCATCTCATTTAATCCAAAGAAGACTGCGACAGCATAGCGAAATAATATTATTTCTCCACAACCATTAGTGAAAGTAATAATTCCGAACTCATTTTTAATAATAGAAAGTAAAAATTCTCATTCTTGAGATAAAATATTTATTCTGAAACACTTGCTTCTTATGTGTTTTGCATGTATTTTCATTCTATTACAAGTGACAGAATGAATATTCCATAATAGGGTCTTCCAGAAAAAAAATAATATAACCTTTTTGTGTCTTAATGTAAAGTTTATAACCTGTAATTAAACATCCCACAGAGAAAACGTTTGGTTTTCATTGTAACTTATCAACAAACAACATACAATATCGTAAAACTTACACATTTTGTCACGTGACGACGAAACGCTGTTATTGGCCGAGCGGCACTGTGACGTCTTTGCGCATGTTGGCGATCGGGACTAGTGCATAAGGGATAGGAATCGTGGATTAATTCGACTTAGAATCCAGTCTGACATAAAATATGTTATGATGGGTTAGTAAAGGGACAGCCAGATAATCTGATAGAAGTTCACGTGTTAATGGTTCCCGACTTTTTTTCAAAAAGTGAATTTTTCAACGTAGCCGAAGCGCGTGGAGTCGCATATAATTTTCCAAATCCTCTTTCAGCTGTAAGAACAAATAAAATACTGTATAAACTTTGCAATACCTACATCTCAAGCCTACATCTCATACGAATTGGTAATGTTGATTTCAAAATTTGTAATTATTATTCATCTAATCAAATTTCTAAAATCAACAGTTTGCTACAAATATTGTTTCAACATGTTTTTTTAGTTTTAACTAAACGTTTGTGTAAGAACATATTGTACAAAATCTCACAGTACTTTTAAACAGTAATAATGATATGGAAGGTATTGTTTTAGAATGGAACCCACAAAACTATTTTGAGGTTATGTTATTACTAATGTAATAACCCATTACTAATGATGATAGTAAATTATATATATTTATCGAATTTCGTCGATAATTTATTGAAAATTATGTACTTACATTAAAATGGTCTTCACAAAAATAGTGAGACGTCAAAGTGACACTCGCGGAATCACTTCGGACTTGTTGTAACCCCTTTTTCCGTATATCCCCTGTTGGGACGTTTATAAACAACTTATTTGGTTCGCATTTACTGCTGCTATCACATCCAGGCACAATGCAATACTTATTCGTCCCTTTTTTCGTAAAACCGACGTTTTCTTTCTCTTGCTCCATTGTAAGCAATGCAACAGCTGAGCGCACCGTGCGTTGTGACGTCACAGCAACATGGCGGGATTTCGGGACCTTTTCAAACGCCGTTAATTTTAAAATCGTGTTTGCTAATTACAACGATTTGTCTCAACATTAAAATTAGTGCCAAGGATGTTTTTAATGTGTCTAGAGTTCAGTTTCAAGGTTTTTGAAACGTCGCGGAAGACCCTATTATGCCAACGAAATACATACATTGCCATGGATTCATAACTGTCACTGTCAAATTTAATTGTTTTTGATTCATAATTTCTGCTCATGGAGAAAATACAGTCTGTTACTCGGTTAGAATGAAAATTCGATCTACTCGTGGTTCCTCACGCTCGCTAACGCTCGCATTCGGAATCTTCCACTATCGAATTTTCATTCTAACCATGTTACAGAATATACTATTCCGTACTGTCATCGCGTTCGATTAATAACTCGCGATCCTTTTTTTTTTAATTTCCAACCATAAATGCCTTTTGTGTACTGTCCAGTTGTAGCAGTCCGGACATTTGGCCCGCGCCAATAAAACATCTGCCGCGCGACTGTTGTGTTCCGTAATTTCGGTCGGCCGATGGACGTGCCTCTGCATTCTAAGTAGCCACGTGAATTTCAGATTTTTAAGTTATCACAAGTAATTCGTCAGTTCAGTAAAATATCATTAATTACCGCTTTCCCAATTTTCATATGATTACTGCATGTCCGGCTCGGTTACAGCCGTCTCATTAGTCCGTTTAATTATTTAATGGCTGATTTGATAATTAGGTTTAACTTGTACATATTTTTATACTTCGGAAGGGGGGCAATATTGAGTGGGCGTTTCGTCGGTCTGCGAGCTGTTAAATAGGTCCACTGTGCCATAAACGGCCTCTTTTTTCGGACGCCGTTCGAGCACCCTGGTCATCAGCAATTTGTGTTGCGCCAACGTTCAGCGAAACGGCTAACAAATTGAGCAAGGTAAAGAATGGGGTCTGCTATTGTTCTTATCCTCTGTAAGTTGTAAATTGTATATATGTGTAAATTGTAACGTTCATCATTATTATTGTTGTCTTTTTCCTTTGTTTTGTGATTTGTATGATAGCTGTAATTTATTGTAATATAAAATGTGCCCCCCCCGAACAATAGTTTATCTAGTGTATGTGCACCATAAACGAAAACAATTCACGTTACCCCGCGCCATGCCGGACAGATAGCAACACCGCCATTTTGGGTGGAGGCGCTGGGAACAGTACTTGTTAGAAAACATTCCACTTTTTTTTACTCATATTAGTATTCAAATGGTAAAGTTTTCTAAACTGCAGTAGAAAATAATTATTTTAGGAGAAAATGCTTCTAGTATTGAATGTTTGTATTATTGGCTCAATAACAACGCATGTTTTGTGACCTAATATATTATGTGAACTGGCAAAAAATATTGGAAATATTATTCGTATTTTGGGACGTGGGCGAGGGGTGCCCTAATCGTACATAGAACGTATCATGCTGGCCTACATTGGAGCCCAAACTTCCTGACTGAATTACTATCCCAAGGCCTAGTCAACGCAGTTAATGTGTTGTCTGTTGGAGGAAAAGTGGCAGTTAAAGAGTCCGCGAATGCGACGTTCGACCTGACTTATTACAGGACGTCATTATTCACGCCCCGGGGCCCAGAATGGTCGGCGAAGTGAGCAGAAGAAAAAATGGAAATATGGCCTACTTGCGACTTTCAAACCGTCGCTCGTCGGTCGGCGAGTTACTTGTGGCCCGCGACATTTCTGGGAGGTCCACGATCCGGTGGCATCGGCCGGATATAATTAGGAACTTCCTAATAAGCAACCACTTGCTTGAAAATGAAAGGCTAATAATTGCTATTTCCAGAGTTAATCGAATTTTCCCGCTGAGAAAGTATAGGAAATACAAGAAGAAACAGGAATGCAGATCTTTGAAGTTATGAAAAACCAAACAAACAAATGTCAACCATACCTGTCAACTGTCAGACAACATAATAACAGTAGTTCGTTAAAATGTACACTGATCAGAAGAACACTCTTACTGAGGCTTACTTTCGTAATGGACGATTTGAAAATGGAGAATGATTAATTCAATTCCAGAGTGCGTTTCGGAATTTCAACAAAAGTTCCCGGACCACCAATTTGAGTACTCTGTTTCGTCAATACATATTTTACGAATAGTGCACCGTTTTAGGGAAACTGGCAGTGTTCAGAAATGGAAATCCTCAGGCAGACCCTCAGTATCAGGAGAGGTTGTTGCAGATGTTCGCGAACGACTCGAAGTAAGGCCTCAAAAGTCGATTCGTAAATTCGCTATGCAAGCTGGAATTCGCTCGAGCACATGCCATAGAATTGTGAGGAAGAGGTTGAATTTACACCCTTCTAGGGTCTCAGTGGTGCAAGAATTGTTGCACAGATTGAGTTATTGCTGATGGTTTATGGAAAATTTAAATGACGATCGATTACTCGATTTAACATTTTTCAGTGATTAGGCTTGGTTCCACCTATCAGGATATGTTAATTCCAAAACTATAAGCGCTGGCATGCTGAAAACCCTCATGTTTTTGTGGAAGCACCACTGCATCCTCAGAAGGTTGGAATTTGGTTGGTTGTGCCTCGCCGTAAAATAATCGGGCCTATATTCTTTCATGACACAATAAACGGTGAGAGATATCGGCAACACATTGTCCAGTCTTTCATAGACCAATTAGATGATGAAGAATTCCAGAACGGATATTTCCAACAAGATGGCGCAACAGTTCATACAGCCAGAGCAACGTTAGCCTATCTGCAAGATTTTTTTGATAATAGACTAATTAGTCAAGGACAATGGCCGCCACGCTCTCCAGATCTAACTCCACTGGACTAGCCAATTTTTGGATATTTAAAAAATAGAGTTTTTAAAAGAAGACTGCATACGTTGGAAGAGTTAATGGCAGAAATCGTAAATGTTTGCCGAACCATAACTCCTCAAATGCTAATCAACATTTTCAACACTAAAAGAAGACGAGTGCAAATGTGTTTACAAGCAAATGGTACACATTTTCAACATGTGCTTAGATTATATATTTTATTTATTAATTATGTTATCTAAATCTTTACTTCTTTTTATGTTTCTGTTTATTAAATAATTTACTTTTATTACTTTAATAACTTTATGTGATTGTTTTCTTGTCTACTAGTCCTCAATTTGCAATAGTAAAATATTTTGTAACATTGTCAGATTTAAAGGGGAGTAATTATTAGATTTGTCGCAGTTCGTTTATTTCATTAATTCCTGCATGATTTTCAGTTTACAGCTTGTTTGTGCCGTGGAGTAATCTGCCCCACTTGGGGATGTTGCCTATGAGGACTTCATTTTCATGGATATCTGGTTATTTTCATGTACACACAATTTAAGAATGCCCTCGATTTTGAAAGTAAGGCTATGTAAATAATGTACATTTAAACTCGTGGGTCCTTAAGTAATTCTTCATTGCAGTATTTTCATGTGCTTGGATGCCACAAATAGTTACCAACATTTTTGCGTTTTGTAGATTTCTTCAATTTCTTTACGAATTAATCTTTCAACTAGCGTTGGAAATGTTTCGGTGATTGCTTATATTGAAGAAGCCAATATCTATAATCTATTTTTTATACTTCTGCTCACCGCGGTGGAATTCGCAGGAAATTCGGTTTCTCGTAGACCTCTTAAAAGGAGAACACCACGAGTCAGAGTATCCCGCCGTCACCAACAGATTCAAATATATACTGAAACTGAGACAACACTCCAATTAGAGGAACCGCCGATGCTGGACAATTAAGAATGCATAAACCATCGAAGCGCTCAGGTGCTGCTCGTCGAGGATGAGGTCCAATGGGCTTCCTTGGAGTGCACACATGCACGAGTGCTGCTCACCATCGCAAAAATGCATTACTAAAACAAATATGTGAGCGCACGGGTTGGGGACCTCCGGCGGGCAAGTGGCCGATGGCCACTTCTTGAGCGTCGAGGGGGCCGCGGCGATCGTTGGCCTTGACTCGGCCCCAGAGCCCCCGGGCGGCGCAGCCAATTAAAACAGTACGCGCACCTCTGGGGGCCGCTCCATGATTGACGCCACGAATTCCACCAGAAGGCACCAGCGGGTCAGGCCGTTCCGTATGCGAGAAGCGGTTTTGGTCAGCCCTGCCCGCTCAAAGTTAGAAAGTTGGTGATGGTAAACGAAACGGCTGGAAGTTCGCCACAAAACTGCGTTTTGACATTGCTTCACTAATTATAAATACGTGTCTGTGGTGGCAGTAATGACGGATTGTTGTTATGCAGCGCTTGCATAACTGAGCATTAAATGATTATTCAGAACGTACATGGTTATAATGATGGTAAATTACGCTTATAAATCGATTACGTGTGGTCTCTGCAGAGTTCCTCGATATTCACTCGTATATATTACTGAAGTGTACTTTAAGCATTAAATGCTTCTGTTGGTAGGGTAGAAATAACAATTAACAATATTAGAAATTAGAAATAACAAATAACAATATTATACGAAATGAAATGCAACATAAAAGAGATGAAAATGAAAGGAAGAAGTAGGAGAAAACAAACAGGTGGCGAGTAAATAATTAGAACCTCAAGAGCATGCATCAAAGTGGTCATTCAAAGTGAATTCAATAGTGAATGCAATACCGTTGTATTTGAAACATTTTTCACCTACCGAAATACCGGTATTTAAAAGGGAGTAATACCGGTTTTTTGTAATTACTTCAAAATTTCATCCATTTGGGCGTAAAGTCACAACTAAAACTGTTATTTTACAAAAGTACGTTAAGATCGATTTTGTCAGAGAACTCATGATAATACTAGATTATAAAACCAAATAGAATGGTTGATTCAATAGAGATATTTTTTAAATTAAAAATATATATTCGTGAGCCATCGTTGAGCCATATGAAATTCTCAAAGTTATCAAAAATCTTAATAACACAAATTGCACCAGCATAATTGATATATCAACCAAAATAATGAAATATGTTGCCCCTGTTATCATAGAGTCACTAGTGCTTCTTATCAATGACATACTTGAAACTGGTATTTTTCCATCGATTCTCAAGAATGCATTAGTAGTTCCCATCTTCACATCATCTTCAAGAAAGATGATGTACAAAACGTTGAGAACTATAGAGCACAGACCTATTGCAGTTTTAAATGTATTCTCAACTCAATAATTATCAAAATAATTGTCTTCAACAAAATGACCAACTTCTTAAATAAGTTGAATCTAATTCAGAATGCGCAACACGGTCTGCCGAAAGGCCGGTCTTCCGAAACTGCAGCAACTGACTTTGTAAAGGGCATATACGAGGAGCTGGATAAAGGTAGACATGTAGCAGACGTGTTTTTCGACCTTCCACAGGCTTTTGATAGCCTAATCTAAACCTTGTCTTGAGGAAGTTAGAATGTTTTGGTTTTCGTGGTAAAGTTCTAGAGTTACTAGAATCGTTTCTAACTGATAAGAAGTTCCGTGTAAAAGCAAACGATGAATATTCCTCATTCTTCGGTAATACGGAAGAGTGGTCAGTGTTGCGCCCCTTAATATTTTTACTCTTTATCAATGATCTTGTATGTTATATAACATTAGTCACGGGTATCATAATATATGCCGATGATACATCATTTTTAATATCTGCAGATAATCAGAACGAACGCTGTACTAAGATTAAAAACATTGCATCTGAATTTCAACGATGGTGCGAATTTTTTTTGTAATTATGTCGATAATACATCATTCGTAATATATGCAGATAATCGGAACGAACTATGTACTAACATTAACAACATTGCATCTGAATTTCAACGATTTTGCGAAAAAAAAATTGTTAACGGTAAACGTCTCCAAAACAGTTTGTATCTATTTCCGCAATTCAAATGCTAAGTTGAACATAACGTTCAGGATAAACAACTTAAATGTATCTTCGGAAAATAAAACAAAATTACTGGTTTGATGGTGGAAAGTCTTTTGAAGTGGATCTGTCACTTGGACCGTGTATGTAACAAAATTAATGCAGGTTACTATGCAATATCACAACTGAAAACGACAGTCGATCTAGCAGGCCTATCAGTTCTTATTATGCATTTATATACATCCACCTGTCATATAACATCGATCTTTGGGGAGTTGCTTCTAACTGATAAAGGGTATTTATTGGGCAAAAAGGACCATGCGACTTATTTTCAATATAGACTTTGGAGACTCATGACGTCCGTATTTTAATAGGCACAACATTTTAACTCTCCCATGTTTAAACATTTATAAAACATTGTTAATGGTCAAGCAAGGAATTACAGATTTTGTAAAAAAATCTGATCTTCACAACTATTACACACGTCATTCTGTCTGTGCTAAGTATATTTTTACAATGTGATGTATTATACATAGTGATTCTTCAATATTGCGAAAAACTTTAAGAAACGATTCCTTGTCAATAAATAACAGGGGTATTTTATACAGGGTGATTCTTTACTCCTTCAAAGAGGTAGGTTGGCATACGTCAAATATAATTGATCAAAAAACCTAGAGGACACAATTGGTTCATTCAATTATTTCATTAAAATCAGTTTATAAAAGCTATTGAAAGTGAGCCCCTCCAACATCAATACAAGCTCATATTCTGAGAAGCATTGATCGGCGAACACGTTCAAAAATGTTCGGAGTATTCCGAATTGTCTCACAGCAGGCAATAATGCGATTCCGTAGTTCCTCCACATTTTCTATTGGAGTCGTATAAACCAATTGTTTAAAATGTCTCCAGAGAAAGAAATCCAGTGGATTTAAGTCTGGTGACCGTGTTAGTATATAGTTATATATTTTGATAGTTTATACATTTATAGTTATACCTACTTTATATAAAAGACCCCTCTTTTTCTTGGCAAGGAATCGTTTCTTAAAGTTTTTCGCAATATTAAAGAATCACCCTGTATATGTGTGTTACTGACAAAACAAATATCATGTAAATGATCAAATGTTAAATAAACTATCTATCTATTCAAAAAGCCCTAATTTATACAGGGACAGGGTGTATACATTTATACAGGGTGTCTCTCAATTATGTGGACATGGCTTAACCACAGAGTACTGGGATCAAAAGAAGACGATTTAACAAAACTTATCTATATACAAATACGTTTGGTTTAGCCAGTATTCAGCTTCAAAGTAAATTAAAACAAACAAAATTTGCTTATAAAAAGAGAACGTTTGCATTGATTTGGATGTTGTTTGGTATGACACTTTATACGGGTATAACTCATATTTTGACATAATATTGTTATTATCAGTAGACCGGTTGTGTATAAAACAAGTGAGACCCAACATTAATACATTCATATTTTTTAATGACAAAAACAAAAAATTTAAATAAAATCAAATCGGACGCAGGCTTTCATTATTAAGTTTTTTCTTTTAAATTAACTTTCAAGCTGAATACTGGCTAAAGCAAACGCATTTGTATATAGATAAGTTTTGTTAAATCGTCTTTTTTTATCCCAGTAATCTGTGGTTAAGCCAGGTCCACGTAATTTAGAGACACCCTGTATAAAAATTTAACTATTTTTTTCTGACGAGGAATTTGGTATTATATCTATTACTATTTCGTCTCTCCAACCAGTAAAGTTAGCAGTTGATGCATTATGTCATCAAGATGCAAACATTATTACGGAAAATGCAGCAACATATTTCATGATGAAAATAATTGCCGAACAAGAATGGCTCTTGCCTACACGTGGTGTCGGAAAGAGCTTTTTCTGCAGCAGGGGATTTTTTTCTTGCAGAAACACAATTTGGTTTTAGTTAATATCGGTATAATATAGATCTGGCATTTCATATGCATTCACTAATTCAAAGAGAATGTTGAAAAGATAATCCTAACACCTGAGAGTAGGTACCTTAAGTAGAACGTTAATTTATCTGATGAAGTAGCGCGAAGATAACTAGATAACAATTATAAAAGAATTTATGAAAAATAATATTATTTATTTCAAGAGAAATGAGGAGAAATATGTAGATCTCTTGAAAGATGGATTGCCAGGTAGGTTGCCATTTAAAAAAGTATCAATGACGTCATTGTCAAAAAGTGTGGCGTGACAAAAAAATTGGAAATGATCAAATGATGGAAATAATTACTTATATTCATAATCATTTATGGTATCCGTGTCCCGGATTTATGGTACACTCTGTATAGTCCAAAATAATTTTAAAAGGTAGCACATCAAGTGTCCAATAACTTCCAATCAGATGTTTTCCTAAATTTTCATTAGTCTAGCAGCAATGGTCCGAGCGAGGATAGGTGGGCCACCCTGTATAAATTTTGAGGTTCTGTTTTCAGACTTCTTCCTACTTAAGCTTTTTTGATAGTATGCCATAAACGACGTCGTACCAACTAACATATTTGTAATAAAAACTTGTAACTTTCATACATTTCTATTTGACGTCCAAGCTAGCAAGTTAACATTTCACCTTCTCATCCTCTCCCCATGGGCATTGTCCGCCCAACATATACCTATATTCATCGCACAAAGCCTCACTCAGAAACCTTCGTTAGAAATAATGACGGCATTGTCACTGCATTTGCTTAACAAATGACTTCAGTTCGCATGAAGCACCTGCCCCGAGTTTTCTCAAAACTACCTGGGACCTGCGGTCGAGAGCCGAAGTTCCGAGAAGCTCACCAGGAAGAGCGATTTTCGCCGACACAGTTATGCGAATTAATTAAGGACTCGTTTCGGCGAGCCTGAAAAAACCGATCGGTTTCATAAGAGCAATCTTTCGGTAATGAGGCCCCTGGACCACTGCTCGCTTCTCTTTTAATGGGGCACGCTAAAAAATATAATCCTCGCTCGTAATACGCTTCGCAGATTTTATCGAAGGTCCTGTTTATTTATTTTTATTAGCGGCATTTACTCAATGCAGAAATGTCCAAACGTCGATGGATTGGTTTTGATTCGGATAGGACGAAACCGACATATTGCAATTGCACGTTGCTTAAGCGAATTAAAATACGCCTGCAAAATATTTACTAATTGGGCTAAGGCTAAGGTATGACGTATGAATAAGTTCCCCTCCTATTTGACTTCTCGGATGGCTCGTTTCCACTTGTCGTGGTTTGTAGCAAGGCGTATATCGATGGTTTAGTGTAGTGCACAAATGTTGTAAGTACATTTTCGGATAAAATTAGGTTAAATGCAAAAAATATTTTGCCTGATTAGCAAATAAAATAAATCAATTATTGTCTTTAAAAACATACTTTATTTCCACTAAAAACAAAATTTTATTGTGTAATAATTTTTAATACTGTGCAAAAATGTGTAAATTACACACAAAAAATTAAAGTTTGATTTTAGCACTTACAACATTTATGCACTACACCATCGATATTATTGTCAAAACTTGTGAAAAAAGTGAAAAAAATGCTGTTATGCTAATTGTGAAAGAGAGAAAAATATGACACTTCATTGCACATATTTACGATGACCACACGCTGGTTTTATATCTTGTTACGCAACATCAAATAAAAATCAGGATTAGCCTTGTTAAGTAATGTGAAAAATAACTTTAGGATGATCCATCCTTTTTGTGAAATATGAAAACTTGATGATGGAACATATTTTTTTAATTCATTGAATTTTTAAAATCGATAATCGAAAGTATGAAAAGATCTGAAATCTAACAGATTATATCAGGGTTCTGCTTTGGGGATGTAAGAGACATTCAGTAAAGATTCGGGTTTAAATTACGCGATTGCCAGCTTGTGTGTAGTTTGATGCTTATCTAAACATGTTTTACGTCTCTGTATTTGTACATTTTTTCTATGCTCCCTTCAAGGCTTTACCCAGAAAATTACAATACAGTGACTTGAGACGGGAAGCTGCTTTACAAAGGACATCTATCTGGGCGTCAAACGTGACATATACTATTTCAGTTCAAAGATATAATACCGGGTGTCCGTTTTCACCATTTTCATCATTTTTCATCGAAACATATCATTTAAAAAACAAATATGCGTTTAGATATGAATTGTCATGATTTTTAAAAAGAATCAATAACTGCAATACAATTAATATGTTACTTGTGGACATTCTGAAGTAGGTTACTATTTTTATTTTCAACATAAATAATTACTCAACCGAAGAAAGTTTTTATGGTTAAAACATATTAGTGTCGTTCAGTGAGATATATGTTGAGACGTTTTCTGTTACATTTAACAACAGTCCAATACTGTCTACATATAGAATACGCAAGTATGCGCTGACATTTGAAGGAACTGGTAATTTTTGATGATTCTGCTAAGATTTAAGTATTTAATTATTTTTAGCATTGTCTTCATAAAAACGGAAATAATCAAAATATATCTATTCGTATACGTGTATATATATCTATATACGTGTCGTTCAGTGAGGTATATGTTGAGACTGTTTTATGTTACATTTAACAACAGTCCAATACTGTCTACATATAGAATACGCAAGTATGCGCCGAAATTTGAAGGAACTGCTAATATTTGATAATTCTGCTAAGATTTAAGTATTTAATTAATATTAGCATTATCTTTATAAAAACTGAAACAAAAAATATAATTAAATAAATATAATTAAGGTAATTGAAGAAGTGTCGAGACGGATGGCACCGAATTGAAAGGACGTATTTTTTGAATGATAAAAAAATTTAAAAAACCTTATTTATCAACAAGAATCTAATACTGACAAGAAAATTGGGCCAGAATTTTTAATAATAAAATTATCGGCTCATCGCAGCGTCAAAGAAGAAATAATTGGTACAATTAATCAACAAAAAAGTGTAATGATGACAACACAAAATAATTCACTGACATAATATGTTTTAATTACTGAAAAATTGTAACGCCCGTAATTATTTTATTATTAGTATTCTTTGAGTTTCGGACATATGTGTATAAGATATCATCTTCAACTTAAAACTACCTTAAGAATACAGCCTGAAGCTTTCGAGTGGCGGGACACCCTGTATAGTGAACTTTTCAAAATTGCAATTTCATTATGTACAATGGTTATCACAATGACGAGAAATCCTGAGAAATATCTGTAGTACTGTAATAAATCCACAGGAAAGTACAAGCGTCAAGCAATGGCTGAACACTGCGAAGTATTTAAGATAAAAAATTACATAACTCACAGGTAGACTAACCTGTGCGTTTTGTATGGGAAAATTTGTAGTTATTTGTAAGGTGTCAAATGCAGTGTAACTTTTACTTCTATTCAACAATAAATTGTTAATCTACAAGACATTTTTAAAACTGCCGATCCTAAACGAAATCCGTCATTCTAAAATAGCTTTTCTGATATGTAGAAGTGATTATTGTAAAAATATTGTAAAGTTGTGCATGATAAGTTTATTAAGGCTGTAAAAACTGAACATTATGCTGGTGCTTCGTGTAGCTCTGAGTTTAGCTACATCGCGCTTTAACAAAAACGGAGAATTAGACATGCTTCTGAATGCGGGCAAAATATATTAAGGTAGTGAAGTATAATTAATGGCAAAGGTTATTTGAAATTTCAGAGGTTACAACTACCGGAAATAGTCGGAATTACCATGCGGGAGTTTGCTTTTAGTCTATAATAATAGCTACACATGTTTTTTTCACAATTTTAAACTAGAACAAAAATCAAAAAAAGGAATGTTGGATAACTTTTATACTAAAAACTTGTTGACGTACTAGAAGAGAAAATAGCAAAGTCTATTTTAAAAAATTGCTTATTTGTTCATGTATCTGCAAAATGACCAGAAATATGTTATAAATCTTTTAACCTTGCGTCCGTGTGACCGGAATAATACTTTCCATGAAATTAGCAGATATATGTACAATTCCTATAGCAAAATGAAGATGTCAAAAAAATATATAAAACCTCACTCTATTAGTAAAAATTATAATCTATAGATTTCGCAGCATATAAAATGATTAAAGAAATATTATAGTCTGGAAACGAATGTCAATATATGAATAGCAAGTTAAATGCCAAAAGCATGTATGACCTTTTTGTTGATGTTCATCCACAATTTGGTATATTTAAATAATACTACTACCTCCATTTTGGACGTCCCCATACAATATGGAAATTAAGTAACGCTTAAATTTGATAACTTCGTTCAAATTAATTTTCAGGAAAAATTCTCGAGGGGGTATAGCGATTTTAGTTTAATGATAATATGTAATTGTTGCGTCATTTAGCGCTAAGTTATGATATCGATATTTTTTTCAAATGACAACATGTAATTTTTTCTTATTGAATTCGGTAGTACTTTTATTCTCTTTCCAACGGTATAAAATTTTCAACATGTTACATTTGAACAAAAAACACCTAAGGACTAGTGTGGAAAATTTGCTATGTGTGATAGAAACACAAAATATTTGGGATTTTTCTGACAACTTCCTTGGGTGGCCACATTTGCATTAAACTTTCGTCATAGAGGTGGATAACACCACCATAGAACCCTCACAAATTAAAACTGTAACTCATTTTACTGGTGAAGTTTTGATCAGATACTCATTTTACTGGTGAAGTTTAGGTCGGATATTTAAAATATGCATGTCTGAAGCATAAAATAAAACTAATATCATAATTTGGTCAAAGGAGCACATCGTATATAGATTCAAAATTTAAAGGAGAAAAGACAAAATTAGGACAAACAATACAACAAGCTTACTTGTACGTTTACTCGGACAAAAGTAGGCTTTATATGAGGAAGGCAGATGAAGAGCTTGTGACGATTCTTCTTGAACCTTGGTCAGCATACTTGGGCCATGTAATCCCGGGTTCTGCGTGTCCTATCGCATCCGATCGCTAGTAAGTTCTAAGTATTAGCTCCACTTGCATTTACAAATCCTTCTAGTGACTCTGCTATATATCTCCCGTGTCCAGAATCAGGGGTTACATTGGCCAAGTATTCTGACCCAGTATCAAGAACAATCTTCACACGCTCTTCTACCACTCTCCTATAAAACCTGTGTTATTAATGGCAGGGGTTTAGCAGGGGTTTACAAATCTTAGAAAGAAAGAAAACGACATATTTAATTAACACCTGTTACATAAGTTTTGGGAATTTTTTGAATGCTTTACATGACCTAACAAAACTATTACATCTGGTCAACTATGGAGAAACATGTAGCTAGGGATCTTGTCAATTTGTTTAACATTTCACATTTTCGTCTGACCTTTGCAAAATGGCGTTTTAAGTAGATATTCGAAAATCCATCTACAACTTAGTTGGACAGCTGCCGAAACGAGATATTGTGAACATTTTTTGTGGGCAAAATATTAAAAAAAAACTCTGTATATCGGACAATTCTGGAATGTGAAGAGGGAATTCCATGCGTAAACCTACTAAAAATAGGCCATTTACAAAGTTAACAAAACTTCGGGTCAATTGACTAGCCATGCAATCCAAAATCACCATTATTATGTCCACACGAAAACTTGCCCGTCGGTTCCATGTTTTGATTACTACAATTTGTCAATATATCGCAAGAACATACTCAAATATAGAAAACGCAAGAAATGTCCCAAATATACAGCCGTACAATTGGCCAGAATTCCTGGCCGTTGCCGGGCTTCAAGACGTCGACATATGGTGTTTTTGGATTGCACAGTTAGTCTATTGACCTGAAGTTCTATTAACTTCCGAGGACGGCCTGTTTTAGGTAGGTTTACACATAGAATTCCTTCTTCACATTCCCAAATTGTCCGATATACTGTTTTTGAAATATTTTGCCCACATAAAGTTTGTTCACTATATCTCATTTCGGCAGCTGTCCAACTAAGTTGTAGATGAACTTTCCAATATCTACTTTATACGCCTGACAAAGGTCAGGCAAAAATGTGAAATGTTAAACAAATAGACAAGTCCCCTAGCAACTTGTTTCTCCATAGTTGACCAGATGCAATAGTTTTACAATGTCACGTGAAGCATTAAAAAAATCCCAAAACTTATGTAAGAGGGTTAGTATACACAGTGTACACTAACAATGTGTACAGTACACTGTGTAACAGATGGGGGGGGGGGCAACACATGTGTTCTTAGAGGTGACTCAGTACCTTAATCTGGCCCTGGCGAGTCTATGATAAACATTTAAGGCTAATGCGGCAGAGCAAGGAGTTGTCCGAAAAATAAAATAAAAATAGTGCAAAGTTTGTATGACCATATTATGAATTTAACCGAAAAATCCGTTATTGCCGTTATCGAATTAAAAAAAATAGGTTTTCGCACCACCCTAATACACATGTATGTCATACTTATAGAAATATTGTGTTTTGTACATTACAAAATTTATAGACATGCCATTATAAACTTATGGCCTATTTTAATGAACATATAGTATATTTATTAACGATGAAACGGATTTGACTTTGATGCTACATATAAATGTAGATGAGACCAAGTGCAAAATATTTACTAATTTAGTAATAATGCAAAAATCAAATTATCAAAATTGGTTTCAAGAGTACACTAATTAAATATTTCGATTTCTTTCTGTCTAAGATATGTAAAAGCTATTAAACTCCTTTCAATAATAACACTGGCCGACAAATTTTTGACGAAACTGTTCCCTCAGTTAAAATGCGTTTTTCGGAAAGTATTTACTATACGTATGTACGAAATGAAAGAAATGTTTGTGTTAGAGGTCAGTTTTTTTTTCATTGTTTACATATTTGTTTACAAACACACACGAAGCACGTGGTCAGTTAAAGAGAAGTTAGAAAAGTTATAGCGGTAACTGCCAAACTGAAATTTACGATCAACGTTGCCATAAAAATCATTGGAATCGGTCTTGCTTCCCGAAAAAAGTTTTAACACATTTTGCAAAAATTGAAATATCACACTGCTAGAAACATTTTTTTGACCTTTCTGAAATCAGCAGCGCAAAATTTTCTGCTGGAATCTGTTATTTATATAAAAGGGGCATACATTTTATTGACCAGTGTAATCAAATCAAATGTATCCATCGTAGTAAATCGAAAAAAAAGGACAATTTATCAGTACCGACTTTAAATATGGTGCCCTAGATCTAGTGGTCTTGTTGATGATAGTTGTTGCTTAAAAGTAATTCCGGTAGCTCCTAGTATGTAACGACTTACTTTTCCCTTTGGTGAAGAACTCTGGGTCCCTTTCGGGTACGTGAACGATAGAGGCCTTGGCCCTGGAGGAGGTGGTGGTGGTGGTGTTCCCGTGTGCGCGATTGTGGTGAAAGCCATCTCCGTGGTTCCTCGTCCTCTTATTCGCCTTGCCAGCACTCGCGGCACAAACGAACAACAGCAGCAGATACAATATCCTGGTCCCCATGCCGGGGAGCAACATGGCTGCGTCCTGGAGGAGACGTCACATGGTTACGAGGACCGCGGGCGGCGCAACACTGAAAAGCAAACCTCGATTAGTTACCTATGCAGGTGGGTAGCGGTGACCCTCCGGCTGGCCAAGCGGCAAACCGGCGGGACCGTCGCCTTTTCGGGTGGGGGATGTGTTGGAGTTGGAGGAATTTCGGAAATCTGCGGACGAATGCACATGATCTCGACCAGGTCGGGTTACGAGAGTTCCCTGGACTCCCTCGTGCGCGCCAACGTACGTGCCTAAATATGTCGATGTTACAACGCGTCGGACGTGAGAGATAAGTGGTAAAAAGCGCTTACGGCGGCTGGTGATAAGAATAAGAGGCGAAACGGTCCGCGAAACGATAGGGCTGGAATTCCAAACGCTCCATTAAAATAATGACCGACACTCGAACGCCTCGAAAGAAGTGCTTGGCTAGAGGAAGAGCCTCTCCTTCGAGAGAGAGGACTCTTGCGATAAAAAGCCGCGCTTGTGGACCAAGAAAACAGTGTTGCCACGTCTGCAAAACACTACGAAAATACCAATTAATTTTCAAATAAATTTACATTAACAAGGTCGTTGTACATGACAATTACATTTCCTCAATGACCAGATTTCTTTGCATTTCCAACTACTGTCCATCAAACACAGCCAGGGACGCGATACGGGCAGATCCATGAAATAGACAGTAGCGGCTAGACGGCGCGCAACTCCCTCACACTATTGAGAGAGCGTGCATTCTGATCAACAAACAGTGTTAGAATCGTCCACCGGTAGAGATTGTTGATCAACAATTAAAGCGACACCGTAACCACCAGGCATTCGCTGATTTTGTGGCATTTGCACGAGTGCGACATCTTAACCCGGATAAAAGCTTCTCACTCATCTACACGTTTCCATTGAATTCCAACTAATGTACAAACTTATGTAATCACGCATGCTACTATGATTTCCGAATCTTCCGAAACTACGCATATCCCTCGCGTGCCAACTAATGTGTGAACTTTGTGACGTACGCTCTCGTATGAGAACTATAATTTTCCATTGCATGTCAACTGATATACACCGCTATGTCGTCTCGCTCACGCTTTCGTTTTCTATATCCGACATCCCTTTATTAACACACAGTGAACAAAAAATAAAAACCCGTGTACCGGCCAGCCGACGGAAATTGGTGAAGCTCAGCGCAACTCGAACGTTTACAAGTGCCCGTTCCAAACTATCACTTGGTAGACTAGTGATTGACGTGATATCACAGCCAATCACATTCCGGTACTTCGACTGCGCATCCGAAGCTCTCACCAAGTTACGGTAGCCGGTCTGTAGTGAACCATACCAACTGGTATGTTGGTAGATACCGCCAGTGCAGTAAGTGATTATTACAATCGGAACTACAAATGCTCGCAATCACGAATCTAAAAATATTTACATAAGTTACTACTAGTGGGTTTCAACCTTATGCGCATCCAACGGTCGCAAATCATGACAAACCGTTTGGTTGAAACAATTCGAAATAGTTCACATATACCGGGTGATTCAAGTTTTATTACCATGGGTTTTTTAGGCATTTAGAGTTGCCCAAAAAATATATATTTTTTAATTTATATAGGTCTGATACTAATCTACGGAAAGGTAGTTCTTTTTCAATATAATTATATAGACGGTTATAAAATTAAACAAACTCTTTTCGGGCAAAATTCTCTATCGTTATTTTTGCCTGTTTTATTTTATTCATAGAACCCATTTATGAAATAAAAAATTAACGAAAATGATTAGATTTCAAATTAAAGCATTTTTTACATTACTGATCAACTTTCCTCGGTATGATTTATGATTTTGTAAGTCAAGAGCCCTACAAAGCATTGACCGCGTTGATGCGGTTGGAACGTTTTATGACTTTTTATGATTCCGCCAGTCGCCCGTGGGAACGAGGCGCAGCCGACTACAAAAGAACTAAATTCACCCTCCTAAAAAAGGCACCACTTTACGAATATGTATCATAAATAGATTAACTTAAAAGTAAAAAAAGAAGGCTTTTCAGACGTTTTTACCGGCAGAAAGTAGACGTTTGCCGACCAAAGCTCTTTTTTGATCTCGTTGCCAATAGGAACTTTAAAGCTGTTTGTAGGCCGCTGTTAATTACGTATACAGCTTAATTTTTTCGAAGTTCAAAAAGTATTCCTTTTTATGTCAATAAAGCTAATTCACCGAAAAATGGTATATGATTAAAAAAAATCCTACCCTAAAAGTTTTTATGTAGCGATAACCACAGAATAACCCCTGTTTCTACGGCAATGTGTTTACTCAGATGATTGTAATTATATGTGAATATGTGCATTGATAGTGGCTGACTCGTCGCAAAATATCAGATTTCCAAGTCACCTCTAATAGAAATGTGAATAAAAAAAAACGGATTTGTTAAGTAACACTTTAAGGTCCTATATTGTGGAAACAAAAGCGATTATACGGGCTGTCCCAACTAATATTTCCCCCCAAAATATTCGTTTATGCTAAAATGTAATACAAACCCGGAAACATGTCGATTTTAATATGAGGGGGACTAAGATATTAGTCGCCCCCTCCTTTAAGATATTAGTCGATCCTGTCACAGCTACTATCAACCGGGGGGAGAGAATGTGGGTGAAGACGCTCATCATTTAATAGCTCTGTAAATTTTTTTCACAACGTTGTATTTTTTTTAATTGGAAAAATATTTTTAGAAAAAATGGGTTTTAGAATTGACTCTAAGAGACGAGAAACAATAAAGCACATCATTTGATTGCTCAATAAATTCTCTTCAACACGATGTAAAATATTTTAAAATTGGGCCATTATTTTTTGAGAAAATGGGGTTTTTCTTGTTTCTTAGGGTCAATTTTAAAACCTATTTTCTTGCAAAATTATGGCCCAATTAAAAAAAAAATGCACATCATTTTTAAGTCTCACAATTTTCTTATCGCATTTCAATCGTATTTATTCGATAATTTTTAACAAATAAGAGTTTATTAAAAAAAAAATAGTGTGAACATTTTATGAATGTGTTCTCAAACAAAACTACATTAAAAGCAAATATTGTTAAACTACAGAACTCATTACATATACAGGGTGAGTATAAAGTAAGGAACCACCCCTCTGAAGTTTTTATCATTATTTTTAGAGAAAAAAAATTAACATAAGTTTGATGGCAAATGATTTGCCACAAATTGACGGTTTCTTTTTTTGGGATGTGTCACTTTACCAAATCAATCTATTTAGGTGCTGATTCTAGGATTAGTAAAAGTAATTGTAAAAGGAAATTTAATTAAAAAATTCTTGATCCTTTTTTTTTCACTTCACGAATATCTAAAAATACCATGAGGTTGCATAACGAATATTTCTAAGAAAATCTAGTTTTATACCGGATGACCTAAATGTGAAAAATAAAAGATTGCTTTGGAAAACAAATGATACAAGTTAAAACAAATACGACTTACTAATGCCAGTTTCTGTTTCCAATTGACGGTTATACATTAAACTGTACTAAAAAATGTTTCTCAATAATTATGGTACGTTTAACAGAAACGGAACGCATATTGTTGTCCATAGATAATGGACAACAATGAGAGCATCTTTTGTAATGAACTAGTATTTTTAAATTTTGATTGTTATGATTTTAATAAACTAGTTCGTTTTATTTTGTGTGTTACAAATACGAACCTTTTTTCTTATACATTTTTGGTTTAATTTCGATCAATCTTTGTCATCATCAAAATCGATGCGATTTGTTAAACGTACCATAATTATTAAGACACACTTTGTAATACAGTTTAATTTACAACCTTATTTGATAACGACTATCTAATATTAGTAAATCGTATTTGTTTAAGTTTTTCATTTGTTTTCCATTTTTCAATTTTTCACAATTTTGTCATCGGGAATTAAACTCTATATTTTAGAAATTTTTGTTATGGCACCTAATGGTATTTTTAGATATTCGTGAGCAGAAAAAGCAATGCTATAAAAATTTTTAATAGAAAAAATTAGGTCACCATTTAAAAAAAAGAATCGATGACGTCATTTTCAAAAGGTGACAGACAAATATTGAAACCGTCAAATTGCAGCAAACAATTAGCCATCAAACATGTGTTCCAAGCTTTTTTTTCTAACAATAATAATAAAAGCTCCAGAAAGGTGGTTCCTTACTTTTTACTCACCCTGTATAAAAATATCACAAAGTTTGTACTTTCATTTTATTACGTCAAGTATTACAACTTAGTCAGCTACCTACTATTTTATTCCAAATGTATCACAAAATATTCAAGGTTTTAGCTGTTCAACGGTAAAATGCTATTGTTTACTTCGAATATTTTGATTTTTAATAGCAACATAAATATTAACATAATTATTAATTACACAATTTTTAGTTATTATATTATTTTTGTTATTTTTAAGTTATTTATTATTTATTTACCATATTGCAAGCAAGGAAATTTGTGGCACCTGACATATAATAAAACATATAAGGAGAGATTGGAGCGCGTGCAAAGAAGATGAACCCAGCACCAAGCATATTTCTGAAGCCATGCAGTATCTCGGGACGTTGTTATGGCGTGTTAACCGGTACTTCACAGAATTTACATTGCAGCATAATATAATACCCTTCCACAATTAACATGTAACCATTTTTGCAGACCATTTCCACGAATAAAGAAATTGATTCAGTACGATTGAATTTTCCTAATATTTAAATTATTAAATAAAATACGGGGCACGCTGTGCCGAATATTTTACAGGGCTCTGAGTAAAGTAAGACATTTTACTGACGAGTCGTGTAAATTTTTTTTTTCTGAAAGCCCCAATTATAACAAAAATTATTATTTATTAATTTAATAAACCTACTAAACTCTGTTCCATTCTTATTTTCAACTAAGAAGGATGTGGTTTCGTTTTATAAAGTTTTACACATGAACACCAACACAAATGATCCGACAGTGAAAACATTATTAAATGTCAGATTTCTAACAACGTTCACTAATTCATATATTACAATAATTAAATCATTGCTTCAATCATTCAAGTGTGCTGGTGTTTTAAGTAAACCAATCATCAACTATATGTTATATTATAATTTGACCGATTTGCTTTTGTAAAATAAAAATAGCAATCAAATTCCGTACTCAATAGATACTCAATTTGATAGCAACACTACCCACTGTCATAAAATATAACCTCTTTTTTTTAAATATAACCTATTTTTTCAAGACTATAGTCCGTCCAATTTCAAGATCAAGTTAATATAAAATGTTCACGTGAACGGCGACAATTTATAGGGTCGATTATACCCAACACAGGTCCAACACTAGTGTAGCGTTGCAACAAAATTCACTTAGTCGGGTAGACCAGAGCCTGCGCCAAGACCAATCTATCGTGTAGAAACTGTTCACGTGTCGATCACGCATGTACAAATATTTATTTATATACGCTTCGGCTTGAAATTGGACAGAGTATGTGACTTTTTACCAACAATACTGTCCCTAACAGAGCCAATTTAGTTAAAAATAAAAATGGAACAGAGTATACGTACCTATCTAGTAGTACGTGTCTCTGTTTCTAAGGTGCCAGAAAATGATCTTCGCGCCGCATTTCCAGAGCGAAAGTAGTACTTTCGCTCCAGTTTTAGAAATAGTTATTTACCGAAGCGTCATGAAAATAATCCATTACTTTAGGGGATTCGAGTAAAGTAAAACATTTTACTGACTAGTCGTGATTATTTTTTTCTGAAACCTCTGAAGTGGTACTTTCGTGCCGGTTTCAGAAAACAATATTTTACATACAACCTTATTTTTGCTTTTATTTCTTATCTCTAGATTACTTTCGTTTCTTGTGGGAATCAAACCGCCAGATAGCTATTTGCAACTTTGTGAGTGGAAATACTCATTTTCTTCTGTGACTACAGTCACGCCAAAATAAAAATTCACCATTATTTTAATTCTTACTGTTTTTCAGGATTTGCGATGGTGACGCCTTAGTGTCTTCGACACTTAATCAATTCGGCGCGCCAATAAATCGGCGGAATTTATAATCGTCTATTGGTCCGCGTATACGTACAGAAAATGTGTAAAAGATAAACGGAACGGCCTGGCAGGAATGCGAGATTTCCAAACAGGTTTCTAGGATTTTCAAGAGCGCGCGTGCTTCGAGATAAATTACAGTTCGTAGAAAAGCGCGAAGCATGGATTACGCGGCTTGGTCCACGGAGAAGATCGATGTCTAGGTGCTGCGGGGTACCGATAATTACAGGCCCATTGGTTCGTCCTATACCCCTCGTAGGTAATATATTGGGCATTAGATCATCGTGATCGACCGGCCGGCGACTCGAGATGATTTCAAAAACTGGGCGGAACCATAACAATAATTTAACTCAATTGTTTATAATGGTGTGTAGTGAAACAGATACTTGAGCTACCAAACATAAAAACACCAGAAACGAGAACAAAAATCAGATGTTATATTATGTACGTAAAATTAAAATGAAAGCCGAAACAGGGGAATAGTATAAAACATTCGTTACAAAATGCTATTCAAGCACTCATTCATTCGATTACTCGCTGATACGAGACTCGTGCACGAATTTCTAACTCGTTCAAGAGTAAGTCGCCTTCTGTTATTCATGTTTATATACAGGGTGGAAACTTTAACTGGAATAAAATTCATAACTTCGATATAGGCGATTTTTGCAAAAAATCCCGAAACATGCTAAGTATTGTTTTTTCTTGCCCTCATTTCTATGTATATGCTGCTTGTTTATCTGTTCCCGGAAGAGCGCAGCCACCTCTGACTTTTTTTTTCAAATGGAAAGGTATGTCAAGTGACACCTCGTTTGAAAGGTCTCTGCGCAAGTAATACAACACACTATTTATTTCTTGAATATTTACAAATCCCACGTGATAAAAAAAAACACTTTTATAACTTGAATACTATTTAATGCAACAAATGTTCAAAATGGGCACCGTTTCTTTCTTGGCAAAGTGCAAATCGATGATAACATGCATCTCTAATGTTTTGTAACATTTCTGGTGTGACTTGCCGTATTTCATGCCTAATACGTTGCTTAAGGTCCTCAATCCTATCACGTGGGCTTTGTAAATATTCAAGAAATAAATAGAGTGTTGTATTACTTGCGAAGAGGCCTTTCAAACGAGGTGTCACTTGACATACCTTTCCATTTGAAAAAAAAAGTCGGAGGTGGCTGGGCTCTTCCGGGAACAGATAAACAAGCAGCATATACATAGAAATGAGGGCAAGAAAAAACAATACTTAGCGTGTTTCGGGATTTTTTGCAAAAATGGCCTATATCGAAGTTATGAATTTTATTCCAGTTAAAGTTTCCACCCTGTATAATAAGAGCGTCGCAGCCCTTATGTTTATACATACGTAGGAACGATGTATTTTAATTGATTATAAATGTATATACTATTTTTAATGTTGGTAATAATGTTGGTAATAATATGAAGATAATAGTTACAATCAAGTTAACATTGCAAATTCTGAAAACATTTTTTTAAATTTGATGCTGTGGAGAAGTATTTGTCGAATGTTGAAAACGCAAATCATGTACCTTTCCATCTTATTACAAAAGCAATAAAGGAATTCGCTTCTTACTCTCCCTCAGCCAGGTAAACTCTGCCTGGGGTGCCTCGGGGCACTTAGCGGGGGTGCGAGCCGCCCCGTCGGTCTCATTATAAAACCACTCGACTTTGTAACTCATAACTCCACGAAGCACCACGGACCGGGGCAGGTACTGATTGTCTAAACGTCAGAAAATGATCCCCAAACAATAATTTCCAGTGGTGCGATAACATTCCGTCAGAGAGGAGGACGTCTCTCAGGCACCTAAGAACCGTCCCGACGATGAGCCGAATTAAAATAGCAATTAACGAAACGCTTCAGATAGCCGAAATCTGAAATTAATATCGGAGGTGCATTAACGACGATCGCGGGGCGCTTTGGGCTTCGGCAACACGTGAATTGCGAGCGAGCGAGTTGTCCAACAATAGAAAGTACCATTCTGGAGCGAGAGCTTAGATTGGGATCTCTTATTTTCAGAGCAACGGTATCGCAGGTAATTGCCGATCGTGAGCTGGCACAGAGAAAAGATGTATCTGTTGGGCGCCGGGCGCACATGAAATCCACGGTTCTAGTCCGTCCCGACTCCCGAGCATAGGCGTTTCCATCACAGCTAATTAGACTGGAATTGCCCAGAAGATCAAATGTACACATAATCAAGGCGCGGATTTCTAGGTATTATGCTATACATCAGTTTTAATAGCAGATCAAAATGACCTCGTATCTATACGAATTTCAGCAAATGAAGTAACGTGACATTTTTTTTTTGTGCTTTCATGCATATTTTCAGTATTTAAGCTTATAATTGCTTTAATGCATTTTTTGTGCATATTTCCTTTTTTTTGTGCTTATTTGCTTCTTTCTCAATTTTATAGCATATTATTTATATTAGCTAGGAATGTATTTTGTTGCACATTATTATAATGAGAATTTAGTATAAATATTACTCCGTTACGTCTAGAGTGCTTGGTTATCACAAAATCATCAACAAAGCGAGCGTGCGTACGTGATATTTAGTAAACAAAGCTTGATTATTTCGGGGATTACCCTATTTTTACGTGCACAGAACGCATCTGGGGCAAGTGTGCTATCAATTCAGTCCATTTTATCTCAATCTTCAGTGCGTAGTGCTTGTGCCTTGGGTGTATTACGTGTTTATAAGTTTTCTTGTATAAAATGCCGAAAGTAAAACCTTCCGTCGATGAATGGATACGTGGACATTCTGAATTAAAATATGAGAACGGCAAATTAATTTGCAGGGCTTGTATCAAACCGGCAAGTTTTATTTTGTGTTGCTATTGGCCTAGGTACAAGCATTTATTATGTTGTAGATTAACTGCGAGAAAAAAATTAACATAACACAACATATCAAAACAACAGTTCACCTGGAAAATTAAAAAAAAACAAATATGCAAGCAGTACCCTGAGTACCCAGCAAACTATTTCCGAGTCGTTTGCGAGTTCTTCTACACAGAATGAAAAGGAATTTTACTTTGATTTATGCAATACGATGGCATCTTCTAACATTCCGTTAAAAAAAAACTATACCTTTTCAAGTTCAAATTGAGACCAATCAAGTTCAAATTGAGACAAATCAATTTCAAATTGAGGCCAATCAAGTTCAAATTGATACCAATCAATTTCAAATTGATACCAATCAATTTCAAATTGAGACCAATCAATTTCAAATTGACACTAAACAATATCAAGTTGTCATGATAAATTTTATTTGTTTACTCTCAAGTTGATATTGTTTAGTGTCAACTTGACTACTTAATTTTTAGTGGTTATGAAAATAGTCCCAGGCACAGAAAACTAGAAGAGTCTGTTTTAGGTTCAAGTGCAAATACAGTCATATGCTTATGCAGAAATGTACCTCATTACCAGAACTATAGAGTATATTTTGATAACTTCTATACCTCAATTCCGTTAGCTGTTTACTTAGCCAAATGTGAAATTCTTTGCCTTGGAAAGGTGTGAAGAACCACAATTCCCAACTGCAAAATGCCCAATGATAAAGATTGATTGGGCGCTATAAGATTAGAATGCGCACAAAAAATGGTACATGGTAAATGGTAAAAAAATGGTAGTAGACATGACGATAATAAACTCGTGGTTGCTGTACAGAAAAATTAGCATTGGTCGTATGGAAACGTCTTTATCTTTAGCAAAATTTCGTGCTGAAATTGGTTATTGTTTGTGTAACCAAGAAAATAAAACTGCGATAAAAAGAGGAAGACCAAGTAACCTAGCCAAGAATATTTAAGCCAAAAAGAAACGTTCTGCGACGTCAACCTATGTACCTCCAAAAGTCAACCATTGGCCAATTCATGAAAAAAACAAGGCAATGTTGTAAAATGCCTGAATGTAAATCATTTTCAGTCATAAAATGTTCAAAATGTAATTTACACTTATGCTTGAATAAAAACAATAGTTGTTTTATAGAGTTTCATAAAAAATAAGTGCCTACTGTTTTAGGTGCCACTTAAGCGCAATGTAGCAGATTTGATACATCTATATTTTTTTAAATAAAAATGTTAATTGTAAAGCCTGTTTTTTAAAATTATTTTTCCCATAGTTATAGACCAAAATTACACTGAGAAATATTTTTTTCGGGAAAGAAATAAACAGTTGCGCAGTGTAGGGTTCTAGTGTTACTTGGCAAATCAGTTTTCTTATTACCATTTCTACTAGAGTAAACTTGGAAATCTGATACTTATTTACAGGAAAACCATAGCTTGACGTTAACAGTCAATAGCAATCATAATAGTAATGTAACCGTCAGTATTAATTGTTCTAAATAGTTGAATACCGTTCCTACACTACTCAAAACAATTATCGCATAATCCAAAAAAACATGACTTTTTAATTTATTTTTATATTTTTCAATTTATTATGTTAGTGGTTCAAAGAATAACAAAATTTAAGATAATGTTGATAAAATTTAAAGAAAATTAGGAACAGATATTTGAAGTTAACAAAAAATACTCAAAATATCATAAAACATTTTTTTCTAAATTACTGGTATCTGTTTAGAATCATGGTATTAATACTCGGTGTTCCCTCCTCTGGCTCTTATTACTGCCCTACAACGCCTTTCCATGCTGATAATTAAATTTTCCACTAGCTGCTGAGGAATGTTATTCCATTCTTCCACAAGTGCTTCAGATAACTCGTTGAGAGTTTGTGGTACATTTAGCCTACTTCTTAGTCGTCTGCCAAGATTGTCCCACATGTGCTCTATAGGATTTAAGTCGGGTGATCTTGCTGGCCAGTCTATTGCTTCGATATTAACCCTCTGGAGATACTGTTGCACTATTTGTGCGGTGTGTGGGCGGGCATTGTCATGCATTAACAGAAAATCATGGCCAATGAATGGAGAAAAAGCCATGACATATTGTTCTAAAACATCTCGGATATACCTGTCTGCATTTAAAGTTCCGTTATGAAACACATGTAACGCTGTACGTGCTTGTGAGTTGATTGCTCCCCAAACCATGATTCCGCCCCCACCAAAGGCATCCAATTGGCGGATATTGCATTGGGAAAATCGAGTCTCTGGAGTTCTCCACACTCTGTAACGTCGATCGTTGGATGAAAGAGTGAATCTCGACTCATCCGAGAACAAAATATACGCCCATTGCTGGTGAGTCCAAACCACATGTTTTCTTGCAAAAGCAAGTCGCCGTACTCGATGTTCCCTGGTTAAACGAGGGCCCGTTGCTGGACATCTAGCATTTAAATGGATTTCATGTAGTCGGTTTCTAACTGTTTGATCTGAAATTCTTGTATTGTGCACTCGGTGTAATGAGTCTTGTAAGAATCTAGCGGTAACTGTTCTATTTCTGCGAGCAGAAAGTGTTATGAAACGGTCTTCTATTGGATTTGTGGCCCTTAGTCGTCCTTGTCCTCGGCGTCTGGAATATCCATGAGTTTCTCGGAAACGTTGGTACACCCTACTAATGGAGGATTGGGCCACATTTAAAATTTGAGCCACTCTCACTTGTGTCAGCCCTTCCCGGAGAAGAAGAACTGCAGATTGAGCTTCACCATCTGTTAAATGTCTTGTATTGCGGCTATTATTGGTTTCCAATATTTAAACGTAGTTTTAGAACACAGGACCGACGAAATTTCGAATTTAAAGTAGAACCGCACAGTTTGTTATTTGGACATTTAAAAGAAATTATTTTTCTAAACACTATCAAATTAAAGATTTTGATTATTAGTGCAACAATATTCTTAGACAGATAAATGCACAAACTTTGTTTTGTTTTTCTTTCAATCTAAGCTTACTTAAATCCATTTCCATCAATATGCGTTAATTGTTTTGAGTAGTGTAGTTTACTTTAAACATTTTGCGATATATCAAAGTGACAGTGACACTAGCTAGCTGGGAAAATGTATTCCCGGCTAGCCGAGAAGTAAAATTATACAATGAGTCGCTTCCCGACCGCTTTAAAAGGCATATATGCGCTTATTTTCAACTGATTGTGAGTAAATGTTTTTTTTTCTGTATGTGAATGTTCTTTCCATGTTTTACTTCACTGGGTATTAAAAAAAAATATATAAAGTTCAACATAACTAATTCATAAAATAAATGGATTTTTTTTGGCCGACTTTTGCGAAATATATGGAACGTTGAGCTATTAATAGCCCTAGCAATATTTAGTTTTTCGTCGGTAACTTCGAAATGTCATAATATAAAACGACAAGTGCTACACAACTCTAAACGTGCTTTATGCAAACAGTCTAAACGATATATTTAAGCAGAAATTGAATTTTGTCACATTAATGTTACAAACAACCACAAAATATCCGAAATTTTTAAACTGAAATTTTTGTTTTAAAAAACTGCATAAAAGCTGTCAAAGGGGGTTTCCACGACTCATCGTCGCCATCATCATCATACGTGGAGAGATAGTCAATTGGTAACTAATTACACTAATTAACTATAAGTACTAATTATTAGTCCCTGTTCGCGGGTTCGATCACAGGATCTGTGGTCCTATTAATCGGACCTCATACCGGGCTCTCTCAAGATGTTATTGGTCATATCCTCAAGAGGATGGCTTTGGGTCTATTTTTCAATTTCGATTAGTTTACGATGCTCACGACATATCTCGAACGGTTATAACGCATACTTCAAATATTTTTTATTCTTGAATACTGATCGAAATGCAATTCTTGCATACGAACTATTAGCTGGTGGCTATGTGACAGCATCGAATTTTTGAATTAATCTGATATAAATATCCGTTTATGCATTTTGCAATGAAAGCATTAAAAAAAATATCTAAAAGTGTTACAAAACTTTTTATAAAAGTTTATTTTGTTTTCATACATACTATATGTATGTAATCTTGTTTTTTAATCTTGTAGGTGTTGAGATTCATCCTGATTAGAACTATTCTGAACGGTTTTGAAGTGTATGCACTATCAGGAAGTTTTGATGTGTAATCATATAAACACAATTTTTGATTACACATCAAAACTTCCTGATAGTGCATACACTTCAAAACCGTTCAGAATAGTTCAAATCAGGATGAATCCAACACCTACAACATTAAAAAAGAAGTCTACATACATATGTTATTTATGAAAACTTTTATAAAAAGTGAAGAAAATCCATGAAACTTCAGTAAAACAATAGTTTGTATTTTTATTTATTTATTAAATGTATACATACATATTATTTACACTACCCACTAATAAGTTACCAAAAGAGCACCCCTCCCCACAACTGAGTGCACACAACTACAGGCCACATCCAGAGTTACCTAGTAGATATTCTCTAAGTAGTTTCTTAAAATGCAAAATACTTGTGGCATCTTTAATTCGCGGATTTATCTCTATGAATTTGACTAGTCCTTCATAGAATAATGACTGGTATGTAGTCTGCTTGCGTGCGGTGGCCACATGTATAAGATGGCTTGCTCTTGTGGAGTAATTGTGAATGTCGCTATTCATGATAATTGCATCCCTGAGATACTCAGGTAGCCCGCCATAAACCAATTTATAGATAAAACACATATTCATAAAATATAGTGTTTGCCTAACCGAAAACAATTTCAACTCAGCTAACATGTCTTTAACATTTGCATACCTGTCACACTGAAGTATGGAACGAAGACATTTATTATGGACAACCTGTAACTTATCCAATTCCATGTTGTTTACATAAAATAGGATCGTCGGACAATAACTAAAATGAGGGCCAATAATGGATTTGTACACCACTAGTCTATTCCGCCGGTCCAGAGCCTGACAAATTCTATGAAAGTATCTGCTCTTGTCTGATAATTCCTGCAATAATAATTTACAATGACTTTTGAAGTTTAGTTCCATATCAATTGTTAGCCCCAAATATTTGAATTCCGTAACATATTCAAGCGCTTCGCCTAGGAAACACACCCGGTCCCGCTCATTACTATTGCCGTCACCCAGAATCATGACTTTAGTTTTCGCAGTATTCACAATAAGGTGGTTTTTGTCAATCTAGCCTTCGAACTTTCTCAGCTATCTATTAATTCGAATAACCCCCTCAGTCACGTTATCGTGCTCTACTATCAATAAAGTATCATCAGCAAATAGATTGATTGATTCCCCTTCCTCCTGACATATTTCAGTAATGTCATTAATATATAAAGTAAATAGTAGCGGTCCTAATATCGTACCTTGAGGTACCCCGTACTCTGTTACTACTTCATCAGACTCAACTCTACCAATGCTGGTTGCTTGTTTACGATTAAACAAGTAATCCTCAAACCAACTGAGCGTTGTTACAGCTATACCTATACTGTGCAGTTTGTATAGCAAAACTTTTCTATTGATAACTTGAAAAGCTCGCTTAAAGTCCACAAACACCGCAATTATTTCTTTCTTCTTCAAAGGATTGTCCAAGACAGTTTTCCATCGATTTATCAACAACTGTAGGGCCGTTTCACATGAGTGGTGATGACGGAAACCCGACTGGTTTTGCGCAAGTATTTTATGCTCATCGATAAATTGAATTAGTTGATCATATACCACTATCTGCAGAAGTTTCTCCAACAGAGGAACCATATTAATAGGACGATGGTCCTCCGCTTTAATTGAATTCTTCGATTTAGGTACCGGCACTACAATTGACTTTTTCCACCGAGTTGGACAACATTTCTTTTCTAGACAATAGTTTACCACATGACATAATTTCTCAATCAGAATCTGCCCCCCAGCTTTAAAAACTGCCATATTTATATCATCAATAGATGACTGACTATTTAACCGTGCAATTGCTGCACTTATGATGGGACCATTGACTTGTGCGAGTTTGAATTCATTCTGGGGTGAATTATCAGTAATTACCCCGATGCTATTACTAAAATTGCTTAGAGTAACCAGTTCTCTGATACTATTTATAGTATAACAATTAAAATGATGGGCTATAGTTTTGACGTCAGTCTCCACTAAACCGTTGAACGACATTTTTAAAATTGTAGTTCCTCTTTTCTTACAGATTACTGTTTGTAAAGCTTTCCACATCTGTTTAGGCTTATTCTTGTTGCTTTCAATTAATTGTGAAAAGTAGGCCTTCTTTTTGTATGTAATAGCTGCTGTAACTGCATTGACGTATCAAATACGTCTGACAAGAATTCCTTAAAATTTCTGGAAGTTCTATGAATTCATCCATCTGTTTAATTACTAATTTACTTTAATTTACAGTTTATCATAAGCGCAAATTTTCGGCATTGTATTAATTGAGGTGTATGTGTTTTTTAACGTTGGTTAACAGAATATTGTATGCAGTGATGTTCCCATCATTTTTTATCGAGGGTACACTAACGATAATCCATTGCGTGCCTGACATTTCCTAATTCCTATTGTCATATTTCCTATTACTTTTTGGGAGGAGGTGGAGGTTAATTACATCAAATGAGTTTGAAATTTTCGAAAGTAGTGTTCGGTTTGACGTTAGGACTTATTGGTATGCACATTGAATGAGTTTTCACAAAATCCCTTAAGAGTATACGTTATAGGCCCAGCAAATCCTGAGAGTATATGACTTATATAGTATATAAATTACGGCTATAAAACACTCAAAATTCCTTGAGAGCATACGTTATAGGCCCAGCAAATCCTGAGAGAATATACGGCGTATATGGAGTATAGCCTATGGGAACACCACGGATTGTATGTATTTCATATTTTACATCCGTGGTAGCCTACCTACTAGCATTATAATCAATGCTATATACTAGTATCTTGGCATTGGTTTCTTGACTGCCAGTTCTGCTATAAAAATGTCACGTTAACGTGGAATTTCCAGCATATATTTTTGAATTTCAATTTAATAATTCAGTACCCGTTGCATTGTTATAACAATGTATGAGTGAAATATTAACTTATATTTGAACGCTCCTTGTATATTCGTAGATATTTTGGATAGTGGAATCTCTGAAGGTAGTTGCGGCAAATACTGGAGTAAAAAATAACTGGAGATCTGGAGAAACACTGGAGCTGTATACTGCAGTTACAGGCGTATACCTGTGTTTTGAGATCCAGAAATGTCAGGGGTGGAGAGCAATTATTAAATTCAAACCCAAGTGGCCGTAAATCACGCCAGAGGTAGCACCCCCGCTATGAAGGCGGTTTTTGAAATACTGACCATAACCACCTTACAAAAAAATCTTTGTCTTCTTCTCTTAGCACGGTTCCATCGAGGCAACTAAAATAAACTAAATATTCTTAAAGTGGCCATGACCACAGCATAGTTTATAATTATAATTACAGATACTAGACACTGTGGTATAGCGAGTTAAGTCACTGACTTTTAATCTAAGTTGTGGGTACAACTCTCATCCAATGAAATATTTATATTATTGAATTTGTCTCCAATGAATGACGAAAGGTTTAATCGGAACGAAAACATATACTTATGCCATATAACAAGAATATGTATTTTGCAATATGTCATATTCTTGAATATATTTTCTGTTATTTTGCAAACTTATCACAGATTACTTTAAATCAAAGAAAAATATTATCCAATCACATTTAATAATATTAATAGAATAATTTTAGAAATCGCATATGTTATTTAGTGCGCAACGTTATACATAATCATGAGTTGTTTTACAATTTAAATCGGCATTATTCATTGCCTAAAAAGATTAAAAGAGGGGGCAGGGTTGGGTAATGACGCGTATAAAATATTCTACATGATATACATAGTCTAAAAATAATAGGATTTGTGTACGATGCAAAACAGTAGTAACCAAACAATATAACTATGATTAAAATCCATTTAAACAATTTTGCTTTAAAATGTTTTGTTTTCATAGTAGAAGAAATGATTTAATGTTTATAAAGAAAAATATATCCCGTCAATGATAATTAATGAGTTAGTGACAAATAACAGAAAAAGGAGAAATTATTTTAACAGAATTCGTGCCAGCCAACATTAAAATAAAATAAATGCGGAAGCATTCAAGTAATTCCTTAATTTAAATATTTAAGTAATTGTCAGCAGCCAATAATAACACCTATCATCAGTAGCAATAAATGATAGAATATATAATAAGTATTATAAATTAACAAAAACATAAATTAAGGAATCTAAATTATATGTAGATGAATGTTGGGCAGCAAAGAAGGCAGAGGAAAGTGATTTCTGTCGATTTGAGACCGTCTCAACCTCAAAGTACTTATTTTAAAATCCATTTGATTATATTACAATTTTGTTTGGATGGGAAAAGCTTGTGAGACATCGAGCGCCTGCGGAAGACACTCAAAATTCGATAATAATTACTGTGATTAAATAGGATTAGGGTTCCGAGAAGGGTCACGGAAAAATATGCAAATTGCATGTTCGACTTAAAATCTTGCAAAATTCATCGTGTCAAAACTTGGATACGCAACTTCATGTAATTATCATAAATGTGAAGTGGACGGTTTTACATACGATGGTTTGATATGTTCGTGGCCTCACAAAAGGAAAATAAACGCTATATTTTGGGACAAAATATTATTTTATTATTCAATAGTCTCCTGCTAGATCAAGACACTTAATTCAACGATTCCACAAAACACCAATGCAAAATAAATGTCGTTTTTGAATCGATGAAACCAAGATCTCAAAAGAGCCATTTATAGGAACTATTACCTGATTGACTATGCCTTGACCATTCCTTAGTTTCGGAAGTGAACCTATTTTTTATGGACGTTATATTTATGGGTTCGAATCCAGCAACTCGTGAACACCGTTCACAAACTCAATTATACAACAATTGTATTATTTAAAAACAAATAAAATTAACACTATATTTCCGATATATCATATACCATCTTAAATTTCACAATAAACAATGAACTTGTGAACATTTTCTTCTAATAGCGATCACTTTTAGAAATAAATAATTCGAATGTCGCTAATAATCTACTTGTTGTGGGTTAGCAGAGATCCCATGAGGAATGAATTTCCAGTAGTAGAAAGTACAGGCGACCTCGTTTTGCAGAAATGTAGGATTTTCGGCAGTTCTACAGCGGAACACGCGACGAACAAAAATAGATTGAATCGCAGGATGCGATTCAGTACGGACGGGGAAGGTTACTGCTTTGATCCAACGCAGAAGTCACCAGTGTTAAATGATTATTTTATATTTCAAACTTAAGGCGTCGACTCGAGGCAAAAGCTTCAACTGTGGCGAAAAGAAATTTGGCAGTAAAATGGATTATACTGAAAACTGAATAGTTACAATTATATTCGGACTTCCATGTGAAAGAGAAGTAAAGCACGATAGGTGTTTCGTTCTAGCCAATAAGTGTATGAATTACAAAAACAAACATCTGGTACTACATACATATACTCCATTATTTAAGGTTTTGACTCTTGGCCTAAGATGTCGACTCGTATGATTATGGATAATTTCTTATAGACAAACTTGCTATGGATTCTATGGACTTTGCTATGTGAAAAGCATTCTAAAATGTGTTAATTAATTTTTCGTATGATTCTGGATAATTGCTTTACAAATTGCTATGGACTTCATGGACTTTGCTGTGTGAAATAGACCTCATTCTAAAATGTGTAAATTAGGTTTTTGTTTTTATCAAAAAGCTGAAATTCCTAGAATGATGAGCATTGCCTATTATTATTTTGATTCAGTCAATGGTTTATCCATTGACTTAAGGCTTCAACTGTTGGGAATATGCATGATTTCATTCATAATTAATGCCATATAGAATATACGGTGTGGTGTGGAAGAACGAATGCTATGGTGTGGAAAAACGAATTTGATATTCAGAGAATTGAAAAATAATTGTGTTCGGGCAAGCAATGGTTATTATTTTCATCTAACGTAGAAATTGTTGGAATTATAAGTTTTTTTGTTGTTGTTAGATTTTGTACAACTTGACAATCCATTCTTTATTTAATATGCAGTGAAACACAAGTTGGGTACGGAATATACTTTGGAACAATTTTATATAGAATGAGATTTTATTAAAGACATTTGATATTCATAGGGTAATTGATTCGGAGTGAAAGTGAACCTGGGACAGATTATTGTGCAACATTAATAACTATACCGAGTTTTTCCTACAGTTGGAGATAGTATTAAATATTATTATAATTACATTTTAAGTCTTGTAGAGAAAGTTGGTGTTTTTATGAAATGTTGAATTTTCTAGAATAATAAGAATTGTTCGGTAATATGTATTCGTATTGAAAGTGATTTTTTTTTGTATGGTATTTCAAAAATTGAAAATTTCACTAAGTACGTTTTTAACAGCATTCAGAATAATAGTAAATAATCTTATTCTACTAGAGTTTGGAAAACTGTAACATTTGAATACTAATTTGAGTTAGGAAAAGTGGAACATTTCCTAACAAGTTGTGGAATAGTTATTTACAAACCAAGTGCGGGAACACAATTTTCCCGCATGAACGCAATTTTGAAGCATGAGCGACCGAAGGGAGCGAATGCTTCATCTGCGTGAATGCGGGAAAATGATTCCCGCAAGTGGTTTGTACATTTTTTTTTTGAAACGAACAGAACGATCAGCATAAACTCAAATAATTTTCATTCCGTTTCAAAATATGAAATAAAGCAAGCCATGGCTGTATAGCAAAACAATGATTGTTACTTTGACAGTTGATTTTTTAAAGCCTGTCGTTTAAAGTCTCAGTTTCTAATAAAATGTCTTCCGATTCGGATATAAGTAGTTGTACACCTCCGGAAATCCGCAATGCCGCTAATACGGCAATTAAAAATTTATTGCCGGATAAATCCAAACGAAGGTACGAGTTGGTATACTCGAAATTTATGGATTGGTGCAGGTTAAACAAAATACGGACTTATTCAGAAAATTGTTTGCTGGCATATTTTCAAACCTTTTCAAGCAAAAAGTCGCTATGGTCCACTTACTCTATGCTAAAGTCCTGTCTACTAATACACAATAACGTAGATATTTCCAAATTTACGAAATTTTACGCATTTCTCAAAAAAGAAACGTATAACCTGAAACCGAAAAAATCCAAGGTATTAGAAAGTCATGAAATTGACAAATTTATTCATGAAGCCCCTGATAACTCATTTCTGTTAATGAAGGTACGTACACAATATGTTTCATTAATCGATATTATTCTATTATTCTATAATATGTTTTACAGGCAGTAGTAATATTGGGCATTTCTGGCGCTTGTCGCCGCGATGAATTATGTAAAATGTTAATTGATCATATCGAGTTTAAACATGAAATGGTACTTGTTAATGTACCAGAGACCAAAACTAATATTTCTCGACGTTTTGTGGTGATCAATCCAGAATGGATAAATTTATTGTTAAAATACAAAAATTTAAGAGTAGGGACAAATAAAATAATAACCCTGCTTAAGTCGATGTAGATCGTTCACAATAAATAATTATGTATTGATTTATTTATGACAGTGTTTTTTTGCCGTTTTCCCGGTCTACTAGACCGGGAAATACGGATTTCCGGTTGTCAATAGAGTGCGTCAAATGTCACTTTCGAGGCGGTGAGTTCAAAAATAATATTTCAACATAAAAGTACTAATTTGAGTTAGGAAAAGTGGAAATATTTTCTAACAAGTGCGGAAATAATATTTCAACATTACAAGTTATAAGTCAATTTATAGAAATTGTACATGTTATTTTTTTATCAATATTATAAATCTTAACAGAAACATGTTCACAATTCGTGAATGAAATTCCAGAACAGGTTTTTGTAGAAGTAGAAATAGGGTTATAATTTATGTTAACTTCTTCATTATTGAAAGCAGAACAATCTTGACTCCGCTATTTAATTTTGAAATAATTTTAAAATATTAAAATTTAATGTATTTTCTAAACTCTAGTAGAAAAAAATCATGTGTGCAACACGTACGAAATCCATTTTTTCCGTAAACGGCATATTTTTAATCTCGGCTATGGCCTTGATAAAAAATCCCATGCCTAGTACGGAAAAAAAAACATTTCCTAACTTATTGCATAAATAGCTATATTGATATTCAGAGTTACATTCAATTTTTTTATGGAATTATAAAACGTAATTTTACATTTCTGTTTGCAATGGAAAAGTTCTGTTTTGGATAAGCGATATTCAGGGTGAGAATATATTGTACTTACTTAGCGAAGTTCGTAAGTACTTCAAAGCCACTACTTCAAGTACAATTACTTTAACTACATTACATCAACTAGCGATTACTTTAACAAGAAAATACTTCAACGCAGAATTAGTCCAATAAGAAAATACCTACTTCAACTCGAAAATACTTCAACTAGAGAACACTTCTACTGCTAATTACTTCAACTCGAAATTACTTCAAATAGGAATTATTTCACCTTGCGTTAGGTTGGGTTAGGTCATTAAAAGTTGAAATAATTTATTATCGAAGTAGTTAAGAGTTGAAGTAATTAGCAGTTGAAGTAATTGCAGTTGAAGTAATCGCTAGTTGAAGTAATGTTGTTGAAGTAATTGTAGTTGAAGTATTGTTTTTTTAAGTAATCACATGAACTCGTTACGTATCTTTGATCTATCTATATTTGAGATATATTTGGCAATATAATTAATAACATTAAATTGTTTTACTGACATTCAGAGGAATATTTAAGACATTTATGTACATTTTTACCTAGAAATATAGAATAGAATAGAATAGATAATAGAGAATAGAATTGAGAAATTATATCTTCTCTCTGATATACACATACCCGGTTTAAATTCAGAGAAAAATCGAAATTTTTTTTGGTACATTCGGGGCGAAATTCAAGATTTTATGCATGTTGATCGGAAAAGTCGTATAATTTGGAGTGAAATTGAATGTTTCTACGACAACATCGAAATTCGTTTATTTGAAGAGCGTACATGCAATCATAAAAACTACATTTTGTACGGAATTTCATATCAATATCGGTTGCTAGGCAACCAATGCGATATGAAATATTTTGTGTTAAGTTTGTAGTGTGGTGAAAGTCAACTAGTACGGAATTGATAAGCAAGACCACGAGATTAGTATGCCAAAGAGAATCGAGAATAGCCTTGAAAAAGTGTATCCATGGAAATGGGAAAAATATAATAATACGCAATTTGCGATAAAAAAACTGTATCAATCAAATATTCTTCTCACATGATCTGTACAATCACCTAAATATATATTCTAACAGTAAATCTTAAATCTTTACAAGTTCACAGTTTTTGATCACAAAAGTTTTAAGGTAGCTTAGAGAATATGACCATATGATAACTCATATGACGACATATGGTCATCATATCTAATATGACGACTCCAACGACAGAGTAATGAAATGTCATCAGTTTCATGTCTGAATAGATTTTGTTTCTGAATCGTGAAACGACTTCAATGGCGGAAAATAGCCCAAATCAAGTATCCGCCAATAGCCTAATAAAGATCGACTTCCCCGTTCTCTCCCTCTCTATTAGTATGCAGCATTTCACAACTTCTGCAAAAATGATTTTCAATAATTATGCGATTAACTTTAATCAATAAATAAAATATATACATATAGTAGTTCCGATGAGAGCTGACAATGACTCATCGCTCGATATTGTCGGAATTCGACATACGTTTTAATTTCATTTCAACTGTTACATTTACCATAAGCATGCGAACGAGCATATAAAATGTGATCCTTTGTTCGAAAAAGTATGAGTCATTGTCAGCTTTCATCGGGACGACTATAGAAAGTTATTTCATAGTCTATTCTTTTTCTTAACTGCTTGGGCACTGCTGTCTCGGCACTCGAAATTATGGTTTGTACACGGAATAGGCAAATCCTTATTTTCATGAATTCGGAGCAAAAAAGGAAATATCTGCATATTCTTTGTATCAATCATTGTTTATAATATATTAAACGTCAGAAGTAGGTTGTCGTAGAAAAAATCTAGTATGCACTCTCACAAAATGGCAATTTGACACTCTTATGAGTTGTAGTACTCGTTTTCGACTCGTGTCACATACTTTTATACTCGTGCAAAATGTGCGTCATTTATGCTCATTGCATAATGTACTATTTACGCTCAATCAATGCTTTAATGTGTTATTTTAAATCATATGCAGATGTAAAGTATTCATTAACATTCAGTGGAAATTTGATTATTTCGTGTTATATTTAGTTATATTCCAAGTGAAATTGTTTATACAGGGTGAGTTTTTTCGGATGTTTAGTATGGGGATCTCGGAAACTAGCGGATATAGAGGAACGATTAAATGGGGAAAGAATTGCAGTTTTACGAGTTCAATTTCATGACCTTTTTGTTTTTTTTTAAATTGCATGGTTGACTAGATATTTCGAAAAAATATATTTTTTGTTATTTGGTTCGGTGCCTATGGATCTGTTATTATTGTAAAACATGTGTAAAGGAAAAAGTTGTACGTAATTATGTGCTTAATAATACAATCTAACCGATTATTTTATTAAAGCTATAATTTTTGAGTTATGAGACAAAGTTGAGTTTTTTCTAATGGAAACCATAGTTGGCCATGACTTTATAAAACAGGCGCGTTTTCAACTATTCTAATGATATGCCACTTGATATAGTTATTTTTATAAATAATTAAATTATCGCTATTTTTTACTTTTCATTTTCGAACTATTCAAGAAGTAGGCTATGGAAACAATTAATAGATGCGCAACGCGTTAAATAATATAATTCAAGTTAGTTATTAAAATTTTTCTTTTCATTTCGAAATTATAAACATTATTATTTTGGTGTAAAATGTTTATTTCGTTGGAGTTACAATTTTATATAAAGATTATTTCTGATAAAACAAAATTACATAAGTACAAAACTACTAAACAGGGAATGACAGACGATAAATTGAAAAACAATACAAGCATATTAGAACGTAACTGAAGTAGTACCAAAACAACGTAATTAAAGTTAGGAAAGTATTTAAGACTAAATATGTTCAAAAGGTTCACCATTATGATTAATGGACACCTTTTTAAAACAGAATTTGTTGCTTTTCTAACAGAGCGTCTATCAATATTAGCAAAAACTTGTAACTTGTAAGTACAGATTCTCTAAGGTCATCTACTGTGACGTACGATGTTTGATACACTCTATCTTTTACCATTCCCCATAAATAAAAATCTAAAACAGAGAGATCGGGATATCGGCCACCTCTATAATTGTCGTTTGTATCTATTGTTTCTATAGCGCACTACTTCGAATAGTTCGAAACTGAAAAGAAAAAAAATCCCATAATTTAATTATTTATAAAAATACCTATGTAATATGATATATCATTAGAATCGTTGAAAAGAGGCCTTTTTTATAAAGTCATGGCCGACTATGGTTTCCATTAGAAAAAACACAAGTTTGTGTCATAACTAAAAAATTATAGCTTAAATTAAATAATCGGTTAAACTGTATTATTAGGCACATCATTTGCTATAACTTTTTCCTTTACACATTTTTTCTAAAGTTAATAATAACAGAGCAATATGCTCCGAACAAAATAACAAAAAATATATTTTTTCGAGATATCTAGTTAGCCATGCAATTATTCCAAAAAACAAAAAGCTCATGAAATTGAACTAGTAAAACTGCAATTATTTCCCCATTTAATCGTCCCTCTATCTCCGCTAGTTTCCGAGATCCCCATACTAAACATCCGAAAAAACTCACCCTCATCCAACAGTAATGGATAGTTTAATTTATATAGTTGGGAAATGTACTGTTTCACGGAAAAAATATATTCTAAGTGAAATTCAATTGTTTTGGACAAACCATTTGAAAATTGAACATTTGAAGTTATATTCAGTGTTCCAATGAACTTTTTTGTTTGCGTGTTTTATTAAAAAAAAAATCATTGAACTTTTCTAGCTAGATTGGGAGTCACACTAAAAAGTTTTTGTTTCGAATAAATTGGTATTTTTGAAGTGAAATTGATATTTTTTTGTATTCTGAAGACAATTGAATATTTTTAGTGGCATTTTTTTAATGGTTTTGTGCCTCGCATCATTAGGACCTTCAGAGTCTTATTGTGTTTTTAGTTACATCCCTGGGCTATTATTAGAAATCTATAAAACTCTAATTTATTCTGCATCTTACATCTAACACCACGAGATATTTTATTACAGCAATTTCCATTCCCTCCATTTATCACCGCTGGATCGGAACTTTATAGCCCGAGGCAATAAGCCAGTAAAATTACCCTATTATCTTATTTGCGGGGTTAAGTGGTACCGATTCCTCTCCCCAAAAAACCTGAACCAGACGCCTAATTTGAATGCGATTCGGCACGTTGCTCGATAAATCACCGGCCGGCCGTCACGACCTCCTCTTCGACACGTACAAATTACGACCTCGACGCGCCCCGGCCTGTAATTATCCCTTCAGATTCGGATTCGGCCCCTTTTCGAGGCGCCCCGAGACGAATGAGATTCGGAGGAGGTACGGCCTCGTGATCAGATCTGGTTTCACATTGAAATCCTGATATAACTGTGAAACAATCATTTAAGAGTGGCATTTTTTATGCTCTGACTAATAATTGAAAGTCGAGAATAATGTATTCAAATATTTACTTAAAATAAATTTTGCTGGCCATTATTGCTTAGCGCACTAATGCAGAAGGCGCCGGGTTAGAATCCCAAAGACGAACATTAATATGTTGGTTAACTAGCACTGATAAATAATGAAGTTGGTCACTTATGGCCGGTCGTTTCAAAGTTTCGGTCATATTATTAGCTGGATAGAAGAACTTGAGAGATATTCGAATTCTGTATATATATCATTTTAAGACGATGTATGATTAATGATTAATTAAGAACGAGCGGTTGGCGGGTTTTGCACAACACAAGACCTCATCGATCACGTTTATCAACAGTACACGGGTATTGAGGGGCGGAGGGGGACAGTATGCGGTAGGTGAGGAATTGGAAAGGTGTCCTCATGCAGAACGGGATTTTGCAAGTGGAAGTGGAACGTGGGTAACGATGGTTTGGGATGAGGAATTCGTTATGAAACATAAATAATAATCGATATGTAATGGAACTTGTAGTGGAAGGTTTTCTTCAAATTAAAATTTCGGAATTAAGGATAGTAGTGTGTGAAGACTAATAAAGCACTTTACTTTGATCTTTCCATCCTCAGTAAATTTGAGGTACAAAACTATATTACCACACGTTCCTGCATCTTTATTAGTCGAAAATAGCTTCGCAGAAAAAAATCTGGCGGAAAAGTATATGAGAGTGAATAATTTTTATTTTGTATAAGACTCATGTATTCATTGGTGATAAAAAATAGACGTCGACGTAAGCATCTCAGTTTATCTTTGAAATTTAAAAAAATATGACAGCAGGTAACTACCTGGTAGAAAATCGTATGCGATTAAATATACACTTTTATTAATAAAAATTGTATTCATAAATCGTACCAGCAAAAAAAAGTCTCGCAGCATATGATATTAATCAAAATTTCTGGGCTAGTAGACCATTTACCAGAATTTTTATTAGAAGCTATTATTACCTAAGAAAATTAAATATAAAGTTTGCGTAAATCCCTAATATGTCCATAAAAGTATATAGAATGCAAAATTTCACAATATTCAAAACTCAAATAAAAACAACCAACATTTTTTTTTCATAATCTTGAATCCTTCTTTGAATACATTCCTATTACTCTATACTTCACTCATCTTTTCCCCTTTTTCTGTATTGAGTTCTAAGGTTCACTTCCACATTATATATCTTTTAATGGATCGTTCTTTTGATCTTTTACATTTAAGCTTCCATTAAATAGTTATCCAGTTCCACATCATCTTTCTTTTAATGGATTGTTCTTTTGATCTTCTTCATTTAAGCTTCCATTAAATAGTTTCCTACATGGTTCCTTCATTATCCATTCTGCAGATATTGCATCTTATTCTACATTGAGATTTTAAAGACGTGAAAAATTAAAAATTTCCTATTTCCTTCTAAATTCCCCTCAACAGCAAAATTCCGAATTAATTTGAGAGTTGTGGTGCAAAGAAATTTTTTAACTCTCAAAAATTACTCCACAAGAAAAATGCTCGTACCGTATTAGTTTCATTCAGAACATTCGCTGGAGTCCTAATTACGGATCCTCGTGGGATCCCAATGGCTAGCGTGGCGAGCACGTGTAAAATTAACGATTGCGTGCTTACACCGAACAGCGCATTAAATTAAAAAAAAAGGTACGGGTGAGAAGACGACAGCTGAATACATTATTGGCACGATTCGTATGGAAAAATACCAATAACCAAGCACATATGTGGATATCGCGAGAGATTGAAGACGAGACCACGATTTCCCGTGCGTGCGTACCTACCGCACGGGCCGTGAGTTATTATTTCAATTAATGTAAGGGATTTTGTAAGGAATACAAATCTCTTCTTATTTTCTTATTTTAAGTGGCCGCCATATTTTATTTTTACTAAAATCTAATCTAAATCGACTTATTTTTCTCTTTTCAACGATGTATAACAACCTATGTCAAAATACAATAAATATGGAAAATAACAATTGTTCCAATTTTTATTTTCATTCTATTAACTATTTTTAAACAAAAGAAAAAAAAAAAAAAACTAATACAGCTAAGTAGTAAATTAACAATTAATTATAAAAAATGCTCAAAATGCCGACTGTTATTGCCTCTGCCATTGCTTCACGAAGTTCATCTTCATTATTGTAATTGGAGTACTTCCATAAAAATGTTGTTTTTTAAAGTACCCTACAAATAAAAGTCAAGAGGTGTCAAAAGTACTGTGTGCGCATTTCCCAATGTATAAATCAATTCCCAATATACCACAAAAAAAAAACATTAAAGCCGAACCGCACTTGGTTTCGCCGTGCAATCACTATGTGTGGATTGTCCTGAGCCTAATAGTGTTTGTTATGATGATTAAATAATACACAATTAGAAAAGTAAGTTAATCCATAAAATTGTATTTATAAAATCACAATTTTCCGTAATTTGGTTGATTAATCTACTGCAAAATGTTAATCAACGGATGTTATCATTTGCTTGTAAGGTGTGAGAAATCTGCAATTTATAAGGGTGAAACTTGTGCTTTTTTTAAAAATTTTGATGCTCTAGATTTAGATACGTTAACTTGATTTTATATTTGCCGAGTTGAAATGTTCGGATTATCGAACATTTATCGTTGTCAATTATTTTTGGCCAATAACTCTCAAAACTTTGAGCATTTTTATAATTAATTATTATTTTACTACTTAGTTGTAGGGGAGAGGTGGCATAAAAGCGACACTTTTCTTTTAAAGAGTCTAGTAAATAAATGAGGACATTATTTCAACATTTACGAATAGAATTGAAAACTTCATTTATATTACTACTGAAAGAAAATATAATAGTAAAACTTTTTTTGTTCTCAGTTGTATATTTTTAATTTAAAAAGTGCATTTTGTCCCTTTCATCACTAGACTGTATTGAAAGGGACATAATAATTTATAAAAGGGACAGTGCGTAATTACAAGGAAAATTATCTTGTACCTTCTGGTATTTTACATTACCCATACTAAATAACTAGTATACGTACACATTACACGATAAGTACGTGTGCTGTTAAGTATCTATACTTTAAAATCACATTTTTAAAATTATTTGGAAATCGGTCCATATTTCTTTTCTTAAAGATAATTCAATTAAATTGACACTTGCACATGTGTTATATGTGTAAGTGATTCAGTAGGAAGTTCACTCAGAGTCTCAGAGTTTTCATCATCTATCAAGTTAAAATCCGTATTTGATATAACCGTCCCTTTCATAACCGTTTGCTGTGTCCCTTTCATAAATATCACATACAAATTAAAAACATAACTTCTAAAGCTATAGTTTTAGCTAAAATGTACTAATTTTTCGTTCTCCAATAATTGAATATACGACTAATTATATACAATGACAAACAGTTCAAGAAACCATTTACAATATTTCAAAAAAACGTTTGGAAAAAATAACAAAAAAAAATACTTTGGAGCACGAATAAAATCACAAGCATAATTCCACCATCTATAAAATGACAGCTTGTAGTTAGGTTCAAATGGGTGTGCATTGGTGTAAGCCACACAACATAAATACTTTTGTTTCAGGGATATTTGTAATTGTCGCGTAATTTGATTTGTCCCTTTTAATACGTGTCCCTTTCATGCCACCTCACCCCTATTAGGTTTTTATATTTTTTTACATTTGTTTTAAAAATAATTTAAAAAATACAAATAAAAATTGAAATAATTAATATTTCCCACATTTTTCATTTCGACATAGGTTATTATACATCGTCGAAAAGAAGAAAATAAAGTCTATTTAGACGAATAAAAATCAAATATGGCGGCCAATTAAAATAAAAAGTTGCTATTAATATCTCGGAAAGAGCCATCATGGTTTTTGTTTTGACTTGATTCTCAAGTTTGTGCGATCGAACCAAATAACATTCATTTTAAACTTTTTTCCGCATCTTTAATACTTATGAACATATCGAAGTTTTTAGAAAGTCGCGATATTTAGATTTTTTAGAATAACTTCTAAACTGCTCGGACTTTTAAACATTTTTCAACTTAATCTGAACCAGCATATAAACCTGCTCAATATTGCCTATTTAACAAGATCTCTAGCTTTAAGAATAAGAAAGATACCTATGCAATCCCACTCTATTTAGGACACCCTGTATAACCTTCTTGGTAGTAATTTATAAAATGTGTTTGTATAGTAAATCCGTGTTCTCCTGCGAATGTGCTAAGTGGGACCCTTTCACATTCCGTTCTATTGCTCCATGTGGACCTATGATGTTGGCTATACTTCATTTTCCGATCTTTGCATTAAAGTCGGCCATAGTTATTGTCAGTCTTGTTTTGGCAACTTTTTGGGGTTTTCCTTTATAGTTCATTTCCTCATCACCGCCCTCTGTAGTCGGGGCATATATTTGTATAATATTAATTTTTACATGCTTATGATCTCTCTGTAACAGCATTATTCTTTCGGAGATTAGTATTAAGTTTTTGTTACACGCTTAGCTATTGATTTACATTTACTTGACGTAATTAATATCCGATTAAAGATGATGGTGATGACGATGATGATGATGAAGGATCAACGTAAATAGTAGTTTTGCAGGTGGTTTAGCTAATTTGTTTGTTTGATTTGAGCCATTGATAACTACCTAATAGACTTTTTAAAAGTGAATTGTGCAGAATATGCTATGCAAAAGAAATTTGAAAAGTAATACTTTTCGAAAGTAAAAATCTAAGTTTATGAGGTGTTTAACTTCTTCTTATAATGGCTGCCATAGTTTAGGCAATATCTCTCTTCGTTTTGGAAGCATTACCATGCAAAACACATACAAAACGTTTGAAACAACGGTAATAATAATACCAATTATTGCTAGTAATTGTCGTATGTGAATAATTACCGTCACTGTTTATGAGTCACGCACTACGGACGGCCGACTGCGACTCTATATTGATAGATTGCAGCACAGAGCGCTCTCAATTCATCCAGCTTCCAGGACCCGAAAACACCAGCTCCTAGATGAGGTTAGAGTTGAACCACCTCCGCGACGTCTTCCTCGTCTCTTAAGCAGTGCCGAGTACCACTCTCCTTTGTGCTCCTCGGAGGCAGCCGCTAATTGGATGACTTCGAGACGGAGCTTCGATCGTGCCGTTGAATTCTCCACGTCTCCAGGAGATCGCCACGCCGAGAGATCACGACTTCGGGGAATAGGCGGTACGCGGAATTATTATCTCGCTGTAATAACACACGGCCCAAGGCACGCCCTCGCCGCCGAGCACGAATGTTCTCAACATGCTCCCCCCGCGGACAATTACGAAATTGCCGATGTGTTACTGCTGTGGAAAAATCGTGTGGAATTGTATTGGAAGCACACAATGGAACTTCTGTGGTATTCAAGGGGTTAGTTGTAATTTATGGAACTTGCGGCCTTGTGGAGCACTACCTATGGTCTGCGGTGATTAAATGGGCATCTCGCTTGGAACTTGGAGCTTAGAACAAAGCTCCTCTAATTATGGGTAAACGCTAATTACTATTGGTTTCGCAGATCTCTGTTTACGTTCCTTAGTTTGTTTACATTCTAGCCGAGCAGATTTGCAGATAAAATCTGGATCGCGTGTATAAATATCCAGAGAGGCCCAATACATAAGTACCTGTTGCAAAATTGGGCGTTCGTGCCAGTCGGCTCCCTTTGTGTGCGCCACAAACGCGAAGGTCGTATAAGCGCACTCCTTGCCGAAATTTCATGTCTGTTGGCACCATTATAAACACTGACGATGAATTTTGTCGAATATTCTCCAGCTAACCATAGCAAGTTTGTGTAAAAGCTTGTACTTGAAAAAAAAAACTATTCATTGTTCATAACTTATGCTACAAACTTTAGAAACTATGTCAAAAACAAATAAGTAACAGTGGAGCGAAAAATTGTTGATCAGTCAAAAAAGTTTATTGATTAATATCAATGAAATTGGCAAAATTTGAAAGAAAATACACTGAAAAAATAACTAAAAACTTGAAAATGTCTCAACAAGATTCTTAATTTTTAAGGCCATATAAAATGATATACCCTCGTTACTACATATTTCATAACAAACATTTCTGGTAACTTTGAGGTTATTAATTACGCTGAAACTATATAAAAATACTAAAACAGTTTCCCATACAGAGCAGATTTTTTGGTAGTAACTGGGGGAGGAGGGTAGCATTTCAAATTTAATTAATATGGTTTATAACCAAGGCGCGGATTTCTAGGTATTATGCTATACATCAGTTTTAATAGCAGACCAAAATGACCTCGTATCTATACGAATTTCAGCAAATGAAATAACGTGAATTTTTTTTTTGTGCTTATATGCATATTTTCAGTTTTTAAGCTTATAATTGCTTTAATGCATTTTTTGTGCATATTTCCTTATTTTTTGTGCTTATTTGCTTGTTTCTCAATTTTATTGCATATTATTTATATTAGCTAGGAATATATTTTGTTGCACATTATTGTAATGAGAATTTAGTATTAATATTACTCCGTTACGTCTAGAGTGCTTGGTTATCACAAAATCATCAACAAAGCGAGCGTGCATACGTGATATTTGGTAAACAAAGCTTGATTATTGCGGCGATTACCCTATTTTTACGTGCACATAACGCATCTGGGCCAAGTGTGCTATCAGTTCAGTCCAATTTATCTCAATCTTCAGTGCGTTGTGCTTGTGCCTTGTGTGTATTACGTGTTTATAAGTTTCTTGTATAAAATGCCGAAAGTAAAATCTTCCGTCGATGAATGGATACGTGGACATTCTGAATTAAAATATGAGAACGGCAAATTAATTTGCAGGGCTTGTATCAAACCGGTAAGTTTTATTTTGTGTTGCTATTGGCCTAGGTACAAGCATGCATTATGTTGTAGATTAACTGCGAGAAAAAATTTAACATAACACAACATATCAAAACAACAGTTCACCTGGAAAATTATAAAAAACACAAATCTGCAAGCAGTACCCTGAGTACCCAGTAAACTATTTCCCAGTCTTTTGCGAGTTCTTCTACACAGAATCAAAAGGAATTAGACTTTGATTTATGCAATACGATGGTATCTTCTAACATGCCATTAAAAAAACTAGATAATAGTATGTTTAAATCTGTTTTACAAAAATACACCGGTAGACATATTCTTGCCGAATCAACCATTCGCAAAAACTATGTCAAGCAAGTATATAAACACACTATTGATGAAATAAAAAAGATAATTGGCAACAATTACATATGGTTCTGTGTAGATGAAACTACTGATTCATGTGGTCGGTATATTGCCCATTTAATGATTGGAATATTAAACGAAGACTCCACCAATACATTTTTAATTAGTTCCAAGCAGCTAGAAAAAACAAATGGCAATACCGTTGCCAAATTCGTTCACGATGGATTAACACTTTTTTTTGCCCAACCCCGTACTAAATAATAAATTATTATTGATGCTTTCTGATGCCGCTGCATGTATGTTGGAGGCATATTCTAATTTAAAAGTATTTTATGAGCAATTAATGCATTGCACCTGTTTGGCACATGGTTTTAATCGAGTTGCTGAAACGATTTGACTGCATATTTCCCTAGGTCAATGATTTGATAAAACCCGGGAAGAAAATTTTCCTAAAAGCTCCACTGAGGGTTGAAATGTTTAGGGAAATAATGCCAAATGTACCTCTTCCTCCGGCACCGGTTATAAATAGATAGGGTACGTGGCTAGATGCTGCCTGCTATCACGCCGACCATTTCGATTCATTTAAGGAGCTTGTGTTAGAGTTTCCCGAAAATGTGTCAGGGGCAATTAAAGAATGCCACAAAGTTCTTAAAGATAGGACGGTTGTACAAAATTTAGCATTCCTAAAAACCAACTACAGTTTCGTAAGCAAAGCGATTGATAAACTCCAAGCAAAGGACACAACTTTGGTAGATGCGGTTCAAATAGTTTAGGAACGAAGATTTTAGGAACGACGCACAGTGAATTCCCCAATAGACAAAAATCAAATTTTTAACTATTTACACTATGAATGTAATTATCCTAATTGCCTAGGTAAATACCCAAACGACTCAGATATGCATTAACTAATGTTGCAAGTAAGCCCATTGGTCTGCAACTCACCCTTGAAGTGAGCACTTCTGTAGGACGTCGAATAAATATTTGCCGCGCGCTAAGTTCAGTGTCGTCGAAAGTTGTGATATATAATAAAAGTTTTGTATAATTGTTATGGATTATATTCCTCAAGGTATGTACTTTTTATTATATTATACACATTGTCCTCAAATACTTCTATATCGGTTTATTTTAAAGCTTTAAAATTATGTACATTTAAAATGAAATTCATTTTTCAAACTGAGTTTTCTAAAATTGCTCAAAAATGCTTATCGCAATTTTTGTTTCAAAATGTTCTCTTGGCTATACTTTACTAGCTATTACATTTTGGAATGAACATTAGCCGCCTTTAGCTGCCTATTGATGAATTACGATTACTTGACCATTATTTGACATGTGTAAGTTGTTTACGACAGGCATGAAAATATATATTCTATTCTATTCTATTATATTCTACTTTTAGATGACGCTGCACAAGCAACTCATTTAGACGTGTTCAAAATATGGCTTGCCAGCACCGCAAGCAAGAAAGAGGAAGCGGTTTTTTCGTTTGCTAAGAGAGTATTTGGCATTGATAATTGTTCTGAAACGGTTTTGGAGATGCTGAAATCATTTTGCCATTTTTTGTGCCTCCGATTGCGTAAAAAATGGACAGACAGCAACAGAACGCAGGCAATATTCGTTAAAAATAATGAAGAGTGGCTTAATTTGCCACTGGAGCTAGCGAAAGATATAAAAGAATGTCTGCAGTCAACCAAATCCACTGCAAAACCCAGCACATCCCGTGGAAGACCTCGAAAGGAGTTCATTGAATGTTCCACGAAGACCAAGAAACGCCGAGTCCAGGACATCATGGGGAGAGCGTCTGTGGAAGAATTGGAATTTGCTTTTGGAAAGGCAACGGATTCAAGGCACAAAAAGAAATCGACATCTTTGTCACCTGCGCAAGCTTTGGCTTTGCAGTTAGATCTGGAATTATCGGACCGAAAATTTAATGTAATGCGATCGGTAATTAATACTGCTAGTAAAGACTGCGTTCCGAGTTTGAAGGCATTACAATTGTTAAAAGCAGAGTATTTGCCTGAAGCTACAGTAATCACCGAATTATCTGCATCAGTAGCACTTCAAGAAATTTTAAATAAAACCGCAGAGAGCATTATAAAATTAATAAATTTAGATACTAATACATCTGCAAAATTGATCTGCAAGTGGGGGTTTGATGGAAGCTCTGGGCATAGCGCATACAAACAAACCTTTTCTAATTTGGACGATACCGATGAGTACATGTTTATGATAGCTTTTGTCCCAATACAATTAGTGTGTACTGTTTCCGCTAAAGTGCTCTGGGCTAATCCTCGTCCGGGATCACCGCTATATTGCAGACCAATAAGGTTTATCTTCACAAAGGAATGCCCACAATTAGTACGGGAAGAAGAAAAAAGAATTAATAATGAAATTACTGCTCTCATGGGTTTCGAAATTATTACAAACAATTTTAAACTAGAAATTAATTATGAATTATTGTTTACAATGGTAGACGGCAGTATTTGCAATGTGATTAGCGAAACGAATGCTGCTTCTAGGTGCTATATATGTGGTGCAAAACCAACGGAAATGAATGTTGGTAATATTGCAGAAAAAATACCAAATACTGATAATTACCGTTTTGGTTTATCAACGTTACATTGTTGGATTCGTTGTTTTGAATGTCTTCTCCATATTTCATATAGGCTACAATTTAAGACTTGGCAGGTTAGGGGAGAAGAAAATAAACAAATGTTTGCAATGACAAAAAAAGAAATTCAAACCAAGTTTAAATCGAAATTAGGTTTAATTGTAGATAAACCAAAACCCGGATTTGGTTCCACTAACGATGGTAACACGGCCAGGCGTTTTTTTCAAAACAGTACCATTTCCGCAGAAATTACACAAATAGATGAAAGGTTAATTAAAAACATGTTTCTAATTTTAAAACTTTTGTCTTGTGGGCATCCAGTAAACATAGAATTTGAAACTTTATTGCAGAAAACAAAAAACTCGCGACGTCGCGACGTCGCGACGTCTCAAACGTACGGGGATCTATATGAGAGATTATTAAAAAAAATGTGATGCAGATTTGTCAAAAAATGAAGGGTTTGGCGAGTTACAAAAAATATCAACCGCTTTAAAAGGAGAATTCATGGAAGATTTGCTGATAAATATTACAATTGTTCCCAAATTTAAATATGCACCGATTACAAGTGTGGATGTGGAGAGAAGCTTTTCACACTTAAAAGATGTGCTCAGTGATAGGAGAATGGGATTTTCAGTTGAAAATTTAGAAAAACAATTACTTATTAGTTCATTTAAAAATGAGCAGGAATCATTATTTGTTATTAATTATTATTGTTATTAATATTAATCACCAAAACCTATGTTATTAAAATATTACTTTTATCTACCTATAGTGTGTTATTGTTAATAAAATTATGTTTTGTTTTGTTTTTCTGTATTTTCATATAAAATAAAATATGCATTTTCATATAAAATAAAATATGCATTTTCATGATTTTTCTGCGTTTTTGTGCTGATTCTAATCTTTATGCTATTTTATATGCTTATTTTCTAAGATTTTTATGCAGTTTTAAGCGCTTATTTTGTAATTTTTTATGCTTATAAATCCGCGCTTTGTTTATAACATATGTCTCGAAAACTGCTTCGACTTGTTTTTTTGTTTCTTTGAAAGGAACTTATATTTTTGAATATAAATTAATTTTTCGACTCACAAACGAATCGACAAAATTTTTTTTTATCACGCCTGGGACACTCCATTTCAAATCACACAATATAAATAAAATTTGTTGCTTACCATTTTTTATTGCCCAGGATTTTTTCCATGTGTTCGCTATTGGTAGATAGTTACAAAACATGTGAAAATGTGACAATGTGACAAAAACGTGGTTGGCGGAAAGTTTAATTGCCAAGCTGTTTTAAAAGATATCAAAATAATTAAAAAAAACAGTGTGTTCCAGCATGAAATGAACTTCAGGCATACATTTTTTTAAATTTTTCTATAGCCTCGTTTACATTTGGAAAGTTTACTGGCGGAAAGTACTTGCCGCCAGTAAACTTACTATATGTAAACAACAAAAACGTCTTTCAAGAAAGAAACTAAACAATAAAGTAAGACGTTTTTCTAGTATACACATCGTAAGTTTACTGGCGACAAGAACTTTCCGCCAGTAAACTTTCCAAATGTAAACGAGGCTTATCATGCAAGAGAGTCAGTCACACTCTTTCTGTAAAAACTCGGAAAAAAATATTAATCGTTACTTTTTTATTTAAGACCATACATTTTCATGAAGGCAAAGAGACTCGCTAATAATATTTTATTACTGGGTTGAATACTTATATAACTACCTGCAGTATAAGTTGTAGTCCTGAGAATCCACTCCTTTTTTCAAGAGCTTTTCAAAAATGGCCGAAAGCAGTTTAAAATCCATTTTCTCAGGTTAATATCTAAATAGGGACTGAATGAAAACAAGTAAACATTTTACAGAATGTTCTTTATACACATAGGAATATCTCACAAAAAAATTATGACTGAGACTCAACTACATTTTGAGTGATAGAGCAGTGAATTTCAGTAAAAACGCTCCGCTTCTACGCTCGTGCAGTGCAAAGTTAGCAAACAAGTGCCTGAAATTATTACAATTGATATTGGTCGAATGATGTTTAAATCATTACATACAATAAATGATCAAATATTTCTACTTTTAAATAACAATGGACAGTAATTACAATAGGTAAGAATTCTAATTCAAACTTAACGATACATTTGTTGTACTAGACTTGCGTACAGTATATACACAATCATGTTTCTCTATGTATTTAGATTTAAAACTTCAGTTGTAACTACTTGCAAGCTGCAATTTTCATTAGAGAGTTAAACAAACACGATATTACATTGCATAGTTTATCAGTTATGTCGTGTGTTCCACCAGAAATTTTTCTAAAAAAATATTTTTTGGTGACTGTCTACCTATAGGGAATACATGGAAAAATGCAGGGAAATAAAAAATTATGACCAACATTGCCTGGGTGATTTGGAATGGATTGACCCGCCTCTAGAGGGTTTTTAAGCTTTAAAATGAGGTATCGCAAGCTGGAAAGGGGGAAAAACATTAAAATTTATTTGACGTTGTTTTTAAACTTTCCCCTCGACAAATCAATAGATGTGTTTTTGTTAAATCAAGTTAAAGGTAAATTTAAGTTAAAACTTAAATTCGAAAGATATTGAGGCTGGCTAGTTTTTAAATGTACACCCGGTATGGTGATTTGTGTAGTGATTTTTGTTTTGACCCACATCCGATTTGGCCAAAAATGCAGCAAAAGCTTCGTCTTCTTTTGCAGTTCTGGTGCTCGAATAGAATTTGTTCGAATAATTTAGTAGATTAACAATCAACTTGGCACGTATTGAATATTGCATTCTCATATATTGCGATATCATATTTTCCATACAGCTCTGTCAGTACCCACGCAGCGCAATCGACATTAGCATTTTCGAAGTTTTAGCGTGGGCCCGTCCCGATCAAAACAAAAGCGCACACCTGGGTGCGCGCACTTGATCCCTACGCGATCGCGGGCAGCCGAGATGTGTGTCAGGTGGTCCACGAAACCGTCTATTTTCGTGGAAGCTCAAGAAATGCGTGGGCGGCTAGTACAGTCATAATCATAGGTCATAATAATGGTCAGAAACTCGGTGGACACCGTTTCCAACACACCACGCACACGCGCTTTTCATGCATAAAAGGTTACGACTAGGAGGAAACGTTTAACGTGTTGGTGGATACGGAGTTAAATAAAAACAAAAGGTTACACTTGAAATTTACGTTAGATGAACATACAGAGTCATTTCTACCCATTGTTGTCAACACAACGGCGCCAATATGAATGCCCCTATAAGTATTTTATGAAAAAAAGGGGGCGCGACAGAAAGTCCGAAAATGATTTGGGTTCTCATTTGAAAACCGTACGTCACGTCGGTTGTAGAAAAATAATAAAACAGATTTGAATTAGGCAGAAAGGTTTATTTGATGGAACTTTGGCACATTAAAAAAAAGTTGAAAATTTGAAAAAAAAGAAAAACTTTGCAATTTTCTAAAAACAAAATAAAAAAACAAGGTATAAAAAACATACCACACATTTTCCTGAGTAAAACACATTAGCAATTGTACAAATAGGGTGATGTAAAATGCATTAATGTCTGCTTTTCCCCTAAACAATAGGGACATTGGGATGATTATTTATTACAGGTTTGTCGTCGTAAACCGCAATATAACTCAGCTGTTTTCTGCCAGAGCCTTTGCCAAAGCAGAAACAAGTTGCAATTTTTTTCTTAGATTTCTCAATTTAAGGTTGTCAATTAAAATTTAAAAAAATCTGTACTTCCTTAATTTTGGATCTACTTTAGTATCTATGGTATCTAGTTTGGCCTGATGATGGTTTAAATACCCAAACCGGTTGCAAATAAAAAAATTAACAAAATTGAGGAAGTACAGAATTTTTATATTTAAGTTGTAATTATTTACATTTCAGCGGATACATTACAATTCATCGCTACTTCTGATAATAATAATAATAATAATAATAATAATAATAATAATACGCCTTTATTCACTGAGCCATTTTACATCGGATGTGATGAGTCAAAAGTGGCTATCAGCTTATAAAAATTATAAGAAGGAAGTGTGATTGTGGCGAATATTTCATTTTCAATTGCAAATAATAATTGCCTGCAAATCTACAGCGACGATAAGAGTGGTTGATTTTTCAGTGTCCATCTTATATCTGTTAAACTATCAACCATCAAATAAAGTTTCCTAAGAAACTTGTCATACGTAACCTGATCTACCGAATGGCACAATCGTTTTTTATCCAAAGCCTACCTATTTTCCGGAAAGGTAAGTAAGTATGGTTTTTGTATATTTTTACAGAATCAGACTTGTTCGGTCGAATTGTTAAATGTTTAGTTGTCTTGAGGTTTATATTTATATCGTCTCAATGCATGAATTAGGAAACTACATTTTTCAAGTTTCTGAGAAATCGTCATGAACAGTTTTACCGATCCTTTAGCTATTTCTTTAGGTATGTTTTACAAGCTTATATAAACATAAACCTCGTTTTATGTTGTCCCACCCGTTTTGTTGTAGTCATTAGTAAGGAGGAGTCACCAATTAAATAATTACTCATTTGTAACTATATATCTCCAAAATGCAAAAAAATTGACTTACCTAGTTCTTGCATTAAGCAGACGATATTATCTATAGGTTTATGGGTTTATAAATTTATTATAGATCAAACTCTCCTTACAGTGGTGTTTCACAAGTACCATTTTGTTTTTAAATTATGTTTTGTGTTTCAAAACATAGATTATTATAGGCGGCGTAATAAAACACGTCAACAGTATGAAATAAAATGTTGTAAGTCATACGGCCTTGATGTACTAGTATTGAACTCCGGACTCCTGATGGAACTCCGAACTTCTGGACTTGACACCGTAGTAGCCACGTCCGAAGTTTTCATTCGTACTGTAATGCGTAACTTCCCGCCCTTATAACGTAAATAACTATTTTCTATTCTATACGGTACATTTGTTAATTCCTCGTATGTGGATATGAACGTTGCTAAGTTAGAAAGAATAACAACCATATAAACTTAATGTAGATTTTCCCAATAGCAATCTTGTAAGATGACATTGCATTCATGGTTACAAGTACCATAAGGTTGCCATAACATTTGCTTATTTATTAATCCTTGACGACGGAAAACTTAATTCATTATATTCCTAGGAAAATGATAAATATTGAACATAATGGAGCAGTGCGAAAAAGATGCGTTGCCTAGGACCAAATTCTCATTTTCAAAATCTTTTTGTCTTTCTTTTTCATGAAATGAAGCTGAAGTTGGTGCAGTTCGAACTGGAAAAAATGATGCACTCTTCAACTCTTCTAAACAATATGCTTCACTTTTGGTTTTTTAGATTTCTCCTCGATGGAAATGTTGCTTTTATAAAAAACTTGATTCGATAATTCCAATTTATTATTAAGTAATTCTGAAGCTGAAGTTGGTGCAGTTCGAACTGGAAAAAATGATGCACTCTTCAACTCTTCTAAACAATATGCTTCACTTTTGGTTTTTTAGATTTCTCCTCGATGGAAATGTTGCTTTTATAAAAAACTTGATTCGATAATTCCAATTTATTATTAAGTAATTCTGAACTTTTCACTGGAACTTTTCCAGCCACCGAAATGTTTTAATCCTAAAATATCCAATCCTGAGTTAGCCAGTAACGTTGCCTCGCTCCCAATAATGTCCTGTATAAAGATTTGCTTCCGGTAATTTAAAAAAACTTGCTATCTGGAAATGAATCTTTGCAAAGGTGAAAAAACAAAATGTGCCTGTACACATGACAACCATGCACTTGCGATTTCTTTAGATATTTCAATTTTCTGAGTTTACGAAATAGCATTTGGCAAGGAAACTTAGGATATTTTGCAGGATATTGCCTTCTGCTAGTGGGAAAAACATAATAAGCCATGCGGAACGTAAGAACTAACATTCCTCGGAAGATTTACGGGCCTCGGTTCCCTCGGCACGTACCATTCCTCCTCGAACTTTATAGTGTCGTTACGTTCCTTATGACTTAAATAATTAATAAGCAGACGATACAGTAACTTTTAGGCAATGACGGGAAAATATCACATCAAACGTCAAATCTATAGTCATTGTAATTTTGACATTTGTACATTTTTACTTAATAACATAATTAAATGAGTTAACTTTGGCATGTCCATTGTAGAATAGTATATTCTGTAACAAGGTTAGAATGAAAATTCTATACAAGTGGAAGATTCCGAACGCGAGAGTTAGCGAGCGTAAGGAACCACGAGTAGATAGAATTTTCATTCTAACCGAGTAACAGACTATATTTTCTCCGCGAGCAGAAACTATGAATCAAAAACAAGTGGAGTGGAGTATTATCAAATTCCATATCTGATTCACTCGGTTTACCATGTATATTTTTAATTTAAATTAATACTTGTCTCAAAACACTTGGACGCCGCATTTACATTTGACAGTGACAGTTACGAAATTCATTTCGTTGAGCATAATTATGGAATATTCATTCTGTCATTTGTAATAGAATAAAAATACATGCAAACACATAAGAAGCAAGTGTTTCAGAATAAATATTCTATCTCAATGGTGAAAATTTTTACTTTCTAGTATTAAACATGATTTCGGAATTATTACATTCACTAATGCTCGTGGAGAAAAGTCAACTCCACAACGCGTGTGGATGTAAGCCCATATCGCACTTGGCATTTGGGGGATATGGGCGAATTTTTCTGGGATATAGGCATCGTATCCACACTTGTTATACAAACTTTTATTTGGATTTATACACAAATTTTAGATTTATATCAAATGTGTATTTTAAAAATTAGAAATCGACGTGTCCGAGGATATTTCCAAAATATTTTCAATTCCCGAAATAATAATAATAAAGAATACTTATTATTATTAATACAATATTATTACTAGCAATATTATTATTACTAACAATATTATTATTATTATTATTATTATTAATATTATTATTAGTAGAAAAGCTACATAATATACAAAAGTAGATATATACATGACAAATACTGAAAAATATATTCCATTTGGCTGTTCGCATTTCGCATTTCACATGGAGAAGTGAGGCCTGTTAAATTTCGCTATTTTGAGTTGATATGACTGGAGGGTGTACAATAGTCAAAATGTACTACAAGAGTACTCTAACGTTACAATGCAAACAAATTCTGACAATAGATGTTTCTTTTTTATCTACAAAATTGTGTTTACGATTGAAAAATCTAAATATGCTTTTCCTTAATCCGTATGGTCTCCTGTCAAATTGCAATTTTCGAGATGTCATAATTGTCCATGTCACGTGCGATATGTTCAATAATATTGATCCATTGGAAAATATGATTCATAGATATGATGACATGTTCTGGATATCTCTATTAGTTTAGAAATATGATTTCGACGAGTTTCGGATTTGCTTTCTGTGAGTTGTGAGATGTATGTACTGGCTTGCCTGCGCATAAAGAGATCGCGCCCATTAAACGCCTGTGTAATTAGCCCGACACAAGGGCGCAGACAGGGAGATATGCGCAGCGGCATCGTGCAAACAGAGCGGTCGCAATTATTAAATCATCAAAATATGCGTTAATTCGTCCAGTCCAGGCGTATCCCGAGGCCGGACAATTACGCAGAAATGCAGTCCGCAGCCCGACAATGGCGTTTTTGGGACGTGGCATTCCTAGAAGTCCTGTGCCCTCCCGGCTTTGCGAACCAAAAATTTCCATTGTTTTCGGTAATAAATAGCCTCGTTACCGGCGAACCGGGGACGGCGATTTATAGCACGAGATAAGCATCCGCGGATTCATGTTATTCGGTTGCTTTGTTAATGGGAGGGCGGCAGATAAAAAGGGGCCACGCCGAAGAAATGTCGCGCTGCGCTCCTGAGAATTATTCGGGAATGCTGGAAGATGGATATAGTTGGTTCGCTTTACGCGGCTGTATTTCTTTAAACTACAAATCTAAAAGAATAAGTGAATGCTGCGATTGCGAATCTAGCAGAACCCGTGAACTCAGAAGTAGGTACTTACGAATATAATGTCTGCTCCAAAACAAATATGAAACTGGTAGGTATTAGTTTCGACTCTCAATGCTTGGAACTCAAGTCAAGTGTATTTAATTGCCACTTGTAAAGTCTAAACTATTTAATATGACATATCATTACTATTACAAAAAAATAGGGATGAGGAAAATTGTTATACAAGTAAACATAATAACGATTTGTGCAATAAGAGCGCAAAGTGGCACACTGTTGCTCTCGGGGGAAAGTTCCGGCAATTCCCCGAGAGCAACAATGGCACTTTGTGCTCGAATTGCACACAAGAAATTTCCTACAATTTATTGTTTCATAATACAACATCATTTCTATTTCCATTTCCATTATGCGTATGACATAGTACAATAATTTTATATTTTTAAATTTATCAATGTCACGTCTTTGATTCCGCCAACCACAAATTCTGTGCGACTCGGCTACTGCGCTGTCGAACTCTATTCAATTCAATTTATAAATAAATTAATAAGATTGTAGTAACACATGTTATATAAGTTTTGGGATTTTTTTTAATGCTTTACGTGACATAGTAAAGTTATACATCTGGTCAACTATGAAGAAACATGTTGCTAGGGTCTTGTAAATTTGTTTGACATTTAACATTTTCGTCTGACCTGTGTATTTAGTAGTAGATCGATATTTATTCGGCTCTCGATCTAACCGGTCTTTCAGCGTTAAATTGTATTATTCGCAAGCGACAAAGTGTTTACGAGAACTTTGCGCTTGTTGTCAATAGCAACGCGCGACAAACTGACGGTCCTACGCAAAACATCAACTTTTCGCTCGCATTAGCAAGCAGACCTACTTCGTGTGTCAATTATGGGAAAATGTATTTTTTGTTATTAATAAAACAAATTAAAAAAGTACATCCTGGTTCAAATATCATCTTGTGGGTTCGATCCCAGGAAAATTGAACATTGTTCATAAACGATATGCTGCCATGGCAATTCAAATACTTGCCAGAGTTGAGCCCTGGTGTGCAAGTAGCCAGGACCAGAACCATAGGCGTGGAAGAGCAACATGGCACTAATCATGCGACCCTTCAATGCATCATCATCATAGCCGCCCGCAGAATTTTTCTCCGGGAGGCAGGGGGGAACATAAAGGTATATTTTACGCCGTATGTGACGTTTTGTCGAAAAATAAACATTTATGCAACTACTAAAAATTATGTAATGGTTTGTCAAATAAAATATTAGTATTATGGCACACGTACAAAATAATACATGAAGAAATGATTTTTAAATTGTTATTGCCGATTTTACAGCAATCAACTAACTAACTTTTGATTGAATTTACTCGGAATTTTGAAATTCGAGACTTTGACCATTTTGCTTCATACCGCTTCAAATGGTCATCACGTTTTGTCGAAAAATAAACATTTATGCAATTACTAAAAATTATGTATTGGTTTGTCAAATAAAATATTATTATTATGAAAAGCAAGCCTCTTAATTTTGCTAAGTAACACTTTTAAGGTCCATATATTTTGGAAATAAGAGCGATTAGAAAAAAAAAAACATTTTCATATATTTTGCCTTTCTTAGCATGCTCCTAGATTTATGCCTATTTATGAAGTGGTAAGTTGATAAAAGTATACCTTTTTTTATGACAATAAAGCTAATTCACCGAAAAATAGTACATGATTTTAAAAAATCCTCACCTTATAGTTTTTTAGCAATAACCATACATGAACCCGGTTTTATGGCACTGTGTTTACTCAGATGATTGTAATTATTTGTTAATATGTGTATTGATAGTAGGTGACTCGTCGCAAAATATCAGATTTCCAAATCTACTGTAGTAGAAATGTTAATAAGAAAATTGATTTGCTAAGTAACACTTTAAGGTCCTATACTTTGGAAACAAAAGCGATTAGAAAAAAACAAATACTTTTTCATTCAATTTGCCTCATTCTCCTTGATGTATGCCACGAAGTTGTAAAGTTGATAGAAGTATACATTTTTTATGACAATAAAGCTAATTCACCGAAAAATAGTACATGCTTTAAAAAAAAAATCCTCACCTTAAAGTTTTTATGTAGCAATAACCATAGATGAACTCCAGTTTCTGCGACAATGTGTTTACTCAGATGATTGTAATTATTTGTTAATATGTGTATTAATAGTGGGTGTCTCGTCGCAAAATATCAGATTTCCAAGTCTACTCTAGTAGAAATGTTAATAAGAAGACTGATTTGCTAAGTAACACTTTAAGGTCCTATACTTTGGAAACAAAAGCGATTAGAAAAAACAAATACATTTTCATTCAATTAGCCTAACTTAGCATTCTCCTAGATTTATGCCACAAAGTTGTAAAGTAGATAAAAGTATACCTTTTTTATGACAATAAAGCTAATTTACCGAAAAATGGTACATGATTTAATAAAATCCTCACCTTAAAGTTTTTATGTAGCAATAACCATAGATGAACCCGGTTTCTACGGCACTGTGTTTACTCAGAAGATTGTAATTATTTGTTAATATGTGTATTGATAGTAGGTGCCTCGTCGCAAAATATCAGATTTCCAAGTCTATTCAAGTAGAAATGTTAATAAGAAAACTGATTTGCTAAGTAACACTTTGAGGTCCTATATTTTGGAAACAAAAGCGATTAGAAAAAAAATCATTTAATTTAACCTTTCTTGGCAGGCTTCTAGATTTATGCCACGAAGTTGTGGGACACCTTGTATAATAATCACCCATTTCTAGAAATTTAAATCTCCATGGAGGCATAATAATAATAATAATAATAATCCCTACTACTCCTCCACCTATGGCATATTGGTTCCTGTAATTATTTTTTACTGGCATCTTAAACTAGCAGATTCGTAAGTTTCAACTGTCACAACGGATAGACAAATCGGCTTAGAATTTGTGAGAATGTCATCTATAATACGCTCCATATTCGAGTAACAATCTGTAAGCAAGTTCAGCTTCACCTTTACTTAGAGCTTTAAGAGCAATAATCACTGAAACGATTATATGATTTAAATTTCGAAGATCAACTTTCATTAAAAAATATATATTTATCGAGTATCTATTGCTCGAATCTTGCTATAGTGGGACACTCAATATTTATTAGTGACTATTTTATTAAACTGTTTAAAATAGTTTGAACTAAAAATAGATACATATGTGCACATAGGTTAGGTTATCATTTTGCAGTAATATACAGTATAGCCCAGTTTTTTTTTTACCGAATGATACAAAATTACAGAAGATACAGAACCAATTGCAATAGAAATTAATCGCATAAATCCAAATAATAAGAATTAAAAGGTTTCGTCTGTCACTTTCGGTAATTTGATTTGATTCATAAATCTAAATAGAATAAATCCAGATTGGAAATATAAATGAAAACTGGACTCAATTATTACGCCAAATTAAAAATATTTTGCAGATAAATAATGCCAATATTTATATCTGTGTGGTGCAAATTTTACTGTGAAGAAAATGGGGATAAACATTTATCTTCTTTTTTCAAAATTGGGGAAATAAATTAATAATGTAATTGAAATTATCACATAGATATTTGATAGATATGATATTAGCAGAACGCTAGAACAAACGCCGCTTGGCAAATTACTAACAGCTAAAGAAGGTTAATGTTTCCGGACGTGGAGAAACTTTCTCACCAAGACCGAATTATCGTCTAATCCCACTTGATTCGCTCATGTGTGAGGTTTTCACTTTTTTATTGCTCAGGTGAAATCCACGCCGACGCGCCTACCATCCGCCCCCCAACAGACGCTGCCTAAAAAAAAAACTAAATTCCCATCATTCAAACTACCAGTTTTGAACATTCTTGAATCCAGGTTACAGGTGCATACCACTAGGTTGTAACCATTCAAATCCATCGCTGAAAGTTACGCGCCCTGGCGCCAACCATCACAATCACAACCTTGGCAGTCGCCACTGTCCGGCATGCAAAGCAGGATTTAATGGCACTAGGCGGTCAGAGGGATTAAGAAGAGAAATTTCATAAAAGATTTTGCACTTAGGTTTTACTGTTGCCACCGGAAACTGCCAGAACGTCATATTTATTGGCCCTGTAAAACGATGCACTTTCGGTGTTATTACTGAAATTCTTCTCTGTGCATTGTAAACGATGCACTTTTCATTTTGAGTGTTATTGCTGAAATACCTGAGTATAAAACTGTTATTGCTGGCGCCAACGCGTTCTATTCTTCCCCATGTTTTTCCTCGTTTTGTTCAGCACCGACGAGGTTACTTCTACTTCGGATAAACGGGCGCCCACACCGGTTAAGCGGGTGAGGATCGTAAAACAAAAGCAGGTCGAAACGGTTCCCGCGGTGTGCGCATTTGAATACAATCGGCGCCGGGGATTTCGTGCACGGTCTTGTGACGTCCGAGCAAGGACGAATCGTGATTCTAAATGGACATGCAACTTTTTGTTTGCGCCGGTTATAAACTATTTTATTTATTCCGGGATGTTGATTTCGACGGTGCGATGTTGAGACGAAGATGCTTTGTAAAATTACTGCGCCGGGTTACCATGATTACAAAGTAATATGCAAGCTCTTAGAATGCGATTCCTAAGACATCAAGCCATAAAAAGGTGTAATAGAAACGAAGGCAAGGCTGAGAAATAATGTAAGACAATAATTAAATGAAAATACGTTGGAAGAAGTATTATGGAAAGATGAAGCTAACACCTCACATGAACGCTAAGCGGCAGATAACTGCTGGTTACCATAAAGAAAAGAAGTAGTATTACGATATACACCCAGTGCAATATTTTTCTTCGAGAATCTTCTTCTTGTAGTACGAGTAGGAGTATGTTCTATCCAATCAATGTCTACTAGTTGTTACTAATAATTCGAATTCTGTGTAGGATCGGGGAATAAATTAATCGAATGCCAATAATTAATTAATGATTCATTGCTTTGTTTGTTTTTAGCGTTGAGTTTTGAAGGTTTCGTGACGGAAACGTTGACTTTCGCCGTACGTATCGCAGAAATTCACCCAAAAATTGGCCCCACGTGAGTTCAATGGAATGCGTGTATATATAACGAGCTGTCGCTCGAAACTCCCGTCAGCATTAGAAACGGGCATCAGACGCCCAGTAACTGTACAGAAATGAGCGTGGAAACTGGAAAAATGCTTTACTAGGAGTGCCAACGAAGGAGTAGCTCAAGTCAAAGCAAATATTTTATATGTGGTCTTTCCATAGGATAATCAGAAATTCCAAAATACCTTCGGTGAATTGGATCAAATTAAATTTATGAGCTATTAAATAGCCAAAAAATAAAGTAGGTGAGCAATTAATTGTATAATCTGGGCATGAGTGACAGCAGATATTTTTTCGACTGAGGCAAAATATACTGGCAGTTTAAGAAAGTTTTAATTTATTTTCAGACCTCAAAATGTTGTTCTTGTGTTTATACAGGGTGTCTAAGATAAGGATCAACAGCATTGGGATCTCGAAAACCGTAAAAGTTACAAAGGCGGTTAAATTATTTAAAAAAAAAATGCGCAATTTAGTGATCAGTAATATTCTGTTGAGAAAACCAGAAAATTCCGGTTATATGCGGAGATATTCGATATATCGTTTTTATGTTTTTCTGAAATCATTTGAAAAGGTATAAAAAAACAAAAGGCACTTTCTCATAGTCACTGTTTTAACTCTACAAGAAAGCGTTCTTAAATTCTCAGTTCAACGTTTCGTTTTAAGAAACCATCATCAACTTTATATTTTTATATGTAAATAAAGTACACCCTGTATTGAATACAATTTTCTATTACGAATTCAACGATTTATATCACAATATAATTTCTCATGTCTTTATTCAGAAACAAATATTGTTAGAAAATGTTAATACATTTTCGTGTAGTAGGCGTTGATTGAGCGACGAAAACAAAATTTATCACCAAATTTTGAGATTTTAAGATATTTAAATTCTCATAATACCACAGTAAAAAATAATAAATGTGGTTCTCAATAACTATAATGTTTCCATATTTAACAACTATTCTCCCTAAATTGTTTTTAATTACTATTTTGGTATCTATTCTGGATTAAAATTAGGTAATAATTGTTGTCTTCGTCGTCATTAAAGGAACAGAACAATTCTCATACAACAGAAAAAAAAAATAATAGGCGTGATTCTAAATAACTATAATGTTTCAATGTTTAACAACTATTCTTGTTAAATTATTTTTTGTTACTATTTTGGTACATGTTCTGGGTTAAAATTATGTAATAATTTTTGTCTTCGTCGCAATTAAATGAACAGAACACTTCTCATATCACAGTAAAAAAATAATAAGTGTTGTTGGTAATTTATTTTTAGTTAATATTATGTTACCTATTCTGGGTTAAAATTAGATTCTAATTGTTTCTTCGTCGTCATCATTTCAATGACTACTACAAGAAAATGTTCGAAATTTATTAACAAGCATTTTTATGAATAAAAACATAAGAAACCATACTGTGATATAAATAGTTGCATTTGTAATAGGAAACGCTATCTAATAGAGGGTGTACATTTTTTACGGGCCATATAAAAAATAAAGTAGATGCTGGTTTCTACGAAACGAAACGTTGTACTGAAAATTTGTAAACGCTGTCTTGTAGAGCTAAAAAAGTGGGAAAGAGAAAGTACTTTTTGTTATCTTATATCTTTTTAAATAACTTCAGAAAAAAATAAAAATGAAATCGTATTTTGTCCAATATCTCCGAAAGTAAGCAGAAATTTCTGGTTTTCTCAACAGAATATTGCTGATCACTAAATTGCGCAACTTTTTTTGTTATTTAACCGCCTTCCACCATAATCGGCTGTTATAACTGGTATTCTAAGTTGCTGTGCTTCATGTATGTAACTTTTACGGTTTCCGAGATCCCTATGCTGTTGATCCTTATCTTGAACACCCTGTATACATGTTTCTCGAGACATTTTTATTTAATCTTCCGTATTTTTTGGCGAGAAAATTAAAATTCTGATTTATTTCTCTCACGATAAAATAGAGAAAGAAGTCAATCTTTATTAGGATATCGGCCGAGAGCCTTTACGCCTATAATAATAGTTATTTATGATACAAGCACTACTTTAGGAAAATGTATCATACACGGTTTTTTCCACGACAGCTATTATGTAAAACAGGTAAAATTTGATGCAAAATACTAAGTTTATTTTTGATTGGCGAGTGTATGAATTGTGTGTAAAACTTATTTTAAGCACAGTTAATGATTTTACGCACAGGTGATTTTTTTACGCACTTGTGCTAAAAACTTAGTTTACTCCCTGTCTTGAAAAAATATTTTTCTATATTTGACAGTTGACGCAACTAAATATTTTTATTGCCTAGTTCATTTGTGAGAAAAGTCCCATATTTCAAGCATCCTAATTTTCGTGCGAGACAGTAAAAGGTTTACATTTGAAAACAGCCAAAATTTGATGCATAATACTATCTTTATTTTTAATTGGCGAGTGTATGAATTGTGTGTGCAACTTATTTTACGCACAGTAGAGGTTTTTACGCACAGGTGATTTGTTTACGTACTTGTGCTAAAAAGTATCATTTTACGCATTGTGAACAGTACGTAAAAATTTACTTTACTCCCTGTCGTAGAAAAAATATTTTTCTATATTTGACAGTTGACGCGCCTAAATATTTTTATTTCCTAGTTCATTTGTGAGAAAATTCCCATTTTTCGGGCATCCTACTTTTCGTACGAGACAGTAAAAGTTTTACATTTGGTAGTTTCCTACAACAAATAAAATTACGTTAATTTTACTAAAATGTACAAATCTAAGAAAGATAAAGGCGAGATATTCTGTCAGAATAATTTTCATCTATCTATTATTTTCATAATGATAATGTTTATGATATCATCTATTTTGATAATGATCTCTCAGTTGAAATCGTTAATTGCTCCAATGATTGCTCTTGTTATAGCCATGACTGCGGTCCATAGGAAATTCCAGTAAAAATTATAGAATATAGAATTTAACAATCGGCAACGCTGCAAAGCGACTTAACGCTAAAGTAATTTTGCGTTCATAACAGTTCAGACACGTACCAAAACAAAACAACTATGAACAGAGCTCAATTTCAATGCCATAGTGTGTAAGAGCAATAATTATAAATAGAAACATTAGATTTCACAGAACTGGTAAACATAGAAGCAATTAAATCTTAAACATTGACAATTTACGATATATAAGAAGATATGTTTTCGTGGTAATCGATCAGGGGCACCATTATCGCAATATTTGCGTTGAAATGCGCCCGAAGAAACTAGCTTTGAATAATTGATATAGTTCATGCCAAATAATTTGTCACTTTTCCAATAAAACCGAAATCCCCCCACTGGTCGATTTGGACCACTGAGATTGCACCCCAAAACCGCGGGGGCGAGTTTTTGCGAGTTACACAACATATTTAGGACACATGAGTAATAACACTATATTTATTTCACTACTACCGTTAAATCATGTCATTAGTTGTAATAACACTATATTTAATTCACTACTAGCGTTAAATCATGTCATTGGTTGCCTTATCATACCCGATATTTTTGCAAAAGTTACAAAAAACAAAAAAAACTTATGACCTTTAAATGATTCAGTAATCTAAAACTAATACGCAATCAAAAGATATCATTGATATCTTGCGCGAGTTGCGAACTATTTAGATTTTCAGCTGTCTGAAAAACGGAATTTTCTAGATAACTAAAAATCACTTGGTACACCTGATAGGGGCTCATAAGGTTTTTAGACAAGCACAAATTAATGCCGTAAAAAAGTTTTTTGGAAATCAATAATAAAAAATGCCCCATATGATTCCGACTCTTTGGCGGTCACTGTATCTGCTGTTCACATTTCAAAGGCCCACAAACAACGCAATTTACCTTTAAAATATACGTGGCAACGCTGTCAGCCGGAAAATGAAAAGTTAGGTTAGGTTGTGTTGCCTAATGTGAAAACCATAACGAAGCCAACAAAGTACCAGAGAAAACAGAAACTTTAATATTATCCGTGAAGTTAGTAGGTACAGAATTAAAAAAAATATTTAAGCAAGTTTCTTTATTTTCGTGAACTGGTAGCAATTAAATATTTTGACAACTACATCTCGTGCGTCAATTTGACAATTACATTGTTTCAGTTGCACCAACTTGAATTGTCTTCGATTTCTATTCGATTCAAATCTATGGATATTTATTGCTTGGCAAACATAAATTAACAGGTGGTGGACCTTTTAAATGTGAAGAGCATATAGGAAAATTATCCAAGAATTGAATTCCTGGTTTCAACCACCTATAAGCTGAACCGTTAGATTTCGATCGGCCTGCTGCTGCAATTTTAATCTGGATTAGGTGAACGAGAAAGGCCTCAGCATGGAGTTTACCAAAAGCTATACCAGTTCTGTTGCGTTGTTTACAGTGTGACGCAACTCCGCGGAACGAGAAAGGCCGCGCGAGCACCGGAGAAGGAGAAGGAGCTGCGACGTGGAGGTGGGCGTAAGATTTCACCTCTTGCACGCTCCTACTCAAGCCTACACGACCAGAGAGCGGCCAGCCGGTCGAATAATAGCTAAAAAAGTTTCTATATAACCACTGTCTATAACTGTTCTCCTCGCCGACGAATAACCTTAACACAGATTCGCAAACCGTTGGTGGATGAGGATGAGGACGAGACCCCAAAATTGATGCAAGGCTTTAGTAGGTTGGGTTGGAAATATACGTGCGATTTGGTTCTTCGGCAGCAGTTCACGCAAATTGAGAAGTTGCATATTCTTTGCAAATCGCAAAGAACGAGTTCGAAAGCAATGAGTTAATGCTGACTCCGCTACGTCCACTATCGGTAATTTCTGTATTTTGTTAGATAGGTCGATGACCTGTGGGCACGACACAAACTTGTTGTTTTCTTCGGTCGTGTCTCGAAATAGACAACCACTTCAAAACTGGAAGAAGTGAGTACATTAGAATGCATTTTTTTAACAAACTAATGCAAACTCCAACTATTGCTTCATCTTCAGTGAAAACACTAATACTAGCAGTCGCACAGTGCCATATGAATTGCGATTTGTGTTTGAATCAGAATATTTTATTAAAATACAGAATTTGATGACTCGAGCTTCAAGGTATATCGAATGACACTGATTTACATGATAATATTCAGAAGTAATATAACAAGAGCATCAAAAATAATCAGAAGTAATATAACAAGAGCGTCAAAAATAATCAGAAGTAATATAACAAGAGCGTCAAAAATAATCGAATATAGCTGACGTATGCGAAATGTGTTCTGAGAAACTTTAAGGAACACATTGAGCAGTAGTCGCTATATTCAGATTATTTTTATGCTCGAGTTATATTCGGAGGACTACATACCGAATAATAAATGTAAATGCAAGACATATTTTGTCAATTTGACTTTCGGGTATACATATTATGATTCACGGCAACTTGATTTTTATTAACACCTAAATTAAATTACATTCATAATTATGACTTATAAGAACTTGATTTATTTACGGTATGTAATATTAAAAGTACAATAATTATAAATTACTGAGCCACTGGAATTATTATTATTATTAGATGAATCAAGAGAAACTGACGAAGAATTATTGATAGAAGAATTTTCAATTTCCAATTCCATTGATTCACTTCTTAAATTTGAAATAAGATTTGTATGATGATTTTCACTTAGATTCAAATAAGGTTGAATTCAAGCAGTATTGTTGTGTCCAGTTATTTTTATAATTTCTTCAGCGTTAATACCCGTACTTGAAAACTGACTAACTGTAGATGATCTATTAGAATGATTTGTTATTTTTACAAGTTTGGTATTTATTCCGATGCTTCTAGCAGCACTTTTTGTCCATTTATTTTAAAAATTATTACGACATATTTATAATAAATACACCTACTTTGCAGTTATCAATTATAATTCAAGAACATATTTTTTTCTTATTCTCCTACAGTTATTTCCGAAAAACATTATGAAATATTTACTGCAAAGTTTTCTCACTATCAATAAGAATTCTAGAAAAACTATTGCAAAATGGAATGTGAAGTACGAGCTGCTTAAATAAATATTAAATGTGTTTATATGTATATTTATATAGCAATAAAATCAATAAACATATATCAGTAAACAAATAACCTCCAGATTTACGTCGCAGTTATTCAAAATTGAAGCAAAATCCAGGTGGACCATTGAGACTACTACTACCACATGTAATTTATGGAGAGTAAGAGTACTTTGTATTCAGGGGCTTACTCCGCTAGTAGCCCCCAGTGCAACATTAGGGAAGGATGCTTCAGAAAAATGTTTTAGCATTGGTTGGGGTGGAAAAAATTCCCCAGTATTATAGTATATAACGGTATTAGGCCGATATGAGTTATATTTATATAACAGACGAGGCTGAGATTTTATAATCAACCGAGTCTGTTATATCCTTATCGCCCGAATGTTGTTTTATAGTTTTCGCGATACTAAAATAAACAGGATTACATTTTGCGAAATTATTTTCATAAATCATAATGACATATTTCAATTATGCTGTGATGGTTGTGTAGTAGCGTTTGTGGACACCAAAATAAATAAATGAACAAAATGTCCACGGCTATTAAATTTTAACGGCCGTCCCTGATATCAGTTAAATAACAACCATGGAGATTGGATACAGTACCGATAATATACGGTGTCCCCGGATTGAGTTTACAAGAGGGTTTATTTTTTGAAATTTTATTTTAAGTAAAAATGTTATAGGAATGAAAATTCCTGCTTGGTCTGAAACTACCATTTTAGTTATTAAAACATTTATTTATTTATACAGGGTGTTGGGTAAATTAAAAAAAATCTAATTTGGACACTTTAGAAAAATTACATCGTTTAAACAATCCCCCACCATTTTCTTCACACAGCTCAAGCCTGGTGTGGAACTCCTGAAAACTGTTTTGTAAATCTTCAATAGCTATCGATGCAAATGCCTCTAGTAGGCGATGTTTAAAATTTTCAGTATTATTTTCTGCATTTGGGGGATTGTTTGAATGATTATATTTTTCTATACTGTTGCTAGATGTAGTTTTAAATTCTTTTTGCAAGTAGTAAATAAAAAAGTGTCAAAATAAGACAGAAAATTTTGATTTTGCCAACACCCTGTATAAATAAATGAAAGTTTCAATAACTGAACTGGTAGTTTCAGACCATGCAGGAATTATAATTCCTATAACATTGTTACATAAAACTAAAAAATTAAAAAAAAAATCCCTTTTGTAAACCCAATCCGGGGACATACTGTATAATTACAATAAAATATCACGAAAAAGTATTAAATAGTTTTATTCCTATGACATTAAAGTGCCCCTCTTTTGAAGGGGAACTGTATACTGTTAATAAGAGTTCAAGTTAAAGAATGCAGATCTCTTCTATGCAATTGTAATTAGCCACAACAAGCAATTTTTGAACTCATAGCCCTGGCAAGTCTCCTGTCTCTACATGTCCAGTCATAAAATTAATAAAGATATTATTAAAAGCACGCTAATCAGATACAAACCACACATAAGGTGTACAATTAAATTCTACTCACGAGAAAAATACAATCGCCTATAAAATTAAACCCACTGGGATAAGCCCATAAAAAATCGGCTATCTTAACACTGAATACACAAAAACATATCGTGATTTTTTATCGCATAGGTTGACTATGGGCAACAAATCTACGCACAAATCAAAGATTAACATTAGAAAATTCCCGCCAAAGTTATCAAAATGATAAATTGATTCATGACGTAAATTTGGTCTGTATTGCAAGTTGCATTAGTTGCAATCATTTCCAAAGTTGAAATAGCAAAGAATTTCACATTATGAACTCCAAATATTATAAAAATAAATATTAATGTAGGGGAGAGGTGGCACGAAAGGAACACGTATTGAAAGGGATAATTCAAATTACGCGACAATACAATCGCCTATAAAATTAAACCCACTGGGATAAGCCCATAAAAAATCGGCAATCTTGGCACTGAATCCACAAAAACATATCGTGATTTTTTATCGCATCGGTTGACTACGGGCAACAAATCTACGCACAAATGAAAGATTAACGTTAGAAAATTCCCGCCAAACTCATCAAAATGATAAATTGATTCATGACGTAAATTTAGTCTGTATTGCAAGTTGCAATAGTTGCAATCATTTCTAAAGTTGAAATGGCAAAGAATTTCACATAATGACTCCAAATATTATAAAAATAAATATTAATGCAGGGGAGAGGTGGCATGAAAGGGACACGTATTGAAAGGGATAATTCAAATTACGCGACAATTACAAATCTCCCCGAAAATAAGTATTTATGTTGTGTAGCTACACCAATTCATACTCATTCGCACCTAATTACAAGTTTCTGTTATTTTAAAGACGGCGGAATTATGCTTGTGATTGTATTCGTGGTCCAAAGTAATTTTTTTGTAATTCTTTCCAAACGATTTTGGAAATGTTGTAAATGATTTATTGAACGGTTTATCATTGTATACCGAGCGTCTGGGATAAGGGGCGAACATAGGAATTTAACATGTGAAATTAAATATGTGTAATTTTAGATCCCCTATTAATTTTAGAGAATAATCGCACAGGGATATTTTAGAGTATTAAAAACTGTAGATGTATCATCCATTTAATATTCGTTTGTACCAGAATCCACCTCAGAAATAATAAAAATAAGTTGAACATTGTACCATAAAAACCCTTGCCGTCAATTTGACAAATGTCATATTATTGTGAATAGTATTCATTACATTACATTACAATTACATTACATTATTACATTACAAGGGAAGGAAGTGGGATTTACTCTACCGAGCCAAGTTTGCGAGTATATAGTAATGTAATATACTATTCACAATAACATGACATTTATCATGTACACTATTTTGGAAATTGAAAATTCGTAATCTGAAATTACTTGGCACTTCAATTTTGGAGTTAAAACAGTTTTTTGAAACTGCAGGTATGTCAAATCGTATCATAAAAACTTGAGTATTACAATTTTGAGAGAAACTATTATAACGTAATTTTTGATCTACATTTAATTTAATTTCAATTTTGGAGTTAAACAGTTTTTTGAGGCTGCAGGTATGTCAAACAATATCATCAAAAATAAACTATTACATGGAAATAGATTTGGCGGATACTTGTTTAAACTCCATTATAATGACGCACGTTTTGAGTTAAAAACAATTATTATATTGTCTGCGACATGTTTCAATACACAGTATCTTCATCGGGCAGATGAATAACGATATTTATAATTCAAAACGTGCCTTATTTATCCAGTCATAAAGTATAACAATTTTCAGAGAAACAAGTATATCATCATTTTGGATCAACATTGAAATTAATTTTAATTTTGTAGTTACAACAGTTTCTTGAAGTTGCAGGTAAACTCTGTTACATTTTTATTTTTAACTAAGTCGGCTCTGTTAGGGTGACAGTATTGTTGGCGCGTAAATGTCACTAGGCTTAAAAATAGGTTATATTAAAAAAGAGGTTATATTTTATGACAGTGGGCAATGTTGCCATCAAATCGAGTATCTATTGAGTACAAAATTTATTTGCTATTTTTATTATACAAAAGCAAATCAGTCAAATTATAATTGCCGCCATTTTTTCTTACATGTATAGGTGGCAAAGTATAGAAATAAAATTGAATTGAATTGAAATTGAAAATAATATAATATAGTTTATGATTATATGATATATATGATATATATATTATATTTATATTATTATATGGTTTACTTTAAACCAGCACACTTGAATGATAGAAGAGATAATTTAATTATTTTAATATATGAATTAGGCAACGTTGTTAGAAATCTGTTAAATACTGTCAGATCATTTTTATTGGTGTTGTGTAAAACTTTTTAAAATGAAACCACAGCCTTCTTAGTTAAAAATAAAAAATGGAACAGAGTATATGTGAAACAATATCATCAAAAATAGAGTATACATTTTTAGAAAAACAATTATAACATCATGTTTGGTACAAATTTAAGTGAGTGATCAAAAAGTTAAAAATGCTTTCTACGCAAGCGTGTGTATTTTGATTTTTGAAAGTCTGCCAGTTTTTGTAGAATTTTGACAGAATTTTTAATGAAAGGGTGAAATATTTGGCATGTATTGACATATAATATTTGTGTTTTATACCAAAGTTGTATTGTATTTTGTCAGGCATTTGAATTTTTTGTAATTTCTTGAACAATTGTTACATAAATTTTGATCGAAATTGTAATATTTTACTTGTAATGCTTTAATAACTGAATTGCAAAAAAAAAATCATGAACACCGAATGACAAACAACTGAGATTTTATTCATATTTTCATAATTTTGACATTATATTTTTAAATAGGTTATAAATTGCAGTTCGGTGATGTCAACACTGACACTGACAAAATAATAATCAGTGCTGATTCAATACAAAGGTGAAATATTTGGCATATATTGACATATAATATTTGTGTTTTATACCAGAGTTGTATTGTATTTTGTCAGGCATTTGATTTTTTTGTAATTTCTTGAAGAATTGTTACATACATTTTGATCGAAAATGTATTTTTTTACTTAGTAATGCTTTAAAAACTAAATTGCAAAAAAAAAACACGAGCACTGAATTACAAACAACTGAGATTTTATTTATATATTCTTAATTTTGACATTATATTTTAAAATAGGTTATAAGTTGCAGTTCCGTGATGTTGTCAACACGGACACTGACAAAATAATAATCAATGCTGATTCAATACAAGGGTGAAATATTTGGCATATATTGACATATAATATTTGTGTTTTATACCAGAGTTGTATTGTATGTTGTCAGGCATTTGTTTTTTTTTGTAATTTCTTAAACAATTGTTAGATACATTTTGCTCGAAATTGTAATTTTTTACTTGTAATGCTTTAAAAACTGAATTGCAAAAAAAAATCACGAACAGTGAATGACAAACAACTGAGATTTTATTTAAATTTTCTTAATTTTGACATTATATTTTTAAATAGGTTATAAATTGCAGTTCCGTGACTTTGTCAACACTGACACTGACAAAATCAGTGCAGATTCAATACAACTATATGAAGTACATTTTTTGCGTTTGCGTTTACGTACTTGCATTTAGAATATTCAACATGGCAATCAAAACTAATATTAGTGGAAATTTACATTTGCATTTTTTTAATGTCTAATTTGTACGATTTTTTAACGATTTTTTTAACAATAACGAATTTTAGTGGTCACAATGTTGAGGAAACTTTGTACTGTATTGTTGAATCATTAAATTCTATAATATTTTTAAATTTGGGTTTTAGCTTTATGTTTTTTTTGCCTTAGTTTTGCAAATTTTTAAGTAATGTTGGATACCCAATTATTGATTTCTGCAATGACTGTTACAGAAATTACAATGTAGTAATAAAGAAGTAGTGGGTATTTGTGCTTTACTGATGGTATCTATCTTGTGGTGAAAAGTTTTGCAGTAATTGGACACACTTCAAAGTGTGTTGAAATTGAAACTGCTGCAAGAATAGAGAACATACGCGACAAACTGTGAACACAGCGACATTGGTATCCAAAAGGTGCTGACACTGGTGCCCCTAATTGAGGACAAGAGACGTAAATGTGTCGTTGACTCTGCAGAAACGTAGCTTCGTATCACCACATACGTGCAAATCAAATATGAATACTGCGCAATGTTTGAGGTTTACGTCGAGGTAATGGTGTGTATTTTGAGATAATAGAGTGTCCATGCTTCAAAGTAATTGTGTCTTTGAATAAGTATTCCATGGTTTCGCGCGCGTTTACCAGCAGCAATTATGTAAGGTACGGTGAGGATGTTGAGGTGCGGAGATGTAGGCAGCGGGAGACGCAGACATACCTTCAAATCGTACGCATCCTCGGCGGTATCCACTAGCCTTTCCGTGGTTCGTGGTACCAGCGGGCTACACCAGCAACAAAGAAACAAACAATATCCACGGGTGTGTACACAATCAACACTTTGGCACACGCGAAAGTTAGAGGATCACACCCACGCCGACTCTTTCCAAAGTTCTCTCCGGAGAATACCTTGTCGTGGAGGTGTGCTCTGACGGCCGGCCGTCTCGGGATCTCGCGATCGACTTGTCCAGGTAACAACGTTGGCCAGGTAAACAACAAGACGAGTGGTGGAATAGAGCGAGAGAGCGACAACACCGGCTTCGCGCGCTCACAGAACTCGAATATTATTTGAACATCGCCGAATATCTGGCGAGCTGCGTTTGGAGGCCAAAGATGGGAGTGTTTGTTTTGTTGTCCTGGACCACAAGTACGAATCCAACGGGTGATAAGAGGTATTCGCAGTCTCCGATAACGACTGGTAAACACAATGCTCGCTCCAGGATAGCACGTCGCTTACCAGATCCTGGACGTGATTCAACGTTTTTGTGCGATACGTATCTTAACATAGTTTCAAATTCGGTTTGTTTAATTTTAATTGTTCCCGCTGAATGCAATTGTATTTTGACTGGTTTTTGGCCGATTTGGAACGAGTTTCTGGAGAACAATGGAATGTTAGCTTAATGCGCGATAATATTATCCGTTAGTTGGCGATTACTGCCTGGCACTGCTTATACAATGTTGGTCATATCATGTACCACTCTGATTATTTCCGCATAGTACAAAAACCTCCATAAGCCCAGTGGCGGGTTTATACTTCTGCCGCCTAGGGGCTACCGACAACTTGCCCCTTTTTGGATGTCTTGTTCCATTCCTTTCAAAAATGAAAAAAAAATGTATTCACTCCAGGGGCGAAACTAGGCTGTTTCAGAGCGCCCCCTCTAATGGGCTTATATCCCTATAATATAGCTTACATCCCTATAAGTGTTTTACTCCTCAGTAGTTTTCTTGGTTTTCTGGCCATCAAACACCTATTGTTACTGATAATTGAATCAGTAAGGAGGTGGTAAATTTTTAATTTACCTAAACATTTGTTATTATTATCCGTTTTCAGCAGGATGTATAAAACAAAAGAAGCTTCCGAAGTACATAAATGGTTTCGGGACTATTTTTGGCTAGAAACAGCGCCCGGAAAAATTCAGCATTCTGCTTCCTGTACAGGCTATTTTCAATAAAATTCTAGAAAACCAGTTTTTATCACATTCGGATTTAAAAATTCGATGGAAGCTTGAGAAAATATCAAGTACGTCGAGATTTTGAGTACCGTAAAACGAGGTTACTTAGCTCCTGTGGAACATTGCTCCAATTTCTGACTTTGATTTTTGCTACATTGTGGTAGTTGAACAGAATAAAAAGTGGTAAAGTCTGCTTTCCAGTCGGCATTCCAGTCCGGCACTCCGATATGCATCTAAAATAACGCAGTTATACTTTTCCCCACTTCTTGACCTTCAAACACTTGCTTGTTTGAAACCACCCATTTAGACAACAATTGTGGTCGGTAAAAATCAATGTGTATAAGAATCACTATATCAATAATAAGGTAAGTTGTATTTTGATTTAATGTATTATCGTGTTAGCTCTAGAAAGTCGTGTGAGTTGAACAATCTTCGATTTTTTTCGTAATGTTTACCGTTTTGAGGTTATAATACGCCGAATATGGGGATACTTTGCCTCACTATTTTTTTGGAGCAAATTTACCCCAAACGATACTTGTTTATTTTATTTAGTTATAAATTTGGTTGCAGATATGCCAAGAGTGTACAAAAGAAAACTAGGCTCTCGGGCTTATCAAAACTATACCAAAGAAACTTTGCAACATTGTTTAGAAGCAGTTAGAAGTAAACGAATGACGCAGAGAAAAGCCGCACAAAGTTTAAAATTCCGCGGCGAACTATCATTAATAAACTTAAAGGCAATCTACTTGAAAAGCCTGGAAGACCCACGATATTTTCCGAAGAAGTAGAAACTAGATTTGTAAACTATATATTAGCCTTCAGCACATTTGGTTTCCCACTAGACTCTATTGATTTGCGCATGATCGTGAAATCAATCTTGAGCCGAGTTGTTAGAATTGTGAGAACATTTCAAAATAATATACCTGGTTATGAGTGGGTCTTAAATTTTCTGAAATGCCATCCATAGCTCACTGTAACTAGAGGTGAAAAAAGGTGATAACCAAACGTGGTTGTAAATATCCTGAAAAGATTCGTAATTCATCCAAACCTAGCATTTCTATTATGTTTGCTGGTAGTGCTATCGGAGAACTCTTGCCTCCATATGTAGTTTACAAATCTTCTTGCATGTGGACAACCAGGACCGACAATGGGCCCAAAGGCTGCCGTTATAGCAATAGTGTCAGTGGCTGGTTCGATGCCAATAGCTTTTCAGACTGGTTTGAAAGCCTAATGTTACCAAAGTTAAAAAAACTTCAAGGCAAGAAAGTTTTAATTTGCGACAACGTATCCTCCCATACATCAGTACATGTTCTAAGTCTATGCAGAAATAATGATATATATTTTGTATGCTTGTCACCAAACAGCACTCTGTAGACTGCAGAAGTAGACTGCAGATAGTGCCAAAAACAGAGTTCTACAAAAACAACATTTTCTATTTCTCCTAAAACAACTTATGGCTGCTTTAGAACCCAATGCTGCTGCAAATTTAATTTCGGGTTTCAGAAAATGTGGCATTTATCCAGTTAATGTTTAAGAGCTTTTGGCAATGATTCCACGACCTCCAGGTGACAATAATGCTGTACAACATTCATTTCTACAATCTTTAGAATCAAAAATATTAGAATTAACCGAAACAAAAACCAGGAGGAGAAAGAAAATTACGGTTGCTGCTGGTAAGAGTATCGGGCTTGAAGTCCTTGATGACGATCAAGCTGGCGAAGATCCACAGACATCAGTGAAGAAATGTCGCAAATCAATAAATGTGGATAGTGACTTGTCAAATGATCAAATATCTTTGCGGGATTCTTCTGAAGACGATGATTTTGTGGGAAGTATATTCGGAGAAACCGCGGAGGATGATGTAACTGAAATGGTCGTTTCTGGACAAAAGAGCATTAAAGACCTTCTTTCATTGCGGGATGTTGTCAAAGAAATAGGGGAATGTGTTCTCATCCAATATGAAGGTAAAATTTTTCCGGGTAAAATAATATCATCTGATAACAATGGAGTGCAATGGTGAAGTCCTTAAAAAACTAGAAATGGCCTGATAAGTCAGACACTCTTCACTATGATTGGAATGATATTATGGGCAGAATTCAAGAGGCAAAAAATGTCTCAAATCGGGGATTCTTTTCTGTTCCAGTCTTAGCCAGACTGTGGGGTAGATAAAGGATAAGATGTTATTATTATTATAGTTTAGCACGGCGAGCCTAGCTGGCCCATGGCTTGTTTGGTTATTTCCTTCCATATCCTCTTATTCAGCGCTTTCTGTTCCCATCCTATGATGTTTAGTACTATGATATAAAGGATAAGATGTGCTTCAGTTAATTGTTTCAAACTTTGAGTTATTTTAGTACCTATGGTAAAGGTTTTCATTAATAAGTTTGTATTAATAATATGACAATATATTTTACCTACATATGTATATACCTACATACTATTTTGTGTGTGGACCATTTACAACCCATAATATAGTCTTGCTACGCTCCAATACATGTTGTAAAGCTGAATAACTTACAATGTCTCCGTTAGTGCAAAATATCCTCCCCCTATGAGGGAACAATGCCCCAAACTAAATAATAATAATAAAAAAATATACCATTATTTTTTTATTGCAAAATGAATCTCTAATGTTTATTATCATACGTTGTTCTAGCAGTTTCTATATTTTCAACATTTTATGGAAATGAAAAGGTAAGTTTTATAAGTACTATTTAAAATTTCAGTTAAAAATGGAGCAAAGTAACCTCGTTTTACGGCATCATAAAGTCGCTATGCAAAAATGGTCTCTTTTTAATAGCTTAAATATGATCACTGTAGAAGTTACTTTATTACAAAACAATCACCAAATTTGTTTCTTTTTTCTTAAAAGAGATAAAACAACGCCAAGAAAGCGAAAACGTCCAAAAACATTACAATCATTCTTGTTGTACGATGATACTTATTCAATTGACTAAGTTAATTTTCGAAGTAATATTTACGACTAAATACTAGATAAAATATTCACACAATTTAAAGTGAAATTTTCCGAAAAAGTAAAATATTCTAACGGTACCTAATGAAGCTTTGCACACAATGTCAACGTGTTTCTTGGACGTTGAACCTTTAAAGAATATTAGTACTCTTGATTGATTCTGAAATTTTTTCTACCTATCAATTCTACATCTCCTGCTCCGGTTTATTCTGACTGGATTTTTCTTTTTTTTTTCTGTTCGTTTCATCTTCATACTAAGGTACTTTCGCTTAAAGTGTTAAATTTTGTTCTTATACATTGTATACTGATACGGTTGTTAGATCGAACTCAGACTATTGTGGCTTATTACTTTATACGTTAAATCGAGATAACATATCTCAGCATAAAATTGACAAAAAAGTCGTTTTTAATCTTTGAAGTTCAAGGAGGTAGTTAGATGCTTTACTTCTTGTATTTGCCTTTTTTTGACCGTCATTTATTTATTTATTTGTATATTTATTTTTTATTGTGACTTGTGCCTTGGTATTTAAAAAAAAAAATCGCCCTGGGCTATAGCCTTCATAGCCCCCCCCCCCCTTAATCCCTCACTGTATAAGCCATATCAGTCCTCAGTTTAGTGCATTTTGCTTATCTTAACTATTATTATCATTATAAATTACTGCTGTATCTCCAAGAATGTAGTACGATGTCACTAATCAGATTTAATTGTTTATTAAGTTTGCATCATTGTATCCGTTTATTTGATAGATTTGATATATTTTTAGACAATTTGTCCTTTCCAGGCTTACAGGTTTACAGGTTTCCAGGTCTCTTTAAGAATATTTTCGCCACTCCCACTAGAAGAGAAAATCGTATGGCGCATTCTCGATCTCTTTTTTCAAAGTACACTATATGGTGAGAACAAAAATCGGCTATCGCCTTTCGTTTCCGAGTTATAGACAAAACTATTTTTTTTCAATTTTCGATTTTTATCAATAGGTTATTTTGTTATACAGTTATTAATTATTTTATTAAGATAAGAGTAGCAAGTTCTTGCGGATTTTTTTTTAAGCGCAATTGAATGATATTTGCAATTTTGATATCTTCTTTAAATCACGAAATCGAATTTAATGGAAGAATGTTTGCGGATGAACAAAATATAGCTGACAAATTCAACGATTTTTTTATAGACAGCGCAAATGAAATCGTTTCGAATATTCCGATGAATAGAAACAGGGTCGCAGAAAATATACAAACAAATGGAGATCTTCACTATTTTGACAAAGTATCGATGCAAGAGTTAAAGAAGAGCATAAAAAAGGTTGGAAAGACAGCAACAAGCGAAGAAGGTATATCCGCAAACATCCCGAGGGACTGATTCGAGGGAATTGGCAATAGATATTTAGACGTACACCAATACCCAAAATAGCAAATACAAATAAGTGCGAAAATTTTAGACCGGTTAACACCGTGCCGCCGTATGAAAAGTTGCTGGAAATTGTGGTGCGGGAACAACTATTGAGATTTTGCGATCGGTTTAAAATTATATCAGACAGACAATAATGATTTAGAAATGGTCGATCATGTGAAACAGTACTAACAAACATATGTGATATATGGAGGAGGAGCATGGATAAGAAGGAATGAGTGGTTGCGGTTTTCTTGGATTTCAAACGTGCGTTCGAAATAATTAATTATTGGTTACTAATTGACAAACTAAGTAAAATGGGAATCAAAGGTAGTGCGCTAAACTGGTTCCGTTCTTATTTGAAAAACAGGAAACAAACAGTGAAATTAAAAAACGTGCTATCGATCGAAAAGGACACTACTTACGGAGTACCTCAGGGAACGGTACTAGGCCCTCTATTATTTATAATACATATTAATGACATTTTAAAAACACTCAAGTTTTGCCAAGTACATCTGATTGCTGATGACATTATGCTTTTTAAACCGGGCCGAAAAATGAAATAGGAACAATGTGTAGAAAAATTAATGAGGACCTTGGGAGAATATATGAGTGGTTATGTGTGAATAGTCTATGTATAAATATTAGTAAATCTAAATGTATGATTTTATGAAGTAATCAAATAGATGAAAGTGTTGATATAAAAATTAACGACATTGGTATTGAGGTTGTCACAGAGATAAAATACCTGGGGGTGATATTAGATAATAAGTTAAATTTTAGGAGCCACTGCGGATATATATTAAATAAAATGTAAAAAAAAAAAACTATCCTCTCGGTCTTCTGAGAAAGGATTTAAACATGAATGTGTGCGTTTTATTATATAAACAACTAATAGCACCCCACTTCGAATTCTGCTCAAATGTGATTTTTCACTTAAGGTTACATGGGTGATATTCAACTTATTCAGGACAAAGCAATGCGTATAATATTTTAAAGTTAATAAATTTACACATACAAAGGATATGCTCAAAGTTTTAAATTTTATGAATGTAAAACAGAGAGTCACGTATAAGGCTCTACTTTTCATACACAATATGAAAATAAGAAATATGCCTGAGAATTTAGTAATAAATCTTAAATATGTATACGATGTTCATGGCCATGAGACAAGGCAGAAGTCTCATTTTTATGTCGATAGGTATAGGACAGATAAAGCGGAAAATCGTTTTTCTCGAGAGGACTTAAGCTATATAATAACATGCCCTGTCACATAAAAAATGAGTCCAATATTCACAAGTATAAAGCTCAGGTGAGGGAATACGTGTTCAAATTGATTGACTGTAAATAGAAAATAATAGATCTAGTAAATAGAATAAAAATATATGTTAATATGAAAACTGTAGTTGCTATTTGTGTGTTTTCTTTTGTTGTTTTCTTGAAAATTTGTATATTATGTAGCTTTTTTTGATAATAAATATTCTTTATTATTATTATTATTATTATATTAACAAGATACCAACAACACAAGTTGTGCAGTTTTAAATAGAAGTCATAGTTGACATTAGCCTTAATAAATTGTCTAGCTTAAAATATTGTCGCACACAGATAGATCGCACACAGATAAATAAAAAACACAAAAATAAAACAAACAGAACGTCCTCTACCATAGATTAGGTTAGGTTAGTTTAGGTTCTTCCCTGATACTTCATCTCTTGAGGATTCATTTATCAAAGATGTCAACAGACATTGCGGCTCATTAATAATTCCCGACAAATTGATCAAAATTCTCAACATTAAAGGTAATTATGCATAATCTCCAGTAATTATACGTAATTATAACATTTATCGAATTGCGTACAACATGCCCTCATAATTCTTTTAAAATTAGCTATTTGTAACATGTCGAATGAATTCATTCGTCTGCATATGTTTCTATAACAGCAATTCTTTAAAAATCTACAATTTCTATAGCACATGTCTAAAACTTGTCTCCACTAATAACAATTCCATCAACGTAACAAATAATTTCGCATCCAACTCTAACAATCGCCGAACGGTTACGGAGGCGCTTCGTGGTACGCGAGTGATCGGAATTAAATTGCTGTTATCGTAAATTACAGTCGTATGGCGGGGGGTGGGGGGATGAATAATTTACACCGTTCCACGAGCACGCGTTGTACATTTTGAATGACACCGCCAGGCGCTTCTGAATTCCATATACGTACCTTCGGCTTTGTAATGACACCGGACCCGACAGTTCATGGTGCAAGCATCGTGTCGAGAGGATACACCTGCAGTTTTTAAGAACAAAACGTTAAGATAACATATAGTTAGGAGCAAAATATAGCTAGAAGTTAACTGTAGGTTGGAGCTAAATATAGCTAGAAGTTAACTGTAGATTGGAGCTAAATATAGCTAGTAGTAAAATATAGCTGGGAATTAAAGATAGCTGGAAGATAACAGTAGCAAGATTCTGAATGTAGCTAGGATTTAAATATTCTTAGTCATTTTCCCAAAACAGGGAAGAAAACGGAAACAGATCGAGTGGAATGGAAAAACTATCCAAGAATATGCTGAGAGGATTGAGAAACAATACGAAACTTTAGACAATACGCGGACTAAGACTGAGGAAAGATGGAAGAAAATGAAGAGTGTGATGCAGGAGTCCGTCAAATTGATAGAACGTGCAGGAACGAAGAAAAAGAAGAAATGGTTCAATGCGAAATGCGAAAATTTAGTCAAACAAAAGAACAACGCGAGAGCAATATGGCTGCAGGAAAACACACAAGCTAACAAACAAATTTATAAAGATCTTAGATGCCAACAAAAACAGCAGAGTGAGCAGAAGAAAGAAAAGAGAAGACAACGAAGAGAGAATAGAACAAATAGAGGAGCATTACAGACACAAAGAGATTCGAAACTTGTACCAAAAAGTAAAGAGAGAAAAAACAGGATACACGACAAAACCCATGTACGTCAGAAATAGAGTCGCGGAACTAACGGGAGAACTTGAAGAGAAATTAAAGATATAGGAAAAGTACTTTGTAGATTTATTGAATGTAGAAACCAAACTTTCTGAAAATAACGAAGATAGAAATACGGAAGCGAGAAATGTAGCTGAAGTGTGAGAACCCACAGAACTGGAAGTCAGAAAAGTGCTAACTAACCTTAAAAACAACAAAAGTCCCGGGGACAATGAAATAAATGCACAAATGCTAAAAAACGGGGGCCCAAAACTTCCAGAACAAATTTATGAATTAATTAAGACGGTGTGGAAGGAAGAAAAAATGCCGGCAGACTGGGGAAGAGCAGTAATACACCCAATATTAAAAAAGGAGACCCAATGGAGTGCAAAAATTACCATTAAATTAAAAATTAAAAAAATTATTATTATTAATTTTAATAATTAATTATTAAAAATTAGAATTGCTTTATTGGATGTGATATACAAGATATTTGCAACAATACTGAAAAATCGACTAACAGGTCACTCAGAAAAGATAACTGGCGAATACCAATGCGAATTTAGACCTAATAGATCTGTAACCGATCAAATTTTTACTCTTAAAGAAATACAGAGAAACTGCTACGAGTATAAGATTCCTCTATTTGTACTATTCATAGATTTGAAACAAGCATATGATTCTGTAAACCGCCCAGAAATGTACAGAGCATTGAGAATATTGAAAATATCGGAAAAAAATGACTCTTAGAGACACAACAAACACAATTAGAGTGGAAGACATGCAAACAAATATTTTCAGGATCAACAACGGGCTGAGACAAGGAGATCCATTATCATGTTCGCAATTTGGTGCTGGAAATAGTTATAAGAGGAGGGGGCCGAAATAGAAATAAATTGATATACAGTAAAGAGCATCAGTGCATAGCTTATGCAGATGACTTAACAGTTATTGCAAAATCTAGAAAAGAGTTGATCAGAACCATCAGAAAACTTGAAAAGGAAGCAAACATTTTAGGATTACATATAAATCAAGAGAATGCAAAGTACATGATGTTAGGAAATACAGGAGAAACTGAAAGTGAACTAACAGTCGACTGTAATGGGAAAGTGTACAATTTTGTCTACGTGAATAAGTTCACATTTCTTGGTGTGACCATTAATGAAAAAGGAATACACGAAGAAGAGATACGAGCCAGGATATCAAAAGAGAATAAAGTTATTGGAATGATCCACCATTTAATGCGATCTAAAAGTATATCGAAGGCTCTGAAGTTAAGGTTATATAAATCGGTGATGAGACCGGTTGTAATGTATTCCTGTTAAACTTGGGTCCTGAACACCAAGGATAAATCGATGCTGGAGAGATGGGAGCGGAAAGTGCTGAGGAAGATTTTCGGGGGGATACAGTATGGTGAAGTGTGGAGGCTGAGAACGAATGAAGAAATAAAACAGCTGTTCGATGATAGCCCTGGAATAATGAACTTGATAAAGGCCCAAAGAATCAGATGGATAGGGCACTTGGAAATAATGGATCGAGAAAGGGTACCAAAGATAGCATTGATAAACTCACCGATAGGGAAGAAACGAAGAGGAAGACCCATAATAAGATGGCTCGACTCGGTGATGGAAGACCTAAAGCTTTTGGAAGTGGAAAATTGGAGAACAATGGCTCAAACACGGACTGTCTGGCGAAGAGTTATGCAAGCCGAGGGCCTTCAAGGCCTGTAGTGCATTTATATATAATCTAAATTTAACTACGAGCTAAACATAGCTAATATCCATTTACTTGACATTCACACTATCAGACTGACAGTGTGTAGGCACTACTGCTATTTTTGACTAAATAGAATTAAGCTGGTACCTCTTGCTAATTGTCAATTAATTTAAAAATACCTTTCTTTCTACCATTTAATAGCATTCTAGTTCGTTTTCTCTTGCTATTATCCATGCCATTATGAAAATATTTGATAAATTCGAAATGTTGGGCCCTGTTTGATAATGGATGATTTGCAGGAGGCACATTTGCTAGAAAATAACAGTGGAGCCAACACACTGTCAGTTTAATTTGTAGTGATTTTTGTAGTGATTTTATTTTTGACCAACATAAGGCAACATGTGTTGGACCTTTAAAAAAAAACGGACTATAGATACGAGATAAATATTCGAAAATTAGAAGCTAAATATAGCAAACTGTTTAACACAGCTAAAATGACTATAAGGCAAAATCAGCTAGAAAGTAAATACCTCTGGGATATACCTCTGGGATACCGAGCAAAAAGCTAAATGTTACAACAAGCCAAATGTAGATACGAACTAAACACAGATAGATAGCTAAACATGGCTAAATAGCTAAACAGAATTATACAATAAAATTGTCTCATCACAACCAAGAACTAAATATTATGATATTAGGATAGTTGGTCAATACAGAGCACCCCAGAAAAAGGTTCCAACCGAATGATGAATATAGAAACCGAGTTACCAAATGCTAAATGGATGAAGAGTTTTGGAGCACAATGAATTGTAACTTGTGAAAGTTTTATTACGTTGCCTGACAAATGTTAGATGGTTTGTTATAAATAGTTAGTAAAATTTATAGTCATTGTAAAATTATCATATATAATACAACGAGTGGAATCAGAGTATCGATAATCGCGTGAGTTGGTACACAAAGCATGTTGTCAAATATTAATTCTACGAGTCTGAAAGACGAATGGAATTATTTGACAACATGTTGAGTGCATAAACCAATGCGATTATCAATAGTCACGATTCCAAGAGTTGTATTCGTCAGGTTATATCACGAAAGAAAAATTTAATACTTTTGTAAATAGAAATTTATTTATTATGTTGCAGAACTCGGAAAATTGGGCCCAAATATACTTTTGAGACTTTACAGTATTAGATGGTTTGTGGTTTTGTATGTTTTCTTCAATACTTTTTAAAGAAGAATCACCGAAGCGCGACAATTTGTCTAATTGCAACATTTCAGTTGACATCATAGCACACCAGATGTGGAAAGGACCAAGTGTTGATTATCACTTATTAGTTAATTCGATTTCTAATTATCAGCTATTAGGCGGTCGCTAGAATTGTGATAACAAGATATTATGAGTGATATAATCACATTAATATAATTTCATTTATTCTTTCTCTTGTTTAATAGCAGTTTTGAAGCATGCGAAACTTCTCCACAGAAACGATTTTTGGCAAAAGACAAAAACAGAAAAGTTCCATATATTAAGTAAATTTGGGCACACACTATATAAGGCGCTATAGCATATTTAGACAATTTAGGATTATATTTTATCCATTTAATATTAATTAATTAATATTAAATTAATGAATGAAATAATTATTAAAGGCGGAAAAGCCGAGGGCCAATAGCATAATAAAGATTGATATCTCTATTAATAAATACGCCACCTCCGTTCACACCTCATTGTAGCCTTTTAAAATAACTAATCTCTATTCACGATCAACTTTTAGAAAAGTAGGTCTTGTTAGGGTGCATTTTTGTTAGACACGATTTACTTACGCCACAAGTCATTTTGATTGGAGTTTTGAGGTTATAATTTATTAAGTTCAGTCATGCGTTGTTGCCAGCAATATTTTCTGATACGCTTTTGCATTCAATATTTCTCGCAAGCAAATATTGTGATAACTTATTTTTTATTAATGTAAATCGTATTTATTTTAATTCTTAATCATCTAGGTTTTTCACGGATAATCAGGAAAATCAGTGTTGTAATATATCTAGATACATTCTTGCTTGAGTACCTAAAGTTGTATCTAGATACATTTTTTTCTGAAGTATCTGTTTTTGTATCTAGATAAAAAAAATCATCTGTTACAACACTGCATTTCACGTTAATTAGATACAATTAGCTATTGATGCATTATTGATTGAATTATTTTTTTTTTAACTTTTACCTTGGGGCTTCGATTAATTTTCTCGTATTTAATTTTAGTTTGAGTCAGTAATTTGCTATTTCATTGTGTATTATTCTTATATCTATTACGTATAGTAGCCTGACGAAAGTTTACAATGACACTTGCTTTTTCGAATAAACAATGGCGTTTTTAATGCTGGTTCGTATGCTTAAGCTAAATGTAATAGAATGAAATTAAATTAGAAACGTATGTCGAATTCATGCAATATGGATCCATGAGTCATTGTCAGGATGGGACTAGTATACCAATAACTATAAGCAGACGATAAAAAATAAATTTAGTTTTGCACATTTTATTAAATATTTGTGAGCATTTTCTTTTGCATGTAAAATGCGTATGTAAAACGAAAACAATTTTTGGATTGGTTTTCCATGTATATGAAATGTATATGAAATGTATCTAGATACATTTTGAAATTTGTATCTAGATATGTATCTAGATATATTTTTTCTAAAGTATCTGTGTCTGTAACTAGATAGAAAAGAACAATGTATCTGTTACAACACTGAGAAAAATAGTGTGTTACATTTTAGCTTTTAGCTTTTAGCACAACATTGTTTTTATTGTGATGTATTATGGGCATCGCTGTTGCATGTTTAAAAAATACATTTTTCGGCTAGTATATTCGAAAGTACAATTTTATCGCACCCAATCAACGCGAGAAAGCGGCACGAGAAAGCGGTCTGTCTAGGCAAATAAAGATTTTTTTCTGTGACAGTGCGTAAACTAAGTTTTTACGCACTGTTCACAGAGTGTAAAGTGATACTTTTTAACACAAGTGCGTAAAAAAATCACCTGTGCATAAAAAACATTAACTGTACGTAAAATAAGTTTTACACACAATTCATTGACTTACCAATTAAAAAAAATGAAGTATTTTGCATCAAATTTTACCTGTTTTCCATAATAGGTGTCGTAAAAAAAACTTTGTATAATACATTTTCGTGAAGAAGTGCCTTACGAACTTGTATCATAAGTATCTCTTTTCTACGACAGTTTACGACAGTGCGTAAACTGTTCACAGTGAGTAAAGTAACACTTTTTAACACAAGTGCGTAAAAAAATCACCTGTGCATAAAAACATTAACTGTGCGTAAAATAAGTTTTACACACAATCCATTCAGTCACAAATTGACAAAAAAATATTTTGTTTCAAATGTTAGGTGTTTTTCATATAGCTATCGTAGAAATACTTTGTATAATACATTTTTTCCACTCCCTGCATGGTAAGTAAGTACACTGTTGTAACATTGATTTGGTGGAAGTAAGCCCCACTTACCGATAAAGCTTAAGTTACTATGAGCAACGGGAAGTAAGTAAAATAATTTCAATAGCGTTCTTCTCTGGCACCAGTCTTTAAAACACTTACACGCATTTTGATAACACCCCTACGACGTCTCCGGCAGTAGGAAGGAACAGGCAGCAATTGCAGCTTCTTCAATGGCCATTTCTTGTTTATTTTCATTGGGATTCATTTTACAACTGAACGAATGCAATTTCTGACATTCACACTTTGTTTGAAGTATAGTCTTAGCAACCAAAGCCGTACTGACATTTTGTTCAAGTTGCGAAAATAAATTAATCAAACAATCAAACCAACTTCAGGAGTGGAAAAACAGTTATAAGCAATTCGAGAGGTAAGTTTTGACCAGCCTCGGACTTTATTGCAAACTCGACCTCGACTGGTAAACGATACTTACCTCTCTTAATGCTTAAATAACTATTAATGCATTTTAAAGTAGTGCTTTACGTACTTGTATCATAAATATTTAATTCCTAACTCTGAAACGTAAATCATATCGCCGTTGATGTCAGTAATAATGCCAAATCTCAAACAACTGTCAAAATAATACTATAACATAGGGTTGGTTGGGCCTTATTTAATTTGAGAATTTAGACGTTCAAATAAGGTAAATTCAATACATTTATCAAAACTTTATTAATCTGATGAACAGTGTTTTTTTAAAGATTGATTTACGTACGCCAACAGAAAAACTATGAGTGACGAGGATATTGTTTGCACCCCTCCAGAAATTATATTTTCTAAAATATAAATCCACAACTTCTAAACACCTCAAATGCAAGTAGTAGTAGCAGCCGAAGAAACATTGTATGCACCATGCCGGTAAAGTGTCTTTATCGAACTCGTCTGTGTGCTCGCCTCGGCCTTGCCTCGGCTCTCAATTTCCAAACTAAGTTCGGTAAAGTGCTACTTTACTATCTTCGTATACTTCGCGCAACGATAGTTTGTTTTTATAACATTACTTGCAATAAAAATTATAAGGGTGGGATTGTTAAACCACTTCAAGTTAGGTATCATAAAAGTCCAGGTATCGGTCGGCCCTTTGTCACTGGCAACTCTTTGGTGCATCAATATTCAAGCCAAAGTCTGGACTGGATACCTGGACTTTTATGATATCTAACTTGAAGTGGTTTAACAATCCCACCCTTATAATTTTTATTGCAAGTCAATGTCATAAAAACAAACTATCGTTGCGCGAAGTATACATAAACAGCTATTGTCAAACTTTGTTTTCTCGTTTGTTAAAATTTCCTTTACTAAAACTTGATCGTGAATGAATATTACACAATTCACAAATATATCAGTGGATTAAAAGACCAGCCCTAAGTGGTATTTTTATTATGCAGCTATTATGTGGTAGCATTTCTCTTCGTTCTTAGCTGTCGATATAAGTCGATTTTGTACAAATCGCTGGAGGAGGCGGCAGGTAATGGTTCGGTGTCGTGCTGCTCGTGACTCCCAGCATCTTGATAAGGGTGCTTTGCGGGGGCCGGGGGCCTCCGGCTTATCCGTCATCTCCTCTCGTGACCGTCTTCGGCCCCATCCAGCACAGAAGAACAGTAACGCCATGGCACGACTCGAACGCCATCGTGACAGGATCAACTTCGTGGGGAATAGACACTTACAATATCAATGTACGATACGTATGTACGATATTCGTAGGTTAAAGTTGCTTGAAGCAATCGCAATAATTATGCTATTTTGTGGTTTTCATTTAGTGACTTCCTGAGACTAATATTTTAACCCAAACTAATTTAACAGCAATTTTATATAGCAATGTCAAATTTTTTGTACTAGATTTATGTGAGCATGACTGTACATCGAGATTTTGAGTATCATAGAGTCGCTATGCAAAAATGGTATATTTTTAATAGCTCAGCAAACACCAAATTTGTTTTGTTTAGAGGCCATAATGAAAGGCCGAAAGTACAAATCGTGGAAACTGTTTTTGAGAGAGAAGTTTTTGAAGTTTTGAAAAATACTTAACCATTTTTACAAAGTTATAATCCTCCCAAGAATTGTGTCTGGATGATGTGTATCTAAATGGAATTGTAGACAGTACCGCTAATTGCTTATTGAATATGTTTGTAAAATAAAGTATTGATGCATATTAGTTTGCTGTTGTGGCCGATGACAGTAGAACAGAAGATATATTAAGAATGATGGTAAATCATATTTATGCCATTAAGACAGTTAAATTAACATATCCGAGAATTTTAGAATATTTTAAAGAATATCTGATGCAACAGCAAAATGGCTAGATGTATTGCTTATTAAAAAATGTACCATTTTGTGTTTGTTCTTATATTTGAACAAATTCTTGAAGTCGAATCAGGAGTTCATCAAAAACTTCAGAGTGAAAAGTTTGATTCATTTAAAGCTTCTCTTGATATTAAAACTTTAATTGTAACCTTTGAAACTCTGGGGGAAAATGGACAACACTTTGATAAATTATATAATTTTCTTTTTTTTTTCTTATACTTTAAGTTGTACATCCTTATTCCTATTACTTAAATTATAGAATAAACCTTAATATGAGAAATATCATAGAAATAAATTTTAGTTCGAACTGCAGCTAAATGAAAGAGATAAAACAGCGTGAAGAAAGCGAAAACGTCAAAAAATATTACAATCATTCTTGTGGTATGATGATACTTGTTCAATTGACAAAGTTAATTTTTGAAGTAATATTTACGACTAAATACTAGATAAACTGTTCATAGAATTTAAAGTGAAATTTTCAGAAAAAGTAAAATATTCTAAGGATACCTAATGAAGCTTTGCACACAATGTCAACGTGCTTCTTGGACGTTGAACTTTTAAAGAATTTTAGTACACTAGATTGATTCTGAAATTTTATCTATCAATTAATTCTACATCTCCTGCTCTGGTTTCATCTGACTGGATTTTTCGGTTTTTTTTTTGTTCGGTTCATCTTCATACTAATAGCCAATTTCAAAATCAATTTAAAGTGACTTTAAATTTTAAAGCTCAGTTTAATTTTGAAAATGCGTTTCATAACACATATTTATCCTTTAAAGTTGACTTTAATGTAAAAACATGTAATGATTATGAAATGGGTTGTAAGTTACCGTCGCTTTCATTAGAGGCCTATTTTCATTAATGTAAAATTATGTTCTTATACATTGTATACTGATACGGTTGATGGATCGATCTCAGACTATTGTAGCTTATTACTTTATAAGTTAAATCGAGATAACATATCTCAGCATAAAATTGACAAAACAGTCGTTTCTAATCTTTGAAGTTGAAGGAGGTACCTAAATGCTTCACTTCTTGTATTTGTCTTTTTACGTACGTCATTTAATTATTTATTTTTTATTGTCACTTGTGCCTTTGGTATTTTTCCCAAAATTTTCCGCCCCTGGATTTTGCCGCCCTGGCCTATAGCCCTCATAGCCCCTCCTAAATCCGCCACTGCCCATGGGGTTCGAACCTGCGATCTTTGGCACGAGAGGGAAGTGCGTTAACCTCTCGGCGACCGTGGGCTTAAATTATTACTCGAATTTGTAGGCAAAAAATATCGGAGAATGCGGATTAATTCCAACGCGAAAAAAATTTCTGGGACATCAGCATAAATTCTGAATCAGGCTTTTTTGTTAGTTATTTTGAACTCACATATAATGAGATATTTGTTGGTGCACGGATAAGTTGAACTAAGAAAACGATTTATGGATCTACATTATAAACACACGAAAAGCAATACACATCACACTGCGTTGAGCAGTCTAGCACGTGCCATAATATGTATGGGCAGTATTCAGAAAATTTTGAAACCATTTAATTAAGTCAGACTGAAAATGAAATGGAATTTACGAAATATTAAATTCAAATTGGCAATCCTGAAAGAATATCAAACAGAAATATATGTAATAATATAATAATTATTATTATTCTATGAATATTTGGGTAAATTTACACCTTATTATTGCGAAACATGTATACACCGAAGGACTAATCAAATGATCGATTTGATAATAATTATACCGGGTATCGAAGATAAGGATCAACAGCATGGAGATCTCGGAAGCCGTAAAAGTTACAAAGGCGGTTAAATTAGAAAAAAAGTTGCGCAATTTGGTGGTCAGTAATATTCTGTTGAGAATACCAGAAAATTCCGCTTACTTCCGTAGATATTCGACAAAATCCAAAATTTTGTGATATCGTTTTTATGTTTTGCCGAAGTTATTTGAAAAGGTATAAAAAAACAAAAGGCACTTTCTACTTTTCTTACCACTTGTTTAGCTCTACAAGACAGCGTTTATAAATTTTCAGTACCGTAAATAAAGTACACCCTGCAGTAAATTGCATTTCCTATTACGAATTCAACGATTGATATCACAGTATGATTTCTCATGTTTTTATAGAGAAAAAAAAAGTTTGTTAATACATTTCGAACATTTTGGTGTAGTAGGCATTGAAATGAGCGACGAAGACAAAATTTGTCCCCTAATTTTATGATTTTAAGATAATTAAATGAATAGAACAATTCTCATAATACCACAGTAAAAAAAATATAATAAGTGTGGTTCTGAATAACTAAAATGTTTCTATGTTTAACGACTATTCGTGCTAAATTGTTTTTAGTTACTATTTTGCTACCAATTTTAGGTTAAAATTAAGTAATAATTGTTCTTTTCGTCGTCATTGAATGAACAGAATAATTCTCATATCACAGTAAAAACAAATAATAAGTGTGGTTCTGAATAACTATAATGTTTCAATATTTAACAACTATTCTTCCTAAATTATTTTTTGTTACTACTTCGGTACATATTCTGGGTTAAAATCTTGTAATATTTTTGTCTCCGTCGTCATAGAACAGAACAATTCTCATATCACAGTAAACAAATAATAAGTGTGGTCCTAAATAGTTATAATGTTTCAATGTATAACAACTATTCTAGGTAAATTATGTTTAGTTACTATTTTGGTACCTATTTTGGATTAAAATTAGATAATATTTTTTTCTTCTTCGTGGTCATCATTTCAACGCCTACTACAAGAAAATGTTCGAAATGTATTAACAAGCCTTTTTCTGAATAAAAAACATTAGAAACCATACTGTGATATAAATAGTTACATTCATAATAATAAATGCTATGTAATACAGGATGTACATTTTTTACATGCCATATAAAAAAATAAAGTTGATGATGGGTTCTTCGAAACGAAACTTTGTACTGAAAATTTGTAAAGCTGTCTTGTAGAACTAAAAAAGTGACAACGAGAAAGTGCCTTTTGTTGTTTTATACCTTTTCAAATAACTTCAGCAAAACATAAAAATGATATCCCAAAATTTTGGATTTTGTCGAATATCTACGAAAGTAAGCGGAATTTTCTGGTTTCCTCAACATAATATTACTGACCACTAAATTGCGCAACTTTGTTTCTAATTTAACCGCCTTTGTAAACTGTTGACGCATATTAGTTTGCTGTTATGGCCGATAATAGTAGAACAGAAGATAAATTAAGAATGATGGTAAATGATATTTATGCCATTAAGGCAGTTAAATTAACATATCGGATTTTGTCGAATATCTCCGGAAGTAAGCGGAAATTTCTTGTGTTCTCAAAAGAATACCACTGACCACTAAATTGCGCAACTTTTTGTAATTTAACCGCCTTTTTAACTTTTACGGTTTCCTAGATTCCCATGCTGTTGATCCTTATCTTGAACGGAAGTTGAACTGGAAGTTGATGATGGTTTCTTCAAAACGAAACGTTGTACTGAAAATTTGTATACGCTGTCTTATAGAGCTAAAAATGTGGCAATGAGAAAGGGCCTTTGGTTTTCTTATACCTTTCCAAATAACTTCAGCAAAACATAAAAAACGAAATCGCAAGATTCCGGATTTTGTCGAATATCTCCGGAAGTAAGCAGAAATGTCTGGTTTTCTCGAAAGAATATTACTGACCACTAAATTGCGCAACTTTTTTGTAATTTAACCGCCTTTGTAACTTTTACGGTTTCCGATATCCCCCATACTGTTGATCCTTATCTTGGACACCCTGTATGTAAAAATGGTATAAAGGATTTAACAGATATATTTATACACATAAGTTCTATAAGGTAATGAAGTTTTTTCTTTTGCATTTATTTTGTTTATCTCTACAATTTCACTTCTGTAGAAGTTTTTCCCATAATAGGTTTTACCTGTTTGAATTTTACTTTGAAAATTTATTATAGGTACACCATTTTTTTAAATTATTTATTCATAAGCGACAAATTTTGCCTTTTTTTGCATGAATTCAATTTCTAGAACCCAATTGTTGGATTTTTCAAATTTTCAAAATCCTTTTGAATGACATGCCATATTTAAATAATTTCAAGTTGAAATCATGTTTTTCTTCAATGTTATTTTTTGTACTCCTATTGTGTGCTTGCTCGTCTGACTATTTGTGTATCTGTTTGTCTAACTGTCTATATTTTGTTAACCTTTATGTTTATCTGCTGATCTGCTGATTTTCCATCCACTGATACCTATATTTTTGGGCGCGAGTCCATTTGTCTTATATGAGTATTTATGTATATCTATCATTGTGTTATGTAACTGTTATCCAATTGTCGTTATAAGTGACTGTGTTTCTGTCCACTGATAACGTTGCTTTGCGAATATAGTTATCTTACGAATCAATATCTTTTTAAATATATTATAAATACATATGACAGATAGCTTTCTTGTGGATCTGTATAACCGGTAGTCAATGTATCCTAAACTTTTGAAGATGTATAAGAAAATAAGTTATCGATAACTCTTAAATAATATGGCTAATCCTAGCCAATTTTTAAGTTTGTGCGGATATGGTATTGGCTGTCCCTCATTACCATCACCATTACCTTTATAAAAATAAATTATTAAGGGCGGCTTGCGACCACCCCTATGAAGTGCCGCTCTTGCAATCGCTCTGTCGGCACCTATGTTAGACCGGGCGTGACTAATAACATCCGCATGATTTCTATTCAAGATAAATAATTTGTCCTAAATCCAACCCTGCTTAAGCCGATCCACATAAACCGCGTAGTTCTAAATTTCTTAATTAGTTCGCGCGAGCGTTCGTGTGTTAAATCTGCTCCAAAAATGGAATATTATAGAAATGTGAGTCCACGAAGCCAAAGGGTTTACCAATTCTGCGAACGCATTGGATACCCCATTAGAAATATGAAGAGGCACAGAATCGTCGGGCCCCGTCCTCTCATTTCGATTCCAGTGATCGGCACTGAAGTGTTCGTTAACAATTTACCAAAACATTTATTAGAAGACGTGCTATTCCCGTTTTTTGCACGTGCTGGTGCAATATACACGTTCAGGTTGATGTTAAGTGGCACTGCAGGGGATGTCAATCGGGGCTCAGCGTACGTTACCTACGAAAAAACAGAAGACGCGCGGCGCGCAATTTTGTTTTTAAACGGCCGGGAGGTAGTACCAGGATCGAAAGTTCGCGTGCAGAAATCGTGGGATAACCGACGACTTTACGTTGGAGGCATACCTGATTACATCCAACGATTGGACGTGTGGAATCGACTTGTGCAGGTCGGTATGGAAGCCGTCGTCGATGTGATAATGTACAAATCGTATGCCGATAAGAACAAAAACCGCGGTTATGTCTTCGTGGAGTTTGAGACGCACCAGCATGCGGCAACTGCAAAAGTAGACTTTCGCGATATGTTGTTGTATGAGGAACCTGTACGTATCGACTGGGCGACTCCCCTGCATGATGTGCCTGAGCATGTTATGACTAAAGTAAGTTGTTTGTTAAATAACACAAAAAGTGTTATTCCATTGTGTGAATGCTGAAGCCGAATGAAGAAACTAACAGTGTTATTCATAAAATTTTTAGCCGAATTGGTTTAATCTTAGTAACCTTGGCAACACTATGTAAAACACCACTAAACCACCGCTAAACCACGGTTTAAATTTTTATGATTAACGCTGTTACAGTCTTGTTTCGGTTTATGTTTCAACATCTAAAATATACTATTTTAGTCGTTTAAACATGCATTATGTAATTCACCATAGATTTTTAAACATTATCTATAATCCAACTTAACCTGACACATCTAACTTAATCCCACATAACCTAAATAAAGTGACTCTAAAATGAGAGTCCCATATTTATTACCGAATTGCGTAGTTTAATAATGTGAAAAACATATTTGAAATATTGATTGTGCATTTTTTCTTACTTGTGTAATAAAAACGAGCTTTAATTTACCTGCAAATAGCATCTGTCAGTCACGATACTTTTAAATAATGTGATCACTCATTTCAGGTTAAGAAGTTGTTTCTAAGAAACTTAAGTGTACAGCAGGAGCCACACGAGTTTCGCAAACTTGTAATTGATATCGTCGGCTCATCGGCAAGGTTGGCAAAAATATACAAATTTAAAGACTACGCATTTCTGCATTTTGTGAACAGACAACACGCCCAACAAGGAATGAATTTGTTACGAGGTAGGTGCATAAAATATGTGAGTCACACATGTTATAAATGTTATAATTATAGTATGTATTAAAATTAAAATCATAACAACATTAATTGACCGATTATTTCATTTAAGGCAACAATTTAAATTTCATATAGGTATAATTAAAAAGGGCCTAATATTTAAAATTTATGTTCGAACAAAGTAAAATTTCGTTGTTGGTACAAACATGCTATTGTTTGTTGCCATAGAATAATAATTATAATCCTACGAACATAATACACATTCCATTATAATGCAAAAAGTATTATTCTTTGCATCATTGTGTGGGAAAATTGTATATCTAACGAGAGAACGATATTTTTTACTCGGATCGTTGGTTTTGTCTTCACATTATATTTAATATTCAGATATTTATGTATACTCTGTTCCATTTTTATTTTTAACTAAGTTGGCTCTGTTAGGGTGACAGTATTGTTTGCAAATGTAAAGAGCCACTAGACTTGAAAAAATATGTTATATTAAATAAAAGGGGTAATATTTAATGACGGTGAGCAATGTTACTATCAAATTGAGTATATATTGAGTACAGAATTTATTATATTTTTATTATATTATTTATATAAATATACAGGGTGGCCCACCTATCCTCGCTCGGACCATTGCTGCTTGACTAATGAAAATTGAGGAACAGGTCTGATTGGAAGTTATTGGACACTTGATGTACTACTTTTTGAAATTATTTTCGAGTGTACCATAAATCCGGGACACAACATTTGTCTCATTTTTAAATGGAACATCCTGTATATTCTTTCATATTTGGAATCTGGGCTTCACAAATCATTGTTATTTTTAGGGATCAGATGCAACGTTGCTAAGTTAATCACATTTTAATCAAATTTAACAAAAAATCATGGACCTCGAAAAAAATTCAACAAAACCTTATTATAAGAGATCAATGAAAGAATTTGGGTATGCAAGTACCCAAGCAATGTGCCAAAATATACACAATACTTGGAGTCACGTTGAATACACAGGGTGTTCTGAAACAACGATCGAATTTTGCTATTTTCAAATTGCTGATCCTGTGTTAACTCTAATATTTTTCAATAATTTCAAAAAGTAGTACATCAAGTGTCCAATAACTTCCAATCAGATTTTTTCCTCAATTTTCATTAGTCTAGTAGCAATGGTCCGAGCGAGGATAGGTGGGCCACCCTGTATCGTAGTTATATTATATTAATTATTATACAGGGTGGTCACTTTTACGATGCTCACCATTAGGATCTATTAAATGGAAATATATACAGAGTTGGTCAAATGGGAGAAGAGTTTCTAAATTTCATGCCTTTTAATATTCTGAAAAAAAAATCCGGGATATCTTGCACAGTTCCTGAAATATCGCTGAAAAACAGAAAAAATTCCTTTTCCTTTTATAACTTTTCTACTTTTGAAGGAAATTTTACGAAACTTTGCGCTCTTACATTTTTCGACGTGAGCTGCGCCAACTAGATGCCTAAATTTACTATGAAAATGTTGATTTTCTTACGGCCGCTATATTGAATTTTAATAGCATTCAAAAGAGCGAAAAATTCCGATTTCAACCATGTATAACACAACGGTAATCTGACTAATTCTTTACCACCAAAAATCGATAATTTAAAAATTTGTTGCAAAAATCAAACTACTGTGGATTGCTCTAAAAATCAAGTTGCCATGGAAAGTAACAAATTACCATTTCCAAGTTACCAACATTTCTTCATAGAAAGAAAATAACTTCCGAGTAATTTTATTGTGTATAAAGTGAAAAAAAGGAGTTAGTATCTTTGATTATTAAAAATGTCAAGATATAATCCTCATCATGATAAAAAAAATGACATGTACAATCTCTATGTAAGGAATTACAGAAATGCGACAGTCACGGCTGGAATTTATGGTGAATTGTATCCCGAAACAGCCAGATCCCTAATTTTTCGGCGTTTGTGTTCATTACGCATGTGTTATACATGGTTTAAATCGGATTTTTTAGCTTTTTTTAATGCTATTAAAAACCAATATGGCGGCTATAAGAAAATCAAAAGTTGACTATGAAAATTTGGGCATCTAGTTGGCGCAGAAAATGTTTGGCACTGTCATCAGGAAGCTCACGTCGAAAAATGTAAGAGTGTCAAGTTTCGTAAAATCTCCTTCAAAAATAGAAAATTTATAAAAGGAAAAGGAAAGTGTTCCTTTTCGGTTTTTCAGCGATATTTCAGGAACTGTACAAGATATCCCGGATTTCTTTTCAGAATATTAAAAGGCATAAATATAAGAAACTTTTCTTCCATTTGACCAACTTTGTATATATTTCCGTTTAATAGATCCTAATGGTGGGCGTCGTAAAAGTGACCACCCTGTATAATTAATTAATATAATAAAAAACCAGCACACTTGAATGATTGAAGCAATAATTTACTTATTTTAATATATGAATTAGGCAACGTTGTTAGAAATCTGACATTTAATAATTTTTTCACTGTCAGATCATTTTTGTTGGTTTTCATGTGTAAAACTTTTTAAATTCAAACCACAGTCATCTTTTTTTAAAATAAAAATTGAACAGAGCTTACTTAACTGATTAGGCTTTCTCAAATTTTCTCAATGGGCCAGTTTGAAATATTTTAGCAGTACCTTCATTGAAAATATTTTAACACCGTTTACATTTTCAGAATACTACACCATCCAGAATCCTTATGTAGAAGTTATGTGGGCAAGACCACCTGCAAGAAAGTTTCATTGAAACTTTATCCCCAAAAGGACAATCATCACTATATTGAATGCAGAATTTAATTACAGATACATCTTGCAAACATTTATTATTTTTTACAGCTTATTTACTATTTTTATTTCGTTATTTCGTTAGTCATATAATTTGAGTTCTTAATTATAATTTACAGTAATGTCTCAAGAATGTTTTTATGTTAGCAGTGTATGAAGTCCCAAATTTATGCAATGAAGGGCAGTAATATAAATTTTAACTAATATAATATGAATTGAAACTTTATCTGAAGTATATAATTGGTCAATTCAATCAATAAAAGAAAAAAAAAACGATATTATAATTGGATGTTCAGATTTATCATTATACACTTATTTCATTTGTAATTTTTGCAATAAGTATAAATTATATAAACAGAAAAGTGAAAATCAAACAATGGTTAAATGTGGCTCTATTATTTGGATTTTCATTAATTTACATATAGATTATAAAACAAATATTGCACCTAATTCTACATAGATATTGTAACTTTGTAATGGTTGTAGATTGCATTAATGTTATATTCCATTGTAGTATAAAAGCGAATAGATTAATTATTTTGAATTGGTTTTCATTTTTTTTATGTATCAAATTATTATAAAATAACATAGACGACTTTATTTATTAAACTATTATTAAATAACAAATGCAAAACAAAGTTAAAAAATAAGACATTATTTCAACAATTCTCCAATTGTAACTTTAATGGCCTATTTTCTTATTGATTAATGCTCAAGTTGAACATATTTTCAATACAGTGAATTATTAAATAAAATATCAAGTGATTTGCACATATTATTTTGAATTGCATTTCTGAAAAAAAAAGAATTAAAAATTATATTTACAATAATTATGTAATATACATAATAATTAAATATAACAAGTAATGGGTTACAATAAATTAATTTAAAAAGTATAGTTATTTTGCACATAACTATATCTCAATTAAATTATAACGTTTTTCTAATTATTCTTGAATATAAAACCAAATTAAATTATCATTTTTAATTGTTTTAACGAGTTTTGTTTTAGGATATACTTGTTTATAATTTCGATCATTGCCAAATAATTTTCGTAATAATAATAATAATTTTTTTTTAATAATCAAAGGATTTTGAAGTATACATGCTCAACTCCGAATTTAAGAAGAAACATAATAATGAAACCCTCATTGAACTACCATACAGGTTTATTTTTAATCACATTTCTCAAATATTTTTTTAATGTTTAGATTCATTTTAGAATTTAGAAATTGATAAATAATTTAGAAATTATTTTGCTACAGGTTTTTTATGTTCATATATTTTAACTGTTCATTCACATCCTGATCAATTTAGATGAGTTTTCATTGGACCTATTAATAATTCAAAAATTGAAAATATGTTCAGCTGTGGAATTCTTCACTTAAAAAAATTTAAACTTATTTAATTTCCACATGTATTTTAAACAATTTAATATAATTTTCAGTTTTACTTTTATTTGCAAGTCTTTGTTTTATTTTGTTATTTTGTCTAACTTAATTATTTTGTTTTTTTATTGGATTTTTTTTGTAAAGTGTTTATAAATATTGTTAGTAATATTTTATGGAATAAAACTTTTGACTTAAATTTATATCTGAATTCTTTTAAGTTTAAATAGACTAAAATATTTATGTTGAACATGACTTTTCTTTGCACGAGCCGCTCATTTTTGTTGATGACTAAGTTTGTCGGCAAAAATCAGACCATACGTTATAAGTATTATATTTGAAAAAAAATAATCTGAAATGGGCAATACATGACCTTCTCCATATCAATCCGAATGAAATGAACAGTTTTGTCCATAAACCAAAGATATGAAGTTTAATATGTCATTAACTTTAATAAAGTAGTTGTGAAATATTGCAATATTTTAGAAATCATTTACAAAAATACTAAAATCTGGTAACATCTTAATTTTTTTCCAAAACCTTGTCAAATCAATTCTAGAAATATTGATTTAAAAATTTTATTCAATTAACTTGAGTCTTGATATTTCGGGTTCACAAAAACATAGTGACATCCACATACACACAGCAAATATTTTTCAAAAATGATCTTAATGGACGAGAAATTAAAAATTTAGTTGTTACGAAAACTTTTTTAAAGGCAATTATTTGACACTGGTCAACAAAATGAAACTTTTTTGTTTGATGGAGATTGTAGTTATACTTTTCATGTAGAATCCGAATATGTATTCAGTTTTGGCGTACCATCCAAAGTTTGTAAGTAATACACAAGCAAAGTTTCAGAAAAAAAACGAATATTTGACATTAGAATGAATTTTCTAGCACATTTTTTTAAACTTTTTGTGGATTTGACCTGTGTAACATCTATCCTCCGTGTTTAGTATGAGTGGACCACCATATGCCAACTCCTCTTGTCCTCGTAGTGTACATCCCCATTTTAGAGAATTTCAGTCAAAATGTCAAAAAAAGTTTAATATACGACTCTAACCGTATTAGGCATGTAGAATTCAAAAATGTTATTCGCTGGGCTGAATCATGAGGACGGAATTGTAAACAGATATGGGGCTAACTACACCTCGACCGAGTAAAGACCATTATTTTACCCTGATACTTCCGCAATAATTATAAATTTTGTAATAGAACAAAATAGTTTTAGAAAAAAGTGTGGGTGATAGACAATTTCTGGATGCAGATTTGAATTCAGCGCGAAACAATATATCAAACTCACTATCAAAGATTCGTGTCCACAAATCGTGTTGACCAGTGTTAGTGATAAGCTAACAAGATTAGCTAAGAAAACAGTAGTACGTTTTACATCCAACTTTTATGGTTTATTTATGGTTAATTTATAGTCCAGTTCTATTTTCTAAATCTTTGGATCTAACAAATTGGTCATTATAAGACCAGTGTATTAATTACATTTAATTTATTTCAGGAGTCATTTGCTCTTCAATCATAGGCTTCACGGTCCGAATTTCTTGATTGCAAAGAGTTTTCTTGAGTTTTTGGAAAGAAATGGGAGAAAATTAATAATACCCTGAGCAATCGAAGCTAAGACTAAGATGGATTAGTAGGAAGCAGCATGCGTATTTTATAAGACTGAACCGGTCGAGGGTGATGCTGCTAACACTTACCTTCAAAAACTTTTTCAATTTCGTAAAATGTATGACTTGATATAGGCCGATATTTTCCTTTGTTCACACAACTGGATGCTGTATTTTCGTTTTATAGTATAAAATGGGCCCAAAATGTTATTCTGCATAGGGCCCCTAAATAGAATGCTACTGGGTGTGATGCCTTAACAAAAACAAAAATTAAATTATTAAAATAACTTCAATATTTCATTTTGTAAAATTTCATTGCTTACTTATGACCTGTTGGCACGCCATCTCAAATAAAAAATTAAAAAAGCAATTGTAAGTCGATTTTTAAGCCGGCAGGACCGCATTTGCGATTTAACGAGTTCCAGGGCCTCCCAACCGTGCGACCCGCGAAAATGATTTTTTTTCACTGCCGTGCGCGTGAATAAATTTTTTAATAAAATAATTAATCGGCTCCGTGACAGCAGGTCTGCCGTTACTTCCAGATTAAATATTATGGGCCCGCTTTTCGGAATCCGCATCGACAGGTCCATAAATACGGCCATCCGCGCATATTTAATTTATAATTAGCACTTGCGTCCTCTTCCGATGACCTAGGCGTCCAACACGCGCGTTAGACGGGGAACGCGCGTGTGCGTAAGTTCCTCAGCCGCCTAATTAACATTAATTATTCGTTCCTACAAGCAGTTTGGCGCATTAATAGAGACGAGAGGGGGTTTCCCAGAAAAGGCAACACACCGGTAGACGTATACCGGAGTAAATTCGGAGATAACGGAACGTCTTCCAGAAAGTTCCGAAATTTATCACCTCCGGTCCGGCCCTGGTTGTTTACTGCGTTAATTTTTCCAGCGAAGACGATCTTCAGATCAACGGTGTCGCGACTTGTGCCACTACGTTCTCGGAAATTTTTACATGAATTTTTCGGCTTTATTACCTCGAAAACACGTAATACATGTTTATGTTGGAGTTGTGCAAAATACGGGATGGTCTAAAATAAACATAATTGCTGAAGTCTGAAGTGCACACAAGAACAAATTGCCAATTCTTTCACACCACCGACCGACCAATTGCCAATTTGGTACAACCAGTTAACAAATATCTTTCTCTAATGTTTAACCCCTTTTTTGGCATTTATTTGAAAATTTTCTGACACCCTGGGAAACAGGCGCGATATTGCCTGGCAGCGATTTTTTGCAAAGGGTTTGTTGCAAATTTATATCATTTTGAATATACAGGGTGCAGCAGAATCGATTAAGCAGATTTGAGGAATTTAAAAAAAATACTGGAGATCTATAGAGAGAAAAGAAAAAAGTTTTTATGTTGTAATTCAACAGTAAATACAGTACACAAAAAAACGGCACAACTCTTAAAGCAAATTTGCCTTCACTTTTTAAACATTTGTCATTAACTAAGATGTTATGTCAAGTTGTTTAAGATTGCTCAAAAATTGTAAATTGTCCCATTAAAATGAATTTGTACGAAAATTGAAGAAGGGTGGTCTATGAGGTTCTTAGCAGAGGAATATCAGGCGGGGAAAAGTACAAAAAGCAGGATTTATCAAAAGTGGAGAGAGGAAGGAAGACTGGGGAAAAGTGACGGTTCAGGACGTCCTAAAATGTCTACTGTACCGAGGATGAAGCATTAGTTGCCTGAAGCAGTAGTTGCCCACATAATCGAAAACCCATTTGCAACACCAAGTGAGCCCATTAGGAACGCACATTTTCCAGGATCGTTACGAACTGGACAACGCCGAATTCGAAATGCCGGTTTATATTCATGTGTGGCCGTAAATAATACCTTTCTTACTGACAACTGGAAAGAACAAAGAAATGGCTTTGCTTCATAATATCCTGGCAATAACATTTGGGACCATGTAATTATTTCAGATGAAAAAGATTTAGAGTTTTTGAAGTTTACCAAAATGCTCAGAATTTCGCTAAAAATATTTTTTTCTGCTATTTTCATGGTCTCTGATAACTATTTGTCTGCATTTATAGCTTTCATGAATCCTATGTTATCTCAAGAAAATCGCAAATCACAATTTGTAGCAATTTCCCACAAAAAATACCAAAGTGAAGTAATGAATTGCCAAGCATCTGGACAACTATTCGTAATTTTCAATTTTTCTTCATTTATAGTTTTCATAAATCCTATTATAAGATTTATATTATCGATCGTTTTTAATAGCCACGTGGAAAATTTTATTCTTAGAAATTGTCTACTAAAACCTTAGTCAAGCCATTGTTAGCCAAAAATATGTTATGCAATGGTTATTTTTAAATTGATTTGCATTTCAGTAATCATAAATTTAAATGTAATATCATGAAACTTTTTTTTTATTATTGTGCAAAACATTTAATGGTATTTTACTATAATTATTAAAATCTGATCATAGTAACTCAAAGTAACTTTGATGTAACTCATGAGCCTCTAGTTTGTAGTAAAGTCATGAAAAATACTACAAAAACTGACGAAATTATTGAAACCTCTGCAGCACTTTATAATTTTTAATTTATCTTCATTGACAGTTTTCGTGAACCCATTGAAATTACACAAAATTTCCAAAATTTCTGATTATTAGTAGCGACGTCGAAATTTTTATTCGCTACAATTTTCTATTACTGAAATAAAAAATAAAAAACTGAATTAAAAAAACTAGTAGTGAAGAAATTGCTGGTAGGAAATACTTACTGTAACTGCTGTTTTGAAATGATTCTTCTTATTTAGCTTATCATAAATTTTAATGAAATAGCATATTTAGGGTATAAATCTAGTACATCATAATCCACTTTTTAGGAGTTTGAATTTTGGAGTTATGAGCTATTCCCATGGTAAAAAGTGTACTGAATCGATAGGAAAACACCTCGTATTATTTATTGATTAATTAGTGATTGATGAATTATAATTGATGAATAAGTGATTGACTTTATCCGTCTATGAAAATATTTTGTATCCAAAATTGGTACAGTTCTTGGGTTAAAAGATATTTTTTGATTTCTTCTCCTAAAAAGTTGAGCTTTTTGGGTTAAGAGGTATCAAAATTACATTGAATTAGACGATGATCATACAGTTCACAAATTTGTAATTTGTGCAAAATTAAATATGAACCAATTTATCACAAAAATCTTTCTTAGTAAATAAATAAATTATCTTTATTACAATATCTGATTTTTAATACATCTTCAATTCACAGTATTCAAGATTTTCTTCAAAGTTGCAAAAGTGCAAAAGTATCTATAATTTGAAGTGACGACTTAGAAAATTTTACACAATATAAGTTATATTGCGCGGAAATGCTTTTTAACCATTAAATTTCGGTCTGAAAATTCCGGAAATTAGGTACGACTGTCGCTAATTGAATCGTTTATTTCAGAAAATGGTCAAGTGCACCTTTTCAAATTGTTGGGAAACAAAGAAAAACATTATATCCATGATATTTAAACAGATTTTTGCCTGCAAAAATGTCTAGTATTAGTTAATATCTCCCCGAAGTTGACGCTTAATTGTAGAAAAATATTGAAAATATTGCAGTTTAGAGTCGTTTCTGCAATAAAATACGATTTTAATGTAGAAACATATATTTTAATGGTAATTTCCTTTTTTTTTGTGGTACTATGATTTTTAACAAACAAAACACGATTATAAACTATATATTTTTTATTTGAACACAGAATTTAAACTAATTTTCTGATTTGTTAAATACACTAAACTACTAAGCAATGGTAAGTAATGGTAAACCAACGGTGATTGTTACCATGGTATTAGTATTATACAAAATACCGTAGGACTTTTACTGCAGAAATTTAAATTTACTGTAGAAACAAGCTATGTGTCGCTTGACAGGTTTCTGCACTATACGCGATATTCATTTTAAATTATATCCCATAAAACGGAATGGCAGTTGAAGTTTTATTGCAGGAAAATATACCCTGACAATAGGAGATACTAATTCCGCAAAAAAATGAAATTGAAAAATAATTATTAAAGTGGATTTAAAAGTAATAATATTTAATTTAAATAAAGATATTTATTTTTAATTAAAATAAACTCCGACTAAATATTCATTCATAAGAAATATTAGCTAAACAAAATTCATAAAAATGTCTGTTGGCCAGTTTCTGAAATAAACGATTCAATTACAGAGTGGTACTTCTGGCTGGTGCATTTTATAGAGAAAATGGTGATAATGAACCGGTAGATAAAGATATTGATAGTGAAATATATAATGAACAGGTGATTGTTCTTCCAGAGAAGTGAGATAAGGTTTAGTGGGTAGGGCCTGTTTTAACAATAGGAGGAGTCCTATACACCCCTGTATTGAAGGGAGGTGGCTAACGCATTCCTTCTCTAAAAAACAAAGTTTGGTTCGGTTAGGTTAGGTTAGATTAGGTTAGGTTAGGGTGGAAGAGTGTGATTGACGTTTGGCGCGATAGCTTTTGGTTTTGGCTAAGGCTTTGGTTTCTTACAATTAATATTCAACTATTGCATTTCCCCAGCCAGAACGGCGATCTAAACATTATTGAAAATATTTGGGGCTTAATGGTCATGAACATTACGAAAATACATGAGCACGAAATAAACAAGAGCCGTTTGACATTGTACTAGAAGCGTGGGAAGAATTCCCCTAGGACTATTGCAGAAACTTAATCGTATCGATGCCTAAACGGCTTGATGATGTAAGTAATGCAGGAGGCGATCAAACAAAATATTAGTTCATTTAGATTTTGCAGTATTTTGTGTATATGTTTCATAATAAAGTATTTTTGACGTTCTTTTTGCAAGATTATTTTATTTCACTCTGTGCTAAATTCAAGTTAACAGTTACAGTCCGGAAAAACGCAAAAAAGGCTAGTCCGGTAAAGTGTTGCTAACAATTGCCAAACCGCCGTTACTAATCATGTTCCGAAAATGTAACTAGATTATAATATGTAAATGTTTCTTTAAAACGCAATTTGAAATAAAATACATAACGACAATCGTCGGTGAACTCTTTTTACAGTACTCGGTTCTAGTTTCAAGACTCGGCTCTTTCATCGCCTCGTCTTTAATCGTAACACTCGAACTGTAAAATATGCGTTCCCGCACTTATAAATAACGTTAATTACTATTTACTGATGAATATCAATTTTACAGTTTATTTATCAAATTTATCGTTGAATTCGCCAGTATTAGATCATTGGGTTTATAAAAATAAATTGATCTTGATACTATGAGGCAAACTGTGTCTGAATTCAATTTAGAATAATATTCTAATGTCAATTTCGTAAGGGCGATTTTTCTAACCACGATCTAATCGAAAATAGTTATTTAACGATCTAAGACACCCACAAAGAATTTAGGATCAGATGACTGATTAAGAAATATACAGGGTGTAACAAAAGTTATTGACCTCTTATGACCTCTATATGGTTAGTGCTACCTATGGCTTGTAAAATCCGATCGGTTTACCGGTAAATTGTCAATTACACCTTCAACATTTTTACCGGTAAATTAAAGTTTTTCAATGGTAATTCAATAAATAAAACATCTGAATTCGATGTTTTTATGTACAATATTCGTACCTTCTTGTCCATTCATATGCTTTTCGACTTGCTCTGATAAAGGTATATCATTCAGCGTCGTATTATTTTTGTCGATACACCTTTTTTATTCCACTTTTACTTTATATCGAACAAGTGAATACGTGTGACTATTTATCTTCCCAATCGTTCAAATGCAAACACCCAAAACCAAAAGAAAACTTTCAGCAAAAACAGGTCTAGGTTCACCTAGAAGGTGAAAACTTTGGTCAAACTAAGTTCTTTTTATGAACATACTTAAAAAAATTAATTTATAAAGAATATCCATTATGTTTATATAAATTTTTGTTTTCTTACATTTTAATATTCGCGTTTTGTTATATTCTTCATTAATATTTTTATTAATTTGTTTTGTAGTTTCTCCTTCTAATAAATATGTATATTCTTCTTATTATTATTATTATTATTATATGTTGGTTATAAGTGTGACAGTTGCAGGTATAAAACTTACTAAAAGTATAAACACTCATGATATAAATAAAGTACTATAAAACCCAAAGTTAACATTAAATAAATTAATAAAATTTATTATTGAATGTTTTGTTATTATTTAAATATGTTATTTACATCAATTACTATTAGCAATTCATCTTTGTAATAAATACGAAGCATGAACCACACATTCTAGTATCCAGTACCTACCATCTATCTTTGTTGCTATGTTATTTATACTACTATAGGATAGTTATGCATTGGCACATATATGCATATGCAATTGCATATTTTTGCGAGATTAATGAGAAATACATATTTCTAGCATTTTTGTCTAAAATAAATATTTCAGTACTTACTTGATTCTTTCTTGGAAATCTACAACATCCAAAATATTGTTTAGTCTAAAATGCATATTTAGGTACTTACTCGATTATGGTTTTATAGGGTCAATTTTAGGAACATTTGGGTTTGAGGTATTATTACACATTCGGTCACAATTTGTACTTGGTTTTATGCACATTACAAATAAATATATAGAAAATATAAAGTTATCGAACGATAAAAGGTCCAAAAGTACCGCATTAAGTGATTTTGTGAAGAAAAACGAAAACAGCCTTAGTAACCTTCCGCTCTTGATTGGGAGAATAAGTGTTTTTAGTGCATATTGAAGAGCATATTTTCAACATTTTTAGTGCATATTTGTATGCATATTTTGGGTTTTTTTTGTGCATAATTATCATAAGCCTGCCCATTACAGTTATTTGAGATTATGGTAAAATAATGTATTTCACTGAATGTATTGTACCGGCATGTAGTAGCTAAAACATTATTCGTGCACTTACAATGAGAAGTTAAGCAATAGTAATTTATACAATAAGTTGCAAAATTTAAGTGTTTTTCTCACGAAACAAAAATACTCATTTCGCACCATTGTATGTAATTTTTTCTTAAATGTGTATTCAAAATTAAAAATGAAAGAAATTGACAGCAGAAATATAATAACAAAGTTAGTAGTCTTCAGGTAGTCCTTGACAACATGTGTCAAAGTTTGCTAGATTACAACCATAAAACTACGAAAATGCGTCAAAATCAATTTTACATATATTATTATAAATGAAAATTGCAACAAATAGTGTATACAATGAGTACGAAATGTGTTTTTTTTACTCATTGTTGTGAAACTGGGCAAGCCTCAATTTGTGAAAACAAAACACTTAAATTTCGCAATTTATTGCATAAATTACTATTTTCACATAGAAAGAACCAAATGTTGAACGAAATCTGGTCTCGACTATATGAATCAGCCTTTACATATCCCTGAATATCTGGACTTCAAATTATCAACAAACATGAGACAGAGTCATATGAAAACAGACAGATCAATTGGTAACTAACGTGCGTACAACAAAAATCCACGACGAATATGGCGTTGGCAATCTCAAGTCATGTCTGCACTAAGATTACACGCGCACGTGTGCAATGCTGAATGTCATTTTGACATGTCAGATTTGATCTTAGTGCAGACCTGACTTGAGATTGCCAACGCCAACTTCGTCGTCGATGTTTATTGTACGCACGATATATGACCTATATGATCTATTCTGTGAACATATAAATAACATCATACAGAAAAGTCAAATCCATCAGCTTACCATTAAGTATTATTTTGGAATTGCAAAATTCAACGATTATTACACAATCTCACTCGCCCAAAAACAAATAGGTATCTTGTTTTTTTTGTTGCATTAAAAATATGAGGTCACTCGTAATGGCATCGTTTAAACAGAACTGAGACGTTCAAATATTTAAAATCTGGACAAACACGCACGAGGACTTCGTCGTTAATTCGTTTAAATATTGAACGGCTTCAAACATTTGAGCCGTGAAATTCTTATTATCCTCGACGCGCGTATTTAACCAGCTGCGAATATTCGTCCGTGCAAAGACAACAGCGTCAAGAAATAATAAGCATAATCAGTTTGCTTGTAGCAGAGGGTGACCCTCCGAATAAAAAACTACTATGCATCACAAGTAAAAATAATGAGCTATTGATTTATTCTACATGTAATATTCAGGTGAATTGTGTATCAAAAACAAGTTAGCAGTAACTTGTACGTTACTTAGCAGCATCACATTCGTATGTCGTATGACATTAAAACGTACACGTTACTGGTAAAAATTTTTGATACGCAATACACCCGAATATCACAACTACACACTCCGTCTGCAACCGATATTTTTTGTGTATGAAGAATTTTATTGTTACTATTATTATTATTATTCAAAAATCTATACAGAATGGTTGTAAACAATATTTTTGGAGTAAGTAACGTTTTACCTAGACCGGTCAATTTTTCATGAAAATTGCATAGCTCAAGGTTGCCTGGTCTCATTGCGACTACCTTTACTGTCAATAATTTAAATTTGAATAGTAATTATTAAAATATTGGGAGAATGTCTGAATTTTTTACAGAAATATTTGAAAATTTAACAGTAAGTTAAGTTTAAAAATTTCGGAGTAACATTTAACATTTTTACTGTAATGACTAATATTTTACCAAAAATTGAAAATGTAGCAGAAGTTTCTGTAATTTTGACTGTAATACCTGAAATTAAAAATTGAAAATTTGCTGGTAATCTTTGAACCTTTGGTAGAAATAAAACTTTGGCAGTAATTATTATATTTTGACAGCAGTAGTTGAAAGTGTGACACTAAATTGTTGATGGTAATAACTGAAAATTTACTACAATTTTGCACTAATCTATAAAAGCTCGGTATAAATGAAACTTCGATATAATCTTTGCAATTTTTATATTTAAAAATATAAAAATTATTGAAACCTTTGAAATGTTGACATAAATAATTAAAATTTAATGGTAAAAACTAAAATTGACATTAAATATTAAAATTTTGATAGTAATCATTAAAATTTTGATCAAGTCAACGTATTTGATGACTAAATTATCGATTACTGACACCCACTGTCAATAATTTAAATTTTGATTTTAAGTATTAAATTTTTTATTTTAAGTATTAAAATTTTGGGAGAATATCCGAATTTTTGACAGAAATATTTGAAAATTTAACAATATAATATTTATATTGTTAAATTGTTAATAAATATTTAATAATATTTTTACTGTAATGACTAATATTTACTAAAAATTGAAAATGTAGCAGCAATTTTATAATTTTGACTGAAATAACTGAAATTAAAAATTGAAAGTTTGCTGGTAATCTTTGAACTTTTGGTAGAAATAAAACTTTGGCAGTAATCATTATATTTTGACAGTAGTAATTGCAAATGCGCAGTAAAGAGAATGTACTGCACACGTAATGCAAAGTTGCGCGTTTTGTTTTGGACCACCCTGCATATAAATAATGGAGGTGCATTTACTTGATGGTATGAAGTTGTCAATAGTATATTGTTTTTTAAGAGAAACATTTTATTATTATAGATGTCCGCAATTTTTTTTAACAAGAATATTAAACTGAAGATATTACCAGGGGTAATATAATAAGTTTTGTTCTGATAAACGATAATGATTTTATAAATACTACGAATTTTAACCCCAATGACGAAAATGCATTTTCCAAAGCTTGGGGTTAAAATGAGTAGTATTTTTAAAATCATTATCGATTTTTCAGAACACCACGAATTATATTTAGAAAGGGAATATAATGAATTGATTGAATTATCTAGTAAAGCAGAATAAACAATTAGCTTCTTGTTTATTCTGCTTTACTAGATAATTCAATCAATTCATTATATTCCCTTTCTAAATATAATTCGTGGTGTTCTGAAAAATCGATAATGATTTTAAAAATACTATATACAGTTTAAATCCTATAGTTATTTAGATCACTTCATTTTTCAAACAGTAAACCGCAATTATGTTTGTACTTGTACTAGGGACACCCTGATATTTCGGGTTATGTTTGTATTAGCGGCCGAGTGGAAATTGTTTGTGAGTGGATTAACCGTGCCCATTGTTTGCAACTTCCTGCAACCAATAAATAAAACGATCGGTTCGGATATCGTCGTGACATATGATTATTCTTTCGTATGTGGTCGTCGTCGTTACGATCGTTGCGTGGTGACAACGTCCAGCGACCTTTGTTCGATGGTTTTCGTGGCATTTCCAGGGGTAATATAACAAGTGGTGTTCTCATTATCGATAATGATTTTATAAATACAACGAATTTAAACCCCGACGACGAAAATTTTCCTAAGTTTTGGGTTGAAATAAGTTGTATTTTTAAAATCATTATCGATCTTTGAGAACACCACGAATTATATTTAGGAAGGGAATATAATGAATTGATTGAGTCATCTAATAAAGCAGAATAAACAAGAAGCTAAATATACATTTTAAATACCTATATTTATTTAGATCACTTCATCTTTCAAAGAGCAAGCCATATTTATTACCACATTTTACTATTTTACTTGTACTTTAAATACATTGACATTTCGGTTTATGTTTTTTAGTAGCAGCCGACTAGATTGTGGACGCAACCAATAAATAACACCATCGCAACGATCGTCGCTGGGATTTGTGTTTAACAAAAAATTGTGACAGCGACCGACATTTGTTCGTGGTATTATCCTGAAAATACAACCGTTGTATTATCAGCATTGTCAGTTATTAATACTTGCGTAACTATAGAAACCGCATTGTTATGACGTCACTGTTTTACGTATAAGTTATATTCCCGTGAAAATACAACTAGTTGTATTTTCATTTATAATTATACAAGAGTTTTTTTTTGTCGAAGTAAACTTGACATTTCAATGAGAATTTTGTTGCCTGGCAATTTTATGAAAAAAACTACCTTACGAAAATTAAAATTACGTGTCTGTAAGACGAGTAAAGGCAACAAAACTCAAATTATTAACGTCAAGTTTACTTGACATTACGTCAAGTTTACTACGACCCAAAAAAAAAAAGATTGAGTGTAATTCGATAGGACAATTTAATGAATACGTAAATTACTAAATTAACAAATAAGGTGTAAATTAGTTTATTTAATTTAACGGGAAAGTACAATTGTTAAAAACTCAATTCTTATAAACAACTTTATTTACAATTTATGTTGAAACAACGCAAATTGTTGTCAAATTCACGTAGTTGAATTCACAGTATTGCGAGGCACATTATTGTTGATGGCTTTTTCAATTTCTCCAATCGAACACTCTCCAAAATCGCGACAATTTCACAGATTAGATACTTTTCTGACAACGCTAGTTTGACAAAATTTTGTTTACAATATTGGTTGTCATGCCAGGGTTGCTAGAGATCGATGATGCAGACCAACTAGAATCAGACGCTTTCAAAAGTTAGGTTCCGTTTTGTCGCTGCAAAAGTTAGTGCAAACTTTTTTCGCTCTCATAATGACAAAAACACTGCTGCTTATGGGATTTTTAGTGTATGAATTACATTGTCAGTATTATCACTTATTAATACATCGTAACTATAGAAACAGCATTGTTATACTGTCACTGTTGTAGGTATGAGTTATATGCTAGATGAATATACTCGGTCGAGTTAAATATCACAAGAATATTACTGTTTAGACAAAATTTAAAACATTCTATTCTCGGGACTATTTTTGGTAATATTATTTAAGGTGGATGAAATTGATGCAATGATTTCATCAACATTCGATTATAGTAATTACAGTACCATCATATTTGTAAATATAATTACATTTTTTTAAATTATTTTTTATTTATTTATTTAATTCTAATATAAAATACATTAATAGTGGATTGTTGTTTTTAAGCTAAGTATTATTGCATTATTTGTACTTTATAAGGTAAATAGGCTAATTAATTTAGTAAATTATTATTGATTACATATTTTCATCTTTGCTACATATAATGATTATTTTTATTTTTATTTTTATACTTTGTTACTTCACATATTTGTTTATATTCGCCAAATAAGGGATTTGTATTATTGTAATTATTGTTCAAAACAAATTCTAAACAAATGTTACTTAAACTTAAAAATAAAATTCTAATTAAAATTAAATAGACAGTAGCTTTCTCGTACAACCATTCATTCCAGCTTTCAATTAAAAAACAATAATAATATATTGCGGTTATTTATACAGAATTAAGAATTACTAATATCGCGTTGGTCAATTATCTCATCGGAACGAATAACTGCGGTTTGAAATTTTGATCCATCTCTACTCCTAACACTGTCTTAACATTTGAAATCAATTAAGCCTGACATTTAGCAAAGGTTTGTTTGCCTCTATTCGTTTTTCGCATTATTAATTATTATTACTTTAATTACCGTTCTGACATTTTGGATGCACCAAAGTCCAGATTGAATTAACTAAGAATGCATAATTTATTTAGCTGTTATAATTACAAGATAATGGGCATATTGCATATCAAAAAACCTTAGCAATAACGTGTAGGTTACTTGGCATCGCCACATTCGAATTTCAGGTCCATTTATGTTATAAATGAATCTGGCATTCGAATGTGATGCTATCAAGTAGCGTATGCGTTACTGGTAACGTTTTTTGATACGTAATACACCTGAATATTAAGTATATTAAGTACATACCCATAAGTCAAAAAAGTATGGTCGAGATTGTATAAATGTTAAAAAGTTTCATCAATAATTTTGTATCAGTTTTTGTAAAATCTAAAAATCAAAAATCTAAATGCGGTTTATTGGTTAAAATTATTTGGTTGAACGACATAAATAAACCTGCAGTAAATGAAAACAACTGTTCTGGCAGGTATATCTATTTAACATAGTAGGACTGAATAATTTGAAAACCGAGTAAACCTGAATGCCGGACAAGCGACAAACACAATAATGAAAACCTGAAAACAAAGCGGTGGCTTTAATGGCCGCATATAAATACGTCAGGCGAGCATAGGTGTAGAGTTACCTCACTGTCAGACCGGCTTTATCGGCGAACCATCTCTTAACTCCAAACGTCTGTAACCACCGAAAACCCGTGTTTCCTAAATTATGATCCGAGGCAGAAACATCCCGGCGCATATCGTTTTAATAATTAATAACTCTTCTAATCGGCCATTCGAATCTCCGCACGAAGGGAATTTGTGGCATTCTATATGAGCGCATGCAAGACGAGGAATCCAATAAATCAAAACAAAAATCCGCAGGAATCCAACGGGCGAGGATTCCTGAATTTCAGATGCACCATTAGCGTGGCCATAAAAAGTGCATAAAATTTAAAAAGCAATGAAAATAATAATTGAGGCGCCTCCGCGTTGTTTTGCAAATCGCGTTTAAGGTTGCAATCGTCTGCATGGTGAGAATATTGGGAGGATGTGAGGAAATTTGACGCAACCATAAAACACTGACTCACCTTGGCGTATTCACAGCGAGGGCGTCCATCCTTCCACCTTCATCTCCAGAATAATCCACTTCCACCTCCTCCAAGGCCAGGAACGTCTTCATTCACAGTAAACCCCGATGCGGGACCAATAAATACCTATCAAGCACACTTCTACAAAAAAGGCTACATGGTTTCTACATTAAAACGCGTCGTAAACCTAATGGTTGTATAAAGTTAATGGCATTAGCATTAAAACCGCTGCCAATTAGGCAGACGCTCCGGGAATCCGGGACGCTGACGCTCCGGACTCCGGGCAGATTCCAGGAAAGGTCATTGGCTAAGGTGAAAGTAAGAACACGAGCATTTTACAATTTACTTCAACATGGACGTGTTGTAAACGAAGAACCGGTGCATGCATGCCATCATCACCACAGTTATCACCGGCGTCATCTCACTTGCACTGCAGGGGGATAACGTCGAGCGGGGCACGGAGGCTGCATGGGCCCTTTGGGTGTGCAAGCAGCGTGATGACCGAGGCATCTCTCTTCTCCACAGATCTCTGATAAGGGAGACGACGGCTATGGGGCCTCTTACCTGCAACAAACGACAACGGTGTTAACAACGTCTTGGACACACATAAAAACTTCCACACGGTGCCTCGCTCGGAAGAAACCCGAGGAGACCCAGTGGAACAAGAAATGTGTTAGATGAAGAAATGACGAATGACGGTTGAGACAAGCTCGGATTTTTTTTTCAAGTTCGTAGAAATCATGCTTATTAATTATACATTTCAGTTCACTTAAATGTACTTAATGTACTGTAAAACGAGGTTACTTTGCTCCATTGGGACATACATTGCTCCAATTTCTGACTTTACAATTTTTGCTACATTGTGGTAGTTGAACAGAATAAAAAGTGGTAAAGTCTGTTTTCCAGTAGAGGGCACTCCGATATGCATCTAAAATAACGCAGTTATACTTCTCCCCACTTCTTGACCTTTAAACACTTGTTCGTTTGAAACCACCCATTTAGACAACAATTGTGCCCGGTAAAAATCATTGTGTATAAGAATCAATATATCAATAATAAGGTAAGTTGTATTTTGATTTAATGTATTATCATGTTAGCTCTAGAAAGTCGTGTGAGTTGAACAATCTTAAAACGTATTTCGATTTTTTTCGTAATGTTTACCGTTTTTGAGGTTATATTGCGCCGAATATGGAGATACTTTGCCCCACTATTTTTTTTGGAGCAAAGTTACCCCAAACGATACTTGTTTATTTTAGTTAGTTATAAATTTGGCTTGGGGATATTCCAAGAGTATATAAAAGAAAACTAGGCCCTCGGGCTTATCAAAATTATACCCAAGAAACTTTGCAACAATGTTTAGAAGCAGTTAGAAGTAAACGAATGACTCAGAAAAAAGCCGCACAAGAGTTTGAAATACCGCGGCGAACTATCATTAATAAACTTAAAGGCAATCTACTTGAAAAGCCTGGAAGACCCACGATATTTTCCGAGGAAGAAGAAACTGGATTTGTAAACTGTATATTAGCACTCAGCACATTTGGTTTCCCCCTAGACTCTTTTGATTTGCGCATGATAGTGAAATCATTCTTGAGCCGAGTTGGTAGAATTGTGAGAACGTTTCAAAACAATATACCTGGTTATGAATGGGTCTTAAATTTTCTGATATGCCATCCAGAGCTCACTGTACGATTTGCTAGTAATATAAAACGCAGTAGAGCATCTATAAATGCTGAAATATTAACGGATTACATCTCAAATTTAGGGGAAGTTGTGAAAGACGTGCCACCAGAGAACATTTGGAACTGTGATGAGTCGAATCTGACAGATAACCCTCGCCAAAAAAAGGTGATAACCAAACGTGGTTGTAAATATCCTTAAAAGATTCGTAATTCATCCAAAACCAGCATTTCTACTATGTTTGCTGGTAGTGCTGCCGGAGAACTATTGCCTCCGTATGTAGTTTACAAATATTCTTGCATGTGGACAACCTGGACCGAGAATGGGCCCAAAGGCTGCCGTTATAGCAATAGTGGTAGTGGCTGGTTCGATGCTTTTCAGACTGGTTTGACTTGGTGTTACCAAAGTTAAAAAAAACTTCAAGGCAAGAAAGTTTTAATTTGCGACAACTTATCCTCTCATATATCAGTACATGTTCTAAGTCTATGCAGAGATATGATATATCTTTTGTATGCTTGCCACCAAACAGCACTGATTTAACACAACCGCTGGATGTGGCTTTTTTCGGCCAATGAAAATTGCGTGGCGAAAAATATTAGCAAACTGGAAGGAGACTGCAGATGGTGCCAAAAACACAGTTCTACAAAAACAACATTTTCCATTTCTCCTAAAAGAACTTATGGCTGCCTTAGAACCCAATGCTGCTGCAAATTTAATTTCGAGTTTCAGAAAATGTGGAATTTATCCAGTTAATGTTCAAGAGCTTTTGGCAATGATTCCACGACCTCCAGGTGACAATAATGCTGTAGAACATTCATTTCTATAATCTTTAGAATCAAAAAGATTAGAATTAACCGAAACAAAAACCAGGAGGAGAAAGAAAATTACTGTTGCTTCTGGTAAGAGTATCGGGCTTGAAGTCCTTGATGATGATCAAGCTGGCGAAGAACCACAGACATCAGTGAAGAAATGTCGCAAATCAATAAATGTGGATAGTGACTTGTCAAATGATGAAAAATCTTTGCGGGATTCTTCTGAAGACGAGGATTTTGTGAGAATAATATACTTCGGAGAAACCGCGGAAGACGATGTAACTCAAATGGTCGGTTCCGGACAAAAGAGCATTAAAGACCTTCTTACATTGCTGGATGTTGTCAAAGAAATACAGGTGTATGTTCTCTTCCAATACGAAGGTGAAATTTTTCCGGGTAAAATAATATCATTTGATAACAATGGAGCTACACTAAGTGCAATGGTGAAGTCCTTAAAAAACGGAAAATGGCCTGATAAGTCAGACACTCTTCACTATGATTGGAATGATATTATGGGCAGAATTCAAGAGCCAAAAAAGGTCTCGAATCGGGGATTCTTTTCTGTTCCAGTCTTAGACTGTGGGGTAGATAAAGGATAAGATGTGCTTTAGATAAATGTTTCAAGCTTACTTTGAGTTATTTTAGTACCTATTGTAAAGGTTTTCATTAATAAGTTTGTATTAATAATATGACAATATATTTTTCCGACACATATATATGTCATATCTAGGTATATCCATACCTAGATAACCTACATACTATTTTGTGTGTGGAACATTTACTACCCATAATATGGTCTTACTCTGCTCCAATACATGTTATAAAGCTGAATAACTTACAATGTCTCCGTTGGTGCAAATCCTAAATTGTTTCCCAGTACGTGGACATCCTTACTTACCTGCCGACCGCGTATTTGGTGGTGCAGAAAAAACTGATAAGAGCACAAAGTATGACAAAATCACCAGAAAAGTACTGGGTACTTTATGCTGAAATTGGAGAAGTACGTAAATTAGGAGTAGAGTGGAAAACTATCTACAATTTAAAGAAGCTTTCACATCTTTGAAAAAAGTTGTTGTAATAACCTCCCAAACGATGCTGCCGAAGTTATAGGGTCAACATTCAAATGTAAGCATCTTTTAGCTCCAGGTGTCAAATTTTCCTGGTATCGCCCCCGTGAACGAGCACTTGAACATTTTTCGAGGAAAAAGACCCTATAGTTTTCGGCAACAATATCCAATCAGTGATGAAGTTCTATGGAATCGAATACATAGATTATCTTATAGATTCTTCAAAAGTTAATTTGAAAGACTCTTTTTGCATAACGGAAACAAATATGCATCGATTTCGAAAGCTCAATCCGTTCATTTAAAAGAAACATACCAGAGTATGAACATTGTTTTGAAAATTATTGAATACAATACCCACAAGTGCTTGACCTGTGGTTGATCTGTGATGACTTCAAAATCATCGGTCTACTGCTAGGCTTGCGGAGTGGATTCACCAAAATGCCTTGTTTTTCGGACAGCAGGGATAGAGCTAATCAGTAGAAAGTCAAAGTTTAGCCGAAGAGGGCACAACTGATGCCTGACTCAAAAAACGTCATAGCTGAACCCCAAAAAGTCTTGCTTCCAACTTAACACATTAAACTTGGCACGATGAAGTAGTTTGTCATGGCATTTAAGAAAGAAAACCCATGCTTCCAGTACCTGGGGAAGAAGTTTCCTAATAATACCTCACAGAAAATAAAAAATAAAATATAGAATTTTCGTTGGTCCCCAAATCCAGCAGATTATGACCGACTCTGAGTTCGAAAATACCATGAGCGCTTAGGAAAAAAAACATGGATTATCTTCAGGCCAGTTGTCAATGCATTTCTTGGTAATTAAAAGGTGCACAGCTACCTATGTTTGGCAGACGACTTGCTGAAAAACTTGGGTGTCTCATGAGCGTTCTTCACTTAAATCCTCCAAATTCTGAGGACAATATTCCAAATGTGAGCGGAGGAAGTGGAGCCTCCGCTCACATTTGGAATATTGTCCCCAGAATTTTCAGGATTTAAATGAAGAACAGTGTGAGAGGTTCCACCAAGATATCAGATTAATGAAGCAACGTTACCAAGGTAAATGGAACACCAACATGATGGCAGACTACTGCTGCAATCTCAAGAGGGACTGTCATTCAGGGAAATGAACATCAAGGAAGTCAAAGAAGAGGATATACTGATTGGTTAAAGGTATGTAATTAATTGAATAATGGATATTATTAATTTTAAAAATACAATACATAATTCTCTTGTAATTTAAATGCTCATATTAAATGAGTTTTTTCATTATTTCCCCTAGAGCCTTCTTCCGAAACCTGGCTATCTTGCTTAAGAGTATATGAGCAATTTTGAAAAAATATGTGCGTGACTGAAAAAAAAAAACGATTGCAGATTTGAACTTAGCGTGAAAAAATACGTATACAAAGCCTTATTTTTTAATTATCGCTCAAAAAATGTAAAAACACAATTGCAATCAGTGCAATTGTTAAAATATCTAGTCATTCCTAAGTAGTATCGAGATTTTGAGAAATTTTACAATAATTCCCTTAATTTCCCAATATTTGTCATTCTAGATATTTCTCAATCATTTCTAACATTTTCCACATTTTGTTCGAGATTTCTACGGATTTCTCAATCATTTTAGAGATTTATACAGATTACTCATTAATTCTCAAGATTTCGAGGGGTTTTTTAAATAATTTCGAGATCATTAAAACCAGAATATTCATATTAGTTTATGCGATTACCGATTACCAATGTACATTTTTTCATTCTACAAAATTTTCGATAATTAAAATATCTAAACATTTTAAAATTTTGTCAAGATTGCGAAAGATTTTTCAATAATTTCCACGATTTCTAAATAGTAGTAGTAGTGACTGTATTTCTTAGGGATATTATCCCTAACTAGCTATCGACCAACGTGGGTCCTTCTGCCGTGTGATTTGTGTAAATGTGTGTATGGAGTTAGGGCTTGTTACTCTAGAAATTCGGCCCCAATCTCTAGAGCGCCGTTAATGAGTTTCCAACGGCCAATGGCACTAGTTTCTCAGTACAAATGTACTACCTGTACTGTGCCTCGAACCCAGGTCTTCGTGCATGATAAGCAAGCATTCTAACCTGTCAGCCATGTCAGTCTAAATATTTTTCGAGATTTCTACAGATTTTCTAATAATTATCACGATTTATTGAGATTCTTCATTAATTTCGAGATAAAAATTGTAAATTGTTTGACATTTGTCAATAATTCCTAAGATTTATCAAAAATTTTGGATATTTCCAGATTTCCCAATAAATATCAATAATTGCAGATATTTTTGAATAATTCCTAAGATTTCCCAATGATTTTCTGAATTTCAACAGATATCTTAGTAATTTTAATCTTAAAATTCTAAAGATTTTGCTTATTAGTCACATTTTATTATTTTGATTTTACAATTATTTCCCTAATTTCTCAATTATATGTTTACATGTCTACATGTTTCGCAACAATTATCAAGATTTCTCTAGATTTAAAAAAAAAATCATTGATATCCTGTTGAGAAATGCTATTAGAAACTCCACTTTTTAAAGGAAAAGGTAAGTACGTTGGCAAAAAAAAAAAGAATCTGAAAAGAGAATTAAAGAGCTCTTATCTACAAAAGTTGTGAAATAAAAAACGACTTAAAAATATATATAATTTTTAAACAAACTGCCACTGACGTTTTCGAGTTCGAGACGAGTAAAAAATTAATGACGTCATATTTTTTTTAAGTGGGTCAGAAAATGCGGAATAAATGACAAAAATCGACCTGTTCGAGGACGTTTTATCTTTTCGAGCAGGAGCAAAATAATTGACATGCTTATTACTCACATTTTATCATTTTGATTTTACAATCATTTCCCTAATTTCTCAATTATATGTTTAGATGTCTACAGGTTTCGCAACAATTATCAAGATTTCTCTAGATTTTTCAAAAAATCCATTAATATCCTATTGAAAAATGCTATTAGAAACATCACTTTTTAAAGGTAAGGATAAGTATTTTTGCAAAAAAAATTAATTATGAGTCTGAAAAGAGAATTAAAGAGCTCTTATCTACAAAAGTTGTGAAATAAAAAAAAAAGACTTAAAAATATATATAATTTAAAAAAAAACTGCCACTGACGTTTTCGAGTTCGAGACGAGTCAAAAAATAGTGACGTCATATATTTTTTAAGTGGGTAAAAAAATGCGGAATAAATGACAAAAATCGACCTGTTTGAGGATGTTTTATTTTTTCGAGCAGGAGGAAGTTGGTTCCATATTTAAAAAAGACTCTGTATGTGTGCTCGGCAAAAGGGGGGAAAATTCAACCATTTTGGGCGTAGATGTAATGCTAGTTTTTTGTTCATTAAACATGTTTTATAATATTAAATTAATGCTTGAAATCAAATCAAAAACTTTCAAATTTTTTTTAAATTTGTGAATATTCTTATAGCTCTGACCACTGTGCGCACATGACACATTGTGGTTGCATATTTGAGTATTAAATTCAGCTGAAATCACGTATCAAAATTCGCAATGAATAATTATTATCAAATCCAGTTAGATAACTTTTGAGACATAAAAATAACACACACTATATCTTTTTATGTGTTAAGATTATTGTACGTGCTAAACGTGATCAAAACGTGAAATTCCCTCAGGTGAATTTGTGGCGTGTTGCTGTGTAAAAGAGAGAGAAAACGGGTTTCTGAATCAATGCGCGAATATGAACCACTTGCGGGCATTTTTTTTGCTCCGTTTCGCGACCGCCGAGGCGTGACCGATCGTATAAATATTACGCGCAATTAGAGCGAATATTCCTGCACAGCGTGTGTGTCCTGTGGATTTTTACAACACTTGGTACAATATTGATAATATTTGCCGACACGTAAGGGAATGTTTATTGCAGGCTTTCTAAGAATTTCAGAGCGCGTCAAGCTTTGGGTTGGTCGCTTGGTCTCATTCGCTAAGTGATTACGCCATGAGAATAGTTATGCGATCTTAATTTTATAGAAAGAGTCGGAGATTTGAATATGTATTATTCATTAAGTTTATTAAGAATCGAAGAATTAGTTTTTTTTATAATTAATTTAATTTTAAGATTGGGATTAAATAATTAATTGTTAAGAATGAGATTGTTAATTAATAATAATAATAGTTTACACAATAATATTTGAAGGAACTGTAAATTATTATTATTTGTTTCACACGCATAAATGTCACTCCAACCAGCCTGTACACCAACCTCGTAAGTTAACCATTACAAGCCCCAAGCATGTAAACGTCACTGAGCCAGTGTAAAGATTTTACTTGCCCCGTTTCAAATTTATACTCTCCCTTGTCATTTTTATATTATTTTAATTAACTTAATTTTCATTTATTATTATTTGGTGTGTTCGATTCAACTTTGCCGTCGTTACATATCAATATAAAAGTGTAATTATGATTGAAGTTAATGAAGATTTTGACACTGACAGATGATATATTTTATACTGTCAAGTTAATATCTTGATTTAACTGTATACGCGTGTTTAACATATAAAATATTCTACATTGTACGCCGGGTATTGTTTTTTATTGGTTCTACAAGGTAACAGACTCGCCTGCGGCTCGTCAGTCATTCCCTTGTATTCCAAGTTAAATCGATCTTAACCCGGCTTATAATGTAAAATACTATTACAGGTGCTAGCCCGTTATGCGTCTTGTAGCCCCTAGAGCCAGAGACATATAACAGTTCTTTACTATACAAATGTCCATAAAATATGACACTAAGGCCCACTTGTACGATCTTGGATCATCCTTGACCATGGTTCAGTTACCAAGGAAACAATTGTTAACACAATGGTATCCTAGATAACTGAACCATAGTCAATGATGATCCACGAGAGGTACAACTGGGCCTAAAGAGAACTATGCGTCAAAAATAATGAGAATCATATGATAATCATATGAAAATGCATTTTAATTGCAACATTTCAGTTGTATTTTAACATTTTAGCTATTTCAGTCCAGCAAATTTCGGTCGGGGACAGTTACGTCGCAGTTTATTATATTTTTGTACTACTGCGAAATAACCTTGCCAGGTCAGATTTAAACTAATCTCCCAATAAATACATGTCTGGTTTGGTATTAAAACGGCTAGTATTATTAATAAATATTAAAACAAAGTAAGATAATTATTTAATATAAAATTTTATCATTGTTTCCATTTTTCCATGAGTTTTATGTAACTGTTACTAAAGTAACATTTTTAATATACAGAGTTCATAAATTTGTTATCACAAAATTGACTACGATTACGCCACACATTTTTGCAATCCTCCCCAAGGGTGGGGGTGTAGTGAAATTTTCTTACCATTAAAACACCTTATATTTCCGAAACGATCAAGTTTCTTTAGATAGTAAGTATGGTAACGGGTTATAAAAAGTACTTACAAGTTCATTTAAAAATATATATATATATATATATATTCGACAAAATGTATACCAAATGATAATATACCTACCATATTTTGTGACAAAATAAAAGGTACATGGAAAATCATAAAACTTTAAGCATGGCATTTAAAGCTTTGCATAGCAGTAGAAGATGCAATTGGCTTAGGGAACAAATAAAAAAATATATAAGAAAGTACTTAATTAATGTGCGATTTATTAGTTTTTTTATTTTGATTTTAAATATCTATTACACATTGTTCGTTTGTTTTTAAGAATAACATTATCATTTTTTTTTTAATTGTCAAGTCAATTGCAACTTCTACTACAATGCAAAGTTTTAAAGCTTTATGACTTTCCGTTTACCTTTTATTGCGTCACAAAATATTGTACGCTATCTCATTTGATATACATTTTTATTATTTTACTTAAAATTACCTTGTAAGTTCTTATTATATCCCTTTACTATACTTACTATCTAAATAAATTTAATAGTTTTGGGAATGTAAGCACTTTTAATTGCACGGAAATTCACTACACCCCAATTGCAACTTCAACTACAATGCAAAAATTTAAAGCTTTATGACTTTCCGTTTACCTACCTTTTATTACGTCACAAAATATTGTACGCTATCTCATTTGGTATGATTTTTTTATTATTTTATTTAAAATTACCCTGTAAGTTCTTATTATATCTCTTTACTATACACACTATCTAAATAAATGTAATAGTTTTGGGAATATCCCACCCCTGCCCTATCAAATAAATAGAAAATAAAGTAATAATTTATTGATTTGAAACAAATTTCGAATGAATTATTAGTCAAGTTTAAGATCATTGCTTTCGTTAACTTTATGCCGTTTGAAATTTTACAAGGATTCAGCATTTTGAAATTTGTTCCATGTACTTACTACTGTCTCTAGGATTTCCCTGTGATTTATGGATAATTCAGGCACCGATTTCGAGTTTTATGAATTTGTACTAATGCACTTGTCAATATCTTATGTATATGAATTGATTGCTATTATTTCTGCCGTCCCAAATTATGGTATACATTTCTCTACAATAGGGTCATCCTGAAAAAAAATAATATAACCTTTTTATGTCTTAACGTAAAGTTTATAACCTGTAATTAAACATCCCACAGAGAAAACGTTTGGTTTTCATTGTAACTTATCAACAAACAACATACAATATCGTAAAACTTACACATTTTGTCACGTGACCGACGAAACGCTGTTATTGGCCGAGCGGCACTGTGACGTCTTTGCGCATGTTGGCGATCGGGAGTCAGTGCATAAGGGATAGGAATCGTGGATTAATACGACTTAGAATCCAGTCTGACATAAAATAAGTTCTGATGGGTTAGTAAAGGGACAGCCAGATAATCTGATAGAATTTCACGTGTTAATGGTACCCGACTTTTTCTCAAAAAGTGAATTTTTCAACGTAGCCGAAACGCGTGGAGTCGCATATAATTTTCCAAATCCTCTTCCAGCTGTAAGAACAAATAAAATACTGTTTAAACTTTGCAATATATCCTACATCTCATACGAATTGGTAATGCTGATTTCAAAATTTGTAATTATTAATCATCTAATCAAATTTATAAAATCAACAGTTTGCTACAAATATTGTTTCAACATGTTTTTTAGTTTTAACTAAACGTTTGTGTAAGAACATATTGTACAAAATCTCACAGTACTTTAAAAAAGTAATAATTATATGGAAGGTATTGTTTTAGAATGGAACCCACAAAACTATTTTGAGGTTATGTTATTACTAATGTATATATATAATCGGAAATGCCCTTGAATACCCATTACTAATGATGATAGTTAATTATATATATTTATCGAATTTCGTCGATAATTTATTGAAAAATTATGTACTTACATTAAAATGGTCTTCACAAAAATAGTGAGACGTCAAAGTGACACTCGCGGAATCACTTCGGACTTGTTGTAACCCCTTTTTCCGTATATCCCCTGTTGGGACGTTTATAAACAACTTATTTGGTTCGCATTTACTGCTGCTATCACATCCAGGCACAATGCAATACTTATTCGTCCTTTTTTTCGTAAAACCGACGTTTTCTTTCTGTCGCTCCATTGTAAGCAATGCTACAGCTGAGCTGGCGCTCAGCTGAGCTGAGCGCCACGTGCGCTGTGACGTCACAGCAACATGGCGGGCTTTCGGGACTTCTTCAAACGCCGTTAATTTTAAAATCGTGTTTGCTAATTACAACGATTTGTCTCAGCACAAAAATTAGTGCCAATGATGTTTTTAATGTGTCTAGAGTTCAGTTTCAAGGTTTTTGAAAAGTCGCGGAAGACCCTATTCATGGATTATCGAGTCTTTGAGGAAATAATGAGTTTTAATCAGTTCAATATAATCTAGATACATTGTTCCTAATGAGGCCTTAGATGGCTATGTATATACAAATTTAGTCATTACAGGCTGCACGTTAGAAAACGTGAATATGCCAGAAAATTAAAAGTTGCGACAAAACTTTGGAAGAGACAGCTCAGAAAAGTTAAAAGAAGAGAATTCAAAGTGAACCTATTTTAGGAATTTTAGAGTTTAGAGGAAAAACTGGCATCAAATTGAAGCGGGTTGATTTTGGACAAGCCGCAAACAAGTTTGTTGTTTCGCGTTAACTATTTCCTGAATTTGAAGTAAGGTCAAGGAACAGTACTATCACGGAATTTTTGTACCTGTCTCTTCTAAGAAAAAATAAACTTTAAAACTTTTGTATACAATAATTGGGGACAAATAAAAGAGGCAAATGTATACCATATTTTGGAACAGAGGGAGTATTTGCTATTTCTATTTCCGCTGCTTCTGCTTGCTTCAATATTGATATTTCTGCTGCTATGTCTAATTATTGTAGCTATCTACTCCCAATACATTTAAAAACTTTGCCTTTAAAAATGTCACTTTGTTTATGTAACGTATTGAGCTTTAAAATTAAGTATCTGTAGTTTTTCCAAACGTGGTCGAAATATGGTCGAGTTTTACGCATTTTCTAGAATGTCCATGAAATTTTCAAGGATCTATTTGAATGACTGATGTTTTGATTGAATTTTCTAAAATTGTAATGATATTTTGTGTAATTATATTTGGCCAATTTTATATTTTCGTTAAATTAACTTTGGCCAATTGTTATTTCAGTATTCAACAATAAAAGTTTTTATTGTTGAATCTTTTGGATGTTCATTTCTAAACCGCATTCTAAACTTGTCAATTTCAGCATTTCTGTTAGAGCTATAAGTTCCTCTTCGATGCATGCCACTAGTATATGCCGTCCGAAAATTTAAGATTCGAGACCTTCATCAAGCTCATTTCTACTTATGTTCTAAATTGTCCAAACCTTACGCATTATCTTCGCTATATAAGTTGCCCTGCCTAACTCTTTTCCGAGTATCGCAACTTTCCGAGTATCGAGAAAAGGTGATTTCAATTCTAATTAAGGCAGAACTATTCTCATATACAGGGTGAGTTAAGAAGAAAGGTAAATATTTTAAGGAATGGTAGAGTGGGTGAAAATTAAAAAAAATCATAGGAACACAGGTATAATTCTCAATAGTTTCAGCTGTTTGAACTTGCCAGGTTTGGAGTTTTATTATCTATTATTATAATTATGCAAATTAAAAAAATATTTAAAAAAAACGATATTACTATTTATATTATTAAATTATTATTATATTATTGAAACTAAAATATACTGCCCTCTTGCAGTATCAATCCAGCCCACATCTCTTCATCCATATTGGATTTGTTGGGACAGAATATACCGGTGAGCACTTTCAATCCGGAACATACTATGCATTTTGTGAAATGAATCTCGTTTGATTTGACGACATTCTGAGTTAAGCGCTGATTGTATTTAGTTTTAGTACGTATTTGATATTTGCTGAAGAAGGTCGCATCGTACCCGAAATGTACATTTAAACTAATAAATGTTTTTTTGTGAAAAAGGGATAACTCGTGTTTTAATTATATTTCACCTTTCGAACCTAATTGATTTGAGAATGCTTACACGATATAATACAATTTCACAAAGTATTCCAGAGAACGCATATTTGCATCAGGACATAATTCCCACAGCTCGCTGTATTCGTCACATTTATTATTTTTTATGTATATTTGTACCAATACCAAGGTAAACTAGGTAAACTTTTATTTTTATTTTAACAAAATAAAATGGAACTCCAAAAGTTCCCTCAACATAAAATGACACAATTTATAAATTAATTAATATGATTATAATTGAATATGAACTGTTAATTAATGTGATAAGGAAATGTGATGGCTACACCAGATTTACTTTTGTATATATTATAATACAACACATTTTTTTATTCATATAATTATAATTTGCTTTCTGTATTACTGTAACTTATTTACATGTAAATTTAAAGTATAGCTACATAAACACGATGACATTCACGGACGACATTGAGCGCAGCTTCATTAAAAAAACAATACACGAAACAGTAACAAGTATTTTCAGGTAAACCGTAATTTGCAATTTAAATGCAATGGAATGCCACGAAGAGCACGGAACGATCTAAACAGTCGGTAGCCAAATGCAAATTCGCTATATAACAACGAGAAACATAAAACAATTCGATTTGTTCGAAGGGTTCACATATTTGACAGCACCACATGTTTTCTGCAAATATGTGAATTGATCGAATTATTGTTATATATTTATTTAACCACGGCCTATTTCTGCTATTATGGCTCATTACCATCGCCAAAGAGCGATGTGCCACACTTCAAAAGTTTTCTTTTACGGATTTCGCTTCATCCATATTCTTCCTATAAATCGCGGGATGCTTAATTAACCTAAGTAACAATATCGTTTGATTCAATTCTCGTACAAAGTAGGATATTAGAGAATTTAATTGCTAAAAAATTGTCCAAAAATTTCAGCAGAGGTTCGGAGGCGAACCTTGACCAAGACCACGGCTAACCTCTAGGCCACCGTCGTTATTATTATTGCTATTAGGGATTGTCACCCTTATACAAATTATCCGCTATTATTATTGCTATTAGAGATTGTTACTCTTCTGCAAATTATCCCTCGATATTTAAAGTATGAGATCTCAAAGGCGACTGCTGGCCGGTTCTTAGAATAAATATGAACATTTTAATAGCTGGTTTCATTTTTCTATCCGATTTTGCCTGGATATTAAATTTGGTAGTGAAGGAAAAATCCGATCTTCCTTCACTACCAAATATAACTATCTAAAGGCAAAGCTTTACTGAGCTTGAACATATTGATCCTGAACTGAACGTTTTATCTTTGAATAGCCTGGAAGTCACCAGTGTTATAAAATTCCACTGAAGAAAAATTATTAAATTTGAAAATTTGAAGCAAATATAAGGTATTTGCGATTGAGAATGGAGTCGCAAATATACAAAAATATTGATGATTTTCTCCTTAATTCTTGTATTAAAACGGAAGGTAATGCTGCATAATTTTTAGTTTAGCCAATGTATCAAATGTCATTATAGGATGATCCAAGTATAGTCCTTAATTTTCAGAAAGGTGGTGGAATGTATTTCAAGTAAGTATTATATTGAATTTATGAGTGTCCTATCTAAACGTTATGGTGATTGTGTTGTGAAGTGACTCAGCAGGAATAAACGGGCAGGGTTATATCTAGTACTTAGTACCCTAGTAAAAATTAGCAATAAACTAGTAATAATGTCTACGTACCTAGTAGTAGTACCCAGTACGTAGACATTAATACGAGTTTATTGCTTGCGTCATAATGTCTACATACATACTAGTACCTAGGTACCTACTAGGTACTACTTTATTGCAAATTTTTACTCAGAGCATCCTGATACAGGCTGAACTTTCGGGGTTGATTCATAGATGGCAACATTGCCGTGGAGTTGCATAGCGTCACGTAGATGATCTATGAGTAGACTTCGGTTCAGTCCTATTCGTGAAATCTTGCCGAAAATTTCTGCGAATTTGGTCATGGACCCCTCTGGAGGCCTCGAGGTTTCCAGTTGACTCCCGTATTCAGTGCCTCACCTTGACAAGTGGAGCTCGAGCGACAACACTCACACCGTGCAGCAGTTAACCTCAGTAACCTGTTTTCTCACATGCCTACGAGCGCACGAGAGCACTCCAGGCTATAAATATCATTATCTAACTTGTTTTTTCTGTTCCCAGATTTTCGTGATGAAATTTATAAAGGTAGAAATGCAGGTTCCTATCGCCGATTACTGCGTAGTGGATCGAACTTAACAGCATGTTATAACTTGTCCTGACAATATTTTCATACTGACAGGAGAATATTGTAAAATTCCTTCCTATCCTTCGTCGTAAAACATTTGATAATCGTCGTGTTTTTATTAATTACTAACGTCTCCAGAATACGGTTGTTCTGGAGTTATTAATTACTAACGTGTCCAGAATATGATCGTTGTGGATTTATTAATTAACAACGTCTCCAAATTAAGGTCATTGTGTGATTATTAATTAACAACGCATCCAAAAACTATATTATCGATTCAGGGTTGAAGGTATTTTCGGTCACATCATGGGGATAAATATATCAAGATAAATAATAAAAGTTATTTTTGGTCATTTCAATTCATAAGTAAAATTGTTCAGCATTCCGATATTCAAGTAATCTCAGCATTAGGAATGAATCAACTGAATGTATGCATGTGCTTAAGTAGTTAGAAAATTAGAAATAAAATAGAACTTTATCATACTAAACTATAATCAATTTTGAATAACATAACCTCTTAAGATTTTTACGATCACATGGCTGAAATTATTGGTAGACACAAATGCTAATAATATCACGTGATGACGACATACATTAAAATACCTTCTCTGCACAATTTTAAGATTTTACTGCTTGAATTCATTTATGTGATTCATTCCTATCCACAAAGTGGCGTTGAAATACATTGGTAGACACAAATGCTAATGATTTTTTATGCAGTGATGACATGTGTTAAACGACCTTCTCTGCACGATTTGAAGATTTTTATGCATGAAGTCGCTAATATCACTTGGTCAAACCAACAGTAGTATTAATAATTAACTCTTAACTCAGTTTTCAAAATATAATAAATCATTCAAAGTCATAGAATATAACCCTTTCGTGCATATCGTACACTATAGTGGACACACAATGTACTGCGGTTTTGATGCTGCAAAAGTCGCATTTCAAAGTTCCAGAGCAGATAGGAAGTTATACATATTGTGTAAAATGCGCATGATCGCGAAATTGTAAAACAGTTGACCCTGGTGTAAAAACGGTTCAGATTCGACATAACCTACACAATGGTCAGCTTCGACGATTATATTGACACCGGAACTTTTTATGGATGATTGCAGCGAAATGAGGTAGAAACTGATTTTCATAATATTTATACTTGTTTAAACTTAATTGTTATACTAAGTTTGAACTAATATTAAATTTTACACAAAAATGTTTTTTTTTTTGCTCCTGAGGCTTGTTTATAATTTGTCCACTCAAGTGGACATCATGCAGTATTTACTCAAATAATGTAGTTACACCTATTTATAAAAAGTCAATTTTAATTTCAGTCTGTGTTGTTTGAAGATTTAGTAGATTTGAAGATTAGGAATGATGATAATGAAAATACTGGCATGCCAATCAGTCAAATTGGTGCTACTTGCGGTGATTCATCGGAGGACGCATTAGATCAGTTGCTTGTTCCAACCTGTATAAATTTCGATTCTGATCAATATGACAGTGAGGACGACATTCCTTTGAGTGAGCTACGAATAATTCAAAGGAAAAACGTAAATTGGCTAACAGCGGGCAATGAATTCGGACCGAACAACATGCCAACAATCCAAGGTGGTAGTAAAATCAATATTGACGCAGTTTCGATTCTTTCGACGTTTCTCAATTTTCTTGATGATGATATGCTGGATAACATAGTATTCCAAATAAATCTGCATGCGCCTCAAAATAATAAAGAAAATTTAAATTTAACGAAAAAGGAATTGTACGTTTTTATAGGACTCAATTTGGTTATGTCATATATTCGATACCATCGTGTTCGATTATATTGGTTTAGTGAAGATGATCTGGGAGTAGATCTAATAGCTGATGCAATGTCTGCAAATACATTTGAGTTCATTTCAAGGCACCTGCATTTTACCAATAACTTGGATTCAGACCAAAGAAATAATGACAAACTTTGGAAATTACGACCTTTTTTGGAAAAGTGAGAAGCAAATTTTAAAGCAGCTCTGGATCAAGAATAATTCCAAGCTGTCGATGAGCAGGTAGTTCCAATGAAAAGTTGGCATCAAACAGTATTTACCAAAAAAAAAAACAAGAAATGGGGGATTAAATGCTGGGTTCGAGCAGGTGCAAGTGGGTATATGTACAGGTTCGAGATATACCAAGGAGCAATCAATCGTATCTCCGTGAGTCACTTGAGCGCATGCGCTGATGTTGTACTGCGTTTTTCTGACGATATACATGGTGGAAACCATAAATTGTTTTTCGACAATTTATTTTGCTCCATTCAACTTATACATGAACTAAGAGAACTGAATATATATGGAACAGGAACTTTGCGTTCCAATAGAACTCGAGGAGCTTCATCAGTTTTACCTACAGATAAAGACATGAAAAAGACAGTATAACAATTACAAAATGGTATGACAAAGCATCGATGTTATTAGCATCTTCGTGCGCTGGCAAAGAACCAGTGGACACAGTGGATTGAGAGACCATTTTCAATCAAATTTTACAATAAATACATGGGTGGAGTGGATTTACATGGCCAATATGTTGCCATGTATCCAATGCGAAGAAAGAATAAAGAGTGGTACATAAAAATATTTATGCATTTCATTGATGTAGCAGTCATCAACTCCCACATTATTCATAAAAAAAGCAGGTAATAACAAAGAATACTTTTTGCAGTTTAAAGGATGCCTTGCAAAAGCTCTAATTTATAAAGGAATGGTTTATGAACCATCCAGAATGGGTAGACCAAGATCAAGATCTAACACACCGCCATCAATTTTGAAGAAGAAAACAAATATTATTTCCCAGTGGTGAGGTTTGATGGTTTTGGCCACTGGCCGAAGCTAACGGAAATAAAAAATGCCAATGGATGTCATTCCCGCCAGTGTAAAAGAAGGACCAAATATATCTGCAAGAAATGTAAGGTGTCTCTCTATCCCGATTGTTTCGAGTTTTTTCACACGCCAATTTAGACTCTGGTGCATGATGTCTACTCAAGTGGACATTTAGAAATTTAATTATATTTTCTTGTTATTGAATTTACATATTTTTTAATGCATTATTTAAGTACTTAATAAAGATTTAATTATAAATTTGAATTTTAATTAGAACGTTTTTCGATTTTAAAAAGTCTTGCATGAAAGGATTAAATAAAGATTCAATAATTATTAAATTAAATCTATTCCAAATTTTGAATAAATATAACTAGTTGCTTGTATGGTTGTTGTATGTTATGTGCTTCGTCAACTTTTAAAAGTTGAGGAAGTTTATAATGTGCCGCAGCTGTGCAATGAAACATTAAAGAAATATAATTAAATAAATAAAGTCTAATTTGTGTAATAAAACTGTCTTTTATTTTACCTGTCGCTTGCATAATCTTTTAAAAAGAATAAATCACATCAAATCCATATAATTGTGTTTTACTTACTAACAAAAATTACTAAAACACACATTACCCATAAAAAGAACCCAATTAAGATATAACGATAATGATTTCAAAATCAAACATTACTACCACGAAATCAAGAGCCAAACAAATATTACAAATTATGAGAATTTGTAAATCACGAGTCAAACAAATATTACAAATTATGAGAATTTGTAAATCACTAGCGAAACAAATATTACAAATTATGAGAATTTGTAAATCACGAGCCGAAGAAATAATGCAAATTGTGAGAATTTGTAAATCATGAGACCAGCAAATATAATAATAAATTGTATACTAATTATGATAATTTGTACAACACCCACCTGGATTCGAACCGTTACAAATGTAGTTTTAGAACTGTCAAATGTACAATTTCACCAAGCGAATTTACAACAATTGAAAAACTGCCGTAAAACTGCTGAAATAGTACAACTTCGCTAAGCGAATACGGTATCAGGCAAGCGGAATCGAGTAAAGGCATTTGGCCGCATTAATTCACACGTAATTGCCAAGTCTATATTTTTAATTGATAGGAATAAAATTTGGATTTTCTCAATATGTTTCGGTTTTATCCAAAAACAAATCCTAAAGTTCAAATTGGACCACGCTTTATTTGCAAATCTAGTATAATTGGCTTATAGTCGACGGTTACATCTTTGAGCAATTATTTCATAGTAGTTTGCACAATTCGATTCACAATTGTAATCAAATCAAATAGCTTCTTACTCAAGAACACCATTGCTCGTCCCGGTATTCTTCCACACAATTCCTTCATTCGTATCAATCGCAGAGACGTTTCCCAACGTGTAATAATATTTACAATAATATCATTATCAGTAGCAAACATGAGATAATGACAAACGGTCGCACTCTGGTGGGAATGTCGAGGGGAAGATGAGAGAATCATTCAGATATCCGTCTTGTGAAGGCAGTTCTTTGGAGCGCAAGAGATTTCGCGATCAATAGTCTATGTGCTCAGCTGGCATGTTTACTGTAAGTACATGCAAATAATAATAAGAAGTTATTGAACTATATTTTTGATGCTTCAATTAAAATTAGAAAGCACAATAGTAGACAATTAACATAAAAATAATTAAGTTATAGCTAAAATATTACCAATTTACTACATTTGAAAGTTTAGAATATAATGACTAGTAAATATTCCTACCAAATTTACTACTATAGTAAAAGTTGGTTTGAGTAACTAATATGTTAGCATCTTTCGTAATATCAGAGCTGCTAATCATTTTGATAAAAGGATTATTTGAAATAATGTATCTACACTGCTGTCTTCATATTGTAATTTGTAAGTTATAGACAACCTTGTCATTAGGTTGTTTGTAGGTCATTGATTTTATTTCTATTCAACATTATTATCATATTAACTCCTCGTTTTGAAATTAAAAAAAAAATCCTCGTTTCACGGCGCCCTCCCCGATATCAGCCCCACCCCAGAGAATGCAACAAGCTACAATAAATCCGCGAAATGATCTCATTATTAATGAGGCCTTACTCGCAATTAAATAATTCCTATGCAGGGCCGGCTCCTTTGCCGGCGCGTGTTTACCACAAGCAATTAGCATGTTTAATGCGTTTTTTACGTCCTCCCCCTCCTTATCTTCAGGTTAATTGGAATTACAAAGTTGAGCACGTAGCGAAGATTTATCTCGGGCGATCTTGCCTCATGAGTCACCCGCGAGTCGCCTGTTTGGAAAGTGAAAGGATCGATTATATTGTTTTACCCTCTTTTAATACTACTGCCCACTTCCTCTATCCTCCGACGACCAGTTGAAGTAAACAGTCGTTACGTGAATAGAGCCTTGGGCCTGGAGACGGACGCAAAGTTCGCTTCTAATCCTACATGTTTATTAAGAACGAATGGTCGTTAGCGATTGCTTAATAATTAATTTTACACAGGAAACTGCGGTTATTATAACCTCTCCAATTATTGATGTTGGCTAAAACTGTGTAAGTATTGAATCACCGATAACGTCTTGTCGTATTGAATTTATATCAGATGCATATTTAGTGCGTAGTGAAAATGATGACAATTTTACAGATTCTCGAAGCTTAGTCTGATCTAATTATTTTAGTAATGACAAGATAAATTTATATTATTAAGTTAGGTTAGATTAGCTTGAATTATATTTCGGTGGCCAAAGGAACAGAATGCCCAAGTCATTCTTATTAATGGCTTTTGATCAAAATACTCTAGAATTATAATTGTTACGAATTCGGTGCTAAGATAAAATCCTCGCTTATTAGGTTTGTGGTACTAAATTATACACACTCTTGTGGACTGTATTTTTATTATTAGATGTTGAAGCTACCCTGGTCCATCTGACTATTCTCGCTCAAAGCTCACACTGGATCCCCGCACAGGAGGCGACTAGTATTAAATAATAATTGGTACCTTATTCTGCTCGTGGTTGTTTTGTAATTAATTAAAATAATTAATTATAATACACCGATATATTTTATTTAAAATAAGATGTTTACCAGTATTGTTGATGGTCTTTAATAAATTTCCCTCCTTATTTTAGATGCTATCTACAGAATTCTTAATATTACCGGTAACACAAGTCATAAAAAGCTACATACGAAAATTATGTTCATGTGTTCCTTTCATATTCATCACGTCGATGGATCTTTTTCGATTATCAACGATGACTGAGCACAATCGCCGCTGGAAATCGTGAGGCTGCACTCCGTCCAGGTAGAGCGAGGAAAAATCCAAATCAGCGATTACAGACGATACGCTTGACTTTGCTTCCATCGGGCAGGTTTCCCCGCGCGGCAATCAATTATCATTGATTGCATCTAATAAAGTACACTGTCTCCCCATTAACCGTCCATACGCTCCTCTGATATGTTGTCCAGCGTATGCATTCCTGAAGTTTTATAGTTTTATGATCGTTAATACAGGTTTAAAAGGCCCACAGTAAAATATTGTCTACACGCGATTCTGTGGAAAGAATTCGTGCTTTGATCGTTCAAATTTTAGAGATTTCCAAGTGTACGTTTGCTGCGAAGTGCGGCTCTCGCATTCCCGTATTTTAATTTATGATGTCCAGGAGAGAAGATGCCCGACGTGTAATTACATCTTGCACGGCGGACGACCATTTTACAGTTACAAGTGTTTGCGACATATACTGGAGGCTATTGGAATGCACGTGTTCCTTCAGTACTGCCATTTCTGAGCCCAAACATCTAAAGTTTTAACTTCTCCATATGTATAAATGATGGGGCAAAATGGAGACCCACATTTGAAAATCACTGCATGGTCACCTAACCAGGTAGAGAGATGCGGTTGGTCCCGTTAGATCGGGTGAACAATGCCATTTTCTTTAGATACTATGCGTTGATCGGGTGAACATCGTGTTGTTTTTGTTAAGGCTTTTTTTTACAAATAGCGAGTAAGTGATACAGCTGTCTCCATAGCATCTGCAAGGAAACATGGCACTTCTATTGGCATATTGGTATGAACGGTACGACGATTTTTGTCCACTGACCTTAAATTACACCCATCCATCTTTGAGTCGCAGTAAACAAGCGAAATTTGTGTATATATAATACACAAATTTCGCTTGAGAAAAAAACATTAAAAAGAGTTTTTAACAAACTTCTGCAATCATCAGATCCTGCTATTTCAAGCCTGCGGAAACGCCAACGGAAGAAGACTCGAAGATCGTTTAGTGCTAAAATTATAAACGTGTTAGTTATGTAACGTTATAATTTTGACGCACGACAATGGTTGCGAGGTTGCCTACGATATTGCCTGATATCGGGCCCACGTTCACGGCATTGAAACGGATTTTGATAGTTGAAAGATCGCGCACTTGCAGGTCGAAGTTTCTGCCCAGGAATATACCGGGATTGCGACTGCCTTTAAGTTAAAGTGTTTAGTTGGGGTGAGTGGCCAGCGGGTTTTAAGGGCCCTATATTCAACTCAGTCAAGGGAGTGGATTATTCGATCTCAATTCATCACTTATCGGCCGTTTTGGACCTTTAGGTAAGCATTACCTAGTGGTACTCATACCATTTCCTATCTTTAGGCTGTTTTTCTTTCACGGGCTATGACCCCGCATCACTTCGGAGTACTCTGGGTCGAGAGATTCCACATTTACAGGGGTAGAACGATTAACATCAAGAACAAAAAGGTGGAGTATTGGAGAGAAAGAGAAAACTCTCACACTTTTGGCAATTTGGGTCATAACTTTTAGGGCGTCATTTTAAATAAAATTGTAAATTTTTTGATTATAATGTTCCATTATAAGACAAATATTATGAAGCTATTTTTCTATTTTAAAGATTCTAGCACACATTATTGGTGTAGGCCAGGTCTTAACGAAATTGCCCCACTGTGCGCTGGTTGCACTGATTACACTGGTCGACAAATTTTGACGAATGTGTTGTCCGTTTAATTTAAATACATTTTTCGGAAAGGATATACTAGGCTATACTATATATTAGAAATACAAAAAAAAAATGTTGGAGGTATTTTTTTTTTACATTTTTAACAAAGTTTATCCCCTATTTACTTACCAAATCACGTTCTGAGTTGAAGATAGGTTAGAAAAGCAATACCGATAACTGTCAAACTGAAATTTGAAGCTTGTATTGCCATAAAAATCATCGGAATCGGTCTTGTATCCCGAAAATAATTAAGTTACACATTTTTCAAAAATTGAAATATCACAAAAACATGACGTGCTAGAAAAAAATGTTTGACGTTTCTGAAATCAGCTCAAAATTTTCTATCGAAAACGGCTATTTACGTCTAAGGGACAAAAATTGTGTTGACCAGTGTTATTGGCCTTATCAAGATCAATTCCGATATTCCGATAGAAATTGAGACTCGTTTTTTGCGTTTAAATTTAAATTTCAACATTTTATTGATAATTAATATGAAATATGAAGAATCTTGTCATGACTAAATCAGATTATAATTTTTGAGAGCAAGGCAGGAGAACGTTCCACTATAGATTTAAAGTACTGTAAAGTCATTTTTATTTTTAATATTATTTCCCTTCATATGGTCAACAATTATAAATTTCATAATTGAAGATCTGTGTGATCGGCAACATCTGCGAGCCGTTTCATGCATTTGCGCATTCAGTGAATTTCCCTACGTGCTGCATTAACTGTGCTCACACTGGACGTGAGATGCGGTCGATGTCGAGCGGAATTTCAATGCGGCGACATCTCAGGAATCGCTAAATGGCATTTCGAAATGGGGTTATTCCCCGAGCGAAATTGTTAATTTTCAGGTGGATTAGTCCGATGCTTGTACACGAAGCCAAATGTCCTGACAAAATTACATCTTGCATTTTATGACTATGCCCACAAATGGGCACAAATATGAAGTGGGGCCCCAAGTAGATAAAAAAAAGTGAACAAACAAATAAAATGATTATTTTTTAATACGAGTGCGTAATTGTCTTACAACTCAAGTAATGTACGCTATTTATATGTACAAAATAATACATTTTTGTTCTTTCAGATGCTCATAGCAATATTTGATATTGACCATCAAATGACTATTTTGACAATTTCAAAACTAGTGTCACAATGTTGCCAATGCTCATACAAATAATTCCTCTCTAACTGTTAATATACAGGGTCCTGCAATAGTGCGTCGGGCTTTCCTAGCGCATTTCCCGTGAGAGATAGAAAACAAGTTTCCTACAAAAAGTTATTGGTTTCAAAATCTTATATCTATTCAAGTTTTCTGATGACATTTTTCAACCTCTACATTGTTGTCCATATAGTTTTGGATTATGTGTTGATAATTTACATTTTTTTTCTCCAAATATCAAGCATAACAAGCTCAACTTAAAAACATTGTAGCGACCTCGTTTTTTTGAAAGTTTAAAAAAAATGGGTTATATCGCTTTGAAATTTGCAAAGTTTGGCGTTTTTTCTGAACACCCTGTATTATTAAATTCAAATTGTTCATTACCAAAATGTTGCTAATTAACCACACTGAGATTATTGTTAAAACTTATTCTTACCTTCAAAAAACGAGGTCCCTATGATTTTTAAAAGTTGAGCTTGCTTAAGCATGATATTTGGAGAAAAAATATGTAAATTGGCAACACTGTAACATAATCCAAAACTAAATGGACAACAATGTAGAGGTTGAAAAATGTCATCAGAAAATTTGTATAAATACAGGGTGTTCCATTTAATAAATGTTTGTTTTTGTTATACCGCAAAATTGGACACCCTGTATATTTGAAAATAATTTTACGGCGTAAAGATTTTTTAATTAATAACTTTTTGTACGAAACATTTTTTTCTATCTCTCACGGGAAAGGCGGTAAGAAAGCACGACGCACTGTTGCAAGACCCTGTATATTACGTAACACTAGTGATTTTCATTACGTAACACTTACATTATAACTGTTTTACTACCCATGAAGTCCGTGTGTAATTGACAACTTACTAATGTGGGAGAAAAAAACCAAATTTACGTTAAAATTTATAATATTTCCCGTTAAAGTCCACTGCAGTTAACAGTTAAAGTCCAAGAGGGAACCTAAAATTCATGTCCCCTCTAAACTAAAAGATGTAAAGCTGTGCGTTGTTTCATAAAGCAGATCGAATATGGGCTTTAGGTTTTGTAGTATTTTTGTAGCTAACATTACGGGGGCTATTTCCCGTTAAAGTCCACTGAAGTTAAGAGTTATAGTTCAAGAGGGAACTTGAACTTCAAGTTCCCTCTAAACTAAATGATGTAAAGCTGTGCATTGTTTCATAACACGGATCGAACATGGGCTCTAGCTTTTGTAGTATTTTTATAGCTAAAATTAGTATGGGCTTTAATTATTAAGTGAAAGTATGAAACACAATTTCTCACATCAAGTTGCTCTTATATCTGTCAAATTCACCAACATTCCAAAATTCTTTGAACATTCTTCTCTGTTGAAATTGTTTATTCTGTCTCTACATTTTGCTCTACAAGCTCAACAAGAAGTTCTCCACATGTTTTACTCTTACTGTTTTTTATATGTTAGTAATATCCTAAATTCCTATATACAGGGTGTCCTAAATAGAGTGGAATTGCATGGGTATCTTTCTTATTCTTAAAGCTAAAGATATGGTTAAATGGGCAATATTGTGCAGTTTTATATGCTGGTTAGATTATGATGAAAAATTATTAAAAATCGGAGCAGTTTAGAAATAATTCTAAAAAAAACTAAAAATCGCGATTTTCTAAAAACTCCGATATATTCATAATTGTTAAAGAACAAAATGAAAGTTACTTGGTTCGATCGCACAAACTTGAGAATCAAGTCAAAACAAAAGTCAAGATGGCGGTTTCCGAGATATTAATATCCATTTTTTTATTTTAAATGGCCGCCATATTTGATTTTTATACGTCTAAATAGACTTTCTTTTCGTCTTTTCAACGATGTATAACAACCTATGTCAAAATGAAAAATATGGGAAATATTAATTTTTCCAATTTTTATTTTTATTTTTTTAATTATCTTTAAATCAAATGTAAAACGATTTAAAAAACGTAATACAACTAAGTGGTAAAATAACAATAAATTATAAAAAATGCTCAAAATTCTGACAGTTATTGGAGAAAAACAATTGACAACGTTAAATGTTTGCTAATCCGAACATTTCAACTCTGCAAATAGAAAACCAAGTTAACGTATCTAAATCTAGAGTATCAACAATTTTAAAAAAGCACAAGTTTTATTCTTATAAATTGCATATTTCTCATACTTTACAAGCAAATGATAACATCCGTAGATTAACATTCTGCAGAAGGTTAATCAACAAAATTACGTAAAATGGTGATTTTATAAATACAATTTTATTGATAGATGCATCCTACGTTTCTAGTTGTGGATTATTTAATCATCATAACGAATATTGGGCTTACTATGGACTATTGGGCTCAGGATAATTCACACGTAGTAATTCTATGGCAAATGCAAGTGCGGTTCGGCTTTAATGTATTTTGTGGCATATTGGGAAATGATTTACATGGTGCTATACTCTTTCTAAGTGCACAACGTTATTTGGAAATTCTTCATAACAGGTATAGTACCAGTAAGATGGCGTCCCTCCACTCAATGCTAGAGATGTTATTACTTATTTAAATGGCCCTTTTCATATCAAAGTAATAGCGACTAATACAACTGTTCAGTGGTTAGCCAGATCTGCATACTTGATGCCTCTTGACTTTTATTTTGTAGGGTACTTTAGAAAATAAAATTTATGGAAGTAACTTCAATTATAATAATGTAGATAAACTTCGTGAACCAATGACAGAGGCTATAGAAGGCCTTATTCGCAACACATTGCGATAAGTAACTGGCAATATTCTAAAACGCTGTCAATTGTGTATAGCTTATTTTTGGCCATTTAGCCAATAACAGTCAGCATTTTGAGCATTTTTTATAATTTATTGTTATTTTACTACTTAGTTGTATTACGTTTTTTTATTTGTTTTACATTTGTTTTAAAAATAATTTATAGAATAAAAATAAAAATGAGAACAATTGATTTATCCCATATTTTTTATTTTGACATAGGTTGTTATACATCGCTGAAAAGAAAAAAAAATCGATTTAACCGTGTAAAACTCAAATATGGCGGCCATTTAAAATAAGAAAGTTCCTATTTATATCTCGGAAACGGCCATCTTGACTTTTATTTTGACTTGATTCTTCAGTTTGTGCGATCGAACCAAGTAACTGTTATTTTAAACTTATTTCCGCATCTTTAATAATTATGGAAATATCGTAGTTTTTAGAAAATCGCAAGTTTTAGTTTTTTTAGAATATTTTCTAAACAGCTCGAACTTTTGAAAATTTTTCAACATCTGAACCAATATACAAACCTGCATGACATTGCCCATTTAACCATATCTCTAGCTATCAAAATATTTCAAACTAACAAAGATACCCATGCAATCCTACTCTATTTAGGACACCTTGTATAATGCTATTTCTGGAAATTGTTCTGGTTTCGCCTTCAACACTCTTTTTAGCCCTTGTTTTTGGACTGTTGTATTTTTCTGCGTCCAAAATTTCGGTAATCTTCTTTAGCAACTTCTCAAAATGTCTTCAACATCATCAGGAATACAGCCATTCCTCGCTTTCATTAACATTCTGAATTCACTGCAAGTAGTATTTTCTGTTGAACACGCTTACATTGTTTTTCGCTTGGTCAAAACAAGCGTGTTCCAGGTACTGATATCTTCGGTACTAATCGACATTAGTAGTAATTAAGAAATACACAACGGTTAGTAGTCGCTTATGGTAGGTCACTTTTAGGTTACGAAATATGTGAACGGAGATACAAGTTGCAAAATCTTGGCGAAGTCCGGTGCAACCCGAATGTTTACTTCGCGAAACGTAGTTATCCCGCTCGTTATTATTCAAACTATACAGTGGCGTAGACTAAATACATTTATGGGAACTCATGAAACTTGTTTTACTTACGTTAACAACATTTGTAAACTTACTGCATATACTTTTGTGATTGTGTATTTAAATGTATAAAATATGTTGTAAACTAAGGCGTATTTGATTTACGTAATAAATATTGCAAATAAAATTAAATTTAAATATGGGAGGCAATTTTTTGTCGTTTAGTTGGTAGAGGAAATTCGGATGGCGCTACAACCTCGTCTACTCAATTTAACATAGAGATGTCGCTTCTTTAGGTATATATTCTTTGAGCTGAACTAAAGTTAGAGTTGATTGCTTAGTTAAGATACCGATTTGTTCCTCGACTATAAATTATGTATAGTCGTCTTTTTATTTAAAAATCCACCAACATTGAAACTTCTCTCGAAAGTACTAGTGGCAACTCTATTAGTGTCATTAGTTTCTTGAAAACGAGGTTACAGTTCAATATGTAGTGATTTTTGTTTTGACCAACATAAAGCAACAGGTTGTGTATCTTAAAAAAAGCGGATTATATGCGTACCATCTCTACTAGGTTATTTACGCACAGTGCTATATAAATATACGCCATACGCAATAAAAATTGTTAATAACAACTTATATTTTTACTTTCGGGAAGGATATCCATTTTCTAATTAGTGCGTACTACAAGGACTGGGTAGTCGAAACCGAAAATTATCAAATCACGTATTCTCAGTGCCTGGCCCGTACAAGAGAACAGGTGAAAATTACAAGTTGTCTCCATCAAATTACATGGAGATCCCAAGATACTGGCCGTCACCGAACCCTTCCACCGCTTCGTCCATCAATTAATCCGGAACCATGAGGGGCAATTACACGGAAACAAAAGCACAGAAGAAGCAAAGGGGCGCCGAAGACGTAGATATACCATCGGTGAGCGCGAGCGTGTGTTACCACTCTTCAGCGGGAATGCGGGGGGTGGGGGCATTGGACAGGAAGGTCACGGACGGTCGGCCGAAGCGTGCGGCCATTAGCGTGCAGCCAAGAGGCCAAGAACGAAGACGAAGACGAAGACAGTGCTTGGCTCTGGAGAGAATCTAGAGATGACCAGGAATACGTGCAATTAGATAGTTATCTGGTCTCGAGTAGATCGAGGACTAGTCGGTGACCTCCAGAAGAGGTATGGATTCGGTGATTGCTTGTGATTACTTTGCGAAACAATGCACTTCTGACGCAAACTTGTAAAACTTAATTGTCGCAATGATGGATGCTAACAATGGATTTCATTGCTCGTTGGGATATAAGGAGGAAGCATGATTTCCCAGTTGCTCATTTGCACATGTAGATTAAAGATTACAAATTACATGGTTGAGAATTTGGCTTAAACCATAAGATGTACTTAAACTATGTTAACACGTTATATATTTGAAATGGTATATAGGTATTTAAAGTTATTGCAATGCAACGACAAGGCTAATGCAGCCGGGACTTATTTAATGATCCGGAGAAGAAAACTGCGTAAATAATCCATTTTTTTCTGAAAATGTCAGTAAAGTAGGTCAAATCTGCAGTAAAGTAACACATTATTGTACAAATTGGTTAGTCTACATTACATAATATTACTACAGAGTTCATAACACATTATGCCATAATTATTATTATCAAATCTAATTTACTAAACAAAGAAATTTAGTGCCTTGTTGAATAAATATCTATTAATATATGTACTGGGTCAGTTCTATTAAACATTTTTAAACAGCACATAATGTCTTCAACGTGTTATGTCCTACCACTAAATGTCCTATTTGAATGGGAGCGTTTCATTTTCAGGTCATTTTGAAAATTGCTAATTTTACATGTCAAACTAACTTTTCGTTATTTTATTAGTTATGTTATTTATGGTTTATGAAATAAAATATATATCCAAGAAAGCAAATAGTATTTATTTTCTCATAATGATGCTGGGCTTCTTATAAATAAATAATTTCACTAGGGTCGTCAGTTTATATACAGGGTGTTCCTTAATGACATGCTAATATTTAAGGGTGTAATTCTTCAGGTCATTTTATGAAGAAAATTTCATATGAACATATATCCGCAACGGATTAAATTTTTTGCTACAGGGTGTTGAATTTTTTTTTAAATCGTTATTTTTTTGTAATATCTCCGAAAACACTTTAGATATTATTTTCTATTTTGGTATGCGTTATTAGGATATACAACCACAAATTGTAGTTAGAAAAGCTATTCTATCGCTCCGCCAGTGGCGTCCCTGTAAACATGTCCTCTGATATTTTTTACAACAAAAGTGGTACGCCACTGTAATTTCTTCAATAGAATATTTTTTCTAAATAGCCTGGTCAATACTATAGAAAAACGGTCTCTTGCGTTTTTCTCGTCAGAGGCACAGTTCTTGATTAAAACAATTAAATTGAATTTGGAACTATTTATTAAAACTCTATTAACATCGATAATGATGTATTTTTTTAAATAAAAAATTGTCCATAATGCAACGATTAGGATAAACTACGTGTAAATGGTGGAGACAATTACACTGAAATGAGCAAGAGCTCCATCGTGCAAGTACCACATTTTATTCCTTAACGCAATTGGTACATCTTCAAGCAGCAGAGGTATTTGTTCTTGTGGGAAATGCAGATAAGACTGTCCATTAAGGCGTCGTCGCAGAAAAAATGTATAAGATTATTACTAATAATTCCTTCTTCTTTATATGGCATCTCCTTTCAGGAGGTTTCCAATCATCATCGCTATCTTCACCTTGGAGGGCGGCAGCTCGGAATAACCCTTGGGATGTGGTATACTATTCTCTCAGGTTACACAGCCATGAGCATCTGTATCTACCGATGTTCCTCTTGCCCATTACTTTCCCTTGCATTATCAGTTGGAGCAGTTCTTACTTTTTTCCTCTGGATATATGGCCTAGATATTGTAGCTTCCTTCTTTTTCTTGTGTATATGATTTCACGTTGTTTGTTCATGCGTTACATTACACTGATGTTCGTCACTTTGTCGGTCCATGATATTGTTAGCATTCGTCTATAACACCACATCACAAAGGCTTCTAGCTTTTTTATTTCTGCTTGCTTTAAAGTCCATGCTTCCATTCCATAAAGTAGAATGGAGAACAAGTAGCCTCTTAGCATTCTTGTATGCAGATCAAGTTTTAGTTGTCTATCACAAAGAAACACACGCATTTTAAGAAATGTGCTTCTGACTATTTCAATTCTGGTTTTAATTTCTAGTGTTTGGTCTACGGTATTGGTTATCCATGTACCAAGGTATTTATATTTAGTTTCCTTTTCTATACGCGTGTTGTCCATGTATAAGTCTTAATATTGTATTCCGCCTTTTGTTATGACCATGTACTTCGTCTTTTTCAGATTCATCTTGAGACCGTACTCTAGACCGACATCATTTAACTTATTTGTTAAACTCTGAAGGTCTGCAAGATTCTTTGCTATAACAACAGTGTCATCGGCATACCTTAAGTTGTTGACCGTCTGACCGTTTATTGTGATTCCAGTGTATTCTTCACTTAGGGCCTGTCTGAATATCTCTTCGGAGTATAGATTAAATAGCATTGGGGACAGTATACAACCCTGTCGTGCCCGTCTTAGAATCCGCATTTCGTCAGATTCGTCATTGTCTACTTTTATCGTCGCTGTTTGGTTCCAGTAGAGCGATTCAATAATCTGAATGTCTCGAGTGTCGATGTTTCGTTGTTTCAGTATATTTATTAGAATATCATGGCGTTCTTTATCAAAGGCCTTTTTAGTCTATGAAGCATTCGTTAATATCTATGTTCATGTCTAAACATCTCTGTGTTAGTACATTCAAACTGAATTATGCCTCCCTTGTACCAAAGCCATTCCTGAAACCAAATTGAGTGTTTCCTATGCCATTTTCTAGCTTGTTATCTAGTCTCTTGTGAATAACTTTGAGAAATGCTTTTAGTGTATGACTCATTAGACTGATAGTCCTGTAGTCACTTCATTCTCTGGCGTTTGTTTTTTTTTTGGTATAGTTATGAAGGTAGATTTTATCCATTGTTTAGGTATCAGTCCGGTTCTATACATTGTATTAAATAGATCTACCATAATATCGAGCTGGTCCTTATTTATTAGTTTTAAGAGTTCGCTTGGTATTTCGTCTGGTCCCACTGCTTTTCAGTTTTTAATGTCTTTAAGGCATAGAGAACTTCTTCTTTCAATATATTTGGTCCTTCTGTGTTATTCTGCTTGGTTCTAGTATTTCTTGTGTCATGAAAGAGTTCTACTATATTTTCTTTCCACCTTATTGGTTTTTGTGCTGGTTCTATTATGATCTTCCCCTTTTTATTTTTTATAATGGTGGTTTGTCTTTTCTCGATGTTCCTGTTAAATCTTTGATTTCTTTATGTAGATTTCTGTTGTCGTATTTTGATTGTAGTTCTTCTATGTATTCACATTTTGCAGTTAGCCATTTTTCTTTTTCTTCCCGGATTTCCCTTGTTATATTTCTTTGCAGCTCTTTATAATTTTTGGGATTGTTTTTGTTTTTCCTTCGTTCTTCCATAAGAAGGAGGATTTCTTGTGTTATCCATTTTTGTTTAGGTTTTGTCTTGCCTGGTGTCAATTGATCTTTACTTCCTTCTATTAGTGCTGTTTTTATATTATCCCATTTCTTATCTATCTTTGGGATTGTAGTAGTATGTCGTATTTCATTATTATGATCGTATTTATCATTATTCACAATAATTCCTGCCATACATTAACCGAAAATTGCTCTTTGAAATGGGTTTCGGTTATAGCATGGGGATTTTCGCCCACTCATGATTGTTATGGAAATTTTCAATAACATTCCTAGAAACATTTGCTTCGTCTGCGAACAAAATTTGTGACTCAAACTGCTGATTAAGTGTAACATTTTGAAGGTACCACTGACAGAAGTTCACACGCTGTGGAAAATCCCTAGGAAGTAATGCCTGTACTCTTAGATATGGTATGGATACAACAAAAAATCAACCAAAATTCGCCTAACAATTTGATGACAAATATTCAGAGCTCTAGCGGTCTTCCTCGTACTCGTCTCGAGATGTTCTTCGATTTCCTGCAGCACCGCTTCTTCAATTTCAGGTAATCTGACAGTTCGAGGTCTACCTTCCGTATCTTATGGAGGCTACCAGTTTCATAAAGGAGGCGATGAATGTTCGAAAAATTTCGACTATCAGGTAAGGCACGATTAGGATAAATTTACTGATAAATACGTCATGCTGCTGTTGGATTACGGTCTGCGAGACCGTATACGTAATGCTTGTCCGCCATTTCCGTATTAGTATAATTCACCATAATTTACCGAGATATTCGAATAGAAACAGCGAAACAATACAGTAAATTTAATGAAACACTAAAAATCGAACAACGCCTACTACAACTTACTTTATGTCAACAATTATTGTTTTGAATGATATTTGTAAAAACTTTATATGTTTCATACTAACTAGATTTATTGTTCAAAATTTATTCATCAATATGAACAGAGATATTAAAACAATAACGATTTAAAAAAATATTTCAACCCCCTGTAGCAAAAAATTTAAGCCCTTGCGGACATATGTTCATATGAAATTTTCTTCATAAAATGACATTAGGAATTACACCATTAAATATTTGCACGCCATTAAGGAACACCCTTTATATATTGAAGTATCGGTATGTAATATAAATGGTAAGTATTACACTAATCAAAAACTGTCAGTATTTTCATCAATGTACTTGCAAATAGAACAATTTATCAGAATGTACGCTAATCTGACCTATTTTGTTTTTAAATAAAAATAGCAGTTTCTAAATTTGTGGTGGTTTGTGTAACACTAATGAGGCATTTGTCAAAATTACAACCTACAACCTACAACATTTCGAAGCTTCGAAAAATTAAATTTTCCAGGCTATTAACGCACTCAAATGACAATTGACGCACCCAAGTCCGATAACACTCTATTACAAACGCAAAAAAAAAATATATATTATAATCATTAATATATTTGTTCTTTAGAACAATTATGATACCTATATATTCAATGTAAATGTAACGGTTTACATACTTTGGACTCAAGCTGCAAGAATTTCGGCGAATATTGAGGTCACCAATCGCAATCCACACGCAAATAAGGTCGTAGTCGATTAAGTGGCTGATCAAACAAGTTACATCACTTACAGTGGTGTCATTGTTACAAGAACATATGTCGGCGCTTTGTTGTGCAATAATCTACGGCGATTGTGCATCGTGTGAAACTCTTTGAAAACTTACATGGAAGGAAGAAGAAGTGGCATAGCATACGCCAGCTAAGGGAGCGTACTATTTCAGAATTGCACCATCTAGCTCTATCGCATTGTGAAGAGATAATAATTGTATTGGCTGTCAATTTAAGAATTTAGTTGGCAGACATACAAATATACAATATTCCGAGCGTTGCCCTTGCTCAGTTGGTAATTTTCAAACGCATTGATTTTTAATCGTTGAATCTTCCTCATTCCACCATCTAATGGCCTTCATGTCGCCTCCCCCACCCCCTCGGTCATCACGCACTCCGGCGGCCTCAACCTTACAAATACCGACCGTGATGAGCACTTCTCCACCGTGCACTTTACATTCCATTATTTATTACACGTTATAAATGATTATTAAACGTCCGAGCGCCGTTTCTTTGTGTTAATCTTATGTCCGTGCGCCGTTCATTATCTCTCGGCCACGCTGCAAGACAACAATAAACGTGATCTCGTATATTCTCCCTGGGAGCCTAGCGCATATACATATGGCATGCAGGCACGAAGAGAGCGAAAGAGAAGGCAGGAGGAGCCTGAGTCCATATCTCCCGAGAAAACGGGTCTCTGTGGCTCCTCTCGTCCGTGGAATGCACGGCTCTAATGGCGCGATCTCGACCTATGCCTCAGGAAGGACTGATAGACTGACGGTGGTAGAGTTTCACAAGAAGGTTCACAAGAACCAGCTGAACATTTAAAACGTTATAAAGCAGAAATGATAGATGGAAAAATGTTGATAAGAAAACAAGTAAAATATTTAGTTTATCTTTGTTTGCCACAAAACATGCAGACAGACAAATGTAGTGTATGCCAGATCATTTGTCACTTTTTACTTCAAACCAAAACCCCTCCTCTCTCCTATCTGGCCGGGCAACAGAAATGCAAATGCATTTCTTGGAGCATACTAGTGTATTGAGCTATGACAGTGAGCTCGAAGTCCCTGACTAATGCGGTTGCTTATTCAAAATCACTTCATTTCTAAGCGATCAAAGGAATAAATTTATGGTTTTATGGCTCAAAACCACTGCCATGGTTTTGGTGTGCATTCTCATTAGTCCAATTCAACCATCGGGGATTTTGGTTTTATGGAAAAAGTGACAAATTATCTGGCATGAGCGCTGGTTAGGCTGACAGGTTAGAACGCTTGCTTAGCATGCACGAAGACCTGGGTTCGAGCCCCTATACAGGTTGTACATTTGTACTGAGAAACTAGTGCCATTCGCCGTTGGGAGCTCATTAACAGCGCACTAGAGATCGGAGGTGAGTTACTAGATTAACAAGTCCTAACTCAATACACACACTTACACAAATTACACGGTAAAAGGACCCTCGTTGGTCGATAGCCAGTTTGGGATAATATTCTTAATACAGTCACTACTACACTACTATCTAGCATGGACTGTAGATCTAAGTATAAATAGATGATTTAGGTCTAAGTATAAATAGATGATTTAAACCTTGTTTCCAATTGTCTGAATTATTTGTAATTAGTACGACGGTACATTTTCAGGGAAATTTAAAAAAGTGCAATAGTAAACATACATGCACCAACTGAAGATGCAGGTATAGAGGTGAAGGAGGAATTTTATACCAAGCTGGATAGAGAGTATGAAAGTATACCTAGATATGTTCTTAAAATAGTTATGGGGGATGCTAACGCGAAAATTGGAAGGGAAGAAGCCTTAAGGCCCACCAGTGGCATATTCAGCAAGCACCAAAACACAATTGAGAATGGTCAACTGCTAATAGATTTCACAAAAGAGAAAGAGATGATAATAAAGACAACATACTACCAGAAAAAGGATATATACAAAGGCACTTGGAGGTCCCCAGATGGAACATTTGTGAATCAGATAGATCACGTGCTGATAGAAAAGGACCAAGAAAGAAGGACATTTTCAGGGAAATTTCAAAAAAGTGCAATAGTAAACATACATGCACCAACTGAAGATGCAGGTATAGACGTAAAGGAGAAATTTTATACCAAGCTGGATAAAGAGAATGAAAGTATACATAGATATGTTCTTAAAATAGTTATGTGGGATGCTAACGCGAAAATTGGAAGGGAAGAAGCCTTCAGGCCCACCATTGTCATATTCAGCAAGCACAAAAACACAAATAAGAATGGTCAACTGCTAATAGATTTCGCAAAAGAGAAAGAGATGATAATAAAGAGCATATCCTACCAGAAAAAGGATATATACAAAGGCACTTGGAGATCCCCAGATGGAACATATGTGAATCAGATTGATCATGTGCTAATAGAAAAGGACCAAGAAAGATGTGTAAAAGATATAAGGTCATACAGGGGCCCAGGTGCAGATTCGGACCACTTCCTAATAAGGGTTAAAATAAAACTGGAAATCCCAAACAGAGAAACCAGAGGAGAAAATTGGAACAAAAGAATAAGGTAATAAGAATAACAACAGAGGAAGAAAGACATAAGTACAAAGAGAGGCTAAACAAAGAATTGGTTGCGATACTGAACAGAGATGACATAGAACGGTTATGGGAAGATATAAGCAATCGGGTAAGAGAAACAGCTGAACAATACCAAGGAAGTTAAAATAACAAAACAAGGAAATGGTTCGATGATGAATGCAAGGAGATACTAGACAAGAGAAGAGAGGCAAAAACAAAAATGATAATAAGCAAAAAGAATAAAGATAAAAACAAATATAACGAACTAAGGAAAAATGCAAGAAAAAACTACCAGAAAAGAAAAGAAGAAATAATGAGATGGTAATTACAGAAATAGAAAAAAGAAACACCAGAGCAAGGAAATAAGAAACCTGTACCAAAGGTTAAGAAAAGAGAGGAAGGGGTATCAGCAACATCCAGTATTTTATAGGCATAAAAAAGGAGACCTAATCGGAGAAACAAAGGACATTATCAAAATGTGGAAACAGCATTTTTCGGAACTGCTAAGCCAGAGCGTACATCGAGAAGAAGTAATAGAGGAGACGGGCGAAATAACGAAGGACAATAACCAAGAAGAAGAAGCACCACCATCTCTAAAGAACATAGAAGAAATAATCAAGAATTTAAAGAAAAAAAAGCCCATGTAATGATGACATAAGTGCAGAACTATACAAGTATGGAGGGGAGAAGGTAGCAAAATGGTTCCAGATACTCTGTGACAAAATATGGGCGCAGGAAAATATGGGCGTTATTAGTACCCATCTACAAGAAGGGAGAACTAAGGAGAAATGCAAGAAAATACTACGAGAAAATAAAAGAAGAAATAATGAGATGGTAATTACAGAAATAGAAGAAAAAAAACTACCAGAACTAGGAAATAAGAAACCTCTACCACGGCTGAAGAAAATAGAGAAAGGGTTATCAGCAATAACCAGTATTTTATAGGAATGAAAAGGGAGACCTAATCGGAGAAGCAGGGGACATCATCGAAATGTGGAAACAGCATTTTTCGGAACTGGTAAGCGAAAACGTAAATCGAGAAGAAGTAATAGAGGAGACGAACGAAATAACGAAGGACAATAACCAAGAAGAAGAAGCACCACCATCTCTAAAAAACATAGAAGAAACAATCAAGAATTTAAAGAAGAACAAAAGCCCAGGTAATGATTATATAAGTGCATAACTATACAAGTATGGAGGGGAGCAGGTAGCAAAATGGTTCCACATACTCTGTGAGAAAATATGGCCGTTATTAATACCCATTTACAAGAAGGGAGACAACATAAAATATGAAGGCTATAGAAGAATAGCCCTGTTAAATGTGGTATACAAAATCTTCTCCACACACTTAAAGAACATAAAGAACATAGTTTCATCTAAAATAGAAGTAACATTAGGGGAATATCTGTGTGGTTCTAGAAGAGGAAGATCAGTAGTGGACCAAATATTTGCCTTGCGGGAGATACAAGCAGAAAGCAGAGAGCATAGTAAGGAATCATTCATACTATTCATAGATTTTAAATAGGCATCTGATAAAGTAAAAAGAAGCGAGCTGTATAAAGCACTAATACCCGGTCGCATCATTATTTTCAACCAAGTTATGTAACCCTGAGTTATATTTATGTCAGAGTGACGTTTCGAATCAGTAGCAAAATTTGATGATGTGGAGTAACGTATAGCAAGAAAACCCCTCGGGTTAAATAAAACGGGTCACTTGTGAATGAATCGAGTTCGTATAACTCGCATTATATGTTTTATTTCAGATCTGAAGTCATTTTTGAGGTTAACTCAGAGTTAAATTTATAACCTCGAGTTAATATTTAACTCGCGTTGCTGCAACTGGGCATAAGAGAACTAGGAATAAAAGGGAAGTTATTGAGGTTAATAGTACTGAGTTTAAAAGAGGCTAACAATAGAGTAAAAGTGAAAAACAAAGTGTCAGGGAAATTTGGAGCAGAGGAGCGGTTGAGACAACCTAGACTAGTGGTTGAGACAAGGGGAGCCACTAGCTTTAGCACTCTTTAACTGTGCGTTGGAGTATATAATGAGAAAAGCAGGCATAAATAGATCAGGGTTGTTATACCATAAAAAAACATCAGTGCCTGGCGTTTGCGGATGATGTCACAGTAATCACAAGGAGTAAAAAAGAGCTACAAAGAAAATTCAAGCTCAGGCCAAAGACTGATCAGTTTTGAAAACTGTTTTGAATCGTGCATTCTTATTCTGATTGAATTCTGTTTGTAATATATACGATTAAAACAGTTTCTCTTTGACTTTTAGTACTGATCTTATCGCTGCAATGGTGCATCAGCTAAGATCGCTTACACGATCTACACATTCAAAGAGTATATACAGTCTGTTCGATAAAAAGGGCCCAAGACTATAGCGAGGTCATATGTTATTTAATCCTCAATAAATCATATATATATATATATATATATATATATATATATATATATATATAAAATTGTTGCAAAAAAATTATATTATAACCCGAGTAAATTATTTTTTCAACTTAGAGCTCCCATTTAATAATATATATATATATATATAAATATATATATATATATATATATATATATATATATATATATATATATATATATATATATATATATATATATATATACTATTAAATGGGAGCTCTAAGTTGAAAAAAAAAACACCATCATTTATTTGTTGTGGCGTCACCAAATTTTTTTTATATGGCTTTGTATATATTTTTTGGTGTAATCTTGTAAAGCATTTTACGTACTTTTCACCGGCCTAAATTTTTACTAGGGTTATAATATAATTTTTTTGCAACATATGTGAAAAACTGATGTAAGCTAGTAGGCTGTTCAATACTAAATTCTCTGGAATAGACAATTGGTTTTAAAATTACATTTTAAACAATAAACTCCAACTCAAAATGAACCCCTACTGCATAGCCTGTTTTGACAACTTTTATGTGACATTCTAATAATTATTTGAATACATTTCGTTTGTTGGTCGGATTTTGATAGTACGATAAAGTTGCGGATAATTATCTTACAGTTTGAAAGACCCCTAACGAGGATAATAAACGTACTGGTAAAGTTTTGGATAATTATCTTAGAGTTTGAAAGGCCCCTAACGAGGTCAAAAAAGGTACAATTCAGGTAGTTTACAACAACGTAGAAATATCTAACCAGGAGATAACTAATTGGCACTCCTTGTAAAATGTTCAAAACACCTTAAAATCCCCACAAAATGCTTCAAATTTCAATAATAATCGTCGAAATCTGTTAAATTCAAAGCTACAACTAAGAAACACTGTCAAATTTTCAGCAGTTACTACCCGAATCCGTCATTTGTTTTATTATCTTAGAGTTTGAAAGGTCTCTAACGAGGACAAGAAAGGAACAATTCAGGTAGTTTACAACTTTTACAGTCATATTAGACGCTACCGTGCTCTGAATAATTAATTTCAAAATCAACAACACGTGATATTAACGATTTTTAATTGTGCCCTTCAAAATTATTAGAACATACTCTGAACATTTTTAGATGAATCTCAAAATAGCAAAACTACAATTATGGTGATATTTGTAACGAATCTAATAATAAAATCAGCCATTTGGCTTTTTTTTAGAAAAAAATAAGATCTAATATTTTCAATTTATACAAAGAATTGGCAAAATTAAGTAGAGGTTTTATCCGATATCATTCTTTCACTTAAAGTTGGGACCAGATGAACTTTTTCGTATAATTGTTAGGTATGGACGCGGCAAAATAAGTTGTTTCACTACTCGTTACCCGATACTTACAAAAACTTGGAATGGGTTACACCCAAGTTAATCTGTTTAGATTGCTAAGAAGAAGTATGTACCTTCTTATATGTATTCTTATTCCGTATTAGCTCTCCTGGCCTAGCAGGCCCATGGCTTGATTTACAATTTTTCTCCATGCTCTTTTATCCTTCACTTTTTCCTTCAGACTGGTAACGTAGCATTCTTCCAAGTCTTTTTTTACTTCCTCGTACCATCTTGCTTTAGGTCTGCCTCGTTTCTTTTTTCCCCCAATACTGGATTCCATTATTTTCCTTGGCGTATGGTCATCATGATGTGTGCCATCCATCTTATTCTTTGCCCTTTTATCACTCCTATTATGTCGGGTCCGTTGTACAATTCCTGTAGTTCCTTGTTTGTTCTCCGTATCCGGATATCTGGTAGTATTTCGCCTCCGTAAATCTTTCTTAGAATTTTTCGCTCCCAAATTCTGAATATCTTACTTTTGGCCGTGCATAGTGTCCAAGTTTCACTCCCGAATATATTGCTATTGGTCTTATTATGGTTTTATATAATTTTATTTTTAACTTCCTGGATACGTCTTTGTTGTGGAGTATTCTTTTTGGTGCGTATACGCGGCAGTTTGCCATCATCAGTCTTCTTTGAATTTCCCTCTTTATGTCTGGTTCTCTATAAAATTTCGTGCCGAGGTATGTGAAGCTCTCTACTTTCTGGAGTTTATACGTTTTTCCCTGATTTTGTATATTCAGGCTTCCTTCCTTGTTAAATAACCCATCCGTCCATGTCATGAATTTAGTTTTGCTCTCATTTATTTCGACCGTAGCTATTGTAAATGTAAATAATTTGGCAGATATTGGCAGTTACAGTAAAAAATTGTACAGAGTTTCATAGCTAGTGAAAAAACTTGAATGATTTTAGAGTTTCAGTAAAAAAATGACAATTTTGACATAAGCAATTGAAAACTAGTCAAATTTTGACGCAGTCAATTGAAAATTTGCGATATTTGTATAGTTGCAATTAAACATTTGACAGATTTGAATGTTTAAAATTGAAAATATGACAGATTTCGATAGTTGCAATTGAAAGTTTGATAGATTTGGGCAGTTGAAATTAAATATTTGACAGATTTTTACAGTTGCAATTGAACATTTCACAAAATATGACAGCTGCAATTCAAAATATGATAGATTTGGATGTTTGCAAATGAAAATTTGATAGAATTGTAGTGTGGTGAAGGTCAACTAGTACGGAATTGATTAGCAAGACCACGTATGCCGAAGAGAATCAAGTAGCCTTGAAAAGGGTATCCATGGAAATGGGAAAAATATAAAATTAGTAGATTTGTGATATAAAACTGTATCGATAAAATATTCTTCTCACATTATCTGTACAACCACCTAAATATATACTCTAAAAAGTAAGTCATAAATATTACAGTTTTAGAAAGATTAACTAGAAAATTTAACAAAAACAAATCGTTGCAATAAAAAAATTGACAGATTTGAACTATTCCAGTTGAAACTTTATCTTGACAATCTTGACAGTTTGTTTGGACCGTTGATGTTAAAAATTCAGATTCTATTTGTTTCAGACATTAATTTAACAGGTTTCCCCATATTCACTTTTGATATAAAACAAATGAGGGATTCGGGTAGTAACTGCTGAAAATTTGACAGTGTTTCTTAGTTGTAGCTTTGAATTTAACAGATTTCGACGATTATTATTGAAATTTGAAGCATTTTGTGGGGATTTTAAGGTTTTTTGAACATTTTACAAGGAGTGCCAATTAGTTATCTCCTGGTTAGATATTCCTACGTTGTTGTAAACTACCTGAATTGTACCTTTTTTGACCTCGTTAGGGGCCTTTCAAACTCTAAGATAATTATCCACAACTTTACCAGTACGTTTAGGAAGGAAGGAAGGAAGGAAGGAAAAAGTGAAGGATAAAAGAGCATGGAGAGAAATTGTAAATCAAGCCATGGGCCTGCTAGGCCAGGAGAGCTAATACGGAATAAGAATACATATAAGAAGGTACATACTTCTTCTTAGCAATCAAAACAGATTAACTTGGGTGTAACCCATTCCAAGTTTTTGTAAGTATCGGGTAACGAGTAGTGAAACAACTTATTTTGCCGCGTCCATACCTAACAATTATACGAAAAAGTTCATCTGGTCCCAACTTTAAGTGAAAGAATGATATCGGATAAAACCTCTACTTAATTTTGCCAATTCTTTGTATAAATTGAAAATATTATATCTTATTTTTTTCTAAAAAAAAGCCAAATGGCTGATTTTATTATTAGATTCGTTACAAATATCACCATAATTGTAGTTTTGCTATTTTGAGATTCATCTAAAAATGTTCAGAGTATGTTCTAATAATTTTGAAGGGCACAATTAAAAATCGTTAATATCACGTGTTGTTGATTTTGAAATTAATTATTCAGAGCACGGTAGCGTCTAATATGACTGTAAAAGTTGTTTGTTAGCTACACCTTTTTCTCTCGGGCAATTAAACCGAAATGGTAGCACCAGTTGGCCGCTTTCTTTTCCAATAAATCAACCGGCCGGTCGATTTGCTACCGTCTGATTAACAAACATGCGTCTCCGCCCCCGCACCCCCCGCCTAATTACCCTAATCGGCCTAATTAAGCGCGGCCGTAAATAAAGAGAGGCGATTTTTGGGCTCGGCGTCGGGCCAGCGGACTATCTCACTCACTTCCGGCACAAGCCGCTAGCGATCAACACCCATGTCCGGAATTGCCGGATTCTGAGCGTCTCTGGAGCTTCATGATTGTCTGCAACTTGACAGTGTCCAGAGGAGGTTTTTAATGTTTTTGTACCAGCGGCCCATTTTTGTTGAGAATAAATTTTTGTAGTAGTGAATTTTATCATGTTCCCGTGCAAAATGCAAATCTTTTAATATTTTCAATACTTCCGCAATGTTTTGCAACCTCCCACATATGTTTTTAAATGACCCTCTGACGGTCAAGATCCTCAGTGTAAGAACCAATATTGCAGCTTCAGGAATATCAGTACGATCAAGATGACATCCCAGACGACTTGTATCGTCACTTCTGAAATACCCTCAGATCCGATTATGTCTGGAGTTTCCAGCATACTTGGATTTCCCAAAACATAAACGAGAAATTGCAAAGCGGTTAGCTTAAATGTAGGTAGTTTAAGTCGTTGTGAGTTAAGAAAGAAGTTGAGGACCTTAATCAATAAGAAAAATCTATACTTAAGATTGCATAATTCTTCCTTTCTGCGACTTTCTCTTCTATCGACTTCTATCGACTACCCATATTTTCTATATTCTACATATTTCTCTACCTCAAAGGTTCTCATTTTCATCTTACTTAACTCACCATATACTACAAACTTAATGTAATTTTCGTTAAAATAATAAATTAATATTATAATAACCTTATAAACAATAATAATTCAAATAACGCAATAATTCAAATAACCTTATATGAGTATATTCGTAAGTTATACAACTAGAGTCTTGATGAGGGGTTCGGGTTTATATTAAAAATTGCACATGTTCAAAAATCAGTTTTGTGGGAAATATAAAAAAACTTCCACTTTAGTTATACTCAAAGTACTGGGAAAATAAATCAGGCTATTCTGTTGTATTTTTTTCAACTTAAAAATAAAAATGATTTTAAATAAGAACTGTGAAATAAGAGAAAAAACGGGGAAGAAAGTTGGACTTGTGTTGTTTTTAGGTGGTATTTTTTGAATACAAACAAATAAAAAAATTAAGTTTAAATACAAAAACTTTACTTTTAAAAAAAATTAAATGAAAATTAAGACTCTTCACAACCACTACTGTTGTCATCCTCGTCCAGTTCGAGTTCCTCATCAACAACGCTTAAATATTGCTCAGCAAAATACTGTTCATAAAATGATATATTTTGCGGTTCCTTTAAGAAACCCATTAAGTCCTTAAGATTCTTCAGTTTTGCTGATGATTTTTCTTGCTTTTTGTGCAGATATTGACACTGAAGAAAGAAACCTCATGGACATGTGGCATTTTTAAAGAATTGTTATATTTTCATTGGACTGTTACACGCGACTTGTATTGTTTTTCGAGAAAACGGGTTTGTTAGTGCATAGACAATGGTCTTCGGCACCGTTTACTGTTAATAACTCGATTTGGGCATTTTTGGACTTGTGTTGTTTTTAAAATAAACGCCTCAAACTGTATATCGATTACACTGGCCAACACAATTTTTGTCCCTTAGACATAAATAGCCCATTCCGATAATTTTGTTTTGCTGATTTCAGAAACGTCAACTAAAACAAAATACGTCAGGTTCAAATAACTCGCCCTAAACATTCATTATTCAATTTATAATTCAAACATTAAGTGTTATAAAAAGCGCATTTTTAGAAAGTAAAATATACTGTTTTAGAATTGTTTGAGTATTTTTGCTATGTTGGCCTAATACGAGGGCTGTTTGACGGAAGAGTGACTTTTTAATGAAAACGTTATTTTTCTGTTGAAAAAATATTTTATATTTCAACATAACACCCTTTTAACTGTACACACTTAGCCCAGCGAGTTTACAGTTTGTTTAAACCTTCCAAAAAGTAATCTTTCGGAATGTCTTCAAAGTATGCATTGGTCTCGGTTATCACCTCTTCATTTGCCTAAAATCTTTTTCCACCCAGCCATTTTTAAAATTAGGAAATAATAAGAAATCACTGGGACCCACCCAGATCTGGCGAGTATGGTGGATAAAGCAGTAATTCGTAATGCAATTCAGCCAATTTAGTTGTAGCAATTACAGACGAATGTGAGGGCGCATTTTCGTGATGGAACAACACTTTTTTCTTCATCAAATGCGGTCGTTGTTTTTCAAGTTCGGCTTCAAAACGTGTTTGCATAATCAGCATAATACTGGCCAGTTATCGTTTTTCCTTTTTGTAAACAATTAATAAAGATTACACCTTTAGAATCCCAAAAAAAACTGTGACCATGACCTTATTGGTCAAAAAAGTGTTTTTGCCTTTTAGGGGGCATGTTCGCATGGATAAATCCATTATTTAGACTGTATTCTTGTTTCTGGAGTATAATGATGTATCCAAGTTTCATCTACTGTGACATATGGACGACAAAAATCCTTTGAATTACATTGAAGGCGGCCAAACATTCTTCTGAATTCTTAATGCGAGCGCGCATTTGATCACCATTAAGCAAACGCGGCAACCATTTCGCGGATAGCTGTTTCTTATTGAAATGTTCATGCAAAATATTGTATACCCGTTCGGTTGAGATGTTTACTTAATTAGCTATCTCACGAACTTTTATTCGACGATTGCCAATTACATTGCCATAGAGTTTAGTAACCATTTCTGGAGTAGTTACAGTAAATGATGGTTTTGGACGATCTGCACAAACCGTGCTCATATGGCCACTTTTAAAAGCAGAAACCACTTACAAATCATTCCATTCCACGGAGCAGATTCTGGATAATATTTACGTAACTTTTCCTCGGTTTCTTTAATTTTTTTTTCACGTAGAAAATAATGTTTAATCAACTGTCGAAATTATATTTTCTTCATATTTACACAACAACGAAAACAGTTTTCTTCAAATAAGTATAAAACATAATCTATCTGTCAGATTGGTGCCAAATTTTGACAGTAGACCTCCGAAAGACCTCAGCAGCTAGCAACATAATCATTATAGCGAAAGTGTTACCAACCTTCTTCCGTCAAACAGCCCTCGTATACAAAAAAATATATGGATATTTTAGCCAATATTAAACATTAGACATTATTACAATTACACATTGTTACAAATTTTTCAAGAAAAATTTGAAAAATTTGGTGAAAAAATTATACTTTTTTGTATATTTTTTTAATTGCAACTTGTTGGCATGTACCGAACTGTTTGTACTGTATGAACTGTATGTATGTACATGAACTGTATTTCGTAGAATTACTTTTTAAATTCTAGAAACAGTTTCGGTGTTTATGTTATAAAATATTCGATGATTATGGTAACGAAAATTGGGTGTTTATGTTAATTGGCAGGAAGGTTTATTTACTGGTATTATAAAAATTGAACTTAAACGATATTTTATAGAACATAATATGTATTTTAATTTAATTGATTAATTATGACAATGACAATGACAATCATAACGAATTTTAATGAAGACAAATATTTTTAGGGGCAAAATTATAAAATTGATGATATTTTTTCGTATAAAAACAATTTTTTAATTAAAATTTAGGGCATCCATGGTTTTAATGATTGTAGTGACGGAAAAGGCAAGATTTAAAAAAAACCTATAATATTTTCAAGAAAAGTTCAAATTACTTACCCTAATGATGAATTTTAATGATGACAAATATGTTTAAAAAAATGGCCAGATTATAAATGTATGATGTATGATATATTTGCGTATAAAAACAATTTTTTAGTTAAAATTTAGAGCATCCCTGGTTTTAATGAGTGTACTGACGAAAATAGCAAGATTTTCAAACAAATCTAGAATCTTTTCAAGAAAAGTTCAAATTACCCTTAACTTTCTAAGTGTTGTGTTGGGTAAATTGCTGTGTAATATTGAATACATTATAACTTTGTACATTATACCAAATTTCTGTCGATTAAATGTAAATAAAAACGTGTATAATAAAATTATATGGAAATATACAAAAAAAAAATCATAATATTGTATTCTATAAATTGACATAGATTTCACAAGTTTTACAATATCAGTAAAAACCCTTCTGATTTAACATAAACTCGAGTTTTTATAGAATTTTCAAAGAAATACCACGAAATACTGATGGAAACGCCAACAGTTTCACAAAATAGTAAATAAAATACAAACAAAATAATGGTTTTTTCCGGCTTCCAATTTTTCGTCCGATTCAGTTCCGATTTAAAGTCCTGGTTGAAATACACAAGCAACATATTAAATCCAGAAATTAAAGAAGTGTTCGAGTTTGCAAGATTCGAGATTCAGTTAGATTCAAAATTCGGGGGAATTAATTTCTGATCGTTTTTTAAATAGCGGACGGAAAATCATATATACGTATTATTAGAGTAGCTGAGAATCTCTGAATCATCTGAGTACATGCAGGGCAGCGTTATTCTATGGGCAAATTGGCCAACGTCAGAGGCGCCTCAAATCAATATTATATTTTTATACTATTGTGTATGTACTTTTTATTCATATCTTGGGACAAGATTGTCTTTTTATTGGTGTGGGGGGTCTCCACCGAGAGGATTCGGAACCCGGAAGAGTCGGAATATTATACTTCTATTATTTGTTATTTAATAAGTACTCCTATTTATTTTTAATTATTATTCATTTAAGATATTTAAATTGTTTTTTCCAATTCGCATTATAAAAATGTTCATTATGTATATTGAATCTCATCGTTAAAACAACACTTTAATCGAATGGGTAAATAAAATGTTTACATTTTCACTTTATTCACTAAAACCATTTACAACGTGAATAAAGTTTAAAAAAATAGCTAAATTCGGACTACCCTTGAAATTTTCGTTGTCACCTGACAATGTGCCCCTTCACGCAAATTCTTCAATTCTGATAACGAATTGAAAAAAAAATCTTATATGATACACGTGAATAAAGCAATTTTATCCACTCGAAAACAATATCGCACTAGGATTCGCCTCTTGCGATAAACTATTTTTTCGTTGACAAAATTCGATTCACTTATTCCACAAATAGCTATTTATTCATATAAAGTTTATTTTGTTATGTTAAATACATTTAATACTTTCATTGATATTGTTTATTATGCAATTAATTATGCTAATTGTTAAATACAATTAAAGGAAAATTAACACTCTACATGGGAGGCCCAAATTCAAATTATTTATAAGCCATAACGCGCCGCTGAATACTTGAGATATACAACTGAAATTCCATTCCAGATTAGAGATTTTGGACACTATGGAGAGTACTGTTCAGAATCTCCGGAATACGCAGATATTCCTAAATATGAAATCGTCTACAGACAAATGAGAAGGTGCCTTTTCAAAACTGTTATATTTATTCAGATGGGATGAGTTAGGTCGGGTCAGGTTAGGTTAGGGAAGTTTTCTGAAACTTTCTCTAAAGTGTACCCATAGGAGGGTACTTGAAATCTTCAGAATAAGTACTGTGGAACATTTTCTTCTGGAAAGTATCTGTTAGACGTGGGAAATGAAACTTTATTACTTAAGCAAACAGCATTTATTGAGAGTTTGTCCAGCGAACCCAAAATGGTATTCTACTTACTGGTACAAAAACAAGACTCATAACAATATTCTTCGTGAAGATCCACCCCGCTCCAACTCCCCGTCGGGGCGCTTAAGAGGGGGTGCAGGCCAGTGGTGGTCGACAGGCATTGGTTGCCGTAATAGTATCCCTAAAGTCCACAATTTTCGCACTATTGAAATTTCTGAAATATGTACTATGAATTAAAGTTTAATGAGTTATAAAAATATGTTATTTTTTTTCAATTTTTTTCTCAAGTATTCGTTGCCGTACAATTTTTTTATACAGGGGATTTATAATAGGTGCAAAAAACTTTGTCATCATATTTTGGAAGTAATTTAAGATAAAAATGTCATATGGACATAGCATAGGTGTAAAAAATCTAATACAAAAATCAGTGATGGCTCGGAATTGCCGAAACAAACAATTTTAATTTATTTACTTTATAAATTTACATCTGTTTAAGTAAAACTTAAACTTTTATTCTGGATGCAAAGAAAAGGGGGAGAGGAAGACCTCAAACAACTTGGCTGACTAATGTCTAAAGGGACATTAAAGCACTAGGATTGAGAGATGAAGAAGCATGATTAGGAAAGCTGACCCCGAGTAATGGGAAAAGGCGAGGATAAAGAAGAAGAAGAACAAGATACATTTAAAGCTGTTGTAGTTCTCTAAATTATGGGAATATGACCTATGTCCATATGACATTTTTGTTTTAAAATTACGTCCCGAACAAAATGGCAAAGTTTCTAACAGCAATTATAAATCACCCCGTATATGGAATATAAAACTAGCCAGCTCGGACTACCCAAAATGTTCTTATCATAAGTGGTAATTTTTACTTGTAAACATTTTATCAATACTGTTTCTACAGTACAATACTTACCGAACCTAACCGAACCTAACCTAACCTAACCGAACCTAACCTAACCGAACCTAACCTAAATTTTCAGTACTAAATAAGTGAGAAAATCAAAACGACTCTGTGTTCTCAGAACCATGCAATTTTCTGGATTTATCTGAGTATACTTCTCACAGCATTCCCTTTTTACCGGATTTATCTGAATTCCCTTACGGCCGGTTCCATAATGGTATTAAAGATTCCTTTAAACCGAAAAGGCGCCTTTAAGTACTGTAACGTGTTCCATAATTGATATTTAAACGCCACTTAACGAAAAAGTGTCTTTTATCATATGGAACAGAAGCAGACTTTAAAGTCGACATTTCTATTAATAAACTTTACATAAAGGAGACTTTTCTGTGATATTATGGAACCGGCCCTTAAGTAAGTTCCAAAAACTCGAAATTCGATTTGTTGTTGTTGCCCCTACCCTCGGTCTTGTGTGGCGCCGAGTCCCTGCACGCGGCGCAGACACGTTAATTGGTGTTAATTTTTCGTAACCTTAACAGGTACGAGTTAATTGGACGGCGAGCGGCTCTTCTCGAATGTGGCTTGTAATTACAAGAAATTGTATAATTTAATTATATACGCCGTCGCCGGCGTAAATTGGAGCTAATCGTTCCGAGGAACTCTCCATGAAGTGCACGCGTTTCGCAATTAAGAAAGCAAGGGGAGAATAATACAGAAGACAAAAGTTGGAAATTTTTATTTCATACTGTGTCGTAATAATCATGTTTACGGTGACGGTTCAATCTGAGAAATAGAACATTTCATCACAAGTCTGGGAAATGTGCTTAGCAACACTTTCAGGACTGTTGATTTATATTAAAAGTTGATTGTAGCCTTTTCTCCACTTCGAAAATAAGAAATACTGTTTTTCATAACGCCCAACGACTTGTTGGAGATAATCTGCCGACAAATTGTCAGAAGAGCAGCCCATCAGAAGGCAAGTACGTAAAATGTACCATGCCATAAAACGTACCATAATTATTGAGAAACACTTTCTAATACAGTTTAATTTACAAACTTATTTTATAAACACAAACTACCATTAGTCAATTGTATTTGTTTAATTTATTTCAGTTGTTTTCCAAAGCAGCTTTTATTTTTCACAATTTTGTCATCAGGCATTTGACTCGATTTTCTTAGACATTTTTGTTATGCAACCTCATGGTATTTTTAGATATTCGTGAAGAGAAAAACAAATGCTATCAAATTTGTTAATAGAAAAAAATAGGTTACCATTTAAAATTATTGATGACATTATCAAAAAGTAAAAAAAAAAAATTAAAACCAAATAAGGCAAATAATTAGACACCAAACTTTTGTTCAAAACTATTTTTCAAAAAATAATAATACCAGGGTGGGTGGTTCCTTACGTTTTACTTACCCTGTATGTTTGAACGGTTTACATAGTAAAATTTTATTCATATAATAAATATATAAATGTAAACTATTTTTATTCTCTTTATTTCATTAATATTAATTATATGTAAGTAGTGATACCAGTGAGTATAGAAATTATAAAGAGGTGCAACGCACGTATATTCTCTGTTAAGAGCTGGCTATCTCATTCTATTTTCGTCCCCTTTCCCCTCGAGTCCTAAAACTACACGCCTGCAAAGTAGCGACACTCGCAAATATGCGGAGCTTCCAAGAGTTACCCATTTGCCGCGTAATCGTTCGCACGGAGTAATAGGTGCACGCAAATCCAAATCGACTTTCGACGATTTCGATGGTCAGGTATCTTTGTGATACATAATTATGTCAACTATTATCGTGTGTAGTCGTTGCAAATACCGCAAATACTACAATAAAAATTGAATATAAAAATACATCAAATATTTTATTAGAACATTAACATAAAATATTGTAAATTTGAATTCGTTATAGTAGTTACTTACTAATTTTAATACAACATAATAAGTTAATTGAATTATCAAAATAACACTCTTTATAAATTCCGTAAACACGAGCTAACGATATCGGTGACATAAAATATAATTTGTAATACTGAAGCGAACGTCACGGAAAAAAATATATTATGAAATAAACAAACTGATGTACATACAAATGATTAGTGTATTAACAAAATTAATGCTAACAATGCTCATACCGTGCTTACAAAACATACATAAAATATAAATTTATATACAAATTCAATAATACAAATTCAATAAATACAAACATTGGGAAATTATTTAAGGATCATCTATTGCCACGAGCGACATATTCTTTCTGAATAGTCAAAACAAAATATTTAAAACAACAGAAATTTACTTCTGTGAAATAATTTTATATTACATAATAATTTAAAGGGATATTGATAATTAAATGGTGATAGTAGTATTGAGTCAATAAACTCTTAAAATAACAGCAATCTTACACTAATGCAAATTTGATTAATTCAACTGACTGCTGTGTTGCATTTGTGAATTCTGTTGCGAAATGTTGGAAGGAAAAAAAATGAAGAAAAATTGGAACTAGCAAGTTTAAATGAATTCGTTATTGTAAGTGTAAAAAAATTACACTGACATAAGCGAAGTTCACCATTGCCGGGTGTTTTTTATGAAAATAAGAATTATAATGCTTATTAAACGATTTGATGTTAAAACTTTCAGGACCTGGTGCAGGCTCAGAAAGCATGGTACAACATTTTGGTATTAAGATTTTCGACTCGATTTTTTGACCAACATCGTACATCGCCATGTGTAGTTCTTTTGCCAAATTACACATACCCTGTATAGGTATACGAAAATATAAACATACATTAATTACATACATTAATTGTTACATAATATTCGTATTTTTCGATGCGGCTTTAACATTGGTTTTGAAATTATTCGACTATCGGCAGAAACCCATTTTAGTTGTCTATATATTTTCATTTTAATGAACATGTTAATAATGAAATCTGTGTGAGGCATGCATTCTCTTCTGACGTTTACAAACCAACTAAAATGGGTTTCTATTGATAGTTTTAGGTCACCAGTAATTAATTTGCGGACATTTTCGCCACATTTATACTTATGAAATAAAAATGTAAATTCTTTAAACATATTGTCAAATACATTTGCCATTTCATCAGTTGGCCTTCTTAAAAAAGCAATATTTTGGTCAGTGGAGTAATCTTTATATAAAATGAAAAATTCATTTTTGTTAATCAATTCTTCTCCATCTTTAAATAAATTGGAAAAACAAATGTTGCAGTTGATTTTTTTTTTGCAATTTATGAAGTATGTAGCCTGCCACATAAATATTGGATGAAGTTTCCAAAGTAAATTTATTAGGATCTAACAATTTTTTGTCTTTGGATGTAGTAGCTATAGCTTCTGCATTGTCTGTTGTTCTTGATGCAGATTCCAACTCTTCTTCCAGTATTAACTCTTCGGAGTCGTCTACATTAATACTTGCTGATTTTTCCATTGTGCTTTCATCTGCATCGTCCTCGATAGGTTGTTCTTCGACATCAGTGTTGTCCACTATCGGGTGTTTACACTCGTCCACTTCGAGTAGGTCTGTGTCGTCTATTTCACAATTGGCGCTATCCACTTCCATACACAATCTAATGTTCATGTTATATTGCAGACCTATTCTGCATTGCTGTACGGTTGGAGTGGGATTGTAATCATTTCTATTTCGAATGACAGAAAACAAATTTTCTACTGCATCTTGGTTTATGAACCGTGTTAATAAATATTTAACATTGTCAATTTTAAGATCATCCCAAAGAAGTAAAATAGATCTTATGGTCCATATAAAACCATTAATGCAATATATGTTATTCCTCTTCTTACCCTTTTCATCATAAATTTCAAAACTTTCGAAATACTCTAACGCATTTCGTAAAATTTCTGTGGTTTCAGTATTAAACACTGACAATGGTCTCTTTTGCGGATTGGGGTCATTTACGACTCGACTATTTAAAGCATCAAATATTTGATTGATATTTTCAATAAATTCTGCAGTATTTAATGCCGTTTCGGAGTTCAACTCCTTCGTGTGATGAGCAGTTTTTATAGAAGCAGCAACGGTATGCGAAAATATCTGCGTAGCATACTTTACTTTCATTTTTTGAAAGTTCGTGGGTGCAATATGTGCTTCTGTTATTTTTAGCATAGTTCTTGTTGTTTCACTTTTTTTGTCAATATCATATGTCTTAGTAATGTCGCTCCAAGATACATGTTTATTATTGATGTATAGTTTTAATTTTGGATTTAAAAAATTATTTCTTAGACTCTTCACCAGATGTGGTGCATCAAAGCAAGTGAATATTTTTTTGCCTTTTATGTGTATTTCTGGATGTTCTCTTGTAGCTCCTAATAGTCTCAATGCACCACGATTATTGGCCCCTTGGTCACACACTAATACCATGGGCTCAAATTTTAATTTATGCAGTGCCTCTATAACATTTTCTATGATTACTTTTAATGATTCACTCAAGACATTTCCCTTCGATGTGTAGTAACAAAATGGCACTTTCCAGTTGTGGAGTAATCCCCGAATCATAACAACTAAACACGAATTTGCTAATTTTGGTTCCCGCCCAAGAGTAGATAAATCTTGGTAACCCTCAATTATGTCTTCATGATGGTTTATATCCAAATTGGGTTTTATGGCAATTTCATCAAACATTACAACACACTTTCTTTCCCTCTCCGTCATACATTTTGCTTTGAGTAGCAGTTTCTTCGTAAAATTTGTTTTGACCCCTGTCCTCAAGTTACAAACCTTCAGCCAAAGTTGTATGGTTCTGATAGATGGTAGATTAAACTTAAGATTTGGTCGCATACGCTTGTAACTCCTGGCGATTTATAATGTAAAGAAAGTGCCAACTGCCTCTCTGCCTTTGTCCACTTGCCCCTCTTTTTGTGATATAGCTGCATATTAATAAATGTTTTTACAGCTTCACTCTTATCACATAATACTTTATCAATGACTCTAGTTGTAAATTTTTTTTTTCTTCTGCTGGATTGAACTAGCTTAACGTTCAGTTTTCTTCTAAGCTGCACTACTCTGGAAGAAAGAGTCCGGATTTTTTTCTTTAAAATTTCGTTTTTCGATGATGGCATTTTAATTATACTATCGCTCACTTTTGAAGATGAGCTGGCAGAACTTATGAAACTTGAAATTTGTGGAAATTGATTGTTTTTTGTATATTCCACAGTCTCTATGTCTACATTAGAAGCTGTGGAGGTAGAACTTGATATCCTTTTTCGGGAAGCCTTCACGTCGCTACAAGACGGATATACTTTTAATGATATATCTTCTTCTGTAAAATGTTAAAAATATTATTTTATAATTCAAGAAAATATTATTTTCGAAGAGATTGCCAAAGATTTGTTGATGTTAGAAACCTGATTAACAATAAGGAAAAACCTTATTTTTGTTATATGCGCCAACGCAGCCAAACTGAGAATGGCCAAAAAACACCCAGAATATATGTATGTCGAACCGATGCGGGCGGCACATCAAAGAGTTATGCATGTAAAGAAACTGTCATAAAAACAACAAACAAGGGCTACCGCCAATAGAACCGCGCCGGTCGGCGTGGGCACATTTCGTTTGCGATTTAAGTGTCGGTAAAAACAATCAAAGGAATAACTGCGGCGTGCTCAAATAATTCGCAATAATTATTATTAGTGAAAATCGAATTATCAATGATTTCAAAAAGAATGATTATTATTAAATAATTCTAATTATAATTCGATTATTGCCATCATTCGTATTGGCATAATTCGACTATGAAAATCATTCGATTATGCCCATCACTACGTAATAGACCCCCATATATCCCAAAATTTAAATTAGATTTATCACGTCATAATAGTAAAGTAATTATGGTATTAAAAAATATCGTCAAGAACAGAATTCAAGAAAAATCCGCCAATTTATATTGACGCCGTGAAATATCCTTTCTATATTAAATACGTACCTTGTTGACTAAATTTAACAGGCACTGCATTTTTTCTCAACAATTTGCGTCGATTAGACTTATAATAGTCTGTCGGCAAAAAATGATTTTCACACACAACTTTATTTGTCAATTTTTCATTGGTCATATAAACTATATTTATATTCCCGCAATTTTTCTTCCATTCCTCTGTCCTCGACAAATCTTTCACTGGAAATCGAAAAAAGCTAATCTCTTTGTTTATTCGGCTGTCATTACAACAATTATTGTACACACAAATATGAGCGACTGTACTCATCTTGGATTTGAAAATACACAAAAATACACGCAAAATCGCAACGGTTTGGAGCTCGCAGAACGTCGCCAGTCCACAGTCGTATTGGAAGTGTGAAGCAGTGTTTTGCCCCCACCACGGGCGACCGCTCGGTGAGTTCTCAGATACTGGTAGCGCGAACTAGGTGCGAGAACTTTCATCGCTTAACACAGTTCAGACCTCGTTGCGCATCTATATGTATTTAGTTAATCAATGGTGATACATACAGTGATAGTGAACATTTAATAAATTCCTCGTTTTTCGTTTTTCTAGTGCATATTTCGTTTTGATTTGCAGCATATGGTATAAATTATATTTAAACGTATTTTTATGCACAAAGCCAGGATGCTATGAAATTTTATTTGCTACAAAATATTTTCAGAAATCAACTGGTAAACCAAAATAATCTATACTAATCTAAACCAGTATTCCCCTAGAACAGCGTTTCCCAAATTGTGGGTCGATTTTTGTGGGTCGCGATCATGAATGTATATTTTTATATTTTTAAGATTTCAAAATTTAAATTCTTAATATATGGGGAAAGTAAAAACAAAAACAAAATTCTTAAGATATGGGGAAAATAAAAACAAAAACAAAAATGATGCGCAGGGGATGAATTGTCATTGACTTTCTAAAAAGTGGGTCGCAATGTTTAAAAGTTTGGAAACCCCTGTTCTAGAATATACACTATTGATAGGTTTAGTGCACGTCTTCTTATTATGCACAGTTAACATCGTGTGTAAGACACAGGAGCTGAACTTACTAAACGTGCAAATTTAATAGCGAACACATTTCACCGTGAAACCTGCGCTTCGATCAAGTATTTTAAATTCAAAGTGATAGTGATCGAGAGTCAGCCTGAAATCACCATAATTTCAGATTCCGTAATGGATCGATGGAATTGAGATTCAAGCTATGCCTTGGAATAACGCCGAGCATCGAATGCCGTCCATTTAAACAAGTCACGATGCCGTTAAATTCCTCAGGAGTCATTCGTTTGGCTTTTGAAGCGATACGCATTCGCCATCTAGACGCTTAAGACTGTATTAAGTGAGTTGCTTGGTTTGTTTCTAGAGAAGTTATTCAGTAAGGCAATCTTTGCTTTCTTGAGGAAAATTATGATTCCAATAAGCGAACTGTAGAGGGCTTATCACGCCCATGACGTACCCATAGTCAAAGTATTATGTAACCACAGCTTACTGGGTAATCGACAAAATTTGCTTAATATAATGTTTAAAACAGTGATTATAATACCTTACAATTTGTATTATAATCACGACTTAAATGATAGTATACAGCACATTCGACAAAAACATAATATGTATTGTAATTAAAGTGACGATTCGTAGGTTTTACCAGCACAGTACTTTTTTGAAGCCTGTTTACTGGACAAATTATGTCCTGAAATTTTCCCCCGTTTTTCACGGTTTCTTTAATTATTTCTTCAATTAATTATCTACTTGAAGTGAATGAAAGAGAAAAATTGGCAAAATTTTGCGGGTTGTAAAATATGCAATATCTATAAAAAAAAAATCTAAATTGGGAACACAACTCTATACCAGTCTTGTCTGTTACATCGGGTGGAAATGTTTAGTCATTTTAAAGAAAATTATATTTCTTTGAATTTTTTTACAATGTTCATGGACTACTGACTATGTTTACTATAAACGAATGCTGAAACAGGGAAAGATGTCAGTGAACCAGCTTGGTCAACTGAAAAAAACTAAAATTGTCAACATTAAAACCACTATTAATCACTAAATATAACTTTATGAATTTGTACCCTATTTCAAGAGATGTTACAATCAAATGAGGGTTTGTTAAAGGCAATTCATTCTTCTCAAAAATATGTATAAACCATGTAATCACAGAGTAACTAAGAATGAGAGATTATTATAGATACTATATCATGTATGTTTTAACTTGTGCTCATTTTTAGTATTATTGTTTTTTACATATATTTTTTTATATGATACGTATCGTTGATTCTAATGGAAACTTCATATCCTTATTTTAAACAAATATATAAGTCACCTTATAAGTATTAAGTAACCATATTAAGTCACTTAAGTAGTCCTAAGGTGAGATTGGCGTAACGAAAGTATATCAGTTTCCATTGAGGGAAGTTTTTCCATTCACTCATAATTTGTATGTACAGCTATCTGGCATTTTAAGATACTCGCAAAGAGTTACAAACGCATTAGGAAGGTACTTTCTAACATTTAACCTGGTTAAGTTATCTACCGGTTAAGTTAACCCCAATTATGACTATGTATTGGATGATCCAGTTGGATGGATGTACAGGTATCTGGCATTTTAAGATACTCGCAAAAAGTTACAAAATCATTGGGAAGGTACTTTCTAACATTTAACCTGGTTAAGTTAAGATCTACCGGGTAAGTTAACCTCAATTATGATTATGTATTTGATGATCGCTTAAGAGATCAATTATATATAATGAGTCGATCATTTCCGCCCAATACGTCGTAAACCATTAATTGCCTGCTCATATAAATTTCTATAAAATTGTATGATATCGTCATCTGATGGTTAAAAAAGACTTACTTGTTTAAATAGGTTTTTCTATTCAGAAAGGCTTTCCATTTCGTCTCTTAACGATACTATGTAGAAAATGAGTAATGTCAATATAGCCATGGGATATTGAATTGTATTGTAATATTGGTCCCACATATGGGTTCACGTCTTTGCTAGTACCAGGGTTTACGTTATGTGGCGTCCTCATGCGAGTAATCGGTGAACTGCAGACCGCACCATTCAAGTACCTGTATTATCGGCGGAAGTCGAGATTCAGCTGCGGTCCACTAGAAAGCGCTGGCATGCTCAAGTGTTGCAAGATGCTGTCTCGCTTTTCGAGACCAAACGAACTTCCGGGCGTCTTCTGCGCACCTGTCCGTGTAAAACCACGTTTACCGTTCGAACCAGAGCGTGAATTAACATATTTACCACATTAAAACCATTGTTTAGAAACCTCAGGATTTAAACCACTATTAAGTTGTGAAAAAATAAATAGACCGGCAAATGCTGAAACTATATATGAATTGCAAATTTGTGCAATATGAATTAAATAGTTTACAGTTAAAAACCTGAGAGTGATTCCGTAATTTCTAATTAGAAAATTAATTTTGCAGGACTTTTTTCATTGATATAATAGAAAGTAACCTAATAATATACAGGGTCTTTTTTAAATACGGAATCAAAGCGCTCCTGCCGAGATAGTTCGACAAAATAAAAATAAAACACGTCGATTTTTGTTATTTGTTCCGCATTTTCTGGCGTATTTAGAAAAAAATATGACGTCAGTAATTTTTGACTTCAGATTTTTTTTAAATGGAATTCGATGTTTTTTATTTCACACATTTTGTGGACATCTTAATTCTCTTTGTCACACTTCTTTTTTTTTGCAAAAATACTCTCTTTAGTCACATATTTTTTTTGCAAAAATACTTATCCTTTCCTCTAAAACGTGCAGATTTTAATAGCATTTTTTTTAATCTATGGTTTAACGTTGAATTTTCTAAAAAAAAAAATATTTTTGGGTGCATTTTTATTTGGCATCGTTTTTGTGGGTCACATACACCAAAAGGTGTGCGAGGAAAATAAATAATGAAGCTAATTTTCTAAATATCATACATTGCACAAAAAAGAGCATGCAGTTAGGGGCGGATGAGCAACATACAAGCGGTCCGGGAAATTACTTTTGTCGGCCCATTTTACATTTAAATAAAATTGCAATAACACCATATAACTTTTTCATAATACTTAGTTATTTGTCAATATAGTGGTTCAGAAAGTGGCAGGGGCGTGGCGGAATATTGCAAAAGTTCATAATCAAGTGGAAAATACTACTTAGTAGTAATAAAATTAGAATTTGAAATTGCAAAATAAATTATAATAATAAATAAAGAATATACAACTTTATGGAGCAAATTTTCATTTAAATGGAAACTTGTTTTCGCTGAATGTAACTTGGATAGTACTCAAATGAGTTTTAAAGGAAGTTGTTGAAAACCTGATAATGGGCAATTTTGCGATTTTCATCGGATTTTCAAAATTGGCATTAAAATCTCCAGGTTTTGGAGGAAAGTAAGTATTTATATATAAGTATTTTTGCAAAAAAAAAGTGTGATTAAAGAGAATTAAGAACTCTACAAAATGTGTGAAATAAAAACAATTGAATTCCATTTAAAATAATCCCAAGTCAAAAAGTACTGACCTCAATTTTTTTCTAAATACGTCAGAAAATGCTGAGTAAATAACAAAAATCGACATTTTTTTAAATTTTGTCGAACTATCTCGGCAGGATTGTTTTGATTTTCATATGTTTTGTAAAAGCGAAGATTTTCATTGCAAAGAATAAGATTTAAATGGAAACTTTTGAAAAGTTCTCTTGATAAACTACAGAATTTAGTTGGAAATTATAAAATTCTTGTTTCAAATATTATAGTGGGTAGTGTCCCATGGTTTTGGTTGCTGATTGTTTATGTAAATAATATGTATGTATACATTTAATAAATAAATAAATGAATAAATAAAATACCAAAATTCGAATTATAAATTTCAATGTTTAATTTAATGTTTGATTTAATTAAAACTTTTATTAGCAAATACGCCATTTTTATTATAAATTAAAAATTTCGATAGAAATTATGAAATTTTCGTTGCAAATAACAAATTTTGTATACAAATTTTCTACATTTTCCTTACCAATTACGAAATTTTATTACAAATTGCAAGTTCATCAAACCACTAAATTCTCATTGAAATGATATCATTTTGATAAAATTGCAATGAATGTTGTATTTCTATTGGAAATTACAAAATTTGAATTAGAATTTTTTTTTACTAATACCAAATATTTCATAAATTACAAAGATTAATGGAACCTGTGAGTGTTTAGTTAGAAATTGTAACGTGTTTCCTCGGAAATCAAATTCCGTAGGTACAAAGTTATTTAAGATTTCACAGAAAAATGCAAAAAATATAATGGAAGGTGCAAAATGTTGGTTAAATATGTTTTTAAATCGAATAAAAACCATGAAATTTTCGTCATTTTTACTTGCAAATTACAAAATTTCTTGGAAAAGAAAACTCCATAAACCTGGGAAGTAATAACATTATGATGAATATTGCGAAATTTTGATGAAGGATTTCAATATTTCAATAGAAATTATGGAATATTAAATGTAAATTACAAAAGTTTTGTAGAATTTGTAACAAGTTGAATATAAATTAGAACGTAGGGAAAAATTTCATTATAAATACGATATTTCAATGAAAATAAAAACAATAATTATTTGGTAATAAACTAATAAATAAGTTTCGTAGATTTCTCATATTAAGGTTGTCAATTTAAATTTAAAAAAATCTGTACTTCCTTACTTTTGTTATTTTTTTTATTTGCGACCGGTTTGGTGTTTAAACCATTATCATTTTTTATTAAAAGTACATTTTATTAAAAAAATAGCATATAATATTTATATTAAAATCTAATTTAGTTTTGCCTGATGATGGTTTAAATATCGAAACGGTCGCAAATATTTTTTTTAACAAAATTAAGGAAGTACAGAATTTTTGAATTTAATGAATACATTTTTATTACTAAGAAGTAATTTTCATTTGTGACTCAAAATTTGCATTCTAAATCACAACATTTCAATATCTTCATGAAAATTTTATTGTAATTTGATAAATTTCACTTTAAAATGTAAAATATCTTTGAAATATCAACATTCGTATTATAAATTATAAAATTTCAGCAGGGATTATGAAAATTTTATTGTAAATTGCCAACATTTCACTGTAAAATGCAAAATATCACTAGCATTTGCTATATTACTAGGTTATTTGTAGAACAATTTATAAATATACATTTTGTTTCAAATTACGAACTTATTAGAGATTACAATTTTTTTATTACAAATTATGCAATTGTTATTATAAATACCAAAAGTTTAATTATAAATTTTAAAGTTAATTTGAAACCTGCAATTTTTACCGGAAATTGTAAAGGTTTTATCCAAAAAATATATCCCTCACTAAGTTATTAATATTTTAATAGAAATTTGCAAAACTCTTTAGCGAAAATATAAAATTTTGGTTATACATTAAAGACTTCAATAGAAATTATGAAATTTTATATGCATTTTCGTTATAAATTTCTACATTTTCGTTATAAATTTCAAAATATTATTAAAAAGGGTAAGGAGCTCATCAAACCACTAAATTCTCATTAAAATAATATCATGTCGACCATAAATTACAATGAATGATAATAATCCCTCCCTACTTCTTGTACTAAAATGTTGCAGTTATTTTGAAAATTACAACATTTTAGTTAATTTTGTTAATTATAAATACCAAATTGTTCATAAATTACAAAGATTAGTGGAACCTGTGAGTTTTTAGTTAGAAAATGTAACGTCTTTGCTCGGAAATCAAATTTTGTAGGTACAAAGTTATTTAAGATTTCATAAAAAAATGCAAAAAATATAATGGATGTTGTAAAATGTTGGTTATATATATATTTTTTTAATTTATAGAAACCATAAAATGTTCGTCATTTGTACTGCAAATTACAAAATTTCTTGGATAACCCCACACATCTTGGAAGTAATAACATTAAGATGAATATTGCGAAATTTTGATGATGGATTTCGATAGTTCAATAGAAATTATGGAATATTAAATTTAAATTACAAATTTTTTGTAGAATTTGTAACATTTTTGTAACATTGTCAGATAAATTAGAACGTAGGGAAAATTTTCATTATAAATACGATATTTCAATGAAATTAAAAAAAATATATTAGGTAATAAACTAATAAATAAGTTTTTTAGATTTCTGATATTAAGGTTGTCAATTTTAATTAAAAAATTCTGTACTTTTTAAAAATTTTAATTTTGCCTGATGGTCGCAATTAATTTTTTTAACAAAATTAAGGAAGTACAGAATTTTTTAATTTAATAAATAAGCAATTGACATTTGTAACTCAAAATTTCAATGAATTTGCAAAATTTGCATACTAAATCACTAAATTTCAATAGCTTCATGAAAATTTTATTGTAAAATGATAAATTTCGCTTTAAAATGTAAAATATCATTTGCAATTTCAACATTTGTATTATAAATTATAAAATTTCAGCCAGAATTATGAAAATTTGATTGTAAATTGCCAGAATTTCACTGTAAAATGCAAAATATTATTGGCACTGCAAAATTAGTAATAAGTTGTTCAAATATTCATGGTTATTTGTAGAACAATTTATAAAAATACATTTTGTTGGAAATTAAAACTTTTCATTAGAGATAACATGGGAAGAATTCTTATGCAGTTTTTGACATTGTCCTACTTTGATTGTTAATTTATTCTTTTTTTAATGTGTTATCAATGGGAGCCAAAGCATCTTGAGCTGTTTTAGTGTGTCCGTAATATGTTGCACATACTTGTGTTTATTGCTTGTTTGTCTGGCTTTCTTTATGTGTTTCCTGTAGAGCTGTACACAGCTTTATATTATATAGTGTATTTTTAAATAAGTGACAAATATTTTAATGAAAACTTCTGTGATACACAACTGTTGTAATGTTAAGACTGCTGGAACTTTAAATGTGTAATTTGAGTTGTGTAAAACTTTAATGTTACTTAACACCAATAAAATACTTTACTTTACTTTACTTTAACATTTTTTTTATTACAAAGTATGATATTGAAACCAGCAATTTTTAACGGAAATTATAAACGATTTATCCATAAAATATATAACTCACTAAGTTAGTAATATTTTAATAGAAATGTGCAAAAGTTGTTAGCGAAAATACAATTTATTTTATTTTTTCTTTTTTAGCAAATTTTCTACACTTTCGTTACAAATTTCTAAATATTATTAAAATAGGCAAACAGCTCATCAAACTACTACATTCTCATTGAAATAATATCATGTTGATTATAAATTATAATGAATGTTGCATTTCTATTGAAAATAACAACATTTTCGTTATCTTTTTTTAATTATAAATACAAAATTGTTCATAAATTACAAAGATTTATGGAAGCTGTGAATTTTGGCCAACCTGCCACCGGAAAAGTTCCCATTTTCCCGTATGACCCATCCGCCCCTGCAAGCAGTCGCATTTATTTTGCTCCTTCAATCTTTCTAATAAATAACTAATGCGATATTTACGTTCGAGCCAAAGACATTTTCGCATATAATTGCGTTTTATCTATAATTACCAATCGAATTGTTTCCTTTCTCTTGGGCTGATGGAACGGGCAAACCAGCGGATAACGGCGATTACTTAATTACGCCGTTTTGTAGAAAATAACTCGGTTACATGACGTATCTCAAGACGATATCTCAAGATATTATACATGACAGTAGAATGCGAACGGAACAAAGATACATTCCATACAGAAAAAAGACCAACAAGAGACGAAGGTCGGTTGCCATGGTTAATATATTGGGAGTTGAAAGTGCCGAAGGTACAGGATGCACCAGAATAAACAGTACTGAACTTTAAGCAACCAAACACACGCACCATATTGAATACGGCGCGTATAAATATATTTGGCTGCCTAAACTTCAGTACTGTTTATTCTGGCGCATTCTGTATTTAACCAGTGAATATAGGACTAACTCATATAAACTCTTATAATCACTGATTTAACGAATTAAGTCACTAACATACCCTGCAATCAGTCGTAGTGGAGTTAATCATTATAAATGACAATTATTGTATAAATGTGCACCATTTATTAACGAACTTTTGAACATTTTTTGATCAGTTATAATCTTACTAATAATGATTGTGACCCATATATGGGTACGCTACTGACATATCCAGCAAGTGGCAAGAATGGTGGCAATTAGAAAAAGAATGGAATTACTTACAACAACTGCTTTTCAGAAGACCACAATATCTCATAGAAGCAGATATAGAACCCACCTGAAACAAACAAATGCACTATTATCACACTTCATTAAACTTGGTAAAAATATGTATCAGTAATTAATCATAAAAGACTAATAATGACGGTGTAAAAATTTCAAAGAGAGGTTGTGTTTCCATTAGTTAGAATAATCTACATCATTCTAAGGCCATGTCTTACATTATCAGATCGATTTAATAAATAGTTAGTTTTCGTAACTTTTAAGGCTATCCCAGCAAATTAACCGCCGATTAAGCTTAAACGAAGACTGAATGACTGAATCTCCATGTAGGTACCAGACATGGGCACAGTATTCCCATTTCCAGTTAATAAATTGATCTGCCAGTACCAAAAATATTTTAATACATCGTTATTTCATTCAATAGTATCAGATTGGTTATCTCACCGCATTCTTTCCTTCAAAAGATTGAAATTAAGCTCCAGTGTCCAAAACCTGTTCAATGAAATTTTATCAACAGAAAATACCATTAAAGATACCGAGCAGTTGTAAATTCTGTATACTTATGCGGGATCGTATGCATTTATATTTAGTGTGGGACAGAGTAAGTCGTCTCTGGAAGTAATTAGCATACCATGTATCCCACATTAATTAATAAACCGAAGGACGCATAACATTTTAGAAAACCCTGGTCAGGAAGCGGCAGCCCGCAAGAGCTAAAGAACAGTTTGATGGCAGAGGAAAACCGCGATTAATGGCCACAGAACGCAGCGCAGATTTGCAGTAAACTACGTTTAACCTTTGATTGCTATTGTGCTGGCATGAAAGCGACTGTTTGTTATTACACTAAAAAAAATCCCAACGCTCGATTCCATAATTACGTGAATTATACGGGAGCGCAATAAATTCTTAGCCGTACGTATTCACGCTTCAAAGCACAAATCCTTGAGTTTCACGCAAATCTAGCGAAAACAGCAATGATACGTCAAATTTTACTTTGCTCAAAATTAATTACACTGTGTATTGTTGTGAGTCACCAACAACAAATCCACAGGTTTTTTTTGCAAGGATTTTAAGAATATTGTTTTTCAGGATCGTTTACCCCAATTGTCGTTCACAAATTATTGTGGAAGGAGCTTAGGCTAAGTCTTAAAATGTGAAATTGCTTAGTTTTGATTCAAATTAATATAAAATTCAGCATATGTGAAGCATAATTGAAAAAAAAAATTGAAAAACAAGAAAAGATATGTGGAAAGACCAAAGAAAAACTAAATGATGAAACGTGTGAAGTCTCGTAAAATGACAGGTCCAATAATAATTAGTATGTATAATATTATAAGTTATTTGAAAAATTATATTAAAACGGAACAATGAAAAAAAAACATAGAAACCTAATTTGCCAAATACTGTATTTGGCCAGAATTTTCATCAACATTTTCTTTAAATGACCAATTTCGTTTTAAAACCCTTATCGTTTCAATAGAGAGCAATCAAAGCGTGCACCTCTCAAGAATATTATAACATTAGTTTGAGGTTTCAAATTTTTATATCTTATAAAGTGGCGCGAAGAGTTTGCTGCTAGTTTTAATCTCGTTTTGAATAACTAACTATTCGCATCTTTCTCAATGGATGAGAAATACCAGGCTAAATTACTTTAAATTGTTTGACATTCCTGTGAATGATCATTTCAGGAACCTCGTGGTGTATATGTGTAGATACACTCTTCGAGTGTGTAATTAAATGTAGGGCATATCTTGAGTAATGGCAAATAATTGATATGACTTTACTTATCACTAAAATATCTTCGTCTGCAGACAACAATTTGGTTGTTGGATATTTAAGAATTTATAATAAAATAAAAAACTAATATAAAAACTATATAAAAGTTTCATAAAAATTCCAAAAAAATCATGGAAATTCGAATAGTATATAAGGTAATCAAGGAAATTCTACACTATTAAACACATTTCCCGAAATCTAATCTGAAAAATTATGGAAATCCGAATGTATAAAGATAGCAAGATTCTTATGTATGAAGAAGGTATGTAAATTCTACAGTGTTAAAAAACATTCTGGCGGAATATTAAAAAATCATAAAAAATGGAATAGCAGATGAAGAAATGAAGGAAATTTTGGGGTATTTAAATAAATGAAGAAGGCATAACAAAGAAATCGTAGAAATACTACGGTATTCAAAAGAACGGAAGGGAAGGGAAGAATTTTAAGGGGGGAAAAATCAGCGTTTAAAGAAGACATGTCAATTCTACGGCATTCAAAAGAATCTTGATGGGATTTCAGAAAAATTAAAGAAATTGGAATAGCATATGAAGAAATCATGGAAATTCAAGAGCACTAAAAGAATCCTTAAGGTATAACGACAAAAAATGTGGAAATTCTACAGTAATAAATATATTTTTAAAAAGCAAATGTAAATGTGTGAATCATGGAAATTCGTTTTCCAATTGTCTTTACTTCTTCAGAAATGCTTTTGAAAGAAAAACACCTAATTCAGAAGAAAATCAGCCTGAAGAGAAAGACATGGTTGTAATAACGGATAATGAATACGATGTATTAAAAATTTAGTTTCGTTCAATTTTGCTGATTCTGAAGTGATTCCTATATTTATTACCTTGTCTGGAATCTTTTGTCTTATTTCAACCCCAAATTTCCCGAGCCCAAACTTATTGGTGTTTGTACCAATACTATAGAGATGCAAAACCAGACATTTGTACTTCACACAGATGCATATGCAGTCCTTTGCGAGTCAGCTGCAAAACCGGGCATATGTAATTTTTTAAACAAAATATATGTTTAGTTATAATCAGACATTTCTGAATAAAGCACATACTTTATTAAAACAATAAACAAGAAAAATTCTGAAAATCAAAACTGCAAGTTGATTGGTTAGCTCTTAATATCTTCGTAAGTGGGATTTTTGCGATTACTCAAAACTAGCATGCTTTTGCATCTATACGCTTCATTTAGTGTATGGTTCAATTTGAATAAACGGCCCAATTTGTATACGGCGCATGTGGAATTTGCCACAGACCAAGAGAGAAGACCAAGGCCTCTCTACTTATCACTAAAATATCTTCGTCTGCAGACAACAATTTGGTTGTTGGATATTTAAGAATTTATAATAAAATAAAATTGAAAAAAACCTTTTCCACAAATAAATATTTATTCAGTTAGTTATTTCATTTCAAGTAAATATGTCATCTTTATTTCAAGTAAATGTTTATTCATTTAATTATTTCCTTTCAAGTAAGATAAAGAATAATATCAATAGAATAATTCTAGAATAATAGAAGAAAAACTATCAATAGAAAAGTTTTCTTCAGTGCGATAATATCTAGAATAATTCTAGAAGAATGTATTGTTGAACAATGGAAGAAAACATATCAATAGAAAAGTTATCTTCAGTACAAATTCCATTGAAGCTGATTCTGTATTGCGTTTGTGCTGATTCAGTGTTGATTGAATTTTTACGTAGCAGTTGTAATGTTCATATAAAAACGTGTTTGAATTTAATTAATCTGTAGACGAATATTAAAAATGTTTTGCATAATAATTGGTTATGTAGGAGCAGATGTTTCTGTTCAATGAGATTCCTGAACGGGATTCACAGTCATCGCTTTCGCCGGGAACGTCAATGTAGATATTAATTACCGGTATGTTGTCAAACTGTCGAGATACAAAAGTGCGTGAGTTTATTTATAGACATGCTGAACCAGTTTGCGTAGTACATGAAAAATCGGCGAGGCCGTCTTTAAATTGATTTCAATTTGCGGATGATTAATTCAAAATTCAAAACTGCAACGAGGAGCTACAAACTGGTATGAAGCTGTAATTATTATTAGCAGTTTGAAAATACCAGCGTCTACGTACTATTTATAATAAAAAAAGTATATAAAGCTGGTCAGGGGTACCTTGAACATAAAAATACTATTCGTAACTATATTAGTGGCTGAAAAGATCCGATCTCAAACGTTTCTAATCTCTGTATGGGCATTGCAAACTATCAGATAACATAAAAATAAACATAAAACATAAAATCATAACATCATAAATGGACAACATAAAATATGGCAATAACAATAACAATGACAACATAAAAATGGATGGAAAGACTGGCCCTAATAATATCTAATCTATGTGGGTACTGTCAACATTCGGGCAGCTAACTAGCAACTTTATCAGATAATGTATATCCACAAAAGGATTTAATAAACTGATAAAATTACGTCATCTAACGTTTAAGAATTAAAATGACCCACAAATAGATTAGAAACGAATTACATCAATTATCGTGGAATACGGACATTCCACTAGTGATCAAGCCTAGCCGATGGTTATCTATTGCACAAAGGTACGAAGCTTCTTCAGTATTCGTCACAATACCGATCTGCATCGATTGTTTCTCCTCGAGGGAGACATCAACCAGCTAAATACCTTTGCTGTCCCAAAAGACGGTTTCCAATTTCCACCATGACAGTGATCTACAAAAATTGCGAATTTTTGTTTTCAAATTTTGTTAAAAAAAATATTTTTTGTTAACTTTTGAGGTTTCAATTTTTTATATCTTATAAAGTGGCGCGAAGAGTTTGCTACTTAGTTTTTTTTTTAGATTAAAACTAGCAGCAAACTCTTCGTGCCAGCTTTTGATAACAAACAATTCGCATCTTTATCAATGGAATGGAAAAACCAGGCTAAATTACTTTAAATTGTTTTATATTCTTGTGAATGATCATTTCAGGAATCTCGTGGTGTATATGTGTAGATATAGTCTTCGAGTATATGTTGTGTGTAATTAAATGTAGGGCACATCTTGAGTAATGGCAAAAAAATGCGTGAGAACATGCGGTAGACGGACTACGACTTCTTGGTATGAAAAAAAAAATGGGCCACAGTGTTGCTTCTCGCCCATGAAAACATGTGAACGAGAGACTGGCGCTTCGCCTAGGGACTGATAAATTTATATAATATAATTTATAAAATCTGAAACACAATGTAGACACTTTTGTTCTATTTAAAGCTCCTATTGCAGTGCTCACTGGGCTTATCATGGCCTCTTTCGTTGATTATGCTACTCAACAAGAGCGCACCAGCAGTAAAAATTTTGTGTGGAAAATAAGGCTCATAAGTGGCCCATAAGTAAAAAATGTCTTGTTTTATACTTATATTTAAATATATTCAAAATGCAATAACGACAAAAAATCAAAAAACCACAAGTCTTTAACTTTATTTTTTATATAGAAGTTTAAAGTTAGAAAGGCTTTTAAAATTTATAACTTCAGATACACCAAGAAGTCAATGAACAATATTGTATTGTTTTTAAAATTGAATAGCAAACATAATGAATGGTGTCAAATTTCAAACATTTCAACATTCTGTGAATATCAATATGATTCAATAAATGAACCTCTTCTGAAAGATCAACAAGTGACAACGATTAAAAACTAAAGAAATAAAGAAATATTCCAAAATTAAAACACTCCAAAAAAACTTCAGAAATAGAAATCAAAACTGTCATTGGCCGGGATTTTGGAAATTTCCAAGTTTAGAAATAAAAAAAGTAGTCATTGAAGATTAATTAATTGTCTTTAAATTGTGCTTGTAATTGAAAAGCAAACACTATAAATGGTGCCATATTTCTACAATTTCAACATTCTGTGAATATTAATATGATTCAATAAATGACTCGTCTGAAATATCGAAAATTGCAAACGATTCAAATTATAGAAATATTTAAGAAAAACACTCCACAAAGCTTCAAAAACACAAAAAATATCATTTCGACATTAATGAATTTCATTTAGTTTTAGATAAGATTGTTTTATTGTGTGTGACTTGAATTTTAAAATTTTTGTGGTTTTGGTGGAGGGTGTTAGACATTTACAACTTCAGAAATACCAAAAAAGTTATTGAACATTAATTAATTGTCTCTATAATTGAAAAGCACACATTATGAATGGTGCCAAATTTCTGCAATTTCATAATTCTGTAATATCAATATGATTACATAAATTAATCTTGTCTAAAACATCCAAGAGGGAAAACGATTGAAAAATATAGAAATATTATAAAAAAACACTTCAGAACATATGTTCAGAACATATATTGAAATACCAAAAATATCATTGAACTTTAATGAATTTAATGAAGATCTTTTTCGTGAATGACTTGTATTTTCAAAGTTAGGTTGTTTTAGCGTTGAGTTTTGAAATTTTAAGTCAAAAATGTACAGTAGAAATCTTTACTTAACTAACCATAGTGACGATATAAACACATTTATTTTGATTGCATTTTGTGTCATTTCACAATTAATAATACTTCAAAATGAATCGATTTGCAAGCAATTCTTTAAGTGTAATTGATTGTAAAATAGTGGAAACATTCCGAACAATACGTTGAAGTCCAACAAGTATATTTGGAAACATTTTATACCAGCAGAAGTTACAGTTTTGATGTCAACACTACAGGGGAAACATTGGCTTTAACTTTGAAAGACTGGGGGTATAATATGCGTAAACTGGATGGAATATATTACAAAGAAAGCGTAATTAAAACTATTTGGAATATAACAGCAACGTTGTAATAACATAATTCTTCACACAATAAAGAATAATACTAATCCAACTGCATCAACATCCAATTCTCAAAGTTCGCAAAGTGTTGAGTACAATAATTACACGTTTAATACTTATTGTAGCATTCTGAAATCATAAAATAAAGAATAAAAAAGTATGCATCAAAATTTATAGGTATATCGCTTTCCTTTTCCCATTACTAACAATATTTTTTTTACAGTTATCATTTTTCAAATTATGTATTTGCAGGACATAAAATGTAAATACAAAAAATAATTTTTAGTCAAAAATTCTCAAACTATATAAAAGTTTCATAAAAATTCCAGAAAAATCATGGAAATTCGAATAGTATTAAACACATTTCCAGAAATTTAACCTGAAAAATTATGGAAATCCGAATGTATAAAGATAGCAAGATTCTTATGTATGAAGAAGGTAGATTCTACAGTGTTAAAAAACATTCTGGCGGAATATTAAAAAATCATAAAAAATGGAATAGCAGATGAAGAAATGATGGAAATTCTCGGGTATTAAAATAAATGAAGAAGGCATAACAAGAAATCGTAGAAATTCTACGGTATTCAAAAGAAGGGAAGGGAAAGGAAGAATTTTAAGGGGGCAAATCTGAAAAATCAGCGTATAAAGAAGACATGTAAATTCTACGGTATTAATAATCAAAAAAATCTTGATGGTATATCAGAAAAATCAAAGAAATTGGAATAGCATATAAAGAAATCATGGAAATTCAAGAGCACTAAAAGAATCCTTAAGGTATAACGGAAAAAATGTGGAAATTCTACAGTATTAAATATATTTTTAAAAAGCAAATGTAAATCATGGAAATTCATTTTCCAACTGTCTTAACTTCTTCAGAAATGCTTTTGAAAGAAAAACAGCGAATTCAGAAGAAAATCAGCCTGATGAGAATGACGTGGTTGTAATATCGGACAATGAAGACGATGTATTAAAAAAATTGTTTCGTTCAATTTTGCTGATTCTGAAGTGATTCCTATATTTATTACTTTCTCTGGAATCTTTTCTCTTATTTCAACCCCAAATTTCCCAAGCCCAAACTTATTGGTGTTTGTACCATTAATATAGAGATGCAAAACCAGACATTTGTATCACACAGATGCATATGCAGTGCTTTGCAAGTCAGCTGCAAAACCGGGCATATTTAATTTTTTAAACAAAATATCTTTTTAGTTATAATCAGACATTTCTGAATAAAGCACATACTTAATTAAAACAATAAACAAGAACACTTCTTAAAATCAGAACTGCAAGTTGATTGGTTAGATTTTAATGTCTAGGTAGGTGGGATTTTTGCGATTACTCAAAACTAGCCTGCTTTTGCATCTATACGCTTCATTTAGTGTATGGTTCAATTTGAAAAAAAAAACGGCCCAATTTGTATACGGCCCATGTGGAATTTGCTAATTTTCCACATGGCCAATCCGCCCTTGCTACACAATATGAAGAATACGGAGATAATTGTATAGTTATTTGTATACCAAGGCTGCGAAATCTGTATTTAACGTACCAAGAGAAGACTGTCGCCAAGGCCGCTTGGCCTCCGAGGCAGAGGCAATCTCGACAATGTTAAAGGATTTCGAGGACAAGGTATTCGCAAAATTTGTTGTGCAACCAAAAATTTGTAATTATAAAAATCTTATTGCTTTTATTAAACAGTAGTTTAACAGGGTTTCATTTATTGTACACAAAATAAATTTAAATACATCAGTTTTAGTGAAAGTTCGCTGTATGTCAGATTTATTGCAGGAACACCCACCAATACTATAACGACCATTGCTAACAGTAAAGGCCGCGAAATTGGATTTCGCGCACTGTTTTGCGTTTGAGAAATGGACACTTCGCGCCCAGTTGCACAAAAAAACAAGAAAGTTGTTTATATAACAACAAACATTAATCTATTATAGCGTATTTGTGCATTGATTACATAGTTCCGCATCACCTACCAATTTTTAACAAATATAGAGAGAAGTCGACCTTTACTAGGCTATCAAATTAATTTTTAAGTTTTTTTTATTTTTTATTCAAACATATCTGTGTAGGTACTTCTGTGTTCCATACCCTTAAATCCATATTAACTTGAATTTATAACTAATATATATTTTTTGATTCATGATGTAGTTTAAATACCTCCTCAATAGTACTTTTTATACAAAAGTACAATAGAAAACTGCATACTACACAACTACTACATTTTATGGGTTTGCATTTTTCTTTGGAGCACGTGCTCGAATCGTTTTAAAATCCAACAGTTTCCACTCGATGCTCCACCATTCGGAACGGATCATTCAGCAACGCACGCGAACGTAATTAGGAGACAATCACAGGAAGTTTTTGTTGTGGCCTGTTGTGCCGCCTCGGCGCTGGCGATGTGCTTTATCCACTTTTTGTTGCCTCGGTCACCAGGCGATTATTGCCGACACGAGGTTTATGCAAGACAACTTTGTAACGGATGACGAAATAAGGAGCAAGAAATCTAGGTGATCGGAAACTTTAGAAATTTTGTAGATTACTAGTAGCTCAGCACAGTGCTTACTTTTGCACGTAGTACATTTTATACGAAATATTTTGTATTATAACCCTTAGAGGTGAAGTAGTTTATGTCATTCACCGAGATAAGAATAGCTTATAATATAGAACAATAATAATCCAAACGAAGAGTAAACTGAGGCCTTAAAGAGGTTTATATGCAAGGCGCGGATTTCTAGGTATTATGCTATACATCAGTTTTAATAGCAGACCAAAATGACCTCGTATCTATACAAATTTCAGCAAATGAAGTAACGTGACAAATTTTTGTTTGTGCTTTTATGCATATTTTCAGTTTTTAGGCTTATAATTGCTTTAATGCATTTTTTGTGCATATTTCCTTATTTTTTGTGCTTATTTGCTTGTTTCTCAATTTTATAGCATATTATTTATATAAGCTAGGAATATATTTTGTTGCACATTATTGTAATGTGAATTCAGTATTAATATTACTCCGTTACGTCTAGAGTTCTTTGTTATTACAAAATCATCAACAAAGCGAGCGTGCGTACGTGATATTTGGTATACAAAGCTTGATTATTTCGGGGATCACCCTATTTTTACGTGCACAGAACGCATCTGGGGTAAGTGTGCTATCAATTCAGTCCTATTTATCTCAATCTTCAGTGCGTTGTGCTTGTGCCTTGTGTGTATTACGGGTTTATAAGTTTCTTGTATAAAATCCCGAAAGTGAAACCTTCCGTCGATGAATGGATACGTGGACATTCTGAATTTAAATATGAGAACGGAAAATTAATTTGCAGGGCTTGTATCAAACCGGTAAGTTTTATTTTGTGTTGCTATTGGCCTAGGTACAAGCATGTTTATGTTATAGATTAACTGCGAGAAATAAATTAACATAACACAACATATCAAAACAACAGTTCACCTGGAAAATTTAAAAAAACACAAATCTGCAAGCAGTACCCTGAGTACCTAGCAAACTATTTCCGAGTCTTTTGCGAGTTCTTCTACACAGAATGAAAAGGAATTTTACTTTGATTTATGCAATACGATGGTATCTTCTAACATTCCGTTAAAAAAACTAGATAATAGTATGTTTAATTCTTTTTTACAAAAAAACACCGGTCGACATATTCCTGCCGAATCAACCATTTGCAAAAACTATGTCGAGCAAGTATATAAACACTCTATTGAGGAAATAAAAAAGATAATTGGCAACAATTACATATGGTTCTGTGTAGATGAAACTACTGATTCATGTGGTCGGTACATCGCCCATTTAATGATCGGAATAATAAACGAAGACTCCACCAATGCATTTTTTAATCAGTTCCAAGCAGTTAGAAAAACAAATGGCAATACCGTTGCCAAATTCGTTCACGATGGATTAACGCTATTTTTTTGCCTAACCCCGTACCAAATGATAAATTTTTATTGATGCTTTCTGATGCCGCTGCATATATGTTGAAGGCATATTCTAATTTAAAAGTATTTTATGAGCAATTAATGCATTGCACCTGTTTGGCACATGGTTTTAATCGAGTTGCTGAAACGATTAGACTGCAATTTCCCCAGGTCAATGATTTGATAAAAGCCGGGAAGAAAATTTTCCTAAAAGCTCCACTGAGGGTTGAAATGTTTAGGGAAAGAAATTAAAATGGAATTTTTCCTCAGGCACCGGTTATAACTAGATGGGGTACGTGGCTAGATGCTGCCTGCTATTATACCGACAATTTCCATTCATTTAAGGAGCTTCTGTTAGAGTTTCCCGAAAATGTGTCAGAGGCAATTAAATAATGCCACAAAGTTCTTAAAGATAGGAGGGTTGTACAAAATTTAGCATTCCCAAAAACCAACTACAGTTTCGTAAGCAACGCGATTGATAAACTCCCAGAAAAGGACACATCTTTGGTAAATGCGGTTCAAATAGTTGAAGATTTTAGGAAAGACGTCTCAAACGTACGGGGATCTATAGGAGAGATTATAAAAAAAAAAATGTGATGCAGTTTTGTCAAAAAATGAAGGGTTTGACGAGTTACAAAAAATATCAACAGTTTTAAAAGGAGATTTCGTGGAAGATTTGCTGATAAGTATTACAATTGTTCCCAAATTTAAATATGCACCGATTACAAGTATGGATGTGGAGAGAAGCTTTTCACACTTGAAAAATGTGGTCAGTGATAGGAAAATGGGATTTTTCCGTTGAAAATTTAGAAAAACTTTTAATTATTAGTTCATTTAAAAATGAGCAGTAATCATTATTTGTTATTAATTATTATTGTTATTAATATTAATCACCAAAACCTATGTTATTAAAATATTACTTTTATCTACCTATAGTGCGTTCTTGTTAATAAAATTATGTTTTGTTTTGTTTTTCTGTATTTTCATAAAAAATAAAATATGCCTTTTCATGCTTTTCATGCGTTTTTGGGCTTATTCTAATCATTATGCTATTTTATATGCTTATTTTCTAAGATTTTTATGCATATTTAAGGGCTTATTTTGAAATTTTTTAAGCTTATAAATCCGCGCTTGGTTCGGAGGGATTTACTATGCACGCGCCCTGGAAGATGACAGTCGGAGCGTGAAGCCAAAGACAATGCCGTGGTCTTCTTTGACCCGTCGCGAATCTAAGATTGTCTAATTGCGATCGACAATGGACCGAGCTTCCTGACCAAAGTAAAGGCGGCACTTCATTGTCCTGGTGTGACGGAGGAGAAAATTTAGATTTGCGTAATCAATCGTAGTGTAATGGAAGGAAATGGAAGATTAGTCGGTTTTGCTAGTAATTTATAAAGTGCGCTATCGTTATATGGGGCGAAAATCGTATTTTGAAATTTTTGATTGAAATGAAAATCCACATTTCATCATTTTTAATGTCTGCCATGTAAAGCCTGCCATACACGCTCCGGAAAATCTGTAAGGAAAAACTGTTCTGATAAATCTGTCAGGATATCCGGAGCCGCCGGTCTAAATACCGCACACACACGCTCCGATCTCGATCGCATCGCGTCTCAGCTTTGACAGCCATGGCGACGTCGTTGCTTTTCACTAGCCAAAGGCAAGGTGCAAATTCAAAGGGTTTTAAAACTCTTCCAAATTCTCACGAGACATGTTCGTTGCTTTAAAGCTTCCTCACAACTGAACGGAACTGACAGACTTCACACGCAGAACTGTCAGAACTGACACACGTTCAGTTTTATCTGAACAGTCCAGATCTGTACAGATTTATCGTTTGCGATTTCAATTGTATTCGACGGCCTGAATAGTCCGTTCAGTTCAGTTCAAACTGTTCAGTTTTTCCCCACACACGATCCGGAAATCGTTAAGGTCAGGTCTGAACAGTTTTTCCTTAACGATTTTCCGGAGCGTGTATGGCAGGCATAACACTTAAAATTTATTTAACGTTGTTTTATAGCCACCTTTTTTTTAAATCAAGTTAACTTGAAGTCAAGGCTAGTTTTGAAATGAACACCGGGTATATTTAAATTATGTAAATTATTGCACTACACCAAGAAGCGCTCTAGTAGACTTTAATAGCATTCTGCATTGGTAACAAATCTGTATTGGCAACAAGCAATTATGTTTGGCCCTTGTGCATGAATTATCGTGCGCTTTTCCTTTCTTGGCGGAACACAGACAATGCTTGACAAATTTCTCCATTTTTAAGCGTGAACTTAGGCCGCGGGCATTGTCACCATTTACGAATCGAAGTGCTCTCATAATTGCTCACACGATCGTGTCGGTAGCCTTGCCAAATTGCTTAATTATGAATCACATTCTCAGTGCGTATCGAGCGTGAGTCACGCCTTGAGATGATGGGAGATGCTGCGATGGATGCACATATGAATTGAAGGTTATTCTTATAAAAAATATATATACGGGGTCCAGGGCGCCAGTAATTTTCTAATACTGGTGGGTGTTGAAAAATGATGGATACACCTGGGAATCTTGGTAGGAAGACGGGTTCGTGAAAAATGTTTCAGACAAAAGTTGTAGGGCATGAAAAAATATATTTAGTAGTGATATAATTGTGACCCTAAATAAGGGTGAACTGAATGTCAACTTTAAAATTTCAAATGGGAATCTTCAGATTTTGGACCGGATTGGTCTAGACGAGGGCCTTAAAATAAAGCAAAATAAAAAATATATTAAAACAAGTATCATTTGATATTGTAAAAGTTTATTGTTTTTTTTTTAATTTTGAACATTTTCTACACGAATCCGGTCAAAAACGTAAGGGTTCCGTTTGAAATTTTAAAATTGACTTTCATCTGAACCTCGGAATCTCGGATTATTTTCCCTACAAAACAAAATTAAAATTAATAAAATTCAACCAATAGGAGGGGATATATCGAGGGTAACTGTTGTTCCTATTTTCAAGATGGCCCGTTCCACAAGAAAATTTTGTAGAATTAATATGAATTTGGACAACCTTCTAATCAATCAATCTCACAAAAATTGGCCGGACCTCTATTTTGTAGATATTCGGTCTTTTTTAATATAATCTTACCGTGTTTTTCCGTCTGGGAACATTAAAGTAAATGGAACCAAAATAGCCAAAAATTAAAAAAAAATCCGTACTAGGCATGGGATTTTTGATTGAGGCGATAGCAGCGATTATAAACATAGTGTGTACGAAAAAAATATTACCTATTTCTTATTCTTATTCCACAAATAGCTATTTTGGTGCCATTTACTTTTATGTTCCCAGACGGAAAAGAGATTGTATCAAAAAAGACCGAATATCTACAAAATGGAGGTCCGGCCAATTTTTGTGAGATTGATTAGAAGGTCATGGGAGTTGTCCAAATTCATATGAATTCTACAAAATATTCTTGTGGACCGACGAATTTCGACGGAAAATAAATTAAATTTGGATAATTTTAATATTTTAAAATTATTTATAAATTAAATAGCGAAGTCAAGATTATTCTGCTTTCGTTACTATGGAGAAACAATTTTGTTTGTAAAAAAACAAAGTTTGTATAGGCGTTTAAGTTGTTCGGAATTTTATTAAAATGTCTGATACAAGTGAATCGTCTAACATTGAAGCATCGGCTGCATTAGCTGTTGAGTCTATTACCAGTGAAATCAAAGGAAAAGTATGAAAATGCTTATCGACAATCTGATGATTGGTGTAAAGAAAAACGAGTGAAAGAGATCAATGAGGAAGTGTTGCTAGCATATTTTCAGCAAATATCCAAAGCCTATAAGAGTTCTACATTGTGGAGCATTTACTCGATGCCGAGGACAACATTATCCGTGAAGAAAAATATCGATATAAAGAAGTTTCTAAGTTTAATAGGTTATATTAAACGAAAGTCAGTGGGTCATTATTCTAAGAAATCCAGGGTTTTTACAAAATTAGAAATAGAAACATTCCTAAGAGAAGCAGATGATAGAATCTACTTAATGATCAAGTTAAATTTTAAATTTTAAACTAATCAAAATATTATATTTTTTGTTTCAATTCCAGGCAGTGTTGGGTGGGTGTTGGTGTTAGTGGAGCGTGTCGACGAGAAGAACTAAGTTTTCTTCAAGTTCAAACCATGAAGGACATGGGGTTATTTATTTTAATACATATATTCCCAACGTAAAGACGAACGTGCGAAGATACTTCCACAAAGATCTGTTCTGGAATTTCATTCACGAATTGTGGACATATTTCTGTCAAGATTTATAATAATGATAAAAAATAACACGTACAATTTAAAAAGATTTACTTATACCTTTTAATGTTAAAATATTAATTTTCTATTTTGCGTTTAGAATAAGTCGATTCTAGCACCCAAATGATGTCATTTGAGGGTTAGAATAAGCGGTTGGTGTGCTAGAATAGACTATTAAAATTTACTGCATTGATGTTGGTAGTGGTAGCGTTGACGGTTGACGTTGAACTGTTAACTGGCATACGTCAAAAATAAATTTCACAGAGAACAGCAAATTAATGAAAACGAAGTTTAATTTCAATTATTACCGTGGAAAGTACAATTATTATACACATTAACGGTTACAAGCGATTTGTCTTGAGAATTTATAGTGACACCATGTAAATTATCATCCGACACAATATTTTGATGAACGCCACATAAATGTCACCAACCACCGCAAAATTCCCTAGATTTAAAATTTTAATTTTTTAATTTATAAAATAGTATGATGCGGCAAAATAGAAAAAAACAGTATAAAACACTCATTGCAGAAGGTCCTTCAAGCACTCATTTGTTCTTCAACTCGTTGCCACGCAGCTCGTTTCGGAATTTCAAATTCGTGTTTGAATCGATGCCTTCTGCAACTGGTATTTTAATATACTATTCCGCACTTTTCCACTTTCTACTATTCCTAACTTAAATTAGTATTCAAATGTTAAAGTTTTCCAAACTGGTAGAAAAAAAGAGTTGGAAATGTCCGTTTTGTAGATATTCTGCCTTTCCGAATATAATTGTATCAAAAAGTAAATGGCACCAAATCAAAATGTTGGAAATGTACTTTTCCAGATCAGTTCGCATGTGTTATTAAACGAAATTACCGCCACGTAAGCAATGCATTTCAAAGCGCCAAAACACATTACAAACATTTAAAGTTCATTTAAAAATGAGCAGTTATCATTATTTGTTATTAATTAGTATTGTTATTAATATTATTCACCAAAACCTATGTTATTAAAATTATACTTTTATCTACATATAGTGCGTTCTTGTTAATAAAATTATGTTTTGTTTTGTTTTTCTGTATTTTCATAAAAAATAAAATATGCCTTTTCATGCTTTTTCTGCGTTTATGTTCTTATTCTAATCTTTATGCTATTTTATATGCTTATTTTCTAGGATTTTTATGCATTTTTAAGCGCTTATTTTGCAATTTTTTTATGCTTATAAATCCGCGCTTTGCTAATAGCTACTCCAACTTTGAATACCCTTTAATACCCTTGTGATACTTCTAGAATTTAGACTGGCTAGTGTTGAAATGAACACCCGGTAAATGATTACTGGTGATTCCCTGGGGTCTTGAAGATTCTATTTTATGCGTGGAATATTTCAGAAACTTAATAATTTTATAAGTTTTCAACATGTTTTTTTATATTTACAAATTACATATTAGTTTATATCATATACATATTATACATTATACATATTAGGTATATTTTATTGCATATTTTTAAGCTTGTAAGACCTTTAAAACATAATTATTAATTTTTAAAACATATTTACGAACGATTATTACACAGTTTCCATGCATTCGAGAACATTGAAAAAACACCGAATCGTAGTGATATAAATCTCTACATCTCGTCTATTCCTCGCCTACTTCGGTCTTTGCTCGACACGGATCCCATTTTCTCACGGACCTGCAGGCAGCAAACGTATCATTAGAACGTCTTCTTCTTATGCCTTGAGAGGTCCTTTTTGCCCTTTCCCATCGGATCGAGTGAACGGAACGAGCGCATAGTTCACAACGCAAATCCCCCATACGATTATATCAAGTGCTTAAAGTGATGAGATATAAAGCATACACATTTTTTTGTAATACTTTAAATCTGAATTAATACAACAGACGACAAGTATAACAAGTAATTCAATAGAAAGTTATGAAAATTCCGATTTCAAAATTAACTAAATTAGAGAATATCAATGAAAATAAATAACTGATATGAGTTTATATGAAGATATAAATTATTCAACAGCAATTAAATTCTTACTTGGTGCCCATGGTTTGACCCATGGTAATGACGAATGCTAGTATTAAAGTTAATAATGTTTTCCATTGGTGTGTTTCGTTATACCCTTCTTGGAGAGCACAAACAGGAAGAGAACGAAGCGTACACGTTCAACCGTGAAATAATATGAGTAAGAGAGTGGCAGTTCGTCCAGTAAGTAGGGCGTGGAGTGAATTATTACTAAAATTATACTGCTAACAATGTCGACGTCAACCCATTTTGATTTAATTGATTAAACTGCAACCAAGTTTACGAGCCGATTTGCAGTGTTATAATAGAGAAGATATACAATTAAGCATTATAATGAATTACTTTTGACACTGAAAATAGTGTAAAAAGTAAACTTTAAAAGATCTAGTGCTGTAATTTTTTTTAGAGAACTGTAATGTCATAGCATCATGTCATTATTGTCAAGACGTCTTTAATTTTGTACATTTAATTTATATAAAAAGTGGGTGGGTTGCGGTGTAACGTATCACGTGAAAATCAACGCATGCATGATTTACAAAATCAAACAAAATGATTATTGCTCATGCAATAATCGTATGATTTGTATTATTATATGATGCGATGCATTGCATCACATGCGATAAATGTGCGAATGAGATAAAAATTTGCCTCAAGATATGTTAGAATAAACACGAGAAGCGCGTGCTTTAGTATTACCCAAAAAATCATGGAATATGTATGAAAAGGCCTACAGCATGTTTTGTAAGTATTAAAATATCATACTGTAATAGCGGTTAAAGATCGACCGCTACTATCCTGTATGAAGCTAGCAACGGCCGATTTTGAATTTTAACGTTTTACTTGTAATTGTGGCATCGCAAATAAATGGTTATTAGAATGTTCGTTGCTATCCACTTAAATGATTGTTTATAAATAGGTATTACAAAATTAACTATTATGTAATTGTCCTAAATTTGAGTTACTAACCTAGGTACTAAGCTAATTATACAATTAGGACTCGGGATCTCGCCGCTGCTCACCGCTAGACATTAATATTCGCCACCACTCGCCACTCGTTTTTTTGTTCACTCGTAATTGATAAAAATATATAATTATTTATTTATTTATTATCTTATACCTTATCCCATTACTAACATATTATTTTTATGTCAAGTCTTAGTTTTTGCCGTTTCAAAAATGTTATCAGTTATTTACTAACACTACTACCTCATCTATACATCAAAATAGCGAGATAAAAAATTTATATCCGTGCTAGTAGTTTAACTTTAGGTTTTTAGACACGAAGTCAAATCAATCCTATGCGTTTCTTACATAATTGCCACCATTAACGCGAAGATTGTATAAAACTTCATTAAAAACTGCCGGAAAAAAACATGGACTTCAGACCACACCAATCAAGAAAAGTATTATAATCGTTGTCGAATATCGCTCACAAAATTCACCAATTTGCAAAACAGCGGCTGAAGTCCATTCGCACACAGGAAATCGAGTTTTTTATCTGCATAAATTACAGTGACCATGGCATTGCCTGGAGGCGCTTAAAATCCACGCCTACGTTTCCACTGACCGGCAATTTATAGCTCGATGAACTTAAAACCAAGAGAAATATATATCCGCTGGAGAAAATTATGTACATACTGAAAAAAACTTTTTCTGATTTTGGCTTATATAGTGTCACTTTTCAAAACTGACAGTTTCAGACTGACAGTTGCGAAATGTCGTACTTTTCGTAACTAGTTAGGAAATGAAACACTTAATTTTGCTAGGCGTGTATTAAAAAATATGTTTCTGATTGAAGTTGCGAAATGTCGTACTTTTCGTAGCTTGTTAAGAATGAAACACTTAATTTCGCGAGGCGTGTATTAAAAAAATATTTTTCTGATTGAAGAATTAGGCACAAGCCTTGAAGAGTGGTACATTCGTTATAGTAGACCCAACGGTAGCTGACTATGACTCATGTTTTTCAACATACATATAATCGCGTTTTCTATGGTCGTTCGCATGCTTAAGGTAAATGTAATAAAATGAAATGAAATTAGAAACGTATGTCGAATTCAGGCAATATGGAGCTATGAGGTCAGCTCTCGACGGGATGACTATCGTTTAGATTTTTGTGGAATCATCTCTATAATAATAATGACTAATTCAGTCTGCAAGAGATTCATTGCGTATTTGCGAAGTCTTAGGGGCTAAATCAAAGAGGGCATTGTTTCGCCAGCTGCTTATGTGGTGAAACAATACCCTCTTCAGACACGAAACATGAAGAGGCAAACGTAACAAAATACCCGAAGAGCTGATCTCTTCTGTGAAGGGTTCTACTTGGCCGCCGCGTGTTACTCTCATTGTTTCAGCACGTTCGAAATTTGTCATCCGAATAATTTGTGTAATAACGAAACTAATAAATGACATAATAAGCAGCGGGGAAACCACAAGAGAATGGAATAAAGGAATAATTCTACCAATACATAAGAAGGGGGATACAAGAATATGCGAAAATTACAGAGGAATCACACTAACAAGTATACCAAGTAAGATAATGACCAGGGTACTAGAAAAAAGGATGCGAGACAAACTAGAAACAACCATAGAGGACAGCCAGTGCGGATTCAGAAGAGGGAGAAGTACGCCAAATTTTCATGCTTAGACAACTAATCGAGAAACTAATTAAGCAGAACAGATAAATGCACATATGCTTCGTAGATTTCGAAAAGGCATTCGACGGGATAAGGAGAGAGGACATAGAACGAACTAGCAGAAAGAGGAATAGAGGAGGAAATAATAAATGTAATAAAATACATATACAGAGAAAACAGAGATATTGTAAGAACAAACAATGAGGAATCAAAAGAATTCGAAACGAAGAATGGAGTAAAACAAGGATGCGTGCTAAGCGCTTTGCTTTTCACAATTGTATTAGATATGGCGATGAAGGAAGCAAAGCAAAAAATGAAAATGCTAAAAATTGGATACTGGAAAATGGAGATAACAAAAATAGCAGAACTACTATTCGCGGATGACATGGCAATAATTACAGAAACAGCAACGCAACATGGACATAATTGAGAAAAATAATTTTTAAGAAAATAAACATGAAAATAAACTACGAAAAGACAAAAACCATGATAATTGTCAAAGAGAAAAAGAAACACGAAATAAAAATACAAGGAAAAAAAATGAACAAGTAGAACAATATAGATATTAGGAACAATCATAGAAAGCAATGGTAAATTAGATAATGAAATAGAAGATAAAAGAGAAAAAACAGCAAAACTATATAACATGTTAAAAAACACCTTTTTTTAGCAAGAAGGAGATATGAAGAGACACAAAAACAGAAATAGTCAAAAAAGTAATTAGACCAACGCTAACTTACAGCAGCGAAACATGGACGATGACAGGAAATCAAATAAAAATAATAAAAGCCATAGAGATGAGATTCCTAAGAGAAATAGAAAACAAAACAAGAAGAGACAGGATAATTAACGAGATGCACAGGAAAAACTTAAACATAAAACCAATACAGGAAAAAATAACAGAAGGCCAAATGTGGTGGTATGGACACATCAGACGAATGAGAGTAGAAAGAAACACTAAGAAAATATACGAGACAAGAGCAACAGGAAAATAATAAAGAGGAAGACCGAGAAAAGAGTAGAACAGCGCAATAAAAGAAAAGGCAACAAGAAAATGGGAAAACATGGGAAGAAAAAAAGGAATTAACAAAAGATAGGAGAAAGTGAAGAGAATATTACAAAAATTAATAATGTATGCCTTACACCGAAAGGTAGAAAGGCAAGGGAATAAATAAATAATTTATGTAACAAGGTGAATTTTTCAATACTTTGTATGGTATTAGCTTTTGCCAGATAACCAATAAAACACATTTATCTACTATCAACATACCGCGCGTTTTTTTAATTTCTGAACATGGGCTATGTTCAGTTTTAAATCGACAGTATCAATTGCAACCAGTTATGCAACCGAAAATTGCATGCGCCTGCAACTCGATCATTTGAAATGTCAAAACTGTTGACAGAAAATGTATTCAACGCAAGAATTATCCTGAGACTCCAATCCCATCATTCCTGTTCAAATAGGAATCATCAACTGTTAATCCCGAAATAGTAACTCATTTGTGAAAGGGCCCTATTTAAACACTTTCTTGCGTTGAATGCATTTTCTGTCAATAGTTTTGACATTTTGACACATGATGTAATTTTGGTTGCATAACAATTAGATGCAACCAAAATTACACGCACGTGTAACTTGATATTTGAAATGTCAAAACTATTGACAGAAAATGTATTCAATGCAAGAAATTGTTTAAATAGGGAACTTTCACAAATGAGTTATTATTTCGGGATTAACAGTTGATGATTAATATTTGAACAGGAATGATGGGATTGGTGTCTCAGGATAATTCTTGCGTTGAATACATTTTCTGTCTTGACATTTTGACATTTCAAATGATTGAGTTGCAGGCGTATGTAATGTTGGTTGCATAACTGGTTGCAATTGATACTGTCGTTTTAAAACTGAACATAGCCTATGTTCAGAGATTAAAAAAACGCGCGGTATAATGTCAAACATTATCATGTGCACTCTCAGTTTATAATGGCGTACTTTGCTGCACTAGTAATGTAAAGTGACACTTTGCCGTACTAATTTAAACTACACCATTTTTTGAATTTATTGTACTCCTCGTCGTACTTCTGTGTCGATTTGACTGGCACCAGCGTCGCAACAGCAGCATTTGCTGCTGCTTCTGCACCTCAATATTTTCTTTGTCACTCATTTTATACAAGTCCTGATAGAACTCACAACTGACACAATACATTTTAAAACCTTAAACTTATGTTTAATGGAGCAGTGTTTATGCACTCTCAGGTGTAGGGTAAATAAAACCCATGTTTTTATGAACTAGTTTCGGCTTGGGTTAGGTATTCAGCATTCAAATCTTTAATTAAAAATATATAGTTATAATTCAGTTACATGACAATTGGTTTGTTTTTCAAACTTATAGTCAATTATAATTTTTTCAAATCTGGTGGTGGTATTGTGGTACATCGTTTTTGTTTGAAGACATGTGAGGGTGAATTGTGTGATATGAAATGATTATGATTGTTTTTTCGTGTTTGCAGAAATTTGGCGACATTTGTCTAATTTTACGTTTTTATTCTTATGACTTGAAAATTTTGTTTAACTAATAATAGTAATATTTTGACTGCTGTCTGACGTTTAATATTGATAAATTGAAGTTAAAATTTTGAAAAGGTAATCATGAGGATGAATGATGAAAATAAAAGGCCGTTTGCTCTACCTGCGCCATTTTTTTTTTTTAGTTCAGAATGTGAATTAGTGTTTGTAATCAACTTTTCTACATACAACATATTGCCCAGAGTATTAAGTTTATTGCTATTGTGTTATGTGCAATGTGAATGTGTTGGCTTCTGGGTGCTTTTAGTTGTACTTTTAAAAGCGGTGTGTGTTCATGGTGGTTCGCCATTTTCTGATGTGAAAGTTAATGTACCTTGGGGTTCATGTGGTCTGTAGTTACATTTTGTTGATTTATGTTGGTAGCTTTAGGAACTTTTATAATGGCGCGAAATTTAAATTAATCTGGTCATTAATGTTTGTTACATCTGGTTGTTTTATAGTTTTCTCTGTTTCTACTTACTACTTAAATTTTTTTAAATTAAAAATAGCTGATAATTGATAGTAGATAAAAAATTGTAGAATATTCGTATCGTAATATCATATTACAATACTCAATGGCTAATCTGCACAGTATCAGATAAGCTAGATACTTGCGGCAGATTCTGCATCAAATGCTTCCTTCATCATTCATTACATACAACCGCCAATAATGTGTTCATTACCATCATTGGTACCACAAAAATCTAAACTAATTAATGTGCAGGTTGGTCCAATTTGGATGTTTCTATAGGGGATCTCGGTAACTAGAAGAGATAGAGAAAATCGGATGGCGTATCCTCGATCTCTGTTTTCAAGACCAACTCAATGGTGAAAATAAAAATTGGCTATCGTCTTTCATTTTGAAGTTATGGCCAAAAACTCATTATTCTCCATTTTCGATTTTTATCAATATTTCATTTATTTCTCATTTTATTAAAATAAGAGCTACACGTTCTTGAGGCACATTTTCACGGTGAATTGAATAAGTTTTACATAATTTTAATATATTCGTTAATAAACAAGATACAATACAAAGTTGTGTTTTTTTAAATACAAGTTGTAGTTGGCTTTGGACTTAATAAATAGGTCATTTTTTTTTCTTTTCAATGATGTAACACATGTGAATGTTATAATTACATTTTTGTTGAATTCTATTAAAATTGAGTAAACACGTCATATGTTCTCTGATTGTAGTGGACTGGTAGTAGGCTTGTATTGTTTAGAGGAAAATTATTTATTGAAAATGCACACATTTTCTATCTATAAAATACAAAATAATATGTGAATACAATTTTATATATGTTAAAAAAGTTTATTAAATAAATAACAATTTTCTTATTGCCTCGGAAATATTACAGGCTCTATCATCTAAAGGCAGACAACCCAATAAATTGATTTTTCGAAGAAGTTTTCACCATTGAGTTGGTCTTGAAAAAAGAGATAGAGGATACGCCATCCGATTTTTTCTATGTCTTCTAGTTACCGAAATCCCCTATAGAAACATCCAAATTGGGCCACCCTGTACAACCTTCAAGGTTGTCGCTAATTCTAACCGGCCAAAAATATATTTTTCGTCCCACGACAAAAAATGGGGTGTCCCAGAAACCACAATGTTGAACGAAAAGATAACGTTTTCGACCAGATTTCGAGTCAAAAAAGCGTGCCTCATGCCAGAAATTTAGTTTATTATGTAGGTTTTTCGCTTCTTCGCAAATATTTTTATAACTATTAGGTTATAAAAATGGAAATGTATGGGAAACAAATAAGAGTAATAAAGTTTTTTTCCCTTCTCCCTACGGTATATTACTTCATTTCGAAATTCTATACTGTACGGATATAAGCCACTTTCCGATTTCGTGTGTGGATATGAACGTTGTCAGGTTACAAACAATAACAACCATATTAAATAAATGTAGATACTAGCAGATGATACAGGATACATTTAACTTTCCTGCTACAGCTTAGGTAAAGGAAAAACGTCACACCAAACGTCAAATCTAGAGCCAGTGTCATTTTGACTATTGTACATTTTGAACAATTTTGGTTTTATTATTTTTGTCAAAAATTTAACTTCTTAAAAGAACTAGGTATTATTATTCGTTTCTACACAATATCGTTACTAATACAATACCTTTAGTATGTTTCAACGAAGAGAAATTGCAGAGATATATTCTGGTAGCCTGATGATTTTCGAAGTTTTGCTATGTTTCTGTCAAAATATCAAATATGTATTTACATGATCGTAAATAAAAGTCATGTGGTGACCACCCTTCTACCTTTTTAGGTGCCCCGCATTAGATCTATATGAGTATATGACGATGGGATTATTCGATAAAATGGTAAGTACATTAACTTATTCCACCGAGGTATCAAGCATAACTAATCCTCGTGAAAAAAATTTGTTCCGTTGTGCGAAAATATAATAAATATCCCACTAATCCCCAACACCCCATCATCCATCGTTCAGCCGGAGCACGTGCTCCATTCATCGGTATTTGCCTACAAGCCCAGGACGTCGTGAAGAGCGGAACGTTAGAAGATCCGGACCGGGTCTTCTTGAGGACCGGAAATCGAGCATCCGTCTCTTGAGAGAGAGAGCTCTGTCACGTGCAAGAGGAGTTATTGCAGGTTAAACGTACGGCTCCTTATTATTATTATAATGACGACGAGGTCATTCATAGGGAGCGGCGGAAGGCCCGTAGTCTACTCACGAAGGCAGGTCAAGTGAACAACTGCAAAAACAGGAAAGTTCGCAAAAAAGATGTTACTTGTAATTTGAAACATGGATACTAAATAGGAAGAATTTGATACTACAGTACTAGACAAAACAACCGGGACAAATATTAAAGTAATTTTCCCTATATTTTAGCTGAGTAGCTCAAAGAATTGTAAAATGCCTAATTTAAATAACGTTCAGAGAGCTAGAGCTATAATTTGAACGGAAATTGAAGAAGGGTGGTCTTTGAGTCGCTTAGCAGACAAATTTCAGGTGGGAAAAGTACACTAACACAAAAGTGTCCCATTTTTTGTCTAGTACTGTAAGAACTATGTATAATTATGTACAAACTATACTTTGTCTATAAAGACGTTAAAGATTTTTTGTAATACCTCTGTGTTATTGACATTTATCAGTACTGTCTGCTTGATCGATATGACAGGCGTAAAGGCCTTGGCCGTTATAATAACGGCCGTGGACGTTATTTAAATGACAACGCAAATTTATGAGCAAAAAAGTCTTCATATTCTTTCTCATACCTGCTGCTGCTTTTTGGGGAAGTAAATCGATTGTGGCAGCATTTGCTTCATTTAGTACATCTTCGGGGATACCACAAAACGAAGAACTTTGAACATCTGACATTATTTTTCTAATTTCAATTTGATTTGTTTGTTTGTATTTGAACCGTTGATGTTGCTATGGTATCAAATTGCGCCTGGAGTTTATTAATTTTGAAATTTAATATTGATAAATTGACCAGTTTTTGTAATTTAGGTTTTACAAAAAGTATCGAACAACATACGGCCGATATGCAAATAACATGCTTGGTTGAATATAAACCTCGGCTGCGCTCCGCTCCGCTTCGCTTCGCCTCACTTTACAAACTTCAACCCGCGCCTGTTATTTGCTACATATCGGCCTAATGGCGTTATATTACTATAAAATCATAAAGAACAATGATTCTTAGATTTCGCTTTCGCTTACATTTGATGAGCAATAAATTTTGTTTTATAATATTTGCCCCATATCTGTTATTATTTGTACTCATAGGGCAATCAATAAATGCATTTGACATTGTAATTCTAGTTAATATACTTAATAAAACTGTCGAAAATAAAAATTTCACGCAAGGCTTACGTTTTTCTCCACATTTGGGTAATTGGCAGGAAGACGATTGGCATTAATTATTTTTTTTTTAAATTTAATTACTGATAGGACAAGGTGGAGAAACCTGCGGAAAACGGAAATGAGTGCCGAATTAGATTCGAGGTCGACACTATCAAATCGTTAATGTGAAAGAATCGGGTTATTAATTCTTTGTTATTGCTGCGAGAAAGTCGCAAGAGGAAATGGCACGGGAACCTGTAGAAATTCAAGTCGCGCTAATTAGCACACATCCTCATAGCCTGGAGGAATTTTCTAGTGCGAGCCTTGTTCGCGTGTTGGTCCCAAATTGTATTTCCTGCTTTCAATTAAAATACTTTCAGATGGCATTTCTTTGTTTGATTTATTTATATTTTATTATAATTCTATTTATTCCACGACAGATAATCTCTGTAGATATATCTAATTATTTCAGTATGGATTCATCCATATCAGATTCTTTTCGGATTCTTTTCTTTTCATCCATATCCGAACAGAACTGCCTTCAATTTGGACAACAATTGGACAAATTGGACACCTGATCATACAACAATACATCACAATCATACACACACCACAATCACACAATCATACAAAAATCATTCAATACAGAGTGTTGAATAGAATTTTTTTATCGCACTTATAAGTCATATTTTTTAGATTGTCTTACGCCCGGTTGCATCAAAGCGGGGTCATATGTTTCACTCGGGCTTGTCATCAAAATTCAGTTGCAGATCTGAAGTAAATGATAAACACGAGTTTTAGGTAACTAGAGTTATTCACATATAAGCCGTATTATTATATCCGTGGGCCGTGGGCTTCGTAACTGCACATCGCCAAATTTTGATGAAGAAAAGCCACTTTAACATAGATATAACCCAGAGTTAAAACGATATGTTCAGGGATTAAAAAAAAAACGCGTGGTATAGGTTATTTTATTTTTAGATGAAATTTACTAATTTATAATTCAGGTAACTGCTTATTTAAGCTCAATTAAGTTTGAACAAAATTTAATTCAAGTGTGGCCACGACTGATCAAACGGTTGGGTTGTGTTAGGTTAGGTGGACCTGTACCTGGACCTGTGGGGAAAAATACTCACGCTATCACAGTATTTTGTTAATGAAATACATAGCAATACGAAATCATGCAGTTTATCAGTATATTAATCAGTATATTTTAAGATGATCTTTTAGATCGTAGATGATGAAGATCTTTTCTTAATGAAGTTTACCCCCTCCCCCGCAAATAATTATTTCCAAAAACTCTGATTTTACAAAAACTGTGCCTGATACCGATTCAACGTTTTTATATAAAACCTTGTCATCAAAGTAATATGTTGACAGTAATGAAAATGTAGAAATTCGTCTATGCATAGCATCATTTTTAAAATTGTTAACTTTTTTATTTAAGATATTTTTTAAACAGTAAATATATTTTTATAAAGTTGTATTGGTATTAAAATTTTGAAAATGTTTTCGAGGTCCAAATAATGATTGGACTAATATGAATAAATTATAATTGTTTTAGAAATTTTTGTTTCTCCACACTTTTTCAGAAATTCCGATTATGTTGTAAGAACTAAATTATTTCTGAGGAAATTAAGTGTTAAAAATGATGCCAACTCTACCAATTTTTATATACAGCGTGTCATAAAGACTTTTCTACATATTTTGGACCATACTTCCCCCCACCCCTCTCTCACCGAGGTTTACGAAACTTTCTTAAAATACCCTGTGTAAAGCTTATCGATATCCAAGTACATACTCTGTTAACAGGAATAAAATGTGTGTTATTCATAGCTTTTTTATTGGATAGTCCAAGATAACCCATTAACCTATCATTTTTGAGATCTTAGTATTCGCACTTTATACTTCATTAGACAAATGTAGATATTCAAATTTAAAATATTTTTAAAAATAAGCAGAATTCTCATATCTAGACAATTCAAAATTGAGAAACGATTTTTTTTCATGTTCAAGTATTTTAGAAAAGCTCGGGGCGGTGAAAATACATTCTGGCGATTATATTTTAGAAACTTAATTCTGAAATTTTGAAAAAATCAATATCTATTCATATTCATTAGAGGAGAAAAAAAAATTCTATGCTCCAGATGCAAAATTCTGTGGAATTCTGAAAAATCGTGAATTAACAAAAAACAAATTTTTTTAATCGAATCTTAAATGAAGCATTTCAGAAAATTACTTGGAATCGCATCTTTTTATCCACAAGATTTTACGACTATCTCGGTAAAACTATCATTTATGCACTTCACACTTTTTTCTTCTTCTTTTCAGCCTTCTGTCGTCCATCTTGGGACAAAGGCCTCCCCAAGTTGCTTCCATTCCTCTCTACTACTTGCTATTTCAGTCCACTTCACACTTTCATCAAACCTGAATGTTTCTATCTTTTTATTATTTTTATTATTATTTTTACTATTAATTAATTTTTATACTTCAATTATCTATCAAAATCCGCTGGATAGAGTAGAGGATAGAGAGTGAATAGAGTAATATAGATTGTCACTATCTACTACTATCGAATGAAAATTCACAAGATTCAATTTTTATGAGAATTTTATAGTCTCGAGAATAAAAAAATCGCAACAGTAGATACAAATATTCAGGCAAGATTTCTCGATAATAAAGGAATAACAATAGAAACTTCTCGAGAATTTTATAAACCTTAGAATTCAATAGGGCCTTCCTTAAAAGGTTGTTAATGTCAAAAACCCTATACTGGGCAGCCAAAGTGTCATTATACAAAACAATTATAAAACCAGTTGCGGTGTATGGAAGTGAATGCTTGATGATGAACACCCAACAAAGAAATAGAATAGAAGCTTGGAAGAGAAGAATATTGAGGGTAATTTATGGAGGTGTGAAAGCAGACGGAACTTGGAGAAGAAGAACAAAATAGTTATTTACAAACCAAGTGCGGGAACACAATTTTCCCGCATGAACGCAATTTTGAAGCATGAGCGACCGAAGGGAGCGAATGCTTCATCTGCGTGAATGCGGGAAAATGATTCCCGCAAGTGGTTTGTACATTTTTTTTTGAAACGAACAGAACGATCAGCATAAACTCAAATAATTTTCATTCCGTTTCAAAATATGAAATAAAGCAAGCCATGGCTGTATAGCAAAACAATGATTGTTACTTTGACAGTTGATTTTTTAAAGCCTGTCGTTTAAAGTCTCAGTTTCTAATAAAATGTCTTCCGATTCGGATATAAGTAGTTGTACACCTCCGGAAATCCGCAATGCCGCTAATACGGCAATTAAAAATGTATTAATTCACCTATTGGTCTTAATACAATTGGCAAAATACCTTGCTCTGTGGCACAGTACCTTCAGCTAGAGGCTCCACAGGCCTACACTGGTCATTGCTTTCGAAGAAGTTCAGCTACTTTACTTGCAAACAACGGTGGCGATTTACTGACTCTTAAAAAATTTGGCGGTTGGAGATCTTCAAGCGTGGCCGAAGGTTACGTCGATGACTCTGTGCAGAGTAAAATTAACGTAGCTGAAAGATTGATGCAACCAGCTCCGGGACCTTCATCTCAAGTTGAAAACTATACAATCTCTGAAACTCTTAATGTGTCGCACACTATATCTAAACCCGATGCGGTGGAAAGTTCGGGAATTTGCATTTCAAATTGTACTAATTGTACGATAAATGTGTACAATAATAACCCTGCTTAAGTCGATGTAGATCGTTCACAATAAATAATTATGTATTGATTTATTTATGACAGTGTTTTTTTGCCGTTTTCCCGGTCTACTAGACCGGGAAATACGGATTTCCGGTTGTCAATAGAGTGCGTCAAATGTCACTTTCGAGGCGGTGAGTTCAAAAAAGAAGTTACCGAATTATACAAAGAAGAACCAATATCAACCACAATAAGTAAAAATAGGCTACGATAGTTAGGCCACATAACAAGAATGGGAAATACTAGAACGACAAAAATTATCCACTTGGGAGAGCCAGAAGGAAGAAATAGGATAGGCAGACACCGGAAAGGTTGGGGACAAATCGTGCAGAATGATTTGAGGAAACTAAAAATCAAGGTTTGGAAGGTGCGAGCGCAAGGCAGGAATGAATGGAGGAAGATTATAAAGATAGCCAAGGGCCTGTGAGGCCTGTAGAGCTGTTATATTATTATTAATTCAATAAGATTTGATCTATTGGATGATCCTAGAAATCGAGGACTTATGAGAAACAGAATAGGTAATTAGACAAGAAGCAGATTAGGTAATTATAGAAAATACAGTTTCAACTCGTTTGCTTAGATGGTAATTTCGTAAGAAAGCGATTTACGGAACCAAAAAGGACCAGTTAGAGTTTTGTTTTCAAGATTTCTCATGAATTTTAAACTAACGAAACAACACGTTCCCATATTAATGTGGAGATGGTAAAAATGTCTTGATTCTTGAAATTCAATTTTACCGTGAAAATTAATTCTGGAGAATCAAGATATTCTTGAGATAACGACACAATATCTTTCCCAAATTCATATTGAGAATATACAAAATATTATTGACAATCGAAGATCATCATTTTGTAAAACAAAAATAATTCAGGAACCCAAATATTAAAATATGAAGAAAATGCATGATTTTCATCTTGAAGTTTTCTACAGAATCTTGGAATAACGAAAGGAAATTTTAGAGCTTATTGGTTTTAAAGAAAGTTGAATACTGGAAGTGTAGCATCAAAGAAAATAAAATGGAACTGCTTTTAATTACTGTAAATAACAAACTAAATTAAATTAAATTAACCATTACAGTTTTCATTCAACCTTAGTTGACTTAACTGATCAATTAAACTTTATACGTAAGAAAGCACCTTCAGAGGAAAGTTGCTGTTTTTTTAATTTCAATTTTACCTGAAAACGAATCTTTCTTTATTGTAGAACATATCCGAGGGCTGTGGAGTGAATATTGACTCTTAAGCTTCTTGTTTTTTGTGCTTTACTTTATAATTCAATCAATTCATTATATTACTTTCGTATGTATAATTCGTGGTGTGTTCAAAAATTGACAAAGATATGAAAAATACCACTCATTTAAATCCCAATCTTTGGAAATTCGACGTTGGGATTAAAATTCGTAGTATACATTTATAAAATCATTATCGATAATGAGAGCACCACTTTCTATATTACCCCTGATAACTAGACATAATTATTGCTAAATAAACAAATAAAAGAACATACAATGACAATAATAATAAATAATACTAGTTATTTAAGAGAATAAACGAAGTTATTAATCCCGAAGCCGAGAGGTGCATTGAAAATTCTCGCAGCTGTCATCTTGACAACTTTTTAATGTCAAATAAATTCATATCTGTGGTATTTAGGGTTGCCAGAAATCTTTTTTTTTTAAATAGAAGAAGTCATTTAAAAATTTAGAAGTTTCAAAAAATATATAGAAGCAAATTCAGATAAATCATTTATTATTATTACTATTATTATAAATGTTACACCAATAAAACACATATACTTAAAAAACAGAAAATATAATGGAGCAGTTAACAGTAAAGAGTAAATATATTTAAGTCAACAATACATTAAACATTACTTAACACTAAATACATATTGCAATTCTAACTAGTAAAAGTTAACATTAAATTTTAGATTATTGCATTCTTATTTTGTCAAAACAAAATTAACTAAAATTTATATTTTGCATTTTTCTGCACCCAACAGTTTTATTGTCTTTGATAAAGTAAAAAAAAATAAGAACAATTATTATCAAAATTAATTGTAATCAATAGTTCCGACTTAATTATCTATTTCTACAATCACTCCACTTATTTTCCATTATAGAAAATATCCGTTCTACAAAAACGGAAGTTGCCGGAATACTTAATATAAATGATAATATTTGATAAATATTTGGTAGGTCTGCTTTTCTACAAATCGTTAACCATTATTCGCTTGTTGTAGGTATTACTATTTTCTTGAGTCAAAAAGAAGCAAAAGTTTTATTACACTATCAAGTAACTCAATTTCATCAAATAGATGATCCATATTTAAATGCATGTCCTGAACACATTTTTCTGGAATTGCTACAATTATTCCAGTAAAATCGTCAAATTTAAATACCTTATCTGTATTAATTTTAAATATTGAGACTTTTGCAGACCAAGTATCTGTATTAAAACTAAACCATTTGTCTAAGTAACTGATTGCTGAATTTAGCACAGGAGAGAATTGTGTATCCAAGCCGTTTGACACATTTTTGTCCACTTTTTTCAGCTTCGAATTTACTTAGTATCCACAAAAATGTTAGTCGCTTCTCTTTTGCAATTTCTTACGCAAGTTATCCATGATAGCATACACATCTATAACATAAACTTTATAACCCTCAAGAAGTTTAATGGCAACCTCAAAAGTAGTTAAAATAGAAGAGAAAGGAAACCAAATAATAAGTAAAAACCAATAAATAAATAGAAGGAAGAAACATAACCTCCGAAAGATCGACTTGGGTAAGTTTCTCAACGCGTCAATAACAAAACGGGGTAACGAAGTAGGCAATACAACACAGTCGAAGTACCGAGAATAAGCCAACAAAACAGGTGAAACCAAAGTGTATGTGAAGTAAAGTAAGGAGCGATAAGTAAAAGTAATTATGCCCTTAGGTAGTGCATCAGAAACCGATGAATAATACTAAAGAAAGAGAGATGGCGAAGAGGAAGGAGCAGAAAGGAAAGAAAAAATTAAGAAGTATTCACCAGTAGAAATAAACAGGAGGACACAAACGAAATAATGATGGACATGATGAGGAAACTACTGGATAAGAATAATAAGATAATGGACGAATTAAAACAAATGAGGAAAAGTCAAATCGGCAATGTAGAACAAATAGCAGTACTAAAAAAAGAAAATGAGGAAACGAAGCAAAACCTGGAAAAAACGAACAATAGAATAGAAAATATGGAAAGAGTAAACATAAAGAATAACATAATGATCTCGGGAATAACAATAAGGAAAGATCAGAGTGGAAATCCAAACGGTGAAATGGAAAGCTTCATCGAAAATAAGGTCAAAATAAAAAATTATTTAAAAGTTGTTAGGAGAATGAGAAAAAATGGTATGTAGTCACAACTGAAAATTTCGAAAATAAGGAAAAGGTGTTTGTGGAAAAGAAACAAATCAAACCTTAGGAACTGCAAGGACGTGGTGTATATGGAGTCACAGCTGACAAAGAAAGAAGTAGAAACCCAAAAAGATATAAGAAGAATCGCAAGCAGCGAAAAGGTAAATACATGAAAGTGGGATACAAGAAGCTAATAATAGACGGAAAAATATGGAGATGGAGTAAAAAAGAAGGAAACTTATACCAGCCAAGAGAACATAACGAGAAACCAAAAACTTATAAATATTACCCCAACCAAAACAACGAAGCAGTCAAAGGACTATAAAAAAACGCAACAAAAAACAAAAACAATAAAAGAATTAAAAATAGGAACATGGAACGCCAGAGGTACATATGGGGCAGGAAAAATAAAGCACTTGACAAGCGAAATTGAGAAATACAAAAACGATATAGTTGACCTACAAGAAACAAAACTAAAGGAAAACACAGAAATGGAAGTAGGCAAATATGTGGTGCTTAAAAGCGGTGGGGAGAACAGAACGGTGGAGACGGAATTCTTAGTAAGGGATAAACTAAAACCTCTAATAATGAAATTCAAACCGTTTCCAGAAAGGTGGCCATGCAGAGGATTAAAGCAAAGTACCAAAATATTACACTAGTAAATTCCATTCCACACCCAAGAAAAGGGAATTTCTTTAAAAAAAAAATTTACAATATGTTAGACAAAGTATACGAGGAAATCCCAAAATTGTTACAAAATAATAAATAAATCTCAGGGACTTCATATGGATTTTCATATTCATATTCTCTTAAATCTAGCATTTTTTTAATATGTATAGGCCGCAACATTCGCAGAGCCCGTGGCTGTACCTGATCACCGCAACCTTGACAGCACAATTTTCACTCTTCGATCAATTATGCACATTCAAAATCAGATTCTCAACGGCATTTTTTTCTAAGCTTTTCATATAAACATAAACATAATTAATAAAAAAAAACACCTCTATACCTATATGGTAAAAGAGGATTAAAGATGATGATGAATAAAAAAATAAACTTCAGTTGTAAACGAAGAAATAAATCAACTTACTATGTTTTTACCACAACTTAAGGTAAAAACATAGCATGTTGGTTTATTTATTTGTTTAAAAACGGACTACCACGAAGTCAGCTTGAAAGCATCCAGATGATTATAACTACACTTGCATTACAAAGAACTGTTGAGCCACTAGTTTCTTTTATGTAAACTTGGATATACTTTTCGATCAGTGGCGCGCTGTTCTATAGGTAAAATTGCTTGGAACCCCAAATCAATATTAAATATTTTTTAAGTAAAAAAACGGAAAATTCTGTTCCACGTCAGGGTACAAGATTGTTTATTAATTATTATTATTTATTATTTCTTTAAGAATTGTATTAATTTTTGAATTATAGGAAGTTTAGAAGTTTGTTTTATTATATGTATTAAATATATTTATTACATTAATTGATTGATTTTTTAACGCAATAAAAAATTTAACGCTGTACAAATGGGACCCCAAATTAAAAAAAAATGCCCCTTGGCCCTATAACGCGCCGCTGTATCGATCATTCCCTTTAAAAAATCGTGAATTCACACGCATACACACACATCAGCCAGGACTTTCTTGGGTCCACCTGCTCCGCCCAACGCCGGCAGGTAGCCGAGCAGAATACGGCGGATTCTTCACAATCATCCCGAAGGTTCATTGATGGACCATAAGGTCTTATTGTGTTGGACCTCTTAAAACGCTGGGTCGCGTGGGATCCTGGCGGGGAGAGGGAGAAGATGAAAATAGAGGCGGCGAGAGGAGGAGAAACGGTCTGGACGTGAAACAATGGGGGTTATTGTTCCATGCACCAGGAATTCGTCTCTTCACTTTTTGCCCGAGGGTCAAATGTAATTCACGTGGGAGTCATGTAATTGTCGGTACATGGATTTATTTTCGATTGTTGATAATTTTGAAATATAATAATAATTTTTGTAAGCTGTCCTCATACAACATCAAAAATACAGCGGTATTTTATTATTATGCTGTAGAAGAATCTAAGTAAACTAAACCCACATATTGATAACAAAAATGTAAAAATGAATTTTATCCAACACCTCCTAATTATTATTTAACCATAAGTCTACTGATTTCAGTTGAATTATGTACCCTATAAGTCACTAGTGAGTTATAAATCATTCAAAACTCGCGCTCACTGAAATCGACTTGCATTGACGTTCAAATTAATTTGCCAATTAAAAATTACACAACTGACATCAGAAAAATAACGTGTTTTAAGAAATTGTTGAGGTGTTGGATAAAATTATGTATGGAACTCGTGTGTTATAGGTCACAAGTCACTCGTAAAAACAAAGCTTACACGTTTTTTCTCGTGACTTTTTTCCCTTATAACACACTTGTACCATGAATAACTATTAGAATTTCGTGAAGAAATTATGGCAGTAAATAATTAAGGGTAGAGGACAGTGACAGTAACAGTGAGATTCGGCTGGTCAATCTATTGTTTTCGCATGCGGCGAGTGAAGATTGTGTAGATGTGTAGATAAGTGACGATTTAATTTTTTGATTGAATTGTAGTTGCGTTTATTTGTTAAATAATGTGTTATATATATATATATATATATATTTATATATATATATATATATATATATACATATATATATATATACATATATATATATATATATATATATATATATATAATTACACAATTAAATATACACTTTCAATATGTACTCCCCAAAAAATTAAGTTCACTCACTACAGCTTTCCCTACGTTAGGCGGTCCGTTTTCAGAGTTCGAGCCGTCACTGGTAGATGCCCAATAGTATTTTTTTATAATTATTATTACTACTAATAATAGCAACTAATTCATTAAATTAATAAAAATAATAATAGCATGACCATCTTATATGGTACTTTTTGTTTAAATTCTTATCAGTTATGTTATTGGATTATTATGGGCATCTACGTCATCGCGATCAATTTCCTAGAATATGCCACAGTAAAGATAAATGGGCGGGAATTGAAGCTGCGACCATAAATTTAGCCTTTCGTTACTATTCAACTTTCTGTAACTAACTCACCATTCGTACTATGTCTACTCATTTGCAAGAAATAAATAAAACTATTATAAATTGATCCCTTAAAAGACCCAATTAGTCACGGTCGCATTGTCATCAACACTTTTCGATGACGCGCTTACTGTTTGATCACGCGATCCTTCACCCCTAATTCAAGGGTTGATTCAGTGGTATAAACACACGACCACTGGGTCGATCCAGTTCGATCCCAGAAAACCCTGGCGTTTAGTCACGTCCTAGGAATTCGCAGAGGTCGAAATAACACTTGACACGACTTTAATCGAAATAACATTGAGTCAACAATACAGATCGACGTACAGCGCAGCGTGTCGATCCTGAAAAATCCGCAATGCGATTCCATGAAATGATCTTGCTTTATTGGTACATAAACATGGACCAGATTTTACCAGATAAATGAATGTAATGGGTATTAAAATCTGTTTGCGAAGAACGTCGATTGTTAAAGTATTGTTTTAGTACCCATGCGAAAGAGATGCATGAAATATATTTTTTTTATACTTATCTGAAATAACCTTGTTTCCATACGTTTTAACAATGCCGGAAAGTTGACATTTTCTGAACAGCGCACTGAAAAGTTTTCCCGAGTGTTGTTCAGATTATGTCACCTTTTTGTCATCTTCAAAACGTATGGAAACAAGGTTATTTCAGATAAATATAATAACAAATTAAGTATAATAAAAAGTATCGTTCATTGCACGTCCAGAAATGGTTTTTCCGTGCTTGCATAACTTCCCGTGAGAGGCGAAGGCGTAGCCGAAAAGTCACGCGTGCACGGATAAACCCTTTTTTCCAGACTTCCAGACAGTAATGAAATATACTATAAATAAAAGTAAAATGTAATTAATTTATGTAAAATTTATTTAATATTGTGAATGTAAAAATTTATAAAGATTAATGACCAGTAGCAAATGTTTGCTTTTATTATATTTTTGTTATTTTTTCAATATATTCTGCACTCTCATAGATTTCTTGTGGGTTTCATAGTAAGATAATTATTCGCATCTGCAGACGACGCTAGAAAGATTTTGGATAGTTTTTTAATGAAACAAATACAAAATGTTGTAAATGAGAGAAGATGCAAGTGCCATCTCGTGGTGAAATCCAATGACAACGACTCCCACTTTGTGCGCTTACTGTGCCAGAGTGGATCTCACAACCACGCAAACGTGGGGGATTTCGTTGCAGCGGAGTCCGCTGCCTTACATATTTAATAAAAATATGTGTGCATTTTGGTAGCTATATTCGGACGCACTGGACTGATGAGACCTATTAGGTCGAAACCGGTCTCCAGTTGTCCAGCGAAGTAGTGTCTAAAATGCACACCATAATTTTATTAAACAAAATTTTGTATTTTATTACTTTATATACTATCACGTCGATATTTTTCGTTGCTAGAAAGTTTATAGGCATATGAGAAACTTATGCAATATATTATTATATCTGCGTATTTTTTTAATTGCTCCTTAGATTTATACAATAATTCAATTACATAATAATCAATGCAATTAAGTTTGTCTTTTATTCACACACTTTATTTATATATTTGTCTATATACAGGGTGTCTCCTAAAAAAATGCCGCTGGCCATAACTTCTTTATTTATTGGCCGATTTCAAAAAACAAAAACAAGATTAAATGGCTCCACATGTTCTACAAAGGGGCCCTAATTCTGTGTTTTTGCAAAATCGACTTTTATTTTTCAAATGGTTACATATATTTTTTTATTGTTTTTCTGGTAAAGCTTATTTTTCTGAATCCAAAGATGTATAACAAGTTGGCTTTGATGGAATATTCGTTGCAGACAAAAAAAAGGTTTAAATAGTTTTTCTAGTGTGGCGTGAAAAACAAAGCAAACACAATGTGGAAAACACGAGAAATACCTCCTAATTGTATATTAAATTGTAGAACATGTGGAGTTTAATCATATTTTGTTTTTTTGAAATCGGCCGATAAATAAAGGAGTTATGGCCAGTGGCGTTTCATAGGAGACACCCTGTATATATTTCGAGCGCTACGCGCTCATCGTCACTAGCAGTCAGTTGACATTTATTATGACAATTTAATAAATTAATTGTATATTATTATTATAATAATATTATTATAATATTACTTCAAACTTTGAAAGATTAATTTTGAAAGCGTTGTGATACTTAGATTGTAGCACAATATTTTAATAATTTAACATCTTTAAATTAAAAATGTGTCCTGTTTCAAAATGGTGTGTCAAAAATTTACAATAAATCTAACAAGGCTTATAATTTATCTAACCAGACCACACTAAAACTAATAAAACCAAACAATAATACTAACATTTTTTTGTGTACAATAACCTTTAATAAACATTGGGCATATTCTTTTTCAAATCTTTTTTATAAATTAAATTAACCGCAGCCTTCTCTAGTAACACTTAAAAGCAAAATTACCAAATGTATTAGACAAACAACCTACAAAAATCAGGAAATTACCAGATGAATTGTAAACAATGTAAAAAATGTTATATCGGACAAACAAAATGGAATATAAATAAAAGCTTTTTAGAACATTTACATCACACAAAATTTCATAGTACTGACAAATCTGCAGTTGCGACACACCATTTTGACACTGGACACATTTTTAATTTTGAAGATGTTAAATTATTCTTGTAATACCTCTGTGTTATTGACATTTATCAGTACTGTCTGTTTGATCGATATGACAGGTGTAAAGGCCTTGGCCGTTATAATAACGGCCGTGGACGTTATTTAAATGACAACGCAAATTTATGAGCAATAAAGTCTTCATATTCTTTCTCATACCTGCTGCTGCTTTTTTGGGGAAGTAAATCGATTGTGGCAGCATTTGCTTCATTAAGTACATCTTCGGGGATACCACAAAACGAAGAACTTTGCACATCTGACAATATTTTTCTAATTTCACTTTGATTTGTTTGTTTGTATTTGAACCGTTGATGTTGCTATGGTATCAAATTGCGCCTGGATAACTAGTTTATTAATTTTGAAATTTAATATTGATAAATTGACCAGTTTTTGTAATTTAGGTATTACAAAAAGTATCGAACAACATACGGCCGATATGCAAATAACATGCTTGGTTGAATATAAACCTCGGCTGCGCTCAGCTCCGCTTCGCTTCGCCTCGGTTTACAAACTTCAACCCGCGCCTGTTATTTGCTACATATCGGCCTAATGGCGTTATATACTATAAAACATTGTACACATAAATTTTTTAACCTTTTCGAAGCAATTTATATGAAAAAATTCTAGCCTTGGTTACTTAATAATGATCCGTCTCCTTTAAATAATCCTTTTTTTAAATTTATCAAAGTATCAAAACGCTTTCAAAATTAATCTTTCAAAGTTTTGAAGTAATATAAATAAATTAATTGTCATAATAAATGTCAACTGAAGCGCTACTGACGATGAACGCCTAGCGCTCGAAATATATACAGCGTGTAAATGTAAATAATAATGTAAATTAAGGAAAACATCGGATTTGAAGTTATTGGACACATTTTTTGGGATCAGATGCAACGTATCCAAGTTATTCACAATCAAGTGTCCCATAACATCCAATCAGACTTTTTCCTCAATTTTCATTAGTCGAGTAGCTATGGTCCGAGCGAGGATAGGTGGGCCACCCTGTATATAAACAAATATATAAATAAAGTGTGTGAAAAAAAGGTAAACGTAATTTCATTGATTATTATAAAAATACTTGTTCGCAAAGCTCGCAGAATAATATGATAAATTCAATTATTATAATTATTTATATAATTATTTATTAATATATTTAATATATTAATTTATATAATTTATTTAATAATTATTATCAGCACTGCACAAATGTGACTATAGACCTTATGGAGTGGTGAGTTAAGGCTATGACTAATTAAAAGTGGCGGGTCTATTCTGGTCCTGCCCAATATTAAAATTGCTCAATTTCTCTCCGAATATTTCTCGTATAAATCTAATTAATTGATAAAGTTATGGATAACAAGCATAGAAACCGACGAAATAAATGAAACAAAAACAAATAATTATGACTGGTGGCTACATCTGATCTTTTACCTTTTATTGAGCAACATTGCTTAGTTAGATACTTCTATGACATCGTTTTAATTGCGAACTGGTTTCAAATTTCTAGTAATTAACGGAGCATAGATTCCCAACGGCTCGTAAAACCTGACTTGTGTACTTCTCTCTAATTCAGAGTTACACCGTGAGAAAATCACAAATTTCTGTATTTATTAATCGCTTTTTAAGAGCGAATTAATATTCGTATAAAATTTACGAATGATTCATTATGCAAACCAGTTTGATTGGAGATTAGGAGTCGGATCGCAGGCGTTTGATACTTTGATCGTTACCTTCCCACATTTTTATTGTATGTTATAAATATCAGATTGATGAGGTTGATACATGATGAAACCCCATGTTAATATATAAATAAAATACAAGTATGTTACACAAGTATGTTATAAATGCAAATATGTACAAAGTTAATTAAACCTCTCAAAATTAATGAATATAGAGAAATCAAGTGCAGCATACTTATGTTTTTCAACAACTAACCATACGAATTAACTAAAAAACAACTGTGTGTACCATAAAATCAAACATTGCTGGCGGTGATTCAAATCTTTTTTGTTGATTAATACCTGAATTGGATACAAGCAATGAATACACAATGCCATATGAATATTCATACGCAAGGTAAATGAATCCAATATCAAGTTGTGGCATTACATTGCAGATCTATTCAATGGAATCCATCCACTTTACACAGCAATATGCACAGTTTACTGTGTAATTATGCAAATGCCAGGGGCAGCATTTTTACACACAATTTTATCGTGCCGGTCTGCAAACTGTACGCTGTGGATGATTTACACAATATTTAATTAACTTACAAACTCTAATTTATACCAGCTTCTGTATTAATTGGCCTATAATTAAATCTGCACTGTGGGATTGCAGTAAACAACGTCTCATGTGTAATTTGAGGGGCCCGCATAGATTCCTACCATGCTGTTAACCATGCTCCTCCAGACAAAGGTTTCAAGCCAATTTCGCACCTGATTGACACTTAATTAGTTCAAGTATGTGTATGCCAGAAAATGCGTAGATAATCTAATTACCACTAATTAATAATTAACATTCTTAATACACTTCTTTCGGATGTAAGGAATGAATTTGTTAATTCGTAAGCTATTCAATTTGCTGATTCAGTTACGTTATTCTGTTATTAACGCTGCGACAGTGCATGGAGATAAATATTGCAGTTTGATCTTTTAAAAGCCGAGGATAAGCTATCTGAGATTAATAAAATTTAGTGCCGTGTTACGCGAAGACGTGATATTTTTTTTAAATCGCCGTTATATTAAATAAATTGGTATTGTAGCGAGAGTTCTGAAAGCCCCGAGGTATTGTCTTAATATTCTCGAGATCTGTTAAGCTTAGTGGGCGATATTACAGAACATATACAATGAGCTATTTACCTCACGCTGCTTATAAATTTATGACTACAATGGGAGCGGTGTGGAGATCACGCGGTGTAAAAAATGTGCCATCAGGTCGTTTTATTACAGCTTATAACTTAATATAATACGTAATGCTATCCCACCTTACGCGCCGAGACCGCAACGAAAACAAATAAGTCAACTTGTGTCTTGTGAAGTGCTGCTTATGCGTCTGTTTGCTATTGTAGGAGTCCTGGGTCCGAACAATATAAATATACCTATTCTAAGGTTGTATATTAAGACCGTGTGACACGATCCCATTTATTGCACGATTCACGATTTATTGCTCAATTTATGTTTCAAGAAATTGAAACATAAATCGCTGAAAATGCAGAAATTTGCAATAAAGGTAGGTTCATGCACTAGCGATTTGCAAAACGCAGTTTTTGTTCTGATTGGTTACATTTGAACGCAGTTTAAAGCTTTAAAGCGGTTAAGATCAGTTTACAAAAGTAGGCTCATTCGCCATAAAACTCGGTGCGTGCGTTTGTGAAATATACTGTCAGCTTGACATAGTATGTACAGGGTGTATCAGCCAAATGGAATTAATTCAATAATAAATAAATGGGGCCGTGTTCGAAAAAACGCTCGGACACGTCGATTGTTATTTTTAGTTGCGCATTTTCTTCAACAAAAACTTTTTATACAGGGTGTGTAATGTGACCGTGGCCAATACCAACTTTCTTATTTTAAATGCAACACCTGGTATATTATTCAATTTTTTGATTCTTCAGAAAATTCTAGACATATTTCATGTACAATGTCCTATAAGTATCTTCAACTGTTTCGGAAATATTAAGTTTTTTTTAGATTTATTGCAATATTTCCAAATCGGTGGATAGGGAGGCGAGGATCGATGGAATGGCCAGCACGATCCCCTGATCTGACGTCATTATACTTCTTCTTATGGGGATATGTCAAAAGTATTGTATACAAAACTAAACCCCTCGACTTAGCTGACTTAAGAAGACGAATAATGCTTGCGATTAGATCGGTCACGCCTGAGATGTTGAGTAACGTTAGAAGAAATGTCTATTTAAGATTAGGATGTTGCCAAGACATTCACGGCGAGCATTTTGAACATCTCCTCCATTGAAATTTATTGTTTTTTTTTTGTTTTTTTACATTATCAAGAAATAAACAGTATTACTTATTAGTTTTTGAGTGTGTTGTAACGAATTTCTGTAATCAAATAATTTTCTTTTTTTAATGTTAATTTTTACAAAGTAGTTAACTGGCAAATAAATCCATACTTCTTTTTCATAACATAAACACGTGTGAACTAGGTTATAAGTTGATTGAAACGTCAGAGTTCAGAATGGGCGATTATCTACAAGCTTCTTATTTAATAAAGAAAGTTACTAGTTTCTGCGAGTAAAATAGCTGCTGCATGAACTAGCTGGAAATACCATCGCAAGATATTGCTGTATCGCTTTCCGCAAATTGCAAATCGCTAGTGCTTGAACCTACCTTTACACGGTCACATTTATGATTTTAATAGATAGTACGTTTTTTTGGCGTTCGTGCATATTGTGTATTTATTTGCGAATTTGTCATTATGAAAAATAATATTTTCCACTAATTTTGCATACAAAACACAAAACAATACGGAATACATGCAGAAACGCTAAACATACAAGGAAAAATACAAAGTTTGAATCGCCAATCACAGAGTTAGAAATGCTGCCAACATAAATTAAACTCTATTCTCTATTGAATAACTAGGAGGAGTAAGTCCCAAACAAAATTTACACTGTAAAAAGGCAATTTTGAATTATTTCATCTGTATAATCACTAGTTTTTTTTAAAACAAATTCAAATATAATATAATCGTCATTTACTGTACAAGTGGGCGAAGTAATGGATTGCCCACTGAAGTTTGGCCTACGAGGCAATCCGGGCCGAGTCATTTTTACTCAGTTTTTACCCATTCATAAAGCTAACCTACAAGCCTACGAAAATATGCACATTTCGAGGTTAGTTATATTTATTTATTACGCTTGAATGACGTACATTATACAGGCATGTGTTTATTTTTGTAATATTATAGATTCGTGAAGCTAATTGCGTACCTCAAAGGGAAATCCCGAATTTATACCCCTAAGAAGGCAAGAGATTTTTGGCGGAGGCAGAAGATAAAGAAGGTTGCTCTAATAATGGGTATATCTGGGGCATGTCGGTGTGAAGAACTTATTAAAATATGCATAGACGACATTGAAGATAAAGGGGCATATTTGTTGGTTTCTCTGCCAGATACTAAAACACGGACTTTTCGGATAAAGAAAATGACCCAAATCCAACCGTGAACGCTTTTTTGGAGGTGAACGTGAAAACATCGTTGAGCTTGTACGGAGTTCAGAATCCATCACAATAATATAAGCAAAATTAACTATTAACACTGCGAAGATAAGTTCTGAACAGAACTGATTGTTTACTTGCAAAATTTCGCGGGATATTAAGAAAATAAGACTGACGGACGCTTCGAATTGAGGTTATATGCGTTAAAAACAGCGTTTTGGTGCCTTGTGAAATGGGCGTGCTTTCAGCCAATCACAGGTGTAGGCATTAGCGCACAAAATTTGAATCGCTCCTCCTAGTTACTAAATAGAGTATAGTAAATGTAGCAGATAATTAAATAATAATACTAGTTCTAAAATAATTATCATTATATTACACCGTACACGCAAACAATTGAACAAGTACAGCCCTTTTTATTTTTAAAGTGCGTAACCAAATTTAGTCTTTAGTGACTTATATCTTGTGTTAAGAACTTTCAAGTAAGGGCTTTTTGTAAAAAGGGCACCAATGAGGTTATGTTGAAATGTTAAAGCCATAAAAAACAAGCCACAATTCATTATCACACGGATATTAAAATAATTCAATTAAAAAAAAACACGTTTTTGAAATTTGAAAGTTTGAAATACATATTAGGCATTTAAGTAACACGGATGTATATCATATATTACAATCATTTAACTGAAAGTTGAAACACTCTTCTTTGAGTTAAACTATTGAAATATATTATATACTGTCTATGTATATGAATATCTAGTAATTTTGTTACTGAAATTACTGAATTCCCAAATGGAACTTGTCAATTTTCTTAGGTAAAGTTGTTTTCAATTTGAGGTTATTTTTTTAAATAACATTGTTGCCAGATGTAAAGTTTAAATTATTAGAGATGAAAATGGAACGGCAGGAAATTATAAATCTAACAATGTGGTAGGAAGCAAATGTCTAATAGACATCGACACAAAATAGTATATTACACTATTAGGTTGGTAAGTGCGTCATAACAGAATCGAGAAAAAGTTTGAAAAATCGAGACGAAGTCGAGGTTTTCAATTTTCGAGCTTCTGTTAGGCACTTAACAACCGTGTAGAGTATAACGTATAACGATTTAATTATCTTGACTTTTATGACAAAATGGTGTACATCCTATATCCAGCGTGTTTTCAATGTATTTCGTTAGAAACGTTCTGTGGTTAGAAACCGAATAAACAATTTGAAGTTTCAGTATTAATTTTTCACAATGGCTATGAAGAAGATTTTCAAATAAATACAGACATTAAAGAATCGTATCAAAGGGGTTGTGAATATTTGGTTCCTAAAATATCAAATGAAAGGTATGAAAACGTTTAATAATTGTACAACTGTAATTTTAACATCTGACATCTGTTGGTAAAAAATATTACTTATTACTTACCGCATTAGAGCTGTTATAAACTCGAACAGAAATGTGTTTTCATAGAGACAAGCCACAGTATTGTTATGTTCAACTTACAAGATGTATCAACAGAGACTGTAAATCGCTATAACAACACGATTGTGCGAAAAAATAATTAATTTCCGTAGCATCACTGAATCAGTTTGTCCAACATGGCAAAAAGTAAATCCAGCCAACTCGGTTGCAAAAGCTCGTGAATGTATAACACGATGTGTTACTTAAATACCTAATATTCTTTCAACAAAACTTTCAATTGTTAAAAACGATTTATACCCGTTTTCACGCCAGGATTAATTAAGCAGGATTCTCAATGGTTAAAAATACAATGTTTTTGCATTTACTATTACTAATAGCCGCAAATAATTAACATTAACTAGTAATTCAAAACTTAATAGTACTCATTGATATTTTCACAGTAATCATTGAAATTTTGGCAGAAATAAATGATAATTTAACAGTATATTTTAAATGTTGACAATAATTATAAACTGAACAGTTATCTTCGAAATTTTGACATCAATAATGGATAATTTCATACTAACCATTTAAACTTCGACAGTTTCATTAAAATGTTGACAGAAATAATTAATAATTCAACATCATTCTTTAAAAGTTCGACGTTAGCCATTTAAACTTCGACAGTAACATTGAAAAATTTGACAGTAATCATAGAAGATTTGAAATACAAAGTAGCTTTTAAAAATGGACATTCCTTTACCATTATTGACAACAATGCAGTTGTTTTAACATAATTTCAGGATATAAAATATTAATCGCAATTCTGTCGTACAATTATCAGCAATTCTCAATTTCAAAATTGATTTCTACTGTTACAATATAGAAAGCAGCTTTTAAAAATGGAAATTGCTTTACCATTATTGACAACTGATGCAGTTGATTTACATCATTTCAGGATATAAAATATTAATCGCAATTCTGTCGTACAATTGTTAGCAATTCCCAATTTCAAAATTAATTTCTATTGTTACAATTTTGTAAACTTTAAAAGTAGGATTGAAATTTTGACAGTATAATTGCAAGTTTTACAGAATTTAAAAATTAGAAGTCAGCTTTGAAATTTCTAGAATAAATGAAAATTTGGATTGAAATAAATGATAATTTGACACCTATAATTAAAATTTTCACAGAAGTAGAAACATATAATTCAAACTATCTATGAAATTTCGACAGAAAATTGAAATTTCTACAATAATCATTGAATATTTCATACAAATATATGATTATTTTGCAGCAATTATTGAAAGTTGGACACACAAATTGCAATTTTACCAGTACACTTAAAATGTTGACACTATAATTGAAATGGTAATATAATATAAAAATAGATAGCAATCTTTGAAACTTCAGGAGTGAGATTGAGATTTTTACATTGAAAGTTTCATAGAAATGATTGATTAAATTGTATGAGGAAGTGGTTACTTTTTGGTGAAATATTTTGATAAGGTTAATAAAGAAAACACTTGGTAAAGTTTCACAGGTTTTATAGAATTACTCTACAATTGTAGGGGCACTGCTGCCATTCTCTAGAGAGATAAACGGAATACAAATTCACATTGTGTAACTTAAATACTAAATTAAAACTAAATTAAGCGCGTTTAGTATTTAAGTTACACAATATGAATTTGTATTCAGTTTATCTCCCTCAAGAATGGCAGCAGTGCCGAAACAATTGTAGAGCAATTCTATAAAACTTGTGAAACTTTACCAAGAAATTATTGATTATTTTGCAGCAATTATTGAAAATTGGACAGACAAATTGAAATTTTGACAGTATAATTAAAATTTTGACAAAAGTAATACACAAATTCACGGCAATCTTCGAAACTTCGATAGTAACATTGACATTTCTACAGTAATCATTGTAATTTTCATAAAAATAATTGATAATTTAATAGGAGTCATTACAACATCGATAGTATCTTCAAAATTTTGAAAGTGTAACTCAAATTTTGACGAAAATGATAAAAATGTATAAGTTTTTATTGAAGTTTCCACACTAATCAGTGAAATTTTGACAACAATAATAGATAATTTGATATTTGACAAGAATTATTGAAAATTCGACATAATGTAATAATAATATTGACATTGTGATAGGACAATTGAAATTGTGACAGAAATAATTGAAAAATTAACTTAATTTGATTTAGGTATTATTGAATTTTCTACAGTAATCATTGAATTTTATGTAGAAATAATTGATAATTTAGCAGCAATCTTAAAATCTCCAACAGTTGCATTGCAATGTTGAAGAATAAATGAAGTTTTGGGTGAAGTAATTAAAAAAAAATTGAAATTGTTAGACCAATCATTGAAATGTCTAGAGCAATAATAGATAATTTGGTATTAACCTCGGTTATAGCTATTTTCGTCATACTATCTTATGGAATGAATAACGTTCATCACTTGGCAATCATTACCAATTATCTATAAAATGCGCGCTGTTAAATTTTCTTAACGACATTGTGTGTTGCCAGGATTATTAGCTTAACGATTGACAAGAAATGAACGTTATTCATTCCATAATAACATAGTGCGACGAAAATATGTAAACTATATTCTGATTATGCTGTTTTGTATCTTTACTCACAATCAGTTGAAAATACGTGCATTTATGCCTTTTAAAGCGGTCGGGAAGTGACTCTTTGTATAATTTTACTTCCCAGCTAGCCGGGAATACACTTTCCCAGCTAGCAAGTGTCACTGTTACTTTGATAAATCACAAAACTTTTAAAGTAAACTAAGAACAGTAGTAAACTATTTATAACAATTAATATTGACGGATACATTACTATTATGATTGATATTGACTGTTAACATCAAGCCATGCTTTTCCTGTAAATTATATTGCCGAGTGTTAGAAGTCGCAAGAATTGATTGACAAAATATTTTCATCTGTCAAAATGAAAAATTTGTTATTTTCCCTTCGCAACAATTTCACAGGTCTTATTGATGAAATAATTTATTATTTTTTTATAAACCATGCTAGATTGTGAGTAAAATAGTATTCAAACCTCGCGGGAAAGATCATTCCAGCATCGTGCTTATAGCTATCTAAAGAAGCACTTGGTTTTAACGATCCGTTTCCCCGCTCGATATGTAATGTACTATGTCTAATAGTTTTGTACCTATGTTTGTTTATTTTCTCACAAAAATTGACCGAGTTCAGTTATGTGAAAAAAGGAACATAAAATTGACATTTTGCTGTCAATAAATGTCTGATTTAAACCTGTATTACCAATCCTCAGAAAGGTGAAAGTAAATTAAACTAGTCAGTGCCAATCGTACTTATGAAATATTCCTAATAGTTACCCACATTAAAAATAAACGGGCTAAAGTAATCCTGCAGTATAATACAACAATTTTTTTAATATTTTTTAGGCGTATAAAAGAGGCAAGTTTTGTAAAAACGCTACTTTAGCAGTAGGTTGTACGCACTTTTCGAGTAATAAAATAGAACACTTAACAGTTCATCGTTACATAAGTTTTAAAGTGAAGATTCTCTGTATGACACTGTCCAATAAATCAAGGTTACGAAATCAAATATTTTAAGCAATAAATCGAGTCACAAGTGCTAAAAAACAACTGTAAAACATGTTGGCTCTTTGCCCAATTTTCAGGTGAAGTAAAATTTGGTCTAACACAGCACATGTAATTGAAGATCATAAAAACTGTAGATTGTACAAAGTTCATATAGTGAACATAAAAATGTACACATCCCTTGGCGAATATTATACCTATATTCCTCCCACAGCCTCTTGAATGAACGCAAAAAAATACAAACACCCGCCAGCGGACATCTGCCTGTTTAGATTCTCACACTGAACAGCCGACTCAAATGGGGCCAAGAAACCTAATATTTCACAAAATATCGCTTTTTATTGCCCTAGGCAACACCCCTTTCCCACATCTAATGTTTACTCACGCACGGCGCTTCCCACACAGCACAGCACTCACCTGCAAGAAGAAAAAGATGAATAAGTAAACTGCAGAAGTATCGAATTACAAGTTAAATTACTTTTAAATGTTATTTAGTTCTTAGATCTACATGTAAATAGTGATATAGTACGAGTGATAGTAAACAGCATATGCCAACTTAATACTGCTACATATTTCGAATTTTGTTATTACTTTAATCATAATAATAGCAGCATCAATTTTATCTAAAAAAAAACTTTCATAGATGGAGAAAAAATAAGCCTTGGAAAACTTTATCTTGGAAGGTATTCATTTTTTATAGGTTATTTGCGTGAATATTTATTATTATTTTGGTGAAAACTATAGTTGGTACCAGATAAACTTGGCTACGACCCTTCGTATTTATCTATATTTATATTATTATTTATATATTATTTTATAAGTTCCTATCAATGAGACAATAGTAGTTGTATAACAAGTGTGGATATGATGCCCATATGGCACGAATACATATCGTCATAAACTTCATTAGAAAACCTTGCCATACTCGTATTATGACAGATAGTAAGCAAAACACTTACAGCGTTATTTGTAAAAAAATAAACCGAGGTTTAGCGGTGGTTTAGCGGTGTTTTACAAACGGTTTCTAAGATTAAACCACCATTAAACCGCGGCTTAAATTTTAATGAATAACACTGTTGGTTACATATGTTTTCAAAGCCACCTAATACATCTTTTGTTTATGATGTTTATGATGATGAGCGTAGATGTAACATTCAAATTAGGGATGGGACATCGATAACAATGCGATGACATAACATACGATGTTAATATGGAAGTAGACCATCGATGCCCAGACAAACATTGATCACACACCATCGATGGTGTCGAACATCGATGTTTTTTTTTTAATACTTACTCACGAATATTAAGAATAACAAAATTTTAGTAAACAGGGTGTATAACATATAGAATATAGTATATTTTGCAACAAGAGATGATAATAACCTTTACGTATTTCATCTTGAGTATGAAATGCTATTTGATCTACGATATTGCAGTTTATAAAATATTGGATGTTAGAGAACTTACGAGTTAAAAACTTTTAAGTTCAATTTAATTCAAAACGAAGTGTTAGGCCACGGGTACGATACGAGCGGTGAGCGGTTTGTTGTGAGCGGTGTGTGACGAGCGGCGTGAGGTGTGTGGCGATCGGTGAGAGGTGTGCGGTGAGTATGAATGTCTAGGAGCAAAAGTAAGCGGCAAGCGCCAAGCGCCATGTTTGTTTCGTCGCTCTGCCGCTCGCCGCAGCCGCTCACCGCTGGTATCGTACCCGAGGCCTAACAATGCAAATGACTAAGTAAAGTTGATTTCCTTAGGAATGAATACATTATTGCCATTAAATTTTACATGTTAATTTTTATCTCTATCTGTGAATATGTTTTCATCTTCACATTTAAACAGGGGAAACGTGGAAAATTTGCTATTTTCACATATCGTCGCTGTGAAATCAAACCGGCATATCTGCTAAATGCATATTTTTCACCAGAGCGCTTTAAAGTTTTCGCATGTGATATTTTCCTTTTAACGTCAGTTTTGTTCATCTCAAAGTGACCTTATGCATGAATAAAATTTTATTCAACTATACGATATGCCTGTTCCATATAAAAATAGACGTAAAAAAGGATTTTTTTGTAGCAACAACTCAAAAACTCAATTTATGTACATATGCCGGTTTGACTTAACAGCGACGATATGTATATGAGTAGAAAAAAAATATTATTTCGGAAATTGAATATATTTTAGAAAAATCCTTTCGAAAAGCCACGATTTTGTCATCATTTGTTTGAGTTATGACGTCATCATTCTTTTTTAAATGACAACCCTAATATTTTATAAATAAAAATTTATTTGAGAATAACTTTATTCTGGTATACGGTATCTGGTGAACGGTATATATGTTTTATACCTTACATAAGAAAACTTTCGAAACTGAATAAACCATTATTCATACCATCGAAAACTGTACCATCGATGTTGAAAACATCGAACATCACGTATACATCGATGAGTTTTGCCCATCCAAATTCAAATGTCAATAACTTTGTAACGATTGATTTTTTAGGCGTTACAGGAAATTTCCGACTTGAAATAAGGTCAGGAACACATACTTAAGCTATATACATCATATTACGGGGCATATTGTATATACAAGGTGACCTTTTTAAACTGTTCATATACAAGGTATCAATTTGAAAAGTTGTCATCTATTTTTTTTATAGTACCATTGTTTATTTTTTAAATTACTCAAAACCATTTGGGTGGTTCGAAGAGGGAACCAAAATGGGGTAGGTAGTGTCCACCCTTTAAGCCACAGCCACCTCCATCTAAAAAAATTAAATAGCACCCCCCTACTTGTGATACATCGTTGGAAAGCTCTTGAAAAATGCTTTCCAGTCATTATTATTACAATATGAGTTGATGAACTAGTTTCGGAAATAAGTACAAATAAAGTTCAAAAGGGTTCAATTAATTAAATTCAAATAACATGTTAAAGTAAATGATGCACATGGTTTCCATTGCTTTCTAAACAAAAATATAGCCTGCTTTTAAACTCCTCGCGAACTTTCTGAAAGGTCTGTCTAGTTATAGCTCGACATATTGTGGTATTCTTTCTCGCAATTGTTCAATAATATCTGGTTTATTTTTTATTTATGTTTTATAAACTACAGATTATAAGTCAACCCATAAAGAAAATTCGCTATTCAAATTAATGAAAATTTGAACTGCAAAACGTATGCCGATCTACTGGATTAATTCGAATTTTGCTATTTTCAAATGGATAAAACATATCGAGATTGATCGTTATTTACCTATTAAAAAGTATTATTAGATTATAGTCCATAAGCTACCATTTAATAGCTCATTAGATGAGCACTCAGAATATGATGCTATATACACGGTGTTCCATTTGAAAAAAAAAAGAGTTTTAGCCATTTGATAATAGCAAAATTGCGTTGTTTCAGAACACCCTGTATATTCTACGTGAATCAAAATATTGTGAATGGTTTGGCACATTGCTTGGGTACTTGGATACGCAGATTCTTTCATTGATCTCTTATAATAAGGTTTTGTTGATTTTTTTCCCACGTCCATGACTTTTCGTTAAATTTGATTAAAATGTGAATAACTTGGCAACGTTGTATCTGATCCCAAAAAATAAAAATGATTTGTGAAGCCCACATAAAGCAGATTCCAAAAATTAATTCGAACTTCAATATTTTAAATGGGATGTACACACAGTGACATTAAATTTGAGACGACTCACGTCCCTTATTGCAATCTGTACTCGTCCTTAGCGAATTGGCTATTACCTGGATTTACCCTTAGATACCGTAAATCGCACAAGGTCGAAAGTGGCTATTTCTTAAAACTTTCATGTTTCTCAAAATTAATGGAACGATGTGTACTTTGGATTATAACAATTGAGTTTACGTAAAAAAAATACGTACCCACACAGGTTTTTAATTCAATCCAAATTTAATTATAGTGCTCGTCTAGAGCTGACAATGACTCATCGCTCTATATTGCTTGACATCGACATACGTTTCTTATTTCATTTGATTGTATTACATTTACCTGAAGCGTGCGAACGAGTATAGAAAACGAGATTTTTGGATGAAAAAAACATGAGCCATTGTCAGCTCTCGTTGGGACACTATAAATAAATTTTGATAGAATTTGAAAAGAATATGTATGTACGTAGTTTTTTTACGTAAACTACGTAGTTCATACGTACATACGTAGTTCTTTACGTAGATTCAAATTTTATAAACGAAAGTACAACATTCTATATGAAATTTCAAAGTTACCCCTCACCACTCAAAATAGAAGGAAGGGGTAAATGCTAAAAATGTGTTTTAATATGTTTTTTTTTCTTTCCCTTGCACTTCATATTAACAGCCATGCAATCTGCCGACTCTTATATTATCGCCTGGCGTGTTCTTTAAACATAATGCATGACTCCTGCGCTCCTCAAATGCTCTCTTGCATCTTTAATTTCATGTAATTCACGTCTTCTGCTGGCATCTGGTTTCTGCCTGGTTCCCCCTGCGCACCCTGCCCCTAGGTACGGTCTAACCATCATCTCCTTGGTATTGTGATGCAGCTTGGGTCGCGTTGGAGGACGCTCGATGGCCGTGCATGCAAAATGAGGCGAATCTCTTCATAAATATGGAAATGTCGTGAATGGCAGCGAGGATCGGACGTAATTGCAGCAAAAATTGATTGAAAACGTCCTGTTCATCGTTCACCATTATACTTTGCTTTATTCTTATTGGAAAATGTTTATAACTTGAATCGTTGCTGTTTCGTTGGAATAGGAGATGAGTCCGAAGAAACCAAATTTAGGTACGTGTTATAAACAACATATTTTTTATGTATGCTCCCAAAAACACTTTCAAACCTTTTATTATGTATGATTAATGTGATCAGAGAAACTATTTCTCGAACATAGTGAGCTTCGGATGTTAATTACCATTATTTCACAGAAACCAGATTATTTTAGCATAGCAACTTTTCGGGATTGAGTCCGAAAAATACTCATAGACATAAATGAGTCCGTAAAATAGCTATTTTTGGGAGCATCTACTAAGCGCGATAAAAAAAAACTAAGACAACTCTTACTAGAGATTTTAGTATTAATTTTTGGATTGAACGAAGTTTAAAACAATTTTGACAGATAAATAAGACGCCTTTCAAGTTAATTAATATGGCAGACACATTCACATTGGAATATATTGACTGTCCTAGTTTTTTTCTTGTCGCGCATAGTACAAAAAAATATTATTATAAAGGAAAATCTAAAGCTACAGATTTTTTGTAGGAAGCAAACATTCATAGCACTCGATGTTTACAGACAAAATTTAAATTTGCTTATATTTGTTTTCGCTTATAATTATTAATAAGTAATAGCTACCTAAATTATATACAAGTAATAGTTGTAGATGATACCAAACTAAATTAAACATAAATCGTAGCATAAAATTAATGATTCCTAGTAATTATTGCACCACGAAAATCACATACGGTGGCCAATATTAGATTTTTATTTAGGCGATTACATGAATTGCATTCGAACACTGATTTATTTTAACAAAATTTCACTTTTATAACATATCGCTCAGAGCCCAATATATCGTGCACTTTTGTAGTTATATTTGTTTAATAAGCCCACGAACTAACAACTTGTTGCTCACTGCTCGTTCCTCCCCTGCATTCTTACCACTTGCAACACATATACATAAATCTGCTCCCCTACACATGTGCCAGCTCGCTTGCTCGCTTTGACTTACCCATGTAAACGAAGACAGAGTTTGGCAAATGCATACTCACACACGCATCCACATCCACACACACCCATACACAAACATGCGCTCCAACATTTCTGATTCTGGTGATTCTCAGCAGACATCTGTCAGGCATGAAATTTCAGGATTGCAGTGGTCCTCTTTATTTTTCGGCTTGCCGCATTACTTATGGATGGCTTTATGTGGACAAGGTCCGCTGTTCACTCAAGATTGATGGTCCGCATGGCGGTCAAGAGCGTGGGCGGCTGTTTTGTTATCGATGCCTCAGCATTGTGATTTTCGTCTTGATTTCTGCGCGAATGAAGGGCATCTGGTTTGGGTCTGGGAAATCTGACATTTCGATTACCACAACGTGGAATTTATCAGTGGTTCCAGGTAAAAGGTCCCCCAACTTAAGAAGAGCGTCTGCTATTTGCAAAATCAACACGAAAGGCGAGCGGTTAATTACAAGTTGAGAGATTTGGGTATGATATTCATGATTTTAATAATACGATGTTTGAACACCTTGTCCCTAAGATAAATGATTAATAGTTTCAATCTGTTGTGTCTTCTCAGTTCAGTGCTGTCAGAATAAGATATTCTTATAGCTAGACAGCGAACCAGTTGAAAATTGTTACAAGTTCAATTCGTTAAAAATGTATAAGAATATAAAGCATGAAACCATCCTCGTAGATGCATTATAGTAGTAACAAATGTAAGATATCAGATGTGCATCTTTGATAATATCCAAAGCGCGGATTTATAAGCATAAAAAATTACAAAATAAGCGCTTAAAATGCATACAAATCTTAGAAAATAAGCATATAAAATGGCATAAAGATTAGAATAAGCACAAAAACGCAGAAAAAGCATGAAAAGGCATATTTTATTTTATATGTATATACAGAAAAACAAAACAAAACATAATTTTATTAACTAAGAACCCACTATAGGTAGATAAAAGTAATATTATAATAACATAGGTTTTGGTGATTAATATTAATAACAATAATAATTAATAACAAATAATGATTACTGCTCATTTTTAAATGAACTAATAATTAAATGTTTTTCTAAATTTTCAACGGAATATCCCATCCTCCTATCACTGAGCACATTTTTTAAGTGTGAAAAGCTTCTCTCCACATCCACACTTGTAATCGGTGCATATTTAAATTTGGGAACAATTGTAATATCTATCAGCAAATCTTCTACGAAATCTCCTTTTAAAACGGTTGATATTTTTTGTAACTCGCCAAACCCCATTATTTTTTGACAAAACTGCATCACATTGTTTTCAATAATCTCTCCTATAGATCCCATTATGTTTGAGACGTCGTTCCAAAAATCTTAAACTACTTGAACCGCATCTACCAAAGTTGTGTCCTTTGCTTGGAGTTTATCAATCGCTTTGCTTACGAAACTGAAGTTGGTTTTTAGGAATGCTAAATTTTTTACAACCCTCCTATCTTTAAGAACTTTGTGGCATTCTTTAATTGCCTCTGACACATTTTCGGGAAACTCTAACACAAGCTCCTTAAATGAATCGAAATGGTCGGCATAATAGCAGGCAGCATCTAGCCACGTACCCCATCTAGTTATAACCGGTGCCGGTTGAAGAGGTACATTTGGCATTCTTTCCCTAAACATTTCAACACTCAGTGGAGCTTTTAGGACCAGGGGAAATTGCAGTCTAATCGTTTCAGCAACTCGATTAAAACCATGTGCCAAACAGTTGCAATGCATTAATTGCTCATAAAATACTTTTAAATTAATAATAAATAATAATAAAATCTTTATTGTATTACGATTCATAGAACATTACAATAGTCGGGCAGTTTGAGGACATTTATTCTGGAGCTATATCTCCTATATATTCTTGATTATAGTATAACATAACATTATTCATAGTCACTTGATACAATCATATCACAATCAATTAGAATATGCCTTCAACATATATGCAGCGGCATCAGAAAGCATCAATAATATATCATTTGGTACGGGGTTTGGCAAAAAAAATGTGTTAATCCATCGTGAACGAATTTGGCAACGGTATTGCCATTTGTTTTTTCTAACTGCTTGGAACTAATTAAAAATGTATTGGTGGGCTCTTCGTTTAATATTCCAATCATTAAATGGGCGATGTACCGACCACATGAATCAGTAGTTTCATCTACACAGAACCAAATGTAATTGTTGCCAATTATCTTTTTTATTTCCTCAATAGTGTGTTTATATATTTGCTCGACATGGTTTTTGCGAATGGGTGATTCGGCAAGAATAAGTCTACCGGTGTATTTTGGTAAAAAATATTTAAACAAACTATTATTAGTTGTTTAACAGAATGTTAGAAGATACCTTCGTATTGCATAAATCAAAGTAAAATTCCTTTTCATTCTGTGTAGAAGAACTCGCAAAAGACTCGGAAATAGTTTGCTGGGTACTCAGGGTACTGCTTGCAGATTTGTGTATTTTTTAATTTTTCAGGTGGACTGTTGTTTTTATATGTTGTGTTATGTTACATTTTTTCACGCAGTTAATCTACAACATAATACATGCTTGTACCTAGGCCAATAGCAACACAAAATAAAACTTACCGGTTTGACACAAGCCCAGCAAATTAATTTACCGTTCTTATATTTTAATTCAGAATGTCCACGTATCCATTCATCGACGGAAGGTTTTACTTTCGGCATTTGTACAAGAAAACTTATAAACACGTAATACACACAAGGCACAAGCACAACGCACTGAAGATTGAGATAAATTGGACTGAATTGATAGCACACTTGCCCCAGATGCGTTCTGTGCACGTAAAAATAGGGTTATCCCCGAAATAATCAAGCTTTGTTTACCAAATATCACGTACACAAGCTCGCTTTGTTGATGATGTTGTGATAACCAAGCACTCTAGACGTAACGGAGTAATATTAATACTGAATTTTCATTATAATAATGTGCAACAAAATATATTCCTAGTTTCAAAGTTTCGAAAGAAGTTGCTCCTGCACATTTTCTGACATATCATGAATGCGCCTACTGATAGTAAAATTTGAAAATAAATGAAAATCGGATAACAACATTTGATTTTTTTTTAAATAGTTTCACGTACAATACACTCCCGGAGTTTGGTCCGTTCCTGCCGACTCACCCTGTATATACTGAACATATAAGCAACTGGCTATTTACACATACCTAACCTAACACACTTACTATACATACTATACATACTTATACATACTATATAAAAGAATCAACTTATTTTCTGACACTCTGGAATCTGCCGAAAATTTAGATTTATTTCTCTTATTTAAATTACTAACTAATACTCTGTTAAATTTGAGTTGCATAAATATTACAGTGCCACTCGACTTTGTATTCGCGATTGCCAATCTGACTTCTTCCACATGATATGTTGCATTTGAATTGCTAGCAATTAGATTTACACGACTGCCATTACTCTTCGTGATCTCGCATCGAGGTGAATGAAAAACGAACGAAACGCGTCTTCCGGTTGGCCGTCTAGAACACATACGAAACGATAATAATAATGATCATCTGTAGCCTCAATGATACGTGAAATGAGCAGCACTCATGTACACACGCACATGCCCCCCGTTTCAAACGGCTGGGCATCGGGATTAGGGCGGAGAGGGCTCTGCCTCGTGGGGCACGGTAAGAAGAATTAACATAATTTTTAAGTGCACACTTGCGCTGCAGACCGAAACGGTCAAGCGTGTATAAATAAATAGCGTTTTGAATAGACCCTTTATCACTGACTCACATTTAGCAGCACGAGAATCGATTAAATTTGGCGATGGCGATAAATTTTCTTCGTGATGGCGCTCAGTCGATGATGATGATGGTGACCAAAGATATATTAAAAATAACTTAATCCAGGTAGACTTTCAGCCACGAAATTCTAATGATTTTATAATAATTTTCAAATTTCGAATACCGTAATTTCTATAACTATCTGAACAATAGGGTCGTGCGAAAAAACTTTCTTTTTTTTTTAAATTAATAATGGCTAGGAAAATATGATATGGGTGCTAGAAACTTTTCACATTTTTTTTTTAAATTTTCGGACAACATCTTGGGTTGCCGCATTAGCCTTAAACTTTATCATATATGTGCAAAGTCCTCACGAATTAGCACTTCTAACTCTTTTGTATGTCAAATTTTGGCCAGATGTTTGAAATATACATGCCTGAAGCATAGAATCACAGTAATTTAATAATTTAGTCAAGAGAAGCACATCGTAGAAGATTCAAGATTAGAAGAAAAAAGACAAAATGAGGAAAGCAATAAAACAAGAGAAAACTATTAAATGCCAGCGTATTAGAACCATCTACCCCGATAGGAAGAAAGACAAAACGTTTACTCACACAAAAGTAGATGACAAGTTTCGTAGGAGAGAGGTGGACGAAGTATGTGACGATTCTTACTGAACCTGGGTCAGAATAGTTGGGCCATGTAACCCCTGATTCTGGACCCTGGAGAGAGAAATCTAAATCACTCCTAGGATTTTTAAACTGATACTTCCAAATTAGAAGAGATGTGTGCACCCAGAATCCGGAGTTACATGGCCAAGTATTCTAACTCAGGTTCAAGATAATCATCACATGCTCTTCGTCTACCTCTCTTCTATGAAACCTGTCATATTATGTTGTCTAAGTAAACGTGTCTTTCTTTCCATCAAAGTAGATGCTTCTAATAGGCTGTTCTTTGAGATTTTAGTCTTGTATTGTTTTTCCTATTTTTGTCTTTTCTCTTCAAATCTTGAATATATTTACGATGTGCTCCTCTTCACAAAATTATTAAATTAGATTTATTCTATGCTTCAGGCATGCATATATCAAATTTATTTATTTATTTATTCATTTGTCTTTCTACCTTTCGGTGTAAGGCATACATTAGTAATTTTTGTAATATTCTCTCCACTTCCTCCTATCTTTTGTTAATTCCTTTATTTCTTTCCATGTGTTCCCTTTTCTTGTTGCCTCTTCTTTTATTATACTGTTCCACTCTTTTCTTGCTCTTCCTCTTTGTTGTTTTCCTGTTGCTCTTGTCTCGTATATTTTCGGAGTGTTTCTTTCTTCTCTTATTCGTCTCATGTCTCCACACCACCTCATTTGGCCTTCTGCTATTGTTTTCTGTATTGGTTTTATTTTTAAGTTTTTCCTGTGCGTCTCGTTCCTTATCCGGTCTCTTCTTGTTTTATTTTCTATTTTTCTAGGCATCTCATCTCCATGGCATTTATTCTTTTTATTTGTTTTCCTGTCATCGTCCATGTTTCGCTGCTGTAAGTTAGCGTTGGTCTAATTACTTTTTTGACTATTTCTGTTTTAGTGTCTCTTGATATCTCCTTCTTGATAAAAACAGGTGTTTTTAACATGTTATATAGTTTTGCTGTTTTTCCTATTTTATCTTCTATTTCATTGTTTAATTTACCAATTTAATTTTAATTTGCTCTGTATGATTGTTCCTATAGTATATTAAAGTATAAGTGGATATCAAGGCCTTTCAAGCACGAACGTTTTTCAAAAAACCGACCCGTCGCTCCCCGCGCAGCGGGGAGGCGGGGAGGTTTTTTGAATAGAGTGAGTGCTTGAAAGGCCAGATATCCACGCATACTTTACGCTATTTTTTATCATTGATGCCGTAAATTCGCCTAAACATTTGTAATTATAATTTCTATCTGATGTGCCGTCGATTTTGCCGTACAGTTTTAGTATCGTTGCTAAGATACTGAATAAATAACTAGCTAACATGGCGGCTGATACTATGCAATCGTTCTAGCCTTGGTTGTCAAAGTGTTGAATATCGTATGTAACAATCTTTCAATTTGGCGTCAGTTTTGATTTTGGTTGAAAATGCAACGAAACATTGATCAATTAAGCTCCGAAGCAGAGAGGCGTTTAATTCCCCAAAAATCGGAATTGGCATATAAGAAGGAATACGATAAATTGGTAAAATGGATGGACGAACAGGAGGTGAAAACTGTAGATGAAAGAATGATTCTTGCTTACATGCAGAAAATGTCTACATGCTATAAGGTGTCAACAATGTGGGCAATACATTCGAAATTGCAATGCATGTTACGGTTAAACAAGGGAGTGGAAATAAAATCGTTTGTTAAGGTTAATGCATTCATGAAGGCGATCAACAAAAATCATGTGGTAAAAAAGGCTTACGTGTTTAGAGAAGATGTTCATGTCCTCTCGGAATTGAAGAAAGGAAATTTAACGTTTTCAAACAATGTAAATTGTACATTTAATATTCATTTAAATTAAAATAAATTGGTATTTATATGAATTCATTTTTTATGACGTTATTTGTTTTGTATCCATGGAAACCTTTACAGGAAACGCGCGTTTTTGAAAGCCTGTTTTATGCACGCTACACGATGTTTTAAACAAGCAATATGATGCATCAATGATAAAAAATATCTGTATTGTTCTACTTTTTTTTCCTTGTATTTTTATTTCGTGTTTCTTTTTCTCTTTGGTCTAGTTCTCTTTGGTAGTTTATTTTCATGTTTATTTTCTTAATCTCTTTCTCAATTATTTCCATGTTGTACTTCAGTTCTTCCTCTGTTTCAGCAATTATTCCCATGTCATCCGCGAAGAGTAGTGCTGGTATTTTTGTTATCTCCATTTTCCAGTACCCAATTTTTAGCATTTTCATTTTTTTGCTTTGCTTTCTTCATCGCCTTATCCAATACAATTGTGAAAACCAAAGCGCTTGGCAAGCATCCTTGTTTTACTCATTTCTTCGTTTCGAAATATTTTGATTCCTCATTGTTTGTTCTCACAATATTTCTGTTTTCTCTGTACATGTAATTTATTACATTTATTATTTCCTCCTCTATTCGTCTTTCTGCTAGTTCGTTCCATATGGCCGCTCTCATTATTCTATCGAATGCCTTTTCGAGATCTACGAAGTACATGTACATTTCTATGTTCTTCTTAATTAGTTTTTCGCTTAGTTGTCTGAGTACGAAGATTTGGTCTTGCGTACTTCTCCCTCTTCTGAATATGCACTGTCTGTCCTCTATTGTTGTTTCTAGTTTGTCTCGCATACTTTTTTCTAGTACCCTGGCCATTATCTTACTTGGTATACTTGTAAGTGTGACTCCTCTGTAATTTTCGCATGTTCTTTTATCCCCTTTCTTATGTATTGGTAGAACTATTCCTTTATTCCATTCTCTTTGTGTTTCCCCGCTACTTATTATGTCATTTATTAGTTTCGTTATTTGTGTTATTCCCTCTTCTCCCATGTATTTCATCATCTCCGGGGTTACATCGTCTGTTCCTGATGCTTTCCCATTTTTTAGTTTTTTTATTGCTTCTTGTACTTCTTCATTTTTAATTTGTTCTGTTTTTTCTCTTGCCTTTCTTGCGACTCCCCCCCCCCATTCTTGTGTTACGTTATCTTCATCATCCTGTTCGGTTAATTCTTTGATATATTGTCTCCATTTTTCCATTATCTTGTCTTCATTCGCGATAATTGTTCCATTTTTATCTTTTATGTTCATCATGTTGTGTTCTTTTCTTGTTTTAGTTGCTTTAGTGTTCCGTAGAATTGTTTTTTGTTCTGCCTATATATCAAATATCTAACTTAAATTTGACCAGTAAAACGAGTTATAAGTGCTGTTTCGTGACGGTTGCCTATCTATCTCTATGATGAAAGTTTAAGTTCGGACAACCCTAGGGGTTATCCGAAAAATCCCATTTTTTTTGTGCAGAGTTTCTCCCATCCATAATATATTTTCCGCATTAGCAGTTTTCGATTTTAAAAAAAAGTTTTTTTCGTACCACACCACTGCACAACCAATTGTAAAATTCACCAGACGTGAGAAGTGTGGCAATTCAATGTGGTTACTTTTTGTTACCTGTTTTGTTACAACAAAGTACTTTCTATTTATAATAACAATTAATGAAATAATTATAAAGTAGTTAATTATAATAAATGTAAAATTTAATGAATTTGGCAATATCCTGAATCTCAACAATGTAGATAAATTGATTGAAACTTTTATTATGGATGGTTACATAATATTGAAGTAACAATAAGTAAACCGTGTATCATAACCACAACTTTACTGATATTCTACTGAAACACCGGGATATGAACCCAGGCCATCTGCGTTATTAAACAAATTTATCAGCGCCAGGTTTTAGAGGACGACTAATTTATCCTTTGCTATATAATTTTTTTAATGTAAATCCGATATTTGGCTTTACAAATTATAACGAACAATTTGCGAGAGTTTAAAACAATCACATCGGCAAACCAAAACCGCACGGCACATTCACATGCAAATTAATGTAAAATAATGGCTTGTTTGTTACATCTGGCGCTGTTTGTTAACAATTTGATTGTACTAGGAATACACACGATCATACGAAATCTATGACTAATTGAGCACATTCACGAAGCAACTCATCTCGCTCATTGATGATAAATGAAACGATTCTATGTTAAAAAATTAATTTCGAGTAAATTATACTGGGTGATTAAACTTTATTGCTCAGGCGAATTAAACCTATTTACGGTTGTGCAAAAATTATATAATTAGATACCTACGATATTAATCTACCAATTGGTGGTTTAAAATTTCATATAATATCATTTAAGTATGAATATGCAAATATCATTTTAAGCACGGCTATAAATTAAAAAATAAAAACAATTTTTGACCCAATATTCAATTTTTAGTTTTTGATACAAAATAGCCCAAAACGATCCATTTAATTCATAGGACCTAATTATGAAATCGGTGTTTAACAAAACTCCGCATGAATAGAAAAGTCAAGTGGTTCAGATATTTATGACAACAATGGTCTTTAGAGATGCAGAGGTCTAATTTATAACTAATTTATGACTAAACTCTCGCCGCTCCGCAAACCAATGATTTCCAGTGCATAATGATTTTAATACACCGGCAAGCCAGGCTCGTAAAAATATGGTGCTCCGGGGATTAGTGGCAATAATTTGTCCTTTTGTAAAAAATAATTAACACAACTTCAATAAATCACTTTATAGATTCCTTGCAAAATATTTTTTACGGATAAATGTTTATTTGAACATATGTCGATACAGTCTAAAAATTATATATATATACAGGTATACATACAAATAAAAAGAAGAACATATGTCCTCGGCTCTACTCTTCGCCTTGGATAGCTGTCCCGGATGGGCTGCTGCCAGACTAATGGCATTGGAGCTGGTCTTCGGACAGTATTAATGCTGTTGTCATTTGTTTGAATATTTTTAGGGTGCTTGATTTGATTGATTCACTTAGTTTGTTATATGTATTAATTGCGTTTCCAGTAAGGTCTAACTGGTATCTCTTAATATTGTTTCTGTGTGTTCGTATATGGTCTTTATTTCGTGTGTTGTACATGTGGTTGTCTTGATTTGTTGTGAGTATTCTGTTGCTCCTGATCAGTCTGTTTTTGATTTTGTAAATTAGTATTAAGTTTTGCATCTTTATATTCTGTTTTATGCTCATTTCTTTTGCGTGTTTTAAGACTTGTGCGGTAGGTGTTAGGTGTGGGAGTTTATATAGGAGTTTGAGGATTTTGTTTTGTTGTCTTTGTACTCTGTTTAGTTGTTCCTGCGTGGTATTACTCCATATGTTTATCAGGTAGTTTGTATTTGCGCTGAATAGCGAGTGGTATATTGTCTTATTTAGGTGTTCTGGTATGTAGGTCATGATCTTGTTGAGCATATATATGGTTGTTGCGTTTTTCGCTGTCAGCTTGTTGATGTGCTCGTTCCAGTTTAATTTGTTGTTAATTGTAAGGCCTAGGTAAGTGGTGTGTGTTGTCTCTGTTAGTTTGATCTTGTTTAGAGTTATGTTTATTTATTTATTAAAATGCATTTATTTCAGAAACTGAAGCGTATTAGTTAATTTTAATTGCGATACCAATTGATACCACTATTGATTATTATATTATTGATACCATTGATACATTCAATATGCTACAATTTTATCAGACAAAAAATCGATACACAAAACTTCGCAATTACTGAGAAAATGCGCAAAAACCGCTACGCGGTTATAAAAATTCGAAAAAATAATCTGAGTGGAAAATATCAAAGCTCAATAATATATAATTTTAAACATATAGTACGACTAATTTATCTCTTTGGGAAGTCGTTATTTTCATATTATTATTAATCTTGCCCTATGCGGTACTGACTGATATCTGATAAATCAAATATCAATGGAAGTTATAATTAATTATTATAAGTTATAATTGATACAAATTGGAAATTTGCAGAGATTAAAACCAATTACTTTAATAATTCATTAATAATTATGAATAATATTAATAGCGATAATTTAATTATGAGAATAAAAATTAGTTACATGACATAAGAACACTTGTTTTTGGTTGATTTACAAAGTTGATTAATTTAGGGCTATCCCATTTATTTGTGGGTATCTATGCGGCAGTGGGAAGTGAACAATATGACCCCATTGATACTAACAAATAACTGTCATACCTAAGTATATCTTGCCTCTACTATATTTCATCATTTTACAATGTGGATTACTGTACAATACTGAACAAGAAATGTATCAATAATAATGCATGTATCTGATAAATGAAATATGAATGGAAGTTACAATTAATTATTATGAGTTATAATTGATACAAATTGGAACCGGTTTTTTGCTTACTTTTGCTTTTTGCTATTTTCCTGCACCACCTTCACTAGTTTGTGTAGAATTTCCTTAAGTGGAATTTTGTTATATTTTCTACTACATCTTCATCTGAAATGGGATCTTTGTTGCTTAAAGTGGTATTTTCAACTTCATTTAACGTTATTTCTTGCAAAATTTCAAGCACTTGAGCCTCAAACTGTCCTTTTTTGAAATATTAAAAATTCCACAATTTTTATGTTCTCTAGCCAAAATGCAGACATATAGCAAAGAGTTAAACAAATCGGCATTTTTGAAAATGTTCTCTTCTATTGGTGTTTTTAAATCAGTGCTTTCAGAATTATTTTATTTCGACAATTCGTCCAGCATAAATTACAGCGCAATATTAGCTTGGTATAGATCTGTATTACAATTGCATACATTTTCTACCGTAACTTTTACTGGTGCCAAAGCATTTAGTAATGAAGACACGACATCAAACTCTTCATTTGTAAATTAAATATTGAGCTCACTATCAACCAAAGCTTTCTGAATTTCCAACGCTTCGTTCTATTCTATTCTATTATTTATCTGTAGTTTTAGGTAATATCTGAGAATTTAGTTTGTAAAAACGCCAAAACATAGAGAACATAGAAACATAGAAAACTATTCCATCTGGTTTTACAACCTAGGATCAATTTTAGTCCTTTTACAAATTCTAATTTGATGTGCTTTTGTAAAATATGTCATTTTTTGTTGGGTGGCATCTACAATATTTTTCCACTTGTCGTATTTTGATTATTATGACAGCAAAATTGGACTTAATTACAGGATCTGCATTATTTACATTAAATTCTACTTGGAGTGATAAATCTTCCTGTTTAGTGTCACTTCCTGACTTTTCAGTACTATTTTCATTTTTATACTGTATTCATCTGCTTCGGATCTGAGCCGAACAAATAAACGATTGAAAATATTATTTTCATCGCTATATAAAATGTTGTCAACGGAATTTGGTGTTTTATATTAGATTTTCAAAAGGTATAGAAAGTACTGAAAATATCGTGATTTAAATTTTTTTAGTCGGTACTATCAGTACCACATTACCTCCGATACTCCCGAGATCCCGGTTCCGGTAATACCGGGATTAAACCCCCACTCACAGCACAGGTTGTACAGCAGTGTAGTGAGGGGCGGCCCATATTGCTGGAAAATTATGTGCGCAGGACAATTTTGCAAAATTTTGGGTTTTCATTTAGTGCGTGTATTAAGTCGAGGCCGAAAACATATCAAACCAATGTCCTTAATGATTCGGTTTACCGATACCATTGAAATGTCTAACTGGCTTGATACTTATCGCTGTAATGTTGGTTCTTCAATTAATAATCCTTGTGTATCTAACCTCTGGTAAAAGCGAAAACAAAAAATTTGGAACCCAAAGGTCATTGCGTCTTTTTTACCCCTATTTATATTACTCCTAAATTGGAATAAAAACATGCCACCTTCAGGAGGTTATTAAAACAAAATGCGAGCATATATAGCCAAACCCCTCGGGGATTTTGTTAGTCTGTTGGCCTACTTTTATTTCGCGTTGTAGTCACTCGGGCTGAAATTTCTTGTTGCATGGTGTAATTTGCGCCCAGATTTGTTGTACTGTAATCAAAATGTGTTATGTGCGAATTTCTCTCGCATTTGAAAGATGAGAATCTAGCATATTTCTGTTCATGTCCTGACAAATGTATGTACACCGAGAGTGCGCTACTTTACGTTCTCATATTAAATCATCCCGTATGTCCACGTTATTGCTGTTTATGTACAATTAAGTGCACATCACGTAATAATAGGTTAATTTATTTTTGTAGGCAGAGCTAGATGGGAGATACGTTGCTGGATGGAAGGTGGATGGATGGTGTGTTATCCGAGATGTAGATCTAAAGGTGCTCTGTGTAAGAGCGTGGGATCGCGTGGTGTATGGAAGAAGAGGACTGACTATAGGGTGTTTTACTTCTGCACTTGCAGCCGGCCTTGTGTAACGCGAGTATTCGCACGTCTTTTTATTACGTGAATGGTGAAAGGGAGGCGTGAATAAGTTTAAGTTTAAGGTGATCGTGTGTTACGGTGAAGATGAAAGGACATTTAGGTTTTGAGGAATAAACGATTCGGTTTGGATAATAGATTATAAATTAGCTTGAATTACTAACTATTCATGATAATAAGAATAAACTGAAATTCAAAATGAAATGTTTGACATTTTTGCACTTTTACAAAATATGCGAATTTAATATTGTTTATTGTTTTACATTCAGGATTTGGTGCCCTAAAACTATAATTTGAAGATTTTTTGCCTAAAATAATTTGAGAGTGTATTACTTGTCCATTTTTTACTGGTGGTAGTAAATTAACGATTTTTTGTTCACGAATATCTTTTTTAAATGTGTTACAATATATACAGGTATCCATTATAGATATGAATTGTCAAATTCAAGGTCAGCCAAAATGTCACGTATACTAATTTTGACAGTGTACTCATAAAAAACTAGTAAAAAATATGTCATTGATGTCAACATGTGTTTTGGAGTTATGAGACCTATTAGTTTTTAATAATTTGAGTTGGTTTAATAACAAGAAGTAGGTACCGTTGCAATTTATAGTTAATAAATCATGAAAATGAGATAGAAACAAAAACGTTTTAAATTCATTAAAAATTGAACAATTCGTCATCAGATTCTGACTCAGATTGTCCTAACGATATAATTATTAGAGGGATGTTTTCGGTAGATGTATTTCCCATATACTTCGTCCAATCATCTTTGATGAGTTTTTCGCAATGTTGGATACTACTTATATTTCTGATATACATTTTGAAAGGGCTTATTTCCATAAATGAAGAATATTAGCTCTTGAAGAAGGTTGGGCGTGAAGATGTTTATTGAAATACTGTTTGGCAAACCCTCATACTACTTCAATTGCATTATACTGGGAATATAACTCATACGTAAAACAGTGACGTCATAACAATGCAGTTTCTATGGTTACGCATGTATTAATAACTGACAATGTTGATAATACCACGGTTGTATTTTCAGGATAATACCACGAACAAATGTCGGTCGCTGTCACAATTTTTGGTTAAGCACAAATCGCAGCGACGATCGTTGCTATGGTGTTATTTATCGGTTGCGCCCACAATCTAGTCGGCCGCTAATAAAAACATAACCCGAAATGTCAGTGTGTTTCAAGTACAAGTAAAATAGTAAAATGTGGTAATAAATGTGGCTTGCTCTTTGAAAGATGAAGTGATCTAAATAAATATAGGTATTTAAACTGTATATTTAGCTTCTTGTTTATTCTGCTTTACTAGATGACTCAATCAATTCATTTCCCCTTCCTAAATATAATTCGTGGTATTCTCAAACTTCGATAATGATTTTCAAATACAACTTATTTCAACCCCAAACTTTGGAAAATGCATTTTCGTCGTTGGGGTTGAAATTCGTTGTATTTATAAAATAATTATCGATAATGATAACATTACTTGTTATATTACCCCTGGCAATGGTATGGGGGAAGCCTGAGAACCTGGTGTCCATAACTGTTCAAAATATCGTCAATTACATATTTTCCGTTTTCTGTGCCCAAGATAGATTTAATCTGCTTCCATAGTTCCTTTTTAGATGATGTTTGATTGAAATTGATATTCTCTCTCTGGAGCCACTCTTCCATTTCCCCTTTTCGTAAATTTGAATTGAGAGGTTTATCAGCGAGCATGGAATGGTAGGGGGCATTGTCCATTATAACAACTACTTGGCCATTAATTTGATTTAAGCAGGGATTAGTTGCTCTTCTATCACCTTTTTGAATAATTCCCCAGACATGTTTTTGTGGTAATCACGATGTTCAATTTTATTGTCTAAAAGAAAACTACATCCCTCTAAAAATCCGGAAGCACATCCCGCATGAAGAACCGTAATGCGTTTCCCTCCTCGTCTGATTCTGGATGGATTCCCTTTTAAATCAGAGTCATGAAGCCATTGTGGTTCCTGACTATCATTTTGGAAGATCCTTGATTCGTCCAAAAAAATAATAGTCGATGAATTTTACGAATCACAGAGTTGCAAATACTTTCTTAAAAACTAAATTTTTAAAGATTTTATGCGAGTACTTTCACATAAAATGCGACACCCATTAACTTTTCTAAATTTGTACCACATAGATTTTATGATTTTGTGTAACGTTGATTTTCCTCCATTATATTCTAACTCCAATTTTGCATAATCTAAAAGATCATCTAATGCAAAGTATTCATTTCTCTCGTGGTACCCATACATTTTTCCAGAAAGTTCTTCCTTTATAAAGTGCATAGTAGTGTGAACTCGTGCCGTATTTTGTTTTCCATGCAAATTGGGGTTTTGAAGACTTTCATGTTTTTTTATTATATCAAAAGCAAACGTGGGGTTTATCTGGAAGTTACTTATGTTGTAAAAATGATATTATATTAAAATCAGATCTGATATAGATTACGTTAAACACCCTTGCAACTTTTTTGCCAATACATTTCTTTGATGAGTGGGACGTTATCTCTTTAATTTCCTGATAACAATTAACTACATACAGTTTCTCTTTTGCAGAGAGTAATATTCATTTCTTTTGATTTTCCATTTTATTAGCTTTTTACAAGTTTCGGGACGTAAGAAGATTAAATGACAGAAAGGATTTGTCAAAATTTGAAATAATTATTTTAATATTGCCGCCAAAATTAAATACTTAAAATACCCATTGGAGTCCCTAGTAACTTTATCAATAATGCCAACCCAATGGCACTTTGACAATTCATATCTATAATGGATTTAGTTTAGGCTGTTGCATTAAAAAAAGTTATTTAATTGAATAACTCAAAAACCTGACGTCCAATTATTATTCTGATGTCACCATATTAATAAGCAGAAAAAAATATTTGTTTGTACTTAACCGTCTTCGCAACTTCAATTATAACAGATTTAGCAATGGTGAACATATAACTTTGAACACTATTCATACGGATATGATTTTATTTTGACTTTTATGAGGTTCATAACAGATTATAGTAATTAATAATTTTTGTAGTATGTGCGAACACCCAACATTCTAGTTTAAAATGTCTCACTGTTTATAAACTCAAAAATAATAAATAAGAATCTAAAATATAACCTAAAATTTGGGTGATCACCATTGATATATTCGACACGTAATGGGTCGTGTTCTGGGCTGTATCCAATCTGTTCAATTTTCGTTGGAGGTATTACAACAGAGGAAGAATCGAAATACGGCGCACGATTAGAATATGAATTGTGTGCATATGAGGCAGGGACGTATTGCTGGCACTCCCTCGAATATCTATCGACTTATAAATAATCAAGGCGCTCAGGCGATGCAGCACGTTTACTTAATAATAATCTTCAGTCCTCGCAAAGTAGCTAATTAATGTTCCGATTTCTGACCTCTTACAATTTTCTATATGTCGATGAATATAATGTAATTGATAGCTTTTAGGTGTAGACAAGGTATTATTATATAGATCCATGTTTTTCCCTCGGTAGGTTTATTAAGCCCCTCGGCACTGCAGTCTCTATATTCCTTTTGTGCTTTCCCCTATAAACTCAAGAGTCAATCATGAGTCCCGTTTTTATTTTCCTATATAATGTAAACTAATAACTAATATAAAACCTGCATCTCACTAGCTCTCAGGTTTTCCAGGTGTGGCAGCTGTTGGATTTCACATGGCGTTTAAAAACTAATAGAATCAAATAAATGACTTAATTAATAGCCTGTTAATACTCAGACTTGCCGACTTACAATAAATTATTCGGCAACTTTGGTTTATAAAAGATCAATATAAATGCTCGTTTGGCTAGATAATAAAACTTATCTCATCCCGCATGCTCATGTTTGCCTATCCGCCAGTAGCCTATGAGAATTTTAAATATTTGGACCGACTTAAAATCATGTGATAATAAACATGAAATAACGAAAAAAAAAATCATAAATAAAGTTCAAGTGCCTACAAGTCATTGAATTACAAATCAATCTAGAAATTGAGAGAAATCAATAAACATTACACATACAATCAGGTGGAATGACATTGTATATTTGCTTACTGAATTCTAAACTACTGATACCAATTTTGATTTGTTTACTGCATTCGTTATCTGTGTTACCATAATAATGTATGTATGCTTTCATCAATTTAAACCTAGCCTTGTAAGAGCGACCGTGGCATAGTTCTATTCAATGAATTATTATTAAAAAACAAATACTTTCAATTAACGGCGTTATTTGAAGTAATAACCTTCGTAGGCAAATATCAATGTAATTTATTAAATGCAGTGACCTCTGCAGAGAAATGTGTTTGATTAGTGTTCAATCAATCATGAAAGTTAGGTAAAGTCAGTTTGGTTAGAAAGGCAGAAATGTCATTAATATACAGTTTGATTCATATAACAATAGCTCAAAGTTATATTTATTTATAAGACGATTAATAACTATAATACAATGAAAATAATAATTTATAGTGGCTGGCTTCCATTACTAAAATTACTGAATAATAAAAGTCAAATCTTCTCAGTATATTATTGCAAGATATTTTAATTTCAGGTTTACCTTCTTTAATAAATCAGTAATTTAAATTTAACCCAATATCATTGTATATTTGTTTACTGAATTCTAAACTGCTGATGAAATAATGAAAAAAATAAAAATCTAAATCATAATTAAAGTTCACGTGCGCCTTACAAGTCTTTGAATTACAAATCAATCTAGAAATTGAGGGAAATCAATTAGAATTACACATAAAATCAGGTGGAATGATTTTATGGTGGCATTCTATACCATGGAATTAATCATTTCATTCAATTCAAAAGATGTACTTTTTTGTAGTTAAAGTTAAAATATAAGACGATTACTGATGTTATCCTTTAACTTACCAATTTAAAATTTTGGGTATACAGGGTGTCCAAGATAAGGATCAACATCATGGGGATCTCGGAAACAGTAAAAGTTACAAAGGCGGTTAAATTACAAAAAAGTTGCGCAATTTGGTGGTCAATAATATTCTGTTAAGAAAATCAGAAATGTCAGCTTACTTCCGGAGATATTCGTTTTTATTTGTTTCTGAAGTTATTTGAACAGGTATGAGGGAACTAAAGGCACTTTCTCATTGCCACATTTTTAGCTCTATAACAGTGTTTACAGATTTTAAGTACAACGTTTCGTTTAGAAGAAACCATTATCAGACACTAACCATATAGAAAAACATAAAAACCACATCGCAAAATTTAGGATTTTGTGGTTTTTTCAACAGAATATAACTAACCACTGAATTGCGCAACTTTTTTGTAATATAACCGCCTTTGTAACTTTTACGGTTTCCGAGATCCGTACGATGTTGATCCTTATCTTGGACACCCTGTATAATTCACTTCATTTCATATGACTTTTTAATGACCAGATTTGAAATTGTCCGATTGTAATTTCTTTCGTAGTTTCAAAATTTCCAGCTCGCGAAAATTGGCATAGTTCTCTACAAAGTTCCCTATTAGCGAAGCGCGTCAGTAGGTACTTAAAAAACTACTACTTAAACTACAATTACTTCAACTACATTACTTCAACTATCGATGACTTGAACTGCAATGACTTGAACTGCAAATACTTCAACAAGACCATACTTCAACGCAAAATTACTTCAATAAGAAAACATTTCAACTTAAAAATACTTTCACTACAGAACACTTCAACTCGAAAATATTTCAAATAGAGAATACTTCAACTGCCAATGAATTCTACTCGAAATTACTTCGACTAGACGTTCAGGTGTATTGCGTATCAAAAACCGTTAGCAGTAACATATACGTTAGTTGACGGCATCGTGTTTAAATGTCAAATGCAATTATGACATAATGGCATTTGATATTTGAATGGCATGCTGTCAAATAAGGTACATGTTACTGCTAACGTTTTTTGATACCAACAAAAATGATCCGACAGTGAATAAATTATTAAATGTTAGATTTCTAACAACGTTGCCTAATTCATATATTAAAATAATTAAATTATTGCTTCAATACACGGGATTATTTCAACTTGTAATGCATTCAAATCACTGTTACTTCAAAAATGGTTTACCACCCGGTTTATTACTTAAACTAGCGATTAGGTTAGGCTAGGTTAAGTTAGGTTGATGATATTTTTAATCGCTAGTTGACTCGCTAATGCAGTTGACGTAATTGTAGCTGAAGTATTGGTTTTTGAAGTAATGTAACAATTAGATTAGCTAAGTATTGTAACTAGAAATTGAAGTGAACGATTACTTTCTTTTACAAATCTGTAATTTAACCAAATACTTTCTATAAAATGGAATTAATCCTTACATTAATTCATATTATATACAATCATGCTCACATAAATCCAGTACAAACAAATTGACATTGCTATACAAAATTGCAATTGTAACCTAATTTCTTGTACTAGATTTATGTGAACATGACTGTACCTTTTTGTAGTTCGAAATATCTGTTTTATAATATACCACGTTCCCCACCTAAACAAGTTCAGACTATTACTTACGTTATTCGTGAATGTAACAGTTTTAAAAGTATGGTATACCTATAATTCACTTCATTTGACTTTTTAATTTGACCAGATTTTAAAATATCCGATTATAATTTATTTAGCAGTGTTAAATTTTCCAATCCACGAATATTGGGATAATTCTCTACAAAATTAGCACTGATAATTGACAAGAAACTGTAACAACATATATTTGAAATAACTCAATAGGTAGATAACTATAATAGTAACACAACTTAAATATTGTAAACTTTAGAAGATGAGTGCTTTAAGTTTAATATTTTTGAAAATATCAAATGCAGACCTTGTTAATAACCATTATTGATTATTGCAATGATATTTAGTAATTATATTATTGAGTTTTGTATGAATTCTATGAATTGTTGTACACTTTTTTGCAATAAAAGCAAATTTGAGATTTTTGGAAACTTGTCACTACCAATGCCAAGCAGCGATGTATTCTAACTAGCAAAAATGTAAGTGAACGACAAAAAATTTGTTCAAAAGACAAAAAATCTATCCTAACCTTATTTTCATCACTTACAAACTAAAAATTAATAATATTTATGTCTACTGCTTCAACTATTTAACTAACAATACTTCTCAAGAACATAACGTATGAATTTTGTCACTATTTGATGAGGAATATAGGAACATACAAAAAAATCTATATCTGATGGGTAAGGTTTTTAGCAAGCACAAATTAATGCCATAAAAAGGTTTTCTGAAAAATCAATAATAAAAAAATTCAAGAAACAAAAGCAAAAATGGATCCGATTAAACAAAGAAAATATTTTGAGTTTTGGGAAACGATGCATTCCCTATCTTTATGTATTTTTGATTAAGTATTTGATGAGTTTATGGTGAGTTGATTGGGTGAGTTATGATGAGTGTTTTTGAAATAAATTAGACAAATTAGACTTTTTACAAAATTACCATCGACTTTTCGTTGATTTTAGATAAAAACATAGTTGATTTTATATCCATCAACAGCAATCATTTATTCTCCCGTCTAAAACTTAAATATGGTTTTACCGCCACATTTTTGGAAGCAAAAATATTATATCGTTGATTAAAACAGTGAACATTAGAGCTTAAAGATCAGTAGCATTGATGCAAGATTTCCATGGTTTGATCACAATAGATGAGGAACAAAAACAATTTTTGTTTCGTTGTATACACGAATACAGAGAGCTGTACCTCGATAGACACTTTTTAACGAAAATATGCGATATAATTACCTTGTTTAATGTAAAATGTTTATCAACAATTAAATCGTGAACAAATTAATACATTTTGGATTTGTTTTCTTGAAATTGCACGACCTTTCAAAATGGTTACATTGGTCCACATTAATATTAATATTTAAAAAATATCGAGTTTTTTTGAAAATCAATTTCTGGTGATCAGGAGTGGATCTGAAAATAATTCACTAATTTAAAACGGACAAGCAATAAAAAAATCTATATCTGATGGGGGTTAACAGGGTTTTTAGACAAGCACAAATTAATGGCATAAAAAAGTTTTCTGAAAAATCAATAATAAAAAAAATTGCGACTTTTTGGCGGTCACAGAGATCGTCTCCTAAATAACCAAATATTGAAAGTTCTGTTTTAGTAATTTTATAGAAGACACGAAAAACTGCTAGAGGGTTATGATTTGTTTTTAATTTTAGTTTTATTCAATTTTTGATGTATGTTGACATGCTTTATAGAATTTTGAGTTACTTTCTATAAATCATATTTTTATATTTATAAAAAGCTGCTTCCAATATTTTATTTTTGTCAATTTAAAGGGTAAGATTTTTCTACATTGACGTTTAAGGTATTATTGCGTCACGATACATCTGCAAAAATAAGTCCCCTTACGTTATTTTTTCAAACTCTGAAACGAAGGAAACTAAATAATTTTCCACCAAGTGTTGTGTTGAAGATACGACATAACGATATTATTTTTGTATTGTTCTCAAGGAGATACAATGGTCAATTTTAAATCGATTTTTTTAATAATTTCAATTATTTGGTGGTTGCGATACTTATGTGCTCTGAGTGAAGAAGAATATCGTACAAGCAATAACTCATTTACACCAAAAGAGGCGCTGACGTCACTTAAGAGACGATATGTGTAAACAAGTCATATTATGACTTTGTCGTCAATTTGGAATGGGTTAAAGTTATCGTAGGGAGCTGATATTTCACTAGTAAATGTTTAGGGAGAAATAGAATACACTTGTTGTTATACATGTTACCTTGTTTCGATGTTTTGACAATAACGGCATTATGACATTTTCTGAACAGCGCATGGAAAAGTTTTCCTGTGCGCTGTTCAGAATATGTCACCTTTCAGTCATTGTCAAAACGATAAGGTTATTTCAGATAAATATAATAATAAATTAAATCTAATAAAAAGTATCGTTCATTACACGTCCAGAAATGATTTTCCGTGCTTGAAAAACCCTTTCCAGACTCGTAATGAAATATACTATAGAAGGTATACTATAGGATTTTCAAATTTTCAAAAAAAAGCCCTATATAAGGACACCCTGCCCGTGGATCACATGTTCGTGGTTGTCAACGGCTCACTTATTACACAAACGTAAGTAAACTATTTTAATTATATACAGGGTGTTTCAGGAGGAAGTGTAAATATTTTGGGAAGTTGTAGTATGGATGATTCTAAGTAAAAAATGTCATATGAGCATGTGTCCCATCGTTAATAGATACTGAGATACGTTCATTATAAGATTCATTAAAGTACGAGAAATAACATTTTTAATTTTTAATAATATCGATTTAAATTATAAAAATTTACTCTGTTGGTTCAAAAATTCTACCGCCAACCTCAATACATTTAGTAATTCTATTAGTAATGCTGCTCGTTGCTCTTCAATAACAACTGTCAAAATTATAAAAATTATCAAAATTATAAGATTTATTAAAGTACGAGAAATAACATTTTTAATTTTTATTAATATCAATGTAAATTAACCAAATTTACTCTGTTGGTTCAAAAATTCCACCGCCAACCTCAATATATTTAGTAATTCTATTAGTAAGAGAATTTGTAACGGTCCGAAAACGGCTTTGGCAGAAACTGCATTTTAATAATTAATTGGCGCATGGACCTGCACTGTAGACCACCGTGCTCGCACTTTTTTGTTGTACAGGGCAAAGGACTAAAACGCTCATAACACCTGAGTAAGTAGTTAAGCCCGAGATTATTTTTTTCCTTTTCGTGAAGCCACGTGTCCGGCCATTGTTACTAAGGCCATGTGCTTTGCAGGCGTTTTGTTACGGGCTAAGTAGCTCGGCCAAACCATTCTTGGCTGGAGGCCGCGATCATCTTGGCTGCAGGCCGAAATCGAGCGCTAGACGTCCACGACGCAAACCGTCGCCATTCAGGAGCTGTAGCCAGCCGCCAGCGACGACCACCAGGAACACAGGCCAGATAACCAGAGATATATATATATAGATATTGATACATTTTTTTTTGTGGTCTCAATTGAGCCAGACCTCCGTTTAATTCCTTATTGACAGATCGTTTATTCTTTTGTGTAAGAGTTGCGTTTACGTGTTGCGTGCCGTACGTGCTTTGCGCTTGTGTAAGAGAAATGTCGCTCCGTCGGCCCTTTGAATCGCGCGATTAGGAGCTTGCTATATTCGGCCGAATAGAGTGAACCCTGCGTGAAAGGGTTGCGTGCGGAGGTATTTATTTCAGGAGCGCAGACACGGTGTCCGTCGTTTGTGTGAATAAACGCCGATATTTTACACTACAAAACTCACACCTGTTATTTTTTGTTCCCCCCACGTTTTCTCGATCGGGCATTTATTTCAGTTTCAGTTTTCTATTCTCACTGCGAGATTTAAATCTGGTGGTGTTGGCGCCAAATGGTCAGCGTTGTGACAGTTCGTGATTTCTGAACTTCGCTGACTGTCTGCCGTCCACCCACGCAGGTAGGGTGGAGCCACCCTTTGCGACGAAGTAGCAACGAGGTTAAAATTACGTGGAGCCTTTTTTAACCCCCCCACTCTCTGACACCGAGAGCCTGGCCCTCGTCACTACTTCGAAGGGACCCTCCACTCGCTCCACGGCCTAACGCGCTGATTGCCCTTCAGGTAAGTCACACGTTTTTGGAGCCCAACGTGGGGCAATAGCAACAATAGCAGCAATAGCAACAATAGCAACAATAGCTATCGTTGGTATCTTTATTTATCTAGCTCATTAACATCTTTTGAGGCCTAAGGGTTTTGTCAGCCCTTTGTAAATTTTTCTAGCCCTTCAGGATTTTGTTTTTCATTTTAAATAGACCTCATTTAATTAATTTTGCAGCCCTTTTTCAATTTTTGTTTTGGCCCTTTTTGCCCTTTAGAAAATTTTAGTGCCCTTTTTCAATTTTATGCGTTTTAGTAGTTTTGGCACTGATTTTCACCCTTCAGCCCTTCGCGAAAACTTTTTGGCCCTTTGGTTTATTTTTGTGCCCTTTTTGATTGGGAATATATTTTTGTGGTAGGCCTTAAGTTTACGCCAAGGAAACTGAACTGGGAGTTGGAAAATTTGACAGTATTTCAAATTTTTAATCAGCCTTCAGCATTTAGTATATTGAGAAAATTTGGGGTGGTTGTTTTGTCAGTTGTTGAGAATTTTTGGTGAGTTTTGTGGGTAAAATAGTGTACACAAAAGAAAATATTTTGACTTTAACTTTAACGTTAACTTTTATTTTAAATATTGTGATTTGGAAAAATTTTTTTGGTTGGAAATTTTGATATTTCGACTTGAACTTGGATTTAAGTATTTTGAATTTTGAGAATTTTCTGGCCTGTGTCTAGTTATTTTTGTTGGTATAATTTCTACTATAGTGTAGAATAGTGTATTTTAATATTCGTTGGTTATAGATTTATTGTTGGTTTTTTTATGGAAGCTAGTGAGATAGTGAACGGGCGACCACGGATCATACATATTTGGTTGATTGGTAGTTAGATTTTTGGGTATGATTTTGTGGGTTCGAGCTTACTACGGCTAGTATTTCTATTTTTGGTGCTATTAGTAGCTGTTTTTTGATAAGTAAATTGAATATAACCGACGCATTTCGAAATGCTTTGTAATCTTCGTATTCTGGCGGGAATTCCGTACTCTGGCGAGAATTGGCGTATCGCGTCGTGACGTAGCGATGACGCGATTTTAATGTGTTCCTTCTGGTTTTGTTCGGTTGCGTCTAAGGGAAATTATGCAGCTGTGTTCGATTCTTTTCCTAGGTAACCATCTTTTCACTTTTCTTTTGTTGACTATCTAGTCATGTCCTTAGTGTCGATTCGTTTCAAACCGCCTGAGCTTTGCGATTGCTCGTGGGTGCGGGAATCGATTGTTGTTAGTCGTAGACTATCCGTCTAGTTACGGGATTTTTTGATGACGATTCCTTAGAGACCACGACCATTCGTATGTTCATGGTGCGTTGCGTTTCGATATCTTTTCTTCTTCTTCATTTCGTTAGAGAGCTCGCGGTAGCGCGTGGGTGATTTAATTTTTTTCGTAGTTTGTGTGGATTCGGATCCAATGATTCCGAGATCCTACCGACGGCCATTATTTGTTCGCACTCGGCTCGTCTTTTTAAACAGTATATTTTGTAGGTTTTGTAATTTGTTAGTTAGTTATCGCGTACTGTTTTGTTTTGCGTATTTGTATAACGTGAGTTAGTTATTTTTGTTCCGGCTACCCATAGCGGTGAGTCGATGATTTTACTCTACTATAGTTGGCGCGTATGCCGTTTTGACTTATTGTTTGTTCAACGAGTTAGTTAGTTAGTTTGTCTTACGGATACGTTGCTTAAACTTTTTTTGTACCATTTTCATGTCGCGTTCAGCCCTTCTGGCGTTAATATTGTAACTTTTTCTAATTAATTGTAATAGTAATTTTGAATTCATGTCCTTATGACTTTTTTTTGTAATTTGCTAACGCTCATTAGCTGTCACAAACTTTGTAGCACAATCTTGTAGCCCATACTTTGTTATTTGGTAGTGATAGTTTCGATGCTAGAACCTGTGGGATCGTGCATCGGGAGATCTGTTGTGTTGGTTCTATGTAACCATCCGCTTGCGGGATTTTTGCGACAATCTTCTGAGGCACACCAACAGAGTTCAAAGTGCACCGGACTTTCAAAATTTTTCATCGCTTCTCGATTGGGTTTTTGTGATTTTGATTTTTGGTAAACCTTTTTTTGATTTGTGGATCAATGGTTGTTGGACCTAGTTTCTGCTTGTATCAGGGGATTCGCCATTTGTTGGGTCATAGTGGTTAGTTTTTGGGACCAGCCGCATAGCGGGATTATAATGGCAATCTCGAAGCCTTTGGGTATTTATTTTTTGGTACATGACTGTAGGGTGCCATACATGTTGACCAGTCAATTAATAGTTATTGTTGGAATAGAGGTAGTTAGTTGAGTCGACGCTCGAACACCTACGGTTAAGTGTGTTTTGGGTGTTGTAGTCGTATGTTCGGATAGGTCCTGCCACCGAAATGGGGGTGGTATTATGGCGACAACCGTATCTCGTTAGGAGGCTTATGTCCACTACGTATTGTGTGTTTTGAGTAGGTCGAATTTTTGGTTGATAATTTTTAGTGATATTCAGTTTAGTATTAGGATAGTTGTGACAAGCTATGAGTTGTGTTAGTTTTGTTAGTTTGATTGATTGTAATTAGTGGCTGTCACTTGTCTAAAACCATGCGGTGTAAGTAAACTTTCATATTCTATGGGATCGTTCGTGTTTTGTCCTTGAGTGACATGCCGCATTGCGGAATTTTTCGACGACTCCCTAGTTTAGCTATTTAGCTTAGCCCTTTGGGGGATTTAATGAATATGGTTGTGGTTACGCATCGAGTGTGTCGGGACATTGTTACTCCCACTATTACTATCTTTCTTTCGTCATTTTTATGAGTTTATTTTTCTTTTTGGGGGTTTGAAAAAAAAAAACATCCGCTTCCCGGAGTTTTTAATTTTGTTGGGGGGGAATTTGTAACGGTCCGAAAACGGCTTTGGCAGAAACTGCATTTTAATAATTAATTGGCGCATGGACCTGCACTGTAGACCACCGTGCTCGCACTTTTTTGTTGTGGTGACGCGTTTCCCCTGTGAGCGATTTTTAAATTCGCCGGCGAGACGCCGCCATTGAGCAGACTTCAGCTAACTTGTGTCCCGTACGGCCGTGCCAGAAGAACCGTTGAAATAAGGTGTACCACCATCCGGTTTCCGGGATAACCAACGGGGACTCAGTTGACCACCCTTGAGGGGATTGAGGCACCAAGTACAGGGCAAAGGACTAAAACGCTCATAACACCTGAGTAAGTAGTTAAGCCCGAGATTATTTTTTTCCTTTTCGTGAAGCCACGTGTCCGGCCATTGTTACTAAGGCCATGTGCTTTGCAGGCGTTTTGTTACGGGCTAAGTAGCTCGGCCAAACCATTCTTGGCTGGAGGCCGCGATCATCTTGGCTGCAGGCCGAAATCGAGCGCTAGACGTCCACGACGCAAACCGTCGCCATTCAGGAGCTGTAGCCAGCCGCCAGCGACGACCACCAGGAACACAGGCCAGATAACCAGAGATATATATATATAGATATTGATACATTTTTTTTTGTGGTCTCAATTGAGCCAGACCTCCGTTTAATTCCTTATTGACAGATCGTTTATTCTTTTGTGTAAGAGTTGCGTTTACGTGTTGCGTGCAGTACGTGCTTTGCGCTTGTGTAAGAGAAAGGTCGCTACGTCGGCCCTTTGAATCGCGCGATTAGGAGCTTGCTATATTCGGCCGAATAGAGTGAACCCTGCGTGAAAGGGTTGCGTGCGGAGGTATTTATTTCAGGAGCGCAGATACGGTGTCCGTCGTTTGTGTGAATAAACGCCGATATTTTACACTACAAAACTCACACCTGTTATTTTTTGTTCCCCCCACGTTTTCTCGATCGGGCATTTATTTCAGTTTCAGTTTTCTATTCTCACTGCGAGATTTAAATCTGGTGGTGTTGGCGCCAAATGGTCAGCGTTGTGACAGTTCGTGATTTCTGAACTTCGCTGACTGTCTGCCGTCCACCCACGCAGGTAGGGTGGAGCCACCCTTTGCGACGAAGTAGCAACGAGGTTAAAATTACGTGGAGCCTTTTTTAACCCCCCCACTCTCTGACACCGAGAGCCTGGCCCTCGTCACTACTTCGAAGGGACCCTCCACTCGCTCCACGGCCTAACGCGCTGATTGCCCTTCAGGTACGTCACACAGCATTACTGTTGCGTTTCAATAACAACTGTCAATTATGATTATTTGCTATTTGTTAAAAATACTGCTAGATAACGCGATATCACATTTTAGATTTTAAGATGTAACTAAAAATTTAAAAAATCAATACCTAACCTCGAAAACCATTGAGTAATGGACCTCGGTGGAATTTTTTTCTTATTTATTATTTCACACTTCCCAAAATATTTGCACTTCCTCCTGAAACACCCTGTATATAAATATAAATAATGAATGGTTGGTTTTGAGCGTTTTGGTGTGTTTAACCTTTGTAAGATGAAAATAATTAATCGATCAAATAGCTACCAAGTTGGAGAGGGCTCCAAATTTTACTGCAGCAGACCAAACGCTATTAATGGAGTTGGCGAAGAAGTACGTTATAAGACACCGAATATAATTAAACAGATGCCAATAATAAGGTATTGAAGTAAGCAGCACGGGATAAAATAAGAAGAAATAAAGGCCTTGATATAATAATGAAACAATAACATTCAACATTGGTAGTGAAAATTATATTTGGCGAGTTTAATTTATCTGTACGTATTATGTACTAACATTTGTGGAATTATTAATGTCATTACATTGGCAAATCACCGTAAATTTGGTGAGGAACTGAAATTGGCAATTCCATGTATGTACTAGTAATTTCGCGTGCACGTTATGGATACAATATGGATTACGGCACAGCAACAGAAATAGATCTTCGTTAAATAAATTAATAAATTAAAATATATATATATATATATATATATATATATATATATATATATACTGCGTTTCAAAAAAAATGTACCACCTAGAAGGAGTTGACGTAGAACTCTGAAATTATGTGAAAATAGTTAGTATGTGTTGAGAAACAATTGATTAAATTTTCATCGAAAAATAATAATATTTATTAAGAAAATAATTAATAATGTGTTGCATCTCCGCGCACTCTTATGCATTCAGCAACCCTTCTGGGCATGCTGGAAATCAAATGGTCCAATGCATCTTGAGGCAGCTCATCCCAGGCAATCTGAAGATGGTGTCTTAATTCATTTAAATTGTTGGGAGGATGCGCCTCAAGATGCATTGGACCATTTGATTTCCAGCATGCCCAGAAGGGTTGCTGAATGCATAAGAGTGCGCGGAGATGCAACACATTATTAATTATTTTCTTAATAAATATTATTATTTTTCGATGAAAATTTAATCAATTGTTTCTCAACACATACTAACTATTTTCACATAATTTCAGAGTTCTACGTCAACTCCTTCTAGGTGGTACATTTTTTTTGAAACGCAGTGTGTATATATATATATATATATATATATATATATATATATATATATATATATATATATATATATATATATATATATATTAATCCTAGTGCTCTTCTAAATTTGATGCACGTTATGGATCCAATATGGATTACGGCGCAGCAACAGAAATAGATCTACGTTAAATAAATTAATAAATTAAAAAAAAAAAGAAATCATAGTGCTCTTCTAAATTGGATGCTAAATTGATTACTATTATCGCGTAGCAAATATTCTGACTCAATTCTAACAACAACAAAATTAATCAATTAACTAAATTATTATTTCATTTCGAAATTTGTACAACTTCAGTATTCTTTTATACATATTTTGTATTGAGTTTACATTTTAAGTATTTAAACATAATGCATCTGTCTAGTTTTTACAGCCTACAGAAATTTGCACATTCAAGCTAAGCGGATGTGAGAACATTTTCTAACTGACAGGAAACCAAATGGACAAACAAAGGATGGACACTACTATTTCTTAAAAGTTTGTTTCGCATGGAGGATGCTCTTATCTCACTTTACTTAAGTCATCTCAAATAATATTTAAGTAGACGATATTTATGTTACGATATATTTATTAAATCAAATCAACTCAAATCGGGCCATTTGCCTTGCAATTATAACTATAAATACTGTGTATATATATTTTTTTTTTCAACCTGACGGGGTCAATTATTGTAATCGGGGTTAATTAAAAAATATGCCATAGTAAATATAGTTGGGGGACAAATGAACAATTTTCGTATTGTCCTGGGCGAGAATCGATCCTATAACTATTTAGTAGTCCGGAGGCTCAGATGTGTTTATTTACCAAGGTTATTGGCATACTGGAAAGTAATGAACGATTAATGTTAACCGGATATTCTAAGCAGGCTTTTATCAATGTTTCGATATTTTAACAACGCACAAGTATAGTGATTTAATATGTGTTAAATAATATTATATGGAACTGTCACCCCTTTTCAATACATCCCCCTTCCTACTTGCAACAAGGAAGTGCAACTAGGGGCACCCCTCGCTGAAAAAAACAGCACCCATCTTTCCCAAAACAAGTTCACGGGTTATTTAGCACACATGTCGCCCGGTAAATACAGGATGTGAGAGGTAAGGCGGAAGTCCTCTCCAGGACTTTCCTCTCTTCTTCTGGGGGACGGATTCAGTCAGTGTTGGAGTGTGTAATCCTCATCGGGGAACGGATCAAGACACGTGCGTGTCTTTCTCCAGAGAGGCACGTGAGGCTTGTTAAATAGGGCTCTCCCTTCTGGACAACTCTATCAGTTCCCATAATATGCTAATTGAAGATTGTAAGGAGCGTGACCGAGAGAAATGGGCCTTCGATTGAAAAGAGTAGCGGCGTATTTTTAAATAAAAAGACGAAGTTTTTTATGGGAGTTGGGAGAATCGGCTTTCATGACGGGTTTAAAATATGCTTGTCTTTATTTTAGGACTACGGAGTTCGAAGCATGAAAAACCAGTTAACAACCCCTCGAATTTTAAATGTACAGATTGTTAAGACTAGTGGGTTAAATTATTTCTAGAATCGTCAGCATAGTAAAAGAAATCGGGAAAGTGAGCCGAAGTAAGCACTAAAGTAATCTATTATTGTACAACTTTGTGCAAACTGGGTTGTCTACTTGACATAATACCGATATATGACCACAGAGGCCTGACCACTGGATCGCGGTATGCAGAAAGCTACCAACCCACAAAATATAAAAAATGAATTAACACTGTTTTTGTACATATAAACTTGAGCTTTTTATTCTGCTTAGGTCTTAGAAAGATCAGGCTTATACTAAATTGTAAAAATGTTGCAAACGTTTTCACTACATTTTTAATATTCATTATTTAATTTTGCAGAAAGCGACCAACCCCCTTAGCTTTACCTATTTTACGTTTTATTTATGATTTGTTAAAGCTCTTTCTATTATTTTCTACAAATTTGTCCAATTTTATCAACCATATTCCTGAAATTATTTTAATGCGTCTACTAGATCATTATATACAGGGTCCTGCAACAGAAGGAACAATGAACAAATACATTTTGAACATTACTGTAGTATCGTTGCTGTTTTGTATTGATAATTTTGTTATCTCTCATGGTTTTGGAATAAAATAATTAATCGTATTACAGAAGTACTATCTACTATTTTACTATTTTCGTTCATCTCACATTGATTCTTACTTACATTTTGACAGTTGTTTTGTCTCAGCATGACCTATTTAAGTGCATAGAAATGTAATTAAATGGTTACTTTTGTGAAAAATATTAAATATCTCCACAACTATGTGGTTCAGACATAAGATATGCACCATCAAATTGAAGAGAAGAAAAAGATCTATCGAATAATGACATAAAATGAGGGGCATTCCATTTAAAAAAAATGAGTTATACCACTTTGAAATTTGTAAAGTTTGGCATTTTTTCTGGACACCCTGTATTACTAAATTCAAATTGCTCATTACAAAAAGGTTGCTTATTAACCACACTGTAATTATTGCTAAAACTTATTCTTACCTTCAAAAAACGAGGTCGCTACGATGTTGCATGATATTTGGAGAAAAAAATTGTAAATTGGCAACACTGTAACATAATCCAAAACTAAATAGACAGCAATGTAGACGTTGAAAAATGTCATCAGAAACATTGAATAAATACAGGGTGTTCTATTTAAAAAAAAAATTATTCCGCAAAATTGGAACACCCTGTATAATTGAAAATAATTTTACGGCATAAAGATTTTTAAACCAATAACTTTTTGTACGAAACATTTTTTCTATCTTTTACTGGAAACGCGCTAGGATAGCCCGACGCACTGTTGCAGGACCCTGTATATATAAAGGCGGCTGTGCAGAAAAAGAGAGTTTGACAGTGTGAATTATTAATTTTAAAGTTATTGTCGCATCTGTGTAACAAAATTTGTTAAATAACATGGAAATAGTTCCTTCAAACTAGTTTACATGTGATTTTCTTAATGAATTAGGTAAAGCACAGATTTAATTACTTAGATTTTTATAAATGCAAATATTTTAATTTATTTTTCAGAATATAAAGAGAACTCTATGCTAGATCTTACGTATAATAATAGCAGTTCTGTTGAAAATTAAACGCTACAAAAACCAGAAGGTCGTCCACGCAAAGGTCGAAATAGAAACTAGAAGAAAATAGAATAGAAAATAGAAAAATAAAATATCCAACCCAAAATCGAGAAGAGAAAAAAATTAAGAAAAATAAAAACGTATTAATCCTTTTATAACTACAAGGGCGTTGAGGTAAAGTCAAAAGAATTTGTCAATTTCAATTGCAACTGTATTGCAAAAAAATGTGCCAAATATCTACCTGTCGAAACCCGGGAATCTGAATTTAATAGATTTTTGTCTTTAAAATCATATGAAAGTCAAACCAATTTCCTAGCAGCAAGCGTACTGGAAACAGAAAAAAAAGAGAACGTACGGTAAAAACCCAGAAAATAGAAAGTTTTCTAGAATTTACAAATTAAAAAATGTGTAAGTTTGTAAAGAAATGTTTCTTAAAACCGTTGGTATTACTACATGTAGAGTAAACACTGCTCTTAAAAAAATTCATGAACGTGCTCCAATTTCCGATGAACGAGGTCTGAAACAAGGAGGAAAAAATAAGTTGCCAGAAGCAAAGGTTCAAGCTGTTCAAAGGGTTCAAGTCAGATTTTTTATAATCGATTAGTTTATTGAATATGCTATTACCAATTACTATTACACGAATATGACAATGAAAAATTTTATTTCACTTTGTTAATAGATTAAAAAGACGACAACCTTATCTTATTGATATTTTATATTTTATTGTATGATCTCATCTTATTGATGTTTTAGATCCAAAATTATCGAACAGAATTAAGAATTATGTTCGATAATTTTGTTCGAAAAACATTCGATTGTATTTATCGAATGTTGAATGTTATACAACAGAATTTGCGGATTATAGGGTTTGGGGTTATATATTTAAATAGATCAGTTTTTCTTAACCTCTGCAATTTATTCAAATTGCAGAATCTTTATGTACCTAAATTGCGAAAAATATGTTGGAAATATCAAATTTTGCAAGTAGAAAGTCCTCGGCAACTTTATAAATCTGACGGAAATTTCTGAGAAATTGTTCAATTATATTCATAATATTTTTAATGCAGCTGAAACATTCATTGAAAGTGTAACTAGAAAGGGTTTAAAATTCCAAAATACGTTTCACAGATGCTCAATTTTTACCTTGTGGAATAACCATAAAAAATGTATGATATTTACACAAAAGAAGAGGCTCGCCCAATTAGTTTGATGTCTTATAAACAAATATTTTACACTAAATACGAGAAATAGGTTCGTGCCTTTTAAAACATATTAAAAGTCACTTGCCAGCAGGATTCAAGCATCTAACTCTATGGTGCGATTCATGCAGAGGACAGAATCGCAACATTAAACTGATTTTATTGCTGAAATCAGTCTTACACAATGTAGAAACAAGTCTTCAAAGTATTGGTGTAAAATATCTTTGTTCTCGACACAGTTTTCTTGCGAACGATACAGATTTTAGCGATATTGAATCCGCTATTAAACGCCAACAAAGACTATACACACCTGACGATTATATAGAAATTATGAAAACGTGTAGGAAAAAACGACCTATGATAGTCACTCAAATGGCTGCAGAAGATTTTATGGGAGTTCCAAATATTGAAAAAAAATGTTACTTGGAAAATTACAGGTAGCAAGGAAAAAATTAACTGGTTCAAAGTAAGAGAAATAAAAATTGAAAAAAAGCACCTTTTATATTAATGATGAAGGAGAATGAATTTTCAAACCCTTACAAAAAACAATTGATTCTAAAATCTGTTCGTGGGATAAGTTACAAACAAGATATTTTCCAAGACTTTATACCCCTGTGGCCAAATAGAAAACCCATGGCATAAGCAAAATTACAAAACTTACGCGAAATGCTGCACCCAATCCCGTTAGATGCCAGATTATTTTATGAAAATTTACGAAGTGCCCATATTATTGAAGATGTCGATGGCCATAATGTTGAAGAATTGGATTTTGAAATTGATGCAGAATAAAAGCCATAAAGAAATAATGTTTCGTTTGTTGAAATATTTCTATAACTAATTAATAAAAAAAATAAGTTTGGCACTTTTGTTCAAAAAATGTTTGATTTTATTGTTTTTACAATCAGCAGAAAGCTACCAACCCTCGAAACACCGCCATATTTAGCAGAATTTAAATCTTACAGGGAAATATTTTGCTAAAAATGTATAATTTAGTAGGTTTAAAATGTAATGAAAATATGAAAAATTCATTTAAAGTTGTCAATAATTTATTATAACAATAAAAACTGTAAAGTCTGATATCTCGATTTAGTTCTAATGTGGGTTGGTAGCTTTCTGCATGAAATCATGAACAAGGCGCGGATTTGTAGCTATTATGCTATACATCAGTTTTAATAGCAGACCAAAATGACCTCGATCTATACTAATTTCAGCAAATGAAGTAACGTGACAATTTTTTTTTTGTTCTTTTATGCATATTTTCAGTATTTAAGCTTATAATTGCTTTAATGCATTTTTGCATATTTCCTTATTTTTGTGCTTATTTGCTTATTTCTCAATTTTATAGGATATTATTTATATTAGGTAGGAATATACTTTGTTGCACATTATTGTAATGAGAATTCAGTATTAATATTACTCCGTTACGTCTTGAGTGCTTGATTATCACAAAACCATCAACAAAGCGAGCGTGCGTACGTGATATTTGGTTAAAACAGTTTGATTATTTCGGAGATTACCCTATTTTTACGTGCACAGAAAGCATCTGGGCAAGTGTGCTATCAATTCAGTCCAATTTATCTCAATCTTCAGTGCGTTGTGCTTGTGCCTTGTGTGTATTACGTGTTTATAAGTTTCTTGTACAAAATGCCGAAAGTAAAACCTTCTGTCGATGAATGGAGACGTGGACATTCTGAATTAAAATATGAGAACGGCAAATTAATTTGCAGGGCTTGTATCATACCGGTAAGTTTTATTTTGTGTTGCTATTGGCCTAGGTACAAGCATGTATTATGTTGTAGATTAACTGCAAGAAAAAAATTAACATAACACAACATATCAAAACAACAGTTCACCTGGAAAATTTAAAAAAACACAAATCTGCAAGCAGTACCCTGAGTACCCAGCAAACTATTTCCGAGTCTTTTGCGAGTTCTTCTAGACAGAATAAAAAGGAATTTTACTTTGATTTATGCAATACGATGGTATCTTCTAACATTCCGTTAAAAAAACTAGATAATAGTATGTTTAAATCTTTTTTACAAAACACCGATAGACATATTCCTGCCCAATCAATCATTCGCAAAAACTATGTCGAGCAAGTATATAAACACACTATTGAGGAAATAAAAAATATAATTGGCAACAATTACATATGGTTCTGTGTAGATGAAACTACTGATTCATGTGGTCGGTACATCGCCCATTTAATGATTGGAATATTAAATGAAGACTCCACCAATGCATTTTTAATTAGTTCCAAGCAGTTGGAAAAAACAAATGGCAATACCGTTGCCAAATTCGTTCACGATGGATTAACACTTTTTTATTGCCAAACCCCGTACCAAATGATGAAGTATTATTGATGCTTTCTGATACCGCTGCATATAAGTTGAAGGCATATTCTAATTTAAAAGTATTTTATGAGCAATTAATGCATTGCACCTGTTTGGCACATGGTTTTAATCGAGTTGCTGAAACGATTAGACTGCAATTTCCCCTGGTCAATGATTTGATAAAAACCGGGAAGAAAATATTCCTAAAAGCTCCACTGAGGGTTGAAATGTTTAGGGAAAGAATGCCAAATGTACCTCTTCCTCCGGCACCGGTTATAACTGGATAGGGTACGTGGCAAGATGCTGCCTGCTATTATGCCGACCATTTCGATTCATTTAAGGAGCTTGTGTTAGAGTTTCCTGAAAATGTGTCAGAGGCCATTAAAGAATGCCACAAAGTTCTTAAAGATAGGAGGGTTGTACAAAATTTAGCATTCCTAAAAACTAACTACAGTTTGGTAAGCAAAGCGATTGATAAACTCCAAGCAAAGGACACAACTTTGGTAGATGCGGTTCAAATAGTTGAAGATTTTAAAACTATTTTAAAACCCTTCAAAAAATGAAGGGTTTGGCGAGTTATTAAAATATCAACAGTTTTAAAAGGAGATTTCGTGGAAGATTTGCTGATAAATGTTACAATTGTTCCCAAATTTAAATATGCACCGATTACAAGTGTTGATGTGGAGAGAAGCTTTTCACACTTAAAAAATGTGTTCAGTGATAGGAGAATGGGATTTTCCGTTGAAAATTTAGAAAAACATTTAATTATTAGTTCATTTTAAAATGAGCAGTAATCATTATTTGTTATTAATTATTATTGTTATTAAATTAATCACCAAAACCTATGTTATTAAAATAATACTTTTATCTACCTATAGTGCGTTCTTGTTAATAAAATTACGTTATGTTTTGTTTTTCTGTATTTTCATAAAAAATAAAATATGCCTTTTCATGCGTTTTCTGCGTTTTTGTGCTGATTCTAATCTGTATGCTATTTTATATGCTTATTTTCTAAGATTTTTATTAATTTTTAAGCGCTTATTTTGTAATTTTTTATGCTTATAAATCCGCGCTTTGATCATGAATCATGACATGACATAAATAGACACGAAACCAACAAATAAAAACGATATAACAAATAATAATAAGGCAGAAAACTAGTAACGAGGACGCTTTACATTTAGACAATTGGTACTTCAAATTTATTTAAAAAAAATTAAATATCTCTATTTAAAACAAATCTTAATGAGCTTAAAATGACGTTAAATAACATGAATTACATAATGTTTGTCTAATCTGTGGATATAAAAAATATTGCGATTAAACCACTACTGCAAAAATATATATTAAAAAAAAGGTAGTTTTCATTAAAACATCTCTAATTTCTACTATACAAAAACTATGAAAACTATTCAAATGTTTGGTTCTGAATGTGGACGAATATGGACGCTTGACATTTAGATAATTGTTACTTCTATTTATTTAAAAAAAATATATATCTATTTAAAACAAATCTTAATGTGCTTAAAATGACGTCAAATAACATGAATTACATAATGTTTGTCCAATCTGTGGATATACAAATTATTGCGATTAAACCACTACTGCAAAAATATATATAAAAAAAATAATTAAGTCTCCATTAAAACATCTCTAATTTCTACTATACAAAAACTATCAAAACTATTCAAACGTTTGGTTCTGAATCATGCGATTCAGATGCAATTTAAACGGTCATTCGTAGACAAACGACTGACAATTGTTATGTAAATAATCATCGGGTGTTGTGGCCGACCTTGTGGCCGAATATTTTATGTACCACTTTCGCTTCCTTGTGACTCCAGATTTAAATTTGGAATTTTGCGTTTCTAGAGATAGCCTCAATAGGGCCCAGCAATCAGGTTAAGCAAACTGCCGAGTGATTTCACCACAAGCCATCACTCATGACAGGCAAATACGGCAGATTGTAGCTCAGATTTTCACAAGAGCACTTCTCCATTCTTCGGATTTGACACTTCCAGCATCAGTGATCATTCATTGCCAATCAACTTCAAGACGTGTGAGTAGATTTCGTGACGGAATGATTTGTTTTTGTTGTTCCGTCCGCAGGGTGCAAAGGTTGTGAACCTCTGGTTATCCCAGTACGTTTAACTGAAGCGTTTTATCGTACGTATAAATATTTGCTGACATTTTTGTGCGATTGCGGCCGGTTCAGTAAACAGCGACGTTATTAATTACGCTGCATCGCTGAACACATCCGCTTGATTCGAATTGCGTTTATGTAGGCACAAATTTCCTGGACCTGACGCCACACTCTATGGTCGAATATTACCGTGCTGCTGGCTCATTGAAATTCAACATGTTAAATTTACAATCATTTTTATTGCATACTGTGTGTCGTATATACTACGTTTATGGTCGCCATTTGCGGCTGGAAAATGTAACATTACATTACTAGTCCAGAAACATTTATGTTAAGCTGTGTGCGTCCGTTGAATCTGCAAGTATTCCTATGATTTGGCTCATTTAAAAGATTTGATCTTAAATAGCATGCTCATAAGCGAGCTTAAACCTAAGGTATCAATTTATTGTTCCGCTTCCACTGGTGGCGATATACAACATTGCTTCTATATTTTAAGTGGTCTGCCGCTTCCTCTTCTTCCAATTGGCTCTTAGAATGAAAACCAACTGTACCTGGTCACTATGCTCATTTCTTTTTCCTCCTGGTTCTAACCAATAAGTTTAAATTACCTTCAAACCTAAAAACCTTCAAATAAATTTCGTCATCGAATAAATTTCCCGATAGTAAGATGTATTTATTCTTCAAACAATATTGTCGACAGTTGATTAACGTGAAACTTTCAACAACGCCTACTCTAATCGTAATTAACCCGTGCCAAAATCAACGTCCAATCAATCCCATCACCGCTCGTCCTTTTAATCATGGGCTTTAGGCTGAATGGGCGAAATCGAAACTGCGTCCAATTAGATTGTCGGATGCAAGGTGAACGTCCTCGTTTTACGACTTCTAACAGCCAGAGGTGTATCCAATTAGCGACAAGAAATTAAAAATCTGCGCCGATCGCGTCTAATGAATTCCGTACAAGAGAGAGGAACGAATAAGGAGGATGAGGAGGAGAGGCGCCGGATGCGAGGTGTGCCCACGGTAATGAATGAATACGGTTTTTTTCTCCTCATAGCTGCGTATTTTATGTGCACCACGTCTTCGCCAGTAACTCGCTAATCCAGTTCTACCTCGCTGTTGCCCGTTGTCGTCCTTTCCGATGACCAGAGACTCGTTCGACAGCCATCAACTTCAACGGTACAGCCGATCGACAACTGCCAATTTATATAAACGTATCAATCACGCAAAATGCATGAATAGGTTTCTAAGATATTTACGCACAGTATCATCAAGATATTTTAAACAGGCGTTTAGTTAAATGACGTTTATTTTAAAGGTGCATTTAAGAATGCCATGCGTATTGGCCATGAATATATTTAAAGGGACTTTAAGTAAATGTCATTATAACTCCAGTTTTCAATAGATCTGATTAAAACTTTTGGTAAATTTTATATTATCAAGTATAGTATTTTACTTGAAATTGAAAATCTACCTACGAAGGGTGTTTATTGCGCTCCATTGTGCGAACGGAATTTTATGACGGGTAATGGGAAGAGAACAGAGTCCAGAGCCGGCATAAGAAAATACAGATTCAGTGCCCGTAGAAAATTAACATTAGTGATTCATTATCATTAAATTGTACTTGTCATTGTATTTTTAAGTGTACATACAATTAACTGTGTTTCACAAATGTAGTTATAATTTCATAGAAATTTATATACAGTATGATTCGCGAAACAAATAAGTAAAGTTACCCATAACATTATTGACTTGCTCATTGCGTTAAAAAATTAACGACGTTAACATCAGTTAATTATTTCATGAATTGTAATGTTACAAGCAAATATTATTCCGCACAACTAGATTCATCGCTATCACTTTCACTTTGAGCATTAATAATTAGATTTGGTACACTAAGCGTCCTATAATCGTTTTCAATTTGAATCACATGATCGATGCAGTTTTTCAAAATGGTACTTGAAATGTTTTTGCATTCTCGCTGAACAAGTTGAATTGTTTCTTCGCTCATTTTAGGATGTGCATTATTTTTTCAGTAATACAGATTTTCCAGATACAGTAATAAGGTGGAAGGCGCAACACTTGGTGACCAAATTCTTCTGCCATCTTATCAACCACATACGTTTTTTTGAAATTTTGTTTCTTTATAAGTTCTAATAATGTTTTTTTCTTTGCACTTAGAGGAATAACAATACCATTTTGAATGCAAAAATCCGCAATATCGCCTTTCTTGGAAGCGGCGGTTGGGATGTTATTAATTTGCTTTGAGTAGTAAGTTGCATTATCCATTACGATTATTGAGTTATTGGGTATGTTGGGCAATAAATGATTGCGAAACCAATTTTTAAATAATTCGGCGTTCATATCCTGATGATAGTCTAACGAGCTTGATGCAATATTCTTGGCTGATAAGAGCAAACTATTTGACACAAAACCTGCGTCTCCTCTTGCATGAAGAATAACAATTCTATTTCCTCTATTGCACGGTGCTGTAAGGTGACACTTATTTGTATTATCGATTTATCGACCCATCCCTTAGAAACGACGTCGTGAGTATCGAACCATGTTTCATCCAAATAAATTATCGATCTCCCTCCATTTCTATATTCGTTTATTTTAGATAAATATTCTAATCGCTCTTTTTGCAATCTCGGCGATTCCATGATGTCAATTCGTTTGTCTAAAGTTTTATACTTGAAACCCTGACTAAGTAGGTATTTATACAAAGTAGTTTCCTTATATGGAAAATCATTTCCAAGAGTTTCCAAAATAATTTGGACCGTGGGAACGTTACCTGATTTATAAGAATTGTAAATTATATTTTTGATCCTCTTGGCGATGGCATCGTCCATTTCGGTAAATTTTGAATTTATTCTTCTATTAATCCCAAATTTTCATTTTCTATAGTTAATGTGTCCATTTGATGATGGTGTTTTGAAATTTATCAAAATCAATTTGAGAACAGCTTCCCTCTGTAGACTGTCGAAGGGATTCTTCAACAAAACTTTCGGAATGGCTTCTTTCCTCACATAATTGTAATGGATCGTCGAACTGAGTGTCATTATAAATTGATGAAATAATTGTTGCAGTTTCACTTAACGACGTTTCCATCTTAATAAACTCTACCTTTTCACAAGTTTATAAATGATAATATGCACACGTATGTAAAATGAGTACTGTTGCAATGTAAAGGTTAACGCCGACTGAAAGACAGATGTAGACTATTTGAGAAAAATAATATTTAAGGCAGCCTTAACTGATTGTCTACCTGGACTGCATATTCGCCCAGCAATTAAGGTACAATGAACCTTAATTGCACGGGCGAATTTATAATCGTTTCAAAACCGTTTCCTAGGTGACGGCTCTTAATTATCTACTGGCGTCTGTAGTCTTGTAATTATATCGAATTGTAAAATTGTAAAAAGAATTACGTCCGCCGACTCATAAAAAACGATGTAGATAGTTGTAAGATTATTGAATTCAATTTAATTAATAAATATTTTTTATATTATGATCATAGTGATATAATTGTGTATATATCGAAGACAAAAGAATTAAGTAGCATCTTCGTCGAAAGTAAATTATTTTATTACGTTCCTGGACGACCGTCTCTTCGCAGCACGCCATACAATGGAGAACCCTTGACCGTAATAAACCCTCATTGCAGGTACATTTTCAATTTCAAGTGAAAACACTATAGCAACACTGATACATATATGTTATGTTATCGTTCTATACTTTTTGATTTGGATGTTTTCGGCAATTCGTTACGCATGTAATTTAATATTTTTTCACCAGAAGATTCGCTAGTGCAATTAGAAGGTTTTGAAACAATTATTATTGTAGATTCATGCAATTTTAATATTATTTTTCGATAATTGAATCACTGATTTCAGAAATAACCCAAGTCACACATAACTGATTTAAAATAATTAATAAAAACATTGATTGCCGAAGAAACATGCAAAAAAAACCTTGGAAATAATAATGGAGATCGGCTGAATGACTTCTGTGTAACAAATAACTTAACAATACTGAATTCAATATACAAACATAAAAACATAGACAAATACACGAGAGTATAAAACAGTAGAAACGAAAATCAATCAAAATCAAAAAATAGACGAACAAAAAAAGATACTAAAGATGTACACGTATATAGAAGCTGTGAAATCGGGACCGACCACTACCTAGTAGGAGCAACAATAAAGAGAGACAAAACAGAAGAAACGGAAACAAATATAGAAGAAAAGTGCAAAATAAGTACAAAAATAAATACACATAAATTAAAAGAGCCAGTAACGAGACAACAGTATAAAAAAGTATGGAACAAAAAATTAAAAGACTTAACAGAATACAATTAAAAGAAACCGAAGATATCTGGCTTTCAAACAGGTAATAGAAGAGGCAACAATATAAACCTGTGGAATAACAAAAACCAATAGAAACTCGAAGCGGACAAGCTGGTGGACAGAAGAGATACAAAAATAAGTTAGAACCAAGAAGCAACTATGGAAAAAATACCTAGAAAAGAGAACAGCACGAGAATATGGCAGATACAAAGAACAGAGAGAAAGAGTCGAAAAGATAATAAAACAATCAAAAGAGAAACTCTGAGAAAAAAAGAAAAAAATAGACATGAGAAAAAGAAGCTACTCTACAACATTATAAGAATAAACAAGAAAGACAAAACGATAAAACTACACCAAATAAAGGATGAGAAGGGAAACATACTTCCAAAAAAAGAAGAAATAGGAGAAAGATGGAAACAATACTTAGAAGGTTTAGTGGACAAATATGACAAAACAAAATATAAACAGAATACAGAAAGAACAATAGAAAACAATAACAATAATGGAGACAAACAAGATGACGAGGAAGAACAAGAAATAGGTATAGAACAGCTATGAAGAAAATAAAACTTGATATAGCACCAGGAATAGACAAAATGAAAAATGAACAGTTGAAATACATGGGAGAAGAAGGTATACAACTTTTTACAAGCATATTAAATAAAATATGGAATTCAGGAGAAACACCTAGGGACTGGCAGACAGCGGTGATACTGCCCATATACAAGAAAGGAGACAACAAAGAATGCAGCAAATATAGGGGACTATCTCTACTGTGCGCCGCTGAAAAAGTATATGATAGCATACTAGAAAGACGAATTAGAGAAAAACTTGAAAATGCAATAGAACCATCGCAAAGCGGATTCAGGAAAGCACATTGTACAATAGACCACCTATTCACAATAAGAAACCTAATAAATGAGACCATAGAACACCAAAAAGACATGTATATCTGCTTTGTAGACTTAGAAAAAGCGTTTGATAAAATGGAAATAGAATTTGTGTGGCAGACACTAAATGATAGACAAATAGGATATGTATCTTGAATCAGCTACAACCTTGGCAATTAAAGCCATTATAGAAATATTTAAAAAAAAAGTAGATACCATAAGTAGGTATTTACTTCAAATTTTACTCAAAATAGAATGGTGGCATTAGAAAATCAGATTAAACCTTTGTTGTCGAGATACTCACAAAAATATTTTTTTCTGACAAACGCTGTACTTATATTTTAATAGGTTTTTTTTTTCATTGTCATGATATTCTTTACAGAAGTATCTCTTACACTTATTCCTTTATTTTTGCAACTAACAAACATTTTGCGGATTTGTTTATTTTGTTAAAAACAAAAAGAGATTCATGAAAAAGACACCGTAATGGTGTCCATAATGGTGTAATGGTGTGTAATGGTGTATTTAGTATTTTTGGCAACTACAGGAGATATTGCGTGATCTCTAGTCAAAATTTCAAATCTTTCCATCATTTTTTTAGTTAAACGTGTAAATAATATGATTTGATAACGTGGCTAAAAAAAATTATATCCCAAAAAGCTGCTTTTTCCCGCAAAATAAGTATGTTTCGCAGATACACAGTACACCCTAATATAAAAAATATATAATTAGAGGTGACGAGGTTGGACGCACTGTTTGCCAGTCCACTCAATGTGGTGTAAATATGTTCATTTTTTCTATGAAATATTATGCTTTAATTTCAAATATTGTTTTACCTTTATATTACTATTAATGTAACAACAATAACAACAAATAGAGAAGTAGTACCTACATTCAAAACACGAAAAAAATATAAAAGTCTCTTGATTGCTCAAATCCACACAAATTGTACTAATGTGTCTTTTAAAATTTTCCTTTTTATGTAGTATATCATTGAAAACATTAGTAAATAACTGCTCCTACGATGAGTTTTTATCGATGACGTACGTAGAATTAAGATATATTTACAGATTTCAATTCGAAAATATAAGGAATTTACTGAAAATAAGCTTTTCACGACGAATGGAGCCCATTTTGCCGTCAATTTCCGTACGTGCGTCCAATCAAAAAAAATTGTAGAGACAAACAGGACGTGAAAAAAAAAATAGAATGCATTTGGTAACGTTATTGGTACCGTTCTGATAGCCTAAATCCACACAAATGTGTAATTGTGTGACTTTAAAATACCACATTTTTCACTTTTCCGAGTACCATTTCATGTAATATATTATTGAAAACATACGCAAGTTACGCGCTCCGATGAGTTTTAATCGATGACATACGGAGAATTAAAATGTATTAAGATTTTGTGAAGATATAAGGTATTTACTGAAAATAAGCTTTTCACGACGTTTCTATGCGTTTAAGGGCCGGTTCCATAATATCACAGAAAAGTCTCCTTTATGTAAAGCTTACTTGATAGAAAAGTCGACTTTAAAGTCTGCTTCTGTTCCATATGATAAAAGACACTTTTTCGTAAAGTGACGTGTACAAATCAATTATAAAACACGTTACTGTACTTAAAGCCGCCTTTTCGGTTTAAAGGCAACTTTAATGCCATTATGGAACCGGCCGTAAGAGTACTGCTTCAAAATGCCTTATGTTTATAATTACCTACACAGCCACTTACCAGGGCCATTTACAACTTTTTCGCTTGTGTAACCCTTAGCTATTTATTTATGCACAAATTTTTGGAAATGAACACCATGAATATTTCCTCTTTTCGCAAGCTACACTGGGTTTATTGGCCTGTGTGGCATTCGTAATCAATCCTACATGTTTGATGAAATTATCGGCATGTGTACAAAATATTGATCATCCGCGATAATATCTAAAAATGAGTCACGTCTACAATTGCAGATTTATCATAACAAAAAGGACCGTTGAATTAAAACCTAGTTGGGATACTTCTTCAAGAATAGTTTCCACACCGCAGAAAATTGCGGTGCGCCCTGCTCTTAACGACAGCGACATTAATGACCGAGTCGTTTCCACGGTAACGATAAAATAATAACTATATATGTCACGTCCTCGCATCATTCGATGGATAATAAGTGTTATTACCGACTAAGTGTGCATAGATGGATGTGTGCATGTACCGTGCACGTAGGCTCCTAGAAATAAAAATGTTGTCCATTGGCGAGGTAATCTTTGGCGTGAGAGTTTCTCAGGGATATGCCAAACTCCAATTCTATAAAGAACAAGAATGATGTGGTTGTTAACATACTATGTTTTTATTTAGCGGCGCGTTTACACCAATGTCAGTAACATGTGTTGAAATAAATCGACATTTCGTAGCCAATAAAAAAGGCAAGACTGTTGATCTCGCCTTTCTTATTGGCTGCGAAATGTCGATTTATAGAATTGGAGTTTGCCATATTCCTGAGAAACTCTCACAATGTGTTGATAGCATGTCATGTTACTAACATTGGTGTAAACGCGCCGCAAGTATTAAAATTTAATATATTAGAATAAATATCGTTTTAACAGTACCTACACAACAAAAATGTTGCTAATTTTATTTTAGTTTGAATGGCGGAGCAGCACATTAAGGAAAATCATTTTCCCATGTTATTTCCCTATGTTCCGCGGCAAATCGATCACCCAGCAGTATAACAGAAATTTACACAAAAAAATACCCGGTTGCTCTGCATCCCTCAATTATGAAAATAATGAATGAGCAGACATGTTTGAAAACATCTCGTAAACCTTTCACAGGCAGATAAAAAGATTACATGGGCCGTCTCACGCAAGGGGTCGATGTTTGGCATTGAAGATGATGCTGGATGCACGGCTGGGTCTCCGCCTCATTTAATTTGAATATCAGATGGTTTATGCGGCATGTAGAATGTTAATTACAGCCGAGATGGATACGTTTGCAATCGCCACAAATTTACGGAGACGATTATAATAATGGCTGGCTTTCCGTAATTTAGCAGAACATGTGCAATCTTGCATGAGGTTTGGATTTCTGGCAAAGTGTGTTGTGATTCCAGGAAAACAAAGTAATCGCTATGAATGATTAAATTGTTGCTATATTGTAATCAAATTAATACTTTCCTTGCAATATTGTAATATTTATTTTTTATTGTAATATTTACTATTGCTTCAGTATGTATACTGTTGCTAAAGTAACCTGTGGTACACTTAACTTCACTGTTTAAAAATTTATTGGTAGGGGTGCAAAATTTGTTTTCTAAAAACTTCCACTATCTTAAACACAAAGTATAAACAGTATTTCAGCTACTACTATGATAGTCCTCCCCCCTGTACAGGTACACATAATTATGCTAAAGTCACAAATCACAAAATCTCGTATTGTATGAAGTTATGAGATACTTTTAAGACATCCTGTATATTATTTACTTTATACTATCATTCGGTATCGGAATAGTACCAAAAGAAAATACATTCTGTACATTGCTTAGCTTATACCATCATTAAGTACGGAATGGTAGCAAAACAAAAGACACTCTGTATATTACTTAGCGTATATCATCATTCGGCATCGAAATGGTATCAAAAGAAAAGATGCCCGATATATTATTTACTTTATACCATCGTGTGCTATAGGATGGTACGTTTGGTATCGTCGTTTGCTTTGCATCTAGGGCCATAACAGCATAGCTTAAAATTCATCAGTTTAGCATATCATGTATTTGACACAGTTTTAACCCAAATTTGCGGAATATCGTCCCCTTATAATTGTGATCTAAACCAAGCCCTACGTTTTCAGTCCAATTCCTCCTAATTGTTTATACATTGGTGTGATGTTACTTTGCCCAACCATTCCGGAGTTGCTACTCATGCTTTGGTGATAATGATAGGTGGAGTGAGCACTTGTCGGAAGCAGACTGTTAGGTATTACTTTACGGATAGTTCTGTGGACGGGGCTGTTTATGAAGAGATTTTGTTTGAGGCCATTAAAAAGACACAAAATTTAGGATTACAAGTTGTTAGTATTACCAGTGAGTATAGAAATAATATTAACAATAATATAATAATATTTAGTTAATCAATGGTATTACATCTGACATTGGATCGTCAAATCAGGCATTGTGGCGAAAGCGGAATATTGTTGCAGGTCGCCATAGCAAAAAATGTAACTCTATTGTACATTCTTTCGATTCCAATCAAAGAATCTTGATTTTGGCAGATGTACCCCATATATTTAAAAATAATAAAAACATGCGGATTACAAATAAAACAATTGTAATTTTTTGTTTTTAAGTTTGCAAGAACGCTATAATCTACCGACTAGGACAATAAAAGCAGAAGATTTGAATGACTTAATAAATCATAAAAAAAAATATACCACTTCAGTTACCTCCAAAATTGACTGATAATGATATGATATAATGATATGACTCATGATATGAGTCATTATAAAAAAAAATGCTTGTTTCAACCGTAACATACGTCATCAGCCATGAAGTCAGTACAGCATTAAAGTTTAAAGTAAAGTGTAAAGACCTACACAGGAGAGAATATTTGACAACCGTCATTGACTGTGTTGAAAAATTGTTTACGTTAGCAACATCTCGACATCCTACTGTTGCGTTAAGCAAATTGAAGAAAAAGGAGTACAATAAATCTCTTGATTATGTTTTATGGAAATATTTCAACAAATGGAGGTAGGATCAAACAACATTGGAAACCGCCACAAACCGGTGTTCTTATATCGACCCAATCGATTTTGGATTTACAAAAACTATTTCTAGAAGAAGAAAAAAATGTTTACATCCAGGATTACACAAGACTGTTTGGAAAATTCATTTGGTGTGGTTCGCACGAAGCAAATAATTCCCTCAGCTTTACAACTCAGATACAACTCATATTCGTTTCGTAATATCTTAAAGACACGTCGAAAGGAAGTTACGAGAAGAATGAACGTGAATTTTTATCAGGTTTTTTAGATACAATATCTAGCTATCATATCTCACAGATTTCTTCTACTGTTGTTATACCATCCAACTTTGTCTTAAAAGATGTAGGTACTTCAATAACAGTGAAATTTATTATTATTATTTATACAATATAAGTGGTTACTTAATTACAAGTATACAAGGTGTTCAAAAGTGTGTAATTTATGAATTAAATCGGTAGGATCCAAAACTGTTACTACAACAACAACAAAAAATAGATATCTTAAAGACACGTCGAACGGAAATAATGAGAAGGATGAACGTGAATTTTTATCAGGTTTTTTAGATAGAATATCAGATCTCACAGATCTCACAGATTTCTTCTACTGTTGTTATACCATCCAAGTTTGTAATTTATGTATTAAATCGGTAGGATCCAAAACTGTTACTATTACAAAAAAAAAACAAGATATCTGCCTCACTTTCTCATCGATTTGCTACCATATACATTCAAAACACGATCAATTTTCTTCTTTCCTGCAATGTTTAACCGAAACGCATATGTAGCTCATGCACAATTAGTAACATTTAAGTGTTATAAAAAATGCATTATTTTATTGTAAATATGATACATTTATAATGTTTAAACAAATGGAAACAATATTCCGACAATATTATAATGTTGTAATAGAAACGCAAAATGCAAATATTAGACAATTTTTCCTCGACTAGTTAAAATTAGTCCCTAACAACCATTTATTGAAGTGCCACAATTGCCAAAATGCCACAATAAACATTGCAGGAAAGAAGAAATTTGATCGTGTTATGAATGTATATGGTAGCAAATCGATGAGAAAGTGTATGATATTTGTTTTTTTTGTTATAAAACTTTTCTGTACCTAGTTTGTAATACTTAAATACTTTTATCTTTTACTTTTTAAAATAGCAAGTGAAATTAATAATCAACAATTAAAATTATAATAATTCCACAATGAAGTATAGTTTTTTTAAATAAATTTGAAATATTGATATCTAAAATATCAACGAACTGGCCTTTACAGGATTTCCTATACAGGAAGGTTCAAAAGTAACCGATAAAATCTATAAAATCGTTTGTAAAACAGATTCAAAAAAAATGCTCGAATAGATCGATTTTTATTTTTAAATTGTCATTCAGAGATATAATTTGCAACCCCCCACCCCTCAATCGCTAATCGCTAGTAACCCCAACTTTAAAAATTCAAATAACAAAGTAGCCTTTATTAGGCTACCCTTTATTACCCTTTACCCTTTATTACATACCTTATAGTACCCTTTATTGTATACTTCATTTGATAGCTTTTGTTTTGTTGAATACAATAACAAAAGTTTTAACAAAAAATCGATTGTAACTGTAGTTTGATCATTCTCGTTTTCATAATGAAATTTTGGGTAACTGAAGACCCGTATTGCTATTCGGTACGGTGTTATTGTAGTTCCCCCGTGCGTTGCATGAGAATTTTTATTGTTTATGTGAATCGTGAGGAGATCCAAGATACAGTTACGTGGGTCTTTATTATGCGTCCGTATGGGGAGCTACATCGTACGTGACTTACGGATCTGAACGTTTTTGGTTTCAGTGTTCCCTCCACCATATGTCTTTGTGGTCTTCATTTCACACTCTACCAGACGTGAATCACAAAAGATATAGGCAAACACAGGGATGAAAAAAATTAACATGTATACCCTAGCACTAAGTGGACCAGCTCTAGGAATTACATATAAAATGCATTAGCCCTATATAAATTTAAAAAATAAAAATTATAGGTACCTAAAACATAGCTAGCAGTAGGTGTGTTTGATGGATGTTATTTCTAACAGGCTATCGACCAACGAGTCCTTCAGCTGTGTGATATGAATGAGGGTGTTTTGTGTTAGAATTGTGAGTGGTGCCAGTTTCTCGGCATACATACAAACCACCTGTAATGGGGCTCAAAGCTAATTTCACATTTCAACCAAACTGGCATCTCAAAATTGCTATTATTACATATTACTAATTATGTGAAAAATTTATGAACCACATACTAAATATACCTTTTGATGTAAAAGTGTCCAAAAAACTGGCCTCGAAACGAAAGCCTCTCCAAATTGACTCGCTAACGATACCAAGGCCTAATAAAAAACTGCCTTGCCTCCAAGCCTATCACACAATGAAGTCAATAACTTGAAGCAGCGCATTCCGAACGTAATCGCAGCTTCTGGTGGTTTCTTCGGCAACGGAAGTTGCGTAACATTGCATTAGGCCTCGGAAGGTCTGTTTGCGGCGGGCGTCGCCCTATATGGCGCTCAGCAACTTTTTCGCAAACGCTGATGTTTTTATTGCAGAACAGCGATCGGCCAACGGTTTGTTGACCTACGAGAGAACGAGCGGAGAAAGAAAAATCAACGGGAAAATTTATCGCGACATGGACAATCAGCCGATTAGGAAGAATCGAAAAAATAAAGGATACATCAGTGTATAGATACACAGAGATACATACATACATAAAGTGAACAGTTATTAGTTTTTTATACACAAACGGACATAAGTATTCAATATGCTTTGGCAAACATTGTAGGTATTATACGAACAAACGGACATTTTCGAAAGATGCCAAGAAAATGCGAATCTCATATTTCTCATCAAGTAGACCCTGCAAATAGTCCTGCTTTTAAGGCCATTTAAAGTTGTCCGGAAATTTAAAGTAGGTCGAAATAGTCCTCTAACGATTATACACTCGTCTATAAAATATACGGCTCGTGTATAAAATTAATCCTCGTGAGTAATAGGCATTATGTGCGAGTCAATTACGACGTTTTATCTATGACTTTGTAAGGACCTAATCCATAATTAATATTAAATTCCATAATTGGACGAGTCGAAAAAAATAGGCGTAAATATTGGCTCATGCCGTCGGCAGGAGTGAATATGCAATCCAAGTGAGGTAACCCATTTCGGAACGCGTACATATTGAGATTATGCCGACTTCTAATTTTTGGGCAAATTTAAATTAGCACACGATCGAATGATGAAACATAAATAGGTCAAGGGAATACAAGGGTAATTGCGTAATTCGATGACTCATATAGGATTGCTTCACTTTGCGGCGGAAAACAGATTCAGAGTATTAGGAAGAGCGAAGATTGGGGAACAGTATAAATATTACTGCAGAAATTAAATAAAACCAGTTGGAATTTCCACGCGCAGCAACTCCTTACGCTGCTCTACGAAGACTCAGATTTTTGCAATAATTTCTTGGGTAATTATATACGCAACGAAATCAAATGCACACCATACTAACAATTCTAAAGTCAATTCCATACTAATAACATAACCTTAATTAAGTGAATGGAGCAAAATTTAAGGGTTTGAAAAAGGTAGAAATGCAGGTTCCTAATGCCGAACAATGAGTAGTAGTAGATAGAGCTTAACTGCATTTTATACCTTGTCCTGACAATATTTTCGTACTGACAGGACAATATTGTAACAAACCCCTTTATTTTCTTCGTCGCAATACATTTGATGGTGGTTGTAAAATTATCCAATGAAATTATCAAAATTGGGCCACAGGGTGGCCCAATTTGGATGTTTTTATAGGGGATCTCGGTAACTAGAAGATATAGATATGGCGTATCCTCGATCTCTTTTTCCAAGACAAACTCAATGGTGTAAATAAAAATTGGCTATCGTCTTTTGTTTTCGAGTTATGGCCAAAAACTCTTTATTTTACATTTTCGATTATTATCAATATTTCATTTATTTATCATTTTATTAAGATAAGAGTTGCATGTTCTTTAGGCTCTTGTTTACGGGGAATTGAATGAGTTTTGCAGAATTTTGATATCTTCGTTAATAAAGAAGATACAATACAAAGTTGTGTCTTTTTAAATAAAAGTCATAGTTGGCTTTGGCCTTAATAAATAGGTTATTTTTTTCTCTTTTCAATGATATATGACATGTGGATGTTATAATTGCATTTTTGTTGAAATCTATTAAAATTCTATCAATTCAATGATATTCCGGGTAAATAAATCGTATTATAAACTTGCTCAGCGTTCCGGTATTAAAGTAATCTCAGCATTATGAATGAATAAACTGAATGTATGCATGTGCTTAAGTAGTTAAGTAGAAAATTATAAGTAGTATAGAGCTTTATCATACTAAACTATAATCAATTTTGAATAATATTACCTCTTAAAGCTTTTACTATCACATGACTGATATTGTTGTTAGACACAAATACTAGTAATATCGCGCGATGAGGACATACATTGGGGTGCATCATTTGAAGTACTTTAATGTGTGAATTTATGTGATTCGTTCCTATCTACAAGGTGGCGTTGAAATACATTGATAGACACAAATGCTAGTGAATTTCTATGCAGTGATGAGATGTATCAAATAATCTCCTCGGCACAATTTGAAGATTTTGGTACGTGAAGTCGCTAATATCACTTTGTAATTCCAACAGTATTATTAATAATTAACTCTTAACTCAGTTTTCAAAATAAAATAAATCATTCAAAGTCAAAAAATATAATAAATATTCAATACTTATTAAATAAAATATATTCCAAATTTTGAATGAATATATTTAATTGGTTGTATGGTTTTGGTATATTGTGTGCTTCCTCAACTTTTAAACGTTGAGGAAGACCATAATGTACCGCAGCTGGGCAACCAATACTTAAAATGAGAAACATTAAATAAATAACGTCTAATTTGAGTAACAAAACTGTATTTTATTTACCTGTCGCTTGCATAACCATTTAAAATGAATAAATTACATCAAATCCATATATCTGTGTTTCACTTACTAACAAAAATTACTAACAGACACATTACCCATAAAATAAACTAAATTAAGTTGTCACGATTTTTATTTAAAAATCAAACATAACATAAAGTACTACCACTAAATCACGAGCCAAATAATATTACGAATTATAAGAATTTGTAAATCACGAGCCAAGTTATGAGCCAAATTATGAGAATTAGTAAAACACCTGGGTTCGAAGCGTTACAACTTTTTAAATAAAACAATTCTTATTCACAAATTTTTGCCAATAAAAAACAAAATGTTAGCAACCATATGTACATATGTAAATTAGTATACACAGGATGAATGAAACTAACAATAACAGTGTACATAGGGACGCGAAAAATAAAGTGACGTGAAAAGCGTTAGACATAATTTAATTGAAGAGGCCGCACCATGTTGTATTATGAAGTCATAATATAACCCCTGTTGTATAATCAAATACGTATTATGTTACTATAGTTACGTACATAATGAATGTATTATTTATGAGTCATAGATAAATATTTTTATCAAGTCAAGACAATAACAGTCGATTAATTCTAATAATAAATATGGATGTTTTATATCACATAAACAATATTTATGTCGCTATAGACCGGAGGCCTTTCCGTCTGCTTTTGTAGATATTAAATGATTTTATTTAACTATATTCATTATTCTGATATCATGCACCAACTTTGCATATTTGAATTTAAATTATCTCGATAGTGTTTTCGCGCCCACATATAAACAAATTAATAGCACCGGATGTAAAAAAAGTAGAATTCTCCACTATACTGTGTGGCATTTCGACATCCATCGTCGCCTCTTATTATTTTTAAGAAGTAACTGTACACACTCGATATCTTAACGTGGTCAATTAGATTCTTGCAAGATGAGATTAAAAACGCTCGCGGTATGTTAGTAACCAAAAAGCGATGACCGTTTGGTAATTAGCTGGTCCTCGTCCACTCCAGGCACCGGATGTTGCTCGTCCGACGACATGGCTGTGAAAAACCCGGAGAATGTGACGAAAAACTCTTCTCAAGTGTCGATGCACCTCGAGTTCTGAGTTCTCGGTAGCCCAAGAGGTGATTTTAATTCTGCTTGGGGAAAGGCACGGCAGTGACCACTGAGGTCGGTCTTTCCATTCACTGATACAGTTGGGTACAACATTTATCTGAAGTTTTAAGGTATACACAAAGAGATTAGAAAATCATTGAGCAGATAGTTTACAACTTCGCGGTACGTCTGTATATTTGGAAAATAACTTATTTCTGACTCCAGGAAGATCACCTGTTAGTGTTATTAATGAAAACTAAATTTCTATCTCTGCATTCGAGCAGTTTATCACTTATTATTATTACTATTATTATTATTTACAGAGCGCTTAAAATATCTTATTATTATTTGGTTTATTACGATGCCAATCTATGGGTAATTTGTATTGCCAGCAAACGATCTACTACACTTCGGAATTTTGTTTCAATTTATATTGCTTCACATATCACAGAAGAGATCTTCAACGTCCATGGTAAATTTAACAGAAAAAGAGCGATTATGTCGGTTAATCTTAATTGCTCTTAATTTCTCGGGACCGCACAGTTCGAATCCGCGACAATAATAGAGAGATACTAAAAAATATCTTGATTTGATAAAATTTTACCCAATGACCTATAAAATTAACTATCAAACAAACTTTAATTTTATTTCTTTTTTATTAGCAGATAATGTAGTCACAATACAATCCCTGTTATATAATGGAGTCGTTATACAACCCCAGTTGTATAATGAAGTAAATTTTGTTATCATAGTTTCGTACATAATGAATGAATGTAATATTTATGAGCAATTTATTCAACAACACGCATTCTTAAAAAAAAATAATACAAGTATAATAAAATATAAAAATTGATTAAATCAAAATATTGTTTAGCCAGATCCCTTGGCTCTTAACCTCCAAGGTTAGAGAATTTTTAGTTAGAAAGCTTGATTAACAAGTGTAAATTATTAAGTTTTCATAGATTTACCTTATTTATCAAGTATTGATCAGTTGTTTATGATGAAAAGTTTTTCCTTGATTGACAAATTTGAATCGATTTTCTGAAACATGTTTTATTCGTTTTTATTGCATTAACAAGCTTTAGTTGATTGTTTTCAGTTAATGTCAACCTTTGATCCTCTCCCTGGTCAACTAGTTTCGATCACTTGTCTACTATAAAAAAAAGTTTCGTTTTACGCCAACAAGCTTCGATCAATTATGCTCAGTCAACAATTTTTAATTAATTGTCTTTGGTGAACAAATTTCAAACAGTTATTTAGGTTAACAACGTTTACTCGATTGACAAGTTTCAAGCGTTTGTTTTCAATTATACTCTATTTAATAACTAGGAGGAGTAAGACCCAAAACCCAATTTACACTGTAAAAAGTTACCAGAAAAATCACCAGATACTTTTGGCGGCAATTTTAAATTATTTCATCTGTATAATCACTAGGTTTTTTTTTTAACAAATCAAATATAATATAATCGTCATTTACTGTACAAGTGGGCGAAGTAATGGATTGCCCACTGAAGTTTGGCCCACGAGGCCCTCTGGGCCGAGTCATTTTTACTCAGTTTTTACCCAGTCATAAAGCTAACCTACAAGCTTACGAAAATGTGGACATTTCGAGGTTAGTTTTATTTATTTATAACGCCTGAATGACATACATTATATAGGCATGTGTTTATTTTTGTAATATTATAGATTCGTGAAGCTAATTGCGTACCTCAAAGGGAAATCCCGAACTTATACCCCTAAGAAGGCAAGAGATTTTTGGCGGAGGCAGAAGATAGGATATATTTGATGAAGAAGGTTGCTCTAATAATGGGTATATCTGGGCATGTTGGTGTGAAGAACTCGCCAAAATGTGCATAGACGACATTGAAGATAAAGGGCAAATTTGTTGGTTACTCTGCCAGATACTAAAACACGGACTTTTCGTATAAAGATAAATGACCCAAATCCAACTGTGAACGCTTTTTTGGAGGTGAACGTGAACACATCGCTGAGCTTGTACTGGGTTCAGAATCCATCACAATAATATAAGCAAAATTAACTATTAACACTGCGAACATAAGTTCTGAACAGAACTGATTGTTTACTTGCAAAATTTCGTGGATATTAAGAAAATAAGACTGACGGACGCTTCGAATTGAGGTTATATGTGTTAAAAACAGCGTTTAGGTGCCTTGTGAAATGGGCGTGCTTTCAGCCAATCACAGGTGTAGGCATTCGCGCGCTAAATTTGAATTGCTCCTCCTAGTTACTAAATAGAGTATAGTAAGTTTTAATACATTGTCTACGGTTAATATACAGCTTTGATCGATTTTTAATTTTGTGCAACAAGTTTTGATCAACAAATATTGCCGATCAAATCGTCTTCGAGTGCTAAACTTAGATTGTATTAGAGTAACACGCCGCTTTAATAGTCCCTATTTGGCCAACACGTTTCGATAATATTGTTTTCGGTTAATGTTTAAGTTTTGATTAATAACACTGATCTACAAAATTATTATTTTTGATTGTTATATGAACTATAGAAGATGATTCTTGTTGAATTTTCCCTGCTAATTCAGAATCCGCTTTAATAGCCCCTATTTGGCTAACACGTTTCGATAATATTTTTTTCGGTTAATGGATAAGTTTTGATTAACAACATTGATCTACAAAATTATTATTTTTGAATGTTATATGAACTAAAGGAGATGATTCTTGTAGAATTTTCCCTGCTAATTGAGAATCCGCTTTAAAAGCCCATATTTGGCTAACACGTTTCGATAATACTTTTTTCGGTTAATGGGTAAGTTTTGATTAATAACACTGATCTACAAAATTATTATTTTTTAATGTTATATGAACTAAACAAGATGATTGTTGTAGAATTTACCCTGCTAATTCAGAATCTGCTTTAATAGCCCCCCTATTTGGCTAACACGTTTCGATAAAAACAAAATTCGGTTAATGGGTAAGTTTGATTAACAATATTGATCTAAAAAATTATTATTTTTGAATGTTATATGAACTAAAGAAGATGATTGTTGCCAATTCAGAATCCGCTTTAATAACCCCTATTTGGCTAATACGTTTCGATAATATGGTTTTCGGTTAATGGGTATGTTTTGATTAACAACATTGATCTACAAAATTATTATTTTTGATTGTTGTATGAACTAAAGAAGATAATTCTTGTAGAATTTTCCCTGCGAATTCAGAATCCGCTTTAATAGCCCCTATTTGACTAAGAAGTTTCGATAATATTTTTTTCGGTTAATGGGTTCGGTTAATGGGTTAAGTTTTGATTAACAACATTAATCTACAAAATTATTATTTTTGATTGTTATATGAACTAAAGAAGATGATTCTTGCAGAATTTCCCCTGCTAATTCAGAATCTGCTTTCCAGATTTTCCTAGCACGTAAGATTTTTGAGTAAAAAACGTTCGAAAATTCAGAAATTTTAATTTATTAGCTTGTAAACACAAGTTAAACAGCAGATATGTCGGTCTACCATATCCTGATTTCCAACTTTACACCCGAAGTAGTTCACTCGTACGACGCCCAGCATTAGGATCTATTAAACGGAAATATATACAGATTTGATCATACTGAAACGAAATCCAGGATATCTTGCACAGTTCCTGAATATCGCTAAAAAACTGAAAAATTGCACTTTCCTTTTCCTTTTATAACTTTTTTACTTTCGAAGGAACTTTTATGAAACTTGATACTCTTACATTTTTCGACGTGAGCTTTTTGATGACAGTACCAAACATTTTCTGCGCCAACTAGATGCCCAAATTTTCATAGTCAACTTTTAATTTTCTTATGGCCGCAATATTGGATTTTAATAGCATTCAAAACAGCGAAAAATCCGATTTCAACCATGTCTGGGTAATCTGATATTATTTACCACCAAAAATTGGTAATTTAAAAATGTGTTGCAAAAATCAAACTGCTTTGTAACATTATAGTATATTACGACATGAGATTCACAAGAATCTTCCAACAGACCGATAAAACAAAAACATAAAATTTTAAGAATATAAAATCACAAAATATGGTAGGTGATGGACAAATTCTGGTGGCACATTCGGATTCAGCAGCAAAATTACATGAGATTCAGCAAGAACTGTTCTTGTAACAAAATATTTGAATACCAGTGTAATCTTTACGTATAAAATTTGAAAAATAGCCTCACCTTCTTCGGTAAACGAATATAAATCATGTTCCTTCCCTATTTCAGTTGCCATGACTAATTACTCTGGTCAACAAAATGAAACTTTTTTTGTGAGTAAACAGGAGGTTTACTAGCAGATTGTAGTTATACTTTTCATGTAGAATCAAAATATGTTTTCAGTTTTGGCGTACCCCCCAAGGTTTGTAAGTAATACACAAGCAAAGTTTCAGAAAAAATCGTACCTATATTTGACATTAAAATTACTATAAAAAAAATTCCAAAACATTTTTTAAAACGTTTTGGTTGGATTTGATCTGGGTAACATCTATCCTCCGTGTTTAGTATGAATGGACCACCATATGCCAACTCCTCTTGTCCTGGCAGCGTACATCCCCATTTTAGAGAATTTCAGTTCCTGCTATACGAAATTTTTAAAAATATCAAATAAGGTTTAATATGCGACTCTAACCGTATTAGGCATGTAGAATTCAATAATGTTATTTGTTTAGCTGAATCATGAGGACGGAATTATAGTAAAGACGAGTAAAGAGCTTTATTTTACCATGATACTTCCGCAATAACTATAAATTTTGTAATAGAAAAAAATAGTTCTAGAAAAAAGTGTGGGTGATAGACAATTTCTGGTTGCAGGTTTGAATTCAGCGTTAAACAATATATCAAACTAACTATCAAAGATCCGTGTTAACCAGTCTTATCGGCATTTCTTCCATTTAATCATGATAGTTTTCGGTAAAACTTCTTTAATCAATAATTTCTTCAACAAGTTTTGATGGATTTAATTTGACAAACCAAGTTTTGAATTTAGAGCAATACGTTAAAGGACTATTTTGTTTTCTTATAACACTATTTATTTCTTCAATTTTTTTAATCCACCAAAGATATATACTCATTTTACATTCCAAAATAATGTTATTTAAGTAAATAAAATTTAGCAACATGGCAATTTCAAATGTTTTTTAAAAAATGCTTAAAGTGTGAATTAATCTTCGTAAAAGTTTCCTGTTGAGGAACCGTCTACTGTCGATGTATGTTATTTCATTTGGCCTCCATCGGATATCAAGCCCATTCAATTAACTTATCTCTCTCCGGCAATTATAAGCCAAGCGGCACTCATCGTGTCCGTCACGCTGTCCATGCAACTTGCCTCGGTCACCAGAACTGACCGACCAGCATGCGTCTTAAATGGGTTAACAATTATTGACCCTAAGCCGGCGACACATGCAAACTCAACAAAGCTCTTTCCTCAAGAAATACTTGACTTAGTTCAATTTGCCGAAGAACGTCTCGATGGTTTCATGAATATTACACCTAATACCTAAACACCTCCTAATAATCACATTAATAGTAACTGTATGGAATTATGAGTGAAGACTAATCCATCGATACGAGTTCGATTCAATTGGTAATATTAATTTTTTTCTGTCTGTAGCTATCAGTAACTTGGGGATTTTCTACAGGGTTTCCAAGATAAAAATCAACAGCATGGGGATCTCGGAAACCGTAATAGTTACAAAGGCGGTTATAGTATTTTACATTATAAACCGCGTAAGAATGTTTTTAGTGGCTATACAAGGGAATGACTGACGAGCCGCATACGAGCCTGTCACCTTGTAGGCTCAGTAAAAATCATTAGCCGACGTATAATGTACAACATTTCGTTTGTTAAACACGAGTAAATAGTTAAATTAAGATAATAACATGACAGTATAAAATATATCATCTGTCAGTGTCCAAATTTTCGTACACAATATCATAATTTCAATCATAATTCCACTTTTATATTTAAATCGATCGACGGTAAAGTTGAAACTTACATACCGAATAATAATAATTGAAAATAAACGTAGTTAAAATAATATAAAACAAAGGAGAGTATAAATTAGACAAGTAAAATTTTTACACTGGCTGGTATCAACCATTACATGAACGGTGCATGTAATAGTTACCTTACCAGCACTGATGTTCCCATAATTTTTTAATTATTTTCGAGGGTATACTACCGGTAATTCATTGCGTGCCTGACTAATTATAATTGTCATATTTCCTATTTACTCAGTTACATCAAAAGAGTTTGAATTTTTTTAAAGTAGTGTTCGGTTTTACTTTAGGCCTTCTTGGTTTGCACATCCAATGAGTTTTTACAAAATTCCTTGAGAGCATACGCTATAGGCCCAGAAAATCCTGAGAGTATACGGCGTGTATGGAGTATACCATATCCTATGGGAACACCACTGCTTGCCAAATAACTGTACAGACAGGTGACATTTACGAGTGTGAAACCAATAGAATTAAAAAAAAAAATGCGCAAATTAGCGGTCAGTAATATTCTGTTGAGAAAACCAGAAAATTCCGCATACTTCCGGAGATATTCGACAAAATCTGAAATTTGGCGATATCGATTTTATGTTGTTCTGAAGTTATTTGTAAAGGTATAAATAACAAAAGGCACTTTCTCATTGCCACTTTTTTAGCTCTATAAGAGAGCGTTTATAAATTTTCAGTACGACGTTTCGTTTCGAAGAAACCATCATCAACTTTATTGTTTTATTTGGACCGTAAAAAAAGTACAGCCTGTATTAGATATCATTTCCTATTACGAATATAACAATTTATATCACAGTATGCTTTCGCATGTTTTTATTCTTGGACACCCTGTATATGGTACCTAATTCAGTTGTTGGGACTATTCTTCTATGGAAAAACTATTAAAAACATTAAAGATCTTACCAGGCTGTCTATAAGCATATAAATATAAAGAATAGACTGCTCTAAAAGAATAAATTGGTACAGCAACCTATATAAATGTTAAAAAAAGGAATAAAATAAGCATATTAACAAGTGGCTTACTCAGTTAAGGCTTCGCCTAATTCATAGCCTAATTTCGCCCAAAGCAACACTAAAATAGTTCTATTAGGGTGACTCCAAATCACCCTAAACTCCGCCAAATCGAAGTAATATAAAAACCATAACAACCTACATTAATTGAACAAAAAATAAAACAAGTAGGCAAGAAAAGGAACGAATAACAATAAAATTCTTGTGGCACAGTAAGTTAAAGTTATTATTCTAATCTGCATTGTATTTTACAGTTAATTATCTATTTTCTTTCTTCATATTTTAATTATTTGCAATTTGTCTATAAACAAAAAAAAAACGAAATATATATCATGGAATAAAATTTATTTTTTCCAGGCTTCTATATAAATAATTTTTATAATTTTTATAACAATAGTCCCCGGAATCTAATAAAGTGTGATACCAACAAAGTAAAAAATGCATTATTTATTTATAAATCATTTTCAAATTTGAATTTTCCCAGCTAAATATCTAAAAATGTGAACTGCAATCATATTTACCTACCTAATCAAAATTAAAAGTTATAATCCTATAAATTTTGCATTTAACCCGGGAAACGAATAATTTAATGAAATAATAATATTAAGTTAAAGGTTTTATCCAAAAATTACCAGTTATATATTTAAGGATGTTATTTTATTATTTAGTACTTACTGGTAAAACATTTATTTTTATTTTATTTTATTATTTACTAATATTATTTCGCCTGACTAGTTTCGGTTATATACAACCATCATTAGAGGCATCTACGAAGAATACAATAAATTAATTAGGTTACATATAAAATTAGAGTCAAGATTGTTACAAAATGTTTAAATATAAATTATAATAGTATTTGTTATGTGTTCAATGTTAAAGGGTATATAATAATATGTACGAGATTTAAAGGAATAGTAGTTGATTTTTTTAATATAATTTCTCAGCTAGCATTTTGTTTGGCGACGTTTCTTGTTTATTAGTAATGCATATTAAATTACTTCAATACACGAAATTATTGGAATAAACTGAAAAACAATTATTAAATAATAATTAATTTTTTAAAGCAAATTCTGAATTTAGGTTATTTCCATTCTAATTAATATTTTGTGCAATAATTCTATGAGGTCATTAAATGTATGAATTGCGTTTAATACTGCCTTGAAAGTAATTGACATTTACAACCAGTTTCTTCCCTTTCAGCATTCCACCAATTTTATAGCAAGTGATGCATATTAAATTACTTATATACACGAAATTATTGGAATAAACTGAAAAACAATTATTAAATATTAATAATTTTTTTAAAGCAAATTCTGAGTTTAGGTTACTTCAATTCTAATTAATATTTTGTGCAATAATTCTATGAGGTCACTAAATGTATGAATTGCATTTAATACTGCCTTGAAAGTAATTGACATTCACAACCAGTTTCTTCCCTTTCAGCATTCCACCAATTTTATAGCTACGGTTTGAAAACCACTCGAGGTTCTAAAATCGCTTTTAGAGGTACTTTAGGGTTTATGAGTGATTTACACCGCCTCGGATATTATGTAGACACCCAAGTTCCGAGTAACGACTTGTTGTATGTACGAACCCAAAATTGTAGGGCAATTATTCGGTGAAGTGGAATTGCCTGAGATTTTTGGTTCAAGATTTAATGCTTATTGCAGTGCTAAAGCGATTCTCGCAGAGTTTTAGCAGTGGCAATAAAAAATTACATTCGCATTATGCTTGCATACATCATATATACATTGTGTTATAGAATTGCACAGACTAACTTCTAAGGCTTGCAAAACACAACAAATCAGACAACTTTTGTTAATAAATATGTGGTCGAAAGTGTTGTCCTAAAATTGTCCAATCTTTTTGAAATAAATATTAATTTTCTTGTTTTTTTATGCACACTCAAAACTACCATTGAATTTTGGAAATTACAGAAGAAAAGACCAGGCAACTTCAAAAAATTCGGAAAAAAATTAGCCTTTTGAGAAATAAATTTTTTTAAAACCGAAAAAAATCGGGATTCGAACCGTTGGTTGCAACAATGTTGTAGAAGGATTTTGATGCCTTTATAAAAAAAATCCCACATCTTACATCTATCGTTGATGTGTAATAATGATCTGCAGGCCTCTATACAGGGTGTTGAAATATATATTTAAATCGTTATTGTTTTAAATAAAGTAAATTCAATGAAACACTGAAAATCGAACAACACATACAACTTACTTTATGTCAACAATTATTATTTTGAATGATATTTGTAAAAACTTTATTTGTTTCATAGTAACTAGATTTAGTGTTAAAAATGTATCCATCAATATAAATAGAGATATTAAAAAAAATAACGATTTAAAAAAATATTTCAACGCCCTGTAGCAATAAATTTAAGCCGTTGCGGATATATGTTCATATGAAATTTTCTTCATAAAATGACCTAAGGAATTACACCTTTAAATATTAGCACGTCATTAAGGAACACCAATACATATAGAGGTTTGAAAATTTGTAAAAAATCTATGAGCCGTTTGGGGCATTTCACCCATGTTATTTAAACGGAAAATTTTACTTTTGGGTAAAAACAATATTTAACCTACTTTTTTAAGAAGTAGTAAAAATTTCTGGGTCCATGAATGAAAATTCTGAATTTGGGAAATAACGGACACCCTATTATGCATCTATGCGTTTAATCGACTTTCTTCACAATTGACAAAAAAGTCACCAAACTACTTTTCCTATTAGTCAAATTCCTTATTATCCTGATTTTATAAAATGAAAGTTCTGGTGTTACTCAGGAAGTTGTTAACAAACTTCCATCCTATTGCACTTTCCCACGTGCGTTACACAAGTGGTCAATATCCGTGCAGATTAGTTCAATGTAATAATTCCGCAATTAGTTGTAGGATTTGTGAAACCTGACAGATTAAGCCAATTAAGAGAATCGCTGATTGGTTATTATTGCCACATATCATGCACATAATACCAGGGGAGTCATAATAAAATTTAAAAACGGAATAAGGTAGAATTGTAAATAAGCTGTATTACGGTAAATACAGATAAAACATAAGGAATACATTTTTTTTTTTTGTCTGCAAATATTCCAAAATATAAATCGAGAATAACTAATGCAAAATCACCACCGCAAAAAGCTTTTAACCATTTTTCTTCCGGTGAAAAACCATTATACCAGGTGTTGAATTGGTTTGGTATATATTGGAATTAAACATGTAAAATTATATATGTCCAATTTACTGCTTCCCCGATTATTTTAGAGAAAAATCATAAGAGTAAACAAATGTTTAGAAACCAAAAGTCAACCTAATTACATGTATATCTTGGAAACATGGAAATTGATTTGGCGGATACTTGTTTAAACTCCATTATTATGACTGGGTAAATAACGCACGTTTTGAGTTTAAAAAATTCATCATTCCGCATTCATTCAAAATTCATTATTCATCTGCCCGATGAAGACACTGTGTGTCGAAATATGTCGCAGACAACACAATATTTTTTTTAACTCAAAACGTCCGTTATTTACCCAGTCATAACATGTATATATATATTGTCGATGTACTACCGGAGAGGAGAAAATGTGAAAATTAAAGTGTGATAAATACACAAAAATGGCCGTAGTCGTGACAGTGAACAACTTAAACTTAATTGTAATTCTAATTACTGTCAGTTCAAACGTTTCATCAGACATACGTTGTGGCTGCAGTGACAAATAACCTCGATATTAGTACAAGATCCATATTGGAACACTATATAGCATAGTAAAGCTTTAAAAAATTTGTTGCAAATTGTATAATAGTAAGCCATTTTAGCAAAAACGCATGAATTAATGAAACTTCAAAACTGCCAGTATAATTACAAGTTTCAGTTCACTGTCTACGGTAATTTATACATGTACTTATGACCACTTAATTTTTACATTTTCTCCTCACCAATAGCACATCGATAGTAGATATAAATGTAATTTGGTAGATTTTTTGTTTCTAAACATTTGTTTGTCCTTGTACTTTTGCCTGAAATAATCGGGGAAGCAGAAAAATGCACAAATGAGATGTTACATGTTAAAATCCTGTGTATACCTAACCAATTCAACACTCGGTATATTAGCTATTAGTAAAGCAGTAAAACGTATGTTAATTGAAAAAAATACAATTCCGATTTGAGGTTACATTTGGAAGATCCTGATTACCTTGCTGTGCGCTGTCAATTCTTTGGAGTGTTTAATAAGAAATCTCCTAAGTTCATTAAGCGAGTTCGTAGTTTTTTTCCTATACATACCTTTTTAATAAATTATGTTTAAGAAATATAGGTAGGATTCTTATTTAATATTTGCATTAAATTAACATAAAATACTAAGAAAAATATATATTCTTGTTCGTCCATACAATTAGAATAAGTGACCCACTTTGTTAGGGTGGATAAATCTCAATTACACACACCCTGCCCCCTTTGTAATTCGCACCTAAATGCATGAGGGTTGTTTACATATGTAGTTACTCATGTGGCCACTCAATGAATTCAAGTATTGTGTTTATAATGTGGTTGGTGACTATTCGACAAGGGGAGGGCAGTTATGGAAATAGCGGGACATTACTCGTAATTATGAAAATTGCTATACTTTTCTCATGGCTTTCATAGTGGTGTGGCAGAGTGAGGAAAACCGATGCGTGACCCGCTTATAGGATACAAAGAGAACATATCCTTGATTCGCACGGACAATTCCTCACACTGATTTTTCGATATTCCTTGCAATTATAGTGCAACAGTAATGATTTTTGTCCGGAGAAGTGGAATGAGGAAAATGTGTCATTATATAATGATATGATCGTGGGATTGATTGTGAATAGCATTCTCGGCCTAGAGATAAAAACAAAGGAATTACCGATACTTGCGTATGTTGCTAACAATTTAAAGTGATTTAAATAACAATGCAAACATCATTGTTTAAAAATAATTGAAACTTACAATAACAAACTAATTTTAAAATTACTCTCATGCAACGGACTAATATTAGTCGATATAATTTTTAAGATTGTTTCTCTGGCATATTTCGGCATATTTCTGCATATTTCAGCATATTTTTGAGATACTAAGTAATTAATTCATCTTAATTCAAGAAATATAGATCATATAGAAATATAGATTATTATCAGACTAATCAATGAACTGTGGGTGTTTAAAGTGAAAGTAGGTAGGTATACAAATTCAATTAAAATTTGTTTGATTTACTTCATTTTAGTGTGTTATGATATCGTCAGAGGATTAATAGAATATTATATCCATTTTTTAAGCATATTTTTCAATTTTGGAAACCTATTTTTCTGTTTAAGAGCATACTTTCAATTTCTAAGAGTATATTTCCATTTATAAGAGCATATTTTCCATTTTTAAGAGTATATTTCCATTTATAAGAGCATATTTTCCATTTTTCAGAGCATATTTTTCAATTTTAAGAGCATATTTTCCAATTTTTAGAACATATTTTCCGTTTTTAAGAGCATATTTTAAGCGCTTAAAATAGTATTTTTGGAACATATTTTAGGTTGCCCTATTTATTAGTTATGCAACATGAAAAAAAATCTGCTGCTTGCATTAAATCTGTTCCTTTAAGAATTATTTGCGTAGAAATTCCTTACTTATCTGTATCATTTGAAATATATAAAAGTACACACTGTGCATTAGTTTTCTTTAAATATAGCCTTTAATCACGTTGGATAATGTAATGAAACGTTTGCACAGCTCCACACAATAAAGATTTGCATTACGTGTGAAACAGAGTTTCCTGCGTGAAGATAAACAAGTGAAACTACATGCAAAATTCTTCGTACCGCTAATTTCTTAATTAGGGAATAAACACTCGACAATTAAATAAAACTTTAGAACAATGTGTCTTTTCTTACAAGTCTATTATTATAACATATTATTCGTGTGGAGCCAAAACGAATTATAAGTTGTGAAATTAAATATCTAAAGACGTAATTTATAACAGATGTAATATTCAGTGTGGTAAAATAAATACGTCGACTTGCTATTTGCTAATTAACCCCGCTTTGTAATGTTTCATGATGTGTACTCCTGATTTTGTGCGTCTGCCGCTATTTACATCGCGCAGGTGGTACAAAGTTCAACCATAAATTAGTATAAATACTTCTAAAAAAAATATGTTAAATAAAATAAAAACAATCCATATTTTTTGTATAATACTTAATTAAATTCTGAAATTACGCTACAAGAAGAAGTTCCTGAAAGAATGGGCAACGAATATAAAATATTGCATAATCTTTATCCTAACGTTTTAACAGATGTATTGAATTCGGCAATTGCAGTGTGTTTCATATTTTACCTGAATGCAAAGCACCTACACTATATCAAGACCTGCGAACCTCTGTATTGGACATATTTTCATGAGCCCTTGCTGGATGCCCACTACCTTGCGAGAGTAGATTGTAAACTGTAGCGAAGGTCAATGGTTTTATAATCCGTGTATACAGTGTGATCAGAATAGTGGGTAACGAAGGAGCAACCTTTTTAGTATGCATTTTAGAGGAAAAAGTTATTAGTAATTTATTATCTTAAATTAATTAATGATATATAGGATATGGTCTTCAAAAATATTGATTAATCTTTCCTTTCTTTATCCCTAATTAATTAAACAAAATTATAAATAACGTTATCAGTTTTACAACTCCATAGTATTTAAGAAAAATCACAGCAGAATCAGATAGTTCCAAATTGTTAGACAGAATTCTATGATTTGGAGAAATATTGAAAATAATTCGAAAGAACGCCTTAATATTTAAGTAACTACAGAAGAAAATTCATAAAATTTTACCAAGAAGTCTCGCAGTAAATCAATATTTATAAGATTTAAAATTTAAAAAAAATTAAAAGTACTCCATAATATATGTAGTAAAATTACTAAAGTTTAAAAAAAACAAATGTTTAATCAGTATTTTATGGGTTTGGTGAATATTGAAAATAATTGAAAGAATCTCTACAATATTTAATTAAAAATCTCGGAAATTAAAGAAATTTTAATTGTTTTGTCCAGAAAATCGATTTCTTACCATATGTAAGTACCATTTGAGTTTAAGAGAAAAAACTTTGGGAAAATCCTAAATTTTACTCAGAATTCGATAGTTTTGTTAGGAATTGACGAAATTTCAAAACAACTTCTTAGTGTTTAAATGAAAACTAAAGAAGCTTAAGAAAGTTCAAAATTTAACCCTCAACTCCATGGTTTTGGAAAGAAATGAAAAATAATCAAATTAACTCCTTAATATTTAAATAAGATCTGCAGAAGTCTGAGAAACTTCAAAATTTTGCCGATAGTTATATGGTTTTGAAGACAACAATTTAAGAATTTAAAAAAATTTCAATATTTTAGACAGAATTCTATGGTTTGTAGAAAATTTGAAAAAAAACGAACTCCTTAATATTTAAGCAAAACTACAGACATTCAAGAAAGATTTTAAAGAAAATTGGAACAGGAAATTTAAAAAAATATTTAAGTAAAACTATAAAAATTCTACGTATTCTATGGTTTCGGGGAATATTGTAAATGATTAAAGAGAACACCTTAATATTTCTTTTAAAAGTACACAAGTTTCAGAAAAAAAATTAACCAGATTTTTAACCAGAAAACATGCAGAAAATCGATTTTTCTAAGATATTAAAGAAAATTGAAAAAAAAACTCCAAAATATTTAAGTAAAATTACAGAAGTTTATAAAAATTCCAATTGTTTAGCCAGTATTCTATGTTTTAGTAAATATTGGAAATTATTTCAAACAGCTCCATAATATTTAAATAAAACCAAAGAAGTTAAATAAATAAAATACCCAGAAAATCGGTTATTTTTATATTTAAGAAAAAACAACAACACTTTTCAAAAATCTAAAATTTTACTCAAAATTCGATAGTTTTTATAAAAATTGAAGAAATAAAGAAGCTTAAAAAATAAAATAAAAATTAACTCTAATTCTATTTCTTCGAAGACAAATGAAAACAGAAATCAAAAAGACTTCTTAACATGCACGTAAGACCTACAGAAGCCTGAGAAAATTAAACCTTTTGTCTAGAATGCTATGGTTTCGAAGACAACCACTTAAGACATTACAGAGTTATATGGTTTTATAGACAATTAAAAAATAAAAAAAAGGAACTACTCAATATTTACATTGACATTCAATTCTATTTTTTTTTTAAGACAAATGAAAACACAAATCAAACTGACTTCTTAATATGCATGTAAGACCTACAGAAGCCTGAGAAAATTCAAACCTTTGTCCAGAATTCTATGGTTTTGAAGACAACCACTTAAGAGGTTTTATAGCAATAAAAAAAAATCAAAGAAACTACTTTACATTTACGTAAAAACTACGGAAATTAAGATAATTCAAAACATATATCCCGAACTCTAAGATTTTGAAGAAAATTAAAATCAAAAATCAAAACAACTCCAGAATATTTCAGTAAAATTACAGGAGTATAAATAAAGTATGAATATAAGTATAAATAATTGGAGTTTAAATTCCAAACTTTTATTGTAAACTTGTAAACTGTTAACTTGTAATATGTTTATATAAAATGCCGTTTAATAACCCAGAAATAGTTGAAATTATTCTTATTGTAAGGGGAAGAATTATAGAACAAGCAGAGAAGCAGCAAATGAATTTAATATAAATCAGGCTAAAAAAACCATGGTCGCAAGACTGTTGCGCAAGTTAAGTTTAAACAATGCTCGCCGTTTTTTTCCCTCCAAAAATGGATGTATTTAAAATTGCAATGTAATGCAGAATATTTTTGCCTAACAGTGTATTTTCTCTAAAATGCATACGAAAAAGTTGTGCCTTTATTCTGATCACATTGTATAAAGTGCAGCGGATGGTTAAGGAATGTATTATCCTTGCATGTAAAGTGCAGCGAGAATTAAAACCTTAAAAGATTTAAGCTAGATTATGCACTGCCGTTTTGCGATTTACGGAATGAGGAATTTGTCCGGATTTGATTGTTATTTGTTACGTACGGTTAGGTTATGTTAGGTTAGATTAGGTTAGGTTATGTTAGGTTAGATTAGGTTAGGCCTCGGGTAAGAGCGGTGAGCGGCGGCGAATAATAATGTCTAGGAGCAGCGGTGAGCGGCTAGCACATAGCGTCAAATTTTCCCAGCACGATGCATTCAAAACGTGAACAAAATGTATGATTTGTCGCTCTGCCGCTCGTATCGTACTCGAGGTTTTATGTGGTACTCATTAGGTAATCCTTAATCTGTTTTGGCGGCCCGCTGCACTTAACGGGTAAGAATAACAGCCCTAATTTGACCATCACTGCACTTTACGGGTAAGATTAACAGCCCTAATTTGACTATCGCTGCAATTTACAGTATTTGTTTTTAATCCTTATTGGCCAAACAGATTAAGGAGTACATACCGCTGCATTTTACATGTGCCCGCGAGAGGAGATGAGCTGTAAATGCCAACTGAGGTTTTCTGGGATTGAACCAGGGACCTTCCGCTTATCAGCTGCAAACATCCGCTGATACATGCTGTTCTCAAAACAACTTAAAAATTTTACGTAATTTTAAAAAAGGAAGCTAGCTACCAGATGTACCAAATACGCACTCCTTAGACTCATTATGTAGAGAAACTAGATGGAAGAAGTTGGCACAAGTAGTATACTGATCATGGTCCCAACTAACTATCCCGAGATGCAACCAACAAAATAAAAAATCTGGTATTAAACCTCCGATGGAATAACAGCTGCAAGAAGAAGGCATTGTGATAAAGGACCTTATATGTTTCTTCCTCGTCATTTACTTAGGGCATACTTGTTCTTCTTTAACGACAGCTTATAACACCTCTCTTCACACAAGAATTGTCCTTGAAAAGATTGCATGCGCAACCAAACCTGAGATTGGTTATATTAATAGGTTAATGAAATTGTGCACCGCTTAATTGAGAGGTGATAAGCTAATATGAACGAAACCCGATCTAATCGCACGTGGCTAGTGAACTTTGCGCCTGGAAACAATTGATATACGCCTTGCGAACGTTGCATTTGTTTATCATGGTAGAATGATAAAAAACAATTAATCACATTATATACAGCACTTATAATGAAATAAACGGCGACTCATATTTATGAATTGAGGACGAACAAAACCATCACAGCGTACCGAAAGATTTTAAGCTTTCAGTGAGAAAGGGTGAGTAACATCTAGGCTTAAAAAAACTCACAAAACTTTTTGTATACTGCACGCACCATTAAAAATCTTGCATTGCGGTTAAGTAGCGCAGTTTTTTTAATTTGATTTGGGACAAAAGTTACAAAGCTTAAGTTGCACTTTGTTTTGTTGAAAGTAGACATCTTACAGATCTAACCCTTCTATTTCAGGCTATAAAAAGTCAGTTACCAAGTCAAGGCAACGCTGGCCATTTTTTTTACGTTGGTATTAATGATCGATAGATGTTTGTGAACATCGAAGGACCGAGGAGGGACAATCTAACAGTACACGGGACTGGTAGTTTCCCATTTATGGATTTGTTTACTTACAAATTACCGCTGTAAATTTGATGTTTGGAAATATCAGATTACGTCCAAATTTAGACTTTAATTAGGACCAGCAGTACTACGGATTATACCCGTTAATTGTGCTAATGTTCTCGGACAAGCAGACTGGATTACAGAACGGGGTCAGAAAGGCCCATAACCAAGGCGAGAGGTCAATTGGCATCAGTATTCAACGTTCTGTTCTGCTCGATTCGAGACACGCTGGGCTCGGCATTTGTGAATCATTCTCAACGTTTCCGTGTAATAGTAAAGAAAGTTCTTTAAGCAATAGTTAGTACTCATTTAAAATAGTCCACACAAAGTAAACATAATTTGGGAAAAATTCCCAAGAGAGGTAATTACCATTAAAGCAGAAGTAGGACATCGTGAAATCTATAATATTAAAAAGTAATTATTCTACAATAACTAAGCCTCTCTGCAGCAGTCAACGTCTGACTGATTACTGTTGTTAAATCTATTATACTAAAAAAACTGTAATTCGACAATAACTAATAATCCCATGTGCAGTTATACTGCTCATGGGGCTGTAAATTAATCATGGTCGTTACATATTACATAATGTTTTGCAAAAAGATCGCAATAAATAAATGCGATCTTACACATCTTGCATCACACTTTGCCAAGTGATATATGTAGTTAAGGCTCTGGCTGCTAATCATTGTTGTTCATTAGTAGCACATCCTTGTTTTCCTAGAATATAACCCAGTAATCGTTCTAATCGGTTTATCATGTGTGAAATCCAAGCAACGCTATCATATTTAGGAGTAAACATTATTGTTTTTGTGAAATTTTAGTTGTGTAAACTGATACAGTAGATACTGATATTGTATTACTGCGATTCTTCTTTAATATGATTTTAGTACAATATTGTCTATTGAAAAATATAGGTAGGTAGCATATAAGTCATTCATTTTATGCCCAGACTTTTCAGTACTATATGTAAATTAATCTGTTTTCACTTGTTTACTCTTTGAGTTCGTATGTATATTAGTAACTGCGAAATGATTTTTTTTGCGTTATTAACACACATTTCATGTGACCTATAATACTTTAATAATTTACTACAGATTTACATACATACTATAGTAGAAATGTCTACTGAAGATGACCACGTATTAGTTGAAATGTACATTTAGCGAAATAAATGTCGTTGTGAAAAAGGATAACTTGTTACTTTTCTATAAGTACTACATATTTAACTGTTTAATACCGAACATACGAGGGCGGTACGGAAAGTAACCCCCGCGCCATTTGACTATAAAAACACGCATAAATACAAATATTTTATTACGTCCCTATTAAAACTACTGCTTTCCATATGGTATTTTTCAATATAATCACATTTTTTTGTTCAAATTTCAAAATCAAGCACTTTTTTCACCATCTGCATAAAACACACCACCTGAAATGCGTGAGATACACGAAAACTACGAAAAGCCTCCCCGAAAAGGCTTTGAACTTGACCATCTCCACACAAGGCAACAACGTCTGTATTCACATTCATTTTAATCAGTTAAAAACGTCACAACATACCACTTTAAACAACGCACTGGGTGTAATAAACGTATTCAATCCATTGCGTATTTTATTCACAAAGTCCATAACGGTAGCCGTAATCAGTTTAACGTGTGGCAACAACCTCCTACCTATACAGGGTGTCCTAAATAGAGTGGGATTGCATGTGTATCTTTCTTATTCTTAAAGTTAGAGATCTGGTTAAATGGGCAGTTTTATATGCTGGTTTAGATTATGATGAAAATTTTCAAAAGTTGGAGCAGTTTAGAAGTTATTCTAAAAAAAACTAAAAATCGCGATTTTCTAAAAGCTCCGATATATTCATAATTATTAAAGATGCGGAAAAAAGTTTAAAATGAAAGTTACTTGATTCGATCGCACAAACTTGAAAATCAAGTCAAAACAAAAGTCAAGAAGGCGATTTCCGAGATATCAATATCAACTTTCTTATTTTAAATGGCCGCCATATTTGATTTTTATACGTCTAAATAAACTTTCTTTTCTTGTTTTCAACGATGTATAACAACCTATATCAGAATGAAAAATATGGGAAATATTAATTATTCCAATTTTTATTTTTATTTTTTAATTAGTTTTAAAACAAATGTAAAAGATCTAAAAAAACGAAATACAACTTTGCAGAGTTGAAATGTTCGAATTAGCGAACATTTAACGTTGTCAATTGTTTTTGGCCAATAACTGTCAGAATTTTGAGCAGTTTTTATAATTTATTGTTATTTTACTACTTAGTTGTATTAATATTTTGTATTTTTTTTTACATTTCTTTTAAAAATAATTTATAGAATAAAAATAAAAATTGAAACAATTGATATATCCCATATTTTTTTATTTTCACATAGTTTGTTATACAACGTTAAAAAGAGAAAAAACAGTCGATTTAGGATGTAAAAATCAAATATGGCGGACATTTAAAATAAGAAAGTTGCTTTGAATATCTCGGAAACCGCCATCTTGACTTTTGTTTTGACTTGATTCTTAAGTTTGTGCGATCAAACCAAGTAACTTTTATTTTAAACTTATTTCCGCATCTTTAATAATTATGGAAATATCGTAGTTTTTTATAAAATCGCAATTTTTAGTTATTTTAGAATAATTTCTGTTCGGACTTTTGACAATTTTTCAACATAATCTGAACCAGTATATAAAACTGCATGACATTGCCCATTTAACAAGATCCCTAGCTTTCAAAATAACAAAGATACTCATGCAATCCTACTCAATTTAGGACACCCTGTATACCTCCTAGAAATATACCTCTATACCTATATATTTCGTAGAAATATGAAGAATTATAATGAAACCGTACCAGAATTTTAAGGATTTTTGAATGAAACATGATTACATGACATGTATTTTTTACCTTGGTAAAATCTAATTTCTCAAAAGTGAAAGAAATAATAACCACTAATCATAAAAATCAACTTCACAGTGCTTCGATACAAGACATAATGATGTGCTATATGACTAGTAATGAAAATGTCTTAATTCCCACACTTTCCTGAGGTCTGAAAGTCACGGGTCGACTCCTCCATCCCGCATTCATCCGAACGGTGCAATCATCGTTTCCTCGTAAGACACTCTTACAATACTCTCTTATGGTGATGACATGAATGACCCGTAAATGAACCCGGCTTCGGCATTGATTCACTAAACACCCGCAGACATGGTCCTTTCACACCTTTAATTATGCATAGTCGAGTTGAGGAAGAAAAGAAAAGGGCCGTCTGGGAGCACCAAGAAGACGGAGAGACGTTAAAAGGTCATGTCCCTCGTAATAATCCTGAGAAACGATGTTTTGAATTTGTTTTTGGGCAATCGGACGCGAAGCGTCCATTTCGCATCCGCAAAACAATCTGTGAAATCCAATTTCGCGGCGGTTACTGTTAGCAACGGCTGTTAAAGTAATAGGGGCTGTTCCTGGCACAAAAACTGGTATAAAGGAAACTTTGACTGTCATAAAATTGTTGTATTTACTTTATTTCTGTAGTGATGCCAAGTTTATTTTTTCGACGACTGTCATTGAAAGTCGATTCCAAGTTACCGTTGATGACAGAAAGTAGGCGTTTAGGCCGGGCGCACACTTGCAACTTTTTAATCACACAGTTCAAGCAACTTTTTAATCACCGAAATACAACACATTATTACTTATAGTAGACAGCACACGAGCAACTAAATTGTTGCCTCAACTATTTAGTTGCCCATGTGCGGTCTACTATAAGTAATAATGTGTTGTATTTCAGTGATTAAAAAGTTGCTCGAACTGAGTGATTAAAAAGTTGCTCGAACTGAGTGATTAAAAAGTTGCTAGTGTGCGGCCGGCCTTACCGCTCGGCGAGTATTTTCACATTTTGCCGTGAAATGTGAAAAACGTTATTTGCTTGGTATAAATTGATGTACGATGCGTTAATTTAAAAGAATCGCCGCCGAGCTAATTCTAATGGGTAGTTATTCTCCACGAAAGATTTTGTACTACCATTGGATTTTTGGAAAATGTAATGTTGGACTTAACAATTACATTTTGACAGAAAATTCAATTCAATTCAAATTTAATTCCCTCGCAAGTACTATATGTTTACGACGGCCTATTCAGATAATAACCTTTATAGAGACTGCCGAATCAAAGATAAACAGACATTGTAAAATCGGGGCTATACCAAATAAAATGTGCAAGAATAGTATTCGAAAGAAAATGATCGAATATTGATTATTCCACACATTCGAGTACTTTTATTAATATGGTCGAAACCAGATTATCTTGGATATACATAATTGCAGTTATTTGTTATTACTGATAAAATAATTTGTTTCACTCTGCATTGTATGCCCCACTTTGAAGATGACATTCAATTCGTAATCCATACATTAAGTTTCTACAGACTTAAACTTTCAGAGGGTAGAAATTGCGTACGTTTTCATATTTAGCTTTCATTGGATCCTTACTAAATCCAAGAGTTGAATATGAAGAGAAAAAGGAGCCAGGAATGGGCTGCATGTGTTCGCATGTGAGCCACTTGTCGCGTCGTCCAGATGTTGTCGTGCGGCGGCGTGGGAACGCATTGTCAAACAATTATGGCCTAATGGCCTGTGGCGGCGTTACTCGAAAGGCCATCGACAGCCAATGTTACTATACCAGTTGTTAATTCGCTCTTTAGCATTGGATGGCCACTGGACATTCCTCGGTGTTCACTGAATTACGTAGACGTGGACACTTTTGATGTTTACACTGGTCATTGAAAGTCATGCTGGTATGAGGAAGACACATAGTTTGTTTATATGAATCTTACAAAGTAAAACTTTTTCCAAATTAGTTGGAAGAATAATATACGATATTTTAATGCAATATAACCACATAATGCGCGTGTTTTTATAAGCATTATTTGGTATTATTATTTGATATCTATCTTTAAAAACAAAAATCGCAACGAATGTAAATTACATAGAAAAAAATAATAATAATTGTACTGCTCCTTCATACAACGTAGGCAACATATGGAAAACTTTTGTCCGTGATTTCTCAGTAAATTTTATTCTTCCTAAAAGATTGTGCTTCAAAAACCAATTTAAAATACAAAACAAATGACATACAATTTTAATCAACATATATAATAAATTAAATTTATTTTCAATATTCGCAAAAAAAATGTTTGGTGTGGATGGATAAAAGTCTGTGCTACATCTAAAACCAATTAAAAACACAAACAAATGACAGACGACTATAATTCTGTGATGGGTGGGAAAAACAGTATAAGTCAAGAATTAGCATTTTAAGGAAGCGTCCACTTATACCTTTTTTCCCTCCAATAATCGTAGCATTTTAAATTGTACTAGAACTGCCAACCTATTTAAAAGCCTTAACTGAATAATGTGACATATACTATTTCAAACACAATGTACAGCATCACTTTCTGAAATATAATTTGACTTAAACTCATTTTCCCAAATTTTCGACTTATACTGTTTTTCCCACCCATCACAGAATTATCAAATATAATACATTAATTAAATTTATTTTAAATATTCGCAAAGAAAAAGTTGGCGTGGATAAAAGTTTGTGCTTCATCCAAAACTAATCAAAAACACAAAACAAGTGACATACGATTATAATTAACAAATGTAATTCATTAATTAAATTTATTTTCAATATTCGCTAAACAAATATGTTTGGTGTGGATAATAGTTTGTGCATCATCCAAAACCAATTAAGTACACAAAACAAATAACACACGCCTTTAATATCTTCCTTAATATCTAATCTAGTTAACTATGAATTTATTGTTTAGTTTGTTATTTATTTTTTATTGTTTGCATGTCGAAATGATTATTAATTATTCGTATGGGATTTGCCACAGAATGTTACTCATAAACCACAGAACACTAAATTTATAACATTTACTATATAACATTAATAAAAAAATTATAAATTTATAGCTTTTATTTTAGATTTTATTTACGTGAAATGAGCAAACAATACCTAAAATTACTTAAAATTAAAAATACTTGTATTTCACTACTTAAGGTGTTTTTGATATTGGTTCGTAAGACATCTTCGACATAAAATGATCTTAGTATTACAGCCTTGACATATGTCATGTATGTATGGAAGGTATGTCAAGGGACATCCTATAGGTATAATAATCTAATATAGCTATAATAATATAATAAATGGAAAAGGAAACTGCACTTTTTCAGTTTTTAAGCGATATTTCATGAACTGTGCAATATATCCCGGATTTCGTTCTGAAAGGCACAAAAATGAGAAACTTTTCTCCCATTTGACCAACTCTGCATATATTTCCGTTTAATAGATCCTAATAGTGGGCGTCGTAAACGTGACCACCCTGTATAACATTAATCGAATGTAAATTCACATTATTTAACATTGTCCTAACATAAGAGGGGATGGAAGCAAACCCTAAATGACAATCTCAAAAGAATGACTATAATAATACACACGTATGTATTTGAATCGTTTATTTCAGAAACTGGTCAAGTGCACCTTTTCAAATTGTTAATTGTAATTGTTGTTGATATTTAAACAGATTTTCGCCTGCAAAATTTTCTAGTATAAGTTAACATCTTCCCGAAGATGATGCTCCCTGTAATTAAACTATAATATTTCTCACTTAATTGTAAAAAAATATTGAAAATATTCCAGTTGACTCGTTCCTGCAACAAAATACGATTTTAATGTAGAAACATATATTTTTAATAGTAATTTTCTAATTTTTTTGTGCTATGACTTTTAACAAACAAGACACCATTATAAACTATGTTAATTTTTTCTAACACAAAATTTTCCGTATTTTCATTAGAATACAATAAAGAAATTTTTAACTAATTTTCTGATTTGTTAATTATACCAAACTACTAAGCAATGGTAAGTACTGATAAACCAATGGTAATTGTTACCATGGTAAGTATCATACAAAATACCACAGGACTTTTACTGCAGAAATTTAAATTTACCACAGAAACACGCATAATGTCGTGACAGGTTTCTGCACTAAACGCGATATTCATTGTAAATTATATCCCATAAAACGGAATGGCAGTTGAAGTTATATTGCAGAAAAATATGCCCTGACAATAGGATACTCATTTCGAAAAAGGAAAAAAAATCCATAAAAATGTCTGCTGACCAGTTTCTGAAATTAACGATTCATTTACTATTACCAAGTCCAAGGTGAAAAACGTACGAACCGCTACACAATAAAAAATACATTTAAAAGAAAAACCTAAACACACATGAACATTACTATTTAGAGGCTCTTAGACTTGTGGCACAATAAATGGATTTACTTACATTCAGTTTGCGTTAGAGAAAGGAAGATAAGCACTTACTGTAGCCAAATTTTTCAAAGGAAATCCTAGCAATAATCATTCAACAACTTAATTATAGACATATACACCAGACAGGCATTATGTAGCATGAATTGCCGACCATTTCCTGGTGGTTTCGTTATAAAATAGGAGTAACAAATTACTTTACAGGATGAGAAGTAATGGAATTATTAGTGTTACTAAAATAGTTATTGCCGTTGTATTTTTTTCGTATATTTTGTTTGATTTGAGACGTCGAATTTTACGAGCATTGGCCTTAAGGTATTATTGTAGCTATTTATGGAATAAGTGAATAAAGTCGAATTTTATCCACAAAAACAGTTTTGCGCAAGAGGCGAAGCCGAGTGCGATAATGTTTTAGAGTGGAAAAAACTGCTATATTCACGTGTATCATACAAGTTTTTTTCCAATTCGTCATCAGAATTGAAGAATTTGCGTGAAGTGTCACATCGTCAGGTGACAACGAAAATTTCAAGGATAGTGCGTATTTATGTATTTTTTACTTTATTCATGTCGTCAATAGTTATAGTGAATGAAGTGAAAACCCTTGTTTTTATGATAAGATTCAATATACATAATGAGCAATTTAATAATGCGATTGGGAAAAAGTATTTTTTTTTAAGTATATGTCACGAGTATATTTGGAGAGAGTTTTAACAATTTTAATATTGTCTTAAGGGAGCACAGAACCTGCAACTATTACTTAGTCGGAGCCTTAACTTACTACGCTAGACCGGTTATGTGGTTTTTATTATTATTATTATTATTGTAGTTTTTGTATAAAATATTTATACACTTGAGTAAATATTTATGCAATCAAATCGGATTTTAAGATAAACATAACTAAACATACATATACAATACATAATTTGAAATTGGTAATTCTTAGGAGAGTTGCCATTTCATATTTTGTATTTGTCTAAATTCTTTAACTGTTTCTTGCTGCCATAAATATTGTTTTCGAATAATGAACATTGTATTCTTACATTAGAAATGAACATTGTATTATTAGATTAGAAATGAAGAAACTGTCACCAACAGATCTGAGGTCACCTAGTAGACTTTGTAGCCTTAACCCGATACAATAAACAGCGTATTGATATTTTTATTTATTATTAACGATGACGTATTTCGGCTGCTTTGGCTAATTATCGTCATCAAGTAGACGTATTAGACTTTTTTTTAAATTGCAATAAATTATTCAGTCTCTAACTAGCTTAACTGCTATATATTCATTTTCATTTTCATGTACTGGAAAGCGTTTAACTGACTTTATATTACTTTTATTTGTTACATACTCTAAATAAGCCCCTCTAATCAGCTTGTATACTACTCTGGTAAAATGACTTTTACAAGCTACAAGCTTGTGAAAGTGATACGAGAAGGTGTAAAGATTTTATCTCTCCCGTGTTAAATTTACACTCTCCCATCCCATGTCATTTTTATATTATTTTAATTCATTTAATTTTCAATTATTATTATTTGGTATTTTCTTTTCATCTTTGTAGTCGCTCGTATTAAATATAAAAGTACAATTATGAATACATGAGTACTTCGTGTTATTATCTTAATTTAATTGTTTACAAGTGTTTAACAAATAAAATATTGTACATTATACGCCGGGTAATGGTTTTTACTGACTCTACAAGGTGACAGGCGAGCCGCACCTTATATTGCCGGTAAAAACCCTTTTACCCGGATTATAATGTAAAATACTATTCTTATAATTATCATTATTATTATTTGATTATTTAACGATGGCGTATTTATTATGCCATGTGGCTAATTAGCGTTGCTAAGGGGCGATCTACCACACTGAGAAAGGTTGTTTTATCAATGTTATTCCATATTGCTAATGCTATTATTATTATTCAATATATGCTCTTGAAGATATCTTATCGCATAAATTAGATTTTCACCACAAGCATTGATGTAAATAGACTAAAGACTATGTACCTACACACATCGAAGTGCGAATTTGAGCGAGTAAACCATAAACAAGCTTAACAATGTGTTACAAAACGGAATTAGAGTAATTAATTTAGCAGCGAACGGCCTAGTTTGTATTTAATTATGCGCATTGCATACACACTCAGAACGGTGCGGTGTTATTGTTGCTGCTGCTGCATGTAGACTGCAATTATTATGAAATAGACTTCCGTAAATTTAGGTATGAACATTTAAATTTCGATGCTTTGAATGGGAATAGCGTACATCCTCAAACGTGTGTAATCAATTACGCCTCAGGTGGAAAAACACTAGACAATAGATAAGCAGTAGACGTAGATAATTATTTTTTCTACTCCTTGTTTCGAAAGGAGGCTTTTGATTTATGAAATTAGGGCCGAAAGTAGGCAATGTCCTCCCTAGGGAGAAAAAATAAAATTTTGATAAAATTAAACTCCGCCTTTTCAATTAAATGTTGGGGAACGGTTTTCTTCAGAATCGCTACCAGTATTCACCAGAATTTCACAAATTATGAGAATAAACAAATAGTTTTTTCAAATAGCAACGTTACCTTGGAAACAACGCACAACTTACTGTATTTTAAATCTAGTTTAGAATGACATTTTTGGATGTAAATGTAATAAATCATAGAAATGATTTTAAAAGTGAGTCGTAGAAAGAAATATGTATAACACTGAAGGAAAACCTTCTTCTCTCCCCTGGATGTTACTGCCCTCCACTACGCGTCGTGCATTAAACTTCAATCTGCGGGAGAGAATACATGGCTTTCCTGCCTACTTATACAAATAACTATTATATTTTAGCAACATGATATAGTTTATTTTTGTCGTAGATACAAGATATGAAAAGCAACTCGTATCTCCGTAGGGATTTTTTCTCCCTCGATTTTCCGGCTTCGTCGAGAGACAAACAGAAAGTACTTTCCGCTGAAATCGTTGCTTGAAGATGAACAATTGTATGTAAGTCGATGATTTAAAATAAAAATCATAAAAAACATGATTAAAATAAAAATCTTTTATATTTTTAACAAGTTTTTGCCATTATAGATGTGATTTAAATCATTTGATTTACATCAGATTTAAATCATTTCATTTACATTAGATTTAAATAATTTGTTTTTTTTTGGGATTTGTGATCGTGTAACTTTTTCTTTGTGCGTTTCCAACAAATCTCGTTATACAGGGTGGAAACCTTAACTGGAATAAATTCGGTATTTATGAAATGAGAACTTCCAGAAAAAAATCCTCGGACAGGTCGATTTTTGTTCTTTATTGCACACTTTTTAGCGTCTTCAAAACAAAGCGTCACTAGCACGTATGACGTCATAGGCGTCATAATTTTTTTAAATGGAAGTATATATTTTTTAATTTCACTAAATATGTAGCCCTTTTCATTCTCTTTAAGACTATGTAAAAATATTTTGTTTATTAAAACATTCATTATTCATTCTCATAGATTGATAGATAGATAGATTTATCGATTCGAATAAAAATACAAATACATGATTTGCTATTTAGTTCGTACAAGTCAGGGGTCCTTAATTTAAAGTTACAATTACAATTACAAATTACAAATAACATTTAAAATGACACAGTAAAAACGAGCGCATCGGCAAATGCCAAACTAAAATCCATAAATAACAATAATAATATAACCACAGCAAACAGAAATGACCAAGTCACAGACAAACGCAGCAGGGTAGAGATACACTTTAGGCAGTACCCACGATGCGCAGATTATACAAAACATAATAATCACAAGTATAAGCGCCTATCGATTACAGGATCGATTGACAATATCAATGAATACTGCCAAAATTTAAATTTTTCTGTCAACGTTTAATAATAATTGTCAAAACATTCAATGATTACTCCCAAAATTTCAATTATTCTGCTAACATTTAATGATTACACTGGTCAGATTTGAATTTAGCGTGAAACAGTATATCAAACTCACTATCAAAGATCCGTGCTACACAAATCGTATTGACTAGTGTTATTGTCAAAATAACGATGAATACTGCCAAAATTTCAATTCCAGTGTCAACTTTTCAATAATTTTGACAAAAATTCAAACATTACAGAATTTTTTACATATTTGGAGAATTTCAGTAAATCTCGTAAGCTGAGACGCAATTATTTATGTCAAAATATATAAGGTTACTCTCAAAATTTCAAATACTACTGTTAAATTTGAATTGTATCTATTAAATCTTTAAAAAAAATTGTCAACATTTCTTCGATTATTGCGGAAATTTCTATGTTTTTCTCATTTTTTTATGTACAGACATTGCACAAAAAATGTAAATCTTCAGTTAAAAATTATAAAAATTGCTTTATATTGAATAGCTTATTGAATCGTGCCAGATGGACTATTTTTTTTTACAAAAAATTTCAACGAAAATATTAAATTTGAATATATTTTTTACTTAGAAAACGTCATAAATAGTTATTTATGTGAAAGGTGATTTTTTTAGTCTTCTATTGAATTTGAAACTAAAATAAAAAAGCAAACAATGAAGTATACTTTTCATAGAATACCTTTGACTTCGTTCAATTCTACAAAAATAACAATTATTCGAGTTAAATTTCAATGATTTCTGTCAAGAATCGCGAGATTTCTGTCAAATTTGAATGAAAGCTGTTATATTCTGAATCATTTTTGACAAAACTTCAATTATTCTGACAACATTCAATGTTCATTCTCAACATGTCAAACATGACTACAAAAATTTCAATTTTTCTGCCAACATTCAATGATTATTGTCAACATATCAATGATAACTTCCAAATTTTCAATTATTCAGCCAAAGATTCAACGATTATCGCGAAAATATCAATGATTACTGATAAAATGTCAATTATACTAACACAGTTTTAGTATTTTTTGACAAAACTTCAATTACTCTGACAACATTCAATATTCATTCTCAAAATATCAAACATTACTGCCAAATTTTTTAATTTTTCTACCAACATAGAATGTTTCTAGTTAAAATCTCAATAGTAACTGCCAAAATTTCCATTATTCAACAAAATATTTAATAATTATTGTCAAAATATGAATGATTTCTGAAAAATAACAATTATTTGAACAATATTTCAATTATATCTGTCAATATTTGCGAGATTACTGTCAAATTTGAACGAACGTGGTTAAATTTTCTATCATTGTTGACAAAAGTACAATTATTTGGGCAACATTCAATGTTCATTCTAAATATATCAAACATGACTACCAAAAATTCAATTTTTCTGCCAACATTCAATGATTATTGTCAACATATTAATGATAATTGCCAAATTTTCAATTATTCAGCCAAATATTCAATGATTATCGTCAACATATCAATGATTGCTGACAAAATGTCAATTATACTGTGACGATTTGAGTAATTTTTGACACAATTTCAATTATTCATGACAAAAATTCATTTTTTTGATGTATAGGCATTGCACAAAAAACAAAACTGTAAATCTTCCGTTAAAAATGATAAATATTGCTTTATATTAAATAGCTGCAAAAATCGTGCCAGATTGTCTAATTTTTTTTTAAATTTATCAATGAAAACATTAAATATGAAAATATATTTTACTTAGAAAACGTCATAAATAGTTGTTTATGTGAAGGATGATTTTTTTAATCTACTATTGAATTAAAAAATAAAAGAGCAAACAATGAAGTATACTTTTCATAGAATACATTTGACTTCGTGACCATCAATTCTACAAACAATAACAATTATTCGAGTTAAATTTCAATGATTTCTGTCAAGGTTCGCGAGATTACTGTCAAATTTGAATGAACGCAGTTATATTCTCAATCATTTTTGACAAAACTTCAATTATTCTGACAACCTTCAATGTTCATTCTCAAAATATCAAACATGACTAGAAAAATTTCAATTTTTCTGCCAACATTCAATGATTATTGCCAACATGTCAATGATAACTTCCAAATTTTAATTTTCAATATCAATGATTACTGACAAAATGTCAATTATACTAACACATTTTTAGTAATTTTTGACAAAACTTCAATTACTCTGACAACATTCAATGTTCATTCTCAATATATCAAACATTACTGGCAACCAATTTTCTGCCAATATTGAATGAAAATAGTTAAAATATCAATGATTATTGTCAACATATCAATGATAACTTCCAAATTTTCAATTATTCAGCCAAAGATTATCGTGAAAATATCAATGATTACTAACAAAATGTCAATTATACTAACACAATTTTAGTAATTTATGACATAATTTCAATTATTCCTGACAAAAATTAAAAGTTTACTGCTTAAATTCAATTATATTGCAAAATCTTCAATAATTTCTGACGCAATTTCAAATTTTCAGACTAGGTACTCTATTAAGTATGTTACTTCTATAGTAACAATTAAACAGTAGGTACTGTGAAAATTATACCGGGTGGTCCATTTAAATCAAGACGTCAAAATATCTCAAAAAATAAGCATCGCATGAATGAATGTTCCAGATTATTAAGTTTTTCACCGTGAAACATAAAATGTTGTATGCAGCATGGGTATTACTTGATGTTTATGACCCTAGGGTGGCTTACAAACCCGAGGGCCTCTGTTAGTTATTGTTTCTTCAATTTGCACGTTAGATATTGTCAGCAGCAAATACAGATGATGCAGCTACCTTACAAAATCATGTAGGTGAGATCAGAACCAATTCTTGTTGTATTTGATTTAATATTTGAATGATAGCGTAGTTTATGTGTTTGGTGTTGTGAAGCTGCGAGTGACCGATCCGGTGACGACGCGCGGAGAATCAGCTGAGCGGAGAGGCCAACAGACAGGTCAGTCAGACTATATAATACTTGTCCATTGTGATGTAATTGTGTCCCATAAAATATTCCAAATTGAATCTCAATAACGGCACAATGCCACGCTCGATTCGGAATGCGTCGCAGTTTGCAAGGAAACCGGTCACATCCCGGATTAAATAATAATAATTAATAATTAAAAAACTTTTACCCTTTTTTCCACAAGTTAAATTTATTTATTAATTATAATAATCTTTTTCATGAAGTTTAGAGAATAATATATAAATAATAATAATATTAATATCTCCTAATTATAAAAGGCTAATCAAAAATAAAATAAACATAATACATGATAAAGAGTAATATGTTTATTTATCACTAGCATAACAAGGCGTTTTATGTCCCGTGGTATGACAATTATTAAATTGTAATTTTTCTTTTGTACGCGCGATTAACAAGGTTTGTTTGAAGTACCTTTATAGCAAGCTGAACTCCTGTTGCGTAAACCCTATTTTAAAGAAATATTTGGTTTTGATTGAGAGTATTTCATGTAGGGCATAAGTAGCGTTTATGCCCCTTAACGTGTTGAATTGTCACGCTGCGGGCCATAAATGTCATGTGATAAGTGCATACATAGCTATTATCTGATAGCAGTTATATAGCGTTTTTACTTGAAATTGAAAATCTACCTACGAAGGGTGTTTATTGCGCTCCATTGTGCGAACGGAATTTTATGACGGGTAATGGGAAGAGAACAGAGTCCAGAGCCGGCATCAAAAAATACAGATTCAGCGCCCCGTAGAAAATGAACATTAGTGATTCATTATCATTAAATTGTACTTTTCATTGTATTTTAAGTGTACATATAATTAATTGTGTTATACAAATATAGTTATAATTTCATAGAAAATTTATATATAGTTTGATTCGCGAAACAAATAACTTAAGTTACCCATAACATTATTGACATGCTCATTGCGTTAAAAAATTAACGACGTTAACATCAGTTAATTTTTTCATGAATCGTAATGTAACAAGCAAATATGATTCCGCACAACTAAATTCATTACTATCACTTTCACTTTGAACATTAATAATTAGATTTGGTACACTAAGCGTCCTATAATTGTTTTCAATTTTAATCACATGATCGATGCAGTTTTTCCAAATGCTACTTGAAATGTTGTTGCATTCTCGCTGAACAAGTTGAATTGTTTCTTCACTCATTTTGGGATGTGCATTAGTTTTCCGCAAATTTATTTTTCAAGTTGACCATATCAGCCCAATTGGATTGAAGATACAGTAATAAGGTGGAAGGCGCAACACTTTTTGACCAAATTCTTCTGCCATCTTATCAACCACATATGTTTTTTTTTAATTTTGTTTTTTTAAGAGTTCTAATAATGTTTTTTTCTTTGCACTTAGGGGAATAACAATACCATTTTGAATGCAAAAATCCGCAATATCGCCTTTCTTGGAAGCGGCGGTTGGGATTTTATTAATTTGCTTTGAGTGGTAAGTTGCATTATCCATTACAATTATTGAGTTATTGGGTATGTTGGGCAATAATTGATTGCGAAACCAATTTTCAAATAATTCGGCGTTCATATCCTGAAGATAGTCTAACGAGCTTGATGCAATATTCTTGGCTGATAAGAGTAAACAAACTATTTGACACAAAACCTGCGTCTCCTCCTGCATGAAGAATAACAATTATTTTTCCTCTATTGCACTCTGCTCTAAGGTGACACTTATTTGTATTATCGACCCATCCCTTGGAAACGACGTCGTGAGTATCGAACCATGTTTCATCCAAATAAATTATCAATCTACCTCCATTTCTATATTCGTTTATTTTAGATAAGTATTCTAATCGCTCTTTTTGCAATCTCGGCGATTCCATGATGTCAATTCGTTTGTATAAAGTTTTATACTTAAAACCCTGACTAAGTAGGTATTTATACAAAGTAGTTTCCTTATATGGAAAATCATTTCCAAGAGTTTCCAAAATAAATTAGACCGTGGGAACGTTACCTAATTTATAAGAATTGTAAATTATATTTTTGATCGTCTTGGCGATGGCATCGTCTATTTTGGTAAATTTGGTACTTATTCTTCTTTTCCTTTCTAGCGGTCCTTTCGTAATTATTCTCCAAACCGTTGAAGATATTACTGTCAGAATGGAAATTCTTTGCAGTGGAGATGCATGATTCTCGCTTATAAGGGTGTTATAAATATTTACGACTATCCTTTTAGTATCAGTTGAAAGAAAAGCATGTTTTATTAATCCCTGATTTTCATTTTCGATAGTTGATATGTCCATTTGATGATGGTTGTTTTGAAATTTATCAAAATCAATTTGAGAACAGCTTCCCTCTGTAGACGTTCGAAGGGATTCTTCAACAAAACTTTCGGAATGGCTCCTTTCCTCATATAATTGAAATAGATCGTCGAACTGAGTGTCATTATAAATTGATGAAATAATTGTTGCAGTTTCACTTAACGACGTTTCCATCTTAATAAACTCAACCTTATCACAAGTTTATAAATGATAATATGCACACGTATGTAAAATGAGTACTGTTGCAATGTAAATGTTAACACCGACTGAAAGACATATGTAGACTATTTGAGGCAGCCTTAACTGATTGTCTACCTGGACTGCATATTCCCCCAGCAATTAAGGTACAATGAACCTTAATTGCATGGGCGAATGTATAATCCTTTTAAGACCGTTTCCTAGGTGACGGCTCTTAATTATCTACTGGCGTCTGTAGTCTTGTAATTATATCGAATTGTAAAATTGTAAAAATAATTACGTCCGCCGACTCATAAAAAAACCATGTAGATAGTTGTAAGATTATTGAATTCAATTTAATTAATAAATCGTTTTTATATTATGATCATAGTGATATAATTGTGTATATATCGAAGAGATAACAATTAAGTAGCATCTTCGTCGAAAGCAAATTATTTGGTTACGTTCCTGGACGCCCGGCTCTTCGCAGCACGCCATACAATGGAGAACCCTTGACCGTAATAAACCCTCGTTGCAGGTACCCACATTTTCAATTTCAAGTGAAAACACTATACCATTTGTACTTTTTTTCCCCAAAAATGTTATGATGTCCCTCGCTCCAAGTTTATGGAGTTCCCGATAAAAATTTTTTGTTGTTTCTATTGAAAGTTAAAAAAATTAAAGATTCTGAATGCTAACGTTCAGATTTTTAGACCTCAACATGAAAATTGGAGGCTGAAATAGTTGATAAGTCAATTGTAGTACTCTATAGCTTTCTGCATATATTTATTTAATATGTATCTATATTAAAAGGTACACACTATTGGCACCGGAAGACATGATTGCTAATCTGTCATTGAAAATATTTGCATCCCCTCTCCGCCCATTAGATAAACTTTTTTGTGGTCAACAACGAGTGTGGTTAATATGAATAATCGAGTTCCCTATACACTGTATACTTTTTTAAACTTCACGGCGAATAGATGCGGCAATGGTGCCCAACAGAGTGTGTAGATAATTCGTTGCGGTTCCTAAATCTGCGGTCAACCACAATGTCGACGCAATAAACCCCAAGAGGTGCATAGCAAGATTTCATGTGCAAACAACGCAGGAGACAACACGACGCTCTCTTCGTAGACTTGCATGGAAAGGTCGCCTTCAATTACACCAGTGAAGGTTGTTGGGCAAGGAGTCGTTGCATATCTGCCTTGACATTAAAAAGATGTAGAGCGAGTTAGAAGTTGTTTGTTAGTAAGATGCTATTAAAAGCACTAACTCATATTTAGTTGTTCGAGCGATTGTCTGCAATAATAATTTTCACCCTAGTAGTACATACTTCTTGTAAAAAACTATATATGAAAATATAACATCTAACAACAATATTGATAATATACACTGTTATTATGCATGCAAATAATATACAGCGACCGCCAAAAAGTGGGCATCGGGCGGGAAACTTTTTCATTGTTGATTTTTTAAGAACGTTTTTAAGGCATTAATTTGTGCTTCTCTAAAAACCTTATTAGCCCCTATCAGACATACCGAGTGGTTTATACTTATCTAGAAAATCTAGTTTTTCAAAATGCTGAAAATCGAAATAGTGCAAATTTTCGGAAATCATGCAAGACATCAATGACATTTTTTATTGCGTGTTTTGTTTTAGATTAGTGAATAATTCCCTCTCCCTCTCCTGATCACTATAAATAGATTTTTCAAAAAAACTCAATATTTATTAAATTTTAATTCTCCTGATTTGGGCACTGTAAAATAACACCGAAAATCAAATCTGTTACCGATGAGCCGGAAGGGTTCATCCCTAGACTCGGGGGGCTAGACCTAAAACAGGTGGGGATTTGTGAAATATTACTAACCTAACCTGACCTAACCAATCACACGTTTCGTCTACCGCAAAAATAAATCGAGAAAATCCGGCAAAGATATCGCGGTAATACTGCGTTTTATAATATTAAAAATATAAAAATTAAATTAAATAAATATGCATACCTACTGTTTACAATTGTGATGGTGTTTATTTCGTGATACATTTTATCAATTATAAATAAAACAAGTTACTTTTGTGAGTATCACATAAATTTATTTATTTGTGACTGTAGCTTCGACTACTTAGGTAATCATTATCATACAAAGTGAGTAGTCGAAACCATAGGCGTGCACACGGAAGGGGCCGGAGGGGCCATGCCCCCCACCCCCCTATGTAAACTCACTCAAGTGGCAATGTTGTAAGAATATTTACCACGATAAATGCCATAAAGACTAAAGAAATGAATAAGCCTTGTACGGACACAATTATAGGGCTAATACATAGCAAACACCTAATCACAACTACTTCTTTAAATGTCAAACCAATTTATTATCTACGTTAGTTAATGACCATAGACATTTATAAAAACAATTTATTAAAATTTTAGACCAGCAACGTTTACGCAACAGTGAAATAATGAGAAGACTAATTGATATCACAGTTTACTTAGCAAAAGAGGAAACATCATTTCGAGGATATGATGAAACAATAGAAAGTTCTGAGCATGGGCTTTATTGAACTCGTGGATCTTCTTTCAGGGTATGACCCTTTACTAAAAAACCATTTAAGGCAGGAGCCCAAAAATGCGTTATGTACTAGTAACAGAATTCAAAACGATATTATTTCATCAATTCATAATGTAATAGTTCAAGATATTATATCTGAGTTGAATGGAAAATATATTTCTTTAATCACAGACGAGACATCAGGCTGCGGTCATCATGAGCAAATGTCTGTTGCTATAAGATTTTTTGACCCCTCCGTTAATGCTCCAGTAGAAATTTTTGTAGGTTTGTACAGACTAATGTCTGTTAATTCAGAAGCAATTAGATCGTTCAGTATTTTAAATTACATAGGAAACAGGTTATAGCTATCTGCTTTGATGGGGATTTCGCAATGGCTGGAAATATTTCTGGCATACAATCTAGATGTAAGCAAAAACGTCCTAATATAATGCAAGTTCATTCCTATGTTCATTGTTTAAACCTTAACCCTAGTTTATTCTTGTAACTCTCACTCATGCAACAAATTAAATTTTGATTTCTTTGGAAATATTCTGTGTGTATATTATTTTCTTGAAGATAGTTGTGTAAGACATTCAGTTTTAGAAAAAATAGCTAAAACCATTAATAGTTCAGTTAAAACATTAAAGTCCTTATCAACAACGAGATGGAGCCGAGGCAGTTACTGCAGTCAAATAAAATTATGAAATTCTAGTTAAAACACTTGAAGATATAATTGAAACCACCAAACACTCAGATGTTAAAATAAAAGCCAAAAGTTTACTACATCAGCTTAAATAGTTCAATTTCATAGTCTGGTATCGTCGGCTTACAAGTGAAATCACTTAAGTCAAAAACTATAAAATGTGAGAAACTGCAATTAAAGTTTTATATTCTGCTGTTACCTTTCCTACTTACTCATTTAACGAGTTAAGAATTTGGAAGTTTGGCTACAGGACCCTTTACTATACCCCAACTGAGTCTGAGATTTGTTACAATTTAGTAAACCATCAAAACAAAACTTAACTAAAAACAGCCAAAAATTGACTTAGTGTATTTCACTTGTAAGCGGACGACATTGTCACTCCTATTTTAACAATTATCCTTATAGTAAGCAAAGTATTACGGATGAAAAATTTAAATCTATTACTTGCTTTAAACTGTGTCCGAAATTCAAAATCAAATTTGCAATCATTGAGAACTGATACGAGTTTTTTTGACAAAATTTACAATGAAGTCGAGGTAATGTGCGTCAAACAGAAGCCGACGACATTGTCACTCCTATTTTAACAATTATTCTTATAGTAAGAAAAGTATTACAAATGGAAAATTTAAATCTATTACTTGCTTTAAACTGTGTCTAAAATTTAAAATCAAGTTTGCAATCATTGAGAACTGATACGAGTTTTTTTGACAAAATTTACAATGAAGACGAGGTAATGTGCATCAAACAGAATATCACAATTCCGAAAATAAGACGTCGAAAAGTTTCCCGTAAAATAAACAAAAACTAGAAAAATCAACATGAAATTCAAAACAAAAAGGTGATATTAAAATTAAATCCTTCTACATATTTCTTGACTCTCTTATTTCCAGAATTGATGAACGATTTAGTCAAGAAACGACTCAGATAATAGTGTGTAGGTGAATTACTGGATTATAATTGTGACGTTGATCTAATTTTACTTGAAAAACAGTTCGGAATAAATAAAGATGAACTAATCGCAGAATGCAGACTTATTAAATATGATGAATCCATACCTAAACGATGTAATTTGGGTAATAAAAAAGAGTGGACTACTTTGCTAATTGATTCTGACAGATTTAGAATATACAATAATTTATTTGCAACTTAAAAGCATTTTTCTGTTATTCTTTCTTTGAGCGTTCATTTTCTAAGATAGTTCAAGTATCTATTACTTGCTTTAAACTGTGTCTGAAATATAAAATCAAGTTTGCAATCATTGAAAACTGATACCGAGTTTTTGTGACAAAATTTACAATGAAGTCGAGGTAATGTGCGTCAAACAGAATATCACAATTCCGAAAATAAGACGTCGAGAAGTCAAAATTAAAATCAACATCAAAATTAAGCAACAGCATGGCACAGGAGAGATTAGATTCATTGATTTTTTAAATGATTGAATGAGATTGTAAAAATAAACGACAATATTAATGTTCTTGTTTACAAAAATACTGTCTTGGTAAGTGTATGTCTTATATCAAATAAAGTTTCAGTTTAAAAAATGATATGGTTATTTATTTTCTAAGAAAAGGCCTGCGCACACCTATGGTCGAAACTATAGTCACAAATAAATAAATTTATGTGATACTCACAAAGTAACTTGTTTTATTTATAACAAATATGTATACAAATTTATTATTCTGTGAGAAATATTCACGTACACTCTTCCATTTCCGGTTTTAATCCGGATTTCGGTTTCAAGTCGGGCTACGCAGAAACAGCTATAAGCCCTGCAATTAAGTATCTCGTAACACCGCAGGGGTCATTGGCGCAGTTAACAAGTCGGATTATCGGCCAGTTTGAGTTCGAATGGATTATACCTTGACCATTGGCGCAGTTTATATTCGGCAGTTCTCGAATTGCGCGCAAATTACCTGCTAAGGTTAATCCCCAAGCTGAATTCCGCGCAAACCTTCTTGAAGATCGCTAATCCTACCATTACATTGCGCGCAACTAGATAATCCTCTCTAATGAGTTCAGGTATTCGACGTTATAAACGCATTAACTTTGGTAGTTCTTAGGCGGTGATTGGACGGTAACCGAGGTACTGTGGTTACAACCCCTAAAAGTATTATTATCAAATGAAGTCATTTATTTCATATTTCATAGTTCGATCTGCAGTAGTCGCAGTAACATCAGTATTTAAAAATGGCAGAAATGCAAGCAACGTTCAGTGAACGAGGAAAATCTTTGTTGGTACTCAACAATTTCAAATATTATAAATCTCGTGTACTTAGTTCTTCGGAAATTTATTGGCGATGCACAGTCAAATATTGTAGTGCAAAAATATATACAATTGGTGAAACCAACGTGATTTCGCGGAAACCTGAAAATCACAATCATGAAGCAGATGTAAGAAAAGTGCAAACACAATACGTATCGAACGTATTAAAAAGAAAGGCGACAGAAGATCTGACACAAAAGCCGTCGAAATTAATTCATTCTGAATTAAAATTACTTTCAAATGCTGAATTTGATAGTTTCTCGACCACGGATATATCCAACATCCGAAATAACATGAATTGTGCAAGAAAAAAATACCCTAAACTACCGACATCAATAGAAGAAGTTCAAAATATTTTAAACAGTTTTGATATAAAAACAAATAAAAACGAAAACTTCCTTCAATGCAACGACTTTGACAACCAAATTGTGGTGTTTTCGTGCAAAACAAATATATACATGTGCAAGAGAGATATTTTATTCATGGACGGTACATTTGATTATGCTGCAAAATATTTCACTCAACTCTTTACCATCCATACTGTGGAAAATGGATATTTTATACCTGTGGTGTTTATGTTATTAAAAAATAAATAAGCAGTTTCCTACCAGCGCGCATTATCTTTATTAAAAAATAAATGCGAAGAAATGCGATTCATACTCCAGCCAAAAGAAGTGGTTGTCGACTTTGAGAGAGCTATCCATATAGCAGTCAAAAACACCTGGCCATCTACTAACATCGTAGGCTGCCGGTTCCATCTATCACAAGCTTGGTAGGTTTTTTTACATTAAAACGTATTGCGTTACATACATATAAAACGTATATAATATAATTTTCTTAATTTTACCAGGGAATACCAGGCAGAAGATTCTGAAATTGGAAAATGGCTTAAAAATTTATTCGGGTTAACCTTCCTACCAGCAGAAGAAGTAGGCAATTGCCAATTGACAGATAATAGAGTGACAAAGATCGCGGATTATTTAGTAGAGTCCTATATAAGCGAAGAGGCCCAATTCCCCCCCGAAATTTGGGCACAAAATAGTGTTTCACTATGTAGAACAACAAATAGTTGTGAAGCATTTCATTCAAAATTAAATGGATGTTTCTATTCAGCACATCCCCATATTTTTTTGTTTGTAGATGTGTTGATAAATTTTCAAATTGATACATACATTAAAATAAATTCAAAAAAAACTAATATATGTAGGAGAACCCCTCAAATAAAACGTGAAAAACTTGTTTCCAATTTATTGTTAAAATATAAGGACGATCAGTTAACTAGATATGATTTTGTAAAATGCTGTTCCCATCAATATAATGACAAATAAATTAATTTGATTTCATGTGACAATGTTTTAATTAAAAGTAACTCCTTACTTTAGTATTTCCTGCTCCGTTTTAAGAAATAAACATTATTGTGTCCAGTTTGCGATAATCCGCTACCTGAGAGGCGAAGGGTAAGTTGCGCGCAATCCAGTGGTGGTATTAAAGGAGATTAAAACTACACCGGATTATAAAGGTACTTTGCGCGCAATTCGAGTGCAGCCTTATATTCTCCCTTCTTAACTTTGTTGCAATTATAATTTTTTATTCGTAAAAATGCAATAAAATATAAGCAGTAGACCCCGAAATTCGCCATTTCATATGTTTATTCCAGGGCTCGGAACCGTTATTTTTTTGTTTCGGTTTTCGTTGCGGTTCAATTATTGAAAACAAATATCGGTTCGGTTCTGGTTTTCGTTCCGGCAAAAAATACCGGTTTTTTCGGTTTTCAGTTCAATTCCGGTTCAAAGCCCTGATTTATTGACAAACATTTTACAGCTCTTATTAACATGATAAAAAAACGTATTATTTATAAGTACATACAATTTAATATTACATGTAGCCTCTGGTACATCACTCTGGTCATGCATTGAGCAACTCTCTTATCGGTAGCCAACTGCATGCAAGGCTACAAATATTTAGTGTAGCTAATTGCTTAAGCATTAACCACTTAAAAATAACTCAGACCGACCGACGTGCGAGGAGAACGTCGCTTTTAATTATTATATAGGCGGCAATTAATGACTATAGCGAGGATCACAATATTTGTATTAAGATACCGTTCAAGGAAGAGTACGAAAATATATAGTTTAGTGTGTACATTGTACACAGAATGTACAGTGGCTTTTAGGTCAGTCTTCGAATCGACTGTTAAAGTCAAACTAGTTATTTGAAAGCTACAGACTTTTTAATGAAAATGAAGTAGAAGAAAATAATATCAAACGGTTTAAGGCGATTAAAAATATCTTTGGATAGTATTTAAGGTTGTTTTCCATTCCTTGCATCTAATTAACCATAAAATAACTAGTGATTAAAATGTTTATTAGACTAAATACTAACAGATTTAACATCTCACGGGCCCTTGAAGTTCTAATTGGAAATATTTCAATATTTGATTTTAGTTTATAATGTGATATTGCTGTAATTGTGATTTGTTAGTTTTGACTTGCAATATGTAATATTTATTTGTAGTCATTTTAACTTTCTGATTTTTTTTAGTATGAGTCTATGAGCTTAATTACAGTTACAGTTATTTTATAATAATTAATATTGATTTTAATTTTACATTCTGCCAATCTTTGGAGTATTCAGTAATTGCCTAAAATAACAACAATTGTGCCCTAGGAAATAATAGCTAAAAGTGAATAAAGTCGAATTTTATCCACGAAAAAACAGTTTAGCGCAAGAGGCGAACCGAGTGCGATAATGTTTTCGAGTGGATAAAATTGCTTTATTCACGTGTATCACACAAGATTTTTTCCAATTCGTTATCAGAATTGAAGAATTTGCGTGAAGTGTCACATTGTCACAACGAAAATGTCAAGGTTAGTGCGAATTTACCTATATTTTTACTTTATTCACGTTGTCAATAACGTGAAAATGTAAACATTTTATTCACCCATTCGATTCAAGTGTAGTTTTAACGACGAGATTTAATATACATAATGAGCATTTTAATAATGCGAATAATGAGATTTGGAAAAATATATTTTGTTCACATTTTACAAACATTTTACCTACGATCATAATGATTTACGAAAATAAACAATTAATTTAATTGCCTGATCTTTGACTTGACATCAACTAGGACATTAGAGTACTGTTTTAGCTCACAAGATTTTTTAAAGTTCACACGATTTTAACGTCTTATTTGTCGATAAGACAAGATTTGTAAGATTTTGTTTTGGTCGCCATTTTCATTCCAAGGCCAATGTTATTCTTAAGTGATAATTTGTAAAACGTTTATTCTTTCATATCTACTTAGAATGCCATCCTGTGTCATTTATTTTTTTCACACCTGTTATAAAACGCCCTGTATCTATGTATTTATTATTCAATATTCACCCAATACATCGACACTACTTAAAATTCGTTGACTTGGACTCGGCCTGACGACACTCCGCACATAAAACCTGAGTTCTCGAAGCCTCCTCCGATTTTATACCTTTATTTGTATAATTTTTGCCCGAGCGAATTGACATTCGTTGGTGCAGAATGGCATTCCCCTTTCCTCTGGCGCAAACGCAGCTTACACGTACGAAGATGGTAATGTGGATGGCTACGAGAGTTCGAAGAGATCCGATGGGATAGCCACGGGTCGTAAAACAATGCCTACAGCTATAAGTTGTTTACGATTTTATTACAGTAATATTTATCCGAGGATTGCTAAAAATCCTCCCACACAACGTGAAGAGGTGATGCGAGACCAACCTGTTGGATCATTTGGAATTTAATGAATGCATAATAATTTATAAATATTAAAACTTAGTAAGTAGTCGAGTGTATCTTATAGCAATCAAATAACATTGCTCAGAAATATGGGTTTTACGTTGTGTTCCATGTAAATTTGTATTTTATTGAAGTTTTATTGAAGGAAATTCATTAAAAAAATCGAATCTCGTAACACAGTACTGCTATTATTTTTGCAGATTACAATTACATTAACGAATAATTATTCATCAGCATGATGAAGTAACTGTGTGGCGAAACAATTATTGCAGTTTATTGTAGCAATAAATCTATAAAACGCACACCTAGTGTCATAAGTTATTTAATAATTTTATCCAAGTCTCAGCCTCATCAATCCAACCAACAATTACAATTTGTTTAGAAATTTTTACAAAATTTCTGAAATTTTCACAAAATTTCTGAAATTTTCTCATTATTCAATCTCTGAAACATTACTGCCATTATTTTGACAGATTACAATTTCATAAAATTCTCAACTTTTCTCTATTTTATAAAAATTGTAAAAATTTAAACATTTTCTCAGTATGTACTAGCAAAATGTAATTCGAAAGTTGCTCTAAAATTCCAGTTTAAATTTTTATATCTTTTATACGCTGAGAACTTGCAATTTCAAATTTTAATTTCTGCGGGCTACCAAAATTGTGATTTTATTATACCTATACATAATCTTGTAGAAGTGGCAACTCAGTTCTTCTTTAGGATTTCTTATCTGTTGTGGCAACAGATGAGAAATCGTTATCAAATCGAGACCTCTGGCTTGAAATACAAATGCCACTCCGTGTTGAGGTGACGTCACTAGGGCCAATAATTCATAAACTTATTTCAAACATGCAAACAAAAATATCACAATAACAATTTTGTTCGAATTAAATAAATGCAACATACCATTTTATATTAATAATATGAAACTTTTATGATCATAATTTTGTAGGTATTTGTACCTCAAAATGATCATGTTTGTGGTCTGCGGGTTTCAAAATTATGAAATTAGTGGTCTTGAGGCCCAAAATGGTTGGTGACCGCTGCCCTAGAATACCATAATAGGGATCAATTGATCGAATCAATCGACCATAGCTTCAAAAACAAAGCAAAATACATTAAAGAATTCTCTTGAACCCCCTTAAAACATGCAAGAAAATCATGCAATAACGAAGAATCGTTATTGACAAACATGTATAACGTTTTCAAATTTGTAGATTATTTAGCAAAACATTGATACATGTTAAAAATGGTTAGGTTAGGTTAGGTTTGGAAAAATGTTAAAAATCGTTACAGATGGTGTAAAAATAAACGTTGGAAATGTCATCATTATCTACGGGGTGTTTTTTTAACTTTCACATACTGAATGTTTATTTCACAAAACATCAGCAAGCTATGATAAGAAAATGCAAGATGTAGCAAAATGAAAAAAGGAGGTAGAAAAGAATAATCTTCCATATTTCCGAAACCGTTACTTGAAGGACCCATGTTTATTAAGACTTTTTTCTTTGTTGTGGTTCATACTACTACTGTCTTAAATATTTTACATTATTTTTTAAACATCCTGTATAATAATAATTAATATGAATTTAAAATTGAATATGAAAATTATTTGACACAAGTAAATTTCTGTTTGTTATAAATATTTTGGTGTAAGAATATTTGCTCATGGCAATCGTTGATCCTTATACAGAGTGTTGAAAAAATATTGATACACCAGGAAATCTCGGAAGGAACATTGTATCGTGGGAAAAATTTCAGACAAACTTTGTAGGGCTCGAAAAAATCTATTTAGTGGTGATATTTTCGTGACCTTGAATGACCTTGAAATTACTAGGTAAAGGTCAACTTTAAAATTTCAAATGGGAACCTTTAGGTTTTGCCTTGATTCGTGCATACGAGGTTCAAAATAACAACACATTCAAAATGAAAAAGAATCAAATAAGAATAAAAACAAAATACTCAAAAACCACTACAGCATGCATAAACGAATACGAACAACTACACTATACTAAGAGATCCAGGAATTAAATATAAAAAACCTCATTACACTTAATGACTTATTCATAATATACAAAATAAAACGAACACCATTAAAACTAAAATACATTTAAAACTAAATAAAAAATATCTGAAAGAAAATCTGACTATCGAACGGAAAACTACTCAACAGTAAAACACTCGCCGATCCTAACAACATCAACAATTCGCTATCTACAACAGTAAAAAATCTAAGCTATGTCAGCTTCAAACTAAAAATAAAAATATATGTTAATCAACAACATGTTAAATAAAATCACTTGTACTAGACTAAAATAAACAAAATCATAAAAAAGCCCTCAATACCGATGCCTGAGGTGGACCACAGCGCCCACCAATCTCAAGGAGCCAGAGGGATGAAGAACAATCACCAGCCAGCCAGCCACACACATGTTGTGCAAGTGTGATTGTGTACCAATGTATTATGTGTATGTATATGTATTACCGATAATACGGATGATATGTACATTTTATATACTTATATAAATACATTTATTTTTTTATGAATTTTTTGTTTTTATCTTTTTTATTTTGAAGGTCGAACCTCGTTCAAAGATTCGAACCCACGAATCCAGTCAAAAACCTAAAGATGATTTGCTTAAATCGAGAATTCAATTCAATTCAATTCAATTCAATTCTTTATTTTCACGTAGCGATATATAATACATCGATGTGATTAGTCATGTTAAATAAAATATGAATACACACACATAATACAAAATATAAAATACAAAATACAAGTACATAATACATAACACAAATACATGTGTAGAAGAATGCTACGAACTTAAAACTACACAGTAGTATACATTTACTAACAGCTATTTTTACTTATCAGTTTAAAGGTACAGAAAATAGTTTTTTTTTATTTACCTAAATTAAAATTTAGGTTATTATTATTAATATCTAATCATCAATTAGTAATAAGATAGTACGACTGCTTATAACTATTATTTGGCGTCAATCCATTTTATATTTCCCATACAAGATTTTAGTCAAGGCTCTGTTTATAAAAATATGATAAATTTTATTTCAGATTTTCTATATTAATTAATTTTCAACACTATTTCAAACATAAGAAAAATTGACGACAAAATGTAAAAAAAAACAAACATTGGGAAAAACTCAAGTTAATGAATTGCATAACATTTTGAAATTACCGGAAGTCGATGTTTTGTCTTTTCAATTTGATTTTCATGAATAATTTCCAAAGTATGTTATTAGATACTTTAAAAATATTTAAAAAAAAACTACGAATAATCTAAATTGCATATTTCTAAAAAAATCATCGTATTCTTAATTTCCGGAGGAACGGAAAGTGTAAGTTTTATCGATTTTTTCGATAATAAGAAATATTTCTGTGACTAGCCCTTTTGCAAGTATACAAAATAAATTGCAAACTGTAAACCCAATGATTAAAATTGATAATACTGGTGAACGTTGTTCAAAGAATAATTCTAGACGATATAAAAATTGTCAAATTGATTAAAAGAAAAAAAAAGGTTTCAGAACAAAATTGAATCGAGAGCAATTTTCCAATTTGCATTATCAAAATACTTATTATGTATATTGAATCTCATCGTTAAAACTACACTTTAATCGAATAAAATGTTTACATTTTCACTTTATTCACTATAACCATTGACAACGTGAATAAAGTAAAAACAATAGGTAAACTCGCACTATCCTTGAAATTTTCGTTGTCACCTGACAATGTGACACTTCACAAAAATTCTTTAATTCTGATAACGAATTGGAAAAAATCTTGTATGATACACGTGAATAAAGCAATTTTATCCACTTATACCATAAATAGCTATTTGTGCAATAAGTTAGAAAATGCATTTTTTTTCTGTACCAGGCATGACATTTTTGATCGAGGCGATAGCCGAGATTAAAAACATGCTGTGTACGGAAAAAAAGATTTGATTTCCTACGTGTTGCACACATGATTTTTTCTACTAGAGTTTGGAAAATAAATAAAATTTGGATAATTTTACTATTTTAAAATTATTTCTAAATTAAATAGCGGAATCAAGATGAAGCTTTCAATGATGAAGAGGTTAACGTAAATAATAAACCAATTCCTCCTTCCACAAAGACCTGTTATGGAATTTCATTCACGAATTGTGAACGTGTTTCTGTTAAGATTTATAATAATGATAAAATATAACATGTACAATTTCAATAAATTGACTAATAACTTTAAATGTTGAAATATTATTTCCGCACTCGTTAAGAAATAGTCCACTTCCACTAACTCAAATTAGTAATCAAATGTTAAAGTATTCCAAACTCTAGTAGAAAAAATAAATTGTAAACTGTAAAACCAAAATAATCGGTTGGAGCTTGTGAAAAATTAACACTTGAAGAAAAATAACAAATTATCCATTTTCACAACGACATTTGTTTCGCTAAATGTACATTTTTCAACCACTACCTGGTCATCTTCAGTAGACATTTGTACTGTGACTGTGACAGCAGACTTGTCCTGTCATCTTCAGTAGACATTTGTACTGTGACAGTACAAATGCCTACTGAAGATGACCACGTAGTTGAAATGTACATTTAGCGAAATAAATGTTGTGAAAAAGGATAATTTGTTATTTTACTTTAAGTGCAAAACCAAATAATAAAATCGATAATACTGGCGAACGTTGTTCAAAGCATAGTTCTAGACGATATAAACATTGTGAACTTAATTAAAAAAATAAATAATGATTCAGAAAAAACTAAATAAAAATTTATTACATTATTTTTATTTGAACTTTTTTCTACTTTTTTTCCATTTGGCATCTGGACAAATTTCAGCTTTATGTTGGTGGTAATATTTACAAAACAGACTTTTTTTCTTGTATCGTGGATATAATGTAACAACCCTTGATCCCCAATTTTTTGACATCAATCAAGACGGTCTTATAATCGCCTATTAACTTTAATTAGCGGTCAAATTCCTTGGATTCAAGTGTAGACGCAATGGTACTCATGGAAACTACATAGCCGTGAATTAAAGTTAATCGGAGACTGTAAGACATGCCTGAGAAAATTTTTATGCTGGGCGTATCAAACTTATTAAAAAAACAGTTGAGATTTTTTACATTACATACATTAGAAACTTACATACTTTAATATGGCCAAGATTGCTTAATTGCAACCTCAACTTGTAAGGTGAAAATGGTATATGAAGTTTGTTGCATAATTTCTGAGATATTTACTTTTCGGAGATGTTACCAATAATAAACTAATTAAGTTTAGGTAAATTGAAATAATTGTTTACTGCTTCAGTAATGTTGAAATGTAAGTACCAATACGGTTTTCCAAATTTACTCAATGATTATATTGTTAATGTAATTATATGTTTCAAAGGAAACTTTAGGTTTAGGTAGTACCTATAAAAAAACATTTTTGCTGATTAATTCTTGAAGTACTTTTGAATGAACGCCACTTGGTGCTTAATTCGTTGCTATATCTTTTCATATGTGTACTTTTATATTATCTTTGTAATCTGTGTACATTTTATTTAAATATTCGACAGTTTTGTGAGACAATCCTAACGTAACGCAATGCAAACTAGTTGTTGTTTTTTTATAATATGTAACGTGGGAAGATTTTTGCCGACATAACAGTACCAGTTTCCATACACCGGACGTAAAAAGCATCCAAACAAAAATCGCCAGTGTGTGCAAAACAGCATCCCAAATAATCCGAAACGCTGAACTTTCCCTCATCCCTCGTTGAACTCACCTCTTTCCTCAATAAGAGCATCAGCCAGGAAATCCCGCTGGAGGGCGGCAAGTAGAGTAAAGATCCAAAATGTGCTGAATTTATCCATTGCGGAGTCCTCACTAGGCACACATCATAAATCCGTCAAAGAGGAGTAACAAAACACACTCAAGAAACGTTGCACTGAGCACTCTCCGTTGAAAACACTGCAGGTTTAGTCAGTAAGTACACTTGCTAAAAAAATCGTTTGTATGAGGAACCACTTGTTGGACGTCTCGCGTCGTTTGCGTAGAAAGGCACACGGTTCACACACACGCGACTCCTACGCCAGCGCACAATGCAGTGACAACTTCAGACTGGCAGCAGGCTGCGGATGGTACCCGAAGAAACACGAGAACCGGTGCCCGCCGATCTCCTCCAGGTAAGTGCGGCAACCTTGAGGGTCCAGGTGTGGCAGAGACGCGGTTACTGCCACGATTGCTGGTCAGAGCGAGACGCCATCCACTTCTTCAGTGTGCAGTCCATTTTGTTGAAATTATGGGCAAGGAATGCCTGGGCCATAGGCTCCTCCACGTAACGCGGTAGCATCTCAGGCCGCCTCATCGTGCAAGTACCTGGAATCTTTGATTGTGTGGCAGAAGAGCGTAAATCATCTGCAATGATGGACCGAAGGCTGGCGAGGAACGGCTATGGTTAATTAATAGGCGCAAAAAGGTACTCGAGGAACTACAAAATGAGAAGGGCAAAAACTGCAGACGATGATTTCAGTGTCGAAGACATATCACGTATTGTAGGAGTGAAAAATGTTTGGGCATATCACTGCAAGGGAAGTAATTTAAATCGGCAGTCAGCTGTAAATAATTTGAATATACAGGGTGGTCACTTTTACGACGCCCACCATTAGGATCCATTAAACCAGTGATTCCCAACGAGGGCGGTACCGCCCCCCGGTGGGCGCTGAAGGGATTTAGGTGGGCGTTTCTGGCCCAAGGTATATTTAGGGGGCGTTGAGGACCAGCCGCCGCCCCCCCGGGCAAAAACGGAGTTCCGTCAGAGCAAGAGTGTAAACCTAAAATCTACAGATCACATTCAAAAGAACAATTGAATGTTGGCTCCACCGAATCAACATGGGATTCCCCGTACTGACCGATATCTGTACAGTTACACGGATTTCTTTTGACAGTGCCCGTGCGAGAGGGATTTTTCTTTTCCGATATGCTCAGCTCTCTCGGGGGTAAGTACTGTTTGTACGTATTTCGCTTCTGAAATTGTTCTTCATCGGTGACGACCATGCCACCGCTGGCACGGTCTGCACCGTGGAGAGATAGCAGGTATAAAATGTTGCCGGCTTATTTTGCGGAAGAAATACCTTAATTCAACCTGGACTCTGTACGGCTCATTTTGCGATAGAAAGATATAAATTCTGCCTTCACCTTGTACGGTCATTATTTTAATTGTAATTAGTAATAAATATTTTAAATCGTTTTTTAAAACAATTTTATTTAATAAGAATAAATAACTTACATATTTATCAATCTTGAATTGTCGTCATATTTATGCATATACAAAATTAAACCTGTATCTGGGTTCGATACTTGATTTCTCCCAACTAAAATTATTGTATGAACATTTTTGAACTTACGAAGTTTATAATTTTCTTTTAATTAGATTATAATAATATAACGTCAATTAGAACATATATCATCCTCTTTCTACGATTTGGTGTTAATATTGACAAAAGTTATTGCCTAAGTAAATGAAAACTATTTCAAGTTGAACTGATTATAAATTTTTAAGCATGAATATTATATTACAATGATATGTATTATTAATTAATTAATTTATATAAATAAAATACCTGATTAAGTTATAAAAATTCAAGAAAAACGCGTAAAACTTTCCTAGATAATTTATATCATTTAAAAAGAACAATTAAATTGTCATACATAATAATTAACTGTTAATCAACTTTTGTAATATTTCGAAGAAAAATAAGAAATAAAATAGGTCTGTTCTCAACTAACTATATGTCTTTGAATTGTTTAATGTAACAGTGAATAATAATTAATAATTTGTTTAATTATACTCAACAAAACTATGTGATTCGTGTATATGTTGTATATCAGAAAAATGTAGCTGGGAAATAATTAAGTTGATCGTGTAAGTTTACTGTAGTCCATTTCTTGAAAGACCAATGGGTTTTACCAATAATTGTGGATTAAAATAGTTACAATAATATATAATAGTCATTCACATCTCTATAATCATCGTGAAATTATTCTGGGTTTTTCCATCTTTTTAAATACTTTTATAGGGTAGTAAACATTTACAGTTATCAGTGTCCCCCAGAAAGTTTTTTCTAAAATTTCTGCATTATTTCCTACACAATAATTAATCATCGAAGTTAAATTATCTGCTAGCGCATACCAGGTATAAGCAATAAAAGTAAAACAGTTTAAAAGTAAGCCAGTCTTGTTTTTTTTTAAATATGTGAAAATATTATTTGGGGAAAAGATACTTAGAACTGATAGAAGGCCTTTTCTGGTAAAAACATTGGCCGTTTGTTGTAAACTCACAACTGGAGCCATTTTCAGTTGATAAATTCTCAGTCAAAATATTCAGATATTTTGATTATATTAGGTTAAACTGACATTGAAAATGACAAAGCTCATCTTCAAACCAGAAAAGGCAAAAGAAAATATATTCCCCGTAGGTGGTTCTAATTTGGTATTTTGAACTTTCTGGCAATTTTAAGTAACTTTTCCAAATAACATTTTCACATATCTTAAAAAACAAGGATATTTCACTCTCAAACCGTTACTATTTATGGTTGCAAGCAGAAAATTTTACTTCGATGATTGTTTACCGAGTTTGAAATAATGCAGAAACTTATTGAAACAATAAAATTTTCTACGATGTTAATATTAAAATATTTTTTCATATGTCAACTTTCTGGCGGACACTATGTATATTTAAATTCAAAATCTTTTTTTTGTAAATAATCCTTATATATATATATATATATATATATATATATATATATATATATATATATATATATATATATGTGTGTATTGTTTTGTGTTTTTGTCAGTTCTCTCAGAGAAGATTTGTCAGATTAATTATTGTGTTGGAAATAATGCAGAAATTTTAGAAAAAAACTTTCTGGGGGACACTGATAACTGTAAATGTTTACTACCCTATAAAAGTATTTAAAAAGATGGAAAAACCCAGAATAATTTCACGATGATAATAGAGATGTGAATGACTATTATATATTATTGTAACTATTTTAATCCACAATTATTGGTAAAACCCATTGGTCTTTCAAGAAATGGACTACAGTAAACTTACACGATCAACTTAATTATTTCCCAGCTACATTTTTCTGATATACAACATATACACGAATCACATAGTTTTGTTGAGTATAATTAAACAAATTATTAATTATTATTCACTGTTACATTAAACAATTCAAAGACATTTAGTTAGTTGAGAACAGACCTATTTTATTTCTTATTTTTCTTCGAAATATTACAAAATTGATTGACAGTTAATTATTATGTATGACAATTTAATTGTTCTTTTTAAATGATATAAATTATCTAGGAAAGTTTTACGCGTTTTTCTTGAATTTTTATAACTTAATCAGGTATTTTATTTATATAAATTAATTAATTAATAATACATATCATTGAAATATAATATTCATGCTTAAAAATTTATAATCAGTTCAACTTGAAATAGTTTTCATTTACTTAGGCAATAACTTTTGTCAATATTAACACCAAATCGTAGAAAGAGGATGATATATGTTCTAATTGACGTTATATTATTATAATCTAATTAAAAGAAAATTATAAACTTCGTAAGTTCAAAAATGTTCATACAATAATTTTAGTTGGGAGAAATCAAGTATCGAACCCAGATACAGGTTTAATTTTGTATATGCATAAATATGACGACAATTCAAGATTGATAAATATGTAAGTTATTTATTCTTATTAAATAAAATTGTTTTAAAAAACGATTTAAAATATTTATTACTAATTACAATTAAAATAATGACCGTACAAGGTGAAGGCAGAATTTACATCTTTCTATCGCAAAATGAGCCGTACAGAGTCCAGGCTGAATTAAGGTATTTCTTCCGCAAAATAAGCCGGCAACATTTTATACCTGCTATCTCTCCACCTTGCAGACCGTGCCCGCGGTGGCATGGTCGTCACCGATGAAGAACAATTTCAGAAGCGAAATACGTACAAACAGTACTTACCACCGAGAGAGCTGAGCATATCGGAAAAGAAAAATCCTTCTCGCACGGGCACTGTCAAAAGAAATCCGTGTAACTGTACATCGGCCCACTTCGAGAGCCTGGGGTTACCCCGCTTGCCCGGTTTGGTGTGCAAGGTGCCGGAGCGGGGACGCTCCGGCCTGCATTCTGACTTCCTGACTGACACGCAACGAGTCAAGTATATTTGACCTATTGTTTTTGGATTGTAATTAATTGTCATATTGTGATCATTATTGTAAATAAAGTAATATTCATATTAAGTAGACCCGGTAATTACACATATATCGTTGGTGAAATAACTGTTGGAATAGAGGTAAGTACTTACATATTATCTATTGTTATATTTGATGGGCTGCAATTTTTGTACATATAGTTCTAAATATTTAATATTTTTGGTTTCATATAATTTGTTTTAATTTTTAATCGCCTGTAATAGACAATGTGTCTTCGGATAGATGTTATAAGATTTTTTTATAGATACATTAACCAAAACTATAGGAATGATTATTTCATGTTTTGAAATTAAGCCCTGGTCCTTGGTTTAAAAAAAAATTGAACCCACATTTTGGATTTTGAGTCAATAGGAAATTGATAGTTCAGGAAAGATTTTTTTTATAAGCGGTAAAATATATTAATTATGACATACATATGGCAAAACATTATTATTAAATTGTAAATGCAAAATATGTATACAAAATTTGAAAATTGCTTTTACAATTCTCTAACGTACATTTTTTGTAGAGCCGCAGATTTTATATTTGTATTCAAATACACGGGTACACGGGTCACATGTACACGTGTACGTACGGCATAATTACACGTGTAATTAGTTACACATATAATTACACGTGTAATTATGTACGCGTATAATTACACGTGTAACAGCGAAGCGTTGTCCACTGCTTCCAGAAAACGTCGATATGTTATAATTTTTGAACCAGAATCGTTCTTTATTGTAAGAATAAATCGTTATTTTGATCGCCGCGCGAATTTAGCGTTGTTTTTCTACTGCGGGTAATTTAGTTACTTTTTTAGTTACTTAGTAACTTATTTAGTTACATCAGAATCTTACGATATCCTAAGTTCATGTACATATTTATTTTCCAAAGTATAAAATAAATTACAGAATGAAAAAACCGAGAGTATTATAATTACACGTGTAAAATAAATACACGTTTAATTATAAATACACGTGTAAATAGCGCAAGAAATACACGTGTGATTACACGTGTAAACTAAATACACGTGTAATTACTTCTATCCTGGAATCTGCATATTGCATATTGGGCTATGTAGACCCAAATAGTGTTTGATGCTGCGGGCAAGAAATTTTAACTGACTTTAAATTTTTAATTTTGGTTTTAAATTGGTTGGTTCTGCGCTAATAACAACTTCTTGTTATTATTTTTCTTGTTTTATATTTAAGATATGTCGGAATCAAAGAAAAAATGTAGACAATACAATGTCAAATATTTAAAATATGGTATTATTCAGTCACAAACAAACAAGACATTGCCAATGTGCCTGATTTGCCAGAAAGTTTTCACAAATGAAGCCATCAGACCTTCACCCAGACCTTGGCCCAGACCTTCACGATTACAAGAACATTTGAGCAAAATACATCCTGCCATAAAAGATAAAAATTTATCTTACTTTCAAATGCTCAAAAATCAACATTCGAGACGTCCAACTTTAGCCGGTATGTTTTCAGCAGCATCAAAACAAGACAATGATGGGTTACGTACATCTTACAATATTTCGTTGCTTATTGCTAAATCGGGAAAACCGCACACTATTGGAGAAGAATTAATACTGCCAGCTGTGAGTGAAGTTCTTCGTACTGTACTTCACAAGTCACCTTCAGATATTATTAAAAAAATCCCCTTGAGCAATAATACTTACAGAGACGAATCGACGAAATGTCCGAGGATGTGGAGAGTTCTGTAACAGAATTTTGTAACAGAATAACAGTCTACATTGCCTAACAATGAGGCATTACTTCTATCGTACGTTCGCTTCATAAGAGATGAGAACATTTGTCAAGAACTATTATTCGCAAAAAAATTAGAAACTGATACTAAAGGAAAATCTGTATTTGACGTTTTGGAACAATATTTTAAACAAAAATATATCCCTCTGAATAATATAGTGTCCGTTGCTACTGATGGTGCTCCGGCAATGGTTGGACGATACCGCGGGTTCATTGCATATTTAAAAAAAGCTGTACCAAATGTAGTCGCCATGCATTGTGTGATTCACAGACAACATTTAGTTGCAAAAAACCTTAGTGATCGCCTTCATTGCTCGCTGCAGTATGTAATTACGGGGGTTAATAGAATCAGAAGCAATTCTCTTAACGATAGATTGTTTAGAAAGCTTTGTGATGAAAACGACCAGGACTTTAATCGTTTACTGTTGCACACATAAGTTCGATGGTTGTCAAAGGGTACTTGTCTGCAAAGATTTTATGAACTTTTTGACTCAGTTATAACGTTTCTCGAAAATAAAGATGATTCCTTAAAAGAAAATTAATTGAAATTTAAAAATGAAATAGCGTATTTAACAGATTTAATTAATAAATTTAACGAAATCAATCTGCAGCTACAAGGAGATGATTTCAATTTAATTAAAGCTAAGGCAATAATTTCGGAATTCGTGTCAAACTTGCATTATACAAATTAAATTTGGGTCGGAGACAATTCCATCAGTTTCAAAATCTTTCCTCGGTAAAAACAAGTGATGATGACATTTTGGTTTATTGCCAGTATTTATAAACCCTTAAAGAAGATTTTTTTAATAGATCTCAAGATATCCTCAATATGATAATTCCGGACTGGGTCTTGGAACCTTGCACAAACATTGCAGAAGTAATTTTACAGGAGCAGCTCATAGAATTGTCAACAAACGAAGAATTAAAACTAAAATTTAAACATGGCTACCAAGCATTTTGGCTTCATAGACAAATTCCAATTTTATATCCGACCTTATGGGGTGCAGTAAAGAAGTTTTTTCTAGCATTTCCATCATCGTATTTAGCCGACAGAGGATTTAGTGTAGTATCCAATCTACTAACCAAAAAACGGAGCCGATTGTCTATAGTAGATCGCGGTGACTTAAGGTTGCTCATGACAAAACTAGCACCCAATATAGACAAATTAGTGTCATTACATCAAGCTCAGCCCTCTCACTGGTGCTATTTTTTTTATGTATATAGGTATGTGTATTTTTTTGTTAAGACCTAATAAAATATTTTTAAAAATGCGTCCTTGTTTTTAAATATATACGTAGTATAATATAGTTCACCAAGAGGGGCGCTCTTGAAATGCTCTTTGAAAAGGTGGGAAACCTATATGGATTTAAAGTGAGATTTTATTTCTGAATGGGGGGCGGTGAGTAGTTTGTTTTTTTCGAAACGGGGCGGTAGGCTAAAAAAGGTTGGGAACCTCTGATCTATACCATACGCGATCAAAGACTATTACGCAGACGATTAGGGATAACCGCCATGTGACTGACCTTATACAAGAAGTCCCTGCATACGTAAGAACCCTCGGGAAGGCTTTGGAGAACTTCTGGATTCGACCAAGTGGCCACAAATTACCTGAAACCGCATCTTCTTAGCACACACACGCACTCACAACTGGACATCCTCCCGACTGGGCCCTCGGAGGACGTGCAGGTGTCAAAGCAGTGAATCAATCCACTCAAAACAATTAGTCTAGCGCTTAATCGGTGTATCAAATTTGTTAATTTTCGCGTATGTGAATCTGGTCTGAGCCAAGTACAGAAGTCGCTGCGCGCGATTAACCATTTTTTGCAGGTATGTCACCGAGAGTTTCTTGCAGTTCGACAGAGGTTCAATGATTAAATTAAGAGATAAAAAGTGGCGCATTGTTACTTCACAGACAAGACTGGACACGATTTATTGTAAATAGGCCAGCATTGAAAATGTGAAGATGCGCGCGCTGCGATCTGCGTTTCAGTAGTTTGTAACTTCGCGGATGAATTGTACAAAACTTGGACATTGATGCGTATGGAAATTGACAAAACCGACGCTGTTCATTGCAAGATAGATGCGTGTTTGTTGATTCCTCGCAGTCAAATCAAGATTTGCCTTCTTTGTGAAATCTATTACACCAGCAATACATTCAAAGTAGTCACATCTGCATTAAATATCGATTTTCGTATACCAATTGAGGCACAAATGAACGAAATTTGAATATTCGCGTTCATTACATACTTTTACATAATACATAATTTATAATACTCTGCAGCCGTATGTAAGAACAACCCCCAATAGTTTACCATCACTTGGGACCACCTCGAACTTGCTAACAAATTTCCGCCGCTATTTGTGGATCAGGAAACTCAAAATTTTACATACACCCTCCAGTTGGCATCTACCAGTGTTCTTGTGCCACACTGGCATGAGATCATCACTTAATATCTAATACCAGTTTCTATTGTAATTTTTGAAGACTTCCTATGTGATAATCGACTAAAATTATTATGTTTGTCTGTAGATATTTCGGCCTTCATATCGATTATAACAAATTTTCATTCAAAAGTTCACCCAGTGGGTCAAAGACACCCACTTCCCGTTGTCAATTGTTTTCCAAAATATGTTCCAATATAAGGAGATTATGTTACAAAAATCATACTTCCAAAGTTTTGTTCAATTATCTCGAGCAGTTTTTGACTTTTCGAATCAAAAGAAAAAAAAAAGAACGTAAAAATATTCAAAAAATTATAGTTAGAAATTTACTCCGTTTCTAGACTTCTCATACAGGGTGTTCGTAAAGTATGGAATGAATTCGTTATTTCCGAAATTGAAAATATGTTATAAAATTAGTTTTGTTCAATTATCTCGAGCAGTTTTTGAAATTTCGAATCAAGAGGAAAAAAGAACATAAGAATATTCAAGAAATTATAGCCAGACATTTGCTCTGTTTCTATTGCAATTTTTGAAGACATCTCATACTGGGTGTTCGTAAAGTATGGAATAAATTCATTATACAGGATGGTCACTTTTAGGACGCCCACCATTAGGATCTATTAAACGGAAATATATACAGAGTTGGTCAAACGGGAGAAAAGTTTCATGATTTCAAGTTTCATTTAATATTCTCACATGAAATCCGGGATATCTTGCATCATCGATTTCAACCATGTATAACACGTGGGGAATCTGACACTATTTACCACCAAAAATCGAAAATTTAAAAATTTGTTGTTAAAAATCAAACTGCTGTGGAAAATAAGAAATTACCATTTTGACATTTCTTCATACAAAGAAAATAACTTCTGAGTAATTTTATTGTGTATAAAGTAAAAAAAAGAGATAGTATCTTTGATTATTTAAAATGTCAAGATATTATCCTCAACATGAAAAAAATTACATGTATAATTTTATGTAAGGAATTGCAGAAATGCTACAATTATATCTAGAATTTATGGTGGATTGCATCCCGAAACAGCCAGATCCAACAACTTTTCGGCGTTTGTGGAATCGTATAAAATGTCAGATTACCCATGGGTTATACATGGTTAAAATCGGAATTTTTCGCTTTTTTTAATGCTATTAAAATACAATATGGCGGCTATAAGGAAATCAAAAGTTGACTACGAAAATTTGAGCATCTAGTTGGCTCAGAAAATATTTGGCAGTGTCATCAGGAAGCTCACGTCGAAAAATGCAAGAGTGCCAAGTTTCGTAAAATTTCCTTCAAAAATAGAAAAGTGATAATAGGAAAAGGAAAGTGCACTTTTTCGGTTTTCAGCGATATTTCAGGAACTGTACAAGATATCCCGGATTTCTTTTCAGAACATTAAAAGGCACGAAAATAAGAAACTTTTATCCCATTTGACCAACTCTGTCTATATTTCCGTTTAATAGATCCTAATGGTGGGCGTCGTAAAAGTGACCACCCTGTATACAGGGTATTAAAAAACGTACCGGTAGATTTTTCTATTTTGTAGTATTTTCTTTTTTCGTTCGGTAAAATTGGAATTTTCACATGAAAAGGAGTCAATTTCCCATGATATAATGGAATCCTATCATCAGTATTCTGTAAATTTCTTTATATGTGGGTGTGAATATTTTATATCTTATGTTTTCCTATAAATGGGCTGTATAGCTTGTTAGAGAATATATGTTTGTTATTATTATTATTATTATTATTATTATTACTATTATATCTGGTATGTTTTAATAAGGAATCCAATAAGATAACTAATAGATAATTATTAAAAATAATATATTTATTAAATAATCCAATACAGAAGAAAACAGATTAAAAGAAATGCCAATAAAGTAATAGGAGAGTACCAATGAGCAAATAACATAAAAAACTATGACTATGCAAAACACTTAGTGGTATTTTACTATAATTATTACAATCTGATCAAAGATGGATCAATGAGTAATGTTATACCAACTTGTATTACTAAATGAAGGTTTAATGCTAAGGGCCTACTATTAGTATCCCTTCGATTCTAATGACTTAATTACACTAATATTAGCGTGTACACAAGCACTATGCTCTGCTTTTGCAGTAACGCAATTATAAACTAACTCCAATGGTTTGGTTCTGGTCAAATTCGTGTTACCGAGGAGCTGGATGGCTTCGACATTGACGTGTTGAAGAAATCGCTATTCGGGACTCTTGGCAAATTTGTTTATTGTCTCATTAACAGTGTCCATTTCCAAGTCCCTGTGGGGGTCACTGTTTCGCAAATACCATGGTGCATTGACAATACTCCTTAGTACTTCGTTTTGGTATCGCTGGATTATTTCTATATTGCCCTTTTTTCCACAACCCCACAACTGGATGCCATATGTCCATACGGACTTAAGAATTTGTTTATACAGAAGTCTTTTATTATAGATTGACAGGGTGGAATTCCGACCAAGCAGCCAATACATGTTTCGAAATTTGATGTCCAATTCTTCTTTATTCTATTTGACATGAGCTCTCCAGCGTAGCTTAGCGTCCAATGTAATACCCAAATATTTTGCTGTATGAGCTTAGGGTACCTGGATATTATTCATACTAACAGGGATATGTTGATTTCATTTATTTGCGAAATTGGCACAGACCGATTTAGTCTCATTCAATTAGATTCGCCATTGCTTAGTCCAGTTGTTAGTTTTATTAATTGAGGTTTGCTGATTTTGTGCTGCTTCTTCGTGATCTTTGCCTACACCCAATACAGCAGTGTCGTCGACAAAATAGTCTATCGTATTATGGTATAATGCAGGTATATCGCTGGTGTATAATAGGTAGAGGATTGGCCCAAACACACTGCCCTGTAGCACACCTGCCTTTATTTCTTTTAGATCAGAGTAAGCATCTTCCTGCTTAATTTTAAAAACTCTATCCGACATGTATGATCTTGAAATTGTGTATATGGTCTGGGCAGAAGTTTTCTTAATTTGTATTTAAGTCCCTCGTGCCACACTTTGTCAAAAGCTTGCGCTACATCAAGAAAGATAGTAGAGCAAACCTTTCTTTCTTCCAATGATTTTTCAATTAAGTCTGTTATTCTATGGACTTGATCTACAGTTGAATGCGATTCTCTTAAACCAAACTGATATTCTGGTATTATGTTTTTTCCTTCAATAGTCGGTTTTATTCTTTTAAGAAGTATTTTTTTAAACAATTTTGAGATTACAGGTACTGACGAGATTGGTCTGTAAGAAGAAGCTTCATTTGGTGGTTTTCCAGGTATAGGAATCATTACCACTTCTACTACTTTCCATATATTAGGTACACATTTTAATCTTAAAGATGCGTTAATAAGATATGCAAGTTTTACGATTGCTTTACGAGGTACTTGTTTGAATTTCGCCAGTAATTAAGTCAAATCCTGAAGCTTTCTTAGTGTTAATGTTTTTTTTTAAATTTTCCAGTGCAATTTCTTTACGGGTAGAGGGTCAGATTTCACTTTCTTCCTGGGTAATATTTTCCCAGTCTAGAATGGCTTCACCCTTATTCGGTTGGAAAGTCCTTTCAAGATATTCGGCAAATCTATTAGCCTTTTGAGTATTGCTTTTTGCATATGTCCCATCTGCACTTCTAATTGGAGAATTCTGCAAGATTGGTCTCTTAAGTCTCTTAATAGCTTTCCAAAGTGAATAATCAGTTTTTAAAGTCATTTTTAATTTTTTAAATCTCTGTTTTGAGTTGTTGCGTTGCGTTCTCTACTCTAGTTTTATCTGGTGGGCATCTAGATTGATGCCAGATTCTTCTGAGTCTTCTCTTTTCGGAAATAAGGGTTCGAATTTCTTTGGGGTAATTGTTACGTTTGGTTCGTGGGGTAATATTAGGGGTGTTATCCCATGTAGCTTATTGGATATTATCAACAAATGGTATTCGTTTCTTATTGAGAATGACAAGTTGATAGTGTCTTCAAGTTGAAGTTTAAAGCTCTGTCAGTCAGTTAATCTGTTAGTCAATCTAGCAGGTATTTCCTTTTGTATACTACTATCGCCTAGTTCATATCCCAAGCCTATTCCACGTACATATAGTTTACAGATACATTTCGTGTTATAAAAAAATCAATTAAATCTGGAATTTTATTAAGATCTGCAGAGCAATATCTTGGTTTGCCAGTTGAAACTGTTTCACATTTTAGTTGGCTGACTGCTTGCAGTAGTTTTTTGTATTTGTTAGACTACATCCCCATTGAATGTGTTTAGCATTAAAGTCGCCCCAATGATAAATATATATCCCTGTTTATGTAGGAAGTCTAAATATTGTTCTTTTTGAGAACATGTCTAGGCGGACAGTAAACTGCATAGAGAGTGATGTTGTATTTTTTTGTTTTAACATTTACAGAAGCAGCTTGAAATTTATGTGTTTTATATCTCATCTCTTGGTTATACTCAATTGTTTCCTTGATTGTGATATCACTATCACCTCTGGCTGTATTTCCAGGATGAATGGTGTGATATACTTTATATTCTTTGAATTTGATGAATGACTCTCTTGTAAAATGAGTCTTGGAAATACGACATGTGCCATTTTTTTTTATATATCTAGGATTGCTAGCAATTCTTGTTGGTGTTGCAAGAGTCCATTGGCATTCCATTCCATAATCGGAATGATACTTGACATTGCGGTTTTTGGGAATAGCTCCTTTAGTGCTATGTTCAAGTCTGCTTATAAGGTCATCCATTTTTGTTAATATCTCGATAATTTGGTGAAGAGAGTTTTGAATTAAAGCGTTTTGATCTTGCTTTTGGGTATCCATTTTTATTATTATTTTCGGACTTGTTTACGACTGCTTGTCTGTATAACTTTTTCTCTGTACTTGTGCTGGCTACAGGCATTTGTTGCCCTATTTCCATTTCTCTGTGGCTTTTTAGGAAGATTTGTTTTTTTTATTTGTCTTTGTAATTTTTGCATTTCTTTTGCAACCATGCATCCTCTATAGTTTGCTGGATGTTCTCCTCCACAGTGAACATATTTTGGGTGAGCATTTTGTTGTTTATCACAGTTTATTGTCAAGTGCTTTGTGGTACATCTGACACAGCGCGGTTCCATGGCACATGATTTTTGGGTATGACCATACGCTTGACATTTCTTGCATTGCGGTACAAGCCTAGATTTTCTCAGGGTAGGATTTCAACTCCTACTCCTAATATATTTTTCATTCCATAGATTTTATCAACACTCTCATCGTAGTTGAATGAGAGCATGTACATATTTAGAGGTTTTCTTGTACCGTATTTTGGTTAAGACGTGGCAGCAATGAGTTTTTAGCCACGTTTTTTCATTTCCTGGACAATATGATCGGGTTTATGGAATGATGCAGTTTGTTGGCCATAACTTTAATTGGCCTATTTTGCTTATTCTCATAAGAATGCCCAATATATGCTTTTTCGTTCGTTGTTGCTGAGAGTTTTTCAAATTCTATCTCATCTTGGACATTAATTTTAATGTGTTTATGACTTTAATCTGAGCGTTAGGAATTTGATTTACCATAACATGCAGTTCATTAAAATTATTATCAATGTCCACTATAATAGGTGGAGGTGCAAGTATTTTTTTAGGTTTTTCGACAATAGCTCTGTTAGTGCTTTGTTTTGGTGATGTCGGTGAGGTATTGATTTTTCTTTTCTTAGTATTTTTCGCACGAATCCACCCTGTCTCTCGAGCTAATTCTTCTTCTGTGGTATTCTTCTGTCAGTTCTTGCTGCCGCCGCTGTTTCTGGTGCTGCTGCTGCTGTAGTTGTTGGTTCTGTGTGTTAAATAATTGTTGTTATTTTTCTTGAATAGCAGCGATTTGTTGCTTCAAGTCCTCCATAATATTGAAGTTTTCTTCTCTTTCATGTTGCAAAGTATTATATAGTGCTTGCTCATTTTGGGTATTTGGAATACATGTCTTGGACATGATTGCGTTATATTTTGTTTATTTGACTATAATGTGAACGTGGAATGTTTATTTATTGATAATAAAAAAGCTTTTGACTCAATCAAAAGTTGAAGATACCAACAAAATTAAGAAACTTAATGGCCCTGACAATAAATAACAGACAGCAACAGTACTATTGCAACATGGAAGAACTGGGAAATTTGAAACAAATATAGGAGTACGGCAAGCCGATGATACAATATCTGCCACATCGTTCAATACGATACTAGAATAAAACCTAAGAAAGATCAAAAAAGGGGAACTATAAGAACAAATGGAGCACATATAGTGGCACATGCAGACGATGTAGTAATAATAACCAAACAAAGGAAACTATTCGAAGAAATAGTTAAGGAATTATGGACAGAAGGGAGAAAGACGTGAATAAATGTAGAAAAAAACAAATTACTAAGAATAGGAAAATTATACAAAAGAGGAACTGCGGCCATAGGTAACTACGAATTTGAGGAAGTAGAGAACTACAAGTACTTGGCACGGTGGTAAATAACAACAATTAAAAACGAAATGCGATAAACGAAAAATTGCAAACCACGAATCGATCATATTATGCAAACAGTCAAATATCAGTAGTAAGAGCATACATAAATCAACAAAATAAAAGTATAGAAAACCATGGTTCCAAAACTTCCTCAGCTGAAACAATGAGAATCACACAAAAATAACTAGAAACGATAAAGGTGCTAGAAAGAATGATCATGAGAAGTATACTTGGACCACTTAAAGATGAGAATGACGAACCAAGAAGAAGAAAAAAACTGATAAATTTGTGAGGAGACAGGAGAGGCCGTGGCAAACAACACATAAGCGGCAAGAATTAGATGGTTGGGACATATATGGAGGTCAAATTATGAATGATGGCTAAGAATAATAACAGAATGGGAACCTAGTGGTAACAGAAGAAGAGGAAGACCAAGAAAAAGATGGAAAGAAGAATTAGAAACGACCCGAGCTCACTTGGAATTAGGAATTGGAAAGAGGTAGTGTTAGACAGAAGAAATGGTGAAGAATAATTGAACAAATGAAGAAGAAAAATTGGGACTGATCCACCCAACTATGAATCAGAAGGGCTCCAAGAGGACGCCCAAAATTCCACAAGCCAAATAAGAAGATTATTCTTTTTTGTGTGTAAACGCCATTTATGGGCATTAGCTCAAAAAGTATATATCTGGTACGTTTTTCATTGAACATTTGGATTAGTATTTTGAACAGGTTAGTAGATCCGGTTATCTTACCAAACCGATTAACAGGCGCTGCTTACCGTAACTTTGTGCAGAACACAATGAGTGATCTTTTAGATGACATTACTTTGAACAGAAGGCAATAAATATGTTTCCTACACGATGGTGCTCCAGTGCATTTGTCGAATACAGTTATTTAAACGAAACTTTGGACAAAGACGAGTGGAAGGGGCGGACTTGTATCCTGGCCTAAAAGATCAACTGATTTTAACCCCCCTGATTTCTTTTATTAGGGATATTTGAAAAAATTTAGTGCACGCTATGCCTTTTAAGGCCCAGTTGTACGATCGTGGATCACCTTGGCCATAGTTCAGTTACCTAGGATACAATTGTTAATACAATGGTATCCAAGGCTACTGAACCATGGTCAAGGATGATCCACGATCGTACGACTGGGCCTAAGGCTAATGGATCATCATTGACCATGGTTCAGTTACCTAGGATACAATTGTTAATACAATGGTATCCTGAGAAACTGAAACACGATCAGAGATAGTCTACGTTCGTACAACTGGACCTGAGGCCCAGTTGTACGATCATGGATCGTCCTTGACGCTGGTTCAGTTACCTTACAATGGTTAGTACAATGATTACTGATAACTGGGATTAAATGGCCTCGAGGAGCTACAACAATTAGTAGATCAAGGATGCCGCCGAATCGTGATGTCGGCGGAGATGTCGTGGCTGCTGTAAAATGGATGAAAGGCACTTTGAACATCTTATTTGACTGTTTGCATCTCTTGTTTGTTCATAAATATTGTTAGTTTATTTGTTGGTAAATAAATATTAAATAGTTATTTTTATGTTATGTGTTAAGTGTATAACAAGTGTTTTTTAGTTCACGAAAAATCCTTTTACATCGAGCCCGTAAGGTCGAAATCCTAAAGGGTTTGAGTCGACCAAAAAACACGTTTCTGCACAAAATATAATAGTTATTTATATATCAAGTGAGTCAAGTGGATATTTGTTCACGAGAATAAAATTAAAAAAATTGAAATTTATTCGAGTGAAATTTTATTGAATCCAGTAGTCAATTGAAAACTTTTAAATCACGCAAAATCAATAATATACATAATTTTCATAGAATATGTTTGACTCATGGGTACCAACTTTTCCTCTACTGCATTTGAAACCCGTATGTTACAAAAACACTAAAATGGCCTTTTTAAAATATGGTTTGGACAATAGTTAGTTTGACTTTCCACCGACTTAATATTATAAAAGTTAAATGTGTAACTACCAAACTGTTGTTTAATTAATTAAATAAAATATTATATAAACACGCGAATTAATAATGTTTTTCACACGAATAAATTAGCAAACTCGCCTTGTCAGGCTCGTGGCTAATTCTAATCCTAATTTGTCAATATACTGTTTGTTGTAGGTGTAGTATAGTAGATTTGTTTGTAAATATATATTGCATGTATAATACAATTCATCTGATAGTACATGTTACATTTCTCAGAAATTTGTTATTTTATTTTCCTGACAACACCGTCAATTTCTCCTGGCTCCTTAGTTTAACATATGAGAGCCAAAGTGGATCAAGTCCTAAAGTATTAAAAATACGTTTGTTGCGGATTAATACTTGTTAAAGGTGTATATTTTCGGAGCCACAGCCAACCAAGTCCAAGTCCCTGCTATTACTATTTTTTAATAGATATCAGCAGTTGTCTTAGCCTGACAAAACTTCATAAAGTTTACGCGGTAAAGTGGATCAAGTCCAAAATCGTAGCATGTGGTTTTTGTTTTTGTACTTGTGCACGTGTTGGTCGGCAAAACTTGATAATAATGGATTCAGTTGAATGTGTGGACTTATCTGATTCATCTATGTGTCTTCGCAAAATAAATCAACTACTTCAGAATCTAAAGTATGATAAAACAACAATTTATAACATAACCTCTTCATTTGATGTTCTGTTTTTTGTTGTTTTCACTGTCGCTTATCCATAATTATTCTGAAATTTATTATGTTGTCTATCGGAGACTTATTGACAAAAAGGGAGATCATGCATACTTTTTCTTTCAAGATAACTCCGATCCAAAGCAGGTGGAACTAATAGCAGCTTCATCTTCGTCACTTACTGGGCCAAGTAGGCCTATTCAAGAAGACGAGCAGGCAAATTCAGAAAGGGGTATAAAAAGAAATAAAAATAAAAACACATGAAAAAAAAAGAGGCAGAATTTAAGAAACAGTGGACTTGTAAAAGGCATTCAGTAAAAGGCTAGGAAATTTCAAAAAGTGCTTTATAAACGCACCATGTCACTGTAAAAGAATTGTATCCAAAAATTCACAGAGGACGAATGAAAGCAAACAAAATGTGTATATTAGGACTTCAGTTGTGAACTGTGAATACAATATGATTTGGTCAACAAGTTTTAGAATAAAGAGCACTTAAAGTGCAAAAGTGTTCAATTAATTAAATTCAAATAACAAGTTAAAGTAAATGTTGAAGATGATTTCCATTGTTTTCTAAAGAAAAGTATAGCCTGATTTCGAACTCCTCGCGAACTTTCTGAAAAGTTTGTCTAGAAATAGCTCGACATTATTGTGCTATTCTTTCTCATAATGGTTAAATAGTATCTGGTTGCGTTTTATAAACTACAAATTTCTAGTGACCCCATAAAAAAAATCTAGAAGTATTAGATTTGATGATCTAGGAGGCCATTCGATAGGGCCTCTTCTTCTAATCCACCAATTTGGATAGTAACGCTCTAACCATGTTCTAACTGGAAGTGCATATTGAGAAGGGCCGCCAGCTTGTTGAAAATGTAATGTATGTTCGGTATGTCCATCATTTCCATGTTCATCTGTTTGGTTTTCAACCTCCTGAAGTATGAGAGGCTCAATGGATTCATTCAGAAAATTAGCATAAATTTCGCTGTTCAATTTAATGAATTTTATTTTTATAACTTATCACTTGAAATCTGTAGTTTATCAAACATAAATAAATAAAGAACCAGATACTATTAAACAATTACGAGATATAATAACACAAGAATGTCGAGCTATTACTAGATAAACCTTAAACCTTTCATAAAGTTCGCGAGACGTTTGAAAGCAGGTTATATTTTTGCTTAGAACACACTGGAAACCATTTCCAACAGTTGCTTTAACATATTATTTGATTTTAATTAATTGAACACTTTTGCACTTTATATGCACTTAATTCGGAAAGTAGTTCACCAAATCATATTGTATTAATAATGACTAGAAAGCATTTTTCAAGAGCTTTCCAAGTATGTATCACAAGTAACGGGGTGCCATTTAAATTTTTAAATGAAGTTGGCTGTGACTTTAAGGGTGCGTAGGGGGTCGACACTACCTACGTCATTTTCGTTCCCCTTTCGAACCCCCCTAACGGTTTAGAGTAATTTTAAAAATAATCAGGGGTTCTATGAAAAAAGTCGATGGCAACTTTTCAAATTGACACCCTGTATAGAAGAAACTTGCAAAAACCTTTAATTGAAATATTTCAAGTGTTATAATCTCTTCTTTCTAGCTTTGACAGCTGCAAATTCGGAAATCACATCTTAAAAATTAATACTTTGTGCTGCCCCGTGTTCGATCGTTAACATTGCAAGATTGTTTAGGCTCGGGTTGCTCATTGTTGACCGTAAGTAGTTTTTGATTAATTTTAATTTACTAAAGGTCCTCTTGCACGAAGCAACAGATACCCAAATTGTCATAAATAACTTTAGTGCGACGATAAGATTTGGAAGGGATTCTGTAAAATCCCATTGCACGATGTATTTCAAAAAGTCTACGGATACCCAATGAGACACTGTACCATTGGCTGGTTTTATATGCCTTCTCAACCATGGTATCTCTAGGAGAAGTTCTGCTTCTGATACCTGATTTTTTTTTTGATACCCAGTGCGGCCCACCCCCGCCGCTCACCCCCTTGCTGCGCGACTGGATAGGCACCAAAGGAATAATATTGGATGCGAAAAGGTCCAGTTGGATCAATTGTATCGAGATTGTTAGGGGTCACCAATTGAAGTATTGGTGATGCGGACTCCTACGCTGCGCGAAAATCTTGAGAAGACGAAATATTTGTCAAAAAAATGTATTATTTTCTTGTAAATCGCTATAGCTTGGTGAGTTGTGGGATTAGGAGAATGGGCGACCGCTTAAAATGTGCGCCCCATGTAGGGCTAGGTCCCCCATATAATCATATGCCACTGTGCCACTTGGTTAAGTGCACAGGTGGAAAAACGTAAAATCGATGATATTCCGATCAAATCGCCTAAAAAACGCAAAACCCTTGATTTTTCAAGTAGTTCCTCATAGTTTCAGCGGTTCTCGAGATATCCCTCAAAGTTATGAGTTCCAAAAAATATATAGCAAAACAGGACTGGTAAAATAGATTTTGAGAACGGACACTGCACTCTCGATGCCATTGGTCCCATTAGACTCGATATTTTCTTTTTTCACTGTTTTTCGCAACTCGATGAAATCCAATTTCGAGAACGCCTCGACCGATACGGATGAAATTTGGACGGGTAATAGAGGGCCCAAGTGCACTTATATGCAATAAAATTAAGCGCGCAAAATATTTTCTATTTTAAATCGAACTTGATGAATTTCCTTGCAACATACAAACATACAGGGTGTCCAAGATAAGGATCAACAGCATGGGGATCACGGAAACAGTAAAAGTTACAAAGGGAGTTAAATTATAAAAAATTGGAAAAAAAGTTGCGCAGTTTACTGGTCAGTAATATTCTGTTGAGACAACCAGAAATTTCCGCTTACTTTCGGAGATATTCGATAAAATATGAAATCTTACGATTTCGATTTTATGTTTTTCTGAAGGTATTTGAAAAGGTATAAGAAAACCAAAGGCACTTTTTTATTGTCACATTTTTCAGCTCTATCAGACTGCATTTGCAAATTTTCAGTACAATGTTTCGTTTCGGAGAAATCATCATCAACATTTTTTTTTTATGTGGCCCGTAAAATACACCCTGTATTAGGGTCTACATTTTCGCATTTCCTGTTACGAATTCAAGTATTTATATCAAAGTATGGTTTCTTAAGTTTCTATTCAGAAAAAGGCTTGTTAATATATTTCGAACATTTTCTTGTAGTAGGCGTTGAAATAATGATGGCGAAGATTGAAGAATTTTTCAAGAATTTTCTTATTGTGGTATGAGAATTGTTCTGTTCATTTAATGCCACAAAGATAACAATTATTACCTACTTTTAAACCAGCATAGGAACCAAAATAGTAACAAAAAACAATTTAGAGAGAATAGTTGTTAAACATTGAAACATTATAATTATTGAGAACCACACCTATTATTTTTTTTACTGTGGTATTATAAGAATGGTTCTGTTCATCTAATTATCTTAAAATCATAAAATTAGGTGATAAATTTTGTCTTCGTCGCTCATTTCAGCGCCTACTACACCAAAATGTTCGGAATGTATCAAGAAGCATTTTTTCTGAATAAAAACATGATAAACCATTCTGTGATACGAATCGTTGAATTCGTAAGAGGAAATGCTATTTAATACAGGGAGTACTTTATTTACGGGCCATATAAAAATATAAAGTTGATGATTTCTTCGAAACGAAACTTTGTACTGAAAATTTATAAACGCTGTCTAGTAGAGCTAAAAAAAGTTGATATGAGAAAGTGCCTTTTGGTTTTTACAGCATTTCAAATAACTTCAGAAAAACATAAAAACGATATAGCAAAATTCTAGTTTTTTTTTTTAATTTTATGCCATCTTTTTAACGAAACATCTAAATTTGACTCAAGTTAATAAGTAACAAAGTTGTATGCGAAAGTACCAAATACATTCAGTGTTACTTAATTTTTTCTGCTCTTTCCAAATATGCAAACAAAATTTTAAAATATTGATATTCAGGGTGTTGTTTCGAGTCGAAACCTACTTATAAATTTCTTTAAGGTCGGACCTAGAATAAGATTTTCATTTATTATGCTAATCGACACTACAGTGGACAAAGAACATACGTAGAGTTGTCGCAAACTAAAATGATCCTGTCACGTGATCTGCGCAGAAAACCAAAGCATTGCGGACGAGCCCACTCGGACAAAATAGGGAAGGAGGACTATCAGCTGTTCAGTCAATGCGTTTGCGTCGCGTTGCGTGTTTACGTTGTAAAATGTCTTCGCATAAAACGTTCGGACAGTGCGGCGTAATTATACATAGCCAAGCTCGCGAAATTATAGCCAACGTTATTGGGTTCATGAAAAGTGAAAATTCAAAAAATTCTGCTACAAAAATTCACTTTGCGTGATGCGCCACTGTATCCGGCGATTCTAATTTACTACTCGTTTTCTCTACGCCGCTGGCTCGGCCAAGGCCGCGCAGCTAAGCCACGCCCTCTGGATCATCTCAGTTTGCGACAACTCTACCAAATATTAAAAAATATACAGGGTGTATCAGCCAAATGGAATAAATTCAATAATAAATAAATGGGGGCGTGTTCGAAAAAACGCTCGGATACGTCGATTGTTATTTTTAGTTGCGCATTTTTTTCAACAATAACTTTTTATACAGGGTGTGTCATGTGACCGTGGCCAATACCAACTTTCTTATTTTAAATGCAACACCTGGTATATTATTAAATTTTTGTATTCTTCAGAAAATTCTAGACATATTTCATGTACAATGTCCTATACCTATCTTCAACTGTTTCAAATCAATGTCCGGAACTACCTCAACCGAATATTTCCAAATCGGTGGATAGGGAGGCGAGGATCGATGGAATGGCCAGCACGATCCCCTGATCTGACGTCATTAGACTTCTTCTTATGGGGATATGTCAAAAGTATTGTATACAAAACTAAACCCCTCGACTTAGCTGACTTAAGAAGACGAATAATGCTTGCGATTAGATCGGTCACGCCTGAGATGTTGAGTAACGTTAGAAGAAATTTCTATTTAAGATTAGGATGTTGCCAAGACGTTCACGGCGAGCATTTTGAACATCTCCTCCATTGAAATTTATTGTTTTTTTTTGTTTTTTTACATTATCAAGAAATAAACAGTATTACTTATTAGTTTTTGTGTGTGTTGTAACGAATTTCTGTAATCAAATAATTTTCTTTTTTTAATGTTAATTTTTGCAATAACTCTGAAAACACTTAATATTTCCGAAACAGTTGAAGATAGGTATAGGACATTGTACATGAAATATGTCTAGAATTTTCTGAAGAATCCAAAAATTGAATAATATACCAGGTGTTGCATTTAAAATAAGAAAGTTGGTATGGGCCACGGTCACATGACACACCCTGTATAAAAAGTTTTTGTTGAAAAAAATGCGCAACTAAAAATAACAATCGACGTGTCCGAGCGTTTTTTCGAACACGCCCCCATTTATTTATTATCGAATTTATTCCATTTGGCTGATACACAGTGTATGTATAGGGTGGTTCGTAAGTTATGATTAATTGAAAAATTGGACAATATTAATTAATCACCCTGTATATAGGTTATATAGAACGATAGACCCATAAAATCTAATTTATTTAGAATCACCTCGATGTGCCGCATCTGCCATTAGTGTATGGGCATTTTCCAATGGATCACCCTGTATAAATAATAGTTAATAGATTGACGAGTTTTTAAGAATTAAAAATTTCATTCAGAATTAAAATTGTCAAGTTCATGTTGGGACATCCTTTACATAACGTATTTCGTTTTCAAGCCTCATTCTCAAAATAAACATACTTGTAAGTAAATTTAAGGTAACGTTTGGGAAAGTATATCGTGCAAACGATATTTTTTTTCGGAAATGATAGTACGAGTAGATAGTTACAGCGATGATATCTTAATGAGGCAGATCTGGAATACTGCCCCACATGTAAATTTATTTGTAGAAAAAATGCACTGGTGCACTTTTAATTAAATTAATACTCACAACCTGATTGTGCTAAATCCCCTCAGTAGAAAACGTTACATCAGGATGGATCTGAACAACTACAACAACTTAGATTTAGTTTTATGTGGAGATGGGTGGCCCAACGGAAAATACAGCAGTTTTAATTGTCTAAGATAAATGGCGGCAAACTTACAAACGTGCACCACCATCTCAGGTGGCATCATTTCATACTCTGGGCATATTGTATTTACTTATTGTATTACAAGAACACTTTACACACGACTTGGCCCCAGCTTTGATAAAGTGATTGTGGACAATTTTAAGAGACTGTAACTTATTTGCATTTCTCTTAACGAACAATACATTCGAAAATAAAAATGGAGCTATCATTGCATAAGGATATTTAGTTGTGACCTCTGCTTGCAATCATCCATGCAACCCCAAATAGACAGTATCCTAATAGCTTGTCTTTGAATATCAAATAAACGGTCCAGTATAATGGAAACTGCAGTAATTAAAGAATACTGCAGCAAGGTTGTGCAAGATACGTATGCAAGTAGCTAAGTAACTGCTCAGCAGATTGTTGTACTTCCAAATCACGCTTCTTCCAGGTCAATTTCATATCTAAGTAAATACCTAGGCACTTAGACTTAGTACTAATCACTTCATTGCAAACTGGAAGAAGTGAAAAAATCATAATTACAGATTTTCTGGAAAAGATTAGATACAAATCACTCAGTGATTTTAGACATAGAAGACCTGTGGTGTTCCATATTCATAGATGTGTCATCTACAAAAGATAGATTTGACTACCATTCGGTTGCTTGCAGAAGTCGTTGTATACAGGATGAATCAATATTCACTCCCCAGCCCTCAGATGTGTTCTACAATTAAAAAAATATAGAATATTAAGAATCCCAAAATCTCGAGAGCGAGGCCGTTTTCAGGTAAACGGCTCCCAACATGTTGGGGAACGAATATTGAGTCATCCTGTATATTAGAAACAGTAATGTACCTACCTAAAATTAACCCTGGAAGCACCAGGGTTTCTATCATGTAATGTTAGAAAAAAAAAAGCCATTAAAAAAAAAACTTTGTAGCTTTAGGAAAAAATCCCAAAAAATTTGAAAACGTTGTAAAAATGTGACATTTAAATAAATCAATGTCAATCCAGGTTTTGAAACATTCAAATGTAAAAAGTTTACCGAATTTATTCATGTCTTTTCGAAAGCTGTGTATAAAAAGATACACATACACAAAAGATGCATGAGACAATAAAGCTAATGAATGTGGGATGAACACTAAGGTTATAAAGTTAAAGGCGAGAATAAAGTTCGAGAACATTTTATTAAAATTATAGTGCTAAACATAAATTAACAAAGTTAGGCACAATATTATGTTGATCACAACAGTGTTTAAACAAAATATATATTTATATGTTGACAAACGCAATGACTAAATGCAACATTATCAATCTACACTTTACAAAGAAATAAACTCAAGTACTACAAGTATATGTATGTATGTATATATACATAAATATACGAATAATGATATTAAAATATTAAAATACATGGACGATACCAGTGGGTGACCCCATTGCGTACCGCTCACAAACAATCGGGTAAACGTTGCACATTTTTCTTAAGTAAATTTTTAGCAGTTTTTTATCTTTCAACAGGTAAAGCGGGGCTATACTAGAATGTCATTTCGAAAACCCTAATAAACAGAACTTATATGAGAAATTATAGTAGGCCATTTTTTTTTCACCTATACAAGCGATGACTATTTAACAAGACTAACAACTGCTGTCGAATTTAATTCATTCTGCGTGTCAATTAAAAGATTCGATGCAACGGTATTCATCGTCAGTTTGAAATAATCTCATGTAATACTAAGCGGATGTTGATGGGAGGGGAGCCCGGGCCCCTGGGTGCCTGCGGGTAGTCAACGAAAGCGGCGGATGGAAATCATACTTTGAGAGAAAAAGGGGTGTGTGGGGTGCCCAGTGCCCGAGCTTCCCCCGGTGCCCGCTCGACTAACAACTAAAAGATATGTGCTCAACGGGGCAGTGGCCAAAATTCAAGACAAAATCTACAACGAACTGTATTGAAATTTATTACAAATCATTTGTATATAGGGTCGGTACAAAAGGAACGCGAGAATTTAGAGTGCCTTCCGATAAAACACTGTCACAATTTTTATACAAACATTTTATTTTACAAAATGATTCCCGTTTGTTTGGTTTACTTCAAGCTTCAGCGGGCTCAAAATAATTCTCCTTATATGCCTATTATATATTCACTTTTTTGGTTTTAGAATTTCAATTCATTTACTCTAACTAGCTTTTTTTTACAATCACAAAGCTCAAAACGAAAAAGCTCGTTATATTGTAGTCGTCTTCCATGTTTTAACTTTACAATATAAATTTCAATACAGCCCACCTCAAGCTGTACGTTATGTTTTATTTTTTGTTTAGTTTATGTTACGTGTTTGTGCTGCATAGGTCGGAGGCGCACCGAACCCCGACACCGTAGTTGAACAGGATGGGCCCACGGAGGGGGTGGTCTCTCAATATATACAATGGCATGTGCAAGCTTTTCTGTCTCCAGCAAGGCCCTCATTATGCCTCATTACCATCAGGGGTGGGACAGAACGGGGTTGTTGGTTTGATGTCCGGTGCGCCCCCAGGCCGGCCCGGTTCGACCCTCGGTTTAGCAAACAACAGCGGAGATGGGGTTCTCGGTGATATGAATGACGGAAGTGGGCCACTGCCCAGTAGAATACTTGGATTTGAGCAGTTCTTCTATCGACGCTTTGCGGAATTGCGCCATTTTGGTTGGTGACAACGGGGCCACTGCAACAGAAACAATTGAGGTTATCAGAAATATGTACTACGATTGTTTGGTGGGACGAGGGATGGTTTTATACTAATACACTGGACGGACTCTCGGGGGTTTGGTGAGGGAACAGTAGACTACAAAAAAGTTATTAAATAATTAAAGATAAAAGAGTAAACTGTATTAGAGAATTTCTCATGTTAAAAATATGCTACTTGTTCATTTAATACCTACAAGAAAGGTTCAAATCAATTTTTACTATTATTATTGAATTATAAGTCACAGCAATAAAATTTTACACCTTTCCAAAGGATTTAGGTCCATAATCAACCACATTTTTGTGGTATTACTTATGACACTTTTTTCTTGCAAAGTCCAGCCAATATTACATTACAAGAAAAAAAAATTAAACAATTATATAGAATTCATAAGTTGCAACAAACATAAGTGCAGAGATAAAACCAGAGTGTAAATAAAATACATATGATGTATAGATAAAACATACAAACAGTCTATAAATACAAATTCTTGGTAAATAATAAAATATAAATTTTAGATTGACGCTAAGCTTGACAAATAATTTATTGAGAAGCTAAAAAAAAATTATTGAAAAAAAATTGCAAGTTAATAAGTAGAAACTGCAGATGAGTAATATTTGCAACAATACCAAAAACTAAATGTATTTTTTAAATACATTAATGTAATATTGTATAAAAAAAGTTGCTTGTCTTTGTTTAAAATATATTTATTTATTTAACAAGAGCCTGTTTCGGTGCTGCGGCCAATTACTGCCGCCAAGGGACAATCTACAACATATTGCCTGCATAGTGGGCTCTTTAAAGTCGGCCATTGAAAATCTCCAATATCAATATCATGTTCCATTAGAGAAAGCTATTATTTCATGTACTATCAAATTGTGTGTGGATGTTTAAGACCATGATATGAATAAAGAGATATTTCCAACATAGGTAGGTCACTCCTTGGCAACAGTAACTAGCAACAGCAGCTAAAATGGGTTGATAATTAAACATTAAAAACAAAGAGTAAATAATGAATAAATATTTTATAAATACAATTAATAGTTAGCAGTTTAATAAATAAATAAATAGCCTTATGTCAACAAAAATATAGGCATAAAATTCATATGTTCAGTTTTAGAAAATAAAAGTCAATCTTAATAGAGTAACCTATGTAACCAAACTTACATATGGCAGAGAACTTGTTTCATGGTATAACTTTCAATTCATTTTTGGGTTAAGAATGCTAAAATTGACTTATTAACGAGCTTTTTATACTATATTTTAACAATTTGTGTCGTTTTTAAATAAAATAAATATGTATTTTCTATAAATAATTCAGATATTTAATACGAGTTGGTAACACTCATTTCACATTTGTTTATTTGAAGTTTAAATTATTCTGGTTACAAAAGAGTGAAAAAATGAGCTGCTCTGACACTTTTTTTCTTCACGGTTTTTGAACAATTGAAGAATCACATATTTTATGAACACAAATTAATGAAACAAACTGTGAATATTATATCGAACATAGAAAAAAATATTTTTATATACTGATTGTTATTAACAAATAAGTTTATATATTTCATGAGAAATTCGCTAAATCACATCCTAAATTAGTAATAAATCCAAAAAAACTAGACTCTGAATTCTAAAACGGATCTCATCAACACCATTTCTCCAACATTTTACACTATCTGTGACGAGAGGCGAATCTGCGGTCTGCATTTTAACTAAAATCACATCCCGGACAAATTCGCCTCGTCAACTAGCCATAAATAAAAACGTAACATCAAACCTAAGCTAAAAGAAAAATATCAACAGGTTCTCCAGCAAACGTTTCAGAAGTCACCAGACTGCTGAAAAGTGTGCCCTATATAATCATTATAAACAACTAAACTGTAAATGAAAGGTGTGTGTTAATCTGTTGGCGTGAGTGCTCTAATCGAAATAAAACTATTTATAATATAAATCCAACTAAAGGTACTCGATGCAACACATGCAAATAAATGTGACATAAAAAGTATGATGCACGCATAATCAAATTGGGGAGAAATATTTTAAATATTTGGGGTTAATCGCCAAACAATAAATAATATATAAAGCTAACTACGATATACTTTCCATAGTCAATATATAGGAAATAATACCTGACGCAAAGAAATGGAAAGGTAAACGCTGAAGACAATTTATTTCACATAAATTGTCTTTGTAAAAGTCTATTTACATCAGCATCTGCATAAAGAGAAAATAAATGCAAAAGAGAGTGCGTCTCGCACGCAATACCAACTCACAAATACAGTCCCAAGGGTCATGCCACTGTCAACCTAGAAAAAAAACTACACCAAAAAGAGACATTGTATAAAATAATGTGCGTGACATTAGCGGCAGGTTTAAACCAGCAATCAGTTTTTTACATTAAGTGTACATTTACTTTACTTCTTCGTTAATATTGTTTAATTGAATAAATATATCAAAATTAATAGCGATTTGAACATTTTATAAGGGTGCATTCATTGAATTATTTATTAGTTATTTTAATATTTCAGAGCTTGAGACCCCAAAGGGGGCGGACAATTCATGGACACCCTGTATATATAAGGTGATTTAAAAGGTAAAAGGGATTTTAAGGAATTTTGCAATGGAACTGCAATACAAATGATTATTAGTGAAACTTCCGAATACACGAAGATTAGTGTGAATTCTCATGAATAAGCGATGATCCAGATGTATACGATTTCGATATCACCGACCATATTTTTCGGCTAAAACTGCTACATTTTCATAGCACATTCCATAAATAAAAATCACATCAGAGTGGGCAGTTACTGACAAAATTGATATGTGCATCTATATAATAGAAATTTTTGAAAAAATAAACACCATGTGCAGCACCCGAGGTGGACATTTACCAGATATCGTTTGTCACACATAATTTTACAGTTTCTGTACTGATGTCAATACATTATCAAATCGCTATTATTATTGATTCAAAAGTATATTTGCAATACTGTTCATAGGCAATAAAAAGCTAATAATAATCACAATAATATTACAAAGTGGGCAACAATTTTTAATGCTTGGTTTGAAAGTTGATGCACCTGATGAGTTGGCAGCATGCACTTGTGTTGATTTAGAATTTATACCGATTAAGGAATTGGTACACGTGCATGTGAAATAACAAAATCCTCCGAGACCATTTCAGCTTAAACAGTGATTTCAGAGGTTCCAACATAAAAATGCTTTGGTTACAGTTTTTAGCAAAGTTCTGCCAACTCCACCAATCTGTGTTGCTCAGCCTGTACGAGAAAGTTGGATGCACTTGTCACTGGTTTCCTTTAGCTGGTAAGCTCACGCACACTTGGAGAATGTCTGTGTTTCAGTTCAGTGTTAGCATATTTCCCAAAATCACTCAAAATCACCCTGTTAGTATATTGCGCGCTCGATATAAAAAATGCGTGGCACCCATTATTTTCCGCTGGTTAAGTATGTTAGTTTAGGCAATGAGGTACTTTTTTTTGGAGACTTACATGAAGAAACGTGGGACCGCGGACAGGCCGGTCTAGTAACATTTACCTTCAACTGAGGCAGCGCTACTGACCCTCCGGCCCACTCGAACCGCTAAAACAACAGCACAGCCTTCATACATCCGCCAAATAATTTAGCCCCATATTAGATCAGCACCCCCTGCTAGGGTATAACGCGTGCCGGTGTTTATTTCAATTGCAAGTGCACATTTACGTAAAAAACGAAACATACATAATAAGCTGATGGACGGTATAAAAATATAAATACAAAAATATGAAGTTAGTTTACGAGTATGATCGTGTGGATTTATTTAATTAAATATCTATGATTGATGTGGATAATTTTGTCGGAACGACTAGCAAGGAGCCGAGGGCTTGAAATGAATAGCTGAAAAAAGAATCAAATTAAAAAATAACTAAAATCGTAAAAACTATACACCGCTTGCTAACATGTAGTCAAAATTGTGGAAACAGGCGTGAGAGGCGTTAAAATATGATCATCTTAAACTGTGTCCAAATATCAACGAACAACCATTCAATAATTTTATTTTTATATCAACCAATACACATTTACAATTTGTATACGTCAAATAAAAATATAGAACTGTCTAATAAATAGCGTTGGCACTGTGAAAGTGGTAATGTTATTTTTTTGTGGTCGTGTATAATGAGCTTTAGTTACTAACACCAAATAAATATACATCAAAGATAATAATTAACGGCGTGATAAATATTTGTGAACATGTAACACATCTTAATGCTTTGGAAAGACAGATTTTGCAGCTTCACAGCCAATCGACACGATCACAATCGTTCAGTACTTCTCGAGGACTGGCTCGATCTTTGGACACAGTTTAACAGAGCTCGCTGCGTTACGACATAAACATGAACATGGATGACAATTTATTATAAATAAACGAAATGAAACCATTTATTTGAGAGTAAATAAATTTGATAATACATACCATTCGCGCAATCCACGCAATGCAAACATTGTAAAAACAAAAAATAAACTCAGTGTTTTGTATCGGTGTAAATGCCAATATAAGAAATAAACCAAAAAACTAATTATAACAACAATTCTGGTATCGGTTTTGTTGCCAAGCTGTGTCAGCGTGTTGGATGTGTGTAGAAAAAATTAAGCAGAACCAATATCTAAAAACTAACGCAAAGTGTCCGTTCGTTTCTGCATCCTCGACTGTGTTTGTACGTGTGCTTGTAATTGTGTGTTTGTGTCTGTTTGTCCTCTTTGTACAATGGGTGTGCCTCTAGACAAGCTATACACACACCAACTGTGCCAAAAGTTACTTACAAAAAATCAAAACTGGTCACCTACAATACGTTCGTTTACCATTCTAAGAACATCGAAATGCCCTAAAGGGGGACGTACGACACAGGAGAAAAATACACAGATACTTATATCACAACTAAGCTCATCAATAAACCATCCTCTACTGTTTGTTTCAGCTCACATCACTAAGTTTCGTTACTGTATAATCGTAAGGGTAAAATGTATCCATTAAAAATGTCGAGTTTAAGCGGCCTCTTTACATCTCTCTACCGTAAATTGTTAATGTTAATGAGAACGACGACGGGGTATCAGTAGTTCTTAGATTGTTATAGACTTACCGTATCCCTCCCCCTGGAGGAAGAGGCGGAAAGCCTCGCTCACTTTGCCCGGCTGCTCTTCCAAGACCATTCCGCAATCTGATATCTAAAACACACAAAATCAGAATTAATCAAATTAGACACACATTTGTTCCCAAAATGTAAGATAACTCCTGTAAATTAACAAATGCACAAACCAAGAATTCATGACAATTTTATGGAAGATAAGTTTTTTAACCAATCTTACAAATTTCTTCATCAACTTAAAAAAACTTTTCGGGATGTATATATTTTTTATGCATATCATTTTTAAAAATCAAATTGATTAATGTTTCTTCATCTAATTTTACCTTACACATTGCGGCATCTGCTGAGAAACATCAACAAAGTTAGAACATTTCTGGAGTTTTTAGTCTTGGGCACTCTGTATATAACACTTCTGCAGATATATTCAACTACAGTACTACTGTAACACTATATATTCTTGGTCGAGTGGCCGCGTTAATGTTTGACTAGCCAATCAGTTAAATTCTAAATGTTATGTGATTTTTTGGACCCTTTTCGGTGGTCTTAGCTCCTTCCGTATCTTAAAACTATATGTCTTATTTTTATTTACCTTCATCCAGGAAGAGTTTGTAGGATCAAGACGTCCGTTGAGTGTGACGGTGTCGTCCATGTGTGGACTATAGGAGCCCGTGATATTGATGACCGGCATGCTCAGGGTCATGCCCTCCTTCTTCTTGGTCGGGTCCATCTCCCTCTGGATGTTGAGGTCGGTGCGCCTGATATAGGAGTCGATGAAGAGCGATAGATTGGTGGCGTTCACGTTGCGCTCAAAGTAGCTCTTATAGACCTGGACAAGGTCGTGGTTCCGCTCCTCGGTATTCTAAGCCAAGCAAAAAGAAAGAGAATTTTACATTAGAGTGCAAAGAAGAAGACTTGAGTGTTGCAATTGTAATAATTACGATTGTTATTCGATTATAATAATGTTATAAAAACATTATTGGAATGTCGAGGCTCGGTAAGTTAATATTTCCTTATTTTAACCTATGTTAGACCAGGCCTGCAAAAGTGTACCCGAATAACAAAAAATAAGGCGTTAAAAGTCGATTGATTATTATTTAGTGAAACATTTAGACATTTTATCTACACTGAACAAGAAGTCTGTTTAGGGTTCTTCTCTTCTCTGCTTTCGTCATAGAAATATTTTTTCGACTTACCCTTCCGAAGTGGTGCCACATGAGGTAGTCCAGGACTCCTTGTGTCATGCCCTTGGACCTTAGGTGCCTGGCGTTGAGCTTCTGGTATCCCCACTCAATCCAGCCTGCTTGTGTGCTTACACAGTTGATGAGGCAAAGTGCCGATACCTTACCAGGGTTGCCAAGGGCGAACCTGGACAGGATGTTGGCCCCAGCCCCTACTCCAAAGCCAATGATCTGCTTCAGCCCGAAGTGGGACAGGACATAGTCCAGCTGGGTAGCCAGTTCATCAATCGTTGGATATATGTAACTAGAAATAATGATTACATTTAGAACTTGAAAAGGATGTAAATTACTTAAGCCATACATATAAATACACTCGTACGCAAGAGCACAGGTAACCAATCAGAAGTCGCAACTGCATACAATACTCAAATACAAACATACACCTATGCACAAATAATAATTTTAAAAAAACTCTATGTAAATGGTCATTCATAGATTTCTTACGCGACGCAACTCTACGGCATGACAATGCTATCGCTATGGGCATTTTCAATAGGGTCAATATGCTGTTGAAAATGCCTATAGCGATAGCATTGGCACGGTGTAGCGTTGGGTCGCGTAAGAAATCAATGAATCAGCCTTAACTCGTACACGAACACATGCACGAGGAATTTAAAGAAACTAAGAAAACTCCGGAAAATCTCAGCACAAACTGCACGAGCACCTGCACAGTATTTACTCCACCTGATTTAAAGTCGACGCGCCGCGACGCCGCCGGGAGCTGCTCTGAACAGTTAGTTGTAATGTGGGTTATCTATGTTGTAACTCAAATGTCTTACTATTGAAAAATGTCACTCATTCTAGATATTTTTACCTTGCCCGATAGTAGATAATTTTCCATGTTTAAAACATTTGGATGACAAAGTGGAATATAACTATCGTCCAAATAGATTTGTAACCCATCTGAATGCCCTAATACGAGGGTAGGTCAATAATTATTTGCAAAACAATAGAAAATAACATAATTTTGGTTATTGAGAGAAGCATGTATATGCCATCTCATGGTGAAATCCAATTAAAGTGCCTTCGGTCGCACTGTACTGATGAGACCCACCAGGTGGAAACCGGTCTTCAGTTGTCCACGGAGGTAACGAGCAAAATAAAATGCACACCATATTTTTATTATTTTGGGTTGATTCATTTTTACGTTTTAACCGTCCAAAACGCCATTTCAAGCCGTCCAAAAAGTAATATTTCGGAATGTTCTCACAATAATAGGTATCTTTCGATAGGTATTTCGACATTGACCTCAATTGACGTGAATCTTTTCCGCCGAGCCAATTCTTCCCAATTCTTCCGGTTTGGAAACAGAAAAAAGTCGCTGGAGCGATTTTTACATTGTTTGCAAATAACAAAAGTTGTTTGTTGCAATCGATTGTAAAAATGAAACCACGGGATGAATATGGCTGTAAATTTCCTCAGCAGTATATTGAGAGATGGTACCTATTACTATTAGAAACAAACCTATTTCGATAACATGCGAGCTATTTCAAATACACACACGCAAGTATATCCTGCACTAATTTATCTACCACACTGACAAACATTACAATGAAAAAGTGGAATATGAAAATGGAATTTTCCTCCAAATCGCTTTGTAACTCTCTCAGCGCCTTAATAATCTGTATCTAATGGAGGCTTAATGGAAGCCGTTTTGTAAACACAAACAGGAAGCCAAGGAAAGGCTGGGGAGCCCCCACAGAATTTAATTGAGACGCACGCGAAACTTTCGCCATCTGTTGTTTACATGAAACGATTGCCAGACGCCCACAACGTTATCATACCCCGTTTGCATTTATTACAGCCATTGCCATAATTTCGCCATGATGATGCTCTCACACATTTGGTAATTAACAAAGCGAAGGGACGACATTCCCAGTGATGGAGCATCACTGGAACATCAGAGTTGCAAGGTCGAAATAAAAATAAAGAATTTCGAGGCATAATACCTTATCATTCAAATCATTCGATATACGACAGCATCATAATAATTGTCGTAATAATTATGACAACAATGACGAAAATTCACACCACCTATTTTGGGTTCTGACTTTTAAAGGTTATCAGTGTTATTCATAAAAAAGTAAACCGCGGTTTAGCGCTGTTTTTCAAAGGTACTAAGATTAAACCACCGTTAAACCGCAGCTTAAATATTTATGAATAACACTGTACATTTTTAATCAGGCAAATGTATTAATTTCTCTTACCGAATGAAAAAAAAAGGCAACTCTTAACATTCTTAAATACATACAGGGCGGCCCACCTATTGTCGCTCGTACCATTGCTGCTAGACTAATGAAAATTGAGGAAAACATCTGATTGGAAGTAATTGGACACTTGATGTGCTACTTTTTAATATTATTTTCGAGTTACGGAGTGTACCATAAATCCGGGACACAAAATTTTTCAAAAACGGATTCCAAAAACGAAAGAATATACAAGGTGATCCATCTAAAAAATAAACCAAATTTTGTGTCCCTGATTTATGGTACACTGGTACGCTCGAAAATAATTTTAAAAAGTAGCACATTAAGTGTCCAATAACTTCCAATCAGATGTTTTCCTCAATTTTTATGAGTCTAGCAGCAATTTTCCAAGAGAGGATAGGTGGGCCACCCTGTATAAGTATATACATTTACGCGCTTCGCTTGGCGTCGAGAGTCAAACTTCCTACTGTGGCGTAAATAATTTATTTCGGCCCTATTAATCATAATTATACTAAAGGGTTTTCCAATAAGAGGTGTTATTTTGAATAGCCCGCTATTTCGGTAGATGTCACTTTTGAAGCTGTCATTTCTTGGCATTTGACAAGTAGAAACTACGCCATTAATAAAAATGGTACGATACACGCTTCAACAACGCATTGAAATTATTAAAATTCACTATAAAAATGGTGAAAATTTGGCAGAGACGGTTCGTAAAACTCGAACATTTTTGGGTCGTCGTGAAGCACCTTGTCGGACCGCAATACAGAAATTGGTGGAAAAATTCGAGCTGTTGGGACAAGTTAGTGATGAGAAGAATAAAACCCGTGCACGTCGCTCAAGAACAGCCGAGAATATTGCTGCTGTAGCCGAAAGTGTTGAAGAAAACCCAGGTTTGTCCATTCCTCGTCGTTCTTTGGAATTAGGTATTCCACAAACGTCATTACACCGTATTTTGCATAAAGATTTGGGTCTTAAGGCTTATAAAGTCCAGTTAACACAAGAACTCAAGCCGGCCGATCATCAACAACGTCGTGACTTTGCTGATTGGGTCGTTGAAATGCATGAAAATGATCCGGAATTCCATCGAAAAATCATCTTCAGTGATGAGGCCCATTTCCACCTCGGTGGCTTCGTCAACAAGCAAAATTGTCGCATCTGGGGCTCAGAAAACCCAAGAGTTATTGTTGAAAAGCCTCTCTATCCTCAACGTGTGACTGTTTGGTGCGGTTTATGGTCCGGCGGAGTCATTGGACCTTACTTTTTCGAAAATGAGGCTGGCGCAACAGTTACGGTGAATGGATTGCGCTATCAAGAGATGATTAACGATTTTTTATGGCCGGAATTGGATGGTATTGATCTGGACAACGTTCACTTTCAACAAGACGGCGCTACGTGCCACACAAGCAACGAAACCATTGATCTTTTAAGGGAAAAGTTTCCGGACCGTGTTATCTCTCGAAGAGGTGATCACAATTGGCCACCGAGATCTTGTGATTTAACACCTTGCGACTTCTTTCTTTGGGGCCACGTGAAGGAGAAGGTCTACGCCAACAGCCCAGTATCGATTCAAGACCTCAAAGATGGAATTCGTGAGGCTATCGAGGACATACAGCAGCCACTTTGCGATTTAGTTATGGAAAATTTCATGAAAAGGATTTTGTCCTGTAAGCGTGGCCGTGGTGGTCATTTGCTTGATGTTATTTTCCACTATTAACGGCATACCTTCCTCTTTGTAATGAAATAAACATCTGATGATTTATAATAAAAAATGGCATTTTTCTTTGAATATCAAAATAACACCTCTTATTGGAAAACCCTTTATTATATCATAAATCATACATTACACAAAATTTCGGCAATAGTTTTAATGTCCAAAAGTGTGGATTTGCAAACACAATTTTTTGTAATATGTAAATACGCCTTTGTCTCATCACAATCACAATCGACACTTCGCAATTATTGCAATAATTGTGAATGTCAAAATAAATAATTTAAAAAGTTAGAAATGCCCAGACATAAAAGAACAAAATAAAAGTATAGAAAACCATGGTAAGACCGAAAATAACTTCCACAGCTGAAACAATGAGAATCACACAAAAATAACTAGGAAGGATAAAGTTAATTATGCTCATTATAGTTTCTTTATATTTAATCGTTTCTACTAATTCACAATTTGAGTTAAATGATACATACGCATCTGACATTTGAAGCCAGTATGACATAATTATTATGTACAAAATCTATGAAAAACAAGCACTATGCCAAAGAACTGCAAAGAACTACATTTTCAGTTGCATTGATCTTGATTATACAGCGTGTCCCAAATATCGTGCCCACATGGCGATGTGGGCGGTACGAGCATTCGTTTTATGGAACAAAATTATCTTGATGTGTCAAGGCCTACTTATGCACAAAAATGAAAGTTTCAAAGATTAAGGCCCGTATCAATAATCCGTATTTGAGCTTGAGTTCGACTCAAGTCGTATATTTGGTTGCGTTTGGTGCATAAACGTTTATAGAAAATACGCAACCAAATAAACGACTTGAGCCGAACTCATGCTCAAGTACCGACAATAGATATTGATGAAAAACATAAAAACATTCATTTTCAATTTTGTGATCTAAGCTGTCTCGCTTGTTTGATTATAAATATTGAAGTGATATTTTCACACTATTAAGGAACTTTTTCAGCCGAGTTCAAAATTGCTCAGTCATATATCTGGTGAGTGTTGGACCTGTCTGTGATCGGTGACTTGTGTTTTTGCACTGAAACAGTGTTTTTGTGTTCGGCGCATTTTAAAATTACAGCTATCGAACAGCGTGCAAACATCAAATTTTGTATTTTACCAGAGAAATCACAGTCCGAAACTCTTGTGATGCTTAAGATGACGAAAGCCGGCAGTAACTATGCGATGAAAAAGTCGCAAGTCTACGAGTGTCTAGTGAGGCAAACATTTCGTTTGTACAAAGGCAAATGGGGTAAATGAGCAAAAGGTTTTTTTTTTATTGGTGGTGTATTTTGAGAGATTGCTACACTCTAATTTTTCTAAACTGGCGTTCACGTCATCAACATAATATGACACAATATTACAAGGTTGCAAGCTGTCCTGGGTATTTAAAAATGGCTGCAATCAGCTGTTGCGCCCGTGCAATCTTGTGCGACAGTGCGCGGTTCGTATCAAATTCGTCGACTTCTCTGCCGTTTATCGTACAGATATCAATCTTGTGGTTATGGTTTAATATCTACAATGGCAAAATATGCATTGTAATAATCGATCAAATGTAACAAGTTAAAGGTCAAAGAAGTTTGGTTATACACACATGTATGAGCATGTGTTAGTGAAAAAGATGTGGCATCGTCGCCGAAAAAATATCACGGACGCCAACATAACATGATTTATTAAATGATTGGCAGGCGAAAATTGTGTCCGCGGTTATACTCTGATTTTTCTAAACTGGCGTTCACGTCATCAAACAGCTGTGCGATGAGGTTTTTTCGTACCAACGTAATTGTTTTCGAGAATATGCATAAAAATAGTTTAAGAATCGAAATTAATCTGAGGATCATTTGTTACATAACACTGATCATCGGTGGTTATAAATAGGTAATCGGTGTATTGACCGCGGACACAATTTTCGGCTGCCAATCATGTAATAAATCATGTTATGTTGGCAGCCGTGATAATTTTTCGGCGACGATGCCTCATCTTTTTCACTAACACATGCTCATACATGTGTGTATAAGCAAACTTCTTTGACGTCTAACTTGTTACATTTGATCGATATTACAATGCATATTTTGCCATTGTAGATATTAAACCATAACCACAAGATTGATATCTGTACGATAAACGGCAGAAAAGTCGACGAATTTGATACGAACCGCGCACTATCACCGAAGAATTTTACATGCAAATTCTTCGCCGCCTAAGATGCAATCAGGAAGAAAAGTCCAGAAAACTGGGAAAGAAACGATCGGGGGTTTCTCCGTGGCAATGCTTCAGCCCTTCGGTCATTAGTGGTAAAAAATACCTCACCAGGAATAATATTAGCACCTTCGACCACCCTGATAAATAATATTTAGACAATATGGAAGTACTGTTTTGGATAGAATTCAAATATGTTATTGACAGTGTTTTAACAGAAACTATTTTTGTTTGATTTTTGTTTTGTTTAATATGGCTATCAAAGATGTATTGGGTTGATGTATCATTATCCGGTGAGATAATGATACGGTTTCTAAAGACACTTTTTATTGTGAAACAAAACGAAAGTTCCCCCAAAATATGTTACAACACCCATTCTGGAGCATAATCACCATCGACTTCAATTACTGATGGCTATTTGCTTGGAAGACGATCAATTTCAAGAAGCCCTTGTTTTTGTTGAAGCAACAAGCTATCGGCTACCAACTCATCCAAATCCTCATAGACTTTGCCTGCCAGTTTTTTAATGAGCGATTGATTCGTCCTCTTCCACAGCCGCTAGAAGGACTTGGTAATTAAAAACCGAGGGCGGAAAGACCCCTTCTGGGGTCGATAGCCTTAATAAAGATCGTTATATATATAAAATCCGATGGTCGACGTCTTACAGGCTTGTCCTCCAAGGTTGCATCACTAGATTTGAAGCGTGAAAACCACTCTCTACATTGACTTTAACTGATCGTTTCTTTGCCAAAGAATTAATTAAAATCACGAAATGAGTGAGCAGCTTTTCATCCTTTCTCAAAGTGATGAAGCATAATATGGCGAATATGGTTTTCAAGACGCATTTTTAAACAACTGGCAAAAGAATTATTACAGAATAATGCCCAAAAAAAAAAAAAAAACTGGATGATTATGCATCAACCCAATACAATATCCAATGAAATATGAATCAAATTTCAGCAATTTGGATGTAATATTAGGTAGGCACACACGACCGAGATCTTCAACGAATCCGTCCCGCCGTCCGAATCTGGCATCCCTGTCACTCCGAAATGGGCCAGATCGGCGTGACAGAGATGTCAGATATGACCCGATAAGAAATCCGTTATTGTATGGCTATACTCTAATTTTTCTAAACTGGCGTTCACGTCATCAAAATAATAAGCATAATAATGATGACACAATTTTACAAGGTTGAAGGTTGCCAGCTGTCCTGGGTATTTAAAAATGGATGCAATCAGCTGTTGCGCCCGTGCAATCCTGTGCGACAGTGCGCGGTTCGTATCAAATTAATCGACTTCTCTGCCGTTTATCGTACAGATATCAATTTTGTGGTTATGGTTTAACATCTACAATGGCAAAATATGCATTGTAATAATCGATCAAATGTAACAAGTTAAAGGTCAAAGAAGTTTGGTTATACACACATGTATGAGCATGTGTTAGTGAAAAAGATATGGCATCGTCGCCGAAAATATATCACGGCAGCCAACATAACATGATTTAGTACATGATTGGCAGGCGAAAATTGTGTCCGCGGTTAATACACCGATTACCTATTTATAACCACCAGTGATCAGTGTTATGTAACAAATGATCCTCAGATTCTCGAAAACAATCATGTTGGTATGAAAAACCTCCTCACACAGCTGTTTGATGACGTGAACGCTAGTTTAGAAAAAATAGAGTATAGCTATCGATATATTTGTAACCAAATCCAACATATTATACATTAGAAAATCATTAAACATTATGCCGTTTCCGAATACGTCATAGGCTACTATGTCTTGCGTTTGGATTAAGAAAATTGTTTAAAAATCTCAATCTTTATGAATGACACGTCGATATTAATAACATATTTAAATTAGACATAAAACGTACCTTGATACTGTCAATATATCAATTTAATTTAAACTCGATTAACAGAGTCAGAGCGTGAAACTCAAAATGCCAGTGGCGATAAAACCAATTAATTTTGAAATATTGATATTCGTGGCTAAGAAGGACTCGGCGATTCGATTTTAACCACCGTTTCCGAAATTCTCATCTTTATAAGTGCCAAGTCTTTAGTCTCATCTTTATCAGTGCCAAGATCAAAATTTGTAAAAAAACGAGAAAATTTTGCAACAATAACTGCAATTTATAACCCATTTAAAAAAAAAATTGAGAACAGACGTTCACCTTGCAGAATATTTTTTCAGGTCTCAAGAGTTTTCAATTGGCATAGGTCTTTTAAAATGCTGCAACTGTTGGATACATATGAAAGTACAAGTGACAGCTCAATACAAATTGAGAAAGCTATTCGTGGGCTGTACACGCTATATTATATGGCACGCGATGGGCTACGGGGAATTGTATGTTGCAGTCGCTGACATTCAAATGCCGCTCATAAATAATAATAATCATAATATAATAACGACAACAAAAGTAATAATCAAGATGATTATTTCTTAATTGATCCGTGCCCAATACCGTTGTGCACGGGCGGTTCTCAACATTGATCTGGAGGCGCCTTTTTTAGATCTCTTAGAATTGGGTCAAGACCGAGGCGGAAGTCCTCGAGCGCGGTAAGGCTTTTTTCGTTCAGATGCTGTAGGTGTACATAACTACGTAACAAACGTGAGAAGAGGTAGAATACTTTTACTAGGAAATATTATCGAAATGGAAGATATTCTGTACGTTCCGGGTTTAGAAACAAATTAGGTCAAATATACATTGTACACATTAATTATGGTCCCATGTGCTATTAATCCACATGTGCTCATAAGAACCTAGTTTCGATAAAGTAATTGTTGAATAATTCAAATTATACCGTACGATCAACAATTATTTAGATAAGGGGCGGCTATGACCTTGTCAGTATTATGGAACCCGCCAAAAAATGTTGAACAAGGACTTGGATATGCATACCTACAAAATACTGGGCTACCATGAATTGCTGCCACCAGATTTTAACAGACGTCTTGTATACATACTTCCAACATCTTATTTCTAAATTCTTCTTTCTTCTTTTATCTAAATAAGTGTTGATCGCACGATATACTAAATATGGAATTAAATCCAACTGAATTAAAATAGCATGATTATTAAAATTAACCTAAATCATTGGAATTAATGTTTATACAAGTGGAACAAGTGGGACACCCTATAGCTGTTTTAATTTGAATGAATTAATATGAAAATTTAAAATAATAATTCTGCTATTTTCTAGTCTTCTTCATCGTCTCGAATAGTTTTTAATGATAAACTGTTTCTCAAACTGTGATTTATTATACAAACAACGATGTAGGCCAATCTCCATTTAAGCAAAGAAAATCTTCGTGTTGTCGCCTATATCGCCTAACTGCACTAATCGCAATAAATAACCACCATAAAAAAGATAAAAAAATACCGCAGCTCAATAAAACCATTAAACCAACTAAATTCTTCTAACCTCGCTCAATCTCGCAAACACCGATTCATTGGCGCCATTTACTGAAACTTCCCCACCCGCGTGGTTGGAAAATCTCATTTTAAAGCGCCATCACAGTGTTTGCTCCGCACAAGGCGCGTGGATAATCCAGAAATATATGGCGCGTCCAAGAAAGTGCGGGGGTGGCAAAATTTATACTAAAACCCACCCCCATCCGGGGGGGGGGGGGGGGTCCACATCTGCTCTTTCACGCTAGTCAGTCGCCACACTCTCCCACAGGGACTTACTCGTCTGGCAGGGTCTGCGCTCCCTCCTCCTGTCCTGGGGCGTTCACGTGGTAAACGCAGAAGTTCTCCAGAAGGGCCCTCATGTCGATGTAGTTGAAGAACGCCTGGAAACTCGAAATATCTGAAACGGAATGTCAAGAGTTAACGTCGCCACTCGTAAATCTAATATTATATGAAATGAGGGTAAATTGCTGCAGGGGCGGCCATTAATTATGCCCTCATTTACAGGGACATTAAAATAAAACAAAAAATTAGTACCGTGTCCTTCTGCTAATTGTACAGATCACAGTTCTGATCATTTCCTCATCAGTCCCTATTGCTTTAATAATTATCACGTATTGTAAACTGTAACTATGATATGACTTAAATTTAAATATAACACGAAACCACTAACAAAACATTAGGTTCAGATCCCACTTCTGAATAATTAATAATTATTGTATTGCGTAAAGGTTATGTAAGGACCCAATCCATATTTAATAATAAATTCCGTAATTCGACGAGTCGAAACAAAAAGGCGCAAATACTTGTCTCATGCCGTCGATATGCGGCCACCCATTTCGGAACGCGTAAGATTATGTTGACCTATAATTTTATAAACACTGGGAACGCGTTCGTATATACAAAGCATGCGTCGCATTAGGTCACACATTTAGCATGGGGCCGGGGTAGAAGAGTGAAGATTAGGGGACAGTATAAATATTACTGGTGAAATTAAATAAAACCAGTTAGAATTTCCACGCGCCGCAGCTTGTTACGCTGCTCTAAGAAGACTCAAATTTTGAGCATTTATTCCTCAGGTAAATATATTACACAAGTTTATCAAGTGTACACCACACTAACAATTCTAAAGTCAATTCCATTCTAATAACGTAACCTATCTAGTGATATTACCGCGCCTTGCCGCTGGTAATGAGCGAAGTTTGATAAAGGTACACAATGTGGGTTCCTCACGCCGAAAACTGCGAAGTTCTGAATTTAACTGCATTTTATACTTTGTCCTGACAATATTTTCGTATTGACAGGAGAATATTGTAACATGCCTTCCTTTCCTTCATCGCAAACGTCTGGGCTCAAAACACAAAGTTCTACTTTTACTCTTAATAACATAATATACTATTCATGAACCTATTTTTATATTAAGATTACATATAAAGATTTATAACTGTAATGGTTCGAACCCAAAGACATTTGATAAACATTATAGCTTCATTAATCAAAAGCGTAAAATATAGTTTCGATTCGGGAAGTTTTATAATGATAAAATATGGTTTCTTAAAGCCGATTGTAGATTTATTTGCAATCTGTATTTAAATAAAGAGTTGCGTCAGGGGGACATAACTTAATTATTTCAATATAAATTATTCAACGATATTCTGGGTAAATAAATCGTATAAATACACTTGCTCAGCGTTCCGGTATTCAAGAAATATCAGCATTATGAATGAATCAACTGAATGTATGCATGTGTTTAAGTAGTTAAAAAAATATAAGTAGAATAAAGCTTTATCATACTAAACTATAATCAATTTTGAATAACATTACCTCTTAAAGTTTTTACGATCATATGACTGATATTGTTGGTAGACACAAATACTAGTAATATCACGCGATGAGGACATACAATGGGGTGCATCATTTGAAGTACTTTAATGTGTGAATTCATTTATGTGATTCGTTCCTATCCACAAGGTGGCGTTAAAATGTATTGGTAGACACAACGCTAGTAAATTTCTATGGAGTGATGACATATGTCCAAATAACCTTCTCGGCACAATTTGAAGATTTTGGTACGTGAAGTCGCTAATATCACTTTTTTTTTTTTTTTTTGTAAATACAACAGTAGTATTAAAAATTAATTAATTAATTCTGTTTTCAAAATAAAATAAATCATTCAAGGCAAAGAATATAATAAAGATTATTAAATAATTATTAAAAAAAATCTATTCCAAATTTTGAACAAATATAATTAAATAAATAATGTCCAATTTGAGTAACATAACTGTCTTTTATTTACCTGTCGCTTGCATAACCTTTTATAATAAATAAATCACATCAAATCCATATATCTATGTTTTACTTACTAACAAAAATTACTAACTGACACATGACCCATTAAACGAACCGAACTAAGTTGTCACGATTTTGATCTCAAAATCCAACATAACGTAAATTACTACCACTAAATCACGAGCCAAAAAATATTACAAATTATAAGAATTTGTAAATCACGAGCCAAACAAATATTACAAATTATGAGAATTTGTAATATTTGTTTGGCCCGTGATTTAGTGGTAGTAATTTACGTTATGATTGATTTTGAGATCAAAATCGTAACTGCCTTTTATTTACCTGTCGCTTGCATAACCTTTTAAAATGAATAAATCACGTCAAATGCATATATCTGTGTTTTACTTACTAACAAAAATTACTAACAGACACATTACCCATTAAACGAACCAAACTAAGATGTCACGATTTTGATCTCAAAATCAAACATAACGTAAATTACTACCACTAAATCACGAGCCAAACAAATATTACAAATTATAAGAATTTGTAAATCACGAGCCAAACAAATATTACAAGTTATAAGAATGTGTAAATCACGAGCCAAGCAAATATTACAAATTATGACAATTTGTACAACACTTGGGTTTGAACCCTTGCAGTTATAAATCTTTAAATGTAATCTTAATATAAAAATAGGTTGAATAATAGTATATTATATTATTAGGAGTAAAAGTGGAACTTTGTGTGGCGAGCCCACACGTTTGTCAGACGAGCGAAGTGAGTCAGACATGCCTGGGCAACATACATAGAGACCCACTTTTACTCCGAATAGCATATGCTATTTTAATTTCAAACTAAAAGTAATATTTAGTCATATCTACTCCATCTTAAAAAAAAACAATGAGCTGCCATGCTGTTATTTTCTTAAATTGGCAGTACTAAGAAAAACAGTATACTTCATTCCTTTGTGGTGGCAAACTTTTTCTAACTAAATTCGAAATGCCGTGTTTCTAATGCTAAAACTATTTTCTTCAATTTCTACTGTTCGGGATTGAAGACACTTCCTCTGGATGTATTTTTTGCCTTAACTATTTTAAATAAAAGCCAATACGGTTTAAAGCATTTTCACAAAAGTGTAGCACATTATAGCAGCATCAGGTATTCTGAACCTAAAACTTCCTAACCTAAATATCATGTCAGATATGCATATCATGTCACTCACTTTATGTACTTCAGCAAATAAAGAGTAATTTTTACTATAAACCTGTCAACAGCATCAACGAGTTTTTTTTTTTGCCGTATGAAAATAATAGTAGTTTTTGTAATACCTGTATGCTGTTTTGTAACGAGCTTTCTAAATAACCATTTATATGCGATATCACAATTACAAGTAGATCGACCGCTATAGTAATGAATTTATAAGTCCAGGAACTCATATTTTACAGTACGAGTGAGACGCTCAAAGACGAGGCGGCGAAGGAGCTCGAAACGAGTACTGTAAATAGTTCAAGAGGAATGTCGTTATGTATTTTTTTCACTCCCTGCATGGTAAGTACACTGTTATAACATTGATTTAGTGGAAGTAAGTCCCACTTACCGATAAAGCTTTGGTTACTATGAGCAACGGGAAGTAAGTAATCACTTACTTCCCTCAGGGTAGTAAGTAAAATAATTTCAATAGCGTTCTTTCTCTGGCACCAGTCTTTGAAACACTTTTGATAACACCCCTTCGACTTCTCCGGCAGTAGGAAGGAACAGGCAGCATCTGCAGCTTCTTCAATTGCCATTTCTGGTTTATTTTCATTGGAATTCATTTTACAACTGAACGAATGCAATTTCTGACATTTACACTTTGTTTGAAAAATAGTCTTAGCAACCAAAGCCGTACTGACATTTTGTTCATGTTGCGAATATAAATTAATCAAACACAAACAGTTAAACCAACTTCAGGAGTGGAAAAACTGTTATAAGCAATTCGAGAGGTAAGTTTTGACCAGTCTCGGTCTTTATTGCTAGCCCTCGCTATCGCTCGGGCGCAAACTCGACCTCGACTGGTAAAAGATACTTACCTCTCTTAATGCTTAAATAACTATTATTTCATCCTGTGTCAAATTTTGGTTAAAAAAAAACATTTAAATTAATTTTAATATGATTTAGAAAATGCTCCAATCTAGTAACATTTTCGGAACATGAATAGCAACGGATGTTTGGCAATTTTACAACAATTTGCAACAATTGTTAGCAACAATTTACCGACTAGGCTGGTTTTTGCATTTTCCCGGACTGAAACTGTTGAAGTTGGAATTTGACAAAATATTTTTCGTACTTATCACTTTCGGTGTCCTGCATTATTTTTCATAGATTGCAAAATAATTAAAGACATTCAAAAGATAAAATTAAATTATGATCAGAATCAAATTAATACACATATCATCAAAATGTCATTCTCGAGTGACGTTTGGTCAATAAAATACCCATTTAAATAAAATCATAGTTTAAAAACGAAAACTGATGATGATTCAGTGATGTGTGGTACAACAAATGTACCAAACATGTGTGGTATACCAAACAATGTTGTTTGTCACACGTACCTAAATTAAGTTTTTACTGACGTATCGCTACTGATTCTGGATGAGCCGGAGGTGAGTCTGATGAGACCGAATAACTATTCGTCCGAAAAAACTTTATTTTAGGTACTTGTAACAAAAATAGCTATTTTATTTGACTTATCTGAAAACACCGTAATTCCATCAGTTTTGATACTTACGGAAAGGTGACTTTTTCAGAACAGCGCACAGAAAACTTTTCCCGATCTCTGATTTTTTCCGTGCGCTAAATAAAGTAATAATAAATTATAATAAAAATAATAAAGTATAATAAACAGTAATGCAATGACTTCCGTCATTGCAATCTTATCCATCCTTCCATCATGCAATCTTATTTCCGGACTCGTGATGAAATATACTATTTTATTATACTTATCTGAAATAACCTTGTTTACACGGAAAAAATTTCCCGTGCGCTGTTCAGAATATGTCACGTTATTGTCAAAACGATATGGTTATTTCAGTAATAAGTAAAAAAGTACAATACAAAATATCGTTCAATACACGTCCGGAAATGGTTTTTCCGTGCTTGCATGACGTCCCTTGTTCGCTACGCCTCACACGGGAAAACGTCATGCGCGCATGGAAAACCTCCCTTGTTCGCTACGCCTCACACGGGAAACGTCATGCGCGCACGGAAAACCCTTATTTCCAGACTCGTAATGAAATATACTATTTCGTCCCAGGACGATAAATGAGTATCCTCAGTAATCGATGTTTCGATTAAATATCACTAAACCAATGTTTAACGAAAAGATGATGTTTCCGTTCAGATTTCGGGCCGAAAAGCGTGCATTATGTTACAATCGAATAAAAAATAAAGTAACAAAACTAAAGTCCTGTTGCGATCTTAAAATTATGATTTTTGACAGTATATAGCAAAAAACGATGCAAATACAACATCTTGCCATGCAACGAGCATTGATTTAGATATCACGGATGCTAATAATTCCGTGTAGTAACACAATAAAATATTTCTATTCTATTCTATTTTCATTCTAGTTATCAAGTATTGTACACTGTGAATATGTTGCAACTTAAATTTAATTCTAAATAGAAACTTCTAGCAGTCTATGTTGTGTCAAAGTCAATTAATATTTTTGGCAGTATAATATGACTAAAATAATGTAAATACAACCTAATGTCTTAAACAGGGCTAATTCAGGTCACATTTCTGATCATACTGCAGACAGGTAATAGACAAGTAAACAAGTAATATATGTACACCGCAATCAATATTTACGACTTTAATATACAAACAACATGAACCCATGTACAGCCGTGTTAAAACTTGTGTTGTACACAGACAGGCTGTTGTAAGTGGTGTTTAAAAATATGTTGTACAGAATTAGTTGGCTGTATATTTTGTCAATGATAGATGCATTTCAGAATTATCAAAGTGACAACTAACAGTGACATTTTTAGATTGTATTATTTATATGAAATTAAATTTCTCTAGATCTTTAGTATATTATTTTTTCTACGATTAAAACTTTATCGGTGATTGTGTTTTTACTCTACACAGGTTCACACTGTATCATTAAATAAATAGACCTAGATCTAACCTTTCAAAATATTTGTATGTACAACACTTTTTTGAACTTTGTGAAATTAAGTCACATTCGCACAGCATAAATGCTGTACAAGACTTTAATGAACACGACTGTACAGGGTGGCCCAATTTGGATGTTTCTATAGGGGATCTCGGTAACTAGAAGAGATAGAGAAAATCGGATGGCGTATCCTCGATCTCTTTTTACAAGACCAACTCAATGGTGAAAACAAAAATTGGCTATCGTCTTTTGTTTTCTAGTTATGGCTAAAAATTCATTATTTTACATTTTCGATTTTTATCAATATTTCATTTATTTGTCATTTTATTAAGATACGAGTTGCATGTTCTTTAGGCACTTTTCTACGGTGAATTGAATGAGTTTTACAGAATTTTGATATCTCCGTTAATAACCAAGATACAATACAAAGTTGTGTTTTTTTAAATAGAAGTCATAGTTGGCTTTGGTCTTAATAAATAGGTTATTTTTTCTCTTTTCGATGATGTATCACATGTGGATGTTATAATTGCATTTTTGTTGAAATCTAATAAAATTCTTTCAAAACGTCATATGTTCTCTTATTGGACGTAATAGGCTTGTTTTGTTTAAATTGTTTGATTGTCAAGCTATCACATTCGACGTGATCTTTATATTTCGAAGTGTTTAACAATGTCGTACGAAAATTATGAAATATTTGATATGTTAGATGCTTTATTCAAAGCAATAACAAATCACTAATTGACATAGAAACATATTTCAATCGCTATCCGGAAATAAAACAACCAGATTAATCAATATTTCAAAGACTAAAAGAAAATCTTATCAACCACGGATCTTTCAAGTAGCCAAAATCAAGGTCTTACAATATAGTAGACGCCGAAGAAACTGCTACTAATGTAATTTTAGATGTAATAGTGAATCCTGCAATTTCCAGCCGGCATATTGAAGATGAATCCGGAATATCGAAGAATCGAGCACTTTTTGAATTGAAGAATTTTGAAAAAAAACATAAAATTTAGACCATACATTATTCGAAAAAGACACCATTTGAACGACCAAGATATAGAACGATAAATTATATAAAATGAGAATTAGATAATATTAATAATTTAGGACAACATCATATAGATTGTATAAATTGAATTTCAAATGTTCAGATTCATATTGCTTTCAGAAGTGTTATTAAAAGATGCAACATATGCATTTTGAATAATAGATATCAATTGGAACATTTATTGTAATTAAAACGTTGTGTCTATGCTTTTCAATGCTTCATTGAAGTTTTTTTTTTTAATCTTGGAAAAATCAATTTATTGGGTTGTCTGCCTTTTAGATGATAGAGCTTGTAATATTCCCTAGGCAATAAGATAATTGTTATTTATTTAATAAACCTTTCTAACATATATAATAGTGTATTCACATGGTATTTTGTAATGTACAGATGGCAAATTTGTGCATTTTCAATAAATAATTTTACTCTAAACAATACAAGCCTACTACCAGTCTATTACGCCCAATAAGAGAATATATGACGTGTTGACACAATTTTAATAGATTTCAACAAAAATGTAATTATAACATTCACATGTGATATATCATTGAAAAGAGAAAAAAATAACCTATTTATTAAGGCCCACGCCAACTACGACTTGTATTTAAAAAAACACAACTTTGTATTGTATCTTGTTTATTAACGAATATATAAAACTTCTGTAAAACTTATTCAATTCACCGTAAAAAAGTGCCTGAAGAACGTGTGACTCTTATTTTAATAACATGAGAAATAGATGAAATATTGATAAAAATCGAAAATGGAAAATAATGAGTTTTTGGCCATAACTTCAAAACGAAAGACGATAGCCAATTTTTGTTTTCGCCATTGAGGTGGTCTTAAAAAAAGAGATCGAGGATACGCCATCCGATTTTCTCTATAACTTCAAGTTACCGAGATCCCCTATAGAAACATCCAAATTGGGCCACCCTGTACATATAGTGCCTTGGGTGCAGATCTCAATTTTGAATTATTAACAATAATTGCATACCGTAAAATAAATGACCACAATATAAATACATCCCGAAATTTGTACATGATAACAATTATAACAAGATAACTTGAAATGGAAAAATACTTGCTTTAGGCAGTATTTTGTTTTATTATAATAAAACAAATGCTTCTGAGAAACATTCAACATTAATTATTGTCAAATAATTTCAACATGGCATCAACAGTTTTTCCGGAGCTGTCTAAGAGTGCAACGTGTCGACTTCAAAGTTCTATAACAAGTTTCCCAAAACATTTCGAGCACAGACAGACAGCTTATATTAAAAAATGGCAATCTAAAAACAAAACAAAACTGGCAACTTAGGATTCAATAGTTAGAGAATAGAGTTTAAGATTTTACGACATACCTCCATTACTCATTGTTTTTTAGGCCAGTACACATACACCAGTACAGCAAATAATGTATTCCATGTAACTTTTATTCTTTGGAGCATACAATTACGCATTGTCTGACATGGATATGAATCCAGTGAAAAAGATTATCAGGTTTGCGCAGAAAATTGATAATTTGAACACTGTATTAAAAATTATCTTCGACCTGGAGCCGTAAAATAGTTAGATATGTATATCGAGGTTGTAAATATTTAAGTATATTACTTCAAAGTTTTCAAAAATGGTATTTCACTAAAAAAACAAGACAGTAGCCAACAAAATATATGACCAACTAAGATGTATGACTAACTGAGATAAACGATTTTAAAGAGGATTAGCTCAGCGAGATACTATTTTAACAATAAAATTACCCTTGGATAAAACAACATCAGGACGATCAGAAGTTGTGTATCCCATGGGAGGTTCTTACTAATAATGCAACAAGTGGTGGTGAAGTTGGGGATGTTATGTATAAATTAATTATAAACGATATTTTGAATATTAATTGTTGGAGTCCTATTATTTGACAATCTATTTTATGCTGTGTTTAAAGTATATTGCCCTCTGCCCCAGAAAATTAACGAAAGTAAACAACAATATTTATAGCATATTTCCAGACACTAACAAAATCCCATTATTAGTCAACTACGACGCACAAATGAATGATACTAATGGAGCCTTAGTCATACCACTTATAATATAATAAATATGCAACGTTTTGATAGATAATTTTTGTCGCTTAAAAACTGCGACACAAAAGCTTAATAAGAAGCTAGTTATACGCAACCTAGTCTACAAAATAGCACTATACTATGTTCATTTTTATTTTTAACTAAGAAGGCTGTGCTTTCATTTTATAAAGTTTTACACATGAATACCAACAAAAATGATCTGACAGTGAAAACATTATTAAATGTCAGATTTCTAACAACATTGCCTAAGTCATATATTAAAATAAAAATAGCAAATAAATTCTGTACTCAATAGATACTCAATTTGATGACAACATTGCCCACGTCATAAAATATAACCTCTTTTGTTAAATATAACCTATTTTTTCAAGTCCAGTGATTTTTTACATTGACCAACAATAGTCACCCTAACAGAGACAACTTAGTTAAAAATAAAAATAGAACAGAGTTTAACAATCATATTCATATTTTTTCATAGCCTACCTATTAACATCTATTTTTTTTTAAAACACATATATTTTTATAAAATCAGATTGTATATCTAATTCTCTTTACAATGGTGTATCACAAGAATCACTATTTTACTTTTAAATTATGCTCAATATTTAAAACAGTTATTATAGATTTTAGAGATCTATTATAGTCGCCTGTGATATTGCTTTGTTTATTGCAAATAGCTGTCTTTGTAAACTTTGTTTACATCAGCAAATACTTGTCAAATCACACAGAAATATTTTGATATTTTTAAAATTACATAATCAATAAATATTATTATGATTACAATTACTATAGCATTATTAGACAATATTTTGTAACTCATTACGTAAATTACCTAATTAATTTTAATGAAAATAAAAATATGAGTTTTAATTAAACGTTTAATAATGTCGTTTAAAGTATGAAAGTTTGCGTGCGGCAGTAAAATTGGAACTTTTCTTTATTCGCTTAATTCCATTCCTAATTGAAACCGGTGCCGTAAAGTCCGTAAACCCAGGCTTGAGCTGACAGATTTATGATGTTTTTAAACTGGACGCTCATGGAATCTCAGATCAGTCCCGGAATTAATAGGAATTATTTGTGAATGGAAGAAACTTGGAACATATCTAGAACCGTCTCGTAAACATGTCTGGTAATCAGATTACAGATTACCTCAGATATATAAAACTGCTAATACGTGAAATGCAGGATTTATTTAAACTTATTTAAAATATGCAACGCAACAATTAGATGAAAAATAATATACAGTTACCGCCAAAAAGGAGGCATCATATGAGAAACTTTTTATTATTGATTTTTCGAAACACTTTTCTACGGCATTTATTTGTGCATGTCAAAAAACCGAGTGTTTTTTTCTGACCTAGAATATCTCGTTTTTGAAATGATAAAAATCGAAATAGTGCAAATTTTCGGAAATCATGCAAGATATAAAAGAGAACTTTTTATTGCATGCTAGTTTTTGATTACTGAATAATTTAAAATTCCACTCCTGATCACCAAAACTTGATTTTTCAAAAAAAGTCGATATTTATTAAATATTAATTCTCCCAGCTATTTATGTAACCAATTAGGAAACGCCTCATCTTACGTAACAAGTTTACAGGACGAACGAATGGAGTTCCCGAAAAATCACACGAGATATGTATACAGGGTGTCCTAAAGTCCTAAATAGAGTAGGATTGCATGGCTGTCTTATTTTGAATGCTAGAGATCTGGTTAAATAGGCAATGTCATGCAGGTTTTTACGCTGGTTCATATTATGTTGAAACATTTTCAAAAGTCCGAACAGTTTAGAAATTATTCAAAAAAATTGAGATTTTGTAAAAACTCCGATATTTCCATAATTATTAAAGATGCAGAAATAAGTTTAAAATAAAAAATAACTTCGTTCGATCGCACAAACTAAAGAATCAAGTCAAAACAAAAGTGAAGATGGCGGTTTCCGACATCTTAATAGCAACTTTCTTATTTTAAATAGCCGTCACATTTGATTTTTACACGTCTAAATCGCCTATTATTCTCTTTTCAACGATTATAACAACCTATGCACAAAATAAAAAACATGGAATAAATCAATCGATCCAATTTTTATTTTTATTCTACAAATTATTTTTAAAATAAATGTAAAAAAATAAAGGCTAAAGGCCAAAAAGAAGCTAAACACAATTGACAGCGTTTTAGAATATTGCCAGTTACTTATCGCCATGTGTTGCGATTAACGCCTTTCATTGCCTCTGCCATTGCTTAACGAAGTTCATCTACATTATTATAATTGAAGTTACATCCATAAATTTTAGTTTTTAAAGTACCCTACAAATAAAAGTCAAGAGGCGACAGTATGCAGATCTGGCTGGCCACTGATCAGAGAATTAGTCGCAATTACTTTGATATTAAAACAGACATTTAAATAAGTAATAACATCTCTAGCATTGGGTGGAGGGGCGCCATCTTACTGGTACTATATTTGAATATTTTGTGCCAAAGGTAAATCATTCAATAAATCTTATAAGGTTGTTTGAAGAATTTCCAAATGACGTTGTGCAGTTAGAAATATTATAGCACCATGTAAATGATTTCCCAATATGCCACAAAATACATTAAAACATTTGGGCGGAAAGACCCCTTCTGGGGTCGATAGCCTTAATAAAGATCATTATATACCGGGTGATTCAAGTTTTATTACGATGGGTTTTTTAGGCATTTGGAGTTGCCCACAAAATATGAAAATTGGGATTTATATAGGTCTGATACTAATCTACGGAAAGGTAGTTTGACTTTTTCGATATAATTATATAGACGGTTATAAAATTTAAAAAAAAACTCTCTTCGGGCAAAATTCTCTATCGTTATTTTTGCCCTAAACTGTTTTATTTTATTCATAGAACCCATTTATGAAATAAAAAATTAACGAAAATGATTAGATTTCAAATTAAAGCATTTTTTATAGTACTGACTAACTATCCTCGGTATGATTTATGATTTTGTAAGTCAAGAGCCCTACAAAGCATTGACCGCGCGGGTGCGGTTGGAACGTTTTATGACTTTTTATAATTCCGCCACTAGCCCGTAGGTTGAACGGGCCTTGCAGGACCGAAATAACTTCTTATAATTCAAAAACTAACTTATTTTAGATTGTATAAATCGGTGATTAATACCTGGTGAAACATCTTTAAATTAGTATAAATAAAGCACTTGGTTAAGTTTTACAAAATTTATTAGAAAAAACTCTACAATTGTTTCAGTCTTGCGACCATTATCAAGAGCAAAATAAGACTGAATACAAATTCATTAAATGCGCTATTTATAATATAATTCCTAGTCTAACATTATTACACATGGTACATTTACGAAAAGACTTTCAATAATCCCATTGAACACTGGATTATTTTCGAAACAGATCTGGTCATTCACAATGTTCCCCCCTTGCTTTCTTAATTTCCAGAATTTGCAGGAGGTCCATTCTTCTAAGAAAGCAACGGGAACATTGGAATGACCAGATCTGTAGAAAATAATCCGGTGTTCAATGGGATTATTCAAAGTACGTCTTTTCGCAAATCTACCTTAATGTGTTAATAATGTTATACTAGGAATTAGATTATAAATAGCGCATTGAATGAATTTGTATTCAGTCTTATTTTGCTCTTGATAATGGTCGCAAGACTGAAACAATTGAAGAGTAATTTCTAATGAACTTTGTGAAACTTCACCAAGTGCTAAATTTATACTAACTAACTTAATTATTTAATATTATTATTACTTTATTTATCAACAAATTAAGTTACATTTTTGACTTTGATTATACTGGAATGTTTGGAATAGCATTATAGTATGTTCTGACAAAAACTATATATAATATATAGAATATAATTTTTTTTATCGTCAGATTGGGCTTCATCAATATCTAAACATGTGTACTTATTTTGGATTTTTTATTTCAATTAGAAGTCGCCATTTTTGGCCTGGTAATAAAACTTGAATCACCCGGTATACATTAAAGCCGAACCGTATTTGGTTTTGCCGTGGAATCACTATGTGTGGATTATCCTGAGCCCAATAGTGTTTGTTATGATGATTAAATAATACACAATTAGAAAAGTACGATGCATCTATCCATAAAATTGTATTGAGAAAATCAACATTTTTCGTAATTTTGTTGATTAACCTTCTGCAAAATGTTAATCTACGGACGTTATCCGTAAACCTTTTTAAAATTATTGATGCTCTAGATTTAGATACGTTAACTTGATTTTGTATTTGCCGAGTTGAAATGTTCGGATTAGCGAACATTTAACTCTGTCAAATGTTTTTGGCCAATAACTGTCAGAATTTTGAGCATTTTCTATAATTTATTGTTATTTTACTACTTAGTTGTATTACGTTTTTTTTTAAATTTTTACATTTGTTTTAAAAATAATTAAAAAAATAAAAATAAAAATTAGAATAATTATTTTGTCCCATATTTTTAATTTTAACATAAAGGTTGTTATACATCGTTGAAAAGAGGAAAAGAAAGTCTATTTAGACGTATAAAAATCAAATATTGCTAATATGGCTATCTTAACTGTTGTTTTGACTTGATGTATGCTGGGGAGATACCGTTTTAAGTTTATTCTCAAGTTTGTGCGATCGAACCAAGTAACTTTCATTTTAAACTTTTTTACGCATCTTCAATAATTATGAATATATCGGAGTTTTTAGAAAATCGTGATTTTTAGTTTTTTTAGAATAACTTCTAAACTGCTCGGACTTTTGAAAATGTTTCAACATAATCTGAAGCTGCATTTAAAACTGCACAATATTGCTCATTTAACCAGATCTCTAGTTTAAGAATAAGAAAGATACCCATGCAATCCTACTCCATTTAGGACACCCTATAATAATACAAATCTGTGTGGAGAGATTTAAGTTTTAGCTTCTCAAGGGCTGCTTTGCTCATTTTGGGTCACCAATTGAGCTAGGTTCAATCACCTGCGTTTTGCGGAAATTGATTTTTGTGCCGATTGATTAAATTTGAACTCAGTTTTTCAAAATTTTGCGTTTTCCGCATAACTTGAAATGATTTCAACATTATGCATTTTCCGCTGACATACACATAACCTGAAAATAATCATTTATCATGTTATTTTTCAAATTGTGACCAAGGCATAGTAGTACGATCGTGGACGTTGTACGATGTTGTCCATGGTGCAGTTAGTTACTTAGGATACAATTGTTAATACAATGACATCCGTGTCAGGAATGACAAGGAACTAAACCACGATCAAAGATAATTCACGATCGTACAACTAGGCCTAAATAAATGGCAAACGATTGTTTAATACAACTCTCCTCTATACCTGTACCAACTTCTACAAAATTCTCTATGATTTGCCTAATAAAAAAAAACTTACTGCTTTCTGCGGGCAAAATAGCTGCTATATGATTAGGTGGTAACACCATCACAAAATTCTGCGGAAAGCGCAATCAGCAATCCGTAAAACGCTAGTGCATGAACCTAGCTTTATAAGAAATTATCTTAATATGGTAGCAAATTTCACCGTGCTTAGGGCCAATTAGCTTGTTTTTTTTTCTTCATAATACCCTTGAGAGGGCATCACCTCAAATAGGTTATCAGACGAGTATTAACTTAGTAAACTACATCACTTACAGTTAAGCCCCAGGTCATGGTAGGTGACGATGGCCGGCTTGTTCCTGGAGCCTTGGACAGCGACGACGAGGGGGCCACGGTCCGTCTCGACGGTCTCCTCGCAGGCGGAGGAGTCGTCCCGTGAGAGTGACCTGGCCGAGGGGAACTGAAGCTGGATGTTCTTCAGCTCGATGTCGTCCATACTGTCCGATGGCATTGTGCTGGTCGACAGAAAGAAAAATGCACAGGTATCAGGAAAAACCGCAGCAGTGAAACGGCTTGGCGCGGAGGGAAATCGAACTCGCGTCATCCACACACACACACACACAATCACGGAGCAAACACGCACACACGGACTGTCGGGAAATGGGGACAGGGGGCGGAAAGTACACGGAAAAATCGAAACCCAAGACGGCCGCTTGAGGGGCAGCGAAGTGGGCACTTACCTAGGCTCCTGGTGTGAGTGAGAAGGCGAAAAACAATTTCACATTCCGGGAAATTGAGGGGCACGAATGAGGGATGGGACTTTTTACGCCCTGGATAATTACCCGTGAGATTGGATATGCACAGCACCCCAAGTCTGGCAACCATCCAGGATACGATTTATGCCCCGAAAAACATACAGGCTTGCTCTTGGAAGCGGTCCACACAACAACAACTACAGATGCATTCACAAAAAAAGGTACTTGGACGCTCAGTGGGAAATCAACTACACACAAAACAATCGCTAATCAAATAAACATAAATTAAAAAATGCACAACGGAAAATATGCTGCATGTATTCTATGTGTGGTTTCCTTACCCCAGGAGGGCTGCTTCTTCAGCTACACCTGATGTAGGCATTTTTCTACAAGTGTTAGTGTTAGCACAGTCAGTCCTAAAACAAAACAAACTTAAATTGCCTAAGGGGTAACTCAAATTAAAAAAAAATCGGGAGAGATGAGTATCTACAGAGCTAGAGCGGTGTTGTGTCCCGGAGGATCGCGTGCTTACTCCCGGCGGCCCCGCACTTCTCCCACTCCCCCCAAACAGCGCAATAAAGATCAATAATGAATACGTGTCTAAATTCTAAATTTAACCTCATTCATTAAGGGAAGACGGGTGGCCAATTCATGCCAATTAAAAGAAATCAAAGACGATGGCGATGATTGCGGCGCTGTTTACATTTTTAAAGACCGACTCAATCTGGTTACGGTTGGTTGTTACTCGAACAAGGCTATTATTTCATACTACGCAGATATTCAAGTTTCCCGAGAGCTGATTCTTTTCAACATCGTGAACGTACACGGAAATCCAAATTTAGAAAAGCTCGATGCCGCCATGCAAATGGCCCGGCTGGTGCGCAATGGGATGGGAAGTGAGCTAGGTCGCGTGCTAGACGAAAACAGATGAATCACGGATACCAAAATTTTGGTGGCTACGATTAGTTTCAGCCCCATTTCAATACTATTTCGGTCACAATTCAGTTCTATTTCCAAATGCTTGCATATATCGCAGGTAACTATGATTGATGATAAGGAGGATGATGCGATGCATATTAATTTGAATTGAAAATTGAATAGCTGCGCAATTGTTGCGTGTTACTTAATAAATAAGGAGACATTGGAAGTTATTTTAATCACTCGGAAATATTGATATTTTTGTAGCAAACACAGTTTTATTTTTAAGAAACTTATAATATCTACACTTTATCCGGCCGGTCTTTTCAAAGTTATGGACCAGTTAGAAACTACCTGCCCCTTGCGTGTCTAATTTCCGTAATCACATTGTCGGTGTTTAAGCTGTCAGAGGTGTATTCACAATACGATCAGTCAACGAAATAGCCAGGCACAGAGACATAAATAAATAGTAATTACAAATTTAGTAACAATATTTTAATATGTACTTACTATGTTTGTGGAATGTGATCTTTATGTATGTGTAATATTGACGAAACAAATAGCATGTGCGATATTAAACAAAACTGTCCAAAAATACTAACTTTTTATATTTGTTAGTTAGTAGGCGAGAATGTCATATATTTCGTACCAGTACGTAATGGTAAAATAAAACGGACGCCTGCCAATGTCAAATGAAAAATAATTTTAACCAGGTAAACATCAAATAAATACAATACAAATTATAGCAGTGATTCTCTTGCATCTAATGCTTGGCTTGCAAGCTCCTCCGCAACTGTAATTTCATCCAATTTATATTAAATTTACAATGACTGACATTCGTGTGACAGCTTGATAACAATATGAAAATTATTTTACTCACAATCAGTTGAAAATATGTGCATTTATGCCTTTTAAAGCGGTCGGGAAGTGACTCATTGTATAATTTTACTTCCCGGATAGACGGGAATACACTTTCCCAGCAAGCAAGTGTCACTGTCACTTTGATTAATCACAAAACTTTTAAAGGAAACTAAGACCAGAATTAAACTATTTAGAACAATTAATATTGACGGTTACATTACTATTATGATTGATACTGACTGTTAACGTCAAGCCATGCTTTTCCTGAAAATTATTTTGCCGAGTGTTAGAAGTCGAAAGAATTTCTGATTGACAATATATTTGCATCTGTCAAAATGACAAATTTGTTATTTTCCCTTGGCAACAATTTCATAGATCTTATTGATGAAATAATTTATTACATTTTTATAAACCATGCTAGATTGTGATTAAAATAGTATACAAACCTCGCAGGAAAGATCATTACAGCCTCGTACTTATATCTAACCTCGGCGCTTCGAGCCTCGGGCATCTAAAGAAGCACTTGGCTGTAATGTTTTCCTGCTCGGTATGTAATATACTATTTTCAGTTTTAATTTCAAAAGTATTCCAAAAATTCTAAAAGCAGTCGAACATAAAGCTTTCTATACAGGGTGTCCAAAATAAGGATCAACAGCATGGGGATCTCGGAAACCCTAAAAGTTACAAAGGCGGTTAAATTACAAAAAAATTGCGCAATTTAGTGGTCGGTAATATTCTTCTGCGTAAGTGGTTCAGCTGTAACAGCACGTGGCTATTTAGAGCAGCGGTGAAAAAGATGAGAATAGTTATAATGGTGTCCAAACTCCGGTAGGAGAAGGACTGCAAGAAAAAGAATATTCTTTTGAGAAAACCAGAGATGTCCGCTTACTTCCGGAGATATTCGAAAAAATCCAAAATCTTGCGATTTGGTTTTTATTTTTTTCTGAAGTTATTTGGAAAGGTTAACAAAAAAAAGCACTTTCTCATTGACACATTTCTAGCTTTACAAGACAGCGTTTACAAATTTGCAGAACAACGTTTCGTTTCGAAAAAACCATAATCAACATTACATAGCATTTCCTATTACGAAATCAACTATTTACATCACATTATGGTTTTTAATGGTTTCATTCAGAAAAAAGCTTGTTAATACGTTTCTAAAATTTTCTTGTAGTAGACGTTGAAATTACGACGACAAAAAAAAATTATCTAATTTTAACCCAAAATAGGTACCAAAATAGTAACTAAAAATAATTTACCTAGAATAGTTGTTAAACATTGAAACATTATAGCTATTTACTACCACACTTATTATTTGTTTACTGTGATGTTGAAACTGTGAATTGTTCTGTTCATTTAATGACGACGAAGACAAAACATATTACATAATTTTAGCCCAGAATATGTACTGAAATAGTAACAAAACATAATTTAGTATGAATAGTTGTTAAACATTGAAACATTATAATTATTTAGAACTACACTTATTATTTTTTTACTCTGATATGAGAATTATTTTGTTCATTTAATGACGACGAAGACAACAATTATTACTTAATTTTAAATCTAGGGGATTTTGCGGTGGTTGGTGACATTTATGTGGCGTAAATTTAGGCGGCTGTGGGAAAAAAATAATTTGAAACGACAGGCAACAGTAATGTTCATCAAAATATTGTGTCGGATGATAATTTACATGGTGTCACTATAAATTATCAAGACAAATCGCTTGTAACTGTTAATGTGTATAATAATTGTACTTTCCACGGTAATAATTTTAATTAAACTTCGTTTTCATTAATTTGCTGTTCTTTGGGAAATTTATTTTTTGACGAATGTCAGTTGACAGTTCAACGTCAACCGTTAACGCTACCACTACCAACATCAATGCAGTAAATTTTACTAGTCTATTCTAGCACACCAACCGCTTATTCTAACACTCAAATGACATCATTTGGGTGCTAGAATCGACTTATTCTAAACGCAAGAAAAACATAGTTATTCAGAACCACACTTATTATTTTTTTATTGTGGTATTATGAGAATTGTTCTGTTCATTGAATTATCTTAAAATCACAAAATTAGGTGATAAATTTTGTCTTCGTCGCTCATTTCAATGTATATTGAAATGTTCGAAATGTATTAACAAGTTTTTTTTCTGAATAAAAACATGAGAAATCATACTGTGATATAAATCGTTGCATTCGTAATAGCAAATCCTATTTAACACAGGGTGTACTTTATTTACGGGCCATATAAAAATCTAAAGTTGATGATTTCTGCGAAACGAAACATTGTACTGAAAATTTATACTCTTGTAGAGGCTAAAAAATTGGCAATGAGAAAGTGCCATTTGTTTTATTTATATATTTTCAAATAACTTCAGCAAAACATAAAAACGATATCGCAAATTTTCTGGTTTTCTCAACAGAATACCACTAAATTGCAACATTTTTCAAATTTAACTGCCTTTGTAACTTTACGGTTTCCGAGATCCCCATGCTGTTGATCCTTATCTTGGACACGCTATATAATGCGTACATAATAGGACTTATGGATTCGCCCTATTTATAGTCCTCGCTCGCAAGCTTAAGCTTGCTCGGACCTTAAACTTAGGGCTCGTCCATAAAGTCCTAAATGATGTACTTATTACATAAATAGCTTTTATGGATCTGTAACGTAATCGATTTAGCCAAAACACCTGAACATACACCTGAAATCTCGACTCGCCACAAATCCAACTCTTGCGTTAACTAGATAGCAAAACAATTTTAGCACTACATCATAAAACAAGTCATAAAACATTCGACTATAGCAGGATTATTATAATTGCCTACATAAAATAAATTTTCATAAAAAATAATGCAGGCTACAATAATTATGTTGAATCTTGTATATTTTTGTTGACTTCAGGGGGCTCAGAGAGATTCCCACGGAAAAATCATCAAGTTGAACCTTTGAATAAACCTTCATTTAGTAATTTAAGTTGGCATAACATTACTCATTGATCCATATTTGATCAGATTGTAATAATTATAGTAAAATACGATTAAGTGTTTTGATTATATATATTTTTTAAATCTGGTAATGATTCATAATATTAAGGTAATATACACTATTCAGTAAAAAAAAACGTGTATCCCTAAGTAAAATCTTTTAATTGCTTTTGCAACCGGTTTCGACAAAAAAAAAACAAGACAATGATGAAATGAGATGTGTGAAATTAATGTTACGTGTTTTCAAGAGAATAGAACAAATTACACTTATCATACCACTAATACACTTAATCAATGTTATCTATTCTTTACACGTACACTTTACATTTCTTTAACACGTAACTTATTAATATCACCCACCTCATTTTATCATATATTTTTATAAATTGTTAAAGTACAAATTGTAATCTGTTGTTCTTTTTAGTTTTGCCTGATGATGACCAATTAATTGGTCGAAACCGGTTGTAAAAGCAATTAAAAATTTTAATTAAGGATGTACACGTTTTTTAAATGAATAATCAAGCATGTTTGACTTTTATTAAAATATTTTTCAAGCACCTCTTCTATTTTAGAAAATATTCAACAGTGAGTACATGTTTCCACTTTTCCAACTTCTATCTTCCCGTTTACGAATAATTGTGCCAACAACATTTTTTATGTTGACTTGTTGACTTTATGACTTTTATGTGGGTCTTAAAGCTATTGTCGCATCCAGTCTCAGTAATTGTTTTCTGTTTTGCTATTATGTGAGCAATTGATGTAGTATCAACTCGATCTATTCTCGGCTTTAGCAAGTTTTTTTACGACAGTTTTTTGGCTATGGTAATGACAGTAGTTTCCAAAATTAAACATACTTAGTTTTTGTTAGAGTCAATACGATATCGAAGTGATTTCTAGGGAGATTAAAAAACAACTCAATCAATTCTACAGGGTCCTGTAAGTGCGTAAGTGACAGTGCGTCGGGCTTAATTCCGTAAAATTATTTTCAAACATACAGGGTGACCCAATTTTGCGGTAAAACAAAAACAAACATTTTTTTAAATGGAACACCCTGTATTTATTCAAGTTTTCTGATGACTTTTTTCAACCTCTACATTGTTGTCCAGTTAGTTTTGGATTATGTTACAGTGTTGCCAATTTACAATTTTTTTCTCCAAATATCATTTTTCAACCTCTACATTGTTGTCCATTTAATTTTGGATTATGTTACAGTGATGCCAATTTACAACTTTTTTCTCCAAATATCAAGCATAAGCAAGTTCAACTTAAAAAAATCGTAGCGACCTCGTTTTTGAAGGTAAGAATAAGTTTTAATAATAATCTCGGTGTGGTTAATAAGCAACATTTTGGTAATGAGCCATTTGAATTTAGTAATACAAGGTGTTCAGAAAAAAAAGCCAAACTTTGCAAATTTCAGAGCGGTATAACCCATTTTTTTAAATGGAATACCCCTATTATATGTCACTATTCGATAGGTCCTTTTCTTCTCTTCAATTTGATGGGGCATATCTTATGTCTGAACCACATAGTTGTTGAGATATTCAATATTTATCACAAAAGTAACTATTTAATTACATTTCTATGCGTTGAAGTAGGCCATGCTGAGACAAAACAACGTATAAATTTCAAGATTTTTACACCATCTACGATATTTTGATGTTTCCTCATAGTTGTCCCTGTGGGTAAGTTTGTAACATATTTATCGTTAACTGTTAAAGTTACTATTATTTTTTGCACTATAGCTGCGTATCAGCAAAAAATAAAAACTCTTCAGGGCAATTGGAAAACATGAGTGCGTTTGAGGACACTAAGTATACTTTGATATCGTTTTGTACATCTCTAGCGCATTACAAGCTCAGCATGATTGTGTCTACTGCCCCAGCTGCAAAAGAACAATTATTTGCTTTCTTCTTAAAAACATTTGAAATATTTGATGGGGCCTATTATGTATTTAGGTTTTATACTCTAATTATTTTAAACTGGCGTTCACGTCATCAAACAGCTGTGTGATGAGGTTTTGTCGTACCAACGTGATTGTTTTCGAGAATATGCATAACAATAGTTTAAGAATCGACATTAATCTGAGAATCATTTGTTACATAACACTGATCACCGGTGGTTATAAATAGGTAATCGGTGTATTAACCGCGGAGACAATTTTCGCCTGCCAATTATGTAATAAATCATGTTATGTTGGGGACCGTGATATTTTTTTGGCGACCATGCCAAATATTTTTCGCTAACACATGCTCATACATGTATGTATAACCAAACTTCTTTGACGTTTAACTTGTTACATTTGGTCGATTATTACAATGCATATTTTGCCATTGTAGATGTTAAACCATAACCACAAGATAGATATATGTACGATAAACGGCAGAGAAGTCGACAAATTTGATACGAACCGCGCACTGTCGCACAAGATTGCACGAGCGTAACAGCTGATTGCAGCCATTTTTAAATACCCAGGACAGCTGGCAACCTCGTAAAATTGTATCATTATTATTATGATTATTATTTTGATGACGTGAACGCCAGTTTAGAAAAATTAGAGTATACCATATTTTACTTTTCACGCTCATAACCTGAAGTTATGAATGTAAAGAGGCTCTCGTAAAGTAGGCTTCATTTGCGTGAGATGTACATCGAAACCTCCATTCATCTACCACGATCCACCAGAGACCCCGCATACATCCCTTAATTATAAATTAACTTCCTCGCTCTTTACGTGTCACGACAAGGATCGCAATGGTGCGCGGCGTAACGACGGCGACGCCTGGCGTCGCCGTCGCGCTGCTAGGTAATCCACACGGGACTAATTCAGCGCTCGGTAACATCAAGTGCCCTCCGCGGTGTGATTCCGTACCACGCCGGACAACTTCCCTTTCCAGTTTAATTTACTTTACTACCCTTTGGACTCCCCACGATATGAAGAGTCTGGTACAAGATGTTTCGTCTGGCATAGACACAAGTTGTCCCAGTTTCCCATATTTTTTTTAGGCAAGAGAACGGGACGATTTAATATTTGGGAAATCGCCATCAGATGTTCAAAAGTAAGGAAAAAGTCACGACTAGATAACTTAACACGATTTCCTTTTCATGTCGAAGTTTATAACTTAGAAGTCCATATCGTTTGATGGCACAAATCTATTTACTATATAAATGAGTAAACAGGGTATTCCAGTTATCGTGCTCAACATAGTGACTTTGTAAAGAGATATAAAGTTGTTTAAATTAAAAATAATCTTGAAGCCAAGGCCTACTTAGACAAGGAAAATTAAAGTTTCAAAAATTGAAGAAAAAAAAAAACAATGAAACTAAACAATGAGCCTACTATGACTTTCATTTTCATTAAGAAATTTTGGTGCGTCGCTTTTAATAACACATCAAATCAAATCAAATTTAATCAAAATGCCGTAATTGCCACAATATCTTTTTAATATAAACGTAATTAAATGAAGCAGAGAGTAAAATTAAAAATGCAGTTTTTTTTTGTTTTTGCTAATGGCTGTCAAACTATTCCTTTTTTTTATTAACACTGGAAGCTTCGTGATATATTATGTATATTGAATTGTAAACATTGCATTATTTATTTATTCAATTTTTATCTTATAGTAAACACTCTACTAATGAATTAGTAATCTACTATTTTTTTTAATATGACAAGTTATGAAAAATATTTGAACAACAGTTATAGATTACATTCATTTGCATGAAACATATTTTCATACATTTCTCATTTCATAGTTTTTATATATTTCATAAGCTTTAACTATTCGGTTCTTTCAAAATAATTTTTTTTTTACCTGCAATTGCCAATACCAACAAGTCAGTAATATTTTTTATAAATAGTGCCATGTTTTACGAGTCTAAATTTTAAAACTAAGCATTGGCGTGTAACATCTGAGAGGCGCAGTTGACATTCACTCTGGTATCAGCCGGTTAAATTCAAGGACCTATCTGTTACCATCACACATGGGATTCGGTCGGTCACGCACAACCGTTAGTGCTCCAGTCGCGTTAACAGTGCGCAGTATGTTTTGACGTAGTGATAACGACTGGGCTTAATTAACGTGCAAATCTGCACAATTAATTGTCAACAATCGCAATAATGACCAACCTTGATGTAATTATATGATTGCAGCACGCGGATTTTGCTTATCTGGCATTATTTTATCGAATTTATAGTCGTAGGTGTCATTCATAGAAAATTTCCTGCTGTTGGTATGTGATTAGCACTGGCTGAATGGCCTAGTTACTAAAATAAACTAACTGGTATTTACAAATTAACAGCGTTATTCATAAAAAATTAAACCGTAGTCTAGCAGTGGTTTAGAGGTGTTTTACAAAGAGTTGTCATGGTTATTAAGACTTACGGCCGGTTCCATAATGGTATTAAAGTTTCCTTTAAACCGAAAAGGTGCCTTTAAGTACTGTAACGTGTTCCATAATTGATTTATAAACGTCACTTTACGAAAAAGTGTCTTTTATCATATGGAACAGAAATAGACTTTAAAGTCGACTTTTCTATTAAGTAAGCTTTACATAAAGGAAACTTTTCTGTGATATTATGGAACCGGCCCGAAACCACTGTTAAACCGCGGCTTAAAGTTTTATGAATAACACTGTTAGAGTTTTATAAATGAGGCAGAGAGTTTTACCTTTTAGATATATTTATATTGTGTGTTAACCAATGACTAGGTTAATCACTGTTAACCAGCTAAGGAAAATACAGATTAATGAAATTATTTATTTAAAAATTAAATTGAAAGTTTGTCATATTAATCAAAGGAAAATAAGACACTTTGTATAATTTTCATAGGAATGATTTATTTTCAAATATTAATGAAAACAGTATCGATAAACAATACAAAGTAGTTAATGGAATAACAAAACGAATTGCTTGTTTTAAATAATATATTTTTAAATTTAGCAAAATTCAATAAAAAAAATAAATCCACTTTCATTACATAAATTAAAAATATTCATATATTTTGCCTAATAAAGAAAATATACAGTATTTCCCGGATTGAGTTTAGAAAAGGGATTTAAAAAAAATATTTTTAAGTAAAAATGTTATAGGAATTATAATTCTTGCTTGGTCTGAAACTACCAGTTCAGTTATTACAACTTTGATTTATTTATACAGGGTGTTGGCAAAATTAGCATTTTTGAATCTTATTTTGACACTTATTTATTTACTATTTGCAAAAAATCATTAGGATCATTAAAATCACATCTAATAACATTATAGAAAAATATAATCATTCAAACAATCCCCCAAATGCATATAATACTGCATTGAATGATACTGTATTTAAAATCACATCTAATAATATTATAGAAAAATATAATCATTCAAACAACCCCCCAAACGCATATAATACTGAAAATTTAAAAAATCGCCTACGAGAGGCGATTTGCATCGATATCTATTGAAGAAATACAATACAGTTTTAAGGACTTCCACACCAGGCTTAAACTGTGTGAAGAAAATGGTGGGGGATTGTTTAAATGATGTTATTTGTCTAAAGTGTCAAAATTATTTTTTTTTTATTTGGCAATCACCCTATATAAATAAATCAATGTTTTAATAACTGAACTGGTAGTTTTAGACCAAGGAGGAATTATAATTCCTATAACATTAATACCTAAAAGTAAAAATTAAAAAGAAATCCCTCTTGTAAACTCAATCTGGGGACATACTGTAGACTAAAGTAAAATAATGGTAGTGTTAGTGCAAGTTTGTAAAAAATAAATAATGGATATCTGGGTATTATTCGATATTCAGATTTGTCTAGATAAGTTTTCGACCAGTTGGAACGGAAAACAGCTCACCGCTGAGATGAAAACAAATGCGTTAAATTTGAAAATAGAAGTCTTGACCTTGACAATCTTGGAGTCCGCTTTCAATAAAACTTTAAAAAAAACTAGGCGCCTCTTTGGTGAAAAAACATCAATGCGGAGAATTTTGAATGGGCTTATACAGATATAAGCTAGATATATCCACCCACGGTGTAAAATGAAACATCAAGAATTACAGATAATATTAAAGTAATTCAATGAAATGCGCGTCACGTCTGCGATTAATTGCCAAGGTGCACTCACAAATTTCAGTCTGCAATCAGTCTTCAATGTGCTAATTAGTTTGTATTTTATTTGAAATTAAGACGTGTAACGCCCTAAGCTAAGTTTAGTTAGCTTAGTGTAAAAAGTGGGTAGATTTTTCAGAACCACCCTGTATATAATAAATATTTTTCGGATTAATTGGGTAGCGCCAGCATATGGCATTAGCCTTCAATAAATGTAATATTAAATACACTAGGGGTTACAATACCTTCACGTACATTTTCAATAATTAATTAATCTTCTGATTGTTCCAGAGGTTTATTATATATTCACCACCTTTTATATGATGCACTGTAAAATATTGGTATTTGATCAATATTTTGTTCAATGTAAAAATCGACTGGACTGCACTATTCAAAGTCTTCACTATAAATGAAATGCAGGCTGCGAAACAATCCAAATATAAATGAAATAACAATTTGACCGGATGAACTTGAACTGCGAACGAGTGTTAAATCTGGATTCTACGTTTTTCTCGGATGTGTTACTAAATGCGATGCACGTTGCGTTTTCAAAGAGCCGCGTAAATATTTACTGGTTCCGTTGAAAGTATAGACTATTCCTGATGTTTATGTGTAAAATTCAGTCGTGTTATAAGTTTCTTCACAATTACATCAAGGACACCGATGTAAATAATAATGTGTTAAAAATACTAAAACTACCTGTAGCTTTTTTCGTATCAAAATGTAGTAGCTTATTTTGAAATTTGAGATTCCTAAAGTGTTTACGACATGGAAGAAATTTTTGATACCGTAATTTTGTTTTTTTTTCAATCAATACACATTACGGACATATCGTTTTCACTTACACTGAATAAATTATAAGTCCATGCATTGTACTATAAGTTCTTGAATATTCCTACAGTAGCTCAGGAAAATTGTTATGTTATGTTATGTTACTTATGTTATACCTATCTCATGTAGGTAGATGTAATGAATCAAACAAAGAAACAAAGAGATAACTATGGTCACCTTATCAACTATTTTCATAGAGTCTGTGCCAAAAGTACATTTGATAAGTGTAGAAATAGAATTCAGAAAATTTATATGTAAACAAATTATGCTGCACGGCGTGTCGCAGTCTAGAACGGAGTGTGCAAAGGTAGGCCCATCTACAGTGTTGACAATGGTGGTACCTTTCGTGATTAGTTGCAATTCACGCAAAATTTCCATTTTTCAAATGCTGCGTAAAGAAAACTAGTTAGCTTAGGTATGTACTTCAACTGAATTATACGTTAAAAATATCCAAATTTACGCTTTACTGGAGTGCATAAACTTTTCCAGCAGCCCACGAATGTCTACAAATTCACCAGTTTTTTGAGAAACGAAAAAATAACGATTTAAATAAATTCACGATAAACATAAAACTTTATGGATAGTTATTATGGCAGCAGAATACTTTATCCATATTAACATGGAAATAGATTTGGCGGATACTTGTTTAAACTTCATTATTGGCAGACAATATAATATTTTTTTTGATTCAAAACGTGCGTTATTTACCAATCATCCATATTAGCCGGAATTTTTTTTTCAAAATAAGTGTTTTTTTTCAACAAAAAAAAAACATTTGGATAATTTTTACCGTTCATTAAATATTTTTGCAATATCTGTTATACAGGGTGTCCCACAACTTCCGCGAAAGCTTCAGGTTACTTTTTTTTCATTATAGATGAACACAAAACTGCAAAAGTGTTCTTCGCAGATTAGTTTTCTTGTACGGCGTAAACAAACCTGCTGGCAGGCTGGCAGTGCCTGGCAGAAAAGTGCTGGCAGACTTAATTTTCTATTCATGCTTCCTATGAGGAAACTATACACCTTATAGAGTTTGTGATGATAGTTTTAAAGTTTACATTTGTTGCCTGCTACCTGAAGCTTTAGCGGAAGTTACGGGACACCCTGTATTTCCAAAGATGTTGAAAAAAACAAAAATATATAACGCAAACATGCCCTTCCTTGTTAATGTTTGTCATAACCTTCTCAAATGTCTGCTGGTGTGAAAATATTTGTTTCTACTAGAGTTTGGAAAACTTTAACATTTGAATACTAATGAGTTTGGAAAAGTGGAATATTTCATAATAAGTGCGGAAATAATATTTCAACATTAAAAGTTATAAGTCAATTTATTGAAATTGTACATGTTATTTTTTATCATTATTATAAATCTTAACAAAAACATGTTCACAATTCGTGAATGAAATTCCAGAACAGGTCTTGTGGAAGTAGAAATAGTATTATTATTTACTTTAACTTCTTCATTATTGAAAGCAGAACAATCTTGACTCCGCTATTTAATTTAGAAATAATTTTAAAATATTAAAATTATCCAAATTTAATTTATTTTCCAAACTCAAGTAGAAAAAATCATGTGTGCAACACGAAGGAAATTCATTTGTTTTCCGCACACGGTATGTTTTTACTCGGCTATCGCCGAGCTCAAACATCGCATGCCTAGTACGGAAATAAATTACATTTCCTAATTTTTTTTCATATTTTCATACATGTCGATATCTTGTTGGTTGATAAAATTAGAGGAATGTTATTAACACATTATTTGTCTACTATTGAAATCAATAATAATAAATATGTTATTTTTTTTAAATCACTAAGGATGAACAAATACAACATTATAGTAAAAAATATAGGTTATCATAAAAAAAAAACTATCGATAACATCATAACTATAAAAATTAATGACGAACAAGATAAAACTGGTGTAGTATAACCTCACTTATATGAAATCGTTATATCTCTTTGAATTTTTTTTCAGAAAATTAATCTTAACGACGTTATCTAATTTATGCATTTCCACACTGTATGTATTATGTTATTGGCACGAAGTCGTACAATTCATGAATGGTTAATATTTGTATGTATAAAAAGATAATGACTAATAAATGATTAATAATAGCTATATTCAAATATGAACTTCGATAAAATATATCTACAGATATCTAGAGATGGGGCGCGAATTTCTAGAGTAATAAGCCCTAACTCATACACACACTTACACAAATCACACGGCAGAAGGACCCTCGTTGGTCGATAGCCAGTTAGGGATAATAACCCTAATAAATATGTTCACTACTACTATATCGTATTAAGACCCGAGTCCATTAAGACCAGCGTGGGTGTGATCTAAATCACCTGATTTTTTTTAAATAAATCATTGATTCAAATCAAAATTGTTTTTTTTGTTTTTTAAATTAATCATTGCTTTTGTACTGTTTGTGCATTCCAATAGGTTAACAATGAAAAATTTGTGTTAACTATCGAGTTAGCATGCTTTAAAGTAGATAATTGTAAATAAGTAAAATATTTTTCTATTCTTCCATTTTTTGGTCCATCACATGGTATAGATTCACCGATTTTCTTTTTAATCATCAATTCCTATTGAAATTTAAGAATTTAATAAAAAAAAACACATGAATAAAATCGTGATGTAAATCAATTGATATAAATTACATCAAAACTGGCAAAAACTGATCAGAAAGAAAAAAATATAGATTTTAGATTTTTTTTAAATCATGATTTATTCAGTCAGATTTAATAGTCATTTAAGGCTAAACGGCATTTAACAGTTAATTCGCTGTATTACCAACAACTTTAAATGGCCTTTAACAGTTAAATGCCTGTTAACTTTAAATGTCGAAATTTCTGCGTTTACAATTGTTTCGTGATACTTGATTGTAATTACTTGATTGTAATCTTGGTTATTATCAGTACTGTCTCCATGGTTGTTATTTAACAGATATCAGCCACGGCCGTTAAAATTTAACAGCCGTGGACTATTATTTATTTTGGTGTTCACACGCGTTACTACACAACCATCACAGCATACTTGAAATATGTCATTATGATTTATGAAAATAACTTCGCAAAATTTAATTATTTTTTTTTTAGATCACGAAAACTATAAAACAACATACGGCCGATATGGCTATGACAGAGTCGGTTGATTATAAAATCTCGACTGCGCTGCGCCTCGATTTTACAATATCTCAACCTCGTCTGTTATATAACCCATATCGGCCTAATACCGTTATATACAAAAAACGGCCAGGTTGATTGACAGACATTTGTAGTTTTGAGGTTAAATTACTTGGTGCGGATACAGTGATAATAATTGATTTAAAACCTTCTAATTGCACCAGCGAATCTTCTGGTCAAGAAATAATAAATTACATGTGTAACGAATTGCCAAAAACAAATCAAAAAGTATCGAAGGATAACATATCAGATATTTATTAGTATTAGCTACTTAAAAATGTAAAAATTGCCAAAAGTCCCTACATTTTCAAATAAGATCTATTATCAAGTGAAGTTAAAATGTAAAGTCCCTTTAAAAATATTCATAATTAGCATAACATTCTTAAATGTATCTTCAATATAAAAGTCATTTAACTAAATGCCTGTTGTAAATAACTTGATCATACCGGGCGTACAACAATTTTTGACAAATGTCTGTCTGGGAGCGTGGAGACAACATTTTTGTTGACAAAAAAGATAATGGAATAAAAATTTCATATTATAAAGACTTTTTCTACAAAATTTAATTTGGAAATGTTTTGGAATAATCGAAAACCGAAAATGGGTGTTTAGTCTTATATTGTTTTTGTTTTTAATAATAAGTTCGAAAATATTAGAAATATTTAAAAATCATTTAAATGTTCAAGACAAACTTTAGCTGCATATATTTTGTAGGACACAAAAACAGTACTTTAGGTTTACGGGCAATACTAGTTAAAATTGATTTTTTCATATCATTTTATCTTATTAATATGGAGAAAGTAATTAGAGTTTTTGTATTGTAGGTCCATAAAATTAGTATGTATTTTCCACAGTGGAATTATTGAGAATGCCTCGCCATTACATCTGATATAGATTAAAATTAATAATTAACATTAAAATTAAATAACAATAAAACGGGAATATTTAGAGTGGCTGAAAAGAAACATTTTTTTTTTGTAATTTAAAAGGTATGAATATACCTTGGATACCAATAAATAGAGGATATTTGATGAACGTAATTTTAAAAAAAATCATACTGTCACCAAATTGACTTTCCTAATCGACTCAATGACTTTCCATTCATAAATTTTAAATTTAAAAAAAAAAAATATTTTCAGCCTCCTAAAATCTTTCCATTCACTGGCTCGCCCTTTATCTATCCAAATTACTGACCACCACAAATTCTCCAATTCCAGTTACACTTCCACTTCACGAGTCCACTGGCGGGTTATTGCAACCACGAAAAAATATATAGTTTGCTCACGAAGAAGGCGTCTGTGTGTGCACATGTAAAGGTAAACGAAGAAAGAAAAATGTCTCAACACAAAGCAAACACACGCAGATTAACGTACCGGTGACCAGATCAGCGCGACAGGTCGTGGTGGCGGGTGAGTGTCGGCGTGAGAACTAACTCAAACAAAAACTGTTCAGCAGGGGGAAACATGCTGACGTGCTCCTTACCTTGCCCTCACATCGATCTCGTCGTCGTAGCTAGAGCGCATCCTGCACAGGCTCACGCAGGATGACTACGTAAGCTAGGAGGACCCATGTTGTCGTCATCAGTCCCAAGGGGCCATCAACAATGTTACAAATATGCAGAAAACAAATTTCATGGGGGAACGGGGGCTAAAAGGTATCACAGGGTCGCAGCCCCACGTGCAAATAGTTGGGGCCCTCCACTGAGCAGATAAGGAGTAAGGATGTGGAAATTGTGGTGATGTAAGCCATGAGGATTCCCATATCAACCGTCTCTTATTTGTGCTCAATTGCTTGTGTTATGTTTTATTGCATTGTGACGGTTATACTTTGTGTCGGTTGTAATTTAAAAATTAGCAATTTTACACCAATTTCAGCAAATAGCATAGTTGAGACGTTTAGAGTATAACTTACATACGGATAACATTTTTAAGGAAAATGCCCCTTGACAGAAAGCACACCAAATTAATGAATATAAAACCTATTTAGCATTCATTTAAATAAACACAAAGATCCTACATCTCTTAACTGTAGCTATAAAATGATAATATGATGATAATTCCCATCCTCAAAATTTTGGAATTTTAATTATCTTTAAACTGACGGTGTACTAATTGCACTTAAATGTTCAAATCTTTAAGGAATTTTTCTAATATTTGAAACACTATTTATATTAATTTTAATTAAATAAATAAAACGGTGCTCTTGTAATTTTCGATTTCTATTTATGACTGATTACTGATTACTGATCAAACGGATGGTGTACTAATTGCATTTGAACGTTTAAATCTTTATGGATTTTTACTAATACTTGAAAAACTATTTATATTAATTTTAATTATATAAATAAAACGGTGCTATTGTAATTTTCGATTTTTATTTATTGAACTTTGACAAGTTTTGATGCGTTTTTAAAAGTTATATGCTGCATAAAAAAAGAGTTGTGAAATTTTAATGGAAAATTCATTCTATAGATTTTCAATTTTATTGTTATTTTGAATTGCTGTAAGCATTGGCTATAACATTGTCATTTATTACAGAATGCTATGAAAATGCCATGAGACAGAATTGAACATTTTTAATACTATCCCGATCGAGATTTGGACCCACGACTATTCAATTAAAGTCTCAGTATAAACTCACTACCCATCTACAAAGAATTGTAAATATCAGGTAATGGTTGTTAAACTTCGAATCAAATAAATGCGAATAGTTAAAATAAATTATTTAAATTGAAACTGTGTGTGGATAACCAATTGGTGAAACATGATGACTAGGTTAAATCAAACACTTGGTTTAAGTTTCACTGTATTGATAGAATTTCCTCTACAATATTTTCAGCCTCACGACCATTCTCAAGAGTAAGTAACAGAGATTAGGTATTAAGGGTAACTGATATAGGTCGTAAGGCCGAAACTATTGTAGACGAAATTCTATCAATATAGTGAAACATTAACCAAGTGTTTGATTTAACCTAAAATAAATTATAGTCAATAATACATATGTACCTTAATATGTAACTTAACATATCGTGGGTTCAGAATTATAATTAGGTAACTCAAAATTTATCGAATTTTAAGTATTTATCACAGTATACTTTTAGTAGGTAACTTCCGTATACTAAAACAGTGTAACTAGGAGTCGAATCTAGATTCCCCTGGTGGACAATTTCCAAACTAGGCAAGTAGAAAATAAAGTATATTTTCAATGCAGCATTTAGGTAACTGAAGATATCTAGTTTTTGCAAGTCCGATTTTTCTCAATGAACAAAATGGATAACTAGAGTTATCCATTTTTAGAATTCAAGTTGTCAATGATTAGTACATTTAGGCCGGTATCTATGGTCCATACTTAAGCATGACTCAAGTCGTATATTTGGTTGCGTATTTTCTATGTACGTTTATGCACCAAATGCAATCAAATATACGACTTGAGTCGTACTCAAGTCCAAGTACGGACTATAGATACGGGCCTTAGCTGCTTTGAAGGTTTTATTGTCCGTTGATGTTGTTAGCGAATTGTTCAGTGTAAAACATAAAGAAATAACCATCAATATAAATAAATAAAATCATAATACTGTGCAAATTGTCAAGAAGGCAACATTTAGTAGACATGGTCCTTAAAAATTAAAATAAAGAACACCAAACAAGTTCAGGTAAATACCTATTTTTTTTGTTTTTGAGTCGGTATAATTTGAAATTAAGCGCATCACTACCCTTAATAACGATATGGATGCTATTTGAATACACCTCATATCTTACAGCTGTATAAGCAACTTTCTATCATCCATACAAAATTCAGTGTCTCTAAGAAATATTTCAAATTGATGAAAGTAGTTAAGCTTGGAGAGTTCCAACTCACCCCCAGCAGATATTTCGAAAAAATAATTCACGGTTTTAATTGGCAGTTTTAATCGGCGGCTAATCACCGCGAGCAATTACAATAGGATAATTATTGCAATTTCAAGTACTTAAATTACAATTACAGGATTATAATAGAATAATTACAGGGTAATCGGAGATACGCGGTTTAATCGGCGATCTCGCTGTTTTAATCGACGATCTTGCGGTTTAAATCGGAAATCCGCTGTTTAATCAGAGATCCGCGGTTTTGATTGTCAGTCTAATCACCGCGGGCGATTATAATGGGATATTTACAGGTCGAATTGATACTATAAATCAAAGAACTTACGTCAATTACAACAATAGGGGCCGCCGGACAATAGCTCGCCGATTAGTCCGCGGATCGCCGATCACCCTGTAATTATCCTATTGGAATCCTCTAATTGTAATTGAAGTATCTACAATTGTAGTAATTATCCTATTGTAATTACTCACGGTGATTAGACCGCCGATTAAAACCTCTTATTAAAACCCCGAATTAATTTAATCGTAAATCTATCATCGTCTTCGAGTGCAGCTGAACAGGAATAGTTTCATTTTTTAATGGCAGTTAGATTTATAATTATACATTTCTTATTTTTTCGCCTTTAGCCATTTTTTAAGGAAATAATGTTAATACTTGTTAATAATACATGTTATTCTTCTTCTTTGGTCCTATTACTCCACCACTGTGACTGTTTCTGTGACTGATGTACCAATAAAATGTCGTCACCATGTTACTGTGTTAATACATGTTAATACTTGTTAATACTTGTATTGTACTGTCCAAAAATAAAATAATTTTTAAGTGTTAAGTACAGTTTTATTTCAGTCTGACGGTGTAGCTAATTTACAAATATGGGTTTTAATCAGTGCTAAGACTACGTATCTCACGTTTGAATAATTAATTATTAATAATAATTAATTTTTATACAAAATGTATGTTCTCAGATCTCCGTATACATCTCTTCAACATGATTAATTAAAAAATTAAGAGTACGATTCACTAAATGTGTCGGAAATTGTAAATAATTGAGGCGTGAAAACCAATTTGTGTATTACTCAAAACACTACTTTTTGAGTTACCTAATTGTAATTCAGAACTCATGATATGCGTTTCTATTTAAGTTCTCTACAGTTCCTAATAACTCCCATTACAAATAACAACTTTAACAACACCGTACAAGAAAACTAAGCTATGCAGGTCAAGTTTTGCAGATTTGCGTTCATCTTTCATGATAGAAAAAGCTTACCTAAAGCTTTAGTGGCAGTTTCGGAATACCCTGTATACGTTGACGAATGTAATTGAAAACTTTCATGTAATTGTGCCACATATAATAGGGGTGGTAAGCATGAATATTACAACTCTAAAGTGCAGTCGTCATGAATGTACAATGAGTTGTACATTCAGCGGTCCTACTTCTGTTTTCATGGAGCGGGCAATTATAAACAAAAGTTGCAACATATCATACACTATTCAACGTGCAATATTAATTAGTCAGCTTCAAGCCGAAAATAAACTTACAATTATACTTCATTGCAGTCACTAGGTAACGATTTGCAGCACCTGGAAATTTCACCTCTACGGATTTTTATTAATCTATATTCTTCCAAGGTGTGCTTGTTAATTAATAGTGCATAGAACCCCATTTCCCTTATTAAATATATAATCGCAAATACGTAGAATTAGTTGGTTATAGCTACACTATGGCCCGTATCTATGGTCCGTACTTGAGCATGAGTTCGTCTGAAGTCGTATATTTGGGTATATTTGGTTGCGTTTGTGCATAAACGTCTGTATACGTCAAATATACGACTTGAGTCGAACTCATGCTCAAGTACGGACTAGAGATACGGGTCTAAACCTTTATTGAGCATTGATTCATTGATGATTTGCTCGATAAAGATAGGGCCGTATCTAGAGTCCGTACTTGAGCATGACTTCGACTCAAGTCGTATATTTGGTTGCGTATTTTCTATGAACGTTTATGCACCAAACGCAACCAAATATACGACTTGAGTGGAACTCAAGCTCAAGTACGGACTATAGATACGAGCGATAGTGTTACAAACATGTGGCAGTATCTACATTTGAAGACAAATATTGCATTTGCATTATTTATCATTCGCCACAGTTCACCAAACGATAACTTATGTATTTATGTATAAAAAAATGTCCAAGTCCAATTTTTAGTTCAAACTATTTCTTGCTATTCTTTTTTTAAATAAAAGTAACATTTTATTTTTTTACCGATGTAGTTTCAAACCAATGCATATTTTATTCTATAACTAAATATATTGCTATATTCTCTAAAAAAATGTTATTATTGTTTATTATTTTCAAAATTACCAAAATCGAAGAAAATATTATTTCAGTATATACAAATACAGGACTTTCAATTTCTGTAAACTTTACTGTATACTGTAAAAAATATTTAAATTTGTTTATAGATCAGCTTGGAAAACTACAATTTATCTTTGGCTTTTAGCATAAATAAAATGGTAAGGTTAGCATCAAAGCTACGTAAACCTGCTCGAACAAAAATATTTGAATCAAATATTTCAATATCCTTGCACATGGTGTAACATAGATAAATATCATTTGCTCAATTAAGCTATTTTAAGATCTTTATGGATCAATTTTAAACAAATTATAATAATTGATCAGTTTGTGGAGGAAACAAAAATAATTTGAAGAAATTGGGCACAAATTATAATAATTGGGGAGTTTGTAGAGGAAACAAAAATGATTTGAAGAAATTGGGCAACTGTATTTTCCGTCCCATCATTTAATCAACTGAAACAATCTGAAAAATTAGCTGAATACGCAGTAATTCTATAAATAATTCCACCTCTGGTGGAGTTCTTTGGTGTTGCCAGAGAAGATACGTCCTCTGAAGGATTGTATATTCTTTGGTGTTGCTAATAATATTTATTTATATTGCTATTAACAAGGCTTTCCAGAAGTTTTTAAAAAAATGGGCAAGGATTTGCCACATGCAGAAAGAACCCTTCCATGGTAGTTCATTAATGTGATATGTAATGTTCAGTTGTTTTACATTCAATGTGTCCTCTTAACTGTTTAAAATATGTTCAGTGTACTTTTCAATAGTTGTTAAGTCATGTTTTGGCAATAGTTTGCTGAGTGATTTTGAAAATTTTATCCAACATATTACAAATGATTTTATTCAATTGGACATAACTGTAATCGAAAAAATCATGGTATTTTGATTATCAATTTTGAAAACATGAGGGTCATGGATTAGGGAAGTTCAGGGAACAAGCTTCAGAAGCCGTACATGCCGATTTTAAGAAGATATGGGAAAATATGTGATACAAAATAGCAGAAACACATTCGGAATTTTCTTCTAAATTCCTAAAATCTGTTAATTTTTTAATAGTATTCATTTGTAAAATAGTTTTTCTAATTCTAAATAAATATTTAATGCAATTACTTTGTTTTACTGTCAATATTAAAATTTTCTATGGTCAATCAAATTAATTAAAAAAATTACTGATTAAAATATGTAAATCTTTCAAAACCGTCGGTGAAAGATTTTCAGCAGCATATCTTTTGAAAGATGAAGTTACAAAGAGTACTTTGAAACTAAAATTAGAAATGGACATGATTTTTTACTTTACATTTTCTTCTTGTTTTAAACCTGAGTCATATTTGTGTTGGAGAAACATTACAAGATTTGACCTTACATGCTCGTACACTACACAACTACACATTAGATCTAATTGATTTATAAATGTATTTACCTCATTCTGTGTCGATGTCCAACTTATTATAAACTAGTAGTTGATTTAGTAGCACAATATGGAAACATATTTCAAATACGTGACTCGAAATTTAACATAACAAATTTGACAGCCAGTTTGTTATTAATCGTTACAGCATACTTTGATAAAATGCTCGCAAATTCGTGACACTTAGTGAGTGTTAGTGAATGCAATTAGAGCCTCGAATAGTTAGACTGTACGATTCTCCATTGCACACTGTAAAAAGCCACTGATTAAATTATTTATATCCATATGCAATAATTTGATGCGGCCGTTTTTTTATATGAACGGCTGAGAAACACAGTGGCGTCAGTCAGAAAACTTGTTAATTGAGTAAAGGTATGAAATCGCACGTCAGGTGCAGTCTTCATTAAGAATAGTGATGAACTAAGTTATGCTTCCAATATTTTTCGCCAGATTGCAACTTCTGATTTCTTTCGTGAACGACGAAAGTTATAATAATAATTATAATAATTCCTACTACTCCTCCACCTATGGCGAAATTGGTTACCGTCATAATTTGACAGAGAATTCTGACCCTATTACATTGTATTTTACTATACGCCCCTGAACTATTACTAGTTATGCGGGCGTTAAGAGGAGAGGGGCATTATTATTATTGCCCATCTGCGCCTGCATGCGACTTATAGATTATAGATGGTAGAGGCACTATACTAGCTAAATGATGGTCCTGTGACTCAGAGTTACACCATTATATTCCCTTTGCTCAGATTAAAAAAAAGCAATGCTATAGTCGATCTCACGAACTTAAATGCAAAAGCCATAAAACGGGATAAGAAGAACAGACATTCCGTGCGTCTGCTCGGGGCAATATCAGTAGGGCCAATCGATTTGCCCTTGAGTTTGTACCTTGTATTATCGAGGCTCTTTGGATTGGTCGATTTGAATACGCATTAAATTTTCCGATTGGCCCGCTTCCGATTGTTTCAATTGCTTTTTCCCCGCGAAACGAGAACAAATCGTAAGCTACAAGTAATGCGCCCTGCAGTATCGGCGCACTGCGTCTGACACAAGAGTTGAAATGAGAGAAAAGGTAGAGCCTTATTAATGCGATCCCTTACTGGGAGTAAAACAGACCGACTGTTGGTGCAAGCGAGGTAGATATATAAATGAAACGTCGGTTCTGAAAACTCGCTTTCATGGCTTTTCAGTCAAGTTCGTGAGATAGACTGTATAAAAAAATATATCTGCTTAGAGGCATACTATAGGGGCAATATATATTGCTATAATATGTGCAATAACTTGAAAGAGTCATTTTTTTTCTAAATGGACTTTTTCTTAACCTAGACCTCTATTTGTCTCTTCATATGTCACAAGAACTTAAAAACAAAGTGCCATTATTGTATGCCTACCCAAGTGTTCATGGGAAAAATGCGAAAATTACATCCAGAGGCGTGCTTTTACAAATGCACCCCTTTTAAAGTACACATAAAAGTGATGGAAATGGAAATATGGATTTTTCCGTGTGCGCGTGACAAATTATCGTTTGAAGCAAATCGAAGACGGGAAGTCATGCAAGTATGGAAAAACCATTTCTGGACGTGTAATGAACGTTTCTTTTTATTATACTTATTCTTACAACCACTCTAATTATTTTTTTTTAATTTAGCGCACGGAAAAAATCGGAGATCGGGAAAAGTTCTCCGTGCGCTGTTCTGAAAATGCCTCCTTTACGTCATAGTAAAAACGGATGAAAACAAGGTGTTTTCAGATAAGTATAATAAAAAGTGTATATATTATGTTATTTTATTATTATTACGATATTATTTTAACACTTTACGTCTTCCTACAAACTTTTGAAGTCTCTAATTCGGTTAATCCTTATACAGTGGCAAGTATGTAAGTATGGAAAAACCAGTTCTGGACGTGTAATGAACGTTTCCTTTTAATATACTTATTCTTATAGCCACTCTAATTGATTTCTTTAATTGAGAGCACTGAAAAAATCGAAGTTCGGGAAAAGTTTTCTGTGCGGTGTTCTGAAAATGCCAACTTTACGTCATAGTAAAAACGGATGAAAACAAGGTGTTTTCAGATAAGTATAATAAAAAGTGTATATATTATTTTTTTCTTATTATTACGATATTATTATTAACACTTTACGTCTTCCTACAAACTTTAGAAGTCTCTAATTCGGTTATTCCTTATACAGTGGCATACAGAAGGAACACATTTTGGGAAAACATGAATAGGATTATGATGTAGGACCTGTTGTAATTTTGTCGTTTATGCGATGTGGATTTTAAACAAATTTGATGATCTCCATCAAGGGTAAAAAATAGGAACAGATTAACAATGTGGAAGCATAATTTCAATATAAATTCAATCAAACAAGCTAAGCGTAATACTTAAAATGCATTGTTTCATTTTTCGCCAAAATGGCAGCCATACAATTTAAAATTTTGCAACTTTTTCAAAATTGATTATTGTGTTTAATTTAACTAACTATCTCTCTGCCTTAACGTTTACGAGATCTCCATGTTGTGCATAATAACTTGGACACCCTGTATAGCGTGTCTGTCAATTATATAAAGTAACTGTACTTGACTGTAACTGAATAAAGTAACTGAATTATATAAAGTATAACTGACGATTTTCGAAAAATAATCATTTTTATTTTTATTTTTTGATCTTTACATTCAAGGATGATTTTTATGTAAATATAAATGGCGGAGGTGAATAAAAATAGACCTTGGCAGATATTGTCCTCAGATCACCTGAAAATACGAATCTGATAGCTCTTTAAATAAATCATTCGAAACGATTCAAGTCAGAAATTTGATTTTACATGTCCAAATTTTCTTTGGTTTGGTTTGGCAATTTGGCAGAAAAAAAATCTAAACTTTGAAACGATTACTCAAGGCAACAAATGACATGTCAAACGTCCTGTTAAAATCCATTATGTTTCACACCACCAGGAGCTTACAGAAGAAATTAACTCACTTAAAGTTTATGAAAACATCACCAGTACAAATTTTTACAAGGATGGGCTCGACCTTAATTCAGAGTTCCAAGAGATATATTTAGTGGTGAATTAATATTTCAATTAAAGAGGCCTTGGACTTGGACTGTATAGAGATACTTCCAATGGCGTCCATATAGGGTAAGTTATCTTAATCAATCCACGCAAATCACTCCGAAGATATGTTTGATAGCGAAAATTGACCCTAACAAAAGTTGAATAGCTAAAAGGGGGCCATCTGATGATGCCGTTGAATTTGACCTTGAAGTTGACTTTCAAGGTCATTTCAAGGCCAACTTGAATATTTTGAAAGGTAACCATACATTTTTTATTTTTATTTTGAAAGACCTACATAAGAAAATTTTTGAGAATATTAATTAAAAAAGAGACTAAAAGACATTAATTCATAACTTCACTTAGAAAGGAAACTAAACGATATATCCGGCTACCAAATAAATACGTCCACTACTACTAGATTATATACAATGTGGAAATTAAGTAGCGGATAAATTCGGTAACTCCGTTAATGTGTATGAAAAAATCTAAAAGGAAAATAGCGATATAAATTACTGCGCATATGAAAATATTTTTTTCAGATTTAAAAAAACAAACTTATAAAAGTTATGACGTCGTTAATTTTTTTTTAAATGACAACCTACATTTTTTATTTTTTATTTCGATAGAGCTTCTTAATTTGTTTTCGACCATATAACATTTTGAATAGGTTACATAGGAAAAAAAAAAATTTATATAAAAGTAGCTCGTGAAAATCAACGCCAGCTGATGTATGTACTACTAGCACATGCGCACATGTGAAAGATCAAATGAAATGATGAATTGCCTAGTTTAACCCCGAATATCTCAGAAACGCTTCATTGTATCGATTTTTCACCGAAAAATGGTATATGATTTAAAAAAATCCTAACCTCAAAGTTTTTATGTAGCAATAATCATAGAAGAACCCCTGTTTCTACGACACTGTATTTACTCAGATGATTAATTAATAGTAATTAATGAGTAATTATTTGTGAATATGTGCATTGATAGTGGGTGCCTCGTCGCAAGATATCAGATTTCCAAATCTACTCTAGTAAAAATGTTAATAAGAAAACTGATTTGTTAAGTAACACTTTAAGGTCCTATAGTTTGGAAACAAAAGTGATTAGAAAACAAAAACATTTTTATTTAATTTTTCCTTTCTTAGCATGCTCCTAGATATATGCCACGAAGCTGTGGGACACCTTGTATATTAAATAACTATTAACTCTTAATTGGGGTAAGATTAATTTTAAATTTCCCCATAATACTTGACCCGTAAGATGTAAATCAAACTGTTAAATTTACAAGTTATACACATAAATCGCTACCGTTTTATAGTTCCATTTTATATCTACGAATCCGCCACCATTCTGCTGTACAAATTGCAACCTTTGGGTGATTTACTGCGCCAGACACGCCGAATTTATCGTAAACACAGGAAATTGCAAATTTTCCTAAGCCATGAGAACGGCCAATTTATGCGGACTGCTGATCAATGTTCTGTTGCTACAAATTAATCGTCCCAGCACAGGCACTCTAATCAAGAAAATTGAGAAACAGAATGTGTTCAACAGAATCAATACAATTTTCAATCTCACAGTATTAGTTGTAGATGTACGAGATGTATTCTAAACAAGTAATTCATCTTTTTTAGATGTACAATTAATCACTTTAAAGTAATTAACCATAGATTGAGCTATAATCTGAAATGAGACCATTGTTATTTTTAAAGTATCTCTTGAATCTCCTTCTATAACCTGAAGATTAGTTCAAATCAAGTAAATTTACTAAAAACTTCATTGATGCATTTTATATACGAAATGAAATAATTTCTGTTTACTAAAGGCGCGTTTTCGCAAATCAGGTTTATTTGATCGATTGTAGTTGAACAAGCATACGAGCATACAATACGCGATTTTTTATTCGAATTATATCATCTGTCACTGGGATGACTATATACATATGTATACACTGTTATAGTAAAGTAGCAAGGCTTTTTTATAACACAATACTTATAAGCAATCCACCAATAACAAGAACTTTATATGTACGATATATACAGGGTGTTCGAAAATTATGTTCGGATATTTAACCCACTTATAGCACTGATGAAAATGAACCAAAAATCAGTGAACATGGGTCCGCAACTCAACTGCGTTTTTTGTTTTTCCATCAGTACTATAATTGGGCAAAATATCAGAATATATTTTTTAAACATCCTGTATGTCAACTAGTCAACTAGTCTTTTATCACATTTGTAACATTTTACTTGTATTTTATGACCACCAGAGTTATTAAAAAAATAATTATATATTGTATTTGACTTATGTAAGCATCTTAAATGTATATACTAACACTAATAAATTTGACTTATGTAAGCATCTTGAATGTATGTACTAACATTAATAAATTTGACTTATGTAAGCATTATGAATATATGTACTAACATTAATAAATCTATCTATCTATCTATCTATCTATCTATCTATCTATCTATCTATGCCAGTACAGAAAGCAATATACATTTGTATTTTAGATTTTACAAGCACAAATCGATGCTATACTTGTCAAGAATATGTCCTCAAAATATGTCCTTTGTCAACAACTTGATCACACTTCCAGCTAAGGAACTAGTGAAGTGAGCACTTCACTAAGTTCCAGCTGAATTTCATTCATTTTTTTGTTAGGTAATGTGTAATTGAATGTGAATGGTAATGAATCTGAACTAAACTTGGTCAATATGTTTGAAAATGTCACTGCAACTTGACAGCAAAAAATGCGATGATCACTTCATGGCTAGGCTTCAAGGCTCATTCTTCGTTAACTGTAAACGATTTTTTATTGATAGAATTTTAACAAGGAGTGTTCAACTATGGGGCTTATGAATAATTCTAAAAGAGCGCGGTGAGATAAGGAAATTCTTTAAAAAGGGGAAATTTACGGGCAGGCAATAAAACGGACGAATTTATTTATTTCAGATGTTTTACGGTTATCGGCAGCAAAGTGTTTTCGCTTTTTAATAGTAGCAAAAAAAGGACGAGTTACCTCCCCTTAAGTATACATGTATAATACCTCATAAACTACTATTTGCTATATGAAAATAAAATATAAGTGTAAATATAAACTACCAATATACTTCATTTAGTTAGTATCATCACTACAAGACATTTTATCATAACACTGGTCAACACAATTTTTGTCCCTTAGACATAAATAGCTAATTCCAATAGATTTTTTTTGCTGATTTCAGAACTTACGTTCAGAAACGTAAAAAAAAAATGTAGGACGTCAAGTTTTTGAGATATTTCAATGTTTCGCGATACAAGACCGATTCCGATTATTTTTTATGGCAATACCGGATTCAAATTTCAGTTTGACAGTTACTGCTATCACTTTTCTAACCTAACTTTAACTGAGAACGTATTTTTGTAAATAAATAGTGGAAAAACTATGTAAAAAATAAAATTTTTACACAACGACCTCCAGCTATTTGTTTTTGCATTCCGTACGTATGCATAGTATGTAAATGTTTTCCGAAAAATGCATTTATATTGAAGGGACAACACATACCGGTGAATACGAAGTAAACGCTATTAAACAAGGACTAGCAGAGAAATACGATGCAAGATGTTGCCACGCTTCCTGGGAGTGATTGGATATTTTCCACATTTTGTCCAATTTTTAATTCTAATTCTTAATTTGCTTATTCCTAATGTCTAAGATCTCACTATTCTTGTACATTTTCCACTAATTCAGGATGAGTCTTTTAAATATATTTTCATAAAATTTTGGCGCGGTGAAAGGGCCTTTGGGAGAGGGGCGTATTTAAACACATTTTTAGCACAGTCCTCCTCTCACAGTTTTGAGTGGTGGGGGTAACTAATAGGTAACGATCGTTTGTCTATAAAATTTGAATGAACGCAAAACTATGTATGTGCAAAAAAAATTGATTTTCTTATTCGGTTACGGAATTATGGTTAACTAAATTTTGATTGAATTTAAAAAATAAATAAATTTCACCGAATATTTTACTAGATTGTTGTAATTGTATTGGAATAGGTACTGAATTATTAAAATTATTAAAGGAATTATTAAAGGAAATTCAATTTTTTTTTATTATTTAATTTTTAAGCACTCGTGGTATTACCCCCGATAAATCAAGTCCACTTATTTGAGAATTATTATTCGTTTCCATGGAAATGCATTATTTTTACTTAAGACAGATTAGAATTTTGACATGTAAGCAATTCTTTCATAGTTTTTTGGAACATTACATGGAAGAGAATTTTAATGATAAAACCTATCCACCCAAAGTGCAGTTTCTCTGTAGTTTTTCTGCACTCCCATAAAATTAAGAACATATCAACTTGCACATTAAAATTCGCTTCCATGTTTAATTGAGAAACTCGGACGGTGATCGCCGGGATCACCGATTGGAGCAGAAGATCAGGTGGACATCAAGAGACATACGGGGTCACGTGAGGCCTAAATAATTATGAAACACGAGGCCATTTGCGGTCCTCGGAAGGATTCAGTAGCCTTACCACTAAATAATCATTGGAAGGGTTGGAGCCGAACTCACTTTGGAAATCCCGTGTATATCCCACGCAAAAGGGCGGTTAGTTGAGCGTCGACTAGAACGCAAAGAATTTCTTGGACCACAACTGTGACACCTATTCCCTCGAAATGAATGTACCACCTGTGCGTGTGACCGCTGATGCGGCCAGCTTTAAATAATTCGTACTGCTAAATTACATTACCAACACGGGTCGTGGTCAGTGGGAAGTTGTCGGAAATCGCTACTAAATATGACCGTTAAACTGAATAATTAAAAAAAATTATTACAATGATTATTTTATTTGATTAATCATTTTATAATGATTACATTATTCCTTGAAAAATTATATATTTTTTTGGGTTTGACAAAGTCAATTAGACAAGTAAATTTTGATAATTACAATGTATTGGTTGAATTTTTCAGATTAATATCGAAAGTGTCGTTTATTTGATGGGAACTTAGCTGATTATCCCGTGTACTGTTGCATTGCGACTGGTTGACCAGTAGATCTGTTATATTTCTATGTCGCAAATTAGATTTGAAGAAGTTTTTGAAAAAAAAAGACAATCCAGCACATTTTTCATGCCTTAACATGAACCATGAACCAAACCAAGCGTTTCTAGCAAATTTGCACACATCTATTTTGATCGTATTCATCAGCAAAAGTTGATCTAAGGTGTTGAATTTCAGCTTCATAGCTAATCTAGATGAGCCGTGGAAACATTTGAAACTTTGCAAAATACTCGGGGTAGACGCTTCGAGTTTGGTATGACCTCCAAGGGAAGGGCTGCAATGCCTCAGATATTTGATCTCAGGAGCTAAAACTTCACAGAAGTTTCTTTCAAACACACATACACATCCATTTAAATTTTCTTCAAAATTGAAGGTGGACGAGTGGGGACCACTAGTCCACTTGACATATAATGACCGTATTATGTTTTTATCAATGAGTGGCATAAGATACAGGCATGTCAAATTTTCTTTGTTAATTATACCTTAGAATTATTAAGTAATAAAGTAGGAAAAACCTTTTGAAATAGTAAATAACATTTTGTGAAGAGGTCGTCAACGGTGCAAATTTATTGTTAATATGGTTGGAATTTGATAAAATAAGATTTGTCACGAGTGTAACATTTTTGTCGTTTTTTTTTTGCAGTTTCTAGACTGTAAGAAAGTCATTCATTCATTCCAATTATAAAGGTTTACTTTAAACGAATACTATGATGCACTTTCTTTTGTCTATAGAATATGAACATCACAAACATCACAATTGCTGGAATAATTTCTTAATGCTAGCTTAATCATCTGCCAAGCACATATAAGCATATAAAGCTAGGAGTCTGAAATAATTCCAGCAATTGTGCATGCAGGGCATCTTCAAACATAAAGCCTTTTATGGCATTCATGAATAGTTTTCTTTTAGAGTTCAATAATTTTATATATTTGTTTGTTCTATTTTTAGTTGAGCGGCTTTTTTTTCTATTTATTTTATACAATTTGTGTATCTCAAATATTATGTTAATTGTAATTGTAATTGTAGTTATTTAATTGTGCGCCTTTTTCACATGGTGTCTTACAGTTTTTCGTGAAATAAATATCTGTCTATCTATCTATCTATTTATCTATCTATCTATCTATCTATCTATCTATCTTCTATCTATCTATCTATGGCGGACACCTAAACGAAGGTATCCATATAAAAAAAATTCCAAAGACTTGATCATCGTATAAGAGGAACATATCGAGCATGCGGCGAGACAAAGGGAGACCCTTACATTATACAAAAATACAAGCTTTGTGTTAAGACGATTTCCCTCTTTGGGCCAACTTTTAGCATTGGATGCTGGATGCAAGCAATTTGAATCAACATTTTCGAAATCAGCTTTTGTAGACAGGTGAATTTACTTTCACTAGTGATGACATATTTAATATGCATAATCATCATTATTGGGCAATAAAAACCCCCCACGCCGACACCGTCAATGCGTCAATGTCTGGCTTCAAACGTTTTGACAATTAAATGTGTAACGTTATAAATTAGTCGTACAGCGGTGGTAGCAAGGTTGCCTACGATAGCGCCTTTGCGCGATAATTAATTCAATCTCCCCCCCCCCCCCCTATTAGTTTACGCATTAGTGAGTAGAAAATCGAATTGATAGTTACTAGGTCGTGCATGCGAGCGGTCAGTATTTGCTAGGAGAAAAGTTGGCGAAATACTGGAATTCTGTATGGAAATACTGGTTTGAGTGGCGATACGTCCATGAAAGCGGTCAAGTATTTGTTTAGGACAAAAGTTGGTGAAATACTGGTATTGGGTGTGGAAATACTAGTTTGAGTGGCCCTTTCTAATTTTTGGTGGCCAGACCATTTTGAGTTAAGGACTGGATTAAAACTACCTAGCTTACTAGTCCCATCGGCCGCCCTGGACCTTTCAGGTAATATTAGCCTTCTTTGTTTAATGCATGGTGCTAATGCCACCCCTTATCTTTAAGCTGTTTCTTGAGAGGCTTCTCTTACGGGTTACAAACCCATATAACCTCCGAGTACGCCAGACCACGCCAAGTCCAAAGAGGCATTTGGAGCGGCGCCCAATAGCTTCCCTCTCCCGCACCAGAGTTTGAGGAGGATACACAAAACAGATAGAATTAGACCTTATTTTACTGCTTTCTACTCATTAATGTTTCTTCTTTCTATGCGTAATTTGTTAAGTTAATCGATCTGGTATTGTAAGGGCACGGGGTTGGTCCAGCCGACATACCACCATTTCCGGTTCGAAGCGTGCACATGGGATCACATCCGCCTGACATCGAGCGCTTTTGCGGAAAATTGCGACGCGGTACAATGTGTCAAAATGTGGACAAAATGAACTATCATGTTTCCAGGAAATTATAAATGAAATTGCTTAATAACATCCCTAATATGTCAATTTCCATAAATTACGATGGGCAAATGAGGGACACATTTTGGTTTTCTGCAAGAGCAATATTTTACTAAAAAATTTAAAGTGCGTGCAAATCTGGGGCAAATTTTGGTTTAGTTCAAGAGCAACATTTTACTAAATCAATTTAACGTGCGTTTGAACACATCTTCAGCTTTTGTTGTAATAGTTAAAGAGTTTCTTTGCAAAGAATTTAACATATATGGGTAAGTACTACATTTTGTTTCATAAGTAATGAACTTCAAAATCTGCAAGTTTTTAAACCTTGTTGGACCGAAACAAAATGTCCCCCTTTGTCCCCAGGCTGAATTTTATATATATATTGTACTTTTATTAACCCTTTTCATAATTATATGAGATTTAGCCGCGGAAAATCGGTGCAACTATCTTTATTTTATTTTTTAGTATACGTGTACTCGCTCATTAGAATGGAGTTTTTCAAGGAATGGGCAAAACATTACTTGTCCGAAAAGGATACCGGTATCTACGAGTACCTTTCGACAAAATACGATGTTGTATTTCTCTGTGATATATTAGTAAGAAGTACATAAGTAGAAATATCAAGAACATCGGCGAAAATTGAAAAAAAAGTGGGAGGAGTGAAATTATCAGTGATTAAAACTCGAAGACATCACTATTCATTTTAAAATGCAGCTTTCACAACCGTCAACGTCCTTATAGGGTACAGTAGGTACAGGTAAACCCAGTAAGATTTTTGAAAATCCTTCTTTAAAAAAAAGGAATATTTACCGATCTCATTGAGTCAAGTAGTGCAAGTGAAATAATGATGTAAAAGCTCTTCGTAAGTCAGGTCACCGCATTGCAGCTACTAATACATTAAAAAAAACAACAGTCAGATGCTCAAATAACTGGTGTAATATTTGAATTAATTTGAAAAAAAACACTAGACATTATGTAAAGAACCCTCTTTTCCGGCCATGATATTAACTTGGAAAATATTCAAAAATTTGCAGAAGAAACAAAAAAAAAACTATATTTAGATCACTGTTCATGGTACTGCATGGCCGCATTTGTACATAACATTTTAATTCAAAGTACAGAAGCAATGAAAACGTCATAATTCCTATAGGTCTTTTATCTGAAGAAGCTCAAGAAACTCGCAATAAAGATTGCAGAAGATTTATGTTGAATAATACTGCGAAATGTCCATGTACTGCCACGAATAGTGATTTGTTTCATACTGTCATAGACGACATACTGTTATAGACATACAGCAGTAGACGGCCCAGCGCCCCCTTTGTTTTGTCGATTAATTGTATTTTGTACGAATCACATTTTTCTTTATTTAATAAATTTACGTTGTCACGCGATATTTTTCATAATTTGAATTAACTATTCCCTAATTTATCCTACCGCCTTGTTATTAAACTACCTGGAGCCGCACCCCCAACTAGTTAAAGCCGTAGGACTGTACACGCCGTCTTTACTCAGCTGCCAAGGGCCAATGTGGTATTCACGGGGGTTAACGAAGAAGAATATCAAACACAAACGTTGTGAGAATTGTGAGCAATGAGAGAAAAAGAGAAAAAGGGGGTTGTAAGTGCATACTCAGATGTCGACGAGAAAAAAATGCTACCTATGATCTATGTTTTCGAATTAGTAAGTACATCTTCAAGATGCAAGCAGCACACAGCATTGCCTATTTGTGTTATCTTTGAACATTTACATATTGGAAACCTTGCACCATAGAAAAATTCTAAAACATAATTTGCATTCTTGTTTACGTTCCTCTCTACGTTCATAACGTTCTCTTGTTAGATGGTTCTTGTAATGATCAACATCTAAGCGGTGGTGAGATCATTTGAATCACCCTGTATATATAATTTTCGCTTATTCAGTCGTTTTCACTTTAAACATAAAATCAGATTTGATGCTACAAAACTAAAGTGCAAATTTTACATTGAATTAAATTTGAAATATATGGTATGCTTTTTGTTGGAAAGCTAAAGTATAATTGGTCTAAAGACTAAAATTCCATTTTCGATTATTCATCGGAAAAATCTGCAAAAAGTGGCCTGTTGGCTCGTTCAGGTTCACTGAATTTTCCTTCTGAATTAAAAAAAGCTGAAGCCACTTCCTCAGACTTCACTCTGCTACCCAATGTGTTTCCGATCGGCGAAATTGCCGGGCCAGCCGGGACCGTCGGCGTCGGGGGCATCGAACGACCGCCACCAGCCGTCCCCTCGTCGGCGCCGCTGCGATCGATGGGTGCCAGGGCCGGGCTTCGAACCAGCCGCCTCCGCCCACCGCCGGCCTGGTTCCTGAACCCACGATCGATGCCACATTTGCAACGCACGATCGACCGCCCCCAATAGAACGAACATATATTCTGGGACTTTCCGGAATTTTCCGGGACCGGAAGTGCGAGGTTTTCCGCTTTGGGCGTGAATCCTGGACTTTGGGCGCGACGTCTCGGGGATCACGTACGAGATTAATACACACGGGAATTCCGGGTTTCACGGATGAGCGAACGAGTAGGGGGCAATATGCAATTTGGAAGGACTTGAGAATTTTTTATGTATTTCTCAGAAAACGTGAGTATTCTGGGAAAATAAAGCAAGTCGTTTCATGAAAATTTATATCAAGAGGTGACTTTGGTAACTATTGGTGTTTTCATTGGATGTGTATCTTAAAAATTAAGATACAGCTACAACGACAGAAGAGACCCTTTAGCGAAATTGAACATATGTTCATATGTTTCAAATCGATTAAAACAAGGTAAATTCATAACTATGTAATTAATTATTAATTAATTAGTAAACAAAATTATTGCACGAAACTAAACATAGAAATGAAACAAATGAAAAGTTTTTCTATAAATAGAGTTCACTTCAAATCATATAACAATTACATTTTCTGAAAATATTTAAAATAAAACAACATAAGGTATTAAACAAAACAAAACATTAAAATACTCGTTTTCTAGCTTTCGCTTAAGCAAAATACCCTATTAAATATTTTAACTGCAATTTCGACGCTTCTTGATGTTCAATGGCAAGTAATGCAAGATGTTTTAATCGCGACTGTCCAATAGTATTTGTTCTGTAATCTTTTATAATTTTTTGTTTAGTAAAAGTCCTTTCCACAGAAGCAATTGTTACCGGAATCGTAAAGAATAGTATAAGAGCTGTGCAAACCTCTGAAAAATCACTTTCTAATGAACCATGTTTTTCCAGTAATAGATTACCAAAGTCTTTAATAGTCATATTTTCTTTAAAATCAGGTTTTAATAAATGTATAGCATTCATATACTGAATTGGTAATTGTGGAGAAAATATTTCGGAATAAGTATTCCGTAAACTGTCACACTTTTTCATTAATTCTGATTCTGGAGAATTAAGAATTGATCTTGGTTTCATAAAATTAAAACAATCCTTAACATTTTTCATACCAGTCAATCGAGTATTGAGTTGCTGAATTATTATATCCAATATGCAATAGAATATATTTATTTTAAAATATTTTTCACGAGATTTATGTTGCGTTGAAAATTCATAAAATGATAGTTAGCCTTCTTTAGTCGTTTATTAGAAAATTCTGGAACAATACCCTATTTTCTTGATATTCCTCAAGATGCTATTAAGATAATCTTGAAAATTGAATGGAACTTGGTTCAATAAAATTAAAACAATCCTTGACATTTTTCATACCAGTCAATCGAGTATTGAGTTGCTGAATTATTATATCCAATATGCAATAGAATATATTTATTTTTAAATATTTTTCACGAGATTAATTTCTATATTGCTGAAATATAGATATTCGTCAAAAATGGCATTTGCCATTGAAAATTTGTCAAAATGGCATTTTGCCTTCTTTTGCCGTTTAATAGAAAATTCTGGAATGAAAAATTTCTTGAGATTCCATCAACATCTTGAAAAAAAAAATGTTTTTGTACGTTTTCATACATGACAATGCTCTGTTCAGATTTTCCTCTGCTTCATGTGGGCAAATATCTTTTATTTGTAAATTTTTTGAAGCATAATTAATATCAACTATTATATTATACAGAAAAACACACATAAAACTAAAATCAAAATTACCGATACTGTTTTTTATTTGCTGTGTCTCTTCTCTCTCATCTTTTTTTAATTACTTTTGAGATTAATTTCAACCTATGCTTTAAGTATATCAACATAATATAGTTTTACAGCAGTCTTCTGCCCGACCAACGAGTTGGATTTAATTTATCTAAAATAATATAATCTAAACACGAGAGAGGGGAAAAAAGAGAACAGTTCTTACAGTTTTAAATTTAAAAGTGGGGATTTGCTCACTTCAGTTTGTTCATTTAGTAAAATACCCAGATGATTGAAACGATTGAATTCCAGACTTTCTAATAAATTTAATTTAATACTTTTATCCATTGAATGACTATTATTGATATTGAATTAAATTTATTAGAAAGTCTCGAAATCAATCGTTTCGATAAACTGTGAATTTTACTAAATAAATAAACAAACTGAAGTGAGCAAATCATCACTTTTAGATTTAAAACTGTAAAAACTGTTCTTTTATTCCCTCTCCTGTGTTTAGATTATACCCCCCCCCCCCCCCACTGAAAAAACTGTTAGGTGTTGAGAGCTATTTTTAAGAACTTGTAAGATCATTATTAATCTGCCCGTTGAAGACACTGGGTGACGAAACATGTCGCAGACAATCCAATTTTTTTTTAAACTTAAAACGTGCGTTATTTACCCAGTCATAATTATGGAGTTTAAACAAGAATCCGCCAAATCTATTTCCATCATTTTGAATTGTAGGGCTCAAATATCTCGTGCATCCTGAAGGCATTTCTAAAACTTGTGTCATAACTGTATCATATTTTCTAATTCATTCAACTTGTGACAAAAAACTTCCATTGTAATTATTTTGATCATTTATATTTTCTTCTTTACCACGAAAAGCCAAAAGTTTTTAGATAACATGAGAGTAATATTAAATAGTCGTTCTAAAACCAGCTTAAAAAAAATTGCCTGATATCTAATTTCATCTTCAACTATTTTGTCAATGGCGACATTATTTTTCAAGCTTCATATACAGCAGTTGCTCCTATGTGTGAGTGTGAGAACTGCGAGTTTTTATCTTAGCCGACAAATTTTGCCATTCTCGTACCCCTGAACGCCTATTACTATTATTTTTTGAAGAAAGCCAACACGGCTTGCAATATGCAACATCTAATAATCTTGAATAGCACAATTATCACCGCTGCACAGGTACATACTTTGTTAATGTTGAATAGTAAGATTCACTAAAGTGTCAATTTTGCTTCTGTTCATCCTTAGGGAAAGGTCCTAGAGGTTTATCTTCATTTTCGACACAATTGACAAACAATCTATTAATGTCGTCAGTGATATTTTTTTTATTAGTTAGATAGTAACCTAGATCGGGGGGTCTATGTAATTCATTTTCTGTAGCAATAATTTTTGATTGTAATAGTAATGGTTGTTCATCATTTCGTCGGCTTAATGTTACAAGGTTGTATGTGCAAATTTGTAAATTTGGGAATAACGACTTTAAATATGTTTGTTATTATAGAAAATGATGTATTGTGCACTGTAATTAGATTTTTTTATCACACATTCTTAATAATACGAATTTAACCTTCCAACAAGTTGAAAAGTGCCGCTTGAGAACATATAGCCCTGTAAAGCTATAGACCTACAGACTTACATGCAACCTTATAATACCGACGATTTATAACTATAGAATCAACATCATTTTCTACAGCAATAATATTTGATTGTAATTGTAAAGGTTGTTCTTCATTTATAACTACAGAATCAACATCATCGTTGCAGTTGGCATTTCTTTCCTGATTATTTGACGATCGTATTTTCTAATACGATGTATCAGATATTCCTTATATTAGAAAATTATCTAATTTTGGCAGTTTGCTTCGACGCTCTTCGTTATCTTTTTTTATGTTTTCTTTATAGTGGCCCACTTTTCCCCCCATTTTTTAGGTACCTATCACTATCCTCACTATCCCCAAACCGCGGGGGCCCCATACTGCAGTGGCCCCTAAGCACTGCTTAGGTTTGCTTAATAGATTCTATGCCCCTGAATTATATAGTCGGTATTCCATTAACTTGGATGGGATCCATTCCATCGCAATGATTTGTAAGCGTCGATGATAAAAATTTTGTACTAATCATCGGAGTTTGTGAATTAAAGATGTAATAGGTTTGTTCCAGCAGCGATTAGAAACTATCCAATGCATGCGGAAAATAGAAAAAAGCGTTGCAGCAAAAACGAATTCGTGATTTTGATAAAAAGTCCAATGTTCCAGCAGATTTTCGTTAGCAACTGATTTCTGACTATCAGAAAAGTTTGGGAATTTATTACGAGTTTTTCTGACGGACATGCGCTCTGAAACCCACGCATATTCGAGGTTAGAAAATAATTCTTGGTTTATTTGACAACTCACTATTTATATGCCTACGATTTTGATTTGTGTTGTGACATTAGCATTTTATTTTTAGACATTTTAGACATTCGTTTTTTTAAGTACAAAATGACAGATTGCGTTCCAACAGCCAACAATCAGAGTCAGTTTTAAACCAGTTTGCATTCACACATCGCATTGGAAAAGTTTGTCAAACAGTTTCAAACTTTCTGTTGGAACAAACCTAAAATATATTGCAATGTGTAGTTAACCACATCGATATTAATGGAAAACATTTAAAGTGTAACAGTAAAGTATATTTGGTCAGTTGGTAAAGTATATATAGTATAACTTATTTGGGGGACTTTGCGCGCTTTCTTGGTAAACTGTTTGTTACTACAATGTATCGCCCATGGTACGTGTTAAATTCTAAATGGGCTCTAATAAGTCAAATATGCAAATCAATTTACTTGCAGTATATGATACATATCAAAACTAACTCTGTTTAATAAGTTTTCGCAGAGAATTTAATTCACACGCTAATTCGAGCAGCTCGGTACCGGAAATTAATTATCCACGGTTCAAAAGGCGGCTGCGCGAGCGCCCTCATTGATCAGAGGCCCTCAGGTACCTCTAGGAACTCTGAAATAATGCCGCAGAATGAGGAGAGGACCGCTGAAAGTCGCGGGGGCAACTTGTATGTAGGTATATTACAGGCGAGGGTTACATGAGCGCGGGGGTGTCAACTAATCCTTCGCTTTTTGAGGGCGGGGGCTTAGCTGGGAGCAGAGAAGAGGCGTTTTTTGGCAAAGTAAGCTGCTGCCTCTAAAACGACAACACAATGAGTACTTATGTCCATGTGTGTGTTCTACAAAACGCTCAAAAGAAAACAATAGTGTGTGTGCATACCGTACCTTGGTGCGATGATAACGGCCTGTTTAGATTCAATGAGGCGTTCATCCTTTGGACTCGTAACAAAACTAAAGGCTTTCTTGACTGTGTCGAGAACGGTCGATGGTCCGTTTGCCACAGTGGTGGTGGACCGGTACACGTCTCCGGATCCGCCCAGGGATCTATACGAACCCCCAATGCTCCCCGGCATCGCTGACGACGATATAGGTTCATATATATAATATTTAGGTCATTCGGGAAACACCTACACGTATGCAATCTGTTTCCAAGGATCTATGCCGCACAGGAGAAATTAATTTCGACTTACGAACACCCAAAATTACAAACTTAATAAAAATATAAAACCTTAAACTTAATTAAAAAAACAATACCAAAACCAATATTGGGACTGCAAAATAAAATAAAACCTTCACCAATTTAGCCACGCAATTACACGCACGTACACACAAAACAAGGAAAACTGAAAAGAATAATTAACGATGCTCGTTGAAATTTGTCGGTTATTAATGTTTTCCGGATTTTTGGCCCTCTCCAGCTCGAAGCTCGACGGTGGCTAATTTGCAAATTGAATTATTAATAACCACTCGCGGACGTTTCGCCCTGAATGAATCCCCAAAGTGAAAGCTCGGAACATTAAAGGCGAACTGTGTAACTTGCACCAAGCCACGATTTAAATTTAAGAGCGAAAAATTAAAAGCCCCGGTTTTAGCTCGGATCACGTAAGTTGATGGATTTGATATCGCATAAGAGGTATTTGATTAATTCATTAAACGCTGCTATACGCTATTTTAAAGTCATGTCATACAGCAAAATCTGAAGGTTTCCTAGTAGTCATTTTAATATGACACAATCGCTATTTAACATATCGGAATTGTAAGTAGAGAGTGGATTTTGATATGAAACACGGGGATTGTCTCAGCAAAATTCTGATGAAGACATCATTTATTACCTTATCCACATTATTCTTGAGGCAGTACATGGCTCTCACATACATTTATGTAAATTATATTCAAATTCATTTTGGCAGCAAGTGACGTTACCTAACTATAAACTACATTCTTAAAGTTTGTAATATCTACAGCTTTATCCGCACAAAATTGTAAATGTAATGTAAAAATTATATATCAAAATTACGAGTTTTCGTTATTTGCAGTACGTTTAAAGAAAAAATAGTATATTTCACTTGGAGGCGAAGTGACTTTTTATGGCTTGCCTTCTATTACGCGCCTCACTTCGTTCGGCGCGCAACCTCAGCGCGCCATGAAAAGTCTCACTTCTCCTCCACGTAAAATAATATACTACTTCCGTCGACCTCATCTAAAAGTAGTATTTATCGCGAATGCGGATGAAAAGTTTAACATTTTCGTCCGCTATTAACTGTCACTGTCAATCGGTCAATGTGCTTTTTGTTATAAGTATTAAAATAGTAACAAACAAAATTCAGGAGAAATACTTTTATTGATCTTTCAAATCGTTATTCGTCGGTAGTAGGTCACGGTGCACCGCGGTTTGGAGCGGAGCTTGCAAAGGTAGGCCTGTCCACCACGAAACGCGGCGCGGCTGTTTATGGAATAACTATATATTCTGTTAGCTTAACAGTATCTGTTACCACTTGTCACATTGAAGAGTTCCTCCAAGCATAAACTAAGGAACTTAGAGATCGGTGGAAAAATTTAATATGCAACTCGGAAAAAGTTCATTTTCAGGCCTCGCCTGTTTGGTTGACCCGCTTCAGGCTCAGCCAGCAAACTCAGCCTCGTCCTGAAAACATCCACTTTTTCGTCCCCGTTACAAAAATAACTATTTAGGTCTTCATTCCAAAATTTCCCTCGTTCACGCATTTATTTATTTCGATATTTATATACAGGGTGTTTCCTAAAAGTAGTATAGCTACCAGGCTGACAGGACACTTCGATTGCGTGTCCATCAGGAGACACAATTTTTTGTGAAAACTCTTCGCTGAAGAAGTGTTGTCGACAATGACCAGAAGGTTCTTTCAAGGTCATTTGCAGAAGAAGCGTTTCCGGCAATGACCATAAGGTTTTTTCAAGGTCATTTGTAGAAGATGCCGTCAATGACCAGAAGGTTCTTTCAGGGTAATTTGCTGAAGAAGTTGACAATATCCAGAAGGTCTTCGGCGAAGAAGACTTTTCTTTACCAGAAGCAGTCAGCAATGACCAGAAGGAAATGACCTTGAAAGAACCTTCTGGTCATTATCGACAACACTTCTTCAGCGAAGAATTTTCACAAAAATGGTTTCTCCTGATAGACATGCCATTGAAGTGTTTTGTCAGAACGGTAGCTATACAACTCCTAAACATGGGCCAAAAATGCAAGGGGTGATGATTGATGATAGACCGCTTTGTTTCGAACATACCGGGTGGTAGGTAAGTAGTTTACACTACTCCAGTGAAACATGTGGAAGAATTTAGAAATCGAATAATTGTTGGGTGTAGTTCGTTGTTGGTGGTTATTGTCAACATTTATTATAGATTTAGTATCTTTATTTAAAGTGTTATTAAGTATAATTAAACAATAACAATTATTGTCAAAAAATGTTGATCATCCTGTATCTTTGAAGCAAAGCGGTTTTTCACAAATCATCGAAGGAATAAATATTTTTATATATCATGGAATAACCATAATGGAATAACCCCTTGCATTTTTTGCCCATATTTACGAAATACCCTGTATAAATGCACGAATTCGTCATCTATTTCTATGGGTAGTGATAGTTCTAATCTAATTCTAATCTAATTTTCATCCACCGTTTGTTGAATTATCAAGAATAATTCGTCAAACTATTAGCCTGAATCCAGAGGCATTCAAGATTAGGAGAGATAACAAGTAGCATTTTTTTATGAAATATTTAGATGCGCAGAATTTTGCTCACAATTTTAATTTATTATATGTTATGAAATTGCGATTGCATTTTCGCGAATTTTGGAAAACTATTTGAAATATAAATAAATGCAATGGAACTATGTTTAAGCACTCTCAGGTGTGGGGTAATAAAACGTTTTGTTTTAATGAACAGTAGTTTCTTACCCTGCACCTGAGAGTGATAAACATAGTTAAATTACCTCATACCTCAGGATGGATCCACACACAATTCAATATGAATAAATGTGTTAGTTAAAAGTTTTGATATTTTCACGAATTGCCACTTATTTTATGAGAGTATGCATCGAATTTTAAAAAGTTTCTGTACATTAACAACAAAATATCTAACAATCATGGGTGGTCAATTATATGTTAATTATCGTTGAACTCTGGAATTCGAAAATTAGAGCCGGTGTTTCGCTGTAACAATATATCACAAAATATCGTTATATGCGTGAATTAATGTAAATAATATTGAATCCACAACTGAATTTAACAAAATCTCAATTCAAGGAAAGACTACAAATAGTGCAAAAATAGTATACATATATTCAACAAGTATACTCAACAATTGCAAGTAGTGTTGAATATATGTATACTATTTTTGCACTATTTGTAGTCTTTCCTTGAATTGAGATTTTGTTAAATTTAGTTGTTGATTCAATATTCTCTACATTAATTCACACATATAACGATATTTTGTGAGATATTTTTTTGAACAGCGAAGTTTTTTTTGAATTCCAGATTTTAACAAAAATATCCGCTATGAATCCATTAAGACTATTTTTGAAAAATGTCTGCTATGTGGATGTGATAACTTTTTTGTGGAAGTAATAAACGTATCAAGATTTTGAAATTAAGATTTTTAGAACAAAATCTAGATTTGAATACGTTTTCGAAAAAAACAGAAACCCTTATCGTAGTTTTGTTTTTCAGCGATAATTTAAAAAAAAGTATGATATTCAGGTGTATTGCGTATCAAAAAACCCTAGCAGTAACGTATACGTTACTTGACAGCATCACATTCGAATGCCAGATGCATTTATGACATTATTGTATCTGACATTCGAATGTGATAATGTCAAGCAACGTACACGTCACTGCTAACGTTTTTTGATACGCAATACACCTGATTACCTCACCTCATGATTACCTCTAATGACTAATGATTACCTGATTACCTCATTCTTTTAAATATTGAATTATTCAGGGATTTAAGAAAGCCATTCCTATTTCCGAATGTATATTTTACGCAAATGAACTGTTGTACTGAATCATTCAAGCGCAATATAAATATAAAATATATATCAATAAAAAGGACACCAACTACTTTTGACAAAATCATAAATATAGAACACAAGAGCTTATCATTTTTGCTGCTAGTAAAACTAAGTTGAATCATTATAGGAAACAGTCTCTACCGATACAATGACCGCGTTTAGCAAACGCAACTATTGAGTAGCTGACTCTCAATAGTTGCGTTCGCTAAACGCGTCCTTATAGATCCCAAGCTGAAAAATACATATATTGAATATCACTTATGTTTTTCGTATTAAGGTTTTATTTATACAGGGTGGCCACTTTTACGACGCCCACCATTAGGATCTATTAAACGGAAATACATACAGAGTTGGTCAAACGGGATAAAAATTTCTTATTTTTGTGCCTTTCAATATACTGAAACGAAATCCGGGATATCTTGCACAGTTCCTGAAATATCGCTAAAAACTGAAAAAGTACACTTTCATTTTCCTCTTATAACCTTTTTACTGTTGAAGGGAAATTTTACGAGACTTGGCTTTCTGATGACAGTACCAAACATTTTTTGCGAGAACTAGATGCTGAAATTTTCAATTTTCAATTTTCAAAAAGTCAACTTTTTATTTTCTTATGCCGCAATATTGGATTTAAATAGCATTCAAAAGAGCGAAAACTTCCTATTTCAACCATATATTACACATGAGTAATCTGATATTATTTATCACCAAAAATCGATCATTTAAAAACTTGTTGCAATAATCAAACTGCTGTGGACTGCTCTAAAAATCAAGTTGCCATGGAATAGCAAATTACCATTTTGATATTTCCTCATACAAAGAAAATAACTTCTAAGTAATATTATTGTGTATAAAGTGCAAAAAGGAGATAATATCTTTGATTAGTAAAAATGGCAAGATATTATCCTCAACATGAAAAAATTGACTGTACAATATCTATTATGTAATATTATTATATTTCCCTGGCCGAGATTGCAAATCATAAATCACATTGTATTCATTACATAATCTGATCAAATACCATTCGTGAAATAAAATTTAGGATATTCAATTATTGCCATTTTTACTAATCAAAGATATTATCTCCTTTTTGCACTTTATACACAATAAAATTACTCAGAAGTTATTTTCTTTGCATGAAGAAATGTGAAAATTGTTATTCCATGGCAACTTGAGTTTTAGAGCAGATTACCCATGTGTTATACATGGTTGAAATCGGAATTTTTCGCTTTTTGAATGCCATTAAAATCCAATAATGCGGCCATGAGACAATCAAAAGTTGACTATGAAAATTTGGGCATCTAGTTGGCGCAGAATATGTTTGGCACTGTGATCAGAAAACTGACGTCGAAAAATGTAAGAGTGCCAAGTTTCGTAAAATGTCTTTCAAAAGTAAAAAAGTTATAAAAGGAAAAGGAAAGTGCACTTTTCAGTTTTTCAACGATATTTCAGGAACTGTGCAAGATATCCTGGATTTCGTTTCAGAATATTGAAAGACGCAAAACTGAGAAACTTTTATCCCATTTGACCAACTCTCTATATATTTCCGTCTAATAGATCCTAATGGTGGGCATCGTAAAAGTGGCCACCCTGTATAGTTATGGATTTAGAAATTTGTACTTCCTTAATTCTTCATTGGGTTTTTAATTTACTATTTATTTATGTAAATTATGTGTATATGTATATGTATATGTGGCTCGGTTTTCTTTTTGTCATGTTAGACAAACTGATTCTATTGCACATTTGCTTCCTACCACATTGTCAGATTTATATATTTATTCACTACTAGCTTTTAAAGATATCATTATTTATTTTTTATTTACTGCATATTCGAACCCAGAAATAATTTTCACTTCTGTCAAAATATTAATCAAAATGCTAAAAATTCCAACAAAAAGTATCAATTCATTAATTTAAACTTTACATCTGGCAACAAAGTCATTTAAAAAAATATAACCTCAAATTGAAAACAAGTTCAATTGGGGAATTCAGTTATTTCCGAAACACTACCAACAAAATTACTAGATATACATAGACTCCCCTGACGCAAAAACATCGTGAATGTAGAGTATATGTATAAATTAATGCATATTATTGAATACATACATTACTACATTACATCACAAGTGGAGCGAAAAACTTATTGAAATATCAAACAAAAAAATGCTGAAACCAGACTTTTTCAGAAACCCAGATAAGGTTTGGACTAAAATGATTCATCTGGCAAACGAAGTTGGGAAGCATTTGGTACATATCGCGTAATATTATATATTATTCAACTGATAGGCATCTACTCCCTGCTATGATAAACGTGGTTAGGATTTTGCACGTGGTTGAACGATGTGCGTGGGAGATAGATATATCGAGTTATCGGTTCCTCGAGATTGTTAGGGGGAGAGATACGATTCGCACTGATTGAGTCGAAAGTGTCGTGTACTTTTAAATTGGATCCTGTCCGGATAAGTGTGAGGGATGGCATTTCTGATACATTGCACAATCCACACAGAAGCTAATATTTGACTAGGAGATAAGAGATGGATATGTACGTATTTTTAGATTCCTTTTAAAAGATCCAATGCTGTTCACTAATGATTTAATCAAACAAATGGTAATATGGTTAATTGTATATATTTTTTTGTTAATTATGCAAGTTAATTACGACACGCAATTAATTTCTCTATATCAGTAGTTATACTCTAATTTTTCTAAACTGGCGTTCACGTCATCAAACAGCTGTGTGATGAGGTTTTTTCGTACCAACGTGATTGATTTCGGGAATATGCATAACAATTGTTTAAGAATCGAAATTAATCTAAGGATCATTTGTTACATAACACAGATCACCGGTGGTTATAAATAGGTAATCGGTGTATTAACTGCGGACACAATTTTCGCCCGCCAATCATGTAATAAATCATATGATGTTGGCGGCCGTGATATTTTTTCGGCGACAATGTCACATCTTTTTCACTAACACATGATCATTCATGTGTGTATAACCAAACTTCTTTGACGTTTAACTTGTTACATGTGATCGATTATTACAATGCATATTTTGCCATTGTAGATGTTAAACCATAACCACAAGATTGATATCTGTACGATAAACGGCAGAGAAGTAGACAAATTTGATACGAACCGCGCACTGTCGCACAAGATTGCACGGGCGCAACAGCTGATTGCAGCCATTTTTAAATACCCAGGACAGCTGACAACCTTGTAAAATTGTCTTATCATTATTATGATTATTATTTTGGTGACGTGAACGCCAGTTTAGAAAAATTAGAGTATACTAAACTTTTTTGAAAACGGGAACCCCTTTTGGGAAAATTTTTGTTGGAGACAATAATTCATTTCACCATGTTGATATCCCGACTAACATTAAACAACGAAGAAGAAGAAAGAATTAAAGAAACTTATTGAAATATCAAACAAAAAAATGCTGAAACCGGACTTTTTTCAGAAACCCAGATAAGGTTTGGACCAAAATGATTCATATGGCAAACGAATTTTCCAAGTATTTGGTAGCATTTGTAACATCATACAGGGTTTGTCCAATAAGTATTGAGGAACATTCCTTCACCGTAGATATTTTTAATAGAAAATTCGTCGTATGGGTGAATACATTAAAGGAGTTTAGAACTCTTTCTATTTGTAGCAGAAAGGGTGAAGATTCAATGGACTTAATGTTTACTATTGGTGTTTATAATATATGTATACAGAACGACATCGAAGACAGTTTTTACAGAAATTACTGTGAATGATTCCATTAAAAATTTTAACGACACTGGTGATTCATATTTTACAAATATTTCATTTTACTCTTAAATACTGTAAAACGTTATACCCATATTGACTTAATAATTTTAATGTCATTAATCCTAAAATAATAAAAAAATACTATTTGATTGAAAAATCGAAAATTTGTTCTAATAAAGTTCCAATCCACAAAAGATTGGTCAAGGTAAATCTGGGAGTTACTACCTAACTCTTCCATTTCCTTCAGATAACGATTTGATTACCACCTAAGCAAACGACTCCATCGACCTTCGTTTCCTGGCCCATCCGTCTCAAAGGATAAACGGCCCCCAAACGCCGGGAGCAGGAACGAGTAAACCCAACTGACCCCTGGAATATCTGGCCTCCGAGCCACTTAATCATCCGGTCTTAAGCGCCCCAACCCTCGCCAGGAGAAAAACGGGTACCCCAGGACGACTGCGGGACGTCCTATTTTCCCACTTCGGCGACCCCATTAATTTAAGCCTGGATCCTGGCCGCGCAATTTGTCCCCCCACCACCGCTCGCAGGAGTAATTACGCATCGTTTTTATCTAGGCTCCTATTAAACATATCGATGGGGTGGAGATGTGCAGCGCGCGAGTTTCTTGGTCTAGGAGCCATGGGGTTGAAACGGATTGATGGGGTACGTGTCGGAAAGGAGCTTCGCAGGGATGATGCGGTTCTTGGGGGTAGTAAGTTGAGGCCGTTTTAGAGGACGATGCACCCTCGCAATTTAATGCTCGGTATGAGCTAGGATTAGGTGTCAATAGTTGTCGACTTATTCCTGAGTGAAATTGAGTAGAGCATGAATTTTATTATTATTATTATAATCTTTATTCTTTTACCCTTTCGGGTGTCGAAGTGGTGTTATCTTTTCCTCATATATTTTGTTTTATCATTTGGTTCATCTGTTACTTGTTTCTTGCTATTTCCTTCACTTGTGCATTGGTTATTCCCCTCTTATTTAATTGTTTCCAATGTTTTTGTCCCATTTCTCTTCCGACTCTTCTCTTTTCTGTTATCTTTGTTTCCCATATCTTCTTTGTTTGGTTGATGTCTTCTCTCCTGATTAGGTGTCCCAGCCATTGTAATAGTCAATTTTCTATCTGTTTATTGAGTTCTACCATTTCTAGTTCATTTCTGATGTCCACATTTCTCACTCTGCTGTTTTGTTACTCCGTATACTTTCCTCAGGTATTTCATTTCAAGGGCTTGGATTTTGCTTTTTGTCTCTTGTTGAGTATTCACGTTTCATAGCCGTATAGTAGGGTAGGTACAAATAGTACTTTGTACATTATAAGTTCTGTTTTTTGGGATATTTTGTTGTTGTTTAGTATAATTTTGTTAATCGTGAGAAAGGTTCTTGTCGTTGCTTGTATTCTGTTGTTTATTTCTGTTTTCATATTCCCCTGCCTTTCAATAACTTGTGCTAAACGTTGTATGTGTTCTACTTGTTCTACTTTCTCGTTATTGATTGTAATGTTTATTGCTTCTTTAGTTTCTCCTATTTTCATTACGTTCATTTTTGATATATTTATTTTTAATCCAGCTTTTTCCAGTTCAGTTTCCCATATGTTAATAGTAGTAGTAGATCAATCTTTATTAGGCTATCGACCTAACCGGTCTTTCCGCCGCGTATGTTAATATTTGCAAGTCTCTCTTATTTTGTGCGATGATTGCCACATCGTCTGCGAAAATACATTCAGTTATTGTTGTGGGTTTTAATGTTGTATCCTATGACTGTTTTCTTTGTCTTGGCTTTAATCTTCTTTATGATTTCATCCATTGCTATTATGAACAAAATGGTGCTTAGTCCACCCCCTTGTCTCAATCCATTTGTGGTTTTAAACTTCGTTGTGATTATGTCTCCGGTTCTGATATAATTTTCTGTGTTGTTATATATGCTTTTGATTGCCCTCTTCAGTTTAGGTGGTCCTATTTGTCTATCATTTAGTGTCTGCCACATAAATTCTCTTTCCATTTTATCAAACGCTTTTTCTAAGTCTACAAAGCAGATATACATGTCTTTTTGGTGTTCTATGGTCTCATTTGTTAGGTTTATTATTGTAAATAGGTGGTCTATTGTACAATGTGCTTCCCTGAATCCACTTTGTGATGGCTAAATTTAATTTTCAAGTTTTTCTCTAATTCTTCTTTCTAGTATGTTCTCATGTACTTTTTCCGCGGCGCACAGTAGAGTTGCCGAATTCTTTGTTGTTTCCTTTCTTGTGTATGGGCAGTATCACCACTATCTGCCAGTCCCTAGGTGTTTCTCCTGAATTCCATATTTTATTTAATATACTTGTAAAACCTTGTATACCTTCTTCTCCCATGTATTTCAACTGTTCATTTTTCATGTTATCTATTTCTGGTGCTTTATCAAGTTCTATTTTCCCTATAGCTGTTCAAACTTCTTTTATACCTATTTATTGTTCTTCGTCGTTGTCTTGTTTGTCTCTCTTATTGTTTATGTTTTCTATTGTTCTTTCTGAATTCTGTTTATCTTTTCCTTTGTTCTTTTTCCAGTAAACCTTTAAAGTATTGTATCCATCTTCCTCCTATTTCTTCTTTCTTTGTATGTATGTTTCCCTTCTCACCTTTTATTTGATGTAGTTTTATCGCTTTGTCTTTCTTGTTTTTTCTGATAATGTGTAGAATAGTTTCTGGTTCTCATGTCTATTTTTTCCATTTTTTCTCCGAATTTTTCCTATGATGATCCTTATGATTGTTTTAATATCTTTTTGACTCTATTTATTTGTTCTATGTATCTACCATGTCTTGTGCTGTTCTCTTTTCGAGGTATTTTTCCATAGTTGCTTCTTGGTTCTAACTTATTTTTGTATCTCTTGTGTCCACCAGCTTGTCCGCTTCGAGTTTCTATTGGTTTTTGTTATTCCATAGGTTTCTATTGTTGCCTCCTCTATTACCTGTTTGAAAGCGTTCCAGATATCTTCGGTTTCTTTTAATTGTGTTCTGTTAAGTCTTTTAATTTTTTGTTCCATACGTTTTTGATACTGTTGTTACTTTACTGGGACTTTTAATTTATGTGTATTAATTTTTGTACTTGTTCTGCATTTTTCTTCTATATTTGTTTCCGTGTTTTCTGTTTTGTCTCTCTTTATTGTTACTCCTACTAGGTAGTAGTCGCTCTCTATTTCGCAGCTTCTATATACTCGTACATATTTGGTATCTTTTTTTGTTCGTCTCTTGTAATTATATAATCTATTATTGATTTTTCGTTACTGTTTTCTACTCTTGAATTCTATGAAATCTGGAATCTAGGAATTTTATAGCCATGACACATATCTTGCATACCGAAACATATTTTTTTATTATACTTATCTGAAATAACCTTATCGTTTTGACAATGATGGAAAGGTGACTTTTCTGAATAGCGCCCGGAAAAGTTTTCCCGTGCGCTGTGTAGAATATGTCGCGTTTCCGGCAATGTAAAAACGATAAGGTTATTTCAGATAAATATAATAAAAGTTAAGTATAATAAAAAAATATCAAATTAAATGTATTTGTGGTTACCACTTGGTGAAACATGATGATTAAAAGGTAAATAATAATAAATAATAAAAAATGTGCCTTAAATACTAAAACTAATCCTCCTAATGCAGATACGAAATTCATTATGTAAACGGTCCCAAACTGATACCGCTTAATAATGGGGTATTCTCGAAACTCAACTGGTCATTACCAAATTACTCCCATTGATGACCGCTTTACGGATCTCCAGGATTTCCAATAAATCCAGCCGCATCCCTTTCTGCGAGATGTGTAAAATCTCCAGGCTATTATGACCAAAGAAATGGTTGTTGTTTTTGATACAATGAACAGTGGTACTTCGTATATGGGGAGAACGGTCATAATAGTATAGCAAATATTTACTCCATTAAAACGGCAAATAACAGTAGGCGGCTTCCAAAGTGACAGAGACTTATTTTCTAACATTCCTTTCAGAGAGAATTTTTGTTACCCGTTATTGCCAATTTTCATTCTAATGCAATATTTTAGTTTTTTGGTAGATAAATAATGGAATGTAAAGAAGAAAGTATGTAATTTGTTATTATTTTACTTCTTAAACATATTAACGTCATTAATGAATTAATGCGAAATCTCTCATCAGATATAATACAATTTATAGCCCATAGTGTGTACTTTAAAATACAGTTAAAATCAGCTGCAACTTTTTGCAACTTTTGAAGTAATTTAATATAAAAAACGCAACAACGCGGCGCACAGTGATCCCAAGTATCCAAAAAGCTGGACAATAATTAAAAAATCGAAGGCATACACGTAGGGGATTTTCAACCGATCTGTCCTAATTATTAGTACGGAGTATAAAAATGTGTGAAATGCGTTTAAAATTTACTCATAAAATAAGCGAGCCCATTGAAATTGTAAAAAAATCCTTTCTAGTTTTTACCACACATTCAGATTCCTCGGCCCGGAAAACCTATGACTTCAGATTTTCGCGAAAGTGACGTCATTTTGACAATGACAGTCGGCTATTTTGAGTCGGCCATTTTGTTTTCAAGAATTTCGACCTCGAATTTGAATTCTATGATCCCGAAAACCCATGACTACTGAGTTTAGCAAGAGTAACGTCATTTTTGACGAAGTCGGTCGGCCATTTTGTTTTCGAGAATTTCGACCTAGAATTGAAATTCCTTGATCCCGAAAACCCATGACTACAGATTTTCGCGAGAGTGACATCATTTTTGACAAAGTCGGTCGGCGATTTTGAATCTGTCATTTTGATTTCGAAAATTTCAACCTAGAATTCAAATTCCTTGACCCCGAAAACCCATGACTACTGATGTTCGTGAGAGTGACATCATTTTTGACAATGTCGGTCGGCTATTTTGAGTCAGCCATTTTGATATCGAGAATTTTTGCAAAAAATTCGAATTTTCGCCAATTTTTAGGTGCTTGGGATCACTGTGCAATGCTGAGCTAATCTGAGTTTTCTCTCCAAGCTCAGTTTTAGTATTTAAGGTACATTTTGTAATATTAATGTTAGTATAACTTGTACTCTTGAGAATGGCTTAACTGCCGAAACGATTGTAGAGTGATCTATAAATTCCGTGAAACTTTAAGCCAAGTGTTTTATTTACCTGTTTAAAATATCGTTCAGTAATCGTCCAGAATTTTTTTTTTCTACTCGTATATGTATATTAGCATATTCTTTCATAGACTACTATACATATATGTGGCCTATTGCAATGAACAATGTGGATATATTTTCATTCCCACACACGTGTGCGGATATGATATCCACCAATCAAAGAGATGGAAAATTGCAGAGCAACATGCTTATGTTTTTGTAAAAGATATTAATTCTAATATATTAAATGTATTGAATGATGAATGTCATCCAAATGTGTCACACTGACATTTATTAGTACATACCATTTACATAACATTGTTATTCGTTTTTGTCGTAGAAAAAGTAGTGTGTACAACTCGAGTGGATTACCCATATCGCACTCGGAGGTTTGGCGCACTCCGCCTGCGGCGTCGTGCGCCAAACTTCACCTCGTGCGATATGGGCATCGTATCCACTCTAGTTGTACAAACTACTATTTTCTACTCCTATATGTATATTAGCATATTCTTTCATAGACTACTATACATATATGTGGCCTATTGCAATGAACAATGTGGATATATTTTTATTCCCACACACGTGTGCGGATATGATATCCACCAATCAGAGAGATGGAAAATTGCAGAGCAACATGTTTTTTCATAAATTTCTCATAGTTGTCAACTACAAATTAATAAGCAAAAAGTCAAATCGACATTATTACAATTATCTTTACAGTGCTGAATTATGATTTCCAATGAAAGCGATTCATCATTAAGCTGTACACCCCCCGATATTCGGCAGTCCGCGAATGATACATATAAATCATTACTTCCGGAAAAGTCGAACACAAAGTACGAATTAGCATATGTAAAATTCAAAGATTGGTCAAGTGGTAACAATATAAACATAATTTCTGAAAATGTGCTAACTGCATATATGTCGCATTTGGCAAAAACCATTAAACCATCTACCCTCTGGACTACTTATTCGATGCTAAGGACAACGATAAGTATAAAAGATAATGTTGACATTTCAAAATTTTGCAAATTAAAATAATTTCTTAAACGTGAATCCAGCGGATACAAATCCAAAAAGTCCAAGATTCTTTCATCCGACAACATACAAAAATTTTTACATGAAGCACCGGATACGCAATATTTGTTGACGAAGGTAATAATTTCTATATAAATTAATTTCAATGAATATGATCATTATTTGTAATTTAGGTTATCCTAATTTTCGGAATTTCTAGCGGATGTCGTAGACAAGAACTTAAAAATTTAAAAGTAAATCACATTCGTGATTTATCAAATGAAATGCAAGTAAAACTAATAGACACGAAAACTAAAACTGATAGAACATTTGTCATCCCTGGAAAGTTTTATGAAATTTGTAAGATATACATGAGTATCCGTTCTCCAGAGGTAGATACATTTTTTTTAAACTATCAAAACGGAAAATGTACTAAGCAAGTAGTAGGAATCAACAAAATTGGACAGCATCCTAAAGTAATTGCCCGATTTTTAAAATTAACTAATCCCGAACTATACACCGGACACTGCTTTCGGCGGTCTGGAGCCACTATACTCGCTGTTGCAGGTGGTGATATTTTGACCATAAAAAATTTTGGAGGATGGAAGTCAACTCCTGTAATGGAGAGCTACGTAGAGCATTCTCTAAATAAAAAGAAACAAATCGGTAATGCAATTCTCACTTCTGTTGAGTACAATAGAAGTGAAATACAATTTGAAAGCACTCCATCCACATCGAGCATCTACAGTCATCAACATCAACATTTACAACAGGCCGAACCAAATAATAGTATACACTGCACTCCATCCACATCAATCACTTCCAGTGCAGAAGTCGAATCCAGTAGAAGCAACGTATATAAAAATTGCAATTTTCATAATTGCACCTTTATTGTGAAAAAGTAAAAAGAATATTGATAGTTGACTGTTAATTGCGTTGCCGAGTTCTGAAATGCTTATGTTTTTGTAAAAGATATTAATTCTAATATATTAAATGTATTGAATGATGAATGACATTCAAATGTGTCACACTGACATTTATTAGTAAATACCATAAATACCGTTTTTGTCGTAGAAAAAGTAGTGTGTACAACTCGAGTGGATTGCCCATATCGCTACGCCTCACACGGGAAACGTCATGCACCTACGGAAAAACTCTTATATCCAGACTCGTAATGAAATATACTATTATAGTAAGAAAATAATACTCTAAGGCAAGGGAAATATGATCATAACGAGAAAAGTTATCTATTGCATTTGAAAAGATTCTTGTTGCAGCAACACAATCATAATATGACTTAAATGAGTTTTCTTGGTGTGGATGGAATATTTACGGCAATTTTGTTGTTTTCAGTTTCCAAAACAGAATACGGAAACTAGCAACATCATATTCCTCTGTATTTCTGGTATGGACAGATTAAGAACTAGAAATAATTTGTTCTCATCAGTGTACTGCATACTTACTAACAACAATGCACTATACTCTATTTAGTAACTAGGAGGAGCGACTCAAATTTGGCGAGTGAATGCCTACACCTGTGATTGGCTGAAAGCACGTCCTTTTCACAAGGCACCAAAACACTGTTTTTAACGTATATAACCTCAATTCGAAGCGTTCGTCAGTCTTATTTTCTTAATATCCCGCGAAATTTTGCAACTAAACAATCAGTTCTGTTCAGAACTTATCTTCGTAGTGTTAATAGTTAATTTTGCTTATATATTATTGTGATGGATTCTGAACCCAGTACAAGCTCAGGGATGTTTTCACGTTCACCTCCAAATAAGCGTTCATGGTTGGATTTGGGTCATTTATCTTTATCCGAAAAGTCCCTGTTTTAGTATCTGGCAGAGTAACCAACAAATATGTCCCTTTATCTTCAATGTCGTCTATGCATATTTTGGTGAGTTCTTCACACCGACATGCCCCAGATATACTCGTTATTAGAGAAACCTATTTCATCAAATATATCCTATCTTCTGCCCCGCCAAAAACCTCTTGCCTTCTTCGGGGCATAAGTTCGGGATTTCCCTTTGATGTACGCAATTAGCTTCACGAATCTATAATATTACGAATATGCCTATATAATGTATGTCATTCAGGCGTAATAAATAAATAAAACCAACCTCGAAATGTCCACATTTTCGTAGGCTTGTAGGTTAGCTTTATGACTGGGTAAAAACTGAGTAAAAATTACTAAGTATCTGGTGATTTTTCTGGTAACTTTTTACAGTGTAAATTGGGCTTTGGGACTTACTCCTCCTAGTTATTAAATAGAGTATACAAATTAACTAATATCATGCCTACACAAATAACTTATGTTGACTAAAAATGAAGGTTGATGACAATTTACTTTCTAAATTCAACACTTCGTCATAACAAATTGCGCATCAATATAGCACTAATTGATGGCAACATGAAAGCCACACGAAAACCCTTGGCGTAAACAACTCAATTGATTTTAATTTCATGGCTCTAATAAAACGCTCATTTCGTAAGTGTTAAATAAACCGTGTACACAACGGCTGCCATAATTTGCAACTTGCTACAGAAACTGCGCATTAAGCTAAAGAGAAATATGCAAGTTTAAAGTAATTAAAATTTAAACTTGATAGCTTTGTTTTCTACGGCAATAACGGAGCAACACGATTCGATTCAAATTATTTGACTCATATTGAAAACAATTTTAACCATTTTAACCGTTAGCTCAATTTTCGCAAATCAATTACCTTTAACAATCACAAGAGAAGCTGCAAACGCGAACACATAATTTAAACCTCTCGCATTGGCTTAAAAATATATACCGGGCTTATTTTTCCTTATTACACATATGATGGACCATGTATAACTGGTTGCCTGCATCTACCCGCAAGGAATTTCCTATGTGTAATTCTAAAAAAAAATAAAAAATTTGAAATAATACGTATTATTGTTTAAAAGTGTATGGATCGATGCCTGAGTTGAATGATTAAATGAAAAGAATTATGCACAATTAGAGAAGACAACATTTAACGCTTGGGAACTAAATCTTCGGAGGCACTGCACTGATGAGACCATAGGTCGAAATCGGTCTGCAGTTATATGTTGAATTTTGCCCATGTGTACGAAGAAATAATTTGAAATTTTTATTTAAATTATATATTAATATTTAAAGATTTCAATTATTACATGGTGCATTGTCCAACGCCCGGTATTGCTTTAATTATACCGGGCTTTTTTTTCATTATTACACATGTGATGGACAATGTATAACTGGTTGCCTGCATCTACCAGCAAGGAATTTCCTATGTGTAATTCTAAAAAAAAAAAACAACTCATTAGCTGCGTCGGTGCAGGCAACCTGTCAATTTTGGCATATGTTACACACAGAGGTTATGTTTGTATCAATAAAGGAATCAGAAATATTCCTTTATTAGTACAAACATAACCTAAAAGCGGCGTCGGTGCAGGCAAGTGTCAATTTTGGCGTATGTTACACAGAGAGGTTATGTTTGTAACATAATGAGGTTATGTTACAAACATAACATACAAAATTTCCTATGTGTAATTGTAAAAAAAAAAAAATCAACTCATTAGCGGCATCGGTGCAGGCAACTGTCATAACCTCATTATGTTACAAACATAACCTCTCTGTGTAACATATGCCAAAATTGACACTTGCCTGCACCGACGCCGCTAATGAGTTGTTTTTTTTTTTTAGAATTACACATAGGAAATTCCTTGCTGGTAGATGCAGGCAACCAGTTATACATTGTCCATCACATGTGTAATAATGAAAAAAAAGCCCGGTATAATTAAAGCACACAAAAAATTCGCTATACAGGATGGTGCGTTGGACAATGCACCATGTAATAATTGAAATCTTTAAATATTAATATATAATTTAAATAAAAATTTCAAATTATTTCTTCGTACACATGGGCAAAATTCAACATATAACTGCAGACCGATTTCGACCTATGGTCTCATCAGTGCAGTGCCTCCGAAGATTTAGTTCCCAAGCGTTAAATATTGTCTTCTCTAATTGTGCATAATTCTTTTCATTTAATCATTCAACTCAGGCATCGATCCATACACTTTTAAACAATAATACGTATTATTTCAATAATTGAGATGATATGGGAATTAATACAAATAGCAATTTCTGACACATTATTGTTTGTGAAGGTAAGGTAAATCGTAGATCTTATGAACAACAAATTAGGAACAGCAATAAATTTAAACCCACATGGGTTGTCAGAAATAAGGGAAAAACGACACCTCGTATAATATATTGCTTGAAAATAGCATGGAACTATCTGGAACAGCGTCCGAACTTTTTGCTAATTTTCCGGGACGCACGGCGCCCGCGGGAAGCGGGAATTGATTTATGTGCGTTTAAGGTCAGAGTTCGACGGCAAAAAGCGGTAGAGGCAGGTAAATTCGGAAAATTCTGTCATTGGGCGTGGGGACCTCTCAAAATACTTTTACGATGCAGTAAAACGCTGAAGAAATCGTCCCTGGTTTATTATGCCATTTCGGGATGTTTGCGTTCCAGGATTACATCCAAATCAATGCAGATGAGTATATAGATGTTAAGAGCAACATGCGAACAAATAATACTCAACTATTGTTTTCATAATATGTAACAAAAGTTAGCCATTATATGGAATGCAAATTTCATAGAATTTATGAGCAAGGAAATATTTTACTGCTCGATAAGTTTTTTTTTTTTAATAAAACTGAAAATCTGATAGGATTTTTATAAAATATATAAAAATGAAATCATCTGCATAGTTCACTAATCTTAATGGAATAATGGTGATAAATTACGTTAAAATACACCATTTACATCTTGTTTCATCATTAGTTCTTAAAGTTGTGACGTCATCAGTTTTTTTTTAATGACAATCTATATTTTTGATTATTGATTTCAGTGGTACTTTTGATTCTTTTTTCAACGGTATAAAATTTTCAATATGTCACATTTGAAATTAATTGAAAAAAAGTTCAAATATTAATAATGCTTTAAATTTGCAGAATTAATCTAGTTACGGTACAAAAAACGTTACATTTGACAAAAATTGAGAGAAACGGTCTTAAATTAGAAATATTAGTTTAAGCTGTTTATCTCAACTTATTTGAATTATTTGACTCGTACTGAACATTATTTTAACCTTTTTACCTTTACCTCATTTTTCGCAAATCAATTACCTTTAATTTGCAGAATTAATCAAGTTATCGTACAAAAAAAAATACATTTGACAAAAATTGAGAGAAACTGTATTAAATTTGAAATATTAGTTAATTAAAGCGGTTTATCTCAATTTATTTGAATTATTGGACTCGTATTGAAAATTATTTTAACCCTTAGCTCATTTTTCGCAAATAAATTACCTTTAACAAACACAAGAGAAGCTGCAAACGCGAACGCATAATTTATAACTCTCGCATTGACTTCCAACTCCATCATCAATTACCATTGATGTGTTAATGAGTTTCCCACTTTGTTATCTCGAATGGAGACAGTTTAGCTCCCGGCTCTCTCATAAAACGTTGATGTAGAGCGACGTTAATTAATTATCTTCAGTAATTGGATTGGCCCCGGTATTTCCACCCATTAGCCTTATGAGAGTGCGGTCCGCGGATGCACTTACCAATCGATATGGGGTGCGCTGGGGTGGAGGTTATTACCATCCGGAGGTGATAATTATTATATTTTCCGCCAGAGGTATCAATCGTCAGCAGTAATAAATGAGCACTATCGATGATTATAATAAGTATATAATTATTATCAGCGATGAGAAGTATTATTATTATTACCGTCAGGGGTGATAACTAATAGTCCAGTCAGTGCTAAAAATGATTATTTAAGAAAATGAACGACAAAACACGTTACTTTACAACGTGCTTCAAAAGGCCTGCACAACATTGCTATCTTTCTGGTAAGTTGCCGCTAGATTAGCTATGCAATGGACAATATTTTACTTTGATTCTTCATTACAAATTGACAAACAAATTGAAACATTGTATTCTTTGTGGTAAAGTTGCCGCGAGATTAGGTATGCAATGGACAATATTTTACTTTGATTCTTCATTACAAATTGAATAGTGAACGTCGTCTGTAAATGTTGCACGAAGAAAGGTAAGTTGCGTATAATGTATGGCAATCCATCTTTAAGATAAAAATAACTTTTACTTTGTTTGATAACCTTTTTTTAATAATGTATAATGCTAATGTAGTTTCACTTAACGTGCCATTGTGAAACGATCGAAATTATCACTCATTTCGAACTAAGTAATAGTATATTGTGTTGTTAGTACAGGATGTGATATATTCCCGGCCGATGCGGTAATTGATGTCTGAACCATCAGGCGAGAACAACAAGACGAAGACGCTGGGAAAGCACTTCATGCACGAATCGCACATACAATTTTCTCTCCCATCGCAATATTTTTGTAAATTTCGTATATTAAAAAAAAAAACACTATTTTCCATCATTATCCTAAAATGCTCGCTTGCTAGCCTACACGCACCCCAGAAAATGGATTATTCCTTCAGTGCTGACGATTGCTATGTAACGGAGAAATAACCGTACTGGAATATTGCATTCCCGGCCTAGGCCGGCAATGAATTATTCCCGGAGGTCTACAGCAAGGCGAGGTGTTCATGCGAATGTGTAGATGCGCCATTAAATCTTTCATATATACAGTATGCCCCCGAATTGAGTTTACAAGAGGATTTTTTTTCTTAATTTTTACTTATAAGTAAAAATGTTATAGGAATTATAATTCCTGCTTGGTCTAAAACTACCAGTTCAGTTATTGAAACTTTGATTTATTTATACAGGGTGTTGGCAAAATCAAAATTTTTAAATCTTATTTTGACACTATTTACTATTTGCAAAAATAATTTAAAATTACATCTAACAACATTATAGAAAAATATAATCATTCAAACAATCCCCCAAATACAGAATATAACAATGAAAATTTAAAAAATCGCCCACGAGAGGCATTTGCATCGATAACTATTGAAGAAATACAAAACAATTTTCAGGACACCAAAGCTTGAACTGTGTGAAGAAAATTATGTTATTTTTCTAAAGTGTCAAAATTAGATTCAATTTATTTTTATTTTGAAAACACCTTGTATAAATAAATCAATGTTTTAATTACTGAAATGGTAGTTTTAGACGAAGCAGGAATTTTAATTCCTATAACATTTTTACATAAAAGAAAATTAAAAAAAAAATCCTTCTTGTAAACTCAATCCGGGGACATACTGTATATCAACAATCTTTATTGGGCTATCGACCCCATGGAGTCATTCCGCCTTTCATATTTTTAGGAAATTTGCAAAAATATTGCGATGGGAGAAAAAATAGTATGTGTTAGAGATGGGCGAAATCGTTACTTTTGGATACTTGTAACGAATCGTTACTTTCAGTACGAATACTCGTTACTCAGTATTCGTTACTCGGTACTTGGTAAGAACCGATCGCGTATCGGATCTAGTTAGTAAGTAACGATGTGCGGTATTGTACCGACTACCGAGTTGCGCAGTGTGCTGGTTTGGGAGCGTGCGAATCGTTCCTTTCGGTACAAATACTCGTTACTCAGTATTCGTTACTCGTTACATCGTAAGAACCGATCGCGTATCGGATCCAGTTAGTAACGATGTGCGGTATTGTACCGACTACCGAGCGGCGCAATGTGCGGGTCTGCGAGCGGATCTACGAGGATTCTTTGCAATCAACCAATAAGCGATAAAATTAAAATATTCATTTAAATATGAACACTTATTATAACTTACACTATTATTTACTATTAGAACTACATTCGTACTACAAATTTTTGTATTGCATATATATGAGAAACCAACATTTATTTTCGCTATTAATTGCACTAAAATGCAACCATAAACTACTTCGTTTTCTAGATGACATTATAAAAAGTCACGAAACCACAGCAACATAAATGTAATGTAAACAAAACTTATAAAATTACCCGGTAAGCAATACTCGGTTCGGCTGTTCTCTATAGTAACGAGTAACGAGTATTATCGTTGGTTCGGATTTTCGCGGTACTCGCGACCAATCGAATAGTAACGAGTAACGAGTATTTATATATTCTGGTACTCGTTACTTCGAATACTTGAATGTAACGAATACTTATGTAACGAATAGTTACTATTCGCCCATCACTAGTATGTGTGGTTAGTACAGGACCTTGTCGGCTTGCGTTCTCGCCTGATGGCTCTGACTTCAATTGCCGCATCGGCCGGGAATATATCACGTCCTGTACTAACCATAGAATATACTATTATTTTTATAATGATTATTATTGTGGGCGGATATGGCTATTATTATAAATATTATTCTGAGGGTCAACAACTATTATTATTGTCATCAGTGATAATAATTATTATTATCAGCGTCAGTAGAAATAATTATTGCAATAACCTCTACGTATCTAGTATTATAACTATTGTTGATCGTGACAAACTTTATTATTTTCAGAGCTGGTAGTTACTAGGAGCATTATGTCCGACTGAATGATAAAGTTCGCTTTATGGTATACTTTTGCAGTCATAAAGTACGTCTTTATAGTACTAGTAAAATAAATTAACGACAATTGATACATTTCGGACAAGTAGATAATAGAAAAGTAAAACGGACGACTGTCAATGTCAGAAATAGCAACTTCTAATTTTAAACAGGTAAACATGAAATAAGTACAATACAAATTGATTTAGTTCACAGTAGTGATTCTCTTGCATCTCATGCCTGGCTTGCAATATCCTCCGCAACTGTAATTTATATTAAATTTACAATGCTGACATTAGTGTGATAACCTGTTAAAAATATGTGGGTATATAGTGTTTCAGTGTTTATTGCAAAAGTATTCCTAAAATGCTAAAAGCAGTCGAATATAAAGATTTGTATATGATGCGTACATAATAGGACTTATGGATTCGCCCTATTTATAGTCCTCGCTCACAAACTCGCTCGGACTTTACACTTTAGGGCTCATACATAAAGTCCTAACGGCCGGTTCCATAATGGAATTAAAGTTTGCTTTAAACCGAAAAGGCGCCTCTAAGCACTGTAACGTGTTCCATAATTGATTTTTAAACGACACTTTACGAAAAAGTGTCTTAACTTTGAACTCTGAATAAGTATCATATGAAACAGAAGCAGACTTTAAAGTCGACTTTTCTATTAAGGGCCGGTTCCATAATATCACAGAAAAGTCTCCTTCATGTAAAGCTTACTTAATAGAAAAGTCGCCTTTGATATGATAAAAGACACTTTTTCGTATAGTGACGTTTAAAAATCAATTATGGAACACGTTACAGTACTTAAAGGCGCCTTTTCCGTTTAAAGGAATCTTTAATACCATTATGGAACCGGCCGTAAGTAAGCTGTACATAAAGGAGACTTTTCTGTGGTATTATGGAACCGGCCGTAAATTATGTACTTATTACATAAATAGCTATTATAGTCTGAGGTGATAATGATTATTAACGTAGGTACAATTATTATCCGAGGTAGATACCATTATTAATATTTTTTCACGGTAAAACACTGTTATCTGTTATAAGGTTATAACGTAACCTCTCTATAAACCAGTCAGTCGAACCGGAACCGAACCGAAACTGAAAACTGAAATTAACCAGAATTCCAACTTGAAGCGAAACAGTAACCGGAACGAAAAATTGTAAAATTTTAAAACTCAAACCATAACCGAAACGAAATTTTAATAACGGTTAAATTCGGTTTAAAACGAAAATTACTTTAAAATTTAAAATAAAATAAGAGATAGGAATATATGGTTAAAAAAAATATGTCGGTGCCAACTTATTGTTCACGACAATTTAGCGTTGTTATTCGAGACGAAACCGGTACCGACCCGAAATTGAACCTGAACTGAATCGAAACTGAACCGAAATATTCAGACGAACCGAAACCGAAACAATAGCGAAAATAATTTACCCGGAACGTAATCCTAAACCGAAACGAAATAAATTTCGGATCGATTCACTGCTCTAAACAGAGGAATGATAAGTCGTATTTAACGGCCGGCTGCCGTTAATAGTCACGTGTTGCTAGCTACATTTATTACCAAAAAATTGTAAGCTCGCGCGATTGCGATCTATGTAATTAGACATATCGTCGGCTTGGTGTTATAAGGTTGCATGTAACATTTTTTCAATTTTTAGGTCTACAACTTTACAGGACCATATGTTTTCAAGGCAGGATTTTTGAGCTTGTTGGAAGGTTAAAATCGGAATATTAAGAACCTAGGAATGTAATGTATAATGTATTATGTTAGACAATGCGGAAAGACCCCATGGGGTCGATAGCCCAATAAAGATTGTTTATATATATATAAAAGAACCTGTGACATAAAAAAAATCTAATTACAGTGCACAATACATCATTTTCTGTATTAACAAACATATTTAAAGTCTTTATTCCCAAATTTATAAATTTTCACATAGAACCTTGTAACATTAAGCCGACTTACGGCAATTTGGGCTACTTGAGAAAATAAAATGCGGGCATGTTTTTGTTAAAGGCGCAGCCTGCGATATTGGGCTACTTTTGGTTTCTAATGTTTAGTTGTTAAATGTTAATGATTCTCATTTTTTATGCTGATTTTAATAAAAACTTTGTCAATTGTTAGTGGTTTTATATTTCTATCGTTGGCGCATCTGTTCACTGTGGCGCATTTGGTTGTGGTGTGTTGCTCTGTTTCCATACGTTTTGACAATGACGGAAAAAATACATTTTCCGAACAGCGCACAGAAAAGTTTCCCATGCTTTAAATGACGTGAAAAGTTTTCCCGTGCGCTGTTCAGAATATGTCAACTTTCCATTATTGTCAACACCATAAGGTTATTTTATATAAATATAATAAAAAATTAAGTATAATAAAATGTATCGTTCATTACACGTAAAGAAATGGTTTTTCTGTCCTTGCATAATTTTCCGTTTTCGCTACGCCTCATACGGTAAACGTCATGAGCGCACGGAAAAACCCTTATTTCCAGACCTGTAATGAAATACAGGGTGTCCAAGACAAGGATCAACAGCATGGGGATCTCGGAAACACTAAAAGTTACAAAGGCAGTTAAATTAGAAAAAAGTTGCGCAATTTAGTGGTCAGTAATATTTTGTTGAGAAAACCAGAAAATTCCGCTTACTTCCGGAGATATTCGACAAAATCAGATATTTGGGATATCGTTTTTATGTTTTGCTGAAGTTATTTGAAAAGGTATAAAAAAACAAAAGACATTTTCTCATTGCCACTTTTTTAGCTCTATAAGACAGCGTTTATAAAACGTTTCGTTTCGAAGAAATCATAATCAACTTTATATTTTTATAAGGCCCATAACTATAGTACACCCTGTACTAAATAGCATTTCCTATTATGAATTCAACTACTTATATCACAGTATGATTTCTCATGATTTTATTCAGAAAAAAAAATCGAACATTTTTGTGTAGCAGGCGTTGAAATGACCGACGAAGACAAAATTTATCACCTAATTTTATGATTTTAAGATAATTAAATGAAAAGAACAATTCTCATAATACCACAGTAATAAAATAATAGGTGTGGTTCTGAGTAACTATAATGTTTCATGTTTAAGGACTATTCGTGCTAAATTGTTTTTAGTTATTATTATGGTACCTATTGTGGGTTAAAATTAAGTCACAATTGTTGTCTTCGTCGTCATTTAATAAATAGAACAATTCTCATATTACAGTAAAAAAGTAATAAGTGTAGTTTTAAATAACTATAATGTTTCAATGTTTAACAACTATTCTAGGTAACTTATTTTTAGTTGCTATCTTGGTACCTATTTTGGATTAACATTAGATTTTCTTTTTCTTCGTCGTAATCATTCCAACGCCAATACAAGAATGTATTAGAATGTTCGAAATGTATTAACAAGTCTTTTTCTGCATAATAACATAAGAAACCATACTATGATATAAATAGTTGAATTCGCAATAGGAAATGTTATCTAATACAGAGCGTACATTTTTTACAGGCCATATAAAAAAATAAAGTTGATGATGGTTTCTTCGAAACGAAACGTTGTACTGAACATTTTTAAACGTTGTCTTGTAGAGCTAATGATGTGGCAATGAGAAATTGCAGTTGGTTTTCTTATACCTTTTCAAATAACTTCAGAAACAAATAAAAATGAAACCGCAAGATTTCGGATTTTGTCTAATATCTCCGGAAGTAAGCGATTTTTTTCTGGTTTTCTCCACAGAATATTACTGACCACTAAATTGCGCAACTTTTTTGTAATTTAACTGCCATTGTAACTTTTACAGTTTCCGAGATCCCTATGCTGTTGATCCTTATCTTGGACACCCTGTATATTATCTCATAGTATAAAAGTGCATTAAATAAGCTTTCATTGGATCTCGGGTTTCCTATATGCAAACCTAACAGTTACTTTAATATTGATCTATGCTTTCTTAGCATACATGTACTTTAAATTTTATTTTATTTAAAAAAAAAATTATTTCACAACATTTTTATTATAAATTCGACTCAGAATTTTATAAGCAACATTACCACGACTAGTTTTTTGTCCAATTTCGAAACACCCTGTATACCTATACCTTTTACGATGTATCGTACTTATTGTTTATCCGATTTCAATAAGTAAGCGGAAAATTCTGGTTTTCTCAAACGAATATTATTGACCACTTAATTGCGCATTAAATATATGCATTAAACTGTAATTTAACCGCCTTTGTAACTTTTACGGTTTCCGAGATCCTCATGTTGTTGATCCTCATCTTGGACACCCTGTATACTATTTGATAATGGAATTCCCAATGATGCAGAATTGTTTTGGCAAAAGGCAATGACTTGCGGTATTTGTCAAAAGAGAGTTTTTGTACCGAGATCTGTCATTGTCAGAATTCACTTTGTTATCTTTGCCTGCATCAAATGCAGCTGCATAGCGATATTTTTCCATGTTGAATTAATAATAAGAAAATAAAGAATAAGAGGCAGCAGAGTGTATTACACCCAATTATATATACAGGGTCCGTCATTTCACCTCCCGTCTTCAATAGCTCAGTTACTAATTGAGTTAGGATTTTGATATTTTGCAGACTTTAGTTGCTTTCTAGGGTGTATTTCAGGAAAATATTTTTGATTATACAGGATGTTCCAAAAAACTGTGACGTCATCATGATGTATATTTTTAGATTGCATTGTATATTTTTTATTACTTATTTGGGTGCCTCTTATAGATGCCTAGATACCCATAAAATTTGATTGAAATCGATTTAGTGACATTAGCACAAAAAAAATAAAAACTGAAAAAATCAGTTTTGCACCGTTGGTTAAGAAAATTAATAAGGGATAAAAATAGTGCCTCGTTAATAAAACCATACAAGGTACTCATTAAATAAGGTCTGATAGTTGCGTTAACCAAGTTTTATTGATATGCATTGTACAGAGTGTCCAAAATTTAGTGTGATTTTTTTCAGTTTTTATTTTTTTGTGCTAAATTCAACGAACCAATTTTAATAAAATTTCATGGGTATGTAGGCATCCATAAAGGGCATCCAAATAAGCAATAAAAAATATACCATGCAATTTAAAAATACACATCATCATGACGTTACACTTTTTTGGGACACCCTGTATAATCAAAAATATTTTCCTAAAATTCGCCTCAGAATGCAAGTAAAGTCTGCATAATATTAAAATCGTAACTCAATTAGTAACTGAGCTATAGAAGACGGGAGGTGAAATGACGGACCCTGTATAACGATCTTTATTAAGCCTATCGACCCCAGAAGGGGTCTTTCCGCCCGAAATGATACCCAATTATAATTATTAGAAATCACTTTTCTTCTGAAGGAAAGGATTTTACTATTCCTACCAAGGATATGATAGCATATAATTCAGGTTCATAAAAAATGAACTTGGATGAAGAAATTAAAAATATTTTTGAAAAATGAGTGCAACGTCGATTTCTAATTTTGGAAATAAACATTTTGTTATAAATCTAAAATGTTTTTCATAATTTGTTATTTCAGTCATCAGAGTTGCGCATAGTGACAGCGTTGTCACATCCTTGCATAAGAAATCTATGAATCAGCCTTGTCGCGACTCAACGCTACGATGTGACAATGCTATGGCTATGGGCATTTTCAACAGCGTTCAATGGGCGTTGAAAATGCCCATAGCGATATCATTGTCACAGTCTAGCGTTGCGTCGCGTAAGAAATCTATGAACAGACTTTAACGCTGGATTTGTCGTGATTATTTGAGGCGCGATTTGTCGTGTTTGAATATTTTATTGCATTCCTTGACACGTTTACTACCAGATGGCATCAAAATCTCGATTTCGCCCAAACGAACAATGTGAGTTTTGATTCTAAGCGGCTCAAATAACAGCCTGGTTGATTATAAGCTTCGGCTGATGCCTCGGCTTAATAAATTCAATTGACTATGTTATTAATGGGGGTAGCAATTACTATCGCGGTCTTCCGCACAACCGCCCCTCGATATGATATAAAATTCAATTTGTGTGTGCGTGCGTGCGAGTTGCGATCGTCCCTATATCCGATGTTTCTTCTCCTTGACCTCACCGCCGCCCCCGACAGGGCGGTGGTGAGATCCTGGTTCCGGTATCCTGCAGATCCTTGGAAACAGATTGCCTAGGACTATTTATCCTACTAGGAGCCGTGCAGAAGCGCAACCAGCTGCAAGAGAAGCCTCCAGGGGGTGACGCCGGGGGCTGTTTGGCCGCCACACCCCGATCGCCCATGCAGAACTGAGTTAGATACATCGACACAGACTTAGAGTTAACATGCCCATAATGTTAAACACCTTATCACCGTTTATTGAGAGTGGCTGACCGTTTTACCCAAAGTGAACACACTCAGCGGATTAGTAGTTGGTAGTTTGCTATGTTAGTCACATGTGCTCCAAGTTAGTGTTAGTGTGCGAAAATAAAACACGTTAGTTGACTGGGGTTCAGCTGGGGGCAGGATTTGGGGTGGCTTGATGAATGTGGATGGCATGTGTAGGCCGCTAAGGCGTGCTGAAGTCGAAATGGTAATGGATGAATAGTAAGAGAGCAAATTGGTAAAATTTCCTTCAGTTTCAACACATTCTGAGTTTTTTTTAAGTGCTTTGGGAATAAATATTATGTGTAGAGTAAAGTAGAACTATAATCCACGCCAGATGAAATGTCACTATTCACATAACACCCAAGTCCCTCCTCTGTTCCGTCCGACTGGTCAACAGAAATGCAAATGCATCTCTTGGAACATCCTAGTTTATTGAGGTACGATAATGAGCTTCAAGTCCCTAAGCTTATTCCAAAGCACTTAATTTCTAAAGTATCAAACGAATAACTTTAAGATATATGGCTCAAAACAGCTCACGCGGTTTTGGGATGCATTCTCATTGGTCCAATTCCACCAGTGCGGGGATTTCGGTTTTATGTGAAATGTGACATCTTATCTGGCACGGACTATAGGTATGTTGTCTGTTGTAAATGTTTGTAATTTTTATATAGGAATATTATAGGAATTATTGTGCAATACTGAATTATTATTATTATTAATATCTAAGGTTATCGAATATTTGGACAAAGTAACGTGAGCTTGTGGTGCAAATATTTAGATTTTTGAAAAATGTCTTCTCATTGTGTTCAGCATTTCTTGTTTTGTTCGTTTTGTTCAAATTTCTTGGAAATTGATCAGTGACGCTGGGATATTTATAAAATTCCAAATTCAGAATTGCAGATATACCGCGACATTTTTTTAACTCTGAACATAGTCAATACAACGTCCCTACGTTCAATTTAAAACAACACCGGTCAATGCGTAATCAAGTGACCAAGGCAACGTCAAAATAACTATTTGAAAGACTATTCAATTCGAAATGGCCACATTCACGTTATAGGCAATATGCCTTCCTATTGTAAAAACCTTGAACATTTCTAATGAAATTGGGACAAAGCTCATTGCAAGCATGCCTTATCCGACCTTTTAGTTGTTCAATATCATCAATTCGAGAGAATCGACAGATTTTTGACAGGTTTATGGTATAATTGGTTGCATAGCTAATACTCGCAAATTGTTGACGCAATGTATTTTTTTTTTAATTGAACATAGAGACGTTGTATTGAGTATGTTCGGAGTTAAAAAAAAGTCACGGTATGTTTCCGCAGTGTATTATAATAATTATTCAAATTCTAAAATTTTATTATTATTTTGTTCGCCACTATGATGCTTAAGAAATCTGTTCTGTTCAATTCTGTTCAAAATTAAATATACTGAAACTTAAAATAAAACTTACACCTAACTTTATTTGCTTCAAAATTAAATATACTGAAACTGGCAGAAATCCTCATTACTCGACATCCTAATTACTCTAATTTTCTGAGATGCCCCGAGGCTCCTGGGGAATCTGGAAAGACACGCGAAGCCAGCAGATGTTGAAATTAATGTCATTTTTCCGCCTCTAGGAAACTCGTAATGAGGCGCAAGTGGCGGCCCAAATCTCCCCGTCTCTCGGAGGCAAATGATCCGATTTAGTTGCATCGTAAACGCGAGCGTCGCGACGCCCGGAACTTAGAGTTAAAGAAGCCCGATGGACGTCGTTTCCGAACATGCGATGTATGGATCTACAATGAAATGGCACTTTTCGAAGAAACTTTTTTTAGAACAGTACAAATAAAACACTAGTTATAGATAATAAAATCGGATGGTTGGGCTTAATGCCAATTTAATTAAACTGAAAAGTCTCTCTCGAGTCAATAGTCTTCAGTTTTAGAAACATTACTTACACCGTGAATGATTTTGATTTTATGAAAATGTTAAACAAACTTTGACTTTCTATGTATAGCTAGGCCATTTCCAGCAAATGAAATTAAGGTAACTTCTTTTGGACCAAATCGCAGCTTCCCAAGGAAACATGTTTTTTAACAGATTGTATTGAAATAATAAAATCAGATTGATTAACTGTATTGAGAATTTGTAGAATTTAAATAATAGCTAATTGCAAAATCAATAGTTTACGATTTTACATTCATTTATTACAAGCGGTTTATTTTCGATGCTTTCAAATCTAAATAATAGTTTAATTTTTATATGTAAGTAGATGTGTTTCTCGGGTGCGGGTGCAATAAGCTTATAACATTTCTTATAGCACTAATTAAAATCATTGCTTTGAATGCATATATTACATTCACGACCTTTTTGCAATCGAGTTAGCTGGGTTTTCTTTTTGTCATATTGGACAAACTGATTCAGTAGACAAACTGATTCAACGGTAGTTAATTTTTTTTCTGGCGATATCTATTAGACATTTGCTTCCTACCACATTGTTAGATTTATAATTTTCTGCCGTTCCATTTTCATCTCTAATAATTTAAACTTTACATCTGGCAACAATGTTATTTAAGAAATATAACCTCAAATTGAAAACAACTTAACCTACAAAAAATTGACAAGTTCCATTGGGGAATTCAGTTACTTCTGAAACACTACCAACAAAATTACTAGATATTCATAGACTCCCCGCAAAAGTCTGACTCTGACGCAAAAACATCGTGAATGGAGAGCAAGTAGTATGTCATAACTGCAAAGTTGCTCAGGCAATATGTAATGCAATTTTATCCAGCAACAGTTCTCAAATGAGAAAGGCACAAAAATGAGAAACATTTATCCCATTTGACCAACCCTGTATATATTTCCGTTTAATAGATCCTAATGGTGGGCGTCGTAAAAGTGACCACCCTGTATATATCGCTGGGGGGCGATGACCTGCTCATGCAAAAATCCCATTTTGGTCGCAATTTTTCCAAATACCATATAACATTATCTAAAATACTTGATAAGATTGTATTATATGTGTGGTAAAGTTGAAATCTTGAGATATATCAATAGGACAACAAAAGATCAGGGGACGTTGACTAACACATTCATACAGTCGTGCCGGTTTCAGGTCACAGTCACATTTATAACGGACTCCATTGGTGATAATATGTAAATCTGATACGTTGAAAGAAAAGTGAAATTTTGCTAATTTTGTTTTCAAAACATCACAGCAACCATATCTTGTAGAAATCTCACTTGTTTTTAGTATAGTGTGACAATTCATCAAGGCAAAATACACGCTTCAAAAATCGTTTCATTATTATCCAAAAAATTATAAAAATAATCGTTCTTTTATTCAAATTCAACGTGATCTTCGTGAAGATTTTGGTCCACATAATCGCCCTTCTGTGCTTGCTATTGGTCGAATCGTTGAAAAATTCGAAACCAATTTCACTTTACACGACACCAGAACACTAATTAGACAACTAAACTAAAGAAACCAAGTGAATATTGACGCAGTTAGTGCCAGTGTTACAGCAGATGCAAATCAGTCGATTAATCGACGTTCTCAAGAACTTGGCCTTTCAAGAATGACAACTTAGCGTATTTTGAGTAAAAAATTATTTTTAGATCCGTATAATATTGTGTTGACTCAAGAACTGAAAGCACTTGAGCATCATCATAAGCGTCGTGCGATTGTAATTGATCGTGATTTTTTCAAAAAAATCATCATTTCAGATGAAGCCCATTTTAATTTAAACGGCTTCGTAAACAAACACAATTGTCATTTTTGGTGTGAAAATAATACACAACAGATTCATGATGAGAAGTCTTTGCATCCAGCAAAAATTCTAGGACCATATTTTTTTTAAGATGCAAAAGGAGATGCAGTAACAGTGACTAAATGGAGATGCAGTAACAGTGACTGCTGAGCGTTATCGATCATTTATAAGGGATTTTTTGTGGCAAAAGTTTCATGAAAATATTTTGCAAGACATGTTTTTTCAACAAGATGGTGCAACACCTCATATTGCCAATGCCAGTATGGAGTTACTGAGAGAAAAGTTTGGTGAGTCTGTAATCTCCAGAAATTGAACTGTTAATTGGCCTTCAAGAAGTTGTGATTTAACACCTTTGGACTTCTTCTTCTGGGGTTATTTAAAGTCGTTGGTCTATACCACTAAACCTTAATAATAATAATAATAATAATAATAATCCCTACTACTCCTACTACCTCCTTGAACTATAGACGCTTTAAAATTGAACATCAAACACCGCATTAATGAAAATATACCTGATTTTTATTCCACAAAGTTACCGAAAAAAATTGGGTTCATCGGATTCGAGCCTGCCAATGAAGCCGAGGTGGACATTTGAATAATGTGTTATTCAAAACATAATTGTCATAAGCTGTACTATAAAATAAAGAAAAAGTTTTGCTTTTGACTCAGATGTATTTTATTTAATTTTAAAAACATTTTTAAGTATTGCAGATCTTAAAACATATAAGCAACAATATGTTTATTATATAACTGATCAGATGTCTCATCTACAACCCCCTTATCCTGTGGGGGTTCTCTTATATGCCCCCCCCCCCCCCACCAACCGCCCGTCATCCACCCACGCACCATTAATCCCCAGTAGCACAAAAGGGCGAATTCAAGGGGATGGAGAAAGAAAGAGGACGCAGGTGGCAATCGCAATTTCGGGCTTTCCAGCGGCTTTCGTCCCCAGAATGCTAATCGTCTCCCTCAACGAATGCGAGAAGTCACATTAAACCACCAACAGAAAAGTGTCGACCGAATGGTGCAGGGGGTCACGAAGTTCGGCTGGTGTGAGTGACGCAGACGGTGCTAAATGTTGGTGAAAAACAGAAGATGAATTGCAAGTTGCGAACTGTTTGCATTCTCGAAAAAAAACATTTTGGTGAAAATTACAAGAAGAAGCTGTTGAACAGTTTTTTAATAGATTGTTTGTTGATATTATTTCCCAACGGGGCTCTAGTTGAGTTGGCCAAGTAGATTAGGAGAAACACTGGGTGTTGACAATTGATTTTAGTACAAAAATAAACATATAATTGTTTGCAGAGTACACAAAATGTAGTGTTTTTATACGTGTTTAATTCAACCTACATATCACACAACAAAGTGATGACCCCGACGTGATTGATCGGCTAATTGATGGTAAATCTTATTTTTTTGGATGAACTTTTAAATGGGTACAATTACCTCAGGTTTCTAAGAGAATTCTGCGAGAATGAAACTAGAAGATGTTCCTGTGTTAGCAATAAGAAGCATATGCTTTGTTTTCTTCATCCTTCACACTATGATCGACGAGTAAGGAACCATTTAAGACATGTTTTCGGGAATCAATGAATTAGGCGTCCAATAGCAAGCAAGATCACCAGATATATCCAATTTTGGCAGTATTGGGAAAAAAACGATATATTTCATTCAAACCATAAATGTAGGTATTTTATTTACATTTGGTTGCAATTATTTAAAAATAATAATTTTACATTTAAAACCAGACGCTGACGGATGGGAAGTTTAAAAACCAAACATATAGTTCAAATTAGTAGATTAGTAGAAGATACTGGAGTTGTTCAAAATAAAGTTTGTTTGTTTTGTTCATTCGTTTAATCAAACTACCTCATGTTGATAGGTGGATAGATAAAAAAATGAAACATTACAAATACGACTAGTTCAGTCTCATCCGGTAGAAGAATTACCAAGAGATGTGTGGGAATGATTTCCAAAGCCGTGTACAATTTTATAATTGGGCCTTGCAAAAACACAACGAAGGTGGAAGCTGTTTCAAACGTGGCATGTTCACGAATGAAAAAAACTTTCAAAAGCAATGGCGATGTTAATCAGCACAATATGCATTATTATGATACATCCACACGGGATGCAACCGAGTTATTTGCAAAGGAATGTACGCATTTACGTGCGCTCTAGTTGAGTTGGCCAAGTAGATTAGGAGAAACAATGGGTGCTGACAATTGGTTTTAGTACAAAAATAAACATTTAATTGTTTGCAGAGTACACAAAATGTAGTGGTTTCATCCGTGTTTAATTCAACCCACATATCACACAACAAAGTAATGACCCCGACGTGATTGATTGGCTAATTGAGGGTAATAGGGTCTTATTTTTTTCAACTTTTAAATGGGTACAATTACCTCAGGTTCCTAAGAGAATTCTGCGAGAATTGCTGAAACTAGAAGATGTTCCTGTGTTAGCATTAAGAAACATATGGTTTCTTCATGCTTCACACTATGATCGACGAGTTATGTTAACCATTTAAAATATGTTTTTGGAAATCAATAAATTGGGCGCGCTGTGGTCCAATAGCAAGTAATATCACCAGATATATCCAATTTTGGCAGTATTGAGAAAAAATCGATATACAGAGTGTTAAAAAAAGAGTGTAAAATATTTAATGGGGTAGTAGTATGAACCACAATTTAAAAAAAAGTCTTTATAAACATGGGTCCTCAAAGTAACGATTTCGGAGACATGGAAGATTATTCTTGTTAGAAACATTTATTTGCCTATTTGCAATAATTTATTACTTATTGATTACGTGCAAACAAACAAAGGGAGCTAAGGGAGGGATGTTCGAAGTGCCCTGCTTCCATTTTGAAACAGGCACGATATCTTTGTCTGAAGGATATTCGAACTCTTTCTAGAACACCCTCATTGGCTAAGATTTGTTTTCACTTTTGATTAATTTTTAGATGCAGCTCCTCGAGCCTATTTACAGGAGTACCATTGACTAATGTTTTGAAATATCCACAAAGAAATAAATCTAGAGGGTTTAAATCAGGCGAGCTTGCAGGCCATAAAACATGTCCGCCTCTTCCTATCAACTGTCAAATACTGAATTTTTATTTAAATAACATCAGCCAACTATGATGAGAAAATGCAAATTTAGCAAAATTAAAAATGAGGTAAAAAAGAATAATTTTCCATATCTCCGAAACCATTACTCCGAGGGCAAATGTTTATCAAGACTTTTGTTTTATTGTGGTTCATACTACTACCCCCTTAAATATTTTACAATCTTTTTTTAACACCCTGTATTTCATTCAAACTATAAATTTAGGTATTTTATTTACATTTCTTTGCAATTATTCAAAAATAATAATAATATATTATAGTTTATCCACTATCAATATACCGCGCGTTTTTTTATCTCTGAACATAATGTATGTTCAGTTTTAAAACGACAGTACCAAAGGCATTACAAAAATGCAACGGTTATGCAACCAAATTTACTAGCGCTTGTAAATAGATCATTTCAAATATCAACACTGTTTTGAGAAAATTTATTCAAAGCAAGAAAGTACTCAAATATTCCAATTCAAATGCTACCGAGCTGGCAATAGTATACGGAGAAAGTACTCAAATATTCAAATTCTATTTATTTTGAGTCCATTATCCTGACAGACGAATCCAATCAATCGAAACAATGTCTAATATAATCGCAAAATGTAATAGTAGTTACATGATGCGTCGCTATTGGTCATCATAAAAGAACTAGGAGATGCATTATTTCAACTGAAGAAATGAAATGAAATGTATTATGTTATGCCAAAGAAGAACCAATATCTTCCATTTGGCAAATGAGTTACTATTTCGGGATTAACGGTTGATGATTGTTGAATGAACAGGATTGATGGGATTGGTATCGCAGGATAATGCACTGAAATTAATCTCGCACAATCTGTATACCAGCCAGTTCGGTATCATTCCTCTATTTAAACACTTTCTTGCGTTGAATACATTTTCTGTCAACAGTTTTGACATTTGAAATGGCCGAGTTCTTGTAACGCGGCCTGTAATTTTGGTTGCATACAATTGAATTTTAGCAATGAACTTTATACTGTCGTTTTAAAACTGAACATAGCCTATGTTCAGCGATTAAAAAACGCGCGGTATAATGTCAAATTATTGAATTGCGGAATTAGACGGATTCCCTCTAATCTAAAAACGAAGCGTGTTTCAAGAGAGTTTAATTTTATTTTAACAGAAACGAATATGGGGGGGGGGGGGGGTGTAATTGTAGGTTACATGAATATAAATAATATATTTTCAACATTAACAATAGCTATTTGTGACTATGACGATTCAAACTAACCTCCATGATGTCCTTTTTACAATGCAAACGTTTCCCTTACAAGATAACACAAAATAAAAGTCACTAAAGTTAATAGATTTGGTTACTCAAATTTAAAAAAATGCTATAGGCTCAACACATATTAATTATTTTTCAATCGACAATGTTTAAAACCATCCTGACAATATGACAGGTCTGTAGTACAATAGTGCAACCCAGCAATCATTCGATTACTGGGTCAATGCTCATTTCGTAAAAGTTAACCTGGAAGGGTGTTCAATCTGCAGTAGCTACATAAATGAATAGTACCGATTCTCTCTCCGAACATAACCTAACCTCACTTAGCCTAAATTACGAATACCTAAACCTGCTACTGCGCTGATGCATTCGCAGTTATTTTGGCAATCTAAAGTAACAATTAGCTTGGCCGAAAAAATGTTCAAAAGTATTTAGTTTCTACTCCTGAAGTAACCCAAGCCCACCTAGTCTATTATACATTACGAGTACCGATGCTTTTGTTTTAAGATAGGCGAGATCAGGTACCATGATATCACCTATCTTAAAACCAAAATTTATTTTATCTACGACTAATTTATAATGTAAGTATTATACTTGAGGTTTTTGCAGTATAATGCTATACCGCGCGTTTTTTTAATCGCTGAACATAGGGTATGTTCAGTTTTAAAACGACACGATCAATCCTATGCTAATATTCAATTATATGCAACCAAATATACTAGCGTGTGTAACTCGATTATTTAAAAAAATGACAAATTCATAACGTATATTTACGTAACGTATAAAACGTCAAAACTGTTAACGGAAAATGTATCCAACGCAAGAAACTATTAAAATTTTCTTCATCAGTATCTTCTTCAGCATAACATAACACGTTTAATTTCATTTCTTCAGTCAAAACGTGGCATCTCCTAGTTATTTTATGATGACTACCGGAGATGCATCCTCTACTTTTAAACTTGGCGATTATATTACAAGTTGTTCCGATTGATAGTATTGGTCTCTCAGGATAATGCACAGAAAATAAATGGCGCACAGTCCGTATACTAATGCCACATTGTTACCAGTGCACTATATTTGTGCACCGGTACAGATGCACTGCCCAGATTATATCTTTTCTTGCGTTGAATACATTTTCTGTCTACAGTTTTGACGTTTTATTAAATGGGTTATGAATTTGTATTTTTTTTTAAATAATTGAGTTACCTACGCTAGTAAATTTGGTTGTATATACATTGAACTTTAGCATTGGATTGATCCTGTCGTTTTAAAATTGAAAATACCCTATGTTCAGAGATAAAAAAACACGCGGTATATTATTCCCTTAGGGAATAATGACTAATTATTAATTAGTCCCGAGCACGAGGGATTAATAGTCATAATTTCCTCGTGCACTCCAATTACAACATTTCTCAAATTAAATAATACCATGGAAACAAATACACAAACTTAAAAGTGTCACTGTCAAACGCGTAGTGTTTGTATATTTGTATAGAGATGGATGAAAATGAAGAGTCTTTTACGTACACCTCTAGAAATTGTACAACTAGCTACAGAAACAACATCTACCTTGATACCGGAAACATCGAAATCCATTTACAATAAAACGTACGCAACCTTCAACGAATGGCGTCTTTGAGAGAACGCAAACTCATTTTCCGAAAATGTTCTACTAGTCTATTTAGTCGTACATAAAGTAGAGTATACTACTCGCAACAATGGCTATTATTACTTCGGAATGTTACTCCCTCGCTGCTTGCGAAGATGGGTTCGTAAATATTCCTCGGGAATAAGAGCTATCATTATTGACTGGTGGTATAATCTACTATTGTTACACAAATGCCGTGATAACCAACTAAAAATATTCTAATTGATACCAGTAATTACTTGTAATTTACAAAATTAACAAAATATCTAGAGCTAATCAATCAATTTATTCATGTTATTGGCTTTGCAGCTATAGAATTGTCATTACATAATAAATAGTTTACACATTAAAATAGAACCGTTTACAAAAGTGCAAATTAACAAGACATATAACTACATTCTAAATGTTTGAAAAACGTATGAAGGCCTATCCGCGACTAAATCCAAGGGGATTTGCCTCGATTAAAAATAAAATTATTTCAATTAAGTTACTATTCAGGATTCTGGATTGGATTTGTCCATATTATTATTGGATAGACAGAATTGAGTAAACCACTTAGAGATCAAATATTCATCATGAATAATTCAATTTTCATTTACGCCATTTCCGATGGTTCGAAATTTCGCGATTTTCGCAGACAAGCGGCCGTCGAGTCAATAATTGAATTGGTACTCTAGTTTTTGCCCGATATTCCCTTTATAAATCGCGTAATTGCATTAAACTCGCGCGGAGTTAGACGCCTCCCGCTTCGTACCGGCCGTAACTCAAATATAATGCCCTCGGACGTTTTACATAACCGGGAGAGTTGCCTAAACCCCCAAAGGACCAAACCGAATAGTTCGCTTTCAGAAGGGCCGGCCACGATTGAATCCTCAACTTTCCATATAACTATGTTACTCGAAAACGACGTTTCCGCCCCGGGAAGATATGAAACGTAATGAATCGATCCCAACGGCGGGAACCGAATTTGCTTCTGACAGGGCGCTACATTCTGGAGGAAATCCCCTTGCCAGTGACATTTCAATTAAACAAAAACAGGGCGTCTTCTGCAGCTTGTCGTGCATTAAGCAGGTTTACTGGGGGGGGCCGGAATTAATGTTAAACACGCCAATTTGTGACTCAATTGGGGCCAGTCGTAAACTTAAATTTGGCTTGCAAATCATCAATTGTAGCTCCTACCGAGTCTGCACGAGAGAAATACAGATAAGACTGGCGTCTCATCATCATCATCACCACCTTCGTATCGCGGAGATTACGCGATAGAGTCCCTGACCTACTTCAGTGGGTCGTAACAAGGGGGACGAAACAATTGAAAAAAAGCGAGCGCCGTGTCCCGAACACGGTTACGTCACGCCGGTAATGTTGCGATCGATGAGGGGAGTTATGATCCCGAGGAATCCCATACCCTACCGTTAACGTGTGCATGGAATGATATATTTTAGTGTGATGGTATGATTGTGGGGGGCCTCTTGGCGTGTATCGAACAGGTACACAGCCGCCCCTCAATAATCGATTATCTTCGATTAGGGTGGCTGTAGGTATTAATGTATGTGGGGATCGGAAATTAGGCGGTTAATGGGGGTTATTGATTTTTCAGTCTAGGTAAGACAGTCCCTCGCCACCACCCTTACAACATTTAACATTACGTCTACCAAATATGTATATACATATACACGAATATGTACAAGGCGTGCTGGTAAAACTGGCAGACCCCTTTTATAGGTGCCGCCTTGATTGGTGTGTGGCCCTTACCGTCTGTTGATGTTCTTTACTGGTGTGAACGCTGCCTGTCGGCCGTCAGCCACTTATATTTAACTTTACAGTGTAAGTCAACTCAACTCGCACAAAGTGACGTTTCTACACTGATCATAATCAAGTGTTGTAATGCACTGTACGGTGTCATTGGTTGCTAGGCAGTCACGTGACCGAATGTAATTAACTAGCGCTCCGGTTGCAGGGTCGCTACCGACGTCCGGTTCGCCAAAAGGACCGCTGATGATCTTTTAAATCGTACCGCTCGCACGCAGAATAATCCAGCTCAGACTGGAACATATCTGCACTGTAATCGCGAGGAAATTAATGCAATTACAGTCTCCTCAATTTCGATTAAACATGTGCACAAACTACGCTCATGTTTATTGATCACGCGCGTGAGCGCAACGGTTCGTACCCAAAATAATAAATTCCAGGAATTGTTACCTATGCGCCGCCTGTTGACTGAAATATCGACACAGATTCACCGAAAGCGCGTTAGATGGCCTTTCGCGCGCTGTTATAGTCAAACACGGAAGCGAGGAATCGCCCAGCCGGAAGTTAGTTTTATGACGCATTAATGCGATATTAAACAATCTCCGATAACCCACACCAGCATATTATACAACTGCGTGCAATGATGTGCAACAAATTGGCGATTGTCACATGTAAACAACTAAATATAAATATGTGGAGATAGCGCTCCCTATTTATATAAATCATTTGTATTCTACAATTCAATCACCCAGTGTCTTTCCATTGATATGAATATGTCAGTGTCACATACATATTTTCTGTTCTTTATATGGAAGCAATCTGCGCTGATAACAAGCATGACTGATAATGGTTACATAAACACTTTTGTACACGACTATCACATAATACACTTATTATACGTATGTTTCTTCAAATGTAATAATATCCATTCATCACTACCAAATCCATTGTACACTGCCACCGGTGTATAGTATTATTTTTTCCAATTCGCATTATTAAAATGCTCATTGTGTATTTTGAATCTCATCGTTAAAACTACACTTTAATCGAATGGGTGAATAAAATGTTTACATTTTCACTTATATTCACTATAACCTTTGACAACGTGAATAAAGTAAAAAAAATAGGTAAATTCGCACTATCTTTGAAATATTCGTTGTCACCTGACACTTCACTTCACGCAAATTCTTCAATCTGATAACGAATTGGAAAAAATCTGGTATGACACACGTGAATAAAGCAATTTTATTCACTTATGCCATAAATTGCTATTATCCACAATCACATTATAATTGTAGTTTTATAATAAGCTTGTAGTTGTCATCGCTTTCGGAACGCATAGTGATTGTCGAAGTTTTTGATAAATCTGTAGATACAATGGATGCCTCCTTTTAATTAATTTCAATAATTGTTGACGTTGCAGCCGCTGTCAGAGCGAAATGTCAAATCATTTTCTGATGAAATCCGATTGTAATTGACTGTGATTGTGGATAAAACGTATTCCATTCGAGTTTTAGTCGCGTTTTATCCACAAGAAAAGTAAACCCTCGAGCTTCGGTCTCGGACGCAAGAAAGTTTAAACAACTACAAGCTTCTTATTAATGGAAACGAAGTGAAATATGATAAAACAAAGAACGACGAATTGTCTATTGATATAAATGTTAATGTTAATATTAATAATAAATAAATAATATGTAATTGATTTAAGATTGCATTTTTCATTATTCCATTAGTGGAATAAAGTAATTTAATTATTCCACTAGTGAATAAAGTGGTACTTTATATGCTTCATAAGTGTGGATAAAACTCCAAATAATCACGAGCATATAATAAGCTCATAATAAGCTCACTTATAGCCGTTTCGGTGGAACAATGACGCAACTGCAAAATGAATATTTCAGGAGAGACGAAAAACGATTGTTAGTTATTGACTTTTATGAAGTGTATTCATTTCATTGATAATGATTTTAATGTGAAAACTTTCAACGAATACATGTTATTACCAATAATACCATGGTATACAGATGCTATTACCAATAACATTTATTCACTTCCTAAAAACTCGGTAATTAAGAACAATCTATAGTCTCTCCTGAAAGATTCATTTTGCAGTTGCTTCATTGTTCCACCGGCCGGAACGGCGATATGTATATTTGGTTGCTAACAATTGGTTTCTTATTGACAAAAATATGTTAATAACAATGGTTTTGTTTAAAAAGTCATAGATAAAACGTCGTATTTGCCTAGCACATAATGGCTATAATTCACGAGGATATATGGTACACGAGCTGAAGGCGAGTGTATAATCATCCGAGTACATTAGACTCCTAATTTACAAATTAAAATAATTAAATACAGGGTGTCTCTAAATTGTGTGGAAATGGCTTAACCACAGATTACTGGGATCAAAAAAAGACGATTTAACAAAACATATCTATTTACAAATGCGTTTGGTTTAATCAGAATTCAGCTTCAAAGTCAATTAAATTAAAAAGAAAATTTGCTTATAAAAAGAGAACGTTTACATTGATTCGGATGTTGTTTGGTACGACACTTTATACGGGTATAACTCATATTTTGACATAATATTGTTATTATCAGTAGACCGGCTGTGTATAAAACAAGTGGGCCAACATTAATACATTCATATTTTTTAATTACAAAAGCAAATAAATTTAAAAAAAAACAAATCGGACGCAGGCATTCATTATTACTTTTTTTTGTATCTTTATAGTTTTTGATATCTGTTACAGTTTCGATACAAAAAATAAAATATGAGTGATTGCGCTACACGCGTTTGGAAACAAGTTATCAGTGAACAGAATTTTCTGGTTAAAAAGTACATGTTCAGCTCTTTTTTCCTGAATAAATCGTCAAAACGCAAAACGTAGGTCATAATCAGCTGGTAAAACCTCTTGCACTATTTGGATATCGTATGGATGAAGCAATTGCTATAATTTCCAAAATTTCTTCCTCGTTATTAGGGCTCCTAAAATCCTAAAACCAGCAACATATCTGTTTTATCGGCGTAAGTGTACTTTATATTCATTATTGTGTATAAACCATCATCAATTCGGTAACTAGATTACATTTATTTCCAAACGAGTGTAGCGCAGTCACTCATATTTTATTTTTTTGTGTCGAAACTGTAACAGATATCAAAAACTATAAAGATACAAAAAAACTTAATAATGAATGCCTTCGTCCAATTTAATTTTTTTTATATATATTTGCTTTTGTGATTAAAAAATATGAATGTATTAATGTTGGGCCTCACTTGTTTTATACACAACCGGTCCACTGATGATAACAATATTATGTCAAAATATGAGTTATACTCGTACAAAGTTCATACCAAACAACATCCAAATCAATGTAAACGTTCTCTTTTTATAAGCAAACTTTGTTTTTTAATTTCCTTTGAAGCTGAATACTGGCTAAACCAAACGTATTTGTATATATATATATATATATATATATATAAGTTTTGTTAAATCGTCTTTTTTTTATCCCAGTGATCTATGGTTAAGCCATTTCCACACAATTTAGAGACACCCTGTATAAACATATAAGGGAATATGTATAAAATGTTAAAAAATAATTTTTATATGGCAAACATGGTAGAATCACTGTATTTATTTAAGGGCAATGAATCTAAAAGTATACAAATAAATCAAATAAGAATACATTTAGGTTCGTTCATTTCAGTCATAAAAATGATGATAAATCAATGAATTATTAACAAAACTGCACTTCAAAACCTTGTTAATGAATCCTAAAGTAATAGATGAAGTGTGGCATTTGACTGAAACCTTACCATGTTTCATGAAGTGGTGAGATGTATTGAAATAGCTTTGCAGGCACAAACGTAGTAGTACGATATATGGAATCATTGACGTTACTAATAAAAGTTGCCAACTGATGTGCGGACTATGTGTTGGTGGACATAAACACTACCATTTGCTGCGAAAACATGCTGTGAAAACATGTACCAGGGGAATCCATGGCAGATGTATGCATGGTACCATGGGCACAAAGGTGTTAATTTCTTTGATGTGTGAACCTGCCGAAATATTCATCTTTAATCCAAACACAACTAATATTGTTTAAGTTCATTCAAAAAATAAATTCATTAAATTAAAATTTGATGTTTACTTGTCTTAAAATGCACAATCCTTTATAGTAAATAAATGACACTATTATACACAATTATAAATTACACTAAATCCTTATTTGTAAATTCTACGAGTATATTAAAAATCTAAAAAGCATAGATAATATTTTTGATCTATACACTGTGTATCAGCCAAATGGAATAAATTCGATAATAATTAAATGGGGACGTGTTCGAAAAAACGCTCGGACACGTCGATTGTTATTTTTAGTTGCGCATTTTTTTCAACAAAAACTTTTTATACAGGGTGTGTCATGTGACCGTGGCCAATACTAACTTTCTTATTTTAAATGCAACATCTGGCATATTATTCAATTTTTGGATTCTTCAGAAAATTCTAGACATATTTCATGTACAAAGTCCTATACCTATCTTCAACTGTTTCGGAAATATTAAGTGTTTTCAGATTTATTGCAAAAATTAACATTAAAAAAAGAAAATTATTTGATTACAGAAATTCGTTACAACACACTCGAAAACTAATAAGTAATACTGTTTATTTCTTGATAATGTAAAAAAACAAAAAAAAACAATAAATTTCAATGGAGGGCAACATCCTAATCTTAAATAGAAATTTCTTCTAACGTTACTCAACATCTCAGGCGTGACCGATCTAATCGCAAGCATTATTCGTCTTCTTAAGTCAGCTAAGTCGAGGGGTTTAGTTTTGTATACAATACTTTTGACATATCCCCATAAGAAAAAGTCTAATGACGTCAGATCAGGGGATCGTGCTGGCCATTCCATCGGTCCTCGCCTCCCTATGCACCGATTTGGAAATATTTGGTTGAGGTAGTTCCGGACATTGATTTGGTAATGGGGCGGTGCTCCATCTTGATTTCCGAAACAGTTGAAGATAGGTATAGGACATTGTACATGAAATATGTCTAGAATTTTCTGAAGAATCCAAAAATTGAATAATATACCTGGTGTTGCATTTAAAATAAGAAAGTTGGTATTGGCTACGGTCACATGACACACCCTGTATAAAAAGTTTTTGTTGAAAAAAATGCGCAACTAAAAATAACAATCGACGTGTCCGAGCGTTTTTTAGAACACGCGCCCATTTATTTATTATTGAATTTATTCCATTTGGCTGATACACCCTGTATATATTTTATTTATGCTTGTAAATAAAACACTTTACACGTATCTGAAGTTATATTAAAAAAACTCGTATGCTTTCAGCACGAGCATTTCGAGAAAACTAGAAAGCGGATGTTACAAATTATAACAGTTGGATCCTTATTTTGTAGGTTTTACTATATTGGAAGTTTTTACATCTAACTTTATTTTTTTACAGGCTTCCTAATTGAATCAATATTCGAGAAACATAATTATTGAGCAAAATAATGATTTGTGTCATTTATTTTTTGAAATTATAAATACGTAGGTACTAGGTACACAAAATGATGAAAAGTAAGTTAACTGAAGGCTCAATTCTGTAGTAAAACAAACTACCAAGGTACACAAAATGATTAAAAGTAAGTCAACTGAAGGCTCAATCCTGTACTAAAACAAACTACCAAGGAAATTAGAGATCATTATTTATTTATTATGAACTCAATAAATATAGGATTCGTCCGTATCTACATTATAAAATATATTAAAAAATTCCTTGACATAAAATTCAAATTAAATGACCACTTCTGCCGCTTCCTCTCCTGCTCATGGGCAACAGAATTCTAGTAGCTAATGTGGTGCTAGTTCTAATAAATATTCCTTTATATTTTGTTGAATTGGTTATTTTTGAGAACTTGTCATTTTCTTGCGAAACCATTGTCTTGCCAACGTTCATGAGGTATGAGGACATAAGTCTTATGTTAGTCTGCTTCATTTGTCTCTGCCGCGTGCTGCAGTCATGAATGTCGCCCCCTTCGGGGAATTATCACCCTCTGAGAGTGGCATCATTTTAACTGTACACTAATGTAGACTGGATAACTACTCAATACCTTAAAATTGCAAGTTCTATTTCAACTGGATGTCGACTTATGTAAGTGACGATAAATTCATCACAATCACCAGATGTAAATCATTGCAAACCGATGATGAATTATGTAATAAAAATACTGACGATGAAATTAATACTGACGATGAAATTATCTTTGTGTGATAATATTAGAAAAATAAAATCTTATTGCATTCGATTTGAAAGACGAATCATATAATTATTATTGAATTATTTAAACTGTAATAGAATCAACTGGCATTTAAATTATCGGCACTTACAAAACAGATAAAGTACACACCAAGAACATTGTAACTGTAGTACTGTGATTGGTCTTCTATGGGCATAGAATGTTACAGTACAGCCACAGATTCTGGGAATGTCGCGGTCCGTAAGACCGAGCAGTCCGCTCTCTTGTCTGGACCACAGGCATATATGTACAATAATGTATAATATGTACCGGGCTTTTTTTTCTTCATTACACATAACATTCCGATGTGTAACTTAAAAAAAATCAACGTATGTAGTGGCGTAGGCGTAGGCAACCAGTTATACACTGTCGTCTACGGTGGTCACCATTTTGGCATAAACAGTTTCACAGATAGGTTATGTTTGTAACAATAAAGGAATCACACAAATTCAGTTTTAAATGAAGAAATAAATTTATTCAAACAATTCTAACAGTAAAGAAAACAACATAAAAGGTTAAGTGTTGTTGAATTCTGATGTCCCAGCAAGTTTTCAAAATGCCCTCCGAGTATTTCAAGGCTAGGAAGGATCTTCTCGCAAGGCGGGTTTTGGAAGCAACGCAGAGTATTTGAAATTAATTATGGGCTTATGCAGTACGTATAGGGCTTTTTTGTTCATTCAAGTGTAAGGTGACCAGATCCTAACGAACCAAAAGCGGGACAGCGCGAGGGGGAGGGGGGTTGATTTTTAAATTAAATAACAAAGAATGCAAAATAGACAGGGTGTCTCCCAAAAAACGCCGCGGGCCAATAACTCCATAACCTCCTAACTATTTAACTATTTATTGCCCGATTTCAATAAAACAAAAACAAAATTAAATGTCTCCACATGTTCTACGAAGGGGCCCTAATTTTCTTTTTTTTGCAAAATAAACTTTCATTACAGCGATAGTCTGCTAGATTTTGCAAAAAAAAATAGGGCCCCTTTGTAGACATGTGGTGCCATTTAGTTTTGTTTTCGTTTTATTGAAAGCGGCCATAAACAAAGGAGTTATCGCTAGCGGCGTTTTTTAGCAGACACCCTGTATAATATATATATAAACAATCTTTATTGGGCTATCGACCCCATGGGGTTTGTCCGCCTCCTGTATAATATTATATTACAATTTTTTTTTAATAACATGAAATATAATGTCATATTTACAAATATAATAAATACGAGGCATGTTTTTAAAGTACTCTTTTGTATTTTGGCCGCTGCAGCGCTGCTACCAAATACAGATATTGGTGAAATATATAAGCTGATAACTTCAAATTTCTAAAAATCGGGACTGTCCCGCCAAAATCGGGACGTCTGGTCACCTTATTCAAGTGCCATATTTGCACGTTATTATAAATTTTACGGGATAAAACCAACCGCGTTTTAACAGAAGAGATGATATCCTATATTGTGTACAGGAAAGGCCCTTAGGATCGCTTTTAGATGAACCACACTGCTTGAAATATCATACAGTTCGAATTTCTTCATTAAAACTGAGTTTAACAGGGACATGCAATATAATAAAACCCCAGTTAATACCTAAAATTGATACGAGTACCACTGACGCACATTATCGCATAAAGACGCAGCACCATTGAACATGGACCAGATGGACAAAATATTTCCTCATAAAAATATTACTTTAGTGAAGAAGTGGTGATAGAATTATACAACTTTGATCTGACGACATGTGAAAAATATAGAGGGCATTTTAATAGTGCGTGGAAAATACCCATAGGATGTAGATATAGTACTATGTTATTACTGAGAAACTGGGTTTTTATTAATCACTAGACATACATATGTTACTACATAATTTTTATTATATTTTTATTATAGTTTCCTTTGTAGAAATATAATTTCGCGCGTTTTTTTTATCCCTGTTCATGTTCAGTTTTAAAACGACAGTATCAAGTGCAGTGGTAAAATTTAATGGTTATGCAACCAAAATTACAAACTGCGTGAAACGCATTTGTTATTTGTCATTTGTTAACTTAAAACAGTGTTAACATTTGAAATGATGCTATTCGCACGCGCTATTAATTTTGATTGCATACTCGTTGTATTTTAGCAATGTATTTGATACCGTCGTTTTAAAACTGAACATAGCCTATGTTCAGAGATAAAAAACGCACTGTATAATTACTACATAATGTTACTCTAGATTCGAAAAGCTTGTACTAGGGAAATATTTCTTAGGTTTTCATAACTTAGTTGGTCGCCTGTGTGATGCGGTGGATTCTAGCGGGGCGGCTGCTCCCCCGTCCTTCGGTGGGTACGCCCATGCTTATGGGAAACAAAAGCCTATCAAGTATACCATGCACTTGTAAAATTGATTACATTCTATACATTTACCATGTTAGGCGATGTTGTACTATATGCAACTTTATTTACAAGTTTGGGTATGTGTAATTTATAGCACAAATTCATGAGTAGTAATGAACGTATTTGTTAGGGATATTTAACCGTTGATTGATTTGTATATATAGTTTTCTTACTTATTTAGTACTTATATTAGTATATATTAGTATATATTAGTATTATTTAGTACTTATATATACTTTTCAATCAACCGTTGATTGAAAAGTATAAAGATACGCAACTCAAGGCACAGAAGTGCGACTTTCAATCAACGTGCTTTGTGTAAGTGCACGTATTGAGTTAGGGCTTGTCACTTTTGAAATTTGCTCCCGATTTCTAGATCGTCGTTAATGAGCTCCCAACGGCTAAGGGCACTAGTATCTCAGTACAAATATACTGCCTGTACTGGGGCTCGAACCTAGGTCTCCGTGTATGCAAGGCAAGCGTAGTAAGCTGTCAGTCAAACTAGCGGTCAAGTTCATGAATATGCTGTAAATCAGAATTTTTACAATTTCCTCAAAAAATCCAACCAGATTTATCACCTATCACAAATCGCCGTTCCGGAGCAACAATGATGCAACTGCAAATTGAATTTTTCAGGAGAGACGAAAAACTGTTGTTAATTATTGAGTTTTAATGTATAGTAAATACATTTTATTGGTAATGATTGTTATCTAAAACGTTATTATGAATACATGGTGTTACCAATAACATGTATTCTTTACAAGCATATTTCTTTAAAACATAATAATTAACAGTTTTTTCCGGAGCAACATTGATGCAACTGCAAATTGAATTTTTCAGGAGAGACGAAAAACTGTTGTTAATGATTGAGTTTTAATGTAAAGAAAATACATTTTATTGGTAATGATTGTAATGTAAAATGTTATTATGAATACATGTTATTACCAATAACATGTATTCTTCTTAAGTATATTTCTTTAAAACGAAATAGTTAACAATCGTTTTTCGTCTTTTCTGAAAAAAAATATTTTGCAGTTGCGTATATTGTTGGTCCGGAACGGTGATATGTAAACCTCATAAAAAGTACACATAGGTTGTATCAGTACTATATACCCAATACTATACTATATACTATACTATACACCCAATACTATAATCACTGGTTGTATTTATGAAATTGTATAAAATGTAATTGGACGATGTTGTAACATAGGCAACTTTATCGACACATTTGTGTACGTATAATCTAGAGCTCAAATCCATGAATATGCAGTAAATCAGTATTTTTACAATTTCAATGAGATTATATTAAAAATCTACAGTATGGCTATGATAATTATAAATAACAAATAAATATTGATATGTGTAAAGATCCATCCTGAGTAGTTTACTTGAACTTGTTTCGTCCGGGGGGTGTGGGGGCGTCCTGGGCAATTTCAAATAGTCAATAGTATCAATCAATGCACAGGGTGGTAACAAGAAGAGGTAGAGAAAATCGGATGGCGTATCCTCGATCTCTCTTTTCAAGACAAACTCAATGGTGAAAATAAAAATTAGCTTTTGTTTTCAAGTTATGGCCAAAAACTCATTATTATCCATTTTCGATTTTTATCAATATGTCATTGATTTATCATTTTATTAAGATAAGAGTTGCATGTTATTGAGGCACTTTTTTTACGGGGTATTGAATGAGTTTTGCAGAATTTTTATATCTTCGTTAATAAACAAAAAACAATACAAAGTTGTGCGTTTTTTTTTTAATAGAAGACATAGTTGGCTTTGACCTTAATAAATAGGTCATTTTTTCTCTTTTCAGTGATGTATCACATGTGAATGTTATAATTGCATATTTGTTGAAATCTATTAAAAAAAAACTTGTTTATCATTTCACGCACTTGGCGAGCTTTGTGGACGCGATAAAATTGTCATGCAACTGACTAATCTGTTGGTCACAATTCTGCGGCCCTTTTTGGTGTACAGCAGTTTTAAACTTTATAATGTGTCCTTACAGACTTTTCCTGTTATGGTACAGCTCTTTTTAATATAATCAATCTTTAAGATCCCTTCAAAAGCCCAAAGCACCGTCGCCATCAGTTTTCCGTAAGAATTTTGCGTTCTTGCATTCTTTGGTGGTGGAAGAGATCTCCACTCCACGGATCCTTGTTTTGTCGGTGGGTCCTAGTGATATGTATGTCTCATCACCTAATGAAATTTTCGGAAAGATCTTTATCGATAGCAATAGGCCCCAAGTTTTTTTCACAAATTTGTTGGCTACACAATTTTTATTCGGGAGTAAGCAATTTTAAAATCCTACATGCTGACACCAGACTCAGTGTTGCCAGACAGTGAAACCAAAATTATCTTATAAACGCATTAAAAATTATCGTACATCGATACACAAAATTATCGATCAATTTTGTTTAAATCTGTCTGCCTTATGTAGTTTGGGTACACATTATCTAAATGCAACATTTTTATTGTACGGTAATAAACTGTCTTAAAATCTCAAACTCAAACATTTATTTAACAAAAATAATACACTCTTAATAACACAACGAAAAAAAAAAACAGAATACATGGCTACTGCACTCTCTCCATGTCTATAGTTTCAAATATAATTTCATTAATAATTTACTCTTCATCCGGTACCGGTACAAAATTATCTGATCTTAAATAATAATATAATATTATAAAAAAAATCAAATAATATTATAATAACCTAATATTAAAACCATAATAATCCTTTTCTAAAACTTATTCTTATAACTAAAATTATAATGAATGTAATGATATTTAAATATAAATATTAGCATATGCATATCAAATTAGATTCATCACTTCTGTAGAGATTCTCAGAAGTCTGTGCTATAATCATTGCATTCGTCGGTTTAAAGTTGACGCAACCATTTTTGTAATTCACGAATTGTGATGAGAGCAAAATGCCATTTAATGTACTTGTTAACAGTCTGATTCTTGATTTTGTTTTTACCAATTTAATTTTTGAAGAAACACGTTCGTAACTAGCACTTGAATGTGGGAGTGACAATATATTCATTGCAAATTTATATAAATCTGGAAACAACAGATTTCCGGAAAAGTCAGTAATTTTGCTTAATTCGTAATAAAATTTCTCAATATCTTCCGTTCCTAGTAGATTTTCATTATATTTTAAACTTCTCCACTGATCATCTATTTTTAGAAGTTTCTGTGCATCATTTGGGTCTGAAATAATTGGAACAGATGTAATTAAAGGGAGTAATGTTTGACATTTTGCAATATTTGAGTTAAGATACTTAGTAGTTTACTTAAGGTCCAAAATAGTACTTTTTTTTTAAATTTCGACACAGGATGTAATTAAAAAACGTCTGTATCTTTCATAAAAAAAACTTTTTAATTTCCATTTTCTCCAAACAATTTATGTTCAATTCAATATTCTCAGGATCAATTTTGTTTAAATCTGTCTGCCTTATGTAGTTTGGGCTCATGTAAGCAAGTAATAGTTCTTTCAAAGTAGTCACCATTCTGTTGTGCAAATTTAATATAACAACTTTCTGGCTTTGAAAATATTTATTTAATTCTACAAATTTTCTAATCTAAAAATATATAAAAAAATCATATTTCTGCATTATGGAGAGCATTGTAAATTTCTTCGTTCGCAAGTAGACGATGTTCAACATAATTTGCCGAAAAAATCATTTTAATGGCCGCCATTGCTCCAAAATTTGCCTAACAACAGATAACAGTGATAACCACCTAGTTCGTGCAGGTCGCAAATTTTATGTGGTTCTACATTGCAAAAGTCTTTAAATTCTCTCAGCATGGCTTGTCATTTAGCGCTGTTTTTAATAAACCGTAAATATTTCTTGCCAAATCTACAATCTTCGTGGTAAGCATTTGCAAGCTTCAATTGCACACAAATGCAATGAATGGCATATGCATTTTTGTGTTACAATATTTATGGTATAAGTTCTAAATATAATAGAAACGGAATTATATTTTCCAAAATTGTGTTACATCCGTCGGAGGCAAATCCCATAATACTTTTTAATGGAACGTATTTTGTAGATAAAGCGTTTGTTGAAGAATCTTTCGGCTGTTGCTCTTTCATTTACCTTGACCGGTTCGTTTCCAGAAATTAGTTGTCTGAAAAACAACTTAAAATGACGCTATATCCAGTCTTTTTGATTTTCGGAGCCGATTAGTTCAGCAAGTTAAAACTAGAAAACTTCCCGCAAAGAGACAAAATGTGTCAGATGAAACAATGCCAACGGACTCTCAAAGTGAAAATACAATTGTGCCAATAACAAGAGAATCTATTTCCGTGAATACTTCAGTAGAAACTCTAGAGGAAACCTCCTTAGAAACTGCCTTGAAAAAACGAAGACATTATCTTGGTGATTTTGAGGAAGATGGGTCTTCAAGCGGAGATCCGCGTTATAAAGCGGTAGTAAATAAATTACTACAAAAATAAAACAAATAAATTAGAACGTTGCAACAATGAAATAGGAAAGTCTTTGCTAGAACATCTGAAAGAAAAGCAGATGATCGATGAAGATTCCCCTTGAATCTTTTGGTAAGTAATATTTATAAAAGTACATAGTTATCTGTTTAGTATTACATGTATAAGCAGTTTACATTATTTGTAATTAGTTGATCAGGTTTGCATTATTGCTTTTCATTCTTCTAGGATACGATGCCTGCATCTGCAAAAATTATTTTTAAACAGCTGCTGAAATCTAAGCGCACTAAAGCATATCCATCTGAATTAAAAAGCTTTGTTCTCCCTCTCAATTTCTATTCGCCAAAAGCTTATTTGTATGTCAGAAAATCCTTTCCTAATATGCTGCCTCATCCAACTCTACAAAAACTCTACAAAAGTGGCATCAGGTAGTAGCATGTAAGCCTGGGTCGATGAGGAATCGGTGAAGGTTTTAAAACAAAAAGTTACTGAACTTAAAAAAAAGGAAAATCATGTATTTGCACCTTGATGATTGATGAAATGTCTAGACATAAGGAAATAGAATGGGACGGGGAAACGTTTTTAGGGTAGGTGGTAGATCTAGCCTTAGCAATTATAGCAATTATAGCAAATAGTAAATAGCAATAGCAAATTATAGCAAACTAGCAATTATAAAAAATATATATAATTTATATTTTGTATTTGCATAACTAAATACTTTAATTGTAATTATGTTGACATAGGAAGTGACCTCCAAATCGATTCTGAAGTGTAAACAAAAGAAGCTATAGTTTTTAATTTATAGTTTAAATGAATCATGGAAATTACCATTAGGCTACTTTTTAATTAACGGAATATCAGGAGTTCAAAAGAGCAATCTAATTAAAATGTGCTTAAAAATAATGCACAAACCTGGAGTAACAATAACAAGCTTAACTTTTGAAGGCGCAGTATCAAATATTAGCATAGCCTATCATTTTGGAACTGATTTATCTGTTAATTCTGTTAAAAGTTATTTTTTACATCGAATTGCAAATCAACTGATATACATAATATTAGAACCCCCTCATATGTTAAAGCTCATCCGAAATACCTTGGGTACATATAAAATTATGGGTGATGAAAATAATGAAGCAATTCGGTGGGAATATGTAGACAAATTAGTAGAAATTCAAGAAGAGGAAGGCCCTAATTTAGTTACTAAATTAACCAGGAGATATATTAATTGGTTCAAAGAAAAAATGAAAGTCAGGTTAACTGCCCAAACTTTCAGCCAAAAAGTTGCTAAGGCTTTGAATTACTTGAGAGATAAATCTTATAAATACTCAAACGAGTTTGAAAATAGCAAAGCCACAGAGAACTTCATTGGACATATTAATGATATATTCGATATTTTAAATAGTCGAAATTTATTGGCTAAACACTGTAAATCAAGCTTGCAACAGCATAACAAAAATGTAATTTTTTAATATATTATTGAATCTATAAAATATCTCATGTCACTAAAGTGTTAGAACAAAAGAGACTCTCTTTATTGAAGCCCAGGAAAAACAGGCTTTATTGGCATGATTATTAGTATAACATCATACCTGGGAATTTGGAAAAAAATATGTGGAAGATATTGATGGGAGGTCTGAGGTATCTTTCTGAATATAAATTATCGCAAGATCATCTTGAAGTATTCTTTAGTGTTATCAGGAGCCATGAAGGTTACAACAACCATCCAACGGCTAAACAATTTCAAGCTGAATATAAAAGGCTCTTGATGCATTAAGTACCTATTACTGGATCTTTTCAAGCTAATTGTATCGAACAGGCACCATCAATAATTTTAGCCATGAGCACAACCAACGTGAAAATGAAAACCATTGATCATCAGCTTATCGAAAATTTCATAACTGATGAGAATAATGAAGAAATAATCAGTGACCATGATTACACTTTAAATAATTTAAGTTATTCATCAAAATTGTCATGTTACAGGTTATATAGCGGGATTTGTAGTTAAGAAAATTAAAAAAACAATGGTTTGTGACGTATGTTTGTGCGCCATTGAATGTAATAAATTACAATCGTCATTCATAACACACAAAAATTACAGTACATTTAAAAAGACCTTAATTCAACCTTCCAAAGATGTAATTTATATATGTAAAATTGCTGAAAGTGAGATTAGAATTGTTGACGAAACAAACAAATTAAATGATAAAAACTTGATGACAAAATTAATCTTAAATGTTATGAGTAATGTGCATAGTTCAGTTTTTAATGAATACAAAGACCATATTGATCATGATTTTCAAAGTAACCACCTTTTTAATTTAATAAAGATAATTTGTTTTCATTATTATAGAGTGCGATTGTACCATCAAGCGGGAAATGTAAAAAAAGAATGCAAACAGACTTAGAAGTAAGTTAACGAAAACTATATTATTTTGTGGCCAATAAATAAATGTATATACCTGAAATATGTTGTTTTTTCCTAACATGTAACTTCTATAAATAATTATTTTAAATTTATTGTTGATTATCTGCAAGCAGAGAAACTTAAACTATAGAATAAAACATTTAACTTGCTTTTAGTAAACAAAATTTATTACTTACTGTATTAAGCGTTTTATCTTAGAAAATATCCTTTATGAAGTATTCGCAATTTAAATAAAATCTATCGAAAATTAAATAATTTCATTCGCGCGTGTTACACTGCGTTTGTCAGCAATATCATTATCGCTATCCGACATTTTAATGTCCTTTAATTAATGTGTTACAGTACAAATAACAATGCGGACTGAAGTCAATGGCCAAACGAAATTGAAATGAAACATGAAACACAAACTATATTTACAGGGGAATCCCCTTCGTTCAAAGTGAACGAACATTACATTATGGAAACTGGTACATTATGGCAACATTCCGCGTACATTATGACAACTGGTCTTGTGAATCCCCGGCGTGTGTATACAGGGTGTCCTAAATAGTAAATAGAGTAGGATTGCATGGGTATCTTTCTTATTTTGAAAGCTAGAGATCTGGTTAAATAAACAATGTGATGCAGTTTTGTACGCTGGTTCACACTAAGTTGAAAATTTTACAAAAAGTCCGAGCAGTTTAGAAATTATCCAAGAAAACTAAAAATCGTGATTTTCTAGAAACTCCGATATTTCCATAATTATTAAAGATGCAGAAATAAGTTTAACATAAAAGTTACTTGATTCGATCGCACAAACTACCAAAAACAAAGTGCCCTGCGATTTTTTGGATAAGCATGTGCAAACGCATAAAAAATAAATAACTTTTTAACTGTTAGAGCAAAGTTCAAAAACTTAATGGATTTATAAAGCCTAAAAAGGGGCCAATTCAAATGTGCAAAGTTATACAGGGGGTTACATTTAAAAAAAAAACTTTTATACTTTTAGGGATTTTGGAACACCCTGTATATTATGAAATTAATTTTAAATCCTCCTTTAAATCCTTTAAATTCCATATATCTGTAAAGTTAAACTTTTTGAAAGTTACGTATTTTGGCCAAAATATTCCGTGCCGTATAAAGAGAATAACCCTGTATAACTAGTAATTATGGATAAAACCTTAACTTAATTATTATTTTTGTTATAGTTCCATTCATTATTTATACCAGTTATTAATATATGTTATATTGATTTTTCTTCTTAGTAGGGAATATGTTATTTGACAATTATTGTTATCATTGTAATAATATTTTTATTCTTGGTATTGATATTTTTATATTATCGTATCTCTCGGCATTAGTTGGTATTTAATTATTATAGGAGAGATTTTTATCTTAGGCCGTAGACCCAAAACAATATATTATTTTGTGATAAATCAACGAGAATGTAAACTTTCAAATATTTATCAAGTCTGATAATAATATAACTACTTATTATATTGTTTATTTTCAAAGGTTTGCAATGAAATTCCGATATTCACATAATTCAATTCCGACATTTAAAAATATTGTAATTTTATTATAGCATATACATTAAGAATACAAAATATTTTTACTTGTTAAACATAAACATAATTACATACTTGTATCTTATAACTAGGTACTAGTAACACGCAGATGGTGTATTTTTTAAATTTATTTCCTTGTGGTTCCTGTATGTTCTCAGCCCTGGAGCCTTTACAGTCCTATAGTGTACCAGTTAGTGGTTTAAATTGTTGTAATTAAATTTACTAACAACATCTCAACGTCTCATAAATTACGATTGGGTAACCAACTTGTAAAGTAAATCAAAATAAGGCGTCGACCCATCGTCGAAATTAAGTTCCACGGCATCGCGTCGCAATTTATTTAACAACTACCCCCTAATTCCGCCAATTAGATACCCCGTTGCGGAATAGTTAACGTGCCTGTTTCGGTTTTTGTTTGCCCTGATGGGGCGCCTTCAGGTGTGCTAATTAAAACCGCTGCTGGCTCACCTTATAAATCTCTCAGCTGCCTCACACGCCGCGAGTGCCGGAGATGAAAATGGGCCCCAAATGTACACTCCGGTGGATTTTATTGCGCCCCTTTCCCCGTTTCCAATACGGCTGAATCTGTATTGAGGATATACACCGGCTGCGCGTTGATACATCGCCATATTCTTATAGATAAATTGTGCCTCCGACATACATTTCCCATACGCAATTTTCTTGAATTTTAATTGCTTGATGGCCGCTCGTTACATCGTGATTAATTCAATTAATGTGTGTGGCTTTCACGAGGCTTTGAATTTTTATGTTGCCCCTGGGAGCAAAGAGAAGGGTTGTATGCATATCGCCAGCTAATTTACAATATAAATCTGTTAATTTTCTGGTGGAGGGGGTGTGTGGGGGCGCAAGTTCCAATTTTAGCAGGCCACCGCCCGGCGCGCCGGGAGCCCCCGCTTTCATTATAAAAGTTGCTGGCTGTGGCTAAATTAGCAAAGTTTTTCCACGCAGATGCAATGGGGTGCAGAATTCAACGTCGACAGTAAGGCTGTTAATCATACAGTAAATTTCGATATTGCTCCTAATTTATGAAGTACTCAGTGTCATTGATTAAAAAAACATCGAAAGTATCGACGTTTAATACGAGGGAACATTTTTACATTATCTACCTAGCCATGAAGGAAACAAGTGATGATCGCATTTTTAGCTGTCCAGTAGCATTGTCATTTTTAAGCACATTGATCAAGTTTGGTTCAGATTCAAAGAGTTCTATTGTTTTATAAAGCATTGCATAACAAAAAAATAGTGAAATGCAGCTGGAACATAGAAGCGTGATCAAGTTCTCGACAAAGGAAGAAAATGGACTCAAGAATATTCATCAGAGGATGATATAGGTGTAGGGGGACTATGTGCTGTCATATTTTGCAATAAACGTTTGGTCTATGCAATTTCGAGGGATGGGGATTCAATGACAATATCGACTGATTCAAATTGATTCAATTCAAAGATGACCCAAAATGCGGCTGACCTGTTGCAGCACGAACTGGTGAAAACACACTGACATACATGAATAACATTAAGACATACTCAAGTAGGTATATCAGAAGCTACACTTAAAAAAAATCCATGATGATTCAGTAATGAATAACGTCTCACGGTGTAACCAGATGTATGATAATTATCGTTTGGTACGATACTTTGTTAATCGATACGATGTACGACAATGACAAAATGTACGATAATTTATAGCTGTAGTGTCTCTCGATTCGTGTACAATACAAGATCTTACAGTTTTATATGCTGGTTCAGATTTTGTTGAAAACTTTTCAAAAGTCCGACTAGTTAAGAAGTTATTCTGAAAAAACTAAAAATCGCGATTTTCTAAAAACTCCGATATATTCACAATTATTTAAGATGCGGAAAAAAATTAAAATTTAAAAATTACTTGGTTCGATCGCAAAAACTTGATAATCAAGTCGAAACAAAACTCAAGATGGCGGTTTCCGAGATATTAATAGAAACTTTCTTATTTTAAATGGCCGCCATATTTAATTTTTATACGTCTTAATAGACTTGGAATATTTTTGGTCACATATGTTGGCCACAATATTCCATGCCGTATAGCGTGAATAACCCTGTATATATTTAAGGTTGTTTTAATAAATACTTACTGGTATTTATGTATATATATATACATTAATACGTATGCCTCTCAAAATGGATTTTCATAACCGTCAGGCGATAAAAATAAATAATGAAATAAATAAACATATACCAGTAAGTACTTATTAAAACAACCTTAAAAAATATGATTAAATTCACTTATACATAGTTTATATACAGGGTTTCATAAATAGAGTAGGATTGCATGGGTATCTTTCTTATTCTTAAACCTAGAAATCCGGTTAAATAGGCAATATTGTGTAGTTTTATATGCTAGTTCAGATTACGTTGAAAAAGTTTCAAATGTCCGAGCAGTTTAGAAGTTATTCTAAAAAAACTGAAAATCGACATTTTCTAAAAACTCCGATATATTCGTAATTGAGGTTTTTAAGCAAATTTGTTTATTAGAATATTTGTACCCTCATTTATAAGTCTGTTAAAAAATATATAGCTACTGATCATACAAATTGCAATAAAAATTCATGTCTATAATTGCTATATTACAACTTTTACTAAGTTTTGAATCTTTCGACGCATTTTTCTTGAAACTCATTTTTCCGACTTACGCTATTCTTGCACTCATGTCCACAATTATTAAAGATGCGGAAAAAAGTTTAAAATGAAAGTTACTTGGTTCGATCGCACAAACTTGAGAATCAAGTCAAAACAAAAGTCAAGAGATATTAATAGCAACTTTCTTATTTTAAATGGCCGCCATATTTGATTTTTATACGTATAAATAGACTTTATTTTTCTATGAATAGCAACCTATGTCAAAATAAAAAATATGGGAAATATTAATTATTCCAATTTTCATTTTTATTTCTAAAATATGTTTAAAACAAATGTAAAAACTAAAAAAAAACGTAAGACAACTAAGTAGTAAAATAACAATAAATTATAAAAAATGCTCAAAATTCTGACAGCTATTGGCCAAAAACAATTGACAGCGTTAAATGTTCACTAATACGAACATTTTATGCTCATTAAATCAAGAGCATCAACAATTTTACAAAAAGCATAAGTTTTACCCTTATATATTGCATATTTCTCAAACTTTACAAGCAGATGATAACATCCGTAGATTAACATTTTGCAGAAGGTTAATCAACAGAATTACGGAAAATGGTGATTTTATAAATACAATTTTATGGATAGATGTATCCTACTTTTCTAATTGTGGATTATTTAACCATCATACGGAACACTATTGGGCTCAGGGCAATCCACATATAGTGATTCCATGGCAAATCCAAGTGCGGTTCGGCTTTAATGTATTTTGCGCCCATGTGGGGAAATGATTTACATGGTGATATAATATTTCTAACTGCACAACGTCATTTGGAAATTCTTCAAACAACCATATAAGATTTATTGGATGATTTACCTTTGGCACAAAATATTCAAATATAGTACCAGTAAATGGCGCCACTTCACTGAATGCTAGAGATGTTATTACGTATTTAAATGGCCGATTTAATAACAAAGTAATAGCCGACTAATACATCTTTTCAGTAGCCAGCCAGATCTGCATACTTGACGCCTCTTGATTTTTATTTATTGGGTACTTAAAAAAAATCAAAATTTATGGAAGTAACTTCAATTATAATAATGTAAATGAACTTCGTGAAGCAATGACAGAGGCAATAAAAGGCGTTAATCGCAACACATTGCGATAAGTAACTGGCAGTATTCTAAAACGCTGTCAATTATGTTTAGCTTTTTTTTGGCCATTTAGCCAATAACAGTCAGCATTTAGAGCATTTTTCAATTTATTGTTATTTCACTACTTAGCTGTATTAGGTTTTTTTTTTTTAAATTACATTTGTTTCAAAAATAATTTATAGAATAAAAATAAAACTTGTAACAATTGATTTATCCCATATATTTTTATTTTGACATAAGTTGTTATACATCGTTGTAAAAATCAAATATGGCGGCCATTTAAAATAAGAAAGTTGCTATTAATATCTCGGAAACCGCCATCTTGAATTTTGTTTTAATTGATTCTTAAGTTGTGCGATCGGACCAAGTAACTTTTATTTTAAATTTATTTTTGCATCTTTAATAATTATGGAAATATCGTAGATTTTAGAAAATCACAATTTTTAGTTATTTTAGAATAATTTCTAAACTGCTCGGACTTTGGAACATTTTTCAACATAATCTGAACCAGCATACAAAACTGTATGACATTGCCCATTTAAGCAGATCTCTATCTTACAATATAAGAAATATAGGGTGCAATCCTACTTTATTTAGGACACCCTGTATAAGATCTTCACCAAACGCACTTATTAGACAACGCAATTAATATTTGAGTTTTTATTAATTTTAGTAAGACTGAGAATTTTATTAATTTTTGCTACTACTTTTATTAGGTACCAGTACAATTTTATCATTATTTAGTGTTGGATTCCATATTTTCGACGATATTTCAATGTCATCGACAGACCACCCTTTATGAAACTAGGATCGAAAAAACTCCAATATAACTTAATACGCTACAACCGGTCGGAAAAATGTCGTAATTATTGGGGTTCGGTTCAAAGCGCATTACAACTGGGCGACAAAAATTCGTTAACTCGCAATTGTCAGTGATGAGCAGAGAGCAGTGAGCACGTACGTGGTCAATGTGGAAGCGAACAAATATATCTCGACACGACTGGATTTCAATTGCAATAAGCCCCACACTTTTAAATGGAAATAATTGATCGCGAACAGCCTTTTTACTGAAGATGATTATAAAACGGTCCAAAAAATATATACTGCAAAACTTTTATTCGTATTTTATATATAGCATTTAGATGTTAATAAAAAGCCCTTCCATTTTACAATATAATGTAAAAATGTTTCCATATCAATATTAAACGATAACTAAAGCTCCATCAAGTTAATCTGGGCTTGACCATGCATCGCGTTATATGCAATTAAATAAAATATTTGATACCATTATTTTAACTGTTGTCTTAACATTAAGGATTTAAACAATCATTGTTACTAACCTTTTTCGTAATATAATCCGATGGTGTGGAACTCCTGCTGCTTCCATCTCCTATCAATCCTGCACGGAAAACGTTAGCACCTAAATCCCACCATCCATCCAACAACATTCATCACGCTGGACAAATAAACGATACAAACCACACCACCGTAAACGTGCAAATTTGAGGAACGGCAGGACATTCTTAGGAAAAGTTGGGGATTTGCCGTCCATCCGTCATACTCATTCACCCACCAGGCGGAAAATCCAGTCGTCCACATCCTTACCCGTCTGCATCAACGAAGGCCATGTTCAGGTGTCCTCTGTCATGCTTGAACCATGGAAGATCGTTTTTCTTGGACGTCTCACATTTGGTAGTCGCCATGTGTGTGGGGATGTAAACAGGAGGTCCGCCGGTTTGTACGCATTTTGTGGTGTGTATGTTACCGAGTCCATGACTCTTGTATCTAGAATGAAATAAAGTCATCTATATACTTACAGTAGAAAAAATTAATTATGTAATTATGTAATAGTATATAACGCTTTAGGATATGGATATATATGGATATATAACAGACTCGGTTGATTATAAACTGTCAACCTTATCTGTTAGCCAACACACATCGGCCGTGTGTTGTTTTATAGATTTCGGGATACTATAATAAAAAGGATTAAATTTTGCGAAATTATTTTCATAAATCAAAATGACATATTTCAAGTATGCTGTGATTGTTGTGTAGTAACGCTTGTAAACCAATATAAATAACAATCCACGGCTGTTAAATTTTAACGGCCGTGGCTGATATCAGTTAAATAACAATCATGTAGACAACACCGATAATATGTAATCACAATCAAGTACCACGAAAATAGTATTATCAACTTAATTGCAGCACAATTATTAAACATTAAATTGATTGAACCTGCTGAAATGTAACAATGTAAAACAAGGGTTTTATTCCGAAAATTGTGCATGAATTAATTAAAAACAGTATTATCCACCACATTTTGATTGCATACGATTACTGAAGTTATTTACACGACACCAGTACTGAACCGAGTAGCTAACAGCGGGCATTAAAATTTAATTATGAGCTTAATGCAGATACAAACATTAGTACTAAATTGCGCTAACTAAATTATATACCACCTATCCCCAAAGAAAAAAAAAACTTTATGGGTGAACACTGATTCATAATAATTATTGTACTGTACAAGTAAATACAGTTTATGCGTTTGATTAATAATATTCATAATACTCATTATTGTACAAGTAAATACAGATTATGAGTACATGCATATTATTTAATTTTCAATAAGAATTCACTTAATTTCCAGTATCGCATTTCAATTCAAATTTAATGTTTTCCATTGTATTGTTTACTTACTGAACAGTACATATCAATTGACCGCAAACGTTCGTGGATTAACAACCAGCACATTTACCAGTTATTTCAGTGCATCTGTGGGTTGAGGTAGATTCGCGGAAAATTATATGACGTTTTATGAGAGAAACACGCAGGCACGTGGGTGGGAAGTTATTTTATGTTAATCACCAGTACTAAACAATAGTTTAGCCTATGGCAGGTTCTAATATAATCATATACATTTTACACAGCATTTATGCAGACAGGATTGGGTAAATCAACCGGAACACCCCATTTCTGGTATACCTATTTTTTTAAACTCTAAAACGAAATGTTTGTAGTTTTTATTCTATTCAGTCACGTACTTTGATTTATAACAGCTACCCTATTTTTTGAGATATGGCGTCATCGACAGATTTGTTTTTAAATGGATGACCCTGTATATTTTGACGTTTTCAAATGATACAGGATTTTGTGGGTGTGCGATTGTAGTTTCTTAAATATTAAATAAAATTATAATATAAATTTCAAATTTTGAAAGCTGATATCTCTGGGATCGCTGGTGCTACGAACTCGGACTTTTAAATGACCAAATCGACTTAAAAACATGCGATTTTCTCGAGTTTTCGTTCTGTTTTCGTGAACGTATATGGAATTAGATTTGCTTCTATATTCCGGTATGACATGATTGATAGGTCAACATAAATCAACAAATATCAACATAAAAAACACGAAACATTTATTTTAATTTAAAAAAAAAAAAAAATGTTGGGGGAAATTGGGTAAAATCGGGTGGTCGGATAAAACCGGGTATCATTTATATTGCTTTCGGATATGGTGCATATATAAAAATTGGCTATCGTCTTTTGTTTTCGAGTTATTGCCAAAAACTCATAATTTTCCATTTTCGATTTATATCAATATTTCATTTATTTATAATTTCATTAAGATACGAGTTGCATGTTCTCCAGGCACTTTTTTACGATGAATTGACTGAGTTTTATAGAATTTAGATATCTTTGGTAATAAACCAGATACAACACAAAGTTGTGTTTTTTTAAATAGAAATGATAGTTGGCTTTGTCCCTAATAAATTAGTATTTTTTTTGTCTTTTCAATGATGTATCACATGTGGATGTTATACTTGCATTTTTGTAGAAATCTATTAACATTCTATCAATACGTCATATGTTCTCTTATAGGGCGTAATAGGCTTGTTTGATTTAAATTGTGTGACTGTCACACGAACACATTTGACGTCATCTTTTTACTTCGAAGTGTTTAACAATGGCATCCGAAAATTGCCAGTGTCCAACACGGTAGTTGGCACCTCCACATAAATTTCAATTATTATAATAATTTAATCTAAATTTTGAGGCAAATTGGTTAAGAACAAATGAACCCATGATATGACCACCACAATCACTCGACATGACGCCGTTAAATTTCTTTTTTTGGGGACATATAAAGCACAAATTATATAAAATGAGAACAATTGAATTGATTGTATAAATTCAATTTCAAATTTTCACATTCATAATGTTTGCATCAAGTTGAACATTTATTGTAATTGTCTATGCTTCTCCATGAGCCATTGACGTAAAAGAAAAAAACCCTCAATGGCCAATGGTCATATCACGGGTCCATTTGTGCCAACCACCGTGCCAACGGTACCAACCACCGTGTTGGAAATATAGAATTGTTATTGCTTTCAATAAAGAATTTTAACATATACATTTTTTCATAATCTTCGTACGCCATTGTTAAACACCTCGAAGTAAAAAACGTCAAATGTGTTAGTTTGATAATAAAACAATTTAACGCCTAATAAGAAAACAAAATTGCAACTATAACAACCGCATGTGATACATCATTGAAAAGAGAAAAATATAACATATTTATTAGGGTCAAAGCAAACTGACTTCTATTTAAAAAAACACAACTTTGTGTTGTATCATGTTTATTAACAAAGATATCGAAATTATATAAAACTCAGTCATTTCATCGTAAAAAAGTGCCTCAAGAACATGCAACTCATATCTTAATAAAATTATAAATAAATGAAATATTGATAAAAATCGAAAATGGAAAATATTGAGTTTTTGGCTATAATTCGAAAACAAAAGACGATAGCCAATTTTAATTTACACTATTGAGTTTGTCTTGGAAAAAGAGATCGAGGATACGCCATCCGATTTTCTCTATCTCTTCTAGTTACCGAGATCCCCTATAGAAACATCCAAATTGGGCCACCCTGTACATTGGTAATTGCAAGAACAAGCAAAACCAAGCTGAAAATGAATTCCAACTGAGTGATGGATTATACTTAAACTTAAAAACTGGCGAAGCCTGCGCTAACATACAGTATGATGATGACCACTATGTTTGCGATTATAGTATAAAATTATTGTTTGTGTTTTTTTATTAGTAGTTACATATTATTGCAATAATAATTTGGCAATATTTTGAAATAAGTTCCATGTATTCTTATTAATTTCATTTTATTAGTTATCTTCCCGGTTTTACCCAACCAGGTGGGTGAAACCGGGTATTTTGACATTTTGCAAATAATGAAAAATTATAACTTATGACGTTTGTTGAAAAATAAGATAGATAGATAGATTGATTTATTTGCAACACTAGATCATTTACATGATATTTGTTAAGTCAATAATACATATTATTACATTCCACAACATAGCACGTACATATCAAAATTATATATTAAACATATCTTTATATTCATTAAAAATTCAAAAACTCGTCCAGGGTATGAAATGTATTCTCAATTAAAAATAATCTTAACTTAACATTTTTTGATAAAATCAGGTAAATGATTGTATATCTCTACACATGAATAATATGGAGAATTTTTATAAAATGATGTACGATGTAAGGGAACACGTAGCATATTGCAATGCCTTGTGGCATGAACATGATGCTCAGCATTCTTTTGAAAAGTTCCGATATGATTGTACACATACATAGCACACTTCATGATGTAGATACAAATAAATGGCAATATGTTGTGCTCCCTGAAACTAGATCTACACGATTCCCTCTTGCCTAAATTGAAAATTAACCGAATTATACGTTTTTGGGCTACTTTAACCCGATATGAATCAAATGATTTCCCCCACATTATTACATTATACGACACATGAGTGGAAGCTAATGCATGGTATACTTGCACAAGATATTTTCTTGATACTGTATTTTTTAGTTTCAATATGGCGTAATAGGTGCTATTTAGTTGTTTCACTAGATGTTCCACATGAATTGACCACTTGAGTCCCTGGTCCAAATAACATCCCAAGAATTTTGCAGATGCAGCGCTGGTAGGTATAAGTTGTTGCGAACACCTGTTCTTGAAAAACTGAAGATGGACTGTCTTGTCTCCATTTAAAATCAAATTATTTTGATTGCACCATTGTTTGACACTAACTGCTACTGATTGCAACCTGGCATCAAGCTCTTCTTTCGTTGGTGCATCGATCACTATGGAAATGTCATCGGCAAAGATAACAGTATGCCCACACGTCATATGTATTGGCAAGTCATTAATATATAGTAAGAATATTAGTGGTCCTAGCACAGATCCTTGCGCTACTCCTAGAGACAAGTTACATATATTAGAGTCAGCGCTCTCTATGTTGACATACATTTTGCGACCAGTAAGGAATGATTTTACCAAATCCAATGCATGGCCCCTTATTCCAATGTTCCATAACTTGCTTTCCACAAATTTCGCGTTGACAACAACGAATGCGCTCGACAGATCAAAAAACATTCCGGCGACATAACTGTTTGTATCCATTAGTCTTTGAACTCACTCGATAAATTCAAAAGTTGCAGTTTCTGTGGACCGCTTGCCAGTAAAACCGTGATGACAGGGACTCAGTAATTTATACTTGGTAATAAAACCATATATTTGATTGTATATTGTCTTCTCGTATATCTTAGAAATCACATTCAACACTGATACAGGTCTGTAGTTCTCAATCTGTTGTTCACTTCCCTTTTTATATACAGGAACTACCCTTGCGATCTTTAGCGAGGTAGGAAATTTCCCTTGGGCTAATGTATTGTTTATTAGGTGGGTTAGTGGTCCTACAATAACATCACTGATATATTTAATGATTCTCGTTGAAATACCGTCGGGGCCCACGGAGTTCTTATGCTTCAATTTTAATATTATAGTCTTTATCTCTTCGTCTGTAGTCTCATATAGAGTTATTGTATGATCCTGATGCAATCCCGCAGTACAGAAACTTGATATATTTGATCCAAAATTGATTTGGACTTTCTTCTCAGCAATTGTGGAAAAGTAACTACTAAACTCGTCCGCAACATCCTTCGCATCTTGTATAATTTTATCATTACTTGTAATGGTAATGTGAGATTTTCTGGTTTTCTATTTGTAACATCGTTAACCACCTCCCATACCTTTTTTGCTTTGTTACCCGAGGTTTCTATCTCATTCTCATAATATGCTATTTTAGTCTTCCTAATTAATTCCTTATGTATTTTTCGTTGTTGTTTATACCTTTCATTTCTATCAGCGGTGTAATTTTCTTTTAGAGCTATACATTTTTCTCTAAGGCAAATGCTAGATTGTCTTATGGATACGTCAGCCCATTTAGCATTTGATTTTCTAATAATTTGTCTGTTTATATTTCTAATTGGACAGGCCATATTAAAATTGTGAAGAAGGCATTGCATGAATTCGTCAAATGATTTATCTACATTATCGGTCAAGTCAACACCAACTAAGTCAATCTTTATCATATTTTTTAATGTTCCCAAATTGGTTTCATTTATTAGTCTACTTTGCGTTGATTTATATTCAGAACTCCTGACTCTTGTTTCATTTGCTACTTTAAAACTTATTTCTTGAGCGTAGTGGTCAGATAAGTTAGAAGTAATTATTGAGCATGATGTTAATTCCTCCTTAATATTTGAGACAATATAATCTATGCCGCTTGACGAAACTCTTCCATTTTTATTGTAAGTAACTCTTGTCGGTCCTGATATTTTGTTTAACAGATGAAAAGGGTCAAATAGATCCAACAACACATTTCTATTGATACTGCTTACAAGATTGTTTATGTTGAAATCCCCGCATAGAACTGTAAACTCTGCAAATCGGTTAGCGAGGTTTAAAATGTGAGCTAGACCGTCAATAAAAATCCCCACATCATCCGAAGGTGGTCTATAGATGACGATTATACAAACTTTGATAGTATGCAGCAAGACAGCAGACACTTCTAATTCCATTTCCACTGAAAGATTATTTATGCAAGACAATTGTTTGCATTGTATATCCTTCTTTACATATATAGCAGTACCACCATGCAGGCGTATGGGCCTGCAGTAGTATGAAGCTATCGAAACTGTAATAGTGTCTCAAATTGTCAACACATTTCTCGCTCACAAACAAATTTTTATAACCAATTATGTATTAGATACCCGGTTATAGCCAACTCCCCCCACCTCACTCTAGTTGCTCTAAATTTGGACCATGGCACTTTCGACGCCTTTTAGAAACATCCATCGAAACATTTAGTAAATATTGAGGACATTTTCTGACCGACTTCGAATAATTAAAAAAAACCATTGAAGTCAGATTCGGGGATTTAGTGGGGTATCGACTTGGTATATTCGCATATTCCGTATATTCTAACCTATCTATCTCCAAAATATTTATTTATAAATTTTGAGCAGTCAGGCTAATTTTTCTCTTAATTAGACAAAAAAAATGTTTTTTTTAATCTTAGGAGATATTTACTTGATGAAAACAACTATATGCAACTAAAAAAACAACATAAAATTAACTACAGTGTCAAAAAATTGATGTCAAACAGAAATTCGAAACAGGTCATATTAAAATTTGATGTATCGCTTATTGAAATCGGATAAACAATAAGTACGTTATAGCGTAAAAGGTATAGGTATACAGGGCGTTTCGAAATTGGACAAAAACTAGACGTGGTAATGCTGCTTATAAAATGGTCGAATTTATAATAAAAATGTTATTATAAATATAATATAAATAATAAATATAATAAATATGTAATAAACAATTTAATTTAAAATTTAAAGTACGTGCATGCCAAGAAAGCATATATCAATATTAAAGTAACTGTTAGGTTTGCGTATTCGAAGCCCTAGATCCAATGAAAGCTTATTTAATGCACTTTTATACTATGAAATAATATAAAGGGTGTCCAAGATAAGGATCAACAGCATAGGGAACCCGGAAACTGTAAAAGTTACAAAGGCAGTTAAACTACAAAAAAGTTGCGCAATTTAGTGGTCAGTAATATTCTGTTTAGAAAACCAGAAAAATCCGCTTACTTCCGGAGATATTCGACAAAATTAGAAATCTTGCGATTTCGTTTTTATTTTTTTCTAAAGTTATTTGAAAATGTATAAGAAAACAAAGGGCACTTTCTCATTGCCACATATTTATCTCTACAAGACAGCGTTTGCAAATTTTTAGAACAACGTTTCCTTTCGAAGGAAATGAGAAACCATCATCAACTTAATTTTTTTATATGAAAAACAAAAAGAATTTAGCAAGAATAGTTATTAAACATTGAAACATTATTGTTATTCAGAACCACACTAATAATTTTGTTACTGTAATATGATCATTGTTCTGTTCATTTAATGGCGACGAAGACAACAATGATCACATCATTTTAACCCAAAATATGTATTAAAATAGTAACAAAAAGAATTTAGCAAGAATTGTTGTTAAACATTGAAACATTATAGTTATTTAGAACCACACTTATTATTTTTTAACTGTGGCATGAGCATTATTCTGTTCATTTAATGAAAACGGAGAAAATAATCATTACCCAATTTTAACCCAGAATAGGTACCAAAATAGTAACTAAAAACAATTTAGCAAGAATAGTTGTTATACATTGAAACTTTATAGTTATTGAGAACATCACTTATAATTTTTACTGTAGTATTATGGCAATTGTTCTGTTCATTTAATTATCTTCAAATCTTAAAATTAGGTCATAAATTTTGTCTTCGTTTTTTTTTCAAATCAACGCCTACTACACCAATATGTTGGAAATGTATTAACAAGCCTATTTTATAAATAAAAACATGAGAAACCATACTTTGATATAAATAATTGAATTCGTAATAGGAAAGGCTATTTAATACAGGGTGTACTTTATTTACGGGCCATGTATAAATATAAAGTTGATGATGGTTTCTTCAAAACGAATCGTTCAACTGAAAATTTATAAATGCTCTCTTGTAGACCTAAACACGTGGCAATGAAAAAGAGCTTTTTGTTTTTTATACCTTCTTAAATAACTATAGAAAAACATAAAAACGATATCACAAAATTTCGGAATTTGTCGAATAGCTCCGGAAGTAAGCCGATTTTTTTGGTTTTCTCAACAGAATAATACTAACCACTAAATTGCCCAACTTTTTTTATAATTTAACCGAAATTGTAACTTTTATGGTTTCCGAGATCCCCATGCTGTTGAACCTTATCTTGCACACCCTGTATAGGGTGTTTCATTTAACAAAAATGAACAAATGGTGCAGTTTTCAAATATCGATTACCTTGTATAGTATCGTGAGGTATGAGATATGAGGCATGTAATTATGTATGAGATGAAAATTTATTATTATAGGCCAACTATATCTAAAATTACACACCAAATTAAAACATGTGAACTTCATCAATAATAGCAGGAAAAATTGATGAAATTTCATAATTTTTTGTATCAACATCTTAATAACAAAGAAACGTAAGTTTCAACCACTATTATCTTATATCATTTTAATTGTGATGAAACACAGTATCCTAAAATGCAATGATATACATTGTGTTCTATTTAAAAAATGACGTAGGTTTAGTCTGTAACTTTTATATGAACCACTCTGTATAAATCTTAATATTTTTATGAAGTGCAACTCATTATTGTACATAACATTTGTATAAGTTAATTTTTGATATTTTGATTAATAACCCCGCAGTTGACCGTTCCCAAAGCGTTGGGACACCCAGTATATCGCTGGCATACAGGAGAAAGTGGCAAAAGAAAGTCCAAAACTAAAGATTTTGAATTTTTAACATCATTGTATATAAAACATACTTGGATATTTAATATATCCATTTTCTAAGAAATTAATACTTTTTTCTGTAAATTCATAATTGACCAAGTCCATTTTTGAATTAAATGTACAGGAGTAAAAATGAACTTGAAATGTTGAGTAATGGACTTGGACACTTTTTCCTATATACCAACGATGCATTTATGGTATATCAGCTGAAATATGAAAGATACAAAAAATGGTTAAGAAGCAACAAAGTCATACGCAAAATGGAGTAAATATTTTTTACAATAGCCTACCTATTTTCGTGGAAATTATCTAATTTTGTTTTTTTAATCGGTACAAGTTATATATTTTTACACAATCAAATTAGAAATCAAATTCTCTTTACAGTGGATATAGCACACGTACTACTTTGCTGTTAAATATGCTTAATACTTCAAGGCATAAAATTATTATAGTTGCCTGTGACATTGCTTTGTTTATTGTAAATAGCTATCAAACTTGTTTACATCGGCACATACTTGTCAAATCAGACGGAAATAACTCTTTATTAGTGTAATTGTAATTGTCCCTAGTTAATTAAGAATTGATAATGAATATTTACACAAATCATGAAAAATTAATATAATACTGTGCTGTTTTACATCAGATTGCTGAATATATAACAGGGTTGGAATAAATCATGAGTTTTTTGATTTTTTGATTTTTATATTTCTGTTTTTGCCAAGGGAGCTGTGATTTAAATCTATGAATTTACATCACGTTTTTAACTATATGATTTTTATATTAAATCATTGCTTATATTTTATCAGATTATTGCATAGTCTTTGTAATTTTGTAAGTTTTGTAATCATGCGAGAATTCAAGGGATTTACATGTTTCAGCATACCATGAACAAGAATTGATGATAATTTGAAAATGTAGTCAGGGATGTAGCCAATTTAAATAATTCCCAGAGAAATTGTCATCTACAGGTAGTAAATGGAAAATTGAGCAGTGTTTTTTAAACACACATCCTACCTTATTAATTATATGTCTATCGAGTCACGAGGTATCCTGAATAACTCAGTCTTTCTACAATCTTTAATTTTATACATATTTGTTCTTTTTGTTGTTTGATATTATTGATGGCCAATTGCCACTTGCTTATTAACATTATCACGGTATTTTTTTAAATGTGCTCTAGAATTGAAAATTTTCCATTGTTTGATCGTATCACAGATGAAAATTAAACGTCTAAACATATATGTAGCAATAATTTCTCAATTTCCAGTAATTTTCATATTATGACTATTTTTCGAATAGTCATTTTAAAAATAAATCATTTCCGGGTTTTTCCGGTCACCTAATTGAGGCGTGTATTTTAAAACAACACAAGTCCAAAAATCACAAATCGAGTTATTAACAGTGAACGGCTCTGAAGACAAATGTCTATGCACTAACAAACCCGTTTTTTCGAAAAACAATACAAGTCACGTGTAACAGGCCAATGAAAATATAGCAATTCTTTAAAAACGACATGTCCACGGGGTTTCTTTCTTCAGAGTGTTAATATCTAAACAAAAAGCAAGAAAAATCATCAGCAAAACTGAAGAATCTTAAGGGCTTAATGGGTTTCTTAGAGGAACCCCAAAATATATCATTTTAAGAACCGTTTTTTGCTGAGCAATATTTAAGTGTTGTTGATGAGGAACTGGAAGAGGATGACACAGTAGTGGTTGTGAAGAGTTTTAATTTTCGTTAAATCTTTTTGAAAATGTAAAATTTATTTTGTATTTAAACTTTATTTTGTATTTTTATTTGTTCGTATTAAAAAAATTCTACTTAAAAACAACACAAGTCCAACTTTCTTTCTCGTTTTTTTTTCTTATTTCACAGTTCTTAGTTAAAATCATTTTTATTTTTAAATAAGTTTAAATCAATACAACAGAATAGTCCGATTTATTTTCCCAGACTTCTGTACAGTTATTGTGAATAGTGTATACATTACAAGGGAAGGAATCGGGATTTACTCTACCGAGCCAAGTTTGCAGCCTGAGCGTAACGAGGGCTGCAACAGGCGAGTAATAATGTGCTAAAGTAATGTACAGACCCTTGTAATGTAATATACTATTCACAATAACAAGACATTTGTCAAACTGACGACAAGGGTTTTTCTGGTGCAATGTTCAACTTATTTTTATTATTTCTGAGGTGGATTCTGGTACAAGCGAATATTAAATGGAGGATACATTTACAGTTTTTAATACTCTAAAAAATATTCCTTTGCGATTTATCTATAAAATTAATAGGGGAGCTAATAATTACACATATTTAGTTTTACATGTTAAATTCCTATGTTTGCCCCTTATTACAGATACTCGGTATATATTATTAAATGGGACAGTCTTAACGATAAGTTGACGAAAACAAGTCTTTTTGAAACACCGTACTTTATTGGTTGTGACATCACCATATTTATTTTAAATGACTCGGTGTAGTCTTTTCTTGTATTCTTGTAAAGCATTTTAAGTATATTTCACAGGTTTAAATTTTTAGTAGGGTTATACTACAATGATCTACACACATGGCTTGTATACATAATTATTGCCGAATGTAGTATAGACACAATTACAGCTCAATTGAAATGGATTTGCAACTTTCAATGAATATAATAATACATAGCTTCGAGTAATTGTAAACATTTTTAAGTCATGTAAGTCTGAAATCCATTTGTCACCCGTATCCTCATACCATGCGGTTCTGTCTTTTTTATGCTTCTCCATTTCGAACGCAACCTTTTAGAGTTGAAATTACCTTGACTCAGAGATATGAAATTTTTCAAAAAATGTGAAAAACTGATCTAAGCTAGTAGGCTAGCTAGTATGCTAAATTCTTTGGAATAGACAATTTGTGATAATAATAATACATAAAAAAACCCACAAACATCGGTTCGTGAAATTGGACGTAACACTAACGCATCTGTCGAGAAATCATAAATTACGTCCTTGTTAGGTGCATAAAATCTTTATTACTAACGATATAAATTTACTTTTAATAAGTAATTGTGTAAAACCTAGTTCATAATTTACAAGTAAATGATGCTGGAAAAAGAATAAACTTGTTTTAAGCTTGCTTAATTATTATGACCAATTGTTTGCTCAAATCAGTTTTTTACATTTTTGGTAGCAAAAATTTCTTAATATAACCCAACTAAAAATTTAGGCCGGTGAAAAGTACTTAAAAGGCTCTACAAAAATACACCAAAAAATATACTGAGCCATTTAAAAAAATTGTCGGTGACGTCACAACACATAATGAAAGGTCTTTAGAAATTTTTTTTTTCATGAACTTGTAGCTAAGGCCGTCCAATTTAATAATATATATACACTGCGTTTCAAAAAAAATGTACCACCTAGAAGGAGTTGACGTAGAACTCTGAAATTATGTGAAAATAGTTAGTATGTGTTGAGAAACAATTGATTAAATTTTCATCGAAAAATAATAATATTTATTAAGAAAATAATTAATAATGTGTTGCATCTCCGCGCACTCTTATGCATTCAGCAACCCTTCTGGGCATGCTGGAAATCAAATGGTCCAATGCATCTTGAGGCGCATCCTCCCAACAATTTAAATGAATTAAGACACCATCTTCAGATTGCCTGGGATGAGCTGCCTCAAGATGCATTGGACCATTTGATTTCCAGCATGCCCAGAAGGGTTGCTGAATGCATAAGAGTGCGCGGAGATGCAACACATTATTAATTATTTTCTTAATAAATATTATTATTTTTCGATGAAAATTTAATCAATTGTTTCTCAACACATACTAACTATTTTCACATAATTTCAGAGTTCTACGTCAACTCCTTCTAGGTGGTACATTTTTTTTGAAACGCAGTATATATGGTTCATAGATGATTAAATAACAAATGAAGTCGCTATATAGTATCAGTTCAAACCGTCAGCATTGAATAAATACCTTTATTTACTGTTTTTACTATAGTAACGTACTTTAAGTGCGCTTGATATTTATAATTATTTTTTATCATACCTACATAATAATATTTTGTTATCGAACTAATAAGCGTGCGAAAATCCTTCTTTCTAGCACAGTCTATTTTTAAGCTGCCTAGTAACAACACATTTATTGGACTTGACAAACAATAAACGTCAGGCAGTATTAATTTTTATTGAAATAAATATGAAATGTACACTTATTGTTACTGGAAATCGAATACCAGTAATCAGAAACTGCATACTCCTTGTTATTGGTAAGTTCGAAATTAGCAGTTTTCAACCTTCTGAATTTCCTTAATGACAATTTTAGCAGATGACATTGATCTTCATGTTAACATTAAAAATGATATCCACGCGTGCTCCTTTGTATTTTCACATTGTGGGCAGGTATCATAAAAAAAAAGTATGATACACGTGCATAAGGGCCTTTCAAGTACTACACCGTTAAAAGCACACCGCTTCACGTCATGCTCTTAAACCGGACGAGCGTGTTTGAAAGGTTTTCTTATGCACTTGTATCATAAAACACTATTTTACACAATGATAAATTTGAGATAAGAACTGGTTCTATGCATAAAATAGTGTATTAATAACGGGCGTTACTTACTTCCATGCCCTTACACCCAGCCTTTTCCTGTCCCTCGGCTAACGCCTTGGGCTAGACCGCTAGAGAAAAGACATGGGCCAAAAAGCCTTTTTACGCCCTTAATAGATAAATAACACCGACTATTTTCTTCTGTTTTTCATAAGAAAGGCGCGGATTTCTAGGTATTATGCTATACATCAGTTTTAATAGCAGACCAAAATGACCTCGTAAATTTTTGTTCGTACTTTTATGCATATTTTCAGTTTTTAAGCTTATAATTGCTTTAATGCATTTTTTGTGCATATTTCCTTATTTTTTGTGCTTATTTGCTTATTTCTCAATTTTATAGCATATTATTTATATTAGCTAGGCAAATATTTTGTTGCACATTTTTGTAATGAGAATTCAGTATTAATATTACTCCGTTACGTCTAGAGTGCTTGGTTATCACAAAATCATCAACAAAGCGAGCGTGCGTGCGTGATATTTGATAAACAAAGTTTGATTATTTCGGGGATTACCCTATTTTTACGTGCACAGAACGCATCTGGGGCAAGTGTGCTATCAATTAAGTCCAATTTATCTCACTCTTCAGTGCGTTGTGCTTGTGCCTTGTGTGTATTACGTGTTTATAAGTTTTCTTGTATAAAATGCCGACAGTAAAACCTTCCGTCGATGAATGGATACGTGGACATTCTGAATTAAAATATGAGAACGGCAAATTAATTTGCAGGGCTTGTATCAACCAGTAAGTTTTATTTTGTGTTGCTATTGGCCTAGGTATAAGCATGTATTATGTTGTAGATTACCTGCGAGAAAAAAATTAACATAACACAACATATCAAAACAACAGTTCACATGGAAAAAAAAAACACAAATCTGCAAGCAGTACCCAGAGTACCCAGCAAACTATTTCCGAGTCTTTTGTGAGTTCTTCTACACAGCATGAAAAGGAATTTTACTTTGATTTATACCATACGATGGTATCGTCTAACATTCCGTTAAAAAAACTAGATAATTGTATGTTTAAATCTTTTTTACAAAAATACACCGGTAGACATATTCCTGCCAAATCAACCATTCGCAAAAACTATGTCGAGCAAGTATATAAACACACTATTGATGAAATAAAAAAAGATAATTGGCAACAATTACATATGGTTCTGTGTAGATTAAACTACTGATAAATGTGGTCGGTACATCGCCCATTTAATGATTAGAATATTAAACGAAGACTCCACCAATGCATTTTTAATTAGTTCCAAGCAGTTAGAAAAAACAAATGGCAACACCGTTGCCAAATTCGTTCACCAAGGATTAACACATTTCTATTTGCCAAACCCCGTACCAAATGATAAATTATTATTGATGCTTTCTGATGCCGCTGCATATATGTTGAAGGCATATTCTAATTTAAAAATATTTTAAGAGCAATTAATGCATGTGCCTGTTTGGCACATGGTTTTAATCAATTTGCTGAAACGATTAGACTGAAATTTCCCCTGGTCAATGATTTGATAAAAACCGGGAAGAAAATTTTCCTAAAAGCTCCACTGAGGGTTGAAATGTTTAGGGAAAGAATGCCAAAAGTACCTCTTCCTCCGGCACCGGTTATAACTAGATAGGGTACGTGACTAGATGTTGCCTGCTATTATGCCGACCATTTCGATTCATTTAAGGAGCTTGTGTTACAGTTTCCCGAAAATGTGTCAGAGGCAATTGAAGAATGCCACAAAGTTCTTAAAGATAGGACGGTTGTACAAAATTTAGCATTCCTAAAAACTAACTACAGTTTCGTAAGCAAAGCGATTGATAAACTCCAAGCAAAGGACACAACTTTGGTAGATACTGTTCAAATAGTTGAAGATTTTAGGAACGACGTCTCAAACGTACGGGAATCTATAGGAGAGATTACTGAAAAAAAATGTGATGCAGTTTTGTCAAAAAATGAAGGGTTTGGCGAGTTACAAAAAATATCAACAGTTTTAAAAGGAGATTTTGTGGAAGATTTGCTGATAAATATTACAATTGTTCCGAAATTTAAATATGCACCGATTACAAGTGTGGATGTGGAGTGAAGCTTTTCACACTTGAAAAATGTGGTCAGTGATAGGAGAATGGGATTTTTCCGTTGAAAATTTAGAAAAACTTTTAATTATTAGTTCATTTAAAAATGAGCAGTAATCATTATTTGTTATTAATTATTATTGTTATTAATATTAATCACCAAAACCTATGTTATTAAAATATTACTTTTATCTACCTATAGTGCGTTCTTGTTAATAAAATTATGTTTTTTTGTTTTTCTGTATTTTCATAAAAAATAAAATATGCCTTTTCATGCTTTTTCTGCATTTTTGTGCTTATTCTAATCTTTATGCTATTTAATATGCTCATTTTTTAAGATTTTTATGCATTTGTCAGCGCTTATTTTGTAATTTTTTATGCTTATAAATCCGCGCTTTGTTCATAAGTACTACGATGGTATGTTAAAAACAGAAGAAATAAATCAGAGTTGCAGTTTAAAAAAAATACCCCGTTGTGCAAACACCAATGACTTTATTAAAATGAACCTGTCTGAGCAGTTTAGATTAAAATCATAAGATAATATCTCAGTTTTGACTTTTTTATTTTTGATTTTTTTTTAATTTTTCCTTTTAATTCTGTCCACCACTACGAATCAAATATTTAAACGAAATTCTATCCTATCGTAGTTTCGCAATTTTGGCAATTTACTTGAACCTGCTACTCACATTACACGATCCAACAGGTTGGCCGCGTTGAGGACCTCGACGGGTTGCATTGCAGCACTTTGCGTCCACAAAACCACAAGAAACCCCAAATGCCTCTTGTTGCTTCGCTCGACCACCCCCTGGCGAACTTCACTTGCTTAACAGAACTCGACGACCCGAGCACTCGCCTTGTTGAACATACGATTGAAAGGTAAACGCGTTAATGAAGAGTTTGCAGCTCTCCTTGAATGCAGGGAAGAGGGGGTCGGAATTTCCTCGCTCACTGCAATGAAAAATACTTACAATAGTCAGGGAAATTACAAAGAAATAACAGCGAACAGCATCGAATGCACAATTGCACTATCGCAAAATGTATTCAATTTCTTATCTGTGGCATTTGCGAAGAACATTGTATAGGAGGGCGGAATGCTTGTAAATATTGTGTGCATTTAGTAAGGTGTAGTAAAGAACTTTTTATTAAATATCGTAGTGCTGTTTTGGAGAAAATTGTGTCGATCAAACACCGGACATAGATAAAGCGAAATTCACAGAGGAAAAGTTACCTATGTAGCCACAATAGCAGAAATAGGCGGTGGTAAAGTAAACATATAAAAGTAGGAAGTCAGAACATATTGATGATAACGAGAACTTCTGAATTTTACAAATCATGAAAATTAAATTATTAAGAAGAACATGTTGTAACTTGTACAGGACATAATCATAGAAACCAAAAATAACACCACTAAATTAGGAATATAAGGACAGTCTCCATATTAGTGATATAAGCAGTGTTATCTATAACTAGGAATAAGCCAGAAATGATTTGAATTACTAAAGATAACATTTCACTGGATCGCAAGCTGCACTTCCATTTGAAGGCAACTTGTATGGCAGATAATTTAAATGACCAAAAAAATATCTATGTCCGTTGACATATAGATAAAAAAGTAAATAAGGAGATAAGTGCTCTAACCTTTCAGCCAACCTAAAGCCTAAAGAATATTATAAATTGTGACATCATAGATGGCAATCTTTATAAGTCTACAAATTGACAATTTAAAATCATATAACATAATATGCAATGTCGAGTATATCTAATAAAAATTACAAATCGCCGAAATCCGTTATCCATCATCATCCATCATCATCCACACAAAGCTGTGTTATTCGTTTTTCTATGTACTAGTCTTAACGTGATATTTTGTTTCTTACGAAACTTAAAATAATTTTCAAATATCGTATCATACTTTCGAAATTATTGACAAAAGCGAAAATATAATAACATTTTTTCTGGTTGATTTTCTTTTCTAAAATCGTTTGTTATCACTGTTTTTCAATGTTTTTTGTTGTAAATGTTTAAATATTACTTTATTCTTATCAAATTGAAAGCAATTAATACATAATATTGCTGTTTAGAAGCTATGTGCATATATGAAATGTGTGTTAATACAGGCACATATGAAATGTGGGTTTCAGCAGTGCACAATTTGCAATTATAATTATATAAATGATAAATCGCTATTAAGTTCATTATGGCTAAAACCATCAAATATACCATTTAGTTGTCATTTATATGTAATATGGCATACTACATTTTATCTGCCATTACCTAGCATTATTATTACTGCACCGACCTTGCAAATTTACATTAAATGTGAGACTTGCGCAAAATGTATTGCGTTTAAATTTAATTATCAAATGGCTTTGTTAAAAGTTATAATGAATCACTAACGTTTAGCCCAAATGACATAAACATTTTCTGTGTCTTGAGGTTCTTACAAAAATAATAATAGAATTCGCATTTGCATCTATGTTGAGAATAAATGTAGAGAGGGTACAGGCACACAACACTTCAAGCTATAATAAAAAATCAAATTTTCTAAATAGAATGACCTGAAAACGGATTCTTCATAAAAATCTCGATTTCGAACTTTTTCATGATTAAAATATGTATACTATTGTACTACATAGATAAAAATTAAAATGGATGACCAAGCGACCTTTATTTACAATCACATACAGGGTGTCAATTTGAAAAGTTGCCACCCACTTTTTTTTCTAGAACTAATGATTATTTTTTAAATTGCTCAAAACCATTTGTGTGGTTCAGAGGGGGAACCAAAATAGCGTAAGTAGTGTTGACCCCATAGTCACCCTTTAAGCCACAGCCACCTCCATCAAAAAAATTAAAATGGAACCCCCCTACTTGTGATAAATCGTTGGAAAGCTCTTGAAAAATGCTTTCCAGTCATTATTAATAATATGATTTGCTGAACTAGTTTTGGAATGAAGTTCAAAAAAAGTGCAAAAATATTCAATGTATTAAATTTAAATAACATGTTAAAGTAAATGTTGGAAAAGGCTTCCATTGTTTTCTAAACAAAAATATAGCCTCCTTTCAAACTCTTCCCGAACTTTTTGAAGGTTTGTCTAGTAATTGCTCAACATTCTTGTGTTATTCTTTCTCGTAATTGTTCAATAGTATCCGGTTCATTTTTCATATATGTTTAATAAACTACAGATTTCAAGGGACCCCTTGAACAAAAAATCGCTGTTGAAACTAATGAAAATTTGAACGGCGAAATTTATGCTAATTTGCTGGATGAATTCATTGAGCCTCTTGTACTTCAGGAGGTTGAAAACCAAACAGATGAACATGGAAATTATGGATTACCGAAAATACATTACATTTTCAAGAAGACGGTGCACCTCCTCACTATGTACTTCCAGTTAGAGCATGGTTAGAGCATCAAAATCCAAATCAGTGGGTGGGAAGAAGAGGGCCTATCAAATGGCCTCCAAGATCATCAGATCTAACACCTCTATTTATTTTTTATGGAGTCACTTAAAGTCTATAATTTATAAAACGCAACCAGATACTAATGAACAATTACGAGAAACAATGCAATAACTCGACAATAATGTCGAGCTATTACTAGACAAACCTTTTAGAAAGTTCGCGAGGAGTTTGAATGCATATTAATGTTTAGAAAACAAGGAAACCTTTTCCAACATTTATTTTAATATGTTATTTGAATTTAATTAATTGAACACTCTTGCACTTTATTTGCACTTATTTCCGAAACTAATTCACCAAATCATATTGTATTAATAATTTCCTGGAATTTTTTTTTCCAGGAAGGTGCCATTTATTTTTTTTAGATGAAGGTGGCTGTGGATTAAAGGGTGGGTAGGGGGTCGACACTACCTACGCCATTTTGGTTCCCCCTCCAAACCACCCAAACGGGTTTGAATAATTTTAAAAATATTCATTAGTTCTATGAAAAAAGTCGGTGTCAACTTTTCAAATTGACACCCTGTCTATCATTTTGAACAAAAAATACAATTTTCAGCTAATCAGAATGACAAGTATATCTATCTCTGTAATCTATCTACGATGAAACACTATTGATATTTTTTATTTTTTTAATCTTTATTGGTATACTTACTGGTAGTTTTATATATATCTTTCTTCACCTAACTAGCCATCTTCAGATGTTTTAATTTTTAGAGATTTTGGGTTAAGATTTTTGTAAATTTATACAAAATTTATAAAAATCCTATCCTATATCATATACATTGAACTCAAAAAAATTAACACCTCTGAAGATGGCTGACAGATAGCCGAAATTAGTCAGGCGAAGAAACATATACACTACTACTAAGTACTCCAATAAAGAAGAAAATAATAAAAAATATAATAATAACTGGTATCTAAAATGAATGAAACTATAACAAAAACTACGGATATTGCTTATCAACAATGAATACATTTTACTTAAGATATTACAATTTTTCATAAAAGCTTACATATTTAAATACGAATTTTAAGTTAATCACTTAAGCTCTCTATGCTACAGAGAAAGCACAGAGTCGGACACAAATTAGGCCGACATGCAGACACCACTTCTAAAACCACAGTTTCTGATTACAAAACTTTATTTTACTAAAACCTAAATAAAAGTCCTAAAACGAAACAAAAACAAAAACAGAAAAAAATATTTACTTTAGGCAATACCATAACAGCTGAAAAATCTCGGGTCTTAGTTGTATCTTAAGAGGAAGAGGCATTCTTTCGATTTAACTGACACTATGACTCCGTTACAATCAACTATATGCAAAATCTTCATGGACGCAAAGAGGACATGAATAAATGATGTCCCATTGTTGTTACGAATTACTATATAAAATAATTTGTCTATTTTGAAGTTTCTCTAGTCCCAGCATTATGACTTTCTACAATAAATGTGTACATATTTCAAAAAAATCCAAAATACCCAATGTAATACGAAAATGGTAAGAGGACTTTTTGAATTGGGAGAATGCAAACTGCGCCAATGATCAAGGTATAATCCTTTCGAAGTCAAACTGGTCAATAATCCTACTTGTAAAATGCGCCAATGCCCCCTGCAGTGTTACGAGATACCTAATTGCAGGGCTTGTACCTGTTACTGCGTAGCCCGACATTAAACAGAAATCCGGATTAAAACCGGAAATGGAGTGTGTACGTGAAAACTTCACAGAGAAAAATACATATGTAATACACAGAATTACCGCGATATATTTGAGGGATTTTCTCGTTTTTTTCAGGAGAGATAAAGTGTGAATGGTTATGTTAAGTTAGGTAAGGTTGGTTTAGGTTAGGTTAGGTTAGGTTAGGTGAGGTAAGGTTAGGTTAGTAATATTTCGCAAATAACCCTATTGGATTATCGGCGCAATTTACATCTAAGATTAAGTAAAACCCTTGTCCATTGGCTGCCCCGCGATTCATGACCCTTCCTCCCCATCAGTAACCGATTTGATTTTCGGCGCAGTTTACATCTAAGATTAAGGAACACCGTTCACCTTTCTCGTCGTTGGTAATGGCCTTCGAATTGTCATAAATCCATAATCTAAAATTATGCAGGTGTCTACTAAGTTGATGGGGTAAAATTTGTCACCCTAATATGCCCTACTTTGGTTAATAAGATCATAAATATATATGCACTTACACGAAAGTTTGAAATTTTTGTAGAATTGAATGCACATTATATGATAGAATATCGGAAATATTGATATCCAAGGTGTTAACACAGATACTCCTGCAATTTTTGTTTTTCAAAAATGATTATTTTTTTTGTATTCTAATAATGAGGCGACTCTAAACATATTATGTTAATAGGTTTTTTTCTGATAAAAGAACAATATTCCAAAATTTTGGCCGTATGTTTATACGTACAGTAGGAAAATAACATACTTTCACTAAAGAGATTTATTAAAAATTATATAAATTGAAAACATCACAACATCACATGTTGGGCATCTAAATGCTGTTTATTTGTGGCATGTGGCACATCTACACTTTACGGCCCTAGGATATCAATGGCACATTACGGCTCTAGGGCATTTGTCGATCTTGGTAAACTACAAGTCTCGACTCCTCGACTTCGCGTTTTATAGTTTTTTTAAAGTTTCCGGTAGTCCTTGCGCAATGGTCTTTCGAAAGCATATATGGTATATGTTTCCTCCATTTCACTAATGTAGTTACCAAGCGTTTTGTTCTGCCACATCAACACAATGGAAAAATAGTGAGGAATACAATTTTTTTACCTCTAATCGATACACGATACAAGCTAATATTCTGATCTGCCCGATCCACTCCACCCATATTGTCATTGTACTTTTTTTTGTGAAAGGATGTTCAACATAATTTTTTTTTTCACTTTGTGAATATCATTTTACAGAATGCGTAAGTAATGGTGATATAACAATAGACACTTTCAAACAATTATATTTTCATTTTCTGCAAGTTGATATTCAAATTTTTGAAATTAGATTTTTTTTCAATTTAAATACCTTTTTTTAATATTTTTTGAATTTATCAATTTTCTTCAATAGTTCAAGGAGTTTTATTGTTTTTTTATTGCAACTAAACAAATAGAGACATAACATATGAAGAACCCCTTTATGAATACCCCAGAATGCGTAGGTAATGGTGATATAACAATAGACACTTTCAAACAATTTTTTTTTCTGCAAGTTGATATTAAAATTTTCGAATTTAATTTTATTTAAATTTAAATAATTTTCTTTTTTATATTTTTGAATTTATCAATTTTCTTCAATAGTTCATGAAGTTTTAGTGTTTTTTTGTTGCAACTCAACAAATAGAGACATAACATATGAAGAACCCCTTTATGCCACTGTCTGTTTAAACGTACATCAACTTTTCGGGAATTTTTCAGTCCAAAGTATGCCATAAATATTAATGTATTTTATTTCTACCTTATTAGTAAATGACATGTTATAGGGTTATTTTGTTGTTTATGGTAAGCAAGTAAACGATAAATTATAGGAACAGACCTGTAATATTTTACGGGCTTGTATAAGAGACCTGTAATATATTACAGGCTTGTAGAAAAACCGACAGATCGAAAAATAATTTAAAATTTATTACAAACACCTTAAACTATAATGGATCGGGCTTATAATTATACACATTTATTAATTTTCGTTATTCATTTGTACATTTTTAGCAACCATTTTCTGGTTGTAACTTTCAATTTCCACGTTCACGTTTTTGTTAGAACTAGACAAAGTCGTGACTGCAGTCAATGGTGCTTCCTTTTCTTTATTAGAACCCTTCTGATTTCCAGATTGAACCATTTTTGCAATTTTTAGTGGGGGACCAGTATAAATAGAAGTGCGGAACTTAAACGTGACCAGTTAGATGTACCGATCGAGACAGAACGTCACGCTGTCCGACGACGACTCATATACTTTAAACATTAATTCCTCAGGTGAATATATAACACAAGTTTATCAAATTTAATTCACACTAACAATTCCAAAGTCAATTCCATACTAATAATGTAACCTATCTAGTGATATTACCGCGCCTTGCCGCTGGTAATGAACGAAGTTTAATAAGGGTATGAAATGTAGGGAGCCTCACGCCACTGCGGAGTTAAACCTAACTGCATTTTATACCTTGTCCTGACAATATTTTCGTACTGACAGGAGAATATTGTAACATGCCTTCCTTTCCGTCGTCGCAAACATTTGATAAACAGTGTGGCCTCATTAATCAATCGGCAGTTAAATAAAAAGTTGCGTCAGGGGAACATAACTTAATACTTTCGATATAAATAATTCAATGATATTTGTAATTAAATCGTATAATTAAACTTGCTCAGCGCTCCGATATTCAAGAAATCTCAGAATTATGAATGACTGAAACGAATGTTTGTATGTGCTTAAGTAGATAGAAAAGTAGAAGTAGAATAGAGCTTTATCATACTAATCAATAATCAATTTTTAATAACAATACCTATTAAAGTTTTTACGATCACATGGCTGATAATGTTGGTAGACGCGAGTATTAGCAATATCTCCGAATGAGGACACATTGGGTGCTTGAAGCACTGGAATCGCTTAAAGAACTTTAATGTGAAGTTATGAGATTCGTTCCTATCCACAAGGTGGCGTTGAAATACATTGGTAGGCACCGTGCAAATGAATTTCTATGCAGTGATGACATGTATCAGATATCCTTCTCGGCACAATTTGAAGATTGTGGTGCATGAAGTCGCTAAGTAACACTTTGTAATTCCAACCGCAGTGTTAATAAGTTACTCTGTTGTCAAAATAAAATAAATCATTCAAATTCAAAGAATATAATAAATTTTCAATAATTATTAAACAAATCTATTCCAAAATTTAAATAAATATAACTAAATAAATAACGTCCAATTAGAGTAACAAAATTGTCTTTTATTTACCTGTCGCTTGCATAACCTTTTAAAATGAATAAATAATATGAAATCCATGTATCTGTGTTTTACTTGCTAACAAAAATTACTAACAGACACATTACCCATAAAACGAACCAAACTGAGTTATCACGATTTTGATTTAAAAATCAAACATAACGTAGAGTACTACCACTAAATCACGAGCCAAATCAATATTACAAATTACGAGAATTTGTAAATCACGAGCCAAATCAATTACTTGAATTATAAGAATTCATGTAATATGCAGTTAAAGAAATTAAATGCATCCAATTGCATTTAAGGATGAATTGCAGTTAAATAAATGCAATGAATAATAAATATTACAAATTACGAGAATTTGTACAACACCTGGTTTCGAACCGTTACAAGATGGAACATACCTTAAAGTAAATCGTCGATGATAAAAACGCTGCCAAAGTTTAGCTTCATGCGAATTTTATTATTTCGTTCGCATAGCACAAATTCATATCGGCGAATTCCGTTCAAGTAAATACCACCATTTCATAACTAGACTTGGTTACTAACTGTCACTGTCAACAGGACAACTTTTGTTTTACAGTACTTTGATTCTATTAGATACATTTAACTCTAATTATAATTCAAATTACAGTATAGCAAAAAAAGTAGACAAATAGGTTCCCTGCATATGTTTTTTTCTCAAAATATTATTGTACTGATGTGGTTTTTCATAACCCCCGTTTCTTTTAAATTTGACAATCTTTTAAAGTTGACATTCTGTTCAAAACTTTTATAAGTTCAGTATTAAAATGCCTCGTCTAGATGATGAAACCAAAGCTATGAAATGTATTAAAGTTGATGGAGGAAGCCCGTACAATTATATTTACTATGATTTATAAAATTTATGGTATACATGATTCAGGAACGGTGTTTCGGGGTATATATCAGTTCACCAAATACAATTTTTTTCGCTGAAGTCAGTTGTTTAATTGTGATTATTAACACTGACACTTACGTGACTTCCAACATCAAGGTTGTTCAAGCAGCCGACAATGTCTTGTCTACTTTTTTTTGCAATGAACTGTAGATTCAAATTGGAAGGTGTAATTAAAATTATTAATTTACTTTATTTCCAAAACAAAAACCAAATGTTGGATCTGGCTTTATTAGAATTTGTTTCTTGCTTTGATCTCTACTATCACTTGTCAAAGCGTGGATAGTTTTTTTTATTAACACCTTGTATAGTAAGTACTACTGTACTCCTACACAGGGTACGAGAATATTAGGGAGAATATTTTGAAAAATAATAATAAACTTTCCCGCTTTAAACATTTGGTTTTGTTAGTTTTTCGCAATACATATCAAGCAGCCCTCGTATAATAAGAATGACTGAATTATATTATTTCCATTATTTCTAGAATTGCGTAAAAGAAAACTCATCAACTATGGGATTGATAAACATGACTGTCAAGTCCACTTAAGAAAAAATAATTTAATCAAAATCAATATGAATAATACTCTATTTAATTATATAGTATATCGCCGATGAGGTCATAAAGTATGCGTAACAAAATAGCCATGTTTTATTTTTGTCGACTATTTTAAAATAATTTATAACGCGAACGATAATTTTCTATAAGTTTTCATGGTTTTACTGAGTATTTTTTAAAACTTATCTAATGCAAAGTATTACTTTCTCATAAATTTTGATCAGGTAAAAATAAACAATAAAAAAACTGACATGGTAGATAACATTCTCAAGCACACTTAAATTGTCGAAGATAACGTAATTATCAATAATATATGCTTTTTGAGCAGTAATTTTGTAGTTTTTCGCTACTTTATGCTATAAATATTATGTAAAATTAATTCGAATGAGAGATTAACGAAAGTGCGACTTAAAATGTCACGGTAATATATAGCCAATAAAAGTACAAACCGCTATTAAAATATGTTTTACATTTATTTTCTTCCCAGTATTGCACGTGAATGTCAATTAAACAGTATTTGCAGCAGAGTACTTATTAATAGAAATTTGTACATCCTTGGAAAACATATTTGAATAACTCGGCATGATCCGCGTGTGCACGATTATTAATAGAGGACGGAGGACAGTATGAAACGTCGCCTCAGGAAGACATTCTTCGCAATCTCAGTGTTCTACTGTAATTCAACGTCACTGAACACTTGTTTACCAACGTTACCTTAGGACGTATTTGCACGGCCGCTGACAATTCGTTTGTTGAATGTTTGGCATTATTCCATTAGAATGGATTATAAAAACCGCAGTTTTATTGACTACTTCAAGTACAGTTCTACATAACTTATAATGCAATGTTAATTGCGACGAAGATATTTCCGTGTGCACACATATTTTAAAACTACTTGTGGAAACCATAATTTTCTTGTTGGTTTATTATTAATTATCAATAGCATTGAGTATTTACTTCAGCTTATGTAGTTGTTGAAAATACTTCGCTTGCTGCAATACAAAACTCATACTGTATCAAAATTAAGGAGAAGAATAATAATAGATGATTCAAATGAAACCTAGACATTGTCATACATTTCGTAAAAAATATTTTGAAGCAAATAAACGTACATTTGAAAAACTGTTAACCACCACATACTGCAAAATTGACTATGCAATTTGAATATCAATTTGTACTTTCCAAAAACACGACAGTGGGCGATTTTAGTTCACCAACAGAGTGAAACTAAAAAGTTGATGCATATCCACCAACAAACATGGCATATGAACGATTTAAATATGTCTAACATGTAGACGAGTAAACGCACAATTACAAATTATATGGAACATGATTAATGTAGATACACTAAAACACAATACATATATATATATATATATATATATATATATATATATATATATATATATATAAATATATATATATATATATATATATATATATATATATATATATATATAAATATATATATATTTCTTTAAAAACTATTTATGGAATTCATGATTCTACCAATAATATTTTTTTACGTCATTACTGCCAAAATTATATAAGATATAAGTCAAGTTCTTAAGAAATTCTAGATTTAAAAATTTGTTTTATAATCTGCTCCATTCTGGAATGCTAATCTGTTAGCATTCTAGAATGTGAAACAATATTTTTTAAATGTTTGCATAACCCGCCATAATTTTTCCAAACGGCAATCGCTATATGATTTTAATATTATTTATGGAATTCATGGTTCTACCAATAATAATATTTTACTTCATTACTGCCAAAACTTTGCAAAATTGTATAACATTTAAGTCAAGTTCTTAAAAAATTCTAGATGAAAAAATCTGTTTTATAATCTACTCCATTCTGGAATGCTAATCTGTTAGCCTTCCAGAATGTGAAACAATATTTTTTAAAAGCTTGCATAACCCACGATAATTTTTCCAAATGGCAATCGCTATAATAAGTAATATAAGTAATACATTTAAAAAAAATCATCAATGGGCTCATACCTAAACAATCAACTTTTTGACTTTCATTTGGAGTAAGAAAGTCAAAAAGTTGATGCAATTCTAAGAACAAACATGGCATATGAACGATTTGAAAATGTCTAACATGTAGATGTGTAAACGCACATTTACTCGTTATATGGAACATGATTATTATAAATACACTAAAACACAAGGCATACATTTTTTTTCATTTATTCTTAGGAACGGTCAATTTGAATACCTTTAATTTCTTTAGATTTTAACACATTTTCGATTTTTCTTCGTAAAGTTCATCATGTGTTTTTTTAAATTATGTATGGAATTCATGGTTCTACCAATAATATTTTTTTACTTCATTACTGATAAAATTATGCAAAAATGTATAACATTTAAGTCAAGTTCTTAAGAAATTCAAGATTTAAAAATTTATTTTATAATCTGCTCCATTCTGGAATGCTAATCTGTTAGTATTCCAGAATGTGAAACAATATTTTTTAAATGTTTGCATAACCCGCCATAATTTTTCCAAACGGCAATCGCTATAATAACTAATATACAGGTAAGTAATAATTAAAAAAAAAATCTTCAATGGGCTCATACTTAAATTACTCCAAATGAATACAATATAACTAGACAGAAATACTATAATATTGCTTAAATTTAGCAATTTTTATATCTCTGAGCTGTAAACTCGTTATGTGTGTATATTTACCTATATTTGAAATGTGCTGATTGAAACTCACAGATGTCCACAACACACGAACATCACTTGAATTGCACTGATCGAATACCCCGCACAATTGCTGATTTGTGTAGTCCACATAAAACCATGCGACAATGCATGTTATTTTTGGGAGTGCTCTTCTGCATTGTCCAGTTTACACGCATCACCGCATATTCTCCGTTAATATCAGCAAAATTGAATTTCACTAGTGAATGTGTGGCTTGCACAACAATCAATATAACAAGGATGGGTTAATCCTTTACATGATTTGAGCGAATGATTCATGATCGGTGGGCAGGATTTGAAAAGATATACGAGGGCGAATCAAATATGAACCTGTTTTTTTTACGCGCTGTTGGATGAAAGAATAGGGGGTGTAGTAGGTAGCATTGGTTAAAAGGGTGACATACTATGGGAGGGTTGAAAGTATCACTAGTTTAATCTGTAGGTACTACCATGCTTGAACAAGAAATACCGTCGTCCATTGCACAACGGATTATTATTTCTTATAAAGTTTCTTGCGACAGAGGTTATAAACAATCCAAAATTTATGGAAGACTCAAGACAGTTCAGGAATAGCACCCTTAAAAGTACTCGGCTGTACATGTGGCATACAAATTCTTAACATCGGTGTCATGAAGTGCCGACATAATTAAAAATTTGTGATAATTGTGAATAACACCTGTTACATAAGTCATAAAACTACTACATCTGGTCAACTATGGAGAAACATGTTGCTAGGGGTCTTGTCAATTTGTTTGACATTTCACATTTTCGCCTAAAGGGTATTTCAGGAAAATATGAAATGTAAAACCAATTGACAGGATCCCTAGGAACATGAATCTCTATAGTTGACCAGATGTAATAGTTTTACTTAGTCACGGAAAGCATTCAAAAAAATTCACAAAACTTATGTAACAGGTGTAATTTTTTCAAAAACTATGCGAAAATTTGGAAAATAATTGGATATGCCTACTTCACGTAATATTATCTGTGCTGCAGACTTAGCATTGATAGATTTATTACCTAAGAAGTCATTGAAAATATATGAAGATCAAGATCAAGATGAAAAATTCGTCAAATAGTAGTCTCAAAAAATGTTTTCGAAATACAATGAAAAGGTACAGGGAGGGGCACAATGGAGTACCACATTTCAAAAAATCACTGACGGGTGACCTTACCGCCTGATGCGGTTGATCCAGTTAGGTCGGGTAAACCATGTTGTTTTCTGTGGTCACCATGCGTTGATCGGGTGAACATCGTTTTGTCTCCTGAGCGTACTGCTCGGAAACATGCCACTGCTATTGGCACATCGGTACGAACGGTACTGCGAATTTTCCGCACTGACCATAAATCACCCATGCATTTTATGGCCCAGTAAACAAACAAAATTTTCCACCCACTTCTGAAAATTTTGTCCCAATTTTCACAGTAAATCCCAATTTTGGACCCACTGATCAGAGTAATGGAAAACTTCCACAAACGACTGAATTAATCCCTAAGGAGGGTGGCAAGCCGAAAACGAAGAACAACTAACGTGTATAATTTTCAGAAACATATGCGAAATTGATGTCTAATTCGTCCGGAACCTGATGATTGATGTTCGCAGAAAATTGCGCCATTTTGAGCAGGACGGGCCAAGCTGTTAATTATAGCAAATAATAAAAGTTTAAATAATAGTATATTGTTTTATTAGGAGAAAAAGTTACACTTTGTGTGGTGAGTCTGTAAGTTTGACGGCCGAACTTGTGAGGCCGGCAAATACAGACGAAACAATTAGAAGTTGTCATTTACAGTTTTTACTTGTTCAAAACTGTATTATTATGGAGTGCACACCCCACGAACCAGCTGAAATTACACAAATAGCTCAAGCTGATATAGAAGAATTGCTGCCTATAAAATCGGTGAGTATTTATGAGGTTGCATACCGAAGATTCATTAAATGGTGCATGGAGAAGAACGTGGACAATTATTCGCAAAATGTGTTGATAGCTTATTTTACCGAACTGAAGCAGAATAACAACATGAAATGTTCGTCTATGTGGTCACAATACTCTATGTTTCGGACATTATTGAGTGTTAAACATGAAGTTGATATTAGTAAATATTTACATCTTCGTGCATTCTTGAAGAAACAAAATGAAGGCTACATACAAATAAAAAGGCAAAAGTGTTAACTAAAGAAGAAATTGGTAATTTCCTGTCTAATGTTCCTGATGGAAAATATTTGGGGATAAAGGTAAAATTACTTCATGCCTAAAAGTTTCAAATCATGCCTGTTTTTTTAAGGTTATTTTGATATTTTGGATATCTGGTGGCTGTCGGTGTGATGAGCTGGTAAAATGAAAGTTTACGATATTGAAGGCTTAGGATCGACTCTGCTAATAAAAATCCCTGATAGTAAAACTCCCAAGAAACGATCATTTACTGTTATTGGCGATGTATACATATATACATGCAGAAAATATGCTTCACCTAGACCAGCTAGTATGGAAGAGCAGAGATTTTCCCTAAGATACCATAATGAAGTCTGCCATCGAATAGTAATGGGAATTCATAAAATAAAGCAGCCAAAGAGGTTGCATCTTATTTAAAGTTACCAAATTGGAAGGAATATACTGGTCATTGCCTAAGACGAACTTCGGCGACATTGCTGATAGACGGAGGCGCTGACATTACCTATTTGAAACGCCACGGTGGATGGAAATCTAGTAATGTGGCTGAAGGGTACATCGAGGAATCATTAACAAATAAGAAAGATATTGCAATGAAAATTCTGGAGCCTAACAACTTCATTGAAACTGTGAATAAACTTGAGACTCTTCGTGAAACAGCATATGGATCCAATATTAATAACACTAAATTTATAGCATGTGTTGCTGGCAGTAGTGGGTTTAATTTTCAGAGCGCCACTATAACTAACTGTACATTTAGTGTAAATTTTTGTAATAAAGAAAATCACAAATAAAAGTATAGTTATAAGTATTTTTTACTTTAACTAGCTGTACATTTAGTGTTATTTCTTGTAATGAAGAAAATCACAAATAAAACTATAGTTGTGAGTATTTTCTCCTAAGAGAAAATTCTTGAAATTTGCGTATCCAAGGATACAAAGTGTCACGTTTGTGACGTTTGAAGAAAAAGTTATTTTTTACAAACAAATATGGTTATATATTTTGTGACAAAACTTTAGAGACATAAGTCATTAGATGTTGGAGATAATCAGGAATGTACGTGAGAAGACGAGGCCAACACATAAAACATTTGACCACGGCCGTGTACATCAATCCATGGTGTTGCGAAATAGGGGCCATACGGCAAATCAAAGAAACGTGCTTTGAAAAGTTTGTGCATTCATCAGTGATGGCCATTAAGGACGTAATCCGATGACAGTTAATCAAGGAAATTAAAATATTTGATCTAAAACTAATTTATAATGTAAGTATTATACGTGAGGTGTTTGCAGTATAATGCTATTTATTATTCCCTTAGGGAATAATGACTAGGGATTCATAGTCACTATTCCCTCTTGCACTTCAATTACAAAATTTCTCAAATTAAATAATACAATGGAAACAAAATACACAAACTAAAAAGTGTCCCTGTCAATCGCGTAGTGTTTATGTATTTGTATTGAGATGGATGAAAATGAAGAGTGTTTTTTTTTACATCTCCAGAAAGTGTACAACTAGCTACAGCAACAACATCTACCTTGATATCGGAAACATCGAATTCCATTTACAATAAAACGTACGCAACCTTCAACAAAAGGCGTCGTCGAAAGATCGCAAAATCATTTTCCGAAAATGTTCTACTAGACTATTTAGTCGAAGATAAAGTAGAGTATACTACTCGCAATAATGGCTATTATTACTTCGGAATGTTACTCCCTCGCCACTTACGTGGCTCAGTTCGTAAATATCCCTCGGGCATAATAGCTATCATTGCTATTATTATTGACTCGTGGTATAATCTACTATTTACGAACTAGTAATGAAAGTTAAATAACTCGATTTTAGTCCATCAAGCGTTAATTTATCAGTGTATGCGAGTGGTGGCCGAAACTTAGCGAACCTTTTTACGTACGCGTGCCAAAAATTTCCGAATAATATTAATCGAGCGACATATGTGACGTGTCATTAACTACTGCAACATTTTATAAGTTTAAAAATTAACATAATTTGATTAAAAAAACGAATACATAAATATGAACAAGATTTTTTCATACAAGGTTAATAGTATTTAAATAAACTAAATGTAAACAACTACGCAAAGAAGTAGCAAAGAACAGGGCGAACTCAGTTTCTTATAACGTCCTAGTTGGTCATTCTGGAAGAGAAGTTGCAGGGATGCTTTCTTCGGTTTCTATGGTGTTTCCAATGAACGAATAAAATGACTCCGAAGTTTGTTACAAAGAGGATGCACTCCAGAATGCAAGAGAGGAAAGCAAAGACGTGGTTACGCTTTAAAACCTTTCGCAATTATTTCGGTTACATTTACTCGCGAATATAACTAGCTAGATGGAGAATCATTTGGGCTCGCACGCGGCCAGGCGAATTTAATTTCATGGTGGTTCTTCGCACAGCAGTGGTGTTCCCATACTCTATATTCCATATACGCCGTATACTCTCAGGATTTCCCGGGCCTATAGCGTATACTCTCAAGGAATTTTGTGAAAACACATTCAATATACATACTAAGAAGGCCTAACGTCAAACTGAACCTACTTTCAAAAACATACGACTCCCCCCACCCAATTCTACGAGAAATAATTGGTGAAAAGTGTATCGGCAAATACGAGAGATTACAAAATAAACATTCGGGCTACCCACAATTCTTTGGACGTCCTTTTTTGTTTCTTATCACGAGGGACCCTCGTCCTCATTATCACCTATCTGTCTGCAGGCCTCTATCCAACCTTGCCTTCCAGCCCCCTTGTGTTATATCAAGCGGCGTAACAGCCGTTACGCCGCTTGAACCCGCCATTCGCCACGTGTTCCGGCCCGTAAACGTCCAGACAAGAAACGGTGTAGCACGTGAAGAATCAGCGACTGCAGAATCAACAAAACTAGGCTATCTTTTTTTTATCTTTCATACATCATTTTATCATCTGAATATTACCCCATATTTTATTCCATACGCGCCTCCCTCATATATTTGTAAATGAATTGTCATATGTATATAATTGTTATAAGCGTCCTTGTTGCTTAGGGAGACTTTGCCCTTTCGAAGTTGCCGGCGCATATTATAGTAAAGCGGACGACGCGACTGGCAACTAAAGCCTCGTTTACATCTGGAAAGTTTACTGGCGGAAAGTACTTACCGCCAGTAAACTTACGATGTGTAAACCAGAAAAACGTCTGTCAAGAAAGAAACTAAACAAGAAAGAAAGACGTTTTTTGGTTTACACATCGTTTACTGGCGGCAAGTACTTTCCACCATTAAACTTTCCAAATGTAAACGAGGCTTTAATTTTTACTTTCCGGAAAGTAGCATGCGAAGTTGATGACCCGGCTGTTTACTGACCAACTTTCCCGTCTATTCTTGTAGTTCGCTGGGTGTAAACAGTATCCTAACACGTTGCATGAGTAATTTTTTGAAAATAAAGTGGAACAGTGATCGAATAATAACATTTTTAAATCTTTATGAAAACTACGATATATTGTGGAATATAAGAATGAAAGATCATATGAATCAATTAAGGAGAAATACTGATTTTGACCGTCTTTTACAAGAATTGAAAGAACTAGAAAGTTTTCTTAAGACTAAAGTGAAAACAATAAAAACTGTATATAGGCAAAAATTAAATAAGGTTTTGAAATCCAAAAAAATCCGGTGTAGATAATGCATATCAGCCAAAGCTTATTTGGTTTTCCAAGGCAGATACCATATTCGTTTCTTCTTTTTTTCTGTTCAATTAAATATTCTGCAATACCAACAGCTGTTACTTTGACAAAAGTCTCACTACCGCTCTTGGAGCCATTTGTTTCTGTATTAGTCATCAAGTAAACTATCTAATGTGTAGACACACATATAGCAGGAAGTTTACTAGCGGCAAGTATTTTCCGTCAGTAAACTTTCCAAATGTAAACGAGGCTTTACGCCGTATACACATAATTCTCACGCTGTGAACAGCGTCGTTTACATTTGGAAAGTTTACTGGTGGAAAGTACTTGCCGCCAGTAAACTAACGATGTGTAAACCAGAAAAACGTCTTACCTTCTTGTTTAGTTTCTTTCTTGACAGACGTTTTTTCTGGTTTACACATCGTAAGTTTACTGGCGGTGGGTACTTTCCGCCAGTAAACTTTCCAAATGTAAACGAGGCTTTAGTCAAGTTGTGTGACTCCCTCCAGAGACGGCGCCAAATTCAAAACATAAATAAACAGCTGTTCATATCTTTAAACTCTGTTGCGTACAAGTCGATTTCCCAATTATGTCCATTTCTATTATTGTTGTTAGAGGGACGGAGTCTTTAATTTTCGTAGTTATGGCAATCGTCCGACCCCGCATCAATTATTGTATACCCTGCTGTCCGACATCGAGAGCTAGTGACCCTCCTCGTTATTTTCCAAAGAGGAACTGCAGTCGTTTCTACGGCCCTTTTGTGCTGAATGCCCTTTCACACAGCTTTCTTTATGTACCACGAAGGCCAACCACATAAAATTCCGAACAAAGTTTGTTCATTCGTGTTGCAGTATATCAACAGTTACGTTGATGATAACATTACAGACTCTAATAATTTCATAATTCATCTAGTATACCCGACACATATCAAAGATTTTAGGAATTGGTATACCAAATACTTTAAGAAAGATGTAATTTCAGTCGAAACATCTAATAGAGCAGTGCCTAGAAATTCAAAAGCACGCTCCAATGTCTCGAAATTACATTACTTTTTGTTTTTCTTGTGGCAAAGATGTTATTGTTGGCAAAGAGCATAGTTAAAGATTTATCTAAAATAATATGGCTATTGCCAGAAGTGTGACTATTGATTTTCCAGAAGATTCTGCAATTCCCAACAGAAAAGTTCCTATTTTGTGAAGAGAATAGCACATATCAAGAAATCTCATAGGTTTGTGGACTAAAATGAAGAAATTAAAATCTTTGAGAGAAATATTTTATATTGGCCTACCGTTATAAAGAGGGCACACAAGTAAAATTTGCTAAATTTTATATTACCTAATAAAGTTAGCCATGTTTTTATAATAAAATGTTGGAAAATTGCATAGCTTTATTTTATTGAATGCAGCAACAACACAAGTCCGAGTAACTTCAATATTCTGACTTCTTTTAACATACCCGACTGTTCCCATATGCCCATATATGCTCATCATATTTTGTTAGCTAACATGCTGTTCGATGTCATATCACGTTACCGAATTCTCCTAAAAAGAGTTAAGAAAGCTAATTTTGATTTTATTTGTCAAAATTATTAATGTGTGACTTAATGTGCATAAATCAAATAAGCACCAAAATTGATTGATTTAGTAAACTAAATGTTTCTGAAATAAGTGATTCAATTACAAATGTGATCTCGTCAAATACACAGTCAGTGTAATTCTGACAGTTGTACATTTTGACATAATAAATAATCAAAGTAGCTAACTTTCACGTCCGTCGTAGAAAACGTCAACTGCATAACGCGTGTGGATATAAGCCCATATCGCACCTGGCATTTGGGGCACTCGTCCTCGGCAACGTGCCTCAAGCATGCCTTCGTGCAATATGAACATCATATTCACACTTGTTATGCAATATACTATTACCTCCGGTCTACGTATTTCTACATCCCGCTCTCAATGCTTCATTCACATCTACCTCTGATGCTTTCCGTTTTAAGGAAAATTGAATTTTTCCGCGGGCGCCCATCATTTGTACCGCGATTTCCATTTGCCTACGTTAGTGGTTGGCGCAGCCACACCTCTAAATAAAAAAAAAGTGAGCGACGCGGGGGCGAAATTTACTGCGACACCGGCAAGTGCAGAAACCGCAATGCATAAATATTAAAGCAGCCTCTGGAAGACGCGAGTTACTCGCCGCGTTGATTTATTGCTCCTCGGCCTCCTTGGCGGCTCGCTCAGAAGGAAACGCGAAAAATTGTCGGGGTGGAAACGCGCGGAAAAACGATAGCCATATAAAAATACACTCAACAACTCGAAACAACACTTGAAAGGATTGCGTTATTTGCAGTTTTATGTGGCAAGGGGTCCGCACGCTCTTGCTTCCTTGCAAAAAGGATGATCAGTTTTGAAAAATGAGACTGTTTTGAATCGTGCATTCTTATTCTGATTGAATTCTGCTTGTAATATATACGATTCAAACAGTTTCTCCTTGACTTTTAGTACTGATCTCATCGCTGCATTGGTGCATCAGCTAAGATCGCTTACACGATCTACACATTGATCGTAAAACAACAGTCTCTTCGTAAAAAAGGGCCCAAGACTATAGCGACGTCATTTGTTATTTAATCCTCAATAAATCATATACAGGGTGTCTCTAAATTGTGTGGAAATGGCTTAACCACAGATTACTGGGATCAAAAAAAGACGATTTAACAAAACATATCTATATACAAATTCGTTTGGTTTAGCCAGAATTCAGCTTCAAAGTTAATTTTATAAAAACAAAATTTGCTTATAACAAGAGAACGTTTACATTGATTTAGATGTTATTTGGTATGACCCTTTGTACGGGTATAACTCATATTTTGACATAATATTGTAATTATCAATAGCCAGGTTGTGTATAAGACAATTGAGGCCCAACATTAAGACATTCATATTTTTTAATGACAAAAGCAAATAAATTAAAAAAAAAATGAAATCGGACGCAGGCATTTATTATTAAGTTTTTTTGTATCTTTATAGTTTTTGATATCTGTTACAGTGTCGACACAAAAAAATAAAATCTCCTACTGCATAGTCTGTTTTGACAACTTTTATGTGACATTCTAATAATTATTTGGATACATTTATGATTTCGTTTGGGGGTCGGAATCCGATAGTACGATACAGTTGCGAATAATTATCTTACAGTTTGAAAGACCCCTAACGAGGATAAGAAACGAACTGGTAAAGTTGTGGATAATTATCTTAGAGTTTGAAAAGCCCCTAGCGAGGACAAGAAAGGTACAATTCAGGTAGTTTACCACAGCGTAGGAATATCTAACCAGCAGATAACTAATTGGCACTCCTTGTAAAGTGTTCAAAAAAACCTTCAAATCCCCACAAAATGCTTCAAATTTCAATAATAAACGTCGAAATCTGTTAAATTCTAAGCTACAACTAAGAAACTGTCAAATTTTCAGCAGTTACAACCCGAATCCCTCATTTGTTTTATATCAAATGTGAAAATGGGAAAACCTGTCAAATTTCTGTCTGAAACAAAAATAATCGGAATTTTTAACATCAACTGTCTAAACAAACTGTCAAGACAAACTTTCAACTGGAATAGTTCAAATCTGTCAAATTTTTAGTTGCAACGATTTGTTTTTGTTACATTTTCTAGTTAATCTGTCTAAATCTGTAATATTTATGACTTACTTTTTAGAGTATATATTTAGGTGGTTGTACAGATCATGTGAGAAGAATATTTTAATGATACAGTCTTATATCACAAATCTACTAATATTATATTTTTCCCATTTCGATGGATACCCTTTTTCAAGGCTATTCTTGATTCTCTTCGGCATAATAATCTCGTGGTCTTGCTAATCAATTCCGTACTAGTTGACCTTCACCACACTACAAATCTATCAAATTTTCATTTGCAAACATCCAAATCTATAATTTTTTGAATTGCAGCTGTCATATTTTGTAAAATGTTCAATTGCAACTGTAAAAATCTGTCAAATATTTACTTACAACTGCCCAAATCTATCAAACTTTCAATTGCATCTATCGAAATCTGTCATATTTTCAATTTTATACATTTAAATCTGTCAAATCTTTAATTGCAACTATACAAATATCGCAAATTTTCAATTGACTGCATCAAAATCTGACTAGTTTTTAATTGCTTATGTCAAAATTGTCATCTTTTTACTGTAACTCTAAAATGGTTCAAGTTTTTTCACCAGCTATGAAACTCTGTACAATTTTTAACTGTAACTGCCAATATCTGCCAAATTATTTACATTTACAATAGCTACTGTCATATTCTGTAAAATAAAAAGTTCCAGGTGTAAAAACTTGTTACATTTTAAACGGCTACTGTCAAAATCTGTATTATTTTAGATCCAGGTGCGTGCGAATATGTGAAAATATGTCAAAATTCATACAGACGATGTCAAAATATGTCAAACTTCGTACAGACGATGTCAAAATATGTAATTTTTAACCGCAACTGGTCAAATATGTCGAAACAAAGCAAATACGATACCAAAAAAATCGAAGAAAACTCAAACAAACATGATTATGTTTCATAAAAAATTTAACAGTGTTATTCATAAAAAAATAAGTCGCGGTTTAACGGTGGATTAATCTTAGTTACCTTGGTAACCCTTTCTAAAACACCGCTAAATCACGGTTTAAATTTTATGAATAACGCTGTAAGATATTCGACGAGTTCAAATGTCATATTTGGTGGAATTCGACAATTAAGGTTTAAAATTTTCAGCGCTATTCTTAAAAAAAATTTAAGGCGCGGTTTAACGGTAGTTTAATCTTAGTAACTCTGGTAACCCTTTATAAAACACCGCTAAACCACGGTTTAAATTTTTATGAATAACGCTGTAAGAGATTGGATGAGTTCAAATGTCATATTTGGTGGCATTCGACAATTAAGGTTTAAAATTTGACAGTGTTATTCATAAAAATTTATTTAAACCGCGGGTTAACAGTGGTTTCATCTTATTAACCTTGGTAACTCTTAAGCACCACTAAACCACGGATTTAATTTTTATGAATACCGCTGTTAGAGCGTTAGAGTTTTTCATGACCGATGAAAAAATCTCCATAGATTTTTACAATTACAGTTGAAAATAGAAGAAATATTGACAGCCACAATTAAGTTTTAACAGTCACAGTTGAAAATATGATAAATTTTGACAATTACAGTTGAAAATATGTGAAATATTAACAGTTACAGTTGAAAAGATGAGAAAAATTGAATCACGTAGAAAATATGGCAAATTTTGTCAGTTACAGATGAAAACTAATTTTGACAGTTGTAACTGAAAATACCACCAATTGTTGTACCAGAGAATTTCGGATTTAACAGCGTATTAGCTTAAATCAGTTTTTCACATTTTTTGCAAAAAAATAATGCTATAACCCTACTAAAAATCTAAACCGGTGAATAGTACTCAAAATGCTCTACAAGAATACATTAAAAAAATTATACCTAGTAATTTAAAAAATATATGATGGTGACGTCACAACAAACAAATGAAGGTGTTTATAAAATATTTGTTTTCACTAACTTGCAGCTAAGACTGTCCTGTTTAATAATAAATATGTCTGTTGTTTTTCATGACTTATGATAAAATCTCCACAGATTTTGACTATTACATTTCAAAATAGAAGAAATATTGACAGCCACTGTTAAGTTTTAACAGTTACAGTTGAAAATATAATAAATTTTGAAATTTTCAGTTAAAAATATGTGAAATATTGACAGTTACAGTTGAAATGATGAGAAAAATTGAGTCCCGTAGAAAATATGGCAAAGTTTACAGTTTGAACTAATTTTGACAGTAGTAATTGAAAATACCACCAATTTTTTGTACCAGAGAATTTCGGATTTAACAGCGTATTATCTCAAATCAGTTTTTCGCATTTTCTGCCAAAATTTAATGCTATAACCCTACTAAAAATCTAAACCGGCGAAAAGTACTTAAAATGCTCTACAAGAATACATTAAAAAAATTATACCTAGTCATTAAAAAAAAAAACGATGATGACGTAACAACAAATAAATGAAGGTATTTATAAAAGATTTGTTTTCACTAACTTGTAGCTAAGACTGTCCTGTATAATAATATTATGTTTGTTGATGGTTACATAACAATTGAAGTCGTTACAGTCTTGGGCGCTTTTTATAGAACACACTGAATTCTGTTAGCTTGAAGGTATCTATGATCACTTGTCACTTTGAAGAGTTTCTCTAATCATAAAGTAATGAACTTAGAGGTCGATGGAAAAATTTAATGTGCAATGTGCCTTCAGGTCGGCCGTCAAACTCTGACTCATCTTGAAAAATGGACTTTTTCGTCCTCATTACATATATAATTATTATAACCGCTCCCAGATTATTTCCATTTTTACAAATTTACTCCAGGCATCGTTTCACTAAACGATGATTTTGACGAATAGTAACGAATTGACGATTAGTAACGAATTTATGATTAGAAACGAAAATTCGGCTAAATTCGTGTCTTTTGTATGTTAGGCCATATACTTATCAAACCATCCTCATACCGGAATGTGAATGATTTATTATATATTATAAATTTTATCCTCTGCAATTTTATTGGATTTAATTGCACTTATGGTGCAATAGTGCTCTTGTGGAATATGCCATCTAGGATGCGGATCGAATAACTGAAGCCTCGAATCCAAATCCATTATTTAACAACTGATGGCTGATGGCTATTAAAATATTTTGCGATCTGGATTCAAAATTATTATTATTATTTATTCACAAATATTTTAGACCGTTTTATTCGCGATAATTTATAAACATTTTCATTATTTATAGCAGTACGTAAAATACGTACTTATAAATAAAGTAAAAATAAATAATTTTTAATATAATCTACATTTTCTAAATTTATTTATTACAAGAACAGTTGTTTAAGTGAAAGTTATGACTTGAACACAATTCTCTTCAATTTATTTATTTATTTTATTAATGAAACTATTAACTTATCCCAATAACGATGAGAAACGGTTAAAAAATTCGTGCTCACATTTTAGCGTCAGCACATTACTTAGTTCACGATAAGATTATTCGACATCAGTAAAAATTTGGCTGTTAAAAATATTTATCACTGTATTTATTATAATTGTTCGGCTTATAGGGGCCATCACCTTAGTGTATATATATTACTATCGCTAGGCACGTTCATCACTTGATTTATCGAAACCACAGTTGAGTGATTTATAGCAGTCCAATTGCGTTGCATAATTGCGTCGGCTGTTACGTTAGGTAATCGCCGGCAAGTCTTTGTTTGTTGTCAGTTCGAAGGTTTGTCCTCTGACGATTCACTTCCTTCGGGAATAAACTGCTCCAGGTCTTCATGAAACGCGTAGCCTGTGCTTCTTCTGTTCGACAGTCTATTCTTCGATCGTCGTTTCCTCTCAGTTTCGCTTAGATCACCTGTAGGTCTGTAAAAGATTAACAAAGATTGTAATAATAATGTTTTTCTTTTTGTAAAGTGTACAAATGCCATTCAGTCATACATTAAAGATATGGTGTCAAACAATAGCGGTGGTTTAACTAAAGTATTTCATTTAGACAATATGCCTCCTTATTACATAAATAATATATTTTCCTTTTGGGTTTATAAGTACACAGTAAAAGATAAGTACACAGCGAATTTTAAACTCAATGTTTGCATGGTTACGTGCTTTAGACATTTGTCAAGCTTTCTAAAAAATCGCAATTGATAATAGCTATGCTCAGTTTTCGTGCGAGATATTCGACACTTTCACTTCAATTCTGAATCAATGCCTAGTAGTTTAACATCATTTTTGACTATAATAGGGACATCGTTTAGGGTCAATTGTGAAGGTGACTGCAGATGTGATAGTATCGTTTTGAAGAACATAACATTTGTTTTTGAGTCATTTAATAGAAGTTTGTTTTTTGCAAACCAATCTTGTAATAGGCACTGAGTAAGTTAGTTTGGTGTTTTCAATCCATCATGAATAACAAGTTTCGTAACAACTTGGGCAGTGTCATCGGCAAGAGGCTACTTATAAAACAATTTCGCTCACTAATAATACCAAATCAGTCTTTGATATAAATTATACAGGGTGTCAATTTGAAAAGTTGCTTTGATGTTTCCGGTATACTATATTAAAAATACTTTTTTCCCGACTAAGAATAAAGCGTCACCTAACACATGTGACAATCAAACATACGAGATTAATGTATTCCTGGAGGGAATAAAATTTGAACTTTCCCTAGGGAATAAAGAGAATCACTTGTACTTTATTTATTTATTTTGTAATAGTAACAGGAACATTAGATAAATTCATAATATTTACATACAGTAAATCATCTGATATCTTGGAGGTTCGATATTACTGCAGATGTGTGTTGGTCGTGCGTTGATACTCATTGATAAAAATTGCCAAGATGACAGCTGTGACTATAAGTATTCTCAACGAGCGTTTCGACTATCAAATGAAATATCGAAATAAATATGTAAACTTAGCGGTCGGGAGAAAATAGGGTATGCAATTCGGGAATGAATTTCGATAATCCCTCAGCCGAAAATTACAGCAGCTTCGGGATTATAAGCTTCGTTCATTCCCATAATACATAAATAACTACGTAAAATTCTTGAAAAAATACAACTGCTATGATTATGACTACGTACTTGCTCAAACTTTTGATAGTTTCGCCATCTTGAATAAATGCGTATTTGTGCGAACTAATTAATTATATTAGCTTACTTGTTTTCGCGCATTTTGACTGGTGGACAAGTCACGTTAGCGGTCTGCTCTCCTCCTTTTTCTTCCATCATACGTTGATTTACACACTGTACATTATTATTGAGCTAAATTCCTCAACTTGAATTAAACAAACGTAAAGGCCGACTGATATCAGGCGACGATACTGCTCTTATCGATGATGGAGAAGCCGCGTATAGGAAGATGCTGATAAGATTTAGACTGCTGCGTAATATAGAGATACGAGAAACTATCAAAAAGTTTTAATGAGGCGAGGCATATTTCGATTTTAAAATCTGGCGATAAGTATTAGATGGCCTTCAAATTATAAATAAGAATATAATCTTTATTTATACCTTTCACTACAAATGACCTTCCTTTAAATGAATATGTATTTATTAATACAGGGTGTCCCACGTTAATGGACCATTAAAAGTTTATGGGGTTCATGATAAAATAAAAATTTGAAAAAAAATCATCCATATAAAGTAGATTCCGTTCTCCTCAGGTGAAATACATGATACCTTCTATCATCAATTTATCCTTCTATCAATAGATAAAATCTATCAGCCATCAATTTTTGTTTTTTAACAGAGCACCCTATATATTATTATGTTTTTGGCTTCTTCCGTTAATTTGAAACATATTTAGTAGAAATGTATGTATCACTGTCTTATTTTACTAGCTGAGATAAAAATTAAATTCCAAGATTTTGGACCTCAAAAAGACGTTATGAAAATTGGCTTCAATTTCTCTTACAATTAAGATAATAACGGAAAATTTATCCCGAATTATACCTGAAAGGTGCCTCTAGGAGTGATATATTTTGCTGCTGAAAATATTGGCAATTAGTAATTCAAAGATGTCATTCGTTAACTGCCCACATAAATTTGACGTATTTTATTATTTTAATAGAATGGCATACGTTTTATCTTTCAGTTATCTCTCGTTTTATCGGCATGAAAATTTACTACAAAAATGTGTTACACAACCATATTCTCGAAATAAGGAGTGTTTCATATATTTCAAAAATTCGAATTTCTGAAATATGCTATTTTACCTATGATGTTTACACATGCAGGGGTTTAGGCGTTTTTAGGCGAAAACTTTAAAAGCAATCGCAATAAGAAAGTCGCTAAAATTACGAAGACTCGAAATTACTTCCGGTAATTTCCAAGAATCTAAACTGTTGGCATTGAATCCATTAGGTAGGCTTATGACATGCTATTTTTTCCCTAAACCTCTACGACGCATACTTTCGAGAAAATGGCGGGACTGGTTGTCTGGGATATTAATTTTTATTTTGTTTAGCATATCATGTACAAAAATAAAAACTTTTCTTACAAAAGTTGTTTATTTTTGAAATACCTATTCAACGATGCCACACATGACCTAGGTTCCCATATAAAATTCTGAAGCTGAGTGCAGTTACGCCAACTTCCGTTAACTTCCTGAAATCGAAACTTCCTCTACTGTACCCTTCAGATAGCTTTATATTGTGTTTTTTTTTCCTGAACGTGAATTCCTGAATCTAAAACGTCAAATTACCGCGAAAAGTCTGAGCTCCACGATGACGACTAAACAGATAGGATTAGACATTAGTTTACTGTTTTTTACCCTTAATTCTTCTGTTTTGTTGTGTCATTAATTGGGTAAATTTGTATGATAATATAAGGCCACGTTGCCGGTCCAACCGACTCACTGTCATTTTCGGTTTCGTATGCGTATGTGTATGTACACATTCTCCGTATCGGGCGTCGTTGCGGAAATTGAATAGTAATGATAAGTTTGTTAAAAATGTTAAATTATATTATGTTTCCTTTTGCTTACGAATTTATAACATATCCAAAATATATTTAGTTTACATTACATGTGTAGTTTAAAGTGTACTATTTTTTGTGTAGTTTATTAACTTAAGAAATATATTTTTATGGTTTCCCAATTACTTTATTTCTAGTATATCGTCCCTAATCATAAGCATTTAATTAGCATAGGCATAATTAGCGATTATGTACGCCCCAAAATATTTCATTTTCTATCATCCGTGTGTGTCCTGCCAAAATTATTGTGTTTTGGACAATTTGATCATAATTTATGCAAGGTATGTAAAAACATTTAATAAACATCTTAATTCCGTCAACTAAAATTATGTTTATATATTGAAAAGTGAATAGCGTGTCTGTAAATCCATGCATTTATGACATAATAATATTAGGTTATGATTTTGTTATCATTCAACTCCATCGGTTATGTAGTTAAGGGACGATTGATACTTTTTTGATTTGGGAGGTTTAATACTCCCTCCCTGATTATATACTTTTTTCAGATAATGCTTTTCAAGTGCAAAAAAAGTCTGACAGACTTCCTGTATCACCTGAACGAATGAAACTTGACAATGAAACAATGAAATGAAGCTGTTAGAGATGTTATGAATGGTGGCAAGATACGAACAACTGCGAAAACATATGGAATTTACAAAATGACTATAAAAGGATAAGGAAACGAAACACATCTGCCAAAATTCAATAGCTCGCAATTTTTTACCGATCAGCAGGAGAATATTTGCTCACAGCATCAGATATGAATTACGGTTTAACCACGATAGAAACCCGTGAACTTGCATTTACTTTTGCAATACCAAATGGAGTGGTACCTCCAACATGGGTAAAGAAATAAATTACTTCGTATAATTAGTTACGAGGTTTTATGGCCCGCAATATTAATTTATCACTACGAACTCCAGAGGCAGATTATATATTTTTTAAATAATCCAATTGGATATATCAATTTTTAATAGCGTATTCAAATATTTCAAAATTTTATTTCTTAACAAAAAATGTTGAAAGATCAATGTGAGAAGATTTAAAATACTGACAACAAAGTCGTTTATGATTTATGTTTTTTTAATGTTTTTCTTAATTTTATTTGTAAATTTGTAGTGCTTTTCAAAGACTCGGTCGCCATCCTGAGTGGCGTATAGTTGAGCTTGTCCACTATTTTAGGGGCACCCTGTATATTTAATCATAATATTTAGTTAGTTGTACATGATGGAACAATTAATACTATAGTGAATTAGACGTATTAGTTTTGGTTGTTTAATGCATGTAGATAGCTAATGAGGTTAAATGAAAGTCGGTAATAATATTATGATTTTGAACGGTTAATAATATTTCCAATTGCACAAGTGCTCTGTAATTTAATTATTTACGTGAAATTGCCTTGATAGTCGGTTTACAATCAAATTGATTGTTTATTGATTTATTATTAAATGTGCATTGTGTCCAGCGATATGGATTAGTGCACCATTTAACGGTCAAATAAAAAACAATGCATGACCAGTAACCACAATTATATATTTATCATGACATAATTAACAAAAGGACTAAAAAAATATTTGATTTCAATTTAAAATCTGAGACTTTTTATTAATTATTTTAAAAGACTTTTTTTTATAAAAGTTCTATCAACTACATAAAAGTGAAGGGAGTTTTCAAAAACTTTCAAAATCGAAAAATGCCCACACCGAAAGTCCATACCGACACATGCTCACAGCGACAAAAGCCTACTCGGACAAATCCCATTTCGAGAAAAGCCCACACGCACAAATTCTCACACCGACAAAAACCCACATGGACAAATGCCCACACCAATAATAGCCCACACTGACACAAGCCGGTCCGAAGGTAAATGGGGTAAATGGGATATAAGTGCTTTTTGAAAGTTTTACAACATTGGGCACCTAAATAACATAAACCGACGTATATCATAAATATACGCCCTGCACGTCCTATGCGAATGCACGGCGGTAAGCATCCTGAGGCAAAGGTACTTTGGGAACCCCTTCGTGATACCAAAGTCAGCAGCTTCGCACCCAAAGAGATTCTGGACTTTTTCAAAGGAACAGGACTCATGGATGAAAGCTTAGTACACAGGGGAAAGCACAAAAGGACTACAGAGGCTAAAGTGCTGAGAGGCTTTAGGGAACCTACCCAAGGGAAAACAAAAATATCATAACAATTAATTCACTTAAATATATATATTTTTAAATTAAACTAATTTATAAAATGCTTCACGGGCCGGATAGAATTTCGTGCGGGCCGGATGCGGCCCTCGGGCCGCCATATGCCCATTTCCGAGGGTACTATTCGTCTAGCGGGCCCAATCCTGTCAAAAAAATATTTTCAACTTTTGTTGTTATTAATAGGAGTTCATGATTATTCGCATTAGCGAATTCGCTGCAGCAAAGTTTATTTTATATCTGAATTGTATCGATTATTATATTTTGATAGCTTTCAGCCATTAATATATATTTTTTAATTTCGCAAATAATTGCCCGTTGGCAAAAATCTCGACACCACTAATAAATTTCTGCATGGCCTTGATTATAACATAGTTTAATATGGGCTCTTAACTTTGTGGGGGAATATTGAGTAATATTATTCTGTATCTCTTTTATCAAATAAGTTTACGATACTATCCAATCGACCCCATCCATAGCATCCTAATTCCATCTCCTTCACCTGGCTGCAAATCAACTTCGATCCCAAGTCCGGGCCACGATTTTTTACAGTTTTATTTTAAAGCATCCCGCCGGCCGTAAAGTCCCACTTTAATAGGGTCGGGAGGACGGGGGTGCTCGCGGAGCCTGAGTTTACGTACGGGCACCGGACGTAGATTTCAATTAGGGGGAGCCGCGGCCCCCGGCCAACCCCCGGCATCCCTGGAATACATTATCAGTTAAGCGCGGGGCAAGGGCATTTTTTACCGCCCCCCAGCGGACGTTGATTTTATTACGTAAAAATCGAGTGAGAATTGTATGGGACAGACATGGACCTAATAATTCAATACTCGCCTACAATAAAAATGATTTCCAGAATCGCCATTGCTAGATCTTGCGAGCTTCCGAGTTTTGAGGTTAATTGTGGGAATTCACATGTCATTGACTAACTTCATAATTAAAGTGTCATTTTATTACAGTAATAATAATACATTCCGAAAATTGAAACTCTGTAGGTTGTTAACTATAGTGTTTTTTTAATGACAAGTAAACGAACATTTTTATCTTCCATTTGCAATTAAACAGTCAAATTGTCTAAACTATAGAATTGTAGGCTTAAAAAACTATAACTAATGACTACAACAACTAAGCAAAGTAACGCGTATGACCTCCCCGAGATTGATTGACAACCTGGCGCCTTCGTGGCATACTTTCAATTAATCTCCCGATATCCTGTTGAGGTATGTTGACCCGTTCTTCCTGAAAGCTAATACGAGCTGGTGAAGACTTCTAGGCCCTTAGAGCAATTTCTAATCTTCCGATCTAGTTCATCCTACAAGTACTCAATATGATTGAGATCCGAGCTAAGAACTGTCCAGTCCATAACTGGGTTATTCCGGAAAGTGCCTTGTCTGATGTGCTACGTGTGATCTTGCATAATCATGCTGGAACATAAATCCGGGGCCCATAAAGGCTCTAGCAGGTACCACATGCTTTGTGAAAACGTCCTCTATGTTTCAGGCAGCATTCATTCATTCAAGAATGGAACCAAGATCTGCTTGAGTATTGAAAGAGATACCAGCCCATACCATGTCAGATCCTCCTCCAAATCGGTCTACCTCCTGAACCAGTCCTACACGATAATGGCCACCTATGCGTGCCTAAATTCGAAAACGACCATGACAACATGTCAACCTGAATCTGGACTCGCGGATAAAGAGAACTGAGGACCACTGAAAGATCCCCCAATTTGCATGTTGTTGAGCGAACGTCTGTTCCTTTTGTGAGCCATAATCAACCGTAGCTTCCGGACTGGCCTCGTGGATCTTAGATTATTTTCTCGCAACCTTTTTCTTACGGTTTTCGTACAAACTTGAACTCCACTAGCTCTTCGGAGGTCATTCAGCATGTCTCTAGCACTAGATGTACAGTCGTGTTTAAAAATGTGTTGTACACAGATAATTGGCTGTTGTAAGTCGTGTTAAAAAATGTTTTCTTCAGAAATAGGTAGTTGGCTGTATATTTTGTCAACGGCAGATATATTTCAGAACTGTCAAAGCGGCAACTAACATTGACAAACATTATTATTATTGTATTCTTTAAATGAAAACTATTTACTCTAGATCTTTAGTAAATTATTCATTCTGCCAATAAAAGTTTATCGGTGGTTGGGTTTTTACCCTACAAAGGCCCGCACTGTATCATTAATAGAATAGACCTAGATGTAACCTTTCAAAATATTTGTATGTACAACACTTTTTTGAACTTTGTGAAATTAAGTCACATTTACACTGTTGTACAACACTTCATGAACGCGACTATACGTCGTTTAAGCGCACAATTGCGCAAAGACCTGTCTTTTTGAAGGGTTGTCGGAGGTTTTCAACACTGACCAGCTCGTCTACCATAACATCTTGTCTCTAAGTTGTGATTCCAAACCCTAGATATTACAGAAGGGCTTACATGAAGTTGTCTTGCAACATAACGATACTTGTGCCCTTCTTCAACAAATTTTACGGTTTTGCAACTTCACATTCGATTCGATTAGATGCATATTTTCACTGCCATACACTCTAATGGTAATTTCATGTAATATAATAAATAACCGAAGCAAACTATATTATTTCCAAATTGCCATAAAAATACAGCAGGAGATGTCCAATACACTTCAAATTGTTCATTCTACCGTGACAGCAACAAGTGATTTTTGATTAATGTCAAACAGTTGTTTTGGCTGTGCTGATAAATATTAGCTACAGATAAATTGTTTAATTTTTACAGTAAAATAGGGCGAATCTTTAAAGTTCCATTATGTATGCATTACAAACTTCATGGTAGTAAGCACAATAAAAGTGGAACAGATAAAGCAGAATGAAATGTATAACAAAAAAAAGAACAGATGTAAACAGGAACCAGAAGAAATAGAAGAAGGATGGGACAAAAATTGTTCTATAAAATAGTAAAAGACAGCGGAAAAGGACGAAGATAAAACAATAAAAAAATAATGGATAAAAATGGAATAGTGTTACAAAAAGACATGATGATAATGGCAAGATGGAAAGAATACTTCGAAGAACTACTTAGTACAAGCAGCAGTAGTAAAGGAGAAGCGGCATATGACCTAGAAAATGATATGGAAAACCAAGAAAATATAGAAGAAGAAGATGAAGAGCAGATAACATTAGAAGAGTTAGCACATGCTGTGAAGAATATCAAACGAAGAAAAGCGCCAGGAGATGGAATCTAGGCGGATAAGTTGAAGGAAATAGGTGAAGTAGCAGTGCAGAGACTTCACAATTTGATAATGAAAATATGGAAAAGGGGAAGAGTACCAACATCGATCAATGATGTTTGCCAGTCTGTTGGTATTCTTCCCTACCAATACATAAAAACGGAGATAAAAATAAATGTACAACTTATATAGGGATAACGCTCATAAGTACAGGGATGCAGATACTAGAGAAGATAATAGATAAAAGAATAAGAAACAAAATAGAAACAACGTTATAACAAAGTCAAAGTGGATTCAGAACTGGAAGATCAACACAAGATCACATATTTACAATAAAGCAATTCATAGAGAAAGTAGTGCAAAGAAGATAGAAAATGTATCTAGGTTTTATAGACCTGGAAAAAGCCTTTGACAAAGTACCACGACAGAGATTATGGAGTATATTAAAGAAAAGAGGAATATATAGTACAAGTATAGTAGCACAATAAAAATAGTGAAGCAGATATACGAGGGCTGATCAAAAAGTTCCGGGACTTATTTTATATACAGGGTCCGTCATTTCACCACCCGTCTTCTAGAGCTCAGTTACTAATTGAGTTAGGATTATGATATTTTTCAAACTTAACTTGCATTCTGAGGCGTATTTTAGGAAAATATTTTTGATTATACAGGGTGTCCCAAAAAAGTGTGACGTCATGATGATGTGTATTTTTAAATTGCATGGTATATTTTTTGTTGCTTATTTGGGTGCCCTTTACGGATGCCTACATACCCATGAATTTTTTTGATTTTAATCATAAAGGTTAGTATCATAGGGTTAGTGATTTTAGCACAAAAAAATAAAAATTGAAGAATATCAGTTTTACACCATTGGTTAAGAAAATTAATAAGAGATAAAAATATGGCTTGTTAATAAAACCACGGTACTCATTAAATAAGGTCTGACAATTGCGTTAACCAAGTTTTATTGATATACATTATACAGAGTGTCCAAAATTTAGTGTCAAACTTTTCAAACTTTAAAGCACTTTATTTTTCTTATTTTAAATTGGAGCCCCTGTATATTTTTATGTCATTCCATGTGAAATTTAAAGATAAACAGTTTTCCTAATTACAACTCTATTGCAATTCCTAACACATTAAAAGTTATGTGCAGAAAACTCGATTTATCTACTATTCCAATAGCCATTTTATTGAATAAACCTTGAAGGTGACTTTGAAATACAATTTATTGACATAATATGTTTTGTAGTTACAATTAATATCTCGAAAGTATTAAAGATTTCACAGATTTTCGTCTAAACCTATTACACATCGTAAAAGGATTAAGTTTTGTAAAAAAAATAGTTTTAGTAATAAAATTTCATAAAAACATAACATAACTGTGCATTTCCAAAATTAATTAATTGCTAGAACTTATGTTTGATATGTCTTCCGCCCTCTTGAAGGCACAAACGAAGACGAGTATGAAATGACATTGCCACTCTTCGTAACAGGTTGAATGTAATATTTTGAAATGCGAATATGAAAGTCATATCCACATTTGTCAATATAGGTCATAATATTTGTCATATTATGAAAATCATATTTTCTATGACAAAAAATTATTTTCCTATCTTGGGTATAGAGACCTTAGTTAAAAAAGTTTTAAACTTTTATATTACTACAGTCAACATTGGGTCTTGTCACTTTGTTAAACTTAAATGTCAATAAATTGTTTTTTAAGCCCACCTTCGATTTTGATTAATTAAAATGGCCATTGGAATTGTCGATAAAACGAGTTTTCTGCAAATATCTTTGAATATGTTAAGAATTGAGATAGGGTTGTAATTAGGAAAAATGTTTGTCTTTTAATTCCGCATGGAATTACATAAAAATATACTAGGGTTCCAATTTAAAATATGAAAAATAAAGTGCTTTAAAGTTGGAAAAGTTTGACACTAAATTTTGGACACTCTGTATAATGCATATCAATAAAACTTTATTAACGCAACTGTTAGACCTTATTTAATGAGTACCTTGTATGGTTTTATTAACGAGGCACTATTTTTATCCCTTATTAATTTTCTTAACCAATGGTGCAAAACTGATTTTTTTCAGTTTTTATTTTTTTGTGCTAATGTCACTAAACCGATCTCAATCAAATTTTATAAGTATCTAGGCATCTATAAGAGACACCCAAAAAAGTAAAACAGGCAAAAAAACCCAAAAAATATACCATGCAATCTAAAAATATACATCATGATGACGTCACACTTTTTTGGGACATCCTGTATAATCAATTTTTTTTTCCTGAAATACACCCTAGAAAGCAACTAAAGTCTGCAAAATATCAAAATCCTAACTCAATTACTAACTGAGCTATTGAAGACGGGAGGTGAAATGACGGACCCTGTATATTTATTGGTAATAGATAATCATTACAAAACTAAATCCCCTTAAAAGTACTCTCCTTGGGTAGATATACACTTTTCCAAACGCCGCTTCCACTGCAGGAAAGCCCTCTGAAAGTCTTCTTCCGAAATGCTATTCAGTTCCTCCAACGATTTTCTCAACATCATCAAAACTCTCTCCTTTCATGGGCCTCTTCATTTTTGGAAACAAAAAAAAGTCTGCTGGAGCCAGATCGGGTGAGTAGGGAGGCTGGGGGATAACTGTCATTGCATTTTTGGTGCAAACATCACAAATGAGCAGCGTGGAATGCAAGGGGGGTGGGGGGTCATCAACTTTGGGACAAACTTTGCCGCCACTCGACGCATGTGTAGTTTTTCTGTTAAAATTTCTTAGCATGAACCGTATGAAATGTTGCATTCCTCTGCCATTTCCCGAATGTGATAGAAAAGTGATAGAAAGTTGAAAATATTTCACATGAGGATAACTGATTCAACTGTGTGACGAGGATTTTTTGTACAAATTTTTAGAACAACGGCAACCCCGAAAACTTTTAACGAACGGTTTAGCGTAGACAGCCTGTATACTTATACATTTTTATCAGGCTGTCAGACTAGTGCCAGTCATTGTAAATATATCATAAATTGGATGAAATTAAAATTGCGGAGGAGATTGCAAGCCAAGTATTAGATGCAAGAGAATTACTACTGTCAACTAAATCAATTTGTATTGTATTTATTTAATGTTTACCTGGGTAAAATTAAAAACTGCTATATTTTGTTTACTTACGAAACTCGGTATATAAATATAATATGTATATACTACTCATAATATAAATTTCAAACTTTGAAGACGGGTATCACGAAGACCGCTGGGGGTATAAACCCGGAAGTAGGCTTTTTGGACTCGGGAAAGTTCAATTAGTCAGCAAATAACGAATATGAAAAATTATGGAATACCGAAAACATTTCATAGAATTTGTTATTTATTTGGTAGAGAAGTAGTAGATTTATTATTGTTATAACTATCAATTTTTAAATAAGACTCCAAACTTAACAATCAATCATTATTCACTTGGCCGATAAATAAGTCAGCATAGGCTTTGCGCCGCGACAAACAGGGATTCGCATGCATTACTTTATTGAAACCGCGGCACCCAGTCAGGACACCACCGCTGCCACCGCCTTTGTGCATGATTAAATTTTGCATATTTAATGCCCCCTTACGGAAATCGGTACTCGTTTGCATTGTCCCCGTGCTTATTCGCGAGGACATGGAAATCATGCGGACTTTTATTGGAAGCGAACGGTGATAAATGAAGTGGGCCGCGACCGCCCCGAGCCATTTAAGTGGCAGCGACTCGAAAACTCGTCCCATCCCTGACGCCTGCCGCCCCCTTGGGTTGAACATTTACGCGCATTTTTAATAATGCAGTGGGACTTTGCGCCGGCAACTTTTTATCCATAATTGATGGCACCGGCGATCGTGAGGCCGCCTGCTTCACCCGCCCCTGGTTTCTCTGGACACATGTGCGCCGAGCCCCCCGATCCCGCCTGTAATCGCGCGGCGAATTAATTTCGAGCCGTGCACTCTCCGGCCTCAATGAATAATTAATTTTCAGTATGAATTTCTTCGCTGAAATTTTAAACGAGCCCAAAACGTGAACCGAAAAAAGCTATAAAATAGGCTCTGCCAAGAGTGCCAAGCAAAAGACATTATCAAACATTTATTGGGATTAGGATGATATTCCTTACAAAAAATTCTTTAACAACAAATGTATGCAACTTTAATATCTCATAAGTATTCGATTATATACCTTACTACTAGATATAATATATAATTTTTTGTTCGGTTACAGTACTCCTTATGATAACTTCTAGAATCTAGATTGTTGAAAATTATGATTTGCTTTAATACCACTATGCAGTGTTTAAGCATTAACGACGTAAGCTAATAACAGTTCATAAACGAAGTTCTTTTATAGACTGGCAACGAAACTCGAAACTTAATTTTCTTTTATGTTATCGGACTAGTACTGTGATTCATTATTTGATAATTATATTGATATGTGTACATAATGCAACCCAACATATTATACATTAAATTAATTATTTCAACGTAATTCTTAAAAAAAAAAAAAATGACAAAACGATTGGGCTTCCTTGTAACCTAATTAACTTGCTAACATTTTTGGCTAGTTTTTTTTTTTTAATTTGAAATTATTATTAATAATTTTGATTATTTGTCGGTGGTGGAGGCGCAGGTAACCATAGCTACGCAATTCTTGTAAACATTAAATAATTCACGGAAAACTGTTTGGGCGCCCTGACCTGATTAATTTGCTAAAATTATTAGAGAGTAAATTGTTCTTGAAAATTAAAAATTTGGATTCCATTTTTTCCGAAGTTTGAAATTATTGTTAATTAATTTTGATTATTTCTCTGTGGTGGAGGCGCCGGGTAAAGAAATAAGGTTTGTAATTCGTACACGCTCGGGCCCGGCCGAAGACATTCTGGCGCCCCGGGCGAACATTATTATTGCGCCCCCCTCCGCCCCGCCCTTCCTCAAAAAAAATCGCCAAAAAGGAATTTATTACACAAATAAAACTATTAAAAATAATAAACAATATAAAAAAATAAAAATAACAAAAGTAACAAAATACAAAATTTATAAAAATATCTTCATCAAAACAATGGAGTGTATTATGTACTAAAAAATGGTAACAGTAACATGTACGTTATTTGACAGCATCACATTTAAGTCTCAATTGCTGTTATGTCATAATCAAAGCGCGGATTTATAGGAGCATAAAAAATTACAAAATAAGCGCTTAAAAATGCATAAGAATCTTAGAAAATAAGCATATAAAGTAGCATAAAGATTAGAATAGGCACAAAAACGCAGAAAAAGCATGACAAGGCATATTTGATTTTTTATGAAAATACAGAAAAACAAAATAAAACATAATTTTATTAACAAGGACGCACTATAGGTACATAAAATATTTTAATAACATAGGTTTTGGTGATTTTGGTTTTCATAACAGTTTTTAAATCTATGCCTACATGAATTATATGATCATGGATGGCTGACGTTAACGCATCTGGCCATAGAAAAGAATATTTCTATGATAGGAATAGGACTAACGAAAATATTTTGAATTTATCTTTTTTTTGCCTTATCTTCAAGATTGGAAGACTCGTTTTGCATTGTTGAACAAGTAGCTTCTTCACTCTTTCCCACTACTATATTGTATTCTGAATTCCTAATCTGACACTTCGATGAACAAAAAGCTACACTAGTTTCACTAATTTCTGAAGAACAGAGAACGCATTCATTCTCTTCCTTATCTTCAGTTTCCAAATGACTTGCTACTGTTGTAAAATCAGGTTCTCTTCTAAAATATGTTGCAAATACTTTTGCACGTTATTGGTTTGATGCACCAGATAGTTTTTTTGGAGACATTCTTAATTCTAAAATAGGTGTTCATATTGTAATATTTATGATAAACTCTCAAAGTGCTAAATATATAACAAAAAAGTGACAAATGCACATCGAACTATTATATTAATGAATTACTAAATTAAAAATATTGAATTTTAATGTTTGATTTACGAAATGAAAATATTATATCGTTTGATATAAACAAGGTTTAAAGATTTAAATATGATTTCTAAAAAATAGTCAAAATGTTACTTAATACAGTTGTGCACTGATGTATCGATATTTAAAGCACTCCTTTGAAAACTCTACGCGTGCCTTAAGAGCTATCCTTTTCAAAGTTACTATTGAAATCGGTACACAATCAATAATTCCTAAAATAGCCACAGCACATTTAATAAGTTATGTACTGGAATATACGTTCAACATTTCCTTCAAACTCGGTTTTTCGTAAGGTTGAATTTGAGCTGTATTTACTTACTACCTACTTAGGTAATATTTTTCAAAATTCGATCGCCTAAATCGTCCTCAAATATAACTTTGTTAAAATTTGACTCTGGCGGAAATTTTGAATTTATTATATATTCCTATAATTTATATGCTTAAGCAATATTTCATATTATTAAAACTCGCGCGACTATTTCAGAAATTGCTGATTTTCCTGCAGCTTATTACAAACAAAAACAAACAAAAAAAAGTGTATTTTAAAATTTATCAATTATAAAATTTGGCTCGTTTTAGCGCCCCCTAAGTTTAGGCGCCTCGGGCTGTTGCCCTGCCAGCTTGAATCTTGGGCCGGGCCTGTGCACGGTAAAATTAGTTTTGAGTTTAGAAATGTAGCGTAATATATTGGGGGGTAACTAATATATCGAAGTGGGCCACCGGTAAAAACAGATTGAGAAGCACTGCCATAGCCTACTATAACTTGCTTTTCAATTTAAAAAGTTTTAAATATTAATATGTACCTTAATAATGAAAAATATCATTTATATACATTCAATTAAACGAGATTCTTGCTCGGCATTGCTCTGCTCGGGGTGCAATTGACATTTATGTTCGTATGGCCCGTTTTCTACACTTGTTAAACAATATAGGCGATTTACATCAAGGCGGCAGCGCTACGGTAGCGCATTTACGTACTAGCCTTGGGGGGTATTTGACGCTTCCAGTCATGTGTTCCTATGTGTTTCTTGTGCTAAAGTGTGCGATTTGTATCAAATTCGTCGACTTCTGCCGTTTATCGTACAGTTATCAATCTAGTGGTTATGGTTTAACATCAACAATGACAAAATATAAAATGGTTTGTACCGTATTCTACGCTAGTTTCCACCGATTCCCGGCTGCAGGTAAAAGGTGTGCGATTCGTATCCAGTTCGTCGATTGATACGCTCATTATAACTGTACGATAAATACTGCAATGTATACGATGGATACGCAACTTGGTATTTTCAACAGAAAATGCAAACCTTCTTTCATTCGAAAATAGTTTTCAGGAAGAAAATGCTGGGAATACATAAGTAAACACTTTAATGAACACGACTGTACTTGCTTTTCCATGCCCATTCTTAATTTGAGCTTCCACGCTCTTTGTATATCCATCAGCTCAGTGTTTGCCAGCTTCGTTACATATTTCAAGTTCATTTTGCCTGCAGGCGGGAATCGATGCGAACTGACGTCAAGATTTTTGTTGCTGTCAGCGTTGGAGGAATACGGTGCAAACCTTTTTATATTTTGCCATTGTTGATGCTAAACCATAACCACCAGATTGATAACTGTACGATAAACTGCAGAAGTCGGCGAATTTGATACGAATCGCACACTTCAGCACAGCAAACACATAGGACGTCAAGATTTTTGTTGCTGTTAGCGTTGCAGGAATACGGTACAAACCCTTTTATATTTTGCCATTGTTGATGTTAAACCATAACCACCAGATTGATAACTGTACGATAAACGGCAGAACTCGACGAATTTGATACAAATCGCACACTTTAGCACAAGAAACACATAGGAACACATGACTGGAAGCGTCAAATACCCCCCAAGGCTAGTACGTAAATGCGCCACTGTGGCGCTGCCGCCTTGATGTAAATCGCCTATACTATTTCGTCCCAAGATGAAAGAATCGTTGCGTCAGCTACCACAGCGTTTAACGAAAGGATGATGTTTTCGTTCAGATTTAGAGCCGAAAAAGGAGACCTAATATTACAATTGCATAAAAATAAATTAATAGAAAACAAGTATACATTAAATTATTTATCTACCTATATTTATCAATGGCAAAAATTTATTACAAACCAATTTCTATGTACTTTCGAATAGAATTATGCATTATATCGACACACATGTGTACTGCAGCTATAAAATCGAATTAAGTACTCAGGTCGGTATTCCACAGCTTTCCTCACACAATACGGGAAATGCGGCGGCGAAAACGAGCGCGTTTCCCGTTGATTTTATTTCCGAAATCCATTCCAAGTCGAAAGTTGCCGATGCGCAGGGATAATGTTATTCGTGCTAGAAGTCGTTTCTAAATATTTCATGAAACGGATCGTCCTATAAATCAGGCCAATATTAGAAGTAACTGCGGATAGACACCATTCTGCCTCCCAGCTTCCACTTTTGTATTAACCGAGCCCTGAATTTTTAATGACGACGTATTAAAATTTTTATAGGGATAAACATTTACATCGATATACGGTGCCACAGTATTCTTATGCGACCGGAACGCTGTTATCGTCAGTGTTAAATTTGATTGATAACTTTTAAGTAGATCTTTAGAAGTGGATGAAGTTTTATACGTATCTATGGATATCGATACTTGGTGAGAGTTTCTAAGTGTTTAAAACTTTCTGATAGTAATACCAAAGTCAATCCAATCCACACCAAAGCCGCGAGAAAAGAAAAACAAGTCAGCGCGGATTGCTGTTAATTGCAAAAAACAAGAAAAGCTGATCTAGTCTTTACAAGTTATGTATGACTATTTCATTATAATTTATTATACCGTTTTAGCACACGTAGCTGTATTTCAAATAGTGGTACTGAATATAATCAACATGTCTCCAAACTAGGTTGTCTCTGAGGTTCCGCGGAACTGTGACAGGTATTCCGCGAAACAACTGGCATATTATAATGCCATAAATAATATAGCAATACGTTTTTTTTAATGTAATAATAAAAATAGAATAAAAATACTGTTTCTTTAAAGGATTATTAATCTACGAAAGAACGAATATCAGTAACTTATACATTTTACTGTTGGTATCTTGACCTTGTTGGTGTATTAATTTATTAATTGAATTTTTACTGTGTTTAGCGATTAGTCTATCTATCAGATAATCAAGGTAACCAATATTATTTGCCAATACTTTGATAGTAATATACATTCACGGCCTTTTTGCAACCGAGTTGGCTGGGTTTTCTTTTTGTCATGTTGGACAAATTGATACAGTGATACAACGGAAGTTAATTATTTTTTTGTGTCGATGTCTATTAGATATTTGCTTTCTACCACATTGTCAGATTTATAATTCTTTTCACTACTAGCTTTTAAAGATATCATAATTTATTTTTGTTACTGCATATTGGAACCCAGAAATAATTTTAACTTCTATCAAAATGCCAAAAATTATATATCTGCAACAAAAAGTATCAATTAAATGCTGCTACTTACAGTATAAGAAGGACAGGTTGGACTTGAAGCAGCACGAACTGATCTCGAAACTGGAGATTATATTTTCTGTACGTTAGAATGAAGTGCATTATTTGTTATAAAAATTTGAAAATCTATGTAGGTGAGCCCACGCACATTAGAGACTATTTTAGGAACAAAAACAGAAAATTTACAAGTAGCATGCTTTGGCAAACGCACAAAACGGATGTTTTTACAAATTTTAAGTTACAGAAAGACCTGCAACGACTAATTTGGCAATATAATGAAAACAACGAATATTTGACTTTGAATAGACTTTCGGCAGATTCGCGAGAAATATTTGAATTTGAAGGGGGATGTACAACATTATTCAAAATTATTAAGTCAATTGGTTACAAACATAGGGAGGTAAACGATCGCAAAATTGTATGTGAACAATGTTGTTGCAGCCAAAATAATTTTTTTGAGAAAATTTTTACAATTAAAATTTTTTAGTGAAAATCTAACGTTTGTGTATCTTGACGAAACCTGGATCTACCAAAATGGTTCGTCAATTCGTCGTTGGATACAAAAGTAATCCTACCAAAATTAAAAGTGAATGGTTAAGATTTACAGTTTTACACGCTTGATGACATTTGGGGCTTTTAGATGGGTGCGGTCTATTATTTAATTCAAAAAACAACGAGAGAGATTATCATAAGACAATAGATGGAGACCTTTTTTTAAAATTGGGTGGTTGAACAACTTATTCCTGCTTTGGCCAATTTAAAATAAAAATGTGTGATGGTCATGGATAATGCACCTCACAATTGACCATGCAGTTGCATAAACCACCCAAGTAGTGGGAGCAAGCCGATTCTAGAACTTCCTCCGACCTTGAAGGTCTGAGGAGGTTCTAGAATCGGCTTGCCTTGACCTTGAAATGGCCAAGGTCGCTAACCTTGACATTTTGAGGTCAAATATTGACCTTGAATAGCTGACCTTGAAAATGTTGACCTTGAAAACATCCTTAAAACGACCTTGAAAATGAATTTGGCATTGAAAATGTTGGCTTTGAAAACGACTTTGAAAATGACCTTGGATTCAAAAGTTGACCCTAAAAATGATATTGACCTTGAAAACGACTTTAAACGACCTTGAAAATGACCTTGAATAGAAAAGTTGACCTTTAAAATGTTGATTTTGAAAAAAACGACCTTGAAAAATGACCTTGAAAAAGATCAATTTTGAATAAAATCCAACTTGAAAATATTCGAGATTATTGTTTGCCATGTAGTCCAAGGATTCGAAAGTTGTATGATAATAGTATAAATAGTATTGCACTCTGATTTAAATTTAGTTTAGTAAAATCATGTATCAATCACCAGTAGTCTATCGCAGTATGGATGCTTCCACTCCGATCTCTTTAAAAAACATTACGTTGAAAGTGGTTTGTGGGAAATTTTTACAAAACCGATTTCAGATTGAGGAATTGGAAGAACAGGGCTTAATTCCACGTACGATTGCCAAGTTAGTGTGGGAAAAGTGGTCTTACATTAACTGGGTCTATGTAGATGAGAGACCATTGGAACAATACCGTTTACTGCTCTGGATAAGTTAACCTTTCCGGTCTACTATTCAGATGGTGCCGGAGGTAGCGTGGTCATTCTATCAAGGCAAAGAAGTTTTATCCGATATCCTTAGCAGAAATCCGGGAGCCACCGGAAGAAAATTGATATCCCTATCGATAAAATTTTGGATCGATACGAATGGCGAACGGTATTGTTCGCATTGCAGGAAATTGGCATATGAAAGAAATGGAAATACCATATAATTCAGGTGAGCATCGCCGAGAATAATTTATTTATTTATGAAATTAATACAGTAAATAATTAATTTAAATTCATTTAGTGAATAATTAATATTTCATTTATTTTTTATTTAAGAGTAAAATTACTATTTCTAACTACTTTTGAATAGGTAGTATCATATGGTTGTTGACGGTGCACTAAGAAAATATATAAGTATATAAGTAAAAAACAATGAGTTTAAATAATATTACTACTTACCGGTTTGTGCTGCGATGTCAGACTATGTGGCCAAGTATATTCCATTTATTCCGCTTATATTCACTTTATTAAATGGAGAAGGGGAATTTTAATAACGTCACGGTTAATACTAATGAAGAGAGGGACTTTCAGGAACCTCACTTGAGCGATTGAGAGGCAATTTCAAGGACATTACTACAATTGTGACGAGTAAGGAATTTCAGACACTCACTCACATTATTGAAACCTTGAATTTGATCTTCGGCACCTGATGAACACCTAGTCAAAATACCGAGACCTTCTCTTTAACCTGGTAAAGATCTGGAGATCACCGACATCACATCATCACACAATCATCATCGTGACCTGGTAGAGATCAAATGCCCAGTACTGTATATGTCTATAATGCTATATGCACTTGAAAATACTTCAGTTACTTCCAGACCATCACAGCGACAACATCGTCCTGCGCTCAAGTAGAGTCGTTGACCTTCACTCTCACTACTAACTTTTCCCACCTGACCGTGGAACTTAACCTTGACCTTGACCTTCACCCTAACCGTCTCCTTCCTGACCTTGAGAATTTTCAAGGTCACAAGCCGATTCGAAGGATTACCTCACGACCTTGATTCGTGAGGAGGTTCTAGAATCGGCTCATTTACCCTACTCACCCACATTTCTAATAAAAAAAGGCGAAATGCAAGAATGGCTGCGTAACCATAGTATTGAATTTAACACAAAATTTACGAAGAAACAATTGTGGGATGTAATCAAACCTTTTCGGAATAATTGGCAAAAACGATATTTAGTAGACGAGACATTGCGGGAACAAGGGCATGAGGTTCTTAGATTACCCCCATAGCATTGTCAATAGAATCCTATTGAAATGGCATGCTAGTTTTGTAAACCATCTTATGTTGGCCGATTGGAAAAAATACATGGAGAATTTGTCGTTTGAACGCATACCTCCTTTTATTATTTCGCTGGGTGAATTTGATTCAGAATCAGATGATGAAAATTATGAAATAATAAATTTTCAGTGACTATTTAAAATTATAAGATATTTGTCAGAGATGTTTTCTTAATAATTTAACCAAAATTTGTAACAATATTTATTTAAGTTAGGGTTTAGAGTTGTGACGTACCTGAAGGGCAGTCGGCGCGTTAGGCCGTGGAGCGAGTGGAGGGTCCCTTCGAAGTATTGACGAGGGCCAGGCTCTCGGTGTCAGAGAGTGGGGGGGTTAAAAAAAGGCTCCACGTAATTTTACCTCGTTGCTACTTCGTCGCAAAGGTGGACGACAGACAGTCAGCGAAGTTCAGAAATCACGAACTGTCACAACGCTGACCGTTTGGCGCCAACACCACCAGATTTAAATCTCGCAGTGAGAATAGAAAACTGTAACTGAACTGAATGAGAAAACGCGGGGGGAACAAAAAATAACAGGTGTGAGTTTGTAGTGTAATATCGGCGTTTATTCACACACACAAACGACGGACACCGTGTCTGCGCTCCTGAAAACAAATACCTCCGAACGCCACCCTTTCGCGCAGGGTTTACTCTATTCGGCCGAATATAATAAGCTCCTAATCGCGCGATTGAAAGGGCCGACGGAGCGACCTCTTCTCTTACACAAGCGCAAGCACGTACGACACGAAACACGTAAACGCAACTCTTACACAAAAGAATAAACGATCTGGCTCAATTGAGCACACAAAAAAATTATATCAATATATTGGGATCTGGCCTGTGTTTCCTGGTGGTCTCGCTGGCGACTCGCTACGGCTCCGGGAGGGCGACGGCTTGCGTCGTAGACGCCTGGTGCTCGAATCGCGGCCTCCAGCCAAGAATGTTCTGGTCGAGCTGCTTAGCCCGTAGCTAAACGCCTACAAAGCACATGGCCTTAGTCAAAATGGCCGGACACGTGGCTTCAAGAAACGGAAAAGAAATAACTACTTACTCAGGTGTTATGAGCGTTTTAGTTCTCTGCCCCGTACTCGGTGCCTCAATCCCCTCAAGGGTGGTTAGCTGAGAACCGTTGATTATTCCCGTAAACCGGATGGTGATACCCTTATCTTCAACGGTCCTTCTGGCACGGTCTGTACTGGACACGAGTCAATTGAGTTCTGCTCATGGCGGCGTCTCGCCGGCGAATTTAAAAATCGCTCACAGGGGAAACGCGTCACCACAACAAAAAAAAATGCGAGCACGGTTGTCTACCGTGCAGGTCTATACGCCAATTAATTATTAAAGTGCAGTTTCTGCCAACGCTATTTCTGGACCGTTACAAATTCCCCCCCAACAAAATTAAAAACTCCGGGAAGCGGATGTTTTTTTTTCAAACCCCCAAAAAGAAAAATAAACTCATACAAATGACGAAAGAAAGACAGTACTAGTGGGAGTAACAATGTCCCGACACACTCGATGCGTAACCACAATCATATTCATTAAATCCCCCAAAGGGCTAAGCTAAATAGCTAAACTAGGGAGTCGTCGAAAAATTCCGCAAGGCGGCATGTCACTCAAGGACAAAACACGAACGATCCCATAGAATATAAAAGTTTACTTACACCGTATGGTTTTAGACAAGTGACAGCCACTAATTACAATCAATCAAACTAACAAAACTAACACAACTAACCTACTGAGCTCAGAAGTTAACAAGGCATCATCGGTCCGCTTCTCGACCGACTTAAACCCAGGAATTCATCAAAAAAAAAATGAAGGTTAGTGTACGCGTGGCTCCAACGAACTTCCCAGAGCAAGGCTTGCGATTCCGGGGCACCCAAAGCCCAGTAGACGGACGGACCCAACCCGAAGTTGTAGGGAATAGTGGCGCGAACCCCAACTATTCCAAACCCGTCTCATCCCCCCAGTACCCGAGATCCCGAAACCACCTTACTCTGTTCCGATCGCCGGACGCGTAAACGCCCGTGGAACAAGGTGATGAATTCCCTCCGTAGAGCATTGTGTCCAGACAACCCGATACGAATAACCTCCCGTCTCCCAGGGTGGAGTTGCCCCACCTTAGTCCCTCTCCACCAGTAGTTACCGAAATAACTACTCCGGAGTCGTTGGGAGCTGATGATCACGCCCGCAATTATCCACTCAGGGGTCAGGTCAGCGACCCGCATCGCCCGTCAAAACACAACCTCTACCACCACAACACATACAGAAAACAAGAAGATAAGAGTTACTCTTGTTTCGTAGATAACTCAAAAAAAGAAAAAGTACTAAACTACACTTAACCAGAAAAATCTAACAAACACCTAGTTCGAAAGCGAATGATCATCGTCCAGAGCAGGTTTCAAATCGTTCACATGCCATGTCCCTCCTGGATCACCAAAATCATTGGTTAGATCATACGTCCACAAAGACCTCTTATGGGCCACTACAAAAGGACCAACAAACTTAGGAGCTAACTTCGCGTTAAAATAGTTTAGAGCATTCGACAAAACATGATTTCTACGCCACACTCGATCACCAACCTTGTACTGTACCTGCCTTCTACGGAAATTATACGATTTCGCATTTTTCTGATACGCTTTCACCAAACGTCCCGCTATCTCTTCTCGTAATGCGTCGAACTTATCAGGATCGCGTGGCTTGTCCCTGATGGGGTCCTCCAACAATTCGTCAACATCCGGAGGTCCACCAAAGGTATTGCCATACAATACGTGCTCTCGCCCAAAATTGGCGAAGTAAGGCGTATGGCCAATCACCTCGTGTTTTGCCGTCCGAATGGCACAACCAATCTTTGGAAGACTCGCGTCCCACACGCGGTGGTTATTGCTCACATACGATGCGATCATAGTCTTAAGGACCCGGTTAATGCGTTCCGCCGGATAAGCCTGCGGATGATACCGAGCAGTATAGAATACCCGAGTGCGATAGGAGTCGCACATCTTAGTGAACTCTTTACTACGAAATTGAACACCGTTGTCTGAAATGATGTATTGAGGGGTTCCAAATACAAGGAAAACTTGTTCTTCTATGGATTTCGTGACAGCTGAAGCAGTAGCTCGTCTCAACCGGAAAAACATACTAAACTCTGTGAAGGTGTCGGCCACAACCAAAATATAACAATTACCCTTGGTTGAACGCGGCAAAGGTCCCACCAAATCAGTACACAAAATTTGCCAGGGTCTCGTCGCTCGAGCCCTAGGCGCCAAAAAGCCAGGTGGAGCCTTTTGTTCAACCTTGTGTGCCGAACACACCTCACACTCACGAACATACCGAGCTATATCTGCTTTCATCTTCGGCCAGTAATATCGTGTCTTAAGCCTTTGACAGGTCTTATACACGCCCCCATGACCAGCAGTTGGCAAATCATGGTTTTCCGAAATAAGGGCACGCCGACGCGGTTTCGCTACTACTATCTTCCACGAGTCTTGGGGTTCCTCAAGGTCCCCAAACCTGGGAGGCAAAAACTTATATACGACCCCAGCGTCGACTTTCCAAAGAGGATACTTCCGCGGTCTCTTCGCGATCGCGTCACGCATCTTAACTAACCACGCGTCGCCTTCGGAATGATTAACGACGTTTACAGCGTCTAAAACCGGTACTGAACGTGATAACGCATCAGGAACCACGTGGTCCTTCCCCTTACGATGAATGATATCGAAGTTAAATTGTTGGAGCCGTACACTCCAACGCGCTAAACGACCAGAAGGACTCTGCAAACGGTTAAGCCACAGCAAGGAATAGTGATCGGTGATCACGGTGAACTTAGCACCCTCAATGTAAGGTCGAAATTTCTCTACAGCCCATACTACGGCCAAACATTCCTTCTCCGTAGCACTATAACGCCTCTCCGGTCCTTTCAATGAACAACTATTGTAACTTATTACCTTCTCTCCCTCATCAGTAACTTGCGTCAATACGGCGCCTAGCCCAAAATCGCTAGCGTCGGTCTGAACGACGAAAGGTAAAGTAAAATCAGGACAAGACAAAATAGGAGCGCTAACAAGACAATCTTTAATAGTGTTGAATGCCGATTCACAGTCTTCCGACCACATAAATTTAGTATCTTTTCTGACCAATGCTGACATTGGTGCAGTGACTGTGGAAAAATTCGGAATAAACCTACGGTACCAACTAGCCATACCGATAACTCTACGTACACCTGTGACATTAATGGGTGCTGGCATGTTAACAATCGCTGAAACCTTTTCTGGATCGACATGTAACCCTCCCTGATCAACAACATAACCCAAGTAGCGTAACTGTGGCCTACAGAAATGACATTTATCGCGACGCAGCGTTAAACCTGCTTCTGTCAGACGACTCAAAACAGTTTCCAAAACTCTAATGTGCTCCTCGAACGTCGAAGTTACGACCACGATGTCGTCTAAATATGCAAAACATGACGGCTCGAGATCAGCACCTATCACTCTATCAATGAGTCGCTGAAAAGTGGCTGGCGCATTATGAAGGCCAAATGGCATGCGTCGAAATTGATATAGACCACGGTTCGGAACGGTAAATGCTGTTAGCTGCCTCGATTCTTCCTGAACAGGGATCTGCCAGTAAGCCGATCGAATGTCCAAACTCGACAAATATTTCGCGTCCCTTAACCGATCTAATATATGAGAAATATACGGCAGAGGATACGCGTCTCTTTCGGTTACACTATTGACTCGTCTAAAATCGACACAAAAACGGTATGTGTCATCCTTCTTTTTCACCATCACAATGGGTGAAGACCACGGCGATTTAGAAGGTTCAACTACCCCTAAACTTAACATTGAATCTAACTCCGCGTTTACGTGACGTTGTAGTGTGGGAGACATCGGATAGTAGCGCTGCTTAATTGGCGTAGCTTTAGTGCTGATGACATGCTCTACCAAATTGGTACACCCGAGAGTATCACTCATCTTCTCGAAAGCACTTGTTAATGATGACTGAAGTTGGACGTGTTGGTGTGAAGTTAACCCATCACTGGTGTTTAACTCATCTACAGCCATAACTTCCAAACCCGAAAACTCCCAATGACCACTACGTAGGTCTGGAATAATTCCTAACCGTTTCCAAAAATCGGTTCCCAAAATCAACGGCCTCGTAATTTCCGGAATTACTAATACATGTAACGTTCTCGTCACGCCTTCAACCATCATCGGAAGTGTAGCCATTCCAATTACCTCGCAACTACGTCCATTCGCCACCGTACAATATTTCACCGACGAAGGTTTCAACCGTACCGCTAAATTTTTGAACATCTGCCACCCTGGACCGCCAAGTATGGTCTGGTTTGCTCCTGAATCTAATAACCCCAACAACGACACCCCATAAACTACTACATTTAAATATGGACGCTCATCGCCCCGCGAACTAGACAACACAAAATCTAAACAAATACGCGTACGTTCACTAAGCCCCTTAAAATTATCTGCCGAAATTCCCAAAACCTCGGAGCAACTCGTTCGACTCAAGTTCTCCTCGACCGGTTTAACGAATTTGATGGAGTGCAATTTGGGCACCTTGGTTTTGTTACTCCCACTTTCCCACAACCAAAACAATATAAGCGTCTCGGCGCGCGACAATCCTGACTTGAATGTCCCGGTCGTTGACAATTATAACAACGCGACTGAGAGGGCGGACGAATATTTGTAGGAGGAGTGACTTCGTGACAAGACACACTCGGCACAGCCTCCACATACGCCAAGTCTGGCTCTAACACACGACCTTTCCCTGGTGGGGGTGTGTACGATTCGTTCGCGACCGTACTAGCCTCCAGCCTACGTCCTAATCTAAGTAGATCAGCAAAAGTAACAATGTCTAGTGACCACAAAGCCATTCTGTACCTAGGATGTAGATTTTTGGTTACGGTTCTGAGCTGAATATCTTCAGGGAGAGGATTAGGCAATCGCATGAACAGATTTTTCATCACAGAAACATAGAGACTGATGGTCTCATTAGGTCCCTGTGTGCGAGATTTGATCTCTTCGAAGAGACGTTCTTCGTAATCAGGAGATTGGAAGGCCTCTCTCAACCCTAGGACTAACTCATCCCAGTTCCCAAAAGATCTACGGTTCGCTCGATACCAAATGAGGGCGTTCCCCGTGAACAAGTCTAATGCTGACGCAAACAATAATGCCGAAGATTCGATACTCGCAACGCGTCGTTCTTCTACTCGCTTTCGACAACGAAACTTTGCCCTGCTCTCCTCCAAAAGTGAGATTCCAAAACCTAACCGCGACAGGTTTTACATCTGTAGAAGCCAGATGATCTTGTTCATTTTCTGAATCAGAATCTGAACTTGAACTATTCGATTCAGCAACTACTCGCGATGAATGAGCGACAGCTTGAATTACGGACAAATTAAGCAACGAACTCTGAGTTGCAGTGGTTTTGCGCTTAGCTAATTTAGCCCCGGAACGCATAGTACCGGCGCACGTTGCTAATCGTACTAAAAGTCTGGAGACCTTAACTCGTTCTTCGTCAGTCGTAACGACACAACGATTAATTCGCCCGTGTGCGTGTCCACACTTAGTGGCGAGCTTCAAATAGGTCGAAGAGGTAGTAGGCTCCTCGAAGTCCTTTACTAACCCCTCGATCTCTGTCAACTTCAATTCTAGTGCCGCAAGGTCGTCAGTTATCTCAAAGGGATTAGGCACCGGCACATAGGAGGCAGAAGACTCCAATCTAATTAGAGTTCGTAAGGTGCTACGCTGCGCATCAGCAGTAGTTACCCCTGTAACTCCTCGACGTTCAAGCTCATACACCCGCTCATCGGCTGATAGCCTATTAACTTCTACTTTGAAATCCATCACAACTAATGGACCAGTGAACAAAAAGAAAAGATTCAAATTTCAATTCAAATTGAAAGAAAAATATACGGTATACGTGTACCGAGAAAGAACAAAAATTTAAACTAACTTATCGTAATTATTACGATTACTATAAAAATCCAAAAAAAATTTACCTAGTCGTAGTGAGCTCGAACCCACTAAATCATACGCCAAAAATCAAAATATAAATCAACCAATCAACCAAATATGTATGATTCGTGGTCGCCCGTTCACTAGCTCACCAAGTTTCTACAAAAACCAACAATAAATTTATAACCAGCGAATAATAAACTAATTTCTACACTATAGTAGAAATTATACCAACAAACACTGAAAACAGGCCAGAAAATTCTCTAAATTAAAAATATTTAAATTTAAAGTTAACGTTAAAGTCAAAATATTTTCTTGTGTGTATTCTATATTACCCACAAAACTCACAGAAATTCTCAACAACTCACAAAACAACCACCCCAAATTTTCTCAATATACTAAATGCTGAAGGCTGATTAAAAATTTGAAATACTGTCAAATTTTCCAACTCCCAGTTCAGTTTCCTTGGCGTAAACTTAAGGCCTACCACAAAAATATATTCCCAATCAAAAAGGGCACAAAAATAAACCAAAGGGCCAAAAAGTTTTCGCGAAGGGCTGAAGGGTCAAAATGAAAATTAGTGCCAAAACTACTAAAACGCATAAAATTGAAAAAGGGCACAAAAATTTTCTAAAGGGCAAAAAGGGCCAAAACAAAAATTGAAAAAGGGCTGCAAAATTAATTAAATGAGGTCTATTTAAAATGAAAAACAAAATCCTGAAGGGCTAGAAAAATTTACAAAGGGCTGACAAAACCCTTAAGCCTCAAAAGATGTTAATGAGCTAAATAAATAAAGATACCAACGATAGCTATTGTTGCTATTGCCCCACGTTGGGCTCCAAAAACATGTGACGTACCTGAAGGGCTGTCGGCGCGTTAGGCCGTGGAGCGAGTGGAGGGTCCCTTCGAAGTAGTGACGAGGGCCAGGCTCTCGGTGTCAGAGAGTGGGGGGGTTAAAAAAAGGCTCCACGTAATTTTACCTCGTCGCTACTTCGTCGCAAAGGGTGGCTCCACCCTACCTGCGTGGGTGGACGACAGACAGTCAGCGAAGTTCAGAAATCACGAACTGTCACAACGCTGACCGTTTGGCGCCAACACCACCAGATTTAAATCTCGCAGTGAGAATAGAAAACTGTAACTGAACTGAATGAGAAAACGCGGGGGGAACAAAAAATAACAGGTGTGAGTTTGTAGTGTAATATCGGCGTTTATTCACACACACAAACGACGGACACCGTGTCTGCGCTCCTGAAAACAAATACCTCCGAACGCCACCCTTTCGCGCAGGGTTTACTCTATTCGGCCGAATATAATAAGCTCCTAATCGCGCGATTGAAAGGGCCGACGGAGCGACCTCTTCTCTTACACAAGCGCAAGCACGTACGACACGAAACACGTAAACGCAACTCTTACACAAAAGAATAAACGATCTGGCTCAATTGAGCACACAAAAAAATTATATCAATATATTGGGATCTGGCCTGTGTTTCCTGGTGGTCTCGCTGGCGACTCGCTACGGCTCCGGGAGGGCGACGGCTTGCGTCGTAGACGCCTGGTGCTCGAATCGCGGCCTCCAGCCAAGAATGTTCTGGTCGAGCTGCTTAGCCCGTAGCTAAACGCCTACAAAGCACATGGCCTTAGTCAAAATGGCCGGACACGTGGCTTCAAGAAACGGAAAAGAAATAACTACTTACTCAGGTGTTATGAGCGTTTTAGTTCTCTGCCCCGTACTCGGTGCCTCAATCCCCTCAAGGGTGGTTAGCTGAGAACCGTTGATTATTCCCGTAAACCGGATGGTGATACCCTTATCTTCAACGGTCCTTCTGGCACGGTCTGTACTGGACACGAGTCAATTGAGTTCTGCTCATGGCGGCGTCTCGCCGGCGAATTTAAAAATCGCTCACAGGGGAAACGCGTCACCACAACAAAAAAAAATGCGAGCACGGTTGTCTACCGTGCAGGTCTATACGCCAATTAATTATTAAAGTGCAGTTTCTGCCAACGCTATTTCTGGACCGTTACAGAGTATATATTGCAATTGTTTGATCGACTCATTTCATCGTCGTTCCATGGAGGCAGTGTGAAATATCTATAGCGCCTTAAGGAAACACATACTATCTGTACATTATTATTGAAAGTAACCGTGAAAAAAATGGTACCCACTAGAGACAAGTCTGTGAAGCGGAAAATAAGCTCAGGAAGGCTCAAGAAAACCTTGAGTCGAAAAACTTGGCTTCACATGAGGGCAGTCGGTACAGAGAAAAGGAGAAGAATTTGACTTGTTTATTTTAATTAGGGCTGCATTTAATACAAATTGGCATACCTCCACACTCTCCACACTTGTCCAAATTCAATAAATTGAATGTTTTTCAATGCATTATTTTTCATTTTCTTTTCTGCCGTTCCCTTTTCATCAGCAATAATTTAACCTTTAAATCAGGTAAGAAAGTTATTTAAAATATATAAACTCAAATTGAAAACAACTTAACCTAAAAAAAAATGACAAGTTGGATTGGGGAATTCAGTTATTTCTGAAATACCGCCAATAAAATTAATAGACATTCATAGACTCCCCTGAGGCAAAATCATCGTGAATGTAGAGTCTCTATTTCTTACAATTGCACTTATTCGTCATATAAGGGCGTATTTTCTTCAAAAATTGATACCTGTAAATCTAAAAGTGCAACATCAGAAATCATATAACATTAATCAAATAAAGACTTGGAGCGAATTATAAATTGTGAAAATTCCTTATTTCTATTAATTGTGGACGGGCGTCGTGACCCCGCGAAGCTCAGATACTCCGCACACCCGCCGTGGGTGTAATAAATTAAGGACTGCGGGGATATTCGCGAGCGGCAGGATTATGAGGAGGGATATTTATTGTACACCTATCCCTTTAAAAGTTTTATTTATGTTTTGTTGGGGGGTGGGCATACTGCTTCCAGCCGCTTGAAAACGCTCTTATTTCCTGTGCTTACACAGAGAGGGCAAACGAATTTGCGCTAATCTTCTTAACGGCGAGGGACGCAACTCGCGAAATATTTAAATACGAATAAAATGCTATGTTGTTATTAAGGTATATCGTCGGTTAAAGTAGGAAACAGTCTAAATCATATTTTACTGATAAATGCCAGTAGGTAGTTGTTCTTTCTGGTGATAAAATTTAATTGCAAATTTAGTTGAAATTCTTGTAATAACATTCAGAGAAATTGTGGATCGCAGATGATGTATGTGTAAAATTATTACATTAAAATCCTCTCCAACTTTACATTTTTGGATTAATACTGTTTTCTGCTTAAGCCTTGAATATGGAAGGGGCAGCAATACTAGTAACTAATACCAAGGGCGCGAAATCATTCTGTAACGTACTGAAAGAAGAATTGTCGCCGAGGCAGCTCTGCTGCTAGATAAAACGTGGCATATTACTCGTGAGCGAAATGCCGATATAAGCTCCTGAGATATATAACTCACATATAATTTTGCATTTCTCTCACTTATAATATAATCTACTATTATTCACAACCGTATATGTAATGTTGACATTTCTGACTTTTAAAAAGTTTTATTTTTCACTTCACTGTAATTGAATGATAACTCCTAGGATACGAGATAAGTAAACATATCCATAACAACCTGGGCGTAATAAGAGGGCGTATTGAATTCACTACGCCATGGAGTGTTTTTTCATGTAAACATGTTCATAACAACTGGGGCGTAATAAGAGGGCGAAATGAATTCATTACACCTGTTTGCGACTCATTTTGTTTTGTGATTTATTATATTTGAATGTGTTTCTCCAGATTTGTAATCTCTTAAGTTGCCAAATTGCACTTTTACGACTACCGCCTGTAATAGCATTATTGCCCTGCTGTATGAATCTGGGAAGCCTACTTACAAAGCTTTAAGCGGCATCCCTATTACTTTGATAAGGTGTACTTCTTAGAATAAGCCATTAGGCTGATTCGGGGTTTCTCGACCTCGTACAGCCGGGCACTAATGAACGCACCCCACTATATTTCCCCCTCTTAGATTAAGCCAAATTTTGAATTATTTTAGTAATAGCAAGTAAGTTGGTCTTTGCATTTGAAAAATTGAAAAAGCAACACGTTTATTTAAAACTCAAGTGAGTTTTACTTAAAAATACCTCTACAATTACCTAAAATAGATGCAAACAGCCAATAATTTTGCCATCACCAGCACAAAATAACGGTCGTTTCCGTCGAACCCAGAAATACACCGTTACCGTACAAAACATTGGTCCTTCGAACCGGATTCAACAAACCTTGTTGAAGTCACACAGAGTAAACCAGCTTCACCAAGAGGGCCGTAAGCGACGTCATATTCGTCACTACCGTCTTGGTAACGGTAACTCCAGCGATTTCACGTCCACCAGCGAAGAAGCCACCCTTGAGAGCGGTTCCTTGGGCCACTCAGCTACAGCGACACTACGTCCACCACCGAGGAGCTACATCGTGATAACGGTAGCAGCACTGTGAGGGCCGATCGTAGAGGCGCCACCGCTTGGATTTGCCCTTATTCTTCTAGAATAATTCTTCTAGGAGCTCCCGAGTATTCAAAGTAAGTCAATTTTTCGCATTCCTTCTTTCGCATCTGCTTGTGTCAAGTAAGTTATATATGACGAAAACCCAGTTGAAAACCCTCTTATCGAAACGTAACAAGGTGGAAGTCATCTTAGTTGGGGCCAAGGAATTTTACAACGATGCCATCAATGCCGACATAACCGAAGAAGTAGTCAATAACTTCGAGTCGCAACTCGATGAGTTTCGGCCGTTACTAGAGAAACACAATTATTTAACGGATAACATAGAAATCGCCGATGAATCTAAAATTGATGAGTACACTGCAGTCAGAATAGTATTTGGAAATTGGTTTCATATAATTAACGCTAATTATACTACCATTATTAAACAATTTAATTTTAAAAATATCAGTTCTGCGTCAGACAATCATAACAACTCAAATATGTCACCACTCGTTAAATTGCCTACATTAAGCCTATCCACTGTTTTCCGCTCCCTGCATGGTAAGAACACTGTTGTAACATTGATTTGATGGAAGTAATCTCCACTTACCGATAAAGCTGTGGTTACTATGAACAACGGGAAGTAAATAAAAAATTGCATCCCTCAGGGAGGTAAGTAAAATAATTTCAATAGCGTGATTTCTCTCACCACCCTCGCCCGTTGGGAAATTTAAAAAAAAGCAAAAAAGGGCTGTTAAAATTTAACATCTAAACGAACGGTCCGATTTCGATGCCGATAGTCTCATTTGATTCAAAAGAGTCATACGGTTCATACCAGACCAGACTTGATATACTTACGAAGACGTTTTAATTTTCGAAATTTTCGAAAATGTCGCGATTTTTGCCATCTCGATGAACTTGTATTTCGAGAACCCCTCAATCAATTTGGACGAAATTGAGGGGGGTCATAGAGGGCCCAAATACAAGCACAATGAGAAATAGTGGGCCCCCGTAGGCGATCGCATTTGTACAGGGGAGATAACTCAAAGAGTTGTGGGAATACGAAAATGGACGAGCTCTCAAAATATGCGCCATATACAAGGCTAAGTCCCCATAAAATTATTTAAAAATGTGCCATTTGGCAGACCACCCAGATGGCAAAACGTAAAATCGATGATTTTCCGATCAAATGGACTAAAATAAAAATCCGGAAAATCGCGATATTTCGAGTTGCTCCAAATGAACTTAGATGCTTTTGCCTGAACTAATTGGACCCTCTCGATATAAATGAGCACACATTCAGCCTCCTAGCCCTAGCGGTTCTCGAGATATCGGCACTCACCAGTTGGGAAATTTAAAGAAAAAGCAAAAAAGGGCGGTTAAAATTTAACTTCTAAACGAACGGTTCGATTTCGATGCCGATAGTCTTATTTGATTCAGGAGAGTCATACGGTTCATACCAGACCACACTTGATATACTTACGAAGACGTTTTAATTTTCTAAATTTTCGAAAATGTCGCGTTTTTTGCCATCACGATGAAATTTCATTTCGAGAACGTCTTAACGCCATATACGGGGCCAAGTCCCCATAGAATGATTTAAAAATGTGCCACTTGGCAGACCACCCAGATGGCAAAACGTAGAATCGATGATTTTCCGATCAAATCGACTAAAATAAAAATCCAAAAAATCGCGAATTTTCGAACTGCTCCAAATGACCTTAGAGGCACATGCCAAGACTAAGCGGACCCTCCCGATTTTAATAAGTATACATTCAGCCTCCTAGCCCCAGCGGTTCTCGATATATCGGCCCTCAAAGTTTAAAAATTTAAAAAAATAGTAAAGAAGGGCTGTTAACATTAAACTTTTAAACGAACGGTCCAATCTCGATGCCGATAGTCTCATTCGATTCAGGAGAGTCATACGGTTCATACGAGACCGCACTCGATATACTTACGAAGATGTTTTAATTTTCGAAATTTTCGAAAATGTCGCGTTTTTTGCCATCTCGATGAAATTCCATTTCGAGTACGCCCTAACCGATTTGGACGATATTGACGGGGTTCATAGATGGTCCGAATAGAAGCACAATGATATATAGTGGCCCCCCGTAGGCGATCGCGTTTGTACAGGCGGGCCTCAGGAAGAGAGAAATATTTTTCTAAAAAACGTACTTTTTTCACTAAAAGCGAGATAACTCAAAGAGTTGTGGGAATCCGACAATAGACGAGCGCTCAATATATGCGCTATATATGGGGCTAAGTCCCCATAGAATGATATAAAAATGTGCCACTAGGCAGACCACCCAGATGGCAAAACGTAAAATCGATGATTTTTCGATCAAATCGACTAAAATAATAATCCGAAAAATTGCGATTCTTTGAGGTGCTCCAAATGACCTTAGAGGCACGTGCCAAGACTTATTGGACCCTCCCGATTTCAATGAGAATACATTCAGCCTCCTAGCCCCAGCGGTTTTCGAGATATCGGCCCTCAAAGTTGGAAAATTCAAAAAAATAGCAAAAAAGGGCTGTTAACATTAAACTTTTAAACGAACGGTCCGATCTCGATGCCGATAGTCTCATTCGATTCAGGAGAGTCATGCGGTTCATACCAGACCACACTTGATAAACTTACGAAGACGTTTTATATTTATAAATTTTCGAAAATGTCGCGGTTTTTGCCATGTCGATGTAATTTCATTTCGAGTACGCTTTAACCGAATTGGACGAAATTGAGGGGGGTCATCGATGGCCCGAATAGAAGCACAATGAGATATAGTGGGCCTCCGTAGGCGATCGCGTTTGTACAAGGGGGCCAAAAGAAGAGAGAAATATTTTTCCAAAAAACGTAATTTTTTCACTTAAAGCGAGATAACTCGAAGAGTTGTGTCAATACGAGAATAGACAAGCGCTCAAAATATGCGCCATATACAAGACTAAGTCCCCATAGAATGATTTAAAAATGTGCCACTTGGCAGACCACCCAGATGGCAAAACGTAAAATCGATGATTTTCCGATCAAATCGACAAAAATAAAAATCAAAAAAATCGCGATTTGTCGGACTGCTCCAAATGACCTTAGAGGCACGTGCCAAGACTAATTGGACCTTCCCGATTTTAATGATCACACATGCAGCCTCCTAGCTCCAGCGGTTCTCGAGATATCGGCCCACAAAGTTGGAAAATTTTAAAAAAATAGCAAAAAAGGGCTGTTAACATTAAACTTCTAAACGAACGGTCCGATTTCGATGCCGATAGTCTTATTCGATTCAAAAGAGTCATACGGTTCATACCAGACCATACTTGATATACTTACTAAGACGTTTTAATTTTCTAAATTTTCGAAATTGTCGCGTTCTTTGCCATCTCGATGAAATTCCATTTCGAGAATGCCTTAACCGATTTGGACGAAATTGAGGGGGGTCATAGATGGCCCAAATAGAAGCACAATGAGATATAGAGGGCCACCGTAGGCGATCGCGTTTGTACATGGGTGGCTCAAGAAGAGAGAAATATTTTCCCAAAAAACGTACTTTTTTCACTAAAAGCGAGATAACTCGAAGAGTTGTGGGAATACGAGAATAGACGAGCGCTCAAAATATGCGCCATATACGGGGCTAAGTCCCCAAAGAATGATTTAAAAATGTGCCACTTGGCATACCACCCAGATGGCAAAACGTAAAATCGGCGATTTTTGGAGTTGCTCCAAATGACCTTAGAGGCACATGCTAAGACTAATTCGACCCTCCCGATCTTAATGAGCACACATTCAGCCTACTAGCCCCAGCGGTTCTCGGATATCGGCCCTCAGCGTTAAATTAACATGGGAAATTAAAAACAATAGCAAAAAAGGGCTGATAAAATTTTACTTCTAAACGAACGGCCCGATCTCGATATATACCAGACCACACTTGATATACTTACGAAGACGATTTAATATTCGAAATTTTCGAAAATGTCGCGTTTTTTGCCATCTCGATGAAATTCCATTTCAAGAACGCCTCAACCGATTTTGACGAAATTGAGGGGGGTCATAGAGGCCTCAAATACAAGCACAATGAGATACAGTGGCCCCCCCGTAGGCGATCGCGTTTGTACAGGGGAGCCTCAAGAAGAGAGAAATATTTTTCCAAAAAACGTACTTTTTTTCACGAAAAGCGAGATAACTCACCACTCTTTAAAATACTTATACGCATTTTGTTAATGCCCCTTTGACTTCTCCGGCAGTAGGAAGGAACAGGCAACATCTGCAGCCTCTTCACTTGCCATTTCTTGTTTATTTTCATTGGAATTCATTTTACAACTGAACGAAAACAATTTCTGACATTCACACTTTGTTTGAAAAATAGTTTTAGCAACTAAAGCCCTACTGACATTTTGTTCAAGATGCGAAAATAAATTAAGCAAACATAAACAATTAAACCAACATCAGGAGTGGAAAAACGGTTATAAACAATTCGAGAGGTAAGTTTTGACCAGTCTCGGACTTTATTGCTAGCCCTCGCTGTCGCTCGGGCGCAAACTCGAACTCGACTGGTAAACGATACTTACCTCCCTTAATGCTTAAATAACTTTTGACGGTTCATATGATCAGTGGAACCCATTTTCTGAAACATATGTATCATTAATTCACTCAAAAGCCGCAATGGATAATATTCATAAGTTTCACTATTTGAGATCTTGTTTATCGAATGAAGCGGCAAACAACATCAATCCTTAACTATATCGGAACCCAACTATGATATCGCAGGGAAACTAATTATCAGCCGTTCTGATAATAAACGATTAAGAATTCACAAGCATGTGTCATTAATATTCGATGCACATTTAACACATAAAGAATCTTACACCTGCCTCCGATAATTATTGGATACAGTTTTAATTATTTTCAGAGAATTGGGCGCATTAGGCGAACCAATTGATCAATAGCACATCTTGCTTGTTCATTTGATTGATACCTTGCTTGTTCATTTGTGTTAGGTATCAAATTGTATCATTGGCTAATAATTGATTATTAATATTAGAGGCGGCATCTGTGGCTTTGTTTGTTTATATAAGCCGGGGCGCGACGCGCTCAGCTGAAGAACGAGTAACGAAGGGGACATTGAGTTACGTGCTTTTATGGAGTGTGGATGCAAGTTGGGTGCTGATTATGGGGAAAGCATGTGTGTGCTAATGTATTGGTGTGTGTTGCGATGTGGACGGTTATGGATTAGGTGTTGGAATGGATTAAAGGTCAGTACATAAACTACAATATGTATATTAGATAGAGGTGCGTCCTGGAGGTGCGTTCTGGTAATTGCAACAAAAGAGGTTAGTCCTAATTGCAACAAAAGAGGTTAGTCCTAATTGCAACAAGAGAGGTTCGTCCTCATTGCAACAAAAGAGGTTAGTCCTAATTGCAACAAAAGAGGTTAGTCCTAATTGCAACAAGAGGGGTTCGTCCTAATTGCAACAAGAGAGGTTCGTCCTCATTGCAACAAAAGAGGTTAGTCCTAATTGCAACAAAAGAGGTTAGTCCTAATTGCAACAAAAGAGGTTAGTCCTAATTGCAACAAAAGAGGTTAGTCCTAATTGCAACAAAAGAGGTTAGTCCTAATTGCAACAAGAGAGGTTCGTCCTAATTGCAACAAGAGAGGTTCGTCCTAGTAAGAGGTGTATGTCACTGCTTTGCACATGAAGGTGAAATACAATAGTCGTAGAGAATAATGGTTGAAGCCGTGAGTGCTAGCGATCCAGTTGGCGAGAGAACTGGCGGGGGAAGGGGAGTTGCTCCCCCGGTAAGTCCTTCCAATTATAGTTAATATACAATACTAAAAGAATACTCTTTATATGTGGGGAAATCATTTGGAACCAAATTCAATATAAAGCCTGCGCATCCTGACCAATGAAAATACAGTATATTATGTAAGTGATTATTATTATTAATAGGTAAAATGGCGCAAATTTATGTATTAAATATGACGTCAAGTTAAGGCTACGATTGGAAAAAGAACTAGCCTAACAACATCAGAAGTGGGATCTGAACGATTGAACGATCTGAAGATGTGATTGGCTTGGGATTAGCACGTGCAAAAATTAAGGTTGCACAATGAGAATTGGAATAATTTTATTCATGTTAAATTGGACAGGTGTTTAATAAGGAGGAAGAGAGAAAATGATACGAATTAAGATTGTGAAGTTGGAAATATTTTTTAACAATATGTATCGAAATATTAAAACGAACGAGTTGATATTAATCAAATCGTTTGGAATATTGTGGTCGACCTCACTGTATACAAGTGCTGTTTATGTTATCGTTCCGGAGAGGTATACACAGCGTTTCACGGTCATGGACTGAAAAGTCTAGAGTTTGTTTCTAGACGGAGGAAAAAGTAAATAAATACACATTGCTGTGACTTCGATTGTAATTTAATTAACACAAATTGGGTTGGTTTGTGTAAAAATTATTTATATACTTCCAGAAATTAAGTCATTCTGGTATGAGATAGAGATTAAGCAAGATAAATAATTAGTTAATAGGATGCACATTGCAAATAATGTTGAATGTAATTATGAACAAGTGGCGTGACAATTGTTCAGCCAGAATAAAGTGTATTATTCTGGTTGGAAATAATTCGGAACACTGAACGTGATTATTGATGAATTTTGTTTGAAAATATTAACCTCGCCTGAATGTGGAGGCATTCACATGAGATTATCTCAAGTGTTTGTTTGGTGACTGCGTGCCGATACGGCGGGCTCTTTAAAATAAATAGGAAACAATTTACAGGAGAGTTAATGACTAATCTCGGACGGCGTTAAATTGTAAGCGTCTGGAAGAAATTTTTAAATGCGTACAATGGTACGATGCGATTAATCAGAATTACAGATGGTCGTGTAATGACATGATTTGGTGAATTGGATGATTGATTTAAAAACAATAAGATTGCCTAAAATGAAGGAAATGTGTGTATATAATTGATAATCTGGTGTGTAAGAGTGCAAGTTGCTACAAAGGATATAAGTAACGAAAACTATTTAAGCGATTGAAAAATATTCGGAGTGTTGGATTCGGAGGTTGAAAATGTTACAAGAAATTAAAAAGTTGTGGTTGATTGTTCGATATAGTTACGTCTATACAGCATTTTGAACAACGAGAGCGCACATACGGATTAAAATATAAACATGCGAACTTCGATGGTGTGAAACAGATCACGACTTATTGCTGCTGCGGGAGGTTGATTTATTTCTGTACAAATTATATTAAGTAAATGAAAACAAAATGCACCGGATGTTAATGTGAACTATGCACATTAGTGAAATATGTTATACAAAGTAGACAGAATGACGCAGCGTATTATACTGGAATTGATTGAGATCTGAGTGATTGTGGTACGAATTGGTTTTAAACTGTTAAAAAAAATGTAATTGATAGCTATCGTGCCAACTGTTGCAATGTGTGAAGAATTTAGTGAGAGATGAATGGGTACAACCGAAGATTAGAATACTGCCATAAATACATTAAAGGAGAATTGAGCGTATCTTCAAAGCAATTGGTATGAATTTGGACCGGCGAATTAGAGGCGAACTTGACATTGTAACGTGGAAACATACAAATTACGTTAAATAGTACGATTCCGTGCAACGGGTTTTTGATTACATTATTATAAAATTTGGTATTTTTATAAGGGAAGTGCGAATTCAAAAATGGAGATAATTACTGTACACAATAAATGAAAATATGTTGTTTCGTAACACGAAATACGCACGGGCAACTTAAGTGTAATTTGATACGTGACGCTGAGATGTTTTTGTTGTGAGCAAGGATCGTTGACCGCGAAGGGACCCATAATTTGAAGTGTTAATTATGGGAAGATAAGATTAGAAATATGGGGTTGATGGCCCAGAGCACTTGAATGCGAGCGTATGAGGAATGCTTTCGCAGGTAATATAAACAGGAATATATTGACACCAGAAATAATGGATACAATTACTATTGTTTTATCGTAAGAGAAATGAATTCGTACGTACACGGTAACTGCAAATCAAGTAAAAATCGCCTTGTTAATTGCCAATGACCGGAACGGAAGCAGCAAGATATTCGTAATTAAGGAGAAAAGATTAATATCATTAGCAGTTGTAAAGGTGCACCCGCGAGATATATTGCTTCACCCTTAAAAACAAGGGAATATATATCTCGGGATGCCCCGGTAAGAAAATACGCGGCCGCGCGATTTCCACCTCCCGAAACGCGGACACAATGATCAGCTGAACGATACGTCACAAGTAATTGTTCGGGAGTATATTTAACTCCGGCGTACCGACCTGAGAAGAGAGATCCCAGTAGGCCGCCCGTGCACGCACGTCGCTCTGAGAGATCCCAGCAAGCCGCCCGTGCACGCACGTCGCTCTTGCTAAGCTAACACCATAACCTGTCTTAGAGGATTAATAATTAACAACCTGTCAGTAAATAACCTAACCGTGCGATAATTATACCTAGAGACTCTGTGGGTTCTGGAAATTATCCACCGGCTTCCTGTAGAACCTGTCCAGATTCCCCGTAACACGGTAATTTATGAAGACTCTGTGGGTCGCGTAACTTATCTGTGAGCTCTAACCGTGCGATAATTATACCTAGAGACTCTGTGGGTTCTGGAAATTATCCACCGGCTTCCTGTAGAACCCGTCCAGTTTCCCCGTAACACGGTAATTTATGAAGACTCTGTGGGTCGCGTAACTTATCTGTGAGCTTCCCCACCGACGGCGGTTGAACATAACCTGTCTTAGAGAACTAATAATTAACAACCTGTCAGTAAATCACCTAACCGTGTGATAATTATACCTAGAGACTCTGTGGGTTCTAGAAATTATCCACCGGTTTCCTGTAGAACACCAGCTAATCCCGAACTAACAATAAACACAGAAAACTGTATAACACTATCCCTGAACGTCATCCGCTGGGAGATGTCAAATTAGAAGAACCGCGCCGCTGCGAGGATCGATTATAGGCAGCCCACCATACGGCCAAGTACCCAGAAGATTAACCTAATTTAAGTTGTTCCTTTTTTTTTGTTTTGTATTCTCTTCAGTTTTGACCAATATATATATTATTACCGACCTATTAATTGATTTCATACCCTCACCCTCTCAGTAATAAGAACAGAAACATAAAGCATAAAACTCATGAATCCTGGCCGACCCCGGTAAACACGTAATGTGATAAAGTCACCCCCTTTCTTTCATTTACAAATCATTAAGAGGGCGGGTGGCCGTTGCACAGTACGTATTTGTAGAAAAATAATTATGTAAGGGAGTATGGTTTTGGCAACAATGTTCGTAAGGATATTGAACATTATTGATGAGTGTCATTGTCATAAGTGGAATCTTGTGAAATAACACATATGTTGAGATGTGTTTGGTGAAATATTTCCGAGATTGGAATGTTACATAAACATACGCGAGAAGCAACCTATGACCAACTGTAAGATGAAGTGACGTTTTCAAGGAGTTTCTTTATAATGCGTGAGACTATAGGTTTGCTTATCCGATGTGCAGTTTGTTACTTCATATAATCTACTTAATCTGGAAATATTAATTATTACTTAGTAAATTACATGATTTTTGTGGTCACAAAACATATGTTGGTGAATTGGATTGACTGTTACAGTAAACAAATACGTCATGAATAGTGTGCGGATGAATTAAAAAATCATGTGATGGGTTATTTTAATATTTATGGTAGAAATAAATAAAAATTATATTTCGTTAAGATAGAAAATAAATATTTGACAGGGTATCTTGTGAAGAGTTACAGATGAGAAGAATTTGTAGAGAGCAGAGTTAACGTAAAACAAACATCCTAATAAAAGACACTGAAATAACCCATTGTAAACAAATTAAAACACCGACAACAGTTCATAATGTACGGCAATTTCTGGGAGTTACTGGATTTTTCAGACTGTTTCTGAAACATTATTCAAGAATTGCCAAACCTCTTACGATGTTACTGCATAAACCACAAGCGTGGGAAAGAAGTACAGATGAAGTAAAATCTTTTGAAGAATACAAAAATAAAAGATTAGTGGAACGTCTATTGGCAATGTATGATCCAGCAGCAGATATAGACGTTCATACAGATGCATGTCGAAAGGGTATTGCCAGAATTTTATTACAGAAAATAGAACCAACTTTATTAAAGCCAATAAGTTATTTTAGCCGACAATTGTCTGCTGCAGAACAGCGTTGGCATTCATGCGAATTAGAGACTCTAGCGGTCGTAGAGACATTCACAATATATTGAGTCTATTTCATCGGAACGCCGTTTGAAGTCGTTACCGACTGCAGTGCAGTAAAGGCAGCCGCAGACAAGACGGACTTAGTCTCTAAAAATTGCAAGATCGTGGTTGCAGTTGCAGGAGTTTACTTTTGAAGTAATTCATTGTCTTGGGAAAAACATGACACATGTAGATAGTCTAAGTAGAAACTCTGCTGCTGAACAAAGGTTTGTAGAGAACAGTTTGTGTTTCAAATAGAAGTCGCCAATTGGGTGTTACATTGTCAGTTAACCGACAGAAAACTACAAGTAATAACAAAAATGTAAAAAAAGGCACCAAAGGATGATTATGAAAGAAAAATCTACAAGAAATACCAGATAACTGACGATCGTCTTTATAAAGTTTTGGATGGTAAACAATTTTGGGTTGTACTGAGAAGTATGAGGAGAGAAATTGTGAGGGGTAATCACGATGAGTTTCGACATTTTTCTGGTTGGATTGGAATAGTTGGATAGGTTGGATGGGGTACGCAACACAAGGATACAATAATTAATCGCCTTAAAAGAAAATATCGTGCAGGAAGCAGGAAATCGACAACTTATTGGTGCGGACTCGTGAAAAGGATGCCCGATCTTCAATTGCCAAAAGTTATGCTCGATTGGGTCCCTCCTTAAAGACGGAAACGAGGAAGGTCCAGGAAATCTTTTAATGAAGTCATCTAAAAGCAATGAGTGAAAGGACCAGCAAGATTACCAATGATAGGTTAGTTGGACCAATGGCAGGATAAGTTAGGGTGAAGGTAGAGACTGGGGATCGGACAGCGTTGACTGCGGCTTTAAAATCAACATATAATAAATAGGATACCAGATCGATCGTGCTATTAAGAGCAGCAGCAATGGAAGAGACGAGGCATATGATCTGCCCGGGACCTGCAAATACAAATGAGCTCGAATGGTGCGAGCACATAGATGGACAAACTACAAAAGATTCAAAAACAATCTACATGGTGAGCAAAATAAAGGCATACATCCTAGGGTGTCTGAGAGGATTAGGGTATCGCTCATCGGCACAAGCATAAACTAAGGAGATTGAACAGAATGCAAGATACAACAAAGCAAAATTCTCGGGGTTTTGTACGTGGAAAGTTGCCTTAATCTTGCCCCTACAGCAAAAGTCTTAATAGCTCTTTAGACAACTGTACATACACCGACATATATCCGTGCGGACTTTTGTATTATTGCGCAAAATAGAGCATAGCCTCATAAGTAGTAGCATTAGGTAATGAGCATTAGGTTGGAGATTGGCGCGAATATATACAACTACAATGCAAGCGAATGCAATAGCATTGGGACTCAACAATAATTATAGAAGGGTTTGAAATCGGAGTTTACTGGCAGAATTATCAACCAATATAACAGATTCTCCGATAGCATAAAATCGGCAAAACTGGCAGCCTACAAGAAGATAAAAGTACAGCTTTTGGAGAGACAATAGCAGACAAGGAGCATCCAACACTATTAGCTCCGCAAGCAGCCTAATGACAACTATTCGAGGTAATGAGTAAGGAGCATCAGTTTGGCCATAAAAAAAAATGTTTCTTTATGCGAGGACGTGGCTAGTAAGTTTATTGATGGGAGTAGAGATTATATTTAGGTTTGTTCAGGTTGAGAGTAGTAGTTCATCCCGGGACGTGATGATTTTCAGGATGGCCGAATGTTAGGTATCAAATTGTATCATTGGCTAATAATTGATTATTAATATTAGAGGCGGCATCTGTGGCTTTGTTTGTTTATATAAACCGGGGCGCGACGCGCTCAGCTGAAGAACGAGTAACGAAGGGGACATTGAGTTACGTGCTTTTATGGAGTGTGGATGCAAGTTGGGTGCTGATTATGGGGAAAGCATGTGTGTGCTAATGTATTGGTGTGTGTTGCGATGTGGACGGTTATGGATTAGGTGTTGGAATGGATTAAAGGTCAGTACATAAACTACAATATGTATATTAGATAGAGGTGCGTCCTGGAGGTGCGTTCTGGTAATTGCAACAAAAGAGGTTAGTCCTAATTGCAACAAAAGAGGTTAGTCCTAATTGCAACAAGAGAGGTTCGTCCTCATTGCAACAAAAGAGGTTAGTCCTAATTGCAACAAAAGAGGTTAGTCCTAATTGCAACAAGAGGGGTTCGTCCTAATTGCAACAAGAGAGGTTCGTCCTCATTGCAACAAAAGAGGTTAGTCCTAATTGCAACAAAAGAGGTTAGTCCTAATTGCAACAAAAGAGGTTAGTCCTAATTGCAACAAAAGAGGTTAGTCCTAATTGCAACAAAAGAGGTTAGTCCTAATTGCAACAAGAGAGGTTCGTCCTAATTGCAACAAGAGAGGTTCGTCCTAGTAAGAGGTGTATGTCACTGCTTTGCACATGAAGGTGAAATACAATAGTCGTAGAGAATAATGGTTGAAGCCGTGAGTGCTAGCGATCCAGTTGGCGAGAGAACTGGCGGGGGAAGGGGAGTTGCTCCCCCGGTAAGTCCTTCCAATTATAGTTAATATACAATACTAAAAGAATACTCTTTATATGTGGGGAAATCATTTGGAGCCAAATTCAATATAAAGCCTGCGCATCCTGACCAATGAAAATACAGTATATTATGTAAGTGATTATTATTATTAATAGGTAAAATGGCGCAAATTTATGTATTAAATATGACGTCAAGTTAAGGCTACGATTGGAAAAAGAACTAGCCTAACATTTGATTGTCTCTAAGCTAGATTTTGCAATACGACGTGAATGGGAATTATTTATCAATTATCCAGACCCTCCTAAATTTAAGACATTAACTAATTTCTTGAACAGGCAAAGTGAACTATTAGAAACTTTACATAATAAAAGGCCTAGCAGTGATATGAAATCGAAGAAGGTTAGAAATTTCAAAAATTCAAACAAATTCTGATCTTATATTTAAACATATATCAAAAAAGCGAAAAGCACACTTTGTGCATGTGCTTTGCATTCGATTCATTTATGTGAGGAATTCATAGCTCTTACGGCCAAGGCTCGCTTGGATAAAATTTGAAACTTAAATTTACAACTGTCTGGGTCGGGGTCATATGAATAAGTAATGTAAAAGTCAGTATATGTGTAAAAATTGTCATAAACGACATCACACTCTTTTACATCTCGAAACTGTAGAGCACATTTCATCTCAACCATCGACATCATTGGTGTCCAATTAGTCAACAACAGCATATGTTCAAGCTATTTTAGCGACAGCTTGTGAAAAGGTTACTAATAAACACGGAAGAATACATAATTGTCGAGTTTTGCTTAAAACTGGGTCACAATCCTGCTTTATTCCCTTTAGTATATGCGTGAGGGAGTGTAGAGGCGGGAATATTTTGGAACTAAATTTGTGTCGGCCAAATTCAATTAGGCTAAAATCTTACCATACTTCAAAAAACCAAATTGGGTTGGGTCGTAGCTGAGCTGATGTCGTCTGGTTATGCAAGCAGCAAATTTACAATATCAAATTTAAGCGTCGACATTAAGACAAAATTTCTAAATTTTGGGAAATCGAAATTTTTTTTATGGCTGTCCCTCTCACACATTGAATGTGAAAATCATTTCGTTAACACGACCCGGCGCAGCGACGAGCGTCGATTCAACGCCCTGGAGTGAATATTCATGTAACATGTTCATAACAACCGAGGCGTAATAAAAGGGCTTAATGAATTCATTTCGCGTTGGAGTCCAGACTAAGAAAATTACAGATTACAGATGATTACGCCAATCGAATGATATCCATCTCTCGGACTAAAGCCCTCGAGCTGGATGCCATCGTTCTCCGGGCGTAATCATCCCAGTAACGCCCTTGGTGTATAAGTACCTATGAAAATGAAGCGGCGTGACGTGTCGGAGCCAAGCTTTGCCTAACGCGAACTTAATGTCGCGACGTGCAAATGAAACTCTTCGATCTGTCCCGTTTCGAGATGAGAACTCTACTGACCGGAGCGATACGTTCATCGTCGCTCGGAGGTGATTCAATCTTCCGGCTGAAGGCGCATGTCTATGGTAATTCGCTCATTTTATAAAATCAATTGGATAGATGAAATTGGACGAATGAAAATCGAATGACGTTAATTAAGTAATGGATGATCGTGGATCATCCTTGATCGTGGATCATTCTTGATCGTGGATCATCCTTGATCGTGGATCGTCCTTGATTGAGGATCATTCTTGATCGTGGATCATCCTTGATCGTGGATCATCTTTGATCGTGGTTCAGTTACCTAGGATACAATTGTCAACACAATCTAATCCATTGTAATTGAACTGCCATCAGAGATAATCCACAATCGTACAGCTGGACCGTAATGAGACGAGTAAATAAAAACGATTAACATCTAACATTTAAGATCTACTCCGAGTATATATTCAGAGAAGCCCTAGAAGACCTAGACGCGGGCATACTGCTGAACGGAGAAAGGATTAACAACAGTAGCCAAATATAGACTAGATATTAACACCAACTAAACAAAATTAATGATTAAAACATCCATCCCAAACTCCCAACTTTTGATATAAAACTCGCCCAAAGAACGAGTAAGCAAATATACGTGAACGAACAATGGGATCACTCACAAGAAATAAAAATTCGCATAGAAAAGGCGAGAGATGTATTTAGTAAAATGAGTTCACTACTTACAAGCCATAATCTGATAATGTGCACCAAACTCAGAATACTGCACTGCTACGTATTCTCGGTCCTTTTCTATGGCACTGCAAAGGAAAACTTCAATAGCTTGGCCACATAAGGCAGAAGAGGCAGAAAAGAGACAGAAGGATATCATGGTTAAAAAACCTGAGAACTTGGTTTACGATAGCCAGAATGGTTGCCAACATCCGGAATGGATAGGAATTGTCAGAAGAAGAAATACAAACGCGGAAAGGTTACCTGCATGGCTGAAAACTGTTTTTCCCTGAACGGGCTAAACGAGCGGAATAATCGACGACAATTTGTGGCCGACAAAGAGCGGAGTTACGGATAAATCCCACTCCCCAAGGGTCCTGTTTATCACAAAATGTTCAAAGCAGGATTATGACTGGCAACCGGCGGCTCCGGGTTTTGCCCAAAAAGTGCGAAAACCGTATTCGGTCAAAAGTTTAGGGCATGTCGGTGACAACAGTAGCGAAACACTTACTGCCTCGGTGTGAAATGTACCTCACTTCTGATATTGTGAGGCCGGCTAATTACCGTTAGTTTAATACTGACTATTATTAAACCATAAAAAACAATTTCAATACTAAATCCGCTGTCTTATTCTTGTGACAGGTATTGTAGTATAGGTATGATAGGTATATTTGTATTGTCAAGACGTCGATTGATAAACAATGGGGTTTGCATTATTGAAACGTATTTATTTAATAAAAACTAATATAAAATATAAAAGGTTATATAATCTAATAATAATATAGGGCAATCGCTCTTCTCGCGCTCCATACAGAGACCGCCATTCTGTAACAATAAGAAATGGGTCGTGAGTTTAAAACTCAGTGAGGCACTTGTAATTTATTGACCTGAGCAATACTTGATCAGGCAGTGTCTATTCAATCCCACACAGAAATCGATTAAATGACTACTAAATCTATCACGCTGCCCCACACAGATAACGGCATTGTAATAAAACAGTTTGACAAACTACGACTGCTATTATGACGTAATAAACATGTGATACCCCACACAGATAACGGTGAAACTGTTACTTCACCGATTGCAACCATCTCACATAGATAACTATGGTTCAACCTTAAACTCTCATAGAACAATACAATGACTCAACTATAATCTATCCTTGCGGACACTAAACCTTATTGAAAGTTTGCTAATAATCGTTGCCAGCGTCGTTTACACTCACTCAATGACGCTCCGAAGGGCCGAAGAGAATTATCATCGGGGGGGAGGTCTAGGAAAAGACGCGCCTCGCGATTTTGTTTGCGAAGGATTAATTACCCCAGTGATTGGCCCGGGATTAAACTAGCTCAGTTTTCCGGAGAGCGCACGTTTTACTTATCTGGCTAGCGGCTGTGACGAGCTGCAGTAGGAGGCGGCAACTATGTCGGCTTCGGGGGCGGCACGTCGGCGTCGGCGTCGACGTCTCTCGAAGAAGCGGGAGCGGCGACTTATGTTGTACACTGTGTAGCACTGAAGGGGGGTGGATAAGAGTCGGGGCTGCACGTTCTTAGTTTTAATTAACGATAAAAATTAAAAAAACTAAATGAATAAATGAGAGGATGACAAGAAGAAACAAAAGATGACATGAAATAAAATAAGGTGAGGAGTGAGGTGCGGAGCGGATCACTTGTGTGGTGATGTGTGGGTATGTGTTGGGTGTGTCGGGAGACGTGGTGACGAACTCTTCGCGGTTATCGCTGGAGCGGTGAGTGAACTGAACCGAGATCGGGAACTGACCCGTACCGTGGTCGAGAACTGACTTCTCTTGAGATCGAGAGCAGACTTCTACCGCGACCGAGGACCGACTCGTATCGCGATTGAGAACCGACTGTCTTCTCGGGGGAATGTTTCCTCCCATGAGCGCCTCAAGCTCAGAAGCCGCGCATGCGTGTTTTGTGTGTGTGTTGCGATGAAAGAGGGCGGGGGGTTAACATTTTGGATTAGGGCGCATGTCAGTGGGAATTAACTTATTTTGGATAATTAAATGAATAGACGCGAGTTTGAATGAGAATAGGATGATGTTAATTAAGTAATGGTTTTCTATGTGATTAAATGAGATAGGTGAATGAAACGATGTGTCTTATGAAGTCACAGGCATGAAATACGGTTTTCCCTGATCGTGCTAAATTAGGGGTGCCATTATCAGCGGTTCGTGCTGAGGACGAGTGGTGCCGGAGGGTTTTACCCCGAAACCTGAGAGAAAAACCAGTGAATGGTAATTATGGTGGGCCATGCCGGTGACAGAACGATACCGTGTTTACATCACGGTGACCCTGAATCTATAAATAGAACGGTGCCCTTTTGACTGGTTTCAAGCAAGCGAGACACAAATATTCAGATTTACCTTTTTAACAAATTGAGTGGCAGCGCAATAATATACTGCTGATTCAAATGTGATGATCATAAGTTAATTCTCAGACTTCTACATGCATCCGTTAATTTCAAGTATAATGTCTGCTCTTAAGGCCGGTTTTACAAGTGACTTTACTGTTCCGGGATAACGTTTGTTCAAGGGACAAATAAAAAAACTATTTTACAATGATATGCATGCGTTTGGAAAAGCTATCTCTGGAATAAGACATCCAATGCGTTAAGGTTGATAGCGAAACATACCATTTCCCATGCTATAAAACCGTCGATGGGTAGACAGATCATGCCACAAATGGATAGATTTAGGTCCTGGATCTGCAAATCAAAGAAATTTATAACTGTTGATACACAGTGGCATTTTCACTATGGGAATTTCTTTGTTAGTTTTACAAGGGAACAAAAAATAACTAATAATAAATAATAAATCAGATGTTAGATGGACAATCAAATCAACAAATGAGAGCACGCAACATATTTGTTGTAGGTACCGAATGATAATTTAAATTTTAGCTCTAAGGTTATAGGCAGAGAAAATTTCCATGGATTATTGAGGTAAAATTTAAATGATCACTAAGTATAAACGAATTGGGATCCCGCGGACAATTTTGTTTGTTTGTTGTAGTTGTTCTGGGCTATTCCGGCAATTCTTTCTACTTTTCTTTTTCTCTAGAACAGTACTGTTCGGGCTTGTTACCTCTCTTGTAAAACCGGGCGTTAATAAGATAATAATATTTTTCAGAAGCATATCAGCTAATTGCAGTGTATAATAGTCACAAAAAAGAAAACCCATACGACTGAACCCCGTTATAATGTAGAAGATCTGCTCATAATGTTATTTCCATTTTTTTGTAGTGTATGACAATCCATTTTACAAAATCATGTTTTGGTCATCGTTAAGTTTTTTATGTAGATTTCCATATATACAGGGTGGCCCACCTATCCTCGCTCGAACCATTGTTTTTTTTTATATTGAAACCTTTTTTTATATATTGAACCCCTTTTTTTTACAATCTGTTTTTAGACATTCAGTAATTCATATGATTTCGTAGGTGAAGGACAGGTAGGGGTTTGCCCATTGGCGAGGCCCTTTTTTTTACTAACTAAACGTTAGTGTGTGACTACTGGGTACATTATTGCAATATGTATAATAATATTTATGACGTATATAACAATATATGCTCGGCTTGAGTTGTTGATCAAACTTATTGTCTGTTAGGTAAGCCACTTGGGGCACAGCGTTTCAATCGCCTGTAGCCAGATGCCTTCCTTCGGAACCGGATCGCCAGGTCGTTGGGGTGTACTCCTAGTCCATGTTGGTAGCTGGAGCTATGGTTCCTTATTGTTTGTTTAACATCTACCACACCTAGGTCACGGCTTATGACTGAATTTGGAACAAACCAAGGTGCATTTACTATCATGCGCAGAACTTTAGATTGAAATATTGCAATTACTTATATACTTATATATATAATATTGGAATTTGAAGCTGTTTATCATAGTTGAAGACTATAGGTTCATATGGGCTTTAAAATTGCTTTGTAGATCAGTACTTTGTTCTCGAGTGTAAGTTGGGATGTTCTTCCTATTAGCCATTGCATACTTCTGAGTTTGAAGCCCAACTGTTTACGTTTATTGAATATATGCTTTCGCCAGGTAAGCCGTCTGTCTAAATCTATACCCAGGTATTTGACGTCATCCGATTGGATCAAGGGTTGGTTGTTGAGGCGAACGGGAGGGCAGTTCTGCTTATTGAGGGTGAAGGTCACCTGCACTGATTTAGTTTCATTGGCTCTTCCACGCCATTTTTTCAGCCATTTCTGTATGTTGTCCAGGTTGTCTTGCAAGATTGATGACGCTATGTTGGGTTTTTTGTGCACTGCTAGCACTGCTGTGTCGTCTGCAAAGGTAGCTGTCATGACGTTGCTACTGGTTGGAAGATCGACAGTATAGAGAATGTACAATAAGGGTCCCAGTACACTTCCCTGCGGTACTCCTGATTTGATGGGGAAGAGTGAAGTGTGTTCCCCTCTGAATTTGACGAAGAACTCTCTGCCCTCAAGGTATGATTTCAGGATTATGTATATATTGTCTGCTAGCGATCGTCTCATTTTGAACAGTAGACATGTGTGTCACACTTTATCAAACGCCTGGCTTATGTCTAGAAATGCAGCGGCGCAGTAGTTTTTGTCTTCCAGTGTTTTTCATATTTTTGATGCAATTCTGTGCACCTGTTCAACCGTACCGTGTTTCGCCTAAATCCGCATTAATGGTCAGGAATGAGGTGTTTTTTTTGCATAATGGGTTTTAGTATAGCAACTAGTGATTTATCAAATTGTTTTGAAACTACTGGTAAGAGGCTGATGGGCCTGTATGATTTGGCTTCCTCGAGGGGTTTGCCGGGTTTAGGGAGCATAATAATTTCAGCTATTTTCCATTGTTGAGGAAAAGAGCCTGTTCTGATGATGGCGTTGAATAATTGTGTGTTATATTTTACGCCGGTATCTGGTAGTTCTTGTAGTATTTTCGATGTTATTTTGTCATTTCCTGGCGATTTCTTAGGATTGATACATTTTTCTATAAGCGTCCTTACTGTGGCTGCTGTGAGCGGTTTGATAGGTGGTTCTTGTTGCCTTGGAGCATCGACGTATTTCTGCATTTCATTCTCCTCAGTGACCGAAGTCTAAAATTCAAAAGGCTGGAAAACTTTGGTTAGGTGCGCTGCGAATACATTTGCCTTTTGTATGTAGTTCTTAGCCCAGCTCCCATCCTCTTTCCTTAGTGGTGGGAAGGTTCTTTGAGGTTGCTTCAGTTTTCTTATGGCTTTCCACAGTGAGTAATCGGTAGGTTCCGTGGCGGTGAGGTTTTTTAAGTAGTGCTCGGTTGCCTTATTTTTGTCTACATTAAGTAGGTGCTCAAGTTCCTTTACTGCTTTGTTGAATTTAGATTTGTCTACTGGGGACCTTGTGATTGTCAATTTCTTCCTCGGCTTACGTTTCTCGTTGATTTTATTACCAGGGAGCACGAGTCTCTTGATGAGGGCTCCTTCAACACTGGCGTCGAGTATCTGGATGCCTTGGAGAGTTGTTGGAGAGTTGTCGACCATTGTTGACCAATTTTGTGTCCCGGATTTAGGGTACACTCTGTACACTCAAAAATAATTTTAAAAAGTAGAACGTCAAGTGTCCAATAACTTCCAATCAGTTTTTTTTATCAATTTGCATTAGTCTAGCAGCAATGATCCGAGCGAGGATAGGTGGGCTACCCTGTATATAATGCGTATTTGCTACGAAATAAGGGCAAATTGCCTTTTTATAATATTGTAGTGTATTTTCTTGTAGTGTAACACAATCCATTTTATTAAGTTATGTATTGCTCATCCTTAATTCTTTGATATAGATTTCGTAATATATTATGCACATTCACTAGGAAAGGAAGACGAATTGCATTTTTAATATATCTACTAATTATTTTTGATAAACAATGTTAAACTATGTCCTTCCAATAACACATCTGCCACTTTTAATTAGTCTTAAATGTATTTGCGTCCTTCAGTATTTATCAATAATAAATATAAAATTGAAATTTAATACTTAAGCTGTTCTGTTTTATTTTAATAATATACAATCAATAAATTACTCTCATCTTCATGATTCATATCCCGTATGAAAGTTGGCCTTTGAACAAATTGCAGACTTCCCCATCGCTCATCGCCACAGAGCAGTTAGATCATCCGCATCGTGGCTTTCTTTTTACGAATTTACGGACATGCGGATGACACCTTGACCGCGAACTTTCGCCGCGTGGTTGGAATGGCGGAGGCTGCAGTCTGTTCAATGATTCACAAGCGAGTCAAGAACAGGATTCCGCCATTTGGCGCGCGTCCCCAGCCGAGCCTCCTCGCATCGCAACTTCGTCTATGTTAATTGGTACAAGAAATTTAACTTGGATTTGATATCTCGACGTTGAATATTAATGCGCCGCTGTAATTTTCACAGACCGAAAACCCGGGCGGAAGAAAGGAGTTCGGAGTTTATGTGAATCCTTGAGACAATGAATGATTTTGCTTAATTATGAGCGTTCACGCTCACCAGATCAAAGAGTTGTGGGTTACATTAAATCACTCTGAGCATAAATATATAATTACTTTTAGAATGCTTGAAAAGGAATAGTGACAGTGATAGCTTAGAGCTTTGTAATGGATCGCCCAAGTTGATAAATGCATCTTTTCTCTATGAGTGCCAACTGATAATTGAAGGCTGATCTAAATAGCTGTCTAATATCCATATACAGAATGGCGAGGATAACTCCTGTATTTTCCCAGCTATTAACTACAGCTCTCGCTGTTCAATACGATGTTAGATGATTAAGATGATTTTTATTGGTTGACAGTAGAAAGCAGCGTAGCAAATTTTAATTTAAATACCCAAACATCGTAAAATACAGCAACAGCTGGTCATAATAGTTTGAAAAATGGCCGGGGTACCTCAATGTCAAGTGCGATATGGGCTTATATCCACACGTGTTGTACAATTGACTTTAATACGACGGACGTGTGAAAGTTAACAGTTTAATTGTTTATTGAGTAAAAATGTACTATTATCCAAATTATAATGACTGTAGATTTGACGTCTGATTGGTCATTTTCCCATCTCCGCCACCGTTACGCAAACGTTAGTGTATCGGCTGCTTACATCTACATTAATTTTATATGGTTGTTTTTGTTCGTAATAACGTTTAACGGTAACGTTCATATCCACATACGAGATCGGAAAGTGGATTATATCCGTACTGTATAGTGTTTCGGAATTAACAAATATACCGTATCTCCGAAACGGAGAAAACGGAGTACACTTGTTTTTTAACACCCTGTATTCAAGTATATGTAAACAGGGTGTTACCTAATGTTATGTGCTTATTATAATCAATGATTCTTTGACCAATTCTAGTTCAAAAAGTTCATATACTATACCATAACTATGAGGATCCTGTATATAGGTTCTGTCTCTTTGAAGAAAATTATGGTAGGAATCTCCGCCGGGGCACCCTGCTAGAAAAAATGGTCCTGCTAAATAATCGCCAATAATAGCGGCCCATACGTTATCTGAAAATTTCTTTTGAACATGCTACTTACCAGTATCGTGAGGGTTTTTATCGGACCATATGTGATTGTCATGAAAATTTCATATTGTAGTGGAGTCAATCTGGAAACGAGAACCGGTGAAACTTGTTTGTTGTAGCAAAGGTAAGAAAACCCAGAGTTTAGGAAAAAAATATTCCCTGCAACCCTTTTTTGCCAAGAAAGGGATAATGACCATTTTTTTAGGTTGTCTTAAAAAAAACTTAAATCAATAGCTAAGATACAAAAATGGAACCCTTTTATTGTCAATGTTCAAAGAATCTCCAGTTAAAATTTTGAAAGGTTATGTTAACCTCTCCTTCTGTAAAATACGTACACATGCGGTTTTTTTGGACAAACATCAATTGCCGCTATTTCAGACAAATCTCAATCAAATTGGACACAATTTTGGGTCTAGGTAACCAAAAATAGTTTAATAAATTTTAGATAAAAATATCAAATACTTTTGCCAAAAATTGCAATTTTAGTCATATTTGCTGAAATTTTTAAACTGCGATATCTACTGTGAAAATAGTCGTATTGATATTTTCTTTACAGCAAAATGTAGGTAATTTTATTTACTTTTGTTCTTCTCATGACAGCAATACAGAAGGCTTTCAAATATTCTGTTGATTTTTAGCCATTTACGGGAAAACGCGAAAAACGTATATTATACAGGGTGATTCTTTAATATTGCGGAAAACTTTAAGAAACGATTCCTTGTCACGAAATAAGAGATATAAAGTAGGTTGACATACGTCAAATTTGACGTATCACATAATAAAACTGTTTAGCCTTAAAATGTATAACTATGGATAACGTTATTCATAAAGTCGCCTAGCTGCTAATGCATTGCCGTTTGCAAGGCCATAAACAAAGTGCATGTCGCACATTTCACTGCTTGTGTTGTTATATATTTCAAGGCTAAACAGTTGGATTAAGTGATACGTCAAATTTGACGTATTTCAACCTACTTTATATAAAAGACCCTTCTCATTTCTTGACAAGGAATCGTTTCTTAAAGTTTTTAGCAATATTAAAGAATCACCCTATTTACCGTAAATGGCTAAAAATCAGCGAATTTTTTGGAAAAAGATATATTGCTGTCATGAGATGAAGAAATGTAAATAAATTACCTACATTTTGCTGCAAAGAAAATATTGATACGACTATTTCGACAGTGGATATAGCAGATGGAAAGTTTAAGTGAATATGACAGAAATTGCAATTTTTTGCAAAAATATAAGATATTTTCAGCTGGAGTTTTTATTTAGTTATTTTTGAGCAAAAGGGGTACCAACACCCAATATTGTGTCCAATCCAATTGAGATTTGGTGGAAATAGCGGCAATTGATTTTTTTCCAAAAAAAAAGTATATACGTATATATATATATACGTATATTAGAGGGAGGCGTGAATATTACCCTGTAAATTTTAACTGAAGATTCCTTGAACATTGACAATAAAAGGGTACCATTTTTATACCTAACCTACTGATCTAAGTGGTCGAAAAAAAATAAAACATAAAAGCAACCTCCAAAAAGAATCAGTTTACTCCTTTTTGGCCAAAAAAGGGGTTGCAGGTTTTTTTTTTCGAAAAACTCAGGGTTTTCTTACTCTTGCTATAACAAATAAGTTCTACCGATTCTCGATGCTTTTACCAAAAATTCCAAACCTCGCCTAGAAATTTTCCCAGATTGACGCTACTATTGCGTTTCTAGAAAAAAACGCTTTATCTGTAAAGATAACTTATTGATCGAAATGAGGAGTTTCTGTATTTTTTGCATATATCATCGACAAACATCCATGCGCAGAGAAAAATCTGGTGGAATAAGAGCCTGAACTCTCTGTATGTATTAGGTACTCTCCATTTACAATGTTTTTGCGTCAGGGGAGTCTATGAATATCAAGTAATTTTATTAGTAGTGTTTCGGAAATAATGGAATTCCCCAATGGAACTTGGGGAACTTGGGGTCAAATAATTTTTTTAAGGTTAAGTTGTTTTAAATTTGACGTTATATTTTTTGGAAAATGGAACGGCAGGAAAAAAAAATAATGCATTGAAAAATATACAATGCAATTGCAATACATTGCAATTTGGGCAAGGATTGTGTGGAGACTTAGGAATGCCAATTTGTATTAAATGCTGCCCTAATTTCTGGTGTGGTAAAATAAACAAATCATATTATTCTTCTTTTTTCTCTTTTTCTTTAACGATTTCCCTCACGTAACGCCAAGGTTTCCACTCTAGGTCTTCTTGGGCCTTGATAAGCTTCTTTTGCTTTTCACAGATTGGTCTCTAGGGTACGTAGGTACCATTTTTTTCACAGTTTATTTCAATAATAATATACAGACAGTATGTCTTTTCTTAAGGCACTATAGATAAATTCACACTGCTTACATGGATCGACGATGAAATGAGTCGATCAACAAATTGCAATATATAATCTAAACCCTCACTTAAATAAATATTCTTGCGAATTTTGCTTAAATTGTTAAAACAACACAACCTCTGACAAACATCTTATGATTTTAAATAGTCACTTACAATTTTGCCTAATATGTATGTGCTATTTACACGTCCTCTATTATTTCGCCAAGCAAATCAGAGTCATAATTTTCATCATCTGATTCTGAATCAGATTCAAAGAGCGAAATAATAAAAAATCAGGTATGCTTTGAAAGCAGGTATGCTTTCAAAAGACAAATTTCCCATTAATTTTTAGGCCAAAATAAGTTCTTTGCAATGTCTACGATAATTTTGCCACATTTCTGGAGAACATTTGGAAATGGACTTAAACCATAACTTCTCAACCATATCCTTGGATGCAGGATGAGCATTTACGTCCTTGTTATAAGATGGTTTACAAAACCCCCATGCCATTTCAATAGGATTATATTGACAATGGTAAGGGGGTAACTAAGAACCTCATGACAATGTTTCCGCAATGTCTCGTCTAGTAAATATCGTTTTTGCCTATTATTCCGAAAAGGTTTGAATAAATCCCACAATTGTTTCTTCGTAAATGTTGTGTTAAATTCAATACTGTGGTTACGCAACCATTCTTGCATTTTGCCTTTTTTATTAGAAAATGTGGGTGGTTCATCCAACTTCATGGAATTAGAAGATGCATTATCCATCACCACCACACATTTTTCTTTCAAAGTGGCCAAAGCAAGAATAAGTTGTACAACCACCCAATTTTGAAAAAAGTTCCCCATTCATTGTTTTATGATAATCTCTATCGTTGTCTTTTGAATTTAATAATAGACCGCACCCATTTACAACCCCCAAATGACATCCCGCATGTAAAACTGTAAATCTTGACCATTTACTTTTATTTTGGTAAAATTACGTTTTAAATCTGTCGCACGTATCCAACGACGGATTAACGAACCATTTTGGTAGATCCTGGTTTCGTCAAGATAGACAATGTTACATTTTCACAAGAATTTTCTCAAAAAAGTAATTTTGGCTGCAACGACATGCTTTTGTTTACATAAAAATTTCCTCCCTATGTTTGTAACCCATTGACTAAATAATTTTGAATTTGTATTCGTTGTATTCGTTATATTGTCAAGTTTTGTTGCGTTTGCCAGAGGATACTACTTGTAAATTTTCTGTTTTTGTTCCTAAAATAGTCTCTAATGTGCGTCGGCTCACCTACAAAGATTTTCAAATTTTAATAAAAATATTGCACTACATGTTAACGTACAGAAAAGATATTCTCGAGATCAGTTCGTGCTGCTTCAAGTCCGGCCTTAAACTGCCGGTAGCAGCGTTTAATTGATACTTTTTGTTGCAGTTGTATAGTTTTTTCCTTTTGATTAATATTTTGAAAGAAGTGAAAATTATTTTTGGGTTTGAATATGCAGTAAAAAAAATATTCTGATCTTTAAAAGCTAGTAGTGAAAAAAATTATAAATTTGACAATGTGGTAGGAAATAAATGTATAATAGACATCGACACAAAAAATAATTAACTTCCGTTGCATCACTGAAGCAGTTTGTCCAACCAAAAGAAAACCCAGCCAACTCGATTGCAACAAGGTCGTCAACGTATGTTATACGATACAACAAATGTACTCCCAAAATTAACCATACCAATTTGTAGTCCATATTTAATGCATTGCCAATTTTTCGTGTACTAGTTCCTGGATCCTCTAGGATCTCCTGTAGCACAGCTTCCTCAATTTCCGGGCTTCTAACAATACGTCTGCCCTCGGGGGTATTACGTTTAAAACTGCCAGATTCAGACTGACGGCGATGAATGTTTGTAAATGTTCGACTATCTGGTAGATATCGATTAGGATAACTTTCTTAATAGATACAATGACTTCTTTAGGCCTTATACAAAATGTATGTCGGGCATCTCGGAATTGAAATAATTTACCATTTTTATCACTTTCAAATTTACTTTTCAAATAAAGAAAGTTTCAAAACACTCGTTTAAAACAAGTATTCATAATAACAAACAAAACGTTTCCTTAGCTACGGATAATATAACTAACTTGATTTATCTCACACAAAGGTAATTCTCAAACCGATTTCGAGATTTTTGTAAAAACCAATAAACCGAAAAAAACCTTTACCACCCTGTATATCGAAAACGAAGCATTTTAGGATGTATATTTAAGTTACCTGCGGTCACAAACAATCAGCACCTTTATTATTATATAAAGATGTTACTTTAAGACGGATGCATATGAGCGCATCCTACGCATTATATATTATCTTTTATTGTTCATTTATTATAATTTATATTACTAACAGGTTGGCCTTGCCACTACACACTCTGTATTCGTAACTCGTACTAACAATATATTTTATTTGAAGTTTTTAAATAATTAAAGTTCTTTTAAAACCTACAATGCGGCCCGTGAAACGGGCCCATTAACTCACCCATTAAAATAAATACATAGCATTAAGTAACATCCTGTATATGGGAATCGAAGACCTGCCATTCTTTCTTTGTTGTTGTGCGAATTCAAAATAATTTATACAAGACAAACACGCAATTTTTGAGCCGCCCCAGATATTAGCAATGTGGAGCGTGAAATAATCTTTGATTGTAGTGAGCATGCGATTCGCAGAATATCGCGTATAATTAGCGTTGTTTTCACGCTCTTTAGGACGGTAGTTTAGTACCCAGTGTTGCGTGGGCGGCATGGACATAGATACCGGAATATGTGGTTGTGATCGATTTGTTTACACATTATAAAGCTTGAATAATATACGAGGGACATTATAATATAAATTACAAATCTAAAAATGTATAACACAATGGATACAATGTTTTTCACATGTTTCATTAATAACAATAATGATAATAATGCGCATTTTTCCATGTAGCTTTTAGATACAGATGTAGTAAGTCACGTGAGTAAATAGTACAACAGACACACTTTTTTTCTTATGATAGATAATAATAAAAAAATAACGGAAGTATTCGGATAGCTTCCGAGGGCTAACGTAGTTAATATGATATATGACAATTTAATTTTAATAAGAGAAAAAGTGTATTTGGATAAAAATTATAAAAAAACATATACAGGGTGTCTCATGAATACCGTCCGTTAAAAATGTATGAGGTTCTCGATAAAATAAGAATTTGAAAAAATCATCCAAATATTAGATCTGAATATAGCTGAATTAAATTAGATGTATGTGTGGTAACCACTTGGTGAATTAATGTTCAACAAAAATGTAAAAAACGCACTTGGTTTTCACAAAAATTATAGAAACACTCTGCGATTGTTTAGGTCTCTCGACCATTTTCAAGAGAACAATTTATACTAATTGAGTATACTAAACTTAGTTAGTATAATTAGTACTCTTGAGAATGGTCGAGAGACCGAGACAATAGTAGTGTTTCTATAAATTTCGTGAAACTTTAAACCAAGTGTGTTATTTAGTTTTTTTTTAATTATAGCTGATTGCGTTCTCCTGTTTTTGCATTTAAATGTCGAGTTTATGTCTTTTAGATTACTTGAAACTGCATCAAAGATTTTCACTGCTTGATTAATGAATCAGCTATATGTTGACGTCGAAGACAGGTTAAAAAAATTTGCTCTGTTGTTCTGCATATAGAACTTTAATAAAAATAAAAATAATGACTAGTGTTACGTTTATTTTAATTTTTAATCACATAAACCTGTAAGTGAAAATAACAAATAAACTTTTTTTTATTCTGTTAATGGGCGATATTTCATAAAAGGTACCAGTATTTTTTGGATTCATAGAATATTAATAAACGATATTAATTTTGCTGTATCGTTATTAACCATCGGTTATTCCGTCAAACATATTGGTAGTCATATGCCCTATGTGAGAATTAAACCTCTACTTATGATTTATTCAATAATTGCATCAATATTTATTAGAATTCGTTTAGATATTTATAAAACCCTTCAACTAATTGATTATGTTCTTAACAAGGATATATTTTTAATAATTTTCCTTTTCGTGTATCTTTTTTTTATGCAAATGGTGTATTAAGTGGGCAGTTTCAGTTTTGGTGAATCATAAATCCGGAGGTTTAATGGACGGGAAACTCGAGTTACGCGCTGAAGTGTTAATTTCGTTTAAAATGTGATGCCTGGGAGAAATTGTCGGGAGTTTTCGCGGGGGAAAGTGTACTCTTAATGTTCAAGAAAGTTTAGGGTGGATTAATTAATTAGCTGCAGCGCAAATGCAGTAGCCGCATGAGCTCTTCCTGTAAGGGCGAGGTTCTCAGGTAATTTTACCTGCAGCAAGTGATGAAAAAATAATATATGTTGGCAGCCCACATGAATAATGTATCTTTTTAAATTTGATTCTAAGGGAAATTTTCTCAGATATCAATTACTCCACATTTTTGACTCACACATACATGATAAGTTACACGAAAATAATGCTACCCCTTTCTCTTTCTATAATTGTACGGAGAAAGCAAAATTTGGTAATAAGTATGGCATTTGAGAATCGAGGATGGAAACTTTCAAACGTGCTACGTGCAAAAATTTCATAAGCAATATCGATTACGCAGAACTGTTAGTAAATTCAGGGTCAACTGATTAAAAACAGCCTAAGTTTAACAATATTCTTATAACATTATATGAAATCAATTCAACTAATATGAATTTAATGGTTTAATAAGATATATTTTATTACAGTAAAAAAAACATTTTGACACTAACACATTTGATAATCTTAATTTGAGTCTCAAATTAATACTTCAGCTAAACCATCACTATTTCTTGGTATCGTTTCGTCAATGAATTTTGCTCATATGTATGTATTTATGAATTTGTACATGTCAGAATTAAAGACTATTAAAAAAATCATATTTTTGATAGGGCTCGTTTAATATTAATCATCAAATCATCATTTAAAAATAAACATCAATTTCAATATTTTAAAATATGATAAGCAGACTTTAGCTTTTTCAAATAATGTTAAATATTTACTGGCTTGTTGGGTATTATTTTAAATAAATTTCAGATTTGAATATAATTTACAAATCCACTTTGATTCTAATTGAAATTTGAGAAGCGGCTGTAAATGCAAGCTTGTCGGTTATGATACAAAAGGCTGTAAATGCTATTAATAATATTAAAACGATCCAATTTATCCCCTTGTTCAAAGTTACAATCTGTTGCGGTCGTCCGACGTCGACACTGATATTCAGTGAATTATTAATACCGTTTCGCACGGCCGTGTACAATAGGCACGTAAATATCCGAAACACATGTTTTAAAATCAATCCGGTCACAATGCGAGACCGAGGCTATGAGGCTACGGGACTATCAGCCACAGTGACCCTTTGTCTGTTGGACAGGTGGAAAAGCCCCGGATCCCATTTATAATTAAATCCGATTCCGTTCCACCTGAATTTATATTATGAAAAGCCGCGGCGCATTGTTTATATTTATTATGCTGTTGCAACCGCTTTATTTATGCCGTTTTATGCAAATAGCATCTGGACGCCCCGCTAATAGCATTATTTATTATATTGTTTACCAATGTTAATTAATTACCAATGCCGAATAAGCTGCGCTAATTGAAATCGTTATTGATAGTCGCCGCGCGTACTTTTTAGTCGCCCAATAATTTTCGATTCAAACTATCACTATTTATTTGGAATAAACGTTAAAAGCAGAATAAAACACTTAGAAACGGTCGCAACCACCCAGAGGAACCAACATAATTAACAATCAGAATCGGATGGTAGAACTTTAAATCATCAATCACCTGTTGTAGTCAGATATCTAACTAAAAACTCATGTGTGCCATAAAACATATAACGCCCTGTACTCTTGCAAGGATTCTTTATGTGTGCTTCTTACTCAGTTTCGAATGTATCTTCACGCACATGAAGTTGTGACCTTACGTCATGGATATCTATGCATACCGTTGAAACTGAAAAATATTGTACGTGAAGGAGTATAGAATGGGATATTTATAATAGGCAATCGCGAGAAACAGAATATGCAGACACAGTTTACTCACAAGTTATCACCGACTACAATGCAGCGTTCCATATTGCAAGTACGTTTTAAAATTATTTATTATATTACATTACTGTACAGAGACATTTATTGTAGGAATAAATAAATATAACAATGTTTATTGATTTATTTATAGCACATATTAAATTTGTGAATACGAGTATTATATAAATAATATTAACAAGTAATTAAGATAATTAAAAAAAAAATCTGATGTGATCAGTCAAAATGGACAGTGCCATTTAAAAATATAATCATAAAAATAAAAAAGTTTACAAAACAAAACAGGAATTTAACATTCTTGTACTTTACACATTAACAATTATTATTTTGACTGTAACATTTCAACTTTTTTATAATGTCATCAGAATGTGTTGTTTTGTATCTTGTCCAATAGTTTTGCACCTACGTTTGTTCATTTTCTCCCAAAAATTGGTCGTGTTAAGTGAAAAAGGTGACCGTAACATTGAAATTTCGCTACAAATAAATGTCTACTTTAAATCTGTATTACTAATTTACCAGAAAAGTAATAGTAAATTAAGCTTGTCAAGTTGTCAGTACCAATCGGATTATACGAATATTGTCAGGGCCGGTTTAACAAATGTTGGCGCCCTAGGCAATTTTTAAGGTGGCGCCTCTTGAACCATTATCTACCGCCTCCCTTTTAATGTCTAAAGTGATGCAGGTACTTTAATAATGGGAAATTTTTATATTGATATTTTTTATTACAATTAAAAAAAATTACAAAGTAAACACATTTTAATCAAAAAGTATAAAAAACATGAAAAAATAAAAACAACTTCTCAAAGTACTTAAATGTTTAATTATTCAACGCTTCAATTGTTCAATTAAGTTAATTCTCATATTATCACGTCCATTAAAATTCACATCATTATTCGGTTCTAAAAATTGGAGTTCACTTTTACGATTTCGGGTTAATTTGTATTTATATTCGTTGCAGTAAGATTTCTTTTGTCCTGCTTCCTCATAAAGATCAAATTTTGGTCTTTGATCTGTTAAATATTCAAATAAAGAAATATAAATTTGCACAACGACTGTTAAATCTATATTAACTTTTTGCAGTGTTTTATTGCTTTGCATCGATTCTTTCCAGAAAAGTGTTTCAAAATTCAGTTAAGGATACCAGTTTCTAATAAATGAAATTTGAAAGTAATGCATTTGCTTCGGCGGATGTTTGAGGTTTTTCAGTTTAGTTATCCAATATCTCTTCAAAGGCATCTCAAAAACATCAATATCCCAAAGATAAGGCCCTATACGTATCTGCTCTGGCAAACCATCTAGTGGCCGAGTTTTTGAAAGCAGATATTTAATTTCATTATTATTTGTAAAACAATTATTTTAAAATATTCCATCTATATGTAGAAGCTGACCAAAATGATAAATTTCCTGTGCAAACATGAAAAATGCAGTGGCTTCCTGACATCATTCAGCAGCAAATACACCAACTAAATTTAAAGAGTGTGCTGCATAAGGTACGTAATGTATTAATTTAGCTTGGAAACCAGAGTATTGGCCAGACATATTACTGGCATTGCTATATGACTGACCTCTGCAATCCATAATATTGATTTTTAAATCTTCTAGTTTTTTTTTTAATGGCATTTGTAAATTCTATTTCTTGGGAATTACGTCCTACATTTGGCAAAAATTAAATCAATTTTTCCACAGGTGTATCATCTGAATAAATATATCTTACTACAAAAGTTAACTCGTCAACCTTGGCAATATCTGGTGTCGGGTCAATAATTATGGAAAAATATTTACTTGACTTTAATTCTTCGACAATTAAATCAGTAATTGAAGAACTCATAAAAAAATCATTGCATATATCTTTGGATAAATATGAAACGGTCCCTTTGTTTTTGTTTGCATATTTTTGTATGTTTGTTTGCAAAAATGGATCAAATGTTGGAATCAATTCTAACAGACCAATGTAATTCGCATTGTTCGGTTCCCCGAATACATCACTTTCACCACGAAAAGCCAAAGTACGTGTAGACAAATACTTAACTACTTCAACTATTTGTACAAGAATTCCAAAGTTTTTTTTTTAATTCACCGACAATTTTCTCAAGATCATCGGCTCGACATATATAAATCCTCGTACTTTCTCGGTCTTCTAAAGATTGTTTTCGGGATTTTTTAAGCGATGTTCGTTCTTCTAATCGTTAAAGCCGGTATCAATAAATGAAGTTTTATTTTGCAAAATAATTTGCACGGCATATAATAAATACATCTTGTTGTTTTAGAAAAAAAGAAGCCATTCTCGTTTCTTTGTCTTCCTATTTACGGATTGTTGCAAAAATTTACGCTTTGAAGCATATCCGATCATTACAAGATCTTTTAGAGATCTTAAAAGCGAATTCATTAATATTTTGTTGTTGTAGATTTTGAATGATATAAACCACAAAATGATTATCGATTCTCCACTTAGAAGGGTCCAACAAATCTGTGACTGAATTTGATTGATTTTCTGTCAACGGCGATGGAAAGCTCGGCTAACGCCTCGCATTTAATATTCCAACCTCGCTCTTAAAGGCATTTTTTATACATTTTATAGCTTCACAAAATATTACTGAACCGTTAATTATTATTTTTTATTTATTTGTTTTTCTTAACGACGATCTATTTCTGCTGCTATGGCAAATTACCGTCGCTAAGGAGTAATCCACCACACTTGGAAATTTTGCCATTATATATTTCGCTTCATCCATATCGGGTTTTTTAACGTGCACGTACAACTTAACAATATTCGGGATCGCAGCTTCAGTTCCCCTCCCAAGTAACGGCACTTTGCTTCGGGCTTCGAACCTGCGACCCTTGGCACGAGAGGTAAGTGCGCTAACCTCTGAGCCACCGTCGGCTTCCGTTAATTATTTGCTGACCAAGGGTATCAACACATTTAGAAAGCATTTAAAAAGTAACATCGTTTATATAATCTTTCGGCTTCTTGGATCTTTTTAGGGGCCAACTTTTATTTTATTAGGGTGCCGTCACCTAAAACTTGCTGAAACCCACCGATTTGTACTATAAAACCTAACGTGTTTTTGCAACAACAAAACTCAAGGACTGAATTCCAAGACTGCTTTCTTCTCGTAGATGGTGATGTCACGGCTTATATGAAAGTTCTCTTGAAATTGCATATGCAAGAGCACATCAACCACCTGGTTTTTCTACCTGGAATTCTACTCAACGAGAAAGCAGAATATTGTTTAATAATTATACCTTTGTACTGGCAAACAGGTAACATCAATATTATTATTTGATTAAAACACAGCCTGCTTGATTATGTGGCAAAGGTCACTTTATTCGGCCAGGAATTTGTTTTCAAATTCTGCAAATGTAATTCAGTTCACAGAAAAAATCGACGATTTTCGTCGCTATTTTTGGCGCGTTGGAGCCACACCTACGATGACTTTTAAATTCCACACAAGAATCTAATCAGAACATTATTTCTAGGAATATTAGTATACCGGGTGTACATTTCAAAACTAGACACTCTCAATAACTTTTGTATGCAAGCTAACTTGATAAAAATTAAAAACACAATGATTGACTTTTGGAGGGGGAATTTTAAAAACAATGTTAAATCAATTTTAAGTGTCATCCCCTCCTCCCTAGCCACCACCACTTTGAAAATTCAAATGGCAAACCCCACCTTGCGATTCCTCATTTTAAAGCTTAAAAAATACGTGGCGTACTAAAAAACGGTTTTTGTCGATTGGTTTGGGAAAAAATAAAAAAAAATCCAAATAATTTGTATAGTACAAATCTAAGTTACTTTTAATGAAACAAAAAAACAAGTCGAACCAGTTTTCGAGGCAGATTAAAAAAATAAAATATCGTTAAAAAATATGTTAATTGAATATAAAATGTTTCCCCCTCCCCCTTGCGACTCTCACTTTTATTACAAATTTTAAATTACAGCCCTAGCTTGTGAAACATTGCTTTTTAATAAAACATATACAACTATACCTTTTCAAGTTCGAATTGAGACCAATCAATTTCAAATTGAGACCAATCAATTTCAAATTGAGACTAAACAAAATCAAGTTGTCATAATATATTTTATATGTTTACTATCAACTTGATATTGTTATGTGTCATAATTGTGTCAGATGTGTAACAAACATATATTTACGTCACCACGTTTCCAAAAACAAAATATATATTTTTTAAATAAATTATGCTGACGTTCATCTCAGGAGTAACAAGTCTCAATAAGATGTCAATTTGATTAAAAAATCACGTCGATGTAGTTTTACACATTTTAGATACACATTTATTTTTACAATCACTAAACAAGTATACCTTAATTAATACATTGATAGTGTATCAATAGAAATAATCGATAAAAAGTATTGTTATCTCAATTTAAAAAAATAATTAGTAAATGTTCAAACATAATTTATTTTCGAAAAATATATATATAAATATTAATTCCCTATTTATAGTCCTCACGCAGAAGCTCGCTCGGACCTTAAACTATAGGGCTCATCCATAAAGTACTAAATTATTTACTTATTATATAAATCGCTGTTATCGCACATTAAAAATGCTTCAAGCGCAATTACTTCGAACATAAATTTTCTATAGTTGCAAGAAACCAAAATTTGGTTTCATATCCAACTAATCCTGACTTGGTATACAATACTTGTAGCCGCGAAGGGATTTTACCCGAGCGTCACAACCGTATGCAGGGTGTCAATTTGAAAAGTTGCCATCGACCGTTTTCATAGAACACATGATTATTTTTAAAATTACTCAAAACCGTTTGAGTGGTTCGAAGGAGGAACTAAACTGGCGTAAGTAGCGTAATGGCGTTGTTTTTGTTACGCCAACCTCCAATTCGGTTCCCAAACTTTTGTACAAAATCTTAATCCAATTCATTAATGTTATATTGCTCTATCTTGTAGCATTATCTTATCTTATCTTATTGTCCTTAGCGAGAAATTAATATTGATCTCAGCCTGAACTCACGGCGAAGTATCAGTTAAATCGTAATGTATAATCCAAAATATGGCTGTAGTAATGAAAATGGGTCATAATATTTATTTTAATAATAAAGCCCGGTGCCTCCACCATGGACCCCTTAGACTGGAATAATTTATAATAATTCACATAAATTTTAAAATCCTGTAAAATTCAAGCAATTCGTGGCTAGAATCATTATAGTTACATATTTGCCATGTCTGTGCCACATCTTATAATTACCTATTACACAACACAAAATTCAGGAAAAATAATGATTTTTGCAATTTCTAATTCATGTGTTTTAAATAACCATGTGGTTTTATTTTAATCTATTAGGCTAATTAACGTGTATTAAGATAAATCAAGCTGCAACTGGTGTACTATTTTTTTTTGTAGAATGTGTAATTCAGTGCTTATTATCAGAGCCGTAATAACAAGGTCTACAAGTGCCTCTGGCAAATAAATAAATTTGCGGACCTAGTAAAATAATCAAAAGCAAGACTTAGTCCTCTCGTATTTTCCCATGGTCTCCAGTGTAGAATAAGTTTGTTCCATCTTTCATCGATTTGTCTGATGTTGTGACCAGCAAATTTCCATCTTAGCTTTGCAGCTTCCTGTCTTACATCTTTAACTTTAGTTTTTTCTCGGATCCATACGTTTCTTTTCCTATCTGATAGTCGTATGATGAGCATCTGTCTTTCGATAGCTTTCTGAGGCGCAGCAGTTTTCTCCATATTGGCCTTTGTGAATGTCCATACTTATGCCCCGTATGTAAAGAGAGGAAGTATGCACTGATTAAAAATTCTTGTTTTTAGGTACTGTGGGTACTTCTTGTTTTTTAGGATAAAACTTAGCTTTTCGAAAGCGGCCCATGCAAGCCTAACTCTTCTTTTTATTTCGCTGGTTTGATTATCTTTGTTGAGTTTTATTAGTTGTTCCAGGTATATATATATTCAGTAACTTGTTCGATTGATTTGTTTCCTATTTGTACTGTAGCACCTTCGTCTGTATTAGTAAGTATATTTGTTTTCGAATAAATCAATTTAAGGCCAATCTTTGAGGCTTGATGGTCTAGCTCTCTTAACATCTCCTGTAGCTCTGCTTTATTGTTTGCAAATAATGCTATGTCGTCCGCGTACCTTAAGTGATTTAGTCGTTGTCCACATATTTTGATGCCACATTTATCCCATTCCAGATTTTTAAAAACATCTCCCAATGCTTGACTAAATAATTTTGGTGATATAGTGTCTCCTTGTCTTGCGCCTCTTGCAATCGTTATTGGTTTAGTTCCTTCATATATTTGTACTGATGTTGTAGCATTTTGATAGATGTTTGACAGTAGGCTGGTGTATCTATCGAAAGCTTTTTCGAAATCTACATATGCTACGAATAATGGTATTTTGTATTCGTTTACTCTCTCTATTAAGATCTTTATTGTCAGCAGATGGTCTTGTGTGCTGAATCTCTTCCTGAAGCCTGCTTGTTCTCTGGGTTGGTAATCATCGAATTTTCTGGTAAGTCGGTTTGTTAGTATTTTGCTTAGGAGCTTATACATGATACTTAGGAGGGTTATGGGACGATAGTTTTGTAATTCCCTCTTGTCTCCTTTTTTGAATAGGAGTAATGTAATAGCTTCGTTCCAATTATCTGGAATTTTCTTTTCTGTTAAAATTTGATTTAGGAGAAGATGCAGACAATCAACAACAGGTTTTCTTCCAATTTTTACCATTTCGGCAGTTACTCCGTCCTTGTCCGCTGCCTAATTGTTCTTTAATTGTTTCAGTGACGCTCTTATTTTTGATTTGGATATTTCGGGTTGAAGTTCCGAATTTATGTTCACTATCTTTGATGTAAGTCGATTTTTTACGTTTTACGTTTAAGTCGATTCTTGTGGGTCTTTCTTTGATTGGTACAAGTCCGAGTAGTAATTTTCAATTATTCTAATAATTTCTGTTTTAGTATTTGCTTCATTGCCCTTTTCATCTTTGAGTTTATTTTTTTCTGATTTGCCTAGTCTGGGTCTTAGACATTTCATGTTTTTGTTATTTTCGATGATGGATTGTACTCTGTATTTTTGAATTCGCATTATGTCTTCTTTTATCATTTTCTTAATGGTTCTATTCAGCTCTGTGTATTTTATTGATTGTCTCATCCCCTGTTCATTCAGTATTCTTCTATGTTCGATTAGTTTTCTTGTCGGTTCGTTAATGTAATTATCTTTTTTGCCCTCTGTTTGTGCTACTTCTTTTGCTATAGTAACTAGTGTTTTTGTGAGTTCTTTTTCTATTAGGTTTATCCTAATTTATTCTCCTCCTGATTTATTTTTTCTGCTAGACAAGCTCTTCTTTTTTCTATATACACTGTGTATCAGCCAAATGGAATAAATTCGATAATAAATAAATGGGGGCGTGTTCGAAAAAACGCTCGGACACGTCGATTGTTATTTTTAGTTGCGCATTTTTTTCAACAAAAACTTTTTATACAGGGTGTGTCATGTGACCGTGGCCACTACCAACTTTCTTATTTTAAATGCAACACCTGGTATATTATTCAATTTTTGGATTCTTCTGAAAATTCTAGACATATTTCATGTACAATGTCCTATACCTATCTTGAACTGTTTCGGACATATTAAGTGTGTATATTAAGACGAATAATGTGTGCGATTAGATCGGTCACGCCTGAGATGTTGAGTAACGTTAGAAGAAATTTATTTATTATTGAATTTATTCCATTTTGCTGATACACCCTGTATAAACTTTTGTGTTGTTGCACTTTATTCATATCGAGTTTTCCATTTCTAGCCTTTATATTTCGTATCGTACCATGGTTAATGTCTACGCTTAATTTTGATCTAACCAGCCTATGGTCGCTGCCGGTGCTAAATCTGTTAAGAACTGTTACATTTTTAACAGCGGATTTGTTAGTAGAGAGAATAAAATCGATTTCATGTTTTGTTGTCGAGTTTGGACTAATCCAGGTCCATTTCCTTTGAGGCCTTTTATTGAAAAATGAATTCATGGCATATAGTTCTCTTTCTTCCATAAAGTTTATTAGCCTAGCACCTCGCTCATTTCGATTTCCGTAGCCGAAGTTTCCCATTTTGGTCTAATCTTTGTCTAGTTTTTTGCCTAGTTTCGCATTGAAATCGCCCATGATGATAGTCAGGCGAGTCTTATGTTTATCCATGGCTTTGGTGATATCTTCATAGAAACTTTCCACGTCTTCGTCTTCGTATGTACTTGTTGGGGCATACACCTGGATGATTTTTAGTGTTACTCTTTTTGATTTGATTATGAGGATTTTGAGGCCTGTTTGATAATCCCTTAAAGGCCTGTATGTTTTCGGACAGTTTCTTATGTACAATGAACCCGACGCCACCGTTGGTATCATTTTTGTTACCTTTCCAATAGAATGTGTTACCTGAGTTTAGTATCATTCGTTGTTCGTCTTTCCGTCTCGTTTCTGCTAACTATATTATGTCCCACTTTATGATTATGAGCTCTTCTTCTAGCTCGTGGATTTTGTCGTGGTGATTCATTGAACGGATATTATATGTTTCGATTGTGAAGTTAAGGTTACGTTTACGCAGGTGTTTGTTTGGAGTCATAAGCGATTTTTTGCCTCCCCCGATTCCGTGAGGCAGACCTTAGAGGTGTGGGCTTTGACTTTTCCTACCTGGGGACTCAATTCCTTTGTTTTATAAATCGCCATGATATTTGGAGGGATTTTAGCCGTAAAACACCACGCTGGCCAGACGGGTTGGTGAGTTGGAGCGTTGTCGAATGCTCTAATAACGTTGGGGTCGGAAACGATCAAGAGTTGATCAGAGATCTCATAGAAAAGCTGAAAGATAGAAGGGATCTCACCCAAGACATGTTGAACTAAAGTGAGAAACCAGCTAGGGTACCTCGGGATTGCCACCCCCGTATTCACAAGAAGTGAACCCCCGAGTGTGTTATAGTGTGTCATAGTCATAATAGTAACAAAATATAGCCCGGCGCCTCCGCCATGTACCTTCTAGTTTATAATAATTCATAAAAAATTAAAAACCTCAAAATTCAAGCAATTCCTGAGGAGAATCATTATATGTAGTAACATGTTTGCCAAGTGTGTGCCAAAGATTACAATTAACAATTAAACTAGACAAATTCAGGAAAAAACTTGATTTTTGCAATTTCAAAATCTTGTGTTCTTAACCATGTGGATTTATTTAAATCTAATAGGCTACTTAAAGTGGCTACGGGCTACGTAATACGTAACCCCTTATTGCCTATGCTACTGATCCTGCTCGTGGTAGACAGCGCCACTCAGGGTGAACTACGTTCTTACAAATGCATATATAAAGTGACCTTGGTCATTTCATAATCAAGCAGGTCGTGGGTTAAAATGTCCAGACATTTGAAATTGTTGAAGGTTCCAGTTTTGGTTCAGTTCACAGATAATTACTGGTTCTACGAGTAAACATTCACATTTCGTGTTAATGCATTGCCACAAAGTTGTAATGTCAATGTCAAGAAAAGCGGATATTGTGTAATGACGGCCACGTGTAACTCCGTCATGTGACGCTGGCAAATTAATGTACGTTTTTTGACATATTTTGCAGGTTGCAGCTGACCAGAAATCAGCGACTGCCATACCTGCATCGCACGTGGCCACCAGAGCCTTCGGCGTCGTCGTGGCTTCTGACGCACTTCCGTCTGATAAAGGGCATCCGACGCCACATACACACCCATGCAAACGTACATGCACACAATCAAACGTACACAGACTGTTCACGTAGAGTCACGTGCACCCACGCTCCAATCCACTCGCGACCTGTGGCTCCGCGGTATTCTCGTCTCACTCCGGCGGGTGTCGCGGGAGCGAGACGAGACGTCGTTTATCTCTCCCACTAGAAGCGTGGCGAAGGCATCGTGGCGAGTTCCCCAGGTTCATTGAGCCAGTTTAAAGTTGCCATCCGCGACAAGCACGATGAAATCTCTGCTCGTTGTTATTGCGCTCGCCGCACTCGCGAACTGTGACGGCAAAGACGAACTCAAAATTGACGTGGTTAGCGTGCCCGAGGGGTGTGAGGTCAAGACCAAGAACGGCGACATGCTGACGATGCACTACACCGGGACCCTCACCGATGGCACCAAGTTTGACTCCAGGTGAGCACCAGCGGTTACCGTTACGCCGCACCGATACGTCGATGACAGGCACACCTGGCATTGCAACCGCATCAAAATCGCAACCAAAATAATCCAAAACTAGCACACTTCCAGTGGGCACGATTCAAACTCGCCAATGTCACGCGCGCCTTCAATATTGCCAGTTCGGCCCTGACTTGGCCCACTAACCGTGGGGGAGAGAAACCCGGCTCTCAGTAATTGACCTCAAGCGTTTTTAATGCCGCTCGGCAATTTAACCTAATTTCCTCGGCAAACGTGTACATCTTCTCGTGTGCGTGTTTTCCGCAAGATTTTTCCGGCCCTCGATTAATCCTAACCCCCGGGGAAAACGAGGATCCCTCCGCACGGATTACACGATGTTTCAATCCGGACTGAGAGGAAATTAAAATTTCCACGCTTGGTTTCCACCTTTTCAACCGACTATTAACCAAGACGAGCACATAAATCTATATTTTTCATGTTTTGCTCGCTTAAACAACGTCAACAGGTAGCAGAACCTAATTAGCGGAAAACTCATTTTAAGAAATAATTCGATGATAGGGTTCTTCTATAATCTTGTATTTGTTGTATACAGGGTGTTTCCGAAAACACTCTCAAACAAAACGGTTCAATCTCCAACTCAGATATTCAGATATTTATTTCTAGATTATTTACTTCCAGAAAAAAAAAACAAAAAAAAAACTAAAAAAATACAATCTGAAGTTATAGTAACCGCTTTCTGAATTGATAACGAAACTTAAAAAACTTGAAGAACAATTGCCAAACCATAAAACAAATCCAAGAGAAAGTAATGTTACTTTCGCTCGGTGCATTAGGTGCCCGTCTTGGTATGCAAGAAAATAAGAAAAACATGCCTGGGACATCGCGATTAGCATTACCACGAACCGGATGTACATTTATGTGCAATAAAATTGAGCACAAGTCAATGGCTATTCTTCACAATATTTGACTTACATAATTTGGGCCTTTTTTAGTTGACTAGCAACAGTGATATTTAATGATAATGAGGCGACATTTTAACATTAAAATTGACAAAATTTATGTTGCTAGGAAATTCGTCCAAGTTCGATTTAAAATAGAAAATATTTTGTGTCCTCAATTTTATTGCACTCAAGCGTACATGCAATAGTAAGGAAGCGCAAATTCATACATTAACAAGTTTAACATCAGAGAAAAAAAGATCGTTGTAGAAGATTTTACAATTTTTATTTTAATATTATTCAACCGGCAGAAGGACCCGATGCACAGTGGTCCATCGATGCACAGTGGATGCACAGTATACAGGGTGGTCACTTTTACGACGCCCGCCAGTAGGATCTATTAAACGGAAATACATACAGAGTTGGTCAAATTCGTTAATAGTTTCTTATTTTTGTGCCTTTCAATATACTGAAACGAAATCCAAGATATCTTGCACAGTTCCTGAAATATCGCTGAAAAACTGAAAAAGTGTACTTTTATTTTCCTCTTATAACTTTTTTACTTTTGAAGGAAATTTTACAAAACTTGGCACGTTTAGATTTTTCGACGTCAGCCTAAACATTTTTTGCGCCAACTAGATGCCCAAATTTTCATAGTCAACTTTTGATTTTCTTATGGCCGCAATATTGGATTTTAATAGCATTCAAAAGAGCGAAAAAATCCAATTTCAACCATGTATTACACATGGGTAATCTGATATTAATATCATACTGCTGTGTACTGCTCTAAAAATCAAGTTGCCATGGAATAACAAATTACCATTTTTACATTTCTTCATACAAAGAAAATAACTTCTGAGTAATTTCATTGTGTATAAGGTGCAAAAAGGAGTGCAATTAGTAAAAATGGCAAGATAGTATCCTCAACATGAAAAAATTGACATGTACAATCTCTATAATGTAATATATTACATTATATTTCCCTGACCGAGATCGCAACTCATATCGTATTCATTAAATAATCTGATCAAATACCATTCTTGAATTAATATTTAATATATTTAATTATTGCCATTTTTACTAATCAAAGATATTATCTCCTTTTTTGCACTTTATACACAATAAAAATACTCTGAAGTTGCTTCAGTTTGCTTGGCATTGAAGGTTAATTTGATGATCTCATACCAGTAGATGTTACCTACAATTAAATTATATGCCATTATATGCCAATTGCACTTATCTGACCAAATAATTTTCCTGTAAAATTTTGGTCTCGTTGAATAATAGTAGTATGTCGTAGTATTTGCTAGGGATATTATCCCTAACTGGCTATCGACCATCGCACAGTGATTCAGATATCAAAATATCTGATGGAAATTCATATCTCGTGAATGAATTGCACTTTTCAATTAAAATGTTGTGCTTTAAGACGAAAATACAGACAAATGCATTGATAATGATAATAATCACAATAACAACATCAATAATAATAATATAAAATATATATTTGAGATTTTGCAACAGAAATTATTTTAAGTTGTTTGTATGTTTTAATATCATGTAGAATTAAAAAAAATCACACCAATACATTAATAATAATAATATTAATATTTTTTGTTACGATTTTGCAACTTATAAATTCATTGATTATTTCAAGGGGTTAAATGATTTAATATTATGCATAACAGTTACATAATTTTTATTATACCGGGTGTTCATTTCAAAACTTCAAAATATCGTTTTTTTTTAAATCGCCTCCAGATTTTTTTAAGCTTTAAAACGAGCCATTTCCGAGTATATTGCAAGGCGGGTAGAATTTGAAATTTCAAAGTGGAGGTGGCTAGGGAGGACCAGATAACACTTAAAATGTATTTAACGTTGTTTTTAAACTTCCCCCTCGAAATATCAAACAAAAGTTTTTTTTTTAATCAAATTAACTTGAATTCAAAAGTTATTGAGACGATGTATTGAAATGAAAACCTGGTATAATAAAAATTAAAAATTTTGTAATTGTTATTCATTTATGCATAATATTAAATTATTTAAGCCCTTGAAATAATCAATGCATTTTTAGGTTGCAAAATCGTAAAAAAATATTATTATTATTAATGTAGTGATTAAATTAAGTGTGATTTTTTTTTAATTTCTACATAATATTAAAATATATAAATAACTTAAAATAATTTCTGTTGCAAAATCTGATTTTTTTTTAAATTATTATTATTATTGTTGTTGTTGTTATTATGCATCATCAATGCATTTGTCTGTATTTTTGCCTTAAAGCACAAAATTTTAATTGAAAAGTGCAATTCATTCACGAGATATGAATTTCGATCATGTATTTTGATATCTAAATCACTGTGCGATGGTCGATAGCCAGTTAGAGATAATATCTCAAGCAAATACTACTACATACTACGAATTCAACGAGACCAAAATTTTACAGGAAAATTATTTGATCAGATAAATGCAATTGGCATACAATGGCATATAATTTAATAGTAGGTAACATCAATATCATATCTACTGGTATTAGATCATCAAATTAACCTTCAATGCCAAGCAAATCTGTTTTTTAAATTACAATAGTTTCACCTTCGCTGGGTACGATCTCATGTGGTTCAGATGCTTAACCCACTGCGCAACACGGCCCTCTAAGATAAAACCATGATAAAACCAATGATAAAACATTATCATTTTGTAACTAAATAAAAAATAAGTCATCTATAAACTGCTTCGTTTATTTTTGAATTCTTGTAATATTGCAATCATGTTGGCATGTTTAATTGAAAAGTATCCAAAGCATTACTAATCCCAAACTGCATCTCTGATTGTTCTTTGCATATCTGATAAACTGTGGTTTGCATTATGTTAAGAAATACTTTTTTAAATAAAATTAATACTATCCTTGCTAATATCTTGATGCAATATTTTATTATTATTATAAATGTTATAATTACAATTGTTTTGTTTCATACATATGATCAGTTTCCTGACACGTGTTTCGGCTTATTCAGCCATTTTCAAACAATTATGTTTACAATTTGATTGATGACTTGATTAATGACACATTGACACATTCATTTCATATGAATATATGAAACAAAACAAGTGTAATTATACATAATATACATTTATAATAAATACTTTTTTATTTAATCAGGCTTATTAATTTGTAATTATTACATTTTCGAGGAATAAAAATAAAATAAAATCGAAAATAAAAGTAAGCCAATCAATAGACACATCTCTACTGTCATACATTTCATTGAACAGGGTGGAATAAATGCTTGGAAATCTGGATCAGAATCGCACAAGAGCTGAAAGATTTCCAAATTAAATTTCTCTGCCTCGACAATTTTTCCTTTATTCTTAACGACTTTCCTTATTCCGCCCCTTTAATCTTCGCATCAGTACTTGTTCAATGTTATGGTTTTCTGAACTTAAGTCATAAATCTGGGCGTGCGAGTATTCCTTCCACGCAACAAGCTTGAGCAGTTTATCGATCGCATAAATCAGGTGTGTACTTGCATTACACCTGTTTTTTATCTAACTATTCATTTTATTTTACGATGCATATTGAAATTATCCTAAATACCCTCAAGTTGCTTTTCACATTTCACCGATCGCTAATATTTCTGAGCTCTCTGAACTTTTTATGAAACTATTTCAACGAAACTTTCATCAAACGTTTTCTAATCCATTAGCAGAATAATTCTGTAGTAATTCATTATATTTTTATTGGACAATTTCTTGTACGTATCTTTCATTACTCTCTGAGTGTCTGAGCTAAGAAGATGCAAATTAGATAAAAATTAAAAACATTCGATATTGTAATCAAATTTATTCAACGATCTTTATTTACATTTATTTTATTTATTCTAGTTAGAAAAAATATATTTTAAGATTTCAAGGTAAAGTACATGGTATAAGAACATAAATGAGGATGTTTCATTAAATTTTCTGCAAGTTCGATGAATAATTTTGTTACACATGCACATACAGTATTGCAAATAAAAAATTATAAGGAATTTTCAACATAACTGACAACTACTCGTTTTAGAGATGGAGGTTTGTTTTGCATTTTTTGCAGAAAATTGATTTGCCTATTACCCCGACATACAAACAATATGTCATTCTATTTAAAAATAGAAATAAGATGTTTTAAAGTGTACATGTAAATAATTAAACTTTTGAAATATTATTAGTAAAATATCAAATATCAATTAAATTGAATTTGCGTGTGGTAATCACTTTGTGAAACATATGGTTTAAAGAGACTAAAAAAAAACACTTAGTATAAGTTTCACATTTTTTTAAAATTAAAATAACCTCGGTAGTTTGAACATTTTCAAGAGCAAAATATATTTTGCTCTTGAAAATGTAGGTATTTCTATTGAAAAATTGTGAAACTTATACCAAGTGTTTTTTTTTATATCTCCTTATATCAAATGTCAATATCCAGTACGAATTATTGTAATGATAGAGCTATGCTTTAGCTATAATATGCAACAATGTTTAAGTTTCTATTACATTCATAAGAGAAATTTTGGAAAAAAAATTAAATCGTCTATTTGAAGCAAAATTTCGAAAATTATGTCTTTCCTGTAAGACTACTAAAAATAAGTACTCAGAAAATGTGTTCAGAATTGAACTATCAATTTGAATTTGTTAAAATACTCAGGGTTAACATTTAAAATTACAAAGTTAATCGTAGAGAGGTAATGTGACACTTTCAAACTTTTAAAAAGTCAGAAATGTTAACATTATATATACGATTGTGAATCGTATATATATATATATTATATATATAATTTATTTAACAGGTTTTACACCTGAATTATAGAAAAACGGGAAATGTCAATAAAAATGACACGTTTTTTTTTCACTTTTGTTATATTTTGACAATGGTTTTTAGAAATAGGTTAGAATTATTTGACGGTATGTCACTATGTCAGTTTATAAATAAATAGGTTAAATTTGAACAAATTATATTTCTTAATACTCCGCAACAAAACGATTGCAGAAACAGTAGGACCTACATCATACAATAATAGGTGTAATTAATAATTATTACGTTTATTATTTATTACTCATATATCTAATTAAAACGGATTTTGATTAATTTCTTTGATAGGTACTGTCAAGTAGACAATTAATTGACAAAAAAAAAAATCATTTCCCGTTTTTTTTATTCAGCTGTATGTTTGGTATGGCTGATTTTGTAAAAACATGAATATGTTTAACAATAAAATGTGGTAAGTTTTTTTCTGCAAAAGAATAAATGCAATAAACATTTGCAAAAATTTGAATATGTGAAATTACCGTAAATCATTGTTTGTAGTTATTAGTTTTGTTAGTTATTTCGAAGTAATTTTGTATTACGTTTTTTAAACTGAACAATAAGTTTCTAATCAAATAAACGTCAATGACTTCATACATTGTTTATAATAATATTTAGGGAGAAAGTGTTGAATTACAACAAAACATTAAGTGTAAAAAAAGATTAAACTAGTCGGGCGATAAAAATAAATAATACAATAAATATACAAATTCCATTAAGGACTGGTTAACTGGTAATTATGGATAAAAATTTAATTTAAAAAATATTATGAGTTTTTTATTTTTTAAGATGAAGTGATGTACAGTTAAGAAGTACTGCATTATAGTGGAATAATATTTTTATTGTTATTAATCATTATACCCTCAGTAAATACTGCAACATAATTATTTTTTTGTACGACTACAGAACAGTACACCTATTGTGATTTATTCATTGGTTATTAAATAAAGTACATTGTGAATCACTTTTTTCATTTCAGTCATTTTTTTCAACTTCACTCCGTGCACAATAACTCTATTGTGCACCATCTTTAGTTGGTATGCCAACTAGTGCACAATTAAAATGTAGTTCACAATTTACTAAATTTACTTCACACGGTGAAATAGCAGAATAGCGGTCATCCTGATAGTAGAAAGCTAATTGGCACAATTCAACACCTTCCAATCGTATGCAAGCTGCACAGGTGATGGCTGAAAATTTGATACCAGAATTATCGAAAGAAAAATATATAACGGCATATAAATCATTCAAAGATATGCAATTGGTACAAGAAACCAACTCAAATTCAGAAAAATTGTCTTGGCTTAATTTAGTGAGTTTTCAAAGAATTCAAATCCACTTCGAAGATTGAGTACACACACAATACTGATAATGTAACGATTCAAAAACAATCTACAAATTCGCAAATATTATCTTATAATATTGATTATTAACAATTGAAGTAGATAATTAGACATTTCACATTCAGAATCATTAATAGATTATTTATCCTCAAATCCAAAATAATAAATGCTGTAGTCGTAGAAAAAGTATAGTGTATAACACGCATGGAATGTCCATTTTCTACTCATATGAATTGCTGCACTCGGCCTTCAGCTTCGTGCTGTAACTTTTATATTCGTCACGGACATGGAGTCATGGACATACGTTTGAAATTCCACTAAAAATTCAATTTTTTTATGAACATATGGTTACTATTGAAGGATTTCTATAGAATATTGGAGTAGTACGTGCATTCGGAAGAATGGCAGCAGAAAGTTCTCAGTGCTTGTAAGGAAAAGTTAACAGAATTTAGTCTGTACATTTCTGAGGATATTGTCTGTTTAATACTTATAGGGCATCGGCTGTGGTAAAATTTGGCAAACTTATTGATGCTGAACAATAGATCTACTTGGCGTATGGCATCAATTTAGCTATAACCGATATTTTTTATAAGGTAACACCAAATAAAGAACTTGCTGATGCGTATGGCATCAATTTAGCTATAACCGATATTTTTTATGAGGTAACACCAAATTAAGAACTTGCTGATGACGAAATTCATGTCGAAGAGTAAAATGATGATGATGATGATGTGAATGATGAAGAAAATCTTGACGGGGTCATTACAGAGTCTAATTTATTATGTACCAATATCAGTCATATTTCTATATATCCTCTTGTGATAAAAATACGAAAGGTACTTAAGATGTTTCGGAATTCACCTACTACATAAATATGCAAAAGAACAATTTGGTAAAGAAATTGTTTTAAAATTTGACTGTAGGACACGATGTAATAGCATCTTATTTATGCTTGAAATATTTTACGAATTCAGGTGTTCAAAAGGTCCCAATAGACACAGATTCAGGAATCAATTTTGCTACATCTTTAACCAACCCCTTGTTGCAGCAGAGTCTTTAATAGTGAAAGCCAATACACCATTCTTATACGTATCTCCGTAAATAACAATATTATAAAATTGTTACTACTCTTATTATCCGCATTTTGTATTAATATTATTGTTATTGAAAATATGGGTAAGAACGATTTATCATACTTGAAACTTATTTTTATTTGCAATAATGTTTCAACTCTTCATACAATAATTGCTGCAGTCAGCAGATATAATATGCAAGTCAATTACATCATGTAAGATTATTACCCGTGGCAGAGGTAATGATAGAAATTGACAAGGACGCAACACAATTTCTTAATAAATTAATCATAACCTGACACAATTTAGAATCGGTGCCACCGCATTTATCATAGATTATTTTTGATCGATTCAGTCGATAAACTTTTACTTTCAATTTCGTAATAAAATAAATTATTGTAATCCGAAATTAAAATATCCGTTTTCCAACCTTATTATACAAAGTGTGTATACATTGGTGAAAGAATTATGTGGCGCTGTTGGTAATTAAATTCGTCGAATTTCGTCGAAAATCTTAATACCAGAATGTTGTACGTTCATGAGTCTGCACGAGGTCCTCAGAGTTTAAACATCAAGTCGTTTAATGAGCGTTATTATGCTTAATTTCATAAGTACTCCCGGCAACGGTGAAATTTGCTTATGTCAGTGTCAAATTTTGATATTTGAAATAACGAATTGACATAACATAAATTATTATTAACATTATTAATATAACACTCTGAGTCAAAAATCTTGATACCAAAATGTTGTACGTTCCTGAGTCTTCACGAGGTCTTCAGAGTTTATACAACATGCCGTTTAATACGCGTTATTATGTTTAATTTCATAAAAAAGTATTCCCGGCAATGGTGAAATTCGCATATGTCAGTGTCAAATTTTGACACTTTAAATAACGAATTGATTTGGCTACTTCTAATTGTTCTTCATTTATTTATTTCTTTTTCCAACTTTTTGGTATTAAGTTTTTCGGCTCAGATTTTCATGACCAACATCACCACGTGTAGCTCCTTCGCTAAGTGAGCGAAAGAGCTCAGTCAAGAGATCAATTAGTTGATGATTGACAAAATATGTATGTTAACAATGACAATTATGCGATCACATTTCCTTTTTTTAATATTATTCCTTTCTTCCACGTGATGTATTCTGTCACAACCCTGAAGTTCCTGTTCACTTGGGTACAGATAGGGTTATCAGGTGGCCGGGATTTCCGGGATTCATTGCTCTGTCCTATCTCCCGTAATTTTAAGCTAATGTCCCGGAAACAAAATTCCAGCAAAAACCTAAATGGAAGATGTCGCGATGTCCCGGTAGTATTTTTCATATTCAAAGCTTCCAAAAAGAAAGTAAAACCACAAAAAAAAAAGAGCAGTGTGCACTGATTTTCAAAGAACGCGAAAAGTAAAATCACCAAAACAAGAGCAGTCTGGACTGCTTTTCAAAGAACGCGAATGAACATTTCCCAGATAGTTAAACAGTCTCCTAAATTGCTTGGGGGTAGCACTAAAGCAAGAGCTATTACAGTAAGTGTTTTAGGTACATTTTCGCAAGAAAAAGTAGTTTCAGATTTAAAAATAGTAGATCATTTTGCTATTGGTTCAGATGCGTCAAATGTCTGCAACATTAAAACATTTCCATATGTTGTTCAATTATTTTAATGAAATATACGGAATTTGTCGAAAATTGAAGGGACATCGCTTGATATTTTTCAGTGTTTACAGAAAATCACTACTGAGAGCGTCTTGAAAGTGAGACAAATTAGTACATATAGTGCAGATTCATCTATGTTCATCTGTGAACTGTGTAAAATTTAATTATGTGTACCAAAAGTTAAAAGCGGAGAATGAACATGTTTTTAAAGCAAATTTCAACTGCCGCGTTGTTAATAATTGTGTGAAATTTGCTAATGTTGATTTAGAAAGCATAGTCCTTAAAATGTACAGCGAATTAAATTCTACAGCTTAAAAAACAAAAATATTGAAGGACTGCTTTGAATTTTCTCAAATTGAATACAAAGATCTTCTGAACATGTTTCGACTAGATCTTTTATGCCTATCTATTTGTAGTTGTGCTGCAGTCAAACATTATTTATTGTCTAAGGCCCGTATCTATAGTCCGAACTTGAGCATGAGATCGACTCAAGTCGTATATTTGGTTGCGTATTCACTATGAACGTTTATGTACCAAACGCAACCAAATATACGCAAATATATGATTTGAGTCGAACCCATGCTCAAGTACGGAATATATATAAGGGCCTTAGGGACCCAACAACTGCCATAGGGTATTGTGGGAATTTATTTTTGAAAACTATGATCCTGATGCAGATTTGAATGATGAAGAGGACTGTAAAAAGGAAGGGAAGGAAAACAAGTGCTATCTTTATTTTTTACAAAATCTGTTGTCAGAGATTAGCAAAGTAATATTAAAATTAGAAAGTGCTAGCTGTACCATTTTAGAAATCGATTCAACATCTCTTGAATCAACAAAAGTCCCGCTTGGGTATTTTTTTTCCCATTAAGTTAACCAAGGTAAACTTCTGAGTAAAGACAAATACAGAGTTTTAAATCACATATACATACATTTTTGCAAAGGTCCATAACATACTTCGAACAAAGATATGGCTTTTTTCACAGTCATTTTACACAAAACAGAATAGTTTGTTGTCTCTTAAATCAGAAAAACTAATTAACTTGAGATTTGTTACCTAAATTTCCAGAATTCTTTTTTTTTTAATCAAAGGCGTTATTGATTTTGACTCACTTTATTGGTTCATTATTTTTTCATATCTCAACACTGTATTTGATAGAGTTCCGAAAGATATGCCAAATGGTAAAATTTGGGCTTATTTGATTAAAAGGATAATGAAAATTGACCAACCTCAAAAAAATCATTTCAATTGTCCAATCCAATACCAGTCTGCTATGCTTTTTGCGAATGAGTATATTTAGCCTACATATACAGTATGTCCCTGGATTGAGTTTACAAGAGGATTTTTTTCTAATTTTTTACTTTCAAGTAAATATGTTATAGGAATTATAATTCATGCTTGGTCTAAAACTACCAGTTCAGTTATTGAAATTTTGATTTATTTATACAGGGTGTTGGCAAAATCAAAATTTTTATCTTATTTTGATACTTATTTATTTACTATTTGCAAAGTGAATTTAAAATTACATCTAACAAAATTATAGGAAAATATAATCATTCAAAAAAATTGCACAAATGCAGAAAAAAATACTGAAAATTTAAAAAATCGCCTACGAGACGCATTTGCATCGATAACTATTGAAGAAATACGAAACCCTTTTCAGGAGTTTCACACCAGGCTTGAACTGTGTGAAGAAAATATTTATATGATGTTATTTTTCTTAAGTGTCAAAATTAGATTCAATTTATTTTTATTTAGCCAACACCCTGTACAGATGAATCAATGTTTTAATTACTAAAACGGTAGTTTTAGACCAAGCAGGAATTTTAATTCCTGTAACATTTTTACTTAAAAGTAAAAAGTAAAATAAATTCCCTTTTGTAAACTCAATAGACCTCAACTGTTTGACTATTTTGTATAATTGGTTATCTTTAATAATCAATATTGGAATTACAAACTGAAATTAGCGACTTCATGAAACAAATTATCTGCAATTTTTTCCGAGAAGTTCCTTCAATACATGTCACCACTGCAACAAATTCGTTAGCATTTGTGGCTACCAATGCATTTCAACGCCACCTTGTGGATAGGCACAAATCACATGAATGAATTCATGCAATAGCCTATCTTCAAATTGTGCAGATGAGTTATCGCACGATATTAATAGCATTTGTGTCTACTATTAATTTTCGCCACATGATCGGTCAGCACTTTATGAGGTAATATTATTTAAATAAAACGGATTACGGTTTAGTTTGATCAGGTTCAATTCTCATCTACACACATCGGTACATACACACATTCATTCATATGATTGATTCGGTTTGGAATGCTGAGATTTCTTGAATATCGGAGCACTGAACAATCTTATTTACGAAATTACGTTGGCCCAGAATATCATTAAATTTTTTATATTGAGCGATTTATACAGGAGGATCTATTATGTGCATTGGTAACTAGTCTGATTTTAGCAAATAACTTGAAACTTGATTCATTATATCGGTATTTATGTGCTTCGTATTTGTGAAGGAAAGAATTTTACAACATTCTACTATCTTGATGAAAATATTGTCAGGACAAGGTATAACATGCAGTTAAGCTCGATCCACTACGCAGTATTCGGCGATAAGAAGCTGCATTTCTACCTTTATTAAATTTTGTTCCACACGCAAACGGCACAGCGCTACAGTGTCACTAGATAGGTTTTCTCATTAGTATGGAAATTGACTTTAGTTGGTTAATAAGGTGTACATTTGATATCGTTGTTCGTATAATTACCTGAGAAATTAATGCTCAACTTCTGAGACTTCGTCCAGCAGCGTAACGCTCTGCCCTGGTGATTACTTCTAACTGTTCTGAGGAACAGTTCTGAGGAAGTGTCGAATTTCTGAATTTATGCCTTTTCTCTTTCCACATTCTACCACCCTGGTCCCTATGCTCTTGTTTTTCTGAACTTTATCTCTCTCTGCACGTGTGCACCACCCAAGGTCGCCCTGAAATTTATCAAATTAATGAAATCAGGTTGAGATTCGGAGAATTTTATAATCAGTCTGAAGAACTTCGTGTAAATCCATGTCGGCGATCGTAAATATACTGGCGCTGCCAGCAACAAATATGTTTAATTTTCAAACCATCGCTCGTTTACGAGACTACTAGCATCGCATCGCATCGCATCGCTGCTAGTAGCGCGCAATGTGAACGTTCATATTCATCCCAGTGTGTTTGTTTTTACAGCATCGCATCGCATCGCATAGCGCGCAGTGTGAACACACACTTACATTTGAAGTACTTAATATATGTTAAATAGTACATTTTTTCATTGTATTTAATTGTAACAAGAGTTGAACTTAATTGCCATACTATTCGTGAGTTGCTAAACCTATGCAGCGATATTACGAAGCAAGACTTCCCAAAGTATGCACTAACTTATCCCATCAGCTCCTAATCTCGGCATTCTTCTTGGCAACTTCTTTGATTTCCGCACCACTTTGCCGCCTAATTAACCCCATTCCGGAGGGCATATTGGGAAAGGGGCGCCGCGGGACCATTGTTCGGCGTCGCGACGCTCCGAAATGACACACGCTGTCCGTGCCGAGGGTCCTCAGACCACACTGCGACGAGCACAATGCGAATATTGTTGCCGTTGTCGTCGGGCTCACATGATGAATGAACGTCACGCACCGACGAACGAGGCGTTGTGATGCCCTAACGCTGCATTGGCCAATCATTCCCTATTTTTATTAAATTCGGACCGGCACACCCGGGAGAGCGTCTTCATTTTCTTTCAGTTGAAATTTTCATGAGCGTTTGAACGTTGATAAATGCTTTTTGGAGGTTCAATCTGGGTAACTCACTTATATACATACAAGCACACATCATTTGCAGCCAACACCTTCTCTTTCAAATAGTTGTGTAATCTTACAAGAAAAATCTAATATTTTTTCTCCTTTTTCGAATTGTTAATTAGAAATTAAATTTACAAATACAACACTAATATTTGATAAGAGTAACAATCCATTTCATGCATTTTTAAAAATCTTTATTTTATAATTTAATTCATTTATTTTGACAAGCTTTTGACCAGCTACAGGCCGGCCGCCGTAACTTGGCGAGGTCCGGTGCAACCCGAACGTTTACTTCGTGCTGGCTCGTGCACTTAAACCCGGTGAGCGTGCTTGAAAGGCTTTCTTACGCACTTGTATCATAATTTACTATTTTGAGTTTTTCTCAAAACTTTGGTTCGCTGATTTGTACACCCATTTGTTACCTTTCTGCAATCAGCGATTCAAATATGGTCGGGATCAGATAAACTTGGTTATGGCCTATTGCAGTTAAACTCGGAGTTTACATATTTCGCAAATTTATAAAAATAAGACACAACAGGAGGTATTCAATGGGCAATTTTGGCGTACTATAATTTTGGAAAAAGTAAATATAAAGAAGGTAATAATAATTTAATGATTAGTTATGTATACGATACGACTTATTAGTGCAATCTCACGTTTTACTGCGAGAAGTATTTAGCAATTTGAATTGTTCGGTGAGACATTCTGAATATTCTAAGATTAAAAAAAAATGAAAACACCATTTTTTTTAATTTGAAACAAAAATCAGTTGTTGCAGTTAGTTGGAGAAAAGTTCAGTTTAAGAAATATGGAAGGTTGGCCATAAGGGGGAAATACTGTAAACAACAATTCTAAAATAATCGGATTCTAAAATTGTCCTAGGCACAAATTTTAAAATACTAAAATAAAATTATCAATAATTTTTACACTGAACCGTTTCCAGATAGATTAATAGGAAGTATATGGCTATCTATTTTCTATTTTATTATGTGTAACTAATATAAAGTTGATCGCCCTAATTTTCATATATATCAAGTTATCCACAACATTCGATAAAACGATAACGATAAAATTTAAACTTTCATACCTTGAGCCACAAGTTTGTTTTAATTTTGCGATATGTGAGTAGTTACAGGGTGGGCAAATTTTAATCGGAAATCTCGATAACTATAACATGTGTGATAAAATGGACCCCCTCCCCGTTCCATGTTTTCGAGAAAATCTTGATGGTGAAAACCAAAATTGGCTATTGTCTTTTGTTTTCGAGTTATTCGCAAATATTTGATTGTTTTTACGTTTCGTTTTATGACTGTAGGTCGCTTATTTATGAGAATGCAAAGAAAATTTTCTTGAGCCACTTTTTTTTATAAGGATACAGCGGCGTTGTCAAGTTTTCAAAAAACATTTCGAAATTCGAGTTATGACATAAAGTTATGGTTTTTTATATGGAACTCATAGTTGGCTATAACTTAGCTAAATAGGGGGAATTTTTCTCATTTCAACAATAAAGTATGTTTACATGTAATATACAGTATGTCCCCGGATTGAGTTTAGAAGAGGGATTTTTTTTTTCAATTTTTACTTTTAAACAAAAATGTTATAGGAATTAAAATTCCTGCTTGGTCTGAAACTACTATTTCAGTTATTAAAACATTGATTTATTTATACAGGGTGTTGGCTAAATAAAAAAGAAAAAGAAATCTAATTTTGACACTTTAGAAAAATAACATAATTTAAAAAATCCCCCACCATTTTCTTCACACAGTTCAAGCCTGGTATGGAACTCCAGAAGACTGTTTTAGATTTCTTCAATAGTTATTGATGCAAATGCCTCTCCTTTTCAGGAGCATTTTCTGCATTTGGGGGTTTGAATGATTTTATTTTTCTTTAATTTTGTTAAATGTAATTTAAAATTCCTTTGGCAGAACGTAATTAAATAAGTGCCAAAATACGATTTAAAAAATTTGATTTTACCAACACCCTGTATAAACAAATCAAAGTTTCAATAACTGAACTGGTAGTTTCAGAAAAAGCAGGAATTATAATTCTTATAACATTTTTACTCAAAACTAAAAATTAAAAAAAATATCCCTCTTGTAAACTCAATCCGGCGACATACTGTATATTACATGTGGGGCCAATTCTTAATTTTTAATCTGATTTTATCAAAAATTCTTATTATTTAATGTACTTAGATGGCTTGATCACCTAATAGTCCAGTCAAATTAGACTTTTTGGCGGAAATAAATTATATAGTTTTGAAATTTTGTATACTTACCCTTAAGTACTCTAGAATCGAATATCCGTCGAGTTTCCCCTTTCCCGGTGGGGGCTTCAACCCTTAATATTGAAAAAACTCTCCCCAAACGGTGAACTTGCGTTATTTTTCGCAAATATCTCGTAAACGGTGCACCGCCTCAAAATTTTTATATTGGGCAAAGTTGATGGGAACAAAATTTTGAACAAACTTTCTATTAACGGTTTGGCACAATACCTATAGTTCGCACGGAATAGAGGCCAAAAGTCAAAATATCCAGTAAATCCAGGCGGAAATAAATTATATAGTTTTGAAATTTGGTATACATACTCTTGAGTACTCTAGAACCGAATATCCGCCGAGTTTCCCCTCCACTGTGTGGGCTTCAGCCCTTAATATTGAAAAAACACTCCCCAAACGGTGAACTTGCGTAATTCTTCGCAATTATCTCGTTAACAGTGCCCTCCCTGAAAATTTTCATATCGGGTAAAGTTGATGGAAACAAAATTTTGAACAAAAACATTAAAACACGTTTTGCCACAAAACCTATAGTTGGCAAGGTGTAGACGCCGGAAGTAAGAGGTGAATATTGGCGCGCGACGCACAATTCGTTTATCGGGCTCTCGTTTCGTAAATAACTACCAAACGACTTGATTTTTGTTAAAGGTGCTCATAACTGAAGTTGTAAAGCGAGAAATTCTTGAACAGAGCAAGAAAATTATTTAAACGAATATTTGGCTGTTTTGTAGTTATTTACGAAAAGAGCGCCCGAGAAAGGAATTGTGCGTCGAGCGCCAGTATTCATCTCTTCCTTCCGGCGTCTACACCCTGCAAACTATAGCTTTTGTGGCAAAACGTGTAATATAATTTTTGTTCAAAATTTTGTTTCTATCAACTTTACCCCATATGAAAATTTTCAGGCGGTGCACGTTTAACGATATAATTACGAAGAATTACACAAGTTCGTCGTCTTGGGAGTGTTTTTCCAATATTAAGGGTTGAAGCCCCCACAGGGGGAGGGGAAACTCGGCGGATATTCGATTCTAGAGTACTCAAGAGTGTGTATACCAAATTTTAAAACTATATAATTTATTTCTGCCTTATTTATTTCCGCTTGGATTTACTGGACATTTTGACTTCCGGCCTCTATTCCGCGCGAACAATAGCTTTTGTGCCAAACCGTATAACATAAATATTTTTGAAAATTTTATTCCCATCGACTTTACCTGATAAAAAATTTTGAGGCGGTGCACCGTTTACGAGATATTTGCGAAAAATAACGCAAGTTCACTGTTTGGGGGGAGTTTTTTCAATATTAAGGCATAAAGCCTCCACCGGGGGAGGAGAAACTCCCCCAAAGTATACAAAATTTCAAAACTATATAATAATCTGCCAAAACGGCTATTTGAGACTAATACGACTGGACTATAAGGAAACAGCATAAATAAAATAAATACATAAAATGTTACTGCATACTTAACGCTAGCTCCTCATTTGTATTTTCGATTTTCGATGATTATTGATGACAATATCTTTACTATCTTTAACATTGTGTTTCTTTCTTCTTGTGTTGTTAAATGGCCCATTATTATTGACATTTTGTGTTAATTAATTCTCGTGGATTGTCATTCCTTAAATTGACACTGGCCTTCTACTCGAAAAACCTTCCAAAATCAGATTTTTTTATAAAATCAGTTTAAAAATTAAGAATCGGCCCCACATGTCGTATATTGTTGAAAAGAGAAAAATTCTCTCTTTTTAGCTAAGTCACAGTCACTATGAGTTCCATATATAAAACACAACTTTATATCTAACTCGAATTCCGAACTTTTTTTTTGAAAAATTGACTAGACCGCTGCATTCTTCTCAAAAAAGTGCCTTAAGAACGTAGACATTATTTTTTTCTATTATCACAAATAAGTGACCTACAGCCATAAAACAAAAAGGCGAAAAAACGATATTTTACGAATAACTCGAAAACAAAAGGCAATAGCCATTTTTGGTCCATTTTAACATACCTGTTATAGTTATCGAGATTCCCTATTGAAACATCGAAATTTACCCACCCTGTACATTCCAAGTAACAATAATTATTTTAACATAAACTTACCCAGAACTGTATTTTCTAGTTGTTTTTTTAAATTTTATTCCCTGCAATAAGACCCAATGCTTTTGCAGCTACCATTAATTTTACTAAAAGGCAAAATAATTATGCAGTAATTTCCCGGCCCTAAAAGTCGACCGTAAAACACCTAAACTCGTGAATATTTAAGCAGCAATTTTTCGCGCCACATTCGCTGGACTGAAACGAAGCCGGGAAAACCTCCTGTAGTTCACGTATTGTTTTTTGCTGTGTAACTGAAATGACGGCATACATCAAATTTTAACGGTGGCCCAATATTTATTTAAACCGGTCCTGAGCACAATTTTTACACGCTAGACATATCAGCCCTCGAGCCATACGAAATATCAACTTAAAAATCGAGCAGATAAAAAAGTGAAAGTGGGTTAGTTTTTTGGATTGGTGAATAATATCTTATGTAACTAGTGAAGTTGCCCCCGTTATATTTATTAATGCAAATGTGGTTATTGATGTTTGCTGAAGGTTAATTGGCTTAATGGGAGTCGTGTTTATAATTAATAACTGTAATAATGTAAACAAAATAACCAATCAATACAATATTTTATATGTTACAAAATACAGCTTTATTGTATTATTGTGTAATATGTATAATAATTTATACCGTGTGAGCAAAAATTATTATCATCAACGTTTGCTTTGCATATAATGCCACACAGCTTAGGCAGAGCTTAATGCCCTCTTGAATGAAAATCATTTTTGCTCTCATGCTATTTCAAAACTAAACGTTTGTGGCGTAACCATTAAAAGATACATTTTTCTGAAATGTAAACGATCACAAAATTCGAAAAATTTAGGAATTCAGTATGATTCGTCAAACATAAATAATGCATGGCAATATAAATCATTAAAACTAGAAAAATTCTGAAAGTCATGCATCTTTTTATTTGGAGAGGGAGAAAACGATCTTCAATAGGCTATTGGCCCTCGGTCTTTCCGCCTTTTTATTTGGTTTATTATAGTTATATTTCAAAAACCTATGTAGACGAAAGGAATGCCGACTAAGCCAATTTAAACAAAACCAAAATTGCATAGCTAATTCTTGGTAAAACATATATTTAGTTTTGAGTAATAATTAGCTATGCAATTTTGTTCGTTTAAATAAGCTTAGTCGGCATTCCTTTCGTCTACTTGGGACAATTGGACATAAATATTTGACAAATTATAAAATAAGTATGAAGCCATGAGTAACGTTACATTTTGTATATTTGCCCATTACAACGATTTACATTGTTTTTAATTAATTTTTTTATATTTGTTTAAAAAAATTGTAAAATTTCCAAAAATTGGGAGATGTTGGATGTGTAATGAAAAATTCTTACTTTTAATTCTGCGAAATGCGTTTCTAATAATTTGCATTCGAGAAAGGTTAAAACTGTATCTACCCAAAATGTTTATTAAATACTATGTACTATTATTATTGTTATTTTGTTCATACGATGAACACACACACACGATTTGTACCATTTCAAAATTCCTTATTTTTTTAAATTTTATATTTTTCTTTCTCCAGTTAAGTACACATACACGGTGATTCAAAGAGTATGGTTCAAATTTAAAGATGTGCTGTGGGATGATAAACGACAGACTATCTTCAGCAAAATTGTCAGTGTTCATTATACAGGGTGTTTGCTAATGGTGCCGAAAGTTTAGATATCGAGTCAGCGATTAAAAAAAAAAAGAAGATGTAATGTGGTATGATATGCGATAGACCAACTTCACGCAAAATTGTCAGTGTACAGGGTGTTTGCTAAAGGTTTCGAAAGTTTGGATATCGAGTCAGCGATGGATACCAACTAAAAAAGTTCATATTAATATATTGGCCTAGATGGCGCTCTAAGCAGTGTCATGGGGTCACTTGTGATTACATTCTTCATTTAAGTACATACACGGTGATTCAAAAGGCATGGTTCAAACTTAAAGATGTGATGCGGGATGCTATGCGATAGGCCAACTTCACGCAAAATTGTCAGTGTACAGGGTGTTTGCTAAAAGTGCCGAAAGTTTGGATATTTTGAATCAGCGAAGGAAACCAAATAAAAAAGTTCATATTAATATGTTGGCCTAGATGGCGCTGTAAGCAGAGTCATAAGGTCACTTGTGTTTATATTCTCCATTTAAGTACATACACGGTGATTCAAAAGGCATGGTTCAAACTTAATAATGTGATGTGGGATACTATGCGATAGACCATCTTCAAGCAAAATTGACAGTGTACAGGGTGTTTCCTAAAGGTTTCGAAAGTTTGGATATCGACTGAGCGATGGAAACCAAATAAAAAAGTTCTTATTAATATGTGGATTAGCGCCTGGATGGCGCTGTAAGCAGTGTAAAGGGTCACTAGTGTTTTCAACATGCGATCTGATAGATGTTTACATTTTTGCACTGGGACATCAAAAATAGACAAATTTTAGCAACATCTATTGAAAAATTGTTTTCAAGTTTTAAGGTTTTCACAGCTGACGCTTAGAATTTTACAAATTTTGACAGTTGTAATTGACAATTTGACGTATATGAACTGTTGCTCTTAAAAATGTAGATGATAGGCCTTGAAAGATATATGTTTACATTTTAACTTTGAGATGTCAACAATTGACAAAAATTAATTGATTTGGGCAGTATCTATTGAAAAATTGACACATTTTCAAAGCTGAAGCTTTGAATTATATAGATTTTAAATGCTTCAGTTGGAAATTTTGTCTATTTAGAAAATTTTTATATTTGCAATTAAAAAATTGGCATATTTCGACAATTTTTAATTCAATTTGACATACTGGGTTATTCAAAAGGTGCGGTCCAAACGGTAAGGTGGAATTGGTGATATGTATTAAATTAAGTAAAAAATGCCAATCCTGTCATATCAAATTAGCATTTTATTTTATATTGATTTTTTGCTTTATGAAAAAAGAAAAAAAAACAATATAAAATATAGTAATAACTGGGATAAATAATGGATTAAACTATAATAAAAATAAAAATTTGTTTGACTTATTTTCAATTATAACTTCATTTAATAGAACAATCATTAAAAAAAAATTCCTCGGTAACTGGTTGGAAATAACACATAGGTTTATTAACATTTTTGCTTCATACAGCATCCTACATCACATCATTAAGTTAGGACTATACCTTTTGAATCACCCTGTATATGGATATATACAGTGTGTTCGATAAAAAGCGCCCGAGATTGTAGCGACTTAATTTGTTAGTTAATCATCAACAAACCATATATATTATTAAATGGGACAGTATTAGCTACAAGTTGGTGAAAAAAAATTTTTAATCACCTTCATTCATTTGTAGTGGCCTCACCGATAATTTTTTTAAATGGCATGGTATAATTTTTTTTGATGTAGAGTAGCTTAAGTAATTTTCACCGGTCTAAATTTTTAGTTGGGTTATACTATAAAATATTTGCAAAACATGTAGAAAAACTGATTTGAGCTAGGAGGCTGTTAAATTTGAAATTCTCTGGAACAAACAATAGTTAATAATAATTAAGCAGGCTTAAAATAAGTTTATTTGTTTTGCAGCACCATTCAGTTGTAAATTATGAACCAGGTTGACTCAATGAATTAATAAAAGTAAATTAATATCGTAAGTAATAAATATGTAATGCACCTTACAAGGATGTAATTTATGCTTTCTTGAAATATGGTGAACCGTGCTAACTGATGCGTTTGTGTTACGTTTAATTTCGCGAACCAACGTTTGTGGTCTTTTTTTGATGTATTATTATGATCACCAATTGTTTATTCCAGAGAATTTAGGATTTAATAGCCTACTAGGTCAACTCAGTCTTTCACACTTTTTGTAAAAAAATCATAGTATAACAATACTAAAAATTCAGGCCGATGAAAAGTACTTAAAATGCTCTACTAGAATAGACAAAAAAATAATACCGAGAAATTAAAAAAAAAAACCGGCGACGACGTCACAACAAATAAATGAAGGTGTTTAAAAAATGTTTTTTGTACAAACTTGTAGCTAAGACTGTCCCATTTAATAATATATGTATGGATTGTTAATGATTAAATAACAAATGAAGTCTCTATAGCCTTCGGCCTCTTTTAACCAACATACTGTATCCGAACATATACCGGGCTTTTTTTTCGTGTTTACACATATGATTGACAATGTATAACTGGTTGCCTGCATCTACCCGCAAGGAATTTCCTATGTGTAATTCTAAAAAAAAAAAAAAACAACTCATTAACGGCGTTGGTGCAGGCAACCTGTCAATTTTGGCATATATTACACAGAGAGGTTACGTTTTTATTCAAGTCAAAGTCAAAGTAAGTCAAAAATGAATCATTATAATGAATAACATTTTTAAATTTATATTTTAAAAACCAAATCTAAATTTGCTAAGATTTAGTAAGAAACACTGGTATTATCATATTTTTGATTTTGTTTTGATTGAAAATGTATCCGGCAATAAAAGGACAAAGTACCATTAAAGAGCGTTTTCACATTGTGATTGCTCCAGAGCTGCAGCTCTCGTTTAAAAAAAAACATGCCTCGTAATAACGTCTCATCCACTGTTGGTTTAGGAAGATTAATGTAGTATTTCCAAGTCAGTATTTTATGTGTTTTACAATTCAGTGTTTCTAATTTTCTGAGCAAATTTTTGTACTGTTATAAAAACAGTCCCGCTTGCATATTCCTTCAAACCAGCATTTTCTTCATTCCTTAGTGAATCTATCATCCATCACTTGGAGAGATCAAAATTCTTCGCTATCGCCAAAGCACTCCAATATCACCAGCTCACTGTACCAGAACTGCTTTCCAACCGGCGCGGCGCGGCGTGTGATACTTTTAACTATCCCGGATATATCATCTAATAAGTGACGCGGTGTGTACGTGCATTAACAGTACCTGAGATTACAGTTATTTCAGTGCGTTATCGTCCTGTTAATGTCGTAAACCGGGATAAAAAACCGTGAGCGGCTGCATTGCGGATCGATCCTAGAGCGCCGAGGAGTTTTATGCTCCACGTGGCCGCCTCGAAACCTACCCCCCCGTAATTGCCATTAGAAGAAATGACCCCGATGAAGATTGACGAGAAGTGCAAGGAGAGTAAGAGTGGGGCAACGGATAAGTAGCAATTCACTGGTAGTTGTGGAATTTATTGTTGGAAATTTTTGTAAATTTCTTTTAGCTCGAGTGGGTACTTTGTAAATACTATTAGACGGAATTTGTTGCTTTAACAGCACTTTGCGGAAGTTTAGTCTAAATATCACCCAGAATACATGGAAGTAGTACGAGCTCCCGATTACTACTTTTATACATGTGGCAAAAACTATGTAGTGAGGTCATTCCTAATAGCTATTAGAGTCCAATAATAGTTATTTAAGCATTAAGGGAGGTAAGTATTGTTTACCAGTCGAGGTCGAGTTTGCGCCCGAGTCACAACTAGAGCTAGCAATAAAGTCAGAGACTGGTCAAAACTTACCTCCCGAATTGCATATAACTGTTTTTCCACTGCTGAAGTTGGTTTAATTGTTTGTGTTTGATTAATTTATTTTCGCAACTTGGACAAAATATCAGTGCGGCTTTGGTTGCTAAGACTCTTTTTCCAATAAAGTGTGAGTGTCAGAAGTTGCATTCGTTCAGTTGTAAAATGAATTCCAATAAAATAAACTAGAAATGGCAATTGAAGATGCTGCAGATGCTGCCTGTTCCTTCCTACTGCCATAGAAGTCGAAGGGGCGTTATCAAAATGCGTATGTGTTTAAAGAGTGGTGCCAGAGAATGAACTCTACTGAAATCAGTTTACTTACTTCCCCGAGGGAGGTAAGTTTTTACTTCCAGTTGTTCATAGTAACGAAAGCTTTATCGGTAAGTGGGCTTACTTCCATCAAATCAATGTCACAACAGTGTACTTACCATGTAGGGAGTGGAGTTAAAAAAAGTGCATTATTTACCTACGTGTAGCATACAAAGTTTTGTTTACTTGAATTGAAATTTTGATTGAAACTTATCCAGTACTTTTGACTTTAACATAAATCAAGATTGCAATTATATTTACACGCGTTGAAAATGTCAATTTCAAATTTTAATTGATAAGATGAAATATGTTTGTTGTTGATTATAAAAGATCTTAAAAGATTTAAAAGATGAGAAGCAAAAAAAAGCTGCTTCGGTCGATGGAGACCAAAATATTAGTAGTCCGTTGCTTGATGTCATTAATTTGCTCAAACACCAAATTCTGAACAAAGAGTGGGATGAACTTTGGAGGGAGCATTGTAATTTAAGTACACACAGTATTCTCTGATCCAACTACATATCAACTACAAGACCATGTCAGCAAGATTCAGAATAACTTGGCCACACCAAACAACGATAGCCAGGCTCCGATTTGGTCACTGCAAAGTTCCTTCAGACCTTTATAGACTAGGTATCACAGACCCCCCTACGATTTTCTGTCACTATTTTTTGTTGCAGTCAGCGCTGGAGCCGAATACGGTTCAAACCCATTTATATGTTGCCATTGTTCATGTTACACCATAACTACAAGATTGATTACTGTACTATAAACGATAGAAGTCAACGAATTTGATACGAATCGCACACTGAAGCACAAGACTGCACTGGCCAACAATAGTACGTAAATGCGCCACCGTGGCGCAACCATCGTAACCTAAATCACCTATAGTTACTGTTGAATAATACATTTGTTATTTATGCAATCTGCTTGTTACTCATCTGTTAGTGTTAGTTGTCTAGCCACACTATTCACCTAATGTTAATTTTAAATGAGTTGACTTTTAACGTATTGCATTGTTATTGTAAAAATGTAAAACTCAAAGTGCAGTGTTGATAAAACATTGTATTTGACTCGCACATAATGAGTGAGTGTAATGACGAAAATTAAACAAACACAATAATCGCTCGGGCGCCAGGCGCCCAAATATCTCGATAGATTTTCATATTTAGTTTTCTATAATGTGCTAAAAAGTTGAAATATCCTTTTTGCAAACTCATATTGCCACTAAATTAATTTGAATTGCGATAAAAAAAATGGTGATAATGTAAATCTTCTTTTTTCGTTTATATTTTATGGTTATTTCCGATTATACCGGGTGGTTCCTTTAAATGAAGACACCGAAATTTCTCGAAAAAAAGTACAAAAAAATGTTCCAATTAAAGTTAATATAATTGAGGGAGCCCATTTACTGGTACTACAATTACACCACCCCCACAACCCCTTTTGAGGAGATTGGGGTTAAACATCTGAAATGACAACCCATATTTTTTATTGCCGATTCGGATTCTCCATAAATCCGGGACACATAATTTGGTCACATTTTTAAATGGATCACCCTGTACATACTGTCATTTTTAGAATCTGCTTTATGTGGGCTTCACAAATGATTTTTATTTTTTGGGATCAGATCACTTTTTTATCAAATTTAACGAAAAATCAGGGACGTCGAAAAAAAATTAACCAAACCTTATTATAAGATATCAATGAAAGAATCTGGGTATGCAAGTAATGTGAAAAAACATACACAATATTTTGAGTCACGTAAATACACAAGGTGTTCTGAAACAACGATACAATTTTGCTATTTTCAAATGGCTAAAAATCTTTTTTTTTCAAATGGAACTCCCTGTATTTAGCATCATATTGTGAGTGCTCATCTAATAAGTTATTAAATGGTAGCATTTACTACCATTGGACTATGGACTAGAATCTAATAGGCTAAATGGCTAGACACGACAGTGGTTATTTATAATAACAAGGCGGAAAGATCACATGGGGTCGATAGCCCAATAAAGAATATAAACAATCTTTATATAATAACTTTTCCCCCCCAAATTTCGAGATTTTAACGCTATTTAGCTATCATGAAATAAAATCTAACTGCATTATATGTACACTGCGTTTCACACAGTTTTAATCTGGCTCTTTCCGATGCAAGTATACAGCCTATCAGAAACTGTATAGGAGTTATACAGAATACATACAACTTCTTAAATACGAGAAAATGTTTTAACAAACAAAGTTGAAGAATTATCTGTAATATCAAAATCTAAACGTAATCGCTTAAAGAAATTGTGACCAACTGGATGAGATTCAATAATTGTTATGAAATAATTATTGGGATATCTTGTATCTGTCTTGGAGGAAATTGAATGTTGGAACGACCGGAAAACATCTAGCGGTGCTAAGATGTTGATGCTGATGTTGAATTTGATACGATCTATGCAGTCGCAAGTACAAATGTGAATAATATAGTTGATCATGAACTTATAATGAGATGACTAACTCACAGTCAGAAACACAGAGCGCATTTTCAAATAACATCTGTAAAGAAAAACTACAAATTATTATTATTTATTCATCTATTGGATAGCATTACTTTACATTTGGGAGATCGACTGATAAAGCACACAGATACTTTGGTAGCTTTGGACTTTAATTGCATCCCCTAAGAAATTAAAGAATGTCGAAGAGCAGTTATCAAACTTAGAAAATTTAATCAATTTATATGAAATAGATTTAGAGAACGTTTTCAAATCGATTGTAATTGATGAATTGAAGTCATTTGAACAATTTCCAAATGCTGCCTGATACACTATCACTATGTGACCCAGTAATATTTCCACGTATCAATAATACAAATATTTTGTACCTTATATGTAACTACATCGACGCCAGTATATTAACTTATATAAGTTAAACTTATTTAACTTATTTAAGAAGCACTGTAAGCGAAGATACTTGAAATGGCTTCACTCTTTTGTATATTAACACACTGGAAATAACAGTAGATGAAGTTTTAGAGGAGTTAGCTCAGAAGAAAAGAAAACTGGATTTTGTTATATAAATATTTTATAATACATATTTTGTATTGTTTACTCTGTTTTTGTTTAAGTTGGAATATTTTCACCAAAGAATAAAGTTTCAATTTAGAACTGATACGTTACTGTTTAGTAACCCCTGATTATCTTCTTGTCTGTATTTCGTGTGCCCCTTCCAAACGGAATTGCTGTATACGCCACTGGTTTAACTCAAATTCAAAATGAACGAAATCAAAATTATATAGCATCTAAGCTGGACAAAGCTAACCTAGCTAACCTAGATTAACAAAACTAAATCCCTAAACTAAAATACTATTAGCACAATCAGTGCATATGTTTGTGTTGATTAGATACCTTTTTTTTGGAATCTTTTCAGTTGGTACTGCCCACAACTTTAGATGTATTAACGATCCTTTTCTGAGGTTGTCTATGCTGTGGCATCACCTCAATGATGCACGAGGTCGCAGCTCATCCAAATCCTGTAAACAGCAACATTGATCGCTGCAAACAGCTTCGTAGGAAATTCGCAATCCGATTCTCTCCGTTGAAATTCGACGTGAATTCTGTGTTCGGTTTTTCCAAGCACAACCGACTGGAATATCGTTGCCCTTACGCAACACATACAGGCACAAACAATACTTAAATTCTCAGATACGTAACTCTGTTTTCATTATGATATCTTTGTCCATGGTAATTTTATGATTCTATGGACATGTCGTATGTGATACGATCATTTGTCAAAGTTTTGCACAAATTTACTGTAAATCCGGTTTTTTATAATATATGGCTGCACTGATTGTGGTACTATTATTATAATACTAATTTAACTTATAAACTAGCTAATCTAATTACTAACCTAACTTAAAATAACTCAATTAAATTTTAATAACATAAACGATATGCTAAATAACATCACAATATATAATGACTATATAAGTTTGCACAAATGTAGTATGATTCTTCCTGAATGTACAGGTAAAAATTACATATCGCTAAATAAATTGGGTTTAAATATATTGAGCCCAGCAATTTACCGGTTTTTCGTAATTTTCTGATCGTTCTATCCCCACCACAACTACAGACTAGCGTATTAGCCTGCACCTGCAGTAGCATTTACATGGGAATACGTCACTATCAAATACGCCAAATAACTATTGTTTTATTGGCTTAATTTCTAATGTTACTGATTTTCTAATCATGTAATAACGTCATCCATTATGGTGGTGGCGGGCACTCACATAACTGGGCTCTTGAAAAAGTTTGTGCTCGTTCTTAACTCAACAAGCCAGCATCGTTGGTGATCAAGTAGTGGCATCAAGTCATCAAGGTGCGGATTTCAGTTTTTCCGCACCCCTGAAGGACGGCGATAAAAATAACGGCGCGGCGTAATCCCGCCGCCTCACGCCGCCCCCCGGCCAGCGCTCTATGATGAAATAAATTCGGGCAATTTGACACCGGAATTAAGGGGCCAAGTTGGCGGCGAAAATATGTGCTCCCGGAACTTTTATACCTGTCCAATTTCGCCCCCGGCGACGGCGGGATTGTTTCGGCAGTCGCCGCCGTCGCGAACTTTCGAACTTCCATTTTAATTTAGGGCGCTGCCGCCCTCGCCGGCACCCCCCGAAAGCGCGCGATCGCAAACTTGATAATCGGGGAGTAGATGGAGGAAATATATTGCCGATAACACTCAAAAGAAAAGATGGGTGGTTTACGCCTGTCGAAGCACCGCAGTGGGGATGGGGTTTTAAAGAAAATTGCTACTGGTTAACTATCTGAACAAGATTATGAATGAACTAAATACGTAAAAAACTGAAGTCTGTTACGTGCAAGCAATTAAAAGTAAATGTTTTATTACAACTAGGTACCTCTACGGACCCTCTAGCTCTATCTCAAAATACTTTTATTTTCTCCCGAAACCTATACGAATATTTTACATTTTATATTTTTACATGAACAAGTGGGAATTAATATTAATATAATATGTAATAGTGATCACGGCACTAATATCTGTCAATCCTCTGTGACACGTACATCGTTCAAATGCTGACAAAGCCGCAGTAGAACTCCAACAAGTAGAGTAACTTGAAAAAGTTTGCTCGTTCTTACTTCAACAAGCCAGCATCGTTGGTGATCAAGTAGTAGCATCAAGTCTGTAATTCCAGGCATGACCTAGACGCTATACTTCCCAAACGACTGCTATTATTGTCATCGCATCGAATTAATAGATTTTAGCTTTTTATAAGATCTTAGATCCACAATCACGAGATATAAATTTAACCGCGATTTGCTATTTTCCAATCGAAGACGCCTAGCCATGTAGTGCGAGATATTATACCTGTGATTTTACTGAATCCCAAACGTGGCAAGAATATTATATCAGCCACGTGCGTCTTTGGCATGGGTTTTGCCGCCAAAGTTCCCACCATCACATTAGTTTAGTGAAAGTAACGTTTTGTGTTTCACTTCAGTAATTACCGTTTTATTAAGTACTCGCATGATTGGTCTGCATCTACGATCTTAATTGCAGCTATTTGATTAGTCACTTTTAGTATGTTTACCATAATTTATGTTCTCTCCAGTCCTAGTAGACTTGAAGGTCTGCATCTACGATCTTAATTATAGCTATTTGATTAGTCAATATTAGTATGTTTTTCATAATTTATGTTATCTTCATCCTTCGTAGACTTTGAGACACCATTCAAGTTTTCACCTAAATCACTTTTCATAACTACATTTTAGCAGCATCGTTTTATTAATTATATCATGGGAAATGGCTGGTTTGACGAATTAGGTTTACTTTCTACATCGTTTTAAGCCAAAGCAGGGGGGCAACACAATTTAGGGACCAGGTGACTACGACGGTGGGGCAGATTTCAATATATACAGACGGACCCCCATAAACTTTCTCAGAATTAGCTGAGGTCTGCTAAACCTACGTTCAACCAAAGGTATACACAAAGCTTTTCCTACCCCCGGAATGAAAATATATTAAAGTTTAGTATAATTTTGATCACTACATAATTTTATTCACACATCATTACGTCTATGAAATCTCCATCTTGATGTATACCGCGCGTTTAAGATCAAACCAAACTTTGTCTCCATTTTAAATGGATTTAGTATATCGGCCGTATGTTGTTTTATAGTTTTCATGACACTAAAATAAAAAGGAATAAACTTTACGAAATTATTTTCATAAATCATAATGACATATTTCAAGTATGCTGTGATGATTGTGTAGTAACGCTTGTGAACCCAAACTAAATAAATAAACAAAATGTCGGTTGAAAGTGGTGAAAGTGTTTCTCCTGAATGTTATCAAGAAATTCTGGATGAAGCGGCTGCAACGAGTCGAGAGTTACTGCCTGCGAAGACCAAAAATAGATACGAAAAAATATACGAAGAATTTTCCGAATGGAGTAAAAGCAGGAAAGTTGATGGTGCTAACGAAGACATTTTACTGTGCTATGTATCCTCACTATCAACATTTTTTCCCCAAATAGTTTATATTGTAATATGTTGTTAAAATAAATAAGAATTTATAGAAAAACATTGTTGTGATAGTACTGTTGTTAAAAAATACCGTCCACGGCTGTTAAATTTTAACGGCACTATCTCGGTGGTTGTTATTTAACTGATATCAGCCACGGCCGTTTAAATTTAACAACAGTGGACTGTTATTTGACAAGCGTTATTACACAACCATCTTGAAATATGTAATTATAATTTATGAAAATAATTTCGCAAAATGTAATCCTTTTTATTTTAGTATCACGAAAACTATAAAAACAACATACGACCGATATGGATATAACATACTCGGTTGATTATAAAATCTCAACCTCGTCTTTTATATAACCCATATCGGCCTAATACCGTTATATACTATTATTTAAAAAAAATAAAAGTTCAGAACTAAATCAGACCAAATTACGTTACTTTGTTCATTGAGCAGATCAAATATTAGGTCAATTTTGTGCCTAAATATTTCTGCCGTTTCCAATGAATTGAGATTTCAAATTCAATTGACGTGGTTTTTAACATATGCCTTGGAAACTGCTTCGATTTGTGTTTTGTTTCATTTAAAGACATTTAAATCTGTTTGATATAAATCGTTTTGCAATCTTTCTTTTTTTTTCCAATACATATGGACAAAAATATGTTTTTCCAATTCGCATTATTTAAATGCTCATTATGTATATTGATTATCATCGTTAAAACTACACTTTAATCGAATGGGTGAATAAATTGTTTACATTTTCACTTTATTCGCTATAACCACTGACGTTCTAGTGAAAAAAGTAAAAAATGGATAATTTCGCACTATCCTTGAAATTTTCGTTGTCATCTGACAATGTGACACTTCACGCAAATTCTTCAATTCTGATAACGAATTGGAAAAAATCTTGACGTATGATACACGTGAATAACGCAATTTTATTCACTCGGAAACTTTATCGCCCTCGGCTTTGCCTCTTGCGCTAAGCGGTTTTTGCGTGGATAAAATTCGACTTTATTCACTTATACGATAAACAACTACTTTATCACGCCTCTTGATTACGTTTTTTTAAGCTTTATAACGAGATATCGGAGAGGGGGAACAATTTATTTAACTTTGTTATTGAACTTCCCTCTCAAAAATTAATCGACGTGTATATTGAAACGTTATTGGGACTGGATAGTTTTGAAATGAACACCCGGTATATACAGTATGTACTATATATTAAGTTAGATTGTATGTATAATTAGTCAATTGCATATTCTTACAGCATGGCTAGATGGGCGCAACCCAACTTTTTATGACATTCCAAAATAAAACAATCCAAGATACGGCAGATTTTGAAAAATAAACGTTTTTGAAATTATATTTTCTGGCGAAACTGCACATCGCTTAAGCGAACGAAAAATGACACAATTGCAAAATATTCTAGTTTTTAGTTTCGAAAAGATTCAACTTTTAACAGTGTTTCCAAGAAGTTGGACACGTAAGAAAATAGAGGAATTTTGAGTAAGCCACATAATGGCTAGGAAAGTGAGGAATTTGGTATAAAAAAGGGGAATTTTGATATCGTCTAATCCAAAAAGTGGTGTTTAAGTGAAAATCTGTTTAATTTGAAAAGTTGGAAAAAAGGCTGAAAAAATGGCTATGTATCAGTAAATTCAGAGAATGAAAGAATTTATATACAGTTGTGTAAAGTGTTGTACAACATTTCTGCTGTGAGAATGTGAATTAATTACACAAAGTTAAAAAAAGTTATCTACATGCAAATATTTTGAAAGGTTATATTTAGGTCTGTTTAATTAATGTTTTTAGTTAATGCGTTTGTTGAGCAAAAACACAACCACCTAGAAACTTTTAATGGTAGAATAAATAAACACTAAAGATCTGGATTATTTAATTTTCATATAAAGAATGCAATAATAATAATTTTTGTCACTGTTAGTTGTCACTAGTTCAGCAGTTCTGAAATGTATGTACCATTGATAAAATAACGTAAGTCTTAAAATTTTTGGCACATAATTTATAAACATATTTTATTTGTAAAAAATAACTTTTTTAAACTTTTCTTATTTGCTTTAATTAACAGCAACAAACTTATTAATTTTAACTAAATGAACAGGCCCGTGCTGCTCAAAGTAGCGCAATTTTGTGCGAACATCAATCATCCGGTTCTGGACGGATTGGACATCAATTTCGCGTATGTTCCTGAAAATTATACGCCTGAGTTGTTCTTCATTTTCGGCTTGCCTTCTTTATACACTTTGCGAGATAAAGTGCCCAAAAATATTCAATAGGATGGACCTGAGGTAAATTAGGGGGATTATCGATATTTGGTACAAAAGGTATGTTGTTTTGTCGAAGGCAATTTTGTGTTACCCTGGCATAATGGAAGAATGCCAAGTCGGGTCATAATATTATATTGTCACCAACGTGATGTTCCTGTATAAAATTAACTAGTTTGGCGAGAGAATTATTAATATATACTCTCACTGTCCAGATCTTCTACCCTTCGTCATCCCACATAAGGTGTGGATCTCCCACGGATCTTCCAGGTCGCAGTGCAGGATGGCCTAGCTGGTCTATCGCCCCCGGAGCACAAATACAAAAAAAGGTGTGGATATCCCTCTAGTCGAAATCGCACACCAAACCAGAACCTTATCAGCGAATTTCACTTTTTCTTTGTATTTTACATTGTCCTGACACTCTTACATATTGTCCGTTATTGTAATAACTATTTCAGGATTAGGCATCCGCCCAAGCAAATTATAAATACTTTTTCGAATTCCAATTTATAAAACATTTTAATGCAACTGACTTAAAAAAAAATTGTTGTCAAATTAAAGTCGATAAAGTAAACAATGTTTTGTTTCCAAAACCATTTGGATATTTTAACATTACAACTTAATATGAGGCCTCTAAATTTTGTGCAAAAACTTTTGAGACATCCGTTATACAGCTAACTACCTATTTCTGTATAACATATTTTTAAACACGACTTACAACAGCCTGTGTACAACATCTGTGTACAACACATTTTTTAATACGACTGTACAAAAAAAAGGCTAATTTGTTGTAATTTGAGAGAAGTGTATGTGTTATTCAAGAAAACAAAGCCAATTAAAGATTAGAGTGTTCAAAGTTTGGAGAGGTACGACCGAATCACTGTATCTTAGCTAGCTAGACACATTCTTGGGCTTCACAGCACACCAAAGTGTGAAATTAATGATAGAAAGGGGCTAAATAACAAATATTGTGCTAGATGATGACCCGACAGTGGATGATTATAAATCATGCTTAGCAACCATTATTTGTTATGACCCAAGATCAACATGCCACGCAAATTAATGCCCTTTATGCCCTAAATTTGTTTCAAATTTTAATCAGCAGTTACTCACAAAAAATGGAAGACAGTGAAATGATAGATTACACTACCTACAAGCAATGGGCATCTGTTAATAGATGCCCTTTGGAAACATTCAATAAAACTACCGAAAAAATTCTGGAATCTTTATGTGAAAAGTTGCTGGAATTGAAAATAGATTCATTTATAACAGAAGAACAGTCAGCTCACTACAAACATATGAAAGAGAACATTAAAGAGAATTAAGCTGTTGTATCTTTCGAGTTTGTTGAAAATTATGCCTTTGTGTATAATAATGAAGTGTGTAATAATGAAGTGTGTAACTATTGAAATAATTTACCCTATGTTGCACGTTGAAAAAACTCTCTGTGTACTATTGTCTTGCAAATACGTTAAAAATGGCACGAGCGCTCTGTTTTTTCTTTAGTCAGCAGCTCCTAAGAAACTGAACCAAATTATCCTTCTTCTAAATATTACAATGCGAATGTTATACAGCATTAAAGTGTCTATTTGTTAAATTCTACATGGATTGCTGGTTTTATTGTCTGATCTATTTCACAGTGGTAGGATATAGAGGATAACGCTAATTACTGCAATTTTGCATTATTAAGAGCTTAAACTGCACTTTGCAATAGTAACACGCAAATGCGGCAATTAAATGTTCCCATAACTAAAATTGCAAGTTTCGCGGTGTGCACGGAAATACCCAAATCCCTGGGAATCCATCATCCCGCGAGTCACGCGGGTGCAAATCGAATGGAGTGGCTCTTTTGACAAAAACAGAAAGCTCCTCCATGTGTTCCTGCTAATTCTGCGCGACGCGACAGGGGGCGGGGAGGGATCGTTTGAAAACCGCGTTTCGAGTGTCGCCCGATTACCCGGAACCCGTGGGGTGACGCGGCTGCTTCCGGAAACGGAAATCACATCAAAGCGAAATCACAAAGCGGCGGCGAGAATACCTCCCGCCGCCGCCGCCCGATGCGCGCATAAATAAGCGCGAGCGGAAAATTATTGCAGCGCGCAAAGTGCAGCCCGGAAAATATCGACAACCGGAAGCGGCGGCGGAAAAATAGAGCAAAGGAGTCGCGGATGATGGCGGTGGGCCTCGCGGAATCAATTACACCCGGAAACGGTCGCGATCTTTAATTAAAAACTTTCGTGGCGCCACTTCCGCAACACGCTGGCGGCTATGCCGCCCCGCGTTCCTAGAGCAAACAGCCTTTCGCGCGGCGTGGAGGCGGATTGCAGTTCAATCAGGATGGCTCGTCTACGTATTAACTCCGTAGATTGTCGGATTAAGGAAAATGGATTCTTCATCTGGCCGTACGCTGAAGATTTCCCGCGGTAAGGGGCGCGGGAGGCGGTAAAAATTGACGGGGCTCTGATTGCCGCTGTGGTTCTGTAAATAAATCCTGCAAAGGATTCTCCCGAAGTGGCGCGGACGTCAGTTAATTCCGATGGGAACTTTTAGAAGGGTTTCAATGAGAGCACAGCTTTGTAATCAATCGCTTTGATGGGAATGGAATCGTCATAACTTTTATTTGCAGATGCTTGAACGGTAGACAATAAACAACTCCACGTTTATGTAGAAGACAAATGTCATTATTAGATAAAGCAGCTTCATTCTTACTGCACAAAAATACGCATATTACGGACAATTCTTCATTAGAGATTGACAATTATTGTAAAATCGACACATTTGTGTTTGAATAAAGACATTATTTTATAACCGTATGTGTATATGGGCGGCAAATTATTAAGTGTTGTCCTCCATTGTCCTCCGACAATAATGCTCTCGACAAGAGCTGTGCTCCGACAACGAGCTAAATTGCTAGGTTCGCGACAGGCATTGTAGCAGCAGGCAACTCTTTAAGGTATTTTTTTGTTGCTTCTGCGTCTGGCTCTCTCTACTATGGAACGCAATAGATCTCGCAGGATGTTTTTGTATCAAACCCCCAATTTTTTTCGTCGAAAATCCTTCTCTTAACGAAACAGAGTCTGGTTAGCTGAGTTACAAAACAGAATAAATAAATCGTTACATTATTTCGTTAAATCTCTTGATTAGACAACAGTAACCGATTTTAACCCATAGATCTACAAATAGGATGGGCTCTAACTTGGCATCAGTATTGAACGTAGAAAAGATAACATAAAAAAAAAATGAATGTATGGTGACTCTCATTTACGATCATGTTCCGTCATTAGTCATATTTGACAAAAACGTAAATATGCACAGTCGTGTTCAAAAATGTGTTGTACACAGATAATTGTTTTAAGTCACTGTTTTAAGTCGTGTTTAAAAATATGTTGTACAGAAATAGGTAGTTGGCTCAATATTTGGACATTTCCGAACTGTGAATGTGACAACTAACACTAACAAAAATTATTATTATTGTATTCTTTATACTTCTTTCGCATACAGTAATGGTAGATGCGGCACACCGAGGTGATTCTATATAAAGTATATGTTAAAGGTATGTCGTTCTTTATAACCAATATACAAGGTAATTCATTAATATTGCCCATTTTTCAATTAATCATAACTTACGAACGACCGTATAAATTTATGTAATATTTGGTACGTATATTCTTGGTTCACTGTTGTGTATTAACTTAATAAATAAAAATCTTATTGCAGGTCCGGCCTTAAAAAAATAATAAGTAGGTTTCGACTCGAAACAACACTCTGTATATCAATATTTTAAAATTTTGTATGCATATTTGGAAAGAGCAGAAAAAATTAAATAACACTGAATGTATTTGGTACTTCCGCATACAACTTTGTTACGTATTATCTTGAATCAAATCTAGATGTTTCCATAATAAGGAGGCTCAACATTAAAAAAAAAAGATCCTTTCCCAAAAGATAATTTTCCAACTTTAATCAATAAAATCAACTATTTTATATTCTCTTAATTTCTGGATCCTAACCTTAATATAAAACGAGAGGACAATTTCGCATTTGGGACAAAATATTGTTATCAATGACTAACTGTCAAACACCCTGTATGTGTAAAAAATGATCATAACATTTGTTCCTTACGCTACATTTAAAAAAAATAAAATGAAAAAATACCCATTCCGAGAAAAGCATAATTTTATTTTCAATAACAATAACGTTGCAAAAAATATACATTTTAAAGGTTGAACATAACAGAAATCCAAAAAACTAAAATTTTCTTAGTCCGCGTCTTGTAAACGAAAAGAACTAGACATAAAAAACGTGCAAACCACATTATAACAGTTGTTCAAAGTGGCCTCCATTTTGCTCAATACATTATATACCGGGCTTTCTTTTCTTTATTACACATAACATTCCTATGTGTATCTTAAAACAAAATGTCAACGCTTAAAGCGGCGTAGGTTTTGGCAACCAGTTATACATAGTTAAGTCTGACATAACCACAGAGGTTATATTTTTTACAATAAACAAATCGCAAATATTCAGTTTTAAATGAAGACACTATTTTATTCAAACGATAAACATGTCAACATACAAGGTTAAGTCCGGTTGAATCCTGATGTCCCAGCAAGTTTTCAAAATACCCTCCGTGAATTTCAAGGCAATACGCAAGGCGGGATCTTGGAAGCAACGCAGAATATTTGTAATTAATTGTGGGCTTACGCAGTACGTATACGGCTATTTAGTTCTTCCAAGTGACATATTTGCACGTTATTATAAATTTTACGGGATAAAACCAACCGCGTTTTAACAGAAGATATGAAACTGAATATCCTATGTTATCTACAAGAATGGCCCATAGGATCGCATTTATGATATATCTAATATGGAAATATCATACAGTTAGAATTTCTTCATTAAAACTGAATTTTTGCGATTTCTTTATAACCTCACTGTGGTTTATGCCAAATTTAAAGGTGTACAACTGGTTGCCTCCACTTGTAAATACGCGTTGACTATTTTTTTTAAGTTACACATATTAATATTCCCTACGCGTAGGTGCAGGCAATCAATTATACATTGTCACTAGTATGTGTAATAATGAAAAAAATGTGGCTCAATACATAATATTTGCAAAAACTCTAAAAACCTACCCAATACACTACTGTTTCCGGTTTCTGCCAGAAATCACAGAGACCACTCTATTTTTCAGTTGGCCATCTTGGCTGTAGAGAGGACACACAGGCAGACAGACATACTATCTAAAAGTATCTGAAAAATTCTGAAAGACATACTTGTACTATGTAGATGAGAGTAAAATCGAATGTCTGTGAATGGGGTGTGGTTCTGAATATAGAAGGTGTCCCACAACTTCTTAGCATAAATTTAGGAGCATGCTAAGAAAGGCAAAGTTAAATGAATACGTTAATATATATTTTTTTCTAGTTGCTTTTGTTTAAAAAAATTGGGACCTTAAAGTGTTACTTAGCAAATCTTATTAACTTATTTCTTATTAACATTTCTACTAGAGTAGACTTGGAAATCTGATATTTTGCGACGAGTCACCCACTATCAATAACATATTCACAAGTAATTACAATCATCTGAGTAAACACAGTGCCGTAGAAACAGTGGTTCTTCTATGGTTATTGCTACATAAAAACTTTAAGGTTAGGATTTTTTTTTTAATCATATACCATTTTTCGGCCAATTAGATTTATTATCATAAAAAGGTATACTTCTTGAACTTCGAAAAAATTAAGCTTTTCTGAGATATTCGAGGTTAAACTTGGCAGAACACATAAAATAATAATAAAAAATTGTTGAATCTTTCCGGATACAGTTTGCTTGCGGCTGCTGAATTTTCTTGGTAGTCGCCCAGTATCAAAAGCATATCCATATATTCACCATTCATGTAATTTAACTTAGTTATTCAAGAAAAGATTTTTACTTGTTACAGAATAACACTCAAAATTCTTCTTTTCTTGACAGAGTAAAACTAAATAGTTTTTTCTAATGTCAATTAATATTATAAAACAATTATGGAATGTTTCTAAGCATACTACATTATTTTTAGAATTGTTTTTTTAAATTATTTTATGTGTTGTTATGTGAACTTTTTCAAAGTTCGTTTTTTTGTGACAATGAAGCTAATTCACCGAAAAATCATATCTAATTTTAAAAAGTCCTAATCTTTAAGTTTTTATCTAGCAATAATTATTTGTGTATATCTGTATTGAAGATGGGTGACTCGTGCAAAATATCAGATTTCCAAGTCTACTCTAGTAGAAATATTAATAAGAAAACTGATTTGCTAAGTAACACTTTAAGGTCCTATAAACAAAAGCGATTAGAAAAAAAATATTTTTGGCTTTCTTAGCATGATTCTAGATTTATGACACGAAGTTGTGGGACACCTTCTATCCCATGTTTCGACAAATGCAATAAATAATTCCACAATCCACAACGACACCAATATTGAAGAATTTACAAAAACATTCTAGTAAAGATGCATAAAAACGATGCCAATAGATTTAAAAATTTGCCAGGGCAAGCCAATATGTTGGACCAAGGATACGAGAAGTTGAAGTACCTATAAGGTTTGAATATTAGATCAATGTCTAGCTAGTGTCTACGATTACCAGTGTAATCGGTAAACTAGTAGTATGTTTTTCTTAATTTTAGAATGGGTATGTATTTCCAAACTTGAGGATACATTATCTGCTGGACACTCATACCCAGAATAAGATTATGTAACCTACATGGTCCTTGCATTTTCAAATTTCTAGCTGTTAATTTACGTTCCGATAAATATTCGTTAAAATACATGTGGCATAATGAGTTAATGCCCCGACCAATTGAGTTATATTCTAATCCAGGCAATGTTAAATTGTCCATTTTTTCTCCAAATATGTTTTTACTTTAAGATATGTAATTTATATAGTAACTATTACTACTCTAATATGTACCATGCGAAGACCATTGATTACAGCAATGAAAATTTTACCAACTTTATCAGCGGGTGGAAAGATTTTAAGTCAGCCGTTTAAGTTGCAGAGTACCTTTGTAATTGTTTGTACATAATCGCAGACGCGGCGCTTAAGTTAATGTCGATAATTTATCAGAAGTGAAAGTGTAAGACGGACGAATATTAAAAGCGCATCAGACACGACTGCGGCGTGTTAGAAAGTGGAGAGAGCGAGGTACACCGCCACAATCGTAAAGCAATCGCGGCGATAATTGAATGGAGTTGTTCCGAAAAGGGCACGAGAAATCGAGTTTGGAAGTAATTCGCATTTCGTGGCCTTCGGCGAGTGCTAGGTGTGGAATGTGGTAATTTGGAAGTTGGACGGCTCAGATGATGGTGCAAAGAATTAGCTTTTAGGTCTGGATTATGTTTCGTTTGAAAGTTTAATTATTTAATAAAAATGAAGAACTAATTAACTATTTTTTATTATTTTATTTCTTCTATATTAGGAGCACTTACTAGTTGTATTTAAATATAAAAATGTTTCTTGGTTTATGTTGTTTTTATTATTTTTATTATTTGTTCTTTACCTGACTAGTTTCGGCTATTGTGAGCCATCTTCAGAGGTGTTATTCTACAATATTACAATATATATATATATATATATATATATATATATATTTAAGATATAGAAAATATATTACTTAAAACTAAGTTTGTGTTTTATGTGGTGTATGTGTATTATGTGTATGTGTATTTTAATTTATGTTTACTTACTTCCTAAGTACAATATATATGATAAATGTTTTGATTTTTAATTATTTATTTAAATAAATAAATAATTAAAAGTCATAACATTTATGAAAAAGATCATCTAATACTCTGAAGATGGCTCACAATAGCCGAAACTAGTCAGCTGAAGAAGAAATGATAAATATAATAAAATAAAATAAATCAAGAGAGATCATTATATTTAAATACTACCAGTAAGTGCTCCTGATAAAGAAGAAATAAAACAATAAAAAATATAACAATAACTGGTATTCAAAATGGATGAAACTATAACAAAAATAATTTAGATATATAGCGTTATCTGCTCTAAAATTTAAAAAAATTAATTGAAAACACAAGAGTGCTATGAAATTTTGTTTCCTACAAAAGATACGCACTATAGGATTGTATTGTATTTATATAACATTTTTAAATATCGGTAACATTATCACCTACAATAATACGAGTTAATTAGTTTATTTACTAAGAAAATATATGGAATTTTAGGATGGATTGAGTAGAATGAACTGTGAGATTGAAATTTTGTGTTTGGGAATAGAAAATTAGTTTCATAAGTAAACGATAACATTTCTGTTCAAATTCCTTGAATATGATCCAAATATGTTCCAAATGTACAGTTTAATTTCTTACTTATTCAGTAATATTGCAGTACACACGTAAAAAGTACAAGTTTGATAAAAAACACGTGGATGTGTTTCTTCTGATGTAAGTTCCACATTTGTGTTTGTTACGCAAGAATTCGAATTTCCTCGCATCGAATTTACAATTTCAGCATGTGAGCGATTTTGTTGCATATTAAGATACGTGATATGGTGTGTCATATTATCTCCATTAATTGTTGCTTAGGAATCTCTGGATTGGCCTAGTGAGTTACAGCAGTTGACCGATAATAATGATTTTTATTATTTTGTTAACTGTATCAATACCAACCTTTTAGGCTGTATATTTGGGCGATTTAAGCGAGAAAGGGGGCGGATTCACGAAAATCTGGAAACAAGAAAAACAAAAAAAAAGAAAAATGAGTAACGCTTGACAGCTGTACTTTGTGATGCATTGTGAAATAGGTAAAAAAAGTTAGATAACGATATTTATAGCCTGGGGACTCTCGTGCTCTCGTTAGCGTGCGACAATATGAACATGTTATTGCGCAGGAGGCGCGAGTAAGGTGTGCACATTTTGGATCGCGAGGGCGAAAATTCGTCGCTATGGCCTTGCCATCGATCAACTGCTTTTACAATGTAAGGCCCATATCTATAGTCCGTACTTGAGCATGCGTGCGACTTAAGTCGTATATTTGGTTGCATATTTTCTATAAACTTTTATGTACCTAACGCAACCAAATATACGACTTGAGACGAATTCAAGCTCAAGTACGGACTATAGATACGGGCCTAAGTGTTGTCGCCCGAGCTCCAGTACCACGTCAAGGTGAGGTACTGAATACGGGAGTCAACTGGATACGACGACGCGTCCAGAGGCGATCCGCATATGTTTTCGGGACGAGTTCACTTATATACTTAATTTTTCTAAACTGGCGTTCACGTCATCAAACAGCTATATGATGAGGTTTTTTCGTACCAACGTGATTGTTTTCGAGAATATGCATAACAATAGTTATGCGAAATTAATCTGAGGATCATTTGTTACATAACACTGATCACCGGTGGTTATAAATAGGTAATCGGTGTATTAACCGCGGACACAATTTTCGCCTGCCAATCATGTGATACATCATGTTATGTTGGCGGGCGTGATATTTTTTTGGCGACGATGCCACATCTTTTTCATTAACACATGCTCATACATGTGTGTATGACCAAACTCCTTTGACGTTTAACTTGTTACATTTGATCGATTATTACAATTCATATTTTGCCATTGTAGATGTTAAACCATAACCACAAGATTGATATCTGTACGATAAACGGCAGAGAAGTCGACGAATTTGATACGATCCGCGCACTGGCGCACAAGATTGCACGGGCGCAACAGCTGATTGCAGCCATTTTTCAATACCCAGGACAGCTGGCAACCTTGTAAAATTGTGTCATAATTATTATGATTATTATTTTGTTGACGTGAACGCCAGTTTGGAAAAATTCGAGTATAGCACTGAACTGAAGGACCGACTCACAGATCCCCCACGCGACGCAGTGCAACGCCTCGGCAATGTTGCCATCTATGAGTCAGCTTCGAAAGCTCAGCGTATATCATACCACGCCCATTGTATGTCCATATCTTTATTAGTTTCACTTTTGCACTTATTCTAGAATTCAAATCTGTGAGGGACTTACACTTACAAAATCTACAGCTTTCGAACTTTATAAAGCTTGTACTCAAAAATAGGTGCTTTGAAGGGAGCCATGCTCACATAAATCTAGTACAAACATATTGACATTGCTATATAAAATTGCTATTGTAACCTAATTTCTTGTACTAGATTTATATGAGCATGACTACATGATTGTGCTTTTAAGCATCGATATTGTTGATTCCAATTGGAAGGTTTTTGTACTACCAAGAAGAATCAATAAGGTACAAATTACGATTTTACGTAAGGAATAAACGGTCACTAGTGTTTTGCTTAGGCCTTTTCTCCGTAAGTTTATTATAAAGATGTACAGGACAAATATGTACAGTCATGCTCGCATAAATCGAGTACAAGAAATTAGATTACAATAGCAATTTATATAGCAATGTCAAATTGTTTGTACTAGATATATGTGAGGATGACTGTACATCGTTGGCATTTTGCATTAGTCAGTTATTACATCATGGCTTACTTCCTCATGTAGTTTTTGAGAATATGGGATTATATTAAATCCTGCGGAGTAGGATCCTTATCGGTGTACCTTAATTATTAAGCTCTTTTGTGAAATGCAAAAGTACAAGCAAATGCATTTTCATTGGCTCTCGAGGCCAATTCTTTTACCATGATATTCTGTAGAATGGACCTTCAGGTGTGTTTTCGTCAAGTCTTTTGCTATGTATAGTCATGCTCACATAAACTTAGTACAAAAAATTATGTTACATTAGCAATTTTATATAGCAATGTCAAATTATTTGTACTAGATTTATGTGAGTATGACTGTACATCGTTGGTATTTTGGATTAGCCACTTACTACATCATGGTTTACTTCCTCCTTATGTAGTTTTTGAGAATATGGGAGAATATTAAATCCTTCCTGTGCAAAATGCAAAAGTACTAGCAAATGCATCTTCATTGGCTCTCCAAGTCAATTCTTTGACCACGATATTCTGTAGAGTGGACCTTCAGGTGTGTTCGTCGAAAGTCATTTGCATTTTTAAGTTTTCTATCAAAGTAAATGCTATTCGTTTGCGCTTTGGAATTCTCGACTGCCTTGCTTTTTCGAATTCGATATCATCAAAAATGTTAAATTTGTTTTTACATTCCTTGAACAACTTACATATCATGTATAATTTTTGTTGTGTTATTTCATATCGTTCGGATTACAGATTCTTTGTAATCTTCTGTGTTATATATATATATATCAAATCCGGCGGCCAATTCTAAGATTTTTTAATTTTGTTTTATTTGTTGTATTTACATTTTATTACAAACTTAGTGAAGTACATATATTAAAAATCTAATAGACCAATTGAAATTGGTCTTAATAACCAACCATCAATTTTTCTCTGATAAATCTTAACCTAACCTAACCTAAATGTGATCTACAGCTCACCCACTGGTGAACAGTAGCGTGTCCGTTTGCGCCCTATTCCACTAACTCGAAGGGTTTGAGTTGTCTAGCAGTTGGATCGCTTCCACGTTCGAATGCTCATGTAGGCGAGATTCGTGATTAACTGCGAATGTTCTTATTTCACTTGCGACATCTGGCATCCCGAGGTCTCGGTGCAGGTCATTGTTGCGCACGTACCATGGAGCATTCATCATGTTCCTCTAAAAAGATGGAATGAAGAAGTTGATCACAAGATACGATAAATGGCGTAATACAGGTGGAACTTATGTAGAAAAGTAGTACTAAAAACTACTAAACTGCAGTTTAAATGAAAATAGATCGATAGTTCCATATGTATAAACATTATAAATATATGAAAAAGCGTAGAAAAAGCTTTAGTCATCAGTTCACTGTTATAAATAATAATCCCCCGACACGCTTTTTATCACGATAATACATTCAAAATCCTAAAATTTTAAGGGAACCTCTACCGCCCGGACATCAATTTCCCGTTTAATTTTTTCCACCGGTCACATTTAAGCACTTAATCCGGGCCATCACTCTCCCCACGACCTACGTGGCCCTGATAAGGGGATTAACACTATGCCGTGCACCGGATGCATCGCTCGAAAAACTTCCCGTGTCCCGTGGTCTACCGCAAACCAAGCCCATCCAAGACCCTCGTCTGTCTTCAAAAATCCCCACCCCCGCGATTGAAAGTGGTAAAAGTTTACTGGTCGGGGGGCGCATTAAACATCCAGGTTTAATAATGGCACGATATGGGTCGTAAAAATGTATCGGCGCGAATTGGTCTCATGGTGGGCGGTATGTACAGAGATCCGAATCGATAATTCCAGGATGGTGGGGTGAGATTTTCCGCGTGCTTTATGGCGTTATGGATGTGGCGGGTGGGTCATTTCTGCGGTCGTTACATGAGCAGAACAGGGATTTCTCTCACGCGTAAATACGCAAAGTTAATTAGAAGTTTTACGAACCTTTAAAGTCGAATAAATCTTATGTTTAGCAGTTACTTTGGTTTGCTGGTTTATGGATATCCGCCATGTTACCGATGGCGCATTAACTAAAACGATGTAATTTTCGATGAACAATAAAATAAGATGACTCTCTTTATATGCCATTATTTAGTCTTTTACTATGTTAAAGGATTTATATTGTGTTTTCTACAACGTAGATAGAACTTCGAGCTCCTGAGAAGGAATAGCTATTTGTATTACAACGGAGGAAATGCATCATTTTCTCCCGCGAATAGTTGATCAAAAATCATCAAAATCTAAGGGAGGAAACGGCACTTTGCTCCTGAGTAATACATACAATTTTTTCTACTTCACAGTGTTTTGCATTAATGTTATATATGTCTTGTGCATGACAGTTAAAAAACAAAGTGCATAAAAATATATAATTATAATTACTCAATAAGTATCATCAAGTAATATATACCAAAGTAAATAATAAAGATTGTACTTAATCTTGTGACGCGCTCGGGCCCGCTCCATTCTAGCTTACCAGTAGCGTAAGTCAGACGCGAGCGATTCAAGGGAACAGCGCGCGATTTATCCCCTGCTTCGACGACACCCCCAGGGTTATGTGGGGACTACGCCCAAAACTTACAAGGATCTGTAGCCTGTAGCCCCAAAATCCATCAGTCAAACCCTAAGACAGGTTTACCTACTCCTAGTGTTTTGCGTAAAGTGTAAGTTCCGCCGCGACACTGACAATTTCAGTTCGCCGCGACACTGACAATTTCAGTTCGCCGCGACACTGACAATTTCAGTTCGCCGCCATTCAGACTTTATTCGTGCCTCAATTCTTATTCATGAACTATCGAAGTTGTTACCATAAACTGTCGCTGATCGCGGGGCAGCTACAATCTTAGATGTAAATTTCTATCTAAATCTAAAGAATCTTCTATCTTCTAAATTCTAGATCTAAATTGTCACAAATGCGCAGGCCTTAAGGGGGAACGCACCTACTCATTTCTTATGGAGTTTTTAACGATTTTTCATGAGACATTGAGCGACAATGAGGCTCGATTTAATAAATTAAAAATATCCATGACCAACCTGAAGTATCTGAGAAGTTCCCTATTGAAGCCGATTTTTGAAAAAAATATTTTTTAGCATGAAAAAAAAATGTTAAAAATTGTGAATTATTAACTGTATTTCTACATGCTATTTCAACGTTTCAAACTATTAAATTAACAAAAACGCTCTATAGGGAACACCGCAGATCTATTATCTACAAATACATATAATTAACAGCAAAATTGACAATGCCATTTTCCTGTAATATCTCATGAAAAACCTCGGTAATTTGAGGTCGCGTTACTAGGCATTCGGAAGACGCGCCTACAATTGTCCCTCTCGCACGGTTCGCACTACAATCGACAACGATCGGCTCTTGAAGACATTTACCTCGAACTTTCATTACAATGTTATGGCCTGGCAGCGGTACTATTGCGGTTAAACATTTTTTGTGACATTGCTGAAATCATATAGCATATAGTGTAGGGATATTCGGATGTAACCGGATATACTTGTATACTGAAACGAATAAAAAATCGGATAAGGACTGCGCATGACTGTACAATATATTACTTATAAAAAATAAAGAAAATAATTACTCTACTAAAGATTGGGAGTTATACTAGTTGCCATTCGAAACTACTACACAAATTAATATATCTTATGTGATATTAGCGAAGTAATTGTTTTTATAGTTTAATTTAATTTATAAATAATAAAAATATATCGCGATATTAACGCTACCACCATTAAAACAAATGTTAATAAATCTATTTCAGCGATAATTTTCTTTTTAGAAATATCTACTAAATTTTAAAATAAATTAACATATCATAAATTTAAGTTACTTGTTTGTTTTATAATTATTATTATTAACTCATATTTCTGAAAATTATAATTATAATTTATTGAAAATAATTATATGTAAAAACCAATTTCATACGGTAAAAAAATGCAATTTAAAATTATTATTTCAAAAAAGAGTTATTATAGATGTATATATGTGTAAGATTACTTTATTAAAATAATTCATTATGATGGAATATTAATCAAATTTTAGAGAAATGATTAAAACACATAACTATGCTGCAGTTAACACTTATATATTATTTTATCTTAACTTATTTGATTTATTTAGTGAAATCGTAATAAAAATAATTTATTTAATTATGTTATAAATTATATTTGTTTAAAAAAATGCAGAAAATACTTAATGCTATAAGGTATACTAGTGTGTATAAAAGTGTTCTAAAACAATATACACATTGAACCTCATTTAAAATCGGCATAGCTCTAAATTATTTACAAAAAAAATACGAAAACGAAGAAGTAACATTTTATTATTAAAATCTATATTATGTACAATATTTCCAAAAACAGTTTTACATTAATTACATATACTGAAACACTGTTATTTGTCCATTACATAGCTTTATACTCGATTTTTAATAGTTCTGGCAAGTAATGCATAAAATAAAAGTCTTTTAATTTAGCGTGCATGTGTTCTTTAAAGAAATCACGGTTTCTGCAAATTTTCTGAAACAAAATTCCTTTCGGAGTCCAAACTACAAAGTAACAAAACAGTTTTTCAGTTACATGTAACTGTCCCTGAACTTGATAGTAGTAGTTGTGCTGAGTTTTCAGCATCAAATTTACCATCTTTTAAAATCGCAAAATTAATAATTTTTTCATTAATTGCCTCAGAAGGAGTTAAATTTCTTGCATTGTAAGGACATTTTATTTCAACTATACTGTCTTCCTCTATTAATCCATCCGGGGTTGCTCCCAAATAAAAATCATTTATGTGAATGTATAGTCCGCAACGTTTGATTTTTTTTCCAATGAAATTTTCAAATTCGTGTCGAGCAATGGGTTCATTATCAATTCCATATTGCGTACTTTTCGCATAAAAATTATTACCGAGGAGCGATTTTATTGTATTTTGTCTATTTGTATTTTTGCGTAATTTGCAAATTTTTGAAATTAATGACGCAGTGATCCGTTTTCTTCGTTCCTCAATCCATAACTCGCAGGCTGATTGGTCTGTTGTAGAACTACATATTTTTAAAATGTCGTCTTTATTTTTGGATATTTTTTCCAAAAACTGCGCCTGCCTGTCCTTCAGTTCATCTGCACTTATATCTACAAGTTGCACATTTGGACCATAGTCTTCATCGGCTTTCACTGTGCGATTATTTAATTTCCTTCTGCAATCCCGCTTTGCTTTTTCAGAAAATAATCTTCTTCTGCTTACAGCTTGTTGCTTTCTCATTTCAAATTTTTGCATGATTATTCCTGGACTTTTGTTATTCATTGTGTGGTGTAACGATGAATGGAAACGTCCACCCGAATTTAGTGATAGTGCTGCTGCATGACATCTCATTTCATAGGCGCCCCGCTTGGAGTAATTTATTCTCTTTCCTGCAATAAACTTCGCTAACACGGAATTATAATTTTCAGCATTATTATTTGTCATATTTTTAATAAGACTGGAGCTATGATAAATTAGTCTATTGACACAAGCCATAATGTCGTTATATAACCCACAACTTTTCATATCTGGAACAATATTCTTTTCGTGCTCTTTTTGACTTCTACAAAAATATTTATCACACTTTTGATGGTCTCCAAATACATGATTTAAACTATTATCTATATCTTTTTTTAAATTAAATATTTTTTGATCTATGGATATATCTTCCCTCCTTCTATATTTAATAGCGCAATCAACAGCAACCCGAAGCCTTTGAATATTGTTTTTAAGCAATTGACGCAGGTACAAGGTTACCTCTGTACCTCTTGAGCTAAACCTTTTTAAGGCCAACTCTCTCAGTTTAGTACAATAATTTCTAAGTAAGTGATTAGAACATTCAATTTTTTGAACACTGAGGTCACCGTAAGGTCTTGCTGTTAGCAATTTTTTATGAACGCTGCTGTCACCATCACCTACTAAATAAGCAAATTTCATGCCATGCATTGACATACTTTCTCTAAACCCCTCAACAATAATGTCACTCTCCATCGCTGTGGAAGTGCCTTTCCAATTTTTGAAACAGATATGGGTTTTTCCATTTCCCAAATTGCACATCGCACAAAATTTGTTCCGGACACCCAAAAACAAAATTTTACCAGTTTTTTGTCCTACAATACAAGCAGCTCCAGAGTTTGCATTGTAATTTGTACGGTAGGATCTCTTACACCAGGCACCACCCGCAATTACTGTTATTAACGGAACGTTATTTTCATCCACATCCCCACATTCAACGGCCAATGCTGCTTCTTCGCGACCAGCTTTTGTCATAGACTCCCAAGATCCTTCCCGAATGAGTTCTTGTATGTTTTCTTCCATTTTCTTATACAATGTAATTGACATTGGGGGTACATTTAGTGAAGAACAAAATTCTTGTAGCTGTGAATAACCACATCCAATGCCAATTATACCTGATACAGCAGACCCATTAGTGTTCATTATATTTTCGTTCGTCTTTTCACTGTCAATTTTGTGCTCTACCTTGCAAATTTGGCATTTGAAAACAAATTGCGACAAAAGACCTCTTCTTACTTCTTTAATAATCATGATGTCTTTGAAATTACATGAGAAAAGGCCACAATGTTCAAAAGCTTGCATTTGTTCTACAAAATGCGCCACATTCATAATTCGGCGTCCTTCCAATTTCTCAATTCTCCTAAAATTATCAATGTTATTGAAAAATTGTTATTAAATTGTGAAATGTATTATTACCCATATAAATTGCTTGTTTCAGAATGACTCAGATCCTCCAACTGAATATTTCCTCCACAAACATTTTCTGATTCTGGCCGATCAAATGTTTGGTATTCAGAATTTTTATTTTTATTCTGTGCAGAACATTTTCTAAAAGTATAAATTACATTATAGAATGTTGGTCTAATTTTACCAATTTCATATCGGCTCAAACAAATGAGATCCAATACTGTACCAGTCTATACCTTTTTTTAATTGTAATTCAAGAAACCGTAAAATGTATTTCAGATTAGTATATTGTAATTTAGAAAGTGTAATTCAGATTAGTTAATTGTAATTCAGATAGCGTGAAATGTATTTCAGATAGCGTCAAATATATTTCAGAAAACGTAAAATGAATTTCATGAAAGTGATACTTTTTTAGTGTAGATGTGAAAATATTTTCACATCTAGAGAAGAAAATTAACACGTAAAATTAAATGGAAACATACATTCATTTCTATGGAAACGACTTTTCAAACATTAATTTCAGTAATTTGCATTGTGACTGTGACAGTTGCTTTTGAATTAAATTGAACTTGAAAATTTTCAACTTGAAAGTACTCTAATATCTAATATTTTATAAAATGCAATATCGTAGAAAAAAATAGCATTCTTACTCGAGATAAAATGCGTTTTTTTTTTTCATTTGTGGACTTTCGCCACAAAAAAGGGTGTTTTCTGAATTACAATTGACTGATTTGAATTACATTTGATGCTTTCTGAAATACAATTGACCAATCTGTATTACATTTAATGCTTTCCGAATTACAATTGAAAAAGGTGTAAGTGAATAGGGTTTTTTTAAATAAATCTAAAATCAATTATTTAAACACAAATCATCAGTCAGTTTTTACCAGGGTAAATGTGATTTAAATCAATTCATTTGCATCATGATATAAATTATTATAACAATTTTTTTTTTTTTAATAAATCGGTTGATTTTGTTTTGTCACATTGAAGCGTGGTCAAATTTTGTAATCATGCGAAAAAAAGGGACCTGTTTTGGCATCCCATGAACAAGAATTGATGATTCAAAACCATTCCATGTACCATGTGATGGACAAAAAATGTGATGGACTCTATAGTTACATTATATTTTGAATTATTCACCTATTGGAATGCATAAACAGTGTTAAAGCAATGATAAATTAAAAAAAAAATCAATTTTGATTTAAATCAATGATTTATATAAAAAAAAAACAATTGATACACACACCCTGGTTGTTAGGATTCAATATGTAAATGGAAAAAATATATTTATAATATCTCTACCTTATTTTCGCAAGCAATACTTTTCTGCTTCTTCTCCAAGAACACAGAGATAATTTGGATATCTTTCCCATATTCACTACACAATAAATCACAATTCTCAAGTAACACAATTCTGCAATTAGTGCGCCAGGGAGTTATGTAACTCGCCCATATGAAGGCTCCACGATACACCATCGGACCACGTCAGCAGTTCACCTAACGCAGAGCATATGGCCTGCTAGCGAATATCCTTTGTGTGGGACACCCTGTACATACCGGGTGTATATTTCAAAACAAGCCAACTTTAAACATTAGAATGCAAGTTAACTTGATTTAAGAAAAAAACACTTGATTGATTTTTCGAGGGGGAAATTTAAAAACAACTTTTTAAAGTCAAATAAATTTTGAGTGTCACCCCCTATATACCCCCTATATCTAAAATTCAAGTAACATGGTTTTTAACATCTACCTCGAAAACTGATTCGACTTGTTTTTTTTTTTGTTTCATTGAATACATAATACATAATACATTCGATACATTCGTTCGATATAATTTTTTCCCCAAAGTTATGGACAAAAATCTATTTTTATCACGCCTCTACATTTGTTCTTTTAAGCTTTAAAATGAGGTATCGCAAGGTGGTGGTGCCTTTTGAAACTTCAAAGTGGGGGTGGCTAGGCAGGAGTGGGTAATATCAGAGCCGAAAATCGAAAATAAGAATTGATTATTTAATTCACATTACTTAGTTATTAATTTAGTAAAGAAAGATTCCCCATCCGCCACAGTGTGCGGCGCGGTGATAATTCCTTTGTAGGAAGGCGGCCGCCGATTTATCCGTTTGTCGGTGAAATGCCGCCGCCTTCGAACCCCCCCCCCCCAGATTTAGTAAAAAAAAGTAAGAGGCGGTATTTACCGAAAAATACGATGCCCTCCCAGTGTCATAGCTATTACAACATTCCCAATAAAGTGTAAACATAACGTCGCTCTAAGCGAATTATTATTCATCTGACTGACTATAGGATCTCTAAAGCAAGTAATTGATATGCATTGTGCACAAGTGAGGTAGAGATGAAAAATATTATATTTTAAATTTTGTACTACGTCCGATGCACGTCCGGATGTGTTGGAAACATTATTCAATAATTGAAAAGTCGCCAGCAAAAATAAAGTGCGTTCCCCCTTAATATGAGACTTTTGTGTCACTTCATAATAATGTCACTTCATAATAAAGACACATTTACGTTAGGACATAATAATTGTTCCAGTTTTTTTGTCACCCATATTACCTATCGAGTCAAAGCAGGGGATTATAAAAATGAACGACGGCCTATTTATGCTGTTAGCAATTACCGTCGCCTGAGAAGAGACATTATTTCTACTCATGTTTAACGGCAAAAGATTATTTATAGATGTTCTAAATATGTATATCTAGAATATTTCTCATGAATTCGGTTGATAACATAAATATGAATACGAATATTATGAGAGTGATAACAAATATTTCATCATTTATCTGTAACTGCAGATTAACTAGATAATGAAATCAATCACTTAGTCCAAACCAACGCTAATTAAAACAGCTACAATATTTATTGCAGTAATGGTCGATAAATGAAGCCATCCTGGAGCATTCATTAACGCCAAATTACTAAATACGTGCAACTGTCACCTCTAACAGTCGACGGTCTCGTGCACTTCTAGAACCTCCGTTATGCTATCCAGTCCGTTCTCTTAACATTATTTGTGGGCAATGCCGTCAGGTGCTCAATGAGCACGCACTACTTTGCCCACTAGCCAAGACATTGAAAGTGTTCTTTTTCATTATTATTGTGTTTTAAATTTTGAATGTCTCTATTACACGTACATTTAAAAATGTGCCGGTAGTTTCAAATTTATGTTTGATGCTATTAGTGGTGGTAAAATTTAAATATAAATTTTCCAAAAAAACTGAATTTTCCAAATGTAATAAATTCAAATCAAATAAAATAGTCCCTCCGTCTAAAATTATCGTATACATTTATCTAAAATTGATGGATTATCGAGTCTTTGAGGAAATATTACGTTGTAATAAGTTTCGTATAATCTAGCTACGTTGTTCCTAATTGAGCCTTAGGTGACTAAACTTAAAAAATATTTAGTCCTTACAGGCTGCCAATTAGAAAACGTCAACATGCCAGGAAATCAAAAGTACACTGTTGTGACAAAACTATGGAAGAGATAGCCCAGAAAAGTTATAAGAAGAGAACTAAAAGCAAAACAGTTGACCTATAGACAGCGTAACTGAATTTTACAGTTCTTGCTGCAATTCAAAAACTGGCATCAAATAGAAGCGAGGCGCTCTTGGACAAGCCGCAAACAAGTTTGTTGTTTCCCGTTACAAATTTCCCGAATTTGGAATAGGGCCAAGGAACAGTATTATCAAGGATATTGTTATCCCGATGTCTCTTCTAAAGAAGGAAAATGTGGCCGAAAACGCACGAATCTAAGGAATTAAATCAAACGAGCACGACTAGAGTTCTGTTTAGGGTAAAATCAAATGATTTTTTTTTTTTTTTGAAAATATGTGTGACTATATCGACTGCATGTTATGCATGATAGCTGAGAGAGCTATTGAAATAACTCAATTATGTTTCAATTTGTAAGTTTTCCATGAATGCAAGTTCAAATAAAGTTATAAAGTTTAAGCCTCGTTTTACTAATTTTTGTAACATAAAAAGAAACTATAAAAGTTTTGTATACATTAATTTGGGATAAATAAAAATGGAAAATGATTACCATATTTTGAGACAGAGGGACTAATAAAATATTAGGGTTGCCATTTAAAAAAAAAAGTCTATATCGTCATAACACAAAAACAAATAGTGTCAAAAATTTTAGATTTGTATCAAAATGTGTATTCTTAAAATTAGCTATAGTGTTTTCACTTGAAATTGAAAATGTACCTGCAATGAGGGTTTATTACGGTCAAGGTAATTCCATTGTATGGCGTGCTGCGAAGAGGCGGGCGTTAAGGAACGTAACCAAATAATTTACTTTCGACGAAGATGCTACTTAATTGTATTCTCTTCGATATATACACAATTATATCACTATGATCATAATATAAAAATGATTTATTAATCAAATTGAATTCAATAATCTTACAACTATCCACATCGTTTTTTATGAGTCGGCGGACGTAATTATTTTTACAATTTTACAATTCGATATAATTGCAAGCCTACAGACGCCAGTAGATAATTAAGAGCCGTCACCTAGGAAACGGTTTTAAAAGGATTATACATTCGCCCATGCAATTAAGGTTCATTGTAACTTAATTGCTGGGCGAAAATACAGTCCAGGTAGACAATCAGTTCAGGCTGCCTCAAATAGTCTTTTTCTCAAATAGTCTACATCTGTATTTTAGTCGGTGTTAACCTTTACATTGCAACAGTACTCAGATTACATACGTCTGCTTATTATCATTTATAAACTTGTGAAAAGGTAGAGTTTATTAAGATGGAAACGTCGTTAAGTGAAACTGCAACAATTATTTCATCAATTTATAATGACACTCAGTTCGACGATCTATTTCCATTGTGTGAGGAAAGAAGCCATTCCGAAAGTTTTGTTGAAGAATCCCTTCGACAGTCTCCAGAGGGAAGCTGTTCTCAAATTGATTTTGATAAATTTCAAAACAACCATCATCAAATGGACACATCAACTATCGAAAGTGATAATCAGGGATTAATAAAGCATGCTTTTCTTTCAACTGTTACGAAAAGGATAGTCGTAAATATTTATAATACCCTTATAAGCGAGAATCATGCATCTCCACTTAAAAATACAATGAAAAGTACAATTTAATGATAATGGATCACTAATGTTAATTTTCTACGGGGCACTGAATCTGTATTTTCTGATGCCGGCTCTGGACTCTGTTCTCTTCCCATTACATGTCATAAAATTCCGTTCGCACAATTGAGCGCAATAAACACCCTTCGTAGGTAAATTTTCAATTTCAAGTAAAAACACCATACCAACGTGTCAATCAACGAAGATTTTTCCAAAATATTTTCAATTTCCGAAATACTCAATTTATTCCATTTTGCTGTCCCACGCTGTATACAGTTACTTCTATTAATTTTGGTGGTCTCCTCATTTGGGCCAGTGTGACAGAAAACCTACAGGGTTTTTGTAGAACAAAAACATTAATAAGAGTAGATGAATGTTGTTAGAAGCTATTTAAATGAATATTAATTATCATTTATAAATATTTCTCCTAAAAAGCACCTTGCATAATAACGTAGAAAGTATGCAGTGATACAACATTGACGTGAATAATAAAAATTCCCAAATATTTAGGAGCTTGTGATAGAATTTAGAAATAAGAGTCACATTTTCACAATAGTTATTTATGATAGAAGTTTGTAAAGTAGTGGTTTTTTGTACGAGTGTCGAATTTCACGAAACAAAACTTTTCAAAAATGTATCATACAAAGTTTTTTCTACGGCCGGTGCTATATGAAAAACAGTTAAAATTTGATGCAAAATACTATATTTTTTTATAATGATTGAGTGAATAAATTGTGTGTGTAACTTATTTTACGCACAGTTGATGTTTTTACTTCTTCTTACTTGTGCTAAAAAGTATCACTGTTCACAGTGCGTAAAAACTTGGTTTTTCTACTAAAATTTGGAAAATTAGAATAATAATTTTAGTTACGAAAAGTGGAATATTTCCGAATAAGTGCCGAAATAATATTTCAACATTAAAAGTTATAAGTCAATTTATTAAAATTGTACATATGTATTATTTTTTATCATTATTATAAATCTTAACAGAAACATGTTCACTATTCGTAAATGAAATTCGAGAACAGGTCTTTGTGGAAGTAGAAATAAGGTTATTATTTACATTAACTCTTCTTTATTGCCCAATATTTTCGTTGCTACTTGAAGTTTATGGATATGTCCTTGATGCTTTGAACTTGAAGAAAAGTCAGTTCTTCTCGTCGACATGCTTCACTAACACCAACAGCCAACACTGCCTGAAATTTAAACAAAAGTTGCAATATTTTGACTAATTCAAAACTTTACCTTAATCATTAAGTAGGTTGTATCATCTGCTTCTCTTAGGAAATTTCTATTTCTAATTTTGTAAAAAACACTGGATTTCTTAGAATAATGTCCCACTGACTTTCGTTTAATAAGAGCTATTTAACTTCTGTGTATCGATATTTTTCTTCGGATAATGTTGTCCTCGGCATCGAGTAAATGCTCCACAAAGTAGAACTCTTATTATAGGCTTTGGATTCTTGCTGAAAATGTGGTAGCAACACTTCCTCATTGATCTCTTTCAGTCGTTTTTCTTTACACCAATCATGAAATTGTCAATAAGCATTTTCATATTTTTCCTTTGATTTCACTGGTACTAGAGATCAACTGCTAAAGCAGCCACTGACTCGGTTAATAAAAGCTATTAAACATACAAACTTGTTTTTTATCGATATTTTTCTTCACGGATAATATTGTCCTCAGCATCGAGTAAATGCTCCACAATGTAGGCTTTGGCTTTTTGCTGAAAATGTGGTAGCAACACTTCCTCGTTGTTCTGGTTCACTCGTTTTTCTGTACACCAATCATCAAATTGTCAATAAGCATTTTCATATTTTTCCTTTGATTTCACTGGTACTAGAGACTCAACAGCTAAACAGCCGATTCTTCAATATCACACGATTCACTTGTATCAGACATTTTAATAAAATTTCCGTAAATTTAGTCGAACGAACAACTTTAAAGCCTTCACAAACTTAGTTTTTTTTACAAACAAAATTGCTTCTCCATAGGAACGAAAGCAGAACAATCTTGACTTAGAAATAATTTTAAAATATTAAAATTATCCAAATTTAATTTATTTTCCAAACTCTACTAAAAAAAAATATGTGTGCAACACGTAGGAAATTAAACTCGGCTATCGCCTCGATCAAAAATCCCATGCCTAGTACGGAAAAAAATTACATTTTCTTACTTATTGCACAAATAGCTATTACGCACAGTCGTAGTTAAAAAAATCATTTTAACTATATTATACATTTAGTTCAAATAAGTGGTTTTTGTGGATATTAAATGGTTCAAATAAACGGTTAATAAATGGTTAAAATTAATTGTTGAAGCGTTAATAAGCGTTATAACCGTGAGTTATATGGATTGGAACCGCCAAGTGTGAACGAAAATATGCACTTGCGAACACGCATAACGGGCGGCTCTGTTCTCGATGTGGGTGGAAGTAAACCACAGGGACTAAATTTAAGTGAAATTATGGGTCTTCAGGAGTGGAACGGTTTTCTTACTGCTCCTTATTTGGAGCGGGGGAGAAAGGCCGTAATAAATACGTGCACATTACGCGCTTTAATAATGAACGGAAGCACACCACATCCATACTCACACATATGCGTGAGAGAGAGGGAGAGAGCGAGAGAGAAAGGGATGGAGAGAGAGATAGATAATTGTATAGTTGGTACAGCATACACACAGCGGCTTACATGCAGCTGACAGGAACGCATTTTCGAAGTACGAACGGCGATTTACATAGATGCGTGCATGCTTGCTGTTCTCATTTCGTACTCGGCATAAGTGGCACATTTAAATATATACTAATCAAATGACTATTTTAGTAAGTCTCGTTATGATTATGGATAAAATTATGTAAGATACATTTGTAAGAAGTCTGTTGCTTCTGATTCACTCGTTGCTTTTGAAACAAACGCTCGTACCTCGCTCGTGTTGTACTAGCCCATCATTAATAAATATGGACGTTTTACACTTGTAAATAACTATATTAAGAGATGAAACAGGCAAGTGGACACCATATCACAAAAAATGTTTACTTTTACATTATAAGATGTGTTTCAAAAGATCAAAGGGGGCTACAAGGAAATTGAGCTTTGAGGCGTAAATGTAAACCATATGCAATCCGCAGATGACACAGTAATATTACAAACAGCCGATAGAAACCATGGGAAATGTTAACAAGAAATCGATAAAAATTGGACTGAAGATTAGTATGCCAAAAACAGATCATGAGATCATCAATTCATCAATTGATAAAAATTTGAAAACGATCGGAAAATAAATACGTAAGACAGAAAGGTGCGAATATTAGAAGTAAACGCACTATTATACCTTGCATGTAATACCTTACATGTATTGCATGTAATTTTGTTATACTTTCAGATTCGTAATATGAATGACATATTAAACTGATTTATAAGTCTAATTTTGTCTGGTATAATTTTATTTTGTGTGGGTATATCTTTGTTTCTATTTGCAGAAATATTTTTTGTGACTAATTATTATTAAGTAGGAGTATAATTTAAATTTTATTGTGAACTCCATGAAAAATTTGGTTGAGGATCAAACCCTCTTAAAATTATTACGTCGAGGTTCCCGCTCTCTTCATATAGCAGCTGCTTTTTTTACTCAAGGACGAATTCGATAAATAATTTCGCCCCGTTGTTTGTGCTGCGCCCCCGTGTGTACGTGCTGTGGGGTAGCCGTTTGAAGAAAAAGAGAAATGGCGATAATATACAATGCCATTTTAAACCTACTCCGCAAAGTTGCAAGTTACATTACTATATAATGGAAAGTGTCAGTACTCCGTGAAAAATACTGTGAATAATTTAGGGGTGCCAGCGCCGCTAGACATTTTTATTTTTCTCCTTTTTACACTGGATTAGCGTGATGTACTGATTATTTCGCATAATTTACGTTCATTTGTTTGGCGCTGGTGTGTATCCGAAATGCAATTTCGGACGCCCTATAAATAATGCGGCAGAGTGCGAAAATTTATGTGTTCGAAGGACGACTCAGCTCCTCCGTGGAGAAGAAGCAACTGCACACGTCATCCCTTGCGGCCTCCAAATTATGTCTGCACGGGATGTGTCACCTAGAAAATGGATGTGTCAACTGTCGAGGCGACACCAAATGAAGCGTCCTGTTTATTACTCACGTACAAAATGAGCACACAAATAAAAAACACAAATAAAACCAGAACAAACCGATTGACACCACGAAGACATTATTTATTATCATGACAGTACATTTGAAGGTGTTCTCAGGTGTCCGGGCAGATGTGCGAGGTCACAGGTTGGATTATAGGCGCCTCCTTCGTATTCCTCTTGCACATAGCAGCTTCCATAATCCAGCAGACAATCACACCCAGCACCACCAGTATAACGGAAATTTCGCCCCTGCATTCCCGCACGATTTCAATAGCGGATAGGTTGCATGCACACATGCCTAATATGTAAAAATCATGGCAGCAATATCCCTAATATTGACAGGTTTTGTTTTATTTAACTTACGTCAAATTTTTCAGTACGATAATCACGGAATTACCCTCTTCTATTCGTTACTTTTTAAACGTATAGCCCTGAAATAATTCCAATCTACTGTTGTGAACCAATACCATCGAGGATGAATAATGTGGGTGATCCAGTCCGCCCAAAAGCCAATGGTTTGCAGGACCAACATGCACGAGATTCTGTAAGTACTGGTCTTCACATACTCTCAGAGAAACCAAGAAATAAATGGACATATTCTACTTCTGGTCAAGAAAATATTCACCAGCAATATGTTAAGCAGGAACAAAATGCAAATGAGAGTGAAAGAAGACAACTCCAAACCACACGGCGTAATGTGGTAGTTGATAACGGGCTAGGTGACCGTAAAGCAGAACGCAAGAAGATTGCACAGACCTTCAATCCCCAAAAAGCTACGCCCAACCAAAACCACGAATCTTACTGGCCGTTCCCCAAACAATCACCTGGACAAGAACTGCAGAACTACCACACTGCAAACCAATGGTCTTCCTATGGAGTTAACCAGGTCATGCACAGCTCACCCAATCAAGCCAACCACATCATCTCGCAAACGCTTCCTCACAATGCACCACGTCAACAATGCATTTCAATGTCAATGCATCAAAATCAACACCTCGTGGAGCAGCAACCGATTAGTAGCACACACAACATAAAACCATGCGCTCAAAGAGAAACTCCGAGGTGCGGACTCCAAAATTCAATAAAGAGGGTGAACGATTTAGAAGCATCATACCCTTACGGGAACCCGAGAGCGAATAAAACGCACACAATTAGTACTCCTCATCACGACCAACTAGCACATCTGGATGAAAACGTGCAGAATCCAATGCAATGCGATCACTGCGAACGAAAGTTCCAGCAGAATCTCATGAATCACGAACAACAGGTCTATAGCAAGAATAAATATATGGGCCAAACATTGCATGGCAATCAACCGCAACAAAATGATCAATTACTCCGATATGCTCAACAAACCTCGCCGCAAAATCAGATAGTACAAGATCGCGAGCTATATTATCAAATGCCACGAAATATTCCGATTCAAGAATGTGCTGATCCTGATTATTCTATTGCTGCGTCAAATGCTCAAAAAAATCTGACGCATGAACAAAATGACATAAATCAATGTGCCCAGATGCCACAAATTGGTACTGCTCAGCCAAACATATTTAAACCAGGTGATGAAGTTAGCCATAATAATATACCACAACATGATCAGATGCTCCAAAATCAAGTGCCACAATTTGGTCAAGTAGGTCAACATGGTGATAAAATACAACCGAATGCCATGCTATCGAATGGTCAAATCCAGAAACATTCTGAGATAGTACCACACGATCGAATGCAGCAGAATCGGTTGCCAAAGCATATTGAAATATCGCAACATATTCAATTACCAGTAAATTCTACGATGCAACAAGCCCAAGATCATAACCAAATACAATCTATTCAAAACCAGCAATCATTACAGATGCATAATATAGAACGAACATCCAGCCAAGCTGCTGATATGCGAAATATGGCGCAAACATGCAACTCAGGTGCTCAGTTGCAAAATATGGAGCAAACCTACCACCATGGTGCTCAGATGCATAATATACAGCAAGGTTCTCCTATGCAAAATATGGAACCAACATCCAACCAGGATGCTCAGATGAATAATATGCAACAAACATACAACTCATATGGACATATGCATAACATGGAGCAAACACACAACCAAGATGCTGAGACGCATGCCATGGGACACACATACAACCAGGATGATCAGATACAATATCTGCAGCAAATGCCCAATCAAGGTTCTAACCAAATGCAATATAATCAAAATCAACAATCAATGAAAATGTATAATACAGAATCAACGCGTAATCCAGGTGCTCAGATGCAAAATATTGGTCATACTTGCAACCAATATGACCAGATGCAAAATATGGAGCGAACAAATAACCCAGATTCCCAGATGCAAAATATTGAGAAATCTTACAACCCAAGTCTGCATAAACATGATGTGGATTATCGGGATGATTCTCAGCATAATTATACTTCTTTATACCCCATGAATCACGGGAATCACCAGCAGCAGGTGAGTGGATATTTAAGTCCACCAGAAATGAGCCAGTATAATAACCAGAATCACGCCCCGTATGAAGATGCTGTGGTTGGTGTTACTGGAGTAACTAATTAATCAACTGTGAAATCTATCATATTCATGCGTAACACTCTATGCTTAGTGATGTCAATTTGTATAATCATGTATATAATAATATCATTGCTTTCAATACTATAATTTTTAATGCAGCTAATGGCCACGACTTCTCGTCTTCGTCCTTCTACCCTTGCTGGAAGCAGGGATAGTGAAAATAGTTTTTTTTTTTTTTGTGATTATTGCAGTTGTCGCTCCATGGCCACGAAGGCCTTACTGAAATCTAAAAATACGTCTCCACGTTCTCCAACTTACATAAATTTTGCCTTAAGTAATTACTATGGTTGAGATCCTAACTAACTAGTTCTAACCGAGAGCCATAATTCGCGACTACAATATCTTTTCGTGGCCTATTACAATTACGAATACATTCCGAAATATTATAGTAACTACTAGTTTTCAGTATTAGTAGTTAATCCTATATCACATGAAAGATTATTTAATGAACTGCTATACTATGCAATAATATATTGAGTGTTCCATATTCAGTTTGCGAATATCGTCACCCTGTATGATATAGTGAGTTATGTGTCCAATGAAAATTTATTATTGAAAGCGAACTATCAATAAAACTACTCACCGAATTAGAGCTTAATAGCTCCTTCAAAAGAGATAAAAAATTCAAAAATAAATAAATAAATAAGACGTTAAACTTAATTTTACAAGAAAAGAAAATTATGTTGCAGAACAATTCACCAGTAAATAAATAAGCAGAAAAATTTTCTGAATCAGATTCTGCAATAAAAAAAAAATGTCTTGCCATTTAAAAAGTTGACCTTCAAAAACCTTGAAAACTGTCATATTTTTTAAAGTAATGTACGTGCATCTGATTGCCCCCTTCTAATTCTACAACTCGTAACAATTGAAAAATTAGGGTTAATATCAACTTTTTAGAAAATTTTGAAATCAATGGGATATACACACAAACCTATTAATAACAGAAAAAAAAAATGTGACCAAAGACATGTTATTTTGGTAATAATTTCGCTTTTAACAAAACATTTACAATATTTGAAATCCAATGAGCAAATTATTTTCGTGTATTTGTATGAAACATGGATACAGATGACATAAGATGTAATTCTTCAAAAGCTAGAGGGGATGGAAATAGCTTTTCAGTGCTACATACAGGAATTTCTATCTGAATTTGTAAGTGAAATATTACTACACTCAAATAACAATGACCGGGACAACCATAAGACTATGGATCACGACATATTTAAAGTGTGGACTGAGGACCAAATGTGGCCCCAAATTGGGGTTAATAACAACTTGTTAGAAAATTTTGAAATCAATGGGATATACACACAAACCGATTAGCAACAGAAAACAATTATGTGACCAAAGACATGTTGTTTTGGTAAGAATTTCGCTATTAAGAAAACATTTACAATATTTGAAATCCAATGAGAAAATTATTTTCGTGTATTTGTATGAAACATGGACACAGAAGACAGAAGGTGTAATTCTTCGATAGCTAAAAGGGATGGAAATAGATTTTCAGTGCTACATATTGGAATTTCTATCTGGATTTTTAAGTGAATTATGACTACACTCAAATAACAATGACCGGGACAACCATAAGACTATGGATGACGACTTATTTAAAGTGTGGACTGTGGACCAAATGTTGCCTGCATTGTAACGATTGGATGGAAACAGTGTCATAATTATGGACAATGTTTCTTTTCATTCCCCAACTTTAGTCATAAAGTATCTCTTCCAGAACAAATTTAATACAAGCGTAGCTGACTAAACATGAAGTAACTTTTGACTAAACAATGACTAAAAAACAACTATTTGATTTATTAATAACGACAAAAGAACTACGAAAGTATTATAAACAGACATTTAGACAGACGTTCCGTCTTATCCAGTATAATTCCATCGAACTGACATGGAGGCAGTGCAAACATTTTTATAATAAACACAATAATTCACAGACTGCCTCCAAGGAGAGTATTACAAATCTATGACAGGAGGCTCTATTTCAATGCACTTCTAACATCTGGACAAAGAACAAAAACATATGAGGAATATACATGACATTCCACTTGTTATTGTTTCTTTCGTACAACTTAACTCGTAACAATGACGATGACACTGACTTCGAAACTATTGAAATTATAATAGAACAGTTTTGATATTGTTCACAAATATTTCACAAATTTTATTAGTTTTTGAGTTCTTTTTTAGATTTTTTTTTCCAATATTAGGTGCTTTCCTTAGAGCATTTACGTGAGCGCCATCTCACTTAAAAATGGTCTTTTATATTTTTTTCACGAGTTTTACTGCTTTTACCACTTTTGTTTAATTGTTGGCGCCTCTGTATTTTGATTCGTTTTTGCCATATATGTACGGCTTGCGAATGAATTAGGCATTGAATATAAAAAAACATTCTATTCTAATTTTAGAACTAATGAAGTTAGTTTTGGTGAGCAAGGAACGCACCTAATAACTATTATTTGTGATACTGATCTTTAAATTATTAGTAATATATCTTTGTTAATAGTTCTTGTACAATGCAAAAGTTTCAATTCCATAAAGTTCGAAGTAACACAAGATAAAAGTCACTAAAGTACCCAGACTTGGTTACTAACAAAAAAAAATGTGTCCATATACATTACGTAACAGTTATAGGGGAATTATTTGTATAAATATTGGCAACATTATGATATCTACTTTTGAAAACATGAAAACAGTCTTACGACTGACCGTCGTATTAATTATTGCCATGAGCATCTGACAGAACAAAAATATATTAATGTGTGCTTATTTTTCATTATTATGACTGGGAGTAGAAAATATAGCGTATGCAACTCATATTTAATGACAATTAAGACACTCGTTACATAATTACTGTAGCCATGTCGTAAGTCTCTTACTCGTGTCTTAATAACCATCATTAAATGCTCATTGCATAATGTACTATTATGTAAGAAGTGTGTAAAATAGTACTTTTTGTGAAAAGTTACTAGTTTACATACAAATTTGCGTACACTATTTTGTCTACGTCTCAAAAAGGAATTTATAACAGGAACACAATTTTGTAATAGAAATAATTTGACCTATAACATCAAATAATACTTATTACATGCTTCGATAATAAATTTGTTTATTACTTCTCTTGAAAATGTCTTAGACTTAGACTTGTTTTGTACTATAATTTGAACAATCAGTATTTAAGCCATATCCTTTTCGGGTATTATTATTATTACTTTACTATGTAGCTGGATATGTTTATGGTTATCAATTATTATTTATTTTTGAAAATGTGACATTTGTATCCACGCTATGTGTTTAAACTATATATATTATTATTAACCATTTTATTTTGTTACAGGTAAGCTTCAAGTGTCAATGAGTTGAATTACCAATCGATGAAATCATTTCGCAGATGCTATTGGTAAGTTTTAAAATAGAATATACAGTGTGATTCGAAAGGGTCACACCACCCTACCGCTTAGCTAGTATTAAAGAACGTTCACAGGAATGTATATTATGTTTTAGAATTTTTTTACGGTAGTGATTTTCCTAATATTAATGTTTAAAGACACCACAAATAGGTTACGATGGATGCTGCTGCACCTTAAAGATGCAACTACTAATTTGGAACCATAGTTGCACCTGCACATCATGCGTAGCATCTTTTTTTGACGACAGTTAATTAGGTGGTTATTTACTTTAAATTGTTAACAGAATTCAATTTATCCGTGAACCAAATACTCCTACTCGAAGTTTACAAGCGGAAGATCGGATTATATACTTGCCATAACCCCAATCCTACTGAGTAATTATTAGCATAAATGCTCTCCATGTGTCATCCTTGCCGAGGTCCTTGCAATAACAATAGTTGTAGGATTATATATACCGCGCGATTGTTTTATTCCCGAACATAGGCTATGTTCAGCTTTAAAACGACAGTATCAAATGCATTGCTAAAATGCAATGGTTATACAACCAAAATTACAAGCTGCGCGAAACTCGATCATTGGAAGTGTCTGTTGACAGACAAGAACTGTTGACAGAAAATGTATTCAACGCAAGAAAGTGTTTAAATAGGGCAATGATACCAAGCTAGCTGGTATACGGATTGTGCGAGATTAATTTCAGTGCACTATCCTGCAACACCAATCCCATCAATCCCGTTCAATCAACAATCATCAACCGTTAATCCCGACATAGTAACTCATTTGCGAAAATTAATATATTTGTTCTTTGGCATAACATAATACATTTAATTTCATTTCTTCAGTTGAAATATGGCATCTAATAGTAATTTTACGATGACGAATAGCTACGCATCATGTACCTACTATTAAATTTTGCGATTATACTAGAAATTGTTTCGATTGATTGGATTCGTCTGTCAGGATAATGCACTCAAAATAAATCTCTCAAAATCCGTATATTATTGCCAGCTCGCTACCATTTGAATTTGAATATTTGAGTACTTTCTTGTGTTGAATAAATTTTCTCAAAACAGTGTTAACATTTGAAATGGTTCGTTTGCACGCGCTAGTAATGTTGGTTGCATAACCGTTGCATTTTAGCAATGCATTTAATACTGTCGTCTTAAAACTGAACATAGCCTATGTTCAGAGATAAAACAAAAACGCGCGGTATAAAAATATTTATAAATATCTACAGTTGACGCAGAAAAAAAGTAGGATACACTGTTTAGCCTAGCTTGATTGGGGTTTTAGATCAATGTATGTAGAACCATGAGACATAAATATGTACAGTTGACGCAGAAAAAAAGTAGGATACACTGTTTAGCCTAGCTTGATTGGGGTTTTATTTCAATGTATGTAGAACCATGAGACATAAATATGTACAGTTGACGCAGAAAAAAGTAGGATACACTGTTTAGCCTAGCTTGATTGGGGTTTTAGATCAATGTATGTAGAACCATGAGACATAAATATGTACAGTTGACGCATAAAATAAAATTGGATACACTGTTTAGCCTAGCTTGATTGGGGTTTTAGATCAATGTATGTAGAACCATGAGACATTGGTGCAGAAAAAAAGTAGGGCACTCTGTTTAGCCTGATTTACACCACTAGATTTTAGTAATAAATCGTTCTAAGAGTTGCCCTACTTTTTTCTGCTCCAACTGCACATGTAAATATGCTTAATTCCGCAGTAGGCAAAGGTAACAAACATGAAAAACATCTCATGTGTCATTTCTTGGCCCGAAGTTTTAAAGTTATCAGATGCTATATTTATTTCCAATGTCAATATTCTCAGATGCTGTCGGGTAGGCCTTTGATGGCTTACAATCAGTATTTTATATGTTTCGCATCCCTCATTGAAATTGGACTTTGTCAAAATCTGATAAAAAACGCAAGAAAGAACATTGAATACAGAATGCAGATGGGGGAAAATTGAATAAAAACATGTATTACACTCGCAGGTTTAAATGTAGATTTAATTCGCGGACATTAACGGACTCGCTTACGCTCGACCCGTTAAACTGTCCACTCGTTTTCCACTAAAACGTCCGTTTTAACCACAAGTATAATAAATAACTATAAATCAAAATTTCACTTCAATATAAATTCAATTAAACGGGTAGAGCGAACAATGAAAATTTATTTTGTTTCTTCGCGAGTCGCAACATTATGTATACATAGAACAAATGCAATAGTTTACGTTGTACGTGTTACATTCAAGGAACGTATTTAATACCAGAAAAATAACATTGCTATTTTATATTGTTTTATCAGTAGATAAACATGACAGAACCCAACATTTATTTTATTCGGTCATTGATATCTCACAGTGCAGCCGCCTGCATGCACGTGCAGGTAATATAGTTATTGAATAACAATAGTGATAACGATAATAACAGTAATTATTGCACTTACATCCAATATTTTGCTTTTTGTAAAATTAAAACATATACACATTCTTAACCAGACAATAATATCGAGCGATTAACACAAATCGGCGACAATCTCGTTGGCGTTGGCAATCTCAAGTCATGTCTGCATTAAGATCATACGCACACGCGTGCAATGCTGGGTGTCATGTTAACACGTCAGATTTGATCTTAGTTCAGACATGACTTGAGATTGCCATCGCCAACTTTGTCGTCGATTTTTGTTGAACGCTCGATACAATGATAGTTTGTATAACAAGTGTGGATATGATGCCCATATCGCGCGAATGCATGTTTGCGTCACGATACCGAAGGCCAGTGCTACAAATTCCAAGTGCGATATGGGCTTTTATCCACACGCGTTGTACAGTTGTCTTTTCTACGACGGACATGTGAAAGTTAACATATTTAATTATTTATTAAGTAAATATATACAAATGTCAAAATTACGATCAACAAATAACACAGGCCGACATGATTTTTGGTGTTTTGAATTTGACAAGGGTCCTTAGCTAATACGGGCACGTTGATTCTGAATGTGAATTTGGTTTGAGCCCATCACGTCAAGATTTTTCACAAAATTAAAAAAAACCTTGTGAGATATTTTGTACTAGAGCAAAGAAGTACCTTTATGATATTGCCTAAATTGCATTAAAATTATTTCTTTAAAATACTTGATACATAGATAGAAAATATTTTAGTATAATATTATGTTTATTTCATTTCAATGACAACACTGTTTCATTTTCGCATGTGTCAAGGTCAACTTGATGGCATCGGCAGTTGTTTACGAAATAGTTAGTTACCGTCAGTTGTTTGTAGCATCGAGTTGTGGTTTGTTTTCTGAGTGTTTAGTGCGTCATAATGTCATCAAGAAAGTACAAAACAGATTTAACGATAGCAAAGCATCAACGAAACAGAACAGAATGTATCAAGATAGCTTATCACGCTTATTCGGTGTAAAGCTTGGTGAACAGGACAAACCTTGGGCTCCACACAAAGTGTGCTTTCAGTGTATCGAGCTACTGATAAAATGGACAAAAGGTACACGTAGCTCTTTACCCTTTGGCATTCCTATGGTATGGAGGGAACAAAAAAAACATGGAAACGACTGTTACTTTTGCTCCTGCGATGTCAAGGGTTTCAATTAGAAAAATAAACATACTATTCAGTATCCTGATTTACCGTCTGCTAAACTACCTGTACCTCATGGACCGGGAATTCCCATTCCTCCACCTTTTCTTCACACCATCCAACAGCAATCATCAGATGAATGTTCAAACGAAAAAACCGATGAAGACGAATTCAATCCTGATATAGACCAACCTCAACAGTTTATCCAAGCTGAACTAAGTGACTTAGTGAGACACTTATGCATATCGAAGGATGCTGCACAAATCTTAGGATCACGACTGAAAGACAAAAATCTGTTGGCTCAAGGAACCACATTTTCGTGGTACAGGCATCGTGAAAAAGAGTTCACGGAATATTTCTCTCGAGAGGGTTCACTGGTGTATCGTAATAATATTCCTGAAGTAGTCATGAAACTGGGAGCTGACAATTACGATTCCACATCATGGAAGTTATTTATTGATTCTTCTAAGAGAAGTCTGAAGGGTGTCTTGTTGCACAATGGTAATACTTATGCCTCGGTGTATGTTGCTCACTCCGTGCATCTCAAAGAAAGTATAGCGAATATTGTTGGCAACTCTGTGGAGACCTCAAAATAATATCCGTGCTTTTGGGTCAGCAGTCTGAATTCACAAAGTATCGAGCACGAAATTTACATTACGTTAAGAAAGAATGGCCACTCAGAGAAAGACTTGTACCGGGACAAAAAAATGTGCTGCGTGATGCATTAGTTGACCCAAAATTAGTTCTTTTGCCTTCTTTTCACATAAAGTTAGGATTGATGAAGCAGTTTGCCAAAGCTTTAAATAAACAAGGTGACTGCTTTAAATACCTGTGCGACAAATTTCCTGCACTTTCTGAAGCTAAACTTAAAGAAGTAATTGTTGTAGGCCCTGAAATTCTAACCTTAAAATCGGACAGATTGTTCCAGAATACAATGACCCAGGATGAATCTGAAGCATGGGGTTCTTTCGTAGAAGTCATAGACGGTTTCCTTGGAAACAACAAGTCTCTAAACTATAAAGAAATTGTAGCCAACATGGTCGAAATTTATTAAAAAAACTGGGATGCAATATGAGCGTCAAACTTAATTTTCTGAATTCCAACGTTGACCCGAAAATCTTGGAGCTGTCAAGAGGGAGAGAGGTTCCATCAAGACATAAAGGAGATAGAGAGACGTTACCAAGGAAGATAGGATATTAGAATCATGGCTGATTACTGCTCGACCTTGAAGAGGGACTCGCTCACAAAAATCCACAAAAAGAAAACTACAAAACGCATGTTTGAGGGGAAAAGAGAACGATTTCATTAAAAAAAAACACCAACGATTGTCTAACGTAGATTATACTGCATTGTTTTTTTAATGAACAACTCAATTTTGCAGTGTAATTTTCCATTAAATTTAGTTTGAATTAATATTTTCTTAATATTTTTGACAGTTTCTATGAAAAATTTCAAACACGCTATTCCTGAAAACCTGACGTGCTGGAAAAAAAACTATGCACAGATTCGTGATCAGCACACCCCATTTACTACAGGACGCTTATTAAACCTGAAACACTTTTTCATGAAAAAAAATGTAGGCCTGTGTAATCCGTACGGAGTAGAAAAACTACTATTTCAACTTTACTATTTACTATTTAAATCGGTCTCTCAAATTTTAAGCTATGGACACCCAGTCGCGGGGCACTCTTCATATAGAGGTTATCTTCGGTTACCGCTATACAACCCAGCGTTACTTGTACTTGTAGCCACCGCATAGAAAGTACGTATGTCGTTTTAACAGTATGTTGTAAGTCATGATACTGAGAGCTCCATCCGGAGCGAAGCCCTCATCAATAGTTAAACCGGAGCCGCGGTTATTTATTATCGGACGCCCCATTAAAGATTCATACCGTAAATATTTACTTTAATGATAGGAGAGCCGTAGTGCTACAAGTTGTTCCGTCAATTCCTGTATAGTGGAGGCCGGCCCTTAAATATTTAATGGGGGCCTGCAATTCGGCGGCCCCGACGTCTATCGTACGCCTTTAAAGTTGGATGATTTAAGAAGTTGCCATCATGAAGAATTCACGGACGGTGGGACGTGCACGCTGAAAGGTGACCGGGACCGGCGTTCCATGAGGGGGCGGTAGACCGGGGACGGAGGGTGGTAAGCCGCCCATCCCCGTTCATTTATTAACATCTTATATTGTCTCGCACGTCCCGCGGTAACCGCCGCCCCCGGAAAGATGGATGGAGCCCGGAGCGACGTTGACGGCCGAGATGTATGCGCTTTTAATGCCGACGGAGCGAAAAACGGCCTCCGGGGGTGGATTGTGCCTGGAGCCACATGGGCCGCGGGGGAGGAGCTGCTTTTGATTATGCTCGTACATCTCATGCTGTAATTATATATAACAGACTTAAGCTTACACACAAAATGTAACATTTTTAAAAGTTACTTGTGTAGCCAGTATACACTAGTATAGGAGATTTCTAACGCCCTTGTAGGCATACCTATCAGATATGAATACAATATGCATACATTGTATGGTATTGTATGGTGTGGTGTATTGGTACTATTGTTTTCGTATTCATCAGCAAAAGTTGATCTAAGGTGTTTAATTACAGCTTCATAGCTAATCTGGAAGAGCAGTCGGACATGTGAAACTTTGCAAAATCCTCGAGGCAGACGCTTCAGTCTTTGGTGTGACCTCCACGGGAAAGGCTGACAGAAGTTCGTTGTAAATGTTCATACCGTGATATTTTTTTTTAACTTTGAACATAGTTAATACATCGTCCATATGTTCAATTTTAAAAACGATATGTCAACAATTTGCGAGTATTAGCTATGCAACCAATTATACAGTGAAACGTTAACCAAGTGTTTGATTTAACCTAACCAATTATACCATAAATCTGTCCAAAATTCTGTAAACCCAGCTGTCATTTAAAATCATTCAAGTGAAGTAAAGTAATTTTTGAAAATTACTTTAATTGTGAAATTGATTTTATACCATGCAAATCAGAGCATAAGTTATGCGAGTTTTTCAGTCACTTATCCCGATAGCCAACTCTATCAATGGGAACATTTTTTAACATTATTTCAAAATTTAACAGCCACGGATGTGCTTAGTATAAACACCATAAACGAATTAGAACAAATAATTAATCAGGTAACAGGAACAGGTAAGGAATGATACGTGATTTTAATAAATATACGAAATAGCTACCGTCACGTTCTAGACAATATGCCAGCCTATTATAAAAACCTTGAACAGCATTTCTAATGAAATAGGGATCTTGCTCATTGCAAGCATGCCTTATCCGATCTTTTAGTTCTTCAATATAATTTATCATAATATTATTGCAAATTTTATTTTTTAGATGCCCCCAAAGGAAAATATCATTTCACAACAAATCATGTGACCCAAGGTGTTGGCCCAAATCGTCCTATCCAACGCTCCGCAAAAATTTCATGTAAATAACGTCCATCATTCCAGTGGAATGTGGGGCTTCATCTATTTGAAACCAGACATCATTGACATTCAAGTTTTGGATCTGTGGTATTATTTGTGTACGAAGTAAGACTAAGAAGGAATAAGAATTTAAATTTCCGTCGACTAAAAATGGGTCAATTAACGTATTATTAATAACACCTGCCCATACATTAGCCCTACTGTTGTACTGAGTCCTTGTTAAATGTTGGAGCTGCCTTGACCAATATCTGTAAGGAAGTGAATTACAAGGAAAGAGGATACGATAAATCAATAGAGACTAACTGATAATTGTGAGAATTTACTTCACCATCAAATGCAAATTATGCTTTGTCTGTAAATATTTTTTTTATATGTCTTCATTGTTACTTATTAAATTCAACATCACTACACACAGTCTTCATTAGTTAGTGGCTGGTGATTTCTAAATTTGTAAGGTTTATATTTAAATTCATTAAAAACCTTCCTGACTGAAGAACACGAAACTCCTAAGTATGTTTTCTTCTGCATAGCATAAGATGTTTAACATGGTTTCTTGTGTTAAGACATAGTTTGTTCTATTTCGTTTGTGGTGTTTATACTCATCGCATCTGTGGTTGTTAAAACTTGAAATAATGTTAAAAATTGTTTCCATTGATGGAATTGGTCTATCGGGATAAGTGACTGAAAAACGTCACGCACATTTCTTATGCTCAGACTTGCATGGTATAAATGCATTATTTGTATTTTTTCTTCTGTTAAATACATTTCTTTTATGTATTTTAGCACAGTAATAGTTCAAACAACTTGACAATTCCATTTATTTTGATTACCCATCAAATAGTTATGTTGACGTTACCTTTGTCACTTGATAACATCCACGCATTGAACTATGTTTTTTTTTTAAATTGAACATAGGGATGTTGTATTGACTATGTTCAGAGTTAATAACATGTCACGGTATACCTACATCCATATTAATTTTCATCAAAAGTGGAGATGGTGGAGCGGGGACTTTTCAAAAGTGGCCCACTTGACCTGGAATGGCCCCATAGCATGTGTGCATCGTACAAAAAACTAAATCTAAGATTGCAGTTGTTAAATAAAAATGCTTTAGGTATAGTAAAATTACATTTCTATATTAAGTAAATATATAAATAAAGTGAAATTCAACCCTAAACGAGTCTCTGGTTTGAGACCATGGTTTGGTCGTAGGAACCATACTTCTCTTCATTTCGCCATCTTTTGGAGGGAATACCGTTTATTTGCATTGGGGCATCATCTTGCTGTGACACATGTTATAACTTAGTCGTATACAGCGTCTCGTTTTATATCTTGTAGTATCTTGAGATATGTGTTTATTTTTCAGAAAATAAAAATTATCTCCCAAACTACCAACTTTTAAGACAAATCTACGGCTTGATAAACATTCGCTACCTGTAATAGTCATTTAGATACAAATGTTTCATTAAGATACAAGTTTATCTGAAACGCCATGACAATGACAGATATAAAATTAATTAGTTTTGACAGCTATGCATGGGGAATTAGTGATTCGTATTCTTAATAAATTGTTTTTTTTTACAAATAAAATCATTAAACATGTGATAGTGATTTGGAAAATTTATCCCCACCGGACATTATGGAGCAGGCCACAAAAGCCACAAACAATTTATTACCAGTGAAATCGTTAAAAACTTACGAGAAATTGTACTTTAATTTTATGGATTAGAGAAACACAAATAAGGTCAGCAGCTTTTCCGAAAACGTCTTACTTGTTTATTTCAATGAATTATCAAAAAAATGAAATCTCCAACTTTATGGACACGATATTCAATTTTGAAATCTACGTTGGGTGTCAAACATAATGTGGACATATCCAAATAGTCCAAATTACTTGCTTTATTAAAAACATGTAAAAAGGAAAATCTGAAGGATGTAAACCTAAAAAAGCTAAAACGTTTGCGACCAACGAAATCAAGCAATTTATTACAAACGCCCCAGATGTTAAATATTTATTGTCCAAGGTAAGCACAATCATCTTTGTTTTTCATATAATGGAAAACTGTATTTCTTCATAGGTGGCATGTTTATTTGGTATTATGGTATTATTATCTTTGTGGTAGAAAATTTGTGTATGCAACTCGCATTTAATAGTTATTAAGACACTCGTATTCGTTAAAAAACTCGCCAAGGCTAGTTTCGTAATTCCCATACTCGTGTCTTAATAACCATCAGTAAATTCTCGTTGCATAATATACTATTTAATGCTTTTAGGACAGTTCGAACTTCATTCATTATTACGCACATTTTGGCTTACTTAAAAAAATGTCTTGGTTGTTAAATTAATTATTTTCTGCGGAATTTGTCATCAAGTGCGTAGCATTGTGCAGCGTGAATATAATCAATTTGAACCACATCATACCGTTTAAACCATAACTATTAAAAACTTGAAATATTTGGGCTCTATTTTATATAGGACAAAATTTCATGTGACTCAATATGTTATCCAAAAGTGGACACAATAAACTTTGTATCAACGCTCCTCAAGTATAAATTATATTGTTTTGATTAAATTTATATGATATCAACATTATCTAGTTGTTGTGCCCATTTTAACTGCTTAATACGCCCAATCGCCTGAAGTTATTCACATAATTACTAGCACTTTATAAGACTACTTATTTGGCTACATTGAACTGTGTCTATAGAACAATGGGCTGTGAAAAAACAATTAGGATGAGTATGGTGTATATTAGTCATTGCCTGAAATACTTAATTTGCATTCAAATTGCATCAACAATTCGGTAAGCAATATTCTTGATAGCGGCGTACGCCACATTATGAAAGCCGGAAGCTCGGCGGTAGATTACACATAGAATAGTGTAACGCGAAAACGCGAACAGATATGTGAGATTTGGATTTAGAATGGAAGCCGTACAGCGCCGTTGAATATCAATTTTATAGGGCATGCTCGTGTAATTGTTTTGTTGGATTACGCGTAATCTGTTAAGAGTTATTGCACAGTACAATTAGGTATGTAGAGTATAGCAACGTATGGTGATTATTATGCTCCGAACAGACCAATGAGTGCTAATACTAAAACCAGCATGTAGGTTGTAATAGATGAATATGCTACTTTTTCAAGTACCAACTTTTATTTTGGAGGTGTTGCGAGTAAGATATAATTTTGGTCGTCATGCGAGGAAAATTAATAGTTCTAAATATTTAGAGAATCTATTGTAATCATGAGATAACATAAAAATTCTTGTAAAAAAAATAACAAAAAACTATACGTATCATCGGCTTAATGTTACAAGGTTGTATGTGAAAATTTGTTAATTTGGGAATAAGGACTTTAAATATATTTGTTATTACAGAAAATGATGTATTGTGCACTGTAATTAGATTTTTTTTATATCACAGATGCTAAATATTCCGATTTTAACCTTCCAACAAGCTCAAAGGTCCTGATTTGAAAACATATGATCCTGTAAAGTTGTACACCTAAAAATTTTAAAAAAATGTTACATGCAACCTTATAACACCAAGCCGACGATATATTATTATCCTTTTCTCGTACTCATTCTCTCTCTTGATGGTATTCCCGGTGCTCTTCGCTGCCAATTCCGGTCCGCAAAAAGAAACCTCACTTCAGACGCGCACATGTCAAGTAGATTTCGATTTTGTTTAAATATCTTTAAACCATTACAAGCAACGTTGGATAGGCTTAATAAATATTTACTTGCTAGTAACTGCACTACTCTAAGAGACGTTCTTAAACTGTATTATATCTTTTATAGAAACATGATTTCACACGTATGCTTTGCGCACAACCTCACGTTTAATTTCTACTTACATCGTTTTATTCATATTAATATGGAGAAAGGCATGTGCTGGCCATCTTTTTCTTTTAATTTAATACGCAAATAATTTTCTTATTGAGATGTAGATACTTCTATTTGGTAGTGAACAGTATCATAAGCAGATAAGTCCTGAATATTTTGCTTGATTTACGGGAAAATATATATGCAGCTGTAGATTAAAAGTCTGAGCCTAAACTCACTAGCTGGGAAATACTGTTTCTTCTCTTTTTTAGGACAATAGTGTGAACCCTGAGGTATTTGAATGTACGTGCTAACACCCCGGTTGGGCGTCCAAGTCCCAGCTGTCATTAAAATTTCCGCGCGGGGGCACTAGCCGCCCCCGCCGGTCGCCAAAAGCCGGCAGCAAACTTTGCGTCCCGCTGGGGCGCGGCGGCCCCTGGTAATTTACATTTTTCCGGAGCGCCAGATCAACATACGTGGGGGGGACAGACTGACAAATAACGCAGCAATTTTTACACCGCCGCCGACACAACGGAGGCGGCGCAGGTACAGTCCACTGGCATGTACACGGTAAAGGATATGCGGAGCGAAATATTGCTTACGATATGTTTCATCCGCCGTTAAAAACAGGGGCGGCGGCGGCGGCGGCGGCGGCGGTGGTTTACGGCGTCTCTCGCCAGGATTTGCAACTTGTCCTGCGGGAAATGTAATGGTGTTTCGGTGTTCCCCGCCGCCCCTTTGCCGCCCTGAGCGGGGCGCAGTTAGCGTTACTTTGCACGTAATATAAATAACGCGATCGAACGTCCGCGAGCGGTGGTCGGGGCTCCGCTTAGTTTTTGTTTTTTTTTTTCGTGAAGTGAGGGTGAACATGGAGCGTTAATTCTCCTTAAACGGCCGTGAATAATTAATGCGGCCCCGGAATCCAGAGAGCGATGTAATTTATAAAAATGTACAGAAGTTTCCCCGTACAGATTGTTTCCCGTTTTAGAAATTCTATTTACTTTTTTGACTACTATCTAGATATGTACAAGCCATTATTATTTTTATGGAATGTTGAAGAAATTTTGATGGATAGGTCACCGTTTGTCTAATAAATAACTAGATTTAGTACACTTTAAATAATCATACGAACAACAAATACAAAATAAGAAACACAAAACACCTTTTTCACAAAACCATTTACTCAATCTAAATGTACATTTGTACATTTCAATCGCTAGGCGATCATCTTCAGTAGAAACATTACTGACGAGAAGAAGAAAGTGCAATTCCTTAAATACCTAAATCTAAAACAATTTATAAATACAAATACATAATTATAACAAATACAAACCTGGCGATATAGCGAAACCAACGCTCACAGCCATTCAAATCGTATGGAGGACTAAGACAGGGAGGAGGCCTGAGTCCATAACTGTTTATAGCCTATCATCGGGGGGGGGGGGGGGGTCTTTGAAAAGACGCGCCTCGCGTTTTGGAAAGCGAGGGGTTAATTACCCCCGTGATTGGCCCGGAATAAACTAGCTCAGTTTACCGGAGAGCGCACGGTCTACTTATCTGGCTAGCGGCGGCTGGGACGGTCTGCAGGAGGAGGCGGCAACTTTATCGTCTTCGGGGGCGGCACGCCGGCGTCGGCGTCTCTCGAAGGAGCTGGAGCGGCGACTTACGTTGTACACTGTGTAGTACTGAAGCAGGGGGGGGGGGGGGGGGGAAGCCGCGCATGCGTGTTTTGTATGTGTGTGTACGATGAAAGAGGGGGAGGCGGGTTGATGAGGGCGCATGCTAATGGGAATTAACCTATTTTGGATAATTAAATGAATTGACGCGAGTTTGAATCAGAAGCGGATGATGTTAACCATTTAAGTAATGGTTAACTATGTGATTAAATGTGATGAGTGAATGAAACGATGGGTCTTATGAAGTCACATGCATGAAATACGATTTTCCCTGATCGTGCTAAATTGGGGGTGCCATTATCAGCGATACTTCGCCTACAAAGCGCATTAGGGGGCCGGTTATCCCCAAACGTAAACACATAGATTAGGATGAGTGGCGACGATGGGTTTTGCCCCGAAATCTGCAGAATAACTAGTGAATGGTAATTAGGGTAGGCCATGCCGGTGACAAGCCTATATGGACGAAATAATAAAAGAGTGCACCAAAAAGACAAAAAAAACTAGTAGGTGGACATAGAAACATGAACAAAGTGACAATATCAGAAGGAGCTTTCGCAGACGATGTGGTATTAATAACAGAAAGAGAGGTAGACATACAGGAAAGCCTATGTATATAAAACGAAACTCTGAAGGACTATGGAATGACACTAAACAAAGAGAAATCAAAAGTACTATACTCTATTTAGTAACTAAGAGGAGCGATTCAAATTTGGCGCGCGAATGCCTACGCCTGTGATTGGCTGAAGGCACGCCCATTTCACAAGGCACCAAAACGCTGTTTTTAACGCATTTAATTCGAAATTCGATTCGAAACGTCCGTCAGTCTTATTTTCTTAATATCCTGCGAAATTTTGCAAGTAAACAATCAGTTCTGTTCAGAACGTATCTTCGCAGTGTTAATAGTTAATTTTGCTTATATTATTGTGATGGATTCTGAACCCAGTACAAGCTCAGCGATGTTTTCACGTTCACTTCCAAAAAAGCGTTCACGGTTGGATTGGGGTCATTTATCTTTATCGGAAAAATCCGTGTTTTAGTATCTGGCAGAGTAACCAACACATATGCCCCTTTATCTTCAATGTCGACTATGCACATTTTGGTGAGTTCTTCACACCGACATGCCTAAGATATACCCATTATTTGAGCAACTTTCTTCATCAAATATATACTATCTTCTGCCTCCGCCAAAAATCTTTTGCCTTCTTCGGGGTATAAGTTCGGGTTTACCCTTTGAGGTACGCAATTAGCTTCACGAATCTATAAAATTTCAAAAATAAACATATGCCTATATAATGAATGTCATTCAGGCGTTATAAATAAATAAAAATAACCTCGAAATGTCCATATTTTCGTAGGCTTGTAGGTTAGCTTTATGACAGGGTAAAAACTGAGTAAAAATGACTCGGCCCGGAGAGCCTCGTGGGCCAAACTTCAGTGGGCAATCCATTACTTCGCCCACTTGTACAGTTAATTACAATTATATTATATTTGATTTGTTTAAAAAAAACGAGTGATTATACAGGTGAAATAATTTAAAATTGCCGCCAAAAGTATCTGGTGATTTTTCTGGTAACTTTTTACAGTGTAAATTTGATTTAGGGACTTACTCCTTTCAGTTATTAAACAGTGTATATATATATGATGTATATAGGGGAACAATCAACGATGGATATAACGATCGATGACATAAAAATAGAACAAGTATAAGTTTACAAATATCTAGGAGCAGAAATTGAAAGGGAAGGTAAACAAGAAAAAGAAATAAACAGCAGAATCGAGAAAACACACAACGTATATCATGTAATGAACAAAATACTAGTAAGTAAGAAGGAAGTGTCAAGAAAAACTAAAATTGACGTATTTAAAGCTTTATACAGAACTATACTAACGTTCGGTTGTGAAACCTGGGTCCTATCAGAAATGAGAAAAGCAAACTACAAGCAATGGAAATGAAGTTCTTGAGAAGAGTAAGGGGAGTAACAAAGATGGACAAGATATTATATACTGACATCAGAGAAGAACTACAAATAGTATATTTCTAAACTCTTATTGAGAAAGGACAAATGAGCTGGTGCGGGGCATCTACAAAGGTTAGGAAAAGAAAGACCAGTCAAGAAAATATGGGAAGCAAGAGGCGGAAGACAAAAAAGGAGAGGGAGACCGAGGAAAACATGGGACCAAAACATGATCGAGATACGGAAGAAAAGAAGAAAAACCTGGACGGAAGCAAGAGTACTATCAAGAAATATGAAAGAATGAACTAAATTTGTATATGAGATAGTTTAAACTAAACAAAAATGTAACAATATGAAAAAGGTCCCTACACCATTCTGTGGTAAAAGGGAGAAATCTGCGATTGAAATGTATATTTAGATTGAATAAATGTGTTTTGAGAAAAGGTGTTTTGTTTTTCGTATTTCTACGAACCTTTCACAAGCTCCAACATACTACTTATCAACATGTCTTCCTGGACAAGTGAGCTCAATAAATTCATCAGACTGAGAAGAAATACCAAGTGTATAAAAAATGACATTACATTTTTAAAACAGTGCAAATTAATTGATGTGTTTCCTTAATTCATACATGTTAAGATACCCCCTTCAAGACGAGATCTAGATAAAATAATACATACGAGGTCTGTTGATTTAATACGCGGACTGACGTCATAAAACAAAATGTACTTTATTTAGAAGTTATATGTCTGGGTGCCCTTTGCAGTACTCTCGTCCTCGACGCACACACTGATCCCAACGGTGTTTCCACTTGTTCAAACAGTCCTGGTACGCTTCTTTTGTAATATCTTTCAGCTCCTTCGTGGCATTTTCCTTAATCTTGGGAATAGTCTCAAATCTTCTTTTCAAGGATCTTTTGAGTTTGGAGACCAAGAAACAGTCGCAAGGAGCATGGTCAGGTGGGTAGGGGGGTGGGAAGAACAGTGATCGAGTATTTGGCCAAAAACTGGATTGATGGATTCAGACGTGTCAAAAGTTCAATGTAGTAAGTCTGATTCACTGTGGAGCCAAGGGGGAGGTACTCTTGGTGAACAACACCCTTAGCATCAAAGAAAACTGCCTGCATCGCCTTGACATTAGATCGAACTTGGCGTGCTTTTTTGGGTCTATGGGACGTTTTACCCACCTACTGGGATGATTGGACCTTCGTTCAATGTTATAACCATAAACCCATGATTCATCACCTGTTGTGATCTTTGACAAGAAGTTCATCTTCTTCTGAATGATCAAACAGTACCTGATAAAGCTGAACGCGATGGGCTTTTTGGTCGTCCGTCATCAGGTGAGGCACACATTTCGCAGCAACGCGGTGCATCTTCAATTTTTGGTTAAAATCTCGTGACATCCAACTAATATCCCACACTCTTCAGCAAGCTCCTTGATGGCCAGACGTCGATTTACCCGTACTAGGATGTTAATTCTGTTGACGTGTGGATCGTCAGTTGACGTAGAAGAACCTCCAGGATGCTCATTGTCTTTAATCGACTGTCGACCATTCTTAAAACGTTCATGCCACTTGAAGCATGCCGTACACTTCAAAGCAACATCACCGTAAACCGTGATGAGCATAGCAAAAGTTTCAGTCGCAGATTTTCCAAGTTTTACACAAAATTTCACAGCAACTCGTTGCTCATTCATTCATTCATTCTGAAATCCGCCAAACGCAAAAATTGCACATCACTAAAAACCCGGTAGCTATTCAACAAATGAAGATATCTATAATCGGTAAACGGCGTTGTATTCAGCTGATATGTACGAACAAATAAACTTCAAGCGCATCCCCCTGGAACCAACTGAGCCCGCGCAATTCAAACAGTTCGCGTATTAAATGCACACACTGGCTAAAATTTGGGATAGGAAAATTATACCAGAAACTCGATGGATTGAACCTGGATAACTACAATTTGCACCTAAAAGTGGCAAAAAAGGTTCATCTAATAAATGTTGATGCATTTTTAGAAAAACTCATCAAGTAGCTCATAAGAAAGCGCAGAATAAGAAGGAGAGTTCAAATAAAAAATACAAGAACCTAATGAAGAATAAACCGGAAAAAGTGGCTCCAGAAAAATCAGAATCCATTTTCGTATACAATAAATCGACCATCAAATCACCCCAGAAGAATTAGAATTAGTGAATACCGACTGAGGATCTAATCAACGACATAGAGAATGCGGCGAGACTCCTCAAGTTCGAAGAAGCTAACCAGTTCAAGACTGAAGCAAAACGGATTTTGTTGAAAATTGTAAACACATCGAAAAATGTGAATTCAAAAGATATTAGAATAATGAAAGAATTAAACAAAATAGACTGTGTATATTTAAAAACAGATAAAGGGAATGTTTTAGTTATATTAGATATACATGTATGTAGGGAATCGGTTAAAAAATTATCGAGTCAGGTCCATATGTTAAACTTTCGAAAAACTCAATTAAACTAAGAAATCCCAATCCACTCATACAAAAATTGTATCTCCTTTCTTGGCCAACTTGTTTCTAAATTGCTTTGAGAATGAACTAAAAAGATAAAGTGAAAATTTCACAAAAATTTGGTATACTTATGTCGACGATATTTTTGCAGTGGTGGGCTCTAATTTTGTACGGTGATAATGCGTATAAATGAAAAGATGTGGACTATATTTTAATGATTTATTCTCACGCTTACAAAATTATTGCTCTCTACCTGTTTTTTTTTTTGAGGTGATACGACTTGGTAGGAGTGTCGGGTCTTGGCGACATGAACTTGCCGAAGTAGCGGTAACAAATTTCATATAATAAAATTTCTCAACATGTTAAATTCACGATACGCATCTATAAACTTTACGCATGAGACGGAAGTCAAGAACAGTCTACCTTTTTTAGATTTAAAAATGTCTACTAATAATAATAGATTTGAATTTGATATATACAATCACATGTGATAACATACAATAATTACAAATTATCGGCATTTAACCATCTAATAAATCGACTTTTCAAAATCCCTCTGTCAACAACAAATTTCAATAAAGAATTAAAATATATACACATGGTAGGGCAACAAAATGGATACAATGTTGGTTTAATCACGAAGTTCTATAATGAATATCAATCAAAAGACAAGTTACAAAAAGTAACTACTCTGAATGATAGATCTATCGAACAAAAGAAAAAGTTCTATACAAAAATTACGTTCATAACGACCTGCTCAAATCAGTTCGCAAACTTATTTTGAAAATTCAATTTAACCCCAGCCTTTTATAATAGTCATACGTTAAAAATGTTGCTTCCTACGGTTTTAGATAAAGAACCAAAGTCAAATAAGTCAGGTATTTATAAGATTAAGTGCAATGATTGTGATGAATGCTATATAGGTCAGACAAAATAGCATCACGACACTTAATATATTCACTGGGTTCAAGGAGCATTTACATCATGAAAAATCACAGCATGTGGATAGATCCGCAATTGCAGCACATGAGTTTAACACGGGGCACGTGTTCAAAATAGAAGATGTAGAATTGTTGAAATATTTGCAGGAATATAATCTAAACGCCTACGAGGCAATTTTTATGAAAATATACAGTTCTCACAGGGACATACAGGGACCCAAATTCCCGACATCCTGGAAACCAACTTAACAAACGCAAAGCTGAACATATTCGAAATTTCCTGTACCACTGTACAGGACTGTACTGTACTCTGCTATACTACCGTGTTTTTGTAATAAACATATAATGAAAAAACAAAATAAGTAGCAAAACAAAACTGTGCTTCCGTAGGAAATAAGAGAAACCGTAATGATGCAGGACAGGAAAACTTTGTGGGCAGAGTTTCTATCTGTCTTATCTTCACTTCAGATATAGAAAAACGGTTTCTTTGAATTCATATCTAAAATTGCCGTTGTTTCACCTCAACCGCGTTGGATTGGAATTTAGTCCGTACATAAGGTAACGAAAATTGCTGCCAGTATCTTCGAAAAAAAATATTTATGAACCTGGGTTAGTTTTAGTCTGTACTGCATAGTCTGTATAAGGACTACTTTATAATTTGAATTTTGGCAAAATATAGATATTCAGGCAAAACAAAAACAAAAACAAATCTCAAAATAACAATGCTCCACAAGTACCTTTAGCAGAAAATATCAAATACAAAAATAAATCAAGATAAAAAGTGAATATAGTGAAGTTTTATGTGCACCAACTAAGAGCGAATTCTGTTTGTGCGAAACCAAAGAAAATTTAGTGACTATATATTTTACAGGGCACCTGATACAGACTTTGCATTAATTGCAAGGATACTTATGATGAGAGGTACTATACTAGAGCTATGGATCTATTACAACAACAAAAAAATCATGCCCAGAGCACTCATAAAAGATTGGGAGTCGACTACAATGTCCATGCCTGGAAGGATAGTTGAATTTTGAAGATCTTTGAGAAATCAATAATAGTAGATTGTACATCAAGTGCGGATATGATGCCCATACCGAACGAAGGCATGTTTAGGGCACGATGGAGAAAGTGAGTACCCAAAATGCCAAGTGCGATAAGCCTTATTATTACACGCGTTGTACAGTTGATTTTTTCTACGACGACGGAAATGTGAAAGTATACAGATTTAAATATTTATTAAGTAAACATGTACGAATGTCAAAATTACAATGAATGCAGATTTTACGTTTGATGTGACGTTTTCTCGCCTCCACCGCCATGCCGTTGGGCAGAAGCTACTGTATAGTCTGCTTATATCTACATTAATTTATATTGCTGTTATTGTTTCTACCCTGCCAACGTTCATATCCACACAAGAGACCGGAAAGTGGCATAAATCCATACAGTATCGAGTTGCCTAATTAACAAATAAAAAATTTGAAAATTTGGTATACATTCTCTTGAGCACTCTAGAATTGAATATCCGTCGATTTTCCCTCCCCCTATGGGAGCTACATCCCTTAATATTGAAAAATAAAAACACCCCCCAAACGGCGAACTTATTTTATATTTGTGTTATTTTTCACAATTATGTCGTAAACGGTGCAGCGCCGGAATATTTTTATATCGGGTAAAGTTGATAAAAACAAAATTTCGAAAAAATATATATTATACGGTTTGCCACAATACCTATAGTTCGCAAGGTACAGAGGCCCGAAGTAAGAAGTGAATACTGGCGTGCGACGGACAATTCGTTTCTTGGGCTCTCATTTCGCAAATAGCTACCAAACGACTAGATTTTCGTTAAAAGTGCTAAAACAACCACCCCGTTTGGGGGTGGTTGTTTTTCAATATTAAGGCCAGTATCTATAGTCCGTACTTGAGCATACGTTCGACTTAAGTTGTATATTTGGTTGCGTATTTTCTATAAACGTTTATGCACCAAACGCAACCAAATATACGACTTGAGTCGAACTTAAGCTCAAGTACAGACTATAGATACGGCCCTAAGGGATGAAGCCCCAACAGAGGGAGGGGAAGCTCAACATATATTCGATTCTCGAGTGGTTAAGAGTATGTATACTAAATTTCAAAACGATATAATTAATTTCCGCCAAAACGGTTTTTTGAGGTTAATATGACTCGACTACGTAGGGAGTAGAAGACACATATTTTGGTAGAGGAAAACTAAATTACAGAAACGATGTCAATAATCCAGCAATTATCTACAAAAACTGAAGAAAGATTGTTAATATCAACCCTAAAACACTTGCATTAAACCAAATGTGTGTGAACCTTAAAACCATAAAATTGATCCAGCACGAAGAAGAATAAGAACATAATTCATAAATTGAGGGAAGTTTGAAACTGATACTGTCTTTCTTTGTTTCACGGTACTTTAATTAAATCTATTCCTTAGCACCTTAACCCACTGAATCCACAATTATTTAATTTTATATCTGGCTAAATCCAGAGTTAGTTTCCAAGTTCATTTTTAACAGATACATAAATTTTTTAACCATTTGCAATGAGTTTATTTATTTTGGATACCTTGGTAAAAAATTGGTATATTTCAATGTGACCTCATCTTTGCACCGTAATTTTTTTAAAAGTTCTCTATTATTACATTATGACGCACTTATTATACAATATGCCATTAGCGCAAACTCATTTGTAGAGAGTGTTTATTTTCAGCTAATGCAGGCAGGCAATATAGGTATAAGTGAAATAGGGTAATGATATTGGACAATCAACTGATAATTCATAATGCTTGCCGTAAAACATTGGGATTATTTGTTTAATTAAAATAGTTTGTAAATTATAAATGACCAGCAAACTGATTTAACAAACACATTACCAAAATTACCAAAACCAGTCGATCTCATAGCGACCGAAATTGACCACCGTAACAGGTTTAACAAAACTCTCATTAAAAGTGAAACTCACGCATATTACCAGCCACAATTACTCAATCATCCCACATACAAACAGTCCTATCAATTTCTAATTACTGCTCGATCACTCCACCAGCCGAACCAAAATCCCGTTCAATTCTCTCTCGATGCTCACGTCATAAAGGGTTTTACGCAACATTAGTTTCGCTGAACGTAACGAATTCCTCCATCTGCATACAATGACGCTCACTCTCGCTGGCTCCTGAAGACACCACGTACTCTTGTAAATGTACTCCGCTGAAGATGTATCTGTGTGGTTACTTACATCATTCCTCCAAAGAAAGTGAAAGCGTCTTAATCGACACAAGGTATGTGTGTCAGGTGGCTGCGACATGGAGATGATATGAAAAGAAAGCAGGATGTAATAATTGTACACAGATAATACGTGCTTATATTTAACGAGGAAGAGTTGCGGAAATTGCTGCTTAAATTTTAAATGATGGACAATAGAATAGGAAGTTGGAAATTAATGGGCGCCACTTTAATATAAAGAAGTTAAATGTACATTAGTATCAGATACGGTTGAAGAAATGCCATGCTTATGTTGTGATTTGCTCGTTTTCTTTTCCAATAGATACAATTAGATTTAATATTAAACAGTTTTAATATTTTATTGCACCGACTGGAGTATCGAAGCCACAGATAGGTGATATGACTATAAATACATACATAGCTGAATACCATAAGAATTGGGCATTGACAGCCTCCATTATGCATAAATTATATACAAAACATCGCACATGCATATAAAATGTTAAATATTTGAAGTACCTTGGTACATGCAGACCGGATGCCGGGAGCGGATAAAACATTCGCGCACCTATTTTTAAACAAAACCGGACGTGTTATTAACTAATAGCTAGTATTGTGCAGCGCAGTGGTGCTAATTTGATTAACCAAAACAACGACTTGCATTTCGAGATTAAATTTCCTGCAACCGCGCTGCCCCTGCACTGCGGCCCGCCTGTGCCCCGAAAAATATTATATTTATGGAAAATGTAATAGGGCTGAACGCGCGTCAATAAAGCACGCCACTGCGAGGCGGGTGGCGGCAGGGGGTGATTAAAATTGAAATCGTCATTGCTGTTTTATATTTCACGATTTCGTTAGCCGCCCCAAGAATCACACAACTTTAATTTCCCGTCTAATCGTGATGGACGGGAGGGCCCTGCTTCATTTATTCACAGGCGCCGTGGATCGCGTGTCGCGTGTCCGCTTCCTCCGCCGCCCCCCGGCCACCGCGTGACAGATTTGACGGCGCAATTTACAGCGCGCTTATTGCATTTGCATTGTTAATTTCCCGCTAAAGGTGTCATACGCTGCACGTGTGGACGTGTGTACTCTGGACGGCCTATGGCCAGTCTATTCATTAATTAATTGTTCAGGTGCAGGTGCTGAGTGCTATTCTTTACATGCAAACTCAATATTTGTTTCTGGGAAATTTATGATCTTTCGCTTTTAAATGTTTTAAATGTAAGATCAATACAATTCATTACTACTCCAATTATAGGGTGCAAATTAATAAGAAATTAGCCATACATAGCTGATTCCGTTCTCCTCAGGTGAAATACTTTCAAACTTGTATCACTTCCCTAAAATTAGGAAAACAGGCTTGTATTTTAAATATTGGAATAGAACAAAATTTATCAACCTGAAAAACATTCTTATTACAATGTCATCAATTACAAAAATAAGAACAGAAAAACCAAAAGAAATTTTTATAGAGAAAAAAATACTAACGACTTGTTTTAAGATAAGTTTTAAAATAATATGAAGTCACAAAAATAATTAAAATAACAAAAAGATATTGGTTAGGGAAAGAAATCAAATTAGATGTTCAAATTGTTGACCATTTTGTTCTTGACAGTGTGCCAATCGATGTCAAAGGCCCCACAGACATTGAGGAGAACTTCTGGCTGTATTTGTCTCATTTCGACTTGGATCCGTTCTTTCAATTGTTCAATTGTGGTTGGCCGATTAAAGTATACTTTACTTTTGATGTAACCCCATAAGAAAAAATGAGATCAGGTCAGGGGAACGCGCTGGCCATTCAACGATACCCCTTCTGCAATCCACCTGCCTTGGAAGACTTCGTTAAGATAGTTGCGTACCATTCGGCTATAATGAGGTGAAGCCCCATCTTGTTGGAACCATAAGTCTTCATTTGGAAGATTAAAAATGGCTCTGACGTCATAACTACAAAACGGAGAGAGATGGAAAAATGAAAATGGTCTCAAAATATTTGTTTGACAAAAAAATCATTTTGACCTATTGAATCATTTTTCAAAAATTTATACAGGGGAAAAAATAGAGCCTGGTCTTAATACTTTATGCGCTCTCTGTACATATATACAATGTATATATCTACAGATCAAGTATAAAAATCAAGGCATCCCTGGTCTTCACCTTGAACATCTGCTGTTAGGCGGCTTCCGGGTTATTGGTGTTGGTTTGCTTTGCATCTTCTATTTTTGTTCTATGAATTGAGTTTTTTTTTAGTATGTTAGTAGGTTAGACGTTTTTATGTCGTCGCTTAGTTTGTTGTATTTGTTGATTGTTTTACCAGTGAGATGCAGTCTTTGTTTGCTCTTGGGATGTTAGTGCGTTCTTATATTGTCTCTTCTTGTGTTGTAGTCGTGTATGTCTCTGTTCGTCTTTAGGTTTAACGTATGGTCCTAAAGTTTTTGGAAAAACTTTAAATGCTAATCATATTTTCCAAACTCATTTAATTTGAAAAACAAATGTTACAACAATACAACAATTAACGACACTAATAATAAAATATAATAACTAATTACATTATAGATAGTGGCCCATTATCCTCAATAAGTGCTAATTTTCTTCGGACTTGTCCCATCTTCCTTTGGACAAGTTCAGGTTCTATTTCTCGAATCTTTTGAAAGATGCGACGCCGCCATTCATCTTCATTTGTAGCTTCCCATTCTTCATCGTTCACTTTCCTCGATAGTATTGACCAGGATTCTTCTATTGGTCTGGGCTGAGCTGCATTAGGAGGATTGTCCAACTTAGGTACAAATTCTAGGTTATTTTCATTTAACCACTGTCTGGTAACTCCACCATAATGGAATGAAGCTAGATCAGGCCAAAACATTATATTATCGTTGGAATAATGTGTATTTAAAAAAATAAGTAATTTAGTGAGACATCTTTGAATATAACGTATGCGTTTAAGCCTACTTCCCGAACACGACCAACATACGGCTGTGAGATAAATCCTGTTTCAGAAATGGCACAACACACTAAAATTTTATCCTCAAATTTTGATATACCTTTAAATTTTACATTGTCTGGTGTATTTTCTAAGTTGTCGATGTAAAACCCATCGTTTCCTTTAATCTCTGAATGGGATAATGTAAAATATTTTTCATCATCCATTACAATCAATTTATTATCAAAGTGTATGCGCCTTAATGCGCGACAACAACGCGGAATTCTTTCTAACTGGGCTGCGGTGTATTTTGGTGCCTTTCTTCTCTTTCTAAACACTAAGTTTGAGCGATTAATTGTTCTTAATACAGTGGTCTTCGAAATACCAAATCTCCAGGCTAATTTTCTCTGAGAAACTCCAACTTTGTCTTTCGCTGCTTCCATTAGTCTTATTTCTCTTATTCCACTCAAAATTCTAGGTCTGCCGCTTTTGGGTAAATAAATACTTGGTATACCCTCTCCACAATTCCTTATAGTGTTGTAAATGGTTGATTTCCCTACATTTTGCTCTCGGTACATTGCAATAATATCACGCTTAAGTATTCGGCCAACTAGATTGTAAATACCTTTTTCTACTCCTATATGTATATTAGCATATTGTTTCATAGACTACTATACATATATGTGGCCTATTGCAATGAACAATGTGGATATATTTTCATTCCCACACACGTGTGCGGATATGATATCCACCAATCAGAGAGATGGAAAATTGCAGAGCAACATGTTTTTTCATAAATTTGTCATAGTTAATTTGTCAACGACAAATTAATAAGCAAAAAGTCAAATCGACATTATTACAATTATCTTTACAGTGCTGAATTATGATTTCCAATTAAAGCGATTCATCATTAAGCTGTACACCCCCCGATATTCGGCAGTCCGCAAATGATACATATAAATCATTACTTCCGGAAAAGTCGAAGGCAAAGTATATTATATTATATTAATTCTAATATATTAAATGTATTGAATGATGAATGACATTCAAATGTGTCACACTGACATTTATTAGTAAATACCATTTACATAACATTGTTACTCGTTTTTGTCGTTGAAAAAGTAGTGTGTACAACTCGAGTGGATTGCCCATATCGCACTCGGAGGTTTGGCGCACTCCGCCTACGGCGTCGTGCGCCAAACTCCACCTCGTGCGATATGGGCATCGTATCCACTCTAGTTGTACAAACTACTATTACGGATATCTAATTTGTAAGACATTTTGCTACGACCGATTCGCAAAACTAAACTGTCATAATCAAACTTGATTACTTGTGACGTTTTAGTTTCCATGGCAACTTTATTAAACAGCATTGGGTATAAAAACGAATCATTTAACATTTTTCCAAAAACTTTAGGACCATACGTTATGTTGCTGTTTATGAGGTTGTTTTTTATTTTGTGCATAAGGATTAGAGTTTGTGTTCTTATAGTTTAATGTATGTTTAGCTGTTTAGTGTTGTTTAGAACTTCTGTGGTGGGAGTGAGGTGTGGTAGGTTGTATAGGATTTTCAGAATTTTGTTCTGTTGCCTCCGAAGTTTGTTTATGTTCTTTTGTGTCTTATTGCTCCAGATGTTTATCAAATAGTTGATGTTTGAGCTGTAGAGTGAGCGGTACAGTGTCTTTCTCAGATGTTCAGGGATGTATCTCTTAATCTTTTTTAACATTTAAATTGTTATTGAGTTTTTCGAAGTGATCCTCTTGATGTGTTCGTTCCAGTCGAGTTTGTTCGTTATTGTGAGCCCCAAGTATGTTACTTTCTTCATTCCATTTGTTGCTGTGTTGTTCAGAAGTATGGTAAGATTGGTGTTTTGTCATTTTTTTCAAAAATACATGAATTCTGTTGTTTCATTTATCGTTAATGTATTTTTTGCGCACTAGTTGCTTAGTTTTTGCAGGTCCTCGTTTGTTATTCTTTGTAGTGCATCTTTATCGCTTTGCGAATTGATCACTCATATGTCATCGGCGTACGTGAATATTTGGCCTTTAATATTTTTTACAGTTATGTGGTTTGAGTATATTATACAGGGTGAGTCAATAGGACGGGCGGGCTCGATTACACCTTCACCGTTATGATATCGAAATGAACCAAACGGCATTGCAAACAAGAGGCCAAAGTGCAGTTTGTAAAATTATTTTGCCATATACAGGGTGTTCCATATTGCAGGGCAGCCTTGAACCTAGTTTTTTTAAATGGCACCCCTGTATAAATTTACATATTTGAATTTGCCCTCTTTTGGGCTTTATAAATCCGTTTAGTTTTTGGAATTCGCAAAAAAAAAGTATACAAATCAAGAAATTATTAATTTATTCGTCATACATTGAAGAATTGTAGAGAGAACTTTCAACGAAACTTATTCACTCTTTACTTTTTTTAATTGTAATATATAATAATGAGGGATCTATTAGTTACAATTTACGGTGCAGATCGTGTTTCTATCTTGTTCCTACTAGATGTTAGACGCATCTTTCAAAACGTCTTTTTGAGGTCAAAAATTTGACAACTTTTTTTTTAACTCAAAAACTGTAATAGTTAAGTGGGCATAAGTTGATATGGTGATGTAGGCAATTGAACAGGGAATCGAAAAATGTAATAATATACAGGGTGTTCCATTTAAAATAACAAAGTTGGTAGCCATTTCCAGTAGGATCGGAAGTGATACAATGTCGAAAATATGTTCCTTAAGGAGATTGTATTCAACTATGCAATACTGATTGTTTCAACAAATTTCCACCGTCAGGAACCTTGTAAAATTTTAATGGCCGTTATTCGTGGCCCACTCTGTATATTAGATCAGACATCCCATACGAAGTAAAGTAGAAACAAACAATAAACGAAGTAGAAATCCTCACGATAAAGCTCACAGAAGAAAAAATATATGTAACAGCGTTATCCCAACCACCTCAAGTAAAATATGAAACATTGGAACGCACCTTGAAAAACAACTAACTGACGTAAAAAAACAACACATAGTAGGAGACTTAAATATCAATATAGGAAAAAAAACAACGATACAACCAAGGATTACAAAACAATGCTATCAGAAAGAGGATACAAAATAGTCAACAAAACCGGAAAACAATACTACACCCGCATAAACGTAAATGGTGAAAACTCGATTATTGACCACGTCATTTCCAATATAGACATTAAACAGTGTGCAATCACCATACTCCCAACAAACATTTCAGATCATTACCCTATCATAGCAACATTTAACATAGGAATCCCAAGAAATGAATAGATAACCTAGGAACACACAATAACGCATCAAGAAAACATCAGAAAAGAAATAAAAATGATAAAATGATAATGACACCAAAATGATTACATCTTTTGAAGAACTATCAAAAATTATCCGAACAATAATAAAACAAAATTAAAAAAAAAAAAAAAACGAAGACCGAAGACAGGAAAATCCATGGATCTCTCAAGAAATTTAAAAAAAATAATTGAGAAACAAGCTCACACAGAATACAGAGAAACACCAAACAACTCCCAAAAGAAAAATGAGTACCTGGAACAAAAACAAAAAAAAAACATTCAACCTAATAAAAGACACTAAAAGAGCCTACTTTAAAAACAAATTAAAACAACTTCAACAGGAGCCTAGTAAAAAAACATGGCACATAATGAACGCACTAACAAACAGAAAGTCTACTGAATGCACAAAAATCGCCCAAATGAAGAAAAGGATAACACACTCACAAACAACAAGAACTATTTCGCAACAATAGAGAAAAAACTAGCAGAAAAATTACAAAATTAGTCAAACACACAACCCATAACACAGACTCAGAGAACAAAAAAACTAGAACCAATCACCAAAAACGCTCGCTCTCCGTTTTTTTTTGTTAAAATCATACGTCCCACTAGTCACTATGTCATTGACTGGTTACAATTTTTGTAGTTCTCGGGTAATTATTCAATTAGCCGATACACAAACCTCCAGATGCTGACAGTCAGACAAGGGAAGCGGGAACTGTCAGGAACTCACATTTGTATTTTAGAGTTTAATTTTAAATGCTAGTAATTGTTCTATACCTTTTCAAGTTCAAATTGAGACCAATCAAGTTCAAATTGAGACCAATCAATTTCAAATTGAGACCAATCAAGTTCAAATTGAGACCAATCAATTTCAAATTGAGGCCAATCAAGTTCAAATTGATACCAATCAATGTCAAATTGAGACCAATCAATTTCAAATTGAGACTAAACAAAATCAAGTTGACACCAAACAATATCAAGTTGAAAGTAAACAAATCAAATTTATTATGACAATGTGAATACTACTATAGCCTTGGGTCATGTGTCACTCGGCGCTATGCGCCTTGCTATACAACAGGTCTCGGCTCAAATAGTATACTTTACAACCTTACTGTATATATAATATACTATTTTAATGTTCTTTGATATTTGATCTACTCTTTAGATGATTTTCCTATTGTTATCGAGATGAGAAAACAAGAACATCACTTATCTATCTACAATAGTACGTGGATTGTAGATAGATACACATGCAAATATGCATAATTGTAATAAATTTCACGTGCGTTTAGTAATCGCTGGACTACAACGGAGGAGTGCCCGGGTTCGAGTGGGTCTTTATCTTTAACAGGTCGATTGCCATCCTACAACAAATTCAACCAATTCTTACTACAGACGCAGATGTACAAAGAGGCGAAATGTTAATTTTATTGTGATAGCTGCGCTTCCGGTTTCCGACCGGCCGCCCCCGATCTGGGTCAAATTCAGATTTGTAAATTTTGCGAACGTATTCATGAATCGCGCCGAGAGATTGCCCGCGGTGGGGTCGCCACCACCCCCAGTGCCCCTTCGATAATGTAGCGCCCCCCTGGGAAATACCCCCGCCATCCGTCAAATGCTGCCTTCGCGCGCGTTCACTGCTACCCCCGACACACACACGCACACACTCACACATACGCACTCACACACATGCAGACGCGCGCACACACACACAGCCAGACGCAGTCACACTTTCCCATGAGGAGAACAGATTCAACTATGTTATGTTGATTTAAAAACAACCTATATCGCGAACCCCATAAACTTTTAATTGACGTTTTGCGTGGGACACCCTGTAAATTATAGACAGCAGACGCGCGGAACGGGGGCAGAGGCGGCGGCGACACATGCTCCCGCGTTTTTGGCACGAGCTGCGGGGGCAAATTGCGATCTTATCGCCGCACTTTACGGCCACCCCTCGGTGAATCGGTGGGGGTGGCGTCAAAAATTACACAGGTGTTCATTGTGGGGGCTCGATTTATCGGCGGTTGAATGAGGCCCGGGACGTGTAATAGATGTTGAATAGATAAACGCCATCTGCACCACCATGCATACACATACACACCCACACATACTCACCGGCCACACACAATAAACTGTTTTTTTGCCAGTGAGCGCTGTCAACGGGGAAACACTTTATTTTGCAATGAATCGAAATTGAAACGCAAATGAGATTTTGTAATAAACGCGGGCGCGTTTCTGTTTTAAAGATGCAAGATACAAGGCAATTGTGTTATCGTGCTGCGTGTTCATTCATGCTGCCCGTTTTAATTGAACGCGTTTCATTGTTTCGAATTAATTAAGAGCACAACTGTGATATTCCGTGTCCTGTCAACGATAGCCATTTAAACTGTTGTATTTTGCACACAAAATCTAAAATACGAATATTGTCATACTGTAAATCTGCCTATGCACTGTAAATACTGATCACTAAGCTTAGGATAGTTATGCATTTGCATATGTTCATATGCAATTGCATATATTGCATATTTTTGCCAATATTAAGGATAAATGCATATTTTGAACATGTTTGGCTTAAATGCATATTTTCAACATTTTTGGTCCAACATGCATATTTTGGTAGGTAAGGTACTTAATACTTTCTTAGAAATTTGCAAATTTGCAACTCCTGAACACGGAAACTGAACTATTTGAAGGGCTAATTACCTACGTACATAATTGTCAACTTATGTATTACTAACACATACAAGAAAATCTGCATTTCTTGGAAGCCAATTATGGACCCAAAATTTTGCGATCTAGATTTGCCTAATGGGCTGTATACCTGCTTTAAGGATGGTAGTGAAAGTGTTAAGGAATTCAAGGAAAGAGGACTGATAATGGGGGCGTTGGGGTTTCAGAAGCATTTTGGTTTAAGTTGTTATTTATTCATTCAGTTGCTACTTGAACTTGGTTTTGTACACTTCATAAGTAAATTTATTGAAAATATCAACATGCCAAAAGATAAAAGGTACAAAAGTGTAACATTAAGTGATTTTGTGAAGGAATTCGAAGACTGTCTAACCGATGGAAGCATTTTACTATGTAAATATTGTGAAATTCCGGTATCAGTTGACAAGAAGTTTAAAGTCGTGCAACATATTAAAACCGCCAAATATGTGAACAATAAAATAATGAAGAAAGGAACACATCGTAATGCTCTTATTAGTACAGCAATACAACGATCTGGACCCAATATGTCAACATTCAACAATGAGTTGTGCAAAGCTTTTGTCTCGGCTGATATTCCATTGGGCAAATTAAAAAATGAACCTCTAGTAGAATTTTTGGAGAAATACACAGCACAGAAAATTCTTGATAAATCAACTTTAAGAAAAAACTACGTGCCCCATTTATTCGAATCTACATTGAAAACGTTGCAAGACAAGGCTAAACGAAGAAAAAATTGGATTTCCCTTGATGAAACCACTGATGTAGAGCAAAGGTGTGTAGCCAATTTTGTATTTGGAATTCTTGGAGACGAGGCCGAAATTTCCAAATCATATTTAGTTCATTTAAAAGTTTTGGATAAGGTAAACCACAGTACGATCGCACAATTTTTTAAAGAGTCAATGAATATATTGTATCCTCGTGGCATCATATACGAAAACGTTCTCGCTCATCATATACGCAAAGCAATGAGAGGGCTGAAAGTATTATACCCAAAAATTATTCATGTAACATGTGTTGCACATGGAATACATCGTCTCTCAGAATATATAAGATCTACATTCCCTAATGTTAATTCACTAATATCGGCGATGAAAAAAAAAATTCGAAAGCTCCTAACCGTGTGCAACGTTTTCGAGAAAATGTTCCCGATGTTGCACTACCTCCAGCACCCATTGTGACAAGGAGCACGTGGATTAATGCTACTGTATATTACGCTGACAATTTTGAGAAAATAAAAAAAATTGTCGAAAGTTAGTTCCGGAAGAAAGTCAAAGTATTCGAGACGTGCAGCAACTATTCTCCTCCGACAAAAGGATTTGTGAGGATCTTACATACATTTGCTCTAACTTTTCACATGTTGCACAAGCCATCACCATATTAGAAAAGAAAGGAATGGAATTAATTGAAAGTGTAAATATTATAGAGAGTATTGAAGTAAATTTGGAAAATCTCACAAAGAGTTTTACAACAAAATAAATAAAGTGTTTTTAAAAAATAGTGGATACCTAGAATCAAAAATATTAAGCGGCGTATTAAATAATTCACTAAAATTAGGTCAAGAATCAATTTTTAGCATTAGCGACGTTAATTCCTTAAAATATGTCCCTATTGTTCCGTGTGATGTGAAGAGAATATTTTCATGTTATAAAAACATGCTTGCCGACAACCGAAGAAAATTTTTATTTAATAATTTGAAAAAAAACTCGTGTTTTGTAGTATGTAAACATTTGTATTGCGTGATTAAATTGAGTGGCAATAAATAGATGGCAACTAAATAAATAAATGGCAATTTGTGATTTTCTTGCATAAATATGCACTTAAATAAGTGCATATTTTCAACATTTTTAGTGCATATAAGTGCATATTTTCATCAGTTTTAGTGCATATTTAAATACATATTTTCAACATTTTTAGTGCATATTTGCATGCATATTTTGGGATTTTTTAGTGCATAACTATCCTAAGCCTACTGATCACAGTCGCAGAAAGAAAAATGATCTGCATTATCAGATTGGTCTGCATCCACGATCTTAGATGCAGTCATTTGATTAGACATTTACAATGTCATTCATAAAAATTTAAACCATGGTTTAGCGGTGGTTTAGCGGTGTTTAAAGGATTACCAAGGTTACTAAGATTAAACCGTTAAACCGCGGCTTAGATATTTTTGAATAACACTGTTAGTACGTTTATCATAATTTATGTTTTATCCGTCCCCAATAGACTAGGAATCTATGAGACCCATTAAAATTTTCAGCTGAATCGCTTTTCAGTACCTCCATTTTAGTATCAACATTTAATTAATTATATCACGAGAAATTGTAGGTTTGATGAATTACGTTTAGTTTGTACTTATTTTTAAAGTCTGCATCTGGCATCCCTGTCACGCTAATTTGGGATAGATTGGGCCAGAACGGATGAAAATCCCGTACGTGTGTGCCTATCTATTGAAAACACTGGACAAGGGGACATCGACGGAGAGGCGGAATTCAATAAATAGAGACGTTCACATTTTAATTTGTGTTGTTAATGTCAGTACATCACTATTCTCCATATTCTCCATAAGTGGAGAATATTACCTACACCTTATCCGGCTCTGTTTCGCCCCTTTAATATTAAATGTCCCTTGTAATTATTGTTGTGTATTTTGTGTATTTCATGTATCGTAATATATGTGTTTCCTACTTAACAATAGCTTATTTAACATGTGTCTACGATGAACGAAATCATTTAAGTTGTCTCGCATCACTACCGGCAGGTAGAATTCGCCTTTCGGCGGAGACGTGTGGTAACAAGAACTAATGATCACAATTATTTTAAATTTTGTATGTATACACTCGGGTAGTGCCATTAGCTAATGGCATAATTAAATTACCCACATTGATAGCATATCACCTCGATACCGAGAATACATTGAACTCCCCTGAACATTTTTATCGTGTGCAAGAATCACAATGATATTTAATACCATGCTATTATATTAACAAAGTAGCATGTATTACAAATTATCATTCTCGTCAATCCATGGGCGGACATGGAGATAGATATCTGATCACTAACTACATGAGAACTTCATCACCACATACATTTGTACAAAACCTTGCACAGAGAATGACTACTCTCACTCTTAATAGTAGTATATGGATATGGCAGATGACGCGACTCCTATCTAGATTCTCGCTTAGAAATGCTTAAGTAGACGATTCCGCTTCAGACTCGCGCTATTGGACTGCCACCAATAGCACTGTTCATAGGACTAAGTTTAGCCAAAGTATCAATATGAATGAAATTATTTTCCATGACAAAGCTTGCCATTGATGAATTGATTTTTACCTTGTAGAGTGTATACTAGAGTGGCCCTTATTTTTCGACTTTGAATTTCTTTTCGCGGCACCCCCTAAATTCGTTCTATGTGGTGACTAATTAGTCTGTGCAAAATTGGAGCCCCTTTTAATAACGATAATACCTGCATTTAAAAAAAATGTATTTATACTATTGAAATGCGATTTTATAATTGGAATAAAATTAATAATACAACTTCCAAAACAAATTGTTTTTGCTCTTCATTATTTGTTAGAATCTTATTATAATCCTGAGTAAGTTTTATTCCTCTTTCTGCAGTATCATTTACTACTCGTAGCTTCGTCACAACTTCCATTGCTTCATTATAATTACAGTTTTTACTCCATTTTTATGGACCTTGTCGGAGAAAATCATCTTCTAATTCCAAACGTTTGAAACATTTTCTCAAATATCACAGATTATTGCGAAATTTTTGAGAACAATTTTCGATAATTGTTAAAAATTTCGATAAACGGTTCGGTAATCGTAAAGTTTTTTCAAACATTGAAGAACGTGGTATGGTGCAGCTGCAGAAAATCAAGCTTAGACGTATACTTTAACTAAAAATTATAAATATCGCAGAGCGAGATTTCTCAAGTAAGATATGTTTTATTCTTAAAATTAACATAATAAATTAACATACATGTATAAATTTAACATAAATTAAATTTATGTTAAATATGATGTTTAAATTCTCATAAAATAATAATATCATTTGAAATAAGTGATACGATTGGAAACAAAAAATTTAATCTTTTAATGCACTCAAGAAAATCATGAAATCGTAGAAATTAAATAGCAAAGCGGCACGTTTTCCTTTAATTTTGTTGTTTTCAAACTTGGCATAAGATGTTTTCTCACCAAATAGAAGAACTGTAATAAAGGGTGCCACACAAAAAAAATCGAAAAAAAAAATGGCCCTAGTGTAGACGCATGTTTAAATCATGTAAATGAGCGGTCCAATCCACAAAATGTGCATCTGCTACGCCAACGTACAAACTGCGTCAATAGTCAAAGGTTTTCCTTAATCTTAGATGTAAATTACGCCGATAATCAAATCGGTTGTACGCATCTAACCTAACCTAACCTAACCTAACCAATTAATTAATTAACCAAAAAAACAATATCACGTATTCGGGTACACTCTTCCATTTCCGGTGTTTATCAGGATTTCGGTTTTAAGTCGGGCTACGCAGAAACAGGTACAAGCTATGCAATTAAGTATTTCTTAAGATATTCTTAAGTAACAGTTTGAGTTCGAAAGGATTATACCGTGCCAGTAAAAATTATTTTCATCAAGCATTAAGCTCTACCGCTAAGCTGGATGACCTTAGATGCAAAGCAAATGTTGATGATAATAATTTTTGCTCACACAGTACTTGACCATTAGCGCAGTTTACTTTCTCCCTCAGCTACATCTAAGAGCCTTTTTCATCTTCAAGTTCTAGCACAAAATTTGTGTAAATTTCTTCATTTTATTCCGAAAATCATAAAATAATTTCCCCTTAGCCACCTAACTTCGGTTAAGTAATTTCCGAAATAATCAGCATACATACTTCATAAAATCCTGCAGTTACCAATGATTCAAACCCTCCAACTTCAAATGAAGTACACAGACAACAATGTATTTGACAATATCCATTTCTAAAGCTTCTGTGCATAAATATTAGTGCGATGCAACGATACTTCATTAAACGTGACTTCCTGGTGGCAACTGCATCAATAGATTTGCAAGAAATGTCAATAACGATTAAATAAAATCGCTTTAATGTACTCCTAATTTTTACTACATCATACAAATTAAAAGTCTTTAAATGGCACAAAAAAACACATGGCTTCAGTGATTTTTTTAATGCTTTACGTGACATAGTAAAACTATTACATATGGTCAACTATGAAGAAACATGTTGCTAGGGTTCTTGTCAATTTGTTTGACATTTCACATTTTCATCTAGCCTTTGCAAAATGGCGTTTTAAGTAGATATTCGAAAGTCCATCTACAACTTAGCTGGACAGCTGCCGAGATATTGTGAACATTTTTTGTGGGCAAATTATTTCAAAAAACTCTGTATATCGGTCAATTCGGGAATGTGAAGAGGGAATTCCATGTGTAAACTTACCAAAAACAGCCGTGTACGGAAGTTAACAGAACTTCGGGTCAATTGACTAGCCGTGCAATCCAAAATCACCATTATTATGTCCACACGTAAACTTGCCCGTCGGTTCCATGTTCCAATTGCCACAATTTGTCGATATATCGCAAGAACAGACTAAATTATAGAAAACGCAAGAAATGTATAGCCGCACAATTGGCCAGAATTCCTGTCTGTTGCCGGGCTTCAAGACGTCGACACATGGTGTTTTTGATTGCACGGTTAGTCTATTGACCTGAAGTTCTATTAACTTTCGAGGTAGGTAGGTAGGTAGGTAGGTAGGCTTTTTAGGTAGGTTTACACCTGGAAATCCTTCTTCACATTCCCGAATTGTCCGATATACAGTGTTTTTTTAAATATTTTGACCACAAAAAGTGTGTTCACTATATCTCGTTTCGGCAGCTGTCCAACTAAGTTGTAGATGAACTTTCGAATATCTACTTTGTGCACCATTTCATAAAATAGCGAAAAGGCAAAAATTTGAAATGTCAAACAAATTGACAAGAGCCCTAGCAATATGTTTCTCCATAGTTGACCAGATGTAATAGTTTTACAATGTCACGTAAAGTATTAAAAAAAATCCAAAACTTATGTAACAGGTGTTATAATAGTTATCAATACTTCTAATAAAAAACTCAATTTGAGCCTTATCTATGTAGCATCAGTACTTTAATCGTAAGCTATGACAATTTTACCAATATTTTAAGACTAAGAGGTTTAGGTATATTTTTTAAGAAAATGTACAATTGGTTCTTTCGAAATGAAGTTATCAAATTAAATTAAAAATTGAAGCTGTTTTTACCATACGTCAACCAATATTGTTTCGCCGCGAATATTTTGGGAAATACCCCACACGTGATGTGCGATGTGTCCGTGTAATTCTCATAAACTAAAGTAAGTGCCTTGGCAGTTTTTCGTTTGAAAAACCTTTGAAAGATATTCCTTTTAACAGAGTGAAAATTAAACGAGAAGATAGGGGGACTATAATTTCTTCAAGAAAGGTGTACGTAAGGAGTATGTCAAATAAGATTACTCCAATACTCAAGAAAGTTCTAGAAGAAGTCATTAACTACAGATCAATTTTACACATCTGTCTTGAAGTGTGTCGACATAATATTCCAATAGAAATCTAATATTTTTCAATTAATAAAATATTGTTTTAGTTATCGTAGTTTTATTTCTTCTTTAACAGTCTTTCACACTCTACTCCTGGATATAGGCCTCCCCTAATTGTTTCTACTGCTTCCTATCTTACAACCTGTCAACCAACCTGGTACCATCTCTTCACTGCTTTTTCTTTTTTTCTTGCCAACGCGTTGGTGGTTTACCTATGCTCCGTTTATGTTGTCTTGGTCTCCATTACAATGTACTTTCCGTCCACCTAGAGTTGTTCTGGAGTGCTATATGCCCTGCCCATCTCCATTTATGCTTTGCTAGGTCCTCTACATCTTCTACCTTGGTTCTGGATCTTATTTCTTTCTTAGTAATGTGGTCTCGTAAGTGTACTGCGAGATCGGTCGTTCTATGGTTCTTTGAGTCGTTGTGAGCTGATTAGCCGGCTTGAATTTGAGTGACGTGGTTACCATTGCATATGTCATAACCGGGAGTACACAGGTATTATACATTTTTTGTTCAGGTTTGTTGGGATATTTAAGTTCTTTACTATGTTGCCTAACTTTCCGACAGCCATCCATGTTAGCCCTATTCGCCTCTTAATTTCTAACGTTGATGTTCTTTTCAGAGTTTAATTTGATGTACTAGGTAAAGATACTTGTTTCTTGAGAGTGTGGTTTCATTGTTCACCTGCACGTTGATATTTTCTGAGGTCATTACCTTGGTCTTTCCTATATACATTTGTAGATATATTTCGGCCGATCTAATTTGGAGCTCTGCTACCACCATGTCATAACTAAATAATACGATTATGACGATCAACACGAATCATCGGAGAAGCGGCGGTGACTCAAATAGTTGCCGTCAATTTTAATTCCCTTCTTCTCCTAGGCCTAAGATTTCGTCCAAAGCAAGAGCAAAAACTTTTGATGAGATTGTGTTATTTTTCGCGTTTTGAGATTTTCCGTGATGTTTACTTCAAGTGTTGCGCTATTCATGTCTTCGAAGATTGTTCATAGTTCCGCTGACTCAAGGGTGCCGTCTTCCGATTTCTAATCTCCACTAGTTTCGATGTTCCCAGTCTCCTTCCCGAAGGTCTCTATTCTTCTTATCGGAATCTATTCCTTCTCTCCATCTTCTCCTAGGTCGGCCTCTTTTTCATCTTCCCTGTGGGTTCCATCGGAATACTTTCTTTGGGAGCCCTTCTTCTGTAATTCTTCGTAGGTCTCCATACCAAACCAGTAACTTTGCTCGTATGTCTTCGATGATAGTGTACTTTACGTCCATTACTTCTCTTATTCTGATGTTTACAATTCTTTCCATCCTTTATCTTCCCGCTGATCTTCTTCAGAAGGCCATTTCGGTTGCTAGCAAAGGTCTCTCCAACGCTCTTCCTAATTGCCATACTTCGCATCCGTAAGTCGTAGATTTTGTGCTTCTTATTGCACATATTCTTGTCCTACAGCACAGAGTTAAGAAGATATTTTGCTCTGGGCCTGGTGCCTTGGTTAAGAGCAGACTAGTATTGAATTTGTGAAGACATTGTACTCGTTGCATTTTTCTATGGTTAAACGCACGGATTGACGGATTATATGTACTCAATGGTGCCGTAGCCTTTGCGGAATCCGTTTGTAAGTCTGCTTGTTATAATTCTGTGAGAACTTTATTCAGGTCTGGCAAGAGGCTTCTTGGGCGATAGTTATAATAAAATCACTTGCGCGTTTTACCAAATTTCTGGAATTTTCCACTTTTCAACACACTTATTTAATAGTATTTTCATCGCTTCTAGGCCTTTAATATTTTCCTTTCATCTTTGGTGTTTTGCCATTTTTGATTTGTGATAGCGCTAGATGTATCTCTTCTATGGTGGTAGAGGATAATTTCGTCAGATCCTACATTTTGGATATTATGTTTCAATGTTGATGTCGGAGGTTCGGTTTTCACTTGAGAATATAGATTTCTATAGAAATTTTCGACTATGGTGCTTCATACAATGAATCGAGTTTTCTATGCTCGTTCTCATGCTTAAAGTTTAAGGTAAATGTAATAGAGTGAAATGAAATATGAAATGTATGTCGAATTCCGGCAACATGGAGCGATGAGTCATTGTCAGCTCTTAACGGGACTACTATATCTTTATTACCTCTGAGTTGATTTCTTGTGTATTTCCGTTGGGGTCTTTTAGATTGTGAATTTTTACTCGTCCTTTGGTTTGGGGTGTTCTTATGATTTTCATATTTTTCTTCTTTCCTTATTAGTTTGTGGTGAATATTCTTCATTTTGTCTTATTTTCGGTATGGTTTTGTTTATTTGTATATATTCCGTGTCTTATTTTCGGTATAGTTGTATTTATTTGTATATATTCCGGAGTCTCTTTTGTTATTTTTATTCTTTGTGCCATCAGATGAATCAGATTACTTTTCATTTTTGGGATAGTTCGTCAGCTTTTCTCCTCGTTCGTTGGACGAACCAAGTTCCAAGCATGCTTTGATTCGAGTGTTAGTGGTATTCTATTTTCCGATTTTGGAATGGAACTCGCCCATCATAATTCTATAAGGTTCACTTTCTGATGTTTGTGCTATTAATATGTCTTTGTAGGGATTGTGTCTTCATCATCTGACATGTTTATGCGCGCTATATAATTGTACGGTATCTTCTTGAAACTTGTATAACGATGTGTAATACTCTTGGTGATATGAATAAGTTTTCTTTATATTTAATTATGTGTTTATTTATTTTAGGATTATAAAATTTTGAGATTCGTGTCCGAACTTTTTAGCCGAGTAGAGCAACTGGCTTCAAAATTGACTAATAAAACAATAGGTTAGACAATAGCAATCTAATGCAAACTTAGCTTATAATATGTGAAAAATACATATAAAAGAGAGGTAAATGACTGGTCGATTCAATGGATGCTGTGAATCTCCTGGCGGTTTTCACATGGCGCTGGCGAGTGTAACTCCAATTAAAATTTGCAATTTAAAGCACGACCGGCTGCATATAATAAAATCACCCACTTCTAAATAACAACCAAATATGATGATTTTGTATTGATTACAAAAGGGAATATTAAAAACGTATAAATTAATTAATTTATTTATTTGTTACAGGTAAGACCATCCATTGGAAGTCAATCTACTTAACATATCATCTTCTGAAGAGATGAAGAGCACATAGGGTATGTATGTATGCTGGTTCGGGAACCATATTTCGCACGTAATATCACCAATATATATTTTCTCTTTCAACTAATGCCTTTGCACTACTTACTTGCCTTTCATTGCAAGCTAAATGAATAGTCATAATAAATTTACAATTTCGGTATTATTCCACAATAGCTGGTTTAAATGATTTTATTTAATTATTCCAATGGAGTAGAGAATATTAAACTAATTAATCATACCGGTTTTTGTAAAAGTGTTTGAAAAGTTGAGCAATTGTGCCATTAAAGTCGATAAAACGCAACGCCGCTGTGATAATGCTTTCGCTATGGGTATTGTCAACGCGCACCGATCGCTGTTGAAAATGCTCATACCGATAGCTTGTACCGATTTTCAACAGCGATCTATGCGCGTTGAAAATGCCCATACCGATAGCATAGTAACAGCCAGTGAAGCGTTGCTTTGTAAAAAAATAGCACGGGTGGTCTGAAACCCCCCGTATAATTCACAAATTCTGTAATTAATAATAATATTTACATCAAATTCCGAAACAATCAAACTTTCTATTGCTAGATTATGCGCAAAACCTCGAAGATAATCAATTACATCCAAGTTTTAACGATTTTCCATCCAGGTTCTAATTTTCTGTTTCCTTTCAATAACCGCTATTTTCTTTGAAATAGTCGGACCCTTACCTAACCTTACCTAACCTAAACACTCATTAATAAATAACCCCAGTAGAAATGTTATATAGTATCTATATAGTAATACTATATTACTATATTATTATAGTTATATACATGTAAACATCTATTATCTAGTTACTACGTAGTAGTGTATCTACATTCTATATACAGGGTGAGTCAATAAGACGGGCAGGCTCGATTACACCTACACAGTTAATGATATGGAAATGAATCAAACGGCCGGCTGCATATAATAAACTGCAAACTAGAGGCCAAAGTGCAGCTTGTAAAATTATTTTGCCATATACAGGGTGTTCCATTTTTGCAGGGCAGCCTTGGACCTTGTTTTTTTAAATGGCACCCCCTGTATAAATTTACATATTTGAATTTGCCCTCTTTTGGGCTTTATAAATCCGTTTAGTTTTTGGAATTTGCTTTAACCGTTCAGAAGTTATTTATGTTTTTCTAAAATTTAATGCATTTACCGGCACTTATTAAAACAATCGCAGAGCGCTTGTTTTCTAGGATATCGGGTTGGGACTTTGCCAGATTCTAAACATCTGTTTGGGGTATCTTCTGGCGGCAAGATCGTTGATTTGCGTTGTGGCCGCAACTTGCTGTGGGACATTAATTTTGGTAAACTTTGAAGGGCTATAACTTGATGTTTTCAAATGGCACACCCCATATTTCATTACTTAATCGTATAGAGCATCTTATTTTACATCTGTTTTGCTCCTTATATTTTTTCTTAAAAGTTTATAGTTTGAGAAATAATTTGGATTTTCTGAAAAATGAACCCAGATCTCACCGATATAAACTTAACGTGCATTGAATATCAATTGTTTCTGTCATGTCAACGTGAAAGTGTTTGCAGAGTATTTTGGTTCATTTCGATATTATTAACGGTGTAGGTGTAATCGAGCCTGCTCGTCCTATTGACTCGCCCTGTATAGTAGAGATGTAATAAAACTATATAGTAATAATATAGGTATAATATATCGTGGTCATACAGTGGAACTATCTTAGGTGAACATTATAATAATATATAGTAAGTGTGTAACTACAACATAGTAAAATAATATATGTAGTATTATTATATTCATACAACATAGATACATCATAACATTTATATATAGTATAACTACCTAAAATCGATGTATCCATAATATAGTACTATGTAAAACTATATAAATATCTACTGGGGGTGTATTTGTGAAGATTTTACTTTGTTGGGGTCGAGATTTGTCGGAATTTCGATTTGTCGGGATTATGATTTGTTTGGATTATGCTTATGCTCGGGCAGAATTTTACTCATATATGAATGTTATGATTAACTTTTGCTGTATTTTATGTACTTTGCATAGAGAGTAATTTATTTTGTAAATGTCCATGTCTATTTTGATTTTTGTATGAAAACAAAGTTATGTTCGATTCATACCACTTTTAACAAGAGTTAATTCTGGTCTCGCGAAATAAAACGTGGAGATAAAACTAAAAACACGCTTCATTACAAGTGCATTTTAATGAACATGGATAATAAACGTAGTCACCTAGCGGCGTCATATTTCAACACCCGAGGAAAGTTTAAGTAAAATTAGCAAGTAATGCTGCGAGGAATTAAAGAGGATATCATTTAAGTTCCTTTCCGCCACCCCGAGTAATAACTCGGCCACAGCATTAAAAACTTTGGATTTTTGCCGGCGCATAAATAAAAACTTACGTCCCCCGCCGGTGTTCATAAAAACTTCCTGTGGCCAACTTCCGGCCGCGCAACTTCCGCATCCGGTCCGCGGCTCTCTTCCAGTCTGCTCCCGATCCTGCTCTATTTTTTCTGGCATTTTCCCCTCACTCGCGCCACATCGTCGCCGCCTCCTTGGGGCCTTCCCGTTAATTACGCCGCCCGTCGGAGGAGTAATTGGGTGCGATTTATTAAATTCCCGGGGTCCTCGCCGCCGCCCCCATTAGCTAAGTTTTCATCCGCTCCGTAGAAGGGAAGTTGGGCCCGGTGTTTGTTATATCTTATTGTTTCCAAGTATCTCCTCATGGTGAGGCAAAGGAACCGCAAGACGCGGGGGATATTGGCCGGTGAAGCCACGGGCCATGTCGATCAGCAGGAATATTAACGCACGGCTGAGCAATTCCGCAGGAATTTCGGCGGCGGACGCCGTGAACAATGATTCCGGGGGCGGCATTGCGACGGACAAGAAGCGCATAGCAAATACAATCATGGCCAGGGATACGGAGAAAATGTCGAGATTTTGCACGTCGATGTGTGCACACGATGTCGAACTTTGACGACCCATCTACCAGCCTTCCGGGTCAAAGGATGTTGACAGCAAATGTTACTGCCAAGTTATCCTTCTTAGGGATTGATCGGTTTGCCATTAGTTGCGCTTGCTTGTTGGGTGTTACATTGTCATGCATACCATCCTAGCTCATTTATTGCATTTTTGCTATGAAGAAAAGTTATGATCAAGGCAATCATATTCAAATTAATCGAAGAATACCGTAATCATAACTGTTTATGGAATCGTATGGTGAATTATTTACTACGAGGTAAGAGCGAACCTGTACCATTGAACTAAATTTATTACAGGATAAACTCATTTGTAAATAAATTAATTGCATCACTTAAAGGTTGAGGTTTCATTTTTGTCCAGTTAATTCAATAATTACTGCTATGTACCCTAAACGCCTGCGTCGACTGACACCCCCGCAGGCAAGTGAAGCGCGCGACTGAGAGATGAAGGGGTCGGTTCACAGCTGTAGAATTGTAACGACGTGAATATAATAGTACTGAAATCGACATATAAAATTTAAATGAAATAACATCTACACCCAATGTTTTTGAACCCATCATACAGTCACTACAACATCGTAACAACTACTACACAAGTAGTACCACGAAGAGTAATAAAAGTGCAACACTTAAATTTCCCTTTAATTTTTTTTTAAATCATTTATGCTGTGCTTAAATTATGTCAAATCTCAAATAGACACATCCTGGTTATTGAAAATTTAGCGTGCGTTATACAGTCCAGCAATGCTTTGTAATTGTAATATAGGTATTTATGTAATCAATTATGAAATGCATAATTTTGTGCAGCAAGTATTATATTTGCTGGAGAACCGAAGCGAGGTCCCGCAGGGTCACATACAAAATAGCATTTCATAACGTGTTGCATATAATATTTTATCTCATTTTTATGAAACTGACCAATTTCGATGATTTTCATTCAAAATTGTTCGTATATTTGATATGTCACAATCGTTTTACCTTTTCTTGTCAGGGTGTTGAATGAACATGAAGTAAACAATCCGTAAATTTGGCATTAGTTTGTAAAAAATGCAATAAAAAGATAATTATTGAAGTGCCAATGCAGAGAGTAGATTGATTCCGCAGAACTCAGAAGATGCATATAGAAAGGAAAGGCATATAACAAATTTATTAAATGGATGGAAGAACAACAGGCGAAATTGCAAAGTATGTTGACATTAGGTTTGTTCCAGCAACGATCAGAATCGGTTAGTAACTGTCCGACGCATGCGCAAACTAGAAAAGCGTTCCAGAGGAAACGAATTTGTGACTCGAATAAAAATCCAATATTCCAGGACTATTTTAATTTTTCATTTTTTCACATATTTTCATTTTCTGACTAGTTACCAACAAATTTCTGACCTTCCGAAAAGTTTGCGTTTTTATTACGAACTTTTTTGACGGATTTGCGCACAGATACCAAAATTTCGTCCGTAATCCCTTAACCCAGCATACTCGGGGGCGATGTGGGGTCGTAACCCGTGAAGGAAATCAGCGAAAACGCCTATAGATAGACGGTGCTATCAACACAACGTGAACTAAATAAGGCCAATTCTTACCAAAAGGTCTAAAACGACCGATAAGTGTTATTATATCATCGCAAAGGGTTGAATTTTTCTCTCCCTCCACAGGGAGGCGAGAAATGCAAATAATTAGTTAGGGTGCTTCTATAGGCAACCTCGCCACCACCGATGTACGTAAAGATTATAACGTTACACATTGTGTTTTGCTTGCATTTCTGAAGGTAACATATGTTTCATAAATTTTGTCAAAAAATAAAAAATCAAGTATTTTTAAAACATCAAACTTTTATTAGAAATAATTTTATTTTTTTTAATAAGTGGGCTATTTGAGAATATAATTTAGTTATTTTATTATATGTAGGGCCCGTGCTGCTCCGCAAGGCGCAATTTTCATTGGACACCTCTCATAAGGGAATGTGCGGTGACAACATCAATTTCCCAGATCTTAGTCAAAATCTTACGGCTTAGTTGGTCCCAATTTTAGGCCGTCCAGCGTCCGTCGTACACTTTTCGTGCCAAAGGTGCCTAAAAGTCTTCAATAGCGAGTTTCCCAAATTAAAGTATTTCTCATCGTCAAATACAATAGATTTGTTGTTTGCAAATTAATATGCCGAAGATTTCGACAACATCAGGTGTTGCGTTGGGATGTATTTTTTACAATTTTCTCTTTTATGGTAGTTTTGACCACCTCTGGCCAATATTCTAAAAATAGTGTTGCCAGAAATTTGATTCTCTCTGGCTAGTTTCCTCACAAATGGTTTCTGGTTCCTTACACCAACCTTATTGTTTGTCCTTCTTATTACTCTTTTGCAATTCTGGAGGAAGACCAGTCTTGGTCTTCCTCTTTTCGAAAGGTTCATACAAGGGATACCCTGTTCGCATTGCGGTATCGTTCAATATACGGTCCTAACTGATACACATAAATATAAACGTAATTTATTAGTCCTGTAAGGCCAATTGTTGGATATGGCAAGTCAATTAAAAAAAGTTACAATTTAACATAAGGACATATTTTTAGAATTAAAAGAGACTAATTCATGTAAGTAGGTTAATTCCATTCAATGTAAAAAAAATCCGCAACGCTGTAGAAGCTTTAGGCTATATCTTTGTTTCAAAAAATACGCACTATTTCAGCTTTAGACATTTGCCCAACTAAATTATAAATAGTTTTTCTAGTTTCCAATTTGTAGGACATTAAATGATAAATTTGATCGCAAACTGACTAAGGATATCTATATGTTAAATTAAAACCTAGGAAATACAATTTTGTTTTAAAAGCCATCTCGATAAGTTGCAGTCATCTTATTTGAGACCCTTGAGTTTTTGGACAAATCATGAAACATACTTAAGGTGCTCCCACAGGTTTTTCAAGTTTCTCAGCTCTACAGTACATTTTTTCTATTAGTATTATACAAATTAATGAACATATTCCTCTTGGGATTTTTCATGAACAGAATTGTTGCTTGCAGTCATCTGCACCACATAAATATTTTGAACGACAACATACTCCTCTATTTAAAAAGAAATATATAATGCGTATTATTATAAAAATAATCATTTACCAACCAAATGCGGGAACAGAATTTTCCCGCGTGATCGCAATTTTGAAGAATGAGCGACCGAAGGGAGCGAATGCCTTGATCTGCGCAAACGCGGGAAAATGATTTCCGTAAGAGGTCTGTACAATATTTTCTGAAACGGACAAAACGATTAGCTCTGAACTAAACTAATTTCATTCCGTTTTTCACTAATTTCAAAATATGAAATAAAGCAGGGGCGTTCATTTCAAGTTAAAAAATACCCAATCTCTAAAACTGTGAATGTGTCACACTCCGCATCTAAGCCCAATGCGGTGGAAAGCTCTGGAATTTACATTTCCAATTGTACCAATTGTACGATAAATATGTACAATAATAATAACCCTGCTAGTATTGAATGTTGGTCACCGAGTCTGGAGTTAACATAATCTTTAAAAAAATGTCATTACATGTATGCAACAGTTTAGTTTGAGAGTTTTCTTACCTTTTTACGTTAAATAAATGCTTTATTAAATGTTGTTGCGTTAAAAATAAATAAATATTGAATTATTTATGTTAGTGTTTTTTTTAAATTATTTACCGGTTAACTAGTAAACCGTGAAGTCAGATTTCTGGTCGACAATAGAGTAAGTCAAAAGTCACTTACGAGGCGGTGAGTTGATAAATAATTTTATTTTTTAGAAACATGATATTATTTAATTTCGTCATGGATACAATCTATGAAAAGCAACTCATATCTCCCTAGGGAGATGTCAATTTTTTTCACCCTCAATCACATTTTTTTCTCCTTCAACCTTATGACCACTTGACAAATAGATCGTACAATTGACAAATTTTCCATTCAAGACGGTACTTGAAGATGAGCAATTTTGCGTCTGCTCATGGCCTCTACTGCCACTAGCAGATACCGACGATCTTACTTTTTCAGTCTCTTCCAGTCCAGCAATCACGCGTGAAATTTTATTCTTGGATGCCATGCTGTCTGCCAAGTAGCCTTCCGCTACTGTAGAGCTTTTCCATCCACCCAGACGCTTCAGATTGGTCATACTTACTCCTCCATCAGCTGCCAAAGTTGCAGATGTTCGTCTTAAACAGTGACCTGTGAAAGATTTCGGATTCGGCAAACACAAGTAGACAGCAATTTTTGACGGAATGCTGCCAAATGTGTTTTTCCCAACAGGTTGCACTGTACATTTTCTGTTTCTGTACGATAAAAAAAACCTTGAGACTCCTGCAGGACGCAAGCACACGTATTCTCTGATAAGCGACAACGCATTCAGTCTCTCCTCTTCAACTATAGTGAAGGATCTCTTTGCCAATGTTTTAGTGTCCGGAATCTGCACCACAATTACTGAACCCCTGTCACATTTTTATTATGACTTTTATATACTGTCAAACAACTCATAGCAACCTCGGAAATAAACATTGTGGATCGATACAATACCTAAAATTTTTACCAATATGTTTCTAAAAAATAAAATATTGTATGCACCACGGGAGCTATGGATGTTTTTTACCCTCGGTTGACTTACAAACCTCGGGCCAAAGGCCCTCGGTTTGTAATCCTGTCAACCTCAGGAAAAAAACATCCATATCTCCCTTAATGCATAAATATCTATTAATTTATAATCTTACCGTTTCTCATTATATTGAATTTGTTTAGAAACTTCAAAACTTCCAATTTTGTTTCTAAGTTATATGCACGTGTAATTTGCAGTTATTTTGACCGTGTGAGGCCAGAAGTGCCAAGTGGAAGGTAACGATTACCTAGGGTGGTTAAGCAGGTCATGGTGAGGGTTGAGGTAGTCCAGCGGGATCAAGTCAGATAGTCACAATATCGGTTGCACAGGTTTATTCAATTAAACTAAAGGTTACAGCCGTACCGATGTGCGTCTGCACATCGCTCCTACTTCATCTGCTCCAAGTGCCTTGACCGATTCGATCGTTGGCAATGATGCTGGCTATTAAATTGACAATCTTCACTTTACCAACTGCTGCTCGAAACAGTTGGGCCATTGTTTTGCCATACCATGTTCTTAAGTTTTTTAACCATGGGGTTGTTCTTCTTCCTACACTACAAGTTTCCCAGTTCCTTATCTTTATTTAGTCTTATTTCTACGTTAATAATTCTATCTACCCAGCTGACTTTCAATATTCTTCGAAATCGCCACATTTCGAATGTCTCGATTTTTTCATTAGTGTGTCTGTTACTGCTGCTACTTAACTCATTATTATTTTATGTTTTTAACCTATAATCCGTATATACAGCCGTGTTGTATTTGTATCAGGTCGTTACGTGCTAGTTTGACGGCCGCACGTGTGACCTTACTATATTGCCTTATTGCGGCCTTGCTAACGTAAGCTTACTAGAGTAATGACCTGTGTTGTATACCGTTATACTGTCACTTTTGAAAAGTTGCCGACAAAATGACAGATTTCGTTGCAGCAGACAACTATCAGAATAAGTTTACAACCATTTTGCATTCTGACATGCGCACAGGAAAAGCTTATCAAACCGTTTCTAACTTTCTGCTGGAACAAACCCATTTATGTGACTTTAATTAATTATTTTTTATGACTTTGTTGCCCTTGGCAACTTAAATTTAAAAAAACGCGCGGTTTTTAATACTGATATTAACACATTGCGTCGTGTTTCAAACAAGCAATATGATTTACCAATAAAAAAAATCATCATAAACTCTAAATTATCTGTATGATGATGCTGAGCTGATCCATCCACACGAATTCTACTTCTCGGCTCAATTCCACGGCTACCTCTCGGTTCCAGTCCTCTCCGGTAATTCCGACCGTCGTTCCCGGCTTCTTCGCGCTCGATTAGGTCGTCTTTTTCGCCTTAATCGGCCCCAAGACGGCCGACTGGCGGAGCCGGCCCCCTCTGCCGCCTTCGCCCCCACGATCGACGGCCCCGTTCGATTGTGGGATGCACTCGGCGGTGTAATTCGCCCCGGAACCGTCCGGCGGCACTAAATTAAGATTAAGTTGATAAATTCCGAATTCAGATTGAGTAGCCGGGGCCCGGCCGGGGCGGGATCTTGGGATGGGGGACTTGGGGGTTGAATGGGCGCTCGTTTATCGGATCCCGGCCGTGGGACGCATCATCAATTTTATAAGGCGCGATCCGGTCATAATCGGGGGTCACCCCGGACCCGAACAGAGGGTATGCTAGGGGTGGAAAGGGAGACGGTGAATTTTCAAGCGGGAGCGTCAGGATGATTGCTTTAGGAGAACGTTAATTGGAGATCGGCCGCGTGAGCAGATGACAGATTTATTCGTTCCGGAAGCCTGCGAGAGGTAAATGGTAAAGGTGAAGCTTCGTCAAATCGACATTGATTTGATTTTATAAGAATTATTATATTTACTCACAATCAGTTGAAAATATGTACATTTATACCTTTTAAAGCGGTCGGGAAGCGACTCATTGTATAATTTTATTTCCCGGCTAGCCGGGAAAGTTTTCTTATAAGTAAACAAAGGCGTCTCGAACGCCCTTCGTGTTTACGAATAACTAGAGGAAGCAATCTCAGGTGTAATTGACGCCCAAACCACGCACTTCGTTCACACACCTGTTATTGTTAAATCAAATTCCCGCACTAGATTCAAATTGACGTAAGATAGTGTATTCAATGAACCATAAATTACCTAGAAAACCAAAACACAAATTACCTATTTCTATAAATAAACAAAGGCGTCTCGAACGCCCTTCGTGTTTACGAATCATTAGAGGAAGCAATCTCAGTGTTACCATGACATACATCATCATATTCAAATCTACATAATTCATAAAGATAATGGCTTCTTCATTTCAAATCATAAACTGAGCACATAACGTACATATTATTGGGCAGACTAATTTATAATTGTATTAATAAATAAGTTGGATTAAATCTTAATAATTTAAGAACACGATGTATACAAATACTGGCTTCTTTATTTCAAATCATAAAACAAGCACATAACGTATATATTATTGGGAAGAATAATTTAGAATCGTATAAATAGAATAAGCTGGATTAAATCTCAATAATTTGAAAACATAATGACAATTTGTGGTTAAAGATCGCAAACAAGAAATAAGTGGAATTATTAAAACCCCGTATAACCAGAGATAATGATAAACGAGAAAATAAAGCTTGGTCTAATGACAAAAGAAGTTATTAATAACATCCAATGTTCCTAATAATAATATATTATTAGGATTATTATTATATATATATATATATATATATAAAGTCTATATATAACTTTACATAAACATTTCCGATTGATATAGCAGGAACTGTAATTTGACACAACTTGTAACATGTCTGACTGTTATGACTACTTGTGAGATGGGTACTTGCTGCGGTCGTGGGTGGAATTACTAATTGGCCTCAATCAACGTAGACAATGGGGCTTCAATAATTGCAATAGTGTGGACACAGACACAACCATGTGATTCGGGAAGATCGCGAAATATCTTTAGTAATCATGTATGCGTTATTGAGGATGTTTCAACATCTTTAAATAGTTCTATTTTTAATCATATCACTTGTCCGTAGTTAAATCGAGTGAAAGAGCATAGTAATAAATGATCTGAGAAACTAGAGATGCACGTGCACGTATAACAAACCCACTTAAATAAACCTCGTAGTCACAACCATTTTCAAAATATTAATTGAATAAATGAGATAATTTACAAATTCATTATAATCTTAATGAAATCTAGAAAATCAATTAATTCATGTCATAATCGTCAACGTGTGTTTTATTTCCCTGTATGTTACAATTATTTATATTAATTTACATCATCGTCAACCTGTGTTTTATTTCTCTGTATGTTACAATTTCAGTCTATAATTAAATAAACAAAAGAAATCCATAAATCTGTGCTTTCTTATATTAATCCATTATTTGTGTACGTTAAATAACACATTACCAATAGCAAACTACCTTGAGAGTTATCACGGTAGTTAATCAAACGTCACGATGTGTAAGTACTAAATACGATCACAATTCAGGAGCTAAAATAATCAAGAAATTATATAATAATTTCACGACAAAAACGACGAATAATAAAATAATTATATAAAAAATATATCGGAGCGTTACAACGTCAAGCCATGCTTTTCCTGTAAATTATATTGCCGAGTGTTATTTTTAAATTTTTGATTGACAAAATATTTGCATCTGTCAAAAGGACAAATTTATTATGTACCCTTGGCAACCATTTCACAGATCTTATTGATGAAATAATTTATTAAAATTTTATAAACCATGGTTGATTGTGAGTAAAATAGTATACAAACCTCGCGGGAAAGATCTTTCCAGCCTCGTGCTTATAGCTACTCGTGATCCGTTCGTAATGATCCGTTTCGCTGCTCGGTATGTAATGTACTATTACTAGTTATTTATGTTACAAGTACGCTAAATAGGTGTTTATGGACGCGGCCGGAAGATTAAATGGCGAGGCGTTAGCCGAGCCATTTAACCGGCCAAGTCCATAAAGACCATTTAGCGTACGTGTAACATACAACTTTTTTTTTAATTTGTACACATATTGATTTGAAAATAATATTGAAATATGTTATTTCCAACCATAACAACAGTGTTGTTGTTGACAAATTAAATTTGACAAAATGTCAGATATCGAAGATAATATCGAAGAAGATTATGATTTGCCACCAGAAGTTATCGAGCAAGCTGCACAAGCACAAAGTCGATTGATGCCCGTGAAGTCGGCTGCCATTTACGAAAAAACGTATAAGTTGTTTTGCGATTGGCGCAACAAAATGTCTGTTCGAAAAACTTCGGAACAAGTCCTTATGGCTTACTTAAATGAGAAATCGAAACAAGTCAAACCATCTAGTCTTTGGTCATATTTTTCAATGTTGAAGAAAGTGCTAAAAGTAAAGGAAAAAGTGGATATTAGTAAGTAAGTTCTAATATTGCTATGTATAAATTCAATACTAGATTTGTATAAATTGTTAGATATGCTAGTGCTCAAGAATTTTTGAAAAATATTTCCCGAGGTTACCGACCTAAAAAGTCAAAGGTATTATCTAAAGAAAATGTCATGGCATTTTTGAAAGAGGCTGATGATTTCCATTTTTTATTTGCAAAGGTAGGTAAACTGTATTTCTGCTAGACAAACTGATGTACCTATATCAAATCTTCTCAGCTTGTGGTTCTTTTTGGAGTTTTTGGTGCTTGTCGTCGCCAAGAACTTGTCAATTTGACGGTAAACGATGTGAAAGAGAATGGCTCATTTTTACGGGTGTTTCTTGGAGCGACAAAAACCGACAAAACAAGATCTTTCGTAATTACGAATGATGCTGATGGATTCAACGGTTATATGCTTTACAAAAAGTATTTGTCATTGCGGCCAGGTCATGTTAAAACTACAAGGTTATTTTTAACTTATCGCGGAGGAAAATGTACTGTACAGCCAGCTGGAATACACACAATAGCAAATATTCCCCAAAAAGTTGCCGAATATTTAAAACTTCCGGATTTTAAATTATACACCGGACACTGTTTTCGGAGAACATCGGCCACTTTGTTGGTAGAAGGTGGAGGTGATGTATTTGCGTTAAAAAGTCTTGGTGGATGGCGCTCAACGAGTGTAGCGGAAGGATATATTGAGGAATCGGAGTACCAGAAAATGGAAATTGCAAAGAAAATTACAAATTCGGCGAATAAAACTGCTGATGACATTCCATCTACATCATCTGGAATCGTCTCTAATAGCAATGAACAAACGATTATGAATGATATATGTGACGACGGAAGAATTACGCTTAGTGGACACTTTAATAAATGTACGTTTAATTTCAGTATTGTAAAGAAAGATAAATAATTTGTATGTGTTTAGATTATTATTATTAACTAAATAATAATTAATTCGCAATCTCGTTCTTCTAGTTATATCGTCCTCTCGTATCTCATTCTCTCTATCTCGTTAAACAGAAAAGTCCGCTGTGGCGGTTTTTAATGTCCGTTGCTATAAAACAAAAAATTTAACGTCCGTTGCTATAAAATATTGTAGCATTGCACATAAACGGTTGTTTAGATTGTTTGTTATAACGACGTTAATGACGTCTTTATGAATACAAATTAAAAAAAATGTATTTACAAGCGTTCATTTACGACAATAATGAGGATAATACCTGCAATCTGTAGTAGAAGTAAATGTAGCGACAGCTGCATTATTAATTTTGTCCTCTACGTATGCTTGTGAGTCTTTGTTTTCTAAAATGAATTCGATAAAAGACATTTCAAAAAATAGAATGGCTAATGAATCTAGATCAGCTTCTGCGTTATTAAAAGTGACTAAATACGAATCAGATATAAAAGTAGTGGGCATCCAATGTACTGCAGCAAAGTCTCTTTAAATGGTTTCGATTTTGGTATATGTTGTGTTCATTTTTTATCAAATTATGCTATCTGTTTATAATTAATTTCCTTATTAATAATGACGGCCCGGCAAGTTAGTCACTCGGCGAATATGGTTCGGACATTTTTGGCACGCTTCTTTGTCGTTTTTTTTTTATTCTGTCGACCTTTAAAAAGGTAAAAGTGTCCTGTAGAAAAAAACAGTGACCCAATTCTAGTTCTGTCGACATTTAAATTCAAGCCGGACTCTCTAAAGAAACATCAGTGCGTAAACCGAGCGTTGGTGTACCTAGTTACGTATAATTAAATAAGTACCTTTTAAAAATTAGGAAGAAAAAAATAAATGCTGCCCTTTTTGACGGAAAAAAATTGCTTCAGCTTTGCATGGCTCGCCTTGGCTCTTTCCACCCTGTAGTCCGTAAAGATGCGGATGAAAGGGTTAGCTTGCACCCCGCGCGAGGGATGCGCCGCCGCCTCCAACGTCGCTGCGGCATTTGGTTTTGGATGCAGAGTTGTTAAGTCTGCTCTAGTCTACGGTCAACCGCTGGCATAACACATCCATATTTATGTGCCCCACGTAAATTGGGTAACACTGTTTCTTGCATTCAATTAAAACGTCGCTGATTTATAATCGTGAGTATTTTAGTAGGAAATACTAGTACACGAATGAAGCAATGAGTCGGTGGGTACATGAAATAGTAAGTCCACAGAAAAAAAAAACATTCAGAATTATAAATAAGTTGAATTAAAAGTTGCCATATTAAAACGGATTCTTAAATATTTTGACTCATCCATGTAGTGTACGTAAAGTGGCATAAACCATCTCGATTGGAACGATTGTGTCGATATTCGTACAGATGGAGCCAACTCAAATAAGCAAAAAATAACAAAATATAATATTTATACTTTGAAACAAGCCAAAACCAAATAGTCGCCAATGACTGGTAAAGCAGCAGAACCGGTATCACTAATAAAAAGTATAGCGCGAAACTGCAGTTTCCACCATTATGTCCTGCATAGACAACCACTAGTGATAAAGAAGATGCCGCCATATCTAATATTGATTCTCGATGAAGCGGTAAAAATAATCAATTTCGTTATCTTACAATCTTCAGTCCCGATTGTTTTCAGTATTGTGTAAATATTATGGGAGCAGGCATAAAACACCACTGCTCCATACTGAGGTTAGATGGTTATCTCGGGGCAAGACCTTACCCTTACCTCGGGGCAAGATTATTCAAACTAAGAACTGAAGTACAAGCTTTTATGACAGACATTTCTTTTCAGTTAAAATACCGTTTGAGCGATGTGGCTTGGCTGTTCAGACTAGCCTTTTGGCAGATATATTTGGAAAAATTAATGAATTAAATAAATCATTACAAGGAAAACTGACTACTGTTTTCAATATTAATAGCAAAATAACCGCGTTAGAAACAAAAAATACATTTTTAGATTGTTGTGTTGGCAAGAGAGAACGAGAAAGCTTTTTTAACACTGAATGAATTCGTTGGTGAAACGGCAGAAATATTTGAAGAATTGATCAAATGTCTCCATGATATGCCCGCATCTTTTGAAACGTATTTTCCTGAAGAGCAGAATACAAAACTGAAAATGAATTCATGGGTTCAGAATCCTTTCTAACTTTGTAAATTTTAACTTTTCTTTGTTTCTTACACATGATTACGAATATCTTTTTGTAGATAAGTACAGCTTTATTAAAGATCAACAAAATAATATGAAAGAGCTGCTCTTTCATTACGTAACATAGATTTTAGTATTCTCAGGTTCATTAAAAGTGGGAAAGAGATCTTAACAAAAAAAATAATTTTACAAAATCATGTCTTAAAAACCTGAAGGTTCTCATTGACGCAACATGCTGGCTTTGATACGCCGGGAGGAGCTCTGTAGAAATGTATACCGCATTTTTTTTTCAGCCGTTGGACTTACAACGGTTATTTTGCAACCTCCTTTTTTTCTCTTTCTATCCAATGAACCACGTTCGTTGTTGGTGTCCTTGTTCCAACCTTAAGAAAAAGACCAGCTAAGTGAAGACGGCGTGTGCAGTCCTTTGGCCTTATCTAGTTGGGGGTGCGGCTCCACGTAGTTTAATTACAAGGCGGTAGGGTGAACTACGGGAAAGTTAATTTAAATTACGAAAAATGTATTGTATGTATGTATGTATGTATGTATATTTTATAATGTATGTATGATCTTTCTCTTTGATATTTCAGCGAAACGCTGATCTAAAGTCTAAAGTCTAACGTCGCTAATAATCGACGATGCCAGCGTCGTTTACACACACTCAATGACGCTCTGAAGGGCCCGAGAGAGCGATACCGTGTTTACATCACGGAGGCCCTGAATCTATAAATTCAACGGTGCCCTTTTGACTGGTTTCAAGCAAGCCAGACACAAATATTCAGATTTACCTTTTTAACAAATTGGGTGGCATAACAGTACCTAATAACAACGTAAATTTATTGTGGTAAATAAAATGGTACTCGTACAAATTAAACAGTATGTCATCATAACAAGGGGACGCGATGGGAGGTCTGATGCCGTGACGCCAACTTCGCAATGCTGTTCGACTCCGACGAATGTGTACACAAGCGCGCCTCGAACTCGAAAATTGGTGGTATGTCGGTTGGACCGGCAACGGTCCCTAATAATAACACAAACATAACTAAAAGAATGTGGCAGTACAAAAATAACAAAATATATATATATATATATAGAAATTAACGATGTGAAAGGATAAGTCAAAGTGAGATTATAAAACTTAACTAAACGTAGTGATAAACAAAAGGTAATAAGTTAGTGAATAAGTTTGAAAGTCATATCTGTTATCCGGTCTTCGTCGCTCGTGGCGTTCTCAGGTGAAGGAGGTTGGGGGGCTATTCGCAGTCGCTCAGCGCGCCTCGTGGTCCCTTGGACTCTGCGGGGTTGGAATCCCCTAACCGCAGCGTCGTCCTCGAGGTTTGTAGGGTCGCAGCCTGCGAGAACCGGCATTAAGACAGGAGGTGGTATGAGCACCACGCGTGAAATAAAAAAAAACTATTCTTACCTAGAGGTCTGTAACGGCCGTTACGTAATATTTTACTTTGACTTCAGACTTTGACAATCCTTTGACTGCTGAGTTGATTAGAGGGTAAAAAAACCAACTAGGCTACAGAACTATTATCACTTTTAATGGCGGTTGTTATCCAGATATTAATTCGGTTCTATTACCGACATGACCTGCGAAGTGTGCGATCTCTCAATCATTGATTATATTCCAGATTGGCGAACACGCTAACCGCTAAATATCAAGCATTGGTGGGCGGGGGGGGGGTCGCATTCATTATAGCGCCCGGGGTGCTTCTGCAGGCAACCTTGCAACCATTGTTGTGTGTCAAATTTATAACGTTACAATTGTTTTAGTGCAGGTTACCTTTTCACCCATAAACTCGGTGAAATTTGGTCGACGAAGCTCATCGCTTTTCGGAGAAAAAAAGTTATGTCCCCGCCCGATAACGAAATTAAGAGTTTGAATGTTCACATATTTTTCTAAAATAAACGCAGGAGCACGGAAAAATGTCCGTCTGTAATCCTAAGTGTAGGTTTTTATGAAGGAAAACAAAATAAAAGTTCCGTTAAGTGATTATTATTATTATTATTTTCTCTTTATTTCCACATCGTGGTGCAGGTATAATAAAAAATAACGTACGATACATGTGCATAATGCACCTTAAAATCACCTCGATGTTAAAAGCACTCCGCTTCGCACCATGCTCTTATACCCGGCGAAGAGAGCTTTAAAAGCACGGCTCTCTTATGTACTTGTATACAGGGTGTCCTAAATAGAGTATGATTGCATGGGTATCTTTCTTATTTTGAGAGCTAGAGAGAGATCTGGTTAAATGGACAATGTCATGCAATTTTATCTGCTGGTTTCAGATTATATTGAAAATTTTAAATTAATTTAAAATAAGAAAGTTGTTATTAATATCACAGAAACCGCCAACTTGACTTTTGTTTTAACTTGATTCTCATATTTGTGCGATCGAACCTAGTAAGTTTCATTTTAAACTTTTTTCCGCATCTGTAATAATTATGAATATATCGGTTTTTTTAAGAAAAATTTCAGTTTTTTTAGAATAACTTCTAAACTGCTCGGACTTTTGAATTTTTTTAAATATAATCTGAACCAGCATATAAAACTGCACAATATTGCATATTTAACCAGATCTCTAGCTTTAAGAATAAGAAAGATAGCCATGCAATCCTACTCTATTTAGGACACCTTGAATATCATAATATACTATTTCCGATATATTGTTTATCCAATTTTTTACCTTCAGACCGATCGGGTGGGCCCAAGCAGGATTTTATGCAGGTTCTGCATGATGCCATGCCATGATTTATGGCATGGTCCTCGCAAAGGTCATGAAATGACGGGACGCCGTTGAAATAATCATGTTATTTCACTACTAGTCATATAACACATTATTATGCCATATATCAGATTCTTTTTTACCAAGGTACAAAATAATGTCAATGTCAGATGAATTTTCAAAAATCCTCAAAATTCTAGTACGGTTTTAACCTTTAGATTTCTGTGTCAGGAGGTTGTTACCGCAAGTTAAACGGATTATGGCTACTTTATGGACCGGGTGAATAAAATGGATTAATTGGATTGGCCAGGGATTGATTACGTTCATTAAACCCGGCGCGTTGTTCGAAGCACCTTTTGTTGGAACGTTATTAACCGATTAGAATGAATCTGAATAAAGACGTTGTGACCGCGTGTGTATCTGGTCAAGTTCTCGGCTTTTAGGATGCCTTTTTGCAGTTCTCGGATACCCCTCGCATTTCAGGTGGTGTACAGCTCCGAACCAGAAATGAGACTCATTTTACATCATAATTACGCTCTCCCTTGTTATTTTTATATTATTTTATCATTTAATATTCAATTATTATTATTAGGTATTTTTCTTTCAACTTTGCCGTCGTTCCTTATATAAAAGTGCAATTATAATTGAAACAATGATATTGTGTTTATAAAAATGATGACACTGACAGTGGATAATTTTTATTGTTCTTAATTCTAAATTTAATTGTTTACAAGTGTTTAACAAATAAAATATTCTACATTATACATCTGCTATTGGTTTTTACTTTTTCTACAAGGCTCGCCAATTATTTCCTTGTAACGCCAGTGAAAACCCTTTTACCTGGCTTATTATGTCATAGTTATTTACTGAAGGGTCAGGAAAATGATCCATTACTTACTAGGAGCCACAGTGAAATACGAGGCACACTGTACCAAGTATTTTTCAGGGCTCCGAGTATTGTAAGGCATTTTACTGAGTCCTATATTATTATTTTTTTCTGAAACCCCCAATAAAAATAAAATTAATATTAATAAATTGAACAATAATAATAATTTAATAATAATAATAATAATAATAATTTAATAAATGAATAGGCGATGTTGTACGTATCTGTCGAGTAGTCATTTCAATTCACCAATGATTGTTTTAAAAGAGAAACTTTTATTTCGTCGTTTTTTTAAATTATGGATAATGAAAAATAAAAAGTAATAGCATAAATTGGCGCAGTATTTTTGTTCTACAAAAGAGTACATTACAGTTTTTCTCTAAAATAATTAGAGAAGACAATATTTAAAGATTTAAATGTTTACATGTAAATCCCTATTGTTGCCCGACGCACCACCCTGTATACTAAACTCCAAATGGAAATGCTGATAAATTATACCAACTCTTAAAATGTAATCAAATATTTTCAAATTATTGGAATATTTGCAAACGCTCTTCATGAATAAGAAACGATTCAATAAATTGCATTCCTTCGGTTTCAGGTGCGCACATTTTCCTGTTTTTTCTATTGTGTTTCCTCCACAAAGTGTGCACCATTGTTCTTTTGTGGCAGGAAACTCGCTCGGATTTAGAGGCCGGCACTTGCACGTCATAAAACCCGATGAGATTTGTCTCGCCTCGGTTTTGTTTTGCATTAGACTCTCTATTGGAATTTAAATTTTCATAGGCAAACGTACGCGCAACGAGATGAACTCTCCGAGTCCATCTCCAGTCTCTGCTCAATGGTTCGTTCTATTTTTCATTGAAGTGCCTCGAACTTTCGTCGGCCCTGTGACAAGGCACCCCTTTCTTGCATAATTAATAGTCGCCAATCAATCGGATTAATTCAGCTCACGCTTTAGCTCCATGATGGCGAATTAATTATATTTTTATTAGGTTAATTCCACCCCTCATCACCTGGGACAATTTGTCGCTTCCAATGAAGACGTCCTAAATTAACTCTTTCGGCATGGGCAGGACCCTAGTTGAACATTTAAAACACCGCTGTTTATCAACGGAGCGCAGATCTTTAGACATGGATAATTAAAGCGGCGTTCATTGTGTTGATGATTGCCTGAATTTAATTAAGACCAAAAATGTAAACGAGTCCCCAGCTCTGCATTAAGCGCTTTAACGCGTTCGCGTACTACTGTTTGCGTTAAGAGCAGCCTGATAATGATTTGTAAATATTGAATCGAATGCCGCAATTGCACAGCTGGTTGCAGGAAAAAAACAGATTATTTTATCGCGACCGAGTTGGCACGTTGACATGTACGGATGGCAGGAATTATGTCGGTTATTGCGGGCACATCCAGTGACCGTCCCTAGGGAAGAGGCGGTCCAGTAATTCCGCCAATTTCATCCAGCTCAGCTGACTGATGGGGCAAAGCTGGATGAATCGAAATGCATAACGGAATTTAGTGGGTTAATGACTTAATTGGACGTGCTTATTATTCTCAGTATTTTCCACAAATTGCATTTAATCGCTCGGGCAGATCTAGGGCGGGTGCAGGAATATCAGATTAACCGCTAATGTCCATAGATGGCGATGCGCTCACCATAACAGAAAAAAATATGTATACAAATTTTATTCAATTAACTTCGATTCTTTTTAGTCAGTTTTCTGTTTCATTGATTTCTCATTGTTATCGAAGGGGTAGGAAAACAGTAGAAAATAAAAACAAGTCCAAATTTCAAACCCAGTAATTGAGATTCATATTTTGTCTCATTTTTATACCATATTATTAATTATACCACAGGTGCATATGGGGTGTCCCATGCTGTGAACCCTATATCTAGACAATCCACAATGATCGCCGAAGCCTCGTCGAAAACCCACCGAAGAAGAGGTCCAGCGATGTTGGATTGAAAGGAATACTTGAATCGCTTCACGGGGTGGGACGATCAAATGTTGACGAAGTGATCATCACAGATTAGTTGTTTTCGAAGAAGAACTAAACGTCCACACGAGGCTAACACTACGACATTAACATCAATATTCAAGGTCACTGGCCTGCCGAGTACCTACTAGTACTACCCAACAAATCTACTACCCAATCAGGTTTCATTCATTGACTCACCCTGTATATATTTTTAGTTGCTTCTTAACTAACCAGTAAACTATTTGACTCTGCAAACTATTTGACTCATCCTTATTTTTTAATTGTCCTGTACATTATATCGACGTTCTTACTATTGCTAAGAATTTATCTGAAAATGAAAAATGAATAGTTGCACCACCCTGCAATAACCATATGTCTACTCTGTTCTGAAGCGAAATTTCTTCCAATAATCCCAGATACCCGTTTTGTAAAATAAAATAGTTAAGGCTCGGATTGCAACGGTTCAAACCCAGGTGTACAAATTCTCATAATATGTAGGAGTCATATTTATTTGTCTCATGATTTAGTGATAGTTTTTTTACGTTATGTTTGATTTTTGAAATCATTATCGTAACAATTTAATTAGGTTTGTTTTATGGGTAATGCGTCTGTTAGTCATTTTTGTTAGTAAGCAAACGAGAGGTAAATAAATGGCAGTTTTATTACTCATATATAACGGTATTTATTTAGTTATCTTAATTCAAAAATAAAATAAATCATTCGAAGAGAGAAAATATAAATAAATATTCAATAATTAATTTAAAAAAAAAATGAATTAAGATAAGTAAATAAATAACATCCCATTTGAGTAATAAAACCGTCTTTTATTTACCTCTCGTTTGCACAACCTCTTAAAATGAATGAATCACATTAAATTCATATATCTGTGTTTTACTTACTATCAAAAATGACTAACGTGTGGACGTTTAGTTCTTCTTTGAAAACAACGAATCTATGATGACCACTTTGTCAACATTTCAACGTCCGACCCCGTGGAGCGATTCAAGTATCCCTTCTAAATCCTGCATTGCTGGACCTCTTCTTCGGTGGGTTTTCGACGACCCTTCGGCGATCGTTATGTATTATATCGATGCCGAGTACACAGCATGGAACATCCGAATATATACCTGTGGTATACTTAGGCTTCTCTGCTATGCAGTTCTCCATGAACTGATATAATCACCCTGTTAACCGTACACATATTCCAACCACACAGATGTGGTTAACCACCTATCTGATATACTGGACCAGTTCATCTTTGGACTTACGGCTACCGTGGCTAATCTATCAAAATATATCTATCATTGAATAGGCCTATTTGGGATGAACAAATTTTATTTAAAACACTTTTTGATCCGATGCGTAGTTTTTGAAATATTTCGGCGTCTCAAGATCACACCTTGTATATGTTTTTCTATTATAGTGAGTTAGGATGAGATTTATTTTATTTTGAAAAATGAGCTAAGAAGTAATTATTAATACTACTGTTGGAAGTACAAAGTGATATTGCGGACTTCAAGTCCCAAAATATCTTCAAATTGTGCCCAGAAGGTCCTTCAGTACATCTCATCACTGCATAAAAATTCATTAGCATTTGTGTCTACCAATAAATATCAATGCCACGTTGTGGATAGGAACGAATTACATAGATTAATTTATGCAGTAAAATGTCTTCAAATTGTGCGGAGAAGGTCCTTTAATGTATGTCATCATCGTGTGATATTAGCATTTGTGTCTACTAATAATTTTAGTCAAGTGATCCGTAAACTTTGTGAGGCAATGTTATTCAAATTGGATTATAGTATAGTTTGATAAGGTTCAATTCTACTTCTAACATTCTAACTACTTATGCACATACATACAGTTGAATCAATTTTAATACTGAGATTACTTGAATATCGGAGTGCTGAACAATTTCATTTATAAAATTAAAATGATCCAGAATATCATTGAATTAGTAATATCGAGATATTTATTCCCATAATGTGATCGAAATAACTTCAACCCTGAATCGATACTATTCTTTGGAGACGTTGTTAATTAATAAAAACACCACGACCATCAAATGTTTTGCGACATAGTAAAGAAATGGATTTTACAACATTCTGCTGTCAGTACGAAAATGTTGCCAGAACAAGGTATAAAATGCAATTGAGCTCGACCCACTGCTCAATTACTGCGTGAGGAACCTGCATTTCTACCGTTATGATTTTTGCTCCATTCATAAGCGATCATGGCGCTGTGATGTCACTAGATATGGTAGTATGGATAATTGACTTTTAAATTGTTAGTGTTCTTTACGTTTGATTTCATTGTGTACATAAATACCCAAGAAATTATTGCTCAAAAAATATGAGTCTTCGTAGGGCAGAGTAACGTTCTGCGTCGCGTTCATTGGAAATCTAACTAATTTAATTTAATATCAGCACTAGTATTTATGGCGTTCATAAATCTTCACTCTTACACCCCGGTACCTATGCGAATCTGTTTTCGTCACCATTCCCATGTTAATCATTTTCCACTCAGCATATTTCCCACTTTTAATGCCGACTTATGGAATTATCGTAGTTTTTGGAAAATCGCAATTTTTAGTTTTTTTAGAATAATTTCTAAACTGCTCGGACTATTGAAAATGTTTCATCAAAATCTGAACCAGTATACAAAACTGCATGATATTGCCCATTTAACGAGATCTCTAGCTTTCAAAATAACAAAGATACCCATGCAATCCTACTCTATTTAGGACAGCCTGTACACTGTTCTTGAAGTTATGGCAATTTCGAATGATAGAAGATATTAAGGAAATAAAATTTATTTTTAAATATTTATAATTTTTTTTTTATTTTTACAATGAAAATGTAAAGTTTTTTTTTAATGGTTAAAATGAATCTATTAAATAAATACAATAATAGGTTGAAATTTAAACACAAGGTTCTTGCGTTTCGCAAATTATTTTATCTACTATTATTTAAAGAATGATTACATTTGACATTGAATTTCGTGTAAAATTGATGATAAAATGTAAGATTCATGTATAAAAAGTCCGTTCATTCAAGTAGTGGTGTAACGTGAAGTTTCAACGTTAGCGCGCGCCTCTGCATTATCCTCCTTTGAGCGCCGCCTATGGTCATTGCTGACCGAGGCGCTGCTCGCGGCGGAATTTTTGGGCAGCGTTTTCGCGAGCGGACGAGACGGACCGGCCATTTTTGGTGTGAATTTAACTGCAGCAAGACACGCGCACGCGAAGAGATATATCGACAAAGGTCGATCTGCAATTAGAGCGGGAGTATTCTGTTTGCGTTAGGAGGATCCGTCGAGGACGATTCTCTCCCAAGGGGGAATATAGTGGTGTCGCAGTTTTAGTGGTCGGAAACCCCTTGCACAAGGGTAAGTTAAGCCCCGCGCGCACGCTTCACGTACTACGTTTCTTACTGGGTAAATTGTTTTATAGGGTTCTAGTGGGAGGCGGTATACGCAACCTACGGCTAACCTACGGCTAAATTACGGCCAGTGGTCCCGGTTTTTTATTACGGACGGCGAGTTGACGGCGCTGTCGTGTCCACAGGAGGAGGTTTTGCCGCTGCGTGACGTAGCCAACAGTAGTGGCCAATATCGCAAAACCGTGCGTCAACCGTCGCGCGGAACGTATAAGCCAGTGGCGGCGCCCGGAGTGGATCGCCGTGGGAACGCCGAGCCTCCAAATCATTCTACGTAATCACTCATATGTCACATCATTCCATTTGTCAATTGTATTTAGGGCGTTGACGGTCTCTGCGGTAAAGGTAAGGCGTGAGCGGAAATACGGAGACTGCGTAAATAGCGGGGAATAGGGAAGCGTTGGTACCATCGTCCTTTTTCTTCGGGTAAACCCTCCATTTCGCGAACCGCCCCCGCAGGGCATCGGGACGTCTGAGACCACAAGGGGTCATCGCACATTTCCATTCCCATTAATCATTTTGATAGCCAGATTTAAGAACAAGTTTACAACAATATTGTTAAATGACCATTTAGTTTTAAATAAATCTTCTGTTGTTAATTGTCAAACCATAGTTTTTCTCTATTTCATTGTTTACCAGCGTCTGAGGTAAAGCCTCCTTATCCTTCACAGTTGGGACCAGGAGGCGTGATCACCCTCTACTGGTGCGGTAATTGTGTGGCGCCCATTTTATACTTTACCATCCGAACCCCGCCGTCTCCACTGATTAAACGGCTAGCGGCCCGCGCCAGTAGAGTTATTTGGGGGGTTGACAGTTTTGACAGGAAGTAAGCGCCGCATTTTGGCGCCCAACGTGGGGCCCGATTGTATTTTGGTCTTGGTGCAAGTTTGTTCTTGATCTACGGCACTCGTTTAGTAAAAAAAAAAAAAAAAAAAAAAAAAAAAAAAAAAACTTTGTAATTTTCTTTTTTCAATTGTGATTTTTTTAACTCGCTGAAACTCGGGTACGGCGTAGCAGCGGCTTTAGTAACCACGGTGCGCTACTTAGTTTCCGCGATTTTTTTTGGATGAATTTTTAGGGAACTTTACTTTGCAATCGGAGTACTTATCATTGTTGGTAGCGTAGTTGACGCTGTTTGGTGACCTGGGAGGTCAATGTCTTTTTTGTATAGAGTACGAGAAGCGTTTGCAAGTAAAGCCAACCCGTGTCGAATTTTTAGTTAGGTTAGGTTTAGTTGGGTATAAGTATTTTGGCTATTTTCTATTTATTTGTCTTTTCTTTCCACTCACCCCATAGTAATCATGGCTAATATTGGCGGGACCATGAAGGTCAAGTCCCTTTCTAAGGCTGAGCTCGCATATGAGCTTAAATATCGTGGATATCCCGAAGGCTTAGTAGATGAGATGCGAAAAACCCTTAGCAACGTCCTTAGAGTAGAGCGCGGGGGTGCGAGTTTGCATTACCCCAAGTATCCTTTCCCATATAAAGAAGACCTTGATGCAGTGACACTGGGATGTGACTCATTGACGAATACCATTAGCACCTTCACCGGTGTGGCAAATAGCAGCGGCTATTCGAACATTCTGAGCACATTGGCTCATCTCGCCGCTAGAATAGATAGGTCTACACCTACGACGGAGGAGGAGAAGACAAGTCGATCGCAGATGTTGGTGACCCTACAATCGTTACAATCGGACCTGGAGGACAGAGTTAAAAGGGTGAGTCAGCCTTCTATTCCACCATTAAATTTGTCGCTGATTGCCTCGAGCCCACTAGCGCCTAGCGGGTGCGCTAGTGATTCGTCCAGTGACGATGACCCTCTACCCGTGGTCTCGAGTACACCGTCGCGTACACCGATCAAATCAGTCCCCGTCTCGCAGTGGAACCTAAAGTATTCTGGGGAAGCGTCGGACATGTCCGTCTGCACTTTTGTAGCTAAAGTAGAGGAGCTGCAGGTGGCCCGTAACGTGAAGAAACCTCAGCTATTCGCGTCCGCGTTGGATCTGTTCAAGGGTAAAGCGCTGTTGTGGTATTCGGCCGTCCGTAGGAGCCTAGTGTCTTGGGAAGATTTGGTGGCGAGACTCCGCGAGGAATTTCAACCGGTGGATTTCGCAGATCGACTATTTGACGAGGCGAGGGGTCGGACCCAGGGGCCGAAGGAAACAGTTGGTACGTTCCTTACGGTGATGAGTGTCTATTTCGCGAGGTTAGAGGACCTCGGGGTCAAGTTGACTGAGGAGGTTCGTTTGAAGATGGTTACGAAGAACCTAGCTCCATTTTACCTCCAGCGATTGTGCTTGGTAGACGTGAAGTCGATCGACGAATTACGGAAAATTGGTCGCTCTATCGAACATACGCGAGCCATGACCGAAGCGTACAAGAGGCCTCCACAGAAACACGAGACTTTAGAACCCGATCTGGCTTACGTTGACGTGAACAGTCGGGGTGGTTTTTCAACCCCTGCGAAGACACCAGCTCGGCTGGGTGTAATGTGCTTCAACTGTCAACGAGAAGGGCATATTGCGCGGGATTGTACCGAGCGGTCGAGCAGACGTTGTTTTGGTTGTGGTCAGCGCGGCGTAACCAGAGCGTCATGTTCGCAGTGTTCGGGAAATGCCAGACGGTAGGGCGTGTAGGTCTAACGCCCCACCCAAGATTGGAGACCACAGAGGGTACGTTTAGCAGAGAGAGGGCTCGCCTTGATTTTATTTTGGATAGCGCGATAGGTGATGAACGACCTTATTTGAAAGTGGATGTGTATGGTGTAAATATGTTAGGTTTATTGGACACGGGTGCAACACGCACGGTTCTAGGATCCCTTGGATGGAAGCAGCTGGCCCAGTTAGGTTTAGAATTGTTGCCTTCCACCGTGGATTGTACGGTGGCGAACGGCGAGAGATGCGAGAGTTTGGGCAGTTGCAGGATTCCTTTTAGCGTGTTGGGTCGCGTAATAGTACTCGAAGTGCTCGTTATTCCCGGCGTTTCGCATAGGTTAATTTTAGGCATAGATTTTTTTAAGGAGATGGGAGTAGTCCCGAATTTGCGTAGTGGTGTTTGGACCTTTGCAGAGCAGGCAGTTCTGGACGTGATCGATGAGGATTTAGGATTGAGCTCGGGGGAGCAGTCCATTTTGTCAGGCGTAATTTCAGCTCATTTTAGCGGAGAGCAGAGGCAGTTGGGTCGGGCGACGTTGGCGGAGCACACGATTTCCACCACATCATCCCCAATTAAGTCTAGAAACTATCCAGTGTCTCCGGTGATGCAGGAGCAGATTGACAAGGAGCTTCAAGAAATGTTGTCTTTGGGAGTGGTAGAGCGTTCTAACTCACCGTGGTCATCTCCGATCTTGCTGGTGAAGAAGAAGGATGGCACCTTTAGGTTCTGTGTCGACTTCCGCAAGCTGAATCAGGTGACTGTCAAGGATAGCTACCCCCTACCCTACGTCACCAGCACCTTAGACAAACTGCGCAGCGTAAAGTATCTGACGTCGTTGGATATTAAAAGCGCGTATTGGCAGATACCCATGGCTCAATCATCAAAGCAGTACACTGCTTTTGCAGTTCCAGGGAGAGGACTGTACCAGTTCACTAGGATGCCGTTTGGGCTGCATAACGCCCCAGCAACCTGGCAGAGACTTATTGACAGCGTGATAGGCTACGATCTCGAGCCGAATGTTTTCGTCTACCTGGACGACATCGTCGTGGTAGCGGATTCCTTCGCAAAGCACATGTCAGTTCTTAAAGAGGTACTGCGTAGAATCCGTGCAGCTGGCCTGACACTGAGTGAGGACAAGTGCCATTTTTGTCGTTCGGAATTAAAGTACCTGGGGTACATAGTAAATCGAAGAGGTCTTCATGTGGATCCGGGCAAGGTGGAAGCCATTGTCAACATCCCCCCACCAAGGACGAGCACGGAGGTAAGGAGATTGGTAGGAATGGCTTCGTGGTATAGACGATTTGTACCTAACTTTTCTACGATTATCGCTCCGATCACTGCGCTGTTGAAGAAGGGCTGCAAGGTAATTTGGTCTGAGGAGTGCGAGGAGTCGTTTCGTACTATCAAGGAGCATCTTATCAAGGCCCCAATCCTCACCTGTCCTGATTTCACTCTGCCATTTACAGTGCAGACCGACGCGAGTGGCCACGGGCTGGGTGCGGTTTTGACGCAGACACACCCCGATGGCGAGAGAGTCGTCAGCTACATCAGTAGGTCTCTTATTAGGGCAGAGCGAAACTATTCGGCGACGGAGCGGGAGTGTTTAGCCGTTATTTGGGCAGTGGAAAAGTTTCGCCCCTATCTCGAGGGATTGTCCTTCAAGGTCATTACTGATCACCATAGTTTGGTGTGGTTACAGAATATGAAAGATCCCACAGGTCGTTTGGCGAGATGGTCAGTCCGAATGCAGCAGTACGATTTTCAGATTGTTCATCGGAAGGGTAAGGACCATATCGTTCCGGATCTTTTATCACGAGCTGTACCCGAAATTAATGGTTTGACCGAAGTGTCTGCATTACAGGCTAGGCCAGTAGTAGATAAGTGGTATGCCAGAAGGAGAGAAGATGTCCTGAGACATCCTCTTAAGTTTACGCAGTATAGGGTCAGCGAAGGAAGACTTTTTAGGTACGTCAAAGAGCGTTTTGGGTTAGGAACCGGAGTGGACGAGTGGAGAGAGGTTGTGCCGAAGGAGGATCGCGGACGAGTACTGCGTGAATGTCACGATGTGCCCACGGCCGGTCACATGGGTGTCTATAAGACGTTTGGGAGAGTGGCTGATAGATACTATTGGCCCAAGATGCGTGCAGACGTGGCCAAATATGTTCGCCGATGTCCAGTTTGTGTTCGATATAAGCCGCCTCAACAGAAACCGGCTGGGTATTTGGTACCGAACCGAAAGGCAGCTCGCCCATGGCAGATCATTAGCAGCGATCTCATGGGGCCGTTCCCGAGGTCTACTAGTGGATATTCGTACTTATTGGTGGTAGTAGACACATTTTCAAAGATGCCTTTGATCTTTCCGCTTCGCAAGGCCACGGCCCCAGGCATAGTGAAAATCATCGAGGAGAGAGTGATTCTGTTTTTCGGAGCCCCTGAGGTCATTCTGGTGGATAATGGACCGCAATATAGGAGCCGAGAGTTTCGACAGCTTTTCGAGAATTATGATGTGAGGGTGAGATACAATCCCCATTACCACCCCCAAGCAAATCCGACAGAGAGGACCAACAGGGTAATCAAGACTCTGGTGGCGATGTTCGCAAAGGAGGACCATCGTCATTGGGCGGATAAGCTGTCACATTTAGCGTGTTCGATTCGCAGTGCTAAACACGAGGTGACCGGGTTCAGTCCATATTTCATGAATTTTGGTAGAGAAATAATATTGTCTGGGTCGGTGTTTGATAAGCAATCGATTATTGGTGACCAGCTGATTGGTGCCGATGAGGTCGTAGAGGATCCTCTAATCCGGCATGAGAAGTTGAAAGCGGTTTACAGCCAGGTTCGGCAGCGCATGCGCACAGCAGACGTGCGAAACCAGAAATATTATAACTTACGTCGGAGACCAGACGAGTTCTTCACGGGACAGCAGGTTCTGAAGAAAAACTATGTACTGTCGGATGCCTCAAAAGGGTTTGCGGCAAAGTTGGCCCCGAAGTTTGTAGGACCGTACAAGGTGCGGAAGAAAACAGGCCAGTGGACCTATGAGCTGGAAAACGAGGCAGGGCAGCCTGCAGGGCTTTGGCATGCGAGGGACCTACGTCTGTTGGTACGGGACTAATAAGCCCGACCTCTACTCATCCTCATTTCTTCTTTCTTTCTTCCTTCTATTTCTTATTTGTTTCGGGTAGTTAGTAGGCAGGAACTCGTAAGGTAGTTCCTTCTTTCCGGGAAAGGGGGGGAACTGTAACGTGAAGTTTCAACGTTAGCGCGCGCCTCTGCATTATCCTCCTTTGAGCGCCGCCTATGGTCATTGCTGACCGAGGCGCTGCTCGCGGCGGAATTTTTGGGCAGCGTTTTCGCGAGCGGACGAGACGGACCGGCCATTTTTGGTGTGAATTTAACTGCAGCAAGACACGCGCACGCGAAGAGATATATCGACAAAGGTCGATCTGCAATTAGAGCGGGAGTATTCTGTTTGCGTTAGGAGGATCCGTCGAGGACGATTCTCTCCCAAGGGGGAATATAGTGGTGTCGCAGTTTTAGTGGTCGGAAACCCCTTGCACAAGGGTAAGTTAAGCCCCGCGCGCACGCTTCACGTACTACGTTTCTTACTGGGTAAATTGTTTTATAGGGTTCTAGTGGGAGGCGGTATACGCAACCTACGGCTAACCTACGGCTAAATTACGGCCAGTGGTCCCGGTTTTTTATTACGGACGGCGAGTTGACGGCGCTGTCGTGTCCACAGGAGGAGGTTTTGCCGCTGCGTGACGTAGCCAACAGTAGTGGCCAATATCGCAAAACCGTGCGTCAACCGTCGCGCGGAACGTATAAGCCAGTGGCGGCGCCCGGAGTGGATCGCCGTGGGAACGCCGAGCCTCCAAATCATTCTACGTAATCACTCATATGTCACATCATTCCATTTGTCAATTGTATTTAGGGCGTTGACGGTCTCTGCGGTAAAGGTAAGGCGTGAGCGGAAATACGGAGACTGCGTAAATAGCGGGGAATAGGGAAGCGTTGGTACCATCGTCCTTTTTCTTCGGGTAAACCCTCCATTTCGCGAACCGCCCCCGCAGGGCATCGGGACGTCTGAGACCACAAGGGGTCATCGCACATTTCCATTCCCATTAATCATTTTGATAGCCAGATTTAAGAACAAGTTTACAACAATATTGTTAAATGACCATTTAGTTTTAAATAAATCTTCTGTTGTTAATTGTCAAACCATAGTTTTTCTCTATTTCATTGTTTACCAGCGTCTGAGGTAAAGCCTCCTTATCCTTCACAGTTGGGACCAGGAGGCGTGATCACCCTCTACTGGTGCGGTAATTGTGTGGCGCCCATTTTATACTTTACCATCCGAACCCCGCCGTCTCCACTGATTAAACGGCTAGCGGCCCGCGCCAGTAGAGTTATTTGGGGGGTTGACAGTTTTGACAGGAAGTAAGCGTCGCAGTGGGTTTAATACATAAGCGAGATACGAGCGAGTGCTTTATTCATTATCAAAATTCAAGCATGAGTTCATAGATAATGAATAGAAGAAGGGATGAGGTAATCCCAGTAGTGCATCGTAGGTCATCCGTCGTGCATATTTTCATAAATCACAGATTGAGTATTTCAGTGGTGTTATGGCAAAACATGTTATCCAAGTTTGTTATTTTTCAGGAGAAGCAAAAACAGTTTTGTATTTATAATTGTGAATGTAGATCAGAATGCATCATTGCCATAGTTATTTATAATTTGTAATTTTTGACAACACTAAACCACTTGATCAACTTAAAGTGTACTTTATTTGTAATGCCAAAGAGTGCACTTAAAAAAAAGGCATATATCATGTTTTGCCATAACACTACTGATTTGTATGTTTTAGAGTAGTAGTAGTAGTAAGTGACTGTATTTGTAAGGGATATTATCTCTAACCGGCTATCGACCAACTGGGGTCTTTCTGCCGTGTGATTTGTGTAAGTGTCTGTATTGAGTTAGGGCTTGTTGCTCTAGAACAGCGGTTCTCAAACTTTTTGAGCGGCGGAGCCCTCCAAAGGCATACAAATTTCCACGGAACCCCACTGGTTCAATAAGCATATGTATGTGCATATGTATATATATATATATATATATATATATATATATATATATATATATATATATATGTATTTCATATATATTGTATATCAATAAAACTGATACTAGCCAATCAGTACGTATTGGTATCACTTTCTCCATGAAAGATCAAATGATGGACCCAAATTTCTGGCCAAATGGACTATCTATTCGACGTTACTATTTCCCAAGTAAACAGTCATCGACACCAAATTGACAACTAAGGTCTGCAATTTTCGCCTCGGCGCAGAAATCGCAAAAGCATATTGCCATTATACACCAAAATGTTCAATCAATAGGAAACAGCGTCAATAAAATTGAGTCTATGCTTCATGAGAAGGAAAACAGGAACTGTCAAATATTAGCACTATCTGAACACTGGAAATCAGATGAAGAACTAGCCGCATACCACATCGATGATTTCAATCTGGCCGCATATTTCTGCAGGAAAAGTGGATCGCATGGGGGTGCTGCAGTATATACTAGGAATGGGAACGCTGTAAAACCCTGTGAAGTAATTAATAAGCTATCTTTGTGCAATGTATTTGAATGTGCTGCTGCAGAGATTACAATTAATTCATTTAAAATTGTAGCAGTTTGTGTTTACCGCCCACCTGATCATGATATAGGAGTATTCTTAAGTAAAATGTTCGAAATATTTGAATACCTACTTGCTAAAAAGACTTTATATGCCATAGCCGGTGATTTCAATATTGACTTCTTATCAAGTGGTAAGAACATCACAGATTTCTTATTATTGTTAAAATCTTTTAATGTTTTTATCAACATCGACAGCCCCACACGAGTTTATCATGGTGGTAGCAGTAGCGTGGATAATATTTTAACTAATTTTGAAGTTGTATCTGCTGCAGTAAATGAATATCATATTTCAGATCACATGTCACAAAAAATTGACTTTACCATTGACAGGCAGCTGGATAGCTCTCTGGACTGCCCAGGCAAATATATGCATTGTTTAAATGATCAAAACATAGAACAATTCCTGTTACACTTAAATAGGGAAACATGGCAACAAATATACGAGGTACATGAATACGATGTTAACAAACAATGGGATATCTTTTCAAGCATATATGGAGAGAACTTTAATTACTGTTTTCCATTGAAATATACAAGACATCCAAAAAACAAACTCGGTAACAATGACGCTATATTTAAGAACCCTAATATTGTAAGACTCAAAGGACTGTTAAATACTTTGCATGTCCTGTGTCAATTTGTACCAACATACAAAAATACGTACAATAATGTTAAGAGAGAATATAACACTGCTTTGGTCGAGGCCAAACAATCTCATTTCCATACTAAAATCATGTCCTCTGATAATAAAAGTAAAACTATGTGGTCAATCGTAAATTCTATCAGTTCGCTGGGCAAAAATAAATCAAATGAGGTAAAGTATTCAGGTAATACTAACAATGCAGCTGAAGCTTTCAATGAATTTTTCATTAATATTGCGCCCAATCTAATTAAACAGCTACCAAACTCTCAATACAAGTGCAACATCAACAGAGTCGTCAACTCAATTTACACTCAGGATGTAACTGAAAAAGAAGCAGCAATCGCCATTAATCAACTAAATAATAACCATAGCAGTGGATTTGATAATATTTCCCTTGTCTATAATTAAAAGAACCTCACACTTAATTCTAAAACCACTTCTTTTTATATTAAATAACTCAATGAAATTTGGTATTTTCCCTAACGAATTAAAATTAGCCATAGTTATTCCCCTTTTTAAACATGATGATCCGCAAAAGCTTGAAAATTATCGCCCCATCAGCTTGCTAACTTCTTTCTCGAAAATATTTGAGAAAATTATGTGCAACAAAATAAGCCGTTTTTTCACAAAAAACCATCTATTTAGCAATTGTCAACATGGCTTCATTCAAACCCGTAGTATTGAAACGGCTTTATTTGATTTAGTGCAGTCAATCCACGGTGCTTTGGAGGCTCGGGATGTTCCTTGCGGTATATTCCTCGATCTCTCCAAGGCATTCGATTGCGTGGATCACGATATTCTGGCCCAAAAACTGGAGTGCTACGGTATACGTGGTAGTGCGCTAAATTGGGTCAAAAGCTATCTTGAAGGGAGACTTCAAAAAGTAAAAATAACACGCCATGGCCAGTCTTTTTTTTCAAAGGCAAGGGGAGTGGAATTAGGCATTCCACAAGGAAGCATCTTGGGTCCACTTCTTTTTATCATCTATATCAATGACATGCCGGACGTAATCCAAGAAACTAACCATAAAACCACCCAGTACGCAGATGATACTAATATTTTATTCATCGGCAAAACAATGAGCAATGTTTATAAAGAAATAAATTTTCACTACTCACTTATTGAATGTTGGTTGATTGCAAATAGATTAATTTTAAATAAGAATAAAACAAATTGCGTCATTTTTACTACAAGTCACTCTACAATACCTGTACCAGATACAATATCTATGGGAGGTACTCCAATTCAGACTAGTAACAATACAAAATGCCTTGGCATCTATATAGACAATACCCTAAACTGGTCCAGGCATGTTATGTATTTGGGGAAAAGGCTGAGCTCAGTGTTATATAGCCTCCGAATTACTAGCGATCATTTAAAGACAGCCTCATTAAAGATCCTTTATTATGCTAATTTCCAATCACTAATGAAGTTCGGCATAATATTCTGGGGCGGTGGTGGCTTAAATTTGCACAAGATATTTCTACTGCAGAAACGGGCTATGCGAACTATATTTAAAATGAATTTTCGAGAGTCGTGTAGAGGGGTCTTCAAGAAAAACAAGATACTAACTACTCATGCACTTTATATCAAAGAATGCCTGATGTTCATATTTAAAAATAGAAACAAGTTTGCAAAATACATGAAAGCACACGATTACAGCACTCGTTCGTGTGCTTACATGTATCCGATCCACTCTTTAGCAATGACCGAAAAAGGCACCTCATATATGTGCATGAAATTTTTCAATAAACTTCCCAATTATGTCAAACAGATGACCGAGATGAGGGCTTTTAAGAGGGCAGTTTTGGAGCTGCTTGTCAATTGTGAACCATACAACATATCGGATTATATGGAGCTGTAATGTAAATGCTATGTAAATGTATATGTGTGTGTACTATTATGTACAATTTAATATTGACAATTTTCATTTTATTATTATTTTATGTAATGATCTTTTGAAATAAATATATATCTATCTATCTATCTATCTATTTAAATATATTTTATTTTTAGTATTTTAGTTTATATAAATAAATATAAACAAAAAGAAAGAATGAAATTATTTGTTCTTCAATAAAATCATTTATTTATCAACAAATAATTGCTAAATATTATAAAAGCAAACTTCATTGTTAGTGGGACGCATGGACTTGTTTCCTATTTTTACATAGTTCTTTTATGTCTGGCTTTATAGAGGACAGTTGAATCCTCATATCAGCTTCTGCATCGAGTCTGTTGCGGTATTTGGTTTTTGTTGCAGCATATGAAGAAAAGCCAGATTCGCACAGATAAGTCGTAGCGAAAGGAAGAAGTATTTTAACAGCTTTCATTGATAAATCTGCAAATTCTTCTCTCAAAGTGCACCAAAATTCTGGCAAAGATAGCTTTTCAAATATGGCTTGTAGTGAGGAATCTGTAATCATGTCAACGAACATTTCGTACTCCTTAGCTGTGAATGTGTCTGGCCTTTTCTGAACTATGAATGGGTTTCTAATCCATGTATAATTTTTAAGCTTTTCATTCTCTTCATCTGGAAAATATTGTTTGACCGAGTTTAGAATATCTTCCAAATGTTGACAAATTTCATCACACAACATAGTAAGGTCATTTGCATCAATGTCTCCATTAATTTCATCGCAGAAATCTTTAAGTATTGGGAAGCTATCTAGCTCACGAGAGCGAATGCAAGTGATCCAAAATTCCAATTTCTTTTTGAAAGCTTGAATTTTATCATTGGCTGTGAACACTGTTACTTGTTTTCCTTGAAGTGACATATTCACATTGTTTATCTTTGAAAAAAAGTCGGCGAGGTATCCAAGTCGAAACAACCATAGTTTATCTGTCAACCTTTCTTGTAAATCCATATTGTTTTTCATGAAAAAGGTGCCCAATTCGGAACGCAGCTCGAATAGTCGAACAAGTACTTTCCCTCGAGACAGCCATTGTACTTCGGTATGGAGCAGTAAAGCTTTATGAACACTTCCCATATCTTCGCATAGAATTTTGAAAAGCCGTGTTTGTAATGGTCGCGATTTTATGAAATTTATTATCTTTACAGACTCGTCAAGGACCTTTTTAAGTGACAATGGCATTTTTTTTTACTACAAGTGCTTGGCGGTGAAGTATGCAGTGGCTATTTGTGCAGTTTGGTGCCATATTCTTGATTTTTGCGACAGCGCCAGCAGTTTTTCCTACCATTGCCTTTGCACCATCAGTGCAGATATCAACACATTTTTTCCAATCTAAACCATGAGCATTAAAAAAGTTATCCACGATATTAAATATTTCGGCACCAGTTGTATTGGTTGGCAATGGCTCACACAAAAGTAGATCCTCTTCAAGCAAATTTAGATGCTGATATCGGACAAATACAAGCAAGACTGCAAGTCCAGCTACGTCTGTGCTTTCGTCCATTTGTAGAGAAAAATTACAACATTGCAGACGAGATATCAATTCAGCCTTTACGGTGGCTGCTAAATCCTTAATTCGGCGAGCTACCGTGTCATTGGATAGTGGCACATTAGTTATTTCTTTTGCCAACCTTTCATCAAGCATACATTTAGCTATATCGACTGCACAAGGCTTGATCAATGTCTCAGCTATTGTATGAGCTTCGCCTGCCAGTGCAATACGATAACTGACAATGTATGATGCTTCAGTGGCCTTCTCATTGCCAGTTTTAAAAGTTGAAACAATTAGGTTTTGTCGCTTTAAGAGTTCATCACGCCTACGCATAAAATAGCGATAGAGCGAGCAAACTGATGCAAACTAAACCTAAGAAAACGCTGAAAAAGCAAACGGCCACGCGGCAGACCGCATTATTGTCTTCCAACCATTTACCCAGATGTGCGGCATGCTCGCATTTAAGAAACTAACCGTGTATAAGTAATGTATAGAAATAAATAAAATAAAACACCTCAATATTCTTCCACTTCACTTTATAAAAATTTCACTTAATTTCAGTTTGTAAGACCACTCTTGGCGCATTCTGCGGACGGTGGAGACAATGGTCTGCACGGGCCGACTTTTGACTGTTTGTACCCGGCCCGGCCCGATACGTCTCCAGCCCGAGTCGTCCAAGTCGCTTTTCGCTTTCGGGCGTACGAACAAAATTAGGGTGACTCAAAGCCACTCAAGTTAGCAACGCGCACACACTCACACACGCTTCACACTTTAGGACAGTGTTTCTCAACCGCTAAAAATCTAAGAAAAATCTATAATCTAAATTTTTTAGTTCATTTTTTATTAATATATATTAATTTTTAGCGGATTTCAATTTATAATTCACGGAGCCCTTTGGGGTAGCTCGCGGAACCCCAGGGCTCCGCGGAGCACACTTTGAGAAACGCTGCTCTAGAAATTCGCCCCCGATCTCTAGAGTGCCGTTAATGAGCTCCCAACGGCGAATGGCACCAGTTTATTGTTTTAGATTTACTAAAATGTTTCAATATCGAAATACCTGTATTGTAGCTTATATCAAAAATACCTTTATTACCAGACAAAAAAAGCTATAGGCAGGTGAATATGCACGATGAATATATTCCTTACTTCTTATTATTCCTTACTCAATGACTGAAGTGAATGTCCCGGTACAGCAATCCCTTGCTCCGACCCCCGTAATTTCCTGAATTACCGGCGGCGCTTGTCATCCTCGCTCTTGGAGGAGCATATGTGTACACCCGTGTTTACATGCGTGTGTTTGTCAACCGTCATAGAAATTTCCGAGACACTTTACGATCCGGTGGGGGCGGCGTAGTAGGCGGCGGCGGCGGCGAAGCGGCGTGCACTACACGACCGGCCTTTATAATTCATGGGGATTTTGTGTACTGTAACTCGGTGCGACGTGAGTACGGCCTCCTCGGGATCCGCGGTCCATCAATATTTGAGAACATCTTCTTTGACGCGGAGGCCGGCGGCGGCGGCGGCGGCGGTGGCGGTGGCGGTGGCGGTGGCGCGGGCCATCGCTCCCGCATCGCAGCCTGGGCTAATTATGCGCCGAATTTGATCGACTTCGGAGCCCATCGGCATTCGCTAACTTCGTTTACGGTCCGAAGCAAAAACGCCCGTAGTAGAATGCGATTACCCGGGCGGCGGGGGTCTGGGGATGTAGGGGGTTTTTCTGGGCTTGTTTACTCCGGCTTGCATGAATTATGAATTTTAAGGACGCTGTGTATGGGGGTCCGTCAAGTTTTCCCGTGGGAAATTTAATCTGCGACCTGCCTCATTGAATTGCGGTGATTTGGCTTTTGACGTTTCTGAAGCTCCGAAAATTCACCTGTATCTTGGATTATTAATTCTATCAAGAACACGAGATAAAAGTGCGTCTTACACAGAAAATATTAAAATCTAAATGATATGAAAATAACACGAATTATTTTAAACAAACTTTTATAGTTGGTTGATGTTAGTGAAGTATTCTCTAATAAGCGTTATGTTACTTTTCTAATCCTATAAAAAATACACAAATTCCACCATAAAATTCCACACCACCTCTTGACATCCCTTTTCATTCCGTAAAACGTTCGCTAATCCGCCCCCGACATGCCCCTCCGCACGCCCCGACTCCCGCTTATCTCAACCATGCCCGGACTCCGCCAGTCACGTCACGAGCTTTGCATTTTTTAAGCCGGGCCGACTCATTAATTAACGGGGCGCAGAGAGAATCCGGGTGCCGGCTCCAAAAAAGCCTCCGGAACTGCCGGGGGTGGGAAACAGAAAGAAAAAAACAAACGCCCGACACAAACACCGAAAATACCCCGTTTAATTAGCAAATTTTTAATTAGTGATGGTTTTAATTACGGATGCGTGGTCCTGTTCGGTTTGTTTTTATATGATAGATCTGTTTCATTCGATTTTTCTCTGCATGCACACTCCCATATAGTACTATGTAACTACAATTGTCAGTAATTACTTAAAATGACACATGTTCCAGTTCACCGTAGATCATTAAATAGGTTTTCTTTTTAAACCGGAGCGATAAAAATTTCGGTTCGCAAATGCGGCACGAAAATTGCATTTCCCTGACTAGTCACGTAAACTGCATTTCCCTGACTAGTCACGAAAACATGTATATATTATTTTCTTTTCGTAAGTTTTATTGTATACTAATATTTTTGGTTGAGTTTTCTACATTGCATATGTTAATCCCGCACAACGAAGCACTTTTATTTCGAACAATATAGTTATTTTTGTATTTAGAACGCGAAATGCCACTTTTGCGTTCAAGAATGGAAGATATTTTGCCGAGGGTTACTGAGGCAAAATATCCATTCGAGAACGCAAAAGCATTTTGCGTTCGAGATATAAACAAGATTTTTTCGAAAACTGCAGAAAACTGCAATACAACAAGACAATTTCGTTACGCACAACAATTCATTATATTTGAACCGGTTTAAAGTGACGGTTTAAGTGCGGTGGCTATCGTAACTGTAACGACTAAATAAACAATAAAAATCACTTGTTTTAAAAATTAGTTCTACTAATAATTATTCTAATTCGTGTTCTAAGAGTGTATAATTATTCAAAATGAGTCGCGGAAACATATATAGAAGATTCTATCCAAAATAAAATTTGAATTGCAAATAAATTGTCACCGTCTTCACCAGACCCTACGGAAGTTGCCAATAATACAACGTGTGCAGTAAACTTGAACAATTACACATTGAACATGCAAAACTGAATGCTACGATAACGGACAGCATTGGATCTAGCATAAATTTGACTCACTGAAATATCGGCACTTCCAATTTACATGTAGTAGGTACAAAATAGTTTTCATATTTTATGTATTTAATTAATAAAATTATAAACGTAAGTTGAATAATTGACAAATTATTTTGACATTTGTTTTATGTTCTATATGGCGAAATAGACTTTGGCGTTCTAGAACATAAAAATTCTTCGCAGCTAGGTGACAAAAAAGACTCGCTTTGTCAACTGAAAATTCAACGTAAATGTCAACATTTGATGACGGAAAAAAGTTATTTCACATAAATATGTGGTGTATAATGGCAGAAGAATATTTAACGCCATATCAGCAATTGTTTGAAATTCAGTTCTAGTTCCCACCAAGAATTCAGTCAAGGGTTTTTTTTTTGGACAATGTAGTTTTAAGTTTGAGTCACTCGAAAGCTCAGCAAATTCCTCTTGAGCTTTAAGTGGCAGGTGATCAATCTCACTCAATCCAATCAAAAACTTTTTTGAATCCAAGGTAACTTTTTGAAATCAATATTTGATATAAAATATGTACGGAACTGTGTTTCTAGCGCTTTTAAGTGAGTAATAATTTTTGCGATAAAAGTTTTACTACGATTATATAATTAATCATAAATTTGGCCAATAGCAGTCACAAATTTTAAATAGTTACCATGTTTTGATAAACGGATACACCCTTGACGACGTGGTTTAATCACATCGGTTTTTCGGTGGGTCCAACAAAGCAAAAATCATCGATAATAATTTAAATCTAGATCCATGATTTAATAACTGTTTCTTTCAGGTTTAGAAATAAGCGTAGCAAATGAGTCTTTAACGCCTGCGAACACGGCGAAAACGCACAAATGCATTTGGAAGCAGTTTTTGGCATTTTGTTAACAGCGAAAATATGAACTTCTTGAGCCGACTTCGAACGAACACTAAGCAGATATTCTACTAAAAGACTGGGCTTTTAATACAAAATAAATGATAAGTGTAATAATTTAATTATTATCGGTCTATACATTATACACTGTGTATCAGCCAAATGTAATAAATTCGATAATAAATAAATGGGGGCGTGTTCGAAAAAACGCTCGGACACGTCGATTGTTATTTTCAGTTGCGCATTTTTTTTCAACAAACACTTTTTATACAGGGTGTGTCATGTGACCGTGGCCAATACCAACTTTCTTATTTTAAATGCAACACCTGGTATATTATTCAATTTTTGGATTCTTCAGAAATTTCTAGACATATTTCATGTACAATGTCTTATACCTATCTTCAACTGTTTCGGAAATATTAAGTGTTTTCAGATTTATTGCAAAAATTAACATTAAAAAAAGAAAATTATTTGATTACAGAAATTCGTTACAACACACTCAAAAACTAATAAGTAATACTGTTTATTTCTTGATAATGTAAAAAAACAAAAAAAAAACAATAAATTTCAATGGAGGAGATGTTCAAAATGCTCGCCGTGAACGTCTTGGCAACATCCTAATCTTAAATAGAAATTTCTTCTAACGTTACTCAACATCTCAGGCGTGACCGATCTAATCGCAAGCATTATTCGTCTTCTTAAGTCAGCTAAGTCGAGGGGTTTTGTTTCCGAAACAGTTGAAGATAGGTATAGGACATTGTACATGAAATATGTCTAGAATTTTCTGAAGAATCCAAAAATTGAATAATATACCAGGTGTTGCATTTAAAATAAGAAAGTTGGTATTGGCCACGGTCACATGACACACCCTGTATAAAAAGTTTTTGTTGAAAAAAATGCGCAACTAAAAATAACAATCGACGTGTCCGAGCGTTTTTTCGAACACGCCCCCATTTATTTATTATTGAATTTATTCCATTTGGCTGATACACCCTGTATAATGGTAACGAATACCACTCGAGCAATCGAAAATAACGATTATTTCTCACTCGTAACTCGACATAATCCTTAAAAAACCAAAAAAACACTCCTCTACGCTCTCGCGGTTTTTCACAGATTACGTCTCGTTACTCGTAAAATATTCGATTATTTTCGATGTTCGAGATGTGATATTAAAACTGATTATTCTCGATTATAAAATTGTCGACACTTGAAAACATTTCGATTGAATCCTTTTTACCCTACTTTTCCAAATGTTGATCATTTTAGTAAAACTTTCAATTTTATCATTCGAAGTAAATACACTTCCGGACAAAATTAAGGAACCACCACATATACTTTTCCACCAACTTTTCCAATTTATAAGTTGTTTTCAATAGATTTTTGATGCTTTGATTCAAGATTTAAAATGAAATTTTCTACCTTCAGCATCAAAAATTCATCATCTGGAGCATCTCTAAGAAATCTGTCGATTTCAATACGGGACAACACTTTTTATTTCTTATTTTGATATCAATCACCTTATCTTTTTAAGTACGCAATTAGCTTATCGAACTTGCTAATATCAATATTCCTTTTTATTGATAATGTCGACTAAAGCATGGAATAAATCTGTAGTCTTATGGCAAAACTTGCTATCTGCCTTTTTTTTCAAAATGCATTTTGTTGGCATTAAATGGCCACAAATAAAGTGTACTTTAAGTATGAATATTTAAGTATCTTTATTGTATTATAAATAACTATGGCAATGATACATGCTAACCTACATTTGCAATTATAAATGCAAAACTTTTTTTGCTTTTCCTGTAAAATAATTAAAATGTCAGATAACATGTTTTGCCATAACACTACTAAAATACTCCAAAGAGTTGTAGCCTTATATTTGTATTTATGTATGTAATTATGTTTAGTTTTCTCCACAAAGTAACCCAAAATAACGTCATCGGCATCCATCCCGGAGAATGAGAAAATTGTCAACAACGTAACAAACATGTAACAACAAGTGAGAAATAAAAAAAAATAGATTTTGCGTGCATCCAAGTTTAGAAGAAACACATTTTAGGCGTGTAAGAGATTTCATGTTTTTGAAGGATGACAGCGTCTTAAATCTGGTCTGGAGTATAGGATCTGCAGTATAACCCTTCTCTGTCTCTCTCATATGAAACCTGTATCTATCGAGGTGAGCGTTTTGTCTTTTGTTGCATCAAAGTAGATACTTCTAATCCGCCGTTCTTTGATATTTTGCTCTTGTTGTATTGCTTTTTCCTATTTGATATTTTCTCTTCTATTCTTGAATCTCCTTGAATCGATTCTTCCTCTTGAGAAAATTATTAAATTAGTTTTATTTTACGATTCAGGCATCCATATTTCTAATATCTGACACAAATTTGACATGTAAAACGATTCGTCAAACGTGATGAGGCAACCCAAAAAGTTGTCCGAAAAATCCCAACATTTTTGTGCAAAGTTTCTACCACCCATAGCATATTTTCCGAACTAGCCGTTATCGAATTTAAAAAAAAAGTTTTTCGTACAATCCTAATGTAGATAGATTCCAATCGAAATACTGCAAGGCAAATATTGATCTTTGTAAATGTATATACCATCAATACCACAAAATTTCTAATTAAAATTAGTTCTAAAGTAAATCTGGGCAACGTCGTTATTGATTAGACTAAGTTAACGAGTAATAAAGGAAGTCAATATACTCACCTTCCTCAGAAAAGAAACGAAATAACTAATTAGCCATCACCCGGGGCATTCCGACCGTAACCTTTTCACCTCCACCCGCTTAATTCCTCGACGACACCGAGCCTTAATCCTCCCCTCCGCTCTGACGGGTCCCTCGCCGTCCCCTCAACCTTCCCAGTTCTTGGCAAGTTCACTTGCCTCCACCCTGCTGCTAAATTATTTAATTGCAGGCCGATGTTTGTCCTTGTTCGTCCGTAATTATCCGACTTTTTGCCGCCTCCTTATAAGGACCCCCTCCAGCACATGGCATTGCATACCAGTGCGAATCCCCGCGCCTCTAATTGAGCGGAAACTTGTTAATTCTCGGCTCGCGAAGTTGCCCGGAATTAGCCGTTGTAGCCGTTGTAAATAATAAAATTTCAAAATGAAATAATGCCGGAACTTATTAAACTCGCATTAAAACTTCAGTGGAGAGTCGTAGAAAGTGTATACGTATGTATTAGACGGGGGGGGCAAGTTCCGGGAAAGTCTGTTCCGTGACTTACTAAACTTCAGCAGCCAATATCCCCACTTTTCCCTTCCTTCTGTGGACGTGTAACCGTGCCCCACGTTGATGGTGGGGAGCTGTTTCATTTTTCACGGAGCCCCATAAAGCAGTACGGAAACGATGCACCACTTTAATCGCCTCCAGGGCCACGACCTCCTCCCCATAACCGTATCATATCCTCGAAAACATGACTATAAAAGTGTACAATTGTGCTTCGCCTTACGTTCTGTTCTACTCTTGGGGCCCACCAGCCCTCAATAAAAATCAAAATGATTCTTTTATAAGTCCTGTGTAATGCTACATGCGTTAATCATTAATTGTAGTAATTAACAAAATGATAACAAATATAGCAGGTGGAGTAGTTGTGGTCAGCTATTTCAAAATTTATACGAATTAATAAATTAAATTTTACAATCAGAAACTACCGTTCTTATAATAAGGGATAGGTACAATATGACAATTCGTAGAAATCGGTTTATGAAATAATCAATTGGAAATTGGTGTGTAGTTGTGGTGAAAATTGTGCTTCTCATTACTTTTTAATGTATCTTGAATTTTGACTATTTTCCTTAGTTCAAACTAATGAACAACTCAGTTTTTGGATAGACCATGGAAAGCATTAGGAAAAGGTTTCTCCAAAGTCTCAAAGGTCGAATAGTTGAAGCCTGCATATAACTAAAATTAGAGGCATGTTTGTTAAGGAAGGACAATTCTGAGTTTATAAAACTTGGACATGTTTGTTAACAATTTTTTTTTCACATGTAAACCTGAACCTTAAGGTAGTTTCCTACATAATTTCATCCTTTATTGAGACACTTATCGTCTCGTGTGATCAGCTTCTACATTCCATCTTTTTAGAATCGCCCGCCTGATTTGATAACCATTGGTTCATAGCCGTTTCGACCATAAAAACGACAAATATTCATCGACAGAACTTATCCATTAAACGATCTTGTTGTATTAAATCATCTAGAATTGTTTTAATTGTTATGGTGTCTTCTAGTGTAGTATAGAAATGTCTAGTTTTCATCGAAATAAAACTATAAAAGTGTACAATTGTTCTTCGCCTTACGTTCCGTTCTACTTTCGGGGCCTACCTGGCCATAATAAAAATCAAAATCATTCTTTTATAAGTACTGTGTAATGCTACAAACGTTAAGAAAAAAATAGGGACAATTTCTGTGGATCTTTGAGAATTTTTACGCAACAAAATCACAATTCTTCAATCCTCAGTAATATTGAATACATAATGCCTTACCTCTCACCTTTTAAAAAAAAATTAATTAAGACACAAAAATTACATGTTGTTATTGTATCACTTGCTACTATCAATACTAACTCATTATGAGAAAATAATGTAAACAACATGATCATGTAAATGTCAAAGAATACAGGTAAATGTCCGCTTTTGCACCTAAAGCTGAATTTTAAACCGCAAATTACAGTTTGAAATGTGTGTTTATCTTCCGAAGGTGAAGCAGTCGCATTTTTTTTTTCATCAATTCACTAATAGAATACATAGCTAACTCATTGTATAACATTATGTCAAATGTCTACTTTTGCATCTATACGCTTCATATGATAGTCCAGTCTGTAGAGGTATTTGCCCAACAAAGGTATATTATGTAGTTCTTTCGCCAATCGTAGCCTTTACTTGACGCCTTATTTAATATATAAATTTTCGCCATTTTCCTTGAAATAATATTCATTCACTTACATAATATACTGTTTTCAGTGGTCAGGAGCCTCAGGCTATATTGAACTCGATCCGAAGATGGCATTAGCTACAAATGATTTGCGCACATGTAAAAGTATTATTTTAATAATGTATATTAACTATCATAGGAAAGACTTCACGGAGGAGTCTTTCCCCTTCCCCCACCGGTTTTCCTCTCTAACGAGATCTCTAGCATTCATCACTTCGTCCGTTGATGTATGCACGTGCTATGAGTTACCTCCATGTGCACCGATACCCATTCTATACGTGAGTTATCCAATCTACCTTCATATGTAAGGACACTTCTCCTTGACATGAGTACTCCAGATCTTACTTTCGTGTGTTAGAACCGTAGTTTATTTTCATATGTAAGAATGTAGGGACATCTCTTCTATATATGAGTATTATAATCTAATTACTTATACCAGAACACGTCTATTTAATATGCGTGTGTACTTATTGCATATGTAAGAACACCTCCATTTGATACACATATTGTAGTTTATTTACCTCAAATGCATTCCAATACCTAATCCGTAATGCTCAAACGTTGTTAGCAGCACCCACCAAAACAATAACTAACTCACACATCCTGTTTCCATAAGCGCCACCCACTGCGCTGCGACTCAGGTATCCCATATCTCCATTTCAATATTATATTATTCAGGGTGAGTATAACGTGAAAAGTACGTATAAAGAGAAAAATAAATGCTATCAAATTTGTTAAAAGAAAAAATTAGGTTACCATTTAAAAAATGAAGCGATGACGTCATTTTCAAAAAGTGACGCGTCACTAAAAAAAATGAAATCGTCAAATTGTAGCAAATTTCGCCATCAAACTTTTGTTCAAAACTTTTTCTAAAAATTGTAATAAAGGCTCCAGAGAGGTGGTTGCTTACTTTTTACTCACTCTGTATACAAATACCCATACATGTACCTGCTCTATTATTAGTTAATCAATCATTATTCAATACTACAATTTTATATCTAACAATTGTAGTAGTAACGATTTTTATATATCGTTGTTCCGGAGCAACAATGACGCAACTACAAAATGATTCTTTTCAGGAGAGACGAACAGCGATTGTTAATTATTGAATGTTTTTAAATTTTATTTTATTGGTAATGATTTTAATGTATAATGTTTTTGTAAATACATGTTATTACGAATTATATGCATTCAATTATTTAAACTCAATAATTACCTATGATTTTTCGTCTCTCCTGAAAAATTCATTATGCTGTTGCGTCATTGTTGCTCCTGAACGGCGATAAGTTGTTGAGGTTCCCCTCCAAGGTCAAAAACTTGGATTTTCGGAGGCTTGGAATAAAGGTATTTACACCTTGTTTCCAAATAACTCCGTAATGGTTGATACACGATTTCTCACGTCTGTCGAATACAAATGTCTATTTTGTAGGTCTAATATGACAGAAGGTACTGCAGCGGAAAGATGAACACTTACAATTGCACTAAAAAATAGTGTAATTTCCCATTTTTTTTCTTGTATTATTTCTTGTTATTGGTTGCTTAGTTTTAATTACTTAATAAACTTAAAGTAAACTCATTTCCACACCACCATGACCTACAGTTAATGTCATTTTTTTAAATTGTGGTATCCCCGTCCTAAAAAATGTTGAGGAAAAAAGTTAAATTTACTCAATAAATATTGTTAATATTTGCTTGCGGAAGCATAAAAACCAACAAAACAAGAAAACAAACGAGATGGTGGAGCGAAGAAATCAAAGCGGAAATAAAACTGAAAAAACTACAATGGAAAAAGTACTTGGGAAACAGAAATAACGAAAATTATAGCAGATATAAAGAACAAAGAATAAAAACTAAAGAAATGGTGGAAAAAGCAAAACAAAAATCGTGGGAAAAGTTTGGAAATAAAATGGAACAGGACAGACACGGAAACCAGAAATTATTTTACAAAGTACTCAAAACACTCAGAAAAGAGAAGCAAATTAAAAACTGGTGCATAAAGTGCAAGGATGGAAGAATATTTGGAGAAGAACAAGACATCATGGCACGCTGGAAGGAATATTTCGAGGAGATACTAAATACGGAACAAAGCAATAATATAAATGAGACAATAGCACACACAGAATATAATACAGAGGAGAATAGCGAACTTGGGGAACAAGAAGAAGTAACAACAGAAGAAGTAGCAGAGGCCGTGAAAATGCTAAAACGAGGGAAAGCAGCAGGTTGTGATGAAATAACAGCAGAAATGATCATAAACCTAGGAAGCAATGGTATGGTAGTGCTAACAGCCCTATTCAATAAAGCTTGGATAGAACAGAAGATCCCCAGGGAGTGGGAGCTAGGTCTAATACTACCCATACATAAGAAGGGAAGCAATCGAGATTGCAGTAACTACAGGGGAATAACACTACTAAGCATAATGGCGAAAGTGTATGAAAGAATTCTGGAAAAGAGACTAAAGTCGGTAATCGAAGAACAATTAGAATAACCCCAAAGTGGATTTAGGAAAGGACGAGGAGTACAAGACCACATATTCACAATGAAACAAATAATTGAAAAGAGCAAAAACAACAACATATTTGTAGCCTTTATAGACCTCGAAAAAGCATTCGACAGCATACCCAGAAATGCAGTCTGGAATAGTCTTGAAAAAAGAAGAGTAAACAGAAAATTAATAGAAAGCATTAGTAGCATCTACAAAACGACAAGGAACATAGTCAGAACTGGAAACATGCAATCAGAGGAATTTGAAACGATGGAAGGTCTGAGACAAGGAGGTGTATTAAGTCCAACCCTCTTCAATATCGTCCTAGATGATATACTGAAAGAAACAAAGGAAACAACAAAAAAGCTAAAAGTGGGATATAGAAATATGGGAATGGTGAAGATAGCAGTATGCGCCTTCGCGGATGACCTAATTATATATGCTAAAAGCAAACAAGAGCTACAATTCAACTTAGAATTATGGGAAAAAGCTTTACATGAAAGGAATCTAAGAATAAATATAAATAAAACAAAAATCATGGCACTAGGGAAAGAGGATCTGAGCGCACCCGCAAAACTAAGAGGTAGGAACGTTGAACAAGTGGAAACCTTTAAATACCTAGGAGTCAAAATTCACAAAAATGGAGACAACAATGCAGAAATAAATGACAGATTAGAGAGCGCAACAAAACTGTACTACGCACTAAATAACACATTCCTAAGAAACAATAAAATTACAAAGAAAACAAAACTAGCAGTGTACAACACAGTATTCAAACCAATATTAATGTACGGGTGTGAAAGCTGGATAATAACTAAAAGGATAGAAAGCAGAATACAGGCCGTAGAAATAAAGTACCTAAGAAGCGTCAAAGGAATCACAAGAAGAGAGAGAATCAGAAACGAAGTGGTAAGAGAGGAATTAGATGTGGAACCGATAATAACAAAGATCAAGCGGCAACAATTAAAATGGTTTGGACACATTGTAAGGATGGAAGAAACCAGACTGACAAAAAGGGTATGGCAGGCAATAACCCCCCATAAAAGGCAAAGAGGCAGACCAAAAAAATCGTGGGATGACGTAGTGAGGGAAATTTTAAAAGACCGAGGACTGACCTGGAATGAGGGGAAGAAAATGGCGAAAAACCGAAAAGAGTGGGCGAAGTTCGTACATGAACTAAGCTGAAGTAGCCTAAACACCTAACACCTTAGGGTAGATAGGTTTTCGATTATATATATATATATATATATATATATATATATATATATATATATATATATATATATATATATATATATATATATAATACAGGGTGTAACAGAAATACGTGTGTTAATTTTAAACATTGGCAGAACTCGTTATATAAAACATTTTTTCTATATGTCCTTTTTCAAAATTTGCAGGTTTTTTTTACATTTTTTTGCCCCCTAATTTTGACTTAACGAGCCGTTCTCAGGTTGTGTCACTATAATTGTCAAGTGAAGTTTATTTCAAAATGCCAAATTTTCATTTTCATCAAGAATTAACCGATATTGTGTTGGTATATGGCCGAGCCTTTGGAAATGCAGCAGAAGCCCGTAGATTGTACAGTGCAAAATATCCTGAACGTGTTTTGCCTAACAGGCAATGATGTACCTTTATGACACCGTTGCCATCACAACAAAAGCTTTTATCGCTGCACACCTTTAACCATAGGCGGGTACGCGTTTTAGTAGATAAACTAGAACATATTTTAAATCAGTTTTACGTTGGTTTTTGAAAAAAAAAAACATATAGAAAAAATGATTTATTTAAAGAGTTCTACCAATGTTTAAAATTAACACACGTATTTCAGTTACACCCTGTATATATATATATATAATATTGTTAAAAATTGAATTTTTAATTTTTGTTGTTTAATGTTAATCCAGTAAATAATGGAAATCATTGTACTAATATGGCATAATACAAATACTGCTCCTGTAGGCCTATACACAGATGTTCTTGTTTAACGTAGTTCACGATTATTTTTTTATTTTTTTAATGAGAGCCTTCATCCTCAATGTTATCTTCGAAGTCATTGTCTGTGCTCCTGAGTTTCGGGACTTCCATTGATGAAATGTCCTCATCTTCGTCCTCGCAAACGATGCGATCTTCTGGTACATTCTCGCATGATTAGCCATTGCATATCTACGAAGTCATTATTTGTGCTCCTGAGATTTGGGACTTCCATTCATGAAATGTCCTCATCGTTGCCCTCACCCTCGATGCGAATTTCTGGAGCATTTTCGTATTATTGACTATTACAGAATCCACACAGAATAGATAACTTCATCCCACTTTTCCTGCAGCCACATACTCCGCATCCTTTTTCTTTTGCAATTGCATGAAATTAATTTGAATAAGGTCTCGGGTGCTTGATTCTCCGTCATTGTTACTGAAGTGAGCCTATTGGTGTCAACTTTCCAGCCCCACTCTTGTGCATTTTTCTCGATTTCTAACCACTCTTGAACTTGGTGATACGTCCTAAATGGACGATGCCGTGCAATGTCCTTCGTTGGTGGCACAGAGGTGCATTTTTATCGATTTCATACTAGTCTTGAACTTGGTGATACGTCCTAAATGGATGATACCGTGCAGTGTCGTTCGTTGGTGGCACAGAGGTGCATTTTTATCGATTTCATACTAGTCTTGAACTTGGTGATACGTCCTAAATGGATGATACCGTGCAGTGTCGTTCGTTGGTGGCACAGAGGTGCATTTTTATCGATTTCATGCTACTGTTGAACTTGGTGATACGTCCTAAATGGATGATACCGCGCACTGTCCTTCGTTGATGGCACCGATGTGCATTTTTTATCGATTTCATACCACTCTTTAACTTGGTGATATATCCTAAATGGATGATACAGTGCAGTGTCCTTCGTCGGTAGCAAAGAAGCAAGATTAAATGTGTTTCTTGTACTTAATTTTGCGAAAGGTTGATAATGCACTTCTTCCAAGGTTTCGTCTTAAATGTCGCTACCATACAAAGCATAGAGCATCGAGAAATCGTGCTCCATCATCTGTAATCTTGTTTGACATTGTTATATTTGAATATGCCTATAGTGTTATTGAGTCTTGTGCTTTTCTGGAGAAGCGACCAAAATTTTGTTTTTCCATAGTGGCAGACGGATGACGTTGTGTCGCAGCCACTAAACGCAAGGAGAAATATAATGTTCTCTGCTTTTTCATATTTAAAACTATTCGCCGAATACAATCTTTCAGCAATCTCGCCTCTCCCATTGCGAAGGTAGATTTTACTTTTTGGGATGGTGCTCATGCTGTCAGCAGAAGTAGAAGATCAAAGTCTTCTTCAATGACGAAAACATCATCAAATGTTGAACACAAAGAAATCGCCGTGTTGACAATCAACACATCAGTATCTTCTTTAGCCTGCTTAACTGTAATACAGTAATTTCGAATGTTTTTATCAGTATCGAAATCAGACGGACTTTAGAAATCGTTCTTGCGAAACTTGAACCGGCATTGTTTCATTGATTCGAATTTTGTTTTGTTAGTGTGAGCGCATTATTTCTATGGGCATTAGTGTTTGATTGTTTCATTGAAAATATCATCTGCAGACATCTGCTTTTTCGATCGGAGAAGTCTTTCTGCAGTCGTTTCCCAAAAATACCGTACGTTCATTAAAAAAACACCATCACGGGATGCTGTGGAAATTCAAACGTATGACTCAGATGCATAAAATTCAAATCGAATGTCATTGAGAGGTCTCTCAATGTGAAAAATATCGCATAGTTTGCACCGCAGGTACCGGCTTTAGTAATCCTAGACCACAATTAGATGGATGCATTGGATGCGGTAGATTCAGATATTATGGTCAACACTGTCAACACACATGGTATCGAGCGCGAATTTGCAATGTGGAGATGCCATAAATCTCTTGGCGCTGGAAAATGGTAATTGTGGCCAATATTCGGATGTCCCTCAAGTGGGAAGTGGAAGGACGTCCGAATATTAGTCACAATTGCCATTTTCCAGCGGCAAGAAAGATTTAAGGCATCTCCATATTGCAAACTCGCTCTCGATACCGTGTGTGTTGACCATAATATCTGCATCTACCTGGATGTCATCGATATTGTGCAGGTGCCCCATGCGCCATAGTTCAGTATCTTCACAAATCACCACTGAACCTAGTGCAGCATCATCATAAGTCAGCCTGCTCCGATATGTTCCCTGCATCTCGTTCGATTGTATCCTATGCAGGACGTGGTGCAGTATCCTCATCCTGCTCCTCTCGTCTTAAGTGATCACATTTCGCATGTTCTTCGCTTCGTACCATGATGATAACCATCTTCACTAACTAACACGCACTTAAATCTACACACTACGGAGACGACACAAAGGCCACGGCGTCAATGCGAGTGGTGAATGGCTATGGCGAGCGTTAAACTGTCAAAATAAACGTTTTGTTCACGTTTTGAATGCAGCGTGTCGAGAAACCTTGCCTTTTGATGTAGGATCAACCGTTGGTTAGTTGTTTAGAAGACGTATTAAGCATCTTTAATTAATATGGCAGCTTGCGCTTCTCCCTCCAACGTCTAAAACATGCATTTTTCATCAGTGTCCCGACCTGAACAACATACAAAATCGTTACTACTCCACTTTTTGTTTAGCGAAGGCCTTTTGCTGTACCTACAGACTGGAGTCTTATTATGGTCTTATTTTGTTAAATTTGGCGCGAGCAGATTTAATTCAGCATTATTCTTCCGCTTCGGGTAATCCAGTTAGAGTGTTATAATGGTTCCGAGATATTTAAATTGTTCGCCCTCACTATTTGTGTGCTACCAAGGGCAAAGAGAAAAACACAAATAAACACCCAACGCGAGAGTTGGTCTGGCACGTTATTTTAATGGAAAAATGAAAATGAAACAAATATTTTTGGTGCTTTGGGAGTGGTGCTGAATCTGTGGAGTTGTGCGTGTATGTGCCCTAGTGTGTGAGACGCCGAGTGTGTGGTTCGCGAGGGTTGACCGTGTCGAGCGTGGCGTTGTGATGATCGACTGTTCTTAATCCGGCAAGTACTCGTTACGATCTGCAATTCCTGGCAGTTTTACGATGTGCCAGCGTGCCTAAGTAGCGAATGACGAGTGTTCTGCAGATGTGGAGATTTGGCCAGTAATTTGAGGTATCGTTTTTTTCCCAAATGAGACTGCGATAAACGGCGGCGTCTGCTTCGCTGACAAAGCAAAGACGACCGCCCGAGGCCGGACAATGGGCACTCCCTATGGCTGGGTTTCACCCGATACCCGTTAAACGTGCGAATGCATGTTAAATAGCTTTGGCATACCGGTAATATTATCATGGTTTTGTTGGATAAACACCATGTGTTTTGGCCAAGTTGATCTTTGAGCTTGATTGGACGGTATCGTTGATTTTATTCAGAAGCAATTGGATACTTTCAATACTTTCTGCCAAGACGACTGACGAGGTGACATTTGTGTCCTTGTATTTGTATTTATATTCCGGGGGCGATAGGCCTGCTAGGATCTTAGGAAGTCTAACTCACGGGTGAAGTCTATGAGCTTCCTAAGAGACTTGCTCTTTAGCTCCTAGGTTGATAGCGCAGAAGCACCCAGGGTGGCAAGCCTTATGTGATCTAATTCCTGACATTTACACATTATATGCTCGGCCGTTTCAGGTTCCATTCCACATTGTCTACAGATGGCACCGTTAACCTTCTTTGTGTTGCACAGGTGGTATTTCACCGGGCAGTGTCCGGTGAGTACTCCCGTTACGACTCTATCTCTTTTTTGGAGAGATGTAGGATTTCTTTTGTCCTTTCCTTCGAATATTCGATGAGCTTTTTTGACTGTCTTTGTCCTGGCGTTTTCCGTCACCAGCCCAGTTTTTGCTCAACCTCCCAATTTTGCACCATCCACCTGTTATGGGCCTTTGTAAGCCCCCACGTGGGCTCCGGGCCCGTAAAGGGGGCCTGCGCACCGTTCTTACCAAGTGCATCGGCTACCTCATTACCCTCAATCCTCAGGTGTCCGGGCAGCCAGGCCAGAGTTAACCTGTTTCCTTTCACCAGTTGGTTTAGGGTTTGCTTGGTCAGCCAAGCCACTCTGGACTCAAGCGTGTACGCTTTTAGTTTCCATGGTGCTGCTTGGCTGTCCGTGAGAATGCAGATGCTCTTGCCTTTCAGCTTTCCGTTTAGGCATATTTGTGCGCACCTATCAATGGCTATGAGTTCGGCCTGTAGGATAGTGGGGCTCCTTCCCAATGATACGGACTTTCTGTGTTTAACGTTATATATTCCAATACCGGTACCCTCCGACGTTTTAGATGCGTCGGTGTACCAGATGGACGTTTGTTCCTCAAGTTATCCGATTCTTAGGACGCTGCTTTGGCGGTCAGTTACTACCACTTCGAAAGCTTTGCCCAGATCGTGGAGGATTGGCATAGAGTCGCTGGGGTATGACCGATGTCCACACCTCGCCTGCTCCAGTATAGCCATGTTCCCTTTGTTAGGCTGCGTGTGCTTTAGTCTTAGAGCACTGGCTAGACCTTCTTTTGCCACCTGTTTGTACAGTGGAAGTAGGTCCAGTAGGACTTCCATTGCCGCGGTTTCAGTTGTGTATCTGGCTCCTATGATACCCAGGCACGCGAGTCTTTGTAGCCTTTGTAGTGCGTCCTGTGTTCTCCTTTCGTTTGTCTTAGGGCACCAAATTAGCGAGCCCTACGTGACAATGGGTCTTATAACCGCTTGGTACAGCCATAGCACCATTTTCGGTTTTAAAGCCCAGTTCTTACCAAAGAGATTACGCCATACCCAGAATGCCGTCGTTGCTTTGGTAAGAGTTTTGCTTAGATGTTGGTTCCACGTAAGTTTTTTTATCAAGGCTTACCCCCTAGATATTTTACCTCTTCCGAGAATACCAGTTTTACTCCGTTCAGAGCGGGAGCTATCAGTTTGAGCTTCCTTCTCTTTGTGAACGGAACCATTACTGTCTTGTTCGGGTTGACACTGAAGCCCTCCCTCGTGCACCAACAGTTAATGATGTTCATTGCCCTCTGAGCACGGTCCATAGTCGTACTTTCAAACTTACCTCTTATTATTATGGCTATTATGTCATCCGCGTAGCCAACAGTATTAAAGCCCCTCGGCCGTCAGTCCTGAAAGGAGAACCATCTACTACTAGGCACCACAGCAGGGGCGATAATACCCATCCTTGGGGGCAGCCCTTTGCCGATGTTTCCGTTTGCTATGTTCCCCCTAGTCTGGCGGTAATTTCCCGGTCCTTCAACATTTCTTCTATTCACCCTATAGTGGGGACATCAATTCCCTTCTCTGTGGCTGCCTTCCTTATGGACAGAGGCGTTGTGTTGTCGAACGCTCCCTCTATGTGCACAAATAACTCCAGTGCAACCTCGTTATTCTCCAGTGACGCCTCAATCAGAGTTTCCAGCTCCCAGCCGTCCCTGTCGACTTGCCTGGTTGATAAGCGTTTTGGTGATTATGAAGCGGGGCTCTCTTCAGCGCCCCGCTGCGTATGCGGTAGTCCACAATCTTTTCCATGGTTTTTAAGAAAAAGGATGTGAGGCTGATAGGGTGGTAAGACTTCGCCTCTTTAGGGTGTCTGCGCTCATTTTTGGGGATAAATATCATCCTCGCCTCTTTCCATCCTCAAGGTATATATGCTAGTCTAAAACTGGCTCTGAAAATCTCAGCCAGGCTTGGAGCTAGGAGATCACTCCCTCTTTGCAGCATGGCTGGAAAGACGCCATCATGGCCTGACGATTTGAAGGGTTTGATCTGTGTCCTTGGTTGAGCAGATACTTGCAATCAACACCGTTGATTACAAATTCCATACAAACTGTTTTTCTTCAAGTAGTACTCCGACGATAAATTGTATACAAGAATGTAGTTCATTACTACATTTCTATCTAGATTAGAATCATATAGTTTTTTTCAAAGAGTTTTTTTTTACATCTGACTATTCTTAAAACCTGTTGTTGGTTCATAACTAATTGGACTGCAATGGGCCGCGAAGAAAAATAAATATAGAACCACTGACATGTATGATACAATACGAACTGAATGTGAAGTACACACTGTGCCATTAATTTTGAGACATAAATGGGAATTGGAAGTTTTAAGAAATAGCGAATTTCGACTTAAGCGAGGTATTAGCCGATTCGCTATTAAGGACTGCTACTGATTGCAATAAGGGTCATTTTTAACTAGAGTCGTCTCAAAATTAATGGCACAGTGTGTACAACTCTTTCTTGACCCGATGACCTCTCTGCTACAGAGCGAGTGTTTATGCTTGAGCATCGAGGCGTGTTTTTTAATTCAGTTTTGTATTTTCAAGTGATTAGGTAAATAGGTGATTAGTGATTACATATCTTCGTGCGGGCATACAAACAATGTGTCAAGTACATAACTACATATTTACTTTTCGATTAGTATCACATTGTGGCTTGGTAGAAGCAGTAAATGAGTATTATCGAACGGTTGGACCCAATTGCATGCCGAAAGCGCGTTGTGAGCTCTGCTCGCTTGGTATTTTTTAAAAGCCGATAATCTAAGATAAAAACTTTTTCAATAAAACTTATCTGTGTCATGGAATATTCATCCGGCTCGAGGAATGTATTAAGATAACGAGCTTGTACCTGCTGCGTTGGGGTGGCCTATAATTTCTGAGATGGCGGTTTGCAGCCACCCCCGCTTATATTATTAACCGCCGTATGGATTTGACCTATAAATCGGCCGTTTTTGAATTATTCAAGGCTAGGGGACGGGTTGGCTGTAAAACTTGCGTCGTATGTAGTTAAGAATTGCCCGGATTAGGGGCTGCATATTTCACGACGGCGGCGCACTCTCGTCGTAATTGCTTAATTAATGGGGGCGGGCGCGCGGATTACGACCGACGCCGGACGTCCCGGAGGCGGCGCGGCCGGCGCCGCATATTGGGGACCGCTGTTGACACGCCGGAGGCCCTCATGGAGCCCGCGCCCACTTCCCTATGCATGACTGTCTTAAATATTTAAGGCGCTTTGTAGGGTCTCCTGCAGTGGCGGAGGAGCCTCCGCGGAAACTTTCTTCCTATTCCCCGTACTATCGTTACGCAACATCCACCACCACTAAATATTAAATGGACTTTTTTAGTTCGTCTCTTTTGGGCCGTAAAAATTTTCTGATATACGCGAAACTTTTATAATTATGCGCACATAATTTTAATACGTAACAAGTGCGTCCCCGTTGGACTGTCTACAACAAGGGGGATTAATACATCCATACTGAAACTTTTCTAATATTTCTTTAAAATGTTCCAGTACATTCATCGCACGTAACCTTAACCACCTTTACATTTGAGACAAAATGCAATATTTCAACACCTGTACATGATTGAAAGCACGAATCAAATAAATTGAGTATGTGTGCGGTAGCCCCTAGGTGAAACATTTTAAATATATTATTTGCCCTCTTCAACGGTCGTGAGATCGAAACAAAATTGTAGATTTCTATGAAATTTATGAAACAAGCACCAAATGTTTTTATTTATTGCCAAACCATCAATCAATTTTGATCACAGCCCCATTACGGAAAAATAATGGGTTGCCTAATCCAAATTCTTCAAGGCGTCTTAAATAGTGAACACGTTCTATTCTATATGAATAAAGTAAACTATTCGTGCATAATTGTGAATACAAGTGATTAATAAAAATAAATAAAAATTATAAGTTTTTTTCTACCAAAAGTATGCATATACAAATATCTTTAAAAATCATCTAATAGAGAAAACTCCCACTTCCGGGTGGCCATTTCCAACCTAAAATTAAAGTTCAAACCCAAAATTCCTTTCTGTTTTTGAATTATCACTGACATACATGTTTTGTAAATAGTTTTTGTGATAACGGTTATTATTACTTTACTTATGTAGGTACTACACTTCCGGACAAAATTAAGGGACCACTAGTAAAATTCAAAATAAATTTAAAATCAGATAACCAAATATAATGAAACGAATAAATATATAAATCCAAGTGTTTCCTTACAGTTTAGTTAACTTACGAGCTATTCAAATCAACAAACTTTACATTTATGGACTTGAAGAGATAATGTAAAAATTAGACAAAAATACCAATACGCTTATGAACTAAAATCCTAATTTGTAATAAAACGTAACAATATTAATCGTGTGTATGTCCTCTTGCAGCACTATAAGCTTCAAATCTTCTCAGTATGCTTGAGATTAAGGTTCGTATTCTTTCTTGGGGTATCTATTTCCATTCTTGAACAAGCTTGTTAGAGAGCTCATAAGAGTTAGTGCCGGTCTCGGTGCGTTTTTATTTTTTTTGGCACAATTGATCCCAGAGATGCTCAATAGGATTGAGGTCAGGGGGTTTTGAAAGACCACTCCAAATATTGGATATTTGCATCTCTCAACTCAGTTGTGACAATGTTAGCTGTATCAGGTTTGGCGAAATTTTGGCGAAAATTGCCGAAATTTTCGTCAAATTTTTGAACATGGGGTACAATAATCTCGTTTCTATATCTTCTTGCTGTTAGCGACATATTTCGTATCAAAAACAATTCTGTACGACCATTAAATTGTATCCCACCCCAAACCATTACAGATCCCTACCAAATTTGTCACTCTCTCGAATGGTTCATGGTGAAAATCGCTCACATGGTTTTCGTAAGACAAGAATACGGCTATCATTCTTGTTTAGGAGGAATCTGGACTCATCCGAAAAGAAAATGGAGTTCCACTGCCCCTAATCCCAACTTTGATGAGTTTGACAAAAGTTTGAGCGATTTCTTTTATGCGTAGCTGTGAGAATTGGACCGGTTGCTGGTTTTATAGCAGACAGATTGACTTCTTTCAGTCTTCTTCTTACTGTTTTGGTTGACATTTCTGTTGCAGTGGCTAATCGAAGATAATTTTATAATTCACTAGATGCTAGATGTTACAAACTGCTTTCTTAAACCCTGCAGTTCGATAAAACTATCTTCTCTAGGTGTTGTTTTTTTTTCTTTTAGCACCTTGTCCGCAACTTCTTTAGAAACTAATAATCCCTCTGAACCGTGCTGCGGCCATCTGTACCACAGATTTGTTGGTATTTAGAATCCCAGCAACTTTTCTTCGTGAATATCCTTCACGAAGAAGAATAATCATTTGAGATACTTCTTCTCGTCTGCAAAGGCATCTAGGCATATTTAATTAACTTAATGCAAATAAATTCACTAATTTTTGAAACATAAAGCTCGCTTTATTAATTAAATGAGTTAAAAAGGTGGGTCATCAATTAGAGCTTTTTGTTGACTTTGCGTTTCGTAGAAGAGAATGTCCTGATATTGTTAATTGTTTCATGGCACACTATTTGAATAGTGCTTAATAATCGTCAGTTTATGACTTGTGAAAAGTCTATTCAGAACAACTTGTAAATTGGAAAAGTTATTTCAAGTTTATTTGGTCCTTAATTTCGTCCTTCGTTCCCTTAATTTTGTCCTTAAGTGTACTTATTATGAGTTTAAATATGTATACCAGATTCTCCACTGGTCCTTCAAACGTATGTATCTAAATAAAACTACATACATTTTCCTACAGAGCAATCCAATCTTTAAACTTTTTATTCTTTAATCTCATGAATACTGTGCCCACTACGAGGGTCGCTGCATTATAGTTTCCATTCTGCAAACTCCTGCAACACATGCACCATTTCCTGTCTCCAAAAGACCCGAAAAACTTTCCTTGTCCAAAGAGCATAGAACTCTACACAAGTGTAGGTAGAAATTGGGATATGTATGAATATGTTTGACGTTTTCCTTGTTTTGTCGCTAGCTCGCTGACTTGAAATACACATTTTCCACAGGTTCAGTACTTCAGTAATTAACCTTTTTATCTTAGTCTTGCAGACTCGATTAAATCCCGAAATGTCCATTGATCCAGTATATCAGTATTAATATCGCTGATTTGAGGACTCGATAAAGATCTTTTTTTTATTATGTTGCATTTTGTATTTTCAGTTTTCTATTTTCAATCACCGAGTCGCGGACAGACGTTTTTCTGTAGCACAATAGCTACTAAACAAAGTCGTGTGAATTTTTCACTTTTGCAGTTTTTCAGTTATCTGTCACAGATTATAATGCGATGTTTTGCGATTGATTGATTTTCCTTTTTCAGTATTTCAGTTCCTCAATTTCCCTACGAAGAATTGTAGCCAGACTCGATTGGCATGCGAAAATTTCACTTTTTCTGCATTTCAGTCCATCAGTTATACAGTGTGCGCCTAAAGTATAAAATAAATTCAGTAAAACCGAAATTAAAAAAAAATGAACAAAATCCTCGAGCACTCGTTTTTGTTTTGTTATAAAAATACACATTTTTTGCATGACAGTCGATTTTCAACCATCATTTGGTTTTGAAGTCAAACTTCTTATGTAATATGGCAACATTTTTATACGTCGACAATGAAAATATCTCTCAAAATCAAGAAAAAATAAGAGGTTGTCATTGAAACAAGCAATGGATGGCGTCAATACTCAAAAACAAATGATGGTTGAAAATCGATTGTCATATAAAAATGTGTATTTTTATCAAAGAAAATCGACGTGTTCGATGTTTTTTTCATTTTTTTTTCGGTTTTTTGTATTTATTCCATACTTTAGGCGCACACTGTATATCGTAATGTCGAGTCCCAGGTAGAACCGACTGAATTTTTTCTCTTTCTCTATAATTCACTTTTTCAGTTTTCTGTCGCAGAATCGCAACTAGACTGCTCATTAAGATCCATAGTTAAAACCCATTAGACGCTCGTGTAGAGGTAATGAACCGCGCGACTCCTAATGGGATTTCGGCGTGAACCCGAGGCAGGCTTAATTATCAAGTATCATGACTTATCGGCCCAGGAGTCTTCCGCCATGGGAAAGAACTTAGAGACTTTAAAAAGGGTTAAGGGTCGTATATTAATTTGTTAGGACAGCTGATTAGTGAATCTTTGCCGCATAGTTTGTGCTTTCCATAATAAACTTATATTAACGTGATTTTCATTAGGCTAACTGGGGGAAAATGATGAAAAAAAATGATGAAACATGTGCTTAGTAGGAAATGCAATTTTAAGAAACACTAACAACCAATGGAATGCATCATATCTCGTTTTGGCACATTTTTTTGTAGGGAAAGTATGTACCATTTACACTTAAGAGGCCTCTTTACTCAAACGAGGTATAGGGAATTGCATGTAAACGACAGACAAGATAATTCATGAACGGGTCAACATAATTACAATCGGACACCTGATTTAGAAAGTTTAGACATGTATCTACATTTGTACTGTGTAGTTTTTAAGATATAATAAAATGGTGATTTATTATGTTGATTAAAAGAATGGCATGTTTAGCCGATTTGTGAAATTTTCTTCTGTATTTATTTAATTAAGACAGGGTATATATACTGGAAATTCCCACAGGGTATTTGGAACTAATATTGTTGCGAACCACCTTCTTTTTTTTAGTTCCAATATCATGACTTACAATCCTCTTAAGAGGGCTCTTTATCCCAGCTAGTATACGGCATTATTAATAAGCGACAGCCAAATAATTCATGAACGAATTAACATAATTGCAATCGGAGAACTGATATAGAAATTTTAGACATTTATCTACAATTGGACAAAGTAGTTTTAACAAATAAATTAAAAGTGACTTATTTCTGATGACCTAATCGGATTTATGTGCTGACAAGAATAATCCATTATAATTCAAGATATTGGAACAAAAAAAAGAAGTTTGTTCGCAACAACATTAGCTCCATATACCCCGAGGGAATTTCCATAATATGTACCCTATCTTAATTAAATAAATACAGAAGAAAATTTCACAAATCGGTTAAACATGCCATTCTTTTAATCAATATAATAAATCACCATTTTATTATTTCTTAAAACTACTCGGTTCAATTGTAGATAAATGTCTAAACGTTCTAAATCAAGCCTGCGATTGTAATTATGTTGACCCGTTGATGAATTATCTTGCCTGTCGTTTACATGCAATTCCCTATACCGCCTTTGGTTAAAGAGGCCTCTCAATTAATGCAAACACATTCAATACCACCTTTGATATGATCTGAGGTAGAAATGATCTATGCAGCCAGCGATCAGAAACTAGGTGGGTATAAGCGTGTTCAGTATCAGTGCTGGTGCTACTTTCTTCAGATGTATTTTTATGCTTTAGCTCTTGCTATCTCTTTATTGAGTTCCATTTTCGATTATCTAAATTTTGTTTTCCTTCTTCTCCTCCCATTTCATTGATTTTACTTTATAATTCCTTTCCTTTTTCAATTCTCTTCCTATTTCTTTCCTTCGTTTCATCCCGTTTCTTGCGTTTGTCTTCTAATTTCTAACTATTCTTTTGTCGCTTAATTCTGACCAAATGACGATTAGCATTTTACCTCATTTGGCGTCTTCCTCCTACTTACCTAATTACATAACATGATAAACTAAAATATAAAATCAAAATTACCTAAACCTGAAGAACCTGAACAAAGAATTCAGAAAATTCTAAATGTTGATAAGCACCAGATAACTGTATGTTCTAAATAGAACTGATTTGATTTTCTTTTTATACAGAATTGATGGAATTTTCCATGTTTAAGAATCAATTATTACAAATTTAAAAATACAAATTACATTTGAGAAATGAGGTATAAGTATGCGAAACTTTTAGACGAAATGTAAAATCTATAGAGATATATTAAAAATAAATTTCACAGTGAAAGTTTAAGGAGAACATAGAACATTCATGGATTTATTTATGGGATTTACTTGTTTAGTATATATGATATATTGTCGTCAACGACAAGTTTATTACTAATCTGGCATAATACTATGTATGCGATGCATTATGGGTTAATTCTCCTCGGGGTAATGTATCTCGAATACTATATCCGCATACAATATCTCGTGTTTTCAGGCTCTAACTCTGAAAGTGTCGGAATGTGAAACATATTTAAGAAACATTGATGTTTAAAGTATTATTTTTATTTATTGCGGCTTCAGTATAAATTTTGGAAACAAACAAAAATAATGAAAATGCATAACACAATGCGTAAAATAATGTAATTTAAATTTAAGGAATTAGCTATTTTTTCGAAGGGAGATCTAAAAGTTTAGTATTGTTTTGATGAACAGTGGTAGAAAATCAACAATAATAAATATTTTATAAAACATAGTACTATGTGTAAAATAATTTATTTCAAATTTAAGTAATTATTATATTCCAAATAATCGGTTGGAGCTTGTGAAATATTAACACTTAAAGAAAAATAACAAATTATCCTTTTTCACAACGAAATAAATGTCGTGAAAAATGATAATTTGTTATTATTCTTTAAATTATATTACACATTACAAGACTGACTGACAAGTTAGTAAATTTGTTTTTTTTTTCGTTCGCTTTATAGACATTGCGTTCCCGGTATACTGTAACGTTAGATTTTGAGCGTTCAACCGAGATCGCGAGGTTGCCTACGTAAGCGCCTTGGCGCGATAATTAGTTTAATATAACCCATACTATCGGTTTTCGTGTTGGCGACCATTAAATCGTACTAAGTAATCATTAATATTTCGCGCCCGCGGGTTGGTCACATATTTGTCTGCGGCAAAGTCGGTGAAATGCCGAAATCGTGAACTCCATCGACTTGTGATTTGTGGTTTGCGTGGCTCTTTGTGGATTTTGGTGGCCCTACCATTATCAGTCAATGACTGGACCAAAGCGATCTGGATTACAACTTATATCGGCCGCTATAGACCTTTTAGGTAAGGGTTAGCCTTCTTTGTTCCACGTGTGGTGTTAATACCACCCATTATCTTTAGGCCGTTTCTTGAGGGATTTCTTTGACGAGTTAGAAGCCCCGTCGCCTCTAACTCTAAAGAGGGGCCCTACTTATTAATTAATTAATTTAATTATAATTAAAGCTGAAGGACTGCACACGCCATCTTCGCTTGGCTGGCCAGGGCCAAGGTGGTATTCGTTGTTGTGAACTAACGAGAGCGTCAACAATAAAGGTGGATTATTAGAGAGCAAAGAGAGAAATAGGAGGTTGCAATACAAAACCTAGGAATAATTGATTGCTTAGGGTCCGAATAATTTATAAATTATCCCAAGAAAATAAACTAAATAACATTTAAAAAAAAACAATTGAAAAATCAATGTGCGATTTTGACAAGCCAGCGCCACAATATAAAATGATAGAATATTATTTATCTAGCACATAATGATGGCCATTACCCATTATCATCTGAACGCGTAATGGCCATTATGGGCGAGTTGAATACTATACATTTGCAGATTGTTGAAATTCTCTTTCTTACGGTGAAATTTCAGAGTGCTTTTAGACATGAAATAAAAAGTCCACATTGACAATGACTTGTGCGTCGTCATTGCCCACGATGGCTTATACGAATTTGCTAGGTTGGCAAAATGTTGACAAGTACATCATTTGCCAATCCATAAAGCTTTTGTATGCGGCATTGTGATTACCTTTTGATTTGTCAGGTAGCAAATTTTCTGGCGTGCATGGTGCGAATTCTAATATTTCAAGCAGCGTACAACACAAATCATCTTCATTATACATATATTCAATTGTATAAATTAATCTGAAACGAAATAATTGGTGATAATTTCGAGAATTTACAAATGTTTTTTTTAAACATTCCAAAAAAAGTTATTCCTATTGTAACCACCATCGTACCACTAGATAAATGTAGTTTAGGTTGACTAGTAGTAGTGACTGTATTTGTTAGGGATATTATCCCTAACTTGCTATCGACCATCGTGGTCGATTTGTGTAAATATGTGTATTGAGTTTTATTTAGGTTGACTATATTAATAAAAGATTTATTTTAATCTATTTTAGATTAGTTATAAGTATTTGAATTTGACAAGACGATGGGGTAATATTATACAATCGAACTGTCATTATTATTCAAAGGTAAATTATTCAAAGGTATTTATTGTTAAAAATTGAAATGTCATGGATGAATTATTTAATAGTTGTAGATTAAAATTTTCAAATATTTGTAGCTAGTAGTAACTACCAAACTGAATACATCTGGACGTCTGGTGCAAAGTAGTTTTAACCGCAGCTCTGTTCTTTTCAAAAAGTCTGGATTAAACCTAGAATGTAGAAAATTAGCTTTGTATTCGGTTATAGTTGTGTAAAATCAGTAACTATAGTAATGAAATATTGTAATAATAAATATTTGTCTCTCTTTTCTCTATAATACACCACCTTTGTTATTTCATTTTCGTCGTTCAGCCCTGTTTCTCCTTTGTTGAACTGGTTTCTTTCTCTATCAGTTTTTCTACGTTATTGGTAGTACTGGCAGAGGTTGACGTAGATGGACCACTATTCAAAATTTTATTTGCAGTGTCAAGTTTCTGATGGATTGAATCTGCAACATAACTTTCTGCTATTGTCAAATTCTAATAAATCTAAACGACTTATATTTTAGTAATAGGTAGTGAAAATACCTATGTACCAGAGTAGTGTAACTCAGTGTTGTTTATTAATTCAGTTAAGTCCAGAAATATACAAGGACAAGGAATTTATAAAGAAAACTCAGTTACAGCACTCTGGTTTTCAACGACTTATTTTTTAATAAGAAATTTAAAAATACTTATACAATATAAACACCGATATGCTGTTTTTACATTATTACCATGCAAACTACATATGTTATTATATAGAAACTTTCAATTAACTTCTCTATGATTATCTCTATGATTATCAAACTAACAGTACTTATTGAAATGGAAATTTTGAAAACGGCTCATCTCGGGTAGGATTCAAAATGGATCGTGTCGCTCTTTTTTCATGTACACATGAACATGTACACATGTATAAATCGATACTTTATGAATGAGAAAGGCTCATATTTTGTTTACGTAGTGGTGAAGCAGTAATGTTAGATGATAAAAACTTCTCAAATAACTTAAATAGTTCAAGAAAAATTCAGTTGCTGTGTCTCCTGAAAAATTTTAATTTTCGGAGATAAGCCCTTTTTCGAAGTTTCCAATTCACTTTATACTATTTATTACCATTTATTACCAATAAGTATTAGTTTTATAAATCTACATTTTTTAATTTTTTATTTCAGCTTTGATAGAGATCAACCATTCACATTCCAACTTGGAGTTGGGCAGGTGATCAAAGGATGGGACCAAGGCTTGACGAACATGTGCGTTGGTGAGAAGAGGAAGCTAACTATTCCTCCAAGTCTGGGTTACGGTGATAGGGGTGCAGGTAACGTGATTCCCGGTGGAGCCACCCTCGCCTTCGACGTGGAGCTTATCAACATCGGAGACTCGCCACCAACGACCAACGTCTTCAAGGAGATTGATGCCGACAAGAATAACATGCTCAGCCGTGAGGAGGTAAAAGTCTTTGTAAGACACGACAATTTTGCTTACCTATTTAGGTGCTGGTACTGTGATGATATAATTGCAGAAGTAGATAAGCAAAAATCCTAGCATACATATACCACTAAGTTAAAACCTCCACAGTTGATTGCATAAAAAGCAATAGTTGGTAACAGATAAGGCGGCTGTGATAGCATTTTGGTACAATATCTGTAAGTGTAGTAAAATGTTGAAGTACTGGCCCAAGTCCAAATCCAACATTGTATAACACAATTAGCACTCTCTTCAGATTAGATGCTAGCAGAATTGTCTCTATGATGTTACCAACGAAGAAGAAATCATTCATAATTCATTGAAAATTCAATTTATTTACTCAAATATTGTTGAAGTTGAATAACACTTGAAGAATAAAGAGCCCTAGAGCCCTGGAGCCTATTAAATGTCTTCTTATTTCTTTGGATTTTCATAACATCATAAATCATATTCAACCAAGTTTCTAACCATTACAATATTGATCTTTAATAATCATCATAGATATCTAATAATAATAATGTACATGTAACTCATATTTTGTTTTTGTTTTTAGGTGAGTGAGTATTTGAAGAAGCAGATGGTGGCCGCCGATGGCGAGACACAGAGCGAAGAGGTGAAAAGCATGCTCGCTGACCATGACAAGCTCGTGGAGGAGATCTTCCAGCACGAGGACAAGGACAAGAATGGGTTCATCTCGCACGATGAGTTCTCTGGCCCCAAACACGACGAACTTTAACATATCATCGAGAGAATTGTTGAACGTACGACTGAATAGATTAAGAAAGTCTTTCCATCGATCAGTTACGTTAGATATTTCGTTTGTACAATTTTAGTTTTAGGTTGTTCGGTTTTAGTTTTTCCTTGACAATGAGATCACTTCATTCCTGCGATGACAGTTTTTAGTGATGTCGAATTTTATATACATTTTTACTATTGTTTATCAAAGGCATTCCAGATTTTATATAGTGTATATTTATGTACTTATATGATTGTGCTTAGTTTCAATTTAGGTATTTATAAAAGCGTTACTTACAGAATGTGTGCAATATGTAAAATCCGTTGTTATATTATAATAAACAATTATTAATAAAAGATTTTCTAAAAAATATTACAATAGCTTTTCTATCCACGAAGATTAATTCATAATCCATCATTATTGTTGTAATATTTGAGGAGCGTCCATGCAAAAGGACGCTCCTGCAAATATGTTGTGAAAGAGCTAATGTTTGTTTCTGATAGGATTTCCTGAATTAAACCCGAATTTGCGCAAAAATTATATTGTCTTGTAGTATAGCCATAGGAAAGTCAAAGTCAAAGTAAAAAAAATGCAATTTAAATATCCAAATGAATTATTATAGCCATTATGTGCTAGTCAAATACGATATTTTATCTATCACGTTTTAAATAAAACTATTCATATTGACAATTATTTGTCAATAAGAAACCAATTGTTGGCAACCAAATGTACAAGTAAACGAGCTTGCATGGGTTGAATGAAAGATAACAATGACAGTGTAAATAGGGAAGTGAAACATAAAGAGGTGTGAAAAGTGTTACATATAGCGAAGAGGCCGCACCATGTTGTGTTATGAAATTTTAATTCAACCCCTGTTGTATAATGAAGTCATTATACAACCCCTATTGTATAATGAAGTATATTATGTTACCATAGTTACGTTATAATAAATGTATTACTTACAAGTCATAGATAAACATATTACTATATTAACAGGTCGAAAGTGTAGAGCAAACCTGCCCTCTTACTTATATGTACAAGAAAATGAGGTAAAAATTAGGCAATGTATAACTTTACCGCAACCAGTAACACTCAGTGCAGATCTAGACCCTCAAAGGTTGTAGTGCCATATTCACAGGCATAATTTAAGTTAGTCTTCTTCTGATTATACTGACAAAAAGTGCAGTACTAATTCAGTATATACAGGGTGTCTACGCTAAACCGTTCGTTAAAAGTTTACGGGGTTGCCGTTGTACTAAAAATTTCAAAAAAATCCTCGTTACACGGTTGAATCAGTTGTCCTCATGTGAAATACTTTCAAGTTTCTATCACTTCCGGTTCCACCGGAAGTAGCACCAACTTTCTTATTTTAAATGGAACACCCCATATATTATTATATTTTTGAATTCCTCGCTTAAATTGGAATATATTTTCTAAGAACGTATGTACACTTATCTCTTCTAGTTTTCAAGAAAAAAAAATGTTTTCTAAAATTTTGACCTCTAAAAGGTAGCCTGAAATCTGTCTATAACTTCTCTTAGGAATAAGATAAAATTATGAATTAAATTTCTAATTATAGATAGAGGATGTCTCTATGAGTGACATAATTGGAAACTGTCAATTTTGATAATAAATGTTCATAAAATGTCAATATCTAAGTGCCCTCTTAAATATCCTGTAATTCATTTTTTTTAAATGGAATGACCCATTTTTTATTGCATAGCACGATAGGGAGAAAAATTTACTACAAAAAGGTATAATACAACCATACTCCTAAAGCAAGTATTTTTTGAAATATTTCGAGGATTACTTTTTCGGCGCATTTCTGCAGGGTATAATTGTGCATGTCACAAGTGCACTTTAGTAGGCATGTGATATGCTTTTGTTTTATCGCCATTGTAATGCAACTGTCAAATAATTAAACTATTTAGAATAAAGTATTACAGAAATCAAAATCAACAAAATGAATCATTGCACAAATCAACAAATTATCAATTTATTATTTTTACATGGCAACTGTGATAGAATTGTTGTTCTGACATGTAGAGTATTCAATAAAACTTATCCACATTTGCCGCCGATGAATAAATCAATTTCCTGCTTAAATTGGAACATATTTTGTAAGAACGTATGTTAAGTGTACATACGTTACCAAGAAAAAAATTTTGTTCTAAAATTTTGACCTCTAAAAGGTAGCCTGCAATATGTCTATAACTTCTCTTAGGAATAAGATAAAATTATGAGTAATATTTCTAATTGTACCTAGAGGATACCTCTATGAGTAAAATAATAGGAAACTGTCAATTTTGATAATAAGTGATAATTGTGTATGCCATGTTTTTTCAAAATTGTCTGTACTGAAGATTTATCAACGCCTAAATCCTCTTGAGCACAGCGGATAGATGCTTGTGGATTAACTTGAAAATAGGCCGGCTGACACTATTTCTTGCACTTCCTCATTTTGTCCTCACTTGTCCAAATTAAACAACATTTGATTCCAATCTTCTAAATCTTGTTTTATTCATCGGCGGCAAATGTGGATAAGTTTTATTGTTATATATTATTTTATTTTATTTAAAATGTTAGAGCAACAATTTTATCGCAGTTGCCATGTATAAAAAATAAATTGATAATTTGTTGATTTGTGTAATGATTCATTTTGTTCATTTTGATTTCTGTAATACTTTATTCTCAATGTTTTTATTATTTGACAGTTTGCATTACAATGGCGACAAAACAAAAACATATCACACGCCTACTAAAGTGCACTTGTGACTTGCAAAATTATACCCTGCAGAAATGCGACGAAAAAGTAATCCTCGAAATATTTCAAAAAATACTTGCTTTAGGAGTATGGTTGTATTATACTTTTTTGTAGTAAATTTTTCTCCCTATCGTGCTATGAACTAAAAAATGGGACATTCCATTTAAAAAAAAAGAATTACAGGATATTTAAGAGGGCACTTAGATATTGACATTTTATGAACACTTATTATCAAAATTGACAGTTTCCAATTATGTCACTCATAGAGGCATCCTCTATCTATAATTAGAAATTTAATTCATAATTTTATCTTATTCCTAAGAGAAGTTATAGACAGATTTCAGGCTACCTTTTAGAGGTCAAAATTTTAGAAAACATATTTTTTCTTGAAAACTAGAAGAGATAAGTGTACATACGTTCTTAGAAAATATGTTCCAATTTAAGCGAGGAATTCAAAAATATAATAATATATGGGGTGTTCCATTTAAAATAAGAAAGTTGGTGCTACTTCCGGTGGAACCGGAAGTGATAGAAACTTGAAAATATTTCACATGAGGATAACTGATTCAACCGCGTGACGAGGATTTTTTTGAAATTTTTAGGACAACGGCAACCCCGTAAACTTTTAACGAACGGTTTAGCGTAGACACCCTGTATATATCTAATCGAAATAATGAAGAGGAATGAAATAATTTTAAAATATTTTTATAACAAATTTATTTAATGTAATATACATTTAATTAAATAAAAGAAGTTGAGAGGTGCAGTAGCAGCATCATATCGAAGAAACCAAAAAAAAAAACTTCCTAGCCTTATACAAAAAAAACCTTACAAATAACTAACCCAAGAATTGGTCGTTGCTTTCCGTATTCGAATAGAAACAGGTGGGGGGGGCATAGGGGCGAAATAATAATAATAATCAAGAAGGGGTATCACATAATAAAATCAGTATACAATTTTACATCTCACAGATGCACATAACTAAAATAAATTACAATTAAAAAGAGCCTATGAAATAATAAAAAAAAAACTATGCGACAACACGTTTGCCCTAGGCGGGCGAAACTCTCCCGTAGGGAAAACAACTTTTATTAATATCCTTTAATGTAAGCGGAGAGGTGCTTCTTCTCTTCCTCGGACAATCCATTCTTTAAAGTTCTTCTTACTGAAAAATGAAACCAGATTAGAGAATATCATTTTTTTAATTTACTTGTAGCTTACATGCTTACATACAAAATAAAACTTCATGCTAAAAAAATATTAGACAAAACGTAACAACAAATATCTATATCACATTTTTATGTTTTATATATGGTAATAGTTATAACTTCATACCAATAAAACAATTTCAAACTGTTTCATGAATAAATAATTATATTTTGTTTTTATTTTCGTTTATTTAAGGATGACCTATTTTCAACCTGTTGGTATCACACTTTATTATATTAGTTTCGACCATACATGGGTTAGGTTAGGTTATTTGATAGGTCATCAAATATAACTTTTTTAAATTTTAGCTCAACACTTCTTCAGTTTTGTCAATCATGAAACATCACCACTACTATTAAAATTGTTCGATTGAATTAAAGCATTAATAATATTCAAAATATAAATACGAATATTATCAGCTTTAAGTATTAAGCATAGTTTTCTGAACTCTAAACAATTTATATAGTAAGCAGGTAAATTTTTATTCCTAAAGGATTTAAATTTATTGAAGTATTCACGAATTTTGAACAACATGCAAATAACTAAACAGACATTGGTAGCAAGGTCTCACAATCTCAAGCATTACTAAATAATAAACAGAAAAAGCATAAGCATGGCCCACGAAGCACAAACTTTATGGGGCAAATCTCCACCAACATACCGACAATTCTCTAAGGAGAATCCCGGTGACCAAATGGATTCTCTCTTGTTCTTGATCGTTTTACTAAATCATAAACAAAAGTTACTAGCAGTGAAGTTATGGTAGTGAACATTTAATTAATTTGACAACATGCCACTGTTTCAACATTGGCCACAAATAATAGAACTATAAAAATGATAACTTCTTCATAATTAATGATAATCATATTTTTGAGGTAGTGCCATCACATTTTAAAACACATTAGAAATATATATGCCACTGATTCAGAAATTACATAAAATAATCCTACTATGGAAATAAGATAATATAAATATTAAAACAAGTTTTCAATAGGTATGTACAATTTAAGTGCCTATTGATCAATATTGACCAATAATATCTTGACTCAAACGCGGTGTAGGGAATTGCATGTAAACCACCGCCAAGATAATTCATGAACGGGTCAAGATAATTACAATCGGAGACCTGATTTAGAAAGTTTGGACATTTATCTATATTTGTGCTGTTTAGTTTTTGAGAAATAATAAAATGGTGATGTATTATGTCGATTAAAATAATGGCATGTTTAGCCGATTTGTGATATTATCTTCGGTATTTATTTAATTAAGACAGGGTACATGTAATGGAAATTCCCACAGGGTATTTGTAGCTAATGTTGTTGTGAACAACCTTCTTTTTTTTAGTTCCAATACTTTGTCTAATTGGAGATAAATTTCTAAACTTTCTATATCAGTTCTCCGATTGTAATTATGTTAACCCGTTCATGAATTATTTGGCTATCGCTTATTTATAATGCCGTATACTAGCTTGGGTAAAGAGGCCTCTTAAGAGAACTATTTCTTTATTATAGTGCTAACATAACTTACCAGATAGTGTCATCACAACATCAATACTTTAAAGTGGTAAACTTGTTTGTGCACTGTTTTACTGTTTTAATTAAAAAAATTGTAGAGTATAACAATTACATGACCCTGTCCCAAAATTATCAAAATCTAAACAAAAATTCTAATTATAGATCTATGGAGAGAATAACTTTTTATTAATAGTGATAATATAGCTTTCCAGTGAGTGTCATTACTGTGGTATTTTTTGTTCTTAAATTATGTCTAGTCTGCATTTTTTTTTAAGATCCACCAACGTCGTAATTTCTCTCAAAAGTATTAGTGGCAACTCTGTTAGTGTCATTAGGTTTCTCAAAAACGACGTTATAGTTCAATTAGTGATTTTTGTAGTGATTTTTATATTGACCAACGTAAACTAACAGGTGGTGTATCTTAAAACAAAAACAGACCGTAGGTATGTTATTTTTCTTCGCAAAAAAATCTAAACAGCAAAACAACGCAAGTTCCACTATTATAAATAATTCATTCACTAGAAAAATGACATCCCACTGTTCTAATAAATGCTACAAGCAATAAAACTACGAAGATTAGAACTTTAAACATAATTATCAAAATAAAGTTATTTTTCAAGAGTTTAAATTATGCAAAAACTTGTTTGTTCACTAAAGTCATATACACAGTATAACATATCTTTCTTAAATAGTGACAAAAAAACTTGCTTGTCATTGCATTGTTGCTGATAATAATGTGAAATGACTGCTCTGTCTATTCCTTAAATGCTTCTCTGGAGTATGCACTACTGAATGCAGTATGTGAATTTTCTAATACAGTGGTATTCAAACGATACATCTGTCTATATGTGGTCAGTGAAATATTAAAATAAACCCACGTGATTTCCTATCGGCATGCCGTGTCCTTTTCCTTTCCCTTGGAGCTGTTCTTGAGGATGGTGCTTTGGTTGCAGTCTTTACCAGACTCTCCAGGATTTCATCATCCCCGTCCGTTAGGTGCCCATTCAGTGTACCCATTAAGGACCGGTTCGCGTCTTTTCTGGTCCTCCTGAATGGCAAGGTACCCTGCAGACTCTCCACGTCGGAGATGTCGCTGCCAAGGAGTTGGCGCAGTTCGGCATCCTGTTTATCTTCCTTCGTACGGAATTTGGCAGTCTAATAAAATATAATATTATATAAATATTTGTATTTGATGTATTTCTCACATCCCCTTCTATGTTTTTATTCCATTTTCGTTTTTTTTTGTATTACAATGAATTACCACACAGTACTCACTAATATGTTCAAAAATAATATGATATCAAATATGTTTCCAATGAAAGTAATGCAGTAAAGATGGTAGAAATTGCTTTGGAAAATTATTTGAAAGGCAGTAATGTGACTCGTTATGAAAGGTAAATCGAACCAAATTTTTATAATTGCATTGGATTGCTATCCATTTTACTAAAACAAAGTTTAAGAATTATGGGGCCAAATTTATCCGTTTAAAAATATATGAACGACAATAATCATACCTCTGTAATCATTTTTCCTCTTGTCTTGTTCCTCTCTCTGTGATTCGCCTTCTTCTCAAGCTGCTGGAGGACACGTTCCCTAGTAGTCCTGTACTCCAGTGCAAATTCAGAAACTATCCTGCAGAACTCGTTGGGCTTGGTGTCGGTGATTTGATGAAGAGGTATACCAAGCCATAGTAGGAACTTATGGAACCTGGAAAAAAAATTGAAGAACAAGTTATAGAAAACATCTGAAAATCTAAAAAGATTACAAAAATGGAATCTATAGGCAAGTAATGATGACGAAAGTAAAAATACAATGGTTGATGATATAAAGAATACAAGTACAGAAGGGATGATAGTACTGTTACAATACATTCAAACAACAATAGAATATCTTATAAGAAAATATTTCATTATACCTCTGAAAGCAGATGGTATAATTCCATCAACATTTTGTCAATGTCCGAGATGGACAACGAGTTTTTATAGTCGCGGGCAGTCCGTGTGCAAAAGCGATATCAGTAAATTCTATTTTTAAAATGCGATACACAGACCATCTGGGCGCGCACGCGGCAGGCGATTCAATGCATTGTAGTGCTCCGTCCATTTCGTATTCAGTCGATAGATTCGGGATATTTGGGATAACCAAAGGGATCATTAGTGATAAGTGTGCCGAAAAGTCCGAGAGATAAGCCGCACCAATAAGCTTTCGGGGCCACCCACCATTCTTGTGCCCTTTTCCAACACCCCCGGGTTGCCTTCCAGCCCGTCGAGTATTTTGTATGGCCGTTGCATCGCCTGAATCCGCCATTAGCCACGTGTTCCGGGCCGTGATTTCCAGGCAAGAAACGGTGCCCGTGAACGTCCAGGCAAAGAACGGTCGGCCAGCGAAGTCGCAGCAACCATCCAATCAACAAAATCGAGCCATCTCGTTTTTATTTTTCATACATCATTACTACCAGTGATGATCTAGGGCCTGAAAACCATGGCACTGACAAAAAAGAGCGCAAACCATTTAAGGGCAATACACAGAACGCAAGAACGCGCCATGCTAGGTGTTATCTTGCAAGGTGAAATCAAAAAACGAAGAGATCTGATGAAAGACCAAGATGGTTGATATAATAACACACATCGCAGAGCTTAAATGCCATTGAGTGGGCTACGTAGCTAGGCAAAACCAAGCCAGATGAACATTGAAAATAACACATTGGCGGCGATAAAGACAGAGAAAATGCAGTTCGCGCAGACCAATGAAAATTTAGCTAGACGACATAAAAGTAACAGTAGTGATGAGATGCTTCAAGGCAGCACAATACGCAACATAAAAAAAAATAAAGAGGCCTACTTGTAGAGCCTAGAAGATTACTTACGTCTAGAAGTAGAAGTCATAGAAGATTTGAAAATATAAATAAAAGTTTGTATCTCTTAGGAATAATGGAGTGTATTGCATATCGAAAAACGTTAACAGTTACGTGTACGTTATTTAACAGCATCACATTCAAATATAAATGCTTAACTGCATTTCACATTTGAATGTGGTTATCAGGTGTATTGCGTATCAAAAAACGTTAACAGTAACGTGAACGTTAGTTGAAAGTGTCACATTTATACATATATCAAATGCTATTATATCATAATTTCATTTGACAATTTCAATGTGATGCTGTCAACTAACGTACAAGTTAGTGGTATAACCATCGAGGGATAAAACTACTCACCAGATGCCTGTGAGCCGGATGTCATTCGATATCTAAGAGGTTCGCACTAAACCTTAGGGTGGGTTTTACTCCTAGTCTAATTCTCTAAGCGGGCCCTTGTTATCACCGACTTATTTTCTTCTAGGCGTTACTACTCCCTTATTTTCTCTTTTGAGCGCGTGGCTAAAGCCGTACCTTCTGCACCGCCGAGCTAATGAAAGCAGCAAAGAATGAGCCGTTGAACTACTCGCGTCGACGAGCTGCGAGTCATCAGTCGCCACGAAGACCATAAGGCCATACAAATTCCCTAATTTCTTATCACCATTTGTTCACAATTGATCACCCCCACTATCCAACACACGTTGTACTTTGACCATTTTGTTTCTTGGATTTGAAACATGATGAAAGAGATGATGAATGAGATGAAAGGTCTAAACTTTAGTTTATTTTATATATGGGGCATCAGATATTTAGTAGCTAATTGGTGGGGCATGGATCAAAAGAGTTTGAGAAGCACTGGTCTAAAGAAAGATGAGAAATTATATAAGGAGTAGGGTAGAAGAATGGATAGAAGAGAAAACGGAATTGAAGGGGAAAATAGAAACCCTGGAACTTAAAAAAAGTATAGAGAGAGAGAGAAGAGGAAAAAAAACGTAGTAATTAAGGGTCTGAGGGTGGAAGACAGCAATATTCCTGGCAACAACAATTTATAAAGAAACAGCTAAACGTTGAAGTTAGAATTATAGAAGCATTTAAAATAAACAAAGGCAAGGATATGGAAATGATTATCGCTGAAGTGGGATCATGGGAAATGAAACAGAAGGTACTGAAGGCAACTAATAAACTCAAAGGCAGTAAAATTTATCTAGACAATGATCTTACAAGGAAAGAGAGACATCAGCAGATAAGAAGTATTGCGAGAGAGGAACACAGTAAAGGAAATAGCATCAAAATAGGGTACCAGAAACTGTTTATCAATGGACAAGAATACACTTGGAAGAGGAATGAGAAGGGACTTACAGCTACGAGAGAAAACTTAAAAAACTAGCAAAGCTGGAAAGTGGGGCAAGTAATATGAGTATGACACGAAAATGCGAGATAACGGATCTGAGTAAAATGGAAAATGGAAAAAGGAAATTAATAGCAAAGAAGGGAAATACCTGGAACATAACAAAATTGAAGTTATAAATAGGAACGTGGAATGTCAGAGGAACTAATGAACAAGGAGCATTAAAGAATTTGATAGAGGAAAAAAAGCGGACATAGCAGCGTTACAGGAGACAAAACAGCTAGGTAATCAAATTTTCGAACTGGACGATCATATATGCTTTAACAGTGGAGGAAGAAACAGAATAAGAGGAACAGGGTTCATAATACATAAGCAGTTAAAGATGCTAGTGATGGAGTACAAGCCGATTAGTAACAGGATGTGTTATTTAAGATTAAGAGAAAATTCCAAAAAGTATCACTATTGAATATACACGCAACAACTGAAGATACAAGAGGGGAAATAACGGACGACTTCTATAGCCTTCTGGATAGGGAATATGAAAAAATTAAGAAGTATGATATGAAAATAGTACTAGGAGATTTTAATGCAAAGATAGGGCAAGAAAGTATGAATATACCGACAATTGGAAGGTTCAGTAAACATCAGGCTACCAATGAAAATGGCCAATTACTTATAGATTTTGCAAAGGAGAAACATATGGTAGTTAAAAGTATGTACTTCCAGAAAAAAGAGATTCACACGGGAACATGGACATCACCTGAAGGAAGAGTTACAAACCAAATAGACCATGTCGTGATTGAAGTAATGGAACAAAACTGTATAATAGATGTAACAAGTTACAGGGGAGCAGAAGCAGATTCAGACCACCTTTTGGTTGGCATAAAACTTAAACAGGAGATACCGACGACAAGGAACGAGGAACGAAGGAAGAAAGGGAACTGAAAAGAAAGAAGACTACCAAATGAAGCGAAGAGGGCGGAGTATAGTGCGAAGATAACTATGAATCTAAGTACAATGCGAGACAGTGGGAATATTGAAGAAAGTTAGAAATGTATAAAAAACGAGATGAATAGGGCACTAAAAGACGAAACGAACATGAGTATGCAAAATGGGAAATGGTATGATAGGGAATGCGAAAGAGAGGTGGATTAAAGGAAAAAGCTAAGAGCTCAGGCAATTGAAACAGGATCCAACGAAGTAAAATGCAAGTACCAGGAACAAAGGAGAAAGTGGAAGGAACTGTTAAGAGAAAAGAAACGGAAACACAACGAAAAGCTAATAAGAAATATGGAGGAATGCTATCAAAATCATGAGGTGGCGGGAGTATCAATCGAAGACAGTATTCTAGAGAAATAAAATGGGGCAACTGGTAGGAGGAGGAAAGGAAGTATTGGAGCTGTGGAAGGATTACTTTAGTGAGTTGTTAAATGGAAACCAGGAAATAAATAACAAACTTAATAAACAATAATAAACACCTTAATTAACATCTAAACAGAAGTAGGGGCAGTAATCGAGTAAGGGTGGGCTACTCAGTAGAAGAGGAGGAGGCACCCTCATGCTTGAGGGAAGTGGAGGAGGTTGTGCAGAAAATCAGAAACAACAAGAGCGCCAATACACAAGAAAGGCGACAAAAGTGAGTGCATGCATTATAGAGGAATTGCACTATTGAATGTAATGTATAAAGTCCTTGCCACTTGCATAAAAAATAATTAGTAACGAATGTAGAGGAGAAGGTGGGGGACTATCAGTGCGGATTCCGAGACAATAGATCAGTGATAGACCAATTGTTTGCGTTAAGAGAGATCCAAGCAGAAAGCTACGAACACAGTAAAGATACGTATGTACTATTTGTTGATTTTAAACATGCATACGATAGAATAAAGAGAGACTATTTGTACTAAGCCGTGGAAGAGCTGGGAGTAAAGAAGACATTAATAAACCTAATCAAAGTATCACTAAGAAAGACAACTAGCCGAGTAAGAATCGGAGAAAAGCTGTCTGAGAGTTTTATATTGCAGGAAGGAGTAAGGCAAGGTGACCCCCTATCACCGGCACTATTCAACTGCACATTGGAATACGTAATTAGGAAAGGCGGGCTAAGAAGATCTGGACTAATATATCATAACCTCCACCAGTGTATGGCCTTTGCAGATGACCTAGCAATAGTGACCGGACCCAGAACAGAACTGCAGAGCACACTAATAAAAGAGAAGCACTGCTAGTGGGACTAGAGATAAACGAGAAAAAGACCAAGTATCCGGAATGGACAGGCGAACAGTTCAAGCAACGGAATCTGATAGTAAAACGGAAAAAGGAAAGACGTATCATTTCGAACAGATAGAGCAGATGACCTACTTAGGATCGGAATACCAAACAATACCAGGAGTAACAAAGGAAATACAGACCAGAATTATGGCCGGGAACAGGTGTGTGTTTGCACTTAAGAGAATTCTAAATGGGAAGATAATATCACGGAAACTAAAAATTCGGGTATATAAAAGCGTAATTAGACCTGTAGTTCTCTATGGATGCGAAGTATGGACAATGGGCAAAAAATGGGCAATGAATTATATTTTTCGATCAACTTCAACCATCAACATTTATATGAATTAGTATGGCTAATAAGCTATAAATATTTCGATACATCTTCCCCTGGATATATTAATTCTTGAATGTATGATGTCAATTTTGTTTATGGTGTAGATGAAAATTATACTTAAGACTACTGACCTATTCATCACTCTTCGGTGGATGATGCTGAGGAGGATAATACGTTCGGCACAGTCCGCGAGGAAGTCAGACATCTTAGCCTTCATCGCTGAGCCGTCGTGCTTGGCGATGAGCTTCAGGTGGTCCCACGAGGCCTTGCAGTCGGCCTCTAGTCTTTGGATATTTAACGAGAGCTCGTCGAAGTCTACCTTCGAAGCTCTAGTTATTGCACCAATCTGAAAATTATAAATGAGTGTTGAATTTTTTTAAGCTTAGGTAAGTACACGTCTTGATTCCATTAGCGTACTTTGATTCATATATCGTCGGTATACAGAGGAAAGTGGCCAAGTCCCTTATTCATAATTTCAAGTTCGTTTTTTCTTCTGAACATTTCTCTTGTACGGGAGTTTAAAAATGAACTTGGTCAGTTACGAGTTTACATAAAAAAAGTGCGAATTTCTTAGAAAATGGATTTAGTAACTGTCTCATGAAAATATATGTATGTTTTAAACGCATTGGTGATAATATATTGATCGATGTGGCTTTTATTTGTTGAAAATTCATAATTAGAAATGGATGAAATAAAGTTACGCACTTTTTAATTTTCAAAACTGTTTTTATTGTTCGCAACAACTGTTTCGCCACACTGTGACTTCTTCAGGCTAAGAATTTTCTTTGCCGTTTCGTCGCCTGAAGAAACCACTGTATGGCGAAACAATTGTTGCGAACAATAAAAACAGTTTTGAAAATTAAAAAGTGCGTAACTTTATTTCATACGAAACCATTGATGATAAAAATCAAAGTATTTAAATTTTGGATTTGGCCACTTTCTCCTGTATACCAACGATATATAAACAGTTTTATAATTCACATACTTCGGAGTAGAGATCTGTGGCATCAGGAAACTTTTCCATGACGATATGACACAGATGATGAAGAAGCGAGTGCTTATTCACAGTATCCTTAACCTCTGGAACTTTGGAAAGGTACTCTATCTGGAACCCCTTCACTTCATTGCCATTGAGGAAGTTGCCAATGGACAGCAGTGTGCTCAAGATGCCTCTGAATGTCTTGTTCACCTTGAGTACCTCGAAGCCCTGCTTAAGATCCATCAACGGTTCAGCGATCTCCCTCTCGGTGTTCTCAAAGTCTAACTTGAAAGCCCATAGCCTGAGCCTCGCTGGTAGCTCGGAAATCGAGGCAAGGGTGAGGAGAAACTGCTCTGCACTACCTAGTGGTAAATCAGGGTTCGATGCTTGAGCCTCCTGGATCTTGGACCGTTCCTCCTCGGTGGGGAGCATAGTCAGGAGCTTTTCAATACCTTCGCGGTTCATTATAGTGGCGTCCATTTTCAAGATCGCTGTTTTGATGGAGCGTGGTGGAGGAAGTTTAGTCATCCCGATATTGATGGCGTTTGAGCGTTTCGGATCCAAGACGATGATCTCCTTGTTTTTGTTGAGCTCTTGCTGCTTCTGTGGGTTTTAATTAGTTGTTGTAGGTTGGGTAGTTTGTGTAACGTCCTGATAGCACACAAACCGTGATATTATGTGTGCCGTTTTGTGGAGAACATATATACAGGGTGTAACAAAAATCATGTAGGAAACTTGGAACTATAAAAATTTAAATTTAAATTTTGCCAATTTCTCCCAAGAGCCCTCAGAAAATATTTCGTACATGATTTTATATACCAAACTCTGTATAATAAATACTATATATGTATGTATAATGAAAGTATGGTGTAGAAATAAAAACAAACAATCGATTTTCTTACTACATGCTCTACTACCATGCAGAAAAAATAAGTGTAGAGAAAATAGAGTATCGGTGTAGTAGGTAGAGAGAGAGATCGTGGAAGTGGATGTCTTCCTAGTGTGGCATAGTAGTATGTGGAAGGTGAGAAAGTAAAAGTTATAGTGAAGTGCAAAAGGTAACCAAACAAAAATCAATTAAAAAACAGTTTAAAAAAACATTACACCACCACCACCAATGGACAATCTCACTCACCTCCTGCGGAAAACGGCACATGCCACGTGCGGATCACCAAAGAAAAAAAGAAAAAATCAATTATTACGCCTTTCCTAAGCTGCAATAGTTTCAGGTAAAGATCTACAAAGTGTGTTTTGGTTTTTGTATGCATAGAGCGAGAATTAAGCTACTGGCAAGATAATATTGTATCCTATTTTATTATTTCTGTTAATCAAAAACCTACGTTTAGTATATCATCAATCATTCATATGTCCCAGGTCAACAATCTATAAGACTTGCAGTTCTAGGCTGCAATCGCGCTCCCTAATATGTTAATACAAGTCCATAATTTAAAACCCATTGAATAATAAATAAATCAACCTTAAAAGTAATAATTCACCATCATATACTAGATCTAATAATACTAATAACAATCTTAATTTTACAAAATACCGTACTATATATTCGCACATCCTCTATACTTGGTCTATATTTTCATGTTAGGTACAGCCGGGTCACCATGAAACTCTGTTGAGGCAATTTTGAAATACATTATCTACGAGGTATTCGAATTACGGTTGGTACCTCCGCCTACACTTCGCTGTCCTACCAGTTGAAGACAGAAATTGCACACCGTTTCAGCCGCGCTAGTTAAAAGTATCCTATCTGACAAAATGTCACTTGCGAAATATTTCACTTTTTCTAATCATTCTAACATAGAATTCATACGTAGAGCATGAACAAAAAAAAGATTTATCTACGTTATACCAGTAGATAGGAACTAAATGAAATGGACGCCCCGTGTAAAACTATATCAGATAGAATAAATAACTCCGAAATTTTGTGAGATAGGTAACTCCATTAACGAAATTTTGTGAGATAGGATACCTTTTGCTAAACACGGCAGTATTGGTACGTGTATAAAAACTAGTAACTTTCTTGGACAGGTTCATTGCATCGCAAGCAACTCTCACAATTAGCCGTGTAATTGCAATAGTTGAGGCGTGTTAATAGAAAGAATGTGCTTGTATTGTATCAAGTATCAAGATAGAGAGTGGTAGTGCATCTACGACGTTTTTCTTACCTTATTGATGAGATCCTTGGCACGCGACTCGAAGAGGTGTTCCAGCTTCTGTGTGTCCACCGCTACGGCGTTCAGCTCGTCCCATATATATCCAGTCTTCAGTCTTATGCAGGTTACCGGGTCGTCTCTGACTTCCTTCCAGAACAGCTTCACTGTCTTCTTGTTCTTCTTCATGGTGGGAATTTTGGTTTCGGTGGGTTTCGAGAGCTTCTGCATGTTGACGCCGAAAATTGGAGGGCTGGGTACAGGAGGTGGTATGCAAACCCTGGGAGGTGGTGGAGGTGCGGACCCCATCTCCAGAGGTGGGGGTGGCGGTGGGATGCCATTGGTAACAGCGACTGGTGCCAGCACATCGGCCTCATCATCATCGGCAAGGTCTGTGAAATCCAAATCGCACAGGTTCAGCGGTCTGCTCATGGTGGAAACCAGCTCCTCCCAACGCAGCTCGTTCTCAGACTTCTTCACCTCGACCGTCTTAGGAATGTTCTCGCCAGTGGGGCTCTTCACCACGTTTGCCTGAGACTTCGACTTGGCCAGACCCTCCTTGGCTTTGTTGATGAGGCCTGTCATGCCCTCTATCCTGTTGATCTTGTTGTCTTCTGAAGACGGGCTGTGCAGGACGTTCTGGTTCGCCAGTTTCTGCGTCAGGTCTTTCACAGTGTTCTCCTTTTTCAGCTGCAGTAGCATCTTTCGCTCGTTTTCGTTCGCATTCTCAGAGTCTTCCACATTCTCCAAGTCTTTCTCGTCGTTGTACATGATCCACGGCTGCTTAGTGATGCCGTTCTCCTCCGAGTCCAGCTTGTTCACGGCATTCAGCCTCTCGGTCAGGTCTTTCCTACTGGAGTTCCTATTGAGGATGTTGTTGCCATTCGACAGTCTTTGTTGTAAACCATTCGTATAGTTGCCTGAAAGTTAAAATAGTAAGCATGTTTCATTTTACGTATGCAGTAGATAAAAAAAAACTGTACCAAATTGTAAGGTTTTTTAACACAGATTGTTGATATTATAACATGCAGCAGTTTCGTGTGGCTTCAACAAAATTTTATATCAAAAATATAAATATACTTATGTATTGGTCCGGAATAAGAAGCACATGCCTGGGTATCTTCTAAACGGTAAGAGACAGAGAGTAGGTAAAATGGCAGCAAATATGCAGCACCTCAAGAGGTACCCGTATTTAAAGTAATAATACTAAAAATAAAATTGATGGTTTAATTTAAAGCATACTGCGAAAAGCAGTTATTAATAAGCTTTCGATTTTATTTTATCTTTGTAAATGGGTGGATTTTGAAGATATCAATACAATTTTGACATTACTACTATTGACTCTTGACTATTGACTTTGATTTTTTAAATGTTACTCCAAAAGTCCACTGATTCTTATAGCACAAAATATAGAATATAGTATCAAAGAACATATTGTTGTTCAGAATTATTGTAACAAGTCATTTCAATATTAACATCAACATCAACATTGTCATTTTACAATTTTAATTGAAATACCTCTAAATGTCAAGGTCTCAGAATGACCCAACTATTTGTTTACAGCATTTCGTTTGTTTTGTTTGTTTATATTTTTCACTGCCTTTTGCGTAAAATTAGTTTTATAGTTAAAACTTTTAAATACAAAAATAAGCATACCTTATATTAAATAAACCAGAAACAAGCGTATTTCAGAAGAGCTTGTAGCCTATAGCTTTTATTACAGCAAAGTTGGTGTCAATATCTCCAAAAGGACATAAGTTAGAATTAAATTGAATCATGATTTAAAAAACATGATAAAAAGTGTCTTGATAGTGTCAAAGATTGTATTGTTATGTTTGATAACAATCGTGTTATGAAGAAAACAGAAAATCGCAATTATTAGAAACAGTTAACATTTTTATAATTACTACTTTAAAGCTGCATATTTGCTTTTATGTAATCGATTCTATGTCTTGCCGTTTATAAGATCCCCATCCATATTTCGGACCTAAGTATAAATCTGCGATTCTTTTAATGCACAGACTATTACTCATACAAACCTGATGCCTGAAAGTTAAAATCTTTCATAATAAGAATGTAGGAGGTTCTATAGATTATTGGCTATTACAAAATAATATCCAGAATGTAGAAAGTGAAATAGGTTTACAGAATAGAACGATGTAAGGTTAGAATGCTGGAATACAAATAGACCTAAGGAAGAGTCATATTCATGAAATACAACAAGTAGCTTAGGGTTACAGACTAGAAGATTTAATCTTCAAAAAGTTACCATTTTCGTTATTATCATCGCTATTTGTAACAGGACCTCTTAGAAGAGTAGCATTCTCCTGCTGCTCCTTCATGAAGCTGCGCTGTCTCTCCGCTCTCTCTCGCCTCCTCCTGAGGGCAGGTGTAACGCCGACATCACAAGCTGCAGAAGCAGAGGTAAAACTTTGCCATTAGAAGCGCACACAAACGTTAAAGCACGTCAAAACACACAATACACTAGAAAATAATTACCTTTGTTGCTGTCCTTATAGCCTCCATTGAGGTTCTGGTGGTTGAGGCCGTTGGTGGACTGTGAGCTCGAGGACTCGTCGTCATCCTCGTTGTTGTTGCTAAGCATCAGATTCTTCCTGGCGTTGGTATTCAGGTTATTGTGTACTGGTGTCGTCCCAGTGGAGTGCCTCCTGCTCTTTCTCCTTTCAGCAGAATCGACGAGCGACTTTCTACTGCGCAACGTCTTTCTAATGCTTTCATCGAGGTGCCTAATAGGGGTACCTTTATCCTCGCCATCCTCGTACTGCAGTACTGCTTCGTATATTTGGAACTGTTGGAGTAGATCCAAATCAGTACTGGGTTTGGACATGTACCTTTGAATGATATTCTCGATCCCCTGCTCTTCAAGAGAATCAGTCTGATCGTAGTATGTGTCTTGATCGGGGACGCCGTTCAAGCATTTATTGATGAGTGTGGTGGCATATATAAGCAATTCAGTATCGGCCGAGTCGAAATCCTTTAGAAGCTTCATAATGTTGTGCCACGGCAGCAACCCCTGGCTGCAGTCCACCGCGTGTATGGCTTTGATGAGCAGCATGCAGTTGGAGTCGGTGTATTCCACGAAGACGAGGAGCAACTTGAGGGCCGTTTTAACCACCAGTCTGAATTTCGATGAGATTAGTGTGTAGAGCCACTGAACAGTCTGGTTGTGTTCCATGACGCCATTCATGCCGTCAACGTACAGCATCACCTGGCCGAGCGCCCTGAGGATGTAGTTCTGGTAGTTCTGGTCGGCCTCCGAGCCGACCTTGATGAGGCATGCGAGGCCATCGTTCTGGACGAACTCGTGCACCAGGTCCTTATCCTCCTGGAAGATCTGCTTGAGGGAGAAGAGGGCCCTTCGCAGCTCGCGTCCCTCCGACGTCAGCAGCTTTTCTGGAATGCCACGAATACGTGATAAAATTATGTTGCAATTGAGGGATGCTTCTCGGTCGCGTTCTTATACAATAATTGGTAGTTTGCGTCGATTTGTTTGTGCCTGTTACGTATTATTCAGAAGGTAATAACGACTGCCTCGGCGTGATTCCATTCATTTTTCCGCATTGCAACGTGCAATTTTAGAAAATAAGCTATATGATAAAACGCGTAAAATAACATTGTCTTCTCAATAGTTCACTGATCGTAGAGGTGTGCGTAATGAGAGGTCGATTATTTTATGGATGAGCCCTAGCGTCGTTTTCCGAATTATAGTAAACGCCGATAAAGTGCCGCTCGGTATAGTTTATCAACCTCGCGCATTCATTACAAAGCATATTTATTACTGCAGTGGTTCAGAATTATATCCTTGTCATGAGCCTTTTGCGGGGTTTACAGAAGAGTTAAAATGCGATTTAGTATTATAAATGTGCATATTTAGCAGCGAATAATAACGTAATAACGAGTAATATCTTTGCAAGAACAAATCGCAGCTTCAATCAGGTCGAGACCAGAATGAATATTATAAATTTCTAAATTTGTTTTGTTAGTAATGTTTTTTTGAAGCTACTGTGTTTGTATATTTTTATAACAAGTCTAGCATTGATTTGTGCTTGTAAAATCTAAAATAGAACTGTACATTGCTTTAAAAAATGCATACACATGATGTTAAATGGAACATACTGAACATTTTTACAGATTCAAATTCTAGGTCAAATTATCTTTACAATGGTGTATTACAATTCCCATTTTGCTAATCGACTATATCTAGGAAATGGTTGAATTGCGGACCCATATCGACTAAGATTTTTTTCCATTAGTACTATAATTGAGTAAAATATTCGAACATATTTTTAAACACTCTGTATGTATACATATAAATATACAGGGTGTCCTAAATAGAGTGGGATTGAATGGGTATCTTTCTTATTCTAAAAGCTAGAGTTCTGGTTAAATGGGCAATATTGTGCAGTTTTATATGCTTGTTCAGATTATGATGACAAATTTTCAAATGTCGGAGTAGTTTAGAAGTTATTCTAAAAAAACTAAAATTCGCGATTTTCTAAAAACTCCGATATATTATAATTATTAAAGAAGCGGAAAAAAGTTTGAAAAGAAATGTACTTGGTTTGATCGCACAAACTTGAGAATCAAGTCAAAAAAAAGTCAAGATGGCGGTTTCCGAGATATTAATTAATACCAACTTTCTTTTTTTAAATGGCCGCCATATCTGATTTTTATACGTCTAAATAGATTTTCTTTTCCTCTTTTCAACGATATATAAGAACCTATGTCAAAATTAAAAATATGGGAAATATTCATTATTATTTTAGTTTTAATTTTTTTAATTATTTTTAAAACTAATGTAAAAAAATTTAAAAACGTAATAACTATGTACACACACATAGTGATTCCATGGCAAACGCAAGTGCGGTTCGGCTTTAATGTATTTTGCGGCATATTGGGAAATTATTTACATGGTGCTATAATATTTCTAAGTGCACAACGTCATCTGGAATGGAGTAGAGGGCACTCCGATATGCATCTAAAATAACGCAGTTATACTTCTCCCCACTTTTTGACCTTCAAACACTTGCTTATTTGAAACCACCCATTTAGACAACAATTGTGGCCGGTAAAAATCATTGTGTATAAGAATCACCGTATCAAAAATAAGATAAGTTGTATTTTGATTTAATTATTATCATGTTAGCTCTCGAAAGTACTGTGAGTTGAACAATCTTAAAACGTATTTCGATTTTTTTCGTAATGTTTACCGTTTTGAGGTTATATTGCGCCGAATATGGGGATACTTTCCCCACTATTTTTTGCAGCAAAGTTACCCTAAACGATACTTGTTTATTTTATTTAGTTTTAATTTGGTTGCAGATATGCCTATAGTGTATAAAAGAAAACTAGGCTCTCGGGCTTATCACAATTGTACCCAAGAAACTTTGCAACAATGTTTAGAAGCAGTTAGAAGTAAACGAATGACGCAGAGAAAAGCCGCACAAGACTTTAAAATTCCGCGGCGAATCATCATTAATAAACTTAAAGGCAATCTACTTGAAAAGCCTGGAAGACCCACGATATTTTCCGAGGAAGAAGAAACTGGATTTGTAAACTGTATATTAGCCTTCAGCACATTTGGTTTCCCACTAGACTCTTTTCATTTGCGCGTGATCGTGAAATCATTCTTGAGCCGAGTTGGTAGAATTGTGAGATCATTTCAAAACAATATACCTGGTCATGAGTGGGTCTTAAATTTTCTGAAACGCCATCCAGAGCTCACTGTATGATTTGCTAGTAATATAAAACGCAGTAGAGCATCTATAAATGCTGAAATATTTACGGATTACATCTCAAATTTGGGGGAAGTTGTGAAAGACGTGCCACCAGAGAACATTTGGAACTGTAATGAGTCGAAGTGATAACCAAACGTGGTTGTAAATATCCTGAAAAGATTCGTAATTCATCCAAAACAAGCATTTCTATTATGTTTGCTGATAATGCTGCCGGAAAACTCTTGCCTCCATATGTAGTTTACAAATCTTCTTGCATGTAGACAACCTGGACCGAGAATGGACCCAAAGACTGCCGTTATAGCAATAGTGCTAGTGGCTGGTTCGATGCCAATAGCTTTTCAGACTGGTTTAAAAGCTGAATGTAACCAAAGTTAAACAAACTTCAAGCCAAGAAAGTTTTAATTTGCGATAACTTATCCTCCCATATATCAGTACATGTTCTAAGTCTATGCAGAGATAATGATATATCTTTTGTATGCTTGCCACCAAATAGCACTCATTTAACACAACCGCTGCATGTGGCTTTTTTCGCCAATGACAATTGCGTGGCGGTAAATATTAGCAAACTGGAAGGAGACTGCAGATGGTGCCAAAAACACAGTTCTACAAAAACAACATTTTCCATTTCTCATAAAACAACTTATGGCTGCCTTAGAACCCAATGCTGCTGCAAATTTAATTTCGGGTTTCAGAAAATGTGGCATTTATCCAGTTAATTTTCAAGAGCTATTGACAATGATTCCACGACCTCCAGGTGACAATAATGCTGTAGAACATTCATTTCTACAATCTTTAGAATTAAAAATATTCGAATTAACCGAAACAAAAACCAGGAGGAGAAACAAAATTACTGTTTCTGCTGGTAAGAGTATCGGGCTTGAAGTGCTTGATGATGATCAAGCTGGTGAAGAACCACAGACATCAGTAAATAAATGTCGCAAATCAATAAATGTGGATAGTGACTTGTCAAATGACGAAATATCTTTGCGGGATTCTTCTGAAGACGAGGATTTTGTGGGAGGTATATTAAGAGGATGATGTAACTGCAATGGTCGGTTCTGGACAAAAGAGCATTAAAGACCTTCTTTCATTGCCGGATGTTGTCAAAGAAATAGGGGAATATGTTCTCTTCCAATATGAAGGTGAAATTTTTCCGGGTAAAATAATATAATTTGATAACAATGGAGCTACACTAAGTGCAATGGTGAAGTCCTTAAAATACTGGAAATGGCCTGATAAGTCAGAAACTCTTCTCTATGATTGGAATGATATTATGGGCAGAATTCAAGAGCCAAAAAAAGGTCTCGAATCGGGGATTCTTTTCTGTTCCAGTCTTAGACAGACTGTGGGGTAGATAAAGGATAAGATGTGCTTCAGATAAATGTTTAAAACTTACTTTAAGTTATTTTAGTGCCCATTGTAAAAGTTTTCATTAATAAGTTTGTATTAATAATATGACAATATATTTTTCCGACCTATATATTCCATACATAGATAACCTACATACTATTTTGTGTGTGGTACATTTACAACCCATAATATAGTCTTACTATGCTCCAATACATGTTGTAAAGCTGAATAACTTACAATGTCTCCGTTGGTGCAAAGTATCCTCCTCCTATGAGGGAACATTGCCCCAAACTAAATAATAATTAAAAAAATATTCCATTCTTTTTTTTGCAAAATGAATCTCTAGAGTTCATTATCATACGTTGTTCAAGCAGTTTCTATATTATCAACATTTTATGGAAAAGAAAAGGTAAGTTTTATAAGTACTTTTTAAAATTTCAGTTAAAAATGGAGCAAAGTAACCTCGTTTTACGTTACTTTAAAAAACAAAATATATGGAAGTAACTTCAATTATAATTATGTAGATGAACTTCGTGACGCAATCAGAGAGGCAATAAAAGGCGTTAATCGCAACACATTGCGATAAGTAACTGGCAATATTCTAAAACGCTGTCAATTGTGTTAAGCCAGTGAGTATAGAAATTATAAAGAGGTGCAACGCACGTATATTCTCTGTTAAGAGCTGGCTATCTCATTCTATTTTCGTCCCCTTTCCCCTCGAGTCCTAAAACTACACGCCTGCAAAGTAGCGACACTCGCAAATATGCGGACCTTCCAAGAGTTACCCATTTGCCGCGTAATCGTTCGCACGGAGTAATAGGTACACGCAAATCCAAATCGACTTTCGACGAATTCGATGGTCAGGTATCTTCGTGATACATAATTATGTCAACTATTATCGTGTGTAGTCGTTGCAAATACCGCAAATACTACAATAAAAATTGAATATAAAAATACATCAAATATTTTATTAGCACATTAACATAAAATATTGTAAATTTGAATTCGTTATAGCAGTTACTTACTAATTTTAATACAACATAATAAGTTAATTGAATTATCAAAATAACACTCTTTATAAATTCCGTAAACCCGAGCTAACGATATCGGTGACATAAAATATAATTTGTAATACTGAAGCGAACGTCACGAAAAGAAAATATATTATGTAATAAACAAACTGATGTACATACAAATGATTAGTGTATTAACAAAATTAATGCTAACAATGCTCATACCGTGCTTACAAAACATACATAAAATATAAATTTATATACAAATTCAATAAATACAAACATTGGGAAATTATTTAAGGATCATCTATTGCCACGAGCGACATATTCTTTCTGAATAGTCAAAACAAAATATTTAAAACAACAGAAATTTACTTCTGTCAAATAATTTTATATACTCTGATTTTTCTAAACTGGCGTGCACGTCATCAATCAGCTGTGCGATGAGGTTTTTTCGTACCAACGTGATTTTTTTTTCGAGTATATGCATAACAATAGTTTAAGAATCGAAATTAATCTGAGGATCATTTGTTACATAACACTGATCACCGGTGGTTATAAATAGGTAATCGGTTTATTAACCGCGGACACAATTTTCGCCTGCCAATCATGTAATAAATCATGTTATGTTGGCCGACGTGATATTTTTTCGGCGACGATGCCAGATCTTTTTCACTAACACATGCTCATACATGTGTGCATAACCAAACTTCTTTGACGTTTAACTTGTTACATTTGACTTTATTACATATTTCACGTTTCTTTTGCCTGCAGCCGGGAATCGAATCTAACCTCAAGATTTTTGTCGCTGTCAGTGTTGGACCCGAATACGGTGCAAACTCTTTTATATTTTGCCATTGTAGATGTTAAACCATAACCACAAGATTGATATCTGTACGAGAAACGGGAGAGAAGTCGACGAATTTGATACGAACCGCGCACTGTCGCACAAGATTGCATGGGCGCAACAGCTGATTGCAGCCATTTTTAAATTCCCAAAACAGCTGGCAACCTTGTAAAATTGTGTCGTCATTATTATGATTATTATTTCGATGACGTGCACGCCAGTTTAGAAAAATCAGAGTATATTACATAATAATTTAAAGGGATATTGATAATTAAATGGTGATAGTAGTATTGACTCAACAAACTCTAAAAATAACAGCAATCTTACACTAATGCAAATTTGATTAATTCAACTGACTGCTGTGTTGCATTTGTGAATTCTGTTGCGAAATGTTGGAAGGAAAAAAAATGAAGAAAAATTGGAACTAGCAAGTTTAAATGAATTCGTTATTGTAAGTGTAAAAAAATGACACTGACATAAGCGAAGTTCACCATTGCCGGGTGTTTTTTATGAAAATAAGAATTATAATGCTTATTAAACGATTTGATGTTAAAACTTTCAGGACAGGATATTTTCATTTTAATGAACATGTTAATAATGAAATCTGTGTGAGGCATGCATTCTCTTCTGACGTTTACAAACAAACTAAAATGGGTTTCTATTGATAGTTTTAGGTCACCAGTAATTAATTTGCGGACATTTTCGCCACATTTATACTTATGAAATAAAAATGTAAATTCTTTAAACATATGGTCAAATACATTTGCCATTTCATCAGTTGGCCTTCTTAAAAAAGCAATATTTTGGTCAGTGGAGTAATCTTTATATAAAATGAAAAATTCATTTTTGTTAATCAATTCTTCTCCATCTTTAAATAAATTGGAAAAACAAATGTTGCAGTTGAATTTTTTTTGCAATTTATGAAGTATGTAGCCTGCCACATAAATATTGGATGAAGTTTCCAAAGTAAATTTATTAGAATCTAACAATATTTTTTCTTTGGATGTAGTAGCTATAGCTTCTGCAGTGTCTGTTGTTCTAGATGCAGATTCCAACTCTTCTTCCAGTATTAACTCTTCAGAGTCGTCTACATTAATACTTGCTGATTTTTCCATTGTGCTTTCATCTGCATCGTCCTCGATAGGTTGTTCTTCGACATCAGTGTTGTCCACTATCGGGTGTTTACACTCGTCCACTTCGAGTAGGTCTGTGTCGTCTATTTCACAATTGGCGCTATCCACTTCCATACACAATCTAATGTTCATGTTATGTTGCAGACCTATTCTGCATTGCTGTACGGTTTAAGTGGGATTGTAACCATTTCTATTTCGAATGACAGAAAACAAATTTTCTTCTGCATCTTGGTTTATGAACCGTGTTAATAAATATTTAACATTATCAATTTTAAGATCATCCCAAAGAAGTAAAATAGATCTTATGGTCCATATAAAACCATTAATGCAATATATGTTATTCAACTTCTTACCCTTTTCATCATAAATTTCAAAACTTTCGAAATACTCTAACGCATTTCGTAAAATTTCTGTGGTTTCAGTATTAAACACTGACAATGGTCTCTTTTGCGGATTGGGGTCATTTACGACTCGACTATTTAAAGCATCAAATATTTGATTGATATTTTCAATAAATTCTGCAGTATTTAATGCCGTTTCGGAGTTCAACTCCTTCGTGTGATGAGCAGTTTTTATAGAAGCAGCAACGGTATGCGAAAATATCTGCGTAGCATACTTTACTTTCATTTTTTGAAAGTTCGTAGGTGCAATATGTGCTTCTGTTATTTTTAGCATAGTTCTTGTTGTTTCACTTTTTTTGTCAATATCATATGGCTTAGTAATGTCGCTCCAAGATACATGTTTATTATTGATGTATAGTTTTAATTTTGGATTTAAAAAATTATTTCTTAGACTCTTCACCAGATGTGGTGCATCAAAGCAAGTGAATATTTTTTTGCCTTTTATGTGTATTTCTGGATGTTCTCTTGTAGCTCCTAATAGTCTCAATGCACCACGATTATTGGCCCCTTGGTCACACACTAATACCATGGGCTCAAATTTTAATTTATACAGTGCCTCTATAACATTTTCTATGATTACTTTTAATGATTCACTCAAGACATTTCCCTTCGATGTGTAGTAACAAAATGGCACTTTCCAGTTGTGGAGTAATCCCCGAATCATAACAACTAAACACGAATTTGCTAATTTTGGTTCCCGCCCAAGAGTAGATAAATCTTGGTAACCCTCAATTATGTCTTCATGATGGTTTAGATCCAAATTGGGTTTTATGGCAATTTCATCAAACATTAGAACGCACTTTCTTTCCCTCTCCGTCATACATTTTGCTTTGAGTAGCAGTTTCTTCGTAAAATTTGTTTTGACCCCTGTCCTCAAGTTACAAACCTTCAGCCAAAGTTGTATGGTTCTGATAGATGGTAGATTAAACTTAAGATTTTGTCGCATATGCTTGTAACCTCCTGGCGATTTATAATGTAAAGAAAGTGCCAACTGCCTCTCTGCCTTTGTCCACTTGCCCCTCTTTTTGTGATATAGCTGCATATTAATAAATGTTTTTACAGCTTCACTCTTATCACATAATACTTAATCAATGACTCTAGTTGTAAATTTATTTATTTTTCTTCTGTTGGATTGAACTAGCTTAACGTTCAGTTTTCTTCTAAGCTGTACTACTCTGGAAGAAAGAGTCCGAATTTTTTTCTTTAAAATTTCGTTTTTCGATGATGGCATTTTAATTATACTATCGCTCATTTTTGAAGATGAGCTGGCAGAACTTATGAAACTTGAAATTTGTGGAAATTGATTGTTTTGTGTATATTCCACAGTTTCTATGTCTACATTAGAAGCTGTGGAGGTAGAACTTGATCTCCTTTTTCGGGAAGCCTTCACGTCGCTACAAGACGGATATACATTTAATGATATATCTTCTTCTGTAAAATGTTAAAAATATTATTTTATAATTCAACAAAATATTATTTTCGAAGAGATTGCCAAAGAATTGTTGATGTTAGAAACCTGATTAACAATAAGGAAAAACCTTATTTTTGTTATATGCGCCAACGCAGCCAAACTGAGAATGGCCAAAAAACACCCAGAATATAGGTATGTCGAACCGATGCGGGCGGCACATCAAAGAGTTATACATGTAAAGAAACTGTCATAAAAAAACAAACAAGGGCTACCGCCAATAGAACCGCGCCGGTCGGCGTGGGCACATTTCGTTTGCGATTTAAGTGTCGGTAAAAACAATCAAAGGAATAACTGCGGCGTGCTCAAATAATTCGCAATAATTATTATTAGTGAAAATCGAATTATCAATGATTTCAAATAGAATGATTATTATTAAATAATTCGAATTATAATTCGATTATTGCCATCATTCGTATTGGCATAATTCGACTATGAAAATCATTCGATTATGCCCATCACTACGTAATAGACCCCCATATACCCCAAAATTTAAATTAGTTTTATCACGTCATAATAGTAAAGTAATTATGGTATTAAAAAATATCGTCAAAAACAGAATTCAAGAAAAATCCGCCAATTTATATTGACGCCGTGAAATATCCTTTCTATATTAAATACGTACCTTGTTGATTAAATTTAACAGGCACTGCATTTTTTCTCAACAATTTGCGTCGATTAGACTCATAATAGTCTGTCGGCAAAAAAAGATTTTCACACACAACTTTATTTGTCAATTTTTCATTGGTCGTATAAACTATATTTATATTCCCGCAATTTTTCTTCCATTCCTCTGTCCTCGACAAATCTTTCACTGGAAATCGAAAAAAGCTAATCTCTTTGTTTATTCGGCTGTCATTACTATGACAGCAATACAACAATTATTGTACACACAAATATGAGCGACTGTACTCATCTTGGATTTGAAAATTCACAAAAATACACGCAAAATCGCAACGGTTTGGAGCTCGCAGAACGTCGCCAGTCCACAGTCGTATTGGAAGTGTGAAGCAGTGTTTTGCCCCCACCACGGGCGACCGCTCGGTGAGTTCTCAGATACTGGTAGCGCGAACTAGGTGCGAGAACTTTCATCGCTTAACACAGTTCAGACCTCGTTGCGCATCTATATGTATTTAGTTAATCAATGGTTAAGCTTATTTTTGCTTATTTTTTAATAACAGTCATTTTGAGCATTTTTATAATTCATTGTTATTTTTTACTTAGCTGTATTACGTTATTTGTATTTTACATTTGTTTTAAAAATAATTTATAGAATAAAAATAAAAATTGGAACAATTAATATATCCCATATTTTTTTATTTTGACAGAGGTTGTTATACATCGTTGGAAAGAGAAAAAAAGTCGATTTAGCCGTGTAAAAATCAAATATGGCGGCGATTTAAAATAAGAAAGTTGCTATTTATTTTTCGGAAACCGCCATCTTGACGTTCGTTTTGACTTGTTTCTTAAGTTTGTGCGATCGAACTAAGTAACTTTTAGTTTTAACTTAACTTTTTTGTTATTTTAGAATAATTTCTATGCTGCTCGGACTTTTGAAAATTTTTCAACATAATCTGAACCAGTATACAAAACTGCATGACATTGCCCATTTGACCAGATCTCTAGTTTTAAAAATAACAAAGAAACCCATGCAATCCTACTCTATTTAGGATATCCTGAATACGAATGCTCCTTAAATATCGCTATCGTTAGCTACTTATACATCAACGTCTCCAATTGCAAAGAATCTTCACCCAGGAAATGTTAAACCTCTCCCGTAATGCCACGACTATACAGAAATCGTTGCCGCATAGCGCGGACAATCGAAGCCAAATTGCCATCGTATTGATAGGCAAACAGAAATTATCGGAAATTGAATTATGCCGTTGAAGGCACCGCTTGTAATGACGGAAAATTGAAATTGAAATTGACAACGCTAATCACTTCCTTAAGCGAAAACTGTGATTATCGGCCAACGATGCAAATTGGTCGACAAATTAGGGACGCATTGTCGAGGGCAAAGGCCACGAGTCTCGAAATTTCGCAGAACGGTAATAAATTACCAGAGGAGCGCCTCGAGGGCTAAGTATTTCTTGTTTCATAACGTGATGAAGGATTGAATATAATAAATCGGGTAATAATAAGGTACTTTGCGCAAAAACCATTATAATTTTTATAAAATTATAAATGCTGGACATAAAATCGCTGACCTGTGTCAAATAAGGATTCTGAAGTGCAGCAGCTTTGATAGATTTCTAATCTATCTCAGGAACTATATGGTTTTGGTCATCAGACCATAGGATATTAGGGATCGGAGTCAAATTCTAAACGATTCTATAGTGATGCTGTTGATCTGAATTAAATTTCTAATCACTGACCACGACCATATAATAAAAAAAACCTTTTCTAAAAAGTCTAAATCGTCTCCATTTGTGGTGCACCAACAATAAACTAAATATTAATGTAACTAAAAGTAATATTGTGAAGTTCAGGCGAGGAGGAAGATTGTCGAAGAAAGACCAAGCTTATATAGGGAATCAGCAATTAGGCTTTGTCAACGAGTACGAATACTTGGGAATTACTCTCCAGCCCCAGCTAACATTAACTAAATATGTGAAATCTAGAAGTAGGAAAATGGCCAGAATAATTGGGGGTTTAAAACATTTACAACGCGTCAGCATAGATACTGCGATAAAGCTGTATAACATCAAAATATGGTCGTCAGTGACTTACGGCTTTAAACCCCTATGTTCACTCCTAAAATGTAGCCACTTGCTACTGCTAGATAAAATCAAGGCGAGGTTTCTAAAGAAGGTGCTAGCGTTACCATGGAATTCACCAAACACCCTTGTTTTCCACATGGCAGGAGTGATTCCAATGGGGGAAGAAGTGATTCAATGCTTCAAGGATGTAAGAAGTGATTCAATGCTTCAAGGATGTATCGAAACAGGTTCAGGCGGAATATCGCCTTACTATAGAAGAAAAGAATATGAAGTTTGTGGCAGAAAACTTCACGGCGGGCCCGCCTTCAATTCAGTCAAGTGGAAGTCCGCAAACCATAGGGATAGGCATCTAACAAGATTCACTCTGCACGGATTCCACCACCTCATCTGCGGCAAACCACAATTCCATTACTTAGAGGAGGATTGCATATGTCGTTTATGCGGAGCTACGATGGACAGGTACCACCTCACGCAATGTAAAAAGAAGGAAGGAAGATCATTACCGCAATTTATTAATGACATTTCTAATGGAAAATGACAACTATGGCAAACTGTATAGTAACACTGCTTTTATTTGTATCTATCTGTCTTTACATATAAGGCGAAATAAAGAATATTATTATTAAAAAAAACCTTTTACTTTTTCATCTGATCATCAGAGATTCCACACATTTCCAGCAGATAAACATCGGAAACACAGAATATCATTCCAGTAATGTACTCGAGCATACAAGTTAGAAGACATACTAGTGTAATGATTTACTATTTCAGCAATCAGTGGCATAATGTTATTGGATTTGACTGAGGTGGATGAACAAACATCATTATTGCCAAACAAATTGGTCCCTTACGTTTACATTATTTAAAGATTTTTTTATTTAGTTACGTTTGTATAATATGTACGTGCTTTCTTAATTATTTTAATTATTACTGAAATTGTACAGAGCGTTCAAGAAAGTGGTGTCAACTGTTATGCTGGATACTAATAAATGACAATGTTCAAGATGTCAATTAAATATGTTTTGCAAGGTTGCTGAAATACTTCCTAGAATACAAGCAAATAATTTAAATAGATATTTTGAAATGTCAATATTTGTCATTATTTCGTTCGAACCAGTTGGAAATGTAGCAAAACTTTCTTGAACGTTCTGTATTGCAAAGGAAATTTGGCATAGAAATAAAAGTTACTATAATGAACATAAAAATGTTATAATCTGGAAAATTAATCAAATACTATACTATTACTAATACTAAATTTCATTAGGCGGAAAGAGGGAAAGACCGAAATATGGATAGTCTTATAAAATATATCTTTACTATTACCAGTGATTATTATATATATATATATATATATATATATATATATATATATATATATATATATATATATATATATATATATATATATATATATATATATAAACAATCTTTATTGGGCTATCGATTATTATAATATTGTAAACACTGCTATTACTGTTTTGTATGTTTCATAGCAATACATATCGAGTAATATAATTAGAACTGCGAAACACATTGTTTTAAATTACGACTGCACAGTTTAAATACATAACTACAAGTATGATGTAGTCGTAGTAGTAGTAGTAGTAGAAGTATTAAGTAGTTACTACAAGTGGTACATATACATGTAGTACAAAATATTTTACAAATAAATAACTACCTATATATTAAATATTTACTTTCTTGAAATGCATTATGTTAAAAATAAAATTTCCCAGTTTACAAAGTATGGCCTAAACAGTAGCTTGAGTTTACTATCCAGTGTCCACAACAAGATTTTATATTGTAATAAAGTTCTCGGCAGTGAATTTAATAAAGAGGAGATTTTACGACCCGTAATTTAAATTTCGTACGAGACGAGTTGACTTTATGTGTATTTATTTACATTTTACGACGCCCGAGATTTTGCTGATGTGTTAACTTTTGGGTGCAAAATACAAAATTAAATATATCTTATAAAGTTAGTTATTTAATTTGAATGATTTAAACAGTAATTCGTTTGAAATAGTTCTATTCCTGAGCATTCCTAACCATTCGATATAAGCACATAAAAAAGGATATGTAGCAAAGTAGCATGTAGTAAAGAAGGAGTTATATGTATAATTAACTTGTTAAGGAGTTTAGAGTAATTTAACATAACTGAATAATTGAAATATAAAATTTCATATATAATTAACCTAAATGTTAATTAAATAAATTTATGTGTCAACCAATTTGCCACCAATTTCCTAGCATGGTGTGAGATCTAGGCTAGGATTGGTTTTGTCCCATTCCAATTATTACCAAGTTCTCTATTACATGGATTACACCAGTTTCTTATTAATCTAATAGAATATGCCTCCTGCTGGAATTCATCCAGCTGATTACAATCCATAATTTCGACAGTATTCAAAATTAAAATTTCCCATTTTATAAAAAAAAAAATTCCATCATTTCCCAATATGAACGTTGATTTAGATTTGTTTCAAAAGGATGGACCGACAATTTTGTAAAATGTAGTGCGAATTGAATTGCATAGAAAAAGTGTATTCTGAATGTAATTGGTCATATCAAAGTACCCCAAAATGTTGAAAATGTGTTTCCAAACACACATTTTTGCGGTAAATTCGTTGTAACATTTACAAATCTCAACCGATTTTATTTCTGCCACTTGAATCGGCTAAAGCTCGTTATGGCGCATAGAAAATGTGTATTCTGAATGTAATTGATCATATCAGAGTACCCCAAAATGTTGAAAATGTGTTTCCAAATACACATTTTTGCGGTAAATTCGTTATAACATTTACAAATCTCAACCGATTTTAATTCTGCGACTTGCATCGGGTAAAGCTCGGTAATGCGCATAAAAAATGTGCATTCTGAATGTTATTGGTCATATGAGAGTACCCCAAGATGTTGAAAATGTGTTTCCAAATACACATTTTTGCGGTAAATTCGTTATAAGATTTACAAATCTCAACCGATTTTAATTCTGCCACTTGCATCGGCTAAATCTCGTAAGGGCACGTTGACATTTTGATTATTTCACATTCTGAACCACTGTTCTTAATACATTTTTGCTTTACCTTAAATAAAAATTGTATTTGACCTCAGAGAAAAACAGTTTTCTTATCACCCCCAAGGCCATTTTGTGTTAAAAAATCTAAATTATGATTAAAATTAGTTTCAAGTGAAGCAGGCCTCGACTGCAAAATATGAATTCAATATATTAACTACATCCTGGGTTAACTTACATCCTGGGTTAACTACATCCTGGGACACCCTGTATATATTATATAAGGTGTCCCAAAAATAGTGGTCAATAGCACGCAACTCGGGGATGGCAACTGAGTACTTTAACAATAGTATAAAATTCTTCAGGCTATACTTTTTCAAATATTGCTAGTCAAAGGTGCAACATTATAACAAGTTTAGAACGGCTGCTAAAAGGAATTAAATGCCAATCATGTGTTAAGTTGTTTAATTATATATATTTTTAAATAATCTTGTCAGATATTTTCATTACTAATATTATCTAAGAGTAATTAAATATTTTTAGAAGAAAATTGTTAAAAAATCAACCTGACAACAATGTGTTGTATAATTAAAGTAGTGATAAATAAATCCTCTATGATTTATGTCTTTTAATGTTTAAAAAACACAATTTTTCGTACTTTTGAAGGACTCAGTGGCCATCCCTGAGTAGCATCCTGTTGAGCTTGTCCACTATTGTTGGAACAGTCTGTATGTCGAACCTCCAACTTTTTAATAATGAGCAGACAGATTCAATTCAATATTACACACTTCTTTGATAACATAAAAGTCACTAGTCATCAACATTTGGCTTACCTTTTAAGCGTTGAAGTTAAAAAAATTCAAAATCTAAGTTGTTATTGTTATTCATAAATAATCTCAAAACATAGCAGATGTTAATATTAAAACCATTCCGATTTAATCAAATTTTAACAACCATTCAAATATACTCAAATCTCATGAAAAAAGAGACGATTTTCCCTCTAATGTCGAAGAATATGTTAGAGTAATTTAAAAGTTTGTTTATTGTCATTATTTATGTAAACAACAAAATTATCAAAAATTATTGTATATTATTAATTTCTGTTCGGAAAACTAACGAGACAAATTAATCAAGCAAATAACATTTCAAAGCTCTGTGCCCGAATTCATATCGTGAATTGGAAGCTGTGTGCTGATTTAAAATATACTAGCAATTAAAAACACAGCATAAGAAAATCGCAAATATTGTATACGAAATGTATAATAAAAAAATAGAAACGTGAAAAAATAAACAAATTTGATTTTAAAAATTTGACATATTAGACTTTCTGCTATTCAAAATTACATTTAAAGGATAAATGTGGTACAAGGCTGGCACTGAGGTACTGTGGTACTAAGGCAGTACCTGATTAGATAAAAATCAGAAGTCAAATCAAAATCAAAATCAAAATAAAAATATTATTGGGTTTTAAAACCGATTAATCGCAAAGGATCGCACATAGTGGATACTTTATTTTGGTACTACGTATTCTATCAGCAAGATAAATATATATGGAGGTTTGTCCATTGAAATCTTCGCTGAGGTCTCTCAACAAAAAATACGAACAATAGATACAGTCGATTTTATTCGACTTATCGGGATTTGCTATAGAATTACAAATATCTCGAAAACTGACACTGAAAAGTAAACATCTGAAACATAACGAAATGTTATTTTTAAAATATATATTAAAAATGCTGTCAGATTGACACTTTACGTAATTCAAAATGCACTAGAATATACAGGGTGTCTCTAAATTATATGGACATGGCTTAACCACAGATTACTGGGATCAAAAGAAGACGATTTAACAAAACTTATCTATATTCAAATGCGTTTGGTTTAGCTGAATCAAATGTTTGATCAAATGCGTTTGATCTCTTGTTATAAGCAAATTTTGTTTTTTTTAAATTAACTTTAAACCAAACGCATTTGTATATAGATAAATTTTGTTACATGGTCTTTTTCTGATCCAGTAATCTATTGCTAATCCATGTCCACGTTATTTAGAGACATCCTGTATAAAATAACTAATTAAATACCATCTTTTACTAAAATATATTCATATCAGCGATTTAGATTCAAACATCATACAATAGATTTTTTTTTTTAATAATATTTCCCTTGAATTTTCTAGTGAGTATTTATTTTTCATGTCATACATAGTAATATCTATAATACTAGTATGTAGTATTGTATAATACAATAGGTACCTACAGAATAATATTTTTTATTGATAGGAAGTATTTTTATACTAATAATATTTAATATTTGAAATGAAAGGCAAAAAATGAATAATTTTGAGCACTTAAAGTTAACTAATAATATCTAGTTTTGTTTAGCTGTGAAATTAAAAACATTTGTGATTTGTTTATGTGCTAATCATACCCCTTCGTTCAATTGCATATCAATATGTTATAATGAAAATTTGACGAAATACAAAAAAAAATCAGACGGTTACTCTTTGTAAACGTAGAATAAGACTAAAATAATCGGTTAGAGCTTGTGAAATATTAACACTTAGAGAAAAATACAAATTATACTTTTTCACAACGACATTTATTTCGCTAAATATTCATTTCAACCATCAAAATGTGTTTCAGAATAAGATTGCTTATAAAAATATATAGGGTCTCATACAAAAATGGTAGACTTTGCATTAACCTTTATAAATTATAACGTTAATGATAACGAAAAATAGAAACCCCAGGTATATTATATTACATAAAAAACTATTGTTAATTTTGATTCAAAAATAATTGTTTTTTTATATGTACAATATGAAATAATGCATTTTATAACACTAATTGACTTGTCCAAGCCCTTTGTTAAATCTAACATTGAACTTGTTTTCAAAAAAAGAGGATACGCCATCCGATTTTCTCTATCTCTTTTAGTTACCGAGATCCAGTATAGAAACATCCAAATTGGGCCACCCTGAATATTGAGTTTGGGCAATTCGTTTAATATCAAAGAAAATTATAATCGTTTCCCACTGCGTTCATAAGTAATGTATACATTATATTAATATTTGGGGAATAAGATTTAACAAAGGGCTTGGAGAAGTCAATTAGTGTTATAAAATGCATTATTTCATATTGTACATATTCGCGACAAAAAAGTTAGGACAGTTTTTCTGTGAATGTGAATGTGTCTGATATTACTATGGTACCATATTAATTAATTTAAAATACGTCTTAATTATCTGCGAAAATTGTTTAAAGCCTCGTTTAATCTAATAAAATAATATATGTAGGTGTAGTGATCCATCCGGAAATTGAATTAGGGATGTCTGGGGATGTCTGAGGTCAGGTTAAACTTTAAAGTTATAAAATAATGCTAAAATCTATACTAAGATTTGTCCCATTTTTTTTTTTTTGTAGCGCGTAATACATATTGTGAATGTATTATTATTACTTATTATGGGTGTGTTATTATTATTATTATTATTATTATTAGTAGTAGTAGTAGTAGTAGTAGTAGTAGGTACTATTATTTATCAGAATTTAGCAATATTTAAGAGGTGAATGAAATCATTTAATTCGCAAATTTGCGAACTAAATTTAAATCGGCTAATACCAGTAGCATCTGTATAAAAAGTCTGTCACTCATTTACAGGAGCAATTACGTTGTCACATCTATAGGATATTTGAGTCGCGCTACCGTTGGCGAGCATAATTTATTAACTCACTGTGTAATTAAACATTTATATTGGAGCATAAAAAGCCGTACACCTTGCGGGGAATAGTTGAGGTTTTTGTTATTATTTGTCTTATTTATCTGCGCCCGCAGCGATCAAACAGCTAAATTTATATTATTGGATAATTACGTGTGATTAAAATGGAATATTTTTAATTACGAACATTTTTGATGACCCGCAACGTCGTCGTACTAATGGAGCCACCGCAGAGTGCTCCATTATTTAATGTTTAAAAGCCTTTTTGCTGATCTATTTGATGAGCACGTTGCGCGCCAACGTTCATTAATCAGGTGTGCATTTGGTGTAAAATTGGAAATGTAGGATATCTAAGATGGAAAAACAATTAATTAATACATCGATTGAAGATGTAGATACCTCATGATAATATCTGACAATGCTTAAGAGGGCTCTGCAGCAGGTAATTTTAATAATGAATATAATTCCGGCTGCGATTTTAAGCGAATTTTTGCAGACCGTCTTTGAAAATGATTCCCTCCGGGACTGCAATACGACTTTTTAAAATAATTATAACAAACAAATTAATATAGAAACAAAAAATAATTCAAAAAACAAGCATGCAGTCCCAACCAGCAGTTAGTGGTGATTAATGATTAATGATTTAGCTTCAAAATTGGATTGTGAAATGAAGCTCGCGAAGCTGCCCTAGAAAACTTCCCAGTTTTTTTACATTTCAAAACGTTCGTGTACTTAATTACACAGGCCGACATGATTTTTGGTGTTTTAAATTTGATAAGTTTCCTTAGCTAATACGGGTACGTTGATTCTGAATGTGAATTTGGTTTGAGCCCATCACGTCTAGATTGTTCACAAATATAAAAAAAACCTTGTGAGATATTTTGTACTGGAGCAAAGAAGTATCTTTATGATATTTCCTAAATTGCATTAAAATTATTTCTTTAAAATACTTGATACATCGATAGAAAATATTTAAGTATAATATTATGTTAATTTCATTTCAATGACAACACTGTTTCATTTTCGCATCTGCCAAGGTCAACTTGATAGCATCGGCAGTTGTTTACGAAATAGTTAGTTAGCATCAGTTGTTTGTAGCATTGAGTTGTGTTTTGTTTTCTGAGTGTTTAGTGCGTCATAATGTTATCAAGAAAGTGCAAAAACAGTCCTGATATATTTTGTTACGTGTGTGGTGATTTAACGATAGCAAAGCATCAACGAAATATAACAGAATTTACCAAGAAAGCTTATCACGCTTACTTCGGTATAAAGCTTGGTAATCACGTCAAACCTTGCGCTCCACACAAAGTGTGCTTTCAGTGTGTCGAGCTACTGAGAAAATAGACAAAAGGTACACGTAGCTCTTTACCCTTTGGCATTCCTATGGTATGGAGGAAACAAAAAAACCATGGAGACGACTATTAATTTTGCTCCTGGGCTGTCAAGGTGTTTGACACGATGTTTCAATTCGAAAAATAAACATACTATTCAGTATCCTGATTTACCGTCTGCTAAATGACCTATACCTCATGGATCAGGAATTCCCATTCCTCCACCTTTTCTTCACACCATCCAACAGATGAATCATCAGATGAAAGTTCAAAGGAAAAAACCGATGAAGGCGAATTCAGTCCTGATATAGACCAACCTCAACAGATTATCCAAGCTGAACTAAAAGACTTAGTGAGAGACTTGGGCCTATCGAAGGATGCTGCACAAATCTTAGAATCACGACTGAAAGACAAAAATCTGTTGGCTCCAGGAACCACATTTTCGTGATATTGGCATCGTGAAAAAGAATTCGCGGAATATTTCTCTCAAGAGGGTTCACTGGTGTAGTCATGAAACTGGGAGCTGACAATTACGATTCCACATCATGGAGGTTATTTATTGATTCTTCTTAGATAAGTCTGAAGGGTGTCTTGTTGCATAATGGTAATACTTATGCCTCGGTGCATGTTGCTCACTCCGTGCATCTCAAAGAAACGTATGAGAATCTTGAGCTGTTGCTAAATACAATAAAGTATAGCGAATATTGTTGGCAACTCTGTGGAGACCACAAAATAATATCCATGCTTTTGGGCCAGCAGTCTGGATTCACGATTCAAGTATCTATGTTTTTTGTGCGAGTGGGACAGTCGAGCACGAAATTTACATTACGTTAAGAAAGAATGGCCACTCAGAGAAAGACTTATACCGGGATAAACAATGTGCTCCGTGATGCATTAGTTGACCCAAAATTAGTTCTTTTGCCTCCCTTTCATATAAAGTTAGGATTGATGAAGCGGTTTGTCAAAGCATTAAATAAACAAGGAGACTGTTTTAAATACCTGTGCGACAAATTTCCTGCACTTTCTGAAGCTAAACTTAAAGAAGGAATTTTTGTAGGCCCTCAAATTCGAACCTTAAAATCGGACAGATGGTTCCAGAATGCAATGACCCAGGATGAATCTGAAGCATGGAGTTCTTTCGTAGAAGTCATAGACGGTTTCCTTGAAAACAACAAGTCTCCATGACTCAAAGAAATTGTAGCCAACATGGTCGAAATGTATAAAAAACTGGGATGCAATGTGAGCGTCAAACTTCATTTTCTGAATTCCCACGTTGACTCTTTTCCCGAAAATCTTGGAGCTGTCAGCGAGGAACAGGGAGAGAGGTTCCATCAAGACATAAAGGAGATGGAGAGACGTTACTATGAAGTACAGTTTCTATGAAAAATTTCAAACACACGCTTCCTGAAGACCTGACGTGCTGGAAAAAAACTAAGCACAGATTCGTGATCAGCATACCCCATTTACTATAGGACACCTATTAAACTTGAAACACTTTTTCATGGAAAAAAAATGTAGGCCTGTGTTATTAGCTGTTAAAATGTATCAAATTCATTTGCAGTTATTACGTGCAATTAAGTTACCGAACTGTGCTTTTGAATAATTTCTATGCAAAGTATACATTTCTGAATGTACTATTCACATTCTAAAGCTGTTTAAGGCTTTGCTATTTACTACATCTGTCGACTTCCTCTCCTCCGCGTGACATACGGTGACCGAGCGGTCATTACAGCACAAATGAACATGCCACAATCGTCTGCCAACGTATTCGCGCCTCACCATCAGCCGCTTTTGTCAAGCATGCCTCAAGAAGAAACAATCCATTCACGCAGAGTCATTAGGAGCACATCTGCCCACCACAAAATGTGTTTTTCCGACCGGCCGGAAACGCGGATATCGCCGAGAGTGGCGATTTCTAAACGGCCAGTGATTGACGGACCTAATTAATTACCCCTGTTTCAATTCAAGATTAACCGGCAGGAAGCCAGCGAAATGGAAATTTATAATAAAGACGCGTTTCTCAGCCGTGCCATTTAGATGAGTGCGAGATACCGTCATGTGAAAAGTTTGTTTTACAATGAGAAAATGTACGTCCGCTTCGACCTCCATGGCATCCGGACAATTTCCCCTCAACACGGGACGTCCGTGGATTCCAATTAAATGCGGAAACTGGGGTTCCCTCACCCTCTACATACGTACACTCACCTATTATAGTATGAACTCGCACCGAGAGTTGCGTTCGGAGAACTATGGAGTTCTTCTTGCTGCAACAAAAAAAGAAAACACCGTCATTAGTTATAATTGTATAATTAGTTCAATTGAAATATTCATGTGAGAACGAGGGAGCCGCTTTGTAACTATCTCGGGGAATACAATGACTTGCGGAGACATTGCGAGAGATTATACAAAAATGCGGCTGAAGTAATTAAATCAACTATTACTAGGTTTAACACAGATCTTTATTAATAATAATTATTAAATTAATGCAATGCATAATAAAATACTAGATCATTTAAATAAATAAAATGTTGTTGAAGGACCAATGAAATCAACAAATAAAAATAAAACAGAATTATACATAATGTGTACACAAAATGTTGCGTATACCTTATCCGCGAAATCGTTTAATATCCTCGAGACTGTCCAGCCTCGGTAACAATCGTCTGTAGTTGCTAAAATTATTGGTGAGTAATTGTTTTCGAAATTCAAAATTAATTTTGTTTATTTGTCGATGGTGAAGGCGCCGGGTAACTCTTTGAAGGTATCTAATTCCTAAAAAAAAAAAATTCGCGGAAAACTGAATCGGCATCCTTTTGACCTAAATAATTTCCTAAAACTATTGGTGATTAATTTTTTTTTCTCCAAAATTTGAAATTATTAATTAATTTTGATTATTTCGTCAATGGTGGACGCGCCGGGTTAAGAAGTTTGGTTTGCAATTTGTACACGATAGAATTAGATTTTAGTTTAGAAATGTAGCGTAATTATTAAGGAGGGTCGGGGGGAAGTGTTGAGAAAAAAAGGTTGAGAAACACTGCGTTAAAGAATGATTTTGCGGCTTGGTATACTAACTATTATGTTTGTATACTGTATATGTTCATAGTTGTTTTATGAAATATTTCTTGTATGTCCTTATGGATAAGAAGTGTAAAAATCTAAATGTTAACCTGACATCCCACCAATGTAAAGTAACTTCTATATAACCAAAGTCGCTGGCATTCAAGAATATTTGCCAAACAGTTTAGAATCCCCATTCGAGTAATTTATCACGTTCTTTGGAAAGGCCTTCCTTTAGTAGTCCATGCTTCAGAATACCCACTTTCAAGTATATCGAGGAATAAATTGTATACACGGCTAGGTCAAGTGTTTGTCAAATTAAGCTATATGTTCAACTTCCCATAACGCATGTGGGCACGGCCTATGCAGGCGGCCATAGAAGGCACGAGTTGGAATTTATCGTTTTCATGGAGATTTATGGGTAAACCGGGGTGCAGCACTTCGCTTCCTCCGTCGGTGTTACGATGACCCCTAACCCCCCAACAATCCCCGTGGTCTGCAACTTCCGCGAAGTTTCTAGCGCCTCACCGTTGACGCCATGTGTGGTCGGGCCAATTAACTCTCGCTTTCTTCACAATCATTCGCGAGCTGCCCACGTGCACTAGTGAATATGTGTGTACACGTACAACGAAAAGAAAGAGAAAAACGTTCACGCACTACCGGATCGCACTGAATGTCTAAACGAAACCGTGGAGTCGTGGGTGTACACCGCTATCGCTGCGGTGTGTGACAGTGGCTGTTTATGACTGGCCCAGATGTGTAAATATGGTTGTGCAGGTCAGGAACAATGTCACAGAATGTTTTGCCAGGTCTAAACACCGATCGATGCACCTACATAGCGTTGCACAATGTTTAGGACTAAACTGCATCTCAGTCAAATGTATTAGTGTACAATTTAAATAATTGTGCATTTGGGAGCCATCCCTGCAGACAACTGGAGACCGGTTTCGACCTGGTGGGTCTCATCAGTCCAGTGATTTCCAAGTGCACATTATTTTTTTTTTTTTTTGAGGAGAGGAAATCTTTTGAAAGACACCCCTTATAGGGGTAGTGTCGGATTCCTACCGACTAAAACCTCTCCGTACTCAGGACACCAGAAGGCGTCCATGAATCAATAATGAGGTACCGGTTGTTCACCATGACCTGCCGTATCATATTGATCATCAGAAATGTTCAGCATTCAGATATGTAATATAGATAAGTGCACATTATGTCTATTAATGTCTATTAATACGACTGTGGTATATTAATACATGAGAGAAGCACACAAGCGCCATCTCTTGTTTGGAATCAATTACGTATGGAAATATCTTCGCGAGTGCGTTTTCAACGCCACTGCATGGTCTTACAACCACGTTTAGCAATCTAAGTCTAAAATATAGTATAGTATAAAATTTAAATATTTATTTATTGTCTTTACTCTTTTGTGCCCTGATAGAGTGTCGAGATATAAAATTAAAAAAAATATATATATATAAAATATAAATCAAATAAAATTCTGTATTAGCTCCTTCCATCCCATTCTGTTCTTCGCTCGTTTTCTTCCCTCTTGTACGCTAATATTGTGCCTCTTCAGTATTTCTTCCACTTTTCCTTCCCTGGTTTTCTTCAGTCTTCCTCTTCTCCTGTAACCCGCTATTCTTGTGTTGTATATCTGTTTGGTTTGTATTTCCTCTGCCATTCTTACGAGATGTCTATACCATGTTAGCTGTTTTTTCGCGATGGTTTTCTGTGCACTTTCTATTTCTAGGCCGTTTCTTATCTGTTCATTTCTAACTCTGTCTATTTTGGTTAAAACTTCCACTTTCCTTAGAAATCTCATCTCCGCAGCTTGTATTCTGTTGTTACTTCTTTGGTCTAACACCCAAGATTCGCTCCTATATACTAGAGTTAGTCTATATAAAGTCTTGTACAATGTCGTTTTAGTTTTCTCAGCAATTTGATTGTTGTTTAGTATTGTATTTTTCATACTGAAATAACTTTTGTAGGCTGCCTGAATTCTTCTGTTAATTTGCGGTAGTATCTCTCCCTTACTGGTTAAAACTGCCCATAAATATGTAAAGCTTTCCACCTGTTCGATTCTTTTGTCGTATAACGTTAAATTTGTCGTTATCTCTGCTTTCGTTACTATCATAACTTTTGTTTTTTCTATGTTTATCACCATATTGTGTTTCTGCAGTTCCTCATTCCAAACATTTAGATTGTGTTGCATGTCCTCTTCGTTCTTGGCAAATACCGCTATATCATCAGCAAAAGCACATTCTGTTATCGTTGTGGCCGCGAGATTGTGGTATCCCACTATGACTTTCTTCGTTTTATCCTTTATATTGTTAAAGATGTTATACAAATATGCTATGAAAAGCAGGGGACTCAGTGCACCTCCCTGTCTTAACCCCTGTGTGGTGACGAATTCTTCAGAAATTTGGCATCTTGTTCTAATGCAGTTGCTTGTGTTCTCATATACACTTTGGGTTGCTTCTAGTAGTTTGTCGCTTATTTGTAGTTTCATCATGTTCTAATGTTGTTGCTTATGTTCTCATATACACGTTGGGTTGCTTCTAGTAGTTTGTCGCTTATGTATAGTTTCCTTAGTACTTCCCACATCTGTTCCCTCAACACTCCATCAAATGCCTTTTCTAGGTCCACGAATTGTACATATAGTTTGCTGTCTTGTCGCTTTGTTGTTATCTATGAGCTTTATTAGCGCGAATATGTGGTCCTGGTCTAATGCCCCTTTCTAAATCTACTTTGCGCCTTCTCCAACGTTGGCTCTACTGCTTGTCTTAGCTTATTTTCCAATATTGCCTCATACACCTTAGCTGTGGTGCGTAGTAAGGATATTCCCCCATAAATATTGCAGTCGATACTATTGCCCTTATTTTTATAGATGTGGCATATCACAGGCTTCTCCCAGTCATTAGGGATTTTTCCATTTTTTCATATCTCATTTAGAAGCTGTAGGAGTAGTAGTTGCTCTCCTTGGTCACCCATATGCTTTAGTTGTTCTGGTTTTATTATGTCATGGCCTGGGGCTTTTCCATTCTATGGTTTGTTTAGTACTGTTTTCAGTTCTTCTTCCGTTATCCCTTCTGCTTCTATTCCTTTGACGTTTTGCTGATATTCACTTCCCCCTTGTGCTACCCCTTCATCGGTAGCTTTTGCTCCTTCCAGTAGTTCTTTAAAGTGATGCATCAATCTCCTTATTATTTCCTTACTCTTCATTTTCATTTTCATTTTCAATGGTACACGTCATTATGTAAAATTTTGTTTTAACTCCTTAGTTGAAAATAAAAATTAGTTACCTTAGGCATAACTATCGACTGAATAGCTAATGAACTATTAAAAGTTTATGGGGTTTCCGATAAAATAAAACTTTGGAAAAAATCATCCGAACATGGTTGATTCCGATCACCCTCGTCGGGTGAAATACTTACAAGCGTCTATCACTTCCGGTTCTACCTGAAGTAGGCATCAACTTTTATTTATTTTTTTTAATCGAACATCCTATATATTATTATGTTTATCTCTTCCCCGAAAAATTTCGTACATTTGTAGCGATGTGTGTATACCTATATTTTTTACTTTCTGAGATAAAAATATTAAATTCCAAGATTTTTACCACAAAAAGTTATGAAAAATGGCTTCAATTTCTCTTACAAATGAGATAAAAACGAAAAATTTATCTCGAATTGAACCTGAAAGGTACGTCTATAACTGCTTTATTTTGCAGCTGAAAATTTTGACAATTAGTCATTCAAAAATGTCATTAGTTAAGTGCCCACTTAAATTAAGCGTATTTCATTTGTTTTAATGGATTGACATACTTTTTACCTCAGAGTAATTAGCATGATAATTTACTACAAAAAGTATTTTACAACCATATTCTTGAAATACTTAGTTTTTGAAATATTACGAAAATTCCCTAGAGCATATGTAATGTGTAGAAAACTGAAATCAATAAAGAAATTACCCAGAAAAAAAAATTTACAGTGCGGCTAATTCGCTACTAAAGTATAAGTAATGTGTAGAAATCTGAAATCAATAAAGAAACTAACCAGAAAAAAATGATTTTACAGTGCGGCTCACAGGCGATATATCACATCAATTACCCAAAATTTCGGCAAATTCCGAATCTTGATATAATATCTATTCCATTATATCGCCATTACGAATTTCCTTTAACTTCAGATGTGCTAGCGCGGTGTGTCGGTGACGATGCATGAGAACCATTGGAAACCACTTGCATTACATGTTAAAAGTTTTGGTAATTTGCATTGTAAGCAATTGTAATCCTGTAAAATATCTATAGAAGTCATTTTAAATCCATCTTCTGGATTACTTCTAATAACATAGTACATGATAGAATTATATAAACATACGAGGGCAAGGTGATAAAAAACCTAACTATGAAGGAAGCCATGAAAAATTAAAATTGTTTTTTATTATATTCCCCTAAACTGTCAGAAAACTGTCACGCAATTATAATTGTTCAGTTCTGGTTGCACATTTCTACAGACATTTTGTACTACTGACGCGTCAAAGTTTTTTTATAATGGAAAAAATTGAGCACCGCGCCGTCATCAAGTTCCTAACAAGAGAAGGAAATAGTCCGATGGAAATTAATAATCGTCTCACATCTGTTTATGGCGATTCTTCTCCATCCTATAAAACCGTTAAATTATGGTCAAAATAATTTAAGTTGGGTCAGGAGTCCATTGAAGATGATCCTACCGCCGATTAAAGGTTACGCAAAACTCTAGGACCGGGCATAAATCTAATGTTTACTAGTTCCCTCACAATTAATTATTTGCACTTAAAACTTTATGCGTTCTAAAATTGGCTATTAGTTCTTGTACCTTCGGTATGTATAAGCTAACGCTTCTCATCCAACTTAAGACACCTAACTCATAATTAACCCTAATAACATACACACTCATTACTCACACAAAGACTCCGATGAACACGTCCGTCGTCCACGGTGGCCTTGAGCTCCTTCGGAGGAGCACCAAGCAGAACGCGTGCACTTCTTGCGCCTCACGCGATCCCCGCCGAAGACAATAAAACATTTTCGCGTTCCAGATCCTCGTGAGACCTCACTATTTTTCCCATAGATTTTCGTGGGCCGATTAAGAACGATTGATAATAGGCTGCGGGGGAATCGGGGTCATCGGGATCATGAGTTTCGTGCTCTTCTGCTGCAAGAAGATCGCGAGCGGTCGATTTTTTTTCTGTTACGTGGTCGACGCGCACAAACGAAGATCGTGATTGTCTGATGGACTAGAGCCCCGAGACGCGTTTTCAATAGTTTACAGTTACGGAGAGTGGCTACGTTTGCATAAATCGATGAGTACTATTGTGTGAATTTTGATTTAATGATGAAAAATAGTGTTGATTTGATTTAACCTTTGGGCTACTAAAAGACGTAGCGTTTTACAACCTAGCGTTTAAATTTATAGCGGATCCTAATAGTACGTAAAGTTAATAACGCAACATTATACGAGGTGTGGCTACAAAATTACCGGACTGGTCGTCCTGCAGACAAACAGTGAGCGCGTCGAGGTCATATGATACACGACCGTGTCACGTGACATCTCCTCCTTCTATTCGTTTGAAGTTGACCTGGTATCTGTGATCCGTCGGAAAAAGGCGGAAAAGGTAAAAAAAGAAAATTCAAAAAGAGGTTAAACTGTGAACCAACTTTACTACATTGTGGTTCTGATTACCCTTCGTGAACGAATAATAAGACGACGACCTCAATTGTGGAGAATCAAGTCATTATTTCTTCATCAGGACAACCAACGCTCCGACCCACACTGCATTGTCTCTCAAGGTGATTTTGGCAAAGCATGGGATCCCTGTGTTAGAACATTCATCCGATGCATCGGACCTCGCCACGTGACTTTTTTTTTATACCCCAAGGTAAAATCAGCACTGAAAGAAGATTTTATACACCAGATTTGAGACAGTACAAGATGTGAAAGAAAATCCGACGGAGCTCATGAACATGCTTTCAGAAAATGAATTACAGCACTGCAACAACCGAATTCGCATGGAGCGGTGTAGGGATCGTAAAAGGGAGTATATTGAAGGGGATGTTAAAATTATGAAAGAAAACCTGTACAAGATTTTGTAGCACCGGTAATTTAAAAGCCACACCTCGTATGTGTGATGTGCGACCTGGCCAAGCCTAAATGAATAAACGTCAGATCAATTTTCATCAATATACAAATTATGTAATTTCCCTTTAAATATTATTCATTCTAAGAAATGTCCAAGATAATGTCAATGATCACAGTGATTGGCGCGTTAAATCGTACACATGATAAGTTTGATAAGTGGTTTTGTACACACACTCACTTTACGAGCTTGTTTCTAATTGTCAAGTAAACTATTGACAATACACATAACAACGCCGTAATAGGTACTTCAACTTCAATGCCACGAATAGTTCCTGTAATAATAGCCAATTAACGCCGGCTCGGCACGCGAATCGAAGCCTTCGATCAGAAAGTATCTGCTCCGAATTAAATTTATTGTTTGTTTGTGTTTTAACGAGCGCGCCATTCCTATAATGGTAATTAATAAGGTTTTGGTGAAGCAATTCACCACACCTGGAAAATTTTCCATGATCAATCAACGCCTCCACGAGGTGATACACCACACCTGGAAAATTCCTCATTAGGGCATACACGAGATATAAAGCACAATAACTTCAGTCGTATTACTTTATTATTGCTAAATGTTAGATCATAATTTTCCTAATAATGTTAGGACTGTCAACCATAAGGTATTATCGGATTAAATTATATAACACCTTTTTCTTATTTACGTAAGGTGAGCCGATTTCTGCTGCTGTAGTTCTTACTTCTTATCATGACCAAAGACCAATCTGCCACTAATTAGAATTGTGGCTTTAGAGATTTCGCTTTTTGCTTCCTCCATATCGAGTTGTTGCCCGTAAATTTCAATAGCACACGGGATAGTCAGTTCCTCTTCAAGAGCTGCAAGAATTTTAATACAAACAAATATTCCTTGAACCTGTAACCTAGCCGTGAGAGATAAGTAGACTAACCTCTGAGCCACGGTTACCTTGTTAGCAGTGTTGTAACAGATACATTTTTTTGTGTATAGATACAGATACTTTAGAAAAAAATAATCTAGATACATATCTAGATACAAATTTGAAAATGTATCTAGCTACAGATTACAGATACATGTCTAGATACTTCTAGATACATTTCAGATACATGGAAAACCAAACAAAAAATTGTTTTCTTTTTACATACCCATTTTACATGCAAAAGAAAATTCTCATAAATATTTAATAAAATGTGCAAAACTAAATGTATTTTTTATCGTCTGCTTATAGTTATTGGTATACTCGTCCCGTCCTGACAATGACTCATCGATCCATATTGCATGAATTCGACATACGTTTCTAATTTCATTTTATTCTATTACATTTAGCTTAAGCATACGAACCAGCATTAAAAATGCGATTGTTTATTCGAAAAAGCAAGCGTCATTGTCAGCTTTCGACGGGCTACTATACGAAATAGATACAAGAATAATACACAATAAAATAGCAAATTACTGACTCAAACTTAAATTAAATACGAGAAAATTAATCGAAGCCCAAAGGCAAAAATTGGAAAAAAAATATGCATTCAATAATGAATCACTAGCTAATTTTATGTAATAAACGTGAAATGAAGTGTTGTAACAAATACATTTTTGTTAAAATTTAAATACTAATACAGATACTTCAGAAAAAATGTATCTAGATAAAACTTTAGGTACTCAAGCAAGAATTTATCTAGATATGAAATGTATCTAGGTATATGTATTTGAAATACATTACAACACTGCTTGTTAGTTTTAGCCATAGCGTCAGAAAATATCTAAAACCTCTATTAGAACCATTGGCGGACTGGGTGAGTTTTTTTTTAATTTCAAGCATTGTGATCTCGGACACCATAAGACATACATAGAGGCTCGGTTAAATGATGAAATAGTTATCGTTTTAAGAGCTTATGCAAGATGTGGTTTTATTTTTTGAAGAAAGGCCACAGTTTTTCAATTTTAATGCAAACTTTAAATATCTTTTTTAAATATCAGTCATAGTTGGTTTTGACATTTTTAAAAAGGACAAATTTTGCTCTTTATAGCGACACAAGGTTTGCATTGGGCAAAAACGGCCCAATTTGTATACGGTCCATGTGGAATATGTCACATTGTCCACATGGTCAGTCTACCCCTGATTAGAACTATATTTTATCTGTATCACAATTTAACGGCCATAATGTAAATGATGCCGATTTCGAGCAGCGCTTTCATCGGCTTTGTTATTCTAAGCGTGAAAGGACCGTTTATTTTAATTTGGGCCAATGCATAAGTCTCTTCACGAATATACGCATATTTGAATACATTGAAAGCACTTTAATGCCTCAGCTACCGCTTTTGATCACGTACCGGATATACTACTTGAATACATATATGATTGTGCATGCGTGATGAGAATATATTTAATTTTATAAGGATAAAAGAAGGAATTTCTAAAATTTTAAAGTTAATAAGCTAACAAAATAAATTACCCAAAACAAACGGAAATATATAAATTTTCTTGTAAACTAAATATACATTTAGCGTAGGCGATTTCCCTGCATACATCGATGTACGAGTTTCCTTATCATAACGTATGGTCCTAAAATTTTGGAAAAATGATAAATGATTCGTTTTTATACCCAATGCCGTTTAATCAAGTTGCCATAAAAACTAAAACGCCACAAGTAATCAAGTTTGATTATGACAGTTTAGTTTTGCGAATCGATCGTAGCAAAATGTCTTGCAAATTAGATATCCGTAAAGGTATTTACAATCTAGTTGGACGAATACCTAAGCGTGATATTATTGCAATCTACCGAGAGCAAAATGTAGGGAAATCATCCAATTACAACACTATACGGAATTGTGAAGAGGGAATACCATGCATCAATGTACCTAAAAGCGGTAGACCAAGAATTTTGAGTGGAATAAGAGAAAGAAGACTGATAGAAGCAGCGAAAGAAAAAAGAGCGACAAATTTCGATTTCAACTATGTATAACACATGGGTAATCTGACATTAATTACTACCAAAAATCGATATTTTTTTTGTATAAATAAAACTGCTGTGGACTGCTCTAAAAATCAAGTTGCCAAGAAATAACAAATTTCACATTTCTTCATACAAACAAAATAACTTCTAAGTAATTTTAGTGTGTATAAAGAGCAAAAAAGGAGATATTGTCTTTGATTAGTAAAAATGGCAACAATAAAATATCCTAAATTTTTATTCAAGGATGGTATTTGATCTGATTATTTAATGAATACAAAATGATTTATGATTTGCAATCTCGTCCAGGAAAACATAATGTAAGATATTACATTATAGAGATTGTACATGTCAATTTTTTCATGTTGAGGATAATATCTTGCCATTTTTACTAATCAAACATATTATCTCCTTTTTGCACTTTATACACAATAAAATTACTCAGAAGTTATTTTCTTTGTATGAAGAAATATCAAAATGGCAATTTGTTATTCCATGACAACTTGATTTTTAGAACAGTCCACAGCAGTTTGATTTTTGCAACAAATTTTTAAATTATCAGTTTTTGGTGGTAAATAATATGAGATTACCCATGTGTAATACATGGTTGAAAATGGAATTTTTCGCTCTTTTGAATGGTGTTAAATTCCAATATTGTGGCCATAAAAAAATCAAAAGTTGACTATGAAAATTTATAAAATTTATCAGGAAGCTCTGGTCGAAAAATGTAAGGTGCCAAGTTTTGTAAAATTTTCTTCAAAAGTAAAAAAGTTATAAGAGGAAAATGAAAGTGCACTTTTTCAGTTTTTCAGCGATATTTCAGGAACTGTGCAAGATATCCCGGATTTCGTTTCAGTATATCGAAAGGCACAAAAATAAGTAACTTTTATCCCATATGACCAACTCTGTATGTATTTCCGTTTAATAGATCGTAATGGTGGGCGTCGTAAAAGTGACCACCCTCTATATATATATACAGGGTGAGTTTATTCGGATGTTTAGTATGGGGATCTCGGAAACTAGCGGAGATAGAGGAACGATTGAATGGGGAAATAATTGCAGTTTTATTCACTTTCATGAGCTTTTTGGTTTTTGATAAAAATGCATGGCTAACTAGATATCTCAAAAAAAAAAATTTTTGTTATTTGGTTCGGTGCCTATGGATCTGTTATTATTGACTTTAGAAAAAATATGTAAAGGAAAATGTTATAGGAAATTATGTGCTTAATAACACAGTCTAAATACAGTCTAACCGATTATTTCATTTAAGCTGTATTTTTTCAGTTATGACACAAACTTGTGTTTTTTCTAATGGAAACCATAGTCGGCCATGACTTTATAAAAAAGGCCTGTTTTCAACGATTCTAATGATATTAGATATTAGTAGTAGTAGTTATTAATATTAGATAGGTATTTTTATAAATAATTAAATTATGGAATATATATATATATATATATATATATATATATATATATATATATATATATATTCAATTAAATGTTTCATTCTCTTTACGACCATGTAAAAATATTTTGTTTTTAGATATATTGAGGATCTAAAGGAACGTATCAGGCATGAAATGAGAAATATTTCACCGGAAATGTTTCAAAATGTAAGGGATGGGTTTTATCACCGATTGGCTATTTGTCAAGAGAGAAACGGTAATCATTTTGAACATTTCTTACATTAAATAATTTTTTTTTTTAATTTTTGAAATTAAAATTAAAAAAAAAAATATTTTTACATAATCGTAAAGAGAATGAAAAGGGCTATAAATTTAGTAAAATAAAAAAAAAATGTTTACATTTAAAAAAATGCCCATGACGTCATACGTAAAAGGTTAGTGGCGGCATACTTGTTTTGAAGGCGCTAAAAAGTGCGAAATAAAGAACAAAAATCGACCTCCCCGAAGATTTGTTTCTGAAAATTCTCATTTCATAAATACCGAATTTATTCCAGTTAAGGTTTCACCCTGTATAGTAATTTTGATAGGCGTCAAAATGTAAACAGGGAAAAAAATGTGACAATTTTATGACAGTTGTACGGACAGTGTTGACGACTGAGTTTAAATTAAACCTATGGCCCGTTTAATTTTATTGCTAATGACCAAATGTAGTAACTTTAGTCACTTTTGTGACTAAAATAACAAATGCAAAAGTTTGTACCGCGAAAAGGACACAAATGAGGTTATGTTGAAATGTCAAAGTTAAGTTAACAAATAACAATTGCTAATGTTGAGAAAATCTTGCGAATATTTTGTACGATATCTTGCCTAATAGTTTTGAATCTAAGTTTGCTCATTTTTTCATACAAATTCGTTCATTTGAATTTGTCAAAAAAAAGGAACAATAAAGCTGAATTTCGCTGTCAATAAATTTCTTATTTAAATCTGTATTATTACCAATCCTCCATAAAGGTCAAAACAAATTAAACTAGTCAGTACCAATCCCACTTATGAAACATTCCTAATGGATACGTACATTAAAAAAAAAACTGGCTATACAATACAGTCACTAATATTTCTGGTAACAGTACTGGCTGTCAATACCGCAAATTGAAATTAATAAAACATGTTTTGACATCCAGTAATCTTTCGTATATCTAATAAAAATATCACGTTATTAAGTCAACTTAACGAGAATTGAACGTGAACGGTGTTTAGAGTATCAAGAAGAAAATATTTACGATAAAATGTTACCTGCAGAAGTAGCATACTGGACCTAAGGTGCAATTTTCTGTCAAAGCCACGAGGAGTTCCGAATCCCTGTGGGCTATGGACTTGCATTCAATAACTGGTTCAATAGCATCCTTATCTTCCGAGTCTGTAGACTTGCAGCAGGAGTTGGAGCTGCAATCACTGGATGAGCTATTGAACTCCAAGGAGCTGGCATTGTCTTCAGAATTCCTAGCCTCGCCATCCACACAGCCGCAGTCTTTATCACCGCTGTCCCTCAAATTGCACTCGACGTAATGGAGCCAGAAGAGCGACGAGCGCGTCTCCAAAGAATCCAACCATTGCGACAACAAATCGGGAGTCTCACTAAAATTGTAATCCCTCTGCGACTGCTCCTTCTGATTCTGCTGGTGCCGATCTTCCTCATCGGTGCTTTCAACGAGTAGTGTTTCGGTGCCCATTTCCGCACATTAATCAGAACTGGTCTGCACTGAACTAACACCCAAAATAGTTAACTCAACTTAGCTTACACGAAAATAATTAAAGAAATTGCACGCGCAGGACTCATTATCGTACGTGCGAATTCCAGCGAGCAATCAGGACTAAATCACACATCAACAACAACAACAAAAGAGGCAATTAAGTTGCAATTTACTTTCTATACTACAACTTAACAATTTCGGGTTTAATTGCCTGAGCGGACGAATTAACGGCGGGGCCTAATTAAAACCGGCGACGGTCACAATCGTGGAAACGCGCATATATATACGAGATTTAAATTAGTGTATTGATTGCACCGATTGGATATCCGGTTCCGCGAAGAGCGCGTGGCTACAGATACATATTTACAAGATTATCCATCCGAGCGTCGCTAATGGCTGGCAAATTGGTTTATTTGTTTGTCCCTGTGTTGGAATGTTAATTTGGAAATCGGGACGGTTTCCAAAAACGGATTAATTAGTTTTTTATTCATAATGGCGATGGCTATGCGTTTCCTGATGTATATTCCATTTGGGCCGAGATAAGAAAATTCTCACAAACGAGGTATGAATTAAAGATGAGCCCGACGCGCGTTTACGATGGTTCAGAAATGAATGGCGCCGCGGTTTTGTTTAAATCACGTTTACAAATAAGGAATCAGAACTTTCAAAGTTAAAAGGCATTATTTTAATCAGAGATCATATTGAATTTAAATTACGCTTGGAGGTTATACACGTAAAACAGGAAATATTATAGGTTATTTATGTAGGGCGTTATGTCGATTATTATGCTAGGAGGGCGACGGGCTCCAGCGTGAGGGCCTCTGGCCCGAGTGATAGATGTCGCCCGATGGACATTACCATCGGCATAACGCTCTTGGTATATACAAGATTTAATTTTTTTATGGAGGATATGACCAGGTCAGATCAAAAAACGTTAGATTATACTTGACACAATCACATTCGAATGTTAGATACAATTATGTCATAAATGCATCTGACATTGGAATGTTATGCTGTCAAGTAACGTGCACGTTACTGCAAACGTTTCTTGATATGCAATACACCTTAATAGTTATTTATGTATTAAGGCTAAAAAGTTAACGTTTTTGACATAGTAACATAAGTTGGTCTCATAACAAATAAGTTTTTTATGCGATTGAATGCAGATTAAAATAGAATTGTAATAATCATTTTGTCTTTTCTTCCTAAAATCAGCCAAAATCACGTTCAGTTGGTACTGTTCTATTGCATGTATTTCTGACATTTACTCATATTTGATTTTTTAAAAGATATGAGTGAAATGGAGAGTAATTCTCTCACAACTCCAGCGGAAATTATCGAAGCGGCTACTTCTGCAATATTGTTACCCGCGGAAAAGTCCAGATAAATATATCTCGAAATTTGAAGATTGAAGTATGCGGCCGTGAAGTAAAAGCGGCCGTGAAAGGTTTATTTACCACTACGACTGTGTCGTTTACGACTGCCAAGAGATACGTGAAAGCGCTAATTATATCATGATTGCCTAAATAATTAATTATACCTACATTACAATAAATTGTGATTAAAATAATGCGTAAAAATATCGTGACTTTGCTGTTACAATGCTCGTGGTTCATAATTGAATTCGAGTCAGCGTGCGTCAAAAGACGCATCCTGGAGAATATTATGGCAAAAGCAGGAAAGGCCACACAAGATTGGCCCACAAAATATTGGTTAAGTTACAAGAACAATTTTAAAATATTTGTGGACGGGAAACTGAAAAATGCTGTGACGTAGCGGCGTCGTTATAGACTTGTTTATGTATCTCGGATCATAAGAATTACCAATAAATAATTGATATTTGAAATATAAAAAATTCAAAACCGTTCAATCGCAAAATTTTAAGAACATTTTTCTGGACCACCTCTAATGAAGGCGGAAGGACGAAATTAAAATGAACTTTGAACTAAATAACCTCATCCAATTATAACATATTAAGGCTTTCACGATCAAATGTTGGGCCTTGTTAATCGAATGAGCTATTCTAGATACGCGAACATAATGAGGGAATGTACATAAATTGTAAGAAACTCGGAATAGCATTAGGTCCAGGAACTGGGAACTGGATGTGGTAGCTGAAGGTAGAACGAAATTGTAGCCCAAACTTCACCATGGGTTGTAAATCTAACGCAGAATATAATTCGTAGCAGCAAACATTCCACGAATGTTGTATGAAATATTATCTGATAGGTAAACTTTGTTCGGTATTTAGAGAAGCCATGTTAGTTATTCGATTGGAATTTATTGGCGCTAATACTCGTATCTTAAATCAAATAACAACAGTTAATTAAATTGATGTAAACAACCAGGAGGTTACTACTACTTCTACAATGAAATGTAATTTTGTCAACTAGTAGCGTGCGTAATTAAAAATTAAACATTGGAAACGTTACAATACGTTGGAAACAAAAGTATTACCGAAATCAATAATAAAAAAATAGAGGTTGTCATTTCAAAATAAAATCGATGACGTCAGAACTTTAAAAACAAAGGACGTAACAAGCTGAAAATGATGAGTACCGGGTGATTCATGTTTTATTTCCAGGCCAAAAATGGCGACTTCTAATTGAAATTAAAAAACCAAAATAAGTATACATGTTTAGATATTAATGAAGCCCAATCTGACGATAAAAAATATTTTTTAAATAAACCATCCGGTAGTTTATACGTTATTACACAAAAAAAATCGTAATTTTATTTATATAGTTTTTGTCAGAACATACTTTAATGCTATTCCAAACATTCCAGTGTAATCTAAGTCAAAAAAATTGCACCAATTATTGAATTAAATGAATTTTGATATTGCAACAGTAAGATTTATTACTAAATAGTAAAATATGACGGCTGCTTCCAGTAATAGTCCCTATAATGGATTTTATGGGTTTTATGATAGGGCCGTACCCAATCCCTCAGCCTGCTGGGTGGATACCGACGCAAGGATTTCTTCAGGGCCGGAGCTCAATATTTGCTTATTAATTAAGTCATAAAACGTTCCAACCGCACCGGCGCGGCCAATGCTTTGTAGGGCTCTTGACTTACAAAATCATAAATCATATCGAGGAAAGTTGGTCAGTAATGTAAAAAATGCTTTAATTTGAAATCTATCATTTTCGTTAATTATTGATTTCATAAATGGGTTCTATGAATAAAATAAAACAGTTTAGGGCAAAAATAATGATAGAGAATTTTGCCCGAAAAGAGTTTTTTTAAAATTTTATAACCGTCTATATAATTATATCGAAAAAGTCTAACTACCTTTCCGTAGATTAGTATCAGACCTATATAAATCCAAATTTTCATATTTTTTGGGCAACTCCAAATGCCTAAAAATAAAACTTGAAACATACGGTATAACGTCATATAATTAAAATCGCTACACCCTCAAGATTTTTTTCAGAAAATTAATTTTAATGAAAGTATGGAATTTATCCGTTACTTTCTTTCCACACTGTCCCGGTTGTTTCAAGTTTTACCCAAGGGCCCAAAATAGCCACTTCTAATAGAAATAAAACAACTATATTTAATTATGTATTAATGAAGAACAATATTTGCCATTCAATTTTTTTTTTTACAACCACTGGGCAATTTTTTCGATTTTTTATAAGTAATTGGATCGTTATTTATTTGATTTTCACGAGAGTGTAAGTACCCAATCTTACATTATGCGGTGTAATTTAAATTCAAAATATACTTTCCGTTTTTGAAATAAATGCAATTTGATATTGTGGCGCTAAATTTATGACGAAGTTCTGCAATGTGTCCAACAATGGATGGTATTATCACTTAGGCAATAGTCTTAGACAATTGTCTTAGCAATAGTCTGGGCCCGAACAGTTTATACCCGCCAGAAAACTGGTGACTTGCCGTACCGATACCGGAAACCTCTGAAAATCCAGAGGCAAAGGGAGTGGTTTACTATAAGCATCTGATTTATGGCATCACCCCAATGCTTTATTGCCATTTGACTTTTGAAGTTATAAAGTTGTATGCGTTGGTAATATAAAAGTGGCTTCAAGTTGAAATCTAATCGATATTTTAATAATTTTATTTTATAAATGGCTGTTTTATGTAAAATGATACATTTAGGCATACAAAAATTAAAAAATATTCTCGAGAAAAGGTTTTTTTTTAATTGTATAGTGCTTGAAATGATTTTGAAAATTATACACCGGTTTCTGCAAGATTGGCATTACATGTATGTACAGCCACGGACTCTAAGAATGACGCGTCCGTCCGTGCGAGCAGCCTAGCCCGCACGGTAGGGGCACGGTGGGGGAACGGTAGACAAAGATAGAAGACTGCTAGAACGGACGAACGCGTCATTCTTAGTTACCGTGGCTGTACCTAATGGCAAATTTTAGTATTTCTTATGCTACTGTAAATGGTCAGAAATGGCTCGGCGGTTTAACTTGAGACACCCGGTATACAAGTTGTTTCAAATTTAACCACAGCTCTAATGCCTATAGATGGTGATGTCCTCATCCCAACAAAACAAAAATCAAATTAAACCACCTAAATCGCCATTTCTATTCACCAGATGCCAGTAATTTTTTAATTTGTATGTTTTATTTTCCTTTTTATCGGCATTAGGGACATGTACAATTTATCAACAGCGCCTATATCGATACAATGAGCTAGATGTCTGATCCAGGTGATAGTTGAGAGTCATTTAACTTTTCCTTGATCTTATTTCTAGTTATCTAGTTTAACTAATTGAAACATTCTTGTTGTGTGAAATGTAGGACAAATATAATTCGAATCATCTTCACGTTGTAAATTTATGTAATTTTAGATAATTAATAATAATGTGTGACAAATGTGTTTGTGTGACAATACAATTTTTAGGTGAACAATTCTGCACCTTCATAACACAATACAACAATAACAATAATTAATAACAATAACACAACTCTATAATTAAAACTACAGTTTTCGTTTTATTAATAACCCAACTTCGCCCTTTCACCTAAACTGACAACACGCGTTTCTTTAATTAAATTACCTACAAATTATCGACTCCAATTCCACATGTGAACCGTTCTCCGTTCACACCATTGCGCAAAAGTGCCGAATTAGAAACGCGTCGAACAATGTGTACCGAAACCGAACAATTGCCCATCCTATACAGTTCACGTAGCCGTCGAAAACAATCAAACTTTCTACACTAATAATTTGGGCACTTATTGCCGTTCGTCTCAGATTTGTGGGGCTGTGATTAACGGGGAAGACCCGACCAATTTAGGTAATTGGTCGGATCTGGTGTAGCTACTGTTGAGAAGTTCGCGTTTAGGTGAGGAAAAAAATATGATCGAAATTCCGCTGGAGTGGAAGCGATTAATGGAAATGAAAGCGATCGCGATCCGCGTGCGAAAATCGAACGCCACTAATTGATCATTTTTAATTTAGATATAAATTTTTCGGCGATGGATTCAAAAATGATAGCTTTGTTTGTTATTGGTTTCACGCATTAGATGATCTTTAGAGCCAAAATTAAGCCAAATGAAATTTTGATTTCTGGATTTTAGAAAAAATATTGTTTATATCTTGACCTAAAAGTGTTTTTTATGGAACACCTATTCGTCATGATTTCTATAAATTTCTTCAATAATTCAACATAGAGGAGAAAAAAAGACACTTTAAGTAATGAAGAACTGGAAATTGATTTTAATACAGATCATCCATTATAGATATAATCAAATTCAAGGTCGGCCAAAATGTTACATTGTATAATAATTTTGACAGTGTACTTGTAAAAAACTAGTCAAACAAATATGTCATTGATGTCAACATGTGTTTTGAGGTTATGAGACCTATTAGTTTTTAATAATTTGAGTTTGTTTAATAACAAGAAGTAGGTACCGTTGCAATATTTAGTTAATAAATTGTGAAAATGAGAAAGAAACAAAATGTTTTAAATTCATTAAAAATGGACAATTCGTCATCAGATTCTGACTCACACTGTCTTAAAGATATAATTATTTGCGGGATGTTTTCGGTAGATGTATTTCCCATATACTTCATCCAATCATCTTTGATGAGTTTTTGGCAATGTTGGATTCTATTTCGCCACATTTCTGATGAAAATTTTGAAAGGGTTTCTTTCCATAAATGAAGAACATTAGCTCTTGAAGAAAGTTGGGCGTGAAGGTGTTTACTGTAATACTGTTTGGCAAACCCCCCATACTAGTACAATTGCATTATATTGGGAATTTAACTCATACGTAAAACACTGACGTCATAAAAATGCGGTTTCTATAGTTATGAATGTATTAATAACTGACAATGCTGTTAATACAACGGTTGTATTTTCACGAAAATACCACGAACAAATGTAGGTCGCTGTCTCGATTTCGAGTTGCACACACACAACGATCGTAACGGCGACGACCACATACGAAAAAATAATGATATGTCACGATGATATCCGAAGCGATCGTCTAATTTATCGGTTGAATGACTTGCAAACAATGGCCACGATTCGACGCACTCACAAATAATTACAAGTTGGCCGCTAATAAAAACATAACCCAAAATGTCAGTGTGTCTCTAGTACAAGTACGTACATAATTGTGGTTTGCTGTTTGAAAAATGAAGTGATCTAAATAAATATAGGTATTTAAACTGTATATTTAGCTTCTTGTTTAGTCTGCTTTACTACATAATTCAATCAATTCATTTTATTCCCTTCCTAAATATAATTCGTGGTGTTCTCAAAAATCGATAATGATTTAAAAAATACAACTTATTTTAACCCCAAACTTTGGAAAATGTCGCATTTTCGTCGTTGGCGTTGAAATTGGTTGTATTTAAAAAATCATTATCGATAATGAGAACACCACTAGTTATATTACCCCTGGCAATGGTATGGGGAAAGCCTGAGAACCTGATGTCCATAACTGTTCAAAATATTACATATTTTCTGTTTTCTGTGCCTAAGATAGGTTTAATCTGCTTCCATAGTTCTTTTTTAGTTGATGTTTGATTGAAATTGATTTTCTCTCTCTGGAGCCACTCTTCCATTTCCTCTTTCCGTGAATTTGAATTGAGAGGTATATCAGCGCATGGAATGGTAGGTCCATTATAACAACTATTTGACCATTAATTTGATTTAAAGCAGCGACAAGTTGGTCTTCAATCCACTTTTTGAATAATTCCCCAGACATGTTTTTGCGGTAATCACGATGTTCCATTTTATTGTCTGAAAGAAAACTGCATCCCTCTAAAAATCCGGAAGCACATCCCGCATGAAGAACAATAAAGCGTTTCCCTTCTGCTCCGATTCTGGATTAATTCCCTTTTAAATCAGGGTCATGAAGCCATTGTCGTACCTGACTACCATTGTGATCCATGATTCATGATCCATGATTCGTCCAAAAAAAATAAAAGTCTGTGCATTTGACGAATCACAGAGTTGCAAATACTTTCTTAAAATCGAAATTTTCAAATATTTTATGCGAGTACTATCACATAAAATGCGACGGCCATTAACTTTTCTAAATTTGTACCCCATAGATTTCATGATTTTGTGTAACGTTGATCTTCCTCCATTATATTCTAACTCCAATCTAGCATAATCTTAAAGATCGTCTAATGTAAAGTAGTTTTTTCCATTTTTTTTTTCTAGAAAGTTCTTCCTTTATAAAGGGCATATTAGTGTGAATTCGTGCCGTATTTTGTTTTCCATGCAAATTGGGGTTCTGAAAACCACTTTCATGTTTTTTTATTATATCAAAAACAAACGTGGGGCTTATCTGGAAGTTACTTATGTTGTAAAAAGGATATTATATTAAACTCAGATTTGATATAGATTACCTTTAACACCCTTGCAACTTTTTCGCAATTAAATTTATTTGATGAGTGGGCGATATCTCTTTAATTACCTGATAACAATTACCTACCCACAGTTTCTCTTTTACAGAGAGTAATATTCTTTTTTATTAATTTCAATTTTATTAGCTTTTTATAAATTTCGGGACGTAAGAAATTAAAATGACATAAAGGACTTTTCAACATTTAAAATAATCATTTTAATATTGCCGCCAAAATTAAAAAGTTAAAATACCCATTGGCGTTCGTAGTAACTTTATCGAAATGCCAACCCAATGGCACTTTGACAATTCATATCTATAATAGATTTAGTTTAGATAATTTTATAAACTAATACCTGTTACTTGTGTGAATAAGTATTGAAAAATATATTATTTTTAATCAATTGTTTCAAATAATCGATATAATTTTCAATAGTTATACATTAATATTTTCAAGAGTATTACTAGTTGTAATAATATTTTGCAGTCCAAATATCGAATAATATTCTTACAATTGTACATAATATTCTGAAATCAAATTTGGATATGAGTCGAAATGTAGGGTCGCGGCCATAAAAAAAAGTGAAACAGGTCGTTTTCCCTAGTGTGAATTTGGTTTAAATGAAGATGTCAACAAATTGTGCAACTTATGTCTTTTTATCCATTTTCAATTTCTCTATTACTCTTGTTTTATTAAAAGTACTAACTTGAGGGGTCATTCCAAAATATGGCCTTTTATGAAGTAACATGTAGGTATTTATATCACAATGACAATGACGTGATTTTTCTTTGCAGAGACGAATGACTTGATTACACAGCTCAATTTTAGACAAATTCACTATAAGACTTGTCCCACTTTTTTTGCCGCGACCGTACATTACTATACGTGTTTAATTATATAACCATTTCTTTCTATTTACGATAATATACCACTTTGCTCCACAGCCATATTATAGAATAATAATTAGTAATTAAATTCACTAATTGGCTTACTCATGCTCTCCATAAATAACTTTGGATATTAATACATTAGGCCTTGATGTATCATACGTTTTCAAAATTTCCATGTATGAAGAAATTTGTGAAACACTCACAACGCGCGGCATATTTTTAGATATCAATCAATCACATATAATATTTTTGGTTTTACAAATTAGTTACATTTTGCAGAACAACGTCCAATAATGAATGGAATATTAAGCTTCTTATATAGATTATTAGATTATACATAATTATATGAATTATGCTTGTGGTATTCATGAATGATTTTGAGTGCTGTTAATTCTGATTCCTCGTTAATTAAAGCCATAATGTTTAATCACCTCGCTTGGTACCTTTTAATAATCTGATTAATGGGTCATAAATGCAACATTGTAGCATATTCGCTATGTAGGTTTATTAAACGTCTCGATGCAGCATCTTAAAAATTTATGGTTGCCGGTGAGAAGGTGTCCGCGGAAGACGCCCGTTTATCCGGCCGGCATGGCGATAAATTATCATGGCACCTGTCCTATGAAGCCATAAGGCATAGGTAACCCAGTGACCGAAGCGGGCCACAGAGCTCACTCACTCGCCACACCGCACTCCAACTCTCTCGCGTGGACGACTTCGCCGGACCAAAGAGCGACCCCATGACGTGGGAAACGCCGCCGGAAACAATGGACGTGAGAAATGTTCCGAAAACGCGGCGGATATGATGAGGTGGAATCCGGAATGTTGACGATTTCAATGGACAGTAATAAGTCCTCAGTTTTCAAATTATTTGTTGTTTGTTCTTAACATATTGTATCGATTGATATAGTCCGGACCAGATTAACTTACATACGATTCACTGCAGTTATTTGTTATTTATATATTTAGCCAGAATTTATTTCTGCTGCTGTAGCTAATTTATTGTTAGCAAGCAGCGATACCATACATTTATCATCCATCACGTTATTTAAGGTGAACGTGTAATGTTCACACAACTTAACAGTACACGGAATTTCTAGTTATTGTTCCACTTTAATGGAACAGCACTTTGGTTATCATGATTCACAAATTTCCACTTTTTCTTAATATCGCAATATACAGGGTGTTAAAAAAGTCTGAAATACATACATTATTTCGGAAATAAAAAAAAATTGAGAAAAATTCTCGGTCACAAGTTTTTAACAATACATTTTTTATTATAAATCTAAACTCATTTGTTTTCGAGTTATGTCGTAATCAACTATTTTGTTTTAATGACAACCCTAATAATTCATTGTTTATTTTGATAGAATGTGTAATCGGTTCACTCGTCATTCGCTTCGCAGTTCGCCTCGCCGATCGCAGCGCTCGCGCCAGGAGCGTTTTTTGGGGACGAGTCAAAGGCTTGTAGCAATGAGGAGAACACGGTTGAACACTCAGCGAGTGTGTAAACGGTCATTCGCGTTGTGGGGACGAACGTGCGAATGCCACTCTCGACTGTGACGAAATGACAAGGCGAGACACCAGCGCTATTACATAAGAAAGATTTCGCTCCAAAATCAATTGGTGCCTTAGTGTGTTTTTGCCACTTAAGGGTTGCACCATTTGAACTGTGTACGAGTATGTACAAGACACCTTACTGTATTGATGAGAGTGCTTTTGACATTTATTTATATATTTATAATATTGAAATTCATTTAATTAATGCTACCTGTTTTAAGTATTCCTATTTTCTTTTGACGTTTTTACGAACAATTTAATAATTGTATATTTATAACTTACTTACGGTTACTTTATGACTTACTTAATTGTAACTTACAGAAAAATATTTATAATTATTATTATAGTTATTATTATTGAAGTTAATTATTGATGTTTGTACGCAATTTTCATTTGCGATAATTTACATATCTGTCATTTCTGACAGATTATTTGACCATATTTCGGCATCATCAGCTGATCACAATTACAAGCATGTCTCTGCAACTTATTTTCCTCGACACACCAGAATCTTGCTTAGCGACGAATAATAATAACTAATTTTGAAGAAGTTTAATATAAAAAAAAAATGATTACAAAATTTGTTGTAAAATTTCATTTAACATATTTTTGTACTCAATGTTTTTTCCATAAATCATCTGGTGTTCACAATGCATACAAGTATGTATCTGCAACGTCTCTTCCGGGACATATACTATGTTCCATTTTTATCTTTAACTAAGAAGGCTGTTTCATTTTATAAAGTTTTTCACATGAACACCAACAAAAATGATCATATTTCTAACAACGATGCCTAATTCATATATTAAAATAATTAAATTATTGCTTCAATCATTCAATCGTTAATAAATTAGATTTGTGCATTAAGTAAACCAATTATCAACTATATGTTATATTTATAATTTACATTTGTAAAATAAAAATAGAAAATAAATTCTGTACTTAATAGATACTCAATTTGATGGCAACATTACCCAATGTCATAAAATATAACCTCTTTTTTTTAAATATAACCTATTTTTTCAAGTCTAGTGACTTTTTACATTGGCCAATAATACTGCCACCCTAACACAGCCAACTTAGTTAAAAATAAAAATGAAACAGAGTTTACCAGCGATATTGCTGAGCAATGAAAAATAGTACTGCAACTAAAATTCTTAAGTTCAATACTTAAAAAAAAATGAACAAAATTTGTTGCAAATTTGGATGAAAATATTTTTGTATTATGTTTTTCCCATAAATCTGGCAGCTTTTTTTAAATATTTTCAATAAAACCGAAATACATATCCAATAAAGTACCACTTTACTACCACGGATTTATATAAATCAGACAGTCAACACATTTGAGTTTTAAAGATGTTGATTGTTAAGTTTTAAAGTAGGTAGGGTTTATACAAATGTTTCCTCTTTCTTTCTTTAGCAGTAATAAATTTAAAACAAAACATGTTTAAAACATTAACTATTATAATGCGTTACATATATAAAACATATTTTAAACAAAAGTATTTTAAGAAACTTGTATAACGTGCATATGTAATGTATAACACAATATGTTTAAACATGTATTTGTCTTTAATTTACTATTGCTGTATGATTTGCTGAATAAGAGCTTGTCAAAGTTTTGTAAAACGGTTAATTACCTTTTCCACGAAACAATATTTACTGAAGATGATCGCATTGCGTTTGAATTATATTTAGATGGTAAATGTGTTTTGTGAAAAAGGTTTGTGAAAAATGGTGTTTTGTTCGTTTTACTACTTCTTTGCAGCTCATCAGAATATACAGAAATAGTAAATAAAGAAAGTATTTAACTAAAACTCTGTTGTAATGTAATGTAAAACTACTTAGGACGGTAACAGTGGTACTTAGGAAGTAAACCTTTTTTTTCTGTAATTTGTAAACCACTTTTGTGGCTAAACAGCGTAAACTTACTTTATTTACTATCAATATGTAATGTCAAACTTTACGATGTTCGTTGAACATGGAAATAGATTTGGCGGATACTTGTTTAAACTCCATTATTATGATATTCATGATGTTCACATTCAGATTGTAATGACATACTTTACCGCACTAGTGCGGTAAAGTGACACTGTTGCGCACTAATTTAAGCTATACCATTTGTAGAATTTATTGTAGTATTTTTGTACTTCTATCTCGATTTCACCCTCTACCTCAAGAGCAGCATTTGCTGCTGCTTCTGCATCAGAATCAATATTTTCTTCGTCACTCATTTCATACAACAAGTACTGACATAACTCAACACTGACAGGAGAAACTTCAAAACCTACTGATTTGGTTATGGAACAAATAATTTCCAACACACCCTCTGGGTACAAGAGGATCGGATTATGTATGTATATTACAAATAAATTACATTAAAAATAGCTCTTAATTGATAGTAGATAAAACATTGAACGATATACGTATCGTAACATCATCATTACAATACTCAATGGCTTATCAAACTCGGCATACTATCTCGTTTGATAATTTTGCCATGTCGTATCGTAATATGATACGTTACGATACTTATATCGTAAATATCTAATCCCAGATGAATTTAATTGTATTTTAATGCACTCTCACAATTACCTGCGCTTCGTCGCCGATTTCGTGGTTTAATGTGTTTAAAATTGACCGGCGGATTAATTTCTGCGCGGTTCTAATCGCTTTATGTTAAATTCACTCGCCCGTTTCGTGGGAAATCACAAGAAGAAGTGTCAATGTTAACGTCCCAAATAGCACGGAGAAATTACAACTGACGAAAAATACTTAAATTGTCTTTCAGACATACTTGACCTACTACTGCATCTCCTAAAAAAAGCGTTAAACCGCAGTCAAGGTGGTAACTTGTGCTTTCTGTTGGTATTTAATTAAATGGTCATTTTTAAATAATCAATAACTCGTATGTCGGAGCCTCAACACAATTCATAGACTTATTATTAATATTTACGTATTAATATATACATTGTACTATTACTATATTATTATAATGATTAAAATTCATTAAAACCCATAATTTCAACAATTTACAAATTGGTATACGCCCGTCTGGTCTACTATCTGCAGGAATGCTCGGATATGCAAATATTGCAAGTAGTCCGGCTTTCGATTTGAATTTCTACACTTAATCAATTCGCGGCATACGCATCGGAATCGCAGGCTGGAGAGAAATGTTTCATCACTGCTTCATGAAGAGCCCACAATACTTTCTACGTAGCACGTTTTGAGCTGATAGAATGAAATTAGTAGGAATAATTTACAACTGCAATAAAACGGTAATTAAAGTTCCCAGATCACGAAGATGCTTCCCGAATAAATAGCGTGATAAACAAGTATTTCCATTGTCTATGCCCGATCGCTGATCGCAAGAAATAAAGCGGAGATAAAGTTTGCTACTGAATTATGAGACAATGTCGTAGAAGTGGGTAGAGTTTTGTTGTATAAATTATTCAAATAAGAAATAAGCCATTTTATGAAACGTGTGTTGCTACATTAAAAAAGTTATAATGGACTATTGTAATAAATCGGATCTAATCTGTAAATATTTTATACTTATTATATCTAAAATTCTAGTCTTGGTGGCGATGCCCAAAATCGGAGTTATATTAAAATACTGGTAGCGTTTAATAATTTATTTCATCCTGTGTCAAATTCCAATACTTTTTGTCAACAATTTCGGTTCGGGAAAACGCATAAAAGGGCCTAGTCCACCTCTCACCTACATTATAACTTTTTTATGGTACAGATCTGCCTTCTCTGTAATTGGATGAATTGGTTTTTACATTATAGCTTTACTCGATGTTTTGTCGGCCTAGTCCAAACAGCCGTTGCTAATCATGTTCCGAAAATATAACTAGATTTAGAGCATTTGCTAAATTATTTTGAAATTAATTTCAATGTTTCTTTAAATCGAAATTTGACACAGGATAAAATCAAGTGTTCTAAGATACATGTGTAAATAGTCTGTTCGTTCAACTTGTGGCATTACTCGCTTGTACCTTGCTTATGCTTTACTAGCCATTATTTTATTTAGCCATTTATTCTATTAATTTAGTCGTTAATAAACATGCACGTTTTACACTTTAATAGCTTAACCTCCTCGGACCCTGAGTATCATATACGATACTACGGCTCAACAATTTTTATTTTGCTATTTCCAATCGGAATTTGGCTATGTTTCCAGGGGTATCATATATGATATGCGTGAGGTGGTTGCACACAAAAATTCACAATCGAATCGCATGTGTTCTAGAGTGTTTATGCAGTTATGGTGTCCAGTTCGAAACGTGATTAAAAAAAGGTAAGTAATGACTAATTATGCATTTTGCGCTAGCGTCTCATTGAGTGAAGATTAGTTGTTGGTTCTAGTGCCTTCAAAGCTACAGTATCTATAAGTTTACAAAACCTATTGGCCTATCTACTCCAAGTATCTTTGGTAATACTTCGAGCCTTACTCAATATCCAATACAATTGTCTACCATCCGTTTTTTACCTCTCTCTGAGAAATAACTCCAGTAGATCGTTGATAATTGGATCTTCGATGACTCTGATCTTGATGGTGATATACTACCTGATGATGACAGTGAAAATGAAGACGAAATTGGTAAAATGGAGGAAGATGTGCCAGAGCCATCGGCTGAAACTAATGATGACGGTAACAGTACCACAGAAAGCGGCGAAGAAAATGAAGCAGAGGAGAGGCAAACTGGGGGTACAGTGTCTTCTTCAGATGACGAGCAGCCTTTGGTTCACTTGTTACCAAAGGGAAAAAAAAAGAAATGGAAGCGAAGTGCTTTTGTACCTAGAATTTCTGTGAAACATTCACCAACGGTTCGTGCTAAACTTTTGCCTGAAAACATTCCGGATCCAATAAGTTATTTCAGCAGATATCTCGAAGACGATTTCTTTGAATCCATGTCCCTTGTGACCAACATGAACGAAGTAAATAAAACCGGAAAGTCTTTAGATACTTCTGCGGCAAAGCTGAAAGTTTTCTTTGCATGCAGCATGTTAATTGGCATCTGCAATCTACCACGAATCAGGATGTACTGGCAAATGGATACCAGAGTACCAATTATTTCTGAAAACATTTCCAGAAATCAGTTTTTTGCGCTTCGAACTCGTTTAAAAATAATAGATGAGAATGCTGTATCGAAAGAAGCCCGGGAAAATGATAGATTTTGGAAAATAAGGCCAATGTTAGACCGAATTCAAAAAGCGTGTCTATAGAATGAAAAGACAAATGAAATATCAGTGGATGAACAAATGATCCCCTTTCATGGTAAGGTAAGAATGAGACAATTTGTTCGTGGAAAACCACATCCTGTTGGTCTCAAGAATTTTTGTGATGACGACGGGAAAAGGAATTCCATTGGACTTCCTCATGTATGAAGGAAACGGAAAAACAACGGAATCCTGCTTGGTACCTACTCCCGAAAAATTAGATGTTGGAGGAAGGGTGGTTCTCAGGCTTGCGGATACTTTACCAGTTGGAGTGTCCGTCTTTACTAATAGATTTTTTACGTCAATACCATTAATAGACACGCTTCTCGCTCTAGGAATTAGTCTCACTGGCACTCTCACGAAAAATCGAATCCAAAAAGTAGTGAGTTTCAGAACAGATAATCAAATGAAAAAATCTGGCCGTGGTTGCGAAGATATGCTTTTTACTGAGGATAATAAAATAGCCTTGGTTAAATGGTACGACTCCAAGCCAGTTCATATCGGGTCTTCGAAATTTGGAACTGAACCTGTGGGATTGTGCAAGGGCTGGTAAAAAGTTGACAACAAATACATTGAAATAAATCGTCCATCTCTTGTAAAATCGTACAATCAAAACATAGAAGGTATTTATTTGCTTGATCGAGTTATTTCAAACCACCGAATGAAGAGTCGCACTAAGGAATTGACCATTCGTGCAATTTACCATTTTGTAGACTTTAGTGCAGCGGCCGCCTGGCTAGAATATCGAGAAGATGCTGAAGCTGCAAATGTTCCAAAAAAAAAAGAAAAATTGGATTACCTTAGTATTAAATTTTCAATTGCGAAAGCACTTTTGTCGTCAGGACTTGCTGCAAATCCGCAAAATTCAGATTCGAGTGACAGTGAGGATGAGGAAACATCACAGACCAGTAGAAAGCGCAGAAAGGTAGAGGCACTTCCCGAGAAAAGGATTCGAAAGAAAGAGAACAAACATCTTCCGCAGTTCATGAAACATCAACAAAAATCAAGATCTAAATGTCGCTATCCGGGCTGTAAGAAACGCACGTTTGCCAAGTGCTCATTTTGTAAGGTTTGTTTATGCTGCAGCGTTGACCGAAACTGTTTTGCGCAATTTCACCAATAAAATATAAGTTCAATAAGATTTTTTTTGTTGTGCTTAAGGCCCAAAGTATCATTAGTGATACTTTAATTTTTTCCAAAAATTAACAAAAAAATAAAAAATCCTACTGGAGGGTGTTACTTGGACCCAAAATAATAAGTTGTCTCATTTACTATAAAGATTTTATAAACAATTTAGCGGTGGGTCCGAGGAGGTTAAATAACTATTAACTTATGTTTTTTTTTACAATTTAGAAACATTCACAAAAAAGTATAAGTAGTACATTAAATTTCAAGCTTCGGTTTGCTTGAAATATACACATAATACACATTTTCTATAAATCAGTGGTGATGTGCTTGTCGCTCTCTAAAATTGAATTTTATTTCGCACTTTTCTGTAATTTAAATGTTCATAGTTATTTGAGATATTTAAGAGAAATCAACCACCGACAGCGCACAGGCTTCTCGGATGAAGAAACCTCCGCGGAACGTCAAATCGAAGCGATAATTATACCGTTACACGTTTCGTTTTTCACGTCCGAGCGCATTTTTCTCCGTCTTTAGAGGAACGCTTCAATCGCCAATTAGTGTCGAGATAACCGCGGAGATCTACAATTAATCCGTTAAATAGAGCCGGTTAATTGAATAAAAAAATGTATTTATTATTTAGTATTTTAGTGATTGTTGCCCGCGCGATCAGCCGAAGTTCTGTAATTAGGCTGTAGACGTGAGAGTGCATGTGAGCAAGTAAATGTATGTGTATCGTGTAAATGTGCTGTATGGGTATGTGGGTGTGTACAAGTGTGTGAATGTGTATGCTGGCATACACATAGATTTAATTGGCAACATCTGGATGCGAATTTTGAATTGATCTTCTAAGAAATAAAGAGAGAGAGAAACAATCTTTATTGGGCTACCGACCCCTCATGGGATCTTACCGCCTTCTAAGAAAAATTATGTACATTTCAATCAATTTTGATTATCCTAGATTTCGAAACAATAATTTTGATAATCCTCTAGATTCCGAAACAATAATTTTCAATTAAGATGTAAGATTTTAATTAGTATGCGATTTCTTAACGCATTTCTTGAGTATATATTTCGAATTTTCGACAACATATTTCAATATTTCAATATTAATTCTCCACAACTAAAATTGAATATTAAGCTCGTATGAGATAAGTAGTAGTTTTTGTATTAATTTATAATTAATATAATCAAAGATATGGAGATATAAGATATAACTCGGTTAGTACTCATTGAAATGGAAAATAATATGTGAAATTGAGATAAATAATTCGTTTTATTTTGACATTAACATTTAGACACGCTGAGACCCCCCTTTTCTCTCTTTTTCTCCACCTTTTTGTTGATGTTCGTCGTTCAACTCTGTATATTCCACCTTGGAACTACTCGTAGGGAGGTACGGGTTGAAAGTACCCGCAAGAAACGGCCTAAAGATAGGAAGTGGTATGAGTACCACGTGTGAACAACAAAAGTCTACTTCTTACCTAAAAGGTCTAAAACGGCCGGTAAGTGATATATTAAGATCGCTTTAATGCAAGCCTGAGTTGAGCATTGGGAATATATGACCTACCACGCGTGCTATTTCTTAACAATTAATTCGATTTTATGTTCGTCAACGCGAAAACCGATCAAGGAAGGGGAGAAATTGAATTAATTTGCGCGAGTGTTCGCCACCACCGCTGTACGTACAAATTATAGCGTTACAACGATTTTATGTACGATTTAAAAAAAATGTGAACAGATCTTCCAAAATGTTTAAGTATCCGATGAAACTATGTGAAAAGTGACATTTTCATGTGGCATTCAATGCCACATTCAATGCCACATGAAAATGTCAAGTGTTCTAAATTACGCCGACGAAACATCGAGTAAAGCTATAATGTAAAAACTAATCCATCCAATTACAGAGATGGCAGATATAGTGTAATTTGTAGTAAAATCTGAATTATTGAACGATTATTTCAAACTATTTGTAACCGTTGGTAATTTAAAAATAATTATATACTTGTTATAAACATTAGATTATTGCCTATTATGAAATTTAAAAGTACGACCATAAAATGTGTCGTTCATGAAACCCATATGCAGTTATGATAATGATGCTTTCGATTATTAAAAAATATGTTAATTATCGGCAATACAGGATTGTACGAATATATCGGGTGACCGTTTTCAAACTCGCACATAGGGGTCAAACCTTGGCTTTTAAAATTTTTGTGAATCCTGCATGCCAGATAATTAGCAACTTAACACCCACAAAGATACTGGATATCATCAAAGACATAGAACTCATGGATGACTGTAGAGTTTACAAGGGAAAGCACAAAATAATATATAGGCCAAAGTGTTGAGTAAAGCTACCCAAGAAAAAAAAAGAAAAACTTAAGAAAAGCCAAAGAACTATAAAAGTTATAAAAATCAATATCTTCAACACTTAAACTTAAAATAAACTTATTAAGGCCCGTATCTATAGTCCGTCGTTGAGCCTGAGTACGACTCAAGTTGTATATTTGCGTATATTTGGTTGCGTTTGGTGCATAAACGTTGATAGAAAATACGCAACCAAATATACGACTTGAGTCGAGCTCATGCTCAAGTACGGACTATAAATACGGGCCTAAGTTACTAGAAAAAAACTTATTGCTAAATTTAAAAATGTATTGTATATAATATTATGTGTGTAATATGATTGGTTTTAAATATTAAAAAAACAAATGTTGTACAGGGGGGGCAAATTTGGACATGCCTATAGAGAATCTTGGTAACTAAGAGAGATAGAGAAAATTGTTGTGCATTCCCGATCTCTTTTTTCAAGACACACTCAATTGTAAAAACAAAAATCATCTGTCGCCTTTTGTTCTCGAGTAATAGCCAAAATCTCATTATTTTCCATTTTCGATTTTTATGAATACACCAGTGTTTAACATTTTATTAAGATAAGAGTTGGATGTTCTTCAGGAACAATTTTTAATCCTTGCATGGTACCCATTAAAAAAATTACACGAACGGTATCCAAGAGTAGAAGGACAACCCCAAATTTTAAAAAATCATCACTCATAACAAATTAACTTTATTGAAAAACTAAAATTGGTCAATCGTCAAAACATATTAAGAAAAAAATCAACACTTTATTCCGATGTTCCAAAATCTCAATTTTTTTTTTGTAGACGGTGAAATTGATCCTGCTTATTCTTGCGTTTTGCTTATTATTATTAATAATATTTTTATTATTATTATGTTTCATTATAATCTTTTTACAGCCTGGAAAGTGAAATTATGATAAAATACAACCCATTGAAAATGTACCCTGGGGTTACCGTGTGCCCAAAACTAAAGCTCAGAGGAAAACTTACAAAACGTACTGTAAAAATTCACATACACCGAAAAATATTAGGTTATATGATGAAACGTGAGAAGTCAGGTAGTTTTGTGAAAGTGCTACGATCTATCAAAAAATATCAGTAGGTTTTAGAAGTCATGGGGTACAGCAGTATCCCTGGTACTATTTCAAGGTTAAGAATATTGAATAAAATTTACAGAATTTTTATATCTTAATTAATAAACAAGATACAACATAACGTTGTATTTTTTAAATGGAAGTGATGGTTGGCTTTTCCTAGTCTAAATAGGCTATTTTGTTTCTCCTTTCAATGATGTATAATATATGGATGTTACAATTGCATTTTCATCAAAACTTTTTAAATAAGTTCTCTTAAGTCAAGTATTGATTGGCAAACAAACATATTTGCTATCTATAAATTATTATATATATACCATACGATATGTTAGATTGGTTTATTAAATAATTAGTACTTATCACATTGTCTTGGAAACATTTAAGGAAACAATTTCATTTAGAAAGATACTATTACATATATTAATAACTAATAAGTAAAAATTTGTGGGCTAAATCATCCGGACTGAATATTGTTCGTAAAGCTACAGAATACTTGGCGATCATGATGGACACGAAACCCTAACTAGCCTTTAGACCTATAACCGAAAGCCTATCAAAATTGTGAAAAGATTGAAGTTAATATTCATAAATAATTCTTTATCAAGCGTATTATTTTGTATCCAACGTATTATGAGTTTGTATAAGGTAATGGTTATTACCCACAGGGATGATGACGGTAATTATAAAATCATAGTCAATATTTATTTAATTTGTTGGAATGAAATCTGTTGAGATTAATTTGACCAACGGAATAGTGCACTATTTGGTTACGGTAATTAGCCATGGCACTAGAAATATCCGTTAAAAAAACAATTAAATACTACTAATATATTGTTGGGTTATCTATTGCTCGTCAAAAATAACACTGGTCAACACAATGTTTGTCCCTTAGGTAGATGCATATGGCCGATTCCGATATAAAATTTTGCACTTATTTCAGAAACGTCAAAAAATTGTTTCTAACACGTCAGGTTTTTGTGTTATTTCAATGTTTGCAAAATGTATAACTTATTTTTTTTCGGGATGCAAGGCCGATTCGATGATTTTTTTATGGCGATTCAAATTTCAGTTTTACAGTTACCGGTATCACTTTTCTATACTATTTTTAACTGAGAACGGGTATTTATAAGGAAATAGTGAAAAGCTATGTAAAACATCTAAAAAAAAAATGGTTCCAACACTTTTTTTTTAATATTCGTACATATGCATAGTAAATGCTTTTCAAAAAATGCATTTAAATTGAAGGGACAATACATTCGTCAAGATTTTTTTGACCAGTGTAATTAAAGATCTAAATTGCATGTACAAAAATTCTGCAATATAATTCTACTATGACTTTCGTTATGAGTTCGTTTAGTCACAATACTAAAGGAGATACATAATATTTAATGAGAGGGGCATAATCTAACTAACCTAACCTAATCTGTCAAGGCCAACTATGACTGCCATTTAAAAAAAATAAGTTTTTATTATAACTGAAAAACCGTGGTCTTTTTTCGAGAAAATAAAAGCATATCTTTCATAAGCTCTTAAAACGGCAACTTTTCTCTTTTTCATTTAACTAAATCTCTATGTCTTATGGTTTCCGAGATCCCAATGCTTAAAATTTAAAAAACTCACCATATATATTTCTGGACATATCTGAATTAATAAAAAAAAAAACGCTTTAAACGGCTCGCAGAGATTTGAATCGTGAGTTATCTTTATAGAGTTTGTAGAAAATAGGCTAACCTAATCTTACTCAACCTTGATTCTACAATTTTACATAAATAAGCGTGTTTCGGCCTTGCTTATAAGTAGTTTGATTGAGATTTTCATTAAAAAAATCTTATCTGATCTGCACTGTCATTAACACAAATGTAAAAAAAATATGTACAAAAAAGATATAGTTATGGATATTAATATAGCATGTATCAAATAATTATTTTCAGAGGTGATTAAAAATTATGAAATACAAGGCGGGTCTTCTTCTAGTACATTGGAAAGTATCTGCCTAATGCGTTTCTAATCTCCATGTGAATATCTTAAACCAGATAACTTAAAATCTGTACCAGTGATTAGTGCGAAAATCGAGGGTATTCCTTTGCAGTAAAATTAAAAATTGGTAATAGTATGTACCATCATTTATACCGAGCGTTCAACGAAAATCGATGACGAAGTTGGCGTTCGCAATCTCAAGTCATGTCTGCACTAAGATCATACGCGCATGCGTGCAATTCTGGCTGTCATGTTGACATGTCAGATTTAATCTTAGTACAGACATGACTTGAGATTGCTAACGCCAACTTCGTCGTCGATTTTTGTTGAACGCTCGATAGAATATTTCAATAGAAACATGTATAAAATTTCTAGATTCTCTTTTCTAAAGTTCTTTTTTTTTCATTTAGGAATGCACAATTGATCACAATTGAGTTTTTTTATCTAGTGAATATACAAACGATTGAAATTTTATTCACAAATTACCAAATTTCATGAATATTCCAGAAAATACTTACAAAATAAAGTAAGATTTGATCGCTGTAAGAGCATTTCTAATATTCATGACGACGATTATTTTTAGACATTTAGTTAACCAATGATATAACTTCATCCATGATCGTGTGTTCTCCTGTAGTCCGACAAGTTTAATCCCAATCTTTAAAATATGCATTTTCGTCCTTGGGATTAAAACTTCCTTGTATTTATAAAATTATCGATAATGAGCACACCACCTTTTTTATATTTCCCCTGCAAATGGCACAGCATATGTCAGTGTCAAAAGAATATAAAATGGCGAACCATCACTATTCAGTGCTTCTGGTGTAGCAGATATAAAGAAATCAATTGAAACAAATCGTTGTCGCAATACGCAAATAAGTAATCAGTTTGGAAGAAATTTAGAAATGTTCCATGAACATATTTTCAATATAATTAGCTTTTATTTTGTTCAATTATTTTGTCACAAATGAAATATCTGTTACTTTGGCCTAAGTCACTAATTTTCAAATTTGTATTTTTTTCAATCAAGGCGTTTATTTTAAAAAGTGCACATGGCCAAAAATCAGTTTTGTGGAAAATTAAAAAAAAGTTACAGTGGAAGTTATACTCAAAGTACTGGGAAAATAAATCAGGCTATTCTGTTGTATTTCTTTCAACTTATTTAAAAATAAAAATGATTTTAAATAAGAACTGTGAAACAAGAGAAAAAATGAGGGAAAAGTTGAAATGAAATGAAAAAAAAAATCATTTTCCTGTTACACGCGACTTGTACTGTTTTTCGAGAAAATGGGTTTGTTAGTGCATGGACATGCTGTTAAGAACTCGATTTTTGCATATTTGCTTGTGTTGTTTTTAAAATAAACGTCTCAATTGTTGGTCCAAACATAGCCATTCTCAATAACTTTTGAATGCAAGTTAATTTGATAAAAAAAACACGTCGATTTATTTTTGTAGGGGGAAGTATAAAAACAACATCAAATAAATTTTAGGGGTAACCCCACCACCCTAGCCCCCCCACTTTGAAATTTCAAATGGCACCCCCCACCTTGCGATACCTCGTTTTAAAGCTTAGAAGAAATCTAATCTAGAGGCGTAATAAAAAAAAATGTTTATCGATTCGTTTTGGAAAAAAATAAATTTAAAAATTTAAAAACAATTTATAACGAACGAATTTAAGTTCCTTTCAAAGAAACAAAAAAAAATCGAACTTAAATTCAATAGTTATCGAGACAAGCTAGTTTTGAAATGTACACCCGGCATAATAAATGATTTCGAAAGGGATATTACTAGAAATATTTTTATTTTTGAAATATTAAATAAATTTTTAAGTCATATTTCTTCTCCAAGTGCAACCCTTGGTACTACCTTTCATAAAGCATCTTATTCTGCTCTAAAAGCAATTTTAATTAAATTTATTAAAATATTTTGGAAGGGATTTTGCTACAAATATTTTAATTTATTAAATATTAAAAAAGCTTAAATGGTATGTATCTTGCAACTTGTTCAAGTTTTCAATTTCTTGATATGGTTGGTGGATTTGGTGGGATTAATTAATTTAAATAATTATAAATAACTACAAATATTTCCATTAATGTTAACTTCCATTGACAATTACTGGAAGTAGCACGAAAATATCGCAAAATATAACAATAATGAAGTTCTGTTAAAAAAAATCTCTATATAATATATAAATAAATATTAGGAATATTGCATTTAAAAGAAAATGAGTGCTGCGTGTGCATGTCGATATGTCGATCAGACCCGTAAGTCTTTACGTTCCGTGGATAAAAATTAAGTGAAACCCTTCTGTTTTTAGGAACAGTCACAACTCACATCCGTCCACATCCGAGCAGGCCGCACGTACGTGAATAAGGTCCCACAATTGCACCCTCAGCATCCGATTAATCACTCATTGTCACTAATTTAATCCTCACTTTGTCACCTGCACACTAAACCGTCACTTTATTATGAAACAGTGCAAGTTATTGTCACGATTAAATTAATAATACGGTAAAAGAGTGGACGGGTCCCGCGACCCGATCGGATCCGAGAGATCTTTCTCGCTAGAAAGGCAACAGGTGTATGCCGTGGACCGGCCGTCACGGAAGATCGGAGACTAGTATATCTGCAGTTTGACCGCGCCGGGTGACACAAATCCAGGACCCACATTTCCCAGTCCGTTATACACTCCACTCGGCTTATTATTCAATGAATTGTACATTTTTAATGAGCCGCCCAATGATACACGCATAACTACACCGGCCAGACACCAGCAACAAATAACGCACCTTCGCATATAAAATAAATGAAAAAGTAAAACATAAACCAAAATATTAGGCTAGGAAACAAGTCTATTCTATTTTACAATGCTCTAAATACATTTTAGAGCAAGACCCTAAAATTAGCAAATAGTTAGTTTGAACATAAGTCTAAGATAATTTTATTTTTCAATTATCAATTAATTGTTGATAATGCTTATGATATGAGATACATAAACAAGTCCATAACGACGAAGATGCGTATCGGGCCGATATGGCCGGGCCGCCGTCCGTAAGGGCGAGGCCGGGCGGCGCCCAACGGCGCAACGCTGCCAAGGGCGCCGTAAGGCACCCTTTGTAACATATACAGGGTGTCAAAATATGAGTTATACCCGTATAAAGTGTCATACCAAACAACATCCAAATCAATGTAAACGTTCTCTATTTATAAGCAAATTTTGTTTCTTTAAAATTAACTTTGAAGCTGAATACTGGCTAAACCAAACGCATTTGTATGTAGATAAGTTTTGTTAAATCGTCTTTTTATGATCCCAGTAATCTGTGGTCCACGAAATTTAGAGACACCCTGTATGTGATATCCTGATTTCTAATATTTATGTGATATTTTTAAAAGTGTCTGCGATTTGGTGGAAATACAGTGACAGAAAACCGAACAATAGAAATAAGGTAAGCTAATTTTATATACCTATTGTTTTTGATTTGATTTAATAAATACTTGTATTCCTTTTGACGTTTAAAACTGACTTTATTATATCCATTACAACATTTTTCAAACTGATTAAAAACTTATTACAGTGAGTAGGAAATTTTTTAGGATAATTTTAATTTATTTCAATTTATTCTGAATTTTATTTATTCAGATTTCTTAAATATTTAACATTTGTTTCAGAAGATGCCCGAAGAGAAAAAGAAAATAACTTTCTGGCCATCAAAACCTTCTTAAAAAAAGAAAACGCGAAGAAGATTTGGAGAAAAATTACGGAAAAATATGCATTTTTTGGAATAAAAAAATCAAGATTTGCAGTCAACAGCTGTGCCTGTGCCCACCGTATTTACGGAGACGCAGACGGAGAACCCAGTTCTGTCAACAAGCGGAGACGAAATTTTTGAAGACCTCAAATTTCCCGTTGCTACTACTGATCCAACTGTACAAATTGAACTTAGCAAAGATGAGTATACTTGTATACCTCTTCCTGACGATCCAGATTTATGGTCAAATGCATTTTCTTCTTCTCAAATTCAAAGTTTAGTAGAAAACGGACCTAGTCTTTGCCGAAACGAACTTAATGATTATCCTAGAGACCAATCTGGTAGAAAATTTAAATGCATTTTATTTGTATCTTACAAAATTCAGAAAAAAAAACGAGATTGGCTTCTATGCTCAAAATTACACGGGTAGCACGGGGGGCACGGGGGAGGGGGGCATGCTCCTGTGGCATGCATATTCGGCACAGTATTTTAAGTTTTCAGTCCACCAATAATATTATATAAAATGGTAACTTATTACATCAGATTTCGTGGGCAAAACCCTCAGCTGAAAATTGCGCGAAACACCCTGTATATATTTTTCCCTAGAGTTTGAATGGTTTTTAGGAGTTTTTACTGCAGCTTAAATATGTAATTATTAATTACTGCAATAATTTAATATAAATACATGGGTTGATTTTAACTGAAACTAGTTTTTAATCGTTCACTAACTATTAGTGTTATGAAATTTAATATAACTGAATATTATAAAAAAACTCTGTTTTTATCCAATTACTTCGTAATTAATCACGTGCGATCATCATTATATTAACAATGGGCAGGAAATTCATAATACACGTATAAAAATTAAACCATAATTGTTTACTTCATAAAATTATAGTGCCATTGAGGATTAATCATATTGTCTTGAATTGCTGCAATCATCATTATCATAGTGATTGGTGGGTAAGTAAACAATTCAGGTAAAAAGTATATTCTGATCTAAATTATGTATTTTGAATGTAAATTATTAAGCACGCATGACCCACAGACAACTCTTCGGTCTTGTAAGAAAAATCGATATTCAAAATAAACTGACGGTTTGAGGAACTGAGGGCAGAGAGCGGACCGCCAAAGTAAACGGGACTACTGGAAGCTGTTGTAGGTTAGTGAGTACTGGATGTGGAGTCAATCGATGAACAGTAATGCAGTAAATGGACCGATCTGTCCGGCCGTGAGATAAAGGTGCACGCACGCATAAGAAGTCATGCCCGATTACCACGCATTCATTTAATGCTATGTTTATTGGGCGCATTTATTACATTGCACCGGTCTAATGGTGATTGGTTAGACATAGCAGTGAATACATATGCATGAAAATTACGGAAGCAAAATTAATTTTAGTTCATTACCTAAATTAATAAGACCACCTATGTGAACTTCTGCACAGTAATGAGAAAACTTACTAAAGCATAGTTATTTTTTAATGTAAATTTATAAAATATCGAAAATCCAGAAAATTTCATCAAAGTTTGAAACATTTAATAAAAAAACTGATGGGAGCAGTTTAATAATTTACGTATTTCAGCGATTTCGTGAAAACAAAATAAAGACTTAAAATGAAAACCAGGACAAGTGCCAAAATCATAGTTTTGTGAAAAATATTTTTTTTTTCATTTTTGGCACTTATACCTGTTTTCATTTCAAGTCTTCAATTATATTCTTAGATATTTAGAGTTTATTTTTTCCGTGGACATACTGTATATCACCCTGTATATCAGAATAAAAATGATTCAAATATGCGCAATATACACAACTTTGCTTCTTTATACAACAAAATCCGATTTACAATTATTATTATAACGATACCTTTGTTTCCATTTTCATTCTCCAAACTTTGCTATAAATGTCTGCTCACTTAACCTCGGTACTAATTACCGACGTTTTGAAATGCATAGTTTTATGTGCAGGGTGCACTCGAGTCCCTTTTGACTTTTCCTTCTCATGCCATAATGCAGGATGTAAGTGCATTTAATAACATGGCCTGGGAAATTGACGTAATGCATATTAACGCGGCTAATTGATGATTATTATTTATTACTGTACATAAAAAATAGCTGAGATAATGTGGATCATTAAGTAACATTAAATCGGTTGGAATGCAACCAAAATGTTGTAAAGGATCGAAGGTTGAGGTGGTTGCTGAAGAAAACGTGAGATTTTATATGTAATTATAAATGGTGTGTTATTTACAATAATTTTATATATAGGTATGTAATTCCATAAAATTACCTTTTATAATCGCTCTCATAGACAACTTTATCCAGCCTCGTATCCTAATCGAATAGCATATAAAAGTAATCGGGTCACATTTATATATCAAAAATATGGCACTATTCAATTGCGCAAAGATGAAAGAAAAAGCTGCGATTGCTGCTAGCGTCAGCGTTATCATGATTAGGTTAATAAAATATACTACTGAAAAACATTTTCGTAGATAAATTGAATAATTTTTATTATAGTTTTATCCATTTCGAATACCAGTTATTAATTTTTTTATTGTTTTCTTTTTCTTCTTTTTTCTTTATTAGGAGAACTTACACACTTCAAAATTAATAATTCGAAATAACGATCGAATTTTACTATTTTCAAATGGCTAAAACTTATGGAGATTGATCGTTATTTACCTATTAAAAAGTATTACTAGATTACAGTCAATATGCTACCATTGAATAGCTCATTAGACGAGCACTCAGAATATGATGCTATATATAGGCCGTTCCATTTGAAAAAAAAAGTTTGAGCCATTTAAAAATAGCATTGTATGGTAGTTTCAGAACACCCTGTGTATTCTACGTGACTCAAATATTGTGTATGTTTTGGCACATTGCATACGCAGATTATTTTATTGATCTCTTATAATAAGGTTTTGTTGAATTTTTTCCCACGTCCATGATTTTTCGTTAAATTTGATTAAAATGTGAATAACTTTGCAACGTTGCGTCTGATCTCAAAATTTAAAAATGATTTGTGATGCCCACATGAAGCAGATTCTAAAAATGAAAGAATATACAGGGTGATCCATTTAAAAAAGAGACCAAATTTTGTGTCCAGGATTTATGGTACACTCGGTGTACTCCAATATAATTTTAAAAAGTAGCGCATCAAGTGTCCATAAACTTAGAATCAGATGTTTTCCTCAATTTTCATTAGTCTAGCAGCAATGGTCCAACCGAGGCTCATGGCCACCCTGTATATTGTACTTTAAAAAATAACACCTCTGAAGATGGCTCACAATAGCCGAAACTAGTCAGATGAAGAAGAAATAATTAAAAAATTAAGTAAGTACTCCTAATAACGACTTGGAAACAATAAAAAAATCAATAATGTTACTGCCTGTGCGGTAAACAGAGTTAAGGCTACGATTAACCAGTAGTCTTAGGTTAGTAAGGCTTTAATATTAATTGCACTTGGAATTTTCAGGTCATTTGAACTACGTTTAAATTTTCTGATTTTTGTAATGAAATTGATATATTCGCTCATATTTTGAGATCAATAATTTTGTTTCATTGATATTTTTATTGTTTTATAATTTTGTAGTGATGCTGTTATTCTCATATGGATTGCGCTCTATTCTAAAAATATCCATCCTCATTAGGGTTGCGCAAATATTTTGGCCACACAAAATTGTACCTAGCCTTGGTGAGTGACATCCCCATGGAAAAAAAATCAATAATATATCAAAATAAATAATTTAAAAAAAAAACCCACAAACTCAGGTAGATATATAAATTACACATCCCATGCACCACTCAATGTTAAAGTAAATGTAATTTTAGGGCTTAAAAACAGGATAAACAAAATTTGTCACCCATCTTTCATAACAAAAAACCTAAAATTATTGTCAAAAATAATGATCCAAAACAGTTTTCCAAAACGACTTGTAAATAAAATAATATACCACCAAAGAACCGATATAATGATCAATAAAAATATTCTATCATCAATCAATCAACCAGAAATGATTTACAAGAAACTTCCTTACATCGAAAACCTTTCACCACGCCTAATTTCGACACTTAGTAATGATAACATTAAAATTGGACTCTATAACGTGAACACAATATATAATAAATTTTTCACAAAATTAAAAGATAAATGTAAACCAGAACTACAATCAAATATAGTATACAAAATTCCATGTAGTGATTGTAACCTAACGTATTACGGCCAATCCACCCAATGGTTGAAATCTAGATTAACACAACATAGAAGCGATTGTAAGCTCAACAAAAAATCGTGTGCTTTAGCAATACACTCCAATAATTTTGACCATAGACCTGATTTCAAAAACACTACTGTGATAGATTATTGCAACTCTAAAAAAGGGAGACTTTTTCTGGAGATGTATCATATTAAAAAAGACATCAAAAATAGCATGAATTTTAAATCTGATACCGACGGTCTCAGTAATATTTATTCATTTTTAATAGAATTATCTAGGAATGACAAAATAACACAAAAATAAAGAAAAATTATTATCTAAACATATAATCTAGATATATGTTCTTAAAAACAAATTTAATTATAAAATAATTTGTATCTGTCATGAAAAGATTAATGACACTAATCATATACAACACAAATTAATTGTAAGTTTTCATTTTAACTAATCTAATAATTACCCATATATGTATATACCGTTTTCTTTTGTTGCTAAAATAATTAATAAATGTTTTTAGTAACATCCCTGACGAAGGACACAAACATATGTCCGAAAGCTTGGAAGTGTAAAACAAATATTGTGTTTTTATTGACCCTGGCCGAATACCCGGTTCTCTACTAAAACAGAGAACAAATTACAAAAACATATATACATATATATATATATGTATATATATATATATATATATATATATATATATATGTATATATATATATATATATATATATATATATGTATATATATATATATATATATATATATATATATATATATATATATATATATATATATATATATATATATATATGGGTCAAGTTAAGGCCAATATTGTCTTGTATATTTACTTTATAGTCTTATCTTATATCGTGCGTTCAACAAAAATTCATGTCAAAGTTAGCGTTGGCAATCTCAAGTCTTGTCTGTACTAAGATCAAATCTGACGTCAACATGATGGCTAGCATTACACGCGTGCGCGTGTGATCTTAGTGCAGACATGACTTGAGATTACCAACACCAACTTCGTGGTCGATTTTTGTTGAACGCACGATATATCTTACATATCTTGTATTCTACATTCACGATCTTTTTGCAACCGAGTTGTCTGGGTTTTCTTTTTGTCATGTTGGACAAACTGATTCAGTGATGCAACGGAAGTTAATTATTTTTTTGTGTCGATGTCTATTTGATATTTGTTTCCTACCACATTGTCAGATTGATAATTTCCTGCCGTTCCATTTTCATCTCTAATAATTTAAAGTTTAAATTTGGCAACAATGTTACCTAAAAATATAAACCCAAATAGAAAAGAACTTTACCTAAAAAAAAAATTACAAGTTCCATTGGGTAATTCGGCAACTTCCGAAACACTAGCAACAAAATTACTAGATATTCATAGACTCCCCTGATGCAAAAACATCGTAAATGGAGAGTAGTTTCGTGGTTCATATTTCATGTTTAAACGTTTTCGATAATTTTAATTGAAAAACGTAACGTTGCCTCTTGACTTTTAAACTTAAAACCTTAACTGATGATTCGAAAAACATATGTAATCCATGCATCTATTGTTCAAGAAAAATTAAAAACTTTTCATGCGGGAGCATTTTATAACACTAATGCACAACTATCTAATATGTGGGATAAGATTGTTCTAAATACAATTCATGAAGTAAAATGTAGAAACTCCTGTCATCGTGTTATTCCCAGAACAAAAATTATCTTGACGTGTGTTACATTTCGATGCATATCATTAGCACAGATAGTGAACAAAAACAATTTCCCCGTTACTACTGGGAAACAAAACATTTTTTATTCATGGCCTATTAAAATGTAATGCTGATATTTTTGAACGCGTGATTATTTATTATAAATGATTACAATTATGATATAATCTATAATTAAATTAAATTGTTTAATAATTGTATGGATCCTAACCTGAGTTAATTTGATTTAATGTAAAACGATTTATGCACCTATTTCAGGTAAATAATTTATATTCACTAATGTGAAATCATAAACTGTAAAGTTATTGTAAATGAAATTGGTGTGTCCGCGGGTGGAATATCGCGCTCTTGTAAATATATATGTAACGATCTTCATTGAGGCTATCGACCCCAGAAGGGGTCTTTCCGCCTATTTGTAAATATTTTTATGTAAGATTCTTTCTTTCAAATTTCGAGAAAATGTATTTTTTATCAAACTTTTTGGTTCACCAAAACTAATATGTTCAATATTTACTGCATTAATGTCTACGGTTAGCGAAAATACACCAACTTATCTCAAAACCTGTTAGTGCAAAAATGTGAAGAGAAGTTCCATCATAAACCGAAGCTTCTAAGTTCATTGTAACTAAAACAAAAACGTACATCATATCATGCCGCGATATCATGATATTTAATTTAATTATAACACATATTTTTGTTCCGAATATAAATTAAAAATTCATCGACTCGAACAACTATCGCAACTGGAAAGATTTATGACCATTTCTCCCATTGCACAATGCGAGAGAACGTTTCAGGAGAAAGAAAAATAAACCATGGTCATTTGTCTACTTCCGAATCTACCGGTTGACAACTCAGTTTCTTTCTCTTAACTAGACCGTCTGTTAGAGCGTCCGCTTCTGCATCGTCCAGCTTTTACCGGAAATTAGCATAGGAACACTTAACAAGCGTTTTGCGTTTCGGTTTCCGTTTTCACTTTTTTTATAGTACACTATCCACCTGTGTGCTCCTACGTGCATAAGCATTGTCACCGGCATACTACTCCCACGCACGTTCAGTAGTGTATTGCATAAAGAAAGACAACAGATCGCGAATGATTCCGGCATAATCGTTATCTTTGCATCTTTGTTTATCAACTTAATAAGCGTGCGAAAAAGTTTCTTAAAAATACGGCATGCGTTAAAGTTGCCTAAAGTAAACAATAATAAAAATAGTACTAATTTTAATTCAAATAAATATTAAATGTACAGTAATAGCTGTACGTTTAATCAGTTGAAAATCTAAAAAGACTTGTAATAGATATTGCTTATTTGGAAACTAGCAGTTTCGACCTCAGCTTAATCTAGTAGTGTTATTCAATTACAGTAATTTCGAGAACAGAAATATGTAGATAAACACCCTCAACGTTGACGAATGCAAAAATTGTTAGTACTGAGAATTACTTACCAGACCAATCCCCAAGCCTGGGATTAGCTGTGTGTGCAAAAACGCTGTTTGTGTGAGCGATTATCTCCGTCTACTTCCTTGCAACTTAAGCGGCATATCGTTCAAAGAGAAATGCATGCGTAAACAAGAACGGCATGTTGCGTGGGAGTCTTGATCGATGTGGAATAATGGACTGCTTGGTGGTGATATATAAATCTCACAATTTCCCGTTTAATATAATTTCTCCATATAATTAGAAAAATAAAGTACAAAGAAACATAAAATTTGTGCCTAACTATTCATGTCTATTGCGTATCAAAAAACATTAACAGTAACGTGTACGTTACTTGCAGCATCACATTCGAATGTCAGATGCATTCTTGTCATCAATGCATCAGACATTCGAATGTGATGCTGTCAAGTAACGTACACATTAGTGCTAACGTTTATTGATACGCAATACACCTGATTATCAGGCTGATCTACCTTGCACTAATATCACTAAGGATATCAGCTCGTATAACCAATAAAACTCTCATTTTTATTATCAAACCACAACGCAGCATCGAGGTCACGCATCGTAGTGAAATTATTTCGCCAAAGCCATTTTCACCACATCAACACTGTGCCAATTTCCGAAAACCGTTTAAAAACACTTAATCGCCGCGATGTCCGCCTCTAATCCGTTTGTCTTTCCACATTCGAGTCCATAAGGCCTCCGTTTTCGGAGCAATGAAACCGGCTGATTTAAATAATTGGCGTCTACTGTTAATTGGCTTTTGGTTAATCTCCGCTTGTCCAAAACACTCTTTCAGCTAATTAAATTAAATTGTTTTCCCAGGTCGCAATATTTATGACACGAAAGTTGTAGTGTTATGATTGGTTACAAAATAATCGCATATTTATGCGTCTATGATTAATTACTATCACCGTTCTAGCATATCTACGAATTACGAATTTCGGCAAGTAATCATTCTGTAATCATACATAAGAAATTTGACACAAAAGTAGTGAATCGTAATTTTAATTTGGATAGTTTGAAATAGATGCAGTGTGTATGTAGGTGGATTTTGTACGGGACCAAAATATAAATATTTCATATGAAATTATTTAATATGCAAACGAAGAAAATAACTGAAATAAATTAAGATTTTTGAAGTAATTTTAGATTCGAGAGAAAGTAACATGCAGTTAGTTCCTTTATTTGAGTCTACGAAAATATCAGTATAAAGAGCATTATTCGAGTTATATTCAATAAAGTTAAATAAAAGTTACATTTCTGAATGAATGATTGCCAAATATACGTGTATTTCAACTAATTCGTGAATCTTATCAAAGTGCCCGTGGACGCTTTAGGGCAAATGGGGAAAGATAAAAGGAGCTTTCTGATTACCAAATATTTATCGACAAATAAGTGAATTTTATTAAAGCACCCCGGGACGCTATAAACGCTAATGGGGAAAGATAAAAAGATTTTAGCGATTATTAATTATCCTCCGATATCAGTGGAGTTTATAACTACCTGTGGACGCTTTAGCGCTAATGGGGAAATATAAATGTCAGTTTTCTGATTTCAAAATAATATTTCCATGTGAGTGAATTTTATTAAAGTACCAGTGGACGCTATAAGCGCTAATGGGGAAATATAGAAGTATCATAATAGAGATATTATCAATGAGTATGTGAAAAAGGATTAATAAAAATCTTCAAATAGGAAATCTGATTATTTCCAATTCGTGAATCATTTAGACATGTATTAATCAATAATTAGAAATTATTGAAAGGTAGAAATATAATGATATAAATAAGAATGATACTCTTAAGGGCATATGCATTTAAGAATAATTTCGATAACATATTCGCAAACAGTTTAGGAAGATAATGTTTATTTAAGGGTTTAATTAAATGAATATAAATTTATATAAATAAATAAAATTATATTACATTTAGACCCAGTTGTACGATCGTGGATCACCTTGACCATGGTTCAGTTACTTGGGATACAATTGTTAATTCAATAGTATCCTAGGCAACTGAACCATGGTCAAAGATGATCCATGATCGTACAACTGGGCCTTAGGTTCGTTCATTTCATAGACACGGTCGTAAATTCATAATAAATTATTAACAAAACTGTAATTGAAAACCTAGCTAGAGGATCCTAAAATAATAGATGGAGTGTGGCATTGGACACAAACCATGCCATGTTTCAACAATTTCTGACATGTATTGAAATAGTTGTACAAGCATAAAAAATGTAAAAACCTAGTTAGAGGATCCTAAAGTAATAGATGGAGTGCGGCATTGGACACAAACCATGCCGTGTTTAATAAAGTTTTGACATGTATTGAAATAGCTGTGCAAGCATAAATATAGAGTTATCTAATATGTGGAGGCAATGACGTTACTAGAATATCCAAAAAGTGTGCGGATTATGTTAGTGAACATAAACATTATCTTGTTCTAGGCTGTGAGAACATGGGAGAAAGGAATCACCATGGGCACACAGATGTCAATTTATTTGATGTGTGATCTTGCTGAATATAATGTCTAATAAAAAACAACTAATATTTTTTTAGTTCAATAAAGACATTCAAATTTGACGTTTATTGGTCTTTGCAAAATTCTTTCAAAAAATTACAATAAATCTATATGACTTCGGACCTTTGTCCACCTTTGTCCCATGCTGTGAGAACATGGGACGAAGGAATCATCATGGGCACATAGATGTCGATTTATGTGATGTGTGAATGAACTTGCTGAATACAATGTTTAATTAAAAAAAAAACTAATATTTTTTAGTTCAATAAAGACATTCAAATTTGACATTTATTGGTCTTTGAAAAATCCTTTAGAGTGCAAAAATTAGAATAAATCTATAACTCAGTGTCTTATTTTATTAATGTTAGTGTTACTGGCACACATATTACCTATAAAAAAATTTGAAGCAAATGAAGTTGTCACGATAATGCGTTAAAATTAAACGTAACGTAAACAAGTACATACAAAATAAAAACAAAAGATAAATCATAAGCCAAAACAAATATCATAAATTATGATAACTCTCGCTCATGTACCATTAAAACTTTATAGGGTTCCCAATAAAATAAAAATTTGAAAAAATCATCCATTTATGGCTGATTTCGTTCTCAGGTGAAATACTTTCAACGTTCTATTACTTCCGGTTCTACTTTAAGTAGCCATCAACTTTTGTTTTTTAAATGGAACACCCTATATATTATTATGTTTCTGACATCGCTGTTTAATTTGAAACTTTTGTAGAGTTGTGTGTACACCTATATTTTTTACTTTCTGAGATAGAAATGAAGTTCCAAGATTTTGAACTCAATGGACGTTATGAAAAATGACTTCAATTACAAATAAGATAAAAAACGGATTTTTTTTCTCGAATTGTACCCGAAAGGTGCCTCTTTAACTGATATAAAGTTAATGGAAACAAAAATTTGAACAAAAATTATATTACACGGTTTGCACAAAAGCTATAGTTCGCAAGGTATAGAGGCCGTAAGTAAAATTATCTAGCAAATCCAGTCAATTAAACATTTTGGCGGAAAAAAATATATAGTTGTGAAACTTTTCACAAGTATAATTTTTTTTGGAAACATTAGTTATCATAGCTACGAAAGTTAAGCATCTATCGCTGAACTATTATGCATGTGTAAACATAGGCGAAATTACATAATGCAGAAATTAGAATATTCGAAATATTTCAAAAACAACGTATTTCAAGAATATGGTTGTATAATGCTTATTTTGCAATAAATTGTCATGCTAATTGCTCTATGAGATAAAAATGTCATTCCATTAAAAAAATGAAAAACGCTTAATTTAAGAGGGCACTTAAGTAATGACAAAAAATTCATTGATTCTTACATTAGTGATCAGAGTAATGAAAACTGAGCACGTTTCGCATACTAATTCATGTATGTGTATACAGAATAAGCGAAATTATATGATACAGAAATTCGAATTTTAATATTTGAAAAACTACCAGTTGTGGGAATAAGGTTGTATAATACTCAGTAGTTATATGCGCATGCACGCACGCGTTATATGTGCATGCCAAATACGCGAATATTTATTATTAAGGATGGCATGCAAGAGGGATCGAGGACTATTTCCCGACAAAAATTTCATGCGAAATAGGAATTTCGCGATATAAATAATGATTTACCAAAAATAATTTCTTAATTACGATAAAAAATCAAGAATGTAAAAGTAACGAAACTATGACATCTCAAACGTCAAAAAGTAAATAAGTTGAAAATTGATGTCAATTATTTAAAAATGTGTTCTATTCGCTTTTGTCAATCAAGCTCGAGTCAAATAGATGAATAAATTGGTATATTAACGCCTGTAAATACAATCAAAGCCAATACATGTATGTGGAAGCATTTTCAAGCATTCTGGATGGAAAAAAAATACTCACTTAATGGAGACACTTATTAATATGAAAAGGCAAAACGGGTCCGACTATAAAGAAAGTGTAGTAAAGACTCAGTGGAACCGAATCGCAAAACTTCTACAGGAAAAATGTTTAAAATATTCACTTAATGCACCATGAAAATATCCGGGTATTTTCATGGTGCATCAAATACTCGGTGGTATTCGTTCTTTGCAAGGTGATTTCTGGAATACGCATGAATGTGATTGGTTGCAATCTCGTTGAAATTTTTGGAGGGAAATAGTCTTTTGTACCAATTTGTCATGCCAATTGCTCTGAGATAAAAAATAAATCATTCCATTAAAAAATATGAAATACGCTTAATTTAAGAGGGCACTTAAGTAATGTCATTTTTGAATGACTTCAGCTGCAAAATATATCAGTCGTAGAGGTACATTTCAGGTACAATTAGAGATAAATTTTCTGTTTTTATCTTATTTGTAAGATAAATTGAAGCCATTTGTCTTTTGAGGTCAAAATCTGGAATTTAAATTTTATCTCAGAAAATAAAAATGATATGTGTACACAGATCTCTATAAAAGATATTTGAAATTAAACAGGGAAGCTAGAAACATAATAACATGGTGTTCCATTTAGAAAAACAAACTTGATAGCTACTTCCGGTAGAACCGGAAGCGATAAGGTTAAAAGTATTTAACCTGAGGAGAACGGAATCAGCCAAATTCGGATAATTTTTGTAAACATTTTATTTTATCGGGAACCCCATAAACTTTTAATGGTCCATGAGCGTGGGACACCCTCTATATTTAATGAATAAAATAATGAGGTATGCAAAACCTTAAAATGTTGTAGCCGAGTTTTTGCATTTTTTTTTTCATGAAACACACTCGAATTTTTTTGATTATTTTTCTTTTTGTATGAGAACTTGTGTTGATCGCAACTTTAGTTAGTTAACCTTGCAAAGTTTAAAACGGCCCTCCGGAAAATAAAGGTTTGGAAAAAATGACGCCTGGTACTTGAGCTCTACAGTAAAAATAAAATGTTTTATCAAGATATTACCAAGGAAAGTATTAATATGGGAATACTTGAAACGGTAATAATAAAAAAAAATATCGCAAAAATATAAATATATAACAAAACTCTAATGTTTCGAAATAACACAAACTTAAAACATACAAATTCTGCAAAACGAAAAGTTTGTTCTTGGCCACTTTTGGTGGTGAACCTACGTTGAAATACAGTTAGTAGCGAATCAAAAGAGTTCCGATCGTATTCCGATTACGGTTTATGATTTATTGCGGATGGGATAATTAATAAAAATGCATGTGTATATAAACAAAATACAAATATTCTTAACTTTTATGGAACTACTTATGGTGGAATAAGACATTACAAATTATATTGCGGCAAAAATAAATTTATTGTAATTTATAATAATTAATAAATATTTTGCCACATCACATAATACAAATTTCTTCGATTATTTGTAATCACCCGCAATAATCACGTAGGAGGAATATATCCATATCTTTAAAGCAGTTTTTTTCCGATTTTTTTAATAGTTTTTTATACCTTTCCTATTTTTTTTTTATAGAGGTGTAAGGAATTAACGTGAATAAAGTTATTATTATCATTCATTCCTTACACTTCCCGATTTCGACTTTTAATCCGATTCCGATTCAGATTAATTTTATCCAAGTATCATCCGAATCCGATTATTGATTCCGAATGAATATTCCGATAATTATATTCCGTATATTATTCGAATCCGATTATTATTCCGATTCTTGATTCTGAATGATATTCCGATTATTGACATCATCCGAATACAAAATTCCGAATATCAAAATCATACAATTATCCCATCACTAATAAATATCTTGGAATAACAAGTCATTCAATGTAAAGAATGTTGTGTACATACTGCCAAAACTAAACACAAAGTTCATTGCATGTAGGAACTGTCTAAGTCCATATCGACTTATTTGATTGTTGGTACAAAATTGTAGTGCAAAATTCAATAGCTTGCCAAAAAGTCTGCTATTTTTAAAAGTATTTTAAAGATTTTCAGAAGTCTTTAAAAGTCTTCCAAAGCATTTCAAAAGTTTTTCAAAGCATTTCAAAAGTCTTTCAAAGATTTTGCAAAGCCTTTAGCTTTGTAATAATAAAGCCGAAGTAATAATATTTCAATGCTACTCACGAAATTCTATTTTTCTCAGTCTAGGACTATTATTGCTATTATACCGGATGTCCCATAGGAATAGATTAAATCCGGAAAATTTGCAATAAACGGAAGTACGAAGAAGTGCTGGCCATTTCCGAATGATAAGTTCTATACTTTAATTTTTAGGGGAAAAAAATCACCTTTGCTAACCACGCTAAAAAGTCTTAGGTAAAAAAAAGACGTCACATCTTGATATCGACAAATTTTAGGGGCGAAAATTAAGCCGACTTACCAAATGGTGGCATTTTTTAAAATACTAATAGACTATTTAGAAATACTGCTTATAACAATTTTGTAGAATTTATTCATTTCATTTACCTATTAACTAAGGGCGCAATCTTTTTGAACTTTGCCCAACCTTGACTGGTACTAATTGTATGAGCTGTTTACGGCATATTTAAGAAACTAATTGGTGCTCACCCTAGCGCCTCGGAAGGGCGCCTCAAGGAGCTGTTTCCGGGAGGACAAGTAAAAAAATGCTATAATAAGTAGAGGAAGTCTCTTTCTGTTAAATGCTAGAAACCTCGAGGACCTAAATAATTAACCAGCAAGGAATTTAAGGTGCCGAGGTCTCACGATCCCCATTGTCGAACTGCACCACTTTGCATGAGATTACCATAATCCATATTTGATCTCTATGTTGTGGTTATTGGCAACTTCAAGTGACGATGTGCAAGTTTCGATAATAGCTTTCATTACTCCACCAACATGTATTATGTGCACCTTTTAATAATTCCGGCCCGCTAAGAGCATTCCATTCCGACACCTCCTGTTGCATATTCATCGCTCTATTGCGAACGAATGGAAAGTTGGTCGCGAAGCTGCAATAATCATTGCGAGTCATGTTAAGCAACTTGTAGGCTAGGGAAACAATGCGGAGCTCAAATGCGCATGCAGGATTGCTAAATTGGGCGTCGTCTTCGTGGACCCCAAACGATTGTTAACAGGTTCTTCTACTAAGGGCAATTGCCATCATCATCATCTACAACCTGGCAATAATTGTGAATGGTCAAAGTTTCCATAATCCGAAGAATCAACCCCAGAAATTTTCATCCAGAATATTCTGGGTATTTATAACAGCAACCACTTTTTTAGGTATACAAATGTAAGGTGTCGTTTTAGATTAATTCAACAACGATATCAGAATAATTGGTGGTGCGTAATTTATTAGCCAGATTTTTAAGCATTGGCATCCTGGGAAGATACCAGCAACCATATGCATAATGAACTTAGTAGCGTCTAAACCTTAGTAGTTTAACTAAGTAACTTAGTGGCTACTACACTATAGTAGTCACTAAGGTCGACAGTGCGTATGGACGAAGGTTACTGATTGTTCCAACATCTGGATACCCAGTTGTCATACTCAGTTGTGAGATATCATCATTTAGGAATATCTGATATTCTCATGCTCGATCTGATATAATGTACTGGTTAATTCTCGATTATTCCAAGATCCAGAAGTGGGATTTTAGCAGTATTTATGCATGTTTCCATCCACAGTGGTCAAATATTTTAACACTATTATTTATAAGTTGCGTACTCAAAGGCTAAATACTTGCATATTCAATCATAAATGTCATCAGTATTTGAGCAATTTTTATTATCCTCTTTTCAGTATGAGAGTATCGAAGAGATACTCTTCATAATTCAGAAAATATTCAGGAAAATATTCGGAAGAATCCTCTCACCACCGAAGGGTGCTCGCAGTGTTGGAGACCGTCGAGGAATCGCGCTCGTTTTCCTCATCCAATTGGAATGCAGCAATGAAAAGGAAATCGTCGTGATGGGATATCACACGCTTCTGACACGAGAAAAAACGTCCACTACTACTCCAGTATTTGCCTAAAAGTTTTCGCCCCCCAAAGGGGGCCATCCTCTGCGGCACGAGAAAAAATGTGTAAAAAACTGAACGCTTAGCCTCGAACCTGCGGACGTGCACCGCAAAGTGTGTTTAGCTTGACCGACCAAAACCCGAGTTGACTGACACTTTCAAAACCAATCATGGCCATGCATTAATTTTTATGCAATTTATTTCAAAAATTAATTTTTTGAGCAAACTCGCATTGCCCATAGTGGTGGCGATTCAATGAATTACATTTATTTATACATTAAAAGTATTTATTATAATCAGATAGGTATAATTGTACATTAAACAACAGGTAAAATAATTCATTGTTTATAGCACGAGGGCAAATTTAAAACATGAGCCACGAAGCGGCGAACATTTTAATGGACGAGTGCTATAATTGACCTACTCACGAGTTTTTTATACTATTTTTAAATATTTGCTCGTAATTTTGTATAAAATAAGTTTGTATATTCTATAAATAATTCATACTTTCAATAGTTCTTTAATTTCAGTTAGTAACACTCATTTCACATTTGTTTAATTTGAAGTTTGAATTAATTTATTGACATTTCTACATATAACTTACATTTCGTTACATTATACACTTCTTTTAGTGCCCATTCATGCTGATATGCACATAACATAACACATAACTAATATTTCACATAGCAAATTTAATATGTATAGCAAATTTCAATGTAACATTTTCATTTATCAACAAAGAACTTGCGCAGTGCGTACCAACTTTGAAAAACAAATTTCGCGTGCGTTCGCCCGATATTATCGTATTGAAACGCATGGCTAAACAGCCAGCAAATTATAAAAAAATATTACATATTTGTCACAGCCTTACATACTAAATTATACAGGGTGAAACACCCTAAAAGTCAACGAATTTTTTTTTCACGAAAACGCTGAAATATGTCGTTTTTTTATTAAAGGGGGACAACTCTTGCCGCAAGGGAGGTAATCCCATTCTTTTTCAAATTGGTGTAGAGGTTGAGTGATATTTAAAAAAAAGTTAATATTATGGTTCATTTTAAAGCTTACAGAATTTGCAATTCGGTGGTATATTACTTTTTAAAATCTGTCGGTTAGTTTGCAAGAAATTGCTTGCCATATAACCTGTGATATTTTAAATTTGTGTCTGTGGCAGTGACGAAAAAATGACTCTGGCACTGCAGGTGGCAATTTCGGTTCCAGTGCCATTGACAATGAAAGCGGTGCCAATGAAGCTCTCGGAAAATAACATACCCATATATTAACAATAAACATTTAAACCATTTTCGTTTAAAAAATGCATTTTTTTTAATTTTATCGGCAAATACATAATTTGATCCGCAAATACAATTTGCCTAATCGGCATGCTGCATTAATTGGAGACGACGTTTTACCGCAAGCTTCCTGCGGATGAACACCATTAGAACCACTGACTAGACTAGGAGCCAGAAGGACACATCCATAGAATTCTTCTCACGAGTCTGGCACAGCTCTGCGGATGTGTTAATAGACAGTTAACAATAATCAGGACGATCATTTCCATAAGCTAATGGCAATATTATGTAATATTAATTAACAAATCATGAAGAAATGCTAACTGCTTAGTAGTTTTTACAAAAATTACAACTGGACGAATATTTGGTAACATATTTATTTGAGTAAATTAAATAAAACAACTTTGTTATTTCCACTAACACTTTTATTAGTTGATAACTAAATATTTTTCAAAAATAAAAGTGTGAGTGGAAATAACAAAGTTGTTTAATTTAATTTACTTATTCACAATGTTCCACAAAGTAACGGCTACCAGTATACAACATATGTATTTGGTTCTACTAGTAGTAGCAGCAGGAGTAGTATTTAGTACAGTAGTGGAAGTAGTAGTGGTAGGAATAGATATTTTTACTATAGCCTAACCTAGAAAACGGTTGGAACTTTGTTGGTGAATCTTGGTAGATGGAGCTAAGCAAAGGTAAAGTAAAATTACAGTGACTATATAATTACATCAATTGAGGCGACAATTGGATATAAGCCATGCAAAATTTAATGTCATTAAGCTAGCGCTGTACCAATACCACTTCTACAACTTATCTTGTAGGTGGTATTGGCAGCACTGTGTGGCATATTTTATTTTCATTGTTTTATCGTTTTATCGCAGAAAATAATAAAAGTTACAGGCAAATTTTAACATCATCAAATGTGCTGAACTCGAATTTTGCTGTTTAGTTACTTACGGACAAAATTACGTCAATGTCTTTAGGAAATAACATATTTGAATTCTACTCAAAAAATTGCTATAATAATGTCTAACTATAATTTCAATATAAATATCAACGAGCGAGGGTGAAAAATTAAAAATGCTGTTTTCTGGATTTTCGCCATTGGGAGCCAAATTATCCAAATTTTGAAATTTTTATTTTCCTTGCTAAGTAAGTCTTGGCCTCAAGATTAGTTTAACCAACTCCCTATCTCTTACAGTTTACGAGTTTACCATGTTGAGTACGATAACTGGGACACCCTGTATACAATAAATGCTAAACAGTAATATAATTTCGTACGTCGTTATGTGGCGTGAGTAAATTTAGAATTCTTGTTTTAAACAACTACAAATAATATCGGGGGAGTATATTTTAATTTTGATCTAACTTAACTTATCCTAACCTTAAAATAAAAACCGTAATGAATTGTCCAGTGACCCATACTAAATTTTGTCACACATATTAAATTTTGCTGATGGCAAATTGTTCTTCAGGTGAACTTATGTTAAGCTTGCTCATAACTTTTTTATTAACTATAATCTTCTCTCAAAAAAATTAATTTAAAAGACCAGATTTTTTAATTTTTTAAATTAAATAAATATTTCGAATTAAATTTCTATTTTGATCCACCTTACTATTAAAACTCTTATTAAACTTAAACTTAAACTAAAATTTATTATTTCCTTGAATAAAATGTAAAATTTAATTTACAAAAAAATCTCATCATAATCACCAATTGTGTCTTCCAGAAAATTTCGGATTTTACATCCTACTAGCTCAAATCAGTTTTTTATATTTTTTGCAAATATTTCATAGTAACTAAAAACATAACCAACTAAAAATTTAGACCGGTGAAAATTACTTAAACTGTTCTACAAGAATAAACGAAAAAAAATATACCGAGCCATTTAAAAAAAAAACAAATATATGTGCGTATGCATACATCGGAACCAATATCTAAGCTTGAATTGACATTATTAGCATGTGTATATTTCATAAGTACACTTATATTGCCATAACATTTATATCAGCCATATATCTGTGAAATTATCGAACACTCTTTTGAACCTGGGCGCATTGGCTGTATGGATTGATTTGAACGGTGAGTTGCAGATGGCCGTAACGGGCATCGTTTTAAATCTGGCGAGCCATAAACAAATGTGTAAAGACATGGTAACGAGAGGCCACAAGCCATAACAACCGGTACTGAGGTACCGAAGTGGCCCCGTTCGGTGGTGAGGGGCGGGTCATTTTTGACCCAAAAATGGGTCACAGCGTGATGCGGCAAAGAGAAGTACCGCGAAGAACCGCGCCGGTAAGCGGAAACTGCAAGTCGTTATGGCACAAAGGAGCTAACTGTGGTACTAGCAGAATAATGAATTTGTTACACAGCTGAGAGCTTGTTTGATAAATCTTACTTATGCATTCGGTAAAATTACAGTGACTAAATAAATATAGGGTCGACAATTGGATATAAACCGCTATGTTGTGTCGAAATTTTATCATTAAGCTAGCGCTGTAATTAAATCTGACTGAAGTACTATCGGAAACAAATTATACCCGAGAATTTATTTTATAAATGTTATCGGAGTACCTACTACTAGCAAAGTACTTCTATAACCTATATGATAGTTCAGTTCTTTCTTCACTATAGCAAATTGGTTTTGTATTGCAGATGGGACCATAATTTATAACACTAGCTAGGAGCTTGTTTTAAATATTTTACTATAATGTAGTACTAACAGAGTTGTGTATTTTAATTCAGCTAGGCATTTATTTTTTGATGGGCCAGTCAGACGGTAACAACGTTGTCGAGCTCCAAACACTTATGAAATAAGTCAAACAAATGGTAATTTCTAATGATAGAAGGTGTTTCAAGCTTACATTTTTTTTTCTAAGTGTGGTAATGATGGAGCTTTTTTTGAATGTGAATATGCAGATTCATTTTGTAGCGGGAAAACCATTGTGAATTTCGCGTGAGTCTATTGGCATTTTTTACTTATTTCAACATCACCGATTACACCTTAACGAATCTTAACGAATGAACGACACCTTTTGAATCACCCTGTACGTATGTACATATATGTTTCTTTAATTTTTCTTTTGTAATTTTTAAATTTGCCACACCTACAAAATTTTAGTGAAACATATGTTGATGTTTATGGTGAATAATGGCAAATTTATAAATATCCGAAACAGGTAACAGGTATACAGGCTTCTTCTTCTTTGACTGCCTATCCCATTCGAGATGTTAGCGATCACATGTATCATTTAATTAAGTGATATTCGAGACGAGGTTAGAATATTCGTCTCTTTCATATGCCGTGTGTATTAGTTGTCCAATTGGTTTTAGTCTTTGTGCAGGCAGTTGAATGAAAAAGTGACGAAAAAAATCCAGTTTTTTATTTTTAAACACAGGTTTTGTCCTAATAATATTAATTTCAACCTTTTATTAAATTATCTTGAGCGCTACAAAAATTGTTATCACCATCCACCATAACATCATATTCAATACATTTCTTCTGAAATCTGGAACTTGAAAATCTCAGAAAAACGATATTTTGCCCATGGAGCGAGTAACAATTTCATATTAGAACACAAAATTTAAATTATTCCTACCGTCTGCGTGCGTCTGGTGGAATAAGAAGTGGCACTTACCTGAAACAAAATAATGCAATTACAATTTTGTTACAAAGTAGATAACAGATAACATGTAAATAACTCCGTCTCACGTTTGAAATTCGGTACAGTAGATGTAGAACACAATAATTCGATGGGACAATTATCTATATGTATACAGGGTGTGACAAAAATTACGCATGCAACTTTTTCTGGGGGCTCTTGAGAAATAATTTAACCTGAAACAAAATAATGCAATTACAATTTTGTTACAAAGTAGATAACAGATAACATGTAAATAACTCCGTCTCACGTTTGAAATTCGGTACAGTAGATGTAGAACACAATAATTCGATGGGACAATTATCTATATGTATACAGGGTGTGACAAAAATTACGCATGCAACTTTTTCTGGGGGCTCTTGAGAAATAATTTAACAAATTATCAAATTTGAAGTTTCGAATTTCGGAAAAAAATATTGTAAATCTCGTTTAACTAAAAAGTATACCCCTACGGGTCTCAGAGCGCAGTTAATGACCTTCGTCTCAAATCAGTTTGGATTGAAATCATCCATTTACATTAAGTTCATAAATCTTGTAAGAGTGTATTTTCTAGTCCCTTACAAGTTTAAATACATGAATGTGATTAACTGCTAGTTTATTTAAATTTTAAATGGACAAAGTAATAAACTAGTCGTCGATAATTTATGTGTTGACACATTTATAGCAGATATTAACCAGCGGCGTCGGTCTCAATTTTATATTAAGATAAAGAGGATTTTCAATATTTTATCTCCCAAAATTATATACAGTGTGTTCGATAAAAAGGGCCCAAGAGTGTAGCGACTTCATTTGTTATTTGTTATCTTCGACAAACCTTATATATTATTAAATGGGACAGTATTAGCTTCAAGTTGGTGAAAAAAAATCTGTTTTAAAACACATTCATTTATTTGTAGTGACGTCACCGACATTTTTTTTAAATGGCTCGGTATAATTTTTTTCTTTTATTCTTGTAGAACAGTTTAAGTAATTTTCACCGGTCTAAATTTTTAGTAGGATTATATTTATGAAATATTTGCAAAAAATGTAAAACACTGATTTAAGCTAGTAGCTTGCAAAATCCGAAATTTTCTGGAACAAAAAATGGGTGATTATGATTAAGCAAGCTTAAAATAAGTTTATTCGTTTTGCAGCATCATTCGGTTGTAAATTATGAACTAGGTTGACCCAATGAATTAATAAAAGTAAAATAATATCGTAAGTAATAAAGATGTAATGCACCTTACAAGGACATAATTTATGTTTTCTTAAAATGTGGTGAACCGTGCTAACAGATGTGTTACATCCAATTTCACGAACCGACGTTTGTAGTCTTTTTTTGATGTATTCTTATGATCACTAATTGTTTATTCCGGTGGATTTAGGATTTAATACTCTACAAGCTCAAATCAGATTTTCACACTTTTTGCAAAAATTTCGTAGTATAACAATACTAAAAAATCAGGCCGATGAAAAGTACTTAAAATGCTCTACGAGAAGGCACCAAAAAAATTATACCGAGCCATTTAAAAAAATTGTCGGTGACGTCACAACAAATAAATGAATGTGTTTAAAAAAGTTTTTTTCGCCTAATTGTAGCTAAGACTGTCCCATTTAATAACATATATGGTTATTTGGTGATTAAATAACAAATGAAGTCGTTATACTCTTGGGCCCTTTTTATCAAACACACTGTATATAACCAGTCTTTATTGGGCTATCGACCCCGTGGGGTTTTTTCGCTTTTCCGCCATTCCTCCGAAAATTAAATTTTCAAATTTGCCAATTTGTTTAATTATTTCCCATTGAGGATTTACAAAACTCATTTATGAACACAATATATCATACTCTGAAGTAGTATAATTGTATATTTGTAATCAGCACTTTGACAAGAAAAAGAAAACTGACATTTTACGTAAGCTACTTTTGTTATTATCCAATTTAGTATTAATTTGATTGTCATGACTATGTCTTTATTTTGGGCTTAACTCCTTAACTAAGATGAATCGAACCTATGTTCATATTTTGTTCTTTCCTCTATTTTCTAACTTTTTTCTCTCTGAGTAATATCACCTTTCGTCTGTTAAAGTTTGTCCCTAAGCTAATAGATCATCAAAGTGTATAAACCAGGTGGTGCCCCATTTTAAGTGATACAGCTAAATATCTCGAAAACTAAAAATTCTAGAGATAGATGCTTCAGATAAGAGCTGTACCAGTTGAAGGGGGCAATCAGATGCACGTAACTTTTTTAAATATTTCAGTTTTTAAGGTCACCTTTGACTTTTTAAATGGCAAGATAGATTTCGTTTGCAGAATTTAGATAACATGCAGATAAGCAGAAAAATGTGCCGAAGCAGATTATGCAATAAAAAATTCTACTATGCCATTTAAAAAGTCAAAGTAGACCTTGAAACCAAAAACCTTGAATCAAATCAAATCAAAAATAAAATCAATCTTTATTATGCGTTTGCCTTACATAGTAGCACAGATGCATTTGTCATAAATACTATTATATTTCAAAAAGTAAATGAGTGCATCTGATTGCGCTCTTGAACGCTAGAAGTCTTATCTGAAGAGACAAAACTGAATCGTTGCTAGAGAAGTTTTAATGGGAATCTCTTGACCACCCAAGTTATAGTCCGGACCTGCCACCTTCGGACTATCATCTCTTGGCAAAAGTCAAGGAATTTTTAGGCCAAAGAACGGATGGAAATAGAGAACGTGAGTTATTGCAGAAATACAAATTTTGAAAAATCGTTACTTACGTTTGTATTTAAACCAAAATGTTTCTATTTTAAAAATGACCTTAGTACATTTAAATTATTTATTAAACACGTACAATTTGTGTATGAGTGTTACATTTATCATGGATTTTCGCCATATTTCCACCTCGTCTGTCCAAATTTGGCTAGGGCATGATCCTAGGTCACACCATATTTTTTATTACTATATTAGTTTTCTCAGCAAAAACATTGTTAACTTCAAGAAAGCAAAAAATCTCTGTGCATAGACCTTGAACTTCCTCTTGTTTTAGCCCATGTTTACATAACCAGCTCGCGGGTTTCACGCTCGATGGTGTCAATCGAGCACAAAACGCACCTGTAGCGATTCTCTGGTCGTCGCGCTCCAGCGAATGGTGCAGAGCAAAGTAGATAATCAGATGACAACCGAAACGTAAACCAAATTGTTCAGGATTAAGCAATACAATGAATCACTACAAAAACCACGTACATTACTACGCAAAAATTGGGTAACTAATATTTTTGTTTGTCTAGTTTTCCTTAATTACCTTCTTGTCTTGGAAATTAGATTTTATTTTGTTATATCATTTAAAAGCACGTCCTATATATGCTGCTTTGGTTAATTATCTTTGCTAAGTTTGGTAATTTATTACCTTAGTAATCAATAAAATAACTACTTTGTTTATATCACGTACAAATTTAATTAATTGGTGACTATAATTTCGACGACTCAGCTGGTCATTATCAAACAACTTGTTATCTTTCACCAAACGATCATAAAAAAATTTGACCTAAAAATTATTCGCCGCCTACGAGCTGCAATCAGGAAGAAACGGCCAGAAAACTGCGTATTGGTTATTATTGGCATTGGAAAACTTATACTTCGTGCAACGATAGTTTGTTTATATGACATTGACTTGCAATAAAAATTATAAGGGTGGGATTGTTAAACCACTTCAAGTTAGGTATCATAAAAGTCCAGGTATCCAGTCCAGGCTTTGGCTTGAATGTTGATGCACCAAAGAGTTGCCTGTAACAAAGGGCAAGCCGATACCTGCACTTTTATGATAAATAACTTGAAGTGGTTTAACAATCCCACCCGAGTCACCCTCGATTTCTAGATGTACCTCCGCTTAAAACTGAAATTGAATGAGCGATTATTCGCGAGGTGATTCAAAATGCGGCGAATACAGCTAATGGAGTTTTTCAGAAATGGCTTTCAAGACTATTTTCAATAATTATGCGAACGTTGCGGGAAGTATGTGAATGCACAAAGGGAGAATATTGAAAGTAGTTGAGTTTTCTTGTAACATTAATTAATTAAAATATTTTGACCAATTCCGGAAACTTTTTGACTCTACCAAGTATTATAAAACGCCATAGCAACCAGGCAATTTGTCTGTCAACAATATTACAGTTTTCGTAATTTTCATATTTGTGGCGAAAATATCGAGGAAAAACAAATAAATATATCATGAGCGAGATATGGAACAAACTGTGACGAATATCAGAAAAGTCAAATATTAAGTGTGAAATTGGGAAAAATATCACAGAATATGTAACATTCAACTGCAATAATTAATAAGTTACCGCCGCGAGGCTTTTTTTAGCAATAGTATGACTCATGAAGGATCGTTTATATTTTTAGGCAGCCGTGCTCAGTGTCGTGTCGTGTGCGTATTTTTCATTCGGGAGTTTCGGGTAATTTATTGCACTCGCTGTTTTTGTGAGTTACTCAACGATAGTTGCCGACAGTCACAAAGAAATAAGTCTAAAAATATAACACTAGGAACGACACAATTCGAACGACAAATTTTCCTTCAATAATGAGCTGATTTAAGATATCTTACATGTTTTCTCAGACCAATCTCACCTTATGGATCATTAACGCATGCGAAATTTGTTATGAGCTACGTAAATAATATTGACCTCAATACAAAAATAGGATGAATTGTGGCCGAAATTGGATGACAAAATATTAATAATAGATGCATGTTCGTTAAATTCAATAGGAAAGCTAACCACGATTTTTTTGTAACTGCGGTTAATAATAATTATACATTTATTGTTTGTTACTGACAGTTTAGACATTGAGAAACTCCATTGGATTAACTGTTGGATTTAATTTTTAATTAGCTTATTAATGTAGAAAAATATGTTAATTAGTTTTAAGAATACTTTGAAATCACACAAAATCATTCAATCATTGTATGCGGTACGTAAATAAGGGGGAAGGAGGATGGATCATGATAATTATCGCAAACCGTTTGGTATAGTATCGCGTTTTTTTTGCGAGGAAACTTTCTAGATTCTAGATTCTAGATTCTACATTACAATATTCTATTTAGAAAATATTTTTTCAAGTATTGTCATTGCGTCCGATTAATAGATCTCAATTTATGCTTTTTTTTATAGGGTCTTATATCCAATCATAATAACCACATACCAACAACGATGTGTTAGTTTTTAAACAGTGGCGGCGTAGCATGGGTTGGCACCCGGGGCGGTTTTCTATTGAGCACCCCCAAAATATAACAACAAATACTAAACGTGCTTACGTGACTTTATTTTGCTAAAATATTCGATCACATTTTCAAAATTTACTTCCCTCTCCTTTTCAATGGACAATTTGGAAAGATTGGTAAGTTGCACTTGGCTCATTGTTGATCTTAAGTAAGATTTTATCAACTTTAATTTTGAGAAACTTCTTTCACAAGAAGCCACCGAAACACAAACTGTTAAAAAACTTATCGACACAGCGCTAGACTCGGAAAAGAGTCAGAACAGTCCCATTTTACAATACATTTCAGAACCTCCAAAGTAGTCCATTGGACCGCTTCTTGGAAAGAAATGCTTGTTTTCTTCCAAGTGGCGCCTCAGTCTTAAAATCTCCAAAATAATGTCCTCTACAGAAAATTCATCATAGATTTTTGTCAGATTTGGAACTATATCACGAAGTTCTTCTTATGTTGACGTAAGCAGAGTTTTCGGCTGAACAACACCAAATGTTATGAGAATGTCATCCATTGCCCTATAACTTGGTCTAGTTCTCCATAAAATTTATCAAGACATTCTAACACAGCTCTCTGCAGCTCTTCTGGCAATGTTAGTCCAGCGTCTTGGGCCATTTCTCCTGGCATACGTTTTCGGAATCATCTTCTTTCAATCGAAATATCCTTGTTCTCACATTTTTCAGTTGCGTAGGAAATGGCTCTTTCCACTATTTGGAAGTTGCTTTGAAGAAAAAATTTTAAGCTTTGATTTTTATGACACACTTTTCCAGCGAGAGCCCAGATGTTTGTATATACTTTTGTCTGGTTAACTTCGTCTAGGACTTCAAACCAAAAGGGTAAGGTAGCATTAAAAACTAAAGTCATACAAAGCTGGTAAGAGTGTAGATTGTGCTTCTCTTGTATCGACGTTTTCTCTGCTGAGATCACACATATCTTCGAGTGTTGATACAAGTTTCTCAAAACTACTCTTTAATGGTTTAACAGGGTTGTGATGAGCACACCATTTTGTCTCTACTAGTCGTTTGACCGATACGCCTACACGTTTTATTAAAATATCCCATCGATGTGTGGATAACGAAAACAACGTGTAAACTCTCTCTATTGTTCCGAAAAAAGTTACACTTGAACTAACGCTCCCGAAAGAGTGCACTCCACATATATTTAGCGAATGATTAGCACAAGGCATAAACAACGCTTTAGGATTGTGTTCTTTGATTTTTACTTGTACACCACCATGAACTCCTACCACGGTTGCAGCGTTATCATATCCTTGAACCCGACATAAATGTATGTCCAAGTTATCACTCTCCAACTGCATAAGGATATTTTCAGTAAGTTCGACTGCAGACTTTCCAGCTACAGGGAAGAAACCTAGAAATGATTCCTTCACTTCAACTTGATCGCCTTCAATATGAACATGTCTGATTACATAACTCATCTGATCGACATGTGATATGTCTGGAGTGCTATCGAAAATAATTCCGAAATAATTAGCTTTTTTATGTCGTCCACAATGTTATTTTTCACCTCTTTCCCCAAAAGGCTGATGAACTAATTTTGAATGTCTTTGGACAAATAAGAATCTCCCCGTTTCCGTTTTGTACATGTTATAGCATGTTCAATTCTTAGCATATGCTCTTTTAGCACTGGGTCACATTTCGACAATAGATTAACTAATTCTAAGAAATTTCCCCTATTGTCTGATGAAACCCCCTCTCTATGCCCCCTAAGAGGAAGATTTTGGCGTGCGTGGAAAAGAATAACATCTAAAAGGCGACTCAAAATGTCACGCCACTTCTTTTTTTCTTGGTCAAAAACCATTTGATGTTCGTGGTCTATAGTTTTTCGCAGCCTCAATCCATTTTCCAAGATTTTCCATTTTTCAAAACAGGACAGATGGTTCTCAGAATTCTCATGTTCAGACACTTTATGATTTAGTTGCCACCATAAATTAAACCCATTGGTAAAACTCTGATGTTCTGTTTCATGGTGCGTAAACAGTTTGCGGCAGAAACAGTATAAACTGTTATTTGTTAGAGAGTATACCATCCATTTTCTAAGTACTCTTTCTCCATTTGGTAACGCTTTATAAAACCATTCTGAATTGAAATGTCGGCTTTTTCCTTATATTTTATCTCCAGATCTTTGGACAGTATCTAAAAATGGGCCATCTCTATTTTGATACTCGTTTTAACAATTTCAACTCTCAAATCATCAGGCATTGGTATTGGCCAACTTTGAAACCAGTTAAACAAGATGAATTTGTTTTGTCATTATCATGTAGCTTTTCTTGATCGTTTTCAATTTGGTCTGATTCTTCTTCATTATCGCTATTCCGTCCTTTTTCTTGGTCATATCTTTCTTGATGTTGATCTTCCCCACCTTGTCTTTCGTCTTGTATGTCAGGCTCTCTTCCCAGCGTCCCTCCATCCAATGCATTTTGGCACTGTCTTTCTATATCATCTGTTTCATCAAGAAGGTCACTTTCAACACTTTGCTGTGTTGTATTTGATACCAATAAAGCCGAAGATGCTACATACTTAAATATGAATCCAGATAACGATTCGCGCTCAAGTTCTTTTGATTTCTTGATTTTTCTTTGCTGGAATCCACTAGGATATTTCGCTTCATATTAAAGTTTTATTTTGTAAAGATCGATAAATAAATACTCGTTAATTTTGACAGTTCTTTTTCTCGCCCAGTTTTGCATTATCCAATTAATAATATCGACCGGTAGTTAAATGTTGATCGGCACAAACCAATAATTTAACTTGACTGACTTTTGTGGTAAAATAGGTATGTAGTTCATATCAAACTCACCTCTTGACCTCTAGGCTCTATCTACAATCCGTCTCACTCACTCCTTTATTACATATTGTAACGAGCCTGGGCCGGCCGGGTTCGCAGATTTAAAGAAACTCGTACTACCACTAATGGGTCTGGAAACGCATTTTTTTTAAATTTTGCATTTGAATATACACCGTCAAACTTAAATAATGTCGTTGAAATTTTGGATCTAGCACTTCAAATGGCTTCACAATTAATTATTGAAGTCGGGTAAAATTGACCACGCGTGAATTTTTCCTTTCAGGACGCGCGGCGTGTGTGACGTCACGGTTGCTCACACGCCCAGCGTATAGTGGAACCTACGTTGAACCAGTTCGCACTTCTGGATTTCCATGTCTAAAGAGATGTAGATGTACAAATACTACTATTTTTACCCCAAACAAAATATTCGTAAATGTCTATGAAACGCGACCCTTAAAAAATGAAAACGAATGATTATTCGAGTTTGCCAACTCAAGTCGGGCGAGAGGCGAGAAACGAATAGCTACTGCTGAAACGAACATATTTTAAAATATTTTTGATAGTATTTTATCCATGTTACCAGATATTTGTGATTATTTTTTATTATTTGTTATTTTAAGTACTTTCAGGTATCTTCTAGTATTTATTTATTTATTTATTTTTTTACTAGTTTCGGTTTAAAATTCAGCCAACATCATGGGTTTTTAAACTGATACGACACAAGTAGTCAAATATAATCTTCAAAAATATAATTTTATTTACAAAACCCCCTGATGATGGCTGAATGTCAAACCGAAACTAGTAGGAAACATAAATAAATAAATACCAGAAGATAGATACCAGAAAGTACTTAAAATAACAAATAATAATTTAAAATATGCTATGAATATGCTCCTTTAACGAATATATTAGACTTTGTTTCAAATTAACAAATGCTAACAAAAGGTAAGTCCACTAAATCGTGTCCACTTTATAGGTGCATAAAAGTAAGTTTTTAATTTGCCGTAGTTTCGAGTCTACTATACGATACATGGTGCGAAATTTAACTAGATAATCGTTAATAATTCAAGAAGTTATTATTTAAGGCGAAAATGTTTAAAATACAAGTTTTATTTTAATTCGAGGGAGTAAATAAAGTACCTACTATATATATTTTTTGTATTAGTTTCAAGGTCATTTGAATGCCAACTTTGTTTTTTCAAATAATTATATATTTTTCTAATAAAATTGTATTGTTAATAAAAAATAAGAATTTGTTCTTTAATTTGTTTTTTCTTTTAATTTTCTTTTAATGTTTTTTAACAATGCAATTTTTCATTTAATTTCAATTCTATTGACTCATACAATAATTTTGAACATTTATTGTAACAATTTATACTTCTGAGTGTTTTATTTTTATTTTTTTGTTCTTAAGGCCTATTCAGAGTCACATAACATAAGGAGACGTTGTGCACGCGCATTTGGCGTTTTCCTGCTCCATATAAGAAATGCGCTCAATGGCTTCTTATGTTATATTATGTGACTCGGAATGGGCCTTTACTTAAAACAATACGTGTGTCAGTTTACACTCGCACAAATATGCATAAATCATTAATTTCTCCTTTATAAGTGAATCAATAAACACTGTTAATTGAGTTATAAGGAGGATATAAAACATCGGTTCAATAATACCATGAATGGTCGTATAGTATAGTATGAAACATCTTACAGTTGTTTGTTTATAACAATAAAATTCATTATACAATTTTACAATAAAACATTGTTTTAGGCGTAACTAATACATTATTGCTTACCTAGATTCTTTCGATCCGCGAATCTCAGAGCTGATGAAATTACTATTCGTAGCAAAAAAACTAGCAAATGTAACTGCGTCAATCTTAGGCAAGTTGTCTGATTGACCCCGAACAAATCCCTTATCCATATTACACACAAAACAATTGACGCATTAACTCGGGCGATCAAATTTGAATAAGCATCGAGTTATCGCAAGGGACGCAAGATCCGCGTGCAACGGGCAACGTTGACGTCATCAACGGCCCAATCCTACTAGACTGACTAGCGCGGATGGAGGCGCAAAGTCTTATTTCAAACCCTTATAACTCCATAAATTCTTACCCATTTTAAATGAAATAACGACCATTGGGTTTAAACCAATGAAGTTCAATAATTAATTGTATTTTTTAAATATATTTTTTCATTTTTTCCAAGCCCATTACTGATTTTTATTAAAAATAATGGTCGCTACTGCTTACAATTTACACCTCTAATTATTCGCAATAACGTCCGGTTAGTCACTATCTGGCTTCGCTTTGTTCGCTGACCGACTTCTTGTACCGACTGCCTGGTCACGTCGTTCATTCCTTTTTATATCCCTCCGAAGTGTTTCTAGGCTTTTCTATTTCCAGAAGACAGGGCCTCGATTTTTCCAGCTAATCGCGCTAGAAACTTCCGGAGTGATGAGTTACCCACAGCGCCGAACTTTCCAGGAGATGGTTGACCTTGACCCAATATGGCTTCCGGAGCGACGGTCATCGCAATATTTAGTACCTACTTTCGCCTACCGTGAACTATTCTTCTCTTCATTTGACTTTAATTATCTCGTAAGGAAGTTTTGTGTTAAATTGGCAAAGATGGTCGACGCAACGGTTATAAACAATAACACTGACTGACTGTGATTGTGTGATTGACATATGCCGTGGCGCGGCGTTGACGGCGCGGGTGGAGGGGCTGAAATCACTTTCCCCTTCCGCCCGTGCCGACTTCGTCAACGCGAGAGTTAGTTGTCGCCCCTTGGTGCTTGGCACCCGGGGGCGGACCGCCCCTACGTCCGGCCCCCCTTTACGCCGCCACTGTTTTCAACCAAAACGCCTAGCGCTGCGCTGTCTACCAAACTCATATGCTGCGCAGATGATATTCATAGATTGTTAGTGCATATGTGCTAAGAATACTAATGCGACATGGTTGCGTTTTAGTGCAAAATTCCCCTCCGCCACCAAAGTTCACTTTAAATAATTAAATTACCATTCCGTATAAGACCTCGTATGATTGATCTGCATCTACGATCTTAATCGCAGTCACTTAATTAGACCATTTTAGTACATTTAACATAATAAATAATATCTCAGTCCCACGTACACTCAGACACCATTAAAGTTTTGATCCAAATAACAATTCAATACAACCAGTTTAGGAACAACGTTAAATCAATAAAATCACTGGAAATGGTTGGTTTGATGAATTAAGTTTAGTAAATATGTTTATCTCAGAGTAGGAAGAGACATAAAAGTAAGCCCCTGGAATTTGATACGTGGGCGAATTTAATAAATAGAGCAGACCCCCAACAAACTCTCTCTTATACTGCATATCCTGGAGCGAATTTGTATATTTGTATCTCTCACTTTGTGCTGCGAATTAAATCCATCGAGATTGCACGGGGTAAACGCAGAAATTTCAACCAAATTCCACTCGATATCGCGCTCATGAACAATAGTTTATTTAGTATTTGTGCACTGATAAAGGAATATAATATACCGAGTGATAAATCAAAATTCAACACTGAAATTTAAATTATCACTCGGTACATTGCTTCGCGTCACTTAGGCTAAGCAGAAGTTTGCCATTTCGGCGAAGCCGCCGGCAACAATATATCAATTCTTATATCTACTAGCTTCTGGATTGAGATTTGAGAATTTGAGAGGTTGAACTTTGAAAGACTCTGTAGGCTCTAAAAATCCATGCAGTTGGGACCAAACTCCGCCATTCCGTTATCCTTCCAACCACACAAGTGATTGTCGAATGCAGAAAATATACTTGAAGAGGCCTACTACAGAGCTGACTTGATTATAGTTAATACCTACTAATAATGTGTGTTTAATGTTCTTGTAGTTGTAGTGTACAAAAAAACACTTTTAATAACTTATAAAAAATACATCGTATAGCATTCTGTATTAATGTTTCACATTAAATTAGATTGCTACTTATTTTCCACTTTCAATCCTCAAGCTCATTTTGGTGTTAGTCAGCACTTATTATACACGCAACTAATAGGCTATTGAGGCGATGATAGCATTAATTGTAGAAACCGTCGTTTTTTTTCATTTCCAATCGGAGCCAATTATTTTTTTCCGTTCGAGCCCATCAATTCCGGCCGGCGAAAATTAAGATATCAACCGTGGAATTCCGCCGATCTGAGTTTCTCTGGCCCACGTACTCCATGAAATCGGACCAATTACACTTGATAAGCTCGATTTTCGTCCGTTGCGTTTTTCCTCGTCTTAATTAATTTCCGATTATAAATTTCGTTTCTAGGAGGCGCGCCATCACATCGTGGCACAATTAGGCGAGGAGCGAATGCCTAAGTCCTCAGGCCCTGAAGAGGGAGGAGAAGGCACCGAATGATGGTCCGCGGAAATTGAAACGTCGCGCCCGCCCCGGATGTTATCTTGCTACCATTATTTACGTGTAGGTGACACTGATGTATGGCTCGGCATTATCATGTGCCATTATCGAAAATTGGGAACTGGAAAATTACGATTGCTGCTATAATGATAGTTGTTAATTAAAGAGGAGTGTGTATAGAATGTTGGTCAGTACTAATCCAGCTAGATCATAATTTAAACATAAATACATTGATTACATTATTATGGACATACTGATAATGTACATGTATAATAGTATATTATGCAACAAGTTTTAAAAACGGCATTTTAGTCATGAATTTTATTAGGCACGAATGAAGCGTAGCTGAGTGAGTATTTAATAAGACAAGTGTCTAGAGAAGTTTATAAAACTATTTGCACACCTACTATACTTTTTCTACATTTTAGTTTTACTACAAAAAACAAAGTTACTTGTCTGTTGACAGATTGATGATATGTGACAACTAACTTGATGTTTAGTTTCAATTGATCTTTACGATTAAGAAAACCTAGAGCTAACTTTAGCCCTTGACTAAATAGCCCGTTGCTAAGTTCACCGCCCAAAGTCACAGCTTGTCAAGATGCATTTTAAAGTTCACTTAGCTTCATGGAAACATGCGATAAATGCCATTTTATAGACGGAAGTAAAAAATAGTTATTTACGATATACGTGAATAAAGTCGAATTTTATCCGCGAAAAAACAGTTTAGCGCAAGATTCGAAGCCGAGTGCGATAATGTTTTCGAGTGGATAAAATGGCTGTATTCACGTGTATTATACAAGATTTTTTCCAATTCGTTATCAGAATAGAAGAATTTGCGTGTGTCACATTCTCAGGTTACAACGAAAATTTCAGGTTACAGGATAGTGCGAATTTGCCTATTTGTTACTTTATTCACGTTGTGAAGATTTTATTTTTTAAGTTACATATAGAAATGTTATGTGTAATAAAGAAACAAAAACGGTATACGAATCTTGTGCAATATGTCATATGGCAATATGGCATATGGCAATATGACACTAAAATAAAAACAGCACAAATTCTAAAAAAGGAACACTTTTCAATCCTCTGAATCAATCGTGTAAAAATTATTATAATTCTTCATAATGAATTTAAAATTCTATTAAGAAACCATATAAAAGGAAGAACTTTAATTTTTGTTTCCTTATTTTCATTTATTTAATTTAATATTTTTTTAGGGTTATTACCATATATTTTTCCCACCCATTTGTTATGTCCACGGTTGATGGTGCATTCAGAGATTAATTTCTAGTCGAAACTAGTGATGGGCATAATCAAATCATGGCAATAATCTAATTATGCGAATACGAATTATAGTAATAATCAAATTATAATTAAAAATATGAATCATTCTATTAAAAATCATTCATAATTCGAATGATTTTACCGAATGATTTTTACGCATGATAATCCCAATGATTTCCACGAATAATAATCCGAATGATTTTAGCTAATGATAATAGGTACGAATGATTTTTACAAATTATAATCCAAATGAATTTACCGATTGCTTTTCACGAATGTTTTGAGCAACGCGCGGATATTCCTTTGATTTTTACCGACACTTGGCTGCAAATGAAAATGAGTCGTCGAGGCGGCTTTGTTGGTGACCCTGCTTGGTGACCCTGCTTGGTGACCCTGCTTGTTTTACCGAATGATATCTGAATGATTTTCGAGTGATTTTTCGCATGATTTTACCAAATGATAATCCTAACGATTTTACCGAATGCTAATCCGAATGATTTTAATAATCGAATTATTCCGAATGATACCAATAATCGAATTATTTGATTATTATGATTAGAATTAGCCCGTCACTAGTCGAAACGCAACGCTGTGGCCATGCTTTCGCTAGGGAAAATCCTCATATCCTTGACCCGACACCTTTATATTCAACATCATCATCATCAGCACATTTTTCTTCATAACGCGTTATAATTATAATTGCAATCATCATATTTTCCATAACCTTATTCATCATGATCATACTTATAATCAAAATTTCTTATTTTCTTCTGTAACAGCATATCCATTATTCGCAAGTGTTTGCGTCCACTTTTCCAAATGACTCTATGTAAAGCTTACTTTCTTGAATGATTTTCACGAATGTTATTTTGCATGATATTAGCGAATGATAATCGCCGACTAAGTTTCAAGAATCTGAATATTGCGTAAATACTTGAGTACTTAAAATGAATTATAGCGCCACGATCAAACAGCAGGCGCAATATAATTTCTGTAATTACCTTAATCCATCATTTCAATTAGCCATTTAAAAATACGCCTGCACGTGCGAAATAATCGTATATCACCGGATTTAAATTTCCTAGCCAGGAATATTTATAGGGGAGTATCTGACTAAATAGCAATGCCAAACGATGCGTGCATTTTTGTAGAAGGTCAGTAGTGTAATGCATGAGCCAACTACATTTATTTTCATTCCGGATGCAAATGCGTGCAGATGACCTCTACAGCATCCGCCAAAATAACTATTGATTTCATAATGTTTACGCACCTGAACAATATTAATCCCAAAATATATCAAACACATTAACAAAACTATTTATTTGTCATTAAATAATGTTAATGTCCGTGAATTAAACCTACGATTGCAACACAAGTTATTCAATTTTACCCGTCTGAATTCTGTATTTCACGTGCTTTCTTGGGTTTTTTTTGTATTCTTTGTAGTTTACAATGACGCAGGTCTTTCTTTTCGTGCATAATTTTTTTTGCCTATAGTAGTTATATATTAGTGTCTACATATTGTTCACTAATGACTATTACAATGGATATAAATTGTGATAAATTGGTAATCAATTATATTTAGTTTTTGGAATGCAAACTTTTATCAATCAATTCTGTGGTTAGGAATATTTATTACTAGTTCGTTTTAACATGTACTTTTAACAATTATTACAGAATTTGCGGCGTAATCATATATCACTATATTGAGGTAATAATGCTAAACTATGTATTCTAATTGGTCTACTTTCAAGAAATCAATCTTAATGATAGAGTTTTCTAAGCCTGCGCCGAGCCTCGAGTTGTCGGCGGATTAGAAATTTCGCGTGGAAATGTCCTCGCCGCGTTCGCCTCGATTTTTTCCACCGACAATTTCACGCGCATTAATATTAATAAGTCGTCTGTGAAAGTTGCTGTTTCACCTGGAGGAAGCTCAAAACGTCCAGGAGCCGTCCGCATCATGCGAACCGCGGCCGAGGAAGAGTAAAAAAATCTCAAGACACCTCCGTGGAGTCGCTTTTCGGCGATGACACACTTTCTGCATCTGCACACGCCGTACTTTCAGGAGTTCTAATTAAAGTGCTATAAATATAGTTATTAAGCTACGCGCGCGACTCCGGATTTGCTGCAAGGAAACTTGCGATACTGTAAGTGTAAGTCATTAGTTTGCATTTTCGTTGCAGTAAAATGGGGAGTATACATAATTTAGTTTTATTGGTTTGATATAAAATGCATATTTGTACGAGATTTTAATTAAACGCGAATCAAAAATTATTATAATTTATAATACCTGCCTCGTGATTACCCGTTATGTATATATTTTTACTTTGGTTGTATTTCGCTTCAGTTTCATTCAGAGATAATGTATTGATTGTAGATTGTTGACGGCAATAGATTGCCGTCCTGAATAGATTGCAATAGATAGAATATCCTGCTTAAAGAACTTAAGAACATGGTACAATGCTACAACCACCGAACTGTTCAGAACAGCAGTGAACAAAGTCAGAATTGTCGTGTGGATTGCCAACATCCGGTAACGGATAGGCGCAAAGAAGAAAATATATTAGACAAATACTTTGAAATATTATTTTAATGCATCGATGTTGTTGAAATTATAATTTAATGGGTAGGTACTTCGTATACTTATTCCCATAAGAGTCAGAGATCATTTAGATTAAACAATGATAATTCAACATTTGTTAACCATCTCATTGAAAATCGGTATTCTTTTGGGACGGATGTACTGGAGATAATTCATTTCGCCGAGAAACGTTCTAAAATGGATCTATTTGAGTCCCTCGAAATTCAAAAGGCCAAGCGTAATCCCGAATAGTGGCGAGTGCCACTAGAACCCTGTAGTGGTCCTGCTAGGCCCGAAGGTCTAGTTCAAAGTTGCAAATCGAACATCTCGAGCAACAGGGTACCTAGTAACGTTTATACCTATCAAGACACCGTACTGACGCCTTAACGTGGCGGCGCTGATGATGCTAAGTTGAGACGGATCTACAGTTAGCTCAGAACACCCAGAGCTAACTAGAAAGGAACACTAGATAACTATTCACACACGTACATCTCATGAAGGAAGGTTACGGGAGACCACCTTCATTATTTTTCCCAAGAGAACAATGACTGACTCAACATTATACAGGTATATGCTCCAACAGCTAATGCATCAGAGAAAGAAATCGAACGGTTTTACTATAACATGAAACAATTAATACAGTCTACAAAATAAACAAGACATCAATATAATCATGGGTGATTTCAAGTCGAAGTTGGGAAGCGTGAGATTTGAAGACCTAGTCGGCCCCTATGGCCTGGGAGTCCGAAACGAAAGATGAGACCGACTCTTACAGTTCTGCCAGAAAGAGGAGATGAAAGTCAGCTACACCTGGTTCCGACTACCAAAACGAAGACTACATACGTGGAAATCTGACAATCTGACCTGCTGACAAACCAAACCGTATAGTCCGAAATCAAATAGATTTTATAATGATTAATAAACGATATGGATCATCTATTACGAAGCCATGCACCTAAACGGGCGGAGACGTCCCGTCTGATCACTCACTCCTACTGGCAACTGTCAGGACCAAGCTCGCAATACCAACTACGCCATCTCGAAAACAGATTTTTGACCTTGAGAAACTCAAACAAGAAGACATAAGAGAGGAAGTTAAGACTGACATCAACTTAAAAATGGAGACTAATATACCAAAAAAACATACAAGAAGAAGGCATAACCGCCACATGGGATAAAATGGCGGATATTATGATAAACAGCACAAAGAAAAAGTAGGCCTCAAAAAGAAGGACAGAAAACAAACATGGATGTCTGATGAAATTCTCCTACTAATGGAAAAAAAGGCGCAATAAGAACCAAGGCGATGGAACTAAATACAAAGCGGCACAGAAGGTAATTAGAAGTAAGATTAGAATAACGAAAAATGAGTGGCTCGCTAGCAAATGCAAAGAAATAAAAAAATTGCAGATATTGCAGGACGACTTCAACCTGCACAAGAAACTAAAAGAAACAGCAGGAGTTTTTAGAAAATTCAACCTCGCCATGCTAGTTTAGCAAAACAACGAGAGTATACTAGATGCAGAAGAGAAAAAGAAAGTTTGGGAGCTATATATTAAGAGTCTTTTCGCAGACGAAGGACCAAACAATAACAATAATAATAACTTCGAGATCCATGTGAAAAAAAGATGAAATTAAGAGAGCTATAAACAATGCAAACAACAACAAAGCTGCGGGCCCCGACGAAATTACGTCGGAAATACTTAAACTCCTCGATGAAAAATGCATAGACGTGATGCACAACTTCTTTAACAAAATCTATGACACTGGTCAATATCCCACCCAATGGCTGACATCAACGTTCATTCCTTTGCCTAAGAAAATAAATGCCAAAGAATGCGAAGAACACAGACTTATTAGCCTGATGAGTCATACTTTGAAACTATTTCTTCAAATCATGCATCAAAGAATATACAAGAAGTGCGAAAACGCAATCAAATCAGCGATACAGAGTTTGGCTTCCGGCAGGGACTGGGCACAAGAGAAGCTTTAGTTGCAACACAAGTTCTTGTACAAAATTGCCAAGACCAAAGGAAAAATATATGTCTATGCTTCATAGACTATGAGAAAGCGTTCGACAGAGTACAACATCGTAAACTCTTCGAAATACTTAAAAGGTCGGACATTGACTAGAAAGACATACATGTATAGAAAGCTTGTACATGAACCAAACAGGCAAAATAAAAATCGGAAATGAAACTACGAACGATATAAAGATTTGTAGAGCAGTAAGGCAAGGTTGTGTACTATCGCCTCTCCTATTTAACTTATACTCTGAAAACATATTTCTGGAAGCCCTCACGGACCTTGAAAAGGGCATTAAAGTCATAGGCATAAGGGTTAACAACATTCGCAATGCAGATGACACAGTGCCGATAGCCGAAAATGTAGAAGATCTCCAAGAACTGATTAACAGAGTAGGGACTCACAGCAAACTCATGGAAAAACAAAATTTATTATTATTTCCAGAATATCAGGAGGGACGCGGTGCTGATATTCAACGACTTACCAATTGAAAGAGTACAAACATTCAAATACCTTGGAACATGGCTCACAGAAAACTGGACATCGGGCACCGAAATTAGATGTCGAATCGAAAATGCACGGAGTGCATTAATAAAGTTTAAAAAAGTTTTTACCAACACTTAATTTTATTTTAATGTTAAGGTACGGCTTATTAAAGGTTATGTATGGTCGATACTCCTCTATGGCATGGAAGGTTGGACGCTTAAAACAACAGCTATGAATAAGATTAAAGCGTTTGAAACGTGGCTTTACCGAAGAATACTAGAGATCCCTTGGACAGCACGAATTACCAATGAAGAAGTGCTGCGGCGAGTAGGTAAAGATCGCGAACTTTTGACCACAATAAAAACAAGAAAAGTTACATGATATCCTTCAACTCATCATAGAAAGCAAGATTGAAGGAAAACGAGGAATAGGAAGGAAGAAGATGTCGTGGGTCAGAAACATAAGGCAATGGACTGGACTAAATACTATCGGTAGTTTGGTTCATACCCTCAGAAACCGTCAAGAAATGCACCACATTGTGGCAAACATCCAGTAATGGATAAATGTACCAAAAGTAGAAGAAGAATCGCGAATGTCCGGTCATAAACGACCAGACAGACCTCGTTTATTCCCCACTTTTCAAAGCTGCATTATAGATATGTATTAATAGGTGTTTTATTTGTATTTTATTTTACTCTAAGTTTGATAATGATCAGGACGTGATCGAAACTATAGTCACTAATTGTAATAAACAGTGTGATATAAACAAAGAAAAGTATTTGTTTGATTTAATTTCATCATGTATCACGAGGTAGATGCCTCCAACATTGACCAATTAAATTATATACAATTCACGACAAAATGTAATATTTGGCCCCAGTTGGTCGAAGCCCAGTTAGGACTATTAACTACTATACTAACAAATAGTCACTACTACTGTACTACTGTAACATTAGGTAATTTTATTGATTATTTCTACTAACGGTCAAAAGTTCAGGGCTAGGTATCTAGGAAATCTTGTTTCTAAGGATTTCATCTAAAATTATCACCTTAGTATTATGTATTAGTTAATGTGTATTTTTTCTGCACGATCAAAGCACATCCGAGAAATGTGAAAACTGACTATTCCCACAATAAATCATTCGTTTAGTCGGCATTTGCTCGCAACTTGCATTTATGGCTTTTATAAAACGCCATGTAACTCGATCAACCTGCCGTTCGCGGGTGAGGCGCTGATTGGAATGGGGCCAAGGTGAGCCCTGACCTGACGACGGATCCGATTATGCCTTTTTGCCCTCCAGATCCGTCATGGTCCGAGTGTCATAAAAGCGAGTCCACTCCTGGGATCAGCGGGTCCATCCTCCTTCTTCGTCCACCGTAGGTAATGGTGCGCGCGTGCTGCCGGATATTTTGTGGGCTAGTAGGACAATGACGGCCGCTCGCTCTGCTCGTATAGCCGCAGATTAATAAAGCACAATAAATTCCTACGGCAGATGAGTTATTCTGTGTGGCGAGAATGCGGACAGTAGAGGATGGGTACACCGGTCTGGGTATTACTTGCATTGATTCTGGTGTGAAGATGTGTTGATGAGTGTGACCTGTATGCATGGTGGGCAGTTATCTAGCTTGAGAGGCGTTTGTCTCCTTCAGTGATGCAAACACAAATCACAATTAAAAATTGCTCGAATGATACAAGGTATACCTAAATGATTGTTGTTTCGTAATCACTTCGATTCAATTGTGCCGCTTTTCAAATTTGTATACCGTACTATTTGAGAACTGTCACTGTCAACCATACCTGTCAACTGTCACACAACATAATAACAGTAGTTTGTTAAAATGTACACTGATCAGAAGAACACTTTTACTGTTGAGGCTTTTTTTCGTAATGGACGATTTGAAAATGGAGAACGGATTTATTCAATTCCAGAGTGCGTTCGGGAATTTCAACAAAAGTTCCCTGACCACCAATTTGAATACTCGGTTTTGTCAATACATATTTCACGAATAGTGCACCGATTTAGGGAAACTGGTAGAGTTCAGAAAGATAAATCCTCAGGCAGACCCTCAGTATTAGGAGAGGTTGGTGCAGATGTCCGTGAACGACTCGAAGAAAACTCTCAAAAATCAATTCGTAAATTGGAATTCAATCGAGCACCTGCCATAGAATTGTAGGAAAGAGGTTGAATTTATACCCTTATAGGGTCTCAGTGGTACAAGAATTGTTGCCAGTGGAACGCCGATTGAGTTATTGCCGATGGTTCGGAAAATTAAAATGACGATCGATTGCTCGATTTAACATTTTTCACTGATGAGGCTTGGTTCCACCTATCAGGATATGTTAATTTACAAAACTATAGGTGCTGGCATGCTGAAAACCCTATCTTTTTGTGGAAGCACCACTACATCCTCAGTAGGTTGGAATTTGGTTGGCTATGTCTCGCTGTAGAATTGGGCCTATATTCTTTCATGACACAATAAACGGTGAGAGATATCGGCAACAAATTGTAACATTTTGTAACGTTGTCAGATTTAAAGCGGAGCAATTATGAGATTTGTCGCAGTTCGTTTATTTCATTAATTCCTGCATGATGTTTAGTTTACAGCTTGTTTCTGCCATGGAGTAATTTGCTCCATGCATATGTCAAAAATAGAACTATTTTTACTGAAGCGGAACAAACATATTTTACATGGTGACGTAATTACAAGCATTTAGATATACCTTGAATTAGTTGTATATTTTTGTATTTATTGTTTTCGGTAATACGAATTTTCGATCATTAGTAAACAAATAATAATAATAACAATAAGCCCTACTAGAGAAAAGAGCAGAGAGGAATTATGTTGCCTGTGAGAACTTAATTTTTATGCATATCTGTTTTTTTTATCTACACGCAATTTAAGAATGCCCTCGATTTTAAAAGTAAGGTTATGTAAATAATGTACATTTAAACTCGTGGGCCCTTAAGTAATTCTTCATTGTAGTCTTTTCATGTACTTGGAAGCCACAAATATTGCTGAAACTAATACTAATTTAGTATTTAAGTAGTCAAATATGAACTGACACAATAGAAATGCATGAAGATAGCTTTTAATGCCATATTCATGAATAATGAGTGAAATGTCTAGTGCGTCTTTAAATAATTCTTTATTGTTGTCTGTTCATGTGTTTAGAAGCCACAAATATTGGTGAAACTAATAATAATTTCGTATTTGAGTAGTCAAATATGACTGCCACTACCAGAAGAACCCGATAATCTATCAAAGGAACTCAAAAATCAGGATAATTTTGGACCTCTTACAGTTTTTGGATTTTTAAATTAGTCCTATACCTACAATAAAATAATAATAATACCTACACAATAACGACAAAATATTTAAGATGATTTTGTTTTATTTCGATAAACACTAGATGGTAGTCTAGTGCATCTTATTTCTAGTGCATACCTAGTTTGCACGCAAAGGAAACTGTAGTAAGAGGAGAGGACATGTCAGTCTGGATATCCGACTTATGGCGCCTGTGAAATCCACTCACCTGCACAGAAATAATTCAATGCGGCGATGAATTATGGACTGATCATTTTTTGTCGCTGGTGAAATTCGTAGAAATCAATGCATAGGAAGCTCATCAATCTTTGAAATCCGAAATCAATACGAAAATTAAATCTCTACGTCTCCTGAGTTATCAATCCACACAAACCAACTAATTATATTTCCCAGATTTCCCAGAGAGAGAATTATGACGATGTATGAGTACATCAAGGATTTTCCTTAAAATGCATATCAGACATTAATATTTTGAGTTAACTCCCACCATGTGTCGCATAGTGAGTTAAGGTTGCAAGTAATCAATACTCCTGGGTTCGTTTCTCGCTCAGCAAAGTATTAAAATTATTCAATTTCATTTCGGATACTCATTTAGAGCACTCTAAAATATCATCATTTATAATTTCTGATAAGGTTCTACAATGAAACAAATGAATGATAAAATCTTCATAACGTGTATTACTAAGTGGCAAATTTAATCACCGACACGACTCAAAATTGCAGGTATGATATTTTTTAGGTTAGCCTGCATTCTATACGTATAATGCAATGATTGTTCGGTGAAGTGATTACGAGGGCAGTGTCTTAAATGTTTTTTTTTCTACACATACACTTTAATTGATATATTAAACATAGTCATTTAGATACAAATTTTTCATTAAGATATAAGTTTATCCAAAAAGCCATGGCAATGACAGATATAAAACTAATTAGTTTTGAAAGCATGGGGAATTGGTGATTCGTATTCTTAATAATTTGTTACTTTTTTAAATAAAATCATTAAACATGTCGAATAGTGATAGTAATATGGAAAATTTAACCCCACCGGACATTGTGGAACAGGCCACAAGAGACACAAACAATTTAGTACCAGTGAAATCGTTAAAAACTTACGAGAAATTTTACTCTAACTTTATGGATTGGAAAAACACAAATAAGGTCAGCAGCTTTTCCGAAAACGTCTTAATTGTTTATTTTATTGAATTATCAAAAAACTTGAATTCTCCAACTTTATGGACACAATATTCATTTTAAAATCTACGTTGGGTATCAAACATAATGTGGACATACCCAAATATCCCAAATTACATGCTTTATTAAAAAGAAAATCTGAAGGATATAAACCTAAAAAAGCTAAAACGTTTGCGACCAACGAAATCTAGCAATTTATTACAAACCCTCCAGATATTAAATATTTATTGTCCACGGCAATCACAACCATCGCAGTTTTTCATTTAATGGAAAACTGTATTTCTTCATAGGTGGCATGTATATTTGGTATTATGGTATTATTATCTTTGTCGTAGAAAAAAATTGTGTATGCAACTCGCATTTAATGGTTATTAAATGCTCGTTGCATAATATACTCTATTTGCATGGTTTTATTTGTTTTTGACGATAGCCTGTTTTGTGATGTAGAAAATAATTTATCAATAAAATAGGGTTTGGTGTGTGGCAACTCATTCATAATTCGATGTCGTTACCGAATGATAATATTAATGATTTTTACAAAAGATAATCCGAAAGATTTTCACTAATGATAATTCGAATCATTTTCATGAATGATAATCTAAATTATAATTCATTCATAATTCGATTTCTACGAATGATAATTCGAATGATTTACCGAATGATTATCCGAACGATTTTCACGAATGATAATCAGAATGATTTTATCGAATGATAATAGGTACGTATGATTTTTACGAATAATAATCCGAATGATTTTCACGAATGCATTTCCAAGTATTTCCATGTCTTGGCCCTTCAGTCGTCTTCACTCCTTCGCAAAGATAATCCGTGATAGCTAAATGGTAAATAGGACTTGCAATTCAGTATTCTTTCCGTTTATTCCGGATTTTTTTTAAATATAGTATTACACAGACAACAACCGAATAATTCGAATTATGAATGATTCAAACATTTAAGTCGAGCTCGGATATTGTTCGGTCTATTAGTATCCGACTATTCCGACCAGCTAACCAAATATAAACAGAATTATTTCCACGAATGATAATCCGAATGATTTTACCTTACCGAATGATAATATTAATGATTTTTACGAATGATAATCGGAATGATTTTCAGTAATGATAATCCGAATAATTTTCATGAATGGTAATCCGAATTATTTTTACAAAAAATAATCGTAAGTAGTTGCTGCTTTTAAACCACCTCGAGAAATCAATCGACGTGTTTTTTTAAATCAAGTTGACTTCTCCTCAAAAGTTCTTGAGACTGGCTAGTTTTGAAATGTTTACCCTATATACAATAGCATAAGAGTGCCTTTTAAGCACGTTTGCCGTGTTTAAGAGCACGATGCGAAGTGGAGTTTACTTCAATAAAAATTAGTACTGCCTGACGTTTATTGTCGATTAAAATGGGTCAATAAATGTATTGTTACTTGGCAACTTTAAATTACGCAGTGCTAGAAACACAGATTTTTGCACGCTTATTAGTACGATAACCAAAGATTATTATGCAGGTATGATAAAAATAAGAAACAATATGAAAACAATAAGAATACAGGGTCTTGCAGTGAAACCTGACGGTTTTTTAAATGGAATAATTCAAAAATAAAAATATTTTGATATATTTTTTTAAATTTAAAATAGAAAGAATGGAATTTTAAGATGTATACAAAAAAAAAATCGAAAAAGCATTATGAAGCAAAAATAACATCACTCAATGATTACTTCCATTTTCTCTGCACTGCTGCATTTTTGTTATCTGTGGGGACTTACCTCAAGGGAATAGTGTACTTTGATAAGTCTAGAAATTTGGCAAAACTGCGAGCTAATATTCAGCGGGAAATGCGTGCGATCCCATGCCAAACCTTGGAAAGAGTGATGAATAACTTTGCTATCTCTAGACTTGAGCAGTGCAGAGAAAATGGAGGTCACATTTGAGTGATGTTATCTTTGCTCCATAATGCCTTTTCGATTTTTTTTTGTATACATCTTAAACTTTAATTCTTTCTTTTTCAAATAAAAAAAATATAACAATATATTTTGAATATTCATTGAATTATTCCAGTTCAAAAACCGTCAGGTTTCACTGCCGGACCCTGTATAAATTTCAAACACTGAAGGCGGATATCTCACGACCGGTTTCATAATGGTATTAAAGTTTCCTTAAAAACGAAAAGGCGCCTTTAAGTACTGTAACGTGTTCCATAATTGATTTTTAAACGTCACTTTACGAAAAAGTGTCTTTTATCATATGGAATAGAAGCAGACTTTAAAGTCGACTTTTCTATTAAGTAAGTTTTACATAAAGGAGACTTTTATGTGATATTATGGAACCGGCTGTCAGAGACGGCTGGAGCTACGAATCCGAAAGTGGGCTTTTTGGAGGCAGGACTCCAATTAGTCAGGAAATTTGAAAACTCGCAAAAATCGAGTGGTTTTGAGAAAAACATTTTTTTTTGTCGGTTTGGTCATATAAAATCCGTTTTCACCAACTTGTGGTTGGCGAGAAAATTTTGGTGCTCCACAGAAAAATATGGACATCTTTCATGAACTGAACATATCCTTGCAAGGACAACTTAAGTATATGTTCACACTATGAGGTCAAATTCATGATTTTCAAAAGAAAATATTACTGTGACAAACGCGGTTGGCTGAACAAGATCTCGATATTGCGATAAATACCGAATTAAACCAATTTACGGTTGTGCAAAAATGATAAAATTATAGAATTAGATACCTACGATATTAATCTACCAATTGGTGGTTAAAATTTTCAATACAATTCTAAACCCGGCTATAAATATAAATAAAAATCAATTTTTAATCCAATGTTAAATTTTTATTTTTTGATATAAACTAGCCTAAAATGTTCCTTTTAATTCATAGGACTCAATTATGACATCGACGTCAAAATTTTTTATTGGATTGTAAGTAAATCGCACATTTAATATATTTTTCTATGATTTATGTCTCCCATGAAGTAGAAATGTCAAGTAGTTCAAATATTTATGACAAAACTGGTCATTACAGATGCAGAAAGATATAATTTATGACCTAAACCCTCGCCGCTCCGCAAACCAATGCTTTCCAGTGAAGAAATAAATATTGTAATATAGCGGCAGGCATTGCTTGTAAAAATATGGTGCTCTGAGTGGCAATAGATTGTCCTTTTGTAAAAAAATATTTACACAACTTCAATAAATCATTTTATAGATTCCTTGCGAAAAATTAAAATGCATTTAGTTCAGAAACTGAAGCATATTAGTTATATTTAATTGCGCTAATTGCTAAATGTATCAATATGCAACAATATTATCGACAAAAAATCGATACACAAAACTTCACAATTACTAAGAAAATGCGCAAAAACCGATACGCGTTGTAAAAATTCGAAAAATTAATCTGATTGGAAAATATCAAAGTTCTTACATCTTACATCTTACATCTTACATCTTACAACACACAATTTTAGATATATAAAGTACAACTAATTTATCTTTTTGGGTAGTCGTTATTTTCGCCCTGGAAAATAAACTGGAATCACCCGGTATATGGACAGAAGGACCAACAGGCAGGTGGTAACCATTGTTCAACAGCACAATCGCTCACGGAATATTTTGGTCGTTATTACAAAAAAAGGACACAACAGACATTGCAACACGTGGATAATAGTTCCATCTGCAGCAAATTGAATTGAAGATAACAATTAAGCATTGCATGAACATGAAAAGCTTATGATCTAGCATACAACAGTCTCTAAGATAAATTTCAAACATTTTTATTCAGACCTCTTTTTCGGCTCTCCATAAAAAGTGAATACCCATTGCTGAGCGAGAAGCCAATGAAAATTTTGATTCAATTTTCACTGTATATTTGTGATAAAATGCATTTTTGCACAAATTGCGAAATCTGTAAAAAAATTATACGTTCTATTTTGTTTATTTTCATAATGTAAAAAAAATATATATAATAAAACTCATGTAATAATTTTTGGGCTTGAATTAAGGTGACGATTGCTGTGATTTATTTAAAATTAATATACGTACTATTACTCAGCGCGAGAAATAAACCCACAACTAGATTGATTACTCGGATGCTTGACATTGATACACTGTATCACATGAGCTTAATTCCGCCATTTATTCACTATACTAGCAATGGAAGGAAAAAATTAAATATTTATTATTCCGCCTGAAATATAATCTCTAGGGATCTATAATTTTTTACATATGGTCTCGAAGTTGTACTATATTAATATTAGTAGCAATTAAATGTAAATGCATTGTGATTTATATATAATTACATAAATGTAAGCTATATTAGAAAATAGTAGTAGCTATTATAGTTATTATAGTATCTACTAATATTAATAGGTAGTAGTGTTAGAATCGTTTCGTTTTATTTTTTAGTTATATATTTATTTTCAACGGCATTTTTATAACGAGTTCTATAATGTACACATAAAATTTAACAGTGAAGGGACTGCCGGCTTCAATTCTCCTCCAAAATTGTTAATGTTAGAATCGTTTCGTTTTATTTTTTAGTTATTTATTTATTTTCAACGGCTTTTTATAACGAGTTCTATAATGTAGGTACATACAAAATTTAACAGTGAAGGGACTGCCGGCTTCAATTTTCCTCTAAAATTATTAATGAATATATTGATTAATAACTAAAAAAAAATACCATAGTGTTATACAAATTACTTTAAATGCCCCAAGTATTTACTTTCTTGAAATCAAAATCAAAATGATGATATTTTCGGCATTAGAAGTGAATTTTATTAATTTTAGAAAGGTTTCTCAGCAATAAAATCTGTTCATTTTGAACTCACCGATCGTAGTCAATCAAGTCGCTGAGTAGGAAACCCATGTTTGCTTCTTCTTATTGGGCATTAAACGAGGTGGAAAATAAGAGGATCACAGAGTTACAGACGTCGACGAGACACGCAAGCAACTGAAAGTCGAGGAAACCAGCAGCGGCCGCTAAAATATCGGCACTCGTCCAACGAAATTTATCACGACCTGGACGAATATTAAAAATAAGAACTGGCATTTTCAAAACACGCATAGAGCTGCTCCAATTGTCACAGGTGTCACATTAGGGCTGCATACAGAACATTAAGTGACCTTATTTACGCACACAATAATGTCAATTCCTAGCAGGATGTAGGTACTTTGAAGTTATTATTATTAGAATTAAAACGTGTGGGCGGACATTAATTTAAGATGAAAATGTGAAATTTTGCAATATTTAATGTATGTAGGAAGGTATTTAGATGCTTTATAGAAAGAATACGATTCAGACGGCACGTTTTATGTCTACATCTTCTACGATGAACATGTTGTTTGTGTAAGTATATTTATTTTCAATCACAGTAATTTTGATTTCAGCAGATGTTTTTTAAACAATGGAAATATATATAATACCATACTTATTTCTACGATGAACATGTTGTTTGTGTGAGTGAACTTGTTTTCGACCTCTGTAATTTTGATTTCGTCAGATGTTTTTTAAACAATGGAAATTTGTAATATACCATACCAATATCTACCTAATGAATAAAATAAATGGAATTAATTTGAATTAAATAAAAGAAAATGTATCAGGTAATTAACGGTATTCAGGTATATCAGGTATTCAGGTATTATCAGTAATCAAAATCTAATAGGTTCATTGTGATTCAATAGTTAAAATTTGTAGTACTTTAAATTGATAGTAAATCGATAGTTACAGTAATAACACAGCCTAAAACGAAATTCTCAGATGAGAGAGAGAAATAATCTAAGACTAGCGGTAGTTTATACCTAAAAGTTGCGAATTATTACTGTTAAGTGGTGTTGTAGTAGAATTTGAAATTAAGCTTTGCCGTGCTAAAATCCATAAGCCGAATTCGTAGTACTTTAAATTGCAAATAAAGTGATAGTTTCAGAAAAAACAAAGACTAAGGCGAAAACGTCAGAGGAGAGAGACAAATAATCTAAGACTAGCGGTAGTTTATACCCAAAAGTTGCAAATTACTACTGTTCAGTGGTGTTGTAGTAGAATTTGAAATGAAGCTTTGTCGTGCTTAAATCCATAAGCCCGGCGCTTTCGCCACGAAAAAAATATTTTTATGTGCAAATTTTGACCTTATTAAAAGCAACTTGATTCAAAAGCTCCAGGGCTAATCAAAAGTTTCAGACAGATACGTTTTCCCTAAATTACGCAATCTGAAGTGTTGTCTTTTTTTGGAATATTATGATAATGAATCTTAACTTTATTCCCATATTTTTAATTATCTCACCTTGAAATGTCAAAATTCGCTTAATATGTGCCAATATACTAATGCCAACATTGTGACTGATAGGTCCTACCAACAGGGACATAGGTCCTACAGATTTCAGAAAATTGCTAAATGCTTCATGTGTTTTATGTTTTTTTTACCATTATCAATCGAACTGCATTTCAAAGTTTATTTTGGATAGTACTATTTAGTCAAGCACTGGCATTTAAATAATATATCACAGCGATATTTCGAAGACACAAATTGTAACAAATCTATCGAATTTATAGACTACTTTTTGTTTGACAAGGAATTATATTTCAGAAAGTTTTTAAATGTTTCAATATTAATACGTTTAGATAGTCGGATGATTTCCGGGAGAATATTTTGAATATGTTTTTATTTATATTGAGAACTAAACAGGGTGTTCAACGCTGATGGACCATTACAAGATTATGGGGTTCCCGATTAAATAAAAATGACATTTAAATAACATATCCCAGCGTTATTTCGAAGAAACAGATTGTAAATAATTTATCGAATTTATAGACTACTTTTCCTTTGACTAGGAATTATATTTCAGAAAGTTTTTAAGTGTTTCAATATTAATACGTTTAGATATTCAGATGATTTGCGGGAGAATTTTTTGAATAGGTTTTTATTTATATTGAGAACTATACAGGGTGTCCCACGCTGATGGACCATTACACGTTTATGGGGTTCCCGATAAAATAAAAATTACATTGAAATAACATATCCCAGCGATATTTCGAAGAAACAAATTGTAACACATTTATCGAATTTATAGGCTACTTTTCCTTTGACAACGAATTATATTTCAGAAAGTGTTTAAATATTTCAATATTAATACGTTTAGATATTCAGATGATTTGCGGGAGAATTTTTTGAATAGGTTTGTATTTATATTGAGAACTATACAGGGTGTCCCACGCTGATGGATTATTATAAGTTTATGAGGTTCCCGATAAAATAAAAATTTGAAAAAAATCATCCAAACATAGCTTCTCTTCAGATGAAATACTTTCATTCAACCTTCTATCACTTCCGGTTCTACTGAAAGTAGCCATCAACTTTCTATTTTTAAATATAACCTCTTATATATTATTATGTTTCAGGCGTCCCCATTTTGTTCGAAACATATTTTATAGAGATGTGTGTACACCTATCTTTTATACTTTATGAAATAAAAATTAAATTCCATGATTTTGACCTCAAAAAGACTTTATGGAAAATGGCTTACATTTCTCGTACATATAAGGTAAAAACGGAAAAGTTATCTCGAATTGTACCAGAAAGGTATCTGTCTTACTGATATATCGTCGGCTTAATGTTACAAGTTTGTATGTGCAAATTTATAAATTTTGGAAAATGTATTTTGAATATGTTTGCTATATCAAAAAATGATACATTTTGCACTGTCAATACATATGTTTTTATCACAGGTTCCTAATGATCCAATTTTAAACTTCCAATACGTTGAAAGGTCCCAGTTTGAAAACATATAGCCCTGCAAAGCTATAGAACTAAAAATTTAAAAAATGTTACATGCAACATTATTGTTGCATGTAACATTTTTACAATTATTCATTCAAAACTGTTATTAGTTAAGTGCCCACTTAGAGAAAGCGTTTTTTTTATTTGTTTTTTTAAAAACGTTTTTTTAATGGAATGATATACTCTCGATATATCTCATTGAGCAATTGTCATGACAATTTGCTACAAAAAAGTATTAGTACTAGTATTAGACAACTTTATTCCCAAAATAAGTAATTTTTCAAATATTTCGAAAATTCGAATTTCTGCACCATGTAATTTCGTTTATGCTATTTACACGTGCATTATAGTTTGCGAAATATACGTGTTTTTCCTCCCCCCGGTAGGGGGTCCATCACTTAATAATGAAAAAAAAACATCCCCCAAACGGCTAACTTATATTTGTTTGGCGAAATATTTCGCAATTATCTTGTGAACGGTACACGGAACGGTTAACCTAATTAGTACGCGGGACTATGTTCAGTAACACAGCGCATAAAAATATAAGGAGGCTAAGTGGGGTGCTTTTGAAAAAGTGAGACTCGTCAATCGTTTCAGGAGAAAAAAGAAAACAACCACGAAAAAACATCTAGGAGAAAGTTCCTGAATCGGATTGCTTGTTTGTTTAAGAAGAATCATTGTTAACAGTTGAATTGCAATTACAATTTGATTATTAGGTTATTTAATTAAATTTATTCAAAGACAATTGCTTGAAAATTTTTTTAGTTGTAAATTATTTGTATGACTACGACTACCAATTGATCCCACTAAGAACCCAACAAATTAAATTTAAATACAAAACGAGAGTAAAAATATCAGAACAACATACCGTGACATTTTTAACAGTCATGTTCAGAGTTAAAAAAATGTTAAAAAAATATATATACCGGAACCTCATGTAAGTTTGGTTGCATATGTACTCTATTAAGGTTGACCTGTATTTTCTAAAACTGAACATAGGGATTTTAGACTATATTCAACGAAATAAAAAACTCACTGTATATACACTAATAAAAATGTAGATTTTCTGCAAATTATAACGAATTAGTGCGGCCTATAGGTCATTATATTGGAATTATTATATTGTCATTGTGTTCCGCGGATTTTGACATTAATTTTAAAGTAAAATAATTAAAAATATGGGAATTAAATTAAGATTAATTATTATAATGTTCCATAAAAGACACCAATATTTGAAATTGCGTAATTTAGGGAAAACGTATCTGCCTGCCACTAGCCCTAGAGCTTTTAATCTCGTTTCCCACGAGCCTTCTTTTGAAGAAAATAGCATGATTAATAAAGCCAAAATTTGCAGATAAAAAACATATAATGTTTCATACTGAAAGCACCAGGCTTATGGACTTAAGAGCACCAAAGCTTCTTCACTTCAAACACTACACAACTACGTAACTTGTAATTCGCAACTTTCTCTGCGTCACCTACGATGACACCAGAAGTCGCCCTTCGGTGGAGGCGCCGGTAACAATCTTTATTTCCACCCTTTTAGTAAATGGCATTTTATAGGCTTATTTTATAGTTTTTGGTAACCAAGTAAACGATAAATTATAGGAACAGAACTGTAATAGTTTACGGGCTTGTATAAAAAACCTGTAATATTTTACAGGCTTGTAGAAGAGCAGACAGATTGAAAACTAATTCAAATTTTATTACAAGCACCTAAAAACTAAAAATGGTTCAGGCTTATAATTATACACATTTGAAATCCTTGTTGAAAATAAAAGACAAAGCTGTAGTCGTGATGGCAGTCAAGGGTTCTTCGTTTTCTTTATTAGAACCCTTCCCATTGCAAAATTGATTAATTTTTGCTATTTTTCACTGGATGATGGGGGTCGCTTCTGCGTCGCTAGCCCCACAAACTTCCAGCTCGCCCGTAAAGATTAATTTACAAAGCTTGTCACGTGAATAACTATTACAGTTTTCTTCTATCCCTTATCCAGATCTAATTTTTAGAAGCATTTCAAAAACATGTATTTATAATAACAGAATAACGAAAACATGGCAGCGTTATATATAAAGGCAACAAGTGGTACATTCGATCATACCATAGCGAAGGTAATTAGACATGCAGATGTAATAGGCCAGCGTTTTAAATAAATTAACAAAAACAAAATTACAAAATTACAAAATAGCTTCTAAGGTAGGATTTTTTTTGTAATAGATAATTCAGAAACATATGTTGCTTGGAAATGTTTTCATGTTTTCATTGATGGCTTTAGATATGTTTAATAAAGAAAATATGTTAGTGGACTTTTTTAAGTAGTTTTTTTAAGTCCAAGGACCAGGCTTGAGCAGAGTTTTGTGGCCTAGGAGATATTTCTGATTTCCCATTATTTTAGAATAATGGGAATATTCGTAAATATTCCATGAATATTGGGAATCATGGTCTCAATATTGGGACCAGGGCTATTATGGAATATGACTTTTGAGGCCTAAGAGTTATTTGAAAATTTCCATTATTTTATAATAATGGAAATATTCGAATATATTCGAGGAATATTGGGAATCATGGTCTCAATATTGGGACCAGGACTATTGTGGAATATGACTTTTGTGGCCTAAGAGTTATTTAAAATTTTCCATTATTTTAGAATAATGGAAATATTCGAATATATTCCAGGAATATTGGGAATCATGGTCCCAATATTATGACCATGACTATTGTGCGATACGGCTTTTGTGGCCTAGGAATTATTTCGAATTTTCTATTATTTTAGAATATTGGGTATAAGTATTCTAAAATATTCCATGCATATTGGGAATGATGGTTTCAATATTCTCAATATTCATGGAATATTTTAGAATCCGGATTCCCATTTTTCTAAAGTAATAAAAAATTAGCAATGACTATTAGAATAATGGGAATAAGTGTTCTCAAATATACCATGGATATTGGGAATTACGGTCCCAATTACGGTCAGTGACAACAATCAGTAGATACTGTCTAATTTTAAATAGTTTCTGTAAAATCTTCAGAGAGTATTGTCGAAGTTTCGATTTTTGTTGCAAAAATTATAATTGTCAACGCCAAATTTTCAATGAGTGCTATCAAAATTTCAATGATTACAAGATTTAAATGTTTGTTATCAAAATTTCAATGATTTGTATAAAAAAAAATTATTCGATAAAATTTAGCGACATGGTTAACGCTTTATTAATTATTGTCCAATTTTAAATAGTTTAATAATAATGAAAAAAAAACATCCCCCAAACGGCTAACTTATATTTGTTTGGCGAAATATTTCGCAATTATCTTGTGAACGGTACACCACCTAAAAAAAATATATTTTGGGTAAAGTTGATGGAAACAAAATTTTGAACAATAAGTATATTACACAGTTTGACACAAAAGCAATAGTTCGCAAGGTATAGAGGCCGAATAGATTCCGATACCACATGGCCAGGTTTATGAATGTCAACAAGACAAAATTCGTTATGAATTGTGACATCAGTCATATCAGGACACGAAATGCCTCCAACCTCTGTATTCCCCACCACAAAATAACGATATTTAAAAAAAAGCTCATTACATGGGTATCAAAGTTTATAATAAACTTCCACGAGATCTAAAAGTAGCAACATTCCAATACCTATTTAAAAATAAAGCAAAGAAAGTGTTTTACAGATCATCCTTTTTATATTTATGATGAATATTTTACCTATACCAAACAGACAGTCGAAGTGGTGGAATAAATTTTGTTTATTATTATTTACTTACTTAAACGTTAGTGTGTAGTTCATTAATGTGTATAACCCTAAGATAATACTCATAATTTTAATAGATGTCATTACTTTTATATATTGACAATGTAATACTCTGTAAAGAGTCAAAATACTAATAAAGTGTATACTGAATACTGAAAGTAAAATTATCCAGTAAATCCAGTCAATTACACTTTTTGCAGGAATAAATTATATAGTTTTGAAACTTTTCAGAAGTGAATTTTTTTGGTCAACATAAGTTATCACAGTTTCGAAAGATAAGCATGTTTCGTAAACTATTGTGCACGTATAAACCGCATAAGCGAAATTTCGTAATGCAGAAATTCGAATTTTCGGAATATTTCAATAACTACGTATTTCAAGAATATGAATAGGAATATTTCATAAAATATTCTTTTTTTATAGTAAATTGTTATGCCAATTGATCTATGAGATCAAACAGTATGTCATTCCATTACAAAATATTGAAACACACTTGATTTAAGTGGGCACTTAACTAATGGCATTTTTGAATGACTAATTGTCAAAATTTTCTGCTACAAAATGTATCAGTCATAGATGTACCTTTCAGGTACAATTCGATGAAAAAAAAGTTTTTATCTTATTTGTAAGAGAAATTGAAGCCATTTTTCATAACGTATTTTTGAGGTCAAAATCTTGAATTCAACCATTTGCTCGGAAAGCAAAAAAAAAAGATAGGTGCACATGCATCTCTACAAAATATATTTCAAAGTAAACGGGAAAGCCAAAAACATAATAATATATAGAGTGTTCCATTAAAAAAAAACAAAAGTTGATAGCTACTTCCGGTAAAACCGGAAGTGATAGAAAGCTTAAAAGAATTTCACCTGAGCAGAACGGAATTAACCATGTTTGTATGAATTTTTTGAAATTTTTATTTTATCGGGAACCCCATAAACTTTTAATGGTCCATTAGCGTGGGATACCCTGTATACCGTGAACGAGTGAACCGCGAACAAGAGTTCACTGTTTAGAAGTGAACTCAATATTCTATAGAACAAACTCGATACACAATTCAGAATCCAGAACACATAATAAAATTTCTACGAAATATTTTTAATGCTCAATATTTATGGTTTTCGAGATGAAAACATGTTTTACAAAAGGCATATTCTTTTTGAATCAGATTTTTGAATATAAGAAAGAAGAGTTTCAAATAAAGTATTGCAGAATACTAAAAGACATGTAACAATCATTTCTGAAGATTTTTATTTTAAATTCAATATATTGTTCCAAACTTACAAGATAAAAAAATCATTCACACTTTTACAATGAAATTGAACAATTTTATTACTAAGAAATGTCTTCGCCAAGGTCATGCTGCTTTGGTAACTGAAATACGTGTGAGCGTTACTGTTATCGGTCACTGTTTCAATCACTCGTGCGTGTGTTCGTGTTTCGTGAAAGGTGGGACAGGAAGCGGGCCGGGCGATAGTGATGCAAATGCGATGAGATTAGCCTACGTGAATGTCGAATTCGTAAACAGGAAAGAGGCGCTTTATCGGTCGCTTATGTGGAGTTGGAGGTTTTTCGAGCAGGGCGTGGGAAAATTATTCCTCTATTCGCGAGGTGATGATTGTGTGTGAGGTCGTGGTGATAGATTTGAGGTCTTCACGAATGTTCCCTATTTCAGAATAAATCTAAATTATTTTATGTTAGTATTATGGTGCAATTTGAAATTTCAAAGTGGTGGTGGCTAGGGATGTAGGGAGGAACACTTGATAATTGAAAATTTGAAAAATTCCCTTGAAAAATCATTTGAGGCGTTTTTTCTTTAATCATGTTAACTTAAACTCAAAACTTAATGCGACTGGCTGGATTTGAAATGAGCACACGGTATATATTGTGATGGAATTTAGTTAGTATTTAGTTTAGTTTAAGTATTAATAGAGTTAAGATTTCACATTGACAATGTATTAGGTCCTACAACATTATCCTAATTAACCTAATTAGTACGCGGGACTATGTTCAGTAACACAGCGCATAAAAATATAAGGAGGCTAAGTGGGGTGCTTTTGAAAAAGTGAGACTCGTCAATCGTTTCAGGAGAAAAAAGAAAACAACCACGAAAAAACATCTAGGAGAAAGTTCCTGAATCGGATTGCTTGTTTGTTTAAGAAGAATCATTGTTAACAGTTGAATTGCAATTACAATTTGATTATTAGGTTATTTAATTAAATTTATTCAAAGACAATTGCTTGAAAATTTTTTTAGTTGTAAATTATTTGTATGACTACGACTACCAATTGATCCCACTAAGAACCCAACAAATTAAATTTAAATACAAAACGAGAGTAAAAATATCAGAACAACATACCGTGACATTTTTAACAGTCATGTTCAGAGTTAAAAAAATGTTAAAAAAATATATATACCGGAACCTCATGTAAGTTTGGTTGCATATGTACTCTATTAAGGTTGACCTGTATTTTCTAAAACTGAACATAGGGATTTTAGACTATATTCAACGAAATAAAAAACTCACTGTATATACACTAATAAAAATGTAGATTTTCTGCAAATTATAACGAATTAGTGCGGCCTATAGGTCATTATATTGGAATTATTATATTGTCATTGTGTTCCGCGGATTTTGACATTAATTTTAAAGTAAAATAATTAAAAATATGGGAATTAAATTAAGATTAATTATTATAATGTTCCATAAAAGACACCAATATTTGAAATTGCGTAATTTAGGGAAAACGTATCTGCCTGCCACTAGCCCTAGAGCTTTTAATCTCGTTTCCCACGAGCCTTCTTTTGAAGAAAATAGCATGATTAATAAAGCCAAAATTTGCAGATAAAAAACATATAATGTTTCATACTGAAAGCACCAGGCTTATGGACTTAAGAGCACCAAAGCTTCTTCACTTCAAACACTACACAACTACGTAACTTGTAATTCGCAACTTTCTCTGCGTCACCTACGATGACACCAGAAGTCGCCCTTCGGTGGAGGCGCCGGTAACAATCTTTATTTCCACCCTTTTAGTAAATGGCATTTTATAGGCTTATTTTATAGTTTTTGGTAACCAAGTAAACGATAAATTATAGGAACAGAACTGTAATAGTTTACGGGCTTGTATAAAAAACCTGTAATATTTTACAGGCTTGTAGAAGAGCAGACAGATTGAAAACTAATTCAAATTTTATTACAAGCACCTAAAAACTAAAAATGGTTCAGGCTTATAATTATACACATTTGAAATCCTTGTTGAAAATAAAAGACAAAGCTGTAGTCGTGATGGCAGTCAAGGGTTCTTCGTTTTCTTTATTAGAACCCTTCCCATTGCAAAATTGATTAATTTTTGCTATTTTTCACTGGATGATGGGGGTCGCTTCTGCGTCGCTAGCCCCACAAACTTCCAGCTCGCCCGTAAAGATTAATTTACAAAGCTTGTCACGTGAATAACTATTACAGTTTTCTTCTATCCCTTATCCAGATCTAATTTTTAGAAGCATTTCAAAAACATGTATTTATAATAACAGAATAACGAAAACATGGCAGCGTTATATATAAAGGCAACAAGTGGTACATTCGATCATACCATAGCGAAGGTAATTAGACATGCAGATGTAATAGGCCAGCGTTTTAAATAAATTAACAAAAACAAAATTACAAAATTACAAAATAGCTTCTAAGGTAGGATTTTTTTTGTAATAGATAATTCAGAAACATATGTTGCTTGGAAATGTTTTCATATTTTCATTGATGGCTTTAGATATGTTTAATAAAGAAAATATGTTAGTGGACTTTTTTAAGTAGTTTTTTTAAGTCCAAGGACCAGGCTTGAGCAGAGTTTTGTGGCCTAGGAGATATTTCTGATTTCCCATTATTTTAGAATAATGGGAATATTCGTAAATATTCCATGAATATTGGGAATCATGGTCTCAATATTGGGACCAGGGCTATTATGGAATATGACTTTTGAGGCCTAAGAGTTATTTGAAAATTTCCATTATTTTATAATAATGGAAATATTCGAATATATTCGAGGAATATTGGGAATCATGGTCTCAATATTGGGACCAGGACTATTGTGGAATATGACTTTTGTGGCCTAAGAGTTATTTAAAATTTTCCATTATTTTAGAATAATGGAAATATTCGAATATATTCCAGGAATATTGGGAATCATGGTCCCAATATTATGACCATGACTATTGTGCGATACGGCTTTTGTGGCCTAGGAATTATTTCGAATTTTCTATTATTTTAGAATATTGGGTATAAGTATTCTAAAATATTCCATGCATATTGGGAATGATGGTTTCAATATTCTCAATATTCATGGAATATTTTAGAATCCGGATTCCCATTTTTCTAAAGTAATAAAAAATTAGCAATGACTATTAGAATAATGGGAATAAGTGTTCTCAAATATACCATGGATATTGGGAATTACGGTCCCAATTACGGTCAGTGACAACAATCAGTAGATACTGTCTAATTTTAAATAGTTTCTGTAAAATCTTCAGAGAGTATTGTCGAAGTTTCGATTTTTGTTGCAAAAATTATAATTGTCAACGCCAAATTTTCAATGAGTGCTATCAAAATTTCAATGATTACAAGATTTAAATGTTTGTTATCAAAATTTCAATGATTTGTATAAAAAAAAATTATTCGATAAAATTTAGCGACATGGTTAACGCTTTATTAATTATTGTCCAATTTTAAATAGTTTCTGTATACATTTCAGAGATTATTATCAAAATTTCAATTATTTTTGTCAAAGTTATAATGATCAATATAAAACTTTCAATGACTGATATCAAAATTTGAATTATTCCACCATTTCAATGTTTGCTGTCAACATTTCAATGATTTCTATAGAAAATTTGGTAAAAAAATCGATGACTATTGTCAACATTTTATTGATTACTGTCCAATTTTAAATAGTTCTGTAAAAATTTCAATTCAATGTTTTCTGTCAAAATTACAATGATTTCTGTAGAAAACTTAATAATCAATGTCAAATTTTCAATGATTACTGTCAAAGTTTCAATGATGCATACATCAAATAACTAACTTATAAAAAAAATAACTAGAGAAAATAAGAACTCCACATAATTATTAATTTATTCCTTAAGTAGCCTAACTAGTTCACTTATTCCACCTTAATTTCACAAGTAAACATCAAATGTAATATATTGCAAAACGGACAATTCGTTATTACACAGGTATTACATAGATTTTGAACGAAAGCATGTATACTTGATTAACTGCTAGTGTCATGTTCAGTATAATCGGGACCATATAAACTGCAACTGTGCCCCAGGCAGTTTTTTTGTTAATATTATTGTAATTATTGTTTGTTTTGTACCTATCTTCGGGCACAAACAACGCATCGTGAAACAGAATATCACATTAATAACAGCAAGGCTCCATCAGGCTAGGTTAATCAGCTCCTATCTATGCCATAAGTTATATTCATTTCACAAGGAATTGGTCAGTAGCACAACTGACAAACGAGATTAATCAAAATAATGAAACATCAATGTAATTATATATTTTATACTATATTATTTGGAATTTTTCTGTAACGTAGGTTGCGAATAAAAAGAGATTAACATAAGTCATATTTTAAACCAAATTAGAGATGCTTGTTTACTGTAATGAAGGAAGCAACTTCGGAAATATGAATCGTTTTCGACTCAATCCCCGTGAGCGTCCAATACACGAACAGTACACATCACCATTTTCATGCAAATTTGCATGTTTACGGGGCCATTTCATAGGAAATTAAGACGTTTCCGTGAGAACTAACTCCGCCAACAAGAGACTATGCATACTTGGTTGCCTACGTCTAGATACCACACGCTGAGCGCAAATTGTGTCAAGACATGGACTGTATGCTAATTACCGATTATTTATGGTATTGCGGTGATTTCCATACACGGCGAGCAGCGCAGTTACCAGATTAGGTTGCCATTGTTTCAATTGCGGGCGTAAATGACCGTGGAAAAATCCAAGAGAGAGATTAAAATAGAGTAGCGATTTTAAAAGGAAACACAACTGCTCGCTGCTGTGTGACTAATTTTCATCGCTGTTGCAATCACACAGCCGCATAAATGCGCGAGTACTGTGAAATATCTTGGGGGCAATTTCTTGTGTTGCTCTATAATTTCAACTAAAATATAAGTAAATAACATTTTAAGATATTACGTGTTTTGCAAAAAATGAGCAAAAGCGCCGAGTATATGAAAAAAAAATCATTACTACATTTAGAATTCAAATGTTTGCATTCAAGAATAAACTGGTTTAAAACCTTTCGCTGCAACAAAGAAAATAAAGTAAAAATGTTTTCATTAAATTTAAATTAAAGAATTCCAAGAAAATGTGTAAAATATTTAGGTCTTATAATGTGCCACAGGGAAGATAAACATCTTTGTACGGTAGCCATAGCCACCCTAGGGGACCCAAACTGGCTAATTTTTTACACGTGAATTTGAAAAATAAAAGTTGATGAAAGTTGAAAGTCAGTGGCTTCGAATTTTACCTATACCTAAAAAAAACGAAAATTAAATGGCCACCTATGCTTTGTAGAGTAGTTTTATAACTCTTTACGACCATATAAAAATGTCATGACATAACGTGCATAAGAAGCATTCATCGCTGACTTGATATCCAATTATATGGAACACCTTAAGCAAACACCCTGTATATGTCTGGTTTAAAAGATATGCCCAGCAGCCCTGTAGCTCTTGTCGCGTCTCGTTGCACGTTTGATTAATAATTAATTAATATTTATGACGAGCGAGATGTCATCGGCGCTGCCTTTCTATTTTAAATGGCATGCATTGGTTCAGTTAGGAGTGTGCGTAAGGAATAGGCATTGCCTTGTAAGAAATGCCATAAACGTATTCACGGATCGTATCGGTGCTCTATAATTCATTGTGGAGATCGAAATTATCATTAATAAACCAGGAGAGTAAATAATGCCAAAGAAACTTTCTTTTGCAGTTTGTGTGGATTTGTTTGTATTACATTACAGCGTTTTACGCAGTTACATTTCAATAACGATGAACAACACTCTAGAAGCAGAGATACGCCCTAGTTAAATGACCAACATTGTATTCTTTAGACTCATTATTATTATAATAATTATCACTTTTAGCCTTATATAGCCTTCATTGCCAACTTCTGTAAATAAAGTTGCCTAAGTAAAAATTCAATAAAATTTAACTACATCCACACAAAAATTGGCGGGGACACGTAGATTCGATTATTGCTCAGCGCAGTATTTAATTAACACACAAAAATTGGCGGGGACACGTGGATTCGATTAATGCTCAGCGCAGTATTTAAATTTCCTATTTAGTTTCAAATATTGACTATTCTAAAGCACTTCATTATGAAATTTGCTAGGGTAGTACCCATTATAACAGTAATTGACGTCCTGAAGTGAAATAGCAAAATCGAGAAATTCTTCTGCAATCCCCCGAGCATTGTTAATGAGATTGCAACAGCTAACGGAGACGATCTAAGCACAACTAAGTATTCGTACTATGTTTTCTATAACTCTATAACTATCAAATACATTTTGAATTTTGAATTATTATCTTGAAGAGATTACAACAGAAAATTGTGTCGATATATCCAAAAATATATGTATATCAATTATATCTTAAATCATAAATTATTATAAATTAATTACTCACTTGAGTGGCATATGGTATAAGTAATTGACACCAAAATATTCTAAATTGTACTGCATTGTGATTTAAATGAAAACATTGATTAATTGTTAGTAGCTATCACTCAGGGTGAAGTAATAAACGTTTTAGTTTTGGCAGTGCTAGTTTATGGTGACTTCTTCGTGAAATATGTTTAATCAGCAGAAAATAAATCACTTTGTCATTTAATCAATGTGTTGCTCTACAAGTGTAAGTTCGGCTTATGAAGTACAGTCGTGTTAAAAAAATGTGATCTACATAGATAATTGGTTGTTCTAAGTCGTGTTTAAAAATGTGTTTGCAGAAATAGGTAGTTGGCTGTATATTTAGTCAATGGTAGATACATTTCAGAACTGTCAAAGTGACAACTAACAGTGACACAAATATTATTATTGTATTCTTTATATGAAAATTAATTACTCTAGATCTTTAGTGTATTTTTTATTGTACCATTAAACGTTTATCGGTGGTTGTGTTTTTACTCAACAATGGTTCGCATTGTATCATTAATTAAATTGATCTAGATCTAACCTTTCAAAATATTTGTCTGAACAACACCTTTTTGAACTTTGTGAAATCAAGTCACATTCACAGAGCAGAAATACACTTTATTGAACACGCCTGTACATATTTAAAATCGTTTCATATACAAATTTTCTATAATGTCGTTAAATGTATAAGTTTTCTTAAATATTTCAATTATTTATATTTAATTTCCTTAAAAACTTTTTTCTAAATTCGTTAATTGTTCGTATTTTCTTATACATATTTGATAAATGTGTTAATTCCTTTTCCATTATAAAATATTTCAATTTACTTCAATTTTATTCATTATTTTGTTAGTGTCTCTACTTTGTTAAATATTTATTATTTTAAATTTGCTTAAATATGATGTTTTGTTATTTCATAAAATAGTATTTTTAATAATTATTATTTATGAATCAAATCCAGAAAAAAAACAATATTTTTTATGATACTATACAGGGTGTTTGTACTTGATGGCAAAATTTACTTTTTGCTCAGTTGGCAGATAGCTTAAAGTTATGGAGCTCTTAAGACAAAAATATGATAAGCGTTCCCGTTCCTAAGCATTAGTTGCATTTAAACAAAGTCAAAGAAAGAAACAATTGTTACAATCAATCAAAATATTAGCCCACCAAGATTTATTCACTTAGCCTACCAAGTGAATCACTTATACAGAGAGCGCATAAAGTATTAAGACCTGGCTTTATTTCTTCCCCTGTATAAATATTTAAAATCCAAGCCTGTTTCCTAATTTCATTTTAACTGACGTTGTTTTGAATGGCAACTAGATGCATTCTGCACATTGAAATAATAATTTAATAGTTTTACTTTAACGCACTTTTTCTCAATTTTTTCAAATGTTACATATTGAAAATGTTATGTTGTTGAAAACATAATAAAAAGTACTATCAAAATCAACAATAAAAAATATAGGTTGTCATTTAAAAAAAGGCTCATAACTTCAAAACGGAGAGAGATGGAAAATTGAAAATGGTCTCAAAATATTTGTTTGCAGAATCATTTTGACCCGTTGAAGCGTTTTTCGAAAATTTATACAGGGGAAAAAATAAAGCCAGGTCTTAATTCTTTCGCTCTCTGAAAGTTCCTTTAATATTGTCTTTTGAACTTTCTGTATACAGGGTGTTAAAAAAAAGTAAAATATTTAAAGGGATAGTAGTATGAACCACAATAAAAAAAGTCTTGATAAACATGGGTCCTCAAAGTAACGGTTTCAGAGATATGGAAGATTATTATTTTTTACCTCCTTTTTCTATTTTGCCAAAACATGCATTTTCTTATCACAGTTGGCTGATATTTTGTGAAATTAACATTCAATATTTGACAGTTGTTGTTAGTGCATAAGACTTGTTTTTTTATTGTGGTGCATACTACAAGTCTCTTCAATACACTCTTTTTTTAACACCCTGTATAAGCGGTATAAGCTTCTTTGATATAAAGATACTTTCGACTGAAATTGTATACAGGGTCTCTAAAATGGTGTCCATCCTTTATACGTCACATACTACTAACCAATATGATTCTAACGGGCGGTTCCATAATGGTATTAAAGATTCCTTTAAACCGAAAAGGCGCCTTTAAGTACTGTAACGTGTTCCATAATTTATTTTTAAACGTCTCTTTACAAAAAAAGTGTCTTTTATCATATGGAACAGTCGACTTTTCTATTAAGTAAGCTGTACATAAAGGAGACTTTTCTGTGATATTATGGAACCAGCCCTAAATCCATTAAAAAAAATCCTGTGAAGGCCGATTTTGAAGCTATAAGCTATATTTTTCCAAAAATATCAGTTTCAATCATATAAAACGGTCGAATGTTAAATAAAAGTTTCTCTTTATAATATTTTTCCAAAATTTCTGTTTCAATCATTTAAAACGGTCCAATATTGAATAAAAAAATTGTTGAAATCAATTTTTAACATAAATTTTAAGAAAATAATGGGTATTTATAAACTTCGATTAAGGCAGGAACATATCTGGCAACTATGGAAGTGCTTACGTAAGTACTTACTTTTATATTTTTATAACCCAAGCCATGAAAGTGATTACTCTTTTTTTCATCTTGACAACAACTTATTTGTCATTTTGTAATCGATTTCGTACTCTATCGGGATTAATAACACTGCCACATAACGGATGGACACATTTTTTGAGACACACTGTATAAAGATTAATTAGTACACGTCCGGACACCCTGCATATTTCAGTAATATCTGTATCTAGGGGGGCTTCGAACCGATATTTTTTCGTTCCTGTTTTCGTTCCGGTTCAATAAAAAAAAATCGGTTCGGTTTCTGTTTTCGTTCTGGCAGAAATAACGGTTTTTTCCGATTTTCAGATCAGTTCCAGTTCGACGTCCTGGTTTTCAAGATTGAAAATAAAATTTATTTAACTGTATGTTAAAATTGAATACTTTTGTGAAAATTGTGCTTCACTCAAATTAGCTTTTAAATTGTTTTGACAAAAATACTAAAATATACACAAATTTAAATGTGAAAATACCTAATTTAAAAAAAATAAGAATCATTTAAAATCTAAAGTGCAAATTCTTTTAAATTTTCTACACTAAACTCTTGAATTTGGTGAAAATTATATAATAATTCTCATTATATAGTAATAACATGCATTTTTTTAACAATTCATTAAAATGCTGGTCAAATAAAATTATTGAGGAATAATGCGCAAAAATCCACAAATTAAAACAATACAAATTACAACTGAAGTGGAGATATTGTGTACGAAACCGAAATCAACCGATATTCCTTTTTGTGTTCGGCTCCGGTTTCGTTCCGACAAAAATAATGGATTTTTTCTGATTTCAGGTTGTCGGTTCAGTTCCGGTTCGAAGCCCTGGTATTTTATCTATAGTAAGTTTTGATAAAACAATGAAGATTAATAAGGAGATATTCGTATCGCTACTATAAAAACCTATATGGATCCTATGAATTCATTGCAAGTTTATAGTGGAGAGTTCACGAGAAAAAAGCACTCGATGCGGGACCAACTGTCTGGTCTGCGACGATTTGGATCCTTTCCAATCAAGATTCATTTCGTTTTATTTCTGTTGATTTGTACAGTGACTCAATGAACACATGTCGGTAGAAGCTTATAATTAGAGGTATGACAAAAAAAAAACAATACAAAACATATATACAGGGTGTTACGAAAGTCCCACTAAAGCTTCAAGTAACTTTTTCTGTCATGAAAAGGTGGTTTGTAGAACTATTTATTTGTTCTCAAAAATGCAAACAAAAAATTTGTATAAGCAATCTTGATGTAAATTATAGGCCCTCAATAATACGATTTTAATATTGATATATTTTTTTTAATGTTTTTTGTTTTCAGTAATGAGAGGCGTAAGGTAATGAAAACATGTAAACTTTTGAGTATTAATTATATCTTAGAATTATAATATAAAAGACGAGGAAACACCTTTGGAAATAGCAACATTCTCTGAAGAGGTAATAAAGGAGGAAAAACCGCAGGAAATACCAACATTCCGTGAAGAGGTGATAAAGGAGGAGAAAGCTTTGGAAATATCAACATTTTCTGAAGAAGTAGTAAAGGAGGAAACACCTTTGGAAATATCAACATTTTCTGAAGACGTAATAAAGCAGGAAAAACCTTTGGAAATTTCAACATTTTCGCAACATTTCGCGACCTTGATGGTCGACAATGGTTGCCCGAAAATTGTCATCATAACATGTGTAACATTTCGACTACAAAGTTTTTCGCTGTCTCTTGTAAGAATTCAGTTCAATTCAAAATATTTACTTTAAACTAATATTGCGATGGTGATATATACTTTCTTCTGGGAGAATATGGCGGAAACTTTCGACGCGTACATGGTTTTTTTTATTTTCTCTTGACGTTGAAAAAGTTATGACGTCATTCAACATTTTTAAAATAGGAATACAATAATTTTATTGTACTTTTTGATAGATCTTGTGATTATCTAAACAAAAATGTAAAAATGTCATTATCTCATATGATACAAATTTTTACAAATGTTTCAAGCAAAGCCAAAGATTGGAAATTGGATTGTAAAAAAGGCAAGTTTATTGATTGAAAGGCATTGAGTCACTCAGCCGTAATAAAAGTAGCACGTATGTAATTTTTAGGATATTGGACATTTTGAACATTTTTAATACTTGTATTATTTACAAATTAATTAGTTTTTTTTTATGATTTGTGAAGTTTTGTTTTTGAATTTGAATTTAAAAGATTCAAGTTAATTTCTTGTAGCCTCTACAGAATAAGACCCGACAAAAATATATTGAGCACTACAACATAACTCACGATTAAAATACACCACGTGTAATCCAGGGTTGAAATAGCCAAATTCATCATCTCATTCTATGTCATGATGCGCCACACCATTTCACAATTAAAATCGGTAGAGACGCGAATGTCACACCGCGTGAGGCTTTGAAGACCTGAGTTCTTGAACAGGTTCGTAGCGGTCACACCGATTTGTTACCGAGTTCTCTTAATTAAAACGACATCCAGTCTACGCCATCAATAAAACTTACAAGTCGTAAATAATTAAGTTATGAAATATTATTTTTCTATTTTGCGTTTAGAATAAGACGATTCTGGCACCCAAATGATGTCATTTGAGTGTTAGAATAAGCGGTTGGTGTGCTAGAATAGACTAGATAAATTTACTGCATTGATGTTGGTAGTGGTAGCGTTGATGGTAGACGTTGAACTGTCAACTGACATAATTTTCTAAGGTTTTTTGTGCAATTTGCCTAATTTTCGGCGGCGTTAGTGATAAATTTTCTTCAGTATTTATTTTCAAACAACGCAAAATTGCGAAAATAAAATCTGACGTTTCAAATTAATTTTTTTCCACACCCGCCTAAATTTACGCCACACAACCACCACAAAATCCCCTAGATTTAAAATTTTCATTTTTTAATTTATAAAATAGTATGCTGCGGCAAAATACAAAAAAATAGTATAAAACACTCGTTGCAGAAGGTCCTTCAAGCATTCATGTGTTCTTCAACTCGCTGCTACGCTGCTCGTTTCGGAATTTCAAATTCGTGCTTGAATAGATGCCTTCTGCAATTGGTATTTTAATATACTATTAAAAAACGACGACTACAAGTAATTGTGATATTGATTTGCAGATTTTGTAGCAAAGAATGGGAAATCAAAATGTCTGTAACATTCAGGTGTATTGTGTATCAAAAAACGTTAGCAGTAACTTGTACGTTACTTGACAACATCACATTCAAATGCCAGATGCATTGATGACATAAATGCATCTGACATTCGAATGTGATGCTGTCAAGTAACGTATACGTTACTGCTAACGTGTTTTGATACACAATACACCTGAATGTCAATTACACAACATCTATGAAATGTGTTCCTGGTATATGCTAAATAAATAAATACCATAGATTACAGCGTAGGCCATAGGTAAGGTGACCAGATCCTAACGATAAAAAAGCGGGACAGTTGGTCGGGGTGGGGGAGGGTTGATTTTTAAATTATATAACAAAGAAAGCAAAATATACAGGATGTCTCCTAAAAAACGCCGCTGGCCAATAACTCCATAACTCCCTAACTATTTATTGCCCGATTTCAATAAAACAAAAACAAAATTAAATGTCTCCACACGTTCTACAAAGGGGCCCTAATTTTCTTTTTTTTTGCAGAATCATCTTTCATTTCAGCGATAGTCCGTAGATTTTGCAAAAAAAAAAATAGGGCCCCTTTGTAGACATGTTGAACCATTTAGTTTTGTTTTCATTTTATTGAAATCGGCCAATACATAAAGAAGTTATCACTTGCGGCGTTTTTTAGGAGACACCCTGTATAATATTATATTACAATTTTTTTTAACAACATGAAACATAATATCAAATTTACAAATATAATAAATACGAGGCATGTTTTTAAAGTACCGATTTGTATTTTGGCCGCTGCAGCGACGCTACCAAATACAGATATTGGCGAAATATACACTGTGTATCAGACAAATGGAATAAATTCGATAATAAATAAATGGGGGTGTGTTCGAAAAAACGCTCGGATACGTCGATTGTTATTTTTAGTTGCGCATTTTTTTCAACAAAAACTTTTTATACAGGGTGTGTCATGTGACCGTGGCCAATACCAACTTTCTTATTTTAAATGCAACACCTGGTATATTATTCAATTTTTGGATTCTTCAGAAAATTCTAGACATATTTCATGTACAATGTCCTATACCTATCTTCAACTGTTTCGGAAATATTAAGTGTTTTCAGATTTATTGCAAAAATTAACATTAAAAAAAGAAAATTATTTGATTACAGAAATTCGTTACAACACACTCAAAAACTAATAAGTAATACTGTTTATTTCTTGATAATGTAAAAAAACAAAAAAAAAACAATAAATTTCAATGGAGGAGATGTTCAAAATGCTCGCCGTGAACGTCTTGACAACATCCTAATCTTAAATAGAAATTTCTTCTAACGTTACTCAACATCTCAGGTGTGACCGATCTAATCGCAAGCATTATTCGTCTTCTTAAGTCAGCTAAATCGAGGGGTTTAGTTTTGTATACAATACTTTTGACATATCCCCATAAGAAGAAGTCTAATGACGTCAGATCAGGGGATCGTGCTGGCCATTCCATCGATCCTCGCCTCCCTATCCACCGACTTGGAAATATTCGGTTGAGGTAGTTCCACTTAATATTTCCGAAACAGTTGAAGATAGGTATAGGACATTGTACATGAAATATGTCTAGAATTTTCTGAAGAATCCAAAAATTGAATAATATATCAGGTGTTGCATTTAAAATAAGAATGTTGGTATTTTTCACGGTCACATGACACACCCTGTATAAAAAGTTTTTGTTGAAAAAAATTCGCAACTAAAAATAACAATCGACGTGTCCGAGCGTTTTTTCGAACACGCCCCCATTTATTTATTATTGAATATATTCCATTTGGCTGATACACCCTGTATAAGCTGATAACTTCAAAATAGCGAATAAAGATCACCCCGAAAAAAAACCCGATCTTTCAAAAGTCGGGACTCTTTTCAAACGTCGCGGGACGCGGGACAAATTTCTAAAAATCGGGACTGTCCCGCCAAAATCGGGACGTCTGGTCACCTTAGCCATAGGTTAGGCGATGATTAGTATTATTCCAATTTCAGCCGGCCTAAAAAGATGCTCAAGCTCAATGGTGGCTCCATATCTTGGTAGGTTACTAATGGGAAATAACATGGAAAGTGATCTTTTTAAATAACTAATTTGTATCACTGAATGCATATTTGTTGTGGTATATAGCTATACACGACTAAAAGGAAGATGTATAGTGAGATGGGAATAATTAGGATGGAGGGAGATGCAAAAGAAATTCTAAAATCAAGAAAGTGGAAGAGTTAAACAAAATACAGAGAAGGTTGGATGCAGAGCCACTGATAGCTAAAAGTATAATATGTTTCTGTTTTATCAATTAAGAATATCTAAATATATAAAAGAAAGTGGTGTTAGTTAGACTATTTATAACTCAAGAACGGATGAACCGATTTGGCTGAAAATTAGTGGAGAGGTAGCTTATAATCAGGAGATGGACATAGGATACTTTTTATCCCGTTCGACCGCGTTTCCGTCAAGTCACTATAAATCGTGGTATAACATAAACGCATCTCACATGAAATAACAAAACGCTAACGACAGTGGAATATCTCTCTCTCTCTCACGTTTCTTTTCGGTGCATGATGCCTGATCGACTTTTGTTTATTAGGTCTGTTCGTGTTAAGGAAAATGTTACACATTTCTTACACTTTTTAAAAAACTCGAATTCTGATTGGTTGAAAATTCCAATTCAACCAATCAGAATTCGTGTTTTAAAATTTTCGTACACAAACCTAATTTTCAAACAAACATTTACACGCCACCACGCAAATATTATCGAGCAAATCATGCTTGCTATGGAAATCTGTATCCGCGCGTTACATTGCCCGGACTCTAATCGTAAACAATGCCGCGACCAAGACGATCAAATCTTTCCCGACAAAGCCGTAATGCAAGAAGGATACGAAACATTGCAAATGAAATGACTGAAGAAGCACAAGGAATTGCCCGTGAAGAGCTCCGCGTTAGTATGGCTCGACTTCGTGCTTCTCAATCACAAGATCAAAGAGAGGCAGCACGTGAAACGGCTCGGTTGGCAATGCGAAATCGTCGAGCGAATAACAGAAATGAAGAAGTAAATAATTTTCGACGCAAAAGAAGAAATGTATCAAGTGCTGATTTGAATCGAGCAGCGTTTCGATATGATTGCAGCACTGATTACTGCTTGCATCCTAGCGTTTGCATTGGGTCAATGGACGTTGTTTGCGAGTATTGTGACGCGTTTGGTACGCGTACGCGTTTGGTAGTAAGTAAATTGCTAAACAATGTGATTTACGCGACGATACTCAAAGGAAAATTCGAAGGTGAGGAAGTACTCATTCCGAGGATACCGATGATCCCAAACGATATGCCGTTTGAGTTTAAAAGACTTCAATTTCCGATCCGTCTTGCATTCGCCATGACCATTAACAAATCACAAGGACAATCCTTGAAAGTTTGTGGTCTGAATCTGGAAAATCATTGTTTTTCACATGGTCAATTATATGTGGCATGTTCACGGGTCGGAAGACCATCTGCGTTGTTTGTACTTGCACCTGATAATAAGACAAAAAATGTCGTGTATCACAAGGTGCTTAACTGAAAAGTGCAACCTATGCACCAAAATACATGAACAATAAAGAATCATTAAAATACTTGATTTTTTTATATATTTATATATATCTTTCCAAATAAAAAATAGAATTAAATAAAATCTAAAGTTTGTTTATTTACTGCCTCTAAGGCGGAACAGAGTTCGCCGGGTCCGCTAGTTATTTAACTAAAACTATGTTAATGTTTCTATATTGTTATGTTATTTGCCATATCGTTTATGATATTAAAATTTAATAGAATTATTTTGAGATAGGTTAGTTATTAGATTAGATTATAATTATTCTTCCTCTTTTCAGCCTTCTGTCGTCCATCTTTGGACATAGGCCTCCCCACGTTGCTTCTATTCCTCTCTACTACTTGCTATTTCAGTCCATTTCTTTCCTGCATGTTTCTTAATGTCGTCTGCCCAACGCATTTGTGGCCTTCCTCGTCCTCTCGTATTTTCCCATGGTCTCCAGTGTACAATAAGTGTGTTCCATCTTCCATCGATTTGTCTGATGTTGTGACCAGCAAATTTCCATTTTAGCTTTGCAGCTTCGTCTCTTACATCTTTAACTTTAGTTTTTTCTCGGATCCATACGTTTCTTTTCCTATCTGATAGTCGTATGTGGAGCATCTGTCTTTCCATAGCTCTCTGAGCTGCAGCAGTTTTCTCCAAATTGGCCTTTGTGAATGTCCATACTTGTGCCCCGTATTTAAAGACAGGAAGTATGCACTGATTAAAAATTCTTGTTTTTAGGTACTGTGGGGTACTTCTTGTTTTTTAGGATAAAACTCAGTTTTCCAAAAGCTACCCATGCAAGCCTAACCCTTCTTTTTATTTCGCTGGTTAGTATCTTTGTTTTCGAATAATTCATTTTAAGGCCAATCTTTGACGCTTGATAGTCTAGCTCTCTTAACATCTTCTGTAGCTCTGCTTTATTGTTTGCAAATAATGCTATGTCGTCCGCGTACCTTAAGTGATTTAGTCATTGTCCACATATTTTGATGCCACATTCATCCCATTCCAGATTTTTAAAAACATCCTCCAATGCTTGACTAAATAATTTAGGTGATATAGTGTATCCTTGTCTTACGCCTCTTGCAATCGTTATTGGTTTAGTTTCTTCATATTTTTGTCCTGATGTTGTAGCATTTTGATAGATGTTTTACAGTAGGTTAGTGTATCTATAATCGATCCGGCTATTTATTAGGAAGTTCTTTATTGCCCAATGTTCTATGCAATCAAAAGCTTTTTGGAAATCTACATATGCTACGAATAATGGTATTTTGTATTCGTTTACTCTCTCTATTAAGATCTTCATTGTCACCAGATGGTCTTGTGTACTGAATCTCTTCCTAAAGCCTGTTTGTTCTCTGGGTTGGTAATCATCGAATTTTCTGGTAAGTCGATATGTTAGTAGTTTGGTTAGGAGCTTATACATAATACTTAGGAGGGTTATGGGACGATAGTTTTGTAATTCTCTCTTGTCTCCTTTTTTGAATAGAAGTAATGTAAAGGCTTCGTTCCAATTATCTGGAATTTTCTTTTCTGTTAAAATTTGATTTAGGAGAAGGTGCAGACAATCAATAACAGGTTTTCCTCCAATTTTTACCATTTTTACCAACAGCGGGCAAGGACGGAGTTACTGCCGAAACTCCGTCCTTGCCCGCTACCTTATTGTTCTTTAATTGTTTCAGTGACCTCTTATTTCTGATTTGGATATTTCGGGTTCAAGTTCAGAATTTACGTTCACTATCTTTGATGTAAGTCGATTTTTTACGTCTTCTTGTGGGTCCTTTTTTAATTGGTACAAGTACGAGTAGTAATTTTCAATTATTCTAATAATTATTGTTTCAGTATTTGCTTCATTGCCCTTTTCATCTTTGAGTTTATTTATTTCTGATTTGCCCAGTATGGGTCTTAGACATTTCATGTTTTTGTTATTTTCGATGATGGATTGTACTCTGTCTTCTTGTATTCGCTTTCTTTCTTCTTTTATCATTTTCTTAATGGTTCTATTCAGCCCTGTGTATTCTATTGATTGTCTCATCCCCAGTTCATTCAGTATTCTTTTAGGTTCGACTAGTGTCTTGTTGGTTCGTTAATGTAAATATCTTTTTTGCCCTCTGTTTTTGCTACTTCTTTTGCCATGGTAACTAGTGTTTTTGTGAGTTCTTTTTCTATTCGGTTTATATCTTTCTCCTCCTGATTTATTTTTTCTGATAGACAAGCTCTTATTTTTTCTATATGTAAACTTTTGTGTTGTTGCAGTTTATTCATATCAAGTTTTCCATTTCTGGCCTTTATATTTCTAGTTAATGTCTACGCTCAATTTTGATCTAACCAGCTTATGGTCGCTGCCGGTGCTAAATCTGTTAAGAACTGTTACATCTTTAACAGCGGATTTGTTAGTAGAGAGAATAAAATCGATTTAATTTTTTGTTGTCGAGTTTAGACTATTCCAGGTCCATTTCCTTTGACGCCTTTTATTGAAAAATGAATTGATGGCATATAGTTCTCTTTCTTCCATAAAGTTTATTAGCCTAGCACCTCGCTCATTTCGATTTCCGTAGCCGAAGTTTCCCATTTTGGTCTCATCTTTGACTAGTTTCTTGCCTAGTTTCGCATTGAAATCGCACATTATGATAGTCAGGCGAGTCTTATGTTGATCCATGGCTTTGGTGATATCTTCATAGAAAATTTCCACGTCTTGGTCTTCGTATGTACTTGTTGGGGCATACACCTGGATGATTTTTAGTGTTACTCTTTTTGATTTGATTATGAGGTAGGCCACACGGTTTGATAATCCCTTAAAGGCCTGTATTTTTTTGGACAGTTTCTTATGTACCGAGTTGTGAGTTTCTCACAATCTCTGATTGTTAAGTTAAGTTTACGTTTACGCAAGTGTCTGGAGTCATAAGCGATTTTTTGCCTCCCCCAGATTCCGTGAGGCAGACCTTAGAGGTGAGGGATTTGACTTTACCCACCTGGGGACTCAATTCCTTCGTTTTATAAATCGCCATGATATTTGGCTATATTATTATTAGTTTTGTAAAAATAATAGCACAATCAGTAGAGCTGTATATTATAAAAAGAAAGATTTATAGTAAATCTGTATAAAAATTTAAAAATGATCGTAGAAGGATATACGATATGTCCATAGCTTCTAGCAACCACATAACATTTTTAGCAAGCAAATGTACATATGTAAATGAGCTTGCATGGGCTGAAGGAAATACAACAATGACAGCGCACATAGGGAAGAGAAAAACAGAGCCGTGAAAAGAGATACACATAGTTTAATGAAAGGTCATCCGACCTAAATTAGCGGCGCTGAGAAAAGCGAGAGCGTCGAATTTTAACAGAATGATGACTTGAGTTAACAGTAAAACATTGTTGTGAATTTTATGATGACAGTTCTGTTATTTTATCTTCATAATACAACCATGTGTAATTATGAAGTATATTATTGTACCATAGTTACGTACATAACGAATTTATTATTTGTGAGTCATACACAAATATTTAAAATAGAGTTTTCAGAACGGAACAATTTGAAAGTTATTCAGTTGTCCGCTTCTGGAGGACCTCCAAAGAAACCCCACTTTCAGTTTATACAGAACACGTTAACACGGTACCATTTGGCCATTTCAACTTGACTGCCCTCGACTCAAATATATTCACACATAGATCAATCGCCTCGTCTGATGGTGGTGATTAATTAGCGAAAATTGTCTGCTTAGAAATTCCGGATGGGTACCGTGCGGAGACGTCCCAAGGTCGTCGTGCTACACAAACCGCGATAAATATTTATAGCAGGTTATCTTGTGGTGCGTGGCAAATACCGTTCCCACACCTTGAAAGGTGGCAATTTTGGCGGTGATTTAGAAGCGTTTTTGAAGAGGGTAGTTGGTCGTTCGATACTTATAATTTGGGACAGGCGGATTCTTAGGCATATTTATTGTTTTAGTGGTACGATGGATAAGATACGATTGAATGCGAAACCATTAATTAGCAGATTGGTTTTTGGTTTCCAATTGAATCGAGGGCGAAATCCTGGCTAGTGGTATAATCTACAACATAATATATTACAAACAGTAATATAATTCAAAATTTGTTGATGGGTTAAGTATACATAAGTATCGACAAGTTATTTTTTGATATGGGGATGAATTTCCATTAGCTAATCTACAGTTATTTAATTCAAAAGGTGGAATATGATCGTAGCTAAAAAGTTCGCTTTTTTAGAAATTAATCCCACAATGGGATTAAAACCGAAACGTTTCGTCACTTATATTTACATAAATGGTAATAACAAAATAATATGTTTCTTAGATTTCTCATATTAAGGTTGTCAATATAAATAAAAAAAGTTCTGTATTTCCTTAATTTTCTATTTTTTTTTATTTGTTACCGGTTTCGGAGATTAATCCATCTTCAGGCAAAACTATAATAGATTTCAATATAAATATTACAAAAAAATAACCATTCATACAGAGCTTTCAACTTCCAAGGAAATATTAACTATAGCATAGCTAGACTACTCTATCCATATAATCTGAAAACAGCCCACAAAATTATCCATTCATTAGAGAAACTACTAATTAACAACAAACAAACAACCCATAAAATGGAAAAATCTGGTGTATACATGCTAACCTGCGATAATTGCCCAGCATCTTACATTGGCGAAACAGGGCGTAACTTAAAGACTAGATACAAAGCACACATAAGAGGTAATACAACATCAAACTTTGGCAGACATCTTTGGCTCAATCAACACACTTGTGTCGAAGAAAATAAGATAAAACTGTTACACACGAATAGGAAAAAGGGATGCGACTATTAGAAAATCTGGAAGTACACAAAGATCGTAAAAACAACATACACAATCTGAATGATCAAGTATATAACACTGAATGCCCATGTTCCTACATATATCTCTCATATAATACATAATTTTATTAACATAGACCACCATAAACACACCAACCGGAAGCTATCACTCACACATTCAACAAAGTATAAAACACATTTTACAACTCCGAAACGATACATTCATACCAGATTACAGATAATAAATTATTACAATTGAAAATGCAGAAAAATAATATGAACAAATATATAGTTTGAGCCCATTGACATGTAAGTAAACAATTATAATGAAAACATTAGTAATTAGAAATTCTGGGAATTAAGGAGCATTAGAAAACACGTGAAGCTCACAAACCACACTAATAGATACTAAAAAAAAAAATTATCATCAACACCTAACAAACAACAAATCACCAAATACAACACTCACACATTAACGAAATATCATACTAAATTATATCATGTAAACCCATAGCTAGAATAAGTCAAAATGTAGTTTGTGTGAATTAAATTTATTTAAAAAAATGTACATTTTATGAAAAGTAGCATGTAATATTTATATTAAAACCTATTGTAGTTTGCCTGAAGATGGTTTAATCACCGAAACCGGTAGCAAATAAAAAATTAAAGAAAATTAAGGAAGTACAGAACTTATTTATTTATTTTTATTTTCATTTAAAATTATATGTCTTAAGAGAAGTTTTATAAGTGATTTGTCCGGAAAGTACCATTATTTCTTGAATATAAAAAATATAAAACGTTTTAGCATTAAATGCAAGTTTTTATTTAAAGTACATAGGTAGGCACTTACTAATTTTTGTGTTGATTAATGGGTTGAGTGTTGATCATACACCACAGCTCGAGCTGTGAGTTATTGTCATTGCTTGAAACGCAACGTTGCAATAAATTATAGTTATGATCCCTAATACCGTAATTAATGGTGTCGTTTGCATGTAAGAGTTTTCAATAAATTTTACTTACGGTGCGACGAAGTAGCGGTAAAGTTTGAAACTTGAAAGCTATTGAAGGAGATAATACAGTGATGATGATTGTATTCTTTTCAACAAAGATTATAAAAAGCATGCCAGGAAAAAATGAAACTTCACTGGTTGAACTCACTAAACACTGCAAAAATGACTAACATAATTATAATTGAGTCAAACACCTTCAGATTTGAACATATATTGACTGTAATAAACCAAAACTTGTCTCCTGTAACTAAAATGTAATTTTTAATTAAATAGATTTTAATGCTGATGACGGCTCCCAAGCCTAAACTAGTTCATAAAAACAAAAATGTTTTATTGCCCTACACCTGAGAGTGCATAAACATAGTTCCATTACCTCATAACTCAGGATGGATCCACACATATTCAAATATGATTATAATTAATAATACATTTTTAATTATTGTTAAACTACTGTTAAAAAAGCAAATATTTTTCCAAATATTACTGGTGTATTTTCACACTTTTTTAGATTCATTGCAATGTGTCATATTTGTTTTTTTCTGAACTTTCAAGAATTTCCAATGAGTTCCAGTGTCATTTTTTAGAGTTCATTGTTATTAATAAGAAATATCGTCTTATATTATATGAAGCCAGTGGTAATAAATAACATAAAAAATCACACTGGTATATATTTACATATATACCATATATATATACATATATATACACATACAGTGTGTGTCACTTGAAGTGTTTATTTTTATTTTTCGGCGGATTTAAAATAACTTTTTTCAATATGTGAAACTGGTCAATCCTTGTTGAATGGGTAAACTACATTTTAGCGTTGATAAACAACTAGACTACTGATATCAAAAATTAACGCAAAAAATTGAAGAAAACATATTAGGGATTTTGTTTTCAAACAATTTTTTTTTGTTTTCAAAATCTTTTATTAAGAAAAGTTCAATTACCACGATTAGTTGGAAACTACAAACAAAAAAACGCTCGCCGGGGTGAAGAGCACTATCAATGAGTATACAAGGTGTCCCACAACCCCGTGGCACAAATTTAGGAGCATGCTAAGAAAGGCAAAATAAAATGAAAATGTATTTTTTTCTAATGGCTTTTGTTTCCAAAATGTAGGATCTTAAAGTGTTACTTTAGTAATCTTATCAGTTTTCTTATTAACATTTCTACTAGAGTAGACTTGGAAATTTGATATTTTGCGACGAGTCATCCACTATCAATACATATATTCACAAATAATAACAGTCATCTTCAGTGCCGTAGAAACAGGGGTTATTCTATGGTTATTGCTACATAAAAACTTTCAAAACTTTGTGGTTAGGATTTTTTTTCGAAAAAATAAATCGTTTCTGAGATACTCGAGGTTAAACTAGAAGGAACACATAGCATAATGTAAAAAAACAATTTTAAAAATAATGTAGTGTGTTTAGAAACATTCCATAATTGTTTAATAATATTAATTGACATTAGAAAAAACTGCTGAGCGCGCGTTGCAGCGTAATTTAAAGTTCGGTTATTTACTGAAGAGACCTCGTATAAGCCATGTCCCTGAAACGGGTGCTTATTAATTAATTACACAACCTTGAAAACCGCACGATGCATGAATAATACATACTACAAAGCCTTTACGGATGGAAAAGAAAATAAAAACAAATTACAAAAACATTGTAATTTATAACACGCGACAATTTACTTATCACTAATCTAGTTTGCTGCTATTGATCGGCAGTCAAGGTTCAGTGGTTACACATATCGTGATATATGTATACAAAAATAATTTTAATATTAAATATGTAACTCCATTCCTGTTTTAAAGATATGCAGGGTGTTTCAAATGAAACCACACATATCGCTATTTGCATTTACCAGATGGCAGTTATTTTTCCGAATAAATGGGTAAAAAACAGAAGTTTGGCAATGCGTACATTTTTCATTACTCCAAAAGTGCCTAAATGTCACTGTCTATTTAAAACAATTTTATATATCTAATGAACATCTGCTTTGGTCCTATTACTCCACCAGGGAGTGTAGGACATCTTTCGATGTTTCTGTGACTGATGTACCAATTAAATTTCGTCACCATTTTACTGGTAACGACATTTTTTTCATCCAATGAACATACCTAGAATTAATTTACAAAAAGAGTTTCAATTATAACATGGTCGTATCAATTCCAAGTAAGGCATACAAATAACATTGATTTTTTTAAAAAAATTGACACTTCAACTAACGACGTTGACACTAATGACATGACAATAGATAGATATTGCAGATAGATACCTGTTCCAAATGTTGGCTTAATTGCCAGATTTACTTTTTATAACCCTAAATATGCGCCATCTGGTGAATGGAAGTGGCGATTTGGGTGCTTTAATTTGAAACACGGTGTATTTATTGTTCCATTTATTCGTACGTTCGTTTTTTTAAGATTTATTTTCATTTATGTGTAATTACAGAATAAATAGTACATCATGTTATGTGTAAAGAGGATGAGTCTCCATTCGCTTTATTACCTTCACCTTAGAACTTGATGATCTCTAAGCTATTGGTGCGAAGACGACCTTCTAGATCAGTGTTTCTCAAACTTTTTTGATCGCGGAACCCTCAATACATTTTTCAAAGTTCCGAAACCATTTTGTTTTTAAGCATTGGACTCCGACGTCCCCGTAATTTAATGTGATTTTGAATTAAACATATACCGTCTGTCCCCGGATTGAGTTTACAAGAGAGGAAAAAGTTTTTATTTTGGTTTTAAATAAAAATGTTATAGGAATTAAAATTTCAGCTTGGTCTTAATTACCATTTCAGTTATTACAACTTTCAGTTATTTATACAGGGAATTGGCAAAATTAAAAAAATCTAATGGTTGGCTGTAAACAATTTTTTGTAACCGTCCCTATAAAAAACATCTAAAATTGTCAAATAAGGACTACTTGGTGGCCATAAAATTGGCCTATACCTGCCGATCTATCGATCTCCAAACATTAAATTTAGCCAATCAGTAACAATGCGAAAAGAATAAGCCAGATAACGATCCTATTAATACATTAAATTATTCTTAAATCAAAACAAAATTAGATGTATATAATTATTTTTTTCCAAGGCCATGTATAAATAAATCAAAGTTTCAATAACTGAAATGGTAGTTTCAGACCTAACAGGAATTGAAATTCATATAGTATATTGGTTTAACACTTAGATTTTATAGAATTTAACAAAAAAATCATTAAAAAATTGTAAAAACAAATGATAGTGATTATAAATACAAAAATATGAGAGCAAATAGAAAATAATTAAGACAATCCAACTCCGATTTTCTGTGAAAAAACAATGTGTGGTGTAGTACAATCGCCAACATTGGAAGTGCAGCACGTTTTTTTCTACGACCGCGATATGGACATTTGCGGATGAAGCTGTTGTGCATCTGTATTTGTACTTGTACGTGCTTAAACCTCGATTACCAATAAGGTCGAAATTCGCTCTGAATTATTGCTTTTCGTTGCACTTCGAATGTTGGCGAGTGTACGTTCCCGAGAATATGAATTTAGACCTGTAAAAAGGGTTTATTGAGATCTATGTATTATATCGATCTTCGGAATTTTCGGAATTTTATTACAGGTTACCGGTAGAGGCACGCTTCGTGTGTATGTCCACAGGACATTGTCGAGGGCTGGTACCGGAAACTAAATAGACTTTTAGACATAATCGGTAATATTTTACTTTGATCGTGCAAATAATATAAAATAAAGATAAAATTATTTGGTACCGGTCCGGAAAGTCCCCCCCCCCCCCCCCCCCCATTGAGTTATTCGCTTCAGAATTGACAATAGAGAACCAATGGCCGCAATAAATCTTTACCAGGTCAGAATTCATATTCTCGTGAACGTACTAGACCAACAAAATATTATTCAGCGGAAAAATTCTTGTCAAAATGAAACGTCAAATGTGATTATCAACTATCACAAAATGATCATTAATTAGAAATTTATATAAGGATAATAAAAATTAAAAGCATAGTTGTAGTAAGTAGGACCTTGTGGTGGTGAATTATTTATATTCTTTACTATAGCGCTTCTTGTCGTTTCTACATCCCTAAAACTTATAACACAAATAATATCAGAGACGTAGTCATAGTCTTACTTTTACTACAAAATGTGTTCTCGGGAAACACTCGAAGCGTTTGCTGTTTGAAAATAAAAAATATTAAAAAAAAAAATCATATAGTCATTCATAAATATATTGACAAAAGCTGCTTGTTTTTTTATGTTTGATTGTTTTAATGATATTTCCATTCATACACTAAAAATCCCATAAGCGGCAGTATTTTTGTCATTATGACAGCAAAAAAAGTTTGCCCAAACTTTTCCAGCGACAAAACGGAACCTAACGTTTGAAAGAGTCTGATTTTATGATTGTAGTAAGTCTGCATCATCGATCTCTAGCAACCCTGGCATGATAACCAATATTGTAAACAATTTTTTCTCAAATTTAAGTTGTCATAAAAGTATCTAATCTGTGAAAATTTCGCGATTTGAGATTGGAGAAATTGAAAAAGCCATCAACAATAATGTACCTCGCTTTACTGTGAATTAACAATAAACTATTAACAAAAAACACGAAAGTTCTGAAAATCAAGTTATTTATAAGAATTGTGTTTTTAACAATTGTACTTTTCCGTTAAATGAAATAAACTAATTTACACCTTATTTGTTAATTTAGTGATTTACATATTCATTAAATTGTCTTACCAAATTACACTCAGCTTTTTTTTGGGTCGAAGTAAACTTGACAATTATAATTTGCGTTTTGTTACCTTTAGGCAGTTTAACTCAAAAAATGCTAGAAAAAATAACTCGTCCTACGGACTCGTAATTGTTTCAAAGGCAGTTTTTTCGATAAATTGCCAGGCAACAAAATTCTCACTGAAATGTCAAGTTTACTACGATAAAAAAAAGCTCTCGTGTAATTATAAGTGACAAATTTTGTCGGGAAAAATCAGACCACTCGTTATATTCTATTTAAATTGAAACAACAAATGTTAAATGAGAAGAATGCTGCTCCTTCTTTAATTCCTTCTCGCAAAATGTGGCGTTATGTTTGATAATTAAATTTGTATACTGGAGGGGCATCAATTCAGATTCTACACTTTGTTTTAAACGCGGTATATCTTGAAAATCCAGCTTCACATAAATAAAGCAATGGGCAATACAATACGAATAGCCCGTTACATTTTAAGATTCATTACATACAGCTGACCAGCCTATAAGTTCATTTGGCGTTTCTCCTATATTGAAACAATTTAGCACCTAAAAATTGTCTTGGTCATTCAAGTTCGGAAGTAATCATTTAGTGATTTGATCACCACAGACTTCTTTATCCAAGCTACATCAGATTCTTCTCATATTAAATGACTGTAATTGATGCCGTCAAATGTAAAGCAATATACCAATGAGCATGTTAAAACTTCTCTTTGAAAGACGAAATCTTCGTTGGGACTCAACTTCATACGAATCTGTAAATGAATTGTTTTTTTTTTCTATATGTATAACGTAATATACATCGATCTCTCGGTGTATTTCTTCATCTTTATCTGATGATGAATTTAAAATATGAGGCAGTGAAAATGCCATGACCTAAAACCTACGCAAATTGTGTAATACTATGTTTATTGTAAATTCTATAATACTCCCATAATATAATTAAAAGGGCGGAAAGACCCCTTCTGGGGTCGATAGCCTTAATAAAGATCGTTATATATAAAATTAAAATATAGAACAATATTATTTCGACTGTTTTAATATCAATAGTTAAATTATAATGTACCACATGTAAATTAAACACAATTATAATCACAACACAGTCTTTACGAAATGTCAAGTTTTTGGACCATTAACTTGTTATAAAATTTTGATCTTTAGTATATTTAGAGGTTTATGGGTGCATAAGTGCTATTCGTTTTCTGAGAATACGAATTTTAGCATATTTGACATTCTAAAAGTCTTTTAACTGTTTTTCATCTTTTTTTTTACCTCCGCGCCAATTTTCCGAAATATTTTGAATTGACATAAACCTAATGATTTAATGTGTTGATGTGATTCTTTTTATACATATTTCTGTTTCTGTAGATTTTTTTATTAAATAACAATTGACGATGTTAAACATGGTCAAATGACGATGTTTTCTGATTTTCGGATTTGCGGATATCTGTAGTATTTTCCTGAACTGTTAAAAGTTAAGTTAAGAATTTTGAGTCTATTTTAGCGATTTACTGATCACATTATTGCACCAAATGCACAAAAAAAAGCTCCTTGAATTAAACTACACCTCATAACACTCGCTCATCAAATCATTCATCCATTCACTGCTAAATCACATCAAAAATAATATATTGCAACAGATAAAACTGTAATGTTAGGCAAGGCAAGGAAAGACTCCACATGGGGTTGATAGCCCAATAAAGTTGTTTATATATCTAATCACGTTTAAGTCTTGTTAATAGATAAGCTTTTCATATCATAAATATAATACTGACTTTTTAAGGCAAAATATGCCAAAATATGCATTTTTAGTGTTACGAAGTTTTGACCATAAATCTTGTACTGATATTTCATATTTAGGCCCAAGTTGCATGTTAGCCATGAGTTTCACGTAATTATTGCTAATCTCTAAATTTGTGAAACTAACACAACTTTGTGTTTCATGTTTCATTTCTAAATTTATAACGGAGAATTTATCATGGTCAAATATTCGCTATATTAGCTCAACATTTGATATTTGTTTTAGTACACTTCAAAATTCCATAAGTATCAATATTTGTTATCAAAATAATAATAAGTTTTCTTTTACTAATAATAAGTACTACTTTTTACTAATAATAAGTACACATGTCATTAATTGACATGTGTACATTACAAAATAGTACGTTTGGATATCAGTATGTACTACACTTAATTACATCTTGCATGTTTCCCTTTCAACTATTATAGCTTGAAGATCTTTTACTCGCTAATCTCTGCAGTTTTACTTCCTCATTTAATGAATGTGCATTGTACCTATACTTTTATAATTTGTTGAGAGATCGTACCTAATCTCTGCTTTTTTACCAAGTTTCAATTCGGACAACAATGAATGCAAACGGGTGGTCACGGTTATAGTATTGTTGGTCGGAATTCGGGTAATTAATTGTTATAGAGATTAAGGAGAAACGGGGCTCGTGTTAAAAGTAGTATGCATACGTAATTGTGCGCGAAATGCATGGCGCCCACATGCCTTCCGAATTGGATGGTTGCTGTGCCCCAGTTTTGCTTATGGACTTATGGTCTAATGGTTTGTGATGGCGCAATTCACTATTATGCATATCTGAATTGCAACTAATAGCATGCTGTATTTATATTATTAAAGTAGGTGGGATGTAGTACTTCATTTTGAATCTTGTTATGCATTAAAAAAAATGAGAAGTTAGAAACCGTTAGAAATTTAACAAGTTTATAGAACGATTCCCTCGTAAGTAAAAAAGGATTGATATCAATTTTCACTCTTATTGCACTTGAACTTGCATATGCACTTAAATATTAATTTCTTCCGAAAAAGCTATTTCGTATATTATTTTCTACAATATTTTCACAAGCTCCACCTCATCGTTTTTAAATTGTTTTTTTAACTTACTGGCTGTAGAAAATAGCCCGCTCTATAAAGCAATTTGCTATCATGTTAATAATAATATTTCAATGACTGAATAATTCGTTGTCAAGTAGCTACGATGGGCCTTTCGCATCGTTCGAGCTAGTGAATTCACACTGCAGATTACCAATTGAAAACAAACACAATTATTGTATTTTATTTAGCTTCATTTGTGTTCAATATTCCATGTAAACTAATTGGACTTACTTTGAATGAAATCCGTCGAACTCCTCTTGCTGCTCGCTGATAGAGGCGTCTAGGTCCAGATAGGAGCCATAGTCGCCATCCTTGTAGAGCTGCAGGGCGGCATCGTCCAGCTGTAACCGAAAAGAGTACCATGCATGAGTGAAACGGCGACCGGCAAACAGGTAGGAAGGATAAAAACGCCGACAGGACGATGATTAGGTGTTTCCGTGTGCTCAACTCTTTTGACACGACTTGAAATGAGCACGATCAGACCGACGAATGCGATGTTAACAACCGAGAAGAAATGCAAAATTGAATCGAAACTAAAATGGTTGAATATTTGGCATTGAAAAAAAATATATGCTAATTTATTTCGTTGCAAAAACTAGTGTATTAAAAGTGAAGATGTGATGACACGATTTTCATTTATGATTACATACATATTTGTTTTCTCATTTCTAAGCATAACCACATTTCTATCAATTAGGGCCGGTTTTACAAACGTAGAACATGCTTGTACCTGGTTCAATTACCTAGGATACAATTGTTGACACAATTCTATCCTAGGTAATTGTACCAGGAATAAAGATGTTCCACGATTGTAAAACCGGCCCTTAGAAGGTGATAAAAATAACAAGTATGTTCTGCAACATCTCTTCGTTGAAACATACCGTAGGAATTATATAACGTTTACGATGGTTCCTCCTCAACATAGACTGTGTGAGGCACTTTTGTTGGTATGCTTAAAAAATAACTATGGCATATTTTTTTAAAAGATCCACAAATGTCGCAATTTCTCTCGAAAGTATTAGTGGCAACTCTGTTTGTCATTAGTGTTTCTCGAAAACGAAGTTAGATTTCAATAAGTATTTTTTAAATAATTTTTGTTTTTACCAACATACAACAACATGTAATGCATCTTTATATATATATATATATATATATATATATATATATATATATATATATATATATATATATATATATATATATATATATATATATATATATATATATATATATATATATATATATATATATATATATATATATATATATATATATATATATATATATATATATATATATATATATATATACCGGGCTTTTTTTTCGTTTTTACACATATGATTGACAATGTATAACTGGTTGCCTGCATCTGCCCGCAAGGAATTTCCTATGTGTAATTCTAAAAAAAAAATAGTCAACTCATTAGCGGCGTCGGTGCAAGCAACCTGTCAATTTTGGCATATGTTACACAGAGAGGTTATGTTTTTATTCAAGACAATACACGAGAGTATTCGTAATGTATCAAGATCAGCTGATATGTCAACAAATGATTATTTTCTTTGGGGTTACCTGAAAAGTAAAATTTTTAATGACGTACAAATACATAACGTAGATGAATTGAAAGGCCGTATACGTACTGCATGTAATGGCATAAATCCACAATACATTACGAATACTCTGCGTGTCTTCAAAAACCCTGTCGTGTATTGCCTTGAATAAAAACATAACCTCTATGTGTAACATATGCCAAAATTGACAGGTTGCTTGCACCGACCCGCTAATGAATTGATTTTTTTTTTTTAGAATTACACATAGGAAATTCCTTGCGGGTAGATGCAGGCAACCAGTTATACATTGTCCGTCATATGTGCCCGGTATATATTTATATATATATATATATATATATATATATATATATATATATATATATATATATATATATATATATATATATATATCTATATATATATATATAAACGACTATAGTTCTCTAAATGATAGGTAATAATGCTAGTTTCTATTAGCGGTTATAATTATTGACAACCGGTCGGTTTCGAGCAAAATGTTTTACTGAACTGTATAAATTTAATTTGTTATAAAGTTATTCGACAACACTGCCATTACAAATGTACAAATTCAACGGGAACCCCACCAAATTCTTCTTTTCGCTGGTGGTTGTGGGGTGCACCTAATCCTATTTTAATTTGTGTTAAGAATGTCCGCTTAAGAATCATATAATGCCAGGTTCGCATAATACGTCATATCTCGTGTAATTATTTGTGTCTTTTATAATTTACATATGTTTCCATTGTAACAATTATTTGTTTAGCGTTTTTGGGCAGGCAAACGTAATAATTTAAGTTGCAGTGTGCCACCCGCGGAAACACTTTAATGCAAATATTTAAAAAAAATAGGTTTTTGGAAACATATAAGGATATTAAAGTGTTTAAAAATTTTTTTGCTATTATCAGTTTTTCAAAATTAAATTTCTTATGAACCTGTTATTATTATTGATTACTGAGCAATATCACTTGTATTTTTTTTTTTTTCAAATTAAAGAGTTCCTTGATTTCATTCATGATAAAGGCCAATTAAAAGGAAAATTGAAAAGAAAAAATGTGAAACATTTATAAAAAATATTTTGTTGTTGTCAAGATATGTGTTTTATAGGAGGTTTAATTAAGCATATACCTATAACTTGTTGTGTTTTTAATATTATTAATAATCACTATGATTGGCACTGGTGATAATTCATAAATAAAAAATCATGAAATAATTTGTCATATTTAGGTGTATTTTAGGTACATAATTAACAGGTAAATACAAATAGAGTACTAAGTACCATATGTTCATAAAAAATCCCATCGGGGATGGTTGTGAGAACTTTAACGTATGTCCGTGAATTGATTCACATTCATAAAATTCAAATCGAATGCCAATGTCAAAAATGTGGCTAAACTGTCGACGAGATTTATTTGTCAAACTGACAAATATTCTCAATTGTTTTTTCCCAATCGCTTAATCAAATAATTTGTCATTTTTAGGTTGGATGTATTTTATGTAAATAATTAAGAGGTAAATACAAAAAGAGTTCTAAGTACCATATGTTCATAAAAAAATCTGGGATGGCTGTGGAAACATTAACGTACATATGTCCGAGAATTGATTCTCACTCATAAAATTCAAATCGAATGTCAATGTCAAAAATATGGCTAAACTGTCGACTTATTCCAGAAAACTGGCAGAGTAGATTGAAAAGGGAAGCTTCCGGATCACAGCGCGTGCGCAGGAAGTCATAGCAAGACGCTTGATAAACGAAGCAACAAGATCATTGCGACGACTTAGACAAGAGGTTAGTTTATCACTTGGCACTTTTCAGAAAATTGAAAATCTGAAACAAGTCACAGACATGCGTTTGAATTTTCACAGCCACCCTTGATTGATTTTTTGTAATGAACATATAGTACTTATTATCCATTAACCATTGTTTTCCAAAACATACCGGCCATATTTCAAACATGTATTCTAGTACTAATTAATAGTCGAAAAGTCCACATAAATGTGTGTCCTAAACGTAATCCTAACGATTAATGTTTATTTAAAAATGTATCATTTCTTTTTTTTCCTAATCTAACCTAATGCATTATTAAAGTAAATATTTATGTGTTTTCGTTATGGTTTGCGACATACATCAAAATAAATTTAATGGCAATTGTAAAAAATAATTGTCATGGACTCTGTGGATAATAAAGGATAACTTCACTACCGATTTTGGCTCACTTTACTGTGTTATTATTATTTTACATAATGTTACTAGATAAGAATAAGTTAATAATAATTTAAGGTAATATTCTGTACTTACTAGTACATTTTAGATTTTAGATTTTTCTACCAGTAAGTAGAATAATACCTTAAATAAATAACTGGTAATATGGATAAAACCTTAAACTTAATAATAATAATTTTCATTTTCAACATTTTCTCTCTTACCGATAATGGGGTGTATTATGTATCATGATCTGTAGATATTGTATATAATTGTATATATGTGTTAGTGTGTCTATTAAATAAAAACATCGTCGAAAAAAAAAAACGTTAACAGTAACGGGTACGTTACTTGACATCACATTTTACATAATGTTATTAGATAAGAATAAGTTAATAATAATTTTTCCACTCCCTGCATGGTAAGTACACTATTATAACATTGATTTAGTGGAAGTAAGTCCCACTTACCGATAAAGCTTTGGTTGCTACGAGCAACGGGAAGTAAGTAATCACTTACTTCCCTCAGGGAAGTAAGTAAAATATTTTCAATAGCGTTCTTTCTCTGGCACCACTCTTTAAAACACTTTTGATAACACCCCTTCGACTTCTCCGGCAGTAGGAAGGAACAGGCAGCATCTGCAGCTTCTTCAATTGCCATTTCTTGTTTATTTTCATTGGAATTCATTTTACAACTGAACGAATGCAATTTCTGACATTCACACTTTGTTTGAAAAATAGTCTGGGCAACCAAAGCCGTACTGACATTTTGTTCATGTTGCGAAAATAAATTAATCAAACACAAACAATTAAACCAACTTCAGGAGTGGAAAAACAGTTATAAGCAATTCGAGAGGTAAGTTTTGACCAGTCTCGGTCTTTATTGCTAGCCCTCGCTGTCGCTCGGGCGCAAACTCGACCTCGACTGGTAACGGACACTTACCTCTCTTAATGCTTAAATAACTATTAAGGTATTATTCTGTAGTTACTGGTAGATGTTAGATTTTTCTACCAGTAAGTACAGAATAATACCTTAAATAAATGACTGGTAATATGGATAAAACCTTAAACTAAATAATAGTTATTTTCAATTTCAACATTTTCTCTCTTACCGATTATTATGCCACCCATATATAAAAATATCAGAATTGAGCTAACAATATCTGAAGGGGCAAAAGTTCAGCTAACACTATAATGGGGTGTATTATGTATCATGATCTATAGATATTGTATATATTTGTATATATGTGTCAGTGTGTCTTTTAAATAAAATAATTAAAAATCTTTGAAAAAAAAAACGTTCACAGTAACGTGTACGTTACTTGACAGCATAACATTCAAATATTAAATGCTGCTATGTCATAATTGCATTTGATACTTTATAACGTTATAACTTTTACGTACGGCGCTGGTTGCGAGGTTGCCCATGGAGGCGCCCCAGACGCTCTAATTAATTCAATCCCTTCCCCACCTCTGACCATAGGGTTTCGTGTTGGCGAACATTAATTCTAATTAATCGTAGTAAGATCGCACGCGTGGTTGGTCAAATATTTGTCTGCGACGAAGCCGGTAAAATACCGGTCCTGTGACCGCCATTAATGCGTGGTTTGTGAGTTCAGTGACCCTTTGTGGTTTTTGTGGACCTCACCACTCTTAGTGGTGGACCACTTGACTGGACCATACGATTTCAGGTTACATCACTTATCGGCCGTTTTAGATCATTAGGTAAGACTTAGCTCTCTTTATTTCACACGTGGTGTTACTACCACCCTCTTTCTTTAGGCCGTTTCTTGTGGGTACCTTCACCACGAAACTTCCCTACGAGTACGACTCTGGGTTGAGGGATTTCAACCCCATAGAGTCAAAGGGACCATGAGAGGAATGTAAGCGATTGCGAGCCTCCACTTCGAGGAACAAAACAGACTATTTTAATTTATCTTGTTCACTTTTGACCTTTTCTTCCTCTTGAATTTATAAATTTATACGTAATTTGCGCCATTATTTTTGTATCAATATTATGAACAATGTAGGGGAAACCAGGGCAGAACGGGGTACCGGGCGAAACGGGATTAGGGTCACATCAACCGCGGGTAAACTGGGGAGACAAGCAAATCGTATTTTAACTTCCAGACAGAGTCAATGCTTAATTGCGATTGTCAATTGTCATTGTAGCTCTGTACCTTGTGCAGGTATATACTGACCTCGTCAAATTTTCTAAAGATATGTAATATATTGCTGTGATTTAAGCTAAGTCGTGTTATTTTTGTTTTTTATTACAGTGATAATTATTCACGTTGTCCATCATGCATTTCTTTGCAATATTCTTTGCATTATATACAAAGAAATTACTAGAATTATTTTAATTAGCACTTACTTTAGAAATATAAACGGTGTCCTGAAACTCTCCTGCCAAACAGAAATGCCACATAATAACGTCATTTTATGTCGATTTAACCTAAATTACTTTTATAAAAAATGCTTCCTAAGGACAACATTCATTAGAAAAGTTGACCATTTTGAAAAAGAGTTAGACTTATTTTACCATCCTAAGACAACACAAATAACAATATCTTTTTGAAATCAAAATAATTTTACATTTGTAAAAGTCAGTAAATGTCATTAACGGCTTAGTCATTGCACTTTCCAAGAGCTCTAGATCCCTTGGGAAGCATATTTTTATTAAGGTAATTTAGATTAAATCGACCTAAAATGACATCTAGTATTTCCGTTTGGGAGGAGAGTTTCTGGACACCCTGTATACTAGGGCAGAATGCGGTATACCATCACTTTTCGCCCCATCCCGTTCTACCACATATATAGTATAGACATGGACATGTAAACACAAGTTCTCAAACATATCTGATCTTGGATCATCTCCTGGTTGCTCTAGGATACCTGACAGCCCTGCAACACCAGGGACTTGTCTTTATTGCAATGATCTGTATTCCAAATGGATTTTAAACTGGTATTCTTGTGAAAATTGCAAAAAATAGGCACATTTATTGTGTGCTGGCCTAGAGAGCGATGAAGATGAATCGGTGCACATTTACCAACTTTGTACTAGGTAGAATTATTATTTAAAAACACTCTAACATCTGTACCCTATTCTGCCCCGCACATGGGGCAGAACGCGATACGTTTTTTTTTAAATCATGTTTATGTATTTTTTATCATTTCATTATAATATTTTGCAGCAGAAACGTTATACAGATTATAACCAATAAAGACTAATATAACTTTTTTTTGTGATTTTATTCATTTACATCGTCATATCTCTTCACAAACGTTAGCTACCACGTTCTTCCCCGATTTCCCGTACGTTGTTATTTTGTTGTAAGGGACGTTACCGATTCAACCGACATACCACACTTTGGGACGGGTTTGGGACGTGCGTCTGTGTATACGAACGCAGAGTCAAATCTAATCGCGGAATCTGAACCGCGGTATAGATCGTCTAACGCGGGCCTTTGGTTTTTGTACAATCCACCATTTTTCCATATTTAATAAATGTATGCTTTGTTGATTTAAGTTTACTCTTCCCGAGTTCACCCTGCCACATTGTAATTAAATCACATGGAGCCGCACCCCCAACTAGTTAAGGCTGAGCGACTGTACATGCCGTCTCCACTCAGTTAGCCAGGTCCAAGGTGGAATCTACAGGGTTGCACGACGAACATCGACAACAAAGGTGGAGTATAGGAGAGAAAGGAAGAAAAAGGGGGTTGCAATTTGAATGTGATGTTGTCACATAATGAACACGATGCTATTATCCTGTAATACACCTGATTATGACATTTTCTGCATCCATTACTTAATTCTCATATGAAAAACTAAGAAAATACGTTACTAAGTACATGTTATAAGCATTATAGCGTAAACCACACAATCTCAGCCGTCGACCCCATAAATACACTCCCAGATTACATTGGAATTCGTGTTAAGTGAAGAAGCGACAGCGGATCCGTGTGAACAAGCCACAATGCACCTAATTAAAAATAGATTACTCCTGCTAATGTCGCCGTGCGCATCCTTAATTAGCCTAAATCGCCATTTCATGCAGGAAAAGTCTTCCAGGATTCCCAGGAAACCGGACGTACCCATTAGCTTGATAATCATGACCATCTTATGCAATTTCTCTCCCTTTGAATGTTGCAAAGAATTGATCATTTATTGTATTGAGTAAATTCAGTGGCATAATAAAGAGATAGACACAGTGTTTGCTCATATGTTTCAAAACGTACTCAAGGCATTGAAAAAAAATGAATAAATTTAAGTATTATAACATGAAATTAAAATTACTAGGTCTAGTTTTTTTTTAATATCTAAACCGTGTAAGTAAATGCTTCGTATATTGTCAAAAGTTTTGTACCATTTTCTACTTTCAGATAAAAACTTTGTTTAGATATAAAGGAATGATTTGTTACTGGTAAAAATTAATAAAGAAGTAAGAAATATTGCCAAAGCTCATAGGTCATCAAAATTGTTACAACATTCACTTCATTGATATCAGAGTTTATTTCCAGTAGTCTTAAGGAACCAACGTATTGCGCGCCGACTTCAAGCATCCAATTTGTTGTAACCTTGAAGAGCACGGGCGTAATTGCTACCTTCGCGGCGCTCTTTGCGCGAAAGAAAAGAAATCGCTGCACTTCTTAATGGATGGTCGCTGAGCGAGGATTACTTTTTACATTTCACCCCTGAGCCGGCCCAGACGTTTCTTTCTCACGTGAACCGCGTATTTCTACGCTCAATTCCATAGCGCAACAGGACGCAAGAGAAGAAACTAAAAGAACAAGTCTGGATTTGTCTGTGCTGAAACGACGGAGAAGCTAATTGGTATTACATGCGTGGAAAATATGTTGGGATTTCAGAAGTGGTTGTAGATAGGCCAGACTAGCTATAATTCATGCCAGGCTAATGATAGGTCAGTTACGGGAACCGGATGTTTTTGAAATAATCACAAAATGATTGAAATTAATTTTACCTGAAATCGCCAAAGAAGTGAAGACTAGTACAGTAATAAGTAACTAATATGTACTAATAGTGATAGTTTTACCTAACCGTACTACTGCTTTATAAGTTTGAAGGTTTTTATGAAATAATTCAATTTATATCAACAGCAAAATTTTATTTTCTAATTACATATTAACTTATTAATGAGAAAAATTAATATTAATGGTAGTCAAACATTAGAAATAGGTATGGAAGTAGAAACACTTATCGAGGATTTGTTCAATGCAATACGACATTCAGGTGATGGGTCTTGAACATACACTAACAATTCAAACTTACACTAACATTATATGAAGGGATTATTTCCGCTTGGAAATATTTCCGATTTGCTCAATAATTTCACAAGCCTTTGAGTTTTCTTGATGCCATTAGATGCTACCTGATTAGCAATAGAAATTTTACTCTGAATGTTTAAAAGTGTATGAAAGCTATTACTGGACTCAGGAGCTTAACAATACTCGAAATTTTGGTGGTCATTGCTGGCACCAGGCAGCTGCAAGGGACGGCTCGGCGCACCTGTCCACTATATTATCTCCCCTTTTATCTCTTCAGCGAAGAGAAAAATGACTTCAACGATCGTCCATCAGTCGAGCTCCTCTCCGCCACATTAATCGCCATTGCGTCGCATAATTATTAATCCTGCAGAGCCGTGACGACTCTGCGAAGAGAAAATTGAGATGGCGACAGCTCTATTATATATTACACAATATATAGGGTGGTTTTTCAGCTGACAAATTTTGAGAGATGAAAACTAATGTAATTTTAAGAAGAAAAAAAAATATATATATATATTATTTCTGTCCTATATCGATCAGTTTCGGAATTAGAAGATTAGTTTCATCTCTCAAACTTTGTTGGCCTAAATAATCCCCCTGTATGTATGGTTATTATCGTGGGAATATAATATAACTCATACCTAAAACAGTGACCTCATAACAATACGGTTTCCATAGTTACGCATGTATTAATAACTAATAATGCTGAAAATACAACTATACTCTAATTTGTCTAAACTGGCGTTCACGTCATCAAAATAATAAACATAATAATGATGACACAATTTTACAAGGTTGCCAGCTGTCCTGGGTATTTAAAAATGGCTGCAATCAGCTGTTGCGCCCGTGCAATCATGTGCCACAGTGCGCGGTTCGTATAAAATTCGCCGACTTCTCTGCCGTTAATCGTACATATATCAATCTTGTGGTTATGGTTTAACATCTACATTGGCAAAATATGCATTGTAATAATCGATCAAATGTAACAAGTTAAACGTCAAAGAAATTTGGTTATACACACATGTATGAGCATGAGTTAGTGAAAAAGATTTGGCATCGTCGCCGAAAAAATATCACGGCCGCCAACATAACATGATTTATTACATGATTGGCAGGCGAAAATTGTGTCCGCGGTTAATACACCGATTACCTATTTGTATCCACCGGTGATCAGTGTTATGTAACAAATGATCCTCAGATTAATTTCGATTCTTAAACTATTGTTATGCATATTATCGAAAACAATCACGTTGGTACGAAAAAACCTCATCACACAGATGTTTGATGACGTGAACGCCAGTTTAATAAAATTAGAGTATAGTTGTATTTTCACGATAATACCACGAACAAATGCCGGTCGCCATCACAATTTCGAGTCCCACACAACGATCGTAACGGGGACGACCACATACGATAGATTAATTATATGTCACGACGATATCCGAACCGATCGTCTTATTTATCGGTTGACTAACTTGCAAACAATGGACACGATTCGACGCACTCACAAACAATTTCTTGTCGGCCGCTAATAAAAACATAACCCGAAATGTCAGTGTGTCTCTAGTACTAGTATGTACATTAATACGTATTAATAATAAATTGAAATATGCGTTAGAAATCACATCTTGATAAATAATATTAACGTATGCGTTTTCATCCTAATAACCAATATTACTTAAAATTCATTTCTAAAGTTGTTGTTACCTCTTTGAGGTTTGACGGTGTTCGTAATTTATTAAATATTTTGAGATAGAATACAGGGTGTTAAAAAAAGAGAATAAAATATTTAAGGGGGTAGTAGTATGAACCACATAAGAAGAACTCTTGATAAACATGGGTAATCAAAGTAACGGTTTCTGAGATATGGAAAATTATTCTTTTTTACCTCCTTGTTTTATTTTGCTAAAGTTTCACTTTCTTATCATAATTGACTGATCTTTTGTGAAATAAACAGTCAGTATTTGACAGTTGTTGTTAGTGGACAAGTTTAACAGCTATGGTTGTTTACTCTAATGCAGAATTAGTCGACATACATTTCGTTTCTCCATCTCATTTTTCGATTGCAGTTAGAGAGCATTTAGACCAAACTTTTCCACGTAGATGGGTAGGAAGAGGTGGACCTATTTTATGGCCTGCAAGATCGCCTGATTTAAACCCTCTAGATTTCTTTGGGGATATTTGAAAACATTAGTCTATGGAACTCCTGTAAATATCCTCGAGGAGCTGCATATAAAAGTTAATCAAAAGTGCCAACAAATCCGAGCCATTGAGGGTGTTTTAGAAAGAGTTCGAATATCCTTCAGACAAAGATGTCGTGCCTGCTTGGAAATGGAAGGAGGGCACTTCAAACATCTTCTGTAACTCTGTTCTTTGTTTTTTCTAGAAGCTCCATTTGTTTGTTTGCACATAATCAATAAGTAATAAATAATTGCAAATAGACAAACAAATGTTTCAAACAAGAATAATTTTCCATATCTTCGAAACCGTTACTTTGAGGACCCATGGTTATTAAGACTTTTTTTATTGTGGTTCATACTACCTTAAATATTTTACACTCTTTTTTTAACACCCTGTAGTATAGGCGTATATTAACACCCTGTAGTTTTTGCTTAGTAGTTATACTTTTTAATTAATACTAAATATTAAATTTGGTTATCTTTATTCACAAATCGAGGGTCCTATGAGAATTCCAGATTTATTGCACTAAAACTGCTTTACCACACATCAACAAACCAAAATAACTATACATCTGGCTTCGTATTAAATGCAATCCTGAAATTGATCGCAATTATGAGTGCCGCACAAATACTGGACTCCAATTTCCTGCGTGACATCGCATTTCATAGCTCACCTAGCCGCAGGTGAAAGGCTCGTTTAAGCACCGAGTCGCTCGCTCATAATTCAATTACGAAAGTAAATCTAATTTGAACGATAATGAACGACTGTCTGACGTCTATACTTTTCGCGGTTACGCAACACAGCGCTCACAACACATATCTAATGGAACAGTAACACGATCCAAGGGCGGAAGCCTCATAATCTCAAGTGAAATCCAATTTGGAAGCTGCAACATCACAGCCAAATGATTGATGATTTTTAATAAGTTTAAAATATGGTTTAAAATGGTTTAAGACTTAATATGTATTACTTTGTCATATGTTGCAAGTGTGCGTTCACTTATGCGTTAGGAAATACAGCGCTGCTATAATATCAGATGTGTTTACAAGCAATGGTATCCTAGGCGATGCTCTATCTTGTAAAGAAGTAGATGTTTCTAAAAAATAAATGCAAAAAAGGAAAATCTTGTTTTATAAAATTAACGGGAGCATGTTGATATTCGGAAAATTTTGTTATCTCTTTGAGGGACTTCGTTTTTTTCTTTTTATTTGATCGAAGATGACGTATACTTTTAAACTAAATATCTAATGAGATGAGATATGTGCGATGGCAATTAACATAAGAACAATAATATTTTAAGCTTACTTTTATTCGAGTTGGACGATGTGCTTGTTTCAAATGGAGAATACTTGGAAAATCCATATAAATAAAGTATCTATGGCAAAAGCACTGTGAAATATGTTTCTTCTCTTCAAAATACAGACATTGTTTGTGAAGGTATGTCTTAGAATCTAACAAATACTTAGGTAGATATTCTATAGCTCGATCAGTAACTCGATCAGTAAAAATTACCATTTTGACATTTCTTCATACAAAGAAAATTACTTCTGAGTAATTTTGTTGCATATTAAAGATATTATCATATATTCAATAATCAATATTCAATATCAATAACTCAGAAGTTATTTTCTTTGTATGAAGAAATGTCAAAATGGTAATTTGTTATTCCATGGCAACTTAATTTTTAGAGCAGCCCACAGCAGTTTGATTTTTGCTACACATTTTTAAATTATCGATTTTTGGTGGTAAATAATGTCAGATTACCCATGTGTTATACATGCTTGAAATCGGAATTTTTCACTCTTTTGAATGCAATTAAAATCCAATATAGCGGCCATAATAAATTCAAAAGTTGACTATGAAAATTTGGGCATCTAGTAGGCGCAGAAAATGTTTGGCAGTCATGAGAAAGCTCACATCGAAACATGTAAGAGTGCCAAGTTTAGTAAAATTTCCTTCAAAAGTAAAAAAGTTATAAAAGGAAAAGGATATTTCAGCGATCAGCGATATTTCAGGAACTGTGAAAGATATCCGGATTTCGTTTCAGTATATTATATTTTCATTTGACCAACTCTGTATATATCTCCGTTTAATAGATCGTAATGGTGGGCTTCGTAAAAGTGACCACCCTATATACTTAGTCAAAAAATATAGTTCCCTTTAATGTTTCTGATGATTTAATCAGAAATATCTTGTACATGAAAACCAGAAGAAATTCTTCGAGTGCAAGATTTTTGTTATTAAAAATTCCAAAATATACCAATTTTAAGATATTTTAATTAAATATTTAGAATATACCAATTTCAAGATTTTTGAAATAAATTGTTTAAATACCAACAAGCCAATTCTGAATATTGTTAATTAAGTCGTCTAAAATTGATAAAAATATTCTTGATCTACAAATTTTTTTATCAAACCGTCTAAAATATACAAATGTTGAGAATTCTTGATTACATCGTTGGTAATTAATGTATCAGTTGGTGATTCTATTGACGAATATATACTTAGTCTAAATTATTGTACCTTTTAATGTCTCTGATAATTTAATCACAAATATCTTGTACAAGAAAACAGGAAAAATCTCTACGAGTGCAAGATTTTTGTTATTAAATCGCCTAAAATATACCAATTTCAAGATTTTTTTAATTAAATCGTTTAAAGTATACCAATTTCAGGATTTTTTGATAAATAGTTTAAATTCAAACCAATTTTGAAACTTTTTAATTAAATTGTCTAAAATTGATAAAAATATCCTTGATCGAGAAATGTTTGATTAAACCATATAAAATATGCAAATTTTGAGAATTCTTGATTACATCGTTCATAATAAATGTACCAGTTGCTGATTAACTCGCCTAACATTATAAAAAATGTGATTTTTTATATCATTTTAGATGACATTTTTTGTTAAATGTTTAAAATGTACACATTTTGAGAATCCTTTATTGCATCGTTCATAAATGTACCAATAAGCGAATTTTTGTAGATATTTCTCAAGTTCTACAACTTTTACATTTGCACTGATTCAAAATAGGAACTCCTATGTTGAGAAAATGAGGAAAACTGATTTTTACTATATACTTAGTCTAAAAATTTAGTACCTTTTAATATTTGTGACGATTTCAGTTTTAAAGTTTCGGATGATTTCATTAGAAAAATTTTGTACAAGATAAATTTCACCGAGTGCATGATTTTTGTTATTAAATCGTATAAAATATACAAATTTCAAGAATGTTTAATTAAATTGTTTAAAGTATACCAATTTCAGGATGTTTTGATAAATTGTTTAGCTTCACGCCAATTTTGAAGCTTTTTAATTAAATCGTCTAAAATTGATAAAAATATCCTTGATCGAGAAATGTTTGATTAAATCATCTTAAATATACAAATTTTGAGAATTCTTGATTACATCGTTCCTAATAAATGTACCAATTGCTGATTAACTCGCCTAATAATATAAAAAATGTGATTTTTTAGATGATTTAAGATGAAATTTTGGTTAAATCGTTTAAAATTTAGACATTTTGAGAATGTTGATTACATCGTTCATAAATGTATCAATAAGCGTGTTTTTGTAGATTTTTCTCAAGTTCTACAATGTTTATATTTGCACTGATTCAAAATAGGAAGTCCTATGTTGAGAAAATGAGGAAAACTGATTTTTTGTAATTCGGCGGCGTCTACCGTTCGAAATATCAACTATACACTGTTGAGCTAATAATAAAAAAACGGATAAAATTTGATGAACAACATTTCTTGTTTAAAAACATTTTGTCTATAACCAATAGATAATGAGATAAATCGATGTTAACAATTTTTCAAAATGGCGGTATCTTCCGTTAGCAGTTGGGATATGCATTTTTTGTTTTAGACGTGTCTAATGTCCCCTAGCACTTTCACAAAAAAAAATCTTAAGGTTTTTCCGAGGTGTCAGGGTTTTTCCGACAATTTTATACTTAAGAGTAAAACTTTTAGAATTTGCTAAAATGTATAGTTTCAAAATCGACCAGTTTTTTCCAATATGTTCCATTTCGAATATAATAAATGTATTCCTTTCTTTTGGGACACCCTGTATAGTCGGGCCACTGAACAGATATAGTAATAAAACCGCCCACGTTGACCCGAGTTGTTTAAATAGCAGCTTGTGATTGGTTTTTAATCCATGTGTCAGGACATTTATTTATTTAATCATGATACATTCTACTCCATTTGGGTGTTTGTCTTTTTCGTTTCTTTTTTCTTTTAAATGTGTAATGACCCTTTAAGGTATCGAAACTAAAGTTACTACTAAAAAAATCTAAGTGATACTGACAAAGTAACCTGTGTGTGTTTTTTTTATCTATTTCACAATGTATCATAAAGTAGAGCTGTCAAGCGTTACTCATTTTATTGTTTCTCTTTGTATAGTTCCCTTCATTTACTCCTGTCTTATGTTTGTTTTTTAATTCCTTCCCATTTATCCACTTTCTCTCCACACAATGTATCACAAAGTAGAGCTGTCAGCGTTGCTCATTTTATTATTTCTCTTTGTATAGTTCCCTTCATTTACTCCTGTGTTATATTTGTTTTTTAATTTCTTCCCATTTATCCCCTTTCTCTCCGCTTCTTCGTTTACTGTGTCATTTATATTTTTCTCGGTCTTCCTTAGCAGTTCCCTTCTATTGTTCTTGATTCATATATGTTTCTTGATATTCAGTCTTCTTTCATGAGGTATGTCCGAATCATCTCAGGTGACTCAATACTATTTTTCGTAAATTCTCTCTATCTTTAAATTTTGTCCGTGTGTTTCGTTTCTATTATGTCTCTTCTAGTCTTGTTCTTAATTTTCCTTACAAACAACATTTTTACTGCGTTATGTGTATTTTTCCTACGGTCCATGTCTCATTTTTCACTATCTCTGTGTTTCCAGTTTTCCTTGGTCTTCCTTGGCAGTTCCCTCCTATTGTTCAAGTTTCATATAAGTTTCTTGTTATTCTGTCTTCTTTCATGAAGCATGCCCGAACCATCTCCGGTGAGCCTCTACTGTTTTCGTAAATTTTCTCTATCTTTAAATTTTGTCTGTGTGTTTCGTTCCATATTCCGTCTCTTCTTGTCTTGTTTTTAATTTTCCTTACAAACCACATTTTTACTGCATTTGTCCGTGTTTTGTGTATTTTTGCTAGGGCGAATGTGTCATTTTTCACTATCTCCTATCTGAGACTCTGTTTACAGTCTTCGGTATTTCCTTTCCTCGAAAAATCCTGCCTTCATCATATTAAAAAAAGTACCCGTCTTTCTCATTCTGTTATTTATCTCTTTATTTAGTTTTCCGTTCATTTCAGATATCGACCCTAAGTACTTTCCACCTGTTCTATCTGTTTTCCATTAGGATTATTCTATGTGTCTTGTCTTATCATCTTGTGATTATCATTGTTATTTTGTTCATTTATAGTTCGTCTTCATGTTTATTCGTGTTACTTCCTTGTACAGTATTTAGATATTATGCAGTAGATTTTCTTCCGACTCCATCATTATCGCCATATCATCCCCAAATACCATTTCCGCTAGCTGTGTTACTTCCATTTTCCAATGTTCAAGTTTACATATTCATATAAGGTCTTCATATTTCTCTTCGCTTTTTTTATGGTTTCATCTAAAACTAGTGAAAATAATAGCGGACTTAGAATACATCCTTGTTTTAAACAGATGTTTGTTTCAAACAATCGAGATTCTTCGTAATTTGTTCTATGCTTTTATTGTTTTTATTCGTGACTTTTATTAGCTCCACGGTATTCCCACCCCTCTATAGTATTATCCAGTATCTTTTATGTATTTTGCTCAGTCCCCTCCTTTTATTTCTGGTTTCTGTAATTCCTAGTATTTCTATTTTATGTTTAATCATTTCTTCCTTTAGTTCTTCTTTCTTTCCGTATATTCCTTTTATGTTCCAACTGCATATTCTTTTTCCTTTGAGAACTAGAGTACGTTGTGTACTGAAGACTTCAGTACAGAGTTACATAGCATATTAGCAGAATCCGACCCTATAATCGCAAAGAAGCACTACCTACAGGTTGCCAAAGGCGGATCGAGTACTCGAGGCTTTTATCAATACATTGGTTTAAATTTTTTGTGTAATCTAAAACTGCAAATTGGTGCATGAAAAAAATCGCAGCACTCTTTCTTTGCGAACAAAATTTGGTAGAAATTTAATTTTAGTCATTTTATCCATATTAATATGAATATGAGAAAGTCATCTGCCTACATCATATGTTTATTAACTTTACTAATTATGATCATGATGCATATAATAATTTAGCCATATGGTGGACATATGTGATTTTTTATACTATTGATTTTCTTGTACAATTCTATAGAAAATAAACACGAATTGCGGTGGACTACTCCTCTCGATCGCTTTTGCGCGGCAGGCGTACCAATATCAAGCCATACATATAGGATTCATACAGCCTTAGGCAGTCATGTGATGAATATGCTCCGCGTTTTGTTTCTCATGCCTGCACTGTTATTAAACCAAAGCCACCAATGATATATACCGAGGCAAGCTACTCTGTACTATCCGTGTAGTATTTATTTACAATCCTCTTGTATTCGCACCATTATTCTTTGCATTTTTGCCCAATCCTCCCTGCCGTGCCGCTCCGCGTGATTTAAAAGGTACCGCCGCCCGCATTTATCTGGATGGCGCTGGTATTAGTCTCACCGTGTATCGCGAATTATGGATAAGATAAGAACCGAGAAAAATCAGTGCCATCGCTTGGCGGGGGGATGAGTTACAATGAGGCAGGCAGACGGGCGGTTCATTGTAATTCACAATAGAACCGGAGTGTTTTATGGCCGTGCGATTAATAATTTTCGTCAAGGGTAGGATCCAGCTTTGTGTATCTTTGCTGTGCTGCTTTGTGTCTGTACACTTCGCAATTTGTTGCTCCGGTCTTTATTTATCGAGGCATAATCTCGCTGTGGAGACATATAAATGCACCCGCAGGCTGCTCGCGTTACCCAAGTTGCATTTCTTAGCACCCAAATTCACTTCAATGAATTGAATACAATATATATATTTTTTTAAACTTGCAATAGCAGCTTCATTTACCTAATTTAAAGATAATGACTCATCGAGTGTTACAGTAATTGGAACTTTCAAGTTCTGGTGTGCGTATGGACAATATTAGAGTGCACGAAACCGTCAACTCGTTATGCTGAGTCATCTATTAAGGTGTCCAGAGTTTGCAAAGGTGAATATTCATACTGTCTAACTGAAAGCAGGGCCGCCACTGGCCATGTGGACATGTGACAAATTCTACATCGGCCGTATACAAATTGTCTTTTTCAAATTGAACCGGACACCATATGAGACGCATAGATGCAAAAGCAAGCTAGTTTATGAGTAAACCCCAAAAATTCTACCTACCAAACCAATACATTAAAACTAACCAATCAACGTGCAGGTTTGATTTTTAGAAATTTTCTGTTTATTAATTTAATACAGTAGGTGGTTTATTCAGAAATGTCTGATTTGTTACCAAAAAGATATTTTGTTTAAAGTATTACTTATGTCTGGTTTTGCAGCTGAGACTTGCAAAGGACTGCATATGCATCTGTGTGAACTACAAATGTTTGGTTTTGCATCTCTATATGAATTGTACAAACACCAATAAGTTTAGGCTCGGGAAATTTGGGGTTGAAATAAAGAAAGATTCCAGAGAAAGTAATAAATATAGGAATTAGTTCGGTATCCACAAAAATGAACGAAACCAAATTTGTAATGCATCTTCGTCATTATTGGACATAACAACCATGTCATTCTCATCAGGCTGATTTTCTTCTGAATTACCTGTTTTTCTTTTAAAAGCGTTTCTAAACAAGTAAAGACGACTGGCATCCGAATTTCCACGATTCACACATTCACATTTGCTTTCTGAAAATGTATTTAATACTGTAGAATTTCCACAATTTTTCTGTTATACCTTAAACATTTTTTGAATGCTCTTGAATTTCCATAATTTCTTGGCATGCTATTCCAATTTCTTTGATTTTTCTGATATACTATCAAGATTTTTTTGAAAACCGTAGAATTTACATGACTTCTTTATACGTTGATTTTTCAGATTTGCCCCTCTTAAATTTATTTAATACCGTAGAATTTTGATGATTTTTTCGTTATGCCTTCTTTACTTTTTTTTAATACGCCAGAATTTCCCTGATTTCTTCATCTGCTATTTCAATTTTTATATTTTTTAATATTCCTTCAGATTTTTGCCTGACACACATGCCTTCTTTATACATACGAATCTTGCTATCTTTATACATTCGGATCTTCATAATATTCCAGATTCGATTTCTGGAAATGTGTTAAATACTGTAGAATTTTCATGATTTCTTTATATCCTATGAGGATCTGAGTTTATCACTGACATTTTTATAATTATTTTTCCCGTAACAATAAAATTATTTTGGACTGGTTTCTCAAGTTTCGGAATTATGGCCAAAAACTACACTGAAACTTGTTAACTAAAGAACTTCTTAATTTAAGTTTGTAAGCTTTCAGAATTTCCATAACGTTAATTTCGTATGCTATTATCAATAATTAAAAAGAAAATAGTACTGTTCAATTTTCTATATTTTTTTTTTAATACTGTCGATTTTTCAAGAATTTTTCAAAGCTGTAGACTTTTCATCATTTCATTCTACGCTATAGAACCTTCTTTGGTTGTGAAATTTTCGTGAAACTGTAATACAGTTTGAGAATTATTGGCCAAAGTTGATTTTTCTGTATAAAATGTCAGATGACTTTCACGTGCAAGTATACAATTTGAAAATTGTCTAAAACGATAATCTGAATATGAGAATGGAAACGTTAAAAAAATGTGCGTGTTTTATTTTCAATATCAACACGGTATAAACTTAAAAAAAAAAACATGTCTCGTAACTCTTGTTTCATCGCAAAGCATACAAAGTGCAAACAAACGCCCGAAATTTAACATACAAATTTGGTAATACAGTTCATCAATCTTGGTCACATATTGTTAAATTATGGTGTAAAAATATGCATTGAATTAGATATTCTTCAAATGGTAATCAGTCCATTATCTATTAATTGCATTTCTAATAATTAATCTTATTTTGATTTTATGAGAAGCTGAGTTCGGAACAGTCCCTTTCCGGAACCAGAAAGCAAGACGGTCGTGGGAATGGGAATCAGAGGCCGGAAGGGCTCTCGGGAAGAAAAGGCTGATCGCTCACCGTGAAGGCCAGGAAAATTAATTCACGTTTTCGTGCGATAGTGGCGTGTGATCTTCGACCGTACAGAAGGGTCTGTCATTGCTGGTAGAATAAAGTTGTCTCAAGAAAGCACTATCTCATTATTTACAACACAACTACAGCCGAAAGTTTTCTATTTTAAGTATTAAATAAATCGCCTTTTTAACAAATTCTGACGTCATAGATTTTGTTTTAATACGAACGCCTATTTTTTTTTCTAAAAGACGCAATTTCTAAAGATGATATTAGTGGCAACTCTGTTAGTGTCATTAGTATATCTCGAAAACGAGGTCACGGTTCAATGTGTAGTAATTGTTTTGACTAACTAAAGCAACTTCTTAAAAAAACGGACTCTTTCAAAAATTCTCCATTCTTTCTAACTTGTTCTATCTCATTTAACTTCAGTTATGATTTATATCTTATTTTCACGTTTAGAACAAGTGTACCAAGTACCAACAGAAGAAAACCAAACTTTACCAAACTTGGGCAAGATGAATCTATATATGAATTCTATAATCAAAAATAATTCCAGAATCAATCCAATGAAATGCCCTAACACAGAAAATTTTATTCATACACCTCCCGATTTCGCTTCATAAGCAATGCTACCGAATGCACTCCCAGTGCATTTGCTTACACAAACGTACACTTGAAGGCTCGAGTTATACACACGTTTCCCGCTGATTAATTAACCTGAATATTCAAGGAGCATGTCGACGTTATCAAGACTGTGCGCCCGTGTCCGTACTCTTTATCTCTTGGCGTCGAGTGTCAGACGAATCGGCGTAAGACTTTCTCACGTCCTAAGTACTCCACTTTACAATGCCTGTTTAAATCCCACAAGAGGTCATGCACTCTTTTTCCATCATGCCTGAATAAAAATGCGCGGAAGGTAACGCTGTAGACCATCTGGTTATGCCTTCATGTCGGTCAAAAATAAACTCCGATTTCCAGATAAATGGGTAAAATGTACCGAAGTGAAGGGGATCGTGGCGAAATTCGCGTCGTGATCTCCAGAGCTTGTCGAGGTTGACAGGGTGAAAAATTCTAGCCGATTCTTTAGCGGGAAGACGTGATCTTTCTTGCGCGAGAAACATGCTTTCTTGATGTCAATTACATGTATATAGTTGTCAGGTGCTCAGTGTGTTGTTAGCTTAATGATCTGCGAAGTTTAGTATTGATCGGTTGATACATTCAGATTTACAATATAGTATGTGCAAGATTTCAATAAAACATGCAATAATTAATGAAGTATTCAATTTTAAATATTTTGAGATTCTATAATGTAGATTATATACTACATTTCTGCGGTAACTATAATGGAAATGTAGTGAAACAATAGAAATAGGACTATTATTATAATTATTATTATTCGTATGCCTCGTATATTACATTATACGAGGCTTTTTTTTAAGTAAGAACCGTTTTTAAAATTAAAAAAAACCAGGACATGTTTTTCAACAACTTAATTTTTAAATGAAAGCCTGGACCTCAAGCTACTTTTCTACATAATTTGATCCTTGTTTAATTAGCTAAAATTTAACTTTGTGAACTACAATATTACCACTGTATACAGGGTGTCATCCGAGGATTTCGCGAGGATGTAAATCAATTCGTAAAAATAATAATTTATAAACGGGTCGAAGTCTCAACAGTTTTCGAGATATCGGGGTCAACGTTAATCACTCTGTCTGAGTTGATCACTCAGATTACTTAGAACCCCTGAGTGACCAACTTGTACTTCCGATATCTCGAAAACGGTTGAGACTTTGACCAATGCTTGTTAAAGTTTTTTTGTTGTGAGAATTGTATAATTAGTTTATACTCCGTTCCATTTTTATTTTAACTAAGCAGGCTGTGGTTTCATTTTATAAAGTTTTACACATGAACACCAACAAAAATGATCTGACAGTGAAAACAATATTAAATGTCAGATTTCTAACAACGTTGTCTAATTCATATATAAAAATAATTAAATTAACGCTTCAATCATTCAAGTGTGCTGGTTTAAAGTAAACCAATCATCAATTATATTTTATATTATAATTTGACCGGTTTGCTTTTGTAAAATAAAAATAGCAAATAAATTCTGTACTCAATAGAAACTCCATTTGATGGCAACATTGCCCACTGTCATAAAATATAGCCTCTGTTTTTTTAAATATAACCTATTTTTAAGTCTAGTGACTTTTACATTGGCCAACAATACTGTCACCCTAACAGAGCTATCTTAGTTAAAAATAAAAATGGAACAGAGTTTACATACGAAGTATGGCGAAATCCTCGAGTGACACTCTGTATGGGAAGAAATTATGGGAATAACAGAAATAAGAAAAAAAGGAAAATGAATCATCAGAATATAAATAGGATACTGACTAATTTGGTCAGGAGTGGATGAAAATCAAAGAGCAAAGGAGGAGTAGGAATAATAGTAACACCAGAAAGAATTATGGATGCCATAAAGGAACAAAGCATCAACGAACGAATCATGACAATTGAAATGGGACTAAATGACGAAATATGGACACTGATCGTAGCGTATCGAGAAAATTAAGGCCCGAAAAAAGAAGAAAAAGACAAATTCTATGAAGAGTTACAAAAGAAAATAGATGAGGGAAAAGAAAAATAATAATTATTGGAGATCTAAATGGGACAGTCGGAAACAAAAACAAATAAAAATAAGACACGATGGGGAAATAAGTAGAAAACATAACGAATAACACTGGAGAAAACAGTAGAAGACATAACGAATAACAATGGATAAAGAATTTAAACTAGGTACAGAAAATAACCTCACAATAACAACAATAAAATTCAAATACAAGGATGTACACAAATACACGACAGTTCAGCCAACCAAAAAACGTAACAAACAAAAAATAATAGATTACTACCTAATTAACAGGACGAAATGGTACATAGTCAAAAACATAAAAGTATCAAGACAAACGGAGTTTGGAAGTGTACCCAGTAAGAATGGAAATGAAGAGTACAAAAAAGAAGAGTTAATAAAAGTACACAATAGAGAGTACCAAAAACTGTTCTTTGCAACAATAAAGCACACAATAAAGCGTAAGCATAAAGCAGCATAATGGCGAAATTGGCGACTAAGAACAAATTTAAGTGAAAGAGATATATTTTTTATACAGGGTGTCCAAAATAAGGATCAACACCATGGGGATCTCGGAAAGGTGGTTAAATGTTTTACAAAGGCGGTTAAATTACAAAAAAATTGGGTAATTTAGTGGTCAGTAATATTCATTTGATTTCTCCGATTGCCCCAATGATGTATTGCCATTTTATTTTGAAATTGTGTGAAATCTAATCGATTAAAAAAAATATATTTCATAAATCGTTTTTATTTTAATTCAAAGGATACATTTGGGCATACAAATTTAAAAAAAATCTCACAATAATCTCACAAAAATCCCCAAAAATCCCCAATACCCACCAACGACAACTTCTATCCAAGAATTGTAAACCAAACAGACATTTCATTTTCCCAAAGGGAATTGGCGCTATTAGTACTAGGTCCGAAATATTCCCCGCAAACTAACTGTCATAAATTAAAATAAATATTAATTGTTGAAGCAGAACTAGCTCTTAAGAATATGATAGATGGCGATTTCAGTAAATCTAAAATTGCTTCATTTAATAAAAAACGCATCTATTGAGAATATATCCGACTCTATTACAATAAAAAGCATAAAAAACAAAATTCAATCAAACCAGTTAACCATCACAAAAGCGGATAAAGGTAAATCTGTAGTCATTTTAAAAACAAATCATTATATTCAAAAAGTCATAAACTTCATTGAAACATCAGATATTACAAAAATAAATAAAGATTCAACTAACCAACTTCAGAAAGAATTAAAAATACAAATTAACAATTGTCAGGCTATATTTACAGGAAAAGAAAAATACAAATTATTACCCATGAACCCGTTAAGTCGCAGACTATATGGGTTAGTAAAAATTCATAAAGAAGGTAGTCCATTTAGGCCGGTGGTCTCAATGTAAATTTACCTTTGCATAAAATTTCAGCAAAGCTAAATTCACTGTTTAAAGTACTAACAAACTTCAGAGACCATTCCTCAATAAAAAACTCTTTGGATCTTGCTGACAAATTAAAACAATTTGAATTAAACAATAGTTCTAGAATGGTTTCATTTGATGTGTCTAATATGTTTTCAAAGATTCCAAGTGGGGAATGTATTGAACTTATAAAAACAAGTTTTGATAAAACTAATGTAAAGCCAGTCATACGGTCGGAGTTTTTGAACGTATTAGAAGTTATTGTAAAATATAACTATTTTTCATTTAATGAAGAATGGTTTAAACAAGAGGAAGGTTTAGCAATGGGATTACCATTGAGTCCATTACTAGCCGGAATTTTTATGGCAAACCTAACTACATTAATCTTTAATTCAGAATTGGGCAAAAAACATATTCGACTATGGTATATATATATATGTGAATGATATCCTGGCGTATTTCATAGGAACAGATAGACAATTAAATGAATTTTTAAATTTTATAAACTCGATTCACCCAAAAATAGCGTTCACCGTCGAAAAAGAGCAACACAAAAATATAAAATATTTAGATTTGTCAATAACAAATAATAATAACGTTATCAAATTTGAAGTGTACAGAAAATCTACATTTACAGATACCTTAATTTCAGTTAACTCTAGGCACCTTATTACCCATAAATTAGCAGCATTCAACTCACGGATTTTCATAGCTCGCAAATTACCTTTATCCGCAGATGATTATAGAATTGAAGTTAATATTATTCGAAAATTAGCAGTTAACAATGGGTACAATATCGAAACAGTTAACAATTTAATAAAAAAACAACATCGTAATGACATTAATAAAACCATATATGCAGCACATAACTCCTAAAATAAAATGTTTAAATCCCTAACATTCTTTGAGATGTCAGCATCAACACTGCTAAGATTCTTAGTAAACACAATATAAATGTCGCGTTCAAATCATGCGTTAAATTATGCAACACTATATTTAATGCTAAAACACCAATTAATAAGTTCAACAAATCAGGAATTTACATACTAACTTGCGAAGACTGTAAAGGAGTTTACATTGGCCAGTCTGGGTGTAACTTCAATATTAGGTTGAAAGAACATATGAGGTCATTCAGACTAAATCACGATAATTCAACGTTTGCCAACCACCTCATTGAAAATCGGCATTCTTCTGGGACAGATGTACTACAAACTATTCATTTCGTCGAGAAAGGTATTAAGATGGACGTATTAGAGTCCCTGGAAATTCAAAAGCCTAAACGTAATCCCGATTGTTCGGTCAATAATGACCAGACGGCCCTAGTTTACTCCCCACTTTTCAAAGCGGTAATATAGATATTAGATATGTATAAATAGGTGTGTTTTATTTGTATTTAATTTACTTTAAGTTTGACAATGATCAGTACTTGATCGAAACTATAGTCACCATTTTTCAATAAACGAGTGTGATATAAACAAAGTAGTGTTTCTTTTTTTTATTTAATTTTATATTCATGATTGAAATGATATTGAACATTTTAGACCAGTTCTGCTAGATTGGCATACCGACAAATTTATTTTTTTCTTATGCAACTGTAAATGGCTAAAAATTGCTGGGCGGTATAACTTGAAACACTCGTTATGTGCAATTTTGTTACGTTGCCGTTGTTTTGTTGCATTTAATTAGGCTATGGTGGTCGTGTTGTTGCAAGTTGAATTAAACATATTTAATATATGGCCTGGACGAGAATCGAGCACACGACTATCATTGGGCCATCACTAATTACTTCACGTGGGCTACAAATAATAATCTCGATAATCTGCTTCTAGCCTTATTTGATCCTTTGTTTTACAACTCACCTTCGCTCTTCTCCAACTTCCAAATAAAATCTCTGCCCGGTTATCGAGTCAACATGAGTGCTCTTAATTGTACCAGAACCTTGACATTGTTTCAATTCGTGGAATAACCAATTCCATGCCTTCTTTTTTCGTTCCGGGTGTAAAAAATAATTCAAATCGCGTCCTTGCATTATTATTCGCATCTGATACGGCTGATACATTGGCTGCGTTTTGCATTGCAAATTAGTTGATGCAAATTTTTCAGTTTCGAACGCGCATAGCGTGCGCGCCTCAGAGCGAGCGCGAAGATCGAAAGCTTTCCACCAATCTCGCTTTCTAATCAGAAAAGATGCAACTTTAATTTTAATTGTTTATGATTACTAAAATATGCACATAAATGGATCGTTTGTGTGGAACAGGTGAATAATATTACGCAAATCGTGGATAAAACTTTGCCGTGTAATAACTATTTCGTGCATTACTTAAAAAAAAAAAAAAGTGTTCAAGCAATAATGCAACAAATTAAATTAACATTATTTTAAATCGGATGAGTGAACGTGTGCCCCAAATTTAGTAGGATGGTAAGCGAACCGTTTTTTATTATTAAAGATAAAGATTATTGATTTTTTTAAACTTATATTGTACAGTACTTTATAAAATAAAGTAAATAAAGTAAGTAAAAGTAATAAAGTAAAATGAAATAGTTACACAAAAAAATTTTTGGATTGACAAGATAAACTTAAGAATTAAAATTAAACATATCGGTTTTGGAGATATTATTATGTAGCAACTTTCTTAACATAAATGGAATATTGCATTTTACAGAACGTTCAAGAAAGTAATTCTTGATTCCTGGCTGTATGTACCAGACTTTCGATGGTCTTTAGTTCCGTCGATTAGTTTCGCATGAGATGTCCCAAATATGCAACCTTTGTTCTTTTCATTGTAATAAAAAGTTCGCGACTTCTGTCCAAGACATCGTACGCATTCTGCGGTAAAGCCACATCTCCAAGGCTTCTACTATTTTCATTGAAGCTATCTTCATTCATCACAAGGGTGAACTCAAAACCATTGGAAATTCCATTACAATGTTTAATAACGAGGTATTCTTTATATGACACGTTTCAGTTCATTTGTGCAAGCAAGAATTCGCATGTTGTTATATTTAAAAAATACATTTTTAATATATACCGAGTGATGTTGCATTTTATGTTGCAGTTTAGCCTTCATATTTGTGCAGCCGTAAATTTATGATTCGTCCACTCAGACATTACTCCAATCATCCAATGCAGAAAGTGCCCAAATATCTCATTATTTATTAATTTAATTCGCTTTGGTACAAGACTTCATATTTGTGCAGCAGTAAATTTATGATTCGTCTACTCAGATATTACTTCAATCATCCTATGCAGAAAGTGCCCAAATATCTCATCATTTATGTATTCAATTCACTTTGGTACAACCTCATTGTACCTATATTTAACTCATCTCAACTATCGACTTACCTTGCTTGAGCCCTTAATAAAACCTCGTCACGTACTATGCGCGACAAAAAAAATAGGACAGTTAATATGTATGTTCTAACGTGAATGTGTCTGATATTACTATGGATACCATATTAATTAATTTGTAGGACGTCTTATTTATCTGTCAAAATTGATTGAAGCCTCGTTAAATCCAATAAAAAGTAAGAGTTGTCCTAGTTTCTTTTGTCGCGCGTAGTACATGCGTGGGTTAAAACTTCATTCAATATCAAGACATTTATAATATTATTAAGTTTGCTTTAACAAAATAATGCAATTTAAGTCTATTAAAATATCAGTGATCTATATTAGTTCTACATCCTACATCTCTAGATATTAAATCTTTTAAAGCGTAAGTATAACGAACAGTAGGTTACATGTTACTACTCGTAAGTACAATACGAGTTCCACATTTTAGGACGCAGCAAATAAAGCACATCGAATCATTTTAATAAACAACTTTAAGAAAGCGGCATCCGAACACATTTCCTCATTTTTGGGCCCACGTGCATGAGACCCTTCCCATTTTTATGTAACTACAGAGAGTGAGCAGCCCCCGCACCTTTCGAAAAAAATATGTGAAACGAGCGTATTCTTCATCCGGGACGAATACAAATGATCCACTTGTCGCGGTCGTAGAATTCCGTCATGTATTTTGCCCTGGTCACTTTTCCTCTTCATACTGAAATGGATGGCGTCTTGCATTGGACGGCGGATTCAGGGAGTTGAAGTGTATTTTTTAGAATTTCTGCAATTTGTTTTTTCCTACGCGCTGAAAAAAATGTAGGCTTTTTAGATATAATTTGCTGACAGAAAGTAGACTATTTCCGACCAACGCAACGGTCTGAAACCATTGCTAGGAATGGTCTGCAAAATCTTTTTAAACGCCTCTAATTACGTATATGTACCGTCCATATATTTTATATACCGTATGTTCCTTAAAAAGCACTATAAGGGGCGCACATAGATAGATTTAAGCGATCTAGGCGGCCAAAAGTCGTTTTTTCCAAAAGTAAATTGACGCAAAAATGTCAACTGCGTAAGTAGACCCTTCCAGGAACAATAACCAAGTCCGTCCATAAGTTATAGGTTCGTCCGAACTGCCCTTCAAGTAGTTGGAATTCTATATTCGTTCATAGTGTAGGTATCTGTTCTCGATACTCTTAGTGAAAAGTATTTTTTTTAAAGAGTGTGGTTTTATTTTCAATTCAGTCATCAAAGTTATGGTGATGGATTCTAATAATTCAGGCAAAAACCTACATATTTCAATAAATTTTAAAATGTTTTCTTATTTTTATACGATTTAAGGCCTTTAAATATAAGGTCTTTTGTTTAGATATTTTAGAAAGATTTCGATTTTGAAAACCGATTTTGTTATATTTCTCTCTCCGTCTCAGTTATTATTTCATTTCATTTAAGTAGTTTACTTGTCGAACTTCCTGATTATCGAAATAATAGCCGCAGAAAAGCGCAGATGCCCAGAATAAAGGGGCTTTAATCCTATAGCCGAAAATTAGAAAAACTGCAACTTTTCTTAGTTATGCACTTATTTTTTGTTTGTTTTGTTGATGTAGGTTCATCCAGCATCTCGGGTGTAAGAGTAGTCACTCGTAAGTATCTCTATGAGAGGATGGAATTGAAAAACTTGCACACATTTTACAAAAAATTGGATTATTTAGAGAACCATCTGTTAGCATGCTGCGGAGATACAGAAGGAAATGAAAATAATTTGAAGCATAAATTTTCATATTTTAAATCACAAATAAAACAAAGTAGGGCCCAAGCGCATAAAATGAAAGACATCTTCTTGAAAAGCAATGATTCATGGCTTCAAGGAACTTTTGAAATTCCCAGGATAAAAATTCGACCATGAAAAATCATTCGGGGAATCAAGTGAAAGGAGCAAAAGGAGAAAAACGGAAGAACTGCGTTCCACTGTAGAAGAAGATGTAATTGTGCCCGCTGCACAAGCATTTTACAAACAGGAGGTAAAAGGGATGCATCTCAAATACTCAAACATATTACAAATTCTCCCACATGTACGAACAAATATAAAAAAATATATGCCAAGCCGAATTAAGAAATTGCTCCGCTGACCCCATTACAAGCATTATCAATGTTCGTAGAAGCCGATTTAACCAGGCGACAATACGAAATAGTAAGGGCAACGAACAAAAGATTCTTCCCATGATGTGATTTATTATTAAAAGCAAAGCAAGAATGCTTTACACCTACACCTAACGAACCAATTATGGTAACGCTACCTACGCCAAAAGTAATTAACAAAGCCTAATTGATCACACTGTTACGCAATTATCTAAGACCCGTATCTATAGTCCGTACTTGAGCTTGAGTTGAACTCAAGTCGTATAATTGGTTGCGAATTTTCTATAAACGTTTATGGACCAAACGCAACCAAATGTACGACTTGAGTCGAACTCAAGTTCAAGTACAAGGTGTACCTAAATGATTGCAGTTACGTAATCACTTCAATTCAATTGTGCCGCCTTTCCAATATGTATACCGTACTATTTGAGAACTGTCACTGTCAACCATACCTGTCAACTGTCAGAGAACATAATAACAGAAGTTTGTTAAAATGTACACTGATCAGAAGAACACTTTTATTGTTGAGGCTTACTTTCGCAATGGACGATTTGAAAATAGAGAATGGATTTATTCAATTCCAGAGTGCGTTCGGGATTTTCAACACAAGTTTCCTGACCACCAACTTGAATACTCGTTATGTCAACACATATTTCACGAATAGTGCACCGTTTTAGGGAAACTGGTAGTGTTCAGAAAGGGAAATCCTCAGGCAGATCTTCAGTATCGGGAGAGGTTGTTGCAGATATTCGTGAACGACTCGAAGTAAGCCCTCAAAAGTCAATTCGTAAATTGGCTATGCAAGCTGGAATTCCCTCGAGCACCTGCCATAAAATTGTGAGAAAGAGGTTGAATTTACACCCTTATAGGGTCTCAGTGGTGCAAGAATTGTTGCCAGTAGATCCTCAACGTCGATTGAGTTATTGCCGATGGTTTATGGAAAATTTAAATGACGATCGATTGCTCGATTTAACATTTTTCAGTGATGAGGCTTGGTTCCACCTATCAGGATATGTTAATTCACAAAACTATAGGTGCTGGCATGCTGAAAACTCTCATCTTTTTGTGGAAGCACCACTACATCCTCAGAAGGTTGGAATTTGGTTGGCTGTGTCTCGCCGTAGAATAATTGGGCCTATATTCTTTCATGACACAATAAACGGTGAGAGATATCGGCAACAAATTATCCAGCCTTTCATAGACCAATTAGATGATGAAGAATTGCAGAACGGATATTTCCAACAAGATGGTGCAACAGCTCATACAGCCCGAGCAACGTTAGCCTATCTGCAAGAACTTTTTGATAATAGACTAATTAGTCAAGGACTATGGCCGTCACGCTCTCCAGATCTAACTCCACTGGACTACTCAATTTTTGGATTTCTAAAAGATAGAGTTTTTCGAAGAAGACTGCATACGTTGGAAGAGTTAATGGCAGAAATCATAAATGTTTGCCAAACCATAACTCCTGAAATATTAATCAACATTTTTAACAATAAAAGAAGACGAGTGCAAATGTGTTTACAAGCAAATGGTACACATTTTCAACATCTGCTTTGATTATATATTTTATTTATTAATTATGTTTTGTAAATCTTTACTTCGTATGATTCCGTTTATTAAATAAATTATTTTGATTACTTTAATAACTACATGTGAATGTTTTATTGTCTGCTACTCCTCAATTTGCAATAGTAAAACGTTTTGTCTGCTAGTCCTCAATTTGCAATAGTAAAACATTTTGTAACATTGTCAGATTTAAAGCAATTATTAGCTGCATCGCAGCTCGTTTATTTAATTAATTCCTGCATGATTTTCAGTTTACAGCTTGTTTGTGCCGTGGAATAATCTGCCACACTTGGGGATGTTGCCTGTGAGGACTTAATTTTCATGCATATCTGGTTATTTTTATGTACACACAATTTAAGAATAACCTCGACTTTAAAAGTAAGGTTATGTAGACAATGTACATTCAAATTCGTCACAATATTGCTGAAACTAATAATAATTTAGTATTTGAGTAGTGAAATATCGACTGACAATTGATATTTCAATTGCATAATAATTTCGTATTTGAGCAGTTAAATATGAAATTCCACAATAAAAATTAGAATAGCATGAAGGTAACTTTTATTGCCATATTCATGTCTAATAAGTGTAAATGAAGTTGCCTATGTCCAAAATTGAATTATTTTGACTAGAGCGGCACAAAAATAATTTACATGGTTACGTAACTGCAATCATTTAGGTACACCTTGTACAATAGATATAGACTATAGATACGGGCCTAAGTCCCTGGAAGAAGTGATTATGACTCTTAATGAGAATGAAAGGAATTCGTTGACGATAATTAGTAAATGGGGCTGCGATAGTTCTCAACATTCCCAATTTAAATAAAAGTTCAATAATGATGCCGAATCTGATGCAAACATATTTAGTAGCTCTTTCGTGCCATTGCAAATTGTTTGTGCTGGAGAAAATAATAAAGTTGTTTGGCGAAATCCAACGCCATCTTCACCTCGATGTTGCCGCCCAATCAGATTTCGTTTTTTTAAAGAGTCTTCAGATGTAACGAAAGAATAAATACGTTATGAAGAAGAAGCTGCGAAGTCTCTTGTCATCACTGGAGAAAACTAATACTCAGTTTTGGACATATTTTCAAAATGAGCATGATTAACGGGAAGGTCTGTAATGCAGCAACTGGAACTTAATCAACAAGTCGATGCTATATCTGTGGAGCAACATCGAAAGATTTTAACGATTTGAATTGAAAAAAAAAAGAGATCCGCCCAGATGTTCTAAGTTCGGACTTTCAGTCTTGCACACCAGAATCCCGCTGTTTGAAAGTATTTTGATAAATTCGCTCTGGAAACAGGAAAATTATATGTTGCATTATATGAATGACACTATGACACTAACAATGCATAACATTTTAATGCATGGTACAGCCATCATACAAAATGCATTGTTGCCTACCGGTGAATTGTCTGAAGAGGCTGAAGAAACAAACATTTACGGTCATACCGCCAAGACTTCGCAAGGAAGTTTTCAAGGGAGGAATGCAACGTCGACGTATTTCAGAGATTATTTCTGAGGTTCAAAATGAGTACCGTTTCTCTCTTGGCAAATAGCCAATCGGTGATAAAACCCATCTCTTACATTTTGAAACATTTCCGGTGAAATAGTTCTCAGTTCATGCCTGATACGTTTAATTTTAGAAATTAAAAAAATTAAAAAATGCAAAATATATGGTCGCAAAGAGAAATTTAGTGAAAAGTGCGCAATAAAGAACAAAAATCGACCTGTCCGAGGATTTTTTCTGGAAATTCTCATTTCATAAATACCGAATTTATTCCAGTAAAGGTTTCCACCCTGTATACAGCGTACACTAATAAAAAAAGGTCACTCATTTGCGTGTCGAAATAGCTATTTCATAGGAGCAAATTATAAAAATATTTCTAAATATATACTATTGTCCAAGGTACGGTCGCGGCCATAAAAAATGGGGCAGATTTTTTGCCTAGTGTGAATTTGGTTCAGCAGAAGATGTCAAAAAATTGTGCAACTTGCCTGATAGACCATCCATTTTCAATTTCTCTTTTATTATTGCTATATTAAAAGCACAAACTTGAGGCCATTCCAAAGTGTGGCTTTTTATTAAGTAACATGTAGATATTTATGTCATAATGACAATGACATGTTACTTGATTTTCCTTTGCAGAGACGAATAACTTGATTACACAGCTCAATTTTAGACAAATTCACTATGAGACTTATCCCACTTTTTTTGGCCGCGACTGTACAGGGTTGGCAAATTTCGATGTTTTAATAGGGGGGAATCTCGTTTACTATAACAGGTATGATAAAATGGACCCCCTGTCATGATCTCCTGTTCCGAGAAAAACTTAATGGTGAAAATCAAAATATAAAACACCACAACTTAATGTGTCACAACTCGAATGTCGAAATGCTTTTTGAAAAAAATGACTACGCCGCTGTATTCTTATCAAAAAAGTACCCGAAGAACGTAGAAATTATTGTTTTCAATTCTCATAAATGAGCAATAAATGATCATAAATTACAAATTTCGATGATTTAATAGGGAATATCGTTTACTTTAACAGGTATGGCAAAATTAAGGGGGGGTGGGGTCTCAATTTTATTATATCGAGATTTCCTACTAAAACATCGAAATTTGCCTACCTCGTACATGTGTACATGGTAAGGTTCCGAATTGAATAGGATTGCATGGCTTTCTTTCTTATAATTTGACATAAACATAAAAAGGTTAGTTAGAATACTCGTTCCTATATAGTTATATGGCAGATTATTATTATGCATACAAAATGTAAGTTTATAACAATCATAATAATGTAAGTAAAGTTAATCTGGTGCCGACAACATCTCTAAAACCTGGCGCACATTGAAATGTAGGTGAGGCAGGCAACGCAGGGAGCCAATAAGTGCACTGCGCTGCCCTGCGTCACATGCTTCTCAATGTGAGCTTGGGTTTAATGGTTTTCTGTCAAATACAAATCCCAATAGTCAAATATTTTTGAACTTCTACATCGAACTGACGAGCTGCGATATAGTCAGAGTACTCCTATGTAATTATTATTTCGTCATAAATGAACAATTTAGTTATACTGTTATTTGCTCTATTACATGCTCGCAATTTGAATTCGGTTAAGGCTAACGTTTCCGTTCTATTCTACTCTCCGGGAGATTCATCGCATCCACGCAGCGTGTTAATACGCTTCATTAATCCTCGCCCCGTAATTGTAGCGATACGTGTCAGAAATTCAAGGAATTACGCGATTGAATCGAACGAGTGAGTATGTCGGGGAAGTTTCGTCATTCGGCCATTGGTAGGCAACGCGAGGCATGCAAAAATCAGAGCCTTTCACGTATGGAAATGTTGATGGGATAGGCGTGATGAAGTTCGACACTGCGCAGGATTTTGAAATCATAATATTGGTGATTGGATTTTACAAGACATTCCAATGCAACTAATACATGTAGGTATTTGAATTAATAACACTGGTAATTGGATAATAAATGTGCCATCTGCAAGCAAGTTTTCTGGACGTACGAAGAGAATTTATCTTCGAATATCTAGAATAAACTATTGGAACTATTGAATATAAAAATGTAATAGTAATTCTTAATAATACCTGACATATCGAGCGTTCAGCAAAAATCGACGACGAAGTTAGCATTGGCAATCTGAAGTCATGTCCGCACTAAGATCACACGTGCATACGTGCTGTTCTGGCTGTCATGTCGACATGTCAGATTTGATCTTAGTGCAGACATGACTTGAAATTGCCAGTGCCAACTTTGTCGTCGATTTTTGTTGAACGCTCGATATATTTACTATAAAACCAATTAAATTGGCACCAGCATTGTGTTTATCAGTCTTGTGCAGAAGAACTCACCTCAAGATGAAGAACTTAAATCTCGATTATAAATTATTGTTACAAATTCCGGTGAGTTGCATATTAGTTGAATCCTTTAATACATGTCATTAGTCTTACGAGTGTAGCTGAAGGCACATAAAGATACATTCTGTTCTATAAAATTTCTATTATCGTTCCAAATATTTCAAAATACCTACGAAGTATAGTGTTCTCACTTGAAATTGAAAATCTACCTACGAAGGGTGTTTATTGCGCTCCATTGTGCGAACGGAATGTTATGACGGGTAATGGGAAGAGAACAGAGTCCAGAGGCGGCATCACAAAATACAGATTCAGTGCCCCGTAGAAAATTAATATTAGTGATTTATTATCATTAAATTGTACTTTTCATTGTATTTTTAAGTGTACATATAATTAATTGTGTTTTACAAATGTAGTTATAATTTCATAGAAAATGTATATACAGAATGATTCGCGAAACAAATAACTTAAGTTACCCATAACATTATTGACTTGCTCATTGCGTTAAAAAATTAACGACGTTAACATCAGTTATTTTTTTCATGAATCGTAATATAACAAGCAAATATTATTCCGCACTAGATTAATCGCTGTCACTTTCACTTTGAACATTAATAATTAGATTTGGTACACTAAGCGTCCTATAATCGTTTTCAATTTTAATCACATGATCGATGCAGTTTTTCCAAATGGTACTTGAAATGTTGTTGCATTCTCACTGAACAAGTTGAATTGTTTCTTCACTCATTTTGGGATGTGCATTATTTCTCCGCAAATTTATTTTTAAAGTTGACCATATCACCTCAATTAAAGATTCAGTAATAAGGTGGAAGGCGCCACTTAGTGACCAAATTATTCTGCCATCTTATCAACCACATACGTTTTTTTTAAATTTGGTTTTTTATAAGTTCGAATAATGTTTTTTTCTTTGCACTTATGGGAATATCAATACCATTTTGAATGCAAAAATCAGCAATATCGCCTTTCTTGAAAGCGGCGGTTGTGATTTTATTAATTTGCTTTGAGTGGTAAGTTGCATTATCCATTACGATTATTCAGTTATTGGGTATGTTGGGCTATAATTGATTGTGAAACCAATTTTCATATAATTCGGCGTTCATATCCTGATGATAGTCTAACGAGCTTGATGCAATATTCTTGGTTGATAAGAGCAAACTATTTGACACAAAACCTGCGTCCTCAATTGCAAGGTGCTCTAAGGTGACACTTATTTGTATTATCGACCCATTCATTGGAAACGACGTTGTGAGTATCGAACCATGTTTCATCCAAATAAATTATCGATCTCCCTCCATTTCTATATTCGTTTATTTTAGATAAATATTCTAATCGCTCTTTTTGCAATCTCGGCGATTCCATGATGTCAATTCGTTTGTCTAAAGTTTTAAACTTAAAACCCTGACTAAGTAGGTATTTATACAAAGTAGTTTCCTTATATGGAAAATCATTTCCATGAGTTTCCAAAATAAATTAGACCGTGGGAACGTTACCTGATTTATAAGAATTGTAAATTATATTTTTGATCTTCTTGGCGATGGCATCGTCTATTTCAGTAAATTTGGAACTTATTCTTCCTTTCCTTTCTAGCGGTCCTTTTAATTATTCTCCAAACCGTTGAATATGATATTTCATGTACATGTAACTCACTTTTTTTTGCACGAAAACACCACAATTTGGTTATAAATGTCGTTGCACTGAAGGACGTTTTCGTTTTAATTTGTTTTTATATCCACACTGTTTAAAATATTTTGAACTTCCTCTGTTGATGTCGGTAGTTTAGGGTTTTTTTTTTCTTGCACAAGTCATGTTATTTCGGATGTTGGATATATCCGTGGTCGTGAAACTATCAAATTCATCATTTGAAAGCAATTTTAATTTGGAACGAATTAATTTCGACGGCTTTTGAGTCAGATCTTCTGTCGCCTTTCTTTTTAATACGTACTGTGTTTGCACTTTTCTTGCATTTGCTTCATGATTGTGATTTTCAGATTTTCGCGAAATCACGTTGGTTTCTCCAATTGTATATATTTTTGCAATACAATTTTTGACTGTGCATAGCCAATAAATTTCTGAAGAACTAAGTACACGAGATTTATAACATTTGAAATTGTTGAGTATCAACAAAGATTTTCCCCGTTCATTCAAAGTCACTTGAATTTCTGCGATTTTTAAATACTGCTGTTACTGCGACTACTATAGATCGAACTATGAAATATGAAACAAATGACTTCATTTTATAATAATAATGTTAGGGGTTGTAACCACAGTAACACGATAACCGTTCAATCACCGCCTAAGAACTACCAAAGTTAATTCGTTTGTAATTTCAAATACCTGAACTTATTAGAGAGGATTATCTAGTTGCGCGCAATGTAATGGTAGGCTTAGCGATCTTCAAGAAAGTTTGCGTGGAATTCAGCTTGGGGATTAACCTTACCAGGTAATTTGCGCGCAATTCGAGAACTGCCGTCTATTTCGGTAAATTTTGAACTTATTCTTCTTTTCCTTTCTAGCGGTCCTTTCGTAATTATTCTCCAAACCGTTCAATATGATATTCCTGTCAGAATGGAAATTCTTTGTAGTGGAGATGCATGATTCTCGCTTATAAGGGTTTTATAAATATTTACGACTATCCTTTTAGTATCAGTTGAAAGAAAAGCGTGCTTTATTAATCCCTGATTTTCATTTTCGATAGTTGATGTGTCCAGTTGATGATGGTTGTTTTGAAATTTATGAAATAAAGTTCAATTTGAGAACAGCTTCCCTCTGTAGCCTGTCGAAGGGATTCTTCAACAAAACTTTCGGAATCGCTTCTTTCCTCACATAATTGAAATAGATCGTCGAACTGACTGTCAATATAAATTGATGAAATAATTGTTGCAGTTTCACTTAACGACGTTTCCATCTTAATAAACTCTACATTTTTACAAGTTTATAAATGATAATATGCACACGTATGTAAAATGAGTACAATTACAATGTAAAGGTTAACACCGAAAGACAGATGTAGACTATTTGAGAAAAAGACTATTTGAGGCAGCCTTAACTGATTGTCGACCTGGACTGCATATTCGCCCAGCAATTAAGGTACAATGAACCTTACATGGGCGAATGTATAATCCTTTTAAAACCGTTTCCTAGGTGACGGCTCTTAATTATCTACTGGCGTCTGTAGTCTTGTAATTATATCGAATTGTAAAATTGTAAAAAGAATTACATCCGCCGACTCATAAAAAACGATGTAGATAGTTGTAAGATTATTGAATTCAATTTAATTATTAAATCATTTTTATATTATGATCATAGTAATATAATTGTGTATATATCGAAGATAAAACAATTACGTAGCATCTTCGTCGAAAGTAAATTATTTGGTTACGTTCCTGGACGCCCGGGTCTTCGCAGCACGCCATACAATGGAGATCCCTTGACCGTAATAAACCCTCATTACAGGTACATGTTCAATTTCAAGTGAAAACACTATAATTAATTGACGGTTACTAGATATGTATTATATTTATGTAGCGCATTTTCGTTTCGTGTCCTATTAAATTACATTAAAAGGTACAGACTATGTAAAATTCATTGAGAACAAGTATATCGTCCCTCGGCGTCAATCTTAGCCTTACCAACAGATACTTTATTGCGTTGAATGAATGACCATAAAACACCTAATGATATGTTAAGATCGCAGTGTTAAAATTTAGTTTTAATGACCTTCAGGCTAATGCTATTACTTTACACATCTGTACATTTTATTATTGGTGGAGTAACAAATTAAAATTGCCCACATTCCTCTTATTGGTAATAGCTGGAGAAGTGCGAACGTCCGCTAATGCGTGAAAGGAATCAGATGTACCCATAAAGGCTTGGGATGCATCCCCAGCTCGGATTAACGTTTTCCCATTAGATTTTTTTCCCGATGTGAGTGCAGGAATGCGATGACCGGGGCACGAGCGAGAGAGATCCTTCTCATCCAGCGCTCGCCCCGATTTTTAACGATCTAGAAATGGAAACGCCATTATAATGGCACCTGGGGCCTTTTCTTGAGAGGATGCCTCTCTCGACTGGACTTATCACGATCCCTGGCGATTTTGCTCAGCAACCGTGAACGTGGACATTGTAGTCTGAGCGGTGACCCATGGCCAGGGTCGGAGGTCACTGTCACACGGTGCCCTTAAGTGTGCCATTAGAGTGCGCATTGGAGGAGATCGGCGCCGTCTACCCCTACTAAATTATATACGAGGGCTATATTTTCAAGTTCTAGTGAGCTGGCGAAAACAAACAAGGGTAATAAGAAACCTTTTAATACATACAATACTTACTCACTCATCTGTGTTATTTGTAACATTTTCGAAACCGACATCAAGCCCTCAGTACACCGCCGTACTTTTACGAATAACCGCCCGGAGCAAGCTAGAGTAGAACTTTTCAAATGGCTAGTTTGCGACTAGGTTGGTCCCAGTTGATATATTACGCCCAATCTGGCGTACAAAGAAAGACCATAAAGGCTAATACCCAGCCCTACCGTCTCGCCAGCGCAGGTTACTTGTTGGTTCGCATAATGAAATTTGCATCTTATCAGGCCGCTTACTCGTGATTATTATTGCATTTGTGATGGAAATAATAAATTCCTGTATATACAAATTTGTGGTCGCGATTATCCCTTTCGGCAAGCCAACAGTTACTGAAGTTACCAGTTATCATTTCGTTCGCAATCAGTTCGCGTTGAGTACAAGTCTCTTGTTGTTTATTTTCTTGGTTTGAGAGTAGAGTACCTAGGGGAGTTCAGGCCCATTTTCCCAAAAGGATTAACATAGGGGGTCTAAATTCACGTTTCAGCTATTAGTCGCTGTATCTGTAGCACCTGTGTGCAACCAACATACACAACCAACTCAGCATAATTCAAATTTCGCGCACTGTCAAATCGATGCCCCTCATGCATATGAAACTCACCATACACTTGAACCATAGGCAACCCATTGTACAGATAAGGTTCTTCCACCTCGATGACTTGAAAAAACAAAATGGCTGAAAAGTGAATTTAGACCGCCTATGTTGATCCTTATGAGAAAATGGGCCCGAATTCCCCCAGGTACTCTACTTTTGAGTTATTTCGAGTCGTTTGTTATTTTGTTTTAATTAATTTAATTTTGTTAGGTCCGTATTTTAAGTTAGTATTTTAGTGATTTGCTAATATTTTTTACTCAGTTAAAAATTATAATAATAATAATAATAATTCTTTATTAATACTACGCCACAAGCAGAGTGGATGTACAAGTCACAATACAATAATAATTTAACAAACAGTCTATAAACTAACCTAGGTACATAATAATAATGATAATGATTCATCGCGCAATGTAGAGGCTAATTTACGATATATTTAGAGTTCTATTAGTTATTTGGTTTAGCGTGTAGATTGGTGGGATATAGTTATTTGTTATTTTTTTCGAGTTTCATTTAGATTTTTGCAGTGATCAGTTCAGGTAAGTGTTTTTTTGTCAGTTTCTTTATCAGTATTAGAACTTAGCTTAGTGAAATTGCGGGTAAAATCTACATTGATTTATTTATCACCGCGTGAATATGCTAAAATGAAAAATACGCTATAAAAAATCAAAAACTATGCGAGATATACGTAAGAGACAAGAAGTGCTCAATACGACGAATCAGTGCTTTGATGAACTATTTCGCAAAAATTCATAAATTGTTGATTGAAAAGTTGATTGTTAAAGTTGTCAGCAACAGCAGTGACAGCAAACGTCAAATAAATGTAGGTATTTGTATTTTTTTACATTTTTACATTTTTCATATTTCCAGTTTATGACGTCTACTACTTCATAATTAACAAACCTACCACTCTGTTAAGACTTCAAGTCGTAGCTGTAAAGCACAAGTGTCATAAGATTTAGTTTTTCAAAGTGCTTGTGGATCAAACAAACAATATACAATAGTATATGATACTACTACAACTTCCAGATATAAAATTATTAATTGCATAACAAAATTTAATTTTACTGAAAAACTCATCAACACACATTAACACTGAGCACAAATCATCAATTTCGTGATAATATGTCAACACTTAAATTAAGAATCATTAAATACATCCGAATATTTCAACATTTAAGTTAATTACAAGTAAATATTTCAATTACATGAGAAAAAATAATGAATATGTACCAATATTTTAACGATTTTTATACCATCGATGAAACCATCGATGGTATAAAAATCAATGTCGTATAGGAATAATAAAACACTTGGTTGACGGTTCACAGTATATATAGAAGAGAACTCTACAATTGTTTCGGCCTCTCGGACATTCTCAAGAGTATAAACTTAACTCAGTGTTTTATTATTCCTATACTAATATGTTTCACCAAGTGGTAACCACTCAGACGTCCAATTTAATCATAATCGTAATTAATACGAGTAGCTCTCATCGGAATTAGAACTAGCTAACTTTCATCATCACCATCGGTTGTGACCGATTATCATCGATTGTCATCGGTTATCACCATCATGTTTATGTGCGCAGGAGATCGTACAGGTTGTACGATTATTAGGCCGCCAGTTGCGCTACCCCTTTTGCATTATGCTTGGTGCACCATGAGGAGGTGAGCTAAGATTGCACTTGTCACAGTCACTATGTTATTATAAGTGTAATCCTGTGAGATCTCCACTCCAAACAGCTAAAGAGTGTAGTACATCATACAAGCGCAGGATCTTAGTTTAGGCAGGATAACAGTAATTTATCTGCTTGTTTTCACTGTTGATCAACAAATAGTGATGACCGACATTGTAAAATTTATTGTTTATTTATTTATTTTTATATAGTTGATGATTTTACAAGCAGTGTTGATGATTTTTCTGAAACGTCCTTTTCGTTGATTTACAAAATGTTAACCACAAATTTTGAAAAAATTGTTTGTTTTCATATTGTTAACTTGTCTACAAAATACACTGCTCAACAAAATTAGGGGAACACCTTTAAAAAAGAGTTAAAATAGAAATTTAACAACTATACGAAATTAATTATTTCTGATTAATTTTAATTCATGTTTATTTAAACAGAAAGAGGCATTTTAAAACCATGTGCTCAAAAGAAGCAAAAAAAGACCAACTACTATAAGAAAAATTAACCATTTTAACCCTTTTTTATAGGTGTTCCCCTAATTTTGTTGAGCAGTGTATGTTATACTTGTGAATAAGTTTGCATATTTTCATATAACTAATGACCTTCATCTAATGTTTGAAATATGTAGGTACAGTCATGCTCACATAAATCTAATACAAACAATTTGACGTTGCCATATAAAATTGCTATTGTAACCTAATTTCTTGTACTAGATTTATGTGAGCATGACTGTACATGTACTTGATTTTTGCTCATCAAGGTATGGAATTAGTTTCATGAAAATATGCAAGGATATGAATATTGAATATGTGATATTGTTGAGTTTACCTATTTTTGTGCAGGATTTATTTTATTTGAATATAAAAATTTTGTTCACCCCGTTTTGTTGCCTACACCAATACTTTCAAGTAAAATGCAAAATATGTTTTGGTTTTGTTATTAATTTTTTCATTGTATACATTACATATTTTTGGCGATCTTTTTAAGTAAAATGAAAAAAAAAGTTTAATTTCACATTTTCTTTTAATATTATTTACCATTTAATTTAATTAATTGTGAAGTTTTCAAATTTTTCGTAACTCAATTCTTTAATTTTCAGTTCTTTAATGCTCTTACTCTTGCTATAATCCCCACTTCTTTAGATTACTGATTTTTAAAATTTTCGTAGCTTTCAGTTATTTGTTTAATTAATTTTCTCATCAAAATTTTCTAGGCGATGTGAAATGTTTTTTTAACAAAGTTAAATTTTTTTAATGAAATTTTCACTCTTTAATTTTTGTTTTTTATGCACTTTTTGATACGAAACAATAAATTTGGCAACTTTTTATACTCATACACAACAGATTCCAAAATGTATTATTTTGGTTCTTAAAAATCTGAACAAAAATATTTGTGCTCATCATTGCAAATCAGCGAATACATAATGATGATCAAATATGATAAAAGAGAGTTATTGAATAAAATGACACATTCATTTTTGTTGCTCTGCAAACCTGGTATGATGTCAATACTAAACGACGTATCTATCAAATCTAGTATTTGCTTATGTTAAAATAATGTTCTGGCTTATTACATTATGCTTTGCATCCTCATAGTAAATGTTAAATTCAATTTTTAATTAAATATTCCAATTTGGTGGCATGGCAACAAATTTTACTAAATGTGGAATATCTCAAAACAATGATTTTATTACGACTTCTATGCTTAACAAGGCAGTGTAGTTACAGGAAAATAGTTGAAATGAAAGATCTGTCAGTAAGACATAACCACAGTCCATTATTCATAATTTCAAGTTGATTTTGTCTCCTCTACATTTCTCCTGTAAATTTAATTTAAAAATAGACTTGGTCAATTATGAATTTTCAGAAAATAATACGAATTTCTTAGAAAATGGATTTAGTAAATACCTCATGAAAAAATAACTATGTTTTAGATACATTGATGTTAAAAATCTTTAAATTTTGGACTTGGCCACATTCTCTATACAGGGTCCATCATTTCACCTCCCGTCTTCTGTAGCTCAGTTACTAATTGAGTTAGGATTGTGATATTTTGCATACTTTACTTGCATTGCGTGGCGTATTTTAGGAAATTATTTTTCATTATACAGGGTGTCCCAAAAAACTGCGACGTCATGATGATGTGTATTTTTAAATTGTTATTTATTTATTGTATATTTTTTGTTGTTTATTTGGGTGCCCTTTATAGATGCCTACGTACCCATAAAATTTTATTAAAATCGGTTCAGTGATTTTAGCACAAAACAATTAAAACTGAAAAAAATCAGTTTTGCACCATTGGTTAAGAAAATTAATAAGAGATAAAAGTATGCCTTGTTAATAAAACCATACAAGGTACTCATTATATAAGGTCTGATAGTTGCGTTAACCAAGTTTAATTGATATGCATTATACAGAGTGTCCAACATTTAATGTCAAACTTTTCAAACTTTAAAACACTTTATTTTTCTTATTTTAAATTGGAGCCTTTGTATATTTTTATGTCATTCCATGTGGAATTAAAAGACAAACATTTTTCCTAATTAGAACTCTATCGCAATTCCTAACACATTGAAAGTTATGTGCAGAAAACTCGATTTATCAACTATTCCAATAGCCATTTTAATGAATAAAACTCGAAGGTGACTTTGAAAATGAATTTATTGACATAACATGTTTTGTTGTTACAATTAATATCTCGAAAGTATTAAAGGTTTCAAAGATCTTCGTCTAAACCTATTACACATCGTAAAAGTATTAAGATTTGTATAAAAAATAGTTTTAGTAATAAAATTTCATAAAAACATAACATAACGTTTCTAAAATTAATTAATTGCTAGAACTTATGTTCTATATGTCTTCCGCCCTCTTGAAGGCACAAACGAAGACGAGTATGAAATGACATTGCCACTCTTCGTAACAGGTTGAATGTAATATTTTGAAATGCGAATATGAAAGTCATATCCACATTTGTCAATATAGGTCATAATATTTGTCATATTATGAAAATCATATTTTCCATGACAAAAAGTAATTTTGGTATCTAGGGTATAAAGACCTTAGCTAAAAAAGTTTTAAACTTTTATATTACTACAGTCAACAATGGCTCTTGTCACTTTGTTAAACTTTAATGTCAATAAATTGTTTTTCAAACCCACCTTCGATTTTGATTAAATAAAATGGCCATTGAAATTATTAAAACGAGTTTTCTGCAAATATCTTTGAATGTGTTAGGAATTGAGATAGGATTGTAATTAGGAAAAATGTTTGTCTCTTAATTCCGCATGGAATTACATAAACATATACTGGTGTTCCAATTTAAAATAAGAAAAATAAAGTGCTAAAACTTGGTTAACGGAACTGTCAGACCTTATTTAATGAGTACCTTGTATGGTTTTATTAACAAGGCATACTTTTATCTCTTATTAATTTTCTTAACCAATGGTGCAAAACTGATTTTTTCAGTTTTTATTTTTTTGTGCTAAAATCACTGAACCGATTTTAATAAAATTTCATGGGTATGTAGGCATCTATAAAGGGCACCCAAATAAACAACAAAAAATATACCATGCAATCTAAAAATATACATCATGATGACGTCACACTTTTTTGGGACACCCTGTATAATCAAAAATATTTTCCTAAAATACACCCTAGAAAGCAACTGAAGTCTGCAAAATATCAAAATCCTAACGCAATTAGTAACTGAGCTATTGAAGACGGGAGGTGAAATGACGGACCCTGTATATCAACGAAATGTAATGTGGTACCTTAATTACCAGCATAAAAGTGTACCCTAAACGGATCTCTCGGCCGATTTTTTTTATGTGAGTAACCAAATCTAGTAACTTTAGTGACTTTCATCTTGTGTTACTTTCAAAGTATGGGAAACTAACTTCCAAGTATGGGAAACTTTTGCATTGCAAAAGGACTTTAATGAGGTTATGATGAAACTCAAAGTCACAAATAACAATTGAAGGGCTACGGGGAAAACGAGTCCATTTTGGTCGTATTCCAAAAAACTAAATTGAAAGTTTTAAGTCTAATAAAGGGCAGAAAGGACGAATAAAAAAGCTAACTGATTATAATATACATATCTCCTTTGACCACAGATGAGTTGTAATATTGCCCAAAACATGATATACCCACAAATAAGGACTCGGATGGTTTTTAACGTGTTTTTCTAGATTTTCTATAGGTACCATCGCCTTCGCAGAAAACTGGTACAGCAAATATTCAACAGATTGAATTAGGCTCTGATATGACAAATTCAAACACATTCCTGTCATATGACACTAACATATTTATTATCCAGTTAAGATGAATCATTTAAATAAAGCTCAGAAAACAATCATTCATACCAGATTGAGCGATTGGGTGAGCAGTGAGGCCCTAAAAAATAAGTTTGTATTTACACAACTAAAATTTTTGAAATTTTTCGTTATGTAAACGAATTAATTTTTTTAAGGCTTGTGCCTTGTTTTCTTCAAATTGTTTTAGTATCGTGAACTTTTGTTTGGCGAGTAAAACTGTATATTGAAGGTATTTCTACTTGAGAAGGGATACTATTCGATAGAAGAGCATCTCACCTAGGCGAAATAGATAGATGGCTAAATAAAATAAAATGAGTGAAGTAAAAATGGGAGCATTTTGACATACACTGTTATAAATCGATGTATTGTAACTGTATTTTGTGTTATAATGTATTTATTGTGTTTGTATTGTATTTATTCTATTTGATATATTTTATATTGTGTAAAACTTGATGTAACTGACATATTCTATACCGAAAGGTCTAAAAGAATAAAGGCGATTATTATTATTATTATTATTATTATTATTATTATTATTATTATTATATATTCTTGTCAACGCCGAGCTCAACCGCAATTGCTTTTGTGTTCACCCCACCGCTCAATCTGGTTTGATATTTTTAATTTTTTTTTTCTTGACATTGGACAGTTCATAGAAACGCAGAAAATATAATAACATAAATCAATTGAAACACAGACATTATATTACATAAAACTGTACTGTATATATTTTAATTAAATAAAATGAAAATTGAATAATCATTATACTCTGTGGCTCAGTGACTACCAGACAGAAAAATTAACTTTGGTGAATTATGTAAGGATCAACTTTTGCTGTACCTGTATTAAAAATGTGATTGTCACAAGTCAAACAGCAGGTAGTTGAATAATCAAATTTACATTTCTGTCAGATTGCTGTTATTTTTAGAATTTACTGAATTAAACTATTGAAATTAAATTAGTGATACTATTTAATTATCAATATTTCTTTAAATAATTATGTGATATGAAAATTATTTGACAGAAGTCAATTTTTGCTTGTTCTAAATATTTTGTTTTGGTCACTCAGAAAGAATATAATAGTTGATCCTTATATAATTTCCCAGTGTGAATTTTGCTGTCTGGTAGTCACCGAGACACACTGTATAAATACTAATATTTATATTTATTCTCAGTATACTATCATTCGTAAGCTGTTCAGCTGATGAAGGCTCAGATATCTATAAGTTCTGTTCATTTGCTAATATAAATTTAATTTTTCTGAAAATCCGTCAGTTTTGAAAAGTGACACTTTATTAGCCAAAATTAGAAAAAGAACAGTTTTATGTAACTTGATCATAATAATTAATTAACTACTAAATGCCTTCTTTTTTTCCAGTTACATGTTATATTTTTTTCTACGTCCGTGAATTTATAACATTCACAGTTTTTTTCTTCAGTAATTTGCGTTCATAAAATATGAGGTTCTGGAATCGTTCAAAAAGCGTGAAAAAGGTGCCATAGCGGTTCATTTTTTAAAATATTATACAATTATTTGCACATGTGAATGTCAGTGCACATATCAATCAGTTCCTCCAACAAACTGTTAGAACTTCGTTTCCGATAAAAAAAAAATAATGGACGATATTATTTATTTAAACGCATTTAATGTTGCCATTTTAAGTACAACCTACAGACGCAGTTTTTTTTTTTTTATGAAACTCGTTCGGCTCATGCTGTCAAACTTTCATACTCGTGGAAAACAGTATAACTTGGCTCACCTGTTGCATAAATAACTATTCTCCCTAGAATTCCTATTTGTAATAATTATATCATATGTCAGTAAATCAATGCACGTATGTTTATGAACATAGTTTTAATGAACTGGTGAAAAGTCATTATTATAGCAGGTATTAGCTGTTTGTGCAATAAGTTAGCAAATGTATTTTTTCCGTACTAGGCATGGGATTTTCGATCGAGGCGATAGTCGAGGTAAAAACAAGCTCTAAGAGATGACAGAATATGTATGTAAGGAGAACAGTTCTCTCGTAAAACTCAATAAACCAACGAAAGTCAAGACAACATATATGTTAGTGATTCCATTTATGTAATTAATGGTTATATTTTGATCAAACTAGCACATCTCTTAGACAATGTCCTAACATCCATTCAAATAATATTTGTTTATATTTATAAATAACTGAGTTGCTTTGGCAAAACCTATTTTCTATGTTATAAATAATATTAAAATTATTTTTACAAATAACCCATTCTTATACATATATTATCTAAATCTCAAATGCGCTAAGATCTGCTTCCAGTAATATTAGTAAAAAAAAAGTATGTTGAATACCGTTTAAAAAGGAGGGGTCACGACATGTACTGTAACGGGCCATCAGTTTTTGATCCTCTTCATATAATGCGAGCAAAAATTATTGTCATCAACGTTTGCTTTGCATCTAAGGCCATATAGCTTAGCGGTAGAGCTTAATGTCCTCTTGGATAAAAATATGTTTTTGCTCGCACGGTACAATGTTGCATCCTGTGTGTGGTGCTCAGTTAATCATGCACACTAGTCATGATTAACATTTACCAATCACATTTTCATCCTTTTGAACAACTGGAAGTCTCTTGGTGCCAAATCCGGGCTATAGAGCGGATGGTCAAACAATTCTCATCAAACACTCCAGTAGACTTTGAAATTGCCTGCAGCTCGGCACAATGTAATTGTTCCACAACTCACCCTATAGCCCGAACCTATGTTCATTTAACTTTTTTTCTTAGAATTGCATCATCTATCATCTGCCAAAGTTTATCGCCGACATTTTAGATCACCCTGTATATATGCTTATATTCTATAGTCTAAGTATCAAAGTCAATAAAAAATCATGGTTATAGATTATTTTCTCTTACCTGAGCTGAGAGAATCTTGTAAATAGCAATTGATGTAACAGAAATAGGATCTCTTCCTGCCTTGATATGCAAGGAACGCGTTTATTGTTCGGATCGTGCAGTTTTACGTTCAGATGAGAATCTCGCCATATAATTCGAGTATGAAGTTTCATTTGCGTGCAGAATTTATCGCCCACATTTCGAGAAACTATAAATGACTCCGTTCACCAACAGCGATCATAATTGCCCCAAGGCGATAACAATAAAAGGTTTTGATGGGCAATGTAAGTTGTTCTATTTGTCTAGAATATGAGAAGAGTGGATGTAATGGTTTACATTACTGAGCAGGTTCGTGATACTTCAGCGATTCTATAAGCGAAACGAAAATATGCTGCAACATTTTTTTATATAATTTGTTCTGCCATATTTTATTGTACTAAGTAATTCTCAAGTTTTAGCAAATATTTTAGTTCGCCATATTTTACCATATATTAATACAAACCGTAATTCAAATTAATGCATTGATTAAGCGCGAAATTAATTAGCGTCACCGAGGTTTTTTTAAACATATACGCATAAATTAACAGTACACGGGACTGCCAACAGCATCGGGTTCCCTCCAAGTAACTGAATCTTAAAAAATCACTAAATATAATTACTTATCAGTTTTTTTATTAGATTATTTGCCGTTGGTATTGTTTAATTGCTCCATACTCCTTACTCCATATTGCTCTTTTTTTATCTTTAATAATTTAAAGCCGACAGTGGCCGAGAGGTTCGAGGACTTACCTCTCGTGCCAAAGGTAGTAGGTTCGAACCCCGTGGACCCGAAAATGAAAATTCTCAAACATTAAAGTGCCATTCCTTTGGAGTGAACTGAATCAGACGATCCCGTTTACTGTTAAGTTGTATGTAAGGCAAAATTTCCAAGTGTGGTGGATCGCTCCTTGGCGATGGTATTTAGCCATCGCAGCAGAAATAGGCCGTCGTTAAATAAAAAAAAATAAAACAAATAAATTCAAAATCTAACAATTTATTAATTATGATTAATATCACATGAACTGTGAGTAAGTTATTATTTCATAATATATAGGAGTACATAATAACCAAATATTTCAAAATATATGATTCTTTAGTGTACCTGTTAAATGAGGGTACATATTAGTTTTAATGTAAATTTAGATATATGGTATCCTAGAAAGAAATTCAAGATTTTCTTGATGGCAAATAGTACCACATGGCATACCCGATAAATATCTGGTGAAAATATCGGTTCTGTGTGTTATAAAAGTACTCTGCCTCCAAACGCCCACGGCTCGCGATTAATAACTACAGCCAGGTTAATTTATGCACGCCACTGCCTGGCCATCGCTCAACATCGCCCGCTCCTGTAAACCAGCATCTAGCAACGTCCCCATCTCAAGTTACCGTTCAATGTCCTCAGTGGACCTTAAATCACAAACTCATAGAGTAGTATATATAACTAGTACATGAGCGAAACAATGAGTCGGTGGAATAATGAGTCCATGAAATAGTGAAGTACTCGTACATGAAGTAGTGAGTCCATACAAATTATTAACGAACTAGTGCATTAGTAAGGGCAGTTAATAATCGATATATTTTCTGAGGGCCATTAATAAACGATTTTGTATGCATTAAACAAAATCATCAACACCTGGTCAACGATTTATTTTGTGTATTAAATAAGATCATCGAGTGACAAGTTGCAATATTTAAACGGATTGTTTAAAGCCAAGTTAAAAGTTAAGCCATCCATGTAGTGTACGTAAAGTGGCATGAAAACTTTAATGATGTAGTACACAAAGTTAAAAAACTTAAAATTATTTCACTTCGTGAAATCATTTATTTGGGTGTTCACTTCGCAAAAGTTTTTTCAAAAAACAACAAAATTATAAAAATGTTGGTTTTACGTTACTTAACTATAGAATTTGGCATTCTCAGCTTCATTTTAAGTGGGCCTAATGCAGCGACTAACTCGAAATTGTATATATGACAGACATAAGTCGCCAATTAAAAAACACATATACAGAGCGTTCAAGAAAGTGGTGTCTGCTTTTCAAATTAGTGCCAGCAGATGAAACTCTTAACATACAATATTTGTGATATATGGCAATATCACAAAACAGTGTCAATGTAAATTGTAAATTGGGTTAAATCGTTAAAAATCAACTGTCAAGCTTAAAACCATTTATAAACAACGTCAAACAAAATAATGACAACTGATGACATTTGACAAAATTAAGGTTATATTATGTTCTTGTATCCTATTATATTTTTCGATATGTTGTCCAATAATATTGAATTGCGGAAAAATAACATTCTACGGAGAAATATGTGTAAAACTTTTATGGTTTTAGTAGCTATATGAAGAAATATACTTAGTAAAGAGTTAACCTTAAGCCATTTGTGGTCTGTGTAGGTGCTTATGTGGTATATTTATATATAAAGTTTACTGTTTGGCCTTGATACACAAATAACTATTTCGTCCTAGGACGAAAAATGGGTTTCCCCACTAATAAACTAATAACAATGTTTAACGAAAAGGTGATGTTTTCGTCCTGATTTTGTGCCGAAAAAGCGTGTCTTATGTTCGAATAAAAATAATATTCGAAAATGGTAAATAATTTTTAGACCTAGAATCAAAAGAAGTAAACTATATCATGCATATTTCCTGAATAATTAACAGAAAGTAGAAGAATCATTAGCAAATCAAATGTCGACTGCTAATCGAATACAGGACAGGAAAGAGGAAACTAAAGCTGACATACGAAAGATGGTGAAGTTGCAGGATGTTCAAATTCTGAAACTTATTATTTGGCAGTTGGGGATGAATGTAACTATAAAGAAAATGAAGTTTCTGTTTGTTTAAATGCAATGATAGTTAACACGGAAAATAATGTTATTATTCGAAATAAAAGCGCTTTGTTGGTCAGGATTAACATATCTAATGTAGAAAACTTAACCATAAATATTAATATTCAATAAAACTTTAAAAAATAGTGTGCATTAAGGAGTGTGAAAATGTATATGTTTTTTTGACTAGTCAGGAAAATGCAGTTTTCGTGACTAGTCAGAAAAATGCAATTTTGTCCCGCATTTACGGAGCGATGTGCTACTATCACATTCATGTCTAATATTTCAATTTGCAGGAATTGCACGTTGCATTCGAAAAAGTCAAAATCTATTTCGTCCATAGTTCTGGATAACTTAAAACTTTCTGTTTTGAATGGTGGTGGCGTCTACTACGTGATACATTTTATTAATTATAAATAAAACACATTACTTTGTTAGTATCACATAAAATTATTTATTGATTTGTTACCAGTTTTGACAATTTAAGTAATCATTATCAAATAGAGTCATTATCATTATCAAACTTTCTATTAGAAACTGTTAATAGAGACATCAATGTGATTTTTTATAACTATGGTTTTGAATGTGGAATTTTTAATTTTATTTCCTTGTTTTGTATTTTGATGTCCCTTTTTCATAATTGAAATTCATATAGCCTTTTTGTAAATTCATATTGAGATTTAATGAGAGTGTATTAAGTAGTGTGAAAATGGATGTTTGCGTGACTAGTCAGGGAAATGCAATTTTTGTGCCGCATTTACGGAGCGAAATGCTACCCGGTTTCATAAAAATATAATGTCGGGCATCTCGTGCACTAATATCGCCCATTGACTTTAAATAAAGTAAGTATCCTGGCGTTGCCATGCACAGGATATTTTGTTTAACCAACTTTGAATCAGATTACGTAGTATATGTTCAAGTAAACCTAACAGTATATTTTCCAAGAACCGTGAGTAACTACATATTTGCATTCAAACGTTGATTCAGTGCATACAAGTCTACAAAATTAGTTTGATAAGTTTTACCCCAAATATTATTAATATTTGATGTTGCAATTCCTGATGCTGCTCTAATAACCATTGACAAAATGAAAAACTTTAAAGTCTTCTAATTGAATTTTGGCACATTGTTTGGGTAATTGCAAACTCAGATTCTTTCATTGATCTCTTATAATAAGGTTTTGTTGAATTTTATTCCAGGTCTATGAGTTTTCTTTAAATTTTATTATAATGTGAATAACTTGGCAACGTTGCTACTGATCCCTAAAAATAAAACTGATTTGTGAAGCCCACATGAAGCAGATCCAAAAAATTAAAGAATATACAGGGTGATAAATTTAAAAAAGAGACCAAATTTTGTGTCCCGGATTTATTGTACACTCTGTATACTCGAAAATAATTTTAAAAGGTAGCTCATCAAGTGTCCAATAATTTCCAATCAGATGTTTTCCTAAATTTTCATTAGTGTAGCAGCAATGGCAGCAAAGGATAAGTGGGCCACCCTGTATGTGGTTTAAATTTTGCCATCTAATTATAAATCACCCTATAGAGTCTAATTTTAAATTTCACGTAAAGTGCTTTTTGCAATCGTCAAATTGTATAAATAATTGACCTAGACAGAACCGTTTATTAGTTTCATTGACGACTGAATGATGCAATACATGTATGTAATATAAAGAAACAGAAATTGCACACATTGTGTGAATCAATTAACGAGATTTTATACAATATGCAATATTTGCAATAATAAAAATAACTACATATAAAAATTCTCACATCATATAAATATAATAGTAATTTTACCAAAATTCCTTAATTCGCCACCTTTCTTGGCATATCTTTACGTAACGAATGCAACTTTCAGAGCGCACTTAATTTGTTAGGTAAAACCAATCAATTGCCGCACCAGATAGTTTGTACGGCTTCCTGAATTCCGCACTTTCCGCGCTCCTGACACGATTTTTCTGTTTACCTCCCCTACACCAATGTAATCTAGCAGCAATAGCGTCGTTATGTCGTGCATGTTTTTAAAAATAGCCTTATTATCGATTCCACCAAGGAAAATAACTGGGGCAAGGGGTGTTGCACTGTCCCCGTTTCGACCTGGACACGGAAGGATTCGACACCAATAATGCACACGAGACTAACACAAAGAAATAACAAATTAAAACACAGTTTTGTAGTATTTTGTTTGATTAAGTCGCGAAAGGCATATGGGCTTTTAATACAAACGTATACACACAAATACCTTTTAAATTTGTTATCATGAAATGATCAAGCGAATCCTGAGTTGATTTCAAATTTAGTGCACTAGAACTTAACTTCAATTTTAATAAACTAGTGCAGTACTATACAAGTTTCGCATAAGTTATTTATGTATCAAGGGCATAATAAGACGTTTAAGGCCCGCAGTGAAAGAATTAAAACCTAAGTTGGTAGACTTAAAGTTTTACGTGGATTACTAACTACTTGCAAAAATTATTTCATAATACCACCTTGTTTCGAATACAGCCACCAGATCAAAAGCCGTGTAGCCTTAACAATTCAGGCGATATACAGGTAATATTTAGGTACAGGTATAGAATATAACTTTAATTTTAAGAAACTAGAGTAGTACTATACAATTTTCACATAAGTTATTTATGTATCAAGGGCATAATAAGACGTTTACGACCCGCAGTGTAACAATTAATGCCCAATTTGGTAGACCTTTTGGTAGACAGTTTTACGTGGATTTTAAACTACCGGCTTCATAATACCATCTTGTTCCGAATACAACCACCAGATCAAAGCCAGCCAATATACAGATAACATACATGTAATATACAAAGAACAATTACATATGTAATATGTAATATTTGTATATATTATCAAAAATAAACAAACTTTTACCATTACGGTGTCGGTTAACAAAATAAAATAAAATAAAATAAAATAAAAATAAAATACATTTTAATTTTGGTAGATGAAGTCACTCCATTCTTTTCTGTTCGTCGTCAATCTCTTTGCCTCTATAATCGTTTTATTTCTTTTCTTTAATATTTGTTTTATACCCTCATCCTATTCTTGTCTCAGTCTTCCTCTTCTCCTTTTTCCTTTGGTCCTCACTTCCCATACTTTCTTTACCTGTTTATTCTCTTCCATTCTTATCAGATGTCCCCACCAACTCAGTTGTCGTCTTTCAATGTACCTTTCCTTTCAATTTCTTCAATATCTAGTTCGCTTCTTATATCTATATTTCTTATTATATCCTTCCTCGTCACTCTTATAACTCTCCGTAGATATTTCATCTCTGTAGCCTGTATCCGGATCTCGTCTCTATTTGTCAGCACCCACGTTTCATACCCATACGTTATTATCGGTCTGTAGATTGTTTTGTAAATTCTCATTTTAGTTATCTTACTTATTTCCTTCTTGTTTATGAAGCTCCTGTTCATAGCATAGTACGTTTTGATGGCACTATTTATTTTGGAGCTTATTTCTCTTTCCACTCGTCCATCATGTTATTTCTATTCCTAGATACTTAAATTCTTGTACCTATTCGATTTTACGTTGTTCAATTTTTATGTCTAACTTTTCCTTACTTCCTATCACTAACCTACTAACTTTCGTCTTATTGTAATTCATTTTCATTTCGTATTTCTTTAGATTCTCATTCCAAATTCTCAAATTATGTTGTAGATTTCTTGCATTATCAGCTATTACTACTACGTCGCCTGCAAAAGCTCCCTCCGATATTTTAATTTTCTGCATGTTTTTGAATCCTATGTTTTCTTGTACTATTTCCTTCTTTGTTCTTTTCATTATTTCGTCCATATAGATGGTGAATAGTGTCGGGCTCAGCCCTCCGCCTTGTCTTAGTCCGTTACTTGTTTTGAATGTTTCCGAAGTTAGGCCTTTGTATATAATTGCGTTTGTATTTCTGTTGTATATTTCCGGTATGATTCTCATCGTTTTGTTGTCAACTACTCTTGTCTTTAATATTTTCCATACATTGTCTCTTGTTACAATATCAAATGCTTTTTTTAGATCTATAAATCTCAAATATTTACTTTTATCGACTGTCTCTTTTCTGCTATTTGCTTTATTGTAAATATATGGTGTTGTGTCGATCTGCCTTTTCTGAAACCACTTTGTGCCTCTTCTAAGCTGTTCTCTACTATTTCTGTTATACGTTTATTTATAATTTTCTGTAATAATTTTATCCCAGTTCTAATCAACGTAATCCCTCTATAATTACTACAGTCCATTTTGTTTCCTTTTCAAATATTGGCGATATTAGTGCCACTTGAAAGTCTGTGGGGATTGTTTCCTGTTCCCATGCTGCATTCATTATTTTTAGTAGTTTCATTGCCTATCCCTCCCATATACTTAACCATTTCTGTTGTTATTTGATCTCGTCCTGGTGCCTTTCCCGTCTTCATGTCCTTTATGGCTTCTTTAAGTTAATCTTCTTCTATACCGTTATTGATGTTTCCGTTTATTGGTTGTCGTTATTCTTTTCCCCCTTACTACTCTGCCTCTCTGCTGTTAGTAGTTCTTCAAAATACTCTTTCCACCGTGTCATTTTCTCTTCTTCGTTTCTTATTTCTTCCATCTTTATCGTTTATAAATAATGTTTCTTGGTTTTCGCTTTCCTGCACGTTTTTAATACTCTATAAAAGAGTTTCAAGTTTCCGTTGCCGGTTTCCTCCATCTTTTCACCAAATACTTCCCATTCTCTTGCTTTGGCTTTCTTAATTGCCTCTTTCACTATCGTCCTTTTTTCCTTATATATCTTTTAATTATTGCTATTTCTGCCCAACACGTACTTTGCCATGCCTTCTTCTTATCCTGTATCATTTGTTTTATTTCCTCCGACCACCACGATGTTTGCTGCATCTTATTTGATCTTTTCTGCTGTCCACATACCTCTCGAGCTACTTCTAACATATTTCTTATTAATAAGTTAATTTCACATTTGATCTACATCACCTTCCATCCTCCTTTGCGATAGTTTGTCTTCTAGTTTTACCATGTATTGTACAGCTATTTATGGGTTCCTAAGTTTGTGTGTTCTTATCTTGTTGTCTGTGATCGCTTCCTGACTTGTCTGTTCTCTTCCATTGCATACATGTTTCTCTTGCACTGTTGTCATAATTAGGTAATGGTCACTTCCTATTTCAAAGCTTCTTCTTACTTTTGTGTCCATGATTTTGGCTTTTCTGTTTTGCTCTACTAATATGTAATCAATAATGGACTTTTCGTTTCTTGGCACACTACTTCTCTTGTGTATGTGTGTATTTCTTTATGCTTAAACATTGTGTTAGTTATTATCAAGTTATTCAGTCTGCAGTATTCAATCATTCTTTAGCCATTGTTATTTACTGTGTATGTAGCATATTTCCCCCTCACTTCGTCGTTGCTACGATTCTTACCAAACTTGCTGTTAAAAACTCCTAGTACATATAGATCACCTTCCGCTGTTTCTGTTGTCTCCGTTAACGTTATCCAGAGTGCTCCTTTGTTTGCTACTTTTACATCTTCATTTGGTCCATACACCACAATTATCGTTCTTCTCATGTTATCAGCTTTCAGTGTAATTTTCAGTGTTCTTGATGTAACTGCCTTCCAATCATATATTATGTGCTCAATGTCTTTGTGTATGATACATCCAACACCTTCTACTGCTATTTTATCTTGTTCGACCCCACTAAAAAAAATTGTATTTTTTCTTGGTTTCAGTTATTGCTAGCATCGGAACTTTGGCTTTTTCAAACTTCCATCAATTCATTTTCCTTCCCTGCCATGCTTCTGATGTTCCATGTTGCTATCTTCCATGTTGACTATTTTCTTATGTCTGTATTCTTGTTAGTGTCTTTGGTTTTTAGCCTGTCAGTCAGTTTTTTGCTATTAATTCGTCTTCTCTTTCATCCCACCGCCACACTCTACTATTTATTATCAGCTTTTTTATCCCACTTATGTTGTATTTCCCTTTTCCCTTTCTGCTTTAGCCATTTCCCTTATCTTCCTTTGTATTTCTGGTTATTTGGTAGTTAGGTCGTCATCAATGTATACTTTCCTTCTCAGATTCTTTAACTTATTCTTGTTTCTCATTACCTTTATTTTATCGTCCATTGACTCCAGTTCTACATTAACCATATGTGTATTTACATTTCTCAGCTTGTAGGTTTTACTTATTTTTGCATCAGTTCCCATATGTTCTGTTATTAATTTGTGAATAAATGTAATAATGTAATATTTGTATAAAATTTAATGCAAACTTTTCAAGCTGCAGATTTCAACTTTCGGATTTAAACAATTCAATGTCTAATATTTCAATTTGAAGAAATTGATGAAATTGAAATGCATTGCATTCAAAACAGTCACAATCTATTTCGTCCATAGTTCTGGATAACTTAAAACTTTCTTTCAGAAACTGTTAATAGTGACACCTATAGGATTTGTTATAACTATTGATTTGAATGGGGAAGTTTTTTTAACTCTTTGTTTTGTATTTATGTGTCCCTTTTTCATAATTGAAATTCATATAGCCTTTCTGTAAAATAAAATTGATATTTTATGAGAGTTTTTAAATTAATGTTATGGTTTTTAACAATTACAGCTATTTTTTACGGATTTTAGTTGCACTAAAAAAATTTAAATACTGATTTAATTATAGGTTTTTATACGTGCAGTAAACAATTTACATGGTGGTGAGAACAAAAATGTATTTTTGTTGTGCTTCAATCTTAAGCCGGTAAAGTACGTTGTAGGAAGTGAGGTTGCAGGTGGCGTGGGAGGAAAATTCGCACAATGTACGGCCTTAGCGGGCGCAATAACTCAAAATCAACAGCGAGAGTGAAAGGCTTGCGGCAACGAGTGAAGGTGCCTTATGATTTTTTAACAACTTTGCAAATGCCAGAAGCCAGCTATGGGAATCTAGTGGAATTTGGTTGTCCTAATTATGTTCATAGTTATTATTATTATAGCTAATGTTTGCAATAATATAATATATGCGTATGTCCATTATAATCAATCACTAGAAGCAAATGTGTAAAATGGGACCTAAGATAGATGATAATAATAATAATATAAATTATTTTAATTATAAATTTATTCTTCATACAAGGTAACTGTGACAGAATTGTTGAATGAACTTATGGAGTTTTAAACGAAACTTATTGACATTTACCATCGTAACAATAATGTAGTAACAATTATTTTTTCAAAAAATCGTAATATAAGTGTACTCATGTCTATGATCCTTGATAATAAAATGTTGCCATGCCCACCATGCCGTTAATCACCTATTGGATTTGAAATGTTAGATCGCAATAATTATATTTGAGCAATGGAAATGCTATACATTTTTGTCTGACGTGTCACCGTGCCCAATTAAAAATAATTATAATATTGCGTAAAAACCATGCGAATCCTCGCCGATCCACTTAAGCGAACAAACTCGAACGTGATCAAAAATCAATTAGTGTCCGGCTGCACCGTTAAACTGAGATAATTGCGTGGTGTGAGTTCACAGGGGTCAAGAAGATTTCGAATGGCTCTCGAAATTTCAGGATTGCGTCACTACATTCTTTAGCCATCAGCAAAATATACGATTTCGGTTATAAGAAATTATATTGTCAAAGAAGACAATGCATATTATGATTATTTATTCTGATACTAGAGTTGGTTAGCTATTCAAGATGACGTACGTGTTTTCTGAGACTAGCTAGTATTATACAGGATGTTATGTAAGTAAACGTACGTAGCTTAACAGAATGTTGAGATTTTTAAGTCTTTTCATTCACCAAGAGAGGAAATTTGAAGTTGATCAATGGGGAATAATTCTGATTTGATTGAAATCGAAGTTGCTTGTCTAAAATACATAAAACTGTCGTAATTGACATTGATTACACAGGCCAACAAAAAATTTGTGATTTGGATCTGTTTATTTTTTTAAAGTTTTGGTGGCTAATCTAATAAAGAATCAACATTTTTTTATTTCCTTCACGCACAATTTTTTTAATAAATTTACTAGGTGTCATATTTCTCACCACAATGTAATTTTTTTTAATAAATTTATTAGGTGTCATATTTATGGGTTTTTTTAAAATATTTTTCGAACATAAATTAAATGACATTCTAAAAATTTAACCGAGATTAAATTGTGTACAAATCAATAGAATAGTATAGGGGAATTCCCGAATGTAAAATTTAATTGCTGGGATTCCCTGATTTGCAGTCGGCGAATGAGATATAAATAGACGTCTTTGTGTAACATGCGCATTCATTAGTCTGTTTGCGTCTAGGCAGTCGTTGTTTAGTAAGTTTAGTGAGCTTTTTGTAGTTAAATTCGTGTTTAAAATGCTAAGACTTTGTCAAAGTAATCCAGATACTTTTTGCTATATGTGGTTGTTTTGTGGTCAAGAAATTTAGACGTAACATTACATCACTGTTGAAACACAAATACTACGCGTATTTTTAAGTAAAGATTGGTGATCAAGACAAACATTGGGCACCATGTTGTATGTAAGATATATGAAGAGGGTTAAGGCATTGGAGTAATGAAAGGAAATTCCTACCCTTTGGAATACCAATGATTTGGAGAGAGCCAACAAATCACCTTGATGACTGTTATTTCTGTATGTACAATGTACGTGGATGTAAACAAAAGAATTAAATAAAGATCATTTATCCGAACCTCAAGTCGGCAAATAGGCCAGTGCCACATGGTCCAGACGTGCCAATACCTGAGAAACCAACAAATTTAGAAGATGTTACAAGCAGTTCTGAACCTGAAGTTGATTAAAACAACTTTACTGATGCCTGTGAAATATCGAGCGTTTCTGAGCAACCGCAATTATTTTCCAAGACCGAACTTAACGACTTAGTTAGAGACTTGGGTCTTCCAAAGGATCTTTCCAAAATTTTAGCATCCAGCCTTCACAGTAAAAATTTACTGGCAGAAGATGTTAAAATCTCGTATTTTAGGAAACGCGAGTCCGAGTATTCACGCTATTTTGAAAAAAGTGGTTGTCTGGTTCATTGCACCGACATTTCCAGTCTGATAAACAAACTTAGGGGCACATATAATCCTGATGATTTGAGGCTTTTTATTGGTTCTTCCAAAAGAAGCCTTAAAGCTGTTCTCTTGCGCAATGGGAATGTTTTTTCATCGGTACCGGTTGCCCATTCTGTGCAAATTGCGGAAAGCTACGAAAATCTTAAAGTAATGCTTCAAAAAATCAAATACAATGATCACAGTTGGAAAATTTGTGGGTATTTGAAAATTGTGGGACTTCTACTAGGGCAGCAGTCAGGGTATACAAAGTACCCATGTTTTTTTGTGTGAGGAACAGTAGAAGTAGACATCAACATTGGAATAATAAGGACTGGATAAGAAGAGATAATTTAACTGCCGGATCAAAAAATGTTCTGCACGAAAGTCTTGTTGATCCACAAAAAATCTTGTTACCTCCACTGCATATTAAACTATTATTAATGAAACAATACGTTAAAGCTTTAAATAAAGCTGGAGACTGTTTCAAATACCTTTGTAGAAAATTTTCCGCTATCTCAGATGCAAAATTAAAGGAAGGATTTTTTGTCGATCCTCAAATAAGGAGATTAACGAAATATCAAAAATTTGTTAATACCATGACCGAAACTAAGAAAGATGCATGGATTTCATTTGAAGTGTAGTGTTATTGAAGGTTTTTTTGGGAAACAACAAGGATCCTAACTACAAGACAATTGTGAAAAACATGCTACAGAAATTTTTGGAATTGGGATGTAATATGAGCATAAAAGTTCATATTTTACACTCGCATCTTGATTACTTCCCCGAAAATCTTGGTGATGTTGGTGAGGAGCAAAGTAAGAGGTTCCACCAAGCATGAAAGAAATGGAACGCAGGTATCAAGGTCGGTGGAATCTTTCAATGATGGCTGATTACTGATTACTGCTGGTCAATAAAAAGGGACAATCCGGCCCTGGAATACAGAAGAAAATCCACTAAACGAAGTTTTTCATCCACGAGAGAATGATCTTTTGAAAAGAAAAGAAATTAAAGATTGTTTAAGACTTTATTCAATGTGGAATGTTTCAATGATGGCTGATTACTGCTGGTCAATAAAAAGGGACAATCCGGCACTGGAATACAGAAGAAAATCCACTAAACGAAGTTTTTCATCCAAAAGGGAAAGATCTTCCGGAAAGAAAATAAATTAAAGATTGTTTAAGACTTTATTCAATTTAGTTTACTATTTGTAATTTGTTTTTGTCTCTGTATCAATAAAAGTAGCGTTTATTTTGACCAAATTTTTTATTAATTTATTTTCAACATTGTCAAAAAACTTTACGTAATAGGGTAAAAACACTCGGATTTGAATTCAGCAGTTCAAAATTATATATAATCAGATGTCAGATCGAAATCAACTTTGAAAAAGTCAAAAAGTATTGGCCTGTGTTATCAGTGGCGTAGAAGAACAATGAAAAACTACGTATTTATTAATTGATTTATATATTGATTGATAACATTGATTTTTGGAAAAATCAATTCAATTGTTTGTGATAGTTTTATGCTTACTTACATAACACCCTGTATATTTCCCAAATTAATCTTATTGTGTCAATATGTGGATGCACGAAATGAGTCAGCAAATGGTCAGATCAAATGACGAGGTCCACAACCGAACTCGTCAAGTACACTGCAATACAGTATGAGTATGAGTGGACGAGTTTTGATATGGACTTCCTGAATTGCCGCTGACCTTTTCCAAACTGTACCACTGCGAAGTCTAATAACGACGTAATCAGGTTAACCGAAAATTCGTTAAAAATGTGCATTATGAGATATTAGAATACCTTCTCCTTAAAACAATAAAAGATATGTTTCAACTGTTTATGATTCGGGCATATTCTCCTATTGTTGTGCCCATCCCATTTTCGAGATATTCCTTAATTTAAAAGAAAATCATTAACTTCCCGACTGAGACTAAGTTTTTTTTTGTGTGCTATCATTTTTCTCTTTAATTAAATTGAATATAAAAATTCTCTTTAATTGCCCTGGACAAATTTGGATTTTGCCCCCCCCCCCCTGCCCGCACAGCTTATTTTGAAAATTATATCAATTATATTATATTATTATTTTCCTATAACAAGAATAACTGCAAAATATCTGCGAAATATCTGCGTGATACGTATATTCAATTGTAATGAATCGAATAATATAAATAATGGGATAATTATATTATATTATTATTCTCCTAGAACAAGAACACCTTACGAATCTGCGAAATAATTAAAAAAATGTAGTCTCCATGACTTCGATATTTTCCGATCCTCTGCCAGCGTTCATTTGTGCTTAAGAAAATGCCTGTTTACTATATCACTACTTGAATCCCGATACGAAATAATAATAATACATAATAACAATAATTTTATTGTGGAGGACTCCACAGACCCGGATAGATATGAGCGCGATTTGTTTAGATAGAGTTCACTAATAATAATAACAGTCCGTCGAAACGTTCGTTGAAAATGTTCGATTTTATCTGTGGACGCCCCGAAATGGGGAAGAGCGAGACGAGAACAATTGACAATCGGATTCACGTTTTACGTGTCTCATTTGTACAAGAATATTCGATTGTCTGTCCTAACAATTGACATACTGACGGTCCTTACGTAGATCATATTACGAAACACCGTTTTCATGTATTATCAGATTTTGGTGACTTTTAAATTTACCTGATTTTTTTTAAATCGATGTGCTTCAATTAGGTCAAATCTCGAATAAACACATCCAGATTAGTGAAAATTGAGCGATATGGCGTGTTTACACTAATGTTGGTGACATGTTCTGCTAACAAATCGCAAGTTCGCTTGTTTAAGTTAAATATTTATGTAGTTTACACTAATCCACTGAATCTAAATCATAGATAACTAACTCTTTCTAGATCTATTGCAGAATTGCCAACCCGAAATAAAATAAAGAGGTAGGAAATTCAAACACATGGCAATAATTCTAGCCAACCTGTATAAAGATAAAATTTGAATTCCTTTCAAATAAAATTGCATTGAAAGGAATTCACATTTTACCTTCTTCTGAAATGCTTTCTTGTTTTATTTTAATTTTAATTTTATACCGAATTAAATACGACACCTATCTATTTGTACTGAGTCTGGAAACTGTGTCTTTCAATTTCCAAGTTATTATTATTTTTGATGATCAACTGTTCTTACAAATGTCCATTCGGCATCGTGTAATATATTGTTTAGTTTCTTAGTTTTCGTTTGAGTGATCGTTGAAATTATGGACCTCGCAATTTTATTGCACAAACTTGCAATGAATTGCAATGATTCAAGATTTGCTAAAGTTAATGGCCGAGGAGCACACTTTAGATTTTTGCTGCATGATGGCAACAGTTCCTTGAAATCGCGTAAATAATCCTGCGGCTGTAACAAATGTTTAACCTGATGTTGCAGCGGAGATAAGGAAGTGTATCTACGAAAAGGTAAATCAGATAACGTAATTTTTGCGGTTATGTAACTAGAGGAAAACTGCTCCTAATTGGTGCGGCGTGCGAACCGTTTGTTCCGCGGTGCTTCGGACGACACAAAAGAGCAACAGTAAATTCGTAGTAAAAGAATGAAGAATATGTTGATTACATTCTTCACGTTTTTTTTTTTCTTCCGGAGAACAGTGGCTTGTTTACGGCAAGACACATTACTAAGTACGAGCCTAGGAGCTCAATTTTCTTCTATTTGAACACATTCATGTGGCAAAGCATACAAATTCTCACGGACTGAGCAGTTTAGTCCCAGTGGGTAATTATAAAATTACCTTAAATAAAACCAACACTTTTCTGTATTTATATTACACTGTTTATTAAAATTAGTGACTATAGTTTCGATCACGTTCTGATCATTTTCAAACTCTAAGTTCGATAACGTTCTTATCATTATCAAACCCTAAGTTTGATAATGATCAGAACGTGATCGAAACAATAGTCACTAATTTTAATAAACAGTGCGATATAAACAAAGAAAAGTGTTTGTTTTATTTAATTTCATCATGTACCACGAAGTAGATGCCTCCAACGTTGACCAATAAAATACCCTCTTGGTTAGTAAAACCACAAATTTTATCCCATGTTCGAGAAAATGTTTTTAAGTTCCATCCGATATTTTTTACATTGGCAGATAGCTCAATAACATTCGATTCGAATTTTGTGCATCTGAGTCAAGTTAGGGCATACGTTTTAGTTTCCACAGCCATCTGAGATGGACTTTTTCTATCTATATATGCAGGGGCCCTGTGGACAATGTGGCAAATTCCACAGGGGACGTATGCAAATTGGGCCGTTTTTCAATTGAACAGTACACCAAATGAAGCGTATAGATGCAAAAGCAGGCTAGTTTTGAGTAGAACGCAAAAATCCTACCTACCAGGACATTAAAAGCTAAACAAACAACTTGCATTTTTAATTTGCAGAAATTTTCTGTTTATTATTTTTATAAAGTAAATACGTTATTCAGAAATGTCAGATTCATTACTAAAAAGATATTTCGTTTCAAAAATTACATGCTGTAGCTGTTTTTCCTTCAAAGGCGTTTCTGAAGTAGTAAAAACGATTGGCATGCAATTTGACCCCTTAACATTTATTTAATACCGTAGAATTTCCACGGTTTTTTGTTTTGCCTTCGTCATTTTTGTTTTCATTCGCCAACATTTCCACGATTTCTTTATCTGCTACTCTAATTTTTATGATTTTGTAATATTCCTTCAGATTTTTTTTAACACTGGAATTTATATGCATTGTTTATACATAAGAATCTTGCATCTTTATACATTCGGATTTCCATAATTATTCAGATTAGATTTCTGGAAATGTGTTTAATAATGTAGAATTCCCATGATTTTTTTATATACTATTCGAATTTCCATGATTTTTCTGGATTTTTTATAAAACTTTTTATATAGTTTGAGAATTTTTGGATTTTTTTTTATAGTTTTGACTAAAAATTAATTTTTTTAATCACATTTCATGTAGGTACTGCTACCTACAAGTACATAATTTGAAAAGTGATAAATGTTATAAATAATGGGAAATGGAAAGCGATATAGAAATTTTATTGCGTACTTTTTGTATTCTTAATGAATTGTTTTAAATAATTTACAGAATTTTCTTGGCAACTTTGTATGCTTTTAAAATTATTATAAAAACAAAATAGTTCGCATTGTATGTAGTTGAAACTGTCATTAAATTTTGTATATCCACTGGGAAATTTCAAACTCACTGACACTTATTAACTAAAGATATTCTCAATTTAAGTTTGTAAGCTTTCAGAATTTTCATAACGTTAATTTTGAATGCCATTATCATTAATTTCAAACAAAATTAATACTTGATGTTTCAAGATTTTTTTTTAATATTTAGTTTATATATGGTTTTGGAGTACTTTCTGGCATTTGCATAACATATCAATTATGTCTTTGTTTTTGTCCTTTATTCATTAAAATAAGTTGTTCAACCTATCTAGTTTCGGCTTTGTATAAAATTTAAGCCATCTTCAGAGGTTTCAGGCCTCAGGCACTGTCATACATAAAAATCCACAAGGACAGATCATAGAACATAAAGTGTAATTTTTCATTAATACATCTGATTCCCTTAACATACGGGACAAATGCTAACAGCAATATACAACATAATAAACATAAATAAATGAAAACCTCTGAAAATGGCTTAAATTTTGAACAAAGCCGAAACTAGTTAGGCAGAACAACTTATTTTAACGAATAAAGGACAAAAACAAAGACATAATTGATATTTTATACAAATGCCAGTAAAAACTCCAAAACCCTACTACATATAATTTATATAACTGGTAATTATGGATATAACTCTTACGAATTTTTGTAATGTTGTAGACTTTCATCAATTCTTTCTACGCTATAGTACCTTCTATGATATTTTTGTTTGAATATTGTATATAAAAAAAATCTTAATATTTTAAACGTTGAAAAGGGAAACGATGTAGAAATTTTATTTCATATCTTCTGAAATCTACATGAAATGATTCAAATACTTTCAGAATACATTTGCATTAAAAACCTTTCATGATTGAAATTATCATTAAAATATATTAAAATTCGGGGCGTCTCTAAAAAATATGTAGCAAAATTGTATACAATTTTATTGGGTGCTGTAAATTTGTGACTTCAAATTTTCAAAACCCTCCAAGATAATAACTTAACTTTAAAAATTCACGTCATATTCACTAAAACGATCTTCATTAAATTCATTAAAGTCATTTTAGGTATTTCAGTATATGTTTTGCAGTGTTTTCAGTGTCCAAATAATATTTTTGGTGTTTTTGAAGCTGTGTGGAGTGTTTTTCTGGAATATTTCTATAATTATATATCATTAAAGACTAGAGTCATTTATTAAATCATATTAATACTCACAGAATGTTGAAATTGTAGAAATATGGCACCTTTCATAGTGTTTCCTTTTCAATTACAAGCACAACTTAAAGACAATTCATCAATGTTCAATGACTTTTTCGGTATTTCTAAAGTTGTAAATTTTCAAAACCCTCCACCAAAATAACAAAAATTTCAAAATTTAAGTCACACAATAAAACAGTCTTCCCTTAAACTCAACGGAATTTATTAATGTCCAATGACAGTTTTGGTATCTATTTCTGAAGTTTTTTTTTGAGTGTTTTTTATAATATTTCTTTATTTATGAATCGTTTTCACTTGATGATCTTTCAGATGAGATTCATTTATTGAATCATATTAATATTCACAGAATTTTGAAATTTTTGAAATTTTGCACCATTCAAAATGTTTGTAATTCCTTATATCTGAAGTTGTAAATTTTAAAAGCCGACATTTTTTTATTGATGGGCCACTTTTTCCACAGAAAAATTTTACGGCCGCAGCAATTTTCGCATTATTAGGAAATCTCCAGAAAAATTTAATTGTTCGTCATTATACTACTATTACAGTTGCCTTAACTCACTAAACGACATTAACTAACAATAATAATTATTATTATAGCGCATAACTAACGAAGTTTACTTTCAAAGGTTATTGGCTGGCTTCTGGTATTTCATGATTTGGAAAAGCTATACAATACACAATATATGAATGAATATGATATCGACATAAATTTCAGCCAGAGGAGCACCTCGTCAAAAACTCGTTTGCTAGAATTTCGTACATCTTCGTTCTACCGCGTCCTATCGTTTTCGGCAAAAACGGGTTTCCATGCCCAGACCGGAAATACCGTAATTTGCCCGCACGAAGACCGGCGACGGCGCGCCGGTCACCACGGCAACCCCACGCGTCAAGACAACCTGTTCACCCGACAGTCAGCTGTTCGACCCCGGCAAGGGTTCCTGACCTACCCCAGCAGATCCCCGCACTCCCATTTAAGCAGCGACGACAAAATGATTGTCGATGACCATTAATTTTATTAAAGCGATTATGAAATCTTTCGATGACATTTTTATGTTCAAATGGTTTCTAAAGTATTTAAAACGAGTTATATAGGACCAAAGAAGAAACATCCTCCCAGAAAGGATACAGGAAAGGATGTACCTTCTTTGAATAAAAAAGTATTATTTGTTCAATTTTGCGAAATTTACTTAAAATCGCTCTTAATATTATATTTATGCAAGTCAAATTAGGTACTAAAGTTCACACATACTTCGCCGTCAATACTATTCTATGACTTTTAATAGAAATTATAAACACGTAAAGTATGAACTAAATTGCTTCTCATAAAAGTCAAGTTATGCTCTTAAGATTATGATTAATGTTGTTAATGTGTTTGGTTCTATCCACGTTCAGGATAATATTAATATTGTACAATTTCTCGTCCAATTTCAACATAGAACAGAATTCTGCACTTTGGTTTTCGCTTATCACCCTATCTTTTTCGTTCAAAAGGCATATCTTTGACATTCTTATGAGAATAAGCAAAATAGGCAAAAAAACTGTATAATTCCATAAACCCAGATCATATTGTCCTGGAAATGAAAAAACGTGGCTACAAACTCATTGCAGCCACTCCTAAACTAAAATATGGTACAAGAAAACCCATAAATATGTTCATGTTCTCATTCAACCACGATGAGAGAATTGATAAAATCTATGGAATAAAAGATATATTAGGAGTAGAAGTTGGAATCCCACCCTTAAGAAAATCAATGATTGTGCCGCAATGCAAAAAATGTCAGGTCACATGCAAAAATACTTCGCCATGGAACCGCGCTGTCAGATATACCGGAAAGCACTTGACAATAAACTGTGATAAACAAGAAAATGCTCAACGAAAATGTGTTTACTGAAGTGGAGAACATCTAACAAACTACATAGGGATGGTTGCAAAAGAAATGGAAAAATTTAAAGACAAACGCATTAAAAAAAACAAATCTTCCTAAACAGCCACAGAGAAATAGCCGACAAATGCACAAGCACAAGTACAGAGAAAAAGTCATACAGATAAGCAGTCATTAATAAGTCCGAAAATAATAATAAAAATGAAACCCAAAAGCAAGATCAAAACGCTTCTATTCAAAACTCTCTTCAGCAATGTATGGAGAAATTAACAAAAATGGATGAACGTAAAGCAGGCTTGAACATAGCACCATTGATTATAATAGGGATTATAAGGGTATTATAATCAATGATAGCACTAAAGGAGCTATTCGCAACCATTGCAATGTCAAGTAACATTACGAATATGGAATGGAATGCCAATGGACTCTTGCAATCCCCAACAAGAATTGCAATCAATCCTAGATATAAAAAAATATTGACTTATGTCTTATTTCCGAGACTCATTTTACAAGAGAGACATTCGTCAAATTCGAAGGATATAAGGTATATCACACCATATATCCTGGAAATACAGCCTGAGGTGGTAGTGCTATCATAATCAAGGAAACAATTGAATATAACCAAGAGACGGGATATAAAACAAATGAATTTCGAGCTGCTTCTGTAAATGTTAAAACAACAACATACAATATCACTGTATCTGCAGTTTACTGTCCGCCTAGACAAGCTCTTAAAAAAGAACAATATTTAGACTTCCTAAATAAACAGGGATATAGATTTATCATTGGAGGCGACTTTAATGCTAAACACATTCAATGGGGATCTAGACTAACAACTACAAAAGGAAAGGAACTACTACAAGCAGTCAACCAACTAAAATGCGAAACAATTTCATCTGCCAAACCAACATTTTGGCTACAGATCTTAATAAAATTTCAGATTTAATTGATTTTTTTATAACACGAAATGTGTCTGTAAACTATGTACGTGGAAGAGGCTTGGGATATGAACTCGGACCATTCTCCGATTGTCCTCGCCCTAAGCGATAGTAGTATACATAAGGAAATACCTGCTGGATTGACTAACAGATTAACTGACTGGTAGAGCTTTAAACTTCAACTTGAAGACACTACCAACTTGTCATTCTCAATAAGAAACAAAGACCAGCTAGACAATGAAGCGGAACAATTTGTTGATAATAACCAACAAGCTACATGGGATAACACCCCTATTATTACCCCACGAACATAACGTAACAATTGCCCCAAAGAAATTCGAACTCTTATTTCCGAAAAGAGAAGACTCAGAAGAATGTGGCATCAATCTAGATGCCCAGCAGATAAAACTAGAGTAAATAACGCAATACAACAACTCAAAACAGAGATTCGAAAAATTAAAAATGACTCAATTAGTGAATATCTAATTAGACTATCAAATAACAGTAAAACTGATTATTCACTTTGGAACGCCACTAAGAGACTTAAGAGACCAATCTTGCAGAATTCTCCAATTAGAAGTGTAGATGGGACATTTGCAAAAAGCAATACTCTAAATGCTAAAAGATTTGCCGAATATCTTGAAAGGACTTTCCAACCGAATGAGGGTGAAGCCATTCTAGACTGGAAAAATATTACCCAGAAAGAAGGTGAAATCAGATCCTCTACCCCTAAAGAAAATGCAATGGAAATTTAAAAAAACATTAATACCAATAACTATCCAGGATTTGACTTAATTACTGGCGAAATTCTCAAACAACTACCTCGTAAAGCAATCGTAAAACTTACATATCTTATTAATGCATCTTTAAGATTAAAATATGTACCTAAGAAATGGAAAGTAGCAAGTGATACTGGTTCCTAAAGCTGGAAAACCTCCAAATGAAGTTTCTTCTTACAGACCAATTTGGTTATTACCTGTAATCTCAAAACTGCTCGAAAAAATACTTCTTAAAAGAATAAAACCAATTATCGAAGGCAAAAACATAATACCAGAACATCAGTTTGGTTTCAGAGAATCTCATTCAACTGTAGATCAAGTCCATAGAATAATAGACGTAATTGAACAATTATTGGAAGAAAGAAAGGTTTGCTCTACTATATTTCTTGATGTAGCGCAAGCTTTTGACAGAGTGTGATACGAGAGACTTAAATACAAATTAGGAAAACTTCTGCTCAGACCACATACACAATTACAGGAATCATACATGTCAGATAGAGTTTATAGAATTAAGCAGAAAGATGCTTACTCTGAACAAAAAGAAATAAAGGCAGGTGTGCCACAGGGCAGTGTGTTAGGGCAAGTCCTCTACCAATTAGATCAAGTCCATAGAATAACACACGTAATTGAAAAATCATTGGAAGTAAGAAAGGTTTGCTCTATTATATTTCTTGATATACGGCAGGTGTGCCACAGGGCAGTGTGTTAGGGCCACTACTCTACTTATTATACACCAGCGATATACATGCATTAGACCATAATACGATAGCAACGTTTGTCGACGACACTGCTATATTGGCTGTAGGCAAAGATCACGAAGAAACAGCAGTAAATCTGCAAACCTCAATTAATAAAATTAACAACTGGACTAAGGAATGGCGAATCAAATTAAATGAGACTAAATCGGTTCATGTCAATTTCACATATATATCGTCATATCCCTGTTAGTATGAAGTTCCATAAAGGAAACAAATCTGGATGGCATATTACATTTGTGTAATATCGTTTTCATCAAACAATTTATACCATTAATAGTTAACTTGCGTGCTCCACATATCTTATGTCGGCGTGAAAAAGGTAATCTACAATTTATAAATATTAATATCGCCGGTACATTTCTAATGTCAAAGCTGATAATTAATTATTAGTGATACAGAAATAAAAGGCGGACAAAACTAAACGCGATAATTATTGGATTTACTAGGCGATTACGATAAATCGTGTTGAAAGTTCAACGAATCTTGCCGTTTTTCGCACATACCTCCATTTGTCACGTCCACGGCTCATAAAAACGAATTAATCTGAACGCGAAACGGGTTTTTTTTACGAATAATATTTTCCTTTCCTAATTATTCAAAGCAACTCCTTAATGTGAACTGGATTTCCATTGCGAAACGCGAGAGGTTTTCTGTCGGGTGTCTTAGCTGTGCAGGAAGATCCACCAACCGAGGATGCAAGTGGCAATTAGGGCTCCATTTGGAACACTTTTTACCTGTAAATGACGCTCGCATCTGTAACAATTACGTAAGGTTGCCATCCGTAAGAGCTATTTGTTTAGCTAATTGGAAAATTAGTGGTAGAGTTGACATCACTCGCGTCAGTGGCCACCGGGCACGTGTGAATCCACGTGTGAGTTGCGGAAAAGTGAGCTTTAATGCTGTGATAAATGGACAGAACTTTCTTCCTCACAACCACGCAACGTCTGTGAGTATCACGTGAGGTGTGCAATTAAGACAAGTGAAACAAAATTAATTCCATAATAGGCAGAATAATGCAATATATTCAATCACGTTCAAATAGAGTTAAAAACCAATTGCACTCAATTACGAGTATATAATTCATGCATTCACGAACGTTCTCAGAGATTTTAATATTAAGATACTCTTTCAAAAATAGTTCCAGATTTTACTTTTTGTTGAAAAGTATTTGGAGTACCTACAAAATTGATCGGGTTACTTTATCGAAAATTTAATTAGGTTATGTAAACATTTGGCTATACAAACTTGATTCTTGAACTTGATTCTTGAACTGAAATCTTTTGGATGTGGATCGACTGTGAAAAGTAGTGTAACGGTGGGCTTCACAGCCGATTCAGGGAGTTGAAAACTGTATTTTTAAGAATTTGTGCCGATGTTATTTTTGTGTCGATAACATATGCAGGGGTTATGGGGAAAAACGATCAGAGCCCATATTATTTCATTTTCCAGAAGACTAATTTGAAAGTCTTATAAAGAACAAAAAGGATGAATAAAAAATTAACTGATTTTAAATATAGACTTTGTACAGCTAGCCAATCTTTTTATAGAAATATTGAGCAAAACACAAAATCCACATAAGCAAAACTATTTAAAAATAAATATTTAGTAATGCAAAAAGTGGACTTAGGTCGTTTTATACATTTTGTCTTAGATTTTCTATAGGTAATAACATAATTATATATATTTTTTAAATCAAGAGTATTTCTTTGCATTTAGTCCTCAATTTTCCAAATCGAAGAAACGATTGGAAGTGAGTTATCACGTGGGAAGTCCTTCGGCAAATAAATCTCTTGTGCACCGGAAGGTAAAAAAGGGCGAGCAAAAACTCTTCATATGGTGAAAGGATGTTCGATGCAACTAGCGTCCGGCGTGACCGTAAGGTGGTCAGCATCCTACTGAACCAGTCGTGAGCAAAAACCGTCGTCATTGTATGTGCACGGACGTTAAAAATTTCACAGCAGAAAGGTGCGTTGACCATCTAGCAGCCAATCGGAGAGGTCCGGTCGAGTTTCCGCTCGTTCACAAAAGACGGTGGCTGATGAGCTCACTGGACACAAATAAACCAAAGCAAGTATTCAGAAGACAGCCTATTTTAATCTTATGGTGAATAAATTTCGATGACATTTACAAATTAAAAATCATGATCTGAATTAAAACAAAATTATTAGAATTGATACCGAATTATAACCCGGGTAAAGGAGCAGTATGCGAACTAGTATAGTTATTTTTGATAAATTTGATTACATGTAGTTATACGAGGTGTCCTACAACTTCGTGGCATAAATTCAGGAGCATGCTGAGAACGCCAAAATTTCATGAAAATGTTTTTTTTCTATCGCTTATGTTTCGAAAATATAGGGCTTTAAAGTTAGCGTTGTGCCGAGTCGAATAATCCTATGACTCGAGAAATTACGACTCGTAAATATTCCAACTCGAATGATTATTCGAGTTGGCCAACCCGAGTCAGCACCTGTGTTTGTTTACGTGATTTCCAAGTCGCGTGCCGCAGCTGGCCGCAGCTATTGATTCGTTCAGGGAATTTGTGCCGTTGCAGTCGTGTGCTCCTGACGTGCCGACGTGTCTGGGCCAACAATTGTTACTGACAATACCGCCAATATTAAAAAAGCAGTAGCTGAATACTTACGCCAACAAAATCACTATTGCGTAGCGCATACTTTGAATTCGGCAGTCCAAGACTGCATAAAAAGTAACTCAGAATTTTCCGAACTCTTAAAAAAATGCAGACGTATAGTTATGCATTTTAAAATAAGTAACGTAGCCAGTTATAAATTAAATGAAATGGAACAACGAATGGGTCTTCCACAGTTAAAATTGAAGCAAGATGTTCCAACAAGATGGAACTCTGCATTAATCATGATTCAAAGATTAATGGATACTCGATCACCATTATCGGCTACATTGGGTTTATTAGAATCGCCACCACAAAACTTATGAGTGGACAATTATAACAGATTGCATTAGTCTTTTAAAACCTTTGGAAAAAATGACGAACGAACTGTCAGGAGAAATGTATACTACGTTGTCCCGTTTCATTCTATTAGTTAGAGGTTTAAAAAGGGCAATACGAAATAAAATATTAGTAACACAAACAGGCAATAGTCTACAATCAAAATTGTTAGATGTACTTGACAGGCGGTTAAGACATTTGGAAACGAATAGTATTGTAACAAAATCTTGTTTCCTTGATCCGCGATTCAAAAAAATGGGATTTAGCATTAAAGGTAATGCAGAAAGTGCCATGCAGTCGATTATAGATGAGGTAATTCAAACGACTGAAAATGAACCAATTGGTGAGATCATAAATCTGGCTCCTGCTAACCCGAATTCTGAAAATGTTGAATCCGATGATGAATTATGGGAAAACTTCAATATGGCAATGGGTGAGAATGTTTCTTCAACTGCTCCAGTTTCGGAATCTGTGGTAGCCGTGAAACAATACTTAGACCTTCCGCTACTGGACAGAAAACCCAATCCATCAGATTTTTGGAAACTTCATCAACATTTCTTTCCAGATTTATATAAAATGGCCATCAAATACTTATGCATTCCTGCTACTTCAGTTCCGTCTGAGAGAGTTTTCTCAAAAGCCGGACAATTAACAAATCAAGACAGAAATTGACTTCACCCGAAGAAACTTGACCAAATATTGTTCCTTAATAGTCGATTGCGTGATTCTAATTCAGTTATTTCCAAAATAGTAGTAGCGAAAAGTAAGAATTATTATTTATTGTTATATTTATTTTGAATTCTTTCCATTAATTTTTAATTATTATTTTTATGTTATAAGAAATTGTATTTTTGTTTCCTTATATAGATATGTAGATCATTCATTATTATAGAGTTTTTATATTTGTGTTATATATTTTTTTATTATTGCCTTAAACGTTGTCTAATATGTTATGTTATGAATAATACTATTAAATTTTGTTTAGAATTAACAAATGCCGTTTTTAATTTGAGTCGACTACAATATGCTCCTATTAAAAGATATTCAAGTCAAGTTCATTGGATCGCCGGCCGCTCGCGATTGAACACGAGCCAACTCAAGTTGCCACAAATAATATCTCGAATTATTCGAATGCCTGTATAACTCGAGATTAGCGAATACATTTATTCGAGTCGGCGCAACGCTACTTAAAGTGTTACTTAAGAAATCTTTTTTTTAATTAACATTGCCATGCTGAGAAAGGCAAAATTAAATGAAAATATTTTTTTTTTCTATCGCTTTTGTTTCCAAAATATAGGGCATTAAAGTGTTCTTTACAAATCATTTTTCTTATTAACATTTCTACTAGAGTAGACTTGGAAACCTGACATTATGGTTCGATTCACCCACTATCAATACACGTATTGTCAAATAATCATCTGAGTAAACACAGTGCCGTAGAAACAGGCATTCTTCTATGGTTATTGATAGATAAAAACTTTGAGGTTAGGATTTTTTTTAATGATATTCCAATTTCGGTGAATTGGCTTTATTGTCATAAAAAGATTACTTCTTGAATTAAAATGAAGCGTTTCTAAGGATGTTAGGATACCTTTCTTGATATAAAGGCCTGGCTTCTTTAGCATTATCATCAGCAAGGCTATGATTATTGCTACATAAAAACTCGACGTTAGGATTATTTTTAATCATATACCAATTTTCGGTGAATTAGCTTTATTGTCATAAAAAAGATATACTTCTTGAATCAAAATGAAGCGTTTCTGAGGATGTTATGATACCTTTCTTGATATAAACGCCTGGCTTCTGTAGCATTACCATCAGCAAGGCCATAAACAAAATGGATGTCGGTCATCACGGTTAGTTATTATTAAATAACTGCAACTGTCAAAATTTGTCTCATTCTCAATAGTAATTGAAAACCTTGTTGCAAGAAGTACGTAAGTCCAAATTTTGGCCAATTTTTTTTCCGGTTAGGGTGAGCGCAAACCCTATGGCCAATACCGCTGCAAATTTTGATCAAATTGAGTTAAGATAGCCACTATTTCAATTTCACGTGCTGTATCAATTGGTGCAAGAGCGACGTACAGAGGTGTATATTTAGTTGTCTAAATCAAAATTTCCGCACATAACCCATAATGACACATAACATAGCATTGAAACGTTTTTATTAGTATACCAGAAAAGTTGATTTATGGACTTAACTTGCAACTTAACTTAAGCATGGACTGGATAGCCTTCTCGCAGCAAGATCCTCAATTGTCAAATCTATGAAGTCTTTAGTATCAGATGTTAAAATCTGTAAAATGTCCAACTCCAACCGTCGAAATCTGACAGCACTCTTCAAATGTGTAAAATTTTCAATGTAATTGTTAAAATTTAGTCAAATTTGGCCATATAATGAGGGGGAAACGCTACAGGTTGCTGCGACTGATTATGAAAGGAAAAAAGGGGTAAAGAACACTAGGAAGAAGAAGGATTTCCTGGCTCAGAAATCTAAGAGAATGGTTCGGATTAACATCAAGCCAACTATTTAGAACAGTTGTTAATAAAGTTAGGATTGCCATGATGATATCCAACCTCGATAGGAGATGAGACTTTAAGAAGAAGAAGTCAAATTTGCTAATGGATCTATCAAGATCTGTAATTGGTGTAGCACTACTTGTCAAATCTACAACTGTAATAATTAAAATCCGTCATATCTTCTTGATGCTGTCAAACTATTAGCACCAGCCATGAAAATTTGCAAAATTGTTAATATTTTTGGTAAAAATCCAATAAAAGGGGGGAGTTCTTCTAAGGACAAAAAAATTATAATGACGAATAGTTTAATTATCAAATAAGAAAAAAAAGGGTTTTAGGAAAAAAATATTTAAATTTAGAATTGTTATCGTGAAAATCTGCCATTCCAATTCCTCCAAATGAACATTTTGAGGGCAACTATCAAAATTTGTCAAATGACCACCCCATAATCCCATCATATTTAAATTTAGAATTGTATCCGTGAAAATTTGTCATTCTCATTACTCCAAATCTATGAAAATTTTGAGGGCAACTGTCAAAATTTATCAAATAATCACCCCATCATCCCCCATTTGCAGAAAATGTAATCATAGTAACAAAATTTACAAATAAATAAGCTAAACTTTGAGCAACTACTATAAAATATTAACTAATAAATTTGATAATGATATCAAAATATACAAATAAAGAGAACTTTAATTTAATTTATAAATTAGAAAGAATTTACCCACACACCATTTTATATAGAATTTAGAATTGCCAATAAGTTCTATTTAATCCATTCCGTTCTATTTTACATTAATGAAAATACTGGGGTGATCATATGACAAATTTTGATAGTTGCCCTCAAAATTTTCATAGATTTGGAGGAATTATAATGGCAGATTTTCACGGTTACAATTCTAAATTTAAATATGATGGGATTATGGGGTGATCATTTGACAAATTTTAATAGTTGCCCTTAAAATATTCATAGATTTGGAGGAATTAGAATGGCAGATTTTCACGGTTACAATTCTAAATTTAAATATATTTTTCCTAAAACCTTTTTTTATTTGATAATTAAACAATTCGTCGTTTTAATTTTGTTGTCCCTAGAACAAGGGGACAACAATTTTGTATATGTTCATTTTTAAAATCCAGAATGTTTAATCAAAATATCAAAATGATTAATTTGCCTAATTCAGCTAAATCAGCCAAATCAGCTAAATTTGCTTAGCTAAAAGTTAAAAGAGAACTTTTCGGCAAATTCAGAAATATTTCTGAACTTTGTGTACCTCATGTATTTATTTGTAAATTTTGATATAACAATTTTCACGCATCTTTTATTACTTTCTTCGGTTTCGTTACAATTACGTTGCGTTTTTCAGATTTACTGCCATATTTCAGCAAAATATCAAAAGACTTAAGAACCCAGAATGTTTAATCAAAAGGATTAATTTGCTTAATTCAGCTAAATCAGCTAAATCTGCTAAATTTGCTTAGCTAAAAGTTAAAAGAGAACTTTTCGGCAAATTCGGAAATATTTCTGATATTTTGTGTACCTCATGTATTTATTTGTAAATTTTGATATAACAATTTTCTCGTATCTTTTATTACTTTCTTCGGTTTCGTTACAATTACGTTGCGTTTTTCAGATTTACAGCCATATTTCAGCAAATTTAGGAATAATTTTGATTGTTCTGTTACTTTTATTTGTAAAATTTCTAGTTCTGACCTATTCATAAAATTTTCAAAAATATGCATTTTCTTTAATTTATTTAATATTTTGTGTGACTGTTAAAATTAATGACATTTAAAACTGGGGGACTTCTGGAATCATTTTCGTAGAAACCTAGCTGCAATGTTCATATTGCTTTCTGCAATTTGCATAAATATTTTTTTTATAACCTTTTAACTTAGCTGCAAAATATTTCACTCATAAAGGTATCTTTCAGATATATTTTGATTAAAAATCCCGGTTTTATTTTTTTGCTAAGGGAAATTGAAGCCTTTTTACAAAACGTCTGTTACACGAAATATATTTGAAATTTAATTTTAATCTCAGAAATTAAAAAAAAAACCGATAGGTGTAAACTCTGTTCCATTTTTATTCTTAACTAAGAAGGCTGTGGTTTCATTTTATAAAGTTTTACACATGAACACCAACAAAAATGATCTGACAGTGGAAAAATTATGAAATGTCAGATTTCTAACGACGCTGCCTAATTTATATATTCAAATAATTAAATTATTGCTTCAATCATTGAAGTGTGCTGGTTTTTAATTATTTAAAAAATGCCAAAAATCATTGATTAAAATACGAAAACTTCAATTAAAAATTTGTATAAAATTTAAAGAAGACACGCCGGTTCTATATAATAGATACTCAATTTGATGGCAACATAGCCCACTGTCATAAAATATAACCTACTTTTTTAAATATCACCTATATTTTCAAGTCTGGTGACTTTTTACATTGGCCAACAATACTGTCACCCTAACAGAGCCAACTTAGTTAAAAATAAAAATGGAACAGAGTTTATGTATATCTATCTACGCATAAAAATTGAAATTCGAAATTCAAATGGGGAAGCCAATAACATATTAATATACAAGAGACAAAAGAAACAAAAGTTTATTGCTATTTACGATAGAACCGGAAGTGATAATGGAATTGGAATAATTTACCACGTTTATCAATCCAATTACGTGGAGCCCGTTTTCACCCACCCCACTCTCCGAAGTCGAGAGCTAGCAGCTCTCCTCGTTTGCTCCGAAGGGATACTCTGATTTGCTTCCACGCCCTTATATGCCGAGCCCCTTCAGGTACATCACAACTTTCAAAGTTTCAAAACACTCGTTAAACGTACTTTTTTGCAGTAAATTGTCATGCCAATAGCTCTATGAGATAACAAGTATATCATTCCATTACAAAAATAATGAAAAACGCTTAATTTAAGTGGACAATTAACTAACACTTTTGACATTTTTGAATGACTAATTGTCAAAATTTTCAGTTGCAAAATATATCAGTCATAGAGGTACCTATCAGGTACAATTAGTGCTAAATTTTCCATTTTTATCTTATTTGTAAGAGAAACTAAAGCCATTTTTCTTAACGTCTTCTTGAGGTCAAAATCTTGGAATTTAATTTTTATCTCAGAAAGTAAAAAAGATAGGTGTACACACATCTCTACAAAATATGTTTCAAATTAAACGGGGAAACAAAAAATATAATAATATATAGGGTATTCCTTTTAAAAAACAAAAGTTAATGGCTACTTCCGGTGTAACCGGCAGTGATAGAAAGATAAAAGTATTTTACCTGAGAATAACGGAATCTTCCATGTTTAGATGTTTTTTTAATTTTTTTTATCGTATCGGGAACTTTTAATGGTCCATGAGCGTGGGACACCCTGTATGTTTATATGAACTTTTTAACTTATAATTGATCAAAGAATCACCGATTAAAATAAGTACATAACCCCCTGTATAATATACGATATAATCGATTACTTTCCCAAATTGCGTCAATAAATACATTTAGGTTCCTATACTTAGACATCGCTCTCGATCTGTCGTACTAACAGCGGAAACATTAAAAGATCCATGACTCACTGGGTGAGTAATTACGACACATTTTCCCAAAATAAACGCAATATTTTCATTGCAATTGCACCAGTTATTCTGCAAACAGAGAATTAGTATATTGTGAAAAGTGAGAGAATTGAGCGGGAATGCCAACCATTTGTTCAAAATGTCGACTGAAATATAATTTACTTGTGCAAAATTAATTTAGCTAGATTGAGGTGTAAGCGATATTTTAATTTTTAAATATTTAAAAAAAACTGATTTTGTTTTGTGGCTTAAATAAAGTTAAAAACAGGATCTTGAATGGGTTTCGACTGATGTATCGCTTATAAGAGACTTGTATCTTCGTGCTGAATGAAAAATAAATGTTCAATCATGTCCCAAATAGGGACGTGCAAGGAAGAAATACAAAAAAATCCCAAAATGTAGTGTATATATCTACTAAGATTTTATATACAATAAATTATTTCTAAAAACTGTAGACACACACAATAGTTATTTATATAACTAGTGAGTTAAGTGGATGTTTTTCACGAGAATAAAATTTAGGCGAGGAGCCCATCAGGGCGAGTGGGCTAATTTATTCGAGTGAAAAACATCCTTAACTCACGTGTTTTATACAATATTTTATTCAATTTTGTCGAAAAACGTGTAGCAATTACACATTTAACTTTTATAAAATCAAGTCGTTGAAAAGTCAAACTGACATTTATTGTCAAATCAAAATTGTAAAAGGCCGATTGCAGTGTTCTTATACCAGAAGGGGTTCCAAATAAAGTCCCAGAAGCAGTTGGAAAGTTGGTGTCCACAAAGTTAAAGGTATTCTATCAAATCGATATTGTATGATTTTGATTTTAAATGAATTAAAAGATTTCAATTCACTAGTGGAATCCAGAAAATTTTATTTCAATAGAAAATAAACATCTGCTTACGACGTCTGCTAAGAGGTATATAACGTCAGTTTAAAACGTCAGATTTGAATAATAGTTATTTATATAATAAGTGAGTTAAGTGGATGTTTATCACGAAAAAAAAATAGGCCACGGGCCCGACAGGGCGAGTGGGTTAATTTATTCGAGTGAAAAACATCCTTAACTCACGTGATTTATACAATATTTTATTCAATTTTGTGGAAAAACGTTTAGAAATTGAACATTTAATTTTTATGCTATCAAGTCGGTGAAAAGTCAAACTGATATTTATTGTCAAATCAAAATTTAAAAATTCTGATTGTAGTGTTTTTGTACCAGAAGGTGTTCCAAATGAAGCCCCAGAAGCAGTGGGAAAGTTGGTGTGCACGAAGTACATGTATTCTATCAAAGGGATATTGTATGTTGTTGATTTTGAGTGAATTGAAAGTTTTAAATTGATTAGTGGAATCAAAAAAAGTTTCATTTCACTTTAAGATTAAAAAACTGTTTATGACGTTTGGCAAGTGATGTATACCGTCAGTTTAAGACGTCAGAATTGAATAAAATAATTTAAGACTAGGTGAGCGTTACAATATTCATATGGCATGGGGTCCTTTCAGATCAATTACACGAATTTTACACTTTGCCTCCAACAAATCATATATTCTAATAAGGCATTGTTAGTGCATGACCATGCAACCCACCACGGTTTATTGAAAACACACAACGTGTACGTTGAAATATAGTGGATGCCTAGGCTGATGATATTAACACGTGTTTATAGCTATTGTCTGATAGCGACGAAATGACAAAGGTCGATGTGTTGAAATGCCGGACAATGAAGTCATCATAAAACAACCGAGCAAAGAGTTTTCCGATAATAGGCCGCTAATTTGACTGGCGCAATAAACAAACGTTTGTATCGAAGGCAATTACGCGGCTTGTCCTTGCACTCGTTTTAATAGTAATTCCTTCTCTTGGCTTTAATAATAGAAGGTATTCAAATAAGGCAGGCTTCGGGCGTTTAGCGTGAGAACGAGAGAGCAAAATTACGCAATTGGAGTGGTAAAATTTTTACCATTTTCACTGCCTATGGAAATTCACAGAGCTGATCCTTTTGTTGAAGTTAATTGGTAAATGTGTTCCTCATAAATAATCGATTATTATGCTGCAATCCGCAATAAAACATAAATTATTTATAGTCGGGATCAGATTAACTTGCGTGTGACACATCGCAGTTATTTCTCGAGTCGGCGCGGAAACATATTTTGTTTCCCCGCGTTGTTTGCGTATGAAGGAAATACCCTTCCATACTGCTCTGTGGCCAGTAAAAAAAATAATTGTGAATTGTGTGTTAGAAACCAAGGGATAATTAAATATATCTAAATGTATACGCAAATTATGTTTGGGAAACATTGCCTATAAAGATTGATCACTTGAATGGCAAATAATGTCTAAAGCGCCCCGATACCAATTAGTCTCTGCAATCTCTCCCGTTGAACCCTCGGAGAATTCCTTGTATAAACACCTGTTAAGCAGGTGAAAATCTCACAATCCCTGAGGGCCTCTCGCATGCAATCTATTCAACGCCCGGATTCCCCAAAATGAAAATTAATAGCCGTGCAAGTCGACCTTCGTAGAACCCACCCCACCTACTGCTACCTGCACGCACGTACCTTAAACCGCTTTACTACAGAACAGAATTCAGATGCCATGCAAGGAAATTTAGGCACCGACTTGTAGTCGCGGGTTTGATAAACTCTCAGCATTTCTAAACTCTGTGCCATTCTTATTTTTAACTAAGAAGGCCGTGGTTTTATTTTATAAAGGTTTACACATGAACACCAACAAAAATGATCTGACAGTGAAAAAATGATTAAATGTCAGATTTCTAACAACATTGCCTAATTCATATATTTAAATAATTAAATTATTGCTTCAATCCTTCAAGTGTGCTTGGATTATTAAATAAACCAATCATCAACTATATTTTATGTTATAATTTGACTGATTTGCTTTTGTAAAATAGAAATAGCCAATAAATTATGTACTCAATAGATACTCAATTTGATAGCAACTGTCAGTATGCCCACTGCCATCAAATATAACCTCTTTTGTTTAAATATAACCTATTTTTTAAGTCTAGTGACTTTTTACATTAGTCAACAATACTGTCACCCTAACGGAGCCAACTTAGTTTAAAAATAAAAATGGAACAGAGTATACCTTCACGATATTGTTACGAATATTACAATTACACTAATGGCCGTAAATGTTTCCTACGCAACGTTATACAGTGTTATTTAAATTCAATTGTCACTATGGGGATATCGGAAACGGTAAGAGTTACAAAGTCGGTTATATTGGGGCAAAGTTGCGTAATCATATGGGGAACAATAATCACTTAAATTAATTTAAAAAAAATCAATGGTTACTGAGATTTTCGTTTTAAATTGAAATTTTCGAAAATCTTATTTATTTTTTGCTGTCGTTATTTGAAGAGATATTAAAAAATAATAATTACATTTTCAGTGCCACTTATTGTCATCTACAACAAGGGAATTTTAAATTTTCAATCACACATTTCGTGTGAGTGCAAGGTGCTTGGTATAAAGTTTAAATTTTTAAATACGGACCTGCATTTTTTAATTTTAGTTTTGAGTTCTATTCGTGAATACTATTATAATGATATGCAACACTTGAGGTTTTATTTTTATATGAAAATAAATAAATATCTACAATTAACATTACACTGGATTTAAAAATTAAAAATATAAACTAGAGTACCATGAAAACTGTTGCAAATCAGAACATTCTTATGCAACACACAAGTTTTTAACAAGAAAATACATCAATACAATTAATCCGAAAATTAATACAAAAAATCTAAAATTATCCTGTTATAGATGAGAAAAAATGACAATGAAATATAGTTTGTTTTTAATATCTCTTCAAGTAACGACAGGAAAAAAAAATAAGGTTATCGAAAATTTCAGTTTTTTTTTAAATCCCAGTAACCATTAGATTTTTCAAAAGTATTTTTATTGATTATTGTCCCCCATATGATTCCTCAATTTTGCCCCAATTTTACTGACTTCGTATCTCATACCATTTACACGATATCCCCATACTGATAATCGAATTTGATTAACCCTGTATTTATAGTATATCAAAATTAAAATTATAGCAGTTTACAATTGTTACTCTGTCACAACTGTAACCCTTAAACTTATACAGGGTGGCTCACCTATCCTCCCTCGGACTATTGCTGCTAGAATAATGAAAATTGAAGACAACATCTGATTGGAAGTTATTAGATACTTGATGTGCTACTTTTTAAAATTATTTTCGAGTGTACAGAGTGTACCATACATGCGGGACACAATATTTGTTCTTTTTTTCAAATGAATCACCCTATATATTCTTTCAATTTTAGAATCTGCTTCATGAGGGCTTCACAAATCATCCTTATTTTCAGGGATCAGATGCGACGTTGCCAAGTTATTCACATTTTAATGAAATTTAACGAAAAATCGTAGACGTGGAAAAATATTCAACAAAACCTTATTGTAAGAGGTCAATTTAAGAATCTACGTATGCAAGTATCCAAGCAATGTGCCAAAACGTACACAATATTTTGAGTGACGTAGGATACATAGGGTGTTCTGAAACAACGATTCAAGTTTGCTACTTTCAAATGGCTACACCTAATTTTTTTTCAAATGAACACCCTGTATATAGCATCATATTCTGAGTGTTCATCTAATGAGCTATTCAATGGTAGCATATGGACTGTAATCTAATAATACCTTTTAATAAGTAAATAACGATCAATTTCAATAAGTTTTAGCCATTTGAAACTAGCAAAATTCGATCGTTGTTTCAGAACACCCTGTGTATTAAACGTAATTCCAAATATTATGCATGTTTTAGCACATTGCTTGGGTACTTGCAAACCCAGATTCTTTCATTGATCTCTTATAATAAGGTTTTGTTGAATTTTTTTCCACGTCCATGATTTTTCGTTAAATTTGATGAAAATGTGAATAACTTGGCAACGTTGCATATGATAGATAGAAATAAAAATTAATGGTGAAGCCCACATGAAACAGATTCCAAAAATGAAAGAATATACAGGGCATTCCATTTAAAAATGAGACCAAATGTTATGTCTCGGATGTATGGTACACTCTGTACACTCGAAAATAATTTCTAAAAATAACACAGCAAGTGTTCAATAACTTCCAATCAGATTTTGTCTTGAATTTTCATCAGCCTAGAAGCAATGTTCCGAGCGAGGATAGGTGGGCCACCCTGTATATGCAAAAATTCTTACCATGATAATCATCAATAAACCTATCATCAAACTCAGAACTGCTGGGTTTAACGTTGTCAATTATTCTATTACTAGGAATCCTATAGGAATTATGTCGTAAAAGACTGAATTGAACTAATCTCAGGAACAACGTCTCGTTCTTCATCACTAAATGTTTCTTCGTCTTTGGTGGTTTTGAGCAGTTCCATGTTCAATACTGTTTCTTCTGCTTGTTGAGCATTTAAAACATTTTCCAATTTTACTTATTCGTGTCTACTGGCTCGCCTAATAAATTTCGCATTAACATCCCCAAATGTCTTCATATTTTCCACGTATTTGGAGTGTTTTATTCCAAAATCCGCATCATCTAAAGAACTACCATTAAAAGTAATTTTGTTGGCATTATTAAACCATCTTCAACGCTGTCTGATGTAGAGTTAATGGCACTGCTAGCTACAAACTCTGCATTAGAAGTTACACTGGGAGGATTATTAATAGTATTTTGTAGGTTATCAGTTACATCAACAGTTCTTGAGAAGCTACCATCCAGAGTATCCTCTTTAGCACTGGAATTATGGTCTATTTTATTTACTTTGGAATTAATGACACTACTATCTAAACATCGTTTATCCAAATTAACAATTGATTGATTAGTTAAAATATTTCCTATACATTGTTTTCTAATTCACAATTGTTGATATATATATATATAAACAATCTTTATTAGGCTATCGACCCCATAGGGTCTTTCCGCCTTGCCTAACATAATACATTACATTATACGTACGTTACATTATACATTACACTACATATGTGATTTATGAGTGATTATTTTGATAGTGTGAAAAGAGTGTTATGAAGTGTAATATGATTCATGAAGCGTTTTTGTCGGATGTAATTTTGTAGTGCGTTTGTTTTGTCTTTTAATACACAATTCGTCGAGTATTGTCCTATTGTCCTGTTTTTGTTGAAATTTATTTCGTAGTTTGTCTAGTCTTTGTTGGATGGGTATGATTTTGGTGATCTTGTATAAATTTATGTTTGATATGTTATGAAGATGATTGTCCTTATGTCTTAATTTAGTGATAAGTCTTAATGTCTTCCGTTCAGTTACGTCCGTAATTCGTTTGCAGGTGTTTCTTACATTTTTTAGTATGATCTGGCCGTAGTCAATCATGGGCCTGCAGATGGATTTGTAAATTTTTGTTGCTGTACTAATAGATATCCCTCTTCCTCCGTATGTTAGGCATCTAAAATGTTTTGCTCGTTTTTGTATTTCCGTCTTTGTGTTCCGTAAGTGTTTGTCGAATTTGTGCTTATTGTCAATCGTCATTCCTAAGTATTTTATCGTCGTTGTGGGGTATACGTTTGTTCCGTTAACATGTATTGTCGGTGAGTTGTTATTGATTCTGTGGTTGGGAATAAGGAGTTGGCATTTTGCGGGGTTGGGTTCGAGTCTCCATTTGTTGAACCAGTCCATTGTTTTGTCAGTCAGTATTTGAAGTGTGTCTATTGTGTCATCCAGTCGTTTTTTATGTGTTATTAATGCTGTGTCGTCGGCGTATTGTATGATATACTGTTCTAAGTCTGTCTGCCTGTTGTCTGTTCCTAATATGTCATGGCAATATATGTTGTACAGGAGGGGCGAGAGAGGAGAACCCTGTGGCAAACCTTGTTCTGGCGAAAATGATCTTGAGTATGAATTGTTTGTTCTTATCCGTAGTTGTCTGTCTGTCAGGAAGCTGTGGATGAATAGGATGAGGGATCTAGGTATTTGTAGGGTATGCATTTTGTATAGTAGTCCTGTGTGCCATACAGTGTCAAAAGCCTTTTTTATGTCCAGGAATAGTGCTGCGGTATGTCTGTTTTGTAAGTACGTCGTCTGTATGTTGTTCGTCAGAATGTAAAGGGGGTGTATGGTCGACAGTCCGGGTTTGAACCCGAATTGGTATTTGGGTATCTTTTCTTCTATGAGGTTCCATATCCTGTTCTGCATTATTTTCTCCAGGTTTTTCCCCAAAACTGGGAGTAGTGTAATAGGTCGATAGCTTTCTGGTTTTGATTTATCTAGTCCAGTCTTGGGGATTGTGATAATAATACCCTCTTTCCAGATTATTGGGTGTGTGCTGTTTTTTAGGCAGTGGTTGTACATTTTAACAATGTGATCGTGTGTTGTTGTCGGTAAGTGCCTTAGTAGATCTTTTGTTAGTGCGTCATGTCCGGGGGCCGAATTTTTTCCCCTATGCAGTACTGTGTAATATTCGTCATCTGTTATGTCAGGGATTACGTCGTCTGTCTCTGTTCGTTTATAAGCCTCGAACCAGTCATTAATGTTCGTAAAGGTCCTGTCGTCGAAAACTGGGTTTTGTGAAGGGGTGAAAGCATTTTCAAAATGTTCCGCAAATGTGTTGGCTATGTCTATGTCTGTGTATTTTTCTGTCAGTCCGTCTGTCAGCTTTTGAATGTTGTTTTTCTGCTTATATCTAGTTAGTTTTTTTATTTTTGTCCAGTAGGTTCTCCCTCTGTCTGCTTCAATTTCCTGGCAAACCTCAAGCCATTTTTCTGTCCTGTATTGGTGTGTCAGTTTTTGTATGTCCTTGTTTAGTTTGTTTAATTTGGGTTTTAGGTCTCTGTCTCCTGTCGATGAGTACTGTCTATATATTTTCCGTTTTTGTTTTATTAAAGCCAGAATAAATCTTGGTAGTCTGTTTTTATAGAATTTGTAACTGGTTGTGGTAGAGTATTTCTTTATTATGTTTGTCATTGTATCTTGAAATTCTGAGATATGGTCTAAGTCTATTTCGTCCGAGTTTAAGTTGGTCAGGTAGTTGCTTATGTCTTGTGTAACGTATTTGTAATTGTCCTTTTTAATTATGCTGGAATGTGAGGGGGTTATGGTTGCCGTCAGTGTATGCGTGTCTATTGTGAACTTTATTCCTAGATGGTCTGAGCATAAATCTGGTATTAGTGTCACGTCAGTTAAATTGTTTGTTAGGTTTTCTGTGTGTAGTATGATGTCGGGGGTGCTGTCATTGTTATTTGGCATGATGAATGTTGGGTCTGTGCGTCGTCTAGTGAAGTCGGAGTTCTGTAGGAATGTTTGTAATTGTCTACTTTTCTGTCCGTTTAAATTGAAGTCGCCTATTATGATGGCATATTTATATAGTGATGCTTAAATAAATATATTTTGTTCTAGAGGGGATGTCGCGTGTATGTAAATCAGGAATATGTGGAGCTTGTCGTTTTGGAATGGGATTGTCCAGTGGAGGCAGTCATTTAGTGGGTTGGTTAGGCTAGGGGGGTTGGCTTTACCTACTTGGCAGTCTGGTCGGAATTGAGCCAGAGCACCTCCTCGGGCGTTCTGGATGGGTTGTCCGTGTCTTATCAATGTGGTCCAGTTTCTGTAATTCGTGTTAGTATCGTTCTTCGTCTTTGTTTGTTCGTCTTTGTTCGTCTTTGAGAAAACTAGAAGGATCGGACATATACATAGGCAGTGAGCTGACAAAGAACGAAATGGGAATTCAAAAGCAACTAATCGAAATGGCAAAAGATGAGAGAAATAAGGGGGAAAATGTGAAGGTAGGCTACAAGAAATTATTAGAAAATGGGAAAAGCTACAGTTGGGATGAGCTTAACCCGAAAGCAACAAAAAACTAAAAGGAACAACAAACAGCCCCATTAACGCAAAGAACTATTACAATTATCTACATGGAATATTCGAACAATGCTAAAACCTGGGAAAATGGTAGAGATAGGAAATGCAATACTATCTAATAACATAGACAAAGGTGCTATCCAAGAGATAAGATGGGAAGGAGTAGGGCAAATAAAGAAAAACAAGTACATAATGTACTACTCTGGAGGCGAAAAACAAGGAAAAAATAGGGTAGGCTTTGTTATCAATATAAAACTAGAAAACAAAGTAATAGAATACAGCCCACTTAACTCAAGATTGGCGTATATTCGAATAAACACAAAACCATATAAAACTACAATTATTAATGCATATCCCCCCACAGAAAATGCAGACGAGGAAGAAAAGGACAAGATAAAATAGTACGATCAATCAATATCAAGTACGATAAAATAGAAGAAACATTACAATAAATACTAAAACAAGACACAATACTACATGTCGGAGACTTCAACGCCCATGTTGGTAAAGAAAAGTACAATAAAGAGGTAGCAGGTAACAATGGAGGAAGGATATGCAATCTGGCAGCAGCAGCTGGACTATATATAATCAGCACGAAATTCACACATGACCAAAGAAGGAAAGCAACATGGAGAGCCCCAAATGGAAATTACGAAAACCAAATCGACCATGTACTAATTTCAGAGAAAAGACGAGCAATAATACAGGACGTATTAACTAAACGCGAACCATGTGCAGACACAGACCATTATATGGTAGTCGCGAAAATACAACAGAAGCGCATACAAAAACAAAGGAAGAAAACTGAAAAAGCACGGTGCAATGTAGAAAAACTACAAGGCGAAACAAGAATGAAATACGATCAAAAATTAAAGGCTGAGTTAGGAGAAACTGAACCGTTAAATAATATAGAAAAGCAATGGAGGCAGGTAAAAAATGGAATATACAATACGGCGAATAGTGTCTTGGGAACAACTAAATTAGCACCGAATAAAGGCTGGTGGAATGAAAAATGTAAGGAAGTTGTAGGCGATACAGCCGAAGCATGGGCGAAATACATGTAGAATCAAACTGAAGAAAACAAGAGAAAATGCAACGAAATAGAGGAAGAGCAAATAAAGGAGTAAAAAAAGAAAGAAATGAATGGCTAGATATGCAATTAGGACTAATAGAATCGGAGAATAAAAGCAACAATAGCAGACAGTTCTACTAGCAAATAAACGCACTCAGTGCAAATAATAGAAATACCATCAAAAACGGAGTAAAAAAGCACAGTGGACAAATGGCCGAAAATGAAGAAGTAGAAAAAGAAACATGAAGGAAATATTTTGAAGACATGCTACCAGAGACAAACTTAAACGTGACCAGACACACGGAATCACAAACTAACACAAACAGCATAGAAGCCCCCACAATAGAATAAGTAAGGGAAACGATAAAGTCACTGAAGAACGGAAAAGCTGCAGGAAAGGACGAGATCAGTAATGAAATGATAAAGTATGGAGGAGAAAGCCTATGCAAATTCCTGCACAAGATAATAAAGGCATTGTGACAATTTTCAAAGGTGGAAATATCGGATAATTCGATAATTATAGGGGTTAATAATTACAACAATAATAAACAAACAACTACTGAAACACATCAAAATAAGAGAATACCAATGTGGGCTATGAAGTGCAGATCAACAACAGACGCCACACACATAGTAAAGCAAATAATTGATAAAACAAATGAATACAACCTAAAAGTATACCTTGTGTTTATAGACTTCAAAAAGTATACCTTATGTTTATAGACTTCAAAAAGGCTTTTGACTCACTGAATAGACCGAAAATAATTAACATCATACAAAAGGTTCAAATACCTGACAAGATAAAGAGACTCCTAGAACTGATAATCACAAGAACAAAAGCAACAGTGATAACTAGAAGAGGTGCGACAAAACAATTTGTAATTACCAAAGACATAAGACAGTAAGATACTTTATCAGCAACATTGTTTACAATGGCACTAGACCATCTTGTAAGAAACATAAACATAGGTTCAGTTAGAAACAGAGGAACACAACTTGTAGCTTATGCAGATGACCTGACAATAACATCAAAGCAACAGTCACTATTAAAGGAAACACTTGAAGAAATAATAAAAGAAAGCTGGGATATTGGGTTACAAATCAATGCGAAGAAAACAAAAGTAATGATCACAACGGCAAAAGGCTCAATATTTTGAGTCACGTAGAATACACAGTGTTCTGAAACAACGATCGAATTTTGCTATTTTCAAATGGCCAAAACTTATTGAGATTGATCGTTATTTACCTATTAAAAAGTATTATTAGATTACAGTCCATATGCTACCATTGAATAGCTCATTAGACGAGCACTCAAAATATGTTGCTATAAATAGGGTGTTAAAAAAATGAGTTTTGGCTATTTGAAAATAGCATTTTGTCATTGTTTCAGAAAACCCTGTGTATTCTACGTGGCTTAAAACATTGTGTATGTTTTGGCACATAGGTTGGGTACTTGCATACGCAGATTATTTTATTGATCTCTTATAATAAGGTTTTGTTGAACTTTTTTCCGCGTCCATGATTTTTCGTCAAATTTGATTAAAATGTGAATAACTTGGCAACGTTGCATCTGATCTCAAAATATTAAAATGATTTGTGAAGCCCACATGAAGCAGATTTAAAAAATTAAAAAAATATACAGGGTGATCCATTTAAAAAAGAGACAAAATTTGGTGTTCCTGATTTATGGTACACTCTGTGTACTCGAAAATAATTTTAAAAGGTAGCACATCAAGTGTCCAATAACTTTCAATCAGATGTTTTCCTAAATTTTCATTAGTCTAGCAGCAATGGTCCGAGCGAGAATAAGTAGGCCACCCTGTACTTCCAACCGTTATCTAGTTACAGAGGGTTTCTTTGTTTTAACATTGTTCGTTAAATCAAGTCATAATAGAAAATACGTCAAACAAATGCTAAATTGTTATGACAGAATTCGATTTTTTTACTTATTTTAATATCACCAATTACACCTTAATATTTTGAATCATCGTGTATATCAAATTTAATTAAAAACTGTCGAAATCTGCCAAATTTTCAATTCAACAATCAAATCTGACATTCAAAATTTATAATTCTAATAAGCTAATTCTAAGCTTCAGTTGTGAAAATCTGCGAATATATCAATAGATACTGCTCGAATCCCGGATAAGTTCTATCAATTTTCGATATCCAAGTGTCAAAATGTAAAAACATCTATTAGATTTATAGGTGTAATAGTTCGTAAACTTTTCAATTAGGTACAGTCTAGATCGGATGAATATAGTACAACCGCAAATTTCCTTTATGTCAGATTTTTTTAATTTTATTGTTGTAAGACTTAATTATCATTCTAGAAATAATAAATCTTTATTTGATTCGAATTAATAGAGTTACGAAATCAAAGAAAACTTATAATTGAAATTAAAAGCCTATATTGCATATAAAATGGTAGAAGTCACAAACAACTTATTAATATTTATTTACTTTAGGTTGATTGTATAACCATCAGAAATTCTAATGTCAGTGCAGTGTGAGAAGGATCTTTCTATTCCGATAAGCTCAGCTCGAGTCCAACAATGACACATCTACCCAAAGAAATTCACCGATAGTAAATAAAAATTGGCAAATTATAATATACAGTCAACTGATATTATTAATTATTATAAAAACACTACATTAAAAATACATGTTTGATAACTTTACATTGATTGTATGTACAGTGGCTAACTTATCACTTGCTTGTATCTTCATCTTAATCATCAGAATATATGCATATTTGTATATTTGTAATACATGAATATTTAAAAACTACAAGAGAAGCACATAGGGACTGGTCATCTCAATAAAATCGATTTCTGAAGTCATGCAGACCAGCCGTTCCAGTTCAAAATCTGTGCCTGTGACCGTCGGAGCACCGGTCGCTCTGACCCCTAATCAACGACGGCCTTCGAGTTATAATTTATATTATGAAGAGCCATAAATATATACCTTCCACATATGTGTAACACACGCGCTCATGCAGAGACCACTCCGCCTATGCAGCGCCGTCTCTTGCGCAATTCCCCGGTCGTAACATGTAATTAATCTAACGTAACGATTCCGTGTGTTGATTTTTATTAATGTCCCATCGGAGAGCGATTTAAAGATCGAGAGTGTATTGAAGAATTTCACAGATGGAAAGGTACAGCAGACCTCTTCGAAAACACTATTTTAAAAAGACAACTCTTTCAAACATTATCTTTTTGAATTTTTGTAATAATGCCAAATGACATAATAGTTATTTAAGATACCAGTGATAAAAGTCAATGTTGATTTAATGAGTGGCTATTCAAGCATAAGCGAGATAAGAGCGAGTGCTTTAATAGCTACGAGTTGAAAACAGATTTTTTTACACATGTATCTTACAACGTTTCATCTATGATCATAATGATTTACTTAAAAAACACAGGCCGACATGAGTTTTGGTGTTTTGAATTTGATAAGTGTCCTTAGCTAATACGGGTACGTTGATTCTGAATGTGAATTAGGTTTGAGCCCATCACGTCAAGATTTTCCACAAAATTAAAAAAACCTTGTGAGATATTTTGTACGAGAGTAAATAAGTACCTTTATGATATTTCCTAAATTGCATAAAAACTATTTCTTTAAAATACTTGACACATCGATAGAAAATATTTTAGTATAATATTATGTTTATGTCATTTCAATGACAATACTGTTTCATTTTCGCATCTGTCAAGGTCAACTTGATGGCATCGGCAGTTGTTTACGAAATAGTTAGTTAGCGTCAGTTGTTTGTAGCATCGAGTTGTGTTTTGTTTTTTGAATGTTTAGTTCGTCATAATGTCATCAAGAAAGTGCAAAAACAGTCCTGATATATTTTGTTACGTGTGTGGTGATTTAATGATAGCAAAGCATCAACGAAACATGACAGAATTTATCAAGAAAGCTTATCACGCTTACTTCGGTGTAAAGCTTGGTGATCAGGACAAACCTTGGGCTCCACACAAAGTGTGCTTTCAGTGTGTCGAGCTACTGAGAAAATGGACAAAAGGTACACGTAGCTCTTTACCCTTTGACATTCCTAGGGTATGGGGGGAACAAAAAAATCATGGAGACTGTTACTTTTGCTCCTGCGATGTCGAGGGTTTCAATTCGAAAAATTAACATACTATTCAGTTTCCTGATTTAGCGTCTGCTAAACGACATGTACCTCATGGACCTAGAATTCTTATTACTCCACCTTTTCTTCACACCATCCAACAGCAATCATCAGATGAAAGTTCAAACGAAAAAACCGGTGAAGACGAATTCAATCCTGATATAGACCAACCTCAACAGTTTATCCATGCTGAACTAAATGACTTAGTGAGAGACTTGGGCCTATCGAAAGATACTGTACAAATCTTAGGATCACGACTGAAAGACAAAAATCTGTTGGCTCCAGGAACCATATTTTCGTGGTATAGGCATCGTGAAAAAGAGTTCACGGAATATTTCTCTCCAGAGGGTTCACTGGTGTATTGTAATAATATTCCTAAAGTGGTCATGAAACTGGGAGCTGACAATTACGATTCCACATCATGGAGGTTATTTATTGATTCTTCTAGGAGAAGTCTGAAGGGTGTCTTGTTGAACAAAGGCAATACGTATGCCTCGGTGCCTGTTGCTCACTCTGTGCATCTCAAAGAAACGTATGAGAATCTTGAACTATGCTAAATACAATAAAGTATAGCGAATATTGTTGGCAACTCTGTGGAAACCTCAAAATAATATCCATGCTTTTGGGTCAGTAGTCTGGATTGAAAGTATCCATGTTTTTTGTGCGAGTGGGACAGTCGAGCACGAAATTTACATTACGTTAAGAAAGAATGGCCACTCAGAGAAATACTTGTACCGGGACAAAAAAATGTCCTGCGTGATGAATTAGTTGGCCCAAAATTAGTTCTTTTGCCTCCCCTTCACATAAAGTTAGGATTGATGAAGCAGTTTGTCAAAGCTTTAAATAAAAAGGTGACTGCTATAAATACCTGTGCGACAAATTTCCTGCACTCTCTGAAGCTAAACTTAAAGAAGGAATTTTTGTAGGCCCTCAAATTCGAACTTTAAAATCGGACAGATTGTTCCAGAATACAATGACCCAGGATGAATCTGAAGCATGGAGTTCTTTCGTAGAAGTCATAGACGGTTTCCTTGGAAACAACAAGTCTCCAAACTACAAAGAAATTGTAGCCAACATGGTCGAAAATTATTAAAAAAAACTAAGATGTAATATGAGCGTCAAACATCATTTTCTGAAGTCCCACGTTGACTCTTTTCCCAAAAATCTTGGAGCTGTCAGCGAGGAACAGGGAGATAGGTTCCATCAAGACATAAACGAGATGGAGAGACGTTACCAACGAAGATGGGATATTAGAATGATGGCTGATTACTGCTGGACCTTGAAAAGGGACTCGCTCACAAAAATCCACACAAAAAAACTTCAAAACGCAGTTTTGAGGGAAAAAAGAACGATTTTATTCAAAAATAACCAACGATTGTCTAACGTAGATTATACTGCATTGTTTTTTTAATGAACAACTTAATTTTGCAGTGTAATTTTCTATTAAATTTGTTTCAATACATATTTTCTCAATATTTTTGGCAGTTTCTATGAAAAATTTCAAACACACTTTTCCTGAAAACCTGACGTGCTGGAAAAAAACTAAGCACAGATCGTGATCAGCACACCCCATTTACTATAGGACACCTATTGAACTTGAAACACTTTTTCATGAAAAAAAAAAATCTAGGCCTGTGTAATCATTTGATTTTATTTTTTAAATGTGAGATATGTGACAGTACATACATCAGCTGATTGAACCAAAATAGAACATAAGAATAGCTTTTGTGAATTGTAATGCCGCAAAATCGGAAATTATATTTTCGAAATCGGCCTTATCCCGGCAATACCATTTTCAATATGAATTATAGATCATTCTGACTCAATCTGACCTTTCCTGATGCATGGTAGATATCATATTTAATTGTATGAGATCTTAGTCGGAAGATCAGTGGAATGCATTAATGTCAACTTCAATACTTAGTTCTTCATTTTAAAAGGCGATTTCTTGAACTATGATTGACTGGGCCTGAATGCTTTGTCGTATTATTATTTCAGTATAACTATTTTTCAATATCTATTCTGTTTATTACTCACCCGATGCGGCGACTTCAGGAGCCTATGTATGGCAGCCAACTGGTTGATCAGTGGTAGGGTCACACTAAAAGTGTGCAAGGGCGGCCTGGCAGGGTCTGGGAAGTTGGTGGTGTACGAGAACGGATCTATGTCGTTCAGGTACTGCACCCGACATGTCAGGGACATTTTCACTTATTTTACATGGTATATCCTAAAATGGTTTAAGCGTTAGGCACACACAAGACAAATCCAATTGGTTTTCGAAGATCCCACAAACGCCGCAGAACATGACCACCGAAACCAGAAAAACGGCATATCTAACACGAATCGAACCTCACTCCAACGTATAAAAGCCTGTGGAGTGTTTATTTCAGGAAGTGTGGATTGAAAATAAAAATGCAGGTTTATATTTAGAGAAATCAAAATATATTTTGCATAAATATTTTGCATGTTTTTGCATACCATCCATGATATTTCACAGTTATTTAGATCAGTAATAAATCGTGGTCGCGGGGGCGGTGGACGGAGAAGTGAACGCACGTGTCTATCAATGGTCACAGGTGACCAGATCTTCTGCCAGCGGAGATTTTATTCAACGACTTGAAAGTGCCGTTCCTTTGGAGGGGAACTGAACCTAGCGATTTCGTGTGCTGTTTTTTTGCGCATGCACATTAAATAACGGCATAATTTCCTGAGTGATAGGTCGTTTGTTGGCGACGAAAAATGACCACAACAGAACCAAATTTGTAATGATTGACCATCAATTTTCATTTGTTACAAATCCACAAAAAAACAAATACCCTGTAAATTATTTATAATTTGCGTTACCAAAATCATGCTCCCTCTCAATATATTGTAGCCGCCCTGCTAAAAGCGACGCCGTTAGAATATATGCAGGTCTTAGAGAGCTTTATTAATTTATGCCATACGGTTTCGGTTTGAGCGATGGCGTGGAGGTTGATAAGGTAATCTTTCCGGTTTCATTCTCATTCAGACGGGAGAAAGTTACTATCTCCAATTATATTTACCGTAATATATATTATTAACAATTTCCCTCACAAGCTACCAGAAGTCATAAAAATATCAATTAAAATGAAATAAATAAAATCATTTGAATTTCCTATTTAATAAAATACTGTCATTATAAATTTAAAATTAAACATAGAAAGGATAATACTCTTCAGGGAATAAGTATAAATTATTAAAATATAACCTAAATAATATCTCTTCGCTAAAGTGGAAAAACATTATTTAATTATGAGTAATTAGTAACATGAGTTTGAATCAAATGAAGATTAAGTTTAAGTGAGTCACATTACAAAATTACAGAAATAAATCTGAAATAAAATTATATAAATTTCTTCTTTAATAAATCTTATTCTAAATTTATAGCTGAAATCTAAAAACGATAATGTTCTCCAGGGAATAGGTAGAAAATATTAAAGTATAATTTCAATAATAACTGGGCAATACTGTGGCAAATTATTGGTTTTTGTGTAATGAGTATAAACGAGTTGTAAATAATCATATTGCAAATTCATTAATATCAGCCATACGAACCATTTACAGGATATATTTAACAAAATTGTATCTATCAAAACCTAGTTAGTGAATATTGAAGAAATAAATGGAATATAGCATTGGAAGGCACAAACGGTGACTACTTCATGAAGTGGTGACGTCATTGAGCAGTTTTGCGGGCACGTAGAATTGAACAATGTGTGAAGTCATTGACGTTGCTAGAAATTTCCAACTGATATACGGATAATATTGATGGACACAAACACTACCATTATCTATGTTGTGGGAACATGTGTCATATAGTTTGCATGACAATTGTATGACATGTGAACTTGCTAACATATACATATTTTGTCCAAAACTAACTAATACTTTTTGAGTCAATATAGAAAGTCATTAAATTCAAAATTGATATTTAATTGTTGTTGCAAAATCCTTTAAAGTGAATAAATTACACTTAATCCATAAATATGTGTCTTTATTTTATTAATATTATTGTTACTAACACGCATTACCTCTAAAAGAAGTTTTATTTATTTATTTATTTGATATGTGAACTTGCTGAATACAATGTTTAATAAAAAAAAACAACTAATATATTTTAGTACAATAAAGACATTCAAATTTGACGTTTATTGATCTTTGCAAAATCCTTTAAAGTGCAAAAATTACAAAAAATCTATAACTTAGTATCTTATTTGATTAATGTTAGTGTTACTGACACACATATTACCTATGAAAAAATTTGAAGCAAATGAAGTTGTCACGATTACGATTTAATATCAAACATAACGTAAAGAAGTACTGCCTTTATACGATCACACAAAATAAACATAAAAGAGATCAATCATGAGAAAAAACAAATGTCATAAATTATCAAAAATTATTATTACAAATAAAATATATCTAATTATTAAATAATTTTGGAAACGGTAATTGCACACCTTATGTTCTTATAATTATTGAGAAAGGTGTAATAACAGAAACAATAATCGAGTATCAATTTATTAAAAAAAAAATGAAACTTATACGAAGTGTATTATATTCCTTTATGTAAAGATTTTATAGTTTTATTTTTTCATATTGTATTTTTCCCTCTATTTTAAGGAGGTAGACTGAACGCGAAGAAAAGTGTCACATTATCAAATTATCGACGCTTATAAAAGTTAGTCTATAAATTACGAATTATCCAGGAAAGTATGAGCGTGGGGAATTAAAGTTTATGATCGAAAGTTGGCGAACAATAAAAGCGTCTTCGAGGCGCCAATAATCAAAGCAATATATCTATTTCCGATCGTAGTAAACTAATATATTATGTTGATGATTTGAACAAACAGTAATAAACTGAGCTGTGAAAGTTTCCCATGACGTAAGTTACTTTATTTTTAACTTATATTGCAAACTTTATATTTACGTGATATAATTCCTAACTTTATAGTGCGTGTATAATGGACCACATTACACTCGAGTAATTACAAAATTCGCTCACTGCACTCGCTCGTATTGTAAACAATTCCCGTGTAATATGCCATACATTAAACACAATAATACAGAGTGTCCAAGATAAGGATCATTAACATGGGGATCTCGGAAACCGTAAAAGTTACAAAGGCGGAAAAATTACAAAAAACTTGCGCAATTTAGTGATCAGTAATATTCTGTTGACAAAACCATAAATTTCCGCTTACTTTCGAAGATATTCGACAAAATCCGAAATCTTGCGATTTTCGTTTTTCTGAAGTTATTTGAAAAGGTATGAGAAAACCAAAGACACTTTCTCATTGCCACATTTTTAGCTCTACACGACAGCGTTTACAAATTTTCAGCACAACGTTTGGTTTCGATGAAACCATCATCAACTTTATTTTTTTATATGGCCTGTAGAAAATGTACACCCTATATTAGATAGCATTTCCTATTCAATTATTTATATCACAGTATGGTTTATAAAGTTGTTATTTAGAAAAAGACTTGTTAATAGATTTAGAACATTTTCTTGTAGTAGGCATTGAAATGATGCGACGAAGAAAAAAAAAATCTAATTTTAACAAAAAATAGGTAAGCATACAGGGTGTACATTTTTTACGGGCCATTTAAAAAAATAAAGTTGATGATGATTTCTTCGAAACGAAACATTGTACTGAATGGTTTTATCAGCTATCAGCTGGACTGTAAAGTTCAACTCATAAAAATCGCGAGTTTAATAAATATCCTCAATACTTTGATCGATTAATTTTCAAAGGATCTCGGTATATAATTATATATCATATAAACTATCTATTACGCACAAAATATTCCAAAATTGCACAATAACTAATAACTAAAAAAAAGCTCTCCACTGCGCTCGACTGCTTACTCAATTATTAAGTCTATATCCTATTGCGTTATTGAGTTATTTATGTTATGGACGCGTGTATTATTTACGTCCGTGTGAATGTTTGCATAAATTAAGGTAATGCATGCAAATTGATGTAAAACTGTTTCAGGGAATAATTAATAACGCTTAGACAAAATATGTAAAAGTGCTCTTGAATCTCTCACAGGTGAAAATCCTAATGGCCCAAGAGCGGATAAGTATAGACCGAGAATCTCTTTATGCACATTAATCACACGTTGTAGGGAACAGTTTTATGGTCTTCAGATTACACGAATTTGAAAAACATGGGTAACATGCAACAGCAAAAAATAAACGTGGCTGCTCTCAAAAGCTACAATAAATAATTCATAAAATGTATGTATCGAAATATTTGCATTAAAATTATGAATCCACTCAAAAAATTCAATCAAATTCAACCAAAATTAAAAATTAATCCAAATGTAGGTACAATGTGAAATTTGTATACATTTTCAATAGAGTACTTATTAATTGCCATGGGATTTATTGTTGCCTAAAGTAAGTAGCTCGCATTTGATTTCTTCACAAATTATTAAATAATTTAATATCTAACAATATAATGAAGCCAATGTGATGCAGTTAAGAATTAAAACTGTGGCCAATTAAAAGGAGAATCTTAGGTTCTTGGTCAAGGCAATATTAAAATGGTTCAATTTTTGTCTAAATAGGTAGGAGTTTCTAAATAATTGTCTAAAATATTAAGGCCCAGCTGTATGATAGTGGAGTATATTTGATCGTGGCTCAGTTTCAAAGGCTCAGTTGTATGATCGTGGATCATCCTTGACCGAGGTTCAGTTCCTAAGGGTACCATTGTATTAACAATTGTATCCTAGGTAACTGAACCATGGTCAAGGGTGATCCACGATCGTTCAACTGGGCCTTAGAATACCATTGTGTCAACAATTGTATCCTAGTCAACTGAACCAGAATCAAAGGTAATCCACGTTCGTACAATTGGACCTAAGCGGGACAAAGTCAGTAATCGCAGCAATCAACGGCTTGAATCGAACAAAAAGGTGATTATGATTATAACTAGTAATGTTATTATAATTAGAAATGTTTTTTCGGACGAAATACGTTTTCGAGTTTCTGGAATTTATTTAAAGTAAAAACATGGTATTGTAAAGCACGTAGCACTCAGCACGATATTCGTCACGTCGCGATGTAATTTATGTAAATTAATCCTTCACCTAATTAGATAAATTACAGGCGATTTGCGAATTTGCGACTCTGACAAGGACTTCTGAGAATTGGAGGACGCTAGCAATTTTTGGGTAGTAAATAGCGCTGAAGTCTCTGAAGCTCGACGAATATGTTTTTCATATAACTATAACAGAGTGAAAATAATAATTAAATGTATTTATAATAAATTAAAATTGAGCTATTTATAGATTGGTCGATGTAAAAATCAAACCATACAAATCTAAGAGTCAAGATTTTTTTTATTGAGTTACTCTGTAAATGAATTAAGCCCACGACCAGAGTTGGTGTGATTTAAATCAATTGATTTAATTCATGATTTAAATCATGATTTAAATCAACTGTTTTTTTTTTAAATAAATCATTGATTCAAATTCAAATCATTTTTTTTATTAATCATTGTTTATGCACTATTTGTGCATTCCAATAGGTGAACAACAAAAATATAATGTAACTATACACAGAGTTAGCATGCTTTAAAGTATGTAAATATTTTTCTTTTCTTCCATTTTTTGGTCCATCACATAGTACAGATACACAACAATTAGTTTTAATCATCAATTTTTGTTCAAATTCAAGAATTTATAAATAAAGTCATATGATTTAAATCGTGATGAAAATCAATTGATATAAATTACATCTACCCTGCCAAACACTGAGCATAAATATATAAAAAAATGAAAAATTAATTGATATTTGATATTTGTTTTTAAATCATGATTTATCCAACCCCGACCAAGACTGAGGAACAGGGCAATTATTATTATTATTGGATCGATCCCAACTTACATAAAACCATATTTTCCCCATATATACAGGGTGTACAAAACATTTTTCTATAATTTTCTAAGAGTTCTGGAATTCTATATCGCTCACCGGCAGTAATAATGGTACATATAAAAAAAATTCTAATTTGAATCAATAAAGTTCTGTCGATTTTTTTATTTGTGCACTGCATCAATTACAAACCAAAAGTTTGGAAAACTGTAAGGCATTCAATAAAATGTTTCTTAGTGAAAGCAAATGATACCCAATTAATGTACAGAATACATTTTCTCAAAATTGATATATTTTTAAATGTGCCAGTATTCAAATGGTGAATAGTACCTACATAAAATTATAATATTTTTATAGCAGTAATTTGCACACTCACAATTTGTGAACCTATAAACCTCTAAGGCGGGTGTTTCCAAAGTTAAACAAAGGTTAAGCTTATATTAGGTCGCACGGATAGAAACTATCTGCTCTAATCTACGGGTCTAATTTCTTTGTGGGCATCTATATTTTTTTATCTATGACTTCTAAATAATACATTCATTATATTGGTTTATAAAACTTGTTGCATAATATACTATTACAAGCATTTTCTAAGTAACTTCTCAGCTTATATTCAGCTAAATATTCTCAGCTTATAATTTATTACTTACAACTTCTGAATAAGACTGTAATCATGAAGCTCATAAATTATCCGTGATATTAAAGGGATTTTATCTACTATCAATATAAAATGTCAAACTTTATGATGTTCACTTTAAGATTATAAAGACGTAAATACTTCTTTGTCGATTGGACTGGTACCAGTCAACTGGTATTGGTACCACGAGAAGCATTTGATGCTGCTTCTGCATCAGAATCAATGCTTTCTTCGTCACTCATTTCTTACAACAAGTACTGACAGAACACAAAACTGACAGAAGAAACTTCAAAACCTGCTAATATTCTATACATCCCGACATTGCAACGTTATTCAAATTTAAATGGCGTGCGATCAAAACGCTAACCCCAGAAAATTGCAGAAAAATTTGCAGAAGTGTAGAAGATCGCATCGGAATTTGCATATAATAACAATGCCATCAATTAGAAGACTAATTTGAAGATTTTGTGGAAATATGTTTACATTCGTAGAGTTTTTAACCAATCTTTTCAAACTTCATCACTTCATGACTTCGTCATTAATTAAAAAATAGATTTCGAATTAGCCTTCCAAATACTTGCATCCACTTTTGCTGTACTATTAATAAAGCAATTTTATCTGTTCGGTTAAATTTGTGTTTATGTCGCTATGGATAATTACCGTTGCCATATATTGATCAACTACACTACAAGAATTTCGTCTCAATAGATTTGGCTTCTTCCGATTATTCGGAATAACTTAAAAGAAACTAATCAAGATAAATATTTCAACCTGACTTTTTTCATTGACTCCAAATATTTTAAATCAAGACTTTCCTTCCTAATTTGGTGTTGTGTAATCACTGTAATCATCAATAAAAACACAACAGCGATCCAAAATCACACGGCGCAGAAAATATTTACTTCGCTCCGTGAAGTATTTGTTATGTCATGGCACATATAATAAGCCCCATAATCAACGCTTTTTGCACATTCTGATTGCCTTCAAAGTGAACAAACTCGCGTTTCGTTAATCCAATTATACGCTTAATTAAAAGACTACTCTCGTAATTGCCGCTGTTTAGATTAAAAGTCATGGTCTTTTTCAAATACTGACTGCCAGAAAACGTGTAGTTCGTGTCAATTAGGTGAATGTAAAATTTTAACTAGAATATTTTTTTTTGCATACATGAATCTACAAGCATAGTACGCTTGGAATTAATTTCAGAAAGAAATTTAATAAAATGACACCAATGCATATATAATGCACCACATAAAAACATGCGTGTATTAATTTTAAATAATCTAATCATTGGGATTATTTAAAATTAATAGATTTTTTTTATGTGGTGCATTATAATTAATGTTTACAATCATTTTCTTCAAGTAATTCAGTAAGTTACAAAAATGTAACGGTGGTTTATATTTTTAATAGTAATCTTTATTTCGCCTCATATGTAGAGACAGATAGATACAGTTTATACTTTTGAGTACTATAAGAGCCGTTTAAAACAAGAGTGGTGTAAGTCCATTTTTTTGTTTCAGATAAGTCCAGAAATATACATGGCATGTCCTTCCAGGTTTCATGGGGCTCAGATAACCCCCCCCCCCCCCCCCATGTACAGTGTTATTTTTTTGTTGGATTGCATTAAATAAATAAATAATATAAGAAAACAATTGATTTGGAGGGGGGCACTGACGTTCAGGGCCTTGGCCAAATATGCTTAATTTGCCCATAGGATAACGCGCCACTGATAAAATGTAACAAATAAAATTAAAAAAATAATTTAATTTATAAAATTATAATTAACGCTTAATTAAGTTCATATTTATAGCTACAATTTCTGGAAAATTTTAATTTGTTATGTAATTATTAAATTTAAATAAGTTTTGAAATGTGTATGAATTTTATGGCTACAATTTCTCCCATGTCGTTACATAAATATGAAAATATTAATGAGCTACCTTCTAATTTAAAAAAAGTTTGTAGTTATGAAATTTTAATCATGGCATCTACCTTATGCCATGAAACAAAGAAATACGTTTTAAAACACCTATTAAAAGCTTGCCCCAAACTTGTATTAGAAGTATTGAGTAAAAGATATTTAAAATCTCATTGATTGGTGAAATTTCGTATATTTCGTATATTATCGTATGTATCTGTATCGTATATTATGATACAGGTGCATAAGAGAGCCTTTCAAGCATGCTCGCCGGGTTAAAAGCATGACGCGAAGCGGAGGGCTTTTAACGGCGTAGTTTCAAATGTCATAACCTAACATTCTAAAAAGAAAACGTCAAATAACTTTTTCTACTAGAGTTTGGAAAACTTTAACATTTGAATACTAATTTCAGTTAGGAAAAGTGGAATATTTCCTAACAAATTCGGAAATAATATCTCTACATTAAAAATTATAAATCAATTTATTGAAATTGTAATGTTTTTTTTATTATTATAATAATTCTTAATAGAAACATGTTCACAAATCATGAATGAAATTCCAGAAGGTCTTTGTGGAAGTAGAAATGAGGTTATTATTTACGTTAACCGCTTCATTATAGAAAGCAGAACAATCTCGACTATGCTATTTAATTTAGAAAATATTTGAAAATATTAAAATTATCAAAATTTAATTTATTTTCCAAACTCAGGTAGAAAAAATCATGTGTGCAACACGTAAGAAATCCATTTTTTTCCGTACAGGGCATGGTTTTAATCTCGGCTATCGCCTCGATCAAAAATTCCATGCCTAGTACGAAAAAAATTACATTTCCTAACTTTTTGCACAAATAGCTATTTCAAGATTTGTCTTTGTTTACGAAATACCCCATTGAAACTAAATCGTAGCAATTAATTTATTGAATATTAGTTGACAGTATACCTATGACATTGACAAATTTAGTATTCCTGTACATGTTCCGACTTTCTACGATTTATTTCTGCTTAATTAACAAATTCTTTTATATTGCAATATATATTTTATCTAAGTATATGTTCTACATTTATAATGTAGATTATATTATATAGTCTTGAAATAGTTATTTCATATTTTCTGTTTGAAGGCGGTGCGATTTCAGTTTGGTCCTTTAGTTATCGAACACCCTGTATATATGTCCGTAAACATAGAAACACTTCATTATTATACAAGGTGTCCCACAACTTTGTGACATAAATTTATCAACATTTTTCGGTGTGAATTAGCTTTATTGCCATTAAAACGGAATACTTGAACTTCGCAAAAATTAAGCGTTTCTGAGCTATTCAAGGTTATACTAGGCAGAACAAAATATCAGATTTCCAAATCTACTCTAGTAGGAATATTAATAAGAAAACTGATTTTTTTGACTACAATAACACTTTAGGGATCTATATTTTTTAAACAAAAGCGTTTAGAAACAAAAATTAATTACATTTTCATTTAATTTTGCCTTGGCTCCTAGATTTACGCTACGAAGTTGTGGGATACCTTGTATGTTAATATTACACTTTAAAATATATTGCATATTACTAAACTCTAGCATTACTGTAAAATAAACAAAATAATAGAATTTAGCATATTTTCATATTAAATTTTAAATATTTTGTTATAAGTTTTGATTATAGGGTGTCCAAGATAAGGATCAATAGCATGGGGATCTCGGAAATCGTAAAACTTACAGAGGCGGTTAAATTCCAAAAAAAATGCGTAATTTAGTGGTCAGTACTATTCTATTGAGAATACCAGAAAATACCGCTTACTTCCGGAGATATTCGACAAAATTCTAAATTTTACGATATAGTTTCTATGTTTTTCTGAAGTTATTTGAAAAGGTGTAAAAGAATAAAATGCAATTTCTCATTGCCATTTTTTTAGCTCTAGAAGACCAAGTTTGTACATTTTCAGTACAACGTTTCATTTCGAAGAAATTATCATCAACTTCAGGTTTTTATATGGCCCGTAAATAAAGTACACCCCGTTTTAAATAGCATTTCCCATTACGAATTCAACGATTTATATCACTGCATGTTTTTATTCAGGAAAAAGGCTTGTTAATACATTTCGAGAATTTTCGTGTAGTTGACGTTGAATGAGCGACGAAGGCAAAATTTATCACCTAATTTTAAGATTTGAGATAATTAAATGAAATAAGAATTCTCATAATAACACATTAAAAAAATAATAAGTGCGGTTCTCAATAACTATAATGTTTCAATGTTTAAGAAGTATTTTTACTAAATTGTTCTTAGTTACTATATTGGTACCTATTATGGATTAAAATTAGGTAATAATTGTTGTCTTCGTCATCATTAAATGGACAGAACAATTCTGACACCACAGTAAAAAATAGTAAAAAGTGTGGATCTAAATAATTATAATGTTTCGATGTTCAATAACAATTCTTGCTAAATTATTTTTTGTTACTATTTTGGTACATATTCTGGGTTAAAATTGTGTAATAATGTTTGTCTTCGTCGCCAATAAATAATCAGAACAATTCTCATATCACAGTAATAAAATACTAAGTGTGGTTCTAGCTATAATGTTTCAATGTTAAAAAACTATTTATGCGAAATTATTTTTAGTTACTATTTTAGTACCTATTCCGGGTTAAAATTAGATAGTCAGTTTTTCTTCGTCGTCATCATTTCAATGCCTATTACAAGAAATGTTCGAAATGTATTAACAAGTATTAATCTGAATAAAAACATGAGAAATTATACTGTGATATAAGTAGTTGTATTTGTAATAGGAAATGCTATCTAATACAGGGTGTACATTTTTAACGGACCATGTAAAAATAAAAATTAAGTTGATGCTTTCTTCGAAACGAAACGCACTGAAAATTTGTAAACGCTGTCTTGTAGAGCTAAAAAGTGGCAATGAGAAAGTGTATTTGGTTTGCTTATCACACCACAGTAAAAAAAATAAGTGTGGATCTAAATAACTTCAATTTTTCGATGTTCAATAACTATTGTTGCTAAATAATTTTTTGTTACTATTTTGGTACATATTCTGGCTTAAAATTAGATTTTTGTTTTCTTCGTCGTCATAATTTCAATGCCTATTACAAGAAAATGTTCGAAATGTATTAACAAGTATTTTTCTGAATAATAACACGAGAAACTATACTGTGATATAAGTAGTTGAATTTGTGATAGGAAATGCTATCTGAGACAGGGTGTATATTTTTACGGGCCATATAAAAATAAAAATAAAGTTGATGGATTCTTCGAAACGGAAGATCCTACTGAAAATTTGTAAACGCTGTCTTGTAGAGCTAAAAAGTGGCAATGAGAAAGTGTTTTTGGTTTGCTTATCACACCACAGTAAAAAAATAATAAGTGTGGATCTAAATTACTATAATGTTTCGATGTTCAATAACTATTGTTGCTAAATTATTTTTGGTTACTATTTTGGTACGTATTCTGGGTTAAAATTAGATTTTTTTTTCTTCGTCATCATTTCAATGCCTATTACAAGAAAATGTTCGAAATGTATTAACAAGTATTTTTCAGAATAAAAACATAAGAAACTATACTGTGATATAAGTAGTTGAATTTGTAATAGGAAATGCTATCTAATACAGGGTGTACATTTTTACGGGCAATATAAATATAAAAATAAAAATAAAGTTGATGGTTTCTTCGAAACGAAACGTTGTACTGAAAATTTGTAAAGGCTGTCTTGTAGAGCTAAATAAGTGGCAATGAGAAAGTGTCTTTGGTTTCCTTATACCATCTCAAATAACTTCGGAAAAATATAAATACGAAATTGCAAGATTTCGGATTTTGTCGAATATCTCCGGAAGTAAGCAAACATTTCTGCTTTTCTCAATAGAATATTACTGACCGCTAAATTGTGCAACTTGTTTGTAATTTAATCGCCTTTGTAACTTTTCCGGTTGTCGAGATCCCCATGCTGTTGATCTTTATCTTGGACACCCTGTATAATCAAAACTTAAAATAAAATATTTAAAAGTTAATTCGAAAATTTGCAAAATTAAATTATTTTGTTTATTTTACACTAATGTTAGAGTATAGTAATATGCAATATATTTTAAAGTGTAATATTAACATACAAGGTGTCCAGGGTTTCAAGGAATTAACTTCGTTCGACTAATATTTCGAGTATGTATTATAAATATTTTGTTCTTTCTCAATTTTTTAATCATTTAAAAACATTTTATTATATTTTTATCTGTTTAGAAATATGTTGTTATTATCCTATTCACATATTACTATTATTTGCTATAATTGGTGTAATTCGTTATTGATATCATCTGATCCATTATTTGGTAAACATTATCACAATTAAAGGGTTGATAAAAACACTTGCTTCACGTGTTACACTTTATATTTCAAATTTCCAATTTATTATTGAACAACCAACAGTCACGTGTTCATTAAATTTTTGAAACGCACGCAATTCTTTTTTAGTTTCATTTTTAGATTTAGGTAAATAAATGATTAACTTGGATCGATTGTTTTACATATTAATTAACAAACTGAAATAATAACAAATCAAACAAACAAAACAAATCTAGTCGTATTTGTATTTTGACCAATAGGTCTGTTATTGTGTAGTATTGAATTTTCTCATGGTGTTCTTTTGATGGGAGGAATGCGGTTGTACAATTTAATGCAAAATATCTTTATTCCTTGTGGCATAAGTTTGTTCGGGCCATTAATATTTGTGAAGTAACAACTTAGAATCGGTGGTCAAATCAAAAACCAACCATTCCACACACTGTAATTACACGAAACGTTCATGTCGATCATTAAAACCCAACCTAATTGTTTCCATTCGCCAAACGGCGATTACACGAGATTTTGCTATCAAATTACCACCAAGGTGAACGGGGCAAACGGGTTGCTGCCGGACTCTGCCGAGGCTCCGCTATAACGAATTTGGAAAATCACCAACTCCTGCAGGTGTCTTCAGAGAGCACCACTGTTATCAGCACCGCATCACGGATTTGTACTTTCGTGGAATTTTCGTGGGTGCGCAACAAGCAGGCTGATTGCAGCGAGGATGAACCGTTTGCATGGGCTTGAATCGGGCAGGATAACGTTATCAAAACACAATAGTGTAGGTTTCACCTCTAACAATTAAGCAAGCACCGACGATGACTTATTGAACGAGAAACAAAGACACGAAAATTATCCTGCGTTTCGTAACGCACCGAAACGGGCGGCCGAAGAGAGCGAGTGACAAAACCGGCCGAAGACTCTGGAATCCGTCTCTTTTGTGTACAAACAAACGGCCGATCGTCTTCTCATGTCTCTACCACTACATTGTTTTTTTTTTTTAATTTTGACGTCTGTTGTGTAGTGATTGCGTGGGCGTACGCAACAGGCACCCTCTTTTCGCCGTTTCTCTGTTCCGAGAGAAAGTGTTAACTGCAGCGTTTGTGGAATCGGTGGTGGTCGAACCTACACAACTCGTTGCAAAGATAAACGCGACGAAACTGAACGTGCCCGGCGCGGCAAGTATATGCATGCACACGATACCAACGCCGCCAGACGGCGGCAAGAACTAACAATGCGCACCTGAAGTCGAGGTCTGCGGACCCGAAGATCTCAGGTAACGTCCACTGATCAATGGACCCGTTGTCCGACACCAGTGGTGGATGCGCGCTCGGCTTCCTCCGCGCCGTGGGTATTTCAGGACCTCGGTTTAGACGCGGCTCTTCGCGTTTAGACCCCAGCGAGGATGCCGGTCGGGCCACCTAATCAGGAGATGATTGGCCTCAAGAACACGCCGACCGTTTCGCCATTAGCTTATCTCTGCAGGGCCACCTTTGGCTAATGAAGAGAAGCAGCCCACAGTGTGCTTCACAAGGCACTCGCAGTTTCAGACCAGATTTAAGATTTGTGATACCGTTTATATATCACAAACATGAACATCAAAGAAAATATAATTGCTCTACACAATAACTGGGAGTTTAGCAATGAGTTTAGGTGTAGACTCTCAATAGTCGATATTTGGCCAGGTAATACAAACTTTTGTACTTTCATTTGGAATAAGTTGATTCTCAAAAGTAAGGCGACCATACGTCACGCATTGTGCGGGATTGTCCACACTTGAAAAGCCTGTCCCACAAACACAAACGTCCCGCAAATGTCCAGCATTTAAACATCCTAGTCCAATTTTCCAAATTATCGTAATGATTTCTGTATATCGTGTTTCGCTAGTCGGTTTCCTCCGCCAGGACTTCCCCGCAATAAGTGGATTCTTAACACAGGTTTGCGCTCGCGCGATCCAAGAAATGAGGAGATCGCAACGATTCGGGTGACTTCGTGCATAATATCAACCGACCACCGTGTTGAGGCCAGTAATCATAGGGTAGTAGTTGCGATTACATTCGTTGTATGCACATATCATTGAGGAGTCACCAGATGGTTTTTTTATTAATTCAGTAGTGTTTTAAATTCGTACTCGTAATATATAGTAAGGTAAAATCTATTATTACTCCTAATACATAATAGTAGTTGTTTTCACTTTTATGCAGATCTAAATTTCGGAAATATGGCATCCACAATCCACATCATGGTCGAAAAATAGAAAACGAACATGTAAATATACAGAACAACTAGCTACTGAATTTCCATTCATAAAGAAATGGAAATTGGATTCACAAGTTCGTTGTCAAAAGTGTAATAGTGAGTTTTCTGTAGCGGCCGGTGGAAGGTATGAGATACAAAGTCATGTAGACTCTGAGAAACACAATAAAATTATGCGTTCAATTGCCTCATAGAGGCATGCAAGCTAATTTTTTTAATCGACGGAATTCGGTCGGTAATTCGTATGATATATCATACAGTTATCATTACAGCCATAATCACCACTTTGTTCGATGGATTGCACTACAAAACTTATGAAACTACCATTTCACTTATTAAAACTCTGATTTGTTTATACAAGGTGTTGGCTAAATAAATCTAATTTTGACACTTTATATCAAATAATTATGAAAAATTACATTATTTAAACAATCCCCCACAATTTTCTTCACACAGTTCAAGCCTGGTATGGAACTCCTGAAGACTGTGTTCAATTTCTTCAATAGTTATTGATGCAAATGCCTCTCGTAGGCGACTTTTTTTAAATTTTCAGAATCATTTTCTGCAGTTTGGGGATTGTTCGAATGATTTTACTTTTCTTTGATGCTGTTAAATCTAATTTTAAATTCCTTTGGCAAATATTAAATAAATAAGTGTCAAAATAAGATATACAAAATTTGATTTTGCCAACACCCTGTATAAATAAATCAAAGTTTCAATAACTCAAGTGGTACTTTCAGACAAAGCAGGAATTATAATTCCTATAACATTTTTACATAAAAGTAAATTTAAAAATAATACCCCTCTTGTAAACTCAATCTGGGGACATACTGTATATTAAAATGTTCTGTTTCAATATAATTATTATAAAATTTGTAAGCAATTTTTGGATTTATTAAACTTCTTGAGCTTCCGGTGCCTAATAAAAATTTAGCATTTAATTCGGGAATATAAATATGAGGAAGTTTTGTGATAATGTTATTTAATTTTATCTTGATTGGTTGTTTTGAGGCCAAGTCTTGAAAAAATTTTAGATTTTCGTATTCATTTTCTTCAATAATTTCATTGTCTGAATTTTGATAATTATTATTTTCATTACCGTTTTCAGAAATTTCAGAGTTATAATAATCAAGTTCTTGTTGATTAAGTGGTTCATTATACGAATTTTCATAATAATTTTCATTTAGATGTTGATCATAAAATTCAGGATAATTGGGATCATTGAAATTTTCATCATAGTTTACAAATTGTGATATTACATTATTCACTTTTGCATTATTGGAACTTGTATCCATTGGTTCTGGTACGAAACTTCTCTGTGAATATTGTCTGTTTGTTGAGCTTTAATTAAATTTAAATGGTTTTTGATTATTGAAAAATTTGTTACTCGGTTGATTAAACTGTAGTTTTTGTACAAATTGTGTATTTTGATTAATTCCAAAATTATTCTGGTATGGTTTTTGTAGATAATTCTGAAAATTCGGTCTTTGTTGATAATTAGAAGTAGATGTATTTTGAAAATTAGGTTGAAAATTTCTAACTGGATTAAATACTGGTTGAATGTTTTTATTGTTAAAATTTGGTTGAAAACTTTTACCTGGCTTAAAATTTGTGGTTTGTTTTGGTGTAAGTAGATTGTCTAAGATTCGGGTTATTTCCTGTGTTAATATATTTAAAATTTTCATCTGCAGTAACATAAGCTAATGCTTGTTCTGGGGAATCTGGGTTCCTCAGTCTAATAACAAGTTGAAATTTGTACGGTAGACCGTTAATGAATGTTTTTAAAGCGAAATCATCATAATTCCTGATTTTGATTATTTTCTCTTGTGCATTTTTAATTATGGTATTTAATTTAGAAAATAGTAAATTTCGAGAATCTTGTATTCACATTCCAAATTGAACAGGAGTCTCGTTTTTAAATGGTTTCTTTGAAATTAGGTCTTGAATAAGGCAATCTGTACTTCTTTGGTCAGCAAATGTTTCATTAAGTGCATCTTTTATTAATTGCCAATTATTTAATTCTGTTCTTGTGCCAATTTGGGCTCATATAGCTCGCGCGTAAGAAATCTACAAATCGCCTAGTGTTTTTTTTTTAGTAAATATATTATACTCAATAATTATGTGGCGCAGACAAATGAGAGTGAACCAACATTAATTGCATGAATTGTTTCCAATGTTTAGAACAAAAAATGTAGTGACAGCACTAATTTTTTTTACTACTGCGCATGACCCCTGGCTATTTTCGGGTTTTAGATAGCAAAGGGGAACAAGTGACAAAAACTAATTATTGAAAAAAGGCCAACTAAAGTTAGTGTTCAGTCATAAATTCAAGAGGATATTCATTTTTACGAATTAATTAAATAATCTATGAATTTGCCCTACGACAATCCTCAAAGTCCCATCTGCAATCTCCATAAGAACACATTTCAAGCAACTCCGCACCGGAAGTTGCAAATTGAACAGGGGTGGTGTAAAAAAACGTCAACCGTTTCTTTGTGCGGTTGGTTTCCATAGAAACGCATAGCAAGGTTCAATTGCACCTCACACCTGTACATTTCGGTGGCTTCAATGCAAGTAACCTGGATATATTCCCAAAATAGAACACACGAAATACGAATGCATTTAGAAAGGCACAGAAACCTGAATTGGGTTTGCGCACTCCGGAACGTAGTTACGTACATAAGTGTCACATTTACAGGGGCAAGTGGGAGGGTTTTGTTTACACATGGAGAAATTGAACGTGCAGACACTATTTGAATGGTTATTGTTCGCGAATAATTAATTGCTTGTGATTATTGTAAGTGCAAAAGGTGCGTAATTGAGTTCACATTAATTAAACGCCAAGATTTAATTTAATTGCAACTGGTTAAATAGCGTAAAGTTGTTCGTGAAGATTAGAATCTTATGAAGATCTGAACTCCTCTGAAGTAGTTCAAAATTATAAAAAATCACGAACAGTTATAACTTTTTCAAGGTCGACAAGAAAATAGAAGTAAGCAACAATAAAGTGCAGAATGTTACATACACTAATTGAGCTATTTTAACATTTGTCCCACAAATTCGATAACACAAATTTATTTCGATTTCCAAACTGATGAGACATTAAGACTTATGGTGGAGTTACTGGGCTGAGATGACGTCATTAATGAATTAATTAATGAAACGGGTGAGCAAAAATTTATGGTGGGGCACAACGGAGCATATGACTGATCAACATAGATGTTGATTATCTTGGTCTTGGTCTTGGTCTTGGAACATGATAGGATCATCTATCAACAGTAGATGATCATGATCCATGATTATCTACCATGGATCATGGTGATGTTCCATGATCATCACCTTTCTATCATGGTGATAGACATGAGGTCTACCACCTCATATTAAAATAAAGATGAAAATCAGTAGTTACCGGGCTGAAATGACGTAACGTAACTTATAGTAAGTAGTGCAAAAAAAAACAAACGGCGGAGCACATCAGAGCATTAAGGAAGGAATCACTACCTACCATTTTTTTTGCAAATTCTCGAGTTTACCGGGCCAGAATTACAGAGGTCTCTGCTATTGATGCAGGCATATACAAATTTTGGTCTAATAAATCCAACAACCTCTACATGAGGAAGAAAACCCACACACATATGTGAAAACAATAAATGCATATAAATTTAAGCCAATAAAAACCAGGCGAATTTCTGGATTTCCTTGAAGCCTTTATACGGCCACGTTGAGTAGATACCATACAGTTAAGACGGTGAGGAGCACAAAGTTTGCATAATTAAGGACGCATTAAACAAATTATAAGGTTCATTAACATTTTAACGGCCGAGCGCAGTTTTTTGTTGCACTCGTTTTTAGCACCTCGGGAGAGGATTCCGGTCGAAGTTTTGGAAGAATTAGCGGATTAATTAGTTCGAGCTGTGTTATTAGATTAGAGCTGAATGAATACATAAACAAGCGATTAAGTACGCGAGAAAGTTTGGAATTGCTACCTTACACATACAAAACTAATAATTACTTACAACTATAAATTAGGAAAATATTATTTGTTACATTCGAGGTTGATGTTAATTTTAGTTACGCTGAATGCGTAGGCAGGGGCGGACTGGCCGTATTTTTTTTTTGTGTGGAATTAGCAATTTGTGCAATAAGTTACTAAATGTATTTTTTCCCGTAGTAGTCATGGAATTGACGGAAACATGATTCTTTCTATTAGAGTTTGGAATAGCTATTTGTGCAATATATTAGGAAATGTATTTTTTTCCGTACTAGGCATGGGATTTTTGATCGAGGCGATAGCCGAGTTAAAATCATGCCGTGTACGGAACAAAAACATTTCCTACGTGTTGCATACATGACTTTTTCTACTAGAGTTTGGAAAATTAATTAAATTTAGATAATTTTATTATTTTAAAATTGTTTCTAAATTAAATAGTGCAGTCAAGATTGATCTGCTTTCAATAATGACGAGGTTAACATAAATAATAACCCTATTTCTACTTCGACAAAGACCTGTTCTGGAATTTCATTCACGAATTGTGAACATGTTTCTGTTAAGATTTATAGTAATGATAAACAATAACATGTACAATTTCAATAAATTGACATATACCTTTTAATGTTGAAATATTATTTACGCACTTAAAATAAATATTCCACTTTCCTAATTCAAATTAGTATTCAAATGTAAAATTTTCCAAACTCTAGTAGAAAACAGTTTTTACCGGCCCGGCCCATAAATAAAAAATGTCTTGTTTTCTACTTATATTTAAATATATTCCAAATGCAATAATGACAAAACATAAAAAAAACCACAAGTCTACAATATTAATTTTAGTTTAGAAGTCTAGAAGTTAGAAGGCAAAAATAGAGCCATAAGTCAATGAAAAATATTGTATTGTTTCTATAATTGAATAGCAAACATTATGAATGGTGCAAATTCGAAAAAATTCAACGTTCTGTGAATATTCTATAAATAAATGTGGCCTGAAAGATCCGTAAGTGACAACGATTAAAAAAAAAAAGATTTTCGTAGAGTTTAAGGGAAGACTTTTTTCTTGTGTGTGACTTAAATTTTGAAATTTTGATAGTTTTGGTCGAGGATTTTGGAAATATTCAACTTTAGAAATACCAAAAAAGTCATTGAACATGAATTAATGAAACGAAGTGTTTGTAATTGAAACGCAAACACTATGAGTGGTGGCACATTTCTATAATTTCAACATATTCTGAATATTGAATATTATGAATAAGAATATTCTGAATATTCTGAAATATCAAAAATTGGAAACGATTAAATATTAAAGAAAAACAGAAAAACACTCCACAAAGCTTAAAAAACACCAAAAACATCATTTGGACATTAATGAATTTCATTGGGATTTCAATAAGATTGTTTTTGAAAAAACAATGAATTTTGAAATTTTGGTGGGTTTGGTGGAATGTGTTCCAAATTTACAATTTCAGAAATACAAAAAAAAAGTCTTTATAATGGAAAAGCAAACATTTTCAATGGTGCCAAATTTCTACAATTGGATCATTCTTTAATATCAACATGATTACATAAATAAATCTTCTTTGAAACATCAAAAGTAAAAACGATTGAAAAATACAGAAATAAAAAAAACACTTCAAAACATATACATTAAATACCAAAAATATAATTGATGAATTTTATGAAGATCGCTTTAGTGAATATGACTTGAATTTTAAAAGTTAGGGTGTTTTGTTGGTGGGTTTTGAAAATTTTAAGTAAACAATTTACAGCACCGCATAAAATTGTACACAATTTTGCTTAATTTTTTATATGCCCTGATTTTTTATATGCCTATGAGTATGCCCTGAATTTGAATATATTTTAATGATAATTTCAATCATGAAAGGTTTTTAACGCAAACAAATTCTGAAAGAATTTGGATCATTTCACGTAGATTTCAGAAAATATGAATTAAAATTTCTATAACGTTTCTCTTCTCATATTCGGAATATTTTTTATACTATTTTCAAATTGTATAGTTGCACGAGGTAGTCATCTAATATTTTATACAGAAAATTAACTTTAGCCTATAATTCTATAATTCTTAAACTTTATAACAGTTTCGAAAAAACTTCACAATAAAAATACCAAAGAAGGTTCTATAGCGGGGTAAGTAATGATGAAAAGTCAGCAGCATTGAAAAAAAAGAAAAGTCGACAGTATTAAAAATAAATCTAGAAAATTGAACAGCATTAATTTTTTGTTAAATTATTTAGAATGGCATAACAAATTAGCGTCATGGAAATTCTGAAGGCTTAAATTATGAATATTTTAGTGAATAAGATTCAGTGTAGTTTTAAGTTTCCCCGTGCATATACATAATTTAATGAAAATTTCAGAATAATGAATTACGAACTCCATGATAAATGCTATCGTAGAAGTATTAATTAAATATAAAAAGGGATCATTTCCGGTATGTCTATTGCAATAATTTTAAATTTGTTTTACAACTTTTAGAAATAAGCGGTTCAATGTAGTTTTATTGCATTCCGTGAATTTGCTTTACATTGCGTCTACTTATCTCAAAATCCCTCTTGCATTCCATATGAATCATAAAAAGCGAATGCACAAAAGAAATAAGAGCATAAGAGCATCCACGCATTGAAACGTCAAATTTGTTTTTATTATTCAGGACTCGGAATACAATAAGAATGTATATTGAAGTGCAGGAAGACTCATACTTTGTATTATATAGCGATCTTGCATACATAAATAATAATAACTACCTACTATATGGGTATATCTTTATGTTTACTTTATTTTAACGCTCAGTATAATGTTAAATATAATAATAAGAAATAATATGTTAAATGAATGTAGTGTAGTAAATGAAGCCTGCGATTAATATTATATTTATAAAATAGGTCTCTGGAGGTCTCAGTGTTAATGAAGAAAAAATAATAGTTTTGCTTAAAATTGTATGTTGTAACAAATTAAGGCTCCGACTGATACCACCTGCGTGTTCAACACTGCGGATTACGAGCGGTGAGCGGTGGCAAATATTATGTCTGGCAATAGTGGTGAGCATGCGCAAAGCGTCTAGTTTTCCCAGCACGCTGCATTCAAAACGTTTGTTTCGTCGCTCTGCCGCTCGCCGCAGCCGCTCACCGCTCGTGTCTCCGATACGATAGATTATCACTGAGAAAGTATTTATTTTTTCAATTTCACTCCGAATATCACGACAGAATAATGAGACAGAGTTATGAAAATACCTTTTTGTGATTTATGTAGAATTGATAGATAATTTATTAATAACAGCATTAATAAAGTACCAGAGTGATGCCATATATTAAAGCTCCTCACATTTTTCACATAATCGACATTGCTCGTTCTGAGCTATACCTAGCATAATATGTAGGTGATCCCTAGTTTGCAAATTTTCTATCTTTTACGACCAATGCTTTTTTATCAATTAAGAAATTTTATTGTTACAGTTTGAGAACTCCACCATTTAGGGAGTGTGATGAACACTGTGTTCCTAGGATTCACATTCTTATGATATTCTTGAATTGTTATTATTATATTTACTACCAGTACTGAGCGCATAGGGTCTAGACCAGTAAACCACCAAATTTAGGGCACAAAATGCTAAATGAGTTCTGGTAGTTCAATATACAGTATGTCCCCGGATTGAGTTTACAAGAGGAAAAACTTTTTTTTCTTTTATTTTACGCCAAAACTTCAAAGGAATAAGATTTTTTTCTTGTCCTGAAACTAGCAAATCTCTAATTAAATCTTAATTATTGTGACTCAGTGGAAAGAAAAGTTCATTTTTCTTTTGATTTCGGACTTTCTCTGCTTTTTAAATCCTATCATTCGGCCGTTTTATTTTTTTGTCGATGTCACTTTGACAAATGAGTTTACGGTAGTTAAATAACAAAACTGTTTGTGAAAAACATAATTTTAATAAACAGCAACTCAAAGAAACAGCTTTAAGATAAAAAAGTCATTTTTAACTAGAACAATCATTATTTAATTAACCGTGTGGTGTGCCGTTGGTTATCACGGGATAATAGCTCCATACTTTTTTATAACAACGTTAATCAGCACACATATTTAGATATGTTAGAAAATTTTCTTAGCGATGGGCTTCATGCTTTAGAAATTAATTACAGATGTACAATGTTTTTTCAGCAGGATGGTTGTCCTGCACATTATTCTCGCATTGTTACTAACTGGTTAAATGTTAAATTTGGAGATCTGTGAATTGGAAGAAATGGTGCAGTATTGTGGCCTGCCAGAAGTCCAGATTTAACAATTTTGGATTTTTATTTGTGGGGACTTTTAAAGCAAATTGTGTATATGGATAACCTACCTAATAATGCCGAAGAATTAAAAAATCGAATAAGAGATGCCGTGGCATCATTGTCCATCAAAGAAATTCAAAGAGGTTTCAAGGAGCTTCGTTTTAGAGTAGAATTGTGAGCAGAATTGGGTGGGGGGTTAATTGACTAATGATTGTTCTTGTTAAAAATGACTTTTTTATCTTAAAGCTGTTTCTTTGAGTTGCTGTTTATTAAAATTATGTTTTTCACAAACATTTTTGTAAATTAACTTGCGTAAACTCATTTGTCAAAGTGACATCGTCAACAAAATAAAACGGCCAATGTGATGGGATTTAAAAAGCAGAGAAAGTCCGAAATCAAAAGAAAAAATAACTTTTCTCTCCACCGAGTCAGAATAATTAAGTTTTAATTAGAGATTTGCTGGTTTCAGCACAAGCAAAAAATCTTATTCCTTTGCAGTTTTGACGTAAAATAAAAGAAAAAAAAGTTTTTCCTCTTGTAAACTCAATCCGGGGACATACTGTATACCTTATGGATAACCCTATTAAAAAAAAACAATTCACTCTCACCAAAAACAAACGAGATGGATAACCTTATTAAAAAAAAAACAATTCACTCTCACCAAAAACAAACGAGATGGATAACCCTATTAAAAAAAACAATTCACTCTCACCAATAACAAACGAGTCGACGTGTAAATTACAGGTCCTCGCATTTTCGCATCGTTCGCCTCCAGAACGGCCGTAAATCACTCGTCAATTTTTCACGATCCCAATTCCGTGGTTGGAATATTTTTTCTTCGAGCCCAAAATCGATCAATTTGCATGCAAATTAAGAAGACAAACCCGTTCGACTGTTACCCACTGAAGGCATTCTGTAAGTGGTGGGCCGTTGAAATGCACCCAGATTCTGCAATACTCGCCAAATTGCAAAATTACTGAAACGCGGACCCACAAACTTACATATAAATCTATCAATCCCGAACCAGTCAGTTTAAAGTATACAGGGTGAGTAAAAAGTGAGGAACCTCCTCCTTAGAGCCTTATTATTTTTATTATTTATATTAATTTATATTATTATTTTTAGAAAAACAAGTTTTTAACAAAATTTTGATAGCTTGTTTGCCACAATTAGATAATATTTTTTTTTTGTGACACGACACGTTTTGACTGTAACGTTATACAGAGAGCGCGTAAAGTATTAAGACCTGGCTTTATTATTTACCCTGTATAAATTTTCGAAAAACGCTTCAACAGGTCAAAATGATTTTTTTTCAATCAAATATTTTGAGACCATTTTCAATTTCAGAGCCATTTTTTTAAATGACAACCTATATTTTTTATTAATGATTTTGAAAGTACTTTTTATTATGTTTTCAACAATATGACTTTTCAATATGTAACATTTGAAAAAAATTGAGAAAAAGTGCGTTGAAGTAAAGCTATTAAATTATTATTTCAATGTGTAGAATGCATCTAGATACCATTCAAAACAACGTCAGTTAAAACAAAATTAGGAAAACAAGCTTGGATTTTAAATTTTGGAATGGTTACAATTTTATGTAAAAACCCCTGTTTCAACTAACTGTATACTTCTGTCTTATATCAGGGTGAGAAACATACAGCGTTCACAACTTGGAAGTGAATATACAAACCTATACGAAAAAGAACATTTTTCATAAACTTATAATTACATAAACTAACGTAAGATGGTGTACGTATTAATTTCTTGCTTGATGAAGTTATCTATCCACTAATGAGCATCTCAACTGTTGCTCAAAAAAACGACCATCGCCTAATCAACAGATCGTGAACAAAGCCCAGACGCTATTTTCGTCCTCGCCCTCAAGCAAATCCGCTCTTCGCTTCCTTATTGCGACACGAGTTGATCGTATTTCAGCTGTAGAAGATGGATTCGGAGTGCAGCTGCCCTTTTTCGTTTGGCAGGCCGAATGAATATCTGGAGAAGCGGGTTATGCTTCCGCGTCCTATTTCGAAGCTGTTTGTGCAATAATCGCCCAATTTCGAGGCCGCCACTGTTCTATTCCAGGATTCCTCATCGGCGAAGCAAATGGAACGCCGGAGGAAAGCGTGGGGGGCTGGAACGCTTAATACGTGTCGGGGCTTTGATGTCATATGTATTTTTGGAAGTGGATTTGGGATTAGGTGCATTTAACTTTAGGCACCGCTAAAAGTACCACCGGCAATGTGATAGAAAGGATTTGGGCCAGTGGTACGTTTTTTAATTTTATCATCAATGCAGAGAGCAGATGGAAGCACACTAGTCACATCAATTGATTCTTAATTAAACATAAAGAAAAGTAATCATGGCATACTAATGAGTATGCCGTGAGAACATAAAAGTAATAGTGATGTAATAAAGTATAGCTGCATCAGAAGTAGTGAACTATGTTGGTGACATTGAATGGAATCGTATTTGTTTTCTTGTCCTTATAACTTTCGAAATAAATCTTGTTTATTTGCCCATGTAATTGACACTTCATATCGTAGATTAGTGGCAGATACATACTTATAAATACAGCTATTTTGGATCAGTCCAAACAAACAAAACTCAATCATAATATTCTAATGAGTGTGTAGCCGCTGAAAATCCAATTTATGACCGGATAATCCCTGATCAAAAAGATTGTCCATTACTAATTAAAGAGTGTTTGCACTCACCTCCAAGTCCATGGATTTCTGCCCAATTAATTAGCGGAGGTGTGCGCTGATTAGAAGTTGCGGACGCTGGTCTGTCACGGTTGGATCAATTAGAATAACAGGTGGTCCTGATTTAGACCGAGCTCCGATAGAAGCAATACTACTGCGATCAAATATAATTACACTGGTCTACAAATGTTGACGAATGCGTTGTCTCTTCAATTTAAATGCATTTTTGGGAAAGTATTCACTATGCATAAGTACGAACTGCAAAAAAAATGGAGTTTTTTTTATTGTTTACATCGTTTTTGCACGAATCGTTTTGCAGAACAAAAATACGTTCTGATTGAAAATAGGTTAAAAAAGTGATGCCGGTAGCTGTAAAGTGAAATTTGAGTCCAGTATTGCCATAAAAAAATCATCGGAATCGGTCTTGCATCACAAATAAAAAATAAATTACACATTTGTACACAAAAATTGAAATATCACAAAAACCTGACGTCCTAGAATTTTTCTTTTGACGTTTCACAAATCAGCCCAAAATTTTCTATCGTAAACGGCTATTTACGTCTAAGGGACAAAACTTGTGTTGACCAGTGTTATTCGGCTTTGCGTGTTTTTATTATATCAGAAGCTTTACAACCTGAAACTTTAAATGCTATTAGAATACTGTCTGCGTTTCATTCTTTGTACGAAAGCCTTTGATAGAGTAGAGTTAATAGTCAAGCAAAAGTACCTATATGAAGACAAAAAAGCTAATAGAAAATTACCCTTTACAGTATTCTCCTGTAAATCTCTACTAATAAACAAAATATTGAAAGATAAGAAAATAAGATCCTATTGTTATACCGGGCTTTTTTTTCGTTTTTACACATATGATTGACAATGTATAACTGGTTGCCTGCATCTACCCGTAAGGAATTTCCTATGTGTAATTCTAAAAATAAAATACTCAACTCATTAGCGGGTCGGTGCAAACAATCTGTCAATTTTGGCATATGTTACACAGAGAGGTTATGTTTTTATTCAAGACAATACACGAGAGTATTCGTAATGTATCACGATCGGCTGATATGTCAACAAATGATTATTTTCCTTGGGATTACCTGAAAAGTAAAATTTTTAATGACGTACAAATACACTACTCAAAACAATTAACGCATATTGATGAAAATTGATTTAAGTAAGCTTAGATTGAAAGAAAAACAAAACAGTTTGTGCATTTATCTGTCTAAGAATATTGTTGCACTAATAATCAAAATCATTAATTTGATAGTGTTTAGAAAAATAATTTCTTTTAAATGTCCAAATAACAAACTGTGTGCTTCTACTTTAAATTCGAAATTTCGTCGGTTCTGTGTTCTAAAACTACGTTTAAATAATGGAAAACAATAATAGACGCAATACAAGACATTTAACAGATGGTGAAGCTCAATCTGCAGTTCTTCTTCTCCGGGAAGGGCTGACACAAGTGAGAGTGGCTCAAATTTTAAATGTGGCCCAATTCTCCATTAGTAGGGTGTACCAAAGTTTCCGAGAAACTCATGGATATTCCAGACGCCGAGGACAAGGACGACTAAGGGCCACAAATCCAATAGAAGACCGTTTCATAACACTTTCTGCTCGCAGAAATAGAACAGTTACCGCTAGATTCTTACAAGACTCATTACACCGAGTGCACAATACAAGAATTTCAGATCAAACAGTTAGAAACCGACTACATGAAATCCATTTAAATGCTAGATGTCCAGCAACGGGCCCTCGTTTAACCAGGGAACATCGAGTACGGCGACTTACTTTTGCAAGAGAACATGTGGTTTGGACTCACCAGCAATGGGCGAATATTTTGTTCTCGGATGAGTCGAGATTCACTCTTTCATCCAACGATCGACGTCACAGAGTGTGGAGAACTCCAGGGACTCGATTTTCCCAATGCAATATCCGCCAATTGGATGCCTTTGGTGGGGGCGGAATCATGGTTTGGGGAGCAATCAACTCACAAGCACGTACAGTGTTACATGTGTTTCAATAACGGAATATTGTTTTAGAACAATATGTCATGCCTTTTGCTCCATTCATTGGCCATGATTTTCTGTTCATGCATGACAATGCCCGCCCACACACCGCACAAATAGTGCAACAGTATCTCCAGAGGGTTAATATCGAAGCAATAGACTGGCCAGCAAGATCACCCGACTTAAATCCTATAGAGCACATGTGGGACAATCTTGGAAGACGACTAAGAAGTAGGCTAAATGAACCACAAACTCTAAACGAGTTATCTGAAGCACTTGTGGAAGAATGGAATAACATTCCTCAGCAGCTAGTGGAAAATTTAATTCTCAGCATGGAAAGGCGATGTAGGGCAGTAATATGAGCCAGAGGAGGGAACACTGAGTGTTAAAACTATATTTCTAAACAGATACCAGTAATTTTGAAAAAAATGTTTTATGATATTTTGAGTATTTTTTGTTAACTTTAAATATATGTTCCTAATTTTCTTTAAATTTTATCAACATTATCTTAAATTTTGTTATTCTTTGAACCACTAACATAATAAATTGAAAAATATAAAAAATAAATTAAAAAGTCATGTTTTTTTGGATTATGCGATAATTGTTTTGAGTAGTGTACATAACGTAGATGAATTGAAAGGCCGTATACGTACTGCATGTAATGGCATAATGCATGTATGCCATTACATGCATGTAATGGCATACTGCATGTAAATCCACAATACATTACGAATACTCTGCGTGTCTTCAAAAACCATGTCGTGTATTGCCTTGAATAAAAACATAACCTCTATGTGTAACATATGCCAAAATTGACAGGTTGTTTGCACCGACCCGCTAATGAGTTGATTTTTTTTTTTTAGAATTACACATAGGAAATTCCTTGCGGGTAGATGCAGGCAACCAGTTATACATTGTCCATCATATGTGTGATAAGGAAAAAAAAGCCCGGTATATAGGGTGTATATAAATCGGCAAAAGAACTAGACGTAGCGATTTTGGTCATAAAATTCAGAGTCGAAAATCTGAATACTAAAATGTTGGAAAGACAAAACAAAAATGAAGAAAAATTGCAACTAGCAAATTGGAAGTTTAAATGAATTCGTTATTGTAAGTGTCAAATTTTGACACTGACATAAGCGAAGTTCACCATTACCTGGTGTACATTTTATGAAAATAAGCTTAGTAATGCTTACTTAACTACTTGATGTTAAAACTTTGTGGACGTCGTGCAAATTAATGAAGCATAGTAGGTACAACATTTTGATATAAGATTTTCGACTCAGAATTTTATGACCAACATCGCCACGTGTAGTTCTTTTGCCAATTTATACACACCCTGTTTAATATTCAATTACTATGCACCAACCAAGCAATTTAATGACAAAAGTCCTAACTATTAAAAATCAAATGAAAGCCTCGCGTACTATAATAATATATAATTAGTATACAGGGTATACAAGATAAGGATCATATAAAGCCATATAAAAAACATAAGTTGATGGTGGTTTCTTCGAAACGAAACGTTGTACTGAAAATTTGTAAACGATGTCTTGTAGAGCTAACAAAGTGGCAATCAGAAAGTGCCTTTGGTATACTTATACCTTTTTAAATAACTATATTATATAAAAAAAAAAAAACTATATCGCATAATTTCGGATTTTGTCAAATATCTCCGGAAGTAAGCGGAAATTTCTAGGTTTCTCAACAGAATATTATTGACCACTAAATTGCGCAATGCGCAATGGAACTTTTTTGTAATTTAACCGCCTTTGTTACTTTTACGGTTTCCGAGATCCACATGTTGTTGATCCTTAACTTGGACACCCTGTATACTAATTATATATTATTGTGCTACGCGAGGCTTTGATTTGATTTTTAATGGTTAGTACTTTTGTCATTAAATTGCTTGGTTGGTGCACAGTAATAGAATATTATACAGGGTGTATATAAATTGGCAAAAGAACTACACGTGGCGATGTTGGTCATAAAATTCTTAGTCGAAAATCATACACCCTGTATATCTCCCTGTATATCATACAGGGTATGTAAAAAGTAAGGAACCGTCTCTCTGGAGCCTTTATCATTATATTTAGAAAAATAAGTTTTTAACAAATGTTTGATGGCTAATTATTTTCCACAATTTGACAGATTCATTTATTTTGTGACGCGCCACTTTTTGTAATTGACGTCATCGATACGTTTTTTTAAATGGTAACGGTTAAATGGTATTTTCTATTAACAAAATAAAAATACTATAAGGTTGCATAGCAATAATTTGTAAGAAATTCGAGATTAATGCCTACTGACAAAATTACAAAAAATTAAATACTGCTTTGGAAAACACATGATACAAGTTAAAAAATACGATTTACTAACGTCAGTTTCTGTTTCCAAAATAAGGTTGTACGAGTAAATTAAACCGTATTTAAAACTGTATCTCAAAAAATATGGTAAGTTTAATATAAATGAAACGCATATTGTTGTCCAATGTACATTGTTAATGGACAACAATGTGAGCACCCTTTGTGATGAATTGGCAATGTTAAGTTTGGTTTGTAATGGTTTCAATAAAGAAGTTCGTTTTTTTGTGTTAAAAATACGACCTTTTTGTCTAATACATTTTTGTTCCAATTTCGATCAATCCTTTTCATCATCAAAATTTCGATGGGTTTTCTTTCTGTTAAACGTACCATAATTATTGAGAAACATTTTCTAATTTTCACACTTTCTAAGAAACATTATAATTTACAACTTTATTTTGGAAACAGAAACTGACATTAGTAAATTAGCAATGTTAAATTTGGTTTGTAATGGTTTCAATAAAGTAGTTCGTTTTTTGTGTTAAAAATACGACCTTTTTGTCTAATACATTTTTGTTCCAATCTCGATCAATCTTTTTCATCATCAAGATTTCGATGGGTTTTCTTTGTGTTAAACGTACCATAATTATTGAGAAACACTTTCTAATTTTCACACACATTTTAAAAGAACTTAAAAAGTTTAAAAGTAATTATCAATAATCAAACTGATATGACAGAAGACATTTTAATATCAAGCATTTTACTATAATATCTTTGAAAAGGAGAGTGTATTCTCGAAACACGTGTCAGATAAATGATATTAAAAATTTATGTATTAGCAAGTGTAATAATTAAATTATTACACTACATAAATAAATAATGAATTACGAACTAAAGAGTGATCATTTCCGGCATGTCTATTACAATAATTCTAAATTTGTTTCATAACTTTTAGAAATAAGCGGTTCAATGAGAAACATTTCTAATTTTCACACTTTCTAAGAAACATTATAATTTACAACCTAATTTTGGAAACAAAAACTGACATTAGTAAATTGTATTTGTTTAACTTGTTTTATTTGTTTTCCAAGGCAATCTAATTTTTCACAATTTTGTCTTTAGGCATTAAACTCGATTTTCTTAGAAATTCTTGTTATGCAACGTCATGATATTTTTAGATATTCGTGAAGAGAAAAACAAATGCTATCAAATTTGTTAATTGAAAAAATTAAGGGTACCATTTAAAAAAAGCATCGATGATGTCATTTTCAAAACGTGGCGCGTCACCAAAAAATTGAATCCGGTAAATTGTGGCAAATAATTAGCCATCAAACTTTTGTTTAAAGCTTTTGTCCTAAAAATAATAATAAATGCTCCAGAGAGGCTGTTCCTTACTTATTACTCACCCTGTATACAGGGTGGTCACTTTTACGACGCCCACCATTAGGATCTATTAAACGGAAATACATACAGAGTTGGTCAAATGGGATAAAAGTTTCTTATTTTTGTGCCTTTCAATATACTGAAACGAAATCCGGGATATCTTGCACAGTTCCTGAAATATCGCTGAGGAACTGAATAGTATCGAGAATCGAATTCTAGATTATTTGATGGCTTCATTAGAATATCCATTAGTAAAGTGAATCGTATTTCTGCATTAGTATAATTATTATTATACACAATAAAAAAAAAATACAAAAAATATTGCAAATCTACGCAGACTTATATCACCTAGTAGTGTATACTATTACGACTTATCTATCAATAGTAAACCAGCAGAATCTTATGTATGCATGTGTATATTGTAATTGTTTACGAAACATTGTTGCTTAGTAATATTGACGACGAGAAACTGTGGTAATAAAATGTGAGCAGTTTGCTAGAGTTAATTTTTCTTTATAGCAATAATGTTTGACGATAATACAATCAATTTATTGAAACAAAAATATATGGTCGAGTTGTTCTTGATAAGATTAATTCCAGAATACAATTGATGAGAGTTATATACAGATGCATTTGTTTCGATGTGTAACAATGAAGTAATCATACTTTTACTTCTTTGGTTTTTTCGTAAAAAATAATAATTGGTACCTAGAACAGACCACTCGAGTGGTTGTTGATAAGATTAATTCCAGAATACAATTGATGAGAGTTATGTATAGATGCATTTGTTTCGATGTGTAACAATGAAGTAATCGTACTTTTACTTCTTTGTTTTATGGTAAAAAGTAATATTTGGTATCTAGAACAGAGCACTTATAATAAATCAAATAAGTCAAACACGGCAATTTTATGTTTAGTAAAAGTTGTATAACATGAATATTATTAGTTTGTAATTACCAATGATAAATTATATTATATAATTAAGGAAATACGTATGTGTTCAACCCTTCCTAAAGTGACCAGAAGGTGTGAGGTCCATCTATTTGAATTGGGAAATGCACTCCAGATAAACAAACGTTGCTCAACGGTGGTTATTTAAATTTCAGGAGGTTGCGTCAAGAGGCTATCGGTCACTGGCACCTCTTCGCCAGAGCACAGGTTGGAATGTTGGAATTGTCATCATCCGCATACATACAAATATTGTTGAAAAAATTATGTATTTCATAACGTGATAATGAAATTTGACGTTATTCTATAGGCGCAATGGCAGAATAGGTAGATGAGTGCAAACATTTTATTTTTTGTGATATTACAGAATTTTGTTCTTTAAATGGAATTTGTTTGATTCTGCAAAATGGGATCAATAAATCTGATACTGATATGATTTAGAACACCCACAAGATTATTATAAATACAAACATATTGGGCATTTACTCTCTAAGTCCTTGTGGGGGTGCATATGATGCAGATAATTTTGGAAAAATAATTTTAAAGCAATAAATACATCAAAACTTTCTACAGGATAAAGTAATAGAAATTAATTTAAAGAAATTTATAATATAAATTATTATATAACTGATTCACTCAGTTCTGCTGGCTATTTTAAACAAATCTATACTGTCAAAATATACGGTAACCGCCAAAAAGTCGGCATCATATGGGATTATTGATTTTGCAAAAAACTATTTTACGTTATTAATTTGTGCTTGTCTAAATACCTTATTAGTCCCTATCAAATGTACCGAGTGATGTTTACTTACATTGAAAAACTCGTTTTTCAAAATGATGAAAATCTAAATAGTGTTAAATTTCAGAAATCATACAAGTTATCAATGAGATTTTATTATTGTGTATTAGTGTTAGATTACTGAATAATTTAAAGGTCCACCCCTGATCAGTAGAATTTGATTTTTCAAAAAAGTATATTTCTCTATATTTATTAAATATTAGATAATTATTACACTGTGCAACAATTGTCGGGTCATCGCTTTTAGCCCAAATGGCTCCAACGCGAAATGAAAGTAGGCCAACAAACTAACAAATCGTCTGCGGGGTTTGGCAATATTAACTCGCATTATTTTTTATATTCTCCTGAAAATGTTAATGGCCAATTTTTTGACTTTTCGCGTTATTTTTCTGATATTTTTCGCATTTTTACCTAATTTTCACAATGTAATGTGGATTAATTTTATTTTCAGTAAATTTAATGAAAAAAATTAAAAAGAAACTAAGAAAATTTTTAAACTAATTTATTAATTTGAGGTGGTTGCATTAAGTACTTACTGGTATTTATTTTTAATTTCTGTTTATTTAAAAAAACATCTTCACAGGCATTTGTACTTTAATATTTATATATCCTGATTTTATTTGAATTGAATTTTGAAATTTGAAAGTTACATATGTCTAATTTGAAGTTTTGGTTAATTGTTTTTCAAACTTCAAATTGAACATCTGTAACTTTCAAATATCAAAATTCAATTCAAATAAAATCAGGATAATAAATATTTAAATACATATGCCTCTGAAGATGTTTTGTTTTAAATAAACTAGTCAGGCGATAGAAATTAATAGTAAAATAAAATAAAAATAAATACCAGTAAGTACTAATACAACAACCTCAAATTAGCTCGCAATGTAATTCGTGCTTAATTAATTTTTTTTATGAAAAAAGTGATAATCCGTGTATTGTTTATTTTTCCAATGACTTTGATGAAAACAATCAGCAAACAAAATAACAATATTTTTAATATTAAATATATTCAAAAAACAATTAACTCAAACTTTAAATTAGACATCTGTAACTTTTAAATTTCAGAATTCAATTCAAATAAAATCAGGATATATAAATATTAAAATACAAATGCCTCTGAAGATGTTTTTTTTAAATAAACCGAAACTAGTCAGGCGATAGAAATAAATAATAAAATAAAATAAAAATAAATACCAGTAAGTGCTTAATACAACAACCTCAAATACAAATAACTGGTAATTATGAATAAAACCTAAAATATAACTTATTACTACTGATGTTTATTTTTATTTATATATTTATTTATTATTATTATTATAATCTTACTTCTTTTACCCTTTCGGGTGTCGAAGAGTGTGTGTATTGTTTTTTTTTTAATTTTATGTTTATTTTTCAATGGAAAAGTTTTTGAAGTTTCCCATATGATAGACATTTTGTCGGTCACTGTACAATGTTGGATAATTCAAGATCGCCATTAAATTAAATTTTATAGTATAATAGCGTTTCAAAGTTATTCGCAAAGAAGAATGAAGTTTTTATTTTGTAATGTACTGAAAAATGTTTCTCGTGAAATGTTCTGCTTAATCCAAAAGTTTGAAAATACCAAACAAAGTTTTATGAATTTTAACGTACATAGGGGAATTCAAACAGTTTTATATGCGGTTATAGATAAAATACAAATAATATTCTAAATTTAATGTAACGGTTTATGCATTCTCAGATATAACAATTTAAAAATGATCACGAACGTAAGCTATAAATTGTATAATTAGAATGTGCATTTGGGAATTATTTCCTCGGACAACTGTAGACCTGTTTCGACCTAATCGGGTCTCATCAGTCCAGTAAGTCTGATGATCTTAAGTGATGAGACCAGGTTAGGTTGAAACAGGTCTTCAGTGATCCGAGGAATAAATTCACAAATGCACATTCCAATTATACGTGCGAACAAAAATTATTAGCACCAACTTTTGCTAGATTTGGTTAATATATCGTCCCTTTGTAAATGTGGTCTAAACCAAGCCCTACGTTTTCCAGCGTCAACTTCCTGATTTGTTAAAATTGTTGATTGTTACAAATTACAAATTAACTTGTAAAGATTGTAACGGGGTTTACATTGGCCAGTCTGGGCGTAATTTCAACATTAAGTTGAAAAAACATGTGAGATCATTTAGAATTTTAGATTAAACCGTGATAATTCAACATTTGCTAACCACCTCATTGGAAATCGGCATTCTTTTGGGATGGATGTACTGCAGATAATTCATTTTGCCGAGAAAGTTCTTAAGATGGTCTAGTTGAGTGCCTCGAAATTCAAAATGATAAGCGTAATTCCGAATGTCCGGTAATTAACGAACAGACAGCCCTCGTTTACTTCCCACTTTTCAAAGCTGTATTATAGATATGTATAAATAGGTGTTTTATTTGTATTTTATTTTACTTTAAGTTTAACAATGATCAGAATGTGATCGAAACTATAGTAACAAATTTTAAGAAACAGTGTGATATAAACAAAGAAATGTGTCTGTTTTACTTAATTTCATCATTTATCACGAAGTAGATGCCTACAACATTGACCAATTAAAAATATGATATTTACAAGTTAATACTTCTAATCTTACGAAGCAAAAAAATGCAGCAATTACCGAGGAATAAATATATTATCAGCAGCGATGAAAATATACGAACAAATAATAAATGAAAGATTGAAACAAAGCACAGAAAGCACGCTAATGGAAACACATAGTGGATTTAGAGGGAGAAGGAGTACACATGATCACTTATTTACAATAAAGCAGGTACAGGAAAAGTTCAGATATGAAAACAGATATATATATATATATATATATATATATACTTATAAACGGTATCTTGTGTGGCCCACTATATAAACAGGTCGTTCTTCCACCCGGCACTTTAGCTGTGTATAAAATTGTGGGAATTTCATTTTTAAGAACTACTTCTCTGTGAAATTAAAGGCATCAAATGAGGGGAAACTTTTTTCACATCTATTTTATTCTATATAATTATAGTACGCTGCGAATCCCCGATATAGGAATAGGTTCTTCTGTGGCCCAGTTGTATATAATACAAACTATTAGCACGTTGTACAGCCCGACAGCGTTGCTAGAGTAAAATGCTGATTGTGCACAATATTCGCAATATTCATTCGTAATATACCCTCATCGTGCGCGGTGTAGTTTCAAGTGAATGCATAAAAATGAACGAGAGTCGAGGTAAAATGTTAGTGCATCTAGCGAATATGAACAAAGGTAAGTAATTAGATCATATATAACTTAGGGTTATCTATAAAAATTACTATTTACGCTTGTTTCGCATTTTACATTAGATATATAATTAGTTAGAAGGGTCAGCAGGCAAAGTTGTCAGTAACATTTTTCTGGAACGTGATTTTGCAGCATTTTCAAATTTGCAACATTTGCATACTTTGTATGCAAATAGGTGTATAATCATGAAGGTCTAGTTCTTAGTTGTTACCTGGGCAATTTTTTGTCGATTTACTCCGTTCAATGTTTTTGCTACATATAACGTTATGCCGGCCGGCCCTTCAATTAAAACAATATCAAAGCGACACTTTAGAAGTTTAAAACATATTTATTTCTTATGGGTATCGAAATTTATGAAACAAAGTCCTACACAGGTTAACAACCAAACTGATGTTCATACGCACTTTTAGCAAAAAGTTCATGTATTACCTTTTTAGATTTTTCTAAAAGTACCTACACACATTTTCTTTTATTTAGAAAATTCTCCTCCAACAAAGAAATATAACTTAAGAGAAGAAACACAGGTGAGTTTATTATTTCTTGTTAATAATGTAAAGAAATGTACATTTATTTTAAATAAGAAAATTGCGAGTTTCCCATGTGAATCAGTATATGTATTTTGCAAAAGGTACAGAAAACAAAAAGATATGACCTTTAAATTATTCAGTAATCTAAACCTAACATGCAATAAAAAAATCTCATTGATATGATCGTAAAATTGCGTTGGGTGATTTCGTAAAATTAGCACTATTTTGATTTTTATAATTTTGAAAAACAAGGTTTTGTAGGAAAATACAAATCACTTGTTAAGTCTAAATTAATTCCGCAGAAAAGTTTTTGGAAAAATAAAAAAAAAAAAACCTGTTTTTGTTTCAAACTCTTTTCTCCGATCTGTTTCAAACACAGTTGTCAAAACCTGAAACGGATAATAGTCCTACAAATAACTATTTTTCTTCCGAATATAATAATACATAATAATACATATAAGAACATTTTTTTAGATAAATTATGCCATAAATAATTTTGACAGTCCAGAAAGCGTTGCAGATTCATCACAAGATGTGGACTACTCATGTTTATCAAATGAAACTTCTGAATCATATCAGTCAGATGTGCCTTCATCACATTTACAAACGGTACGTAATTTAAATTCTCGCAGTGGTATGCTCGGGTGATACATACATTTCTTCTAGAAAATTATCTTTCGACATTATTTTTTGTCAACAGCTGTGTTTACTGTTACAATCGAGGAACAGTTTTGTAAGTTAAAATATAATTTGATTTTGCAATTTATTTTATATAAAATTTGTAATTTAGTTCTAGAATTTTGAAATATTTTTTTATATCATATTCAATCCGACATGATCTATTAACGGCATTGCCAATTGAATTTGAAACAAATAATACGCTGTTTCAGGTCAAATCAAGTAATTAACTAACTGTAATACTTATTTAACGGCGAACATGATACCACTTTTGGAAACAATACTTGCGAAATTTGTTATCAGTCGCCACAACCATACCATAAATTCGATCACCAGTAAGAATACTGTATGAATAATATTAAATATTTTACTGAGACAGAAACAACGATTGTAATAACTTGTTATAACTTATTGACTTTCTAGGAGGAAAATGAATCTGATATTCACAACAGTGAAAATTTGGATGGGACTTCATTCAATCTTTTAACATATATTGAAACGGGTCCGAATGACGTGATGTCAATTTGTTCAGATTCAGTTAGTCCAGAATCACATACATCAGATCTCCCAATTCCATGCATAAAAGAAGTAAATACTTAATTTGTTTTGTATTTACAACAATATTTAATACGTTATAATTTCAGATTTCTGTCAATATCGTAGATAATCTAAATCTACTAATAAACAACTGTAACGTAAATAAGACGCCTTGCAAAATTACAAGTACTTTAAAAAAGAACATTGATGGAGTTATTATGAAATTTGGTAAAATAGTACAAGTAAGTTGCCAAAATAAATAATATGATACTCTCTCTTAATTTTTGTTGTTGAATCTCGTAATTACTGCTAAAAATGTTCAAACCTCTTACATTACTAGAGAAGTACAAGTACATATTGTAACAATTTACTTGCAGGATTAAAAATCTGGTTTATCGGATATAAAATAATGTAATAATATTTGCAGGAACCTCTAGATGGTATTGAGCATTATCGAAATGCACGACCGTGGACAAAGAAAAATGCATGCCCTTATTGTTTTCAAGAAGTAACACATTTTCCTCGTCATTTAGAGCGAAACCATGCCAGCGAAGGTGCAGTTAAAGAATTATTAGCTTTATCGTTAAAAGATCCCAAAAGAAAAGATTTACTCAACATTATTCGAAGACAAGGAAATTATTTTCTCAGTAATCAAACGAATGTAGTGCGTCCGGTGAGAAGACCTAGGGAATCTTATGATGGAAATGTTGATAGGGTTGCATCTCAAAATAAGGAAGACGGAAAAGATCAATATGTTGTATGCCAAGACTGTTTCGGATACTTCAAACGAAATTTTTTAAGAAGGCATAGGAATTCCTGCAAATTACGTTCAGGGAATAAAGATTTATCTAAACGTAAAAATCATTTATCAGAGTCACAAATGTTTACAATTTGTGCAGGTGCATACAGTGAATTTTATAACACCTTAAGACTAAAAGAAGAGGTGTTCAAAATTATGAGAGCGGATGAGAAGTCACAGGTGGCAATGAACGATGTACTTATTTGTAGTTACGCTGAAAGTATATTACGTAAACATAAACGTCCTCAGATTAGAACAACCATATCTAATAAAATGAGAGAACTTGGAAGACTTCTAATAATACTACGAGAAATGACTGGTGTAAAACGGTTTGTTGACATATTAAAACCTGATTTTTTTGACAACATAGTTTCGGCTACGAAAGTCATAAGTGGGTATGATGAACAAACTAAAACGTACAAAGCAAGCAGCTTAGCTTTGCATATGGGCACAACATTAAAACAAGTTTGCGACATAGCGACTAAATTAATTATTAAAAAGAGTCGCTTTCTACTTTGCGACGAACCCGAAAGTGCACTAAAATGTATAAAACGGCTTAGAAACCTAATTATTAATAATTGGAATTCGGAAGTGTCTAGTCTAGCATTAAAAGATTTAAACGAAAAGCATTGGGAAAAGCAAAAATTGATGCCGCTAACAAGTGATGTGATACACTTTCAACAATTTGCATTAAAAGAAGCTGAGGAAGCAAGTGAAAATATTTTACAAGGAAACCTAATTAAGAGGAACTATAGAAAACTCTCTGAAAATGTCTTAGCATTAACATTACTTCTCAATAGAAAACGAATTGGCGAAGTTCAATATTTAAAGGTTACAACTTATAACTCCGAGGTCCCACCTAGCCAGCAAGAACAATTTTTACAAACACTGTCCGAAAGTGAAAAGATTCTCACTAAGAGCTTCAAACGAATTATAAGTGGAGGAAAAGGCTCGAAACCAGTCCCTTTATTGTTTCCAAAGAATATTCAGAAATTTATTCGTGTAATGTTAAATGCTAGAAATAAATGTGTATCGGATACCAATGAATACCTGTTTGGAAATCCAGCGACTAAAAATAGTTCGTTGAGTGGATATCATGTAATAAAAAAAATAGCGCATCGATCTGGTGTAAAGGATCCAGATTTGTTTACTTCAACACGGCTTAGAAAACAAATAGCCACTGTATTGCAAGTAATGAATCTAACTGAGGCAGAAATAGAGCAGTTTGCGGCATTCATGGGTCATACAAAAAAAAACTCATGAAACATACTATAGGTAAATATTGACTACACTAAATGCGCAAGAAAGTACTCTCAGTATAAGAAGAAAGTGAATCAAATATTAAAATACAATGAATTTTTATATTATTTTTTAGATTGCCACAAGACGTTTATCAAACTGCAAAGGTATCTAAACTATTAATGGCGATAAATAAAGGAAATATTGCACTTTATAAGGGTAGATCCTTGGACGAAATAGAGTTTTCAGATGCTGCAGTTTCAGACTCAGACTCCGATTCTATTCAGCATATATCTAGAATGGATGGCGATAATTTTGAAAACACGGATGTTCTTGCGAGTGGACCACAAAATGACGTTGAGCTAGAAGATGAAATTGCCTGCTCTTCTTCTACACCTTCAGGTAGCGTAATAAAATAAATTATGTTGGGATGATTGGGAAAAATTGGGATAATTAATCTTCGTAAAGTTAATATATAAATCTATAATTTATCTATTATTTATTTATTTAATAATTTTCTGTTCAATCATTTTCATCTATTTAATTTACAGATACGACTTTTAAAGATAAATATAAGAAGGCAAAAATCGAAAGAATCAGATGGACCGAAGAGCAAAGACTTATAATAACTAATTTTTTTAGAAATCATATACAATCGAAAAAACCCCCTAAGAAAAAAGAAGTTGAAGAGCTCCTTGCAAAACACAAGCAATTATTCAAAGAAAAAAATTGGGTCAAAATCAAAGCCTTCGTTTACAATTGCTACAAAAATAAATAGGTTTTAATAAGTATATAGATCCATTCTGATTATAGGTGAATTCATGAGTGAAGGTTAGCATTATCAGGTATAGATAAAGTCAGTCTTTAGTTTACATGGACTAGTTTCGACCGGGGGTCGTCATCAGCATCGTCCAAATATTTATTCAACACCAAAAAAATTTAATAAGAATTAGTACATTTACAGGTACAACAGAAATGTACCTTCACCAATTGTTATTATAATTTCTTGGGGTTGAATAAAGATTTGGACGATCGACATCACCCCCCGGTCTAAACTAGTCCTTGTAAACTAAAGACCGACTTTAACTTTACCTGATAGTGTAATCTCTGTAATAGTGTTCACTCGTAAACAGGATTTCTTCAATTTTTCTGTGTGTTTAATACCTATGTAGTATTTATATAATAAACCATATTTTGTTGTACCAAATTCGTGATATGCTTTTACTTTTAATAGCTGTTATTATTATATGTTTAATATCTAATTTATGAGATACTTAACATAAAGGCACATTTTTATGTTCTGAGAATGAAATAGCAATAAATAAATAGCAATGTTTGTCTCGTTTTAAATATATATATATTAAGGGAAAAAAAAGTTTAAATTTTTTTTGTGTGTTTATAGTATTTTTGAAAAAAATATTCACTTGAAGATTCTCGTTTTGCTTTTATTAAAGTATTTTTCATTTATCTAATATTTTTGAAATGATTGACAAAAATTGAAATGTACTGCCAGATCTCAGATTAACGATACTATATTAGCTCTTTCGTTCCATCATTCCGTTTTTGCCAGGTTCTTGCAGAATAAATAAAATCGAAATAATGAGAAGTGTGCATTGCCGCGGCAAAATATAAGAAAATATCCTTGAATGAGCTACCGAGTAGTCACGAGGTGACACTTCAGCGTTGCCAGATCTCGGGCTACATAACGCAGTGTTTCCATCCATGTGCGCATAGGTATACACTGTATATAAGTATCTACTGACGCGCCCTCTGAGTCCACTAATATGAACTACAAGGTGTATCTTGTATATGTAAATATGTCCTAATGTCGCCCACACAAAAATGTATATTTGCGATAACATGATATTCCTACCATGTGTGGTATTGAAATAAACAACGATGCGCTGTGTAGCCCGGGACCGGGCTAAACAACGTACTTTTGGGCTGCACAATGTCGGTTAATATATTCAAAGGGCTTCACAATGACCGTGCATATGTCTATATATATATATATATATATATATATATATATATATATATGGGGTTCGTTGACATGGAAAAGGCCTTTGACAGGGTGCAGCAAGAAACGTTATGGACAATATTAGAGAAAAGAAAGGTGAAGAACAAAATGATCAGAGTTATAAGAAATATATACAAAAGTAAGTGGAATGTAGTGATTGACAACAACAGACAATCGGAAAAATATGAAACGAACAGCGGGTGAAGGTAAGGAGGAGGGTTAAGCCCAACGTTATTCATAACATTTCTGGATGAAATAGTAAGAGAATGTCAAGACAAAATAAGAAGAGTAACGATAGGACACAGGCAATTGCAAAGGGTAGAAATAGCAGACGGAGCTTTTGCGGATGACGTGGTAGTGTTTGGAAGAAGTAGTGCAGACCTGGAATACAACCTAAATAAATGGAATGAGACACTGAAAAGATATGGGATGAAAATGAACAAGAGCAAGACGAAAGTAATGTGTGAGGAAAACAGCAAGATATGGTAATAAAAGTACAGGATGACCTGTTTGAAAGGGTCACCCAATACAAATATCTCGGAGTATATATACAGAGTGATGGGAAGAATGAGAAGGAAATAAACACGAGAATAGAGAAGACCACCAAAGTATATTTTGAAATTAACCACATATTAGAGGACAGGGAAATAATGAGAAAGACAAAAATAAACATATTCAAAACATTGTACAGCCCAGTTTTAACCGTCGGATGTGAGACATGGGTGCTGACACGCAGAGAGAAGAGTAAAATACAGGCCATGGAAATGAGGTATCTGAGAAGAGTCCTGAGCATAAGCAAGAAGGACAAAGTAATGAATGAGGCAATATGGTAGAAATTTATAGAGAACAGGAAGTTCGGATAATGGGGTCACCTTCTGAGAATGAGTAGTGATAGGCAAGTAAAACGTGTATGGGAGGCAAGAACACAGGAAAAGAGGGGGAGAGGACGACCACGGAAGACGTGGGATGCGGACGTCAAAGACATAACAAAAAGTAGAGGAGACACAGTGAAAGAGGCCAAAAAGATAACACAGAACAGAGAAGAGTAGAAGAAGTATGTGATGGGACAGTGAGGAATGGAGAACCAGAGAAGCAATGCCCTACAGCGCGAAAGTGGTAGAAGGGACAAAAGACATATATATATATATATATATATATATATATATATATATATATATGTATTGACTTTTGTATTTCGTTATACTTATTTTTATATAATTCTATCACGTACTATGTTATTAGAAGTAATCGATAAGATGGATTTAAAATCAATTCACTCAGAATGGATCTGTACAATTTTTAAATACTCAGAATGTTCAATTTTATTCGGGGAAAATGTGAACAATTTGATTGTTAAGAAAATAATAATAATATACTTCTGAAGTGAACTTTGTTCTTTGTTGAAACTATTGATTTTGTAATATGATAGGGAAAATTTGTGAAATTTTACTTAATGAATTTGTTGCTTCTTCTAACCAGCTTGCATAATTAATTGCCGAATTTCTGAGTAGTTGACTCTTTTTCGGGGCCCTTTTTAAATCTGATTTTCAACAGAGCAAGTAGTCTTGAATTTAGCAATTAGATGTAGATGTCACATGTAAAATAAAATTTACTTGATGTCTTTTATTAAATATCGTCACATCTTCTCAGTGGGTCATGCAATTAACACAGACAATTAGAACTATTTCTGCGATCGACAACTTTTAACACTTGATATCAAATAAATATTGAAAATCAAGGGACTCATAATTTATTTATAATCCAAAAATATAACATGTAGGTTGGTAGGTATATGATAAGAAACCTAAAAGTTTTTAGTTGTGATTTAAAAGTTTTGGACTAAGGTAAGATATTTCATGGAAATGCTGTATATTGTCATATATATAGTCTAAAATCTAATTAGTATAAATATATTCTGAAGGTATGTGTAATAACTTATATTGATATCATCAAAACTTTAGTTAGTATCGTCTATAAGTTGAGGACAAAAATGATTATTGACTGTTATTAAATGTCTGTAACTAATGATTATCATTCCAAACTGAATCTAATAGGTATTATAATTTTATTATATCTCATTTTTCTTGACATAAAAACTTCTTCTGCATATTGTTAAGATTTGCAACACAATATTGTCTTGATGTACTTGATCACATGTTGTTTTTTTTTTGTTAGGAGATGAATCGGGGGCATTGTGCGCGCTCCCGTTCCCGTTCGCGTAACCTTGCACCGCGTTTATCTGGTGGGTCTCGGGGACGCAAGGGGGCCCTGCCCGCCCCCGCCTTGGTCCATTGTCTGCGGCGGCCGGGCCTGCACCGTAGGAATGCATTGTGTCGATGTAATTCGTTACAGAATTAAATGCGAGATGATGCGCGAGCGTATCCCAGAAGGATGGGGATTGAGACTTACTCACAGCTCTGCAACGGGTGCTTCATTGTGATACAATTTTGTTCCATTGTATTTCGGTTATCATCAGAATTTCTACTTTGATTTAGTTGGAAGGAGTCTTTCAACATATGACAAGCTATCGTGCGGATGTTCCATTCAGAGAAGGCTCAACCGAAGTTTAAAGATCCATATATAATTAACTATTCTATTTATACATACATTATATATTCTCAAAATAAAATAAAAAACAATATGATGGTACAGCATCTATGACTTGTGTAATTATAATTATTTAAGATTGTGGCTCCAAAAAAGATGTTTTTTGTAGATTCAAGAATAGAGTGTGAAACTATTACGACATACGACATATTATTTTCATTTTCAAAAGATGTTATCAATGTTTTTTGCACCTGTATTAAGACAACAGAATATTCATCGACTTTATTAATTTAATATTAATAATTATCAAGCATAGTTCTTCCTCACATTAAGTGTTCCAGAGCTCACATAAAAATCTGAAAATTATGATGCTTTTTTAACAACTCCAAATTAGTAAAGTTGCACAGTTAATATTAGTAGTGGAGTGGACATATTGGTTAGGGATATTATCCCTAACTGACTATCCACCAACTGGTCATTCTAGCGCGTGATTTGTGTAAGTACTTGTATTAAACTAGGGCTTGTTACTCTAGAAATTTTGCCGAGATCTCTAGAACAAACCATAATGAGTAAATAGATATAGGGTGTCCTAAATAGAGTAGGATTGCATGGTTATTATTCTTAAAGCAAGAGATCTGGTTAAATGGGTAATATTGTGCAGTTTTATATGCTGGTTCAGATTATGTTGAAACCTTTTCAAAAGTCCGAGCGGTTTAGAAGTTATACTAAAAAAACTAAAAATCTCGATTTTCTAAAAACTCCGATATATTCATAATTATTAAAAATGCGGCAAAAAGTTTAAAATGAAAGGTACTTGGTTCGATCGCATAAACATGATAATCAAGTCAAAACAAAAGTCAAGAAAAAAATCGATTTATGCATATAAAAATCAAAAATGGTGCCCATTTAAAATAAGAAAGTTGCTATTAATATCTCGGAAATCGCCTTTATGACTTTTGGTTTGACTTGATTCTTAAATTTGTACGATCGAACTAAGTAACTTTTATTTTAATCTTAGATTCCGCATCTTTAATAATTATGGAAATATCGGAGTTTTTAGAAAATCACAATTTTTAGTTTTTTTAGAATAATTTCTAAAATGCTCGAACTTTTGAAAATTTTTCAACATAATCTAAACCAGCATACAAAACTACCTGACATGCAAACCTACTCTATTTAGGAGAACCTGTATTTGTAATAGTACAGAAAAAAATAAAATGGGGGCAATCCAGTAAAATTTATTTTAACATGCATAAAGCACCATATTATCGACTGTCACATCGGTAGTGTTTCTACAATAATTGCACCAAATTATACCGTCTACTGCAATAATAATTATAAGTAAAATAAATTACAAAAATTTCTTACCTTTTTGCACTTGGACTTCTTAAGACTGCCACCAATTGCATCTCTAGAAAAACAGAAATTATATAAATTAAAATAACAAAATAACAATTCTGATTAATTTTATATTATTTTTTTTAATTTGTATTCATAAAGACGTCATTAACGTCGTTATAACAAACAATCTAAACAACCGTTTATGTGCAATGCTACAATATTTTATAGCAACGGACGTTAAATTTTTTGTTTTATAGCAACGGACGTTAAAAACCGCCACAGCGGACTTTTCTGTTTAACGAGATAGAGAGAATGAGATACGAGAGGACGATATAACTAGAAGAACGAGATTGCGAATTAATTATTATTTAGTTAATAATAATAATCTAAACACATACAAATTATTTATCTTTCTTTACAATACTGAAATTAAACGTACATTTATTAAAGTGTCCACTAAGCGTAATTCTTCCGTCGTCACATATATCATTCATAATCGTTTGTTCATTGCTATTAGAGACGATTCCAGATGATGTAGATGGAATGTCATCAGCAGTTTTATTCGCCGAATTTGTAATTTTCTTTGCAATTTCCATTTTCTGGTACTCCGATTCCTCAATATATCCTTCCGCTACACTCGTTGAGCGCCATCCACCAAGACTTTTTAACGCAAATACATCACCTCCACCTTCTACCAACAAAGTGGCCGATGTTCTCCGAAAACAGTGTCCGGTGTATAATTTAAAATCCGGAAGTTTTAAATATTCGGCAACTTTTTGGGGAATATTTGCTATTGTGTGTATTCCAGCTGGCTGTACAGTACATTTTCCTCCGCGATAAGTTAAAAATAACCTTGTAGTTTTAACATGACCTGGCCGCAATGACAAATACTTTTTGTAAAGCATATAACCGTTGAATCCATCAGCATCATTCGTAATTACGAAAGATCTTGTTTTGTCGGTTTTTGTCGCTCCAAGAAACACCCGTAAAAATGAGCCATTCTCTTTCACATCGTTTACCGTCAAATTGACAAGTTCTTGGCGACGACAAGCACCAAAAACTCCAAAAAGAACCACAAGCTGAGAAGATTTGATATAGGTACATCAGTTTGTCTAGCAGAAATACAGTTTACCTACCTTTGCAAATAAAAAATGGAAATCATCAGCCTCTTTCAAAAATGCCATGACATTTTCTTTAGATAATACCTTTGACTTTTTAGGTCGGTAACCTCGGGAAATATTTTTCAAAAATTCTTGAGCACTAGCATATCTAACAATTTATACAAATCTAGTATTGAATTTATACATAGCAATATTAGAACTTACTTACTAATATCCACTTTTTCCTTTACTTTTAGCACTTTCTTCAACATTGAAAAATATGACCAAAGACTAGATGGTTTGACTTGTTTCGATTTCTCATTTAAGTAAGCCATAAGGACTTGTTCCGAAGTTTTTCGAACAGACATTTTGTTGCGCCAATCGCAAAACAACTTATACGTTTTTTCGTAAATGGCAGCCGACTTCACGGGCATCAATCGACTTTGTGCTTGTGCAGCTTGCTCGATAACTTCTGGTGGCAAATCATAATCTTCTTCGATATTATCTTCGATATCTGACATTTTGTCAAATTTAATTTGTCAACAACAACACTGTTGTTATGGTTGGAAATAACATATTTCAATATTATTTTCAAATCAATATGTGTACAAATTAAAAAAAAAGTTGTATGTTACACGTACGCTAATGGTCTTTATGGACTTGGCCGGTTAAATGGCTCGGCTAACGCCTCGCCATTTAATCTTCCGGCCGCGTCCATAAACACCTATTTAGCGTACTTGTAACATAAATAACTATTATTTACATGGTTTCTACATGTGATTTTAAAATTTGTCAGTTTCAAATCACATCGTATATAAATTGTCGAAAAATGTGATTAATTATAATTATAACAACTACCATAAAAACAATAATGATAACTCAAAATGTACAAAATCCTTAAGTCATAATTGATATGGGAATTTATTTTTTCATTATTGTTTAACTTATCGTCGGTCCAACGCTAAAATCATGATTGCGCAAAATCGCATATTTTTGCTTATAATACTACCAAATATATTTTAATAATAAATTTAAGTACTACTTCTACCGAGTGTGTGGGCTAGGGGCAAAACTCTTTCTTCGAATTCATCGTCGTTTCATTTGTTCCGTTTGCCTGTAATCGTTATGTTTTTTAAATAATATTTATTGAAATTGGAGTATTAAAATACCTATTAAATCATCTGCCGCTACACTTGCTGTATGTTGAAACTTTTTCACAAACTTGCTAATTGTTGATACAGACGGAATTGGTCGATTGTTAAATTTAACCGAAAATAAGTCACGAGCTCTGCGTAAACTGCCACCACTGTAAAATGTTTTGATAATGAATACCCTATCTTCTTTGGAATAACTCAGATTTTTGTTCATAGTAATTGATATCTGACTAGCAATATTATTTTCACTATAACATGACATTTGTCAAAGTCATGGCATGGGTTTTTATGGTACATTGTTTAACTTATTTTTGTTATTTCTGAGGTGGATTCTGGTACAAATGTAAATTAAATGGATGATACAATTACAGTTTTTAATACTCTAAAAATATTCCTTTGCGATCTTTCTCTAAAATTAATAGGGGAGCTAATAATTATATATATATATATATATATATATATATATATATATATTTAATTTTACATATTAAATTCCTATGTTCGCTTCTTATCCCAGATACTCGGTATAATTGTTATTTATGCATTAAGGGAATAAACGAAGGTTTTAATTCCGAAGCTGTAAGTTATGCCTCATTTATTTATGAAAGTAAGTATAGTAAACCCGATATCAATATAAAGACAAAATATTGTCCGTTTCAAAAATGTCAATGGGAACTATAAGCGCCATTTAAAAAAAATGAAGTGTGTATTATAACTCAAAAGCATATCTTGCATAAGCTCTTAAAATGACAACACTTTCCTCATTTAACCGAATGTCTACGTTTTATGGGTTCAGAGATCCCAACGCTTAAAATGAAAAAAAAAAACTCACTCTATATATTTTAAATTGAACAGTCTTAGCTACAAGTTGGTGAAAAAATATATAATTTTAAACACCTTTAATTTGTTGTGACGATCATTGATTTTTTTTAATGGCTCCGTGTAATTTTTTTACTACATTCTTGTAGAGCATTTTAGGTACTTTTTACAGGATAAGATTTTTTGTAGGGTTATACATGGATATACTATGAAAGCTTTGCAAAAAATGTAAATAACTGATTTCAGCTGGTAGTGCTAAAGTTTTCTTGTATTTATTGTACTTTTGCAATTCAGATTTTAATAATTAAAAACACAGCAAATGTTAAAAACAGCAAATTGAATCATGCTTTTTTCTCCGAAACTATGCATATTAGAATAAACTTGCATAATACTACTTTTTTTCTCCGTTTATCATTATAACGCTATTCCCAAAGTTCCCGGAAGCATTATCTAAGACCCTGTACACAGGGTGTCCCGAAACCTCCGCTAAAATTTAAAGTATTCAAGATGAATACAAATCTGGAAAAAAAAAATTGTCCTACGCAGCTTAGTTGTTTTGTCCTGTGTGGTTAAAGTTGTTATCTTCAACAACAAATTATAAGAAATTATCGAACATATTCTTTGTTCCATTTTTATTTTTAACTAAGACTGTGGTTTCATTTTATAAAGTTTTACACATGAACACCAACAAAAATGATCTGTCAGTGAAAAAAATATAAAATGTCAACATTTTATAACAGTGGCCAATGTTGCCTTCAAATTGAGTATCTATCTTGAATGAATGAAGAATTTAATTATTTTAATATATGAATTAGGCATCATATATTAAAATAATTAAATTATTCCTTTATTCATTCAAGATAGATATTCAATTTGATGGCAACATTGGCCACTGTCAAAAAATAGAACGTCTTTTTTTTAAATATAACCATTTTTTTTTTCAAGTCTAGTGACTTTTTACATTGGCCAAGAATCTCTACCTGAATCTTTAGCGGAGGTTTCGAGACAACCTATATTAATAATATATATTTTTATAATTGCATTAACATATTATCAATCTTATTAATAATGAGTATGCGATAATTCTTTTGAGTAATGTATATTAACCTGATTTCTTATTGAGTAATAGAAACATTACTTACAATTGGGTAAAAATCACACACAGGTTACTTTGTTAGTATCACTTGGATTTATTTAATAGTATATAGTTTCGACACCTTAACGGGTTATTTTCAAGTAACCTGTATGCGTTTTTTTACCTAGTTCACAATGTATCACAAAGTACAGTCGTCAAGTGTTACTCATCTGACCTACAATTGTTAACTTATAATTTATATTGAAGATAAAGAAATACCAAAAATGGAAATAAATATTTAGTTTTGATCAAATTGATATAATTAAAAATGAACTCAAAAATTTAAAAATCGGTAGAATTTGAAGATTATTTGGTAGATCGGTAGACTGAAAAATCGATACTGAAAAATCGGTAGACGTTGCACCACTGGTTGAAACGCTGATGAAAATTCTCATAGCGACAGCATAGCCACAGCTGTCATCTTGACAATTTTTAATGTGAAATACATTCATATCTGTCGTATTTAAAAGCTGCGTATCAACGCACAACCACACACATCCCACGCCTCATACCATTATACTACTCTCCAGCGCTTTTTGGTTTTTACAGCTTTGACTTTTTGAGAACTTTATTGGAGTATTATTCCATTCTTACAATATCCCATCGTCTAACCATCATAATGCCGGTTCGGCAGAAAGGTTGTTTATGGTAGGGTTTATTTTCACTCAGGAACCGTAGTATAATTATTTTATATAGGAGCCGTAAAAATGGCGAAAAGTTAAATATCCACTTAAGTTGTAAAAACCAAAAAGCGATGGGACTACTATAGCTGAAGTAACATCGAAACTCCAAGATATCAGATGACGTCTGTATGCAAGTATTGTGAATTCATCTCTAATGTAACTGTTACTATTACAAAATAATAAATAAACTACAAGTGATTCATATTATTCCCGCGGGAAAGTTGATATTTTATTCCCTCCGGGAATAAAGTAGTGTGGTATGTGTAGATTGTCAGATGTATAAGGTATCGTTTTATTCGTGGTTGAGAGAAAATAGAATTTGAACATTATGAATGAATCATACCAATACCTGAAGATTGCAAAATAGTACCCAAAATGGTACATTATTCTACAAGCACATATTCAATGAATACTTGAACGATTTACTCCACTCGCCTGCGGCTCATTCCGTAAAATTCGTTCTGGCGATTAATGGCCATTATGTGCAAGTAGAATTATATACTTTATCTATGACTCATAAATTTTGTACGTAACTATAGTAACATAATGTACTTCATTATACAACAGTTGTACATCAGGGGTTGTATATCAGATTGGCTACATTATGTGCTCGTTAAATAATATACTAATATACTATGGCACACGTGTGTTATACTACAAATAAGTCACGAGGGAAAGTGTACTTTTCTTGAGAAGATACTGGTACGAGCCCTAACAACTTAATACTTACGGTACCAATTTGTATACATATTTACTGTTTTTTTTTTTGTAAATTGTTTATTTTTTTTAATTCAAGAATTCGGAATACAACTTTATTAAGGGGCGTTTTTGTTAAAAAATATTTGTTTTATATCAACAAGAAACGAAAGTAGAGAAAACAATTTAAATTTAAACTTAATGTTCGGCCGACGACCGTTTAAATTATTAACACGGTATCACATCACCTTTCGATCTCTTTATGATCTCTCGTATTCTGGCTGGTATGGTTTCCAGCAAAGACTTGCAGTAATTTGGCTTGAAAGATCTCCATATTTCTCTCAGTTTGTCTCCAAAGTATGTACATTTCGTTGAGAATTGTTCCTCAACTGCTTTTTATGTTGCCACAAGGTCTCAATAATATTTAAGTAGGGACTGTTAGAGGGCTAAGACATAACTTTCATTCCGTGATCTGAAAATCAAGTTTTTGTCATCTTTGCTAAATGGCTTGATGCACCATCTTGCTGGAATATGAAATTCCCATCTTGATAAAGCTCATGTACGCTGGGAATAAGACTGTTATTCGGAATTGTCTGATGTTTGAGCATTAAATATACCATCTACTAATTCCATTTTTTACCAAACCTTTTCCAGACATACACCCTCAAAAAAATACCCCTTTTGGAAACTTCACAGTCCTTTTTATACAATCCGCTTGAAAAGCTTACGCTTTATCTCGAATAATTTGTTTTCTGTAATCACCTACAGACACGTCGAATTTGGATTAATCGTTAAATATGACTTTGGACCAGTTTTCTACAGTCCAAGACAATTTAGACTTAGCTCAAGCTATACGATTGTTCTTCTGTTTGTTTGTTAACAGTGGTTTTTCTTTAGGCTTCAATAAGATAAAATAAAGTGAATTGAAAAAAGTAATGTTATATAATATTTCATTTATTATGTACCTTATAAAAACTGGGCCCTCACTCATGGATCCATTGCCTACAACATTCTCGCGAAATTTTGCCCCCGTTTTCCCATTAAATAAGGCCGTTATCTCCTGTACATTGACTCTTCACTGAGTTTTACATGTTTTCAGCTGCTTCATCTTTCTGCATATCATTTTACTAGGTTGACCGGAACTTTTACCCCGAATTTTGTATCTGGCTCTATCTCCATAGCACTGGTAAATACCTCCTACCTTTGACTTCGCTAAATTCAAATTATCGCCGATTGTCTTCATGCTTTTTCCTTCATGGTAGGGTTTCACAACAATTGGACGAATTTTGTTTGAGGTTACTTTACCACGACTCATTTTCATGAACACACATAAAAGAAAGAAGTAAATCGACACTTATCACATTAATAACTATCATTTTAACAGTGTTAACAAAAAAAAAATGTAAAAAAGGAGTCGTCCGAACATTAAGTTGCCAGTAAAATTGGTTTAGTTTTTCATTTATCTCTTCATAAAGAGGTAACTATAGACAAATAATATTTATTTTTTGGCATAAAAGGTTCTTAATAATGCATTTTTATGAGATCATAAATATAATTAGTAATAGCAACTTTTAGCAAAATAATCTATAAGTAATAGTAAAAATGGGTATCGTCCGAACTTTAACTTGTTAGGGTTCGTACCACAAATAACTATTATCCGCGACCACAAAATTGGTCAGCGCGATTGCAAATCAATATCTCGCCAACTTCACGTTGGTTTATTAACAAAAAACGCTACTAGTTATAAGTTGAAGACAATACACGATAAATTGCCAGAAGTATACAAATTAATTTACAATATGTGTCACACACCAGAAAAATACTGTTTTTAGTTTTAGACAATATTGCCTGAAGACGACCAATTAATTGGTCGAAACCGTTCGCAAAAGCAAATAAAAATTATAATTGAGGAAGTACCCATTATTTTACTGAATATTAACTAATTGTCAATTGACGTTTATCACGAAATACCCTGATTTCGAATTTTTAATAATAAAAAAAAACGATTCATCGTGGAACATCTGACCCAAGATCGTGATTAATACTTATTTGAAATATGAGCAGTGATAAGTCAAAATATCAAACTAAATATTCTAAATAGTCTAAATATTCACTGGTAACTTAACCTGTTTATAATGAATGTCATTAATATTTACAATGTAAATGTATAAATGACATATTATTATGTGGATGTTGATAAAGTGGATTTTTGATAAAATGTTCAACTTTCAAACTTGATTATCTCAAAATTTTATATATATATATATATATATATATATATATATATAATCGAAAACCTATCTACCCTAAGGTGTTAGGTAGGTCAACATTTTAATTGTGCTCAATCATGGTTTTACAGTGAACCGACAATAATAAAATTGTAATATTTATTTGTTGAGGTATAAATAATTATGATTTTGTAAAATACATACATAAATTTAAAAAAACCTTTTTTTTCAGTGCCTCTCAGACGAATAGAAGTATTTAAAATACTAATTAGTAATTTTTGAAAAAAATACTCGGACGAGTCATGCGTAATTTGCAAACGGCCTTTTTTTCCCAGTGGTGACGTCATCAACCTTTTATAAATGGCATCATACCCTTACTACAACTTGTTGGAAATGTTTTTGGAGGTAGAATGGGGTGGCGTACTAAAATTTTGTATGTCGATTTTGAAAACATTATGAGCTGGCGATTAATGCATTTTGGCACATCAGTGAAGTGTATTCACAAACCTACTTATATCTTAAATAACTACTTAGTCATATAATTAATCACTTACAATCTGACAGGCATGATGACTCCTTTCTTGGCTGTGCTATCGTGCACTTTGACCTGTTTAGGTTCCACCTTCTCGTAGTCGCCCTCACTTGCACCTTGGTAACTATATATCCTATCCATTAACAATTGCGAAGAACCACCCAAAATGTCATCAATATTTGTATGTTTCGAGATGAATAACGTTGGTGCTTGCTTCTTGCTTGGTGTCTGCATACTGGGCACATTATCATAAGGACTCTTACGGCCATCATCTTCCTCTCTAGGCGTTTCTAAACCTTCGGGACTCGCCCTGTCTCCTAAAGGTACATCGTGGTCAAATTCATCGTCCGATTTGTCATCGTTGCTCTGAGGCCACCAGCTGCCAGGTTTGTGCTTCTGTTTATTAGGCTTGGCAGCATCAGCAATGTTTTCCAAGCTGCTGATCCACCACGCTCTCTCGCCAGAATCAATATGCCGTATTTTATATTTTTGTAAGTACTCAGGCTCTTCAGAGTTACTTTTGTCACTATCCAACCACCACGCTTTATGCGCAGAGTTGTTCTTTCTGATCTTATAAATTAGCTTTCCGTCTTCGGTCCTACCATCTTCCCCCGTTGCAGTTGCTGGATACACTTCAACGCCTTGAGGAATTTCTGCTTTCGCATCCAACCACCAAGCACGTTCTCCAGATTCCACGTGCCTTAAGAGCTTAACTTTTCCTCTAGAGCTCGACGACTTTGAAATATCTGTGCCCTCCTCGAGCCACCACGCTTTCTCACCAGACCCTATTCTGGAAATGAGCTTGCATTTTTTATGCTCTTCCGAGGTACTCCTAGGTAAATCAGGAATACTTTTATCAGTAGCATCCGAGTTATCGAGCCACCACTCTCGTTCTTGCGAGTCATTATTTCTTACTTTGTAAATTAATTTGCCATTCTCGCTTTTACCATCTTCATTTATACTTGTGGCGGGATGAACTTCTACGCCTCCCGGTACTTCTATTTTGTCATCTAGCCACCATGCTTGTTCCCCAGATTCCGTATGCCTGAGTAGTTTAATTTTACCTTTAGAACATTTTGAAGAATCCGAAGCTTCCTCGACCCACCAAGCTCTCTCGCCCGATTCTATCCTTCTAATCAGTCTCCTAGGCTTGTGTTCCTCAGAGCTTGAAGTGCGCGGTAAATCGGTGATATTTTTATCAGTATTTTCTGAGCTGCTTGGGTCCCAAGTGGAATCTCCTTGTTTGACTTTAAAAAAGTTGGTTACAGGTGCTAAAGCGCGCATGAGGAACGATTTGGCCTCACTTTCCTTGTCACTTCTGACTCTTGGACTCAACGGTGGTTTCGGCGACTTATCTATCGAGAGTTCATCGGCTGACGTGAGTATTACTGAGGTACGAGAAGAAGCCGCGCTTTGTGGAATTTTCAGTTTACTAGGCGATTTTGGTTTAGCTGGTGGCGGCTCCTCTTCGGCGCTGCTGGAGCTTGAGGAGCTGTCCGAGGAAGAACTCGGTGAGCGACGGTCTCGATTTTCCTGGGTTTCCAATTTAAGCGCTTGCGGCAATCTAGAGCCGCTTGATTTATTGTATGATTTTGTACTGGATATATTTTCTGATATTTCTGTGTTTTCGGAATTGCCGCAAACCGACGAATCAGATTCTGCAGAACTCATGCTGCTACTTCGTTTCGTATGTTTTTTAACTTTAGTGCCTTCAGGATTCATGTTTAATACTGACTTTCTGAAATCTTTGTTAGGGGTGTTTAAGGAGTGCAAAGTTGGTACTTTGGTTTGGCTATCAACTTTAGGGATTTGTGGCGGTAGCTGCTTTTTATTCTCAGATGTAGCTTTAGTTTTAGGTTTAGGTTTCTCCCCGTTTAAAGACTGCGAGGAGCTTGATCTACTTTTGCCATCCTTCGTTTTGATGTCGGATTTAGATGAGGATTGGCTCAGGCTTTTCGAAGAGTTGTTACGGGATATGTTCTTTGGGCTGCTGGAGGGGTCTTTAGTTTTTTGGGGTTTATCACATGGCTTGGTTTCGACTATACTTTCATTCTGACTAGAATCATTTTCCTTTTTGGCTTCATTGGGACTAGAGTATTTGAGATCTAAATATGAAGACCAGGGGGTCGCTGCTATGCGCGATGCCCCAGCAAACCTCGAGTTCTTCGTTGAATCGTCCAATCGATCCGACTGCACTTCTTTGTCTAACATTTCTCCACGCATCTTGGGCCTCGTTGTTTGCTTTTCTACTAACTTAGCCACATCAACTCGCCTTGTGCGTAGATATGATTGCTGTGTGTTTGGTGGATTGGGGGATGTACTCCTGGTGACCACAGTGACCGTTTCCATTTCCTGACTTGGTTTTGGTCTGGGCCTTTTTGGTTCCTTGATGATGTCTTCGGGTGCGATTGATGATGCTCTGCTAACGGGCCTGCTAGCATCGTGTTGAGCGCTCAGTACGTTTAACAATTCACGGTTTTTCCTGCTTACCTCACTGGTTCTTGTTGATGGTCGGAGGTAAGCAGTGTGGCTCTTCTCGATTGAGTTTTTTGGCAGAAATCGGCTGGTTATATACTTCTGAGTCGTTTTAGTGAGATCTTCGCGGGATGTCGCTCTACTTGAAGTTCCGACGCCCGTTTTGTACCGTGTTAAATCCTCCTTGGAAGCCGTAGGTGACTTGTACCTTGAAAGAGTCAAGTCTTCCTTCGAAGACTTATATTTCGATCCTAGTAAGTCTTCTTTTAATTTGTACTTATTAGCCAAGTCTTCTCTAGATTTTAACCTTGATATTAAGAGATCTTCTTTTGTTTCTGGAGGCTTGTACTTTGCAAGTGACAAATCCTCGCGTGAAGTGTTCCTTGACGTCCTTCCAAGAGGGTACTTGGTATAGTCGTCTTTTGTTATCGACGTGCGACCTGTATATTTTGGAATTGTTGTACTTGGCACGTCAAGTTTCTCCCTACTGACAGATCTTGTATATTGTCTGGGGTACAACCTGTTGTAGCTGTTGCTGCTTGAACTACTCTCGGTTTTCTCTCTTTCTGCTGGACTTGGGTCTCTCGATCTGCTTCCTGCAGTCGTTCGCAGAAGGGGACGATAAGTCACCGGTGGGTGGCTCTCCGTCTTCTTGTCGATGGGCGATTTTATTCGAGATGCCAGTTCGCTTCTACTGGTCGAAGGTTCTAGAATAATACAAGAAAATCTATTAGTCGGCAGTTCATATTTCAGAAAATTTGATATTTTAATGCCGAACTGTAGGCGTACATTTTTTATGAGTTTATTTAATGGATGTCAATTACTAATACTTGTTTGTAGTAAATTGTCATGCCAATTGATCTATGAGATAAAAAAGTATGTCATTCCATGTAAAAAATTAAATATGCTTAATTTAAGTAAGCACTAAACTAATGACATTTTTGAATCAACAATTGTCAAAATTTTTAGTTGCAAAATATACCAGTCATAGAGGTACCTTTCAGGTACAATTCGAGATGAATTTTATTTATTAAGAAATAATATTTTTAAGAGATATTGAAGCAATTTTTCATAATGTTTTTTGAGGTCAAATTCTTGGAAATTGATCTTTATCTGAAAAAGTAAAAACGATAGGAATACATACATTTCTACAAAAGATGTATCAAATTTAACGGGGAAGCCAAGAACATAATAATATACAGGGTGTTTAATTTTAAAAACAAAAGTTGATGCCTACTTATAGTTGGCATCAACTACCGATGGAAGTGATTTTTTTCATTGTTTTTATTTTATCGGGAACCCCATAAACTTTTAATGGTCTATTAGCGTGTATTTTATCCATTCCTCAGTATAGTCCTCAGCGTCATTGGTACTTGATTTGTACTTAATGATCTTGATCTTATCAAATTTTAGATTAAAAAAATATTGGATAATATAAATTTACTAGCTAAGTGAGATGAATTACATCTTAAGTAAAGTTGTAGTCACCCCATAAATAAATTAAATGCAGTAGAAAAAACTGATTTTTAAATTGTTTAAGTTTTTTTTTGCTTCTAGGAGAAAGTCGAATTACTAAACACTGATTTATGATTATTAAACGAATTAAATATCAAACGAATACCTCGATTCATCATCTACACTCTGTTCCATTTTTATATTTAACTAAGTTGGTTCTTTTAGGGTGGCAGTATTGTTGGCCAATGAAAAAAGTCTTCAGACTAGTAAAAATAGGTTATATTTAAAAAAAATAGGTTATATTTTATGACAGTGGGCAATGTTGCCATCAAATTCAGTACCTATTGAGTACATAATTAATTTGCTATTTTTATTTTACAAAAGCAAATCAGTCAAATTATAATATAAAATATAGTTGATGATTGGTTTACTTAAAGTTTACTTTAAAAACCAGCACCCTTGAATGATTGAAGCAATAATTTAATTATTTTAATATATGAATTAGGCAACGTTGTTAGAAATCTGACATTTAATATTTTATTCCCTGTCAGATCATTTTTGTTGGTGTTCATGTGTAAAACTTTATAAAATGAAACCACAGCGTTCCTAGTTAAAAATAAAAATGGAACGGAATATAGATGATGAATTGAGGCATTCGTTTAATATTCAATTCCTTTAATATTATCCGTTTAATAAATTTAATAATAACCAAATATAATTGCTGATAATGCATGAAATAATGCTCTACACTTCATGATATGATTGGATTCATGCTTTCTTCTCTTGGTGCAGATTCGAGGTATACTCACCGGTGCTCCTCGTAGCCGACGTGTCTCTTTGGTAGCCTGACCCGTAGGCGCTTGTGTACTTGCTCCCCAGCGTGGAACTGACCGAGCTTTTATCGTCGTTTTTCTTGGCTTCAGTCCGAGATTTGGTGTATGGGGATTCATACTGAAAATAATAAAGCGTGCATAATGTTTCACGTGTGATGCAGGTGATTTAATTATAGAAGTGGCATCTATGCGAGCGATGAATGGCGTGCGAGTGTAACAAATGCATAGAGACGCTCCCATTCATCTATTAATGCTATGTACTATTCATAGAGAACAAAAATCGAATGCGATTAATATGAGGAAAGGTTAGGCTCTTATAGAAGCAGTTGGTCCTGTGCAGGAATTTTTATTCTCCCTTTTGGTTACTTGGAGAGATACTCGTCGTCTATTTAGAGACGATGAGTTTTGTTGTTGGAATTTAATTGTTCTGTACGAACTAGATATTGCTCAGGCTCCAGATTTGGACAATGCTTAATCATTTTTGTATGTATAAAAGTTTATGTTGCTGCAGTATTAAAAAAGTTCTGTGAACGTTATTTTGTTTAAAAAATACCATTTACATTTTTACACTTAAATCAAATACTTGATGAAACATAATTATTGTCTTAGGTACAAGTATTGGTTATCTGTCACTGAAATTTCAGAAAATTTATGGGACGGATATTTTAAAAACTTTATGGTAGATTTGCATATTGTTTGCCTGAAGGTATATCCTCTGTAAATTTGACACAGAGAATATCTTAAATAAGTGAGAAAATCGAGTTATTAACTTTTCAAATTGACAAGTATTGGTAATATGCAAGGCGCGGATTTCTAGGTATTATGCTATACATCAGTTTTAATAGCAGACAAAAATGACCTCGTATCTATACGAATTTCAGTAAGTGAAGTAACGTGACAATTTTTTTGTGCTTTTATGCATATTTTCAGTTTTTAGGCATATAATTGCTTGAATGCATTTTTTTGTGCATATTTCCTTATTTTTTGTGCTTATTTCTCAATTTTATAGCATATTATTTATATTAGCTAGGAGTATATTGTGTTACACATTATTGTAATGAGAATTCAGTATTAAAATTACTCCGTTACGTCTAGAGTGCTGGGTTATCACAAAATCATCAACAAAGCGAGAGTGCGTACGTGATATTTGGTAAACAAAGCTTGATTATTTCGGGGATTACCCTATTTTTACGTGCACAGAACGTATCTGGGGCAAGTGTGCTATCAATTCAGTCCAATTTATCTCAATCTTCAGTGGGTTGTGCTTGTGCCTTGTATATATTACGTGTTTATAAGTTTTCTTGTATAAAATGCCGAAAATAAAACCTTCCGTCGATGAATGGATACGTGGACATTCTAGTTAAAATATGAGAACGGCAAATTAATTTGCAGGGCTTGTATCCAACCGGTAAGTTTTATTTTGTGTTGCTATTGGCCTGGGTACAAGCATGTATTATGTTGTATATTAACTGCGAGAAAAAAATTAACACAACACAGCATATCAAAACAACAGTTCACCTGGAAAATTAAAAAAAACACAAATCTGCAAGCAGTTCCCTGAGTACCCAGCAAACTATTTCCGAGTCTTTTGCGAGTTCTTCTACACAGAATGTAAAGGAATTTTACTTTGATTTATGCAATACGATGGTACCTTCTAGCATTCCATTAAAAAAACTAGATAATAGTACGTTTAAATCTTTTTTACAAAAATACACCGGTAGACATATTTCTGCCGAATCAACCATTCGCAAAAACTATGTCGAGCAAGTATATAAACACACTATTGAGGAAATAAAAAAGATAATTGGCAACAATTACATATGGTTCTGTGTAGATGAAACTACTGGTTCATGTGGTCGGTAAATCGCCCATTTAATGATTGGAATATTAAACGAAGACTAAACCAATGCATTTTTAATTAGTTCCAAGCCGTTAGAAAAAACAAATGGCAATACCGTTGCCAAATTCGTTCACGATGGATTAACACTTTTCTTTTGCCAAACTGCGTACCAAATGATACATTATTATTGATGCTTCCTGATGCCGCTGCATATATGTTGAAGGCATATTCTAATTTAAAAGTATTTTATGATCAATTAATGCATTGCACCTATTTGGCACATGGTTTTAATCGAGTTGCTGAAACGATTAGACTGCCATTTCCCCTGGTCAATGATTTGACAAATACCGGGAAGAAAATTTTCCTAAAAGCTCCACTTGGAGCTTGTGTTAGAGTTTCCTGAAAATGTGTCAGAGGCAATTAAAGAATGCCACAAAGTTCTTAAAGATAGGAGGGTTGTGCAAAATTTAGCATTCCTAAAAACCACCCACAGTTTCGTAAGCAAAGCGAATGATAAAGTCCAAGCAAAGAACACAACTTTGGTAGATGCGGTTCAAGTGAAGAATTTAGGAACGACGTCTCAAACGTACGGGGATCTATATGAGAGATTATTAAAAAAAAAGTGATTAAGTTTTGTTAAAAAATGAAGGGTTTGGCGAGTTACAAAAAATATCAACAGTTTTAAAAGGAGATTTCGTGGAAGATTTGCTGATAAATATTACAATTGTTCCCAAATTTCAATATGCACCGATTACAAGTGTGAATGTGGAGAGAAGCTTTTCACACTTAAAAAATGTGCTCAGTGATAGGAGAATGGGATTTTCCGTTGAAAATTTAGAAAAACATTTAATTATTAGTTCATTTAAAAATGAGCAGTAATCATTATTTGTTATTAATTATTATTGTTATTAATATTAATCACTAAAACCTATGTTATTAAAATACTACTTTTATCTAGCTATAGTGCGTTCCTGTCAATAAAATTATGTTTTGTTTTTCTGCATTTTCATAAAAAATAAAATATGCATTTTCATGCTTTTTCTGCGTTTTTGTGCTTATTCTAATCATTATGCAATTTTATATGTTAATTTTCTAACATTTTTATGCATTTTTAAGCGCTTACGTTGTAATTTTTTATGCTTATAAATCCGCGCTTTGGTTATATGTCTATAATTTCTAAAAATTTATCTGACCGGTATTTTAAAAACTTAATGGCAGATTTGCATACAGCATGCCGAAAGGTATATCCTCTATAAATTTGACAGAGATACATTTTTAGAAATTTCAGTGACAGGTATATACTTGTCAAAGTACAGTTGCATACAGTATGCCAAAATATATATCCTGTCTAAATTTGACAGAGATAAATTTTCAGAAATTTCAGTGACAGATAAATACTTGTCAATTGGGAATGTGAATAACACGATTTTCTCACTTATTTAAGACATTCTAAATAAGTGAGAAAATCGAGTTATTAACATTCGAAATTGACAAGAAGTGGTTAGCTGTCACTGAAATTTCTAAAAAAAATATCTGTCGGATATTTTAAAAACTTTATGGCAGATTTGCATGCAGTATGCCTGAAGGTATATCCTCCTATAATTGGTTCAAGTTCATGTTTTATTCTTATAGTTTCAGATACCTGATACGTGGTTCGTTATTTTAAAACTCTCTTCAAAGGATAGATTGGCATTTTAAAAGATAACATGAAGAAATACATAAAAATACCAATAAACAACAAATACATGTTTATTGCTAATATTACTTTTTTGAGTTATTTTAAGTCTCCAATCCAGTACAGGTCCTGCTCATTGTGGCAGTGTTTCATCGCGTAAAAAGCAGCATTTTCACAGATTCAGTTCATTATGGTCCTTTCATTAGGTCCTTGTAACACTACAGCTATCGAGGCCTATTACATTGTACCCACACCCATGCGATGTTCTGGGCTCTTCCTCGTCTGCACTGCTGGCAAGTTGCTCTTCAGCACGCAACTGGATAACAATTTGAATTGGTATGGCCAGCATATGGTCTTGTAACATAGGCCAACTCTTTGCTGGAATAGAACTCACAAATCTCATTCAGCCCAGCGACCGGTGCATGGATCTCTGCATCAGGGTAGTGAATATAAAATAATAATTTATTCTCGCATAGAAAAATACTAATTGATTTACATATTAGTATCATGATATATTACAATCGAATCAAATTATCCTTTCTTTACTTAATCAGTCCCTCATATAGTTCTTTTTTATCGCCCTTGAGCACGTAGTATCTGTCCTCAAAGGCTTTCAGGTAGAATTTACACTGACACATTTCGATACACCTATGAAAAGTTTGCGTGGTGCATAAAATATGGTGGAAACCATGAGCCGCCATTCTTGCTAATTTACTGCGATTTAGTTGGTTGGACTTCTTCCAGTTCTCCGAATTGAATACAGGCCCATCAGAATAATCGTCTACTACAAATTTCCAGTTTTTAAGCTCTCCTTCTCGTATATTCTCCATTGTGTTATATCCAGTTCACATGTGGGCCTCAAATCCTCAGACAGTGTTGCCCATCCTACCATATGTTGACACATTGTATTTGACTCCATTTTATGTGTACCCATTAGTCGTTTTATGAAGTATCCTTTTATTTTGTCTAATTCGTATAAATCCTTGGCTTTTAGTAGATGCGCAATTTCATTAACAGCGTAGGTAGCTATAGGTACTTTCTGTTGGAAAATGAGGATTTCACTTTCAATTGATAGCCTAGCCATGTTTTTTAGGCTATTTATTGCTCTGGTTGCTTGCATTCTCCTCGCCTTTATGGGCTCTGAGAGCGTTAGCGTGGTCTAGGTAGCGTAGTGAATATGGGACTCTTATAATCACTCGCCAGGGTCAAACATTTCTACTCCACGCCATTTCATATGCTAGTCTACTTCTGATCTCTGAACCTGCAATTTTTGGTATGTTCCTTGCAAAGTTTTGTATTTATATTTGACAGAATTGTATAGCTAATTGAGCTGATATAAATATTATACATGGTGTAATTCTATGAATAGTAAATCGCATAATATGTGAATACTAAATCTTATCTTACTTTTGGTGAGGGCGATGATGTCGTTTCCTTTTTGATACTTGCATAACTACTGGAAGTGGAAGAACTGCCACTATTACTGGTTTTAGGCCACGGCACCTGTAATAAAAAATACATAAAATAGTTAGTCATTTTTCAATACATTACATGAAACATCATTATAATGATTTAAATGAAATTATGCTGTCACGAACTGATGTATCATCTCTGGAGCTCAGAGCCAAACAGTATTTTGTCCACTCTTTTCGTTTTTTTGAGGTTATGATTGTTCCTTTAATTTTTTTTTCGCCCTTTCCAATGGCGCCGCGTATTAAGTTTAGTTTCTTTCCGTTTACGAGAAAGAAATTAACATCAATAATCTCCAAGTCCTCTATTAAATAGAACCAAACAGTATTAAAGGTTTTCGATACTCTTTGGTTCTGGAAAATTTCCAATATTTAGGTATTAACTAAACATGTGAGGTTAGGTGACTGGACTTAATACTGTTATGTTTTAGTGTACTTCAGTTATCATAATATTAAGTCACATTATTTTGTTCGTGAAGTTAACAGAAAATACTTGATAATTTCGTTTTTTTTAATTGATTAAGGTGAACGTGATGACACCAAGATGGCAAAAAATATTGAAAATTTGAAAATTCTTGCAACCGAATGTGGCAATGCTACAGGGGATGTTATTTCTTTCAATAACTATGTATACTATACCATCTTTGTTAGTAAATACAATGTGCCTTTTTACCAAAGAAAATCTCAGAGATAATACAGACGAGTCTCAGCCACCAGAAAGCTCACCAGAGCTGATCTTCTTCAAAGCAATGGAAATGAAGATAAAAATAACGAAGTCGAGATAACTTCTAAAATCAATATTTTACAAAATATTATTATTCAATACTCAGAAACAAAGCTAGAGAAGGACGCAGAGCCAGGGTAGGATACAAAAAGTTATGGATAAATTACCAGTAGTACTGATGGGATAAAAAAAACACGTGGAATATCCGAAGTATCAAAAACAAAAAGAAGGTACTGGAACAAAAATTGGAATGGTCGAATCTAGATGTATTGGTAATAACTGAAACTAAAAGGAAAGGTACAGAAACGATTCTAACAGACAATAAACATAGAATATTTTTTAGCGGAGTGACACAAGGAAGCAGAGCAGCAGCGGGAACTGCATGTATTATACATAAGCGATTAGAGAAAGAGTTGGAAGATTGGGAAGCAATAAATGAACGAATACTAGTAATCAAACTAAGAAATACGTGGAACAACAACTTAGTAAGGCCAATGGGCCAAACGAAGACGACACCAAATTAACCAAAAATACATTCTGGGAGCAATTAACAGATGTAACTGAAAGAGCGAAAGGAGAAATATACGTAACAGGTGATTTCAATGGACGTGTTGGACGGAAAGATAGAAAGTACATGGAAGTTCTAAGAAAGCACGGAGAAAGGCATAGAAATTGCAATGGTAAAAGATTTCATACATTAGTAATTATGAATTTTCAACAAATAAAAGCCACATCGATCAAGACTTATATATTATTGTATAGAACAGGATTTGGCAATAACAAACACATGTTTTAAGCATAAAGAAATTCATAAGTACACTAGATAACAGCACAGCCGATCGGAGAAGTCCATTATTGACTACATCATAACACAAAGGACAAATAAAAACCAAGTAAAAGATGTTAGAGTCAAAAGAGGATTTGAAATTGACAGCGACCACTACCTACTAGCGGCAGAAATAGAAAGGAAATATCCTAAACCCAACGAAGATATAAAAGGAAGAGTAATAACAGCAGAACTCATAAAGGCATTCAAACTTAAATCGGAGAAAGTGGCACGAGTCTATATGGAAGAAAACAACAAAGCCATGAGTAAAATACCAAAATCGAAACTGTCCATACTAGATGAGGAGTGAAAAGCAATAAAAACAACGATACTAGAGACTGCAAAGACAGTGTTAGAACATGTAAACAAAGCAACTATAAGAAACAAGCAGCATGGTGGACAGAAGAGATAAAGCAGCAGATTAAAGTCAAGAAAGCGAGATGGGAAAAATATTTGCATACGAGAACATCGACCAGATATGAGGCCTACAAAACCCAACGAACAAAAGTGAAAAAGATGATACTGGAAGAAAAACAGAAACTGTGGGAAGACTCTGGTGTACAGCTGCAACAAAATGCTAAAAGAAACCAGAAGGTATTTTATAGTATGCTGAAAAGTCTAAGGAAAGGAAGAGCTCATAAGAATAAGCTACGACGAAGGCAAGTTATTAAGGACAGAAGAAGAAACGATAAAGCAATGGAAAACGTACTTCGATAAGTTACTAAATCAGGATTGTGAACCAGACACAAACACAGAGGCAATACCAATCAGAAATATATCAACAATGGATATAATATCAGAGGAAGAAGTGGAGGAAGCTATCCATGAACTCAAGGCAGGAAAAGCTGCAGGCATTGACAGAATCATAGGGGAAATGATTAAGAACATAGAAGGCGAGGGAAGAAGGCGATTACATGCGTTCATTAACGGAGTATGGAGAGAAGGGCAAATACCCAGAAAGTAGACAATGAGAATGATTGTACCAATTTTCAAGGCCGGGAAGAAAACAGAGTGTGAAAATTATAGAGGCATTACAATAATAGGAACGACAATGAAGATGTACGAGAAAATTGTAGAAAAGCGAATTAGAAAAACAGTAGAAACCAAACTGTCCGAAGCACAGAGCGGATTCAGAGCATGACCAGATATTTACTCTGAAAATCATAATTAATAGCACGTTGGAAAAGCAGAATAGTTTACACTTTGTGAAAAAAAGCAGTGCAAACAGAATATATCAGTTGAAAGTGGCGCTCAAATTCCCTCTTCGTCACCTGGGATGAATCCATAGCCGGACGCGGTGACAATGAAATGGCTTGATGTATTCTGAAGTACATTTTAATTGTAAAAGAATCAGTAGAGAAAATTGTTATCTGGAGCTATAACTGTCCATCGCAAAATATAAATCATCAGATGATTATGTGTTCTCTTTCGATTCTTAAGCTGAAACCTTCCATAAAATGCATTGAACATAAGTACCTTTTAAGGGGATATACCCACATGGAGGTGGATACAATTCATGCATAAATAGAAAGACAAATGAAAACTTCCTCACAATTTTCTCTAATAACTCCATGAGATTGGCAACAGATTTTCAGACTTTGTGGAAATAAATTTGAAACAATAAAAATGGAAACCATGGACTTTAAGAATTTCACTTTTTTATCTGAAGAATCCGGATCTTACTTTCACAATAACAAAAATACATAACTAATCAAAACTTTTTGATATCTAAAGTGGTTCATATGAAGTTTTTAACAGAAACACCTGGAGTGTATGTTAAAACAGATGTTAATCAAGGAAATTTAGAACAAGTTGATTTCAATAGAGCCACTATAAGATTAACACACAAAGAGAAACGTACTGTTAATTCTAAGGAAGTTGTCCTCATACTAACTTAGTGCTGCTGAAACCAATGAGACCTATTTCAACAAAAAAGTGTAATGATTTGCAGAACTTACTAACACAGGTGGCTAAAAGATTCCAAGAATACTTTCAAAATCTCCCACATGGTAACCTCAAGGAAGACGACTGAAAAATGCAATGATCTTCATTATGCATTTCTCTTTAATTAGATATTATTAATTTTTAATTATTTGTTTGTTACTTGAACTTCAAGATTGATAGTTTTCGTTTGTAACAATTTGGTGTAATCTCTCATTTATTTTAGAAAATATTTTTTTTTTAATGTCTTCTTGCCTCATGTTACCCTTTATTATTTAGTTATAATTATTATTAATTGATTTTGATTCTACTTTACATTGTTCTACTATGGGTCTCTTAATAATGATTCAGTGTCAAGTCCCACGTATCTATAAATTCGTAGGAACTAAACAGAATTAAGTCACAATATATTAAGTCCATTGCTAGAACCAAACAGTATTAAGTTCAACAATTAATTTAAAATTATTAAAATAAATTAATGTAGGAGGTTGGTTATGATCAGCTTTAGTTAGCTTCCAAAATCATAACTGGGAAAATAATAACCCATGCTCTCCAATTTACAATAGTAATCGGTTTGTACCATTGTTCAAAATCTTCAAATTGCTCTGCTGTAAAATTTAAAAAATGTGACTTAATACTGTTTGGCTCTGAGGTCTAATTGTGAAGGAATATTTGTTTTATTAAATAGTGTTTTTAGAATATACGGACATCCCGCTCCTATTGCTCATATTTGCTATTTGCCCAATTATAAAATTACAAACCTATAGTTTCACCTCATATTGCTATATTTTAACATTTTAATTCAAATATTCTTGCTTTACCCAAGAATAATAAGAAATTGTTGCATTAAGGAACAAACTGAAATAATTGTTATTGCTCAATTAGCATCTACGATACAAGAAAAGAAAAAAATCAACTAGAAATAATGGGCTGAAATTAACGCACGCGTTTCGCTTGTAATCATTATGCTTTATCTCAATTGGCACTCGCACACGAGTGCGAAATTGTGACGGGTGTCAATTACTTCAAATAGTGGCCCCCACAACATACAACTTTAAGTTGTACTTTGAGCAGAAAAATGCATGTCTATAAATTGGCGACAGCTCCACTCCCAATTAGCGCGCTCCTCATTCTGTTAATTACGGCTCTGATCCGTGCTGATGAATTGGTGTCATAGGTGCGAGTCATAAACAATTTTAGGAATGGTAAATAATTGCGCGAAATTGGCAGTTAAAGCGCTAAAGTTAGGCTTCTATGGATTCGGAGGGAATTGTGGGGATCGTGTGGCGCCACTTAATTCGTTGTTTTGAATTCCTGGAAGTGTGGTGAGTTTTCAGTTGTAACGAATAAAATTAGACCAAGTTTTGTGGCAGAGAAGGAAAATACTGCAGTTCGCTGAAATAACAACACAAGTTCTATTTTGAAACAGTCACCGAGTTCAGGGATACTACTTAGTAATGATTATAAAATCGAGAAAATAGTAGTGAAATTATAAATACTTAAGTAATAATAAGTTTAATACTTATTAATACTTAAAATTGTAGACTTTTTCTATGAAAAATTGGTGAAACTTAACCAAGCGCTTGATTTATTCTAACTTAAATTTAAACTCAGATTTGTAATTTTTAATATTAAAATTGAAAAAATATACGTCCTATCTTCGGTCGACCCCAATGGTTTATCCAGCGGGAAAGTGAGAAACTTTCTCAGAGGTGTGTTAGAAGGTATATAACTTTCAATCTCAGGAAAAATTAGAATGGGTTTTTGAAATATATCAATGATAACTATTCAATCAACGCAACAAGTTAACTAGTAACGTACTATGTACGTAAGTAAGTAAATAATGTTTTGTTAAAAAAGTAATGTAAATGTTTCAAAATTGTCAGGAATAATTGTAAATAAAACTGACATTTCTCAAAAACTATCCGAAAAATGTCAGTAATTTCACTAAAATATAAAAAAAAAACAAATTTATTTAGCAAATATTAAATTTTTTATTCATTGCTACATTGCACAAAAAAAGTGTAACGAGATGATCTACAATTTACATATTATTTCTGATTGAAATATTTTTACAATTTCAAGAAAATGTTTCAAAATTGTAATTCAGGGTACCAAAATGTCTTAAAATCAGCAATAATTTAGGAAACCTGTTTTAAAATTTCTAGAAATAATTCTTAATATGTCGAAAATTTCCAGCAAATTAACTAGAATTTAAAAATCGTTTTATTTTGCTAATATTTGATTTTTTGTTGATTGGTACATTGATAAAGAGAATATCTGCAATTAGATAATTCTTATCTTACATTTTTTGTTAAACCAAATTGTTACAAATTCTGCAATTTTAACGGATTCGCGGATTTAGCGAATTAGGGCGGAAAGACCCCTTCTGGGGTCGATAGCCTTAATAAAGATCGTTATATATCTACTTAAACTTTTTTATATTTTGCCATAACATCTGAAAATAATCAGAAATAATAGTCAAAATGTCTCAAAATTGCCGGTAATAATTGACGAAATATCCGAAATTCTCCAAAAAAATCTTAAGTAATTAGTCCCATCCTCTCAATATAATGTTCTCAGGTATTTGACCTTTTGTTGGGTCCTTATTCTGTATTTGATTTTGAATAGTCACCTGAAATAGTTAAGTGGGTCACCTTGTGATCCACGGGTCATAGGTTCGCCATCGGTGCTCTGCACATTTGAAAAATATGTATTTATTTATGCTCTAACCAAGCTGGAAGTATTTCCTTAAATATTCCCAAACAAAATAATATTTTTTGATAATCATACATGCAGGAACGAAACACTATTGTGCTATGTTAAAATATATGAACATTTTTCACTTAAAATGACCTCATGATTACACCCTTAAGTTCCTTAACGTATGGCAGGTATGTCATAGGACACCTTGCATACAAGTATTAACCTTAACAATAAAATATTTAGGTAGGATTTATACATTGAAACTACGTCTGTTGTGAGCAAGCATACTTTTATATTGCGAAAAAAAAGCGTTTAATGTCGCACGATAGATTTTTCTATAAATTATTTGAAACATTTTCTACTATTTCTAGGCAATCGTTTAAACTTAGACCCCGACTTTCAAGCTTTACAACTGCCCGTTTGATGCACATAAAATTACTTGTTATAAAAATTAAATCATTGCGAAGATTTGGTTTTTAATGATTATTAATGCTGTTAAGGGGGAAAAACAGAGTCTTCTTCCTAGAATAAGCTTAACAATTGCAGAAATATTTAAAAAAAAATTACAATTGGTCTTTTCTAAGTCATGTAATTAAGTGATAATCCATATAGAAGTGAGTTAAAAATGTTACTTATAGTTATAATAAATACGCAATATAAACAATATCCAGGAAAACCTGTGTTTGAACAAACAAAGTGTATGACATACATATTAAAATATGTATGGCAATACATATCTATGACACGTATCGTCGGCTTAATGTTACAAGGTTGTAAGTGAAAATTTGTAAGTTTGAGAATAGGGACTGTAAATATGTTTGTTGTTATAGAAAATGATGTATTGTGCACTGTAATAAGATTTTTGTTCATCACAGGTTCTTAATATTCCAATTTTAACCTTCCGACAAATTGGCAAAATTTCGAAATTGTTGTGAAAATATGCTAAAAAATTTAGAATATGCATAAATTTTAAAAAATATTTGTTTTATAAAATAAATACCAAAATATGCTTTTTCGTGATACTTGATTGTAATTACATATTATCGGTACCGTCTCCATGGTTGTTATTTAACTAATATTAGCCGCGGCCGTTAAAATTTAACAGCCGTGGGCATTTATTTATTTTGGTGTTCGCTAGCGTTACTACGTTACTACACAACCATCACAGCATAATTCAAATATGTCATTATTATTAATGAAAAAATTTTTGCAAATTTTAATCCTTTTTATTTTAGTATCACGAAAACTAAAAAACAACATACGGCAGACATGAATATAACAGACTCGGTTGACTTTAAAATCTCAACTTTGTCTGTTATACAGGGTGGTCACTTTTACGACGCCAACCATTAGGATCTATTAAACGGAAATACATACAGAGTTGGTCAAATGGGATAAAAGTTTCTCAGTTTTGTGCCTTTCAATATACTGAAACGAAATCCGGGATAACTTGCACAGTCCCTGAAATAACGCTGAAAAACTGAAAAAGTGCACTTTCCAGTTTCCTTTTCCTTTTATAACTTTTTTACTTTTGAAGGAAATTTTACGAAACTTGGCACTCTTACATTTTTCGACGTCAGTTTTCTGATCAGTGCCAAACATATTCTGTGCCAACTAGATGCCTAAATTTTTATAGTCAACTTTTGATTTTCTTATGGCCGCAATATTGGCTTTTAATATCATTCAAAAGAGCGAAAAAATCCGATTTCAACCTTGTATAACACATGGGTAATCTGACATTATTTACTACCAAAAATCGTTAATTTAAAAATCAGTATCATCAATGTCAGTATCATCAACGAAATTCTGAAGGTTGAAACTGGTAGTTGTCAAATAACCTATAATAAGGAGTATGAAACTTCTGGTTTCTAGTTTTCGGGTTTTTCAGAAATGGTAAGTGTACATTTAATATTTATTTAAATTAAAAATAGTACTGCCTGACGTTTGTTATCGTTCAAGGTTAGTAAAAAATGTATTGTTACTAGGCAATGTTAAAACATGCTATGATAGACGGCACTCTGGAACTCCCGACGAATCTTGGAACCAAAACGACAAAAGATCAAGATTCAGAAAGTTCAGGCATTGATAATGATCAGTTTAATATTGCTGATTGGGTTTTTGAATGAGAAAAAATATGGGAATTTCAATTCCTGTATCCCAATAGATAAAGCGATTCCGAATGCTGCGCAATTTGACTCGACTAATAGTGCCAATATGTAGCACCAACATCATTTAGGCCAAAATCACAAGTAATTTTTTTTCTGTTATAATTATTATTATTAAATAATAATAATTTCTAATATTACTTCTACAACTGTATCTTGATGGAATTGATAATTAAATTTTCTAATTAAATCATAATAGGTACTTGTTTGGTTCCATTATTTATAAAATATTTTACTTTGTTAAACAAATGTGATCAAAATGTTCAAGTTTTTACAATTTTTCGATGAGTGCCTTGGAAACATAAAGATAACATTTGTTTGATTAGAATTTTATGATTGTCCGTCGACTGTTTCCTTTTTTAAGTGCTTTAGCAAATATAATATTAATTTTGAATTCTTTATTTGTATCTAAACAAAGTTTTTGTTAGAAACAGGGCTTCGAACCGTTATTTCTGGTTTCTGTTTTCGTTCCGATTCAAAACAACTGAAAAAAAAACAAAAAAAAACAACTGAAGTGTAGAATAAGATGGTGTATTCGCACGAGTTTAAACATGCACAGAACCGAAACAAACAGATTTATATTTTCGGTTATGCTCCGGTTTTCGTTCCGACAAAATAACGGTTTTTTTCCGGTGTCTGGTTCAATTCCGGTTCGAAGACCTTACTACCTAACTTACAACAAAATCCGAAATGATTTTGCTATATTTTAGAAACTAGAAGTGGGAACTGTAATTTCTCAATAGCTTATTGATTAGAATAAAAATACGCAACTTTTTCCCAATTTAAACGAATTAGTAAACCATGTTTGACTCGTTCTATACTCTACATGCAAAAGAAATAAACTGACGAAAAAGTTGCATTTTATTAGTCCTTGTCCTGTAAAAATAAACAACAAATTACGATCCGCATTCATCTTCCAAACTGCAAGAACGTCATCTGCCAAAATCTCCGATCGCACATGCCTCGCCAGACAAACAAGTAACGATCGCGATCACGTGATTGTTATTGTTTCCAGTGCATTTTCCGGAACGATCTAGCTGAATTTTGTATTTATAGCATCGCGTTGTATTTATTAAATGACAAGGTACTAGTGTTATTGTAAAACTAGTTAGTATTGATGGCGCAGTATTAGGTATATGTTATATTTGATACCGCAGTAATATTCGCTGCACAGCACATTTATTACATATATTATTAATGTATATTACTCGGTGATTAGCAGCGAAAAGTCTACTTCGATAATTAAAATCCGTTAACGCTAGTTTTTAGTTCGTTATTCGTAATCCGATAATTTGAAAACGAAGTAATGAAAGTTAACGCAATTCGTTAAAGTTAACTATTTTTTTTCATTATACAGGGTGAAAACCTTAACTGGAATAAATTCGGTATTTATGAAATGAGAATTTCCAGAAAAAAATCCTCGAACAGGTCGATTTTTGTTCTTTATTGCGCACTTTTTCCTTCAAATCCGCCTTCAAATCAAGTGTGACGTCACTAGGTGAAACGCTGTGACGTCATAGGCATTTTTTTAAATGGATTTTTTTAAATTTCACTAAATTTGTAGCCCCTTTCATTCTCTTTACGATCATGTAAAAATATTTTGTTTAAAAAAAAAGGTTTCCACCCTGTATTATACTTGTAGGTAATTTAATCAAATTCAGGAACATCATGTTTTCTCCCATGATCCAATAAACAGTCGTTTTGTAGCCTATACGCACTTCACAAAATAGACGAATCCCGTAGTAATGATGGTTGGTATGTAACGGAGAAATAACTGTACTATACTATTTTTGTTCCTGGCCTAGGCCGGGAAAGCATTTTTTCTGGGTGTGTACCGGAAATAATTTCTTCTTCGTCTTGCATATTTTTACGCAACTGGATGAGAAACTTAGTTTTTTTTTTAGATTACCGTGTGTTTTCAAGCAAAACTCAAATGGTATTCATGAAGGCGTTTCTATATTTCGTAAAATTTCTATCTTTTATAACTTCCGTAAGACAGGCGATGGGAGAACAAATAGTATGTGCGGTTCATACTCTACATTCACGATGTTTTTGCGTCAGGGGAGTCTATGAATATGTAATAATTTTGTTGGTAGTGATTCAGAAATTACTGAATGGAACTTGTCAAATTTTTTTAGGTTAACTTTTTTCAATTTGAGGTTATATTTTTTAAATAACATTGTTGCCAAATATAAAGTTTAAATTATTGGAGATGAAAGCTAGTAGTGAAAAAAATTATAAACCTGACAATGTGGTAGGAAGCAAATATCTAATAGACATCGACACAAGAAAATAATTAACTTTCGTTGCATCACTGAATCAGTTTGTCCAACATGACAAAAAGAAAACCCAACCAACTCGGTTGCAAATAGGTCGTGAATGTATATTACATGGGTGCCTGCCCTAATTTTTGTCCAATCAATTACCGCGAATATATCACTTCCTGTACTAACCACACAATATACTATTAAACACATAGAAAACCTAAGTATATTCATTTAAATTTAACATCAAATTCGTTTTTGGATTGTACTCTGTCGATTTATTGCACTATTTTGCATTACTTATGGTAAGGTAGTACATTATTAATAATTTATTGTCACTTTTCTAGGCCATAATACACTTAATTTCTACAAAATAATCTCATTTACTTGTCACAGACTTGTGTAATTTCCTTCACACAATTTCAATTTTCTTGTATTGAATTAATGATAATAAAATCATAGGAACTGTCTAATATAATAATAATATAAAAATCTCAAATATATTAGTACTTCATGCATCAACTTTTGTATGCCACAGTAATAGTATTTTACATTATAAGCCGGGTAAGAGAGTTTTTACTGGCGATACAAGGGAATGATTGACGAGCCGTAGGCGAGTCTGTCACCTTGTAGAGCCAATAAAAAAACACGAGTGAATAGCTAAATTAAGATAATAACATGACAGTATAAAATATATCCTCTGTTAGTGTCAAAATTTTCATAAACCCTATATCATAATTTCAATCATAATTGCACTTTTATATTTAAATCGATCGACGGCAAAGTTGAAACAAACATACCGAATAATAATAATTGAAAATTAAATGAATTAAAATAATATCAAGATGACAAGGAAGAGTATAAATTGGACACGGGCAAGTAAATTTTTTACACTTTTCCTGTCAACCATTACATGCACGGTACATGCAATGGTTACTGTACCAGGTAAGTGTACAGGCAGGTTAGAGTGAAATTAACGCGTGTGAAATAAATAAACTTATTTTACTTTTCATAAGTTGCAATTTTACATTCACAAACTTTATTTTTTTGTCGAAATTAGATTTTCCTTTCACATTTGTCTGAGTACTCTAAATTTTTCATATGACAAGGATTATAAATAATTTCAATAACGATGTAGGTAACATAATAAAAATGTGTTAAGTAATGAAATATATGATAGTTGTTTGATATTCAAATGTAAACTTTTAGACAGAATAATGCGCTTTTTAATTAATCAATTGTATTTAAAACTCACTTCCCTCATATCATACTCTACTTGTACTTTTCGTGTCCAATTTGCCATGTCTAATTCTGTTCTAGGTGAAACTCCTCGCTATTTTCGTCCCCCGGGAGAATTATTGAGGTTCGTGGCAGAGGCATAAGCGTGGTCACTTCGAGAGGAGTGCTAAGTCTGACCCAATTGTATAATTTACGGTTATTTCAATTGGCCACTGCTGTACACACAAAAATACTGACGGCCAAGCGCCGGGAAGAGGTGTGGATTGACAATTATTTGATCGGACAATGCCTTTAGCTATAACAATCACGTATTCAAGGAAAATTAAGTCAGTACATGCAAAATGTAATATATGCAGCAAGATTTATTTTTCTATTTTAACCTAACACAAAACCCTTAACAAGTTTTGTTTCTCCTAGCGAATAAAATGTCGTTTGGGAGAAACAATTTCATAGCGCCCTGTCAATATATTTATTAAAAGAACCTTATTTTTAGGTAAATACCCTGTTTGTTTTAGTATTTTTAGATTGCATATTCAATTCTTCTCATAAAAATATTTAGGCAAAATACATTACATTTACAAACTAGCGGCAAATTAACCATATAAAATGTCAATAACGGCAATACATGTCAATAATGACAATATAAATAATTGTGTTATTTGCAGTGCCAACTCAACGATAACTTTACTTTCTCCGATCATATTACTTCTATCGGTATAACTATACCAAATTCAGGCAATTTTGAGCTCTCATGATGCTATAAAAATTATTTCCTGAAAGAGGTCTGATATCTGCATGATTGAGTGGCAGTTTATATGGCAAGATGCCTAAATATATTCCTTCAAAGTCCATTGATCTGTTGTTGTTTTTATGCATACACTAATATCTATATCGGGTGTTTGACAAAGACCATACGCCAATTATGTTGGTATCTCGGATTTTATTTTTCTTCGGTTGGCACTGCTGAGTGGCATGCGGTATAATTTCAACGGGATCGAATAACATAACCAACAAATATTGGGAATCGAATAAAAAGAGGATTGAATAGAATAACTCCATGATCCATTTTAGTTTTGAGTTGCACTCCTAAAATGGGCCATTAGGATGTATCCTTCTTGTTCCAGTGTAAACATTTTTAAATAGTTCAGAAGACGATTTTTAATAATGCTTTCGGCACGCTGCTGCAAGCTGTCACACTGAGAGCCAAACTGACAAAACCTCATCTCTTTTTTAAATGGATTACTATGTACATTAATTCAAGTTTAGAATCTGCTTCATGAGGGCTACACAAATCATCTTTATTTTCAGGGATCAGATGCAACGTTGCCAAGTTATTCACATTTTACGAAATTTTTACGATCAAATTTAACGAAAAATCACGGAGGTGGAAAAATTTTCAAAACTTTATTATAAGAAATCAATGTGTATGCAAGTACCCAAGCAATGTGCCAAAACATACACAATATTTTAAGTCACATAGAATACACAGGGTGTTCTGAAACAACGATACAATTTTGCTATTTTCAAATGGCTTAAACTATTTTTTTTAAATGGAACACCCTGTATATAGCATTATATTCTGAGTGCTCATCTAATGAGCTATTCAATGGTAGCATATGGACTGTAATCTAATGATACTTTTTAATAGGTAATTAACGATCCATTTCAATAAGTTCAAGCCATTTGAAAATAGCAAATTTCGATCGTTGTTTCAGAACACCCTGTGTATTCAACGTGACTCCAAATATTGTGTATGTTTTAGCACATTGCTTGGATACATGCATACCCAGATTCTTTCATTGATCTCTTATAATAAGGTATTGTAGAATTTTTTTCCACGTCAATTATTTTTCGTTAAATTTATGAAAATCCGGGACACAACATTTGATCTAATTTTGAAATGGAACACCCTGTATATTCTTTCATTCACCGAGGTGATTCTAAATTATTTTATTTAAAATATTTAAAATATTTTATGGGTCTATCGTTATTTATAACCAATATACAGGGTGATTAATTAATATTGCCCATTTTCTTCAATTATACATAACTTACGAACCACCCTATAAATTTGTGTATTATTTGGTATGTATGTTCTTTGTCCACTTCAGTGTCGATTAACATAATAAATGAAAATCTTATTCTAGGTCCGGCCATTATTATCAATGACTTAACTTCCAAGCACCCTGTATGTGTAAGAAAAATATTATAACATTTGTTCATTGCGCTACATTTAAAAAAAATAATAAAATAAAAAATGCCCATGCGGATAAAAAAATATTGTTTTGAATTTCTGTTATGTTCAACCTTTAAAAAGTATATTTTTGCAACGTTATTGTTATTTAAAATAAAGTTATGATTATCTCTGAATGAGCATTTTTTTCAGTTTATTATGTTTTTAAAACGCAGCGCAATGAACAAATATGATGATCATTTATGATCATAGTATAAAAGGTGTTCTATATGAAAAAAATGAGTTTTACCTATTTGAAAATAGTAAAATTGTATCGTTGTTCTAGAACACCATGTGTAAAATATTGTGTTTGTTTTGGCACATTGCTTGGGTACTTGCATACGTAGATTCTTTCATTGATCTCTTATAATAATGTTTTGTTTAATTTTATTCCAAGTCCATGATTTTTGATTTGATTTTTGATCATTTTGAGTCCCGGATTTATGGTATACTCTGTAGACTCGAAAATAATTTTAGTTTCAAGTTTGATAACTTCCAATCAGACTTTTTCCTTAATTTCCAATAGTCTAGCAGCAATCTTCCGAGAGATAATAGGTGGGCCACCCAGTATAATTAATAGATAGTTTATTTCGATGCATGAAATGTATTTTTGTAGGTATACGCTGTAATTTTAGTAACTATTTTAAATCTCTTAATTCATAAAGCATATTTTTTGTGAGCCCACTCTTGTTATACTTGAATTATTGAGAAATATGAAAAAAATATTATTAATGTCGTCTATGATTTTTATCGAAGTTTTGTAACTCTTGGAATGGTTTGGACTTTGAATCGGGTGACCTGTTTATTTTATGTTTAGTTAATTTAATACCCAATTTATTAAATCATTTTTATTAGAACATCTTTATGAAAATCAGTTGATGGTTTAATAAATATAATACCACTAATAAAAATAAAAATAATATTAATGATTGTTATAATCAGATATTTCTACAGTATACGATACCTGATTATTTTATTGAACAAAACTAAGCAATTAGTTGATGAAATTAACTTAAAACTATTAGGAAGTATGATAATTTGTATAATCAACTATTGCAATCGTTCAGCATTTTATGTTAACTTTGTAACGAATAGATATTTTCTGTGTTTTGAGAAGTACGTCAGACGAATCGTCTGGTCATTAGCTTTATTTATTACGGACAGACTGGGCGGCCGCCATGGGCGTGCGTTCCGAGATTAGCCCAAATGATGCGAATGGATTTATTTAATGCCAGCCACGAAGAGACGCCAGACGCCACTTTTACTACTCATCATATAAATTCTAAATTGGTCTTTCTAACCGGATAAGAAATGAAGAAATAAAAAAATTATGCACCCTATTAAAACAGTGAAAATGCATCTATGGTACGTACGTGAGACAATTGCTTATGAACAAGGCGCGGATTTCTAGGTATTATGCTATACATCAGTTTTAATAGCAGACCAAAATGACCTCGTATCTATACGAATTTCTGCAAATGAATAAAAAAGTGTTTTTATGCATATTTTCAGTTTTTAAGCTTATAATTGCTTTAATGCATTTATTGTGCATATTTCTTTTTTTTTGTGCATATTTGCTTGTTTCTCAATTTTATAGCATATTATTTATATTAGCTAGGAATATATTTTGTTGCACATTATTGTAATGAGAATTCAGTATTAATATTACTCCGTTACGTCTTGAGTGCTTGGTTATCACAAAATCATCAACAAAGCGAGCGTGCGTACGTGATATTTAGTAAACAAAGCTTGATTATTTCGGGGATTACCCTATTTTTACGTGCACAGAACGCATCTGGGGCAAGTGTGCTATCAATTTAGTCTAATTTACCTCAATCTTCAGTGCGTTGTGCTTGTGCCTTGTGTGTATTACGTGTTTATAAGTTTTCTTGTATAAAATGCCGAAAGTAAAACCTTCCGTCGATGAATGGATACGTGGACATTCTGAATTAAAATATGAGAACGGCAAATTAATTTGCAGGGCTTGTATCAAACCGGTAAGTTTTATTTTGTGTTGCTATTGGCCTAGGTACAAGCATGTATTATGTTGTAGATTAACTGCTAAAAAAGAATTAATATAATACAACATATCAAAACAACAGTTCACCTGGCAAATTTAAAAAAACACCAATCTGCAAGCAGTACCCTGAGTACCCAGCAAACTATTTCCGAGTCTTTTGCGAGTTCTTCTACACAGAATGAAAAGGAATTTTACTTTGATTTATGCAATACGATGGTATCTTCTAACATTCCGTTAAAAAAACTAGATTATAGTATGTTTAAATCTTTTTTACAAAAATACACCGGTAGACATATTCTTGCCGAATCAACTATTCGCAAAAACTATGTCGAGCAAGTATATAAACACACTATTGAGGAAATAAAAAAGATATTTGGCAACAATTACATATGGTTATGTGTAGATGAAACTACAGATTCATGTGGTCGGTATATCGCCCATTTGATGATTGGAAAATTAAACGCAAACTGCGCCATTGCATTTTTAATTAGTTCCAAGCAGTTAGAAAAAACAAATGGCAATACCGTTGCCAAATTTGTTCACGATGGATTAACATTTTTTTTTTGCCAAACCCCGTACCAAATGATAAATTATAATTGATGCTTTGTGATGCCGCTGCATATATGTTGAAGGCATAATCTAATTTAAAAGGATTTTATGAGCGATTAATGCATTACACCTGTTTAGCACATGGTTTTAATCGAGTTGCTCAAACGATTAGACTGCAATTCCCCCTGGTCAATGATTTGATAAAAACCGGTAAGAAAATTTTCCTAAAAGCTCCACTGAGGGTTGAAGTTTTAGGGAAAGAATGCCAAATGTACCTCTTCCTCCGGCACCAGTTATAACTTGATGGGATACGTGGCTAGATGCTGCCTGCTATTATGCCGACCATTTCGATTCATTTAAGGAGCTTGTGTTAGAGTTTTCCGAAAATGTGTCAGAGGCAATTAAAGAATGCTACAAAGTTTTAAAAGATAGGAGGGTTGTACGAAAATTTAGTATTTCTAAAAACCAACTTCAGTTTCGTAAGCAAAGCGAAAGGACACAACTTTGGTAGATGCGGTTCAAATAGTAACGACGTCTCAAACATTCGGGGATCTATAGGAGAGATGATTAAAAGAAATGTGATGCAGTTTTGTCAAAAAATGAATGGTTTGGCGAGTTACAAAAAATATCAACAGTTTTAAAAGGAGATTTCGTGGAAGATTTGCTGATAAATATTACAATTGTTCCCAAATTTAAATATGCTCCGATTACAAGTGTGGATGTGGAGAGAAGCTTTTCACACTTAAAAAATGTGCTCATTGATAGGAGAATGGGATTTTCCCTTGAAAATTTAGAAAAACATTTAATTATTAGTTCATTTAAAAATGAGCAGTAATCATTATTTGTAATTAATTATTATTGTTATTAATATTAATCACCAAAACCTATGTTATTAAAATATTACTTTTACCTACCTATAGTGCGTTCTTGTTAATAAAATTATGTTTTGTTTGGTTTTTCTGCATTTTCATAAAAAATAAAATATGCCTTTACATTTACTTGGTTTTGAGGTTAAGTTAGTCTAAGTGGGCTTAGCTGAGGATAGTTAACGTTCGGTTAAATTAGGTTAGTTAGGTTACGTTATGAGAGACTTTAACATCAATAAATAGTCCACAATTAAGAGCGATCGTGTTCACCTCAAGCACTTCTCAGACCACATTAAACCTCCCATCAACCTCCAGCTTAATTGTAATCATTTGTTAGCCCTTCCTTCACGTCCATAAATATCACCCCACTCCCTCCACTGCACTATTTCTGTGTCGGTGTGTAGTAAACGGCCAATTTATATTTCCAGGGTGTGCTTTGAAAAAAAAAAATAACGGGAAGCACCCGAAACTCGAACCGGTCCAGTATGTGAAATCTCACAACAAAAAAAGGATGTCATAAAAAACCGCCATTCGTTCTTCCCTCGACCGCCCAACTACCTCTTCTATTTTTGTTGGAAGAAGAAGGACGTGGGGGTATTAAATGAGGAAATAGGCGGCGCGGAAAACAGCCGCGATTTCACGTGCTTATACCTATATATACGTATATACGAGAGGTTATATATAATGCAGATGGGGGACACTTTCGACAAATCAATTGTGCTGGATGTGACTTATCTATATTTAAATTAACTGGAATTTGTTCTAATACAGGAATAAGATGGTGCAGAATGAAATTCCGCTTTTATAAATGTGTATTTCTTGAAACCCAACATGTACTGTGTGCAATAGCATATTTAAGGAGATTTAAAACACACTTTGTATAAGTTTTACATTTTTTTTTTTATAGAAATAACTCTACAATTGATTCGGTAGTTAAACCTTGAACTGCCAAGTTCACAACCACAACAACTACCAAGTTGTTGTGGTTACTACAAAACTTTCTTATACCAAGTGTTTTTTTAAATCTCCTTAATCAATATCTTTCACTAAGTGATTACCACATACACATTCAATTTAAATCACATATTTCATTAAGAGTCTGGATATAAGGATTTTTCCGTGCGCGCGTGACAAATTATCGTGTTAGGTGAAGCCCTAACACGGGAAGTCATGCAAACACGGAAAAATCCATTTCTAGACGTGTAATGAACGATACTTTTTATTATACTTATTATTTTTATTATAATTTATTATTACTGTATTTGGCGCACGGAAAAAATCGGAGATCGGTAAAAGTTTACTGTGCGCTTTTCTGAAATTATTTAGCGCACGGAATAAAATCGGAGATCGGGAAAAGTTTTCCGTGCGCTGTTCTGAAAATGTCAGCTTTCCGTCAATGTCAAAACGGATGCAAACAAAGTGTTTTTAGGTAAGTGTAATATAAAATAAATCATTAAATAAAAGGTAAATTGCATATTTTCTGTAGAAAAAAAAATTATGGAAAAATTACATTCAAATTTAAACAGTTACATGAATCGTGGGTAATTGATGTAGTCGTAGACAATAATAGAAAGTTAACTTGAAACTTATATTAACAACAAAAGTTTCAAACCCATTGAATACTGAGAAGTTGCTATCAAATTAATTGAAAATATTGCAAAAATCTTTTGTAAGCAACAATTATTTTGTTCCTTGACTTAAGGTATCAATTGCTTTGTTCACCAGCGTTATCACAATCAATTTTTGAATACACTAGAAAAATATACCTTATATATATTGGGACCAAATGTTACCTTCCGATATAAATCTTTCCCCATTTAAACTAAACTATGGTTTGCGACTTGGGGCTTCTGTGATCAGTATATCGTAATTAATAAACTATAATAATCACTGCTGTAACATTATGTAAATGCTCCTGTATTTACACACCAATTTAAACTCGTACAAAATAATAAAGATACACACTGACGCAGGGGCGGACTGGCCATGTGGACAATGTGGCAAATTCTACATAGACCAAATACAAATTGGGCGGTTTTTCAAATAGAACTGTACACCAAATGAAGCGTATAGTTGCAAAAGCAGGCTAGTTTTGAGTAAAACGCAAAAATCCTACCCACCAAGACATTATAACCTAATCAATCAACTTGCAGTTTTGATTTTCAGAAATTTTCTGTTTATTATTTTAATAAAGTAGGTACCTACTTTACCTTACTAAAAAGATATTTCGATTAAAAAATTACATATGCCCAGTTTTGCAGCTGACACTAGAAAGGACTGCACATGCATCTGTGTGAACTACAAAAGTCTGGTTTTGCATCTCCATATTAATGGTACAAACACCAGTAAGTTTAGGCTTGAGAAATTTGGGGTTGAAATAAAAAAAGATTCCAGAGAATGTAATAAATATAGAAATCACTTTAGAATCAGCAAAAATGAACGAAACTACACTCTTAATGCATCTTCTTCGTTAACAACAATTATGTCATTCTCATCAGGCCGATTTTCTTCTGAATTAGCTGTTTTTCTTTCAAAAGCGTTTCTAAAGAAGTAAAGACGATTGGCATGCGAATTTCCATGATTCACACATTCACATTTCCTTGCTGAAAATGTATTTAATTCAGTAGAATTTCCACATTTTTTCTGTTATACCTTCCATGAATTTCCATGATTTCTTTGCATGCTATACTAATTTCTTTGATTTTTTCTGATAAACCATCAAGATTCTTTTGAATAGCGCAAATTTGCATGACTTTTTTATATGCTGATTCTTCAGATTTGGCCCCTTAATATTTATTTAATATCGTAGAATTTCTACTACATTTTCGTTATGCCTTCTTCATTTATTTTTTATACGCCAGAATTTTCCTGATATCTTTATCTGCTATTAAGATTTGTATGATTTTTTAATATTTCTTCCGAATTTTTTCAACATTGTAGAATTTACATGCCTTTTGTATACATAAGGATCTTGCTCCGAATAACATTCGGATTTCCATAATTTTTCAGATTAGATTTCTGGAAATGTGTTTAATACCATAGAATTTCCATGATTTATATATACCGGATGTTCCATTTAACCTGACAAATCAAAATAACTCGAAAGATACGCCTCGTACGAAAAATTGTTTCAGATAACAAATGAATGTTTCGACATCTTCCTGTAATAAAATCAGCCGTCCGCTACACCCCCAGTGGACGGGGCGGGGTGCAATTTTGATATTTCAAACGGGAACCCTAATTTGTTTTACAGATTCGGATACTTAAAAAAAATAGTGGTCTGGCATACTCCTGCAAGTTGTTTATGGGAAAACTGTTAATAAAATACTGCTGTACGGCGCCTCGGTTTAAAACTTACAAAGACAATTTGTCTTACAACGGTTTGTCTCACCGGTTACGAGTTAATTATGAAATATCTATTTTTTGCGATTATAGCGCCATCTACCACGAATTAAAAAATTGTTTCGACCAAAACTTATGTATTTTTTTTCCGTAGAATCCGAATCTGTAAAAATGGGGTTCCCGTTTGAAATTTCAAAGTTGCCCCCAACCCCACCCGCTCGGGGTGGAGGGGAGAGCTGATTTTATTTCAGGAAGATGTCCCATTTGGAAACATTTATTTGTTGTCTGAAACAATTTTTCGTACGATGCGAATTTTTCGTGTAATTTTGATTTGTCAGGTTAAATGGGACACCAAGTATATTCGAATTTCCACGATTTTTCTGGATTTTTAATGAAACGTTTATATATAAACGATAAACGGTAATGTATCTCGGAGACTCTTTGTTAAATTCGGTGTCCCATAGGGATCTATCTTGGGGCCATTGCTATTCCTTGACTATATTAACGATTTTCCAGGATGCCTTAACGGTACATCGGTTACATTATTGCTGATGACACCACCGAAATGAACACAGATACCAACCTTGATGTTGCTGTGTTGAAAAATGAAGATGCCTTACGGATATCGAAGGAGTGGTTCAACAGCAACGGTCTATTGTTAAATGAAACCAAGACGGTTTCTATGATACTTACCTTAAGGAATCATTTGAATGCCAAAGAATCGACAGTTGCAAGTTTTCTCGGTCTGTATCATGATGCAAAATTGACATGGACGGAAAATACCGATAAGCTAGCTAGTGGCCTCTGTAGCAATATATATTTATTGCGTAATCTAGGAAACTCAGTTTCAGACTCTATGCTTCAAACTGCATATTACGCTTCATGTCAATCCTTGCTCTCGTACTGCCTTCTAGCATGGGGACACTTTGCTGGTCGGCACAGAATATTTGCATTACAGCGTCGAGCTATCAGAATAGTAGCAAGAGCTTCGTATCGAGACGACTGTGGACCGCTCTTTCGATCGTTGGGCAACATGACATTGCCGAACCTATATATATATATATATATAACGGGTTTTCCAATAAGAGGTGTTATTTTGAATAGCCCGCTATTTCGGTAGATGTCACTTTTGAAGCTGTCATTTCTTGGCATTTGACAAGTAGAAACTACGCCATTAATAAAAATGGTACGATACACGCTTCAACAACGCATTGAAATTATTAAAATTCACTATAAAAATGGTGAAAATTTGGCAGAGACGGTTCGTAAAACTCGAACATTTTTGGGTCGTCGTGAAGCACCTTGTCGGACCGCAATACAGAAATTGGTGGAAAAATTCGAGCTGTTGGGACAAGTTAGTGATGAGAAGAATAAAACCCGTGCACGTCGCTCAAGAACAGCCGAGAATATTGCTGCTGTAGCCGAAAGTGTTGAAGAAAACCCAGGTTTGTCCATTCCTCGTCGTTCTTTGGAATTAGGTATTCCACAAACGTCATTACACCGTATTTTGCATAAAGATTTGGGTCTTAAGGCTTATAAAGTCCAGTTAACACAAGAACTCAAGCCGGCCGATCATCAACAACGTCGTGACTTTGCTGATTGGGTCGTTGAAATGCATGAAAATGATCCGGAATTCCATCGAAAAATCATCTTCAGTGATGAGGCCCATTTCCACCTCGGTGGCTTCGTCAACAAGCAAAATTGTCGCATCTGGGGCTCAGAAAACCCAAGAGTTATTGTTGAAAAGCCTCTCTATCCTCAACGTGTGACTGTTTGGTGCGGTTTATGGTCCGGCGGAGTCATTGGACCTTACTTTTTCGAAAATGAGGCTGGCGCAACAGTTACGGTGAATGGATTGCGCTATCAAGAGATGATTAACGATTTTTTATGGCCGGAATTGGATGGTATTGATCTGGACAACGTTCACTTTCAACAAGACGGCGCTACGTGCCACACAAGCAACGAAACCATTGATCTTTTAAGGGAAAAGTTTCCGGACCGTGTTATCTCTCGAAGAGGTGATCACAATTGGCCACCGAGATCTTGTGATTTAACACCTTGCGACTTCTTTCTTTGGGGCCACGTGAAGGAGAAGGTCTACGCCAACAGCCCAGTATCGATTCAAGACCTCAAAGATGGAATTCGTGAGGCTATCGAGGACATACAGCAGCCACTTTGCGACTTAGTTATGGAAAATTTCATGAAAAGGATTTTGTCCTGTAAGCGTGGCCGTGGTGGTCATTTGCTTGATGTTATTTTCCACTATTAACGGCATACCTTCCTCTTTGTAATGAAATAAACATCTGATGATTTATAATAAAAAATGGCATTTTTCTTTGAATATCAAAATAACACCTCTTATTGGAAAACCCTTTATATATATATATATATACCAGTGTGTGTTATACGTGAAAATACACCAAAATGATTTCACATATAATTCAGAGAAGCACAACTATTCCACAAGACAGCACGATCACATTTGCGCACCAAAACTTAGGCTAAGTAAGTCCCAAACAGGTGTTAGATACTGAGGCCCAACAATTTTTAATATTTTGCCACCCTCTGCGAAAGCTCTACCGTATGCTTCATTTAAAATATATATTAAACGGTACCTTACGATGCAGTTACGGTACTTTTTGCAGTTGGAATGAATTCTTATGCAGTTTTTGACATTTTCCTACTTTGATTGTTAATTTTTTCTTATGTGTTATCAATGGAAGCCAAAGCATCTTGAGCTGTTTTATTGTGTTAGGAATATGTTGTATATTCTTGTATTTATTACTAGTTAGTCTGGCTTTCTTTATGTATTTTTTGACTTGTGTAAAACTTTAATGTTATTTAACACCAATAAAATACTTTACACTACTTTACTTTATAGTTTGAGAATTTTAGACTAAAAATTAATTTTTATTTATTACTTACTTACCTACTTCTACCTACAAGTTCATAATTTGAAAAATGATAACTGTAAAAAATTAAATAGTGGAAAGAGGAAAGCAATATAAAAATTTGAATGCATAAGTATTCTTCATGACTTGTTTTAAATGATTTCAGAAATTTCATGAAACATTTTCATGCTTTTAAAATTATTATTAAAACAAATTAGTTTGCATTGTATATAATTGAAATTTTCATTAAATTGTGTATATGCACTGGGAAATTTTAATGTACACTGAGATTTATTAACTAAAGATATTCATAATTTAAGTTTCACAGGTTTCAGAATTTCCTTGACGTTAATTTCGTATGCCATTATCAATAATTTAAGGAAAAAAAAGCTGTTCAATTTTCTAGTTTCATTTTGAATTCCGTCGACTTTTCATAATTTTTTTCAATGGTGCAGACTTTTCATCATTTCTTTCTCCGCTGTAGAACATTCTTTGATGTTTTTGTTGTGAAATTTTCATGAAACTGTTATTAAGTTGAAGAATTATTGGCCAAAGTATATTTTTTTGTATAAAATGTCAGATGACTTCCTCGTGCAACTATACAATTTGAAAATTGTATCGGGCATCCTGGGGATGCCGAGCAACGTGTAGTTTTATTGTCGCTAGCTTCTTGAAAAGATAAATAAGGATCCAAATTTTATTCTATTTATGTTATTTACCGATGAAGCAAATTTTACCAGGGACGGTTGCAAACTTTCGAAACCTGCACGATTATTTATTAGACAACCCCCATGTAAGAAGGAGTAGAAGGTTCCAGCAACGATTCTCAGTCAATGTATGGGGAGAAATCCCCATACATATGCTTCTTTACTGGAGTTATAACTCGATAATCGCCTCAAGGCATATGGTTATCTGGACTTTCTTGAACACAATCTCCATGATATACTTGAAGACATCCCGTTAAACATTAGACAACAGATATTCCTCCAACAAGACGGTGCACCTCCTCAAAATGGCAGAATCGTTACGGAATGGTTGAATGACTATTACAATGGTAGATGGATCGGCCGGTTTGGTCCTGTGAAATAGCCGCCAAGGAGCCTCGTCCACTGGATTTCTTTTTATGGAGAGTTTTAAAACAGCTGGTTTACTGTGAGATAATTGACACAAGGGAACAGTGGCAGCAAAGAATTTTTGAGGCTGCTAATGAAATTCGTCAAAACTACAATATTTAGCTATACTCAAATTTTTCTAAACTGGCGTTCACGTCATCAAAATAATAATCAGAATAATTATGACACAATTTTACAAGGTTGCCAGCTGTCATAAGTATTTAAAAAAGGCTGCAATCAGCTGTTGCAAATTCGTCGACTTCTCTGCCATTTATCTTACAGATATCAATCTTGTGGTTATGGTTTAACATCTACAATGGCAAAATATGCATTGTAATAATCGATTAAATGTAACAACTTAAACGTCAAAGAAGTTTTGTTATACACACATGTATGAGCATGTGTTAGTGAAAAAGATTTGGCATCGTCGCCAAAAAAATATCACGGCCGCCAACATAACATGATTTATTACATGATTGGCAGGCGAAAATTGTGTCTGCGGTTAATACACCGATTACCTATTTATAACCACCAGTGATCAGTGTTATATGTAACAAATGACTCTCAGATTAATTTAGATTCTTAAACTATTGTTATGCATATTCTCGAAAACAATCACGGTGGTACGAAAAAACCTCATCACACAGCTGTTTGATGACGTGAACGCCAGTTTAGAAAAAATTGAGTATAGTATATGGAGCTTTAGTACGACGGTGTCGTGCTTGTATTGAGACTGGAGGGGGACAGTTTGATAATTTGTTCTAGTTGTTAATAATCAAATGTTATTGATTTATTATTATTGATTATATCAACCAATCATTGTTTTGTTAATTTTGTGATTATGTAATTTCAAATTAATCGGTTTTATTTTTCATTAACACCCTGTATCCTTTTCAAGGAGCATTTTGGTACGAAGGTGTATCAGGTTAATTGCTTTGTATTGGCCCAAATAAGCCTAGGTTAATTTTTGTTACATCTAATTATGACTCACCCTGTATTATTTTTGAAATACATATTTTATCTGCATCAAATCAAGAAGACGGACGGGACAGAATAGTAACTAATAGATCAATTGTCGGTAGTTCACCGCTCAAGTGTAGGTCGTTCATAGTCAAGGTAAAGACAAGGTAATGGGCTCAATAATGTTTGATGTGTTCGGCTTCAATTTTGGATGAAATACATAAAAAGTTAAGCCTTAAGGTTAAAGGAAGCAAAAATAATTAAATTCCGAATTTTCAGGATTTTAAATTCATTGAATAAGTGTAATTCTCTCTCTCTCTAGAACGAACGCTTTATTCGAGGGTACGCCGCTCCATTGTAACTAAAGGTGAACACTGTGACAATGAGGCTAACACCAACATTCAAGGTCAGTGGCCTGCAGAGTACTACCCTAACAAAAATCATCAGGTTTCACTGACTCACCCTGTATAATTATGAATCTTGCTAGATGACCTCGTACGTGCGCCACCCGCATACAATTGCACCAGGACAAATCTGTTTGACCTCGCATGCAAATTAAAGCTTTAAAGATGAGTGTGTGATATTTTCGTCTTGGAATCTGAGGAGGCTGCGGGTTAATGACAAAAAAGCGACTATCTTCAGGTCCATCAGATAGGAACGGCGGAGCTAACATTATTGGACGTGACATTTCGTCGAGAGAGACGTAAATAGGCCTGGGTTAAAGGAATCCCACCTGGAAATAGGCGATGACGTTATTGCAAAGTCAATGCATTCGATTTTTTTTACTGCTAAGCGCATCGCCAGCTATGGCTATTAGCACTTTCTAAATAATATCTTTTAACACTTTTTTATTATTAATAATTGTAATAGCATTTTTTGTACATTATTTTGTACTCATTTAAGTCACTAAAACGAGTCTTTTTGGCATTCAGTCCCAAAAAGTTGCCATGATTAAACAATGTGGAAATTGTTGCTGTGATGACATTGATTAATGTCATAATAAAAGATTTTAATGTGTTCTGGGAGCATATACAAAAAATGTTGTTTGCATATGCTGTTGTATCTTATGTATAAGATAACTTATTAGTTTTTTTAAAATAATAACTACAATAATAAAACTAAAGGGCTGAAAGATCTCAAGTCGATAGCCATTAAAATATTATTACTACTACTAAACTACTAAAGGACATATTATGTACTACGAACTGTACAGTCATGCTCACATAAATCTAGTACAAACAATTTGACATTGCTATATAAAATAGCTGTTGTAATCTAATTTCTTGTACTAGATTTATGTGAGCATGATTGTACATACTGTTGACTACGAATGAACGAATATTATCAAAATTAATTATTTTATTACTTTGCCATATCTATGTGAGCACAGGATGCAATTGGTTTCTGAGGCCGCGATCAATTGTAAAAACATCCCATATAATCCCTAAGATAAATAAACAGTGCATTCGTATTTACAACGCCGGGAAATCTACAGGTCCGGAGTTTACATTTTTTTCCGAAGAGCGGGCGATTGACGCCCACCATTCGCCCAACACGCGGAGTAGTTTGTTTTGGCGAAATTCTTGTATGTCATAACAAGCCAATTACTGTTGAGGTTTGGCGCCGGCCTAGCTCCAAGGAGACGAGGAAGTGTGCTTATTTCCCAGGTTAAATAACAGAGGCGTCGATAGAAAATAAACTTATAATTGTTTACGTTAGGCGCTTGTAGTGAATCGAGGATGGAATCGTGATTAACGTTTAACCGATGAAAAATCGATAATTTAATCCAACCAAATTAAATCCAATTGAAAATGAACAGGAAGAAGCAGTAAAGATGAGAGGAGAGGAAATCAAGAACTACTGGAATATATGAACTTAAAACAAAAAGCAACCATCGGTAGAACATATCAGAAAGAAGAAGCAAAAAGAAGAATAAAGATTAAAGGGAAAAGGAAGAATAACAAATCGAAGAGAATTGGTAAATTGTCTTTATATTGCGAAATATAAGAATAGCTCAACATTTTTAAACATGAGTTTTCACTGGCACAATGAAGAAAATGATAAAAATATTAACGCCAAGTTTCTCCAACGAATCCTAAGATACGTCTTATTTATGAGTGGGTCTTAATCTTATGTTCCGTTGCACCAAACAAATAGCTAAGACATCTTAGGTAAGATTTAATTACGTCTGGCAACGTTGAGATTTCAAGGAATTTTGACACACCGTCTATCAAACTGGCCATAATATGTGATGACAGTATGCATCTAAGAGAAATTTGAGAAACTGAGAATGGTGACAATTCAATAAAAGAGGGTACATTTTACTAAGAAAGAGAGGACTCTGTTGTCGTTGCTGGTGACAAACGCCGCTACAAACAAGCAGAAGGAGGAAAGGAAGCTTGGGACTCAATTGCGTCCAAATTTAATGCCCAAGCATTAAATACGTGGAGGGAGAAAGGATCACTAAAGACAATGTGGATTAATATAAAACATTCAGTGAGGAAAAATTGTTCCTTCAAACAAATTATTATCGTATTATATTTTGTATTAATGTAGTTACACATACTCACTCACCGATTGTGAAAATATTCAAAACTGCCTTCAATTTGTTCAAGGATATTCAACACAGTTTCTTTAGTTAGACTAAATCTACAAAAAAACTGTTTGCAATTATATTTTTCAAAATAATTATCTCGTTGATAAATATGACGAGGTATTGCTGGCATATGATAATCATCTGCAATATCTGCAGCATCTACATCAAATGCATTTATAGCCATGATTGCTAACAAATCATTAGCCATATTTCACATTAGTTGCAATTATTCAGGGAGAGTTCATATTACATTGAATTTTAAGTTAGAATCCGAATCTTAAAGCGCCATTTTTGTCGCCTTCAAATGTAAGACAATCTTACGATTTTAGGAAGCGATTAATGGTTGGTGCAACACTTTAAGAACGTCTTATTTATAAGATAGATTTTAACCAGTTAATGTCTTATTTATAAGATCGATTTTAACTAATTAAGTATCGTTGGAGAAACCGGGCGTAAGTGTCGTTGGAGAACATCAGATTTTTTTTCCATATTTTCATATACTACATAATTTCCAAGTAATATTCTCCTGCGAATCCTCTGATATTCAACAGACTAATATAAATGTTGTTCACCAAATTACGGGAACCTGGTACTATTACCAGACAATTGAAATAACAAAGCAAGCTTTTTGCTAAAAATCCTATATACAATTTTTAGCAGAATTATATGTTATTTAAAATATCTGTCCATATTTAATAGTTTTATTAAAGAGGAAATTGAAGACCCTCAATAGTGCAAAATCATTCAGTAAAAAACTTTCCGGTGTATAAAAGAAATATAAAAAGTTTTCCTAATATTTGCAACGCTAATAAGAAATTTGTTACCAGCGTCTATATAAAATTTTCTAGATTTAAATTTTTAAAGATGTTCTCCAACAACAATTACTAATTACGAGATCTATGTTACGAATACAGGAAAGGATATAGAAAGAAACAACAGAATAAGAGCAATCACCATATCGATAATGTAGGTCGCAATTCTGAAGTGGTGATTAACAAGCTAATGACAGAAAATGATAAAAATATTAACGCCAGGTTTCTCCAACGAATATTAAGATACATCTTATTTTTGAGTAGGTCTTAAACTTATGTTCCGCTACACCAAACAAATAGGTAGACATCGTAGGTAAGATTTAATTACGTCTGGCAATGTTGCGATTTCAAGGAATTTTGACAAACCATCTATCAAAATATATCAAATTTTCTAGATTTAAAATTTCAAAGATGTTCTACAACAACAATTACTAATTACGAGATCTATGTTAAGAATACAGGAAACGATATAGAAACTGAAACAACAGAATAAGAGCAATCACCAAATCGATAATGTAGGTCGCAATTCTGAAGTAGTGATTGACAAGCTACACAAAAAAAGCGCTAAGAGGATATGATACCCCAAAATATTAGAATAGAGACGATACGCACCAAAGAAGCAGAAGAATACCATTTAGATGATGTGATGACGTGTTTAAAAGAACTCCTGAAGTGGCAAGTACAAACTCAAGAACTATGGTGACAAACGGGAAATACTTATGCCTAAGAATGGACATAGTAGGCAAATGATGTTGAAATACTACTCTTTAAAATAGTTATTTAAGATTTTTAAAATAATTTCACTGTAAATTCGTAACAATTCAAGTAACAGTTCAAACTTAACAGTTCCGTTTAACAAGTAACAATTCAAGTAACATTTTACTTGTCGAAATCAAAATTTTATTCAAAAGCTATGCAACGTTTTTGTTTGCTAACTATAACTATGATGAAAAATTAAACCAAAAACAATAAATGAATATATTAAGGCGCCATTTTTGACGTCGTAATAAATTAACAATAAATATTTTTTTTTAAATTGCCCGAACTGAAATGGTTTTATTTACTCACCAAACTTCGTAATGTACTGTACAGATAACTACAAGTTATTTTGAAATATCGAACTATATATTTGGGATGTAAATGATGTAAGTGAGGTACTAATATTGTTGGCAATTTTGTGGATTTAATGAAAACGAATGCCGAAACCTAGTAAAAATGAACAAATTAATAGAAAAGTGTACTTTTAATGTTGAAAACACAGTTTTTCATAGAGTATCATGATTCACCAAAGTTCGTAATGTACTGTACAGATAACTACAAGTTATTTTGAAATATCGAACTATATATTTGAGATGTAAATGATGTAAGTGAGGTACTAATATTGTAGGCAATTTTGTGGATTTAATGAAAACAAATGTCGAAACCTAGTAGAAATGAACAAATTAATGGAAAAGTTTACTTTTAAGGTTGAAAACACAGTTTTTCATAGAGTATCATAATATAATAACCTAAACTTTTGCTTAATTAATTTTTGTTTGTATTCGTATATATGAAAGTAGCAGTTTTTCTACGGCTTACTATACATGAAAGTGATACTTTTTTACTTTAGATGTAAACATTTTTTTCATATCTACGGATGAAACTAAACATGTAAAATTAAATGCAAGGATGCATTTGGATGGAAAATGGAAGGATGCAGCTGAACAGCTGGCCACTTACGAAAAAAACTGGTATTTTCATCGAAGGTTGCAAATTGTACTATTACAAAAAAAATTTATTGAAATTCTATTCCACTTTTATTTTTAACTAAGAAGGCTGTGGTTCCATTTTATAAAGTTTTACACATTCACACCAACAAAAAATGAACAGTGACAAAATTATTAAATGTCAGATTTCTAACAACGTTGCCAAATTAATATATTAAAATAATTAAATTATTGCTTTAATCATTCCAGTGCGCTGGTTTAAAGTAAACCAATGATCTGGGCCTACTGCACTGCTTCCTAACTTTTTCATGTTTTGAACCAATGACATTATTTTTCATTACTTTTAGTAAATACATTGTATGGAGATTTTTTATGTGATAACATGAATTTAAAAGTGAGTACAAACTTATAACTTTTTGTGACCAATATAAATTTTTGAAGTGTTAATTGACTGTCACATGTACAATATTTGTATATTTCTCGCTAATTAGGCCAGGTGCAGTAGTTCTTAATATTTTTGTTTTAAATTTTTGTACCACTCAAACAAAAGCCTAAAACCTACACCTGACTAGAGTAATGACTGTTGCTTTTTTCAGTTTTTTGAATCAGAAATTTTGAGTTTTAGATTATTAATTTAGTACTAGGACAGCTACTATCTAGATTTTTTGGTATAGTTATAAAGTTAATACAGAATTTTCATGTGATTGCAGAAATTTACAGTAATTTACAAACTTTACAGTTTTTGTCATACATATTGATTTTTAAAGTGTTAATTGTCTGCTACTGCTACCATTTTTGTATTTTTTACTAATTGGACGTAATGCAGTGGTTCGTAACCTTTTCCGTGTTTTAAACCATTCGAACATTTTACATTACTTTGAGTACATTGTATGGAGAATTTTGATGTGATAACAAAATTTTTTTTTCATCTGTTTTTACTGATTCATATAAAGTTTTGAAGTGTTAATTGGTTGACTGTCACTGGCAAAGTTTTTGTACTTTTTTCGCTAATTAGGTCCAGTGCAGTGGTTCTAAACCAATATTAATATTTGTGCCAATGAAAATAAACACTGAAAACTATAACTGAATAGAGAAAATCACTGTTTCTTGTTTCAGTTTTTTTAATTGGAAATTTTGAATTTTAGTTTATCAATTAAGACACTGTATGTGTATTAAATGCACACAATAAATGTACCAAAAAATTTAGATAGCTGTCCTAGTGCTACGATGTTAATTTTTTTGGTACATTTAATACATAATTTGATTTACATAATGTGATGTTAAAATTTTACAGTGTTATTCATGAAAATCTTAGAAACCTTAGTAACCCTTTGTAAAACACCGCTAAATCACGGTTTAAATTTTTATGAATAACGCTACTGGAGTACAAACGTAAAAGTTTTTGTCATAAATATCAATTTTTAAAGTGTTAATTGTCTGTTTCTGATTCTTAACTTTTTTTTTTTGTACCACTGAAACTTTAAGTCCATTTAATGCAGACTTTTCATGTGATGACACGAATTTAAAATTATGGAGTACAAACTTAAAGTTTTTTCTCATTTATACAGACTTTGCATGTGTTAATAATTGATTGTCACTGGTACAATTGTTGCAATTTTTCACTAATTGTGTCTAGTGCAGTGGTTATAATCTGTTTCATTTTTTGTACCACTGAATCTTTTTCTACATTACTTCTAATACAATTTTTGTATTATTTTCATAAAATATTTTAGAATTTGTAAGAGGACTTACAAATTTAGAGTTTTAGATTATTAATTTGGACGTTTATAGCTACTATGCAGACTTTTTGAGTGTACAGGGTCCGTCATTTCACCTCCCGTCTTCTGTAGCTCAGTTACTAATTGAGTTAGGATTTTGATATTTTTCAGACTTTACTTGCATTCTGTGGCGTATTTAAGGAAAATATTTTTGAATATACTGGGTGTCCCAAAAAAGTGTGACGTCATGATGATGTGTATTTTTAAATTGCATGGTATATTTTTTGTTGTTTATTTGGGTGCCCTTTATGGATGCCTACATACCCATGAAATTTTATTACAATCGGTTCAGTGATTTTAGCACAAAAAAATAAAAACTGAAAGAAATCAGTTTTGCACCATTGGTTAAGAAAATTAATAAAAGATAAAAGTATGCCTTGTTAATAAAACCATACAAGGTACTCATTAAATAAGGTCTGATAGTTGCGTTAACCAAGTTTTATTGATATGCATTATACAGAGTCTCCAAAATTTAGTGTCAAACTTTTCAAACTTTAAAGCACTTTATTTTTCTTATTTTAAATTGGAGCCTCTGTATATTTTTATGTCATTCCATGTGGAATTAATAGACAAACATCTTTCCTAATTACAACTCTATTGCAATTCCTAACACATTGAAAGTTATGTGCAGAAAACTCGATTTATCAACTATTCCAATAGCCATTTTAATGAATAAAACTCGAAAGTGACTTTGAAAACCAATTTATTGTCATAACATGTTTTATAGTTACAATTAATATCTCGAAAAAAATATTAAAGGTTTCACAGATCTTCGTCTAAACCTATTACACATAGAAAAGTATTAAGTTTTGTATTAAAAATAGTTTTAGTAATAAAATTTCATAAAAACATAACATAACTGTGCATTTCTAAAATTAGTTAATTGCTAGAACTTATGTTCTATATGTCTTCCACCCTCTTGAAGGCACAAACGAAGACGAGTATGAAATGACATTGCCACTCTTCGTAACAGGTTAAATGTAATATTTTGAAATGCGAACATGAAAGTCATATCCACATTTGTCAATGTAGGTCATAATATTTGTCATATTATGAAAATCATATTTTCCATGACAAAAAGTAATTTTGGTATCTTGGGTATAAAGACCTTAGCTAAAAAAGTTTTAAACTTTTATATTACTACAGTCAACAATGGCTCTTGTCACTTTGTTAAACTTTAATGTCAATAAATTGTTTTTCAAACCCACCTTCGATTTTGATTAATTAAAATGGCCATTGGAATTGTTGATAAAACGAGTTTTCTGCAAATATCTTTGAATGTATTAGGAATTGAAATAGGGTTGTAATTAGGAAAAATGTTTGTCTTTTAATTCCGCATGGAATTACATAAAAATATACCGGGGTTCCAATTTAAAATAAGAAAAATAAAGTGCTTTAAAGTTTGAAAAGTTTGACACTAAATTTTGGTCACTCTGTATAATGCATATTAATAAAACTTGGTTAACGCAACTGTCAGCCCTTATTTAATGAGTACCTTGTATGGTTTTATTAACGAGGCACCATTTTTATCCCTTATTAATTTTCTTAACCGATGGTGCAAAACTGATTTTTTTCAGTTTTTATTTTTTTGTGCTAATGTCACTAAACCGATTTCAATCAAATTTTATGGGTATGTAGGCATCTACATAAAAATATACCATGCAATCTAAAAATATACATCATGATGACGTCACACTTTTTTGGGACACCCTGTATAATCAAAAATATTTTCCGAAAATACACCCTAGAAAGCAACTGACGTCTGCAAAATCTCAAAATCCGAATTCAATTAGTAACTGAGATATTGAAGACGGGAGGTGAAATGACGGACCCTGTATATGTAATACAGAATTTTCATGTGATAACACAAAATTAACATTTTGGTGTACAAAATTGAAAGTTTTGTGATTCGTATAAATTTTTGAAGTGTTAATTGTCTGTCGCAGATACCATTTTTGTACATTTTTCAGTTATTGGGTGAAGTGTCGCCCAACAATACTGTCACCCTAACAGAGCCAACTTAGTTAAAAATAAAAATGGAACAAAGTATAGATGCTCCTATCGTCACTTAAACTTTTGCTACATAATTATGTGCAATCAATTCACTTTTCCCCAATTAAACGAAATATAACGTCAAACGAGAAGTTGTTAGTTAAAAATTAAGCCGCATACGCCTAGTATCTCTACTTCACTCTCCTCGAACGAAGTTATTGCCATCAATTACTTGACTAGTGACAATAAAATGTAATTCGATTAATGCTTCACTTAAGACCAGAGCATCGAGTAGTCCCACGAGACTCTGCGTTGGGTCCTGCGGGGGGCTTTTCCGCATCCTCAGTGTTCGACTCCCTTCTGTTTTTATCGAATCAATTAGTATAATTAGGCTGGCAGAAACTGGCACCGGAAACTCTGGCAGACGGGAAGCTGTTAAAGAAAATAAGGCACAAAAGAGAGCAACGACACGACGGGGCCTCCGCGATTTGTATGTGGATCTTGATTCGTGACTAAGGCATTCAGCCGTGTAATCGAGTCTATTCAGACGTGGGTGGCGATTCAGAGAGGACTCGATATGCTCTCACTTGATATCTTCATACACTTTCGATTGCACGTGTAGTTATTTAATGTTGTTAATTAATATACATAGTGTGCATACAAGTGCCCTGGCACTTAGGTACCACAACTACATATAAACGAAAAATATAATATTTATGTGAAACATTATATGAGGTGCTCAGAAGAGTAGTGGATCAAGTCAATTTTTCTAAATTTCGTCGATAACACACTCTCAGTACACATTAGTACGTTCTACGTTCAGTAGAGAAATTATTCAAGTCACAAATTTATTTCGTATGCTGTTTATCGAGTCGTCCTCATTGTGCACTGACAAAAAACTTATGTCGTTCAGTGTAGTAGTAATGGTTTAGGTCAAATTCAGTGTAATAGTGGATTTATATCCAGTAAGTCCTAACCTATAAAATCTGCGTGTTTATATGTTCAACAATGGATTCGTCAACATCATCTCAAGAACCTTATCAATCAAGTGGATCGGAATTTAAAAATAGTACTGATAGTACTTCAGATACTTCCGGTGGTAAGCAATATAATTGTAATTTTTATGTTCATGTGTCGGTTACTAATTTATATGTTATGCTATAATAGAACGAAAAATGTATGTTGTTACAGATGATGATCAACTTCCGATAAACGAGATAAGAAGCAACACTTTATATGAGCCAACTGCACAAACTGCGACAGAGCCTAGAGTCTAAAAAAAAAAACCGGTTAGTTAAGAAGTCGACTTGGAAAGCAAATATACGCAAGCATCGCCGAAATACTGGACAAGACTATATTACAAAATCTGGAAAAAGTGTTCCTTCTGAAGCCTTTTCCAATAACCCCTGTAATTGCAGACAGGGCTCCATCCAAAAAAATGCAGAGCATCAACGAAGAGCCATTTTTGAATCTTTTTGGAAACTGGCTGACCATTCCCGGCAAAATGTGTTTATCAGAGGACTAGTAAAAGTCAACACAGTCAAAAGAAAACGTGTTAGAGATGGCTCACATCCAGAAAAGAATGAGTACTTTGAATATGCTTTTAGAGTAGATAACACCACACACCGTGTGTGCAAGAAATATTTTGCAGAAACGTTGCAAATTAGTACCGGTAGACTGTATAGGTGTATTTTTAAAGACGAAATGATTGCGGTGACTGATCAACGTGGCATGAATCCTAGAATTAAGCTAGACGATTTAAAAATTGTGAAGCATATCAATTCATTTCCGGCGTACCAAAGTCATTATTCCCGAAAAGATAATCCCAAGAAAAAATATTTTAATGAAAATTTAACTATAACTAAAATGTACGAATTGTACACCGAACAATGTGTCACCGAGGGAATTGATGCATTGAAGAAAAAAATTCTATTACCATGTATTTAATACAAAATTCAATTCAAGTTGTAAACCTCCAGCAAAAGATACATGCCGAATATGTGTCCAACTGCAGATGAAAATGGCTGCAGAGCAGGATGAAACCAAGAAGAAGGCTCTAGTAACAGAAAAAACATTACACGTTGCTAAAGCCGAACAAGCACGAACATGTCTTTATGAGGATCAAATGACTGTTTGCGATGAAAAGTGTGTGCAACATTCGATCTTCAAAAAGCGCTTCCGTTTCCAAAGGTATCTACATCAGCAGCATACTATAAAAAAATCTGTATGTTTATAATGTAGGAATCCATTCTTCTAATGAACAAACGGGATTCATGTATATGTACGACGAAACAAAAGCATTTACATAGCAGTCATAAACATATTGTTTTGTACTCTGATTCTTGCACCGGTCAGAATAGGAACATTAAATTATCACTGTCTTTACTAAAATTAGTGCAAGATCCTCGAATGGCTGTCGAAACTATAGATCACAAATTCCTGGTATCAGGACACTCGTATTTGCCAAATAACGCAGATTTTGGCGTTATTGAAGAGGCAAGTCGCAAGAATACACATATTTAGTCGCATCAACACTGGATGGATATTGCACGGACTGCTAAAAAGCAGGGTCCAAAATTTATAGTTTTTGAAAGAAAAGAGAAGATTTTTCTCTACACAAAAACTTGGAATTAGCAATACAGAATCGAAACAAAAACTGTTAATGGATACGCATTCAGTTGGCTGAATATCCGTTGGTTAAGATTTGAGAAGACATCGCCGACTTCATTCAAATTTAAACAGATTTTGAATGAAGCTGTTGATTTTGATGAAGTAAATCTTAGTAAAGCTGTGTGTGGTCGACCAAGAACTTCACTTAATATAGAACAAGAACAATTGTATCCAACAAGGCGAATTATGACAGACTCAAAAAAACCGCACATGATGGATTTACTGCCCTATATACCGCCAATATACCATACATATTTAGAAAACCAACCGATTGCATCCAAAACAAGATACAATGTTTTATCATATCTGCATCACAATCTTTAGTTATCGTAGTAATAAGCGTTACAATATGCCGTGTTTCGTGCACGGCGTGTTAATACATTTATTGACTAATTTTCATCGACAATGAACGTGAGGCAGTACTAATTTTTATTCAAATAAATATTAAATGAACACTTACTTATGCTAGACATTCTCAGTTACTAAGAAAATTGCTACAACTTTTGGGTGGTACTCCAATATATACGGCCTTGTTGAATGAATGAGATTTTCCTGCAAAGATTTCTATCAGACGTACACAACATTTTTTGCCTCGTCTCAAAATTGTTCTTTACAAGATCTTGTCAGTACGGCAGATCATATTTTAGATATCCCTTCACAAATAAAAAATTGTGACACATGAATAATCATTTCATAATTCTCGACCGACTAAAAACAGGTTGCAGAATTATCAAACCATGTTTCAATTTTATAAAATTTTCGACAAGTACCTATGTATACTTTACATATCAAGTTTAATCATCGTGATCGTTCCAGTTAAGATGAAATCGACCAGTACAGGGAACTGATCATAATAGATATTTATGCTGGTACCATAATTATTCCTCAAGCTAAAGCCCAAAAATATATTACAGTAATAGTAATAGTAGTAATAGTAATAGCTATAGTAATTTATTGGTGTTGATACAATTGTTTACACAGGTCATAATATTAAAACACAGAAAATCAATAATACAATAATACAATAATAATGCAATCGAAAAATATCAAACTCGGGCAATAAAAAATCTTCTATTGAATAGAGGAATTTTAGAGGATTATACCTTGTAAGTGCGAAACGAGTCCCAGCAGGATTGTTGGCGACCTGCAATAATGTGTCCCTATTAGGTCAGTTATTATTCGTAAGAGATTATAATTGTGGTAATCGTTTTCTAGTTGATACCTTAGTTCAGATCATCATTTTAGCTATTCATCAAAATTTTGCTAATACCCATTAAACTGATAAGTTTGCATATTTTTATTATTCTTTTTTTAAAGCGATGTCTGTGTTATTTTTTTTTTGTTTCATTGGAGCAAAATGATTGTAACGGCCTGAACTAGATGATTTAACACGCAAATGAAGTGATATTGTATTATCTGGTTCTCTTATTAATAGATTGCAACAACTATTAATGGTACGGTGATTCCTACGTACGGAATAACAAAATTGAGGATTATCATAGGTTATGTTAGGTTAGGTTAGATTAGGTTAGGTTAGGTAAGGTTAGATTAGGTTAGGTTAGGTAAGGATAATTGAGGATTAACATTGGTTTGAATAAAATTTTCATTGGGAAGTTCAAGTCACTCATTCAACTTTTGGTGCAGAATTTTTGAGACATTTCCATATCGCTGTGGATTTGTACAACAACCGGTTATTGGATAATCCTAATCTTGTGTATCATAGTACTGTCGACAATAGTTATAATAATAATAGTAATTCAGTAATTTTGTCAACTCTAACAAACTCAAATAACTTAATTTATACAAACTTAATAAATGAATTTCCAAGCCTTAGCGAGTCAGTCAATAATGTATCATGAATACATTATATCATGAATAACATGCATATCATTGCCCATTCTATTAAAACTGTTCGAGCTTCAGATAATAGTAAACCTCGTAGATGATCTCCAGAAAATCTTTGGCCGTTTAGGTTTTATAAGATCCTCGTCTAGTTTTTGGGCGACACCATTATATGTGGCTCCTAAAGAAAAGAATGCTTGATGGCTTTACGGATATTACAGAGCATTCAGTAAAGTTACTTCCCTGATATCCTTCCTTAAATTCCCTGATTCAAAATGTATCAAATAAAGTTACACTTTTTTAATTTTCAAACTGTTTTCATTGTTCGCAACAACTGTTTCGCCACACGGTGGCTTTTTCAGGCAAAGATATGATCATTTCATCATCAGATTACAATTGAACCTAAAGATGTTCACAAAACTGCCAATATAACCCCTTTTGGTTTTTATGAATATACAATGATGAATTTTTGTTTACGCAATGCAGCACACACATTCCTGTGGTTCATAGACTCTATTTTAAGAGGTTCCTCGTTTTGTTTTTCACATTTAGATGACATTTAAATTTTCAGTAAGGACACAAATAGACAATTTGAACATTTAAGGGTTATATACAAAGACCAACTACTTGTATGTATTCAAATTATCCCCAATAAATGCATTTTTGGTGCAGACAAATTACGTTATTTTAGACACACTATTTCCAGTTTAGGTATTAAACCATTACCGGCTATAGTTCTTCCTTTCCGACTCTATTTTAAGAGGTTCCTCGCTTTGTTTTTCATATTTAGATGACATAAAAAAAATTCAGTAAAGACACAAAAAGACAATTGGAACTTTTAAGGGTTATACTACAAAAACGAACTACTTGTTTGTATTCAAATTAACCCCAATAAATGCATTTTTGGTGCAGAAGAATTACGTTTTTTTATACACAATATTTCCAGTATAGGTATTAAACCATTACCCGCTAAATTTCTTCCTTTCCGAGACCTACTGCTCGTAAAGTATCGAGCGTTCAACAAAAATCAACGACGAAGTTGGCATTGCCAATCTCAAGTCATGTTGGCTGTTATGCTTACATGTCAGATTTGATTAGTACTGACATGTATTCTTAGTACAGACATGACTTGAGATTGCCAACGTCATCTTCGTCGTCGATTTTTGTTGAATGCACAATATTACAACGCTTCATTGGAATGGAAAATTTTTATCATCGTATCAATAAGTCATGTTTAAACTCCTGAGCATCTTAGCTCCTTTAGCATCTCTTGCAGCTTCTTTATTCCCTAATTATGAAACAAAAATATGATCAGAAGTTTGTATTTATGCTTTTATGACTATCATAATTTCTTTAGCGAATTGTGCAATATTATGTTTTCCAGACGATTCTGCTCAATTAAGCGTTATGGTAGATGGTTTTCATTTTGTTGCAGGAACAGTTTTACAACAAAATAATTCTTCAGGAATATTGTAACCAATTTATTAATTTTCTAAGACTTTTACCAAAACTGAAAAAGTACAGCACTTTCGGACGCCAACTTTTGGCAGTATATTTAACAATTATGAAATTCATATATTATTTAGGTCCTAAATTCACGGCCTTTACTCATCATACGTAATTTCATACGTATAATCATACGTAATCCTGTACTTTCTGTAATAAATTCGAATTCAGATCGTGTTTCAGGTAGAGAATACAGACATGATTTATTACACAATTCACTTCCGATATTAAATTTGTTCCTGATTTAGAGATTGAAATAAGTTACCCGATGGTTTACGTAATTACAACATAATGGCATAATTACGTAATTTACAACGTAATGGCCAGACGAACCGTAAGAGAACTTCAAAGAACATGGATGGATTATGATTTATGATACAACTTTAAACACTAAAAAATAAATAATAAAAATACTAGTATTCCCAGTACTACTAAAAGGTTTCGCATCATGGACAATTAAAACACTGAATAGACAGAAAACTGATACATATGAGATGTGGTGCTGGAGACGAATACTACGCATCCCATGGACAGCACACAGAACTAAGATATCTATTAGTAAAGAAATTATGAACCCTGTGACTGTCACAGACTGTCTTTGTAAGAATACTGAAAATTATCGGCCTCATCAATAGAAGAGGTGAAACTGGCAGTACAGAGAAAAATGGAAGGAAAAAGACCGAGAGGAAGATCACCGAAAAAATTGACTAACACTATCAAGGTAACAACGAACAACACGATTACACAAACAACAAAATAGTCCAGGAACAGGAAAAGATGGCGAGATATTGTACGAAGAGCGACAGCAAAAGTGTGAACCGTAATCACGACTCCTCTTGAAACAGAGAAAACGAAGAAGAATAAGAATTACAACAAATGCAGTCGGAAGATGATGAACTACAAAACATTTTAAATAACAATAATCACATTCTTCAAATAGAGAACTGTACCATTCCAAAGTATTCGACACAATGTACCATATACGATGTTTCTTTAGGCTAAATCCTTTAGCTTTAATACTTGGATGTGTTGAACTGTGATGTTTCTTTAGGATTTAAAAGACCTTTTATTTCTCAATGTTTGACAGATGATACAACGTCTTCTTTACATGGTGTATAAGGAAGACGTTGTATCATCTGTCAAACATTGAGAAATGAAAGGTCTTTTAAATCCTAAAGAAACATCACATTTCAACACATCCAAGTATTAAAGCTGTAAAGCAATTAATATAAGCACGGTGTGTTTTAAAGTTGCCTCTTAACAACATCATTATTGACCAACTTTGACCAACAATACACATCAGGTAGTTCAAATTTTAATTGAAATAAATATTAAATGTTCACTTGTACAATTGTTGGAAATATTTAACCAGAAGCCAGAAGCTACATACGCCTTATTATTGGTTACTTAGAAACTGGTAGTTTCAACTTCAGAATTTCGTTGATGACACTGACGTCTATAGCAGATGACATGATGCAACAAATGCCAACCCTCTCTATGTTAACGATTTTAAAATGACATCCACGCGTACCTTCCATGAAACTAAACGGTTACTATTTTTTCTTGATTTCCATATTGTGGTGTAGGCAATAATAGGGAACAGGTAGGTGTTTCAAATTTTAATTGAAATAAATATTAAATGTTCACTTGTACTATTGTTGGAAATCCGAAAACCAGAAGCCAGAAGCTACATACGCGTTATTATTGGTTACTTAGAAACTTGTAGTTTCAACTTCAGAATTTCGTTGATGACATTGACATCTATATCGGATGACATGATGCAACAAATGCCAACCCTCTCTATGTTAACGATTTTAAAATGACATCAACGCGTACCTTCCATGAAACTAAATGGTTACTATTTTTTCTTTATTTCCATATTGTGGTGTAGGCAATAATAGGGAACAGGTAGGTGTAGATGTAAGTAGGTATATAATAAGCAACAATGTATGATATACGTGCGAGGGTGCTTGAAAATCTCTCTTATGAACTTGTACCGTGCGATCTACAATTATTTAGATAAGAGGTGGCTATGACTGTACCAGAGTTAGAGTTAACGAACCTGCCAAAACAATTTGAAGAAGGATTTGGATATGCATCCCTACGAAATACTGGCCTAGTATGAATTGCTGCAGACATACTTCCAACATCTCAAGGGCTTCTTTTATCTAAATAATTGTTGATCACACGGCATATCATAATATGCTAATATATATTATTTATACATGGAATGAATGTTTCTATTAAATTTACACATATTATGAAGAAGTATCTACAAAATTGGTAACACTAACCTTCAACCAGAGTAACTAACACACTCAAAAATGTCATTTACAAAATTAGATTCATGAGCATATGCTATCTCCTGGATAGAAATGCCTAAAGAAGCTTAGAAACTACCAACCTAATTATAATCTACTTGTAGACATTCAAAGCCGGCCGAAAATTATTCGCAACTTTATTAGAAGACGAAAAAGTCGGCTCTCACCATCGTAATTTTGTCAACAATTTGTGTAAGTTTGACAAGCATACACATAAATCACAAACCCCCTCTTTGTGGCTATGGGTATCAAATTGCTGCCAGATTCTTAAAGTCTTGCCAGAATTCGCCCGCGTAAACTAGGATGTATTGCCTAGTTACATAATTTTGATGACTTCACGCTTACACCGAGACGCCTTGGTCGTATGCCAAACAGAACTCCTTATTTACGTCCAGCTAAGGCTTAAGTGATAAAGACACGAGTTGTGAACATCTGTGCAATTTTGCGAAACAAATGAACACAATTAAGATGGAGAATGAGAAATTCATATGAAAGTTGATATACAGGGTGGCCTAGCCTCGCGCGGACCATTGCTGCTAGACTAATGAAAATTTAGGAAAACATCTGATTCGAAGTTATTGGACACTTGATCTACTACCTTTTAAAATTATTTTTGAGTATATGGAGTGTACCATAAATCCGGGACACAAAATTTGGTCTCTTTTTAAAATTGATCACCCTGTATATTATTTAATTTTTAGAATCTAATTTGTGTGGGCTTCGCAAATCATTTTTATTTGTTGAGATCAGATGCAACGTGTAATTCACATTGTCGTGACCAATAACTTCCAATCAGATATTTTCCTAAATTTTCATTAGTCTAGCAGCAATGGTCCGAGCGAGGATAAGTGGGCCACCCTGTATATGACAAACGAGAATTTTTGAGAGATATTCTTGTTTGTTTTCATATATACGTTGTGTATCTATTGCGTTATCTACAAAAATATTAAGAAATTGCATTTATATAGGTATATACAAAAATAATCATGCCTTTTTATAACACATGAAAAGGCTGATAGTGGAAGACAGACAATGTTGTATGGTATAGACCTAGAAGACAAGCACCCAAGCAATGAATAGATCAAATGATGAGTTTTTGGAAGAATTTTCGGAAATGTGCAATTTTAACTCGAAATGACTTTAAACTATTGACCTCTAACCTCTAACCTCTAATTATGGGTTTTGTCTCCGGACTAAGTGTCCGATGACAAATGACTAATTTGTCCCAAGTAAAATTTATCCCCCATCCTCTCTAAAATATTCGATTCTGTCAAAATAAAATCAAAAAAATACTTTTGGCAACCTGTATATCGGGAATAGCCTGTTAGAGATAATATTCATAACAAATATCGTCACTGTATTTTATAAAATTACTACTAAAATTATATAAGTTTTCTAATTTTATATTTACTAAACAAACAAAGTCAGATTGAATTAAATTATTTTAATCTAAACCAATATTTCTTTTTTTCATTTATATTTGAATGATATACCTAATCATCTTTCACAACTGACTTTTTTACTTATTTACATGTATCACAACTCTTGATTATTCAATTGACTTTATTAGAATTTAAAAATGCACAGAAAGTGAAAAAATGTAAGTGCTCAATCGATCCCGATATGCATTACTTAGTATTGAATCGCAAACGTCATTTGACAGAAGCAATTTCCTATGCTCCCATTCCGAAGTGAGAGTGTGGCGAATGTTTCCCTTATTTCCTTTGCCACTTCAATTCCTAATTATCTGCGTTCGACTGAGGAAAGCACTAATTAGAATCATACGCGCCGATTAATCAGCATCGTTAATTAGTTTCAAAAGACGTGCGAGAATTAGCAACAAATAGAAATTGCCATGTAGAAAATTTACAAAACACTTTTCTTAGATGCAATATACACTTTCATATTTTGTTTTAATAATAGATCCCATAATAAACTGATTAACAGTTAAGAGTTAAGATATTAGGCATTTCTAATTATGTGTTTTATAGTTATTATGCGATTTTTTGTTACGATGTAGAGGAAAGTTGAATGGTCGATGGTATGATAAATATTACTTTACTACAATGGTGGTATAAGTAGGGAATAATATACTGTTTCGAAGCAACATCATATATATATATATATATATATATATATATATATATATATATATATATATATATATATATATATATATATGTTTATATCTAGCGCAGTAATCCTAATAACTGAAAATGATCCATTAGTATTGCATGAGTCTAAAATTACACTAATGAGCCTCGGGTTTACGTCGACTACTTCATTAACCTACGGTTTGAGTTCTTTGAGCTCTACATCTAATCTAGGTGTTATATTTAATTTCTGTATAGACTTTGTAATGTATATTTTTAGAACGGCCAAAGTATATTTTTTCACAACATACCCACGAATAGTCCTGGTGGATTTCTGGTTTTATTAAAGACAGGCTGTTAAGCTGTGCGGTTATCTTAAATGATCATGTTTCATCAAAAAATCTTAAGGATGTCCGCGTTCGAAATGGAGATAAATTCCGCATTTTTTAAGTATTTTATACAGACTGCGCATCTTTCAAAACATTGTTATGCCCGTCTGCGGCATCCCAATCGGTTTGCCGGTACTTCATCTATATCTACTCAATTCGTCTGCATGTATTTACTATATCTGCTATATATCAAAAACCAGCCGTGAATTATGCGAATTAATAAAACCACATCTTCTTCATTATTTAAAACAGCTTAGAGCACTTGAAAATATATAAATAGAGAGAGAAACAATCTTTATTAGGCTAGCGACCCTTTATGAGGTCGTTGTGCCTTATATAAATAAATACTGAAAGTATAACCATTTCAATTTCATAATTTAAATTTACTTAATTAATTGAAATAAAAACCTTGTTTATTGATCTTATTAAAAAAACCTTATTAATTGAAATAGACAAGGATTTTTTCATATCATTCTCCCACGCCAGAAAATTGATAGTTCCTTTAGTGCTGACGGTTGCCATGTAACTGAGAAATAACAGTACTGGAATATTACATTCCTGGCCTAGGCTGGCAATGAATTATTCCAAGAGGTCTATAGCAAATATTTTCTTCTTAGATCTTCTATATGTTTACGAAACGTTGCAAAAAATTGAGACGGAAATATATCACTTCCTGAACTAACCACGCATTATACTATAATGATATATTAATATGCAGCTAAAAATAGGATTAAAGAACTTACACTCCAACTTAAAAAATGGAAATAAATAGGCAAATTCCAAAAAGTATCACTAAATTTCATTTCAAGTCAATCATTAAAATAAATGCCATTTATGGTATCTTTTCAACTAGAGTTTGGAATACTTTAACATTAAAATACTAATTTGAGGTAGTAAAAGTGGAATATTTCATAACAAGGGTGGAAATAATATTTCAACATTAAAAGTTGTAAGTCAATTTATTGAAATTGTAGATGTTACTTTTATCGTTATTATAGATCTTAAGAGAAACATGTTCACAAATCGTGGCTGCAATTCCAGAACTGGTCTTTGTCGAAGTGGAAATAGGGTTATTATCTACTTTAACCTCTTCAATATTGAATGCAGAACAATCTTGACTCCGCTATTTAATTTATAAATTACATTTCCTAACTTATTGCACAAATTGCTATTCATTTGCTCTATTAAATTATTGTAGTCTGAATCCTACATGTTGAACATTGGCTTCGGCCTTTGGCTTAAACATATTTGTCATATTTAAATTTTGGAGTAATTAATCGTATTCACATAATATAGAAACTTAATATACTGTGACCGCCAAAAAGTCGGCATCATAAAAAAACTTTTTTATTATAATTTCTTTTAAACTTTTTTATGGCATTCATTTGTGCTTGTCTAAAAACCCTATTAGAACCTAGCAGATATAGGAAGTGATTTTTACTTACGTATAAAAACTGGTTTTTCAAAATTATGAAGATCGAAATTGTGTTAATTTTCAGAAATCACACTAGATATCAATGACTTTTTTTAATTGCGCGTTAGTTTTAGGTTATTGAATCACTTAAAGGTCATAAGTTTTTTGTTTCCTGTAACTTTTGCAAAAATTTGATTTTTAATGTTTTTTCATATTTTCAAGATTTCACTTTCCAAATCTATTTTTTAAATTTCATGTCGGATTTGATAAAAACCCAAAAAAATAGTATCCGTAGAAAAACAATACGAAATATTAATTTTTTCTTTACAATTTTTATTAGTTACCTAAACGTTATATCACTGCATAGTTTCTAGGTTTTTGATGCAAGGTGTTTCTTGGGAGAAATATTTTTTAATGATAATTAATATTTATTTAACTAGCTTCTAAAAATATGAATCTACTCGTGTTAATGTTTTAGTTCTACAAAAACTCTATAGGTGTTCTTTTAGAAAGACCTATTTTTTGTTTTGTTTTTTTGGAATATCAAGTGGAGCAGACCTTTCAATTATTCAGCAATCTAAAACTAACACGCAATAAAAAAATCTCATTGATATCTTGCGTGATTTCCGAAAATTAGAACTAATTCGATTTTCATAATTTTGAAAAACAAGATTTTCAAGGAAAAAGAGATCCAGTCACAACTTTGATAGGTGACATTTTTTCATAATCATACATTATAATGCGGAATTTTTGTTGCTGTGTTGGTTAAAAACATAATTTCTATTAATATTAGTTTACAAAGAGTATTATTTTCAAGACATCATTTATTATTAGAAAATTTGTAAATCTATTATCGTTAGCAATGTAAAACAAAACCATTTTTTCAGAATTTTGTGAAAATATTGAGGAACCAGTGCCAGTTATTATTCCATCAGTTTCTTCATCAAACACTGCAGGATGCAGAGCTAGTGAACCTTCCACTAGTACTCAAATAAGTGAAATAAGTGAAGATATATGCCAGAATATTGAAACGAAAAGATATAAGCAGCTAGCCGTAAGCGGTCGAGGGATGAAAACCCCTGGAAAAGAAACGTGAGGAAAATTACGAAACTTAGAAACAGTGGAACACCCTACACTTCACGCAAAGGTAGATCTATACCAGGAAAAATATTTAATACAAATTACGATTGCAAGTGTGCACAGAATTGTAGAGGCACAGTAACAGAGGAGTAATGCAGAGCTTTTTTTTAATTTATTCTGGGCGCTTAAAGATTTTTCAAAGCATAATACATTTCTGCGAGGCTGTGTGAAAATAAAAATATCGAAGAGAAGGCACATTTGTAATGGAAGTAGAACCCCTAAGTCACGTAGTTTTGAATATTTTCTTGATTTGAAAAATGAAAGCATTTCAGTATGCAAGAATTTTTGTTTTTGCAACCATTAATCTCAGTTGGGGAAGAGTATATAGGTGCTTATCAAAACCTGTTATACACACATTAAAGCATCCCTCATGTAACAGAATTGATGATTCTGAGGCCAGATTGCATATATAGCCATTTCCTGCATTTTGTAGCCATTACACATGTCATCATTATCCAAACAGGGAATATTTAAATTCCAACTGACAGTAAAGAATATGTATGACTTGTTTGTGGAAAAATTTACATCAGAAGGCAAAGCACCATGTAGCGAAAAATATTATTACAACTTGTTCACCACAAAGTATAACCTGAATTTCAAAATCCCCCATAAAGACACATATAAGATATATGACGAATAGAATATTGCTTTGCATTCAGAAAAATGTTCTATAATTAGAGCTACACTAGAAACTCAAAGACAACTTCATCTTTCTAATGCAGACAAAATCAGAATTGACTTAAAGAAGGGTGCTAAGGAAAGTTTCTGATAATAAATGTTTCTACTTTTGATTTACAGAAAGCTCAAGTGTTCCCAAAACGGTCCATGTCTAATGCTCATTGTAAGACAAATTTATACATGAATAATTGCGGTGTCCACTCAATTAAATCTGGCTGTGATGTATTCCAGTGATGTATCTATTGAATGACACAGAAGGTGGCAGAGGTTCTCAGGAAATAACCACGGTATTTGATAAAAATTTAAAAGATAACGCTAAATAATGCAGTAACATCTAAACTCTACTAAATCTAAACTCTACTAAGACGCCTGGGGATGGCAAAACTGTGATAAATGTCTCACTTCAAATGCTAAAGTTATGTAATGATCCTTCGATGACTGTCAATACAATACGCATAGTATTCATGGTTTCTGGACATTTTAATCTGCCGAATGATACAAATTTTAGGGTTATAGAAAAAAAGTAGTAAAAACAGCTCTAATATAGGGCCCCAACGATTGGATTTTCAGTCATTGAGTTTAAATTCAATGATCATCAGCGGTCATTACTAAGAGAAAACTAACCTGTAAAGTAACACTTTAAGGAAATAGACATCAAGAAGAATAAAATTGGTAGAAGTTTGTCTTCATTCGCAACAGTGAAACAAGAATAACTGTACAATGATAGTCGTCCTCAACTGATATTAAGAAAAAATATATGATCTCATTACTTCCTTTCATACCTCCTATTCACTATAGCTTTTATAAAACATTACCGGTTCTGGACCCTGAAGAACATGAATATCATGTGAGTAATAATCTCAAATAATATGAAATATGAATAACAAGTTCAATAATAATATTTAGGCCCAGTTGCACGATCGTGAATTATTTATGATCTAGGTTCAGTTTCTAAGGATACCATTGTATTAACAAGTGTATCCTAGGTAACTGAACCATTGTCAAGGATGATCTACGATCGTACAACTATGCCTAAATCTGTTTCATGAGTTGAACTAGTGTTTTAAGCTACTAAAACTTTTTAAATAAAATGGAATTTTGAAACTAAACTCTAATTTTTGTTAGTATTTTATCCATGTTACCTGATATTATTGTTTGTTATTTGTTAAAGTACTTTCTGGTATCTTTCAATACTAGTTTCGGCTTAACATTAAACCATCATCAAGGGTTTTTGTAAATTAAATTACATTTTTGAAGATTATATTTGACTTTAATTTACAAAAACCCCTGATGATGGCTGAATGCTAAGACGAAGCTAGTAGGAAAAAAAATACTAGAAGATCCCAGAAAGTACTTTGACAAATAACAAATAATAAACTTGTATTATTACTTTTTCATACCTAAATAAAACATTAGACGGACTTTGTTATATAGCGGGAAAAATAATTCAGAATGAAACTGATCAAGCCCAAATTTCTCTGAGAAATCTAAATTTAAAGCTAAACTGATCAAAATTTCTGAAAAAAAACGAAAGAAAACAAAAAATAACGATATTTTCTTACTAATACTGACAATTATTATTTCAATTCATATGGCAGGGAATTTTTAATTGTCTCTAAATCAAATGCTGTTTTTTCTCGAAACAAACTAAAGTTAATTTGGTTCATTTTCCTTCTGACCCACTCATATATGCGAATCGATGATCAGTAAATGATATTTTAGTAATGGATTATTTAATTGATTAATTTATATTCATCTCGATAAATACTTCAATCACAACAATCACACTCGTCATTAGAGCTAGCTAATAATTCAATTTTTACATATTCTGAACTAAAATATGGTTAAATAAAAAAGTCCTGTACTTCGTTAATATTGTTAAGATTTATTTAATTGTAAATTATTTATTGTAATATTTGTATTAAAATCTATTTTAGTTTCGCCTGATGATGGATTAAACACCGAATCCAGTCGCAAATACAAAATTTAACTTAACTAAGGAAGTAGTTTTTTGTAAATTTAAATTGACAACCTTACTATGAGAAATCTATGTAATAAAATATGTTTATTTTTGTTAAATATTATAAGAATGATTTTTTTATGTATTAATATATAATTCCTCCGGATTTGTTGATTTAGATTAGGTTGATAATAGTCGACCACCGAATTCGTAAATCCCGAAAGTGACAGTTCGTCAACTATATGTATATCATCGTATATCATCAAACTGCAGCGTTTAAATCACTCGATAACGTTTAAGACGACTTCCAATACAACCAGCATAATTTCTGCCATTAGCCGCATGCTTTACTGTTGCTCCTCAAGTGTTTTAATGGTGTTTAGATGAATTAATTAAAATTACGAGGGCACTACAAAGTGATTTTTCTATTTAGGTGACACGCAAGAATTCAGTAGCCCTCGTTCTCCGCTACTCGTATATTTTTAACACTACGAAGATGCCGATAAGTTCAGTCTTCATGTTAAACTAAACTCTTCGAATTTAATATATATATGAAGTCTACACCATAATTACTATATATATATATATATATATACCTACTTGAAGTTAAAAAATGTTAGTATTTATACGTTTAAATACGGATTTCAAGGAAATCCTCACAATTCGTGGAACTTTGTTTCACTTCGCTTCAGTGCCTTATTTTCTGAAATGAACATAAAAAAAAAGTTTCAAATATGATATAGAAAATAAATTTTCCTCGCGGTATATGGGGTTAGTGTTAAACTTCAAACCATTTTGGTAACCCTGTTTGATTTTAAGAAAATTATTGCTTTATCGACTTTAAGTCAATTAGGTTTAATAATAAGAATTTTAGGTTCATTTGATTTATGATGGGGAGATACCGTTTGAAGTTACACTAAATAAAAATAATAATCCCTAAATATCAACCAATTTCACTGATTTTTTTTCTGGTAGGTTGTTTTTGGGTGTAACACAAAAATTTGGGGATGACTCAAAAATATTAAAAAAAATCAATAAAACATGTTTAAGCACCATTCTTATCCCTATCTATATGTCTATATAGCATTTAGGGATTGTAATAATAATTGTCGGTTTAGAGGTAAAACTCATTAAGTAACAATTGAATAGTTTATTTCACAAACCCGTTAAGTGCACTCTTTCAAATTTTTGGGATACAAAGAAGTTCATATTTTATATATTGTTATTAAATATCCCATAAAAAGGAATGTCCCATAAAATGGAATGAAAGAGAAAATGCAGACAAATATGCGTGTTGATTACTGATATACCGTATTCCGTAAAAATAAATAAAATCATCGAAATGTCTGTTGACGCGTTTCTGAAATATACGATTCAATTATACTTTTAATATTGATGTAGAAGGAATTTTGTTTTTCTTATACCAAGTTATTAATAATATATCTTACATACTCAGAAGTATTAAAATGTTAGTTTGTGATTTTTATAAAACCATCATCAAAATCAAAATCAAAACATATCCATGAGTTACACGCTCAAGATCATTATTTTGCATTCACATATCTTAAAAAACTTATTTTCAACACATGTTGGGCTTCACGGTTTGATGCCACAGTAAAATCGAGGTGTTAAAAGGTTTATTCCACGTGCTTTCAGTAGCGAGCATACGTCGGTGATTTCGAAAGCTGGAAGAGGGTTGGGATCAATTAGGACACGTACAAATGCAAAGCCATGAAACAAACAATCACGCCTAGTTGATGTTACGGGAACGGTTCGACCTAATTTCCCACTGGAATTGACGCGAATTTATGAGTTGCTTAGAATTGTAAACTTCATGGCTATAATTACATTTCGATTTTCTTACGAATGTAAATAATCTCAGTAACCAAAATATAAGGCCTAACAACTAAATATAATCGATGATATGTAATGTATACTACAGTTTACGCATTTATCTGAGAATATGATAAAATATAACGTTTTCAAACATAATTGTTATAATATTATATCTATAAACAATCATATTATAGATGTGGTAAATTTCTGGAAGAGAGATTCTGTTTTGAAGTATAATTTTATTATCTTTTACTTTTTTTTTTATTCTGGCATTGTTAAAATTTTGATAAGCCGTACTTCGATAACTCAATAAAATAGGGCATGCGTTCATATGATACATTTTACTCAACATGACCCACCCACTGCCTTTTTCGATAACTTCGATAGTTTCGATACAAGATCATCTTGTATTTTACAATCTAGAAAGGAAAGCGATATAGAAATGTTAATGCATACTTTTTGTATTCTTCGTGTCTTATCTTAAATGATTTCAAAATTTTCATGAAATGTTTGTATGCTTTAAAAATTATTATAAAAACAAATTAGTTTGCATTGTATGCAGGTGAAATTTTCATTAAGTTATGTATATACACTTTGAAATTTCAAACTACATTGAGGTTTATTGACTAAAGATATTCATAATTTAAGTTTCTAAGCTTTCAGAATTTCAATGACGCTAATTTCGTATGCCATTAACAATAATTTGTAAAAATATTAGTACTGCTCAATTTCCAAGATTTTTTAATACTGTGAAATTTTCTAGAATTTTTTCAATGCTGTAAACTTTTCATCATTTCTTTATACGCTATAGAACCTTTTTTGATATTTTTGTTGTGAAATTTTCGTGAAACTGTTATAAAGTTTGAGAATTATTGGCTAAAGTAGATTTTTCTGTATAAAATGTCTGACTTCCTCGTGCCAGATAATGACTTCCTCGTGCCAGTATACAATTGAATCGTTTATTTTAGAAACTGGTCAAGTGCACCTTTTCAAATTGTTCGGAAACAAAGAAAACTTATATCATTCATATTTAAACAGATTTTGATGATGCCTGTAATTATATTATAATATTTCTCCCTTAATTGTAAAAAAATATTGAAAATATTGCAGTTGACTCGTTTCTGCAATAAAATAAGATTTTAATGTAGAAACATATATTTTTAATGGTAATTTCCTGCTTTTTTTGTGGTATTATGATTTTTAACAAAGAAGACACTATTATAAACTATATTTTTTTATTGGAACACAGAATAAAACACAACATTTTCCGTGTTTTCATTAAAATTCAATAAAGAAATTTAAACTAATTTTCTGATTTGTTAAATACACCAAACTAGTAAGCAATGGTAAGTAATGGTAAACCAATCGTAATTGTTATCATGGTATTAGTATTATACAAAATAGCACATGACTTTTACTGTGGAAATTTAAATTTACTGCAGAAACACGCTATGTGATTTCGCTTGCCAGGTTTCTGCACTAAACGCGATATTCATTGTAAATTAGATCATAGAGAAAGTTATATTGCAGAAAAATATGCCCTGACAATAGGAGATAATAATTCCCCAAAAAAAGAAAAATCCATAAAAATGTCTGTTGATCAGTTTCTGAAATAAACGATTCAATTTGAAAATTATATAAAAAAAATATTTTTAATATGAGAAGGGAAACGATATGGAAATTTTAATTCATATTTTCTGAAATCTACATGAAATGATTCAAATTCTTTCAGAATTTATTTGCATTAAAAACCTTTCATGATTGAAATAATCATTAAAATATATTAAAATTCAGGGCATATTCTATAAAAAATGAAGCAAAATTGTATACAATTTTATTTGGTACTGTAAATTTTTGACTTAAAATTTTCAAAACTCGGCAACAATACCAGAATTTTCAAAATTCGCGTTATATTCACTAAAACGATCTTCATTAAATTCATTCAAGTTCAAGGATATTTTTGGTATTTCACTATATCAAGTTTTTTTTTTAATATATTTATATTTTGATTTGATATTACAGAATGATGCAATTGTAGAAATTTGGCATCATTCATAATGTTTGATTTTCAATTTCAATTATAAAAACAATTCATCAATATTCAATGACTTTTTTGGTATTTCTAAAGTTGTAAATTTCCAAAACTCTCCACCAAAACCATCCAAAATAGCAAAATTTAAGTCATACACAATAAAATAGTCTTCCCTTAAACACAATCTATTTCTATTTGATCTATTTCCGAAGTTTTTTTGGAGTGTTTCTTCTGGAATATTTCTTTATTTTTGAATCGTTTTCACTTGTTGATCTTTCAGTCGAGATTCATTTATTGATTAATATTCACAGAATTTTCTTCTTTTTTTAATTTGTTGTATTTACTTTTCATTACAAACTTAGTAAAGTACATATAATAAAAAACATAATAGACCTATTGAATATTGACCTACAGAATATCGATTTTTTTTAAATATGGCATCATTGACAATGTTTGATATTCAATTATAAAAACAATATACATACAATATACATACAATATTGTTCCTTGACTTCTTGGTATATCTGAAGTTCTAAATTTAGAAAACCCTTTTAACTTCTAAACTTCTAAAGAAAAATTAATGTTGTAGACATGTGTTTTTTAATTTTTGGTCATTATTGAATTTTGAATATATTTAAATACAGGGTGTCCAAGTTAAGGATCAAGAGCATTGGGATCTCTGAAACCGTATAAGTTAGAAAGGCGGTTAAGTTAGAAAAAGTACTGTAATTTAGTGGTCAGTAAAATTCCGGTGAGAAAACCCGAAAATTCCGCTTACTTTCGGAGATATTCGACAAAATGCGAAATTTTGCGATATCGTTTTTATGTTTTGCTGAAGTTATTTGAAAAGGTTGAATAATAAACAAAAGGCACTTTCTGATTGCCATTTTTTGTAGCTCTACAAGACAGCGTTTATAAATTTTCAGTACAACGTTTCGTTTCGAAGAAATCATCATCAACTTTATATTTTTATATGGCCCGTAAATAAAGTACACCCTGTATCAAATAGCATTTCCTATTACGAATACACCGATTTATATCACAGTATGATTTCTTATGTTTTTATACAGAAAAAAAGCTTGTATACATTTCGATCATTTGGATGCAGTAGGCGTTGAAATGAGCGACGAATACAAAATGTATTACCTAATTTTATGATTTCATGTTTAAATATACAGAACAATTCTGATAATACCACAGTAAAAAATAATAACTATAATGTTTCAACGTTTAGCAACTATTCTTGTTAAATTAATTTTTGTTACTATTTCGGTACATATACTGGGTTAATAGTATGTAAAACTTTTTGTTTCGTCGCCATTAAATGAACAGAACAAATAATAAGTGTGGTCCTAAATAGCTAGAATGTTTCAATGTTTGACATTATTCTAGGTATAAAGGTATCAAAATGTGCAAAATTTTCAAACGATACTATCAAAATTAATTCAATTTGCAATAGCAACTAAACTAAAACTAACCAGACTAAAACAAATAAATTGTAAGGTTGTCAAATACTGTCAAATTTTAATCATATACAAATAATGCACATAGTGACATTTTTAGTTTTTAGACTGTGTAGGCTAACTATTATGAGGTAAAAGAAAATATCTCTATACCGTAAATAAATAATTATTTTATATTAGTGTTATTTAACGGCAGGTAGCAGTTCATATTTCAGCCATTATTTGAGCCATCAGTTCTCCATTGTTTCATTTTGTTAACTTCTTGAAATATGAAACCGTAAATAGATAATTACTTTATATTATTATTATTAAACTCCAGGTAGCATTTGATATTTCAGCCATTATTTCGCCCATAACTTGTCCATAGTTTCATTTACTCAATTTCTTGAAATATGAAATACCACCTGAAACTTGCTATGATGGATTTTGTTATACTCGAGAGCAGACATTTTTTATTAATATACGTATGTATAGTTTGCTGATTTGCAATCATGTAAGGAATATTATGTGATTTTCTAACACCATCAAGTCTACTTATTAACTGTGTGAAGTTTGAACTTATGACGCTTACAAAAATGGGTTATAGTTTGTTTTTTTTTAATTGTGACATGTATTTTGTATAACATCGCTACCCTAACTTTAAATTGGAATTGTATAGGTATAACTTATTTTTAGTTACTATTTTGGTGCCTATTTTGGGTTAAAATTAGATTTTTTTTTCTTCGTCGTCATCATTTCAACGCCTACTACAAGAAAATTTTCAAAATGTATTAACTAGCCTTTGTCTGAATAAAAACATTAGAAACCATACTGTGATATAAATAGTTGAATTCGTATAGTAAATGCTATCTAATGCAGGGTGTATATTTTTTACAGGCCATATATATATAAAAATAAAGTTGATGATGGTTCCTTCGAAACGAAACGTTGTACTGAAAATTTGTAAACACTGTCTTGTAGAGCAAAAAATGTGGCAATAAGATTTGCAGTTTTGTAACTTTTACGGTTTCCGAGATCCCCATGCTGTTGATCCTTATCTTGGACACCCTGTATACCTAAGCAGAAAACCAGACTTTTTTATCTATGGGCCGGGCCAGTAACAACTTTTTCCACACAAAAACTTTACGGCCAGTCCACCCCTGTATAGAGATTATGTTGTTCTTCCGCTTACTAGCATAACAGTACTAGTTTGATGTAACTAGCAAATAATATTAAATAAAACTTAAAAAAGAATAATAATAAAATATGAATGATATATTTGAACCCACAATTGCATTATTTTCACAACTTTTAAATATATTTTTGTTGTATCTTAAATAAAAATGGTTGATGGGACTGCAAAATTGAATTTCCAATTCCAAATTTTTGGTCCATTATACGTATCGTTAACTCGATCCTGGGACACCCTGTATACCTATATAGATTGGGCATTTACTCATATACTTCTAGAGCAACATATTTTCAGGTATCAGTTTAGTTATAAATTTTATTTCACTTTTTAAGGGTTGCATCACAATTGCGGTCAAGCGTAAGTAATAATTAATATTAATAATATTAATGATTATAATTAATAATAATAATAATTCATCCAATATTGAGATTTTAGCAATTATAATACTCTTACATCGGACTTGAACCTATAACCTCGAAGTTATTTCCAGATTTTCAAAAATAAACGTGGACATTACTTCAAAGATTTGATGGAAAACAATTTAATTTAAATTATTGTTTTTATTATTGTATTATATTTTTATATGTATACATGCTTATTGTTTATTAGGTTACTAGCGGTTTCGGTAAATTAATGAATTAATAAATACATTAATAAATTAAATTGTGTATAATTGTGTAATTATTACAATTAATAATTGCTGTAAGTCAGTTGGAAAACGTTATAATTCCTCCCCAGATATTTACGTCGGGTTAATTTATTCCATAATAAATTAGGCATAAAGGAGCGAAACGTGAGGTTTCTATTTTGGTGGGCGCTGCGAATACTTGACCGTCTACAGGACGCGATTTTCTCTTGTTTTAGGAAAACACGCGCCGCACGTACCCCAACAAACCGGAGGCGTCGCGACGTCCGCGGGACGTCGTCGCGACGACCCTTTCCGGTGGACGCCGTCTAAAATTATGGTTTTACTTACATAGCTCCTGTATCCGCTCATCTTTTCACTTTAACTTGGGTACATGGCGCTCCAAAAACTTTAACTGTAATCCACTGAAAAAAAACGAAGCGTCTACTCTGCCGGCCGTCTTGTTTATCAGGAACCAGGAAGCGAGATTAATTTTAACACGTCTCAATATCAATGCCAAATTTTAAAAATAACGGGGAGCAATCGATTTCCAATGGTGGATCCCTCCCACGCTTCCATCCAGGCAATTTTTAGAAACGTTTTAGTTCCGTGCGAAAACTTCCGGGTCCGGCGCACTGTTGAACCGACTCAACCACGCGCGCGCGCACTTGACTTAACGGCCAACTTTATCGGTACTTTAATCGATACCCAATCAATTGCGTTATCAGAAAGGGTTGTTGACGTCGCGGCGATCGCGGGGGAGGCGCGACACTGTCCGGTTATGAATGCCGGGACACACCGGTGTCCCGAAAATCCGACGGCGCCGAGCGTCTTCGCCGTCACGTCGAGCCAGATCGAAGAGGCACGACCGGAAGCGAGCGCACTATTTAAAGAAACCGACGGACACTGAGTCTCGAGGGGCCGCAGGACTTTCGGACTTCTGCCTCTGCTACGAATTTGGACGGAGCCCCGCCGGTCTTGATTTCTCAGAGTTGTTAAGTAGGGTTGGATCGAGGGGGTTAAATGGGCATCAATCTTCACAGAGTCGGCGCAGTTTATTTTTGTCCCCGTAGTGCAGGAGTGTTTCGCGGAATGTGGGGGCGGTGGTATTTAAAGTATCTCACCTGCTTGTTTAGGGGTGGGCGTTCGTGAAATTTTTAAAATAACTTAGCAATTTATTGTGGAAAAATTCTTAACTAACGCGCTACAAGTATATAGCTACAACACCGGCGATATTGCTTAGCAATGAATAATAATAACGAGGTCTTAAGAAGGTTAAATATTACATTTTTCAAAACAACATCAGTTGCAAATTGTATTTAAACCAGTTTCTATAAACCTAACAGTTTTTGAAATATTTCTAAAAAACGACAAACATCCAATAAATTCACTGAACTAAATTTTGTTCATTATAATAATGAACTACCTTCACTAATAACTATTCAATGAGACAATGAACTTTTTCATTAGTCGAATGAAATATCGTCCATAGATTAATAACTGCGTTCCTTAATACCATGAATCTATGTTCATTATGAACAATTTTTCCTTGTCTTGATGTAAAAAAATAATTGTTATAATGAAATTTTCATCAACCCTATGAAATAGTTCATTATAACAATGCATTTTCTGATCATTATAATAATGAACAGCATACATCATATTAATGTATAGAATAATAGTGTAATGTAGTATTCATTGTTTTAATAAACGACAATTATCAAATTAATGAAAAAAATTCATAAACTGATGAATTTATTTTATCGTATTAATGAACTAGTTCATTGATACGCAAGAACACATCCCTACTACCTACCTGTAGTAATGTACACACAATCCAAATCGATATTCGACACCATAGCAGGCTGATGTCTGATTTTCGTGCTTTGTTATCTATGATATTTGTAGTTTAGACAAGGTAAAAGCTTATACTTGAAAATCGATTTGTTATTTAGTACTTAATGTATTTGTAATTTCTAGCGACGTTTTAAATTTATAACAGATTTCCAAAAGAAAAATTAGTAAAACTCTTTTTATAACAATGTTCTCACATACCGGTTTTTATGGATGCAACCAAAGAAAAATGAATGCGAACAGCGTCATCGTTTATAAAACTGAAATCTATCCTTTTTAGGGGTTTTCACGATGCCGTTTTCGGACCCTAAAGTAATAGACGTATAAACATATTTTGTGAGTAGATGGACACAATTATAAAAAAATATGTATTCTATTTCAAAACAAATACCTCAAAAGTTAAATAAATAAGCATGTTTCTTGAGATTTTTGACGAATCAATACATTAATTAAATGGAGAAAGCTTTGGTTTTCAATGAATACATATATAAGAAAATCAAAAGTATTTTTCAATCGTACCTAGATGTTGAAGTAGGTAGAAATTAACAAAGCAAACCGTTTATATACTTATCTATGTTTTTTTTATGTCGTGTGTCTTACCAAAATTTGTAACTTTAAAATATTAATTTATGCTGACTTGTTTGGGGTGTACATTGCATATTATTATTTCAGAAGTATTACCGAACCAGCGAAAGAGGAAGACTGTATACTAAGTTTAATAATATGACAACATCATTGAAAGGGATATCAAAGCATGTTTTGGCAAAAAATGCAACTCAACAGAAAGAAGGCAAAACTGAAAATAAACCTAATAGACTTGATAAACTTTTAGGTAATTTAGAATCATAAGAAAAAGTAATTTAAGAATTTACAAAATTTGTGATATAAGTTCTAATATCTATATGATACTTCAGACTATATACGATAGTATTTGCACTCCATATGTAAAATTAAATAGGAACATTTGACTACCTCTAATATGAATACGTTCCTTCTAGAACCAGAAATCGATGCAGAGTTACATCCGAATTTGATAATTTGACAGCTGAAGAATTCGACAACACCTGGAAAGCGTGTTGCCATTTTCGGTTGAAATTAATGAAGACAAATGGGACAGCCGATATTATAAAGAAATTACCCTTTTATCAGAATCCGTCCGGCTATCGACTGGTATAGTGTTTGCTAAGATGGTATTTGTTGTATTTCTCAATTTATTCTTTTGTTATCCATCTACACTTTAAAACTTGGACTTTTCAACAGCATTTGGAAATGTAAATTGTATGCTAAATCTATGAGAAAAATCATTTCAAAGAATTATAAGTTTTCCAACGGTTGACAACCACGTTCAAGATAAACATATAAAAGACTTGCTGGATATTTTAAAAAGCGATACGAATCTACGAATCAGATAGTAAGTATAGAATTGTTAATCTATAATAATAATCTATTTTTATAATGATTACTTTCTCATACGGTGGGAAAGCTACGTGATCACGCAAAAATTAAAAATTTAATTGAAGGATTCACACGTTTTATGGGTTCTCCAAACTTCTAAATTTTTCAGGGTGTATTTTTTCTGGATATCTGATTATAGACAATTAATTATTTTAAATTTGTGTGCATCATTTTGGAATGAAATTGAGCTACTTATTCATAGAATATACGTTTATTGTTATGTGCAAATTCATATGGTAGAAGTTATCCTTCTGATTATCGTATCCCTTCAATTAAATTGTAATTTATAAAAAATAATTCATTTCTTTCTAAACTATCAAATTCAACATCACTGTCTCCTACAAGAATTAAAAAAATTAAACTTGTAAGTTAGCATTTATAATTATTTCAAAATAACAGTCAGAGCATCTGAATATCTGTTCTCATTCAAATTTTTACTTATTCATTTAAATATGAAATTACTTTTGTTTACAGACTACTGGAATATAGCTCTAATCTGGGGGCTCCATGGATACCTGGTACCAACCAACAAAATAAAAAAATAATCAAAAAGGATTTCGTAACGGGGAAGAGGACCACAACCAAATTCACCATCGTGGATTCACAAGAATCTGTAATTTTTGTGAGATTAACTCAGCAGGGGGTTGAAAACAAAATCGAATATTTGAAAAAAACGAAAGTTTCCATTCAGCCGAGAATGTTTTAATTAATTTTGACGATATGAGATACGAGTCCAATAGCATTATTAGGGAGCTGGATATTTGTTTCAAAATTATATACTTATTCAATCTAGAATTTCCTGCAGAATCAAAAATGTTTCATAGAAACAAAGCGTTTCTTAGAAACGCACTTTTTCATTCTCGCAATGCACCATAAACATTATATCAATGATTCTTGTACGTTAGTATAATGAAATTGGGTTCATTAATATGATGAACTCAGTCATTGGTCTATGAACGACATGAACGATTTAATGGACATGTTTATTGTATTTATGTACTCTTTTGGTTCAGTGCTAATACTTCCTATTGGTTGTTTTCAGCCAACATTTACTGGCACGTCCTAACTGTTCTTAAATACTCAATTTTGAATTGTCAAGTCAATCTGTAAAGCCGTCTGGGCTACTGAGAGATCACATACCGCCAGTGACAAGTCGTATTATGAAAACCTGGGTCGGTCAATTGTAGGGAAATCTCTGCTTAATCGACATAGTTTTTGGAGTTTAAATATTGAAAGCGTATAGTTAATTTTCCAATTACAAATGTCATGCATGACGCAACAAATATAAATAAACGCAACTGCTATTGAACCAAAAAATTAAATCGTCTGACAACGGGAAGGTCTAGAACACAACAAGCCGCAAATTGTAGATCGGCTAGCCGACCCACAAATAAATACATGTATGCATAAATAATATAATAAATTATTTTTCCGACAAAAGTACTGTTCAATAATTAGTTATTCAAGTTAATATTTATCTTTCTTTCTTTTTGATGTATTTATATATCTGGTCTTGTGTTGGTTAAATGTAAAATTAAATAAAACAAGAAATATTGGCAGAAAATAATTTATTTTGGTAATAAATGTGCTCAAACAACGTATCAAATTTAAAGAAATAGTAATTGTTAATAAGAATCAGGATTTTTCAGGGCGCGCGTGATATATTCTGGTGTAAAGAACTACTTAAAAAATCACATCTTCATTATTCACAACTTCAAATCTCATTTCCACGGTCGGTATCGACCACAGTCGATATCCCTTTCATTGTTATCCTACGTGCATTGTGTTATGTATATATGTACAAACAACACAATAAAGTGTTGTTCAGCATCTCTGCTGTGTGAATGTGACTTAATTTCACAAAGTTCAAAAAAGGTGTTATACAGTCGTGTTCATTAAAGCGTTGTACTACATTTCTGCTGTGTGAATGTGACTTAATTTCACAAAGTTCAAAAATGTATTATACGGTCGTGTTCATTAAAGTGTTGTACAACATTTCTGCTGTCTGAATGTGACTTAATTTATCAAAGTTAAAAAATGTGTTGCACAGTCGTGTTCATTAAAGTGTTGTACAACACGTCTGCTGTGTGAATGAGATATAATTTCACAAAGTTCAAAAAAGTGTTGTACATACAAATATTTTAAGAGGTTAGGCCTAGGTCTATATAATAATAATACACTGCCAGCCTTTGTTGATTAAAAACACACCCATTGATAAACTTTTAATGTAAGAATAAATAAAACACTAAAAATTTAGAGTAATTAATTTTCATATGAAGAATACAATAATAATAATTTTTGTCACTGTTGGTTGTCACATTGGCAGTTCTGAAATGCATTTACCATTGACCAAATATTCAGCCAACTACCCATTTTTGTAGAACATATTTTCATAAAAATGTATGGTCTTAAAAAGTAACGATTGATAATGAGTTTTTACAGAAAGAGTCACTGACTCTTTTGCACGACACAAAAAAAATATTCCTGAAGTTTATTTAATGCTGAACACACTCGTTTTTGAATTATACTGATATCTTTTAAAATAGCTTGGCAATTAAACTTTCCGCAAACCACGTTTTTCATTAAAATTTTCCTAACCGCCATTTTAACAATGGCTGCCAGAAAAAAAATATGGCGTATAAAAAATTTTCGAACAGTGTTTTGAGACTGTCTACCTATAGGAAATACATGGAAAAAAACCAATGCAATAAAAAATGTTAAGCAACAAATATTATTTATATTGGGCGATTTTAAATGGATTGATCCAAGAGTTTTTTTTTTTCGAACAGTTGCATATGAAATGAAAACTTTCACAAGGTATTAAGTACACTTAATACATCTAGAACACAACTTCATAATTAATTTCATTTTGCATACTTTTACTAGTTTAGTGACATTCAAATTTTACACGATTATTATGTAGACTTGGAACTTGAGACTTGGGATGTAGATGAGGTATATTTCTAGATTTTCCAGAAAACGAATCTAAAGTCAAAGGAGTAATATGGGTTGCAAGGGAAATATTGAACATTTATGATATTGTTTCTTATTCAAAAACTGTGACTTGTGAAATATTTTTTTCTACAATGTTATTAAGTACACTTAATTCTACTAGAAAATGCTAAAAGAATCTATCTCATTTCCTAAATTTTCGGGAATTGTAATCTGAAACTTTAGAAGCAACTTTACACCATATACATTTCACAACTATTTGACTTGATTTTCAGCTATCAGAATATACCCCATTTCCTAAATTTTCGGAAATTGTAATCTGAAACTTTAGAACCATCATTGCACCATATACATTTCACAACTAAGATAATTGATTTTTTTAACATACTTTTGGTATTATAACATTCAAATTTTACATGATTATTAAGTAGCCAGGGAAACTATAAAAATCAGAATATATACCATCTCTAGATTTTTCCGTAAATTTAATCTGAAGTCAGAGGATGTTACTCCTTTGACTAGGTAGACAATTTATAATTTGTTTTAAGTATTTTCTTAAAATAATTTTATTTTGTGGTACATAAAAAATCGATTCCATAGAAAGAGAACGATAATTGTGGTATATTCTATGTAGTATTAGATTTAATAGAATTTATTAATTTGAATTGCAATTGATGTTTTCTGAATTTCAATTCATAAATCTGAATTACAATGATAGTTTCTAATATACAACTAATTAATCAGAATTTGAATTGGCGCTTTTTGATATACAATTGATTAATCTGAATTACATTGATACTTGATCAAAAATATCCAACGTTTGCGAAATACAATTAGCAAAGGTGCAGATTGGTGCGGTGTAGAAAAGAAATTATTACCTAAAAGATTATTTTATCAGCGCTGTTAGCTATCATTGCAGTTAAAATATGCACATAAAAGGTCAATAATCAGTAATAGTATTGTTATCTGGTTTACAAAAATCAGTAATAATAAATTAATCAATATTGAAACAATAATACAATTGAGTTGTTTATATCAATTCTTCAGCTGCTCAATATTATATGTTATAATGAATATTGCATAACGTTAATTTATTATTGAGCACAGTAAATACGAATAGACCACCTATCTGTTTCAACACCTCTGCAAATTACGTATCTGCAAATCACCGTACCTCATGAAGGTAGTCAGATCCATATCTGCATAAATCCCATAATTCATGCACGACTTATACGATAAGGAATCAATTTAGCGGGCAAACGTTATACGCCAGAAAGTAATCTGGACGCACACTCCCGAGATTTGCATTAACTATTTATGGAAGGCATCAGCAAGCGATCGCGGAAACCGACACTCACTGATGGTCTTCAAATTGGTATAATTATACGTTTGACTTGGGAAGGTAATCCCAAAGTAATCACATTGTCGCGAAATCGCGTTAATCAACACTATTCTGAAAAACATAAAATTGGCAAGCATCGATCGTTTAGTTGCCCAAATATTTGTTTCAATCAGCAACAATTACCTAACTGTAAATTATATAATGTTTACGTATTAAAATTTTGCGTTTAGTTGAATTAATAAATAATCAAATTATGATGGAAAAAAACTATTTAGGTTCTAGATGTCCTGAAAAACAATAATTGTAAACTTTCAGTTGTTGAAAATTTTATAGATCCCATTTATATTTTGCGTTTAGTTAATAATTAATGTATGTATGATATTTTATGATATTAAAATTTTATAATTTATTATAGAAATATAACATTTAAAAAAATATTGTAGAGCAGAAATAAAAATGAGGCGGATGAATGGTGTTAAGCCCAGATGATAGAGTGGTCTGATTATTATTATTAAATATTACCTATAAATAACTTGATCAAAAAATTTCATAATTTAATTGAAAACTATTCTCGATCAATTCTAGTCCCTTGTTTACATTTCATTTTGCTTTAGGGTAAACCATTCAATCAAGACCAGTTTATATTAGGTTTATTTTTGCAATAAATTTGTTTTGAATAAATGGTTACATTTTGATAAAGTAAATGTATTTATCAAAAAAAGAGTTTAAACTTAACAAAATACAATATTACTGTCAGTATGCGTAATGGCGCGTTCTGAGAAATCAAGTTTAATTGATCTATTATAGATAATCAACAAAACATTAACGAAAACTATATTGAGAAGCTTTGTATCAATAGAGTTAATCAACTTTTAACTATAGTTTTCATTCAACTTTTGTTGATCAACTACGATCGATCAATTAAACTTGATTCGTGAGAACGTGCCTTAAGGCAATTTGGAATTTTGTATCATTTTGGTAAACCTTCTATATTTTATTTGAACATATGGTTAAATTTGGAATAAATGCATTATAAATGTAACATAACAATTGCGATAGAAAGAAACTATGTATTTATTAATATTAAAATTTTATAATTTATTAAAAAATAATTAAAATAAAACTATTCAAGAGCAGAAATTAAAATGAGGCAGGTATGCGTTAAGCTCAAACGGTAGAGCTGTCTGGTTCTTAATACTAATTATTACCTATAAAAATATAATTCAAAATATGTTGTAATGTAATTAGAAAACTGTACACGATCAATTATTGTCCATTATTTACATTTCATTTTGCATTGGGGCAAACTATTCAATCCATATCAGGGTTGGAATAAATCATGATATTTAAAAAAAATCAAATAAATCATGATTTTTTTAGTTCATTTGATATTTTATAATCCATCAGTTTATGCTAGTTTGATGTGATGTAAGTATATCAATTGATTTACATAACCATTTAAATCATGTGATATTTTTTTAAAATAAATTCTTAAATTTGAACAGGAATTGATGATTAATATAAAAATAGTGTATCTGCCATGAGATGGACCGAAAAAATGGAAAAATAGAAAAATATTTTACTTATTTACAATTAACAATAACTCTATAGTTACATTAAATTTTTCATTGTGTTTATCAATTTTAAATTGATATAAATCACACCAACCCTGATCAAGACCGGTTAATAGCAGGTTCAATGTTGGAAACAAAATGTTTCGAATAAATGGTTAAATTTTGACAAGTCAGAGATTGTAAGTATAATTAAGATAAATTGTAAATTTATATAATTTTTTGTGAAACTTCTACATTTTCTTTTAATCTACTAGACCTACTTGAAGATCTATCTACTACTACTATGGTTAAAGTTTGATCAAATGAGCTGAAAATGTATTATAACAATTTATCAGCGATCATTTTATCGCTGATAGAATCATCTTTTAGGTAATTATTTATTTTCTACACTGCACCAATCTGCCCAAATTTCAAAAAATTACAATGACTGTGTCAGTTGAAGACCAATTGAAATTTTGAATCATTTGTGTGAAATTTTTTGAGTTTTTATTAACATTATTAAATTAAATTGATTTTAGAGAATAATTGTATTAAATTTGGTTATGCAAAAACACATGAGTAGTAGTAAATATAATAAGTTGTGATGTTTTTGACCTTGCAAGACTGAGAATTATTTTTGTCTCACAAATTCAAATTTTAATATTTCTTTACCAAAAATTGGCATGTAATTGTCGATTTTTTCTATTCAAATGCAGTCTCATAAATTTTTCCTTAAATCTTATTTCTGTTTTTGGAAAACAATAAAATAATGCTGCACGTTATCACAAGTTGCATTTGAACTAAGTCTTGATTTCACTCTATTTACTGGTAAAGTGCATTTTACTTGTTAGCAACAATATATTGTTGCTATATATTATCGATTTTCTGACGCCTATTAAGTTAGCCTATTTACCTATTTTCCTCCAATAACACAAAAGTGTCCCATCTTATAAAATTCAGAGTGGCCCAAATAACTAACGATAGATAATGGAGCAGTAGGGATTATTATTATTATTTATTTTAGACAGAGAATAACTTGATTGATGTATATTAACGATATAAAATGATATTAAGTGTAAAAGTTGAGTAGAGTCAAATTTTTGAATATTCGCAGAACTTTAATTAAAATAATTTTCACGTACCTTTTCTATTACAGAACTATTGGCAAAGTAGTAAATACTGATAGAAGCAAACTTCTACTGCCAGTCGGCCATTTTCTACTACTAAGCTAATGAACAAGAAAATCAGGAGGATATAAAATAATCTCTATGTAGGTAAATTAAACCTCCAGATAGCAGTTTGCAACTTTGTAAGTTGCATGCAATCAATTACATGATATTCAAATTTATTTGCATTTGCAGTTATATCTACAGCTTGCAGTATTAGTAAGCATGTAAGCATGTAAGCATGCAATAATGAATGTACAAAACTAAAATCAGTAGAAGTCGTAATATATTATTAATCGACTTAATTTGTTCTTGGCTTTGTTGCCAATAGTTTAGGTAGAACTTTGTTTGCTTTAATTTAAAATTATGTGTGCACTATGTGTATAAAATTAATTATAAAAGCAACTCTTTTAATTCTTTTATAGATTAACTCAAGCAGTAAATCACTATCGACTTTTAGTGCACATATATAAGAATGTACAACCACCTTAATATGCACAAATTTCAATAGTGATTTATTCTTAAATTACACTTATCACTAAGTAATTCTAATATCACCACACAACAGGCGAGTAAATAAGGTAATGCAGTTTTTTTTATCTAACACTGCACTAACTTGCTTCATGTTATTTTTGATGTGGTAGAATAATATCATATCTTTATAATTTTTTACCCACAAACTTTACTAAATACTATATTCCATATGGACAGTTATATACTCTTGTAATTAAAAGCTAATGTGCAGTATTGATGAACTGTAATTATAACTAAATTGTAGTAGGTATACAGAATGGACTATATTTTGAATATAATGTGATATTTTAGCGATTATTTGCACGTATTTGAGAAAAAGTACTTTTCACTGTGCCTGGTAAAATAAATCTCGAATGATTCCTGGTATAATCCATTCCATACTTATAATAGTGTAGTAGTAATTATATTTAAACCGCATTGTTTTTAGCGTTTTTTTTATTCTTTTAAATTGTATTGTTTATTTTTTTATTTATTCAAATTTATTGCATATGGTAGTGTTAATGCAATATTTTTAAATTTGATTTTTTTATCAATTTAATGAGAGGTATATATTTTTTTATTTTGTATATACTCTTTTTTTATTTTTTCAAACCACATTTAAACTAAGTACAAATCTTGTAGAAACGTTGAAGGCATAGAAATGTCTTTACAAACGAAGCAGCCTCTTGAGACTTCATCAGTTGTAAGACTTCTTGCTCTGAAGAACAAACAATTTGCGCAGCAGTTATTCATAACAATTCGCAAACCACATTAAAACTAAGTACAAATCTGGTAAAATCTTCGCAGACATCGATATGTCTTTACAAATGAAGTATTGTAAGTATTCTTGATTCTTAGAGGTTTCTTCCGAGTAAGTAAATAACTAAGTACAAATTTTGTAGAATCAAATAGAAGACATAACCTTTACTTCCAGAGTAGGCTCTCAAGACTTTATCTCGTGGGTGAGCAAAGTTAGTGGAGTTTTAGTTTTTGTTTTTACCCAAAACTGCACTAATTATCGAAGTAGGCTCTCGCGACTTTATCTCGTGGGTGAGCAAATAAGTTAGTGCAGTTTTCGGTTTTTTTTACCTAAATCTGCACCAATTATCATGACCCAACTTTCTTAAAATTAGAACTTAATTGTATTATTTTTTTATAGATTAACTCAAGAGGCAAATCACTACCGACTTTTGATGCATTTATGAGAATGAAAAAGGGAATTTGTACATATGCGCCAATTGAATAGTGATTTATTCTTAAGTTGCACATACCCTACTTAATTCAAATATCACCATATAACAGGTGAGCATACAAGTTAGTGCCGTTTTAGTTTTTTTTTATCTAAGACGGGACCAAATTGGACTGTTTTATGCTCTTGTAATTATAACTTAATGCACAGTATTGATGAACTGTGTGAGCAAATAAGTTAGTGCAGTTTAGTTTCTAATAAGAAAAAAATAATAATAATAAATTTTGAAATGAAACAAAACAAAATAAAGAAAATATTTATCAAAACTGCACTATCTCTTATGGTTCTGATGTGGTAGAATCATTTCATTACAGCATAATTCTTTATCCACATACATTACTATAAACTATATTTTTTATGGACTGTTTTATGCCCTTTTAATTAAATACTAATGTACTGTATTTATAAACTGTGACTTAACTAAATACTATATTCCACATGGACTGATTTATATCCTTGTAATTAGAAGCTAATGTACAGTATTGCTGAACTCTGTAAGCAAATAAGTTAGTGAAGTTTTAGTTTTTTTTTATATCTAAAACGGCACCAACTTTAATGCTTCTGATGTGGTAGACTCATTTCACAACTGCATAATTTTTCATTCACAGACTTGACTAAATACTATATTCCACATGAACTGTTTTATGCCATTCTAATTAAAAGCTAATGTACAGTGTTGACGAACTGTAACTATAACTAAATTGCAACAATATACAGAATGGACTATATTTTGAATGCTATTTCAGCGATTGTAACTTTTTTCTTAGAAATTTTTTTTAGACATTTATCGCACAAGGTACTCCCAAGGATGCCTGGTAAAATAAATCTCGAATGATTCAAAGTATAATCCATACGTACACTTGTAGTGCAGATGAGTAAATTAATGTATATAAAACTTAAAGCATAAGTTAACGAAATATCAAAATCGTACTATTGTTCACAGACTTGACTAAATACTATGTTCCACATGAACTGTTTTATGCCCTTCTAATTAAAAGCTAATGTACAGTGTTGACGAACTGTAACTATAACTAAATTGCAACAATATACAGAATGGACTATATTTTGAATGCTATTTCAGCGATTGTAACTTTTTTCTTAGACATTTTTTTTTAGACATTTATCGCACAAGGTACTCCCAAGGATGCCTGGTAAAATAAATCTCGAATGATTCAAAGTATAATCCATACGTACACTTGTAGTGCAGATGAGTAAATTAATGTATATAAAACTTAAAGCATAAGTTAACGAAATATCACAATCGTACTATTGTATATGATAGTTAGGCTGGGCATGGCTAAATGTAGCACCCATAAAGACAATAAAAAGAATTAATTCTATTACCAATGTACATAAATTATATAACTCTTTTATTTTCAAAATTACAATAAGTTATAGAATTAAATCAAAATTTCATCTTCTTATAGCTAAATGTATATTACCACAATGCCATTAAAATTGATCGCCAATTTGTCATTGTCATTTGAGACATTTTATATATAAGCCGCATTGTCTGTACCTGTATTTTTTTTTTTTTTAAATTAGGCTTTTTTTAATACTTTTAAATTATTTATTTTTTATTTTGTTTTTAATTGTATTGCATATGTTAGTGTTAATGCAATATTTTTGAATTACTTTTTTTTCCATTTTTTTGAGTTATGTAGGTACTATATTTTTAACTCTTTTTTTTCAATTTTTTTCAAACCACATTAAAACTAAGTACAAATCTTGTAGAAACGTCAAATACATAGATATGTCTTTACAATCGAAGAACAATGGAGCCACTTGAGACTTCATCTCGTTGCCTTCTTGAAGGCTTCTTCAGAGGAGGCCTTCTTGAATTCTTCTTCAGAGGAGAAAATTTGCGCAGCAGTTGTTGATCAAACTCCGCAAACCACGTTAAAACTAAGTACAAATCTTGTAGAAACGTTGAAGACATATAGATGTGTTTACAAATGAAGCAGCCGCTTGGGAATTCATCCCGATGTAGGACTTCTTGAGGGCTTCTTCAGAACAAACAATTTGCGCAGCAGTTGATAAAAATCCGCAAACTACATTAAAACTAAGTACAAATCTTGTAGAATCGTCCAATACATAGAAATGTCTTTACAAACGAAGTATGCTCTTGATTATTGGAGGCTACTTCCGAGCAAACAATTTTCCAAGCAGTTAGATAAACATCCGCATACACATAGTACATACTATAGCAATAAGTTGCACCATTGAATCAAATAAAATACAAAGCCAAGAACACTTTATTAGCGCCAACTCCAATGATTTTCATGTGCAAAATGTGAGGAAAGTGGAAGTATTTTTCGTGGCAATACGTGTTCATTAGAAAGGTAAATTAGGCTTGGCAAATCAACTTGGAATCATCTCTGAGCTATCGACAACACTCGCTCAATATATAAATTATATTGAGACTTCTACGTTTAATATGGGTGAGAATATAAATATTTAATTAATAAAATATACTTACAATTTTTTATATCATATTGCAACAGCAAATAAATCTGGAAGTGAATTCAATATTTGTTTATGAAGAAATGAATATTGCCTACCTACTATAATTTATTAAAAATATATACAGGTACGAAAAATATTTTAATAAATGTTAAAACTAATTCGTTCAGCAATGACTAAGAAAAACCAAAAATGATGTGGTGCGGTGACTTAAGGCTGATAATTTGCTATATTTACCCAAGGTATCAATATTGTTAGACAGTTCCTGCAAGAGAATGCATTCTATAGTTATCAAGAGTTTATAAATAGCAATTTGTCTTTCCCAGATTGAAAATAATTTTGACCAGTGTATGTACTGAGTACATAAGCAATAATAATAGTATCTATTATCTATTGGTGTGAATTTTCTTTTTTATTGTAGGAGGGGATCTTAATAGACGCAATTTTCTGTATACAAATATCGATATAAGAACAAATCACTCAAATATGCTTGCTATTATCACTTAAACGGTATGTGTATGGTTGTGATTTGTAAACAAAAGTAAGGCTAAAATTGGGTAATTTGGCTCACAAAATCAAATTCAAATATAGTTTTGCCTAATGATCACCATGTAATTATGAGTTATGAGGTATATAGATTCAGTCTCTCAAATTTTAACCAAATTCTTTTTTGTTGGAAGTAAATTCTGTATAGGTATAAAATATTGTATGATCAAACCACTCAAATAATTGTACCTTTGCATTTACCATTTGAGCTTTGCATGTCTATATATTTTTGCCAAAAGTGAGCAAGAAATAATCGATTTTTGGTATAAAGATGCAGTCTCACAAATTTTAATCAAAGTAGGTTTTCAGTAAAAAAAAACCTGTAGTTCCTTAATTATTTTTTTTTTGTTTGCAACCGATTTCGACCAATTAATTGGTCATCATTAGGCCAAATTGTCTAAGACAATTGTAGTTGTTCGAAACTGGGGGTACACGTTTTTTTACTGAATAGGTAAATTACCTTAATATCAGTCAAATACAGGATAAAATAATTTTTGTTTGAAATAAATTTCTCCATAAAAAAAATCTAAAATCTAAAATCAAACTCAAATATTATTACATAATCTTTTAATCTTTGCATGTCAATATATTGTTTTCTATTATCAATATGTAATGTAAAACTTTACGATGTTCACTTTCAGATTGTAATGACGTACGTTACCGCACTAGTGCGGTAAAGTGACACTATTTTAAGCTATACCATTTACTAAATTTATTTTTCTCTTTCTCGTACTTTTGTCTCGATTTGATCCACGAGAGCACAAGAGCTGCTCTCAAGAGCAGCATTTGCTACTGCTTCTGCATCAGAGTCAATGATCTAAAGACCCTACTGATTTAAGACTTAATACTTAAGTCTTAAGACTTAAGATTTAAAACTTCAAACCCTACTGATTTGGTTAATCAAAAAAGTAATCTGCCTTAAAAATAGCTAATATTTGCTGAGAGATAAACATTGTACGATATTCGTATAGTAACAAGTATCGTAATATGATATTCCCAATGGCCTGATAATTTTGCCAAATTGTATCGTAATATGATCCAAAATGGTTACCAAACGTGAGCATGTAATTATCGATTTTTGGTATTCAGTTTCACAAATTTTAACCAAAATCGTTATTGTTGGAAAGACATTTTTCTACGAAAGTGTTGAAAGACACGTTTTCTGTCATAAAATTTAACCTTGAAAGTTGGTATTTGTTACGGTATTTGTTACAAGGAGTGCAGAAAGTACTTTCCGCACTTATATGAGTGCGGAAAGTACTTTTCGCACTCACTTTCCGCACTCCAATACCTCTCTTTTGATTTTTGAGGCAATAAATCGGACGAAACTGTGGATGCAATGGCCGCAAGTTCTGGCGGAGTGTTTGTTATATCGTCACTATCGGAATCCATTATTGATATTCTTCTACTTCCAGTATTAATGTATAAATTTCGAGTCTCGATTTGGTGACAAGCGATTTATAAATTTTCTGACGTTTAAATTAATGACAATGACATTTATTTTAAATTAATGATTAAATTTACATTAATCTTTAGTTTTCTACACTTTCGTAGAAAAAATAGTATGTAACACTCGTGCGGAAATGGCCATTGCAAAACTCGTATGAATGGAGCACTCGCTGGCGCTCGTGCTCCAACTTTCATACTCGTTTTGCAATGAAGCCCTTTCCGCACTCTTATTACAATATACTATTCTGTATAAAAAAAATCTATCTAAGATAAAAACACTTAAATATTATTACACCATTTAAACTTTTCATGTCAATATACTTTACCCAAAAGTGAACATGTAATTAGCTAATTTGGTAATATTAACCTAAACAGTATTTGTTGGAAAAAAAAATCTGTATAAAAGAATTATACCGAAAATCAAATCTCTCCAATATGATTACATAATCATTTAAAGTTATCAAGTAACAAAATCCATTCGACAAAATAGTTTTTCTCTTATCGTTGTAGGTGCAAACACACATTTGCATATTTCTACGCATTAATTATATCATAATTACTTTTTTTAAATTCAACTACCAGAACGTAAACCAGAAAACCAAATATATGCTTCAAAAATCTGCAATGATTGAAAAACTCTTATTTTTTCAAGATTGTACTATAACAACGTAGACTGGAAACCCGAATCGTCTGTTTGCGAGATTTAAAAACCTCATTTTTATTTCTTCAAGATTGAACTATAACAGACGTAGACTAGAAAATCGAAATTTTCGAGATTTAAGGTTTGCAACTTGTAAAATCTAGTGAACAAAATAGTTTGTTTCGCTCACTTGTTAGTTTTGTATTACCCATTAGTCACTGTTATTCTATTGTTATATTCAGTTATTTTAGTTAAGTTATTCTATTTTGTTTTCTTTATTGTTTTTTTTCCAATTGGAGTATTTACTGCTACATACAGGGTGAGTTTTTTTTTCCATTTCAAGCATTGGGATCACAGAAACCATAAGACATAGAGATTCGGTTAAATGAGTCGTTTTAAGAGCTTATGTAAGATATGCTTTTGTTTTTTGAAAAAAGACCACAGTTTTTCAGTTATAGTACTTTTTTTTTAATGGTAGTCATAGTAGGCTTTGACATTATTAAAACGAACAATATTTTATTTTTATAGCGATACAAGGTTTGCTATACTTACTTTGATAAATAAAGGCTATTTTCGAAAATTAATTCTATGACAATTATTACTTACTTTGACAAATAAATACGATACGGGACTCTTTGTATTATAGAGAGTAGCAAAAACTGAGGTTGCCTTGGATTTTTTTCGCTCCTACTACGAGAATTATATTAATTTTTCTATTCTAGTTACACCAAATTCTATTTAAAACATCAAAACAACGAAAAGTCCTGCATCTCATTTATTTATGAAAGTAAGTATAGCAAACCTTATATCGTTACAAAGAGAAAAAATGTCCTTTTTTAAAAATGTGAAAGCCAATTATGACTTACATATAAAAAAAATTAAGTTTGTATGGTAACTCAAAAACTATGTTTTTTTATCAAAAAACAAAAGCATAAGTTCTAAAAATGACAACTCTTTCCTCATTTAACCGAATGTCTTTGTTTTATGGTTTCCGCGATCCCAATGCTTGAAATGAAAAAAAAACTCACCCTGTATATACCAGTAAATACTCCAATTGAGAAAAAAATAATAAAAATTAAAAATAACAATATAGAATCACTTAACTAAAATAACTGAATATAACTATAGAATAACAGTGACTGATAGGTAATACAAAACTAACAAGTGAGTGAAACAAACTATTTTCTTCACTAGATTTTACAAATTGCAAACTTTAAATCTCGAAAATTTTGGTTTTCTAGTCTACGTTGTTATAGTTCAATCTTATAGAAATAAAAATGGGGTTTTTAAATCTCGAAAACAGATAATTCGGTTTTCCAGTCTACGTTGTTATAGTATAATCCGAATATAGTGATATGGTTTCCGAGATCCCAATGCTTAAAATGAAAAATAAAACTCACCCTGTATATAAAGATTTTTTCTTGCTTTTATTACTTTAGTGTATCTTCTTGATCTTACTAGCTAGTTTGGGCTATATTTTTTAGCCATCTTCAGAGGTTAATTCTACAATATATATTTAAATATAGAAAGTATATTGAAAATAAGTTTGTGTTTTATGTACTTTAATTATTATTATTATTATTATTATTAGTATTAGTATTAGTTTTGTATTACCTACTAATAATCAGAAACCAATCTGTTGTATATACCCTGTTTAAAATTTAAAAAAATCAATGCGCGGTACTCTCAGTTGCATTTCTACGCACAATAATATTACTATTGCTTCTTCAAAACTGAATGACAACAAAATTAAACCATAAAAACGAAATATCTGATTTATAGATCTGCAATGATTAAAAACTGTATGTTTTATTTCATCAAGAATAAACCTGGTCTGGAACACTGAAATTTTTGAAATTTGTAGTTTCCATGTAGTAACATCCAGTGAACAAAATCGTTTGTTTCCATCACTTGTCATTTTTGTATTACTAGAAATCAAAACCCAATTTTTTGTATACACCATGCGAAAAAAAAAAATTTTTTAATGTGCAGATTTGCATATTTCAACGCACGAATTATATTATTATTGCTTGTTCAAAATTCAACCATAATAACGTAGCCCAGAAAACACAAATATCTATTTCAAATGTCTGCAATGATTGAAAATCTTTTATTTTATTTCTGCAAGATTGAACTTGCATTCCAACATTATTATTGGAATGTAATAATGTACATATAATGTTCCATAACATTATTATGGATGTCTTCGAAATTCTATACTAACAAAGTAGTTTACAAGTTTTATATAGACCTTCGCAACTGTGTGTTAAATAAAGAGTTTTATATAAAAAATTACGCACGACCTTGTGACAATTGACCCATTGAAAACCAGAGTGGTGTAAGTATTTTTTTTTGTTTTCAGGAGACTGATCCTTTGATCTGTATTTGTGGTCTAGAAAATTTTAAAAATGTGGACTTACAGTACTCTGGTTTTCAACAGCTCCATTATAAAATATGTATACAAGTTCTTTATGTATTCCAATAACTCACATGCAAAATATAAATGCAATATAAAAATCCTACCTAGAAAATCGTCTCTCAGCACGTGAAACTCGCACCTCATCGGCGTCATGCTCCTGGCGTGGGCGAATTTCAAAATTATTTTCCTGCAACGGATGAACCATCTCTTCCGGGCGTAATACTACCATAATTCTGGAAGTCCAGGAACGCTGTTTGTAGTCGTTTTCTGCATGTACGTGTAGCACTTCCTCGCTGTTAAAGGATCGGCGAAGACTGGGCTTGTCGGCTTCAGATAAGCTCGTAGTTTGTTTTTTGTCAAAAATTCTTGCGCTGGCTCGCTCGTTATCTCCACTCGGCACAGAGATACGAATTTTGAAGCGTTAAATACCTTTATACAAAAACTGTGTTCAATTACAATGCGGGAAATAATTTCTATAGAAGTGGTTTTAATTAATATTACATTATTTAATAATTCGGTCCTCATATCTACGCGTTACTAATTGAACATGAAATTAATGCACACATTGAAAATATCATCACTAATATATAAATATCATGCTAATTGGCAGTGCAATTAGATTTATAATAATAAATTTACACTAATGTTGTTCAATAATCGCGTTTTAAGGCTGATTCAGAGATTTCTTACGGTGGCAATGCTATCGGTATGAGCATTTTCAACAACAGGGTTTAATGGACGTTGTGTTTAATGGCAACCTAAATTTGTCTATTAACATATTGGATAACATTTGTTTTCTCTTCACAAATATCTAAAAATACCATAAGAAATATTTCCAGCTAAATCGAGTTTAATGCCCAACCGACAAAACCTGAAAAATTAAAGACTGCCTCAGAAAACAAATGATAAAAGTTAAACAAATACGATTTACTAATGTCAGTTTGAGTTTATCAAATAGGGTTGTAAATTTACCATTTGTCTCCCAGACAACTTTTTTGTGGTACGCCTATTTATCTCCCAACGGTACTTTTAAGTACACTGTTTTAATTCCTCCTATACTCCACTATTATTAATCAAACCCCCTTAAAACGACAAAGGTACTTTTAAGTATTGTAGAAACAACATATTTTTGTTTGTTAAAGTTGGCAATGCTGACTAATTCATTATCATTTATGATTGTTTTGACAGCTTAGAGGTTACAAGAGAAGGTGTTCAATTAAATTTGAAAAAAATATACTATTTGCTGTTAGATTTGAAATCCAGTGAGCAATAGATGTAAGTAAGACCTTTATTTATGTTATCTACTAAAATATTTGTATGTTTAGTCAATTCCAAAGAAGATATACATCTTTATCTATATAGTACTCATAAGTACCCTTGGCGGTTATTGTATTATTTTTCAAATTTTATTATTTTTCAAATTTTATTAATTTTCAAATTTTTACAGCATGACATTTCCTTGGCAAAATAAGCGGTCTTTGACTGATTAGGAATTACTAGAAATATTGAACGATGATAGATGTTTTGACGAGTTTTTACCACAGGAGGATAATAATATGCATATAGATGTTGAATCAGGGCTGAATCAGGTAATAAGGATCGGAACGAACTTGTTTTTATTAGACAAAAAATACACTGAACAAACAGAACCAAAGGATTTGTGTCCAGAACGAAAAGCGGTTGAAGCCGAACCAACACAGCAAAATTGAAGATCCTGCGAAGCATGCGCATACGTGGCAAAAAATCAAGTACTCCACTACCTGAATATCAAGGTGGTTCTTGGGAAGAAATTTATTTTAGAGATTGCATAACTGCTGCAGATGTCGTTATAAAGCTTTTTGAGTAACGTAATTCCAGATATTACTTTTCAAACAAATCTGTATGGTTCTCAAAATAACAAGACACTAAACGTTACAGAGCATGAAATTTTCGCTTTCATCGATTGAATTTCCTTATGGGATATTATGTTCTGCCAAATCTAGAAAGTTATTGGTCATCCGCAAACGATCTGAAACTTGAAATTGTACCAGAAACTATATCTCGAAATAGATTCCAAATGATACTTGCCCAATTACACCTCAATGATAATGCTCTTATTCCTAATAATAACACAGATAAGCTTTATAAAGTTCGGCCATTTGTTGAATCACTTAATGCCAAAGTCACAAACTACTTAGGAGTACATAAAATGTGTGTTAATGAATCAATTGTGAAATTCAAGGGTCGTTCTTCAATCAAACAATATAACCCGATGAAGTTTGTGAAAAGAGGTTCTCAATTCAAATTGATGTTCAAATTCTGGATGTTATCACATATGAGATATGTCTAGCTTTATTAAACAAATTTAAATCTACCAAGGTAAAAATGAAAAAGTTAATGAAAATTTAAAGTTCGATCTGGGAGAAAGAATTGTCCTAGAAGTGACAAAACAAGACTGGCACAAGGACAAAGTATTGTATTTTGATAACTTCCTCATAACTGTAATACTGCTTGAGAAACTAAAACTTGATAACACTTCAGCTTGTGGGACAATACAATCAAACCGAAAAAGGCTTCCAAAAGGAATGGCAATTGACAAAAATTTAAAGAGAGGTGACTTTGATCACAAAACATCAAATATTGGCCTTACTTTCTTAAATGGAAAGACAATAAAGTAGTTAGCATAGAGTCTAATTTTCATGGAACTGAAAGTGCACAAATCAAAAGAAAATTGCGCGATGGTAACATTTATTTCATATAATCCTGGACCTGAAATGGTTAATGATTATAATAAATTTATGGGAGGGGTTGATTACCACTACCAACTACGCAAATACTATGGGATCGACAGACGTTAAAAAAAATAGTGGCACAGGATATTTTTGGGGTTGTTTGGAAATAGCTTTTGTTAATGCTTTAGTTGTATACAAAAAAAATTGAGACGAACCCTTAACTGTACTAGCCTTTAGAAGAGAAGTAACTATTGGATTATTCAGCAGAGCTCCTAGACCTGAGCAAGCTAAAAGAAAATCTGCAGCTTCAAACACACCCTTCAAAAACAGGCGTATGTATAACTATAGCGTATCAAGTGAAATTAGGCTGGGTAACAGAAAAAATCATTGGCCCCAATTTGTTGATAGAAGAGGAAGGTGTGAGATGTGCAGTGCTCAAGGAATCCAATCTAAACTACACTCGGCATGTTCCTTATGTGGTGCTTTTCTATGTGTGAACGAAACAAAATGTTCGTTTTATACAATATCATGATATTTTTGTATAGTTTTCATATGTATATAATGTACTACTAAGAAATGTTCGTACTAAATAAAATAAACCCATTCCAAATTTCTTTCTTTTACAGTCAGTTACATCCAAAGGTACTTATTAGTACTAGTCTAAAACAATATATCAAATAATAATTTTTTTTTGTCATTTATTGTATCATTAGAATGTAAATAAAAAAACAACAATAGTTTATAAAATAATACAAATTAAAATTACTTCCAGAGGTGGCATTTGAAGGAATGCTAATTTTAGGGTACTTGAGAGTACCTTTGGGAAACAAAGGGTTAAACTGTATTAGATAAAAAATACAAAATAAACAGGACATTCCAACAACATAAATGTACCAAGCAACATAAGTACAAAGTACGAAACTATCAATTTAACGGTACTGAGCTAGTTTATTTTATTAAAGAGTGTTTTGATATTTTTATAAGGATTATTTTGATTTTAAACAAAACTGCAGCTCTTGACCATCTTAGTATCTACTGTGAAATTGACAGTTTCTTACTTAATGCTGTTGTAGCTGGATACAGTTTTGTTGGTGGAATGTCATGTTTATTTTGTAAATGCTCACCTTAAAAAAATAATTCTTGCAAACTAATCGACAGATTTTAATAAGTAATACACCGCTGTATTGCAAATTAAATAAGCTTTCAAATGAGCTATCACTCAACACCTACTCCAATTTAAAAAAATCGGCTTATCTCCGATACAGCAAGAGGGTTAACAATTGAAGATAATTTGCCTGTCAAAACTTGTCCACCTTTAATTAAATATTGACGTATATCAGCGATTTCGAAAAAAAATAATATTCGTAGATATTTAGGGAGTTTCCTTCCTTCCGGGACACCCTGTATACCCTGTATACAAGATAATAATGTGTACATGGTTATATGTAGATTTATTCTGTTTATCGTATAGTGATTTTGATAACATTAGAATAGTTGAAAAATATTACGGATACAGATATCTTAGATAGGCAACTTTTGTAACAAATATCTCTGAAATATGTAATATAAAACTAGAAAAATAAAATAGTTATCTACGTATTTAAATCTTATATTATAGCAAATGTGCGTTGTAGTATTGATACTTTTTCAAGCGATTGAATATTAGCAAAATGTACGTAGTAACAATTTAATCATTTATACTATTTAACATGGCAATTTACTTCGAGATAAATGTAAAATATAATTATCCAAACTTATTACGAAAATGCGCGTTCCATTACGAACACAATTCGTTGACTTCGTGCTATTTGTGATTACGTTAATAAACAAAACTGTCGCATTTGAGGACGTGAGAATCCTCGCGAGAATGGAGGTTTGTGAAGTTGCCGAATTACTAGATCATTTTTTTCTGTTACATAATTTTGTGCCGAATGTTTTAAATTTTGTGCCCGAAATTCGATTCGATTTTGAAAAATGATTCGCCTATTTCGCACATGAGAATGACTGGTAACTTTTGTAGAGTATTTGTTTTGTGACTTTTGTGGCGTATATCTTAAATTTTGTGCCCATCTAGTTATAAATATTCAATTTTGAAAAAAATAATCCCCAACTTCGTGCCCTAGACTCACTAGTATTTTTTTTAACTATAATTTTGAGCTAGTGAGCTGGTGGGTCCGAATTTTGTACCGTGGGTTATAAATGTTATGCCCATCCCGATTTCGAGACATTAATTTTGAAAAATATCGACACCTCACGCCTGAAACTCACGATTAAAATTTTCAATTTATTTATACTATAATTTTGTGCTGGTGAAGCCATAATTTGTGCCATTTGTGCCTTGTTTTTGAAATTTTGTGCCAAGCCTGATTTTTGAGAAAGCTTATTCTATATTTTCGGACCATCGTGCTCTATGGCACTTTTACAGACCTTCCATTTGTTTCCATAGAAACTGATTTTTTTTTATTATTATGCAAAATACTTAATGGTATTTTACTCAGATGTAAAGACCGTGAGTGCAGACACTCTGTCGAGGGCTCAATATTGGTGTTCTGCAAATCAGTTGATGCTAAATGAAAGCAAAACCGAACATATGTTATTTTTATTAAAACATCACAATGAAACTAATCCTACAGATATTAAATTCTTAGGATTAAAAATTGATCCGCAACTATCTTGGAAAGCTCATGTAAAGTATACTAACGCAAAAATAGCCAGGAATGTTTTTCTTCTGCGAAAACTCTCTGGTACGGCCTCGAATAATATAGTACGAATTGCCTATTTTTCATTGGTTCATAGCCTGCTTTCATATGGAATAGTTACATAGGGTCATTCGGCCCATGCAAAATCTGCCTTTGCACTACAAAGAAGAGCTGTACGAATTGTTGGTGGGCTTGGCTACCAAGATTCGTGCAAACAAGTTTTCGTGGATCATTGCATTCTCACATTTCCATGTATATACATATTACAATGCGTACTGCATGTAAAACGAAATATTGCCAATTACAATCGTCATGATTGTCTGCATGAGCATAATACAAGACAAAAACAAAATCTGCGTGATAATTGTTGTAGACTAAAAAAATCCCAAAATGGTCCAAATTTTCTGGGAATTAAATTTTTCAATTCTCTCCCACGAGAAATTCGAGATAAACCCTCGACTCATTTTAAGACGAGCATCAAAAAGTTTCTTTTGCGCCAGGCATATTATGATTGCACTGAGTTTCTTCAGGAGAAATTGTGTATGGAGCAATTTATATAATGAACATTATTATTTTATATTTTACTGTGTACTCCCTGTATTTATTTGTAAATTGACGACTGCAAACGGATTTGTATTTTAGCATGAATAAACATATTATTATTATTATTATTATTATTATAATTATTACAATCTGGTCAAAGATGGATCAATGAGTAATGCCCACTTAAATTACGAAATGAAGGTTTAATGCTAAGGCCTGCTCATTAGTATCCCTTAGTTTCTAATTACACTAATATTTTTATATACAGGGTGTCTCAAAATTATGTGAAAATGGCTTAGCCACAGATTACTGGGATCAAAAGAAGACGATTTAACAAAACTTATCTATATACAAATGTGTTTGGTTTAGCCAGTATTCGGCTTCAAAGTTAATTTAAAAAAAACAAAACTTGCTTATAAAAAGAGAACGTTTACATTGATTTGGATATTGTTTGGTATGACACTTTATACGGGTATAACTCATATTTTGACATAATATTGTTATTATCAGTAGACCGGTTGTGTATAAAACAAGTGAGGCCCAACATTAATACATTCATATTTTTTAATGACAAAAGCAAATAAATTATAAAAAAATCAAATCGGACGCATTCTTTCATCATTAAGTTTTTTTTGTATCTTTATAGTTTTTGATATCTGTTACAGTTTCGTCACAAAAAAATAAAATATGAGTGGCTACCCTACACTCGTTTCGAGTGTAGGGTAAAGGTGTGATTTCGTTGCGACGTCCAGCGTTCGCGGCCCGCCGCAGCGTCCAGCCGTCGAGCACTGCTACAATGGTTTATCAATTGCAATGATTTTGTTAACGCGGCTCGTCTTGAAGACGCAACGGCCCGCCGTCGACGGCTACGTCTCGACTGCTCAAAAACAAGTCGAGACGCGAACGCCAGGAGTTTCCATTGTGTGAGCGCATAGTAATTTGGTTTAATATAAACCTAGATAATATCGTCAAACAAAAAATGTCTGATATTAATGATGAACTGTTAATTGATCAATTCGTGAATTCCCGTGTTTATACGACCATAAAAATAAGGACATCAAGGATTGCAAAACTAGCAAAGTATTTGTAAATTGCTTTTTCAAATTTACATGAATGAGAATGAAAATAAAATCAAATTGTTCTTCATTGAGTCTAAAAAAGCCATGAAAATTTTCATCGTAGGCATCAAGATGAGTCTCAATAAGTATCTGTAATATCCTTCTCGGGTCCTAGATCTGTATAGTTTGTGGGTTTCTTTTCATATGGATCAGAATATCATCATCTGCTTCAGCTCCTATCAAAATGAATCCCGCAAAGGTTTCCGGATTCACTTTTGTAAGTACTTTTTATTTCATAACTTTTAAAAACGACTGCCGAAACGCAAACGCCAGACGTTTCTACCAAATCGTGCGATCGTAACGGCTGACCGTCACTGCCGAACGTCGAAGCGGGCCGCGAACGCTGGCCGCCGCAACGAAATCCCACCTTAACTGGCTAAACCAAACGCATTTGTATATAGATAAGTTTTGTTAAATCGTCTTCTTTTGATCCCAGTAATCTGTGGTTAAACCATTTCCACATAATTTAGAGACACCCTGTATATTAAAATTATTATATTATATTATATATATATTATATTATTATATTTTTCTACATATGTCTCATCTGAACTTCTAATTGGAGAATTCTGCAAGATTGGTCTCTTAGTCTGTTAGTAGCTTTCCAAAGTGAATAATCAGTCTCACTGTCATTTGATAGTCCAATTAGATATTCACTAATAGAGTCATTTTTAATTTTTTTAATCTCTCTTTTGAGTGGTTGGGTTGCGTTATTTACTCTAGTTTTATCTGCTGGGCATCTAGATTGATGCCCGATTCTTCTCAGTCTTCTCTTTTCGGAAATAAGGGTTCGAATTTCTTTGGGGTGTTATCTCATGTAGCTTGTTGCATATTATCAACACATTTTGCCGCTTCATTGTCTGGCTGGTATTCATTTCTTATTGAGGATGACAAGTTGATAGTGTCTTCAAGTTGAAGTTTAAAGCTCTGCCGGTCAGTTAATATGTTACTTTGTATACTACTGTCGCTTAGGGTAAGGACAATCGGAGAATGGTCAGAGTTCATATCCCACGTCTCTTCCACGTACATATAGTTTACAGACCCATTTGGAGCTAAAAAAAAATCAATTACATCTCGAATTTTATTAAGATTTGTAGGCCAATATTTTGGTTTGCCAGTTGAAATTGTTTCGCTTTTTCGCTTTCCTTTTGTATTTGTTAGTCTAGATCCCCATTGAATGTGTTTAGCATTAAAGTCGCCTCCATTGATAACTCTATGTCACTGTTTATTTAGTAGTTCTAAATATTGTTTGTTTTTTGAGAGCATGTCTACGCGGACAGAAAACTGCAGAGACAGTGATATTGTATGTTTTTGTTTTAACATTTATAGAAGCAACTTAAAATTCATCTGTTCTATATCCCGTCTCTTGGTTATGTTCAATTGTTTTCTTGATAATGATAGCACTACCACCTCTGGCTGTATTTCCAGGATGTATGGTGTGATATACCTTATATCCCTTGAATTTGATGAATGACTCTCTTGTAAAATCAGTCTCGGAAATTAGATGTATGTCATTAGTCACATATCAATATATTCTATATCTAAGTTTGCTTGCAATTCTTGTTGTTGCAAGAGTCCATTAGCATTCCATTCTATAATCGTAATGTTACTTGACATTGCGGTTTTCGGGAATAGCTCCTTTCTATGTTCAAGTCTTTAGTCTTATAGAAACAGAATGCTGTTATAAATATAATAACGTACGTGCAGTAAGAATTATAGTTATTTATGTACCAAGAGCGTTATGCCGATGATAATGCTAGGAGGGCGACGTAATCAAGCGCGAGTGCCACTGGCCCAAGTGATGAATCGCCAAGTGGGCATTATCACCTAATAATGCTCGTGGTGCATATACAATTTTATTTGTCAATAGAGAATATAATAAGACTTGTACATTATACACTAACGGAGATAATAGATATTTATGCATTAAGGGAGATATGGATGTTTTTTTCCTGAGGTCGACAGGATTACAAACCGAGGGCCTTTGGCCCGAGGTTTGTAAGTCAACCGTGGTGCATACAATATTTTATTTTTTAGAAACATATTGGTAAAAATTTTAGGTATTGTATCGATCCACAATGTTTATTTCCGAGGTTGCTATGAGTTGTTTGACAGTATATAAAAGTCATAATAAAAATGGCAGAAGGTATTATTCCTCAAAATGTAAATGAAAAAGCCAAAAAAGCCCGTGAATTATTGGTACCCCAAAAGTCGGAACATTTATACGCAAAAGAATATGATCGATTGCATGAGTGGATGTTAAAAAATGATGTTACAGTTATAAGTGTAACTGTAATGTTGGCATATTTTCAAGATTTGTCAAATTCGTTTAGTCCGAATACGTTGTGGAGCAAGCTTTCGATGATTAAATCTATGTTATTATTGACAGATGGCATTGATATTTCAAATTACCACGAATTGGAAACATTCCTTAATAGAAAAAACAAAGGATATGAACCCAAGAAATCAGAGGTCTTCACGCGTGAACAGGTTGATATGTTTTTACGAGAAGCACCGAATGACACTAATTTGATGTTTAAAGTGGTAGTAATTATGGGTATGTTTGGCGCTTGCAGAACTGACGAATTGGTCAAAATGCAAATTGGAGACATCAGTGACAGGGGTTCAGTAATTGTGGTGCAGATTCCGGACACTAAAACATTGGCAAAGAGATCCTTCACTATAGTTGAAGAGGAGAGACTGAATGCGTTGTCACTTATCAGATAATACATGTGTTTGCGTCCTGCAGGAGTCTCAAGGTTTTTTTTATCGTACAGAAACAGAAAATGTACAGTGCAACCTGTTGGGAAAAACACATTTGGCAGCATTCCGTCAAAAATTGCTGTCTACTTGGGTTTGCCGTATCCGAAATCTTTCACAGGTCACTGTTTAAGACGAACATCTGCAACTTTGGCAGCAGATGGAGGAGTAAGTATGACCAATCTGAAGCGTCTGGGTGGATGGAAAAGCTCTACAGTAGCGGAAGGCTACTTGGCAGACAGCATGGCATCCAAGAATAAAATTTCACGCGTGATTGCTGGACTGGAAGAGACTGAAAAAGTAAGATCGTCGGCATCTGCTAGTGGCAGTGGAGGCCATGAGCAGACGCAAAATTGCTCATCTTCAAGTACCGTCTTGAATGGAAAATTTGTCAATTGTACGATCTATTTGTCAAGTGGTCATAAGGTTGAAGGAGAAAAAAATGTGATTGAGAGTGAAAAAAATTGACATCTCCCTAGGGAGATATGAGTTGCTTTTCATAGATTGTATCCATGACGAAAATAAATAATATCATGTTTCTAAAAAATAAACGTCTTATTTTTCCTGAGTGTAAATTAAAGCCCGAGGGAGAAGCCCAAGGGCTACAAATACATCAAGCGAAAAAATGGCGGATTCTCCCGAGGTGTATGCACTATTTTTTCTACGGTCGCCAGTATAAACACTTAATTTCATAAATAAAGAATTATAATAAATCGGAGCGAAATTGCAATATTTAGAAGTCTTTGGGATGTTTCCAAGTAACGTAACATGGCAACAGATATTTGTTTAGAAACATTTGTTAAGTCCAAAAGTTGAGTTTTAGCATCTTTGGCATGGAAAACGAGGAGGAATTGCAATATATTGTTGAAGCCTGTGCCAATTTTGAATAATTGTGCAGCAGACCACTAGATTTCCTATAAATTTTAATTTTGTTTTTTTTAACATTATAATAGGTACTAAAGTTTCATTTAATTGCTCTTTTCAATACTACTATAGCTAGTAGGTAGTTATAGTATTCTATATATGCCAGACTTATCGAATTTATTTATTGGTGGTTTTTAGTTAAAAAATTTTTGCACATATTTGTATATGGTCGAAAAGCTACATTTACATCGTGTTTATTTAGAATGTTCCTAATCTATCGAAAATAGTGCCGCAATAAATGCAAGCATTGCCAAGAATCCAAAAACGTCCACTTACCGCCGTTAACCAGACTTCGAAATTTCTCGAAGCACTTTATTTCGAATTTCGAAAAAAAAAACTGCATTTGCATCCTCATAAGGTCCAGTTAATTCTACAAATTAAGCGAGCATATCATTCAAATTGATTGATGATATTGATCATCAGATGTGCGAAATTGTTCTACAAAATTTTATCAACAGAGCAATAGAGTGCCGGCAAAGTCGTGGCAGCAATTTGATGGATGTTATATTCCGTACTTAGACGGAACCTATGTACTATAAGTTGAAGCACTCATTTTACTTTTTTTTTCAAAATCATGTGTAATTTATTCAGGAATTAAATGTTGAACTCATGTTGGACAACCATTTATTTATCTGCTTTATAATATAATTCTTGGACATCTCCTACTAATAATCCAGGAATATTTATCATTTACAATTAAAGGGCTATCGGGAAGAACGATTCCATTTTTTATCGAAATCGAAATGATGGTGTAATGTTGTACCATGGGATAACTAGTTCAACTCGTTGAGGTATAACGGTGAAAAACGATCACCGTTTTCTTGGGTTCAGGGCTAAGAACGATCAGAAGACTAAGATTTAAAAAATATTATAGCCCCGCCCCCTCATGCAAATTGGACGAATTACATAATAATCTTTTATCAATAATTTGTATCTCATTGTAAAAATATTCCTGTACGTACTTAAGGATGGAAAATCAAACAAAAATGTAAAAATCATAAGAGTCCACAACTTGCTATTAATAATATATTTTTTAATAGTTTCACTAATGTGTATTTCGTGTTTTGCTCAATATTTCACCTCTTGTTAAAGTATTATATGTACATATATTATAATTAGTTAGTTTTTTCATTCGTCCTTTCTGTCTTTCTGGCCTTTATTAGACTTGCAACTTAATTTTCAGAAACACGAAACAAAATGAGCGTTTTTTTCCCGTAGCCCGGAGATTGTTATATCCGATTTTTAAACATGCGTTAGCACTACAGATTTCAACTAAATCCTACGAATAATATAATGCGCACTTGCTAGGTGGCGACACAATCTTACAAATTCAGTTGAATTTGAGCGAAAGAAATCTATTTCTGCCCACACCGGTAAAATGTAATTTTACAAATAAAAAATCAGAAGTCTCTCCGTATTGATCCATATATACTAATCGATATATAGGTATATATTTTTAAATTATTCCATTCAATACTAATAATATTCCAACAATTAAAGACTTAATAATAACGCTTGATGCACGTTTCACAAGTTATATTAGATATATAAATAAAACACAATTGGTGTGAGTTTCACAACATATTTCTAATTATTTATAATTATATATAACTATTTATATATTAACATGGAGTTTCATCATGTATCAGCCTCATCCGTGCGATAGTTATATTAGAACCAAATTCCTATTGATATCAATTTTGATAAATATGATTTGGATTCCAAATAATTGTAATTATAAAATAAATAACAATTAATAAATAACAAATAATATTTGTTGTAATACCGGTAGATTAGTAATAAGGGAAGACTTTCAATAATTGTAATTTTTCGCGCACAACATACACATGGTGATCATTAGTATTTTCATTGACGGAGTTAACGGAATTAATTTTCATTTAATACACTCCGTATTAAAAAAGTACTACTTACAGTAAATATAAAAAGTAAAATACGTTTCTTTTATACCTACACACAAACACCTTGTTACATTATTTATTAATACTACAATTAATAATACAATTATAGCAGGTGGCAAAATATCCATTGTTCTCTAAGAACAAATTAACGTGCGTTTAATATTATCGTAGAAAGTCTACAAATTTGACAAAAAATGACAAACTTCATGTTTTCAGCGGTTTTCATGCTTTCATTAATGACGTGCATATTGACTTAGAATTAGAGTAGAATTAGAAGTATACACTGGCGAGCAAAAAATAGAGGTCACCTTAAAATTATGACTTATTTTCGGATTTTTTTTGTTTTATCTTTATGTTTGCAAATTGTAAACAATTGTACTGTATTTTGCACACTAAATTAAAAAAGCAATGTTGAATCGTAAAGTATATTTATTGTTTTTATTGCCTATTTTGGAAATATCACAAATGTACAGTTCAGACGAAGTTCGAATATTTGTTCCTAGGACCAATATGGAACAAAAAATAATGAAAAAAATGACGTGTGAATGACCAGTTTCGCAAAGGAAAATCAACACTAAGTAAGAAAACCACAACGAAACGTAGGTTTTCAATTAGAGCGAAATGGATGTTGTTTCATAAAAGTCTGTAACACGGTGATAGTAACTGACAGATAGATAACATTTGTCAGGAAATGTGTTATTAAACGCCTACTTTGGTTTACAATTTGCAAACATAATGTTAAAACAAACAAAATCCAAAAATAAGTAATAATTTTAAAGTGACCTCTATTTTTTGCTCGCCAGTGTATTAAATGAGATGTATATTAAATTTTTAAATTTAAATTTCTATATAGACACGAATTTTTCAATTAATATTCTTTATAATGACTAGGCCTTAGTCGAAACTGCAGTCACTAAATATTTTTCTAAAATAAAAGTGTGAGTGGAAATAACAGAGTTGTTTTATTTAATTCAAATATTCTTCCATTATTTTCTTCCAATTATATAAACATAATGCAAACGTTATACAAGTAATTTAATTTTCGCTACGGACATGAATGTGGGTTACATTCAGCTTTCAGTCGTCCTTCATCTGACAGTCGCTCCAAAAATAATCCTAATGTAGGTGTTCGTGCACCGCTGAACTCGTTACCGGGAATATCCAAGAATTGTGGAACATTCCGTCCAATTAAAACGAAATTTGCATTCCTCAAAAAAATACAGCATGCAACCATCCAGAACAGTAACTAATACTTTTAACTAAGTAGGTACTTTAGTTTTCCCAGATTTTTGCTTAATATTGAATACATAGTATAAAATATTTAAAAAAATATAATTTATATTTTTTTGTATCGAGGATATGTTGATATAAACGATCTAAAGTCTTAAAGTATCGAGTCAACATAGAGTTCGATTCCAACAAAACTTGCAGGAAAATATTTCCCCAAATTGGGTTCTGTAGTGTAAGTTGCCAGCACTGGTGGGAGAGTACCCATAATACCGCATGGTTGTGAAGGAGGGCATAGTGGAAACTGTAAGATGATTCCTACATCATAAGATCAGCGGAAATTTCTCCCCAGACGCAATAGAAGGTATTCTTGTTTATTGGTTAACTGCAGCATATTCCGTTGTGGTAACCCAAACCGCAAAAACCATAAATAGCTCCAATCAATTTCTCTAAAGCCAATTGGTTTAACGATATGTAGGTTTTACCAGTATAATATATGTTGGTGAGCACGTGAAGGAAATTGTTAACGAAAATAATAATTGTGGTACCTTTTCTTCACTATATTTATTGATGACTAAATTTATTTAGAGATTACATTTCAGTCACAACGTGGCCATAATTATTAGATACTTGGAGTATACCGTGTTGTGACCTAAATGTACATTTAGTCACCTATAAATATTGTGAAGAAAAGGTACCACAATTATTGATTTACCAGTGGAAGACCACGTTCAGGAAGAATCATATTACAATTTTACAAACTTATATAGTTATATATATATATATATATATATATATATATATATATATACATAAGGTGTCGAAGAAAAGGATGAACAGCATAGGGATCTGGGATTTCGTAAAGGTAACAAAGGCGGTTAAATTACAAAATAGTTGCTCCATTTAGTAGAAAATAATATTCTGTTGAGAACACCAGAAAATTCTGCTTATTTCTGGAGATACTCGACAAAATCCGAAATCTTACGATTTCGAGCTGCTTGTAATGCTAAAAGAGTGGCAACGAAAAAGTGCCTTTTGTATTTATACCATTTCAAATTACTTCAAAAAAACATAAAAACTGGTTTCGCAAAATTTCGGGAAAAAACGAAATCGTAAGATTCCGAAGAAACCTTTATGGTTTCCGAGATCACCATGCTGTTTATTCATTTCTTGGACAGCATGTATAATCGGTACTAACCATACATCATACACAATACAAAAAAGACTAAATTTACATTTTCGCCTATTTTTGATTTTTTGTTTCCCCATTGTAATTAATTCAGTGGAGATAAGTTTGCAAAAACGTTATTTCAACTTTTTAGCACATTGTAAACAAAAAAAAACTAAAAATCTATTGAGAAATAATGCTCCATAAACTCCAAGTTGATAATCAAAGTATCGAATATTTATGGGAATGAGTATTTTGCTCAGTAAAAGATGAAAGCACAATAGATGTTTCTATGATATTAGATTTAACTAATCTGTAATCAAAATTAGAAAAATTACTATAGAAATTTGGTAATTTTTCTGTTGCAATATTGTTATTTGCGATGAACGACAAAATTTTGCACAAAACTTTGTAGCGCATCGCAATCTAATGGCGCAGGGGCGTCGATTTCCCACTTAATAATGAAAGTATCGAAGAAATATTTTGATTAATAAAAGATGAAAGTACAATAGATTTTTCAATGATATTAGTTTTAAGTAATCTGTTGTCAAAATTACAAAATGTACAGTCAAATTTTACGTATGCAATATTGTTATTTGGATGCGCAAAAAAATTTGGAACAAAATTCTAACATTGGATTCTAAATGCATAGAAACATAGTTTTGCTGCTCAATTTACGTTGTGCTGCCCGGGAATTTATGGCCGCACAACGGAAATTGAACAAGAATAAAAAAAGTTCACATGTAATGTTAATTTTTTAAATTGCTGAATATTTCCAACCATCTTTTATCAATTTCAACGCGATAATTATTAATTTTTCTGAATATAAATACAGGGTGTCCAAGATAAAGATCAACAGCATGCGGATCTCGGAAACCCTAAAGTTACAAAGGCGGTTAAATTAATCAGTAATTAGTCAGTAATATTCGGTTGAGAAATCCAGAAAATTCCGCTTACTTCCGAAGATATTCGAAAAAATCCGAATCCGCGATATGGTTTTTATGTTTTGCTGAAGTTATTTGAAAAGATAAAAAAAACAAGTCACTTTCTTATTGCCACTTTTTCAGCTCTACAAGACAGGGTTTATAAATTTTCAGTACAACTTTTCGTTTCGAAGTAATCATCATCAACTTTAAATTTTTATATGGCCCGTAAATAAAGTACATCTTGTATTAAATAGCATTTCCTATTACGAGTTCAAAGATTTATATCACTTTATATCATTTATTTATATCAATGTTAATACATTTCTAACATTTAGTTGTAGTAGGCGTTGAAATGAGCGACGAAGACAGTTTTTTTCACCTAATGTTATGATTTTAAGATAATTAAATAAACAGAACAATTCACATAATACCATAGTAAAAAAATAATAAGTGTGCTTCTGAATAACTGTAATGTTTCTATGTTTAACGACTTTTCGTGCTAAATTGTTTATAGTTACTATTTTGGTACCTATTCTGGGTTAAACTTAAGTAATAATTGTTGTCTTTGTCATCATTAAATGAACAGAACAATTCTCATATCACAGTAAACAAATAATAAGTGTGATCCCAATCCCAAATAGCTAGAATGTTTCAATGTTTCTAGGTAAATTAGTTTTAGTTACTAATTTGGTACCTATTTAGGGTTAAAATACGATTTTTTTTCTCTGTCGTCTTCATTTCAACTCCTACAACCACATTCCAAGAAAATGTTCAAAATGTATTAACAAGCTTTTTTTCTGAATAAAAATATTAGGAACCATACTGTGATATAAATAGATGAATTCGTAATAGGAAATGCTATATAACATTTACAGGCACACATACATTTTATGTACATTTTTTATAGGTCATATAAAAAAATATAGTTAATGAAGATTTCTTCGAAACGAAACGTTGTAATGAAAATTTGTAAAAGCTGTCTTGTAGAGCTAAAAATGTAGCAATGAGAAAGTGCCTATAGTTTTCTTATACCTTTTCAAATAACTTCAGAAAGATATAAAAACGAAATCGCAAGATTTCGGATTTCGTCGAATATCTCCGGAAGTAAGCGGAAATTTCTGGTTTTCTCAAAATAATATTACTGACCACTAGATTGCGCAACTTTTTTGTAATTTAACCGCCTTTGTAACTTTTACGGTTTCCGAGATCCCCATGCTGTTGATCCTTATCTTGTACATGCTGTATACATTCACTATATTTTTTTCTTTAGAAACGCAATTGACATCTATTTGATTGCCTGACACTTATTTAGATAAAAACTCAACACAAGATTCATAATGTGTCCAATATACTTGCGAAGAAGTCAAAAAACACAATTGAAAACTGCCATTTCTGATGATGTTTGTTTCAGACTATTCTTCGATATAGTGAAAATATACTTGGTAAAAAATCTGCATTTCTTTGATAAACTTTTCCGTTCTGCACGAATTTGATTCATCTAAGTCAGATAACTTTCGTTTCATAATTGAAAGTAGAAATTTATCTTCAAATCAAGTTTTGTATTAAAGGATAAAATAAAACGGTAGGGAGATATCGTTTTAAGTTTAGGTTACTTAATCAATCAATTTAGGTATTTATTTGATTTACGGTGGGGAGATACCTCATTGCAATAAAACTAACTTCTGTAGCTGACATTAATTTGAATTTTTTGAATCGTCTTGTGAAAAATATAAGCTTGATTATCTACAAGATCCATTTATTTCTCAGATATTCCATTTTTCAAAAACGATTCATTTTAATTAGAAATTAAAAATACATTTCAACAAATTTTGCTTCTCATTAACACGTTATTGAACAATGTTTTCCCTGGCTTCTCATTAACACGTTATTGAACAATGTTTTTCCCTGGCGCGGATCTATGCTGTGTTCCGTTCCTACGAGTATCAATGATCTATTTTAAGCCTGTTTTCAAATACCTACTCAACTAAATTGTGTGAAATGCTACATTCGAGAATCGTATTAGTCATAAAATTTGATTGTTCTTGGCCTCGGTTAAAGTTGTTTTCCAGACCACCAAATAATCCTAAGCTTGGAGAGGTTATTGCGAAATCATTCTATTCTTAACACATTACTGCTTCCTGCAGTGTATTCTGTCCGGTAGACTTAAATGAATACCAGAAGTTGGTGACATGCAAAAATATTCAGTACCATTATTTTACCATATAGAAGTATAATCCACGTCTCATATCACCTATGGAAAGGCTGGAGGTTTGCCAATCTTGCTTAATAATATTCTGGAAGAGTCCACGACGGTTAAATTTCTGAAATCTCGACGGATATATGACCTATTTCGATTTTAAAATTAACGTTTAATGCCGGCGATAAATCAGGCGGTGATGCTCAACGGTAAGGGAAGTGTCACGATCTGTATGGAGTGAATTAATAGGTTATTTATCGTCGTGCTATTTGGATTTCGAGACAAGATTTCTATTTACGAATAGGTTAGTTTATGCCGTCGTAGATTGATGCTGGTGGAGAATTAATATTAAACAATGATTCAGGCCAGTTGGTGTGGGTGTTTTCTACAATTATTGTAGACACATGAACACGCTTCCTGTACATTTTGAACATATATTATTTTTGTAATTTGTAAGGTGTGGACTATTTTTATTTAATATGGAAAAAGTATAGCTTGCGCTATACTTAAAAGGTAAATACAACATTTGGTTAAAGTTTCAGGAATTTATAGAAATGCTCTACAATTGTTTCGGTCTCTCGATCGTTTTCAAGAGTACAGATAAGACCAATCTTTAAATTAACAAAATGTGCCTTAAATACAGCATATTATTATACTGACAAAGTTCTGGTCGAGGTTTATTGCCTCTCTTGTCAGAAATAAATATGGTTATTATGAAATTTTTATTTTTGCTAACACATTTAACATATACACATAATTGTGGGCTAGATATGCATACAATCCTTTGGTCATTTGGACAGGTTAAAGACAGGCTATTAGATAAGTTTTATCTTTTACATTTTATTAATATCATCAACAGCAACATTAAATTTACTATGGCTAATCTCTAAAATTGTTGGTTTTTTGCATTTTGATATCCATAAAACTGAGACACTTCAATAAATTTACAACTTTTCTCTGAGGTACTCTGTATGATTACTAAATATCTGCTAAATTCCAAATAAATATTGAGTTTATGTTTATGTATAGCCTTCCTACGCATCTTCTATTAATGTCGCGTCAGCAGATGAACAGGCAGGTGTTCCTCTGGGCATCGCTGCCTCAGGAACGTAACAAGAAAGAGCACCGAGTGTTTATTTACAGGATGCACTCCTTAATCGAAATGTTCTCACATGACCCACTATTTGTTACGTGTAATTTGCCATCCCTATGCTACAATGTAACGTAATTTATGGAACCTGCAGCCTGCAGCTGCTTTCTCATTTTACTGGTGCAGCTAGAAACAGAAAATAATAGTAAGATGTGAAACTAAAATATCACAATCCATTCGAGAAAAGTAATGAATATTTGAGCATATGCTAGCCATTGCCATGCGATTCTTATTACCCTGAACTTGAAAAATGAAAGAAACAATTAAAAAGCCAGATAATTAATGACGGGAAGCTTTCGCGTAGCATACATAATATTAGGCGTTCTTCAAAAACAAACGTTTATAGCTTAAATTTAGGTATTTATGCAACGAGTGGGTAATAAAATAATACTTGTTATCAATACTAGGAAATGTTGATGATGCCACCCGAAGGGGAGTACGGCTATTCCTACAAGTGGAAAAAGGTACTTTACTCACCAGTTACATACGAAAAAAATTCTACGTCCACAGACTTAAATAAATACGATAAAACTTTAATTACCATATGTTTTGCAATAGTAATATTAAAAATATGGGGTGCGGCAAAATATTTCAAGTTTAAAACAAAATTCAGAGCAATAAAATAGCTATTTATGGCATAAGTGAATAAAATTGTTTATTCACATGTATCATACTTTTTTTTTTAATTCGTTATCAGAATTGAAGAATTTGCGTGAATTGTCACATTGTCAGGTGACAACGAAAATTTCAAAGATAGTGCGAATTTACCAATTGTTTTACTTTATTCATGTTGTCAATGGTTATAGTGAACAAAGTGAAAATGTAAACATTTTATTCACCAATTCCATTAAAGTGTAGTTTTAACGATGAGATTCAATATACATAATGAGCATTTTTAAAATATACTATATACACCACAGTTGTGATAATAGTATTCACCTCAGGTCATGTAACCTTCAGCGCTATCAATAAAAGAAAACCATACACAATTATCATAGCTATTCAATATTTCTATTCTAAGTATTATTCTAAGGAGAAAAGTTGTTTGGCTCCCATGGGAGGACTTTCCTCCCTTATACAAGGGACGAAAGTGTGTACTTTCTATTAAGGGAGTAGAAATAAGACTTTACTTGTACCGTGTCAAATTTTCACTCTCCCATGTCATTTTTATCTAATTATATTTCATTTAATTTTCAATTATTAGTTTTTGGTATGTTTGTTTCAATTTTGCTGTCGTTCGATTTAAATATAAGTCATGCTTGAAACGATGATATTGTGTTTATAATACTAACCAGCCTGTACACTAACCTGGTAAAATGACGTTTACAAGCACCAAGTTTGTAAAAGTTGCACGGGCCAATGTAAAAAGTTTACTTGTCCCGGTCAAATTTTCACTCTCCCATGTCATTTTTATCTAATTATATTCCATTTCATTTTAAATTATTATTATTTGGTATGTTTATTTCAACTTTACTGTCGTTCGATTTAAATATAAAAGTGCAGTCATGCTTGAAATGGTGAATTGTATTTATAGAAATTTTGACACTGGCAGGTGATATATTGTTACTATTACTGTCATGATATTATCTTTACCGGTTTCACGCTATTAAACCTTTGTTTACATTCATAAAAGTTGGCTGGTAGATAAACCATAACCGCATCCTATATGTAAAATCGGTAATGTAATAATATTACCCTACCGATACGTCATTGTGAAGAAATTGAAAACCAATTTATAGCTGAAATTAATTACAATAAACTGACCAAAGAAGTTGTGCAGCAAAATACATCTTCACACATGGAGTCTTCATCAGTTTCTAATTTGAATTTGCCAGGAATTGCGATTTCAGGTTTGAAAGATTGCATTACCAATGTTTATTTTGATAGCGACAAAAATCAGTTGTAACCATGGTGCACATCAATCCGTAAATTCGAATGTGAAATCTTGATGATAATAATTATGCAATTCGAATAATAATTCAATATGTCTTTACTTTCTGAAACCGATAAAATATTGAACATAGCTTGGAACATAACGTGAATAAAGTAAAAAATAGGTAAATTCGCACTATCCTTGACATTTTTGTTATCACCTGATAATGTGACACTTCACGTAAATTCTTCAATTCTGATAACGAATTGAAAAAAATCTTGTATGATACACGTGAATAAAGCAATTTTATCCAATTGAAAATATTATCGCACTCGGATTCGCCTCTTGCGGTAAACTTTTTTTGTGGATAAAGTTCGACTTTATTCATTTATACCATAAATAGCTATTTTTTATAAAAACTATTTATTAAATCGAATAAGAGAAGCATTAAGTGCCACCTCGTGGTAAAACCCAAAATGCACACCATATGTTTTTATTTAAATCATGTAAAATTATGTACGAAAAATTACATCGAGTAAATGACCTCCATAATAAGTCAGGCAATGATCAACTCTTTTTTGAGAGTGTAGCATTGCTTTGTGAAATATTTGAGCTGGAATTTGGGCAATATCTTCACGAATATTTCACATCTTTAAGACTTCTAACGTCTGTGGGCGATTAATATAGACATTATGTTTCAAGTAACCTCACAAGAAAAAATCTGGTGTCGTCAAATCTGGAGAACAAGGCGGCCACTCAATATCTCCATTCTTTGGGCGCAGCCTGGCAGAGAAAATGTCTCTAAAAAGAGCGACCGTTTCACGCGCTGTGTGGCATGTAGCGCCACCCTATGGGAACATGAAGTTTTCCATGCCAAGTTCTTCTAAATCACATATAATTGGTTCTCCATTAACAGTAACTGCATCCCCTGGGATCTTCAAAGAAGAATTGTCCAATGATTCGTTCGGAGCATATTGCTCACCAAACAACGACTCTTTGATCAAACACGTTCTCTTGAATAAGAAGATAGTTTTCTGTTCCCCAGAAACGATCATTTTGCTTATTTTTCTCAGGTCGTTTTACCTGAAAGGCAAATATTTGCTTCGTTGCTCATTATCAAATTTTGCCAAAAATTGGGTTCTGCTTCCACCAAGTTTGCAACGATTTGTACGTATTTCAAATGTCTTTTAACATCAATTGGATGTAGTTTGAACACAGTTTGAATTTTGTATGGATACATATGGAAGTCTAAGTTCAAAATTTTTCTTATAGTCCGCTCAGATAAACCTACATCTTCTTGTGGAAGTTTTTCGTTATGCCTGAACAGCGGCCCCAACAAGCTCAATATTTTTATTTGAACAACCAGAACGAAATCTTCCGTTGTCTTACATAACTTTCTACACCAGTTGGTAAAAATGCGTTTGCTAAACGCCGAATTGTTTCTCCGTGTTCTTCGCTCGGGATACGCTCTCTTAAAAACGCGTTGAGTTGAAATTATCGAAGATAAGGTTTGGAAATACAATTTAACAATTTCTGCGCATTGTTGAGGTAAATAGTTCTTCATAGTTTTATCTACAAAAAATGATTCGTTCGGAGCATATTGCTCACCAAACAACGACTCTTTGATCAAACACTTTCTCTTGAATAAGAAGATAGTTTTCTGTTCCCCAGAAACGATCATTTTGCTTGTTTTTCTCACGTCGTTTTACCTGAAATGCAAATAAGTAGTAAAAAATATGTAGTGGTAGCTGTGGTCTAATTTTACTACCAGTGAATGCCAGATATTTCGATATCTTCACTTAAATGAACCACCCGGTATGCCAAATCTAGAAAAAAAAAATCACTAGTTACGAAAAATTTTTCATATCCTAACAAGTTATAAAAAGTACGACGTCTCGCAACTACTGTCAGATTTGAAAAGTGACACTTTGTGTGCAATAATAATAAGATAGTGTTTCACATTATAAGCCGGGTAAAACGGTTTTTTATTGGCGATACAAGGAAATGACTGAGGAGCCGCAGGCGAGCCTGTCACCTTGCAGAGCCAGTAAAAAGCATTACCCGACGTATAATGTACAATATTTGATTTGTTACAACACTTGTAAACAGTTAAATTATAGCTATTAACATACCTATGAATGTTATGAAGGTCATAACAGCCGCATATGCCTGGTCTAGATGAATAGAAGTTTGAAATCTGAGCGACAGCGAGCATTTTAAGACAACTAAGGCTGTTGTGGCATTCATTGCATCCGAGGTATGTTCAATATTTTATTGGTTTCAGAAAAGAAAGACATATTTAATTATTATTCTAATTGCATAATTATTATCATCAAGATTTCACTTTCGAATTTACGCATTGATGTGACACCATGGTTACAACTCCGTTTTGTCGCCGTCAAAATTAACATTGGTAATGCAATGTCTTTCAAACTTGAAATGGCAATTCCTGGCAAATTCAAATTAGAAACTGATGAAGACTCCATGTGTAACTGGAACACAACTAAAATAAGTCCACAACTTTTTTGGTCAGTTCATTGTAATTAATTTCAGCTATAAATTGGTTTTCAATTTCTTGACAATGACGTATCGGTAGGGTAATATTATTACATTACCGATTTTACATACAGGATGCGGTTATGGCTTACCTACCAGCCAACTTTTATTAATATAAACACATGTTTAATAGCGTGACACCGGTAAAGATAATAACATGACAGTAATAGTAACAATATATCACCTGCCAGTGTCATTTTTTTTATAAATACAATGATTTCAAGCATGACTGCACTGTTATATTTAAATCGAGGGACAGTAAAGTTGAAACAAATATACCAAATAATAATAATTTAAAATGAAATGAAATATAATTAGATAAAAATTACATGGGAGAGTGAAAATTTGACAGGGACAAGTAAAATCTTTACACTGGCCCGTGTAACTTTTACAAACTTGGTGCTTGTAAACGTCATTTTACCAGGTTAGTGTACAGGCTGGTTATAGAGTAACATTTACGCGTGTATCAAATAACAGCTATTTGTGCAATAAGTTAGGAAGTGTATTTCTTTCCGTACTAGGCATGGGATTGTACATCGATGCGACAGCCGAGATTAAAAACATGCCGTGTACGGAAAAAAAATGATTTCCTACGTGCTGCACACATGATTATCTATACTAGAGTTTGAAAAATCAATTAAATTTGAATAATTTTAATATTCTAAAATTATTTCTTAATTAAATAGCGGGGTCACGATTGTTCTGCTTTCAATAATGAAGAGGTTAACGTATATAATAACCACATTTCTACTTCCACAAAAACCTGTTCTGCAATTTCATTCACGAATTGTGAACATGTTTCTGTTAAGATTTATTACAGTGATAAAAAATAACGTGTACAATTTCAATAAATTGACATAACTTTTAATGTTAAAATATTATTTTTTTATTTTCTATTTCTACAATTATTATACACATTAACTGTTACACATTTTGTTTTGCGAAATAAAACATGACGTTTCAAATTATTTTTTTTTCACGGCCGCCTAAATTTACGCCACATAACTGTCACCAAGCACCGCAAAATACCCTAGTTTTAAAATTTTCATTTTTTAATTTATAAAATAGTATGATGCGGCAAAAAATAGTATAAAACACTCGTTGCAGAAGGTCCTTCGAGCACTAATTTGTTCCTCAACTCGCTGCTACGCAGCTCGTTTCGGAATTTCAAAATTCGTGCTTAAATAGTTGCCTTCTGAAACTGGTATTTTAATATACTATTCCGCACTTGTTAGGAAATATTCCACTTTTCCTAACTCAAATTAGTATTTTAATTTTGAAATATTATTGTTACACTTGTTAGAAAATATTCCACTTTTCCCAACTCAAATAAGTATTCAAATATTAAAGGTTTCTAAACTCTGGTAAAATAATCCATTTCGTAACTATTCTGGGATAATATTAACACTATGATATTTATGGTACCCTTGATGATTGATTAATTATATTTTGATCTTTTCCTGCAATCATGTTAAGTTATTACTACGAGTTTAAAGAAAATTGCAGTAATTGAATAGCGGCGGTCGTAAAATTAAATTGGCTCAGTTTTTTAAAGCATTGAAAAACTTGAAACGTTTTGAAGAAGTGCCAAATTGTAATTCAGGAAAGAAGCGCAGCGCTTCATTTCGACTGCGGAAATTTCAATGTAAAACAAACTCATATTACATGCTTCTCTGTGTCGCAATTTGAATGTCATTATTCCCGCACCAATTTTAGCAACCGATTTTAGTGCAGGAATGATCTTCATTTTAATTCTACTTTTGGTACTATTTTATTTTGGAGATTGGTGCATCTGACATTAATATTAACATTAAAATTAAATTAAATTGTTAGTCAAATTAATAGTTTCTTAGTCAAAAAAAAATGATGCCATTGCATAAAAAGAAAGAACTTGCTTAACAAAATATTGAAAATTGCTTCAAATTACTGATATTTTTCACTGAGAATATTAAAATTTCCGTTATTTCTGGGATTTCTGGTGCGTTCCTATGATTTGACATTAAGGTTGCGATTTTGTGAACAAAGAATGACCTATAGTAAAGGACAGACGAATATTGTCGAGGAAGTGGCGCTCTCTGGTGATAACTAGTATATACATACATATAACTTTCCTCCGTACATCGGCGCTAGTCGCGTTACACATCCATTCTATCACCAACGTCATGCAAAAAAAAAACAGCCAGCCACCAGTGGCTGACTCACTCGCTCGTACTCTGTAAACATTTGTCGGTGTCGGCCAAACTGGACTTTGGACTGGAAATTGAACGAAATGCGGAAATCAGGCACATGCCTATTTTCTTCTAAACTACAGTATATATTTACTTTTAGAATATGTTACACCTACATAGAAACTCTTTTGTTCAGAATGTTTAATTTTATAAGATTAAAGTATGAACATTAAATTTCTACTTCTGGTTTACGAAATAATTGGATTTTTTATTTATTATGTATCAGTTTTTATACGACATTTATGTATTCATGTTAATAAATAAAAGGTAGTCTGAGAATTACTTCTAATTTTCGAAATATTGCACAAAATTTGCGTGAAAAGTAATTTAACAATTCTAATTTACTTTGTCCTACCACTATCTGTATATTATTTGATTATAAATATCCAATTTCAAGGTGTCTTACATACGCAATAACGACTCTACTACTCTATTATGAGAAGAAACCATGGCCCCCACATTCTAGTCGGGACCCCAGGCCGGGATCTGTGACGAGCCCCCTTACCTTTAGTGCTAATGGTAGCTTGAACCCCCTAGACATAGAAGTATCAAATATTATCATAAAGTATATTTTCTAGCCTTATCGTACTCGTAACCCGGAATCTACTTTTTAAATATTTTTTTCAGATTTACAAAAATTTAAAAACAGTACTACCACCCGAGCAAAATCTAATTCAAAATTGAACTTTTCAATTTTCAAAATCGATTTTTGCCGAAAGTACACAACTTTTACAACAAATTAACCCAAGGGGTATTTGGACCATATGAGTTTCAACCCCCTACCTCCACCCACTACCTCCACCCACGACTAAATTTTATTGCCAATAAGACCAACTATCGGTCTTTCGTTTGCTGGAAACCGGACGTTCGTGGGGGGCGGGGGGGCGCCCTCCACAGGCGTAGCAAAAATTCCCGTTCAAACCCGTCTGCAGGGGGGGAAATTGCAAATCTAATTGGGTTTGGTGCAAGCCTAAAGGGTCGCGCACTTGTGATTAAAATTACGTCCCCCTGCTTCGAAATTTACCCCCATGCAAATGGCGTTGAAAAATTGGCCGAAATTGATGAATTTTTCGGGATTTTTTTTCTCAACAACGGGGGGGCGTAAAATTACGCCGCGAACGCCAAGAGACTCGCCGCATGGTCCAGGGTTGTACTTCAAAAATACACCCCCCAGCACCCCCTACAACCCCCTACGGATGGGGGAAAGTAAAGCTCGTATTACAGGCATTCAGGGGGAGTGTGGTGGGGGTGCTGTGAAGCAAAATGCTCAGTAGGGGCAGGGCCGTCTTTTAATAAAAGTTGCAGGACTGTACATCCATTTTTGACAGGGACGCGCGATTAGAGCGCGCGAGAGGGTGCTATAGCAGTCCTTCACGAATGCCCTGAGGGGACATTGACTGCAATAGCGGTTCGTCTCATATGTAATTTATCATCTGGACTCAGACTGCAACTATGCAGTCCTTGCATAGGCCATAAAATGATGGCCTTAGTTTGCACTAGTGTTCGTATGTACCTACGTGTACCCTAACAATCATTCCCATTTTACGATGTGTCCGCGAATCGTTGAAACAAAATCGTTGAATTATTTTTAAGTATTCTATCGTCGACGAAAAAATTACTTGGAATAATCTATTGTCTATTATAAAACGTTTATTCAAAAATAGACGTTTAGCAAAATCCTTCACAATAAAAATGAAGTGCGCCACACAGTACCGCCAACCGCCAATGCCACCTGCAATCCAAGTTGTGCAGGTGGTATTGGCACAGCGCTAGCTTAATAGTAATTGCGCCACCTAGGACACAATGGCTGAACAAAAAAACACTGGAAACTAGCTATTTACTACAGTATTCTCTAATTTCTATTTCAAATATGGCCGTTACAATTTAATTTGCCCTGTTATTGCGTTCACATCCAGCATGCACATCGGAATGTAAATTTGGTTCAAATTACGACCTTACCTCTGCATAACCCTTATATGTTATGCAGATGTATTGGAAATTTGAATTTAACTTATATTTCCCGTCCTAACTTTGAAAATTATGTCGGACAAAAATAACGTATTTCATCAATTTATTACCAAAAACTAAACACACAAATGCGTTATAACGTATATCTGCACAATTCTCGAACATTTATGATTAATTTCATGTATAATATAATGCATTTAATTGATTTATAAACGCGCTGGGTGTGAACGGGTAAGTGCCGAATTCGCTTGATTTTGTCCATGATAAATCCCTACCTTAAGCCAATAATTGGCTATAGTAGGCAACTACGCTACTTCCACGGTAAACTGAGAATCTAACGTTACAAATTTTTGACTCTGGCTGACTTTTTCCGTTATAAAACTAGTAGTAGTAATAAAGTACCATTTCATGGATTCTAAAGCATGTCCGAAACTGTGTAATTATAATGCAGTCTAACATATTTATTATTTAGAATAATTATTCATTCCATAGAAATCATTTTTAATGAATTATTGAAATGTTTATTTAAATTATTGTAATGTTGTGTTATCTATTTATTTTTTATATAAAAATTTGAAAAAATCTAATCGAATATAACTTGGGCATCGAATTATAATCAATTAATTTAACTGCTGAATGGGACAATGCAGTTTCCATGATAAACATGGTAAATGTTAAAAGATTTTTCCGTTTTGTTGCAGTAATAAGTTCCTAAAATGCTTCGATTGCTCTATCCGACAACCATACAGCAGAATAGGATTAAAACTTGTAAAACGCTATTTGTTTTAAATAAAATTAAATATTCGAAAGAGTCCGATATTCAAGGTGCATGTGGCAAATTTAGTAGAAGTAGGCCGCAACTTTTTGAAATTTCTCCTGATGACACACATTTCAGCAGTTTCGCAAAATTTTATGCGACGATCTTCCCCAATCAATCATCATCATCATGCGACAATTGCGCAGTTGTCATATATGTGTGGGGTCCTTGGTCCATCAATCAGTCAATCGATCAATCAATCAATCTACAACTGCGCGGATAAATGAGTTTCTTACTTAATGGAGGAGCATGAATGTATACTCTATCTTTAAGTATCATCTTGGTAATTTAAACGAGAAATTATTCTGATAGCTCTTCTTTGTAAGAAAGAGATAGCATGCCTTATTGCTGAATGCCCTCCTGCGAGCAACCCGTACGAGAGGTGACTCGCTCTCTTTCAGACGCAAGCCTCAGGGAAGAGCTCGATATGTTATCACATAGATTTCTCAGTAGGAATATATTACTATTTCGGTTTTTGGATAACACCACAATGTAATATCTGAAAAGTAGTCTATGGTCAATATGGAAGCTCAGAAATCTGATGCTGTCTCGTAACGTAATTGTTACTGATTTATCAAAGTTTAGTTTCAATGTGTTGCTATCGAGCCAGGTATTAGCCCTTGACATAACCTCATAAGCCAAGCCAAGTCTCATGGAAGCTTCAAGCAGGTTAGAACTAGAAGTTAAGAGACTTGCATCGTCAGCGAAAAGAACAGTACTCACCGCTACATCAACTGGTAGCAAGGTAGAGCTTTCACCGTTTATGCAAAACCCATTGAACTCTATTTGATAAGTAGGAGATAAGTAACCTACAGCTTAATGGATGCATATTATAGCAGTACAATTTAGTCAATTGGATTTGATGTGACACACAATCAAAAGCCTTTGATAGATCTAGAAAGGCAGCTTTCAGATTATCACTTCTCTTAGGTACGTCAGGTAGACTTGTGCATCGGATGTACGATAGACTAGGGTGGCCCTTAGTTACTTGTTGAAATTTTGTTTTTGTTGACTGGACTGTAAACAATATTTTGCATGAACATTTCAATAAGAAAAAGCTATCCGCAAGATGGTTGCCGCGTTTGCTTAATGGTGATCAAATGCGCGGTCGCATTAAGAATTCAGAAGAATGTTTGGCCGTCTTCAACGTAATTCAAACAATTTTTTTCGTCGATATGTCACAGTAGATGAAACTTGGATACATCATTATACTCCAGAAACAAGAATACAGTCTAAATAATGGATTTCTCCATGCGAACATGCTCCCAAAAAGGCAAAAACACTTTTTTCGGCCAATAAGGTCATCGCCACAGTTTTTTGGGATTCTAAAGGTGTAATCTGTATTAATTGTTTACCAAAAGGAAAAACCAAAACTGGTCAGTATTGTGCTGACATGTTTTGATGCCGAACTTGAAAAACCACGACAGCATTTAATGAAGAAAAAACTGTTGTTCCATCACGATAATGCGCCCTCTCATTCGTCTGCAATTGCTACAACTATATTGACTGAATTGCATTACAAATTACTGCTTTATCCGCCATATTCGCCAGATCTGGCTCCCAGTGATTTCTTCTTATTTCCAAATTTTAAAAAATGGCTGGGTAGAAAAAGATTTCAGGCAAATGAAGAGGAGATAACCGACACAAATGCATATTGTGAAAAATTTCCGAAAGATTACTTTTTGGAAGGTTTAAAAAAACTGTAAACTCGCCGGGCTAAGTGTGTACAGTTGAAAGGATGTTATGTTGAAAAATAAAATATATTTTTAACGGAAAAATAACTTTTCATTAAAAAGTCACTCTTCCGTCAAACAGCCCTCGTAAATGCTTGCATTACATCTGGAAACTTTCCTGAAGACTGCTTGAATATGGTAAAAGTTATACCAATTTACAAATCAGGTAACCATGTTGATCTAAATAACTAATTTTGAGCCACATTTAAAAAAAATGTATTTATACTAGAAATACTGGACTGGACTGGACTGGACTGGACTGGCCTGGACTGGACCGGTCCAGTCCGGTCCGGTCCGGTCCGGTCCCGTCCGGTCCAGTCCGGTCCAGTCCGGTCCAGTCCAGTCCGGTCCAGTCCGGTCCAGTCCGGTCCAGTCCAGTCCACCATATTCAAGCAGTCTTCAGGAAAGTTTCCAGATGTAATGCAAGCATTTACGACGGCTGTTTGACGGAAGAGTGACTTTTTAATGAAAAGTTATTTTTCCGTTAAAAATATATTTTATTTTTCAACATAACATCCTTTCAACTGTACACACATAGCAGGCGAGTTTACAGTTTTTTTAAACCTTCCAAAAAGTAATCTTTCGGAAAGTCTTCACAATATGCATTTGTGTCGGTTATCTCCTCTTCATTTGCCTGAAATCTTTTTCTACCCAGCCATTTTTTAAAATTTGGAAATAAGAAGAAATCACTGGGAGCCAGATCTGGCGAATATGGCGGATAAAGCAGTAATTTGTAATGCAATTCAGTCAATTTAGTTGTAGCAATTGCAAACGAATGAGAGGGCGCATTATCGTGATGGAACAACCCTTTTTTCTTCATTAAATGCGGTCGTGGTTTTTCAAGTTCGGCATCAAAACATGTCAGCATAATACTGGCCAGTTTTGGTTTTTCCTTTTGGTAAACAATTAATAAAGATTACACCTTTAGAATCCCAAAAAACTGTGGCGATGACCTTATTGGCCGAAAAAAGTGTTTTTGCCTTTCTGGGAGCATGTTCGCATGGAGAAATCCATTATTTAGACTGTATTCTTGTTTCTGGAGTATAATGATGTATCCAAGTTTCATCTACTGTGACATATCGACGAAAAAAATTGTTTGAATTACGTTGAAGACGGCCAAACATTCTTCTGAATTCTTAATGCGACCGCGCATTTGATCACCATTAAGCAAACGCGGCAACCATCTTGCGGATAGCTTTTTCTTATTGAAATGTTCATGCAAAATATTGTATACCCTTCCGGTTGAATGTTTACTTCATTAGCTATCTCACGAACTTTTATTCGACGATTGCCATGTACAAGGCCATAGAGTTTATTAACCATTTCTGGAGTAGTTACAGTAAATGATGGTTTTGGACGATCTGCATCAACCGTACTCATATGGCCACTTTTAAAAGCAGAAACCACTTACAAATCATTCCATCGGACCGAGCAGATTCTGAATAATATTTACGTAACTTTTTCTCGGTTTCTTTAATTGTTTTTTCACGTAGAAAATAATGTTTAATCAACACACGACATAATTTTTTCTCCATATTTACACAACGAAATCAGTTTTCTTCAAATAAGTATAAAACATAATCTATCTGTCAGATTGGTGCCAAATTTTGACAGTAGACCTCCGAAAGACCTCAGGAGCTAGCAACATAATCATTATAGCGAAAGTGTTACCAACCTTTGAAAAGTCACTCTTCCGTCAAACGGCCCTCGTATAAGCCTGGTAATGGGCGAAATAATTAAATAATTCGGTCACGGATGGATGCAATTCATTCAACATGGATACCAAAAATATATTTGGCATTTCATAGTTGAATGCTAAGTACACACGGTGACACTTTAGTGTCGACACTGAGTGAATACACTCAGTGTTCTCGTGTATACGGCAGTGTATCTGGTTGCGAAATTATGTTGCGACACTAGTGTAAGTGTCGCAGTGTACCTCGCAGTGTGAAAATATATTTGGAATTTCATAAAGGTTCGATATGATATCTGTACGTTGATGCAAGAAATACTGTCAAAGTTGAAATAATTAGGAACATGCGACATGTGTATGTCCTCTAGAAAAGGACATTCCTCCGGAACATAACGGAGGATTTTCATTGGAATTGATGTAAAATGATCATTAAGAACATTAGCATCAATGTGACTGGGCACATCACAGTTAGTATTGCTTCCTGAAGAATTTATAAGTTGCCACATTGCTTTGGGTTTATTTGTACCTACAACCTACCTAGCTGCACTTATGGCCAGGTGAGTTGAGTTTATCTTGGCCCTTATAATAGATTCTTAGTAGATTCTATAGTGCTTGCGATAATTGTTGGTTTTTGAATGAAACCAACAATTATTATGGGTTTCATTATTATGGGGACGTTTGAGGTTATTTACATTAAGTAAGCTATTGGTTAGTTAAAATTTTATAACTTTGAATTTAAGCACGGCGTGCAGGATTGTGCGACTCCTATTCTTTCAGAAATTTCATTGCAGATTTTCGGTAGCCCTAATTTTAACATATCTTCTAAATAGCCATTTTTCTGTAATTTTCCGATTCATCTGCATTCCAGATGAAATTAACATTGAATACAACAAAGATCTAAAAACCAGGCGTCAACTGCTAATGTAGATCACTAGTAATTAGCAAATCCAACAGAATGTAAATGCTAATTCATATTATTACGTTTTAAATTTCAGGCAATCCAGGCGAAAGTAATATGGTTTTAAAAGTTTCAGCATTATGAAGCAGTGCAGTATTTTTAAATTCTTTCCATTTAAGTTAATATAACAAATATTTGATAGAAAGTATGTAAATATTCTGAATATCCCGATTTAAATTCTGTCGACTTATGTATGTTTTTTTTTTCTTATTTGGCAACTGGCCAGCGTTCGTAGTGCAGTAGGTAAGGACTCTTCACAGCAGAGAGTGAAGAGCATGGCCATTGGTAAATGTTCTGATAATAGTGAATGACTATAAACCGCATCGTTAGTCACCGCATGGTTAATCGCAAATGCAAAAGAGGGCGTTTTCAGTAAAAGTAAGCCCACCAAATAAATGTCACTAAAAAACCGGTAAAAAGTTAGATAAATTACTCGAAATGCAATAAAGTATATAGTTCCAAGTACAACTTAAATGTAAAGAGTTGAATAAGTTTGATAAAACTACATAAAGAAAGCATAAAAAAATCTAGAGGAGAACAAACAGGGTGTCTCCTAACAAACGCCGCTGGCCATAACTCCTTCATTAATAGGCCGATTTCAACAAAACAAAAACAAGATTAAAAGGCTCCACATGTACTACAAAGGGTCCCTAATATTGTTTTTTTGCAAAATCAACTTTCATTTCAGCGATAGTCATTTTTTTTAATGGTTACATAAACTCAGTTCCATTTATATTTTTAACTAAGAAGGCTGTGGTTTCATGTTATTAAGTTTTACACATGAACGCCAACAAAAATGATCTGACACTGAAAAAAAATTAAAATGTCAGATTTCTAACAACGTTGCCTAATTCATACATTTAAATAATTAAATTATGCTTCAATCATTCATGTGTGCTGCTTTTTTAAGTAAACTAATTATCAACTATATTTTATATTATAATTTGACTGATTTGCTTTTGTAAAATAAAAATAGCAAATAAATGTAACATACAAGTAATTCTCTGTGAGGCAAATATTGCAGTTTACGAAGTGAACAATGTATACAACTGAAGAAAGAGCTTAGTTATTTAACTATAATATTTTCCGCGCACAGAATTAATTTTACTTGTATGTTGCACGATAAAAAAAAACTTTCTGTATGTTCACCTCTAGATTTTTTTATGCTTTCTATACATAGTTTTATCAAACTTCTGCAAATGTTTACTTTTGAGTTGTACTTCAAAATATATACTTTGCAACATTTCAGGTAATTCATCTAACTTTTTCTCTTTCTTAGGGACATTTATTTGGTGGTCATAAATATTAAACATTAAAATCAAGAGAATATACTAGAACATTACATGAGAAGTCAACAGCAGGAATGAGAAGTCAGTAACAGACTACATATTTATATGTAGACCATATAGGAAAGAGGTGCTAGACGTAGAGTTAAAAGGGAATTTGAAATTAATGGTGACCACTGCCTGTTATTCGGAAAAATACGTATACACGCACAGAAACTGGAACGATCCACAAGTACAAATGTGGAAGTAATAGAAAATGTAGCATTAAAGGTCTACAAACTTGCGGACAACCAAATAACGGAACATTATAGAAAACCAACTGAGGAAACAGTGAACAGGAAAAGAATTAGTATGAAAAATACCGGAGAAGACGAGAGTGCAAAACAACTGTGGCAAGAATTTAAAAACATATTAGTAGGTACAGCAAAGAATATATGTGGAACAATAAAAGTAGGCAAGACTAGAAAAAACCGACGCGATGGTGGAGCCATGAAATAAAAGAAGAGATAAAAACAAATACGAAATGGAAAAACTCTCTATCAAACAGGTCAGAAGAAAAGTACAAGGAGTATAAAGATCAGAGGGCCAAGGTGAAGGAAATGATAAAAGAGGCAAAAAAAAGAATCATGGGACGAGTTTGGCAGGAAGATGGAAGAAGGTAGCAAAGCGAACCAAAAACTATTTTACAATGTATTAAAAAACCTCAAGAAAGACAAAAAGTGTACATTGAAGCAATTAAGAGACATAAGCAGGAAAAAACTAGTGGATGCAAATGCTATAATGAATAGATGGAGAAAATGCTTCCACGATCTGTTTAACCCAGCAGAACCTGAGGGGATGGGGCAAAGAGAAGAGGAAAAACAAGACGAAGAAGCAACATAGAGTGAAGATAATATACGTGAACAAGAAAAACGGAAAAGCAACAGGACACGACAAGATAGCAGCGGAGATGATAGAAAATATTGGAGAAAATGGCCTGGAAATGCTAACAAACATATTTAATCGATGCTGGAACGAAGGTGAAATACCAGATGATTGGAAAATAGGAATTATCGTACCAATACATAAAAAAGGGGACAGCAGAGAGTGCGGAAATTACAGAGGGATAACTATTTTGAGCATAGTGGAGAAGCTGTATGAAAAATTATTGGACAAGAAATTAAGAACAAGAATAGAACCGCAGCTAGATGAAGTGCAAAGTGGTTTTAGAAAGGGTAGGAGCACACAGGACCACATATTTTCAATCAAGCAGATCGTGGAGAAGAAAAGCGAAAAGAAAAGTATATGTATGGCTTTTCTGGATCTCGAAAAGGCGTTCGACAGAGTACAGAGGGAAATTGTTTGGAGAAGCATGGAAGAAAGGAGAGTCAGTGCGAAACTTATAAAAGGGGTACAGAGTTATACAGAGACAATATAAACTGTCAATGTCAGAACGGGTAACATGCAATCGCAAGAATGTGCCGTAAAGGGAGGTCTGAAACAAGGGTACTGAGGTACAAGAGTACTGAGCGCAACACTTTTCACTTTACTTATGGATGATAAAATATAGGAGGTAAGGGCAAACGTGAATAAGGTGATTGCAAGGTACAGGAAACTAATACCGGTCAGGATAGCAGAAGCCGCGTTTAATGATCTGCGCAGCAGGAGAAAAGGAGTTACAAGATAACCTGGTCATGTGGGAAGAAGAGTTGAGGAAGAGGAAGATGAAGATAAATACACATAAAACCAAAGTAATGACGATAGATAAAACTAACAAGGAGATAGAAATAAAGATATGCGGAGAAAGACTTGAACAGGTAGACCGGTTTAAATACCTAGGAATCATATTACAAAGAGATGGAAAAATGGATGGATGGATAGACAACAGATATAAAGCCACAAAAATGTACCATGCACTCAACACAACGTTCACAGGAAACAAAGAAATAAGTAGGAGCACGAAAATGAGTGTATCCAATACAATTTATTGGCCAATACTTACCTATGGAAGCGAAAGCTGGGTGCTAACAAAATCCATGCACAGCAAGATCCAAGCAATTGAAATGAAATATCTGAGAAGAGTGAAAGGCCTAACACGAATGGATAGACTTAGGAATGACGCTATCAGAGAAGAACTGAAAGTAGTACCAATTGCACAAAAAATTGAAGAGCAGCTGTTAAAGTGGTTCAGCTATATGGTCAGGATGAACGAGGAAAGGCCGGTAAAGTGTATCTGGGAAGGAAAAGCTCAAAGACCAAGGACAAGAGTAAGACCCCAAAAAACCTGGGACAAGACAAGCACAGACATACTGGAAAAGAGGAAGGCAAACTTGAGATTGGCAAGTGACAAAAAACAGTGGGCGAATTTTGTTTACGGGAGAGAACATTAGTAGGAATCACACCTTACACCTAACGGTATACAAGGTTTATGATTATACAGTGCGCGCCTAACGTATGGAATAACTTCAGTAAAACCGAAATAAAAAATCTTGGAAAAAAACTCCTCGGACACGTCGATTTTCTTTGATAAAAATACACATTTTTGCATGACAGTCGATGTTCAACCATCATTTGTTTTTGAATAATGACGTCATCCATTGTTTTTTTTAATGAAAACCCCCTATTTTTGTTCTTGATTTTGAGAGATCTTTTTATTGTCGAATTGACAGTATAAAAATGTTGCCACGTTACATAAGAAATTTTTCGAGTAAACTGACAATTGAAAGTGAAAAACGGCAAATCATTAAAAATATAGCAAAAGCGTCATCAGATATAGTTTTTCATAGTGCTTGAGGATAAAACAAACAATAACCCAGCGCGCTATTATAAGCCGTCTGCTATTAGCGGTACGTAACTCTTATTGCAATTTAAGCATTTAACTGTCACACAAAAAAATGAAATTTGAATATTTCTCATCGGAGGTAGGGATAAGAACTCAGCAGGAAGTATGCGATTTCTTTAATGCACAATATCCAGATCGCTTCATCAGCCAATCTGTAATTAGTAAGATTGAATCTAAGTTTCGAAAAACTGGTGATGTTAATGATATTCCAAAACTTGGACGTCCAAGGGGTCGCCATTGTTGAGTTCCTACAAGAGTTGTATTTTGTAGGGATTGTAGGGTAGGGGTATTTCGCCTAAATTTCAAATCTTAAAAAATTCATAACTTTTTTTTGGGTAAAGGAAAAATATTGATTATTGCGGGAAAAGTCTGCATTTAATTCGCTCTAAAAAGCCTAAAATTTTGATGCGAGGAAAATTTTCGGCCCAAAAGTGTTGAAAAGTAATGGAAATGGTCACATATACAAGGTTATTCAAATTCGATTACCGCTATGGGGATATTGGAAATCGTAAGAGGTACGAAGTCGGTTAAATTGGGGCAAAGTTGCGTAATCATATGGGGAAAAGTATTCAATAAAGATAATTTAAAATAAATCAATGACTGCTGAGATTAAAAAAAATTGAAATTTTCAAATTTCTACTTGAAGGGATATTAAAAAAATATAAATACATTTTCATTGCCACTTTTTCTCATCTACAACATGGGAATTTTAGATTTTGGATCAGACGTTTCGTGTGAGTGCAACCGTCATCAAGTTTAAATTTTTAAATACGGACCTGCAATTTTTATTTTCATTTTGAGTTATACTCGTCTATACTGTTACAATGATGTGCAACACTTGAGGTTTTAACAACGCTTTAATATGAAAATAAATCAAAATCTACAATTAGCACTAAACTGGATTTAAAAAATAAAAATATAAACTAGAGTGCCATGAAAACTGTTTAACATCGGAAACATTATTATAAACGTTAAATTGCATCTTATGCAATACTAAGTTTTTAATAAGAAATACATACATTTACATTTACAGTACATTTAATACTAATATTATTACTAAATAGAAATTAACAATTGAATACGAAATTTGGGTGTTATAACAATGAATAATAATTTTATAATAATTGTTCAAATATATTGCCATTCTCTCTAATGCAAAGGGCTGCTCTGCGTCGAATATTATTCACTGCTCGTTGTATATCACGCTGCCTTACACTTATAAAACTTTCTAAAATGTTTGCCCAAAGTTCATTAATGTTATTTGGAACTCTTCTATAAACTTTATTTTTTAACATGCCCCACAAAAAATATCTAATGGCGATAAGTCTGGCGACCTAGCTGGCCATTCGATAGGTCCACGGTTACCTATCCACCTATTTTGAAATTGCTCATTTAGATACTCCCTTACTGCTGCCTTACAGCAACCATATTAAATTTAGTCGACGGAGAGATATTTCCATGATAAATTCTTCTAATTCCTCCCTGAGAAGCGTCAAATATCTCAAACAATTGTCGTGAACAATAAAAAACACTTTTGAAAATTTAAAAAAGTGCGTAACTTTATTTCATACATTAGTAATTATGAATTTTCAACAAATAAAAGCCACATCGATCAATCTATTAATACCAAATCTAACTTGGTTTCTAACTTCGGTATTTGTTCGTGGATTGACTGTTGATCAGAGGTTATCATTTTTTCTAATGAAAAGTCCGCAGTTTGTGAACTTACATTCATCTGACGAAATTATAGTGTTTAAAAAATGATTATCATTTTCAATACGCTCACAAATCCAATTACAAAACTGCAACCTCCGTTCACCATCACTAGGAAATAAAACTCTGGGAAATGTGAATTTTGTAGGGTTTAAGATTATTTTATTCAGACTTTTGTTTGTGGCAAATTCAAAGTAACCGCCACTTCATTGGTTGACTTCGATGGAACGTTTCTTATTTATAAAAAATACCTAATTTTTAAATTACGATATGTATTTACATTTTCTAGCTACCTCTTGCAGAACCATCGCCGTTGCATCTTTCAAAACACGGTTTTCATAAGGCCCTCTGGGTTTCTTAAAAGATCCATACTGCCCTAAATTGTAATCCAATTTGTTAAACAAAATTTGGGATGGCTGGGGTCTTTCGGGATACTCTTGTAAATAGTTTTCACTTCCTCGAGCAGAGTTACAATGATAGTAAATTCTTAACATATCTCTTTTGTGTCCGTTAGAAAACATTTTTAAGAAGTAACTAAGCACCTTTGACAGTAAACAATGCCCAGTTTTATTGTTTTGAAGCAATGTCTAAAATTTTAAACTGTTTTCCATGGCACTCTAGTTTATATTTTAATTTTTTAAATCCAGTTTAGTGCTAATTGTAGATTTTGATTTATTTTCATATTAAAACGCTATTAAAAGTGTTAAGTGTTGCACATGATTGTAACAATATAGACGAGTATAACTCAAACTAGAAATAAAAATTGCAGGTCCGTAATTAAAAATTTAAACTTGATGACGTTGCACTCACCCGAAACGTCTGATCCAAAATCTAAAATTCCCATGTTGTAGATGAGAAAAAGTAGCAATGAAGTTGTATTTATATTTTTTTAAATCTCCTTAAGTAACGACAGGAAAAAATAAATAAGATTTTGCAAAATTACAATTTTTTTTTTAAATCTCAGCAATCATTGTTTTTTCTTAATTATCCTTATTGAATATTGCTCCCCATATGATTACGCAACTTTGCCCAAATTTAGCCGACTTCGTATCTCTTACCGTTTCCGAAATCCCCATAGTGGTAATTGAATTTGATTAACCCTGTATATACAGGGTGTCCCAGTTATCGTTCTCACCATGGGATCTCGTAAAAAGTAAGGGAATGAAAGTTCGTTAAATCAGACAAAATAGTCTTGAAGCCAAGGCCTATTTAGCAGAAAAATAAAATTTTCTACATTTGAATTGTTTAGCTGCCAAAGTTTGACAAAGTATTGATAGTAGATAAAGTGTTTTACTGCCCATATATAACGAACGCTTCTACTTCTAGTGAACGTAATCTCAGCTTACCAATATAATGTACCAGCCATAACAGAAATTTATTTTTTATTATTCAAGCGAAAAGTTGCCAACTAGGTCTGGTCAGCGGGAGTTCGTGAGCCGAGCATTTGTCCCTCGGCGCGCCATGTTTTCGTGTGACCGCCGGGAATGCGAAGGTAAATGAGTCTCTTGTTTTTTTATAGTTAAAAACGAAATTCCCGAGCGTGGATCTATTTCGGATAGGCGAAGCATATTTTCGATGCAGGATTTTTGTACGGGAAGCGCGACCGTACTTGAATATATTTTTATCCAACCATGCATAGGAATGCTCGGTGAAAACTAGAGAGAAAAAAATAGTATTTGTATTTTGAAAATAAACATCCTTGGTTCGTTTGGTAGCCAGCGGCCAGGTGAACGCACTGCGGAACACCATTAAAGAATCGGTCTATTTCCAGATGCTTTGCCAAAAGGAGGCCGAATTCTTGCTAACACCTAGAGAGATGAAAGAAGAGCGTTTTACGTGGAAACGAACAGGTACAGTGGAGCCTTGTGAGAGAGGCCACTTGCGGCACCACCGACCGACGCAGACGCCTGCAAGGCGCCCGTGTCTATAAAAGGACGCTCCCCCTTCAGGTAACTTGAGATACGCCGCGACGCTCTCTCGACTGTATGCTTTGGGCCGGCTTACAAATATAAACACGCTCGTAAACCTTCGGGTCTAGTCAGGAGCCCGACCGAAGCAAGCGATGGTCAATTAAATGATTTTTAAGGTGGACGAGTCGGGAAGGAAGTTTCGCAAAAACTAATGTTTATCTTGGTATTGACCCGCTAAATTTAACACTTGTGGGTTGAAGACTGTGGGCTTGGTATGGGTGATTAAGCCCATAAGCGGGTGAATAACGCGGTGAACAATCGCCGTCTTATAAAGGTGCCTGAGAAATGCACGAAGCTGCATAAACACCGACGACGAAAATAATCCTCCATCCTTCCAGAAACTAAAGCTCTCTGAGTCATTGCTGCGCAAGTAAACTGCGCAGGCTCCCCAGGGGTTTGCGTAAAGGCGCAGGCGTCCCCAGGGCCGGCCGTCTTATTCGCGTCGCGGCGCTCATACGAACGACTAAGCCACCACTGTAAGGCGGCGTCGGCACGCGGGTTTCAAGTCTGAAATTACGACGGTCAGTGCACACTTAACTTAACGAAACAATCGCACCCACGATGTCTTCTTCCTCTGCCGTGAGGACCTCCAAGTACAGCTACCGGTCGACAGCAGGAGGCAACGCCGATGTCAGCATCGAGTACAGCGCTGACCTGAGCGCCCTGACCAGGCTTGAGGTAAACTTATTTTTGCACGTCCAGGTTATGTCACAGACGGACGGAGCAAGTGCCACCCCGGGGGACCATCCACCATTCAACCCCCCGCGGCCTAACGTGCGGAACGTTTACGTGTGACAGTGCCAAGTGATTTTTTGTGATGGACGCATTTTTTTAATTTTTGCCGGCCTTCGTGGCAATGGCGTAATCAGACACTATGACGTCATATGTGGACTTATTTGGTTGTGCCAAAATACACCAATTACACAATCACCCAATTTTGCCCAAAAACAACCACAATCACGACAATATTTTTCACAACCTCAATGAACAAAAAACCAATCCGAAACAGTAACCACCAACCCGAACCAAAACCAATAAAACCATAACAAGTCCATCTTTACAAATACTTAATCATCATATATAAACCCTGTATTCAATATTTTACAGGAAAACTAAAATCTTTACAAGCACTTTAAGAATTTGAACAACTACCCAGAAAAAAAAACAACCCGATTTATCACTACTCCAAGTAATACTAACATCCCTCTAAAATAGTCTAACATTTCTATAATCTTTGCTTAGCCAGCACTAAACTGTATATCAAATATTTTGCCTCGTACTCACAAATGTTGCCACTTTTATCTGACTTGATTGCGAGTGAGCATCAAATTTGCAAGCTAAAGTTATTTATTCGAAATGAATGCTCTTATATTTTTATCTTTATTGATACATATGTTGAAGGAAAATGAGCTTATGTAGAACGAAAGCTCATACTCCTTTGACAAAGTAGCATATTTCATCTCACTTCGTACAAGCCAAATTTTTAAAGCCAAAAGTACCAACTTGCACAAGAAGCAATCTATTTTTTGCAACCCTTGTTACCAGAACAAACTTAAAGCTATAAGGACATATCGTTATCCCATAGTACTTGTGCTTTTTGCTCACAAAATAGAGTCAAAATCCTTAAAGCCTAAAAGGACATATCGTTATCCCATAATACTTGTGGTTTTTGGTCACAAAATAGAGTTTTTTGAGTTAAAATCGTTAAACCCTAGTTTGCCAAAGTAGTTTAAGCATCACCCTGTACAGTTCGCTTTCACTCCACTCCATTTGTAGTTGGTAGAGGTACCTGAAGCTGAAAGTACATATTTAGAATCATAACTCCCACCTTTTTACCCCCTCTACTTCGATACAAGTAGTATATTAAAGCTGGGAGGACTACTTCAAATAAAATCTCTCTTCATGTCCCAAGATAAGCCCAGTTCCGTTCCACTTGATGCATCACAGATATTTAAGCTGCATTTAGAATTAAAGCTCTAATTTTATTTTCTCTTAATACGATATCAATTGTAAATCTGAATATTTTTATCTGACTTGACTGAGATACAAATTATAAACGTGAAACAAATCAAAACTAAAACTTTTAGCCGCATTTTTGATGACAACTATTTGCAGCTATGATTATTTTAAATGAAAAGAATTACATCTTTTCAGTAAAAAAAAACGTGTACTTCCTTAATTATTTTTTTTTAATTGCTTTTGAAACCGCAGGAGGTGTTTTGAGCCATAAAGCTATAAACCATAAATTTATCGATTTGATCCCTAAGAAATGAAGTGCTTAGGAATAAGCATCCGCATTACTGAGGAACTTTAAGCTCACTATCGTACCTCAATAAACTAGGATGCTTCAAGAGACGCATTTCTATTGATAAGTTCGACAGGACAGACGAGGGGCTTCGGTTTTATGTGAAAAGTCATCATCAAGCAAAAATGTCTGAAACTAAAAACTGTATTTTTCTGATATGTGACGCATATTGTAAATTAATTTGTAGGCCTGCAATAATATAATTACAACATGTATAGTTTACAATATCGTCGGCTTACTTAAGTCAAAAACTATAAAATGAGAGAAACTACAATTAAAGTTTTATATTCTGCTGTTACCTTTCCTACTCATTTAATGGGTTAAGAATTTGGCAGTTCGGCTACAGGACCATTTACTATTCCTCTACTGACCCTGAGATTTGTTACAATTTAGTAAACGATCAAAATAAAACTTAACTAAAAAGAGCCAAAAATTGACTCAGTTTATTTCACTTGTAAACTGACGATATGTGTCACATACCAGAATAATACAGTTTTTAATTTTAGACAATTTTGCCTGATGATAACCAATTAATTGGTGGAAACCGGGTGCAAAAGCAATTACAAATTTTAATTAAGAGCAATTCCACGTCAAATCAGCAGTCCATTTCACGCGACCCTCTTTAATTTATCTCAAATTGCGAAATTGCCAAAAATTTTGATTAAAAATGGTTTTGTGCGTTCGAAAGGCTCTAGAGCGAAAACTACCACCAGTGTGGGAAAGTTTTATTTAAGCATCTTAAAGTACATACTTTTGGCTGTCTTTCTTGGCGTGCTTCATCCGTTCCGGATATTAGCGATCATCATCACGATCTTCACTTTGTCCACTGCACTGCGAAAAAGTTGCAGCGATGTCATGCCAAACCACTGGCGTAGATTTTTAAGCCATGAGCCTGTCTTTGGCTGTCCAAAATTTTGAGTCTTAATCGGTGGCAACTTCTGAGAAATGAATTTAAAAAACAAGTTTTTGCGTTTTCTGCCCATGCGCGGCAAGATATCAAAAATATGACCCCTGCATTCGATTCCTTGGGAAATTTTCCATCGATTATGACTATTCTAAAATTTTGCAGGCTGAAATGCAATGAAGATAAATGAAATTAAACAAAATTGAAGTTGAACTTAAAAAATTGCCGTAAAATTAAATTTGCTCTCCTAGACGAACTATGTGACCTAGAGGTCTGAAATTTGGTTTGAAGACATATTTTGGGTACCCAAACAAGTGTATAATTTGAACTAAATCGGAGAGGATAGCGTGAAATGGACTGCTCATTTGACATAAAATTGCCCTTAAGGAAGTACACATTTTTTTGATGAATACCTTAATATTAGTCAAATACAAGATATTACATCTTTGTATGCATTCATTCAGGTACAAACTTTTTAGGAAAAATGCTCATAATCGTCATCTCCCATGATAAAGCCCTACTTTTCAGATTTTCATTTTCCTTTATTAATAGGCAATTTGTTTATGTTGTTTAGAATTTCTGCTTTACTCATTTCACTTCACATGGTACAATTATACAGCTGATATCGTTCATAATAGATAAAAACTTGTACACCTGTAAGGACGTATTGAAAATATCATTTTTAACGTTAATGTTAACGAGTTTTTAACGTTTTAACGTTAATGTCGCCTTTGCTAATTTTCACAATTTTAAAGCTAAAAAATCACGTATTTGGAATCATTTTTTATTTAAAAAAAATGTATTCGCCTATTTATCTTCCCTTGACCTTCTCGCAGAATGCTGAAGTTGGAATTACGTATTTAGAATCATAACTTTCAGTTCTCACTTGATGAAATTATAAATTGAGAATAAAGCTATGACTTTTGATCTTTCTTGATGCATGAAGAAAAATTATGAATCTAAAAGTTTTTATATCAGTTGATAGATGCAAGTTTCGAAGCTTCTTTTGAAAGTGCCAATTATTCTCAAACCACTGCTTCCGATAGAACTAAAAAATAAAGCTGATAGCACTATTTATAATCAAACCGCTTACATTTTTATCTTCATTGACACAAGCACAAATTTTGTAGGTAACGGACTTCTGGAATCAACGTGCTTAGCCTTTCCAACGACAAACTTAATTTGGATTCTAAAACACCATTTTTTTACTGATTTGATGCACTTATAAAATTTAAAGCCAGAAAGGCCAAGGCTCTAGTTAATATTTTTTCTCCTCGAATAAATAGAATTTGTGAATCAGAAACTTTGTTATTTCAGAAAATCTGAGTTGACTATTTAGAAATAAAGCTCATACCTGTATGTGATTATGGAACAAGTATAAATTTGAAAGTGAAATGACTTATTTGGAATAACGTTAATGTCGCCTTTGATAACTTTCACAATTTTAAAGCTGAAATCACGTATTTAGAATAATGACTTCCAATTTTATTTGCCTATTTATCCTCCCTTGGCCATCTCGCAGAATGTTGAAGTTGAAATTACGTATTTTTAATCATAACTTTCAGGCGTGACTTGATGAGTATACAAATTGAGAATAAAACTATAACTTTTTCTCTCTTAACAGAAGTTCAAACAATGAAGCTAAAACGAATTGTTTAATATAAAGTTTTTAACGTTTTAACGTTATTGTTGTCTATGCTAACTTTCACAATTTTAAAGCTGCAATCACGTATTTAGTATCATGACTTCCAATTTTATTTGCCTATTTATCTTCCCTTGGTCATCTCGCAGAATGTTGAAGTGGAAATTACGTATTTTTAATCATAACTTTCAGGCCTGACTTGATGAGTATACAAATTGAGAATAAACCTATAACTTTTTCTCTCTTAACAGAAGTTCAAACAATGAAGCTAAAACGAATTGTTTAATATAATGTTTTGTTTTAATATAAAGTTTTTAACGTCTTAACGTTAATGTTGCCTTTGCTAACTTTCACAATTTTAAAGCTAAAATCCCGTATTTATGAATCATAACTTCCAATTTTATTTGCTTATTTATCTTCTCTTGGCCATCTCGCAGAATGTTGAAGTTGAAATTACTTATTTAGAATCATAACTTTCAGTCCTCACTTGATGAATTTATAAATTGAGAATAAAACTACAACTGTTTCTCTCTTAATAGAAGTTCAAACAATGAAGCTAAAACGAACTGTTCAATATAAAATTAACACTTTTCATCTACTTTGATACATACTCAAATTATGAATGTAAGTGGATATACATATTTAGATTAAAATTATCTATTTACACAGGTAAAATTTCGAATCTGAAGGCATTTGTTCAGAATCGAAGCTTCAATATGTGTCTCCCTTTCATACAAGAATACATCTGCAAAATCGAATTTAAGATATAATGCTTCGTTCTGCATGTGTTATATAGTCCATGCCAGATAAGATGTCACTTTTCACATAACACCTAAATCGCCCCCCATAAATTTATTGATTTGATCCCTAAGAAATGAAGTGCTTAGGAATAAGCAACCGCATTACTCTGGGACTTTAAGCTCACTATCGTACCTCAATAAACTAGGATGCTTCAAGAGATGCATTTCTGTTGATAAGTTCGAAAAGACAGAGGAGGGGCTTCGGTTTTATGTGAAAAGTGACATATTATCTGGCATGGGCTATATATACCTTTAAAAAAATCATTGAGAATTAGAAATTATAGTTTGAAGATAAAAGCATTCATTTTAATAAAGCTTCTACTTATATTTCTTATTACAAATAATTTATTTCAGTCGTTGCTTTTATTTTTCAGGAGCTTTATTACAATAGTATCTTAAGAAGAGTAGCAAGAGTAAGATAAAAGTAAAATAAAATTAACGATCTGTGTAAATTTTAAGCTCAGAATATTTATTTTTGTTTCCTCTTGTTCACCAATGTTCAACCTGCTATTTAATAATAAAAAATGTCATTTACTGACTCACTTTTCAGTCAAACATGTAATTTTTATATACATTCCCTTAAAAAAATCATTAATAATTAGAAATTGTAGTTTGAAGGTAAATGCATTCATTTTAATAAAGCTTCTACTTGTATTTCTTATTACAAATAGCTTATTTCAGTCGTTGCTTTTATTTTTCAGCAGCTTTATTACAATAGTATCTTAAGAAGAGTAACAAAAGTAAGATAAAAGAAAAATAAAATTGACGATCTGTGTAAATTTTAAGCTCCGACTATTTATTTTAGTTTCTTCTTGTTCATCAATTTTCAACCTGCTATTTAATAATAAAAAATGTCATTTACTGACTCACTTTGCAGTCAAACATATAATTTTTATATACATTCCTTTAAAAAAAACATTATTAATTAGAAATTATAGTATGAAGATAAAAGCATTCATTTTAATAAAGCTTCTACCTGTATTCCTCGTTACAATCTCTTAATGGCTTATTTCAGTTGTTGCTTTTATTTTTCAGCAGCTTTATTACAATAGTAACTTAAGAAGAGTAACAAGAACAAGATAAAAGTAAACTTAAATTGACGATCTGTGTAAATTTGAAGCTCCGACTATTTATTTTCGTTTCTTTTTGTTCACAAATGTTCAACCTGCTATTTAATAATAAAAAATGTCATTTACTGACTCACTTTGCAGTTAAACATATTATTTTTATAGTTATTGGTACTAGAGAAATTTTTATTTTCAAATTATGAAACTTATTTCTTAAATCTAAAGCTATTTCACTATTTACCTTCATTATATCAAGTAAATTTAAGTTAATTATTACTTATTAAGAATAAAACCTCTACTTTTAAAGTAACTCGCTTAATAAATTTCAAATAATATGCCATACGACAAAAAAAAAAATGATTTACAAATTCTGAACCCAATAAATATATTTACATTCAAACTTCTACACTCTTTCGTCTTCGTGCGAATAAAAATTTGATGCTAATAGACGCATGGCAGTTTTTATTTCATTTGGCCAATTGTAAATTTGTATATACAGCAATAGCACTACAAATTTGAAGTAATACAGAAATATTTATAATAGAAATTATTTTTAAATTCAAATCTATTTCCAGTAATTTTATAAAATTCAAATTCTCAATTTTGGAGCTGATTAAACCTATTTAAAATCAAAACTAAACACTTTTATCCCCTTTTATCTATAACTGCATATTTTGAAGCTGTATAAGGTAATAAGCACAAATAAAGCCAAATTTAAAGGATGGCGGTACTTATAAAATAAAGTTTAATAAAGAATCAAAAATATATTAAAATAAAAATAAAACATGTAGAATGAAAATGAAAACGCAGAGTTTGTTGAAGATTTAGTTTTACATATAACATTCCAACTTCGAAATATAATTGTATTAAAGTACCAACATTTTGAAGCTGATATCATTAAACTTCAAATTTTGAAAAGGGAGCATCTCCAAAAATTTAAGAGGCAAAAAACTGAATTTCTGTTAAACCATTTGACTTATTTGAGCAGTTTATTCTTTTAAAATTACTCTTTCATCACTATGAAAACCAAATATTAGCATTTCTCGCTCATAAAATATCGTCTATATGTGTACATGAAAAAAAAAGCTAAAAAGTGCAATCTGAATCCTCTCCGAGATGTGCCCCTTTTGAAATTTGCAATTCAGTTTATTTAAATGAAAATTTGCAAACATCAATGACGCATCTCCGAAAATTAAAGAGACAAAAAAACTGAATTTGTGTTGAACCATTTGACTTATTTGAGCAGATGGCTCTAAAATTCTAAAATTCTAAAATTAATCTTTAATCACTATACAAACCAAATATCAACATTTCTCGCTCATAAAATATCGTCTACATGTGTGCATGAAAAAAGAGCAATACAGTCCAATTTCAATCCTCTACGAGATGACCCCTTTTTGAAATTTGCAATGAAAATTATTTAAATGAAAATTTGCAAACATATATTTAAAATAAAACTTGAACAAATTTTGGAATCAAAATTCAACTTTTTAAATTTATTGTGCCGAATGTGAAGCGTAACATACCTACATGACGTACAAAATATGAAGTACACATGTTGAGTCTATAACAACTTATTTAGACCGGTAGCTCTCGACGCCATCTTGACTGATGCAAAATTTTCTTGTATATTTCTGGACATATCTCAATTTGAAAAAAATGGACGTATACCTTTTTGGTTTTCAACGGCTCAGAAATAAAGCAGCATATCTTCATTTACACAGCAAATATTCAGACGACTTCTTACTTTAACTTCTCTAACTTTCCTAGTGACGTCTTCGTTGATACACGGTGCTTATTTTGAAGCTTAATTGACAAGCAACATTTTTCGATGATAAAAATATAAACATGAATCTTCTTCATGATACACGTACAAACTTCTGATCGCTTCAAATTTTGCATCTAATCAAACTTTATAAATAGTATAAATCATAAAACTTCGACATTTTTGGTACTTTAATACAATTATGTTTTGAAATTGGAAAGTTATATGTAGAACTAAATCTTCAATAAACGCTGTATTTTCATTTTCATTATACATATATATATATATATATATATATATATATATATATATATATATATATATATATATATATATATATAACTGCATTTTTTTACCTGTATAAGGTTAAAAGCAGAAATGAAACTCCCACATTTTTTATTTCCCTAAGACCCGTATCTATAGTCCGTACTTGAGCACGAGTTCGACTCAAGTCGTACATTTGGTTGCGTATTCTCCATAAACGTTTATGCACCAAAGTCAACCAAAGATACGCAAGTATACGATTTGAGTCAAATTCATGCTTAAGTACAGACTACAGTCCGTACTTGAGTATGAGTTCGACTCAAGTCGTATATTTGGTTGCGAATTTTCTATAAACGTTTATGCACGAAACGCAACCAAATATACGCAAATATACGATTTGCGAATTACTTATTTTAAATCAGCACTTGCACACATTTTATCATTAACAAAACATGAAATTGAAAGTTGAATGAATTCTTAAAAGAGTGATTCTATTTCTATAGAATAAAAAAAAACTAATATTTTAAACCAATTAAAAAAACCTGATGTGTCAAATATCAAATAACAAAATTAATTTATAACTGAATTTTCTTTTATTTGAAATGGTAAATTTTAAAAATTTCTTTTGATGCAAATTAATACTTCAAATTATTAATTATTAATTAATGGTAATGCTAAAAGACTTAATCTATTTTAATAAAATGAAAATCTTTTAATTTCATGCTCCTAATCATAATCGAGATCCAGAACTCGTGCACCATTTTTGCCTTTCCTGATATACGTCCAAATGTTTCACCATCTTAAATGTATTTAAAAAAATAAGGCATGGAAAGAAATCGTTTACTTCATCTGTATTTTTGGTGTGGTTAGGAATACATTAAACCACAACATGTTCGTACTAATGGTGGAAATATAATCATACTTGTGCATATAGTATATGATTCTACAGTAAAATTCTAAATAAAATAATACTCGTATTGTTTTTCAGGACAAGATTCGCCTGTTGCATGATGATCTCGAGTCCGAGAGAGAACTCCGTTCCAGGGTAAGAATAGGCCTAGGGCTCCGGCGCAGCGCCGGGCCTTGCCTGCCAAAATACACTCCTGCCGAGCTTGCAAAACGCGGAACCCAAATATACTACACTACACAGGTTATAAATAATACTAAAACTGTCGCCGGAAATATTTTTAATTCAACTAACGCTCAGTGGGCACTGTCTTGACACACTGAACATTCTACAATTGGACGCATTAATACAGCGAACGCTGACAGTTTTACAAGACATGTCGCAAAGTGGCACTCATTTTGCAATAAGTATCTATGTCAAAATATTAATTTGTAGCTTGTTTGTGAAAACTAATTTCATTGCAATAAATATTGAATCTGATTAGATTCGTATTTTTTCGTATAGTTGTTTCGAAATATTAATTATTTTTGTATAATTAAAAATTTAAAACAATAAAAATTATTTTTAGTTTACGTATCTGTAATCATAAAAATATCATCCTCATGTCCAATAATATTTACTGTAGATAAAATAATATTGAAAATATTTCATTATGTAGAACATATATTTGTTCAGTAAAGTTAATGAATTACAATAAACAATATATTTAAGTAACGTATTGTTTCTTACATTTTGTCAACGTTTCGAAGGACTCACTGCCGTCATCATCTGGATTATCCGCTATTAGGTATATTACCTATTTTCGGTGTTCCTTATTGTTTAACTTCTTGTCAAAGGATGTTGTGTCACTGTATTCAATTGAAATTCTACATCTACATGTGTATTAATTATTTTTCAAGTAATCGTGCTCTATTGATTTTTTAAGGAGGTTTTTTTAAATTTTAAATATACTATTGATTTTAATAAATGCAAGGAAAACAGAAAACTTTATTCCTGCACATTGAACAAACTAATAAAAATGGTTAAAATCGATTTCCATGCACCTGGAAGTCGCTGGGAATCTCTTGATTCATCGAGGGCAACTTATATTTCCAAAATTATGAATTTTACAAAAAAAAATCCAACAACAAAAGTAGGTACCTACAAAGTACGAAACTGCCAGTTTGATAGTTTAACTAAGCTATTAATGTAGTATGTAATAATGGAGTTTAAACACGTATCCAAATCTATTTCGAAGTTTGACTAAGATTATTTATTGATGCGTATAAAGAGCGTATAAAGTATTAAGACCTGGCTTTATGTTTTCCCGTGTATACATTTTTGAAAAATGCTGCAACAGATCAAAGTGAGTCTTTTTCAAACCAATATTTTGAGACCATTTTCATTTTTCCATCTCTCTCCGTTTTGAAGTTATGACGTTAGAGCCATTTTTTTTAAATGACAACCTATATTTTTATTATTGATTTTGATAATACTTTTCATTATGTTTTCAGCAACATGACATCGTCAATATGTAACATTTGAAAAAAATTGAGAAAAAGTGCGTTAAAGTAAAACTATTAAATTATTATTTCAATGTGCAGAATGCATCTAGTTATCATTCAAAACAACGTCAGTTAAAACAAAATTAGGAAAACAGACTTGGATTTTAAATCTTGGAATAAAACAAAATTGATTAACCTGAAAAACATTCTTATTACATTATCACAATATCACAATATCACAATAACAACTTAAGTATTACTGCACTTTACTCCTATTTATTGTAATATGATAAATAATAAAATGTTGCATTAATATTTCTTCATATTAAAATACTTTGGTAATATTTAGAAATTATTATAAAATTAGACATATGCGCAATCCAATCATTTTATATCTCGGTACTACTGACTCATAAAGTTGCTCTCCAAATGAAATGAGAGTAAATTTTTCGCACATCCACACTTCATTATTTTTAGACTCCGTATGAGTCAAATAAGCAGCAATTGCTAACATACCTATTTCTGATCTTTGGCGGAACGCCCTGTTTACATTCGCTCGAACATATACACGTGGACATAGCATTCTAGAGAATGTAAAGCTCAGTTTTAAGCTATATTCACATACAATTACCGAAACAGTCGTTTGTAAAAAAAATACCGTTGAAATGCTAATTTTAAATACATTGCAATTTATTTTACAACTTTATGCAATTTAAAAAAAATACAATTTACAAAGTTCACAGTGAGAAATGTTTTGACCGATAGCCCTTTTTAACAAACTTCCCTCTTCACTCTTTCGTACAAGTGAACTGCTGTGTAAATTTTTATATTGTACATTATTAAAATATACATCCTGTTTGTCCAGAAAACACACGTAAACTAAATTATAATCTCTATTTAATTTTATATTGTTTATTCTCTAAAATCTGTATTTATTTCAAAAAATATAGGACATAACCGTATTAGACCGATATGGGTTATATCGGTTGATTATAAAATCTCAACCTCGTCTGTCATATCCATATCGGCCGTATGTTGTTTTATAGTTTTCGTGAGACTAAAATAAAAAGAATTAAATTTTGCGCAAGTATTTTCATAAATCATAATAACATATTTCAAGTATGCTGTGATGGTTGTGTAGTAACGCTTGTGAACACCATGTCCACGGCTACGGCTGTTAAATCTTAACGGTCGCGGCTGATATCAGTTAAATAACAACCATGGAGACAGTACCGATAATATGTAATAAAAATGAAGTGTTACGAAAAAGTACTTACTATCCCTACTACTGATATAATTGTGGTATTAAAAGTACATTGTATAACCATTTATGAAAGTCATAACGTCTTGTACACGACATATTTTTCATAAATATTGGTGGTTATTTACCTCATACTCCAAATCATAGGGATTTTAACTGGATTTAACCACTAGGCAAACACCGATTAGATTTGAAATTTTATACATCCGTCAGGGTCAGATTAGTTATTAAGGTATCAAGAATATTATGAGTCAAATAAGTGCACAAGGTCGATAATAATCCCTACTACTCCTCCGCCGATGTGTACGATGTGTACAACCCGAGGGCCTTGTCCGGAGGGATTTACATCGACCGAGGGCGATTAGTTAATAATGCCCGTGGTACCTGCAACGTTATATGTCCTACCAGTTTTTTTTAAATTTAATTAATTTTTTTTTCAATAATGACCGGGTCATTTTAATTGTAAATTTAACATGTCAAAGTAAAGGTTGAAGATATTTTACATACAAAATAATGACTCTAGGGCAATTATTTATTTATAAGAATCCTAGGGTCATAATGAGAATAGTCAGAATAGTCAAAGTAAAACTGACTTTTCGTTATATGATATTAGTTATGTCATAGAATATTGGTTATATCATTTCTGCTTATTGAAATAGAAGTTGTATCCATGAAAACAAATAGTGAAAGGATACAACTTCTATTTCAATAAGCAGATATGATATAACCAATGTTCTATGACATAACTAATATCATATAACGAAAAGTCAGTTTTACTTTGACTATTCTCACTATTCTCATTATGACCCTAGGATTCTTATAAATAAATCATTGCCCTAGAGTCGTTATTTTGTATGTAAGATACCTTCAAATAGGTTAATTATTATCAAATAATATACTGGCAGTAGATAAAATAAATAATATTTTTTTATTTTCTTCTATTTTAATGTTTTATTCAATAAATTATCATTTCATACATTACTCGTACTTAAAATTAAAATTATTAAAATTAAATCTATAAAAAAATTCATGAAAGTCTTCTCAAATTGTTGTCAGGAAGACATATTCGTGCAAGCGGAATGAATTGAATAAAATAATTGAAATAGTGCTAGTTTCATTCATTTTTAAAAAATTACGATTTATCGTTAAAACAAGTTAACTTTTGCAATCAACCTGAAAATAAATATTGAGATGTACTTCAAATCCGATATTCGATTTAAATCAAAATTTAAGAAAAATGGTAGTTATAATATTCTCAAAAAACCAAAACATTCAGTATTAAGAAAAATTAGATTTTATATTTAGGTAATTCATAATTCTGAAAAAAAAACAGATTGCTAAACTCTGTTCCATTTTAATTTTTAACTAAGAAGGAAGTGGTTTCATTTTATAAAGTTTTATACAAGAACACCAACAAAAATAATCTGACAGTGAAAAAAATATTTTAAAAAAACAGATTGCTAAACTCTGTTCCATTTTTATTTTTAACTAAGAAGGAAGTGGTTTCATTTTATAAAGTTTTACACAAGAACACCAACAAAAATAATCTGACAGTCAAAAAAATATTAAATGTCAGATTTCTAACAACGTTGCCTAATTGATATATTAAAATAATAAATTTTTGCCTCAATCACTCAATCGTTAATTAATTATATTTATGCTCCAAGAAAATCAATCATCAACTATATTATATTTTGACTGATTTGATTTTGTAAAATAAAAATAGCAAATAAATTCTGTACTCAATAGATATTCAATTTGATGGCAACATTGCCCACTGTCATAAAATATAACCTCTTATTTTTAAATATAACTTATTTTTCAAGTCCAGTGACTTTTTATATTGGCCAACAATACTGTCACCGTAACAGAGCCAACTTAGTTAAAAATAAAAATGGAACAGAGTATATGAATTGAGATTATTCTTTATAATTCAGCAGAATTTTGTAAAACTGACCAAATAAATTGTAAGTAATTGAGATTTTTGTCAAGATATTCTCGAAATAAAACATTTTATAATAAGATTTTTAAATTTATAATTTTTAAAAATTAATGGGTTCAAATAGATTATTATGCATTGAGATATATCTATACAAACGTATTCAAAAAATATTCTTCGCGGCAATACTTTCCCATACATAATAAAATTATTCTCAAAATAAAACAAATACCTATTTAGTATTTAAAAATCTAAATATTATTAAAAACGATATTCTTTATTCACTTACAATTTATCAAATATTGATAAAATAGATTCGTGGAAGATTTCTCTGTAAACTGTCCCGTTACAAGGTATTCATCACTATATACCTTCCCAGGGGTAATATAATAAATGGTGTTCTCATTATCGATAATGATTTAGTATGTATACGAATGTTAATCCCATCGATGAATATGCAGTCACAAATTTGAACAGAACATTGGCCAAAATATATCCCTGTTCGATTAAGGAATTATCTGATTTGATTTAATCGTTCGAAGGACGAGGTACATTTCCAAGGATTAAAATTAAAATGAGTAGTATTTTTCAAATAATTATCGATTTTTCAGTACACGACGAATTATATTTAACAAGGGAATATAATGAATTGATTAGCAGAATAAACAAGAAGCTAAGTATACTGATTAAATACCTATATTTATTTAGATCATTTCATTTTTAAAACACCACACCGCAATTATGTACTTTTACTGAGGACACACTGACACTTCGGTACAAGTTGCCCCATTTGATAAATAAGACGATTGCAATGGTTCGGGTATGGTCGTGACAACTATTATTTCGTATGCGGTCGTCGCCGTTACGATCGTTGTGTGGGACTCGAAATTGTGCCAGCGGCCCACATTTTTTTGTGGGCGTAGAGTGCATTTCAGTGATAATGCAACTAGTTGCATGATCAGTTATTAATGCATGCGTAACTATTGAAACAGCATTACTGTACAGACACTGTTTTAAGTATGAGTTATACTCCTACCTAAATATTCTCAACGAAAACAAAATATGCAGTATACAAGGTGTCCAAGGTAAAGATCAACAGCATGGGGATCTCGGAAACCTCAAAAGTTACAAAGGTGGTTAAATTACAAAAAGTTTGCACACTATTTTTGTTTTTGTTTTTTTAATTTTTGTTTCGTCGCTCATTTCAACGCCTACTACACCAAAATGTTCGAAATGTATTGACAAATAAAAATGTTCTGAATAAAAACATGAGAAACCATACTGTGATATAAATCGTTGCATTCGTAATAGGAAATGCTATTTAATACAGGGTGTACTTGATTTACGTGCAATATTTAAATATAAAGTTGATGATGGTTTCTTCGAAACGAAACGTTTAACCGAAAATTTATAAACGCTGTCTTATAGACAGCGACAAAAGAGTGGCAATGAGAAAGTGCCTTTTTTATATCTTTCCAAATAACTTTAGCAAAACAAAAAAACGATATCGCAAAATTTCGGATTTTGTCGAATATATCCGGAAGTAAGTAGAGTTTTCTGGTTTTCGCAATAGAATATTACTGGCCAATAAATTGTGCAACTTTTTTTTGTAATTTAACCGCCTTTGTAACTTTTACGGTTTCCGAGATCCCCATACTGTTGATCCTTATGTTGGACATCCTGTATAATATTCTCAGAGAAAGCCAAACATGCAGTATTTAGGAAAACATTTCCTTTATACTTCTTCCCTACTTCCACGATGAGATCAAAGCTTTATAAGAGCATCGCTGGACGAGGTGCATTGAACCTTCAAGAGATTATTTTGAAAACGAAACGTGATGTAAAAAACCGTAAAACAAATCTTTAATTTCCAGGCAATTATCATTTTATCCTCATATTTCTAAAACTGGATAACTGAATATCTAATTATAATTCTAAACACAGAATTACTGAAATATCTGTATATTAGCAACTTGCAGAGTTCATCATGTACCTGAATTAATATGTTCAGTTAGAATATACACAAAATACGCAAAATTCTATAAAATTTCTTTGCTTTTTTTTATTTGGAATATTTTGTGTAACTTTATTTGTTAAAAATAATTATAGATAATACCAAATCTGTAGCACTAGAAATAATAATCGCTATATTTCAGTATCCAATGATTTGCTCCAAATATCAAGTATTTCATTTTAATATCATGAAGCTATCGAGAGATAGAGAGTAGTAGTATGAACATTTGTTCCATATACAGGTACATATCTGCAGCATACTTAATACATATAATAATATAATATTTATCGTAGATAGATAGATATATGATATATGATGTGATACATGATATATGGAATGGGATGTATGGAATGGTAATTGTAGAAAAACTATTTTTTCCTGTATGTCAATAACGAAACAAATTATATTATTATCATAAAAATTTCTTCTATACATTTTATAATTTAAGCTATTCTAACATGCTTCTAATAATATATAATAATCCATAATTAGTGAATAAAAAGTTAAAGAACAAATGTTATTAGTTCTATAAAAAAAAAAGTTGATCTTGATCTTGAAAATCGTCACAATAATTTGACGATTTTCATTTTTTTTCTAACTCATACCCCAAAACAATGGCGTGATAAAAAGCAAAAATTATATATAACCTATATATAATAACCTGTATAGGTATATATATCATATATGGTATATATACCATATATACCAAGGTACACATATAACCTATGTGTACCTTGGATAATACGACCATGTAAAAATTTATAATCATTTTTCGTTTTAAGTAATAAAATTCAATGATTTGCATCATTTTGTAATCACATTAAAGTTTGAATTACTAATGTGAAAATACTGAAATACTAAAAAAGTTATCTATAGAACACCTATATGGAGCACTAAACTCGATAGAATTTGACCTGAATTGCTGATTTGCAAAGATTTAAAATTAGACTGTATGGAAATAGGCCATAACACTGGAATTTACATATTAAAGTCGATACCTTTGTGTTACTATGTTGTGAACTCAAAAACTTACAAAGTTTTAAATTTTTTTTAACTACGACGGCTTAACTACGATGAATAACCTATTTAATTTTCAGTTATTTGAGTTAGGTAAAGTAATTCATTTCACACTAGTTTCATTACCTAACGCATTATTATTTACAAGAATATAAACAATTATCAACATGATTTTGTAATGCAAAATTTGACGTTTCTTGCAAAACATGGATTTTTATTGATTTTTTGGCAGTCGTAGATAAAATGTTGCTTTATGCCCATAAAACCTAGGCTAGAACATATTGCTGTTGTATTCGGGCTACACCCTCGACATCTACAATCTTCACACTCGTATGCTATAAATAACATAAATAACTATATATTAAACTATTCACATTTAAAGTGATAATCTGGCATATTTACAATTACTAATATATTGCTCTTAATAAATGAGGTAGCACACAAAAAAGTTTGCTTAATTATTATCACCATTCGTTTCTTCTAGAGAATTACTTAATTAACAGCCTAATAAAGGCTGCATTATCACTGTTACTTAACTTTTTATTTACCCTGTATATTATAATATATCTAAAATACATATACAGGTATAATTGCTATAATAATAATAATATTATATATTATTAGAAGGTATAACAGAATGCTTTAGAAAGCAATCTCCTATTTATAATTCTTATAATTAATATTTGTCAAGAGAGTTTCTCAATAGAAGTTCTGTTCAAAATTTCAACAATATAACATCGCTTAATTTAATTATTAATTAAAAATTATACGTGGTATTTTTATCTAATCCGTCTTTTTTGTGTAGATCGAGAGAGAAAAGGCAGACCTCAGCGTGCAGGTAATCCAGCTTACCGAACGCCTAGAAGAAGCCGAAGGTGGTGCTGAAAGTCAGGTGAGTGTCAAGTAAATATTTACGATTGGAGCAGAGTAGAATATAATATGATATAAAATATAGAGTAGAATAAAATAAAATAGAAATAAAAAAATGTAGATTATTTAGATTTTGATTAAGTTAGATAGAGTAAGACAAATATAGTATTGGTTAGTTTTAGTTAGTTTAATAAATTAATTAAATGTTAGAAGAGAATGGTACATACTGTAACATTTGACAATGAAGAAAAGTTTACCTGACTTACAGAAAAGTAGAGATTTAGGTAGTAGAGAAGGTAAAAAAATTGTATAATAGCACAAGGTATACCAATAGAAAATAATTATTACAAAAATTATCGTTCAAAATACAAAAAATTCAATATTTTCATATAGTTACCCGGCGCCGCCACCAAATATTCATATAATAAGATAATATAAGATAAAAAGTAAAAGAAATAAATACTTACGTAATTTATTTACTTATACCTGAAAGTAGAGTACTGATAATCATATTAATTATCTATTGATAATATATATTCATGTGAACCATTCATATGAACCATTTTCATAATTCATTCCAAGATATTATTACCCGGCGAATTCACCATAAAGTTAATTATATATTTAAATCTGCACCATCCTAAATCCTAAGGAGATACAAACTTTAAATTAGACAAAAGTTGATGCATTTCAAAAACAAGTAAACGCCACCTTCAGATGTTTTAATGCTTACTAGATTTTAGGGGACGATGGTAAACATTCTTATTTCTAATGGGCGACGTGTTGATGTTAATATTTGTTATTTATTCTACTGTATTCTGAACCGTAGAATAGAATAAAAGTTTATTAATTCAGAATTTTGGGGCTTAAATAAGTCATAGGTTACATTCTCTAAGAAAACTCCATTTGTATAACAAATTTCGCAGTAAATATATGCCCCGCAAATTTTTGTTGTTGTTTCGATAAGTTTGTACATATAAATATTACTCTGTTCTAATTGATAGTATTCAGGTGTGTAAACTGATATTCCTGATTTTAGTTCGAAATCAACAAGAAGCGTGACACTGAGCTCCTCAAGCTCCGCAAACTGCTCGAAGATGTTCACATTGAGTCCGAGGAGACCGCCTCCATGCTTAAGAGGAAACATCAGGAAATTGTCGTTGATTTCCAGGAACAGGTCGATGTCATTTCCAAGGCCAAATCCAGGTAATAATTAAACTTATGTAGCAATTGATACGTTCATCTAAATCTTACAATAGAAAAATAATTAAGTTCTAAAAATAAAGATGTGTGAAGTTTGCAAAATAACTGTTTGATGAATACAATAATATTTTCATATATAAACTAGGTCTATAATAGTTTAATTCAAAGTATTTTATAAATTATTAAAGGTACTGCCAAACATGGTTGACTTACGTAAAAGATTGTCTATTCATTTCGTGGCCAGTAAAATAATATAAAGTTATACTCTGCATTCACGATGTTTTTTCGTCAGGGGAGTCTATGAATATCTAGTAACTTTGTTGGTATTGTTTCGGAAATAACTGAATTCCCCAATGGAACTTGTCAATTTGTTTTAGGTTAAGTTTTTTTCATTTTGAGGTCATAATTTTTCAATAGCATTGTTGCCAGGTGTAGCAGTTGCAGCGTTTAATTGATACTTTGTGTTGCAGTTGTATAATTTTTGGCATTTTGATTAATATTTTGACAGAAGTGAAAATTATTTCTCGGTTCGAAATACAGTAAACAAAATAGATAATGATATCTTTAAAAGCTAGTAGTGAAAAAAATTATAAATCTGACAATGTGGTAGGTAGCAATGTCTAATAGACATCGACGAAAAAAAATTAACTTCCGTTGCATCACTGAATCAGTTTGTCCTACATGACAAAAATAAAACCCAGCAAACCTAGTCGGTTGCAAAAAGGTCCTGAATGTAATATACATGCAATTTTTTTCCTCAAATACAAATAATGAATAATTAATGATTTTTTTATGTTAAACATTAATTAAAATTTATAGTAAATTAGGTATTAATATTACCAAATATGAATTTATAGATAGAAATACCGAATGATGGTATTAATAAATATTACATCACTGCCATTAATTTACATGCTTATAAAATTAACTGCTTAAAAGATTATTATTTAAATTTCCATCAAATTTTACTATACATGAATATTAAGTATTCCATACCGAAACATTATTAACTCTATATCAAACATGTCAATAAAACTGTGTAAACAACGCTCGCATTCGATTGTATATTTTCTCCTTCAGGAACGCTCTTAAACTAAGAGTTCTGAAAAAGTAAATTTTACAGTCTAGCCCGTTATTGGCGAGCATCCAGACATTCCTCGAGTCGGATAACATCTGAGAGCCATAATTTTGAGTATTCATATTTCATCGAATATTTCTCTTCGTATAAATGCTCGTTCAAAAATGTACCCGGGATATAATTATAGCTGCAAGAAAGCGCGCAGCAATCGACATGTAATCATCGGCAACAAAACATTTCAATATATAAGGCATTGATTATCTTAGGTGATTGAACTGTTAACTGACATCTAAATCAATGTTTAATAGTATATTATATAACGAGAGTTGTAAGAAGCATATTACGCACGAAGAGAAATTTTACGTACCGAGTCGCGCAGCGGCGAGGTGCGTAATTTCTTGAGTGCGCAATTGCCTTACAACTCAAGTAATATGCCTACTTTTTCTACTCCAGCCGTAATTATGAAAAATTTTGCACAAATTGATGCATTTTTGTTTCGTCAGGTGCTCGTGGCAATATTTGATATTGACCATCATATAACTGTTTTGACAATTTTAAACCTCGATGTCACAATGTTGCCAACGCTCATACAAATAATTCTCCCTAACTGTTACGTAATATACTAGTAACTTTCATTAAATAACACTGTTACGTTATAACTGATTTACTAGCCATGAAGTCTGTGTGTAATTGACAACTTACTAATGTGGGAGTAGAAAATAGTATATTATGTTAGAAGTTCATTAAATAGCGTTTCGAGAACGCGGAGCAACTGTAATGTGTAAGTAAATATAGAGAAAACAAGAAACATTTGGATTCATTTTACAAGGTAGGTACGCGTGGACGTAATTTTTAATCGTGTACATGGAGAGGGTTGGCATTTGTTGCAACAATGTCATCTGCTACAGACATCAATGTCATCAAGGAAATTATGTAGGTTGAAACTCGTAGTTTCCAAATAACTAATAATAATGAGTATGAAGCTTTTGGTTTCTGATTTTCAAATTTCCACCAATAGTATGTATACATTCAATATGTATTTCGTAACGTGTATTGTCGATCAAAGTTGGTCAATAAATGTGTTGTTACTGGTCACCATTAAAACGCGCCGTGCGTCAAGTATTGACTCAATTGGTAACATTAATTATTATAGTAATAAATATTCAGTTAACAATCTTCTATATCTGGTTTATTCTACATTTTCATTTTTATTGTGAAAGCAATATTGAATTTGTAAATCAATAATTGTTCAATCAATCAATTAATTGTTAAATATGAATTATAATGAAGAATTGAATACCAACTTTCAATGAAACTCTTTTAAAAGCAGGATTTTCTTCAAAACTGTATTTGCATTTTTTCGTTTTGTTTTTGTATTCTATTTTTATCTACACATCTATTTTTGTTTTAACCAGATTCATTATAATTAAGACTAATAACAATTTCTATTCTAATAACTAATACATTCAATATAATAGAAATGATTACTCCATACCTATAGCACTGCATTCAGGTGTATTGCGTATCACGTTAAAACGTTAGTATATAGTATAGTTATAGTATAGTTATCGTACAGTATATACTTAGTATATAGTATATTAACGTGTACGTTGCTTATATATCGAATTTCCGATATATTTATGACATAAATGCATCTGATATTCAAATGTGACTCTGTCAAGTAATATACACGTTACTACTAATGTTTTTTTGATACGCAATGCACCGTATTATTATAATAAATAAATGGACAGTCTACATCTGGAATATTTTCAAAATTATTTAAAAATTCAAAAATATGATTAAACTTTTATCATATTTTCGGTTTTCGATTTTTTCCAAAAACTTGTTCTAATCAAAATTTGGTACTAAAAATCTTGTTTTCAAAATAATCTTTGTCCACAAAAAAGTTTTGACGTCCACGCGCACATAAACACGTACACACAGACATTTTTCAACAATGCTCTTAATAAATTCCGGGGAGCTCAAAACGGATAATTCTGTTGAAATCTGCAATGCGAAAATGTTCACGAAAACAATACTTTCCCCACGTACTTGTACAGAGCTTATACATTGTTGAAATATCTCGGTAGATGGCGCTATGCATAAAGTAAAATTTTGATTAAGGCCCAGTTTTATATGAGAAGTACAAGCCTCGAAAGTACTTTTCTACGGAAAAAATACGTGTAGACGTTTTACATTGCCTGTCTAAATCCAGAACAACTAATTCCACGGAACAGAATCAATATCTATGACTCATAATAATACATTCATTATGTACGTAACTAAGATAACATAATGTATTTCATTATTCATCTGGGGTTGTATTATGACTTCAGAATACAACACTGTTGTGTTAAGACTCCATAATTAAAACACGAATTATTCCTTTTTACCATGGTTACCCAATCACGAACAGGGGGTCATTAGTCTAATGTATTTTTCTTGGACCTATTAAGGGAGGAAGTGCAATTTCTAGGATTAAGGTTAACAACGGGATCAATTTGTTTATAAACTTTTATACAATTCAACAATAGGTTTGAAAGTGGAGACAAATCATTATTTAACAGCCATGGCTTTTCATTTAATTTATACAACCATTATACAACATGGGTTGTTCTATGACTTAATAATATAACATGGTGCAGCCTATTTAATTAAACTATGTGCAACGCTTTTCACATATCTTTATTTTTCTCTACTTCATGAAGAGCTTTAATTGTTATATTTCATTCATACCATGCAAGCTTATTTACATGTCTACATTTGGTTGCTAACAATTGGTTTCTTATTTACAAAAATTTGTTAACAAGAATTGTTTCATTTAAAAAGTCATAGTTAAAACGTTGTATTTGACTCGCACATAATAATAATTAATAATAATAATAATAATAATAATAATAATAATAATATAATAATAGTAAATAATTCATCCTCATGAATTATAGCCTACTTTATATGCTCATTAAATAATATACTAATTTTGTATACCTGGAACAAATATATTCCGAGCTATCGTTTTGTAAATTTGATTAATGATCTAACATCTGAGGTTATTGTTATTATTCGTTCTCTTATAATACCAACCAATTCATCAATGGCTATGGATTTATGTGATTTGTCGATCCTGCACGTAAATCTATCCTTTGAGGCATGATCTACCTAATGAATTTGGTTGAATTTTTCAAGAACAGGTATTTCACACATGGATATTATTGTAAAACGGTTTCGTTACATGTACCTCGAACTTGTAAACCTTGTCAGATTTCAAGGTAATTTGTAGGTTTTAATTGTAATTTCTAAATGTCTTCCATACTTGACTGCAACTCCGAAAATATTAACAAAATGGGTGAAATTTTGTTGGCAGGTTGTAAATTGGACCTGTAATTTTAACAGAAACTTTAAAATTTCATTTGTCACAGCCCAATACAGCAATGATAATTATAAAAATTATAACTGCAGTTATCAAATTTGATCCTAAATGTTAATATAACTCGTCAAAATGCGATGTGAAAGAAATTTTACAATTTTACCTGAAATGCATAAATTTGGGCACCAAATGTTAAACAGTTTGATAGTTATCTTGAATCAATTCTAAACGCAGATATAACATTTCATCTAAATAACAACAGAACTTGCGAAGAGTAAAGTTTTACTTTTTCTTTTATTTCTGTTCATATTTTGTAGGATGGCGCAAAATTTAATTGATGATTTCACTCAATAGTGAAAACACCCTTAGGGAAATGTCCGAAAATGCCGAAAACACTCCTGATGCGAAGCATGAATGATTTTGATACCAATTTACAAACTTCTAGTTGACGTTACAATCGCGCCATGAAAATATAATCAGCACGATGGGTACAAATACAATAATAATAATGCAGAGTTCAGCTATTTATGTTACAGAAGAATGATCTGCAGAAAATTCCGTTTCCAGCAATGGTTCAAAAATGTGTGAGAATTGTACTTTCACAAATTGTAATTTCTATTCAAATATATTCGACAACGACGTTAGTAGTGACATTTGGCTATTTGATTAGAATATGATATTTTCGTAAAATGATATACCCTCATAATTTTGACTGCCTTGTCCCTCAACATACTGCCAGTAGATAACTACCCTCGAGGTTTTGCCTTTCGGGCAGTTATCAAGGCAGCATGCTTCGGGTAGTCAGTCAAAATCATTTCGAATATTTTTTCCCTAGGGGGATTATATATGATTATTTTACTCATATATGTTGTAACTTTGGAACAGGTACTGAATTAATAAATGGAAATTCAAAAAATTACACTGGGAATATAAGTCATACCTATAACAGTGACAGTATAACAAGTCGGTTTTTATAGTTACGCATGTATTAATAAGTGATAATACTGAAAATACAACTAGTTGTATTTTCACGGAAATGCCACGAAAGCCACACAACGATCATAACGGCGACGACCACATACGCAAGAACAATTATATGTCAATTATATGTATATCCGAAACGATCACCTATTTATCGGTTGAGGCAACTTGCAAACAGCTCCACTCACAAACAATTTCTAGTCGGCCGCTAATAAAAACATTACCCGAAATGTCAGTATGTCCTTAGTACAAGTACATAATTGCGGTTTGTTGTTTGAAAAATGAAGTGATCTAAATAAATGTAGGTATTTGAACTGTATATTTAGCTTCATGTATATTCGCTTTACCAGATGACATAATCAACTCATTATATTCCCTTCCTAAATATAATTCGTGGTTTTCTCAAAAATCGATCATGATTTTAAAAATAGTACTCATTTTAACCCCAAGCATTTTCGTTGTTGGGGTTAAAATGAGTACTATTTTTAAAATCATGATCGATTTTTGAGAAAACCACGAATTATATTTAGGAAGGGAATATATTGAGTTGATTATGTAAAATTCGTAGTATTTATAAAATTATTATTGATAATAAGAATTATTTTTAATTATTTTACTTATTATATTACCCCTGGAAATTCTACGTTGCCATGACATTGTTACAACAGAAACGTCAAAATCAAGAAAATCCTAATCTTTTAGACGTCATCAATCGATTTGGAGATATCACACAACGTGAAATTGGCGAAAATATCATTATAAGTGTACCACAAAACACGAAAAAGATCAAGAACAGTGTCTGGAGACAGTTTATTTTATTTTGTGCTGAAAAAGCACTCCCTGAATACTACTTGTGCTTAAAAATTAACCTGATATTTTTCATGAAAGCTTGTTGTTAATAATTCTACGAGTTCGAAGAACGAGATCAAGTATTACCCCCGATAATTCGAAGATTGGAACATAGAATTTTTTAAGATTTTGCATGGTATTCACAAATTTGAAAGATAAATGTAAAATTTTGACGGAGATTCTTAAATTTTAACAACTGATATTTTATCAGAATTTTCCATATTTGATCTGAATTTGCCAAATTTGAGCCGTTGAGTTGCTTCTAAAACTCAAAAATGCCATTAGAAGTGTACTACATAACACGGAAAAAAGCAAGAATAGTGTCTGGAGACAGTTTATATAATTTTGCGCCATTAAACTCATAAGTTTCATATTGGTGATCAAATTTGAAAAATAATTTTCCAATTTTAACGACATACGAGTTTTCATCTATAATTTTCAAATTTTATTAAGTAATAATTGATATTTTAAAACATGTATTTTTAAAAACTGGTAACTAGTAACTGTAATTTGCAAATTGCTTTTAAATTTTTGGCTGTTTTTCCTAAATTTTAATTAACATGTGAAATTTTTGGCAGGTGGCAAATTCTGTCTGAAATTTTAATAGAAACTCTCAAATTCCATCAACCTTTAACATATCCCAATGGTAATAATGATAAATATACATTTTTATCTGATTTATCAAATTCTGATTGCAGTTTGAAATTTGATCCTAAATGTTAGCTACATAATATACATTCACGACCATTTTGCAACCGAGTTGGCCGTTTTTTCTGGTTGAGTGACTGATTCAGTGATGCAACGGCAGTCCATTATTTTTTGTGTTGATGTCTATTAGACATGTGCTTCCTACCACATTGTCAGATTTATAATTGTTTGTCTCTACTAGCTTCCATCTCTAATAATTTAAACTTTACATTTAGCAACAATGTTATTTAAAAAATATTACCTTAAATTGAAAACAACTTAACATTAAAAAAATTGACAAGTTCTATTGGGCAATTCAATTATTTCCGGAACACTGCCAACAAAATTACTAGATATTCATAGACTCCCCTGACGCAAAAACATCTTGAATGGAGAGCATGTTACTCGTCAGCACGCAATGGAAATATGATGATTTTACCTGAAATTGACAAATTTGGGCGACAAATGTTAAATCTTGAATTATTTTACGCAGGGCCGTATTTAGGTATTGCGAGGCCCCTAAATGCAAATTTGTTTTGAACCCGCCACCCCATAAAAAAAAGTTTAACTTTAAAAAGATCTAAAAAGTACACGTAACATGATGTCTTTATACATAATGAAAATAAATACATATGCGACAAAAAAAAATATTACTTACAAAGTTGAAAATACTTATTACATTTATTCCGGGACCCCTGACTGGTACTCGCACATACATCCTGCCAAATAAATATGTTTGTAAATTGTTTAAATAATCTTCCTTCACAGAATATGTCTCTATGTCTTACTTTTTCATTTTCTGTAAATCTGCCTCATGTCTCATTTCATCTATACCTTATTTCGACTCATTCCTTCCTTATTTTTTCGCTCTCTATCTTTATCTTTCAGTCACTCTTATTCTTTTTTCTTTATTAAGGTTAACTTTCCTATCTTTATTACTCTTACTGTTTATCTCATTCAATCACAATACTGCACTACATCTCTTTCTGTAATTATTGAATGAGTCAATTCTAATTCTTTTTCATTGGCTCGGCCTATTTTGTTGTACTTGTCACTCAATATATATATATTTCTTTTTTGTCAATGTTAGTTGTCACTTTCACAGTTCTAAAATGTATCTCCCATTGACAAAATATACAACCAACTACCAATTTCTGAACACATTTTTAAACACGACTTACAACAGGCAATTATCTGTGTACAACACATTTTTTAACACGAATGTACAAAGCAAAATACATAAAGGCAAGATTAGGTTTTACAACTGTCTGTTGTGAAAATTAAAACATATATATATATATATATATATATATATTTGGCATTTTGAAATAAACTTCACTTGACAATTATAGCTGGTAAAGAAAATATGAGTAATATTGACTAAACTACTGTATATTACGCTCTTTCAATCATTAATTGTCTTACATTTGTGTGTAAAGTTATCTTATATCCACTTTGTTTTTATCTTTCTTATCTTACAATAAATTTGCATCTCTAATTTGTCATCTCCAACAGATTGTTGTTAATTTGTTACAAATTTAATAATTTCCTTTTACTATTAATAAGCATAAGCGAGCATGCTTATGCGGTGTCTGCTGCATTTTCTAGCACAGGTGGTAAAGAAAATATGAGTAATATTGACTAAACTACTCTATATTACGCTCTTTCTGTCATTAATTGTCTTACGCTTGTGTGTAAAGTTATTTTCCATCGACTTTATTTTTATCTTCGTTACAGTAAGTGTTCATCTCTTATTTGTCATCTCCAACAGATTGTTCTTAATTTGTTATAAATTTAAAAATTTCCTTTTACAATTAATAAGCATAAAACGAGCAATAATACTGTAATAACGTAATACCAGCTTAATCTGCTTTAATAATCTATTGAACTATTTTGATGAAGTTTGACGTAAAGGATCTGTGTCCGCTAATTTGTAATTGTCTGAGAGATTGCAGGATAAGAATGAGTACGATAGTTACATTTACGCCCAGATGTATGATCGTCCGTCATCCTTGACCATGGTTCAGTTACCAAGATTCAATTGTTCCTTAGAAATGGTATCCATAGAAACTGAACCATGATTAAGGATTATCCACAGTCGTACAACTGGGCCTTATCCATCCCATCGAGGATTTTAATTACTTGGGTCGTATAGAATCAAAACTCACAATATCCAAATACCGAAATTTTGGGAATTAAACAAAAACCGCTCTATTCGACAATATATTTCCCGGAATTTTGCAAATGATTTTTTTCATCGTGTTAGCTCTACAAAATGAATTGTAATATAAAAAATAATAAAAGCATTTATAAATTGGATAATGTTAGTTTTGAACCTAATATGTGGATAATGTTTCTTATCTGATTTTGATAATTAGTTCTGATTCCATAATAGTTACAAAATTAATAAAATAGCTAATTATATATGCAATAAAATTCATTTTATCAAAGCATAATAAACGAAATCATCAAAAGTAGGCACAAAAAATTGGTTATATAGAGTAACCTTCGGGTGAGGTTGATGGCTTGTGATTGGTTGAAAATCAGTTGGTGTCAAAAGTAACAATATCCAATGGATAATGTTAATTTTGACTCCAAACCTCCACTTCTGATAATATTTTACTCGGAATATAGTGAGTTTGGACTTGAACCGACGCCATATTTGATTTCAGAGCAAAATTTCAAATAAAAAACCACTGCTAACTTAATTTTGATTATTTTGGATATTGTGAGTTTTGATTCTATACGACTCACTTGTCCGTTCATATCCCACAATCTCATACTACAATATTGAACTATTAAAATATTCAATCCCTGGATTTTAAGGTATCAAAATCCTACAGTCCTCGGTGAGGCTCACGAACCGTGTGCGCTGTTTTTATTTATAGACGGACCGCGGCATTCACGCGTGTCCATATTAGTCCACGCTCCGATCCGCGTATATTCACGGCCGCGAATTACTCGGCAGATCTGCTACACCGTCCGTTCCTCGGAGACGACCTGCAGGTCCATGTCCAAAAGTGACTTCGCCGGCTTGTTTCATCCCGGGTTTAGCCGGGAAGGCATTTCCGTGAAACGGGGACCGCTCTAGATTCGCGGTCTCTAATTTTGGACCACGCCGCTTCATCACATCCCAAACTATTCGGAACACAAATATTTGTGAGCAGACCGATGTGATTTTTCTATAAATACAATAGGAGATAATAGGTTTCGATTGTGCGAGGCGCAATGTTTGGGCACAGCGATTTTAGTCGATAATTGGGCAATACATTGATCTAGGTTCAAAAGTAAACACAAAAAGTTTGTTAAGAAGGCTGAAAATCACATCGAATTAATCATGATTTGAATAAAAATTTCACTGTACATTTTTTTGGGAGAGAAACCGAAATCCTTTAAGCAGATTACAATAGTTTCTGATTGGAATGAGTTACAATGCAATCATAATTAGTGTACAAAACTATCCTGTTTGTGCCCATAGATTTTCTATATACAGATCTATGAAATTATTCATGATAACAAGAGTCAAGAATTCAGCAATCAGGGCCTTAAATATTACTAAGACAAAAAACTATATAACTCATTTATAACCCAACCAACTTTATGGGTTATAAAATAGACTTTTCCAGTTTTCCAGGATCATACATATAATGAAAATTCCAGATATGATACTAATAATATTTTTTTTATAAAAATAAGAATAAGCTCCAAATTTCAAACAAACTAAAATAAATATATGCTGAATGATAACACATAGGAATATCGATCATATGGGATTTTTTAATTATTGATTTTTCACAAACTTTTTTACGGCACTAATTTGTGTTTATCTGAAAACTGTAGTAGGGGATACTATCAGATGTAACGAGTGATTTTTATATACCCAGAAAATATCGTTTTTCAAAATAACGAAAATAGAAACAATACTAATCTTAGGAAATCACGCAAAATATCAATGAGACTTTTTTATTACCTGTTAGTTTAAGAATACTGAACTAACCTGTCTTTAACGGTCATAGGTTTTTATTTTCTGTAACTTTTACAAAAATTAGATTTTTAATGTTTTTTTCATATTTTTAAGATTCAAGATTAGAATTGGATTTATAATTTATAATAATTTAAACCTCAAATTAAACAAATCTGAAATGAGTGTTACCAACTCAAATTAATTAACTAATGAAACTTTGAATTATTTATAGAAAATATACAGGGTGTCCAAGATTACGAGCAACAGCATGGGGATCTCGGAAACCGTAAAAGTAACAAAGGCGATTAAATTACAAAAAAAAGTTGCGCAGTTTAGTGGTCAGTAAAATTCTGTTGAGAAAACCGGAAATTTCCGCTTACTTCCGCAGATATTCGACAAACTCCGAAATCTTGCGATTTAGTTATAATTTTTTCCTGACGTTATTTGAAAAGGTATAAGAAAACCAAAGGCACTTTGTCATTGCCACTTGTTTAGCTCCACAAGACAAGTTTTTTCATATTATAGAGATTAAGATTGGAATTGGATTTAGAATTTATAAACCTCAAATTAAACAAATCTGAAATGAGTATTACCAACTCAAATTAATTAACTAACAAAACGATAAGTTATTTAAAAAAATATATACAGGGTGTCCAAGATTACGATCAACAGCATGGGGATCTCGGAAACCGTAAAAGTTACAAAGGCGATTAAATTATTAAAAAAAGTTGCGCAGTTTACTAATCAGTAATATTCTGTTGAGAAAACCAGAAATTTCCGCTTACTTCCGGAGATGTTCGGCAAAATCCGAAATTTTGCGATTTCGTTATTATTTTTTTCCTGACGTTATTTGAAAAAGTAAAAGAAAACCAAAGGCACTTTGCCATTGCCACATGTTTAGCTCTACATGACAGCGTATTCAGTATACCGTTTCGTTTCGAAGAAATTGTTAATACATTTCGAACATTTTCTTGTAGTAGGCGTTGAAATGATGACAACGAAGAAAAAAAAATTATATAATTTTAACCTAGAACAGGTAGCAAAATAGTAACTAAAACTAATTTAGCTAGAATAGTTGTTAAACATTGAAATATTATAGCTATTAAAACTACACTTATCAGTTTTTTACTTTGATATGAATATGAGAATTGATGGGTCTAGAAGTAAAACGATGTAAGTGAATTTTTGGTACTTAAATGGCTTTAAAGTTAACTTAAATTTTAAAATTCCAGGAATAAGTTTAGATAAGTGCAGGGTAATATTTTAGACTAAAATATTAATACAGTTTTCTAAACTTATTCCTCGAATTTTGAAATTCAAGATAACTTTAAAGCCATTTATCTCAGAACTACCAGAAATGCACTTAAACCCTTTTACTTCTAGACCCCTTAATTGTTCTGATCATTTAATGGCGATGAAGACAAAGATTATTACATAATTTTAACTCACAATATGTACCAAAATAGTAACAAAAATTAATTCAGCAAGAATAGTCTGTTAAACATTGACATTATATTATGTAGACCCACACTTATTATTTTTACTGTGGTATGAGAATTGTTCTGTTCATTTAATGACAATGAACACAACAATTATTACATAATTTTAACCCTGAATAGGAACTAAGATAGTAACTGCAATAGTTTAGCAACAATAGTTATTAAACATTGAAACATTATAGTTATTGATAACCACTGTTGTTATTTTTTACTGTTGTATTATGACAATTGTGCTATTCATTTAATTGTCTTAAAATTAGATTATAAATGTTGTCTTCGTCGCTCATTTCAACGCCTACTACACCAAAATGTTCGAAATGTATTAACAAGCCTTTTTTTATTAATAAAAACATGAGAAACCATAATGTGTTATAAATCGTTGAATTTGTAATTGGAAATACTATTTAATACAGTGTGTACTTTATTTACGGGCAATATAAAAATATAAAGTTGATGATAGTTTCTTCGAAACGAAACGTTGTACTACAAATTTGTAGAATTTGGAGAAACGCTGTCTTGTAGAGCTAAAAAAGTGGAGAAAGTGCATTTTTTATATCTTTTCAAATATTTTCAAAAAAACATAAAAACCATACCGTAAAATTTCGGATTTTGTCGAATATCTCTGGAAGTAAGCAGAATGTTTTGGTTTTCTCAACAGAATATTACTGACCATTAAATTATGCCACTTTTTTGCAATTTAACCGCCTTTGTAACTTTTACGGTTTCTGAGATGCCCAGGTGTTGATCCTTATCTTGGACATCCTGTATAATATTCTCAGAGAAAGCCAAACATGCAGTATTTAAAAAAACATTTCATTTATACTCCTTCCCTACTTCGGATTTTGTCGAATATCTCCGGCAGTAAGCCAAATTTTCTGGTTTTCTCAACAGAATATTACTGACCATTAAATTGTGCAACTTTTTTTTCAATTTAATCGCCTTTGGAACTTTTATGGTTTCTGAGATACCCATGCTGTTGATCCTTATATTGGACATCCTGTATAATATTCTCAGAGAAAGCCAAACATGCAGTATTTAAAAAAAAATCATTTATACTTCTTCTGTTCTTCGGATTTTGCCGAATGTCTCCCTAAGCAGAATTTTCTGGTTTTCTCAACAAAATATTACTGACCATAAAATTGTGCAACTCTTTCTGCAATTTAACCGCCCTTGTAACTTTTACGGTTTCCGAGATTTCCATGCTATTGATCCTTATCTTGGACACCCTTCTAATATTCTCAGAGAAGGCCAAACATGCAGTATTTAAAAAAACCTTTCATTTATAATTCTTCCCTACTTCGGATTTTGTCAAATATCTCCGGAAGGAAGCAGAATGTTCTGGTTTTCTCAACAGAATATTACTGACCATTAAATTGTGCAACTTTTTTTGCAATTTAACCGCCTTTGTAATTTTTATGGTATCTGAGATCCAAATGTTGTTGATCCTTATCTTGGACACTTTGCATACATATTTATTTTATTTAAAAAAGGCGCAAATTGTAAAAAATCTCGTTAATAAGTCAATTCTAGTATTAGTCCGTTAAAACACTCGCCGTTTACAAATAATTATCCCAAAAATAAATTGAAAGTTATGCCATAAAACAAATATACTGCCATATGTGCGTTTGGCTGCATAGGTAATCTATTAAGATTGACCTGTATTTCCTGAAATTGAACATAGGAATTTTAGTCAATGTTCAGCTAAATAAAAAACTTGCTGTATTTTATAAGTAAAGTTTTGTGATGATCACACATTATTTTTATTTATGCGACTAGTAATTAATAATCAATTTGATTGTAATTCAACTGGATGTATCTCAGCACCCATTAAGATTTGGACATATGTTTTTTTTTACTCAATATGAAAGCCACTATAAAATATATCGTGTTATCAACAATTATTTAGATAAAATAAGCCCTTGAGATGTTGGAAGTATGTCTGCTAGGGTACAAGACGTCTGTTAAAAACTGGTGGCAACTATTCATGATAGGCCTGCATTTTGTGGGGATGCATATTCAAGACTTTTTTCAATTTTTTTTTCGACATAGGTTCCATAACACTGACACTATCATAGCCGCCCCTTATCTAAATAATTGTTGATCGCGCGATATCAATATGTACGATACCATCTGAAATACCCTGTATAGTTTTTATGATATTCACACTTCTTTTTATTTTAGAGATTTCCGCAGTTATTTAGTCAAATTGTATACTATTTATTGTTTTCAAATATTTAAATATTTTTGTATTTTTCTAGGGCTGAGAAGGAGAAGGCAAAATTCCAGTCTGAAGTTTACGAACTGATTGCCCAAGTGGAGTCCTCCACTAAGGAGCGCATGATCGCCATCAAGCACTCCGAAAAGTTAGAAATCAGCATCTCCGAACTTCACGTCAGGATCGAGGAGCTTAACCGCACCATCATTGACATCACCTCCCACAAGACCCGTCTATCCCAGGAGAATATCGAGCTTGTCAAGGAAGTTCAGGATATCAAGGTATTTTTTTGCTCTCATTATCGCATTACCTGTCATTTTCGATTCAATCTATGTATCTGTATACTATCAATGTACTCATCCATCCAACTATTTACACCGATTAATCTGTATGTACTTCAATAACTGATGATACTTTTGTTTTGGTTTTTAAAGGTAAATCTTGAGAACGCCATCTACCTTAAGAGCCAGCTCGCTGGTCAGCTTGAAGATGCCCGCCGCCGCGCCGAGGAGGACGAGAGAAGGCGTTCAGTGCTCGAGGCCAACCTCCACCAGGTTGAAATCGAGCTGGAGTCAGTCCGCGTCCAGCTTGAGGAAGAGAGCGAGGCCCGTCTGGACCTTGAGCGCCAGCTCGTCAAGTGCCAGGGAGAGGTCGGCGTCTGGAAGTGCAAGTACGAGAGCGAGGCCATTGCTCGCGCCGAAGAGATCGAGGAGCTCCGCCGCAAGTACACCATCAGGATCACCGAGCAGGAGGAGCACATCGAGAGTCTCCTCGTCAAGGTCAACAACCTGGAGAAGCAGAAGTCTCGCCTGCAGTCCGAGGTCGAGGTCCTCATCATCGACTTGGAGAAGGCCAACTCAACTGCTAGGGAGATGCAGAAGCGCGTAGAGCAGTTGGACAGGATCAACCTGGACCTCAAGACCCGCCTGGACGAGACCATGGTTATGTATGAGCAAAGCCAGAGGGACCTCCGCACCAAGCAGACTGAGATCCAGCGTCTCAACCACGAGTTGGACAAGACCCGCGAACAGAAGGACGCACTTGCACGTGAAAATAAGAAGATGGCTGGTATGTATCACATATGAAACCGATAGAAAAGATTAAGGCATGCAACCCAACTAATTTTCTAGTTCCTGCAAGCTCTGCTAGTGTAAATGCTCTTGACAAAATGTTTCTTTTACATTATTCTATACCTATTTATGAATAGGTATAGCTTTTGTGAAAATTTTCGAATTCCGAAATACCCCGAGTCAATTAAGGTCATTTTTGAACATGTCTGTCTGTGTGTACTGTGTTAGAGCTTGTTACTCTATACCTTTTCAAGTTCAAATTGAGACCAATCAATTTCAAATTGAGACCAATCTAGTTCAAATTGAGACCAATCAATTTCAAATTGAGACCAATCAAGTTCAAATTGATACCAATCAATGTCAAATTGAGACCAATCAATTTCAAATTGAGACTAAACAAAATCAAGTTGACACCAAACAGTATCAAGTTGAGAGTAAACAAATCAAATTTATTATGACAACTTAATATTGTTTAGTGTCAACTGGATTTTGTTTAATCTCAATTTGAAATTGATTGGTCTCAATTTGACATTGATTGGTATCAATTTGAACTTGATTGGCCTCAATTTGAAATTGATTGGTCTCAATTTGAACTTGATTGGTTTCAATTTGAAATTGATTGGTCTCAATTTGAACTTGAAAAGGTATAGAAGTTTAATGGTCTGCGAGTGGCACTAGTTTTTCAGTGTTTCCTGTACTGGGCCTCGAGGTCTTCGTACATGCTAGGCAAGCTTGCTGGCCTGTCAGCCAAATTTGAAGACAATTTTATTATTTGCCTAAAGACTACAATGCTTGATTGCCTTAAAAATAAATTAGAAACTATTAAACCTCTATCTTTGCCTGAATGCAACTAGCGGTCCAAATTAAGAATAATTGAATAAAATTGTGAAATTCGAATTTATGGCCATACAATATCTAGAATTAAAAAGATTTAAAAAAAAATCAACAACCAGTAGTGGATGTTTACTTTATTTTATGTAAATCATTTATTTTTAAAACATCCAGATTTTTGAATATATATTAATAAATATACATGATAAAAAAAATCATAGAAGTCATAAATAACATGTTTTGTAAAAAAAATAGTCACAGCACTCTTCCTTAGAGGACAAAACTCCGTTCAAATGTAATGTTATTGATATTATTTATCGAAAATTCGTGTGTTGTGTCAGTGCTCGTCAGATTTATTTATATAACTAACTGAAAAAAGTCGTCCTACTTATGGTTTCAGCTGAATATACAGTGAGCGCCTAAAGTATGGAATAAATTAATTAAACCAAAATTTAATAAATTGGAAAAAATCCTCGAACACGTCGATTTTCTTTGTAAAATATTTTTTGCCACTTATTTTGGTTTCCCGAATTATTACCGCTAATGTTCACAAGGCAAAAGTAGCAATCGTCATGGTGATTTTGAGGTTCCGCCCAAATAATCGGAGTTTAGAAATTGAGAACACTTTATTTTCCACTTGACAATTGTCGCAGACACTCTATACATGTATTTCACATAATAGGGAGTACGTCTTGATTGCGTAACTCGAAGAAGTTAAAATATGCAGTTTTAAGTCATAAGATTTTCTACTTAAGATATATTCGTCACAGATGTAACAAAATGCATCTGGCTTATTTAAACAACGTCTTTGTGCCGTATTCATAGACAGTTTTTAGAAAAACTATGTGTTAGTCAGAAGTTGCGTGAGTATTTGCAAAATACAGTGAATTGCAAAGAAAAAGTAAACAATACATATTCGGCTGCTTGAACAACCTTGATGTTAGAAGTCACGTAAATGTCATTAATCACAATTAAACAACTGACTTCAGCGACATTTTTTGTATTTGGTGAACTGGTGAGGCGAAATTGTACCCCGAAGCATCGTTCCTGAATCATTTATAGCATCGGTTTCATCATCTAGAAGAGGCATTTTAATACTTCACTTATAAAAGTTTTGAACTGAATGTCAACTTTGAAAGTTTGTCAAATTTAAAAGAAATAGGGGTTATGAAAAAACACATTTATACAATAACATTTTGAGAAAAAACAAATACAGGAAACTGTTCTACTTTTACTTTTTCTACTTTTTTTTCATCAATCAATCAACTGTATTTCAAAAACTGGAGCTGTGATTGAAAAACTAATGTCACAATAACAATTGGCACATTAAGAAAAAGAAAATAACTTTAAAGTAATCCAAGAAAAAAAAAGAAAAAGTAGTATTTTATTGGGCAGTGTGCAATTTATGAGTAATCTTAATAATCATAGAATTGCAAATTAAATCATGATGTGATTACAATGTGCATGTTACGACATTTTCGATTATAAATTTTTAAGCAATGCCTTCTTCAAAGCCCAACCATAGGGCTTTGCATAAATGCAACCATACAATATTCTATTTTTAAATCTTGTTCTAAACAAGAGCAAAGCACTACAATTCTTATAATTCATAATTCATTATTCATTTTATTCATGCTCCAGATTACAAACAAGAAGCCTCGCACAAGTCAGTAAAAACATACACAAAAAATTCAAAACATAAAAATACAAAAAAAAAGACTTATGAAATTAAAAAAAAAGTATATGATAAACAAAGAGCAGTTCTAGAGAATTTCCAGTTTTTTACATTTTTGCAAAAAATTCAAAGTATAAAGCTACTAAAAGTCTAGACCGGTGAAATTACTTAAAGTGCTCTACAAAAATACACCAAAATAATTATACCGAGCTCTTTAAAAATATTGTCGGTGACGTCACAACAAAAAAAGACGTTGTTTAAAAAATACTTTTTTCGCCAACTTGTAGCTAATACTGTTCCATTTAATAATATATAGGGTGAGTTTTTTTTTTTTTCGTTTTAAGCATTGGGATCTCGGAAACTATATGACATAGAAATTCGGTTAAATGGGGAAAGATTTGTCGTTTTAAGAGCTTATGCAAGATATGCTTTTGTTTTTGAAAAAAAAACAGTTTTTGAGTTATAATACAAACTGTATTTATTTTAAACGGCAGTCATAATTGGCTTTCACATTTTTAAAAGGACATTTTTTCATTTTATAGCAATACAAGGTTTGCTATACTTACTTACTTAAATAAAGGCCTTCAAATTAACTTGCTCTACATACTTTGATAAATAAAAGTCTTCGAAAATTAACTTTATGAAAATGTTTGCTTACTTTGACAAATAGAAACGATACAGAAGTATTTATATTATTGAGAGTAGCAAACACAGAGTTTTCCACGGAAAACTTTTTATTTTACTACGAAAATTCTATTAAATTTTCTATTCCAATTATACTAAATTCTATTTTAATTATACTACGAAAATTCCTGCATTGCGTTTATTTATCAAAGTATGGATAACGAATATTTCATCGTTATAAAGAGAAAAATGTATCCACTTTAAAAATGTCAAAGCCAACGATGACCATTTAAAACAATTAAAGTTGTATTATAACTCAAAAACTGTGTTCTTTTTTCAAAAAACAAAAGCATTTTTAAAAGAAAACTCTTTCCTCGTTCAACCAAATTTTTATGTCTTCTAGTTTCTCTGATTCCAATGCTTAAAATGAAAAAAAAACTCACCCTGTATATGTTTGTTTATGGTTACATAACAATTAAAATCGCTATAGCCTTGGCTCCTTTTTATCGAACACAATGTATATTATCAAAAATTAATTGTAACGGTATTCAAAGCTTCGTAAATTCGATATATTGACCATCCTAAATATCACGAAATCTAAGTACCTACATACTGAACATTACATGAACTTTAAATATAAAGCATATAAAATTTCTTATATTATCTTCAATAAATTACGAAATCTATGTATTCATGTTGTATTCAAACTTTAAAAATCTTGGATAATTTTATACAAAATTGAATAAACTCAATTAAATATAAAAAATTATAAATTAGAGATCGTTTATAATTTCAAATATAGTTCAGTCCGGCTTATCGTCGCATCTATTGTCCGTGCCAAATAATATGTCACTTTTCTCATAAAACCGAAGTCCCTCCTCTATCTCTTGGAGCATCCTAGTTTTTTGAGGTACGATAGTGATCTTAAAGTCCCTGAGTAATTCGGTTGCTTATTACGAAGCATTTCATTTCTAAGCAGGGATGGTGTGATTTAAATCAAATGATTTTTTTAAATAAATCGTTAATTTAAATCAAAATAGATTTTCTTTTCGATTAATCATTTTTTTACACTCTTTGTGCATTCTAATGGCTGTACAATTAACAATAAAATATAACTATAGAGTTAGCATGCTTTAAAATAGATAATTGGAAGTTAAAGTTAAAAGTAAAATAAATTTCTTTTCTTCCATTTTTGGTACAGATCACATAGTACAGACACACCATTTTTTGTTTAATCATGAATTTTTGTTGAAATTCAAAAATTTATTTTAAAGGAATCATATCATATCATCATATCATATCATATCTTGTTGAAATTGAAGAATTTATATTAAAAGAATCATATGATTTAAATCGTGATGTAAATTAATTAATTTAAATCACATCTAAACTGGCAAAAACTGACCAGAAATATAAAAAAATCAAATAAATCATGATTAATTTGTTTTTTTTTAATCATTAATTTATTTAAATCATTGATTTTTGTTTTTATTTAAAAAAAAGATTTGTTCCAACCCTGTTTCTAAGGGATGAAAAGAATAAATTTATAGTTCATGGCTTTATGGCTCATCGCGGTCGCGGTTTTGGGACTCATTCTCATTGGTCCAATTCCACCAGTAGAGGGATTTCGGTTTTATATGAAAAGTGACAAATTATCTGGCATGGACTATAATAAGTTGGATTTCTAATCTCATCTCACAACCCAAATCTCCAGCTGACGCCATTGATAAATTGAGGATTATCAGTGATGTTAATATAATGATATATTATATAGGTATTATAAAGAACTACGTGCATCATTTAATCCACATGGTGTATTAATTTTACAAGCAAGTGACACAGCTAGGAAAATACGTAGTTTTCTGATTTTTTATTTGGTATTTTTTGCACTATATCCAGAATCTTATATGTTTGCACTTAATTTATCTCATATTAAATCAATCTAAATAAGTCCTTGTCAATGTGACAAATGTGTAGGTAATAACTATAAAATTATCTATAAATGCCAATATTTAAAATGACAAAAAACACTCCGGTAATGTGGTAATTTGAATGTTCAAGCAGTATTTTTTTTAAATTTTCATAGCTAGCGAATAAAAATACATTTAAATCTCACGGGATTTAAATGGTTACTTCAGTTTTTGCGATTATATGCGCAATTTTAGTCTAGGAAATGCAAAAACTTTTTGTATGCTATTTCCCTACCAGGAATGTTAAAGTAAAAATATACATATATTAAAATTGAAACTCACCATTTAAATGACGAAGATAATGTATAATATTTCATTAGTGTTTATGTTGGCATCTCCGTTGGCACGGATGAAATAAATTAGTAGCTTTATATTGTTATTCTTTTCTACTCGCATTGATTAAATAATACTGACTTAAAACTGTCCCTATCACTACGCGAATGGTAAGCACAATACTTGTGAGGAACATCCTCTAACCACTGCGTATGTAAACATGATGTTAATTTTAACGATGAATAATACATTGCAACAGGTACTTTTAATAGCCATGTTACATGATGCACCGTTATATAAATATAATACAAGATCCATGTGATCTGATATATAGTGTAAAGCTTCAAGCAATCCTTTGTTGTAGTTAGTTGTGATATTATTTATTATTATTTAATGTAGATGAGCATTGGTCATTTACAGTTATATTGGGTGTGGGTGTGTATGATTTGATTTGAAAAATTGGTGAAAAGATTTATTAAATATTCTAAACATTCCAATATAAAATATCTCAAACATTCTATGGCTAGGACCTGATCGAGAGTGTCACTGTCCTGTTTGACTGGAAGTCTATCAGAAAAAACTATTAATTATCTATCAATATTCTTCCGAAATGGGCCAATTTTGTTTTTTTCCGGAATTAACTTTATTTTTCATCTGATATTCAAATGCAGCCTTCAGAAGCATTTCAAGCTCCATAGCATAAATTTGAAGTAGCTGAAGAAGTAGTTTATGAATTACATTTATGAAAGCCGAACTACAGGTAGTGTAAAATATCAATATGAAGCGCGACTTTGTTAAGGAAAACATAAAAAAATCGGACTAAATAAACTTGTTTCATTATTATTATAATAAGCATTGGTCATCCAAGGTTAACATTGTTATTGATTATTGATTAGTAATACCTGCAGAATATAATATTTATTCTATTGTAGGTTCTTTTATTTTCAATTTTTTTTCTCTGGCACGTGTAATAGAGTTTTAGTTTTTTGTTTGTTTTCCGGAATATCATCTCAGAGAGTTAGTAACTGTAAACTACATATTAACCGCAGTAGAAAGAAAGTAGGAAGTTCGATGTTATTATGTATGCTATTTTTCAGCTTCATTTGTCATATATACATTTATGTAACAGAGAACTTGTAAAAAATAAGCTTATTAAAACCGCTATCTGCAAACATACCATAAATCCACTCTTTGGCCAAAACGTCCCAATTTCGGGTACTTACCGTTAATATTCTCTTGTTGCAGATGACCTCCACGACGCCCGCAATACCATCACCGAGTACACCCGCCGCCTCCACGAGTTTGAGATCGAGCTCCGTCGCCTTGAGAACGAACGCGAGGAGCTCACCGCCGCCTACAAAGAGGCCGAAGCTGTAAGTTGCCCCATCACCGAAACCTTGACTCTCAAACTAAAACTTTCTGTGTGTTTGCAGGGTCGCAAGGCTGAGGAGCAGCGTTCCATGCGCCTGGCCTCCGAATTGAACCAGTTCCGCCATGAGGCCGAGAAGCGTCTCCATGAGAAGGACGAAGAGATCGAGGCTATCCGGTAAGTGTGCGGTGTTATGAGGTTATGATTCACGAAGGGCGTTAATTAATGGTTGGCTATTAATAAGAGCATTATAAATTGGCATGTAACTTACGAGTTTAAAAATATATCCAATGTTATTGGATTGGCATCGATGGATCCCGATAATCGAGTCGATATAAGAAGCGGGGTATTCCGTAAGTGGTCCAGTTATTGGGTATAAAAGGTTGTGTCGATTGATAAAATGTCTCGAGGTCCGGGATCTGGTAGGTATGACTGGCTGAAGCCCAACACCAAGTCTTATGACTACAACTACGGTGTCGGCGTGAACTTCTACCAGCCAATGATAGACTACATAGACGCCAAAGAAAGTGGAAAGCGAGTTGGGTACCCCCACCTGCCATGGTCTAACGAGCGTGGCTTAGACGAGTACAGTCCTAGAAAGTTGGTGCGAAGCTACACCGCAGAGGATCTAAGCAGACTAGCTCGAACCACAGAGGCGAGAGCCAAAAACTACCTGCACGACTTTAAAGCAAAAACGCAGTCGGCGTTCCTGCTGCACAAGTCAGCTTCTGCCGCATCGATCACCACCCAGGTGAAAATGGAGTCCCGCAAGAAGAAGGAGACCGTCAGAAAGGTCAAAATCCTCAAGTCCAGGATGGCTGATGCAATCCCAAACTACGACCCGGACCTCGACAGAAAGGTCACCGAAGAACTAAAGTCATCCCAGAAGTATATGCGTGGCAAATCAGCCAAATATATTGAAAGCCAGCTATTGTCTGAAAGCAACAAGAACATCGCAGAGGGAATGGATATGGATCAGGCTAAGAAGTACATGAAAAACGTTATCTGCAATACACACCAAGGACATTCGAGGATCATGTGCAAGAGAATGGAGAAGGACATGGACGCCAGCTTCATGGAGCCTCTCAGTAACCTCAGCATGGAGCTAAAAGGATTCAATAAGAAAACTACACGATATTTCGAGGAAAACAGGTGAAGCAAATGAATCCATATCAAGTGAGTTTTGTTGAACAACTCGACTTGCATAACAGGCATATGTGTGCTATAAATACTCCCATTATCGTCGTCCTGGTTGACGTCAGGGGCGTTTCCGATTATTATATTATTAGTGTCAGTCGAGGACAATTCGTAAATATTTGGTCTCGTGTCGATCGCAGTAAATTGTGTGCTTGACTACTGTCCAAATGCTATTTGCAACAACCAATTATCCAAGCCATGACGCTTAACAAAGGAACATTCCAATATTTAATTTGTAAAGTAAAAGTATCTCTCGCATATGCTGCGCTAAAAATAAATTCCTCTTCGTAATAAGCATATGCAGGCCAAATCATTGTGTACAGCTGAGAATAATTTTAAACAATTTTGGACATGTCTCAAGTAGTTGGAAGAGAGTTTTGTATACTCGTGTGAATAAATCACCTGCACGTGTTATATTTATAGCACCCCTCTCTTTGCAACGGCCACATAACTGCAGTTCAGGTTCAAGAAATACGCAAATGATTGAGGCTGACGCCTTCTAATACTCCATATGTAATCGACACCAGATTAACTTGGCTATGACCCATTGGGTATAACCCCCAGTTATTTGTTTCTATCGATGTGATAATAGTTATTTATCTAATTAGTGGGATAAGAGCATCATTAACTGACGAATGCGGTGAGTTGCTGAGACGAGGGAGTAGCCCGAGTCGAAGTAAGAGCATGAGTTTCAGTTAGTATGACCTTATCACACGTATTATATACAAATTTTTATCTACGACTGCTCTAAATTACGAACATTATACTTTTGAATTGAATTCGATGAAAAATCAGAACGTCATAGTATGTATGTAGAACCATAGCAACATGTAAATTGAATGTCAATTTAATCTTCAAAACTTCAAGAATTAAACTTCTAATTTCTGTTTTGCTGTGTTACAATGAGCGACTCCGAAACTAAATGTTTCAATGTTATTGCCGGAAAAAACAAAAATTAGATATAAACAAGCTTATGAACGTTTACGGAAATGCTTCCAGAAGCTTCAACCAGTAGCTGCAGTAGTTTGGACATTTCTAAAACAGAAATGTCTTCTGGAATACACTTAAATAAATATAAACATGTTATTATTAATGTTCATAAGAAATTGTTTAATAAATTTGATCGTAAGTTAGGTATTAAAGGTATTAAAAAATGAGTGATTTGATTTCATTACCTAACTAGTTGCGTAATGAGTTTCATTACGTAACTCAAATGAATGTAAAATTCGTCATTTATCTAAGCAGTTGTAGATCAAATATTTTATCTACGGCGGCTGCAATCAGAACGTATTATGCAGTAGATTCATTTGTAGTAGATAATAAAGTTTAATGCCATTTTGACAAGTAGTGTTGATTCCAAATTTTTACAGATGAAGGAAACGAAGGAATAAATATGAAATATAATTCTTCTTCTTAAAGTACCATCTCCTATCGGAGGATTGAAATCATCATGACAATCCGTACTTTATTAACAACTGATCTAAATAGTTGGCTTGATGTTAATTCGAACCATTGTCTTAAATTTCTGAGCCAGGAAATTTTTCTTCTTCCTATGCTCCTTTTCCCCTTTATATTTCCTTCCATAATCAGTCTCAGCAACCTGTAGCATTTCCCCCTCATTATATGACCGAGATATTGTAGTTTACGCTTTTTAATGGTGTTTATAGGTTTCTCTTATGTATCAAGTATTTGTAGCACCTCGATATTTGTAACTCGGACCGAGTTACAAATATCCAAGGGTGGACCACCCACGATATCTTTAGAATTCTTCTATAACACCATATTTTGGATGCTACTAATTTGTTCGTATCTGCCTGTTTTAATGTCCAAGCCTCCGCTCCGTATAACAAGGTAGAAAATATATAGCAACGTAGCATTCGCAGCTTTAGTTCTAATTTGATGTCACGCCTGCAAAATTACTTTTTCATTTTAATAAATGCAGCTCTAGCAATTTACACACGAGCTTCCTATTCGTTTCCATGTTCTGCGGTTTGGGAGACCAGCGTTCCAATGCACTTATGCTGCGCTACCTTTTCCACTTGTCTACCAGATATATAAAGATTTTCGTTACCTATGGAATTTTTTGTGATGATCACGAATTTTGTTTTTGTTAGATTCATTTTTGGCCCGTAATTGTTACACGCAGTATTGAGGTTTGTATTGAGGTCTTGTACGCTATCTGTAAATCGTACGGTATCGTTTGCAAATCTCAGGTTATTGACAACTTCGCCGTTTATCACAATGCCTTCTAAGACGTCATCTATGGATTCTTGAAATATATATAAATTAGCACTCCAGGCCTAACAGGCCCATGGCTTTGTTGACAAGCTGTCTCCATTCCATCCTATTCTTCACATTGTTCTTGTAAATTGTTATTTTACACTCTGCTATGTCCTTTCCCACTTCCTTCATCCATCTCGATTTTTGTCTTCCATTTCTTTTTCTACCACCTATCCTAGTCTTTAGTACTCTCCTTGTCGTTCGTCTTACCCCCATCCTCTTCACATGTCCTAGCCATCTTAGCCTTTGCGCCTTCACTACTCCCGCGATATGCGGCTCTTCGTACAGTTCCATTAGTTCCCTGTTGGTTCTTCTTACTCATTCCCCCTGGACACATTTTCCAGCATATACTTTCCGGATAATCTTCCTTTCCCATATTCGTAGCCTGTTTTGTTCCGCTTTGCCAATTGTCCATACTTCGCATCCATAGAGAACTACAGGTCTAATTACGCTTTTATATACTCGAATTTTTAGTTTCCGTGATATTATCTTCCCATTTAGAATTCTCTTAAGTGCAAACATACACCTATTCCCGGCCATAATTCTGGTGTGTATTTCATTTGTTACTCCTGGTGTTCTTTGGTATTCCGATCCTAAGTAGGTCATCTGCTCTACCTGTTCGAAATTATGCGTCCTTACTTTTTCCGTTGTTACTGTCAGATTCCGTTGCTTGAACTGTTCGTCTGTTCATTCCATATACTTGGTCTTTTTCTCGTTTATCTCTAGTCCCACTAGCAGTGCTTCTCTTTCTAACTTTATTAGTATGCTTTGCAGTTCTGTTCTCGATCTGGTCACTATTACTAGGTCGTCTGCAAAAGTATACACTGGTGGAGGTTATGGTATATCAGCCCAGATCTTGTTAGCCCGCCTTTCCTAATTACGTATTCCAATGTGCAGTTCAATAGTGCCGGTGATAGGGGGTCACCTTGCCTTACTCCTTCCTGCACTATAAAATTCTCAGGGAGCTTTCCTGCAATTCTTACTCGGCTAGTTCTTCTTCTTAGTGATACTTTGATTAGGTTTATTAATTTCTTCTTTACTCCCAGCTCTTCCAAGGCTTTGTACAAATAGTCTCTCTGTATTCTATCGTATGCCTGTTTAAAATCAACGAATAGTACATACGTATCTTCACTGTGCTCGTAGCTTTCTGCTTGGATCTCTCTTAACGCAAACAATTGGTCTACCACTGATCTATTGGCTCAGAATCCGCATTGATAGTCCCCCACCTTCTCCTCTATATTCATTACTAATTTATTTTTTATGCAAGTGGTAAGGACTTTATACATTACATTCAATAGTGCAATTCCTCTATAATTCATGCACTCACTTTTGTCGCCTTTCTTGTGTATTGGCACAAAGATGGCCTCTCCCCAGCTCTCCGGCATCTCTTCTTTTTCCCATACAGCTTTTATTAGCAGATGGATTGTTTCCATTAGTCCTTTCCCGCCATACTTTACCATCCCCGGTGTTATCTGATCTTCCCGGGCGCTCTTGTTGTTTCTTATTTTCTGCACTACCTCCTCCACTTCACTCAAGCTTGGTGGTGCCTCCTCCTCTTCTACTGAGTAGCCCACCCTTACTCGTTCACTGCCCCTACTTCTGTTTATATCCTGGTTCCATTTAACAACTCACTAAAGCAATCCTTCCACAGCTCCAATACTTTCTTTTCTCCTCCTACTAGTTGCCCCATTTTATTTCTGTAGAATACTGACCTCGGTTGATACTCCTGCCTTTCCCTCTTTAATCCCCTGTATAAATTCCTCACCTCATGATTTTAATAGCATTCCTCTATATTTCTTATTAGCTTTTCGTTGTGTTTCCGTTTCTTTTCTCTTAACAGTTTCTTACACTTTCTCCTTTGTTCCCGGTACTTGCATTTTACTTCATTGGATCCTGTTTCAATTGCCTGAGCTCTTAGCTTTTTCCTTTGATACACCTCTCTTTCGCATTCCTTACCATACTATTTCCCATTTTGCATCCTCATGTTCGTTTCGTCTTTTAGTGCCGTATCCATCTCGTTTTTTATACATTTCCACCTTTCTTCAATATTCCCACTGTCTCGCATTGTACTTAGATTCATAGTTATCTTCGCACTATACTTCGCCCTCTCCTCTTCATTTGGTAATCTTCTTTCTTTTCGGTTCCCTTTCTTTCTTTGTTCCTCGTTCCTTGTCGTCGGTATCTGCTGTTTAAGGTTTATGCCAACCAAAAAGTGGTCTGAATCTGTGTCTAGTCCCCTGTAACTTCTTACATCTATTATACAGTTTTGTTCCATAACTTCAATCAGGACATGGTCTATTTGGTTTGTAACTCTTCCATCAGGTGGTGTCCATATTCCCTTGTGAATCTCTTTTTCTGGAAGTACGTACTTTTAACTACCATATGTTTCTCGTTTGCAAAATCTATAAGTAATTGGCCATTTTAATTGGTAGCCTGATGTTTACTGAATCTTCCAATTGTCGGTCTATACATACTTTCTTGCGCTACCCTTGCAATAAAATCTCCTAGTGCCATTTTCATATCATACTTCTTAATTTTTTCATACTCCCTATCCAGAAGGCTATAAAAGTCCTCCATTATTTCCCCTCCCGTATCTTCAGTTGGTGCGTGCATCTTAAGTAACACATCCTGTCACGAATCGGCTTGTACTCCATCACTGGCATCTTTAACTTCTTATGTATTATAAGCCATGTTCCTCTCATTCTGTTTCTTCCTCCACTGTTGAAGCATATATGATCGTCCAGTTCGAAAATTTCATTACCTAGCTGTTTTGTCTCCTGTAACGCTACTATGTCAAATTTTGCTAGCTTTATTTCCTCTATCAAATTCTTTAATACTCCTTGTTCATTAGTTCCTCTGACATTCCACGTTCCTATTTTTAACGCAGCCTTGGCGAACTTCGCGGAGAATGTCTAATACCTTCGTTAGTTTATCATCAACTTTAACCCTGATCTTTTGGTTCCAATAGAAATTCCTTATAATTCTAATATCTTGGCTGTCGATGTTTTTCTTCTTCAATATGTCTATTAACTATGCGTGTTGAACCTTGTCAAACATGCTTTTTCAAAATCAATAACACACGCATATACGTTCTGATTCATATCTAGGCATCGTTGCATCAGAACATTTGTACCAAATAATGCTTCTCTAGTGCCCACTCCATTCCTAAAGCCCATTTGATTATCACTCATTTCGTAGTCCATCTTCCTGTTCATGTCCGGTTATGGATGATTCTTGAAAACGCCTTTAGGGCATGACTCATTAATGCTATTGTTCGGTAATCATCGCATTCCTTAGTTCTATTCTTCTTAGGTAAGGTAACAAATGTAGATTCTAGCCACTGTTGTGGTATCTGTCTTGTGCTGTAAATTTGGTTAAATAGTTTAACCATCTATTTCTTGCTCGTCGATAAGTTTTACGAGTTTTATTGGCACAGCGTCAGGTCCAATGACTTTACGTACTTTGGTTTCCTTTATGGAGTGTATCACCTCTGCTATTAGTATCTCTTGTCCGCTTTCGCTGTCATCATGAACCACCGGTTCTGATCTATTATCTTCGAATACCGCGGTAATATACTCCGTCCATCTCTCTAATGGCAGATTTCATCTCCTGATGAAATATTACTGATGTGGTAATACAAAAGGTAGATAATGTAGCTACGTAGCTACTCGTTGAAACTTCCACCTCAATATTATTTTTTCTCATAATTTTCGTACCTATTCGTTTATTTGTTTTCAACGTGCGTTTCAATCAATCCCTCAGCTAGGCTCATGCCGTTATCAGGAAAATACCATCATTCTTGATTCATTCCATTTAAAACTTTCCAAGACTCGTGTGGAACGTACGTTGGTGAAATAAAAGTCTGTACCTAAACGCATTTCCAAATATAAGCTGAACAATGGTTTTTACAAGCATTTGCAGAACGTGTTATCTAATGCCCTACAGAATAAGTTTAAATAAATTTAACGGATAGCCTACACATTTTCAGGATGACGTATGAATCGAACGTGTAGTCGGATGAGAGAGGTATCTACATTTTGTATATAAATATAGTGTTTTCACTTGAAATTGAAAATGTACCTGCAATGAGGGTTTATTACGGTCAAGGGTTCTCCATTGTATGGCGTGCTGCGAAGAGGCTCTAGACTCTGTTCTCTTCCCATTACCCGTCATAAAATTCCGTTCGCACAATGGACCGCAATAAACACCCTTCGTAGGTAGATTTTCAATTTCAAGTAAAAAAAACTATACATTCCATCCATATTAAAATACCATTAAGTGTTTTGCATAATAAAAAAAATACATTTTATCAAAATATAAAGTGGTTAATAATTTGGGCGGTCTTATTTTTGTTGTACAGCAAAGCCACCAGCATCGAGATCGAACAACTGAATGCTCGCGTAGTTGAAGCCGAGACCAAGCTGAAGTCTGAGGTGATCCGCATCAAGAAGAAGCTCCAGATCCAGATCACCGAGCTCGAGATGTCCCTCGACTCTGCCAATAAGAACAACATTGACCTCCAAAAGCTCGTCAAGAAACAATCCCTGTCGCTCACTGAGCTCACCGCCCACTACGACGAGGTTCAACGCCAGCTCCAGGTCACACTCGACCAGCTCAGCGTGTCCTCAAGGCGCGTCCAGGCCCTCACCGCCGAGGCTGAGGAGATCAGGGGCAATTACGAAGCTGTACGTACCTTTTACTTTACCTTTTTACTTTATTCTATTCTGTCTCCCTCTGGCTCAACAGTCCTAGTGGACCAGGGCCTTATTCTATTCCTACAGACTTCCCTCTCCTTTGCTGCTCTCTCCCAGATCCTTGTTCCAAGTACCCCCCTCGCATCCACTTCCACATTGTCACTCCACCTCTGTCTCGGTCTTCTCCTTGTACGTTTTCCCAAAAATTGCGCCTTGTACACATGTTTGGGCGCTCGGGTATCCTCCATTCTTCTTTATTCTATTACTATGACAAAAACGGTAATGGTTATAATTATTACAGTTAATGAGTTTTTGTATGCGTGTGTAGGCCCTTCGTGGAAAGAAGGTCGTTGAACTGCAATACGAAGAAGCTGTATCCCGCATCAACGAGCTCACCGTCATCAACGTCAACCTCGCCTCCTCCAGGAGTAAGATTGAACAGGAGCTGTCCACCGTCGCTGCTGATTACGATGAAATCACTAAGGAGTTGCGCATCTCTGATGAACGTTACCAACGCGTGCAGGTAATTACATTAAAATCATTATAATACCCTTAAGTATTGCTCCTCCACCTCTGAAGCTTAAAGCATCGTTTATTGAGAATGCGATTAATAATAACTGGGAGATTTTTCGGCTCCATGGAGGCACTCGCCACTTCAAACATTTAAGAACTATGTGGAAACATCTTATTCGGATTGTGTTTGAACCAAGCAAATTTGGGCCACCGTCTTAATTCTTCAAGCAAATTGTCCTAGAACGGGTCTTGTATATCTACTTTCATGTAGCTAGAGTTTTTAGTCCATAGGAACTAATCACAACATGTTTAATAACATATCAACAGGCTTTGGAAAATGTTGTACCCCTAAAGTGCTAAACTAAACATCCTGTAAAAGAGTTAATTAGAATGTTATACTCTGATTTTTCTAAACTGGCGTGCACGTCATCAAACAGCTGTGCGATGAGGTTTTTTCGTACCAACGTGATTGTTTTCGAGAATATGCATAACAATAGTTTAAGAATCGAAATTAATCTGAAGATTATTTGTTACATAACACTGATCACCGGTGGTTATAAATAGGTAATCGGTGTATTAACCGCGGACACAATTTTCGCCTGCCAATCATGTAATAAATCATCTTATGTTGGCATCGGCGATATTTTCTCGGCTACGATGCCACATCTTTTTCACTAATGCTTCAAACTTCTTTGACGTCTAACTTGTTACATTTGATCGATTATTACAATGCATATTTTGTCATTGTAGATGGTAAACCATAACCACAAGGTTGATATCTGTACGATAAACGGTAGAGAAGTCGATGAATTTGATACGAACCGCGCACTGTCGCACAAGATTGCACGGGCGCAACAGCTGATTGCAGCCATTTTTAAATACCCAGGACAGCTGGCAACTTTGTAAAATTGTCTCGTCATTATTATGATTATTATTTTGATGACGTGCACGCCAGTTTAGAAAAATCAGAGTATAGTCGTAATTAGAATGTTTTCATAATATTCAGCTAGTTTAAAGTGTGCACGGCGAGAAATAAGTAAAATTGGACTTGCTATAATTAATATGTAGATGGGCCCATAGCTATCGTATTGTACATATACATATAATCAAAGTTTTTTTAATCCTAAAGAAGAAGTTTTCATGCAAAAACAATTACTTCATCAATTATTTTTGTGTTAGTCTGAAATCAAACACACCGTTGAGATCCTTCACGAGGAACAGGAGCGCGTTGTCAAGATCGAGGCTATCAAGAAGTCGCTCGAGATCGAAGTCAAGAACCTTTCCGTCCGCCTTGAGGAAGTTGAGGCCAACGCCATTGTTGGCGGTAGGCGTATCATTAGCAAGCTGGAGGCTCGCATCCGTGACATGGAGTGCGAACTTGACGAGGAGAAGAGACGCCACGCCGAGACCATCAAGATCTTGCGCAAGAAGGAGCGTCAAGTGAAGGAGGTCGTCATCCAGTGTGAGGAAGACCAGAAGAACATCCAGCTGCTCCAGGATGCCATGGAGAAGACCAGCCAGAAGGTCATGATCTACAAGAGGCAGCTCCAGGAACAGGTATGACATAATTTCGTAGTGATGCTCGGATATATCTTCATGTGTTGTATCTTTTTAGGAGGGTATGTCACAACAGAGCGTAACTCGCACGCGTCGCTTCCAAAGGGAACTCGAGGCTGCTGAAGATAGGGCCGACACAGCTGAGAGCAGCTTGTCCTTGATCCGTGCCAAACACCGCACTTTCGTCACCACCAGCTCAGTCCCTGGATCCCAGGTCTATTTGGTGCAAGAAACACGAACATCGTCAACAACTGAGCAGATGTAAATCAAAGCAGAAGTCACATAAATAATGAGATATAAAAAAAGAGAAAAGAACTTCACTCTAACCAGAAAATATATAATTTTTTATTTTATTTTATTTCCCTCACGCACAAGTTATAAAATATATTATACAACTCAATCTTGGAACTGGTAACAACGACAAAATGATATCAACATGTTTAGGAAACGTACATATTTCGCACGGTGTATTTTTGGTCTCCAGTTTTTTTCCATAACGTATTGACTAGAAATTGGACACTGACAATCCCTCGGCCACACGAAGTCGGTGTAACTTGTAAAATACTGCATTGTGATTTATATTTATTACAACGTCACAATCGTTTATTACTTAAAATTAAATAGATTTAAATGGAAATGTGTTTGTTTCAAATTTTGTTGTCTTTCTTAGTACAATTTATAACTGTTATAATGGATGAAAAATGTTATTTATATGTACTGTGTAAGAATTAAATAAATGCTTGTATACAATAAAACAGTATCATACTTAATAGAAACCAAAAAAATTAAATACAAATACAACAATAACTTTGCCTCGAATTACTGATATCGTATTTGTATTAAAGAATGCAAGCTCAAACTTGTTAACTTTTTTTTTCAAATCTGACCCGGGAAATATTCAAATTAACCATAAAAATCGTTGTATTAGCTCTAAATTCGTGATAATTCATTATACAGGGTTATTCGCGCTATATGACACGGAAAATTGTGGTCAAAATACGCGACTTTCAAAAAGGTTAACTTTTGGAATATCTCTTCTATTATGGTTACTTTTTTAAATTAATTTCATATTATACATGGTGTTGCAAATGCCCTAAAAGTATCAAAGTTATTATATGTTATTTTTTTGAATACAACCCCCTGTATAACATTGATTATTTGAATTTGCAGCTTTTTAGGCTTTATAAATCCGTTTAGTTTTTGGAATTCGAAACTGTTCTGAAGTTATTTAATTTTTAATGCGTTTGCAGGCACTTATTCAAAAAATCGCAGGGCACTTAGTTCTTGGTATATCAGGTTGGGACTTTGCCGGTGTCTAAACAACTGCTTGCTGTGACCTTGTTGTCACCTTGCTGTGACACATTAATTTTGGTAAACTAACGAACCATAACTTGATTTTTTTTAAATGACATACCTTATATTTTATACCTTAGTCTTAGGCCCGTATCTATAGTCCGTACTTGAGCATAAGTACGACTCAAGTCGTATATTTGGTTGCGTCCTTTCTATAAACGTTTATGTACCAAACGCAACCAAATATACGCAAATATACGACTTGAGTCGAAGTCATGCTCTAATACGGACTATAGATTCGAGCCTTAGGCCCGTATCTATAGTCGGTACTTGAGCATGAGTTCCAGTCAAGTCGTATATTTGCGTATATTTGGTTGCATTTGGTGCATAAACGTTATTAGAATATACGCAACCAAATATACGACTTGAGTCGGACTTATGCTCCAGTACGGACTATAGATACGGGCCCTAGTATCTCCCAAACTACCAACATTTCAGACAAAATGTACGACCCAACTTGATATCCCAAAAACCATGCGCCCTGCGATTTATTGGAACATTCAGCAAACGCATAAAAAAGTAAATAACTTCTGAACGGTTAGAGCGAATTTCAAAAACTAAACGGATTTATTAAGCCTAAGAAGAGGCTAATTTAAATATGCAAAGTTATACAGAGAGTTTTACTTAAAAAAAACAAAACTTTGATACTTTTAGGGTTTTTGGAACACCCTGTATAATATGAAATTAATTTTAAAAACAAACCATAATAGACCTCCATATATCCCAAGAGTTAAACTTTTTGTGAGGTGATAATTAAGTGTAATGTATAATTAAGAAGCATTATACTCAATTTAAAAACTAGGAGGAGTAAGTCCCAAAACCCAATTTACACTGTAAAAAGTTACCAGAAAAATCACCAGATTCTTTTGGCGGCAATTTTAAATTATTTCATCTGTATAATCACTACTTTTTTTTTTTTTAAACAACTCAAGTACAATATAATCGTCATTTACTGTACACGTGGGCGCAGTAATGGATTGCCCACTGAAGTTTGGCCCATGAGGTCCTCCGGACCGAGTCATTTTACTCAGTTTTTACCCAGTCATAAAGCAAACCTACAAGCCTGCGAAAATGTGGACATTTCGAGGTTAGTTTTATTTATTTATTACGCCTCAATGACATACATTATATAGGCATATGTTTTATTTTGTAATATTATAGATTCGTGAAGCTAATTGCGTACCTCAAAGGGAAATCCCGAACTTATACCCCGAAGAAGGCAAGAGATTTTTGGCGGAGGCTGGAGATAGGATATATTTGATGAAGAAGGTTGCTCTGATAATGGATATATCTGGGGCATGTCAGTGTGAAGAACTCACCAAAATGTGCATAGGCGACATTGAAGATAAAGGGGCATATTTGTTGGTTACTCTCCCAGCTACTAAAACACAGACTTTTGGGATAAATGACCAAATCCAACCGTGAACGCTTTTTTGGAGGTGGACGTGAAAACATCGCTGAGCTTGTACTGGGTACTGGAATCCATCACAATAATATAAGCAAAAGTAACTATTAACACTGCGAAGGTAAGTTCTGAACAGAACTGATTGTTTACTCTCAAAATTTCGCGGGATATTAAGAAAATAAGACTGACGGACGCTTCGAATTGAGGTTATATGCGTTAAAAACAGCGTTTTGGTGCCTTGTGAAATGGGCGTGCTTTCATCCAATCACAGGTGTAGGCATTCGCGCGCCAAATTTGAATCGCTCCTTCTAGTTACTAAATAGAGTATAGTATATTATGATACAAGTGCCCAAGCATACTCGCTGGGTTTAAAATCACGACGCGAGCGGAGTGCTTTCAACGGCGCAGAGCCTTAAATGCTCTTATGCACGTGTATCATAAGTCATTTTTATTATACCTGCACAAAAATGTAGAAATAAAGATAAAATAAGAAACATTTAGATTCATTTTACAAGGTAGGTTTGCGACAATGGTATCTTTAGTCATGGAGGGTTAGCATTTAGTCACTGTAAATATTTTAAGTCAAGAGTTGGCACTAAATGGAAAAATGGATACCACTTTCTTGAACGCTCTGTATGAAACTGAAAACAGGACTATTTTCCATTATACAGTTGGATGTTGTGTACAACACTCGACGATAACTTCATTCATGTTATTGTTTTGACTATATTTGTCAGTTTGTCAGTTTCATCACGTTTCTGGCTGTGTAACATACAATTATGAGGTTACATCTTAATCAACAGATCAACTTAATCTTAATAAAACTTTAATTTGTAAAACATGTCTATAAATGTGCCGACAATAACCGAACAGGCCGTTTTGAAGCATACTGAAGATGTATCCTTGCTTAAAGAGGAAGTGAGAGGTTACGATTGGAGTAATGGTATTGACTACCAAGCGATTCTCAAGACTTACCATCATACCGGCTTCCAGGCGACCAATTTTGGCTTGGCTGTGAACGAGATAAACAAGATGCTGGAGTGCCGGGACAAACCGTTACCTGAAGACGTGTACAAAGACCCTAATGATCCATTTATCAACGTTAAATCCAACTGTACAATATTTCTTGGGTACACCTCGAATATAGTTTCCAGTGGGTTACGGGAATCCATCAAGTTCTTAGTACAACACAAATTGGTACATCAATTCTCTAGTATACATTTCATTTCTTATGGCTATTGCTTAAAAGTTTAAGTTTTTTAAGTTTAAAATATAGTCTACATGCATTATTGCTACTTACAGTTTTAACAGAAAATCCATCAACAATTTTCGTTTGCTATTTCAACATGGTATAGAGCCATTAATTAGAACGGGTGGTTTCAGGTAGACTGTATTGTGACAACGGCCGGCGGAATTGAGGAAGATTTTATCAAGTGCATGGCCCCCACATACCTAGGTGATTTTGCGCTGGAAGGCCGCAAACTGCGGGATCAAGGAATCAACAGGACTGGAAACTTACTAGTGCCGAACGACAACTACTGTAAATTTGAAGATTGGGTCATGCCATTGCTGGATGAGATGTTGGCTGAACAAAAAGAAGAGGGTGTTGTATGGAGCCCGAGCAAAATCATCACGCACCTAGGCAATAGAATAAATCATGAAGACAGCATTTATTACTGGGCCGCTAGGAATGAGATCCCCGTCTTTTGCCCGGCACTCACAGATGGTAGTTTGGGAGACATGATGTTCTTCCACTCGTTTAGGAACCCTGGATTGGTTGTCGATATCGTGTCAGGTGAATTCTAACAATGTCGAATTGGCAAAATGTGATTTTAATAATTTCAAATACTGTTATGAATTATACTGAAGAAATTGTTCCAATTTGCAGATTTACGTAGATTGAATTTAATGGCTATGAAAGCCGTAAATACCGGAGTATTTATAGTAGGTGGCGGAGTTGTTAAACATCATGTAAACAACGCCAACTTAATGGTAATTTGATTCTTTGATCCTATTATTGTTGTTTTCTTTCTATGCAATTATTTTTTTTATAGAGGAACGGAAGTGATTATGCTGTGTACTTGAATACATCATCAGAGTTTGACGGCAGTGATACAGGAGCCCGCCCTGATGAAGCCGTCTCCTGGGGTAAAATCAAGAAAGAAGCCACACCAGTGAAAATATATGCTGAGGCGACCCTTGTGCTCCCCCTGCTTATTGGCGAAACGTTTGCCAAGTATTATTTTAAAAGGAATAAGTCATAATAAAAAGGTAAAACCTGTATTAACATATTTTACTGTACATCAAAACATCCTGATAAAAGAACATATAAAAATAACATCGCTATAATATTCAATGAGTATATTTATCAAAGTAATATACATAAAAATATCTTCCAATCAAAACTGGAGCAATTAAAAGTATGACTTATCGCTTCTCAGACGTAACATCCCTCTGCAATCTTGCTGAATACGAATGTACAAAAGGATATCCCATGTAAAAAAAAGTATTGGAAGGTTTCCTCTGGAATTGACTCCCCTGTTGCTTAGAATTTCTTATTTGCCAGTTCAACTGCCTTCGACAAGATTATCTGTACGTCCATCGGGGGGAAATTCTGTAGCAGTTTGAGGTTGGACGGAAAGTCGCCATTGACTAACTGATTTCTCAAAATGCTGCAACATAGAATTAGTAATTTGTTACTCAATTCATCATCGTTTAGGACTCCCATCTTCAACATTACATAATATAACATTTGTTTTGAGTTGTACCACTCAGTGGCAATTGAAAACAAACAAATAATTATTTAAATAATTGGTGACTTACACAATCATGGCGCAGCATATGTATATCAAGAAATCAAATCTGTTTTCATCCGAGAATAAGGAGTCCCATATTCGTAGAACATCGGGAAGAGGAAATTCTTGTGATAGTAAGAGAGTAATCCATCTAAATACAGAACAATAATTTTATGTAATAAGAGTTTAATAAGTAATAAGTAATAAGTAATAAGAGATTTCATACACCTGTTTTACCTGAAACTGTAATACTGCGGCCGGAGCTCCTGTTGCTGAAATTTCAGCCAGATATCGAGATCATTATTCTTCAAAGCGACCAGCAGCTTAGACATCATATTGTTGATGCCACATTCCGCTTCATCCAAAGTTTTTATGAAAATGTCTCGGATTTCTGACATTAGGTTCGTAAAGCAAAAGAAACAATCGGCCTCAGCATACTCTAACAAAGAAAAAATGCAGTGCAGCGAATCAAATTACATAACGTAATAACGTTAAACTACTCTCGGTTATTTACAGTTACATTAGCATTCTATAGCAAAAAAATGCATAAATAACAACTAGCACTTAGTGTTAGCACTTTATGGTTAACAGATGACCATACTCAGTTAGTACAAAAAATTAACTGGTAACATGTGGTTTACATTGTGGTTAACAAAGAAGACCAACTTATCTTATTTTCTACAGTCGCTTTGTATTACTGATTGGAAACTTTACCTCTGAATGCGGTGTCTGGATCGCAAGCATAGGTAAAATAAATTGGTCCGATGATTTCATTCATGCCTTGCACGTAACTCTGGCCTGGATTAAGCTTGGCATAGAGGAAAAGTATCCGTTCCACGACCTCCCAGTGTGCCTCCTGTCCCTCCGCCATAGGTGCGTAATCTTCGGGTGCTTTTTTCACAGAGAGTGCAATCTATAAGGCATACATAAAAATACGTAGTGAGCAAATGTTAAATAATGGTTTTTAAGAAATAGTGCAAAAATGTTTAATCGGTCACACACCTGTAAAAAAAAAAGGTGAGTTAAGAGATAAATTTAGCTCTGAAAATCTGCAGTCGTATTTTAAAGAAGCAATAAATCACTACCGTGCATTGGAACTCTGAATATACAGGGGGTTTCTGAAAAACCTACCCACTTTTCCAACTAAAACCCATAAAGGGCGCAAAACATCTCCATTCTTCATCGTAAAGTTTTTTATAATTCATATCTCAAAAACTTTAAAAGACAAGTACAGACATACATCCACATGGGGCTGTAGAGAATTAAAGGAGGAATCCAAAAATACAATAATATGGTGTTCTATTTAAAATTTCTAAGTTCATGGCTAGTTCTGGTAAAACCCGAAATGATAGAGAGCTTAAAAATATTTTCAATTTAATGAGGAGAACAGATTCAACTGCATTATGTTGATTTTTCTATTTTTTTCTGTTATCGGGAGCCTTGTAAACTTTTAATGGTGCTTTGCATGAGACACCCTGTATAGTATTATAAGTTCTGAACTTATTACTAGATAAAAGATTTTAAAATCATATTTTTAGTAGCTTGAGTTTTTAACCACAAGACTACACTGATAAAAATACTTTCAGTTGTGCGTAAAAATTATTACTAACTTCAGAAATTAAATAATAATCCAATTCGGCAAAAGAGAAATTAAAAAGCAGAACAAATCACTCTTTAAAAACTATGACATACGACATACCTGCTACTGGTTTGGAGTCAGCATGAATAAAACAATTACAAGTTAATTAATTTTGTAATTGTAATTACCGCGGATTATAGGCGTGTTCGTTTGTGGCCTTTCATTTACACTATCAGGAAAACAAGGACAAATCGGAAACTCAATACAGTGGAGAAATATTCACTTTAAAGGACTTTTTCTAATTTGGGCATATAAAGAGTAACTTTTCAAAACCGACAGTAGTTGCAAATCGTCTTACTTTTAGTAACTAGTTAAGAAATGTAATACTTTTCGTAATGAAAAATTCATTTCAACACAACAATATGGTGGAATTACTGATGAAGGTACATGTGCACCTTCTATGATATCGCTAGGGACAATATCCGTGTTTTACCTCTAGCCCAACAAAATGTAATTTTGTGTAACTCGTGTGATCTTGCGGGACGAGCAGAGCAAAGTAAACAGATGTAATGCAATTTTGTGTCACTAGTGTGATATGCGGTACCTCGTTCCGCAGATATGACACTCATTACACAAAATAGTGCATTTTATAACTGGTTACATAAATAGCTAGTAATTACGTTAATTACGTTTTTAGTTCGTATTCGGTGGTTTACTATCAATTTAGGATTCATTTTTTTACATCCCATTGATCCTGTACTGAATTTTCAACATGAGACTCAGTGTAGTAAATACAATTATTCGGGTGTGTACCTTTGTGATTCCGAGCCCTTTCCTCTCAACGTTTGCGCACTTGAGGACGCTTCTTTGGACGCGAGTGTGCAGCCTCTTGATGTTCATGCTATTGACGATCTGGCCACAAGGGAACTCTGTAGGCTGCTGGAAGAATGATATGTCTGGGCACAGACGCCGGACATCCTTGTCGATTTGCAGCAGCACCTCATTATCCTTGAAGTACGTCTGCCACTGGCTGTCTGGGTTAATGCTTAACGGGTGGTCGGTGAGGGTACAGTCGCCATTAGCCTCCTTGCTACCTGGCATCACTACCAGTTCGTCTGACAATTAAAGAATGACTTTAGGAGAAATATTTACGGCTTTGAGATGTTATTACATGACGATTCTAAAACTTGATAGAGTGATCGCGATATCTCGTGACCTTCGGTAGAAAGAAAACTTTTCTACTACTAAAACTAAATATATTTTCATTACACGTAGCTGTTAAGTTTATTTTGATTTTGACGAAAGGGATTATTTATATTTACATTTATTTCGTGGTAAAATTCGGTAATAATCGGTTTTCGTTTCATATTTCATTTTGTTTTTGTAGGGTGTGATAAGAGTGACTAATGTGTTTAGGTATCACTATCTACTCTTGATCTCGCTCTTTCACTAATTTGGCGCACATATCGTGGGCCATATGAAAACACGAGAGATGTTGCTTCAAGGGAGGGCAACTTCAAGATATGTTGATAACTACCTATTAGATTCTGGTATAGCTCCCGCTTCTTTGTAAGGAATGTGCTCCATGTGGCTCTTTCTGGAGGTAGATAATTTAGCAGCAGCTTCCAACATAACGCCCGTTTGCCTAGATCATCTGGAATACCTGAAATTTTTTGTATAAATTTAATAAGATCAAATTTACAAAAATGCATTTAAATTAGTTTATAATTCAGCATTTATGCGCATTTATAATGAGCGTTCAACAAAAATTGATGACGAAGTTGGCGTTGACAATCTCAAGTCATGTCTGCACCCGTGCGTGTGCAATGCTGGCTGTCATTCTGACATGTCATATTTGATCTTAGTGCAGACATGACTTGAGATTCCCAGCGCCAACTTCGTCGTCAATTTTTGTTCAACGCTCAATACTTCCTTAGTCAGCACGTTTATTTTCCGAAAATATGGCTGAAGTTTTTTTTTAATTGATAATTAATATACAAATATAGATACAAATCTATGTGAATGTAAAAACATGATTTTTGATAGTAAAAATAGTCAAAATAATTTAAATTCCATTTTTCAACCAACCCTACTCTTTGGTGAATTATAAAGTGAAATAAATATTGTGTCTGCCAGAGTCTCCCTCGGGCATGCATAAATTTGCTCGCAACGCATGCCCGAGTGAGGCTTGGGCATGCGCGTTTAATCATAGTCATTGTAACCATATTTAAATGCTTTAAATAAGTTTTATTTGTTTTTAAAAACTTATTTTCTCTACCGAAAAACGTATTTTAATATTAATTTGTTAAAAGTGCATCAGTCAATATTTCGTCCATAGACACAGTCAAGAAAATGTATCCATGTATGTGCATGTAGCTCATTTTTAAAAACAAATTTAAACAAAAAATAAATTATTTAGAAAGTCGAATTGAAAGATGCAGGGTGTGCCACAAAAATAAAATTAGGATAGGTACAGTTTGGGAATGTAAAGCTTGTCCCGATAAACCTGGCTTGTGTTCTGACCCATGTTTTTGTTTATACCACGCAAAAATGTAGGGTAGTTTTTTTGATTCCTTTCAATAAAATATTCGAATGTCGAAGACTAAAGTCGATAGCCCATTCCATATATTATGTATCACATTGTATATCGTATATCTATCATCAATATTATGTTATTATATGTATTAAGTATGCTGCAGATGTGTAACTGTTTATAGAATAAATGTTCAAACTTCTACTACTACTATTCGAATGTAGTTATTTTTTCTACTATTGTTTATATCAACATTCAAAGTTCTCCTAATCTAGCTAACACCATTTGGCGTCAACCGCATATTTAAATAAATCAACAAAATGTGCGCATGACCCCTTTTAGAATAATGTCAAAATAATCAAAGATAACAGTTTTGATATACTATTTATATTAAAATAATACCTCACAAACCTTTGCAATCATATTATGCAGCATTTGATTTAAAAAAAACATACCCTCCTGCGCGAACTATTAGTCTGTACTTTTACGCAGTGAATGTGTAAAGATAATAATAAAATATTAAGTATGCAGATTGATGGTGATATTCACGGCCCTCCGTGTAGAAAGGAATACGCTTCTACTGCTCAACCAAAAAACAAATTCCACATATCACAAAGCGTAGCTGTGAAGTTTATTTCAATTTTGCCGCAAAGGGTTATTTATATAGTCAGTTTTTTTTTTAATATGAGTAACCATTGGGAATATTTCATAACTGCGATTGGTACCGACTAGTTTATTTTATTTTGACATTTCTGTGGGATTGGTAATATAGATTTAAATTGACAGACAATTATTGATGGCGAAATTTCAATTTAATCGTCCTTTTTTTCAGTTAACTCAACTCAGCCAATCTTTGTGAGAAAATGAACAAACATAGGTGGAAAACTATTTGACAAGATAGACAACAACATATTCACAAGATATTTTAAACATGAAACATAAACTGTTATTTTTGACATTTCAACATAACCTCATAAATATAGTTTTTACAATGCAAAAGTCTCTAACTTGACAGTTTGTAACACAAGTAAAAGTCACCAACGTTGCTAGATTTGGCTAGTCACATTAAAAAAAACCCTGTATTCCTAATTTCCTAATCCTACTATTGTAGGAATTTTGATGTTTTTAGGTTTATAACTATTGTTTATACTATTGACTCCCCGACTCCCCATCTCACTCTCACAAATTGACGTGCATTTCATGAGGAACAAGAAATCACAAGAGCTCTACCGCACTTGTAGTTCATGAAACAATCAAATGATATTTGCACATATACATATATCTCTTATAAAAAAATAAACGCAAACCTGAGATTATTTAATGTTTCAATGGTATTCGATTGATTAAAAGCAAATTCCACTTGCCTGATTTGCTGGTAAAACAAACTTGTAGTGTGCTTTGCTAAGCTACATCATTTCAACAGCAAAGAATTGTAATTTACTTGTTATTTTTTACTGAAGATATAATTGCAGAATAAGGATATTAACTCTGAAATTTGGTAATTTTAAACTCAAAAATTCAGAAACAAGGGGTGTTTTGCCGCGACTAATCTGGAGTCTTGTTATTTCTGTACTTGACTTGAAATGATTCATCGGCATGTGTGGGGAATTGGTGTGTTACAGTAACCGTAATAGACAAATTAATAGGCATTGAAATTAGAAGTTGAAGCGGAAGGTTTGTTCAATTTTCTCTGCTTTGCAGAGGCCTGTTTGAGGAAAAGTGACATGTATTGTATTCCGAGTGACATCAAGCACAAACGAGCTAACCTAAGGTATGCAGTGTGCGGTTATGTCTATGTCTAACCACTCCCCTATGTTAATTGTTAAGTAAATGACACTAAAACTAATGAACAATACCACATTGATTAGCATTTAAATGAGTTGCATATGTTTCTGTAATTGATGACAAATGATTGTGATGGTTATTTTTTTTGTTATTAATTACTGGGGCCAGTACCGTTGAATGAGAGCCTCTTTAGTTTTTTCACGTCGATCTCGTCTCGCTGGAGTAGGTCCTCGAACTCCTTGAACCTGCAAGCAGAAGCGGGGCATTGTTGAAATCGAATTTCTAATTAATTTCCAGTAAAATTCGGATACCTTGCTTTGTATGCCATAATTTGACATCTGTCAGCTGTTTGACGTGTATTAGCCATTCTGAGTGATTTCTCCCGTCAGATTTGGGGGGCGGCGTGGGGCGGCAGTGGCGCAAGGCTTTCCATTTAGGTATTGCGGAGCTTCATTGGGGGCGATTCCGCCCCACGGCGGTAAATTTGACAGGCGCAACTTGGGGTGGCTGTCGGCGATATTTTCAGGACGGCTCATATCTCCGCCAAACAACGGAATTGTGGGACGAACTGTCAAAAATTGCCCAACAACAAAAATAGTGTGAACATCTGGAAAAATATAAATAAATTGAAATCCTGTACGCTCACCAACCCCTCACAAGAATGCCACAATAACTCCCCCTGTCCACCGGACTGTCATGTGACGTGCTGCAGCTCCCGTCGACTTTTAAGTCCCCCATTCAAAGGTGTGTAGAAACACCTTCTCTTTGTTATTTATAGAACATCCGTCAGACGCCAGGAAACTCCTCGGAAATGCGTAATTCATACTCAACCACCTTGTTGCAGATGCTGCACACGATAAACAGAAAATGCCGCCACTCGAAAGCCTTACCCGTGGAGTGCTGCTCGTTCTGCGTGGTGTCCGCCCCGGAGACCCTGCTGGACATCTGCTTCGACTACATAATCAACAACCTGGGGACTCTGTGCGACATCAACGGTGATGTGTGGAAGCTCGCTGAAAACGTTGCCCTGCCCGTCGAGATATGTGAACGCCTGCTAAGCGTGCGTGCCGCTAAGTCCCCGAAAATAAACACACAGTTTGTACAAATCTTCGAAAACCTACTGGCAACGAAGCTGAAACGTGTCAAGTTAAGAAACACTGATATAGACGACCATGGCTTGAAAATCCTGCTCCGGCACAGGCTGGTCGAACTTGAAGTTTCCCACAGCCCATTGATCACTAAAGAATCTATCAAGACTCTGACTGAATTCGGTAATAGTTTAGTTAGTTTGACCATTGGTGAGAACGTCAACATATTCCCATACACCTCCTTCGGTATGACCATGAGGATCGACCCCGAGTACTTTGACAAGCAACGCATATTCTGGGCCGATAACCTCCGCAAACTGTGCGTAAGGAACTCAGACACACTTCGGCCTGAATTCTACATGCTCCTCCTTCACCCACTGGAGAAGCTGACACACCTTGATCTCTCCAACTGCAGCGAACTGAGCAGCCTCAAATACATTGAACACTTAAGCAATTTAACGTCCCTCATTTTGTATAACGTGTATAAAGTAGAACAAGCTGTACCTTCTATTTGTAAGCTCATAAATCTCAGGCACCTGGATATTTCACAGTCCAAGGAGGAGACTGGGAAGTTTGAGAATGGCTCCATGTTGCTCAGCAGAATCGCTGAGAGCTTGACAAAGCTGTCTTCACTGGACATTTCTGGGACCAACCTGGCGGGCACGGGCGTTGCTGAGATTGCCGACAGCAGCGGGCGGTTCGCCTCCGACATACCCGGCCTGGGGAAACGTGTGCATAACCCTTTTCACTTTCTTGGATTATACGAGACCCATCATGATGCGTGTCTAAGGCACGATATACCAGCCAAATTGGTGAGTTAGTTTTACAATTTACACACCACTATCAAATACATAATGAGTTTTCACATCAAATCAATAGTCTTGGGTTCCATTCTCACCAAGATAAATCTAACGATTCTTTACTTGCCTTTTGAATATGATTCCAGTAAGATTTTTGTAGCAGCTGACAATTTCAGTTGTCATCGTTATTTGTTGCATTTAGTAATAATAATAATAATCTTACCGCTCCTCTACTTGTGGTGCAATTTGTTATAATTTCTGTATACATGTGTCATTTACTATTACAATTGAGGGGCCTAGAAGTAAAAGGGTTTCAGTGCACTTTCTTCAAAAAATGAACTAAGTGCGGCATGCAGCACTTGAAAGGTATCTCTACTTGGAGGTAAATTGATTCAAGTGAACTTCGCATTCTCTGACGCCATATTTCGTGATCTTAATGAATGCCTGAAAACATTTGCAGTTTTACTTTATGGTAAAACGGTTCAAGTGCACCTGAATCCGTATACTACTAAAGGTAGAAACAAGCACTCGCGATTTGCGATTTGCGATTTTTTCTCATTCGTTAAATTCCACTTCTCGTTTAAACTGCGTTCAAATTTAACCAGCGAGCTAAGTGCAGAATATCATATCTAAAGGGTATCCTAACTTGGAGGTAAAATGTTTCAAGTAAAAAAATAAACAAACCTAGCCCATGACATTGAGCCAAAAAGAACCTGATTTAGATCAACCCCAACCAAGACCTGCCGATTCGGACGTAGAAAATGAAGATATTTGATTCTGATTATGAATAAGATATTTTGTTATAAAAGTTACTTATTCTTTTAGAAATAAAATTTATTTTAGTACAGTAATTTCACTTGAATCATTTACCACTAATATTTTTCATGCATATTGATTCAAGTACATTTTTGTGAAAAAAAAAATAAAAAATATATATTTTTTTATTTTGCTTTGTCGCCTTTTAATAAAACCAAAATATTAACACAGTTTTCTAAACTTATTCCTGGAATTTTAAAATTCAAGATAACTTTAAAGCCATTTATCTCAGAACTACAAAAAATGCACTTAAACCCTTTTACTTCTAGACTCCTCAATTATTGCAATCATGTTGAGATCATACAGTTCAAAATATAAATAATATCATTTGATTGTATATTCTTTAGGACTCCATGTGCATCACCTTAATTATCTATTTGTAGGTTGCCGGAAACGCAAATGAGGAGCAAATATTGGTAGCAGCCATGGCTTATTTAGACCGCTCGGAGATGCTCCAAAAGGTTCTAAATGAGCTGTTCCACTTATTCAGGTTTGAGAGCTGTGAACATGTTGGTCAGGCCCTGTACATTGTACTAGAATCAATGAATCGACACTTGACGGAGAGGCACATTCAGATATCGGGCAGGTAAGTTCCTCACCATCAATTCGATGTACGCATCGAAGAACATCATAACTTCAAAACAGATATTTTGCAGAAGACGCTTTCAAAGTTAAAACCTGCATTAATATTCAGAAATTAATGTTTCATATTTTTTTGTACTATGTAGTATATCTCATTACAATTATTTTTATTTATGTAAAAGAAAATATTAAGAAAAATTATGGCAAGTAGTATTTTGATGAGTCACGATTTTAAATTAACAGACTTATTACTAGATCATCAGTAAGTACAGCTAAGTATATATTTTACTGACAATTTTGATTCAAATTTCATAGTGTGTGAAGATACTATGAAATTGAAAGTCAATCTCTTGGGGTTCACAAAAACTCTCAAAAAGGCCAAAAATCAAGTTACGGTGTTCTTTAGTGCGCACGTTGAATTGTTTATTTTATAGTAGTATTTGTTTTGGTGGTCGTGATTCCTGCTAATACTGATTTGTGTTTTAGTGCCACGTTATTTTACATAGTAAAAGGAACTGGTAAAGAACTCCACGATGTTGTTCAAGTGAAGCGTCAAATAATCACAACCTTGCTTAATGGCATGTGCGCACACCGCAATGATGACACGATGATGAGGAATGGTTGTCTGACCCTGTGCCAGTTTAAAATCCCATCTGATGTGGTAAATAAAATCACACTTACTTTTAAAATCGTGACAATTGTAAATTAAACTGTTTTTCTTCAAACGTCATAAAAGTGACACCTTTAGTGACTCGATTCACAATCTTAAAGTTTTACTTCGTCTCCTAGTCAGTAAAAGTTTCACTTTTACTGACTAGGCAGTAAAAGTAAATTTGACAACATGATTGGATAATTTGTAATAAGAACGCCCTACGAGGGCGGGTTTAATATTGCACATACATATGGTGCGCATACATGATGAACAAAACAAAAAATTCAAACAAAACACAAATTTATTTATTGTTAAAATGTAAATTAAAGGTACAATTTGATATTTTAGCCCCTTGAAAACTGATTGCGCTGGCAGCAACAGCAGCACTTACAGCACCGCTGTCGCCAACCATTTTGCTGCTACCACAGATATTTTCTACTTTTGATGTCTTACTATCTGGTATTTTTACGTGTAGCAAAGATCCCAAGTCTTGAATATCTGTCGTGTTCATTTTTACGAGTTCATCGCAACGGCATGCCCCTGATATGCCAAATATCAAAATAATCTGAAAATACGATTAAGGGTTTAATTTTGTATTTGTTTATTATTCTAAGAACTCACCTTTGTCGCCAAGTATTTCTCGTTAGGAGCATCGGATAAGAACTTGTCGAACTGTTCCTTTGTCAGCACTCTTGCCTTTTTGGGTGTATAACCCTCATTTTGTTTTTTTAAATATGCACGTAGTTTTAAATATTTGGTAATATCTACACCATTTCTAATATTTAATAACGATTTTACCATGGAATACTGAGACCACATAGTGGAACTTTTTACTTTCTTCTTAGCCATTTCCGAAAAATATGCGAGTAAAACATTTTCACTATAATTGCTTACATTTTTCTCGGCGCACCACTTAATAAATTTTTTGTAGGCCACTTCATAGATGGTACTGGACTTAGTGGGCAATAATTTCTCTGTTGCAGCCCTTGCCGATTCTAAAATATCTGGCGGTGTACATTGAAACATGTCTTCGTCCATTTTATACACTTTAATGTCAAATAATGAATTAAACAAAACCATAGCAACGCTCTGCATAGCATGCTTCTTTGGGAATTAAAACTATACGTATTCGGACAATTAAAAATATTAATTCCATTATCTTTTTAACTATTTTCGACGTTTGAAGAAAAAATTACATGTTTTATTCGGAGTAGAAGTAACTTTTTGTGGCTCGTCTGTAGTTGCCTGCCTCGCTCCGCTCGGCAGCCAATACCTACAGACTCGCCACAAAAAGTGTCACTTCTACTCCTAATAAAACAATATACTATTAAATAGGGTAAACAAATGCAACTTCACAGTATACTAGAGCTCTCGGATTTTCTTATAGTGCCATGACATTTGTGTCAAATTTGTAGAAGAGTGAGATCAAGGGTAGACGGTGAAACCTAAATACATTAGGCACTCTGGAAAAGGCTCTCGGAATTAAAAATCAAACAAAAACTAAATTAATAATGAAATAAATATAAATACAAATAAATAACAGTTGGAGTTGCTGTTCGGAGCAACCTTGAATCCTCTTAGTTGTCTTCCTTTTTTCTTAGAATGTTTGTTGTTAGGTCTTCGATTACGAACGTCTGGTGGATATCCTGCTGCACTCAGTCTATGGCATGCAACAGGAGAGTTTTGTTCAGCGTATTGGGATTTACTTATTGAATTCTTTGGCCTGTCAAGTCGACGGACATCAGAAGGTTAAATTGGGGGAACTTGGGGCTATAAATGTGAGTATTTTTATATTGAAATGAAATCGCTATAATTCCTAGATTTCATTTTAATTTCTCGTGATATTCCCATTTATTTCAGGCATTCATTGAATTATTATAAACTGATTAAAGTAATATAAAAATGGTGTTTCAGAAAATGTTGTGGCTTATAATGGATAGACTTCAACGAGGATTGTGTGACGATGTTCTTGAAGTCGCCTGGTCAACTATGTGGAATGTGACCGATGAAACACCTGCAAACTGTAAAAAGTTCCTCGAAAGCCGAGGAATGGAATATTTCCTCAAATGTCTAGAGGTAGATGAGTTCAAATTAAATACTGCAATAAATTTTTCATGGAAATTTTTATTTGTTACTTATTTAAACAAAGATTTCAGTAATCAGCAATGCTAATTGGCATTGCAGAATCAAATCATCCCCAAACCCTTTTCATTATTACTTAATACTTATGTCTAGAAGTTCCCTGACAAAGAGGAGCTGTTGAGGAACATGATGGGCCTTCTGGGGAACGTGGCTGAGGTGCAGGAACTGCGGTTCTACCTCATGAAGCCGGAGTACATCTCGGTGTTCTCCGATCTTCTGGACTCTCTGAGTGATGGCATTGAGGTGAGCTACAATGCAGCTGGTGTGATATCACACATAGCATCCGACGGCCCCGAGGTGTGGTCAATTAAGGAACCCACCAGGGAATATGTGCTCAATCGGATGATGTGTGCTATAGATCGATGGGACATCAACAGCGCCAGGAATATCAATTATCGGTCGTTTGAGCCTATTCTTTACTTGGTTAAGATTTTTGATACGCCTGAATGTCAGAGATGGGCTGTTTGGGCGCTTGCAAATTTAACACGTGTTTACCGTAAGTATTTGAAACCTCACTGGTTTACACATTCCGGTAATTGTTTTAAATGTTTTAGCGGAAAAGTACTGTGATTTAGTTATTTCCGAAGGTGGTATCTCGCTACTGGAGGAGATCATCGAACACCACCTCCCGCCTTTTAGCGTAAAAGAGCTGGCTTCCGTCGTAATAGAAAACTGCAGGACCTACAAGGAGCGCTGCCTGCTACGGCTGCTTGACGGATGATGAGAAGTTCGGGATGTTCAAGTATTTTACATTTTATTTATGGTTTTATTTATTTGCGATCCGTATCAGTCTTGGTCCCCATTAAGACAGATATTTATTTTAACTTTTAAAGGAAATAAGGAACATAAATGAGCAGTGATTAAAAAGACTTACCTGTATGGGATTGTTTCCTGCAAACATGACACTATTGAATAGCATGAAGATCAAATTGTAATTTCTATATTTATTATGTGATATAATGAAGTAAAAAATGTAGTTTTATTTACACATGCTGTAATTTTTAAAAAGAATGATCATATTTTATCTTTGGGAAATTTTACTGTTATATTGATTTTTGTTATGAAAAAAATAATGTAAATAATTATAATGTAATAAAAGAATTAATATATGTTTACAGTTTATTGTAGAAATACTTAGGCCCGATCTGTTTACCTCCAAGTAATTTACTTGACAGTTAACCCTACTTGATAGATTTTATCAGAGTTCCGTCTTTTTATCAATGATGTCCTATAAAGTGTCATGTAAGTAGTTAATGGATAGGAAATGTTCGCTTCTGTCCAATAACTACTTACAGGATACTCTACAGGACAGAATTGATGAAAAGACCGAACTCTGATTAAATCTATCGAGTAGGGTTAACTGTGACATAAGTAATGGACATTTTACTTGGAGGTGAATGACTGGGCCTTAATATGTTTACTTCGCAGTTCCCTAAACTGCATTTGATGAGATCAACTATGGCAACTTCTGGTATTCCCTGTGTTACTTCTCTAGGTTCGTATCCATTCTGAATGTTGGCAACCATATTTAGTATTTTCACTTTACTGTGTTACTAATGGGTTATAATTAAATGCAATTATATTGCATCTCTTACAACAAAACGAAACAAAATTTCCGTAATTCATGGTCAGATTAAATCAATTGACATTCAATACATAAATGTGTAATAAAATAGCACCTGTGTGGAACGGCGCATTATGGCTTCATGGGGCCATATATATATATATATATGAATTTCACCTTCGGCTCGTGTATAAAATTCATCCTCATAAATTATAGCCTACATTATATGATCATTAAATAATAAACAATATCAATTGAAGCAAAAAATATCATTGCAGATTTTTGTAATAATTTAAAAAAACAATATAACAATGATTTGGGGGCCCCAGGCAATTACCCAATTTGCCCATAGGATAACGTGCCTATGTGATTTGTACTTTCAAATTAGAATATTTGCTGTGTGCTTCTGGCTTATAACCTTACTTTTGGCAATATTTTATTCGGGCTCGCCTTGTATTTATAATATATCTATTTCAAACAATCAAGTTTACATCTATGTATAAAATAGGTGAGTTTTACTTTCTAATACTAGTGTTGACCTGAGACCAATTTATATGTGTATTTCTCTGGCATTTACTCGGACGAAATTATATGAATACGTGTGCTGTAGCTAGGGTTGCCAAATCGAAAGATCCAAAGTCAATGTTTCCTGAACTAACAAAACATTTCCTGGACCATTCTGGACAAAAATGGGAAAAAACTACTCCACATAAAAAACAAATATTTTCTTAACATATCGTATCTATATTGTATCATTAAGGCTGATTCATAGATTTCTTACCCTACGCTATGACAATGCTATCGTTATAAGCATTTTCAACGTATTGACGCTGTTGAAAATGCCCATAGCGATAGCAGCGTCACAGCGTACTGTTGCGTCGCGTAATAAATTGTGAATGTTTAACATGAACATTAATAAAACATTTTAAAAGCACGTAAATAAAAAAAAAAAAGAATAAAATATAATGGTCGTTTAACTAAATACATAGTAGGTTCTTCCAGGTCCATCTTCCTAGGTCCATTGATTTAACTTTTTTCTTCTCTACTCTACTACCATTTATTGGACTTGATTTGATTGAAACTGAATTTTGTTATTTCGTCACCATCTGGTCCCAAAAGAGTTAAAAACTCTGAACAAGTATCATTAAAATTTATGCAAGTCTGTAAATTAGCCATTACTAAACCCATGGACATACGATTTCTTTCTTTGGTCCATAAATCATTCACTAGACTGCATACTCTCTCACAAAATGCATTACTAATTGGCATTGATGCCTTTTTTTATACTCACAAAATCATTGAAATTATTATTTTAAGAAAATGTACCCACATTTTGTCGTTTGATAAATCTTTTGGCTGTACGTTACATAAGCCCTAAGGCATGGAAACTCTGAATAAAAGAATCACAGTCGATTGCATCTTCAATTTTTAGATCGCAGGAAATTCAGCTAGCAATGCCAATTATCAATTTTAATTCTTCTGATGTAAAGGAATTAAAAAAATTAAATTTTTTGAGACGAACCATAATTTTCGTTATAATTGTGCATTTTCGGGACTAAGGATTGAAATTACTGGAGACATGACACCTGTAGTGTAGTCCCAAGACTTTTTGAGCGAAAAAATATGATATGAAAATTTTCTAGCATCAAAACATACTGTTAAATTGTGCGTTCACGTTAAATAACCCGATATGGACGAAGAGAAATCCATAATGGCAAAATTTCCAATAGTGGTGGATCGCTACTTAATTAGCCGCAGCAGCAGCAATAGGCCGTCGTTAAACGTTAAATAATGGTATATTATTTAACGAGCATACAATGATAGCCTACATTGTATGCTGGTTATATTTTTTTAATGAAAACTACTTATAGATATTTAATGATTTTTGACGAAATACTTCAAATTAGAAGGGTTTTAAAAACAATATGATAATTCAAATTAAATTCAACCAATTATTGTTATTCCAGTGTCTTTGGTTGCTGTCGGCATGCTGTGGGGATGCACAAATCCTTTGATAAAGAGAGGTACTACCGACATTATCACAGTGAAGTCGGACTCCCGAATTTTGCAGTTTCTTCTGGAGTTGAAATACTTATTCACAAATTTCCAGGTGTGTATTATAACAAAAAAGAAAATCCAAATCACATATCTGATATCATTTGATATATGATTAAAGTGACATCTACCAAATAGTGCCGATGTCCTGGTTTCCATTATGTAAATTTAATTTTATGCCTCTTTGTATTATGCATTACGATGCATTAATACATTAATCATATTGCAATTCATATCAAACATCAAGTTATAGTATCATTTTACGAATCTTCATTCCGTTTAGTTAATTTTTTTAACTCTGCAGTCCATAATTAAATCTTTTATTTCAGTAACCCGTGTCAACAGGCATTTTAATAGATTTTTCTTTTTTTATGGAATCAGTCTATCAGTCTATCAGCAATTAAACAAAGAATATTAAAACTTTAATCCTCTCTTTTTATTTTCGCATAGAGCTAATTCCTAATTTACGAATGAGACAATACGAATATTAGTATTTATAGATCTCGCTAGAATACATTTAGAGATATTCACAACAATTTTTAAATTTGTGAAAATTTGTGTGTTGGTAGACCAAAGCTTACTTTATGTTTTATGTTATGTTTTATTCAAATGTTATTTGATGACCTAACGATTTAGTAAACGTAAAGTGGCCTGAAAAACTGGGGTTTAAATGCGAAATGTGGCAAAATTAAACAACGGAAAAAACAGTCATCTTAAAGCTTCCTAAATAAAAATTTAGCAGAGAGCAAAAATAACCCCGGCCTGCAAACTTTACTAAAATTCGAGATAAATAAATGTCAAACATTATTTTACATAAAGATCTAGTTTCTAGATCTAGATCTAATGTTGTTAAATATTATACATATCGCTACCATAATGGCAGAAGGTCATATGTAACAGTAGTAGTAACAATATTTTAGTAGCAACAGGGTCGGAATAAATCATGATTTAAAACAAAATAAAAAATCAATGATTGCTTTGATTTTTTTATATTCCTGATCAATGTTTGCCGGTTTTGATGTGATTTATATCAATTGATTTATATCACGATTTAAATCATATGATTTTTTTTATACATTCTTGAAATTGAACAACTTTGAAACTTGTATCTTGAAACTTGTAATTGAATTTGAACTTGTATCTGTACCAACTGATGGACAAAAAAATTAAAGAAAAGAAAAATATTTTACAGACTTAAAATTATTTATTTTAAATCATGCTACCTAATAGTTACATTATATTTTTAATTATTCACCTATTGGATGCACAAACTATGTTAAAAACATTAATTAATTTAAAAAAAAAACAATTTTGATTTAAATCAATGATTTATTTAAAAAACATTAGTTGATTTAAGTAATGATTTAAATGATGATTTAAGTCGATTTATTCAAATCACACCTACCCTGGCTAGGGACCTGCGGTGTATCTGCCTCATATGTAACATTATTTGCATTTTATACCTATTTACATAGAAATATTCTTGTAATTCCACTTAATAATATAACAGAATGTCGTATGTACATATTATTTCAAACGTAATCGAGTTTCAACCAATACTTTAATAAGTATGTGAATAACTACAACACTTTTAACGTAACAACTTATCTCATTAGCTCATTATCTCATATACAGGGTGTCCAAGATAAAAATCAACAGTATGGGATCTCGGAAACCGTAAAAGTTACAAAGGCGGTTAAATTACAAAAAAGTTCCGCAATTTAGTGGTCAGTAATATTCGGTTGAGGAAACCAGAAAATTCCGCTTACTCCCGGAGATATTCGACAAAACCCGTAATTATTTATAATTACGGTTATTAATTTATTACTAATTTATAAGTTATTTGAAAAACTATAAAAAAACAAAACGCACTTTCTCATTGCCACTTTGTTAGCTCTACAATACAACGTTTATAAATTTTCAGTGCAACGTTTCGTTTCGAAGAACCCATCATCAACTTTATATTTTTATTTATTTATTTATTTATTAGCGACAAAGACAACATTTATCACCTAATTTTAAGATTTTAAGATAATTTAAGTGATTGAAGTTCATGAACAGAACAATTGTTCTGTACATGAAACACAACTGAAAAACAACAAAAAATAATAAGCGTAGTTCTATATAACTATAATGTTTCAATGTTCAACAACTATTCTTACTAAATTGTTTTTAGTTACTATATTGGTACCTATTCCGGGTTAAAATTAGGTAATAATTGTTGTCTTCATCGATATTAAATTAAATAAATTCTCATGCCACAGTAAAAAAATTATTAGTGTGGTTCTAAATAACTAAAATGTTTCAAAGTTTAACTACTATTCTTGCAAAATTATTTTTTTGATACTATTTTGGTACATATTCTGGGTTAAACTTGAAAAATTCTCATATCACAGTAAAAAAATAATAAGTGTGGTTCTAAATAGCTATATTTTTTCAATGTTTGACAACTATTCATGCTAAATTATTTTTACTTACTGTTTTGGTACCTATTCTGGGTTAAAATTAGGTAATATTTTTTTTCTTCGTCGTCATCATTTCAACGCCAACACAAAAAATGTTGAAAATGTATTAACAAGAATTTTTCTGAATAAAAACATGAGAGAAACTACATTGTGATATAAATAGTTGAATTCGCAATAGGAAATGCTACATAATACAGGGCCTTTTACGGGCCATATAAAAAAATAAAGTTGATGATGTTTACTTCGAAACTAAACGTTTTACTGAAAATTTGTAAACGCTGTCTTATAGAGATAAAAAAGTGGCCATGAGAAAGTGCATTTGGTTTTCTTATACCTTTTCAAATAACTTCAGAAAAAAATAAAAATGAAATCGCAAGATTTCGAATTTTGTCGAATATCTCCGAAAGTAAGCGGAAATGTCTCGTTTTCTCAACAGAATATTACTGACCACTAATTTGTGCAGCTTTTTTGAAATTTAACCGCCTTAGTAACTTTTACGGTTTCCGAGATCCCCATGCTGTTAATCCGTATCTTGGACACCCTGTATATGCATAATTCACATACGACCTTATCCCATTATGGTAGCGATATCATCTTAGCTCAACAGAAGCAGTCCACTTTGAATAACTTTGTAATCACTAATCAATGAAATTTATAATCGGTGGTATACGTGAGAGTTAAAAATAGTTTGTAGTTGGACATCGTCTACCATACAAGTCATCTAAAATTTTGAACACAAGTAAAAGTGCCACTAACAGTAACCAAGCATTGCGCTATATCACAATTTCTTGATAGCAAAAATGTATTCCTTGGCAAACGTTATTTTACAATAGTTAGACATAGTTAGTTTAGACATGGTTATTTATTTGCAAAATTATTTGCAAAATTTCAAACAAAATAAATTGATTCTGTTTCACCGAACTTATCAGACACATCGGATCCAAAATGACATTATGCCGATAGGACGTATACGTTCGAGAAGCAAAAGAACTCATTAAGTGTTTTATTAAAAAAAATTGAAGGAACATACCAAGTACTATGCGTGTTTTTTCATGGTGCAACTACCGTTTTGAAATTTATGTAGCTTAAGGTCCAGGCTTTCATGTAAAAATGAAATCTTGTGCAAAAAATAAATATTATTTTCTAAAAATCAAACATGATTATAAGTAACTCGTAAACCATTATACTAAACGGTATCCATACAAGTTGCAATTTCTACAGCACGAAACTATTTGTGACGTATCTCGTCTATATAACATTTTTTATCATTTTCAAAATAATTCAAAATTAACGTTTTTTTAGGCTCCCTTTATATTATTGTCTTAATTTTAAACCTTGTAGGGTAAAGGTAGCATGAAAGGGACATTTTTGTTTTTATTTTCTCTTGACATGTAATAGTTTGTTTACTGTCATCTTGATTAACTCGGTAAATGAGACTTTACAGGCACGGTGCCTGTAAAGTGTTGCTATGGTAACTTTAGAAAGCACTTCTGTCAATGGATGGGTGTCAATTTATTTATACTTCTAATAAACACATCATTTATTAATCAATAATTACAATACATTATTACATTGATTAGAATTACACATATTAATATTAATTACACATTTTGAATCAGCATTAAAGTTAAAGATTGACCCGGGAACACCTTGAATACAATCCGCATTCGATTCTTGTACGTCAGAAATATGTGAAGCAGAAATGTTTCCACTGGGACCTGCATCACATTCGTTTTGACTTTGTATCATTCTAGCAACTTTTATTTTATTGTTAAGCGAATCTGCCACATAACTTTCGGCAATAGATCCCGATTTCCAAGCGCCATGGCGCTTTAACGTCAGTACATCTCCACCAGCATCTGCTAGCAGAGTCGCAGACGATCTCCGGTAGCAATGGCCTGTGTAAGACTCCGGATTTTGTAATTCCAAAAAAGATGCTACCATACTCGGGAACTTGCCAAATGATTTTATTCCTACCGGTTGAATTTTCCGTTACGATATGAAATGAAAAAACGGTTGTGATTGACATGACGTGGCCGTAAGGATGCATAACGATGATACAGTTCCAAAGGATTGAAACCTTCTCCATCTCCAATAATTGTAAACTTTCTAGGCACACGTGTCTTTGAATCCGGGATGTTAAGAACAACGACTTCTCCTCTGTCTTCGATATTATTAACCAGCAATTTATACAACTCCTCACGTCGACAAGCCCCATTTATCCCAAAAATTGTCGCTACTTTTATCATCAGGTACTTATCGTCCGGAGCCTCTCTCATAAATTTATCAATGTCTTGCCTTCCCAAATTTGCAGATTTTTTCGGTTTATAACCTAATGACTTCTTTTTCAAAAAACAGGTAACTTTTGTGAATTTTCCAATATCTACATTTTCGTAAACTATTAAGGTACTCTTCAACATCGACATAAATGCCCACAATGATGATGGCTTGTAAATAATTGACTTTTCATAAATATAGCTCATAATTAAATCTTCATTAACTCCCTTAAAGCCTTTTTTCTTCCTCCAGTTGTTAAATAAGTTGTATTGCTGCTGATACCTTTCTCTGGATTTTTCTGGGATCAAGCACACATTCGCCGCTTCCACATTTTCTTTAATTTCACAAATACTTGCATCAAAATCACCTTCGAATTCTTCATCTCTATCAAATTCCATAATTAATTGGCCACAATATCTGTCTGTATTCACTATTGACGGCTTTACTATTTGTAAACAATGACAATTGTCAATCCATTTACACCACAGCAAACTATGTGTAACTATGTATATGTTTCTGAATATGTCAAAAGATAATGATTTTTTTGAATTTTCAGCAAGAGAAAATAAAATTTTGTACGCGGCTCGCTTGCAATTAGCCTTTATTGGGGCTCGCCGCATTACAGGGCTCGCTCCTACGTCGCTCGCCCTGCAAACTTTCCAGCTCGCCCATAAAGGCTAATTTACTAAGCTTGCCACGTAAATAACTATAATGAGTCTAGTAAATAAATGAGTAAATAATTTGAACAGTTATGAATAAAATTTAAAACTTCAGTTAGTTCACTAATGAAGGAAAATATAAAAATGAACCTTTTTTATTCTTAGTTGCATATTTTTTCATTTAAAAAAAGTGAATTTTGTCCCTTTCATCAATAGACTGTATTGAAAGGGACACACTAATTTATGAAAGGGACAGTGCGTAATAACAAAACAAAATCATCTTGTATCTATAGGTATTTTACATTACACATTCTAAATAACTAGTATACGTACACGTTACACGATAAGTATGTGTACTATTAAATTAAAATCACATCTTTAAAACTAATTTTAAATCAGTCTTATATTTCTTTTCTTAAAGATAATTCAATGAAATTAACACTTCCACATATATTGTATGTGTAAGAGATTCAGTAGGAAATTCACTCAGAGTCTCAAACTTTTTATCATTTATCAAGTCAAAATCCGTATTTGATATAACCGTCCCTTTCATAACCGTTTGTTGTGTCCCTTTCATAAATATCACACACAAATTAAAAACATAACTTCTAAAGCTATAATTTTATCTGAACGGTACTGACTTTTCGTTCTCCAATAATTAAATATACGACTATTTATATACAATGATAAACCGTTCAATAAACCATTTTCATGATTTCAAAAAAACGTTTGTAAATAATTACAAAATTTTTACTTTGGAGCATGAATAAAATCACAAGCATAATTACGCCGTCTTTCAAATAACAGAAGCTTGTAATTTGGTGAGAATGAGTATAAATTGGTGTAGCTACACACCATAAATACTTATGTTTCGGGAAGATTTGTAATTGTCGCGTAATTTGAATTATCACTTTAAATACGTGACCCTTTCATGCCACCTCTCCCCTAAGTGCTGCTTAAGCAACTATTGAGACAAAATATAAGGGGTGAAAGAGATGTAAAATGAGACGCTGAATACGACTAAGTTATAAAATATAGTAGTAAGTATTAGGGGATTTTTTAAGTGCCTGCAAACGCATAAAAAATAAATAACTTCTGAACGGTTAGAGCGAATTTCAAAAACTAAACGGATTTATAAAGCCTAAAAATGGCCAAATTCAAATATGCAAAGTTATACAGGGGATTCCATTAAAAAAAACACAACTTTGATACTTTTGGAGCTTTTGGAACACCCTGAATAATATGTAATTAATTTGAAAAAGTAACCATAATAGACCCCCATATATCCCAAAAATGAAACTTTTTGAAAGTCACGTATTTTGGCCACAAAATTCCGTGCCATATAGCGCGAATAACCCTGTCGAATAAAGAAAAAGCAACATCTCGTTCAGATATTTCAGACACAAGTGATATTTATAGTATCTCTGGGATAAAAATGTTTGTTTATATATTTATTCAAGATGTAATACATAATAATTTATTTTGTTATTATTGTTCACACATAAACATAATATGTTAACAGTTTACACACACAAAGCTTCTTGTTTATTCTACTTTACTTTATAATTCAATCAATTCATCATATTCTCTTCCTAAATATAATTCGTGGTGTGTTTAAAAATCGATATGATTTTAAATATACTACTCATTTTAATCCCAATCTTTTGAAAATGATCGCCCTTCGACTAGGTGTCGAAAATTCGTAGTATTTATAAAATCATATCGATAATAAGAACACCACTTATTATATTATCACTGAATATAAAATTATAAACAATTTATTAATTTATTGTTACAGTATATAATTCCAATGGCGTTCAATCAGCTGGGATCTGTGATATATTTCCTGACATTGCAGCATGCAGATTTGTCTCTTGCTGTGCCCGTCGCAAATTCATTAACATTTGTTTTCACAGCATTAATGGGATGGCTTTTGAACGAATGTCTACCAGGGAAAAGTAAGTTTATTTAAAAAATATGAAAAATATGCAAATTGATTTCTTATCACCTAAATATTAAAAGAATCGGTAATTTCGGCCAACAAAAGATTTTCAGAAGAACAAAAAAAAAATTTCATAAATGAAAATAAGAACAATACAAGTATCTGTTAACTAAAGGAAACAATATAATCGATGTTTTTTTATTAAAAACAAAAATATTCCCTGTAATACACTTCCGGACAAAATTAAAATTCAATAAAAACCAGATAACGAAATTTAATGAAACGAATAAATATATAAATCCAAGTGTTTCCTCTCAGTTTAGTTCACTCAAGAGCAATTAAAATTAACAAACTTTACTTTTAAGGACTTGAAGAAATAAAGTTAAAAATTAGACAAAAATACCAATGGCCTTCTTATGAACTAAAGTAACATTATTAATAGTGTGTATGCCCTCCTCTTGCAGCACTACAAGTTTCTAATCTTCTCGGCATGCTTGAGATTAAGTTTCGTATTCTTTCTTGGGGTATCTGTTCCCATTCTTGAACAAGCATGCTAGAGAAGCATGCTTGTTCAAGAAGCTCATCATGAGTTTCGGAACGTTTTTAATTATTTTGCCCAATTGATCCCAGAGATGCTCAATAGGATTGAGGTCAGGGCTTTTGAAGGGCCACTCCCAACATTGGATATTTGCATCTCTCAACGCAATTGCGACAATCTGTATGAGGTTTTAGCTGTATGAGATTTGGCATTGTCTTGCATAAAATGAATCCATTGCCGAAATTTACGGTAAATTGTTGAATATGGGGTACAATAATCCCACCCCAAACCATTGCAGACTCCCCAAGAAATTTGTCAAATTCTCGAATGGTACATGGTACAAATCGCTTACATGGTTTTGGTAAGACAAAAACACGGCGATCATTCTTGGTTAGGAGGAATCTGGACTCATCCGAAAACAAAACGGAGTTCCACTGCCCCTCGTTCCAAACCTTGATGATTTTGACAAAAGTTTAAGCGATTTATTTTGTGCGTAGCTGTGAGAATTAGACCGGTTGCTGGTTTTTAAATTAACTTCTTTCGGTCTTTTTCTTACTATTTTGGTTGACATTTCTGTTCTAGTGGCTAATCAAAGATAATTTTTTAATTCACTAGATGCTAGATGTTACAAATCGCAATCTTAAACCCTGATGTTAGCACCTTGTCCGCATCTTCAACTACAACTACCAGTCCCTCTGAACCGTGCTGCGGCCATCTGTACCACAGATTTGTTGGTACTTAGAATTCCAGCAACTTCTCTTCGTGAATATCCTTCACGAAGAAAAATAATAATTTGGGATACTTCTTCTGGTCTGCGCATATGGCGTCTATTGAGCACACACTATTTGAATAGTACTTAATTAATGTCAATTTATAACATGTGAAAAGTCTATTCACAAAACTTGTAAATTGGAAAAGTTATTTCAAGTATATTTAGTGGACCCTTAATTTTCTCCGGAAGTGTATTTAAACTGATGGCTGCATTTTACATAATATCCATTCAAGACCAACTTATATATAGCTAAAAAACATACACAGATTACTTTGTTGTTATCACTTAGGTTTATTTCGTGTGACTATAGTTTTGACACCTTAACGGGTTATTATCAAACTTACAATTGTAAGTCATCATTGTAAGTTTGATAATGACCCGTTAAGGTGTCGAAACTATTGTCACTACAAAATAAACCTAAGTGATACTAACAAAGTAACCTGTGTATGTTTTTTACCTATTTCACAATGTATCACAAAGTAGAGTTGTCAAGCGTTACTCATCTAACTTTTATATACCTTTCCATAACCTTTCCATTTGATATTATTATTGAAATTTTAAAATTGATTCAACTCAACCTCGGAATCTCGGAATCTCGGAAATCTCGAAGCGGTTTCGTGAAAAATGTTTCAGACAGGAGTGAAAAAATCTACACAGGGCGAGTAAAAAGTAAGGAACCACCACTCCTGAGCCTTTATTATTATGTTTAGAATAAAAAGCTTTGAAGAAAAGTTTGATGGCTAGTTATTTGCCACAATTTGACAGCGAGGTGCTAGGCTAATAAACTTTATGGAAGAAAGATAACTATATGCCATGAATTCATTTATCAATAAAAGGCCTCAAAGGAAATTGACTTGGATTAGTCCAAACTCGACAACAAAAAATGAAATCGATTTTATTCTCTCTACTAACAAATTCGCTGTTAAAGATGTAACAGTTCTTAACAGATTTAGCACTGGCATCGACCATTGGCTGGTTAGATCAAAATTAAGCGTAGACATTAACCATGGTACGATACGAAATATAAAGGCCAGAAATGGAAAACTTAATATGAATAAACTGCAACAACACAAACGTTTATATATAGAAGAAATAAGAGCTTGTCTAGCAGAAAAAATAAATCACAGGAGGAGAAGGATATAAACCGAATAGAAAAAGAACTCACAAAAACACTAGTTACCATACCAAAAGAAGTAGCAAAAACAGAGGGCAAAAAAGATAATTACATCAAGAACCAACAAGAAAACTAATCTAACATAGAATAATACAGAATGAACAGGGGATGAAACAATCAATAGAATACACAGAGCTGAATAGAACTATTAAGAAAATGATAAAAGAAGAAAGAATGCGAATACAAGAAGACAGAGTACAATCCATCATCGAAAATAACAAAAACATGAAATGTTTAAGACCCAGACTGAGCAAATCATAAATAAACTCAAAGATGAAAAGGGCAATGAAGCAAATACTAAAACAGAAATTATTATAATAATTGAAAATTATTACTCGGACTTGTACCAATCAAAGAAAGACCCACAAGAAGATGTAAAAAAATCGACTTACATCAAAGATAGTGAACATAAATTCGGAACTTAAACCCGAAATATCTAAATCAGAAATAAGAGCGTCACTGAAACAATTAAAGAACAATAAGGCAGCGGGCAAGGACTGAGTAACTGCCGAAATGGTAAAAAATGGAGGAAAACCTGTTATTGATTGTCTGCACCTTCTCCTAAATCAAATTTTATCAGAAAAGAAAATTCCAGATAATTGCAACGAAGCTATTACATTACTTCTATTCAAAAAAGGAGACAAAAGAGAATTACAAAACTATCGTCCCATAACCCTAAGTATCATGTATAAGCTCCTAACCAAAATACTAACAAACAGACTTACCAGAAAATTCGATGATTACCAACCCAGAGAACAAGCAGGCTTCAGGAAGAGATTCAGCACACAAGACCATCTGCTGACAATGAAGATCTTAATAGAGAGAGTAAACGAATTCAAAATACCATTATTCGTAGCATATGTAGATTTCCAAAAATCTTTCGATTGCGTAAAACATTGGGCACTAAAGAACTCGCTAATAAACAGCCTGATCGATTATAGATTCACTAGCCTACTGTGAAACATCTATCAAAATGCTACAACATCAGTACAAATATATGAAGGAACTAAATTAATAACGATTGCAAGAGGCGTAAGACACGGAGACACTATATCACCAAAATTATTTAGTCAAGCATTGGAGGATGTTTTTAAAAATCTGGAATGGGATGAATGTGGCATCAAAATATGTGGACAACGACTAAATCACTTAAGGTACGCGGACGACATAGCATTATTTGCAAACAATACAGCAGAGCTACAGAAGATGTTAAGAGAGCTAGACCATCAAACCTCAAAGATTGGCCTTAAAATGAATTATTCGAAAACAAAGATACTAACTAATACAGAGGAAGATGCTACAGTACAAATAGGAAACAAATCAACGAACAAGTTACCGAATATATATATATATATATACCTGGGACAACTAATGAAACTCAACAAAGACAATCAAACCAGCGAAATAAAAAGAAGAGTTAGGTTTGCATGGGTAGCTTTCGGAAAGCTGAGTTTTATCCTAAAAAACAAGAAGTACCCACAGTACCTAACAACAAGAATTTTTAATCAGTGCATACTTCCTGTCTTTACATACGGGGCACAAGTATGGACATTCACAAAGGCCAATATGGAGAAAACTGCTGCAGCTCAGAGAGCTATGGAAAGACAGATGCTCCACATACGACTATCAGATAGGAAAAGAAACGTATAGATCCGAGAAAAAACTAAAGTTAAAGATGTAAGAGAGGAAGCTGCAAAGCTAAAATGGAAATTTGCTGGTGACAACATCAGACAAATCGATGAAAGATGGAACAAACTTATTGTACACTGGAGACCATGGGAAAATACGAGAGGACGAGGAAGGCCACAAATGCGTTGGGCAGACGAATTAAGAAACATGCAGGAAAGAAATGGACTGAAATAGCATGTAGTACGGAGGAATAATTGCAACTTGGAGAGGCCTATGTCCAAAAATTATCGACAGAAGGCTAAAAAGAAAAATAGAAGAAGAACAAAAATGTGAAAAAAGACTGCTTTGGAAAACAAATGATACGAGTTAAGCAAATACAAATTACTAATGTTAGTTTGTCTTTATCAAATAAGGTTGTAAATTAAAATGTATAAAAAAGTGTTTACCAATAATTATGGTACGTTTAACAGAAACAAAACGGATTGAAATTTTGATGACGAACGAAGATTTGAACATAAATGTATAACAAAAAAAGTTCGTATTTTTAACACAAAAAGTAAAACGAACTTCTTTATTGGAATCATTACAAACTAGTTATTAACGTCATTGGGCCGATATGCAGCAAATAACGGACGCAGGTTGAAGTTATAAACTTCAACCAAGTCTGTTATTTGCATATCGGCCGTGTGTCGTTCAAGATTTTTTGTAATACGAATATTTAACAATATTTAGTCCACATAGATGTAGAAGAATAAATTTCTGATTTTCCCTTTACGTAGGTTAGTAGTACCTCTTCACTCACCAATTTAATCTGATTATTTTTGCGCCACTGTAAAAAATCTTCATACTCTTTCTGGTACCGTTTCTTCGTTTTTTGGGCAGCAAGTCAATACTTGCAGCCGATGCTGCCTCCGAGATATTGGCAGGAATTTCAAAGTTTTCTTTATCCATTTTGACGGACCGGCAACTAACTATGCAACTATTTACTATGGCCGACAGGCATCTGTCAGTCATGGCCTGAGCAATTTTAAATTTGAATTGTTTAACCATGGTGGGCGTGCGTTCCCCTTAACGGCCGGCGTCCGTTAAGAATTCTTAACGGCCGCTGACCGTTTTGCATGACATTACAGCGCTTTTTTAGTTCTGATAAAACGGTATAACAGTATAGTATTACGAAAAAAAAATTAACAATACTAGTTCATCACAAAAGATGCTCACATTGCATCCATTGACTATGGACTACAATATGTGTTCCGTTTTTGTTAAACGTACCATAATTATTGAGAAACACTTTTCGATACAATTTAATTTACAACTTTATTTAGGAAATAGAAACTGGCATTAGTAAATCGTATTTTTTAAACTTGTATGATTTGTTTGCCAAAGCAGTCTTTAATTTTCCACATTTTTGTCATCAGGCATTAAACTCGATTTTCTCAAAAACATTTCTTATGCAACATCATGGTATTTTTAGATATTCGTGAAAAGAAATGCAAATGCTATCAAATTTGTTTTTAGAAAAAATTAGGTATTAAAAAAAATATCGATGACGCCATTTTAGAAACGTGAAACGTCACAAAATAAATAAACTGTCAAATTGTGGCAAATATCTAGCCATCAAACTTTCGTTCAAATTTTTTTTTCTAAAAATAATAATAAATGCTACAGAGAGGTAGTTCCTTTCTTTTTACTCACCCTGTTTACTGACGTTTTGTGGCCAAAACGGCAGTGGCGTCGATTATTTGATTTTTATTGTATTTCCTCCGACATCTTCGCATACATGTGTGACTTATTTGATGCATTTCAGAATTCTAATTAAATTCATAATCGGAAACAGAACTAATAGTCTCTATCCAAACGTATTGTTTGAACACTTGCTAATGTTTGTTTTTCTTATATTTCTGTTTGCAGGAACCACATTTGGAGTAACTTTAGTTCTAACTGGAACTGCCCTATTGTACTACGATAAATACTTACAAGCTGTGTGAGCCATTTGATTGTAATTTATTTTTATTTCTATTTACTATTTGTTTTAATGTGTTGCTTTGTGTGAATAAAGTTGTAATAATATTTCACTTCTATTTATTAATAACTAATAAAAACATATACATTTATAAATACACACTTTTTATATATAACTTCTATTTCTATAACTAATTTGTAATGTGTTTTAGACCTATAAAACTAAATTATTACATATATATTTTTTTATTATATAAAGCTATTTACATTTACTTCCCTCTCATTCAAATGTATTTACAGTCTTTCCGCGAATTACGAGTTATGGCCCAATCGTTTCTTTGCATTCGTCTCTGCGACAGACGCTTTCAAACGATGTTTCCCAGACATCAAAACCAAACGGAAGAAACGGCTTCTTGAACTTGTGGCTCTTCTTTCGGTTGAGGGTCGTCTGGGTGATTGCAGTTATTGTCACGTAATTAAAAAAAAAAAAAAACAATTCAAAATGTTACAGATTAATATAATAGTGACTAGTTAAATTCTTCTAATAAATTATTTCCTTTCAATTTTATAAAACTATCATCAGGTACTATCAGCTTCAAATGGCGTGTACGCTCCCGCTTGAATAAATAACAAGAGTAAGTAGTGGTGAGTAGGAACCGGACGGCATTTGAATCCGATAGCTGTTTTTTTAATACAACATTTATAAGACCATTCGATCACCGGCCTGATGGATTATGGCGCTCTGAGGCCGCCGTCGTCGAACGGCTTCTCCGTGGATGCGGCTTCCTGGGGAAGCACCTGGTGGACCCTGTTGCGCCCTTCGTCCACCTGACTTGGCATGATGCTGTGAAGATTCAGCGCTAGCCTTTTGTTCTCCGTGGTGAGCTGCTCCAAGCGGCTCCTTAGCTGCTCGATCTCCGAGGCCAGCTGGCTGATCTGCTGCTCCTGCACGACGGGATCGACGTTCGTATATATCGGCTGGTCGTTCAATGGTAATTCGGTTATCGTCAATTTCGGCTGGACGTGATTGGAACGGTTAAACGGGTCGTCCGCGGCCATCTGGGACTGATCCTCATTGATAGGTGTGTGACCTAATGCGTGATTAACATTCACAGCCTGTCCGTCACTTGACCTTTTGAACGGGTCGTTGGGAATCACCGGTACGTCGTCGCCGATGGGGATATGGCCTTGGCCGAATCTCAAGTGGAGCGCCTCCGAAGCCTTGTACGGGATCGGCTCCAGCAGCTTGGCCTGGTACTGTATCCCGTGGTTATGCCTGATTGGGACCTGGCGGTTCTCCTGGATCGGCACGAACTGTTCTTGCGGGACGGCGCCTTGGTGTGCATAGGTGAGGTCCTGCAGATTCCTCCCATCGTGGCTCAGAGTCTCGCGGACGTTGTTGGAGTCGATTTTGTAGATCGGCTCCAGTGGCAATGGGGGAGTGCTATCGGGGATGTATCCCAGGAAGGCGCTCGGTTTATTAGTGATAGGCTGCTCGCTCAGTGGGGGACAGTGTGATACTCCAACAATTCTGGTGTGGTTGATCTCCATTGCGGAATTAATTTCTGGCAGAGCAGCATCGCAGAGGATTGGATTATCTATAAAATTAGTAACTAGTAGTACCATGATGAATTGCTAGTTATGTTTTTAGTACACAATTCTTGACATTACAGGATGAACACTTCTTTATGGCCAAGCAGACTAGCGAGCGAGGCCTATAAAAAGGGCGAATCCAATGAAGTGCATTATGTACAAAGGCAGGAGTGGCAAATAAAGTTTAATTTTGGGGTATTCTTCTAGAACATTTTAAGTAATTTTCACCGGTCTAGACTTTTTTGCAAAAAATTCATAGAGTAAACCTACTACTATGTGAAATTTTTCCAGAAAATGTAAAAAAAAACTGGTTTAGGTAGTAATCTGTTAAATCCAAAATTCATGGCACAAACAATTTAGCAAACACCCTGTATACACCTATATTTTTTCAACAATAGAAAGTATTATCATCAGATTTTGTTTGATTAGAATATTCATCACAAGAAAAATATATTTCCGAGATCTGTTCAAGGTTACCTTTGAGATACAGTTTCAGGGTGCCCCAGTTGTCTTCATGGACGCCATCCTGTACGCGGCAATGAGTCTTGCTCACCAGGTCCCTGCCCAAGGCGACAATCTGGTTGTGTGAAAGATCCGCCCAGCACAGAACTGGAAGTCCGTGGAAGTCTTTATCGAGCACTGTTAGGTAATTGTGCGACGCAATCAGCTCCTCGAGCGCGGGCAAGAAGGTCTGCAGATGAAAAATTTCCATATCAATGACCCAAAAATAAAGTCGTAAAATTATTTATGACCCTTTATCGCGGGGCCAATTTATTTTAACGACAGCGTCTGAAGCGGCAGAATGCGAAAAATAGAGGTGTCGATAAGAGGCGCCTGTGTTTACCTTACTGGTCTCCTCCAGCGTCGTCAGCTGATTGTGCGAGACGTCCAGCATGGTGAGCTGGTCCAGGCCGATGAGATCGTCAGGGGATATCCGAGTGAGGCTGTTGAAGCTCAGGTTCAGACGCAGGAGGCTTCTTAAACCCGATAAGGCCCCGTTCAGGGAATGCAACTCGTTGTGGTCTAGCTTCAGAAAGTTCAGCTTCGTCTCCCATTCAACCAAATTCTGAAAAATAAAACCATACAACTAAAATCTCAGAACAATATAAATAGGATTCTAAAGTTTTATCTAAAACCATATCGAATCTAACAAATCTGAAGCAATGGATCGTTTCCCTATCATAACACTGGTGAACACATGCTTTGACCCTTAGACGTTCCTCGTCTATTTCGGCTATTTCTAAGGGACGTCCACCCTTAGAAATAGCCGATTCCGATAGAAAATTTTGCGCTGATCTCAGAAACGTCAAAAAATTTCGAGCACGTCTGGTTTTTGTGATATTTCAATTTTTGCAAAATGTGTAACTTAATTTTTTTTCGGGATTCAAGACCGATTCTGGCAATTTTTTATGGCAATACTGGATTCAAAAATATCGGTATCACTTTTCTAACCTCTCTTTAACTGAGAACGTATTTGTGTGAGTAAATAAGGGAAAAACCATGTAAACATGGTCCTCCAACACAATGCATAGTAAATATTTTCCGAAAATTGAATTTAAATTGAAGGGACAACACATTCGTCAAAATTTGTCGACCAGTGTAATCAAGGACTTTTTGTCTGCTTTGTTTTCTGTTCTTGGCAGAAGTGAATCGTCTTGTGTGTCGACTTTCTGGATATCACTAGTAGTTCTCACTCTTTCTCTCTTGCGTAACTTAGCACTTAGTTCTCCTAGCTTTCAGCTACCCTCTGGTTTTTCATAAAACACTTTATTCGTGGGTTATCTACGTTATTATGTCTTACAATTTTGAAATTTTACTATCATGCAATCTTAAATTTCATATTCGTTTTTGAAAACAACTAATATCGAATCAGAAAAATATCAGATTTTGGCCCCTTCCTCATAAGTACCCAAAATCAGATAGCTTCCTCATAACTATTCAATTTTAGATATTCATATCTTAATACAAAATTCAAAATATTGAGAAACTACTACGATTATTTCGAATTTGACATAATTGAAGTTTTGAGCACCTTTACCATAGGTATTTCAAATTTAATTCTAATAGTGTTCTCTGAATAGTGGGTATGACTAGATTTGTATGCATAGTAGTTTAGCTCTAAACAACCCACATGATGCTTCTCGTCCAGTTTAATTTATTTCAAACTTTGTAAGTCGCACTTATTTCTTCTCAGAAATATTCTTATTTCTACCTCAGTTTGTATAGCTAGCTAAATATATTGGTAGCAAAGTAGGTTAGGTAGGTTAGGTCCATAAAAGTTGTGATATTAACCATTTCCAGACTATTTTAGATTGGTTGTGTAGAAAATTCAGAACTACATATTTAAAACATAATGAAATTAATAATAGTTATGTACGATATTAGTATCGTAACAAAAGCAAAATTATCAAATAAGGCCACAGGCCATAATATTTTTGTTTATTCGATTCCATCATAAGATTATATTTTTCCGTATGAAAATCTGGACGAAAACGCTTTGTTTTATTAAAGACCATGGTTGCTAGGTAATGGTCATTTTCGTCGTAAGCCGAAAAATATTTTTCTGCAGCAAAAATAAAAATGTCAATGGTTAATTAATTTATGGCATAAGATTCATTTGTTGAAACAAACTTGATAAATATGCCAGTAAAACAATCTCGGAGAGAGTTGGAATATTATTTTTTCTATTTTGCGTTTAGAATAAGTCGATTCTAGCACCCAAATGATGTCATTTGAGTGTTAGAATAAGCGGTTGGTGTGCTAGAATAGATTAGTAAAATTTACTGCATTGAAGTTGGTAGTGGTAGCGTTGACGGTTGACGTTGAACTGGTCAACTGACATACGTCAAAAAATAAATTTCACAGAGAACAGCAAATGAATGAATAGGCAAGTAAAATATTTTCGGAAATTCCTTGTATGTTACTTTGCTGGCGCCACTTTTCAAATTTTTGAAATTCTTTTTCATACTGGGACTTGGACTTGTCAGGCAGTAAATTTTCTAAGGTTTTTTATGCAATTTTCCTAATATTCGGCGGCGTTAGTGATACATTTTCTTCAGTATTCATTTTCAAACAACGCAAAATTGCGAAAATAAAATCTGACGTTTCAAATTAATTTTTTTCCATCGCCGCCTAAATTTACGCCAGATAAATGTCCCAAACCACCGCAAAAAAATCCGCTAGATTTAAAATTATCATTTTTTTAATTTATAAAATAGTATGATGCGGCAAAATATAAAAAATAGTATAAAACACTCGTTGCAGAAGGTCCTTCAAGCACTCATTTGTTTCTCAACTCGCTGCTACGCAACTCGTTTCGGAATTTCAAATTCGTGCTTGAATAGACGCCTTTTGCAACTGGTATTTTAATATACTATTCTTGGCGGTATGTTTCAAATCTTTGATATGCCCTTTCATAAACTTCTCTTGATTTTTGCGGAAGCAACTCTACCGAAACTTGATTTGCGGCGTCTCGCATCTCAGGAGGAGTTGCACATTAACTCGATATTTTAAAATGATTTTAATATTTTCATTGTAATCGAATAAAAAATTATGTATGATACGGACGACAAACATATTTCGGACTCATTGCTGGTGCTGGACTTGGCGTTGCCTTGTCTAGCAATTTCCAGCAAATCGTCCAAAATATTTCGTTTTTCGTCCTTGATAACATAAAATACTACTACTAATTCTTTATATCTTATGATCGAGTCATTTATGCCCGGTAGCGTCAACATTGTTTTAACTAGGGTTATGTAACCCTGAGTTATATTTATGTCAGAGTGACGTTTCGAACCAGTATCATCAAAATTTGATGATGTGGAGTAACGTATAGCAACAAAACCCCGCGGGTTAAATAAAACGGGGTAATTGAATCAAGTTCGTATAAGGCCCAGTTGTACAATCGTGGATTATCTCTGACCATGGTTCAGTTACCTTGGATACAATTGTTGATACAATGGTATCCCCAGGAACTGAACCACGATCAAACATAATCCGAGATGGTACAACTGGGCCTAACTCGCATATTATGTATGGTTTCAGATCTGGTGCAAGTCATTTTTGAGGTTAACCCCGAGTTAACTTTATAACCCCGAGTTAATATTTAACTCGCGTTGATGCAACCGGGTATTAGTAACATAAAGTTTTGTAATAGTTATAATATTTTATTTTATTATTTCCCAATTTTGCTTTAGTTTTCAATCATAACTTACAGGCATCAGTCCAGTGAGATGGTTAATTTTGTTAAAGGACAAATCGAGAGCCCGGAGATCCTTGAGATTCTTAATCTCCTGCCAGGAAAAGTCGGTTAACAGGTTGTGTGTCAAATTGACTAGCTGCAGTCTCCGGAGGGGCATCAACGAGTTATTCAAGCTTGATATCAGATTATGCTGGAGCTCAAGCACCTGGAGGTTTTCGGTATCCGCAAAGTCGTCCGGCAATAACTGCAAAGAATACATTGTTTTCAGAATTAACAAATTAATAATAACTACGGTAACCTGTAGAAGAAAAGTTGAATGACGGACAAGAGAAGGGATAGCCCCATGTCCAACAATGGAGTATAGAGGACTAATGATGATAATTATAAGATGTATGCACCAGTAGTTAAGCAATGCGTGGTTGTTGACCACTTCGTGCTTTAAATCGCTAATAGAGAAGTCCAAAACACATGGCAAACTTTGACCAGTATCTACGTCTTCCAGTGGACCAAAGGATTTTATGCATATGGTCAAAAGTAGCATTTACAACGTTTCCGAAAAAGTTTCAAATCAGGCTACAGATTCTACTGCTGATACTGATTCTTCTACTGATAGGTATTACTGCTACTGATACACACAGCATTCTAGGTATAGTCGGGCCATCGCGAGCTGATGGTGACTCATCGTTCCATATTGCCTGAATTTGACATACTTTTTTTATTTCATTTCATTCTATTACATTGCGCATGCAAATGAGCACAGAAAAAGCGATTCTATGTTCGAAAAAACATTAGTCATTGGCAGCTCTCGTCGGGGCAACTCTACATACATATATTAATTCAAATTGTTTTGAAAGTTGGTAAAGTCGTAAAGTCGTAAAAAACAAACAATTTGAGAAATCAACTTTAAAAATTGTGATACAAAAATAACACTTACTGTACTAATTCTGTTATTCTCGAGGTTGACACGCTCCAACCTCCTAGACTTCGACAGAATTCCATCTAGCCCGGTAATAAGGTTGTGCTGGAAGAAGAGCTTGTCCAAATTGGGATACGACTTGATCTCCAGCGGCAGCTTCTGTATCCTATTATTTGCGGCATGCAACATCTTGAGCTTCTCGCTGTTCTTCGGCAACTCGCCTTCCAGGTTCACCAGATCATTGCCGTTCAGGAACAGCCAGTGCAGCTCAGTGAGGTGCCTCAGAGTGCCGTTGAGGTCCCTTATGGAGTCCCTAGCGAGATGCAGCTTGGTGACCGTCGGCGGTATGGCATGAGTATCCATCCGGTAGAGCATGTTGGCCGGGAGCACCAGGGTGTCTAGGTGGGGGAGGCTCTGCAAGTAACGTCTGTTAGGTTTTATTTTTATCTAGAAGTTCGGCCGGAGGTGGCTTACCCGGAAGCTCTGTTCAGGGAGGTTCCGCAGTCGGAGGCGGCCGATGTCCAGCGTCTTGATGTTGGGCATCATCTCGAACACCTGGATTGGCATGTAGGGAATGGGGTTGTCAGCCAGGCTCAGATAGCTCACGTGCGTCAGTCCGGAGAAGGTATAAGGTGTCAGGTCACTGGAAACAAATATACCATTTGGACCCTTTTTCGAAAACAGTTTAATCTAAAATTTGGCAACCTGCACATTCGAAAAATTTAAAACCCATTTCGTATAATTAAGTTCCATCAGTTCGTGCAAGTTTGTAAGAGATATTCAAGTATATCAAAATATTGCTTGCTACCGAACGGTTATATTACGTTAAGTACTGTACAGGGCTTATTCCCTTCTTGTTTTGCACTTTCATTGCTGAAGGTTATCGACCACTTCACTGTATAATTTCCGATTTCCTACCATGGGGAACAGTTGACTAACACCCATACCGGTCTAATTTCGAATGTTTCGCAACCATGATAGGGCAAGAGCAAGAAGACTGCCGACTGATACTTTTTCTTTAATAGGTCCTTCCATTATTAGTTTTAGGATGTTATATTTTTCGTTGCATATAATGTGTCCGAGATATCATGTCTTTCTCCGTTTAACAGAGTCAGAGCTATGTGCTACTTATTACCCTTTTTTTATATCGACTAACTACCTACTACTAGTCTTCCTACAAATTTATTGTTGTAGAAATAAATAGTGTGAACGTGTATCTTTTTAAGTGACAAAATCATAAACTGGTAGTTTTTAACTTAAACGTTTACTCTTTTACTCTTCAACCCATCTAGATTTTTACTAGGGCTTGTGCCAACTTGGCATTAATTTTTTGTTTTATACTTTCATTGACATAGTAAACGCTTATTATTGTTTTAAAATCCAATTTCTTAAAAACTCGTCATTATTATTCATTCTTGGGCAATATCGCTAGTTCAATATTGTGTGCGGTTCATAACCAGTTAGTCAATAATTGCTATCGTTTATCGTACAGTTATCAATCTTGTTGTTATGGATTTACATCAACAATGACAATAGTAATTAACGTTATAAGTCCGGGAACTCATATTTTACAGTACGAGTGAGTGAGACGTTTAAAGTCAAGGCGACGGAGGACCCGAGTTGTTATGTATTTTATGTCATCCTGTTCAAATTTCGTTTTAATCCTTACATGCATCTTGTTGCATATTTGCAACATCGCAGTTATCAGCTGCTATAAATCGACAGCGTATACTTTTGATAAAAATGCACAATGTAGTACATTCGCAACAATCTATTGAAAGTATTTGTTACATTTTTTTTTCCATTTAGATGGCGATATATGTATTACTAAAAGAATTTCTCAACAGTCAGTTGCCACATGTGGTAGTGCACAAAGGGTAAAAATTCGATAAGAATTATCACTTTGAAGCAAATTGTGTCACAAAAATGTTTTTATATAAAGGTAAGGTATAATTGATAAAAATTATGATAAATAACGCATCTGCTATATGAGGGTAGTAATTTCCTAAATGACTGTTGTTGCAAATTTGCAACTCTTTGTTCTGGGAGTGCAACATATATTTTATTATTAATTCGAACAGCATGCCCTTGCTGACAATGAATTGAATATACTTTTTTAATGGAACACCCTGTATAATTTATGATATTTTATTGCAGCACAATGTTGTTATATCAGAACAATTTTTCATTTTAAATTTTAGTACAGGGTTGCGATGTTATTTAGATTTTACTCAAAAAAATGTTGAAAACAATGGTCAACAAAAAAAATCGTTCTGAGGCTCTATTTAAAAATAATAATGCAATTGGTTATGAATAGTTATAGGTACTACTCGTGTAATAATGCCAAAAATTTTAATATTGCCCTTTCGGTTGCTTGTATTGGACAGGCAAACTTGCAGAAAAAGGAAAAAATTACTCGTATATCACTAGAATCAACTTTCTTTCATCAACGTTTAAATATATATATATATATATATATATATATATATATATATATATATATATATATATACCGGGCTTTTTTTTCGTTTTTACACATATGATTGACAATGTATAACTGGTTGTTATATATATATATATATATATATATATATATATATATATACAGTGTGAATCAACAGTGCGGGATCGGAGGATATCTCTTTTGATTTTGAAGATACAAAAAAAATATTTGAAATAAAAGTGTCAGCATACCAAAAAGTGCATATGCTAAAATTAGATTCAAATATACAGGGTATTCTATATACGATAAAATCAATATAATATACTTTTTTTAATGGAACACCCTGTATAATTAAGGATATTTTATTGCAGCACAATGTTGTTACATCAGAACAATTTTTCATTACAAATTCTAGTATAGAGTTGCGAACTTATTTAGATTTATCTTAAAAAAAGTTGAAAACAATAGTCAACAAAAGAAATCGGTCCGAGGCTCTATTTAAAAAATAAGAAAAATGGAATTGGTTATGAATAGTTGTAGGTACTATTCGTGTAATAGTGCCAAACGTTTTAAATATTGTCCTTTCAGTGGCTTGTATTGGACAGGCAAACTTGATAAATTTTAAATCATTATAGTTCGTTTTTTTTTTAATTGAATGATATATTTTTTTATTCTACTCTATTCCTCATAATATTTCCTTTATTTTTTATTATGCATATTCTATACCTAAAAGTTATATTTCTTGATATATTAAAAAAATCTGATTATGGCTCAATTCTAATGTGAATAAGGCGTGTTTAAATATGTCGCCATAGTTAAAACAAATGATAGATGTTTATTAAACAATTAGATGACATTTGAAACTGCAATTGTAACAACTGACTTTTTTTCCAAAAAATAGATTTTTGAACATTTAAATGTTCTATATTTTTCCCTGTTTCCTTATACATATTCACAACTATAAATACTTTTTTTAAATAAAATATTTAAGGGTTAACCCTTTCAGGCCCGAATTATTTTTTTTGGGAAAAATTTCATAATGGTGGTCGCGCATGATAACCACTCTCCCGAATGAATTAATTATTATATTGGTGGTATTGGTGGTACATGACCACTGGTCCTCAAAGGGTTTTAAGAAAACATTGAAATAAATTTCAAAATAATTTAGCAAATGCTGTATATCTAGTTACATATTCGGAACACTAGCAATTTTGGAACATTAGCTATTTGGCAATTGGTAGCAACACTTTACCGGACTAGCCGTTTTTTGCGTTTTCCCGGACTGAAACTGATGACGCAGTCTATTGGAATTTGACACAGGATGAAATAAAATATAAACAGGTTTGCAGCGTTTTCGGTTGCAACGCTGACAGCAAATGCAAATTTGACGTTAGTTTCCACCGATTCCTGGCTTCAGGAAAAAAAATGAAATGAAAAAATAGTAGAGATCAAAATCGAAAAAATATGTAATTTGACTACATCTAATAGTACATGAGGTTAGCCAAATTTGAAAAAACTAGTAGAGGAGGGTAAGGTTTTTTAGATGGATCACTGGACATAGAATAGCCGGCTGTCCTAAAAGTTTTATAACGAAATTAAATAACATAAAACTAAATAATATCAAATTTTCGTAGGAAGCAAAACATTGTTTACGATGTTAACTTTACGAAGATAGTTCAATATATTTTATATTTCAGATTTATCGCACAATAGCGGAATGTCATGTCTAAACCTCCAAAAGAATAGAAGACCACGGGTATTTACATCAGAAAGGGCAGGGAAGCTGGTGAGACGAGCAAAAATGAAATTGGGATGTCAGTGAAGAGACTGATAGTCACAGACAGCATGACAGTAAGGAGAGATTGAAGAGGAATGGTATAAAATATCGAAAATACGAAAGTGCTCTAAACGCACCCAAGACCAACTGAAGACCAAGATGCTGCCGTCAACTGAGGCGGGGGCTTTTGCGAATGGAAAAATCATTATCTTAGATGATGAAATATATTTAATTTTCAGCAACTCTGAACTGAAAGAAAATTATGCGTTTTATACGGACAACTTAGAGGAGAGCTCTGACAATGTTAGGTCCAAACCTAAAGCGAAATTCGCCGATAAAATCCTCGACTGGTGCGCAATTTCTACAAGGGGTTCAGGCAGACCTTGTGTGGGAAAAGTAAGGGGTGAAGCTATGAGCATTCAGGGCTATATTAATAACACTCTATGCAAAGTGCTCCAATTCATCAACGAACATCATGCAGAAGACAATATCATGTTTGGCCAGGTCTTCGCAACGTGTCACTACAGATACCCAAAAGTAACTTCGAGAACACCACATATATTTTATTCCTAAACACGAAAACTCTCTGAACTAATCTCAGGCTCGCCCAATCTAGGAATTTTTGGGCTTTATTGTCACGGAAGCTTTATCATGGAGGGTAGGAAGCCCAAAATGAGGAACAATTAAGACGGCGAATGTACGAAAGTACTTAAAGTAGAAGAATATGCATAGGGGAAGTGCTTAAAGGATGGTGTGGTGGAATAGCAATAGGAGGGTAGAAAATCCAAAATCTGCTATAAACCGATCATACCTTAATTGTGGCAAAAAGCATTCCCGAGATGAAGATCTTACTTAGAAGACTTGATGCGACGAGCAGGGGTCTTGGGCAAATTATTAATAAACCTAAAACGAAAATTATGTTGATCGACCATATTTCGACTCTGCCGCCCAACGTTACACATACAGATGCGTACGGAGTAGTCGATAAATTTGTGTATCTCGGATCCATGATTACCGCCACAGGTGGGTTCACTAACGAGATAAAAATTAGAATATCCATGGCCAAACTACAACAACCTAACTAACTAAGGAAGATCGATCAGAAAATACACTAAAGTTCGCCTACCAACGCCCTATTTTTGCAATTGCGACATATGCATACGAGACATCGTGTCAATCGACGCAATATAAGAGGGCAAGCTGATAAAAAGGGTATAAACTGAGAAGGAGTTAAAATTAAAAAAAAATAATATCATTTTTCAATGTGATCTACCAATTCAACACATTTTTTAAATCTTGAAATTAATGAAAATAAACCGTCAAAAAATGTTTTCTCTTCCTCTGCAAAAAAATCTTACCTACTTACCAAATTAACTCGTTGTTGGCAAATCTTTGTCCCCTTAACTTTTTTTTTTAATGTGCTGAACAGAAAATAGTCACAAGGCGCCATGTCAAGTCTATAGGGAGGGTGATTTAATTCTCGAAACTTTAAATGCTTCAGAGCATCTTGGACAATGCCAGCTTTGTGTACCGGAGCATTGTCATGCAAAAGCAAAATTCCATTTTTGAATTTTTCTTTGTGTTTTTCTTTGATTGCTTTTTCCAATTTGGCCTAAAATTTCAGCATAATAGATTCGTTTCATGGTGGTTTTACGTGGCAGGTAATCAATCAACAAAATTCCTCATGAGTCCCAAAAGACCGTGGCCATAACCTTGACTGCAGAATGCTGGACTTTAAACTTCTTTGGGGGCGGAGATCCCTTATGTTTCCATTGCATGGAGTTCTATTCAGGATCATAGTAATGCATCCATGTTTCATCACCAGTAACAATTCTTTGTATATGCCCTTCTTCCTGCCCTTCACAAAGCTTCAAAAATTGTTGAGAAAAGTTTCAACTCGACGCTGCTTATCGAACGGGGTCAGCATTTTTGGGACCCATCTTTCACTCACCTTTGACATGCCTAAATACTCATGAATGATGGTCCAAACACGTTCCCTGCTGATCTGCAGACTTTCAGCTAGTATATCAATATTGACTCATCGATCTTCAAGAATAAATTCTTCCACATTTCGAATAGTTTCTTGGGTGATGGCTGAAATTGGACAGCCACTGCGATGAAAGGATATCTATAGATCGAATTCGAGAAATTGGTTTCTGTCATCAATGTTTATTTTTAAAGATTTCGATTTTATAGGTCTCATGTCGAGATATCAGAGAATCTGCAACGCCACATATTGACTTCGTTGTAGTAGTCTTCCCCTAGTCATCAGGCGTTTACAGTTTCATTGGGTTTCCATTCCGATTAGAATTTATAAATTTCTCTTAAAAATGTTTGAATTTTCTTTGTTAATGTTTAGGTTTCAATTATTACCATTCGATAACTTTGAGATATTGTATGAATATTATTGAATTCCGTAGGGGACCAAATGATGAAACCACATGGTTAATTTAATTTGAAGATTATTTATGTTTATCAAATCTTGTCGTTAATTTTATGTGATCCTGTTACCAAGAGAAACCGGATGTGCGTGTTTGCGAAAACGTAAACTTCCACACGGCATAATTGCGAAACGGGGACGGTGTGAAAAGAAAGGTAATTTTTTCTTAAGACATTGGCTGTCAAGCGTAATTAATTTGTAATGGGAGGTCAATGTTCCAATGGCGCCTGGTAACTGGCGCCTCTCAGTAGGTGCCCTTTTTTTCCTTCCAGCCCCGCTGCTTTCAAAAAGAATTATTTTAATAACCACCAGCACAAGTGCGGCCCGTGACTTCCGTCATTCCAACCTGTTGGAATCTCACTTACACCTACGGCTCGCTATTTTGGGAAGACCCGCTCCTTTCCTTCTCCCTTTCTCCGCCACTTCGCGCTATCAGCCGCCACTTTTATATTTCCACTTGGAATTCCTACGCCGTTCGCACATTCGCGAATTGCATAACGCGACCGACTCGCTGCTGGGGTAATAAAATCACTGGCGCCGCCACTAAAATTACCAGATAAGACTTGATCTTGACATATAAATTGAATATTATGTATGATACATAATAATAAATTTATTACTTGTGATTATTCTCATTATCGCAGGAGTTATCGCAGCCACCGGAATGTGTTGCTACTTATCATATCGATTTATGAACTACAGTAGGAATATCAAACAATCGACGCCGATTAACTCTTTCTAAACAAAAAAGAAGTTCTACAAAATAAATAATAGAAACCTCATAATAGCTATATGTAATGAAATTGTCATTGGAAAATAGAAAAATATTTTCCATTTTGACTATTTATTTTATTATAAAATTTCATTAAACACATTTTTTTGTTAATAAATGAAATTTTACTCATTCGTTTGTAAAAAAAAATAATATTATACTCTAAAACTTGTATATCGAAGATTTTGCATATTTTGCAAGTTAGTCTGTATCTCTGTAACTTTTGTCAACCTGCATTCTTTCATCAATCTAAGATAGTTGTTATTAATTGTATTGACAAATTTTATACGGATAAAAAAATTAATCAAGTTACGTGACATTTTCGTAAAGAAATTGTAATGTTGCAAAACATTTATAATGTTGCAAAGTTTTAGTTGGGATAGCCTGTATCTATTTGATAGTTGTCAGATATATGTCACTGAAATTATTTACGTTAAAAGTTTTAGGCATGTATAGTCATGCTCAGATAAATCTAGTACAAATAAATTGACATTGCTATATAAAATTGCTATTGTAATCAAATTTCTTGTACTAGATTTATGTGAGCATGACTGTACAAACGACGAGAAATATAAATAGTATAAATAATAAAGTTTCTAGAAATATTGGTCCATTTTAATGTTTTCTTTTACATAAGATAATTTACATTTACACAACACACAATTTTTACAAATTTGCACAACATTTACGTTATAAAGATAATTCACAGAGCTATAAAATTATGAGTGACTTGACCCACTTTCCTATTTAAGTCACCCCCTGTACCCCCAGCTCTGGCAGGATTGAGTACTATGTTTAAAACCGTCCCTCTTCAAATTAAAATTGACGTGTTTCAGGATTTTTATTTTATTTTAACAGAAACGAACAACGAATACATTCGGTAAAGATAAATTTTGCAATAAAAATCAGACCACTCGTTATTACCTCATATACAGGGCGAGTAAAAAGTAAGGAACCACCTCTCTGGATCCTTTATTATTTTTAGAACCAAAGTTTTTGAATACAAGTTTGATGTTAATTATTGGCTACAATTAGAGGATTTAATTTTGTTTGTGTCACTTTTTAAAAATTTCGTCATCAATTCTTTTTTTAAATGGTAACCTAATTTTTTCTATTAACAAATTTGATAGCATTTATTTTTGTCTTCACGAATATGTAGAAATACCATGAGGTTGCATAACAAAAATTTCCTAAAAATATCGAGTTTAATTCTCGATGAAAAAATTGTGAATAATTAAAGACTGCCTTGCAAAACAAATGAAACTAGTTAAACAAATGCGATTTACTAATGTTAGTTTGTCGTTATCAAATAAGGTTATTACTACTATTTACTACTTTTACTTTTACTGTACTATTTTTTAGAAAAAATAGTTATGAACGAAAGAAATTTGATGGTTTCAATTGTTTTTTGTCACTTTTTGAAAATGACGTCATTGGTACTTTTTCAAATGGTAACATAATTTTTTCTATTAACAAATTTAATAGAATTTGGTTTTCTCTTCACGAACATGTAAACATACCATGAGGTTTCATAACAAAAATTTCTAAGAAAATCGAGTTTTATACCTGATGACAAAAATATGAAAAAAATGACTTTGGAAAACAAATAAAACAAGTTAAGAAAATACGATTTACTAATGTCGTTTTCTGTTTCCAAAATAAGGTTGTAAATTAAACTGTATTAAAAAGTGTTTCTCAATAATTATGGAACGTTTAATAGAAACAAAACGCATCGATTTTCACGATAAACAAAGATTAATCGAAATTAGTACAAAATTGTATAAGAAAAAAAGTTCGTATTTGTAACACACAAAATAAAACGAACTGCTTTATTAAAAGCTTTACAAACAAAATATAACGATACAAGTTTTATACGGATAAAAAAAATAATCAAGTTACATGACATTTTCGTAAAGAAATTGTAATGTTGCAAAACTTTCATAATGTTTCAAAGTTTAAATTGGAATAGGCTGTATATATTTGATAGTTGTCACATATGTCACTAAAATTATTCATCATTCATAGTTCATCACAAAATATGCTCACAGTGTTGTTCATTAACAATGGACAACAATATGCGTTCCGTTTTTGTTAAATTTCCCATAATTATTGAGAAACACTTTGTAATACAGTTTAATTTACAATCTTATTCTGGAAACAGAAACTGACATTAGTAAATCGTATTTTTTTTAACTTGTTTTATTTGTTTTCTAAAGCAGTATTTAATTTTTCACATTATTGTCATCAGGTATAAAACTCGATTTTCTTAGAAATTTTTGTTATGCAACCTCATGGTATGTTTATATATTCGTGAAGAGAAAAACAAATGCTATTAAATTTCTTAATAGAAAAAATTAGGTTACCATTTAAATAAAGTACCAATGACGTAATTTCAAAAAGTGACGCGCCACAAAAAATAATTGAAACCGTAAAATTGTGGCAAATAATTAGCTAATCGTTCAAAACTATTTTATCTAAACATAATAATAAAGGCTCCAGACAGGCGATTCCTTACTTTATACTCACCCTGTATGGTATATTATACACAGGGTGTCAATTTAAAAAGTTGCCACCGACTTTTTTCATAGAACTAATGATTATTTTTAAAATTGCTCAAAACTGTTTGGGTGGTTCGGAGGGGGAACCAAAATGGCGTAGGTAGTCTACCCCTCTACCCACCCTTTAAGCCACAGCCACCTTCATCTAAAAAAATTAAATAGCACCCCCTACTTGTGATACATCGTTGGAAAGCTCTAGAAAAATGCTTTCCAGTCATTATTAATACGATATGATTTGGTGAACTAGTTTTGGAATTAAGTGCAAATAAAGCGCAAAAGTGTTCAATTAATTAAATTCTAATAACATGTTAAAGTAAATGTTGGAAGTGGCTTCCATTGTTTTCTAAAGAAAAATATAGCCTCCTTTCAAACTCTTCGCGTACTTGTTGAAGGTTTGTCTAGTAATAGCTCGACATTATTGTGCTATTCTTTCTCGTAATTGTTCAATAGTATCTGGTTACGTTTTATAAACTACAGACTTTAAGTGACCCCATAAAAATACCTAGAGGCGTCAGATCTGATGATCTAGGAGGCCATTTGATAGGCCCTCTTCTTCCAATCTACTGATTTTGATGGTGACGCTCTAACCATGCTCTAACTGGAAGTACCTACATAGTGAGGAGGTGCACCATTTTGTTGAAAATGTAATATATTTTCGTTAACTCCATAATTTCCATGTTCATCTGTTTGGTTTTCAACCTCCTGATGTACCAGAAGCTCAACGCAGCAAATTAGCATAAATTTCGCCGTTCAAATTTTCATTAATTTCATCAGCGAGTTTTTTTAAGGGATCACTTCAAATCTGTAGTTTATAAAACATAAATGAAAAATGAACCGGATACTATTGAACAATTACGAGAAAGAATAACACAAGAATGTTGAGCTATTACTACACAAACCTTCAAAAAGTTCGCGAAGAGTTTGAAAGGAGGCTATATTTTTGTTTAGAAAACAATGGAAGCCACTTCCAACAATTACTTTAACATGTTATATAAATTTAATACAATGAACACTTTTGCACTTTATTTGCACTTAATTCCAAAACTAGTTTATCAAATCATATTGTAATAATAATGACTGGAACGCATTATTCAAGAGTTTTTCAAAGATGTATCACAAGTAGGGGGGTGCCATTTACATTGATGAAGGTGGCTGTGGCTTAAAGGGTAGGTATTGGGTCGACACTACCTATGCCATTTTGGTTCCCCCTCCGAATCATCCAAACGGTTTTGAGTAATTTTAAAAATAATCATTAGTTCTATGAAAACAGTCGGCGGCAACTTTTCAAATTGAAATGATTTATTTTTCTATGAACTCCCTATTTCATGTACTTCACTAGTTCATGGACTCATTGCGACCCATTGCCAGTACTGATGTAAATAATAGCTTCTAAATAAACAAACGAGTGCGGAAACAGTCCTGCAGACGTCGTTTCAAGCATTTCGTGAATTCAGAAGTGGGATAATTGCTAATTGGGCTCATTAGTTTATCCCACGGAAATGTACAATTTCAACGATCTATATGGCGGCAATTATACAGACCGACGTACGTTTTCTTTAATCCCCTCATTACAGCAATTCACGAAAGCCTTATAAATGCAAATAAATTAACACCAACGCAAAGTAAGCAAATTCCTCATAAACTGTTGGATTTTGTTTCGCGAGAAACGAAAATAAATTTTTGTCTCAATTGACTTGAAGTGGGATCCTACAATTCAATAATTGATTCTAGTCAATTAAAAATAAAATAATAATAATGATAACAATAATAATAAGCCGATAGTGGTTGAAAGGTTGGCGCACTTGTGGGCATGAAATTTATTGGGCGCTTAAAATTCTCTATCATAATGCCATTTATTTGGAAGGAAATTGATATAGAGATCTGATGTTCTTAGGCCCAGTTGTACTTACGTGGATCACCTTGACCATGGTTCAGTTACCTAGGATACAATTGTTAATACAATGGTATCTTTAGGCCCAGTTGTACGATCGTGGATCAACCTTGACCATGGTTCAGTTACCTAGGATACAATTGTTAATACAATGATATCCTTAGACCCAGTTGTATGACCGTAGATCAGTTTGACTAAGGTTCAGTTACCTAGGATACCATTATTGACACAAATGTATCCTAGGTGACTGAACCGCCATCAAGCTGATCTCCGTTCATACAACTGGTCCTTAGAAACTAAACCACGATCAAGGATGATCCACGGTCATTCAACTGGGCCTCAGAAACTGAACCACGATCAAAGATAACCCACGATCGCACAACTGGGCATAAGAACTTATATATTAACTTTGATGAACCCGATATGAATGAAGCAAAATCCACCAACCGCCAAATGCAGGCAGAATGGAAAATATTCTTGTATTGTAGATCGCTCCTTGACGACGATAATTGGCCATCTTCTTCTTCTTGTCGTGCCTATCCGTTCATACGAAATAGTTCGGTAGATGTGCCGAGCCAAGTTCTTAAATTGTTCAATCATGAGATCCTCCTTCATCGAATTCCGCGTTTGGCATATTCTATGTCTTGGATATTCAAATATAACAGCTCATATCTCTCGGTTTGTCCTATGAACTAAATTTTACTTATTTTTACTGTCTTGGCACCTAATGTATCTATATTAATCCTCCTTAGCACCTCCTCATTGATAATGCCAATCCAAGGTAATCCAAGGAATTTTAATAATCCTTTAGTACGTCCACATCTCAAACACAGTCAATTTCTTCATTCGGGCTTCCGTTACAGTCCAAGATTCGATTCCATATAGTAGTACTCCATGTAGTATAATTTTCCTTATTTTTACTGTCTTGGCAACTAATGTATCTGTATTAATCCTCCTTAGCACCTCCTCATTGATAATGCCAATCCTAGGCATTCCAAGGAATTTTAAGAATCCTCTTGTACGTCCACATCTCGAACGTAGTCAATTTCTTCATTCAGGCTTCCGTTACAGTCCAAGATTCGACACCATGTAGTAGTTCTGGGAAGGCAGACCAGACCGAGCTTAAGCTGGAGACTCGGGCTCTGGTTCTTTAAAACTGTGTGAATCTTCCTAAATGCTGCTCTTTTCGGCTTTTGGTTTCTAATGAGTGTCCGATTGTGCATTTTGCCATTTTATTAATTTGACAATTGGGCATTGCCCAATCGGCCCAATTTGCCATAGCAGCGGAATCAAACAAGCTAAAAATTGCATAATTATTCTTATTGCTCCATCTGCCCCGTATGCTTAGATTTGAAATTTCACTAAAAGTAGATTGACCCGAACCTGGAGGTAGCAGAAAATCAATTCAAAACTAATATAATAATAAAAATAATAGTCTAGTCTAGGCTTCACAAAACTATATTGGATGCTAATTGGGGAAGTATATCATTATTCGTGAAGACGTGCTGACAATTCTGTAGTAAGATTCTCGCATCAATTAAGAAACCAAATGAGGAGCTTTTATTCAAAAGCACATAATGTCCATAATATGCTTCTAATGAGTTAATTGTTGTTTCTAGTAGAATTTCCTGAATTAAATTTGAATTTTCCGTAGGAAAGTACAAGCATCCAAGCAATAGCTAAGCTACGAAGAGTTTATGCCAAATAATACATAACTTTTTTTTTTAGCCGATATGTGTAATGTTTCAAGGTCGCTCTTCAAATGTTCGTTCTGCTCTACTGCGCTCCAGAATTTAGTTTAACTGATCGTTACTATTTAGATGGTACGTACCTACAGAATTGGCAGCAACATTGTTTTTGGCAAAAAATACTTAAAATCACCTCCATGCAATAGACCTATGAAACCTATTAAAATATATTTTAAACAAACAAGTTGTAAGGAATATCTTTCCTACCAAAACAAAATAAAAATTAACTATTTTTTCAAGATGGTCGCCGTTCCATAACAAATTCCATCAAATTTTGTTGGACTCATATAAATTTTGACACCTCCCTTGACCATCTAATCAACCTCAGAATAATTGCTCTACCCTTCTGCTTTGCCATTTTCAAGTACCTACTATTTTACTGTAAACGTTACTTAAATCTTTGACCGTGAAAAACGGACTAACTTTGGCATAGAAGGTATCACCAACTGACTTATTAAGCGGTCAAGAGTTCTACCAAACCCAGGATCTCAATCAACTTGATAGAGGAGAAAATCTATTAAAACTAGTTGCAAAAGATCTGTTTACGAAAATGATATTCTAACGCCCGGTTTCTCAAACGATACTTAACTAGTTCTAAATCGAATGTAATTTGTACTGTCCGTGAATAATTGCAACTAATGTGAAATATGGCTAATGATTTGTTAGCAATCGTGGCTATAAATGCGTTTGATGTAGATGCTGCAGATATTGCAGATGATTATCATATGCCAGCAATACCTCGTCATATTTATAAACGATATATTTATTTTGAAAAATATAATTGCAAACAGTGTTTTTGTAGATTTATGTTAACTAAAGAAACTGTGTTGAATATCCTTGAACAAATTGAAGGCCGTTTAGAATACTTTCACAATCGGTGAGTATGTGTTACTACATTAATACTGCAACTAATGTGAAATATGGCTAATGATTTATTAGCAATCCTGGATATAAATGCGTTTGATGTAGATGCTGCAGATATTGCAGATGATTATCATATGCCAGCAATACCTCGTCATATTTATCAACGAGATAATTATTTTGAAAACTATAATTGTACTATAATAACTATAATGCTTATAACACTATAAACAGTGTTTTTGTAGATTTAGGTTAACTAAATAAACTGTGTTGAATATCCTTGAACAAATTGAAGGCAGTTTAAAATACTTTCACAATCGGTGTGTATGTGTAACTACAATAATACAAAATATACTGCAATAATAATATGTTTGAATAAACAATTTTTCCTCACTGAATGTTTCATAATAATTCACATATTCTACAGTGATTCTTTCTCCCTCCACGTATTTAATGCTTGGGCATTAAATTTGGACGCAATGGAGTCCCAAGCTTCCTCCTTCTGTTTGTTTGTAGCGGAGTTTGTCACTTTATTTTCCACAATTTTGTGCGCACCAGCGAGGACAATAAAGTCCTCTCTTCCTTGGTTAAATTTACTCTCCTTGATTGAATTTTTGCCATTATCAGTTTCAAAAATTTCTCTTGGCTGCACACTGTCATCAAATATTATGGCCAGTTTGATAGACGGTTTGTCAACATTATTTTAGACATTAAGATGTATGTCTATTTGGTTGGTGCAATGAAACATAAGATGAAGACCTACTCATAAATAAGACGTACTTCAATAAGACGCATCTTAAGATTCGTTGGAGAAACCGAGCGTAAAATCCCTATCTTCGATTAAAAGCGTAAAGCAAGTTTAAATACATCATGTTCAGATAATATTTTTTGAATGGTGCAGCTTGCCTTGTTCATATTCTTTTGATTCCATGAGCTCCACTGCTTTTACAGTACTATTGTGATTCCTTGCCTCATTCAGATTAAATTCGCTCAATCAATAATCAATTTCTCAAAACACCTATAACGATGCACATAGAGCCACCCATTTCATGTAGCAAAGAAGGTTTGTGCCATAGATTTTAATCTGCAAGAGTTCTGTTCTCGCTAGTATTTTTAATCACTAGCTGACAATTGTTAGGTCAACAGGGGAGATTGGTTCCAGTAATTGTAATTATTGATTAAGTGCGATTTTAATCACCGCCTACCCAATTTTTTTGTTGTAACTGCCATCCACTGAAAAACGAGTACTATCTGAATATTTAAAGTACCCTCAAGGAGGTTGAGAACTACGAACCCAATGAGGTAATTTCTCACCAGCCACATTGAGAAATCTATCTGATACATAACGTATACTCAAATTTGTAAATGTATGTAAATGTAAATTTGTATATAAAATTCCAATTTGTCAATTTGTAACACAAATTAATAGAGTCGTTCAGAAGAAGAGGCAAACGCTAGCTGTGAACCATGTTTTCTAGTAGAAGAAAATAGGTTGTCATCTTAGGATACAAAAGAACAAACTAAAACTTTCCGGGGCAACTTTGAAATACAGATGCTGCAGCTGAATTTCTTAATTCAAGTGTTCAATAAAAGTCATGACAAAACCTGAAATTTGTATGTAACCATCTTCTGGTTCAGCTCACAATTCAGGTGTACCTACTTATGAGTCAAAACGTACAATTAATGTCGTTAAATTATTTCGTTTAATCTGATACCTCAACACATACAGCATATAATCCTTGTTATTTGCGCCTACGTATTTCAGTCAATGTCGTCTTTGCTGGTGGATGGACGTGCACTGAATGAGATCCACGAGGCGAACGTGCTAATTGCAGGCAATGAAACTACACCAAGTCTCGTGACCAAAAGCCGCTTGGCGCCATAGACCTATAAACGTAGTGGGCTTGATGGCACCTTCATCTACGTGTGATGCATCGAAAAGTGGCGAGAAGAAGCAGTGAGAGGCTACGTCGGTTTCCTCTTGTGATGATAATATTGAAATGTTGAAAAATTCTGTGCCGATTCAAATGTTTATATATTCTTTGAAATTTGTCATTGATGGATTGCTTTAACCATAATGAAAAATAGTTTCTAAAATTATTGACACATGCGAATGTTTTATTAAAAAATGTATCCTTTTTTCTTCAGATTTTCTTCAGAAACTATATAAATAACTTATGCCTTCTCTGGCCACCACTGACTATTTTCATGAACGCGTGGCAAAAATTTTCGAATAATATTTATGAAGTGATTGTAGTGCCGGGCTGTTATTAATAATCATATGAATTATAAACAGATTAATTATTTCAGAATTTAAAAAGTAACATTATTTCATTAAAAATGAACACATACAAAAATCGGTAGTGTTTAATGAGGTTTTTCCTGATATACATAGGATGACAAATCCTTTATATCTGGTTCATATTTAGTAGTATTTTTAATAATGTACATGCTGAAGTAGGGGGGGGGGGGGGCATGTGGACAACGTGGCAAATAACACATGGCCGTATACAAATTAGGCCGTTTTTTAAATTGAAATGTACACCAAATGAAGCGTATTGATGCAAAAGCAGGCTAGTTTTGAGTAAAACGCAAAAATCCTACCTACGAAGACATTAAAAGCTAACCAATCAACTTGCAGTTTTGAATTTCAGAAATGTTCTGTTTTTTATTATATAAATAAAGTAGGTGCTTTATCAGAAATGTCTGATTTATTACCAAAGAGATATTTTGTTTAATAAATTACATATGGCCGGTTTGCCATGTTTTGCAAATGTATTTAATACTGTAGAATTTCCATGTTTTTTCTGTTATACCTTAAGGATTTTTTAATGATCTTTCCATGATTTCTTTGCATGCTATTCCAATTTCTTTAATTTTTCTGATATACCATCAAGATTCTTTTGAATACCGTGGAATTTACATGACTCCTTTATACGCCGATTTTTCAGATTTGCCCCCTTAAAATTTATTTAAAACCGTAGAATTTCTATGCCTTTATTGTTATGCCTTCTTATTTTTTTTTAATACGCTATAATTTCCATGATTTCTTTAGCTACTATCCCACTTTTTATGATTTTCTTAATATTCCTTCAGATTTTTGCAACACTATAGAATTTGCATGACTTCTTTATACATCATAATGATATTCTATCTTTATACATGCGGATTTCCATAATGTTTCAGATTAAATTTCTAGAAATGTGTTTAATACTGTAGAATTCCCATGATTTATTTATATACTTCTCGAATTTCCATGATTTTTCTGGAATTTTTATGAAACTTTTATGTAGTTTGAAAATTTTGGACTAGAAATTAATGTTTGTATTAACATGTCATGTACTGCTACTTACAAGTACATAATTTAAATAAATGAAATTATCATAAAAAAAGTATTGTCAATAATGGGAAAAGGAAAGCGATATGGAAATTTTAATGCATACTTTTTGTATTCTTCATGACTTGTTTTAAATGATTTCCATGAAAAGTTTGTATACTTTTAAAATTATTATGAAAACAAAATAGTTTGCATTGTATGTAATTGAAATTTTCATTAAATTATGTATATGCACTGGGAAATTTTAAACCGACCCATTTTTTTTAAACTGTACCGAGACTAATTAACTAAATATATTAATAATTTAAGTTTGTAAGTTAATTTTGAAGAAAAAAAAATAATACTGCTCAATTTTCTAGATATTTTATAATACTGTCGAATTTTCAAGAATGTTTTCAATGCTGTAGACTTTTCATCATCTGTTTTAAGCTATAGAACCTCTTTTTGATATTTTTGTTGTGATACTTTCATGAAACTGTTATGAACTTTGAGAATTATTGGCTAAAGTTTATTTTTCTGTATAAAAGTTCAGATAACTTTCTCATGCAATTATACAATTTGAAAATTATATAAAAAAATATATTATTATTATAATATGAGAAAAGAAACGATATAGAAATTTTAATTCATATTTTATTAAATCTACCTGAAACGATTCAAATTCTTTCAGAATTTATTTGCATTAAAAACCTTTCATAATTGAAATTATCATTAAAATATTCATAATTTAAGTTTGTAAGCTTTCAGAATTTCCATTACGTTAACTTTGTATGCCGTTATGAATAATTTGAAAACAAATAATACTGCTCAACTTTCGTACTGTCTTACAATTACTTACTTACTTCTTACAATTACTGCCGAATTTTCAAGAATTTTTTCAATGCTGTAGACTTTTCATCATTTCTTTGTATGCTATAGAACCATGTTTGATATTTTTGTTGTGAAAGTTTCGTGAAACTGTTATAAAGTTTGAGAATTATTGGCTAAAGTTGATTTTTCTGTATAAAATGTCAGATGACTTCCTCGTGCAAGTATAAAATTTGAAAATTGTATAAAAAATATATTATTATTAAAAAAAGAGAAAATACACGGTACAGAAATTTTAATTCATATTTTCTGAAATCTACATGAAATGATTCAAATTCTTTCAGAATTCATTTGCATTAAAAACTTTTTATGATTGAAATTACCATTAAAATATATCAAAATTCAGGGCATAATTTTATTGGGTGCTGTAAATTTTTGAGTTAAATTTTCAAAATCTACCAACAAAACAACCTAACTTTCAAAATTCAAGTTATACTCACTAAAACTATCTTCATTAAGTTCATTAAATTCAATGATATTTTTGGTATTTCAGTATGGTATGGTTTGAATTATTATTATTTTTTTAATATTTCTATATTTTTCAATCGTTATTACTTTTTGATGTTTCAGAGGAGATTCATTTATGTGATCACATTGTTTGTACTGAATGATATTTTAGAAATTTGGCACCATTCATAATGTTTGCTTTTCAATTATAAAAACAATTCATTAATGTTCAATGACTTTCTTGAGGTATTTCTGAATTTCAAAATTGAAGTCACATACAATTAAACAATCTTATCTAAAAATCAATGACATTCATTAAGTCCCAATGATATTTTTTTGTGCTGTGTGGAATATTTCTATAATTTTAAATCGTTTCAGATCAGAGTCATTTATTGAATCATATTAATATTCACATAATGTTGAAATTGTAGAAATATGGCACCATTCATAGTGTGAAAATCCTAAAGTTGTAGATTTCCAAAACCCTCCAAATTTCCACCAAAACCATCAAAATTTCAAAATTTAAGTAATGCACATTAAAACAATATTTTTGTAGCAGGCATTTGAATTAATCAAATTAATCAAATGTGTCATTAATCAAATAAATTGTAATACCTATAATCCTTTAAAAATGGCTGAATAAGCCGAAACACGTGATAGGAAACTGATAAAATATATATATGAAACAAAACAAGAGTAAATATACATAATATACATTTATAATAAAAACAATCTTCCCTTCAACTCAATGAAATTCATTCATGTCCAATGACAGTTTTGGTATATATTTCTAAAGTTTTTTTGGAGAGTTTTTTCTGACATTTTCTTTATTTTTGAATCGTTTTCACTTGTTCTTTCGGACGAGATTCATTTATTGAATCATATTGATATCCACAGATCGTTGAAATTTTTGAAATTTGGCACCATTCATAATGTTTGCTATTTAATTATAAAAACAGTACAATATTGTTCATTGACTTCTTAGTATATCTGAAGTTGAAAATTTTAAAAGCTCTTCTAAGTTTTAAACTTCTAAATAAAAATTGATGTTGCAGACTTATGAATTTTCGATTTTTTGTCATTATTGCATTTTGAATATATTTATACATAAGTAGAAAATAAGACATTTTTTTTTTAATTTATGGGCCGGGCCAGTAAAAACTTTTTTCACACAAAAATTTTAGGGCTAGTCCGCCCTGGAACTCTTACCTCCAAAAATACATTAATTTGGTAAGCCATTCGATATCCACTAATAATTAATTAAATTATTTTATCGTTATGTAAAAAATCTAACTCTGTCTAATCATTCCACGCATCTTTGAATAATTTTTCATCGTCTTGGATATAGGATGATATTAGTATCATGTATAGTATCAGTAACCATTGTATAGTGAGTTTATCTCTAAATTCTAAACTTTATCATTTATTTAAAGTGTGTGCAGATTAAAATTAATTAATGTAGTTATAATGTTCATTCTGTCAAAACATTCATCTTGAGTATAAAACTAATTGTATTTTACAGATTTTATTTATTTATACTTAATCCAGAAACAAATCTTGGTCACAGAAGGAGAAGCAGAAAGAAAAACTAGTAGTTAATAATAAAAAATAATAATAGTGGTTAAATAATAATTAATAATTTAATTAATTAAATAAGTTAATAAAATAATAACATTTATTGATTAAATCCTCGCTAATTTAGTTAACAGTTTTCGTATAATTGGCACTCAACTGATATCCACGTATCCATATATCTCGTAAGCTTAGTTTGCAAAATTTCGTTATTTCAGTAAACTTCAGCGCCGATTTAATTAGAGCGGCACGTTTCGTGGAAACTTTTTTGCTAAACAAACCCGCCAAAATAAATTTGTGTTCGGTTCCCTGCATTAATCATGACAAAAAGAGTGTAAAATGGCCGTTCAAAAGGATCAAATAGCCGCACTGACCGGCCCCGATAACCCCTGACCCAGGCCATGTTTCAATTACACAGTCCTGTCGCCCGGCTGATTTACAAGACATATAATTATCACTGCTGGATTAATTTTCCTGGAATTTGGCACCACAAGACCGGCGGGAGTTGGTAAGCACGGAGATTTGCAAACTTGCGATTTTCGTAACTTTGTTATGAACCCCCGATGGCGCCGTTATCGTTATCAGTATCTTCATAAGAGACCAATGCGAATACGTGCTGTGTATGGCCAATTAAAAGTAAATACGTTATCAATGCGCTTGTGAATAAAATTATTATAATATTTGAAGCAGGTCTTATTGAATTAGATATAAATACTACATGCCAAGCTTACTAAATTTGTGAATAAGTTCACTTATCCAATGCATTTCCAATCTCCTTGTGGATATCTTAAACCTTCAGATAACTAGGTATAACCAGAAAATGTGTTATAAAAACAACATTTTGAAAGTAATAACCTGCTGATGAAATGTAATTGAATGTTACAATAATAAATTGTATACAGGGTGAATAAAAATTGCGGAACATTGATGTTGGAGGCTTTATTATTAGTTTTAGAAAATAAATTTAAAACAAAAGCCAAATATTTACCCAACTTGTACTATTTTCATTTTTATTTGACTTCGACGTTATCTAAAACAAAACATCAATGGCAACCTATACTTTAGCTAATAAATAGCTATTTCTCACTACCAAGTCGGTAAAACATCATTACATTGTCAAAAACACTGAAGTAACGGAAAGTCGGATAGTACCCTGCCTTAAGTAGATATAAGCAGACGATACAGTACATTTTCTGCTACGACGCAAGTTGCAATTTAAGAATTTCTATTTAGTTTAACATTACTCTTTATAATGGTCGCAGGGCCGAAACAATTGTAGAAAAATATAATAAAAACAGTGAAACTCGGTGTTTTTATTTTTGTCATTTAATTCAAACATTTATTTTTTTACATACACAGTATTATATGTACTTAAAGAAAAATAACAAATTATCCTTTTTCACAACGATATTTATTTCTCTAAATGTACATTTCAACCACAACCACAATTAATATGTACTTTTGCAAAAAAAAATCTTCGATTTTGTTACTTTTATTTCTTACTTTATAAGCTTCTTATATTACAAACTCTATTATTACAAACTCAATGATGTATTTCACACAGGAACTGGAGACCTATGGCATTCCAGCAACTTCTAAATCGCTCGACCATCAATGCCGTTACAAATAACTAAAAATTGTTTTTCATTAAGAGATACGCGCAATTTGTATATATATATGAGGACAATCGGTAAATATGCCACGACCCAGGAAAAGCTGCAAAATTCCTTAAAGCAAAGCCAAGGAATTTGAATAACTCAACGGCTCTGACGCAATCCGCGTCGACTTGAATTTCCACTGTCCACCCATCGTAATTCTCCGTTTTTATTTATCACCGATTACATGAGCAACCGAGGATGCCCACAAAAATTTAATAAAACAGAATTTATTATCACTCTACTGCGCATTCCCCAAATGATTCATTGCTTAAAGGCAACCCAAGAGATATATTATAATTATAATCGCATCGCTTCTATATGTTTAGAGAAATAACATTCAATGTTCTGTAGGAAACTCTTGATTTTCGTACAAAATCTTTTCTATATGTATAAGTTTTAATAATTAATAGATAAGTACATAAATATTGTATACAGAATACTTTTAGACTATATCCAATTGAACGAATAAATATTGAAACGGTCGCAAATAAGAATATAATTTTTTTCAAACATTAAGGAAGTACAATAAATACAACAAAATTCTATAATTTTTGTTAGTATTTTATCCATTTTTACCAGATATTTTAGATTACCAGATTTGAAAGATACTAGATAAAGTACTTTCTGGTATTTTTTAGTATTTATTTATTTTTCCCTACTAGTTTCGGCTTAGTATTTAGGCATCATTAGGGGTTTTCGTAGATTAAATTATATTTTTCAAGATTATATTTTACTTTTTGTGTCGTGTCAGTTTGAAGTTTTGAAAACTAGTAGGGAAAAATAAATAAATACTAGTAAATACCAGAAAGTACTTTAACAAATTACAAATAATAAAATTATATTAGCTTAAATTAGTTCAATTTAGACAGCAACTTAACGACTCTATATTAAAACGTTACTTAATTTACTATAAATTTAAAGTATTTTTTCTAAAATTTAACGTAAGAGTTAATTAATTAAACATAATTTTAGTTTAGATTGTTCACTTTGGAAAGCTACTAAGAGACTTAAGAGACCAAAAATTTTTTCAATTAGAAGTGCAGATGAGACATCTGCAAAAAGCAATACTCAAAAGGCTAATAGATTTGCCGAATATCTTAAAGGACTTTCCAACCGAATGACAGTGACATTCTAGACTAGGAAAATAATTACCCAGGAAGAAGGTGAAATCAGACCCTTTACCCCTAAAGAAATTGCAATAGAAATAAAAAAAAAACATTAACACTAAGTAAGCTCCAGGATTTGACTTGATTACTGGCGAAATTCTCAAACAACTTTCTCGTAAAGCAATCGTGTAAAACTTACATATTTTATTAATGCATCTTTAAGAATAAAATATGTACCTAATATATGGAAAGTAGCAGAAGTGATAAGAATTCCTAAACCTGGAAAACCACCTAATGAAGTTTCTTCTTACAGACCAATCTCGTTATTACCTGTAATCTGAAAACTGTTACCAGAATCTCAGTTTGGTTTCAGATAATCTCATTTAACTGTAAATCATGTCCATAGAATAACAGACGTAATTGAAAAATAATTGGAAGAAAGAAAGGTTTGTTCTACTTTCTTTCTTGATGTAGCGCAAGCTTTTGACAAAGTGTGGCACGAGGGATTTAAATACAAATTAAGAAAACTTCTGTCCAGACCATATACATAATTACTAGAATCATATATGTCAGATAGAGTTTTCAGAATTAAGCAGGAAGATGCTTACTCTGAACTAAAAGAAATAAAAGCAGGTGTGCCACGGGGTAGTGTGTTAGGGCCAGTCCTTTACCTATTATATACTAGCGATATACCTGCATTAGACCATAATACGATAGCCACTTTTGCGACGACACTGCTCTATTAGCTGTAGGCAAAGATCACGAAGAAGCAGCACTAAATCTGCAAACCTCAATTAATAAAATTAACAACAGGACTAAGCAATGGCGAATCAAATTGAATGAGACTAAATCGGTCCATGTCAATTTCACAAATAAAAGAAATCAACATATCCCTGTTAGTATGAATGATATCCAGGTACCCTACGCTGATCCAGCAAAATATTTGGGTATTACATTGGACGCTAAGCTACGCTGGAGAGCTCATATCAAAACGAAAAAAGAAAAATTGGACATAACATTTCGAAAAATGTATTGGCTGCTTCGTCGGAATTCCATCCTGTCAACCTATAATAAAATACTTCTGTGTAAACAAATTCTTAAGCCCGTATGGACATATGGCATCCAACTGTGAGGTTGTGCCAAAATAGCAATATAAAAATATTCCAGCGATATCAAAACAAAGTACTAAGGAGTATTGTCAATCCAACTTGGTATTTCCGGAACAGTGACCTCCACAGGAACTTGGAAATGAACACTGTTAATGAGACAATAGGCAAATTTGCCAAGAGTCACGAACAGCGACTCTTCAACACGTCAACGTCGAAGCCATCCAGCTCCTCGATAACACGAATTTGACTAGAAGACTACATCGGGCCAAACCGTTCGAGTTAGTTTAATATTGTGTTAGTGCAAAATCAGAGCATAGTGCTAGTGTACACGCTAATATTAGTGTAATTACGTGATTAGAATCTAAGAATGATCTAGAATCTAGATCTAGAATGAGAAGGCTCTTAGCATTAAACCTTCATTTAGTAATTTAAGTTGGCTTAACATTACTTATTGATCCATCTTTGATCAGATTGTAATAATTATAGTAAAACACGATTAAGTGTTTTGCATAATAACAAAAAAAAAATAGTTTTAATTAAACATAACGTAACTTTACTTGGTCAAATCGTAGGGACGTTCATTTCTAAGAAAATTACTGTCAAACAAAGTTTCCAACGAAATATATAGAGTAAGTCAAGTGTTGTTCTTCATGACCGCTAGTGTGGTTTGCATGGTTCAATTCATTCAAATCCATACTGGTTCAATTCATGATAGACAAACAAATATTCTTCGCGATCTATCGAAAATGTTGCCGCAGTAAATGCAAGCGTTGCCGAGATTCCAGAAACGTCCACTCGTCGCCCGCCGTTCACAAGGCGTGTAGGTATTATACTTGTGTAGGCAAAGCCTTGCTTGAAGCAGAAGAGATAAAACTTGAGTGAAATGTAGATGGGTGAACTGTTTGAGGACAATCGAGATGAATTCTTCGGAGATTTTCCAACGGAGACCTCCCCAAGCATAATGAAGTCTGAAGTAGAGAAGGCCATAAGACAATCAAAAAACGTAATGGTCTTAGGTCAAGTACCGTCGGAATAGCTTAAACTTCTAGACGACGACAACATCACAATATCACATGAATATTACTAATATTTAACGAAATTTACAACACAGGAGAGATCTGAGACTGGTCGAAATCTACTTTATACCCATTCCTAAGAAAACTCACGCTAAATCCTATAGTGAGTATCGATAAATAAGTCTCATGATTCACACCCTAAAACTATTACTATGTATAGTACAAAAAAAAACTCACAACGCAATCCAAAGTCTGTTGAGCAGCAAATATAACTGTCCAACCAAATCACACAGAATCAACGAGTACTACAAGGAGATTCTTTAAGTCCATCCCTGTTCTTGGTTTTTGTACAGGATCTACCAGAATCTGTCAAAACAGAAGAAGTAGATTGCCTAATGTATGCAGATGATCTCGTCCTGTACTCCAAAAATCTTCAACTACTGCAAATAAGCATGAACCGACTCGATGAGTGGTGCAAAGCAAATATATTGGTCATAAATCAACGCAAGACCAAACTAATGAAGTTCAGGAAGGGGGGCCGAATCAAAACAAGCGACAAAATTTACATAGGAAATCAGCAACTGGACTATGTCAATGAATACAACTACCTGGGGGTCACGATGCAGACCTCGCTAGCCCTCACCAAGCACATCAATGTAAACCACAGAAAGACAGCCCAGATTATCGGTTCTATGAAGCACTTACAGAAGTTAAGCTTGAAGACAGCCACCAAACTGTATAATATAAAGATATGGCCGACAGTGACATATGGGTTCAAATCACTATGCCCTTTCTTACAGGCTAAACATCTCCAACAATTAGATACTATAAAAGCAAGATTCCTTAAAACAGTTCTCGCATTACAAAAACATGCCTCGAACACTTTCACCTACCAACTGGCAGGTTCGAGTACTATGAGAGAGGAGATCCTAAGGAGTTTCGAAGGAATCACGCAGCAAACCCGTAAAGAGTACGAACAAGCAATAGAAGAAAATAACATGATTTTCGTAGTGACGGAGGGACCAGGCTTCAACACATATAAGTGGAAAGAACCCAACCAGAAGCAATGACATCTTGTAACATGCGTCTCACTCTATGGTTCCATCATCTAGCGTGTGATAATCCATCTTTCCATCAAGCGGGCATAGAAGAATGTATTTGCCCCTATGCAGATGCCCAGCAGATAGGTACCATCTATTCAACTGCAGGAAAAGGAAGAACCGACCACTTGCTCAGATCATTAGAGACATAACAAAATAGTATCCATCTAGTATAAACAATCATAATTATCCTTGACTATAACAATGTAGAAATTTTTGTATTAAAAATTCTATATTTATATATTTTTATACTGAATTCATCTGCTTCGGATCTGAAGCGAACATATAAACGATTGATTGATAGTACAAAACCGCATCAATAGGAGGTGTGCAGAAATTATGAGCAAAGATCAATTGGGCTTCAGAGGTGATCTGGGCACTAGAGATCTGTATCTGTATTTGTATCTATATCTGTATCTGCATCTTTATCTGCACCTGTATCTGTATCAGAGGTGAATGCTGACCCTCCTACAATGTTGCTGTGAAGTGAGAAAACAGATATACAAATGCTTAATTAACTATGAGAAGGCATTCGATCGAGTACAACATACTAAAATTATCGAAACCATGAAAAATATCAGCTTAGATCACAAAGATATGAGACTGTCAGCAAATCTATATTGGAACCAATCTGCAGACATTATTGTCAATAACGAAGAATCAAAAGAAGTCGCCATCCAAAGAGGAGTTAGACAAGGATGTGCCGCCTCCCCTATCCTTTTCAATATTTACACTGAGAATATCTTTAGAGAGACTCTGGCAGGGGATGAAGGAGTATGAATTAGCGGAGACAGTGTCAGCATCATCAGATACGTATATGAAACAGCAATTATGGCAGAATCAATCGACGAACTGCAACACATGCTTAACAGTATAGTTGAGGAAAGCAACAGATAAAATCTCACCATAAACGACCAGGAAACCAAACTATGGATAGTTAGTAAGATGGATGTCGGACTGGTAGTACTGACTCTTGATGGGAAAAATATTGACACCACTTCAAATAGGCAAGCTGGATAAAACAAACAATGCATCCAGAAGGAGAAATGAAGTACAAGACAGAAGTAGATAGAGCATCATTTGTATAAATAAAACCACTAGTCTTAAATAATCATCTACAGTACCCAGATCAAAGTATAATGGAGATGTTTATGATTATGACGTCTGCTCGTTTCTTCTATATGGCTGCGAAACCTGGACACTCAAGCAGACAGTGTCAACCGTATACTATATAGAAGGATCCTTAAAATACCAAGGACCGAAAGAGTGAGAAATGATACAGTGCTGGTGAGAATTTGGCACGAAAGGACTCGAAAGGGCAAGAAAGATTTTCTTCTATACGAAAATGAATTTCTCCAATAAATCATAGTACCAGGCGTAAAATACAACCTGCGCCGCCTGATTCTTAATGGAAGGATAGAAGGTAAAAGAAGAGTGAGAAACGATACAGTGCTGGTGAGAATTTGGCACGAAAGGACTCGAACGGGCAAAACAGATTTTCTTCTATGCGAAAATGAATTTCTCCAATAAATTATAGTACGAGGCGCAAAATACAACCTGCTCCGCCTGATTCTTAATTTAGAGATAGAAGGTTAAAGAAGAGTGCGAAATGATACAGTGCTGGTGAGAATTTGGCATGAAAGGACTCGAAAGGGCAAGAAAGATTTTCTTCTATACGAAAATGAATTTCTCTAATAAATCATAGTACGAGGCGCAAAATACAATCTGCTGCGCCTGATTCTTAATGGACAGATAGAAGGTTAAAGAAGACTGAGTAATGATACAGTGCTGGTGAGAATTTTGCACGAAAGGAATCGAACGGGCAAGAGAGATTTTTTCTATGCGAAAATGAATTTCTCCAATAAATCATAGTACGAGGCGCAAAATACAACCTGCTCCGCCTGATTCTTAATGGAAAGATAGAAGGTAAAAGAAGCGTCAGAAATGATACAGTGCTGGGGAGAATTTGGCACGAAAGGAGTCGAAAGGGCAAGACAGATTTTCTTCTATACGAAAATAAATTTCCCCAATAAATCGTAGTACGAGGCGCAAAATACAACCTGCTCAGCCTGATTCTTGATGGAAAGATAGAAGGTAAAAGAAGAATTGGCCGTAAGAAACTATCCTGGCTGAGAAACCTTCGACAGTCGACGGCTCAATCAGCAGAGGAACTACTGCCCAATATTGGGAGCGTTTCAGGAGAATTGTCGACATAGGTGTTGTCAACGCTTAAAATTAGGCACGGTACTTGAAGTAGAAGAGTTATATTTGTAAAATTGATGTTTTTTGGTTTAAAGTGTAAGATAAATAACAATTTTATTTTCCCTTAGCATTAGTTCGAATAGATGCAGCTGGATTGAGGCGAACGCATGTGCACAAGCGCAAGCCGAACGGAAATGACGGTATCACGAATGAACCGATAAACGTGCCCTTACAATATATACCCCACTAGAAATTTTATACAGGGTGATTTATACCAGGAGGCAAAACATTAAAATTCGTGTTCGAAATTGGATTTTAAGCCAAACTGCGAAATAACTTTTTTCCAATCGGCCTTTATATTGGAGATATCGAGATTCAAAGTTTTGACAGATATACTGTCATGTTTTACAAAAAAATACTAGTAGGCCATATGAAAACTGAAAGTAGCTTTGCGGACTGCAAAATGGAACGAATAAAGTTAGGATGTTGCCTAAAATGTTGAACTAAAATACGTAAATAAATCAATATAAGAAATCCTATCTGTTATTCCGGTTGCCGGCGTTCTGGGTTATTGGGAGAGATGCTTGATATCCCGCACGTGATGCCTTTCGGATTACGTCGACAAAATTCCTCGGCCCAGTATCGAAGGGGATGGTCTAGAGTTGTAGATACGTAGATACGGATCGTGCGCCCGTAACGACTTGGCCTACAAGACGATATCGACCGATAAGTAGTAATGATTCGAGGTCTTATTAATCCTGCACTCAGCTGACGTTGGGGGAGGGTATCACCAAATCACAAACACACACCAAGAATATCACGCTTTAATGGAGGTCGATTTATCTCGGCAATTATCCGGATCTTTGTCCTTGACAAAAGTTACGACCTGCCGGCATGTAGACTCGAATACGAATCCCTCGCGTCTCGCGACCCGCTAATTTGTGACAAGAAAAGGGGGAGAACCACAGTAGTTCGCCGTTAGGTTGTTAACCTAGGCCGCTTCACGATCATGTGTGTACGCGAAAAAAGGAACGTTACAAACTATTCCTATAGTTCTATATCATCGCTATTGATTAGCAGAAAAATAAAAATTGATACATTTCCTGTCGTATTTTTACAACCGATAGCTCAGTTTAGTCAGGAAGATGTGTAGTATGCTTTATATACTTCAGTTTTTTTTGTTTCGGAAATTAGATTGTTAATTTTTTTATTTATTCTTTTATAAACAATTTATCAAAGATTCATCAAATAAACATTTCTTCCGAATTCAATGCCGTTTTTAGTTTTATCCAAGACGTACCATTTTTGAATGAGTACCAAATGACTTTTTGACTGTCTGACCCGCCATCTCCTAGTTCAGAAATCCACTAGTGTGCCGTGGACTTTCCCCTTAAAACTGTTGCGAATAGCAGAATTGAACTGAACATTTCAACTTAAATACCCTGCAGACATGTATATTGTATGAAACATTTTACGACAGAAAAATCAGAAGGTTCAATTATATCTAACATAAAAATTTTCATGAAAATATTCTATTTTTAAAAGTATTATTATAAACTATACATACATGCAAGAGTAGACTTCAAGTCCCAGTTGCACCGAAATCAAATCAATAGTAAACCTTCAAACATCAAGATTCTAAAATTGTTACTCGTTTTTTTATGAATCATTGTGTTTTTTTTTATGAATCATTATTGATAATGATTCATTAAGAATAATTATGATTATGAATAATCACATGTACCCGTTATTGTGGTATCATATCATTTCTGTACAATATCAAGTTTTTGTTGTGAAATTCAGTACACCCAGAAAAAATACATTTATTCTTAGTCTTCATTAAACTATCATGTACAGTCGTGTTAAAAAATGTGTTTTGCACAGATAATTGGCTGTTCTAAGTCGTGTTTAAAAATATGTAGTACAGAAATAGGTAGTTGGCTGTATATTTTATCAATGGAAACATATATTTCAGACCTGTCAAACTGACAACTAACAGTGACAAAAATTAATATGATTGTATTCTCTATTTGAAAATTAATTACTCTAGATTTTTAGTGAACTATTTATTCTGCCATTAAATGTGTGTCAGTGGTTGTCTTTTTACTCAACAAAGGCTCGTACTGTATCATTAATTAAATAGACCTAGATCAAACCTTTCGAAATATTTGTATGTACAATACTTTTTAGAATTTTGTGAAATTAAGTCACATTCACACAGCAGAAATGTTGTACAACACTTAAATGAACACGACTGTACCTTGTAGAAATTCATTTTCTTTGTCTTAACAATAATTCCGTAATAACTCATAATGAGGGATATTACTATACAAGTGTTGCTTGGTACAATCGAATATGCACGTGTCCAATGCAAACTTTCATGGAAGTGCTTGTAGATTAGAGATTATTATTATTATCAGTACTATTAACATTAGTACTAATAACATCACATTACATAAAGGTGATTAAATAATAACGAAACCTAATCTAACTAAAGATATCGGTTCAGGGGGAAACCGGCTTGTTTTATCAGTTAAGAGTATAATAAATTTGTGCATAAGACGAGATACTTTTATAGACTGGAAATAGTAATCGGTCAAAGCGAGCATAAAATCAGTGTGATTGCTCGTTGGTAGTATATCGTGTAAACTAAAACCTTTATATCGTATAGTTGCCACTGGATGATACCCATAAGGCGTTTTGTGTTTATTTAATTAATTCATTATTTATATTACCGTGATCACAAATCAGTTGAGTCACAAATACTACGAAGAATATAATTAACAGTATTAACAACAATGATATTAAATGTTCGGATGTTTTATAGTTACTTCTTAAGTAGTTTTCAAAGTGCATCGAGTACAATGCTTAATAACCAAAACCTCCTCCTGCATTTCAACTTCTCGCTTCCCACCCGAGACGCGATATGACCTAATTTTCCGCCAGGTAACATTAAGCCCAACAAGTCGGAAGTTTAGAGGATTTATTTACATAAGTTTCAACTACAATAATCTCGAAACGGGAATTCTATACCACCCAACATTAGCTTGCGAGTGTGTCAGTAATTTACTGTTAAGTTAACTAAATTACAAACGTAAGCAAGATGCTCAAATAATGTGAAAAATGCTGAAATTTAATCGAATTGAAAATTTTAAATAAAATCTCCTGTAGAGTAGAGAGAGAGAGAGAAACAATCTTTATTCGGCTATCGACCTCACATGGGGTATTTCCGCCTGGTTTGTATACAGGGAGTGTTGGTGGAATGTCGTGTTAATTTTGTACTTTGCTCATCTTAAATAATTAATTTCTTGCAATCTAATCGACAGATTCTAAAAAGTAATATGTCGTTGTGTTGCAGATCAAGTAAGCTTACAAATGAGCTATCACTCAACCCACACTCCATTTTAAAAACATTGGGGTTAGATACCTCCACTGCGGCAAGAGGGTAAAACAATTGAAGATCGTTTTCTTGTCAAAAGTTGTTCCCAGTTAATTAATTAATTTTAGCGATTTCTGAAAAAAATATTTATTCGTAGATATGGTATCGTTATGGTATTCCCTTTCTCCCGGGACACCCTCTATATTATTTTTTTGTGGGGTTAGCGCACCCTATATATTAAGTATCAGACCAAAATCCATTACATTCATATTTATTGAGTTTAACGTTTTATCCATAAATTACCAGTTATGTATTTAAGGTTGTTATATTATTATTTGGTACTTATTGGTAAAAAAATATTTTTATTTTATTTTATTATTTATTCATATTTTTATTAATATTTGACAATAGAATCGAAGTCTAAGACCTTACATATTCTGATCAAACATCAAAACTTATCAGATTTCTAGATACCTGCAGCTATCTGAATGGATGTAGGATACAATATCCATGGCTGTATTTTTTTACTCGCTTCGCTCGCTTTTTTCCCTCATTCGAAGTTGTTTCTATTATTACACTAAGCGTGTGATAAAGGTGATTCAGGCGATTTCTAGAACGAATGCGGAAACTTAACAAAATTTAAGCAATAACTGAACGATTACTGAAATCGGTATTGTCTGATTGCCCACTTATAATCCCTAAAATAGAGGTAAATCACGAAAGTTTGAGGAACCCCGATCTACGATATACAGGGTGTCCAAGATAAGGATCAACAGCATGGGGATCTCGGAAGCCGTAAAAGTTACATAGACAGTAAAATTCCAAAAAAGTTGAGCAATTTAGTGGTCAGTAATATTCTGTTGAGAAAACCAGAAAATTCTGCTTACTTCCGGAGATATTTGACAAAATCCAAAATTCTTCGATATGGTTTTTATATTTTTCTGAAGTTATTTGAAATGGTATAAAAAACAAAAGGCACTTTTTCATTCAAGACAGCGTTTGTAAATTTTCAGTACAATGTTTCGTTTCAAAGAAACCATCATCAACTTATTATTTTTATATGGCTCGTAAATAAAGTACACGATGTATTAAATAGCACTTCCTATTACGAACTCAACGATTTATATCACATTATGGTTTCTCATGTTTTTATTCTGAAAAAAGGCTTGTTAATACATTTCGAACATTTTGGTGTAGTAGGCGTTGAAATGAACGACGAAGACAACATTTATTACCAAATTTTGAGATTTTAGGATAATTAAATGAACAAAACAATTCTCATAATACCACAGTAAAAAGATTATAAGTGTGCTTCTCGATAACTATAATGTTTCAATGTTTAACAACTATTCTTGCTCAATTATTTTTAGTTACTATTTTGGTACCTATTCTGGGTTTGAATTAGGTAATAATTGTTGTCTTCATCGTCATTAAATGAACAGAACAATACTCATATCACAGTAAAAAAATAATAAGTGAGAGAATAGCTATAATATGTCAATGTTTAACAACTATTCTGCTAAATTATTTTAAGTTACTATTTAGGTACCTATTCTGGGTTAAAATTATATTATATTATTTTTTCTTCGTCGTCATCATTTCAACGCCTACTACTAGAAAATATTCGAAATGTATTAACAAGCCTTTTTCTGAATAAAAAGATATGAAACCATACTAGGATATAAATAGTTGAATTGGTAATAGGAAATGCAATCTAATACATGGTGTACATTTATTACGGGCCATATAACAAAAAAGTTGATGATGGTTTTTCGAAACCAAACGTTGAACTGAAAATTTGTAAACGCTGTCTTATAGAGCTAAAAATGTGGCAATGAGAAAGTGCCTTTGGTTTTTTTACCTTTGCAAATAGCAAAAGATTTCGGATTTTGTCGAATATCTCCGGAAGTAAGCTGAAATTTATGGTCTTCCCAACATTTTCCCCAACATTACTGACCGCTAAATTGCGCAACTTTTTTGTAATTTAACCGCCTTTGTAACTTTTACAGTTTCCGAGATCCGAGATCCGAATGCGAGATCCGAGATGCTGTTGATCCTTATCTTGAACACCCTGTACAAATAAAAATATTACTTTCTAAAAAGACCTGTTTTAGTATTTTGTATTGTATGTATATTATCTGTAAGATTGTTTGATATTCACTTCAAAGTAGTTTATGCATTCAAGTGTAAAAACAAATGTCTGCAATATCAATTATGCAGGGTGTGCAAAAAGTCTGGAGTACATTCATTATTTCGGAAAAGGGAAATGTTTTTGAAAAATCCTCAAACACAAATGGTGACAAAATCATTTTTTTCAGATTTATAACAAAATTTCTATATTTGATTTTATATTATGTATTGTGATTGTATTATTTATTAAACGAAAATGGACTAAATCGAGGGTTTTTCTAAAATAGTTTTAATTTCCAAAGTAATAAATTCATTCTAGATTTTTTACACACTCTGCATAATAAATACATGGTGTTCCAAGCAAGTCATTTGTTAAAAGTAAAGTTTATGTTGTTCCTGTTCCAACAAAAATGATAAATTGATAAAATTCACACAAACATTACTAGAATATCCCAAAAAGATTAAGTTTCTATTTCATTAATAAGAGAAATTATTAATATGTTTTAAATCGTCTATTTGAAGCAAATATTTCGGAAATTATTTTTTGCCTCAAAAACCACTATAGATAAATGCTCAATAGACTTGACAAAATGTGTTCAAAATTGAACTTTTGTTCAAAAACACATCATTTACTTATTGTTATTTTATACAGATTGTAAATATTAATGGGTTCAAATTTAAAAAAAAGAATTGAACGATCAATGTCAATATGTAAAAATATATAGGATGTTCCAATTAAAATAACAAAGTTGATGGCCACTTCCGGTCGAATCGTACGTGATAGAAACACGTACGTATTTTACTTTGGGAGATCACGATGTACCATGTTTGTATGGTTCTTTAAAATTTGTATTTCACCCCATAAATCAAATTCTTGCGTGGGACACCCTGTATACGAAAACTAAACTGTGTGCTCTAAACATCAATTGAAATATTTGTTTGTTCCATTAAATAAAATAAAGGAGATGTTAAATTTAATTTTACAACAAAAAAACATGATGTCGGAGAACAGTTAACAATCTTTCCCGTTCACTTTTTCTTTCACAATCAGTTAACAATCTTGTTTTGTAAACTGTGGATTTATTTTAATATTTTTGAACTCGAATAGTTAATAAAGAGGAATATTTAAGAACTTATATTTTCTTTAAAAAATATTTGTAAACAATATTTTAAATTTAAAAACATATTTCAATTTACCATTACATACTAGAAAATCGTGTAAACAAACTTTACATATCTGACGGTTCCTTGTCCGTTCCGGACGTTGGCAACCATTCTGACAATTATTATTTTGTTTACAGCAACCCGGAAATGTTTGGTGGCGGTCATGACATACCATGTTCCAAGATTTTTCAGGCTCGGTATCCTTCTAATTCTTCCAAAACATCTTCCCCCTGCTACTTTGCGTGCAATATTGTTTGCAGTAGGAGAAATCTGCTTTCATTCCTCATAAAATGACCAAGGTATTGAAGCTTTCTGCGTTTATTGCATAATACTTGTAATACATCTCATGTACATAATCGTCAGTCATAAAATCATTATCAAATATTGACGGATATGCATTTTAGTCCAAGATATATTTTAATAACGGAAAGTTTATTAATTACCGGCGCTACATGAAGCATAATTATTTAACTGATAACTCCTGTTACCGAATTAATTCTCGTTTCGAATAACACAGCGATATAAACAAATAAGTACTATATTTAAATTTTAGCGCAATTCATTGAGTTACTACGGAAACAGTTGAGTAATTAAATTATATGAGTAATTAATAGTAAATGTAATGGGACAAATTATAACAAACGTTTTATTGTATCAAGACAGTAATCCAATTATCATCTGGAGTTGGCAAATGGAAAATTATAATTGACAAACACCTAATAGTAGTTTTCCAATAGACCAGAAGAATTGATATTGACATGCTTGCGAAATTTGAAACTTTCCTGAGTAATTGAAAAAAGGTGATAAGCTCGATGTAAAATTATATCTTCAACAATATCTTCAAATTTTATAAACGACGAATAGCAGAATAAGAACACGACGAACACCTCTTATGAATATATAGTGATCTAAGACCAGGATGATAACCAAAAGCAGTGAAGCACTAACGGAAAATTTGGCAATTTGTCAAATCAATTGTGCATATGCAAATCAATAATATATAGGAGTATTTTTAAAATTAAAAAAAACCCTGAAATTAAATTTCTATTCCATCTCAGGGGATAGGATTGATCCTTTGAGGGTAGGGGGTGCCCCACCGAGGAGAGTTAAGCCCGAAATCCACTAGTAACACCAAAACACCAATTACTACATTAATTGATATTCTTTATTATTTAATGCAATAAAAAAATGTATTCTTCCCAAATTAAAACGTGCACAGGGCTCCATGGAACTATAACACGTCGCTGTTCAAAGGAAGAGTATACGCTGAGGATATCTACAAGGAAAGTATATATGTGTCATTATAGAATAAAACTTAATGGCGCTTGATGATCGGCCTGCAAATGTATTTATTGATAATTGTGAAATGAAATATTTACTACGTTTACCTAAGCTATCCAAAATAAAGATCTTGGATAAGATTGCAGTGCTAATACTATCTACTACTATATAAACACGTATTAGCCTACCGTTTCTCTTAACTAATTCTGAAGTTAAAACTTAAGAATGAAACATTTGCGGCATGCAGTTTTTACAATTAAACATATTAATACAATTTATAATTTATACCATCGTATAAACAAAAATAAAACGTGACAGGTGAGAGGAAAATTTTTCTCATAGAATATTTAATGAATCATTGATTGTTTTTTAAATGTAAATTAAATACATGAGAAAACCTTGTACGTTGGCAGTACAATTAAGGAATAATATAAAATAACAATTATATGATTTTCATTACTTCTGCATTATTTTACTTCATTTTGGTCTATATACAATTGGTAAGATTTAAAAAAAATCGGCGCGATTTATTATTAAATTAAGTTAAGTTTGTGGTGATTACTTCCCTTTTTTGGTTTCTGGATTTTTTTAATTTAATTGTTTTATTTAATGGCGGCCTATTTCTGCTGCTATGGCTAAATACTGTCGCCAATGGGCGATCCACCACACTTGGACATTTTGCCTTCATGAATTGCGCTTCATCCTTATCGGGTTCTTCAACGTGCACGCACAACTTAACAGTACACGGGACTGCCTGCTTCAGTTACCCTCCAAAGGCACGTTGATGTTAGAGAATTATAATCGCTGCAAAATTCTCGGGCCCACGGGGTTCGAACCTTGGACCCTTTTGATTAATTTATAAATTGATATAGTTTTTGTAGTACAAATTTTAAAATATCGCGTCAAGCAACATCAGAACTGATCATGTTAGAATGTCTATCTTGTAGTATGCAACTTTCCCAAGAGAAATCGTGTAAGCTACATCAGAACTAGATATTTAGTATTCCTCATCTTATTTATATGTATTACCACTGCATCAATCGCGTTAAGTGATAATGTTGGTATTTCTATTGTGATAAGTATAATTTTATTGTTTCAACCACCATCGAGTAAAATATCAGTTTTCATGAGCGATATCAAAACATAACAATTATGTTCATAGTTCCCAGTACATGACTGTTCAAGAGAAATCGCAAACTCGAGATGTAACCTGATAATTTTTATAGTTGTTTTGCAAAATGTGTAACTCTACCGAAATCGCGAAATCAACACCTCAACTGATAAGTTTAGAATTCGTTGCCTAAATTTTGTGGGTACGGAACAACCGTAGTGAATACTGTATGTCGGTTTCAAGACAAAGTGCCTAAATTACACCGCGTATAATAATTTTGAAAATTCCTTATTCAAAATGTGTAAATGTTTCAACCAAAATCATCCAAATGATAGCAAACTGGAATGTTATTTTTTCCTTGATTCCTAGATTTTTAGATTTGATAGTCTTGATGTGACTGTTTTCAATATGCATGACCATTTTGAAACCTTTTGTGAAACAGTAAAAGAGTCAAACTACATATTACCACTGGATTTTCAAGATATTTTCCTAAACCTAAAAAAAATCATATTTCAAATTATGTTCATATATCATATGTTCATATTTCTTCATTGAAAAAATATTTTATAAGAAACAAAACAAATACCATTTAAAATATGTTAATAAAAACAAAATGATTTACTTAGTTAAACTAAACATTCTAAATACTTTACTTTAGCTTCCATAGAGCGATATTAAAGCATCAGAAGAGAAAGGTCCCGAGTTCAAGCCTTGGTGAATATCATGGTTCTCTGATGAAGTTAATCAATTCGATTTTAAATGTCGGAAAAGACATATGCTTGAATTTGATAAATTTTAATTCGTTTCAATATAAAATTAACCGATCAGATGCAATAGTGGACCCATCCCATAAGATCCCCATAAGAAGAAGTCTAATGACGTCAGATCAGGGGATCGTGCTGGCCATTCCATCGATCCTCGCCTCCCTATCCACCGATTTGGAAATATTCGGTTGAGGTAGTTCCGGACATTGATTTGGTAATGGGGCGGTGCTCCATCTTGATTTCCCAAACAGTTGAAGATAGGTATAGGACATTGTACATGAAATATGTCTAGAATTTTCTGAAGAATCCAATAATTGAATAACATACCAGGTGTTGCATTTAAAATAAGAAAGTTGGTATTGGCCACGGTCACATGACACACCCTGTATAAAAAGTTTTTGTAGAAAAAAATGCGCAACTAAAAATAACAATCGACGTGTCCGAGCGTTTTTTCGAACACGCCCCCATTTATTTATTATCGAATTTATTCCATTTTGCTGATACACAGTGTATATATAAATATATTAATTTCGTAGTACTCGTTTACACATTATCCACTAACAGTGGAACAATGATAAAAGACGAGATGGTTGGACTAAATACGAAATAATATGTTTTACCTCATCAATATTTGTAACCATGACTGTTTCAACCCTTGTGTTGATGCAATTTTTACCCCTTCCACTATTCCAGTCGTCGCAAGTTTGAAAAAGGTGCACTGTTAAGCACCGAAACGTCACTATATAATATTATTTTTTAATTTGATCAAATTTTCTGCTTTTTTATACTATCATTAAATATACATAATATGTACCTAGTACATTAAACTTAACCAGGAAATTGTTTCAAACTCACCTGACCTACCTAATCCCCAAAAATAAAACAAACAAAATATTAAAGAAAAACATAAGTTTTCTAACAACTATAGAAAACAACACCATATATAAATATATATATATATATATATATATATATATATATATATATATATATATATATATATGTATATATATATATATATATATATATATATATATATTTATTTATTTATGTATTATTTTTTTATCACTTCCCAAACTATTTGCACTTCCTCCTGAAACACCCTGTATATGTATTAAGGGCGTAACGTGGATTTTATGGCGTAAGAAGTATTTTTTATGAATACGGCGTAAGAATACGTTGAAGGCCATAAAACAAGTTACGCCCTTGGTACATACACAACGTTATGCACGGATGAAGATTTTTTAATTTGAAATAAAATAAACTAATGGTTCCACCCAAATCTACCGTTGCTTTTATTAAATTTGATACACAGATAAAGATACATTAATTGACATGTTTTTATAAAACAATAGTTATTAACTAAAGGGTCAGGAAAATGATCCATTACTTATGAGGAGCCACAGTGAAATATAAGGTACTCTAAAACTGAAATTGTTCAACACTTTCAAATTTTCTTCTGAAACTGTCATAGTCAACAATTCGTTTATATAAAAAAAATCTGTAACTTGCAACTGTCCAAATTCGATATAAATGCTTTGTTGCCCGGGATTAACATATCCATGTAGAAAACGCAACTATAAATACTATATAAAACTTACTAGAAAATAAGGTATAAATATTTTCTAGTCAGGGTGACTAGTGTGACTAGTCAGGGAAATCCATTGTTCGCGCCGTATTTCCGGAGCGAAAATTATACTTTCGCTCTGGTTTCAGAAACATTGACTTTTCCCCCACATAGTGGACTATTCCACACTATGCTATCGGGTAAACAACGATAGCCATATTGCCTAAAATCTCAGTTTTATTTTGTATCCGCTAATTGTACGGTCTTTAAAAGGTGGAAAATGAACGAAGTTGCTGAGGCTGCAGATGAAGCAAAAAATAGTATCTTACAAAAATCTCCCGAAAAACCTTAGGAGGTGTATGGAAAAACGTATAATGAGTACCTTAAATGGTGCAACATAAAGAAGGTTTCCATCGAAAACTGCTACTGTGAAAAGAGTCTTCTGGCTTATTTTTCTATTGAATCTATTGAAAGAAAGAAAAATCTCTTCGCTGTGGTCTTATTATTACATGTATTTTGCAAGTGTTTAACAGTTTCTCTTAAGTATTACATCGTTGTTTTACGTTTTTTACAGCCCATGGGCTATAAAAAAAACCTTTATGATAAAGAAATTTGTGTATGATTGTCAACTTAAAAATACGTGTGAAGTTTGAAAAATACGTTGGAATCTCTTAAGATTCGTTGTTTCCTCCACAAACTGACTAGTTTTTTTTTATTTCTCCCTAAAGATCTTAAAATCCTGATACTGTCCAAGTGATATTTATCAATATTACCCCACGTGAAACGATATATTGAACTATGTGACTTTATTTCCGCCAAAAGTATCAATTCAGTAGCCTCATAGGATTTATAAATATTATTCAATTTCAATAAGCTCCACAATTTCTGTAAATTGTGGTAATATTCCTCCACACCGCACACGATTCTAATTATGAAGAGTTGCTTTACACCAGTGTCCTTTACTTTTCTCTGTTGCGCAATTAGAATGTCATTAGTCAAATTAGTTTTATCAAAAGTAGTGCTGGAATGAGCTTCATTGTAATAATACTTTTGGTGCTATTTTATTTTAGAGATTTATGCCTTAGACATTAACATTGACATTAAAATTAAATTTATTGTCGCGATTTGACGTGTACTGACAATTACTAATCAAGTAATCAGTGTTACCAAAATGTATTATCGAATTTTAAATTTAATAAATGAAACTATGAACATATCGTTGGTATACAGGAGAAAGTGGCCAAGTCCAAAATTGAAAGATTTTGATTTTTTAACATCAATGTATCTAAAACATACTTATCTTTTCATGAGATATTGACTAAATCAATTTTCTAAGAAATTCGATTTTTTTTCTGTAAATTCATAATTGACAAAGTCCATTTTAAAAGTAAATGTACAGAAGAAAAAAATGAACTTGAAATGATGAATAATGGACTAGGCAACATTCTCCTGTATGTCAATGATAAAATACGGATAAACGCGAAACAGAAAACATAGTAACAAAAACTCGTTACAGATAGCTATTTGTGCAATAAGTTAGGAAATGTATTTTTTTCCGTACTAGGCATGGGATTTTTGAAAACATGCCGCGTACATCCTACGTGTACGTAGGATTTCCTACGTGTTGCACATATGATTTTTTCTACTAGAGTTTGGAAAATAAATTAGATTTGAATAATTTTCATATTTTAAAATTATTCAAAGTCACGATTGTCTGCTTTCAATAATGAAGAGGTTAACGTAAATAATAACCCTATTTCTACTTCCACAAAGACCTGTTCTGGAATTTCATTCACGAATTGTGAACATGTTTCTGTTAAAATTTATAATAATGATAAAAAATAACATGCACAATTTCTCTAAATTGACTCATTAATTGACTTTTAATGTTGAAATATTATTTCCGCACTTAGGAATTAAGTAATTATTTAGCACCGTTAGAAAATATTCCACTTTTCCTAAATCAAATTATTATTCAAATGTTAAAGTTTTCCAAACTCTAGTAGAAAAAAAGCTTTTTTCTAATCATATTAAAGAATCTGTTCATTTCTTATACATTTTTGATTGAGAAAGTTGTTCAGTCTTCAACTGTGGTGAAAATTGAACACTTTCTCCACGGGTAGTATTTGTTGTTGATATTAAAATTAATTGACATTGACATTTGTCATCGAATCTGTGTTTGTTCCACGTCTACAAAATATCAAGAAAAATATGGAAATTATGAATGATATAGAGAATTGTACGCGGCCAAACGTGCAAGAGGCTGCCAAACTTACAACACTTAACCTTTTGCCACAAAAGTCGAGAAAGAAATACGAGTTCAGTTACAAAACTTTCATGGATTGGCGCAGCACAAATAACACGAATAAATTCTCTGAAAATGTTCCCTTGGCGTATTTCTCCGGACTGGCAGAGAAATACAAATCCTCTTCATTATGGTCTCAATATTCTATCTAATATACATGTTAATAATAAATAAGATATATAAAAAAAATATTACAATTATTACTTAATTCTTTAATATGATCGTCATATGATTTCGTGAGAAACGGCCATTTTCACACTAGTTGAATAATATACTATTCGAGCACTCGTCCAAAAATGGAATTTCTCGTGCTGGAAAATGGTGGCTTGTATAACTTGTATTCAAATATACTATTCTTGTAACAGATAAAAGGTAATATAGATATGTCATCGTTAGGCAAGTTAGGATTGGTGGCGGCAAAAATTTAAAAAAAAATGTGTTTGTCTGCTACAAAAAATGAAAATGAATATGAGTATAGCTGAAACAAACAAGAACGTAGTGTAGAATAGTATATTTGAATACAAGTTATACAAGCCACCATTTTCCAGATCGAAATTTTTTATATTTGGACGAGTGCTGGAATAGTATATTAATAAAAGATGAATTTTTTCGATTGACTTCTCCAACATAAACTATTTCTGCTATATGAAAAAACTCATCTACTAAGTAGTATAGTTTGTTTTTTTATAAAGATCCACCACCTGTTGCCTTATCTTGGTCAAAACAAAAATCACATCAAAAATCACTACATATTGAATCGTAACTTCGTTTTCTAAAAACACTAATGGCACTAACAGAGTTGCCACTAATACTTTCCAAAGAGAAATGGTGGATCTTGGAAAAACAGACTATAGGTATTTCGAGTTTCGTTTTAATATTTGATTTGTGTCCCAGCAGCTTTACCCACCTCTGATGCTAAATTAGCCGTTTTGTTTATACTCAAATCCAAAGATAACACTGGTCGACAAATTTTGACGAATGTGTTGTCGCTTCAATTTAAATGCATTTTTCGGAAAGTATGTACTACGCATATGTACGAAATGCAAAAATAAAATTTGTTGGAAGTCATTTTTATTTGGATTTTTTACATATCCACTATTTACTCACAAAAACACGTTCTCAGTTAAAGTTAGACTAGAAAAGTGATACCGGTAACTGTCAAAATGAAATTTGAATCCAGTAGTGCCATAAAAATCATCGGAATCGGTCTTTCATCCCGACAAAAACTAAGTTACACATTTTGCAAAAATTGAAATATCACAAAAACCTGACGTTCTAGAAAAATTTCGTTGACGTTCCTAAAATCAGCAAAAAAATCAATTGCAATTGGGAAAGAGGACAAAAATTGTTTTGACCAGTGTAATTGTATTTTAGCAAGCTGGTCTATACACAAATTTGTGTCTATATTACTGCTCATTTTGCAATAAATTGAAATATCACAAAAACCTGACGTTCTAGCAAATTTTCGTTGACGTTTCTGAAATCAGCAAAAAAATCAATTGGAATTGGGAAAAGAGACAAAAATTGTCTTGACCAGTGACATTGTATTTTTGAAAGCTGGTCTATACACACATTTGTGTCTATATTAACTGCTCACTTATCTTATTTTAGATTTACAGAAATGTACGTCCTGAATTTGTAGATAATTAAATTATATTTAGTTTCGATTGTATGCTTTGTTTTAATATTAAAAAGATGCAAGAAACTTTTTTTGCGAAACCGCAATTTCTGATGCATTTAAATACCTCCTACCTTAGGTACAGTTGTGACGCTTTCCTTTTGAAACAACAGCCAAACAATGATTACATATTTATGTTTTACTTGTTATTTTATTATTTTCGCATTTCAATGGGCGTTCTGGCTTTTTCTTTTGTGTAAATGAGGCAGGAGTGTAGATCTTGCATTTTCGCAAAGTAAGCATCTACAACGAGCGTTGTTTCTTGTTACAGCTTGTAGACGAATATCCAGCTTGGACCAATCTACTGTATTTTTCTTTTGAACCAATATTATTCTTCCACAACTATCCTGCATGTACCACACAGAGAACATGGCAATTTGGAATCTGCCATTTCAAAATATTTTAGAAAATACTTAGTTATCGTTTGGATCTACGTTTGTTAATGAGGCGCAGTTTTAAGTATCTTTTTCAAAACTCAAAGTACAAAACATTCTTAATTTTGCTACATGAGTTTTAATTTTTAATTTCTGACAAAAATAATGAAAATAAAGTACAATAATAGTAACAATGATGATGGGCCAACTCGGACAACAGTAAAGAACATAAATAAAAATGACAATTTAAACTGAAATGTCAAATGTTCCCCATAACACACTATGGTAACTAAGGAAATATAATAGATGCATTAATAATCGTGTATTTTTATGAAAATATTAAATAATAACAAATTTTAACTTGGGAGAGGAAAATATGGCAATACATCAAAATATGCATTTGTTTGATTTGAAACCCCATTGGTAACAAATTTTCAAATGATACAATTGATGATACATTTATTTGGAAAAAGAATAGCAAGAAATAATTTTTAATTTATTATTCAATGTATATGAATTTACCTATTCATAAAATTAAAATATTGAATAATTTTTTAATACTTTGAAAATATTTAAATATGTTTTTAAATGTTAATATTGAAATATGTATATGAGTTTCTTGAATATGTGAGTTATGATACAACTATTTTTGGTAATTTGTATTTTGTTAACTTTTGTTAAATTTTATTTGAAATAAAGGAGTGATTTTAGTCCAAGGACGGTCGGTCAAAAAAATGTATATTGCGTAAGTGCCATTAGAGCAAACAAATTCCAAATTTGAAAATTAATCTAATAACAACAGGTTTAATCGTTTTTGACGTAATTACATAATTGCATTTTGATCGGTCCTAATGGCCGCGCTTGGCTAATGGTTGTTATTACCCCTGATTATCAAGCCAAATTGCGTATAGCCCTAAAGCGGTTTTACCTCAAGTCATCGTGGTGCAGCTTTAGATCCTCGATGGTCATGTTGAGCTCCTTAAAGCTACGTTGCGCCAGATCGTCCAGGTTGGAGTACGCAATCCTGAGGATGATGCGGTCCTTCGGTTGAAACCGTCCCTGTAGAAGGGCGACGACGTCGCCGAAGGATCCCATCTTCTCGCAATTTATGGAGGTTTTCTTGTATTCCATCTTGCACGTGCAAGGGGTGATCTCCCTGTACACCGGACAGTACTGGTGCACCCCCATCGACAGCCCCAGTATCGAAAGGAGCAGTGTGGACATGGTCAGGGTGCGCGACTGGCCGAAACGTGCCGCCGACACTGTCATCAAGGTGGCCTGTGGAGTCCTGGTCGCAGCCGAAACGAGTTAAGTGGCGCACTTCCGGAACGCTCCCTTGGTGTACACGCATACGACGACGAGGACGTCGCGCTGGCACATTTGTCGACCCGGATGTTCCGGTTTGCGGGTCGCCGCGTCCCTCTGCTGGCGTTTATCCCGCGTCCGGTTCTTGCTGCCACCGTCGGAGTTTTTCCGGTACGCGTAAGGGCGGCGTTGTTTGCTTGGACGTCGTCTCCGTCGGTTTTTGTCGTTCGCCGGGTGCCTTCTTGAGAGCGTGTCCGTTGGCCTGTTGTGTATGTCGCGACGCGCGTGTGAACGTGTTTGTACGTGTGTAATGTTTGTCACCCTATTCGCTCAGTGGTCTGATTCAAACTGATGCCTGAATAGTGGCGCCTAAATTTCCTTGCCGTGTTAGCCTTGATGTATTCAAAGACAGGCGCCAGAGATCAGAATGTGTATGAGTGTATGGCATACGTATAAAGTAATTAAGTGCTGCACGCCACTATATCTGATTGCATTCTTCAAGTTACATGCGAGATTCCGTCCGGAGATTTATTGGGAAGAGCAAAAGAAACGCGGATTGGCGCCTTCTATTCATACGCTCCAGCTCGGTGATGGCATCCAGCCTCTTTAACACACTCTCGCAGACGTGCTCACACATTCACACACACATATCACAGCACGCACACGCCCTCGGAATATTATTATTGTTGTTCTTCCTCCGCCAGGGGCGGACTAACCATAATAGCTCATAGAAATTTCACGAGGCTCGTGAATGCTTGGTTTTATAACTGTTGAAAAGTGTTGAACGGGAGATTTTGAGATGTAGAAACTTTTTTTTTAATTTATAAAATATATTTTCTCTTGAATATTATCAACTCCTTAACTTCAACTTCAGTTTTATATTTATCGTGTCCGATAAAAAGTTGTCACATACTAACATTTTTCAAAAATTAACTCAAAAGCTTCAATATCAACATTGATTTGTAAATTTTACAAAAACAATACTTTTTCTCCTATACCTAGTTAGTTTATATAGAGAAATTAAACAAAAAAGATCGGTTTGATCACGTGTAGCTTTAAATCAGAGGTTCCCAAAGTGGGCGATATTCCCCACCACCCCCCGGGGGCCTTAGTGTCGCCGTATGTTAAATATGCGGCCAAAACCCTCAACAAATAAAGTTGTATTTTATTGCAGATAATTTCTAGATACTTCAGTTGTTAACGGGATATGATGGAACTTTCGTATTTTTCGTTCTAAATACAATCTACACACCTTGAAAGTTCACTGTTCTGTTTGTCGCTGAATGATGACGAAAATGCCCTAGTTTAGTTAGCTTGAATTGAAAAAATTCCGTTTAGTAATAAATCCGATTTTTTTATATCTTGGAGATGGACATTTTGTCTTGCTTATCGAGGGTGTTTTAATTTTTTTTTTTAATTTTAGCTTTTAAACATAATTTATTTTTAATAGAGCAAAAAAAAACAAACGGCAAAATTAGACGTTTGCACTTAGGGTCTGTCTAAAGCTACATATATAGTATACTCGTACACCAAAAATCATTACTATTAATTTGCCCTTTCGACAGCTATCTATTTTTTTGTACCTGTATGTCTGCTAAATCAACCCAGTTAGACTATTTAAATTATTAAACGATAGATGTATGCACTCTCAGGTATCTATCGTTTAATTCACATTGTCTCAGGATAGGATCCATTTAATTATTTAAATTATATTTACTTAATATACAGGGTCCGTCATTTCACCTCCCGTCTTCTATAGCTCAGTTACTAATTGAGTTAGGATTTTGATATTTTGCAGGCTTTACTTGCATTCTGGGGCGTATTTCAGGAAAGTATTTTTTAATATACAGGGTGTCCCAAAAAAGTGTGAGGTCATGATGATCTATATTTTTAAATTGCATGGTATATTTTTTGTTGCTTATTTGGGTGCCCTTTGTAGATGCCTACATACCTATAAAATTTAATTAAAATTGGTTTCGTTTTTTGCACTAAAAAAATAAAAAACTGAAAAAAATCAGTTTTGCACCATTGGTTAAGAAAATTAATAAGTGATAAAAATATGCCTTGTACCATACAAGGTACGAATTAAATAAGGTATGACACTTGCGTTAACCAAGTTTTATTGATATGCATTATACAGAGTGTCCAAAATTTAGTGCCAAACTTTTCAAACTTTAAAGCACTTTATTTTTCTTATTTTAAATTGGAGCCCCTGTATATTTTTATGTCATTTCATGTGGAATAAAAGACAAACATTTTTCTTAACTATAACTCTATTGTGTCGCACAACGCACTGTCATGGCGCCATTCATTCAGGCACGCTCAATCAGATGCCAGAATACGGCCTAAGCCTAATCCAGTTAATATACAGATCAGTGGGGGTCGGTGACAAGCAATTAGAAGACTTCAAAGTTTTTCCATTTGTCTATTATTTCTAAAGCATCATCAACAAAATAATCACTTTATTTTGAAAATTCTGTGATCGGATGATGTGATATAATTAATTTTCACAATGAACATATTTGTCCCTTACAACATCCGCATACTACAAGAACACGGAATTTTCAACAAAGATTTGGTATTAATGTTTGGGGTGGAACGTTTCTCAATAATTTTCTAGACTTGCAAGTACTGAATCAATGTTTAAATGCAGATAGTTACACACAGCTCTTGGAAAATATTCAATTAGGTTTACTTAAATATCAGTAACCCTTGGGTTACTATTCTTCGTGTCTCCAGATTTTAATTCAATGAATTTATGTGTGGTGACACATAAAACAATTTTGGGCAACTTTTCATTGAAGCGAAAACTTTGAAGTCATATGTAGTTTACATTGTATGTACAAATAAAAACGTTGAAGTCTTCTTAATCCAGAATAATCGATATAGGAAATATGTTTATATAAACTTTTTTTCTTAAAATTACATGAGCTTTCATTTCAAAGTTTGTTGGTAAGCTAAAAACCACCCTATATAAATATTTGATGTGTTTATAAGATCCCTGTATTTAATAGTTATTTACGTTACCAGCTATGAAAAGTGCGATATTGCTGGACGAGTTTTAATATTTACCAAAACTCGCTTCGCTCGTTTTGGTAAATCACGTGCAAAACGTACTTAACGTGTTAAGTACAGTACTTTATTTAATTCCGTTAGAATTAATTAATCTACTATTTGAATAAAACAGTTGCTTACTATATAACAAAACCAGATCACCTTATACCTATTGTTTCTTCGGAAACATGATTGCACTGGCATAAACAAATTTGTCAGGAAACAAAAATAATTCACAAATTTAATAATAATGCCAAAAAATATCCTCAAATAGCGTTTCAGAACTAACTTATGATGTTGAAGACTCTGCTAATGTTGCCATGGGTAGTTTACTACCAGAAAAGTCCAGAAATAGATACGCTGTAACCTAAAAAAGTTTGAAGCTTGGTGGGAACTGCAGTTGCGTAATGTCTTTACATAACTAAATTACATAACTGTGTGCGTGACAGTTGTGAAAAATTTAACGTTTCATAACGACAGAAATTGATGTAAAATTTGACTTTTGAAAACGGAATGAAATTTAAAAAATCAAATCTTTAATTATGATTCTTTCTAATGTGCAGCTGAAGATGCAGTCTGTAGTGTAGGCGATTTGTGTTGAAATCTCAAACATGGCCCAATTTAAGAAAAATGAAGACAATATAGTATTGATTATTTTAACTATGGCATTTTGGGGGCAATTTTGAGGGTAAAGAAAACATTACCAATCTGCCTGATTTGTCCAAGAGTGTTTTCAGATGAAGCTATAAAACCTTTAAAAATAAAGGATCATTAGACATAAATGCATACTGATAAAAATAAGAGGTTTCTCAAATTTTCTAGCTAAAAAATGTTGGGCAGATATATTTGATGAACCGACAGTGATTGTAAAACACCGCTTATTTTAAGTGAATGTTGTCGCTCGGGAACCTGCAGGAACCACAGAAATTTTACCTGATACTTAGAGCCCTACAATTTGGGAATCTGTATGCATAAAAACTAGCTGCAGCCATTTACCTTTAAAAGAAATGTTTCGAATCTTTTTGAAGCAACAATTTCTTAGTTTTAAACACGTTTTAAAAATAATAAAGTTTTATTATTTAAAATATACAGTGTACCGAAAAAGCAAAAGAAATTTCCTGAATATCTCAACAAAGGTTTTATTTGATTTTCTAATACGCAAATTTTGTATCTTACATATTTTTTTTTTTATATTTTCAATGATAGGAAAGTTTGTGACGCTGCAAAGACTACTTCTTTACAAATCAAATTTAGAACGACTGGAATTCAGCCAATTCCCAAATTTTTTTAGCATACAAAAATTCAATGAAGACTTAGGTCGGTATCTATAGTCCGTACTTGAGCATGACTTAGACTCAAGCCGTATATTTGGTTGCGAATTTTCTATAAATGTGTATGCATCAAACACAACCAAATATACCCAAAAATACTACTTGAGTCGAACTCATGGTCATGTGCGAACTATAGATACGGGCCTTACACAAACATACACATGCATATTGTTGTAGTAGGTACTTCATACTTGAATATGATGCTCTGTATTCTGACTTTAACCGACGATTTAAGGATATTTACAAAAAATTAATATTCCCCATTCGGTTTTGGATCAGTTTTCTAGTCCAGATACAGTTCACTCTATAAAATTACTTGTCGTGCACAAGCACTGCTTCAGTGACATAAACATTCATATATGTAATATGTAACATGTAAATGTAATGTTTGTAAAGAATATGATTCATAATAATAAAAACTCAACTCAATTCAACTCAACTCAACTCAACTTAACTCAACTCGAAGAACTCGTTCAAATTACTAGGAATGAAGAGTTGAAATTTAATTTAAATACGGCTTCCAACAATTCTAGCTGCATAAGGAGATTACTACAGTGTATCCTACAGAATGGGCTACAGTACGAAAATTATTAATTGCACTTCTTTCATCGTATCTAGTTGAGCGGGTTTAGTGTGGTAACGATTCTTTTTACAAAAATTTAAAAAAACCGCCTTCAAACAGCCAATCACGATAATTTGGATGATCATCGTATCTAGTTGAGCGGGTTTAGTGTGGTAACGATTCTATTTACAATTTTTTTTTAAACTGACTGCAAAGACTGCATTCACGAAAATTTGGATGATTTGCCAAATATGGAGCCGAATATTAATAAATTGGTCGCAGCGCACCAGATTCATCCCTCGCATTAGGATATTCGTGCTATCCGGTCACTATTGTTAGTTCCATTATATAAGTTTACATTTCACTTACAAAGTTACTTAAGTTTACATTTCATTTACAATAACATTCTTCATAATATACATATGGTAGCATAAAATATTGCAATGTAGTGACATATTTATATTTGTTCGCTTAAATTAGGTATATTTTCAGTATGCGGTCAGAAATATTCTTTTGAAAAGGGGGGCGCTAGGCCAAACAAGTTCGGTAACCACTGCTGTAAATGAATAAAATTTGTAAATTCATTTACACCTATACAGGGTGTTCGAGATATCGACCGAAAAATTTCTAGGGGTGAATCAGGGTGCAAAATCAGGGTCAAATATTCCATTGCCATTTTTTATTGAGATGAATGGTTTCCTCACAAATCACTGTTAAAATTGGTGGTAAAAATTTTGAAAATTGCTAAAATTAAACGTTGATACGGTTTTTTTTTTAATCTAACATGTGAGAAAGGATGCGAAAAAATTGATCGATATGTTTTTTTTCTTGCTATAACGCCGAATGGCAGAAATTGCATTGCCACAACATTCTCCAAACACAAAAGGCTAAAGTTTAACAAAGTTAAAAGGGCACCAATTTTAAGACGGATTTAGGGGGAAACTATGCATCTGGGCCAAAACTGATAAAGAAATATTCGACTTCATTTTGCAATCACCAGTAGAAAGTTCCCTAATACTCTGTATTCAGAGAGCGCATAAAGTATTAAGACCTTGCTTTATTTTTTCGCCTGTCTAAATTTTCGAAAATCGCACAGGTCAAATTTTTTTTTTTTTCAAACAAATATTTTGAGACCATTTTCAATTTTCCATCTCTCTCTGTTTTGAAGTTATGACGTGAGAGCCATTTTTTTTTTTAAATGACAACCTATATTTTTTATTATTCATTTTGATAGTACTTTATATTATGTTTTCAACAACATGACATTTTCAATATGTAACATTTGAAAAAAAATCAGAAAAAGTGCGTTAAAGTAAAACTATTAAATTATTATTTCAATGTGCAGAATGCATCTAGTTACCATTCAAAACAACGTCAGTTAAAACAAAATTAGGAAAACAGGCTTAGATTTTAAATATTGGAATAAAACAAAATTGATCAACCTGAAAAACATTCTTATTACAATATCATCAATTACAAAAATAAGAACAGAAAAACCAAAAGAAATTTTTATCGAGAAAAAAATACTAATGACTTGTTTTAAGATAAGTTTTAAAATAGTATGAAGTCACAAAAATAATTAAAATGACGAAAAAATATTGGTTAGGGGAAAAAATCAAATTTGATTGTTGACCATTTTGTTCTTGACAGTGTGCCAATCGATGTTGAAAGGCCGCACAGACATTGAGGAAAGCTTCTGGCTGTATTTGTCTCATTTCGACTTGGATCTGTTCTTTCAATTGTTCAATTGTGGTTGGCCGGTTAAAGTATACTTTACTTTTGATGTAACCCCATAAGAAAAAATCTGAAGGGGTCAGGTCAGGGGAACGCGCTGGCCATTCAACAAAACCCCTCTGCCAATTCACCTGCCTTGGAAAACTTCGTTGAGATGGTCGCGTACCATTCGGCTATGATGAGGTGGAGCCTCATCTTGTTACCATAAGTCTTCATTTGGCATGTCGGGATCGTGTTGATTTGGGAATAGAACATCCAAAGCTGGAACGAGGTAATCTCTCAATAGCTCCAAATATGTTTGACCTGTCAACGACCCATCAATGAAAAAGGGCCCAATAATAATATCACCTACTATTCCTGCCCAATCGTTTAATTTTTCCGGAAATTGGGTATGGGCTTCCATCACTGAGGGTTGCGCTCGGACCAATAGCGACAATATTGTTTATTCACCGTTTATTCACTAAATAAAATTCTGGTAGCAAACCCTTCATCGACGTTACAGAGATTCATCCTTTGTTTTCAAAACTGAACCCTACGATCAAAATCATCTTCGGTCAGTTCGTGGACTAAATTTACTTTGTAAGGATGCCATGTCTGCAGTTTCAAAAATTTCAAAACATATGTTTGTGAAAGCTCACTATTTGCCGCAATCGCTCTGGAGGGAATATGAGGGTTTTCTTGCAACTCTAACAGCACGTTTGGCTTAACATCTTCCGGAACTGACGGTCGTCCAGTTTTCGGGCGATCTCTAATATGCCCCAACTGCTCATACTTTCTTATGATTGCACTAACAGACGTCTTAAGAAGAAGTTCTTGAAGCGGATATTTATTATTAAAATAAATGCACACTTCTTCATAGGTACGTATTCTATCACCACAACCTCTAATCATAAGAATTTCAATTCTTTGTGCCTCCGAAAAACGTCGAACCATTTTGAAATTAACTTGTGACATGATGAATCGAACGAAACGTCAATCTGACTGTGAGGAGGTAATAATTTGTTTCAAATAATTGTACTAGATTGTTTTTTAGGTTAATCAATTTTGTTTTATTCCAATATTTAAAATCCAAGCCTGTTTTCCTAATTTTGTTTTAACTGACGTTGTTATGAATGGTAACTAGATGCATTCGGCACATTGAAATAATAATTTAATAGTTTTACTTTAACGCACTTTTTCTCTTTTTTTTTTTTTTTTAATTTGTATTCATAAAGACGTCATTAACGTCGTTATAACAAACAATCTAAACAACCGTTTATGTGCAATGCTACAATATTTTATAGCAACGGACGTTAAATTTTTTGTTTTATAGCAACGGACGTTAAAAACCGCCACAGCGGACTTTTCTGTTTAACGAGATAGAGAGAATGAGATACGAGAGGACGATATAACTAGAAGAACGAGATTGCGAATTAATTATTATTTAGTTAATAATAATAATCTAAACACATACAAATTATTTATCTTTCTTTACAATACTGAAATTAAACGTACATTTATTAAAGTGTCCACTAAGCGTAATTCTTCCGTCGTCACATATATCATTCATAATCGTTTGTTCATTGCTATTAGAGACGATTCCAGATGATGTAGATGGAATGTCATCAGCAGTTTTATTCGCCGAATTTGTAATTTTCTTTGCAATTTCCATTTTCTGGTACTCCGATTCCTCAATATATCCTTCCGCTACACTCGTTGAGCGCCATCCACCAAGACTTTTTAACGCAAATACATCACCTCCACCTTCTACCAACAAAGTGGCCGATGTTCTCCGAAAACAGTGTCCGGTGTATAATTTAAAATCCGGAAGTTTTAAATATTCGGCAACTTTTTGGGGAATATTTGCTATTGTGTGTATTCCAGCTGGCTGTACAGTACATTTTCCTCCGCGATAAGTTAAAAATAACCTTGTAGTTTTAACATGACCTGGCCGCAATGACAAATACTTTTTGTAAAGCATATAACCGTTGAATCCATCAGCATCATTCGTAATTACGAAAGATCTTGTTTTGTCGGTTTTTGTCGCTCCAAGAAACACCCGTAAAAATGAGCCATTCTCTTTCACATCGTTTACCGTCAAATTGACAAGTTCTTGGCGACGACAAGCACCAAAAACTCCAAAAAGAACCACAAGCTGAGAAGATTTGATATAGGTACATCAGTTTGTCTAGCAGAAATACAGTTTACCTACCTTTGCAAATAAAAAATGGAAATCATCAGCCTCTTTCAAAAATGCCATGACATTTTCTTTAGATAATACCTTTGACTTTTTAGGTCGGTAACCTCGGGAAATATTTTTCAAAAATTCTTGAGCACTAGCATATCTAACAATTTATACAAATCTAGTATTGAATTTATACATAGCAATATTAGAACTTACTTACTAATATCCACTTTTTCCTTTACTTTTAGCACTTTCTTCAACATTGAAAAATATGACCAAAGACTAGATGGTTTGACTTGTTTCGATTTCTCATTTAAGTAAGCCATAAGGACTTGTTCCGAAGTTTTTCGAACAGACATTTTGTTGCGCCAATCGCAAAACAACTTATACGTTTTTTCGTAAATGGCAGCCGACTTCACGGGCATCAATCGACTTTGTGCTTGTGCAGCTTGCTCGATAACTTCTGGTGGCAAATCATAATCTTCTTCGATATTATCTTCGATATCTGACATTTTGTCAAATTTAATTTGTCAACAACAACACTGTTGTTATGGTTGGAAATAACATATTTCAATATTATTTTCAAATCAATATGTGTACAAATTAAAAAAAAAGTTGTATGTTACACGTACGCTAATGGTCTTTATGGACTTGGCCGGTTAAATGGCTCGGCTAACGCCTCGCCATTTAATCTTCCGGCCGCGTCCATAAACACCTATTTAGCGTACTTGTAACATAAATAACTATTAATGTTACATATTGAAAATGTCATGTTGCTGAAAACATAATGAAAAGTACTATCAAAATCAATAATAAAAAATATAGGTTGTCGGTTAAAAAAATGGCTCTGACGTCATAACTTCAAAACGGAGAGAGATGGAAAATTGAAAATGGTCTCAAAATATTTGTTTGGAAAAAAAATCATTTTGACCTTTTGAAGTGATTTTCGAAAATTTATACAGGGGAAAAAATAAAGCCAGGTCTTAATACTTGATGCGCTTTCTGTATCGTAAGAAATTATCGGATTTCCAATGTCGCAGTCCGCCCCTGCTCTTAGAGACAGTAATTTGCTACTCTCTCGTTACATATTATAATTTATGATCAATTTGCATTTATCTGCGGCTACACACATGCACTCGACGTATGCTAACTAACGCCGCATTGTTTTCTACACCTTCCCATTTATCATCTAAGGTCCTGCTGCGTCGCGTCGCCTTCTCGCCCTCGTTAACTTCTACTTCTCGCTGTGTTCTGTACAATTGCAATTGAAAGGGGCATACGACGGACTGGCGTCAACCACAAATAGCGTAAACGGAAGGATAATAACTGGTCATTATCGCCTCCAATTCCACATTATATAACGACCCCGACCCGCCGCGCCGGTGTCTGAGCCATTCCAGCAGAGTGGACGCAATTCAAGTTGCGACATCTCCAAACGCCATCAATTCCATCCGGTGCGGAAAATCGGTCGCCGTCTGCAAACGACCATTCAATCTGAAAGACATAAATCCCTCGGGTTACCTAACTGCGAAAATTATAAGACCCCAAATGTTACAAAAGAGCTGAGATTTGCGAAAACCTTTTTTATTATTTTTCTATACAGAGTGTCCGGAAAGAATAGGAAACACCCTAAATATCTACAAATATATTTTTTATTTCACTAAATCGCTGAAATATGTCAAATTTTCAATTCAAGAGGGACAACTTTTGGCAAGCAAATGATCGTCAATTGTTTAACCCCCTTGCCTATATTACTTTTTAAAATCTGTCAATTAGTTTGCAAGAACATATTTTTTATTAACTACAAAATAAACATTTCACACCTGCAACAAAAATGTTTCCTACAGCAAAAGTACATTATTATTATAATTTTTCTTCTTTTAACATTTCGGGTGTCGAAGAGGTGTTATCTTTCATTCATGTATTTTCTTTTATCGTTTGGTTCCACCGTTTCTTGTTTCTTGCCATTTCCTTCACTTGCGCATTGCTTATCCCATTATTTTTTTCCAATATGTTTGTCCCATTTCTTTATTGGTCTTCCAACTCTTCTCTTTCCTGTTTCTCATATATATTTGTTTCCCATATCTTCTTTGTTTGGTTGTTGTCTTTTCTCCTGATTAGGTGTCCCAGCCATTGTAATTGTCTATTTTCCATCTGTTTCTTAAGTTCTACCATTTCTAGTTCATTTCTGATGTCCACATTTCTGACTCTGTCTAGTTTTGTTACTCCTTTTTTGTCTCTTATCCACGTTTCACAGCCGTATAGTAGGGTAGGTACAAATAGTTTGTACATTATAAGTTTTGTTTTTTGGGATATTTTTTTGTTGTTTAGTATAATTTTGTTAGTCGCGTGAAAGGTTCTTGTCGTTGCTTGTATTCTGTTGTTTATTTCTGTTTTCATATTCCTTTCAATAATTTGTCCTACGTATTTTATGTGTTCTACTTGTTCTACTTTCTCGTTATTGATTGTAATGTTTATTGCTTCTTTAGTTTCTCCTATTTTCATTACCTTTGTTTTTGATATATTTATTTTTAATCCAGCTTTTTCGAGCTCAATTTCCCATATGTTAAATTTGTTTGTAAGTCTCTCTTATTTTGTGCGATGATTACCACATCGTCTGCGAAAATACATTCAGTTATTGTTGTGGGTTTTAATTTGTTGTATCCAATCACTGTTTTCTTTGCCTTGGTTTTAATCTTCTTCATGATTTCATCCATTGCTATTATGAACAAAATGGGGCTCAGTCCACTCCCTTGTCTCAATCCATTTATGGTTTTAAATTTCGTTGTGATTATGTCTCCGGTTCTGATACAATTTTCTCAGTTGTTATATGTGCTTTTGATTGCCGTCCTCAGTTTAGGTCCTATTTGTTCATTTAGTGTCTGTCACACAAATTCTCTTTCCATTTTATCAAACGCTTTTTCAAAGTCTACAAAGCAGATTTACAAGTCTTTTTGGTGTTCTAAGGTCTCATTATTAGGTTTATTATTGTAAATAGGTGGTCTATTGTGCAATGTACTTTCCTGAACCCGCTTTGTGATAGTTCTATTTCATTTTCAAGTTTTTGTTCAATTCTTCTTTCTAGTATGTTCTCATATATTTTTTCCGCGGCGTACAGTAGAGATAGTCCCCTATAGTTGCTGCATTCTTTATTGTCTCCTTCTTGTATATGGGCAGTATCACCGATGTCTGCCAGTCCCTAGGTGTTTCTCCTGATTTCCATTTTTTTTAATAAGCTTTTAAAAAGTTGTATACATTCTTCTCCCATGTATTTCAACTGTTTATTTTTCATTTTGTCTACTCCTGGCGCTTTATCAAGTTTTATTTTCCTTATAGCTGTTCTAACTTCATCTATATCTATTTCTTGTTCTTCTGCGTTGTTTTGTTTGTCTGTCTCATTATTATTGTTTTCTATTCTTTTTGTATTCTGTTAATCTTTTGTTTTGTCATCCTTTTCCAGGAAATATTCAAGTATTGTTTCAATCTTTCTCCAATTTCTTCTTTCTTTGTAAGTATATTTCCCTTCTCATCCTGTATTTGGTGAAGTTTTATCTTTTGTCTTTCTTGTTTCTTCTGATAATGTTGTAGAATGTCTTCTGGTTCTCATATCTATTTTTTCCATTTTTTCTCCGCATTGTTCCCAAGATGTTTCTTTTGATTGTTTTATTATCTTTTTGACTCTATTTCTTTGTTCTTTGCATCTGTTATATTCTTGTGCTGTACTCTTTTCTAGGTATTTTTTCCATAGTTGCTTCTTGGTTCTATCTTCTTTTTGTATCTCTTGTGCGATAACACGAATTAATTTGTTAAAATATAAAATTTCCAAAATTGTTATTTAGCAATAGTAACCATAACCATTAAAATAGAAAATGTATTAAATTTAATTGTATGCTCCAAAAATTTTGTATTTGCATTTATCATAAACCATCAATATTTACTCAAAGCATTCGATAACAATCGATATCAACATAAATAAAATGTATTGTTCAGTTTTATCTTTCACACACATGATACTGGTTTCATCATAAACATCATAATAACTCAACTCAAAATAAGCAAAAATGTATTGTTGACATCGTAATAATATTTAGAGTTAATTGGCCCAATTCTGTATATACACTCTGATGCAAAAAAACGGGTCATTGGGTCGTTGTTTGCAAAAAAACATATTTTTTTTAAATTTTAATGTTGGTATAGTCCTTAGAATCAAAGTTTTAGTGTTTTACAATCAAAGAGACCATCAGCATGTAGAAAAAAACAACATATGATACTAATCGGTTTATTTAATAAGCGAAAATAACATTTAAAGGTATGCGTTTCTTCACTACCTATTGCTCATTCGGCATTATGCATAGAGGATCAAGGTGGCTCCTGGGGTTTGACTTATTTGTTTTCGATGAACTGTCATTTTCATTATTAATCTCTGTTAAGTTTATTTTGCAGAAATGCATTTTCTTTCGTGTATACTTACATTATCGTTTTCGCTTATTAATGTTCATTAAATAAATAATAAGTACCATATGTTGCTTCTGTTTACATCCTGAGGGTCTTTTTAATTGTAAAACACTAAAAATTTTATTCTAAGGACAATACCAACATAAAAATTTAAAAAAGAATGGTTCTTTTGCAAACAATGACCCAATGACCCGTTTTTTTTTTTGCATCTGAGTGTATTTTAATAGCGGAGTTGGTTAACAACGTGGTTAACACCACTTTTTAGCCAATCAAGCTCTGAGTCTTTCAAATTTAACCTAGCAACGGTCAAAATGTTGCTAATGTTGCTGTTAAAATATATACCGAAAAGGGCCAATTGTCACAAAATAGCAATTTTTGTTACAAGTGCCGAAAATTAAGTGTTTTCGGATGAATCTTTGATGATTCCGGACGATTTGTAGCCGAGTCTGGAAAAGCAGACGAGTCCGAAAAAACTTAATTTTGATAGGTTATACGTACGTTTGACAAACTTTTTTTTTTGTGCACTCTCTCCAAAATGTTTACCGAATAACGTTAATAACGAAATTTCTATTGCCATCGGGGCAAAATTATGTATAAAATTGCTTTGAAATGTCTAGAAATCTGTACCTTAGCAACACGTTTATTGCTGGTGAAGTTTATCACATATTATTTAATTCATTCTCTTATTAGCCAATCACAATGTGAGTTTGGACCAAGGAACACGATATTTTTACGAATATTTTGAATATTTTGATTGTTGATCGGTTGTCTACTTACGTGCATATATTGACAAACTATACTTCAGAATTAGAATTCGTGTCAGAGCAAACATCAAAAATGAATCAAAGCGAATGAAAATGAAATGTTTCAAAACTGTTATATTTGAAACGACGCAACGTTGGATATTTTTAATAATCCCCTGGCCGGGATTGCAATTCATAAATCATATTGTATTCATTAAATAATCTGATCAAATACCATTCATGAATTAAAATTTAGGATATTTAACTGTAGCGTGCTGCATAGAAAAACTCGTGTTAATTTGTCAGAAAATCACTCGAGCGCTGCGCGCTCTCGTGATTTTTTAACTGACAAATTAACACTCGTTGCTATGCAACACGCTATCGTAAAATAACCGGCATTTTTATTCATTTATGGTATTACTACAGATAATACTACGAATGCGTCTAACGTTACCGATCATTTTTGTGAGTGCATTTTTGCGCATTTTGAAATCACAAAAATGCATTCACAAAAATGATCTAGGGAATATTAGATGCATGAGTGGTATTCGGAAGAATATTGCTTAATTTTATAAGAATGCTAATTAAGATTGAATTAAGCCCTTTGCCTTTATAATAGGATGTATGTATAACGCTATGAAATTGTACCAGCCTTTTTTTAGGCAACTTTAGCCCTTTTCCTAGAGCGGGTAATCGAAATAAATGTCCTAATAATTATTTTAATGAAGTACCTGTGTGACAGTGACGGTAACATCAAAGCGATCATTCGAGCTAGGTGCGAATTAGTGGTAATTTTTCTTATCAAAAATATGATCACTAAATAGAAGGCTGTTGAGTAAAACTTCACAAATGTCAGGTGAGAGAAGAGTGCAATATTCAATAATAAATTGTCGTAAGAGATTTTCAAATTACATTTCCCCCAACAGAAACAAATATCCACCTGGTTTATTGCCTCATTTAACATAAGAGTTATAGTTAAGTAGTTTATGTATTTTATTCGGTTTTAAGTATATAGCATTGTAATCTTCCGGAATTATCATATATAATACAACGAGTGGAATCATGACTATCGATAATCGCGTGAGTTGGGACACGAAACATGTTTTCAAATAATAATTCCACGAGTCTGAAAGACGAGTGGAATTATTTCACATGTTGAGTGCATCAACCAATGCGATTATCAATAGTTACGATGCCAAGAGTTGTATTCGTCAGATTATATCACGAATGAAAAATATAATACTTTTATAAATAGAAATTTATTTATTATGTTGCAGAACTCGGTAAATTGGGCCCAAATATACTTTTGAGATCTTGTAGTATTAGATGGTTTGTGGTTTTGTATGTTTTCTTCAATACTTTTTAAGGAAGAATCACCGAAGCGCGACATTTTGTTAAATTGTGACATTTTAGTTCACAGTATAGCACACCAGATGTGCAGAGGACCAAGTGTGATTATCACTTATTAGTCAATTCGAGTTCTGATTATCAACTATTAGGCGGTCGCTAGAATAGGGAAGAAAAGCATTATGAGTGTTGTAATCTACTTAAGCAATCTAAAATAATGGTTGTTATAAAAACTTTTATGGACAATGCCGAAAATATGGTATTTTGCGTACTCAACTGAATCCGCAATATAGTAATTTTGTAAAGCGTTTACCAAAGTAGTTATTTTTGATTCTAGATTGCGAAATTGTTTTGCATTCGAAAACACAATGGACTGGACACAACGTTCTCAAACGTTGTGTCCAGTAGTGGTTCATAATGAAACTCTCCAGGGTAGATAAGCACTGCTTTCTCAACCTCGCTAGAGAACAGCTCCGACTTATCACAGGCGTTCTAAGTCTTACAGGACACTGGGACATGAACAATAATATGCACCTTACTGACCGCAGAGAATGACCTCACATGCAGAATGTGTGCCGAAGACGATGAAAAACCAATCCACATACTATGTGGAGTAGTGCCCAGCACTAATAAATCTGAGGATATCGATCTTAGGGAACGCGACTCCACGACCGAAAGATATCCTCAATATGCCGGTAGGCTGCTTCCAGAAATACCTCAGGACAGTGGACATATGAGTAACAAGCAAACGGAGCACAAAAAGCCGAGAGCTTAAGTGCTACTGGGCCGCAGAACCAGAGCCGATAATCCCAATAAAAATATCAAAACGCTCTTTAATGGGATAAACCACCTTTAGTACTTTAGTACCAGTTACTTTTGTAGCTGGATTTGTATTGCTGGAATGTTAGGTTGAGTGATAGCTTACTTAATTTGCAATACAACGGTGTCTTTCTTTTTCAACTCTGTCGATTAGTTTGCCTGAAATTATTTTTTTAAGGTGTATAATATAATATATGGTATATTATATATATGGGGTATAATGGGTATAATGACCTATGATTATCTTGGACTTTTCCCACCTTAAAGAAATTACTTCTAGCAAACTAATCGACAGAGTTTAAAAAGAAATACACCTTTATATTACAATTTAAGTAAGATATCACTCAACCCCCACTCCAATTTAAAAAAATTGGTATACCAACCTGCGATAAGGTGGTTAAACAATTGAATATCGTTTACTTGCCAAATGTTACATAAAAATTACGTATTTCAGATATTTCGTGAAAAAAAATTATATTCGTATATATTTAGGGTACTTCCTTTCTCCCGGGAACCCTGCATACCTAGTGTCAAAGAAGCCTGGAGTATTAATTAACTTCATACGGATATTAAAAATATTTTTGAAAAGGCTTGGACACGTCGATTTTAGTTTTGAAAAATGCATATTTTGTCATAAATCTAAACATTTTGTCATCATTTGTTTTTCAGTTGCCATAGAAACCTAAAATCCAAAATTACAGTTATGAAAAACAAGTTTGGGACGAAACATTTATGGTCGTAGGTTCGGTTTAGCTTGTTCTTTCACCTGAACTGCACATAGTATACATTTTCTATATTAGATGTAGAGGAGGGATGATCTCAAAGAGTTACATACCTACTTGGTGACACAGATATTGTGAAACTGCAGTATTAATTTCTTCTTCTTCTTCATGTGCATATCCGATTTCGGATGTTTGCGATGAGCATGATTATCTTCACTTTATTGGTTGCTATTCTGAAGAGCTCGTTCGACGTCTTCCCGTACCACGCCCTGAGATTCTGCAACCATGAAATTCTCCTCCGTCTCGGCCTTCGTTTGCCGAGTATCTTGCCTTGAATGATGGCTTGTAACATGGCGTATCTGTCCTCGTTCCGCATGATGTGGCCTAGATATTGGAGTTTACGGGTTTTGATGGTGTCCATGATCTCCTTCTCGTTCTTCATCCTGCGGAGGACTTCGATGTTTGTTACCCGGTCTTTCCAAGATATCCGCAGGATACGTCGATATAGCCACATCTCAAAGGCTTCAATCTTTTTTGTTGTTGCTTCATTTAGTGGCCAGGACTCGACTCCGTAAAGTAATTTTGGGAATATGTAGCACCTCAACATGCGTACTTTGATATCAAGATGGAGTTCGTGATTTTTGAAGAGGTTATTCATTGTATTGAAGGCAGCTCGAGCTTTCCCTATTCTACTTTTTATCTCTTGGCTATTGTCCCAGTTTTCGTTCACAAGTGTACCTAAGTATGTTGTATGTCTCACTCTCTCTATTTGTTGATTGTGAACGTAGAGATTTACATAGCCTATATTTTCTTTGCTTATGACCATGAATTTTGTTTTGTTGCTATTGATATTAAGTCGATATTTTTCACTAGCCGCTACAATTCTGTTCAATAGTATTTGGAGTCCTTCAAGAGAGTCAGCGAATACCATTGTGTCGTCGGCATATCGTATGTTATTCAATCTAGCTCCGTTCAGTAATGCCTTCTTCTATGCCTTCTAACGCTTCTTTAAAGATCTGTTCGGATTATAAATTGAACAGAATCGGGGAAATAATGCGCCCCTGTCTTAGCCCTCTAGCTATTTCAATGTCTTCTATTTGTTCCTCTTCAATTTTCATGGATGCCGTCTGGTTCCAGTTCAAGTTGGTGATGATTTGGAGGTCTTTGGCATCAATTCCCACTTGTTTTAGGATGTCTATCATCTTATGATGTTGCACTCGATCAAAAGCTTTCTGATAGTCAATTAGGCATACGTAGATATTGCAGTTTACGTCTCTAGATCTTTGGAAGAGCACCTGTACTGAGAAAAGCGCTTCCCTTGTGCTTACAGCGTTGATGAATCCAAATTGATTTGCGGAGATTTGTTCTTCACACTTGTTATAAATTCTGTTATGTATTATTTTTAGGATATTTTGAGGAGGTGACTCATGAGACTGATGCTTCTACTATATTCCTCGTACTTTTTTTTGCTCCTACTTTCTTTGGTAATACGATGAATTCCGACTTCAACCACTCTTCTGGTATGCTGCCCGAGTTGCAAATTCTGTTGAATATGTTGGTGAGTATTTTGATGTGCTTCTCACTTAACAGTTTCAGGATTTCAACTTGTATGTCATCCGGCCCGCCGCCTTCCCATCTTTCCCATTCGTTTTATTGCTACGTCCGCTTCCTCTTCCAAGATGTGCGGTCCCGTTTCTCCTTCGATGATTAGTGTTGCTATTCTTTCTTCATCTTCAAAAAGTTTGTTGAGATCTTCCCTCCACGTTTTCTTCTTGTCTTCTAAGTTTATGAAAAAAAAAATTAATTTTAAACATTGTAAATCAGTCAAAATCTTAAAGTCAAACAAAACGCTTTGTTTACTTCTATTAGTTCTTTATTGTTAGTTAATAAACAATTCAGTTATAACTTATAATTTACATTTCTTTTAACATTAGCAACATCTCATAACAGCCGTCTCACAGACGATTTAGTTTTGCAGTCAAAATATGTTCACCTGTTCTGATAAGCCTTTCTACTGGCACAGAAGTTGACAAAACTGTATTATACACTTTAAAGTTTTCATGAATGATATTATATTTCCTCAGGGATTGCAAATGTTTATATTTATCTTTCAAATATTGTAAAAATTGCATCATATATGCAGAAGAAGTGTTTTCATATTCAAGCTGATCACCTTGTTTACTTCGAAAATTTGCAGTACATGCCAATAATTTGAAAAAAAAAACTGTCAACATCTATATCAGGTGAATCGTCACCTGACACGCAAACACTTCTATGGATTTTTTCCATCCCTGGACAAATAAAGTTTTTAAGGTGTTACAGCTATCATCACTTGGATCCAACCACCGTGACTTAAATTTTGGCAATGATATGGTTGCCAATATACAGTGTGTGCCTAAAGTATTTTGAAATTTTTTGAAACCTGGAAACATCCAGGTTTTTGAATATCTTTAACATCACTAGTTTCTCGAAATTTAGATTCAATCTTACAAACTATAGATTGGCTGATGGGCCAATCGGATAAATCGAGTTTTTTGCACATAACTTTCAATGTGTTAGGAATTGCGATAGAGTTGTAATTAGGAAAAATGTTTGTCTTTTAATTCCACATGGAATGACATAAAAATATACAGTAGCTCCAATTTAAAATAAGGAAAATAAAGTGCTTTAAAGTTTGAAAAGTTTGACACTAAATTTTGGACACTCTGTATAATGCATATCAATAAAACTTGGTTAACGTAATTGTCAGACCTAATTTAATAAGTACCTTGTATGGTTTTATTAACAAGGCATACTTTTATCTCTTATTAATTTTCTTAACCAATGGTGTAAAACTAATTTTTTTCAGTTTTTATTTTTTTGTGCTAAAATCACTGAACCGATTTTAATAAAATTTTATAGGTATGTAGACATCCATAAAGGGCACCCAAATAAACAACAAAAAATATACCGTGCAATTTAAAAATACACATCATCAAGACGTCACACTTTTTTGGGATACCCTGTATAATCAAAAATATTTTCCTAAAATACGCCACAGAATGCAAGTAAAGTCTGCAAAATATCTAAATCCTAACTCAATTACTAACTGAGAAAATGTTGATCCGGTGAAATGACGGACCCTGTATATTGTGCATTAAATAAATCGCTGGGATCCGATGAGATTTTTTTTTTGTGTGTGACAGTTAAATGTGTCATTATGCTTAAATTGCAATAAGAGTTTTGTACCGATCAGGCTAATAGCGGACGGCTTATTATAGCGCGCGGGGTTATTGTTTCTTTCAACCTCAAGCACTTTGAAAAACTAAATCTGATCTGATGACGTTTTTGCTTCATTTTTCATGATTTTCCGTTTTTCACTTTTAATTGTCATACTCGAAAATTTCTTATGTAACATGGCAACATTTTTATACTGTTTCTTTGACAATGAAAAGATCTCTCAAAATGAAGAACAAAAATGGGGGGTTGTCATTTAAAAAACAATGGATGACGTCATTACTCAAAAACAAATGATGGTTGAAGATCGACTGTCATGCCAAAATCTATATTTTTATCAAAGAAAATCGACGTGTTCGAGGATTTTTTTCCAAAATTTTTCTGTTTTAATGAAGTTATTCCATACTTGAGGTGCTCACTGTATATTGTTTACTGTTAGGATGTTTTAAATCCAAAATACTATCGAATCGTTTATTTATTTCACCCAGGATTGCAATTTTAAATGGTTCACAGAAAACTATATGAGTAAGTGAAATTAAGGTCTTCTGAATTTGTATTAAAGAAGGTCAAGCGTACTAAGGAAGCAACTATTTTCTGCTAGAGTGTTAGCTAAATTCCATTGACTGTAGTTTAGGTCTTTTCAGCCGTTGAGTTCAGCATAGTCAAGTTGAAAGTAAGTGTGGATACCACTTAGTGAAACATGATAATTAGGGTAAATCAATATGATTTACCTTAACTGTCACAGTCAATAAGTTTCATCTCGTAAGACAAGAAACAAGAAGTTTGTAATTGCAAATAAGTTCATTTTCATCCGATGAACATGTTGATCGATGGAAAATATTCCACAATGCAGATCTATAAATCGACGCATATGAATATGCGCATGTATAATGTATCTTTGAATGTATCTTTGTATAGATACTAGTTACACAAGAAAATGTAACTTCAGATACAATTATTAAACCGAAAATTAAAGCTAACTAGTTTCTCTTTCAGTTACAGTAAAAGTATCTAGATACTGTATCTAGTTTCTGTTACAGCACTGCCCCTGTGTATGTACTGTGTTATTTTTAGTTTATTATTGGATCAAATAATAAACGATATCAATTAAAGTAATACATGTATTTAATATAAAAAAAAAATTATATAAATAGTAAAATAAAAACAATTCTTGAAGGAACAATAATTAATTGCCAATAATTACTAAAAAATTAATATTAAATTGCCTAAATATATATTTTTTTAATAAATAATAATATTCTTTTAATATTGAATTAAATCTAAATTTTAATTTTAATCTCACAATAATTATTAGTCTTGTCCCCAGATATGGGGAAAAAAATTAAATAAAATTAAATAAATTTAAAAATAAATAAAAAAATGATTTTATTGCCAAATACCTGTGACGTTCGGGGCCCCGGGCCAATACCCAATTTAATTTGGCCATACAATAACGAGCCACTGTATAAATACGAAGTAGGTAAATAGGTAGGTAAGTAATGAGATTGGTAGCCTAGCGTTCTACCTGGCAACACTGTTGGTTTTTCGTTTAGTGGGAAGGCAGAGCAACGTCTGAGGAGTCTTCACTAAGAGTTTGAAGTACCTGCAGTCACTTTGTAGTTCGCTATGAAAATTGTGACATTAATTCAAGCAACGGTGACTTACCAAGTACGTTTTAGACATGTGCATAGTATGACGGAAACGTTTTCAAAACTTCAACAGGTCTCTGCAGACAGTGTTTTGTCAACGCCCAGGTTTTTAGGTGGTTGAAGGTACGTATTCTCATAGGTCAAGACTCAATAGATGAACCTTGCAGCCAAATGCCTTCAATTGCTTCAATCTTGTGTGTTCTGATCGTCGGCAGACCATCAGAATGATCGGAGAAGTGTTGAATTTTACACACTCGACCGTTCATCAGATTTTAACCAATGAATCCAAGAAATTGAATGAACCCATCAAGAAAATTTGTGCGAAAATGATTCTCAGGAACGTGTAAATATTGGTCATTTTTGGCAAGGAAGAACATCCCTATGGCTCCGCAGCGCCCTTACACGCCCTATACGACCCTTAAGATTAAGGAACAAGATTAAAAATTCACCTCAAAGGGCACCATTTTGAGACATTGGAGAACACAGTAATGGCAGTAGCTGACCATCCGTTGTCGGTTCCAGTACCAGAGTAACAGCGGTGCTATGAAGGGTGGACATACCATCTCCATCTCTGTATTTTTCCTTGCCAAAAATGACGAATAATGACACGATCGAGAGAACTAGTTTTCCACAAATTTTCTTCGCCTCTTAAGGCAACTACATTGAAGGAGACAATGTGGAATTGTAATTTCAATTGAACACAAAAATGATAAAATTCAGTCTCTTTGCCTTATTTACACACCTCGTATATGGCGAACAACGACAATTTGCAGAAAATAAAAAAATATCTCCCTTGATTTATAACGAAACTTAGATTAGTGTTAATCAGGTATTGCTGACAATTTTCAAAGGCGATTTGTATTACACGATCAGCAATAAAACTTGATTGGCTAGGTTAGAATGCATTTTGTAGAAACTTAATTATTTGAATAGTTTTTCAAGCTATACGAAGTATGCATATCAGGGTGGCCCACCTATCCTCGCTCTTGACCATTGCATAGCCATTTGAAAATAGCAAAATTCGATCGTTGTTTCAGAACACCCTGTGTATTCAACGTGACTCCAAATATTGTCAATGTTTTGGCACATTGCTTGGGTACTTGCACATTCAGATTCTTTCATTGATCTCTTAGAATTAGGTTTTGCTGATTTTTTTTTCCAAGTCCATGATTTTTCGTTAAATTTTATTATAATATTATTAACTTGGCAACGTTGCATCTGATCCCTAAAAATAAAACCAATTTTTGAAGCCCACATGAAGCAGATTAAAAAAATGAAAGAATATATAGAGTGTTCCATTTTAAAATGAGATCAAATGTTGTGTCCCGGATTTATGGTACACTCTGTATATTCTTCAATTTTTAGAATCTGCTTCATGTGGGCTTCGCAAATCATTTTTTAGTTTTAGGGATCAGGTGCAACGTTGCCAAGTTATTCACATTTTCATCAAATGTTACGAAAAAGCATGGACGTGGAAAAAATTCAACAAAACCTTATTATAAGATATCAATGAAAGATTCTCGGTACGCAAGCAATGTGCCAAAACATAAACAATATTTGGAGTCACGTTGAATACACAGGGTATTCTGAAACAATGATCGAATTTTGCTATTTTCAAATGGCTAAAACTTATTGAGAATGATCGTTGTTTACCTATTAAAAAGTATTATTAGATTACAGTCCATATGCTACCATTGAATAACTCTTGCATATGCAGATTCTTTCATTAATCTCTTATAATAAGGTTTTGTTGAATATTTTTCCACGTCCACGATTTTTCGTTAAATTTGATTAAAATGTCAATTACTTGGCAACGTTGCATCTGGTCCCTGAAAATAAAGATGATTTAGGAAACCCTCATGAAGCAGATGATCTTGACACTATGTACATTCGAAAATAATTTTAAAAAGTAGCACATCAAGTGCCCAATAACTTCCAATCAGATTTATTCCTCAGTTTTCATTAGTCTAGCAGCAATGGTCCGAGCGAGGATAGGTAACCCTGTATATGACGGCGGTTAGGAAAGTAACTGCCGTTTTACTATAAATAAAAATCCCTCATAGATACAAAGATTTTATTACGTGCCTTTTAAAAACTAGAGCTTTCCACTACTTTTTAGGAAAGACGGAAATTAAATTCAAGCACTTGTCACAATGTTTCGCCAATTTGCAAATCCTTTCTGGATAAAATTCTGTCGCCTGAGAAAGAAGATCTTTATTATCATAGAAGTACTGGGGCCCAAGCCTTTCTCCATTAGGGTGCTTCAAAAATGTATGGAAAAAAATGTTGTTTAATTTCTGTAAATTTCACCCTCTCACTTTGTGTCACTATATATAATGATACAAAAAATAGTGATATTTCTTATTAGAGGTCACGCAAGCCAATTGAAATTTCGCAATTTTGACAAAAATCGACAAAAACCGTGTGCAGATGATACTGCCTTAGTTTCCCATGTTCGCAATTTAAAATCTGTAATTCATCAGCTTCAATACATCACAACTCGCACAGAAACCTGGTTAAATAACTGGCACCTCCATGGCAATCCACAAAAATCACAACTTCTTATCGCAAACCACAAAATCATGTCCAACTCTCCGCACATCACCATGCATAACGATATAATAACTGCTAAACCAAACATGAACTACACAGCAAGATTAGCTTCCAAAAGTACTGTGCATTGATAAAGCAAAAGGAAAAAACCACAAGCAAAATATTTCACATCATCACCTATAAAAATGAAGGCATCAGCACAAAAACATCTTCATTCCTATGGAAAACATTATGTAGTCCACTGCTTGACAACGGTCAATCGCTCAATCATATTTTCCATCTGCAAACCATCAACCCTCGACCATCTTTATGTTGCTAAAAGAGGTCCCCTTCGCATTAGCACCAAAATCCGCAATCCCAGAAATCCTCTTCACAATATTAACAACGAAGCTCTCTACCGCCCCACCCAAATACTTCCCTTGTCACTCAGACACGAAGATCTCCTTAATAGATTCACCCACAAAACAACTAACCATCCCTATATTACACCCTTCAGCCATACCCAAAACATTAACCAAACTCCTAAATTCAAATATCCCTCCCAAACATTGTACGAAAGACTGACAAACCATCAAGACAGTGTCTAACTCAGAAACTAATACTAAACAATCATTTATATCCACAACAGTTCACGGGTTAAAAGACTAAAGTCGATAACCCATTCCATATATCATGTATCACATCATATGTAAATGTAGTTATGTTATGTATGCATATATATCATATCATTTTATGTATGCATATCATGTATATGTAAATTATGTGGAATAAATGTTCATACTACTACAACTCGACGGAAACGTAATTTAAAAAAAATACATTTTTTACATCTATGAAATAGAAAAGACAGCTCAGACAGAATAGGAAAAAAAATCAAAAACAAAATGATAAAACCTATTAAAAACATATGATAAAATAACTCAAATACTTAAATAAAAAGTATATTGTCTCGCTCATTAGTTGTGAAACGCTATTTTAATTTTTTAACTGTTAAAATAATCGTTAAAATTATGACATAACATAACACCCTTTTAAAAGTAGTATTATTTGGCATGATGGCATTATACATTATCTTTCATCTGTTTATTCTGCAAATTTTCAATAGAATTCGATGGTGTTCCGCGACACCTAAATTCGATTGAGCTGAAATTTTACATAAATAATATTTATGGATATCCTCACGAAATGGGAGGGTGAGGAAAAAAAATTCAAATCCTAATTATTTTTTTTGAAACACCCTAATCTCCATGTGACTGAATAAATGGAAATCAGATGGAGCCAGGGCCCACCACTCCTCTATTCATCATGAATGTCCGTTCTTCCATCTTTAATAAATCGGATCACTGATGCACAACACCTTCCCTGATAATGTCTGGGCGACGATTTTTGAGAATTTGTTTTTGAATTTTTAGAAATCTTATCATACATGCACCTATAACTCTGATCTGACAAATGTAGAAGTGACTCATATCGGAAGATGAGCGGGTGGGGACGCAAATTTCATAGACGTGCGCTCGGTGAGTAATTATTTCGTTTGATGGTATTATATCTACGTGGTATAAATTGTAAAGAAATGTAATGTAATTACGGAAATTAAATACTTACCAATTAACAGTTTTTCACTTTGCGAAATTTTGTCTTCAAAAAGACAGATTTGCATAAATTTGGTAATCACGAATTATAATTTCTGTTCTATACTCCACCTATGGATCCTGTCTAAGAAATGTTCGCCCTTTATTTTATGCCATGAAGAATATAACGCATCGGGTATTTTCGGGCGGTATAGCAGGTTAACAATCGGTTCGACTCGGGGGTGCACAGTCTCCGTATGTACTAAGTAATAGTAAGAATGCCTGTATCTGAAACGGCAAATCATTTTTGCATTTAAAATCACAGGACCCGGATATATCTTGCTACCTGCCTCATAAAGGCTGTGTACCGATACTACCGATGAATCACTTCTACAATTTTCCGACTCGGGTATTGCGTTTGGCGGTACTTTTTATTGCAGTACTCACTTGGTAAGGTTATTGTGAGCAAACGCACGGCAGTACGATGCTCCCACTAGCACAGCTGGAAGCTAAAGAGTCACACATTATAATAAACTACTCAATAACGCCGGTTAGTTTCTGAACCGCTCTCGTAAGTATATAACTTACGAGCGAAGTAATTATACCTAAGTACGCAAAATAATTACAACTTTTGTATATTTCGGATTTCTGCAAATATTTATTTTAAACAATCTCATCATTCGATTTAGCTCATATATTCCGCCTCGTGTCTCCCACCCCCAATTAAAAGTAATGAGTGTGAAACGGCGCTAACGCAATCTGCATATGATTTCCAGATAATTACCGAGCGAGAGCGCTCATTAAATTTTCGTCGGAAACTTTCCGCGTCTACCGCGGACGCGCCGGTTAACAAGTGCCGGCGATTAATTAATACGACCGATTAATTAAAACTTTGATCGCTAATTGCACGGGTAATAAACGTAATTGGGGTCCGACGCGGAAAATCGTCGCGTGTAATTTTCTCCGAACCGGTGCGCTATCATCACGTGCGAGACGAGCAAACACTAAAAAAATTGTCGATCCTTTGGTTGTTAGTTATGGGAATTAATTAGTTCTCGACTTAAATGGTGAAAAAATTAATCTTGGGATATGCGGATAATTATTAAGATTAATTATTAGTTGTTAATAATTATTTACATGACATATTTGTACATAATTATTGTTATGTTTCTGATGTGTGTATTATTTCATATGTAGATATATTTTTAAACATTTCCACTCTATGGAAAACGACCACACATCTTCACTTCATTCTAAACAATCTATTATTTACTTATTATTATAGTAAATAAATGTTTTTTTGTGAAAAAGGTGTTCCGTATTTGATTTTCTACAATACTTTCAGAAGCTCCACCTCATCGTTTTTCCAATCTATTACACAGCCCAACAATTTTGAACGGTTTTTAATGTGTGCATCATTGGGCTTATCGTGCGGTAGTCGTAACAACGCTTATCATTCGCCTTTTATGGAAGAGTTACAAAAGCTGGGAACAGCCAGTCATTTGGTATATTTCCTGTCTTGTATATTCTATTGAACAGTTCTACTAGAATATGGATCTAGTCTTCCTCTGTTAATTTAATAATTTCCGATGGCATTTGGTTTGGATCAGGAGCTTTCCTGTTTTAAAGTGTCTTCGGTGCATATAACTTTTAGTCTTTTCTTACATCTGGGACCAAATCACCTTCTATATTTTCAAAATTAGTTTTCAGTGCTTATCATTCACCTTTTTTGGAAGAGTTACAAAAACTGGTATTAGCCAGTCATTTGGTATAATTCTTGTCTTGTATATACTATTAAACAGTTCTACTAGAATATGGATGTGGTCTTCCTCTATCAATTTAAGAATTCCCTCTGGCATTTGGTCTGGGTCTGGCGCTTTTCTGTTTTAAAGTGTCTTCAGTGCATATAACACATCGTCTTTTCTTACATCCGGGCCCAAATCACCTTCTATATTTTCAAAGTTAGTTTTCAGTTTCTCATCCTCAAAAAGTTGTTCAATATAATTCTTCCATATTTACACTTTATCTAGTTCCAGTTCCAGTTCTATTTCTATGACTATTTTTCCATTGCTGTCGTGTATTAGGCTGTTTCGTTGGTATTAGGCTGTCGTGTTTTGCTTGTAATTCTTCAATTTCTTTACATCAGCCTGCGGCGGGACCACCGGCAAATACAAATACGGATACATCATTATATCATTCTTTCATTCTCATCGCTCGCTTTACTTATTGTCCGTTCAGCGCGCTGTACTCTGTGGGTAAGTTACTTTCAAGCGGAGATCCGCATATCACGCAACCCCCGATTAGAGTTTAGCGTTGGTACAACCTTGGCTGTTTCCGGGAAAGTCCCTCAATTTCGCATTTTTCCATCGCAGGTCACTGACGCGGCTAGGGCCACCCTCCGTTCATACTTGTTTCATTCATTATGTTCATCTTCTTCTTCTTCTTCTTCTTCATGTATATATCCGATTTCGGATGTTTTCGATGAGCATGACTATCTTCACTTTATTGGTTGCTATTCTGAATAGCTCGTTCGACGTCTTCCCGTACCACGCCCTGAGATTCTGCAACCATGAAATTCTCCTCCGTCCGGCCTTCGTTTGCCGTGTATCTTGCCTTGAATGATGGCTAGTAACATGGCGTATATGTCCTCGTTCCGCATGATGTGGCCTAGATATTGGAGTTTGCGGATTTTGATGGTGTCCATGATCTCCTTCTCTTTCTTTATCCTGCGGAGGACTTCGATGTTTGTTACCCGGTCTTTCCAAGATATCCGCTGGATACGTCGATATAGCCACATCTCAACGGCTTCAATATTTTTTGTTGTTGCTTCATTTAGTGTCAAGGACTCGACTCCGTAAAGTAATATTGGGAATATGTAGCATCTTAACATGCGTACTTTGATATGAAGATGGAGTTCGTGATTTTTGAAGAGGTTATTCATTGTATTGAACGCAGCTCGAGCTTTCCTCATTCTCCTTTTTATTTCTTGGCTATTGTCCCAGTTTTCGTGCACAAGTGTACCTAAGTATGTTGTTTGTCTCACTCTCTCTATTTGTTGATTGTGAACGTAGAGATTTACATTGGCTATATTTTCTTTGCTTATGACTAAGGACCGGATTTATATGTAAATACATATTTTTCCCTAAGCTAGATAATATCATTTACTAACTAGTATTACACTTTTTGAGGCATTTTGAATTGATTTAAGCCAATTTTATTTTATATATTTTTACATATTTCAGTAAAATTACATATATTTACATATTTACATTTTATTTTACATATTTTCTTACATATTTCATAAAAATTCAATATTTTCACGTATTACGCAGTGTGATTCACGCTGATGTCCCGCCGATGCGTGATGCGCTGGGCGCAGGGTACTATCAGAACATGGTCGAAGGTTTACGAAACAATACGATCATTTAATTTCGCGAAGACCTGACAACAGGTGGCGTCGGCGTCCCCTACGCTCAGTTGCATAGATTTTGTGGTGTCAGGTGCACGCCCAGTGCCTACAGTATTCGATATGCCGAAAACAGCGAGTACAACAAAAGAGCTTGTATCCAGGTACCTCCGTGAGTTCCCGAATGAAACTTTTAAAAGTGATGATAACATTTTGTATTGTACAAGTTGTGATAAGCAGGTGTCTGTTTCACAACGATTTCAAGTTACACAACATATCGCCACCGCAAGACACAAGCAAAACAAACAAAGATAGTCAAGCCTTATACAATCTTTCATAACAGCTTCTGGCACTGCCACGACAAGTACTGGTAAATCACCTTTTAACACGGATTTGTGCCGCGCATTAATTAGAGCTGATATCCCTATGCACAAAATCAACAATCCCGCTTTCAAGGGTTTTTTGGAAAAATATATTGGCAAAAAAATGCCTGATGAAAGCACCTTACGGAGAAACTATACGCATGATATTTATATGGAAACTATTGTTAAAATCCGCGATAATATTAAAGCTGGTACAATTTGGGTATCCATTGATGAGACGACAGATGTTGAAGGCAGATATATCGCCAATATAATTATTGGAAATCTGTCTTCTGATTCATCTTCGACACCATTCCTTCTGAATTGTGAAAGTTTAGAAGCGTGTAACCATGCAACCATAGCAAGATTTTTCAACGACTCAATGAGTCTTCTTTGGCCGAAGGGTGTTTTGCACGATAACGTGTTGTTATTTTTGTCCGACGCTGCTCCTTATATGGTAAAAGCTGGGACTGCACTGAAGGTTTTTTACCCTAAAATGATTCATCTAACCTGCCTCGCTCACGCGTTTCACCGTATTGCGGAAACTGTAAGATCTCAATTTACTGATGTAGACTTATTGATATCAACTGTTAAAAAAAATTTTTTGAAAGCTCCAAGCCGAGTTAAAATTTTCAAGGACAATTATCCACAACTGAGTTTGCCTCCCCAACCAGGAATTACAAGATGGGGCACTTGGTTGCAAGCTGCTCAATATTACTGCGAAAACTTTAATGAAATAAAAGATATTATATCAAAACTTGATGTTGAGTCAGCTGCGGCATTTGGTCAGGCTAAAACGTTGTTGGCAAAAGATACTTTAAAACACAATTTAATTTACATTTCTGCCAATACTGTTTTTTTGGTGGATACAATAAGGCAGCTAGAATCCCAGGACGTGTCATTAGTTGACAATATTACTGTAGTCAAAGACGCCATCCAAAAATTAGAAAAAGCGCCAGGAGATATTGGGAGCAAAATTAAGAAGAAAGTGAAGGACGTTTTTGGAAAAAACCCAGCCTGGAACGACGTGCAGCTTATTGCTGACATACATAATGGCAAAGAAGTCTGCTAAAATTTAGAAGTGGAATTAAATCCCAGAGAAATTACGGCATTCAAAACTGCTCCAGTTACATCGGTCGATGTGGAACGATCATTCAGCCGATATAAATCTATTTTAAGGCCAAATCGACGTAATTTTTCATTCGAAAATTTAAAAATGAATGTTGTCGCGAATAATTTTAAAGAATGAACACATGTTTTGTTATTTTATTTTACATATTTGTTAATTTTATTTACATATTTGTTTTATTTTAACTACATATGTATGTATGTACATATTTTGGGTTTTTTATTACATGAAAATCCTTTCCCTACTTATGACCATGAATTTTGTTTTGTTGCTATTGATATTAAGTCCATATTTTTCACTAGCCGCTATAATTCTCTTTAATGGTGTTTGGAGTCCTTCAAGAGAATCAGCGAATACCATTGTGTCGTCGGCATATCGGATGTTATTCAATCTAGGTCCGTTCAGTAAAATACCTTCTTCTATGCCTTCTAACGCTTCTTTAAAGATCTGTTCAGAGTATAAATTGAACAGAATCGGAGAAAGAATGCACCCCTGTCTTACCCCTCTAGCTATTTCAATGTCTTATATTTGTTCCTCTTCAATTTCCATGGATGCGGTCTGGTTCCAGTACAAGTTAGTGATGATTTGGAGGTCTTTGGCATCAATTCCCACTTGTTTTAGGATGTCTATCATCTTGTGATAGACCGATGATAGACGTTGCACCCGATCAAACGCTTCCTGATAGTCAATTAGGCATACGTAGGTATCGCAGTTTACGTCTCTAGATCTTTGGAAGAGCACCTGTACTGAGAAAAGCGCTTCCCTTGTGCCTACAACGTTGATGAATCCAAATTGATTTGCGGAGATTTGTTCTTCACACATGTTTTAAATTCTCTTGTGTATTATTTTTTGGAATATTTTGAGGAGGTGACTCATGAGACTGATACTTCTATATTCCTCGCACCGTTTTGCTCCTACTTTCTTTGGTAATACGATGAATTCAGACTTCAACCACTCTTCTGGTATGCTGCCCGAGTTGTATATTCTGTTAAATATGTTGGTGAGTATTTTGATATGCTTCTCACTTAACAGTTTCAGGATTTCAACTTGTATGTCATCCGGCCCCGCCGCCATCCCATCTTAAATTCGTTTTATTGCTACGTCCACTTCCTCTTAAAGGATGTGCGGTCCCGTTTCTCCTTCGATGATTGGTGTTGCTATTCTCTCTTCATCTCCAAAAAGTTTGTAGAGATATTCCCTCCACGTTTTCTTCTTGTCTTCTAAGTTTATGATGATTTTTCCATCGTTGTTCGCCAGTTTTTCCAAAGTCCTTTTTTCTTGTTTTGCCTGTCAGTTCTCTAACTCTTCAGTGAATGTTAAAATCATCATATCTTTTCTGCAGCTCTTCTATCTCTTGACATGTTTCCGCTCTTTCTATTTCTTTGGCCATTCTAATTTCTTGTCTAATTGTCTTGTTTATTTTTCTGTATTCTTCATTGTTGTTCTTTTGTTTTCGTCTCTGCTCCATTAATATTAGTATTTCGTTTGTCATCCATGATTTGTTCTTTTCTTTTCTCCTTCCTTCATATGTGTTTTCATGGTATTTTGGATGATTTGATTAAAAACTGCAATTTGTTGCTCTACTGACACGGTTTCATCCATTTCTTTATTGATTTTCTCGTTTAGTTCTTTTTCTACCTCTCTTTTGATGTTAGGATCCTTCAGTATTCTCATATGATGATGTTTGATGTTTTTTGCATTCGTTTTCTTAAACCGAACTTTAAATTCCCCAACCACTGGCACATGGTCGGAGTTAATATCGGCACCGGGGAATGTTTTAGCACAAGTGCAACTATTTCGGAATCTTTTATTTATGAATATGAAATCAATCTAATTTCTGATGAGGCGGTCTGGCCTGCTGAGTAGGGATTTCCAAGTACAGAGCTTCCTTGGGGGCATCTTGAATTGTGTGTACAGTACGACGATTTCATTCTCCTCGACTATTACTTTCATAGTATCGCCCCGATGGTTTCTCTCTCCTAACCCGTACTGCCCAATGTATTCCCACTTGAATCCAGCTCCAAGCTTTGAGTTAAAGTCCCCCATCGTAATGATGATTTCCTGTTTTGGTAAGGCTCTTAATAGTTCTGTGATGGATCCCTAAAATTCTTCCATCTCTTCGTTTGGTTTATCCGCAGTTGGTGTGTAGACCTGGATAATATTGATGTTTACGGGAGTTGCGTCAAGTTGAATCATTAGAACTCTTTCTGATACCTGTGTGAAGTTCTTCACGCTGAGCCATTTGTTTGGTCATATTGACACCAACTCCATATTCGTACTTGTTATTAGATGTTCCAGAATAAAATACTTTGTGTTCGTCTATATCTATAACTCCTGTGCCCGGCCACCGTATTTTACTTACTCCCATTATGCCAATATTCAGTCGTTTCATTTCTTTCAGCGCGTTGTATATTTTTCCTTCTTGTGCCGCTGTTTTAACATTCCACGTGCAGATTCTCATTTTACTCGTCTTTGCATCTACTGATGTAGTTGGTTCGCTCTTCACTGTCTCCCCCGAAGATCCGAATGGGAGACTTGAAACTCCGGATTGAAATTTAGATCTGAGCATATTCATAGTCATGTTCAATTTACTAGGACTTAACTCCTTCGATCTTTAATGAGGTGAATGTCCAAACTTCTTCTGGTCGATTTCTCAAACCCTGGACAAACGAGTGCCCATCTTCCTCTCAATTCTTCCACCCATAGCTGTTGATTGACAGGAAGGGGACTACTTATACTGGTAGTCACTCGGTCAACATAGCCTTGTTAGTTTCTGGCAGGGTGCACCAAGTGCAGGTAAGGTTGTCGTTTAGGCCAGCGTGTTCCGTCACCCCTTGCACCCCATTATGTTCATCACTGCAGATCAACCATCATCACCACTACATTTGTACACGACTGACCATAAATCGATAAATTGTACTTTTTTCTTCGATAATGATTACATCTAATCTGTCGTAGCCTGACATGTCTTATTTTATATCACCCATTAGCGTGACACTTTAAGAGTTATCCCCACTCCTTCACAAGAGTTATCCTTATGTCCGAGACCCTCTACTGGGGCAGTAAATTTTGTGGCGCCCTTAAATAGATTTAACATCTGAACCCCGCCGTCTCTACCATTTCAACGGCTCAAACCGGTAGAGCACTCATTTTGTCAGTAGAGTAAGGTGAAAAGTAAAATACCGGCGTCGCAATATTTATTTAGATCATTTCATTTTTTAAACATCATACCGCAATTATGTAGCTAATTGTACTGGGTACCCTCTGACACTTCGGGTTTGGTTTCACATGTATATACGTGGCAGACTAGAAATTATTGTGTGTGTATCTATTGTTTCCAAGTTTACTCAACCCGAGGAATAAGACGATCGCAACATTTCGAGTGTCTTCGTGATATATAAGTATTCTTTCGTATGCGGTCGTTGCCGTATGCTCGCTGTGTGGGACTCGAAATTGTGTCTTCAGCCGACACTTGTTTGCGGGCGTAGTGTGCATTATCGCGATAATGCAACTCGTTGCATCATCAATATTTCCACTTATTAATATATGCGTAACTATAGAAACCGCATTGTTATATTGTCACCGTGTTAGGTATGATTTAGATTCCCACTCTAATAATCTAGGTAGATTATTGCTAGTGAATAATGACATAAATGGACAACAGCAGAACATGTTATCATGGAAGAAGTAATATCATTGGTTCAAATAATTGTCCAAACTTAATTAATAACAGGAAATGGTCAATGAACCGTGAAGCACCCTGCAAATTTTTCAATATCTCAATTATCTCTGGATATACGTGATGCCCTGGCATTAACGTGCCGCCCTGTGATAATTAATGAGACGTTGCAATATTCATCAATTTTATCTGAAACACTCTAAACTTTTGAGTCTAAAGAATGAGCATTCCTAGAATTAATTTTGTTAGTGCAACCGCTTTTTTTATGGATCTCGTTAATATTTGCTCTATAGTCTATACCAGCGGTATTCAAACTGGGTTACGCGGAACCCTGGTTTTTCGTGGGCCATCCCCAAGGGTTCCGTGAGCCATGACAAAGTATTTGTTAATTAAGTCAACCTATATGTAATCACTAACTATACTATTTTTAAAAATTCAATCATATTCATAAATTCGTATATTCATAATTCGAATTCATAAATTCGTCTTCATATTTTTAAATTTCGCGCTGTAAATGTTACGTCGCATTCACTGGAGTCGGCTAGTCGGTGCCTCACGTTTGCAAGTTGCAGCAACAGTAGCCGCTGTAGTGAGTGTGAAGCGATACAATCACCATTGCATTTATTTTTGACATACTCTTTTGTCTATGAATACGTTTTTTTGTTATCGTTATATGAACTATAATGCAAAAGCAAAGGTAATTGTTTTATATTTAAATTTTTCTGATTGACAAATACAAGTACGAGTATTTTACCTTACTGTTGAAATTCAGTTCTCGGAATTATAATATTTTTCATTTAAATTTCAAAAATTAAGCACACAATCTTTTATTCAAAAATTATGTTTGCCCTTCTGTCCATGAAAATGTAAATTTACATAGTTGAAAAAGTATAGTAAATCATGTTCGTATAAAACTTCATCTCCTAATTGGTTGTAAGGAGTATATTTTTAAATAATTGCAATTCCTTTGCAGATGGATTTTTGGTTAAAATCGGGAACGTTAAAACATACTACTGCAAGATCTTCAACATCTGCAAGTAATGCAAGTGACACTGCATTAATAATAACAATAATCCGTAATAATCCGTACTACTCCTCCACCTATGGCGTAATTAGTTACTGTCATAATTTTTGACGGAGAATTCTGACCCAATTACATTTTATTTTACCATAGGCCCCTGAACTATTACTAGTTATGCGGGCGTTGAGAGGAGAAAGGACATTATTATTATTGCCCATCTGCGCCTGCATGCGACTTATAGATGGTAGAGGCACATTTCCAACATTTGTTGCAAGGAAGTGGGAAAACTACAGAAAAACCACTACAGAAATGCAGACCCAGGAATCGAACCCGGGACCTTGCGAACGCGAACGCGTTAACGCTCACTCCACCGCAGCCTCATTGATTTGAGGCCCCCACATGAATTTCAAGAAGCACCCATCGAAGTACATATTACAAAGAAAATTAAAATATCTGAGAGTATAAAGACGTGAAAATGTGATGAAAAATATTTATAACTTATATTTAACTGGGTACGAGATACAAATGCACAGAATGATCTTAGTGTAGTATGCGAAAAGGTAATATGTAACAGCAGTTTGAATCAGGTAAAATTAAAGCATCACCTTGAAACGAACCATCCAAATCTTACTAACTATCCAAATGTTGAATATTTCAAACGTAAACATGATCAATTGAAGAGCAAAACAAGTGCGTTTTCTAAATATATGCTCTCTGATAACGAGAAATCACTCGAAGCTTCATTCCGCATTAGCTATCGCATTTCGAAAGAAGGAGAGGCTTACACAATTGCCGAAAAATTAATAAAACCCTGCATTAAGGATGTAATATCATGCAAATTTGGAGAGAATTATCTGAAAGAAATGAAAAGCACTCCATTATCCGACATCACAGTCCGACGAATTGAAGAAATGGCAATATTTTGTGAAAATGATTTAATAAATCGTCTGAAAACTTCGAACCATCCTTTTGCATTGCAGTTGGATGAAACCACAGATGTTGCAGGATTTCCTATGTTAATTGTACTGGCACGCTATATTTTTAATTCGTCAGTGCAAGAAGATATGCTGTAAACCCCTCATAGGAAGGACGACTGGAGAAGACATTTTTAGAAGACAGAAGACAACTGATTAATTTGTTTATGGAAAATCATGAATTTAGTTGGAATTTATGCATGCATAAATATTTTCAAATATTTGCAATCCCTTTGCAGATGGATTTTTGGTTAAAAACAGGAACGTTTTAATACTGATAAAAAATATTTATTTTTTTTAAATTTATTATTTTATTTATTTATTTATTATTTTTATTTATAAACAGCATTTTATTTTTATATAAAAATAAAATGCTCTATCATTATACTGATGGAGCAAAATCCTTATTAGGTAGCGAAAAAGGAGCAATATCACTAATTTTTCAACTAGCTCCCCATATTAAATATTCTCATTATTGTCTTCATCAGGCATCAATTAGCAGTAAGACATATCTAGCAAAAACTAAAACATACATTGGAAGATACAGTGCAAATTATAAATGTTATAAAGAAGAAACCAAATTCCAGATTATTTGTTTTGCTATGTGATGACTGAGCTATCTAGTCCGCATACAACTTTGTTATTGCATGCAGAAGTTCGCTGGTTTTCACGTGGTAAAATTTGAAATTGGTTTGTAGAGTTGAAAGATGAAGTCAGATTATTTTTAAATGAACATAATCACAAATATGCTGCAAATTTGAATTGTGAAATACGGTTACACACAGTATGCTATTTGGCAAACATATTCTCTTTTTTAAACGTATACAATAAACCACTTCAAGGAATGCATATCAACATTATCAAAATGCGTGATAAAATCAATTCGTTACTATTGAAATTTGATTTATGGGAATCTTACGTTAAATCAAATAACGTGCAATGTTTCCAAATGTTAAACAGTTTTCTAGTTGTAAATTAATTAGTCATAAATAGTCATGTTCAACAATTGATTCATATTATCCAATTAAAACAAACAATACGAATATACTTCCCAGAAACAACAGAATCGTATGAATGGATTAAAGATACATTTCAATATTACACTAATTATGAGAATTTAATGTTGAAAGAAGAGAACAAGTAATAGATATATTAACGGATTCAATTTAAAAATGTGGATTTGAGAGAAAAGACTTATTAGAATTTTGTATAAAATTGTACGCAGAATATCCAGAAATATCATCAAGAGCAATTAAAATATTAATGCCTTTAAATTTATACAACTGTTACACTGTATAACTATGTAACGTCCAGTAACGTCGCGTTTAGCGAATTTGCACATAGAGGGTGTCAATTTGAAAAGTTGCCACCGACTTTTTTCATAGAACTAATGACTATTTTTTAAATTATTCAAAACCATTTGGGTGGTTCGGGGGAGGGGGGGGCAAAATGGCGTAGGTAGTGTCGACTTATTTAAAAAATTAAATGTCACCCCCCTACTTGTGATCCATCGTTGGAAAGCTCTTGAAACATGCTTTCCAGTCATTATTAATAAATACAATATGATTTGGTGAATTAGTTTTGGAATTAAGTGCGAATAAAGTGCAAAAGTGTTCAATGTATTAAATTCAAATAACATGTTAACGTAAATGTTGGAAATAGCTTCCATTGTTTTCTAAATAAAAATATAGCCTCCTTTCAACTCTTCGCGAACTTTTTGAAGGTTTGTCTAGTAATAGCTCAACATTCTTGTGTTATTCCTTGTCGTAATTGTTTAATAGTATCCGGTTCATTTTTCATTTATGTTTTATAAAGTACAGATTTCAAGTGACCCCTTAAAAAAAATCACTGTTGAAATAAATGAAAATTTGAATGGCGAAATTTACGCTAAATTGCTATGGAAATTATGGACTAACCCAAAATACGTTACATTTTCAACAAGAAGGCACCTCCTCTCTATATACATCCACCCAGAACATGGTTAGAGCGTCACTAGCCAAATCATTAGCGTCATTAGCCAAATCATCAATCCAATGATTGGAAGAAGAGGGCCTATCAAACGGCCTCCTAGATCATCAGATCTAACACCTCTAGGTATTTTTTATGGGGTCTCTTAAAGTCTGTAGTTTATAAAACGCAACCAGATATTATTGAACAATTACGAGAAACCATAGCACAATAATATCGAGCTATTACTAGACAAACCTTTTAGAAAGTTTGCGAGGAGTTTGAAAGCAGACCAAATTTTTGTTTAGAAAACAAGGAAACCATTTGCAACATTTACTTTCATATGTTTTTTGAATTTTATTAATTGAACACTTTTGCATTTTATTTGTACTTAATTCCAAAACTAGTTGACCAAATCATATTCTATTAATAATGACTGGAAAGCATTTTTCAAGAGCTTTCCAACGATGTATCACTAATAGGAGGGTGCCATTTCCATTTTTTAGATGAAGGTGGCTGTGGCTTAAAGGGTGGGTGATGGGTCGATACTACCTACACCATTTTGGTTCCCCCTCCGAACAATCCAAACTGTTGTGAGTAATTTTAAAAATAATCATTTGTTCTATGAAAAACGTCGGTGGCAACTTTTCATTGACATCCTGTATGATGGCAATTTACGTATGCACACAAGTTTGCATGCGCAGGAATAAAGGCTAAATTATATCTTGTATATAGTTTTAATGAGGAAATGATGAAAGAAATGAAAGGGTTGGGTAAAGAGATGAAAAACATAAGGAGGGAACAAAGGGAATCACGAATACATAAGAAAGATGAAGGAAGAAAATGAGCATATGAAGAAAGAAATGAAGCTGTTAAACACAAAAATAGAGCAACTGGATAAAACAAGCAGAAAGAAGAACCTAGTAATCACTGGTGTAAATATTGATGTAAACGGGGAAGAGCCGAAGGAACAATCAGAAAAGTTCATAGACGAAAAATTGGGAATAAAATTAAAACTGAACAACGCAGAGAAATTAGGACAAAACAAGTACATAATGGAAACACCGAGTGTCTCGGACAAAATAAATATACTAAACAACAAGAGCAAACTGAAAGCAATGAAGGAAATTATTTATATCAACCCAGATATGACCAAGAAAGAAATAGAAGTGCAGAAGGAAATCAGTAAAATAGCTAAAGAGGATAGCAATAAGGGAAACCATGCTATAGTAGGCTACAAAAAACTAATCTTAAACAATAAGGTCCTAAGATGGGATGAAGAGAAGAGAACACTGTGGGACATTAATTTAAAAAAAAACTAAAAACAAATAAAAAGGATGAACACCAGGTAACGTTAGGTTTGCACGTAAAGCAAACGAAAAGGATATGGAACTGGATGCAACTAAAAAGACACATGCAGGAAAAATAACCAAGCATAAAAGGAAGACCAAAGATGAAGTACGAAACACAAATAAAACATATAGAATTGGGACGTGGAATATAAGAAGTCTAAACGGCAAAGAACATGAACTGATAGAAGAAATAGAGAAACTGAATATAGACATTTTAGGCATCACTGATATAAATAAAAAAGGACAAGGGATGATCGAGATGAACAGATGTGACATTATGATATACAGTGGGGCAATTTTAGACGAAAGAGCAACGAAGGGGTAGCTTGCATAATATATGAAGGGCTAGCCGAAAACATCATTAAGTGAGACTTCATATCGAAGAGAGTTCTAAAAGTTTTCCTAGAGATGGGAACGAACACAAAAGTAACAGAGACAGAATAATACATTTCTGTGTAGAAAATAACCTGATAGTAACTAACACATTCTACGCCCACAGAGAGACACACAAGTTTACAAGAGAAGTAAAGAGCAGGAAAGGAAGATCGATTATAGATTATGTACTAATCAACAGAAAATTTAGAAAAGAGGTGTTAGACGTAGAAGTGTGAAGAGGCCCTGAAATCTATAGTGACCAGTATCTATTACTCGCAAAAGTGAAATTCGAAATGGAAAGAGCACAAGACCACAACAAACAATGTAAGAACCCGAGGCCCATAGAATCAATCAAAACCTATAAATTGAAGGATATGGTAACAGCCAGCAAATTCAGAGAAGACACCGAAAGGAAGCTAGATGCAAATCTGACAGAAGAAGAGGACATCAACCTACAAAATATATGGCAAAGTTTAAGGAAATCATTATAGAAACAGCTAAAGAAAAGAGTGGCACAATAATCAACATTAAAAATAAGAAACAAATAAGATGGTAGAATCAGGGTATTAAAGAGCAAGTGAAAATAAAAAAAAATTAAAATGGAAAGTTTACCTGAATAAGAAAACAGATGAGTGCTACGCAGAATATAAGCAACAAAGAATAAAGGTAAAAGAGCTCGTAAAACAAGCCAAACAACAAACCTGGGAGGAATTCGGCAGGAAAATGGAGGAAGACAGCCTCACAAATCAGAAGCTGTTCTACAAAACGCTGAAGAACATAAAAGAAAAGAAACAACACCAAATAAAGCAAGTAAAATCCAAAGACGGCAGAAACATGAGGGCAAGTAATTAGATCATGGCACGGGGGAGGGAATATTTCCAAGAGTTACTAAAAACGGAACAGCAAGAAGTTAACGCTGAAACCATTAATGAAGAGACTCAGGAGGAGCACATACCCAGGCAAGATGTTGATATAGTACACGATATAGAAATAGAGGAAGTCACAGAAGCAATTAGACAACTGAAACGGGGGAATGCAGCAGGCCACGATAGAATAAATGCAGAGATGCTGAAAAACCTGGGAGAAAAAGGCATAGACACCATAACAAGAATCTTCAACAAAGCATGGCAAATAGGAAAAGTCCAAGAAGATTGGAGAACAGGCATTATACTTCCAGTTTTTAAGAAGGAAGATAGTAGGAAATGCACCAACTACCGGGGAATTATACTCTTAAGCGTGGTTGCTAAAGTATATGAACGCATATTGGATAAACGCCTAAGGAATATCGTAGAAGTACATCTTAATGATCAACAGAGTGGCTTCAGAAAAGGACATTGTATCCAGGACCACATTTTTAGTATAAAGCAAATTCTAGAAAAACAAAGGAACAGTAAAACAGATCTGTATATGTCGTTCATTGACTTGGAAAAGGCGTTCAACATGGTCCCACAAAAAAGTATGGAACAGACTCAGACGTAGAAATATAAGCAAAACACTAATAAAAGCAATTAAAAGCCTATACTACAGAAACCAAAACTACGTGAGAAAAGACAACTTACATTCAGAAACGTTAGAAATTAACAACGGCTTGAGACAAGGTGGAGTCCTGAGTCCGGCCTTGTTCATAATAGTAATGGATTACATCATAAAGGCAGTATCTGAGAAAACGAAAAAATATCACGTGGGCTACAACAAGCTGACTCCAGAAAATCGCAGAATGTGCTTATGCGGACGACATAATAATCTGCACTGGAAAAGAGAAAGACCTCCAGGAAAATCTAAAGATACGGGAAATAGAAATTGAGGAAAGAAATATGAAAATAAACGCAGGTAAAACGAAAACAATGATACTGAGTAAACAAGAAGAAAAGACCACTAACTTAGAAATAAATAAACAAGAATAGAGACAGTAGATAAATTCAAATACCTAGGGGTAACGATCGACAAAAAAAAATATGGAGAATGAGATTAACGACACACCCCACACCCTAATCAAACCGTTACTAGGTAATAAAGAGATAAACAGAAGAACAAAAATGACAATATATAGGACTATTTTTAGACCTATACTAACTTTTGGGAGTGAAAGCTGGGTACTTCCAACTAAAACCAAAAGCAAAATTCAAGCGATAGACATGAAGTTTCTTAGAAAAGTGAAAGAAATAACGAAAATGGATAGAATACGAAACGATATAGTCAGGAAAGAACTGGGAATAGGACCAATCTTCGATATAATAGAGAGACAACATCTGAAATGGTTTGGACACATGTGCAGGGTGGACGAGAATCGACAAGTAAAACAAATATGGGAAGCAGGTATGTGCGCGGGAAGACCAAAGAAAACATGGAATACACAATTAGAGGAAATATTATCAAGAAGAGGAAAATCATAGACGGAAGGCAAAACGATGGCCAGAAATAAGAAGAAGTGGACAAATTTCGTATTCCGCAGAGATCAAGTGTGAATTAATTATTGTAAACTTAAATTGTACACCTTACACCTTACGGTTAAAGTTTTTAACATAGGGTTCCGTAGAAAATTTTATATCCTAACAGGGTTCCACAGGATAACAAAGTTTGAATAACACTGGTCTACACTCTACAGTCATATCCTCATATCTGTCCAAATTGCAGATCAGAAATTTCCTTAACGTCTAATGGTGGCATTGCTATCTTCAACGAATGCGAAATATTCACTGGTATTTATTGATAGGAATAAGTAGGTTTTTAACCTGTTTAAGAGGCGAGGAAAATCCAAAATTATTTTTGCAATGACTGATGCTACCTTTTATCACTCAGGCCCGAAGCCTTCCTTACACTTGACTCATTCTCAACTTGATTAGGGCTCGATGAAACCCATCCGAACCATACACGATTCTCACATTCAAGTGGAAGATGTCCCGAGTATAAAGAGAGACTGTGAATTTGGGCCTTACTGGCTTATTCCCATGCTCCTACACTAGGTTCCTAGAGCCATGTTATTTCATAAATAAGGGAAGATGTTGTTTCGTAGCTTCTCTAATGTAGTGTTCCTAAGGGAGGAAATAATGTACAAATTGATGAGGTTGCACTACATTTCCGAGATGTTCCCAGAATATTGCTGCAAGAGTTCTTTGCACTTTGACGCTGTGCACTTTTATCGGCGCGATGTTTTCGATTTCCACATAATTAACGGGCGCCGGTTCGACGTTTAAACGATCAACAGTGGCGTCGGCGGCCCCCTCCCCCTAAAAGATAACTCCCGAAAAGCATAAATATTTCTGTGACCCGTCAAGTCTATCCTAGTGTGAACGGGGGACGCCGTAAATTAAGTTTTAAGGGTTTTTTTGGTGCCACGCACGGCGCGTTTTATTGACGCTGACGTTCTCCAATTGATAAATCGAGATAATCATTGTTGGCGCGGTCGTAAAAACGGTCGTAAAATTATTCAGATCGAGCTGGTTCTGTGAATAAGCAAGCTGACGTAAATTGTTGTGATGTCTGGTAATTGCCGACGCCGGGATTCGACTTTTGTGTAACTGCATCGCATGTTGTAAGTTATAAACGTTTTTTTTTCAGCCAGTAATTGCCAAAAACTGCGATTCACAATTCATCGGAAATTGTCGCTTACAAGTTGATTGAAGTCGGTGGCAAGATTTTTTGCAAATAAGGAGAATATTAAAATTATTTAATGAAGCGCATTATTTCAAATGGTTCCAAAACATTCAAGTGTGTGTTCATACGAATTCTTGGTATTTCCAAATCCAACGAACAATGGAACTGATTATCAGGATATATATTTTTCTTATAATTTAAATACCTGTACTATTTTTTTTTTAATAAAAAATAGTTTTATAAATCTATTAACAAATTATAAATCTTAACCAAACGATGTAGTTTTCCAAGGATTCTTATGCAGACAAATACATGTATCTGATTAGAGCCAGTGTTTCTCAAGATCTTCAAACTTTTGAGTCGAGAAGAAGCAGGTGCATGTCTGGTAAATTCGAGACTTTTAATACTGCTTTCTTTCCGCATTGAAATACCTGTAGGTCGATAAGAACTTAATTAATAATAACAATCTTACTGTGCCCCACTTGTAAAAGGTTTGAAAACAGAGATTTGCCATTTGTTAGAGTTCATTCGAATCCTGTTACATTTCAGTTTGGTTGGTGCGTACAAACTCTGAAGTGGAAAAGTAGCATCGACATAATGGCAGAGGAGTTTTCATTGATAAGATCGATCCGTCGAGTCCATTCATGTGATCAGGCGTCAAGTGATCTGTTGCGGTCGTCGTTTAGCGTCACCAAGAGCCGAATTCCCAAGGAGATCGCGGATAGACGCTCCTGCGTCAGGAGTCAGGAGGCATGCTATTCGAAAATAACGGCCTCTCTCGCGTTATTTACGAGGCATTCAATCACGCTCTCCGCGTGCGATAGCGCCAGGGGCCGGGGGTCCGGGCCCCATAGAGAAAGTAAAAATAGCGGCGCGAGAGAAATATTCAGGCGCCGGCGTCATGTCTTGCGATAACACTGGGAGCGCCATTTTGCAACGGGATAATTGATGGAATCCTCGGATGCTACGAATTCCTCAATGGTAAAGACATTAATCACTCGACACAAAATAGCTTCAGGACAATTTCAGTCTGGTGAATTGTATCATCAGCCACACCAGAAATCATCGCAAACTTTAAGTTTCCAAATTTTATTTCTAAAATCAAATCGAATGATTCATATAACATTTGTCCTCTGGAAATAGGTAATGTGTAATATATGTCCCTTACATCCGACCTGTCCAAGGAAATACATATTTTGTTTATAAAAGAAATACCGTCTTTATACAGGTAGGCGTTATGTATCTCTCCAATTCCCCTCCAATTCGGAGGTATCGATATTCGTAAATAATGTCCTCGCGATGTCGACTGTGTCAACAACACACTCCTTTGGAGACGTTTTCTGCGTCTTCTACAGCAGAATTTTGGCCTGTGTGTGCTGTAGTGCAACTCCCCAAATTCCTCTTCTTCAATAATCTCTTCCATTTTCTCTTATGTATATTCGGAGTTATATCGAGAAAAACTGTTTTTAATTTCTAATTCTGCACTAAATGCCTTTTTATATTCATTAAGTTTTGTAAATGGACGGAGACGGAAGATATTAAAATAAAAGACACAACACGAGAGATAATAAAAGTGTACAAACTGAAAGACCAAGAAATAAAGAATAAATATCAGGAATTAATAAAACAAGAAGCAGAGAAAACGGAAAAAACACAATACGTGAACGCAGAAGAAATATGAAATGATTTCAAACACATCGAGAGCAGCGAGAGAGACCTGCGGCACAATAAGAACCAACAGGAAGAAAAAACAAACGAACTGATGTACAAAAGAGCTGAAGAAAGAAATAAAACTGAAAAAGAAGACATGGCAAAGATACCTACAAAGCAAAACAACGACAGATTATAAAAAATACACAACACAAAGAAAGGCGGGCAAAAATCAAAGTGAAACAAGCTTAAGAAGAATTATGGGAACAATTCGGTGAGAAAATGGAAAAAAACCGCATGGAAAACCAAAAACTATGCTATAACGTGATAAGAAGAAACAGAAAAGAAAAAACTATCAAGATACACCAAATAAAGGACAAAGACGGGAAAATACTGACAGGAGATGAAGCGATGAAATAGCGGAAAGATGGAAGCAACACTTCGAGGGGCTGCTGGGCAAAGAAAATAGTATCGAAGAAAGAGTCGAAGAACAACAAAAAAATCAGCAGAATAAAGTAAGAAAACAAAACCAAAAAGAAGAAGAAATAACGGAAAGAAAAATAACACCGGAAGAAGTAAACGAAGAGGTAAGAAAACTGAAGCTGCGGAAAGCACCGGGAATAGACAACATCAAAAACGAACAACTAAAATACATGGAAAATGAGGGAACTGTGCAACTAACAAGACTATTAAACGAAGTTTGGAAGACGGAAAAAATACCCAAAGAGTGGCAAACAGCAGCGATAATACCGATATTTAAGAAAAGAGATAAAAGAGAATGTAGTAACTATAGAGGAGGTGTTGTAGTGCCATCGTGTTGGAACAACAACTCCCCAAATTCCTCTTTTTCAATAATCTCTTCTATTTTCTATTTTCGGTGTCCATCAACATCTCAGTTGTAAATTATTTTATTAAGATAAGAGTTGCATGTCCATGAAGCACTTTTTTAAGGAGAATTTAATGAGATTTAATTTTTTACTCCCACTTGCATTCTAGCTGTGACGCAGGGGCGTAGCTACCGCTGTATCAGCTGTATCATTTATACAGGGCCTCCGAGCTCTAGGGGCCCCCGAGCTACAGGGGCCCTCGAGCTGTAGGGGCAGTGGCGAAACAACAATGAGCCAGGCTACCGCCTCCGGGCCCAGGGGCCCCGCGAGATGGAGTATTTAGTGAAAGTGTACTGCGGAAAGACATGGGCCCCAATTATATTATATATATAGAGGCCCCAAATATAAATGTTCGCTTTCGGGGCCCCAATCTGCAGTAAGGCCACTGTATAGAGGCCCCAGCAGGCGTAAGCAAAACATCGTCACATTTTGTCCACATATTATTATAAATAAACGAATAAAATTAAGTCGAAACTGAAATAAATAAGCAGTTGTTCATACTTTTAACTTTTAAGTCATATTGATAAAATCCCAGTGAATGAATATAAAAAGAATCCGCCAGCTCTAAATTATTCCCTCTAGGGGATGTCCCATAGAGGCCATTCAATGTGCTTTTGTAAACACCCGAAATTCGCGCTACTATTATGAAACAACTCTCATTCTCAACACCTTATTTTTGCAGATTTATCCAAAAATGTGCGTCAAGAGTTTTGGAAATTAATATAGCTCCTTTTTGTCGATCATTTTGGATACAACACAAGACCTCTCAAAATTTGACCAACTTTCAGTAGTTTTTTGAACATAATGATGTACCTAGAAAACTCAAAATCTGCGAGTCCTTTTTGGAGTTTAGATCTGTACCTGATTGTACTGCAGTAGGACTTCAAACTGAAATTTTAAATACAATTGAAAAATATAACATTGATTTGTCTAAATGTATGGGGCAGGGTTACGATGATGCCAATGTAATGTCAGGCTCAGGTGTATATGGAGGGGTAATGACCCCTATTAAAAAACATGCACCAAATGCTGATTACATTCTCTGTGCAGCTCACTAAATAAATTAAATTTTAAATGATGCTGCTATGATGCTAACATATTTTCGAAGTGTCACAATTTGTCGACAATTTGGAAATTATACAGTGTGGAATTTAAGTAGCGGATAAATACGGTAACTTTGTTAATGTGTATGAGAGAGAAAAAATATAAAAGGGAGGTAGCGATATAAATTACTGCGTATATGAAAATATCTTTTTCAGATTTAAAAAAACAAATTTTAAATTTTAAAAGTTGGGACGTCATTCATGTGTTTTTTAAATGACAACCTATATTTTTATTTTTTATTTCGGTAGAGTTTTTTAATCTGTTTTCAGCCATACAACATTTTGAATATGTTACACAAGAAAAAAATGAAATAAAAACGGTGTTTACCTTTTAAAGCGACTCATTGTAAAATTTTATTATACATTTTCCTAGCTAACAAGTGTCACTGTCACTTTGATAAATCACAAAAGTTTTAAAGTAAACTAAGAACAGTCTTAAATTATTTCGAACAATGAATATTAACGGTTACATTACTATTATGATTGCTATTGACTATTAACGTCAAGCCATGCTTCTCCTATAAATTATATTGCCGAGTGTTAGAAGTCGAAAGAATTGGTTATTTTCCCGTGGCAACAATTTCACAGATCTTATTGATGAAATATTTTATTAAATGTTTATAAAGCATGCTAGATTGTGAGTGAAATAGTAACAAACCTCGCGGGAAAGATCTTTCCAGCCTCGTCCTTATAGCTACCTTCGGTGTTTCGCGCCTCGGTCATTTAAAGAAGCACTTGGCTGTAATGATCCGTTTCCCCGCATGGCATGTAATGTACTATTTTCCCTCAGTGCTTTGTAATGCACCTCAAAAAATTAACAAGTATTTCACTCCTTCAATATATCGATGGTGTACTGCACAAATGTTGCAAGTACACTTCAACACTTTCGGAAAAAAATTGTGTTAAATGCTTAAAAATGTTTTAATTTATAAGCAAATAATGGAAATTCAATTATTTTCTTTAAAAACATACTTGATTTCTACCAATAACAAAATTTCATTATATCGTAATCTTTAATGACATTCACAAATGTACAAATTACTCACAAAAAATAAAAGATTAGTTTTAGCACTTACAACATTACAACTACACATCGATATAATATACTATTAATTTTACTCATTAAAATATTCATCATCAACAAGTCTACTTATTTTGAAATTAAAAAATTATACAATATTACTTGTGCTGCCACCTACTGTCTAAATTTAAAGTTAGTGGATTTCGATTTTCTTTTTTATCGGCTGTTTTTTTGGGAGGCCGACGCGCCATTAGCTTGATGACAGCTTTATTATTAAAAATGGTTTCAAAACAGAACTTTTCAACAGAACAGAGAATGTAATTTGTTATAGATACATGCTTGATAAAATAATATTGTTATGGCAGCTGGAATTTACAGGGCCCGACAAAAAAAGGGAACAGTTTTAAACTCTAATAACTCCGACATTTATTAACAAAAAACAAAACAATTTAGCTAAAATTAAAGAAAAATATGTATATGCAATTTCATGTACTAGTTAAGTCTAGTGGATATAGTAGTCTAATGGGGATAAGTCGGGCAAATAAGGACCCCACACAAATGCAGATTGGGTCTGGGTCTGGGAAACCAAGTAGCGACTTGGTTTCCCTCCAAAATTCAAGAATTTTACACTTTTGTTGATTACTAAGGCCCATGATATTTTTTTCACCTTTAAGGGTATTTATCTATCGATTCGTAACAACCACATGAAGATACGTCACATAAAAACAAAATAACGGCCACTTAAAACTGTTTCCTTCTTTTGGCTGGCCCTGTATTTATGTAGTAATATATTTCTATTACTATTGCATATGTTTAGGTACAGCTCAGTATAATTACCCCAAGATATTGTGCTCGAGAGATAATCCATTTCACAGTGTTTGTGTAATATATGTATAATCTTATTTAAAATATTTACACAAGCAAACTGTTATTTTTCACCAATTAAGGTCCATTCACGTAAGAAAAATCAACGTGCGGTGGTAAGTTCTCTATATTTTAAATGACCTCGTTCGGATTTATATAGACAAAACATTTAAGCTCAAGAATTAAAACTTCCCTTGTTGCAGTCGGCACAAATCAATGTTGTGGAACTGTTGTGGAACTTGAAGTCGGTACCTAAAATAAATTATTTAGGTATTTTAAAATATTGTAGGTAGGCGGAAAATAGCGTGTGTCAAAAAAGGTTTTAGCAGATCTTAGATTTTTGGCGAACTCGCTCGCTGTGCTCACTCGTGCGCTAAGCGCCACTTGATAAATGAAGTGCATGAAATTGTCGGTAGAGAGGTCCTTTGAAACTGGAGACAAATGTGAAATTCTATAGCGACCAATATGAAGGGGGTCCAGAAAAATTACTTTGAATTTGTTCATTATTTCTTTTATGTGTAAGTGTAATTGTATAGTATACTCTGATTTTTCTAAACTGGCGTTCACGTCATCAAACAGCTGTGTGATGAAGTTTTTTCGTACCAACATGATTGTTTTCGAGAATATGCATAACAATACTTTAAGAATCGAAATTAATCTGAGGATCATTTGTTACATAACACTGATCACCGGTGGTTATAAATAGGTAATCGGTGTATTAACCGCGTAAACAATTTTCGCCTGCCAATCATGTAATAAATCATGTTATGTTGGCGGCAGTGATATTTTTTCAGCGACGATGCCACATCTTTTTCACTAACCCATGCTCATACATGTGTGTATAACCAAACTTATCTCACGTTTAACTTGTTAGACTCTAGTTTCTAGTTCTAGAACTCTAGTTCTACATTTGATCGATTATTACAATGCATATTTTGCCATTGTAGATGTTAAACCATAACCACAAGATTGATATCTGTGCGAAAAACGGCAGAGAAGTCGACGAATTTGATACGAACCGCGCACTGTCGCACAAGATTGCATGGACGCAACAGCTGATTGCAGCCATTTTAAATATCCAGGACAGCTGGCAACCTTGTAAAATTGTGCCATCATTATTATGATTATTATTTTGATGACGTGAACGCCAGTTTAGAAAAATCAGAGTATATTAAGTGTAATTTTAGAAACGACTAGAAGCAATGTAAAGTGGGTGGTATACAACTCGTAAATGAGTTGATTTCTTTCGCGTTCGACAAAGCTCCTAATTTTCTTCGGGAACTGGAGAACGCAAATCTAAAGGAGCGTAGCCATAATCGACGGCTTGAAAATTAAATTGTTTATTTTTTTCTAAAAATATATAAAAACAGTCATTTCATTCTTCCATTCCGCACCACTGTTATTACCTTACTAGCTACTACACTTTACGTTTCTCTAGTTACTTCACTTCAGTTCCTAGGTGATTCGGATTTTAATATCTATGAATTTTATTCGACCAATAAAGCTATTCATCTCCTTGGACAAATTGGCTATATTATTGATTCGGTTACCATAATATTTCCTGTATAATTAGTACCAGTTTTCTCGTTTTAGTTCAAATATTGTGCACTGTTTTATTAAAGTTTTAAAAGTACCTAATAGCATAACTTATTTTTGCGTTCTTGTTTATAAGTCAAAAAAGTAAAGAAGATTCTTGTTTGTTTTGGCTGCGTATTTTACACAAAAACATCGGTTTTAGCAAAAACTTTTCATTAAATCAAGCAAATGCATTATATACGGTCACGTTTTATATTTCAGAGTATAAGCTGATATATTTCTTCTTAGGTCTTCTAAATTTAGGTTTACAACTTTCTGCAGTTAAACATTTGATTCTAAGAGTTTCGTGATTTTGATCATCGCGTTGTGTGATTGCACACAACGGCAATCACAGTCTATTTTCCTGTCGAGTTTTATTAACGCCCACGTAGGTGAGCATACGTCGAGCGTACAGAGCAAATGGTCGCACGCCCTAACCTCTGACATGCTTAATGAACAACCAATCAGTACGAATTGTCTCAATCACGACAGATGAATTTACCAGATTGCAAGAGCCACCTGTAAACAAATTACGTATTTTTAGATCCTAGACCTCCGGTTGGCCTAAATCACTTTGACAATACTTCTGAACGTGAAAATCGAATTTAAACAGCAAACATTCAGATATGAACTATAAAAGCCAGTTTGCTAAATTAGCAATATTAAGTCAAGTTATCAATCCATAATTATCTACTACATGAGAAACACATCTGCCGCGAAGAAAATATTCTAACAAGAAATATAAAGAAAAATGTACAAAGCTTTGTAATCTTCTAGATATGTTTATTTTTTTCCTCTTTAACCTGTATGCATCTGCTCAATTATAGCAGTTAATAAAACTTGCTCAAATAATTGCTATAAAGCAGTTAACAAACATTACTCAAGTATAGCAATTAAAGCCTGACCTTCTTCATTTAAAAGATTACACTTTTATCAACTTTTCACTTTCCAACTCTTCAAAACTCTTTTTCCCTTTGTCCTTTTTCCATTTTTTCCATAGTTCCTTCTGGGCCGGGGGTAGTGTGGTAAGAGTCACACAGTACATAAATTATTTAGTTGATAAATAGATTGAAAAAAATATTATAATTTTACAACAGTTTGTATATTTGTATTTCATTTTATATATTTAAAATATAAATATATAAATTTGTCGTGACAATTTTATACACGACAATTGGCTGTGACCGTTACACATCCACTATTGTCTCTTAATCTTCTATCCCTTTTTGTCTGATGTTTTCTGGATCCAACAATACAATTTCTTTGTCATCAGGTCATATTCTCTGCATTCTTCCTGCTTGAACCATAAATACCTGATGTATTTGTTTATGATTCAAGCAGGAAGAATCAATCATAAGGGGCCATTTAAAGCAAATCTGTTCAAAAATGTTAATTGTAATTTTAATTTGCCAGTATTATACAGGGTATGTCAGTAAATTGTGAACATCCCAGCGTACACAGCTGGCTGCTCTCGTACGTAAATACGCCACAATTTGTTCACGAACGCAACCAAATATACGACTTGAGTCGAACTATTGCTCAAGATTGAGTGCGACTCAAGTCGCATATATGCGTATATTTGGTTGCATGTGGTGCATAAACGTTTATAAAAAAATATGCGTATATTTGAGAATACGCAACTAAATATACGACTTGACTCGATATCAGGCTCAAATACGGACTATAGATATGTATCATAGATATCAAATGTCATTTTGACAGAGTTTTGTGAATGTACTATAATTTGAAGTTTAAATTATTCGATGTGAAATAAGTGGTACCAAGCTCAAATTAAATTACTAATAAAACTATAAATTATCTGTAGAAATTTAAGTTTTATTTTATTTTAAAATAGGCGTAAATGTAGTATAAAAAGTTTGTTAATAAGTCAATTCTAGCATTCTTAACCAAAAATGAATTGATGGTTATGCCATAAAACAAATTCAATGACATGTGTAAGTTTGGTTGCATAGGTACTATATTAAGATTGACTTGTATTTTCTAAAACTGAACATATGAATTTTATGCCTATGTTCAGCGAAATATTAAAAGCACTGTATATAAATAACTATTTTTCATAAAACAATTTCCATTTCAGGAACTTTTAGACAACTATCTCGTGGATTGGTAATAGGGTAACAGTAAAATTATGCCTGACAGTTTCAAATTTTAACTGTCATAATTGTTCCATAATATTATGTCGAATGGTGAATTTCAAACAAGCCAGAATTGCGAGAATTGGTCGGAGGTAGTGAAATGAATCCATTCCAAAGCTGAAACATCTAAGTGGTTGATACAGTTCGCCTTGTGGCACCATATTTAGTTGACATAGGCATACTACAAATAAAGTAACCTATAACACCTAGAATTTTAAACGTAAATAATCCAAACAAAATGTACATATTATTAAAAAATGATGGTACGTACACCAAAAATTTCCATAACATTGCCAATAACTACAAATCTATCCTTAGGTACTAGCTTTTACTTGCAAGAAGGCTCCTCATACTTTGTCGGACGCAAAGATACAAATTTCATTTTAATGGATAACACAGTAAGCAAGAAACATGCACGGATTACAATCAGGGTAAATACAATCATCCTTTCGCCACAAACAGAATTAACACTCGGTTTTAGAATAGAGTTGCATACCTGGAGGACTTGAACTCCTCGAACAAGACTTGGGTAAACGGGTCAAGTATACCACCAAGCAAGGAAGTTCCGGTGACTTTAGGCAGTGAAATTAAGTTTGGCACAAGGGAATCTATATTCGTGTAAGTCTTCTTCTTTGTGGTAGCTTACAACTGAACTTAAATTTTATAGAAGTTATCTATTCTTAATAGGTATTTATGTAACCAGTTATGAAATGCATAATTTTGTGAAACAAGTGTGATATTTGCGAGACGAGCGAAGCGAGATCCCACAAGATCACACAAGTTACAAACGTGATACATTTCATAACGTGTTACATAAACTCTGTTCCATTTTTATCTTTAACTAAGTTAGCTCCGTTAGGGTGGCAGTATTGTTGGCCAATATAAAAAGACACTAGACTTGAAAGAAATAGGTTATATTTTATGACAGTGGGCGATGTTGCCATCAAATTGAGTATCTATTGAGTACAGAATGTATTTGCTATTTTTATTTTACAAAAGCAAATCAGATAAATTATAATATAAAATATAGTTGATGATTGGTTTACTTAAAGTTTACTTTAAAAACCAGCACTCTTGAATGATTGAAGCAATAATTTAATAGATTTTTCACTGTCAGATAATTTTGCTAAAAAGCTTGCTTTATGTTGGTCAAAACAGAATTCACTATGATCTGTTGTTTTTTTATAATCCACACCTGTTGCTATGTTGGTCAAAACAAAAATCACGACTTAGTGAACCTTAACTACTTTCGACAGAAAATGCAACATTTCTGGTCTTAAAAACAACAGACTATACAATGTTTTTTCAAATTTTGACATACCGACTTAATTTGATGATTTTCATTGGAAATTAAGTAGTCCAACGGCACATTTACACCAATGACAGTAATATGTGCTGCCATCAAATCGACATTTCGCTAGAAGCTTCAAGTTTCGTGTTCACAGTAATTATCCAATTGCTATTGGCGGACAAAAAATGAAAATGCCCATTTCAGACTCTGATGATGTTCTTAGCAATATCGAAGAAGCTGTACAACATGCACTTTCATCAGTAATTCCAAAGTCCAAAGTGTTGAAATTAATTAAACTAATAACACTTTTGAAAAGTATCACGTAATAAGCCAAAATTAGAAAAGAATAAACATCTGCGCTTGTGGTGATTAATACTCCTCAATTTGTGAATTTAAAATGGTACAAATTTTGTAATCAAATTGCAACTTCTTACAATGACACATCATGTGCAAAATTGAAAGAAAAATACCAAATAATAATAAGTGAAAATTAAATGAATAAAATAATATGTATAAAAATGACGTGGGAAAGTGTAAAATCTTTACAATCTTGCAATTATACAATAATTACAATAATACTACAATAATAGTGGGCGTGCAGATGGTTATTTATATAAAGCCGGCTTGTGTTATAGTGCAACAATTTTCAGTTAATTCTGTTTGGAATCTTTGACATTGAATTACAATCCTTCATAGACATTTGAATGTATAAATATATGCAATTTACTGCATCATATCATAAATTCTCTACGTGTTTACAGATTAAAGAAAGACATACTACTAGTAGCCATATCTGGGTTAAATAGAGAGGAAAAAATCATAGTGAAAGACCTGATCATGAAAATGAGCGGTGCAATCTCGGCCAACTGGAGCAGAAATTGCTCGCACATCGTTGTAAACTCTTTGGTGCTCACTGAAAAAGTACTCTGCGGATTGGTAACAAAACAACCCATTGTAACCATCGAGTACTTTAAGCAGCGTTACCACTGCGCAGTGAACAGTGGCTCGCTGCCTCTCGTAGGCCAGTACCGGCCAAGAATGGACGACGACAACCTACACAGGAGCTTGTCGATAGACTACGAAGTTGATCGCTCCTGCCTATTCAAAAACAAAACATTCGTATTCCCGACAAGTGACGCGAAAGCTAAAATGGAGAAGATAATAGACATAGCCGGTGGAAGGTCTATCGCCTTTGATAAGCATCCTATTAAAAGAACAGAAGTCTTGAAGCAGAAGACCGAGTATATCTTCATTATCACGAAGGAGAACACCCAGAGTGACGAGTCGGAGTTTATCGAGTGCATCAAGATCTTAGTGAAGAAGGGCAAACGTTCTGTACCAATGCAGGAGATTGCTATGGCTATTTTGCTTGGTAATTGTGAGAAAGACTGTAACACAGACTTTAATAAGGTGGGGCACTTAATATCGGGTGGTGAGTCAGTTACCTTGGATAAGATGACTTTGGTTATGGAGACCCAGTCGCAAATGGACAGTCAAAATTCAACACAGGGTGCGATCACTTCGAGCAGCGCCCCGAGTGTGATCCCGGAAACTCCTGATGTAGTGGAAGACAGTGTGATGATTAGTGATGATGATGATGTTCCTGAGACCGGCAATAAAAGAATTGGGGAAAAATTGGCCAGCGATGAAGTCAAAAAGTCTAAGTTTGATAAAAGAGTCGGAAGGTATGTAAAGCAGTATTAATTATTTAGCTTATAATTTTGCTGTAAATTAAACATTGTGTAAAAGATATTATTTCATCGTTTACTTTACAAAGAGGATTCAGAAGCAGTGCTTGAATGTTTTACATGTGCATTTTGCATACATTTTTAAAGTCTTGAATCTGATTATGATCTGATATGACTCGAGAAGTAACAAATGATCAAGATACATGGTCATCATTTTAACAGCATATTCACTAGCACATGAGTGAAACAATGAGTCAGTGGAATAGTGCGTCTATAGAAAAATTGAGCCATTCAAAGTTATAAATAAGTTGATCTATTTAAAAGTTGGGAAATTAAAACTGATTGTGTAAAATTTTGAGTTTTTCTCGCGCTTTATTATTAATAACATTTTTTACCTTGTACATAAATAGCAGGTTATCAGAGCTAGATTTAGCATAATAGCTAATTTTTGCAACAAACATGCATGATATAGTTCAAAAGGATTATGTTATAAAATTTAGTTATAGCTGGTGTTATCTCACAATTATTTTCATCTAACAGCATTCCCAAAGGATCACAAATTGGGACAACCAAGAAAGTGCAGAGTCAACTCAATAGCTTTTTGCAGAGAACCAAAAATGTTATACCAGTAAGTTGTAATTAATCTTTTTTTTTTATTGCAATCCTCGATCATCTCAATGTAATAAATGAAATCCATTATGGTGAAGATTGGAAATATTGCTTATTTTTAACCGTTGAATTTTTAATATTCACAGAACACTTTACAGCACTAATTCTAAATTTTGCAGTACCAATTAGCACTAATTTATAGAATCATAAAATTAGAAATATTTTTTATAGGTGGTAAGCATGAAGTTAGCAGTACACGTTAAATTTTGACTCAGAAAATATAACACCGCTAATTCTAAATTTTGCAGAACCAATTAGCACTAATTTAGCAGTAATTAATCAAATATTTTTTTAATCATTCCGGGTGCTTCACAGACCTGGAAATAACTATCTTGCTATTTTCATGATAACAAAATGGTAGATACATTTTTGTTTTATTGCACATGTACTTTTTTGATTAATATATATTATTATTAAACTTTTGAGGAATCCCAAACATCTATAAAACGGAAATCAGAGGACCTAGAAGACATGTGCCTTAAGAAACCAAAGCAAGCAACACAGAAAGCAAAGAATATGTCACCATTTTCCGGGAGTAAACTAAATCAAAACAAAGACTCGCAGAATTCCAATGAATCGGCAATCATCGATATAAGCAATGTTAAGGATGCTACACTTAAACTCAATCCACTCTTTGGTATTAAAAGTCAGCCTCAAAACCCTTTCGCAAACATAAATTCCAAACAAGTTAAAGGTCTCGATAGCCTGTTTTCAACCGGCAAGTCAAATTTAGAAACTAAGGATAAACCAACTGCTTCTCGTTTAAAAAAACAATTAGCTGTGTTGGAGGAACCATCAAACATAATTGAATTAGACAGCGATTTACAAATCAAGAAGCCCACCAGATCTATGTCTGCTAATGAAGAAAATAAATTAAAGTGTGTAATGGTTAATGACTCGATGGCTAAAATGCGGCACACAAAATCCACTACAAATTCAAAGAATGCTATGGATTCTGCAAAGTCAACCACCACTGCAACATCTAATATGGTGGACTCTACAAAATCAAATGTCAGAGTTAACTATACAAATTCAGAGGATGAAATGAACTCTACGAGGCTAAAAAACAATAGAAATGCAACAAAATTGACCAACAACATGGATTCAACATCTATACGTGAAATGAACTCCACAATGTTCCAAAACATAGATAATAATGGTGATAATGTATTAACCAGCACAAGGCTAGAAGACAATACTACCGCTGCCAACATAACTTCCTCTATTTCACTGGCAGCGAACTGCAACAGATGGCTCAGCAAGACGAGTGAGAGCGCCACAGGAACTAAAAGTATCATACAAGATGATGCTGATGAAAACATGCGGCACTTCATAGAAACCTTCAAAACAAAAATTAATGTTGTCTCATCAGCCAGTTTGATCATAAGCAAACCGATGCATGATTTGGGAGGTTGCACCACCAACATAATGAACTCTACGCTGTCAAATTACAAGAAATTTAAGAAGGTGAGTTGTATGTTGGTACACTGCAACTCTTTTTATTACAAATGAGTTATGGGTTTATTTTGCTATTGCATGACTAAAATATGTATCAAGTAATATCTCGTGTGTTTTAGGTGAAGCCGCTTCATGAACAATGCACAATTATTCCAAAATCCAGTTATGTTAAAATCGTTTGTTGTGGTGCTAGTCCATCAGAACCTATTGATGATGAAGAGGATGAGGAGGGCAGCAGGGAGTTAGAAAGGCGAAAACAAAGTCAAACATGTGTTGTACCTGCCAAAAAGAAAAAATTTAATATTTTTTAAATATGTACTCTTGTTTCACTTATACAATTCAATTATACAATTTTTATTAGTTACAATTATTATTAAAGCCAGTTTATAACAGTTTGCCTATGAATTCCTAATTGTATACATGAAGTAATAAATTGCATCTGCTGTTGGGCACTGTGAATCAACTTGTAATTTGTGATTACTATTGTAACTACTCATATATGTGAAAATAGCAATTTTTCCTCGGCTTTTTTTCACTCTGGAGATGAAAATATGTTCACCTTGAGATGAAAATTTAATGGAAAGAATGCATTCATTGCTATGGAAACGACTTTACCAGCATTAATTTCAGTAATTTTCATTGCGACAGTTCGTTTTGACTTAAACTGAACTTGAAACTTTATAATATCTAATATTTTATAAACTACAATATCGTAGAAAAAATAGCATTTCCTAGTCAAGATGAAGTTCTCCAACTCCCTGCTAACGTGACTCGAGAACAACTGTCAACTCACAACAAAAAAAACTGTTTTCATCTTTCGTTGAAAAATATACAATTTTGTTGGGGTGAGCGCATCGCCATCTATGGGCATTAGCGCTCTATTAAAATTAAACATTTCTATATAAGTATATTCTCTGAAAATTTTAAATTATTGATGAATTATGAATTTAAATTGGTTTAATTTTGACTGCACTGGAAACTGCTCAATGTATTTTTTTTAAATCTTAGAAAGAGGATCTTCATTCCAAGATGAAATAAACCCACAATACCTACCTTCCAAATACAACAATCGGTCAGGAACACGACAATCGGAGAAGAGACATACATTTATGAACTGTCCCAACAATGAACTTACCGGAAAAGAAAGATCCTTCTCCCCGTACCGATTAGATTTTGAGATTTCTGTACACTGAGAAAACACCTACACACAACAGAAATCTTCGCAGATGAACCAATCTAGACTATGCAATGAAGAGGAAGCAAAAGCCTTACATAATATTCTAATGCGAACCTCTGGAACACAGACATTACACACTCTTATGCAAAAGATACCAGACAGAGCTTGCAAATTGGTTGCTAAACCTAACAAAGAGACTTGACCTATTTAAATGAAAGTAACCGAAATGGGGCATAATACAACAGGCTTATGGCCGCAGTGTTCAGGGATTAGAGACCCAACCTCGTACCCCTTCAGAAAAAATAAACAGCATTTCAAAGGTCCAGATTAAAAATTTAAATGCATGTGTTAATCGGAACCTGAAACACTAACAAATCAAACATATCTTAACTTGAACATTGCAACATGATTCTTCAACTTTGACCTGAAGAAACGGGGAGCTCTCTTGCCACTTTGTTTAGGTCGCGAGGAACGGGGGATAACAGACATTAATCCAGCATAAAATTTTAAGTGCATTTAATTTTATAGTACAAATTATTTTTTCTTGGGCGCAGCCGCAGCCTTAGCTTCTGGCTTCTTGGCCTTCCTTATGATAGGCTTTCCACCACCCTTGGCCATCGTCTTCTTGCCGAAAAGCGTGCCATCACGGGAAGCTGCTTTTCTCAAGTGGTAGAAGGCGACCGTTCGGATTTTGTTTCTGCGTGACCTGGCCTTACGGAGCTTGAACCGATCGTAGTCGGTCATAGCAGCACGCTGTCAAAATAAATCGTTATCAAAATAGGGCACAGTACACAACATTGGAGAAACAAAGATGTGTAAAATCAGTTTATGAGATAGCTTCATATATGTATCAGTCGGCAATTCCTATCAAATGAGGATCATCATGTTAAAGTTAACAATGCACAAGGGCATGCTTACGTATGTCTAAAATATATGTGAACTTATAGAACTATTTATAATTAATGTACTTGATCTATTTTTATTTAGAATACCCGGCGGCATAGTGAATTATTTGTTTTGAATAATTTCTGAGAAATCTAACTCTTTTTGAAATGGCGTTGTTAATTATACCTTATCTTTTGCTTCTAGTTTTTTAGCCCACACAGACTCCTTCCATTTCTCATCAACTTTGTTTGCATCCCAAACTTTGCGCACAACGCGTGTGGACGCTGTGAATGGAAACTTAAGTCTGAACTTAGTCAAGTGCAACTGGTTAATTCTGATCTGTGTACGAGGCACGTTCGAGCAAGGGCCATCAACCAGTACCTGCAACATGGAAAAAAAAAAACGTCATAGACAAATTCACTTACTACTTACAGAATCAATAGCACAGAATGGCATTCAGATCATAATTTGGCTTCATTTATGTATCAGCCGGCAATTCCTATCAAATGAGGATCATCATTAGAAAAGTTGGTAACAAATAAGTACAGGACAGTCTGTTGTTTATTGTCTCGCTGTAACCTGCAGGGTGCATATAGTTAATCTGCAGATTTAGAAGGTATAGCGGCAAGTGGGAAAACATCACAACCAGAGTAAAATGCATAAAGTATACAGTTTTAGATCATTACTGTGATACGTCATATTCCTATAAATTTCATACATATTCAGAACAAAACACAGCTATATAATATCCATTCAATTTAATGTAATTAACAATATGACATCTTTGTATAAAGTTTAAAGCAGTCTGATTCTTGACTAATTTAACTAGCTAACGTGATCGGGTTGTCGCAAAATGCTAAGAACCTGTCGTTGAACATCATATGCATATCATTTATTAGAATAATATACAAATAACCTAATATTTCATTAGATTTTTATTTAAAAAAAACACAAAGTACGTCATTCACAATCTCGTTCCCGGGGAATTTGTTGTGCATGGTTACAAGTCAATGATATATTTTAACTTTCCCGTTTGCGGGGCATCTCTACAGTGACAGCGTTGCATAAGGAATCTATTAATCACCACCATTATTACCCTTACATCGCATTACTTGCCATTATACCCTCACAAATGTGGCTATGCTCAAATGTTTTGTTTGGAATGAAAATTTCACCTTGCATGATAAGCCCCTATATCGAGTGATTCTCATTTTCATATTCAGTACGCCCCTGGTTCGTCCACGGCTGCGCAGCTAAGTTCCACCCATAGGTCCTTCACAGTTTGCGACAACTCTAATAAAGTAAGTAAAGCAAGATATACACTGGATCGGTAATCTTGTAGACTCAGTCGCCCGCATGCACAAAACGCGAATAAATTGAAAAATTGGAGAGGCAATGCCTAAGTTAGGTTAGATGGGTTAGTTTAAAGTTTATATATTGAACAATATAGGCCAAGTAAAGTAATTTGTTTGATATATAAACTTTAAACTAACCTATCTAGCCTAACTTAGGCATTGCCTTTCCAATTTGTTCGCGTGCTGTGCGCACAGGCGACAGAATCTACAAGATTACCTACTGAATCATTTTAAGCACCCTGAATTATAATTCCGCGACTGCAAGTGTGATTGTGACAATTACATTTTAAAATCACATTTTTAGTAACAAAAATTCTACTCTAAAATGTACAAAATTGCCTGCCGCAATTCATGTGAAAATCAGATAGACAGACAAGTAAGAACTTATTGAATCTGAAGGAATAATTAACATAACCTCACATACCCTGGTTTGATCAATAACGTCAACAATGCTGACGAGATTTCCCTTCTTGGGTCCATCGGAAATCAGGGCCACGCGGCCCGTTTCTACAAACCGCTGGAATGGCTAAAAACACAATAAATATGCATTAATTAAAATTAAGGAGAGCAACAATATCCAGAACATGTGGCACAATGGAAGAAGTTGTATTCTTACAGAATTACTACATTTAGAGAGCAAATCAATTAATATATATGTAAACTGAAACACACACGCTATTTAACACAGTTCAAATTGCTGGCCAAGTGAGTAAATATGTGTTTTATAGAGAAAATTTCAGCATCGGTGCTTACCATGTTTAACGGAAACGAAAAAGATTGATGGCCGCTCTGCAAAGGAAGTAAAACATTCGAACTGTGTTAGTCAAAAGTAGTGAAAATCAGGTTAACCAACTGTTAACTGTTAACTGTTAAGAAAAACATTTTGGATGACTCAGAAATTAAATTGGATGTTATTTTGCATAAAAAGAACATATAATTTGCATTTTTTCGGACTGAAGTGGCTTAAAAAAATTGTAGGATTTGAATTAAAATAATTTATGCATAATTACGCATTTCCCGATAAAATTTCATTCAAATTCAATTTGATTCACGCAGTAGTTAACGACAACCTTTACCTGTCATTAAAATTCTTCTACAGTATTGCGCAAAATGTACTCTGAACAAGCTTATTACAACAATTCCTGTAAGTAATGGGACAATAATTAAACAACTTGATTCTATTAGTTATTTCTCAGGGAGCCCCACCATGCACGCAATCAATTACGCTGTGGACGTTCCATGCCCCCAAATTCAGAGCAACAGGGCAGTCTATATAAACAGAAACTTCACGAGCAACAGTCAGGTCAAGGTGCTGGTGAATCCCAACTTCAAACGCAACGTCCATATAAACCCAAATTTTAGCAACCCATTGCTTCCAAAATCCCAGAACGTTTACGTTAATCCGTCCGTGTTCAGGCAGCAGCCTCAGCCAGTTCCGCCTGCACCCCCACCAGAACCAAAACCAATTGAAGCAACCATTCCGAGCATGCCATACAACAAGCCCACCGTACCTCTCAGGCCAAGTGTTTCGCAAAAGCCACATGTACCAATTAGGGTGTCCAGGTTTTCGAAAATCAATAATGTATCGATGCAAGCTCCCACACATCAGATTTACCATATAAATCGGGCCCCAGCAGTGAAGAAGTACTCGCCATTTTCGAAAATTAATTTCGCAGGGACTGAAGTAACTCCGGATTGGAAAATTGTTAATTCCAAGTACAAAATTGTCCGTTCAAGCACTGCCAACAAAAATAAGCTGCCTGTTGTACTCAATAAATTTAAATTGGATAACAGACCAAACAGCACAATCAAAACCAAAGCCAAGATGAGCGTGAAAGCATATCTTATGAATCTTGATCCGCAGCGCCAGATAATCAAGAAGTCTGTGTACAAATATAGCCGATCTACGAAGCAATCTGTGATGATTAGGAAAATGCCGAAGGTGGTGAAGATTAAAGGCAACACGTATCGATTCAGTTCAAATTACAAAATTCTACATAAACTTACATGCAGCACGAAATTTGTTCGCAATAAAGTTAAGAAAATCACAATCAGTGGCATCACTTACGTGCAAAAAGACTCCAAAACATTCGTCAGGCAATATGCAAATAATTTAGTGTACGTGTAGAGTTTGTTTTCAGACGTAGTATTTATGTATGTTTTTAATTGCAGGAAAATTAACAGTAAAGTACTCAAAAAGGACAACAACCCATGCTTAATCTATAGGAAAACTGGGCGATGTAAAGCTCACCAAACTGGAAAATGCATAAAACAGCACGACCCTCGACAAATCAGCGTTTGCATAAGGTAACATGCTGTTGAAGAATTGCATAATATGACTCTGTAAAACCACTAGGTTCCTCCAAGGGGCGTGCCATGACAAAGACTGTCCATTATCTCACATTGTGTCGCTGGAGAAGATGCCCACATGCAAATACTTCCTTGAGGGACGGTGCAGCAATGATGATTGCCCATACCTCCATGTCAAGCTGAGCAAGAACTCCGATATTTGCAAGAATTTCCTGGAAGGTTACTGTACGCTAGGTTTTCAGGTAGTCAAATTTATCATTGTGATAATTACAGTTATTAAGAGTTGCGTTTCAGTGTATGAACCGGCACCAGTTCCTGTGCCCGACTTTTGAGAAGACCGGTGCCTGCCGCAAGAGAAAGTGTCCTTATCCGCACGGTGACGTGGTAAGACAATACACAAATAAAATAGTGAATAAAATTGCCAGAAGTACTGTAAGAGGCAAGAAGGTTGAGAAGATTGTTCGTAAGAAGGGTAAAGAGCCTGAGCTGGACGTTCCCCATAGGTACTATCGGGAGGAATCGTCCGGCCGGGAAGTGATTGTCGATGCGGGTGATATTGTCGACGCGGATTTCAATGTAGATCTCGATAGCAGCGAACCCAGTTTGCACAAACGGCCAAAATTGGGAGAACTGCCCTCTTTTATTGCTTTAGAAGATTGATCAAACTCGTTAGACAATCGTGATGTTATATTTTGGTACAAATTTATAAACGTTTCGTATTTCTGGCATATTTTATGTTTAAATAGTTATTTTCTTAAATTACTTTGTTCTTGATGCGATTAATAAATATTTTATATGATATAACTGCATTGTTTTTATAGAAAATTATTAAACCTGTATTACCTTCCATTCATTAATTGAGTTAGTATAAATTTGGAGTTTTGTCACATTGCAAACAAAACTTTTTTGGTAAGTATAAATTGCAATCTATTTTATGTGACTGTGTGTCAAACTTCTGAAACAAGATAAGGTGTGGTTAACATTCGCTATCACTCGAGTAATTTAAAAATCATATTTTATATCTCAGGAGTAGCCCTTTTTGCTCCAAACAATATTTGATTACTGCCGAAAATTGTGCTTAGTAAATTTAACAGCACGTGGCAGATAGCGCACGGTCAGCATACTCGTTCAGCGAACCACTGTCAGTCAACTTTCACAACAGTTGCGTTTGCTACATGCGTTCGTTGTCATTCCAAAAATTAACCAAAAGTTTGTGACATCAAATTAAATTGTTAGCAGTGTCCAATAACTTGAGATACAGATTGCTACAATATAATTTTCATGGAGTATGCTATAAAAAATCATTTCAGGTAAATGAAACAATTTTAATATTGGCCTGGGCAAGAATTCAACCTACAAGGCCTCGACTACGATACAAGCAGCAGAACGTCAAAACAAAAGAGTTGGTCATGTTTTGAATGCAGCGAGCTAAGCACACTTGATGCTATGCGCTTGCTGCTCACTGCTGCTCGTAAAGATAACTATTCGCCGCCGCTCACTGCTCGTATCGTGCCCGAGGCCTATGTCTACATACTTTGTAATTTTGTTTTATTGTACTATTTTCAAAATTCAATAACAATCTGGAAAATGTCATAAATGCTCTAACGAGCAAAAAAAAAGTGTTATCTTTGGTCTTGGAGGAAAATAAATAAATTGATACTACCGGCACATGTCCCATTCATTAATGTGTTTCACACATGAGCAAATGTAGCATCTCTTCTGTTATGTTAAAAAATATAAACATCCCTCAAATTAACATGCTGGCCCCATGATATGGCACTTGGGTGAATCTCGAAGCATCAACGTAAAATCCTGTGTCATTTTTTGGTTACAATTTTCTTGTTTGCTGGATGGTTGTGGCCTAAAAATACGGGAGCATGCAGCAGAAGGCTCAACGAGTCCTTGTCGACGCTGCTCGAAATCAAGATCCACATCTGCAGCCACTTTACCATTTCGTCATCGGTTGCGTTGGCAGGATTCAGCCCTGAAAAAAATTTAACATTATCGAATCATAATTATTACGAATATAAAACTCACCCCGAATATAACACGCATTGTGTAAGGCTTCTTTCGTGAGATTGTGAGCTCCACCTTCCTGTACAATAGCACGGTCCATGGCCTGAAGTATCAAGGCACGATCATTGAGCCGCACATACCTAAACCACCCAGTGTGTAGGCCATGCATTTTCAACAGATGTTTCTAAAAACGGAAACAAACAATAACCATACAGCAAATACACAACGTGTATACGTACCACGTGATTCCTTTGAAGGTAAATCAAATGAAACGGTTTCTGCATAAACATAGATTTGCAATCTAATATTTCAGATGTCAAGGGCTCACATCCCCCATCTAGTTTCCAAAGGAGAGTATTCCAGGGCGTGCCAGTTTTAACTGCAGGTGTTTTCATACCATCACGAGATAAATGACAAAGCACGCGGTAACCGTGAGCAATTCTTGTTTGTAGTGCCTCGGCAGAAAACTGCTTACGCTGCTCCTCAGTCCAAAAATGGTGCGTAAGTATCTGCCTCGGGAACATGTACATGAAAGGGAAAATTACGTAGTTTGCTAGAGGTAATGTGGATAATAGCAGAACGGGGGCTATTTTCACCATATCCCTGGGCATATGGTCGTACAATTCGATCTCTCGTCTGGTTAGAGCTTTAATCCCGCTGCCCGGCGTGTTTATAATCCTTACAATCTTCACGAACTCTTTGGTGTCTAAGTAGAACTTCTTCACACCATCCATAAAAGTGCGATAGATAATGTGCACCTTTGGAAACCGTTTCTCCAGCACCTTCTCATAGTTCTTCATGTACTCCAGATACCTGCTAATGATGAAGAAGCGGAACTTCTTCGCCTCCTCATTTTTGTAAAGCTTCGTGCTGCGCGAGTCATTTACTTGCCTGTAAAGAGGCAAGATTGGGGAATGTTTTTAGATGCAAGTGGGTGAGTGTGGTGAATTCTACCTGAGCTGAATTCGAGAGCCTATGATTAGCCTGGTATATTCAAAAAGACTCTTATGGGATGAGCACAGCCTTCGGAGTGCCATTGAAATCAGATTCGTCTGTTCTGGTGAGTGTTTCGGAGTGACGGTGTATGAGACTAAAAATAATTAATGTAGATTGTCTGCATTATGAATCCAAAAAATCTTATTTTCTAAGGTTATGAAATTCAAGCAGATTCAACTGGAAATGACGTCTAATAGGCAACACAACGTGCCAGATTTACGATTTATGTAGTATCTTTGATGTAGTACTGTTGTGTCAGTGTATGCGCTATTTTTGCACAATGGTATTGAGACGAATAAACTTAGTATATACATAATTAAGAATTGTATAAACTCTGTGAAAATGATATAAATAGTAGTGAACACATCATATTGTATTTGTTATTAGTTTGAGAACATGGATGGCGCCTCTATAAGTGTATATGTGGTTGCTGCTTGTAGAAATACAATTGTTCATAATATGTATAAAAATGAACCACTGAACACCGGGTAGGAAAGTGGGATCTGGCAGACAAAAAGTGTCACCTTCTTAAAGCATTCCCTCATTTCCCCCCTTGCATTTATGTTTATAGTGTCACAGTTATAAGTGGAAAACTTGTGGAAATTAATTGAATAAATAGATAGTGTACATTGGGTTGCCTTCGTCAACAAGTTTAATTAAATTATTACAAGAATTAGTACCAGAGTACTAATGTAAATACAGAGAATTAATTAGTGTTAGTTAGTTTATAATTGCATGAAGGTAACACGTAGAAAACTCGTAGAAAAGTGTTATCAATAGATATTCAGTAGTTATATCCCGAGTGCATGCCAAATCCGCGAATATTTTACGAGTGCACTTCGTGTACTCGTAAAAATATTAAGGATTGTACGCAAGAGGAGTATATCGAGGACTATTTCCCGACAAAAATTTCATGCGAAGTAGGTATTTCACGATATAAATAATGAATTACTACTGAGAAGTTAATTGCAAAGCTGCGAGGAAAATCCAAAAATGACGATGTTAAAATAAACGTTGGTTTCAGTGGAGCCAGTACTTATAGGAATTGCACTTTCAATAATAACTATAATTACTATTGTTCAAATACGAATTGTAATTTAAATCAATAAATGTATTTTGATAATTAATAGCCCGAATGTTTTTTAAATATCAAAAATATTCACTTAATGCACCATGAAAATACCCAGATATTTTCATGGTGTTGTTCCTGTAAACAGTATATTAATGCGAGTGAATGTTAACACGCCCTCAATATCCTTATTATAATTTTGACTCTCTTGTACTCTAGCTAGAGATGTTATACATATGTTCAGGCTAGTGACCGTACGCGTCATATATTTTGAATTTTTATTTAATATAAGAGTTAATAGTTACATGCGCGAATGCCTTAATTTTCCCTCATTATTTTTGTGTATTATTACATAATCATATAAAAAATAGATGTAAAATGTTCTAATCGTTATGAGGGGCGCAAAACAATGAGTGGTGGTGAAATTGAAGGTAGAAGTGTTTTATACCATACTGGACAAAATTATGTTAGAATTGAAGAAAAGAAGTGCCGCATATAAAAATATTTTCAGTAAATTTTATGTTTTTCTATGAAAAATTGTTCACAAGAAATATTTATCTAAAATGCGAATTATTTACAAGAATTTTATAAAAATTATTTAGAAATAACTTTTCCATTTTTTTTACATACATTTTTCTGAGCTAGGAAAATGATATTACTTCAATGAAAATTTTTCTTTATCATCAATGCGAACAAAAAATTTACAAACTGTATTTCCGAGAAATACAGTTTTCCATAGAAATGGATGATGATTTCAAAGAAAAATACCGCGTAATTGTAGGATACGGCCCTAATGAAGACGAAAAACTAGAAATTAAAGATTGGTTCTGGGAGGAGATGCAAAGCATATATGAAAGATCGCATGTAGAGACTTATATCTTGGGAGACTTAAATGGTAGAGTTGGGAACAGGAAAGAACGATATGAAGGTCTCATAGGGAAACATGGAGAAGAAAATCTTAATGGGAATGACAGGGGAATAATAGAGTTTTGCATGGAGAATAGCCTGATTATAACTTTTTTTTTTCGTTTTTCCAACATAACGACAGTCACAAATACACGAGGGTAATGGCATCAAGAAATGAAATGTCAATAATAGATTACGCGCTAACAGAAAAATCAAACAAAAACAAAATAACCAATGTACGAGTGAGAAGAAGTGCGGAAATAGGAAGCGACCACCACCAATTACTAGTAGATTTAATCAAGAAGGCATCGCAAGAAAAGAGGGACAATGGAATAAAAAGCAAACCCGAACAAGAAAAAATCAAAGGATATAGACTCCAAAACCGAGACGTGCAGGAAAAGTACAGGGAAATACTTAGTAGAGAATTTAGTAAAGAAACAGAGACCGCACACAACCTAGAAGAAAAATGACAGAAATTTCAAAACATTGTACTGAAGGCAGCAAGAGAGGCATGCGGCACCACCAAATTGGGATACAAGAAAAAACACACCGCCTGGTGGACAGACGAAGTCAAGTATGAGATAAAGGAGAAAAATAAGAGGTGGAATGAATACTTGGAAACAAATACGGCAGAGAAATATAGCAGGTACAAGGCACAAAGAAAAAAAGCCAAAGAAACAGTAGACGGAGCGAAGAGGAAAAGCTGGGATGATTTCGGGAGGAAAATGGAGGAGAATAAAAGGGACAACCAAAAGCTGTTCTACAAGGTTATAAAAAGTCTCAGGAAGGAAAAGACAAAAAAAGCTAGTTACAGCTATTAAGAAATAAAGTAGGGTAATTTTAGTAAAAGTAGAGGATGTCTTGGAAAGATGGAAAGAACATTTCCAAGATTTATTAGTGGAAAGGGATATAGGAGAAAAACAGGAACATCTGACACAGACAAAAAGCAGCAACAACAAAACCAAGGACAGTGAGTTAAAAGATGGGGAAAATATTACTGAACAGGAAGTGAAAGATGCTATACAGAGAACAAAAACAGGATAAGCTGCGGGACACGATCAAATTACAGCAGAAATGATCAAAAATCTAGGCGACATCGGGTTCGAAAAATTGCACCAAATAGTTAGGATCGTGTATAAGGGAAAACAGATACCCACGGATTGGGAGTATGTCATAATTATACCAGTATACAAAGGTGAAGATAGAAGGAACTGTGACAACTATAGGGGCATAACCTTATTATCGGTACCGGGAAAAATATACGAAACTATACTTAAAGGAAGACTTACAGAAAATGTGGAGAAGGAATTGGAGGAGAACCAAAGTGGATTTAGGAGAGGGAGGAGTACTCAGGATCATATATTTACCATACGGCAAATTATAGAAAAATACAGAGCACCCAATAAGGAAGTATTAATGTGTTACATAGATTTGAAGAAAGCATTTGATAGAGTAAATAGGAAAATGATTTGGAAGATCTTGGAGAAATTGTGAATAAGAGAAGAATTGAAAGAAGCTGTAAGGAGTATCTACCATAAGAATCAAAACTATGTGAGAACAAGAAACATGACATCGGAAATATTTACCACACACGAAGGTGTTAGACAGGGGGGACACTAAGCCCACTGCTTTTCATAACAGCACTGGATGAAGTTATCAAAAAATCAGTACCTGAGATGAGGAAACTTTCTGTGGGATACAAAAACATGCAGATAGTGAGCGTTAACATATGCGCGTTTGCAGACGACATGGTGATATTTGCAGAGAATGAAAGGGATCTACAACAAAATATAAATATTCTGGAGAAACAACTAGCCCCCTTTAACCAAAAAATTAATGAAAAGAAAACGAAAGTCATGAGAATTGCAAAAGAGGAGAGAGAAAGACATTTAAAAATAAAAATTGAAGGCAAAGAAATTGAGCAAGTATCGCAATACAAGTACCTAGGAGCGATTGTAGAAGAGAGCGGTAGTTTGGAAGGTGACATTAATAATAGAGTAACAGCGGCTGCGAAAGTGTTCCATAGCCTAAGAACTAAGTTCCTAAACAACAAGGAAGTATCCAAGAAAACTATAATAGTGGTGTTTGACGCAATATACATTGCAACACTCAAATATGGAAGTGAAACGTGTGTCACAAATAAAAGACAAGAGAGCAGACTACAAGCAGCCGAAATGAAGTATCTGAAAAGAACGGAGGGTGTTTCAATGCTGGACAAAATTAGAAACACAGATATTAGGAAGAACCTAGGGGTAGCACCGACAAAGAAGAAAATAGAGGGAAATAAACTCACATGGTTGGGGCACCTTAACAGAATGAAGGAAACAAGACTTACAAAAAGAATATGGGAAGCAAGACCGGTTGGAAAAAGAGGGAGAAATAGACCTGCAAAAACATGGAATGAAACAATATGTGAAATTTAAAAAAAACAGTGGAATATATTTTAAGGAAGCAAAGACAAAAAGTGCGGACAGAAGTGAATGGCGGAAGTGGGTCCGGAAGTGGGTTAACACACACGTTAATCTGCGGACCGGGTCTGGCATAGTTAGGTTCAATTCTATGTGTTCTGCAAACATGAATAAAGAGTTTATAACAGAATTTATCGAAGTATATAGACGGCACGCTGCGTTATGGAAAATAAAATCCGCGCTTTTTTGTCATTTTACAATTTATAATCGCATCAGAGTAAATTATTGCACTAACAATAGCAAACTTCTTTTTCTTGTTAAGCGTCAACATTTTAATCCGCTCAATAGGTGGCCATAGACAGACACATTTTCTTACGGATTTGCATGCGGCGAGCCGAACCTTCAGATAAATGTGTTGGTTTATTGGCACCTTCGCGCCGTACCGCCGAGCGGCGAGCCACACTTGCGCGAAGCACTTCTGAACACGCATAAATCGCACCATAAACACACACGTTTATCTGCGGACCGGGTCTGGCATAGTTAGGTTCAATTCTATGTGTTCGGCAAACATGAATAAAGAGTTTATAACAGAATTTATCGAAGTATATAGACAGCACGCTGCGTTATGGAAAATAAAATCCGCGCTTCTTCTTTGTCATTTTACAATTTATAATCGCATCAGAGTACATTATTGTACTAACAATAGCAAACTTCTTGTTCTTGCGTTCTCTTTAAGCGTCAACATTTTAATCCGCTCAATAATAATCATGAACTGAACTGGAATTTGCGTGGCTCGCGGTCTTTTAAAATTTTCATGGAGCCACGAGCCAAGCAAATCCAACGGATAAATCGCTCGTTTTGCTCCATAAACATAGATATTTTGATGTGACGAGCAATACGACGGAAAATTCGTACGATTTGCTCGTGTGTGTGTTGCCTCGATCGTAAAATGAATCGCCACGAGCAAATGCGCGCATTTGCTCGTGGCGAGCAAATCCGTCCGCAAATGTGCCTGTCTATGGCTAGCTAATAATAATCATGAACTGAACTGGCATTTGCGTGGCCCGCGGTCTTTTAAAATTTTCATGGAACCACGAGCCAAGCAAATCCAACGGATAAATCGCTCGTTTTGCTCCATAAACATAGATATTTTGATGTGACGAGCATTCCGACGGAAAATTCGTACGATTTGCTCGTGTGTGTGTTGCCTCGGTCGTAAAATGAATCGCCACGAGCAAATGCGCGCATTTGCTCGTGGCGAGCAAATCCGTCCGCAAATATGCCTGTCTATGGCTAGCTAATGACAGTACGAAAGGATAACAGGACAAAACCTCAACACCCAATGGGTAAAAGAGGAATGGATTAAGTATGTAGGTATGTATTTCTGAACGTTGACATTGCACTTCGTATACTTTTAGTGATAGAAAAGTGAGCTAACGGTAGATATTGATTTTCAACCTATGACTTTGGCTAAAAAAAATCGCAGCGGAAACAATTTTGACAAGGTAAATTTTAATTTTACTCTTATCTTTTCGGGGCGGCTATTTAGTGTGCGTACAGCGGCAAATTCTTTAATCCGGCACTGAAATAACCAAAAACTGAGTAAACTTTTCGTCACTTATTTATTTTGTACTAACTGCGCATTTCGGTCACTATTTGACCCGATTCATTGGTGTACTAAATATGCGAATCACTTACAACTATAGGACCATTCATCGAACAATTCATTTAGTTGGGCAGGCCATTCCGGCTGCTTCTGGATGGTTTTATACGAGAAGAGTCTTCATATGGTCAATCCGGCGAGTTGGTAATCTGCCTCGTCGTCGTCGACCTTGCACATGAAGGTCAATTGCAGTCAACCTGTAATATGCCCAGAGTATCAGAGGAATAACTGAACCATTCCGTTTGAAATGCATGTTTCGATGATAGGTTCGTGAATTCATCTAGTGACTAGATTCTAGTCTATTCATATTCGGGCGTTTGATCCTCCAGGTTTCTGCTGCGTATGATGCAATTGGGAATATGAGTGCATTAACTAGCCCGAGTTAGTGTTTCCACTTCGAAGCCACCAATACTGCGAACATCGGGTTTATTGTCACTTACCCGATGTACCACCATAACTTTGGATTTACTTGCATTTAACTCAACCTTATTCTCTACTCGTATAACTGGGACAGTATTTCTTCCAGTTCATTTGTACTAGAAGCCATCATCAGAGTATTGTCGGCATATCTCAGGTTACTGATTCGCCTCCCTTCAATGCACACTCCTCCACCCCATCAGTCAATTCGAATAGGTACTTCTGTATAAAAATCACTGTAACTTTGATATTTCTGACAGATTATTTCCCAGGTTATTTGTAAACAAACTTAGGAAAACGGTTTTAGAAATCCGAAAAGTCGGCAAAATTAATTAATAGTGAGTATGCGGACATCTGCAAACGCAGTCCACGAATCTAAATGGCAAACAAGTTATTGAGCAGTCAGTTGTGCATTCTGAGTAACTTCATCTTTAAACGGGCGTACGCCGCCAAAAAGAAGAGTGCTACGGAAGCGGTGTGCAGTGATAAACACGATAAGGTCCTCGTCCTGGGTATGTACTACGACCACAAGAATAGATACGATGGAGGAAAACTCACTCCAATTGCTGACAAGTACAATCGTAAAATCTGCAATCGTCTTTTCGAGGCGCTCGTTATTGCAGCCCCGCCGCCTAGAATGGGTCAAGTACGGAGTTTTTTTGGCTTAGACCCCATGTACCAACACATCGTGGTTGTAGGGCTGGGCAAGGAATGTCTGGGTTACGATGTCTTCGAGCAGATGGACGAGGGCAAGGAGGCGATCAGGATAGCGGCAGCGGAGGGTTGCAAGGAGGCGCAGAAGCACAATGCAGCGAAGGTGCTCATTGAGAGTTTTGGCCATTCTGAGTCGGCGGCAGAGGGTGCCGCTCTGGGCGTCTGGCTCTACCAAGAGAAGAAGAATAAGAATAAGCATGTTATAATTCCTCAGCTTGAACTTTACGAGGATTGTGACTGGACAGGGTGGCAAATTGGCTTACAGAAGGCGGCAGCCCAAAATCTCGCCAGACAGCTAATGGACACCCCGGCTAACTTGATGACGCCAACGTCGTTCGCTCAGAACGCGGTGGAGGTGCTTTGCAAAGCTGGTGTCAACGTGGAGGTGAAGGTGCGCGGCTGGGCTGAAACCCAGAACATGAACGCGTTCCTAGCAGCAGGCCAAGGTTCTTGTGAACCACCAATCTTCTTGGAGTTAAGCTATTATGGAGCATCAAGAGACGAAAGGCCTGTAGTGTTAATTGGCAAGGGGGTTACATACAATAGTGGAGGTCTTACCCTTAAGTCTTGCCAAGGGCAGAAGTACATGAGAGGAGATATGTCTGGAGCTGCTGCTGTCGTCGCTGCTTGCAGGGCGGTTGCAGGACTTCAATTGCCACTTAACATAAGAGGATTGATACCACTGTGTGAGAATATGCCTGGGTGTGCCGCCATGCGACCAGGTGATATCGTCAAAGCTATGAACAACAAGTCGATAGAAATTGAAGGAACTGATTGTGCTGGTAGGTTAATGCTTGCCGACGCCTTGGTGTACGCTCAGAATTTCTGGCCTCGATTTATAGTGGACATAGGCACCATGACCCATGATATGGAACGTGCACTTGGGTCTACTGCATCCGGTATCTTCAGCAACTCAGAGGCTCTGTGGGAGTACATGCTTGCAGCTTCCATGCACACCGGAGACCGCGTATGGAGGTTCCCCCTTTGGAAACATTATACAAAGCTGGTGACTAATTTCCATAACGTCGAGGTCAAGACTATTGGGAGAGGCAGGAATGGCAAAGCGTGCAAGGTGGCCGCGTTCTTGAGGCAGTTCGTTCCTTGTGGTGACTGGCTCCACATGGACACCTTTGGGGTGATGAAATCCAACGGGACGGATTTTCCTTATCTCAGAAGGGGCATGTCTGGTAGGCCAACTAGAACTCTGGTCGAGTTCCTTTCACAGCTTGTTTGCCACCGAGAGGAGTGCGATTAAAAAACGAAGCGCTTTTAAATTCTCTTTATTCCGTACATGCTTTTCAAAATACTCATAACTTTACGGGCTAGTAAAAATATGATTAGTTTACGGGCTAGTAAAAATATGCGCATATATTATAGTTTCAAGATATGTTCAGATATTTTGCTAGAATCTACCATTTAGGACGATGCCGAACATCGAATCGGCTAAGTAACATTTTATTCAACAAACGGCAACAACAATTAACGAAACCCCAAACTTTGACATGTAGACCGACGCAGACGCAAATATTTTCACAGCTTACCCATTTAGGAATATAACTCAATTGTGATGTAAATTGTGAATTGTACAATAAAAATTTTGAAACAGTTACTAATTAGAGTGATTTATTTATCTATAGCTACATATTCTATTTAAAATACGGATGTATAGTATATTTAATACCCAAGCGGATTTTTTAGTTGTGTTGGTAATGTTTAGTTACCAAATGTACGTGTATTCTTGATGTTAAAGTCATGAAGTTTGACGTGACAATGATACTGATAGATGTATTAACATATTGTAATATTATTCGACATGACCTTATTTAGGTCATTTTTTGTTTCATTCAGCTTACAGGTTATAGACAGAGGTGACACTAATCCGCTTGGGCTAGGGTATTGAAAATACTATATAAAACTCGCATGTTCCAAAAACAGTAGATTGTTTAACGAGTTATGAAAAGTGAATTTTTTCCACAGAGTTAAATGTTTAATTAACGAGCGAGCGCAGCGATCGAGTGTGTTAATTTTACACCAGCACAAAAATAGTATATTAAGTATTAAGGTCAGTAAGTGCTTCTTACCGGTTGAGGATGGGGTTTGACTTGGTCTCGATCTCCAAAACATTCGAAACCCGAAAGGCACTTACCGACCGAAATCTTAGTTTTTTTGCACTCCAATAAAGAAATTATGTTTCTAGATATATTTGAAAGCTATTGTTAGTTGTCAAAATCAGTTGTTAATCAATTGCCTCATATAAATAAAGATTTTCTCCGATATGATGCAAGAAAGTGACGATTTCGACTTTAATGATTAAAAAAAGATTGAAATAGTATATTGTAATAAGAGTGCGGAAAGGGCTTCATTGCAAAACGAGTATGAAAGTTGGAGCACGAGCGCCAGCGAGTGCTCCATTCATACGAGTTTTGCAATGGCCATTTCCGCAAGAGTGTTACATACTATTTTTTCTACGAAAGTGTAGAAAACTAAAGATTAATGTAAATTTAATCATTAAATTAAAATAAATGTCATTGTCATTAATTTAAACGTCAGAAAATTTATAAATCGCTTGTCACCAAATCGAGACTCGAAATTTATACATTAATACTGGAAGTAGAAGAATATCAATAATGGATTCCGATAGTGACGATATAACAAACACTCCGCCGGAACTTGCGGCCATTGCATCCACAGTTTCGTCCGATTTATTGCCTCAAAAATCAAAAGAGAGGTATTGGAGTGCGGAAAGTACTTTCTGCACTCCTTGTAACAAATACCAACTTTCAAGGTTAAATTTTATGACAGAAAACGTGTCTTTCAACACTTTCGTAGAAAAAAAGATTGAAAATATTCAATTTTGTATGATTTACTTATCGGTCGCTAAGTAATCCCTTACCGATCAGTAATATGAAAGCATAACCTATCGTTGCAATAACTCAACCAGTAAACATGTCAAATTGACAATTGTGCAAAATTAGTATATTAAAGCTACATTCATAAGCACTTAATTACTAGTTAACGCCGCAATTAATAATTAGTATAAGAGTTTTATATATGGAAATACAAAAAGTTGTACGGTACGGCCAAATTAGTACTTAACGCGAAATTAGTAATTGAGGCGAAATTAGAAGATTGGATGGTTCAAAGTCTTGCGTTAATTTTTCGTTGTAATCAGCTGTTCTATCCATTTTATTAAACTGTACTTTTCTTTATCGGTTTATATCGAGTACACGAGTACACGAAAATAGTTATTTGCGATATTAATATCGTAACGTATCATATTACGATACGTTATGGCAAAATTGTTAAACGAAGCCGCAGGCCTAGTCGGATAAGACATTGAGTCCAATTAGAGGATCGTATCTTCTTTGGCAGAAACCACGGACAAAATGCAATAAGTAGATGAAAATCAGCAAGAATAAATACCTGAATGCGTTGAATGTAATCTGGTTACAACAACTGATGTTTCAAAATATTGCATCCTATTATATTCAAAAGGTTTGCATTTTTTCTAGTAGAAATAGCTTGATCTTCCTCTACAGCAGAGGTTCCCAAACTTTTAAATAATGCGACCTACTCTTAAGAAACCCAATTTATGGGGACCCACTTCATCCCCGGCAACTGATGACTTACAGATTTTTGTTTTTACTTTTGCTACATCTTTTTGAATTTGAATTTTTAAATATTAAAAATATTAAAAATATATTCAAGATTGAATTTGTGTCGCGACCCAACAAAAATCGACTCGTGACCCACCAGCGGATCGCGACCCACACTTTGGGATGCACTGCTCTACAGTATTGGCATATTTTCGTCTATTTCTACCATTCTTACTGACATTGGTCTTCCTGGCCCTACATTACGTTTAAAAGTGTATGTTTCATTCAAACGTGTATGAATACTTGAAACATTTTTCTATCAGTTACGGTTTGAAAAACGTTCACGGTTTCCATTAGGCATGAAATGCATGTCAGTTATCTCGGCGTTGGTATAATTCATGATAGCGACCTTCGCTGACAAAACTTTAACTTTTAAAGACAATACAGACGAAATAAACTTACAAAGCAAGAAAATAACAATCCGAGAAACGTATACAACATCTTATGGCAGCCACTAGTAAACTCATTTTCAATATCTGCACTAAGCAACAATCAAACATTGGTTTTGTATAAAAACCTGTATCGCTTTCTATTTCCAAAACAAAGCGACAGTCCAAAAATTATCAAAGGACAAAAGAATCTTAAAATAAACCGAAGAATAACAGTTTGAAGTTTCGCTGCATGTTCAGTAAAAATTCTGTATAATACAATTAATTTTTCGTCGACCTTACCTGAAAGTAGAATGTTTAGACCGCATTCGCGGACGAAAAGTGGTACTTTTCCGACATCAAACCCTTTTCGTCCGCTATTATCACAGTCAATCTGTCAATGTACTGTTTGTTGTATTAAAGAAGCAACAATTAAAATTAAGGCTAACTATTGTTAATGATGTTTCACATCTTTCAAATCGTTATTTACAATAATAATAATAATAATAATAATAATAATAATAATAATAATAATAATAATAATCCCCTATGGCGTAATTGGTTAGAACTAAGAATGCAATAATCGTGTTATTTTAATATCAACGGCTGCTAGATACCGGTACATACTACAGCGATTCGTTATTACCGACTGTCATCACTTGTTCCATTGAAATGTTTCTCTAATCATAAAGTAGGATTTTTTGTTTTATTTTAGAGGTCGACTGCAAAAATTAATATGCATCTCGGAAAATTTTTGTCCTAGTTATATAAATAACTATTATCTATGATCATTCAAAAATAGATTACTTTTGACACTGATAAACGTGTAAAAAGTAACCTTTTAAATATCGAGTGCAATAAATTCTGAGAGAAGGCTAATGTCATAGCATTATGTCATTAATGACGAGACGTCTTAAATTTTGTATATTTAGGTTATAAAATTGGATTCGAGAAAAAACTAAAGTTAAAGATGTAAGAGAGGAAGCTGCAAAGCTAAAATGGAAATTTGCTTGTCACAACATCAGACAAATCGATGAAAGATGGAACAAACTTATTGTACACTGGAGACCATGGGAAAATACGAGAGGACGAGGAAGGCCACAAATGCGTTGGGCGAGGACGAGGAAGGCCACAAATGCGTTGGGCAGACGACATTAAGAAACATGCAGGAAAGAAATGGACTGAAATAGCAAGTAGTAGAGAGGAATAGAAGCAACTTGGGGAGGCCTATGTCCAAAGATGGACGACAGAAGGCTGAAAAGAAGAAGAAGGTTATAAAAAACGGGCTGCACCGCAACGTAGCATGTGAAAATATACGCACGCCGATGTATGTACTACTGTCACATGTTGCACATTATAAAATCAAATGAAATGATTATTTTAGTAAATCGTTATGATCGTAGATAAAATGTTGTAAGATAGGTGCATGTGTAAAAACTATGTGTATTCAACTCAGTGGCTTTTCAAGTACTCACTCGTATCTCGCTCGTGCTTTACTAGCCACTAATTAATAAACATCCACTTTTTACACTTGTATCTTAAATAGTAGTTAAATAGTAGTTTACAGTAAATCTCAAATTAATTACTTGATAATGACGAGGAAATATTTAAAATGAATATAATATAAATGATATCCAATAATAAATTCGTTCAGAGATATTCTGTTGATGCAATAGTAAATAGAGACATTGAAATACACCGATAAAGTTTCTTGCAAGAGTTATAAGTATAATAAAGATAGATTATTTTACTGATTTCAATCTTAATAAGAAAATTTAGTTTCTTATATTATTTATAATCATACCATAATTTAGCCTTAGATGTATTAAAATCCTCGCTGTCGCTCGGATTTAAAACTGATATCTGCAGCTGTTATGTCATTCATAACATTCTAGGTATGTTATAGCGTTGGTTATAGCTATTTATGCACCAAGGGTGGGCGTTACTAGAATGATTACGCCCGGAGAACGATGAAATCCTACTCGAGGGATTTAGCCCGATTGATGTATATCGTCCGATGTGCACAATCATTCGGTGATGCCGTGGTGCATACAAGATTTTGATTTTTCACTTTTTTTTCTTAGTCTGAAAAATACTCATGGGCGTAATGAATGGACATGTTTACATGAAAATACACTACAATAATTCATTACGCCCCGGTTCTTGTGGACATGTTTACATATCTCGTATCCTAGGAGTTATAATTCAATCATAGTAAAGTGAAAAATACATGGTTATAAAGTATGAGGGAAATAACAGACGCAGGTTAATATTGCAAAATCGAGACGATAGCCTAGTTTTTAATAATTGGCAATGGTTGTTTGACAACCAAAAGTCAAAGTTATGATGAATTATCGAAGTGTTGCGTTTTGTGAAATTTTGTGAAGATAATTGAAGAGGCAACATCATGTCGGGACATATTGCGTCCGAACACAGGTAGCAGGTAGGAAAACGAATATCGGGATTTTACAACGCGTAAGGGTGAATATAGTGAGTAGTGAAGTAAATAACGTCATAGGTCATTATAATTTACTCGGACCAGATCGTTTATATGTGTCATATCGATTGAGCATAATAGTTATTTATCTAACAAGTCCTCTAAATAAGTCTTCAAGAGCGAGGTCGGAATTTTAAATGCGAGGCGTTAGTCGAGCATTTAACCGTCTGAGTTCTTAAGACTGTTTTAGAGTAGCGTTTCTCAACCTGTTTACGACTGTGGACCGGAGAAAATAGGAGAAGTATTTTGTGGACCAGTAAATTCGGAATTAAAACAATTGTGTATATTTAAAAACCTATAATATAAAAGGTAACTAGAACAAACAAATAACAGTCTTATTGCGAGTACAAACAAAAATAGAACATGAAAAATAGTTAATTATTGATATAATCCAAACCACTAAAAACACTTACAAAATTAAACCTATTCCACACTTCAGACCAGGAGAAAATTTCCGCGGACCAGCACCGCTGCGGTCCGGGAACAGGCGGTTGAGAAACGCTGGTTTAGAGGACGTGTAATTTTCAATGTGAGTAGTTATACAACAAGAGTTCTGGACTAACCCCCCCGCAGAGATTTCGATTAATTTAATCCGCGGTTTGATTCTCGGATTAACTCCTCAGCCCCTCTGCCCCTCCGCCGCTCCCCAGCCTCAGCTATGGTATCAATTTGATCCGCGGTGATTAGACTGCCAATTAAATTTGCAGATCGCCAATTAGCCTGTAATTAAAGTAAAGTATCTGCAATTGATGTAATTATTCCATTGTTATCCTGCAATTGTGATTAAATTACTCGCAATTTCCACAATCAACCCATTGTTACCGCCCGCTGATTTTGATTAATCCGCGAATAAAACCGCGGATTAAATTAATCGAAATCTCTGCCGGGGGTTGGTCCAGAACTCTTGTTGTATAACTACTAACGTGTTTTGTAATACCTAGCATTGCATTGGATTAATAATAGTTATTTATGCATTAAGAGCGAAAAGTGATACATTATTGCTCGAGAGTGATTGTTGCCATTCATTCGAAAGCAATGTCATTTTTTGCTCATGATGCATGCACATGTTTTCTACAATCACTTAAACAATGTTAAATACAGTGCAAACTTTTCGATTGAGTTTGTTAAAAACAACGCTTATTTATTGGTTGATATAGACGACGCGCGTTTTTTAGTGTTTATCGCGCAGCGAGTGATTGAGTGAAAGTCGTCGATAAATGTCAACTTTTTTAATTTAGTAAAAGTCTACTTTATTTAGTGGTTGTAAAAAACATGAAGACTGGTATTTTGCCTTTTTACCTTATTAATTTACCTTTTCCGTATAATAACCATAAAAAAAATATTTGGAAAAGAACTAGAGCATTTTTAAAAATTGAATCACAGTAAATGTTGTCCATTAATTTTCACACAAGTGTGCGTAAGTTATAAGAGAGATTTACTTACGCTTTCTAATTTTAATTTTTTGTGATGGTTTAGTAGTAACTTTTTATCTAGTTTTAGTACATAGTATATGCTATTTTCTGGATACCTTGCATATAGGTACATATTATAATTATATTCCTTCTTATCATATTTTAATCAAAATTAATGTCTTAGTCAATGCATTTCAATAATAATAAAAATGTAGTATAAAATGTTTTTCAGTTTTCAAAATTGTCATTTGAACCATTACGTAATCCAAATTGTGTGTGTAAACGATATTATTAATAAATAGTAACATTCCTAATGTATCTTTGCCTAAATGTAACTCAAGCGCCAAATGTGTTGATTCTGCGACGATATGTACAAAGACTCAACACATACCTTAAGATTAACCTTTCTAATATCTCCTAGGAGTATTATTTAACAAACTTTCAAATCGATGCTAATCTGATCAAACCACAAATACCAAAAGAATCACAATCAATTCTAACAACCATAGAACTTTCAGTATGTTATTGATGACAATCTTAATTAATATGTCCATGTTAACATAAATTATATACAGGGTATCCCGAAACAAACTGCAAAATATTGTCTTGTGCAGCTTAGTTCTATTGTACGGTGATGTTAAGTTTTTATCTCCAAAAGCAAAATATGACAAGTCTGTCAAGGTGTTACATGTATTTCTTTCTAAGGCAAAAAAAATCGACATGATATCTCGGCCCTGAGCCTACTAATTTACTTAAATTTGTCATTTCCAAAGAAGATTCATTTAATAAAATTAAGTGTTGTCACATTTTCTATTAATGCTTCGTATGAGGAAACTACGTTTGTATCGATAGTTTTAGAGTTCTCATGCGTTACCGAAGTTTGCTTTCTGATGCTTTAGTGGAGTTTCGGGACACCTTGTATATTTTATGAAAACAATGACGGTAATTAGACATTGAACCAGAAATAGGATGTCTTTAAATAACAAAAACTACATTAATGAAAAACGTTGAGATACTATATAGTAAAACTTTAATCATAACTAATAGCAAACAAAAATATTTTTAATTTTTGTTTGAAAGTGAGTGAAATTGAATTATTTTAATGTTATGTTAGACATATTATTTTTGAAACTGTTGGCGAGTAATTTTATCGCAGCAGTGGGATTCTAATTTCATTATTGATGATGTGATTAGATTGCTGGCGTGTTTTGACCAAACTCTAACTTTCTTATTAGATTATGTTTTCTTTAATTGAAATGTATTGTATGTATGGCTACGTTTTGTGATGTATGATTATTTTATTGTATATTTTACAGCGGCGATTATCATCACCAATTATTTGGGTAGACCATGCCTTATTAGGATGTTATCGGCAGTACACGTGAACATCTCGTAGAATCCTACTTATATTTACTATAGTGTCACCAAAATGTTTGGTCTTCATAGTCGCCTACACAAAATCATTGGCGCAAAATGGTCTTGATATTTTATACCATTAATCTCTGCTGGAGAGTACACAATGTCATTTAATCATAATTCATTATTACCATGTTTTAAAGATATTCTGTATATATGACATTGTTAACTTAACAAACCCAATGTCGTGAAATATAGACCATCCGCCGTATTGACACGCTCGTCACACCAAGTCATTGCCAAACACGTCAGAATTGCTTTCTTCAGAGAAACACGTCGACACGTAGAAAAATAAAGCCGGCGAATGCCCGCTGGTAATAATACTCAACAACTTCTGGAAAAATGCGCGCGTGCGACTTCTTGGAGGGCCAGTTGGAGATGGTGGTGATATCCACCGCCTCCTGGCGCCCCTTTCGACCACCGCGCGCCTACAGCTATGTCTGCGACTGGGCCAACGATGCGCTCGTCGACTCCTTGACGATGTGGGACGCCTTCATGCGGAGGTCGACGGTGTCGTAGAGTGGGTACTCGCAGCAGATGATGAACTTGAGGAATCCCGGCACTTCCACGTATATCGCTGGCGGTATAGGGATCAGTGGTGACGTCGATGCCTTGTAGTACCGGTATTCAGAAACGCTGAAGACAAAAAGACAATCTCAATCATCCAGGTGATTTCGTACATCTTAGATTCATATAATCAGCCAAGATTTGAGCATTGCTTCTGAAAATGCTGAAACACCAGCATAAGTGGTTTAATTTTATATTTTATTCTAGACTTTATACAGGGTGTACTATCGCGGACATTCTAAATGCTCCAGTGAGGACTCGTCGACGCGCACTTTTTTCCAATCGGCTAAGGTCGGGTTCCGCTGCTGTTTTGAAAATCACGAGAGCGCGCTAGCCAGATCCACCGAAGGCTGCACTACCTGCTTTCTGGAACCGTATTCGGTGGTTTATTGGCTCCAATATTAATATCTGCCGATATTAATGTTAGAAAGCACTTTGTTGTCATATTACAGATTTGTAAAGTTGTTTATTCAAGTTGTTATATGGTTGTCTTACAAAATTCTGTTATACTAAATTGCAACAGAATGGTGACTGAATGACTTCTATTGACTAGAACAGTTTATTGACCTCAACCTGGTAAAAGTATAATCTCACTCTTACGAAAATAGAATAAAAAATCCGACAACCATGTATTTGTTGTATTGTTATAAATCACTTAATAAGATAGTGTGAAGTATCTGTGATTTATTTTTATATGAATTTGGACACAAAATTACTTACTCTCCGAACTTGTCGTCTGAGGATCGCTCCAGCAGCGGCATGCCTGATAAGAATAGTATGATGAAGGTGGTGAAGACAGGAGAGGCGATTGCCACCCATTCCAACCCATCTATCACGTTTAGAGAGATCACAAAAATTCCCCACCAAACGACTATCTCGCCGAAGTAGTTCGGATGCCTAGAAAGCCTCCAAAGACCTGCAAAACAAAAAATAGTCAATCCGTGCGAGAGTTGGCAACCTAATGTATAATAAATCAATCTTTTTATGTTTAAGCCAATCATAAACTTGGAAGTTTCTAAGCATTTTTGTTTAAACATTTTTAAATTATTTTCAACTTATTAGGTTCAAAGCTTTTAATGTATCTTACATATTGTTTTTAATAAGGACAGATCTTCTATAGGTAGTGGATAAAGTTCTGCCGGAGTCATTCCATTAGGACAGTGGTTCCCAACCTCTTTAAGATGTTGTACCGGTATGTAGTACACAATATGATGGCGTACCTGTAAGTATTTTTTTGGAAAAACGAGTCCTACTCCCCTTGTAGTCCTAATCGTCGGAGAGAAACGAACTTTGTTCGGGTTGAGATTGTTAGGAAATGACAGCTCTGTCTCTGTCTCATGATTCTGTGTCACATTGTTACTTCATTGTTATCGATCACCATAAAAGGAGAAAGTATTCGGATTGAAAAAAAAACAGACAATACGATTTTGTTTGACAATTGTATAATTGTATATTGTATAATATGCGATTATATTTTTGCGATATTTTTGCGATACTTTGGCCATATAGCAAGGAAGAAAGATTCCATAGAGAGGTTAATCGTGGAAGGCAAAGTAGAAGGACGCAGGCCTAGGGGAAGATCACCTAACCGATGGATGGACCAGATGAAGTCACTCACCGGCCACAGCCTGCAGGAGGCATCCCATATTGCAGAGGATCGGAGTACATGGTCGAAGGAAATTAAGACGATCATATCATGATGTCACCAAACCCTTTCGTAGGGTGACGGATCGAGGAGGGATATTGTATAAAAAACTCTCGCGTACCGGTAACTCGACATTCGTGTACCGGTACCGGTACGCGTACCACAGGTTGGGAACCACTGCATTAGGAGATTAGAAACTACCTGCTCAGTACGTTTATAAACTCCTTGTAGGCATGGCCGATTCTGAATACCAAGGCAAAAGATCACTTATAAATCTGTTCAACAGATATAAAATTGGCGTAATGTTTTCTTCAAAAATATAATTTCAGGCTTAATAATGTTTGGCTCGCACATCTTCTCTTGTGAGTACATTTGAGATAACGTGCAACTTTATTTCTGAATAGAAAAATTGGGCCTTAACATTTATTTTTTTACTAGTTTTATCCATAGATACATAATAATAAGACTATTATTGTTAGACTCAACTAAACAAGTTATGTCATTATATTGTCATATAATGACAATATAACGTCATTATATTGTCTGCCGAGCTCCATTATTATAATTTGTATAGCTACAATTATAATTAATTCAGGACACAATTAACAAAAAATAATTGTAATGAGTCAGTAATATGTATAAAATTCAATGGAAAATCCAAACTCATCGTACAAAGACGTTCGACATTCGTATAGAAGCAGAAAAATATAAGGATCTCGAATATCAGATTCAAATCACAATTGGAATTATGGTTTCACCGGTATATGGATAATTATAATCATAATTATAATTTGTTGATTTGTTGCCGTGATTACAAACTGGATTCGGGCAGCAACTCGACAATTTACACGCTTATTTGGATCAACGTAGGCGGATTTTAACAAGCGAAAATCACTTGTTTAATTGAGGTTTTAAAAAGGCTGAACGCCGACAAACAATCAGATTCGCTTTAGATCCCGGAGCATCCACGTCAGTTAGCAGAGAAAAAGAAAACAGTTATACAAAAACAAATATCGTCGAACCATAGTTATTTACATTCACGCGTTATTCAAAAACAGTTTGATTTACGTTTTGTTTACGCGGATATAATTAATTTCGGGACAGTAATTATTTGCGTTCGAGCATCTGTAAACACTCGACGTGAACTAGGGAATCATTATCAACACGGAACAGCTGAAAGGAGTCCACGAGGATTCAACGAGAACTTCAACCCCAAAGACGATTCAGCGAGAACGTCAACTATAGAAGAGGATCAACCGAGGACAGCAGGACTTTGAATCGATAAATTGGTGCCGACTTAATCGAATTTACTGATTCGACATCTGCAACCAGGATTGCCGATCACCACTGCGAGTTGCCGCTATTCACCAGGAATATGAATATGAATGCCAGGTAGAATTGATTAAAATTACTACTCAATTAGGGAGTTAATTGTGCGAATTTGGAATTTAGGGAATTATTGTTATTAAATATTGATAGTGTTAGTTTGTTAATTAGTGATAAGACTTGCTTTCTATTGTCAAGCGTTCATTTTGTTTCATATTGAACTAGTATAGTGTTTGTTTTGTTATCTATTATCAAAATATTTAATATTATAATAAATATTAATTAAAATTAATATTCTTTGCCTGCCATCTAATTTATTTTACTTCAGCTTCAGATGAAAAATTTACCTTATAAACTTCTGACGCGTGTCAATCAAACAGAACTATCGGAATTAATACCCTTATTTATTGATTTTACTATGGTAACATAGAAAATAAAATACGGAACACCTTTTTCACAAAACCTCCTTCACACCCCCCTTCACATCTTTTTTTTGTGAAAAAGGTGTTTCGTATTTTATTTTCTACGATACTTTCACAAGCTCCACCTCATCGTTATGGTAACATACGTTAAGGGTGCTTGATGTTTATAATTATTTTTTACACGATGATTGATTTGAGATTAATTGAGAGGAACTTGTTCTGTGATAAAATAGTGTATATATAGGGGGCGTTACTTGCTTCCATGGCCATACAGCCCTTTCCTATCCCTCGGCTGACGCCTCGGGCTAGAAATAAAGCTGCGGGTTACAAAAGCATATTTACGCCCTTAATGCATAAATAACTATAATGCATCTAATATTGCTACATTTTCATAACAGTTTTTTAAGCATTATAGGAGGTAAATATTGCTTACCAGCCGAGGTCGAGTTTGCGCCCGAGCGATAGCGAGGGCTAGCAATCAAGTCCGAGACTGGTTAAAACTTACCTCTCGAATTGTTTATAACTGATTTTCCACTCCTGAAGTTGGTTTAATTGTTTGTGTTTGATTAATTTATTTTCGCAACTTGAACAAAATGTCAGTACGGCTTTGGTTGCTAAGACTATTTTTCAAACAAAGTGTGAATGTCAGAAATTGCATTCGTTCAGTTGTAAAATGAATACCAATGAAAATAAACAAGAAATGGCAATTGAAGAGGCTGCAGATGCTGCCAGTTCCTTCCTACCGCCGGAGAAGTCAAAGGGGTGTTATCAAAATGCGTATAAGTGTTTTAAAGAGTGGTGCCAGAGAAAGAACGCTATTGAAATTATTTAACTTACTTCTCTGAGGGAGGTAAGTGTTTACTTAATTCCCGTTGTTCATAGTAACCAAAGCTTTATCGGTAAGTGGGGTTTACTTCCATCAAATTAATGCCACAACAGTGTACTTACCATGCAGGGAGTGGAAAAATATATATTTTTGTATCAGTAATTCAGAGTAAATGTACTTGAATGTAAAGTATTTTGTATCTGAAAACTCAAATATTACCATCGTTGCACCATTTTCCTTGATTAACTGGATCCTGTCTGAAGGCAAACTTTTGCAGGTCAGCGTAGGTCTCTGCTATTAGTCCTGTGAAGAACATGCCTGTGCCTGCGGAGTCCAGGGTTGTCATCGTTTTTGGTGATGGAGGAGTAGCGTGCCTTGGCGAGTTGATTATGATTACTGGAAGACTTACCACGTAGACCCAAACAGCCTAAAGATAAAATTTACGAGAAAAGTTAGCGTTTTTTTTTTTAAAGAAATGTTATCACTAATAAAGTGATTTAAATCAATTGTTTTATATGAAATGATTTTTTTTACATAAATAATTGATTTAAATCTTTTTTTTTTAAATAATCAATGCAATGCACCGTTTATGCATTAAAATAGGTGAATAATTAAAAATATATTGCAACTACAGAGTATGCTTTAAAGTAGATAATTGCAATTTAGAAAATAATTTTTCTTTTCTTACATTTTTGGTACATGGTACAGATATACAGACATTTTTGTAGTTGTATTTTGTAAGTTGTATTCATTGGATGCCAAAATATGTAACTTTCTTGAAATCTCTTGTTTTCGCACGATTACAAAACTTGTGTGTGGTAAAATAAAATCATTGATTTACTAAAAAAATCATATGGTTTAAAACATGATGTAAATTCATTGATATAAATCACATGTACCCTGGCAAAAACTGATCAGATATATAAAAAAAACAAAAAGCAAAAAAAAACATGATTTCTAAGATTTAAAAAAAACAATGATTGTAGATTTTTTTAAATCATGATTTATTCCAACCCTGAATTGAAAACAATCAAGTAAAAGAAAACCGTTTTAGGTATACTAAACAATTATTTATGTTAGATATAACATAAAATAGATTTTATCCGAGTTTCAGGAACTTAGCGATTTATTTTTTAAGAATTGACGTGTACAAGACAACTCTTCAATTGAATCAGGCTTGGTGTGATTTAAATATTTTGTTTTAAATAATTTTTTTTTTAAATAAATCATTTCTTTAAAAATAATCATTGCTTTTGCACCATTTATGCATTCCAATAGGTAAATAATTAAAAATATAATGAAACTATAGAGTTAGTATGCATTAAACTAGACAATTGTAACTAAGACAATATTTTTTCTTTTCTTCCGTTTTTGGTAAATCACATGGTGCAGATATACAGACAGTATTTTAATTATAAAGTTTTGTTCATGCCAAAACATGTAGATCGCTTGAAATCTCTTTTTTCCCGCACGATTACAAAATTTGTCTTGGCAGCAGTGTGATAAAATATAATCAATGATTTACTAAAAAATCATATGGTTTAAAACATGATGTAAAGTCATTGATATAGATCACATGTACCTGATGCAAAAATGCAAAAACTTATAAAAAGGAACCATTGGGCAAAATATGCAACCCAAGTGTAAAATTACCATATTTTAGTCGCACATGAATAATAGAAGCAAAATTGAAATATGGTTAATTACATTCACTGTTTCGTAAAAATGTGATAACTCACCTGGAAGGTCCAGAAAATAGCAAAACGTATTGTGTTGCTACGTTTGTCATCAAATTTCTTATCTCTGCCAATTTTGAGTATTCGGTAGAGCAGATAGCCTGACAAACGTACACCCCAGAGACACACAAACAATGTCACCATAAGTTGCCTACTGTCATACGATTTCTGAAAGTATAGATAAATTTTACATTTCGGTTTTGTTAAAACATAATATAAAGATGTAGAATATAAAAACTAGTAAATATATTTTGAAATTAAGTTTGGCAAATTACGCAAGCTTTTAAATTAACTATCACTTAACCCCTACTCCAATTTAAAAATAATGGGGTTTCCTTCCCTCCGGCAAGGGGATTAATAGATTCAAAATCATTTGCTTGTTAATTTAATTTAAAAATGTCGTATTTCAGCGATTTTGTGAAAAAAAATAATATTCGTAGATATTCAGAAAGTGTCGTTTCTCCCGGGACACTCTGTATGTCGAGCTCTAAGTACAAATTTCATTCTTAAATTGATAAATAAATTTGAAAAAAACTGGTGAGGTAACGCATCAATACAACAGTTGTAGTGGTCAGAGAAGATCAGTACGAACTATTACGAATGCTATGACCCTACAACATCATACCAGCATGGTTCATCACATCAATTCCAACTATCCAATGGTACAGTAGTCAGTTTGTTAAAGAAATTTGTGTAAAATTTTATAGACCCCGGATGATTCCACCAAGTCCAATATTATTTTGCCACTTTTGGCGTAGATGCATAGTTTCCCCCTAAATCCATGTTAAATTTGGTGTGAACTAATTGAAGTTTTCAATTCTATTCGTAAATGTTAAAATTATTTACTCATTTATTTACTACACCTTTTAAAACAAAAATGTCCCTTTCATGCCACCTCTCCCCTAAAGGATAAATATTATAATTTAATTACAGGCAATATTCACTTTGAAGGGTTGGTAACTAATACTCAAACATTTTTCGGGAGGAAATCTATATTAATTGTTTGTTTCCCGAATATTTGAAAACATGCGCGAGGCGGGTTTCTGAAATTAACGATTCAATTACTGAAATTAATGTTTGTAGAGTTATTTTCATAGAAATGAATACATGCTTCCATTTATTTTATATATTTCTTTTCTTCTCTAGCTGTGAAAATATTTTCACATCTAGAGTAAAAAAGTATCACTTTCATATAGTTCGCTTAGCTACTTATCTGCTCCAACTGTTGAAATATGAGAATCTAGAAGAGGCATGTCTCCTTACCAATTTTTCATATGTAACGCTCGGAGAGTTAAATTTATTGTGTGGTATTACTAAAAGCTTTCTGCAGTAACATATTCATTATTCAAATTATATTTGAAAATTAGTCGTTTCATAATATCATTTCTAAACATATCATTTTTATGTGTTTGCTGTATCGTGTCATCCAGAGAAACAAGTTTTCAATTAGCCTCCTCGTACCTCTGCAATAGTCCATATTGAAAGCTAAAGCACCTAAAACTGTTGTCGAATTGGGCTCTTTCAACGAACAAATTATATACTTATATTAGTATAACTATTACTAGTACTCGGTTGATTTCTATAAAGCGGAACAATGTAGTACATTATATTATGGAGTTGACAAACACTGTATAGTTTAGCATAGATTTTTTTAAGTGCATTATCTCATAAACCTAATGATGTAGAGAGTCGAAATTCAGATGCAGTCAGAAGGGCGATAGTTGGATGTACAATTTTGTATACCTGACAATTTTTGCTCAGATTAACGGTTTCGGAGTTATTAATTTTCGGAGTAAAAAAAAAAAAATCGGAGTAAAGAAATTAATAAAACCTGAAGACGTAGAGTGACAAAACTCTACGTATTTATTCTTATTTAATTGTACGTGTCGAATGGAGTTGTATAAATTTGCATACTTCTTAATTTTTGCTCAGATAAATCGTTTCAGAGTTATTAGTTCTTTTATGAAAATCAATTTGTTATTTCAATGTTATCCGTCATTTTGGGAAAACAAACGACCTCATAAATTTACCTCGTCATATAAAGTAATGTAAAATTTTTGATTGAAGAGCTATCGACGATATTATATTTTTAGACAATCTGGGGGCAACATCTGAGAAGGCCCATGGTGAATGAAGGCCCATGGTAGAATTTCATTGACCCCCAACGTTTCTAACCGTACGAAAAGAAAATTAATGGCTGCACCAAAAAATATCGAAAATTCGATTTTTCTCAAAAACCGCAAAAGATATTTAAACAAACCAAACGACAGACGATGGTCCGCGCGAAGCTCTATAATTTTGATGTAAAAAGTTTTTCTCTATGACGCGTGGTTTTTGAAATATTTTCTCTAAAAATCTAAAATCTCCTAAGGAAATATTTACGAAAAATTTAGATAACTCGGATTTGGCCAAAAATAACAACACAGATTCAGTTTTGCATGTAGATTCCGAATGTTGCATCGTTTTTTGAAAGAAAAAAAAAACTTAAAATATTTTTTCAGCCCACCAGATGAATCGTCAATGCAGTATTCTCGTAGACAAAATTAAAGCGCTTTATGTGGTACTATCGGAGCTGCAGTAGGACGATTCAAAGTGATCGAGAAAAAAACGAAACTTTTTTTAGACGCACCTAGAAAAAAACAATAAAATAAGTGCTGCAGGTGTTTTCACTCGGAGCAACGGTTTGGCCGTTTCGACAAACTTTTCCGGAAAATTGTTTACCCGTATCGCATCACATTTTTTTTCTCTCGTTCTGATTGCAGAAAAATTTGAATTTGCAGAATTTTCGCAAGAAAAAACTAATTATGGAAGGAAAGATAAAGGGAAAGAGAAGTATAGAAAGAAGAAGCATTTAATGGCTTCAAAATTTAAGGAAATGGTTCGGCCTAACATCGAATCAACAATTTAAATCAGTTGTCAATAAAGTAAATACGTTAACTTGATTTTCTATTTGCCGAGTTGAAATGTTCGGATTAGCGAACATTTAACGCTGTCAATTGTTTTTGGCCAATAACTATTAGAATTTTGAACATTTTTGATATTTTATTGTTATATTACTACTTAGTTGTACTACGTTTTTTTAAAAAAAAATTACATTTGTTATAAAAATAATTAAAAAATAAAAATAAAAATTGGAATAAATAATATTTCCCATATTTTTCATTAAGACATGGGTTGTTATTCATCGTTAAAAAGAGGAAAATAAATCCTATTTAGACGTATAAAAATCAAATATGGCGGCCATTTAAAATAAGAAAGTTGCTATTAATATCTCGGAAACCGCCGTCTTGACTTTTGTTTTGACTTGAATTCTAAGTTGAAATCATTTTAACTTCCAAGTAACTTTCATTTTAAACTTTTTTCCGTATCTTTAATAATTATGAATATATCGGAGTTTTTAGAAAATCGCGATTTTTATTTTTTTCAGAATAACTTCTAAACTGCTAGGACATTTGAAAATTTTTCTACATAATCTGAACCAGCATATAAAACTGCACAATATTGCCCATTTAACCAGATCTCTAGCTTTAAGAATAAGAAAGATACCCATGCAATCCTACTCTATTTAGGACACCCTGTATATAAAGTTAACTTCGATAATTATAATCCATTAACTCGATTTCTTAGTTTTGTTAACAGGAATTCGATAATTTTAAAACGATATAACGGGAGTTAACGATAATCTGTTCAATTTTTCTGATTGTTTTACTCTATTATAATGTAACAAAATTCAGGAAAATAGTAGGTGTAATAATAGTAGAAGTAGTAGGAAAATAGAACACATAGAAAACGTTTATTCATATAAATTTAACAACAAATTAGTTTTTATATTTCGAGTTTTTCAACTATTTTGTTTCACATTACACTAGTAATTAGCAATCAACTAAAATTTAAATGTTGGAACTATTATTGTAGTGGGAATTGAAAGGAAAAATTAAAGAATCAAAATAATAATGAAATATATACAGGGTGACCCACCTATCCTCGCTCGGACCATTGCTGCTAGACTAATGAAAACTGACAAAAACATCTAATTGGAAGTTATTGGACACTTCTTGTGCTCCTTTTTGAAATTATTTTCGAGTGTACAGAGTGTACCATAAATCCGGGACACAAAATTTGGTCTCATTTGTAAATGGAACACCCTGTATATTCTTTCATTTTTGGAATCTGCTTTATGTGGGCTTCACAAATCATTTTTACGTTGGTTATATACAGGGTGTCACGAAACTTCCGCGAAAGCTTCAGGTAACCTTTTTCTGTCATGAAAGATGAACACAAAACTGCAAAAAAAAATTACCTTCGTAGGTTAGTTTTCATGTACGGCATGGTTAAAGTTAATATCTTAAACAACAAATTATATGGAATCACAGAGAAAACGCGTTTTTTATCAATAGAAAATGTATTGAAAATTGAAAGTATTGACTATAATTTATTTTAATTAACTGTTCTACTAAAACTAATAAACTATTTCGTTTGTGAAGCAATATTAAAAGATGGGAAATTTGTTCCGGGACATAAAATTTGGTCTCTTTTTTAAATGGAACACCCTGTATATTCTTTCATTTTTGGAATCTGATTTATGTGGGGTTCACAAAAAATTTTTCTTTTAGGAATCAGATGCAACGTTGCCAAGTTATACACATTTTAATCAAATCTAACGAAAAATGATGGACGTGGAACAAAATTCAACAAAACCTTATTATAAGAGATCAATGAAAGAATCTGGGTATGCAAGTACCCAAGCAATGTGCCAAAACATACATAATATTTGGAGTAACGTTGAATATACAGAGTGTTCTGAAACAACGATCGAATTTTGGTATTTTCAAATGGCCAAAACTTATGGAGATTGATCGTTATTTACCTATTAAAAAGTATTATTAGATTACAGTTCATATGCTACCTTTGAATAGCTCATTAGATGAGCACTCAGAATATGATGCTATATACAGGGTGCTCTATTTGAAGAAAATGAGTTTTATCCATTTGAAAATTGCAAAATTGTATCGTTGTTTCAGAACACCCTATGTATTCTACGTGACTCCAAATATCGTGTATATTTCGGCACATTGCTTGGGTACTTGCATACGCAGATTATTTCAATGATCTCTTCTAATAAGGTTTTGTTGATTTTTTTTCCGTGTCCATGATTTTTCGTTAAATTTGATTAAAATGTGAATAACTTAACAACGTTGCATCTGATCTCAAAAAATAAAATGATTTGTGAAGCCCACATAAAGCCGATTCTAAAAATGAAAGAATGTACAGGGTGAGCCGATTAAAAACGAGACCAGATTTTGTGTCCCGGATTTATGGTACACTCTGTATACTCGAAAATAATTTTAAAAAGGAGCACATCAAGTGTCCAATAACTTCCAAGCAAATGTTTTCCTCAATTTTCATTAGTCTAGCAGCAATGGTCCGAGCGAAGAAGGTGGGCCACCTTGTATACCAAATCAAATCACTTCGTTACCATTTTTATGGTGTAGGGTGGAATAATGAAAGTAATGAAATCCGAAACGTAATATTAAATTTATTAAATGTGTTTATATCCATTCTGATTAAGTAGGTTTGAGGAAGTAGTGAGCACTATCAGGTAATGAAGATTCAGTCTTTAATTTACATGGATTAGTTACGACCTGGGCGTCATCATCAACAGAGTCCAAATCCGTTATTTAAGGAAAAATTGCATTAGTCCATGTAAATTAAAGACTGAATCTTTATTACCTGATGGTGCTTACTACTTCCTCAAATTATAAAAAATATTACAGTCTTGGCCAATCTTCTAAATTTATCTACGGCACAAGTACTGGCTGCCCTTTAAAAACTGTAACTAGTCAAAGTTGCGAAGTCACAGCAATTGTATCACGAAGCCTGTAAAGCGTTCGTGTGATCGCCTCGGCCAATGAGTTAATGCTTTAACCTACTAATATCGAGTTAAGAGGCCTCTTTACCCCAGCTAGTATACGGCATTATTAATAAGCGACAGCCAAATAATTCATGAACGGGTTAACATAATTACAATCGAAGAACTGATTTAGAAAGTTTAGACATTTATCTACAATTAGACAGGAAAGTTTTAAGAAATAAATTAAAGGTGACTTATTTCTGATCACCTAATCGGAGTTATGTGCATACAAGAACACTCCATTATAATTCAAGATATTGGAACAAAAAAAAAGAAGGTGGTTCGCAACAATATTACCAACAAATACCCCGAGGGAATTTCCATTATACAATCTTTAAATTACGTGGGACATGGCTTAAAAACAGATTACTGGGATAAAAAAATAGACGATTTAACAAAACTTATCTATATACGAATGCGTTTGGTTTAGCCAGTATTCAGCTTCAAAGTTAATTTACAAAAAACCAAATTTGCTTATAACAAGATAACGTTTACATTGATTTGGATGTTGTTTGGTATGACACTCTATACGGGTATAACTCATATTTTGACATAATATTGTTATTATCAGTAGACCGGTTGTGTACAAAACAAGGGTGGCCCAACATTAATATATTCATATTTTTTAATGACAAAGCAAATAACTTAAAAAAAGAATCAAATCGGACGCAGGCATTCATTATTAAGTTTTTTTGTATCTTTATAGTTTTTGATATCTGTTACAGTTTCGGCACAAAAAAATTAAATATGAGTGACTGCCCTACACTCGTTTGGAAACGAAAAAATAATGAATGCCTGCGTCCGATTTGATTTTTTTTAAATTTATTTGATTTTGTCATAAAAAAATATGAATGTATTAATGTTGGGCCTCACTTGATTTATACACAACCGGTCTTCTGATAATAACAATATTATGTCAAAATATGAGTTATACCCCCATAAAGTGTCATATCAAACAACATCCAAATCAATGTAAACGCTCTCTTTTTATAAGCAAATTTTGTTTTTTTTAATTAACTTTGAAGCTCAATACTGGCTAAACCAAACGCATTTGTATATAGATAAGTTTTGTTAAATCGTCTTCTTTTGATCCCAGTAATCTGTGGTTAAGCCATGTCCACATAATTTAGGGACACCCTGTATGTACCCTGTCTTAATTAAATAAAAACAGAAGAAAATATCACAAATCGGCTAAACATGATATTCGTTTAATCTACATAATAAATCACCATTTAATTATTTCTTAAAACTAGTCGGCATAATTGTAGATAAATGTCTAAGCTTTCTAAATCAGGCCTCCGACTGTAATTATGTTAACCCATTCATGAATTATCTTGGCTGTCGTTTACTGGCAATTCCCTATACCACCTATGGGTAAAGGGGCCTCTTAACGGAAGTTAAATTTTCTTAAATTTGTAGTAAATAATAGGAGTATTTTAACCAAACTTTGTTATATAATGCTCTTAGTACAAGTGCTATAAACTCAATTCAAACATGCATTTGACAAAAAAATCGAGTTTGGCGAGAATACAGCATGGACGGTGTATATTGCCTATTTTAAATATTTTCCTTCCTTTGACCCCATCTGCCTTAATGCGTCTAAGTTTTTTGGAAGGCTAGTACATACTATATCGGGAAGAATAGTATTTCCATTTAAAATTGTAAAACAAAAAGTTCAATAAAAATTAGAAATTTTTAGGACCTAGAGAGATTTGGCTCGCCCTGTATATGGTACAATTTTGCGATGCTGATACATAAAATGTATGTTTCTACTATTTGTTCGTAGTTTGGGCATTGCATATCATTGAAACTGTTCCTCATTGTACTTGAAATAATACTTGGATATATATAGGAACAATTAATAGATTCGAATTGATGGTAGATGGCAAGTTGTTTGCATCGTCGTCTATATTTAAAACCGGAATTCAAACCAAAACAAACCGCGACTTGGTTTAAATTCTAAATATATCATCACGTCAGACTCATCGGAAACCGTGATGAGAGTTTGACATGGGAAATCCCTATGCCAAATCCGCCAGTTGCATCCCGACCCACTCACCTTACCACCTTGACCCAGGAAGAAAGTGAGCAACGCCAAGATGATGAAGTTGATGCCGCCGGCAAAGTCCGACACCTTGTCCATTTGGAAGGTGGCGGCTATAGTGAAGAAGATCAACTGCATGGCTACGGTGACGATAGCGCTGATGGCGAAGTGGTCCACGTCCAGTATGTCCACCGCCATTTTCACAGTTGCTATTATACTGGAACCCCAAGCATCTCGCGTCGTCCTGCGGAGCACGTAGGGATCAGAGTTCAAATTCTCCCCGTTATGATATTATTATTATTATTGTCCTTTGCAGCATTCAGCGCCGCACCCTTACAGGGAACGAGGTAAGGGCAGCAAGAGCAAGGTTACAGCATCCCGATCGATAATCATCTGTCAATGTCTTTCGCGCGACACTCGGTCTCTAACACCAGTCCTTATGTTCCCCTGTGTCAGTGCATGTTTGCATGTGTCTGTGTGTATGTGTAGTGCGAAGGTCAAGAGGACTTTCAGATTTGTTGCCCAGAAACCCTTAATCGATTATAACCCCAGGGCTGATATACTTTCCCTCTTCGTGGATTTATTTAGGGCGAAAACACCGCAGCATCGATTGCGGTTGCGTTTTGCGGCAGCGTCGTTTCCGCAACTGAATCGCGAAGAAACGAATGCTCTCAATAGTGGCTATTTCTGAGACTTCCACGTTCGAAGTGAGAAATCATCAAGTTATCCCGAGATCATAACTTTCTATTTATAGAAGGTAAGGATGCGTGCCTGTTTGGACTTACAGAACATGCTCACGACGGCGACGTACTCGGGGGTCGGTGTTTGCACTTCGGCGTCTCGTTTAAAACTAAAATATCCAAGCCACCAGCGCTAGCGGCGCAGTCGCCATGGAAAACTGTGGTTAGGAAGGAAACATTTTTCCCAGAACGGATATAATGTTCGACCAAATATATCGTGAGTTCCAGTTGAACGTTGTCATCGCTACGTTACGAATGAAAGATTAAAGATTACATAACTTTCTACCCATATGAATTATCACGTGTCCGAAATATTTGTGTTTTTTTTTTAAATTTAAGGCTTCGGTTACTAAGATCATTGGCTTTACTATAATAATTTCTTAATTTCTTAGACTAAGGCAAACAGGGTTTCTTTCAGATAATTTAATCCCCGGGGGCATTTCGAAAGTCCGGGAGGGCAGGGCATCTGTACCTATAGATTCCAAATATAAAAAAGTAGTTAAAATTTTCATATAAAAACATAATTATAGTAATGTATAATGTATCACGTTTTAATTCTTAAAACAAAAAAAAAAAATCGTATACGTCGAGGTTTCTTAACAGCATATAAGTGTATTGTATTCTCCAAAAATTCCTCTGTGGAAATTTCAGGTCCTTCGATGCTTATCACCATACAATGCATTCCTGGTAGCATTCTATTTCGTGCCTTGCTCAGTATTCTGTTCATTGAACTGAGCGACCTTTCTACTGAGGCTGTTGTTACAGGAATGACAAGAAGGATTTCACAGAGGTTTTGTAACTCATAATATCCCATGTCAGCTTCCAATATTTTTGACACAGAGTTTTCGTCTGCTGTATTCTTGATCTGCACGTACAGCTTCTGCGTTGAGAATCGAAATGTTGTCACGAAACTTTCTGACTTCAGTACCTTTCAAATTATATAATGACTGATAGGTCTCAAATTTACTTGCAAATACCACATTATCTATTGATTATGAAATCTATCTTCAATTTCTTGAATTACATTTACGCAGTATTCTGTCATAGTTGCAAATGTTTTCCTTGGATCTTCATCATCAATCAGGTACCCTTCAGATCTGTTGTCCATTATCTTCATCAACATCTTTTGGCATCAAACTTTTTTTTTTGCAAATCACTATAATTGCATTTACACTGCTTTGCAACATCTTTTAAATGCAACTTTGTAATAGTAATCAATGGGATGACTGTCACTACGAAATTTGGAGGGGTCATAGAGGGCCCAAATACAAGCACAATGAGCCATAGTAGGCCCCCTTAGGCGATCGCGTTTGTACAGGGTGGGCTTAAGGAGAGAGAAATATTTTTCAAATAAACGTACTTTTTTCACGAAAATCTAGATAACTCGGGCAGTTGTGGGAGTACGAGAATGGACGGGCGCTCAAAATATGCGCCACATATAGGGCTAAGACCCTATAAAAAGATTTGATAATGTGCCGCATGGTAGAGCCCCCAGTTGGCAAAACGTAAAATCGATGATTTTCCGATCAAATCGACTAAACAAAAATCCGAAAAATTGCGGTATTTTCGAGTTGCTCCATATGACGTTAGAGGCTCACGCCTAGACTAATTGGACCCTCCCGATTCCATCGAGCACACATTCAGCCTCCTAGCCCCCGCGGTTCTCGAGATATGCGCCCTCAAAGTTGGGAAATTTAAGAAAATAGCAAAAAAGGGCTATTAAAATTAAACTTCTAAACGAACGGTCCAATCTCGATGCCGTTAGTCTCATTCGATTCAGTGGAGTCTTACGGTTCATACCAGACCACACTTGATATACTTTAGAAAACGTTTTAATTTTCGAAAATTTCGAAAATTTCACGTTTTTTGCCATCTCGATGAAATTCCATTTCGAGAACGCCCCAAGCGATTCGGACGAAATTTGGAGGGGTCATAGAGGGCCCAAATACAAGCACAATAAGCCATAGTAGACCCCCTTAGGCGATCGCGTGTGTACAGGGTGGGCTTAAGAAGAGAGAAATATTTTTCACAAAAACGTACTTTTTTCACGAAAAGCGAGATAACTCGGGCAGTTGTGGGAGTACGAGAATGGACGAGCGCTCAAAATATGCGCCACATATAGGGCTAATTAATTAATGATGAAGAAAATAGCAAAAAAGGGCTATTAAAATTAAACTTCTTAACGAACGGTCCAATCTCGATGCCGATAGTCTCATTCAATTTAGGTGAGTCATACGGTTCATACCAGACCACACTTGATATTCTTAGGAAGACGTTTTAATTTTCGAAATTTCCGAAAATGTCGCGTTTTTTGCCATATCGATAAAATTCCATTTCGAGAACGCCTCAAGCGATTCGGACAAAATTTGGAGGGGTCATACAGGGCCCAAATACAAGCACAATGAGCCATGGTAGCCCCCCTTAGGCCATCGCGTCTGTACAGGGTGGGCTTACGAAGAGAGAATTTTTTTTCAATAAATGTACTATTTTCACGAAAGGTCACGTCTAGGCACGGGCCTAGACTAATTGGCCTCCCGAATAAAATGAGTACACATTCAGGCTCCTAGCCCCAGCGGTTCTCGAGATATGCGCCCTCAAAGTTGGGAAATTTAAAAAATAGCAAAAAAAGGCTATTATAATTAAACTTCTGAACGAACGATCCAAACTCGATGCCGATAGTCTCATTCGATTCAGGGGAGTCATACGGTTCATTCCAGACCACACTTGATATACTTTGGAAGACGTTTTAATTTTTGAAATTTTCGAAAATGTCGCGTTTCTTGCCTTCTCGATGAATTTCCATTTCGAGAACGCCTCAACCGATTCGGGCGAAATTTGGAGGGGTCATAGAGGGCCCAAATACAAGCACAATGAGCCATAGTGGCCCCCTAAGGCGATCGCATTTGTACAGGGTAGCCTTAAGAAGAGAGAAATATTTTTCAAAAAAACGTACTCTTTTCACGAAAAGCGAGATATCTCGGGCAGTTGTTGGAGTACAAGAACGGAGGAGCTCTCAAAATATGCGCCACATCTGGAGCTGAGTCTCCATAAAAAGAATTGAAAATGTGCCGCTTGGTAGAGCACCCAGTTGACAAAACGTAAAATCGATGATTTTCCGATCAAATCGACTAACAAAAAATCCGAAAAATCGCGATTTTTCAAGTTGCTCCAAATGACCTTACAGGCACTTGCCTAGATTAATTGGACCCTCCCGATTCCATCGAGCACACATTAAGCCTCCTAGCCCCTGCGGTTCTCGAGATATGTGCCCTCAAAGTTGGGAAATTTAAAAAAATAGCATAAAAGGGCTATTATAATTATACTTCTAAACGTACGGTCCAATCTCGATGACGATAGTCTCATTCGATTTAGGGCAGTCATACGGTTCATACCAGACCACACTTGATATACTTTGGTAGACGTTTTAATTTTCGAAATTTTCTAAAATGTAGCGTTTTATGCCATCTCGAAGAAATTTAATTTTGAGAACGCCTCAACCGATTCGGACGAAATTTTGAGGGGTCATAGAGGGCATAAATACAAGCACGATGAGCCATAGTGGGCAACCTAAGGCGGTCGCATTTGTACAGTGTGGCTTTAAGAAGAGAGAAATATTTTTAAAAAAAAAACGTACTTTTTTCACGAAAACCGAGATAACTCGGGCAGTTGTAGGAGTACGAGAATGGAGGAGCGCTCAAAATATGCGCCACATATGGGGCTGAATCCCCATAAAAAGATCTGAAAATGTGCCGCTTGGTAGAGCCCCCAGTTTGCAATACGTAAAATCGATGATTTTCCGATCAAATCGACTATAAAAAAAGTTCGAAAAATCGCGATTTTTCGAGTTGCTCCAAATGACGTTAGAGGCACATGCCTAGACTAATTGGACCCTCCCGATTCCATCGAGCACACATTCAGCCTCCTAGCCCCTGCGGTTCTCGAGATATGCGCCCTCAAAGTTGGGAAATTTGAAAAAATAGCGAGAAAGGGCTATTAAAATTAAACTTCTAAACGAATGGTCCAATCTCGATGCCGATAGTCTCATTCAATTCAGGGGAGTCATACGGTTCATACCAGACCTCACTTGATATACTTTGGAAGACGTTTTATATATAATCGATCTTTATTGGGCTATCGATCCCATATGTGAAGACGTATTAATTTTCGAAATATTCGAAAATGTCGCGTTTTTTGCCAACTCGATAAAATTCCATATTGAGAACGCCTCAACCGATTCGGACGAAATTTGGAAGGGTCATAGAGGGCCCAAATACAAGCACAATGAGCCATAGTGGGCAACCTAAGGCGATCGCATTTGTACAGGGTGGCTTTAAGAAGAGAAAAATATTTTTCAAAAAAATGTACTTTTTTCACGATAACCGAAATAACTCGGGCAGTTGTGGGAGTACAAGAACCGACGAGCACTCAAAATATGCGCCACATATAGGGCTAAGTGCCCATAAAAATATTTAAAAATGTGCCGCTTGGTGGAGCCCCCAGTAGGCAAAACGTAAAATCGACGATTTTCTGATCAAATCGACTAAACAAAAAATCCGAAAAATCGCGATTTTTCGGGTTGCTCCAAATAACGCTAGAGGCACAAGCCTAGACTAATTGAACCCTCCTGATTAAAATGAGCACACACTCAGGCTCCTAGCCCCAGCGGCTCCCGAGATATGCGCCCTCACAATTAGGAAATTTAAAAAAAAAGCAAGAAAGGGCTATTATAATTAAACTTCTGAACGAACGGTCCATTCTCGATGACGATAGCCTCATTCGATTCAGGGGAGTCATACGGTTCGTACCAGACCACACTTGATATACTTTGGAAGACGTTTTGATTTTCGATTTTTTTTAAAATGAAGCGTTTTTTGCCATCTCGATGAATTTCCATTTCGAGAACGCCTCAGGCGCTTCGGACGAAATTTATAGGGGTCATAGAGACCCCAAATGCAAGCACAATGAGCCATAGTAGGCCCCCTTAGGCGATCGCGATTGTACAGGGTGGCCTTAAGAAGAGAGAAATATTTTTCAAAAAACCGTACTTTTTTCACGAAAAGCGAGATAACTCGGGCAGTTGTGGGAGTACAAGAATGGAGGAGCGCTCAAAATATGCGCAATAACCGAAGATTTTCTGATCAAATCGACTAAAAAAAATCCGAAAAATCGTGATTTTTCGAGTTGCTCCAAATGACGTTAGAGGCACATGCCTAGACTAATTGGACCCGCCCGATTCCATCGAGCACACATTGAGCCTCCTAGCCCCCGCGGTTCTCGAGATATGCGCCCTCAAAGTTGGGAAATTTAAGAAAATAGCAAAAAAGGGCTACTAGAATTAAACTTCTAAACGAACGGTCCAATCTCGATGCCGATAGTCCCATTCGATTTAGGGCAGTCATACGGTTCATACCAGACCACACTTGATATACTTTGGTAGACGTTTTAATTTTCGAAATTTTCTAAAATGTAGCGTTTTTTGCCAACTCGAGAAAATTTCATTTTGAGAACGCCTCAACCGATTCGGACGAAATTTTGAGGGGTCATAGAGGGCATAAATACAAGCACAATGAGCCATAGTGAGCCCCCTAAGGCGATCGCGATTGTACGGGGTGGCTTTAGGAAGAGACCTAAGGCGATCGCATTTGTACAGGGTGGCTTTAAGAAGTGAGAAATATTTTTCAAAAAAACGTACTTCTTTCACGAAATGCGAGATAACTCGGGTAGTTGTGGGAGTACGAGAATGGAGGAGCGCTCAAAATATGCGCCACATATAGGGCTAAATCCCCATAAAAAGATTTGAAAATGTGCCGCTTGGTAGAGCACCCAGTTGACAAAACGTAAAATCGATGATTTTCCGATCAAATCGACTATAAAAAAAGTTCGAAAAATCGCGATTTTTCGAGTTGCTCCAAATTACGTTAGAGGCACTAGCCCAGACTAATTGAACCCTCCCGATTAAAATGAGCACACATTCAGGCTCCTAGCCCCAGCGGTTCTTGAGATATACGCCCTAAAAGTTGGGGAATTTAAAGAAATAGCAAAAAAAGGGCTGTTAAAATGAAACTTCGAAACGAACGATCCAAACTCGATGCCGATAGTCTCATTCAATTCAGGGGAGTCATACGGTTCATACCAGACCTCACTTGATATACTTTGGAAGACGTTTTATATATAATCGATCTTTATTGGGCTATCGATCCCATATGTGAAGACGTATTAATTTTCGAAATATTCGAAAATGTCGCGTTTTTTGCCAACTCGATAAAATTCCATATTGAGAACGCCTCAACCGATTCGGACGAAATTTGGAAGGGTCATAGAGGGCCCAAATACAAGCACAATGAGCCATAGTGGGCAACCTAAGGCGATCGCATTTGTACAGGGTGGCTTTAAGAAGAGAAAAATATTTTTCAAAAAAATGTACTTTTTTCACGATAACCGAAATAACTCGGGCAGTTGTGGGAGTACAAGAACCGACGAGCACTCAAAATATGCGCCACATATAGGGCTAAGTGCCCATAAAAATATTAAAAAATGTGCCGCTTGGTGGAGCCCCCAGTAGGCAAAACGTAAAATCGACGATTTTCTGATCAAATCGACTAAACAAAAAATCCGAAAAATCGCGATTTTTCGGGTTGCTCCAGACCACACTTGATATACTTTGGAAGACGTTTTAATTTTCGAAATTTTCTAAAATGTCGCGTTTTTTGCCATCTCGATGAAATTTTATTTTGAGAACCCCTTAACCGATTCGGACGAAATTTTGAGGGGTCATAGAGGGCCCAAATACAAGCATAATGAGCCATAGTGCCCCCCCCCCCGAAGGCGATCGCATTTGTACAGGGCGGCCTTACGAAGAGAGATATATTTTTCAAAAAAAACGTACTTTTTTCACGAAAACCGGGATAACTCGGGCAATTGTGGGAGTACGAGAATGGACGAGCACTCAAAATAAGCGCCACATATAAGGCTAAGTCCCCATAAAAATATTTGAAAATATGCCGCTTGGTAGAGCCCCCAGTTGGCAAAACGTTAAACCGATGATTTTCTGATCAAATCGACTATAAAAAAAGTTCGAAAAATCGCGATTTTTCGAGTTGCTCCAAATGACGTTAGAGGTACAAGCCTAGACTAATTGGACCCTCCCGATTCCATCGAGCATACATTCAGCCTCCTAGCCCCTGCGGTTCTCGAGATATGCGCCCTCAAAGTTGGGAAATTTAAAAAAATAGCAAAAATGGGCTATTATAATTAAACTTCTAAACGAACGGTCCAATCTCGATGACGATAGTGTCATTCGATTCAGGGGAGTCATACGGTTCATTCCAAACCACACTTGTGTTAGCTCAACTTTTGCCACTTCTGATATTGTTAACCCAATTCAGATATTGTTAGGCCGGCGAATTACCTTTAGCTTAATACTGACTATTTTTAATCCATAAAAAACAGTTTTAATACTAATTCTGCTGTATTATTCTTATGATAGGTAATTATTTGTATTGTCAAGACGTCGATTAATAATCAATGGGATTTGCATCAATGAAACTTATTTATTTAATACAAACTAATGATACAAAAATATAAAAGGTTATATAATCGTATAATAAAATATGGCAATCGCCCTCTTCTTTTACTCCTTCCAACGACCGTCATTCTGTAACAATTAGAAAATGATCGTGAGTTTACAACTCAGTGAGACAATTGTATTTGTTGACCCGAGTAATAATTGGTCAACCCAACATCCTGGGTTAATTACGGAGGAACAATTATCCTTGGTCATTTGCTTATCATCTGGGACAATGGGACAACGATGGGTCAACCTCAACTCTCCACAACCATACAATGACTCACTATACTTGTTGACCCGAGTTCAATTCTCCACAACCATACAATGACTCACTATATTTGTTGACCCGGGTTCAACTCTCCACAACCATTCAATGACTCACTATACTTGTTGACCCGAGTTCAACTCTCCACAACCATACAATGACTCACTATATTTGTTGACCCGAGTCCAACTCTCCACAACCATACATTGACTCACTATATTTGTTGACCCGAGTAATAATTGGTCAACCCAACATCCTTGTTATCTTCTGGGACAATGGGACACCAATGGGTCAACCTCAACTCTCCACAACCATACAATCACTCACGTTCAATTTATCCATACGGACACTAACAATATAATCTTAATAAAAGTTTAATAATACTTGACGTTGCCAGCTTCGTTTACACTCACTCAATGCCGCTCTAAACGCATCTGGTCCCTTCGAAGGGTCTGAGTGGTAAACTTGGCCTTGAATTTATAAACAAAACTGCGTCGTCGGCCCAATCTTATACGCCCGAACGAAAATATTATGATTTACCATTTTAATAAATTGGGTGGCATAACACTTCATATACTTTGGAAGACGTTTTAATTTTCGAAATTTTCTAAAATGACGCGTTTCTTGCCATCTCGATGAACTTTCATTTTGAGAACGCCTCAACCGATTCGGACGAAATTTTGAGGGGTTATAGAGGGCCCAAATACAAGCACAATGAGCTATAGTGCCCCCCCGGAAAGCGATCGCATTTGTACATGGTGGCCTTAAGAAGAGAGAAATATTTTTCAAAAAAACGTACTTTTTTCAAGAAAACCGGGATAACTCTGGCAGTTGTGGGAGTACGAGAATTAACGAGCACTCAAAATATGCGCCACATATGGGTCTAAGTCCCCATAAAAAGATTTGAAAATGTGCCGCTTGGTAGAGCCCCCAGTTGTCAAAACGTAAAACCGATGATTTTCTGATCAAGACTCAAAAAAAAAATCAGAAAAATCGCGATTTTTCGAGTTGCTCCAAATGACGTTAGAGGCACATGCCTAGACTAATTGGACCCGCCCGATTCCATCTAGCACACATTGAGCCTCCTAGCCCCCGCGGTTCTCGAGATATGCGCCCTCAAAGTTGGGAAATTTAAGAAAATAGCAAAAAAGGGCTACTAGAATTAAACTTCTAAACGAACGGTCCAATCTCGATGCCGATAGTCCCATTCGATTTAGGGCAGTCATACGGTTCATACCAGACCACACTTGATATACTTTGGTAGACGTTTTAATTTTCGAAATTTTCTAAAATGTAGCGTTTTTTGCCAACTCGAGAAAATTTCATTTTGAGAACGCCTCAACCGATTCGGACGAAATTTTGAGGGGTCATAGAGGGCCCTAATACAAGCACAATGAGTCATAGTGACCCCCCACTAAAAAAAACCCAGAAAATTCGCGATTTTGAGAGTTGCTCGAAATGATACTAGTGGCACAGGCTCAGACTAATTGAACCCCTCCGATTAAAATGAGCACACATTCAGGCTCCTAGCCCCAGCGGTTCTCGAGATATACGCCCTCAAAGTTGGGAAATTTAAAAATATAGCAAAAATGGGCTATTATAACTAAACTTCTAAACGAACGGTCAAATCTCGATGACGATAGTCTCATTCGATTCAGGGGAGTCATACGGTTCAGACCAGACCTCGCTTGATATACTTTGGAAGACGTTTAAATTTTCGAAATTTTCTAAAATGTCGCGTTTTTTTGCCATCTCCATGAAATTTCATTTTAGGAACGCATTCAACCGCTTCGGACGACGGGTCATAGAGGGCATAAATACAAGCACCATGAGCTATAGTGGCCCCTCTAAGGCGATCGCATTTGTACAGGGTGGCCTTAAGAAGAGGCAAATATTTTTCAAAAAAACGTACTTGTTTCACGAAAAGCGAGATAACTCGGGCAGTTGTGGGAGTACGAGAATGAACGAGCACTCAACATATGCGCCACATATGGGTCTAAGTCCCCATAAAAAGATTTGAAAATGTGCCGCTTGGTACAGCCCCCAGTTGTCAAAACGTAAAACCGATGATTTTCTGATCAAGACTAAAAAAAACCCCGAAAAATCGCGATTTTTCGAGTTGCTCCAAATGACGTTAGAGGCACATGCCTAGACTAATTGGACCCTCCCGATTCCATCGAGCACACATTCAGCCTCCTAGCCCCTGCGGTTCTCGAGATATGCGCCCTCAAAGTTGGGCATTTAAAAAAAATAGCAAAAAAGGGCTATTATAATTAAACTTCTAAACGAACGGTCCAATCTCGATGACGAAAGTCTCATTCGATTCAGGGGAGTCATACGGTTCATACCTGACCACACTTGATATACTTTGGTAGACGTTTTAATTTTCGAAATTTTCTAAAATGTAGCGTTTTTTGCCAACTCGAGAAAATTTCATTTTGAGAACGCCTCAACCGATTCGGACGAAATTTTGAGGGGTCATAGAGGGCCCTAATACAAGCACAATGAGTCATAGTGACCCCCCACTAAAGAAAAGACCAGAAAATTCGCGATTTTGAGAGTTGCTCCAAATGACATTAGTGGCACAGGCTCAGACTAATTGAACCCCCCACCCCCCGATTAAAATGAGCACACATTCAGGCTCCTAGCCCCAGCGGTTCTCGAGATATACGCCCTCAAAGTTGGGAAATTTAAAAATATAGCAAAAATGGGCTATTATAACTAAACTTCTAAACGAACGGTCAAATCTCGATGACGATAGTCTCATTCGATTCAGGGGAGTCATACGGTTCATACCAGACCACACTTGATATACTTTGGAAGACGTTTAAATCTTCGAAATTTTCTAAAATGTCGCGTTTTTTGCCATCTCGATGAAATTTCATTTTAAGAACGCATTCAACCGCTTCGGTCGACGGGTCATAGAGGGCATAAATACAAGCACAATGAGCTATAGTGGCCCCTCTAAGGCGATCGCATATGTACAGGGTGGCCTTAAGAAGAGACAAATATTTTTCAAAAAAACGTACTTGTTTCACGAAAAGCGAGATAACTCGGGCAGTTGTGGGAGTACGAGAATGGACGAACGCTCAAAATATGTGCCACATATGGGGCTAAGTACCCATAAAATGATTTGAAAATGTACCGCTTGGTAGAGCACCCTGTTGACAAAACGTAAAATCGATGATTTTCCGATCAAATCGACTAAAGAAAAATCCGAAAAATCGTGATTTTTCGAGTTGCTCCAAATAACCTTAGAGGCACTTACCTAGACTAATTGGGCCCTCCCGATTAAAATCAGCACACATTGAGGCGCCTTGCCTCTGCGGTTCTCGAGATATGCGCCCTCAAAGTTGGGAAATTAAAAAAAATAGAAACAAAATGGCAATTCATATTAAACTTTCAAACGAACGGTCCAATCTCGATGCCGATAGTCTGATTCGATTCAGGGGAGTCATACGGTTCATACCTGACCTCAGTTGATGTCCTTTGGAAGACGTTTTAATTTTCGAAATTTTCTAAAATGTAGCGTTTTTTGCCATCGCGATGAAATTCCATTTTGAGAACGCCTTAACCGATTCAGACGAAATTTGGAGGGGTCATAGAGGGCCCAAATACAAGCACAATGAGCCATAGTGGGCCCTTTAAGGCGATCGCATTTGTACATGGTAGCCTTAAGAAGAGAAAAATATTTTTCAAAAAAACGTACTTTTTTGACGAAAAGCGAGATAACTCGGGCAGCTGTGGGAGTACGAGAATGGACGAGCACTCAAAATATGCGCCACATATGGGGCTAAGTCCCAATAAAAAGATTTGAAAATGTGCCGCTTGGTAGAGCCCCCAGTTGGCACAACGTAAAATCGAAGATTTTCCGATCAAATCGACTAAAAAAAAAATCCGAAAAATCGCGATTTTTCGAGAAGCTTCAAATATCCTTAGATGCACTAGCCTAGACTAACTGGACCCTCCCGATTTAAATGAGCACACATTCAGCCTCCTAGCCCCAGCGGTTCTCGAGATATGCGCCCTCAAAGTTAGGAAATTTAAAAAAATAGCAAAAAGGAGCTTTTATAATTAGACTTCTAAACGAACGGTCCAATCTCGATGATGATAGTCTCATTCGATTCAAGGGAGTCATACGGTTCGTACCAGACCACACTTGATATACTTTGGAAGACGTTTTAATTTTCGAAATTTTCTAAAATGTCGCGTTTTCTGCCATCTCGATGAAATTCCATTTTGAGAACTCCTTAACGGATTCGGACGAAATTTGGAGGGGTCATAGAGGGCCCAAATACAAGCACAATGAGCCATAGTCGGCCCTCTAAGGCGATCGCATTTGTACAGGGTGGCCTTCAGAAGACAAATATTTAAAAAAAAAACGTACGTTTTTCATGAAAAGCGAGATAACTCTGGGAGTTGTGGGAGTACGAGAATTGACGAGCGCTCAAAATATGTGCCACATATGGGGCTTAGTCCCCTTAAAAAAAAATTGAAAATGTGCCGCTTGGTAGAGCACCTAGTTGTCAAAACGGAAAATCGATGATTTTCCGATCAAATCGACTAAAAAAAAATTTCGAAAAATCGCGATTTTTCGAGTTGCTCCATATGACGCTACAGGAACATGCCCAGACTAATTGGACCCTCCCGATTAAAATGAGCACACATTTAGCCTCCTAGTCCCAGCGGTTCTCGAGATATGCGCCCGCAAAGTTGGGAAATTTAAAAAAATAGAAACAAAAGGGCTAATCAAATTAAATTTCTAAACGAACGGTCCAATCTCGATGTCGATAGTCTCATTCGATTCAGGGAAGTCATACGGTTCATACCAGACCTCACTTGATATACTTTGGAAGACGTTTTAATTTTCGAAATTTTCGAAAATGTCGCGTTCTTTGCAATCTCGATGAAATTCCATTTTGAGAACGCCTCAACCGATTCGGACGAAAAGTGGAGGGGTCTTAGAGGGCCCAAATACAAGCACAATGAGCCATAGTGGGCCCTCTAAGGCGATCGCATTTGTACAGGGTGGCCTTCAGAAGAGACAAATATTTAAAAAAGAAACGTACTTTTTTCACGAAAAGCGAGATAACTCTGGGAGTTGTGGGAGTACGAAAATTGACGAGCGTTCAAAACCTGTGCCACATATGGGGCTAAGTCCCCATAAAAAGATCTGAAAATGTGCCGCTTGGTAGAGCACCCAGTTGACAAAACATAAAATTGATGATTTCCCGATCAAATCGACTTGAAAACATCCGAATCGCGATTTTTCGAGAAGCTCCGCATTTCCTTAGAGGCATTTGCCTAGACTAATTGGAGCCTCCCGATTAAAATGAGCACACATTCAGGCTCCTAGCCCCAGCGGTTCTGGAGATATGCGCCCTCAAAGTTGGGAAATTTAAAAAAATAGCAAAAAAGGGCTATTACAATTAAGCTTCTAAACGAACGGTCCAATCTCGATGCCGATAGTCTCATTCGATTTAGGGGAGTCATACGGTTCATACCAGAGCTCACTTGATGTACTTTGGAAGACGTTTTAATTTTCGAAATTTTCGAAAATGTCGCGTTTCTTGCCATCTCGATGAAATTCCTTTTTGAGAACGCCTCAACCGATTCGCACGAAATTTGGAGGGGTCTTAGAGGGCCCAAATACAAGCACAATGGGCCATTGTGCCCCCCCGAAGGCGATCGCATTTGTACAGGGTAGCCTTAAGAAGAGAGAAATATTTTTCAAAAAAACGTACTTATTTCACGAAAAACGAAATAACTCAGGGAGTTGTGGGAGTACGAGAATGGACGAGCACTCAAAATATGCGCCCATATGAAGCTAAGTCCCTATACAAAGATTTGAAAATGTGCCGCTTGGTAGAGCCACCAGTAGGCAAAACGTAAAATCGATGATTTTCCGATCAAATCGACTAAAAAAAATCCGAAAAATCGCGATTTTTCGAGTTGCTCCAAATGACCTTAGAGGCACATGCCTTGACTAATTGGACCCTCCCGATTGCAATAATAACACATTCAGCCTCCTAGGCCCAGCGGTTCTCGCGATTGGCGCCCTCAAAGTAGGGAAATTTAAAAATATAGCAAGAAGGGCTATTAAAACTAAACTTCTAAACGAACGGTCTAATCTCGATGCCGATAGTCTCATTCGATTCAGGGGAGTCATACGGTTCATACCAGACCACACTTGACATACTTTGAAATTCCATTTTGAGAACGCCTCAACCGATTCGGACGAAATTTGGAGGGGTCATAGAGGGCCCAAATACAAGCTCAATGAGCCATGGTGGCCCCCCGAAGTCGATCGCATTTGTACAGGGTGGCCTTAAGAAGAGACAAATATTTTTAAAAAAACGTACTTATTTCACGAAAAGCGAAATAACTCAGGGAGTTGTGGGAGTACGAGAATGGACGAGCGCTCAAAATATGCGCCACATATGGGGCTAAGGCCCCATAAAAAGATTTGAAAATGTGCCGCTTGGTAGAGCCCCCAGTTGGCAAAACGTAAAATCGATTATTTTCCGATCAAATCGACTAAAAAAAAAATCCGAAAATCGCGGTTTTTTCGAGTTGCTCCAAATGACCTTCGAGGTACATGCCAAGACTAATTGGACCTCCCGATTTCAATGAGCACACATTCAGCCTCCTAGCCCCAGCGGTTCTCGAGATTGGCGCCCTCAAAGTTGGGAAATTAAAAAAAATAGCAAAAAAGGGGTGTTAAAATGAAACTTCTAAACGAGCGGTCCAATCTCGATGACGATAGCCTCATTCGATTCAGGGGATTTATACGGTTCGTACAAGACCACACTTGATATACTTTGGAAGACGTTATAATTTTCGAAAGTTTCTAAAATGTCGCGTTTTTTGCCATCTCGATGAAATTCCATTTTGAGAATGCCTTAACCGATTCGGACAAAATTTGAAGGGGTCATAGAGGGCCCAAATACAAGCTCAATGAGCCATGGTGGCCCCCCGAAGTCGATCGCATTTGTACAGGGTGGCCTTAAGAAGAGACAAATATTTTTAAAAAAACGTACTTATTTCACGAAAAGCGAAATAACTCAGGGAGTTGTGGGAGTACGAGAATGGACGAGCGCTCAAAATATGCGCCACATATGGGGCTAAGGCCCCATAAAAAGATTTGAAAATGTGCCGCTTGGTAGAGCCCCCAGTTGGCAAAACGTAAAATCGATTATTTTCCGATCAAATCGACTAAAAAAAAAATCCGAAAATCGCGGTTTTTTCGAGTTGCTCCAAATGACCTTCGAGGTACATGCCAAGACTAATTGGACCTCCCGATTTCAATGAGCACACATTCAGCCTCCTAGCCCCAGCGGTTCTCGAGATTGGCGCCCTCAAAGTTGGGAAATTAAAAAAAATAGCAAAAAAGGGGTGTTAAAATGAAACTTCTAAACGAGCGGTCCAATCTCGATGACGATAGCCTCATTCGATTCAGGGGATTTATACGGTTCGTACAAGACCACACTTGATATACTTTGGAAGACGTTATAATTTTCGAAAGTTTCTAAAATGTCGCGTTTTTTGCCATCTCGATGAAATTCCATTTTGAGAATGCCTTAACCGATTCGGACAAAATTTGAAGGGGTCATAGAAGGCCCAAATACAACCACAATGAGCCATAGTGGCCCCTTTAAGGCGATCGCATTTGTACAGGGTGGCCTTCAGAAGAGACAAATATTTTTAAAAAAACGTACTTTTTTCACGAAAAGCGAGATAACTCTGGGAGTTGTGGGAGTACGAGAATGGACGAGCGCTCAAAATATGTGCCACATATGGGGCTAACTCCCCATAAAAAAAAATTGAAAATGTGCCGCTTGGTAGAGCACCCAGTTGACCAAACGGAAAATCGATGATTTTCCGATCAAATCGACTAAAAAAAAATTTCGAAAAATCGCGATTTTTCAAGTTGCTCCAATAGACGCTAGAGGCAGACGCCTAGACTAATTGGACCCTTCCGATTAAAATGAGCACACAATCAGGCTCCTAGCCCCAAAGGTTCTCGAGATATGCGCCCTCGAAGTAGGGAAATTTAAAAAAATAGCAAAAAAGGGCTATTATAATTAAATATCTAAACGAACAGTCTAATCTCGATGACGCTAGTCTCATTCGATTCAGAAATGAAAGTGCTATGAAAAAAATATGCAGATTTAGACTAACTTTAACATTTCTATTAAATATATTGCTTTGTTATATATTATCAATAATTATTATTATTTGCCCCATGTTGGGCTCCACAATGCTATGTTATTCTATTGGTTTAGCCTCACGTCCAGGCTCCTAAAATGCTATATTATATAGGGTTCGCTCTTTATCTCAGGGTCTCGAGTAAGTTCCAATAAATTAGATAGACGACAGGTAAATTAAATTTAAATAAATGTATTACAATTAAAATGAAATATAAACAAACAAACAAAAACACTAAAATCAATATGAAACACGTAAACAAAAGAAAGCAAACGAAATTAACAACTAACAAATTATAACTTCTAATTTAATTAACAAAACTTCCCTATTGACTCGAAATTTCACAATTAATGGATCTGAGTTAAATAAAATGGTATATTTCTACCTTTGCAGTTTAGTTCTATTCACGGAACTTTATGTGTAATGGCAACTTGTACTGACAGTTGGTTCTCCAGGTCGCAATCTATCAAATTAGGAGAAATTCCCTCCTCCGTTCTGCGAAATCCTATGATGATGTTGTCCTCAGCGCTCTCCACGAAGATGTCCTCAGTAATTCTTCTGCGACGTTCTCAGTGTTATGTATTGTTCACACTGTATATATGTGAGTGATGAAAGAACGATAGAGGGCGCCGGGGAAGTCAGGCGTAGCTGCTTTTGTAAGCCGGATGTCTCCAGCGTGGTGCAAATAAAACGTCCTTGATGTTAGGTTATTCCAAGTGTATAATTCACCCTTTCCCCTCAAAAACAACACTCAGCAAGTCCACTTCTGCGACGATGCTCTTGCTAAGTCCTCTCTTCGAATATTTATATCAGCTGTTTCGGAATTTAATTTCTTCGCGTACGCACAAAATTGTTCGTTGCACTAACTGTTTGGTCTATTTCACTAATGGAAACAAGTATCGGTGTATTGAAACTAATTGTTTTAATTTGGTTTCCCTAATTATCACTCAGATGCGGAGATTTGATCGGATGCGAAATGATTACTGTTTTTAAATTGTTTGTTTATGTGTTCATACACACTTGTAGCAGTTTTGTTTGTTACTTTCCATAACGGAAACAATTATCGGCGTAACGATACTGTTTGTTTCTAAACTATCTTCCGTTTCTTCCGCATTGAGACGTGAGCTTTACTAGGAACGAATGTAAACTGGTATGTCTGGTGTCATCAGTCATATTTATAAACACCGACCAGACAGCCACTTTTCTATTATTGATTTTTTGTTTGTTGTTCTTCAAAACTTGAAAATTTACAGCCTCATCCGATAATTCATAATCGTTGTCATGGTAATCATTCAATAATGTATAATTTCTAATTTCCTTTTTCAAATTCTCGCAAATCCAAATGTCCATCCAAAATTAAATTCTATATTCATTATCCTGATAATTTTCCGCTTCCAATAAAATGTGGTACGTCCTTGTACGTCATATTTTAGGTTTTCATTGTAATTACGAATTTTAATTAACTCATTACATTATTAATTATTAATTGTGCCTAATGATTCACAATATTAACTAAAAAGCACTATCTAATTAATTACCTAACTCGATAACTATCTAACTAAACCTATTCCTACTCTATTCATTTAAATAAAACTATCAACAAAATTCTTAAATAACTATAAAATCAACTAATAAATATCATCACATTATGTATTTAAAATAACGATTATACTTTCTAGATTTTTAAATAGAAAACAAACATCAAAGTTATAGAATTCGTTATTACAAAATTTTATGTAATACCTTAAAGCGTTTTGGCACAACAATGAGTATAGTCTTAGTCATATCTTCTTCTTCAACCGTTTAGTTTCCACTGTTGGATATTGGCCTCCCCTAATGCCTTCCATTAGAAGAATTTCATATCTGTGTTGTGCCTTTTGGTATCATCACAGCCATATAGACAGAGCCATTTTTCAAGAATGGTCTTAAGAGACTGCGATAGGTGAGTCTTACATCGGCTATTTTCATTACAATCGCTACTATTTTAAAGAAAACAATACATCCCCATATTCTTATCCAGAGAATTTGAAAATAGAGAAAATGCAACAATAAACCCAAAATTGAATAAATTTATAGAAAACAATACCGGCCCAGAATTTCAGTTTGTAATTCCAGCTTGTAGAAATAGTTGATTTGGTAATAAATTATTCTGGAATATCAAATTTCTTGTGTTTTAATGATGTTATTTTATGAACATGCATGTTAATACCAACATTTCATTTCCCAGCACTGTAAATTAATAAATCAATAGCTGCTAATTGTAAGTGGAAGTTAGGGTATTATTAGAAAATTATTACTTACGTCCAAACCTTTTATAATTATGTTGGATTTTTAATCTGGTTTTGTGTTCACATTTCCGCTGCCAGATATTAAAATATTAGGATAATAACTTACATTCAACTGTTGTACGCTTGATTATTTAAAATTGTTAAATCAATACGAGGAACTGTAGTTTTCTGGTTGTACGGCAGTTATGGAAACAGCTTTATGAATTAATGGAAATGTTTAACTAAGTATCTAATACATTTATTTCATTATTTACTTTCAATTAAGTAGTACAGAATTTGAAAAGTGGAATGAATAAGTCACCTTAGTGCCAAACTAGCTATTTATGTAGTAAGTACATATTTGGACTTTATGGATGAGCTTTAAAGTATAAGGTTCGAGCTCGCTTGCGAGCGTAGACTATAAATAAGGGGAATCCATAAAGTCCAATTATATACCCATTACATACAAAGCTTTATGTTCGACTCCTTTTCGCATTTATGTAATACTTTTTAAATAGAAACTGAAACAATATGTATTTACATATTTTTATCAGCTATCACACTAATGTCAGTCATTGTAAATTTAATATAAATTGGATGATATTACAATTTCGGAAGTGTTTTCAAGCCAAGTTGTGACGTGCCTGGAAGGCTGTCAACACATAAGCCGTGGAGCGCGTGGATATGATGAATATATGGATATTTGAAGTAACGGGGAGGGCCGGGCTCTCGGTGTCGGAGAGTAGGGTGGGTTAAAAAAGGGGGCTCCAAGTAATTTTTACCTCATCCGACACTTCGTACCAACGGTCTACACGATTGTTCTGTTCGGCAAGGGGGGGTCGGCACTATTCAAAACCACAAAAAATATATATCGCCGATCCTTGATCGCCTACGCAAAATTCTCGAATTATCGAAGTGATAAGTTCGTGATTATCGCAAGATGTAAAGATGAGAATGGAATCACTAAAATAATTTAATAACCTTAACCAGCGTCCTGAAAACGGAGATACTTGGGGAGATCGAACTCAAACGCACATACCTGATGATAACAATAAATTTATTCTCAGTAACAAAAGCCTCTCGCTCTTCGGTTAAAAATTTAAATTTTGTTTGATATTATACATTAGATTAGATGAACCATTTTGAATATGAATTTGGTCGAAATGTTAAAAGTTATGTTGAAATTTTAGCGACATTTAGTCTAGTTTTATGTAAAATTCTTATTAAAATTGAATGAAAAGGTAAATGTTAAGTTAAAAGTTAAAAGTTTTATTACTGTAAACATTAAACTTTTCATTCAATTTTAATAAGAATTTTACGCAAAACTAGACTATACCTCGTATACCTATACTAATTGTTATTATAATTTTTCTCGGTGTTGAATAAAGATTTGGATGCTAATGACAACCCCCCGGTCGAAACTAGTGCATGTAAACTAAAGACCGACTTTATTTTACCTGATAGTGCTGACTTCACCTGTTGTATTAATTTGATATTAATCTTGTAATCTTGATAAAATTAAAAGCTGATATTTCTGACATTCGTAGGCGTCCGTTTTACTTTACCATTATACATCCTCATTACGTACTAGTACGAAATGTGTGACATTTTGACAGTCGGACATAATAGTTATTTATGCATTAAGGGAATAAACAAAGATCCCGAAGCCATAAGTTATTTTCGGCTGAAGGATTATTGAAGATTATTCTCGCCTTGCATGCACAATTTTTCTAGCGACCGTTAAGTTTACATTTTTTATTTTTTTTATTTTGATAGTTTAAACGCTCGTTGAAAATTCTCATAGCGACAGCATAACTGCAGCCATAGAACTGCAGCTGTCATCTTGACAATTTTGAATGTCAAATAAATTCATATATGTCGCATTCATATATGGCGAGGGCTACTAGAACCCTGTAGTGGTCCTGCTAGGCCCGAATGTTGTAAGGTCTAGTCCAAAGTTGCAAATCGAACATCTCGAGCAACAGGGTACTTAGTAACGTTACTACGTATCAAGAGACCGTACTCACGCCTTCACGTGCGGCCCTGATGTTGCTAAGTTGAGAGGGGTCGACAGTTAGCTCAGAACAAAGCTCAGAACACCCAGAGCTAACTGGAAAGGAACACGAGATAACTATTCACACACGTACATCTCATGAAGGAAGGCAACGGGAGACCACCTTCATTATTTTTCCCAAGAGAACAATGACTGCATCCAACTTAAAATGTTCCGGAATAAATAGGTCGCCAGTTGGAACTCCGGGGGGAACGGATTTGAATGAAGCCATAAGAATGAACATACGAAGAAAATAAAAATAGGGACCTGGAAGTTCGAAGCCTGTACGAAACAGGAAAACTAGCAAACGTAAGCCAAGAAACCAAAAGTCTTAACATAGACATATTAGATATAGCAGAGACACGGTGGCCCGACTCAGGGAAAAGTGTAACTACGGGTGGTACTCCCTACTATTCCGGGAACCAAGAGAAGAAGCACAGAAGACGAGTCGGATTTTTTATCTCTGAACATCTTGTAAAAAGTGTTATCAACTTGGTTCCTTTTCCGACAGAATGGCCTTAATAAAAATCAAAGCTAAGCCCGTCAACCTCAACATCATACAGGTATATGCTCCAACAGCTAATGCATCAGACGAAGAAATCGAACGGTTTTACTGTAACATAAAACAATTAATACAGTCTACGAAAAAACAGGACATCAATATAATCATGGGTGATTTCAACTCGAAGTTGGGAAGAGTGAGATTTGAAGACCTAGTCGGCCTCTATGGCCTGGGAGGCCGAAACGAAAGAGGAGACCGGCTCTTACAGTTCTGCCAAGAAGGGGAGATGAAAATTAGCAACACCTGGTTCCCACTACCAAAACGAAGACTTTATACCTGGAAATCACCCGCTGACAAACCAAACAATATAGTCCGAAACCAAATAGATTTTATAGTGATTAATAAAGGATATGGATCATCTATTACAAAGGCATGCACCTACCCGGGCGCAGACATCCCGTCTGATCACTCACTCCTACTGGCAACTATCAGGACCAAGCTCGCAATACCAACTACGCTATCTCGAAAACAGATAATTGACCTTGAGAAACTCAAACAAGAAGACATAACAGAGGAAGTTAAGACTGACATCAACTTAAAAATGGAGACCAATATACCAAAAAACATACAAGAAGAAGACATAACCGGTATATGGGATAAAATGGCGGATATTATGATAAACAGCACAAAGAATAAAGTAGGCCTCAAAAAGAAGGACAGAAAACGAACATGGATGTCGGATGAAAGACGCAAAGTTAAGAACCAAGGCGATGGAACTAAATACAAAGAGCCACAGAAGGTAATTACACGTAAGCTTATAATAGTGAAATATGAGTGGCCCGCTAGCAAATGCAAATAAATCAACAATTGCAGATATTGCAGGACGACTTCAAACTGCACAAGAAACTAAAAGAAAAAGCAGGAGTTTTTAGAAAATCCAACTCCGCCATGCTAGTTAATCAAAACAACGAGATTTTACTAGATGCAGAAGAGAAAACGAAAGTTTGGGAGCTATATATTAAGAGTCTTTTCGCACATGAAGGACCACACAATAACCATAATAACTTTGAGATCGATAACAATCTAACGCGCCCGTTAATTAGTAAATATGAAATTAAGAAAGCTATAAACACTACAAAAATCAACAAAGCTGCAGGCCCAGATGAAATTACGTCGGAAATACTTAAACTCCTCGATGAAAACGGCCTAGACGTAATGCACAAATTCTTTAAGAAAATCTATGACACTGGTCAATATCCCACCCAATGGCGGACATCAACGTTTATTCCTTTGCCTAAGAAAATAAATGCCAAAAAATGTGAAGAACACAGACTTATTAACCTGATGAGTCATACTTTGAAACTATTTCTTAAAACCATACATCAAAGAATATACAAGAAGTGCGAAAACGCAATCAGCGATACACAGTTTGGCTTCCTGGGCACAAGAGAAGCTTTAGTTGCAACACAAGTTCTTGTACAAAATTGCCAAAACCAAGGGAAAATGTATGTCTATGCTTCATAGAGCCATTAATGGATAAATGCATTAAATGAAGTTGTCGTATTCAAAAGCTGAGTGTCAACGCACGACTATGAGAAAGCGTTCGACAGAGTACAACATCGTAAACTCTTCGAAATACTTAAAAGGTCGGACATTGATCAGAAAGACATACGATGTATAGAAAGCTTGTACAAGAACCAAACAGTCAAAATAAAAATCGGAAATGAAACTACGAACGATATAAAGATTTGTAGAGGAGTAAGGCAAGGTTGTGTACTGTCGCCCATTCTGTTTAACTTATACTCTGAAACTTATTTCTGGAAGCCCTCACAGACCTTGAAAAGGGCATTAAAGTCAATGGCATATGTGTTAATAGCATTCGCTATGCTGATGACACGGTGTTGATAGCCGAAAATATAGAAGATCTCCAAGAACTGATTAGCAGAGTAGGAACTCACAGCAAACGCATGGGGCTAAACATGAATATTGCAAAATCAAAATTTATGATTATTTCCCGAGATCAGAATTTCAGGAGGGACGTCGGGCTGACCTTCAACGACGTACCAATTGAAAGAGTACAAACATTCAAATACCTAGGAATATGGCTCACACAAAACTGGACATCGGACACCGAAATTAGATGTCGAATCGAAAATGCACGAAATGCATTCATAAAGTTTAAAAAAGTTTTCCCAACACTGAATTTTATTTCAATCTTAAGGTACGGCTTATTAAAGGTTATGTATGGTCGACACTCCTCTATGGCATGGAAGGTAGGACGCTTAAATCAACAGCTATGAAAAAGATTGAAGTGTTTGAAATGTGGCATTACCGAAGAATACTGAAGATCCCTTGGATAGCAAGAATTTCCAATGAAGAAGTGCTGCGGTGAGTAGGTAAAGATCGCGAACTTTCTACCACAATAAAAAGAAGAAAAGTTGCATACCTAGGACATATCATGCGAGACCAGAAGTATGATATCCTTCAACTCATCATAGAAGGTAAAATTGAAGGAAAACGAGGAATAGGAAAGAAGAACATGTCGTAGCTCAGAAACATAAGACAATGGACTGGACTAAATACTATCGGTAGTTTGGTTCATACCCTCAGAAACCGTCAAGAAATGCACCACCTTGCCCAAACATCCATTCATGGATAAATGCATTAAATGAAGTTGTCGTATTCAAAAGCTGAGTGTCAACACACGACCACACACATCCCACACCTCGCACCCATTACCTGAAGTAACATCGAACCTCCAATATATCAGATGATTGTCAGTATGTAAATTTATATGTAAAAATAAATAGGTAGTTATATGTCCGGTCAGCGCACATTTGCGGCGTCCGACAATGACAGAGCTTATCGAAACAGAAAGATCCCTTTCGCCGTACTGATATTAGAATTTGCGATGGCTGTACATGGAAGGTCAATTGGAAATCTATTTTTAAATTCATGACAACGTTTAAAAAACTTGGTTAAAAATTGTAAGAATTATTTTAATTCTTCTTTTAATTGATGCCCTTGTTATTCTATGCAAAGTTCGACGCAATTCACTACTGGGCGATAAGTCACCATAGGGATTACAACGTGTTTTGTTTTAAATTCTCAATTATTTGCTCCCAACGATATATTAGCAAGAAAAACATAATATACACTGAATGATAAAAAAAAGTGGGACACCTAATATTTTCAGAATTTTGAAATGGTTTGGGGCACAAATAGGATATTATTCATTTTTTACAATAAAACAGTAATAGTAAAACATAAAAAAACAACACATCCAAGAGTTTAAACAGCATAAACAACAAGTAACGATAAATAAACATTTTAACGAAGGCCTTTTTCGAAGGCAGGTAGATAGCAAATATAATATCGTTACTACTAAAAATGGGGTTAAATAGAACAAATACTCAAAATTAAAATTAACAAAATTAAATATAACAATGATAGAATTACCTTAACATTTAGTATTGCCATCCCTTGCTTGAATCGTACTAGGAAGAGGTACATGAGCAAAGCGCGGATTTATAAGCATAAAAAAATACAAAATAAGCGCTTAAAAATGCATAAAAATCTTAGAAAATAAGCATATAAAATAGCATAAAGATTAGAATAAGCACAAAAACGCAGAAGAAGCATGAAAAGGCATATTTTATTTTTAAAATACAGAAAAACAAAACAAAACATAATTTTATTAACAAGAACGCACTATAGGTAGATAAAAGTAATATTTTAATAACATAGGTTTTGGTGATTAATATTAATAACAATAATAATTAATAACAAATAATGATTACTGCTCATTTTTAAATGATCTAATAATTAAATGTTTTTTTCTAAATTTTCAACGGAAAATCCCATTCTCCTATTACTGAGCACATTTTTTAAGTGTGAAAAGCTTCTATCCACATCCACACTTGCAATCGGTACATATTTAAATTTGGGAACAAATGTAATATTTATCAGAAAATCTTCCACGAAATCTCCTTTTAAAACTGTTGATATTTTTTTGTAACTCGCCAAACCCTTAATTTTTGACAAAACTGCATCACATTTTTTTTTAATAATCTCTCCTATAGATCCCCGTACGTTGGAGACGTCGTTCCTAAAATCTTCAACTATTTGAACCGCATCTACCAAAGTTGTGTCCTTTGCTTGAAGTTTATCAATCGCTTTGCTTACGAAACTGTAGTTGGTTTTTAGAAATGCTAAATTTTGTACAACCCTCCTATCTTTAATAACTTTGTGGCATTCTTTAATAGCCTCTGACACATTTTCGGGAAACTCTAACACAAGCTTATTAAATGAATCGAAATGGTCGGCATAATAGCAGGCAGCATCTAGCCACGTACCCCATCTAGTTATAACCGGTGCCGGAGGAAGAGGTACATTTGGCATTCTTTCCCTAAACATTTCAACCCTCAGTGGAGCATTTAGGAAAATTGTCTTCCCGGTTTTTATCAAATCATTGACCAGGGGAAATTGCAGTCTAATCGTTTTAGCAACTCGATTAAAACCATGTGCCAAACAGGTGCAATTCATTAATTGCTCATAAAATACATTTAAATTAGAATATGCCTTCAACATATATGCAGCAGCAACAGAAAGCATTAATAATAATTTATCATTTGGTACTGTACTGTACATTTGGTAATGTGTTAATCCATCGTGAACGAATTTGGCAACGGCATTGCCATTTGTTTTTTCTAACTGCTTCGAACTAATTTAAAATATTTTGGTGGAGTCTTCGTTTAATATTCCAATCATTAAATGGGCGATGTACCGACCACATGAATCAGTAGTTTCATCTACACAGAACCATATGTAATTGTTGCCAATTATCTTTTTTATTTCCTCAATAGTGTGTTTATATACTTGCTCGACTTAGTTTTTGCGAATGGTTGATTCGGCAGGAATATGTCTACCGGTGTATTTTTGTAAAAATGATTTAAACATACTATTATCTAGTTATTTTATCGCAATGTTAGAAGATACCATTGTATTGCATAAATCAAAGTAAAATTCCTTTTCATTCTTTGTAGAAGAACTCGCAAAAGACTCGGAAATAGTTTGCTGGGTACTCAAGGTACTGCTTGCAGATTTGTGTTTTTTTAAATTTTCCAGGTGAACTGTTGCTTTGATATGTTGTGTTATGTTAAATTTTTTCTCGCAGTTAATCTACAACATAATACATGCTTGTACCTAGGCCAATAGTAACACAAAATAAAACTTACCGGTTTGATACACGCCCTGAAAATTAATTTGCCGTTTTCATAATTTAACTCAGAATGTCCACGTATCCATTCATCGACGGAAGGTTTTACTTTCGGCATTTTATACAAGAAAACTTATAAACACGTAATACACACAACGCACATGCACAACGGACTGAAGATTGAGATAAATTGGACTGAATTGATAGCACACTTGCCCCAGATGCGTTCTGTGCAGGTAAAAATTGGGTAATCCCCGAAATAATCAAGCTTTGTTTACTAAGTATCACCAGTGAGTATAGAAATTAGAAAAACAAACCTTCAGCCAAAGTTGTATGGTTCTGATAGATGGTAGATTAAACTTAAGATTTTGTCGCATATGCTTGTAACCTCCTGGCGATTTATAATGTAAAGAAAGTGCCAACTGCCTCTCTGCCTTTGTCCACTTGCCCCTCTTTTTGTGATATAGCTGCATATTAATAAATGTTTTTACAGCTTCACTCTTATCACATAATAGTTTATCAATGACTCTAGTTGTAAATTTATTTTTTTTTCTTCTGCTGGATTGAACTAGCTTAACGTTCAGTTTTCTTCTAAGCTGCACTACTCTGGAAGAAAGAGTCCGGATTTTTTTCTTTAAAATTTCGTTTTTCGATGATGGCATTTTAATTATACTATCGCTCACTTTTGAAGATGAACTGGCAGAACTTATGAAACTTGAAATTTGTGGAAATTGATTGTTTTGTGTATATTCCACAGTTTCTATGTCTACATTAGAAGCTGTGGAGGTAGAACTTGATCTCCTTTTTCGGGAAGCCTTCACGTCGCTACAAGACGGATATACTTTTAATAATATATCTTCTTCTGTAAAATGTTAAAAATATTATTTTATAATTCAAGAAAATATTATTTTCGAAGAGATTGCCAAATATTTGTTGATGTTAGAAACCTGATTAACAATAAGGAAAAACCTTATTTTTGTTATATGCGCCAACGCAGCCAAACTGAGAATGGCCAAAAAACACCCAGAATATATGTATGTCGAACCGATGCGGGCGGCACATCAAAGAGTTATACATGTAAAGAAACTGTCATAAAAAAACAAACAAGGGCTACCGCCAATAGAACCGCGCCGGTCGGCGTGGGCACATTTCGTTTGCGATTTAAGTGTCGGTAAAAACAATCAAAGGAATAACTGCGGCGTGCTCAAATAATTCGCAATAATTATTATTAGTGAAAATCGAATTATCAATGATTTCAAATAGAATGATTATTATTAAATAATTCGAATTATAATTCGATTATTGCCATCATTCGTATTGGCATAATTCGACTATGAAAATCATTCGATTATGCCCATCACTACGTAATAGACCCCCATATATCCCAAAATTTAAATTAGTTTTATCACGTCATAATAGTAAAGTAATTATGGTATTAAAAAATATCGTCAAGAACATAATTCAAGAAAAATCCGCCAATTTATATTGACGCCGTGAAATATCCTTTCTATATTAAATACGTACCTTGTTGATTAAATTTAACAGGCACTGCATTTTTTCTCAACAATTTGCGTCGATTAGACTCATAATAGTCTGTCGGCAAAAAATGATTTTCACACACAACTTTATTTGTCAATTTTTCATTGGTCATATAAACTATATTTATATTCCCGCAATTTTTCTTCCATTCCTCTGTCCTCGACAAATCTTTCACTGGAAATCGAAAAAAGCTGATCTCTTTGTTTATTCGGCTGTCATTACAACAATTATTGTACACACAAATATGAGCGACTGTACTCATCTTGGATTTGAAAATACACAAAAATACACGCAAAATCGCAACGGTTTGGAGCTCGCAGAACGTCGCCAGTCCACAGTCGTATTGGAAGTGTGAAGCAGTGTTTTGCCCCCACCACGGGCGACCGCTCGCTGAGTTCTCAGATACTGGTAGCGCGAACTAGGTGCGAGAACTTTCATCGCTTAACACAGTTCAGACCTCGTTGCGCATCTATATGTATTTAGTTAATCAATGGTATCACGTACCCACGCTCGCTTTGTTGATGATTTTGTGATAACCAAGCACTCTACACGTAACGGAGTAATATTAATACTGAATTCTCATTATAATAATGTGCAACAAAATATATTCCTAGCTAATATAAATAATATGCTATAAAATTGAGAAAGAAGCAAATAAGTACAAAAAATAAGGAAATGTGCACAAAAAGTGCATTAAAGCATTTATAAGCTTAAAAACTCAAAATATGCATAAAAGCACACAAAAAAAAAATGCACGTAACTTCATTTGTTGAAATTCGTATAGATACGAGGTCATTTCGGTCTGCTATTAAAACTGATGTATAGCATAATACCTAGAAATCCGCGCCTTGTTCGTGAGACGTTGATTCATGCCAGTAGTGTTGCGTATCACGTCTTGGGGGATGTCGTGCTATTCTTCTTGCAGAGCAATACGTAACTCGGCTATAATCGCTGGGGCTTACTATTTCGTACTCAATGTCCAAGCGTGTCCCAACCACTGTTCCAACGATGCTCTATGTACGGGATTAAGGTCCGGACTCTTGTCTGACCAATACAATTTATTAATTTCAGTTTCTTCCAAAATTGTTTGTACCACTTAGGCAACATGTGGCTGAGTATTACCATTGATTATAATATCCTATGGATATTATAATCAATGGTATTACCCTGCATTATGGTAAAATTTGGGTATATCAAAGGAGCATAAGGTACAGTATGTTCAAGAAGAATGACTCCATAGTCTAGTTAGGGACCAATTTTCAATAAATACAAGATCTGTACGGTCATCCACGAAAATGCCTCCCAGGCCAATACAACCACTTCCTCCAAATAATACTTTAGGAACAAATGTTTATGAGAAGTATATTTCATTGCGTTTCACTTACGATATATCGGCCATCAGAATACTTTAAATTAAATTTAGGCTCGTCTGTAAATCAAATATTTCTCCAATTGTCTTCATTCCAGTGAAGATGGGTTTGGGCAAAATATAAACGTTTTCTGCCTGAACCAGGCCATCTACTATATGTGTGTGTTTCTGGAATGCGTAGATGCCCTATGAACTGCTGATCAGTAAAATCTAAGAGTTGTTGATAAGTACCAAACACTTCTTCCAAATTCAATTAAAGCTACTATTTTTGCAATAGTAGTCAGATCGATTACCATGGTACAAGATTAATATTCATGTTTTTTTTTTATATAAACTAACAAATGCAGTACGAAACAATGGCGAAAACAATGACTTCCAAAATATATGCACTAATGGCAAGCAGATGACGCCCACATTTTTGTCAAAATTTAAAGGAATTTCGAATTAAATATAAAAATCAAGACAAAAACTATTATTTTATTAAATTAGAGTAGCCAATAATCATTTCAAGCGACACGCTATTTATTTCTAAGAAAACTTAAAAAAAATATATTAGGTGTCCCACTTTTTTGTCTTTCGGTGTACTTCTGTTCTTCTGTAAATATAAAAGAAACTGTGCCAATGCACTTATTTTAAATATATTTTTTTTATTATCTAAATTCGAGATATGATTTTTAAATTATAACTTTAACTTTTTATAAAAATACGTCATGCGTTACACTTGTCATTATTTATTATCTGCATCGACTTGTCATTATTTATTAACTGCATTGACATCTACCAGTAATCCCTCTGTTAATAGCAGGTACTCTTAAAATCAATTCAATGTATTCAACTCAAAATTTAAAAATATTAAGTAAGTGCCATGTTCAATGTGGAATACTCAGAACGGAAAATTCCCATTCACCCGACACTTAATACAATTGTTCAAAAATTCAACTAATTACTGATTGCCAGTGCAATAATAATGAAATTGAACGTCCTGCACAATAGAATTAAACTGTATTTAATGTGGTCCGTAACAGAAAATCCAAAATTAAGCTTAGGGCAAATATCAGCAAACATTGGCGTACATGATATCACTGTATTGTGTATTTTTAAAAGAAACCAGTTTCGTTCTTACAAATACTAGTGCCACCAAGAACTTCTTAAAGAAGATATGATGAACCGAAATGAGTCAAAGGCACAAGTCACAATAAAAAATAAATATACAAATAAATAAATAAATGGCGAACGAAAACAGGCAAATTCAAGAAGTGAAGCATCTAACTACCTCCTTCAACTTCAAAGATTAGAAACGACTATTTTGTCAATTTTATGCTGAGATATGTTATCTCGATTTAACGTATAAAGTAATAAGCTGCAACAGTCTAAGATCGATCAATCAGCCATATCAGTATACAATGTATAGGAACAAAATTTAACATTTATGAAAATTGAGCACTAATGAAAGCGAAAGTAAATTAGTATGAAGATGAATCGAACAGAAAAAAAACGAAAAATCCAATCAGATGAAACCAGAGCAGGAGATGTAGAATTGATTGGTAGAGAAAATTTCAGAATCAATCAAGAGTACTAAAATTCTTTAACAGTTAAACGTCCAAGAAGCACTTCATGTGTGCAAAGCTTCAGTAAGTACCCCTAGAATATTTTACTTTTTCAGAAAATTTCGCGTTAAATACTATGAACAATTAATCTAGTATTTAGTCATAAATATTACTTCGAAAATTAACATTGTCAATTGAACAAGTATCATTATACTACAAGAATGATTGTAATGTTTTTGGACGTTTTCGCTTTCTTGGCGCTGTTTTATCTCTTTCATTTAACTGCAGTTTGATCTCAAATTTATTTCTGTGATATTTCTTATATTAAGGTTCATTAAGTCTATAATTTAAGTAATAAGATGAAGGATGTACAATTATTACTTAAACTATAAAATTTATTTATTTTTATATAATTTATCAAAGTGTTGTTCATATTCCCCCAGAGTTTCAAAGGTTACAATTAAAGTTTTAATACTAAGAGAAGCTTTAAATGAATCAAACTTTTCACTGTGAAGCAATTGATGAACTCCTGAAGCGACTTCAAGAATTTGTTCAAATATAACACAAAAGTAAACAAACACAAAGCGGTACATTATTTAATGAGCAACGTGTCTAGCCATTTTGGTGTTGCATCAGATGTTCTATAAAATATTCTAAAATTGTCGGATATGTTAATTTTACTACCTTAATGGCATAAATATGATTTACCATCATTCTAAATTTATCTTCTGTTCTACTATCATCGGCCATAAGAGCAAAATAATATGCATCAATAGTTTATTTTACAAACATATTCAATAAGCAATTAGCGGTACTGTCTACAATTCCATTTAGATACACATCATTCTACTCACTCTTGGGAGGATTTTAACTTTGTAAAAATGGTTAATTTTTTTTTAACTTCAGAAACTTCATTTATACAGTTTCCACGATTTGTACTTTCGGCCTTCCAATATGGCCTCTAAACAAAACAAATGTTGTGTTTGTTTTGCAATAAAACAACTTCTACAGTGATTATATTTGAGAGAGCTATTTAAAAGAGACCATTTTTGCATAGCGACTCTATGATACTCAAAATCTCGATGTACTTGATTTTTTCACAAGCTTTGTTTCAATTTTTAAAGCCAAATGAGATAAAAACTGGTTCTCTAGATTTTTTTTTCAAAATAGCCTGTACAAGAAGCAGATTGCTGAATTTTGCCGGACGCTATATTCTAGCCAAAAATAGTCCCGAAACCAGTTATGTACTTTGGAAGCTTCTTTTGTTTTATACCACTTCGTTGCTGGTTCAATTTTGAGTAACAATAGGTGTTTGATGGCCAAGAAACTAAGAAAACGCAGGAGAAAATCACTTGTAAGGATGTAACCTGACTCGACTCAAGCGGGAAGGGACTAAGCGCCTCCTACAGAGGGGGCGCTCGTAAACAGCCTAATTTCGCCCCTGGAGTGTATTTTTTTTTGGATTTTTGAAAGAAATGGAACAAAACATGTCCAAAAACAATACGTACTTAAATATTTGCGAAATGCTACATGATAACAAACGACCGTTATGTTGACATAGCATTGAGACTTTTTTTACGATGCCTACGTCCAACTGTTCAGCAGAAAAGTCGTTTTCAATTGTGCACAAAGATGCACAAAGAAATTGTGCACAAAGTGCACAAAGATCGATTGTTTGATGGGCTGTATGGCATGACGCTCCATTCTGTGAAAACCAAAAATGGTCCAAGTTCATGTCCTCAATTTCTGGCCACAGAAAGTCTGTTAACATACCTTTCCGTTGACCGAAACGACGTTTCCATCATCATATGATTTAAAAATAAAGCACTAATTGGCCCACCCTTTAGTCAATAATGTTGTCCTTAATATAGTGAACTTCTAGATTGGTAAGAGTTGTCTTGCTGATTGCTGATGGGCCAATGTCTAAATGAATAACTTTTTAACTTTTATATTTGCCAGGGGCGGGTGGGGGGCAAGTTGTCGGCAGCCCCTAGACGGCAGCAGTATAAATCCCCCACTGGGCTATTTGTTTTATGGATAAATGCATATTTACTCTTCATAACGAACCAAACGTGCAAAATGTTAGAATGTTGAGTACACAAAATCCACATAATGTAACGGCTACAATAGCATAGTATCCCGTAAACGTCTTTTGGGACATCACATAATTGAAATCAAAATATTGATGCGACCCAAGATAGCCCAAATAGCCCCTAAATATAAGTTGTCTGTGATGCAACCCAATATACATTTGCAAGTCGAAGTGACATCTGGTTACATCTTTTGCATCTCAATCAAATGCGTCTTTTAATTTAAATTGTATTCAGGCACATTACCAAAATGTTCAGCAGAGGAAGCCTCGCCACGAGATACAAGAATTACGTTAAACATACCAAGATTCTAAAGGTAACTACAAAATTACATAAAACCAGAGATTTTAAAATTCCAATATTTGTAGGTTAGATCAGTTTTTGTCAGTATATTTTCCCTAAATACTCAATAAAAATGATATTTCACATAAAAATGCGAATTACTATTGCACAGTTTTTCATGTGAAATATCATTAATCGATGGACAATTCAAGACTAATGTCAATGCAATTGTCAATAACGGAGATAAAACATATACTCAAAAAAGGTCATACTTGTACGACTTTTTAAACATTATAATTTAAGGATGTTGAGGTTGAATCAGTGGTTCTAAGGATGCATTCTTAATATATGATTTACAGCAAAATTCTTTCATGACTACAAATTCGGTATTCTTATATACTTAATCACAGAGGCAAAAAATGCATCTCAAGCATTACTAAACGCCCTGTGTTGTTAAGGGGGGGTTGTGACCATTCCAGGAGCATCGGTGCCTCATTTGTCTAAATCAAACCGATGATAATATCAGTAATATACATGGCATGTAAGGAAAACTCGGCTTGTCCGTCATAAGCGAATTTGAGAAATATTAAAAACAGTTGCTCCTAGTTTAATGTAAAGTTACGAAAATCATAAATTATATGTTAATTTAATAGGAAGGCCAGGTTTTGCTATGTAATAATAGTACCACTGATAAGTATTTAAAAGGTCTACACACCAAAATATTAAATTAGGTATTATTTGTTTAATCATGGATGAGGTGAGGCGGGTTTTGCTTCTAAACGCCTCACACAAGCTAATTGTTATATAAATAATAAAAATATTAGTTTCTTGTACCTATCATTTTCTAGGATAAAATCCAAGCCATGAAAGCGCCCACATTGCCTGCTGGCTGGATAAACAAGGTCATCATATTAATATTTGAACTAGAATGGATCCTTTAATGTCTATAATTATATAATTTTTAGGAAGCAATCGTTTCTTCTACCACAATGCTAAGGTTACAAAAAACGTTGTCAGTTGTCCAAGAAAAACTCAATAAATATCATCCCAGTAATCAATGCCGAGTGAGTTAAAATTCTAAATAAAAATTATTCTACTGTGACTCATTGTTATCTGCTTACCTGTTCAAGACTCAAGTGGTACATGCAGAGGGATTAAATGAAACAAAGCGGCCCTTCAGGAATAGAGCCATTCTAGGAGCCGCGTTTTTCAGCAGCACCTCCGACCACGTCACTATCCAAGGTTACAGCACGCACGATTTGAGTATACTAAAACAGCTTGGTATTGTTGAAGGTGGTCAGGCTTCTAACACTCCTATTGAATCTACTAACATCACTTCCGTTTCCAAAGCAACGAGTGAATCTGAGTTTGCGAATGATTCCACACTTGCTGAGCATGTGAATAATGACTTTCCATTACCACTGTACGATGTACAAAGCGAGTCTCCATATCAGTCGATTTTTGACAACATGCCCCCTGAGAATGCCCGAAATGATATCTACACGACAATATATAACACATTTAACAGGCAAACGGAACTCGTTGATGATGAGCCTCTTGTTCAAGAAATTGTGACGACAACTGATTTAGACAGTGTTTTAGAATCTATGTCACAAACGAATAACGTCATTTTACTTGACGGACATGCAGGCGAGGCCGTCTCTTCACAATTACCTACTGAGTCTGCGGGTGTTGTATTAAACTCCTTTATGAATGCAATTGAAACAACTAACGCTTCTGATGTTGCTTCTAATATTTGTGAAGATATAAATATTATTTCCAATGCTAATATTGATTCTCCGATAACAGAGCCTATTGTGGAAGCCATTCCAGAGCCCCCTGCAGTCCCAGATCTTGTAGCTGAAGCAGCCAGCCAGGTGAATGCCTTAGGAGAAGCCACATTTGCATCGCTCGGATTGGGAGGGTGGACGCCAGTCGGCATAGTGCAGAATAGTTTCGAGTACCTCCACGTCACACTCGGAATACCATGGTGGGAAGCCATAGCTATAGGTACTTAAATAAATAAATATAATAAAATAATTACTATTAAGCTAAGATAAATGATCCAATATGGTGGTTTTATTTTTCTGTGTTAGGAATAAATAAACAAGTAATTTGGATAACAAAATTAAAAAAAAAAATCAGGGCAATCTGTATTAAAAAACCACTGCACAAACTTTTTTGGTTTCCTGATAAATTCTCCGATTTTGTAGGTACTTTGGTAATAAGGTTCTTCATGTTCCCATTGGTTATAATTGCGCAGCGTAATGCGGCCAAGATGAACAATCACCTGCCACAGATGCAAGTGCTGCAGCTAAAGATGACGGAGGCCCGGCAGAGCGGCAATCAGCTCGAAGCCTCTCGCTACTCACAGGAGCTCATGGTGTTTATGAAGGAGAAGAATTTAAATCCCTTAAAGAACATGATTGTTCCTTTGGCACAGGTTCATACTACATATAATTACCCAATTCCAGTTTTTAGTGATTACCTACCTTGGTTTTCAGATGCCCATATTTATTTCCTTTTTCGTGGGCCTGCGGCAGATGTCTAATGTTCCAGTAGATAGTTTACGAACGGGTGGAATGTTCTGGTTTACAGATCTTACAGTGCCAGATCAATTCTTCGCATTGCCCATAATTACCAGTCTAACCCTTTGGGCAACAATTGAAGTTAGTATAAAATCAATCTGTCTATAAACCAAGGAATAGTCAACACTAGATAAATTTGGGTGTTATCACATTTATGTGTTAGTATCAATTCAGCAGTATACTTTATTTCACGCTTTAGGCCCGAAACAGTTAAAAAATATAATTTGTGTATCTGTAAAGTGTAGTCAACATCAATTCAAACAATCTCAGAGGTTTTTATTTAGAATCCAATGATGTCTGACAAATTGAGTTTGTTGTAAGTTCTGCGAGTTAAATACATGCATACATAATCCAACCTTCTTTTACCCTTTGGGTATCGAGGTTTTGTCCTGTTGTCTGTTCATGATATCACATTACATGTCACAATTTCACATCACTGATGAAAACGGCTGTTTCGGGAGTCACAAGAAACTTCACCCGTAGAACAAAAACAATAATTGTTTTATATTGTTCTATATTTATTTCTATTGTTAATTGTTCTAATATAAGTTTTATATTATTAATAATTTCTTTGGTTTTAAATCAAATGAAATTTGAAAGTCATCTACAAATTGTGAATAAACTGAAAAATTTTAACTTATATTTATATGTATAGTTGGGAACGGACTCTGCAAAACTGTCATCACAAAATCTTCAAACGATGAAATATGTGCTTAGGGCACTGCCGTTTGTTATCTTGCCGTTCACTGTGAACTTCCCAGGGGCCATCCTGTGTTACTGGGTGTCGAGCAACTTCATCTCCCTGGCTCAAGTGGGCTTCCTTAAAATTCCGTCGGTGCGAGATTACTTCAAGATCGATCCTCTTATTACGCACGACCCTCAAAAGATGCCGGTGAAGAATAAAGGTTTCGTGGGAGGCATCAAAGATTGTGAGTTCTGCGAGATCATTGCAGTTATTTTGATTAATAATTTGACTTTCAGCATGGACGAATATTAAGTTAACGAAGGAATTGGAGGAGAGGCGAAGATTAGACGATCTACAGTTCCAGAGGGCAGGTAAAGGACCACTCGTGAAAACTTATAAATATGATCCCACTAAACAAGTGGCCAAGGACACTCCCACTATCAGTGCTAAGAATCGATAATTATATATGTATATATTTGTTAATGTTTAGGGCTAATGTTTTTTAATGTGTTAATAAAGTTATTATTTGCGTTCCTTAAATTGCATGGTAATTATTCATAGAGAACATATGCATCAGTGTGATTTTAAAGAAAAATCTGAAGAACCAATCTAACTTTTAAGTAATTGGTTTGGGCTGTAGTTAGCGTTGTAGATACACGGTAAATTTGCAAGTGTAAGTGGATGAAAAAATCAAATTGTCGTTGAAAAGAGGTAAATTGAATGACAAATTTATACTCCGTTTACTTGCCATCTGCACTGGCAAACTGACGGTGGGTTGACAATACTGTTATTTATCACTAAATGGTTCTAAGTTTTACCTATTGGTATCTTGTGCAAATCATCTGCTGAGACAGTGTCAAACATTTTGAATTTGTCAAATATTTTAATCAAGAAAAACGAACTAGAATCGTCTTAAATGGTAGAGAGAAACACTCAGTAGCTACTTCTTAATAATATTTAAAAGACTTATGCCTCGATCATTTTCAAACAACGCGCATATGATAACATTTTAGTAACTAAATGGCTGCACCCAGTCTGAATCAACATCTTATTTTAGTGATATTTTTCAGGAATGCTCAAAATTTTTCAAAAGGTCTCACATTCTAGTGTCAAGAGAACGGCCTATACAGTAATTTTTAGGTTGGTAGCACATGTTTCTTGACGTTGGCTGCATATTTCAATTCGAGAAACTCGACCGGAAATTGGAAGAAATTTTCAGATTTACATTAATTGTCTGGAAGCAAAATTGGACCAGAATCCAGACGAAAATAAACAGAAAAAGAATAAAGGAATATTTTTCAACGAATTGTAAAGTTTCATAGCTTTTTTACGCGAATTGAACGTTGTAGAAAATGCCCCTAGCGATAGCATTGCCACAGCGTTGCTTCGCGTAAATTCCCATTCATAGATTTCTTACGCTACGCTGTGACAATGCTATCGCTATGAGCATTTTCAACAGCATCAATTCTTCTTCTCAGTCCAGCTACCCTAAGAAGGGTTTGGTGGCATTATGTTGTGGCCCTTTGCACGGTATGCCTCCATGTCTCCCGATCCTGTGCCATTGACGTGGCCCCATGTAGACCTTGTCCAACAAGCGGCTGCATTTGGTCAATCCATCGTGATGGTGACCTTCCTCTTGATCTTTTTCCGTTAACCTTTCCCTGCACCATGAGCATCAATACACTGTTGAAAATGCCTATAGCGATAGTGTTGCGTCGCATAAGAAATGTGTACCAGCCTTTTGTATCATAATATTTTCCCTACATCATTTTTCTTTTCATTTTTCTTAGATTGGTGCACATGGCTGCGACTTTTGGGCGTTATTTATATCGGGTGTCTGAAAAAAACCCGTACGCAAATTATGTTGGTAGCACTCCAAAGTTTCCAATTTCTGTTGGCAACATTGACGTTTAGCCAGTTGGGCTGTCAATATGACAGCTTGCAGCGGCAATATTAAAAACCGTCTTTTAGACTATCCCAAAATGTTTACACCAGATTAAGATGCGTACATCTTAATGGCCCATTTTAGGAACGCAACACAAAATCTCATTTTATTTGATTGCTAATATTTGTTGGTTATGTTATTTAACCCCGTTGAAATGACCCCGCACGCCACTGAACAGTACTAACTGAAGAAAAATAAAATCCAAGTTATCAACATAATTGGCGATTAAAATTTGGCAATCCTGCTGACCACTAAGTATATATGGCTAAGCAGTTGGCGCTAAATCGCCACACCCTTTCGACTTTCACTTCAACAATGAATTGGAATACCAGCACAAGTAAGTAAAATTTAACAATTTGCTATAGCACAGTAAAATAAGATCAAAAACACTACTTCCAAAACGGAAGGGCCAGCCAATTCTTGTGAGGTTGATTAGAAGGTCATAGTAGGTCTGCAGGATTACCTGCATTTTAGGGACCTGAATCATGTACATGCGCCATATTACCCACAATACCTTCACACAAGAGTCGAAGAAATGACTCCGACATTAATTGTTAATCCTGCGGAAATTTTACCCGTAAACAATATACTTACAAAGATTTTGTTTTCCGTACTCGGCGAGAATGCATCGAGGGGCTAGCAAAAAGAAGGCTTGTGCGCAACAATTATATGTGCAATATGGAAATGTTTTAAATGTACAAATTTTGGTTTTTAAAAGTAAAATTTAAATATATTATAAACTGAAATTATCTTTGAAAATAATTTAATACATAAACGTGGTTAAATACATAAAATGCAAGATTACCTGAATTTGAAACCAAATTTCCTTGTGGAACGGCGGCCATCTTGAAAAAGCCGTTGCCCTCGATATTTCGCCTCCTATTGTTCAAATTTTCTCTTTGTTTTTTTCTCTTTTGTAAAGAAAACAACTCTTGTTTCAAACATTTTCAAATACCTGCACAAAAAAAAAATTGAACAAAAATTGTTTTTTGACAATGATTTAGATTTAGAGAAATTGGGCGACCCTTCCGTTTTGCCATTTTCATGTATAATTTTACTGTACTACTAACATTTAATTGTTGTACTTAATGATTTAGTGCATGGTCCTGTGCCATGTGCACCCAAAAGCAACAATGCAGAAGGAGTAAGAACTCTTGAAATGGCAGAAAACATTTTTCGAGCATGTTCCCCACTAACTCTACAAGTAACAGCTGTTGAACCAAAACTTGGTACAGGCAATGTCTACAAATGTTGGTGGAATGTAACTTACATAAATAAGGAAGAGGATCAAGTTCTTACTGACCAGGAAGTGGTAGAAAGTTTCAAAGATTCAGTGCCACGGGGTACTAGAATAATTTCGATTAATCAAACTGTAATACCTCCAAACTGGACTGTAATGTACCGCAAAAATGTCTGCCATTGTAAAAACGGATTCGCACATTATAAATACAATAATATAAATGATTGTAATAATTTGTCTTTCGCTTTAGATTCTAAAATGAAAATGGAGGAGGCTGATTAATTTTGAAAAGGCATTTTTTTTTTTTTTTTAATTAAATATATTGTGATGATAATATGAAAGCAATAAACCAGTGGCGAGATTTGGTTAAGTAGAATTAAGATTAATTATAATTAGTTAGCGTCGCCCAATAAACTACAAAATAGTCCCACTTTGTGTCAAAATCTGGTGAGTTCCGCAGTAGAGCGTAACAGATAAACAATTGGTACCAAGCGAGTGAAAGCGACATCGAACCCGGGGTCACCGAGATGGGCTAAAATAAGCTCAGGCACGAGTCAACGATATACTGCTCCCCGGGAAATAATCATACCATGGAAACGAAGCGACGAGTACGGCAGACCAGCGTGGGACATAGAGGAGCACGAAACAGCGACACACGCAAATACATGACAACGAGGTATCGTGACGCAACACATATGTAAAATTGCGCAATATAAATCGCATTAGTTAATTGTTTTGTTTTAAGTTAGTTGTTTAGTTAAATTGTTATTAGTTCATTACCGTTGGTTAGTTAGGGTTTAGATAGGATAGGATTTAGTTATTAGGTTATTTTTGTAATTTTATGTCAGCGGTTTGTTCAAAAATATAGATTGGTCCATTGAATAAATCAATCATTCACATAAAAACAATATTATTGACAAAAGAGAGTAAGAGTAGCCAAGACAACGGAACCTGCGATCAACAGACCCTAAGAGAGAGAAGAGCGAATAGAAGGTAATTAATTCTAATTATACAACAAAATTCTCAACCCCGGTCATAACAATATATTATATAAACAATTAACATTAAATTAAAAAAAAAACTGGTAAATGATAATATAATAATTGTTTATTTGTAATACTGAATTTAGTTGTATTAAAGTTATTTTTCCTGATACCAGAGCAAAAGTAGTACCAGAAATGTGGTCCAAAAGTTGCATTTCCCTGACTAGTCAGGGAAAGTGTTTCTCTGTCACTAAGGTGACAGAAAACTATCCATCACCTAGCAGATAAACGTACTACAGGATAGGTATGTAGAAAATCTCCCATTCAATTTATTAAAGCAATAAATCTTAATTTTTATTATATTTGGGGGTTTCAGAAAAAAAATAATACAAGACTCGTCACTAAAATGTCTTATTTTACTTGGAGCCATGTAAAATACTCGGCTCGAGTGCCTCGTAAGTAATGGATCATTTTCGTGAACCTTCTGTAAATAACCTAGCCTACACGCACACCAGAAAATGGATGATTCCTTTAATTCTGAAGTAGTTCGTTGCAGTATCTCTTCAATTATGAAAAAAATAAAATGCAGTTGAAATTTGAATCGCCGTCGTATATTCGAGAAAGTTATATTACATCTGATTATGTGTACATAAACAACAAAACTAAATAGAAATAAATTATCATTATGTGGATTAACTCTATATATACAGACATAAAGTAACTTCCATCATCTATCGTGAAGCTATGCACTGATTAATCACTTTAATCAGGTGTGAGTTTTCCAAAGCTGCAGCAACACGTTCTTTATCGGCTAGCTGCTTGTTGACTGAGTTCTCAGAGGCATGCGTGCCAGGATTGATCTCAACGCTGACTTTGAAGCGTGCTGGTAGGCATCTCAGTAGCTTCACCCGGATGGACAGACCGATCAGTGTGGCCATGCTGCAGTGCGGGATTGTCGGGGTGTACAGGACGTGGATGGAGTTCCGTTCGTTATCGACCTCTACAAGGCTTTCCTCCAGTACGTGAAGCTCCTCCAGAGTGAGTGGGTGTTCAGGATCATTGATATCTCGGATTAAATCTAAAATAATACAATTCACCATTATTTATGAAATTGATAGCATAAAAAATATAGAAATGTGTCTGCGATAGTGTAAAACTCTATTATAATTGTATATTTGAGCGTATTTTGCTCTTGAAAGCTAAAAAATAGCTCTTCAAAATTTAATTTGACCGTGGACTTATAAACATTCAAGTCCCCTTAACACAGGACACTTTGATTATGATGAGGTACTAGATTCAGAGCTGGCTTAGCTCCCGAACATAATTCAATTAAATACAGTTTGATTCAAGTAAAATGATTAACAAGCAAACGCTTTCATTTTTGTATTGATCATATATCTGCGTAGTCCAGGAAACAATAGACATCATCGAACAGGAATATTGCTGTAACTTGTTCAACAGGTAAGAAGGTTAGAGCGAAATCTCATTCGCACTTCAGTCTACCATATCAGTATAAAATGTTTTAATTGCACACGTAAATAAAAATTGGTGTCCTCAAGTGCTGTCATTAGTTTTGCAGATGTAGATTAGAAAACGTGCAAATATATACATTTTGTTAATCGTATCAGCCTCTTACGGTTAAATTGTTATAGAGTTTCAAAGTAGACTTCAAGATTTGGGATTTGGTAATGAACGTCACATCATATATAATTTGAAATATTACCAAAGATTTCCCTTGTATCGAATTCATCAACTACTTCATCGTCTTGTTCATCTGTTGTCACTTCTCTATCTCCGACTTTGTTGTAAATATTTGGATTTAAATTTTCCAGTTCCATTGTTCCACAATTTTAGGTTAGAGCACAAACCATACTACAAACAGACAGACAGTGTTGCCAGCAGCTTCAATGGGATGTCACAAATCATTTGTTTTAAAAACCGGTAGATGTCGCCACTTTTAATCTTAAGAGAGTGAACCCCAACAGTTATACAAGGTGTACCCAAATGATTGTAATTACGTACAGCTACGTTACATACAGGGTGTAACAGAAATACGTGTGTTAATTTTAAACATTGGTAGAACTCGTTAAATAAAACATTTTTTCTATGTTTTTTTTTTCAAAAACCTACGTTAAACTGATTTAAAATATGTTCTAGTTTATCTACTAAAACGCGTACCCGCCTATGGTTAAAGGTGTGCAGCGATAAAATATTTTGTTGTGATGGCAACGGTGTCATAAAGGTACATCATTGCCTGTTAGGCAAAACACGTTCAGGATATTGTGCACTGTACAAATCTACGGGCTTCTGCGGCATTTCCAAAGGCTCGGCCATATACCAACACAATATCGGTTAATTCTTGATGAAAATGAAAATTTGACATTTTGAAATAAACTTCACTTGACAATTATAGTGACAGTACCTGAGAACGGCCCGTTCAGTCAAAATTAGGGGGCAAAAAAATGTAAAAAAAACCTACAAATTTTGAAAAAGAACATATAGAAAAAATGTTTTATATAACGAGTTCTACCAATGTTTAAAATTAACACACTTATTTCTGTTACACCCTGTATAGTCGAAATCAGGAGAGATGTCCCATGATTCAATCTAAATGAATGTTTAATGTAGGAATAAATGCAAAATCGGTGTCGCTATATTACCCTAAACCACTGAAGAAAAGTGAAAGAGTAAATGTCCGATACGTCTGCTGTACTTTTTAAATGAAACCCGGGAAAACGTATGTCTTCGTTAATTCATTGAATCTGTCAGTGTCACTGTTAACCTAACATATATTTCGTCTTTAAATACTTGTTATGTACACATAACCTACACAGCGAAATTATAGCATTGGAGATTTGACAATAACGCGATACAAATGAACTAATTCGTAGGCCTAATTGACCGGGTGCATTTTAGCGCAACTAAACATCTGGCCGACCGCGTACGTATAAGTGTAGACACACGTTCAACAAAATTTGAACCATACATTCCAAATGAATGAATCAAGAGACACTTCTCGTGATTACGAGTATACAGCTGAATTTAAAAAAGGGATTTTTTTTTTCTAACGTAAATTTGGTTTTAAGTGTTTGTCAATTGTCTACTTGACAGTACCATTCAAGAAATGTTCTACCAATTTACCCCAACTTTTACAATGCCTCATTTAATCGAAATAGATTAGGTAGAATAGTCTACCACCTAGAAAATGGTAGGACAATTATGAATGTAGCGGTAAAATTATGTACTGAGATACCGTCAAATAATTCTAACTTTTCTAAAGCTAGCCAGGTAAAACATTCGCCAATTGTTTTATTATTGATATTTATACTTTTGTAAGACTAGGCTGCTCAAAACTTGATATAGTTGACTCCGTCGATGTCAAAATATTAACCTGGATTAGAGATTTAATTATACAGAGTGATCCAGATTGATTGAATGTGCCGCCTCTTTCAAATAAAGCTGTTGTCCACTTAGCACACTCAGTGATGCCAACTATTTCCAGTAGCGTACAGTCGGGTATTTCAGAGTGGACGGTACATTTAAAAGTTAAAATAGTTTATAAACTGTCAGTGTTAGTGTCATACTACTAAAATGCTCCAATTGGTACCAATCGAAAATAAGCTCCAAGATAAATTTATGGTGTTGGCAGTAAACATGATGCTAACCTAAAATTATTCAAATTTTATTTATATAGAAAACAATGCTCTGTTATTTGTCGACTTACTAGATAAAGTAATCTAATATGCAGCATTAGTCTTAATAAAAGCTCATTTTATGTAAAGCACGGAAATAACTGGAATAATCACAATAGGAATGACAATGACACAAATTTAAATTTTTTGTGCGTGAGCTTATGGCCGCGGGGGAAGAAAATTTTGATAAACACTAAATTCTCGTGGGTTCCGGTAAACATTATTGATAATAAAGCGACCATAGCGAAGTTTAGAACCTTCATTCTTTCTGGATCACTCTGTAGTATTATATCAAGTATCATGGATTTTGTGGACATAAATTGCGAAGAAGAGATGTAGTATTGCACGCCGAATTAAAACAACGACAAAGCTCACGAAATTTAGATGAATTTGCTACCTGCGACGTCGAGGGAAAATACGTAATACAGGGTGTTTGCTAAAGGTTTTCCGAAAATTTTGATATCGAGTCAGCGATGGAAACCAAACGAAAAAGGTTATATAAACATGTGGGCCTACATGGCGCTGTAAGCAGATAATCAATATTAATCGCTGATAACTATGATCGCTAAATCCAGAAGATATTAATCACACAAGTGGAAGATTCTAGCATGGACATTGGAGTTATTTTGTTCCCGTGAAGACTATATAAACGGGAGTAAATGTAAACTTGCCCTCAAAGTCTGTATAATCTGTGCACTGTCACAGAGACGCTACTGGTCATGATAAAACCTTCGTGTTTGGTATTGTACTACATATTATAAACCTTGGGGGAATCAGTTGGTACTCTCAGGTCTCAGGTCACCTATGTCGGACCCTGTAACTACCTGCGAGCATAACCTGATTATCCGCTCGGCCAAGTTTTGATGGTTGGGATGGTAACTTTTGCTTGTTATAAATAACTCCGTGTCTACCCACAGGCCACGGACATCACAGGCTTGTGTATAAAATTCATACTCGTGAATTATAGCCCTGATTATGTGCTCGCTTGTATCGCCAGTAAAAACCCTCTTGGCCGGCGTATAATCTCAAATACTATAACGAGCACATAATCTAGGTTATAATTCACTAGAATACATTTTAAAGCCCTAACTTGGCTCTACAGGGCGACAGACTCGCCTGCGGCTCGCCAGTCATTTGCTTGTATCGCCAGTAAAAACCCTCTTGCCCGGCGTATAATGTACAATATTTTATTTGTTAAACACGAGTTAATAGTTAAATTAAGATAATAACAATAAAATATATTACCTGTCAGTGTCAAAATTTTCATAAACACAATATCATAATTTCAATCATAATTGCCGCTTTATATGTATTTAAACCTATCGACAGCAAAGTGCGACGTGCCTGATTGGCTTGTCACAATTAGGTCGTGGAGCAGGTCATTCCCTCGAGATATCGCAGAGGACCAGGCTCTCGATGTCGGAGAGTGGGGGGGGGGGGGGGGGGGCAAAAGGGGTTCCACGCAATTTTACCTGTATCGATATCTCACTCCAGGGATTCCACGACAAACAATTCAGCCGGGGAGGATCGACGCAACCTAAAATCACGAAACGGGCACTCGTCGATCTCGTTCTTATTCCGTAGCTGAACGGAAACCGAAAGGCTCGCAGTACGGCACCTGAAAATCGGGGGCGTGGGGAAAACTAATTGACGTACCCAAAAACTCGATGAGGGTTAACAATCATGGCAATTTATTTGTATTAAATCACCTACATCGGGGCGCCTTCGATTCCGTAGCGTTACTTGGGCGAACCCTCGGCGCGGTACCTAGCGAACGCGATAAGTGGCCACCTACCTCGACGCGCAATCCAAGGACTATCGCCGGGAATCGTATTCCGTAACACCAGAAATCTTACAATTAGACGCAGGCGGAACAATACAAATCATAAATACTTCATAAATAACCTAGAATTACCGTGAGAGGATGAAATGGTAATGAGTGAATGACGCAGTGAATAAAAAAAAATGGGAATGTGGCTTAGCTGTTCTGCGCGGCTCTGACGACGGTTCTCGGTGAATCTCGTGGCTGGTGATAAGAACTACACGGGTGGCCGATACCAGAAAAACCGTACGGGCGGCTCTATACTCAAAGCGGCACCGTGGGCAGGGACTAGAAGGCTGCGGCTCTTAGTGACCCTGCACTAGGAGGCCGGCACTAGGAGGCTGCGAACTTAGTCGCCCTGCACTAGGAGGCTGCGACTCTTAGTGACCCTGAACTAGAAGGCTGCGGCTCTTAGTGACCCTGCACTAGGAGGCTGAGAATCTTAGCGGATCTTGTTTCAGCCTCCTCGTAAAATATTTCGCAACTGCACGTGGCCACGTGGAAGAAAACGTTGCAAAAAATTGCACTTTATAATCCCCTGAAGGGCTTAGAGACTAATCTCATCGGCGAACTCCCTACCAAGGATCCCACTATCAAGGGCTATCGGCTGTGGTTAAAACAAATAGGGAGTTGCACACGCGTGAATTTTTCGCTGTTCCACTGTCGGCTTGCACGTGTGAAATGAATGCGGAGATGCAAAAAAATATGCCCCAGTCGTTTCCATCTCAGTCGGCTTGAAGGTCACGAATCGAAATAGAAACGTGACAAAAGTTGAAACAACCATACCAAATAATAATAATAGAAAATAAAGTGAATTAAAATAATATAAACATGAAAGGGAGAGTATAAATTTGAGAACAAGTAAAATTTTCACACTGGCTCGTGTCAACGATTACATGCACGGTGCATGTAATGCAACCGGGTTACCTTACCAGGTAACTGAACAGGCTGGTTAGAGTGACATTTTCGCGTGCGAAAGAAATAAAATAATATACTATTAAAACGTTTAATAAAAAGTGAATCTTCAGGATTAATTAAATACATTAACAGGTTGCATTTTATCTACATATCATATTTATTTACTTTTTCTTTGTAACAATTGTAAATTGAGCATGCAAGTATAATGGACATTGCCAGTAAGTCATAAATATCTGATCTGAATAGTTGGTTATTGGTACAGCTAAACCACTCCCAGAGGTTCTTCAGCCATGAATTTCGTCTGCTTCCTATGGATCTCCTTTTCCTAATTTTCCCCTGCATGATGACCTGGAGTAGCTGATACCTTTTTCCTCTAGTAATATGTCCCATATAGGTATAACAGTTTTCTTCTTTTAACTGTCAGTAGGGGAGAGTTGGGTAAAACCGGGTGGTCGGATAAAACCGGGTATCATTTATATTGCTTTCGGAGATGGTGCCTTCTGGCAAATAATAGCCAAACTAATCTCAGCATAGTGTAAGTGTACATTGGCAATAGCAAGAACAAGATCAACCAAGCTGAAAATGCGTCATACTTGTATTGTGATGAACTATACTCAAATTCAAAGCTGAAGCCTGCGCTCACATAGAGTCTGATGATGACCACTATCTTTGCGATTATTGCATAAAATGAATGTTTGTGTTTTGTTTATTAGTAGTTGAATATTATTCCGATAATATTTTGTCAACATTTTGTAACAAAATTCAATTTATTCTTATTTATTCCATTTTATTAGTTACCTTCCCGGTTTCACCCAACCCGATTATGTATTAGATACCCGGTTTTACCCAACCCTCCCTTACTACATCCTTTTCCTTATTCATCCGTCTCCTCACTTCCACATTAGTTATTCTCTCTACCCATGAAACCCTCATTATTCTCCGAAACATCCATAATACGAACGCCTGCAGTGTCTTCACATGACTCACATCCAATGTCCGTGCTTCCATTCCGTAGAATAGTATTGTTAAGCTAGTTCTTTTTCCAATCGTAGCCATAACTTGACGCCATATTTGATACATACATTTTCGCCATTTTACCTAGTAATAATAATAATCACTTACATAATATACTGTATTTTCATTGGTCAGGATCCGCAGGCTATATATTGAACTCGATCCGAAGATGGCATTGGCTCCAAATGATTTCCCCGCATATAAAGAGTATTCTTTTAGTATTGTATATTAACTATAATTGGAAGGACTTACCGGGGGAGCATCTCCCCTTCCCCGCCGGTTGTTCCCTTGCCAACTGGATTCCTAGCAGTCATGGCTTCGGCCATTATTCTCTACGACTATTGTAATTCACCTTCATGTGCAAAGCAGTACCTCTTAATACCCAATACGAGTACCGTATTAATTAAGGACGTGAGGACATACCCCTCGTTTATGTAATGACTGTGATTATAAAGAACACGAGGACACCCCTCTTCTTTATACAATAACGAGGACAGACCTCTCCTTAATTCAATTACTGTAGATATCAAGAACGTAAGGACACACCCCTTCTTTATACAATCATGAGGACACACCTCTCTTTAATTCAGATATAAAGATTGTAAAGACACAGCCCTTTTTTATACAATCACGAGGACACACCTCTCTTTAATTCAGATATAAACATCGTAAGGACACACCCCTTCTTTATACAATCATGAGGACAAACCTCTTTAATTCAGATATAAAAATCGTAAAGACACACACCTTCTTTATACAATCCTGAGAACACACCTCTCTTTAATTCAGATATAAAGATCGTAAGGACACACCCCTTCTTTATACAATCACGAGGACACACCTCTATTTACTTCAGATATAAAGATCGTAAGGACACGCCCCTTCTTTATAAAATCCTGAGGACACACCTTTTCTTTATACAATCACGAGGACACACCTCTCTTTTATACAATCACGAGGACACACCTCTTCTTTGTACAATCACGAGAACACACCTCTTCTTTATACAATCACGAGAACACACCTCTTCTTTATACAATCACGAGGACACACCTCTCTTTTATACAATCACGAGGACACACCTCTCTTTTATAATATGAATATTACAATCTAATTGCATATCAGTACACCTCAATCTGATATACATATTGTAGTTTAAGTACTGACCTTTAATCCATTCCAACTCCTAATCCATAATTATCCACTCACACCAAAACAATAGGCCACATATCCTCTTTTTAATAACCAGCACCGAACTTGCATGTGCACACCATAAGGGCTTAGTACCGAATGCTCTTCGGTTGCCGTAAGCTAAGCGCGTCGCGCTGGCTTATATATACAAATAAAGGCACGTATATCACGGCTATATTATTAATAATCAATTATTAGCCAATAATACAATTTGATGGACAATACGTAGCACCTAATCAGTCGCATTTTTAGTTCAAGGTTTAGATCTCTGCCGCAGAAAACTCGTTTCATTGTAGTAGGTAAATTATTTGTCCATAATTTACGTGTGACAGAAAAAGATAAGATTACTACCTATCGGGGAGTTGCCTACGTTTTAGTTTTGCTTCAGGTGTTTACATTTAGAGAACTTTCTAGTTACGTAGTATCATTGAGTGAAGGAGTTTAAGAACTCCTTCACTCAACGGTAGTATAGAATTCACCATGCTAAATCGTCAAATTTGAGATATATCATCCATCCACTTTATATTGCAAACTAAACTGTTGAAAAACTTTTAAAAGCTCCTAAGGGTGGACTGGGTAAATTTAGGGGTCGAATATGTGGACATAAATACCATATGTTCATAAAAAAAAACATCAAAGGTGGCTCTGGAAACTAAAACGTATGTATATAACTTGACTCAGATGCCAAAAAATCAAATCGAATGTTATTGAGCTGTGGGCCAATCTTAAAAATATCGCATACTTCGCAACGCACGTATCGGCTTGACCGGCGACCCATTTCGTAATCCTGGACCACAATTGCATTGGAAGGACGAATATTGCCCACAATTGCCATTGTCCAACGGCGAGAGTTTTATGGCAAGTTGCAAATTCGTGTTCGATACCATTTGTGTTGACCATAATATCTGCATCTGCCTGGATGTCTGCAGTTGCCCCATGCTGCCCATGCACTATAATTCAGCATCCTCACAAATCACCTTGCGCCCATCCTGTAGTAATTTGATTTAGGTGCATAACGTGCACCTGCCGCAGCATCCTCGTAAGTTACCCTGCTTCGACATGTCCTTTGATACATCCTCTGTAGGACGTAGATTACTACAGTAGTGCAGAACTGCACTTATGTCCACACACTATGGACACGACAGGCCTCGGCTTCAATACGAGCGGTGAGCGGCTACGGCGAGCGGTAGAACGTCAAAACAAACGTTATGAATGCGGCTTGCTGGGAAAACTTGACGCTCCAAGACATCATTATTTGCCGCCACTCACCGCTTGTAACGTGCCCTTACCTTACCTTACACTATGCGGTTATGAAGGACCAAAATGTTGCGACTTGCGGCTTCGGTTGTCAGTTCTCTCGGCTCTAATTAATAATATACAGAGTTTTTCATAAAAATTTAAGCCGCGGTTTAACGGTGGTTTAATCTTAGTAACCTTGGTAACCCTTTGTAAAACGCCACTAAACCACCGCCAAACCACGGTTTAAATTTTTATTAATGACTGGTAGATTATTCTGTTACACTTTATTTACACACCAATTCTAACATTACACTTTATTTACATACCAATTCTAACGTTACAATAACCACTTGCAGTTTACAGTTCTACTAGAGTGCCTTTGCTAGAAGTGATCCGCAATAACGATTTGTTGGATGCACAATGTATCTGATGTAAAAAAAATCTGATGCACACTCACGATATGTTGTATTTAACCTTTATTTGAGTGGAATCCTGGTGTTACCTATCTGGGTACTTCGTATATGGGGAGAAGGGTCATAATAGTATAATAATGATGTCAATAATTCTAGGAACATTTATGCTTATTACATTACTTAAACTCTTTACCTAACGTAGCCGCAAATATTTACTCTATTAAAACGGCAAATAATAGTAGGCGGCTTCTAAAGTGACACAGACTTATTTTCTAACATTTCTTACAGAGCGAATTTTTGTTACCCGTAATTGCCAATTTTCATTCTAATGCAATATTTTAGTTTTTTTGTGGATAAATAATGGAATGTAAAGAAGAAAGTATGTTATTTGTTATTATTTTACTTCTTAAACATATTAACGTCATTAATGAATTATTGTTGATATTTATAGTTATAGTATTGTTGATATTATATACTTTGTGTGTACTTTAAAATACAGTTAAAATCAGCAGCAACTTTTTGCAACTTTTGAAGTAATTTAATATAAAAAACGCAACAATGCGGAGCACAGTGATCCCAAGTACCCGAAAAGCTGGACAAAAATTAAAAATCGAAGGCACACACGTAGGGGATTTTCAACCGGTCTGTCCTAATGATTAGTACTAAGTATAAAAATGTGTGAAATGCGTTTAAAATGTACTCATAAAATAAGCGATACCATTGAAATTGTAAAAAAATAACTCTTTTCTAGTTTCTACCATACATTCAGATTCTTCGACCGGGAAAACCTATGATTTCTGATTTTCGCGAGAGTGACGTCATTTTGACAATGATAGTCGCCTATTTTGAGTCGGCCATTTGGTTTTCGAGAATTTCGACCTCGAATTTGAATTACCCGAGAACCTATGATAACGGAGTTTAGCAAGAGTAACGTCATTTTTGACAAAGTTAGTCGGCCATTTTGTTTTCGAAATTTTCGACCTAGAATTTATATTCCTTGACCCCGAAAACCCATGACTACAGATTTTCGCGAGAGTGGCATCATTTTTGACAAAGTCGGTCGGCCATTTTGATTTCGAAAATTGTAACCTAGAATTCAAATTCCTTGACCCCGAAAACCCTTGACTACTGATTTTCGCGAGATTTTCGGCCATTTTGATTTCGAGAATTTCGACGTTAAATTCGAATTCGTTGACCCCGAAAATATATAAATACTGATTTTCAAGACTATTTGCCCAAAATTTGAATTTTGGCCAGATTTTTAGGTGACGTTGTGTTGACTATGTTCAGAGTTAAAAAAATGTCACGGTATACAAAATGTAAATTGCCTGTTGATTTTACCCTAAGAAAAAATAATCGACAAGTAATTGCCTATTTAACAATATTTTGTCACATTCACAGCCTCTTAGATTTGCCACCCCAGACAAATGTCCGGGTCATCTGCCCCTGGAGTGGGCCCTGCATCCAGGTAGATACAGATATTATGAATTTGAGTTTGAATTTAAGTTTTATTATTAAGTGAGTTTTATTATTATGAATCATATTCTTCACAAACATTACATTTACATGTTAGATATTTCATTTATGAATGTTTATGTCGTTGAAGCAGTGCTTGTGCGCGACAATATCTATGCTGGTAAATACTTTCAAATGATTAGATGAATGATAAAACAATACATAATAATAATAATAAATAATAATAACAATACGACCCTGCACCTAACCAAAATTTTTTTTAACCTTGTCATCATTATCACATAGCCACTTCTTTATATTCCTCATACATTTCTTCTTATGGATGCTCGTATCTATGAATCCTGCTGGCAAAACATTATAAATTTTTGGTGTATAGTGTTCATAATATTTTTGTCCTATAACTTTGTTTTTTCTAGTGATAGCTGCTTTTCCTTTAGATATGAACCGTGTGGTGTAGGTATGTTGTAGAAACTGTGTATTGGAAAAAAAATGTGCTTGCATATTTCAAATATATAGTATGTCCCCTTAATGAGTTTACACGAGGGATTTTTTTTAAATTTTACTTTTAAGTACAAATGTTATAGGAATCAAAATTCCTGCTTGGTATGAAACTACCATTTCAGTAATTAAAACATTGATTTATTTATACAGGGTGTTTTTCTAAGTTTGACACTTTCGAAAAATAATATCATATAAACAATACCCCACCATTTTCTTCACACAGTTCAAGCCTGGTGTGGAACTCCAGAAAACTGTTTTGTATTTCTTCAATAGTTATCAATGCAAATGCCTCTCGTAGGCGATTTTTTAAATTTTCAGTATTATTTTCTGCATTTGGGGGATTGTTTGAATGATTATATTTTTCTATAATGTTGTTAGATGTCATTTTACATCCTTTTTGTAAATAGTAAATAAATAAGTGTCAAAATAAGATTTAAAAAAAAAATATTTGAAAACACCCTGTATTAATAAATCAAAGTTTAAATAACTGAACTGGTACTTTCAGTCCAAGCAGGAATTATAATTCCTATAACATTTTTACTTAAAAGTAAAAATTAAAAAAAATCCCTTTTCTAAACTCAATCCGGGGACATACTGTATATATTTGTTCAATATTTAATACATTGATTTCGATATAGGTTCTATCAGATGGATATCTAATGTTTTTATTGAGGATGATCTTTATTAACAACTTTTGTACAACTTTTAAGTTTAGAAGTAAGGATTTATAGATGCCACCCCATGCAAGTATGGCGTATGGATAGTATGCATTGAACAAATGCAAAATACAAGGCTCTTAATAGCTTTAAGCTCATTATATTTTGTAATTTTCTGTAACAGCAACTTAGTCTCCTTAGTTTCTGTGTTATATTATTTATATGTTCTTTCCACTTTAGGTTGTGGTCAATTGTAACACCCAAATATATAATTTTGGCCGCATTCTCTATCTCCTCACAGTTACAGTACTCAATTGATTTATCGCAGGTGTGTATTTTTAGTTTTTTTTTATATCTGGAACGCTTCGTTCTGATGAGGTAAAAAGTCAGAAATTTAGTTTTTTGTAAGTTTAGTTTTAAGTATTTATAATTCATCCACAATTGTACTTTTTCTAACGTTTGTTCGGCTTTTGCTCTGACCTGACTCCATGTGCGTCCTGTAATGTGAATTGATGTATCATCAGCATATGCTATTATCTTATCGTCTGCTGGAAACTGTATAAAAAGATCATTTACGTATATATTAAAAAGAGTTGGTCCAAGTACTGTTCCCAGTAGAGCGCCTATGATAACATTTATGTAAGTACTTTTCTGCTCATTTACTCTTACAGCCTGTTGTCTGTTATTTAAGTAGCTCGCTAGTAAGCTATTAATTTCCTCTGAGACCGTACTTTGTAAGAGTTTCAAGGAGAATGTAATGGTTAATTATTGTATCAAACGTTTTAGCTATATCAAAGAAAATTACAAGTGAGGGGGTGGAGCTGTCTAGTGCTTTGTATATCTTTGGCGAGCTCTTTGATTGCATTATTTGTTGAGATTTCATTCCTGAAACCATATTGATTGTTATTTATAATTTTATGTTTATCCAAAAATGAATTGATTCTCTATTTGATACATTTTTCAAGAATTAAAGCCATGTTTAAAATAATTGAGATCGGTCTGTAATTTCCGAGCTCAGTTCTGTCTCCACCTTATACAACGGAATAACAGTGGCTTTCTTAAAACGAATTGGAAAATAACATTCGTCGAATCACCTATTATATATAGCAGTAACAGGTATAGATTAAGTTTCTTATGCATTTTAGTATTTTGAAGCTTATGGCGTCTGGTCCTGTTGCACAAGTTAATTCAATCTGTTCAATTATTATCTCTACTTCGTCTATTTTCCTTAAAAAGTATGTATCTGTGACAAAAATTTAGGTATTTGGTGCATAATGTATATTTTGCTCAATGCTGTCACAATATTTGATCCTACGTTAACGAAGTGTTCATTGTATTTTTGTGCTAGTTGATTTGCTTTTAAGTTAATTTTTTTCCTGCAGGTTTCCAACATTATTAGCTACTTGAGTATTACCAGTGAAATTTTTTACAATCTCCCGTATTTTATTGCCGACATTGCCATTTGCTTCTGTTAAGTTTCTATAATATTATTCCTTTGCTTTCTTTATAATTTGGCTCAGACTATTTTTGTAATTTAAATAATCTTGATACATCGCTGAATCATGAGGTTCGTACTTTACAGCCTGGTACTTGTTATTTTTTGTTGTAATTGACTTAATTATTGCTGCTGTTGCCCAGGGTTTCCTATTTTTATTCCTGCTGTTTAGTTTTGTTTTGTATGTGGCCTTTGAAATTACGTTCTGCATGACTAATGTAATATCAGCAATGTTATCATCTATGGATTTATTATTTTGAATGATGTGATCCCAGTTCAAAGTGCATACAATGTAGTAGAATAGGTTATAGACAATGTTTGTTAGATAGTTTTCGTCTGCTTCTTTATTTGAACTTGTGCCTGCATATTTTATTATTAATGCTGTAGGAAAGTGGTCAGTTATATTTTCATGTAGTATAATAGAGCACATGTTATTTGATTTGTAGGTGTGGTTGTTTTAATGAATATGTGAACCAAACAGCTATTTTTACTAGATATATTATTTAATCTCGTTGTTTGAGTTATGAAGGAATAAAAATTATTTACGGCAAGCAAGCTTTTGTATTTCTCGACATAGTTTTTATTAATTTAATTTAAGTTGATATTTATGTCTCCAGCAAATATTTCATGTTTGCTCTTCCAGAACGTCTCTGTGTATTCCCCCGGGTCATTTGTGAATCCATTTGGGCATAGGCTGGGTGATCTATACAGGCATGTGATCGAAAATGAGTCTCTGTTAATTGTGAAGTTGATTCTTGCAAGAGTTATGTTTGGGTACTGTATCGTGTCAAAAGTAATGCGAAATATAATCAGACATGTACACAACGACAACATCATTTTGGGGTTTTCATGCTCCCATTATAATACGCCCTATAATTGGGCAGTTGATACAAATTCATATTAGAAATTTTCCATGTTTCAGTGAGTATGATAATATCGGGTGAAGTATCAAATCTACGGAGCAATACTTCAAGTTCTTCGAAGTTTTTGTTTAAACTACATATGTTAAGATTAATTTTTTTCAATATTTTGGTATCAGAGTTGGGTCTATCACAAAAAAATTGAATTACCTCATTAAGGATGGATGATCCCTACTTATTTAGATGACATTAAACTTAGCGTAGTAGGTTTAATGTGAGATATAGACATGCGGTTTTAAAATATGTTGTTGATGAATATTTACCTTTTCGATTGCAACTTTAAAAAAAATAATAAGTTCACGTATAAAAAAATATAGCGTTTAAAATTTGTCTCGAGGTTGTTAATTACTAAAAAAGTTGAAGATTTTAAATTGTGAATACATGTAGGTATGTATGATGCCTAGGTCGTGACAGGTTTTTATTCCAATATGATTAATATTGAATAAGTTATATATTTTTTTGTTTCTGAGTATTATGAAATTATGATACATTTCTCAATTTATGCCGTTGTGTTTCTCCCAGGAATGTATAAATACATCACTTCCTAGGTTCATCCATTATGGTGATAATTACTTAAACCGCGTATAAAAATATGGTGTATTACTCATGATAACCTCAATTTGGTTAATCCGCATCAAAAGGGAAATCCGCATTGTAATTTCGGCCCATGGCTAATTGCTATAAATTCTTCGTCTACAGTTGTAACAGATACAGGTTGATACAAATTCATACGGCGCCTTATCACCTACCTGATTCAAAGAAGCCAAATCACTAATCAGATACCTGATCGTTTGGGACGAAATTACCAGACGGATTAAGGGGTACTTTATCGGTTACGGATTATCAATGGCCATTAGGCCCAAATTACTACTGGCCATCGCACCAGAAGTCTAGCGGTGCTTTAATTACAAAAAAAATATGCGGATTTGATGTAATAGTAAGAAATATGTTGCGCAGTAAACTCTCCTACTTTTCTAACACTTTAAGAAGAATAATTTCGCGTTCGAAAACTTTGAATGATTTAAAAACAGATTTAAAAAATCCACCATATCATATATTTGAGAACCACGAAAGATGTCGCCAAGAAATTTGTAAAATCTACCAGCAAATGTAATCGGGGTTTCGAAATATTGGAATCCAGCAAATTGTGGATTCAAATTTTAAAAGCCGTTGACAATATAGTTAGAAAATCTGAACGTTTATTATTCAATGTTACAACAAACCATGCAGAGAGGTTTATGCCCACGGTTGCTAAATTTACTGGCGGAAAGAGGACAAATTTAGTGCAACGAGGAATTTATACCAAAAGATGTTATGGAGCTGCTTTAGCTTTTAATTCAGGATATAACTTCCATAAATCAAAAATTAATGATGGCGCGCAAAAATATTTATCAAAATTTTGTACAAAACGACAAAAAAAGAAATTTTTAAAAAATATTATAAAAAAGGGGTAACAAATGACGAAACATTTGATTATGGTCCAAATTCTGCACGCCCTGACTGAAGTCCTGGAGAATTTCAAGTTGCAAAAACAAATTTAAAAAAAAGGTTAGAAATTGATAATATTGAGCAAACTGAAGTTGAAACAATTGGTCTAAGTGCCAACTTAAAATGGTTTCAAGCTATACTCTATTTAATAACTAGGAGGAGTAAGTCCCAAAACCCAATTTACACTGTAAAAAGTTACCAGAAAAATCACCAGATACTTTTGGAGGCAATTTTAAATTATTTCATCTGTATAATACTAGGTTTTTTTTTAAACAAATCAAATATAATATAATCGTCATTTACTGTACAAGTGAACGAAGTAATGGATTGCGCACTGAAGTTTGGCCCACGAGGCCCTCCGGGCCGAGTCATTTTTAGTCAGTTTTTACCCAGTCATAAAGCTAACCTACAAGCCTAGGAAAATGTGGACATTTCGAGGTTAGTTATATTTATTTATTACGCCTGAATGACATACATTATATAGGCATGTGTTTATTTTTGTAATATTATACATTCGTGAAGCTAATTGCGTACCTGAAAGGGAAATCCCGAACTTACACCCCGAAGAAGGCAAGAGATTTTTGGCAGAAGATAGGATATATTTGACGAAGAAGGTAGCTCTAATAATGGGTATATCTGGGGCATGTCGGTGTGGAGAACTCACTCAAAATGTGCATAGACGACATTGAAGATAAAGGGGCATATTTGTTGGTTACTCTAACAGATACTAAAACACGGACTTTTCATATAAAGATAAATGACCCAAATCCAACCGTAAACGCTTTTTTGGAGGTGAACGTGAAAACATCGCTGAGCTTCTACTGGGTTCAGAATCCATCACAATAATATAAGCAAAATTGACTATTAACACTGCAAAGATAAGTTCTAAACAGATTGTTTACTTGCACAATTTCGCGGGACATTAAGAAAATAAGACTGATGGACGCTTCGAATTGAGGTTATATGCGTTAAAAACAGCAATCGCTCCACCTAGTTACTAAATAGAGTATAGAAGAAATCGACTAACAGCTTCACATTTTGGACAAATTTGTCTAAGATGAAACACCACCCCAACTGATAATATTTTAAAGCAGATATTTTTTTAAAACGAGCACCTCACAACCCCTGCTATTATGCATGGAAGAGATAATGAAACAAATGCAATACAAAAATTTGAACAAATATATAATTTATCTGTAAGACGATGCGGGTTATTTATTTGCGGCGAATATAACTTTTTAGGAGCTAGCCCTGATGCTATCATCGCTAGTGATTCGGAAGTAATTGTAGAAGTTAAATGTTTATTCAGTTTAAGGAATAAAGGAAGGAATAAATTAAGAAATCGGCTAGAGATTCTAAAAGTTTGTGCATAAAAAAAAATCATAGGTACATGTATCAAATCCAAGGACAGTTATGTATGTATCAAATAGGACATATTGTTATTTAATATTATATACAGATGTGGATATAGAAATTATTAGAATTGTGAGAAATGACGAATTTTGCAAAGAAATGTTAAACAAATTAGTTTTATTCTGGGAACACCATGCATTACCTGAACTCGTAGATTCGCTAATTTCTAGAAATATGACAACCAGAAATGAACAGTATTTATTTATTACATTGGTTGTACTGTATGCACCAAATGTTATATATTTTATACACTTTGATACTGTTATTGTATCTACGCACTATAAATGTAATAACATAGTTTTTGTAACTTTTATTATTGTTTTAATTATTTATACCTTTTCCCCTACCTCAAACAAAAACAAATGTTGGTAGAAAGTATCGATAAAAATTTTGTATTTGGTACTTTTAACTATTAAGGTAATGACAAGGTAACAAAACATTAGACAATTTAATTTTGAACCTCGAGTGTGAAAACTTCACAGTCTCCCCGTCCCCGGTGAAAACAACGTCCGACCACACGGGCATAATTCTAACAACAAAAGTCGGGCTTTCCTAGCGCGTTTCCCGTGAGAGACAGAAAAAAATGTTTTGTACAAAAAGTTATTGGTTTAAAAATCTTTATGCCGTAAAATATTTTCAAACATACAGGGTGAACAAAAACATTTTGAACATTACTGTAGTATCGTTTCTCTTTTGTATTAATAATTTTGTTATCTCTCATGGTTTTGGAATAGAATAATTAATCGTATTACAGAAGTACTATCTACTATTTTCCTTTTTTTCTTTCATCTCACATTGATTCTTACTGACATTTTGACAGTTGTTTTGTCTCAGCATGACCTATTTCAGTGCATAGTAATGTAATTAAATGGTTACTTTTGTGAAAAATATTGAATATCTTAATAACTATGGTGTTCAAATATAAGATATGCGCAATCAAATTGAAGAGAAGAACAAGACCTATCGAATAATGACATAAAATGGGGGGCATTCCATTAAAAAAAAAAAAGGTTATACCGCTTTGATACCGCTTTTGATTTGTTAAGTTTGGCATTTTTTTCTGAATACCCTGTATTACTAAATTCAAATTGCTCATTACCAACATGTTGCTTATTAACCACACTGAGAATATTGCTAAAACTTATGCCAAGTTGAGTTTGCTTATGCATGATATTTGGAGACAAAAATTGTAAATTGGCAACATTGTAACATAATCCAAAACTAAATAGACAACAATGTAGAGGTTGAAAAATGTCACCAGAAACCTTGAATAAATACAGGGTGTTTTATTTATAAAAAAATGTTTGTTTTTCTTACGCTGCAAAATTGGGACACAATGTATGTTTGAAAATAATTTTACAGAATAAAGATTTTTAAACTAATAACATTTTGTACAATACATTTTTTTCTATCTCTCACGGGAAAGGCGCTAGGAAAGCCCTACGTATTGTTGCAGGACCCTGTATAATGTCCGCGGATGCACCAGTGCATTTGGATGTGTCGCCACTAAGGACTGGGCGTGTCTTTTTCTAAAATGTGTCTGTAAAATGTGTAAAATGTTATTATACCGCGTATTTTTATCTATGAACATGGCTATGTTCAGTTTTGAAACGACAGAATCAATCCTACGCTAACATTAATGTATATGCAACCAAATTTACTAGCGTGGGTAACTCAATTATTTAAAAAAAAGCCAAATTCATAACCCCATTAATAAAACGTCAAAACTGTAGACAGGAAATCTATTCAACGCAAGAAAAGATACAATCTGGGCAGGGTATCTGTACCAGTGCACAAATACAGTGCACTGGTAACAATGTGGCATTAGTATACGGACTGTGCGCGATTTATTTTCTGTGCATTATCCTGAGAGACCAATACCATCAATCTGAACAATTTGTAACATAATCGCCAATTTTAAAAGTAGAGGATACATCTCGGTAGTCATCATAAAATAACTAGGATATGCCACGTTTTGACTGAAGAAATGAAATTGCACGTGTGATGTTATGCGGAAGAAGATACTGATGAAGAAAATTTAAATACTTTCTTGCGGTGACTACATTTTCCGTCAACAGTTTTGACGTTTTATACGTTACGTAAATATACGTTATGAATTTGTCATTTTTTTTAAATAATCGAGTTACACACACTAGTAAATTTGGTTGCCTATAATTCAATATTAGCATCGGATTGATCGTGTTGTTTTGAAACTAAACATACCCTATGTTCAGCAATTAAAAAAAAACGCGCGGTATATGTTTTCTCTCGTTGGAGGTTTTTCCAATTTTTAGCGTTTGTATTGACGTATGTAAGCCTTTGGCGTTAACACTAAACAAATTACTTACTATTAATCATATTATGACAAGTAGTGTGTGAACTGTATTTTTATAATTTGCGACTATAAAATAGCTTTCACAACACTTTTGTGTCAAAAAAGTGTGTCAATTTCATTTTGGAGCATGAATATGAAGGAGATCGGAAATAAATTAGTTGTCAAGGAAAGTATTTCGTACGAGAATATTCGCAATAAAATTCATATGAGTGTGTTGTTTGAATTTTTTACTAAATAATAAAGTTGCAGTGTCTTACTGCGATTCTGCAAGGCGCAAATAAAACTATACTTTTCGGAATATTTTTTGGGAAAACAATTATCCTTTAGACACCGATAGGTATAGTGAAAATGAAAAAATAATATTGAATTCGGCCCTCGACAAGGGCAGGTATAAAAATCATCACGCCTGTCTATTCGCGCCGTGTTTCGGTGATTGGTGAGCCATAAATATTTCAACGTTCGCTTCGTCGCGCACCTACATTTTATTTTATTGCGGATAGTGGTGAACTTATTGTCGCGTCGACGAAAGATGTCTACAGATGTAAATATGGTTGCTAACTACGAGGCCGCCGAGAAAATTACTACTAGCGCCAAGCGGAGCGACTTTCTTAGTGTACTAATTTGGGGCCTTCGGTCATTAAGAGCAGGGTTTTGGCGCGAAAACTGGCCTCTGGGTGTTGATAAATCCGCCAGGATTCGATTTAAAAGCGCTCTGTAATATGTTTTGCATTCCTTACTAATGAAATTTGCGTGCACGTCAGCAAAAAAAAATTAAGATGTTGCTATGTGTTTAATTCGTATAGCTTGCGGGCAATTGTGTGTTTTTTTGCGGCGCCGGCGGGCTAGAAATAATTTTACGATGAACAGCGCAAGACTTTTCTTCGATGCATGCTAATTTATGAGTCAACACTTTATTTCCTATTGGCATGTTTAGCCGATTAGTGAAATTATTTTCTGTATTTATTTAATTAAGACAGGGTACATATAATGTAAATTACCTCGGTTTATTTGGAGCTATTGTTGTTGCTAACCACCTTCTTTTTTTGTTGCAATATCTTGAATTATAATGGAGTATTCTTGACTGCACATAAATCTGATTAGGTGATCAGAAATAAGTCACCTTTAATTTATTTCTTAAAACTACTTTGTCAAATTGTAGATAAGTGTCTAAACTTTCTATATCAGTTCTCCGATTGTAATTATGTTAATCCGTTCATGAAAAATTTGGCTGTCGCTTATTAATAATGCCCTATACTAGCTGGGGTAAAGAGGCCTCCTAATATCAGGGAATAATTTCTTAAAAATGTTGTATTTATTTCATTAAATTCACTAAATCCTTTTACAAGTTTTGTAATTTTTGTGACCAAATTTGAGTCTTATTGAGAATACTGTAAGCTTATTAGCCAAAAATATACCTATATGAAACATTTCTTACATTTGAAGATCACTTTTATTTAAAAATAAATAGACGCCTGACAATTCCATTTTCATTGTCGTGACGAGGGATTTTTTGATCGCGGAACACAGGGAAATAACATTGAAAAATGAGTTTCCTTCAATTAATCTTACCCTAATAAAACCACAAGGAAACTGAGACCATATTTGTTTAAATACGTTTATTTTTGACTTAAAATCAAATGTTTCGTGTTAATATAAGCAGGCTCTTGGTGACTTCTTCAAGTATCCAAAAAACTATTAAGATGGCAGTTATTAACGACCCAAGAACTTATCTCATTATCTCCCCAGGACCCAAATTTTGTATACATACTTATCCCTTCTTAAAGTATTATATGTGCGCCCTATTCCGCCCTAGAGATTTAAACAACACCCCACATGCAAATAGATTCATTTAGGTTTCTTTACATTCGGGTGCGTAGTTAATTTGAAAATTATCCTATTGAATTATCGTTGTGCTTTCTTCGTGTGTTTCTGCTTTGTTTATTGTGCGTTTTGGTTTTGTGTGTGTTTTATAAACTTCTGTCTCCCCCGTGACTATTTTCTTTTTCCACCCTGTGACAATTATTCTTTCTGTATTTTGTGTATGACTAATTCCTCCCTGTGACAATTATTATTGCATATTATATATTTTTTATTTTTAGTTAGACTATTATATCTTCCTGTGATAATTTACTTGTGCACTGGGCAATTCTTTTGCGTATTGCGAGATTTGTGTGTATGGGAAGGATGTCACAAAAATTGAATGTGTTAACCTTACCATAAAAAACTATGGGAAGAGATTATACTCTTTGAAAAATGACAAAAAAAATGTTTCCCTGGCTGCTAGAAAAATATTAAATAACAAACTAATTTCCTTATTACAGAAAAGAGCACAAAAAACCCATTTACGATAATGCCCATGGTGATGTGACAACAATGATTGATGATTTTATTAGTGGGCCTTATCACTATTTTAATCATCATTCGCCTTGCAAAGATTTATAATGTCCTGCATAAAAAATTATAAAAAATACGATATTTCGCGGTTTAAATGCTAAGTCCGCAAAATAAAGTCGGTGTCCCTTCAAACGGCAAGGCCCCGAGAGAGCTGTAAAAACAGCGGTAAAAAATGACCTTGAATTGCACTGGATTCGCATATTTCAAACTTCTGTCTGTTGACAGAATTCTTGGCAACATGGCATGGCAATTATGTCATTGCTCCATCTCATAGCGAACACATGACCTGCTTGAAGCTTATTTTTAACTATTTTCACGGCGGGGAATTCAATTTAAATTCGCGCTCTTAAATGCTGAGACAGACAATGTATTCATTAATAGATTTTGGTCTAATTGTTGTAAAAAGTCCATGGATTAATTGTTAGTTTTTATTAATTAAATTATTTAATTTAGGTTAGTTCTTATAGTAGAGAACCTATTGGTTCTCTTATCTTGGGCTTTCCTCTTTGGATTAATGGGCAGTCGTCACTTATTGCATTATGGTAAACACAAATGGTATAGAGCACGATTTTGCAACGTGACACAAAATTCTCGCCGTTGGAACTCGGCAATTGTTATTTGTGGGCAAATTCGGACGTCCTTCCAATGCAATTGTGGTCCAGGATTACGAAATGGGCCCCCGGGCAAGCCGATACGTGCGTTGCGAAGTATGCGATATTTTATACATTAACAGTCAGCTCAATATTATTCGATTTGAATTTGTGCAACTGAGTCAAGTTAGGGCATACGTTTTAGCTTCGACAGCCACCTTTGATGGATTTTTTTATGAACATTTGGTAGGTAATATCGTTGTGATATGTAGGCAACACATTGCGCACTCCTAGCAACACTCAGAAACGTATTAACTGTGATAAGTTTTAGTTTTAAATCTAACGTTATTTAATAGAGAATATATTTCATATCCTAAGCGGACTCCAATATTTACAGGTTACTGAATTGTAAAATATTTTTATTTTTAAGGTTGGCGTAAGCGCGAAATTTGAAGTGTCAAGTCACTGTGGGTTATTTTGTTACAAATTGTTATAAAAGAATTTTGAAACAATTGTAAGTCATTGTTTATTATGTTACAAATCATTTTATTTATGCATCGGGCATGTAATGTAGCGGGACGTTGTGTCATTAATTTGTAAGTAATCAGTCTATATTATGCCGGTGTTTTGATGAACGAGGCTGTGACAGCCGTAAAGTTTGCAGGTCAATTAAGGTGGAAATAATGTAGGGCGCTGTTTAAATATTTGAGGGGTAAAACGATAATTAAAGCTTCTGTAATTGGAGAGTAATCGATATCTAAACGGAACACACGCCCGTCGATTAATTAGCCAAATGAAAAATTAAACATGGTCCAAGTGAGCTAACGGCACATATCGCGTTTCCACGGGCGCGGCGCCGTACAGACTATGTTTTTTTGCTGTGATGGTGTGTGGATGGGGTAGAGCCCCACGCGGGCCTATCCCAGCGCACGAACGGCAACATTGCCGTTGTTGGCGCAGACACAGATAGAAGAAACAGTTATGTTATAAGCAGTCGCTCCGTCGTACGCGGCAGGCGTCCTGCATCCTGGGGAGCGACTTCGGACGACCACGCTCTCCGGAACGGTGATCGATACTCCACAGCATCCCGAAGTGATGTGACGCGCCAACAACGCCCGCCGGGGTGTCCTACGTTTTCCGGTTTGCCTTCCGGTGCGTGAGTTCCGGCCGCGGTTTGCCAGAGTGCTGAAGAGCCGCTGCCAGGATAAGTGGGCCCCCTCTGCTCCTCAACGCTGATCTCCCGTGCCCCCGTCTCTTGTGCGATCAATGGAAACGTGGCCCGGCCGGCGAATGCGCTAACCTATTTTGCCCGGTGTGCCCCTGGGCATCCTTACACAAGCTCACTCCACTCCCCCAGATAACCGCGAGGAATTCCGTCGACCGATCTTTGACCCCCCTCAAGGAGAAACTCTTACCACGAACACTGAATCATCGCTTTTTTTAATACCCCCTTTGAAACGTTACAAACGTCACGCAGTGAATCGCTGTGGTGTTCGCCGGTCGTGCCAAGTGAAACTGACACATGCAGTGCACATACGAGAGGACACAGACGAGGAAATAAGCATCTGAGAACATCTGACGCACCAGCACCATCAGTTGCTTTAAGAAATTGTAAGTAACCAAGAGACTGATTACCATGTGCAGGCTGTAGAGTGTGTTAGTGCAAATGACTGGCAACCGATTTCACCAACTATACTTAAAGATGTGTTTCATTACTTACTCCTATTACCTATTACAACAAAAATCTTATCGCCCTATTCCTTATAAACTACAGGAATTACTTGAATACCAAATTGACGTTAGGTTGTCCATTTAAGAAATTCCTAAGTTTTGAAGTGAAATTTGCTAAAGGTCTTGCCTTAAGCTCAACTATAATAATAATGTATGAAATTTATAGAGGTTCGTCAGAAAACTAGAAAATATGTACGTATTTTATAGAAGTTGACCAGTACACTAGAAACAGCAAAGTAAAAAAAAATATATATAGAACTTCACCAGTAAATAAGAAATAAAAACTTTCTTGTGTTTTGTTTCAAAGTAGAACGCCTATTTTTTTTTTAGGTTGACCTTAGTCTCATTATACAGGGTATCGCAGTTACGGTTTTCAACATGGGACATTAAACATCAATAAAACTGGAAAAAATATGCTCATTCCGAAAATGTCGTCTACTATGACTACTTTTTCTGCCCCTGGACGTAGGACATAGCAGTCAGCAGATAGACATCAGCAATCGGCAAAACAACTCCTACCTATCTAAATTCTATAACAGATATTGAGAAAATACTGTGAAGTTGACTATAATAAGGCATTGTTAGATTGTATGAATCGGTGGTTAATACTTGGTGAAACATCTTTAAATTAATATCTATTAATATTAAACTTTAAGGGCTGACCCCCAACGTCGTTTAAAACTTAGTTTCTGTAAACTTGGTTTAATGTAAACGACAAAATTAATCTCGATTAAAAATTATCCGTTTCACCACGAAATGTGTTGCGCAAGAAAACCAAGATTATACCCTATTTAGTAACTAGGAGGAGCGATTCAAATTTGGCGCGCGAATGCCTACACCTGTGATTGGCTGAAAGCACGCCCATTTCACAACGCACCAACGCAGTTTTTCACGCATATAACCTCAATTCGAAGCGTCCGTCAGTCTTATTTTCTTAATATCCCCCGAAAATTTGCATGTAAACAATCAGTTCTGTCCAGAACTTATCTTCGCAGTGTTAATAGTTAATTTTGCTTATATTATTGTGATGTATTCTGAACCCCGTACAAGCTCAGCGATGTTTTGACGTTCACCTCCAAAAAAGCGTTCACGGTTGGATTTGGGTCATTTATCTTTATCAGAAAAGTGCGTGTTTTAGTATCTGGCAGAGTAACCAACAAATATGCCCATTTATCTTCAATGTCGTCTATGCTCATTGTTACGTAATCGAAGGACCAGGCGGGTGATCGCCAATTTAAATGATAAGGTAATTAAAACTCGTCGTTTCGAAATAATGTGGACTATAATTTAATGCGTAACAATAATCAATACACAGCGATGTACACCGGTGAAGGTAACGAATTGCAGTCTTCTCTGCTCTGCACTCTTAATAATATTTTTTGAGTTATTGGGTTGGGGTGCAATTTGAATTGTGCCCCGCGAGGGGTGGCTTGAAGATGATCCCCGATTGGTGCGGCATTTCGTTTCGGTAAGCCATGTTGCCACACTTGGTTATCACAAGCCTTGGGTAATTCCTCTATCTGGAATTTCTGAGGATTCCTAATGCCGCCCAATAAATATATTTGGGATTTCCCGGTCGCTAATTGTATTTGCCGAAGTGGCAATCCTTTCTCAATAAACGGCTTAAGGTGCCTATTGATCTTCATGCGCACCGTACTTTACTTAAGCACTTCTCGGTGAACATAATAGCTAAATAATAGCCACCCCAATAAATCGTCTTTTTAATCTTAATACTACAAATGTATCGGCTGCAACAAAGCCGACTACTGCGATTACACTTTAACCGATTTGGGGTTCGACGCTGTGCAATAGCGCCGAAACACACATTTTGGTGAGTTCTTCACACCGACATGCCCCAAATAACCCATTATTAGAGCAACCTGCCTCATCAAATATATCCCATCTTCTGCCTCCGCCAAAAATCTCTTGCCTTCTTCAGGGTATAAGTTCGGGATTTCCGTTTGAGGTACGTAATTAGCTTCACGAATCTATAATATTACAAACATAAACACATGCCTATATAATGTGTGTCATTCAGGCGTAATAAATAAATAAAACTAACCTCGAAATGTCCACATTTTGTAGGCTTGTAGGTTAGCTTTATGACTGGGTAAAAACTGAGTAAAAATGACTCTGCCCGGAGAGCCTCGTGGGCCAAACTTCAGTGGGTAATCCATTACTTCGCCCACTTGTACAGTAAATGACGATTTTATTATATTTGATTTGTTTAAAATAAAACCTAGCGATTATACAGATGAAATAATTTAAAATTGCCGCCAAAAGTATCTGGTGATTTTTCTGGTAACTTTTTACAGTGTAAATTGGGTTTTGGCACTTACTCCTCCTAGTTATTAAATAGAGTATAGCGAATCTTAGATTAACGAAAATTTAAGTAGCAAACCACTGAAAAAGTTGGAGGAAAGTGACAGTTACAGTTACACAGTCGGTGACACAGTGCACATGCAATCGCGTTATATAGAAAACATAGTGTAAAACGTATTCGCTAAAGCATAAACAAGTAACAGAGTGAAAAAAAAACTGATGGGGCAAGTGTCCTAAAAAGTTAGATGAATGGGCATCGATTGCCAATGAGTTCAATTCTTAATCTACGTATATGCCCCTAGACCCTGCAGTGCTGAGGAATTTGTGGGAGAATTTAAGAAAAAGGCAAGAGGTCTTTTAACCCAACAGACCATAGCAAGGGTGACAACAGGCATGTGTAACATAAATATCAACGTGCATATCATAGTAACAACAAATACAGTAACTTCTTTAATACGCATGTAAAAATTTTGTATATCCGAACATGGTGCTACATTGGTCCATTTTTCAAGGGAAGGTCCGTTTAAAATACATAAAGAATACCCATTGATTGAGAGCTGGAGAGAAATTCCAGCTGGTGCTCTATTTGCTCGAGGACTTCCATGGCAGATCGTTTTGACAACCGAAATCGGGATATAAAATTAAGGTCGTCTAAACCATCAAAATGGTCTTCTCGATTACGGATCCATCGAGGTCGGCGAATGACAAATTCGTCGTCTTATTCCTCGCTGGATGGTTCGGCAAATACCATTTCAAATACTCTTTCCAATGCCATTTTACTTAAAGGAATGTGATACAGAATTCGTGTATACCAGTTTCAACTATTTGACACTTGACAGCTATCATTAAGCTTCGTTCGGGCGTTTTACTGGATAAAATGGCCAGTTACTTTTTGTACGCCGTTTACTTATGAAACCGCGATTAATATGTTGGTGAAACAGAAAAATGGCAGTTAGAGATGTAAACTCGGGTTAAAAAAATTGAAACGTAGTTTACTTTTTGGTGGAATCGGCCCTTACTGGCCAAAATGGCCAGTTACTTTTTAAACGCCGTTTACTTATGAAACCGCAATTAATATGTTGGTGAAACTGAAAATGGCAGTTAGAGATGTAAACTCGGGTTAAAAAAAATTAGAAACGCAGTTTATTTTTTGGTGGAATGGTTCCTAAGAAATCTAAGAAATTAAACTTTAATCAGTTTAATTTGTCTCTTGATAATGATCTTTTTCTTAGGTGCCGTCTCCGCTCTCCGCTTGAAACAGCAGATCTAAATAGTTGGTTGCTAGTACAGCCAAACCACTCCCTAAGGTTTTTCAGCCATGAGTTTCGTCTTTATCCTATGGTTCTCTTTCCTTTGATCTTTCCCTGCATAATTAGTTGTAATAGTTATAATAGTATATACAATAGTTTTCTTCGCTTAGTTGTCAGAATTACTTCTTTTTCTTTGCTCACTAAAAATTTCAAAAAAATCCTCGTTACACGGTTGAATCAGTTGTCGGTTGAAATATTTTCAAGTTTCTATCACTTCCGGTTCCACCGGAAGTAGCACCAACTTTCTTATTTTAAATGGAACACCCCATATATTATTATATTTTTGAATTCCTCGCTTAAATTAGAACATATTTTGTAAAAACGTGTGTACACTTATCTCTTCTGGTTTCCAAGAAAAAAAATGTTTTCTAAAATTTTGACCTCTATTGAGGATGCCTCTATGAGTGACATAATTGGAAACTGTCAATTTTGATAATAAGTGTTCATAAAATGTCAATATCTAAGTGCCCTCTTAAATATCCTGTAATTCATTTTTTTTAAATGGAATGACCCATTTTTTATTGCATAGCACGATAGGGAGAAAAATTTACAACAAAAAAGTATAATACAACCATACTCCTAAAGCAAGTATTATTTGAAATATTTCGAGGATTACTTTTTCGTCGCATTTCTGCAGGGTATAATTTTGCAAGTCACAAGTGCACTTTAGTAGACGTGTGATATGTTTTTGTTTTGTCGCCATTGTAATGCAAACTGTCAAATAATAAAAACATTTAGAATAAAGTATTACAGAAATCAAAATGAACAAAATGAATCATTACACAAATCAACAAATTATCAATTTATTTTTTATAGATGGCAACTGCGATAAAATTGTTGCTCTAACATGTAGAGTATTCAATAAAACTTATCCACATTTGCCGCCGATAAATAATAATTAATAAAAAGACCGAAACAATTATTGAGTGTTTTTATTAATTTTTTTAATAAATTTTAATAGTAATAAGGAATAGTTAAAATTAAAGAAAGTTCTGAAATAAATAAAAAAAAGTATTACTATCAATTCATACGAGGTGTGGCTTCAAAATAACCGGGCTGGTCATTCTGCACACATACAGTGAACGCGTGGAGGTCAAATAGTACACGACCGTGTCATGTGACATCTCCGCTTTCTATTGCTGTCATCGTCTAGGTCAGGGCTGTCCAGCATGAGGCCCGCGGGCCGCATGACCTAACTTTTTGCGGCCCGGAGCGGGCCTCTAATATATATAAATTACCCTCAAATACTAAATATGCACAATTCTTACATTAACGATAAAATACAAATCAAATAACTTGTGACGCCACTGGTGACGGATATAAGGTCGCAGCGAAGCTACTGGAAATCGGACCGATCTTGCTCGATCACCCTCAAATATTCGAGAAACCACTCGCGCGTATATAAGAACGTTGAGTCAAGCGATACAGGCAGAGTTAGTTAATAAATGTTCTTGTGTGCGGTACGCACCAATTCTAAAACCTTTTAAAGTGAAATACTCTGTGAAATATGTCTTCGCAGAAAAGAAAAATAACGAACGAACATCGAGTTTATAATGACCGTTGGGAATCAGACTATTTAATCACAAACAACTATAATAAAGTTCAGTGCATTGTTTGTATGCAAGTACTATCGGTTCCCAAAGAAGATATGAAACGACATTACACTACGTTACACGAGAAAACGTTTCAGCAGTATACAGGGGAGTGAAGAAAGCCTCTCATTTCGGATTATAAGAAAAAACTAAAACAAACAACATTTAAAGAAAAAACTGACACTGATAACTGTATTTCCGCTTCTTACGAAGTAGCGCTGGAAATTGTCAAAGCGAAGAAAACTTTTAGTGTCGGAGTACTTATTAAAAATTGTGCAATCAAAATGGCAAAACCATTTAATGAAACAAAAATTGCAAAATTCGAAACAGTTTCAGTGTCGCATCAAACAATTGCAAGACGGGTGGACCATATTCATCAATATGTATCAAAAAAACTGCAAAATATCCAAATATTTTTCGATATGCCTGATCACTGATCTGTCCGATATTAGCCAGCTTGTAATTTTTATCCGAACTATTCAACACGACTTCAGTGTAGCAGAGGAGATGCTTGATCTTATTCCTCTCCATGGTACAACTACGGCTACGGATATTTTTGAAGCTGTAAATAAGGTGGAGTCAGACTACGGGGGATTCGATAAATGTTCCTGTATTGTTACTGATGGAGCCAGATCTATGATAGGAACTGAAATTCGATTTGCAGGACTCTTGAAACAAAACAACATCAACTATCCTGTGATACACTATTCACCAATAGGCCCCATGTGGAAAATCCTTACGTCAAATGAATGTCATGGAAGTGGTTGTTAAAATAACTAATATAATTAGATGGGGCAATCGTGCGTTGACTCACAGAAAGTTTCGTGATTTTTTAGCCAAAGTAGATGCTACATATGGGGACTTGTTATTTCATTCACACCGATATTCGTTGGTTACGCGCCGGACACTGTTTGCAACGATTCTTCCCTCTACGCAATGAGATTCCTATTTTCCTTAAAGACAAGTCAAGTCCAACACTACGGAACTGGAAAATCAAATGGTAGATGCACAATTTTTAGCGGACCTTGCATTTTTAACAGACCTGACATCTCAGCTTAACGAATTGAATTTGGAAGCTACAAGGAAAACAGCACAATATTGCCAACTTATTTGGACACATAAATGGATTTAAGAATAAAATTAAGCTTTTCAAGTCTTCATTAGAACAATATATTTTTCATTTTTTTCCAGTTATAAAGAGCATTTTGAAGAAATGAAAGATTTTGAGGAAGTTTCAAATTTACCTTACACAAAATGACACAATTGCAGAAGAATTCGGAAATCGATTTAGCGACTTGAAAACACTCGAAAGAGATATTTCAGTTTTTACTCTACCCCTTACAATTTCAGTTGAGAATGTAAGCAGAGCAGATCTTCAACTGGAATTGTGTGATTTGCAATCAGATCCTTCTTAGCAAGAAAGAACTGAACGTTGATTGGACTCTTTCAAGTTGCTGCCAGAAGAACGATATCCCAATTTGCGAAACTTAGGGCTTACATTGGGTCCAATGCTGGGAAGTACGTATCTTTGCGATACCAGCTTTTCCGACATTAAATTTATAAAGTCCAAATATAGATGTTCCCTCTCTGATAAGTCACTTACTCACTTACTACGTTTATCAACAACAAATATTGAAGTTAATATTAATACATTAGTTAGTGAAAACCAACATCCTCAAATTTCCCACAATTTTTTGTAATTTGATATTTTTTTAATAAAATAAAATAATAATACAAATGGGTTTTTTCTACTTTCTATTAAAATTCACTGATAAAGTTGCATACGAAGTATTTTATAATGTGGCCCTCCAAACTTTGTGAACCTTGTGGCACTTGCAGTTAGACAGCCCTGGTGTACGTTGTGCGCCTTCCAAGTTGGGCCGTGGTCTTCGTTCGAAGTGAGCGTGTATCTGTGCTCTGTATGAAAACGTGGAAAAGGTCAAAAAATCTGAGTTGCGAAGCGGCGAGTTGCGTAATTCCCTGAGTGCGTAATTGCCTTACAACTCAAGTTGTGTACGCTATTCTTTCTACTCCCAGTCCCAATGATGAAAAAAAGCTCAAATTGATATATATTTTGTTCTGTCAGATGCTCATGGCCATGTGTGATATGGACCGTCATATGACTATTTTGACTATTCCAAAAGTAAATGTCACAATGTTGCCAATGCTCATACAAATAATTCCCCCCTAACTATTTCATAATATACAGCGTGATCAGAATAATGGCTAACAACGGGGAAACTATTTTAGTATGCATTTTAGAGGAAATAGTTGTTAAGCAAAAAAAGTCCTGCATATTTCAAATTAATAATAGCATTTTTTGAAAACTGAATGAATTATAGTATATAACGCCATTAGGCCGATATGTAGCAAATAACAGGCGCGGGTTGAAGTTTGTAAACCGAGGCGAAGCGAAGCGGAGCGGAGCGCAGCCGAGGTTTATATTCAACCAAGCCTGTTATTTGCATATCGGCCGTATGTTGTTCGATACATTTTGTAATACCTAAATTACAAAAACTGGTCAATTTATCAATATTAAATTTCAAAATTAATAAACTAGTTATCCAGGCGCAATTTGATACCATAGCAACATCAACGGTTCAAATACAAACAAACAAATCAAAGTGAAATTAGAAAAATAATGTCAGATGTGCAAAGTTCTTCGTTTTGTGGAATCCCCGAAGATGTACTAAATGAAGCAAATGCTGCCACAATCGATTTACTTCCCCAAAAAAGCAGCAGCAGGTATGAGAAAGAATATGAAGACTTTATTTAAGTGTTAAGAGGTACTAACCCAGAAATGTCAACATTTTCATGTAACTTAAAGGATGTTTTCAGCATTGAGATTTTAGTCCATAAACTGTTCGGTGCAAAATTTTTGCTCAGCGCTGATACGTAGCACAGCAAAACCTCTTCAGTCACCCTATCAACCCCTCTGTTGTTCCGCCAAGCAATAAAGTCTTCATATTCTTCAATATTGATAAATTGACCAGTTTTTGTAATTTAGGTATTACAAAAAGTATCTAACAACATACGGCCGATATGCAAATAACAGGCTTGGTTGAATAATTTTTAATTTTTCTAGTTGTTCCCACACAAACTAATTATCTTATTTAATTTTTGTTGTTGTTCTTGTGCCAAAACCAAATAAATATCATACATTTGCTTTGTCATTTAAATAACGTCCATGGCCGTTATTATAACGGCCAAGGCCTTTACGCCTGTCATATCGATCAAGCAGACAGTACTGATAAATGTCAATAACACAGAGGTATTACAAAAAATAATTAACTTCCGTTGCATCACTGAATCAGTTTGTCCAGCATGACAAAAAGAAAATCCAGCCAACTCGGTTGCAAAACGGCCGTGAATGGAATATAGTTGATGGACTAAACTAGTTTGTGGCAAATTGTGAAATAATTTTTCACACTCATCACTCTTCCCGATATAAATTTTTTGAGGCGGTACACCGTTAACGAGATAATTTCGAAACATTACATAAGTTCGCCGTTTGAGGGGCGTTTTTTTTCAATATTGAGGCAAACTCGACGGATATTCGATTCTAAAGTACTCAAGTGTATATATACCAAATTTCAAACTATATAATTAATTTCCGCCAAAACGGCTATTTGAGGCTAATATGACTGGACACTAGACTAGAGGCGTAGAGTGCTGATGGCTAATGGGTGAGAGGGCCGAGGGCTAAGAACTGAGCTCCGAGTGACACCTTATTAATTGTCGGCGATTAAATATTCATTCCAATGTGTTTTAAATGCACGCCGACGAAATATTAGTTCCAAGAGCATCTGATTCATATGTTTTAGCAATCCTGAGTGCAACATCTGGGAAGGTCCCCAGGGATATTCAATCATCTCTGGCCTTTGCAACTAATCAAAAAGTGCGAGGGTTTAAAATATAAAAACGGCGAAATCAGCAAAAACGAAATTAAAAAAAAACTACGGTAGTCGATATGTGTCAATATCATGTGTAATTTGCAGCTGAGGCTTATCTCAGCATACAATGCACATGCGTGTAACAATGCGCTATTTTCGGGCTTATTATATAATATACTATTATTTTAGACATTTGTAATGTCATAGTATCATAACAAATCTTGAATGTAAACTATTCCATTTTTATTTTTAACTAAGAAGGCCGTGGTTTCATTTTTTAAAGTTTTACACATGAACACCAACAAAAATGATCGGACAGCGAAAAAATATTAAATATAAGATTTCTAACGTTACCTAATTCATACATTAAAATAATTGAATTATTGCTTCAATCATTCAAGTTTGCTTTAGTTAGATTTATGCGTTAAGTAAACCAATCATCAACTATATTTTATATTACAATTTGACTGATTTGATTTTGTAAAATAATAGTAGCAAATAAATTCTGTACTCAATAGATACTCAATTTGATGGAAACATGTCATAAAATATAACCTCTTTTTTTTAAATATTACCTATTGTTTCAAGTCTAGTGACTTTTTACATTGACCAACTATACTGTCACCCTAACAGAGCCAACTTAGTTAAAAATTAAAATGGAACAGAGTTTGTGTAACTAAGATCTGGTTAAAAAAGTAGTTGGGAGACTTTCGTTTTTACGCATCATTTTTTTATTACCATTCCGTATTAGCACCTCTGCAAGAGATGTGCCTAACAGGAATCAAAGGCGATGACCTACGCTGGCGTACCGTTGACCGTATGTATTCATGATCGTGGGCTACACGCAAAATTGGCAGGTGTGTACAGTCCCCGAGCAGTAGTTAAAAACACGAATGTATGTAATGTACACCCCACCCAGAGGGTAATTATATATTCATATCACGTCATCGAGTTACACCCTATATAGGTGAATAATACCCGGTTCGAAAGATATAAATTGCTTACCGAACTTATATAATTATAACTTTATTCCACAGTTTGTAATGGTCATTATTGATGTATACATTTAAAACTTTGTTGATGTTAATAAATAACCAGGTAACCTTTATATTATTTAAAAGGTACATAAAACACTTGGTTTAAAGTTTCATGGAATTTATAGATCACTCTACAATCGTTTCGGCAGTTAAGCCATTCTCAAGAGTACAAGTTATACAAATATTTAAATTACAAAATGTGCCTTACATACTAAAAATTATCCGTGAAACTTTAAACCTTAGTGTTTAATTTACCTTTTAATTAACATGTTTCACCAAGCAGTAACCACAAATACATTTAATTTAACTTTATATTATAGTGCATGTTTAATTATACAGGGTGTCTCTAAATTATGTGGACATGGCTTAACCACAGATTACTGGGATCAAAAGAAGACGATTTAACAAAACTTATCTATATACAAATGCGTTTGGTTGAGCCAGTATTCAGCTTCAAAGTTAATTTTAAAAAAAAACAAAATTTGCTTATAAAAAGAGAACGTTTTCATTAATTTGGATGTTGTTTGGTATGACACTTTATACGTTTATAACTCATATTTTGACATAATATTGTTATTATAAGTAGACCGGTTGTGTATAAAACAAGTGAAGCCCAACATTAATACATTAATATTTTTTAATGACTACGCAAATAAATTTAAAAAAAAACAAATCTGACGCAGGCATTCATTATTAAGTTTTTTTGTATCTATTGTTTTTGATATCTGTTACAGTTTCGACACAAAAAAATAAAATAGGAGTGACTGCGCTACACTCGTTTGGAAACAAATCATCAGTGAACAGAATTTCTGGTTAAAAAGTATATATTCAGCTGTTTTTTCCCGAATAAATCGGCAAAAACGTAGGTCATAATCAGCTGGTAAAACCTCTTGCACTATTTGGATATCGTACGGATGAAGCAATTGCTATAATTTCCAAAATTTCTTCCTCGTTATTAGGGCTCCTAAAATCCTAAAACCAGCAACATATCTGTTTTATGGGCGTAAGTGTACTTTATATTCATTATTGTGAATAAACCATCATCAACCCGGTTACTAGATTACATTTGTTTCCAAACGGGTGTAGGGCAGTCACTCATATTTAATTTTTTTGTGCCGAAACTGTAACATATCAAAAACTATAAAGATACAAAAAAACTTAATAATGAATGCCTGCGTCCGATTTGATTCTTTTTTTAAAGTTATTTGCTTTGTCATTAAAAAATATGAATAAATTAATGTTGGCCCACCACATGTTTTGTACACCACCGGTCTACTGATAATAACAGTATTATGTCAAAATATGAGTTATACCCGTATAGAGTGTCATACCAAACAACATCCAAATCAATGTAAACGTTCTCTTGTTATAAGCATTTTTTTTATATTAACTTTGAAGCTGAATACGCATTTGCATTTACCAAACGCATTTGTACATAGATAAGTTTTGTTATTGTTAAATCGTCTTTTTTTTATCCCAGTAATCTGTGGTTAAGCCATGTCCACGTAATTTAGAGACACCCTGTATAAATAAAAAAAGAAAATCATCTCTTGGATTATTAAAGTCGGGCCAGATACCGGTCTAGAACGGTTCTAAATTTAGTGGTTAATCGATGCACCATGTGTCCAAACCACTAAATATTCACCCATAAAGGCTCTGAAACGTTCACCCATCTAATCAAGGATTAAACCGTATTTTATTTTCTAGAGTCTTGTAAAAGCGCTTTGTGGCCAAGCGCTGCGAATTTTCAACATTTGCCCCTGGCCCTTTAAATGGCAGTCGTACAATATACTGCCCCAACGGCAGTTCTTTGGAACGGTTTGACGAAATGGCCTTCACAGACAATTTTTTAAGCCTTTTTATCAACCATTGCGCGACCTGCGAGTTTCCAGAATCTTTGTAATTCCTTATTCATTCCTTCTACATTATTTACACTATTTACATGGCACTTAGCTACCTCTGTTGGAATACCAAATGCGTCATCAATAATCATACCTACGAGGGCGGTTCGGAAACGAACTGCCGGCGCCGTTGTTGAGTAACGCATGCGTGCATGATAAGATAATTTTAAAAAAAAGCTCAAACAATCAGCAACAGCATATATCCATCGTGAATTGCTTGCTGTATACGGTCAAAACATTATTAGTGAAGATGTGCGTCAGTCGATCAATATTTTTAAGATGGTACAATAAACATGCATGATGAACAGATGAGTGCTAGGCGTTGGCTCCATTTGATTTTCATCAGTTCACTCACATGAAGTAGTAGCTTGGGACCCAGCACTAATTGTTACTTCTTCTTCTTTCTCCGCTTCTCTCCGCTTCGAAGGTTGGCAATCATTAAGGCGATTTTTATTTTTGAAACAGCAGATCTAAATAGTTGGTTGCTAGTACAGCCAAACCTCTCCCTAAAGTTTTTCGCCCATGAGTTTCGTCTCCTTCCTATGGATCTCTTTCCTCTGATCTTTCCCTGCATAATTTTGTCCTCTCTTGATATCATGATATGGCCCATATATAATAGTTTTCTTCGCATAGTTGTCAGAATTACTTCTTTTTCTACGTTGGTTATTTTCTGTACCCATGAAATCCTCAGTATTCTCCGATATATCCATAGCTCGAAAGACTCTAATCTCTTTATGACGATCCTTTTCAATGTCCAGGCTTCCATCCCGTAGCATAGTAGTGATAGTACGTAACATCTCACCAGTCGTATATTTAGTTCAAGCTTTAGATCTCGGCAGCAGAAAAGCCTCTTTATTTTTGTAAATGTGCTTCTTGCCTGTTCGATTCTGATTCGTATTTCTTGGGAGCTGTTATTATTTTCATTAATGGTTGTGTCTAATTATTACTATTTCTTAATTTTAATTAAGAATTGATTCGTTCGCGGTACCTAATAACGCATTAAATTTGCCTTTAAAATTCCGAGTTTTCGATTCTGGGCGGTTCTTGTGAATTGATTTTCAATTTCACGTCGATACATTCGTGAATAAATGAGTCGAGTCGATTAATACATGCTGACAGATCGTGAATATTAATTTTACCTGACAAGCTATAAATGTGAGTCTTATAACGAGTCAGCGAAGCTCTGATTGTAGCTCGTTTTGATTTAAGTGACTCCGTACAATATGCCTATATATGTACTATATGGTCGATCCAGTTTCAAGACGAAGCTAATATAAACACTGTTACATGCGTGTACGGCGTGTGAACACTTCTACATAGGCATACGATTGGTCGTGCCGCAGTCTACCCGGACTAAGGATCTAAACATTTATTATTATTATCCTTATTCAGCAGGTCCAAAGTACATAAATGGTTTCGGGACTATTTTTGGCCAGAATACCGCGTCCGGCAAAATTCAGCATTCTGCTTCCTGTACAGGCTATTTAAAACAAAAATCTATAGAACCCGTTTTTATCTCATTCGGCTTTAAAATTGGATCAGCTTGAGAAAATATCAAGTACATCGAGATTTTTAGTATCATAGAGTCGCTATGCAAAAATGGTCTCTTTTTAATAGCTCTCTCAAATATGATCACTGTAGAAGTTGTTTTATTACAAAACAAACACCAAATTTGTTTTGTTTCGAGGCCCTGTTTAGAAGTTTTTAAAGTTTTGAAAAAAAAAATTTGCAATGTTATAGTCCTCCCAAGAATTGTGTCTAGATGATGTGTATTTAAATGGAATTGTAGACAGTATTGTATTGCTCATATTGTATTGCTAATATTGTATTGCTCATTGAATATATTTCTAATAGAAACTATTGATACATATTATTTTGCTGTTATGGCCGATGATATGATGAGAACAGAAGATAAATTAAGAATGATGGTAAATTATATTTATGCCATTAAGGCCGTTAAATTAACGTATCCGACAATTTTAGAGTATTTTAAAGAATATCTGATGCAACATCAAAATGGCTAGATGCGTTGCTCATTAAAAAATATACCATTTTGTGTTTGTTCTTATATTTGAAGAAATTCTTGAAGTCGCTTCAGGAGTTCATCAATTGCTTCAAAGTGAAAAGTTTGATTCATCTAAAGCTTCTCTTGGTATTAAAACTTTAATTGTAGCCTTTGAAACTCTGGGGGAAAATGAACAACACTTTGATAAATTATATAAAATTAAATTAAGTTTATTTTTTACGTAATAATTGTACGTCCTTAATCTTATTACTTAAATTATAGAATTAATGAACGTATTTACGTTCATATCAGAAATATCACAGAAATAAATTTTAGTTCGAACTGCAGTTAAATGAAAGAGGTAAAACAGCGTCAAGAAAGGGAAAACGTCCAAAAACATTACAATCATTCTTATAGTATGATGATAACTGTTTAATTGACAAAGTTAATTTTCGAAGTAATATTTACGACTAAATACTAGATCAAATGTTTATAGAATTTAAAGTGAAATTTTCCGAAAAACGAAAATATTCTAAGGGTACCTACTGAAGCTTTGCACACAATGTCAAAGTGCTTCTTGGGCGTTTAACGTTTAAAGAACTTTAGTACTCTTGATTAATTCTGAAATTTTCTCTCACAATCAGTTCTACATCTTCTGCTCTTGTTTCATCTCATCAGATTTTTCGGTTGTTTTTCTGTTCGTTTCATCTTCATACTAAGTTACTTTCGCTTTCATTAGTGCTCAATTTTCATAAATGTTAAATTTTGTTCTTATACATTATATACCAATATGGTTGATCGATCTCAGACTATTGTAGCTTATTACTTTATACGTTAAATCGAGATAACATATCTCAGCATAACATTGACAAAATCTTTGAAGTCTTCACTTCTTGTATTTGCCGTTTTGGGTTCGTCATTTATTTATTTATTTTTTATTGTGACTTGTGACTATGGTATTTTTCCAAAAATTTGCCGCCCCTGGATTTTGCCGCCCTCGTATAGCCCCCCCCCCTGTAAATCCGCAACTGGTCATAATTGTGCAAATTGAAACTCGTACAATTTAAGGAAAGGTATTAAAAATGTATACCTATTATGACCTTATTTCCTCCGATCGTGACTAGGGTTGCCAACTCTACATTGAAAAAATACCGAACAATACCTACAAATTCGGTTACTGGCTAGGAAGAGGATTTATTATATTTAACTATAACTTCATATACAGGGTGTCTACGCTAAACCGTTCGTTAAAAATTTACGGGATTGCCGTTGTACTAAAAAAATCCAAAAAATCCTCTTCACACGGTTAAATCAGTTATCCTCATGTGAAATATTTTCAACTTTCTATCATTTCTGCTTCCACCGGAAGTAGCACCAACTTTCTTATTTTAAATGAAACACCCCATATATTATAATATTTTTGAATTCCCCGTTTAAATTGAAACATATTTTGTAAGGACGTATGTACACTGATCTCTTCTAGTTTTCAAGGAATTTTTTTTTCTCTTAAATTTTGACCTTTGAAAGGTAGCCTGAAATCTGTATATAACTTCTCTTTGGAATAAGATAAAATTATGAGTTACATCTCAAATTGTAGCTACAGGGTCTATGAGTAAAATAATTGGAAACTGTCAATTTTGATAAGTGTTCATAAAATGTCAATATCTAAGTGCCATCTTAAATATCTCGTAATTCAATTTCTTTAAATCGAATGACCTATTTTTTATTACATAGCACGATTGGGAGAAAAATTTACTACAAAAAGTATTATACAAACAAACATACTCCTTAAGCAAGTATTTTTTTAATTGCTTCGAAGATTACTATTTCGTCCTATTTCTGCAGGGTATAATTTCGCATGTCACAAGATAGATGCTTGTGGATTAACTTGAAAATAGGCCAACACTATTTCTTTCACTTCCTCATTTTCCGCAACTGGGTTTTGTCAATGTCTAATTGCATTCACTTGTCCAAATTGAACAACATTTGATTCCAATCTTCTAAATCTTGTTTTATTCACCGGCGGCAAATGTGGATAAGTTTTAGTGAATACTCTACATGTTCGAGCAACAATTCTATCGCAGTTGCCATGTATAAAGAATAAATTGATAATTTGTTGATTTGTGTAATGATTCCTTTTGTTGATTTTGATTTCTGTAATACTTTATTCTAAATGGTTTTATTATTTGACAGTTTGCATTACAATAGCGGCAAAACAACATCATCTCACATACCTACTAAAGTGCACTTGTGACATGCGAAATCATACCCTGCAGAAATGCGACGAAAAAGTAATCTTCGAAATAATTCAAAAAATACTTGCTCTAGGAGTATGGTTGTATTATACCTGTTTGTAGTAAATTATTCTCCGAATCGTGCTATGCGATACAAAATGGGCCATTCCATTTAAAAAAAAATGAATTACGAGATATTTAAGAGGGCAATATATTGACATGTTTTGAACACTTATTATCAAAATTGACCGTTTCCAATTATTTTACTCATAGAGGCATCCTCTAGGTACAATTGGAAATATAACTCATATTTTTATCTTATTCCTAAGAGAAGTTATAGACAGATTTCAGGCTACCTTTAAGAGGTCAAAATTTTAGAAAAGTATTTTTTTAGTGAAAACTAGAAGAGGTAAGTGTACATAGGTTCTTACAAAATATGTTCCAATTTAAGCGAGGAATTCAAAAATATAGTAATATATGGGGTGTTCCATTTAAAATAAGAAAGTTGGTGATACTTCCCGTGGAACCGAAAGTGACAGAAAGTTGAAAATATTTCACATGAGGATAACTGATTCAACCGTGTGACGAGGATTTTTTTGAAATTTTTAGTACAACGGCAACCCCGTAAACTTTTAACGAACGGTTTAGCGTAGACACCCTGTATAATTAAATTACCTATTTCTTATAATCATGTTTCATAGAATTTTTAGCTGCACTTATGATAGTTTTGTTCTTAATAATATTGTAAAGGCCTTTACAATATTTATGTTTGACCTTATTCCAACAAAGTTCAGCTCTTACCATATTCATGTGTGAATTGTTTCTATTTTCAATCCACAAATTATTCAATAAACTGAAAATTCTCTTGACATATGCATTACTGCAAGAAATAGCCATAACTTTTCCTCCCAGGTTCAGTTTTACCGAACATTTCGTATCCGTCACCGAACACCAAACACAGGACAAATTTACCAAACAGTTCGGTGAAATACCGACGCTTTTAGTTAATGACTTCAGGGTTTCCAACAGAAGACGGCAACTCAATTCTTGGTATGTCCTTTCTTGGGTCAGATCTCCTGACTTTCTCCTGACTTAGAAGAAGTCCTCTTCACGGACGCTTGCTCCGAATTTTCCTAAAAGAAGGAATCCCTCTTACGTTACGGAATCAAATATCAACTGTGCGGTTGTTAATCCGGTGCGAAGGACCAAATATTATGATGTTGTAATGGACTGGGTTTTAAAAACATAAGCCGTAGATGCTGTTTAATTAAACTTTACTTGTCGTTTCAATAATATTATAAACACGTCTTTACAATTCTAACGCTCTAAACCGACTCCCCTCTCATCTCTCGGTCGCGCGCCTCCTTTACTTCACGTGAACTATTTATATTAGCTTCGTCTTGAAATTAGACAGACTATAGTTATAATTGTGCAAATTGACCAGGGACCCTCGCGATTGTCAGTCGTCGCAGGCATAGTAAATGAAGATAGTTTTAACCAAGTTTTGATGTCAAGGAATGCACCTAATTATCTGCTACCGCAAAGCGTTTACATTAAGCTAGTTGAGCGGTTAGAAATGCGGACAGTGCGGAATGCGAGTGGTGGAGGAAGACAAGTGGCAAGTAAATAGCCCACTTACCTGTTCACGCCACTGGTACATGTATGCACTTGTGCAAATACATACTTGCACTTGTGGTTTATACAGGGTACAAATAGGTGTCAGTATCTGTCAGGCTGGTACACTTAACTATCCCTATTTACTAATCCAATGTAAACGTGCCCTAACTAATTTGCTCAACATTGTCGTCCATTCCTACTGTTCCAGCTTCTTTCTATAATTCAGATCGTCCTTGCTTCCATATGTTTATTCGCCACTCCATAATTCATCGGGGGCGGATGAATACTGCAGCGGTGATGAATGCGGGCGATAAGCGGCGATCAATTATTAAGCCGACATCGGAGACGGCTACGCTGGACGGGGGCGCATGAATTCATAAAGGGCTTGACATCTGCGGGGGGTGGACGCCGCCCCTACATCTTTCCCTCGTCAATATTCATGGCTAGCCGAGCCTATTGTTGCGATCGTGAGGGGGTGGCATTTTTATTTTCGTGTCAGTACACGAGGCCGCCATGTGGCATTCGCGGAAAGCGAATTCGTATATTGTCGTGGGAAGGCAGACAATGAAATTGGAGTTCGCGGAACTTTTGATGTTCTATGGAAGTAAACAAAAATTATGCAAATTAGATGACATCAGGCCTCTGGTGTGCATTATGATCGGGTGACAACCGGATATCGGAATTGAGGCTTGAAGGTTGCCGAAATCCCGATCGGATGTAAAATTATGTTATAATTTATTTATAATTAATTATTACATATTTATAAATTTCATTCTTCTTCTTACCGTGTCTATGTTCCGGATGTTGACTATTCACATTGCAGTCATGATTTTATTGGCGGCGCACACTGTGGCGGATGGGGAATCTGCCTTTACTAAATTAATAACTCAGTAATGTGAATTAAATAATAATTTTTTATTTTCGATTAACAAACTAAAATGTCTATATTTCTGTTTTCAGTACCAAAATATACATTTTTCGCGCAGATGACACTATGAGAAAGTATTGTTTTTGTGAACATTTTCAAACCCGAGATTTCAACTGATATATCAGTTTTGAAGTCCCACAAGTCAGTAACGGCTCAAGATAATTGAATAAAATTTTCAATTTTTTAAAGAGTTTTAGAACAAAATCTAGCTTTGAAAAGGTTTTAGAAAAGAATCGACAACAGGAAGTGGGTGTTGTCGTGTGTTGCCCACATCAGATTTTTTATTTGGATTGTTCCACATACAAAATGGTTTATATTATGTAGATATATTGTCAATTACAATAAAAAAATTAAAAATAACTTACGGCTAATTACTGTTAGACAACATGCAGTTAGAAATATATAATTTCTCATTAACAGAAACAAATATAAATTTAAAAAAAGTATATGTAGCAAATTCAGCATAAAAACCAAACAAAGCTTATCACAATCTTTATTGAACCGAAGATCTATCACTTTAGGACAAAAAGTAGGAGTTTTTCCAGTACTTCCACTGTAGTTACTAATACAGGATCTGATGACATAATTAATCTGTTTAATATATCCCTATTAGTATCTTTTTGCGAAGTTTTTCTGCTGAAAAATTCGATAGTTCCTATAATCTTTATTTCTAGCTTCTTGGGCCTGTCCTGATAATTGACCTAAAGGGACAATGCATGTTTTAATGATCTCACTTGCATGTATTAATATTTTATGGATCGTAGCAGGTAAATAGTACCACGAATAACTATTTAGATATTTGTTTAGAGTTTTATTTCCGGATGAAATTGTTTTTAATACAATTCCCAATCTTCTGACAACGTCAACATCCAATCCTATGATGGCTGCTGTTTTCCCCGGATGGCAAAAAAATCTTCAAGCTGTATTGCCGTCATTGGTATTTCCAGTACCCTGTGTGGGCATGTCTACCAACACACCCAGTTTAGTTCTGAACTTATTTTGTATATACTTCTTTCGTTTGTCTACTTCCAATTTATCGGATTCACATCTTGCTTGCTATTTTTTAATATTCAATTTATAAGAGAAATGCAGCAAAAATTCAAATGATCGAATATATGCATATAGAGGTGAAATGCCAAAGGCATACATTTTATCCACAGGAGTCTTTTCTTTCAATTTTTCGAGGTTGTTCATCTCCTTGGGGGTTACACCACATATGTAACAAACCTGAGATGAACTAAATTCGGACAATGCGCTACACACTTTACCGTCCACCATCGTAAGTAGCATTTCACATTTGACGCTGATTTGTACGCCATTAACATTTATATATGTCGGAATCAACTACTCAATTTTGGATACAATTCCTTGGGTTTCTGATATAATCAATTCAGTTGTCTCTTTTTTCATAACCAATCGTATAATGCGGCAATATCTTGTTGAAGCTGGTTTTTTGTTTTGCCATATTAGTTTACTTTGACTGCCTGCTACTAATCTTAAGGGCACAAATGAAATCGAAAACACGTTTTCGTCGTTGAAATTGTTATTATGAGTCCATTGTTTGTATCGGCTTGGTCCCGAACTAGCGTCCAATCCCCACTTACATATAAGAGTGCACGAATGCTCCTCAAATTCTTTGAAGAATTCCAAATCTATCACTTGAAATAAACGATTAATTGTCAAAGTTAGTAAATCTTTAGTTAGTAATTCAATTTCGCCCGAAGATTCAGTGATGTAAATTTTGTCTTCGGGGTGATAGTATTTTTTCTTCTCGGTTTTTATTGAGTAATAAGATATATATATATATATATATATATATATATATATATACAGGGTCCGTCATTTCACCTCCCGTCTTCTATAGCTCAGTTACTAATTGAGTTAGGATTTTGATATTGTGCAGACTTTACTTGCATTCTGGGGTGTATTTCAGGAAAATATTTTTGATTATGCAGGGTGTAACAAAAAAGTATGACGTCATCATGATGTATATTTTTAGATTGCATGGTATATTTTGTGTTGCTTATTTGAGTGCCCTTTATGGATGCCTACATACCCATTAAATTTTATTAAAATCGGTTCAGTGATTTTAGGACAAAAAAATAAAAACTGACAAAAACAGTTCTGCACCATTGGCTAAGAAAATAAATAAGAGATAAAAATGTGCCTTGTTAATAAAACCATATAAGGTACTCATTAAATAAGGTCTGAGAGTTGCGCTAACCAAGTTTTATTGATATGCATTATACAGAGTGTCCAAAATTTAGTGTCAAACTTTTCAAACTTTAAAGCACTTTATTTTTCTTATTTTAAATTAGAGCCCCTGTATATTTTTATGTAATTCCATGTATAATTAAAAGGCAAACATTTTTCCTAATTACAACTCTATCGCAATTTCTAAAACATTAAAAGTTATGTGCAGAAAACTCGATTTATCAACAATTCCAAAGGCCATTTTAATTAATCAAAATCGAAGGTAGGTTTGAAAAACAATTTATTGACATTAAAGTTTAACAAAGTGACAAGATCCAATGTTGACTATAGTAATATAAAAGTTTAAAACGTTTTTAGCTAAGGTCTTTATACCCAAGATACCAAAATTATTTTTTATTCGATTGCATCGAAATCTGATTTAAAGATCATAGTTGCTAGGTAACGGTCTTTTTCGTCCTAAGCCGAAAAATATTTTTCGGCAGCAAAAATAAAGAAGTCAATGGTTGATTAATTTATGGCATAACATGGCTCTTACCATAGAATAATGAGACCATACAGTCGACGATTTCATTTGTTGAAACAAATTTGTGAGAGTTGGATTATATATTTTGCCAGTAAAACATTCTTAAACGAGTTTTCTGCAAACATCTTTTAATGTGTTAGGAATTGAGATAGGATTCTAATTAGAAAAAAAATGTTTGTCTTTTAATTCCGCATGGAATTACATAAAAATATACTTGTGTTCCAATTTAAAATAAGAAATATAAAGTGCTTTAAAGTTTGAAAAGTTTGACACTAAATTTTGGACACTCTCTATAATCCATATCAATAAAACTTGGTTAACGCAACTGTCAGATCTTATTTAATGAGTACCTTGTATGGTTTTATTAACGAGGCACTATTTTATATATATATATATATATATATATATATATATTATATATATATATATATATATATATATATACAGGGTGAGTTTTTTCGGATGTTTTACTAAACTTGGGGATCTCGGAAACTAGCGGAGATAGAGGGACGATTAAATGGGTAAAGAATTGCAGTTTTACGAGTTCAATTTCATGAGCTTTTTGTTTTTTTTGGAAAAATTGCATGGCTAACTAGACATCTCGAAAAAAAAAATTGTTTGTTATTTGGTTCGGTGCCTATGGATCTGTTATTATTGACTTTAGAAAAAATGTGCAAAGGAAAAAGTTCTACGTAATTATGTGCTTAATAATACAATCTAACCGATTATTTTATTAAAGCTATAATTTTTGAGTTATGAGACAAAGTTGAGTTTTTTCTAATGGAAACCATAGTTGGCCATGACTTTATAAATCGGGCGCTTTTTCAACTATACCTCATTTGTTACCCCGAGAATTTCTGGTGGTAACATGAATTCAGGCATCAAGCCAATTTTTGTTACGTTTCATAACACTGTCATATTTCTATGACTGGCTGCCCACCTTTTTTTTTTAAATTTGCTGCATATTACACGTTTGTTTTTCTTTAAATTATTCTTTTTAGCGTCACAGCATTGATCAATATTGTAGAAATTTAAAATGAAGTTCATGAATTCGTCTTCGTACTTCTTTAATTCGCAAGTCTACCATACATTGAAGATAATACCAATTGAAAATTGACGTATTTCTGAAATAATTATAGTGGATTCATATAAATTGTTAATTAAATATTGTAACACAGCCTGTTTTAATGTTATTTTTAAGTTTGCGATATTTTGGAATTTTTTTAGAAACCGTTTAGTTTGAAAGTGTTGAAAGTCAATTTTTGTTGGCGTTGTTGTATATAGCGACTTTTGTCGCTTCATATCAAGCAGGTCGTGGTTAATTGTATATTATGTATCGTTATTTATAACACAAATATAAATTAAAGATTTCTTTTTGGAAAAGCGAAATTTGTAGAATGTAGGGAGTTTCGCCTTGAAAGTGTGCAAGTTCTAAACAAATTTGAACACGTACTCACACTAACGCATATACGTACTAACCCACATACTCATACATACTTTTATATATTTGTTAAAAAATACCGAAAATAAGCGTATAACCTTGTACAACAGTAATCATGTCATAAAACTTGCGAAGGGGAGAAATTATAAGTTTTGAAATTGCAGGCTGACGCACTTAAGTTATATCTATTGTTTTAAAGGAATGTTCAACCTTTCATGTCCACAAGTTTACAAAGGTGTATCGATTAGAACTTTTGAAATAATCTACTTTGAAATTGAATTTCACTCAAATTTTACAATATGCGATAATATATTTTTTTGCATTTCAAAATTCCCAATTGAATTTATAGTTATGGATTGTTCAGAAATAATGTTTGATAAATAATGTTGTATATTTACTTTTGCTTCTTTACTTTTTCTAGGGTTGCAATAAATTAATGAAAATGCAACAAAAACCTGTTAAAATAGTTACTCATTACAAATTTCAACTATAGAGCATTAACACAGCCACGAATGTAAACATATTTACTTTTTTTAAGTGTGATAATTTAATTTAACTTCAAACATATTTGATCATTAATTTTGTTTTGTTTTATAATGATATGTTTGATTTCATTTTTCGACTAAAATAAGGTCAGCATGCCCATCCGCCACAGTGTGCGGCTTTACGAAACAGTTGGGTTGTTGTTGTGCCAAATCAAGTTCTTAAAATCTTCAGGCATGAGATCCTCCTTCAATTCGCGTCAAATTTCGCGTTTTTGGAATTTTATTAATGGAAATTTTCGTAGTCAACAGGAATTAGAAATTGCCATTCTCGCCTTTCTTATTGGCTGCGAAATTTTCCATTGATAACTAGAGCGGAAATTTAAATGATCACTCGGTACTTTTCCTTGGATAATCAAATGTAACAGCTCGTATTTCTCCGTATGTTGGAATGTGTCCTAAGTACTTCAGTTCGCCTTATTTTTACTGCCATGGCAACTATTGTCTGTGTATTCATTCTCCTGATTGCCTCATTGCCTGCCTCATTGGTAATGCGGTGGTCCGTTCAAGGAATTTTACGAATCATTCTGTATCTGCATATCTCGAAGTCCAAGATTCGACTCCAGCATCGACCGCACTACTGGGAAGTCAGCATTTAACCACTCCGAGGTTAAGCTGGCCCAGGCTGTGGTTATTTAAAACTGTGTTAATCTTCCTAAATGCTGCTCTGGCTTTTTCTATTCGGCTTTTCATTTCTGAGAATGGAATATTTTATTATATGTATTATTATATAAAATTATAAATTAATATGACGTAATTAATTACGTCATTAACTACAAATAATAATTTAAAGTCTTATGGAAGGAAAAGTACCGAGTGATCATTTAAATTTCCGCTCTAGTGATCAATGGAAAATTTTCATAAGCTGAAATTCTTGAAAGTGTCAGGGTGTCACCTCCCGTTAAGAATACAACATTAAATGGTCAGAAACGGTGGATATTACGTCCCCATCAATATAATTTAGAAGAATAACTGAGTTTGCTTAACGTGTGGTCTAAATAAACATGTTTGTTTTCATTATCTTGCGTCGAGTGCGCAGCTTTCAACGATCAGCCAACGTTTATATTACATTAAATTATCACACAAAGCAAACATGGTTCTTTGATGTGCCGAGATCAATAAAACGAACCGAGTGTTTGAAGAAGTCACACATGAACCGAAACCCGTATGCGTCATTCGATCGTTCTGTGTGTGGTGAAGATAGGAAATGAAGTAGATTGTGTGTTTATAAGAAAACATTATTATACAGGGTGTCAATTTAAAAAGTTGCCATCGACTTTTTTCATAGAACAAGATTATTTTTAAAATTACTCAAAACCGTTTGGGTTGTCTGAAGGGGGAACCAAATTGGCGACCCCCTACCCACCCTTTAGGCAACAGCCACCTCCATCTAAAAAAATTAAATGGCACCCCCCTACTTGTGATACATCGTTGGAAAGCACTTGAAAAATGCTTAGCAGTCATTATTAATACAATGTAATTTGGTGCACTAGTTTTGGAATTAAGTGCAAATAAAGTGCAAAAGTGTTCAATGTATTAAATTCAAATGACATGTTAAAGTAAATGTTGGAAATGGCTTCCATTGTTTTCTATGTGCAATCAATGAAAAAAGTCGATGGAAACTTTTCAAATTTACACCCTGTATAAGTATTCACACATGTTAATAAAACTGGCATCAGTTTTCTGTGGCTCTGTTAGGGTTCCACGATTTCATCTGAAATTGGCATGACTGCCAATGCACACCTGAGGATATTGTACCCAATGTTCGCTAATATTCAAGTGTTATAATAGTTATTTAAGATACAAGAGTAAAAAGTCGATGTTTAAGAATGAGTGGCTATATAGTAAAGGCGAGCGAGGTACGTTCGAGTGCTTTAACAGCCATGAGTTGAATGAAACTTTTTACACATGTATCTTACAACATTTTATCTAAGAGCGTGTCAACTAAAAATCTGCACACATTTTGGACAGCTATTAAACACACTTAAATAGTAGGACTTGCGAAATTATATATCTAGTAGGTTGCCACGTAAACGCCCAATAGGAGTTTGTTTGTTTTGCGCCATTTGTCAAAGTGATTTCAAGATGACAGGTCTTAATGAAGTGAATCGCACAAAATTGATTGGCAAATTTTATGCCCAACACGTGTATAAGGGCAAATCTTTCACTGTTAATCATTTTTTTGCAATGGATTTGCCTAGGAGGTTTTGAAGAAGGAAAATCGTTTCAAAGAAAGACCGGAAGTGGACGAGAAGCAAAGAAAATGTCCGATAATAAGAAAACGCGTCTGGAAAATTAAGCAGTTTTTAAACTACTAGGGAAAACGTTAAGAAAATTAAGAAGACGATTTAAAATTTCTCACGAATTCGCTCGTTAAATATTTAAAGAAAGGGATATCATTATAAAAAAGCGGAAATCTACATCATAATATACTGCAAAGCAACGTATCAGGCAAAAATAGTTATTTAAGCATTAAGTAAAAAGTAAACTTGTACAGATCTTAAGATCTGAAACATTTAGAGACCTCTAATGTCATAGCATCGTGTTATTAATGTAAAGACGTCTTCAATTTTGCACATTTAGGTTGTATAAAAAAAACGGAATGCACCAATGAGCTTATGTATTAAGCTAGGCTTGGTCAAAAAAATGTAGTACCTACAAACATTTTTCGATAAATTTTCATGTTGTGGTTTTACCTTTTAATGTTAAAATTGGTTGTTCATTTAACGTTTTACTAAACGTTAAATAAAAGTCATTCATTTACAGACTTTCTTACCTTTTACTTATAATAATATATACCTTTATCTTATAATTCATAATTCAGTGGGTTGGCAAACAACAGAAAAATGAATGTGTTGCGGCCTGATATGACATTTGATTCTATTAACACAGAAGTTCCTCTTACAACAATCAAATTTTAAAATTTCTACATAAAGTAAACCTGAAGTTGTACTATATTTATCTGACCAGGACTGTATGTTTACATGTCACATTTATAAAATGAAATCAATTGATTATTTAGTAAATCACAATGATCGTATGGGTGTGTCAACTAAAAATCTGCACAAACTATAACATATATATATATTTTAAACAAATATTACACTATGTTGCAGTTAAACAAGTCAATTAATCTCCAATTGCGTAATGTGGTCCATGATCGGCAGCTATTCTTATTTTTGTCTTCACCCTGGCCGTTAATTTTTCAAAGTTTTTTCAAAGTGCGTTTTGGGGAATTAGCGAAGTTTTGAATTTATTCTTGAAATTAATTCTTTACGTGTTTGAGCTTCCCATCCGTCCTCGTATACCTTTTGTTTCGATTGAAATCAAACACGCTCTATAGGCCTCAAGAGGAGCACATTTGAAACATTTTGTTCCCGATGAATATACGGTATTTCATTTCTTTCAAAAACAGCTATAGTCTGCTTGGCATAATGCGCTGTGGCCATATCTGGCCAAAAAATATACCGATTGTTTGGATAGTTTTTTTTTTTTTTTTAGGGGTAAAGGGACTAGTCACCTTTGAAGACATCTTGATTAATATACAATATTGAAAATGTTATAAATGCTCTAGATCTGCCCTTTGAGGATATCGCTAACCACACCAAAACTTTTGATTGGATTTTGGGATGCCGCTTGAATTTCTCTTCAGAATTAACATCTTCGCCTTTTTTTAACAAAATATGTGGTAATTCCAGCGCAATAAGTCGGTTGTACTTTAATCATAAAAAATAATCAAGTTACTTTATTGAAACAGTTAAAGCAATTTATCAAAACAGATGTTCAAATCGTTCTTTATTATTAACACCCGACACTATGCATTCACAACAATTAATAAACGATTCATATTTCACTATTTTTTTTATTGAGATAGGTTGTCATATCGATACCAAATGACATAAAAAAAACTATTTAATAATATTAAAATCCAACTAGTCTACTTGGGTTATGGTCTTAAATTTTATTGTGTCCTAATTTTAAACTTTGCTTTTTCGATGCATTTTTCATATCTTTTACGATTACGAAGAAGTTTTACTTCATATACGAGGGTGGGATGATAACTGGCTGCTAGTCTTTCGCACATGTGGCGGTCGTATCTAAAATATTTATATGCTATTTTTAAGTTTCGTAAGTTTCGTATCTCGTAAGTTGTCAACACTGAAGATAATGAGTATTGAGTCAAGTAGTTGCTTTGTAGCAGCAATTGAAAGAACACGAGTTTTGTGTTTTGTTAGCAATGAAAAATATGAGCATGGTGCTATTATCAAATAATTTTTTATTACGGGTTTGAAAGGATCAGAAATTTTTGATGATATGAAAAATGTATTAGAAGATAGTGCTCTCATATATGCAACCATAAAATTTAGACCGATAAGCCTGCTGAACATGGTCAGCAAGGTCTATGAGGCAATGCTAGGAAACAGACTGGAAGAGGAAATCGTAAAAGAAGGTGCCTATCAGAACATTAATACGGTTTTATAAAAGGAAGATCTACTGTAAGTGCGGTAGAGGAGGTGGTGAGAACTGTAAAAGAGAGCAAATGCAGATGGGAGCACTCGTCACTTCAGTCATTAAAAACGCCTTTAATGCCGTGTCATGGGCAATCCTGCAAGAACTGTCCAGAAGAGGAACATCACAATACCGGATAATCATCGTCTCCAGCTACTTAAGCGAAAGGAAACTCCTAGTGGAAAAACATCTCATGGTCGACATAACAACTGGGGTTCCACAGGGTTCAGTTCCAGGGCCAATACTATGGAACCTAGTATACGACGGATTAATTAGTAACCCGGAGTCTAGTTTAGCCTTTACGGATGGTGTTGTATCCACCTCACTGACATACCTACATATATGCATGTATATATAAATACACGTTTGATCATAACTCAATTATTGTACAAGTAATAAGTATTGCAGTACACATTAACTATATCTAGCGGACCCACGAACGCATTATCTTGAAAGAGCATAAACATAATTTCCGGTCTTTGCAACTCTAGTATCTAAGTTAAATGTTATGCTATGTGATTACTTCTAATCATCCCAAAGAATGTACATGTTAAATATTTTCGAGTTGTGCCGTAAACAGTTCACAGGAATGTTGTGTCCGAACGTCCCTCACAGATAATTATATTTGCAAACAAATAAAGGATAACAGAGATGGCACTCTGAAAGGTACAGCGAGGGTCGGGGATTAGAGCTAGCAGGGGCTGTGGTAAGAGCGTCAGAAGTCCTCTTTCCTAACTTGTATCACGTTCTGCCATACTTGTAGAAAATTAATTTAATAATAAAGTTTGAGCTAAAGATTTGTGTATTAATCAGCGAGAAGTCTCCGGTTAACCGATCCAAGGAGGTGTTCTGTGCCGCAATTCTTCCTATCTTCTACGGAGGAAACCCGACGTTGTATGGTGTACTACGGCGCACGGAGACACAACAATGGCCTCGCCTTAGTAGTTGTGGGTAGGGATAGGGTAGGGTAAGTACGAAGTACAAAACAAATAATGCACTCGAAATAATAGACTATTTGCTAACAAAACATCACTGCAGACCGCGGAAGAGATGTTCCAGAAATGGCTACCTTTCAATGCAGAGGCGACTATACACGCAAAGAGAGTAATCAAATATGTACCTGGGAATAATGCTCGATGACTCACTGACTTTCTCTGAATGCGTTATGCAAACGGTAGAAAAAGTAGGAAGAACCATTGCAAACCGATCGCGGATTATGTTCAATGTAGGCGGTCGATGTGTAAAAATAGGCGCAGTGGAATGGGGATGAAAGTACTCACTGGCCGGCTGGGCCGCATGCGACCTAATAGCGCCTTTACTGCTCATGCTATAAAGCTCATAATAGTTCAAAGACCCTCCTTGAAGGAATTTTAAAAAGGGTCGGTCCGCATTTTACTGCAAAACTGACAACACATTTGACATGGACTATACTAAACACCGTCGCCGGACCGATAATCCTTTATGGAGCACCGATATCGCACACAGCCCTGGATATAAAAACCAACAAAATCAGGTTGATTGGGGTCCAAAGGAATATGATATTGAGGGTAGCATGCCCATACAGGAACGTCTCAGCGCAGGCGCTCAGGTTGTAGCGGGAGCAATACCTATCGACCTCCAGATGGAACACTGGAAGAGGATGTTTGGGAAAGAACTAGCACAAAGACACACAGAACGGGAAAGAAACCATCCGAAACTGGCAAAATAGGTGGGCAGAAATGGGGGGATGTGGGACAATGGACCAAGAAACGGGTTGCTGAGTTTATTAAACGGGGTCGTACGAGCATCCAAGATGAACCCGGCTCTGGACCTGAACGCGGAAACTGTTACTGCAACAGAAATGCTCATCAAATTCTACCATATGGTAATGCTAGGCAGTCAACTAATATTGAGTAAAACGGCGAATATTATAAAGATTTCAAAATGTGTGTATGCAATATTGTAACCACAGAGTTGGACGGGAAAATGCTGTACGCGCCTTAAGTCCTGCGATGCTTTAACGTGAGCAAGAACACGTTCGAATGCAACTTTCATAAAACTCTGTTTCACGCGTTTGAAGATAAATGCAATCTATTGTATTTTAACGACAATTTGTTACCACCGTTGAAATATGAGTTAACTAATACAAGCTCCTTCCACAGTAACACACAATAAATGGCGAATACTATGCTAATATTTTGGACTAATTACAACTAACAATTTAAGAAAATAGGCTTTTAGGAAAAAAGCCCGGTTTTGCGCATAAGAAACTCATTTTCCATCAGGATAATGTAAACCTACATTTTGGCTAAAATTAATAATTTAATACACGACCGGCTTCCATATTCACTCTGCTTACCCGATCTAGCTTCCTCTGACTTTAAACTATGCCCCAAGTTCAAAATTTTCTTGGATGGACAGAGATTTTCTACGGACGAAGACCAGACTCTGTTACTCAAATAGCATATTTTGCAGATCGCAAAAAACGACCTTCCACGATGGGACCAAAGTTTTAGAGCATCTGTGGACGAAGTGCATTTAACCTTCAGGAGATTATATCGAAAAATAAAAATTATTTCGAAAACGTAAAACCAGTCTTTCATTGCTAGGCTAAGTAATTATCATCTCATCCTCGTAACTGCAGACTTACAGTGTTATTCATAAAAAAATTAAGCCGCGGTTCAACAGTGGTTTAATCTTAGAAACCTTGGCAATCCTTTGTAAAACACCGCTAAACCATCGATAAACCGTGGTTTAAATTTTTATAAATAGCACTGTTAGATTTTAAACGTGATGTTTCTTGAAACTCCTTTTATTCAACCATATTTTGACATGGTCGTAAGAAGGAATAATACTACCATTCAATGTTGTTACCCAAAGTATAGATTGCCATTTTATTTTTTGTTTCTATGACGTCATTGATGGAAACTATGTCGACAGGAAAAAAAAAAAGATAAAATCGACCAAATTGTGGCAATTGATTGGCCTTAACAGAACGATAAATTTTCCAGTATTAATGTAATAATATTCAGTATTAATATTCCTTCATTTTTATTAATCTATGTTCATGCTGTCCCAGTTATCGGGCTAAAGATGGAAATCTGTAAACAATTAGACAAAATAATCTTGAGGCCACTATCTCTTTATCTCTTACCGTTTACGATATCCCCATGTTAAGGACGATAACTGGGACACCCTGTATATTCAAGGTGTACCTAAATGATTGTAATTACGTAACGATGTAAAATATTTTTGTTCCGCTCTGGTAAAAATAGTTCTATTTTTGACATAGGCAACTTCATTTACACTCATTAGACATGAAATGGCAATATAAGTTATCTTCATGCTATTATAATTTTTATTGTGGAATTTCATATTTGACGGCTCAAATACGAAATTATTATTAGTTTCAGCAATATTTGTGGCTTCCAAACACATGAAAAGACAACAATGAAGAATTATTTAAAGACGCACGAGACATTTCACTCATTACTCATGAAGATGGCATTAAAAGCTATCTTCATGCAATTCAAATCTTAATTGTGTCAGTCAATATTTCACTACCCAAATACTAAATTATTATTAGTTTCAGCAGTATTTGTGACTTCCAAGCACATGAAAGACTACAGTGAAGAATTACTTAACGGCCCATGAGTTTAACTGTACATTATTTACATAACCTTACTTTTAAAATCGAGGGTATTTTTAAATTGTGTGTACATAAAAATAACCAGATATGCATGAAAATGAAGTCCTCTGAAGTAAACTGAATATCATGCAGGAATTAATGAAATAAACGAGCTGCGACAAATCTATTAATTGCTCCGCTTTAAATCTGACAATGTTACAAAATGTTTTACTATTGCAAATTGAGGACTAGCAGACAATAAAACAATCACATATAGTTATTAAAATAATCAAAGTAAATTATTCGGATAATTCGGATTTATTTAATAAACAGAAACATAAAAAGAAGTAAAGATTTAGAAAACATAATTAATAAATAAAAAATATAATCAAAGCAGATGTTGAAAATGTATACCATTTGCTTGTAAACACATTTGCACTCGTCTTTATTGTTGAAAATGTTGATTAGCATTTGAGGAGTTAAGGTTCGGCAAACATTTATGATTTTTGCCATTAACTCTTCCAACGTATGCAGTCTTCTTTATAAAACTCTATCTTTTAAATATCAAAAAATTGAGTAGTCCAGTGGAGTTAGATCTGGAGAACGTGGCGGCTATAGTCCTTGACTAATTAGTCTATTATCAAAAATTGTTGCAGATAGGCTAACGTTGCTCTGGCTGTATAAGCTGTTGCACCATCTTGTTGGAAATATCCGTTTTGCAATTCTTCATCATCTAATTGGTCTATGAAAGGCTGGACAGTTTGTTGCTGATATCTCTTACCGTTTGTTGTGTCATGGAAGTATATAGGTCAAATTATTCTACGGCGAGACACAGCCAACCAAATACCAACCTTTTGAGGATGTAGTGGTGCTTCCACAAAAGATGAGGGTTTTCAGCATGCCAGCACTTATAGTTTTGTGAATTAACATATCCTGATAGGTGAAACCAAGCCTCATCACTAAAAAATGTTAAATCGAGCAATCGATCGTCATTTTAATTTTCCATAAACTATTTTCTATAACTCAATCGGCGTTGAGGATTCACTGGCAACAATTCTTGCACCACTGAGACCCTATAAGGGTGTAAATTCAACCTCTTTCTCACAATTCTATGGCAGGTGCTCGTGGGAATTCCAGCTTGCATAGCCAATTTACGAATTGACTTTTGAGGGCTTACTTCGAGTCGTCCACCAACATCTGCTACAACCCCTCCTAATACTGAGGATCTGCGTGAGGATTTCCCTTTCTGAACACTACCAGTTTCCCTAAAACGGTGCACTATTCGTGAAATATGTATTGACAAAACAGAGTATTCAAATTGGTGGTCAGGGAACTTTTGTTGAAATTCCTGAATGCACTCTGGAATTGAATATATCCATTCTCCATTTTCCAATCGTCCATTACGAAAGTAAGCCTCAACAATAAAAGTGTTCTTCTGATCAGTGTACATTTTAACAAATACTGTTATTATGTTGTCTGACAGTTGACAGGTATAGTTGACAGTGACAGTTCTCAAATAGTACGGTATACATATTTGAAAGATGGCACAATTGAATTGAAGTGATTATATAACAACAATCATTTAGTTACACCTTGTATGTATGCATGCGTTAAAGACGCATGTAACTATTGGTCCGCCGGTGTGGCGGGTTCTTATGTAGAACACCTGTTACCTGCGATATTTTACACAACAGTGCGATCAGCTATCTAAGCGCTATGGACAAGGCCTGCGGTTTGTCCACCTAGAAACTCGATCGGGGTCGTAAGTGTGTGTACCGCGGAAGTTGTCAGCTTGCATTACCAAAGGCAATTTGTTACGTAATTAACTTCACCTGTGTATTTCCACGGGTGTAATTATATCTGCTTTTTCGTTATTTATAGTCCCGTTGCGTTTCTGTCAAGGTTTGTTCTGCACAGTTATCGACCTAAGATAGTCCTCATTTTAATGAATATATACAGGAAATTCTGTTTGTACATTATGTACTTACAAACCAAATACACCCTACTGTTTAGTTGGAGAATTATTTCAATTACTTATCAGCTATCATTGTTTGTATTGTCTTTTATGGGTTACTTAATTTAAAAGTTGTACTTACAAACGAAATACACCCTACTGTATATTATGAGCTATTGGAATTATTTTAATTACTTATCTACTATCATTGTTTGTATTGTATTTTATGGGTTACTTAATTTGAAAGCTTGTATATCGATCTTCTTGAATCTTAGGCAATGTCATTTGACATATATTCTTGTTATGCAGTCTCCAACATCAAGGAAAATTATTCTTCCTCCTATTCTTCCTCCATATCATTTTGTTTTGGGAGTCTTGTAAAACGGGTTTACAATTTCTCTAATTTTTAGAAATGGAAAAAATAAAAATCGATAAAATTATACGGGGTGTCCAGAAACTCTCCTGCCCAACGGAAATCCCACATACTAGACGTAATTTTATGTCGACAATCGACATAAAATGACGTCTAGTATGTGGCATTTCTGTTTGGCAGGATACAAAAATGCGGTTTTAGTTATATTGCTATGAAATTACGTGGTTTCAGCAATGAGAAACTAGAAGCTGGTATTTTTGACGGATTTCGTGTATTCCATGAATCTTTTCGAATCGTCAGCCCGAATTTCTTATGTCGATCTCTTAAAAAAAAGATCTGAAAATTATCCTAAATTGGTGCAAAACATGTTCGAAAGTTACAATGTAACATGCGTACATGTGGATGCTTGGATGGAATAAGAGCATTAAAGTCTACTATATGCACAGTTATTTGGACAAATTTACCGAAAACCTTGACTCTTACAGTGAGGAACATGGAGAGAGATTCCACCAAGATCTAAAAACTATGGAAACAAAGGTGCCAAGCTATTGGGATGAGCACACGATGGGTCATTATTGCTGGGGAATCATGCGAGACTGTCCTGATTAATCTCATGCAATGCAATCGCAAAAAATATGCGTTCTCAGTGTCCAATTATGAAATAAAAGGTTCTACATATCAATCAGCATGACGAATATACTAAAAAAAAACGTATTAGCCTTTTCAGCACCAAATTCACTATGGGCCTGTGTAATTATTAAATAATTTGTACATACATTGTATTATTGTCATGTTTCATTTATTTCTATAGCCTTTTAAGTTCTTTGTAATGTGTAATATGAAATTCATGATATCTACCCATTAATCTGCCTATCGATCAGCCATTCAATATGCTGAATACATATATGTAATCAATGTTTTAGCTCCTCGAATTACTTATAAAACAAGAAGTAATCAGTTACTCTTGTATTGAATTATATATTTTGTACTCATCGTGGTAATTACGTCTGTTATGTAATGAATGTTGTTTAATTCAGATCCAAGTGGTTGATATAAAATTATTTAAGTAGCGAAGTATTTATTTCCTAACGTGCCCTGATGGTAGTTACTTATTTATCATAATGATTGATGAAGAAAATGATGTAATCTGATTACAAAGAAAATGATGTAATGTAATTACAGTAGCTGATCGATAAGATGGAAGTGCAGACTAATATGCTTCATTGATCGATGGTCGATCAGAATCTATTATTAAATATTCAAGCAAACATTAGTATAGTTTTGTTAATATTAATATACAGGGTATCCCAGTTATCTTTCTCAATGTGGGGAACTCGTAATCTATAAAAGATAGAGAGTTGGGTTAATGTCACAACATAATCTCGAGGCCAAGGCCTACTCAGCAGCGAAAAAAAAGTTTCGCAAATTTAAAGCATTGGTCGTTTAAGTTTAACACATTTATTGTTAATAACTGCAACACTTGTTTCGTCAATTGTTGCAGTTATTGGCAATACATCTGTGAAACTTAAACAACCAAGTGTTTTATTTACCTATTTTACTATGGAGTTTCATTAAGTATCTGCCTCATCAATCCAATATTTAATGCATTGGTTTACGGTGTAACTCGTTTAATTGAATTTGTATTAAAATTGTGTTCTGACATTATTAAATCATTAAGGTACTGCTTCGGTAGAATTAGAACTAGAATAACTAGAATAATAGACGTATCATTCATGGATATCTTTACACAAATATCTTAATTCAAATTCAAGTCATAGTAGGCTGTACCATTTTCGCAATGAGATTTTTTTTAAAGTTTCATTGCTATATAACTTTTCGATTTATTGCAATTATTGCAAGCGTTATAACAATAAATCACTTTTTTAAATAGCAGTAATATCTGTGGGTACAGATTAATACGATGATTAAAAAAATACAAACAACAAAATTTCATCTTTGTAATATAAAATTATTTAATTATTACTTAAAATGTCTGGTAAAGAAAATTATTAAATATTTAATTATAGTTTTTGATATACAGGGTGTACTAACCATGGGGCAAAACTGCGGCAACATGCCTTTGTTGATTTTCGGAATGTCGCTTTGTTTATACAGAGGGATACAGGAAATAGAGGGCAAAAACTGCTGAAAATGACTAAATGACTACCACGGGCTAGGATACATGAATCTAATCTTTTCCTCATTAAATCTAGACAGAAAAATGATGTAAAAAGTAAAATTTTTATGTAATGGTTTCGTTTTGTGCTGCAAAATGTTACAATAAATAGTTTTTAAGTTTTTAAGTTAGAACAAAATTAAGTAATAAACAAAAATAATTCATAATCAATTCTTTTGCTCAAAAAACATTACGTTGTTGTATAACGTTTTTAAAGTGCCCCTAATTAGCTTGTCGGCACTTACGTGCACGCACAACAATTGCATTTTGGACACGCTGCTCATGAATTCGAGCGAAACGGTTTTCTCGACTGTCGACAGGAGTAACACGCACCAAATTCTTCAATTAAGGAAAGGTATTAATTCCGGATTTCTCGCTGTGCGATATGGATAGTCATCCTTCAATAAAATCTCAACTCTTGTTTTGTGGCAAAGATACAGTCCATTATCTTCTAAAATCCTACGGATTCTGGGAATGACGCGCCCATAAGATCGAGCAGTCTGCTATCCTTGTCTGGTTCCGCACGATAGGGGCACGTTAAACAAGGATAGTAGACTGCTCGGTCTTACGGAGCGCGTCATTCCCAGCGCCCATGGCTGTACAGAAGTTTAAGAGACACCAAAATTTCTAGAAATACTTCGTCTAATAGTTTCTGGATTTCCAGCTACTACTTTTAAAAGTTTTTCCTCTAAGTAGTTGTTTATACAGAGCGATATAGGAAATAGAGGGCAAAAACCGCTGAAAATGACTAAATGACTACCAAGGGCTAGGAAACATGAATCTAATCTTTTCCTCATTAAATCTAGAAAAATGATGTAAAAAGTAAAATTTTTATGTAATGGTTTCGTTTTGTGCTACAAAATGTTATATAATAAATGTGTATTTATTAATAACATTAATAAATACACCCCGGCCCTTACGGTTTCCTTAGTTGACCCCTAAATCATGAGAAATGATTTAGGGGTCAACTTTTTTCTGCAATTTTGTGTTCATCTTTCACGATAGTTGGGAAAATATGCGGTGTATGTACACCATTGCAGCTTCACTAAAATATTCTTGACAGTTTCCCAGAACCAATATTATGTTTGCATAATCATATGTCGCGTACTTCATTAAGGTTTAAGCAAATTAAATGCAAGTGAAGTTACAGTTAGGAATAAATCTGATGTCACAACTGGCATGGCCAGGTCACCAAAATATTACCAATATATTATTATGTTTAATTTTAACCAAATTTCGTATCTTTCGTTTGTGAAAAACACCATTTCACAAACGAAATGCGAATAGTTAATATAAATTATAGTCAATACTTTTATTTTAAATATATTTTCTATTGATAAAATACGCTTTTCTTTTACTTTTCATTATAGTTCCTTATACTTTGCTAACTTTAATCACATCTTATGCGCACGATTTTTTTTGCATGTTTGTGTTATCTTTTACGATAGAAAATGGTTCGCTTCGGAAATAGTTAATAGTTACTCATACAACAAAATTCGAAATTATTCGCACACAAGGTGTAGTGTGTGTGAAGCTGGCGTCGCACTTCGCGGAAACTCAAGATCTATTAAGAGTTCTCGCTTCCTTTTGAAGAGTTCTAGAGTTCCCTATAGTTTAAATTAAGAGTTCCGGCCGTTTAGGCCGGAATTTTTAATTTTAAAAAAGTGAGACGCTAACTTCACGCAGCGTCTCACTTTCAAAGAAACGAGTTCTTATACACATATCTTATAGGATTTTGCAATAGGAAGAGTTCTATAACAGTTTTGTAAAGAGTTCTGCAATAAAAATTCAAAACAAAGCAATTTTAATAACAAAAAGTGATGACGCGCCATAGTAAGACGACTGGAAATGAGGAGTTCTGGCGAACCTAAATGCGTTTTCTTATAGTATTTAATGTAAACAATTATATTCTGAAAAGTTCCGGGTGGTGGCATTACCGTTTAATGTTTAAATAAATAAATTCAGTGGAAAAACAATTTTGCAAGATGGAAACGTATGAGACGCTGTCTGATAACGAGGAGTTCTGGCAAACTTAAATGCGTTTTCTTGTAGTATTTAACATAAACAATTATAATCTAAAGAGTTCCGGGCGGTGACATTACTGTGGAATGTTTAAATAAATAAATTCCGTCGAAAAACAATTTTGCAAGATGGAAACGTATGAGACGCTGTCTGATAACGAGGAGTTCTGGCAAACTTAAATGCGTTTTCTTGTAGTATTTAACATAAACAATTATAATCTGAAGAGTTCCGGGCGGTGACATTACTGTGGAATGTTTAAATAAATAAATTCCGTCGAAAAACAATTTTGCAAGATGGAAACGTATGACACGCTGTCTGATAACGAGGAGTTCTGACAAACCTAGTTGCGTTTTCTTGTAGTATTTAACATAAACAATGATAATCCTAAGAGTTCCGGGCGGTGACATTACCGTGGAATGTTTAAATAAATAAATTCCGTGGAAAAACAATTTTGCAAGATGGAAACGTATGAGACGCTGTCTGATAACGAGGAGTTCTGACAAATCTAGTTGCGTTTTATTGTAGTATTTAACATAAACAATGATAATCCGAAGAGTTCCGGGCGGTGACATTACCGTGGAATTATTAAATAAATAAAAACTGCTGAAAAACAATTTGGCAAGATGGAAAGGTGTGAGACGCTGTCTGATAACGAGGAGTTCTGACAAACCTATTTGCGTTTTCTTGTAGTATTTAACATAAACAATGATAATCCTAAGAGTTCCGGGCGGTGACATTACCGTGGAATGTTTAAATAAATAAATTCCGTCGAAAAACAATTTTGCAAGATGGAAACGTATGAGACGCTGAGTAGACTAAGGGGTACCTGGGCCCGTTTTTCTCCCATAAGAATAACATGGGAGCTTCCCCCTCCACTTTCCCTTTAGGCCACGCCCCTTTTGCCGACGTGCAGCCAATGGGAGCGCCCCATTCAGTCACGTGGTGCTGGGTGGGAGGCATGAGTTGTTAAGGTTTGAGGTTATGTTTAAGGTTTGAGGTTATGTTTAAGGTTTGAGGTTATGTCGCCTTCGGTCCCTAGTCCCCAGACTTTGAGGTTATGTTTATGGTTTGAGGTTATGATTTGTACAACGCGTTGCCCGCGAGGGGTGAGGGGTTCGTATGTGGGACCCTGCTATCGCCAAGCACGGGGCACGCCCCCCGCAAGGCCTACATCCACGATGCATCCCGCGAACGCCGACTTGAGGTCGCGCGCTGGAGGGTGCCCATGGATATTCGTATGCGGTGCCCCACTGCTATCGGTAAGCACGGGGCGCCCCGCGCCCCACATTACTCTCACGCCACGGAGAAAAACGTGTCGCCTGTTTCCAAAAGCCGCATCGGCGGCGGAGCCGTGTTTGTTTCAGAGTCTGCGCCCCCCGAAGGGGGGTGGGGGGCTTCCTCTGTGGCATGCCTCGTCGCCGCAAGGAAGGAACCCATCTAACGAGCGATAACCGAGAGATAACCGATGATAACCGAGAATACCAACTGTCATACCAACTTATATCTTTCATAATCCCTGTGATTTGATAATATACGGGTACCGATTGTGAAATAAATTTCGTGTCAATATACGAGGCCGTAAAATATTGAATCGTATGCGAGTGTAAATTCAAGATGGAGTCCGGCGTAACATGTACAGGAGGATCGGGCTAACAACGTGTACCGAGAGTTCAAAAATAAATTAAATATTATATTAAGGTAAAAGGGGAAAACGTACATAGGCTAATTGTTTTTCTCGATAAGTATGGAATATATGTCGAGGGTGTGCAAGATAATAAAATAATATTAACTCTAGGTGTCACTATAATGTTTAAAAATCCATTTAGTTATTAATTCATTTGTTAATGCCTGGCGAAAAGGTGTAGGCGTTTTTATCAACTAAACATTGTAAGTCTGGCAATAAAACTTCTGCGGTTTTATTTAAACAAGGATGTGTATATTTTCACACACATAGGTAAATATCTGCATTAATTAACTACGAGCGATCACCGGCAGATGCCCGATATGCATGACACACCCGACAAACAAGCCATGATGAACCAAATAAGAAGAGGAAAGTGGAGGAACACCTAGCACCTATTTTAAAAACACATATTTGGCTTGGCACAGAAACTTAGAGTAGATGTGATGATGATCTACAGATACCTGTAATTTCCGTATCAGTCGTGTGGCACAAAGGCTACAACAGATGGCGCTCCAAACGTCAAATTAAAACTTACGATAACGCCGTAAACCAAGGTGCACACTCACGTCACTAACCAGCTAGCCATTATTATTAGTATGGCACGAATTAATTTTAATTACGAAATGTGTCAATTTAGCGCTAATTAATTTGAATTATCTGAATCATCGTATGTTGTCGGTGGTTGTCGTCATCGGTGCCGCGCGAGTTTTGAATTATTTGATTATTATATATTAATTACATTAAATATTTTTACTGAATTAGAGTCCATTCATTTTCGGTGTGTTTACAAAGCGAGAGATTAGCGCAGTGCGTCAACTGATAAGAACCGTTTTAAACGTTTGTGTTAAATATATATTCTTACAACGGAAGAGTGGAAGAGCAACGAATGGCACACAAATGTGCGTTTTTTATCAACTAAAAATTGTCCTTTTTCAAACAAACAAAAATAATAAGAGGGAAAAATTTGATAAAAGGTTCTACAAACACAACAATTGGTCGCATCATAAATGTGGATTGAGTAACCATACTTTTGATTGACATTTGAAGTAACATAACCTCAAAATCGTTTTACATTAGTTTTCAACCAAATGATTTTCAGTGTTGCCATGTGTAAATTACAGTGTTGGCGATTTGTTATTTTATTAATCAACCGAGTATAAATTAAATTGATTACGCCTGTTCATATCTAATAAATTATACTATCGTAACATAACTTTATTTTAAATTAATTAACCCTGAGCCGTGCATCAAGTGTGAGTGCGATGGACACCCAGCCAATGTCAGCATCAAACGAGGACAGCGCACCTATAAACAGCAAGGAACCTAAAAAAAAAAACGCCCCAGACGCCGACCGCGGAAAAACATCGAATAAGAAATTAAAAACCACACCAAATCTAACAGAGACACAGGCATCACACGCACAGCCCTCTAAAGCACACACACACACAAGCGCCCACATAACACAGGAGAGACCACAGCCACCAAATGAATTCAACTCCTACAAACACAACTATGAAATAAGAACGGATGCCGCCATCACACGCATACAACTTGCACGCTTATGGGAAACACACATGCCCAACAACAAGGACATTATCATACAACTGATAAACAACAACCTCACTCTTAAAACAAGCAAAAGAGAATCCAAAAATAAGCTCCAGGAACTGATGGACAAGCATCTCATCAAAACATCCCGAGCCCAACAACAACTAACTACCACACCGAACACACAACGCACATACACCGAATCATACACCATAATCCTCTGGAGTTGAAAACGAAATCCCAGACGAAGATATTGGCAAATAACTCACTAACAATAAATACCCTTATAGATACTGCAAACGCATCAAAGCAAGAGCAACAGACATATCAACATCGATGATAAGAATTATAACTGGAGACATCGACTCATCCGAAAGAATGACATATGACGGAGGACTGTATTACCTAAATAGGTTCTACGGATTCGTACCAAGCTCCCCACCCAAACCAATACCACAAGCATGCAGCAAGTGCTCCGCATACGATCACACAACCGAGGAATGCAGGAAAGGAAAAACATGCACCAAGTGTCAAGGGGGTGCATGACGCAACTAAATGCGGTTCGCCACAGCCACAGAAATATGATGCCCGCAACGCCGAGGCCCATGCAGGGTGGTCACCCAGATGCCCAAAGAGACCGACAACACTCATAGAAGGCAACCCCAGCATAAGGATAAAAAAAAAACATAAATAAAAAATCTACAGATAAACCAAACTCAACCACTCATAACAATAGAAACCCTAACCCACCGACTATACCCGACCATATCATTATCACATACACACACACCCACACACACACATGACATAAACAACACACAGAACACCAACAGAGAAGAGATTCTCAAAAAGCTCCGCAAACGCTTTATAATTGACTATGTCACTGAGACACAGGCTGTACTTTCCGGCAACAGAATGTATATAATCATGTTCGACAAACAAGCATCAGATAGCATACCACCGACAGATCCCTCAAATCATACCGCACAAGCCACCATGCATGTACAGAACGATCGACCAACCATCATATACGCAAACATCAGCTGCCCCAGTAACAAACGGACACCAATAAATAATTATATAGAGAATAGCAACATTCAAGGTTGCCTTCTTTTCGTAGAAACAAAGACCAAAACCGACACAAACGTTGATATACAAGAACTGGGAAATCACACAAAAACAAGGACACATCAACATCAACGCACGAGGAGGGATAAGTATCCTCCACACCGCACGTAGAGCCAACCCGCCAGTACCGAACAACCCACAAAATGATCGCCTCTACTTTACGACCCCATTTGACAATGACAAACTTCACATCATTCTGATATACATTCAACCACACACACACCAATCGAACAGAACATCGCCATAAAAGCAGCTCATGAATAGATATTCGATTATCATTGGTGACTTTAACCTACACCCCTAGAAGAGACGTCAACTACAAACGTTCATAAATAACTCTGACTCCAGAAGGCAATACACGCACAACCAACACTCATCATGCCCAACAATAATGAGACAATCCCAGGTATACTACATGCATACTGACAATCTAACAAATAATATAACATACATCGAAGTAGCACAAGACCGTTGCTCAGATAACTTGGCTATTAAATTTACATTTCAACTATACCGACCACGAACTGCCGAAACAATCAAGACAAAATTCATTCTCAAACTCACAAATACAAAAGCAGTAAATACATTCATGCCGACATACCTGAACGAAATCGAAAGAAAAGACATAGAACTACATCACCTAACGGAATTTTAGACAAAACTCGCTAGCTCTATAATAAAACATAGCCCCTAAACAAAACGAAACATTTTACAAACACAAAGTACCTAAGTACATACTTACACTAATCAAGTACGAGTGACAAACGTGCTGAAAATACACTCTGACAGGAGGCAGAAACACAAATACAATAATGAATACACTAAACAAAACCATACAGACAATGACATGGCAATAAAAGGCACATACATGGTTCGAAGTATGCAAAGAAATTGAGAGAGACCGAGGAACAACCTATTGGACTAAAATTAAACGACAGACAAAATACAAAAAGACGCCACATACAGCTACACTCCAACAAGATATTAAAAAAAAAAAAATACGACAGACGAACATATGGCATACGCCTGCGCAAACCACTTCACATCTGCTTTCACCCCCATCGACGACCCTACATATAACGACGATAACTCCACAAACGTGAACGACTGGTACGATAGACATTGTAACCAAAACACAGCGGGATAGGTATCCACCGCACAGCACGTAGAGCCAACCCGCCAGTACCGAACAACCCACAAAATGATTGCCTCTACTTTACGATTCAATTTGACAATGACAAACTTCACATCTTTCTGATATACATTTCAACCACACTCACCAATCGAACAGAACACCGCCATAAAAGCACCCCATGAATAGATTTTCGATTATCATTGGTGACTTTAACCTACACCCCTAGAAGAGACGTCAACTACAAACGTTCATAAATAACTCTGACTTCAGAAGACAATACACAACAACCAACACTCATCATGCCCAACAATAATGACACCATCCCAGATATACTACATACATACCGACAATCTAACAAATAATATAAGAGACATCGAAGGAACACCAGACCTTTGCTCAGATCACTTGGCTGTTAAGTTTACATTTCAACTAGACCGACCACGAACTGCCGAAACAATCAAGACAAAATTCATTCTCAAGCTCACAAATACAAAAGTAGTAAATACAGTCATGCTGACATACCTGAACGAAATCGAAAGAGAAGACATAGGACTACATCACCTAACGGAATTTTAGACAAAACTCACTAGCTCTATAATAAAACATAGCCCCTAAACAAAACGAAACATTTTACAAACACAGACTACCTAAGTACATACTTACACTAATCAAGTACAAGTGACAAACGTGCTGAAAATACGCTCTGACAGGAGGCAGAAACATAAAAACAATAATGAATAGACTAAACAAAACCATACAGACAATGACACGGCAATAAAAGCCACATAAATGGCTCGAAGTATACAAATAAATTGAGAGAGACCGAGGAACAACCTATTGGACTAACATTAAACGACAGACAAAATACAAAAAATACATCACGTACACCTACACTCCTACAAGATATTAAAAAGACATACGACAGACGAACATAAGGCATACGCAAACCACTCCACATCTGCTTTCACCCCCATCGGCGACCCTACATATAACAACGATAACACCACAAACGTGAACGACTGGTACGACAGACATCATAACCAAAACACAGACAATAAGGAACCACCAAACATAACAGAAGACGAATACTATGACATACTAGATACAGGTAAAACACCGCCCCGGACAAGATCTTACCACAAAACAACTTCTTCGAAGCCTATCATACGAAATACATAAACACATAATATCTATTATTTCATGATAAAATAGCGTAATATTTAAACAGACTTAAATCATACTAGTTGCTGATTAAAATATTCCTAAAATGTAGTCACGTGTGAGACGCTGTGTTACACATGTGAGACGCTGCGAGACAGACAATAAGGAACCACCAAACATAACAGAAGACGAATACTATGACATACTAGATACAGGTAAAACACCGCCCCGGACAAGATCTTATCACAAAACAACTTCTTCGAAGCCTATCATACGAAATACATAAACACATAATATCTATTATTTCATGATAAAATAGCGTAATATTTAAACAGACTTAAATCATACTAGTTGCTGATTAAAATATTCCTAAAATGTAGTAACGTGTGAGACGCTTGTTACACATGTGAGACGCTGTGAGGCGCTGTGTTACACATGTGAGACGCTGTGAGACAGCTATAAGACACCTCTGAGACAGCTGTGCGACACCTCAGAGCCAGCTGTGAGACACCTGTGAGATACCTGTGAGACACCTGTTGGTGGTGGTGGTGCTGTTGCTGGTGTGGAGGTGGTGGTGGTGCTGTTGCTGGTGTGGAGGTGGTGGCGATGCTGTTGCTCATGTGGAGGTGGTGCTGGTGATGGTGCTGGTGATGGTGGTGATGGTGGTGATGGTGTGGAGGTGTTTTTTTATTTATTATCTTATACTTTTGACATATTGTATGAATATTTAAATACTATTGTACATATTTTAAGGATTTTTCTTTATTTAATATGTTGTCCTCTCTATGCACTATGGAGGGGGTGAATAAAATAAAGTTTTTTTACATTGTATTATTATTTTTTTATTACCATATAAAATATTCATTACATAGTTGTACAGTACTTTAACATTTCTATATTACAAGCTACATTCCGATAGTATAACGGATATTACCACATAAAATATCCATTACATACTCGTGACGGAGGGGCAGAGGGGCTGGTGGTGCTGCTGATGGCGGAGGGGCTCCGGGAGGGACGTAGGGGCTGGTATATGTTGGTGGGGTCGGCGGGTGGTGGGGTTTCGGGAGGGGCGGAGGGGCTGGTGGGACTTCGGGAGGGGCGGACGGGCGGGTGATGTTGGTGGTAGCGGAGGGGCTTCAGGAGGGGCTGGCGATGTTGATGGAGGTGAAGGGGCTTCGGGTGGGTACGGCGGTACTTCAGGAGGGTACAGAGGTGCTTCGGGAGGGTCCACATACTAGCGCCCAATTGTAAGCTAAAAATTAGGCCTAATTTTTATGCTAGTATGTGGACCCTCCCGAAGCACCTCTGTACCCTCCTGAAGCACCGCCGTACCCACCCGAAGCCCCTTCACCTCCATCAACATCGCCAGCCCCTCCTGAAGCCCCTCCGCTACCACCAACATCACCCGCCCGTCCGCCCCTCCCGAAGCCTCACCAGCCCCTCCGCCCCTCCCGAAACCCCACCACCCGCCGACCCCACCAACATATACCAGCCCCTACGTCCCTCCCGGAGCCCCTCCGCCATCAGCAGCACCACCAGCCCCTCTGCCCCTCCGTCACGAGTATGTAATGGATATTTTATGTGGTAATATCCGTTATACTATCGGAATGTAGCTTGTAATATAGAAATGTTAAAGTACTGTACAACTATGTAATGAATATTTTATATGGTAATAAAAAAATAATAATACAATGTAAAAAAACTTTATTTTATTCACCCCCTCCATAGTGCATAGAGAGGACAACATATTAAATAAAGAAAAATCCTTAAAATATGTACAATAGTATTTAAATATTCATACAATATGTCAAAAGTATAAGATAATAAATAAAAAAACACCTCCACACCATCACCACCATCACCACCATCACCAGCACCATCACCAGCACCACCTCCACATGAGCAACAGCATCGCCACCACCTCCACACCAGCAACAGCACCACCACCACCTCCACACCAGCAACAGCACCACCACCACCAACAGGTGTCTCACAGGTATCTCACAGGTGTCTCACAGCTGGCTCTGAGGTGTCGCACAGCTGTCTCAGAGGTGTCTTATAGCTGTCTCACAGCGTCTCACATGTGTAACACAGCGCCTCACAGCGTCTCACATGTGTAACAAGCGTCTCACACGTTACTACATTTTAGGAATATTTTAATCAGCAACTAGTATGATTTAAGTCTGTTTAAATATTACGCTATTTTATCATGAAATAATAGATATTATGTGTTTATGTATTTCGTATGATAGGCTTCGAAGAAGTTGTTTTGTGGTAAGATCTTGTCCGGGGCGGTGTTTTACCTGTATCTAGTATGTCATAGTATTCGTCTTCTGTTATGTTTGGTGGTTCCTTATTGTCTGTCTCGCAGCGTCTCACATGTGTAACACAGCGTCTCACACGTGACTACATTTTAGGAATATTTTAATCAGCAACTAGTATGATTTAAGTCTGTTTAAATATTACGCTATTTTATCATGAAATAATAGATATTATGTGTTTATGTATTTCGTATGATAGGCTTCGAAGAAGTTGTTTTGTGGTAAGATCTTGTCCGGGGCGGTGTTTTACCTGTATCTAGTATGTCATAGTATTCGTCTTCTGTTATGTTTGGTGGTTCCTTATTGTCTGTGTTTTGGTTATGATGTCTGTCGTACCAGTCGTTCACGTTTGTGGTGTTATCGTTGTTATATGTAGGGTCGCCGATGGGGGTGAAAGCAGATGTGGAGTGGTTTGCGTATGCCTTATGTTCGTCTGTCGTATGTCTTTTTAATATCTTGTAGGAGTGTAGGTGTACGTGATGTATTTTTTGTATTTTGTCTGTCGTTTAATGTTAGTCCAATAGGTTGTTCCTCGGTCTCTCTCAATTTATTTGTATACTTCGAGCCATTTATGTGGCTTTTATTGCCGTGTCATTGTCTGTATGGTTTTGTTTAGTCTATTCATTATTGTTTTTATGTTTCTGCCTCCTGTCAGAGCGTATTTTCAGCACGTTTGTCACTTGTACTTGATTAGTGTAAGTATGTACTTAGGTAGTCTGTGTTTGTAAAATGTTTCGTTTTGTTTAGGGGCTATGTTTTATTATAGAGCTAGTGAGTTTTGTCTAAAATTCCGTTAGGTGATGTAGTCCTATGTCTTCTCTTTCGATTTCGTTCAGGTATGTCAGCATGACTGTATTTACTACTTTTGTATTTGTGAGCTTGAGAATGAATTTTGTCTTGATTGTTTCGGCAGTTCGTGGTCGGTCTAGTTGAAATGTAAACTTAACAGCCAAGTGATCTGAGCAAAGGTCTGGTGTTCCTTCGATGTCTCTTATATTATTTGTTAGATTGTCGGTATGTATGTAGTATATCTGGGATGGTGTCATTATTGTTGGGCATGATGAGTGTTGGTTGTTGTGTATTGTCTTCTGAAGTCAGAGTTATTTATGAACGTTTGTAGTTGACGTCTCTTCTAGGGGTGTAGGTTAAAGTCACCAATGATAATCGAAAATCTATTCATGGGGTGCTTTTATGGCGGTGTTCTGTTCGATTGGTGAGTGTGGTTGAAATGTATATCAGAAAGATGTGAAGTTTGTCATTGTCAAATTGAATCGTAAAGTAGAGGCAATCATTTTGTGGGTTGTTCGGTACTGGCGGGTTGGCTCTACGTGCTGTGCGGTGGATACCTATCCCGCTGTGTTTTGGTTACAATGTCTATCGTACCAGTCGTTCACGTTTGTGGAGTTATCGTCGTTATATGTAGGGTCGTCGATGGGGGTGAAAGCAGATGTGAAGTGGTTTGCGCAGGCGTATGCCATATGTTCGTCTGTCGTATTTTTTTTTTTTTAATATCTTGTTGGAGTGTAGCTGTATGTGGCGTCTTTTTGTATTTTGTCTGTCGTTTAATTTTAGTCCAATAGGTTGTTCCTCGGTCTCTCTCAATTTCTTTGCATACTTCGAACCATGTATGTGCCTTTTATTGCCATGTCATTGTCTGTATGGTTTTGTTTAGTGTATTCATTATTGTATTTGTGTTTCTGCCTCCTGTCAGAGTGTATTTTCAGCACGTTTGTCACTCGTACTTGATTAGTGTAAGTATGTACTTAGGTACTTTGTGTTTGTAAAATGTTTCGTTTTGTTTAGGGGCTATGTTTTATTATAGAGCTAGCGAGTTTTGTCTAAAATTCCGTTAGGTGATGTAGTTCTATGTCTTTTCTTTCGATTTCGTTCAGGTATGTCGGCATGAATGTATTTACTGCTTTTGTATTTGTGAGTTTGAGAATGAATTTTGTCTTGATTGTTTCGGCAGTTCGTGGTCGGTATAGTTGAAATGTAAATTTAATAGCCAAGTTATCTGAGCAACGGTCTTGTGCTACTTCGATGTATGTTATATTATTTGTTAGATTGTCAGTATGCATGTAGTATACCTGGGATTGTCTCATTATTGTTGGGCATGATGAGTGTTGGTTGTGCGTGTATTGCCTTCTGGAGTCAGAGTTATTTATGAACGTTTGTAGTTGACGTCTCTTCTAGGGGTGTAGGTTAAAGTCACCAATGATAATCGAATATCTATTCATGAGCTGCTTTTATGGCGATGTTCTGTTCGATTGGTGTGTGTGTGGTTGAATGTATATCAGAATGATGTGAAGTTTGTCATTGTCAAATGGGGTCGTAAAGTAGAGGCGATCATTTTGTGGGTTGTTCGGTACTGGCGGGTTGGCTCTACGTGCGGTGTGGAGGATACTTATCCCTCCTCGTGCGTTGATGTTGATGTGTCCTTGTTTTTGTGTGATTTCCCAGTTCTTGTATATCAACGTTTGTGTCGGTTTTGGTCTTTGTTTCTACGAAAAGAAGGCAACCTTGAATGTTGCTATTCTCTATATAATTATTTATTGGTGTCCGTTTGTTACTGGGGCAGCTGATGTTTGCGTATATGATGGTTGGTCGATCGTTCTGTACATGCATGGTGGCTTGTGCGGTATGATTTGAGGGATCTGTCGGTGGTATGCTATCTGATGCTTGTTTGTCGAACATGATTATATACATTCTGTTGCGGAAAGTACAGCCTGTGTCTCAGTGACATAGTCAATTATAAAGCGTTTGCGGAGCTTTTTGAGAATCTCTTCTCTGTTGGTGTTCTGTGTGTTGTTTATGTCATGTGTGTGTGTGGGTGTGTGTGTATGTGATAATGATATGGTCGGGTATAGTCGGTGGGTTAGGGTTTCTATTGTTATGAGTGGTTGAGTTTGGTTTATCTGTAGATTTTTTATTTATGTTTTTTTTTTATCCTTATGCTGGGGTTGCCTTCTATGAGTGTTGTCGGTCTCTTTGGGCATCTGGGTGACCACCCTGCATGGGCCTCGGCGTTGCGGGCATCATATTTCTGTGGCTGTGGCGAACCGCATTTAGTTGCGTCATGCACCCCCTTGACACTTGGTGCATGTTTTTCCTTTCCTGCATTCCTCGGTTGTGTGATCGTATGCGGAGCACTTGCTGCATGCTTGTGGTATTGGTTTGGGTGGGGAGCTTGGTACGAATCCGTAGAACCTATTAGGTAATACAGTCCTCCGTCATATGTCATTCTTCGGATGAGTCGATGTCTCCAGTTATAATTCTTATCATCGATGTTGTTGATATGTCTGTTGCTCTTGCTTTGATGCGTTTGCAGTATCTATAAGGGTATTTATTGTTAGTGAGTTATTTGCCAATATCTTCGTCTGGGATTTCGTTTTCAACTCCAGAGGATTATGGTGTATGATTCGGTGTATGTGCGTTGTGTGTTCGGTGTGGTAGTTAGTTGTTGTTGGGCTCGGGATGTTTTGATGAGATGCTTGTCCATCAGTTCCTGGAGCTTATTTTTGGATTCTCTTTTGCTTGTTTTAAGAGTGAGGTTGTTGTTTATCAGTTGTATGATAATGTCCTTGTTGTTGGGCATGTGTGTTTCCCATAAGCGTGCAAGTTGTATGCGTGTGATGGCGGCATCCGTTCTTATTTCATAGTTGTGTTTGTAGGAGTTGAATTCATTTGGTGGCTGTGGTCTCTCCTGTGTTATGTGGGCGCTTGTGTGTGTGTGTGCTTTAGAGGGCTGTGCGTGTGATGCCTGTGTCTCTGTTAGATTTGGTGTGGTTTTTAATTTCTTATTCGATGTTTTTCCGCGGTCGGCGTCTGGGGCGTTTTTTTTTTTAGGTTCCTTGCTGTTTATAGGTGCGCTGTCCTCGTTTGATGCTGACATTGGCTGGGTGTCCATCGCACTCACACTTGATGCACGGCTCAGGGTTAATTAATTTAAAATAAAGTTATGTTACGATAGTATAATTTATTAGATATGAACAGGCGTAATCAATTTAATTTATACTCGGTTGATTAATAAAATAACAAATCGCCAACACTGTAATTTACACATGGCAACACTGAAAATCATTTGGTTGAAAACTAATGTAAAACGATTTTGAGGTTATGTTACTTCAAATGTCAATCAAAAGTATGGTTACTCAATCCACATTTATGATGCGACCAATTGTTGTGTTTGTAGAACCTTTTATCAAATTTTTCCCTCTTATTATTTTTGTTTGTTTGAAAAAGGACAATTTTTAGTTGATAAAAAACGCACATTTGTGTGCCATTCGTTGCTCTTCCACTCTTCCGTTGTAAGAATATATATTTAACACAAACGTTTAAAACGGTTCTTATCAGTTGACGCACTGCGCTAATCTCTCGCTTTGTAAACACACCGAAAATGAATGGACTCTAATTCAGTAAAAATATTTAATGTAATTAATATATAATAATCAAATAATTCAAAACTCGCGCGGCACCGATGACGACAACCACCGACAACATACGATGATTCAGATAATTCAAATTAATTAGCGCTAAATTGACACATTTCGTAATTAAAATTAATTCGTGCCATACTAATAATAATGGCTAGCTGGTTAGTGACGTGAGTGTGCACCTTGGTTTACGGCGTTATCGTAAGTTTTAATTTGACGTTTGGAGCGCCATCTGTTGTAGCCTTTGTGCCACACGACTGATACGGAAATTACAGGTATCTGTAGATCATCATCACATCTACTCTAAGTTTCTGTGCCAAGCCAAATATGTGTTTTTAAAATAGGTGCTAGGTGTTCCTCCACTTTCCTCTTCTTATTTGGTTCATCATGGCTTGTTTGTCGGGTGTGTCATGCATATCGGGCATCTGCCGGTGATCGCTCGTAGTTAATTAATGCAGATATTTACCTATGTGTGTGAAAATATACACATCCTTGTTTAAATAAAACCGCAGAAGTTTTATTGCCAGACTTACAATGTTTAGTTGATAAAAACGCCTACACCTTTTCGCCAGGCATTAACAAATGAATTAATAACTAAATGGATTTTTAAACATTATAGTGACACCTAGAGTTAATATTATTTTATTATCTTGCACACCCTCGACATATATTCCATACTTATCGAGAAAAACAATTAGCCTATGTACGTTTTCCCCTTTTACCTTAATATAATATTTAATTTATTTTTGAACTCTCGGTACACGTTGTTAGCCCGATCCTCCTGTACATGTTACGCCGGACTCCATCTTGAATTTACACTCGCATACGATTCAATATTTTACGGCCTCGTATATTGACACGAAATTTATTTCACAATCGGTACCCGTATATTATCAAATCACAGGGATTATGAAAGATATAAGTTGGTATGACAGTTGGTATTCTCGGTTATCATCGGTTATCTCTCGGTTATCGCTCGTTAGATGGGTTCCTTCCTTGCGGCGACGAGGCATGCCACAGAGGAAGCCCCCCACCCCCCTTCGGGGGGCGCAGACTCTGAAACAAACACGGCTCCGCCGCCGATGCGGCTTTTGGAAACAGGCGACACGTTTTTCTCCGTGGCGTGAGAGTAATGTGGGGCGCGGGGCGCCCCGTGCTTACCGATAGCAGTGGGGCACCGCATACGAATATCCATGGGCACCCTCCAGCGCGCGACCTCAAGTCGGCGTTCGCGGGATGCATCGTGGATGTAGGCCTTGCGGGGGGCGTGCCCCGTGCTTGGCGATAGCAGGGTCCCACATACGAACCCCTCACCCCTCGCGGGCAACGCGTTGTACAAATCATAACCTCAAACCATAAACATAACCTCAAAGTCTGGGGACTAGGGACCGAAGGCGACATAACCTCAAACCTTAAACATAACCTCAAACCTTAAACATAACCTCAAACCTTAACAACTCATGCCTCCCACCCAGCACCACGTGACTGAATGGGGCGCTCCCATTGGCTGCACGTCGGCAAAAGGGGCGTGGCCTAAAGGGAAAGTGGAGGGGGAAGCTCCCATGTTATTCTTATGGGAGAAAAACGGGCCCAGGTACCCCTTAGTCTACTACGCTGTCTGATAACGAGGAGTTCTGGCAAACTTAAATGCGTTTTCTTGTAGTATTTAACATAAACAATTATAATCTGAAGAGTTCCGGGCGGTGACATTACTGTGGAATGTTTAAATAAATAAATTCCGTCGAAAAACAATTTTGCAAGATGGAAACGTATGAGACGCTGTCTGATAACGAGGAGTTCTGGCAAACTTAAATGCGTTTTCTTGTAGTATTTAACATAAACAATTATAATCTGAAGAGTTCCGGGCGGTGACATTACTGTGGAATGTTTAAATAAATAAATTCCGTCGAAAAACAATTTTGCGAGATGGAAACGTATGACACGCTGTCTGATAACGAGGAGTTCTGACAAACCTAGTTGCGTTTTCTTGTAGTATTTAACATAAACAATGATGATCCTAAGAGTTCCGGGCGGTGACATTACCGTGGAATGTTTAAATAAATAAATTCCGTCGAAAAACAATTTTGCAAGATGGAAACGTATGAGACGCTGTCTGATAACGAGGAGTTCTGGCAAACTTAAATGCGTTTTCTTGTAGTATTTAACATAAACAATTATAATCTGAAGAGTTCCGGGCGGTGACATTACTGTGGAATGTTTAAATAAATAAATTCCGTCGAAAAACAATTTTGCAAGATGGAAACGTATGACACGCTGTCTGATAACGAGGAGTTCTGACAAACCTATTTGCGTTTTCTTGTAGTATTTAACATAAACAATGATAATCCGAAGAGTTCCGGGCGGTGACATTACCGTGGAATTTTTAAATAAATAAATACTGCTGAAAAACAATTTGGCAAGATGGAAAGGTGTGAGACGCTGTCTGATAACGAGGAGTTCTGACAAACCTATTTGCATTTTCTTGTAGTATTTAACATAAACAATGATAATCCGAAGAGTTCCGGGCGGTGACATTACCGTGGAATGTTTAAATAAACAAATTCCGTCGAAAAACAATTTTGCAAGATGGAAACGTATGAGACGGTGTCTGATAACGAGGAGTTCTGACAAACCTATTTGCGTTTTCTTCGATTATCATTGTATATGTTAAATACTACAAGAAAACGCTTTTAGGTTTGTCAGAACTCCTCGTTATCAGACAGCGTCTCACACCTTTCCATCTTGCCAAATTGTTTTTCAGCAGTATTTATTTATTTAAAAATTCCACGGTAATGGCACCGCCCGGAACTCTTCGAGTTATCATTGTTTATGTTAAATACTACAAGAAAACGCAAATAGGTTTGTCAGAACTCCTCGTTATCAGACAGCGTCTCATACGTTTCCATCTTGCAAAATTGTTTTTCGACGGAATTTATTTATTTAAACATTCCACGGTAACGTCACCGCCCGGAACTCTTAGGCTTATCATTGTTTGTGTTAAATACTATAAGAAAACGCAAATAGGTTTGTCAGAACTCCTCGTTATCAGACAGCGTCTCATACGTTTCCATCTTGCAAAATTGTTTTTCGACGGAATTTATTTATTTAAACATTCCACGGTAATGTCACCGCCGGAACTCTTAGGTTTATCATTGTTTATGTTAAATACTACAAGAAAACGCTTTTAGGTTTGTCATAACTCCTCGTTATCAGACAGCGTCTCACACCTTTCCATCTTGCCAAATTGTTTTTCAGCAGTATTTATTTATTTAAAAATTCCACGGTAATGGCACCGCCCGGAACTCTTCGGATTATCATTGTTTATGTTAAATACTACAAGAAAACGCAAATAGGTTTGTCAGAACTCCTCGTTATCAGACAGCGTCTCGTACGTTTCCATCTTGCAAAATTGTTTTTCGACGGAATTTATTTATTTAAACATTCCACGGTAATGTCACCGCCCGGAACTCTTAGGTTTATCATTGTTTATGTTAAATACTACAAGAAAACGCTTTTAGGTTTGTCAGAACTCCTCGTTATCAGACAGCGTCTCACACCTTTCCATCTTGCCAAATTGTTTTTCAGCAGTATTTATTTATTTAAAAATTCCACGGTAATGGCACCGCCCGGAACTCTTCGGATTATCATTGTTTATGTTAAATACTACAAGAAAACGTAAATAGGTCTGTCAGAACTCCTCGTTATCAGACAGCGTCTCATACGTTTCTATCTTGCAAAATTGTTTTTCGACGGAATTTATTTATTTAAACAATCCACGGTAATGTCACCGCCCGGAACTCTTAGGATTATCATTGTTTATGTTAAATACTACAAGAAAACGCAAATAGGTTTGTCAGAACTCCTCGTTATCAGACAGCGTCTCATACGTTTCCATCTTGCAAAATTGTTTTTCGACGGAATTTATTTATTTAAAAATTCCACGGTAATGGCACCGCCGGGAACTCTTCGGATTATCATTGTTTATGTTAAATACTACAAGAAAACGCAAATAGGTTTGTCAGAACTCCTCGTTATCAGACAGCGTCTCATACGTTTCCATCTTGCAAAATTGTTTTTCGACGGAATTTATTTATTTAAACATTCCACGGTAATGTCACCGCCCGGAACTCTTCGGATTATCATTGTTTATGTTAAATACTACAAGAAAACGCATTTAAGTTTGCCAGAACTCCTCGTTATCAGACAGCATCTCATACGTTTCCATCTTGCAAAATTGTTTTTCGACGGAATTTATTTATTTAAACATTCCACGGTAATGTCACCGCCCGGAACTCTTAGGATTATCATTGTTTATGTTAAATACTACAAGAAAACGCAAATAGGTTTGTCAGAACTCCTCGTTATCAGACAGCGTGTCATACGTTTCCATCTTGCAAAATTGTTTTTCGACGGAATTTATTTATTTAAACATTCCACGGTAATGTCACCGCCCGGAACTCTTAGGATTATCATTGTTTATGTTAAATACTACAAGAAAACGCAAATAGGTTTGTCAGAACTCCTCGTTATCAGACAGCGTGTCATACGTTTCCATCTTGCAAAATTGTTTTTCGACGGAATTTATTTATTTAAACATTCCACGGTAATGTCACCGCCCGGAACTCTTAGAATTATCATTGTTTATGTTAAATACTACAAGAAAACGCTTTTAGGTTTGTCAGAACTCCTCGTTATCAGACAGCGTCTCACACCTTTCCATCTTGCCAAATTGTTTTTCAGCAGTATTTATTTATTTAAAAATTCCACGGTAATGGCACCTCCCGGAACTCTTCGGATTATCATTGTTTATGTTAAATACTACAAGAAAACGCAAATAGGTTTGTCAGAACTCCTCGTTATCAGACAGCGTCTCATACGTTTCCATCTTGCAAAATTGTTTTTCGACGGAATTTATTTATTTAAACATTCCACGGTAATGTCACCGCCCGGAACTCTTAGGATTATCATTGTTTGTGTTAAATACTACAAGAAAACGCAACTAGGTTTGTCAGAACTCCTCGTTATCAGACAGCGTGTCATACGTTTCCATCTTGCAAAATTGTTTTTCGACGGAATTTATTTATTTAAACATTCCACGGTAATGTCACCGCCCGGAACTCTTAGGATTATCATTGTTTATGTTAAATACTACAAGAAAACGCAACTAGGTTTGTCAGAACTCCTCGTTATCAGACAGCGTGTCATACGTTTCCATCATGCAAAATTGTTTTTCGACGGAATTTATTTATTTAAACATTCCACAGTAATGTCACCGCCCGGAACTCTTCAGATTATAATTGTTTATATTAAATACTACAAGAAAACGCATTTAAGTTTGCCAGAACTCCTCGTTATCAGACAGCGTCTCATACGTTTCCATCTTGCAAAATTGTTTTTCGACTGAATTTATTTATTTAAACATTAAACGGTAATGCCACCACCCGGAACTTTTCAGAATATAATTGTTTACATTAAATACTATAAGAAAACGCATTTAGGTTCGCCAGAACTCCTCATTCCCAGTCGTCTTACTATGGCGCGTCATCACTTTTTGTTATTAAAATTGCTTTGTTTTGAATTTTTATTGCAGAACTCTTTACAAAACTGTTATAGAACTCTTCCTATTGCAAAATCCTATAAGATATGTGTATAAGAACTCGTTTCTTTGAAAGTGAGACGCTGCGTGAAGTTAGCGTCTCACTTTTTTAAAATTAAAAATTCCGGCCTAAATGGCCGGAACTCTTAATTTAAACTATAGGGAACTCTAGAACTCTTCAAAAGGAAGCGAGAACTCTTAATAGATCTTGAGTTTCCGCGAAGTGCGACGCCAGCTTCACACACACCAAGGTGTATGCAATATTTTCTCAACAATTGTAGAAGCATCCTAGACAGCCGCGTCTATGTAGCCGCACATAGTTGAAATTTAAATAGAAGATAAACTGTGAAACGGTTCGAACCCAGGGGTTGTACAAATTCTCATAATTTGTAATATTTGTTTGGCTCGTGTTTTACAAATTCTTATAATATGTAATATTTATTTGGCTCGTATTTTACAAATTCTTATAATTTGTAATATTTGTTTGGCTCGTGATTTTACTGTTAGTAACTGCTTTTGAAATCAGAATCGTGACAATTTTTTTTATGGGTAATGTGTCTGTTAGTAATTTTTGTTAGCAAGTAAAATACAGATATATGGATTTGATTTGATTAATTCTTATTAAAAGATTATGCAAGCGACAGGTAAATAAAATACAGTTTTGTTACTCAAATTGGACGTTATTTATTTAATTATATGTATTTAATGTTTCTCATTTTAACTTTTAAGTATTGATTGCACAGCTGCGGCACATTATGCACCTCCTCGATTTATTTTATTTTGACAACAGAGTTAAGAGTTAATTATTAATACTACTGTTGGAATTACAAGGTGATGTTATTACAAGATGATAAATGTCATCACTGCATAGAAATTGATTAGCATTTGTGTATACCAATGTATACACAAATGGTACGCCACCTTGTGGATAGGAACGAATCACATACATGAATTCACACAGTAAAATACTTCAAATGATGCACTTGAATGTATGTCATTATCGCGTGATATTGTTTGCATTTGTGCACATTGTGCACGTGCATACATTCATTTGATTCATTCATAATACTGAGATTACTTGAATACCGGAGCGATGACCAAGTTTATCTATAGCATTTAATGACCCAGAATATCATTGAATTATTTATATTGAAATAATTTAATCATGCTCCCCCGATGCAACTCTTTATTTAAATACTGATTGCAAATAATTTCGGCTTTAAGAAACCATATTTTATCATTATAAAAGTACTTGAATCAAAACTATACTTTACGTCATTGATTAATGAAGCCACAAGTTTATCAACGAAGGAAAGGAACGAATGTTATAATATTCACCTGTAACTACGAAAATATAAAAATCAGGACAACGTATAAAATGCAGTTAAGTTCTGAAACTGCGCAGTCTTCGCCGTAAGGAACCCACATTTTATACCTTTGTTAAACTTCGATATTTACGAGCGATAAAGCGCGGTAATATTACTAGAAAGGTTACATAATTATGAATTATTTACATTGGAATTGTTAGTAGAAAATATGTTTGATCAAATGTTTTGCGACGAAGGAAAGGAACCAATGTTACAATATTCTCCTGTCAGTATGAAAATATTGTCATGACAAAGTATAAAATGCAGTTAACTTCTGAAACTCCGCAGGTTTCGGCGTAACGAACCCACATTTTATACGTTTATTAAACTTCGATCTTTATCAACGGCAAGGCGCGGTAATGTCAATACAAAGTTAAACAAAGTTAAACAATGTTTAATTACAAAGGTTATCGTTAATATGGATAATTGACTTTTGAATTGTTAGTAGAAAATATGTTTGATCAAATGTTGTCCGACGAAGGAAATGAACGAATGTTACAATATTCTCTTGTCAGTATGAAAATATTGTCAGGACAAAGCATAAAATGCAGTTAAATTCTGAAACTCCGCAGTTTTCGGCGTAAGGAACCCACATATTATGGCTTTATTAAACTTCCGTCTTTACCAGCGGCAAAGCGCGGTAATATCACCAGAAAGATTATCGTTAATATGGATAATTGACATTTGAATTGGTTAGTATAATGTACATTTGATAAACTTGTGCAATGTATTCACCTGAGGGTTTAATGCTTAAAATCTGGGTCTTCGTAGAGCACCGTAACGATCTGCGGCTCGTGGAAAATCTAACTGGTTTTATTTAATTTCAGCAATCGAATTTATACTGTACCCCAATTTTCACTCTTTCATCCCGTCCCCATGCTAAATTGGTTTTCCGCCGCAAAGTGACGCCATCCACTTATCTTCGAGTCATCGAATTACGCATATTGCTCGCGCTTATGTATAGTGAAGTAAAACAAAAACTCTCAGTGTTTATAAAATTGTAGGTCAACATAATCTCACGCGTTCCGAAATGGGTGAGATCCAGGCCGCTTGATCTATATCCACGTGTGCCGACGGCATGAGACAATTATTTACGCTTTTTTGTTTCTACTCGTCCAATTATAGAATTTAATATTAAATATGGATTAGGTCCTTTTTTATTGTGGCTGGGGGAAGCTTTGCCAGCCTGTGTGTGGAGCTCTCATCCACTAAACCCCTAATCCACTTGACGATTTGTGTCCTACCCTGGAATCGTGATTATCATAAGGATAGGTCGTCCGGATGATTTCTCACCCTAGCTGTTGTCAGTGCTTCTTTTCATCCTTCTCGATAGTCTTTATAGCTTCGGATATAGCTATGGATGGCCTGCCATTTTTTCTCGCTGCTCATCATCTGGGTTGTTAGCCCCATTTCTTTGCACAGCATCGCCCTTTCCATGCTCCATCTTTCGCAGTTGAGAACCGCATGCTCTGCTGTCTCTACCTCGTTGCAGTGGGCGCACCTGTCTTCTGTCCTTATTTTGAAGCATTTAAGGTACGCTTTGAAACAGCCATGCCCGCTTAGGAACTACGTTAGGCAGTATTCCACATTCTCATGCTTCCTGTTGATCCACTCATCCAGGTCAATGATGAGTGTCTTGGTCCACTCCGCCTTGCCCGTTTTCTATTCCTAATTCCGTTGCCACTCTGCCAGGATTTCGCTTTGTATATCTTCCTTTTCGTTCTTTGATTTTTTATATGCTCGTCTCCTTTGTTCGACCATCAGCTGGATCGGGAGGATAGAGGCGATGACCTGGATGGCTGCTATCGAGATAGTGCGGTAACCGCTCGATACCCTCAGTGCCATGGTTCTCTGCTGAGATATTAGTAGGTTTAGGTATTTTTTATACCTTAAAGCTTCTCCTCATATCTGGGCTCCGTAAAGCATGAAGGAGTGCGCCACCATGCTTATAATTTTCTTCTTGGCAGCAGACGGCCCATGCGTTCGCGGCATGATCTTTACTAGTATCGATATTGCCCTTCCAGATTTTAGGGTTGCCTGCCTGACGTGTGCTATCTCATGGTTAAGTTATGGTCAAACCACACTCCGAGATACTTTAGGGACGCTTTCGTCTTGAGGGTTCTTGATTCAAGAGCTAGGGAGACCTCTTTCAGTTTCCTGCCCACATACAGAATCGCAGCCTCAGTCTTGCTCCATTCAATTGCTAACTCCAGTTCTTCGATTTTGCTAGCCGTTCTCTCAATTGCGTATTTTGCCAGTCGGATTAGCTCCCTCTCGGTTTTAGCCCACGCTACTATGGCCGTATCATCAGCGAAACAAATCACTCTTACCCCTATGGGCATCTTCATTTGTAGCACCCTATTGTAGAAGATGATCCACAGTAGTGGTCTCAGGATTGACCCTTGTGGTACTCCGCAATTAAGTATAATTACCTTAGTTTCGCCTATCAGTACCTGTGTGTTATGGAGATAACTTATGATTATCTTTGTCAACATCCGGCTGATTTTCATTACCTTTATAGCCTTTAGCAGTTCGTCCCACTTCACAGAATTGAACGCATTTTTTTATATCAAGTGTGATCAGTATGCAGTACCTTCTATTTTTCGTAGCAAAATCTTTGGCTGCGTTGACAGTTTTTTTTTACTTCTTCCATTGCATCGATGGTCGACTTGCTTTTCCTGAACCCGAAATGGTTTGGGTGTAACTTATCTTCCATCTCTGCTCGCAGTCTTCCCTCTATCATCTTTTCGAAAAAAAATCCCATGGAGTTTAACAAGCAAATGGGTCTATATTGTTGTTCCTCGCCCGTTTTCCTCGGTTTCTCGATGAGGACTAGTCGCGTTTCTTTCCACACATACGGGAAGTTGCCCTTGACCAACTCTTTGTTAAAAATTTCAAGTACTTTTTTTGGTGCGGCTCTGACAATTTCTTTGGTATCGTTGGTAGGTATAATATCTGGGCCGGAAGCTTTGTTGTCTTTGCACCTTTTGAGGGCATTTTGTAGTTCTTCCAATGTGAGTGGATCTACTTCCTCGATGTTAACGGTTTCCCATATTGTGGGTTTGTGTGAAGGGAACAGTTCCAGTGCAATTTCCTTTTGTCGCTCGTCGTTTAGTGTGGCTCTTTGTGCTAGGTTTAGCTTTTGTGTTACGATTTGGCTTTCGGTATCGCTTTTTTAAGTTTAGAGCTTTAGGATTAGGTCGTTACAACTGTAAAAATAAACGCACACCTTTACTGCTTTGGAAGTGAAAAATGGGATCCCTCAAGGAAGTATCCTGGGACCGCTATTTTTTTTCATATATGTAAGTAACCTATAAGACCTTAACTTTGAAATATACTGCTATTTGCAGGGTTATGCAAATAATACATCAAATATAATATGTGGACTAAACATAGAGTGGCCCCAACGAAACTGATCAAGAGTATGATTGTCAAGAAGGGGACTATGAGGATAAGTAATTATTGCGTAATAAAAATATACTTTTTAGAATTCTAGGAAACGAAAAAGGAAGGAAGCTTGCTTTGCAAGTTATTTGCGAAAAAGTACAGAACATTTCGAATATTTTACAACAACTCGAAAAAATGACAGTTCTTCAAAGCACTATTTTTTAAACTTTGGGCACTCAATAGACGTAGAATTTTATGGTCTACAAATTATTAATGTTATCTTTTACAGTAGAAAGCGTATCTTACGACTTGTTTGCTAAAAACTGAAAAATGCAGACCTACGAAATTGGGACAAACTTAAACAATATAATTTAGTAGTAGTTCAAAGTATTTATGACAATTTTCAGCTTTCCTCAAATTATTTCGAACCAATTCTAATTCTAGTCTAATTCCCCTGACCTATTGTACGAATCAATGTTTATGGGCCCAGCAATACAAAGAGCGATTATTGTAATTGATTCGGAGACCCCCCGCTGCTTTGGGCGCGCCCAAAATTTTCCTGGAAATTGTAGATCATCATTTTAGTTTTATACTCCTTAAACAATACGAGCACAGATAATTTTAACTTTAACTCACTGCATCGTTCAAGTAAGTGATTACATATTGTGTCTTTAGAAATAGGTTTTATTTTTGTATTTATGTAACGTCCAAAATGATTAATTAAAGAATTATTCAAATTACGGTGGATGCACCGGGGCGAGGGTTAAGGCTGTAGTTGTGGCACACACGCTACACGTAAAGGTGTAATTAGTTAATAAGCAACACGGGAACGCGTGTTCCTCTGCATAACTTGCCAGCGCTATAGATACCAAATGCTGATAATATAAATATCGACCGCCGTGAAATTGCGCGTCACTACCCTTCCAGTCAACGTGATGGAATTCTGGGTTGGCAATCAGTGGCCCATGTCTCTCCAAGCACGTGTCCAATGTCTTTCACTTTCCGGATCGTACCATGGAGAACGTTGATTGTTCGTCAAAGATATTACTTGGATTGTGAATTTTTTTCATTTGCGTGAATTTTGTAAGGTAACTAAAAAAGTCGTGAGGTTTTTGATTGTATAATATAAAAATTTATTAGAAACCAGTAATGCATTATTATTCATCGAAATAATTACCATCACATTCAATGACCGTTTCCCAACCTGACGCCCAGTTTTGTATACAGTTTTTCTAGAAATCACGGATTTTGAATTAAGAAAATGACGCACTGCATTTATTTCTTTAACTCGAGTTATGAACTGGATATGCCTATGCCCAAGAAAAGGTAATAATAACTTGTCGAAATGTCAGGAGAATGAAAAGGGTGTGATACTGTTTTCCATTCAAGTTCGGTAATCAATTTACTTTTGCGGTACGAGTTTAGCATTGAGTAAGAATAGCACCTTTTTTCGATTGATCAAAGAAGACTGTTTTTGGATTACTGCTGCTTATAACACTTGTTACATACGTTTTGGTATTTTTTTAATGCGTTACGTGACATTGTAAAACTATTACATCTGGTCAACTATGGAGAAACATGTTGCTAGGGATCTTGTCACTTTGTTTGACATTTCACATTTTTTCCTGACCTTTGCGAAATGGCACATAAAGTAGATATTCAAAAGTTCATTTATAACTTGGATGGACAGCTGCGGAAACAAGATATAATGAACAATTTTTTATGTGTAAAATATTTCAAAACACATTATAGCGGACAATTCGGGAATGTGAAGAGGGAATTCCATATGTAAACGTACCTAAAACAGGTCGTCCTCGGAAGTTAATAGAACTGCAGGTCAATTGACTAACCGTGCAATCCAAAAACGTGTCGACGTCGGCAACAGCCAGGAATTCCAATTGTGCGGTTGTATATTTGGGACATTTCTTGCGTTTTCTATATTTTAGTCTGTTTTTGCGATATATCGACAAATTTTATCAATCGAAACATGAAACTGACGGGCAAGTTTACTGTGGACATAATAATGGTGATTTTGGATTGCACGGCTAGTCAATTGACCCGAAGTTCTGTTGACTTCCGTAGATGGCCTGCTTTTGATAGGTTTACACATGGAATTCCCTCTTCACATTCCCGAATTGTCCGACATACGGAATTTTTTGAAATATTTTGCCCACAAAAAATATTCACTATATCTCATTTCGGCAGCTATCCAACTAAGTTGTAGATGGACTTTCGAATATCTTTTCGAAGGTCAGACGAAAATGTGAAATGTCAAGCTAATTGACAAGATCTCTAGCAACATGTTTCTCCATAGTTGACAGATGTAATAGTTTTACTATGTCACGAAAACCATTCAATTTTTTTTCCAAAACTTATGTAACAATTGTTACTCGCTGAATCTGTTCATAATTGAACACAGCAGTGATGGTTTGATCCGTTTCCAAAAACTCATAATGGACATTCCGGCTGCTGTCCACCAAACACACAATAACATATTTTTTGGGTGCAATGAAATCTTTGGTGTGTGTGTGTGTGGTGTTGGCTCAGTTTATGAGAACCAATGATAAGTACGCTTAGAATTAATGGATATTTCTCTAGAATTATAGACATTTTATTAGATGGTGTAAAATAGATTTAATATTTTTTGACTTATTGGTATCTGAAAAACTGGAGTTTCCAAAGATGTATGAACCATTTCGTTAGTCTCTGCTAGACGTAACTTTACATATTGTAAAATATTTATTTGTTTAGAAGTGGTTGGTATACCGAGAATTTCGTCGAGTGCTTTATTCGAAACAGACGATGCATTATTTTTAGTATACCATTCTAATTCGTCGCCTGGATCATTTGACGGTCGTTTTTCCATGTGCCAATCAAATGGGTCTTCCACATCGGCATCACTTGAGTTTACGATTTCTAATTCGGTTTCTGCGTCATGAAGTTCTATACGTGAAAGAACATACGTAGATACTTGAGTTGCTTTAAGAGGCTTGTACAGCGAAATTCGCGAATCAGTATCATTATAGTAGTGGATTTAAACTTTTACATATCCATTTTTGGCAGTTGTTAAACATTCAGGGGATATAGATCTGCTCCGTATTAATTTCGGGTATAATGATGTCATCTTCTAACTGAGAAACCGGATTTTTTACGACAGAAATATCGTAGCCATTAATTTTGATATTTTTATTTATATCGCTCGATCGTCTGTCGGGTTTCTATTAAGTCCGTATAAAGTTTTTGTTTGGTTTACACAGACTATTGTTTAATTTTAAATGACTGTGCCTCTAAGTCCTAAGAGTATGTCGAAGTATTCATGAAAGTCATGCAGAAGCACGTTAATGGTTTTGTTTGAATCGTTGAGTGCAAGGATATTAGCTTTGAAACGCGTGGTGCAAAGATTCTTCGTAGCAGGTATTGACAATTGACTTATGAAGATATATGCAGTGATATTACAATTTCTGAGCAATCGTATAAATACAAGAACCTCAAGTTAAATAAAGTTAGTTAGAATTATCAGAACGTTACTCTGCTTGACCGCTAAAATTATTTTAAGGAACAAAATGTAAAAAAAAGTATCAATATTTATTTTAACTGTAGAAAATATTTTATAACATTGTAATATAGTATATAACAGTATTCGGCCGATGTGGGTTATATAATACACGAGGTTGAGATGTGATTGAGGTATTGAAGTGTTGAGGTAGTGATATTGAGATCAACCGAGTCTGTTATATCTATATCCGGCCGTATGTTGTTTTATAGTTTTCGTGATACTAAAATAAAAAGGATTACATTTTGTGAAATTATTTTCATGAATCATTATGACATATTTCAAGTATGCTGTGGTGGTTTTGTAGTAACGCTTGTGAACACCAAAATAAATAAATATAACATAATAACAAAATATCAGGTAAAAGTGGTGAAAGTGTTTCTCCTGAATGTTATCAAGAAATTCTGGATGAAGCGATGCAGCGAGTCGAGAGTTACTGCCTGCGAAGATCAAAAATAAAAACGAAACAATATACGAAGAATTTTCCGATTGGAGAAAAATCAGGAAATTTGACGGTGCTAACGAAGACATTTTACTGTGCTATGTATCCTCACTATCAACAAATTGTGCCCAAAATAGTTTATGGCGTAAAATGTCAATGCTGACAACCTGCTTGAAGTTGTATGAAAATGTTGACATTTCTAGGTAAAATTCACACTCAATATGTAATATTTATCATGAAAATTAATATTATGGTAATATTATATAATATTAATAGGTATGGAAAAGTATTCACCTTTTTAAAACAAAAATTAGAGTCGTAAAAACCCAATAAGGCAAAAGTGTTAACAGAGGAATAAATTAAAACTTTTTTTTATGGAAGCAGCAGATGAAGTTTCTATTGGAGAAAATAATGTTATTATTTGGAATATATGGCGCTTGTAGACGTGAAGAACTTGTCACATTGTCTGTTAGTAATATTGAGGATAGTGGAAAATTCATAATAGTCACCTTGCAAGACACGAAAAAAAAAACTTCACTAAGGTTTACAATTACTGATGATACACCTTCCAAAGGCTGCGAGTTATACATGCAGCGCTTAGGCCTTCCGATTTACAAGGTCGTCTTTTTTTTTGTCGATTTCAGAAAAGGCAAGTGTACTAAACAATTCGAGGGTGTGCACAAAATAGGCTGAGTTCCTAGGAAGATAGCGAAATTCTTAAAGTTGGAAGGCCCTGAAAATTTTACAGGGCATACATTTCGAAGGTCGAGTGCTATTATGTTGGCAAATAATGGTGGTGACCTCACATTAAAGCAATTTTCGGATTGGAAGTCCTCATCGGTAGTCGAACAATATGTGGAAGAATCGGTCAGTAAGAAAATCAAAGTTTCTAAACAACTTTTTAATGCAGAACCACAAAATTCAAAAATTACTTACTGTGTAAATAATGATAAACGAGAAAATCCCGGAGAAAATTATCCTAGGAAAATTGTCATTTCAGGACATGCAAATTACTACTACTATAAATACTGTTTAATTTTATTCAAATGTTCTATTAAATATGTTGTTAAAATAAAGAAGAATTTATAAAAAAACATTGTTGTGATAGTATTGTTATAAAAAAATATCGTCCACGGCTATAAAATTTTAACAGCCGTGGCTGATATCAGTTAAATAATAACCATGGAGACTGTACCGATAATCTGTAATTACAATCAGGTATCACGAAAAAATGTTTATTATGGCCATATCGTCCTAATATTTATTTGGACGATATGTTTTTTACCGGCCAAATCCATTACGCACAACAATAGTGAAACGGTGTTCGACTTACGAGTTTTAAGTTTAAGTTTTAAGAAGTGATTTCAACACATTGACAATGCAGTCAACTTAATATTAAAAATAATTAATATGTCGAGTACGAATTGAAAGAAAAATACAGCACCAACAGTATTGATGCGTACCTGTGACATGCTAAATGTTCTTCCCAGGTTTGAACCCTGGAGCTTCCACTCAACAGTTGAACACGGTGCCGCTAATCCACACTCTCCTTAATTTCCAAATTATACGTTAATACGTAACTATTTCAAACAATAGTTGAACTATTTTATATTTAGGATTGATAATTTAATTATAACAATTGAATGCACTTATGCAATACTTTACCTGTACTAGATGTGTACGATAAAGTAAAATTATATGGAAACTTTCGTTTTAGTTAATACAAAAGTTGTATGGAAGTTGTATCCAACACCGCCCACGATCTTTACATTAAAATTATCACTATTTTCACATCGTCTATAATGAGCTTATTAAACTAGATAGTATTATTCACGATTCAATTCTACTGGTTTGTCACGAAGTTACAAGCAATTGGAATTTTGATGTATAGTTTTATACATATTTACCAATGAAAAACATTTTAGGTTAGAAAAATGTGTATTATTATTATATAATTTACTATAACAATATATTAAGTAATATGTTAGTTACTTAAGTTATTTAAGTATTAGTTATTTATATATTAAGAGCGAAAAGTGATCTTTATTGCTTGAACTCACTTTTTGCTCATAATACATACACATTACACATGTTTTCTACAATTACTTAAAAACATGTTAAATACTGTGCAAAAACAATGCTTTTGTTTTTACTTAATATATTGTTATAATAAATTATATAATAATAATACACTGGTTGCTATTGATGACGCGCGTTGTTTAGTTGTTATCGCGCGGCGAGCGATAAAAACGTGGCGAATGATAGTCATCGATAAACGTCATCATTTCGTTGTCAGTGTCGAGCAAAAACGGCTACTTTATTTAGTGATTGTAGAAAAAATTCATTATATAAAATGAGTAAAACGAATTCATTTTTAAATGCCTATAATTACATTAGGAAGTTTCAACGTACAAATGCAAAAATATAAAAAGCATAAACACATTAAGTTATAGTAATTACTAAAACTAATAACAGTAATGGATTGTAAGGGCCCAAGATATAAATATTTAATACGGAATCATATAATATACATAATAACAATGGAAATGAATAATACTAATTGAGATTATTGGGGTAATTTCGAAACATTTCATAAGCAAGGTGAAAATAATATGCAAGTATGTAGTTCTGATTACGGTTCCGGGAGAGCGTAGATGATTACTTAGTGTACTTGAGAAGGGTCGGTTATCAATGCGTTAGTTGTGGGTTCCCAGAAAATTGTACATAAATATTATGAACTTGAACTTGGCGGTGAGATAATCCTGATAATTGTTTATCTTGAAAGCGGACGTGCATATAGTATAGACTGTCATAAGATCGGGGGAATCGGGGGAAAAGGATTATGGGAATAATATGCAGGAAAAGAGTGGGATGAATCAACACAAGTATCAGTAAAAAGTGTATTATTCAAGTTATATTGAATAATGTTAAATAAAAGTTACATTCTGATTACAGAAATGTTACTACGAAATTTTATTAAATACTCGGTGCCGCTTTTAATGCGCGCTGGTGGGAAAGATAAAATTAGCATAAAAATAAAAAAGGTACTACGAAATTTTATTAAATTTTAATGCGGTGCCGCTTTTAATGCGCGCTAGTGGGAAAGATAAAAATGAGAAAAAGATAAAGAATGTCACTTTCCACGCTGTAACTACAACAATATATTTCAGGTTTTACTTGTTTCTTGATCGTATGTTTATTCGGATTATTTCGTAAGTAAATTAACAGGTCAATTTGTCCAACATAAATCGAAAAGTTGTTCCCGCAGTTACGAGATTAGGTTTTCTTCTGCATAATATTTCAGAGGCAGAGAATCAAGTCATTAATTTAAGACCATTCTTCATCTGTGAAAGGAATTTCTGTTGCAAGGTCAATCAAAGCTTTTCTGATGCATAATCATAGTCTATAAAATCGTTCCAACATGTCAAACAGACTGTTTCAGCTCAAGACAGTTCAGTCAATTTAAAAAATTTGGCGTAAATGAATTACATATTTTGAAAATTTGTTGTACATACTCTTAGAGTACAGTAGAGTAAAGTAGAGTGTAGAGTAGAGCGCTCTAGAATCGAATATCCGTCGAGTTTCCCCTTCCTCGGTGGTTGCTATTCGATTCTGGAGTACTCAAGAGTATGCACACCAAATTTCACAAATAAATAATTTATTTCCACCAAAATGTCTAATGTGACTTGGACTATTACTTCCGGCCTCTGTACCGCGCGAACTATAGCTTTTGTGGCAAACCGTGTAATATAAATTTTGTTAAAAATGTTGTTTCCATCAACTTTACTCGATATTAAAAATTTCAGGCGGTGCACCGTTTACGAGATAATTGCGAAAAATTGCACAATTTCGCCCTTTAGTTTTTTTTTTCAATATTAAGGGATGAAGCCTCCACCGGGGGAGGGAAACCTCAACGGACATTCGATTCTAGAGTACTCAAGAGTATGTATACTAAATTTCAAAAATATAGGTATAATTTATTTCCGCCAAAGCGGCTTTTTGAGGCTAATATGACTGGACTAAGAATAATTTCAAATTTTTGTTGCTATCTTCTTGGATATATTTCTTAGTTATGTGTCATTTTTAGTAGGTGAGTTTTTAAAGATTTTTCATCTCTTCGTACTTTTTTTAATGAGGTCTCAGTAATTGCGAACCAGTTGGATCTAAAATTATTGTCAATCCGAAGTCTTCATTTATAGCTTCGTCGCCATCAGTGTTAATGTTTTCATCTTCTTCTTCGCGGTATCATAACCATATACAGTCAACAGTTCTTGAACTTCTTCATTATTTTTCTTGTACTGGATACCAATACGGGCATTCTGTATTTCAAAAGTGTAACATAATTGTTAAGGGCAAAGCATCAGTCTATCGACTTTCACCATCACACTTGCTCCATCAGTGGTCACGCCGATAATGTCTTTTTGGAGGCCAATATTAAAGCTATTTTTGTCTTTTACTCGCAATTTTCTGCAGTATACGATCCACGAACTCGAATCAATCCAAGATTGAAATGTTTCGTCTCTACATGCACATGTAAGTCTAAGGCCCGTATCTATAGTCCGTACTTGAGCATGAGTACGACTCAAGTCGTATATTTGGTTGCGTATTTTCTATATACGTTTATGCACCAAACGCAACCAAATATACGACTTGAGTCTTTCTCAAGTTTAAGTACGGACTATAGATACGGGCCTAAGTACCTGTGATTATTTTGAGATTCGTGGAATGTTGGCGAACACTTTTGGTGTCGTTTTTCAAGTGTTACACATTCTTTCATCATGTCGGCTTTTACTGAATCAGCAAATTTTACTACCATTGATCTAATAGTTCTAGCTGAAGTGGGAAGCCGAAAACCACTTTGCGAAAGTGCGGGAACATTTAACAGTGTGAAGCCATATTTGGCAACCATACGCGATACCATTTTTTTTTCATTCAATTTTATTTAACGATAAATCTGTCAATTGTTTTGGCCTTTTTCTTTGGAACCACTTGGTCGTCTTGGCAGTCGTTTATTGCTTGCGACACTGCACTGGTTCAACTGCTCGCTGTTCTATTGAAGCTATGTTGCTCGCACCGCACCGGTTGCAAAAGTTGTGATCTTAAATCGACACAATGAAATGTTAACTTTTCAAATTGATTAATAATACATTTCGCATTTTCACCTTGATCGCGTTTTTCAAAGAAATCGCAAATTGTTTTGTTTCGCGATACACTTTATACAGGGTGTTGAATAATTTAGATATACAGTTGAACCTTGATACTAGAAATGTTACGTACGTGTCAGTGTCATTAATTACCATTAAACAGCTCATTTCAGCGACATTTTTTTGTATTTGGTGAGGCAAAAGTGTACCCCTAAAATAGTGTTGCAACTTTTCACGACTAGTTGAAATTGTTGAAAAGTTCGGAAAAGATGGAAAAGTTGGAAAAGTAGAGTTTTATTGGATCAGTTATAAATGTTGAAATGCAAATCATGTACATACGCATACACATACACACATTGAACATAATTTAACATTTTTATTTATACAGGGTGTCCTTTTAAGCCTTAAACGCTCCGGGTAGCAGTCTTCTTTAAAATTATCATGTTTGTTTTAACGAAATTCTGTTTTAGAGGCATTAAAGAGACACCCTGTATATAGGCAAACCAGTTTTAAACAACAAATTTTTAAAGAAACGATAAGTTTTTAATTAATGGAAGTCGGAGTGTTTGGATGAACCACTGTTAACCGAAGTATTTGTATCACCATGAAGAGTGATAGTATCGCTATCAGCACTTGAAGTATATTCTTCATCAGTTGAACTATGTTCTTCGTTTTCCTTTGCTAAAATTGGCTTGCGTCATTTAGCAGGAACATGCGATTTTGATCTTGTGAACCGTTTCCTAGGGACGGCCACAGGCAGATCAAAGCTACTTGAGCCAGATGGATCTTGATCAATGCTGTGCAAGAGTATCTTGGAACCGTGATCATTATTAGTGGTCTTCCCTTTTTGTGTCGTATCGTTTGTAAGCAGCTTCAAATGATGGCCGATATAAACATTTTTTCTAGCTCTTACGGTTGTTAAACGATTTCTACTTTTGGTATGAATTCGGTACTTGTATGTACTAAAAATTCTCTCGCTAGCTGATGTTATAGCCATTGACAAGATAGGAGCAACTGTAGACAGAGCGGATGTAGAACACATGCCATTCCACCAGACAATAGGATCCACTTTGTTAGCACATTTCTAAACAAATTCACGTCATTCACATCATTCATCATCCACATCATTCATGTGCTCTGCAGTGTTACTGATGGACTCAAGTCCATCAATATATTCCTCAGGTAACAAACTATGCCCTTTAAAATGTGGATCCAGGATGTTTGCCGCAAGATGAAATTTATGTAAACCGAAGTCTTTACGATCAGAGATCATATCCATAATTTTCTTTTCTTCAGCTTCAGGTTTGCAAATATTTCGGGAACTAATGAAGCATTTGGCTTGTCTTCCTCGATTTTGGTTGTCCATTTTCCAATGGGTTCTAGGAGATCTCTGGTGTTTCCAAGTCTTACCCAAAAAATATCATCATCCAATAGCATTGTTTTTGTATCTTTTTGAAGATACTTGACAACTAGTTCATCCACCGCCATAGTTTGCAGACAGTACCTGTTGCTGATTAAACTATTAAAGCAGCGTACCACTCAAGCCCACCTGGTTTTCACTGGTAACTTCAAAGCTACCTTAATATATATTTCTTTTTGAATGTTTAGAATGCGAATGCTTTTAATTTGTGGGAAAATTCTTCGATTTTGGTTGTCCATTTTCCAATGGGTTCCAGGAGATCGGAGATCTCTGGTGTTTTCAAGTCTTACCCAAAAATTATCATCATCCAACAGCATTGTTTTTGTATCTTTTTGAAGATACTTGACAACTAGTTCATCCACCGCCAAAGTTTCCAGACTATACCTGTTGCTGATTAAACTGTTAAAGCAGCGTACCACCGAAGCCCACCTCGTTTTCACTGGCAACTTCAAAGCTACCTTAATATATGTTTCTTTTTGAATGTATAGAATGCGACTGCCTTTAATTTTTGTGAAAATCTTCCTGCTTGATTTTTTAAACAGAGAATAGTATCCAACTTTATTATGTCTTCAATAAGGAGGTTGAGAGAATGTGCAATACAGCCGTAAAACGACATATGATTACATATCATTTGAACGACTTACGGCAATCCCAAATGCCAACATTTCCTACTTTTCCAAGATACAAGCGTACTTTTCCAACTTTTCCTTAAATTAATCGACCGAACTTTTCCTGGGTTGCAACACTACCCCTAAACACCGTTCCTGAATCATTTATAGCGTCGGTTTTGTCATCTAGAAGAAACATTTAATACTAATAAAAGTTTTAAACTAATGTCAGCTTTGCAAGATTGTCAAATGTCAAAGACATCGAGGTTATGAAAAACCACATTTAAACAATAACATTTTGAGAAAAAACAAATAGAGAAAACTGTTTTTGTCTATTTTTTTTTTGCAGTCAACTGTACTTAGGAATTTAACATGTAAAATCACTTTTATTCAATTTCCTAGTTCCCTGATTATTTTAGAGAATAACAAGAGTGAATAAATATTTTGAAATTATAAATCTACCTCATTACATTTACATCCACTATCGATGTGCTACCGAAGAGAAAATGTGAAAATGAAATGGTAATTAATACATGTAAAAATATCCATAGCCATGACAGCAAACAACTGAAACTTGTAGTTTCATAATAATGATTTAAAAACTGATTTTAGTCGATCATTGTGTTATGATAAGCCATTTCCAACACGCATTGATTAATTAAACTTCAAAATTAACAGTGTAATTACTGAAAGTTTCTGTTGTTCACTGTCATGGTCCATAGCCATGACAGGGTCATGAAGGGGTAAGACCATTTCAATTTCACATTTTCTCTTCTTGGGTAGCTCATCGATAGTGGATGTAAATGTAATTAGGTAGATTTCTGGTTTCTAAACATTTCTTTACTCTTGTACTTTTTCACTAAAATAATCGGGTAAGCAGGACATTAGGACATTGAATAAATGTAGTTTTACATGTTAATTTATTATGTATATCTACCCGATTCAACACCCGGTATACAGAGCGTTCAAGCAAGTGGTGTCAACATTTACACTGGGTACTAATGGGTGACACTAGAGATGGGCGAAATCGTTACTTTTGGATACTTGTAACGAATCGTTACTTTCAGTACGAATACTCGTTACTCAGTATTCGTTACTCGGTACTTGGTAAGAACCGATCGCGTATCGGATCTAGTTAGTAAAGTAACGATGTGCGGTATTGTACCGACTACCGAGTTGCGCAGTGTGCGGGTTTGCGAGCGTGCGAATCGTTCCTTTCGGTACAAATACTCGTTACTCAGTTTCGTTACTCGGTACTTGCTAAGAACCGAGCGCGAATCGGATAGTTAGTAAGTAACGATGTGCGATATTGTACCGACTACCGAGTTGCGCAGTGTGCGGGTCTGCTAGCGGATCTACGAGGATGCTTTGCAATCAACGAATAACGAGATCGGAGACGGCCATATATTCTATATATTAAAAAGCCTATATATTAAAAGGGTTCTAAAATTAAAATATTTATTTAAATATGAACATTTGTTATAACTTACACTATAGTTACTATTATAACTACATTCGTACAAAAAAATTTGTATTGCATATATATGAGAAACCAACAAACATAAATATAAATTAAAAATAAACTTCTCTATAAGTAAAAATAAACAACTAAATACAATTTTGAATATAAATAAAAGTAACGATGTATATAAACAATTTAAAAAGTCCTTGATTGGCGTTCAAAAAAATAATCTTTTGCACGTTTTTTGAATCTAGTCGATTTCTTTTTTCATTTATAATTTGTCCAGCTTTAGAAAAGATTCGTTCGCTTGGTACTGATGATGACACAACACATAACTTTTGTTTAGCCAATTTTGATAAATTAGGATATAATAATTCCCGTTTTTTCCACCAGGACAAAGGATCGTCTCTTCTGTTGATATTATCTTCGCCAGAAAATTGTTGAAATTCAATCGACGCAGAAGTTTGCAAACTACATATTGTAGATGAAACGTTTTTGTCAAATTCTTGCCAAATTGATGACATTTAAAAAGTCACGAAACCACAGCACCAGAAATATATTGTAATGTAAACAAAACTTATAAGCTTGCCCGGTAAGCAGTCTATACGCAAGCAATACTCGGTTCGGCTGCTCCCGTGCTCGCAAATCGGTGCCAATCGTATAGTAACGAGTAACGAGTATTATCGTTGGTTCGGATTTTCGCACTATGCGGGACTGTGCGGTTGGGCCGGTACTCGCGACCAATCGAATAGTAACGAGTAACGAGTATTTATATATTCTGGTAATCGTTACTTCGAATACTTGAATGTAACGAGTACTTATGTAACGAATAGTTACTATTCGCCCATCACTAGGTGACACTGTTAAAGATGAAAATCAAATATGTTTTGCAACGCTGCTGAAATGTTTCCTAGGACACAAGCAAATAATTTAACTAGATTTTTTCAAATGTCAGTATTTGGTATTATTTCGTTGGAACTAGTTGTAAAAGTTGACGGCATTTTCTTGAACGCTCTGTATAGGCACTTCTATTTAGTATTATTTATATTATATTATTATTTCTATTTTGGGGAAAGCACTAGAATATTTAGAATATTAGCGCTGATACTCGCACATTTGTATCGTGCAAAAAGAATCTATTCCTTTCAATTGCAATCTATAAATAAATCCCGCAAAACCGCTGATCCTGCAGTAATTATTGCGATATCTCACATGCGCTGAAATAATGCAGGATTGCAATCCCGCATTATTACTATATGGCTTATATGTAATATAATAAAATTAGCATTCGTGGATGATAAATACACAATTATTTGCTATTTACACGTATTGTAAAACTGTTCCGTCATGGAATCTGCTTGCCATACACGTGGGTCAAACATTGACGTGTGAGCCGAGCCAAGTATATGTTTGTTTACGTTCAACAACGGGCTCGCTCCAAGGTGAAACTTAGTAAACAGACCAGTCTTGAAACTACGCTGAAAATGTTTCCGGAAATCGCAGTGATTTGTAAAATGAAAATATAAAATGAGGGGTCGATTTATTGCAATTCATTCGTACGTTAAAAATAATCACATTATAATCACTTTCGGAATAAAAAGAGCCTTGGGTGGACAGCTCGATAGATTTTTTTCGGTTTCGATGGTGCGTGAAGTTTGCGGAAAGTTGGAAGCAGTAACGATCAAATACGTTTATTTTATAGCCTTACCTTAGTGCTGTTTACTTCCTATAATCCGTAGATCAGCCGAATTTCTATCTAAAATTTTCAAATTACTTCCGCAAGCTTCTCACCATGCGGAATGTTTCCTTGTCTTTGCAGTTTTCTAAAATATATTTGCATAAAGGAGTAACAAAGCATTAGTGCCGTCTAATGCCTCCGAAAAAACTCATTATCTTTAAAAATAAAAAAGTTACAGCGGATTAAAAATTTTCACATCGTGCGGATATTTCTTTTTTTAAAGTTTTCTATAGTGGATTACGTCATTAGATCGGCAAGCGCCTCATAACAGACCGAGAAAAAATATAATGACGCGAGGCATGTAGGCCACATCGTCGTAAGTTTCCGAAATTTGTTGTATACGCTTAACGATCGTTTGTCGTAAATTGTTTTTCGCACGTTCGCTTTTTTTCATTATCACCAGTCTGGAAATAATGATTTTACTGTGCGCGCGTGACAATTCCCGTGTGAGGCGAAGCGAATCTTATCTTAATTTCTCCGTTTTAGTATTCGTGTTTGAAATAAGTTTACATGAATTGTTAACTGTTTTGAAATTACTCAACAAATCTCAATTGAGGCGTTTATTTTAAAAAGTGCACACCTCCAAAAATCAGTTTGTGGTAAATTCAAAAAAGTTACAGTGGAAGTTGTCAAAGTACTGGGAAAATAAATCAGGCTATTCTGTTGTATTTATTTCAACTTATTTAAAAATAAAAATGATTTTATACAAGAACTGCGAAACAAGAGGGGGGGGGGGGGGGGTAGTTGAAATGTAACAGGCGTGTAACAGGCAAATGAAAAAAAAAATCATTTGCCTGATACACGCGACTTGTATTTTTTTTGACTTGTGTTATTTTTAAAATAAACGCCTCAATTATTATCAGTCATTTTTCGTGGTTTTATATTTAATTAGTTCATACAAAATATGGGCATTCTGATCCCTCTAGATATCCGATAAGTCTATAAGAGTTATTGCTTTTTATTTTGTACATATATTTTAGTGATACACATGTCCACTGTGCGAAAAAACAATAAGACAAACAAATAGTAAGCAATTTTTATTCATGTTTTATGTAATAAATCGACCATAATACCGTAGCTTAGTCGACCATTTTTTACGCCTCGTGTACGTTAAAGCACCAAAGAGACATTACCTATTAAATTACAAGCACAATTAAGCGACTATAATCGATTCAGGATACAAAAAACTAATTCGGTCACGTTAAAAACCCAGAAACAACTCCGAAAACTTTTGTCAAGGTCTAGAGTTCAAAGTTGATATTGCACGCATCGTATAGCGAAGAACTTGATAACTACTAACTAACTAGCTAGCAATTCTTCCACAATTATAATAACCCTGAGGAACGACAACGGGCGCCATCGATTCTCGAGCGTTTCAGTTTGAATAATTCAAGACGTAGCCGATTTCGGGGGCAGACATTTAAATTTAAACGGTCCGGAAATAGACGTGTGTCCGAAATAGTCCTCAAGGGAAGGGCGGTGGACTTGTGTTTAAGGTATCACACCTGTCGCTTCAAGAAAATGATATTAAGAGAGGGGAATTGTTACTGTTCGCCCTAAATGCAAAGAGAGACACGTTCTTACACACACGAAGGTAGTATTAGTTATTTACGTAACCAGTTATGAAAAGTGCTCGTGTAATTTGCAAAACTCGCTTCGCTCGTTTTGGCAAATATTACACTCGTCAAACAATATCGCATATTTCATATCATCTTACGTACAAAACTTTATTTAATTCTGTCAGAATTATTTAATCTACTATTTGAATAAGAACGTCCCTTACTACATCATAGAATAAAATCACCGTATACCTATTGTTTCTACGGAAACATAATTGCACTGGCATAAACAAATTTGTCGAGAATCTAAAATAATTCACAAATTTTATAAAAATGCTAAAAAAATTCCTCAAATAGTTGCCATGGGTAGTTTACTACCAGAAAAATCCAGAAATAGATACGCTGTAACCTACAAAAAGTTTGAAGCTTGGTGGGAACTGCAGTAATGTAATGTCTTTACATAATTACATTACATAACTGTGTGCGTGACAGTTGTGAAAAATTTTACGTTTCATAACGACAGAAATTGATGCAAAAATTGACTTTTCAAAACGGAATTAAATAATCGGTATTTACGGCACTCTTGTGGGTATTTTGCCATTAGGCAATAGTCTATTTGCAAAATTTTTAGGAGCGTCAAAAATGCCATCTATGGATTAGAAAAATAACAAGACACAGTGTTTTTATCTTAGTAACCTTGGTAACCATTTGTAAAACACCGCTAAACCACCGTTAAACCAAGGTTTATTTTTTAATGAAAAACACATTACAGTATTTTTCTGAAAATCTTATCACGCCCGTATATTACGCTTGCAAAATACAAAACTCCTGTAAAATACGTTGTTGTTTTAGTACAATACAATTGTACTGGAATGTTCTTTTTGGCGTTAACCTACCACATATTTTTCTGACAATGCAGTCAGTAAGCTCGCCTAAAAACACTCATTTTTAGAGTAATCGGAGAAAAAGTATACTATTTACAAAATTACTTGAAAGCTGAGTGCACTTACGCCTACTTACGTAGTAATTTCCAAGAATCGAAATAATCACCATGACATACTTTAGGTAGGCTTATGTTATGTTAGTTTTTTTTCCTGAACCGCTGTGATATCATACTTTCGAGAAAATGGCCGGCACTTGTTGTCTGAAGTTTTTTGAGGTATGGCCGCGGCCATAAAAAAGTGGGACAGATTTTTGCCTAGTGCGATTGTGGTCTAGCTGAAGATGACAAAAAAATGTGCAACTTTCCTGATAGACCATCCATTTTTAATTTCTCTATTATTTTTGGTTTTATAAGCACTAACTTGAGTGGATTTTTATTAAGTAACATGTAGGTATTTATGTCACATTGACAATTACATGTTACTTTTTTTTTTCCAGAGACGAATGACTTGAGTTCACAGCGCAATTTTAGACAACTTTACTATAAGACTTGTTCCCTTTTGTTTAGCCACGACCCTACATGTTTTATAAGTTTGAAAAGATTTTATTTTGTTTTATTAAAAGAAAATCTTCAAATTTCATTTTTTTTTGTAAATAATATAGGGAGTCATATGCAGCTGACATCAGGGTTTTAGTTAGTAATAACATGAAACAAGACTTAATGGGTGACCTAGATCTCTGTTTCCTGTTAAAAGAGGATGAAATTGGGTATGTTCTATTTGTGGAAAGTACAATTTATGAATATATCAAACTTTATGATCATTTATCATCCTTAAATCGGGCAGGTTATTACATTACACACATCATTTTCGATATCAACAATTTATTTAATAAAGTAACGATTCTACATAATGTTTGTATACCTAGAATAAATTTGGACGAATTATTTAATCTGTTTAAACTGTGTGGATTTGCCCAGCGATTAGACTTTCAAGGGCAACACTGCAAATTATAGCCGATCCCAGCAACCTTTCATCGTAATGAAGCGTATACATTGAAATTCCTTGGTTTACTCACCAAGGAACTATATTTGCATAGATTTATATGCAACTTACATGTAGACTGAGTGAATACCAAATTTTATCAAGAAATGCACGAACATTGCATTTCTTATACAATTACTACAAATTGTCTTCACTCTATTGATTTTTTAGTTCGTATTAATCAATATTAGTGTGCTCATATTATGTATTTGGCTCAATTTACAGTATGATTCAGAAATATCATGCCAAACCCTAACGGGGATGATCAGTGACATTACATAGGCGCCGACTTTAAAAGAAAAAGTATTGTTCCCCTCTCCCCACCCCCTCATGCGGAAGGGGAGGGGAGAACAAATGAGAAATATTTTTATTATAAACCTTCTTACCTCCCTAAAAAAACAAATGCATAATTAGTTGAAATAATGAACGTGTTAATAAAAAAACAATTTATAAATTATATTATGAAAAACAAAGTATAAACGCACCTAAATTACATCAACTACATAAACTATGTATTGATTGAAAATGTATTCCTTCGCAGTACAGATCTAGATATAAATTCATTTGCGATGTATTCTAGATTTAAAACTTTGGTATCGCTATTATTTAGATTTAATGTTATTACATTATTCAATCTTTCTTGAGTCATGGTACTTCTTAGATAAGTTTTTAATCTCCGTAAACTGGAGAAGGACCGTTCTGCAGCACAATATGTTACAGGAATTGTTGGTAGAATCTTTACAAATTTGAAATACTCCGAAGAAAGAGTCTTAATGCTATAATTTTCGGGCAATTAAAAAAAAAAACTCCACAACGTGGGTAAATGATTTTATGTCGGGATCAGGTGACCGTGAGCGTGCGCGAGTGAACTGTCTCCGAAACTGCATCAGCAAACAACCAACTAGATTGTCCAAATGGATATATGTGGATATAAATCCTGTAAGAAAAAAATAATACGGCTCAAGGTGCATTGTAAAATATGCAAAACGGTGTACCACCCTAGCTGCATAACAAAGGGAAAAATCGACACCGACCCGGACCATGTCTGCTCGGCAGAGGACGAGGAAGAGGGACTAATCAGCCTGGAAGCGGCGTTTATCCAGGCGGAGTCACTCCAAACAGAGGTACACTACTTAAAACGTCTCCTAACTGAAAAAGACGAAAAAGAGAACATTATGAAACTAAACAATCAGTTATTACAAGAAAAGCTATTCCACTTGGAAGCTAGGTTAGAATCTAAACAACACACAAGCTACAATCAACTCCCAAAACTATCACTAAATGAACCGCCACGGAAGGAACCTGTAAACACACTTAACCCATCAACTTCGGCCACTGGCCGTCAGAGGTCAAATTCCACTACGAGTCAATCATATGCCGCTAAAACTGCCGCCACACGACAGAAGGATCACCAAATTCAACCAAATACGGAACAACACGGCGGAGTAGAGCGCCACCGCTCCTCAACGTCAATCAACAATTATGATGACCCCAGCGACTCCATAACAACTGCACAACACCCGGCTGGTTCATCCCAAGTAAAGAATAATACACAACGCCCCAAAAGGACAACACAACCAAAACAGAAAAACATTGGGAACGCTGATACCGGGAGCGAAGAAGGTTTCTGCGGCGTCCAGCGCAAAGTATGGCTCTACATCTACAGAGTCAAAAGGTCTGTCACAACTGATATATTGTTAAAATTTCTTCAAAATAAGAAACTACAAAACGCTGAGTTTGAGGTACTAGAACTACAAACTAAACAAACCCAAAATAAATGCTTCCGGGTAGGAGCGAATATAGCCCTCATCGATGAAGTGTATGCACCCGAATTCTGGCCGACCGGCACAGGCTTCAAGCGCTTTAACTTTAAAATCAACCAACAATACAATAATAGTTTTTTATCTCAGCAGTAGAAGCCAACTACTCCACCAATATATTACACCAAAATATGCAGTGTATTAAAAACAAAGTGGAAATCCTAGAAGCATCCATACAAGCGCTAAATATAGCAGTCCTTATGATTACAGAACACTGGGTGACAGAATTCGAGATATTTCCACACATTACAAATTTCAAACTCATCGCACTATACAAGAGGAAAACAAGTAAACACGGAGGCTCAGCCATTCTTGTCCACAATCGATACCAGGCGGAATCACTGGATGTAATCACAAACCTATCGCAAGAAAACCACATCGACATCGTTGTGCCACCACAACACATCGTTGTGCCACCTTACCAATTTGGATTCCGCAAACAAAAGGGTACAACACTCCCCATCACCATCGCGCTAAACAACATACAACACAACTATAAACTAGGCAATGCAAGTGCATGCCTAATGCTAGACATCAACAAAGCATTCGATAGCGTATCCCATCCATCACTCATATATAAACTACACGCAGTCCAGGTACCAAAACAACTCACCCTGTTAGTAAACGAAGTGCTGAAAAACCGCAAAAGCAAAATAAAAATAAATAATCATCTCTCCGACCCGTTTGGAATTGAACAAGGTGTCCCACAAGGTTCGCCCCTATCGCCTACATTATTCAACTTGTACTGTCACGATATATATAATGCAAACCCTGAATATTTCAACCCCAACTGTTACATCCTACAATACGCAGATGACACAGCGTTAATATCACACCATAACTCCATTGACAAAGCAGTAAATCAATTACAAAGCCTTATCAACAACACCACAGAATGGTTCCTTAATTGGCGACTACTACCAAACCCAGAAAAATCTCACCTCCTACTACATCACCACCGAATCGAAACTAATTCACCTTACATCACCCTCTTAAATCAAGACGTCTTCCCTGAATCATCGGTTAAGTATCTGGGAATAACCATAGACAGTGCCACCACACTACAAGAACACACGTCTTACATCAAGAAACAAATAACAAAACGAGCGAAATATTTCAACAGCCTAAGGCTAAATAACTCTGGCATAAACATAAAAACGGCTTCGCGTATCTACAAAGTCACCTGCAGACCACTTCTGGATTACAGCTGCATAGCGTACCTCAACTCCAACAAGAGCGTCCTCACCAACTTAAAAAGAGCAGAGACTATTGCACTACGTAAAATAACTAAACTGAGACACCCTCATAACCCAGTGCACAATCCATCCAATCAATTACTATACAACAACACCCGCATACAACCCATCCAAGAAAGAATAAAATATCTGTCACAGCGATTCATCAATAAAGACTCAAATAAAACCATCATCACTCAATTCACCCCAGCCACCACAGACATCTGGAAAAGAAAAAAACCCAAAGCCACCATTAAAGAGATACTGTATTCCCTGGAAATGGACTAAACCAAGGACAATGACCATCAAGGGCGGAAGGACTCCGGTCGATAGCCCTTTGCCAGGACCAAAACATCTAATACCATACCAATATATACATAAATATTACGAAATGTAGCCCTGGCAATAAATTTCTTATTCTTCTTCTTCTTCAGAACACTGGAACAGATACTAGACAAAATAGCATTAACATCGACAAAGTGTATACTCGGGGGAGACTTTAACGTCAACTTCCTTGACACCCAAAACACGACCACCATGGAACTAACTAACTTAATTAGATCCTACAACTTGTCAATTACAATAAGCACGGTAACGAGATACACCGTACAAAACGAACGCTGCATTGACAATATGATTACGAATGTTACCACTTATGAAGCCGAGGTCCAAAACCTAGACATATCCGATCATTATGCACAACTGATCAAACTTCATGAAACTGCACAGAAAACAGAAACCAAATATATAACCCGACGGGATATCACACCCAATAACATACACTTACTGAACGAAGCCCTAAAAGACCAAGAATGGACCACTACTCCTACAAATATACAGGAATCATTTGAACAATTTTACGACACATATCTCTCTTTATACAACACACACTGCCCAACCATACACAGAAGAGTAGTTGCAAAGACCGGGAAACTCCCATGGTTCACACAAGAACATAAGAGCATGAAACATGAAATAAACTTTTGGCACCAATGGTATCAGCGTCGCCCGAGCCACGAAATACTAAGCAGATACAAACATCTAAAAAAAAACCTACAAACAAAAACTACTACAGGACAAAAAAACGTATTACTCCAATCAAATAGCAAATTCAGACAATAAACAAAAAACCCTATGGAACCTCTTAAATACACTAAATACAAACATTCACAAAAAAAAAACAGCCAACCAAATAGAGACTCTGCAAGTTGACGACCAGGCCATTACCGACCCGCAAAAGATTGCCAACACATTAATAAACCACTTCACCAATATTGGAGAGACTATGCAACAATCTAACGAGCACTATAACACATACCAAATAGACACACTCCCCCATTCAATTTTCCTCACACCGTGCACCGAGGAAGACATTGACTCTGCAATAAACAACCTAAAGACGAAGCACGGTTTCGACTGCGATGATGTGAACACTTTTTTCCTGAAAGAAACGAGGAAACCACTTCTGCATCCACTAACTGCTATTATAAACAAATGCCTTACAGATGGCATTTTCCCCGACCGGTTAAAAATCGGCAAAGTAATACCCGTACACAAAAAGGGAAATAAAAGTGACGTGTCCAACTATAGACCTATATCTATCCTTCCAGTATTTTCAAAAATCTTCGAATCCATCATATTCGATAAACTTACATCATTCACAACTAAATTCAACTTACTATGCTCACAACAGTACGGTTTCCGCAAGAACTCTTCGACGATACATGCCATCTACGACATGCTCCATTACGTCATCAGCAATCTCGACATAAACAAGAAGGTACTGGCCATCTACTTAGACCTTACCAAGGCTTTCGATTGTGTATCACACGACATATTCTTAAATAAAGCGTACAAGTTGGGCCTCCGAGGTAATTGCCACGACCTACTGAAGTCTTACTTAACAAATCGACAGCAATATAGTGATATAAAAAGATACCAGAGAACTTACACCTCTGACAGACACTGCATCAAAACAGGCCTACCACAAGGCAGCATCCTCGGTCCACTAATGTTTCTCCTCTATATCAACGACCTAGCTGCTCTTCCAATACTACAACCAAAAAGGACAATCCTATTCGCCGACGATACAACTATATGCTCTACAAATTCATCAGCGACCAAACTGACCGAAGAAGCCACTGATACCCTGACATCAGTAGGTAGTTGGCTCACAGCCAACCACCTAAAAATTAACGCAACCAAAACAAACGCTATTCACTTCAGAGCGCCGCCAAGTGATATGGCAATAACATACGAAGGAACAGACATCACCTTCGCAGACTCTATTAAATTCCTAGGTGTAACGATACAAAGAGACCTAAAATGGAAAACTCACATTGCATCGCTTTTTCCAACACTAACCAGTTACACCTATCTACTAAAATCCTCAGTTTCGCTTATTAGCCACGAGGCATCCCGAAGCGTATATATGGCCCACTGCCAATCACGCCTAACATATGGTATCGTTTTCTGGGGATCCGCAAACAAAACCATCCTAAGACAACTCTTCATAATACAAAAAAGGCTCGTCAGAGCTCTATATGGGGCCCGCCCCTACGACTCATGTCGACCATACTTCAAGCGCCATGGAATCCTCACCCTTACATCACTATACATCTTAGAGGCAGCCCAATTTGTCCACAACAACCTTGGGCTATATAACTCACATCAAACAGAACATAACTACGACACAAGAGCATCTAACATTCGACTGCCTGCACAAAGGCACTCCTTCGCAACAACGTCGGTTCTAACACAACCCATTAAAATTTATAACCACCTGCCTCAGACCTGGAAACAAATGCATAAAAAGAAGTTTAAGTTTACACTAAAGCAATACCTAGGGAATAACTGCTTCTACGAGCTGGAAGAGTTCCTGAGCGACGACATTGCCAAAACCTCCGCTCTTACCCAATAAATGCCATATATTTCTATTTGTGACACATCCAATACATTGTATTTTAGCATATGTTTTATGGGAATAAATATATTATTATTATTATTATTATCACGTCTATTAATAAAATCTAAAAATATGTCTCTGTGCAAAAGAAATGTGTCGTAATAGAAATCATTTGGGTAATAATCTCTCACAGAAGCAATATTAATTTCCATGATAGCTGCCTTTTCCGTGTTTACCAAATGATTTAAAGTAGTTTTGTCAAATCTAGATTTGAGGCTTACAATTTTTTTTTATCAATTAGTTCGTAAAATATTTGTCTGTAGTAATTTCTGGCTTCGAAAAATAACAGAGAAACATCCTGCAACTCTTTATTGAGAATTTATGTTCTTTCAGAAATGAATATTATTAATTTTATGTAATAAAATGTTTTTCTCCAGGAACCCTGATGCCTTTGCATCCACATAATATCTTTCTTCTGGCGTATTTTCCAGGAACGTTATTACAGATTGATAATTTTCTAATATAGTCTTTAAACTTAAAACACCAGCGTGTTGGGCAAAATGGCTGTATAGATTTATTGCAATTTTCCCGAATTGATTTGAAGAAATCCAATCGTTTTGTCGGGTTTCTAATGAAATTGACCATTTCTTTGAAAATAGATAAAAAAATCTCTAACCTGAGTATTATTTTAAATTAGGCTTACTAAAAAATTTAAAGTGTGTGGCGTTGCACATACAAAGCACGAGGTTCATCGTCCAAAATTATTTTTTGCACACCTGTTAATTTTCCACCAACATTTGCTGCACTATGATAGCACTGCCCACGAAAATTCTGCAGGTTTAAGGAAAATCTTACAATAACACCTTTAATAATATGATAAAGTGTTTCAGAATTAGTTACTGATGTCTCATTTAGGCCCACGAAATATTCAAAAATTTCCAAATTATCTGAAACGGATCTAAAGCATAATGAGACTTGTTCGTTAACTGAAATATCGGAAGTCTCGTCTACTATAATTTAGGAGTCTATTTCATTTTTAGTGCGGTTTATTATTTATTTTTAATATCGAATTTTGAACTTCGTTATTGATAAGATCTCATTTATAATATCACGAGAAGTCCATTTATACTGAGTTCTGAATAAATCTATCAAAACAGTGGTCAATATCTTATAAATTTAGACAGCGGATTTCTAGGCTACATGCCTTTTGTAAATATTTAAAGCAGTAACAAATTGTTTAAATATTCTGACAATTTGCAAAAGAACTGATCATTTAACAACTTTTTTTTGCTATTTTTACAGTGTTATGCTTATTTTATATTTTAGTGCTTATTTTACATTTCTGTGCATATTTAATGCTTATTTTACATTTTTGTGCTTATTGGGAGCTTTTTTTTAGCTGATTCTGAATTGAAACGAAATTGAATTTTCATGCCGGTTAATGTAAGTGCGACACGTCTGGCTTATTTAGATGTATTTATTTGTATATGTATCAATACTTTTGAATCCTGCACACTACTATATTCATTGCGAGTCATGCCTAATAAAAACAAACGATTTTCGGAACATATTGCAGGGTTAGTATATTCGAAATAAATAATCTCATTAGTTCATTAGTGTCGTTACAGAACGCACAGTTTTGCCCTGTTCATTTCTTCCAAATCGTGTCGTCGGTACAGTTAAATTGCTACTTTCACAATGCCTAAACAAAAACCTACTGTGGAAGAGAGGAAGGATTACAAAGAATTAAAATTCGAAAATAACAAAATATTTTGCCGAGTGTGCGCAAGGACGGTAAGTTATTTTGTCTCAAAATATGTAGTCTATAATAATTTGATTCAGAACGATAAAAAATACAATATAATTCAACATGTCAAAACAACACTACACAAGGAAAGGCTAGAAATTTAAAAAAAATAACCGAAAATACAACAGACCCTAGTAAAATCTATGGCATCAACTTCCGGCAACAACGAAGAAAAATAATTTAATTTTTATTTATATAACACAATTATTGAATCAAACATTCCCTTGCACAAATTACAAAATAGTCATTCCGAACATTTCTGGAAAAATATTGCAATAGACGTATACCAGATTACTCTTCGCAAAAATTATATTGTATTGGTGTATAAGTAAACTAGTCAGAAATTAAAAATATAATCAGCGACACATATCAGACATGGTGTTACTTAATATCATCTAGAGAATTAAGCAAAACTAATAGCAATACAATTTCACAATTTATTAATTAATCATTGACCAAATTTTATTAACCGGATTGTAACGGTTCGAACCCAGGTATTGTACAAATTCTCATAATTTGTAATATTTATTTGGCTCGTGATTTAGTGATAGTACTTTACGTTATGTTTGATTTTTAAAATCATTATCGTGACAACTTAATTGGGTTCGTTTAATGGGTAATGTATCTGTTAGTAATTGTTGTTAGTACGTAAAACACAGATATATGGATTCAGTGAGATTTATTCATTTTGAAAGATTATTCAAGCGACAGGTAAATAAAATACAGTTTATCATTAAAATTAGACGTTATTTATTTAATTTACTTATTCAAATTTTGGAAAATATTTTGTTTAATCACTGCATGGAAATTCATTAGCATTTGTGTCTACCAATGTATTTCAACGCCACCTTGTGGATAGGAACAAATCACATAAAATAATTCAACAGAAGTTTACGAGGTAATATTATTTAAATAAAATGTATTACGATTTAGTTTGTTCAGGTTCAATTCTACTTCTACACACATCTATACATACGAGGGTTGTCCGTAAATTAAGGTCTCCAACGACCTACCGTTGCGACGGAGTGAGCTAGCTTAAATCTGACAACAGCACCGTGTTCTTTGCTTCCCCCTCCACTATTCTGGCCGGTCCCCACCTCGCTGTGACGCGTGGTCTTGGCTTAGCAGCCGGATGGAAGGGAAAATCGACGCTCCCGCCAAGTGTGAATTGCGTTCAGTGATTAGATTTTTGTGGTTTAAGGGGTCACCCTCTATTGAAATCCATCGCCAATTGACCGATGTGTATGGAGAAAAGTGTATAGACATAAAAAATGTGCGGAAGTGGTGCAGGGAGGTCGTACAAACGTACACGACGAGGCTGGCCTCGGGCGTCCATCAGTTTCGGATGAGACAGTGAAGGAAGTTGACAAACTTCTGCTTGCGGATCGGCGTGTGACTGTGCGAGACATTGACGAACTGATAGGGCACGTCTCTAAGACTACCGTGGACAAGATTTTGACGAATATTTTGTATTATTGTTTTATTTTGAGTTTGTTTACACCATGACAACGCCCGCCCCACGTCGTCCGCACCACGACGGATCTCATCGCCAAATTGGGGTAGGAAATTCTTGACCATCCTCCATATAGCCCTGATTTGCCTCCCAGTAACTACCATTTATTCCCCAACTTGAAACAACACTTGGGGGGAACGAAATTCTCAAGCAACGAAGGGCTGAAGGCAGCTGTCGATATCTTCTTGCGCGAGTCGGCGGGAGAGTGATACGACGCGGGTATGAAAAAGCTCCCGTAGCGACTCCAAAAGTGCATTGGTCGTGACGGGGACTACGTAGAAAAATAGCTAAAAGTCCAAGCTTTCGGAATATGTACTTTGTTTTACAATAAAATGATGTTTACTATGTGAAAAAAAAAATTGGAGACCTTAATTTATGGACAACCCTCGTACGTACATTCATTCATACGATTGATTCGGTTTGGTATGCTGAGATTGCTTGAATATCGTAGCGCTGAACAATTTTATTTAACGAAATTACGTTGACCCAGAATATCAACTTATTGAATTATTTGATTGAGCGATTTATACAGGGTGATCTATTATTTGCACTGGTAACTAGTTTTACATTATTCTACTGTCTTGATGAAAATATTGTCAGGACAAGGTATAAAATGCAGTTAAGCTGAATGTACTACGCATTGTTCGGCGTTAGGAACCTGAATTTCTACCTTTATTAAATTTTGCTCCACTCGCAAGCGGCACGGCGCTGCAGTGTAACTATACCTTTTCACGTTGAAATTGAGACCAATCAAGTTCAAATTGAGACCAATCAATTTCAAATTGGGGCCAATCAAGTTCAAATTGATACCAATCAATTTCAAATTGAAACAAGTTGACACTAAACCAAATTAAGTAGAGAGTAAACGAATAAAATTTATTATGACAACTTGATATTGTTTAGTGTCAACTTGATTTTGTTTAGTCTCAATTCGAAATTCATTGGTCTCAACTTGAAATTGATTCGTCTTAATTTGAAATTCATTGGTATGAATTTGAACTTGATTGGCCTCAATTTGAAATTGATTTGTCTCAATATGAACTTGATTGGTCTCAATTTGAACCTGAAAAGGTATAGATACGTTTTCTCATTAGTATGGCAATTGACTTTAGAGTTGGTTAATAAGGTGTACATTTGATATCGTCGTTCGTATAATTATCTGAGAAATTAATGCTCAAGAGACTTCGTCGAGCAGAGTAACGCTCTGCGCTGCTGGTTACTTCTAACTCATCTGAGTATGTGCCGAATTTCTGAGTTTATACTATTTCTCCTTCCACATTCTACCACCCTGGTCCCTATTGCTCTTGTTTTTTGAATTTGATCTCTATCTGCTCATGTGTACCATCCAAGGTCGCCATGTCGGTGGCGAGCTCAGCCTCCAAAGATGGGGAGCTCAGCCTCCCAATGCTCAAGAGACTTCGTCGAGCAGAGTAACGCTCTGCGCTGCTGGTTACTTCTAACTCATCCGAGTATGTGGCGAATTTCTGAATTTATACTATTTCTCCTTCCACATTCTACCACCCTGGTCCCTATTGCTCTTGTTTTCTGAATTTGATCTCTCTCTCTGCACATGTGGATCACCCAAGGTCGCCATGCCGGTGGCGCGTGCTAAGCCTCCCCGTTATCTGAAGATGTATGTAGTTTAAAATTTGAGTTGACGTTAGTTAATGCGTTCTCATTTATATCTGTCCGCTTCCTCTCAATTGTGCATGTCCGAAAATGCGGGCGGTTGCATGCCTTCTCGAGCCCTCCAAAACCTTTATGCGTATGCGTTTTTGTATTATACGTTTTTATTATAGAATAATTATATTTAATTACTATTAAATATGGATCGGGTCCTTACAGGATGAAGTCCCAACTAATAAAATTTTACTTATGCGTACTGATGCAGCAGCATATATGATATAAGCTGCATCTAACATGAAAAATGTCTATCAAAACATTACATTTATTACATTGTACCTGCATGGCCCAGGGATTAAATCGGATTACAGAAACTAAAACACTCCACTTTCTACTGGTTAACGAGATAAACAAAATGGCAAAAATATATTTATTAAAGCTCCTCTAAGAGTGCAACTATTTAAAGAGCGAATGCCTAATACACATTTGCCTCCACAACCAGTTTAGACCAGATAGACAAGGTTTAGACCGGTTTTGACAAGAAAATTGTTTTTGAGTTTGCACCAACCAGTAGCAAAGCAAGAAAAGATTGCCAAAGTGTTTTAAATGATCAAGAACTTAAAAATAATTTTGAGTTTATCAAAGCGCATTACAATATTGTTAGTCAAACAATTACTTCACAGGAAAAAGCAACGAATGCCCTTAACGGACTCGGAATTATTAACTCTTTTAAAGAAGCTATTTGTGGTATCACAGGAAAAATGGGAGAAAATACGAGGGCTGTTTGACGGAAGAGTGACTTTTTAACGAAAACGTTATTTTTCTGTTAAAAATCTATTTTATTTTTCAACATAACACCCTTTTAACTGTACACACTTAGCCCAGCGAGTTTACAGTTTTGTTTAACTTTCCAAAAAGAAATCTTTCGGAAAGTCTTCAAAATATGCATTTGTCTCGGTTATCACCTCTTCATTTGCCTAAAATCTTTTTCCACTCAGCCATTTTTTTAAATTTGGAAATAAGAAGAAATCACAGGGAGCCAGATCTGGCGAGTATGGTGGATAAAGCAGTAATTCGTAATGCAATTCAGCCAATTTAGTTGTAGCGATTGCAGACGATTGTGAGGGCGCATTATCGTGATGGAACAACACTTTTTTCTTCATCAAATGCGGTCGTTGTTTTTCAAGTTCGGCATCTAAACGTGTCTGCATAATCAGCATAATACTGGCCAGTAATCGTTTTTCCTTTTTGTAAACAATTAATAAATATTACACCTTTAGAATCTCAAAAAACTGTGGCCATGACCTTATTGGTGGAAAAAAGTGTTTTTGCCTTTTAAAAGGAGCATGTTCGCATGGAGAAATCCATTATTTATGGAGTATAATGATGTATCCAAGTTTCATCTACTGTGACATTTCGACGAAAAAAACCCTTTGAATTACGTTGAAGACGGCCAAACATTCTTCTGAAGTCTTAATGCGGGCGCGCATTTGATCACCATTAAGCAAACGCGGCAACCATCTCGTGGATAGCTTTTTCTTATTGAAATATTCATGCAAAATATTGTATCCCCGTTCGGTTGAGATGTTCACTTCATTAGCTATCTCACGAACTTTTATTCGACGATTGCCAATTACAAGGCCATAGAGTTTATTAACCATTTCTGGAGTAGTTACAGTAAATTATGGTTTCGGACGATCTGCATCAACCGTGCTCATATGGCCACTTTTAAAAGCAGAAACCACTTACAAATCATTCCATGGGATGGAGCAGATTCTGGATAATATTTACGTAACTTTTCCTCGGTTTATTTAATTGTTTTTTCACGTAGAAAATAATGTTTAATCAACACTCGAAATTATTTTTTCTCCATATTTACACAACAACGAAAACAGTTTTCTTCAAATAAGTATAAAACATAATCTATCTGTCAGATTGGTGCCAAATTTTGACAGTAGACCTCCGAAAGACCTCAGGAGCTATCAACATAATCATTATAGGGAAAGTGTTACCAACCTTTGAAAAGTCACTCTTCCGTCAAACAGCCCTCGTATAACAATCGAATTGGGGGAAGTATTTGTCAAAAATGAAGGCTTCCAAACATTGAATTCTATATAGGAAAAATTTTAAGTGGCGAAAATGTTAGTGTTTCGAAACCAATATGCCTATAGCTAATTTAAAATATGCGCCCATAACAAGCGTAGATGTCGAAAGAAGTTTTTCTGTATACAAATATATTTTGAGCGATAGAAGGCATAATTTTAAAATTGAAAATTTGGAGCAATACTTAATTGTAAAATGTTTTCAGCGGACTAGTTTTTTTAAATTATATTTTGTTTATTAGGTACCACCTAAGGATATTTTTTTCTTTAACTTATATGTATTTTTAAATCTGAATATTGACTGTTTTTGAATAACATAATGTTGTATAAATATAAAATTAAAATGTATTAAAAAAAAAGTTTTATTTTGTATTCTTCATTCCATCTGGAACTGGATGCTCCTTCAGTTATTGTTTTCCGTGTACGTAAGTGTATCAAAATATTCTGTATTTTTCCATGTTTTAAAAGTAAACTATGAATCAGGATTATTTTACTCTTATAAAAAGAAACAATTTCCTAAAAAAAAAATTCGTGCTTTTTTTATGTCATTTTGTGATTTTTGAGTACGTTAGTGCTTTTTTATGCAACTTGATATGCCTTTTAAGGACTTTTTTTACAGAATGTTGTGCTTATTTATCTGGTCTAGACGTTATAAAATCGCAAACTTTATTCACAGTTTTTATATAAAATTCAATCAATGCATTCTGTACTTGTTCCACCCTGTCCAATTAACTGAGCCGCTGGTGACTCAATCCACCCTCTCGTTTGAACATCGAACCTTTGCGCGTCCCTCACGCGAGTTTCATTCATCGTCGATAAAAATTGCGTACGAAACACCGACAGATAGCTCAGAGAGCGGTCTGTCGTGTTATTGCGTGGAGGCTTTATAACTTCTATTCTTATCATCCGTGCTCCGAAGATCGCGTTTACGTGTCACATAATTCTGGTAGGTGTCAAAGGGGTCGCGATAAGTCTGAACACGAAAACAGCAATATGGATTATCGTCCCGTGGTTCGTTTAAGTCTGATACACTTTTTTTTATGAGGTGATGAAAGTGGCATTTTGGGCGCAGAAGTTCGATGTTAGGAAGGCTTGGAAGTGAGAGATTCGCAATTCAGGTTCATTGGTGATAGCTTGTGGATTGGAAGCTTGGACACATGTAAGCGTAAATTTACTTCACTTCATTTCCTTTTTCACTTTTTCCCTATGTTTTTCGCGCAGGGCTTCGAACCGAAACTAAACCGAAAACCGGAAACAGGAAAAACTCGTTATTTTTGTCGGAACTGAACCGAAAAACAAAATCGGTTTATTTCGGTTCAGCACATGTCGAACGCGTGCGTAACACAATCTACTTCAGTTGTCATTTGCGGGTCTCGTAGCGCAGTCGCAACTCGTCTCGTGAAAGACCTTCTCATTCCTTATTCATTATGTTTTGTTCGTTCGTTTAGTCCTGAATCTTGATTTACAGATAACGTAAGTGTTATTTTTTTTTAAATTGTTACCTATTTTATTTGTTAATATAATATTTTTTCTTTCAACTTATTGTTTTCATTATCACTTGTACAGAGTGTCAACCAAAAAGTTCGAGCGCCGGTTGATATTCCCTCCACGTTAAATTATTCTCACGTTGGTTACACGAATATTTTTTAGACATTTTTGTTTTACAAGTGCTTCTCTGAAACCATGATGCACTAGGTATAATTTACAAAAAAATAATAATAGATTATAAACTTCATTAATTTTAAATATTAAACTTACATGACAAGACAATCTTCTAAAATAAGAATCTAAGCAAAGTAAAACAAAAATTCAATACAAACTCAGATCAACGTGGGAAAGCATAACGATGCAAACAAGAGCACATAATATACCTGAAGCAACATAAGTGTTTTTGTAACAATATCAAAATTTTGTTACCTTCCGATCACTCAACTAACGCGTTAGGCTCCGAATGCAATAGCTTTATAGTCCACTGGAGCACTCGACACCAATATCAAAGATTTGACAAATAATTTTACAGGAGTGACGAGTTACCACTGTAATTTGGCGCAACATATTTCATTAGTGCCACAGCAACAACGTGAAATACACTAAAACCTATGGCGGGAAATTCAACTCGTCCTCACTCTTTTTGGATCACTCTGTATAAATTTTAATTGATAATAACTTAGAACACTAGAAGAGATTTTGTCACATACACAGTGTCTTACACCGAAAGGTAGAAAGGTGGCTGATTAAATAAATACAGTGTCCCACGCCCTAGGGCCTTTAAAAGTTTATGGGGTTCCCAATATGATACAATTTTTTTTTTAAATCATCTCGGCATGGCTGATTTCGTTCTCCTCAGGTGAAAAACATTCAACCTTATATAACTTCCGGTGCTATCGGAGTAACCATCACCTTTTGTTTTTTAAATGGAACACCCTATAAATGTTTATGGCGACCCCGTTTAATTTGAAACATCTGTCGTAGAGGTCTCTGTACACGTATCTGTTTTACATTCTGAGATAAATATTAAATTCCAAGATGTTGACTTCAAAAAGACGTTAAGTAAAATGCTTCAATTTCTCTTACAAATAAGATACATACAGGGTGTCTACGCTAAACCGTTCGTTAAAAGTTTACGGGGTTGCCGTTGTACTAAAAATTTCAAAAAAATCCTCGTTACACGGTTGAATCAGTTGTCCTCATGTGAAATATTTTCAAGTTTCTATCACTTCCGGTTCCACCGGAAGTAGCACCAACTTTCTTATTTTAAATGGAACACCCCATATATTATTATATTTTTGAATTCCTCGCTTAAATTGGAACATATTTTGTAAGAACGTATGTACCCTTATCTCTTCTAGTTTTCAAGAAAAAAAATGTTATCTAAAATTTTGACCTCTAAAAGGTAGCCTGAAATCTGTCTATAACTTCTCTTAGGAATAAGATAAAATTATGAATTAAATTTATAATTATTGATAGAGGATGCCTCTATGAGTGACATAGTTAGAAACTGTCAATTTTGATAATAAGTGTTCATAAAATGTCAATATCTAAGTGCCCTCTTAAATATCCTGTAATTCATTTTTTTTTAATGGAATGACCCATTTTTTAGTGCATAGCACGATAGGGAGAAAAATTTACTACAAAAAAGTATAATACAACCATACTCCTAAAGCAAGTATTTTTTGAAATATTTCGAGGATTACTTTTTCGTCGCATTTCTGCAGGGTATAATTTTGCATGTCACAAGTGCACTAGAGTAGGCATGTGATATTCTTTTGTTTTATCGCCATTGTAATGCAACTGTCAAATAATTAAACTATTTAGAATAAAGTATTACAGAAATCAAAATCAACAAAATGAATCATTACACAAATCAACAAATTATCAATTTATTCTTTTTACATGGCAACTGTGATAGAATTGTTGTTCTGACATGTAGAGTATTCAATCAAACTTAGCCACATTTGCCGCCGATGAATAAATCAATTCCCCGCTTAAATTGGAACATATTTTGTAAGAACGTATGTTAAGTGTACATACGTTACCAAGAAAAAAAAAGTTTTCTAAAATTTTGATCTCTAAAAGGTAGCCAGAAATATGTCTTAACTTCTCTTAGGAATAAGATAAAATTATGAGTTATATTTCTAATTGTACCTAGAGGATACCTCTATGAGTAAAATAATTGGAAACTGTCAATTTTGATAATAAGTGATAATTGTGCATGCCATGTTTTTTCAAAATTGTCTGTACTGAAGATTTATCAACGCCTAAATCCTCTTGAGCACAGCGGATAGATGCTTGTGGATTAACGTGAAAATAGGTAAACAGTATTTCTTGCACCTTCTCATTTTCCATAACTGGCTCTTGTCGATGTCTTATTGCATTCACTTGTCCAAATTAAACAACATTTGATTCCAATCTTCCAAATCTTGTTTTATTCATCGGCGGCAAATGTGGATAAATGTGGTTTTATTGAATACTCTACATGTTAGAGCAACAATTTTATCGCAGTTGCCATGTATAAAAAATAAATTGATAATTTGTTGATTTGTGTAATGATTCATTTTGTTCATTTTGATTTCTGTAATACTTGATTCTAAATGTTTTTATTATTTGACAGTTTGCATTACAATGGCGACAAAACAAAAACATATCACACGCCTACTAAAGTGCACTTGTGACTTGAAAAATTATACCCTGCAGAAACGCGACGAAAAAGTAATCCTCGAAATTATTAAAAAAATACTTGCTTTAGGAGTATGGTTGTATTATACTTTTTTGTAGTAAATTTTTCTCCCAATCGTGCTATGCGATAAAAAATGGGTCATTCCATTTAAAAATATTGAATTACAGGATATTTAAGAGGGCACTTAGATATTGACATTATATGAACACTTATTATCAAAATTGACCGTTTCCAATTATTTCACTCATAGAGGCATCCTATATGTATAATTAGAAATTTACCTCATAATTTTATCTTATTCCTAAGAGAAGTTATAGACAGATTTCAGGGTACCTTTTAGAGGCCAAAATTTTAGAAAAGCATTTTTTTCTTGAAAAATAGAAGAGATAAGTGTACATAGGTTCTTACAAAATATGTTCCAATTTAAGGGTGGAATTCAAAAATATAATAATATATGGGGTGTTCCATTTAAAATAAGAAAGTTGGTGCTACTTCCGGTGGAACCGGAAGTGATAGAAACTGGAAAATATTTCACATGAGGATAACTGATTCAACCGCGTGACGAGGATTTTTTTTGAAATTTTTAGGACAACGGCAACCCCGTAAACTTTTAACGAACGGTTTAGCGTAGACACCCTGTATACATTCAGATACCGTTATACAAGATAACGGGGAAGCCAGAAACATAATAATATATAGGGTGTTCCATTAAAAAAAAGTTGATGGCTATTTCTGGTAGAACCGGAAGTGATAGAAAGTTGAAAGTATTTCACCTGACGAGAACGGAATCAGCCATGTTTGAATTTTTTTTTTCAAATTTTTATCTTATCGGGAACCCCATAAACTTTGAATGGTCCATGAGCGAGGGATACCCTGAATAACAAAATAGAAAATAAAAGCATTTGATATTCAAATGCAAAAGATATTCTGCAAATTTGGAACGACATTTAAAACGACATTACAATAATGCATTCGAAAATGTACAGCAAAAAAAGAAGACAAAGTTGAGTATGAAAGATGAAGCTACCCAAGTACAAGTGGTTTAGAAAATCGTTTACAAGGAACTTCAATGTTTTTTGCATACGTAAAAAGAAAATACAATATTTTACTCAATGTACCGCTAATTTATTGGCGCAGTATATTTTATACAGGGTGTTCAAGATAAGGATCAACATCATGGGCATCTCAGAAGCCGTAAAAGTTACAAAGGTCGTAAATTACAAAAAAAAGTTGTGCAATTTAGTGGTCAGTAATATGTTTTGAGAATAACAGAAATTTCCGGTTACTTCCGGAGATATTCGACGAAATCCGAAATCTTGCGAGTTCGTTTTTATTTTTTCTGCAGTTTTTTGAAAAGGTATAAGAAAAAAAGGCACTTTCTCATTGCCACATGTTTAGCTCTACTAGACTGCGTTTACAAATTTTCAGTACAACGTTTCGTTTCGAAGAAACAATCAACTTATTTTTTTTTATATGGCCTGTAAAAAATGTACACCCTGTATTAGATAGCATTTATAAACGTTGTCTTGTAGAGCTAAACAAGGGGCAACGAGAAAGTGCTTTTTGTTTTTTAAACCTTTTCAAATAACTTAACAGATTAACATAAAAACGATATCGCAAAATTTCGGATTTTCTCGAATATCTCCGGAAGTAAACGGAATTTTCCGGTTTTCTCAACAGAATATTACTGACTGCTAAACTGTGCAACTTTTTTGTAATATAACCGCGTACGTAACTTTTTGCGGTTTCCGAGATCCCCATGCCGTTGATCCTTATCTTGGACACCCTGTATACTGAAGTACCTAATGGGGAAATATCGTTATTAAAAGGTGATAGTACACTAGGAACAATATCAAATTTTACCTTCGAGGCACTAAAAATATGCTATATTTGGAAAATATTTCGAATAAATTAACTAAATTAAAAATAATGTTTGTTCAAAAGTATTTTTGTAACCATTAACTCCACGAATATTGATTTGAAAAGTTTTCCACTCCAATTTGAGGTTAACACACTAAATTAACACATGTTTTTATATTTTCCTGCATAATTTTATTAACATAAGTCTGTATTACTTTACAGAAAACGCTTTTTCAACTGTACAACTTTAGCCTGTCTGATAAAATAAACAATATCATAGTGTCGCTTACACCTTCGTCGCAATTAAAAAAAAATGTACAGATTTATGGTTAAAAAATCTATCTACTTGATGTAGAACTTTTTTTTAATGAGTATGGTTTTAAAATGTACACATTTGCTAGCAATCTCATTTCGAGTGATTTTAAAGGTTTCTATTTCAGGAACGTTATTTGAGCAATTCACGAGTTGAATCCTGTATTAAGCAACACGAGCCCTCACCTAAACTTAGTTTATAATTAAACCAGCAGTGATCAATAACACGAAATGTAAATTTCTTTGTAGGTGCATTCAGGTATATCATGCAACTTATTTGGCATTCAATTCTTCCCACCTATTGTTCAATTCTAAATATTCCACTCGACCTTTCTAATTGACATTCGCATATTGGTACAATCTAAAATTAGCAAACCCGTTATTGTAACAGATCTTGGGGAACATTTTTGTGGTTAAACAATATTTCTCAGTTATATGTACATTAATTAATTATTATTTTTTTCGCATTTCATACAATATTCTCCATAAATTACCTCAAAATTGCACAGTAATGGGCATCAAATTTTTGACAGGTTGATAACGTCGGCGATTATTTATTTGAAATATTATTTAATAGTTATTTATGTAATAAGTGTGTAAAATTGAGCTTTATGGCATGAGTTCAGATGATGTTTCGTGACGAGCGGAAGGCTCGTCACGACACATCTGAACGAATGCCATAAAGCTTATTTTACACACGCATTACATACATAACTTTTTGCACGTCATACCGTAAACAAGTACAATATAGTATTTAAAAATAAGGTTAAAAAATAAATCCTGCGCCATTCTGTTTGATGAAAGCTATTAATTTGCTATATTTTCCAATTTGCACATTATGTTTTGTAGCGAGGGTGCATTTTAACATTGAAAATATAGACCAAATGCTAGAGGGCTTATATTTTCTGCAAAGATCGGCAAAATATGCTAATAAAGTATTCTCTGAATACCTTCTAACGGTTCTAGATTCACACCACTTGATAAATTCCTGGTAGCGTTTTTCATATATTACCCTTGAATTTTTCGGTAGTAGTTCTAAACTAGCTATCTCTGCTTCCTTTACTACATCTGGTGGTGTGCAGCTTTCCGCATCGGATGTATCATCCACTTCCATGATGAACTACTATCGATGTACTCGTGTCGCGAAAATTTGATTGATTGTTCTGACAGCAGGTATTTCGATGACAGCGTATCATGAAATTACTTTATGCATTTGATACCACTTTTATGGTTGGATACAAATAAACAATGTAACATTTGATAAATGCCACCTTTTGACATTGATTAGAGTTTGTAAAGTGTCAACTTTTAAGATGAAAGTGCAAAAAATATTTTAAAATAAAATTATTGTATGGCACTCGTATTGTAAAATTTTAATCTTCTGAACTTGGTACATAACATACTAATCGTCGACAGTATGAAATATAGTCTACCCGACGAGATCTGACAATGACTCATGCTTTTACGAACAAATAATCGTGTTTTCTATGCTCGTTCGCATGTTTAAGGTAAATATAATAGAGTGAAATGAACTATGAAACGTATGTCAAATTTCGGCAATATGGAGCGATGCGTCGAATCCCATTCAACGAATCTACTATGAAAAGTTATAGAACGTCATATGGCCGCGAAGTACGTATTGCTAGGGTTGCCATACTTTAAAATATTAAACTAGGTCATCAACCGCCAAAACCTAGGACAATCCCGGCCATTCACACTTTCAAAAAAGAGGACAACTAGGACATTATTATATTACAGATGTTCTAAAATATTTATTGGTGGCCGCCACATAGTCGACGTTAAATAGGATTTTTTTATTATTGATTTTTCAAAATAACTTTTTGGCGTTAATTTGTGCTTGTCTAAAATCTTTATTAGCCCCTATCAGATATACCGAGTGATTTTTACTTACCTAGAAAATCTCGTTATTCAAAATGATGAAAACCGAAATGGTGCGAATTTTTGGAAATCACGCAAAATATCAATGAGAATTTTTTATTGCATGTCAGTAATGTATTTACATTTAAAAATAAATAATTTTTCTATTTTTCATATTTGTTTCTTGGGAAATTTTTGCAAGGATGTTTTGATTTATGTTTTGAGTTAAAATGAACTCGTAAAGTTGGCAACAATTAAAATTCTGAAAATTAAATTTTGTTAAAATTACTCCCTTTAAACTAGTTGGCAATAATTTATTACGCTCTTTCAACCACTGTATTAATGAAAAAATGCGCTCCACGTTTGTGTTGTGACTGGCAATGGCAAAAAATATCATGCCTTTCTTGCATAATTTTAAAAATAAATCCAGGACACCAATAAAATCCGTACAGGACCTTCCCCAGACTTCAAAAAAAGAGGACATATCCGGGAAAACCCGGGCGCATGGCAGCCCTACGTATTACAGTACTCATTTTGAAAAATTCTCGGCTGCCTCCTTGGTCGCCTCGTCCGTATACTTCTCATTCGTACTGTAATACGTAACTTCCCAGTCTAATTATGTAAATAACTATAATATAACACGATCTCATTTTCCCTTGCAGCATACACTATTGCACTTGCCGTCAGAATTAGTGTCGGACAGGCTAGCTAACGATTTTTTTTCTGAGAAAGCTTTGAGTAGAATTTTATGTATGAATGAATATTCAGGCCTATCAGATAAAAGTAAATGCGCATCGAGAAATAATGACACAATACTATAAATGACAGCAAAAAAAATTACAAAAGCAGTTTCAGCTTACGCCGTGTTTATAGACGTGCTCTTTAATAAACTACGCCAGTCACGATCAGAAAATAACACTAAAATAACACAATAGACGGTTACCATGTGGTAATAGAATCTCCAATCAACTAATGTACTTGTTTTTCTGTCTTGCAGAGATGGCTCTGGATTATACCTAGGAGGGTCAGAAGGATGGACAGGAGGCTTCGGCACAACGGGGTCGTCCTATTCTTCAGCCTGATAATATTCCTGTCCGTGTGGCAGATAATTACCGGACCTGGACCGCCCCTATTCTTCCAAATCGAATCGTATACTGTACCGGCGTACAATCTGATCAACCCAAACGACAGCTATACATACCCGATGAGCACCCTGAACGAGTCCGATTACACGCAGCTGATGAATCTCACAAATTTTTCCTTCACGATACTGAATACTCCATGCAACGAAACATACCCCTTGATAATCATACTGGTGCATACAGCCCCATGGAACTTCGCAAAGAGGAAAACGATACGGGAGACCTGGGGCCATAGGGTGGACGGCATCAAGCTTCTTTTCATGCTGGGCCAGGTAAAAACTGCTGATCTACAGAGGAAGCTCGAATTGGAAAACGATACCTACGGGGATTTCGTCCAAGGCACATTCTTTGATAGCTACAGGAACGTCACTTACAAGCACACTATGGTTTTTAAATACGTTATCTACCACTGTCCACATGCCAAATACGTGGTGAAAGCTGATGATGATGTTTTTATCAACGTTTACACCCTGGTAGACTACTTGAAGAATGAACTGTCGTTGCACGGTGCCAGTAACCTTCTTCTTTGTAATGTGCAGCCTCATGCCATGGTAATGCGGTCGTACCGTTCCAAGTGGAGGGTCTCATTCAACGAGTACTCAGATAAGTACTACCCTCCCTACTGCCCAGGATGGACACTCATCTATTCTAGCGACGTAGTGTTCATGCTTTACAGGGATTTACAAAACAGGCCCTACTTCTGGATAGACGATGTACTCATTACCGGCATCATCGCCAAAAGCCTCAACATTGTGCACACGTACAGTAACCAGATGCAGCTCGATAAGAACGATCTTTATGGTATCGTCCACAAGAACAGAACCTCCGCTATTAAGCCATTCATCTTTGGCACTGGGGAGCTCCCGGAGAACGAAATTAGAACATTGTGGAACTTCACAGTAAGCCATAGGGGTAGGGCTCTGGTTAGAAATCAAAACCATGTAACGACTATTTCCTAGAGAGAGAATATATATTTTTGAAACTATTTACATTTAAGGCAAGGTGCGCACGATTTTCAGAACTAGTCAAGATTATTTTTAAATGGGGTTTGTGTGAACTTTAGTTTGATCTTCGGTTGAAAAAGTCAAGCAATTAACAAATATTTTATGTGCTTTAGAGTAGGATATGTTCTACAAAGTAATAATTGAATGAGGTAAAGTGCTTTTTAGTACATAACACTTATTTTAAACTAATTTTAGTATTTGAATTCTTAACAAAGTCAAACATAAATGGATTGATACCATAATTTTATTATAGCAAAAACTTGATTTATCATACACTCAACAGATAAGTTGAATCAGGAACATTACATGACTGACACAACATCTCCATTAGTGACCTGGTTAGTTAATTAACTTTTAAGTAATCTTACTAATATTGATGCCTACCATGGTTTGCTTAAACAATATCCATTAAAAAATTATACTTCATTATCAAAAAATACTCTTAATTTGTAGATATTTATGCTGTGCAGGGGTTAATGGTGACTTTTTTAACCGAATCTTCTGTAGTTTCAAATTGGAGAGGTGAAACTTATTTTATTAAATGATCCAATGTTTGCCCATTCATGCTCAATTTAAATGTGATTCATTCAATGGTTTTAGTTAAAACAGCCAAACCACGATTTCGTTCGCCCCTTTTTATAGCGTAGTATAAATAATTACGTTTAGTTAGACAGCAAGAGATACGGAGCTGTAGCCTAAAAAGTAATGGAATGAACTGAAAGATCTCTACCGAAACCAGATTACTTAAAAAAAATGTATATGAAGACTGTTCAAATAATTGTAGTTGTAGCATTATTTATAAGATCATCATTGAAGGGACACTCGATTCGAAGTTGTACGCATACTTTATATAAGTGCCTAAAATTTAAGTGCAATGTTATTTTCAAGAATTACAAGATTTTATTGTACATTTGAAAGGTTTAAAGAACAGGCGAAGATAAGAAGTTAACCGAAACCTTAGAGATGAAATTTTTTTACAAGAATAAACGGAATTAGGATAAACAAAAAAGAGATGCCAATTTATCTATATATTATATATAAATATATATATATATACTACCTAATTAAGTATAAAAAAATTAATGATTACAATGGGTCCATATTAAATTAGTACCTAACGTAGATCAGATTATATTTTTGTCTCTTCTATATAGGATATTAAATGGGTAAAAGTGTTGGAAGACGTCGGCATTTCAGTTTCACCATGTTGGCCGTTTACCTTTAAATCTCGGCATTTCAGTTTAACCATGTTGGCCGTTTACCTTTAAATCTCGATACCCCAGTACAGTAGGATTTTACTTTGTTTATCGGTCGCCTTGGTGTAAACTGCATGTTTCACTACGTATAAGGCTGGGAAGGATGGATGAGTATGGGTATTATTCCTTCTGAGCTTTCCGTGTAGTTACATCTTTTACTAATTTTAACGTGAAGTGGTGGTACTTAAAGTAACAACAACTATTGTCTATGCAGAATAACTTGTACAATATGGGAAGTCTATTATCGCCGATTGAATAATTAACACCCTCTTGTCTACGCAAGACATTTAAGCTCGTAATAATTTTTATGTGTGTTCATTGATCGAGCAGAATGGATAACTTTTATGAGAGAGAGTTAATTCTTCAGTAACCGATTATGAAAACTAGTGCAGCTATTTTATGGTTTTATCTATTATGTTAACTAGGAATTAAGTGTTGAGTTTTTATTGTTAATTTAAATGATTTGTTCTACAAAAATGATGAATTTCACATTGCAGACAAAATATTAATGTTCTTACAAACACCGCTACTTTAGCCATGTATGGATGACCGACAAGGTCATAGTATGCAATGTTTTATTCATTCTTCAGGTAACCAATAAATGTCGTGCGATTTTTTTAATACAGAATGTCATAATATTTTTTAATCTATTATAGATAGTATTTGTTTATATAGTGTTTTCTACTTTAGCATGAATCGTATGAATCACTCTTCCATTTAATACATTCAAATTTGACGATAATCATTTAATTACATGTTTTACACGTTTATATGATTTGGTTACCTGATATATATATAGTATGCAATCAATGCTTAATTTTCGTACTTTGTGAGATAATTCTTAATATATTTTATAAGTTGTTCTGTGAAATTTTTGTACTTATGTATATTAGTGCCGGGTGAGCCGAAAAAATCCTCATTAAACTGCCATGTTATTATTGGTATCATCATTTGTTTTCGGTATCCCCGTCTAATGTAGATGCGGCATTTTGGAAATGCAGTTAGCTGTTGTGTTTTTCAAAATCCCATCCATTCTAGGTTGTTTAGCATGTGATAATGTACATATTGAGATTATGAAGAATGTTTAGATTTAGTTATTATATTGAAGATATAAGTACATATTAAAATTATAATTATATAATATATATATTAAAATGTCTAAAGATTACAGTATAGATATTAAAATTTCGATAAGAAAGGTATTGTGTGCATGTTGTCAACATTGTGCCAACAAAAATAATATATTTAAAATATAATTGTATGTTGCCTTGTCTATTTATACTCTATTAACCATTTACCTACAGGTGCAGCAGCAGATTATCATTGTTTATTTAGTTTATTATTTAACGACATATATCTGCTGATTCGCAATATATGCAATCTCCAACCCAAATTAATCGCAAATTTGCGAATTACAGAAATTGCAGAATTTTATGACTCAAATATTATTGGCCTAACTTGGATCAAATATGATTCCTCCGGAATGAGAGGTAAGTGTATTCTATTACTCTTCTATGAACAAATCCTTTATGTAACTTTATCTGTTTTTACTGCACCAGTTATGCAGCTAAGAATGCCTGGGAAGAGTCCAAATTCATATTTCTTCAGGATTACCTGCTGCGACACTATATTCCAGTATCTTCATCTATTCATTCTTATACTTTGGTAACACCTGTTGGATAACTCTAAATTGAAAGCAATAAGTCACTACTATATGACTATAAATATGAAATTTAATGTGTAGTACGAAGCAACTTTATTCGTAATGATATAATTTACGGCAACCAATCTTCTTTGAAGATCAACTTTGAATGACCATAATCAACAGATAGTACTAAATTTGATTCAAATAAATATTAAATATAGACTTGGTAATGTTAGAAATTCGAAAACCAGAAGGTTCAACCTTAATATTGGTTATTTGAAAACTAGCTGTTTTCCGATTTTCGTTGATAACGTTGATGCTACAAATAAATATACTTGTATCATACCTGCATCACAATCTTTGGTTATTGAACTAATAAGAGTTCCACAATGCCGTCTTTCTAGCAAGGCGTGTTTTAATATTGCCTAGTAACAACACATTTATTGACTAACCTTGATCGACAATTAACGTCAGGCAGTACTTATTTTTATATTTTTATTCAATTAAAATATTAGATGTATACCTACTATTGGTCGAAATGCGGAAACCAGAAACCAGAAGCTTCATACTCTTTATTATTGGTTATTTGGAAACTAGCAGTTTCAACCTTCAGGATTTCGTTGTTGACACTGACGTCTGTAGCAGATGACATTGATGCAACAAATGCCAACCTACCAGGATTAAAATTAACATCCACCCGTACCTACCGTTCAATATGAATATAAATGTTTCTTATTTTCTCTTTATTTCAACATTGTGATGCAGGTATAATACGAAATAACATATGATGCACGTGCACAAGGGCCTTTCAAACACATACAGAATTGAGTTGGGAGGATCGCATAAACTCCAACTATAATTTAAAAAACTCAATTTTTGTTATCCGATTTTAATTTGTTTTTAAGTAATAGATAAACTGGGCATGCTGTCCGAATCACCGTGCCGATAGCAACGTTAGAAGTAAAACGTCCGATATCCAAATGTTACTATTTCGAATTTTTTCCACCATTTAACTAAAACTATCAGTTGCATCAGTAGAAGAAGCGCCAATTTCGCTATTATCGGTATCCGTTAAAAATAATTGTCAAGGGGCAATATTCATAAAATGAATCAATAATTTATTTATTTTGTATTAAATAACTTTAAAAATCATTCTACATACAATGTTCATTGATATTGCTTCTGAGAGATAAAACTTCATATCTCACATGTGAGGGAAATGCCATTTTAACCTCGTGAGACTTATCAATAACAACTCAAGGTTGATGATGCAATTATCTCACTTATAATATTATATACTATTACTCGTATATACCGCGCCATCAACAATTATTTAGTTAAAAGAAACCCTTGAAATGTTGGAAGTATGCTGCAATTCATGTTAGGCGTGTATTTTGTAGGGATGCATATCCAAGTCCTTCAACATTTTTCGGCAGGTTCCATAATACTGAAACAGTCATAGCCACCCCTTATCTAAATATTTGTTGATCGCACGGTATATTGTTGCAAAATATTTAGAGATCTATCCTGTTCGTTTGCAAAGTATGTGGGTGTGCACAAATGAATCGGCTTTAATAATAACAGTATATGGTTTTATTAGGAGAAAAAGTTACACTTTGTGTGGTGAGTCTGTAAGTTTGACGGCCGAACTTATGAGACCGGCAAATACAGACGAAGCACACAAATTTGCCTTTTCTCCGAATAAAACATGTTACTTTTCCTTCAAACACAAGAATATTTTTCTTTAAAAATATATTACAGAAAAAAGGTGAAAAATACAAAACGAGCATCATGCCATTGTTTTTCTTCAAACGTCACAAACATGACACTTTGTGTCCTTGGACGCGCAAATTTAAAGAGTCACTTTTTCTCCTAGGCTAAATATTGTTTACTTTGTCTGCCGGCGGAGAAAAAGTAAAAAATACTGTCATAAGTATAGTTTTATTTGTGATTTTCTGTATTACAAAAAATAACACTAAATGTACAGCTAGTTAAAGTAAAAAATACTCATAACAGTTCGGTAAAATAAGCTATCAACACATTTTGCGAATAATTGTCCACGTTCTTCTCCATGCACCATTTAATGAATCTTCGGTATGCAACCTCATAAACACTTTCCGATTTTGTAGGCAGCAATCCTTCTCTAGCAGCTTGCGCTATTTGAGTAATTTCAGCTGGTCGTTAGGTGTAAACTTTTGATTTAAAAATTTTATTACTCACCTACAAAACAACCTATCTTTCAAAATTCAATTTTGATCAATTTTAACAGGAACATTCCCTTATGTGCACTCAATAATAACACAGTTTTGAACAACTAAAAACTGTAAATGACAATTTCTTATTGTTTTGTTTATTACAAATTCATCCATAGCAACCTAAGCTGGCATGATGCTGATTTTGTATTTTTCACCTTTTTCTTTAATATATTTTTAAAGAAAAATATTCTTGCGTTTGAAGAAAAAAGTAACATGTTTTATTCGGAGAAAAAGCAACTTTGTGTGCTTCGTCTGTATTTGCCGGCCTCACAAGTTCGGTCGTCAAACTTACAGACTCACCACACAAAGTGTAACTTTTTCTCCTAATAAAACAATATACTATTTATCTAATTTTATCCATTTTCAGAATTACAAAAGCTTGTCATGTTAATTTTAAATGCGATTATTCTCTCTAAAGCTTTCAAGCAGTTGTGTAAGAAATCACATCAGTTGTAGTTCGCTTGTGTTATTTCAGATTTTGCCTAAATGCAAAGTAAATCTCACTTATTAAACCGCACTTGGTCCTGTAATAAAATGTAAATGTATGCTAAATCTTATGAAGGCTAAAGTGTGTCTGTGTGTGTGTGTGTGGTTTTCACGAAAATTCCAGTACTTTTCAAGTTTTAAGATAATGAGTGCATAATTCAGTCTGTATATTAAGTTGCCTACGTTAGTAAGCCATGTTCTAGCGTAACAAGATATGCGCCTCGAATTTAAACGGTTTTACGAGTATTGTTTGTTTTGCAGAGTGTCTAACAAACAATGCGTAAAATAAATCTATTTCTTCGCATATTTTTACTTTCTCTAAATGGGGAAAGTATTGTTTTCATGAAAATGTTGAAAATGAAAAACAAGATATCAAGCGAGAAATCCGTTTTGAGGTGGCTCGAATTCATCGAGATAATTCTTTAAAATGCCAAAGAAGCTGCTAAACTGCATATTTTTATAGAAAACGGAGAAATATATGCCATTCCATTCCATAGAACCACTATATTCCGCAATACTTCATTCTCCTCTACGTGCAATAGACTGAAATATAAGCTGGAATTTATGACATCAAATATGTACTTAAATAACATTAAAAATTTTCAGTTCCCACCTGTGGATACTCGAACTGCAATGCTCACATCGGCTAAAATTTACATTTAAACATACCATTTACATTTAAAATTACATTTACATTTACATACCATTTCTTAAAAATAGCACATCGAAGCTTTTCCAATTAAACTCTTCCTTATGGATAGTTACAATTATTACCAACTCGCATGTAGTTGCAATAGTAATTGATTGATGGATGTTACCAATCCGGTATGGTACTGAGGCCAACAAAGAACATTGAATAGTTTGAAATGTTTGCATCAAGTCGTGGCATATCGAAAAATAATCGATAGCCATGATATAAATAGCTTGTGCTCTCTTGTCAAGTGAAATTGATTGGTCTGATCACGATTTTAATGCGTTTGCTGTAAACGTATTGGTTTCGCTCCATGTATACCTACAACATTAATTTTAGTAACTTGATCGGGGCTGATGTTATGCTGCTCTCTTAGATTTAATGTATGTTAGGATATTTTTTCATTGATATTGACGATTAATTAATTAATAACGTCGCCGGTAACACCTGAAAATAATTTGTTAATAAAGTTAATATTTATTATTCTGACTATTATAATCAGTTAGAGCCGATTAGACATCTCGATTATATTTGACGGTTAACAACAATCAAGCACTTTTGTAATAGTTAATTTTTCATTGGATTTTTAAACATAGGTAATCAGTGAAGTAGTTAGTAGTACCACATTAGATTTCGTAGTTAAATAGTTTCTGACGTATGTAGGTACACTCTAGTCAGATAAAATGTGGTACAATTTTTTTTCAGTAAACATTTATGTTGTGGTTTTACCTTTCAATGTCAAAATCGGCTGTTCATTTAATAATTTACTAAACATCAAATACACTTTTTCATTCATTCAGAACTGTTTTACCTTTTACTTATAATATTATATACCTTTAATTTATATTTGATAATTTAGTGGGTTGGCAAACATTAGGAAAATATATATCTTCTGGTCTGATCTGACATTTGATTTTATTAACAAGATTTAATGCTTAAGTGCGTCTTACAATAATAAAGTTTAAAAATTTTGATATAAATTGAGGTTGTACTACATTTATCCGACCAAGACTGTATTTGCTTGGTTATAATCAGATGAAATAGAATCAGATAATAATTTGAAATTGTAATCTAAGATGCAGAAGGCACATATAAGAAATAATAATAATAACTTCTAGTGTGCGTTGAGTATTTCCTGATTATAGGTAAAAAGTTGATATTAGAAATAATATGTCATCTAATCTTTGCAGATTGCTCGAAAGGCGTTACTAGATATACGAATTTTGGATTTGGAGCCATTATATCTACCCATCAGCGAACGTGGTACTTGGAAATATCTACAATATCTTTGCAACTGTTCATTATTGAACAAGATTTTTACTATTATGTCGTATTTACCCACTGAGCGACCATTCCTATAAGTTTCTAACTAGATAGTCAAGACTTTAAGGTCAACAGTAGATTGTAAAACCAGATCACAATACAAAATATAAGAATTACCCTATCATTCTGCAATGCCGATACACTGATTCGACACACGCTCCACTAATAGAACATTAACTAATCATTAAAAAAAATGTAATAATCAATAACGATACTGATACATTACTCTAATATAATCGAAGCCAACTATTAAAAGGCAAGCGCTTGTTATTAATTATTTAACGGTATTGACGTAATATAAAATACACCTGTTCAAACTCTGCATTATATATATAATTAATAATAAATCGTTTATAAGAACGATTATATTTTCTATTTTACGTATTTTAATCAATATACTTGTACAGGTAATGTTAATTACTGTAGATATAGTGATTAGACAATGTTGATAAATTCTAACAGGAAAATTCCCAATTGGGCGTGGGATGGAAAACCAAATACATAACTATAATTTATATTAAAATATACGTATAGATTAATATCCTAGATTCTTAGGTGGTTGGTTGTGAAATACACCTCTTGGCATACCTAATCCGAGAGTTGTGTATGCGGTAGTGAGGACCAGGGGCGGACTGGCAGTAAAATTTTTGTGTGGAAAAAGTTATTAGAAAATAAAACATGTCTTGTTTTCTACGTATATTAATATATATACAGGGTTATTCAAATTCGATTACCACTATGGGGATATCGGAAACGGTAAAGATACGAAGTCGGTTAAATTGGGGCAAAGTTACGTAATCATATGGGGAACAATATTCAATAAAGATAATTAAAAAAATTTCAATGATTGCTGAGATTTAAAAAAAAATGAAATTTTGCTAAATCTTATTTATGTTTTCCTGTCGTTACTTGAAGAGATATTAAAAAAATATAAATACATCTTTATTGCCGGGCTTTTTTTCGTTATTACACATATGATTGACAATGTATAACTGGTTGCCTGCATCTACCCGCAAGGAATTTCCTATGTGTAATTCTAAAAAAAAAAATCAACTCATTAGCGGCGTCGGTGCAAGCAACCTGTCAATTTTGGCATATGTTACACAGAGAGGTTATGTTTTTATTCAAGGCAATACACGAGAGTATAGGCGATTTACATCAAGGCGGCAGCGTCACGGTGGCGCATTCACGTACTAGCCTTGGGCGGCATTTGACGCTTCCAGACATGTGTTCCTATGTGTTTCTAGTGCTAAAGTGTGCGATTTGTTTCAAATTCGTCGACTTCTGCCGTTTATCGTACAGTTATCAATCTGGTGGTTATGGTTTAACATCAACAATGGCAAAATGGCCGCCCAAGGCTAGCCCAAGGCTAGTACGTGAATGCGCCACCGTGACGCTGCCGCCTTGATGTAAATCGCCTATACTCTCGTGTATTGCCTTGAATAAAAACATAACCTTTCTGTGAATATTAATATGATTCAATAAATGAATCTCGCTTACGATCAACAAGTGAAAACGATTAAAAAATAAAGAAATATTCCAGAAAAACCCTGAAAATAATCTTCAGAAATAGATACAAAAACTGTCATAGGACATTAATGAATTTCGTTGAGTTTCAGGGAGCACTGGTTTATTACGTGTGACTTAAATTTTGATGGTTTTGGTGAAGGATTTTGGAAATTTACAACTTTAGAAATACCAAAAAAGTCATTGAACTTTAATGAATTGTATTTAATTACTGTTTGTAATTGAAAAGGACACACTATAAATGGTGCCATATTTCTACAATTTTAACATTCTGTGAATATTAATATGATTCAAAAAATGACTCTCATCTGAAACATCGAACATTGGAAACGATTCAAAATTATAGAAATATTCCAGAAAAACACCCTACAAAGCTTCAAAAGCACGAAAAATATCATTTGAACATTAATAAATTTTATTGAGATTTAGATAAAACTGTTTTATTGTGTGTGACTTGAATTTTCAAATTTTGGTGGTGTTGGTGGATGGTGTTAATTTACAACTTCAGAAATACTAAAAAAAGTCATTGAATATTAATGAATTGCCTTTATAATTGAAAAGCAAACATTATGAAGGGTGCCACATTTCTACAATTTCATCATTCTGTAATATCAATGTGATTACATAAATGAATCTTCTCTGAAACATGAAAAAGTGAAAACGATTGAAAAATATAGAAATATAAAAAAAAAAAACACTTCGAAACATATACTCAAATGCCAAAAATCATTGAACTTTAATGAAGATCGTTTTATTGAATATGACTTGAATTTTGTAAGTTAGGTTGTTTTGTAGGTGGGTTTTAAAATTTTTTAATCAAAAATTTACAGCACCCTATAAAATTGTATACAATTTTGCAAACATTTTTATAGAGTATGCCGTCAATTTTATTTATTTATTTATTTATTTATTTATTTATTTAACGGAAATTTTAATATTATTTAAAGATAATTTCAATTATGAAATGTTTTTAATGCAAATAAATTCTGAAAGAATTTTAATCATTTCATGTAGATTTCAGAAAATATGAAGTAAAATTTCAATATCGTTTCCCTTCTCATGTTCAGAATATTTTTTTATACAATTTTCAAATTGTATAAAAACTACCAATAATTCGTTAGCCAATAATTCTGAAGCTTAACTACAGTTTCACCAAAATTTCACAACAAAAATATCAAAGAAGGTTATATAGCGAAGAAAAAAAAAATGAAACATCTGCAGCATCGAAAAAATTCTTAAAAATTGTTAAAAAAATAATCAAGATAATTGAGCAGTATTATTTGCAGTATTTAATTGAGCAGAATGTCCAAACCGATGTTTATCGTAGAGCTTGAACAGATAGCAAATAACACAACCATATATGACATTGAGTTCCTAATGCGATCGAAAATCAAAATTAAACAACCTCACTTCAAACGTGATATCCCTCAATGTCAAAAATGCCAGCACTATGGACATACAAAAAAAAAATCTGCAACCGTATGCCCAGATGTGTAAAATGCACAGGCCAACATATGACCAAAGACTGTCAACGTAAGGAAAAATATGAGAAGGTTAAATGCACTAACTCTAAAGGATGCCCAGTTAGAAAACAACTCATTAAAAAGAAATTCCCACCGCTAAGAACAAAGACCAGCACCACCGACGAACAGGAATCTAGAACCTTCCATACGTCACACCCGAGGTTGTCATATGCCCACAACCCAATAATGAAAATCCACAGCAAGCCAGCAAATCATAGTCAATACTGGTGGAAGCCAGCACAAAAATGGAGAACATGATGTCGATGTCCATGGAAAACATGGATAATATGACAAAAATGCTCGCAGCACTCATAGCCAAACTATCCAAATAATGCCCCAATTTTTAAAAATAGCTCTATGGAATGCCAATGGACTCAATCGACGCACTCAGAGTCTTTCTAACCGATCAAAATATCGATATCATGCTAATTACAGAAACACACTTCACCAAAAAAAAGCTATCTAAAAATACCAAACTACGCTATATAGCACACTATGCACCCAGATGGCACCACACACGCAGGGATGGCTATAATCATTAAAAAGTCAATCAGGCACAACGAAATTGAAAAATATCATATGCACTACTTGCAAGCCACAAATATAGTAGTAGTAGAATAAAACAGAACAACAACGGTATCCGCTGTTTACTGTCCACAAAGGCACAACAACAAGGAAGAACACTTTACGAAATTCTTTAATACACTCGGACCAAGATTTATCGCAGGCGGCGACTACAACTCCTAGCATCCCTTCTGTGGTTCTCATGAAACTACAACTAAAGGTCGACAACAACTTAAAACAATACTCGCCAATAATCTGCAAACTACTTCAACAGGTAAACATACAAACTGGCCCTCAGATCCAAGGAGACTTTTGTATAACAAAAGGCATTCCTGACAACTATTTACATGCAGAATCAAGCCTCGACCTCTCTTCAGACCACTCTCCAGTCATTATCACATATAGTTGTCACGTATTAATTAAAGCCAAACCAACATTCCTAACCAATAAAAGCACAAACTGGGGCAACTTTCGACATATACTAGATGCCCAGATATAAACAGACTTGCACCTTAGAACAACAACAGACATCGACAAAGCAGTTGAACAACTCCTTCCAGCCAAAATATACTATTTGATACATCCTGTCCAATTGCAATAAGGCAAATAATTGCTGAAAAAAGAAGTATACGCAAAACCTGGCAGTACACAAGACAGCCCAGTGATTGAAGTGAAGCAAAATTAAATAAAGCAATCAAAGACCGAAAGAAGCTACTTATAGATTTAAAAAATCAATCAATTCATCACTACCTATCAGAACTGTCACTCTCAGAAGCAACCAACTACTCACTATAGAAGGCTACAAGAAGAATTAAACAACCCAAAAAAAAACCCTCCACCAGGCAAACAAATGGCACCTGGGCCCGGAACGAAAGAGAAAAGGCGTATGCATTTGCAGACCACTTATCTAACGTGTTCCAACCACACCCAAGAAGTTGCGCGAAGAAAGAAGAAGCTCTAATACTCCAATTCTTGGAAGCTCCCTTCCAGCTGGACCTTCCCATCAAAAACTTCAAAGTCAGAGAAGTCACATTAAAAATTAGTAACTTAAACACGAAAAAGGCTCCTGGAATAGACCTAATAACAGGACATATGTTAAAATAACTACCAGCCAGAGGAATGAGACTGGTAACATACTTATTCAAGTCAATCCTGCGATTGGGAGACTTCCCCAACCATTGGAAGCTAGCACAAATCATCCTGATCCTCAAACCGGGAAAAGAAGAGGACAAAGTGGTACCTATCGCCCTATAAGCCTTCTCCCGGTACTTTCAAAAGTTTTTGAATCCGATTTTCTAAAAAGATTTCATCCTCTCCTAATCGAATGAAATTTATTACCACCCCACCAGTTTGGGTTTAGACAAAAACACAGAACAGTGGAACAAATCCATAGGGTAGTTCAAAATATAAATAAAATATTCCAGGAGAAGCAATACTGCTCCACGGCTTTCTTAGACATTAGCCAGGCCTTCGAAAAGGTGAGGCATGAAGGGCTTTTGTTCAAGCTTAAACAAAAATTACCCCACATTTTCCTCATGATCCTGAATGGCGCATAAAAATCAATGAAGCAAAATCAATCCACATCAAATATACGCTGAGAAAACAAACATGTCCCCCTGTTACACTAAATGGCCAAGTCCTACCCCAAGCTGATGATGCGAAATACTTGGGAATGCACACGATTCGTAGACTTACATGGAAAACACATGTATGGAAAAAAGGCTCCAATTGGGCCTCAATCAAAGACAAATCTATTGGTTAAGAATTCCAAACTTTCCTTTGCTAATAAACCCCTAATATATAAAGCCATTTTTAATCTAATATGTACACATGGCATACAGCTCTGGGGATCAGCAAGCATTAGTAATATTGACACAATGGAAAGATTCCAATCAATCTAAGATAAATTATAAATGCCCCGAGATTTGCGAATTGGATAATCCTGAAAGACCCAAAAATGACCTTCGTCAAAGAGGAAGCCACAAGATATTCTGTGGAATATAAACATAGACTAAGCGTGCAATCCAACTCACTGGCCGAAGAACTGCTGCTAGACTACTAGAATACTGAAAAGATTGAACCTTTTGGACATACCACATAGATTTCTGAATATTTGAACCCAGAACCTAGGTCGAATATGGTCCCAGTTCAGAACTAACAACTTTTGTTTACTTTTATACAGGGTGTCTCTAAATTATGTGGACATGGCTTAACCACAGATTACTGGGATCAAATGAAGACGATTTAACACAACTTATCTATATACAAATGCGTTTGGTTTAGTCAGTATTCAGCTTCAAAGTTAATTTAAAAAAAACAAAATTTGCTTATAAAAAGAGAACGTTTTGTGACGTGCCTGAAGGGCAATCAGCGCGTTAGGCCGCGGAGCGAGTGCAGGGTCCCTTCGAAGCAGTGACGAGGGCCAGGCTCTCGGTGTCAGAGAGTGGGGGGGTTAAAAAAGGCTCCACGTAATTTTAACCTCGCCGCTACTTCGTCGCAAAGGGGGGCTCCACTCTACCTGCGTGGGTTAACGGCAGACAGTCAGCGAAGTTCAGAAATTACGAACTGTCGCAACGGCTGACCATCTGGCGCCCACACCACCAGATTAAAATCTCGCAATGAGAATAGAAACTGAAAACTGAAAGAATGCTCGATTGAGAAAACGTGGGGGGCACAAAAAATAACAGGTGTGAATTTTGTGGTGTAATATATCTGCGTTTATTCACACAAAAGACAGGACACCGTGCCTACGCTTCCTGAAATAAATTCCTCCGTCCGCAACCCTATCACGCAGGGTTCACTATATTCGGCCGAATACCGCGAACTCGTAATCGCGCGATTCAAAGGGCCGTCGGAGCGACATGTTTCTTACAAAAGCGCAAAACACGTACGGCATGAAACACGTAACGCAAATTTTACACAAAAGAAAAAAACGATATATCAAATGAAATTAAAATAAGCGAGAACAAGAAAAAAATATATAGATCTGGCCTGTGTTCCTCGTGTGTGACTTCGCTGATGGTTCTGGACTCGGCTCTCGAACCTGGATGCCGCCACTAGCTGCGGTCTCCAGATAACTCTGGCAGCATGGTCGCTGCCCCTAGCCAAGACCTGGCTGGCTGGGTTACTTAGCCCTTACCCAAAAAACGCCTGCAAAGCACATGGCCTTAGTAACAATGGCCGGACACGTGGATTTACGAAAAGAAAAAAATGCCGGGTTTAATTACTTATTCTGATGTTGTGAGCGTATAGAGTTGAGTCGTATAGTATCCTCCCTTGCCTTGTACTTGGTGCCGTCAATCCCCTTAAGGGTGGTTAAATGAGTTCACGTTTTATATCCCGGAAACCGGATGGTGATATACCAATGGAAAACGGTGACCTCGTAGCACGTCCGCACTATAGGAAAGGTAACTAGTTTCTCCTCGTGGCAGCGTCTCGCGACGATTTTTTAAAAATCACACGCAGGACGGGAAACACGTCACGTCCAAAAAAAAAAAACGTGTGAGTATGGTCGCCTACGGTGGAGGTCTGTACGCGCAATTAATAATTAAAAAGGCAGTTTCCGTTGGAGGCGAAACCAGACCGTTACAGTTTACATTGTGTGACGTACCTGAAGGGCAGTCGGCGCGTTAGGCCGTGGAGCGAGTGGAGGGCCTCTTTGAAGTAGTGACGAGGGCCAGGCTCTCGGTGTCAGAGAGTGGGGGGGTTAAAAAAAGGCTCCACGTAATTTTACCTCGTTGCTACTTCGTCGCAAGGGAGGCTCCACTCTACCTGCGTGGGTGGACGGCAGACAGTCAGCGAAGCTCAGAAATCACGAACTGTCACAACGCTGACCGTTTGACGCCAACACCACCAGGTGTAAATCTCGCAGTGAGAATAGGAAACTGTAAAACTGTAACTGAATATAGAAAACTGTAAAGAGAAAACGTGGGGCGAGCAAAAAAAAATAACAGCTGTGAGTTTGGTATGGTAAGATGGCGTTTATTCGCACACACAAATCAATGACGGACACCGTGTCCTGCGCTCCTGAAAACAATACCTCCGAGCGCCGCCCTTTCGCGCAGGGCCCACTCTATTCGGCCGAATAAAATAAGCTCCTAATCGCGCGATTTAAAGGGCAGAAGGAGCGACCTTTCTCGTACACTAGCGCAAACACGTACGACACAATTTACACGTAGACGCAATTTACACACAAGAATAAACAGAAAAGTGGCCCAATCGAGCACACAAAAAGAGAAATTATATTATTGGAATTTTTATATCTGGCCTGCGTTTTCTGGTGGTCGTCGCTGGTGACTGGTACAGCTTCCGGAAGGCCGACGGCTCGCGTCGTGGACCTGAAGCTCGCTTGCGACCTCCAGCCAGGGATGTTCCGGCCGAGCGGGTTAGCCCGTCGGCAAACGCTCAGGTGTTATGAGCGTGTTCCCTGCCCCGTAGTCGATGCCTCAATCCCCCTCAAGGGTGGTTAGTTGAGAACCGTTGATTATTCCCGTAAAACGGATGGTGAAATACCTTATCTGCAACGGTTCTTCTGACACGATCTATCTCGGGCACGAGTCAATCTAGTTCTGCCCGTGGTGGCGCTTTACGCCGGTGAATTTAAAAATCGCTCACCGGGGAGACGCGTCACCACAACAAAAAAATGCAAGCATGGTTGCCTACCGTGTAGGTCTACACGCTGGTTAATTTATTAAAAGCCGTCTCTGCCGAACACTATTTTGGACCGTTACAAATTCCCCCCCAACAAAATTAAAAACTCCGGGAAGCGGATGTTTTTTTTTCAAACCCCCAAAAAGAAAAATAAACTCATAAAAATGACGAAAGAAAGATAGTACTAGTGGGAGTAACAATGTCCCGACACACTCGATGCGTAACCACAATCATATTCATTAAATCCCCCAAAGGGCTAAGCTAAATAGCTAAACTAGGGAGTCGTCGAAAAATTCCGCAATGCGGTATGTCACTCAAGGACAAAACACGAACGATCCCATAGAATACGAAAGTGTACTTACACCGTATGGTTTTAGACAAGTGACAGCCACTAATTACAATCAATCAAACTAACCAAACTAACACAACTCATAGCTTGTCACAACTATCCTAATACTAGACTGAATAACAATAAGAATTATCAACCAAAAATTCGACATACTCAAAACACACAATACGTAGTGGACATAAGCCTCCTAACGAGATACGGTTGTCGCCATAATACCACCCCCATTTCGGTAGCAGGACCTATCCGAACATACGACGACAACACCCAAAACACACTTAACCGTAGGTGTTCGAGCGTCGACTCAACTAACTACCTCTATTCCAACAATAACTATTAATTGACTGGCCAACATGTATGGCACCCTACAGTCATGTACCAAAAAAATAAATACCCAAAGGCTTCGAGATTGCCATTATAATCCCGCTATGCGGCTGGTCCCAAAAACTAACCACTATGACCCAACAAATGGCGAATCCCCTGATACAAGCAGAAACTAGGTCCAACAACCATTGATCCACAAATCAAAAAAAGTTTACCAAAAATCAAAATCACAAAAACCCAATCGAGAAGCGATGAAAAATTTTGAAAGTCCGGTGCACTTTGAACTCTGTTGGTATGCCTCAGAAGATTGTCGCAAAAATCCCGCAAGCGGATGGTTACATAGAACCAACACAACAGATCTCCCGATGCACGATCCCACAGGTTCTAGCATCGATACAATCACCACCAAATAACAAAGTATGGGCTACAAGATTGTGCTACAAAATTTGTGACAGCTTATGAGCGTTAGCAAATTACCAAAAAAAGTCATAAGGACATGAATTCAAAATTACTATTACAATTAATTAGAAAAAGTTACAATATTAACGCCAGAAGGGCTGGACGCGACACGAAAATTGCTACACAAAAAAGTTTAAGCGACGTATCCGTAAGACAAACTAACTTACTAACTCGTTGAACAAACAATAAGTCAAAACGGCATACGCGCCAACTATAGTAGAGTAAAATCATCGACTCACCGCTATGGGTAGCCGGAACAAAAATAACTGACTCACGTTATACAAATACGCAAAACAAAACAGTACGCGATAACTAACAAATTACAAAACCTACAAAATATATTGTATAAAAAGACGAGCCGAGTGCGAACAAATAATGGCCGTCGTCAGGATCTCGGAATCATTGGATCCGAATCCACACAAACTACGAAAAAATTAAATCACCCACGCGCTACTGCGAGCTCTCTAACGAAATGAAGAAGAAGAAAAGATATCGAATCGCAACGCACCATGAACATACGAATGGTCGTGGTCTCTAAGGAATCGTCATCAAAAAATCCCGTAACTAGACGGATAGTCTACGACTAACAACAATCGATTCCCGCACCCACGAGCAATCGCAGAGCTCGGGTGGTTTGGAACGAATCGACACCAAGGACATGACTAGATAGTCAACAAAAGAAAAGTGAAAAGATGGTTACCTAGGAAAAGAATCGAACACAGCTGCATAATTTCCCTTAGACGCAACCGAACAAAACCAGAAGGAACACATTAAAATCGCGTCATCGCTACGTCACGACGCGATACGCCAATTCTCGCCAGGGTACGGAATCCCCACCAGAATACGAAGATTATAAAGCATTTCGAAGTGCGTTGGTTATATTCAATTTAATTATCAAAAAACAGCTACTAAGAGCACCAAAAATAGAAATACTAGCCGTAGTAAGCTCGAACCCACAAAATCATACCCAAAAATCTAACTACCAATCAACCAAATATGTATGATCCGTGGTCGCCCGTTCACTATCTCACTAGTTTCCATAAAAAACAACAATAAATCTATAACCAACGAATATTAAACTAATTTCTACACTATAGTAGAAACTATACCAACAAACACTGAAAACAGGCCAGAAAATTCCCTAAATTAAAAATATTTAAATTTAAAGTTAACGTTAAAGTCAAAATATTTTCTTGTGTGTATTCTAAATTACCCACAAAACTCACAGAAATTCTCAACAACTGACAAAACAACCACCCCAAATTTTCTCAATATACTAAGTGCTGAAGGCTGATTAAAAATTTGAAATACTGTCAAATTTTCCAACTCCCAGTTCAGTTTCCTTGGCGTAAACTTAAGGCCTACCACAAAAATATATTCCCAATCAAAAGGGCACAAAAATAAACCAAAGGGCCAAAAAGTTTTCGCGAAGGGCTGAAGGGTCAAAGTGAAAATTAGTGCCAAAACTACCAACAACGCATAAAATTGAAAAAGGGCACAAAAATTTTCTAAAGGGCAAAAAGGGCCAAAACAAAAATTGAAAAAGGGCTGCAAAATTAATTAAATGAGGTCTATTTAAAATGAAAAACAAAATCCTGAAGGGCTAGAAAAAAATTTACAAAGGGCTGACAAAACCCTTAAGCCTCAAAAGATGTTAATGAGCTAAATAAATAAAGATACCAACGATAGCTATTGTTGCTATTGTTGCTATTGTTGCTATTGCCCCACGTTGGGCTCCAAAAACGTGTGACGTACCTGAAGGGCAGTCGGCGCGTTAGGCCGTGGAGCGAGTGGAGGGTCCCTTTGAAGTAGTGACGAGGGCCAGGCTCTCGGTGTCAGAGAGTGGGGGGGTTAAAAAAAGGCTCCACGTAATTTTACCTCGTTGCTACTTCGTCGCAAGGGAGGCTCCACTCTACCTGCGTGGGTGGACGGCAGACAGTCAGCGAAGCTCAGAAATCACGAACTGTCACAACGCTGACCGTTTGACGCCAACACCACCAGGTGTAAATCTCGCAGTGAGAATAGGAAACTGTAAAACTGTAACTGAATATAGAAAACTGTAAAGAGAAAACGTGGGGCGAGCAAAAAAAAATAACAGCTGTGAGTTTGGTATGGTAAGATGGCGTTTATTCGCACACACAAATCAATGACGGACACCGTGTCCTGCGCTCCTGAAAACAATACCTCCGAGCGCCGCCCTTTCGCGCAGGGCCCACTCTATTCGGCCGAATAAAATAAGCTCCTAATCGCGCGATTTAAAGGGCAGAAGGAGCGACCTTTCTCGTACACTAGCGCAAACACGTACGACACAATTTACACGTAGACGCAATTTACACACAAGAATAAACAGAAAAGTGGCCCAATCGAGCACACAAAAAGAGAAATTATATTATTGGAATTTTTATATCTGGCCTGCGTTTTCTGGTGGTCGTCGCTGGTGACTGGTACAGCTTCCGGAAGGCCGACGGCTCGCGTCGTGGACCTGAAGCTCGCTTGCGACCTCCAGCCAGGGATGTTCCGGCCGAGCGGGTTAGCCCGTCGGCAAACGCTCAGGTGTTATGAGCGTGTTCCCTGCCCCGTAGTCGATGCCTCAATCCCCCTCAAGGGTGGTTAGTTGAGAACCGTTGATTATTCCCGTAAAACGGATGGTGAAATACCTTATCTGCAACGGTTCTTCTGACACGATCTATCTCGGGCACGAGTCAATCTAGTTCTGCCCGTGGTGGCGCTTTACGCCGGTGAATTTAAAAATCGCTCACCGGGGAGACGCGTCACCACAACAAAAAAATGCAAGCATGGTTGCCTACCGTGTAGGTCTACACGCTGGTTAATTTATTAAAAGCCGTCTCTGCCGAACACTATTTTGGACCGTTACAATTGATTTGGATGTCGTTTGGTATGACACTTTATATGAATATAACTCATATTTTGACATAATGTAATTATCAGTAGACCGGTTGTGTATAAAACAAGTGAGGCCCAACATTAATACATTCATATTATTTAATGACAAAAGCAAATAAATAAAAAAAAATCAAATCGGACGCAGGCATTCACTATTAAGATTTTTTGTATCTTTATAATTTTTGATATCTGTTACAGTTTCGACACAAAAAAATAAAATATGAGTTTGAGTTTGAAATATTGAGTATATCAGAAAAATCAAATAAATTGGAATAGCATGCAAAGAAATCATGAAATTTCAAGAGCATTAAAATAATCCTTATGGTATAATAGAATTTTTTTAGAAATTCTACAGTACTAAATACATTTTCAGAAAGCAAATGTGAATTATGAATCACGGAAATTTGTATGCCAATGGTATTTACTTCTTCAAAAACGCTTTTGAAAGAAAAGCAGCTAATTCAGAAGAAAATCAGCCTGACGAGTATGACAAGGTTGTTATGTCTGATAGTGAAGACGATGCATTCAGAATTTAGTTTCGTTCATTTTTGCTGATTCTAAAGTGATTCCTATATATTTATTACTTTCTCTGGAATCTTTTTTTATTTCAACCCCAAATTTCCCGAGCATAAACTTATTGGTGTCTGTAAGATTATTATAGGGATGTAAAACCAGACATTTTTAGTTCACATAGATGCATATGCAGGTCCTTGCATGTATCAGCTAAAAAACCGGAAATATGTAATTATTTTAACAAAATATATTTTTAGTAAAAAATCAGACATTTCTGAATAAAGCACCTACTTTATTAAAATAATAAACAAAAAAAAATGAAAATTAAAACTACAAGTTGATTGGTTAGCTTTTAATGTCTTGGTAGGTAGAACTTTTGTGTTTTACTCAAAATTAGGCCGGCTTTTGCCGGCTTAATTTATAAGCTTCAATTGGTGTACGGTTCAAGTTGGAAAATAGCCCAATTAGGAAAACGGCCCAATTTGTATACGGCCCATGTGGAATTTGTCACATTGTCCGCATGGCCAGTCTGCCCCTGGTGAGGACTAAAATGTTGTGTGATGTTATTACCTAAATTCCAAGGACCGTTAACAAAATAAAACAAACCAGTTAAATAGTTACCAAGTGGTATATTAAATTATGTTATTTTTCATCAAGTATTAACCACCGATTCATACAATCTAATTATTAAATTGTTGTGGTTGCTACAAAGGCTTGCCGCAATGGTTGGTGTTTTAGTGAGTTTTTACAATATTCTCACATTTTGCGGTGACAGTTGTCGTTCGTCGTGACGAACATCTTGCTACAGCAGGAGCAGGATCACCAAGGTCCCGGATTCATTTATCGTTCCCTGGTTCTCAAAATCCAATAATAGATGTCTGAGGTTTCTTAAATTGTTCTAATTCTAAAATGCCCTAATAAACCGCTTTAGACTAGTACAAATAACATCGCGATCCCGTTTAACAAGAAAAAGATTAAATAATCGGGAGAGAAAGATTTTTAAAAACGTTTATTTGAACCGAAAGAGTAACAAGCTCGCGCTGAAGTATAATTTCAAGTGTTTTGTTAGTAGCCTGTGTTTTATTTATATTCTGTGTTAGTACATGTGCAAGCATACTCGTATTTGGTGCATATGTGGGTTTTTTAGACGGCCATACGATCTGCCTTAGGTGGTGTCTCAGTGGTGTCTCGTGGTATCTTCATATGACCGAGTTACATAACTCTTTCCCGCTTAAGAGGGAATATTGAGGTACTTGAAACATCGCAAGCTGCTTTTATTGTTTTGGATTTGGACGTTATTGATTTGTTTTCTAAGGTCGTGGATGTCTAATATTTTTTTTCAAATGGACAATAGAAAATTTGTTTTTTTGTACGCTGATTCTTTCTATCTTCAGTTGGGGTAGTATGTACGGTTCGTTGAATTGAACTTATTCTCGATTGTAGATTCTCCGGTCATCAATAGATATACTGCACTTGTGGGATATCGTGATGAGACAAGGACTGGTTATCGCTTCTCACAGGTGAGAAGGTGTTATCTGCTTGCCGGTTTGTTGCAAAAGGTACATATGCAGTCGTCCGTTGGCTGGTGAAAGTGCGATTCTTGCAAATAAGGTGATGGTAACCATGTAAAGTCATGCAAGCTATAAAGTGTCGTTCATTCTGGTTAGCGCCCTTCCATGTGTTTGAATGTGTGAATGCTGTTCTTTCTGTTTAGTTATCGGTGACAAAGCTCATGTTCTGTTCTTCTCTCAATTCCTCGTATTCTTTCCTGGCTTGGCTCAACTCCTTCCCTCAAGTCCCCGTATTCTCTTCCCTCAACTCCTCGTATTCTTTCCTGGCTTGGTCACTCCTTTGAACTTCTCCAGTATTTCCTCTTCTATACTTTCCGTTACTGCTAGTTGAAAAGCAAAGAGCGTTGATGCGTTCCTTCGGAGTCCCAGTACTTTCTTAAGGAATCTGGCTTTGTTTTTGTCTAGTAGTACTAAGTGCCTCGCACTGGGCATTGTGCAAAGTGTTCCAAAAGAGTATGTTACTGCGAGCCATATCTTTATATTGCAGACTTTAATTTTATTGATGTATCTATATTTAGTTTTGGTAGGTATTTTAGACCGAATAGAAAAATAACTCATAAAAAGATCAGTTACCATAGCAAATGAAGTAGCAAAAACATAGGCCAAAACAGATAATTACATTATCGAACCAACACGAAAACTAATCGAACATGGAAGAATACTGAATGAACAGGGGATGAGACAATCAATAGAATACACAGAGCTGAATAGAACCATTAAGAAAATGATAAAACATGAAAGAATGCGAATATAAGAAGATAGAGTACAATCCATCATCGAAAATAACAAAAACATGAAATGTCTATGACCCAGACTGGGCAAATCAGAAATAAATAAACTCAAAGATGAAAAGGGCAATGAAGCAAATACTAAAACAGAAATTATTTTAATAATTGAAAATTACTACTCGGACTTGTACCAATAAAAGAAAGACTCACAAGAAGACGTACCAAAATCGACTTGCATCAAAGATAGTGAACATAAATTCGGAACTTCAACCCGAAATATCCAAATCAGAAATAATAGCGTCCCTGAAACAATTAAAGAACAATAAGGCAGTGTGCAAGGACGGAGTAACTGCCGAAATGGTAAACATTGGAGGTAAACCTGTTATTGATTGACTGCACCTTCTCCTAAATCAAATTTTAACAGAAAAGAAAATTCCCGATAATTGGAACGAAGTTATTTCATTACTTCTATTCAAAAAAGGAGACAAGAGAGAATTACAAAACTATCGTCCCATAACCCTCCTAAGTATCATGTATAATCTCCTAAGCAAAATACTAACAAGCCGACTTACCAAAAAATTCGATGATTACCAACCCAGAGAACAAGCAGGCTTCAGGAAGAGATTCAGTACACAAGACCATCTGCTGACAATGAAGATCTTAATAGAGAGAGCAAAAGAATACAAAATACCATTATTCGTAGCATATGTAGATTTCGAAAAAGCTTTCGATTGCGTAGAACATTGGGCAGTAAAGAACTCCCTAATAAACAGCCGGATCGATTATAGATACACTAGCCTACTGTCAAACATGTATCAAAATGCTACATCAGTACAAATATATGAAGGAACTAAACCAATAACGAGGCGTAAGACAAAGAGACACTATATCACCAAAATTATTTAGTCAAGCATTGGAAGATGATTTTAAAAATCTGGAATGGGACGAATGTGGCATCAAAATATGTGGACTACGACTAAACGACTAAATCACTTAAGGTACGCGGACGACATTATTGCAAACAATAAAGCAGAGCTACAGAAGATGTTAAGAGAGCTAGACCATCAAGCCTCAAAGATTGGCCTTAAAATGAATTATTCGAAAACCAAGATACTAACTAATACAGAGGAAGATGCTACAGTACAAATAGGAAACAAATCAATCGAACAAGTTACCGAATATATATATATACCTGGGACTACTAATAAAACTCAACAAAGATAATCAAACCAGCGAAATAAAAAGAAGAGTTAGGCTTGCATGGATAGCTTTCGAAAAGCTGAGTTTTATCCTAAAAAACAAGAAGTACCCACAGTACTTAAAAACAAGAATTTTTAATCAGTGCATACTTCCTGTCTTTATATACGGGGCACAAGTATGCGCCACGAAGGCCAATATGGAGAAAACTGCTGCAGCTCAGAGAGCCATGGAAAGGCAGATGCTTCACATACGACTATCAGATAGGAAACGAAACGTATGGATTCGAGAAAAAACTAAAATTAAAGATGTAAGAGAGCAAGCTGCAAAGCTAAAATGGAAATTTGCTGGTCACAATATCAGACAAATCGATGAAAGACGGAACACACTTATTGTACACTGGAGACCATGGGAAAATACCAGAGGACGAGGAAGGCCACAAATGCGTTGGGCGACGACATTAAGAAACATGCAGGAAAAAAATGGACTGAAATAGCAAGTAGTAGAGAGGAATGGAAGCAACTTGGGGAGGCCTATGTCCAAAGATGGACGACAGAAGGTCGAAAAGAAAGTATTTTAGTAAGCCTATTTTATGGGCCATTTTCTTACATTTATTATTGATGTGCTTGGTCAGGGTTAACGTGGTCTGCAGTATGGTTCCTAGAAACTCGTACTTGTTGACGAAATAGATTTGCTGAGCACCAAGAAACACTTTATCGCTGCTCTTGAGTTTGCCACCTTTCCTGAATTTAATGGTTGTCAATGTTGACGTCTAGTTTGCTCTTGTGGCACCATGTGTCCAGGTGATTTAGACTCACTTGTAGTTGTTCGAGTCTCTCTGAATACATAGCAAGGTCGTCTGCATACATTGTACATTCTGTTTCAGATACTAGTATGGATTCTGGGATATCTTGAGCATAGGCAAAGAAGAGGGTTGAACTTTGGAAGTCCCCTTGTACCCTACTTTTTCCTTGCTTGATCGAGCTAGAGAGTTCTTTACCGTTGTTTATTATGATGAGTTTTGCTCCTATTATTTGCCGGATTACTTTGTACGTTTTGCCTTTGTTGCGTGTAGCTGTAAGAGCTTGTTGCATAGTATACTTCTGTCCACGGAGTCAAAAGCTTTTTGAAAATCGATAGATACGACATACGGGCACCCTCGGGGGTTTAGCAGTCGCTGACTTTATCTTACCTATCAGTCGTTTGATGGCATCTTCACAACTGTTTTTCAGAAAACCATATTGTTCTTGTCGGATAAAGTTCTCCAGGTGTTCCATAACTCTGTTATTGATGGTTCTCGTTAGCAATTTACGTTGTGTTGGAAGTAAGGCTATTTCCCTGTTGGAGTTAGGGTCTCTTGGATATCCCTTCCCTTTATACATAGTTTTTACCTTTGCTGTTTTCCAGGCCTGTGGTATTTCTCCAGTATTTGGAATTATGTTAATGATGGTGGTCCACCAGATACATAGGAGGCGGTGATCTCGGCAATTTACCCGTTGGTGACATTGTCCGTTCTCGGTGCTTTATGCTACTTCATCTTGCTAATATTCTGAGATTTATTGGGTTAGTTTTGCATTACTAGATTGAAGGGTAATATCCCTGGGGTGGTTGGCGTAATTTTAATTCCTTATAGGTAGGTGTGTCGGGTATATCGTGAGGATCGGGAGAATTATTCTCATTCTGCAATGGCTTCTTGTTATTTAGTTTTTTAGGTTTCTTGTTTATGAGATTATGTGTAGGGTACCATTAGAAGTTATTAGTTTTTTGTAACTGGTGCGAATTACTTGGGATTTTATGAACTTTGGTTTATACATTGCAGTACGAGGAGGTTGTTTTATAAGAATAATATCGTTTTCTTAGTCTTCTTACAGGTCTTCGCGAATATTGTTGCATTTAGAAATTTGGGCGATCCTTTTCTCTTCGTTATTTACTTTTATTTTATTTAAAAGTATCTGAAGCATATTTTTTGTATTTGAGAGTACAAATATTGTTATTTAGGATATTTTGTTCGGTGGTTTCGAGTATCTTATCGGTGTTGCCATAGATATCTTCGAATGGGGTGAATTTGATAGAACTGTAAATCGAATTATTGTAGCCAATAATTGCCTGCTTTATCAGAGTGTCGATGTGATCATTCTGGTACTGTTGTAGAAAGCATCCAATAGAATCTGCTATAGTGGAATGTAAGGGTTCTACGAGGGAATTACTGTTTGAGTTTCTCACTGTTGTATAATATAGGTTATAATTTTATTAATTTATCAGCGAATTTTAAACTAATTGTATTATAACATATTTCCATGACCAGTTAATTGCCTTGATCTGTTATTATCATTTGTGGTATGCCGTGAGATATGTAAGTAAGGAAGTTGTCTATGACATTTATATTGATAATTGCGTTCATGGAATATGCTTGGGAATATCTAGAGAAAGCGTCAATGATGGTTAAGAAATTTATATTTTGGATATATAAAGAATCTAAATGGAATATTTCAAAGGGTTTGCAGTAACTAGGACTAATATCGAATTTAATTTTTGATGGGTATCGTGTGGGTGTCGTATTTTCCAGTTTGGCAAATTTCGCATATGTCGATACATTCCTGTGTCATATTTTTGCACATTGGACCAGTAATAAAATCTGTTCAAATGTAGGTTTGTTTCATGTAATCTTCAGTGCTTTTCGATTCGTGAGAAAATTGATATTTAGGTTTTGTTCGTTCGTCCAATGTCACCAGATCAGCATATTTTGAGTGTCGTCCCGCTTTTTTCTGGGGGAGACTTACCACCGATTTCAAGGCGTCAACTGTGTACCTTTCTTCCCTGCAACCATACTTCTTGTTTGCCAGACCTCCTATCTTGTTCCTCAATGTCTTCATTCAATATTTGTTCAAATAACTACCTCATAAGTTCATAACTTTGAGGAGGCATATTATCCTGTACAATTTTTCCTCTTTTTCAGTCTTTGTTGGCTTTTCGACAAGTACTGGTTTCCCCACCTTATACTCCATTGGAAAATAGCAAAATAGCTATTTCTTATTAATTTGATCATGAATTCTCCTACAACTGCAGAGATTTCATCGGCAATCGTGTTTGACACATCTAGAGGATGCCATCAAGGCCTGGTGCTTTGCTTTTTTATTCAATTAAAATTGAATTCTATTAAAATTCTGCATATAAAAAGTTATTCATTTAGACACAGAACATAGGCCTATCTGCAATCAGTAAAACAACTTTTACTAATCTAAATTCAATAAAAGATAATGAGAAAATACTGCGATTGTCTATAATAAGGAACCTTAGTTAAAATTGAAAAAAAGTTCTCAAATAAATTGTAAATATTACTAAATCTGCTAATAGTGTATTCTAATACATACTAATGTGTAATGTTTAAAATAACTTATTTCGCGAACTTGAGTTTGAAAACGAATGTATAATATCATCAAAGTATAATATTTTGGTTAGCTCCAATTTGATGGTCAGAATTGCCACATCCTTCAGCGGTTCAGCGACATTGTTCCAATCCTTTCCAAAATCCAAAACAATGTATATTTTCCAGCGGCGAAACTAAACTCAAGAAGTGTTTTTTCTCCGTGTTTTTGGTTTCTTGTCCATCAAACACCTACTATCAATTGGCAGTTGAAACAGCAAAGGGGTGGTAAATTTTAAATTTAAATACTTTTCTTTTCTTAATACTATTCGTATTCAACAGGACAAAACAAAAGAAGCTTCCAAAGTAACTAGTTTTGGGACTATTTTTGGCTCGAATACAGCGACCAGCAAAATTCAACATTCCGCTTCATGTGCAAAGCGATTTTCAAAAAATTCTAGAGAACCAGTGTTTATCTCATTCGGCTTTAAATATTGGAAGAAATATTTGAGAACATATGAAGTACATCAAGATTATTGGCATTATAGACATTATTGGCATCTCAAACGATAGTGCAAAGAATTTGAAGTGAAGAATTGGAAATGATACAATACTCTGCGTGTTACAATACACCGCTGCAAAAGCTGAATTATTTGAGTGTTTGTTGAGAACGTTTAGAACATCTTAGACAAAATCTGAAGGATTTTTGGGCCGTTTCATAACCGTCCATGAAACCTGGAAAACATCGTCTATCTGGAAATAATTCCTATAAATTGCAATATATTTTAAATCCTTGGATTCATCGATGTATATGGAAGACATTGCAGTTTTGAGGCATCGTTGACTTATGTGTATTGAGCAAGCAGGAGACTATTAACTAATAAAATAAAATTTTGCCCCAAAATATTGCGTTTTCCTTGTGAGGCCACGAACTTTTCGAACCATCCTCGTATGTACCAAACCAATCAGAAAATGAGGCTAGGGCAGAGAATATGTACCAACAAGCCTATTACCAACTGGTAATAGACCGTATTATAATTTTGTTGTATCAAAAATTGGACCAGAACGTGAAAAAGGTATTTTTTGGCATTATTCTTCAAACAGTTTTCCATAGTGGACTAAATTGTAAAGGCATTCCGGAAAAAATTCCAATATATTATCAAACTATTTTCGGAAGATCAATTTGAAAAGTATATGCTTGTAGGGGTTATCAGTTACTTGGTTACTAGTTACTTAATGACAAATATGCAAAAATTTTACAAAACCATATTCAAACTATACTTGGAACAAACAAAAAAGTAGTTGAAACGTTGAAATGACGTATGGTAACAGCGTTTTCCAGTATTACAACTGGGAATGCGCCTAAAATTTTGGTACCACTCAATGGAAATGATAAAATTACTATAGAATGAGTGTGGCAGTAGAGGACGAAGGCGATATATAAAATGCAAAAGCACCTGTGGAAGTAATCAAAATGCAGAAAATATTTTACGACTTATAGTAATTGTAAATTTTTATTCATTACAAGACGATACTAAGAATATTTGGAGGGTTCAAAGCAACAACTAACCAACTCCTAAAAAGTAAAAGTTGAGAAATCATAACTTTTTTATTTATGACAGTTTAATAACAAACAAAAAATAATGGCATACAATACATTCTTACTTAAATTTTGGCATACGTAATGTTGTATTTAAATCAAATTTAGTTTTTTAAATTTATTAAACAAATATTTTTAATTCTTGTTTGTTGCGCTGAACTTTCTCAGCAATCTGGGCATGGTTTTTGTTTGTGCTACTATTATTATTTTTAAAACAACTGTTTAATGTTTTTAAAACATGTGGTTATGAAAAAAAAAACTCATACTTTTAATTGAGGTCAAATTTCATATTGGATTATTACAATAAAAAAACACACACACACTTTATACACGGTAGTACTGAAAACCTTGTCTACATTGACAAATAAGTTCACTCTTACAAGTAAAACAATTTATTGTCTTCTTCATCAACATCATTATGTTCAAATTCTACTCCTCTCATCTTGTAGTAAACCCAAGAGACAGAATCTTAAAGTACCAGTGGTGGACTGGGGGGATGAAAAGAAAAGTAGACTGCATGTCTTATTTTTTTGCTGTCGTAACAGGTCTGCGATGAATCCAAAGTGGAGTTTACTGCACTATAAGAAGTGATGGTAAATGTATTCCTTTTTTGACCTTAGTATTTTTCATTTGAACTGTTGCAACCCGCTGTTTTAGATCTAAAACTCTAAACTCTAGAATCTTTGTCAAAGGAATGCTCAACTAAAACACTAACCGTTTTCCCTTTTTCGATCCGAAGCCACCTGATTTTTAGCCATTGAACTGTTTCACCATCGATATCGTTTTTCCTGTTATCAATGTTTTCTTCAAGCTCCGATGTACTTAAGAACAGTTCTCTCCAAATAAGATAAACCTTAAAACATGGCTTTTTTTTGAGTTTTGATGACGTTAAACCAGTGCTGTGGTACAAACCAGCTATGGTTTTTCTGACATGCTTTTTCTATCATCCCGAAGTCCCGTTGGGTAGGTATGAATGACCAGGAACCATGTACATTAGTTCGATACTCTTTCCTGCAATTTCGGGGTCATTCACGAGTTTCAATATTGTGAGACATATTTTAATATTACGGTTCTGTCCACCGCAGCTATTTGAAAAAAAAAACATTATGTTTTCATACTGTTTGGCGTTTTCTTTAATATGTTTCATCAAACAGCTGAAGATGTCTTCTGCACCTCTACCTCCTACAGTTTCATCATACACATACTTACGAGCAGTAGAATCATTGACACAACGGACACCGAAATTGAAACTACAAATTTCTTTTATAATATTCCACCGAGGTATTCAGTTGTGGGAATGGAAGCGCTTTTTGTAAATCAAAGTGAATAGATATGTATACTTCGCGCAACGATAGTTTGTGTTTATGACATTGACTTGCAATAAAAATTATTAGTGTGGGATTGTTAAACCACTTCAAGTTAGGTATCATAAATGTCCAGGTATCCAGTCCAGGCTTTGGCTTGAATGTTGATGCACCAAAGAGTTACCAGTGACAAAGGGCCGGCCGATACCTGGACTTTTATGGTACCTAACTTGAAGTGGTTTAACAATCCCACCCTTATAATTTTTATTGCAAGTCAATGTCATAAAAGCAAACTATCGTTGCACAAAGTATATCTAGAGGCGGTGGATCATCATTTTCTTTACTTGTTTTAACTTGTTCGTTTACTTTTTCACTAAGTTCTTTTAACACGTCTCTGGCTGTATCAGCAAGTGTTAAATGTGTCTTTTTTGTTTTTAATTCTTGTTTTTTGTCTTCATCGTTTTCTGTCTTGATTTGTGGTTCTAGTTCGTCACAAATTTTGTAATTGTCTTTAGCAGGTGGTTTAAAATGCAAGTTAAACTTGTTTGAAAAAACTCTGTAGTAATACTTCATTTTTACGGACAGCTTGTTTTCTTCAGAACACTTTTTAACATACAACTGATACATTTTCCGTATATTTAGATCAGACCTCAGATACTTTTTGTTTTGGTTGTCCTTGCAAGTATAATAATTTTGGTAACACGGAAAAGACTCAACATGGTTAACTACGTTACTGTCATAAATTTTATTAGAGGCAGTGGCTTTTCCTCGCCCATCCTCCAGAATTATTGGAGTTGGTTTGTTGTTGCTATGAGACCTCACTGTCACCTGTCAAAGCAACAACAAACTAGCCCATTCTGGTAGCAAATGATCAAACTTTGGACTTGGTTTGATGTTGCGTTGAAAAATGTACATTTTTTCACATACCCTACCATAACTAACTCAATTTTCATAAAAATGGAGTTGATTGGTTATTGCTTCGAACTCTCCATTTATTGGTATTAACTTAACATGTTTTGTTCTATTTAAATTCCAATACATGACAATCCACATCCAATATTAAATTTTACTATTTATGATTGATTTTGAATAAAAAGAAACGTGAAGCTAATATTAGATAAAATAAGTTACACTCTTTCATATCGCCCCAATGGCTTGTTGGGGATAGTGATTTAGTGGGGGTAATTGGCGCACAAGACCCATCTGCTGACAAATTCATAACCCTCAGTTACCTACCGGGAAAGGTTACTATTTAAAATATTTAAGTTGGCCTTGAAATGACCTTGAAAGTCTACTTCAAGGTCAAGTTAAATATTATCATCGGATGGCCCCCTTGCAGCCATACAACTTTTGTTAGGATCAATGTTCTCTATCGAACATACCTTCGGAGTGAGTTGCGTGGATCGATTATGACGGCCTACCCTGTATATATTTATAATGTCTCCTTATTTTTGACAGATTGATGACAACTAACTTGATTTTTACTTTCAATTGATTTTTGCTATTGAAACACCAAGGCTAAGTTCAGCCCGTGACTAAAAAGGCCGTTGCTAAGTTTTTAATGGGCCCAAATATACGCCCAGTATAATACGCATTTCCACAATAAAGTGACCAATATTTTAAAAATTACGAATACAACAAAATTATTAAACCGATTCATTTACAAATAATCCCAGAGTGAAAATAGCCATCACAACACGGAGCAGAGTGTGGCCAAATATCTCAAGAGCCGAGGCCTGAATATGCTCGTATCTGGAAGTTTCCATGTCGTGGTGTCACAAAAACAATTTGGGTATCAGCAGCCCTTAGAACAAGCAAGCGCCAGGCACGTGAAAATCGCCTCAAATGGCAACACTTTAAGTTAAGTGTAAACCTCTGCGCTAAAAACGCTTCAATACCTCACGCACACTCAAGATTAATAATCACCATGATAACTAACGGATGAGGGCGAATATTTAGCCGTAGATATGTGAGGGGAGTGGAGCAATGAAACTGAAAAAAACCTATTTAAGCGTAAGCCACAAACGAGCGGGATCTGTAAGAAATTCACGCCGGCTAATATTAAAATTAACGATTGTATAACGTTGTAAAAACGCAAAGTATAATTTAAATTTTAATAAATCGAAAATTGTACATTTCTAGGTACAGAGTAGCTTAAAATTTGACTATTAGCTATAATATAAAGTTGTTAAACTAGTCTCATTATAAATTCACGGGTGTGCTTATTCCTTACAATCAACCACAAGTTACCTATAAATACCAAACACCCATTTACCTATTCCTATAAGTAAACAAAGGCATCTCGAATGCCCTTCGTGTTTACGAATCACCAGAGGAAGCAATCTCAGGTGTAATTGACGCCCAAACCGCGCACTTCGTTCACACACATGTTATTGTGGAATCACTTCCCGCACTAGAATCAAATCGTTGTCAGCATCGGAAGCATTTAAAGATATAAACTAATTATACATCGCGCCCGCGATCGCAAATTAACGTAGCTATATTCACCATAACTATAATAACCAATCAAGGCATTAAGTGATACCCACCGACATACATCATCATATTCAAATCAAAATAATTCATAAAGATAATGGCTTCTTCATTTTAAATCATAAAATGAGCATCATAAAATATGTACATAAAGTACATATTATCGGGCAGAGTGATTTATAATTGTATAAATAAATAAGTTGGATTAAATCTTAATAATTTAAGAACATAATGCACACAAATACTGGCGTATTTATTTCAAATCACAAATCAAGCACATAACGTATATATTATTGGGCAGAATAATTTCGAATCGTATAAATAGAATAAGCTGGATTAAATCTCAATAATTTGAAAACATAATGACTATATGGGGTTAAAGATCGCAAACAAGAAATAAGTGAAATTATTAACACCCCGTATAACCAGAGAGAATGATAAGCAAGAAAATGAAGCTTGGCCTAATCACAAGAGAATTATCACAAAGTATTAATAACCTCCAATGTTCCTAATAATAATATATTCTAACATTACATAAACATTTACGATTGAGGTAGCAGGAACTGTTATTTTACACAACTTGTAATATGTCTGACGATGATAACTACTTGTGACATGGGTACTTGCTGTGGTCGTGGGTAGAATTACTAATTGACCTCAATCAACGTAGACAATCGGGTTCCAATAATTACATTAGTGTGGACACAGACACAACCATGTGATTCGGAAGGGAATATCGCGAGATATCGTTAGTAATCATGCATGCGTCATTGAGGATGTTTCAACATCTTTAAATAATTGTATTTTCGATCATATCACTTTCCTGTAGTTAAATCGAGTGAAAGAGCATGGTAATAAATGATATGAGAAACTAGAAATGCACGTGCATGTATAACAAACCCACGTAAATAAACTTCGCAGTCACAGCCAATTTCAAAATATTAATTGAATAAATAGGAGAATTTACAAATTCATTATAAGGTTAACGAAATCTAGAATATAAATCAATTAATGTCATAATCATCAACCTGTGTTTTATTTCACTGTATGTTACAATTATATAAGTTAATTTACATCATCGTCAACCTGTATTTTATTTCCCTCTATGTTACAATTTCAGCATGTCTATAATTAAATAAACAAAACAAATCCATAAATCTGTGCTTTCTTATATTAATCCATTATTTGTGTACGTTAATTAACACATTACCAATAGCAAAGTACCCTGAGAGTAATCACGGTAGTTAATCAAATGTCACGACGTGTAAGTACTAAATATGATCACAAATTGCGAGCCAAAATAATCAAGAAATTATACAATAATTTCACGATAAAAACGACGAATAATAAAATAATTATATAAAAATATATCGGAGCGCTACAAGTTCATCGCGTGACTAAAGCGCACAGTCACAGCTTGTCAAGGTATGTTTAAAAGTACACTTAGCGTAACTGAAACGTATGTCATAAATGCTATTTTAAAGAGGGAGGTAGAAAAAAAACTAGGCCTTCACTTAAACTCTGTTCCATTTTTATTTTTAACTAAGACGGCTGTGGTTTCATTTTATAAAGTTTTACACATGAACACAAACAAAAATGATCTGACAGTGAAAACTATTAAATGTCAGATTTCTAACGTTGTCGAATTCATATATCAAAATAATTAAATTATTCCTTCAATCATTCAAGTGTGCTGGTTTATAGTAAACCAATCATCAACTATATTTTATATTATAATTTGACTGATTAGCTTTTGTAAAATAAAAATAGCATATATATTCTATACTCAATAGATACTCAATTTGATGGCAACATTACCCACTGTCATAAAATATAACCTCTTTTTTTTAAATATGACCTATATTTTCAAGTCTAGTGACTTTTTACATAGGCCAACAATACTGTCAGGCTTAGGCTAAGTTGGCCTAGTTAAACTTAAAAATAAAAATGGAACAGAGTACATTTATGGAGAAGGATTTATGCACTCTCTGGTATGGAGTAAATAAAAACTATGTTTTTATGAACTAGTTTCGGCTTGGGCGCGTCTTCAGCATTCAAATCTTTAATTAAAAATATAAAGTTATAATTCAGCTACATGACAATTGGTTTGTTTTTCAAACTCACAGTCAATTTTTTTTTTCAAATCTGGTGGTGGTATTGTTACATCGTTTTTGTTTGAAGACATGTGAGGATGAATTGTGTGATATGATTTGTGATTTTTGTTTAGTGTTTGCAGAAATTTGGCGACATTTGCCTAATTTTACCTTTTTAATCTTATGACTAGAGATGGGAATTTAGGTTCATAATGCATACAGTAAGGATGAGCGTCCACCTGGGTGCATCCGGAATTCTCCAACAGCTAGAACTGGGTGAATAGATAGAACTGTCATCTGCAATTTACAATTGCATATATTTTTTATTATTGTATATATTCTGTTTATGCTTTTTGCCAGCTTCATGTTGTATTAAATGAGATTGTTGTTTGCAGAGCACATACCTACATACATATACATATTAGAACAAATTAACTTTAAAACATAACCTAATATCAAATTTTGTACTTACAATTTTTGAACAAGACCCGAAAAACACACTGCTATGGTATATATGAAATGTTTTCTCGGGTCCTTTCACTCACTTTTTTAAAAGTTCAAGTATTTTGAGTTTCGCTTTAGGCATTTTAAAAAATGTAATGTCAAACAAAACACAAGCGTAAAACGGTGGCGAACATACCGACAGTGAAGTGGGCGTACACTCTAAAGCCTCGTTTACATTTGGAAAGTTTACTGGCGGAAAGTACTTACCGCCAGTAAACTTACGATGTATTAACCAGAAAAAACGTCTGTCAAGAAAGAAACTAAACAAGAAAGTAAGACATTTTTCTGGTTTACACATCGTTAGTTTACTGGCAGCAAGTACTTTCTGCCAGTAAACTTTCTAAATGTAAACGAGGCTTAAATAAGAAAAACGTCTTACTTTCTTGTTTAGTTTCTTTCTTGTCAGACGTTTTTCTTGTTTACACATTGTAAGTTTACTGGCGGCAAGTATTTGCGGCCAGTAAACTTTCCAAATGTAAACGAGGCTTAAGGCAGCCAGGGCTGCCAGGATTGACTTGACGAACAGTGGCATACCCCCTGGAGCCACATCCTTAAAATTATAGATTATGTGCATCAAATTAAACAAGTAAAACTAAAAAGGTTGTTAAAATTACTGAATTAGGTAACATAAATGAAAAATAGGTAAAATTAACAAAAAGGTCAAAAATAGGTAAAATAGGTAAAATTAAGTTAGGGTCATATTAAAGCTTTCTTTTCAAAACGAATTTCGGTACAATCAGAACATACTTAATTTTGCTATGTAAAAAAAGGTTATTACCTAAATTCCCATCCTTACTTATGACTTTTATTTAACTAATAATAGTAATATTTTGAATGCTGTCAGATGTTTATGATGAAAATAAATGACCGTTTACTTTACCTGTGTGATTTTTTTTTTAGTTTAAAATGTGAATTAGTGTTTGTAATCAACTTTTCTACATACCACATGTTGAACAGAGTATTAAGTTTATTTGCTATTGTGTTATTTGCAATGTAAATGTGTTGGCTTCTGGGTGCCTTTAGTTGTACTTTTTAAAGCGGAGTGTGTTCATAGTGGTTCGCCCTTTTATGATGTGCAAGTTAATGTACTTTGGGGGTTCATGTGGTCAGTAGTTACATTTTGTTGATTTATGTTGGTAGCTTTAGGAACTTGTATAATGGCACGAAATTTAAATTAATCTGGTCATTAATGTTTGTTACATCTGGTTGTTTTATATTTATCTCTATTTCTAAAGCCTCATGTAGTGTAAGTTTCAATCCCTTTTCTAGTTGTTTAATGAGTTTAGTGTTTGTTTCAATGTTGCATGTGTGATTGTTGTCATATAGATGTTTTCCGAAATTTTATGTTGTTACGTTTTTTATGTGTTTTTTCGCTCTGATGCGTAATTTACTGCCTGTGTCGCCTACATATATAGCATTGCAATCATTGCAGATAATAGTGTAAAGTCCATTTTTTCCAGAGGATCTCATTTCTTGTCTGATTTGAAAATTAATGTGTTACCTATGGTGTTCTGGTTTTTAAAACCGGGGGTGATATTAAGTGATTGTAGTGTTTTAATAATTGGCCGAAGGCAGGTGCCTTGTAATGTTACTATACTATATATTTTATCTGATGGATTCTGTGTGGTGTTAATATTATCATTATCGTTTATCAGTTTGTTTAAAATTTGCTGTCCTTTACGGTTTATTAATTTGTTGATAGTTTGTATGGGGAAATCATTGTTAGAAGCTAGATTTAATATGATGTTTTTCTCTTTGTTGAAGTTTTGTTGATTTAGAGGGATGTTGTAGAGGCGGTGGATGTGATGGTGAAATATTGCTAATTTGTGTATATGGTGATAGAATGATGAGTATTGTATGACATTGTCTGTCTGTGTGGGTTTTCTATATGTGTCGCATTGGAATGTATTGTCTGAGTTTAGTGTTACGTTTATGTCTAGGAAATTTAAGCTGTTGTTGTGTGTTGTTTCTACTGTGAATTTGATTTTAGGGTGTACGTCGTTGATATAATTGTGTATGTATGATATGGTTGCTTCGGTGCCCTTTATGATGCATATGATATCGTCGACATATCTATTCCAGACATTTATTTTAGAATTCATTAGAGGTATTGTTGAAAATGATTGTTTCTAGTTTATTTAAGAATATATTAGCGAGTGTACCTGATATAGGTGAGCCCATTGGTAGTCCGTCTGTCATGTTATATGTGGTGCCGTTGAAGTTGCAGTAATTTTGGTTCGTTGTCAGTTTTAGTAATAATAATAATAATTTGATGTGTGCAATTGCATTGTTGTTGTGTTTGTAGAAGTTAATTTAGTGTTGTTTAAGTTTTTTATCAATTCAAAAGTGTTTTTAATGTGGTAAGTGTTATTGAAGATGAAATTTTGTGTTAAGTAGTTGTTCAAAAATGTAGCAATGAAAATGGTCGGTGAGTTTATGAATGACACTATTGGTCTTATGGGTATGTCGGGTTTGTCTATGGGTATGTAAGTTTGGTAGTGTGGGGTTCATAGGTATTATGTATCTTGGATTTTTTTTTTGTATTTGAGTAGGGTTTCTTTAGTGGCCTTTATCGTGTCTTTTGTGTAATTTATGAGTTTGTTCATTGGATTTCCCTTAATTATATTGAAATATTTCTCCTAGAAATTTAATGGTTTCATTAATGTAGTCTTGTTTATTGATAACTGTAGATTATAGTATGCGGAAGTGTTTATTATAGATATGGTGCAGGTTAAATAAGACACGGTATAAAACTTGGAATGTAGATTTTACTTAGCAGAGCGCACAATACAACACACGTCAGTCTCTGACGGCCATTACTCTTGTTCTCTTTATTGCTCCTGCATACTACGTCAGACTCTGCTGCTCATGCGCACTCAAACATGGTGCACATTCGGTTGCATACAGTGACAACCGTACAAGTAAATATATCATTGCGCTTTTCATCATTGCACTCAACACTTCCCCTCAATGAGAAAAGCAAAACAACCAAATACAGGGTGATAAAAATACTTAAATCTAAAAAAGGTTACACAAAGAACTTAACTTAGCCGTTTAAAACTTAGTATTAATGTTTAACAATAAAGGAATGTTTCATAAAATATCTCAATTCAGTATTTTGTTTCTTAATATTTCAAACTGTGTCTTACCCAAACACTTAGTAAATACGTCTGCCAGCTGGTTGCTAGACTGTACGTATCGTATTTCGACTTCCCCTTTTTCTACCATGTCTCTTACAAAATGATACTTAATATCAATGTGTTTTAGTTTGTTGTGGCATTCGGGATTCTTTGACACTTTTATTGCGCCTTGGTTGTCTTCGTATACTACAGTTATGTCGTTTACAATTATGAAATCATTTACAATCTTTTTTAACCAGCATGCTTCGCTGCATGCTAAACTTAAGGCTACGTATTCCGCCTCTGTTGAAGACATCGCAACACATTGTTGTTTTCTCGAAAGCCACGATACCGTACAATTAAATAGTTTGAAAATGTATCCCGAGGTAGATTTTCTTGTGATCTTGTCACCTGCCCAATCGGCATCGGCAAAGCCCACTATTGTTGCTTCCTTTTCAGCGCATTTGTATGTTAGTTTGAGGTCTAAAGTCCCTTTTATGTACCTCAGAACTCGTTTCAGAGCCAACAATAGTTCGGCGCTTGCACATGTTTGATATCTACTCAAAATATTTATTATGGCACAGATGTCCGGTCTTGTACCCATTGCGGCATACATTAGGCTGCCGATCATTCCTCTACATTCTTGTTCTGTATTATTATTTTCGGACGGCGGTTTATTCAGTGTACTAAAGTCCATGTTTTGATCAGCCGGTGTCATGGTACTTTTACAATCGAACATATCATATCGTTTTAAAATCTCAATCAAATACTCCTTTTGATTTAGAGTAGTTATTCCCATTTCAACATTATGGTTTACTTTAATCCCCAGGTAAGTATTTATCCCGCCCATGTCCTTCATTTTGAAGCTTAATTTTAGTGCTTCTTTTATGTTCTTTACGTTTTCTTCATTTTCTCCGCAAATTAGAAGATCGTCCACGTACAGTAGTATGAATGTTTTTTTGCCATTGTCGCTTTTAGTAAACAAGCATGCATCATTTTTAGATTTTATGAACCTTTCTTTGATCATTAATTCGTTAAACCTTTCGTACCAGTACTTGGGCGACTTCTTCAATCCATACAGTGATTTGTTTAATTTACAGACTTTGCCTTCGTAACTTCTTACCCCTTTTGGCAAGGTTAAATATACATCCTCGTCTATTCTTCCGTTCAAGAAAGCACTTTTAACATCTAGCTGGTAGATCTTTAGTTTTAGTTTACATGCTAAACAAACCAGAATTCTAAAAGTCTCTAGTCTCGCCACGGGGGTGTACGTATCACTTTCGTTTTCAAGTTCTTGTTTAAACCCGCGCACAACTAATCTCGCTTTGTATAGACTTTTACCGTCTTCACTTTGTTTAATTTTAAGTACCCACTTGCAATCGATGACTTTTTCGTTACCACACTCACTTGGATTAACAACAGACCACGTTTCGTTTTCATTTAGCACTTTTATTTCTTCTTCGATCGCGCACTTCCACTTATGCGCATCGGCGCTCGACATAGCTTCTTCATACGTAATAGCCATGAAACTTGTATGGTAGTCGTTTAGCCACTCTGGTGGCCTTTTTTTCCTCGTTGTCCTTTTCGGCGTTTCTTCTTGTGGTGCTGGTTCGGCGTCTCGGTGAACTTCGGCGATGACTTCATCTTGTACTTCTTCTAGTTGTTCCTCGACGGGTGCATTGTTGATTTCTTCGGTATCTTGGTCAGTTACAGCGGGTGCTTCCTCAACTGTAACTACCTCAACTTGCGGTTCAGTGTTCGTTGTTGTCGTAAATATGACGTCTCGCAGTACCTCAATTTTTCTTGTATCTGGATAAAAGATTCTGTATCCTTTTGTATTTTCAGCATACCCGATAAATAATCCTTTTTTGGCCTTGGACTCCCACTTTCGGCGCTTTTCTTTCGGAATATGAGCATATGCGGTGGTGCCAAACACTTTAAGGTCATTGATATCAAATGGCTTATCATGCCACAAATCGAATGGCGTTTTACCCTTCACACTGCTTTTGCCCGTTCGGTTTAAAATATACGTCATATGATTAACGGCTTCCGCCCACAAATTTTGATTGAGTTTCTTTGCAATTAGCATCGTTCGTGCGCCTTCTGCAAGGGTTCGATTTTCCCTCTCGACTACGCCGTTCTGTTCGGGTGTATAGGCAACGGTTAGTTGATGAATTACGCCAAGATTTTTCATCATGTCGTTCATGTGCGCATTGTCGAACTCTTTTCCGTTGTCTGACCTGAAGATTTTAATGATTTTCCCGCGCTGCGTTTGAAACAATTTGATGAATTCACGAACATAAGTTACTGTCTGCGACTTTTCTTTGAGAAAATATACGGTTCTAAATTTAGAAAAGTCGTCTTTAAGAACAAGGAATTATTTTGAATTTCCCAAAGATGGCACTCCCAATGAGATGCCTAGATCCGCATGAATAAGCTCACCGATTTCTCCAGTTTCCGTTGTGCTGTCCGGAAATGGTAATCTATGCATTTTTCCTTCAATGCAAGCGGGACAGTTTTGGCATTGTATTTTATCTTCGTCCTTGGCTGCAATTTCGTTTTGCTTTAGTATTTCACATACTCTGCTTTGGTGACCCAAACGTTCATGCCATGTAGCTAACGCCTGCGGTTGCTTATTGGCTTCGAAATTAAAAAGATACAACTTGCCCACTCGTTGTGCTTCGGCGCGAAGTCGTCCATCTTTGTAGAATTTGCACTTGTACTCATCTGTTACTAGCGTGAATTTTCTATCTGTTGCCTGACTCACTGAGAATAAATTTACCTTCAAGCTTGGTACATGAAGCACGTCCTTTAACGTAATGTCGACTGCTTTTCCTGCCACATTTGTTGAACCTTTAACGTCGCCGATCGCGACTGCTTTAAGAATGTCTCCGTTTCCGATTCTCACGTTTTTCGGTTCTGAAAACTTAGTGTATTTCGCAAAAGCTTCTCGCTTGTTAAACATATGATCAGTCGCGCCGCTATCCATTACTAGCTTGTCACGTATTTCTTCAGTATACGTTTCTGCACTGAAACTGAAACACGAAAAGGCAACACTGTCACCGTTATGCTCGCGACTTTCATTTTTCTTCTTTGCGTTTCTGCACTCACTAATATGATGGCCCGGTTTCTTGCAGTACGCGCACGTCACTCTCTTTTGTTCACGTTTTTGTTTACATTCACGCGCGTAGTGTCCCATCTTGTTACACTTGTAGCACTTTACGTTCCCGTTGTCTCTGCGGTTGTATCCTACGGATGCGGTTGCGAGTGCTGTAGTTGTCTGTTCGTCAACACCCAGCCTTTCCTCTTCCATCATTAATCTTGCGATTAGATCGTCAGTGTTTTGCTTATCCGAAGGCACTGATTCCCATGCAGAACAAAAATGTTTATAGTTTTCCGGCAATGCGATTAAAATTTTCGACATCAACATTTTATTAGAGATTTTCTCGTCGCACGCCTGCAGTTCATTCACTAACTGCTTCATTTTTGACACAAATAACGCGATTCCCTCGCCCTCGTATTTTATATTGAAAAACTTTTGTTGAAGTTGGTGAATGGTTGAACTTGACTTTTGCTCAAAAATTGATTGGAGCTTCTGCCACATTTCCCTCGCGGTTGTGCAAGCAATGATATGCATCATCACTTCTTCACTCATCCTTGATACTAATATTCCTTGAGCTTTTGCATCTCGCCTAGCCCATTGCACAGCATCACCTTCCTCAGGCATCTCGCCTTCAACGACTTCGAGTAGCGAACTCGCATTTAGATGCACTTTGACTTGAAATTTCCAAATATGCCAGTTGCTTCTTCCCTCAAGCTTACAGAAACGCACTACTGTATCCGAACACGATTCCATTGTGGTTCTTACTTACGATGTTTCTCACACCACGTGTTTCGCGAACAGAAAGAGGTTAACGAATCTCTCGAAAAACTTTGCACTCAGTCTATAAAAACAAATGCAACTGGGCCCATAACCTGTAGATTATAGTATGCGGAAGTGTTTATTATAGATATGGTGCAGGTTAAATAAGACACGGTATAAAACTTGGAATGTAGATTTTACTTAGCAGAGCGCACAATACAACACACGTCAGTCTCTGACGGCCATTACTCTTGTTCTCTTTATTGCTCCTGCATACTACGTCAGACTCTGCTGCTCATGCGCACTCAAACATGGTGCACATTCGGTTGCATACAGTGACAACCGTACAACTAAATATATCATTGCGCTTTTCATCATTGCACTCAACAATAACAACCAAACCTGCGTTTTTATCTGCTTTTGTAATGATTGTATTGTGTTCTGTTAGTTTTGAGTTTAGATTTTTTATGTGATTGTGAATTTGTTTGATTTTGGGATTTTGTTCTATATGTGTGACTTTGAGTTTGTTATTTAAATTTGTCTGAATTCTGGTAATGCCTTCTATACATTTGTTTCTAATGCTGTCTTTATCTTGTTTTAGTTTATTTAAAGTGATATCTAATTATATTGCTAGCAATGTTAAGCCTGGTGGTGTTTTTGGTGCAATGACATATTTTGGTCCTAACTTAGTAATTCTAAGTCCTTCTGGCTGAGTTCTATATCTGTGAGGTTCGTTATGCGGGGGTGGTAGGTGTGTGTGTTTGTTCGTTGTTGAAGTGTTCTTTCGTTATGTCATGAAATTTTCCGTTGTCGGAGTGTGTAGAGTTTTTTGTTGCGCTTCCATTGTGTTTGAAGATGTCGCTGTTGTTTTTCTTGTTTTATGCTGTGTGATAACACAATTCATCCTCACATGTCTTCAAACAAAAACGATGTACCTACCACAATACCACCACCAGATTTGAAAAAAAAAATTGACTGTAAGTTTGAAAAACAAATTGCCATGTAACTGAATTATAACTATATATTTTTAATTAAAGATTTGAATGCTGAAGGCTTCCAGGCCGAAACTAGTTCATAAAAATATAGGTTTTATTTACCTAGAGCAGATTTCTTAAATTTTTGGGGCAATAACTGTTTATAATGTTATAGGTTGTCACTATGGCACGATAAAACATATTATTCTCTTCTTCTTAACTTTAGTGTGTATAACACGATATTCGAGGAAATCGTTTCACGTTTGGATGCCAACTTGAATAACACGTTGTTTCGTAGTTTAACTTTACTTTTTTTATATCATTGAAAATAAATTTTATCTGAATGCTGAAGGCTCCCAAGCCGAAACTAGTTCATAAAAATATAGGTTTTATTTACCCTACACCTGAGAGTTCATAAATACTTCTACATTAACCAAAAACTCAGGACGGATCCACACACATTCCAAGAGTACATCTAGTTTTTCTTTTCATTTAATTTCAGCATTTTGTACAAAACGTTACCGTAAGGAAATTTTGTTCCAATCTAAAGGTATTGCAATTTTTTAATATCAGTAAGAGTATAGTCATCTTTGTGTTACCAATTTTTAAATAGGTAAATCACACCCCATTACGATTCAAATGATTGTGATGAGAGTGTAATATAGGTAGGTACAAAGAAAATTACATTAATTTACATATTTAAGCCATATTTCATAAACTTACGTATTGTGCATACTAAATCAATAAAACAGACTTATTTATTGTTGACATTACAATATTTGGTTGTCATAGTAAACTAAATAAAATCTTGTATTATGCCCAATATTCCACTTTATTGTGAAGTCAACTGATTTCTGGTATGTGTGAATGCCATTTGAAACCGTTTTTCGCATTATATAGATTGATTACAAAAACCGCGTCGATTCGATGTAATTAAACAAGCTTAACCCAATTCAATTGTAGTCACTCGCCCGACACGTAGGTCTTCGTAATTACGTGCGAAAATAAACATTTGTTTTCTGGAACGATTCTCCCGGATGTGGCTAAGCCTCCCCCACCCCATCATCGGCGGTCTTCGTTTCAGTGGTAAACTGGTCATTATGTATCATAGCAACGGCACACAATCATATAATTACCAGCAGGACACACGACATATACCTGCGCACCCCCAAAGGGACAAAGACACGAGCTCGTGCACCATCTCTCTCTTCCACCGACGTGTGTGCCGTCGAATCAATTATTCATCGGAACCAATCAATCTGGACGGTCGAAGGCGTGAACTTTGACCTTTCTGCGGGAAGTTTTGGATAAGCGATTCATGCAATCCTCGCGCCTGAAAACGATGCGTGTGGGGTCAAGGATTCGCCGAGATTGTACTGTGGAAGAATTCTTCACATGCTGCAGACGTAAATTAAATGTCAAGAGCTCTAATTCTGGACGAGACACTGGTGGTTGTTGCGTTGGAACCCTTTCATGCGGAGCCGAGTGTTTATGAAGCACCAACATGCATGTAGAAAGTTAGCTTCGTTTGCAGGCATCAACGATCAATGGCATCTGCACAACCGATGGATACCGGAGAATTAAAAATCTCGACATATTTAACGTTTATAAGTCCGTAATTATAAATTACAAGTGATAGCTTCTTGCACAATGTATGTATTAAGACTGATGGTCTTAAAAATTGTTAGCAGATTTCTTAAATTTTGGGTGCAATAATTGTTATAATGTTATAGGTTGTCACAATGGCAAGATAAAACGTATTCTTCTCTTCTTCTTAACTATAGTGTGTATGACACGATATTCGAGGAAATCGTTTCACGTTTAGATGCCCAACTTGAATAACACGTTGTTTCGGAGTTCAACTTTTTTTTATATATCATTGCAAATAAATTTTATCTGTATATCTGTAACATTAGTCTTTGTAAAAATTTCCATACATACCCAATAGGGACGTATGTCTCTTTTTGAGACATACGTCTCAAAAAGATTCGATTGATATTAAATTTCTCATTTCTGTTATGAATTGTACCCCCGTAAAATCTGCCAGTCTAGAGAATACCTTGCACCTCGTATGTATCAAATGGGAAATATTTAGTAGGTCAATGAACTCTGAAATTCAACTTGGCATAGGTCAGACCGCGCCCCTTCCACAGCCAGGCACACCTACTCCCTGTCATCGTTGACAATCCAGGATCAATTAACCCCTACAAAACCGCGCCGCATCCAGGCGAACCGTCCAGGACCTGGGGGGCCGCGGCCCCCCGGGTTGTCGGCGTCGCGACGCTAGCGCGCGCCGCGACGCCCTGCACCTACATTGTATACGTACGTAGCCGTGGCGATCGGTGTCGCGAGGACCGACGTGGAGCGTGCGCATACTTCTCTATCTGTACATATTGTGCGTTGGTGTCGGGCGCATTCCAGACGTTTTCAGTTGCTGCATCTGGAAAAATTATACGGAATCGTATGGTGGTAAAGCAGCGAGGGCGCGTGACCAGAAACTCAACAGATAAACCTTGAGAGAAACCAGAGGAGAAGGACTAGACGATCAAAGTAAGATAATGCTTAATTTTTGTCTTTAACAGGTGTCCCTGGACGCGTTGTGATCCTTGAAGTGGTTTGTGCGCGAATTCGCAACTAAATGTAAACAAAATGTATAGACTAGATTTGTTATTAACTTATAAATTCCATATTAGCGCTGTCTCTACTAATAAGACGCAATTGAGTACAAAGCTGATAACAACAAATCAAAACACTTATACAATTGTTGATTACTTACATTCAAACAAGATCTGCTCGATATCAACATTTATTAACATGAACGGCACGCGTGATTTGCACTACGCCATAACTTCACACTTTAATAAGTACATTATTTGATACACATTATTGCGATATATTTTTTCCATATTTTTGTATTTGTATGGAATTTATTTCATTATTTAAATTCATCAATCCTGCTGAAGTTTTTTCATAACATAACAAATAACAATAGTATTGTATACAATAAATGTTACAACGTTACAAATTGTATTTGAGTGAAAGTTTGTCAAACGAGTCGCTAGCGAGGAGTTTGACAGCGCACGATCTGGCAATTTGTGATTGTATCATGAATTGTACATGCAATTAACATTACAACAATTATACATTTTTTCTATTTCGTGAATTATAATCTGGCATTCGTATATAATGACGTTGCAAGTTGAGTTATCCGGATGCGCGGCAATTCCCCGAGAGCAACAATGACACTACTTCCTACTATTTATTGTATACTGCTGCGCTGCCGAACTCTATTTAATTCAATTTGTAAAGATACTGATAAGATTGTATAATTCGCGAGCGACCAGGGTTGAGAAAAAGACGGGAACTTCAGCTTTTCGCTCGCATTAGCTAGTATAAAGAACTACTTTGTGTGTCAATGGTACAAAATAACAATTGTGCAACAATCTAGCAATCTGGCAATTTGTAATTGTAACATGAATTGTATATGATATTCTATCTATTTCGTGAATTATAATCCGGAATTCGTATACAGGGTGGTCACTTTTACGACGTCCACCATTAGGATCTATTAAACGGAAATACATACAAAGTTGGTCAAATGAGATAAAAGTTTCTTATTTGTACCTTTCAATATACTGAAACAAAATCTCGGACATCTTGCACAGTTCCTGAAATACCGCTGAAAAACTGAAAAAGTGCACTTTCATTTTCCTCTTATAAGTTATTTTACTTTTGAAGGATATTTTACGAAACTTGGCACAGTGAACATGCTTCAGTTAATATTTATAATAATGATAAAAAATAACATGTACAATTTCAATAAATTGACTTTTAACTTTTAATGTTGAAATATTATTTCCTCACGTATTAGGCAATATTCCACTTTTCCTAACTCAAATTAGTATTTTAATGTTGAAATATTATTTCCGCACTTGTTAGGAAATATTCTACTTTTCCTAACTCAAATTAGTATTCTTAAAGTTTTCCAAACTCTAGTAGACAAAGTGATATACACTGTATCATTGCTGTCAATGTGAATTGCTGTCAATGTCAAAAATTCATTCATCATTACCCCTACAGGCAATATTTCAACTGAGGTGGTATGCTGTGTAATTAGAAATAATTCTAAAAATAATTCCTAACTTGCAATATCATTATAGAGGTGGTCACTTTTACGACGCCCACCATTAGGATCTATTAAACGGAAATACATACAGAGTTGGTCAAATAGTATAAAAGTTTATTATTTTTATACCTTTCAATATACTGAAACGAAATCTTGGATATCTTGCACAGTTCCTGAAATATCGCTAAAAATCTGAAAAAGTGCACTTTAATTTTCCTTGTATAACTTTTTTACTTTTGAAGGATATTTTACGAAACTTGGCATGCTTACATTTTTCGACGTGAGCTTTCTGATGACAGTACCAAACATTTTTTGCGCCAACTAGATGCCCAAATTTTCATAGTCAACTTTTGATTTTCTTATGGCCGCAATACTGGATTTTAATACCATTCAAAATTGTATTACACATGGGTAATTTGATATTATTTACCACCAAAAATCGATAATATAAAAATTTGTTGCAAAAATCAAACTGCTGTGGACTGCTCTAACAATCAAGTTGCCATGGAATAACAAATTACCATTTTGACATTTCTTCATACAAAGAAAATAACTTCTGAGTAATGTTATTGTGTATAAAGTGCAAAAAGGATATAATATATTGGATTAGTAAAAATGGCAAGATATTATCCTCAACATGAGAAAAATAACATGTACAATCTCTATAATGTAATATCTTGCATTATATTTCCCAGGCCGAGATTGCAAATCATAAATAATATTGTATTCATTAAATAATCTGATCAAATACCATTCTTGAATTAAAATCTAGGATATTTAATTATTGCTATTTTTACTAATCAAAGATATTATCTCCTTTCTTGCACTTTATACACAATAAACTCGCAAGTTATTTTCTTTGTATGAAGAAATGTGATTTTTTTTATGCCATGGCATCTTTATTTTTAGAGCTGTCCACAGCACCTTGATTTTTGCAACAAATTTTTAAATTATCGATTTTTTGTAGTAAATAATGTCACCCATGTGATATACATGGGTGTATATCGAGAGTGAATATGAAAATATTCTTATGAAATCGAAATTTTTCGCTCTTTTGAATGCCGTTAAAATGTTGCGGCCTCAAGAAAATCTAAAGTTGACTATGAAAATTGGGGCATCTAGTTGGCGCAGAAAATGTTTGGTACTGTCATCAGAAAACTATCGTCGAAAAATGTAAGACTGCCAAGTTTCGTAAAATTTCGAAAAAAAAAGTAAAAATGTTATAAAAGGAAAAGAAAAGTGCACTTTTTCAGGAAGTGTGCCGGATTTCGTTTCAGTATATTGAAAGGCACAAAAATGAGAAACTTATCCCATTTGACCAACTCTGTATATATTTCCATTTAATAGATCCTAATGGTAGGCGTCGTAAAAGTGGCCACCCTGTATAATGATATTGCAAGTTAGGTTATTTCTAATTACACAGCGTACCATCTCAGTTCAAATATTGCCGGTAGAGGTAATGATGAATGCATTTTTGACATTGACAGCAATTGACCTTGGCAGCAATGATACAAAGTATATCACTTTTTCTACTAGAGTTTGGAAAACTTTAAGAATACTAATTTGAGTTAGGAAAAGTAGAATATTTCCTAACAAGTGCGGAAATAATATTTCAACATTAAAATACTAATTTGAGTTAGGAAAAGTGGAATATTTCCTAATACGTGCGGAAATAATATTTTAACATTAAAAGTTAAAAGTCAATTTATTGAAATTTTACATGTTATTTTTTATCATTATTATAAATGTTAACAGAAGCATGTTAACAATTCGTGAATGAAATTCTAGAACAGGTCTTTGTGGAAGTAGAAATAGGGTTATTATTTACGTTAACCTCTTCGTTATTGAAAGCAAAACAATCTTGACTCCGCCAGTTAGTTTAGAAAGAATTTTAAAGTATTAAAATTATCCAAATTAGATTTATTTTTCAAACTCTAGTAGAAAAAAAGTATGTTTTTAACTCGGTTCTCGCCTCGATCAAAAATCCCATGCCTAGTACGAAACAAAAATTACAATTCCTAACTTATTGCACAATAGTATATTAACTATTAGGTTGGTAAGTGCATTATAACAGAATCGAGAAAAAGTCGGAAAAATCGAGACGAAGTCGAAGAGATTTATCAATTTTCGAGATTCTGTTAGGCACTTAACAACCGTGTAGAGTATTACGTTTTTCGCACAATTGTAAAAACCAAGAATCGAGAAAAACTTTGAAAAACCGAGACGAAGTCGAAGAGATTTATCAATTTTCCAGACTCTGTTAGGCACTTATCAACCATGTAGAGTATTACGTTTTTCGCACAATCGTATCAACCAAATAAAATAACAACAATTTGAGCTATTTCCGATTTTATTAACTTGACTTTTCTGACAAAATGGTGTACACGTATATGCAGAGTGTTTTGAATGTATTTCGTTAGAAACGTTCTGTGGTTAGAAACCACAGAACCACAACAGAACCAAAAATATTCTGTAATATTTTTTTACAACGGCTAATGAAGAAGATTTTTTCAAATAAAAACAGACATTGAAGAATCGTATCAAAGGGGTTGTGAATCTTTGGTTCCTAAAATATCAAAAGAAAGGTATGAAATTTCAATTTTCCAAATAAATTAGACATCTGTAGGTGAAGAATATTACTATTACTTACTGCATTAGAGCTGTTATAAACTCGAACGGAAACTGTGTTTCCATAGAGACTAGCCACAGTATTATTATGTTCAACTTACAAGGTGTATCAACAGAGACTGTAAATCGTTATAACAACACAATTACGCGAAAACAGCTATTATACTACTGAAACTACTACTACTACTACTTGTATAAAGTGGACATTGTAATATCAAAATAGAAAGACTAATTTAATATAATCATGATAAATAATTGTAAGTTATACATATGAAAAACGCAATGATTTTATTTGAGTGGCAATTAAGGAAATATTTATAGTATTTGCGACAGAAGTAGAAACGCCATGTGGTATGGTGACTTTTGGGTTCAGGAACGGCTAATAAATTTAGAGTTATGGTAACGATTCTTGTTAGACGTTTAATGAAAATAATTTACTGTTACGCAAATATACAATTATGTACAACCAACTTTAGTGGTAGTTTTGGCAAATCTCTAGTCGTCCGGCCGAGGGCTGACAGTGACTCATCGTTCAATATTGCCCAAATTTGACATACATTTCTTATTTTATTTCATTCTTATTACATTTACTTACGCATGCAAATGAGCAAACGAAAAAAAAAACATTAGACATTGTCAGCTCTCATCGAAGACTATACAAATAGACTCGTTAACATTTTGCACGCGAAGAACTACCCCGCATCAAAATGACCGCGAGGGCCGCGAGTGGCGAGCGAATATTTGTCTAGGAGCTGCGGTGAGCGGCAAGCGTCAAGCATCAAGTTTTGCCACCACGCTGCATTCAAAACGTGAATAAAACGTGAACAAAACTCCAGTGAGTGTTTTTTTTTCATATACCTACGTGATTATTAATAAATTATAGAGCAGTCACTTTTCACACAGCACGTCTCTTTTCATTCGAGTTTTGCCAACAAATAAAAAGAATATTTTTCTTAGAGATGACTCCGTGGGTAAAGCCTACTTTACATAAACATCGCGTACATCGCGTCTAATTAATAGATCATGATTTTAGTTTTTTTATAAAGTCTTAGATTATAGTCACGAGGTATTAATTCATCCGCGACTTGTTATTTTTTAACCCTAGACGCAGTCTGTTGGTCAGTGTCGTAGCCAGGAATGGGTTACGGGGGGTTAAAACTCCCCACCGCCTTAGTTGCTACTATATATTCCTTTGAAACCGTAGCGTATTTAAAATCATTAAAATTTTAACTTACAATATCATTCATTGTGCTGTACAAATTTTGTTTCTGAATATGGAACATTAAAATAGAATACTCAAATATGAGCATAGTACCTACACAAAAATATTGCGGTGCCAAAACAAGAAAAAAACATATTAAAATACACATTCTACAAAGAAAATATTACAGTTCTTTCAAAAAGTTGTTTGCTCTGTTGTGTTTTGCAAGCCCTAGAAGTTTGTCCCTGCAATTCATTAACACCCTGTATAATAACACGAATTAAAATGCACATTCTACGAAAAAGAAATGTTACACCAGTTGCAGGATGAAATTTTTCAATACACTTTAAATCAATCTTAAAAACCATATGGTTATTCAGAACACAAGAATTAGAAATTGCAAATACCAAACAACAAAAGAACAAAAGTTTGTGCCGGAATTTGATTATAGTTAAATAGTTAATTATAAGATTTAGGACAAACATGGCAAATATGTAACTATAATGATTGTCCTCGGGAATTTTTTGAATTTTGTGGTTTTTAAAAATTTTATGAATTATTATAAATTATTCCAATCTAAAAGGTACATGGTGGAGGCGCCGGGCTATATATACAGGGTCCGTCATTTCACCTCCCGTCTTCTGTAGCTCAGTTACTAATTGAGTTAGGATTTTAATATTTTGCAGACTTCAGTTGCTTTCTAGGGTGTATTTCAGGAAAATATTTTTGATTATACAGGGTGTCCCAAAGAAGTGTGACGTCATCATGATGTATATTTTTAGATTGCATGGTATATATTTTGTTACTTATTTGGATGCCTCTTATAGATGCCTACATACCCATAAATTTTTATTAAAATCGGTTCAGTGATTTTAGCACAAAAAAATAAAAACTGAAAAAAATCAGTTTTGCACCATTGGATAAGAAAATTAATAAGAGATAAAAGTATGCCTTGTTAATAAAACCATACAAGGTGCTCATTAAATAAGGTCTGATAGTTACGTTAACCAAGTTTTATTGATATGCATTATACAGAGTGTCCAAAATTTAGTGTCAAACTTTTCAAATTTTGGCACCTTGGCAACATATTTCTAGCCTGGAAAATGGTCCAATTTCCCCTTTAAGCATTTTTAATATGTGATAAAACGTTATCAGTGGTACATATTTTACTACATGATTTGATTACAACCAGTCTCAGCAACTGCTATTAGTAAACGATCATTTTCTACCATACGTTTAAGAAAGTAGATAAGAACACAGTCAGCGAAAATAGACTAAATGATTTGGCATCATTAAATACTCATCGCCAGTTGAAACGCGAGTTGAAACAGTTACCATAAATGAAATACTTGATAAATTAGCAGAAAACCCAAGAAGGCTTCAGCCACCTCGATGAGAAATACGAGAAGCAGTTAGTTTTTATGTCGTTTCAGTAAAAATATTTTACGTTTTTTTGCTTTAGAATTTCCCGTCACATTAGTCAGGTAAAATTAGTAATTCCTGATTTATTAAGTCCTCGCATTTGGTCTGCATCTACGATCTTAATTGCAGATATTTAATTAGTTAATTTTTGTTGTTTATAATAATTTCTAAATTTGTGTTATGAATATAAGGGCAGCTATGTTTATTTAAAGTTTATACGTGTTTAAATATGATATTATTATGATATGATTTATGATATAATATTAATATTGATATTAATTTAAAAATAATAAACAATTGCAGCTCAATTATTTTTTTATTTATTGACATCCTGAAGTGGATTACTATTTTGAATAGTAAACATAAATAATTCGCAAATGAAGAGAGTTAATGGCAACTCATATTTAAAAACATATTTTTTGAATGAACATATTTCAATCAAAAATAACGAAAAAAAAAATTAATATCGTTAGATGCGCAACAATTTTGTTCTCATTCCGTTGATACCAAAACATTTTCTGTGGGTTAAACTGGCAAGCAGGAATTTGCAAAAAGGTTAAAAACCATTTTAAATTTTACGTTCGCCCCTTATCTCAAACACCCTGTATACAATTATACAAATACACTTTTTATGTTTTAGCTCTGTGAATACTAACATTATTACTGCATTAGTTTTAATTCTAAAGCCTAAAGCTTTATTAACTGTTGATATTTACGATTGACGCAATAAATTTAGATGTTCTCCAGAAATTACGTACAAAGCAAATATGTTACTTCTCATCTTCTCATTAAGCTTCAACTGTTTATCAAATAAAGCAGAGTACGGCACTTGCATACTTCCAGTATCATCAACACAGAACTCTTTATTATGATGCCAAGTTAGTATATACAGTGAGAATAACTAATTTGTTGCGAATGCACACGAAACTCATTACTACGCCAAGATTTCTTGCGCCTATTCCAGTTCACTTTAATTAAATCATCGATTACAGAATAATAAAGTCATGTACGAGTAAATCAAATTTATCGAGATAGTTAAAAATTAACACGTTATTGCAAAATATAAAATGAAATAAAATAGTTAATGAAAGTTTGAAATAGTTGTTTGTTGGCAGAAAAGTAATAATTTCGCTGCCGCGGCTTATATTTTACAGCCGATTCATAGCCGGGGCTATATTTTTTGCCGGGTTAAACATATATTTTTTTATTATTCAATTAACTATAATTGAATGATAACTTCTAGGATATGAGATATGTAAACATGTCCATAACAACCGAAGCTGTAATGAATTCATCACACTCTCAAAAAACAGGTTAATCATACAATAATTATTTAATGGTTTTTAATTTTTCTGCGTTAATTTTTGATCACAGTAGTTAGTTATTTACTAAGGCTGAAATGTAATTTACCCATTTAAAAAAGCTTTACAAACTTCACATGCAAAAAAAGTTTACAAATCACCGAAAAATAAAAAAGTTACTGAGGTGTTACCATTTGAAGTGAAACATTCTGTATATATATACAGGGTGTTATGTATGTAAACGTACGTACATAGCTTAACAGAATATCAAGATGACCATATACCCATATGAGCAATAATTCGAAGTTTACCTCTTTTAATTTAGCAACAGAAGAAGTATGAGGAATAATTCCGATTCAAAACCGCTTAGACAGTGATATAGAACGTTATAAGGAATGCAAATTATGTTTTAGAATTTTTCTACGATATACCTAAATATAAATAAAGATAGCACAAATATGCAATGTTGCATGCTGCTACCTTGAACATGCATTTTTTTTTTGTTGACTAATATGCATTCAATGGTAAGAACGTTTGAAAATATCAGCCAGATACTGACGCCCATATGTTAAAATCCACGTCGAAGTATTACATGGAGTTTTCTATACCCAATGATGATGATTATGCATATTAAATGTGCTATCACAATTAAGGTAGACTCATTTGTCCACAAAAGCTTCTTTTCATTCAAATTTTGATTCATCCAACATCTAACATGAAGAGACACTGTAGTTCACCTATACCTACATTTAAAGTTTATCCAATTCTTATTTTAATATTTTGTCTTCTACTTTAATAGAAAGTACACTCCCTAAGGAGGCAAACAAATAAAAACTTTAAATACCTATTAGTTTTCTATTATTGATTTTATTGATTTTATTGAACTTCCAAGAGAATAATAATGCATTTCATATTAATAGATCCGTTATCAGTAGTTTATTTTTATTTATAAAACTTCGCACGTTCCTTGTATAGTTTCATTTTAACAATATTTACTTATTCTAAATATTATGATATTTTGACAATTGATTTTTGTCATTGTCATTATCATTGTTACTGTCATGCCCAAGAAAATATTCCATTCATGCAAAACACTGTGAAAGGTCGTAAAAAAAAACAATCATATGTATTTCTGTAATGTACTGTGCGAAGATGCCAATTGTTTTCAAAATCCTTGATACATTTATAAATAACCAATTTCAAATACTGTAAAATCAATTCTTAGGACAGATTCGTACAATCGGAATACATTACATCACTTTTATTGTTCTATAATATATGCGAAAAGATACCGGGATAGTAACATTACGGTATCGCTATTCTTAAAAATACATTTAGTTATCAATAATCACGTCCCCCTATTATTAAAGTGCAAACACAATTATTAGCAGACATATAATAATGTCTCCGTATACTTTTCTTAAACGCAATACACAAAAATATTTACTGTTCCCAAGAGGACACCGTATGTTTCTTAAACCAGATAATTCCCACACACAATCAACAAGTCAAATGTTCAGTCCAGCCCTAATATGTGATAACAATAAAATATATAATGTACAACACTTTGTAATAAGGCATGTTCGAACGGCATCTAAAGAAGAACACTGTTACTGTGCCAAAGCGGTACACGATCCAAAATTATAAGTAATAAAACTAAAGTTAAAGGTGAAACGAGAACTTAACTTATTCTGTGCTTCCACTCACCTCTGTTAACGGTTTGCACCCAGCTATTATACAAATTCTCATAATTTGTAATTAATGTTTGGCTCGTGATTTAGTGATAGTGCTTTACGTTATGTTTGATTTTTTAAATCATGAACGTGACAACTTAATTGGGTTCGTTTAATGAGTAATGTGTTTGTTAGTAATTTTTGTTAGTAAGTAAAACACAGATAAATAGATTCAGTGAGATTTATTCATTTTGAAAGATTATGCAAGCGACAGGTAAATAAAATACAGTTTTATCATTCAAATTGGACGTCATTTATTTAATTATCTTATATGCAAGCGACTGGTGAATAAAATTCAGTTTTATCATTCAAATTAGACGTTATTTATTTAATTTACTCTATTCAAATTTTGCAATTTATTGCAATTTTTGTATTTTATTTGATAATTATTGAATCTTTATTTATATTTTCTGACTGTATTTCATAAAACTGGTTATCGTTAATAATCAATATTGAATTACAAAGTAAAATTAGCATCTTCATGTATCAAATTATCTTCAAATACATGTCATCACTGCATAGAAATTCGTTAGCATTTGTGTCTACCAATGAATTTCAATGCCACCTTGTGGATAGGAACAAATCACATAAATGAATTCATCAGAATTTTACGAGGTAATATTATTTAAATAAAACGGATTATGGTTTAGTTTGATCAGGTACAATTCTACTTCTACACAGATCTACACATACGTACATTCATTCATACGATTGATTCGACTTGGAATGCTGAGATTGCTTGAATATCGGAGCGCTGAACAATTTTATTTACGAAATTACGTTGACCCAGAATATCATTGAATTATTTAGATTGAGCGATTTATACAGGGTGATCTATTATGTGTATTGGTAACTAGTTTGATTTTAGCAAATAAACTTGATTCATTATATAGGTATTTACGTGTTTCGTAGTTGTGAAGGAAGGAATTTTACAATAATCTACTGTTTTGATGGAAATATTGTCAGGACAAGGTATAAAATGCAGTTAAACTCAATCCACTACGCAGTGTTGGGCGATAGGAACCTGCATTTCTACCTTTATTAAATTTTGCTCCACTCAGTGTCACTAGATAGGTTTTCTCATTAGTATGGAAATTGACTTCAGGGTTGGTTATTAAGGTGTACATTTGATATCGTCGTTCGTATAATTACCTCAGAAATTAATGCTCAACTTCTGAGACTTCGTCAAGCAGAGTAACGTTCTGCGATTGTGGTTACTTTTAAATGATCTGAGTATGTGCCGAATTTCTGAATTTATACTATTTCTCCTTCCACATTCTACCACCCGTGTCCCTATATTCGCTTGTTTTTCTGAACCTGATCTCTCTCTGCACGTGTGCATTCCCAAGGTTACCATGCCGGTGGCGAACTCAGCCTCCGCGTTATCTGAAGATGTAGGTAGTTAAAATTCGAGTTGACGTTAGTTTATGCGTTTCCATTAATATATGTCAACTTTCTCTCAATTCTGCATGTCCGAAAATGCGGGTGGTCGCATGCCTTCTCGTGCCATTCTAAAACCTTTTTACGTATGCGATTTTGTATTATATGTTTTAATTATAGAATACTCATATTTAATTAATATTAAATATGGATCGGGTTCCTACACTTCTGTATCCTAATCATTATGACCTACAAACCTATTCTTATTCTTGCCAACATCCCGACATTCAAGAAGAATAAACAACAGGTGACAGGTAGGAAGCTGAAGCGAGAACTAGTGCTTTACATTACTCAGGAGCAAGGTGTCTTCCCTAGATTTTGATGCCCGATTCGCGTCGTTCGCGTCGTGCTTTTAAACCCGGCGGGCGTGGAAAGGCTTTCCTATGCACGTGTATCATACGTTTGTTTTTATCATAACTGTACCACAATGTGGAAATAAAGAGAAAATAAGAAACAATTAGATTTATTTCATAAGGTAGCTAGCGTGGATGTTAGTTTTAATCGTGAGGGGTTGGCATTTGTTGCATCAATGTCATCTGCTATAAACATCAGTATCATAACATTATGAAGATTGAAACCAGTTAAAAATAACCAAAGATTGTAATACAGCCATGATAAAAATTCCATGATCCATGAAAAAGGCCATGATTGGTTGGTATATCTCATGCATATTCTTTAAAATACGTAGCATGACGCAGTTTATTTATAAGGTAAAATCCTACACTATTTATTATGTTTATCAACCCATCACAGTGCCAGTCTTCATTCTAAGATATGCTATTACAAACTGTTTATTTTTCTGCTTTGGCACCGAGTGCGAAAATAAATCGCTTATATTGACGTAATCGAATTATATTTAGACTTTATCGTCAAGTAATAAACACGGTTAACGTGTATAATCATTTACTGGCGCAACAAAGGGGTGGGGGCATGGGTTAATATGCACCAGCCATGCAGGACCAGAGTTATCAATTTCTCAACAGATCCGACGATCCGAGAGGCCCAGGGCTAGGGCGGAAAAAACATTTTTATTCCGATCACTAGAAGTCTAGTACTGTATTAAATTAAATTTTATTACATGGCGCTCAATACTGAAATTATAAACAGTACTTTGCTGCACTATGCACCCCCCTTGAGTGTGTAACAAATAACACTTTTATATGACTGTTTCATTAATCATCCGCTGTAAACATCTGTGCCTAAGGTATAAAACATGACTTTAAGAGGCAAAATTTAATAATAGCTATTTATGGTATAAGTGAATAAAGTAGAATTTTATCCACGAAAAAGCAGAATGTTTTCATGTTTCATACAAGATTTTTTCAAATTCGTTATCAGAATTGAAGAATTTGCGTGAAGTGTCACATTGTCAGGTGACGAAAATTTCAAGGATAGTGCGAATTTACCTATTTTTTTAACTTTATTCACGTTGCCAATGGTTATAGTGAATAAAGTGAAAATGTAAACATTTCATTCCCCCATTCGATTAAAGTATAGTTTTAACGATGAGACTCAATATACATAATGAGTATTTTAATAATGCGAATTGGAAAATAGTTATATTATACAAACGGTTAAAATAAACAATTAGGTAGTTGATACTTTATGTCCATGACGTTGATGTCCGCGAATTAAATTAATATTTTAACTTGCGAGTGCAATACAAGTTTTTATTCAATTTTCCCCAACTGAATTCTCTATTAAATGTTCTTTCTTGGGTTTTTAAATTTTATTCTATGCCAATTATATTGACGCAAAACCTGAAAGTTTTAACAATTCGATCAATTGATAGGCGACATATTTTTACAATGTCTAAATTTTTTTATTCAGGGAATGTTAAACATAGAAAACATTTATTATAAGCCATCAAACCGTTGCTTCGTCGGTATGAAGAAGTTAATGCTGTATGCTAAAGGCCTGCCCGACGACATCTGAGAATTTTGACATTGGAACGAAATATTGTATCTAATAACTTCCGGATCAAAAATGACATGATTAAACGGCTTGCGGACTGAAAAAAAATCTGTTACATTTAGTATAACATTTTCTGTTCAAAACATCCGCTTTAATCATCCATATCTAAGGAATAAGACATGATTCTAAGAAGCAAAATTCAATGAAATATATTTAAGAAAAAACAATGTTTAAAAATGTATTTCTCGAGTTATAGCCAAATTAAGTCGGGTACTTCTAAGTTTCTGTTCTAAGTGTTCTAAGTATGCAGAAAATGATTATTTTATATAAAAATGAATTATTATGAAGTAACGGCTTTCTCAACTTAGGTTTTGAGAAAATACAAATTCGGTAAACTTTGCAATTTTAATTTTAATCCAATGAAGTGAGAAATTAGGTCATCTTTTCATTTGTCTAAAGACGTTCATTTTCGGTAAAAGAATGAAAGCTGCTACAGTAGTAACTTAATGAAGCTATTACCGCTTCAAAGACTTTTTTCTTGTAAATTTTGTACTACCAATAGTACCAACCTGTAGACCAATAGTTGTCGGCTATACAAAAGTTTTTTTTTTGTTTCTTATTTTGCAAAGAATAGTAGGGTGTTAATATAATATATTATTTCTTGTAAATCTTATAGTATAGCAAATCTTAAATAAGTCTAATAGTAGATTAAACCACGAGTCAATAATACTAGCTATTATTGCTAGTAGTATACTCTACTTTGTCTACGACTAAATAGGCTAGTAGAACATTTTCGGAAAATGAGTTAGCGTTCTTTCGAAGACGCCATTCGTTGAAGGTTGCGCACGTTTTATTGTAAATGGATTTCGATGTTTCAGGTATCAAAGTAGATATTGTTGCTGTACCTAGTTGAACAATTTCTTGAGGTGTACAAGTAAAAGATTCTTCATTTTCATCTATCTGAATACAAATACATGTTAAGCTAGTTCTTTTTCTAATCGTAGCCATAACTTGACGCCATATTTAATATATAAATTTTCGCCATTTTACCTATTAATAATAATAATCACTTACATAATATACTGTATTTTCATTGGTCAGGATCAGCAGGCTATATATTGAACTCGATCCGAAGATGGCATTGGCTCCAAATGATTTCCCCACATATAAAGAGTATTCTTTTAGTATTGTATATTAACTATAATTGGAAGGACTTACCGGAAGAGCATCTCCCCTTCCCCCGCCAGTTGTTCTATTGCTAACTGGATCCCTATTAGTCACGGCTTCGACCCTTATTCTCTACGACTATTGAAATTCACCTTTATGTGCAGAGCAAGGACATACACCTGTTAATACCCAATATGAATAGAGTATTTATAAAGAACCTAGGGACATACCCTTCCTTTATGTGCATTTACTATATTTATAAAGGACCTAGGGACATACCCTTCCTTTATGTGCACTTACTATATTTATAAAGGGCCAAGGAACATACCCTTCCTTTATGTGCACTTACTATAGTCAAAAAGGTCGTAAGGACTCATCCCTCCTTTCGCACTTTTACTATAGTCAAAAAGGTCGTAAGGACTCACCCCTCCTTTTGCATATTTACTATAGTCAAAAGGTATTAAGGACTCACCACTCCTCTTTGCACATTTACTATAGTCACAAAGGTCGTAAGGACTCACCCTTCCTTTTTGCACATTTACTATAGTCAAAAAGGTCGTAAGGACTCACCCCTCCGTTTTGCAATTACTATAGTCAAAAAGGTCTTAAGGACTCACCCCTCCGTTTTGCAATTACTAGGACGAACCTCTCCTTATTTCAATTACTAGGACAAACCTCTCCTTATTTCAATTACTCGGACGAACCTCTCCTTATTTCAATTACTAGGACGAACCCCTCCTTATTTCAATTACTAGGACGAACCTCTCCTTATTTCAATAACTATCACGAACCTCTCCTTGTTTCAATTACTAGGTCGAACCACCCCTTTATGTGAGCCCTGCAGTTACAAAGAATCATACCTTTACATAATGTGAATATTACAATCTAATTGCATATGTTGGAACATCTCAATCTGATATACATATTGTAGTTTATGTACTGACCTTTAATCCCTTCCAACACCTAATCCATAACTGTTCACATTGCAACGCACACCAAAACATTAGATCACACATCCTTTCCCCACAATCAGCACCCGAATCTGCATACACACTCCATAGGGCCAGTGACTCAATGCCCTTCGTTATTCGTTCGTAAGCTGAGTGCGTCGCGTCGGTTTATATATACAAATAAAGGCACATATATCCCGCCTCTATTATTAATAATCAATTATTAGCCAATAATACAATTTGATACCTGAGCTACACAAACACTACGCGTTTGACAGAGACACTTTTGAGTTTGTGTATTTTGTTTCCATGGTATTATTAAATATGAGATTTCTTTAATTGAAGTGCAAGAGGGAATAAGGACTATTAATCCCTAGTCATTATTCCCTAAGGGAATAATATATAGCACTACACTGCAAAAACCTCAAGTATAATACTTATATTATAAATTAGTCATAGATAAATATATTTTTAACTTTAATTAGGCATGAAAACAAGATTCTCAAATTTTAAGTACCAAGCAATTTTCTTGGACAAGTATTTTTGCGTTTGGTACAGATTACAGTCAGTTCTTTCAATCGTGCTTCAGTTAGAGCAACAGTTACCAGATGATATTAACATTATGCCCAGGAGAAGACGTTGGGAATATCTGTGCCGTGCCTTAAGGGCACCCGTGGGATTCGTTTCCCATTTGGGAGGGATAATGTGGGTGGATCATTCGTGGCGTAGCGTTTTCGCAGAACTAAGGCCCCCGAACCGCGAGCAGTAATTGTGTATTCCTAAGGAATGGTTTTTTTTTGTCCCCAGTGATAAATAAGTATCATGTTTATTGGCAGGATTGTAGCATCAGAAATTGACGATGATGTGTACTGCCATGGAATAAAATGTATAGATTTATTATTGATAGAAATTTGGAAAAATGTGAAAATACATAACATCGGCATTTAGATATAATAAAAAAAATGATTGTATGCAGTGAGTAATAGAGGAATCTGCTGCCCACCAAATCAAGAAGTGTGTACGAAAAAGAAAACAATAGATTTGTAGCTTAGTGCGCTGAAAAAGGGGACTACACGTAGGCACGGAAATGATTTGATATTCAACACAGTTCTGTAAACTCCGGAAAATAAAATATTACCACAAATCATATAAGAATGAACTAATTCTAGCATCAAAAATAGTGCTGGTATGAATTTATTCCAATGCTGAACAGAGAAATATACAGCGTGTCCCGTGACATGATGAGCATAGCTTAAGAGCGTATTTCTTGGGTTATTTTTAGTCGAAAATACCTTATACAATTTTGTCCAAAACATACTAGTTAAAGAGTTATTGGTCAAGAAGGCTAATAATAACAAGTTTGCTAACCGTTGGCAAAATTTAAGAAAGCTGAAAACATGTAGAATAAAGTAATGTTTTATTAATTAAATTGGATGTGTGAGTGGTTACCACTTGGTGAAACATATTCGTATAGGAATAATTAAACACTTGGTTGACGTTTCCCAGTATATATAGAAAATAACTCTACAATTGTTTCGGCCTCTCAGCCATTCTCAAGAGTATAAACTAAATTAAAATATTCAAACAGTGCAATATATACACAAACAGTGCTTAATGACATGGTAATAATAAACGCATTGAAATAAATTTAACAACTAACGCAATTCAGTAAAGGTGTATTGTCATTCATTCATTCACAATGTTGTCTCCTTTAATGACAGCTTTGCGAATTTCTAAGATTTCTAGCAAATCCATCCGCTTTCCTTTGTGCTCCGTGTGTAATACTTCCAGCCCATCATTTCTGAAGAAGTGATTATTATTAAAGCAGTGTTGAGCCAGTCCAGTATCTTCCTTATTAAGTAGAATTGCTCTTTTGTGCTCTTTCATCCTCGTATTGAAATTTCTTCCCGTTTGCCCTAAGTAATACGCATCACAATCACCACACTTGAGTTTATAAATGCCACTTCTTTGTAGCTGATCCGACTTCTTTTTATTATTCACCAGACTCGTGCCTAAATTCTATTTATTAACTACTATACAAATTAATCCTAGTCTACGTAACCTATAACAAATTTTGGTGCTAACATCACCAGCATAATTGATAAAGTGCCAATTATGATTTAACACTTCATCAGCACTATACAAATTTTTTACGTCCAATTAACTTTACAATAATTTTGATTTGATTGTCATAGTCAACCTTCTTCATAGGCATATGTAATAAGCGGTGGACTAAACTATAAAAGGCCGACATTTTTGTACTCATGGATTTATGGGAGTTATGTGGAATAACTACATCCGTCCTAGTAGGTTTTCTAAAAATCCTAAACTCCAAATGCTTGTCTATTCTCGACACCTTGAGGTCCAGAAAATTTAATGTTGTTTCTATTTCTTATTCCATAGTAAAACTAATCTTCTGGTTAATATTATTAATAAAATTTTAAAAAACTGGTCCAACTGTCTATCTGTGCCTATCCAGACTACCAGTGTATCATAGACATATCTAGCCCAAAATTTGATGCAATTCCTAAATTTAGTATTAGCAAGGATGAGGACATTATATTTGTTGGAATGGGCTGGAAGTATTACACACGGAGCACAAAGGAAAGTGGATGGATTTTCTAGAAACTCAGAAATTTGCAAAGCAGTCATTAAAGGAGACAACTTTGTGAATGAACAATTGATGTTTGACAATACACCTTTACTGAATTGCGTTAGTTGCTAAATTTATTTTAATGCGTTTATTATTACCATGTCATTAAGCACTATTTAGTTTATACTATGGAGAATGGCTGAGAGGTCGAAACAATTGTAGAGTTCTTTTCTATATACAGGGTGTAACAGAAATACGTGTGTTAATTTTAAACATTGGTAGAACTCGTTAAATAAAACATGTTTTCTATATGTTTTTTTTTCAAAAACCAACGTTAAACTGATTTAAAATATGTTCTAGTTTATCTACTAAAACGCGTACCCGCCTATGGTTAAAGGTGTGCAGCGATAAAATATTTTGTTGTGATGGCAACGGTGTTATAAAGGTACATCATTGCCTGTTAGGCAAAACACGTTCAGGATATTGTGCACTGTACAATTTACGGGCTTCTGCGGCATTTCCAAAAGCTCGGCCATATACCAACACAATATCTATTAATTCTTGATTAGAAAAATTTGGCATTTTGAACAAAACTTCACTTGACAATTATAGTGACAGTACCTGAGAACGGCTCGTTCAGTCAAAATTAGGGGGCAAAAAAAATGTAAAAAAAAAAACTGCAAATTTTGAAAAAGAACATATAGAAAAAATGTTTTATATAACGAGTTCTACCAATGTTTAAAATTAACACACGCATTTCTGTTACACCCTGTATATATATATATATACACTGTGTATCAGCCAAATGGAATAAATTCGATAATAAATAAATGGGGGCGTGTTCGAAAAAACGCTCGGACACGTCGATTGTTATTGTTAGTTGCGCATTTTTTTCAACAAAAACTTTTTATACAAGGTGTGTCATGTGACCGTGGCCAATACCAACTTTCTTATTTTAAATGCAACACCTGGTATATTATTCAACTTTTGGATTCTTCAGAAAATTCTAGACATATTTCATGTACAATGTCCTATACCTATCTTCAACTGTTTCGGAAATATTAAGTGTTTTCAGATTTATTGCAAAAATTAACATTAAAAAAAGAAAATTATTTGATTACAGAAATTCGTTACAAGACACTCAAATACTAATAAGTAAAACTGTTTATTTCTTGATAATGTAAAAAAACAAAAAAAAAAACAATAAATTTCAATGGAGGAGATGTTCAAAATGCTCGCCGTGAACGTCTTGGCAACATCCTAATCTTAAATAGAAATTTCTTCTAACGTTACTCAACATCTCAGGCGTGACCGATCTAATCGCAAGCATTATTCGTCTTCTTAAGTCAGCTAAGTCGAGGGGTTTAGTTTTGTATACAATACTTTTGACATATCCCCATAAGAAGAAGTCAAATGACGTCAGATCAGGGGATCGTGCTGGCCATTCCATCGATCCTCGCCTCCCTATCCACCGATTTGGAAATATTCGGTTGAGGTAGTTCCGGACATTGATTTGGTAATGGGGCGGTGCTCCATCTTGCTGAAACCATATCATATTCGCTGGAACTTGTGGGTTCCGAAACAGTTGAAGATAGGTATAGGACATTGTACATGAAATATGTCTAGAATTTTCTGAAGAATCCAAAAATTGAATAATATACCAGGTGTTGCATTTAAAATAAGAAAGTTGGTATTGGCCACGGTCACATGACACACCCTGTATAAAAAGTTTTTGTTGAAAAAAATGCGCAACTAAAAATAACAATCGACATGTCCGAGCGTTTTTTCGAACACGTCCCCATTTATTTATTATTGAATTTATTCCATTTGGCTCATACACCCTGTATATATATATATATATATATATATATATATATATATATATATATATATCTGTGAAACGTCAACCAAGTGTTTTATTATTCCAATAATGTTTTATTAATTAACAATTTTAATTTTTTTTATTACCCACTCTTCTAATAATTGAAGACTTAGCTCTGTGAAGAGTATATGGGTTGTTTCGAATGGATGCAGCTTCTGCCATAATATTTTGAGTTAACTCATCTCCAGTTTGTAGTTTCTTTGAGTATACTAAACTTTTCATGTATTCCTAAAGATAATAGTCTAGAGGTGTTTGTGTTAGGTCTGGTGACTTTGATGGCCAGAGAACTGGACCTCCTCTTCCAATCCAACGGTTAGCAAACTTGTTATTATTAGCCTTCTTGACCAATAACTCTTTAACTATTATGTTTTGGACAAAAGTGTATAAAGAATTTTTGGATAAAAATTGCCCCAGAAATACGCTCTTCAGCTATGCACATCGTGTCACGGGACACCCTGTATACCTACTTTTAATAAAGTCATTATAGAAAATTTTTGCTAACAACTAAATTCAGGGTGTTCGAAATAAAAAAGTTCAAATAATTTACCCTTTTAGTAGATAGTTAGTAGATTTAGTAGTTTTAGTTAGATCTCATTACTACAAAGTACCCCATTAAAACAAAGTATCTCATCGATACTCGGTTTTGATGCTACAAAATATAAAATAAGGAAATAAATGTTGGCTCTTATTTCAATAATTTTTAAATTGACTTTTAAAATGGCAACTAACATAACATCTGATTTCCAAAATCATGCAGCCATATTGGATCTTAACATCCTGAGATAGAATAAAAAATAATTTATCAAAGTACATAGTAACAACATAATTTTTGTAACTCGGCAAACGAGTTTAACGAGATAAATAAAATGTAGACTTCATACATATTCTGCTTTTCCTCGTCCGTGTATAGTGTTTTTACTTGAAATTGAAAATTTGGTTACGTTGTTGGACGCCCGCCTCTTCGCAGCACGGCATGCACTGGAGAACCCTTGACCGTAATAAACCCTCATTGCAGGTACATTTTCAATTTCAAATGAAAACACTATACATGTTTAAATAAACCAACAACTACTCCGCATACACTACTTGTGATCTCTCTGACAGTTCGCACTACCAAATGTCACTTTGATTATTCTTCCAACAGTTTATCAAAGCATACGCGATTTAATAAATTATTTACATTATTTTTTTAATTACTATAGGTTTTTTGGAATGGTTTTCAGAGGTTATGTTAGTTACCATATTGAAAAGCATTTTTTTTTGTCTTAGGTGTGAAAATCCAATATGGCTGTTATAACAAATAAAATTGTCGAATATCGCAACTCGAAATCTAGAGACTCTATCAACCTCATTCGATTCAGATGGTTCAAAATTGTAAATTTGTCAAGTTTGATAGAAATAGCGTCAATGGCAGGGAAGATACTAATATTTTTCTGAAATCACAATTTTTAGTTTTTTCGTGATAAATCAGGAACCTATCAAAATAACCAGTTCTTTTCCAGTTTCTCAATCGCCATTAAAATGTGATACTTTTCTCTAATTTAAGCGATCTCGTATATCTTATCGTTTCCGAGACACCAATGGTGTCTGAATTGAAAAATTCACCACCCTGCATAACGAGTATTTAATCTAACCTCTTCTATTATTAACAATTAATAGTAATGTGCGAATCAAATTGTCTATGATTTTATGGTTTATATGCTTATGGTATGGTTTTCCTTTAAATGGCTTTTATAACAAATAAAATTGTCGAATATCGCAACTCGAAATCTAGAGAATCTATCAATTTCATTCGATTCAGAGGGTTCAAAAATGTAAATTTGTCAAGTGTGATAAAAATAGCGTCAATGGCAGGGAAGATACTAATATTTTTCTGAAATCGCAATTTTTAGTTTTTTCGTGATAAATCAGGAACCTATCAAACTAACCAGTTTTTTTTCCAGATTCTCAATCGCCATTAAAATGTGATACTTTTCTCTAATTTAAGCGATCTCGTATATCTTATCGTTTCCGAGACACCAATGGTGTCTGAATTGAAAAATTCACCACCCTGCATAACGAGTATTTAATCCAACCTCTTCTATTATTAACAATTAATAGTAACGTGCGAAGCAAATTTATCTACGATTTTATGATTTATATGCTTATGGTATGGTTGTCCTTTGTTGATAAAGGCTTGTCTTTTATTTCTTGAAGACATCCTTCATTATATTTTGTAATTCAAGCTTCTAAGTGTGTCTAGTTCAGGTCACATTTTGCAAGTTTTATTGATTTTATAAGCTGATTAACAATAAGTGTACTATTTTTCACAGAATAACAATAATAATTATTCGAAATTATTATTATTAAGTTGCGTGACGAAAATCATACGCGGCCTTGGTCTTGGTAACAATAATTGTCGCAACTGGTATTGAGTGATTACTATAGTATGTGTGCAGTGTTTGTGAATATTACGTTGAAAATATATAGGTAGTAAATAGGGAACAAGTTCAGTAATATAATTATTATATTCAGCGTTAATAAAACTCCGATATTTTCATTTAATTAAGTTATCGTACGAAGTTGGAAAGACTGTAAATAATACATTGTGCGTCAGGATGAAAGCATGTTTTTCCAATGAGAATAACTCAGCTGTATATTAACATTTTAACTTAAATTAAATTTCATTACGAAAAGTGATGTTATCATCACGACGTCAAAAAGTCATCGAAAAATATCATGTTCTGAAAATTAAATCCGACAGATAAGTCCGATTCCGCAGTACTGCAGCCGTTCCTGAGAATTCCAAATCAAATGTGTTGAATGACGTCAAAAAATCTTCAAAAAATATCATGTTCTGAAAATTAAATCAGACAGATAAGTCCGATTCCGCAGTACTGCAGGCATTCCTGAGAATTCCAAATCAATTGTGTTCCACTTTAGGATTGATTATGGTATCAGCCTTCCATTCTGATACACCCATAATATATGAACGTATTACTTTTCATTGTCACATACTGTGTATTTGAGGATATTTTCTAATTTCAAAGAATTGTACCGTAGTTTCAATAGTTTGCAGAACATAGCGGATACGTTCGGCATGACTCGACATTTCGAGTAGAGGGCAGGGGATGAGCACTCGACTTGGCCGTTAGGCTCATTGTGTTTTGTGGCGCGGTGCATCGTATTAAAATATTGAAGAAAAAAACATCGTAATCAAATTATGGGATGACTATTAAGAGATGATCAGTTATTTGAGGAAACAATAACTTGGTCATATTTAACGGTCAACTAAGATATTTGCATTTTTTTTTTGTAAGTTTATTTGTAAGAATTTAACTTTTATAACTTTTGTAAGAATTTGTAAGAGTTTGTTTTGAATTTAACTGAAAAGTAACGTGTAAATAATATAGTCGAGCCGTAGTGGTTCGTCTCCTATTGATTCCATAAAAATGAAAACACGGTATAATACCTCTACGTCATAGCATTAATCAAAAATTAAATAAAAATAATTAAAGAAAATACATGATAATTTATTTAAACTTTTGTTGATTCTTGAAAATGTTTATTTGTGGAGACAAATACCAAACCTCGCACTCATACTGCCGAAAAAAAAAGAATATACACCACTGTTGTGAATACTATTATTGACCCGGGTCATGTAACCCTCGGCGCTATCAATAAAAGAAAACCATAACATAAGCATAAAAACCATAAAATCATAGCTATTTAAAGTGTCTCCCTATTGTGCCTCCCCATGGAGAAAAATTAGGACTTTCCTCCATCATATGGGGGAGGAAAGTGTGTACTTTCTATTAAGGGAGAAGAAAAAATTTTTTTTATCATTGATGCATCATATTGCTTGTTTAAAACATCGTGTAGCGTGCATAAAACAGGCTTTCAAAAACGCGCGTTTCCTGTAAAGGTTTCCATGGATACAAAACAAGTATCCATGGATACCGCCATAACATGGCGGTATCAGCCGCCATGTTAGCTAGTTATTTATTCAGTATCTTAGCAACGATACTAAAACTGTACGCAAAATCGACGGCACATCAGATAGAAATTATAATTACAAATGTTTAGGCCAATTTACGGCATCAATGATAAAAAATAGCGTAAAGTATGCGTGGATATCTGGCCTTTCAAGCACTCACTCTATTCAAAAAACCTCCCCGCTCCCCGCTGCGCGGGGAGCGACGGGTCGTTTTTTTGAGAAACGTTCGTGCTTGAAAGGCCTTGATATCCACTTATACTTTAATATACTATTTTTCTACGATCATTCAAAAAGTGATTACTTTTGACACTGAAAATAGTGTAAAAAGAAAAACTTTTTTGTAATACCTAATAATTAACTGCCATTTAACTGTATAAAAACGAATAACATTCTAAATTACATTTTTCTACTACCTTAATAGAAAGTACACACTTTCCTCCCTAGGGAGGTAAACAAATAGAAACTTTAAATAGCTATAACAGTAGTGCATAGTTTTATTTTATTGATAAACAAACTTCCAAAATAAATTATAATAATGCATTTCATTTTATGAGTTTTAAGTTATGAGTTTTATATCGTGATGCGTAGTTTATTTTTATTATTAAAAATTCGTAGTTTCTTGTATACCTACTTTGACTGATTCCAAATTTTAAGATATTTTGACATTTGGGTTTTTAATTCTCATGTACAAGAAAATATAATATTCATGGAAACCACTTTGAAAGTTGCTGTGAGCTTCTCTGCTTTCACACCAACTTTCAGAGTGTTTTCTCTGCCATTTCCTCACGTAGATTTTAATGCCTTCCGCTTCGCGTCGGTCATCAAACTATCCGCGGGAGGAAGTGATGTACTTTCCTCCCTTGTAATACAAATAGCTATTTATGTGGGAAACATAACATGTGGTAAACAGGTTGCTATCGTTTAAACATGATAGCAACGGCCAATTTTTTTAACCGCTAATTTAATACATATATTTTATCTATGACTCATAAATAATACGTTCATTATGTACGTAACTATGGTATCATAATGTACTTCATTATACAACAGGGGTTGTATTATGTCTTCATTATACAACATGGGTTGTAATATGACTTAATTATACAACAGGGGTTGTATAATGACTTCATTATACAACATGGGTTGTAATATGATTTCATTATACAACAGGGGTTGTACTAAGACTTCATTATTGTTAAGTATCTTCATTATACTTATAGTTTGTCTTATATATCCTATGTCAGAATTATATTAATTCTGTTGTCGGGGACAGCACGACCCCAAATATTTGTGATGACCTTCATCTTAATGAATGTGCAGATATGTAGCTCATTGTAATACTATTTGTGTATTGCATGTACTTCAATATTCGTGAATAAATATTGATTTGATTTGATTTGATTTGATTATACAACAAGAGTTGTACTATGACTTCTTTATACAACAGGGGTTGTATTATGACTTCATTATACAACAGGGGTTGGATATGTAAGCTCATTTACATATGTATATTTGGTTGCTAACATTTTGTTTCTCATTGACAAAAAATTATTAATGAATATTTGACCGACCGCCAAAATGTATACCGAGGCGCGTAGCACCGAGGGATACAATGCGGGTTGTCAATAATGAACTCACAGCTGTATACCGGGTGATTCAAGTTTTTTTACCATGGGTGTTTTAGGCATTTGGAGTTGCCCAATAAAATGAAAATTTGGATTCTATCGTTATTTTTGCCCTAAACTGTTTTATTTTATTCATAGAACTCATTTATGAAATCAAAAATTAACGAAAATGATAAGATTTCAAATTAAAGCATTTTTTACATTACTGACCAACTTTCCTCGGTTTGATTTATGATTTTGTAAGTCAAGAGCCCTACAAACCATTGACCGCGCCGGTGTGGTTGGAACGTTTTATGACTTTTTATGATTCCGCCAGTCGCCCGTGGGTTGAACGGGCCTTGCAGGCTGGATTGGGTACAGCCCTATCATAAAACCCATAAAATCCATTATAGGGACTATTACTGGTAGCACCCGTCATATTTTACTATTTAGTAATAAATATTACTGTTGCAATATCAAAATTAATTTAATTCAATAATTGGTGCCATTTTTTTGACTTGGATTACACTGGAATGTTTGGAATAGCATTAAAGTATGTTCTGACAAAAACTATATAAATAAAATTACCAATTCTTTGTGAAATAAGGTATAAACTACCGGATGGTTAAAATTATTTTTTTTATCGTCAGATTGGGCTTCATCATTAATAAAACTTGAATCACCCGGTATATAAACTATACACTGAGGTATACATACTATTTTTTCTCATTTCTAGCCGAATAGCTACTAAGTAAATAAACATTTATTAGTGACATTTATATGACATGATAATTTATAACGCAATTGTGACATGTCATATTAATTAATGAAGTCAAATTATTGTTAACTGATGAACTGGTGTGGTTGGACACACTATTTTACTCCCTCGTTCTCTTATTTTACTGATTGTAACAGTAAAAAAAAAAATTAGATTAACACTGAGGGACGATTATAGTTTTGTATAGTTATTTAAATGTTCTATAACGTTAATGATGTTGTTTGTATGATATTTGAGTTTTGTAGTAAGTTTTGGTAAATAGCCGTTTTATACAAAAATAAATATACATACCTTCCCATTTGGGAATATTGATAATCGGTTATGGACTCTGTGTTAGTTGTATCTATATAGGTAACCCAATTTGCATAAAATCGTGAAATAATACATAGCTTTACTGCCACTTTGCCTCGCTGTACTTCTTATCTTTCTTACATTACACACGATTTCAGATTCAATTTTATTGTGGTTTTATTGTGTCACATCTCGTAAAGTCTGTGGTTATGTTACATTATGAAGCAACTTAATTTGCACGAAGTTCCAGTTTACTTCCTATTTCTCTTATTTTACTGGAGATTTTGAACCAAAAATATTTTTCAGGTTAACTTTACACAAAACCGTATAATGTGGATTACTTTATTGTCGATTTTGGTACACTTTATAACCGATTTCTCTTACTTTACTGACGATTCCAGATATATTTTTTTGAGTATAGATTTTATAGCTATATTACGGTAGGCATCCCAATTTACACAAAATCGTATTACTTAATCGATTACTGTACTGTTTTTTTTGCCTGATTTGGGCTCACATTAGATCATTTAATTCGGGATTTTAGTAACAAAATGTGAACAGTGCGTCACGGATTGTGCTCCCCAGAGGTATATTTTACCAATAATATTCGATTTAAGAAACAAAATTTTGGAATTAGCCTCTGTATACGCCGAAAGTAAGAAACATGCAAACTTGGTAAAATTATTCATATACAGGGTGTTTAAGGAGTAAGGTTGTGGTACTGCTTAGTCAACGCACTAGTCGGACGAGGTATAATTTTATTGATTGCCTTTTATAGTAAAGTGATTATTGACATAGGTTAATAATATTCAGGCAGGTATGGTAAATAACACTCACACATTTAATATCAGTCAATAATGGTATGTTTATAAGCAGGTATTGAAAAAAATATCTTGACGCAAGTCTTTCTCTGATTCGCACATTTTTAAACATCACCGATACAGTAAAATCATGACGATAGGGCGTGACAATTGCAAACAATGATAAAAATATGCTATAATTAAGTTTTTTTCTACTCCCGTAATAGAAAGTACATACTGTCGTCCCTCATACGAGGGAGGAAAGTTATACTTTTCCTCCAACGGGAGGCAAGTTATACTTTTCCTCCAACGGGAGGCAAGCAACTTTGCCTCCCTCATATGCGGGAGACAAACAACTTTTCCTCCTACGGAAGGCAAACAACTTTGCCTCCTGTGGATGGAATAATACTTAGAATAAAAACCTTAAATAGCTATTATAATAGTGTATGGTTTTTAAAAACCTTAAATAGCTATGATAATAGTGTATGGTTTTCTTTTATTGATAGCGTCGAAGGTTACATGACTATTTTTTAGACTAGATCTAGATCTAGACTACTAGAACAATAACAATATTTTAAAATCAAATATTAAAATACAACAAACATCTGTCATCACATCAATCAAAATTTAACATTAACGTTTTCAACGAATATAGTAAAAATGCGGCCAGCTAAGGCCGGCTAATTGTGTTACATATACTTAGCCGGCGAGTACTACAAAAAGATTCCCCGAAAGACGAAAACTTGCTACATACCCCGTTGCAATGTATGTATTCACATTTATTTTAGTCAGCTCAAAACGATCAACATAAGCTCCTACGAACCACGCCACCGGTTTAATAGACGTATTCAATCCATTACTTGATTTATTCAACCGGTCCACAACGGTAGCCGTAATCCGTTCAACGTGTGACATAAGCCTCGTATTATTTTTATTTATAAAAATTTGTACGTTTCTTGTATACTTTATTTTTAACAATATTCTAAGTATTTTATTTTGACATTTGGTTTTTTAATTGTCATGCACAAGAAAATATAATATATATGCAAAACACTGTGAAAGGTAGTAGAAAAAATCATATGTATTACTCCGGAGCAAAGTGCCATTTCCTCCGTTAGATTTTGAAATATCCGCGGGAGGAATGGATGTACTTTGCTCCCTTGTAATACAAATAGCAAGTTATTGATCCAATGCAATTGCATTACAAAACGTTCTGTGTTGCATGTACTCTAATCTAATCTTATCTTAAATAACGATTTCCGTGGTTAAGAATAAACTGGAGTTTTTATAAATTAATACGAGCATTACAGTTTATATGTTCTAAACGCTGCAATAAACGAATTCTAAGCACTTAACATCCGTTCAACAATGCCATTTAATAGCAATTACATATTTCACAAACAGAATCATAAACCTATTTTTAACTCTTAAATGACAATGCAAACGGCGCCGGCGGGTGCGAAACGCTGGCTCTTCGTTATTTCTTAACTTTGTATACAGCCCAACCCACCCACCCATCCAGTGCCTCGATGAGGTTTATTTTAGTACAAGGTCCAAAATAGTATTTGCTCCATTTAACTATTCGAATGATTCACAACACACCAAGGCTGCTGTAAACCGGCAATGCACGGATTAAACTCTGAAAATGTTGAATTGTGGGGAGCAGGATCTGGATTTTTTCCAAGGGTATTATTTAAAGGAGCAATTACCGCCCGTACCGACTTTACGTTCCATTATTTAAACAAGGCCGGACTGACGATGTTTAATTCGTAACTCAAATACGAAGCAATGCCCGCAAGTGGTCCATCCTTTTCGTCAATTGTACACAATAAAGCAAATCATATAATTTATTTCATACACTTTTGTCGACTTTCAGTGAGTTGTATACAATTTGTAAACAATCACTTGTATATTTGCATGGTGCAGCTACTACAGGACGGAATAGTATGGTGCAAAGAATATGTAAGATGCAGGGGGTAGGAGGCAGGTAGATATCGAACTAGGGCCGGCCCTGGTCACTACTAGCCCCCCATGGGCCTAAATTAATTTTTATTTTGTAAGCATATCACTTACAAAAAAAAAACTTTTAACATGTGTTGGGTCTTTTTAAAATACTTAACGAACGATGCCACACATGACTTGGGCCCATTAAAAATTTAAAAAAAAGTTGAGTGCAGTTATTTCCGGTAACTTCTAAATTTGTAAATAACATTTCTCCAAGACAAACTTGACTAACTAACTAATATTGTTGTCATGCGACACATGCGTTCAAATGTGATGAAATGTCTACCATCCTAAACCAAACAAACACAAATTGTCGTCTTAAAACATTGAATACTTCAATTTTATTAATAAAAACTCTTTATAAAGTTTAAGTTTGAATGACTTGTTTATTTTTAACTTTAGAGTATTAGTGTATTAACAATACTTTGTTCATAATTGAAATATATTTTCAAATATGTAATAACATACGTTTTATACTCTAATTTTATAATAAATCACTGTTAAAATTGGTGCCAACAATGTTTAAAACTGATGAAATTTAATTTTGATAATGCACGGTATTTTAGTCTACCATGTGAGAAGGGATGTGAAATATTGATCGATATGTTTTTTTTTTGTTGCTATGCTCTAATTTTTCTAAACTGGCGTTTACGTCATCAAACGCTGCGTGATGAGGTTTTTTCGTACCAACGTGATTGTTTTCGAGAATATGCATAATAATACTTTAAGAATCGAAATTTATCTGAGGATCATTTGTTACATAACCCTGATCACCGGTGGTTATAAATAGGTAATCGGTTTGTTAACCGCGGACACAATTTTCGACTGCCAATCATGTAATAAATCATGTTATGTTGGCGGCCGTGATATTTTTTCGGCCACGATGCCAAATATTTTTCACTAATACATGCTCATACATGTGTGTATAACCAAACTTCTTTGACGTTTAACTTGTTACATTTGATCGATTATTACAATGCATATTTTGTCATTGTAGATGTTAAACCATAACCACAAGATTGATATCTGTACGATAAACGGCAGAGAAGTCGACGAATTTGATACGAACCACGCGCTGTCGCACAAGTTGCACGGGCGCTACAGCTGATTGCAGCCATTTTTAAATACCCAGGACAGCTGGCAACCTTGTAAAATTGTGTCATCATTATTATGATTATTATTTTGATGACATGAACGCCAGTTTAGAAAAAATAGAGTATACCAATATGGTCCATTAAAAATGCTATTTTTTTGAAGAACTCGAAAACCTGTTCAATAAATAAATACTACTACTTGTTTGCAAATTCGAATCTTTAATAATAACAGAGTTGGCAAATGAGAAGTGATAACTTTGAACACCCCCATAAAAAATGCAACGTATAAATGAACAAGTGTCACGAATTTAAATAACCGCGGTTCTGCAATTATATTAATTACCGTAATATGGAACTATCGAACGACGTGGCACCCATGAATAATGATACGAGAAAAATAGCAACGTGACACTCCAGAGCTTTCCTTGAAATATTAACGCGAATACGCACCTAGGAAGTAATAATAAAATCGCTGAAGTAAGCGCGGATTGCTATCTGAAGGCAATAAATCGCAAACGGGGGTGTGATTTATGTACGAATTTAATTAAACCGAGTTTACATCATGTGATGTCTGTGTATAATGGCGCGCAATTAGTAACTTTAATGTTTTTAGTGGTGTGTTAAATATCTTAGATGTGAGTTTGATCATTAAGAATAAGCGGAGGATATTAGTTAGTTGGAGTTGTGTTTCCCCTTATTCGAAGAAAAAGTGGAAGCTGATCACAGAAAATTTCTAGGTATTACATGAACTCATAACCACAGAATGATTAATTAAGCACTATCTAATATTCAATTTTGATTGTAATCATTGAAAAATGCATAAATAAAGGGTGACAGGAAGTACCGACAGTCCTGCCTTTAGCCCTTTCAGTCCCAGCGGTTTTACCATGAAACCACCTTTTTATATTATTTTTCTGAGTGTACCAGTGGTTTTATGTTGAAACTACATGTGTAATGTGTAGCCTACAACTGTTCTACATCCCAAAAAATATAGCCGGGCATAATGCAACGCCTCGTCTAACATATTATATGGTATGTGTGCTCCGCTGCTCCGCGCATATACCAACGAATTGACAGTTTGAGGTTATATCTGTAGAAAAACACTTTGAGTAAAATATATTAAAAAACAATAGCAGATAAGTTAAAAATATTAAATATAGTAACGTATTTGATGTGTTTGATGCAAACAGACTGTATGCTTTGTCGCAAATGTATTGATTTGGAGCGTATAATTAAGTGGTTTCATAACGTAACCAGTGGATCATCTGAATCATTATTTTCAGATAAAAAATTTAGATTTCAAGACTTAGAGAAAATGCATTCTTCTCAATTCCAAGAATATTATGACAGTATTCCTTCCGACACGGAATCAATTTTGTCGGGCGATGAAGAGAATATAGTTCTGATGAGGAAATAATAGAAAATATTTCACCTATTGAAAAATAATTAGTCGAGAAATTAGATTAAATGGAAGAAGACCCTGCAGAATTCAATAGTGATGACGAATTGCCATTATCTAGAATGCTAGCTTGCAGGAGTTCCTGGGAAAAAAGTTTTCGAAATGAACCAATAAAAGAATTCACAAATTCTACTGGTTAACAATATATTCCAGAAAACGTATCTATGCCATTTGAAGTATTTCTTTGTCTTATTCCTGAGGATTTATTGGAAACAAATAATTATCAAACAAATTTATACGCAACACAAAAAGGCGGCGGAATCACTGATTTCGCGAGAATGGAAGAACTAAAAATATTTATAGAAATAAATATATTGATGGGCATCAAATCACTGCCTCCTTTGAAAGACTATTGGTCAAGCAATGACGAGGTGCGAGCTATGTATATTTCAGGGAAAATGTCTAGAAATCGATTCATGCTGATTTTGGGGCGATTACACGTGAATGACAATACTGTTCAACCCAAAAAAGGAGAAGCTAAATATGACAAATTATTTAAAATTAGACCACTTTTGAATAGACTACTAGAAACGTTTTTTCATTACTATAAACCCGACGAATATCAATCCATAGACGAATCTATGATTCAATTTAAAGGTAGATCGTCCATTCGACAATATATGCCACAAAAACCAATCAAACGAGGCTTCAAGGTTTGGGTTCGGGCTAACGAATCAGGATATATTTCCGAATTCGAAATATATACAGGTAAATTAGGCAATGTCACCGAAAAATGTCTGGGAAAACGCGTTGTTACACATCTCTCGAACGTGCTAAGTGGCAGTTATTCAAAAATATATTTCGACAATTACTTTACATCCTTTCCTCTTATGATTGCGTTAAAAAATAGAGATATATATGCTTGTGGTACCATACGCAAGGATAGAAAAGGATTGCCTGCCGATTTTATAGCAGATAAAGATATGTCCAGAGGAGATTTTGACTGGAAATCCAACGAACAAAATATCACTATCCTCAAACGGAAAGATAAGAAAGGCATACATTTTTCGAGTAATTTTCATGACCCGAACATTTTGACTTCGGTAAATAGAAGGCAGAAAGATGGTACGTTAGTAGAAATTTCTTGCCCAAAATTGGTGAAAGATTACAATGAGCATATGGGCTATGTCGATAAAGCTGATATGCTAAAATCATGCTACGAAATTGACAGAAAAAGCAAACAATGGTACATGCGTATTTTCTTGCATTTCGTGGATGTAGCTATAATAAATGCTTTCATTATATTCATTAAAAGAAATGAAGGGCGCGCAATAAAATTGAAGAATTTTAGATTAGGGGTACTGGATGGACTCATCGGGGTGGAAAATACAAGAAAGCGGGGTAAAAAAAGTATAGAACCTGTAGCAAGTAAGTTCAAAAGACAAACACCTCTGGAAACACGACTTACCACTGCTACACACATGCCAATACATGGAACTTCCCGGCATTGTGCACTTTGCAGCACAAATTAGCAACCCCGTAGAAGTAGGTGGCAGTGCTCTATTTGCAAAGTGGGCCTCTGGCTAAATGATAAAAAAAATTGCTTCGCGCTATATCAGAAAATGTGATATAGCGCGTGACTCAGTGGCATCACTGTGAAACCACCTTGTTTTTTCAAAATGTTTTTTTGAAAACTGTTCAAAATATATAAGAGTGTATTTGTTAGGCTATTATTAGTATGCTTTTAATAAAAAAATAATAGAAAATAACTGAAGTCTTAATTTGGGCCTCAAAGGGTTACGCGCTCTGTCCCGCTTCCCACCCAGACCTCAAAATGTCCCTCTTTTACGCGCAATGTCCCGCTGCCGACCCAAACCTCAAATCGCTTTTACTACAACTGAACGTAGGCGTAAGACGTAGACACGTAGTCCTGCTTCATTAAAATATCCCACTCCGTGCGTATAAGTAATTGGAACGACACCAGGCATGTTGTCACCGGCGCTATTACCAGTTGCTACTGTATGTATGCGTAGGGTTTAACAAAATCTCGCATCTAACTCGTCGTGAAAAATCCGTTGAAGAAAGGTATGTTTTGTTGTGTATATACTATATAGCGTAATATAAAAAAACACATTTCCAATGTTCATGCGTCGAGTAGGTTTTCTTGGAAAACTCAGATAAAATATTTTTATAATTTGCTGGCTGTTTAGCCACGCGTTTCAGTGCTATAATATCGGTCGAACGCACGCGAAATTTTGTTTTTCAAAGTTGGTACGCGCTGCTACTAACGAACTTCACGTCATATGTCATATGATTTGACAAGTACCTTAGTATATTCTTTGCAAGGCTTTGCTGATAAATGAAAACGTCGCAATGAAAATATTAATGATGAGACAATGACAATAGGACCACTATGGAAAACAAAGCCGTCAAAAGCAAACTTTGAACCGCTGCCGAGTGAGGCCACCAAAAATCTCGGTTTAACGTGAACCGAGCCGAGAGTAAATTTTTTTCTCGACTAAGCCAAACTCCGTATCGAGAATCCGGATAATAAACTTTTAAATAAGTCTTAACATTTTTTATTAGGTTTGGCCAAAACATGACAAGCTTAAAAAGAAATAGAACTTGCAAGTTTAAAAAGAAAATTTGTCAGGAGACTTTCTATTTATACAAAAAAAAAAAATACAAAACCAAACCAAACATATTGTACACTGCGAAAAATACAATGGTGAATCGGTGGTGCATGGAGGGAAAGCAGATATAACGCAACATCTAGTAACAGAAAAATATATTAGATCTTTACAAGTTGATGCCCCGCCTAAGGTGGATGACTTTTTTCGTCAAGCAAATATTGAAAATTTCAGAAAAACGCTTTTCATTGGCAGAAGAATTATTTTATTTTCATGTAATGAAGCAAAGCCATAGTCTTAGATCAATGGACTATACATGTAAAATTATTCAAAACTTGTTTAATGAAAATATCTCAAGTGCCCGAACAACATCCGAAGCTATCATTTGCAACGTTTTTTATCCAAATTAATTTTTTCTGCTGGAAAAAGAACTAAATCAGTGTACTTTCATTTCAATTTATCTGGATGCATCTAACTTTTTAGTTTATTTTTTTCCAAAATATCATTGTCGACTCAAAACTTATTTGTGAAGTTTCGCCCGGAAATGAAACAAAATCCAAGACCTGAACTTTGATTCCTTCGTTCGGATCAAAAATACCTGTATTTTTGAGTCGATCAATGATATTTTGGAAAAAAATAAACTAAAACGTAAAAAAAACAAAAGCAAATTTTAGTGCAAAAGCTAGAAAAGGAGTTTCATATCATATTTTGATGAAATTGAATCAAAATCTAAGTGAAAAAATAGTTGGCTTGGGCTGTGAAACATATTGTCCATAATGTTATTCGACATGCTGCCGATCTGTTGCCAATTGACATCGAAAATGTTATTATAAAAAAAATTTACTACTATTATATTTACACGGTACGTGTTGAAAATATGAAAGAATTTTGCGAATCTGCACAAAATAGAATATCTCAAAATACTAGGATTCAGTAAAACGAGATGGTTAGCTCTTTTGCCAGCAGTGGAGAGATTTTTAAAAATATATGAACCATTGGAATCATACTTTCTGTCACAACATAAATGTCCTACGAATTTACAATTACTTTTGATAATTATTAATCACATATTTCACTTAAGTTAATCCACGTTAAAGCAGCTTTATTTCACAAGGCTATAAAATTTATGGAAGGAGAGAAAATCCCAATAACTAAAGTATCAAATGAGTTTGTACTATCTCGAACCCACAGCTCTAAATTAGTTGTACAAAGCTGAAACTGAATTTTATATGTTTTTCTTCAAACGTTAGAAAATTATGTCATTACTTAACTCAGTTGACTGTGCAAAAATGTCACATTTCCGCCAGCGGAAGTTTTACTTTTCCTTTCCCTATCGGCGGAAGGGAAAGTGTTGTCATGGCAATATTAAATAAACAGCGCCAAGCAATACTATAAAATTCATCATATAACAATTAAATATATCAGTGTTTTGCAATTCTTTTCCTATTTTCTGGTAAATATACTGCTTTCACTAATAATAGATTAAATCTATAAATGGTTTCTTCAACAAAAATTGTCACTGTCACTGTCAGATGCTGAAATAGTTTCTGTCAAGAAAACAAAAAAACCATACGACGAATTCTTTGATATTTATTACATTTATTTGTAATAATTATATATCAAAATTACGATTTTTCGAATTTTGCAGTACGTTTAAAGAAAAAATAGTATATTTCACTTGGAGGCGTGACTTTTTATGGCTTGCCTTCTATTACTCGCCTGACTTCGTTCGGCGCTCAAACTCAGTCGTGCCATGAAAAGTCGCACTTCTCCTCCACGTAAGATAATATACTATTACTACACTGTTGTGTAACCCAGGCCACCTGGTGAATATATTTATTCCTGAAGATAGGCAAATAAAACATGTATTTAGAGTTAAAGAGAGATTTTGTTTATATTCATCAAAAGATGCAAATAAATCTATATGCCATGTTAAAATTTTAATACCAATCAATACAGAACAAACAACGATATAATTCAATATTAATGAATTTCCAATAATGAATGATGAAGTTTTGACACTAAAGTATAATTGAAAATATGTGTATCTTTGATGATTTATTTCACAACTTATTTAACATAAGGAAACCAGTTCTACCGATAATCTCGACTGAAGGAAACTTATTTAATAAAGTTTTCATTCTTTTATCTTTATTCTCATTTCTTTATTAAAATAATTGTTTTAAATAACGTGCCGGAAGGCACGATCAAAAGGTTCCATTCAAATTGGTTTTAAACTTTACTAATAGTTCTCTCAATTTCATTTGAATTTGATATATTTTCATATATTTTTAATAACCATATGGTATCTTCCCCAGTTCAGCCGGAAATCACGACGAGAAGGTTCCAATACCATTTTTCAAATATGAATTTTCTCAGTTCCGCCGGAAGTCACGACCTGAAGATTCCATTCGAATTTGTTTTATATTTTAATAATAGTTCTCTCAATTTAATTTCAATTTCATATCTTTTTATATATTTTTAATAACAATATTAATGGTATTAATGGTAATAACAATATGGTATCTTCCCCAGATCAGCCGGAAGTCACGACCAAAAGCATCCAATACCATTTTTCATATATGAATTTTCCCAGTTCAGCCGGAAGTCACGACTTGAAGGTTCCATTCAAATTTATTTTAAATATGAGAGATATTAATTCTGTTTATTCCATTTTTCTTTTATTTTATTTTATTTTAATATATTTTAATATATTTTCTGATTTAGTGTAAAATTTAAAATTTATAACTGACTTGTGGTTTATATTATTTCATTATTTTATTTTATTAGATATGAAATGTTGTATTTTGTTAAACATTTAGTATTTTGAATTTCATCACTTACTTTATGTTTAAATTAACCCACACACAATATAACGTTAACGTGACGATGCTGCTTTAGTCTGTCATCAACTATCATGAGCCCCGTCTTTCTTTCCATTTTATACGAATTTTTCGTCTGATAGCTACCTTGGTTCATACATCCAATGTGAGCATTAATTTATTTATGATATGTCCTCGACTTTTCTTTCATTGAACTACTTTGAACATAGCGAATCCTTGCATTCAATTCTAGTACAAGCTAAATTAAATTTGTGTTCAAATATGCAATAAATAAGTGTTTTATTTAATGTTATAGTTGGTTCTAGATTTTCAGGCGCAAGCAATTTTCCCGGCAGAAGTTCCCCTGGCGTTAAATCCATCGGCTCTTGTATCTCTTTGTTATCTAATTTCCTACCTGCTTCACACAGCCCAAGCAGCCCCAAAATGTATTTAAAACTTATATGTATATTTTTAACAAAGTCACTGGACCCCGGTCTTATTATTACAAGATTAATGAATTGAAATGTAAGTACCGATAACGATTACAAAATGATTTTATTCCATTGAGAATTCAAAATGATGCTAATAAATTAGAACACGAAGGTCTAATAAGTAAACTTTTAGGAAAGCTTAAAATACTTTTGGCCGTATTCACCAACGTTCGATAAAGCTATTGGACCAATAACTTTTATTTGTCATGAAGTTTTACGTGCCACTGACAGATAAATTGAAAGACTGCAATAATATTCGACTTGAACCGCTAGTTTGGCTGACAGGTTAGAATGCTTGCTTAGCATGCACGAAGACCTGGGAAACTCTAGTGCCATTCGCCGTTGGGAGCTCATTAACGGCGCTCTAGAGATCGGGGGCGAATTTCTACAGTAACAAGCCCTAACTCAATACACACATTTACACAAATCACACGGCAGAAGGATCCACGTTGGCCGATAGCCAGTTAGCGATAATATCCCTAACAAATACAGTCACTACTACTATTCGACTTGACCTTTATTTTTTAATTCATTCAGATTTCAGGTAATAGACAGAGATGACACTATTCAATTGGGGTACTAAAATAATAGTAGTATATAAAAGGTTATTGGTGCAATAGTGATACATTGTTTTATCAGACAGTGGTGAATACGCCCACTAGTGCAATATTTTTTTTAGAGAATGCTAATGTCATATCATTATGGCATTAATGTCAAGACGTCTTAAATTTGATACTTTTACGTTATATAAAAAAAAACCGGCTGGACCACAACAAAACACGTGAAATTCGATGCAATCAGCTGATGCATGTACTATTGTTATGTACATTTTAGTAAATCATTGCTATTGTAGATAAAACGTTGATAGATACATGTGTAAAAGCATGTTCATTCAACTCGTGTCTATTAAAGCACTCGCTCCTACCTCACTCGTCTTTACTAGCCACTCATTAATAACTATCAACTTTTTACACTTGTATCTTAAATAAATATTTTATCATACCTGCATCATAATCTGTGGTTATCAAACTAAGTATTATACGTTGTCTTTTATTATACCTGCAACACAATGTGGAAATGATGTAAAATTAGAAACATTAAGATCAATTTTACAAGGTAGGGCGTGGATGTATTTTTTATCGTTATCATGGAGATAACCATAGAGATAACCATAACTTATAGATTTGTTTTATAAATATCAATGCTACTGACCTGATCAGACGTTATCAACGTTATTCACGTTATCAGCAAAATTCGAAATGTTGATTCTTGATTGAAACTGTTAGATTCTAAATGATTAATGATAAAGTGTTTGAAGCTTCTGGTTTTCGGATTTCCAGCAATAGTAACTGTACATTTACTGTACATTTAATATTTATCTTAATAAAAAATACTACTGACTGACGATTATTGTCGACCAAAGTTGGTCAATAAGATGTTCTTACCTGGCAACTTTAAAATACGTCGTGATTGAAAGACAGATTTTCGCACGCTTATAAGTTAACGCTGTAAAATATCAAGATATGGTAGAAACTAACGTGATTCCCAGAATTGTAAAATTGTTCATAGCGGTGTCATTTATCTTCCAACAAGATGAGCATGATTGAAGCATCAAGTCATAATGCTAAAACAACCCGAAAGTGGTTTGAAAACCATAACATGACAGTATTGGATTGGTCTTCAGCAGTCCAGACTTAAACGTCATCGAAACCGTTTGGCACAAAATGCAATTGAGAAACAATGCACAGATAACTCAGAGAGGGTTGAGGGATAAACTTGAAGTAATATGGTCAATGTCTTGTAAATTCCATGCCTAAAAGAATTTGACTAGCAATTGCAAAAGGCGATGTTACGCCGTATTAAATTGTTTAATTGTTACTTCTTACTTACTATTACTATTATTTACTTCATATTATTTACTCAACTATTATGAAATTGTATTTTATGTTTCTGTCAAGAAAACAAGATACGATGCATTTTTTGATATTACATTTATTTGTATTAATTATATATCAAAATTACGATTATTCGTATTTTGCAGTACGTTTAAAAAAAATAGTATATTTCACTTGGAGGCGAAGTGACATTTCATGGCTTGCCTTCTATTATGCGCCTCACTTCGTTCGGCGCGCAAACTCAGGCGTGCCATGAAAAGCCTCACTTCTCCTCTACGTAAAATAATATTTTTAATAATAATAATATTTCTTCAAACGTCAGAAAGTAATGTCATTATTTACCTCAGTTGACTGTGGAAAAATGTCACATTTACGACACTATTATGACTCAACTATTATGAAATTGTATTTTAGCAAAACAATTAATAGTCGGTTTTAGTTCAATAAAATATTTGTTTTTACAAACACAAAATGTATTTTTTTGTTGTTATATTTTATCATTATTAAGTAGGCAGAATCATTGCGATACCTACTAATATTAAAAAAAACATACATTTATTAATTTTTTTTTGTGTACTTCATGGAAATGAATGGTACAACAGAATGATACCCATTAATAATGCATATCCTTAAATTATGTCAAAAATGATATTTGATATCCAGAAAACCGTAATTAATAGTATTTCCACTTTTATGAGCCACTTTGTTGATTGATGTAAAGTTTTGTAATATTTTGACATTCTAGTTTCAACACATTGAACATCTGTTACTTCTTGGATTGAGACATCTTCGCGAGCTACAAACCTAAATGGTAATTGAAGGATATTATTAGCCGATTTCTTATAAACATGTATATTTGATGATTTGGAAAAAATCGTAGATGTGAAAAAAAAATAGTTGTCGTTCTTAATCTACGAAACAATGATTGATTATTCTCAAATAATACTATCTCTAATGCTTTACATTTTACCATAAGTCACTAAAAATAAGATAACAATTGACTTTGGTATAAGGTCCAATCGCATAATTACATCAAATGATATCACATAAAAAATTATTTAAATAACTGTATGTCCAAACTATTAGAGTTAAAAAAATGATTAAAAATAAAGTAAATATTAAAATAAAGTATGTTTTTTAGGTTTTATGAATTTGTCAGTGAAGTAAGAGAGAAAGAGAGTAAGAGAGAAATAGATTGCCATTATCGCATATACAAATTGATACAATTGATTATAGATTCTATACAAATTGGGCTACCTATATAGGGTACACATATTACTTAAGCAAGTATATAAATAAAAACACAAATATGGAAGGTATAAGTACACAAAGACTTATTTTAGTAATAAATTAACTAATAATGAGTAATACACCTAATCAAAATATTATATTTTATTATTTATTACACTTTTATTATATTTATTTTATTAGATTTATTACACATTCCCTGGAAATGGATTAAACCATGCACAATAACCATCAGGGGCGGAAGGACTTCGGTCGATAGTCCTTTCCCTGGACCAACACATTTAATACCATACAAATAAATATATTACGTAATGTATACCCCGGCAATAACATTATTATTCCTCTTATTCTTCGATTACACAAGCGGTTAAAATAGACGTTTAATGAGCCTATGGTTTAACCGTTGGTGACCACGAATTAAACGTATTAAACTTATACCTGTGTGCAATACTAGTTTTTATGTAATTTTCTCTATTTGAATTCTGTATTTTATGTTCTTTATTGTTTTTTTACTGGATTCTTTGCCGTTTATAATGACGCAAAATTTGATAATTTTGACAATTCGAATTGATAGATGCCAGATTTCGCTAAGTCCAACTTTTTAAATCAGGGATTATTATCTAATTAAAAATTCAAATACTAATTGATGCATTAAAATATTGATCGATATCCATAAAACCATTGTCGGTATGAAGTTATTAATATATGCCAAAGTTCTGCCAGATGGCATCTGAGGATATTGACATTGGAAGGAAATATTGTATCAAAAAGTTTTTGGACCAAAAAGTGACATTTTAACCCGCAAGCGGAGTATATATTTTATCTACGACTAATTTATAATGTACTTATTATACTTGAGATTTTTGCAGTATAATGCCAGTCATTAATTCCTTAGGGAATAATGACTAATGATGATGACTAATTCCTTAGGGAATAATGACTAGGGATTAATAGTCCAATCACAAAATTTCTCAAATACAATAATAGCATGGAAACAATATACACAAACTCAAAAGTGTCACTCACTCTAGTGTTTGTGTATTTGTATTGAAATTGATGAAAATGAAGAGTTTTCTACTTGTACAACTCCAGAAATTGTACAACTAGCTACAGCAACAACATCTATCTTGATACTGGAAACATCGAATTCCATTTACAATAAAAATTACGCAACCTTCAACAAATGGCGTGTTCGAAAGAACGCAAACTCATTTTCCGAAAATGTTCTACTAGCCAATTTAGTCGTAGATAAAGTAGAGTATACTACTCGCAATAATGGTTAGTGTTATCTCGGAATGTTACTCCCTCGCCGATTACGCGGCTGGGTTTGTAAATATTCCTCGGGAATAATAGCTATCATTATTGACTCCTGGTATAATCTACTATTATTTTATGCTGCTTCAATAAACATCTACTTTAATCGTCCGTATCTAAGAAATATAACATGACTTTAAGAGCCAAGACTGAATAAAAATATTTTTCAAATTTGACACAAATTCTTTAATTTACCGATTTAATTACCATTTAAGTAAATTAATCAAGTAGTGATTTTTTTTAAATTCAGTTAACAAAATTGGAACAAAATATTGTATGATACCTACGTGTTACAGGAACAAAAATATTAGAGAAAAAAAATCGTCTTTAACTTATACCTACCATAAATAGTATCTTTGACTCATAAATAATACATTCATTATGTACGTAACTATGATAACATAATGTACTTCATAATACTACATGGTTGTATTATGAAAATAAACACCCGAACTGTCATCACAACATTTTTTAACTGTTAAATTAAGTCATCATTCTGTTAAAATAGTATGCTCTCACGTTTCTCAACGCCGCTAATTTAGATCGGATGGCCTCTTCAATTAAACTATATGTAACTCTTTTCGATGAACGATGAACGCAACTATAGTTGTTGGGGAAGTGCCAGGGAAAAATAAATTAAACAACTAATCGAAAAGAAACTCCGCAAAACAGAATAAATAAAGAGTCACAATGGAGACAATTCAGGTTTTAATAAATTGCATCGATGACAATGGGCGCGTTTAGCGCACGTAACTGTTGAGAATGTTGACTGACAGCGGTTCGCTGAACGAGTCCGCTGACTTCACGCTAATTGTCAGCAGCTGTTAAATTTACTAAGCTCAATTTTTGTACGTGATCAGCGGTATTTTATAACCTCATACCGGGTGATTCAAGTTTTTTTACCATGGGTTTTTTAGGCATTTGGAGTTGCCCAAAGAATATGAAAATTTTGATTTCTATAGGTCTGATACTAATCTACGGAATGGTAGTTTGACTTTTTCGATATAATTATATAGACGGTTATAAAATTAAAAAAAAACTCTTTTCGGGCAAAATTCTCTATTGTCATTTTTGCCCTAAACTGTTTTATTTTATTCATAGAACCCATTTATGAAATCAAAAATTAACGAAAATGATTTCAAATTAAAGCATTTTTTACATTACTGACCAACTTTCCTCGGTATGATTTATGATTTTGTAAGTCAAGAGCCCTACAAAGCATTGACCGACGGTGCGGTTGGAACGTTTTATGACTTTTTATGATTCCGCCAGTCGCCGTGGGCTGAACGGGCCTTGCAGGATGGATTGGGTACGGCCCTATCGTAAAACCCATAAAATCCATTATAGGGAATATTACTGGAAGCACCATCATATTTTAGTATTTAGTAATAAATCTTACTGTTGCAATATCAAAATTCATTTAATTCAATAATTGATGCAATTTATTTGACTTGGATTACACAGGAATGTTTGCAATAGCATTAAAGTGTGTTCTGAGAAAAACTATATAAATAAAAGTACGAATTCTTTGTGAAATAACGTATAAACTACCGGATAGTTAATTTTTTTAATCGTCAGATTGGGCTTCATCAATATCTAAACATGTGTACTTATTTTGGATTTTTTATTTCAATTAGAAGTCGTCATTTTTAACCTGGTAATAAAACTTGAACACCCGGTATATATATACCAAATATAACTCGTGCAATGATTGTTCATCGATTGTTCTCTGATGGCTTTAACGCGTTTCTATCATCGATGATAATTAATCATAGCACTTGTTATAACACCCTCGAAAATATAGACAAGCATATGTTGGACATATGTAGGGCATATCATGTTAAATGCATACTAACGATACAAACAAAATATAATGCATTGTACACAGAACAATTATTGTCACGTTCCCCTAAAGTTCATTGACTGGGTAGTTAATAGTTTTAAACACATTTAATTGATTTAAACTTTATTGATTAAATAGAACATTTAATCGATTACAATGTAGTGTAATAGACATTATGTCATAATTTTCAGAGTCACGATGATCTCTAATAAGTAAAAACATTAAAAACACCATACTTTTTTCCACCTAAGAACGAAAAATTATAAAATTGAAATAATCAGAAAGCTTATACACATTTCTGATTGAATGCCGCAAAAAGTTTTATGAAAAATCAATAATAAAAATGTTTCCTATATGATGCCGACATTTTCGTGGTCACTATATGTACATTACATAACACAAGTGACATGTCATTACAAGATACTGTTACGTAATAATTGATTTAATAGTCATAAAGACTTAACTACTTACTGGCCAGTAAGTAATTCATAACTCACTAATGTGGGAGTAGAAAAACATGTACAATATAATGAGTACATTTCATTCCACCTAATCACGCCCAAATAAATTGCTCCACAAACCACAAACAGATAAAACTATGGGGGTCATCGTGCTAACTAATCGATCCTCGTCTTATTTCTACAGGTGGCGGTCACTGAAACCAGGATATCCCCAGAAATGGCTGCACAGGTCACCAACGGTCACCGCAACGAGGACTTTACGAAACACGTATTTGGAGGTGAGTTCAAAACAATTTTGATAGAAAAAAGTGAAATTACCCTGTTAAATTATGAGTACATAATATACCCTTAAATTTTCTCACAGGAGCTCCTGAGCACGGTGAGTTAATAAAGTGCATGGTTTCATTAATAGTGAGAATTGTAGAGTAGTTTGATGCATTTGTAGAAATCATTAATTATGCATTTTATTTTAAATATGATATGTACAGGAGGTGGTATGTAGCAGTAGCAGTAGCAGTAGCAGCAGTAGTTGTAGTGTAGTAGAAGTAGTACTTTCGTAGACAGCTGCTATTGCGCCATTGCTGGTATTTAGCCTCTTCTTTGCATGTAGATGTAGGCTCTGCATCATATAGGCGGACTTTGATGTGGATTCAGAACCACTTTTAGAAAGTGGTTCTGAAATCAGGACCTTCTCTATCTAGAAATCTGTAGACCAGAGAAGGTCTAGGAGAATTAAACCCCTCGCTGGGCAGAGGGGTCGGGGAGTCAGGATAACGTAGATACCTTTGAAAATTGTTTCAGATTTATGGGGTTTGAACCCACGACCTTTAGCGTAGAACACTGATGCCAAGGTTACTAAGCTTACTAAGGTTACACTATAGTAGTACTTCAATTATATAAAATTTAAAATGTGTGTAAATATAACAACATGTGTCACACACGTATATAATCTAATTGTGCACAAAAATTATAATATTACAAATGTGATACAGAGGTTTACCATTGTGCATGCAGTTAGAAACACGACTTAGTAGTAATTTTTTTGGGTTTTAGATAAAATTATATCATTATGATACAAATGTGAGTTACTCAGATTACGTCGTATATCATCTCCACACCTACAAAATCCGCTGTCTTCGTATGCAAAATTTATAGGAGAGACCAAATGCAACGTAAATTTCCTACCAACTGGATTTTCTTGGTCAGAATTGTCCTGTACTGTGCCTTCTGGTAGTTCTGTCGTATATTTTTTTCTTTCGTAGGCAACCCTGTTTACTCCCTTAGGTGATAAATTGAGAATTTAAAAGTCGTATAGTGTTTTCACTTGAAATTGAAAATGTACCTGCAATGAGGGTTTATTGCGGTCAAGGGTTCTCCATTGTATGGCGCGTGCTGCGAAGAGGCTCTAGACTCTGTTCTCTTCCTATTACCCGTCATAAAATTCCGTTCGCACAATGGGCCGCAATAAACACCCTTCGTAGGTAGATTTTCAATTTCAAGTAAAAACACTATACCTATACAGGGTGTTCAAAAATATGTTCGATATTTTACCCACTTCTAGATCTCATCGATATAAATAAGTAAGTCATGCTGAACTATTCTAAATTATTTAATTCGTGGAAGGGTAAAAAACTTAGTAGAGATGATGTCAAAATGTTTGTTTTAGATATATTACTAGGTTCGAATCAAGAGCCTCTAGCAAAAGAATTATTTAATTATTTGTACGATAATGGAAAAATAATACTTTTGTTCGACGGCTATGACGAAATAAGCCCTAACTTTAACGTTCTTGTTTTACAACTATTGACAATTCTAAAACATACATTGAAACAATTATGGATAAGTACTCGTCCTTATATCATAAGTTCAGACTTGCAGGATAAATTAAATGCAGTCACATTACACCTTGAACCGTTTTCAGAAACTGATGTTATAACATATCTTAAAAAATATTGGGAAACCATGATTCCAGAGTATAGTAATGCAAAGTTGGATCATTTTATGGAAACAATTTTGTCGCAGTTTCTAAAAACAACAAATGATAAAGAAGGAATGTTTCTAAAAGTACCATTGCAAACAAATATGATTGCAGTGGTTTATAGTGATACATTCCAAACCTATTGTAAAACAGACCAATTGATAAGTTCTCACCACAAAAAAATAAAATTAGATTATATAACGAATTTGAATTTGGGTACTCTGTATAAATATTTTATACAGATGAAGTTTGATAAAATAAAGAGTGATATGGAACCTGTAGAAAATAGAAACACCTCGTGTTGAGTATTCAGCAACGACTGACTGGTTTTATTTCTATACAATGTTGCCAAGTCATTTGATAGTACAACAAGGTAACACCAGATGGCGTTAGATATAGTTTTTGGATATAACATTTCAATATCCCCACTATATCCAAAAACGTTACATAGAAACTAAACCTAAATCTTTTCTAATCTTAACATGTTTTGTGGTCGTCAGACCTTTAGTTAATACATCCGCCAACATTTCTTCTGTACAAAGATATTTGACCTTAACATAGTTATTTGAAATAGCTTCACGAATAAAATGGTGTCTAATATCAATGTGTTTTGATCTGGCATGATGTACTGGATTAACTGCCAATTTTTGAGCGCTTTGGCTATCATTATACAAAGTTATTTGATCTCCAGTACCGGTCAATTCTTTTAACAAGTTATTTAAGTAAATTGCTTCCTTTGATGCCTCCGTTAATGCCATGTATTCTGCTTCCATGCTAGAAAGAGCTACTGTCTTTTGTTTTTTGCTTTCCCACGATATAGCAGAACCTGATAATTTAAACACATATCCTGTGTAGGATCTTCGGTCTTTACCGTTTGCCCAATCGGCATCTACAAAACCTTCCAAATTTGCGTTTCCCTTTTTGAACACTAAACCTAGAGTCTTTGTGCCTTGTAAATATTTTAATATTCTCTTTGCCTGTTGCCAGTGTATTTGAGTATAACAATTGTTAAATTGGCTCAGGTAACTTACCGCAAAGGCAATATCTGGTCGAGTTAATACTGATAAATACATCAGACTACCTATGAGTCTCTGATAAGGTATGTTTTTATCGCAAATACTAATGTCATTACTTACTACATTATTGTTACATTCTAATGGAGTACTGACACTCTTACAATCATACATATTAAATCTTTTCAGTATTTGATTTGAATAATCTTCCTGATCTAATGTAATACATCCTTCTTTAAAGTTTCGACTCACTGTCATACCAAGGATTTGCTTGACCTCACCAAGGTCTCTAATCTTAAAAATTGAACTTAACTGTTCTTTCAACAAGTTTGGGCCTTTGAGATCGTTTGAAAATATAAAAAAGTCGTCTACGTATAATGCAATTATTGTCATTAATTCATTATTCCGATTAATGTATACACAATGCTCTGCATTTGATCGTTTATAACCTAAATTTAATAGGACTTCATTTATTCGACTGTTCCAAACCCTGGATGCTTGCTTGAGACCATAAATTGCCTTATTTAGTTTACAAACTTTGGTAACTCAGGTTTTTTAATACCTTCTGGTTGTGTCATATACAGTCTCTTGTAAGTAACCATTTAGTAACGCTGTGGTTACATCTAAGTGACAATTTTTTATATAGTTGAGTGTCTCACAACAGGAGCAAAAGTTTCGTTATAGTCTATCCCTTCTTTTTGTGTGAACCCGTTTGCCACTAGACGAGCTCTGTATCGCACTTCACTATTTTTGCTGTCACACTTTTTCTTGAATATCCACTTACATTGCACTATGATGCCTTCCTTTGGTGGATCTACCAGGTCCCATGCTTCATTTTCATCGAAATTCTTCAACTCTTCCGACATCGCCTCTCTCCATTTCTCGCTATCTGGAGCAGATAGTGCTTCTTGTACCGTCAAAGGATCATCTAAGATGGGTAGTTTTTCGCAGCATATGTATGTCACATAGTCTTCAAAGTTTTTCTTCTTTGCATCCCTCGTCGATTTTCGGACTTCATCTGGAATTTCCACTTCAATCGGCGGTTCATATTCTTCTTCAGAACTGGGTTCTACAACGTCCATGCTTTCTTCATGTTCCTCTTCAACAATCCCCACTGAATCTGAACGCTCTTGATCAGCTTCAGTAATCATGACTTCGATGTCCTCCTTGAAAGTTTCTATAACTCTAACATCTCTACTTGTTATGATGTCATTTGTGCTTGGGTCATACAGCCTATATCCTTTCACTGTATCGCTATAGCCAACTAGAAGCATCTCATTGGCCTTTTTGTCCCATTTTCACGCTTCTGCTTTGCTATGTGGACCATTACCTTGCTACCAAAAACTCTGATATTACTCACATTTGGCTTTGTGTTTGTCCACATCTCATATGGGGTTTTATTTCCTAAACCACTTGCTATAGATCTATTTCTTAGATGCACAGCACAGTTTATGGCTTCTGCCCAAAAAAGTTTACTTAAGTCTGCCTGTTTTCGAGATATAAGATGTTTTTTTTTAAATATGTTGTGTCTTATTTCAAAAAGTTTCCTACCCGTGTAAATAAAACATTTTAATTACAAATAATTAAAGTAGATGTTCTATATAACCTTCCATTTCAACACTTCCTTCCAATCTCCGTAAAAATAAACGTAGCACTTTTTTCCCGGATATGAATGAATGAAGGGTACATCTTTTAACAATATGCAAGGCAATACAATGACAGCAACAATGTGCCACCCTGTATATATGTACCTTGGAAGGAAAAGGTTTAATGTTCAAATTTTACGATTTCAAGTGATGTCCATCATTCATCTCAAAACTCCCTCTTCTGTGTTATTAAAATATACTATGCTGTACTGTAGTATACTGTATATTATTTTTTCTACTCCTACACTTTAATTGATATATTAAACATTCGCTACCTGTACTAAATGATAGTCATTTAGATATTTCAAGATACAAGTTTATCTAAATAGCCATGACAATGACAGATATAAAATTAATTCGTTAAATTGTTGCTTTTTTAAATAAAATCATTAAACATGTCGAATAGTGATAGTGATATGGAAAATTTAACCCCACCGGACATTGTGGAGCAGGTCACAAGAGCCATAAACAATTTATTACCAGTGAAATCGTAAAAAACTTACGAGAAATTTTACTCTAATTTTAATGTATTGAAGAAACATAAATAAGGTCAGCAGATTTTCCGAAAACGTCGTGTTTATTTTAATGAATTATCAAAAAAATTGTAATCTCCAACTTTATGGACACAATATTCAATTTTGAAATCTACGTTGGGTATCAAACATAATGTGAACATATCCAAATATCCCAAATTACATGCTTTATTAAAAAGAAAAAAAAATATTGTGTGTGTTTTGACAATTACCACTTTTCATGCTTTGTCGTAAAATAGTGTATGCAACTCGCATTTAATGGTTATTAAGACACTCGTATTCGTTACGAAACTCGTCAAGGCTCGTTTCTTAATTCTCATACTCGTGTCTTAATAACCATTATTAAATGCTCGTTGCATAAAATACTAATAAAATAAAATAATATGACATTATTTGCAATAAAAGTTCTCTAGCAGTCACCAGCATGCTATTTCTATCTGAGAAGACAAGAACTAGATTAGATAATTTGATTACTCATAACAATAATCTACTTGTCACTCCTCACTCGAGTTACCCTCGAATTAGTACTTGAGGAAGCGGTTCAACCCCGAGGTGTTCAGGGAAGGCCGCCAGCTTTTCTACAGTGGAGATGGGCGGGGTTATTTTTTTTGTTTCAAAAAAAAGGGAAAAAAAAAAGATAGGAAACAACTCCGACAGTTGCTTCCACTTGTGGGCTCCAATTTTTTTTTTTTCCAAGGAAGGTCCCTGTGAGGAAAACAATAAACTCTCCAGAGAAACGTATTTAAGCTATTTTAATGAGAACTAGACAAATTAAGTATTAATAAGAATACCCTGTGGGAGGAACTCCCAGTACGCGGCGTAACTCGCGTGCCTGACGTGCCGGTGAGAATAATACGAGTTAAGGCGCATTGGTAGCCCGTCGACGACCGGATTCCGATAGCTATCGTTATGGTCGCGAATCAAAGTCTCGCATCAAAACAGTGTGAGGGGCGGTCGTCCCACGATTACGCAGCGTCTCACAATTTAAAAATAGGGTGAAATTGGGTGAAACCCATCATAGCGCAAGAGAAACATTTAATGTAAATAAAAGAAAATAATCCTATCTGTTGTATCCGGACGGCCTCGAAATTTCCTGGTCCGGTCCTGTCCTCGTCCGCGTCGATGGTCACTTGTAGCGCTGTGGCGGCGTAGTGGAGCGTGTGACGCCGCAGTCGGTTCTCCAGGGACGGCTCTGCTCCGGAGCCCGTCCACACGTGGCGGTCCTGTGACTCTCCCCCACACCGGAAGGCGAGGGTGTCTGATCGCCCAATATCCACTACGTCGCTACGTACTCTCGACGAAGATTAAAGTATAAATTCCGGGTAGATAAGATCAGACACGTGGCAATTACGAACCAAGGAATAATTACGAATGCCAGCGATTAAAAATGCCAGCGATAACGAGCCTAAAACAACAATGCCCTACTTAACACATTCACTCTCACGCATTACAAATATCGCGGCGGGAAAAAAATGATTTTTGTACACACCTGAGATGGGAAGCGGCTCGAAGAAAGAAAGTGTCTGCACGTGGCCCTCGAAAAAAAAATCCGACAATATCGCCGTAGTTTTCGGACGTATTATGCTATTATTACCAGCACGCCGAACTACGTTAGTCAATCCGATATGAAGATCCGGAAACTTCCGTTGAAACTTCTACCACTCACAGGGTACCGAGATTTCAAATTTCACAATCGGAGGTGTGGGCACGATGCAGGTCACCAGTATGAATCCGCTCTCCGGCCTTCCCAGCATCTCTGCGCGTTATCAAGCGACACAATCATGTCCAAAAAACTAGCCATTTGGGCTGCCTACGGTATTGCCGCCGCTCGGTCGCATTTCGCAAAATAAACCGTTACATACTGTTTGCAGACACAATTAAATGAATCATATTATGGGAAATATTATGCAGCACTCCTGTACTAATCCGACACAATATTCCGAAGACTAGATGTGGAAAACTGACCAGAGGCGTTCGTTTGCTGTACGACAATGTATAGTCATCCTCACATAAATCTAGTACAAGAAATTAGGTTACAATAGCAATTTTATATAGCAATGTTAAATTTTTTGTACTAGATTTATGTGAGCATGACTGTATCTGTGCACAATTCTGGAATTACCCAAGCTGCAGTTCGTGACTACTGTTTCGAACAAATCGATCACCTTCCGTATAGTTCATATATATGGCTCCAATTGACTCTTTTACCTGTTTGGGTATTTGAAAAAATACCTTCGCGGGCGCCATGTCAGTGATGCCGGAGAGATGAAGGATGACGTCATCAAAAGTTGACATTTACGTTGAATTTTCAGTTGACAATGTGAGTGTTTTTTGTCACCTAGCTGCGAAGTACATTTGTGTTCTAGAACGCCAAAGCCTTTGTTGTTCCAGAACATAAAACAAATGTCAAAATAATTTGTCAATTATTCAACTTAGATTTATAATTTTATTAATTAAATACATAACATGCGAAAACTATTTTAAAAAGTACTTTTTAACATCGAATATACCTACCACAAAGTTGAAGGTTTAATTTTCTTCACTTTGTGTTCGAAATATGCCAATAATACGGCTTTGGACACTTTCTTAATATTCTTCAAACTGCAGCAACCTTTAAATTCGTTGTATGCAATCTCATATTATCTGGACGATTTCTTCGGGATCAAGAAATTTGCTGCTTCAAAAACTTCTTCAGGTAAAGGCTCATCTTCGCTTTCCGAGCTCATTTTGCATAATTATACACCCTTAGAACACGAATTGGAGTAAATTTTAATAGAACAAATTATTAAAACAACTGATTTTTATTGTTTATTTAGTCGCTACCGTTACTATAGACACCGCACCTAAACCGTCTGAATTTAAACACGCTTCTCAAAATTTAAAATATATATGAATTGTTGTGCATAACAAAATTGTCTTGTATTGCAGTTTTCTAAAGTTTTCGAAATAATCTTGTTTGTATCTCGAACGCGAAATGCTTTTGTTTGGCATTTCGTGGCATTTCGCGTTCCAGATACAAAAATAACTATTATAGGTTTTGAAATATTGCTGAAAATATGTAATAAGTGCATTCATGTCAAGGTGATAATAAAATCGTTTCTTTTCAGGCCGAGAAGTCTGGCCGAGAAATGTTTGCACTTACCTACTCGTAAACCTATAGTTAGTAGAAAGATATTTAATTTTTGTAGTACTTCCAACAATTTAGAAATAATAATTACTACAAACAATAATAATAATAACTAATCAATGCTCGACAAAGACTCTGTTTTCGCAAGTAATAAATCTCGAACATTTTGGTGCAAAAAAATGTCACTGTTCTACGAAACATATTACAAGCGAATATGAATTCGACATTTAAATGTTTCGCACTTTGCGGAACTTTACAGTACCGTCATACTATTTAAGAGATAGGGCCACATTCATGCCTTATTGAAGGAATAGTTTCTTAAGCCTCATTTATACTTGAAAAGTTTACTGGTGGAAAGTACTTGCCGTCAGTAAACTAACGATGTGTAAACCAGAGAAACGTCTTACTTTCTTGTTTAGTTTCTTTCTTGACAGACTTTTTTCTGGTTTACACATCGTAAGTTTACTGGCGGTAAGTACTTTTCACCAGTAAACTTTCCAAATGTAATCGAGGCTTAAATCGCAAACTGAGGAACAAGGCTTTAAAGCTTATTAAAGGCGAACTCTCTTTCGACTAAATATTTTATGAGGAGGCCTCAAGTTGAGAATTGAGAATAACGAAGGACTGTGAGTTCGGGCAAAATATAAGATGTATTCATGCTTTATTCATATTCAAATGATCCATGGATATTAGACACTTTTGCATTGTATATTTGTAATTTGATGTTGAAAATAAATTTATCAGGTTTTGGTTACGTATTTTTATTTTGAGGTATCCCCAACTTTGAAGTTGCTTTGTTCTTAACTGAATACTTTTGTGGCAATATACAGGGTGTTAATAGACAAACTTAAAGGGATGAATCCTTGATCAATTTTAATATAAAAAGTTCTTACAAGCATGGGGTCTAAATCGCTTCGTTTTAAAAATACAGATTAAAGAAGTTTAAAAAAATATATTGCTTAATAACAAACAATCTTTAGATACAATAGACTACTGTTTACCCCTTAAAGTTTGTCTACGTAGTTAATTAATACCGTGCAAATAAAAATTTAATAAACGAGAACTCCAATTCCTTCCAATTGAAATGAAATTTCACTTCAAAATTTATTTTGAAGGAAGTAAAACCTTAAATTTGTTACATTGAAAGTATAAATTAGCCTGCTTAATAAATTCCATAGTTAAAAATTGGTAAATAACGATGAAATGAAAATGAAATAAAATTACTGTTATTTAGGGTTTCCTTCTGGCTTGTATTTAAGCTCTTGCATAAGACGCACTGTAGATATGGACTTCGGGCGTTCAATGGGGAACATTAAGGCTCGCGACCATACGAGCTGGGCTAGAACCCCTAGAGTTCTGGAGACTCCGAAGAGTACGGTATAGAACTCCATTTCTTTAAGCCCGTAGTACTGCAACAGAACTCCAGAGTGAGCATCGACATTGGGCCAGGGGTTCTGCACCTTTCCTGTCTCGGTGAGCACAGGCGGCACCACTTTATACAGTTGGGCCACCAGCTTAAAGAGAGGATCGTCAGGTAGATGCTTTAACGCGAACTCCCTTTGGCATGTATAACGAGGGTCTGTTTTTCTGAGAACCGCATGACCATAGCCTGGGATTACTCGTCTAGATTTCAAACGCGCCCAAATAAATTTTATCAATTCCTCATCGGTAGGAGACTTGCCCAATTCCTTCTGCACATTTCTCAGAAACCTGACGACCTCTTGATTAGCGAGTCCATGTAAAGGGCCTGCAAGTCCATTCATCCCAGCAGCTACAGATAAATATGGGTCACTAAAAGCAGACCCCACCAGATGGACGGTGTGCGCCGAAACATTTCCGCCCTCGTGGTCACAGTGTATGGTAAGATATAACCTCATCAATTCGATAAACTCCTTGTTGTCGTACCCTAACATTTGACAGAAATTGTAGCTCCAATCTTTTGTCTCGTCTATTTCCCCTGCTAGCTTCTTTCCCTTAAACGAATTGCGGTATATGTGAGCTGCTATGACCGGAATTCTAGCAATTAAATCAACGCTGTCCTCGTAAACGTACTCCCAGTACTTTGTCTTCGGCACCCCCTCATTAAATGCCTTTACAAACTTACTTTCACTGTTGGTTATGTTAATAGCTATAATCAGCTGTGTCATGGGATGAACTTTCGGAGTCATGACATTTAGTACCTCTAGCGTGGCATCTGGAAGCTTGGAGCGTTTGGCCCATTCTCTAGATATGCAAGCAACCTGGTCACCGGTAGGGACTTCTCCTGTTATAAGGAGCCAAAATATACCTTCAGGTAAAGGTTCTTGGCCACCCTTTGCTTTAGGCAGCGCTTTCTGGCAGTCGGGTATAGTTAAACCTCTGAAGCGAATACCTTCTTCAGGATCCAACACAGACGTGTCACAAATGAGTCCTCTGATCCCACGCATTCCGCCGTACATCATATTCACGTTGACCTCGCAAATTTTTGTAGTTCCATGTTTTTTCTTGAACGCCTTGACAATTTCCTGTTCTTTGGGTATCATCTTTGCTAACACCTCTTTAAGGTCCATACAATCACTTGCATAATTTCTGTGTGAGAATTGCGTCCATTTACCACGTGTACAAATGTGCCTTAGTAATAAAAACTTGCTCATTTTACCTTAATTTCAATCAACTATTGAAACCTAGTAATAAATTTAACTGTCATAAATGTTTGACAATATTATGCGAACTTCATTCCTAGGGTAACTAATAGATATTTTTCAACGAACGTGTTGAAAGTTGTCATTTGGACGGTAACTTTGTTTTTCTACGAAAGTGTTGAAAGACACGTTTTCTGTCATAAAATTTAACCTTGAAAGTTGGTATTTGTTACAAGGAGTGCAGAAAGTACTTTCCGCACTTATATGAGTGCGGAAAGTACTTTCCGAGTGCGGAAAGTACTTTCCGCACTCACTTTCCGCACTCCAATACCTCTCTTTTGATTTTTGAGGCAATAAATCGGACGAAACTGTGGATGCAATGGCCGCAAGTTCCGGCGGAGTGTTTGTTATATCGTCACTATCGGAATCCATTATTGATATTCTTCTACTTCCAGTATTAATGTATAAATTTCGAGTCTCGATTTGGTGACAAGCGATTTATAAATTTTCTGACGTTTAAATTAATGACAATGACATTTATTTTAAATTAATGATTAAATTTACATTAATCTTTAGTTTTCTACACTTTCGTAGAAAAAATAGTATGTAACACTCGTGCGGAAATGGCCATTGCAAAACTCGTATGAATGGAGCACTCGCTGGCGCTCGTGCTCCAACTTTCATACTCGTTTTGCAATGAAGCCCTTTCCGCACTCTTATTACAATATACTATTTTCTACGAAAGTGTTGAAAGACACGTTTTCTGTCATAAAATTTAACCTTGAAAGTTGGTATTTGTTACAAGGAGTGCAGAAAGTACTTTCCGCACTTATATGAGTGCGGAAAGTACTTTCCGCACTCACTTTCCGCACTCCAATACCTCTCTTTTGATTTTTGAGGCAATAAATCGGACGAAACTGTGGATGCAATGGCCGCAAGTTCCGGCGGAGTGTTTGTTATATCGTCACTATCGGAATCCATTATTGATATTCTTCTACTTCCAGTATTAATGTATAAATTTCGAGTCTCGATTTGGTGACAAGCGATTTATACATTTTCTGACGTTTAAATTAATGACAATGACATTTATTTTAAATTAATGATTAAATTTACATTAATCTTTAGTTTTCTACACTTTCGTAGAAAAAATAGTATGTAACACTCTTGCGGAAATGGCCATTGCAAAACTCGTATGAATGGAGCACTCGCTGGCGCTCGTGCTCCAACTTTCATACTCGTTTTGCAATGAAGCCCTTTCCGCACTCTTATTACAATATACTATTACAAAATCGTGTAGAAAATGAGTGATTATCGATTGCGCGGCAATTTTAATAGTCCTGCGATTTGTGGTATTCATGTTCTAATGTTTTTTTTTTACAATTTCGAAAACATTGCACCATTTCAGAAAATATGCTCTCTCGTTCTGATATCTTTGCTGGGATTTTTTCTGCAGTAATTCCATAGACACAACATTTGCTGCTTCGTCCATGTCTTCATTGGAACCGCTATCACTTAATATATACTTCCTGTATCATGTTTATTTACAGAATGGTATGTATCTATACAGAGTGTTAGGGGTTTATGTCTAGCTGCATATTTGGCCATTGGTCAGTTCGACCACGCGCCAGTTCAAGCCCACAAGCTTGGTGGAAAATCAGATTCCTCATTGATGTAGGTCTCCACAATATAATCACAAAATTTTATTAATGTTTCATTATTTGGCATTATTGCGCACAATTCCGTTGAAAAAAAAAACAATTACGTGGGGGGTTCCAAAAAAATATTTTAAAAATTTACTTATTTCCTAATTTGATCCCTGTATTCTGTAACTGAACCTAAATTTTGTATTTTTGGATCCAGGATTGACAAAGATGAAATCGGCATCCTATAATTATTACATGCGGTCGGTAATATGGTTATACAGGCGTTGTGAATGCCTTTTCACAATCAACCAAGACTGTGTTTTATTTTAAATCTTAGTTCTAAAGTATTGCATTTTTCAGTTAACAATTAATTGTACAATCTTCCGCGTGATTGTGGTTGATGATTGCTTCCAATACAGTTATTTCGTCGTGTGCAGTGTACATTTTGGAAGTAAACTTTCTGTTATTACAGCGCCAATGAATTTTCCGAGATTTTGCTACATTAGCTTTAGAAAACGTATAATTATTGAGCAACCACAATTTGCTATTCACTAAGCATAGACTTTAACTCCATTTTCGGCACACTTCTTCACCTTAGTAAAAGTTTACTTAAACTATATACTTTCTTTGCTATGCACCATCATTAACCCCATCGCTTCATGGTTGAGCACAAACCCCGCGAACTAAAAGAAAAAGACTCGACGTCAAAGGTGATTAAGCGACAAGCTATGTGGTCGAACTGAACAGTACCGGATTATTGCAGGTATACGTGGTCGAACTGGCCGATTCCTGCATATTTTCCCTCTAAATCAGGGTTAAAATTGGTTCCAAACATATGCAAACTGCAAAATAAATCTTAATAATGCATTGTTTTTTGAAACCTATCATGTTACTTGCATTACTTTTAAATGTGACCCTGTTAACTCTCTCGACTTTACTTAAAAAAGTCAAATTGAACGTTTGAAACTAAAAAACAAAAAAAACATCTTAACAAAAAATGGCAAAGTAATATTCGAATTTTCTTCCCAGATTTACCCCTAGACATTTTTTCGGTGGACTTCCCTGGCACCCAGTATATTACAACTAACTTACAGTTATGTGACATTCATGAGATTTTATTTGACAACTTACTAAATTCTAATTAGGAGATTGTATTTATAAATTTTATATATTGTAATGTTATTTATTTTATTATTAATTTTGTTATTAATTATATTATTATTAGATTGATCGATGTGGCTTTTATTTGTTGAAAATTCATAATTACTAATGTATGAAATAAAGTTACGCACTTTTAAAAAAAATTCAAAATTGTTTTTTATTGTTCACGACAATTGTTTCGCCACACTGTGGCTTCTTCAGGTGAAGAAATGATACATAAACTGGGTACAATTTGCTTAAGTAGTGTGAATAACATCGAGACACAAATTTCTAAATCAACGGCTTTTAAGAACTGCCTATACTGGTATCGCTATGTGGATGATGTAATAGTGGCGTTTACAGGAACAAACAGACAACTAGATTCATTCCTTATTCTTTTAAACAACTTACATAAAAATATTCAGTTCACCATGGAGTTAGAAACAGATAACAAGATTAATTTTCTTGACTTAACAATATCAAAAATTAACAACAAACATGACTTCGCAATCTACAGGAAACCAACACACACTGACAACACCATCCACAATGACTCATTTCACCCAAAATCACAAAAAATGTCAGCATATAATTTCATGATACATAGATTACTAACCATCCCAATGACGGAACTCAATTATACACAAGAACTGAACATAATTAAACAAATTGCCGGAAAAAATGGATTTCACGAAAACCTCATTGATACCATATTAAAAGCTAGAATTAAACAACGAACTACAAACTTAATATACCCACGAGGAAAAGATAATAATCATATGAAGTATGCCTCCATCACGTATTCAGGATCCTCATCCTTAAAAATTGCAATCATCCTGAAAAAGAAAAATGTGAAAGTCTCGTTTAAAACAAACAACAACCTAGGTAGGATAATAAAAAATAACAAAAGTCCAATTATCAAAACTGACCGCAGCGGGGTTTACATGTTGACGTGTGGGGACTGCCCAATGATTTATGTAGGGCAAACAGGTCGTGCCTTCCCAGAAAGGATCGAGGAACATCAAAAATGTTTCACTAATAATAAAAATTCTTCCACGTACGCGAACCACCTACGAGAGGAAGGACATTCGTTCGACCCCAAATTCCAAATACTCCATCAAGAAGAAAAAGGAAGGAAACTTAACCACCTGGAAAGCCTGGAAATCAACAAAAGGAAATTAAGCGGCCTCCTACTTAACGACCAGACGGACGTCAATCATTCACCGCTCCTCAATATTTTTAAAACTTCTTAATAGCTACCCCCCACCCCCATCAATACACTACTTAAGCAAATTGTACCCAGTTAATGTATCATTTCTTCACCTGAAGAAGCCACAGTGTGGCGAAACAATTATCGTGAACAATAAAAAACAATTTTGAATTTTTTTAAAAAGTGCGTAACTTTATTTCATACATTATATTATTATTGCCCCACGTTCGGGTGTCAAATTGTTATGTTTTTATATTTGTTAATAATTATTATTATTGCTCCATGTTATGGGTGCCAAAATGCAATATTATGTTTTGGGTTTTTATTTAAGCTCACTTTCTGTTGTCAAAATACTAGTAATAAATAATTGCAAATAGGCAAATAAATGATTCAAACAAGAATTATCCTTCATATCTCCGAACTCTGTGATATTGGATACGCTCTTTATCTCAGGGTTTCGAGTAGGTTCCAATAAATTAGATAGACGACAAGTAAGTGGAATTTAAATAAATTTATTATAATATTAAATGAAATGTAAATAAACAAACAAACACTAATATCAATATTAAACACGCAAACAAAAGAAAACAAACGATATCACTAACTAACAAATTATAACTCCTAATATAATTTACAAAACTCTTCTATTGATTCTAAATTGCACAATTAATTGATCTGAGTTAAATAAAGTTGTATTTCTACCTTGCAGTTTAGTTCTATTCACGGAACTTTATCTGTACCGGAAACTTGTAGTGACAGTTGGCCCTCCTGGTGGCAATCTATCAAATTAGGCGAAATTCACTCCTCCATTCTGCAAAATCCCACGATGGTGCTCTCCTGCGCGCGTTCTTCCTGCGTCGATGAACTCATCCAACTCCTCTTCTACGAAGATGTCCTAAGTAATCCCTCTGAGACGTCCTCAGCAAGTCATCTTCTGCGATGATGCTTTTGCACATTCCTCTCTTCTAATAAATCAGCTGTTCCATATTTTATTTCCTTCGCGTACTCACGAAATTGTTCGTTGCACTACTGTTCGGATTACTTAACTAGTATAAATGAATATCGGTGTATTGTAATTACTTGTATTTAATTTGGTTCCTTAATTGACGTTTAGATACGGAGATTTGTTTGGATGTGAAACGAAACTGTTTTTAAATTGTATGGTTATGTGTTTGTAAACACATTTGTAGCACTTTTTGATTTGTGACATTCCACAACGGAAATAATTATCGGCGTAATGACACTGTTTGTCCTTTTGTTTCTAAACTGCCTTCCGTTTCTTCTGAACTGACATGCGAGCTCGACCGGGTAAAAATCTGAACTCCTCCGCGTCCCATGTTGCCGGTCTATTTATAACTTCTGGTCAGACAGTCACTTTTTCATTGTTGATTTGGCATTTGTCGTTCTTCAGAACTTCAAATTTTACGGCATCGTCCGACAAATATAAATCGTTTCCATGTTGATGATGCAATAATGTATGATTGCTAAATTTACTTTTTCAAATTCTCGCAATCTTAATGCCCAATCCAAAATTTAATGCGATATTCATTATCCTGATAATTTCCGCTTCCAATGAAATGTCATACGTCCGTGTACGTCTTATTTGAGGTTTTCATTGCAATTACGAATATTAATTAACTCATTAGATTATTAATTATTAATTGTGCTCTAATGATTTAGATTATTAGCTAAGAAAAACACTATCTAATTTATTACCTAACTCAATAACTATCTAATTAAACCTATTCCTACTCTATTAATTTAAATAAAACTATCAACCTAAATTACTAAATGACTACAAAATCAACTAATAAATATCATCACTATATAGTCTATTTTTATATAAAGATCTACCTACCTCGGAATATTTCTCGACAGTATTAGTCGCAACTCTGTAAGAGTCATTAGTGTATCTTGAAAATGAGGCAAACCGTAACCGCGTAACCGTAAAATATGTAGTATTTTTTGTAGTGATTTATGTTTTCACCAACATAAAGCAACAGGTGGTAGATCTTAGAAAAAACAGACCATATTTACAAACAGATCATATTTACTTTACAATCGTAGAAAACATAGTGTGTATAACTTGTGCGAAAACAAGCATTGCAACACTCATGTGTAAATTGCAGCACACACTTCGACTAAGACTGCAAAGCACATTCATGTTGCAATGGCCCATTTTCGGCACCACTATGCAATATACTATGAAGATACAAGTGTAAAAAGTCGAAGTTTATTAATGAGTGGCTAGTAAAGACACTCTAATAGCCTCTCGCAAGCTTGGTCGGCCATAAATAAGTGCTTGTTCTGTAAAGTCAAGCATTTTGTATTAGTAACATAAATATATTTATTATAAGTACGCTAAATAGGTTTTTATTGACGCGGCCGAAAGTTTATATCGCGAGGCGCTAGCGGAGCCTAATTGACAAAGTCCTTAAGACCATTTAGTATACGTGTAACATACAACTTTTACTTAAATTTATATACATATTACCTTCAAAATAGTATTGATTACTTTTATTTCCAATCAAAGTTGTATTTCGCAAACAAATCCAAACAAACACGTTGTTGATAAATTTAAATTGATCTCTAAGTTAAACAGAAATAGAAATCGCTGAGAGGGTTTTTAACGTCCGTTGGTAAATTTAACGTATGTTCCTAAAAATATTGCGGCATTGTACATAAACGGTCGTTTAGATAAGATAATATATCTAATATTATCATATTAGATATGATATGATAATATTATACCAGAACATATTATCTATTAAACAAGTTAAACAAGTCTTTACGAGTACGAATTAAAAAAAAAACTTGAAAGTCTAAGGGTCAACGCCTATTTTGTAACTTTTGTAGAAACGGAAAATTTCAACTGGTAATATTATCATATTAGATATAATATGATAATATTAAATAAGAACATATTATTTATTCAACAAGTGAAACAGGTTTTTATGAGCATAAATTAAAAACAAAAATCTTGAAAGTATAAGGGTCAATGCCCATTTTGTAACTTTTGTAGAAACGGAAAATTTCATCTGGCAGATTTTATTTTGTTTTGCTAAAAAAATCATTTTGACCTGTTGAAGCGTTTTTCGAAAATTTATACAGGGGAAAAAAAAGCCAGGCCTCAATACTTTATGCGCTCTCTGTATATTTAAAATATACAACTTATAAATATGTCGTAACATATTTTATATATAGTCTATACAATTATTTGTATTCAACAATTACAAGGGATGATGGAGGATATTATTTAAGACACGGAGCAAAACAACTATAAAAGCAAACAAAATGGTCAACAATTCTACAATTCAACAATCTAATTTGATTTTTTCCCTAACCAATATTTTTTCGTTATTTTAATTATTTTTGTGACTTCATATTATTTTAAAACTTATTTTAAAACAAGTCATTAGAATTTTTTTCTCGATAAAAAATTTCTTTTGGTTTTTGTGTTCTTATTTTTGTAATTGATGATGTAGTAATAAAAATCCAAGCCTGTTTTTATAATTTTGTTTTAACTGACGTTGTTTTGAATGATAACTAGATGCATTCTGCACATTGAAATAATAATTGAATAGTTTTACTTTAACGCACTTTTTCTCAATTTTTTTCAAATGTTACTTATTGAAAATGTCATGTTGTTAAAAACATAGTAAAAGTACTATCAAAATCAATAATAAAAAATATAGGTTGTCATGAAAAAAAAAATTGCTCTGACGTCATTACTTCCAAACGGAGAGAGATGGAAAAATGAAAATGGTCTCAAAATATTTGTTTGAAAAAAAAATTAGACCTGTTGAAGCATTTAAAAAAAATATATACAGGGGAAAAATAAAGCCAGGTCTTAATACTTGCTGCGCTCTCTGTATAAAAGGTATTACATATATTGTGTATATACATATACTCTGTTGCATTTTTATTTTTAACTAAGAAAGCTGTGGTTTCATTTTATAAAGTTTTACACATGAACACCAACAAAAATGATTTGATTGTGAAAATAGTTATTTACAAACCAAGTGCGGGAACACAATTTTCCCGCATGAACGCAATTTTGAAGCATGAGCGACCGAAGGGAGCGAATGCTTCATCTGCGTGAATGCGGGAAAATGATTCCCGCAAGTGGTTTGTACATTTTTTTTTGAAACGAACAGAACGATCAGCATAAACTCAAATAATTTTCATTCCGTTTCAAAATATGAAATAAAGCAAGCCATGGCTGTATAGCAAAACAATGATTGTTACTTTGACAGTTGATTTTTTAAAGCCTGTCGTTTAAAGTCTCAGTTTCTAATAAAATGTCTTCCGATTCGGATATAAGTAGTTGTACACCTCCGGAAATCCGCAATGCCGCTAATACGGCAATTAAAAATTTATTGCCGGATAAATCCAAACGAAGGTACGAGTTGGTATACTCGAAATTTATGGATTGGTGCAGGTTAAACAAAATACGGACTTATTCAGAAAATTGTTTGCTGGCATATTTTCAAACCTTTTCAAGCAAAAAGTCGCTATGGTCCACTTACTCTATGCTAAAGTCCTGTCTACTAATACACAATAACGTAGATATTTCCAAATTTACGAAATTTTACGCATTTCTCAAAAAAGAAACGTATAACCTGAAACCGAAAAAATCCAAGGTATTAGAAAGTCATGAAATTGACAAATTTATTCATGAAGCCCCTGATAACTCATTTCTGTTAATGAAGGTACGTACACAATATGTTTCATTAATCGATATTATTCTATTATTCTATAATATGTTTTACAGGCAGTAGTAATATTGGGCATTTTTGGCGCTTGTCGCCGCGATGAATTATGTAAAATGTTAATTGATCATATCGAGTTTAAACATGAAATGGTACTTGTTAATGTACCAGAGACCAAAACTAATATTTCTCGACGTTTTGTGGTGATCAATCCAGAATGGATAAATTTATTGTTAAAATACAAAAATTTAAGAGTAGGGACAAATAAACGTTTCTTTTTGACCTACAGAAATGGGAAATGTATTAATTCACCTATTGGTCTTAATACAATTGGCAAAATACCTTGCTCTGTGGCACAGTACCTTCAGCTAGAGGCTCCACAGGCCTACACTGGTCATTGCTTTCGAAGAAGTTCAGCTACTTTACTTGCAAACAACGGTGGCGATTTACTGACTCTTAAAAAATTTGGCGGTTGGAGATCTTCAAGCGTGGCCGAAGGTTACGTCGATGACTCTGTGCAGAGTAAAATTAACGTAGCTGAAAGATTGATGCAACCAGCTCCGGGACCTTCATCTCAAGTTGAAAACTATACAATCTCTGAAACTCTTAATGTGTCGCACACTATATCTAAACCCGATGCGGTGGAAAGTTCGGGAACTTGCATTTCAAATTGTACTAATTGTACGATAAATGTGTACAATAATAACCCTGCTTAAGTCGATGTAGATCGTTCACAATAAATAATTATGTATTGATTTATTTATGACAGTGTTTTTTTGCCGTTTTCCCGGTCTACTAGACCGGGAAATACGGATTTCCGGTTGTCAATAGAGTGCGTCAAATGTCACTTTCGAGGCGGTGAGTTCAAAAAATTATTAAATGTTAGATTCCTAACAACGTTGCCTAATTTATATACATATTAAAATAATTAAATTTTTGCTTCAAATATTCAAGTGTGCTGATTTAAAGTAAACCAATCATCAACTACATTTTATATTGTAATTTGACTTATTTACTTTTGTAAAATAAAATAAAATATATAAAATATCAAATAAATTGTGTACTCAATAGATATTCAACATTGCCCACTGTCATAAAATATAACCTCTTTTTTTAAATATAACCTATTTTTTCAAGTAAAGTGACTTTTTACATTGGCCAACAATACTGTCACCCAACTGAGCCAACTTGGTGAAAAATAAAAAGAGTTTACCTACTGTTGTAAAATTTTATACTCCTAATATTTTTTTTCAATCCATAATTTTTGCTTATTGCTATTTCGTCTGCCATGGCATACTGCCCTGATTTATTTACTAAATAATTTATGTACTGTGTGACTGTCGCCACACTACCCCCGGCCCAGAAAGAACTACGAATTGTCATATATATATATACGACATACTTTGGTTTTAAAGTTGTTTAATAATTAATTAATTATAGATTTATTTGATGGTTATTGGCAATTGATTTTTTTTAATCAGAAAGCGATTACAAGTGGATTGGCGCTTGTGTTACTGATATAACTGACAGGTTTTAGATGAATGATGGGCATAATTCGAAATAGTAAAATTAGGACATTGCATGATGAGCGATCCATATACATTACAGGTATATGGATCGTCCATTACCACTGGGAACGTAACACGAGTTATTATCGCGAATAATCCGTTATTTTCACGTTATTTTTGCACTTTAATTAGCACGTTATTTTCTTTAGCACGGTCAAATTTCAATATTTATAGTAAATTTTGATTCGGGCACTTGATTCAATCGCAACAGCTTCGGATTACCAATTTGCATATCAATTGAATCCCATCCATAGGAGAGTATTGAATAAATTGTAGATGAGGGTGGGGGTGTATAATTGAAACTATACAATAACTGAAAACCCCGAATACACCTCAATTGGGCAGCATGTGGTCCACGAGACGTCTATTTCACATCGCTGGACAGCAGTTTAGATTTCACCTACTTTTAGTTAGTATCACTAACTTGCACTAGTATGTTTAGTGCTATTTATGAAATTTAATGAAATGATTCATATTTCAAGAAAATTGCAACCTCCCCTTTCACTTGATGTTAAATTTGTTAAGCTCGAAACCTTTCATTTCTGCTGCTTTGGCCAATTACCAACGTATTCGAGCGACCCCACCATAGTTGGAAATTTGAATTTATTTGTTTGCGTTCAACTTAAGGCATTATTTTCAGCATTTTTTGTGTGAGTTTTGCTTTGCTACAAAATAAAATATAATAATAAATATTTGTTTCTTAAACATAACAAGTGTATATAAGCAGTATATATACATTGTTGGGAAAATGTGATATTTTTGAAATGTTGAATTTGATTTTTGGTTGATTTTTGTTGGTGTGTTTTAAATGTTGATGTTGAAATTTGAAATGAAATGTTTTGAATTGAAGAATTTTTTTTTTTGTCATCCTATTCAGTGACGTACTTTGATGTCCAACAACTACCCTATTTTTCGAGATAACGTCATTGGCTTTTTGTTTTAAATGGACGACTCTATATTTTTACATTTTAAAATAGACACTAATCCAACAATTACAATAATACAGGGTTTGTTGGCTTTGCGACTTGTGGATTCTGAAGTATTATATATTTATAATATTTATATATTTAAATTATAATTGTATTGATTTATACTTTCTACGCATGGTTTTGTATTTGAGCTCCACGTGGCTGAATCGTTGAAACGATGGATCGCTGAAAGATGGTAAGAGCCATTGAATTATTTAAAAGGCTCGGAAGTCATCTCGTGTAGTTTAATGCCATTTTAGTGATTCGGAGTGGAGTTAAATTGGGTAGACTTGTGCCGGACTCGCTCCTTCCAAAGTTTCTCAAATATCGCGTGTCGCTTCTACCGCAGATTGTTCCTAACATGGAATGATTTCAAATACTTCTTCCACTGATTTATAAATAATGAAATACGAACTTTATGTTTAAACTTTCATTAACTCAATTTCTAAGGATTCTACATAATCAGTGTATGCGAAAGAAATATTTATTTGATTATTTAACAAAATAATTGTACGCTGTGAACCAATAGGATATACAGGGTGCGGAAAAATAAGGTTGATACTTTTAAAATTATATAACTAAAACGAATAGTTTTTGAAGTAAAATAGTACGTAAATAGTAAAATTTGGTAGTATGTTTTTAAATTTGTAAATGATAAAAATCAATTTTTGTTTTGTTTTTTTTTTTTTAGTATGCAAAACACTTAATGGTATTTTACTATAATTATTACAGTCTGATCAAAGATGGATCAATGAGTAATGTTATGCCATCTTAAATTACTAAATGCAGGTATAATGCTAAGGGTCTACTCATTAGTATCCCTTTGATTCTAATTACTTAATTACACTAATAGTAGCGTGTACACTAGCACTATGCTCTGATTTTGCACTAACGCAATCTTAAACTAACTCGAACGGTTTGGTCATCTGTACCGTTCCGGTCAAATTTGTGTTATCGAGGAGCTGGATTACGTCGATGTTGACGTGTTGAATAAGTCGATTTTCATGACTCTTGGCAAATTTGTTTATTGTCTCATTAACAGTGTCCATTTCCAAGTCCCTGTGGAGGTCACTATACCAAGGTGCATTGACAATACTCCTTAGTACTTTGTTTTGGTATCGCTGAATTATCGCTATATTGGTCTTTTTGGCACAACCCCACAGCTGGATGCCATATGTCCATACGGGCTTAAGAATTTATTTATACAGAAGCATTTTATTATAGATTAACATGGTGGAATTCCGACCAAGCAGCCAATATATTTTTCGAAAATTGATGTCCAATTCTTCTTTTTTCTTTTTGACATGAGCTCTCCAACGTAGCTTAGCGTCCAATGTAGTACCCAAATATTTTGCTGTATCAGTGTAGGGTACCTGGATATTATTCGTACTAACATAGATATGTTGATTTTTTTATTTGTGAAATTGACATGGAACGATTTAGTCTCATTCAATTTGATTCGCCATTGCTTAGACCAGTTGTTAATTTTATTAATTGAGGTTTGCAGATTAACTGCTGCTTCTTCGTGATCTTTGCCTACAGCCAATATAGCAGTTTCGTCAGCAAAAGTGCCTATCGTATCATGGTCTAATGCACAGGTATATCGCTGGTGTATAGTAAGTAGAGGACTGGCCCTAACATACTGCCCTGTGGCACGCCTGCCTTTATTTCTTTTTGTTCAGAGTAAGCATCTTCCTGCTTAATTCTAAAAACTCTGTCTGACATCTATGATTCTAGTATTACTTTCTAGTAATTGTGTATGTTGTCTGGGCAGAAGTTTTCTTAATTTGTATTTAAGTCCCTCGTGCCACACTTTGTCAAAAGCTTGCGCTACACCAAGAAATATAGTAGAGCAAACCTTTCTTTCTTTCAATGATATTTCAATTACGTCTGTTATTCTATGGACTTAATCTATAGTTGATTGAGATTCTCTGAAACCAAACTGATGTTCTGGTATTATGTATTTGCCTTCAATAATTGGTTTTATTCTTTTAAGAAGTATTTTTTCAAAGAGTTTTGAGATTACAGGTAATAACGAGATTGGTCTGTAAGGAGAAACTTTGTTTCGTGGTTTTCCAGGTTTAGGAATCATTATCACTTCTGCTACTTTCCATATCTTAGGTACATATTTGAATCATAAAGATGCATTAATAAGATATGTAAGTTTTACGATTGCTTTACGAGGTAGTTGTTTGAAAATTTCGCCAGTAATTAAGTTAAATCCTGGAGCTTTTTAGTGTTAATGTTTTTTTTTTTAATTTCTATTGCAATTTCTTTAGGGGTAGAGGGTTTGATTTCACCTTCTTCCTGAGTAATATTTTCCCATTCTAGAATGGCTTCACCCTCATTCGGTTGGAAAGTCCTTTCAAGATATTCGGCAAATCTATTAGCCTTTTGAGTATTGCTTTTTGCATATGTCCCTTCTGCACTTCTAATTGGAAAATTCTGCAAGATTGGGCTCGTAAGTCTCTTAGTAGCTTTCTAAAGTGAATAATTAGTTTTACTGTCATTTGATAGACCAATTAGATAGTCACTAATGGAGTTTTTTTTGAATTTTTTTAATCTCCCTTTTGAGTTGTGTTGCGTTATGTGCTCTAGTTTTTTCTGGTGGGCATCTAGATTGATTCCAGATTTTTTTGAGTTTTCTTTTTTCGGAAATAAGGGTTCGAATTTCTTTGGGGTAATTGTTACGTTCTGTTCGTGGGGTAATAATAGGGGTGTTATCCCCTGTAGCTTGTTGGATATTATCAACAAGTTTTTCAGCTTCATTGTTTTGCTGGTCTTCATTTCTTATTAAGGAACACAAGTTGATAGTGTCTTCAAGCTAAAGTTTAAACCTCTGGCAGTCAGTTAATCTGTTAGTCAATCTAGCAAGTATTTCATTTTGTATACTACTATCCCTTAGGATAAGGACAATCGGAGAAAGGTCAGAGTTCATATCCCAAGCCTCTTCCACGTACATACAGTTTACAGACACATTTCGTATTAGTCGTGTTATTTAATTAATTTGCTCCCGGTTGCATCAACATTGTTTTAACTCAGTTTATGTAACCGAGAGTTATATTTATGTCAGAGTGACTTTTCAAATCAGGAGCATCAAAATGTGATGATGTGGAGTAACGTATAGAAACAAAACCCTTCGGGTTAATTAAAACTGGTTACTTGTGAATGAATCAAGTTCGTATAACTCGCATTTTATGTTTTATTTCAGATCTGGTGTAAGTCATTTTTGAGGTTAACTCAGAGTTAAATGTATAACCCCAAGTTAATATTCAACTCGTGTTGATGCAACCGGGCACTAATCAATTAAATCTGGAATTTTATTAAGATCTGTAGGCTTACTAACAATATGTTGGTTTACCAGCTGAAGTTGTTTCGCACTTTTAGTTGGTTGACTGCTTGTAGTAGTTCCTTTCCTTTTGCAGTTGTTAATCTATATCCCCATTGAATGTGTTTAGCATTAAAGTCGCCTCCAATAATAAATCTATATCCCTGTTTATTAAGGAAGTCTAAATATTGTTCTTTTTCGAGAGCATGTCTAGGCGGACAGTAAACTGCATATACAGTGATATTGTGTGTTTTTGTTTTAACATTTACAGAAGCAGCTTGAAATTCATCTATTTTATATCCCGTCTCGTGGTTATGTTTAATTGTTTCCTTAATTATGATAGTACTACCGACTCTGGCTGTATTTCTAGGATGTATGGTGTGATATACCTTATATCGTTTGAATTTGATGAATTACTCTCTTGTAAAATGAGTCTCGGAAATAAGACTTATGTCAATATATTCTATATCTAGGATTGCTTGCAATTCTTGTTAGTGTTGTAAGAGTCCATTGGAATTCCATTCTATAATCGTAATGTTACTTGACATTGCGGTTTTTTGGACTAGCACCTTTAGGGCTATGTTTAAGTCTGCTTATACGTTCATCCATTTTTGTTAATTTCTCCATAATTTGCTCAAGACAGTTTTGAATGAAAGCGTTTTGATTTTGCTTTTGGGTTTTCATTTGTATTATTACCTTCGGACTTGACATGAAATTAAAAGACAAACGCAATAAAAAAAATACAATTCTTCCTAAACATCCACGGAGAAATAGCCAGTCATGAAAATAATATAAAAATGAAATAATTTTTTTTTTTGAATATTCTGGCAACATCCCATTTGATATTTATTACTTTATCTGAACTTTAGAATAGTATATACTTATGAAGAGTATATAACATGGTTGATTCCGTTCTCTACATGTGAAATACTTTTTGGTTTTTCTGTTTAATTTAAAACATCTTTTGTAGAAATTTATGTACACCTATCTTTTTTTACTCTCAGAGATAAAAATTAAATTCCAAGCTTTTAGCCTCAAAAAGACGTTATGAAAAATGGCTTCAATTTCTCATACAAATAAGATAAAAACGGAAAATTTATCTCGAATTATACTTGAAAGGTACCTCTATGACTGATATAGTTTGCACCTGAAATTTTTTACAATTAGTCATTCCAAAATGTCATTAGTTAAGTGCCCACTTAAATTAAGCGTATTTAATTTATTTAAATAGAATGGCATACTTTTTATCTCATGGAGCAATTGGCATGATAATTTACCAGAAAAAAGTATTTTACAACTTTATGCTAGAAATACGTAGTTTTTGAAATATTTCGAAAATTTCACCCGGTACAATACTTGTTTTATAACATTCTTTAATCTTTATATATATATATATATATATATATATATATATATATATATATATATGTATATATATATATATATATATATATATATATATATATATATATATATATATATATATATATATATATATGTATATATATATATTATCAAATCCCCATTTACCATTTTAATGGTGTAAGGTGTATAATTTACAAATCAGTTTTCGTTTACATTTTGCTTAAGCTATTTCAGTTTTATTGTACACAAATTTTGCCCATTCTTTTTTGTTTCGTGCAATTCTTTTGGCTTCTTTGCATGTGGTTCCTCTTGCTTTCAGTGTTTTTCCTATCTCACTATCCCATGTTGCTTTGGGTCTTCCCCTTTTCTTTTTACTTTGTGTCTTTGCCTCCCATATGTGTTTTACCGTCTTTTTGCTTTTTATCCGTAGCAGATGGCCCCATCAGCTAAGTTGTCTTCTTTCGATAAATTTTAGTATTAGTCTAGTTTCTAGTTATTTTCTGATTTGCGAACTTCTTATCTTGTGGTTGATTGTCACTCCTTTAACTCTCCTAAGGAATCTCATTTCCGCCGTTTGGATATTACTTTTTTGCCTTTGGTTCAACACCCATGTTTCGCAACCAAAGGTCAACATTGGTCTGTATATGGTTTTGTATACGTTATTTTTTGTTTTCTTTGATATTTCCTTCTTGTTTATGAATGATCCCATTGCGTAATATTAATTCTTTATTCTTTACCTGTACCAAAGTGGCAGCATATAACACGTTATAAAACACGCATTGTACTATAACTGAACGCAGAAATTTGTGTAACATTTGTTGTATAATAGTAAAATATGTAGATATGGCCGCCGCTTTAAAGTCTACGTCTACGCTGGTACCTACAAGTAATATTCGAAGAGAAAATATTATTTTTAATATTGCCCTGAGGGAGAATCATACTAATGATTATAATTAAAAAGAACCTTAATTAATTTTAGCACAAGCGCTTTTTATTATTATTGTTATTATCCTAATATTACTATCACTATACATTGGCATATGTAGAACCATAAAATATTATAAATGTGATTATAATCAGTATACCTTGCCTCCTTATAATATGATGAAGGTAACCACAAAATAATTATATCGACCGTTTGTAAGCGCCACGTCTCAAGGCTAAAAGTACAAAAGAAATTGATTACTTCACCAATTCTGACACAAAGAACAGTACGTACTATTAAGTATAAATAAGTTACAAATGTGTACTACTTTCTTTGTACGACCTGTTTTTAATTTTTATTCCTATATATATGCTGATTCCGTGTTGAAGGACCGTGTATAATTCTATCATTTATTCTATCTTCTGTGCAATAAATGCTGTAAACACTTTCGTTGATCGAGTTAATTAAAAGCCAGTTCAATTGCAGCCACCCGGCACTTCCACCATTAATTCACTGCCAAACGTATGACAATAATCGAGTCCTTTTGGGACTTCTACCGCACCAACATCGTACGTGGAACTCTTGAGCGATGAAATTTTGATATAAACTTAATTGCGGTCCGTGTTACTGTTAACGTGGAGTTAATTAAGGGTGGGTTTCGTAGTAGCCACGAAAAGGTTTCAGATAAGTTTTATTTAAATCGCCACGTTAATTAAGGGGCTCGTCCGCAAACGACTTCCTGGACCGCTTATAAATTACATATATGTGAGCAAAGATAGGCTTACACAATGGCGAGTTATGCTATGGGCAAATGGGCATAATGGCCATAAATGGGCATAATTTTTCTTAGGCCCGCCAACGTCAGAGGGCTCCGGTGAGGCCCCAATTAATATTAGCTAGATTTTTTTAAATTAAAAAAAAACAAAAAAATAAATTTCGGTACCATATCTGGGGCAAGATTGGGTAATTATTATAAGATTAATTAACCGCTTATAAATTACATATGTGGGCAAAGATAGGTATACACAATGGCGAGTTATCCCATGGGCAAAGGGCCCAAGCCTACGGCGACTTCAATTATTATTTAACCATCAACAAACCATATAGATTGTATCAAAAAAGTCTGGAATACAATCATTATTACGAAAATTAAAAATATTTTAGAAAAAAACATCGGACGCCCACCCAGAAATTTAGGAATTTTGATAATTTAAAAAATATAAGAAAAATTCATAATTTTATTATAAATCTTAAATTTTTGCCATCATTTGATTTTAAGTTATGATGTCGACATTTTATAGTTTATTCATAAATTATTCAATTAACCATATTTTGCTGATTATAACGGTGTACATGTGTTTATACCTAAGAAAAATTTCGCTCAAAAAGCGTAACACTGTAACATAATCCAAAACTAAATAGACAACATTGTAGAGGTTAAAAAATGTCATCAGAAAACTAGAATAAATACAGGGTGTTCCATTTAAAAAAAGTTTTTGTTATTCCGCAAAATTGGCACACCCTGTATGTTTGAAAATTTTACAGCATAAAGATTTTAAAACCAATAAGTTTTTGTACGATACATTTTGTTCAATCTCTTACGGGAAAGGCGCTAGGAAAGCCCGACGCACTGTTGCAGGACCCTGTATATGCAAAAGCAAGCTAGTTTTGAGTAAAACACAAAATCTTCCCTACCAAGACATTAAAAGCTAACTATTAAATTTCAGTTTTCATTTTCAGAAATTTATTTTTTAAATAATGTAGGTGCTTTATTTAGAAATGTCTGATTTATTACTAAAAATATATTTTGTTTAAAAAATTACGTAAGGACTGCATATGCATCTGTGTGACTTACAAATGTCTCGTTCTGCATCTCGACTCTAATGGTACAAATACCAATAAGTTTAGGTTCCCGAAATTTTGGGTTGAAATAAAAAAAAAATCCTGAGAAAGAAATCCATATAGGAATCACTTTAGAATCAGCAAAAATGAATGAAACTAAATTCTTAATGCGTCTTCATTATCCGACATTACGACCATGTCATTCTCATCAGGCTGATTTTCTTCTGAATTAGCTGTTTTTCTTTAAAAAGCATTTCTGAAGAAGTATAGACGATTGGCATGCTAATTTCCATTATATTCCAGTAGAATTTCCAGATTTTTTCTGTTATACCTTCAGGATTTTTCAATTGTCTTAAATTTTCATGATTTCTTTGCATGCTATTCCAATTTCTTTGATTTTTCTTATATACCATCAAGATTCTTTTGAATACCGTAGAATTTATATGACACCCTTATACGCGGATTTTTTTTACATTAGTCCCCTTAAAATTTATTTAAAACTATAGAATTTCCACGATATTTTGTTATGCGGTCTTAGTTTTTTTAATACGCCCGAATTTCCATAATTTCTTTGTCTGCTATTCTAATATTTATGATTTTTTAATATTCCTTCAAAAGTTTTTTTAACACTAGAATTTACATGCCTTCTGCATACATAAGAATCTTGTTATCTTTATACATTCGGATGTCCATAATGTTTCAGATTAGATTTCTGGAAATGTGTTTAAACTGTACAATTTCCATGATTTCTTTACATACTATTCGAGTTTCCATGATTTTCCTGGATTTTTTATGAAATTTTTATATTGTTTGAGAATTTTTCTTTTAAAACGCCAGAATTTCCTATTTTTATGATTTTTTAATATTCCTTCAGCACCTTTTTTAACACTAGAATTTACATCCCTGCTTTATACATAAGGGTCTTTACACATTCGGATTTCCATAATTTTTCAGATTTGATTTCTGGATATGTGTTTAATACTGTAGAATTTCCATGATTTATTTATATACTATTCGAATTTCCATGATTTTTCTTGAAATGTGATGAAACTTTTTTATAGTAGGAGGATTTTTGACTGAAATTTTTGAATTCACATTTCATGTAACTGCTTCATTTGAACAATGATAACTGTAAAAAAAATACTGTAAATAATGAAAGATACTTTCTGTATTCTTCATGACTTGTTTTAAATGATTTCAGAATTTTCATGAAAAGTTCGTATGCTTTTAAAATTATTATAAAAACAAAATAGTTTGCATTGTATGTAATTGATTTTTTTATTAAATTATATATATGCACTGGGAAATTTTAAACTACACTAAGACTTATTATCTAAAGATATTCATAATTTAAGTTTGTAAGCTTTCAGAATTCCAATGACGTTAATTTCGTATGCCATCAATTATTTGAAAAAAAAAATACTGCTCAATTTTCTAGTTTGTTTTTAATACTGTATAATTTTTTAAGAATATTTTCATTGCTGTAGACTTTTCATCATTTCTTTATATGCCATAGAACCTTCTATGATAATTTTGTTGTTAAATTTTCGCGAAACTGTTATAAAGTTTGAGAGTTAATGGCTAAAGTGATTATTTTTTCTGTATAAAACGTCAGATGACTTCCTCGCGCAAGTATACAATTTGAAAATTGAAAAAAATATTCCGAATATGAGAAGGGAAACGATATTGAAATATTAATTCATATTTTCTGAAATCTACATTATGTGATTCAAATTCTTTCAGAATTTATTTGCATTAAAAACCTTTAATGACTGAAATTTCTCTATAAAAATAAGCAAAATCATATACAATTTTATTGGAAGCTGTACAATTTTGGCTTAACATTTTCAAAACCAGATGACTTTCCCATGTAAATATACAATTTGAAAATTGAAAAAAATATTCCGAATATGAGAAGGGAAACGATATTGTAATTTTAATTCATATTTTCTGAAATCTACATTATGTGATTCAAATTCTTTCAGAATTTATTTGCGTTAAAAACCTTTCATGATTGAAGTTTCTCTATAAAAATAAGCAAAATCATATACAATTTTGGCTTAACATTTTCAAAACCCACCAACAAAATAACCTAACTTTCAAAATTCAAGTCATCTTCACTTAAACGATCTTCATTAAATTCATTAAAGTTCAACAATAATTTTGGGATTTCAGTATGTTTTCAGTAGGTGTTTAGTTCAGTAAGTATTTGTTTTTGGAATATTTCTAAATTTTTAATCGTTTCCACTTCTTAGTGATTCGTAGGAGAATAATTTATCTAATTATATTGATATTAGAGAATAATGAAATTGTAGAAATTTGGCACCATGCATAATCTTTGCTTTTCAATTATAAAGACAATAAATTAATGTTCAACGACCTTGTTTGGTATTACTAAAGTTGTAAATTTCTAACACCCTCCACCGAAACCACCAACATTTCAAAATTCATGTTACACACAATAAAACAATCTTATCTAAATCTTAATGAAATTCATTAATGTCTAAATGATACTTTTGGTGCTTTTGTAGTTTTGTCGAGTGTTTTTTACAATATTTCTATAATTTTGAATCGTTTCCAATTTTCGATGTTTCAGACAAGAGTTACTTAATGAATCATATTAATATTCCATAGTGTGTGTTTTCAATTACAAACACAATTAAAAGACAATACATTAAAATTCGATGACTTTTTTGGTATTTCTAAAGTTGTAAATTTCTAAAACTCTCCACGAAAACTATTAAAATTTCAAAATTGAAGTCATATACAATAGAACAGTCTTAAGCAATTCATCTGACTTTTGGTTAATATATTAGCAATTTCTTAATCTTTAATTCTTAACCTTTAATGAAAATTTCATAAATGCTAATGAAAATTTTGCAATTTCCAATTAACTTTGTAATTTGATATAATTTTTTTTGTAATTTCCATTGAAAACGGTCTGATATTGGAAATTTTGGTTATGTAACAAAATATTCATAATTTCCTAACCAGTTCGTAACGAAACATTTGCCATTTCTATTAAATTTCGGTTTATATATTAGCAATTTCTTAACCTTTAATGAAAATTTCATAAATGCTAATGAAAATGTTGCAATTTCCAATTAACTTTAGTAATTTGATATCATTTTTATTTTGTAATTTTCATTGAAAACGGTCTGATATTTAAAATTTTGGTTAAGTAACAGAAAATTCATAATTTCCAAACCAGTTATAGTTTGTGTTGAATATTTTGCTTAAGCTTCTTTGAAAATTTGGCATATCCAATGAACATTCATAGTTTCCATTAAAATTTTATAATTTTCCGGCAATATTTCGTAATTTATACTGTTATTTTGTAATTCGTAATGAACAATATGCCATTTCTACTAAATTTGGGTTGATATATTAGCAATTTCTTAACCTTTAATGAAAATTTCATAAATGCTAATGTAAATGTTGCAATTTCCAAATATTTTTGTAGTTTGATATCATTTTTATTTTGTAATTTTCATTGAAAATGGTCTGATATTAAAAATGTTGGTTATGTAACAAAAAATTGATAATTTCCAAACCAGTTATAGTTTGTGTTGAATATTTTCCTTAAGCTTCTTTGTGAATTTGGCATATCCAATGAACATTTCATAGTTTCCATTAAAATTTTATAATTTTCAGGCAATATTTCGTAATTTATACTGTTATTTTGTAATTCGTAATGAAAAATTTACCATTTCTACTAAATTTCGATTGATATATTAGCAATTTCTTAACCTTCAATGAAATTTTCATAATTGCTAATATTTTGCAATTTCCATTTAAATTATGTAATTTGATATCATTTTTATCTTGTAATTTTCTTTGAAAACTGTCTGATATTGAAAATTTTGATACTGAAAAACAAATTAAATTCATTAATGTTGAATGAAAGTTTTGGTATCTATTTCTGAAGTTTATTTGGAGTGTTTTTTCTGGAATATTTCTTTATTTTTAAATCGTTTTCACATGATCTTTCAGACGAGATTCATTTATTGAATCATATTGATATTCACAGAATGTTGAAATTTTTGAAATTCAGCACCTTTCATAATGTCTGCTATTGAGTTCAATGCAATATTGTTCATTGACATTTCGGTATATCTGAAGTTCCAAATTTTAGAAGCTCTTTTAACGTGTAAACTTCTAAATAAAAATATAATGTTGTAGACTTGTCGTTTTTTGATTTTTTGTCATTATTGCATTTTGAATATATTTAAATATAAGTATGAAACAAGGCATTTTTTATTTATAGGCCGGGCCGGTAATAACTTTTTCCATAAAAAAATTTACAGCCAGTCCGCCCCTGCTGCTATTTTTATCCATCCATGGTTTCAACCGGTACACTTATTCCTACTAGTTATGACATCTTATCTGCATACTAATAACAATAACACTATTGAAAGCATAAATAAAATCCCAACATTTTCTAAAATAAAACTATATTAAAAATATTAATAAATTTTTTCTAAAACCTTTAGTGTTTCTTTTGTGTAGCGATATGTACATACATATATTTTAATGTACAGTCATGCTCACATAAATTTAGTAATTTAATATTGCCATCTAAAATTGCTATAATAACCTAATTTCTTGTACTTGATTTATGTGAGCATGACTGTACATACATATAAAGTAGCAAAACTCGCCTTATTAATAATAAGCGAACATGAGTAATATTAGAAATAGTAGCTCGTAGTTTATTGTAACGTTATCATTATCATAAATAAAATGATTTAATTTGACTAGGAAAAGCCGGGTTTTGCTATGGAATAATAGTAACAGCAGATGCACGTTGAAAGGGGCTACACGGTGAAATATTCTATATTTTCTTAAAAAGTGGACAAGGCGAGTTTTGTTTCTATGCGCCTCGTCTGAAGTATGTATAAAGTATGTACAATATGAAATTCAAACAGGTTGCTTTGAAGCAAAGATTAGTATTTCATATACGAATTTCGAAGTTGGAAAAGCGGAAGAAGTGCTTTGCGTAACGCAATATTTAATATATGTCCATGAGAGAGATTTCCCTGCATGTTTTATCAAACGTTTTCACAATAAAAGAAGGTGAAGTAAAGTATTCGAGTTTATAAATAAAACTTGGCATATGAAACGTTTTGTATCTTGATTTTATGTAGAGAGAGGTAGAGAGAGGCAGCATAGTAATAGTTATAGATAGGTATAGATAGATAATTTAGACTGTTAAGCATATACAGGGTATTTGCTGAAGGTGTTTAATAAATTATCCAAATTTGCGGAACATATATATCCAATCAATCGGATATCCAATCAAGTGTGATATGGAAATCAATTAAAAATGTTCATATGAACATGTGGGCCTAGATGATGTTTTGAATTGAATCGAATTGTTTATTATTAATCATTATCTTTACACACATTACACACACATTTCATTTGCATATTACATTTACTTAAAATATATTTATACATTAATTAATTAATTGATTAATTTACCCAATGTCGCTCAAGCAGACAATAACTAGTGGTAGAGCGATGGGCAACATCCACCTGTATTCACTTTCAAGTGATTAGATGAAACAATACATAATAATAATTTATGATCCTGTACTCAACCCTTAATTCCATTAGTTTATATTATGGACATAATCTGACACTTAAAAAAAATAAAGTATCAACAAGCAATTTAAGTCACAGTAATTGTTCAAAGTGACCACTGTCGACTTGAATTGATTTTGATTATTGATTTAATTTTTCTTACAGTTATTATAAAAATATACATAAATGTGTCTTCTCTGGTCCACTTTCATATTTTCAAAACAACAAGCAAAGTGGCAATTAACGAACATGCTCGCAATTTCGTCGCGTGTTCCTTAACTTGACAAGCTCTCGTATAAAAGTTACGTCAGATAAGAGTCTGCTGGTGTCGTCCTTAATTAAGGGCTTTGTAGGCAACGTAAGTCATCGGAGAGGAAGTGGATGAATAAAAAAAGGCAGCTTTCGGTATAGAACGGGTGTGATTCCGAGGGACGTGGGGTCATTTGCCGAACGAACAGCTGTTGCTCATTTTCATGCATAATGCAAACCCGTGCTGTCCCAAGCTGGACAACGACCCTGGGAAATGGATCAAATCTGTGCCTGCATTATCTGAACATTGATAAATATCGCAGTTACATTTTTGGGGTGAATATTAAATGATAAGTCAAAACGGCCGAAGATGAAACAAAGGTTTCGTTAAAAACTAAAATTAAAATTAAAAACAAAAAATAAAGTTTCATAGAACTCTTCTTTTGCGAAGAAAACTACATTGATGATTCTTCTTCATAAATGATGATTCCAAACAGAAGCGTACATATTTGTGTTCTTTGAGGAATAGTTAGCGCTAAAATAGTTTTGCCATAAACAATTAACCCAATTGACCAGTCGGAGCCACCCTTATCTAAATAATTGTTGATCGCACGATATAATACGGTACACTAAAATTTGTTATATTTATATGTATAACATATATTTTTTATATACTCGTACATAATTAATACCGTATTGAAATAATTTAGTAATTATTTATATAGGACTAAAGGTGACTGGTGAACTGGGTCGTTTAAAATCGATTTGTTGTATTTCCATATTGTAGAAAACCATACAGTTATTAACTATGCGGTTATTACCGGCTTCATTTTATTCAAATATTTTAAAATATCCATTGGTAGGGTGTAATAATATTATATCTGTATAATACTGCAATTTTACTTTCAGATTTTTAAATTTGGGTAATGAATATAACATTTTATTGATAAACATGATTAAACGCGTTATTTTTATATTATTAAATTATTAAACATTTTAAGCAAATATTCGTGAAATTATGATTCATATAAACTTCCCTCAGGCTATATTCCCTTACATTATAAACAAATTTCATAATATTAAAGCGAGTTATATTCGCATCTGCAGACGCAGGTCTACAAAAATAAACATGTAGAGTACACATATACATAAAAATTTCATAATATACTATAGTGATTATAAACTCCTTAAAAATCCCCGCAAAACTTGTCATTATTTTTACATCCGTTAGAGAATTAACAATTGTTTAATAGCTACCCTATACCTTTCTTGATTACTTTTATATGGAATTATGAGTTGGACGGATCTCCATTACGCATTCATTGCATAAATAAATCATCAATTATGTGCAATTACTCCCATAAAATATGTATCCAGTTAGATATGAAGACTGGTGCTATGAATAATATATTGAAAATAAATATCGCATGGTAGGCTCATTAGGTTATACGTAACGACTTAATGCGACATTATGCATACTTACATATATTTAGCATTAAAAAATCATTCTAATTGACATATCGACATAAGTAACTTATTTTTAGATCAGTTACTCTTGACGAAAAAAAGGAAACGTATTGATATATCACAGAAATTGAGTATATTTATAAATGTACAGCCGTTAACAAAAAGTATATGGTAAACTTAATAACGGACCTATTTTTAGACTACTTTAGTAAATTAATTGGAATTGATCGAAGATTTTGGAACGTTTATGTATATTTAATTTTATGCCACCATTCTAGATAAGCTGAAAAGAAGTTTAACAGTTATTTATGGTATAAGTATTGTAATATAACATTCACGGTTTTCCGATTGATTTTCCCCTTCTATCAATTGAAATTCACAATAACTTCAAATAACTTTCCCTTCTGTCAGCACATTTCTAATATGTTTCAAAACAAAGTCGCCTTTGTCAAATGATTGTCACTATTTATATCAGACGACTGTCTTTAACGTGTAAAGTTAAAATAATCTTCTTTATGCATAAAATATATTTACATATATATAAACAATCTTTATTGGGCTATCGACCCCATAGGGTCTTTCCGCCTACAATAAAATTAACAAAATAAATTTACATATACATAAAATACTTGATTTATAAAATAAATAAATAAAGGAAGTGAGCAGAATAATGTTTGTGTAAAGATAGATATATTAACGGCTAAAATGTGATACCTCGTATTTTTTTTTTAGAAAATGATGATGTGAGCGTCATCAAATAAAGAGCGGTTTGTAGGCTAAATGCCCATCTGTCATTTTTATAGGCATCAACAAACGGGTAATTCACAACTATCTTTCATCATTTTTAGTACATTTTAAGCCATATTTGCTTGTGTCTATTTTAGTAGTATTATTAAAAAACGTCATACTTACGTCTTTTTGAGTGCCTATTTGTCACATTTGCCAATTTTTCTCATACTTATACTCTTTCGTAATACTTGCTTGTAATTACATATAATCAAACACCGTCTCCACGGTTGTTATTTAACTGATATCAGCCACGGCCGTTAACATTTAACAGCCGTGGACTGTTATTTATTTTGGTGTTCACAAGCGTTACTACACAACCATCACAGCATACTTGAAATATGTCATTATGATTTATGAAAATAAATTCACAAAATGTAATCCTTTTGTTTTTAGTATCACGAAAACTATAAAACAACACACTGCCGATATGAATATAACAGACTCGGTTGATTATAAAATCTCAACCTCGTCTGTTATATAACCCATATCAGCCTAATACCGTTATATACTATTACCATATTTGCCTATGTTTATCTAATAATTGACTTTTTTATCCACATTTCTGTCTTTTCAATATAAAAAATCGCCATACTAAAGTAAGTAGTATAAGTTTCCACTTTACACCAACGCTCAATGGTGTGGAAAATAAAATATACCTCACTTCATTTGAAGTTAAATTAAATTTAAATCAATTTAATAACTATTTCTATCAGTAATATGTGATAGAATCCTCTCTTTTACTTTCTCTGCATTAGGAAAATTTTGATGCATGAGGAAAAGTACAGCGTTGTTATGGATTTTGTGAGTTTTGTAGCTGAAAATGACTCGCATATTTTTCTGAAAATGCAGCAGGTCAGAAGTCATATACACTTAATTTCAATGTTATAGAGTACATCTCAAAAATCATGAAGTCGATTTATTACTGTTTTTCCTCATGTAATATACTCTTTTGGCATTTTAAATTTTTATATATACTCTGTTCCATTTATATCTTTAACTAAGAAGGTTGTGGTTTCATTTTATAAAGTTTTACACATGAACACCAACAAAAATGATCTGACAGTGAAAAAAAAATTAAATGTCAGATTTATATCAACGTTACTTAATTCATATATTAAAATAATTAAATTGTTGCTTCTATCATTCAAGTGTGCTGGTTTTTTAATTATTTAAATTTTCATTTAAGTAAACCAATCATCAACTATATTTTATACTATAATTTGACTTACTTGCTTTTGTAAAATAAAAATAGCAAATAAATTCGGTACTCAATAGATACTCAATTTGATAGCAACATTTCCAGGTTATAAAATTGAACCTCTTTTTTTAAATATAACCTATTTTTTCAAGTCTAGTGACGTCTTTCACATTTATTAATATTGTATCCATAGTAATATCAGACACATTGACATTAGAATATTTTAACTGTCCTAGTATTTTATGTCGTGCACTTTACATTATGGACGCATTATTCAACGCTAAGGACAACTATTTCCGTGAAGAGTAATTTTGAATAAAGTAAATTTACTCAATGAATTGCCGTTCTTAAAAGAAGTTCTGAGGAATATAAAGCAAACAAATCAAAAACGGTAAATAGGCAAGTTTCTACTTTGATGCAGATGATGATCAATATTTAATGATGAAAGTGGTTTTGTATGTTGGTGTGTTTGGTTGCTGCCGCAGAAGGGAAATGACAAAATTGGGCCTTCTGAAATAGATGATCGGAATTATATTATTATTAATTATTATTATTAAATAATGATTCCTAATAGAACAATCACGATTACAAGGGAAATTGTGATCTCAGAAAACGATATTCGAGCGACATTTTCTTTAAAATTGAGTTAAGGGCAGAATTAGAAACTTAAGTTCATTTCAGTTTGTGGCAGAGGGATATTAGTGAATATTAATTCATATGGCGTCATCTTTGACCAATTAGATAAGCACTCATAAAATATTTAAAAATAGTTTGAAGCAAAGAGGTAAAGTCTACTTGTACCCTTTTGTTTTTAAGCAGTGTAGAATAGTGTGTCCACTTTATTTGTTACTTTATTTTGTTGAAAAATATCTTGCCTTTTAAAGTTAATTTCTGGGTTCCTTCCCAAAATAATCCACATTGATGCCTTTAGTGATAATGCTGGAGGTCAAAATAAGAACAAGCACATAATCAAGTTCTGGAATGATGTCATATTCAATGCGCATATCGAGACTGTAGACTACAAATTCTTGGCCTGAGGCCATTGACTCTTAGCAGTGACCAAGATTTCGGAGTTATTACAAAATCAAAAAGAAAACTACGTTCCTATTTATTCCTAACCACTGGATATAAATTGTGGCAAAATCGTTAATGAGCTTTTCTTGGCTCATTAAAATGAGCCAAGAAGATTTCTATAGTATTGCACCTATAAAAGATATCTTGAAAGACAATGTGAAAGGTTTACGAAATATGCAATGGGCTTATTTAGAAAAGCAATCACCATGCGAACTGTTCTTTAAAGAAACATTGACAGAAGCATTTCATTATGACATGGTTGAGCTGAAAAATACTGGACGATCTGAAAAGCCATTAAGATCTGAAAAAGACTAGACGATCTGGAAGGCCATTAAGAACTACTAATATTGAACATTACTACCACCTCTTCTTTACCAAGAGCATCTCAAGATTAAATTGCCCAAATACAAGAACTTGTTAGAGCTTTTGCTCGTTGTACCTCCTGTGTACCATTATTTCTACCGTAGGGCATGCCGAAGTTCCAACTCGGCGCAATTTGGTGCATCAAAAATCAATTGAACGGCCATTTCAAGAACCACTCAATGAGTCAGACCAAAAAGATGCAGATGACCAGTTTTTAATATCTGACCATGATGAATAGTCTTAGTCTTAGAATAGTTCTTAACTTTAGTTCTTAACAATAATTAGAGAGTTTGCACAACACTACAGTCATTTTCATTTAACCAATTTCAATAAGTAGTTTAGAGGAAAAGGAGTACAAGTTAAAATGATGCGGTAAAGGGGTATAAGTGCAAACCATATTTCTAAAAGAACCAAAATGTTGACAAAAAAACTTTTCAGCTCTTTCTAATTTATTATGTGCAATCAAGTACCATATCAAATTTCATTTTTAGGCTACATTCAGAATAATGGATAACATCCTCTTGAATTTTTGATTGAACACTAATGTTAGTTGTTAGTCCTTTTTTCAATAATTAGATTTTGCCACTTATTGCCCTTTGCCCCTTTGCCCCCAAAAATATATTTTTTTGAAATATTTCAAAAAAATATTGCAAACATTTTAGCGGAAAGTTAAAGTTTTTTTCTTAATATTTGTAAAAACATGACGTATTGGGCGTTAATAATTCTAATATAAATTATGTTGCACCGACGTTTTGAGTTGGGTGCGAATGAATACAATTTGGCGTGAATTATTTCTGGATCTGCTTAGTTTTCTGGAAAACCACACATCATCTTTAAAAATGGATTCTTGATTTATTTACAACATACACGAATTAACGAATCTCAATATTTAACAAACAAACAAAAAAAATGGCGAAAACTAAAATTTGAATTAGAAAAGTAACTTAATATTCGTGATCAGCACACGCATTGTAGAGTCATATAAGAGTTGTCGGGGCGCAATTAAAAGTTAATTTATTTTACGGGCAAATGTTTTGTAATTATGGCTTCATAGTCGGGTCGGGGTGCATATAAGTTGACGTTAATTATAATTGACGTTCCAATATTAATCCAGATATATCTGGATCTGCTCAGTTTTCTGGAAAACCATACTTCATCTTGCAAAACGAATTCTTGATTTATATTCAGCATACACAAATTCATCAATTTAATATTTTACAAAAAGATATATTTAAGGTTTTAATAAGTACTTACTGGTATTTGTTTATTTATTTTATTATTTATTTTTATCGTCTATAATACTGGTAATTATGGATTAGCATATTTTTGCAATAAAAAATCAAATCGTAAACTAATTTTTGAATTTGCAACGTCGCACTTGAAAATCAATGCACGGTGACGTATGTAACTTGATTATACTGTCACATGTCACATTTAAAAAACAAATTAAATAATTATTTTATTAAATCGTTATGATCGTAGATAAAATATTGTAAGATACATGTGTAAAAAGTCCGTTCATTCAACACGTGGCAGTTAAATTTTACTAGCCTTATTTATTCATCATTTCATTCATGCTTTATTACAATACATGTATCTCAGTAGATCTCATTACAGCAAGCATTTTATTGTTGTAGTAATATTTACATTGTGTAATGAAAGCAGTTAATAGTACCTTTACTATCACATTAGTTTATAATCCTGAATTATAAACGAATTTCAACAATATTTTATCGTCGAACTAGCGTTCTACCGAACAATTCAATTTTAAAATTGAATTCAATATTCAAGGTTGTTGAAGAGTCAAAGTAGCGGATTGGTTTCTTGGACAAGGCGACTTTATTTCAAAAAATTATCACTTTATGTCACAATACGGTCGATTTATGGCACAATATTGTCACTGTACCGTAAAGGGGCAGATTATTAACGATTTTGATACTAATGCAATATCGACAGTGACGCGTCATGGCTTCATGGGGCCCTAGGCACATTTTAATTTGCCCCCCCCCCCATGTCCAGTGTAATTCTTTGCATTACATAATATACAATATCAATTAATTAAAGTATATATTTTTTTAAATTTAAGGTTGTTATATTTAGTACTTACTGGTAAGTAATATTTATTTTTACTTCATTTTACGATTTATTTCTTTCGCCTGACTAGTTTTCGTTATAAAAAAAACATATTCAGAGGCATATGTATTTAATGTTTATATATCTTGGAATTATTTGAAGTAATTTTATATTTGATAGATTTCTAATTTTAATTATTTATTTCTGGGGATTGTTTGAATGATTTTATTTTTATTTAATGTTGTTAAATGTAATTTGAAATTCTTTTTGCAAATAGTTAACAAATAAGAGTCAAAATATGATTTAAAAAATTTGATTTGGCCAACACCGTGTATAAATTAATCAATGTTTTAATAACTGAACTGGTAGTTTCAGACCAAGCAGGAATTATAATTCCTATACCATGTGTATTTAAAACTAAAAATTAAAAAAAAAGTTTTGTAAACTGAATCCGGGGACATACTGTACATATTACGTTGTGGCAAATATTTCTGGCCCCTACTAATCATATTAAAGAAGAAGAAAACCTAAAATGTCCTCGAGTATCAAGTACCCGGTTCCATAAATTAATAATACGTATGTTTTAATGGTACCTACACCAAGATAGGTCACAATTCTAGAAAAATGTATGGTTAACCAAACACTTCTCAAGTTTTCAATATCAATAATTAAAGTTTTTTACATAATAAGTACAAACAGGCAATGATAGCATATTCTACAGAACTGTATTAACAAAGAAATAAATGCCAAGGCTTAACTATTTTTATGTTTTTAAATAAATATTAGTAGATACATATTGAGATGTTGTACTGGCATTGTCCTCACTGCAGCTTAACTCGTCGTGTAGAGTCGTTCTCTTTCTCAGGGTATGTAAATCGCAGGTTCGTTATCGTAATCGTGCTTAATAATTCAAACGATAGTTTATGTGAATGTTTGCCTTTATTCCGATTTTAGTAAATGCAATTTCACCAGAAACAAATTAACAATAAAATATAAACGCAACGAATAAACTATTAAACCCTATTCTATCTAACTAAATTATCGTAATCGATTAATGTCGTGAACGTAAAAGTAATAATAACAAAATAACTAATTACAGAAACAAATGTATCAAAACGCAATAAATAAAATTTGAGTATCGATAGATAACGCTACGTTTGTTAAGTTCGTGTTTTGGATGTCCGATGTTCTTGGTGTTGCTCGATGTCGAACAGCTCGCTAGATCTAGTGCTGTCCTAGCTGTATCCTTCCTGTGGATCTCGGAAGGTCCTCGTCGTGCTGCGTCCTCCGTACGGTGTCCTCCTCTCTGTGGTGTCCTTACGTATGACGGATGTAGTGCCACCTACGTTTTCCAAATCGCAGGCCACTGTGGCGTGAACTAACGCGATGCGGAAATTGATCCTGGCACTGTTTAGTTCGCACTCGTTACGCAACTTACCACTGTGACTTATTATTGTCGCTTCCAAAGGTCCTGCGTTCGTGTCGCTCGGTAGATTGAGTCGTGATATATACTGTACAGTGATTATGAAGCAAATTCCTAGGTGACGCTCTCTAGGTTACGTCGTGATATAGGCACTGTGCACTGTTTATGGACCAACTTCTCGAGTGACGCTGGCGTAATCTATCTATGGTGACGCTCTAACTAAGCGCTGTTTCCACGCAATGAATACCTGCGTTGCATTTTTATCTACGTCGCATTTTGAACATTATTGCACCATATTACGCAATAATGCGTTTAACCTAGTTTTACGTGCTAAACTTAATTACGACCAATATTTACTAGTAGAATCTCTATTCTAAACTTAATTACTAACAATATCTATATGAACCTATATTTCTGGATTTCGTTTTTAAATAAATCCCATCACAATATCTAATTGTGTAAAAATAGTTTTTTAGAGAGAATATGCTAATTCCTGCAAAGACAATTCCTAAATTATAGAAGGTGTTTATGTTACAACGTTCCAGAGAATAATCTATAAATAGGGTCTTCCGCGACTTTTCAAAAACCTTAAAACTCAACTCTAGACACATTAAAAACATCCTTGGCACTAATTTTTGTGTTAAGACTAATCGTTGTAATTAGCAAACACGATTTTAAAATTAACGGCGTTTGAAAAGGTCCCGAAATCCCGCCATGTTGCTGTGACGTCACAACGCAGGTGGCGCTCAGCTGTAGCATTGCTTACAATAGAGCGACAGAAAGAAAACGTCGGTTTTACGAAAAAAAGGGACGAATAAGTATTGCATTGTGCCTGGATGTGATAGCAGCAGTAAATGCGAACCAAATAAGTTGTTTATAAACGTCCCAACAGGGGATATATGGAAAAAGGGATTACAACAAGTCCGAAGTGATTCCGCGCGTGTCACTTTGACGTCTCACTATTTTTGTGAAGACCATTTGAATGTAAGTACATAATTTTCAATAAATTATCGACGAAATTTGATAAATATATATAATTAACTATCATCATTAGTAATGGGTATTCAAGGGGATTTCCGATTATATATATATACATTAGTAATAACATAACCTCAAAATAGTTTTGTGGGTTCCATTCTAAAGCAATACCTTCCATATCATTATTACTTTTTAAAAGTACTGTGAGATTTTGTACAATATGTTCTTACACAAACGTTTAGTTAAAACTAAAAAACATGTTAAAACAATATTTGTAGCAAACTGTAGATTTTAGAAATTTGATTAAATGATTAATAATTACAAATTTTGAAATCAACATTACCAATTCGTATGAGATGTAGGATATATTGCAAAGTTTATACAGTATGTTATTTGTTCTTACAGCTGGAAGAGGATTTGGAAAATTATATGCAACTCCACGCGTTTCGGCTACGTTGAAAAATTCACTTGAACCATTAATACGTGAACTTCTATCAGATTATCTGACTGTCCCTTTACTAACCCATCAGAACTTATGTTATGTCAGACTGGATTCTAAGTCGAATTAATCCACGATTCCTATCCCTTATGCACTGACTCCCGATCGCCTATATGCGCAAAGACGTCACAGTGCCGCTCGGCCAATAACAGCGTTTTGTCGGTCACGTGACAAAATGTGTAAGTTTTACGATATTGTACGTTGTTTGTTGATAAGTTACAATGAAAACCAATCGTTTTCTCTGTGGGATGTTTAATTACAGGTTATAAACTTTACGTTAAGACACAAAAAGGTTATATTATTTTTTTTTCAGGAAGACCCTATTGAACGAGAATGTAACAATTTACTAGCAAATTACAGTAAATATTTTTGTCTATAGATTACAAATCGTTTAAATCAGGTAAATGATCTAATCAAATGTGTCCTGAAAATACATTGAATGAAAAATAAAATATGTGGTCATATAGACCATATGTTAAATTTTTGTCTGCACTATGATTTGTTTTGTGTGAAGGTTGAGGTAGAAACTGAGCGCCAGGATTAAATATTCTGAACAGTATCCTGGCGCCACCTTCCGCCATGCCTCATAAATCCAACGCCTGCAGGCTAAATTCTGAACTGCCCTCTCGCTTTGAAATTACTTTAAATAAAGCCGTAGCCGTAAAGGGTAAATAAGTACAGGGATTAATATTTTATGTCTACCTACAGCGAGCAAACCCAACATTTTATTCGGCGTGCACTCGCCTGGAAACGCGTCTTTTGTACTCGTTTTATACTCTTAGAGAAAACAACCCGTTAATTGCGTTCGTCATAAAGTCCGGCTAAGGCGAGCTTCCCCAGCACATAGTCATTATGAGGATCGATGGACAGACATCAAGCGAATGGTAATCGAGGTGTGTGTCCACATGCGCATTATTTTATTTTGTTCACATGCCCCACGTAGAAATCGTGTTATTCGGTGGTCACTTGTCATTGGGAATATGATGATATTGACCGCGACGGTGCCTACCATGGAGTGACCCAGTGCCCAGTGCGCGCACCTGGACGTTGTCCTCAGCATGCAACAGAATGGATACAAGAATAGGCCACAGAGGCCTTCCTACGCCACCACAATCAGCATGTACAGCAATGGTAATAATAATAATAATAACAATAAATATAATAATAATGGTAGTGATAATAACTTAACTTAGATATTTAAACACATTTTTTTATATCATTTGGGGATTATGAATACGATAAAAAATAAATTTTGCAAATTTCTACGAATTTATCAAATTCGTATGAAATCTAGGGTTTGTTAAAAATCTAGGGTTTGTAATTTTGGATTGTCATTAACTTAAATGAAACTTTTTAAACTATGAATAACATTTGATAAACATAAAGACCAAACCTTTTCTAGAAGTCAGTCATTTTTAATAACTAACTTAAAAGTTTTAGACTTATCGTATCCATAAAAAAAAAGTTGTCCCATACATGCATCCACATACACACATAGCAAAAGTGACCTAATAAATTGGATCTGGAGACAATAGTTTTATTAATAATATTATCAGAACAATACAATATATTATATTAAAACTTGGTTTATTGTTAACTCAGCTGTTTGTACATGTATACCTAATTTGAGATTAAGAGCTACACTGATAGACTTCTTGTTGTAGGTATTGAAAATCGAGTACCGCCGGTGGTTTATTTCGTTGAAGGTTATTAAATATTGTAATTGACTTAGTTTGAAAGTAAATTACCTGAAAAAAATGTGTTTGCAGCACAAAAGTTTGTGAACTAATAAAATACCAACGATGTGCGTGCTGGTAAAATTACATTCGAGGTTTTGATACATTGCGGCAGGATTCATTGTTCTTCATCTGTTGACTTAACTTCGCAATCAAAACGTGACACATTAAACAGCCACGTTGGTGGTCGCTAATGGCACGCCAGAGTCAATTGTAAAATTAATGTAATCACACTCGAAACATGAGGCTTTGTCCGAGGGATGCTTGTGGGTCGGAGTTGTTCTGTGATATTAATGTGCCCCAAAACGCCGACGTTAGTGGCGAGGTTTTGTGACTCCATCGAGGTAAATTTAATTATTTAAATATATGCAGAGGGCTGTAATGTTAAATGATGTGGGTTTATTATGTGTAATGTTCGAGTGTTGTAAAGCGCTGTTAATAATTCATTGGTGGTGCTTGTTTCGAACAATTGTCGTGTGGAATCAGATATACTAATTTATTATACTACATTTCCATTGATCAAATAATGATTATTGAAACATTATGAGATAGATTCCTCAGATATAATATACTAATTCCATTAAGAGCGCGGTTTTTCGGGCGTAAAAGTGTTTCTCAACTTAAACGCTGTTAATAATCACTTTCACGTTATATTTTCTGTACCATAAATTAACAAAATAAATACTACGTGTCGCTGTATAGTAAGTTTTTTTGATTATTTACGTTTTTCTATGAAATTTCATGAAATCGTCGCTTTTTGCCGTTTTTCATCTTCATGGATTGTATTTGCAAATATTTGCGCAATTTTAAAGCTTTACATGAATATAGACCTGATTCTACGTGTCACTGTATAGTTTATAATAAAAATTACCAATTATTTACCATATTATTTAAATAATTTGATTCAGAGAAATTATGTTTATTCATTCCAAAAATATATCCTGAAACCTTGTAAAATACTGTATCTAATAAGATATAGTACTTATTAATTAACAGATGTTTTATGGTTTTATTAATTATTTAAAATGTACCTAAATTGAATATCCCGCCGTGAAAATAGTTAAAAATTTGCTCCTAGCAGTTCATATGTTTGCTATGAGATGGATCAATGACATAATTGCTAAGCCATGTTGCCAACACTTGTAACAGAAGTTTGAAATATGCGAATCAAGTGTAAAGGTCATTTTTTACCGCTGTTTTTCAGCTCTGTCGGGGCTCAGCCGTTTGAACGAACGCCGACATTATTTTGCGGACTTCGCATTTAAACCGCGAAATATCGTAATTCTTATAATTTTTAATGCAGGACATTCTAAATCTTTGCAACGCGAATGATGATTGCCCCATCACCATGGGCATTATCGTAAATGGGTTTTTTGTGCTATTTTCTGTAATAAGGTTTTTTATTTACTATTTTTCTAGCAGCCAAGGAAACATTTTTTTTTGTCATTTTTTAAAGAGTTTTATCTCTTCTCATATTTTTTTATGATATGGTTAACACATTCAATTTTCGTGATATCCTTCCCATACACACAAATCTCGAAATACGTCAAAGAACTACACAATGCACAAGTAAATTGTCACAGGAAGATTTAATAGTCTAACTAAATATAAAAAATATAAAATATGCAATAATAATTGTCATAGGGAGGAATTAGTCATACACAAAATACAGACACAATAGTTGTCACAGGGTGAAAGTAGAAAATAGTCACGGGGGAGACAGAAGTTTATAAAACACACACACAACCAAAACGCACAATAACCAAAGCAGAAACAGACGAAGAAAGCACAACCATACTTGAATAGGATTTTCAAATTAACTACGCACCCGAATGTAAAGAAACCTAAATGAATCTATTTGCATGTGGGGTGTTGTTGAAATCTCTAGGGCGAAATGCACGCACTTATAATACTTTAAGAAGGGATAAGTATGTACACAAAATTTGGGTCCGGAGGAGATAAGGAGATAAGTTCTTGGGTCGTTTGTAACTGCCATCTTAATACTACCTCTGTTCCATAATAAGTGAGCCATTTGAGTTTTCTTTCAAACTTATTGACACTTAGTTATTTTTTTAATTTATATTTTGATATTCTTAATATACGCAAAACTTATTTTGTGAAAAACAAACATCGGTAATGGCTCACTTATTATGGAAAAAAAATAAAAAACGGTAATGGCTCACTTATTATGGAAAAACTAAAAATCGGTAATGGCTCACTTATTATGGAACAGAGGTATTAGTTTTTTGGACAGTTGAAGAGGTCACCAAGAGCTTGCTTATATTGACACCAAACATTTGATTTGAAGTAAAAAATAAAAGTATTTAAAATAAATATGGTCTCAGTTTACTTATAGTTTTATTAGGGTGAAATTGAAGGAAACTCGTTTTCCAATGTTATTTCGCGATCAAATAATCCCTCGTCACGACAACGAAAATGGAATTGGCTGTGTCAGGGCATCTATTTATGTTAAAATAAAAGTGATCTTAAAGTGTAAGAAATGTTTCATATACCTTTTTTGGCTAATAAGCTTACAGTAATCTTAATAAGACTCAAATTTGGTCACATAAATTACAAAACTTGTAAAAGGATTTAGTGAATTTAATTAAATAAATATAACATTTTAAAGAAATTATTCCCTGATATTGAGAGGCCTCTTTACCCCAGCTAATATACGGCATTATTAATAAGCGACAGCAAAATAATTTATGAACGGGTTAACATAATTACAATCGGAGAACTGATATAGAAAGTTTAGACATTTATCTACAATTAGACAAAGTTTTAGGAAATAAATTAAAAGTGACTTATTTCTGATCACCTAATCGGATTTATGTGCAGACAAGAATACTCCATTATAATTCAAGATATTGGAACAAAAAAAAGAAGGTGGTTCACAACAATATTAGCTCCAAAGAAACCGAGGGAATTTCCATTTTATGTACCCTGTCTTAATTAAATAAATACAGAAGAAAATTTCACAAATCTGCTAAACAGCCATTCTTTTAATAAACATAATAAATCACCGTTTTATTATTTCCTAAAACTACTCGGCTCACTTGTAGATAAATATCTGAAGTTTCTAAATCAGGTCTCCGATTGCAATTATGTTGACCCATTCATAAATTATCATGGCTGTCGTGTACATGCAATTCCACATACCGCCTTTGGGTAAAGACGGCTTTTAAAATATATAATATAATATAATATAATATAATATAATAATAATAATAATAATAATAATAATAATAATAATAATAATAATAATCCCTACTACTCCTCACCTATGGCGTAATTGGTTACTGTCTTTGTTTGAAAGAGAATTGTTACCCAATTATATAATATAATGTATCGGAAAAAAAGTGTTTATGCTCATAAATTAGCACGCGTCGAAAAAAATCTCGCGCTGCTTCATCGTAAAATTATTTGTGGTCCGCCGCAAAAAAGGCTGGCTATACAAATTAAACACATGGCAACACGTTCAATTTTTTGCACGCAAATTTCGTTAGCAAGGAATGCAAAACATATTACAGAGCGCTTTTAAATCAAATCCTGGCGGATTTATCAACAACTAGAGGCCAGTTTTCGCGCCAAAACCCCGCTCTTAACGCTTTTGTCAGTGAGTTTTTTTGCTAAAACTATAGCCATTCACGGTCAAAACAATTTATATCTCATGGGCTCGACTTAACCCTTTCGCTTACCGCATCCACTGTAGTAGACGTCGACTTTGCGATTTTTTTAAAAATATATCCATCTGTTTTTCAGTAATTTAAACCAATAATATTTGTAGCCTATAGTTTTCTCTTTAAAATGGAATATCTAGTGCCGTATAATACCTGATAGTAAACATGTGGAAAAGGCGCGAAGGAGGGGCAAAATTGCAGTTGCCTGTAGAGGGTTACTAAAATCTTTAGCTCAGCGTCAGTTTTTAGTTTGGTGCCTCCATTTTTTTATTTTTTTTATGTCATATAAAGTATTGTTCTAAAAATTGAGACTGTAATTTGTAGGTAAATATTTCGCCAATTTTAGATTATTTTTCAATGTTTTTCAATTGTTCACTCCAGGTGAGACTGTGAGTCCAATAGTTTTATATTTTATAAGCTAAAAACATAACCTAACTTCTTATATTTATTGCTTTACAAATACATTATCTAGAATTGTGGGGCCAAGATTCCAATAGAAGATTCTAGAATAGAATTAGTGGGGCCAATAGAAGATTTTTTACTAAGTATGAGTTATTTGAATTATCGAAGGGGTCTATCTAGTTTGGAGGCTCTTAGCGAAGACGACAGTGTGTCTAGCAACTAAAAATAATTCTTTATATTTATTCTACATTTAATAGAAAAAGTTTACTTATCTACAATTGTGGGGCCAAAATGGGCAATAGAAGATCCTTTACTAAGTATTTGCTATTTGAATTATCGAAGGGGTCTATCTGGTTTGGAGGCTCTTAGCGAAGACGACAGTGTGTGTAGCAGCAATAAAAAAATAATTGTTTTAATTTATTCTACACTGAATAGAAAAAAAGTTTACTTATCAATACTTGTGGGACCAAAATGGCCAATAGAAGAGTCTTTAGTAAGTATGAGCTATATGAATTATCGAAGGGGTCTATCTGGTATGCAGGCTCAGGAGAATAAATTAAAACAATTATTTTTAGTTGCTACACACACTGCCATCTTCGCTAAGAGCATCCAAACCAGATAGATCCCTTCGATAATTCAAATAGCTCATACTTAGTAAAGGATCTTCTATTGCCCATTTTGACCCCACAATCGTAGATAAGTAAACCATTTTAATTCAGTGTAGAATAAATAGAAACAATAATTTTTAGTTGCTACACGCACTGTCATTTGTTCGCAAAGTTGGCAACACAAAGGGGCCGTACAACCAGGGGCGGACTGGCCATGTGTATAATGTGGCAAATTCCACATGGGCCGTATACAAATAGGGCCGTTTTTCATATTGAACTGTACATCAAATGAAGGGTATAGATGCAATTAATACCAAGACAATAAAAGCTAACCATTCAATTCGCAGTTTTGATTTTCAGAAATTTTCTGTTTATTATTTTAATAAAGTAGGAGCTTATTCAGAAATGTCTAAATTATTACTAAACAGGTATTTTGTTTAAAAAATTAAATATGCCCAGTTTTGCAGCTGAGACTTGCAAAGGACTACATTTGCCTCTGTGTGAGCTACAAATCTCTGATTTTGCATCTCTATATTAATGGTACAAACATCAAAAGTTTTGGCTCAGGAATTTGGGGTTGAAATAAAAAAAAAGATTCCAGAGACAGTAATAAATATAGGAATCACTTCAAAATCAGCAAACATGAACGAAACTAACTTCTTAATGCATCGTCTTAATTATCCGACATAACAACCATGTCATTCTCATCAGGCCGATTTTCTTCCGAATTAGCTGTTTTTCCTTCAAAAGCAATTCTGAAGAAGTAAAGACGATTGGCATGCAAAATTCCATGAATCACACATTCACATTTGCTTTCTAAAAATGTATTTAATACGGTAGAATTTCCACTTTTCTTTTCGTTATACCTTAAGAATTTTTTTAATGCTCTTGAATTTCCATGATTTATTTGAATGCTATTCCAATTTCTTTGATTTTTCTGATATACCATCACCTTAAAATATTTTTTTTCTAATTCGCATTATTAAAATGCTCATTGTGTATATTGAATCACATCGATAAAATTACATTTTAATCGAATGAGTGAATAAAATGTTTACATTTTCACTTTGTTCACTATAATAATTGACGACGTGAGTAGAGTAAAAAAATAGGAAAACTCGCACTATCCTTGACATTTTCGTTGTCACCTGACAATGTGACACTTCACGCAAATTCTTCAAATTTTTCGCCTCTTGCGCTAGACTGTTTTTTCGTGGATAAAATTCGAATTAATTCACTTATACCATAAATTGCTATAATACCGTAGAATTTCTACGATTTTTTTGTTAAGCCTTCTTTGTTTTTTTTTAATACGCCCGAATTTCCATGATTTCTTTGTCTGCTATTCCAATTTTTATGATTTTTAATATCCCTTCTGAAGTTTTTTTATAACAAGAATTAACATGCCTTCTAGTACATAAGAATCTTGCGATCTTTATACATTCGGATTTCCATAATGTTTCAGATTAGATTTCTGGAAATGTGTATAATACTGTACAATTTCCATGATTTTTTTATATACAATTCGAATTTCCATGATTTTTCTGGAATTTATATGAAACTTTAAAATAGTTTGAGAATTTTGGACTGAAAATTAGTTTTTGTATTCACATTTCATGTACTGCTATACAAGTACATAATTTGAAAAATGTTTCTTGTAAAAAAATATTGTAAATATTGGGAATAGGATAGTGATATAGAATTTTAATGCATACTGTTTGTATTCTTCATGACTTGTTCTAAATGATTTCGGAATTTTCAGATTTAGTTTGCATTGTATGTAATTGAAATTTTCATTAAAATATGTATATGCACTGGGATATTTCAAACTATACTGAGATTTATTAACATAAGACATTCATAATTTAAGTTTGTAAGCTTTCAGAATTTTCATGACGTTAATTTCGTATGGCATTACCAGTAATTTGAAAAAAAGAAATACAGCTCAATTTTTTAGATTTTTTTGATACTGTCGAATTTTCAAGAATTTGTTCAATGCTGTAGACTTTTCAACATTTTATTCTAATCTATAGGACCTTCATTGATATTTTTGTTGTGAAATTTTCGCGAAACTGTTACGAAGTTTGAGAATTATTGCCTAAAGTTGATTTTTCTGTATAAAATATCAGATAACTTCTTTGTGCAAGTATACAATCTGAAAATTGTATAAAAATATTTTCTGAATGTGAGGCGGGAAACGATGAAGAAGATGAAGAAATATTAATTCATATTTTGAGAAATCTGCATGAAATGATTCAAATTCTTTGAAATTTATTGGCATTAAAAATCTTTCATGATTGAATATATCATCTAAATGTATAAAAATTCAGGGCATACTCATGGAAAAAAATGAAGCAAAAATTGTATACAATTTCAATGGGTGCTATAAATTTTTGACATAATAGTTATTTATGATATAAGTGTTAAAAGTGAGATTTTATTTTGTGAGTGGGAAAAGTTTAACCCCAGGAATAAAATTAAATCGCTTTTAACCCTCATATCATACAATATTTTTTCTAAAAATACCTTTAACAGCACAATAAAGTTCTTTAAAAATGTTAACATTTCAGTCAGTCTGTGGAATTTATAAAACAAATAAATCTAGTTTTCATATTGTATGACTTACTTGTTAAACAAGAAATGATTTCTTAAATCATCATTATGAATTCTAATATCGCAGAAAGTGAACTACCGAAAGAATTGCACTATTAATATTAGTATTTCAAAATAGATTGCACCTACTTAATCTGTTATGTTATTTTTTCTTTATCTCTTAATTTATGGATTTATTTTCTGTATTTCTTATATTTGATTAAATAAATGGCATTTTGACAGATTATTGGCTGCCTACTTTTAATACTAGCATTAAAAGTGAAGCACTTTCAACACGCGTAAGTCATTTCTCTATAATATTGCATTTTTAATTGAAGTATATCGTGTTAAAAGTTCAACTTTTAATAGTGTTTGTAGAAAAAATATTTAAAACCCACCAACAAAACAACCTAACTAAAACGATCTTCATTAAATTAAATTCATTAAAGTTCCATGATAATTTTGGTATTTCAGAATATGTTTTAAAGATTTTTTATTTTGGAATATTTCTATATTTTTCAATCTTTTTCACTTTTTGATGTTCCAGAGGAGATTCGTTTATGTAATCATATTGATATTCACAGAATGTTGAAGTTTTTGAAATTTGGCAGCATTCATAATGTTTGCTATTCAATTATAAAAACAATACAATATTGTATATTGACTTCTTGGTATATCTGAAGTTGTAAATTGTAAAAGCCCTTCTAACTTCTAAACTTCTAAGTAAAAATTAATATTGTAGACTTGTGGTTTTTTGATATTTTGTTATTATTACATTTTGAAAATATTTAAATATTAGTTGTAAACAGGTTTTTTTAATTTATGGGTCGGACCGGTAACACCTTTTTCCATGCAACAATTTTACGGCCAGTCTGGCCCTGGATGGTACTTATGGTTTAGTTGTTGATATGGTACAACTAGAAATACATAGCCACAATACGTAGTAATGAAAATAATGTGAATAGTTTTTAGTTATAGTTTTATTAAGATTGCTATAAAATAGTATACTATGATACAAGTGCATAAGAGAACCTTTTAAGCACGCTCGCCGGGTTTAAGAGCACTATGCGACATTTAATATTTATTTGAATAAAAATTAGTACTGCTCAACGTTTATTGTTGATCAAGGTTAGTAATTAAATGTGTTGTTACTAGGCAATCTTAAAACACGCCGTTCTAGAAAGACGGCATTCTGGAACGCTTATTAGTTCAAAAACCACAGATTGTGGTGTGAGTTATTTTTTTTTTTATTGAATCAGAAATGCATCTAATTAGATGTGATTCTATCATATGAAGGTGGTTTGAAAAATACGTCCAACTCTACTCCAGTTTGTTGATCCTTTCCAAATAATAGGAAAAATAGGCATCCGTTTCCGCAATCACATCCTCGTTTGGATAAAATCTCATTCCCGCCAGCTATTTTTCATATTGGGGGACAGGTAGTAGTCCGAGAGAGCCAAATCTGAAGATTAAGGGGAATGTGGAACGAATTGAAACCCTGATTCCATCAATTTTGCGACCAAAACTCCAGACGTGAGCTTCACGTTATCGTGATGGAAAAAGACTTTTTTGTGGGCCAATCGTCGACGTTATTCTTACATCGCGGTTTTTAAGCTATCTCACGCAGTTTCACTCTATTCTATCAGGCATCATTAATATTATTACCTTTAAAAAATATTGATAATTTAAACACATTTTATTGGGGGAAAATTCATTGCGACGAACGGAAAAAGTTTAAGTTTCAGAACGTCATCAGTTTAATCATAGTAAACATTGAATCCTGCTGTTATATTATAAGAAATATTAATATTCATTATTATTAAACTGACCAAGAATGCTTACCATTATTCAGCTATTATTTCAATGGCAACATATTCGATCGAGGTTGATACAGCCGTATGTTTCACTTCTACACACAGCGGCAATCAATGTAAATAATTGATGAACTATAACCCAAACTCTAAATAGAAAATAAAAACTACCCTCAATTGCGCGCACCGATAAACAACGTTGTTTTATCAATTGATTTGCCATAAATCAAGTTGCGTCCCAGTTAACTGTTTCCAGCCCGTCATGTTTTCATTTCCCAACAGCAGTTTTTAAATATTGAATAATTTTGACGGGATGTTTTACCCACCAGGAGCAGCAAACAGCCGATGTAATTAATTATTGATACACAGTATATGTTTATTGCAAATATTTGAACGCATGCATCCAATTTCACTCCACAATAGCGAGCAAACACAATTATTACTTAATAGTGAATATCATGGGGCGTGTAATTACATTGAAAGCTAATTTCAAACCTGGTATCCATGCCACGCCATAGTAAAATATAGCATCTACTAATTAATTGTCGTTTTCCAGATCCTTGCCCAGGCTAATATTAAAAGTTCTAATATTGGATTATTCAGGTTTTTAATATTATGAAACTATGAAAATTTTAAAATAAAATAGAAGTTGCGCCATTTACTCAAATTTACTGCAGCACTGTAATATTTTTTCGTCATAAATCTTCCTAGCGAAACCACTGACGCCATACATTTGTCAAGCAACAAAACAAACAACGATTTTTACAAAATCGTACTATTTCCGTGAGACTGTTACTATACACATATAATACTCTGATTACACCTTAGTAATATCATATACCGTTACTTTAAATAACAAATACCATATGTTAATTGCCAAATTGTCAGATTAAAAAAAAAAAACTTATGTAGACAATATATACATATTAATGAAATGTGTGAAAATCCATCCTGATTAATTTGTTTATAGGTGATGTTGATTATGCACTTCAGGTTATAAATAAACGAATTTATCGATGTTTATACATGGACTAGTTTCGGCCTGTGGGCCTTCTTCAGCATGTCCAAATCTGATTTTATTAAAATTTTCTCTCACATCAACATTTGAAATGGTGCAGTAAACACCCGTAGAACTGTATTATATTAATCTTATAAATCCCAGAACATCATGGGATACACAAAATAATACAAACTCCATATTTACAGTTCAATGTGTGTGCAATCTAGTGGGTATGTTATTTAATTAATGATTAGCGCTACCTTACAATAGTTTTCTATAATGTCTTTTGCAGTCCAATCACATTTACAACTTCAAAAACCACATGGATTGACACAATATACAAGCGATTTTAAAGCTCACTGTGAATTAATCTTAAAAAAACTTTAAAAAAAAAACTCAATTTATAAACTATAAACACTTTACTTTTTTCAATTTCCATTTTCAGTTTTAATAAAATCAGATTTGGACATGCTGAAGAAGGCCCACAGGCCGAAACTAGTCCATGTATAAACATCGATAAATTCGTTTATTTATAACCTGAAGTGCATAATCAACATCACCTATAAATATATATATGTATATATATATATATATATATATATATATATATTAATAAATATATATATATATATATATATATATATATATATATATATATATATATATATATATATATCTATATATATATCTATGCATACACATACATGGACTTAATGGGCTCAGCGGTTGCCAAAATCTTGCACGTTGACGGTTTTTTCTTAATTAACTTCCGCATTTAGTAAATTATTTCATAAACAATACGTCTTCCGATGGTAAATAGATAGATTAATTTACGCGCTGCATTGATTCTGTCTAACCAGTGCCAATCAGAAATTTTGGGTGTGTTATTATTTACCTGATATTTCCGCATGACAAGTTAAAGCATTGCGATTATTGTTAATATTTGGATTTCTAAACTAATTATAGTAATTTGCATAGTGCTATAAAACATAAAACATCACATTTCAAAATAAACATGATTTGCATATGACCAGTATTATCGAATTATTTTTATAATTATTATATTATCAGTTGCTGCAGTGAACAGTAATATCCCTTAATGACCAAGTTTTTCTACAAAAGAGTTATTTTGCGGTTCGAGAAAAACAAAGATAATTATAGTATTTAGCAAAATTATGTCAATAGATGTAAACCTGTCGTCCGAACCGAACGAACTTCGAACGGATTCAAATAACCGCAGCAATTTTACTAGGCTGAATATAAATAACAATTGATAATCGATGCTACGGTAATGATAAAATAATCGTTTTGAATATTATATCTATAATTGTCACTAAATGTAGGTATTAGGTCTGATATACTGTAGCGGAGCTCCATGTATTATTTTACTTTTCACTCCAATGCGATAATAGCTCATTAATTATTAAGCACCTGCGTGCCACACCTCAATCGCAATCACCAAAAATATAGTAGGATAATTATTGAAGATACCTTTTCTAGTATACTGTTTAGTATTCAATGACGTAACTTTCAGAACGAAAAAAACTTACATACGTCTTTCTAAAAATACAACCACATACAAATACAATGTTGTACTTCATGAATATTAAATGTACCTTTTGCTTATATTAGTTGCTGAGGGGATTCGTTTAGTACACACGTGTTGTAATTGTTGACCTTCCGTTCGGTAAGTGTGCAGTTGTAATGATCATTATTTTTATTATCGTTAAGTAATCAAAATAATTAGATATGAATACAAATACTCAGTTTTTTGATTATATTGTAATACAATTTCCATTTTTGCATTAAATGTGGACAAATATGTTGCAAATTTTAAGCATTTAAATTATCTTCTTAATTAATTTAAACATTTCATGCAGTCATATACCTGTGCAATACCAGTTGCTTAGTAAATTAACATTTTGAAATAAAACGGTGTCATTAGCCGTATTGATTCTCAAATTGTTTTCCTGATCGGTAATATTATTGATTTGATTTTCTATTTACGTATATATATATATATATATATATATATATATATATATATATATATATATATATATATATATATATATATATATAGATATATATATATATTACGCGTTCTTTTTATCCCTCAACATAGGCTATGTTAAGTTTTCAAACGAGTGTATCAAATGCATTGCTAAAATTCAATGGTTATGCAACAAAAATTACAAACCGCGTGAAACTCGGTAATTTCAAATGTCAAAACTGTTGACAGAAAATGTATTCAATGCAAGAAAGCTGGCTGGTATACGGATTGTGCAAGATTAATTTCAATGCATTATCAACATTCATATTCACATAACACATCACATAACATTCATCAACCGATAATCCCGAAATAGTATCTCATTTTCGAAATGGAAGATATTGGAAGATATCCTTCTGGCACATAGAAGCGTGATCAAGTTCTTGGAAGGAAATTGACCCAAGGGTATTCATTAGAGGATGATTAAGGTATACAGGAAATATATGCCGTCATTTATTAAAATAAAATAGACTATACACTTTTGATCGGGTAAGGATTCATTTCAAGATGGCCCAAGATACGAAAGACCTATTGAAGCACAAGCAGGTAAAAACATCAAGAGAGTTGAGTAATTGTTCCTAGTTATTCTCCTAGTTATTAGTTCAATATTCCTAATTGAGGAATAAATAAGGTGTCAGCACGTTAGATTTGCTTTCTGTCGAATAAAGCAAAAATTGCTTACTCCGGAACAAAAATTGTATAGGCAACAAATTTGTGAAGAAAACTTGGGAGCTTTGGTTGTCGACATAGATCTTTTTCGGAAATTTAAACAGGTGATGAGAAAATCTTTGCAAGCGAGCTGACAAGGGATCTACACCACTAAATAAGGCGAGAACACAAAATTCCCCCGAAAAACTGATGGCGATGGTGTTTCGGGGTACATAAGGAGTTTGGCTGAATGATTGTATGAAAAAGGGCTCTACAATAACAGAAGAAGTCTACAAGGAAACAATTGATGAATTATAGCAAATAGTAGCAATAGCAAAAATAATTACAGCAAAAAAGGCCATAGAAGTGTATCCAAAAGATTATGCTGTTTTATGACAATTTCGGAGTCCATAAGTGAAATGATGAACGAGTATGGTTTTACAGAGATGGAGCAGCAATTCTATATCCCGGACTTCACATTGAGTGACTAGTATTTTTTTCCTCAATTAACAGAAACACTTGTGCGGTCGACGTTTTTCTTCGGATAAGTACCTAGGGAGCAGTGGAGGAGTTTCTTTTAAGTCTAACCGAAAGAATATTTCTTTGAAACTATACCTGTTTTGGAAAAACGTTGGAATAAGTATGCGGGCATTAGTGGGACATATGTTGAAATATAACGCATTACTTTTCTTTTAATATTTTTCCTTCATAGCTGGGTAGATACTATAAAAATATCCCCTTGTTTTAATCATATTTAAAAGACGATCGATCATTTTGAAACAACATCCATGACCATTAGAAGACGATAACCCAACTTATCAACTTGATGTCAACTTGATGCAAAATTTCAGGGAAGGGTCGAGGCATGGTTCAATGTTTTATAAGTATTTGAATCGCAATATATTTATATTTAATAAAATCCATTGCAGTAATGTAACGCAATAACTAAAACGTTCAATCAAGGTGAACTTTGAAAATCTGACAAATATTTTCATGTCGATTTTATTTAGACGTTTCACGATTGATAGACGCTTCAGATAATATATGTTGTCATGGTATCCATATTAACACCCCTTTATAATTTCTATAATACCTGCCATACACGCTTCGGAAAATCTGTGAGGAAAAACTGTTCAGACCTAGTCTTGAGGACTAGCTAGCTCGTTATAAGTTTCTAACCCGTAGAGACGTAGCTAAATAAACAGTTCTTCACTATTCAAATGCTCATAAAATATTTGACACCTTTGACACATATGACAATGGATATGTCAAGAAAATGGACTATAACTACATTTTAGATATTTCTTGGGCTACCAATCATCTTTGAATGAACCATACACTACTGTTGCATTATCTATTTATACCTGGATTCTCGAAGCGGAATTGAATACAAAGTTATATGCGAGCTATACATATTGTGATGTTTAATATGGAATTTTAAATGTGTGGTTATGTATAGTAACTTTGTTTATATTTAGCTCTTATCTCAGTGTTAAAAAGTTAGGTTCCTTAGGTAGAAGTTCTTGGAAATAAATTATAATATTGGTGGTTCAAATTAAGTTTAATAAACATAAAACTAGTAAAACTTGATAACAAAAAAAAAGTTTAATCACCAAAACTATCAAACGTTTTACTCAACTTAAAATGAACGAAAACAAAATTATATAACACCTAAGCTCCTAGATTAACAAAACTAAATCCCTAAACTAAGATCCTATAAGCACAATCAGCGCATATGTTTGTGTTGAATCGATATCTTTTTCTTTGAAATCTTGTCGGTTGGTAGTGAGTAGTACATATAACTTTAGATGTATTGATGTTCCGTTTCTGAGGTAGGCTATGCTGTGGCATCATCTCAATAATGCACGAAGTTGCAGCTCATCCAAATCCCGCAAACAGCAACGTTGATCCCTGCTTCGTAGGAGCAAACAGCAAACAGCAAACAGCAAACAGCTTCGTAGGAAATTCGCAATCCAATTCTCTGCGCCAATTCTGCTACGCTAAAATTCGATGCGGTCCTCTCTGGTCGTCGCTCGCTTGTTTTTCCAAGCGCAACCGACAGGAATATGGTTGCCCTTACGTAACGCATACACGCACATACAATACTTAAATTCTCAAATATGTAACTCTGTTTTGAATTTGTTTTACGGCGTCCTTTCACTCCGGACTTCGACATAAATTCAAGTCATACAAATGGGAACTGTCTGCTTTTTGTTTTGGGACGTTTATTTATAGACTTCACTCGATCATCCATTATCAATGTGGTACCACAGTCACCTAGCCTCGCCATGATTACATTGTGAATATAATTTCTATGTCCACATTCCAAATATTAATAATTCATGCATGTCTGCATCTCCATATGAATTTTCATTATGATATCCTTATTCCTAGTAATTTTACGGTTCTATGGATATGCAGTATGTCCTTCTATGATCATTTTTAATTTTTTTACTCAGAATTACTGTAAATCTGACTTTTATAATATAAGACTCCACTGATTGTGCTTATTATGAATATTATTACAATACTAATTTTACGTATAAAGTACCTATTCTAATTACTACCCTATCAAAATAACTCTATTAATTTTTAAATTTTATAACATCACAATATATATATATATATATATATATATATATATATATATATATATATATATATATATATATATATATATTATATAGAAGTATTATTATCTTTCGATAATCTGAGTATTAATGCCTATAGAAGCTATTTTTCTGATCTTGCTTCATTCTCTCATTCCTCATTCTTAATTTATTTTTAAATGATCACTTCTGTAAATTCTGTGTGTACCTCGATCGTACTTGTGCCAATACTCCAGGATGTCGATAGGACCAAATCCAAAGTGAAAAGTGAAGAATAATTGAGAATCAAGTCGTTACAAATATGAGTCACTTCTATTAAAAGCTTATCGAAGGAAATAATAAGATTCTAATGGCCACTTGCACCACAGCTAACAAGTAAGGCTTAGACACAACTTAACATGTGCACATGTTTTCTTTAAACTATTTATTAAAATCAATAGATTATTTAAAGTTAAGTTTATTTTTTTCTTCAATATGAAATATAACTATTTTATGGCTTAAATCAGAAATTCGTTTGCATCACATTGTATGCACGTCTCAAGTAAGGCCTAGGCTTAGTTGTACGATCGTGGATCATCCTTGACCATAGTTCAGTTGCCAAGGATACTATTGTATTAACAATTGTATCTTAGGTAACTGAACCATGGTCAAGGTGATCCACGATCGTACAACTGGGCCTTAATGTAAGTTGTCAAAAGCGTCGACGTCGAACATAACCTTTAAATTATTCCGTTGACTGTCACGGCATTTAATTTGTGCAACACATATTTTGCAATGGCTCTTGAAAATGTAATTAATGATGATGCGTATGGCGTATGAGCTGATTTAGGCGTCAGCTCGACTTCCAGATAGATAGATAGATATCCAGAAGATATGGAATTGGTGGTTCTTCCCCATAGCCTTTCAAATAGATCGTAAATACTGTGACAAATACAGGGTAGGTCATTTTAATCAATACATGCAAATTACTCTGAAGATATGTTCGATAGCGAAAATTGCTCCTTATAAAAGTTGTATGGCTACAAGGGGGACATCTGATGATGAGCTTTAACTTGACCTTGAAGTTGACTTTCAAGTATAAGCGTTAAAATTATAAACGTCAAACAAAATAATGACACTGACGACATTTGAAAAAAATCAGGTTATATTATTTTCTTGTGTCCAAAGATACATTTCAGCAATATTGTGAGACATATTTATTTTGCATATTGAACAGTGCATTGAACATCTGTTAGTATCCATTGTAAAAGTGGACACCACTTTCTTGAACGCTCTATATTATGCAGGGTGTTGCACAACGTAAACGAAACATTTAAACCACATGATTTATCGTTGAATTATAATTAAAAAAATTATAAAATAATATTTTCGATTTTTTTAACAGATAACGACATATTAAATGTTAAAGTTATCATATTTTTGAATATTACTTAGCAGAATGGCTACAGTAAGCCTTGGTGTGATGTGTGGTAACAATATCAAAATGGCCTATGTATACAGTAATGAAGAATTAATGAATATGGATTTGGCATATGGAGAAGCAAGGCAAAACTCGTTTGAGGCTTCTCGTTTGTATGCCAAACGGTTTCCAAATAGCTCATCACTAAAACTCAGCACGGAACTTTTACAAATGCGGTGGTCGGATTCGTCCACAATGAATTTGAAAATCCGAGAAACAAATTTTTGTATTGAATAGAAAAAATAACAATACTTGCCTGACAGATGACATCGAATTCAACTGCGTGGCGTATAGTAAATAAATCTCAATACATATAATTTAGATGAATAACACGGCATTCGCAATTATGTGGCAATAATTTATGACACAGGTTAATAGTCTTGGCAAACAACTTCAGAAATACCAAAAAAATCAATGAACAATATTGAATTGTCTATAATTGAATAGCAAACATTATGAAAGGTGCCAAATTTCAACAATTTTAACTTTTCTGACTTCTATTGTTATGTTTCTGACTGGAATGATTGCTATATAACATGGACTATATACCTCATAGTTAAATGGACCAATCACAATATTGAATTTTCCTTAGTTACTTCGTATTACAGCGCTTATTACTAATTACCTGGTTGTCATGGGGCGTGTTTCGAATATATCGTTAGTTTGCGTATTTCGATGTGGTGTTAAAAATCAAGTTGCCGTAAATCAAAATATTTTTACACAAAAGTCAAAATGACATAATATTTCTTGCATTCAGTATATAATAAGCGGTCAATATGAATAGATTTGGATCTGATGAGATTCATAAAATCGAAGAATCCGTCACATCCACAAAACCCATTAATACAGTGGGAACAGAATGTTATGTTGAAGACAATTTGATCGCTTCTGTTCAGAAAGAAATTATGATATAAAAGAAGAAATGTCGAATGAAGAATTATGTAAAATTTTGGAAGACTGGGCTTACAACAAGCGAAAAGTTAGGAAACATGCGAAAAGAAGGAGTATTGAAAACGCTCTGAAATCTCACAGCTCAGCATATTCAACTTACTTATTATAATATATTCAAAAGAGTTATAGATCCTTTTAAAAGCGTTATATTTCGTTATATTTCAAAAAGCAAGAGATGCCTGCAATTCAAAGAGGAAAATTTTACAAGGCAATTTGAAAAAAAAAGAAAACGCAGTTCGTCGGCTTTCTTCCATGAAGAACAAACAAGAATTATAAATTATTTTAATGGAAATACACCCAATGGTCTATAGCGAAAGTTTTACCATAATGCGTCTGTTGAACTTGCGTCGAGAGGAGGAGAAGCAAGTGCTTGCTTAGCAGAATATTTCAAAGAAGAAATAAACAATTATGGTTTGCCAACAGGTCAGATGTAATACAACACATTTTTCTCCAAAACAGCACATTGAGGTGATAAGAAAATTGCAGATAGTAAATGGATTACCCCAAATTCAAACAATATAGACATGTGCCCCGTTCGACTTCTAAAGAAAATGTTTTCTAAACGGACACCTAACATTAAAACTAATCGCCTGTAAGTAAATAAAGATTGGAAAAAACATGAAAATAGCTATTGGTATTAAAACATGCCCTTAGGATACAATCAGATTAGTAAATGGACAAAAGGTGCTGCTAAAAGCATCGGAATAAATACCAAAGTTGTAAAAATAACAAATCATTCTAACACATCGTCCAGTTAGTCAGTTATCAAGTACGGGTATTAACGCTGAAGAAATTATAAAAATAACTGGACCCAACAATACTACTTCAAATCAACCTTATTTGAATCTAAGTGAAAATCATCATAAAAATCTTATTTCAAATTTAAGAAGTGAATCAATGGAATCGGAAATTGAAAATTCTTCTATCAATAATTCTTCGTCAGTTTCTCTTGATTCACCTAATAATAATAATAATTCGAGTGGCTCAGTAATTTATAATAATTGTACTTTTAATATTACATACCATAAATAAATCAAATTCTTATGTCATAATTATGAATTTAATTTAATTTAGGTGTTAATAAAAATCAAGTCGCCGTGAATCATAATATGTATACATGAAAGTCAAATTGACAAAATATCTCTTGAATTAACATTTATTATTCGGTATATAGTCTTCCGAATATAACTCGAGCATTAAAAATAATCTGATCAATAGACTACTGCTCTATGTGTTCCTTAAAATACGCCTCGTCCTACGGACTCGGCGTATTTCTCAGAACACATTTCGCATACGTCAGCTGTATTCGATTATTTTTGGCGATCTTGTTATATTTCTTCTGAGTCTATTCTACGAGTAGATCTATAAAGAGTTCAAGTCATAAGCAGGCTGGTATTACAAAGGACGGTGTACCTGTAACCATTATAGGTATATTTTTTCCATTTTAGCACTTTTGTAGTTGAATGGTTACAAGAACTCCACGGCAAGAAAAACATGTTATGCTTCCAATTTCAATTACTCGTTCAATTGCACCTCGGAGCTGATGAAATAGTGAACTCTCAGTGATGCGAATGCGAAAACGGATTAACTAGAGCCGATGAAATCCATCAAGGACCGCAAACCCAATCAAACCTTCCCTTGGCGGGGTCACCTGCTTGATGAAATTGAATTGTCGTCTTTCCCTAGGGTCGGGGGTGCCCATCATCGCTCTGCTGGGGTTATCGGCACGCGCCGTCGTGCTCCAGGGGTGCAGTTAAATAATTCACGTCTCAAAGCGGCGTTTCGTGCTAGAAATTGGTTGCGGTGCATTATTTAGGCAGAAAGAAGCGTTTAGGAAGGGAAATATCGACTTCTGTAAGTTATGGACTACATAATGAAAAATAAGTATATCAATAGTATGAAATGTATACCCCGTAAGCTAATTATATAATTAGGTGAACGGGTGCAGATGCAGCACCATAATTATGAATTAATGAGGAATGGAATGTATGTTTGTTTCACATGCCTACATGATTCTTTTAGCATTGCATTAATTATGTCTTATCGATGCAATAGGTTGTGACATTATTTTTTTCTCCTACCTAAATAGAAATTACACACCATTTCTTCCCTCGTACGAGGCAGGAAAATCTCAATTTTCTTCCCTAGGGAGGGAAGATATTCGTGAATGGTTTTCTTTTATGTTTTAATATAAACACACTTACAAAAAACAAACGAGAGACATGTGTGCTTTATTTGTATATAATATAATATATGATGGGGAGATGAAAGAAAGAAACGTAACTAGTGGATTGGTTATTAGTGGCTCATTGTGAAGGCATCAAGCATTTTATATCGGTACTTTATAGGACCTAAAGTTAGTAGCTAGTGCAGGATTTACATATAAGCTACACAAGCTATAGCTTAGGGCCCCCACTTTCTTGGGGGGCCCCAATAAAATTAGCCAGGTGAAAAATTGTCATATATACTTAAATGTACTGCAGCATTATTTGTCCCCATGACGCACGTCCGGACCGTACAAATGAGCGCAAAATAGATTTTAGTAAGTGTTGAGGTCAGTCATATGATAATGCTGCCAATATGTCTGGCAACTAAGATTAACAAGTATGTTAGGTATATTCCATGTGCTAGTCATTCCCTGAATCTTGTTGGTAGAGCAGCAGTCGACCGTTGTTTAGATGCAGTAAACTGTTTTAGAATTGTTCAAGAAATATATAATTTATTTTCTTCATCTACACATAGATGGGTAGTACTGTTGTCATTCTTGAAAGATGATTCAAAAGTGATTCATGATCGAATAATTTCTGCATTGCATCAGCTGCTTATTGATACTACAGAGTAAGGCGAAACAATAAATCAAGCCATAAACATTTTGAATAAAATGGGGGAGTATGAATTTATGGTAATGTTATATTTGTGGAGTTACTCGCTGGATGAATTTCACAAGACCAGTCAATCATTGCAAGACCCCCAAATTAGTCTGGATGTATGTAGGAAATTGTATGCTTCATTTTCGGATTTTGTTAAGGGTTCCAGGAATATGTTCGATGATTTTGAAGAAAAAGCAAAGGCAAAATTGCGTGATGTTGATTACAATAAAAGCAGATATAGAAGAAGGCATATCAATGATGATGAAGATGATTCTGTAGAGAACCTTGAGCCAAGAGACAAGTTCAGAATCAAAACATTTATACTTGTGATATATGCATTAGAGTAATGTCTGGCACAGAGGGCCTTAGTATACAATGATGATGCAAAAAAAAAATCATTCTTAACAAAATTAGAACCTACATAAGAAGAGATTCGTAAAGGAGTTAGTGCTTTGTGGCAAACATATTCTGAAGATGCGGACATGTGTCTCGTAGGAGACGTCAAGCATTTTCATCAATATGTTAGACATAGTCAAGCCTATGGTTCAGCGGAACATGATAGTCTGACACATCAGGATCTGCATAGGGTAATATTTAACGATCTTGTCCAATCAGCATTCCCTAATACTGATGGTTGCAAATGGAGAAAGATCTTTTACTCAGCTTAAGAGGATAAAAAATTAATTTAGAACAACAATGACTCAAGATAAATTATGTTCCTCAGTCTCATGTGCATAGAAAGTCACAAACTAAGCAGTTTATCATTTGATGATGTCATCATTGACTTTGTTCAGGCAAAGGCAAGAAAGAGAATATTTTAGTTTAATATAATTCTTTAATCCTTATGACATGTTTCAAGAGATTATATAATAAGCCGTTGTAAATTACGCCTTTTAAAAGAACTTTTGTATTTTTTACCAGAGTTTGCATTTTTAAGTTTGTTGTGAATGAAACAGAATTTAAGTTAAAGATTTATTATTTCACTATCTATATACTTCTTAATTGTATTTCGGTTTAACCCTCTTGGTGTTCGAAAATCATATTTGGCACTGACATATAATATCTGGACTTACAAAGGGCCCCATATCTCAAATAGCTTAGGGCCTTATCAAGTCTAAATCCGGCCCTATCAGTAGCTAATTAATATTGGAATGAAATTATTGATGCAGCAGTTGAATGGTTTGTTCCTGTGTTGCGAAGCATTGTGCTAATAGGTGGAAAATCATACCACAGGTGTCGGTAGTAATTGTATGTTCATTAGAATGCAACGGAATTGGTGTAGTGATATGTCCTTACTTATCATAAGTCCTTACAAGTTCTAGGTACTAAATAGCTGTGGATTAAAACTAAGCGGAACGTAGTTAGACATAAGATTCGCAGTAGGTTAATAATATTTAAAGAGCGACAAGTACACAAGTAGACTGACAGACGTACTGACTCGATTTGTGATGACACTCGGCGGGAAAAGGCGACTGAAAACGCCGTTTTTTTTCAATTATTAATACACGTTACTTAAATAATACTTTCTATACAGAGAGCGCATAAAGTATTAAGACCTGGCTTTATTTTTTCCCCTGTATAAATTTTTGAAATATGCTTCAACAGGTCAAATAGATTTTTTTTCAAACAAATATTTTGAGACCATTTTCATTTTTTCATCTCTCTCCGTTTTGAAGTCATGACGTCAGTGCAATTTTTTTTAAAAGACAACCTATATTTTATGTTATTGATTTAGATAGTACTTTTTATTAAGTTTTCAACAACATGACATTTTCAACATGTAACATTTGAAAAAAAATGAGAAAAAGTGCGTTAAAGTAAAAGTATTAAATTATTATTTAATCTTATACTAAAGATCCTAGAGCTTATCTTAAAAAGCTCATACTTTCTTATGATTGCACTAACGACGAAGAGATTGTTGAAGCCGATATTTATTATTAAAATAAATGCACACTTCTTCATAGGTACGTATTTATCACCACAACCTCAAATCATAAGAATTTCAATTCTTTGTGCCTCCGAAAAACGTCGAACCATTATGAAATTAACTTGTGACACGATGAATTGAACGAAACGTCAATCTGACTATGAGTAGGTAATAATTTGTTTCACATAATTGTACTAAATTGTTTTTCAGGTTAATCAATTTTGTTTTATTCAAATATTTAAAATCCAAGTCCGTTTTCCCAATTTTGTTTTAACTGACGTTGTTTTGAATGGTAACTAGATGCATTCTGCACAGTGGAATAATAATTTAATAGTTTTACTTAAATGCACTTTTTCTCAATTTTTTTCAGATGTTACATATTGAAAATGTCATGTTATTGAAAACATAATAAAAAGTACTATCAAACACAATAATAAAAAATATAAGTTGTCATTTACAAAAAAAATGGTTTTGACGTCATAACTTCAAAACGGAGAGAGATGGAAAATTGAAAATGGTGTCAAAATATTTGTTTAAAAAAAATCATTTTGATTTGTTGAAGCGTTTTTCGAAAATTTATACATGGGTAAAAATAAAGCTAGGTCTTAATACTTTATGTGCTCTCTGTATGTGAGGAAACATGTGGAGCCGATATCATTTTCGGATAGAGTCCAAATTTAGCAAGCCGTTCTGAAATATGAAAATACAGTATATTCAGTGATTATTATTCTTGTAAAATGTCGAAAATTTCATTATTAAATATGACGTAGACTTGAGGCAACTTATGGCAAAATAAGTACCTTAACACGTGATATAAATATTATTAAAAATAAACATAAAACAGGCAGGGCTAGTAGGTATAAGTCATTTGTTGATATTTAGTTATAAAAATATGTCAACTGAGCACACAATAAGTTAAGACATACAATTTTTACATAAAAATTTCAGGATTTTTCAAATTTTCTGTAACGTAATTTTACAATTCCTTTTTGGACAATTTTAAATTGATATATAATGTAATGGTAAGAAGGATCTCTGGCAAGGTTAAAAGTTGGTGAGTCAGAAATTATTTTCGGTCCATATGAAGTTTCGGATATTATTATTGTTATATTGTTGATGATCATTGTATGCTATGGCAGCCAAATGTTTGTAAACAGTGGACCTTGCAGAACCCACAAATCCTACGTTCTCGGCACAGCGCCAGCGGTTGGATGAATAGACTACATTGTGCTCTCGGTTGATTATTATATTGTTACTAAATGATTTAATCAGTAGTCAAGTAATGAATAAACAGTAAAAATTGCTCAAGAAAAAACCATGGCAACCGGTCACAGTAATCAACAATCATTCTAAATCAGACACTAAAAATGTATAATTAATTTGAGTACATATTCCTAAATATAAACGCAATAAGCGCAATATTTGTATAAAATTTTTAATAATCGTAAGTGGAATTGATTTTTATTATTACCTAGATTACGCTACTAAAGTAATATTATATTTTCTTGTTGAGTAACATTAGTTACATTCGATATTCATTATAAATGAAATGGACTATAAGTTTTAATATACTAAAAGGCGTTTTATAAATAGCAATGTAAAAATAATTAACGTAAATATATCTGTATTGTATCGATATTGCATATTGTGAAGTGTCAAGGAATGATTGAGTGCATAATTTAGATGCATATGTGAAGATATTTTTGTTTTCGATATATCAAAAATGTTCAATAAGTACTGGATATAAACAGTGCTTGCAATACCGTTGAATTGAAATTTTTGTACGTTTATTATGTTTTGCTTGCCGCCGGTGTAAATTTCGTTTTGTGGCGACATATAATATTTATAACAAAGAAACAATTTGAATAAGACACATTTTGTTATTTGTTGCTTGTGTTTTGATTAATTATAATACGTAATACAACTGTTATTGTTGTTTACAACTTACAAGTTATTATATCCACTTATTAACGTCATTAATATTATCTTATGCCGATTTTACAGAAATCAACTTGCAATTTATAAACCTCACAATGAGAACGTATTCATCAATCCCAGGCATTTATATCGTTAATTATATATTTACGGTATACGATTTACGGTAAATTTGTTAATTCCGCAAAACTGTACTGTACGGATATAAGCCACTTTCCGGTCTTGTGTGTGGATATGAACGTTACCAGGTTGCACACAATAACAAGTAACAACCATATCAAATTAATGTAGATATAAGCAGACGATATAGTAACTTTAACGCAACAGCGGCGGCGATGGGAAAATATCACATTGTAAAGTCCTACGGATGCATTGTTCAGTTGTGTCATTGTAAATATTTGCCAGAGGAATTCTACGTGCTCGCGATGTACAATTATTCACTTCGCCTGCATTATTTCTTGCTATCTCGAGGGTTGCGAACAACAACGGTTATTAGGCAGGCACACACGTACGGGATTTTCAACCGATCTGGCCGGCCGTCCGCGTTTGGCATCCTTGTCATGCCAATTTGGAACAGAATGGTGTGACAGGAATGCCAAACGCGAACGGCCGGCCAGATCGGTTGAAAATCCCGTACGTGTGTGCCTGCCTATTGTTTCACCTGGCCAAAGATACTACAGATTCCTGATGTGCCGATGTAAATAAGTCTCTCAAGGCTAGAGAAAGTTGTTCCTAACCCTCCAAAAGTCATTGGTTCTTATTGTTTGTAAATATGTTAAAACCGTTGGCGATGGTTTTAAGAGCTAAGTTTTATGGTCACGAGCTCTTAAAGATCCCGGGACGAGTCCCGTCATTGTATCAGCTAATTGTGCAACCCCTTGTATAATTTTTCTTATTATTAAATACATTAATTCCGCGTGTAGGCGTGTGTTTTATTACGGCGATTCCCCAACACACATCAAACGTTAAATCTACAGGCATTTTTTCTTAATGAATAATTAAATCTGTTAACCTTCACAAGTCCGTCGTAGAAAAAGTCAACTGTAGAACGAGTGTGGATATAAGCCCATATCGCACTTGGCGTTTGGGGCGCTCGACATTATGCGATATGGGCATCACATTTATACTTATTATACAAACTAATATTGACATGCACTCTTCTCAACTTAAAGTACAGTAATCACAAAATGTAATGTCAGTACCGACGAGAAGGATTTTTCTTTTCGGATAAGCTCTGTTATTGTCGGTCGTCGCATATTTGGCAAACGTATGTCTGTTCTGCGATCGTACAAATTGCAAGAGGCAAGAGCATTACCCAGATGTTTTGTCTAATGGTTATAACCGGCTTATTGGAAACGATTCTTCTCGCCGGTATAAACATTAGATTTTGCGATTACTGTACAGGGTTCTCATAAAGTAAGGGATGTACAGCCACAGATTCTTAGAATGACGTACTCCGTAAAACAGAGCAATCTGCTATCCTTGTCTACCGTGGCACTACCGTGCGGGACCAGACAAGGGTAGAAGACTGCTCGGTCTGGGAGTTATTCCCAGAGTCCGTGGCTGTATGTGCATCAAATTCTTAAATATTTTTATCGAATTAAACATGAAGTAAACGAAATTTAACTGCTCAAATAATGGGATTTATCTTTTAATCAATCTTTGGTTAGAAAGGCTAGTTGTTTTAATTAAAAGAAAAAAATCGATATACACGCGACGAACAGATATATTGTGTGAAAGTGCTAGTAAAAATACGCTCTAATTACCGAATAAGGAGAAAAAGCTTTTCATTTAATTGAATTTGCTACCATTACAGTCCTAATGCAGAGTGCATGGTCTTCCCCTTGCGTGCTAATGTACAAGAGCAAAGATAAAATGGGTACTAACAAAGAACATTGGATATTAATCAATTAATGAATTACTGATTTGATGATATAGTACATTCAATATTAATATTAATATTAATTGTAAATTGAATTTTTTTAATAGGTTATGAAAATGGGGACCAATTGCACTCTCAGGTTGGGCTGTGAATAATTTTAACAACTTTTGTCCTTGTTTATAAGGGACATATTTCGGCCTATTGGGTTATTCATAACCCAACCTGAAAGTACAATTTATCAACATTTTCACAACTCATTAAAAACCCAAACTCAGAAATGGATCTAAACACATACCATCATTAAATATAAATGTTTTGTACATTTTACCATTAAAAGTTTATGGGATTTCCGATAAAATATAAGTTTGAAAAAAATCATACAAACATGGCTGATTCTGTTCTCATCAGGTGAAGTACGTTCAACCTTCTATTACTTCCGGTTCTACCGGAAATAGCCAGACACTTTTGTTTTTTTAAATAAAACAACCTATATATAATTATCCCTTATTTGGGGATTAACACTTTGTCGTACTGAGAGGGGCTAGGTACTTTCAATGATCCTGAGAGCAATGCCGGAGGGAGTAGGGCGGGAGTAGGCCTACTCCTGGGTAGGGCCACCCTTGCCAGTACGGTCGAAGGTGAGAAACGAAGCTAAGATTAATCCACAATCGCTGCGTCTGCTTCAGAATAAGCGACTGCAAAACGAGGCACTCTCTTGCCTCTGGGAATGAAGCACACCAAAAGGCGGATGAACCAAAGAATGGTCAACGGGTAACGACAACATTAAAGATCCACTTGGATATCCCCCGAAAAGTCATAATGGCTGATATCAGTACGAAATTTTCCGGAGATGTAATTCCCCCAATCGGATCTCCCACACAGAATTAACACACAAGGACAAAATCGCAGTTAAGATATGCACGTGGAACGTAAGATCGATGGCGCAAGCAGGAAGGGCTAAGAATGCCATAAAGGATATGGAAAGAATGAATATTAAGATCTTGGGAACCAGTGAGATGAGATGGCCCGGAACAAGCTATTTCGACATCAAGAGCCACATAATATATTACTCAGGAGCACCAGATGGAAAACACAAGAACGGAGTAAGAATCATTATAGAAAACTCAGTGGCGAGAAATGTAACGAACTATATACCGATGTCGGATAGAGTAGTAACCAAGGCGCGGATTTCTAGGTATTATGCTATACAGTTGCTATCAGTTTTAATAGCAGACCAAAATGACCTCGTATCTATACGAATTTTAGCAAATGAAGTAACCTGACAATTTCTTTTTGTGCTTTTGTGCATATTTTCAGTTTTTAAGCTTATAATTGCTTTAATGCATTTTTTGTGCATATTTCCTTATTTTTTGTGCTTATTTGCGTATTTCTCAATTTTATAGCATATTATTTATATTAGCTAGGAATATATGTTGTTGCACATTATTGTAATGGGAATTCAGTATTATTATTACTCCGTTACGTCTAGAGTGCTTGGTTATCACAAAATCATCAACAAAGCGAGCGTGCGTACATGATTACCGTATTTTTACGTGCACAGAACGCATTTGGGGCAAGTGTATTACGTGTTTATAAATTTCTTATTAATATATCGGTATAAAATGCCAAAAGTAAAACCTTCCGTCGATGATTCTAAATTAAGATATGACAACGGCAAATTAATTTGCAGGGCTTGTATCCAACCGGTAAGTTTTATTTTGTGTTGCTATTGGCCTAGGCACAAGCACGTATTATGTTATAGATTAACTGCAAAAAAAAAAAATATAACACAACATAACAAAACAACAGTTCACCTGGAAAATTTAAAAAAAAACACAAATGTGCAAGCAGTACCCTGAGTACCCAGCAAACTATTTCCGAGTCTTTTGCGAGTTCTTCTACACGTAATGAAAAGGAATTTTATTTTGATTTATGCATTACGATGGTATCTTCTAACATTCCGTTAAAAAAACTAGATAATAGTATGTTTAAATCTTTTTTTACAAAAATACACCGGTAGACATATTCCTGCCGAATCAACCATTCGCAAAAACTATGTCGAGCAAGTATATAAACACACTTTTGAGGAAATAAAAAAGATAATTGGCAACCATTACATATGGTTCTGTGTAGATGAAACTACTGATTCATGTGGTCGGTACACCGCCCATTTAATGATTGGAATATTAAACGAAGACTCCACCAATGCATTTTTAATTAGTTCCAAGCAGTTAGAAAAAACAAATGGCAATACCGTTGCCAAATTCGTTCACGATGGATTAACACTTTTTTTTTTGCTAAACCCCGTGCCAAATGATAAATTATTATTGATTCTTTCTGATGCCGCTGCATATATGTTGAAGGCATATTCTAATTTAAAAGTATTTTATGAGCAATTAATGAATTGCACCTGTTTGGCACATGGTTTTAATCGAGTAGCTGAAACGATTAGACTGCAATTTCCCCTGGTCAATGATTTGATAAAAACCGGGAAGAAAATTTTCTTAAAATCTCCACTGAGGGTTGAAATGTTTAGAGAAAGAATGCCAAATGTACCTCTTCGTCCGGCACCGGTTATAACTAAATGGGGTACGTGGCTAGATGCTGCCTCCTATTATGCTGACCATTTCGATTCATTTAAGGAGCTTGTGTTAGAGTTTCCCGAAAATGTGTCAGAGGCATTTAAAGAATGCTACAAAGTTCTTAAAGATAGGAAGGTTTTACAAAATTTAGCATTCCTAAAAAACAACTACAGTTTTGTAAGCAAAGCGATTGATAAACTGAAAGCAAAGGACACAACTTTCGTAGATGCGGTTCAAATAGTTGAAATTTTAAGGAACGACGTCTCAGGAGAGATTATTAAAAAAAAAGTGATGCAGTTTTGTCAAAAAATGAAGGGTTTGGCGGGTTAAAAAAAATATCAACAGTTTTAAAAGGAGATTTCGTAGAAGATTTGCTGATAAATATTACAATTGTTCCCAAATTTAAATATGCACCGATTACATGTGTGGATGTGGAGGGATGCTTTTCACACTTAAAAAATGTGCTCAGTGATTGGAGAATGGGATTTTCCGTTGAAAATTTAGAAAAACATTTAATTATTAGTTTATTTAAAAATGAGCAGTAATCATTATTTGTTATTAATTATTATTGTTATTAATATTAATCACCAAAACTTATGTTATTAAAATATTACTTTTATCTACCTATAGTGCGTTCTTGTTAATAAAATTATGTTTTGTTTTGTTTTTCTGTATTTTCATTAAAAAAAAAATATCCCTTTTCATGCTTTTTCTGCGTTTTTGTGCTTATTCTAATCTTTATGCTATTTGATATGCTTATTTTCTAAGATTTTTATGCATTTTTAAGCGCTTATTTTGTAATATTTTATGCGTATAAATCCGCGCTTTGGTAATAACTATAAATAGCGAGTAGCCCAGTGGCCCTAAATTTAATTCAAGTTTATGTTCCAACCTCTCACAACAATAATGAAGAAATAGAGCTGTTTTACTCAGAACTAGAAGAGGTACTTAAGAAACTCCGTAAGCATGACATCACAATAATAATGGGAGATTTTAATACAAAAGTGGGCAAAGGTAAAACTGGAGAACATATAAGAGCACACGGACTATTCGCACGAAATAGACCTTCTTCGAACTTCCACCCAGGCCGTTGTATACATGGACATCACCTGCGCACACCCCAGAAACGATAGTTATAAATCAAATCGATTACATTCTTGAAGGATAAAAATACAGAAAGAGCTTCACCTCTGTAAAACCTCATTGTACGATTGAGACTCTGAATGAAAAAAGTAGAAAAGAAAAGAACTTCCAACACAAGATGCGACATTCATGAGCTAAAGGAGACAACCACAAAAGCTCAAGTAGAGACAGAATTAACAAAAATATTTGTAGCAATAAACTATACCACAGGCACAGAAGATGAGATAAAAGAGTAAATGCAGAAGTAGAAAAGATTCAGAGAAAGATCCTGAAACCTGAAAATGGCATCAAACGAAAATCCTGGATGACAGATGAGATTGTGCAATTAATGAAAAGAAGAAGAGGCTTCAAGAACACAGATGACATACAGTTACAGAACACACAAAATAATTAGATACAAAATAAGAGAAGCAAAAGAAGAGGAAACGAAACAGAAGTGTGCAGAAATAGAAGCGCTTTAGATCAAAAATGATATTTTTAACGTACATAGAAAGGTGGAGGAAGTTACAAGAACATACAAAAGAAAAGAAGCAAGCAAACTCGTTGAGAATGATGGCAACGCATGGAAGACATATATCGAACCACTGTTCCAAGATGGAAGACCATAAATATATCATATACAGCCAGAAACAGGCTCAAGCATTCTGAAAGACGAAGTACGAAATATCAAAAACAAGTTAAAGACGGTACAAGTCCAGGACCAGACGGATTCCACAGTGAATATCTGAAACTACTATACGACGAAGGAATTAAATGTCTAACCGACATCCTTAATAATATCTACAACACAGGTGTAATACCGCAACAGTGGCTGGAATCAGAATTCGTAAAACTTTCAAAAGAGGCATCGCTAAAAATATGCGATGAATGTAGATCAATTAGCCCAATGAGCCACCTATTGAAAGTGTTTCTAAAAATTATACATAACAGAATATACAATAAAGTGGAAGAACATGTGGGACCCACACAATTTCGATTTAGAGACGCAGTCATGCAGAGACATGAATTGCGATGTATGCGCGTGTTTTACTGATTATAAAAATCCTTTGACAGAGTCCAATACCAAAAGCTCATAAAAATTCTGGAGACACAGGAATAGACGATAAAGACCTCAGAATAATTTCAAATCTATGCTGGAACCAGACGGAAAGCACACAAAATTAATATTGAACAAAAAATAAATTGAAATATCATTGATTGGCAGCAAACTAAACGAAAATTAAAACGAAACATTGTGCTAACAAATCATGTTATACATTTAATTATAAATTATCCTATATGACGGACATAAGGTTTAGTTCTAATAAAATCTCAGAGACGTGCTTTCACCTAACATTTAATTTCGTATATTTTTCGTCGGGGAATTTTGAAGGCGCTGGCTTTTAAACAAGACAAATTGTTTGTAAATTGCGCATACGCTAAGAATAACAATGCCGAGTATCGCGGATATTAAGTCTACGTGCACGGATGCCTCGACGACAATACATGACTCGAGTCTTTGTGGAAAAGCTTTTTAGTACAAACTTGTACATGAAAATGTCAAAACGGAAGGGCCTGCCAATTCTTGCGAGGTTATATTATTCGTTTATTTTTTGTGAGGTTGATTAGAAGGTCATAGCAGGTATCAAAAATTTATATTAATCCAACAAAATGTCCGAGTGGAATGGCGGCCATCTTGAAAAACGTTACCCTCGATATCTCACCTCCAATTAATAATTAATTAATGCTGCAATTACTAATTAACGCAAAATTATGGTTAATGGAAATACACAAAGTTGTTCACAAAGGCCAAATTAGTACTTAACGCAAAATTAGTAATTTACTCGAATTTAGAAACTTGGCAAGGTTAAACTTGCTATGTATTAATACGATTACAATTTCGCTATGAACTACAAAAAGTGCTAATGTGCGGAATCTGCTGTACTATTTAACGCAAACAAATAACAGAGCAAAACCAATTTAAATGAAATAACCTAGCTTTGAGACATAACAGAGTCAAAGAAACAACATAAAATGGGCTGAATAAAAAGTGTACAAGAAAATTGACAATTGGTAAAATTAGCGCTGACATTGAGTACTTTGTACCTTACTTTAAATGTGAAAAACCCCAGGAGATAGTTTCTAAATTTCTAAATTAGTCACAAAATTAGTGCTATTGTGAATGACCTTTATATTTCAAATTTGTGTACTAATTTTACGCACTAATTTCAAGTAGGTACTACGTGAATTACTAATTGCGTGGTTGTGAATGTAACTTAATCTATTAACGGATGCAAATCAATGATGTTGACATAATGTAGAGTCTTATTATAGAATTTTTAGGTTCAAAGACCTGTAATAGTATATGATAGAACGAGCGTATAATGATGGGCATCTATCGATTGATAGCCAATATACGCGAGTAGTATACTATACTTTATCCACGACATATTTTATAGCACTTTAAAAAGTCCTAACGTGAATGTAAAACGATGTTGATGTTTCGACGTTCAATTTAATTGATGACACATTGCGAACTACTTCATAAAATTTAAAAAAAAATCAGCCACTGCTTGACAGATTAAGTTATATAGACGGTTTGCAATTGCTGCCACAAAACTTTCACGGTGGCGTAGCCTTTCAAACCGGCAGACTGTATGCGATATATTGCTCGAGTCCCTGGTATACATAATGTACTTAATGCGAATATAGGGTAAGTATAAATTGGCGAAAGAACTACACGTGGCAATGTTGGTCATAAAATTCGAGTCGAAAATCTTAATACCAAAATGTTGTACCATGCTTACTGAGTTCGTACGAGGTCCTCAAAGTTTTTATTATTATGATTATTTTTATAAAAAGTACATCCGGCAACGGTGAACTTCGCTAATGTCAGTGTCAAATTTGGACACTTAGAATAACATCTTCTTCTGTATGTGCCGTCTCCATTCCGGAGGTTGGCTATCTTCATTACTATTTTAATTTTGGTAACTGCAGCCCTAAATAGATCAGCATTAAACCATTTTTGCAGATTCCTAAGCGAGGACATTCTTCTCGATCCGATAGATCTTTTCCCCACGATTCTTCCTTGGATTATGAGTTGTAGAATCTTATAAATCGGACTTCTCATGATGTGGCCGAGATATTGCAGTTTTCTTTTTTTCACTTCCAGTAGGATCTCTCTGTCTTCCTCCATTCTTCTCAGAACCTCCACGGTGGTCGCATGTTCTGTCCATGATACTCTCAACATTCTCTCAAGAGAGGATATCCTTAGAATTACGAATTCATTTAAACTTGCTAGTTCCAAATTTTCTATATTTTTGTTCTTCTTTCAACATCAGGTATTAAGATATTCGACTCAGAATTTTATGATCAACATCGCCACATGTAGTTCTTTCGCCAATTTATACCCACTCTATATTTTTGTAAAACACATTACAATTATTGTTTAATTTCAGTTATGTAATGTTTGTAATAAAACTTCGGCCTTTTGTTACATTTCAATTTTAAATTTGCCAATTTGATATTATTTAATGACAACATTAATTTGTTTAATGCCAACATGGTTTCTCATGGTGTTCTCCACCCTGCTATACGGAGTTGAAGCCTGGACCATAAAGAAACCTGAACTGAAAAGGTTGGAAGCGTTCGAGATGTGGTGTTATCGCAGAATGTTTCGAATGTCCTGGAAAGATAAAGTCACCAACAAACAGGTCCTAAAATAAGTAAAAAATGAATGTGAAGTTGTACTGACCATTAAGAAAAGAAAACTGGAGTATCTAGGCCACGTCATGAGAGGCTCGAAATATAGTCTTCTGAGACTTATTATGCAGGAGAAAATTAAAGGAAAAAGGAATATTGGTAGGCGTTGAGTCTCCTGGCTGAAGAACCTGCGTGAGTGGTTCAGCTGTAACAGCACGGAGCTATTTAGAGCGGTGAATAAAATAAGAGTTCTGATGTTATAATAAACTTCTGTTTAATAATAATAATCTGTTTACTTCTGTTTAATAATACTAATAAGTTCTGATGTTGTCCAACCTCCGTTAGGTAGGACTGTAAAAAGAAGAACATGGTTTTGATTAATGCCAAATTGATAATTATTAATACTAACTTAACTGAGATTAGTGCCAAGTTGAGGTTGTATAGATCTTTAAAAGTTTACTTTCTACACTATTTTCTATGTCAAAATTGATAACTTAATCACTTATTTATCGTAGATAAAATATCAAACGTTGCCGTCATACTCTCACGTTACATGACAGATTAGTTGTGTGTTTTCAACATTTCCATTCTATTCCGGAAATTGGGTTGTTGGAATTAAATTATATTGTGTATTCGCGATCGCGAAAATTAACCAGAGACCATCCACTAACAGTAATCGTATTTATTTCGATGCTTTCCCGGTGAAAATTGACAGCGTCAGTTACACAAATAAAGATAGAGCTATCTGATAGTTATTTCTACAATGCACAAATAACTGGGGCGAAATGAAAAACGATAAAAAGCTTCGGTGTTAAACTTTCGATGCAAAAAATGCTTAGTTTTCCATGCAGTGTAAACGACAAATATTGGTTTGATGGTTTTCATCGGGAAATCATATGGATGATTACCGTGCATTGGGATTTTTTTTTTTAAATGAAAGAGAAAGTTTGTATAACTCGTGTATCGAATTCGCGAAAGCCAAGTGCTGATATTTTCCAGAGCTGGAGCTAGCATGTATTTTGCACGTTCCAACGAAATTGCTCCCAGTTAATGATCGCGTATTTCAACTACATATTTGTCAGTAATTATCCCATTATATTATAGTTATATTTACGTTAGAAGGGCTGGAAGTTACGCATTACAGTACGAATGAGCATAAATCGGCTCCTTCGTCGTCTCATCCGTAAGTTTAAAATGAATATATTAAAAGTACGTCACGGCCGTATGACTGACAACATTTTATTTCATTCTGTCCATGTGTTTTATATACCGCGCGTTTTTTTAGTCGTTGAACATAGGGTATGTTCAGTTTTAAAACGGCGGGATCAATCCTATGCTAATATACAATTATATGCAACCAAATTCACTAGCGTGTGTAACACGATTATTTAAAAAAAATGACAAATACATAACGTATATTTACGTAACGTATAAAACGTCAAAACTGTTGACGGAAAATGTATTCAATATTGACATTTTTTTCTGAACACCCTGTATTACTAAATTCAAATTGCTCATTACCAACATGTTCCTTATTAACCATACTGAGAATATTGCTAAAACTTATTCTTACCTTCAAAAAACGAGGTCGCTACGATATTTTAAAGTTGAGTCTGCTTATGCTGTTCTTAGAACAGATAGAAAAACAAGTTGAAGAAAAAAGTTTTAGTAGTTTTTGTCGTCTATCTAATCCTAATTTCAGAAGAACTATTGAAGATGAAATAAACACATGAAAGCTATAAGCTTCATTTTCTTTAATGGAACAGCCTGTATATTTTAGTTATTTCTAATAGGCAATAACATTGGCTTTATAATGATACCACTTAAGTACCCCTTTATTATACAAATAACGCGGGAATTGCCAATAAATGAAATTTATTAGTTGCCATGAATTACAATTGCATGCTAACGTAAAACAATTTGCTATCACTTTAATGTCAAAGTTGCTTAGTAACTTCCCGTCCTGCGTATTGTTGATTCACATCTTTAGAGATGGGTGATAACTATTATACTAACGATGAAAAAATTGATATGCTGATGGTCTTCGTTAGATGCAACGATAATTCTAGAGAAGCTAGTATCACTTATGGAAACATGTATCCAGAAAGAAGACAACCATATTATCGCACTTTTGCAAGACTTGAACAAAATTTATGGAGAAATGTCTGTTTTAATAATAAATTGCGAATGGCAAGAAATGGACGTGAAGGAAGTGATGAAGTTTTGATATTGGCCTATTTTAGAGCACATCCACGACATTCAATACGTGAAGCAGTGGCTGCCTTAGGAATAATTGGCTTAACAATAATCAACATTTATTAAATTTAATTCTTTGGAGCGATGAATCTAACTTCAACTACAACGGAATCTCCATCCGAAAAAACGACCATTACTGGGATACTGAGAATCCATGTCAAATTCGGGACTGCAGATTCTAACACAGATTTGCTAGAGAATTCTAGAGAAGCTAGTATCACTTATAGAAACAAGTATCCAGAAAGAAGACAACAACATTATCGCACTTTTGCCAGATTTGAACAAAATTTACAGAGAAATGGCTGTTTTAATAATAGATTGCGAATGGGAAGAAATGAACGTGAAGGAAGTGATGAAGTTTTGATATTGGCATATTTTAGAGCACATCCACGAAATTCAATACGTGAAAATGTGGCTGCCTTAGGAATAAGTCTGTATAAAATATTTTATATCCTATGAAAACATAAAATGAGACCGTATAAAATTAAATTAGTACAAGGTTTAAGAGATGGTGATTCTGACAGGAGGATAATATTTTGTAATTGGCTTAACAATAATCAACAGTTATTAAATTTAATTCTTTGGAGCGATGAATCTAACTTCAACAACAACGGAATCTCCAACCGAAAAAACGACCATTACAGGGATACTGAGAATCCACGTCAAATTCGGGAATGCAGATTCCAACACAGATTTCATGCAGTTAATGTGTGGCTTGGTGTGTTAGGTGATACTATAATAGGGCCTTTTTTATCAAGGAACATTGAATGCGGAGCGATTTGCCAACTTGTTTTTACAGAATTCGAAGATTATTTGGATGATATCACCCTAGAAATACATCGTGATATGTGGTCCCAGCAAGATGGAGCTCTTCCCCATAACGCAAGAATTGTCAAAGATATTTTGGAAAGAAAGTTTGGTGTGAAATTGATTGCAAATCGTAGCCCCAGAAACTGACCAGCAAGATCGCCTGATCAGTCTATTTTAGATTTTTTTATTTGGGGATTTTTAGAGCATAAAGTTTATGTTACTCGGCCAGAAAATCTAGACAATCTGAAAAATAGTATTCGTAGGGCATAAGGCAAGTAACACCACGCATGTTGAAAAAAGCACGACGAAATTTAATAAAGAGATCTGAAGAATGTATTCATACAACGGAGGTCACTTTGAACAGACACTTCAAATTGTAATTCATAGCAACTGATAAACTTCATTTATTTGCAATTGTCGCGTTATTTGTATAATAAAGGGGTACTTATGTGGTATAAAGCTAATGTTATTGCCTATCAGAAATAACCAAAATATACAGGGTGTTCCATTAAAGAAAATGAAGCTTATTGCTTTCACGTGTTTATTTGATTTTAAATTGTTCTTCTGAAATTAGGATTAAATAAGCGACAAAAACTACTAAAACTTTTATTTCAACTTTTTTCTCTATATGTACTAATAACCGAATATTTGCTGTGTCACAATAAATTAAACATACTGTATATGATGAGTGTATTAGTGGTTTAATATTAGTGATTTAATATGTTGTTCTCTTTAGTTTTACCTTATGATGACCAATTAATTGGTCGAAATCGGTTGCAAAAGCTATTAAAAATTAAGGAAGTACACGTATTTTACAGAATATTAATAGTATATTAAGCACCGAGGTGGAAAGTGTTTCATTACTCTCTCGAGATTAGGAAGTTAGCTAAGACGCTAAGCATCAAGGTTTACTTTATCTCGAGGCAGTAATAACGATAGGTATATTCAAACTATTTACTTGAAATACAGGATTAACAAAATTGCATTTCGAAATGAAGGATTTAATGGGCTGTAACTTTAAATTCATTGTATTCCACAACTGTGTGCTTAATAGGCAGGAACGAAGAAGACGTGAGTTACTGGTGGTATATGGTGTATGCCGTTGGCTCGTTTAACAAATATAATGGATCCATGGATCCCAAAGATCACATCTTATTGTTTGTTCGATTGGTTCGGAAAGGCTAAAGCCTCTAAAATATAATGCCTCTCGTTCCCACCTCGATTACGTAACGAGGCAGCTCGTATGGCGGCCACCTAGGGCTACCCTTGGGGGTGCAAAAAAGCTCGAAGGTCGGGTCCCCTTTCACTTTCACCCTTTCTCTATCACCTACCCCCTTGGTGTACGGTCCGGAGGGCGGCGGCGTCGGACTCCCAGAGGGTGGTCGGGGGTGGCCCCGCGCCGGGGGACACTACGCTCCATCTGGTTTCGGCGTCAGTAGCACGCGGGCCGGTAGACGCATCGCCCGGCCCCGTCGCACGTTTTACTCGCGCCGCCGCCACCCATGGTGAAAGAGGCACGGAGCCGCCCCCACGAGCACATCCCGACGGCGGCCGACCGCCGGCACCGACCTCTGGAGCGTCGCGGCGCTTTCACAGTATCGCTCACCGTTGCTCGTCGGGGGATGCTCCTCCCGCTCACACCCCATTAAACATACTAAACACGCTCCCACGAGTTCTTGTAATCATGCCCGAAGGTTAGTTCTTGATGTCGTGCTTGCATGTCCGCAAACCACCCCCAGACACCCCTCCCCCGTAATGTATGTTTACAAAAAATCGCAACGCCGCCGCCGGCGCCGCGCGGAGTTTCTTGCTTTGTTGTACTCAAGTCCTTCAATGATTCCAAACATACTGAACTCTGTGGAGTTAATTGCTAATTTTTGGTTGACGAACTACTAAATGGATGAAAAGTGTAAGTTAAATTTAATTTAGTTCTTCGGGTAGAATTTGGCATGACAATTTATACGAAAACTTAAAACACATTGATTAAGCATGAAATCGTGATTTTAAAATAATATTCTTGAATATAAAAACAGCTCAAATTCATCATATAAATAATATACAACAATAGTAAAATCAAGATGTACATAAAGATAAGTATTATCTTAACTATAATTGTATCTAATTACGCAATGTTCATATTGTTTAAGTGTAGAAAATGTGCTCGTAACACCGGAAAATATATAATTATTATATATAATAAATATGCTCTAAAACGACAGTTTAACACAAAGAAATTAAATAAACAAAACAACCTTCTAAACAACCAACATAACTAAATTTTGAAAACCCCAAATGCATGAATTTCTTTTTAATATTCAAGGAATACACAACCAAGCTTGATAAACTGTAGGCATTGCCTGAGATCAGTGCGAGATGTAACGAATAGTGGTATTGAAGAACCACCTTACTATAGGACGGGCAATCCCCGGCCGAATGAACTTTGAATTGTCTAATCCTAATCTAACGGAAGATCGGCTGACGAACGCCGACGCGTATTACAACCAATTTAAATTAAGAATAGTTTCTATCTCAACCTCCGAAGAGGTTTATATATAGGGTGTCTCTAAATTACGTGGACATGGCGTAACCACAGATTACTGAGATAAAAGAAGACGATTTATCAAAACTTATCTACATACAAATGTGTTTGGTTTAGCCAGTATTCAGCTTCAAAGTTAATTAAAAAAAACAAAATTTGCTTATAACAAGAGAACGTTTACATTGATTTGGATGTATTTGGGATGACACTTTATACGGGTATAACTCATATTTTGACATAATATTGTTATTATCAGTAGAGCGGTTGTGTACAAAACAAGGGTGGCCCAACATTAATACATTAATATTTTTTAATGACAAAGCAAATAAATTTAAAAAAATCAAATCGGACGCAGGCATTCATTACTAAGTTTTTTGTATCTTTATAGTTTTTGGTATCAGTTACTGTTTCGGAACAAAAAAATAAAATATGAGTGACTGCGATACACTCGCTTGGAAACTAATGTAATCTAGTTACCGGGATAGCTGAGAAACAAACGATGGCTTATTCGCAATAATGAATATAAAGTACACTTACACCGAAAAAACAGATATGTTGCTGGTTTTAGGATTTTGCGACGGAAATTGTCACTGTAGCGTTTGAGTATAATCATAAAACCTTTGCAAACATCGAAAGGCGCCTTCGCGAAACGGAAAGTTTTGCACCAGTGATCGGTGATCCTGGACGTCCTCGTAAAACACGCAGCCCTAATAACGAGGAAGAAATTTTGGAAATAGTGGCAGAACATGCCGAAGTAAGTACTCCATGCTTGGTACAGGAAGTAGGAGTTTCTAAGGATTCGGTGCATAGAGATCTCAAGGAGCAATTGCTTCATCCATACCATATCCAAAAGCAAAAGCTTTTAGCTGCTGATTATGACCTACGTTTTGCGCTTTGCCGATTTATTCAGGAAAAAAGAACTGAAGATATACATTTATTTCCTATCGAATGTAGTGCAGTCACTCATTTTTTTTTTGTGTCGAAACTATAACAGATATAAAAAACTATGAAGATACAAAAAAACTTAATAATGAATGCCTATGTTTGATTTGATTTTAAAATAATTATTTTTGCTTTGTCATTAAAAAATATGAATGTATCAATGTTGGGCCACCCTTGTTTTATACAGTACCGGTCTGCTGATAATAATAATATTATATCAAAATATGAGTTATACCCGTATAAAGTGTCATACCAAACAACATCCAAATCAATGTAGACGTTCTCTTGTTATAAGCAAATATATATTTTTTAAATTAACTCTGAAGCTGAATACTTTCTAAACCAAACGCATTTGTATATAGATAAGTTTTGTTAAATCTTCTATTTTTGATCATAGTAACCTGTGGTTAAGCCATGTCCACATAATTTAGAAACACCCTGTATACAGGGTGGTCACTTTTACGACGCCCACCGTTAGAATCTATTAAACGGAAATATATAGAGAGTTTGTCAAATGGGATAAAAGTTTCTCATTTTTGTGTGTTTCAATATACTGAAACGAAATCCGGGATATCTTGCACAGTTCCTGAAATATCGTTGAAAAACTGAAAAAGTGCACTTCCCTTTTCCTTTTATAACTTTTTTACTTTTGAAGGAAATTTTACGAAACTTGGCACTCTTACATTTGTCGACGTCAGTTTTCTGATCACAGTGCCAAACATTTTCTGCGCCAACTAGATGCCCAAATTTTCATAGTCGCCTTTTGATTTTCTTATGGCCGCAATATTGGATTTTAATATCATTCAAAAAAGCGAAAAATTCCGATTCCAACCATGTATAACACATGGGTAATCTGACATTATTTACTACAAAAAATTGATAATTTAAAAATTTCTTGCAAAAATCAAACTGCTGTGGACTGCTCTAAAAAGTTGCCATGGAATAACAAATTTCACATTTCTTCATACAAAGAAAATAACTTCTAAGCAATTTTATTGTGTATAAAGTGCAATTAAGGAGATAATATCTTTGATTAGTAAAAATGGCAATGATTAAATATCCTAAATTTTAATTCAAGAATGGTATTTGATCAGATTATTTAATGAATACAATATGATTTATGATTTGCAATCTCGGCCAGGGAAATATAATGTAAGATATTACATTACAGAGATTGTACATGTCAATTTTTTCATGTTGAGGATAATATCTTGCCATTTTTACTAATCAAAGATATTGTCTCCCTTTTGCACTTTATACACAATAAAATTACTCAGAAGTTATTTTCATTGTATGAAGAAATGTCAAAATGGTAATTTGTTATTCCGTGGCAACTTGATTTTTAGATCAACTGCAATATGATTTTTGCAACAAATTTTTAAATTATCGATTTTTGGTGGTAAATAATATCAGATTACCCATGTGCAATACCTGGTTGAAATTGGAATTTTTCGCTCTTTTGAATACGGGTATTACTCATATTTTGACCTAATATTGTTATTATCAGTAGACCGGTTGTGTATAAAACAAGTGAGGCCCTACATTAATACATTCATATTTTTTAATGAAAAAAACAAATAAATTAAAATAAAATCCAATCGGACGCAGGCATTCATTATTAAGTTTTTTTGTATCTTTATAGTTTTTGATATCTGTTACAGTTTCGACACAAGAAAATAAAATATGAGTGACTGCCCTACACTAACGAATTTTTGCAATGATCGATTTTTGGTGGTAAATAATATCAGATTACCCATGTGTAATACATGGTTGAAATTGGAATGTTTCGGTCCTTTGAATGCTATTAAAATCCAATACTGCAGCCATAAGAAAATTAAAAGTTGAGTATGAAAATTTGGGCATTTAGATGGCACAAAATATGTTTAGTACTGTCATCAGAAAGCTGACGTCGAAAAATGTAAGCGTGCCAAGTTTCGTAAATTTCTTTCAAAAGTAAAAAAGTTATAAGAGCAAAATGAAAGTGCACTTTTTCAGTTTTTCAGTGATATTTCAGGTACTGTGCAAGGTATCCTGGATTTTCTATCAGTATATTGAAAGGCACAAAAATAAGAAACTTTTATCCCGTTTGGCCAACTCTGTATGTATTTCCGTTTAATAGATCCTAATGTATAGTGACCACCCTGTATAGTAACAAAGTTACTACAACTAATGATTTCTATTTGTCACTCTGAGTGAAATTGTTTTAATGTGTAACAGCAGGGTTTCAAACCGTCAATTTTTTCGTTTCAGTTTTCGTTCCGGTTCAATTAAAAATAAAAATATCGGTTCTGTTCCGGTTTTCGTTCCAGCAAAACTAACGATTTTTACGGTTTCCGGTTCAGTTCCGGTTCTGCAAAATTGTTTCAGAATATTTCTGCAATTTTCAAAAACATGCTTTAAACTTACAAAAAATCTGTAAAACTTAACAGATATAATCAAAAATTCTACAACATAATTTTAAACAGTTTTGGAATTAGTAATAATAATTACCATGTACCGGATACTATGGACAGATCGGGTAACTAACGTGGAAGTAATTCGAAGTATGAAGATAAAGAAATCATAGACACCATTAAAACACGAAAAATACAGTACCTAGGACACATAATGAGAGGAGAAAAATAACACCTCTCCAAGTACTAATACAAGGAAAAAGATGTGTTGGAAGAACACACCACTCATGCCTGAAATACCTAAGAGAGTGGTTCAGTTGCACTACAAACCAATTATTTAGAGCAGCTGTGTCAAAAATCCGTATAGCGATGATGATTGCCAACCTCCGAAACGGAGAAGGCACCTAGAGAAGAGAATAATAATAATAAAACCTTATTTTTAGAAAATTTAATAATAATACCGAAACAAACCGATACTTTTTTCGGTTCGTCACCGATTTTCATATCGATAAAAATAACGAGTTTTTTCCGGTTTCCGATTTTCGCTTCGTTTCCGGTTCGAAGCCCTGCCTAACAGTTTACGATTTTTTTTTAGTTCTGAGATAACGTGTTTATATCCGTAGGCCCATGGTAGATTGCGACTAGATATATAATTCAGGACTAAAGATTTAGTTTCGAACTATGGATTTAGTTTCGTGTTTTTGTTCTCGCACTATAATTAGTTTCGATTCAAGGGTGTGAACATTTAGTTTTCTTTATTGATCTTTACACTTCTTCGTGTGATACAAATTTCAGTATTTTTGAATGAAATTTTGCAGTCTCTTGCAAAGCATATACAGGCTCTACCAAAAATAGAGGACAAGCTCAACAGCACACCACTTGGGGTTGGCAGCTGAATAAAAAAAAATACCAACAAAATTCCTCGGACCATAAATTTCGAAATATTGTTAGTCAAAGGTGTAACATTTCAGCAAGTTTAGAAGGAAGGAATTAAATACCAATTATGTGTTAAGTAGGTTAACTATAATTTTATTTTTAAATAATCTTATTGGATATTTCAATTTCTAATAGCGTATTTAAATATTTCAGAATATTGATTTCTTAAGAAAATTGTTGAAAAATCAACGTGACAACAATGTGCTGTACAATGTTTGAATTTTATTTTTTTAAATTATTTTCGTTAATTTTAAGGACTCAGTTGCCATCCCTGAGTGGCGTGCTATTGAGCTTGTCCACTATTTTTGGGACACCCTGTGTGCTAATTTTCATACATTTTCGTATCGTATCGTATCGTTTAAAACCCAAATCAACATTATAAAAACGTTAGCAATCAACAATGGCTATGACATAACTCAAATAGATAAGTTTATCAACAAAAACCAATTTAAACATGTATTCAAATTGATTTATAAAGATACAACACCTAATATTAGTTTTTTAAAACATTAACATTTTTTTGAGATGTTAGTTTCAAAATAAAAACCCTTCTACGAAAAGAAAACATTAATATTGCATTTAAGCCTTACAATAAATTGTCAAATATATTTTTTTATGCTAAGACTAAGAGTCCGACCAATTTTAATAAAAAATCTGGAGTATATAAATTGTGTTGTAATAATTGTAATGCCCAATCTGGTAAATCCTTCGAATGTGAACTTAAAGAACATATACGTGCCTTCAAATTAAATCAAGATAAATCTACATTCGCCACTCACTTACTGGAAAACCAACATTTGTTTTCAAAAGACAGATTATTTGAAGTAATCCATTTTGCTGAAAAAGGCCCTCAATTAGACAAAGCGAAACACAATAATGAGTTTACGCTCCTTAATGACCAAATCGAATTGTTGAATTGTGTAATTTAGTTATATAAATGATGTGTATTATTTCCTCTATTTCCATTCACTAATGTAATTTTAATGTGTAGTTGAAATATGTATAAATATTGCCGCTGTCGTAATTTTTAGTTATTGTAAGTTTGATAATGACCCGTTAAGGTGTCGAAACTATAGTCACTACTAAATAAATCTAAATAATACTAACAAAGCAACCTGTGTGTATTTTTTTACCTCTTGCGTGAATTTTGGGAAAACCTTTAGTGTTTCAACTATGTGTATTTACTACTACTACTACTACTACTTGGAATTACTACTCTGTAAATTTCAGCTAAAAATCATTGGCACCTACCAATTTATCTTAAAATCTTAAATATTAATTAAGTCGATCAGGTCAGCCGTCTGGGCACACATAAAGCTCGTTAGTTTTACAGATCCAGCAACGTAATATTTATCTCAAAAGTTTTAGTGGCAACTCTGTTAGTGTTTCTTGAAAATGAGGTTACGGTATGTCGTGTATCTAGTGTATGTAGTGTATGTAGCGATTTTTCTAGTAATGTAACAAAAACAATATAAAGCAATGGGTGGTGGATCTTTAAAATAATGAGCTTAATAGACATGATTTCAAAAAATCTTTTTCGGAATAGGAAGAATCGACAACAGATATTTCCGCAAAAGTTTCGAAAATATCGCCGGGGTGATAATTGTATGAACATATTGATTTTATACTAATATAGCAGTACAGTTGTAATTGCAAAGCTTCCCCAGGTTTAGATTAAAATTCTAAAGGCTGGGGGCGACGCATTTTTATAATTGTGCGTACCTAATTTGAAATTCATACAAGTACAGGATACGGCAAAACCGATTAAGCAGTTTTGAGGGATTATACAAAATGAACGGAGGTATATAGAGAAAAACTGTTATTATTTTCTAATTCAGCAGTAAACCCCATATTACATTCATTATGTGTCGAAAGTAATGTTCTCGACATCGCGGCTGTGAGTAACGCAACACACTGTTGGAGAGGTTTTCTAAAACTGAATTTCGGACTGTGTGTACTGGAGCGCCATCATGTAGAACCACAACTCCCCCAATTTCTATTCTTCAACAATCTCTTCCTTTCTGGGCTTATATTCACTCAATGTGAGTAATGTCTCGTATATATGGTCTATGCGAGGGTGATGTGGGGTGGCCGGCGCGGTCACCTGATTTCAGCGTTTGCAATTTCTTTCTTTGGGGAAAATTGTTCAAACATCGCCTCACACCCTATGGTAGCTAAGGGAGCGGATTATTCAAGAAGTTAAACCATCCCCGGCGATATTTGTGAATGAGCTGTAACAAACTTTTAGAAAACATCGCCAACAGTGTGTTGCTGCCCATGGCCGCGATCTAGATTCTAGAGGACTTTATTTTCAAAACTTAATGAATATATAATGGGATTTACCGCTGAATTAGCAAGTAAAAAACAGTGCTTTGCTATTTGCCACCGTTAATTTTTATAACGTTTCAAAACTGCTTAATCTGCTCGGCCGCACCCTAAAATGAGCACCGTACAGAATTGCGACCCTTTATTTCAAAAACAATGATTGCACCTGAGCTGCAGCTACCGCTTTCAATCAAAATAATCCTTATAAAAATTTCAAAACGCTCTTCAATGGAATAAACCATCTTAGTACTGTCAATGTAGCAATTTCGTACTTTGTACTTATATAGTGCATATATTTTTGTTGCTGTAATATTGTAATAGTTATTTACCGAAAAGTCGTGAAAATTATCCATAACCTACGAGAAGCTATAGTGAAATACGAGGCACTTCGTATTCTACAGGCTCCAAGTAAAGTAAGACATTTTAATGACGAGTCGCGTATTATTTTCTGAAACCCCCTAATTGTAATAAAAATTAATATTCATTAATTTAATAAATTGAATTGGCGATTTTATACGCATATAGTAGTATGTTCCATTGTTTCTAAGGAGATAGAAAATTTTGTATAAATAAACGAAAACCGCTGTCGGTTTTTTTGTGCGTTCGTGTTCCTTTTGCAATGGATTGTGAAGAAACTACTGATAAACTCCCTTTAGAAATGCGAAAAACCGCAGAAGCGGCCGTGGCGGAGCTACTGCCGAAAACATCTAAAGGGAGATATTATGTTTATGAGGCCTTTGAAGGTTGGTGTGGCTAAGAATATTGAAAGAATTACAGAAGACGTTCTTTTGGCTTACTTTTTGGACAAAACTAAACATAATTATAAGAATTCAACTCTTTGGAGTATTTATTCCATGCTTAAGTCGACATTATCAATAAAAATGAATATGGATTTAAGCAAGTCCAATAAGCTAATTACGTTCTTAAAAAGACAAGGTAAGGCATATCAAGCTAAGAAATCAAAAGTGTTGTTCCATATCGAAATGGACAGATTTCTTAGAGAGGCTCCAGATGAAGAATTTTTGATGCTGAAGGGAGAAAATTTATAATTTTATTTCATTTTAAACAGTTTAAAAATCAGGTTGTATTAGTCTATACAGATGAGTCGCCGAGGGTTACATAGAGGAATCATTAGCAAATCAACTGAAGATGGTGAAGTTGCTGCACGTACAAAATTTGAAACTTCTCATTTGGCAGATGGTGATGAATATAAATATAAAGAAAATGAATATCTGTTTGCTCAAATGCGATTATAATTAACACTGAAAATAATGTTATTATTCGAATTAAAAAATCAACCGTAAATTTAATATTCAATAAAACTTTGGACAATAATGTATACATGTTTTCGTGACTAGTCAGGAAAATGCAGTTTTCGTGACCAGTCAGGAAAATGCAGGTTTCGTGACTTGTCAAGAAAATGCAGTTTTCGTGACTAGTTAGGGAAATGCAATTTTCGTGCCGCATTTGCGGAGCGAAAGTGCTAGTATCTCTCCGGTTTCAGAAAAAGTTTATTTTGTACTTTGCTAAACTTAAAACCCAAATTACGTAAGCTTTCAAATGGACTATTAGTCAACCCCTACACCAATTTAAAAAAAAAATGGCCATACCTCCCTTGTATCAAGGAGGTTAAAAACTTGCATGTCAAAAGTTGTCCCACTTTAATTAAAAAAGACGTCTTTCAGTGAATTCGTAAAAAAAATGTCTGTAGTAAACCATAAATATATTAAAATAGCCGGATATTTTACAATAACGTGTTGCATAGCAACGAATGTTAATTTGTTAGTTAAAAAATCACGAAAGCGCGCAGCGCTCGAGTCGATTTCTGAAAAAATTTCTATGCAGCACGCTCGAGTTAAATATCTTAAATTTTAACTCAAGAATGTTATTTCATCAGATTATTTAATGAATGCAATATGATTTATGATTTGCAATCTCGGCCAGGGCATTATTAAAAATATCCAACTTTGCGTTGTTTCAAATATAACAGTTTTGAAGCATTTCGTTTTCATTCGTTTTGATCCATTTTTAATGACATGAATTATTATTATGAAGTGTCAATGTATGAACGTAACTAGACAACCGATCAACAACCAAAATATTCAAAATATCCGTAAATATTTCGTGTTGCTTGGTCCAAACTCACGTTGCGATTGGCTAATAAGACTATGAATTAAATAATCGTAGATATAATGCTGAAATAACTAAAGATCAAACAAAAATTTAATAAGAAAATTTAATTTAGTGAAATGTCGAGCACAAATAAGATCTTTCCTCCGTGAACAACCGGACTGATGAGACTCACCAGGTCAAAACCGGTCTCCAGTTGTCCATGGAGGTTGTATCCAATTTGTGCACGACATTTCACTACATTAAATTAATTAAGTTTTGGTGCCTGTAACCGAAATGAAATCTCTCACGTTTACGTGGGTGCGAGACCCATCTCCCGCTATGCTGTTGCACTGATGAATTACCCTCGAGTGGTGAGGCGATCTCAATAGTAATTTATTTTGCCACAAGATGGCGTCTATATGTTTCTCACACGCTTTAATTAGAAACTTATCAAATGCATTCTGATCTATAAAATTACGAAACATTTTCTATACCTACCTATTCTCCATGAATGTATCTAGCTTTGTTTTTTTTTAATGGAACACCCTATATATTTTTACAGATTTTATCAGATTATTTGTTTTAAATTATGTTCAATATTTCAAAACATAATTATTATAGACGACATTGAAATTGTTTTATTTATTACAAATGCCTGTAAATTTTGTTGTTGTCACTAAATACACACAAATTTGACAGAAATAGTTCTTTTCTGCCATCGTCCTACAATCAGTCATTTGCTAGCCACGAGTAGGCCAGAAAATGGATGATTCCTTCAGTGCTAATGGTTGCTACGTAACCACTATGGAGAAATAATAGCGCTGGAATATTACATTCCCGGCTTAGGTCGGCAATTAAAAATTCGTGGAGGTCTATTGCAAATAATTTCTTAGATCTTCCATATATTTACGAAACTTGCAAAAATATTGCGATGGGAGAAAAAATACTATGTGCGGTCCGTACATGAAGTGCCTTCCTGGCCTCTTCTTGCTATCCTCGCCTGATGCCTCGGCCGATGCGGAAATTTATTCCCGAATTGCCGTATCGGCCCGGAATATATCACTTCCTGTGCTAAACTAACAGTTTTGCACCAACAATAGCATATTTTGTAATAGATATTATTGGAGCAAAACTGCTGAGCGTATAATTTTTTCATTATTTGTTTATTCATTTCTCTTAATTAAGTAGGGACAATTACAAAAGCCGTCCACTCTGTATACAGGGTGTTAATTATGTACGTAGACAAACTTTAATGGGCGATACATTGATTAATTCTATGATAAAAAGTTCATATAAACATGGGGTCTCAACCCCTTCGTTTTCAAAATATAGTTTAAAGAAATTTAAAAAAATATGATTTAATCACAACGCGCCGGACCACAATCGTGGTCCCCTAGGTCATGTAAGTCCTTTAGATTTCTTCATTTGAGTAAACCTAACCTTGTTGGTATACCCAACTCCAATTCTTAATATGGAAGATTAAAATAGGAAATCGTGAACGAGTCTGGCAGTTGATGCTAGCATAAAAGCATGCATTGAGGTCGGAAGTGGTCAATTTCAACAATTGCACGAGGCAATGTGCTTTGGTTAATTATTTCTATAACAGTAGGGTATTCAAGTTTTGTATCTATTGTAAGATTGTTTATTATTAAGCAAATTTATTTTAAAATTTCTTTAAACTTTATTTTGAAAACGAAGCTGCTGAGACTCCATGTTTATATGAACCCTGTGTATTCGTGTGACGACTTAAGGGTGTTTTCGCAGTCGCCCAAAATGTAGCGTTTTCGTAATTCCAACAAATCGCCGTTATTTCTGAACAGATTTGCTTTAAATTTCGTATACATGTTCACAGGTAAATTACCAAGGAAAGTACCAGGCTTTTTTTCCTAATATTGATTTAATTTTCGAGAAAAACTTGAAAACGTAGCAAAATAAAAAATAAAAAAATTAAATTTAAAAATAGGGCTTGGTACATTAGTAGATATTATAAAGAACTCTTAGAATCCTTTTTCAAATTTAAAAAAAAATGAAAAATGTGGCTTAAACATTGGAAGTTCGATTGGCAATTTTCACAAAAATCTCGATGCTTTCGCTCTGTCGACCGCACAGTACCCTCCTCGGTCAATCCGAAGTAGGTGTATATGAAATTTAAAGCAAATCTGTTCAGAAATAACGGCGATTTGTTGGAATTACGAAAACGCTACATTTTGGGCGACTGCGAAAACACCCTTAACTCATCAAGTTTGATACGCATCGATTTTATTCGATTTTATATACAAAAAGGCGCGGTATTAAGGGTACAACGAATGAATTTACATCAAATAAGAATATACAAATTGAGTTGTCAAACGTGACGTAACCGCTGCTGCTTGCTCCTGTGAAAATTCCCTTGCTCTAAGATGACGTTTTAAGAGAATCTGCGTCGAGTCCTGTTTAGTAGGATGAAATATGAAAGTCACTCGCTTTTAATTCACTTTATTGTCGGCAAGTATTACACGGATGAATTGTAAAGGATCACAAAAGAGCAGATTGCCTCTGTTCTTGTTTGGATATTATGTATTTTTGTAAATTATTCCTTTGTTGACTCAATGGATCAAAATTTAAGTTATAATAATATGAATGATAACACATCTCTGTACCTATATAATAATAAACTCACCTCAGATTAATTTTAAACCCATTATACTGACAAGTGATAAAAATTAAGAAGCATTTTATTTAATAGTTATTTATACATTCGAATGCAAAACAAAGAGACAAAAACAGTTGCCTGTATTTATTTTTTACCAAATGTTATTATATAGCTAGTGTAGTAGTATAGTAATAGTATACCTATAATAATGTAGTAAATATTAAAAAATATATGTAATTTAAGTCAAGTTAGATGGGTTCGTTTAAATGTTATATAGAGTAGAAAATAGTGCTCATAGTTATCTATTTAAGAAGTCCCAACAAATAGGAATACATTTAAGCAACGTGCGCACTTACCAAGGTTCGCCCCAAAGGCCCTGCAGATAAATCTGAAGTGAAGGCCTCTCGGCTCACTAGTTCAGAAAATTGAAAAAAATATCACTGAATTGCATTGCTTAATCGAAATTAATAACATTGACACTTACGTGCCATTTCCAATATCAAGTTTGTTCAAGCAGCTGAAAATTTCCTATCTACTTTTTTTGCATTCGACTGTACGAGGGATATATGGATATCACAATGTTAGAGGAGTATTATACGAAACGAGGTGAAACCCAGGCCAGTTAATTCTTCCGATAAAGGTCAGTTCTTACAGTACTTAAATTAAATAGGCAGGCACACACGTATGGGATTTTCAACCGATCTGGCCCGCCGTCCGCGTTAGGCATCTCTGTCACACCATTCTGTTCTAAATCGGCATGACAGGGATGCCAGATGTGGACGACAGGACATATCGGTTGAAAATCTCCTACGTGTGTAGGAGATCGTCTCCTAAGTCTGCCTAATGATTCGTTTGATAAATTTACTGTTCCTTATAACATATGCATACATAAGTTATATACGTCAATCTTGTTACTCGTAACTATTTTTTTATTCATACCCTGAATGTGCTACTCTGAACTACTCATGTTTGCTCGACTGAATATTTTTGCGTAAATTAACCGGAACTCGCACGCGTCGTATTCGCATAAAATTCACATCTAAGGATTAATGAGGTAATAATGCGTGAAAAGCGGTGATAACGAGCGGAATTTAATTTCAATTAACACCGTCATTAAGCCCTGAAATTGTGCCTAGTGTAGTATGAGGGTGAAAGCTCTTTAAAGCTTTACAACGTTGTTTAGGTAAAAGGGCTCGCACTTGGACGCCAAAAGACATCAAGATAACAGCGTGTAAAATATGCCATGTCGGAAATAGAATGTCCATGCGTGATAATGAATTTTAGCAACGCCTCGATAATGCCAAGACAAAAGTGTGCAAGCAGTTAGTAATAAATGAGTATTTCCCATATACACAATTCTAAATCTAAATAGCTTAGTGTATACCTATTCAGACTTGATGATTACGTCATAGAAAATAGTGCTAGCGTATTTATGTCCTATTTTGATGTCAATCGCATTCACAATATTTTTTTTAAAATTATATCGTGATTAATTAGCATTCACAAAATGTCCCAGTTTGTTCCAGTTTGACAGCTGTGATTCTACATGTAATTGGTCTACGTTTAATTCATGGTAGTAGTCCTTTAGTCCTTCAACATGTTTTGATGCTTTCTGGGAAATCCAATCACTAATGAAATAAAAACTAATTTATATCTGGATTGTATCCCTTTCTACACCTTGCACTGCTAAGGCAAGTTTTGGGCCGTGGATTAGTTTGAGTCCAACTTAGATTTCTAGCTCTTCCCCACTTGCAACTATCTCGTTGTAGCCCCACATGATGCTATAGTAGTTTAAATCATCCGTGGTTTGTATATACATAGATGGCACTGCATGATTTGGTGTCAATCATTAGAATCTCGGTTTGATGGTTGTATGCCATTGCAGCTGATTGCGGTGCGATGAATATTGCACTTCCACATTGACCATGAGGTAGTTATGTGGTCTGTTAACTACGTACGAACTGAGCCAATGGTCAAGGGTTTTCTTTAATCTTAGATGTAAACTCCGTCGAAAATTAAATCCGTTACATGTGGAGAGGAAGGTTCATGCATCGCGGGGTGCACCAATGGTCCTTGCCATCTTACCTAACCTAACCTAACCAATCACACTTTCCCTCTCCCGCAAAAAAATCGAGAAAAATCCTTCAAAGAGATCGCGGTAATACTGCGTATAACATATTAATTATTCTGTGTGAAGCATTCACGTACCCTCTTCTATTTCCGGTTTCAAGACGGGCTACGCAGAAACAGGTACAAGCCCTGCAATTATCTCGTAAGACCGCTGGGAGCATTGGTGTAGTTTACAAGTCAGATTATCGGTCAGTTTGAGTTCGAAGGGATTATACCTTGACCATTGGCGCACTTTACATTCTCCCGGTCTGGTACATGTTGTCCCTCTGTAGCTGTCTTGTATCATGAATATATGGCAGTTAATATGTCTACACATGTCCGACGATAATAGGAGTCGCTTACCTGCAGATATGCCTTCTGTGTATATTAAACTTGTGACTACTGTTAATTTTGATAAAAACCTGCTTATTTCGATTTATCTCATTGGTGTTTCGGTGTTAGAAGAATTATCACACTAAGTTTTCTTCTAGGAGGCGCCGAATTGCTTGTACATAATTACAATTTTTGTAGAGACTTATTCTGTGCCCCCTATGCAGAAATGCATTAGCTTGAAGAAATAATTATAATCATTATTACTGTTTTATTATTATTATACAAAGAGTATAGAATGTATATTATTTATTTATTTATTTGTTATTTATATGGTATAATTTATTTTCAAAGGCAGAAATGCATTAATATGCAGAAATAATTATAATTATTATTACTGTTTGATCATTATTATACAAAGAGTATGAGAATGTAAATGATTTATTTATTTATTTGTTATTCATACTATATAATTTGTTTTCAAAGATGTAACAGTTGTTTGATATAAAAATGCGTCGGAAGTAATTTGGGTCTGGGGGTGAAATGTTCTTAACTTCGCGATTTCTGCGCATTAAAAATTCATCAAGTTTTTACATCACAATGAGTTTATTACTGTCATGACCTAACCTCGGCCCTTTCACGGAGCTTTCAGCAGGTCCTAAAAGAAACGAGCGAAATTGAAGTTAATTGAGTCTTAAAGCTTTCGCTAAAAGCGAATGGGCAGCGTATATATCAATTGCTTATAATTACAATGTCGACATTTTCGTATATCAGATAATTTAATTGCTGACGGCCGAACTTGTTTAATCTATAGATATTTTTATACTCCGTAAAATTGTGGAAATCCTCCACCTATGGCGTAATTGCGTAATTACTACACTAATTCATACACACCACACAATCAAAGAATCAGTTAGGATTTTGCAGGCCTGTTATGGATAGGGTCATTAAAAATACATATTATATTACTAGTACTATGACATTTTTACACTATACTACTACAGATCATCCATTATAGATATGAATTGTCAAATTCAAGGTCGGCCAAAATGTCACATTGTATAATAATTATGACAGTGTACTTGTAAAAAACTAGTAACAAATATGTCATTGATGTCAACATGTGTTTTGAAGTTATGAGACCTATTAGTTTTTAATAATTTGAGTTGGTTTAATATCAAGAAGTAGGTACCGTTGCAATTTTTAGTTAATAAAATTTGAAAATGAGAATAAAAAACGTTGTAAATTCATTCAAAATTGGACAATTGGGCTTTTGGTCAAAATTTGAAATAATCATTTTAATGTTGCCGCCAAAATTAAATAGTTAAAATATCCATTGGCGTTCCTAGTAACTTTATCCATAATGCCAACCCAATGGCACTTTGACAATTCATATCTATAATGGATTAAGATTACATAAATGTGTCTGTCAGGGCAGTGGCACACTCAGGATTTAATTTTGGGAGAGGTTGATAGGAAATAATTGCTAATTTTGTAATACCTATTCATAAAAAGTTATTTAACTGCAAGGTTGAAGTACTAATTTTTATTTGAACCTCATTCGAATTGGATTTATTGATTGAAATATATCTGGTTACAAATATCATTTGCTATACCTTACTAAGTCAGGAATGCAATCTAAATATATGGAATAGTATGCGGAAATTTTTATATCATTAATAAGATGGTATTTCACACTTTGATGCAGCAGGTCTATTATCTCGTTTGTATATTTTTCCCGAAATAGTCGGCTTTAGTCTCCTCTTTTTTGAGCACTCTAGGCATTTGTTCTTCTATAATGGGGTCAAATTCAGATAGCAGCTCAACTATGTTACAAAGTTACCGTTATTATGCTTGTACTAGCAATCACATCTTACCAATGATTTGTTTCAGCATTCATAATTCGTTCAGCAGCCGAAACTATAGTTTTACAACATTACGAGTATTACCGTTGACTCAGTTCTAGCTAAGATTTTAGGGACTGAATATGATTTTTAGAATTTTCATGGTATTTTAAAGTTTCAACGAGATGCACACTTTGCAGCATACTGCAATCCAGCAAAATAATCTGCATCCAGACAAAACAAAAAATAAACAATTGTTTTATTTTATTCAAACAAAAATCACACGTAACTTAATTCTAAGGCCAAGTTTTACAATCGTGTACCTAATCGTCGTATCCGAGGTAAATGTACAGTCATGCTCACATAAATCTAGTACAAACAATTTGATATTGCCATATAATTTTTTTATTGTAACCTAATTTCTTGTACTAGATTTATGTGAGCATGACTGTACCATGAACAAAGATAGTCCATGATTGTAAAACAGGGCCTAAGTAGTGTAACTAATCTGTAGTAATGTAATAAGGGCATCGAATTTATCGAAAATGTATTATTTATGAACCATAGATGAACATTATATTTGAATAGATTTTGTTATTATTGCCATTGTCTTCGTAATATTGAAGAATATTGTTCTAATAATATTTTCTTATTTGTTTTAGGTAAGTGTAATATTATAAAATTACAACCTGCAAGACGTGCAGCTTGGTAAGTTAACTAAATATTTAACAGTTAGCTAAAATAAAAATTAATTAGACAATTTATCGACGCCTTGGCTCACAAATGTTCTTAGTTGTAGTATAAATATCTGGATTAGGATCCGGAAGTGTTTTGACTAGAATGTATTTGGCAATAAATAATATATTACTAATTTATTTAAACTGCTATAGACTTTTGTGTCATAAGTAAAAATATGAATAATTTGTGTTAGTATTTTATCCATGTTACCAGATATTTTTGATTATTATTTGCTATTTGTTGAAGTACTTTCTGGTAGCTTCTAGTATTTATTTATTTACTTTTCCCTACTAGTTTCGGCGTAATATTCTGCCATTATCAGAACAGAAACCCCTGATGATGGCTCAATATTAAGCCGAAACTAGTAGGAAAAAAAAAAAAAAAAATACTCGAAGATACCAGAAAGTACTTTAACAAATAACAAATAATAATGAATAATTTTGTTTAGGTATCTGTTTAATATTCAGCCATCATCATGGCTAAATATTAAGCAGAAACTAGTATGGAAAAATAAATAAATAAATGCTAGAAGATACCAGAAAGTACTTTAATAAATAACAAATAATAATGAATAATTTTGTTTAGGTATCTGCTTTGAAAGAAAGTCTATACGGTCAGCACAAATATGTTGATTTATAGTCAAAAAAACGACATTCTTCATATGAACACAAATAATTACTCAATGAATTATTCAATTATTCAATAATGAAACACTGAAAGTGGATAACTGGTATCCCATTTGCAGTTTTATTCACTTTATTATACTTAGTGTAAATGATAAGTATGTAGCAAAACATACATTTTGGCAGAATTACACGGGTTTGATAAAAACTTGATATTTAACTGTGTTGAAACGTAAGCAATGAACTATTTTAATAACTCAAAGTAAATTGAAACTTATATGTTTTTTTGAAGAAATATTTCATCAATATATCAAGTTCTTGACTTGTAACGAAAAAGAGTATTACAAGAAACATAAATATTTTCCATGACAGATAAAAATAATATACGTATTGTTCATTTCGAGACTTTACGCATTAATTTTCTATACGATTAAACAAAGAACAAACATTGCTATTATTGATATTGCCAACAATTTTAGTTCACATATATTTTCTTTATTTATTCTCTTTGGAAGTTAAAAAACGAACACAAGGTAATTTGTAAATGTTTAGTGTTGGGCCAAAAAGTGTATTTTCGTCAAAATCTGTTTTTTTTCATTGCTATCAGAGAATTTTAATTACTTAAAACTGATCAGGCCCTTCGGGTTTTTATTTACGACCCAGCATTTAAACAATAGGTTACTACAATATTAAAAGCTCACCAGCTCACATAGAACCTTCATAGACTGGGGAAAATCAGAAATTTATGTCTCTAGATATGTGCTAGGAATGTTCAGGGCGTAAGTTTAACATAAAATAAAATTACGTGGTAAAAAAAATAAAAACGAAATTGCAAGATTTCGGATTTTGTCGAATATCTCGGAAGTATGCTAACATTTCTGATTTTCTCAACAGAATATTACTGACCACTAAATTGCGCAAGTTCTTTGTAATTTAGCCGCCTTTGTAACTTTTACGGTTTCCGAGATTCCCATGCTGTTGATCCTTATCTTGGACACCCTGTATTTGAATATTTAAAATCTATTGATATTGCAAGGTCCTGTGATTGATTGCATTTTTAAGCTAGAACCTCCTTAATAGAAATAATATGATAAATATTCCCCCAGATAATGATACTCAGAAAGAGGGAATTATTTCTAAGTATTCTTTCCAGTGTTGTTAATGTAAACGTGAATAGTTTAAGTTAAGCTCAGGTCATGAAAATAATACGCAATAATCAGAAGATGAAACATTGAGGAACATTATTTATGAAACGCTCATAATGCTAGTAAAGCTAAATTTGATAATGGATTTGAATACATATCCTAAAAAAAGTTGGAGGCAATAAAAAATTGATACACACACAGTGCGTATAAGTTTAACATTGTTTTTACCATTTTTCGAATTGCTAATGGGGGAGGCTATACATATCCAGTAATTTTGTCGGTTCTCTTTCGGAAGTAACCGAATTCCCCTTTTGTTACGTTAAGTTGTTTTCAATTTGAGGTTATATTTTTAAATAACATTGTTGCCAGATGTAAAGTTTAAATTATTAGAGATGAAAATGCGAGGAAAGAAAATGTAAAATATTGCATTGAAAAACATTCAATGTTTTGAATGGATTTGGGTTTGAATATGCAGTAAAAAGAATAATATCTTTAGAAGCTGGTAGTGAAAAAAAAAATTAAATCTGACAATGTGGTAGGAAAGCAAATGTCTAATAGTCATCGATACAAAAAAATAATTTACTTCTATTGCATCACTGAATCAGTTGCTTCAACATGACAGAAAGAAAACCCAGTCAACTCGGTTGCAAAAAGGTCGTGAATGTAATATAACTAGAACATTTATTCATTTGATGAAACAGGTACAAATAGCAGTATGAGCACATTCGAGGAAGGTAGTATTTTACACACAATAACATCTTGAAAATATTAGTGTATCTATTTGTCAATCAATACCAATGAATCAGATATGTATGTATCTATCCTAACCTAATCTAATCATGCCTACTTAATATAAATACAATAAAATTGTGATTGCATAATAAAAAGAACTAATTATACATACAGGGTGAGTTTTTATTTTCATTTTAAGCATTGGGATCTCGGAAACTGTAAGACATAGACAATAGGTTAAATGAGGAAAGAGTTGCCGTTTTAAGAAATTATGCAAGATTGCTTCTGTTTTTTGAAAAAAAGACCACCGTTTTTCAGTTATAATACAAATTTTAATTTTTTTAAATACAGTTATAGTTGGCTTTGACATTTTTAAAAGGTCAATTTTTTCTCTTTATATTGATACAAGGTTTGCAATACTTACTTTGATAAATAAATTAACTTTATGAAAATCATTACTTACTTTGACAAACAAACACGATACGAAATTATTGGTATTACTGAGAGTAGCAAAAACAGAGTTTGTCATGGAAAACAATTTGTTTTCCTGTTACTACGAGAATTCTATTATTTTTTCTATTCTAATTATATTTCAATATATGTATATTTCAAATTATACAACGAAAATTCCTGCATCTCATTTATTTATGAAAGTAAGTATAGCAAACCTTATATCGTTATAAAGAGAAAAAATGTCTATTTTAAACATGTAAAAGATAACTATGAATGCCATGAAAAATAAAAAAGTTTGTATTATAACTTAAAAACTATGTTTTTTTTTTCAAAAAAGAAAAGCATATCTTGCGTAAGTTCTTAAAATTACAACTCTTTCCTAATTTAACCGAATCTCTATGTTTTATGGTTTTTGAAATCCCAATGCTTAAAATTAAAAAATAAACTCAGCCTGTACAGGTACATGGTACATATACAGGATAACTGGAAGGAATCTGCAAAACTTAAGGGATATGTTTCGAAAACAAGAATCCTATATCTAACCGTGTTGATTATATTATTTATTTTGTACATTTAAACAATTAAGTTAATTCATGCGGTTAATTTATCACTACTCTACATTTGATTGTCATTGAATCAAATTTTCTGATTGTGTTTAATCTGTAGTCATAACTGAATAACATTTTTGAATCGGATCTATGTTTTATGTATTCTATGAAATTTGGCAGATCGTCACTGAAAGACTCCCTGCATCTTGTATTAGATATATTATTAGACGCAACGGACAAGGACCGAAACTATCAAACGATCAAAACACTTCCGCAGCCTGACGTATAAAAACCAAGGCATTTCAACACATACAGCGGCTAAAATATATAAATCAATATGCAGACCTATCATCGACTACGGACACATCATATTAAGCAACGCCACAGAACTCACAAAACGCACAATACAGAAGACAGAACGAAAATCAATCAGAATCATCTCCAAAATCAGACACCCCGACAACCCCCTTCACAATATATCCAACGCAGAACTGTACAACACCACAAACATCCCACCTATACTGGACAGACACGGAAAACTCAGACAGAAATTCAAACAAAATGAAACAAACTGGACAATTATGGACAAACTATGCATCGAACGAGCCACTAGACGAACGAACATAAAGCACCCTTCAAACACATTATATGAAATATACAAAGAATGACTTTGGCATACCTGTTCTCATCATTCACATCACCACTGCTCACCATCATCATCATCATCATCATCCATCTTATAGAATTTACAATGTATACAATATATAAAATGTAAAACCTAAAGGCGGAAAGACCACATAGGTCGAAGCCTAATAAAGATTGTCTACTACTACTACTAAGAGTATTATTGACACTCACCTAAACATAAACGTATTTTTATTGCCGGCCGAGCTTCATGTTGCCCGGCGGGTTCCATTATTGCCTGGCGGGCGATAATAAAACTTCAAACTAACATAATATATTCCATAAACACCCGCGTTTCATGGTGGACGCGCCTACCTTTGCAAACTCCGCTCTTAACGGCGCCGCGCCCAGCCACCGACGTAGTGGACCTTCACAACAAACTCACGTTATAAAAGTTCTGACGCGTGTCAATCCAACCAAACCATCATAATCAATACCCTGCAATTAAGTGCTTTTACTATAGTAACGTACTTTATGGGTCCTTGATATTTATAATTATTTTAACACATCGACTGATTTGAGATAAAACTTCAACTGTGCACAAACTAGTGTATGCATAGGGGGCGTAAGTTGCTTATATTGCCCTACAGCCCATTCCTAACCAGAAATGCGACTTCGGCGTTGTGTGACCCCCTTAATACCTAAACAACTATTACGAGTCATTTGGGCAGTAGTAGAATAATATAAGCTAATTTTGAAGTTTCAATATTAAACTAAAAATTTTGTATTGATTATTGTTAATAATTTTGTATTGATTATTGTAACGGAGTGCTGAAGCGGCCGAATAAGTGCGATAAAACGCACGTGGCCACTCCAGAAATAGGGTCGGAGGATTACATGATTTACATTTAATTTATGTATAATCTATCAAATATGTAACGTTAGATTTCAAGCGTACAGCGGAGATCGCGTGGTTGCCTACATTCACACCCTGGCGCGATAATTGATACAATCTCCCCTCCTCTAATACTATCAGTTTTCGCGGTGGTGAACCGAAATCGAAGGAATCATTACTCTGTCGTTTACGTGGGTTGTTAATTTTTTTTTCGCTGGACAAAGTCGGCGAAATACTGGAATTGTGACCACTATTGACGTGATTTGTGGTTTGAGTGGCCCTTTTGAAGTTGTGGCCGCACCATTCTCAGTCAAGAACTGGATTAAAAATGACCTAGATTACAACACATATCGGCAGCCCTCGACCTTAAGTAAAAATTAGATTAAAGAATAAAGATATTTTGTTTCACGCGTGGTGTTAATACCACTCCCTATTTATTACCATTACCGTTTACAACCGCACATTACACCTCCGAGTACGACTGGGTTAAGGGACTCAGCACCGCTGAGATTTTCTCAGTTAAGAGTTTTTATGTATCAATAATCATTACCATGTAAATCAGTATAATTCGTGATGAGTCCTGAGCCCAAGGGGCCACGACGTGGGCAGTAAACGACGTCGAGCTACCCCCCATCCCCCCACACAGGTTCGTGGGAGACACACACCAAACAGATAGGAATCGTTTCTTTTTTATGATGCACGTTTGACCTTTTTTTTGTTGTTTCTCTCTTGATTTTATGCGGAATTTACGCTGTCATTACTAGTCAATATTATACTTAATGTACGTTGCTATTTGGTATAGTGAGGGTCCGTTCTATTTTACACCAATAATTTCCATTTCGACTAGCGCTGTGTACACATCCGCCTGCGTCGGACGTCATTGCGGAAATTACGCCACTGCTATAGATCATCTAACGCGCCCCTCTAGTTTCTGTACCAATCACATATTTCTTTGTTTATTCTTTATTTACTAAATTTACGTTGTTACGGGATATGTTTCGTGATTTAAATGAACTATTTCTGAGTTCACACTACTGCCTTGTAGAGCCGCAACCCCGTCTAGTTAAGGCCGAAGGACTGCACACGCCGTCTTCACTCAGCTGTCCAGGATCATGGCAGTACACACAGGGGCGAAAGAAAAAGAACACAAACATCACAGGTAACGTATTAGGTTCATTAGGGAGATAAGAGAGAAAAAGGGGGTTGCAAATATGCGGGTGCAAAATTATCGATCTCTTATCGTTGCCTGTAATCAGATAACTCCATCGATGTAATGGTGTAAATGCTCAATACTCTTTCGTTTTCGTTATCTCCTGCTGCTTTTTTTGCGGAAAACACAAAAAATTATTATTATTGTATAGACATTATATGCAATTATTATAGGTTCGGATACACTATAAATAATAAATTATGAATTGCTATAATGTATAAATTGTTGATTCCCAATAGGGTCTTCCGCGATTTTTCAAAAACCGTGAAACTGAACTCTAGACACATCATTGGCACTAATTTTTGTGTTGAGACAAATCGTTGTAATTAGCAAACACGAATTTAAAATTAACGGCGTTTGAAAAGGTCCCGAAAGCCCGCCATGTTGCTGTGACTTCACAACGCACGTTGGCGCTCAGCTGTAGCATTGCTTACAATGGAGCGACAGAAAGAAAACGTCGGTTTTACGAAACACGGGAGGAATAAGTATTGCATTATGCCTGGATGTGATAGCAGCAGTAAATGCGAACCAAATAAGTTGTTTATAAACGACCCAACGGGGGATATACGGAAAAAGGGGTTAAAACAAGTCCGAAGTGATTCCGCGAGTGCACTTTGACGTCCTACTATTTTTGAAAAGACCATTTTAATGTAAGTACATAATTTTCAATAAATTATTGACGAAATTCGATAAATATATATAATTAACTATTATCATTAGTAATGGGTATTCAAGGGGATTTCCGATTATATATATATATATATATATATATACATTAGTAATAGCATAACCTCAAAATAGTTTTGTGGGTTCCATTCTAAAACAATACCTTCCATATCATTATTACTTTTTAAAAGTACTGTGAGATTTTGTACAATATGTATTTACACAAATGTTTAGTTAAAACTAAAAAACATGTTTAAACAATAATTGTAGCAAACTGTTGATTTTAGAAATTTGTTTAGTTGATTAATAATTACTAATTTTGAAACCAGCATTACCAATTCGTATGAGATGTAGTATATATTGCAAAGTTTATACAGTATTTTATTTGTTCTTACATCTGGAAGAAGATTTGGAAAATTATATGCGACTCCACGCGTTTCGGTTACGTTGAAAAATTCACTTTTTGAGAAAAAGTCGGGAACCATCAACACGTGAACTTCTAGCAGATTATCTGGCTGTCCCTTTACTAACCCATCAGAACTTATTTTATGTCAGACTGGATTCTAAGTCGAATTAATCCACGATTCCTATCCCTTATTCACTGACTCCCGATCGCCAACATGCGCAATGACGTCACAGTGCCGCTCGGCCAATAACAGCGTTTCATCGTCACGTGACAAAATGTGTAAGTTTTACGATATTGTATGTTGTTTATTGATAAGTTACAATGAAAACCAAACGTTTTATCTGTGGGATGTTTAATTACAAGTTATAAACTTTACAATAAAACACAAAAAGGTTATATTATTATTTTTTTCAGGAAGACCCTATTGCTATTGGCACAGTAACAAAATTCAATATTGTTTTAATTCTCAACTTTTATGATATCCATGATACATCAGGATATCCCTGATGTATCCATGATACATCAGGGATATCCGTCAGGTACCCCTGTTAGTCATCCGTAGATCAATACACTACAACAATTAATTAATTGCAATTAATTACAACTAAAATTGCTTGTGCGTCGCGCAATAAGCCTCAAATGATTCTGCAAAACAAATAACGAATTTAATTGATTACATGCTGAGGCGGAACGTATTTATTCCGAGCCAATTAATGAATTTAAATTAGCCAGTGATTGTGTTGAGATAATTTTGTAATTTGTATTTTATTGGAAGAGCCTTTCAATAACATTCGGACATAATACCGGCTCCTTCGAATTCTCTCTTATTATACAAGTTATTTTAGAATTATCCCGGAGCAAAATAATATTGAAGGAGGTTAGAGGTTACATAGCAGAAAGGCTTGTTCTCTCTTCAATCCACATTAGGGGAATATTTCGTTCTAATATTCTCGAATAAAGATTGTGTAATGTGAAGATTCACCGCCCTATTAAAACCAAATACTATAATTTGGAAGTAATTGAAGTTATTTAAAAAAAATGTTTCAGGATTTATCGAATTTTCACATTACTGATGGGCAGAATTGATATATTGCTTTGTTATTCTAAAACATTAAAATCAATATGAAACACGTAAACAGAAGAAAATTAACGAAATCAACAACTAACAGATTATAACTTTTAATGTAATTAACAAAACTTCCCTATTGACTCTAAATTGCACAATTAATGGATCTGAGTTACATAAAATTGTATATTTCTACCTTTGCAGTTTAGTTCTATTCACGGAACTTTATGTGTAATTGTAACTTGTATTGACAGTAGGCCCTCCTGGTTGCAATCTATTAAATTAGGAGAAATTCACTCCTCCGTTCTGCGAAATCCTGTGATGATGTTGTCCTCAGCGCATCTTCCCTCTCTGCCTATTCCTCTCCACGAAGATAAGTCCTCAATAATTCTTCTGCGACGTTCTCAGCAAGTCCTCTTCTGCGACGATGCTCTTTCAAATTCCTCTCTTCGAATACATCAGCTGTTTCGGAATTTAATTCCTTCGCGTACGCACAAAATTGTTCGTTGCACTGTTTGGTGTATTTCACTAATGGAAACAAATATCGGTGTATTGAAACTAACTGTTTTTAATTTGGTTTCGATAATTATCGCTCAGATATCGCTAATTTGATCGGATGCGAAATGATGGCCTTTTTAAATTGTTTGCGCTTATGTGTTCATACACACACACTTGTACCACTTTTGTTTGTTACTTTCTACAACGGAAACAATTATCGGCGTAACAATACTGTTTGTTTATAAATTATCTTCCGTTTCATCCGCATTGAGACGTGAGCTTTACCGGGAACGAATGTAAACTGGGGCGTCTGGTGTCATCGGTCATATCCATAAACACTGACCAGACGGTCACTTTTCTATTATTGATTTTTCGTTTGGCGTTCTTCAGAACTTGAAAATTTACAGCGGCATCCGAATATTCATAATCGTTTCCATGGTGATCATTCAATAATGTATAATTTCAAATTTACTTTTTCAAATTCTCGCAAATGCAAATGTCCAATCCAAAATTTAATGCGATATTCATTATCCTGATAATTTTCCGCTTCCAATGAAATGTTATACGTTCTTGTACGCCATATTTAAGGTTTTCATTGTAATTATGAATTTTAATTAACTCATTACATAATTCATTTTAAATTTTGCCATAATGATTCACAATATTAACTAAAAAGCACTCTCTAATTAATTACCTAACTCGATAACTATCTAACTAAACCTATTCTTAATCTATTAATTTAAAAAAAACTATCAACAAAATTCCTAAGTATAGTGTGTTTACTTGAAATTGAAAATCTACCTACGAAGGGTGTTTATTGCGCTCCACTGTGCGAACGGAATTGTATGACGGGTAATGGAAGAGAACAGAGTCCAGAGCCGGCATTAGAAAATACAGATTCAGTGCCCCGTAGAAAATTAACATTAGTGATTCATTATCATTAAATTGTACTTTTCATTGTATTTTTAAGTGTACATATAATAAATTGTGTTTTACAACTGTAGTTATCATTTCATAGAAAATTTATATACAGTATGATTCGCGAAACAAATAACTTAAGTTACTCATAACATTATTGACATGCTCATTGCGTTAAAAAATTAACGACGTTAACTTTAGTTAATTTTGTCATGAATCGTAATGTAATAAGCAAATATTATTCCGCACAACTAGATTCATCGCTATCACTTTCACTTTGAACATTAATAATTAGATTTGATACACTAAGCGTCGTATAATCGTTTTCAATTTTAATCACATGATCGATGCAGTTTTTCCAAATGGTACTTGAAATGTTGTTGCATTCTCCCTGAACAAGTTGAATTGTATCTTCACTCATTTTGGGATGTGCATTATTTTTCCGCAAATTTCTTTTTAAAGTTGACCATATCAGCTTAATTGGATTAAAGATACAGTAATAAGGTGGAAGGCGCAACACTTGGTGACCAAATTCTTCTGCCATCTTATCAACCACATACGTTTTTTTGAAATTTTGTTCTTTTATAAGTTCTAATAATGTTTTTTTCTTTGCACTTAGGGGAATAACAATACAATTTTGAATGCAAAAATCCGCAATATCGCCTTTCTTGGAAGCGGCGGTTGGGATTTTATTAATTTGCTTTGAGCTATTATTGAATTATTGGGTATGTTGGGCCTAATTGATTGCGAAACCAATTTTCAAATCATTCGGCTTTCATATCCTGATGATAGTCTAACGAGCTTGATGCAATATTCTTGGCTGACAAGAGCAAACTATTTCGACACAAAACCTGCGTCTTCTCCTGCATTAAGAATAACAATTCTTTTTCCTCTATTGCACGGTGCTCTAAGGTGACACTTATTTGTATTATCGAGCCATCCCTTGGAAACGACGTCGTGAGTATCGAACCATGTTTCATCCAAATAAATTATCGATCTCCCTCCATTTCTCTATTCGTTTATTTTTGATAAATATTGTAACCGCTCTTTTGCAATCTCGGCGATTCCATGATGTCAATTCGTTTGTCTAAAGTTTTATACTTAAAACCGTGACTAAGTAGGCATTTATAAAAAGTAGTTTCCTTATATGGAAAATCATTTCCAAGAGTGTCCAACATAAATTGGACCGTGGGAACCTTAGCTGATTTATAAGAATTGTAAATTATATATTTGATCCTCTTGGCGATGGCATCGTCTATTTCGGTAAATTTGGAACTTATTCTACCTTTCCTTTCTAGCGGTCCTTTCGTAATTATTCTCCAAACCGTTGTATATGATATTTCTGTCAGAATGGAAATTCTTTGCAGTGGATATGCATGTTTCTTGCTTATAAAGGTGTTATAAATATTCATTATATATTGATGAAATAATTGTTGCAGTTTCACGTAACGACGTTTCCATCTTAATAAACCCTACCTTTTCACAAGTTTATAAATGATAATATGCACACGTATGTAAAATGAGTACTGTTGCAATGTTAAGGTTAACACCGACTGAAAGACATATGTAGACTATTTGAGAAAAAGCCTATTTGAGGCAGCCTTAACTGATTGTCTACCTGGACTGCATATTCGCCCAGCAATTAAGGTACAATGAACCTTAATTGCAAGGGCGAATGTATAATCCTTTTAAAACCGTTTCCTAGGTGACGGCTCTTAATTATCTACTGGCGTCTGTAGTCTTGTAATTATATCGAATTGTAAAAAGAATTACATCCGCCGACTCATAAAAAACGATGTAGATAGTTGTAAGATTATTGAATTCAATTTAATTAATAAATCATTTTTATTTTATGATTATAGTGATATAATTGTGTATATATCGAAGAGAAAACAATTAAGTAGCATCTTCGTCGAAAGTAAATTATTTGGTTACGTTGCTGGACGCCCGCCTCTTCGCAGCACGCCATGGAGAACCCTTGACCGTAATAAACCCTCAGTGCAGGTACATTTTCAATTTCAAGTGAAAACACTATAACTATAAAATTTACTAATAAATAACATCACAATATGTATCTAGAAGCCAGTAAATTATGTATTATTAATATTATTATTATATTAGTAGTACTTAATTATAGTTTTATCAAATAGTAGCAAGTGCGCTGCCCCTCGCCCGTAGTTCTTAAATAATAATTATCAATCAAGTTATCCTGTAGAATGTTCACTCCACTGTTGCTTCCTGCCGTTTATTTTCATCGCCATTCGTAAAGATATCGCTTCAACTTTTCCTTTTCTCTTCGCTTAAAGGTCCCCCCTTCCGCCGTTTGAGTTTCCCTCTTGTCGCGCTTTAAACGTATACAAGACCGCGTAAACTCCCCGAAAAGGATTTTATCCTCCACCATTCTGGCTGCCATACCCAGATGTTTGCCTCGGAATTAAATTACAAATGTGCTCATCACATCTAATTTATTGAAGCTCTTATGACTTGGCTTATTTGTACTGGAACTCGCTGTGCTCTTCCTGTATGCTGTTTCGGAAGATAAATGGGAACCGGGAAGCCGATTCAATTCTGATCGCGTTTTATTTGTGCTTTGAAATATTTTTGGGTTGTTTTTATTTGTTTTTAAAAGTTATTGCCTTCTTTTTATTATAATTTTTTTATTAGTATAATTCGACAACAGTAACGGAACATTTATATCATTTTTGAGGTAAACAGTAGGTGTCATGCATGGCAACATCATACAACACCAATGTATTTGAAGAAGTCGCCAAACTTCTAATGCGAATATAGCAGTCAAACAAGAACGACATTGACTGAATTTCTTTTACAAACTTATGCTAAATGTATTAGCAATGAATTTGTGGAAACTATCCTTGGTGGTAATAAAACTACCCATCAATATGTACTTGAGAGAGATTTATATTCTAAATGCAAAATTTAATCAGCAGGCTAGTACCTCTAATGGTTTAGGTTTAGTTACATGAGTAAAATTGAAAACTATCCACGTATTGGTTTCTGCTTTAATTACGCACAGCCCAGTGCCACTTTACGAGCTCGTGAAGTGAACTTCCGCGCGAACTTTTAATCCCATACGATAAAAGCGGCCGCAATAATCGCTGTTCAGCAAAAATCACCGAACTATCAGAACTTTGGAACAACTCTACGGAAACAAATACCGTGCAGTTATCAGAATTTTTCCATCCAACTTCCGGCCAGCATCCGCGCTGGACCAGCCGAACATGAACGTCCGGTGGAATACTACGATGTGACGTCACTGGAGGGGATCGATCGCTCCCTGGTGGTCCAGAATCCCGCAGGCAACGTCATTAGAGTGCAGGAGGGGTTCCAGGATTTTGATGGGTGGAAATGGAAAGAGTGGTGGAAAGCGCAGGGTACATGTGAATGCCTCTGGTGGAATTTCGGAAGTGCTTTTGGTGATTAGACACCCACGTTTGGAGAGATCCAATCACGCAACACCTACGTATGTAGATCACAGGTGGAATTTCAAAGCATTTTGTGGTTTTGGCATTAAGCTTTAATTTGAGTCTAGTAAAAGTAATAAATAAATACTTACGTATATACGGTGTCAGTGCTCTCATGATTACCTACTCATGGCCTGTTAATATTCTCTTGTTGACGAGACAATTTTAATGAAATAGTTAAAGTCTACTGATCATTCGCTGATTTTATGTTAACACCTGTTACATAAGTTTTGGATTTTTTTTTAATGCTTAACGGGACTTGTAAAACTATTACATCTGGCTAACTATGGAGAAACAGGTTGCTCGGGCTCTTGTCAATTTGTATGACATTTCACATTTTTGCCCGACCTTTGCGAAATGGCATATAAAGTAGTTTTCCACAAAAAATGTTCACTATATCTCGTTTCGGCAGCTGTTCAACTAAGTTGTAGATGGACTACCGAATATCTACTTAAAACGCCATTTTGCAAATGTTAGACGATAATGTGAAATGTCAAACTAATTGACAAGAGCCCTAGCAATATGTTTCTCCATAGTTGACCAGCTGTAATAGTTTTACTATGTCTATTACTATTAAAAAAAATCCCAAAACTTATGTAACAGGTGTTATAAGATATATTAAATATAGTCGGAATCACATCAACTTAGTTGTGACTCATTGCGTTGTGTGTTAGCCTCAATGTAATAATAATATATTGTTTAATATGAAGAAAAAATGAAACATCAGAAAAATGTAGAAACATCAAATGACATTTCCAACGCACCAGTAATCTCTTACACCGCAAATTTAACATAACTTATTAAATAATAAATGAATCGGATAAAAGACGAATATCGACATGTAGATATGTAGATATACCAACAGTGGGATATCTGGCCCTTAACGTAATGGTTACCATTATTATTTTACTATTGCATATTACTACAAACCCTATTATATTTCATGTACGCTCAACGTCCAAAAAGCGCATTATCTCAGTAGTTTGTAGAATTCTATACTGCGATAAAAAGCAAAGAAAACAAAACCAATCCTCAAACTTCTCCATTGTAAACTATATGTAATATGAACTCGGTGTAAACGTACATAATAAGAAATAACAGTGTTCTTGCGGTCCTTTCCACTAGAATTATTACCGCCTGAAAGTTATATCAGAATATTTGCTGTATATTCACGACCAATATTACAACTAATGGGTATTTATAAAGATATGTACCTGTATTCTTAGGATCTATTAAACGGAAATACATACAGAGTTGGTCAAATAGGATAAAAAATTCTCATTTTTGTGCCGTTCAATATTCTGAAACTAAATCCGAGATATCTTGCACAGTCCCTGAAATATCGCTGAAAATCTGAAAAAAATAACTTTCATTTTTCTCTTATGGGTAAGTGTCAGGTATTGGAGGAATTTAGGTCCCATGCTTTGCTGTGATAAAAATAGGAACAATTTCTGCAAATAATCAATGCAAAGTTTGCTCAAGCATGTTACTCTTGCACATGAATGTAGTGTTGAATGTAATCACACAAATTTTGGACTTTCTCAACACATAGCGCAAAATGAAATTGCCATTATACCATTTTGGAAATTGTCGCAAACCTCATTCATCATGTAATATTATTTATTTTCTTCTACACGTGAACATTAACTACCTTAATATTGCTATTTTTCTAAAGTAGAACAATCCTACTAATTAAAACATGTGTATAAATGTCTGTGATTAATTATACAGTTGCATTAATTAAATGCTATTCTTTGTCCACCACTTTTGTGTCATTTCGGTAATGCCGAGCTGTCAGGTGGCTACCTTATAAACTATTACTTGGATTCGCCAATGTAAGGCTCAGTAGTTAGCATCATCGACGGCACACCATTGTTTGATTGGTAAGTTTTTTAATTTTTCCGTATTTTGACGTCAATAACGTAATTAATGTTACATTTTGATCCCGTGTGTTTAATATACGTATGTCATTTCGGTAATGCTCTATGTGATTAGCTCCTGTTGAATAAAGACAAACTAATGTAGTGATAAAACATGCTTTATAAGCCTGAACATTACCTCATTTTTATTCCCAAATATTATCGTAATAGAAAGTGGTCTCGTTCATTTTTCTATAGATTGTCATTTCGGTAATGATTCCACATTACCGCAATGACGTATTCATTACCAAAATGACGATTTTAATTTTCTGATGGGTTTCCTTTAAATTTTATTACAGCGGGTTAAAATTGAAAATGTCAAAAGTAAAAAAAGTTAGAAGATATAGAAATGCAAGTGAAAAACTGCAAGATAAACCAAGAGTCAAAAAATTTCGGCAGAAAATGTCTGAAGCTGATTTAGAGGAAAAACGGAGAAAAGACCGAGAACGATATCATAAGAAAAAATAACTGGAACTGATAATAAGTATAAAGAAATGTGAGGCAAGAGAAAAGCGTATTAAGCGGAAGAAGTGGAAAGTCGCAACAGCAACATACAGAAAAAAACAGATTTTGAAGGTAGACACAAGAGACTTGTTGATTCAAAATACATTATCATTATCGGCCAATGAAGAAATTCCTATAAATGTGAAACAATTAACGGCTAGTTCTAAAATAATGCGTGGTAGAAGGAAAGTACGGCGTGACCGAGCACAAGCATACAGACGTTTGTGCGCAGCTGAAGACAAAATTTTTAAACTTAAAAAGGACGTAGCTAAATATAGAAAACGGTTGTTAGACTGTCGACTCAAGCGATAAATAAAAAAAGTTGACACCAAACCCTGAAGTCAACCGAATGACTAGAGGCTATAAAATACCCGCTCAAGATAAAAAACGATTATTGTTTGGTGAAGTATTGGTACACTAGCTTGAGACTAATATAAGTAAAATAAATAATGAAAAGGAGAAGCAAATACTAAGAAAAGTAGTTAGCGGTAATATTTTGAAGAAATATCGTCTTATAGGTGAAGCAAAGACACTAACTAGCTAGAAAATGCATAAAAAGTTCCACGGCAGTGTTCAATTAACACAGTATAAAAGAAAGAAAAGAAACCAGAAATTAGGTCACAAAGCAAAAGAGACTGCTGTAAGATTCGCTGAAAAACCTTTACCTTTCATTTTTGGTATTAATATAGGCTTTTAAACAAAATAACGTACATTACCGAAATGACACTATGCATTACCGAAATGATATTACGCATTACCGAAATGACATTGTACATTACTGAAATGACTTCTTTAATTATAGAAATACCAGAAGGTTTTTCAATTTTGATCGCTGCTAACAACAGATATGCATACAATATGTACGTAAGTACAATATGCAACTTCTTTTATTTTAGAAAAAACATATTTTTATTTTTGAAATACATTTCACAAATTCTCCCAATACCTGACGCTTACCCTTATAACTTTTTTACTTTTGAAGGAAATATTACGAAACTTGGCATGCTTACATTTTTCGACGAAAGCTTTCTGATGACAGTACCAAACATGTTTTGCACCAAATAGATACCCAAATTATCATAGTCAACTTTTGATTTTCTTAAGGCCGCAATATTGGATTTTAATAGTATTCAAAAGAGCGAAAAATTCCAATTTCAACCATGTATTACACATGGGTAATCTGATATATTCATTACTAAAAATCGATCATTTAAAACTTTGTTACAAAAATCAAACTGCTGTGGACTGCTCTAAAAATCAAGTAGCCCTGTATATATAATCTAAAACCCCGGATATACCCAAATGGGTGTAGGGGTGTAAAATTATATTTCTTTGTAAACTCCTTCCATTCATTGCTGTTCATTGCTATCTGTCTAGACTCACTCCACTATTTTCCTTTCTTCTTTAGTATTTTTCCAATTGCACTATCCCATGTCTCTTTTGGTCTTCCTCTCCTCATTTTTCCCAGTGTTTTCGTTTCCCAGATTTTCTTTACTGGTACCTCCCTGCTCATTCAATGGGGATGCCCCACCATTGCAGTTTTCTCTGTTCAATGAATTCCCCCACCGAATCTATGCCAAGTTCTTCTCTTATTTTGGTAGTTTTCATCTCCATGACCTGTATTTTATTCTTATCTCTCTCTGCTAGTACCCAGGACTCGCAGCCAAATGTCAATATTGGTCTGTACACTGTCTTGAACACCTTTATTTTGTTTGCTTTTCAATTTCTTTCTTATTTATAAATCCCTTGCTCATTTCATAGTATGTCTTATTTGCTTTTTCAATTCTCTTATTAATTTAGATGTCTTGTGTCCCATTCTCGTGTAAGGTGACTCCTAGGTATTGGTACGTTTCCACTTGCTCGATCTTCATTCCTTCTATTTCAATATGTATTACTTCCTTTGTTATTGCTACAACCATTGTTTTAGTTTTACTTTTGTTCATTTTAATTTCGTATTTTGTCAGTACCTGTTCCATATTATCAAATTTTTATGCAAATGTTTTTCATTGTCTGTTAAAATTGTCACATCATCTGCGAATGCACATTCGGACACCTGCACTCTCTCCAGTTTTCAATACCCTACGTGCAATGCTCTTGTTCCCTGCTTGGCTTCCCTGATGATTTCGTCCATGTACGTAATAAATAAGAGAGGGCTCACCCACCTCCTTGCCTAACTCCTTCTTCAGTTCTGAATACATCTGATACATCTGTCATGTTTTTGCTGACTACACAATTGTCCGTTTCCTTATATATACTTTTCACCACTCATTGTTGTTTACATTTATAAACATACAATTTTGAATCTACATATTCAATCAAAAATTACAAAAATAATTTAATATTTAGTATCGTTACATGCGTAATAATTTTCTCGTTCCATTGATACTAAAACATTTTCTATGGATTAACCTGCCAAGCAGGAAATTGTAAAAATCGTATATCTCAAACTATATTAGTCATACTATATCTCAAACTGTCCTACATAAAATTTATTTCTGAAAATAATGACCGTCGCTAGTATCTTTAAACACTTAAAGGTTTTGGGGATGCTATTCCAGGTTTTCAGTGTTTCTACTTCTACATTATTTTCAATTGTGCCCAAATAATGGATCATTTTCAATAATTTCCAAAACATTTCTCAAATCTATAAACTTTTGTTTCCATATTGAACTTGATTGAAAATCAATCAGTTGCATTTCAATTTCATCTAAATTTAGCCGTTAAAATTTTTCGTTTATTTAAAGCCCGTGCAGATATAACGTTGACTATTTTTGTTACAAGGTCCACATCTTACAGTGATTTAAAACTTGCATTCACACATAAAACGTGCTGGTTTATAATGCAATTTAACCCCAGTATTGGATGTCCAACACGCTGGCCAATAACTGTATATTCTAAATTATTATTTTAGTATTTTCTAATTTTCTAGTCCTGTCATACTACGAGCACCGTCACTAGTTACTGATACAATCTTCAAAATATCTAATTCTCTTTAAGCCAGTGCATTTACAACATCGTTGCAAACATCTACTCCTTTTATTGTTGTTGCTAAAGAAGTTAAACTTCAATTCTTCTTTGATTTTATATCCCACACAATATCGAAGAAAAATTGCTAAGCGAGCTGATCCCGTTATGTCGGAACTCTCATTAATTGTATCTTCACTTTTTGCTGATCAGTGACATTTTCAGCCATCTCCAAGATTCTATCCTTTACCGTATTTCTAGCTAAAGGGATATCTTTTATTCTTTGAATATTTTTTTCTTTATTTTCAAAAATTTCGAAAAGAACTTATGCGGATTTTAATCAAGCTTCCTTCATATATTCCCCATCACTAAAAGGTTGAAATAAAACACACCACATACACATAACAATAATATACCTGCCACAATGTTTTAATGATTTCACCAGAACGCGCGTTATACTATGCGTGTATCGATTGACTAACGACTAAAGACTAAAGGCCAACACATAGACACAGTTGTACGCGAACGTATAATTGCTGAATTTGCAATAGTGACGGCTTCTTCCTTTATTTTCAGTCCGTGTTCAAGCGCCCAAATTATCTCAAAAATAATTGTCTCACTTTCGTATTAGGCGTATTATAGGAGTTTGTTTACATGTTTTTCTTTCTCTGAGGGCAAAATACGCTCGCGTGCATATGCGAACGTAAACGCTGCACCAGCAAATTTGCACGTGCCAGCTAATTTTTCATACGTGGCCCCTCTAGCACGTGTGCCCTAGGTTCGCCACCTCTGGGGTAGGTGGTACAAAACTTCCGCTGAAATCTAGATATCAATTTTATTTTGCGAAATAATATCTCTCATTCACTATCACGCTCTCATACTCATACTTATCTTTTCCATTCTCTCTTAACTATTTACGGTGTACTGTGAAATACAAGCGCCTTATCGCCCGTAATTCTCCCCAGGGAACTGCATCGTAAAAACGGAAGAGCCGTTTATCGCGGCTGTGGCATTCCGGCAGACGCGAAGCGACGCGACGCGACGTCTTGAATGTATTAACGTTAATTTTATAAACGACACGAGCAGAGCGAGCGCAAATAATTATAAATTTGTATTATCGCTCGTGTGAATAATTCATGGGTGGAGTCCATAGGCCTTGTGAGGGTGTTTGTTGGCGGCGTGAAATTTTGCATTTCACATTATATTACTTCAGTAACTTTGAGTGATGGTAAAACACGGGGGAAATATAACAGTTTAGAAGATATATTACCTATTATAATGAAAATTGAAGCCCCAACGGTAAACAATGCCCTCTATACTTCATTATAAAAATTTAAATGCTCTTAAAAAAAATATATATCGAAGTGCTATCAACAGTTGTTTTTAAATCCTGCTTGGTTTCACAACGACAATAAAGCTTGGCGCACATTGAGACGCAGGTGACGCAGGCACCGCAAGGCGGCGCAGTGCAGTTATTTTCGGAGCCAATAAGAATGGCAAGATCATCTGATCAAGATTTCGTATGGGGTGCGAAAATAACTGCGCTGCCCTGCGTTGCCTGCGTTGCCCCCGTCACATGCGTCTCAATGTGCGCCTGGGTTTAATGTTGCTTCTGCTTATAAATCATGTTAGAAAAATGTTCGCAAACAATGACATTTGATCAAAAATCAAAAATCCGAATACAACAGGCGTTATAGTTATTAACGTCATTAGGCCGATATGCAGCAAATAACGGACGCAGGTTGAAGTATTTAAACCGAGGCGAAGCGGAGCGTAGCGTAGCGCAGCCGAGGTTCATAAACTTCAACAAATTCTGTTATTTGCATATCGGCCGTGTGTCGTTCAAGATTTTTCGTAATACGAATATTTTAGCAATAACAGAGAGAGCTGATTTTGTTGTTTCATGACAGTAGTTTGAGAGTTGACGTTGGGATTTTAGTTAAAACAAATAAATGAGTTAGATTTTTATTTTTTATGACATATATAAACATTTTCTCTAAACTTTATGATGAATATGAATTTTAAATTCGCAGTTGCTGTTATCAAATATTTGCAATCCCTCAAGGGGAGTTTTAGCATCTACTGTGATCGCACTTGTCGATGTAGCTGGCTCAGATTTTTCACTTGCTGACGTCAAACTGAAGATGTTGTGGACAATGTAATTGATGCTTTCTCGGTATTTTGAAATAGTTGTTTAGTTATCTTTATTCTTTTGGAAACTGATTTTTCGATATAGCTTTCGCCACCGTCGATGATTCCCATCCTCCGAGCTCCTTCACTGACAGTAGATCACCTCCATTTTCCACTAGCATGGTTTCCGTCGATGATTCCCATCCTCCGAGCTCCTTCACTGACAGTAGATCACATCCATTTTCCACTAGCATGGTTTCCGACGATCTCCTAAAAGTATGTCCCGTGTACAGTTCCGGATTTTCCAATTTTAAGTACGTGGCATTTTTTGTAGGTACCGCTCCGATAGTATGAATGCCCAGAACTTGTTTAACGCATTTTCCTTTTCTATAACCGATGAAAAATCCCGAAGTACTCAGGCCAACACGGCGCAGATCGGCGTCTTTCTTATATGTATTAGCCATATGCATTAAAAGGAAGACTTTCCTTTGGAATCACAAACGCCCTACTCTTCTAATTCTTTGTATATCTTAATTTAACTTGAACGCTACTGTTGTTGTTTTCAAAATCCTCCACATTTAACGTAATTAATTCGTCACGCCCACAGGCTCCGAATATTCCGAACATTAATACAACCTAGGGAAAATAATCACAAAATTCACTTCGTTAAAAATAACAATAACAATAATTATTGTTTCTAACCTTTTCAAACAAGTAGGTGTCATCATCTGCCTGGAACAGAAACTGTAACTTCTTCCTCAGATAAAATCTTAGATTTTTTTTGTTGGTAACCTTCCGTCATTCGCCTAAAAAACATGAATAATTTGCCGAATCTGCAACAATACATAATATTATATATACCTATATTAGAAATATTTACACAAATAGTGACATAATGAAATTAATAAATAGCAATTAACAGATCTAGAATACGTACCTTGAAATATCAATATTTTCATGAACTTTTAATGCAAGTTTTAACATCGAAATCGTAGTCCACATAGATGTAGGAGAATAAATTTCGGATTTTCCCTTTACGTCGGCTAGTAGTACATCTTCACTCACCAATTTAATCTGTTTATTTTTGCGCCACTGTAGAAGATCTTCAAACTCTTTCTGGTATCGTTCCTTCGTTTTTTGGGCAGCAAATCAATACTCCAATATCTCGGCAGGAATTTCAAAGTTTTCTTTATCCTTTTTGATAGACCGGCAACTAACTATGCAACTATTTGCTATGGCCGACAGGTATCTGTCAGTCATGGCCTAATCAATTTTTAATTTGAATTGTTTAACCATGGTGGGCGTGCGTTCCCCTTAACGGCCGGCGTCTGTTAAGAATTCTTAACGACCGCTTACCGTTTAGGATAAAATTACAGCGCTTTTTTAGTTCTGATAAAACGGTATAACAGTATAGTATTACGAAAATAATTATAACTAACATTTGTGGTGATTTACATCTAGCCTACGATACATAATTTGTAATTCAATTTGATGCTTAAACTGCACGCATTTAGTTTCATTTTTGTTCCACGCGATAAATAATAATAATAATAATAATCCTTACTACTCCTCCACCTAATAAATACCGAAGTTGCCATAAACTGCTGAAAATACGAATTTACGATAGGATCCTTAAAGTCCCCAGTTAATTCCATTTTATTTTACCATTTACGGCCGCAGAAACGATTATTAGCGCTCTGGCGTCCTGAAATTTTATCTCCCATCAAACCAGAAGATTAAGTGAGCAGATCATTTTCTGTATAAATTGAGGCTCTAAAAGCTCGAAAGAACAGCGACTGATCATTAAATTATACATTGTTAGTCGACGAATAACAAAATAATAATAATATTCATTCGATTAGTAAATTGCTGGTTTATCAAAGGCTTTTGCCCGTATTTTCCGTGGTTGTGAAGCAGTTTAAAATTAAGCTAATCTGCATGCTTTTGGAAGCCAAACTGGAGAATTAAATTAATTGTTTGGCTTGATATTATGCAAAATATGAATTCATTTCCATATCTTTCATGATAGTAAAAATCTTAGAGATTGGTATCAATGAAGTTCAAGAGAGTAGTTCAGAGCGGCAGTGTGCAAATTGAAAATACCCATGTTAATTGCCTACCTCTGAGTAGGAGATAGCACATAAAGAAGAATACGTATAAATGCTCGAAAGAACAGCGACTGATCATTAAAATGTACATTGTTAGTCAACGAATAACAAAATAATAATAATACAATTCATTCGATTAGTAAATTGCTGGTTTGTCAATGGCTTTTGTCCGTATTTTCCGTGGTTGTAAACCTGTTTAAAATTAAGCCAATCTTCTTGCTTTTGGAAGCCAAACTGGAGCATTAAATTAAATGTTTAGCTTGATATTATGCAAACTATGATTTCATTTCGATATGACTAGCTGGTGAGCCCCTACCAACTAGACTTCCCGATAGAACCTTTCAAGATAAAAAAGTAAAGGCCGTCATTAACAAAGACATAAATACCAAAAAGGCGCCAGGATATGATCTAATTACAGGAAGAGTTCTACAAGAAACAACGAAAAAATGCCAAATATGTATAACGCATATATTCTATGCAGTACTGAGAGTGGGGTATTTTTCTAGCCAGTGGAAGGTAGCAGAAGTTATAATGCTACCAAAGCCCGGAAAAGATCCTACGGACATAACATCATATAGACCAATAAGTCTGCTTCCAGTACTTTCAAAAGTATTGGAAAAACCTATATTGAAAAGATTAAAACCAATACTGGAAGATAGAAATTTAATTCCCAGTCACCAGTTCGGATTTAGAAATCTGCATGGAACTACTGAACAAATTCACCGAATCGTAAAAAAAGATCTCCAACGATATAGAATGCAAAAGATACTGCTCGGCTGCGTTTCTTGATATAAGCCAAGCATTTGACAAAGTCTGGCACGCTGGTTTACTCTACAAGTTAAAAAATAATATACCACACCACTTTTTCCAAATCATAAGATCTTACCTATCCAACAGACACTTTTTGGTGAAACAGCAAAACGAGAATACAGATCTCAAAGACATCAATGCCGGAGTACCACAGGGCAGTGTTTAAGACCCCATATTATACCTATTCTATCCCGCAGACCCACCCACCACCAATATCACTACAGTGGCAACGTTCGCAGATGACACCGCTATACTGGCATCCCATCGAGACCCAGCAAAGGCCACAAGGAACCTGCAATTAAACCTACACAAAATAGAAGGGTGGCTTAAAACATGGAGAATCAAAGTCAACGAGAACAAATCAGTGCATGTAACCTTTACTACCAGAAGAGAAACGTGTCCACCAGTAACTATAAATAATACTCAGATTTCGCAAAAAGAAGAGGCCAAATATCTCCGACTATATATAGACCGCCGTCTAACATGGCAAAAACATATATTCACCAAAAGAAAACAAATGGGGATCATACTTAGCCGAATGTATTAGTTAATAGGTAGAAAGTCGCAAATGTCACTAGAAAGCAAGATACTACTCTAGCAATAGCAATACTGAAACCTATATGGTGTTACGGAATACAGCTGTGGGGAACTTCCATCAGCAACTCCAATCTTGAAATTTTGCAGAGGTTTCAAAATAAAGTACTACGCCTAATAGTGGATGAACCTTGGTATGTACCAAACTACGTCATCGAGCGAGACCTGCGAGTTCCTTCAATTAAAGAAGAAATAAAAAAACATCTCGAAAATTACCGAAGCAGACTATTCATCCACCCAAATAGACTTGCACAGAACTTAATGGACATCACAGGTGAAATCAGAAGACTTAAGAGATTGAAGCCAACAGATCTAACCACCAGGTTCAGCTAGCATCATTTAAATATCCATGCATCCATAACCAATTTAATCAACACTAAGAAAGAGAGTTATCAATGGATAACTTTCTACATGACACGAACTAAAAACACATAATTTACCTATTGTTATTTTATACAAATTGTAAATATTACTGGATTCAAATTTTAAAAAAACAAAAACGATACCTTTTATGATAATGAAAATCTTAGAGATTAGTACCGATGTAATTCAAGAGAGTTGTTCAGACCGGTAGTGTGCAAAGTGAAAATACCCATGTTAATTGCCAACCTCCGAGTAAAAGATAGCACATAAAGAAGAATATAGATAAACTATGCACTGCTAAACAACATCAGATACGTAGAGGACACAAGCAACTTCGCTGACAGTGTAGATGATTTACATATTGTGATGTTATTCAATAGATTTAATTTGTTATTTTGTAGCATACGTTACATAGGATTTTGTTTATAGAAAATTATACTGAATATATTAGATTTAGAGTATTTAGATATTAATAGGATTACTTGGGTAATCAAATAGGATTTGTATAGCTAGAATTATAATTCATTCAGGGCACAATTAACGTAAATTAATTGTAATGAGTCAGTAATATGTATAAAATTCAATGGAAAATTGAAACTCATCGTACAAAGACGTTCAAAATTCGTATAGAAGCAGAAAAATACAAGGATCTCGAATATCTGATTCAAATCACAATTGGAATTATGGTTTCACCGGTATATGAATAATTATAATTATAATTATAATTTGTTGATTCGTTGCCGTGGTTACAAACTGGAATCGGGTAGCAACTCGACAATTTACACGCTTATTTGGATCAACGTAGGCGGATTTTAACAAGCGAAAATCAGTTGTTTAACCGAGGTTTTAAAAAGGCTGAACGCCGATAAACAATCAGATTCGCTTTAGATCCCGGAGCATCCACGTCGGTCAGCAGAGAAAAAGAAAACATTTGTATTGAAACAAATATCATCGAATAATAGTTATTTACATTCACGCGTTATTCAAAAACAGTTTGATTTACGTTTTGTTTACGCGGATATAATCAATTTCGGGACAGTAATTATTTGCGTTCGAGCATCTGTAAACACTCGACGTGAACTAGGGAATCATTATCAACACGGAACAGTTGAAAGGAGTCCAAGAGGATTCAACGAAAACATCAACCCCAAAGACAATTCAGCGAGAACATCAACTATAGAAGAGGATCAACCGAGGACAGCTGGACTTTGAATCGAGGGAATTGGTGCCGACTTAATCGAATTCACTGGTTCGACATCTGCAACCAGGATTGCCGATCACCACTGCGAGTTGCCGCTATTCACCAGGAATATGAATATGAATGCCAGGTAGAATTTATTAAAATTACTACTCAATTAGGGAGTTAATTGTGCGAATTAGGAATTTAGAGAATTATTGTTATTAAATATTGATAGTGTTAGTTTGTTAATTAGTGATAGGATTTGCTTTCTATTGTCAAGCGTTCATTTTGTTTCATATTGAATTAGTGTAGTGTTTGTTTTGTTATCAATTATCTAAATATTTAATATTATAATAAATATTAATTAAAATTAATATTCATTGCCTGCCATCTAATTTATTTTGATCCCACTTTGGACCCTGAGAAAGGAAAAAACAAAATAATAAAATTCATAACAACAAACGTAAGTAACAATTTTATGATTCTTAATTATCAACCTAATAATAAAACTACGCAGTTAAGAGACTTAGTATAACAGCACATTTTTAAACACCCGAACGTGGGGCATTGTCTATAACGTAGCGTTTGGCAACCTCAACGTGGGGCAAATCATAGTTATTGTGTTAAAATAATTAAACCCTAACAATAACATAGCAATATACATACATGTCTCATAGATAGCAGGCACCAGTCAACGATATGGTCTTGATTTCAACCTCATGAAGACAAAGTACATAGTTATCAGTAAAATCCAAACTAATAAATAAATGTAATGTATTTAGAATGTAATGTATAATGTATAATGTTAGACAAGGTCGAAAGACCACATGGGATCGATAGCCCAATAAAGATTGTTTATATATATAAATCGGACAGAGTTTGGTATTAAACCTATGTATAAAGAATAAGAAATTGTATTATGAAGTGCATCAATATTTGAATTTGTACAACCTAAAATTTTAACCTGATATGTTTACAAACCTCACTAATTAGATACAGATTCACTTAACTGTGATGTTAATTGATCCTGTTGCTGTACTCAAGATATAATGTGGAGAAGTTGAAAGCATTTGGCTCGCCCTCCATAAATTGCGAAAGGACAGATTAGAACGGTTTGAATGGATAACGAAACTGCTATATGGATAACGAGACACTAATGGAATCCACGGAGCTTATTTACTTTGCATTAATTCGCCCTATAATGCCGCAATAGTTCTGTTCCTGAGTAGGCACAGCAATTAGCGATAATATACGTCTAATGGTTCTTTACGGTTAACGACAATAAAATCGCAACTGGCGAAATTCCAAACCCAGCCATTTAGCTCCAGCAACTGTAGTTTGTGGTTACTATTAATTAATAAACCAATACATTTGCTTCACAATTCCATATTCAGAGCAGGACGTAAACCTATCTGAATTTAATTTGAAGCTCGCCTACAGACGAGAATTAAAACGCGTGCCTGTTTAACGTTCCCTACACTTTCGGCGATTGAATGCTATGCTATATCAGGTGAAACTTTGTAGAAATTAATTGGAAAATATTACTGTGCGCCTGGAAAGGATTTGAGGGGTTGAGGCTCGTATCTGCTGATGAAGTTTGACGGCGGTCGGAACAGCTGCCCGTAATGCAGGTCGCTTTTTTGCGTGTGCACTTGCCAGGTCGCAAAATTATAAATGAAGCGCGCCCGGATTTCCCTGGCTAGTTGTTATAGCATTCGGAAAACTACAATTTATACGTATGCTAGACAGTTAAGTATACTTTTACGTTGAAATCTGACATTAAATGGGAAATAAGCATTAGTTTTGATATGAAATAATAGGAGTAATATATACATACATACAGACGCATACAAACGCTAAATAAAATGTGGTTATACGGGAAACACCTATGTATATTACAAAAAGATACGCAAAAATAATTACAATGGTCATTTATACTACTAGTAGTAATAGGAGTATAGTAGTATTTCTAATCTAGAATCTATTCATTAATCTATTCAAATTTATACTAGTGCTAATGATATATTTTTTTTGAGGATTTTTTTATTGATTCAATATATTTGATAATTGATATTGATTCAATAGTTAATTGATAGTTAGTGATAGTTAGTCAATATTGTTTTGAAGTGCTTAGAGCTCAGATTGTGTTTTTAATTAAACATATTAATAACATTAAGATACCCTTCAGGCAAATTTGTCAACTATGAGCTACACCATACACAACTTAATAATTATGAATTCGGCATACGTTGACAAATAACGGTATTACACCAGCACGCAAACAATTAAGAACTTGCACCCACGCAAAACAATCTGAGCTGGGAATTCGCGATCCACTAACTTACGCCCCTCCTGAATGCTGCAAGCGCCAGTTGGCGCCGCGCCTCGTTAATTCCCAATTGAACCCGTAACCAAACCTAATAAAGAATTTCTCCCGCTTCTCGAGCGCTCCAGGGTTTCCCTATCAATATCGTCCTGGATGTGCCTCATCGATGCTCCAATTTATTTGCATCGCCCTTTTACGCCCAGTTTGGCTGCGGAATTTTATCATCCATATTGTTGCCTGGCATGTATTTTCATCCAGATGCGATTCATCTATTTTGCATTTCATTTAGTGGGTAAATTTGTTACTGGAAAAAAACATTCGGACGACTGTGCATGCAAATATTGTGAAATGCATAACATCATTAAAATTTCCTATCCAGAAGATAACTAAAGAATATAATCAGTTGTATTGAGATAGATTGTATTGAGATAAAGATCCTTTGTTTTATTTATACAACAATTTTACCATGTCTCGTAATGTGTCCACATATTTTAATTTTATCGGTGTGTCATGCACTGTTGTGCGTAATGCTATTAATAATATTAAGTCATCCAGTTCCAGAGACATATATGATTTCAATATTAGTATGATTCGATCAATAGTTGACCTGATTGTGCTTCCTCTCATGACACTGATAAATCAATGCATAGAATCCTCCACCTTTCCGGACTGCCTTTAGGTTGCTAAAGTTGTTCCTATTTTTAAGACAGACGATGTAAATGAGCCAAGCAAACAGACCCATTGCATTAACACCAATTTTACTTAAAGTTACTGAAAAAGTTATTCATTAACAACTGTATTCATATTTTGAGGTATGACAACTTTTCATGCCACAACAGTTTGGCTTTCGAAAAGGTATGTCAACGAATGATGCAATTTTACTTCTTACTTCTAAGTGCTTGGTTGATTTCGATGACAGGAAGTATCAACAGGCGGCTTTTTTGGACCTGTCAAAGACGTTTTATCAACTGAAGTGAAGTGAAGTAAGCCACATATATGATTTTGGAACTCGCTCATCTCCTTTCAGGGCATGACCCTTTGCCAACAAAAATCATTTATCGCAGAGGTCCAAAAATGCGTTATATAACAGATTTTAGAGCGATATTATTTCGTCAACTCATAATGTAATAGTTAAAGATATTATATCTCAGTTGAATGGAAGATACATTTCTTTGATCGCAGAGGAGACATCAGACTGCGGTCATCATGAACAAGTATATGTTTTTATAAGATTTTTTTACCCCTCCGTTAATGCCTCAGTAGAAATTTGTATAGGTTTGTACAAACTAATGTCTGCTAATTTAGAAGCTATTTTTAATGCTTTAAATGAGATCGTTCAGTCTTTAAAATTACATTGGAAACAGGTAATAGCTGCAATAGCTTCCAGCAATGACTGAACATATTTCATAATAATATATGTTCATTGCTATGCTCATTATTTAAACTTAACCCTGGTTGATTCTTGTTACTCTCACTCAGACAACAAATTTATTTTGATATTTTTGGAATTATACAGTTTGCATATTCTTTTCTTGAAGGTAGACATGCAGTTTTGGAAAAAAAATAGCTAAACGCATCAATACTTCACTTAAAACATTAAAGTCAGTATCAACAACGAGAAGGTCTTATAGGCCCGAGGCAGTTACTGTAGTCAAAGAAAATTAGGAATTTCTAATCAAAACACTCGAAGAAGTAATTGAGACCACAATAATCAATTATGTTAAAATAAAAGGCAAAAGTTGACTAGGTCTGTTTACATATTATCACTCCTATTTTAACAATGATCCTTAAAGTAAGCAAAGCATTGCAGATGGAAAATTTCAACTTAATACTTACACTGTGCCCGAAATTTAAAATAAAGTTTGCAATCAATAAGATCTGATGAGTTTTTATGACAAAATTCACATTGAAGTCGGGGTAATGTGCATGAAACGGAATATTACAATTCTGGAAATAAGACGACGAAACGTTTCCCGTAAAAGAGACAAAAACTGGATACATCAACATGAAATTTAAAACAAAAAAGGTGATATTAATAGTTTTTTTTAGTGTTCAAGGCGATCAAATAGATTAACATGGGTCTCCAAACTTTTTAGCCTAAGGGCCACACTAGCTTCTCTACTAAGTCCCAAGGGCCAAGACCTAGCTAAATTTTAAATTTTACAATGTAAGTAAATCAAGTAATCAAAATAAACTATGGATTGGTGGTGCTCACGGGCCGGTGTTGGCCCGCGGGCCGTAGTTTGGAGACCCCATAGAATGTTACCTTTGAGAGTGCATTTAAATTCATCGAAAAGATAATCAGCAATTTTATCGTCGCATATAATATAAAATCTGAATCAATCTTCACCGTTTTTACTGCTAAATGAATTTAATTATTTGAATGATTATAAACGTCAGAAACAAATACATAAATGGTTATTGGCATAGAAGTCACAGTCTAAATAAACGATAAAATTATATTTCAACATGAGGTAAAGAGTAGATACAATGCAATTTTAACAGTGAGGATTAAATAAAATAAATTTCTTGTACGTATTTCTAGATACTCTTATTTCCGGAGTTGATAAATGCTTTAGTCAAGAAATCACTCAGATAATAGAGTGTCTAGGTGAACTACTACACTTAAATTATAACTTTGATCTAACTTTAGGCCCGTATCTATAGTCCGTACTTGAGCAGTACGGCTAATGTCGTATATTTGCGTATATTTGGTTGCGTTTCGTGCATACTCGTTTATATGGAATATGCATCGAAATATACAAACACATGCTCATGTACGGAATATAGATACGGGCCCTAGGTACTTGAAAAAAAGTTTGGAATAAAAAAGGTGAACTAATCGCAGAATGCAACCTTATTAAGGCTGATTCATAAATTTCTTACGCGACGCAACGCTACACTATGGCAATGCAGCGTATTGGTGCTGTTGAAAATGCCCATAGCGATAGCATTGTCACAGCGTAGCATTGCGTTGCGTAAGAAATCTATGAATGGGCCTTTAAACATGATGAATACATACCTAAATGAAATTTGGGTAATATAAATTAGTATATTACTTGGCTAATTGATTCTGACCTATTTAGAATAAACAATACTTTCATTACAACTTTAATGCATTTTTCTGTTATCTTTATCACAAGCTGCTCGTGTGAGGGTTAATTTTTTGAGAAGGTTCAAGTAAAATCAAAATTAAGAAACAGCATGTCACAGGAGAGATTGCCTGCTGGACACTGCTTTTTGTATTTATTGAGCAAGATAAAACAAAAAATTATCTACTTCTTTGCAAAAATAGTGTCACAGTAAGCTTTTGTTTTTATGTCAAATAAAGTTTCAGTTTTAAGACATGGTATGGTTATTTAGATTTACTTCCCTTAAGAACTTCGCCCTCCCTTAAGAAAAAGTCTGTGCACGCCTATGTGTACAATCGGCATTGCTCGGCGTCCCTATTGGTGTCCCTCAGCGTTCTATTTTGGGACCCCTATTATTCTTAGTATATGTTAATGATTTTTCATCTGCCATGTCGAGTGATGTAGTAATGTATGCCGTTGACACGGTTTTGCGAAGTTCAGCTAATGGTCTACAGGAGAGCGAAGAATGCATTAGAAGGGCACTAGGGGTAGCCAGTGTTTGGTTTTCCTCAAATAAACTAAAACTCAATGAGTCAAAAACTGTGCATATGATGTTCTCCTTTAGGGCTCTTATATTAAATACTGAATTTTCAAAAAGTGCAAAATACTTAGGCTTACACATTGACGATCATTTAAGGTGGCATGTTCACGGTGGGAGACTGGCATCAAAATTGAATAGCTCTATTTTTGTGTTGAGAAATTTAAAGAACAATGTCTCTGCGGATTATTTAAAAATTGCATATCATGATCGTTTTCAAAGCCGTATGACAAATAGGCTAATGTCTTGGGGTCACTCAAAAACGGTGTGGCAGAGCTGCGCTCGGAAATTTATTTTACCTGAAAGTATGGGTATAGGTGCGCTTCAAACCCAGCCATAGTCCCAAATGGGTGGGCATAACTGCGCTTCTACGCTAATCCGCCAACTCCACGGGGGATCTGCAAAACTAATCAGATTGAAATATCAGCAAAACGCAGATATTTTAATTCTGTTTCTCTGAATGAATCGACATACTTAATATTTAATCTTTAATTTAGTTTTTATATATGGAAAAGCCCATTTTGACACTCTTCGGAAACAAACGAAAAGTCAGTTTAATAATAGTAAACATTTATTTATATCACAAATGTTAGTCATAAAATCATAATATTAATATACATACATAACACAAAAAAATTAAAAATAATAGCAGAAATTAGTCATAACAAGGTACAATAATATATGCATAAAAATAAAATACTAATTAACATCACATGAAAAATTAAATTCGTGAAAAGTGATAGGAAGCAGTTCGTATAAATTGAAACCTTTCGATACCTCCAACTTTATACTGGTCGACCAGTAAATTTAATATAGAAAGTTTTGTGGTGTATTTTTTTTAAAATTGTTTTCGTCAAATATACGCTCTTAATTTTTATACACGTTTCATTTTGAAATTCTTTTAGAACCTCAACAAATCTGAAAATATTCTGAATTCGGGCAAGTGATAAGATTAAAAAAACATGAAGTATTACAACTCATTGAGAGTCAAGTTAACGTAATGATCCTCTTCGTGGGGGGTGCCAAAAGGTCACTTTCATTTTGGAGCGCAGCAATGCCCCGACAATTTTAATCCCTTTTTACGTAAGGGATTATCTTAGGTGCAGGAGCGCAGCTCTGCCCTGCCCCTCAAAAATATTAAATTCAATATTTTCATTGCAGCGTAGAGCAATTCGAGTTATCGTTGGTGCAAACTATCGAGACGATTGTAAGAACTACTTTGTAAATTTAAAAATACTTACCCTGCCCTGCTTTTATATACTAGAATGTTTCATGTAGTCAGAAAAAAAATTAAACTTATACAACTTGCATAAAGATAATCACCAGCATGACACACTTACGAAAGACAATGTGTATCCTATAGAAAACAGACTAGTACGCACACAAACAAGAACAACTTTCTATGCAATTAAATTCTTAAACGCGCTACCACAGTGTGTGCGGCAACTTGACGTAAACGGTTTTAAATCTCAAGTGAAACTAACTCTATTGCGCGAAGCATTCTATACATGAAGCGAGTTTGAAATATATGCAGGGAAGGACTGGAACCAGAAAAACTAGATTATAGGTTTTATTGGATTTTTTTCCTTTGATGTAAACTATTACTTGTATGACCGTTTTGATTTTTTCGATGTGTAATTTAATTTGACCTGTCTAAGATATACTAGTGTCAGAAGCTTGTATTTCCTTTATTATCCTATACGAACTATATTATTACTAATAATACATCAAAATTAAACGTCATATTTTATTAACTTTTACCGCAAACTTATTCTTTAGAATAATAAAAATTAAAGCCACAGTTGTGGTAAGCAGCACCTTCTGATGGTGAATTATTTGTATTATTTTTCTACTCCCACATTAATAAGTTGTCCATTACGAACAAAAAATCATGGACCTGGAAAACAATTCAATAAAACCTTATTATAAGAGATCAATGAAAGAATCTGGGTATGCAAGTACCCAACCAATGTGCCAAAACATTCACAATATTTGGAGTCACGTTGAATACACAGGGTATTCTGAAACAACTAAACAACTTTGTTATTTTCAAATGGCTATAACTCTTTTTTTTAATGGAACACTATAAATACCACTTTGGCCCTGACCAGCTGAGTGAAGACGGCATGTGTAGTCCTTCGGCCTTAACTAGTTGAGGGTGCGGCTCCACGTAATTTAATTACAAGGCGGTAGGGTGAACTCAGGAATAGTAAATTTAAATTACGAAAAATTATCCCACAATAAAGCGTAAATTTATTGAAACAAAAATATAAGAAATGGTGATCGTACAAAACAAACAAAGGCCGCAGACGATCTATGCTGTGGCGCAGATTCCGCAATTACGTTCAATGCAGTCGGGTGTATATATAACGCGCGTGCCTCGAACCCCGTAATCGCGATACGTCGGCTGGGTCGACAACGTGCCCTTATAAGTTAAATTTACAGAGAAAAGGGAAAAGATAGCGCAATTGGCAATTAAAATAAGGTGAAAAGCAAAGTCACAAAAAAGTAATTAATAAAATGGTTGGTCCTATCTGTACGATTCCTGTCAGTCTCGGGTGAAGGGGAAGGGCTCCTTCGCCCTGCTCACCGCACCTCGTGATGTGGGTGTGTCGGGTGTGATGTGGGGTCGTAGCCAGCAAAATAAAACGGCTTAAAGATAGGAAGATATCACAAGGGCTCATGAAGTGCTTTGTAAAATCAAGAGCGCTAATGCTTATCTAAAGATCTAAAATGGCCGATAAGTGGTGAATTGAGATCGCCTTGACTGATTTGATGCGGGATCCTTAAAACAACTAGCTGGCCGCTCACTTTAACAAAACGCTTAATGGAAATCGCAATCCCGGTAATTTACTGGCTTCATCACAGACAGAAACTTCGACCTGCCAGCGTGCGACACATTTCTCAATTACAGTTTCGCGAGCTACGACGCTTGATATCAAGAAAGGTGGGGTGGGGGATCTAATTAATTAGCTTGCAAGGGCGCCATCGTAGACAGCCTTACGATTCCGGTCACGCGCCAAAAATAAAACGTTACAAATTTCAGTGACATATATGAGGAATGTGGAATATCACATCTGTGGAATGTCAAGTCAAATATAATTCGAGGTCTGATTTTTACTGCCTGGCAATGCCCGAATTCCTCTCAGCTTTATACAACGCGATATTATTAGATCGTTCCTTCGAGATTATGTCATTTCAATCAATGGTCGCATCAAGTAGCAATCTTTAAGAAAATAGGACTTTAGGACCATTAATCAATCAAAAAGTAAAATTCTTAAACAAAAATCATGTTCTGAAAATTAAATTAGACAGATTACGTGCTTTTTCCGGTGCGGCCGATGCTAGGATGTATTTGAAATGAGAACAACTCAGCTGTTTTTGTTTGCTTGACCTAGCACAACTACGGTTCATAATTCATTAGTTCTGTTCGTTACGGTTCATTGTAAATTAGTGAGATTATCTCATACTCTATACATACATGCAAAATCCATCCCTCTTTTATCCATTGGGTGTCGAGGTTTTGTCCTTTTAACCTTTCGTATTGTCATTGACAGACTTCCGCTATTCACTTCTGTTCGCACTTTTTGTCTTTGCTTCCTTAAAATCTATACCGCTGTTTTTTTAAACTTTCGCATATTGTTTCATTCCATGTTTTTGCAGGTCTAACTCTCCCTCTTTTTCCAACCGGTCTTGCTTCCCATATTCTTTTTGTAAGTCTTGTTTCCTTCATTCTGTTAAGGTGCCTCAACCATCTGAGTTTATTTCCCTCTATTTTCTATTTTATCGGTGCTACCCCTAGGTTCTTCCTAATATCTGTGTTTCTAATTTTGTCCAGCACTGAAACACCCTCCGTTCTTCTCAGATACTTCATTTCGGCTGCTTGTAGTTTGCTCTCTTGTCTTTTATTTGTAACCCACGTTTCACTTCCATATGTGAGTGTTGGAATGTATATTGCGTCAAACACCACTATTTTAGTTTTCTTGGATACTTCCTTGTTATTTAGGAACTTAGTTCTTAGACTGTGGCACACTTTCGAGGCTGCTGTTACTCTATTATTAATTTCACCTTCCAAACTACCGCTCTCTTCTACAATCGCTCCTAGGTAATTGTATTGCATTACTTGCTCAATTTCTTTGCCTTCGATTTTTATTTTTAAATGTCTTCCCCTCTCCTCTTTTGCAACTGTTATCACTTTCGTTTTCATTTCATTAATTTTTAGGTTAAACGGGGCTAGTTGTTTCTCCAGAATATTTATATTGTGTTGTAGATCCCTTTCATTCTCTGCAAATATCACCATGTCATCTGCAAACGCGCATATGTTAACGCTCACTATCTGCATGTTTTTGTATCCGACACAAAGTTTCTTCATCTCAGGTACTGATTTTTTTATAACTTTATCCAGTGCTGTTATGAAAAGCAGTGGGCTTAGTGTCCCCCCTGTCTAACTCTTTCGTTTGTGGTAAATATTTCCGATGTCTTGTTTCTTGTTCTCACATAATTTTGATTCTTATGGTAGATATTCCTAACAGCTTCTTTTAATTCTTCTCCTATTCCCAATTTTTCCAAGGTCTTCCAAATCATTTTTCTATTTACTCTATCAAATGCTTTCTCCAAATCTATATAACACATTAATACTTCCTTATTGCGTGCTCTGTATATTTCTATAACTTGCCGTATGGTAAATATATGATCCTGAGTACTCCTCCCTCTCCTAAATCCACTTTGGTTCTCCTCCAATTCCTTCTACACCCTTTCTCTAAGTCTTCCTTCAAGTATAGTTTCGTATATTTTTCGCGGTACCGATAATAAGGTTTTACCCCTAGAGTTCTCACAGTTCCTTCTATCTCCACCTTTGAATACTGGTATAATTATGCCATACTCCCAATCCTTGGCTACCTATTTTCCCTTATACACGATTCTAACTATTTGATGCAATTTTTCGAACCCGATGACGGGTAGATTTTTGATCATTTCTGCTGTAATTTGATCGTGTCCCGCAGCTTTTCCTGTTTTTGTTCTCTGTATAGCATCTGTCATTTCCTGTTCAGTAATATTTTCCCCATCTTTTAACTCACTGTCTTCGGTTTTGTTGTTGCTGCCCTTTGTCTGTGTCAGATTTTCCTGTTTTTCTCCTATATTCCTTTCCACTAATAGTTCTTGGAAATGTTCTTTCCAACTTTCCAAGACATCCTCTTCTTTTACTAAAATTTCCCCTTCTTTATTTCTTAATAGCTGTAACGAGCTTGTCTTTCCTTCCTGAAACTTTTTATAACCTTGTAGAACAGCTTTTGGTTGTCTCTTTTATTCTCCTCCATTTTCCTCCCGAAATCAATCCAGCTATTCCTCTTTGCTCCGTCTACTGTTTCTTTGGCCCTTTTTCTTTGTGCCTTGTACCTGTTGTTTCTCTGCCGTCTTTGTTTCCAAGTATTCATTCTACCTATTCTTTTTCTCCTTTATCTCATACTTGACTTCGTCTGTCCACCAGGCGGTGTGTCCACCAGGCATGTGCCGCATGCCTCTCTTGCTGCTTTCAATACAATGTTTTTAAATAAATTTCTGCCATTTTTCTTCTTGGTTGTCTCTGTTTCCTTACTAAATTCTCTGCTAAGTATTTCCCTGTACTTTTCCTGCACGTCTCGGTCTTGGAGTCTATATCCTTTGATTTTTTTCTTGTTCGGGTTTGCTTCTTATTCCATTGTCCCTCTTTGCTTGCGATGCCTTCTTGATTAAATCTACTACTAATGGGTGGTGGTCGCTTCATATTTCCGCACTTCTTCTCACTCGTACGTTGGTTATTTTATTTTTGTTTGATTTTTCTGTTAGCGCGTAATCTATTATTTCATTTCATTTCTTGATGCCATCACCCTCGTGTATTTGTGACTCTATTTATGTTGGAAAAACGAATTGGTTATGATCAGGCTATTCTCCATGCAAAACTCTACTATTCTCTTGCCATTCCCATTAAGATGTTCTTCTCCATGTTTCCCTATGACACCTTCATATCGTTCTACCCTGTTCCCAACTCTACAATTTAAGCCTGCCAAGATATAAGTCTCCACATCCGATTTTTCATACATGCTTTGCATCTCCTCCCAGAACCTATCTTTAATTTCTTGTTTTTCGTCTTCATTAGGGCCGTATTCTACAATTACTCGGTATTTTAATCATCTTCCATTTCTATTATGATGATTCTTTGTGAGATGATTCTTTCTTATATTCCATAACTATAGTAATCCTATGAATTTTTTTGTTCATACATTTGGTTACTATGGTAGGGAGCAGATAAATTCAATTAGGTCCATCGCGGTTAATGATTGTTATAGTTGCAATCAACTGTATATTTTAAAAATTGCCACCAACTTAATCTGGTCTCGACTGTCTCTTCCTATATGCGCAACATTCTAAATTTTGACATCAAGGTTATCAAGCTGCTGTTATAATTTGTGATGTTATTCATGTAAATCTTTCCAGTTATCAGAATGCAGACGACACATAACGAAGAGACTGAATAACTTAAGGGAGCTCCATATATTCAGAGCAGCGTAAAATGAAGCTGTACTGTCTGACAAATAAGTATACGATAATAAAAGCTGCAGAGCAGTCTTTAGTCTACAAAATCAGGAGCTTAACCCTCCCCGGAACAATTTGTATCCCCCGCAATTTATATCGTCTGGAAGTTTTCGCTTTCTAAACAAAATGCGCCTTATTATTAATTCAAAAAAGCGGGCGATTTAAGGAGCTCGATCGATCGCTTGAATTACGTACATATGTATATGACGTACACTGTCACGGGAGGGTAAATAAATGAAGGCCCATTTGGAAATCGAAGATGTTATAAATAATTAAATGAGTTTCCAACGCGGAGCTCCCTTCTTACTTATTGCCTCTCGTTGAGGAAAACACGATTGACGGGTGACTGGTACGTGGGTTATCATCTACATTCTACACAATACGAGGCGAACACAAAATATAAGCGGAAATGGTTAATAACCATAACGTGCCTCGCTTACCCAACACCCTACCCGTTCTTTGTAAATAATTAAAACCCAAGCGTGTTATGTCTGACAATGTCTATAACGCCATTACTTGGTGATAATGTAAATTCAATTACGCTGGGATTTAATGGCCTTATGGGGGTGGACGGACAGCCAATTGCAATTGTTTGTTTTAATTAAAACTGGATCCACGTCCCTCCGTATTTGAGAAGTTGGAACAGAAGAGTGTTTGCCTTTTCCGAAGACTTCACGATGTGGATATGGCATGGATTTTAAAGTCATGCCAACCTCGTGTGGATATGTCACTACAAATTTAAGCTTTGTCTGTACCTAAAATCTGATTTGCATTTATTCAACTTCCGCATCTATGATTCTTAAGAGGGGATGCATGGAGTTGCTACTATATAAGAATTTATACTGACGCCGCGCAGATACAGCAAATTGGGAAATCGACGCCGCGTCTTTTCACGTCAGATGTTCTCATTGGTTGAACACGAACGGTAAGAAAATAAGTCACGTCACACCGCATTTGGAAGACAACGAAGAAGTGGTTGATTACAAAATTCCGAGCTAATTCTAAAATTAGAATTAATTTATGCGTAGTCACGTATAAGGGAGCATATTCTGCTTCTCCTCAACCATTATTTTTCAAATAATGTCCAGATAAATTTTCCAGATAATGCTTATATTGCCACTCATTCTAATTATACACAACACCGGGCTTGCTCTCCTAACTCCACACACACACACCGATTAAACAACTTACAGCAAGTTGGTCGCCTTTGCAGGCTCCGTTCGTGCCTTTTCTGTGATAACATCCAGGAAATTCGGTTGTCTCTCCCGCCACGTGGCCCACGATGTCCACTGCTACCGAAGTTTCCGCTCATCCGGTTAACCGGCGATTCGTTAATTCACCACCCTACCGACGCGACGTGTTGAAACGTTCAGAACAGTTACAAGGGTAGCCACAAAAAAACATCCATACAACAGGATGGAGAGGCAAACGCGTTGTTCGACTAATTGCATGACACGTGCAGACCCATGAACTGAGCGAACCGCGAAGTACGGTATCTCTGATCGCCTGATGAATCATTCAGCTCCAGCTTGTGCTGGCTGGTCAGGAGTGGAATTCAATTACTCGAAATAATTAAAGCGGCATTGTGTTATCATGAGTTTATTCAGATTTGTATGATTTGAGTGTAGCTTACTTACTAACGAATTCATTCTAAATGTATATCACCATCGCGTCCAATTAATAGCTATTGATTTTAGTTTTTTATATAAGATCTTATCCAATCTTATCTTATTCCAATCAAGCACGAGGTATTAAATTAATTCGCGAGTTGTTATATTTTCAACCGTCGCCGCCTTCTGAGTACTGTACATTTGTTCACAGTCTAACTATTGGTTTGCAGTTGCCATACCAGCATTATATTTTTAATTTTTAATTTTAGTTTTTATTAAGTTCTCGTATGATTGCCTGCATATACGATCTCAATTACTCTCATAGCCGATCAGTTAGAGTGTTTAATTTTAATATATCTATCATAATTTATGTTGTCTCCGCCCGCTGTAGACGTACGAAGATGATATTTCGCCGTGGTGCAACAGTGTAAACTGAGCTGTATCTCAAGATACAGCTTAAGATCTAGATACGTCTTGGAACATACTGAAGAAACAGTTCGTACGTCCCTCGCGTCACTATGGTGAGAATAGAATTCGCCTTTCGGCGGTTGCGCGAGGTCAATATATTCACGAAAGTATGATTTTAGGAAAGAATATCCCTAAGTAAGGGATATTCCTTCTTAGTATTTGTAATTTATGGTATTTTAATATTAATTTCTTGCGCCCGGATATTATATCTCTCGGGAAATTAGCTATCGAAAAGTTGGCTGTCGGTATGTTCTCTGTCGGGAATTTGACTGTCGTAATTATTACGCTAACCCATTTAATTATACAGTGCATTAAGAAATTGCAGCCTGAATGGCTACAACGCAAAATGAAAGTAGGCTAACTAACTAACAAAATCTCCGAGGGTTTTGGCTAATTAGCTCGCATATAAAGGGTGACTTTTTTCTCATTTTAATCATTGGGATTTCGGAAACCATAAGACATAGAGATTCGGTTAAATGAGGAAATAGTTGTCGTTTTAAGAGCTTATGCAAGATATGCTATTGTTTTTTGAAAAAAGACCATAGTTTTTCAGTAATAATATAAACTTTTTTTTTTTAAATGTCAGTCATAGTTGGTTTAGACATTTTTAAAAAGTACAGCTTAGAAAATTAACTTTATGAAAATTATTACTTACTTTGACAAATATACACGATACAGGACTATTTGTATTATTGATAGGAGCAAAAACAGAGTTTCCATGTAATTTTTTTTTCTCAAAGCCAACCTTGACTGCGATTTAAAAACATTAAGTTTGTATTATTACTCAAAAACTATGTTTTTTTTAAAGTATTATGTGAATAAGGTCTTGACATAACAACTCTTTCCTCGTTCAACAGAATCTCTATGTTTTAAGGTTTTCGAGATCCCAATGCTTAAAATGAAAAAAAAAACTCAGCCTGTATATATTTTTTAATCTCCTGAAGTTGCGAACTTTTGCAATATTTTTGTTACATTGTTCACATTTTGGCTTAAAATTGACCCTGAAAGTTTAATAATTTTCACAATGTAATGCTAATTTAATTTAGTTTATTACTACTACTAAATTTAATGATAAAACAAAATAAAATAAATAAAATGAAATAATTTAGAGCCAGTCCAACCAACATCGAGATAAATTCGTACGACATAGTATAACCCTTTTCTGTGTGTTTCATCTAATCTTTTTATCAAATTCATTGGAAAACTTAGCATACAATTTAACTTTTTTTTATTAAAAAAATGAACTAAATCCGAATTACATTGCGAGCTAATATATAAAAAAGTATTTATTCTTGTATTTTGTGTTTATTTTTCTCAATGGAAACAAAAAAGTAAAAAAGTAAACATAAAATTATAAATTAAAAAAAAATTAAACAAAAAAAAAATTAATAAATCTGTACCTGAGAAGCATTAGGATGTATGTGCAATATATGCAGAAATGAGGTAAAGTGTATAGGTGTATTATTTTTTATACATTTTAATAATAATAATAATAATAAATAATAATTTATAAAACATAATTTTATTTGTGTTAGTTTGCACTTACACAGGTCAAAAATAAAATAAAAAAAATATACAATGGGCATAAAAACATGAAATATGACAAAATACAGCTAATGTATAAATAAAATAACTTAATTAAACTTATAAAACTACACATAAATAGGTACTAAAAACACAATATCCAAGAGCACAGATCTATTTTTTTTTAAATGAACAAGACATGTATTCCTCAAATGTCTAGAAGGCGCCTTTAATTAATATTTTATAGGTAAAACATAACATTTAATGCTAAAAGTAACAAAAATTAATTAAATTTACTTTATAATAGTTGGGAGGTAAGGGAGGTTGCGGAAGCACCGCAAAACTGCACCTTGTTGCCTTTCCTAAACATTTTATTCTTTGGACATACATCCTACTGCTTCTCAGGTACAGAAATAAATGTAGAAATTTTTCATTTCTTCTATTCTGACTAATTCGATATATACTGACATTGAAAAACTGGGTAAAAATACAATAAATGTCACAAAAACATCGCAAAATGTCTAAAAATTAGCCTAAAAACATGCCAACTTCAGGAAGTTATAAAAACAAAATGCGAGCCAATATAGCAAATCCTCGTGGAGGTTTTGTTAGTCTGTTGGCCTAGTTAGGGGTTGGAGGTATTTGGGATGGAAGCGATGACCCGAAAATTGTTGCACAGTGTTATAAGAAAAGCGTCAATAGCTACTATTACATGGGAGCAAAGTGCATCATTTCCTCCCGCGGATATTTGATGCCCGACATGAAGCGGAGGGCATCAACATCTAAGGAAGGAAATGGAATTTCGCTCTCGAGTAATACATATGATTTTTTCTACGACCTATTGCAGTGTTTTGCATAAATACTATATGTACTTGTGCATGACAATTAAAATACCAAATGTAAACATAAAATATTTAGAATAAGTATATTGTTAAAAATCAAAGTATACAAGGAACGTACGATTTTTTATAAATAAAAATAATACGAGGCTTATGTCGCACGTTGAATGGATTTCGGCTACCATTGTTGACCGGTTGAATAAAATACATAATGGATTTGATACGTTTATTAAACCGTATGCGTGATTCGTAGGAGATTATGTTGAACGTTTTGAGCTTATTAAAATAAATGTGAATACATACATTGTAACGGGGTATGTAGCTGGTAAGTTTTCGTCTTTCAGGGAATATTTTTGTAGTTCTCGCGTGCTAAGTATATGTACCACAATTACCCAGCCTTGGCTGGCCGCATTTTCACTATATTCGTTGAAAATGACAATGTCAAATTTTGATTGATGTGCGACGGATGTTTGTTGTATTTTAATATTTAATTTTAGATGATTGAAATTGTTCTAGTCGTAAAAAGATTGTATATACATCACGGTTATGAATACTATTATAGTCTCGTGTCATGTAACCCTCGGCGCTATCAATAAAAGAAAACCATACACTATTATCATAGCTATTTAATGTTTCTATTCTAAGTATTATTGTAGGGAGGCAGAGTTGTTTACCTCCCGCATATGAGGGAGCCAAAACTGTTTGCTGCCCATGGGAACTTTGCTCCCTCATATGAGTGATGAACGTGTGTACTTTATATTAAGGGAGTAGAAAAAATATATTTTTCACAACAATTTTCTCACGAAAAACAAAGACTGTTTTTGTTACAAAATTAAGTTTTGTTTAAGTTAAGTTATTCATTTTGACATAATCCCAAAGGCTTCATTATAAAATATTCTATACAACTGTTAGTTAATAATTATATTATGCATACGACTGTTAAACCAAATTTTAAATTAACTTTCTTCTCGAGTCAAGTGTCCTACGAAATTTTGTTTCATCCAGTTAACCTCTCCTCTAACTTTTATTAAATTATTTTCAATTGTTAATAGTTTTAATTTTTTCTAATATTTGTTATTAGTAGTCACTTTTTTGTTCATTTTTTTACAAAACCTTTTTCATTATAAGTGTTACAAAAATTTGAATTTCCGATTTAAACAGATGTAGAAGCATTAAAAACAAATAATTAAAATTATAGCAAGATAACAATTTCCCCTTAAATTTCATCAATATCTTCCTCCCCTGCCAATTGGTTTTCTTAAAATTTTAATGAATTCCTCTCCCGTTCGAGTACGTTAATCGATTAACCGTCTCAGTTATAAATATATAAATTTCTGTCTGAAGGTACACACACCGTGCATTATTAATCTTGCTATGGGGACCATTAAACACAGGTAAACCGACCGCAAAATACCGTATAATATATAAATGCATGGAAAAAAAAGTTAATGCTTTCTTCGATAGAGTTTTAATTTATGTACAGATGCCGGTGATTAATTTACCTGCGAGTTTATAGCATCAGTCCTGACCAGTAATTGTATTGAGGTTTAATAAAAAACCATTAAAATCTGGGAATATTGCGTTTGAATATATTTCCTATTAAGCGTATTAAATTCGAAACGCGAATATAAGCTGCTTCTGCGAAAGAATGAAAATGAAAACTGAGTTTTGTTTACATTATTATTATGAAAATTATGATGTGCATAATAATAACTATAATCATAATCCTACTAGCATTAATGATGCTAATGTTAAGCATGGCAACAGTTAAATATCTATGTAAACAGAACGCAATCAATGATGCTGAAAGAATATTATACGAGGATGGTTTGATAAATAAGACATTATAACATAAGACATAAGACAATAAGTGACATTCTCGAAACTAACACTAACTACTACTAACTACACAACAATAAAATTAGAGATCACAGTGTTGCTTAGGTTTTGTTTGATACACTGTCAAAATAGACGCTGGAGAATTTTGTACAAAATGACAAAAATAACTAAATTTGTATCGTGATAAAATTATATTTTTGAAATAGAAACCAAAGCCCAGAACTTTGTCTTAATCTCAATGACAGTTTTCCCTTCCGTTAAAATTTAATCACTGCTTGAATTTATTTATGTTTTGGCATTTTGTACAAATTAACTTCATTAACTCAAGTGAATTTTGATATGTTAGCAAACAAACCTAAGCAGCATACTGCAACGCTCCCATATTATTTTTATATAATTAGTTTACCATTCGTCGTTTTTATCGTGAAATTATTATATAATTTCTTGATTATTTTGGCTCGTGATTTGTGATCGTATTTAGTACTTACACGTCGTGGCGTTTTATGTAACTACCGTGATTACTCTCAAGGTACTTTGCTATTGGTAACGTGTTAATTAATGTACACAAATAATGCATTATATAAGAAAGCACAGATTTATGGATTAGTTTTGTTTATTTAATTATAGACACGCTGAAATTGTAACATACAGGGAAATAAAACCCAGGTTGACGATGATGTAAATTAATTTATACAATTGTAACCTACAGGGAAATAAAACACAGGTTGACGATTATGACATTTATTTTCTAGATTTCGTTAACCTTATAATTAATTTGTAAATTCTCTTATTTATTCAATTAATATTTTGAAAATGGTTGTTACTACGAAGTTTATTTACGTGTGTTTGGTATATATTCACGTGCATCTCTAGTTTCTCAGATCATTTATTACCATGCTCTTTCACTCGATTTAACTACGGGAAAGTGATATGATCAAAAATAGAACTATTTAAAAATGTTGAAACTTCCCCAATAACGCATGCATGATTACTAAATATATCTCGCGATCTTCCCGAATCACATGGTTGTGTCGGTGTCCGCGCAATAATGTAATTATAGGAGCCCCATTGTCTACGTTGATTGGGGCTAATTAGTAATTCTACCCACGACCGCAACAAGTGCCGCTGTCACAAGTAGTCATCACCGTCAGACATGTTACAAGTTGTGTCAAATAACAGTTCTACCTCAATTGGAAATGTTTATGTAATGTTATAATATATTATTAGTACGAACATTGGAGGTTATTAATAACTTCTCTTGTGATTAGATCAAGCTTCATTTTCTCGTTTATCATTCTCTCTGGTTATACGGGGTTTTAATAATTCCACTTATTCCACTTTTGCGATCTTTAACCACATATTGTCACTATGTTTTTAGATTATTGAGATTTAATCCAGCCTATTCTATTTATACGATTCTACATTATTCTGCCCAATAATATATACGTTATGTGCTTGTTTTATGATTTGAAATAAAGAAGCCAGTATTTTTATGAATTACACTTCCGGACAAAATTAAGGGACCACCAAATAAACTTTAAATAACCTTTCCAATTTACAAGTTGTTTTGAATTGACTTTTCACATGTCATAAATTGGCGTTTATTAAGCACTATTCAAATAGTGTGCCATGATACAATCAACAATATCAGGACATTCTCTGCTAGGAAACGAAAAGTCAACAAAAAGCTCTAATTGTCGACTCACCTTATTAACTCATTTAATTAATAAAGCGTTTGCATTAAGTTAATTAAATATGCCTAGATACATTGCAGACCAGAAGAAGTATCCCAACTGATTATTCTTCTTCGTGAAGGATGTTCACAAAGATAAGTTGCAGGAATTCTAAATACCAAGAAATCGTGATAAAGAGGGCTGCAGCACGGTTCAGAGGGACTGGTAGTTTCAAAAGAAGCTGCGAACAAAGTACTAAAAGAAAAAAAACAATGCCCAGAGAAGATCGTTTTATCGAACTTCAGGTTTAAGAAAACCGTTTGTCTAGCATCTAGCATCTAGCATCTAACATCTAGTGAACTTATAAATGATCTTCGATTAGCCACTGGAGCAGACATTTCAACCTAAACAGTAAGAAGAAGACTGACAGAAGTCAATTTGTCTTCTAGAAAACCAGCAACATGTCCAATTCTCACAGACACGCACAAAATAAATCGCTTAAACTTTTGTCAAAATCATCAAGGTTGCGACGAGGGGCAGTGGAACTCTGTTTTGTTTTCGGATGAGTCCAGATTCCTTCCAAACAAGAATGATCGCTGTGTTCTTGTTTCACGAAGACCATGTGAGGGATTTGCACCATGTACCATTCGAGAATTTGACAAATGGTTCGGGGTGGAATACGATTTAATGGTCGTCCACAGAATTGGTTTTGATACGAAATGGGTTGCTAACTACAAGAAGATAAACAGACGAAGTTATTGTACCACATGTTCAACAATTTGCCGAAAATTTCGGCAATGGATTCATTTTTATGCAAGGCGATGCCAAACCTCATACGGCTAATATTGTCACAACTGCGTTGAGAGATGCAAATATTCAATGTTTGGAGTGGCCTTCCAAAAGTTCTGACCTCTATCCTATTGAGCATCTCTGGGATCAATTCGGCAAAAAATTAAAAACGCACCGAGACCGACAGCAACTCTTGATGAACTCTTAAATATACTTGTTCAAGAAAGGTAACAAATGCCCCAAGAAAGAATACAAATCTTAATCTTAAGCAAGCCGAGAAGATTAGAAGCCTATGTGCTGCGAGAAGAGGGCATACACTCTATTAATAATGTTACTTTTTATTACAAATTAGAATTTCAGCACCTAAGAAGACCATTGGAATTTAAGACTACTTTCTTGCTTTATTTCTACAAGTACGAAAAAGTATAGTTTGTTAATTTTAATAGCTCTTACGTCAATTAAACTGTAAGAAAACACATCGATTTATATATGTTTACGTTTCATTAAATTTCGTTATCAGGTTTTAAATTTATTTTGAATATTACTAGTGGTCCGTTAATTGGGTCCGGAAGTGTATGTTGATTTGAATATGATGATGTATGTCGGAGGGTAGCACTGAATGCCTTGATTAGTTATTATAGTTATGGTGAATACAGCCACGTTAATTTGCGATTGCGGGCGCGATGTATAATGAGTTTATAAGTTTCAATGCTTATGATGCTGACAACGATTTGATTCTAGTGCGGGAAGTGATTCCACAATAAAAGGTGTGTGTACGAAGTGCGTGGTTTTGGCGTCAATTACACCTGAGATTGCTTCGTCTAATGATTCGTAAACACGAAGGGCGTTCGAGACGCATTTGTTTACTTATTGGAATAAGTACTTTGTGTTTTGGTTTTCTAGGTAACTTGTGGTTGATTGAATACACTATCTTCCGTCAATTTGAATCTAGTGCGGGAAGTGATTTCACACAACAGGTGTGTGTACGAAGTGCGCGGTTTGGGCGTCAATTACACCTGAGATTGCTTCGTCTAATGATTCTTAAACACGAAGAGCGTTCGGGACGCATTTGTTTACTTATAGGAATAGGTAAATGGGTGTTTGTGTTTATACGTAACTTGGGGTTGATTGAAAGGAATAAGGACTCCCGTGAATTTATAAAGAGACTAGTTTAGCAACTTTATATTATAGGTAATAGTAAAATTTTAAGTTAGTCTGCAGCAATATAAAATCGTTAATTTTAATATAAGCCGACGTGAATTTATACTCTGTAATCGCGAATGTCGTGCGCGTTGTCCGTGGCCGACGCGACTCTTTTTACAGATCCCGCTCGTCTGTGGCTTACACTTAAATAAGTTTTTACAGGTACATATCTCCACTCCGCTCACATATCTATCATGGTTATCATGGTGATTATTAATCTTGAGTGTGCGTGTGGTATTGATGCGTTTTTAGCGCAGAGTTGTACACTTAACTTGAAGAGTTGCCATTCGAGGTTATTTTCACGTGCCTGGCGCTTGCATGTTTCTAAAGGCTGGTGATACCCAAATTGTATATGTGACACCATGACAAAGAATCTTCCAGGCACGTGCATATTCAGGCCTCGGCTCTTGAGATATTTGGCAACGCTCTGTCGCGAGTTGCGATGGCTATTTCTCACATTTCACCCTGGAATTATTTGTAAATAAATTAATTTAATAATTTTGTTGTATTCGTAATTTTAAAAATATTAGTCATTTTATTGCGGAAATGCGTATTATACTGGGCGTATATTGGGGTATATTACAATGCTAAAGCGAAACGCTCAGCGTTCCAAGCATGAAACTAGATGTCAAATAAACAAATGTGTCAATAGTTTTGCCATATACGTGTCCCAGGTATCGCGCTTCTTAACATGGGGTCTAGTAAACGGCAAGAGATAAAGAGTTGGTTAAATTAAACAAAATAATCTTAAGGTCAAGGTAAGGAAAATAAAAGTTTTAAAAATTAATGGTTTGGCGCCACTGGCTAAAAAGAGATTTGACATTTCAACGCAGTGTGTGTTTTTTTTAAGAATTTGTTTTAACTCATAACTGGAATATTTTCCTGATCGGACTATACCGGGCTTTTTTTTCGATATTACACATATGATTGACAATGTATAACTGGTTGCCTGCATCTACCCGCAACTAATTTCCTATGTGTAATTCTAAAAAAAAAAAAAAATCAACTCATTAGCGGCGTCGGTGCAAGCAACCTGTCAATTTTGGCATATGTTACACAGAGAGGTTATGTTTTTATTCAAGGCAATACACAACGGGGTCTTTGAAGATACGCAGAGTATTCCTAATGTATTGTGGATTTATGCAATTACATGCAGTATGTATACGGCCTTTCAATTCATCTACGTTATGTATTTGTACGTCATTAAAAAAAATACTTTTCAGGTAACCCCATATAAAATAATCATTTGTTGACAAATCAGCTGATCTTGATACATTAGGAATACTCTCGTGTATTGTCTTGAATAAAAACATAACCTCTCTGTGTAACATATACCAAAATTGACAGGTTGCCTGCACCGACGCCGCTAATAAGTTGATTTTTTTTTTTAGAATTACACATAGGAAGTTAGTTGCGGGTAGATGCAGGCAACCAGTTATACATTGTCAATCATATGTGTAATAACGAAAAAAAAGCCCGGTATAGATATTATGTTATTAAAAAATGACTTGAGTCATTTGCAAAAAAGTCATTCACTCTTTTCAGAATCCGATGGTGCACGTTAAGAACACTCGTGGCACCCTTCACCTCTTTATCGCCCATCTCGCCACCTGTCTGCGGGAAACGTGTATGAAAAGTTCAGACGATCATCATCTTCTCCAGTTTTCGTAAGCAAGGCTGTGTTCCTTCGGGACGCCCGCAGGATGATAAATGACCTTCCGATTGCGTCATGGGACCCTCCTGGATAAACGCCGAGAGGGCGCTGAACGTCCGGGAAATAGATTTCCAGCTTCCTCCGAAACAAAGCCAACTCGATTACTCTTGGCATGCACGCACCCGCCCGGCGGAAACACAGGAAGTTTATTGTCGAAACGTGGGTCGTGAAAACTCACGGGCGGCGCGTGGATTATTGGGTTTTGCGTGCTAGTGGAGTGCCTTTATAGGAGGTACATATCTTTATGTACATATGCCACAGCATATAAATTCAATAACAGGAGAATGTGGGCTGTGGAACGTGAAGGAAGAAAGTTCGCAAAATTCTCGTAAAATCCATTATTAAACCGTCGCATGGCAGTGTGGTGAAAAATTAGCATCTACTTCAGAAATAGCTTGCAAGCATTAAAGCAATACATGTAGAATGATTCATTGTAGACAACTAAGTTGGAAATCGCAAAGTTTACACGAAACTTGACTATCGACTACCGAATTATAGCGACAATTGAAGAAACTGATACAATTTTACACTTAACTAATTCATATTACGCCTAGAGAGCTTATGCTGGAACCAAACAGCTAGACTAAAAGTGGACGGCGAGATGACTGAACACGTAGAAATATGCAGAGGAGTACGTCAGGGATGTATTCTTTCGCCAATACTGTTTAACCTGAACTAGGAAGCAATTTTTCGAGCAACATCGAAGATCTACAACAACTTGTTAACGAGCTGGGCCAAAACTTGAATATCAATAAAACTATATTTATGATAAAACACGCACCCCTGATTTATTTACAAATAGCATCATAACAAATGACAACTCTCGAATTGAAATGGTTAGCCAGTTTAAATTCCTCGGTATTTCGCTGCTCGAAGAATGGAATTCAGACATAAGAAATAAGGCATATAAATAGCCCGAAGCGCCTTTCTGAAAAACAAGCAAGTACTAACAAACTGCGATTTTGACTAAGACCTAAGAATTAGATTTGTACAATGTTAAGTGTGGTCCGTGCTTTATGGAATGGAGACGTGGACGTTAAAGACTGCCACAATGAATAAGCTTGAGGCGTTTGAAATGTGGACTTATCCTTGCATACTGAACATTTCTTGGACCTAAAAAATCACCAACGAAGATGTGCTGCGAAGAATACACAGAAACCGTGAACTACTAGTCCGAATAAAACAAAGAACGACTGCATATTTTGGCCACATCATCCTCAGCCCAAAATACGAAATAGTACAATTAATAATCGAAGGAAAACGAGGCATAGGACGAAAACAGATGCCTTGGCTGCGGAACATCCGGCCATGGACTGGCCGAACGTCCATACAAAAATTACTCCACATTGCGAGAGATCGGGAACAGATGAAATGTGTGATCACAAACATCCATTAATGAATATGCAAGGGAAGAAGAAGGAGATGAAGAAGTTTTCAAAAGAAAATGGCTGAAGAAAATTTGAAGTAAACAGTAACATCCTAGAACTGTGCATCTAGAGTTTGTTTTCGCGTGTATTTTCTTTGCCCGGCGAGACACGGAATAACTTTTCATAAACGATTTTTCCTGATTTTGACTACTCTTTATTTGCAAAAAAAAATCACACACATACTACATTATTATTTTTGAAAAAACTCTCCAAAACCATGACTACTATCAACATCCGAGTCCTTGTCTATTTTCCAGGGAGGTCGATCTGAACTGAATTTGGATGCAATGACAAGTTTTACTTAAAATCCCCACATTATAGCAAATTGTTTAAATTTGCTTTCTATACAAATTTTTAGTTGAATTTAAGTATCCTTACAAGTTTCCAATAATTGATAATTCACACGTTTTATTTTATATGCTTTATGTTGTTTTAACATATTTGGAACAATATTCTGCTATAGCAAATTTTTCCTATATTTCTCAGTAATCTTATGACGTTCTAATTCTAAAATTCTGAAGGTCGAAGTTGCTAGTTTCCTCATACCCTTTATAATTGGTTATTTGGCAACTAGTATTTTGTAAACTAGAAACAAGCATAACCTATAATAAATTGTATGGAGCTTCTAATCTCAGGTTTTAGGATTTTCAGTAATAGTAAGTGTACATTTAATATTTGAGGTTTTTATATCGATTTTATATTTTATTAGTAAGTAATATATATTTTTATTTTATTTTTTTATTTATTTTTCCTGACTAGTTGCGGTTTTTAAATAACCATATGTTAATATGTATTCCGGGCTTTTTTTTATTTATTACACATAACATTGTTTGGTTGCTTACTAGTGACAATGTATAACTGGTTGCCTGTACCTACCCCTAAGGAATGTTCCTATGTGTAACTTAAATAATAAATTGTCAACCAGTATGTATAGATCCAGACAACTAGTTGTACATAGATTTCACGGTGTAATATAAACCACAGCGAGGTTATAAAGAAATCGCAATAATTCAGTTTTAATGAAGCAATTCTAACTGTATGATATTTCAAACAGTCTGGCTACATCTAAAAGCGATCCTATGGGCTTTTCCTGTACACAACGTAGGATATTCAGTTTCATCTGTTCTGTTAAACCACGTTGGTTTTATCCCGTAAAATTTATAATAACGTGTAAATACGTCATTTGGATGAACTAAAAACCCGTATACGTACTGCATAATCCTACAATTCATTACAAATACTCTGTGTTGCTTCCAAGACCCTGTCTTGCGTATTGCCTTGAAATACACGGAGGGCATTTTGAAAACTTGCAGGAACATTAGAATTCAAGCACACTTAACCTTTTATATTGATTTTTTACCGTTAGAATTGTTTGAATAAATTAATTTCTTCATTTAAAACTGAATTTTTGTAATTCGTTTATTGTTAAATACATAACCTATCTGTGTAACGGTGTATGCTAATATAGTGACAGTGGACGACAGCATATAACTGGTTGCCTACACCTAGGCCGCTATATACGTTGACTATTTTTTAGTTACACGTAGAAATGTTATGTGCAATAAAGAAAAAAGTCCAGTATATCTTGATTTTATGTTGATGATAATTATTTATTATTAATTTGATTTTTAAAAGTTACAGATGTCTGTTTAATCTGTTTAAACAGACGTAAGATGTCTGTAACAAAGATGTCTGCTAACAAAGATGTCTGTAACTAATATATATTGTAATGTTATTTAGACCATGTTTTTGGTGCCAAATTTAGGTAATATTATTTGTTATTATTATTATTACTGCAGTAGTTGGATATTTACTCTTTGGACTACTTACGCTGTTCTCAGGGTTCAGGCAGGTTCAATTTGAGTCTTGTGGAGAGGATTATGCTAATAAAATGCGACGAGAAGAAAGGAATTGGCATATAATAAACATAGGATTGAATTTAATAACCATAAAAGATAAGTCACAAAATTATAACAAAACTAATAATAACAATTGATCTAGATATTACGGCGCTAAGCGGTTCGGCGATTGATATTTTTATTTCTACGTCTACCTTCCAAAGCGGACTCCCCAAGTCGTCGCTCGCCTTCGGATGATTCGTTTTTTTCTGAAGTACTGCATGGCAGAAATGTCGTTGACGGTAAAGATTTCCTTCGGATTTTTTCCATCCACAGATTAATATCTATAGTCTGCGTTTTGGTCGCCTTACGTTTCGAAAACCCCAACTTTGTTCTCCCGTCTCTCGTGCTTCGAATAACAATTTGTTTTTTTCACGTTATGCGCTTCACTTTTGTCCCGCATACTATGATTATCAACTTATCCGTATTCACTGTTATTATGTTAAACTACTGAACAATCTTATATCACTAAACTAACCCAATATAACAAATTAAATTAAACTAACGGTAAAAATATCATTACAATATATAATAAATATTACTTACCAGTAAGTACTGAATATAAAAACCTCAAATCTAATGACTGGTATTATGAATAAAACCTTAAATTTAATATAATATTTAGTATAATAACAATTAGTACTGTCTGACGTTTATTGCCGCCTAAAGCAGTGGTTTTCTACGGGAGCCACATGCCAAATTTCTTGGGAGCCACCGATAAAGACGCTTCTTTGGGGGGCCACAGCAACTTCTGAATAGGCCGCAATATTAAAAAATATTAAATTTTAATAGGGTGCAAATATTAAATTTTCAGATTTTAATATTGTTTGCCATTTGAATGAATTCCCAGATTAAGAACTCCTCGACAAATATTATATAATTATTAATTAATTTTGTTTATTTGTCAATGGTAGAGGCGCCGGGTATTTCAACGGAATTCGTAATGAGAATTAAAATAATTTGCGGAAAACTTATTGGGCATTCTTTTGACCTATTAAATTTGCTAAAATTATTGGTGAGTAATTTTCTTTCTGAAATTTGAAAGTATTATTAATTAATTTTGATTTCTGGCTGATGGTTGAGTTGCTGGGTCAAGACATTTTGAATGTATTTCGTACACGGTAGAATTTGATTCGAGTTTATAAATGTAGCGTAATATATTAGAGGGGTTAGGTGACTTAGAGGGGTTAGGTTAGGTAGTTAGGAGTTAGGTGGATATCGAACTGGGGCACGGGTAAAAAAAAGGTTCCACTGGTCAAAAGTTAGTCGTTAAATGTGTTGTTACTAAGGAACTTTTAAACGTGTCTTGCTAGACAGACGGATTTTCGCACGCTCATTAGGTCAATAACCAAAGATTATGATACAGGTATGAAAATATATTTTTATTATTGGTATGTCATATTACTTGTTTCAAACACGGCGCCGCGTTTTTAAAATCACTTTTAACAAACACGTGTTTCCTATAAAATTGCTAAGGACAACCACGCCATCAAAATTAATGTCATACATAAATGTCGACAAACATTTCAATTTCGCTTGTTTTTCTTCCATCCATTTAATAAATATGTTGTATTCCTTTTATATGTAGGCTTTGGCACTTAAATTATTAATTTTATTACATTTTCTTATAAGCTAATGCCAAATTCGCATTGGATTCACACGGATTCACACGGATTGTTTACTTCTTGTTTATTCTGCACCTTGATAACCAAAGCTACAACAATCATATCAAACCGGCTCAAAATTTCGAATTTCCAGGCAAATTTACGGTATTAAAATGTACCAGTTAATCGGAATCGCGGCGCAGCGCTGTAAGATCAGTTTGCAAAGGTAGGCTCGTATGCCATAAAATGCGGCGCGAGTGTGAATAAATATACATACTGCCAACTTGACAGTATGTATATTTACCTATGCAATATCTGATCTTGACCGTGGAGCGCCGCGTTTTCGACCTAGTGGACACTCAACTTCAAGCTTCTACTCCATAGCAAGCACTATAGCTGTGCCGTCCTGCTTACAAACTCTCGCTGCATGAAAAATCTGAATATCCACTTATACGAAAATATACTAATTTACCCGTTTGATAATATTGAAAGATTCAAAGATCGTTAAAGAACTGACGAGGATTTACGTCAAATTAGCTGAATAACTTCATTGAAATATTTCTTTGCAATATTGATAAATAACATTGACATTGTGTAAAGTATGAAATCAGTTGAATTAGTGCATTGAAATACATTGAGATTATTTAAACTCGTAAACTAAAATATGGACACATATAGGGAAATTTCAAATAGCTACTACTGCAACTTCTACTGCAGGGAAAAATGACAACGACATAATGGATGTCGTTGGAGACAGGATCGTTGAATAAGGCCGGAGACTGATTTTCAGGCTGAAAAATCTGAGGGTCTTGTATCACTTGGCAGTTTCCCAGTTTTCAATGAGCAGTATTTTGGGCAATAATGTACTGAGAAAGAAACAATGTTACTGAGCACTGTTCTCCTTGAGTACGCATTGAAAGAAACAGAAGATTTAATAATTAATTTGACATTTGGTTCAAAATTTAATGGTTCAAAAAAAGTTGTGTAATCATGGTACATCGTCCGAATAGAAATAAAATCATTAACTTAATTAACAATATTTTTATATTTCTGAGATATGTAGCGCTGAATTAAAAAAAACGGGAAATGAATGTTTTCGTTCCTAACGTAAATTTGGTTTTCAGTATTTGTCAATTAATTGTCTACTTGGCATTACATATCAAAAAATGTTTTACCAATTTACATCAATTTTTACAATGCCTCATTTAATCGAAATAGATAAAGGTAGAATTGACTTCCACCTAGAAAATAGCAGGACAAATGATGAATGTAGCGATGCAATTATGCATTTATGTACTGATATATCGTCAAATAATTCCAACCTATTTTTAAAAATAAAAACAAACAACTTCAAACTGTGAAAACAGTGAAAAAAAGTGTCGTTTTTTTATGACATTTCCCGTTTTTTTTTGATTCAACTATATGTATAATACCTTGGTATAAAACGAAATTACTCAAGAAGTTATTTCTACATTAACATTAAAAGTAAAATTATTACTTCTCTGTATTTTAAAGTTTATTACCAAAAAGAGAACACGATGTAACATGTCGTGAACTAAGAATTATTTTGAGTCCAAAAATATCAAATGTGAAAAATTTCGATTTGGTACAAAATATTCTCATGAATAGTGCACTTTTGGACAGTGTTTAATGTAATTCTGCAGTTTAGCCAATAATGAGTTATATTAGGTTGTTCTGCCAGCTGAACACGGGGTGCATTTTAATGCGTATAGCGTGTGTTATTTATAATACTTTATATATTATATCTTTGTTTATACTTTTTTTTACCATTTTTATGTATGACTTGTGTAAACCTGTGGGTACTTGGCACAAGTATATAAATATGTTTAATAATATTTACTGGGTGCTTTAAGTTGTAACAACACTAATTAGAATAGCATAAAACACAAAAGCAATCAACAATATACATTGAGCAACATGTGGTAGGTAGAAAATGTTGAATAGAAATACTAGTTCACATTCTAACTCAAAATATTTTTCACACAGGTAGAGCATACAAGAATTACTTCCATCATTCATATTCATTATCACCTTTTCAAAACTTAACTTCAACTTCTCTATTATCAAACGTCAGACAACAGTCAAAGGTATTATTATTAATTAAATTTAAAGTCATAAGATGAAATCATAAAACAATAAAACACTAAAAATCATTTCACACAATTCATCCTCCATGTCTTCAAAAAACGATGTAACAAAAACACCAACACATTTAAACATATAATGACTGTAAGTTTAGAAAACCAAAAATTTGTCCTGTAGTACTAATTGTAATTGTATATTTTTTTAATTAAAATAGATTTGAATACTAAAGACTGCTCCCAAACCGAAACTAGTTCACAAAAATATAGTCTTTCATTACCCTACACCTGAGAGTGCATGAATACTTTTTCATTAACCAAAAACGTTACTCAATGAGTTTGATCTGTAAACCGACGATATGTTGTAATGCTAAATTTTGCAGAGAAATCTTCTATTTCACAATTCTGAATATAAAGAATAATTTCAGTAAGAGTTAGACACGATCTATAAATTGTGCCAACAGATGAAAAATGCATTATTGTCAAAATATGGTAATTTGAGATTCTGATACGAAGTACATGTATATGTATAAAAAGTAAAAACAACTTTCGGCCATCAATGAATCTATTTTTTTTAAGTTTAAAGTTTTATCCATATTATAACCAGTTATTTATTTAAGGTTATAATTTGTACTTTCTGGTACAGAAATTTTATTTTTATATTTTTACTATTTTTTTTGTTATAGTTTCATCCATTTTGTATACCAGATTTTTTTTAAAGTACCAGTAAGTACTCCAATAAAGAAGGAAGAAATAATTTCAGTAAGAGTTAGGCATGATCTATAAATTGTATCAACAGATGAAAAATTGGTTATTTTCGAAATAAGGTAATTTGAGATTCTGATACGAAGTACATGTATAAGGTATAAGAAGTAAAAACAAGTTTCGGCCATCAATGAATTTTTTTTTAAAGCTATATCCACATTATTACCAGTTATTTATTTAAGGTATTAATTTATACTTTCTGGTACAGAAATTTTATTTTTATTTTTTTACAATTTTTTTGTTTGTTATAGTTTCATCTATTTTGGATACCAGTTTTTTTAAACTACCAGTAAGTACGCCAATAAAGAAGGAAGAAACCAATAAAACTTTATTTTGTTTTTTTGTTTATTTAAGGCGCTGATTACTTATATCATTGACTATTTGTTGGAATATGCCTATGTCACATTCGGGGACAAATTTCATAATTAGGCATTATCGAGGATCGATTATTCCGAGGATCGACCCCACGTTTATTCGTCAGTCGAAGCCTTAACTCACGGCACCGCTCGACCTTATACACTAATCTATTATTATTAATATTATGTTATGTTTATGTAGGTCCACACAAGGGTAAGTGGCAGGTTGGTGCGGAATATGATACAGATGATAACAATTAAACATAATTTTAATTTTGTTAATCATGAAAGACAAACTTTATTATTAGGTTTATGATATCCACCACCCGTGTACTTTTAATTACAAGATCCGAACCCTGCTAAACTAGTTAAATGTTTAAATGTGGTTGCCGGTGTTATAACGTTACAGATTTTGCGTACTCATAAGTATATCAAACTACATGAACAGTAAACTTCGCCTTTGAACTTACATTCAACAGGTAATAAATACATGCTGAAATAAAATAATAGTATCAACTCGCAACCAAGCTGAGCTTATTTCCACAACAGCAAGTTTCGATTACAAGCATAAAACTTCGTAGTAACCAGGCAACCGTCCTCGCGTGCTCTAGCCTTTTATTTACGATGGAACATTACACACAGCAGTCTACCTTTGCTGAGGTTATACTCACTACCCCCGCATGTAATCTTAAACTCCCACTCTTACCAATCGCTGTCGATCATAATAAAAATTGCTGAGAAAATGACAAAATAAATATACTTATAAATTACTTTTTCTGAAACAGGAGCAATAGTAGCACTTTCGCTCCGAAAATGCGGCACGAATATTGCATTTCCCTGACTATCACGAACACTGCATTTCACTGACTAGTCACGGAAACATGCACCTTATAATTTTCTATAGTTTTATTAAATATTTTTATTTATGGTTGAGTTTTCTGCAACAAAGCACTTTTCTTTCGAATAATAACATTATTTTCCGGGGTTAACTATCATTGCATTTGAACAAACAGAGACTTAATTTTCTTTATAGTTATATTCATCACCAACTGCCAAATAAGTAGTTTCAGGTTTTGAACATCCAGCAACTTCACAGTAATTCGCGATGTCAAATGTCAAAAAAACCGACCGCGGCTTTCGTTTATTTATACAAAATTGTCTGTCACCTTAGAAACAGAGAAACGTATTTCTAGATAGGTGCGTAGAAAATCGCCCTTTCAATTTATTTAATTAATGATTTTTTTTTAATGAAAATGAGGGGGTGTCAGAAAAAAATTAATACACAACTCGTCATTAAAATTAGCTACTTGACTCGCAGGCTGTAAAATTCTCGGCACAGAGGGCCTCTTATTTCAGTGTGGCTCATCGTAAGTAATGGATCCATGACTTTTCGGTAAATAACTATTTATCTACGATCATTCAAAATGTGATTTCGTTTGACACTGAAAATCGTGTAAAAAGTAAACTTTTAAAGATCATCTATATTCTAAAGATGTCATATTATCATGTCAATAATGTCAAGGCGTCTTTAATTTTGTACATTTAGGTTATATAAAAAGCAGGTTTCACCGCAACGTTGCATATGCAAAATAACTCAATTTGCTGATGTATGTAATTGTACGACTGTCACATGTCTCACATTTAAAAAAATCAAATAAAATGATTTGAATTGATCAAATTTGATCAACTTTGATCTTCAAACACTCGCTCGTACGTCGCTCGACTGTACTAGCCACTCATTAATAATCATTGACTTTCTACACTTGTATATTTAATAACTATTTCATTTAAGCCCACGTCAGATTTTTTTGTAATTTTTTAATCTTTTACAGCGGAGCAGATTGTTGAGGAATCGAAGACATGCGGGAAGATCCTCGTGGTGCTGTCATGGATCGTCGTCGTAATGACGATGCCGTTCTCGTTATTTGTCTGCTTCAAGGTGAGTCAAATCGACTGTGAAATTCGCGATTCTCGTGCACGTCATTGGGCCGCGTGACGCGAGACCGATCAGTTTCTCCCCTGTATCTCGTTTTATGAACGTTTGGGGGTGCATTCGAAACATGTAAACCATGCCGTGAATTGACATAGGGTGATGTAAACGCACGAGTGGGGGTATCGAAAGAGTAGTTACCAAATAAACTGCTTCTGTGATATTCATGCGATTATGTTGAATTGTCACGGCTGTAATCTTAAAGTGCTTTGGTGTGTAAATATGTGTAAATATGAGATCGGTAATTATTGATAGATAGGCAAAACGAAAGTAGTTACAGTATACAGGGGGTCCCACGCTAATGGGCCATTATAAGTTTATGGGGTTCCCGAAAAAAAAAATGAAAAAAACGCGGCTGATTCCATTATCCTAGGGTGGAATACTTTCAACCTTCTATCACTACCGGTTCTACCAGAAGTAGCCATCAACTTTTGTTTTTTAAATGATACACCCTATATATTATATATTATATATTACTATATATTATTATTTTTCTGGTTTCCCAGTTTAATTTGAAACATTTTTTTTAAATTGTTTTACTTTCTGAGATAAAAATTAAATTTCAAGATTTTAACCTCAAAAAGACGTTATGAAAAATCGCTTGAATTTCTCTTACAAATGAGTTGAAATCGGAAAATTTATCTCGAATTCTACCTGAAAAGCAACGAATACCGTCAACATATACCATGGATATATAACAGGAGACTTTAATAGCAGAGTAGGTAAAAGAAGCACTGTAAGCGAAGTAGTAATTGTTAATTACGGAGAAACTATAAGGAATAATAACGGTAAAATAATGATAGATTTTTGCCAACTACACGGATTAATCATAATGAACACCTCCTACCAAGTACAAGGAAATACATAAATACACGAGAGTGCAACCTAATAGAAATGAAAAATCAATTATAGGATATAGGATAATAACCTAAAAATATAAAATAGTACAACAAAAAAATCGAAAAGCAATAACCGATGTGATTTTAAAAAGAGGAGCAGAGATATATAGTGACCATTTCCTAGTAGTCGCATAAATCAAAGAAGAAATAACAAACGGGGAAAATATACAAAAGGGTAAACAAATATCAATAAGAACATATAAACTAGAAATGAGGATACAGCAAATAATTATGAAAATATTGTAAGCAAAGAGCTAGACGACAAATACGTAATTGTAAAAGAAACTGAGCGAGACAAAAAAAATGAAGATATTGAGAGAGACGCTAATAAATTCCGCAATTAAAGTTTGCGGAAGATGAAATCAAAGAAAAGGTCAGAATTAAAAAAAATAGAATGGAAAAAACACTTGCAACTGAATACACCTGATCAATACGAAGTATACAGTCTGTTTGATTTATTGTGACACAGCAACTATCTTATTTATTAGTACAGACAGAAAAGAAAGTCAAAGAAAAAAGTACCGACAAACTGTACTAAAACTTTTTTCTTTAACTTTTTTTTTCTATATATACTAATAACGTAGATATTTGCTGTGTCACAATAAAGCAAACAGACTGTATAAAGAAAAAAGAAATATAGTAAAGAAAATGATAAGAGCCAAAGAAAAATCATGAACGGAATTTAAAAACATAATGGAAACAAACAGCAAAGATAACCAAAAACTATTTTATAAGATACTAAAATCATTTAGAAGCGAAAAACCAGCCAATGAAACATATATCAAAAACAAGGAAAAGGAAATAATAACTAACGAAGAAGAGTTAATGAAAAGATGGCGAGAATATTTCCAACTATTAGGAACAAAAAAAAAACAAGCAGAGATTAAACAGAACAGGGAAAAGAAAACAAACACATCAAAACAACACGTCCCAGAAGAAGCATCAGAAATTACAATGAAAGAACTTGAAGAAGTAATCAGAAATTTAAAAAAACGGAAAGACACCTGGAAAGGACAAAATAACAACGGAGATGATAAAATATATGGACAAAACCGCCAAAGAGGTTCTACTACATATACTAAACACAAGCTGGGAACAAGAAAAAGTACCAGAAGAATGGGGAGTACCACTCATTATGCCAATTTATAAAAAGGAGGATCGCAAAGATTGCACTAACTACAGAGGAATTACGATACTTAATAAAATAGTCAAAATACACGAACAAATCTTGAAAAACAGAATAACAGTAATCACAGAGCCACAGTTAAGAGAAGTAAAAAGTGGATTTAGACCTGGTAGAAGCACATAAGACTACATATTTACCATTAAGCAAATAATAGAAAAAAGAAAACCACACAAGAAAAAGTTACACCTAGCCTTCTTAGACATGGAAAAGGCGTTTGACAAAGCGCCAAGAACAAAAGTATGGACACGTATGAAAAATAAGGGTATTAGCAAGAAAATAATAAGAATAATACAAATTATGTAGAATAACAATATACAATATGTCATCAAAAACAACATGCCATCAGAAGGAATAAAGACAGGATTGAGACAAGAAGCATTTGATATGGACAATTAGTCATTCAAAAATGTCGTTAGATAAGTGTCCAGTGAAAGTAAGCTTATTTCATTTTTAATGGAATTGCAATTTAATGGACTGACATACTTGTTATTTCATAGAGCAATTCGCATGACAATTTGCTATAAAAAAGTATTATACAATCATATTCCAAAAATAGATAGGATTGAGACTAGAACATCTAATTTTGATAATTAGGTATTCAAAAATGTCATTAGTTAAGTGTCCACTTAAAGTAAGCTTATTTCATTTTTTAATGGAATTGCAATTTAATGGAATGACATACTTTTTATCTCGTAGAGCAATTGGCATGACAATTTGCTATAAAGAAATATTATACAACCATATTCTTAAAATAAGTAGTTTTAAAAATATTTCGAAAATACGAATTTCTACATCATGTAATTTTCGCCTATGCTATTTACACATACATCACAGTTTCCGAAATATGCTCATCTTTCGTCACCGTGATAACCAATGTTAACAAAGAAATTTCAATATTGAACAGTTCCACTTTTGTGTGTGTTTTTTTCCACAAATGTGTTAATATCGTTGATAGTCCAGTCATATTAGCCCTAAAAAGCCGTTTTGGCCGAAATAAGTTATATAGTTTTGAAATTTATTATACATACTCTTGAGTACTCTAGAATTGAACATCGTCGAGTTTTCACTCCGCGGGGGTTTCATCCCTTAATATTGAAAAAAGAACATCCCCCAAACGGCGAACTTGTGTTATTGTTCGCAATTATTTCGTAAACGGTGCACCGCCTGAACATGTTTTATATCGGGTAAGTTGATGGAAATAATTTTTTTGACAAAAATTATATCACACGGTATGCCACAAAAGCCATAGTTTCCAAGGTATAGAGGCCGGAAGTACAATTATCAGTAAATCAGTGAATTAGACTTTTGGCGGAATTAATTATATAGTTTTGAAACTTTTCAGATGTGCAATTTCTTTGATAACATTAGTTATCACAAAGATAAGCATGTTTTGCAAACTATTATACGTGTGTAAAGAGCACAGGCGATATTACATAATGCAGAAATTCGAATTTTCCATATATTTCAAAAAGTACGTATTTCAAGAATATAGTTGTTAAATAATTTAATACAATCAGTTAAAAATATGCATTTATACCTTCTAAAGCGGTCGGGAAGCGACTCATTGTATAAATTTACTTCCCGGCTAGCCGGGAATACATTTTCCCAGCTAGCCGGGAATACATTTTCCCAGCTAGCAAGTGTCACTGTTACTTTGATAAATCACAAAACTTTTAAAATATACTAAGAACAATATTAAACTATTTAGAACAATGAATATTAACGGTTACATTACTATTATGATTGATATTGACTGTTAATGTCAAGTAATGTTATTCCTATAAATTATGTTTCTGAGTGTTATTTTTACATTTTTGTTTGTCAAAATATTTGCATCTGTCAAAATGACAAATTTGTTATTTTTAAACAAAATTATTAAAAAATGAATCATTTATTACATTTTTATGAACCACGCTAGATTGTAAGTAAAATAGTATACAAACCTCGCGGAAAAGATCATTACAGCCTCGTGCTTATAGCTACCCTAGCTAGAGGGCATCTAAAGAAGCACATGGCTGTACTGATTCGTTTCCCCGCTCGGTATATAATGTATTTTTTTTGTAGTAAATTGTCATGCCAGTTGCTCTGTCACTCCATTAAAAAAATGAAATACCTAGGCATAATTTAAGTGAGCACTTAACTAATGACATTTTTGAATGACTAATTGTAAAAAAATTCTGCTGTAAAACATATCATATTTTCTTATTTTTATATCTTGTTTTTAAGCGAAATTGAAGCCACTTTTCATTTGTTGAGTACAGGATTAGACAGTGTTCAATCTGTACATAATGACGTGCCTCTGCTATATGTATCGTAATATTGGAGGTTTCAGTAAGAGTTGTCAGATTCATAACAAGAGGTGCAGACACAATCCGACTGAATAACTCTTAACAGTTGCAGATATGAGAAATGCTTTGTACAGGACTCTGCAACGATATTTAATCATCTGCCAAGCACATATCACCGAGCTAAGAATTTGAAATTATTCCAGCAATTGTGCATGGAGGACATCTTCAAACATAGATAGATATATACATAGATAGATAGAATTTATTTCTAAAAAGTTTTAACATACAAATTTGATACAAATTGGGTTCGAACGAGAAAGAAATACGTCACAAAACAAATGTACAAGTACATACAAATTGCACTACACTAAATATTCACTAATGCTATACAGTTCCTTGGCACATAGGAAACTATGTAGCTGCTTCTTAAATAAATTGATGTTTCTTATATCTTTTATATCACCTGGCAATCGATTATAGTATGATATGCTGCGGTAATGCAGCCCTTTTTTAGTCAGGGTTAGACGGTGTTTTGGAATATTGTAATTCGATTTGTTTCTTGTATCATATTTATGATATATTTCATTACCAATGAATAAATGTTTGTATTTAAATAAGAATAAAATACACTCATACACATATATTCCGTACAATGTGAGTAAATCATTTTGTTTGAATGTACCTCTACAGGATGATCCAAATTTTAGGTTATACATTCTTCGTATGACTCTTTGCTGTATTATAAATAATCGTCTGCGTTCTGTACTGTGTCCCCAACAACGTATCCTAAACCGAACAGTTGATATGAATATGTTGAAATACATAATTTTGAGTGATGAAAAGTCCAAGAAATCCTTAATTGTATTCGTAGCATAGCATGTACCGCTTAATTCGGTAGATAATTTTTCAATATGTTCGTCGAAACTGAGAAGTTCGATAAAGCCTTTTATGGCATTCATGAATATTTTTCTTTTAGTGTTCAATAATTTTGTATATTTGTTTGTTCTAGTTTTAGTTGGGCGGCTGTTTTTTCTTCTTATTTTATACAATTTGTGTGTCTCAAATATTATGTTAATTGTAATTGTAATTGTAGATATTTAATTGTGCGCCTTCTTCATATGCTCTATTACAGTTTTTCGTGAAATAAATATCTATCTATCTAAGGTATTTTTGAGGTCAAAATCTTGGAATTTAAATTTTATCCCAGAAAGTAAAAAAAGATAGGCGTACATACGCATCCCTACAAACGATGTTTCAAATTAATCGTGGAAGCCAAAAACATAACAACATATAGGGTGTTCTATTTAAAAATCAAAAGTTGATGGCTACTTGTGATGGAGCCGGAAGTGATAGAAGGTTGAAAGTATTTCACGTGAGGAAAACGGAATCAACCACGTTTGGATGAATTTATTTAATTTTATCGGGGACTACGTAAAGTTTTAATGGTCTACGTACTACGTACGGACTACGCAAAGGTTTAATTAGCGTGGGACACCCTGTATTTAGACACATAAAAATATTTTACATTTTTTTTAAATCATTGATCATAATAATATTCCAAGATTATAAAACCAGCCCTGGTTCCAAAACAGCCAATTTTTATGACCCAAGCTAAACCTTATTTGCGGATCTCACCTTGTTCCTGGAAACAGACCCAAATTAACTAGCATTCCTTTGCGACGCGACGGTACAAACAAAATTTGAACCTGCTCAGGAGAAAAAAATACTCCAAAGCATCAGATCTCCTCCCATTAACATTAAAATAACAGCTAAACAGGTACGTTAATTCCACACGTCACGAACCTCGTCCTAGAGGTGAGAGACCATTGCAAATCGCGGATTCCCACTGGCAGTCCTCGTGTGTGTCGCGAACGAGTAGCATCAGTAAAGAAAGTGCTGCTTAAGATGTTCACATTCTTGATAATAGCTGCTGTATGCGGCGTCGCGACGTCCGCGCCGTTCTCTTGCACCGAGCCCTTCATGAACGTGACGGCGCTCATGTACCGAGATTCAAGATCCAACTACACGTTTTATACCATCAAGAACCACAGGGTGGAGTTTCAGAACGTATGGAAAGTAGAAACGGAGCCCATTAACAAAATCCCAAGGCTGTGCAAGAATTCGATCAGTGGATTTCCCAAACTTAATGCTCTCTCCTTGGTGTACAACGGGATCGAGGATATCGATCCTGGAGCGTTCAGCAATGTTCCTGCATTAAAAATCCTCCACCTTAGCTACAACAAGCTCCAGTCACTTAAATCTGGGGTCTTCAATGATCTTCCACTCATTGAACTGTACATTACTGGAAACAGGATCTACAAAATAGACAGGGCGACTTTCGATAACATGCCGCAACTAGAAATCCTGGATTTAAGCTTTAATTTCGTGCAGTTTATTGATAATGAGTGGTTCAGGGATACGAAGAAAATTAACAAACTCAACTTCGTTTACAATTTAATCACGGTACTACCAGAAAATGCGTTTAAAAACCTAGCCGGGCAGCCCCAGAAAATTGGATTTTGGTTCCTCAACAACACAATATCCACGATACACAAAGATGCCTTCAAAGGAATCAAGAATATTGGCAAACTATGGCTCAGCTCCAATAAACTACGCTACCTAGACGACACTGTCTTAGCGGATGTAAAACACGCTGATTCAATTAACTTGGAGAATAACGAGATGTTCTGCTTATCTGATAACTTTCTAAATAATACGCGGGTGAACGAAATGTACCTTGCTGGAAATCCGCTTATATGCAACTGCTTGGTTAAAATTGAGCAATGGGGATTGGCGACCAACACGAAGACTTACAACAGCAAGAAAAATTTAGATAAGTGTGGATACAAATCAAAATATCAAGAGACTACCACGAGAGCGCCCGAGGGAGTGCCAGTTGATTTATAGTTATGTTACAGAGTGATAATGTATTATGTTAATACCACCGTTTTATTACCGGAGTTGGTTAAAATTTATTAGCTAATATTGAATTACCACATTACGTCTAATCCAGTGGAAGAATCATGTTCATATTAATGGATATAGCAACCCCTCGAAAAAACACACTACCATATTTTCAGATGAAGTGCACATATAATATTTCAATCGAGTATGATAAATGTCGTTCAAACCATATTATAGAGCTAAATTCATAAAATAGAATATTGCAAATCATTACTTGTAAGTCAACTTTAATCTTCAATGGATGCTTTTGATTTTATAATGTTATATGTAATGTTATGTTGTGTTATGTTCTTAATGTTATAATGTTGATTTTATAATGTTATAATGTTATAAAGACTCTAATGTCAAATAAGTGGAAATCTTCTGTAGAGTACGAGTCTATTGCAAAAAAAAAAACATTTTCGACAGGTTTAATACCCCGTATCTAATTTTTATTGATTTGTTCATTGCCAATATTTTTAACTTGTGCAATTCTGCAATTACCGATTCGATCAATATAGAAAATGCAGTTTCTACACCTTCAGGTATTTTCAAACGATTAAGTTGCTCATAAAACTCATAAAAAGTAATTTAAAGGCACGATCTTAGAACTATATTATAAAATACATAATTTTATTACTCTAATACAAATAAATAATGCAATTTTTTAACTTTGTAGGTATCACCGTTTATTTTAATAAAGTGACTATAGTTTCGACCGGTCGGTCATTTTCAAACATATTATGTTTGATGTTTGATGTTTGTTGATGTTTGATGAGATTATATGTTTAAAAATGATCGATTGTCCGGTCGAAACTATAGTCACTTTATTAAAATAAACGGTGATACCTACAAAGTAAAATAATTGCATTATTTATTTATACATAATGTATCACGAAATAAAAGCATCCAGTGTTAATAAAATATATAACAATTATTTTTTGAAATAAATTTGAAGCTTCAATCAAGCTACATTGTAAAAGCACAAACAAATTAGATTTTTAAGTGTGATATGCGCGGGTGTGATATTTACATAGTATAGAATTATGTTCAATCAATTTTGAAATATTTTAAGTAAAAATTGAATGTAAATGTAATAAATTGTGACTGTGTTTAACCACTTTGTTCAATTATAATCTGCCTCAATGTATTTTAGCGTATAATGTGTAAGTTTTTGGAGACTGTTTTATTATTAAATTATACGGGTACTAATTGGTTTCTTATTTTCGCTGACATTAACAATCATCGAATTCAATTTAATGATTGCCTATAAGTAGTCCATAGAGACCTTAATTCACTAATCAGTCATTAATTTTTGTAAAACTTGTAGATGGCGCTATTCATTACTGTCTAAGTGCTCACATTACTCTATTCGGTTGTTCCTTCTAATCTACCTAAAATAATTTATTACATTCTGTACAAAATTACAGATAATCTTGAATTTTCTACGATTTTACTATCGAGTGCTTAAAAATATAATTTAAATAGTTTCATGTAGAAAATATTAACAAATTTGAAAATTTCGGTGATACACTCAGATGCAAAAAATCCCGGGTCATTGGGTCATTGTTTGCAAAAGAACCATTTATTTTGAAATTTTGATGTTGGTATAGTCCTTAGAATACTTTTTAGTATTTTACAATCAAAGAGACAGTCAGGATATAGATAGAAGCAACATATAGTACTTATTATTTATACACGAAATTTTAGTATACACGAAAGAAAATGCATTTCTGCAAACTAAACCTAACAGATATTAATAATGAAAATGACAGTTAATCGAAAACAAACAATCCTCTATGCATAATTCCGAATGAGCAATAGGTAGTGAAGAACGCATATCTTAAAATGTTATTTCCGCTTACTAAATAAACTGATTAGTATAATATGTTGTTTTTTCTACATCCTGATGGTCTCTTTGATTGTAAAACACTAAAACTTGCATTCTAAGGATTATACCAACATCAAAATTTAAAAAAAGGGTTTTTCATACAACGACGATATATTTTTTTAAATTATAAATCAGCACTTTTTTTGGACATTGCTTTAAGGTTATTTAAAACAAATCTAACCTAAAGAACTATCAAGAAATTATAACACTTATAATTTCATTGCAATTAACTAAAGTTAAAAATTATATTTTTATATTATTTTCATTTTCATGTCAATTAATGTAAATGTCTGTACTCGAAATTGACAGAAATTCATTGACTAATTCAGCCGTTCGATCGAACATTTTATTATTAGTGGTAAACACCTTAATCCGATTCTGCAAGCGAATCTTTGCGCCATGCGTTAACAATCGCGTCGAACGCCGAGAACAAGTATTATTTCTCGATTATTCTATTTACTGTTGTAGGAAGTTACGAAACAACATACATTTTCAGCGATCACCGACTGAATTCAGGCAAAAAACAAATAGAAAAACGATCATCCAAATGTGCATTTTTTTGTGCATTGGCCAACATTGGGCTTGCTCGAGGAAAATAAATAACACCATTCGCAAATCTCATGAACAAGCACCCGAATTTATTTCCTTTAGCAAATATTGCAAAAGTATTTAACCAAAGAATACTGCATCGTCCTTATGCATGAACAAGTGTGCTATACCGGGTGATTCAAGTTTATTATCCAGGGCGAAAATGACGACTTCCGAACGAGATAAATTAGTCGTACTTTATATCTAAAATTGTATATTATTGAACTTTGATATTTTCCACTCGATTTTTCGAATTTTTATAACCGTGTAGCGGTTTTTGCGCATTTTCTCAGTAATTTTAAAGTTTTGTGCATCGATTTTTTGTCATATAATATTGTTGCATATTGATACATTTGGTAGCGCAATTAAAATTAACTAAAATGCTTCAGTGTCAGAAGTTTGCTTCAGAAGTTGAGTGCATTATTTTTCACAAATGAATAAATTATTCCACTAATCCCTGGAGCACCCTATTATTACGAGCGTGGCCTTCCGCTGTATTAAAATCTTTTTTCGGCCGTAAGCATTTGTTTCCCGAGCGGCGAGGGTTTAAGTGATACATTATACCTCTTTGTATTTGTAATTTATTGCATCTCTATTGTATTGTGTTTCTAGATCTCTGTATCTATTCATTGTTGTCATAAATATCTGAACTAATTGACTTTTCTACTTCGTGGGAGACCATAAATCATATATGAATAAATTAAATGTGCAATTTACTTACAATCCAATTCATTTTTTTTAAACGCCGGTTTCATAATTGGGTTCTAAGAATTAAAAGGATACTTTTGGGCTATTTTGTATCAAAAATAAAAATTGAACATTGGGTTAAAATTTGATTTGTTTTAATTTATAGGCGTGTTTAAAATAATTTTGAAAATTTTAAACCACCAATTGGTAGATTAATATCATAGGTATCTAATTATACCGGGTGATTCAAGTTTTATTACCAGGCCAAAAATAGCGACTTCTAATTGAAACATGTTTAGATACACATGTCTAGATATTGATGAAGCCCAATCTGACGATAAAAAAAATAATTTTAACCATCCGGTAGTTTATACGTTATTTCACAAAGAATTCGTAATTTTATTTATATAGTTTTTGTCAGAACATACTTTAATGCTATTCCAAACATTCCTGTGTAATCCAAGTCAAAAAATTGCACCAATTATTAAATTAAATGAATTTTGATATTGCAACAGTAAGATTTATTACTAAATAGTAAAATATGACGGCTGCTACCAGTAATAGTCCTTATAATGGATTTTATGGGATTTATGATAGGGCCGTACCCAATCCGTCCTGCAAAGCACGTTCAACCCACGGGCAACTGGCGGAATCATGAAAAGTAATAAAACGTTCCAACCGCCCCTCCGCGGTCTATGCTTTGTAGGGCTCTTGACTTACAAAATCATAAATCGGTCAGTAATGTAAAAAATGCTTTAATTTGATATCTAACCTTTTTTTTAATTTTTGATTTCATAAATGGGTTCTATGAATAAAATAAAACAGTTTAGGGCAAAAATAACGATAGAGAATTTTGCCGATATCGAAAAAGTCAAACTACCTTTCCGTATCAGACCAATATAAATCCAAATTTTCATATTTTTTGGGCAACTCCAAATGCCTAAAAAACCCATGGTAATAAAACTTGAATCACCCGGTAGAATTAAACTTAGAATATTTATTAATCTTCTTAAATTAGGGTGAAACGATTCACTCATAATGAATTGGTTCCATGATTTTACATGTAGATATTTTTGTCTTTCGAGTTAACAATAATGGTCAATTATTAAAATGGTTGTAAATTTAAAATAATGATGTAAGTATACATGATTATTAACCTAACACTACTTTATAACTATGCAAGTATTAAAAAATAAATAAAATTGTCTCCTTGCACTTCTCGCTACATATTTGAAATACTCCTAGTCCAAGTTATTATTGTTAGCTTGTTTATTAGCTTATTTTATTATTATCTGTTATTAACAAAGTTAAAGTTCAACGAAATTAATATTTGAAAATATATGAAAGAGAACTCATGTTAGAAAATAATTGCACCAAACAATATTTAATAAATTGCAGTACTGTTCGTCAGTTCATAAATTATAAATAGTTGACGCTTAATCAAATACCTCAATACAGGCTAATTTGCATAATTGCTAGGAGTATTCAATATTTTGTACACGCATATTTTATATCATAAAATTCGATGTAACTATTAACTATTCCCAAGGTTACATCATCACAATAATTACAGTAATGATTAATTTATTAACTGTTGATTTAACTGTATGCGACCAATACTCAGGCACGTGTATATTTTTAGAATATGCAACCGTAAATAGTAAATAGATGCGCTGAAAAAATATAATAATTTTCACAAAGAATTGATTCGTATATAAATTAGCATACCTGAGATATTTGCATTTTAGTTTTAGTACTTATTCATAGTTCGTGTATGCTTTAGACGTTCGGTCATTCTGTTTTATAAAATATGTTAGAGATTAGGATATATTTTGATGGATGCTTTGTGGTAGTAATAACAGTAAATGTATTCATTAATATATTCATAGATTTCTGACGCTACTCTGTGGCAATGCTATCGCTACGGGCATTTTCAACAGCGTTTAATGCGCGTTGACAATGCCCATAGCGATAGCATTGTCACAGCGTTGCGTTGCAACGCGCAAGTAATCTATAAATCAGCCTTAACCTCACGGGCTATTGACCAACGGGTTCAAAATTATGTGTTGAGCCTACGTAAGGTTACGTTAGGTTAGGTTGGGTTAGATTAGGTTTTTTGGCGCTTGTTATTCTAGAAATTTGTCACCGAATCGACGCCATGAAAAAGCTAAATGAGGTCTAATTCTCAAATAATTAATTGATTATTAGTATTACAAAAAACTCAAAAAAAAAATCATGTTCAAAATTCTATTGCTGACAGCTTCACAAAGTAATTTTTGCCAATATGTTACATTAATTGATATGAACACGAACTTTTATAAAAAAAAAAATTCGATGTCATATTGTAGATTCTTTGTGCAAAATTTGGTGTCTTAATGTTAATTTAAAATTGAAACAATTTAGGAAATTGAAATTTGAGGTGGTGGAGAAGCCTTAAAGCCCATTGTGTTATACTCAGCAGCTTTGTGGTGCTTTGGGCTCTCTTCTTGTTAGCAGGACTGGCAAACTTAGACAAAATAGGTGAAGTACACTACGTAGAGTGTCTGTACAGTGTGTCATTCGTCACATCTTCACTTTTGGTGGGATCGAACCCATAAATCAAACAATGTCGGTGCAGATGTTGCAATGACTGAACCACTGCACCACACTCCTGACTTAATAATAATTATTATTAGTACTATCATTTCTTTTCTCTAATCAACCCAAAATTAAATCTAATCACTATCGTACTATTCTCGTGCTAAAAATTACTACTTTTCGAAATTCTATATATCTATAATTTGTCAATAATATACTATTACAGTTATATTTATCATCATCAGCATTATCATAGAAGATTGTTTATTATTTCTTATTTATATTATTTCTTTTTTTATAGAAGAAAACAATTTATATTATTATTATTATTATTACTAAAAATAACTCGTATGTAATTACTCATTCATTTGTAAGTCTCCGTGGTTACCCCTTGGTGAAACATATTTGAATTAAAGGAAAAATAAAACACTTGGTTGAGTTTCCATGATATTTCTGGATTTCTCTACAATTGTTTCGGCTTACGACCATTTTCAAGAGGTTCGACCATTTTTCAGTTTTTGTATCATTCTTGAAAATGATCGTGAGGCCGAAACAATTGTGGAGAAATCTATAAATATCAGTGAAACTCAACGAATTGTTTTATTTTTCCTTTAAGTAATTACTCGAATTTAAAATCACAAACACTACAAACATAGTTTATTTAGTTAAATTATTTACTATTTAAAATACAATTTAAAGTAAAAATTTATAAAATATTGTATTTCAGAGCGTATATAATATTTGTAAAATAATTTATAGTTATGTAGCTCTTTAACGGTGTGTTACATCACAAAGAATTGATTACATTAAAATAATTCACCTGAAAATTCACGAATTTATAAAATTCAATTACATTTCATGATTGTATTCGATTATAAATAATATACCTATATAATATGAAATTGCAATATACAATATTTTATTTATGATACAATGATTTTGCCCAGTTTTGAATTATATTTTAAATTAATAATATTTTGTCGTATGATTATTGAGTGCTACTTCGTTATACTTTTATGAAGAAGAATATAATTTTATAAACCTCGTGACCTTGCTTAAACTAATCATGTGCACATACATGCCCAGTTGTCATTTGTTAATAAGTGATAATGATAATTTAGCGTGTCCTGCTAGGAACTACCAAACTTAATTTATCTAGAACTCGAGAAATACATGTTTAATCATTGTTGATTAGATCAGGAATTAAACATGAAATATGACAACTGCCAAATAGTCAAAACAAAGAAATGGCGCGCAATTGTTTTTAAATATATATATATATATATATTTAAATATGGAGTAAGTCAGGAATTAAACATGAAATATGACATCTGCCAAAAAGTCAAAACAAGAGCAAAAGAAATGGCGCGCAATTGTTTTGCTTGATTTTGTTCTAAAGTATAATGCTATAATACTATTACAGCAACATATCAATATTATGATTGGATTAGAAAGTCGAACATGAAACATCAAAAACTTTGATGCAATGAGTAATTATAGGTTTCATTAGAATCTGTAAGAAATATTTGATAATACGACATTGCTTTTATATCAATATGTTTCAGTTATGTTACATATTGGAGTGTTTGAGCTATACGGAAAAATAGGAAATTTCAATATCTTGACCCAACTGTGTATGGCTTGATTTGCAACAAAGCTATTTACTAATAATTTGCTAATATAAAATTTTTGAATTAATGTATTAACGCAGTGGTTCGCAAACTTTTTTCACTCGCGGCACCGTTTTTGAAGTGGTTTTCCCATGGCACCCTTCCCTTGCAGGGTAGCTTGCCGTTGTTTAATTCAGTACTTGAAAGACAATATTAATAATAATGGAGTACCGTCCGGAAGACTCGAATATAATCCTATATTTACAAAAACTGCACAGGGAGGTTCCAAAAATACATCAGAAACTAAATGGCTTGCACGTATCAAAGAAAATCCAGAAAATTGCCCAGTTCGATTATTTAAAAAAAAAACTAATATCCAAAAGGGGAGAAAACATTAAAACCGATCGACTATTTTTAACCACAAACAACAGTTGGAATAAAGAACCAAATAGTCCTTGGTTAAAAAGCATGCCAGTTAGCATTAATGCAATTAGCAAATGGATTAAATCTGCCACACGAAAGACTGATTTAGATACAAAGAACGTCAAAATTTCGAACCATTCCAATAGATCTACGGCAGTATCAGCTGGCAAGTTCTGAAAGCATCATGCTGAAATAATATCCAATTTAAGAAATGAAGATGTGAAAATATCCATGACGCCAACTTCTAGCAATACCAACAAAACAAATTAGATTTTGATAATGTTAAAAGTAATTGTAGGAACTGTACATTTAATATAAATATTAATAATAAATAATAATTTATTCGCTTTAAATATTTATTTCATGAAATAATCTTATTAAATACAACTTGTGTCATTAATCATGATCAAAAATTCCTTCTCTTTTTCAAAACAAATTATGTTGCTTTAAGAAACACACTCGCGCTCAACGCGCTCGTGTGATTTCCAAGCAACATAATTTGTTTCTCAAAATCGAAGGAATTTGTATTTCGATAATAACTAATACACTTGTATTATTCTCGAAATTTTTATAATTTCCAATAGAAATGTAACCTTATATGCATTATATGCAACATTATATGCAAATGTTGCATTTCATCATCTGCAATTAATTCACTCTCAAAAAGTATTTTGTGGTTTAATGAACTCTTTGCAATTTTTTATCAAAATTTTGTAATTTGTAAGAAAAATTAAGGAAATTTGCAAATAAAATTTGTCGCCTGCAACGAAAATTCCATAGTTTCTATTGAAGTTTATGATATATAATCAAAATTTTGTATTTTCGCTTAAAAGTTTTGCAAATTTCTATTCAAATATTAATAATTTAGTGAGTGATATGCTTTGTGAATAATGCCTTTATCACACATAACACAATCACAAAAAACACTTTAAATTTTGGTATTTATAATAACAATTTCATAATTTCTAATGAAAATTTTATAATCTCTAATGAAGCGTTCGTAATTTCCAACTAAATTTATTTTCATAATACTGTTTACAATTAACTATGTATTTTCACTGCAATGTTCTAATTTATATTCAACATTTTGCAAATTCCGCAAACATTTTGTAATTTACAAATAATATTCTCAAAACTTTCAAAAGGGATAGGATTTCTGGAAAAAGCCATTAATAATTTCCAATGAAAGCAGGTTCCATTAATGTTTGTAATTTATGGAAATTTTGGTATTTATAATAAAATATATGTTAGTGAAAATTTTGAATTTATTTTTTGCAATTACAATCGAAATGATCTCAAGTGCTCTTGTGTAAGAGCATGCCCATTAACACGAATAAATTGATTTGATTTCATTTGATCTTATTTTAATGAGAAATTTGTGGTTTGATGAAGTGCAATTTGTAATAAAATTTCGTAATTTGTAAGGAAAATGTATAAAATATGCATACAAAATTTGTCATTTGCAACGAAAATTTTATTATTTCTATTTAAGTTTTTAATTTCTAATAAAAACTTTGTATTTTTCATTAAAAGTTATGCAGATGTCTATTAAATATTAATATTAATCAGTGAAATGTTTTGTGGATATTTTTTTCATAATCTTCTACTAAAATTGTAAGGTTTCAATTAAACATTGAAATTTATAATTAAAATTTTGGTATTTACAATAAGAATTTCACAATTTCCAACTAAATTCTGTAATTTAATATTTTATTGTTACTTTTATTGGGTTGAGAATTTATAATACCAATTTTGTATTTTCAAAAAAAAAATTGCAATATTCGTTTTAATTTGGTAATTTTTCATATTTACTTATTTTGGTGTAGGTATATTATATAGCTTCTCTTGCTTCTCTTATTATAATGAATTGAAATAATTGAAATTCGTAATTTGAAATTCAAATTTGTAAGAAATAATGCAGAAAATTACTTTTCCGCAAATAACATTTTAACTCTGCGACGAATATGCTTTTTGAATAGTCTCTTTAATTTTCAACAAAAAATTGGTAGGGTCCAAATAAACTTTGTAAATTATAATGAGGATATTATATGGTTTGAATATTTATACCATATTATGTAATAAAATTTTCAATGAATATTTCGTAATTTATTATGGAAATTTCGCAATTTACAACCAAATTTTGTAATTTATGTGGTCGTTTTGCTATTTCCATAAAATTTGTAAATTGTAATTGAAAGAAAAAAATGTAATCACTAATAAAAATTTGCAATATTCATTGTAATTTTGCAATTTTCATTATAAATGTAAAAACATTTAGTGTTATCGAAATTCAAAACTGCTGTCAGGAAAGTGCTATTCTATTTCCTATAGCTTTTTACATAAGATTTCTGAAAGATAAAAAAAATGCAATCACCAATAAAAATTTGCAATATTCATTGTAATTTTGCAATTTACATTATAAATGTAAAAATATTTAGTGTTATCGAAATTCAAAACTGCTGTCAGGAAAGTGCTTCTGAAGGGTAACTTCTCAGATTCGATTATTTTTATTCGATTCGATTTAGATTCGGTAATTCGATAACATTTTGAGTTATCGAAATTCAAAATTGCTGTCAGGAAAGTGCTTCTGAAGGGTAACTTCTATGGGGTCGACGAGTCTCTCGAATTTTTAAACATAAGAGATAGTGCTATTCTTTTTATGTACGAGTATATGTACAATATACTCGTATGTGTGCATTTGTTGTCCTTATCATGGACAACATGTTTTGTCAGTTGTTTCAACTTTTAACTCAAATTTGACATATATAAATCCTTTTCGATACTGGCGTGAATAAAAATGATTGTGATTATAATAATAATAATAATATTATCTTTATTGGTGCTATAAACAATAAGTTTTACACCGATCATACATATTTCGGATTGAATACAAATTTTAAATCAGTACATAAAAGTAAAAATTTAAAATCCACTGCACATATATAAAATAATCATCTTAAAAATTGTAAGAAATATAAAATATAAAATATAAAATACGAACCCTAGAGAGTAAATGATAATACATAACGACAGTGATATAATATATTACAAACAGTTACATCTAGAAACTAAAATTTACAAAGCAGCGCCGTTCATAAAGTATTCATCAAATGAATAAAAAGCAGATTTAGTTAGATAGTTTTTACACCATTATTTAAACTGAATAATAGGCAATTGTTGTATATCACGTGGCAATACATTACAAAATTTGATACTATAGTATCAAGTGCCTGTTTTTGCCTTTGATAGGCGAAATTTTTCAGTACGAATATCATTTTGGCGCGAGTTTCATACGAATGATAGTCTTTATTTCAAGAGTATGAACATCTGTTGTGTTTAATGAACAAAAGACATTCCAAAATATACAATCATGGTGCTGTGAGAATTTTTAGGCTTTTAAATTTTTCTCTACAGTCAGCTCTGTATTCAAGATCTGCCACTGTGCGAATAGGTCGTCTTTGTAACCTAAATATATCGCTCATTATAGCCGAGTGTCCCCATAAAATGATACCATATTTAATACGTGATTGCATGAAAGCGTAATAAACCTTAATTAACATTTTAGAATGTATTGCTCGTGTTTTAATTTTTTAAAAGATACACATTTTTTGTTAGGCTCTGTTCTAATTTGGCCCCTTGTGCTTCCCATGTTAGATGTGAATCTAGAATGACACCCAAAAATTGGGTAGAAATATTTTGTTTGGGCAAATTTTGTTTTAGCGAAAATGTTAGTTCAACAGTCTTATCAGTATTTAGTTTTAGTTTATTACACTCGAACCAGCTGTAAATTCGTTTCTTTGCTAATTGTGACTGTACTCTCACATATGTGCTCTCACCTTTTACAGAGATAGATGTATCATCTGCATACAAAACTGTTATCAAGTTTGGACCTTGCATTGATATATCGTTGATGTATATAAGGAAGAGTGGTGGAGCCAAGATCGACCCTTGAGGTACCCCATGTACTATTTTAGTTATTTACGATGACCGTCTGACTTCTATTTGTCATGTATGACATTCATAATTTACAGCACTCAGGACTAAAATTGTAAAAACACAATTTTCTCAAAAGAATTGATTGAAAAGATTGATTGAAAATGATTACGAATGATATAATACTTATTGGCAACTTGATGCATTTTTCAAAAATATATTTGTAACTTGCAAGAAAGATGACAAAAGTTTTAATTTAAATTTTGTTATTTGCAATGAAAATTCGTTTATAGATAATTCGATGCATCGATGCAATGAATTAAACTTTGTAATTATTATAAAGAAGATTATGGTATATTATGTAATAAAAAATTCCAATGAAAATTTCGTAATTTATTATGGAGATTTCGTAATTTACAACAAAATGTTGTAATTTATGCGATCGTTTCGCTATTTCCAATACATTTTTGAAGTACTTGTCTTTGAAGATAGATAAAATGTAATCACCAATAAAAATTGCAATTGGCATGAATTGCATTATAATGAATTGCAATATTCATTATAATTTTGCAGTTTATGTTATAAATTATATTGTTCTTATTGACAACTTTATGTATTTTTCAATAACCTAACGTAATTTAAATATAAACACAATAACGTCATTTGTAAGGAAGATGTAAATGTCCATTTAAATTTTATTTGCAATAAAAATACGTTTAGAAAATGTAAAAGTCGGAAAATACTCCATCTGTCATTAATGATGACGTGATGCAGAAAGTTTATGAAAAAGGTAGAGAGAACAAACGCCGAACAAATTTTATCATTATTTAAACACTTTCCACAAGATTGAAGAAGTGTTCTCTATGAACAGCTGTGCAGTAATGGTTATCAAATCGGGTGGAATTGATCAATGCATCAAATTAATGGCATCAAATCCAATTTCTGTGAAAAAGAAATGCAGAAGACGATCACACGAGATGATAAGTGCCTTAAAAGAGGAGCAAATTATGTAGAAGAGTAGGTCAAGTTAAACATCAAAATAGCCTATTCAAAAGGTGTGGTTCAAACGTTAAGGTGCAATTGGAGATGTTAAAATAAGTAAAAAATGGTAATAAACTCACAACCTATTCATATTGGTTTTTGTGCTGGTACAGCCATATACAAAATGCATTTTTGCATATTCACATACAGAAAAAGGCTCCACCAGTACCAATACAACAACACAAGGAGACATACCACAAACATCCCAAAACAACAATAATTCAAGCATTAAACATCTTCTGTCATCATAAAGTAGCATTTGTTTGACTTGTTTCCTATCATGACTTGATTTAACAGAACAATGATAAAAACAAATAAATCATCTACAACTAGATAACGGTTGCAAATAATATATAGGTTTATTAACATTATTTGCTTCGTTTAGCATTCTACATCACACCCTTAAGTTTGGACCATACCTTTTGAATCACCCTGTATATGAGCTATACTAAAAAAAATCTCCCGTTTCAGTTGCAATAAACTTTGCAATAACATCTTAACGCACTACACATAGTTTTAATTGTACGTCGACCTCAAAACGAATATGTTTCGTGCATTTGCCATACATAATCCAGGAAACGGCAGAAGAATTAATGAGGGAGGCCAGCGATCCAAGTAATTAGCGTCAATTACAGGCTGGGCATTAACCCGACGCCCTCGTAAATCTTCACACACTGCACGATTGCGTCGGGGATTACACAACGCAGCAATCACGGCCTGAATTTCGTAACGTTTAATTTTGGTCCTTTCCAATTTTCGCTCAGATTGGAGAAGACCCTATTTGGTCCATTAAACTTCATTCAAATCAAACGTAAAATGTGACAACGACAATGATTTAGGCCAAGCGATTTAATCCCTGTACGGTAAGAGAAAGGGATGCAGAGGGTGAAATAAGTAGTAATTAAATAGCAGAAAATACGCTAATTATTATTTTTTTACCTATGCGTGGCGCAGTGGTCTAGGCATCAGTCTGCTTCACATTGATTGTTCCAACACATACTGAAACTACTGAAGTATTTTTTATTGTACGAAGTATTGGTCATTATTTTGATATTTTAGTAATTTTCCTATCTAATGACCAAGAAATATCATAAACATAATGTGTCTCTTATTCAGATTTTTAGTTATACACAATTTCAATTATAATAAAAAAAGTTTTAGAAATGGCGTAATTTAGTGATTGCAAAATGCAATTATAAAACGTTACGGTGTGATTTTTTGTTCCTAAAATGTGTTAATATGTCGTCAACGCATTTATGGCAGAAACCACATTATGAATTACAGCACAGCGTACATTTTTATAATTTTTTTATCGATACAAACCCGGGTTTGCCTAAAAGCCTAAAAAGCATTTCCACATGACCGACGAGTCCAATTATCAACACAGCATTTTACCCGGACCTCCCGTCATTAATGGCCAGCAGATAATTAAGATCTGCAGACCATTAATTTAACGGCGGGTCATTAACTTTCATACAGTCGTCTAGCAAGTTCGTAGGAAAGGTCAAGTACACACTGATCAGCTTCGAGCGTGTAATGGTATTATGTAAAATGCGTGTCACCTAAATACCACCACTCTTTCACAAGAGCTGCACTGGGCAACCTCTTGACCCATCACTCCAAGTGAATTTAATCTGTTGGATTTCGCAAGTAACCTGAATGGAAATGAAAGTAATCATAATGTAACATCTACGTTTATTCAATTACAAAGTGAGAGAGATTAATATCTTACATATTTGAACATACACAAAAAAATTATAAATTCCTTTCCGTATTACATAATTAATTAGTGATTATGGTCACTTAAATAAAACTAATGAAGTTTAAGGCTATTCGTTACTTACTTATTTGCAAGTTTATTGAAAGCAGTTAATAATTTAAAATTTGTGGTCCATAATCTTTTCTTCGTAGTACTTTTTCTGGGCAACGATGACATCATCGATTTTATTCCTCAAACACGAAAATCCTCTTCTTGCTGTTTGTGTCTCTATGTTTTTCTTCTGCCCCCATTTGCGTATTTTCCTCAAGCAGTCGCAATCTAGGGGATTACCATCTATATTAAGCTCATCTAATTTGAGAGTTGCAAGTACCTCATCACTCAAACATTGGATTTTATTGTTGTCAAGATCAAGGCTGTGGATTTTTTCAACATCATCGAAGGTAATATCTTTAATATTTGTGATTTCGTTATAGCTCATCCACAATGTTTCAAATTTTTTGATATTTCTGAATGCCAGTGGGTGTATGCTCTTAATTTTATTATTAGCCAACCAGATGTCCAAATCGCGGTCTCTACCTTTAGATTCTCCCATGTTCTTGAAGGCATCCTTGGGAATCTCGGTAATTTGGTTATTGTCCAGATCAACCCTATACACTTTGGGGGAGTTCTTGAACCAAGCTGCATCAATTTCGGTAATAAAGTTACCAGCCAATTCTACAACTTGTAGTTGCGGCATTGAATCGAAAGCGTTGGAATCAATTTTATTAATTGCGTTCACCGACATATTTAATCTCCTGATCTTCATGTCGTTGAATACTCCAGATTGCACAGATTTTATTTGGTTGTAGGTCAAATCGACGATTCTGAGATGTGGCACATTCTTGAAAGCGCCCTTTTCGATCTTCTTGATCCCCGAGTGCTTGATCACCAACGTATCCAAATCTTTGAGATCCTTGATGGAATCCTCGCACAGGATAGGAATTTCCTGATTCTCAATTTCGATACGGTACGCTTCTTTGGCCTCCTCCATGCCATGTGTCAAGATAACCTCCAGGGGATCGAACTCTGATCCTGTGAAAATCGATGCCTTGACGTTCTTGAAGCCATCGCAACACTCGGTCAGAGTTGTCGCGAGCAATCCGCACAATACGAGGAGGAAGAACTTGTGTAGAAACATGATGCACGTTTGAATGTTATGGAAATATGAGACCGGGATATTATATACTGTTTAAATTACGGATTATCGAAAAGGTTATCGGAGTTGCTGCTAATTGGGATTGATATCGTTTTCGGAATTGTTTTTTGATCGGCATCAATTCCACGTAGTTTACGCAAGGATTGGTTAAAATATATCGTTGCAGAGATGAACTCTGGGGTTTCCTGGGAAATGAACAGCGCTAGCCGGAGGCGTTTTAATTAATTTTGCACTGGACAGGAAAATTATTAAACTCATTAAATTTAATGCACATCGTCTACACTCGGCGCGTTTAATTGTGTGGAATAAAAGTGGTCAGCGGTGACAAAATAGCCCTACACGTGAATGTTATACTTAATAATATTGTAAAATAGTAAATGTAGCATATATAAAATGGGTCAAATAAAACAAAATGATTTATATTAATACTGAAAATTATTTTAAAAGTAATAGGAATTAAGAAAAGTTTTCCATTCACACTTGCGTGTTATTATACAAGCTTTTAAACTCACTTTAAACTCAAAGAAGATTGCATTCACCTTGAGCGAGCTGGTAACTTACTAAATTGTCTAACTAAATTGTCAGCAATATTAGAAAAATGGGCTAAAATGATATAATAAGATGACTGCAGATATATATAGATATATATTATGTTTCTCCACATTATATATTCACCACGATATGTTTTTATAATGTTGTTAATTGTATCAATTAACAATTTCGGATTTGAGGGAAAAATGCTACCTACAGTGTCAATACTTAGTAGTTGTAATATCTACAATTTAGTAAATGTATTTGTTCCTGTTGTGTACCTTGAAAAAGTCAACCAATATATTTTTAAATGTGAACGCCTCAATTTTATTCTACTTTTTAATAGTTCACAAACATGTAAAACTGATAATATACTCTGATTTTTCTAAACTGGCGTGCACGTCATCAATCAGCTGTGCGATGAGGTTTTTTCGTACCAACGTGATTGATTTCGAGAATATGCATAATAATAGTTTAAGAATCGAAATTAATCTGAGGATCATTTGTTACATAACACTGATCACCGGTGGTTATAAATAGGTAATCGGTGTATTAACCGCGGTCACAATTTTCGCCTGCCAATCATGTAATAAATCATGTTATGTTGGCCGACCTGATATTTTTTCGGTGACGATGCCAGATCTTTTTCACTAACACATGCTCATACATGTGTGCATAACCAAACTTCTTTGACGTTTTACTTGTTACATTTGACTTCGTTACATATTTCACGTTTCTTTTGCCTGCAGCCGGGAATCGAATCTAACCTCAAGATTTTTGTCGCTGTCAGTGTTGGACCCGAATACGGTGCAAACTCTTTTATATTTTGCCATTGTAGATGTTAAACCATAACCACAAGATTGATATCTGTACGAAACACGGCAGAGAAGTCGACGAATTTGATACGAACCGCGCACTGTCGCACAAGATTGCATGGGCGCAACAGCTGATTGCAGCCATTTTTAAATACCCAGGACAGCTGGCAACCTTGTAAAATTGTGTCGTCATTATTATGATTATTATTTTGATGACGTGCACGCCAGTTTAGAAAAATCAGAGTATATCTCACATATTTGAAAAAATCTCTACCTAACACCGAAACCCGTTTTATACGTAACTTTTTAGATACTCTGTATGTACAACTTTCATTAGATTTATCAAACATTTTTACACCAAAACAACAGTTAATACTGCAAATGGTGTGATAACGAGTAATTTGTATCTCAGAATATAAGGTTATCTGGGTTCTTGCGAATTATTACAGATTTGTTTGGTATTATTTATAAACCTCTTGTTGGTATTTCAAATTCCCCCTGTTTGTTATTGTAGCACGTTTGATACAGAGTGGGGCATACAAATCTCTCATATTTCTAACCGGTACTGTGCGAGTTGCAGTCGAGCTAAAGAGGCGTAGTAGATGTAATTCAAGAGCTTAGGCCCAAATACACGCCATACGCCATACAAAAGAAACAAAATTTTGTACATTATACCAATATTTGCAATGTGTATCATTGTGTATTGGTAAAAAAAGAGTAAGCAGTAAGCAGGGGCGGACTGGTCATGTGGACAATGTGGCAAATTCCACATGGGCCGTATGCAAATTTGGTCGTTTTCCAAATTGGACCGTACACCAAATGAAGCGTTTAGACGCAAAAGCAGGCTAGTTTTGAGTAAAACGCAAAAATCCTACTTACCAAATCATTTAACCTAAGGTAACCAATCAACTTGCAGTTTTGATTTTCAGAAATGTCCTGTTTATTACTTTAATAAAGTAGGTGCTTTATTCAGAAATATTATTATTAGTCTGATTTATTACTAAAATGATATTTTGTCCAAAAAATTACATATGCCCAGTTATGCAACTGAGACTGAACTGCAAATGTCTGGTATTAATAGTACAAACACCAATAAGTTTAGGGTCGGAAATTTGGGGTTGAAATAAAAAATATTCCAGAGAAAGTAATAAATATAGGAATCACTTCAGAATCAGGAAACATGTACGAAACTAAATTCTTAATGAATCGTCTTCATTATCCGACATAACAACCATGTCATTCTCATCAGGCTGGTGTATTTCTGAATTAGCTGTTTTGATCCATTAAGGACTATATAATGCTTTTAAATTTCCATGATTTCTTTGTACGCTATTCCAATTTCTCTGATTTTTCTGATATACCATCAAGATTCTTTTGAAAACCGTAGAATTTACAGGACTATACGCTGATTTTGCAGATTTGCCCTCTTAAAATTTATTTTAAAACATTTCTACGATTTTTTTAATAAATCGGAATTTCCATGATTTCTTTATTTCGTCGGCTTGATGTTACAAGGTTGTATGTGCAAATTTGTAAATTTGGGAATAACAACTCTAAATATGTTTGTTATTATTGAAAATGATGTATTGTGCACAGTAATTAGATTTTTTTTATCACAGATTCTTAATAATCCGAATTTAACCTTCCAAAAAGTTGAATATTCCCGCTTTGGAAACATATAGCCCTGTAAAGCTATAGACGTAAAAATTGAAAAAGAAATGTTACATGCAACCTTATAACAGCAAGCCGACAATTTGCTATTCCAATTTTTATGATTTTTTAATATTCCTTCAGATTGTTTTTAACACTTTATAATTACATGCTTTCTTTATACATAAGAATCTTGCTATCTTTATACATTCGGATTTCGATAATTTTTAAGATTAGATTTCTGGAAATATGTTTAGTACTTACAGTACTATAATTCTACGAATTTCCATGATTTCTTTATATACTATTCGAAATTCAACGATTATTCCGGAATTTTTATTAAATTGTTTTACAGTTTCGGAAGTTTTGATCGAAAATTAATTTTTCTATCCACATTTTATGTGAACTACCTACACGTACAAATTTAAAGATTTTTATCTAAAATAATATTGCTAATAATGGGAAAAGGAAAATGATATAGAAATTTTAATGCATACTTTTTGTATTCTTCGTGACTTATTTGAAATGATTTCAGAAGTTTTATGAAGTGTTTGTATGCTAAATTAATTAAAATTATTAAGTATAAAAACAAAATAGTTAGCATTGTATGTAATTGAAATTTTCATTAATCAATTCATGGGCAATTCCACGTCAAATGAGCACTCCATTTCACGCGACCCTCTCCGATTTATCGCAAACTCGTTTTGTACACTTGTTTCGGTACCCATAATATATATGACTTCATACCAAATTTCAGACCTCTAGGTCACATAGTTCGTCTCGTAGAGCCAATTGAATTTTACGGCATTCTTTTAAGTTCAACTTCAATTATGTTTAATTTCATTTATCTTAATTGCATTTCAGCCTTTGAAAATGTTAGAACAGTCATAATCGATGGAAAATTTCCATAATCGATGAGAAATTTCCCAAGGAACCGAATGCAGGGGTCAGCTTTTTTATATCTTGCCACGCATGCGCAGGCATGTTTTTGTTTTGTTTTTAAATTGATTTCTTAGTAGTTCAAATTTCCAAATTTTGGGCAAAGACAGCCAAAAGTATGTACTTTAAGATGCTTGAATAAAATTTTCCCATACTTGTGGTAGTTTTCGCTCTAGAGCCTCTTGAACGCACAAAACCATTTTTCAATCAATATTTTGGCACATATTGATTAATATATACAGGATGTCTCAAAATTGACGCCCGTAATTTAGGGATTTGGTTCAGGGGGCTAAGATAAATTGAAAATGAAGAGTACCCAAATTTTGTGTACCCAAACAAGTGTACAATTTGAGACAAAATCGGAGAGGGTCGCGTGAAATGGACTGTTCATTTGACGTGGAATTGCCCGTATATGCACTGGGAAATTTCAAACTATACTGAGATTTGTTAAGCAAAGATAATTATAATTTAGGTTTGTAAGCTTTCAGAAATTTCATGACGTTAATTTCGTATGGCATTATCAATAATTTGGATTAAAAAAAATAACTCTGCTCAATTTTCTAGTTTTTTTTAATACTGTCGATTTTTCTTGGATTTTTTCAATGCTGTCTCAGACTTTTTATCATTTCTTTCTACGCTATAAGATCTTGTTTGATATTTTTTTGTGAAATATTCGTAAAACTGTTATATAGTTTGAGAATTATTGGATAAAGTTGATTTTTCTGTATAAAATGTCAGATGACTTCCTCGTGCAAGTATACTGTATAAAATATGTATAAAAAAAATCTGAATTTGAGAAGGGAAACGATATAGAAATTATTATCTGAAATCTACATGAAATGATTCATAATTTATTTTCATGAAAAAACTTTATGATTGAAATTATCATTAATAGTATATTATGCAACGAGCATTTAATAACCATTAAATGCGAGTTGCATACACATTTTTTTACGACAAAGCATGAAAAGTGGTAAATATATTAAAATTCAGGACATACTAAATGAATTGTGATGAAAAAAATTAAAATGAATGATAAAAATGAAGCTAAATTGTATACAATTTTATGGGCTGCTGTATATTTATGGCTTAAAATTTTCAAAACTCATCAACAAAACAACCTAACTTTCAAATTTCAAGTGATATTTACTAAAACGGACTTCATTAAATTCAGGAAAGTTCAATGCTATTTTTGGTATTTTAGTACATGTTTTGAAGTGTTATATTTGGAATATTTCTATATTTTTCAATCGTTTTCAATTTTTCATGTTTCAGAGGAGATTCATATGCGTAATCATATTCATATTACAGAAAGATGAAATTGTAAAAATTTCGCACTATTCATAATGTTTGTTTTTCAATCATACAGACAATTCATTAATGTTCAATGACTTTTTTGGTATTTCTGATGTTGTAAATTTCTAATACCCTCCACCAAAACCACAAAACTTTCAAAATACAAGTTTAAAACTCAATGAAATTAATTAAAGTCCAAATGATATTTTTCGTGTTTTGGGCTTTGTGGAGCGTTTCTAGAATATTTCTATAATTTTGAATCGTTTCCAATTTTCGATGTTTCAGGGGAGAGTTATTTATTGAATTATATTAATATTCACATGATGTCAAAATTGTAGAATTATGGCATAATTTATAGTGTTTGCTTTTCAATTACAAACACAATTTAAAGACAATTCATTAATGTTCAATGTCATTTTTTGTTTTTTTAAAGTTGTAAATTTCCAAAACCCTCCGCCAAAACCACCAAATTTTCAAAATTTAAACTCACCCTCAAACTCAATGAAATGCATTAATGTCCAATGCCAGTTTTGCTATCTATTTCATAACTCTTTCTGTCGAAGATCGTTGTCACTTGTTGATATTTCAGACGAGATTCGATTATTGAATCATAGTTGACATTCACATGATGTTGAAATGTTTAAAATTTGGCACCATTCATAATATTTGCTATTCAATTATTAAAACAATACACTATTCATTGACTTCTTATATATCTGAAGCTGTAAATTTTAAAATCCCTTCCAACTTCTAAACTTCTAAATAAAAATTTATGTTGTAGACCTGTGGTCATTACTTCATTTTGAATATATTTAAATATAAGTTAAAAAAAACAAGACATTGTATTATTTATGGAACGGGTCGCCAACATTTTTTTCCACATAAAAAATTTAGGGGCAGTCCACTCCTGGCAGTAACTAAATTAGAGTAATAATGGTATCAGCAAAGTTACATTCTTAGAACATACTGAAAAAAAAATCATATTCTAAGGGTAATTAAATGTAAAAATATCACGTTATTCGAGGCGAAGCAATAAAAGTTTCAAGGAATGGAATTAATGAGTTTTATAAAATCTGCCGCAGATTAGTACCACAAAAATGTAATACACAACTTTTCCAGAATTAATAATCCCAGCAATCGCCAAGAAGCCATCAACGATTAAACAAAACCGCCGTCTTTTCGCTAAGTGGACAAATTAATTTCTCGTCCTCGGGCGTAGTCCTTTGTGGAGCAATTCATCCCCCACACCCAGTGAACGTCCCTTTATATTCTCTTGCATTCCCGGAAGTCCGCGTCTACTACTACGTAAGTAAGTAATTCCGAACAGTCGAGCGATCCAGGATTCTCTTGGAATGGCGTTGTCCAACTGGACGTTTAGGATCGATGTGCGACCCTTTATCCATAAAGCTTCCCATTTCCATTTCTGCGGGGTGCGGGGGGACGAAAGGCTGGACATTAATAGTGTAGTTGAATGTCACAGTCATGCGTTTCCAGAAGTACTCACAAAATAATGATTTGTAGTATCAAACGGAGCTGCATATTAGTATTAAAACGAATATGATATCTATTGATTGGAGATTGGGATCAGAATTGAAATAATGAGATGGTATTAGTGTAATTTATTAATAACAAATTAAATAACTAGAGAGGAGATAGTTGCTCGTCGTTTTGCATGTTTTTACCACAATATAGCTTTATATACCGAATATTCATCAAAATGTCTATGAGGGGCGGCTCACAGTGTGTCGTTTATACATATCGTAGCTGGACAAAATTATGTTATTATTTAGTTGGCATTATTTTGTTTAATTATTACTTCTACGAGCAAAATGATTGAAATTGATGGTTGGGAAATGTACAGGGTAACAAACAATTACTTTTATCGAAAAATATAAACACGATTTTCATTTTAAATAAATAATCTTATACAAATCGTATACAAATAAACGGTATACAATTTTATATCTATGTCTAGGTACACTATCTATCTATCTATCTAATACATATAACAATTATATAACAAGATAGTAAATGGTTAATTAATCATCAGATGATTTAGCCTTATTATCAAATTCGCTTAGTGTAATCATCTATTGCATAATCCTCATCTTCAATATTTTGCTTAATAACATTTCGTATTGCAGGAGGCAGAAGTAAATTTTATACTTGCAAGGAAAATGTCTATTTTTTTCTTGTAATTGCTCGTAGGCTATTTATGTAAGGATCCGAACTAATTAACAATAAGTTGAATAAATCACTATTCGTGGCAGTACGTGAATGTTTCCCAGTATTTTTCAACTTAAATCTACTGCAATCTTTATAGCGAGTTTCTTGAGCTTCTTCAGAAAGAAGACCTATAGGAATTAATGACGTTTTCATAGCTTCTGTACTTTGAATTAAAATGTTAAGTACAGATGTGGGCATGTAGTACCACGAACAGTGATCTAAATATATATGTTTTTGTTTTTTCTGCCAATTTTTGAATATTTTCCAAGTTAATATCATGACCGGAAAAGAGAGTTCTTAACATAATGCCTAGTGTTTTTTTTTAATTAATTCAAACATTTAAACAAGTTATTTGAGCACATGACTATTGTTTTTTTTAAATACGAAGAGCTTTTACATCCTTAATTCACTTGCACTTCTTGACTCAATGAGATTAGCAACTATGCCTTGTTTTTGTTTTAAAAAATGCATTTTCAGAAATCTTTTTGGGTTTACCTGTAAACTCTGAGGACGTTGACGGTTGTGAAAGCTGCATTTTAAAATAAATAAGTCTTCAAGTTTTAATCGCTGATATTTTTTCTGTAGGTATCGTTCCCGCTATTTTCCACACTCCTCCCACTTTTTTTTTCAATTTTTGCCGAAGTTCTTGATATTCCAACTTGTGTACTTCTTACTGGTATATCACAGGCATCTACAAAATCGTATATATATATAAACAATCTTTATTAGGCTATCGACCCCATAGGGTCTTTCCGCCTACAAAATCGTATTTTATCGATAGGTACTCATAAATGCCGGTACTCTTTTTGGTCAATAAAAGTTTAGCCCACTCCTTGAAAAACTCCATTCTCGTGAGCGTGTACGCGTAGATTAAAATATAAAAAAAATATAGTTGGACTAATTTTCCGCGGCTAAATTTTATATAATTTTGAAAAGGGTTAATGAAAGTACAATATATATAAAATTCAGCCTGGGGATAAGGGGGAACATTTTGTTTTGTTCTAATAACGTTTAAAGACATGCAGATTTTAATGAGATGCTTTATTTTGTCAATTTTAAGAAAACTAAACATAGTTCTTGTATTATTTATGAAAGAAAATATAGTACTTGCCCATATATGTTAAAGCCATCACAAAGAAACTCTTTAACTATTACAAAAAAAGCTGCAGATGTATTCAAACGCACGTTATTTTTTTGTAAACTGTTGCTCTTGAACAAAACCAAAATTTGACCCTGACTTGCCCCTCGTAAAACAATGATTATCGAAAACTATTATAGAAATTGACATATAAGGGATGTTATTAAGCAATTTTATTTATAATTTCCTGGACACAGATTTTTTGTCCACCTTTCGACACACTGTGCGGCTGTGGAAACTTAAACGTATGCCCTAACTTGATTTACATGCATAAAATTCAAATCAAATTTTCAAATCGATGTCAATCGAATGTCATACTAATCATAATGTCAAAAATATCGCATGCTAAGCATCACACGTATCGGCTTGACAGGGGACCCCTTTCGTAACCCTGGACCACAATTGTGAACTGGAAGGACGTCCGAATGTTGGCCACAATTGCCATTTTCCAGCGGCGAGCTGTTTGTGGCATCTCGACGTTGCAAATTAGTGCTCGATACCATTTGTGTTGACAGTGTTGACCATAATATCTGTATCTACCTTGATGTCATCTATATTCTGCAGGTGCCCCATGCACCATTGTTCAGCATCCTCACAAGTCACCTTGCGGCCATAGATATTCTGCTGCCCGTTCGACTGCTTCCTGTAGTGACTTGATTCAGATGCATAAAGTGCACCTGGTGCAACAACCTCATCAAAGTCAGCCTGCTCCGACATGTCCTTTGCTGCCCGTTCGGCTGCATCCTCTGCAGGACTGCACCACGTTATAGAGTTTAATGTTCCTAATTTCTTAACGTTGTCATTGGCTGCCTTATCGGTTCAGGGGGATCGATGAGCGACTTCCCTACAGTGCGCGAAAATTCTAACCAAACACAAGAAGCACAACTTTTGTCAACACTGCATCTATTAAGTCACTATATTTTTTACTAGAGACCTTATACCGGGTGTACATATCAAAATAAGCCAGTCTCGAGAAGAAAAAAAAATGGTTTTATCATCTGTCTCGAAAACTGCTTCGACTTGTTTTTTTGTTTCTTTGAAAGGAATTTAAATTCGTTCAATATAAATGGTTTTTTAATTTTTCTTATTTTTTTTTTCCAAAATGAATCCACAAAAATATTCTTTTATAATACCTCTGGATTAGGTTTTTTCAAAGCTTTAAAATGAGGTATCGCAAGGTAGGGGATGCTATTTGAAATTTTAAAGTAGGGGTGGCTAGGGAGGACGGGGTAACACTTAAAATTTATTTGACGTTGTTTTTTAACTTCTCCCTTAAAAAATCAAGCGACGTTTTGTTTTTAAATAAATTTAACTTCAATTCAAAATTTATTGAGACTGGCTTATTTTGAAATGTACAACCGGTATAATAGTAAGATAAGAGATGAAACATGGGAACCAGAAACCAAGGCCAACCTGATCCGTTAAACCATTGTAATTCATATTTTGACAGTGATAGGTTGGCATCTTGTTATAATTTTGTTATTATTCAATTGAAATTTAGCAATTTTTAAATATTGAAAGAAAAAGTTAACCAAATACACATTATTAAACTAAATTTACAATGTGTATGTAACCATTTTACATAAATCATTATGTCCAAAGTATTTAGATAGTATTAAAACAGTTACCTATCAATTAGTGGCAACTGTCAAAATTGAAGTTTAATAAAAAAAATCAAGAATTTTCAATATAATTCATCAAGTCCGTGGATTCTAGTTCCACGGTTGCACTCACACGAAATGTCTGATCGAAAATCTAAAATTTCCTTGTTGTAAAGGAGAAAAAGTGACAATAAAAATGTGTCATTTTTTAAATATCTCTTCAAGTGACGGCAGCAAAAAACTAATAAGATTTTAGATTATGTTTTAACTCTCAGTAACTATTGATTTTTTTAAAATATTTTTTATTGATTATTGTTCCCCTTATGATTACGCAACTTTATCCCAATTTAACCGACTTCGTATCTCTGACCGTTTATGATATCCTTACAGTGATAATCGAATTAGAATAACCCTGTATAGGTGCTCTATTTTTTTTAATATAAATAAGCGCCATCTGGTGGGTGAAAATGGCGATTTGGGGGGTTTAATTTGGAACACCCTGTATGTGAACTAATTATTGAGTATATTTACTTCCTGGAGTAGATTGCAAAATATTTTTCATAGAACTCTTGTTTTTTACTGGAATATTTTCGTGTATATTTCTTCGCATACTAATACTTCATTAATAGTTTAATAAAACGTTCGATGAGATATAAGAGCTCACCGAAATCACTTAGTGTAGAAAATGCAACGTTCCCTGGGTTATCAGCAATCAGTTCGCAGAAGCCAACACCAATTATTATCAGCGAGGTGGACGGTAGTGTGTCATTATCGTCTGAATAAGTCAAGGAGACTGCCGGTAATTGCAAGGCTTCAACTGTAGCCATGACAGGGACTTCTTCTAAGGGCGGGCATAAACATCGCTTTTATGCATCAATTGGAATAATGAGTGAGCAAGAGATGCAATTATTTTCAATTATATGCGATATTGAGAATTACTCTCTTGTAAAAAGTTAAGTTAAAAGTTTAAAAGAACCAACACGAAATATTTTACATAGTTACTTTTCTACGTAACTTTACATTGACTTTAACAACTTCCTGTTGTTTAAGGTTTAGCAATTAAAAAAATGGCGAAAACAAACAACAGCAACAAGAAAAGTTTTAATATACAGTGTGATCAGAGTAATAGGTAAGAAATAGACAACTTTTTTAGTATGCATTTTAGAGAAAAAAGTCGTTAGGCAAAAAAGTTCTTGTATTATCTCAAATTTATAATAGCTTTATTTGAAAACTGAAAAAATGAAAAATGAAATATATTTTAATAGAACTAAAATAGGCGAGCATTATTTATACTTACTTACTAAGTAAATAGGCGAGCATTATTTATACTTACTTACCAAGTAAGTATAAATAATGCTCGCCTATTTTTATTATTATTATATTATTATTATTATTATTTTAGGCGAGCATTATTTATACTTACTTAGTAAGTTAAGTTAGTAATACTTAGTACTTGCGCAATAGACTGATGATTTTATCAGGATGATTTTCAATACATTCATTAGCTTCTGATCTGCATGTTCTGTAATTATTCCCTACAATAAGAACAATTTAAACTATTTTTGGGTTAGTTAACGGCATTTTACCACTGCAAATGACGCTTTAGTGACAAACATATTACAAGACGTAAAATTAAACTGGCAAACCAGATAACGCAATTTATAAATTTTATTATTCATTTTTAATAATAAACGAGTGCACCAAAAAGATAAAAAAACTAGTAGTCGGATATAGAAACATGAACAAAGTGACAATATCAGAAGGAGCTTTCGCAGACGGTGTGGTATTAATAACAGAAAGAGAGGTAGATCTACAGAAAAGCCTATGTATATAGAACGAAACTCTAAAGGACCATGGAATGAGGCTAAACAAAGACAACACAAAAGTACTAATGATAGGGGAACAATCAACGATGGATAAAGCGATCGATGACATAAAAATAGAACAAGTAGAAGCTTACAAATATCTAGGTGTAGAAATCGAAAGGGAAGGTAAACAAGAAAAGGAAATAAACAGTAGAATCGAGAAAACACACAAAGTGTATCATGCAATGAACAAAATACTAATAAGTAAGAAGGAAGTGTCAAGAAAAACTAAAATTGACGTATTTAAGGCTATATATAGAGCTATATTAACGTTCGGTTGTGAAACCTGGGTCCTATCAAGAAATGAAACTACAAGAGAATGTAGTCCTATGAGAGAAACTAACGGGTTTTCCAATAAGAGGTGTTATTTTGAATAGCCCGCTATTTCGGTAGATGTCACTTTTGAAGCTGTCATTTCTTGGCATTTGACAAGTAGAAACTACGCCATTAATAAAAATGGTACGATACACGCTTCAACAACGCATTGAAATTATTAAAATTCACTATAAAAATGGTGAAAATTTGGCAGAGACGGTTCGTAAAACTCGAACATTTTTGGGTCGTCGTGAAGCACCTTGTCGGACCGCAATACAGAAATTGGTGGAAAAATTCGAGCTGTTGGGACAAGTTAGTGATGAGAAGAATAAAACCCGTGCACGTCGCTCAAGAACAGCCGAGAATATTGCTGCTGTAGCCGAAAGTGTTGAAGAAAACCCAGGTTTGTCCATTCCTCGTCGTTCTTTGGAATTAGGTATTCCACAAACGTCATTACACCGTATTTTGCATAAAGATTTGGGTCTTAAGGCTTATAAAGTCCAGTTAACACAAGAACTCAAGCCGGCCGATCATCAACAACGTCGTGACTTTGCTGATTGGGTCGTTGAAATGCATGAAAATGATCCGGAATTCCATCGAAAAATCATCTTCAGTGATGAGGCCCATTTCCACCTCGGTGGCTTCGTCAACAAGCAAAATTGTCGCATCTGGGGCTCAGAAAACCCAAGAGTTATTGTTGAAAAGCCTCTCTATCCTCAACGTGTGACTGTTTGGTGCGGTTTATGGTCCGGCGGAGTCATTGGACCTTACTTTTTCGAATATGAGGCTGGCGCAACAGTTACGGTGAATGGATTGCGCTATCAAGAGATGATTAACGATTTTTTATGGCCGGAATTGGATGGTATTGATCTGGACAACGTTCACTTTCAACAAGACGGCGCTACGTGCCACACAAGCAACGAAACCATTGATCTTTTAAGGGAAAAGTTTCCGGACCGTGTTATCTCTCGAAGAGGTGATCACAATTGGCCACCGAGATCTTGTGATTTAACACCTTGCGACTTCTTTCTTTGGGGCCACGTGAAGGAGAAGGTCTACGCCAACAGCCCAGTATCGATTCAAGACCTCAAAGATGGAATTCGTGAGGCTATCGAGGACATACAGCAGCCACTTTGCGATTTAGTTATGGAAAATTTCATGAAAAGGATTTTGTCCTGTAAGCGTGGCCGTGGTGGTCATTTGCTTGATGTTATTTTCCACTATTAACGGCATACCTTCCTCTTTGTAATGAAATAAACATCTGATGATTTATAATAAAAAATGGCATTTTTCTTTGAATATCAAAATAACACCTCTTATTGGAAAACCCATTACAAGCAATAGAAATTAAGTTTTTGAGAAGAGTAAGGGGACTAACATAGATGGACAAGATAAGGAATACTGGCATCAAGGAAGAACTACAAATAGAACCTTTGGAAACTTTTATAGAGAGAAGACAAATGAGCTGGTGGGGTCATCTAGAAAGGTTAGGAAAAGAAATACCAGTCAAGAAAGTATGGGAAGCAAGAGGCGGAAAACAAACAGGGAGAGGGAGACCGAGGAAAACCTGGGACCAAAACATGATCGAGATACTGAAGAAAAGAGGAACAACCTGGACGGAAGCAAAAGTACTATCAAGAAACAAGAAAGAATGGACTAAATTTGTATACGAGATAGTTTAACCTTCCGTCAGTCGCACGCCGAAAGTTACATGAACGGTCGCGCGTGTATCTCACAGATACATTGTATTATTTAGGTAATAAAAGAGAACATTACTACAAAATAACTTTATTTGCTTTAGGTTTATATTGCTAAGGTATATATAAACGTATATTTAGACGAAAATAACCAAAACATGTTTCTAACAAACAATATCTAAAAAAATTAAAGAAAAACTCTTTCTCGCAAATAATATATAAAAAATTAACCATCAGACAATACGTTAAAAAATAACTAAAAAACAGCAAATATAAAAAAAAAAACTAACAAATGTTTCTAACAAATAATAAAAAAACTCAAATCACTTTGTTCCATATCTGAATTGCCTTCTCTATCTTCAGCACAAACTGATGCATCTGTATCACTTTCCTCATCTTCTTGTACCCTTTCGTCATCATCACTCTCATCATAAAGTTTTATAAGCTCTTCGACATCCCTTTCATTATCTAAGTCGTATTTTTTACCTCTCGTTCCCATTCTAATAGCAAAAATAAATAAAATGCTAACATAACACTATTAGACGAGTGTATGTGTATATTCAGATATGGATAATATTTTTTCATACATTATGGTGAATGTAGGAAAAGTTATTGGAAGGAAATATTTCAATTCAGTTTTGTATCTAAAATACGTAAAAAAAAGTATTAAAAAATTAATTTACAAAAACTTACGTGAAAGGTCGCATGTATCTGTGAGATACAAAACTGCAATTTCGCGGAACGTCCGGCAGTTTCGAAATCATTTTATGCACTGACCCAAAGCGCCACGGAAGCTAGGAAGATACTAGTAAGTTGGGTGGCCTAATTTTTGAAATGTGTCAATTAAAACGAATCTAATTTTCAAATGTATCTGAGAGATACATGCGACTGACAGAAGGTAAACTGAACAAAAAATATGTAACAAAATGTAAAATATCCCTATACTATTCTATGGTAAAAGGGAGTATGATTATATATATATATATACAGGGTGTCTACGCTAAACCGTTCGTTAAAAGTTTACGGGGTTGCCGTTCTACTGAAAATTAAAAAAAAAAATCCTCATCACACGGTTGAATCAGTTATCCTCATGTGAAATATTTTCAACTTTCTATCACTTCCGGTTCCTCCGGAAGTAGCACCAACTTTCTTATTTTAAATGGAACACCCCATATATTATTATATTTTTGACTTCTTCGCTTAAATTGGAACATATTTTGTAAGAACGTATGTACACTTATCTCTTTTAGTTTTCAAGAAAAAAAATGTTTTCTAAAATTTTGGCCTCTAAAAGGTAGCCTGAAATCTGTCTATAACTCCTCTTAGGAATAAGATAAAATTATGAGTGAAATTTCTAATTGTACCTAGAGGGTGCCTCTATGAGTAAAATAATTGGCAACTGTCAATTTTGATATTTTGATAATTTGTGTTCATAAAACCTTACTATTAAATTATTATTTCAATGTGCAGAATGCATCTAGGTACCATTCAAAACAACGTCAGTTAAAATAAAATTAGGAAAACAGGCTTGGATTTTAAATATTGGAATAAAACAAACTTGATTAACCTGAAAAACATTCTTATTACAATATCATCAATTACAAAAATAAGAATAGAAAAACCAAAAGACATTTTTATCGAGAAAAAAATACGAATGACTTGTTTTAAGATAAGTTTTAAAATAATACGAAATCACAAAAATAATTAAAATAACGAAAACAATATTAGTTAGGGAAAAAAATCAAGTGATGCCAGAATGAAAATAGACAACCTTGCCGCAAAAATATACCCCAAGTAGTTGTTTAGACACAGGCAACGTCCCAACCTGATATCCCAAAAACCAAGTGCCCTGCGAGTTTTTGAATAAGTGCCTGCAAACACATAAACAAATAAATAACTTTTGAACGGTTAGAGCGAATTTAAAAAATGAAACGGATTTATAAAGCCTCAATAGGGGCAAATTCAAATATATAAAGTTATACAGGGGCTCCATTTAAATAACACAACTTTGATTCTTTTAGGGCTTTTAGAACACCCTGTTTAATACGAAAGTGACTTTAAAAAGTAACCATAATGAACCCCGATTTATCCCAGAAGTTAAACTTTTTGAGAGTCACGTATTTTGGCCACAGATTATTTTTAATGTGAGTAACCAAATCTAATAACTTTAGTGACTTTTATCTTGTGGTACCAACTTTGAAGTAAAGTCAAAAAACTTGCATTGTAAAAAGAGTTACTGTATGAGGTTATGTTGAAATGTCAATGTCACAAATAATGGTTGTTAATGTTGAAAATACCTTGTGAATACGTTGTTTTGAATCTTACGTAATAGTTTTGCACCTATCTTTGCTCATAAAGTTTGGTCGAGTTGGGTTAATTGAAAAATGAGTCAATATAATTGCTATTTTGCTGGGAATATATGTCTATTTTAAATGTATATTACCAATCGCCCAGTTAGATCGAATCAAAATAAACTAGTTAGTACCAATCGCACTTATGAAATATTCCATATGGCTATTCACATTAAAACAAAATCCTGCTATTTGTCAACACAGTTGAAACCGACATTAGGTGTTTGTCGTAACAGCGCATTAGTTTTTGTATATCCTCTTCATACAATGATACGGCATGGGTTAGGTGCTTCGTTTTTCGGAGCCATAAGTAATACAATATAATACAATAATAATAATACTAAAGTAGCCCACCCACATGGACATTACAGATATCATGATATATTATATTAGTTTTTATATCCGATAATATCATTTAAGATAATTTTTGCCTAAAAATTTGAAAATTGAAAATACCAAAATTGTCATTCATTTTCGGTTCGGTTAAAGTACCATATTTTTGGGTTACGATATGTCGACTTGTACATACCTTGTACATTGGACGTTATTAATTCAACCAATACTAATGTATATCTTTCTTCTTTTGAGGTCACAATTACCTTTCAAACTTATAGCTTCGACATTCAAAACATCCCCAATTTTGATGTGAGCAACTTACAAAGTTACAGCTAACTGGGCCCATGTCAAAATGTCGGATTTAATTTATTCCGCAGGCAGAATTTTACCTGGAAACTGCGGGAAATGAAACGGTGAAAAAATAGCCTACGCTGACGCTTTCCATGCCGCGAGTCTCGTCAGCGAATTTTGATGGGATTAGCAGCATTAAAAACGTCCACGATTTATTACTCGAGCGGGGCAGGTCACAGGGGTATGTAATCTCGCGGGTTACCCGCGTGAAACTCGCGTCGGCATAAATAAAGTGAATTGCGATTTTGTATGTATCTGGTGGGTGGTAGGTGGCAGTACAAAGCGACGTCGAGAATAAATAAAAGGGTGTATACATGGGATTTTAGATATATTTGGTGTAATATGTATTGTTGTGCAGAATATTCGAGTAGTGAACGATTTTCGGTCCATATGAAGAATTGCACAGTGAATAAATGCAAATTTATTTTTTACTACATAATTATGATGAATATTTATATTCATTCTATATGAATATGATTGATAAATTAAAAACAATAAATAGTCGGCTAAGGCATGGATAAATGATAAAGTGAAGATTGTAGGTAGACATGTTCTTCCACTTAATAAACTCATGGACTCATTTATTTGTGATATGTTCTCTACTTGTCATTAATTGAATTACTTTGAATATAGTGAATAATGCCATTCAATTCTAGTACCAGCTAAATTAAATTGGTGTTCATATGCAATAAATAAGTGATTTATTTACTGTTATGTCCGGTACTAGCTTTTCAGGCGCACGCAATTTGCTCGGCAGAAGTCCCTCATGTTAAACCCATCGTCTCATGTGAACCTTTGTTATCTCACCTTTATACCTGGTCCACATACCAAGCCCCCAAAATGCATTTAAAAACTTATACATTTTTAACAAAGTCACTGGACCCCGGTGTGATTATTACACTTTTAAGGGTAATTCAATATAATCTCTACATATTTACACAGGTTTAATGTATATAATTTAATTGCAAATTTCGATCATCTCGGGGAGGATTCAAAATGGACGTTTCCGCTATTTTTTCATGTACTCATATAGACCGATATTTTATGAGTGTAAAAAGCTGATATTTGGTTCAGCCTATTTGGCTACTGTCAAATAGTTCGATCGAAATTCAGTTTTATGCCTCATGAAAAAAACAAACGAGATGAGCCCGTTTTGAAATTTGCAATGCAATTGAATAACTGAATATAATGAGGAATTCAGGAAGTAGTGTTTTGTAGCCATTCTATAGATTGAATAATAGTTTGAAGAAATGTTCGATAAATACTACGAGTATTATCAAGGAATGTTAAAATAATATAAACTAACGGTTGAAAATTTAACTGTATAGTGTGATGTACAATTGAACCAATTGTTGAAAAGTTTGAGCAATTCAACACATTAACTAAACGTTGATAAATTTAATAAGTACTATAATGAGTAATTGATGAAACTGATTAGTGAATGAGTAATAATCGATTGGGGAAAGATTAAATGCATAAAACTTTCAAATTATCTAATTAATGGTTATTTCAGAATTAGTTCTATGTATTATTAATAATTCTATGTAAACTCTGTTCCATTTTTATTTTTAACAAAGTTGGCTCTGTTAGCCAACAGTGACATGTGACAGTATTATTGGCCAATATAAAAAGGCACTAGACTTGAAAAAATAGGTTATATTTAAAAAAAGAGGTTAAATTTTATGACAGTGGGAAATGTTGCCATCAAATTGAGTATCTATTGAGTAAAGAGTTTATTTGCTATTTTGATTTTACAAAAGCAAATAAGTCAAATTATAACATAAAATATAGTTGATGATTGGTTTAATTAAAGCATAATCTAATGAATTAACGATTGACTGATTAAAGCAATAATTTAATTATTTTAATATATGAATTAGGCAACGTTGTTATAAATCTCACATTTAATAATGTTTTCACTGTCAGATCATTTTTGTTGGTGTTCATGTGTAAAACTTTATAAAATGAAACCACAGCTTTCTTAGTTAAAAATAAAAATGGAAAAGAGTATATGTACAGGGTAAATAAAACAGATCATTCTCCATTCTGGAGCTTTTAGTATTTATTTTTCTATAATCACTAAATAAAGTAGGCTATGGTGACATTGACACTAACCAAAAAAGTTGACGTTTATCGACGACTTTCACTGTTTCGCTCGCCGCGCGATAAACTAAAAAATACGGGTCGTCAATAGCAACCAGTAAAAGCTTTGTTTTAAAAAAAACACAATCGAGAACAGTATTTTACATTCTTAAAGTAATAAGAAAGAGAGTGATAGAAAAAATGTGTATGCATTATGAACAAAAAGTGACATTATTGTTTTCGAGTGAATGCAGCGCGACGCCAAGTAGACTATCTTTCTCAAGCAATAATGTATCATTTTTCGCTCTTAATACATAAATAACTATTGAGCAATAAAAGAGCAAAGTGGTACATTGTTGCTCTCGTGGGAAAATTACCACGCATTGCGTACCAAAGTGCGGCAATTCCCCGAGAGCAACAATGGCCTTTACGCTGAAATTGAAATTCATTGATTAATTCTATCTAAGTGGATATAGCAGCTTAGATAGATTTAATCAATGAATTGTCGGAAAATTTATGTTATCCGTATGCCAGGGAGTAATAATTATGATTGACTTTTTAAATGACATTTAATTGATCGAGCAATCAGGTTAAAAACGAGCCTTGGGCATCTGCAAACAGAGTCGTTTTTGCAATTATGTCTTCGATTGCCCAATCCACGACTTATGTCCTGCCGTACTCTATTCAATTCAATTTGTAAAGAAACTACTAAAATTGTATTATTCGGAAACGACAAAGAGTTTACGCGAACTTTGCGCTTGTTGTCAATAGAAACGCGCGACAAAGTGACGGTCCTCGGAAAACGTCAACGTTTTGCTCATATTAGCCAGCAGAAAGACCTACTTTGTGTATCAATTGTAGGAAAAGGCAATTTATATGCCATAGTTTGACGATTTTTATTTTTTTTCTGACATGGTTTTTTTAAATGGTTTTTGGGTAGGAAGTTGGGTAAACAGTTTCATTTTTCTCTACGTCCATGGACAAATATCATAAGGATGTATGACAATCATTTCACGACAATTTGCGTTTAACGTCTATCCGTAGCAGTTCTAAACACTTGCTCTTTCATTACAAATAACTAAATTACTTTATTACAAGCATGAAAGTGCTTTGTTCCCCCGATAACTCGAAAACGGTTGAGAATTCGATTCATGTTTATCAAAGTTTTTTTTTAGAATTGTTTAATTTGTTTACATGCAACAAAGTGACGGTCCTCGGAAAACGTCAACGTTTTGCTGATATTAGCAAGCAGAAAGACCTACTTTGTGTATCAATTGTACGAAACGGCTAATTATATGCCATAGTTTGACGATTTTTAATTTTGTTTCTGGCGTTATGGTTTTTCTAAATGGTTTTTTTGGGTAGGAAGTTGGGTAACAGTTTCATTTTTCTCTTCGACCATGGACAAATATCATAAGGTTGAATGACAATAATTTCACGTAAAAAATACGTGTTTAATGTCTATCCGTAACTGATCTAAATGCATGCTCTTTCATAACAAATAACTAAATTACTTTATTACAAGAATGAAAGTGAAGCGATCGATGACAACTGAACGAATTGTTCATTAGGAAAGAAGCATTCATGGTAGGTAAAACAGCTAGAGTGACCAACTTTGACCACCTGTTAGGTGGTCTAGAACTGTTTCGAATTCGATCCAGGTTTATCAAAGTTTATTATTTAGAACTGCTATATTAGTGTACATGCAAAGTATTACGAAATCCTCGAATGACATCTTGTATGATAAACATCTAAAGCTATAGTTCCACGTGAAAATTCTTAAGAATTCATACAGAAATGTTAATGAATAATCAAATAAAAAGTTTATAGATGTCAGAAGCTGTGGATTAGTGAGCTTGAAAGGCAAAAGGCAGATGCTTACTGACAAAACCGATTGTCATTCAATAGCTTGTGTAGTGATGTCCCATTCCAAAAACTTTGATCAATTTTTTGCTCCAACGGGACTTTGAAGCGCTGTAACTCTGAGACTATTTGCAGCAATTACATGATTCAAACGGGGTTTTGTAGATTTTTTCAAGTTCTACAACTTTTATAATTGCGATGATTAAAAAAAAGCGGACTCTATCGTTCGAAATATAACTATACAGTATCGCACTAATAACAGAAATGTGTAAAATTTTATGTGCGATATTTCTTTTCTACAAAGTTTATGTCTAAAACCAATAGAAAACAAGATAAATCGGTTTTCACAATTTTTCAAAATGGCGGCTCCTTCAGACTGTGTATGCTGTAACTCTGAGACTATTCGCAGCACTCACATGATTCAGACGGGGTTTTGTAGATTTTTTCATGTTCTGCAACTTTTATATTTGAGATGATTCAAAAAAGCGGACTTTATCCTTCGAAATATCAACTATACAGTATCGCACTAGTAACAGAAATGTGTAAAATATTATGTGCAATATTTCTTTTCTAAATAGTTTATATCTAAAATCAATAGAAAACAAGGTAAATCGACTTTCACAATTTTTCAAAATACGCCTTTTTGGTTTTAGACTTGTCTTATGTCCCCCAACACTCTCAAATAAATTTGCACTATTATTTTTTCTGAGGTAACAGGGGTTTTTCCGACAATTTTACTGTACTAATAATAAATTTTCTTATTGGACCTACATATTTGAAAATATAATCTAAGAAAAATGATAGACTTTTGTAATTCATTACATAAAACTAAATAGGTGTTAGAATTGTTCTTCGCACATAATGGGAATACGAGAATATACAGTTTTTTTAACACACTACCGTATTGTTTTTAACGAGAAACTCTTGCGTTACGAAATCTTCTAATGCAGCAAAATAACAATTCGCGGCACGTTATGTCTGAAATTGCAATCTAATCACCGTATGATAGGAAGAATGATTAACTTACATAACGACTCAAAACCGAGTAATTGCCTCCCATCACATCACGTAACGGGGTCGTTTTCGCGTCTGCGGTTTCTCCTAATGGGGAGGTGATGGAGATTTCTTATCACATTCCCAGTTGCCACTGTGGCCGTCCTCACATAATTGGCAGCTCAAACTGCTTACAGCACTGACGATAGGACTAATTAATTATGAAAATCCGGACTAGTTTAAACACAACAACTCTAATTCAACTTTGTTTACTCTATATTTAGAATAAAAATAGTCGCCTAATAATTAATTGTGTATAAAAATAAAATACATCCATCGAAACGAATGTCACTATGAATACTAGAGTGCTTTTTCATGTAAAATTGTTAATCAATTATAATTAAACGAGTGTATCCCCCTACTTTATTTTTTTGTGGTTGGTTAAAGTGCTTGATTAAAGCTCTATAATACAAGTTCCCGTTTATTTTAAATATAGATTAGTTTCTTTCGATACAATTCTTAATATAATGACATTCAAGTAAACTAACTACTGACTGTAGATTGTAAACCCAGGCACTATTTATAATACAGCGTCGGTAAGTGTATTATTAGCTATGTATGCACCAAGGGCATTACTATGATGATCGCGCCCGGAGAACGCTGAAATCCTGCTCGAGGGCTTTAGCCCGAGAGATGGATCTCGTTGGATGGGCGTAATCATTCGGTGATGCCGTGGTGCATACAAGATTTTATTTTCACTTTTTCTATTCTTAGTCTGGGGGCCTAAACAAATCATTACGCCCTCTTATTACACCCCGGTTGTTATGGACATGTTTACATGAATATACCCTCCAGGGCGCAATGAATTCATTACGCCCCGGTTGTTATGGACATAATTACATATCTCGTATCCTAGGAGTTATCTTCAATTATAATAAAGTGAAAAATAAATTATTTTATTGAGCTAATACATTTTGTTATGTTTTAAAATTTTGATAAATTCCACATCACTTTTTAAGAAATTGACAATTGCAACATCGTTCCTCATAGCGCAGCGTCATAAATCATACAAAAAAGTCAGTCCATTTTTATTTTAAAAAAATCTGATTTTTGCTTATATGCATCTTGTAAAGTTTTTTATGTTGGTTGCAGGTCGTGCAGGAGTACGAGAGGGCTGTTATATTCCGTCTGGGAAGGCTGCTATCGGGCGGTGCCAAAGGACCAGGTATTAAAACTTTTCTACTCCGGCAGAAACTTTCAAATTTCATTTCTGTCTCGTAGCTGTATGTCACTGCACGTCCGTGAAAAATGGGAAAGTTCGAGGTTTGACTTTTAAATTTTCTCCGCTCAATTTCCTATACTGAGAAGTTGACCGCAGAAGTATTTCAAGTGTTTTATAATGCTTCTTGTTATAAAAATACGAGCATACTTATTTTGAATAAAAAATGTTTTAAAATAAAATAATAGTACATAAATAATCCTCATATTTCAACTACGGTATAATTCAACAAAATTTCAAATATTATAATCGGTATTTATTTATCATTTTTAAATACCCCGTCGTTTTATAATAATGCAAATATTGGCGTAATCTAAAGATCTTGGATTATCAATTAAAAATTTACGGCGGATACTTAATTTTATTTGAAAGTTTTATTAGTTCCATTTTCTGTTATTTAAATTAATTAACCTTTACGATTTTATCATAATGTCGTAATCATTTAAATATTTTATAGTAGCAGTGAACAATACGTGATGACTTTATTAAATAATAATGTTGTTACTATTATTTATTAGCGGGATAAATATATATTATAGTTTGAATTCAGATTAAATAATAACCCGCTTTAGATCAATTAGAATGGTAAAATATTATTTTTATATTAAATAATATGTTTTTTTATTATTATTGAAATTTTATTATAAGTAATGAATATGGTAGACAAGATTTCCATTCTATTAAATTCTTAGAGTTGACAAATTAATTACATACACTTTGTCCTGTTAAAAAAAACGAATCACCGTTAAATGCCAAGTTAATTAAATTTTTGCGTGGCTAATCACCAATAATAAACTTTCCGCAAGCAACATCCGCGAGCTCATCAAACAAATAACCGACTAAGACCGTCAAAACCAGCTAAAATAAAAATCGCCGAAGTCGACCATCAGTTCTGAAAAACGTCAGTAAATCATCGACGTCAAGCATAAATCTCCGCGCTCCTAACATTTACGAATAGTAAAATATTCAAGAGCACCGTAGTGTATTGGACGTTATTTACTGCTACTGTGACCTTTTTGCGCTGCATATGCTGACAAAAACATTCGTTGCAGGTATATTCTTCATTCTGCCCTGCATTGATGCATATGCTAGAGTGGATCTCCGTACTAGGACCTATGACATCCCACCGCAAGAAGTAAGTATGGCTGGTATATTTTAGATCATGATAAATTATGACGTAGAACGAATTCATGAATTGAATTATTAAAAGCAATTATGTACAAAAAAATGTTATTTATATACTAAAGCCGTTAAGACGATGACAATGATAGGAGGACGACGGGATTCAGTGCGAGGGCCTATGGCCTGAGCGATGGATGTCGCACGATGGGCATTATCAGCTGATAACAGCAGATAATGTAATCGTAAATTATACAACGAGCGTATATTGATGGCTAATAATCACGAGAACGATGTTCACGGAGCGAGCCGTTAGGCGAGTGGAGTAAATCGTTCGAGTGATTGATAGCCAGTATACGCTAGTAGTATAATATACTTTGTCCACTACGATATTTTTAGCACTTCAAAATACTCCTAACGTAAATGAAAACGATGTTCACGTTTCGACGTTTCGACACATTGCGGACACTCGATAAAATTCAAATAAAACGAACCACACGTGTGACAGATTAAGTTATTGATTCAATTGAATTAGCAATTGCAGCCACAGAAGTGTTACAGTTACATAGCGGTCAAAATGTCGGCGAACTGTATGCGATATATTGCTCGAGTATCTGGTTTAAATAACGTAAGGCAAACTTTTAATTATTATAAAGCAACAAATTACAAAAGTCCAAATGACATTTCGGTAGTATAAATAAAATTATACACCCCTGGCAGTGTATAATGGATCTGGTAGTGATTAATGGATATCATTGTAATTGAGAAAACATACGTACAATAAGTGTATTATTATGAGATAGTCGTGGACAAAATTAATTAGACATTGCCATTATACATTATACAAAATAAATGGTGACTAAAATATTGCGTAAAAATATCATGACTGTAACGTTGTTACGGACGTTGCTTATAATTTAATTTATAATATGTAAAATATGTATAATATAATATATAATAATATTTTAATGTAATATAATAATTTAATAAAGGCAGAAAGACATCATGCGGTCGATAGACCAATAGAGATTGTTTATATATATATATATATATATATATATATATATATATATATATATATATATATATATATAATAATTTATAATAATATTTAAGTTATAATAATAACCGAAAATAAATGAATCCCGGACGATATATTTTCAAAAGCAAGAAAGGCCACAGAACATTTATTGTCCACGAAATCTAAGGCAAGTTACGATAATCATTTAAAAATATTTGTGGACTGGAAACTAAAAAATTCCGACGGATGTGAATGAAATTTTGATGGCTTACTTTCAGGAAATGTAATACATGTTGCTTTACATAGTTAATTGTTAATTTTATTCCTATATTATAGTTTTAGAGTTATAGCCCAAAGTCGCTTTGGACAAGTTATTAATTTTCAAAATCAATATTAATTGTCAATGACAACGTTGACCATTCACGTCAACATACAGGGTATTAATGAATTAAAGGGACAAACTTCTAGGTCTTGTAAAACACAATAAAGCAAACAACTTTCGTTAATAAATGTGTGGTCAAAAGTATATCCTTTAGAAAATGGAGCCTCTTAAAGATTTTTCATGAAGCCCTTAAATGTAGGCAATTCAATTCAGTACCTACTATTTGTTTCCACAACGACGGAAATTAATACAGGGTAAATAAAGTCCTCTTTCCCTCTTTTTTAGCCACTCTCTAAATCTTTTTACTCAAAATCCACCGTTCGTCTTGTTCTGGTTGTTCAGCAATTGGGTCTGTTGACAACTAATATACAACCACAGACTCTGAGAATGTTGCGGTCCGTAAGACCGAGCAATTTGCTATCTTTGTCTGGATGTCTGGTCCTGCACGGTAGAGTTAAGGATAGTGGACTGCTCGGTCTTTAGGACCGTAACATACCCGGAGTCCGTGGCTGTACCTTCCTACCGCAGCCGACGTGAAACTACACTACTCTCTCCAAAACTTCTTCCTCCTTTCTAAGATTCTTTATGAAGTACCTAAAAATAGGCAATTGCAATTTAATTTATTTTGTACAGGTCACACGGAATTTTGAAAAAAAGAGCTAGAAATACATGGATTCAAATAAAGTCAATTTTAATATTTTTGTGTTATGGAGAATTATACTTTTACTGAACAACATGCCATGCTTTTCATGCATGGAGCTGTTTGGGCTAACACACGCTAAACTGCTCTCCTGTATCCAGAACGTTTTCCGAATAGGAAACATTCATAGCACAAGGCATTTAGTGTAGTTTTACATCGGCTGCGGGAGACAGGTACATTACTTGTCAACAGACACAACTCTGAAGCTACCAGAACAAGGCAAATGGTGGATTTTGAAGAAGAAGTTTTGGAGAAACTGCGTGAAAATTCTTCTACTAGTTCAAGAGCCATAGCTCATGAAATGGGAGTGAACCATGTTTTAGTATGGGAGGTACTACATGAGCAGCAGCTACACCCGTACCATCCATAAAAGGTACAAGCCATGGTTCTAGCAGATTTTGCCAGAAGGGTAGAATTTTGCTACAGCATAACTATTGGTAACCATAACAATTGGAACATTATGTACCTATTAACAATGACGGTGATATAAAGACTCGTTAATTAGTAACTATCACAAATAATTTATTAGTAAACTCAACAGTAAACAATATATCTGAAAAATTTGAGGATCATCTACTTATTAATAGTTCAACAGATATAAACGTGGATCAAATTTGAGTTACTAAGTTATTTTACATTAGCTAATAAGCCCAGAAAAGAAAGGCAGGAAAAATACTGAACGTGTTTCCTTTGTCATTAGTTCTGCCAAGTTGCAAGATGTTCAACGCAAAAAAAATGAATCAATAAAAGACAATAATCGACTAAAGGAAGAAAGAAAAAGAAAAAGAATAGAAAACAGAGAAACTAAAAAAAGGACAGAAACAAATAAGAAACAAAAGGGAAAAAGAGATCAGGTGCTAAGAAAAATAACGATAAGAATAAGACAGAGATAACAGATAGTTCAAAATGTAAACTCACTAGAATATTATCTGATGTAACATTGCCAGGTCTGGTTAATATTGAAAATGAAAATACTGAACCGACCGAAAAGAATTTTGATATAAGCGAAAATCCGAAACAACTTAAAGTAAACGCCAATGAGCCAGAACAATAAAATTTTCAAGAATTATTTAAGGACAATGTACAAAACTGTATGAGCTTATGCCACATGTGTACAATAAAAGTTGGAAACGATGGAAACCAAGAAACAATGGAAAACTGTTTACTACAAAACAACAAGTTGATAAATGTAAATAATCTTCCAATAGTATTTAAATCTAGTACAAATATTTAAATTTTGTATTCTTGATTTCTGAATAATAATTCTCTATTGCTTTCTATGTGTGGTTCATTTCTAACATCATAACAAATTCATTTAGTGGTTAGTTACAAATTACTAATATTAAAATTTTAATATTCTCCTTGAAAAATTAGTAGGATTCTGCAATCTATTGCCCTGCCTTATTGCATTATAAAAGAAAGGAGAGGGCTCTATGTCAATAACTATACCCCTTATGTCAATGATAGTTTTTATGGTGTCAATAACTATAATGTTGCACTATAGTACAATTATTGTAATATAATTGTAGTTTTAATGGGTTTAGTGATCTTATAGAAGTATTATTCAAGAGCATAGAGCTGTTTTTACCACCAAACTACCATAACCAATAATTAGGGCTTTCTAAATAAAATATTCACATTTTCCCAGAAATGGACGATTAAGGTGTCAATAACTGTACCGCTTACCCTATATACAGGGTGGCGCATAAGTCACGCATTGGTTTGAATAATTCTTACCTTTTTTTATTTTATTACATTATCTTTCCTGCGTTTCAGGACTTTTTAGAACGAGTTCAATATGGTGAAATAATTGCACTTGTTCTGTATGCACTGACGGCGTGCGCGCATGTAATCCGAAAATGCTATAATAAAACGATTTCCATTAGCAGCGACCGATGCGGTCTCTTCCTAGTTTGTGCAAGACGTTTTATTCACAGGATTTAAGCCATCGTAAACTCCTCAATAGCTCTGGATGTTAAATTCCAAGATTTATCACCCTCATGGCTGTGGCACACTATAAATCTCATCTGCCCCAGTTTCCTCGATTTCATATAATCACTGGTTTTTATTAGCCACTATAATTTATCCGAATGAATGTGGTATTTAAATCTATTACCAATATTAATTTTTATGGACATTTGCCACGCAAGACTCATAAACTATATGCGTAACCATTCACAACGACCTTGGCCTCAAGATCTTCACCTGAGATTTTGTATTATTTGCATATATATTAATTATTGGTCAACTTCTGATTATGATTTAATTTTGACTGAATTCCCCATGAATCGTTGTGTGTCACAGAATCTAGATAGGAATACTCCTGAAAATAATAGTTCCCTGTTCTAACGATCAATTTCCAATTTTCATTTCAATATTACTCTTGAATGTTTGGAAGTCATGTGCATTCACAATAAAGATAACGACGCGGGATATTCCTGAGTCCTGATGATTGATTTTTTTACTTAGCAGTGGCGGTTCGTCAGGGGCGGCATGGTCGAGCGGGCCGTACCAAACTATATGATGATCTTCGTCTTTAACTGATGTGCTTAATTTTAAGCGTTGGCAACACCTATGGCGAAAATTCTTTTGAATCTCTCCCGATCCTGGTCGGAACGCAGCAATTCATCTGCAGATCCGTGCACTGTCGAAGGTTTTTCAGCCAGGATAGTTTCTTACGGAATATTTCTCTTTTGAATTTAATTTTGCCATTATGAATCAGGCGGATTCGTACTGTTCTGTTTTAAAAATATTCAGATGCTACATGCGGTACGAAATATTCTCAAATAACCAGATAAATCCATCCTTAGGAGAAGGTGGGGAAGGTCGATCCTTTATCCACCTCTTGGCGATACATTTGATGTGAATATCCCACTAGTTTGCTTTCTAGATGTAGATCATCAGACAACATAATTTATTTTCATTAACTACTGTCATATTTCGTTTCATCATATTCACGTTTCTACTTAGAATAGCATACTGCTTTTGGTAGTTATTAAATGTTTCTATAGCAATAATAAATACATTGAATTTTGACGATTATTTGGATGGGATAATGGTAAAATTATGATCTAACTAGATTAGGTAGAAAACACTGTCAGCGGTAAGGTAGCGTAACTATCCGGAAAATCATGGAATTTTCCCAATCCCACCTCTGGTTTTCCATTACTCGCAACAAAAGACGGGCATCAGAAACACTCATTTTCCGGCTTAATTTATCTCCTTATAATATTTTATAATTTTAAATCGTAAAATATATAAATCACTCGCAGGCCCGGGCATAAAAAATGTGCACATTGATTTAGAAGTGAGATTGTAAGAGTCGCATGTTGGAAAGTTACATTGAAAACAATTTGCTTCTAATTATGTTCTATGGCAGGGACCAAACTTCTCATTAACCTCCTTAGGTATCACAATACGGCGGATATTAATTAATTAGAGATTGTTGTCTCAGTATAATTGCTTCTTTAATGTGTGTTTATTTATTATAATGAATCACGCTGCGTGAAGGATCCTGGATTGCTTTTCAGTGTCGGCACAGATTCCTTCCCTGGTGGATTTTCGCGTGCCGTTCGCGTGTCTGCTTGCGAAATGGGCCTTCGCTATTACCATCTCAAGAAGGCGTCTCTCGGGGCCGTCGTAAATGTTAATAACGCTCCATCGAGCACGAGATGATTGACGGTCTTGCAACACTGCGGGAAAATAAAAGACGCTCAACGGCGACATTCCGCTGTCGCAAGAGCCGTTGCGCCATCTACATTTCAGACTGCTATCGTTCTCTGCTTTCAGGAGACAATGATATTAAAAGTAACCACACAGCAGAATTTAATGCATTGTGAAAATATGTTGGGTGTATAATATAAATTTTAGGTATTTATTTAGACATATCAGAGAAATAGTTACAACACATGTCAAACTGGAATCATCTTTGACAATAGCTTGACAGTATTCCAAGCGGGAAATGAACCCTCGTTGAATGTTGTTTTATGGGTTCGGGGAAAATTCTATCAATTTCTATTCGACTTCTATCTTTCAGGTCTTCTATATTGTTAGGTTTGGTTTTAAAAATAACGCTTTTCAATTGTCTCTAAAGAAAAAAAAAATAGTGCAATAAGGTCCTGAGACCTTGGTGGCCACTCAATAGGCCGGCATCTTTCAATCCACCTATTCGGTTTTCTCCAATAGGTGGATTTTAGAAATAAACTTCTAAATTGCTCTTCGAGCAAAATTTTTCTAAAAGGCCTAAAAGTAATGTAGGTATACAGAAAAAAGGTCTATGAAATAAAATTATAAAATATTAGGGTTGAAGAAAAAGTCGATAACGTCATAACTAAAAACCAAATCTTGACATTTTTTTACATTTATAACAAAATATGTCTTTTAGAAAACAAAAATCGACGTATCTGGGGATTTTTCAAAAGTATTTTTAATTTCCGGAATACATTCATTATTCCAGACTTTTTGCGCCCCCGAATTAGGCGTGATTAAACAATTCACGCAATACTATAATTAACGAAACAATATTTATTTCTTCATCAATTTTTATAATGTTAAGAATGTTATAATCAAATGCTTAAAATAGTCCCCATCGGATATAGTAGGTATACTCTTTCCACCGTTATTCTATTCTTCAACTACTTTTCAAGCGCATATTTGGTATATCATTCAGTTTCTCCAGTGATTTCGTTTTTATTTCTTCAATGGTCGTAAAACGGTTTCCTTTCATTGTTTCTTTTCATTGGAAGAGAAAAAGTCATATGAGGCCAAATATGGTGAAATACAATGTCGTATCATTGCGGTGCTATTTTAGGATTAACTTTTAGTTTGCTCTTTGGATTTTGGTTCATTTTGAAACTTCCATTGAGATGATTGAGCCTTGATTTCAGTCTCATGACCGTACACCCACATCTCGTCATGATGTGCTGAAGAAATGTTGAGTCATTGGCGTCATCGTCTATGTATACGAAGTATGATCAAAATTAAATGAGAATTTTTCATTTTCTCAGAAAGTATTTAATTAATCTTCAATGTCTATCATCCGCTTCAAAGTAGTCTCCCTGTGATGATTAGTATTAAAATAGTAATTATGCAAATCCCTCCAATAAGATAAGAGGATGCAAAATTAGCCAGAACCAGTGAACAGAACGTGATAGTATACATTTATGCCAACGTAGTTTCCAGTTTGAAAAGCATTGGTGGAACGCCTCATTAGATATCGCTTTAAGCTCGACCTGCATTTTTGTCTTTATCTGATCTATGATTTCTTGACGAAATCAAGATCAATTCGAAGAAGAAATTGAGAATTTGTTAAGAGCATCCAACAGTCAGCACTGGTAAACACTCCAGTTGCCAAACATAGAACAACAGTAGATAATTACCCCAGAGAGATTAGATAATTAATCATAGAAAAAAGAAAACTTAGATGCAAGTGGCAACAAACCAGAGCCCGCCAAGCCAAACAAATTTTAACAACTCCAGCCAACGACTAAAAAGAGAAATCCTTCAAATCAAAAACGAATCAATTTGATCTTACCTAAGAGACCCAACAGCTGATAGTATCACTTAATACTCCCTATGGAACGCATCAAAACAGCTCAAAAGACCAACTATGCAAATCCTTCTAATACGACATGAGGATGGAAAAAGGGGCAGAACCAGTGAACAGAATGTTTATCGGGAATGACTATGCGAGTCATTTTGAAAGAAACCTTCCAGCCAAATGAAGGAGTCGCAGATAACTGGGAAGAACCAGTCCAAGAAGAAAGTTTCATCAGATCTACCTCACCCCGAGAAGTAATGACTAAAATTAAGTAAGTCATTAGCTCAAACATAAAACAGAAGTGTTTGATCTGATGACTGGTGAAATGCTAAAACAATTGTCAAGGAAACCTGCAGTTAAATTAACATATCTAAAAATCGCTGGCTTTAGTCTAATATGCATGCCTAATATGTGAAAAGTTGCGGAGGTCTGAATTTCTCAAAACCCGGAAAACCACCCAATGAAGTTTCGTCCTACAGGCCTGTATCTATACTCCCTGTAATATCTAAACTATTCGAGAAACTACTGCTGAAAAAGCTTAACCCAATTATAAAGATGAAGCATCTAATTCCGGAACACCAGTTTTAATTTAGATCAAAACATTCGTTTGTTGATCAGATTCGTACAATTTCCCATACTATAGAGACAACCCTAGAAGAAACAAACAGTGGGCTCTGCAATATTACTAGAAGTCGCGCGGGAATTTGATACGGCATGGCATAGAGGCCTAGCTCACAAATTGAATCAACTTGTGACGTACCTGAAGGGCAATCAGCGCGTTAGGCCGTGGAGCGAGTGGAGGGTCCCTTCGAAGTAGTGACGAGGGCCAGGCTCTCGGTGTCAGAGAGTGGGGGGGTTAAAAAAAGGCTCCACGTAATTTTAACCTCGTTGCTACTTCGTCGCAAAGGGTGGCTCCACCCTACCTGCGTGGGTGGACGGCAGACAGTCAGCGAAGTTCAGAAATCACGAACTGTCACAACGCTGACCATTTGGCGCCAACACCACCAGATTTAAATCTCGCAGTGAGAATAAAAACTGAAAGTGAAATAAATGCCCGATCGAGAAAACGTGGGGGGAACAAAAAATAACAGGTGTGAGTTTTGTAGTGTAAAATATCGGCGTTTATTCACACAAACGACGGACACCGTGTCTGCGCTCCTGAAATAAATACCTCCGCACGCAACCCTTTCACGCAGGGTTCACTCCATTCGGCCGAATATAGTAATCTCCTAATCGCGCGATTCAAAGGGCCGACGGAGCGACATTTCTCTTACACAAGCGCAAAGCACGTACGGCACGCAACACGTAAACGCAACTCTTACACAAAAGAATAAACAATATGTCAATATGGAATTAAACGGAGGTCTGGCTCAATTGAGACCACAAAAAAAGTATCAATATCTATATATATATCTGGATATCTGGATATCTATATCTATGTATCTGGCCTGTGTTTTCTGGTGGTCGTCGCTGGCGGCTGGCTACAGCTCCGGAAGGGCGACGGTTTGCGTCGTGGACGCTGATCACCCGATTCTGGCCTCAGCGCAGGATGATCGCGGCCTCCAGCCAAGAATGGTTTGGCCGAGCTGCTTAGCCCGTAACAAAACGCCTGCAAAGCACATGGCCTTAGTAACAATGGCCGGACACGTGGCTTCACGAAAAGGAAAAGAAATATCGGGCTTAACTACTTACTCAGGTGTTATGAGCGTTTTAGTCCTCTGCCCTGTACTTGGTGCCTCAATCCCCTCAAGGGTGGTTAACTGAGTCCCCGTTGATTATCCCGTAAACCGGATGGTGGTACACCTTATCTCAACGGTTCTTCTGGCACGGTCTGTACTGGACACGAGGTAGCTGAGTTCTGCTCATGGCGGCGTCTCGCCGGCGAATTTAAAAATCGCTCACAGGGGAAACGCGTCACCACAACAAAAAAATGCGAGCACGGTTGTCTACAGTGCAGGTCCATGCGCCAATTAATTATTAAAATGCAGTTTCTGCCAAAGCCGTTTTCGGACCGTTACAAACTCTTACCCAACTAATATTCCTAATTCTTGAAACTTCACATCTCCAACATGTACAGTTGATTTTAAAAAAGTAGACAAAAACAGTTTCCTATATTTGTTTTTTTCTCAAAATGTTGTTGTATAATAACAATAATAATTTATAACCTAACCTAACCTAACCTAACCTAACCTAACCTAACCCAACCTAACCTAACTCAACCCAACCCAATCCAACCTAACCCAACCTAACTTAACCTTACCTAACCTAACCTAACAATAGTGGTTTTTTATAACCTCCATTTATTTTAAATTTGACAGGCTTTCAAAGTTGACATTCAGTTTAAAACTTATATAACTTAACTCTCAAAATGCCTCTTCTAGATGACGGAACCAAAGCTATAAATGATTCAGGAATAGTGTTTCGCGGTACACTTTCGGCTCACCAGTACACCAAATACAAAAAATGTCGTTGAAGTCATCTGTTTAATTGTAATTAATGACACTGACATATACGTGACATTTCTAACATCAAGGTTGTTTGAGCAGCCGAAAATTTCTTGTCTACTTTTTTTTGCCATCCACTGTACTTCAGAGTCAAGCATGAAGATGTCTACTCGGAAATCAAGGAAATCAAAGCAGGGGTGCCGCAAGGGAATGTATTAGGACCGTTCATTTTCTGTTTAAAACCCACACATACCCACACTAGAAAACAACACAATCGAACATTTTGCTGCAGTTTGGAAAGCAAACGAGAAAGCTACAGGAAAACAGTAAACAGCTATCGATCGCATCTACCAACGGACTGAAACGTACGGAAAATATAACTAAATGAATCTAAATAAGTTTATATTAACTTTACAAATAAACATATCGATTACTTGCCAGTTATTATAAATACTCCAATTCAGCTAAATCTTAGATATGACATTCTACGCTAAGCTCCGCCGGTGAACGCACGTAAAGAAGAAACAAGTCCTAAATATAAAATACAGACAAATGTACTGGCAGATTGGTAGAAAATCCAGGGTATAATATACATCATAGGTATCATTTCTTTTAAAAAGTTGAGTTTTTAACAACATATTTTCATTGGGAAATCTTCGGATTTATTGAAAAATCTCCAGACATTGTATCGTTATTGCGCAACCAGTAGAGATCTCAAAAATATTTAAAAAATCAGGGAAATGATTGAAATGAAAAATCTCTCGAAATTTGACAATATTTAGAAATTGTCGACGAATTTGGAGAATGAAAAGTATGTAAAAATAGTAAATGAGTAATAATCATGTCAATCATTATTGATTTTTACGATCTCGAAATTATGTTTCAAAATGTTAAAAATTATTTAAATAACTGTAGAAATCTCGAAAACTATTGGGAAATTTTGGGAATGATTAAAAAACCCTGTGGAATTATTGATATTTATTAGGAAATCTGTGGAAATCTCTAAAATTATTGAGAAATCTTGATAATTTCTGAAAATACCAATTTTTATTCTTCGATCTCGAATTTATTGAAAAATCTCCAGAAATCACGATACATAAATATTAGGAAATCGGTAGATATATCAAAAACTATTGGGAAATCATAGAAAAGATTGGGAAATTTCTGGGAATCTTGATAAAATTTAGGAATGTTTAGATATTTTAAGAATCGAAAAATATGTTAAATGAAACAGATGTATATAATCATCGTGTAATCGTGTGAACCAATTTGTATATTCTGATTTAAATAATCTCGAAATTATTGAACAATCTCTCGTAATCTTGAGAATTAATGAGAAATCTGTAAACCTCTGGAAAATTATTTAGAAATCTTGGGAATTATTAAAAATCTCAAGAAATCTAGGTAATCATTGAGAAATCTGTAATTATGTAATAATCGTGTCAACGAATTTGCATTTTCTGATTTTAATGATCTCGAAATTATTGAAAAATCTCTCGAAATCACGATAATTATTGAGAAATGTGTAGAAATCTCGAACAATAATGAACAATTTTGGAAATTAAAGAAAACATTCTGGATATTCTCTCGAAATCTTGATACTGCTTAGAAATGACTGCTTAGAAGTAGATATTTTAAGAATTATCGAGAATTTTGGAGAATGAAAAATGTATGTAATAATCGTGTCAACGAATTTGCATTTTCTGATTTTAATGATCTCGAAATTATTGAAAAATCTCGATAATTATTGAGAAATGTGTAGAAATGTCGAACAATAATGAACAATTTTGGAAATTAAAGAAAAAAATCTGGATACTCTCTCTAAATCTTGATACTGCTTACAATTGACTGCTTAGAAGTAGATATTTTAAGAATTATCGAGAATTTTGGAGAATGAAAAATTTATGTAGTAATCGTGCCAACGAATTTGCATTTTCTGATTTTAATGATCCCGAAATTTCTGAAAAATCTCTCGAAATCATGAATGGAAATCTTATAAAATCTTATAGAAATCGATAAAAATTGTTGTGAATGAAGGAAACGATAAGTAATTTTGCAAAACGATAATTATATGACTGTAAAGAAAATTAAGACCACTACAAATATTAGGATGAAATCAAAATTATTGAATTCCGTTTACAAATCCCAATGGCATCATTAGTCAAACATTGCTCACGTTATAATTTGTTTAAGTGCGTTCGAAAATACGGAATAAATAACAATAATCGACCACTTATTTAATATTATTTTATTTTTTGGCTTTGATTCCATATTTAAAAACAGACCCCTATAATATTTGATGAAATTTTTATTGCTGTTTATTTTCAGACAATTCCTTCATATCATCCTTCATATATTGGATTCATAATTTGATTCATTCCGTGGTCTTTTCGTCACCGAACCTGTATCTTTCCTCAGATTTGATAAAATTCGTCGACGAAAATGGTTTTTTACACGCATATGTTGAACCAAACATAGTTAAAAGAGCATTAGCGAAATAATTGCACTGAAGTATCAACTAATGAGTTCCACTCTCATAATATAATGTTCTCAGGTATTTGTCCAATTGTTGCGTCCTTATTCCCAATTTGATTTTGTAATTCTGTAAATAAATTTACGAATTTATTTTTCCACATAAAACTATTTTGGAATTCCATCAATTCCATTTCTAAATTATCAATTCCTAGCCAAGTGAACATAGTTCATTCCAAATATAATCCAACATGCATGGTAATAGACAGTCGTGTTCATTAAAGTGTTGTACAACATTTCTGCTGTATGAATGTGACTTCATTTCACAAAGTTAAAAAAAGTGTTGTATATACAAATATTTTTAAAGGTTAGATCTAGGTCTTTTTAATTAATGTTATAGTGCGAGCTTTTGTTGAGTAAAAACACAACCATGGATATACTTTTAATGGGAGACTAAATAATACACTAAAGATCTAGAGTAATTAATTTTCATATAATTATGATACAATAATCATAATTTTGGTCACAGGAAGTTATCACTGTGACAGTTCTGAAAGGTATCTACCATCGACAAAATATACAGCCAACTGTCTATTTCTGTACAACACATTTTTAAACACAACTTACAACAGCCAATTGTCTGGGTACAACACATTTTTGAACACGACTGTACTTTCCAAATTTATAAATTGTTGAAATATCTTCCGGAATCTTCAAAATATTTCGTTTCTTGGAAATGTTTTTGTAAGCATGAAACTATTGCATTACTTATTTTCATTCTCAAATCATTACTGAAAATATTAGGTTTTGTCATAAACGTGTTGAAGTTTTGAAACGTGGTTAATACAACTTGAATACGTGGCTCACATTGAAATAGTTATGTGGGTTACTGTGTGATCTGCGAGTCATACGTTCGCCATCCCTGGTTAGACTGTAAAGTAAATTTAAAGATTCTTGTGTGTAGTGGTTTTTCGGTGGTTCGCGAAATTTCAGCCATCCTATTGCAACAATGAGAATTTAATTAAGCATGACACGAGGAACATTTTAATTAATTTCCTTTCACCAAGGAAAACGGCATTGTGGGAAAAGGAGGCGCGGAGTTCGCGGAAAAATTGATGCACAGTCAAGGTTGATTGATACATAATTGGTTTTTAAGTAAGAACGATTAAGTGTTTAGTATGCTGTCATGTTTACACAATATAATGTAAAGTCTGAGTGTACAGTTAATAATTTAATCCTGAAAAAAAAAATATTCAGCTTGGATACAGCATAAATTAATAAGTAATTAAGACGGAATTAATAATTGCTGGCTGTTTAAACGGTATTTCTGTCATTAGAAATACGTAAGTCTACAGCATGAAACTCGCATGCGATCGAAGCGTTTACCAAAAAATAAATAAATAATTTTCGTGCTTTGATGCGTTAATGTGCTCATTAATATTAGCAGTTTGTCACATTTCTGCCACTGCTTCGTGCGTAAAGAATAAGTAACAGAATATTGTCATATCTTATATTAATGTAAAGTACAGATAAGTAATGTAGAGGGGAAGATTTTTCTGTCGTTTGAATATCACGAACCAAATGCAACCGATTTTATATTACCGATTTGACGTTTTAGGTGGTTCTTATAATACAACGGAAAATATCAACAATTTATGTTGTAACAGATCACTGAACGTATCGTAAATTTTCTTAATTTTTTAATTTTCTTAAATTTCTTAAATTTTTTACCCGATTTAACTCTTTATGTAGTTTTTATAATACAATGGAAAATATCAACAATTTATGTTGTAACAGATCACTGAACGTATCGTAAATTTTCTTAAATTTTTATTTCGCTTATATTTCTTAATTTTTTCTTTTGTTAATTGGAACAGCAAAAATATATAACATTCAATTTGTAAGAGAACTGATTTTAGAACTAACAACGATAAAATAGAGACAAGGATAAAATACTATAAAAATTCACTCAAACAGGATACTTGAGTAACTTTGAAGTTAAGCAACTTGCTTAGTTGTATTATGGGTGTGAAATTTCTTGCTCTCTACCATGACATGTTTTATTATGTCCAAATATTAGGTTGATCTATTTTAAGGCAATCCACAGGAATTTTAGGCATCGCACATATTGTCTTAATTATGAATGAAATTATTTTAACTAATTATTTATTTTAATCAAATTCCAGGTTTTGACCAAGGACAGCGTGACAGTCTCCGTTGATGCCGTTGTATACTACCGCGTCTCAAACGCCACCGTCTCCATAGCCAACGTGGAGAATGCCCATCACTCAACCAGGCTGCTTGCTCAGACCACCCTAAGGAACATTATGGGCCAACGCCCTCTGCACGAAATCCTCAGCGAACGCGACAGCATCTCCCAGCACATGAAGGCCATCCTCGACGAGGCAACTGACTCCTGGGGCATTAACGTTGAAAGGGTTGAAATGTAAGTAGCGTTCCTACTTATATTTCAACCTTTTCGAACAGTTCACACTTTCTTTCTCATTACTCATACAACTGCACCTCGAACAGTTCAAACTTTTTTCTTATTACTCACACAACTGCACCTATTTTTTAACACTAAACATTGACGATATTTAGATCTCGTGGACAAAATTATAGCATATTTTTTATTCTTCATTTTTTTGTAATATAACTGTAGTTTTTATCCTTAAGTGGTTATGATGATACGTGCTACCTATATTAGTAGGAAGGATTTTATAGGAGTAATTATTTAACTTACATAGAGATAGAGTAATACCAGATTAGGGGATGATTTTATAGATTAGTGTAATTGTAGTTATCATTTTTTTTTAAATAACTATTTATATTATGTTACATAATTATTAAAACTGATCACATATGATCAACCATTAATTTACCTCGGATACATCTTAACCTAAACTTAATTCTTATCTAAAGTTCATCCATCGCTGCCCTTTAGTTTGTTTGGATTGTGTAGTGTTGAAGTCGCGCACAATGCTCTGCTCTGCTCCTAATACACTACACACTAAACAAGATCGAATGGCTTCATTCTTTTCAGTCTTCGGACGTGGTGTTGATTGTCTAATAGTTGGAGTGCTTCTGCATTAACATGGTGGTGCAGTCTGGCTTCATGGTTGTCAGCATACCTCTTGATTTCTTCTTTAACCATTGGGACAGCCAAGTCCAGATGTAGATCCTTGTTGCGAACGTACCATGGCGCATCTACCATATTCCGAAGCACGTTGTTTCGAAAGGTCTGTATTTGATTTATGTTGGAATCCTTGGTGCATCCCCAAAGCTGGATTCCATAAAGCCATATCGGTTTTAAGACTTGGTTGTAGATAAGTAATTTATTATGTAACTCTACTTTAGAATTTCTTCCAATAAGCCAGTAATATTGTTTGTATATGATGTCAAGTTCCATGCGTTTTTTATCGTGCTCAACCCACCTCAGTTTGGCATCCAGGTTCATACCCAAATACTTTGCGTTGTTTTCATGTGGCACCATCACACCGTTTATGATGTTTCTTAAGTTATTTGTTAATTTCTGGTTGGTAAAGTTTACGTGTATTGATTTACTCTCATTTAGTTTGATGTTTCATTTTGTTGTCCATTTGTGTATTTCATTGCATGTATTTTGGAGCTTCGTGGAAGCTCTTTCTACATTTGTCCCGACTGAAAGTAGGTCTTTATCATCAGCAAATGTTGCTGTGGTTACTTCTTCTGTCTCAGGTACGTCCGAAGTGTATAGGAGGTACAGAATTGGTCCAAGGACGCTTCTCTGTGGCACCCCTGCACCTATTTCTTTCAATTCAGAGTGTTCATCTTCTTGTTTTATGCGAAATAATCTGCCTGTTAAGTATGATGACAGTATTTCAGCATATTGTTTAGGTAGCATTTTCCCCAGTTTGTGTATTAGTCCTTCGTGCTATACCTTGTCAAAGGCCTGTGCAACATCTGAGAACACAGATGCACAGACGGACTTTTCTTCTAGAGCATTTTCTATGATGTTAGTGATTCCATGCACCTGGTCGATGGTTGAGTGCTTTTGGCGAAAACCAAATTGGTGGTCAGGAATTTGGTGGTCCACATTCTTTTGAGGAGCTGCTTTTCGAAAATCTTAGAGATAATTGGGAGTAGAGAAATCGGTCTATATGACTTAACATCGTTGGGAGGCTTACCAGGTTTTGGTAGAATTATAACTTCCGCTATTTTCCATACATTTGGGAAGTACTTCAGTCGTATTGCTGCATTGAACAAGTATGTTAGCATTACTCTTCCTTTCTTTGGGAGCTGCTTTAGAATCTCACCTGTAACACGATCTATGCCAGGAGCTTTTCTTAGGTTTAGGTTTGTTTTAATTTCCTGGGCCACTTCTTTTGTAGTGATTAGGGGAATTTTTTCTATACTTACTACTATACTTCTATAGAAGTACTATACTTGGATGTGTTTGGTTTGGTTTGAAGGTGTTTGCTAGGTGTTCGGCGAAAACTTCAGTTTTTTTGTTTATTGTCACGAGCCCATGTCCCATCTTCCTTTCTGATTGGTGGAATCGTTGTAATGGGTCTTTTGATCTTTTTAGGGGCTTTCCACAATGAGTAGTCCTTTTCTGCATCTGCTAAAAGGTCCCTCAATTACCTGCTTATGGTATCTTCTTTATTTTTTTTAATTTCTCTTTTAAGTTTCTGGGTTTTATTATTTAGCTCGGTTTTATCTGTAGGACTTCTTGTTTGTTGCCATTTTTGTCTTGCTTTCCTCTTCTAACTGACCATTTTCCTGATTTCCTTGGGATAGTAGTTCCCTTTCGTGACATAGGTTATTTGTCTAGTGTTACAATACGCAGCTTCTTGTATAGTTTTGATCAGGTTTTCTGCTTCTTTGTCCAGTTGATCCTTGGTTTTAAGACTAACTCTTAGGTTTATATTATTTTCAATTGACGTTCTGAATCCTTCCCAATCTGTGGTTTTATTTACCAGTCTGTGCTGTGCTTCTTTTCGAATTACCATTTCACTGAGCGTTATAATGAGAGGCGAGTGATCTGAGCTGAGGTCAAAGTTTTCTTGTACTTTAATGAAGTTTGACGATATTTTTGTTGCGATGTAGAAGTCCAGTAGATCGGGTTTTTTTTTAATCTGTTGGTCAGTAAGTAGGTTTGCCTGTAGAATGGTAGCTACAATTGTAACTTCCATTGCATACCTGAGCTCTCTACCTTTGGGTTGAGTTATTCTGGATCCCCAGTCCTTGTGTTTTGCGTTGAAGTCACCTCCCAGTATGAATTTTTCACCCATGTGCTGAATGAGTTTAAGATATTCTGTTCTTTTGAGGTTATGTCTGGGTGGACAATAGACCGTACATACATTGAATGTTTGGTTATTCGATTTGATCCCTACTACTGTCAATTGTGTTCTTCTATTTGGAGTTTACTTTCCTCGTAATGATTAACACTATTTTTAATTAATATTGCACTTCCTCCTTTTGCTTTGTTTGCGGGGTGAGTACATTGGTAGCTTTGGTATCCATTGACTTGGATGTGTGTTTTTTCAATACAATGCGTTTCTGAGATTAATAGTGTCTCGATGTTCTGATTTTTTTAGAAATAGCTCAACTTCCTGTCTGTGATTTAGAATTCCATTGGCATTCCATAGTCCAATTATTAAGTCTGTATTGCTCATTTTTATCTCAGTTCAAGGGAGACGCCATTTGTTCTAGCTTCTATTCGGTCTAGCCTATTAGAGATTTGATTTATCATACTTGACATTTGTTGTAGCATTTGTTCAATGTAGTTTTCTTGTTTTTGATTTCCCACAGGGTGTTTCTCTTGCTGGGGGTTTTGCTGCTGAGTAGCATTAACAAATGTGATGCCTTTTGTAAATTTCCTGTCACTTATGAATCTGGGTTGTGTTTTGTTGTGAATTAACTGTTTTTTTCTGCTCTGTAGTTTTTTTGCGATGGTACATCCTCTGTAGTTCGCCGTGTAGGCTTCAGCACAGTTTGAGCATTTGGCTGGGGTATCAGTGGGCTAAGTACAATCAGCTGTAGGGTGACTACCTGCACACTTTACACATACAGGACTTCTTTGGCAGTATTTTTGTGTATGGCCGTATATTTGCCACTTTTTACATTGTGGAATTAGTTTGTTCATTCTTATTGCTTCTATTTTGATTTTCATATTAGCAAGGCAGTCTATTTCGGTTTTTTTATGTCTTCCGATTTATCGAAAGTTAATATGTGCATAGGTAGCTTAATAAATTTGTTTGCACTCGATTCTTCTAGTTTTTTTTAATTTGTTTTCCACCGATATTATTTTGAATCCCTTGTTATCACATTCAGTGAAAAAATCGAGAATATCACAACAAAACATTATTTTAAGATAAAATGAAGATGGATTTGTATTTAGTATTTCCTCCTAGGGCTCCGAAAACAGCTTGCATTCTTCTAGGTATGCTCCAAAAAATATATTTAATTGCTTCTTGCAACATACGAGTCCATTCTTCTTGAGTTTCTATTGGCAATACTACAATTTAGTTAGGAACTAGATGTCTATCTCGTATTCGGCATTCGAGTACGTTTCATACATTCTCTAGGTCTAGTCTTCTTACTGGCCAATGTAACGACATGATCTCGATATCTTGGAGATATTGACGCACTGTTTCGACCACATATAAGAGGGGGTTATAATGCATAAAGACATATCTCTCGCGCCCAAGAAAACCTGCATACGGTAGGTACAACATGTTCTTCAATGATGTTGCGTGTGTACCTATTAGCATTCATGTTCAATTTCACATCCGCCAGCTCCGTACGACCATCCCAACTAATTCCATCCCACAGTGAAGGAGAACACCATCAAAACTAATGGTTTTGCATTCACCGTATCGTTCCCCAAACCTTCTATACACTTGATCACGTCCATCTAGCTTCATAATTCAATTCTTGTCTCACCTGTGTAAAGAACTTTTCTCCAATGATGCTCATCTCAATCTGCATTGGTTCGTGCAAACTGTAATATGGTGGCTAACAGTTTTGACAAAGTTTTGACAAAACTTACGGTTTTGACAAGATTTGCATTCAGCGTATCGTTCCCCAAATCTTCTATACAGTTGATCACGTTCATCAAGGTTCATAATTTAATTCTTGTCTCATCTGTGTAAAGAACTTTTCTCCAATGATGCTCATCTCAATCTGTATTGGTTCGTGCAAACTGTTATCTGGTGGTTAACAGTTTCGACAAAGTTTTGACAAAATTAACGGTTTTGACAAGATTTGCATTCAGCGTAACGTTCCCCAAATCTTCTATACACTTTATCACGTCCATCTAGCTTCATAATTCAATTCTTTTCTCATCTGTGTAAAGAACTTTTCTCCAATGATGCTCATCTCAATCTGCATTGGTTCGTGCAAACTGTAATCTGGTGGCTTTGTGATGTGCGAGTAGCTGTGGGACTTTGGCAGTTATTTAAATCTAAAATCCTTTCTTTAGTCTCATCTTACAGTTTTTAAACTGTCATAGACTTGCGTTGCATTCAGTGGTTCATATTTAGTCAAGGAGCTGTAAACGTGCGATTTCTCAAAGATTGAATTCCGATTATCCCTTTGAGTTGTACACCTTTCACATCCTTGTTCAAAAGTCATCTTCTATATTTTCTACACCCAAGACAATTCAACATAAAGAAAAACTAAGAAAAACTATTTCAAAGTTACAAAAAAATAAAAAATAAAAAATATGCGATAATTTTGTCCATGAGTGTATATTTATAATGCAAGCGCCTGTAGCACAACAACCATTATTTGATTATTCTTCTGTATCTACTAGTGTAGTGTTAACGCCTAGTACATCATTTTGTGTTACTTGTGTTAAGATATTGCTTGTTATGTACCATAGATAGCGATTGTGATTGGAGGTGATTACCTATTACTAGCATTACTTTTTTGTGAAACTTTCAGTAAGGACGTGCGTTTGCCGGTTCAACTGCAGCGTGCCATGGCAGCTGAGGCTGAGGCTGCTCGTGAGGCAAGGGCAAAGGTCATCGCTGCCGAGGGTGAGCAGAAAGCATCCAGGGCTCTAAGAGAGGCTGCCGAGGTCATTGGCGACTCTCCAGCTGCCCTACAACTACGCTATCTTCAGGTAAGGTGTTGCGGTGGTGCATATGAGAAAATACTCTGTGCACCAATACTTATTATAGGTACCACACAAATTTGGCTTTCTTCTAATATGGTGGTTCATTTGGAGTACCAAATAGCTTTACGCGGAGAATCATTGCATGTTTGAAAAAATTATATAATTTCTGGAATCAATGGATGGGGTGGAGTTGAACATGATGAGTTTTTAAGGCAATAATTTGGAGAAACAAATAGTTGATGTTATGAATAAGGAAGAATAATTCAAGAAGTTATGATTCATTAGTTTGTACAAGGTTTTGACTATTTTATCATTTTTGCGTCAACTTGGAGTATCATAATTTCAGAACTAATTTTTAATGAACGTATTTGTATAACTTTCCTATCTATTTTTTTCCAGAACTGTACACAATATTATTTAATCCTTGCCAAATGTGTGTGGTATCTTGCGAGTATGTTGGCTTTTTGGTGAACTGCTTAAGTACCAAAGCGCGCAGGCTGTGCAATCATTGGGTTTATATTATACACAATATCGTACATTATGCATTTGGCTTATGACTTCTGCACGCTCTCGACGATATCGATCACTGATTTTTTAGTTTAAGATTCTCTCAGCTTCTCGCCATTTGTGAGATGTAGAATATATGTATCTGTATAGCTTACGCTCGTTCTTCCAATCCTCTATTTACTCGATGGTTAGTCAAGGCTGATTAAACCGCTGATTAAAGTTAATAGATAGTAATATCGGGCTTTAACGTTTACATTTTTCTCAAACACTGCGATAAAATGAGTGATTGTTTTTTTGACGCACTGAAAGATACAAATATGACATTAAGTCAGATTGATTTGTATTTGTATTTAATTAATTCACGTTATAGTTTTACACACATATTGTACATAAATTAAACAAAGATTAAATGCGACATTGAAACCTACTTCTTTCAATGTAATGGTTAACAGCAAGTTTATAACAGGCGTAGGAATAGATATGCAGTGGCGAGTTTTTGCATACTTTGCAGCAAAACAGTCAGTTAAGCTAAACGAGATCAGAAATGAATACATCCTTGTATTTGCTGCTACGTTTTATGTTCATTTTAACATTACTCTCATTATTAGTCCACAATCCTAAAATGTTGAGACATTGAGTTGAGTTCAAAAATGAATTCATCCTATATTTTGCTGCTACGTTTTATGTTCATTTTAACATTACACACATTATGGGTCGACACATCTAAAATGTTCAGAAACAATTTTTAGTACTTCAACAACTTTAAGAGTCTTAAACTGATGGAGCAGGGTAGAAAGAAAGAAACAATCAATTTAGCATCAGCATGATACAATTGTTAGATACATTGTCGCAATCAGAAATTTTTAAGGGCAACAAAATACTTTTTTAAATTTCCTAAAATAATTTAGGCAATGAGTTGAGTCTGCCAGACTGAGATTTAGCTGTAACGCCATAACCCATTGAGTTCTTGTGTAACATTGTAGATCATGATTGGGAGTTCATTATTGAGCCCAATTAAAGCCCAGTTACAATTGTGGATTATCTTTCACTCTGGTTCAATTACGTAGAATATCAATGTTGATGCAATGATAACCACAGCAACTGAACCTCGACCAAAGGTAATCCACAATTGTACAACTGAGACTAAGACCCAGTAAGCCTAAGGCCAAAAATGTATGAAGCCCACAATTGATCTACACAAATCAAAATATATTAGAATGGTGTGAATTAGTTTTACCGGGTGATTCAAGTTTTATTACCAGGCCAAAAATGGCGACTTCTAATTGAAATAAAAAATCCAAAATAAGTTCACATGTTTAGATATTGATGAAGCCCAATCTGACGATAAAAAAAATAATTTTAACCATCCGGTAGTTTATACGTTATTTCACAAAGAATTCGTAATTTTATTTATATAGTTTTTGTCAGAACATACTTTAAAAGCTATTCCAAACATTCCAGTGTAATCCAAGTCAAAAAAATTTCGCCAATTATTGAATTAAATGAATTTTGATATTGCAACAGTAAGATTTATTACTAAATAGTAAAATATGATAGCTGCTTCCAGTAATAGTCCCTATAATGGATTTTTTGGGTTTTATGATAGGGCCGTACCTAATCCCTCAGCCTGCTGGGTGGATACCGACGCAAGGATTTCTTCAGGGCCGGAGCACAATATTTGCTTAATAATAAAGTCATAAAACGTTCCAACCGCACCGGCGCGGTCAGTGCTTTGTAGGGCTCTTGACTTACAAAATCATAAATCATACCGGGGAAAGTTGGTCAGTAATGTAAAAAATGCTTTAATTTGAAATATAATCATTTTCGTTAAATTTTGATTTCATAAATGGGTTCTATGAATAAAATAAAACAGTTTAGGGCAAAAATAACGATAGAGAATTTTGCCCGAAAAGAGTTTTTTAAATTTTGTAACCATCTATATAATTATATCGAAAAAGTCAAACTACCTTTCTAGATTAGTATCAGACCTATATAAATCCAAATTTTCATATTTTTTGGGCAACTCCAAATGCCTAAAAAACCCATGGTAATAAAACTTGAATCACCCGGTATACGTGTTTTTTAAACTAATTGATGTAATAAATATTTTTTAAATTTTGAGATTGTGCAATTTTCTCAGGATTTTATGATTGAAATCTGGAGGTTTTATCAAATTTTAGGAAATATTTGAAATATTCTGATGCTGAATGCCAATACATTTTACACATGTGAAGAAAATATTCATTCGAAGACCAATTTTGACATAATTTTAACAATGATTCAAATCAGTAATGCTCTTCTATTAAAATAGGATACTTAAAGTTTGCAAATTTGGATAGTTTCAAAATTTAGTATTTCTGAAATTTCGAAACATATCATGTTGTGTAGACTGGCAGAATCAGAACGGTCCAGCTACAAACTATCATCGGCGAGATCTGAATCTTCAATTTAATCAACTTAATCCAGAAATAGTCTCCAGATATACCCCCACAGCAGAGAAAGATGGAGACGAAACATAACTATTCTATGAGTAACTCCAAACTATTTTAACACAAACAAAAAAAAGCAAGATGTAACAATAGCGATAGGCGATTACAAGGTTGAAATTGGAGAAGGAGGTTATGTAGATTATGTAAGCAAAATTTGGGTAGGCGATAGGAATGAAACGGGCAAGCCAATGTTTTGTATGAAACGGGCAAGCCAATGTTTTGTATGATGAGGAAGAATAAGTGAGAAGCAATGACTTGTTTAAACTACCAAAAGGGAGATTGTACACATGGAAAATTCCACGGGGACAGAGAGGTCAAAATAATTAAAAATCAGATTGATTACATACTGGTGAGCAAAATATTCCAGTAAAATATAAAACCGGCGAAAATATACCTAGCAACAGATGGTAGTGACCCATGGTAACAGACCTGTACGTAAGGATGAACAAAAAAATACACAATCAGCATCAGACCCGAAATTCGAGATGCTGCAACAGACCCAATAAACCAAAAGTTCAATAATTGAAGAAGGGATCATTGTACTACAAAGAGTCCGGCCCTGGCATGCATCAGAAGAAGAGATAGATAAGAGCGTGCTAAAAAATCATCTAATTACAAAATGTTTAACGTCAAATGAAGTGTTAAAAAGAGGAGAAACGTAACAAAGCAACAGATAAGTAACATCATCGAAAAGAAACACAACCGCCAAGAAGTCCATGGAAGCTGAGTGACAATAAAGTGACAAAAGCAAACAAAAATTAGCCAAAGAGGAGAAGCGTAACAAAGCAACAGATAAGTAACATCATCGAAAAGAAACACAACCTCCGAGAAGTAAATGTAGGCCGAGTTTGTGAATGTAGGACGAGTTGGGTTATAGGTGAATAACAATAGTAGGCAACACACAGTACAGTACGCTAAGGCAGTACGACAGGCCCGTATTAAGGAATACTTAAGCCAAGAAAAATGGCACCTAGTAGCAGACGTGAAACGGAAGATAAATTAAAAAGAAATAGAGGAGAGAATAACGAGAAAAACAATGGAGTTATACACGAATTAGGTAAAGCAATTTCAAGAGATCGCCACCAAAAAGCAACAGCGATGAACCAGAGAATGCGATGATAAAAATGATGAATTCTTGAGCAAAAACGATGATATGATGACTGAATTTAAACAAATGAATAAGGAACCACGAGAAACTAATGAAGAATTAACAGAAATAAAACAAAGAGATAGGGGAAATGATGGCAAAAATGTCAGAAGAACTGATAACAGAAGGCAGTAGAATAGATCTAAAACTGAACAAGGATAAACATTGATGATGAGGTTTGGCAAACAGCTATGAAACTGAAATATCAAAATAACTGAACAGCACACAATCAAATGAGCACCTAAATAGATTGATTTAGACATCTAAAAATCTGAACGGTATATCCGGTATATGCCCGGAAATTGAAGAAGTAGAACATTTTCAATATCTAAGAGTAATGTTAGCGAGTAATGGAGAGAGAGAGACCAAAATATAGTAAACATTATGATAACAAACAGAGAATTCCACGCCAACAAAAACATGCTTAAAAACAAATACTGACCAGAACAGAAATATTGACCACGACAAAGAAACAAGAGAACAGCCTGAGAATTATAGAACGAAATATTTTAAGAACAATACTAGGGCGCACAAAACTAAATAAAAATGAATTCATAATATGAAATAACCTCGAACTACTATAAGAAATAGAAGGAGACATAGTTAAAAAAATTAAGGAACAATGAGCAAACTGTCTGGGACATGTTCGGAGAGCAGAAACCAACTCAACAATCTATTTAACGTTAGAATAGGAACCAAAAAACATAAATAGACTGCGATCAAAATGGCTACAAGAAGTAAAAGAAGATATTCACAGGGCCGGGATCAGAGGATGGAAAGAAAAGATAACAAACAGGAAATTATGGGGAAACCTATGTAGGAATTTGAATCAGGAAATGGAGGCTGGTCTATTTCAATCAAGATGAAAATCTAGAAAGTTTCTTAGAAGCGGTGCAACCCTACAATGTACATAGAAAAAAGTTTCGCCACTGTATGTATGTATGCATAGTACCAACCTGGACAAAAAGGCAACCTGGCGAAAAATTAAATACGCAATGATAAAAACACAAAACGGGAAATGACGAAAAACAATGTAGACAAGAAATTCTAGCCTTAATGGACTATACTCTATTAAGTAACTAGGAGGAGCGATTCAAATTTGGCGCGCGAATGCCTACACCTGTGATTGGCTGAAAGCACGCCCATTTCATAAGGCACCAAAACGCTGTTTTTAACGCATATAACCTCAATTCGAAGCGTCCATCAGTCTTATTTTCTTAAAATCCCGCAAAATTTTGCAAGTAAACAATCAGTTCTGTACAGAACTTATCTTCGCAGTGTTAATAGTTAATTTTGCTTGTATTATTGTGATTGATTCTGAACCCAGTACAAGCTCAGCGATGTTTTCACGTTCACCTACGAAAAAGCGTTCACGGTTGGATTTGGGTCATTTATCTTTATCCGAAAAGTCCGTGTTTTAGTATCAGGCAGAGTAACCAACAAATATGCCCCTTTATTCTCAATGTCGTCTGTGCCCTTTTTGGCGAGTTCTTCACACCGACATGCCCCAGATATACAGATTATTAGAGCAACTTTCTTCATCAAATATATCCTATCTTCTGCCTCCGCAAAAAATCTCTTGCCTTCTTCGGGGTATAAGTTCGGGATTTCCCTTTGAGGTACGCAATTAGCTTCATGAATCTATTATATAACAAAATTACATACATGCCAATATACTGTATGTCATTCAGGCGTATTATATAAATAAAACTAACCTCGAAATGTCCACATTTTCGTAGGCTTGTAGGTTAGCTTAATAACTGGGTAAAAAAAAAGAAAAAATGACTCGGCCCGGAGGGCCTCGTGGGCCAAACTTCAGTGGGCAATCCAATACTTCGCTCACTTGCACAGTAAATGGCGATTATATTATATTTGATTTGTTTAAAAAAACAACTAGTGATTATACAGATGAAATAATTTAAAATTGCCGCCAAAAGTATCTGGTGATTTTCCTGGTAACTTTTTACAGTGTAAATTGGGTTTTGGGACTTACTCCTCCTAGTTATTAAATAGAGTAAAACAAAGGAATTATAAAATCAAAAACAACAAATATAAGGCTATACAGAAACTTGGATGACGAAGATGTGCAGAGAAATAGAAGAATTAGATCAAAAGTACGATAGTTTCACTTTACACAAAAATAGGGTGTCACTGTCATTGGATCAAAATGCGAGGCAAGTAAGAGACGAACACGACACAATAATTAATGCAAAGTCAAAATTTTAGGAACAATACGTAACCCTACTTTTAGCGACCGAATATCGAATGAGTACAAACATAACGGCAACAGAAAACGCACCAGAAATATTAACCACGAAAAAGTGGAACATGACATAAAAAAACGGAATCCGGTCAAGTTGTAAGATTGGACGAAGTGTACTGCGAAGTCTGTTAAGTTTAAAACTTCTAGATAAACGTTCAATGTCTGTTATTACTGATTTATTCAAAGCTATATATCTAGATATATATCTTTGCATATTTGGATCCTGAGTGTTTTTGTTTTTTTTTTCTCGGGGGTAGCCTCTGTAGTCCTTTTGTGCTTTCCCCTGTGGACTCAGCTTTCAACCATGAGTCGTGTTTCTTTAAAAAAGTCCATAATCACTTTGGGTGTAAAGCTGCTTACTGTCTTTGGTACCACGAAAGGGTTTCCAAAGTACTGCTGCCTCAGGGCAGAGATCCTGAGTTACTACGGAATTAAAACGATATGAAGTTATAGAGGTCGAAACCTAACCGATTACAGGTGATTCAGATTGTTATATAAACAAGTATGCAATGTTATCCATTTCTCCTGCTCTTATTGATGGAGTTAAATGCTCAAATTCTGTGTATACACCGTGAAAACACCAATTACATGCAAGTTGTTTTCTTATGCACCACCAACTTCACGACTTCCACGTGGAAGTAATAAGTAATCCAAGGGGAGCGCTTTTAAGCTTCTCGTCAAGTTTTCATCTCGTCTTCCAGCAGCCGCTCGTCGACGTTTATTAATCACTTAACTCAATATTTGTCGGGTTTTCCTGGCAATTAATTTTTCCCAGCAAACAACATCAAACTGCAATATGCCTGAAAGCCGTGTGATGAGGATTGGATAATTAGAGAGGACGGTGCGATCGATAATAAAATTGAAACGCAGTGAAATTTAGATACAATAATAGTTATAGCAATATACAGAAATAATAGGCATTGGAGCTAAAATACGTGAACATTTATAGCAAAATGTAAAATAATAGGTAAAATTTCTAGAACAAAAATGAAGCAAAACATAACCATTCTAGCTAGAGTGATATGGCAGCGATTGAATCATTCGAGTGTACCAAAAACAGAGCAAAATTTAAATATAATAATATATCAAAATACAAAATACAGCACACATGGAATAAAATTTAATTATAATATCTATAGGCCAATGGAATTAGACTTTTGGTTCGAATTAATTAGAGGAAAGCTGGAAATTATATTAAATGCGTTATTCTACTACTAAATTAAATAGTTTAAGTTTAACCCAATTTCCAAAGTCTGCAGTATCCGCAATCTCCAAAAAAAACTGCCAGTTTTTTTTACTTCTTTCAGTTTTTAGCAAGTCACAAGATACGCTTCCTACCGTAAAAGTTACCACTAATAAATTGTAGAACATTAAATTTTGCGTCGATTGAGTACCTAAAGTTTTGGGGGTAATATAGTGTTCAAAAGTTGGTTTCAAGTTGGTGTAAAATATTCAAATGTTCAAATAACTTGCAATGTACAGAAGAATATACTCTTTTATTCATAAATGAATATGTACAGAACAACAAACTAACTGGAATTCTAAAAGATATAATTTTGATAAAAAGCTGCTCATTTAAAAGATACTCAAATTAAATATGCTTTACAAATTATTGATTACAACGTCTTAGCCGTTTAGGGGCTGGTAGACCGGAGCCCTCATCTGCAGAGTCCTTATCAAGAAATTTCGAAGCCTTCCAACCCCAATTGAGTTATGATCCAACCTCTGTTGTATTTAGAAATATGTTTGAAATGAATGCTGACCAGTAGCGTCCTCAGTAGATAGTAGAGCGGCAATTTTATATTATTTGTTGATAATGGACCTCGCTACCAGCTCAAACCTCAGGCTGCCTTATGATTGGTCATAACTGCGTCCTTAAAGAGCTGCAATGAATTTCTGTCCTACTTTTTCCACTTCATGAGCTGTACCTTCACTTTTTTTAAACCTTCACAATCTTTTGCAACTTTTTATCCTTTCCGACAGCTTGACAAACTTTAGTTTCCTTTGCCGGAAAGATGCTGATGTGCTGTCGCACTCACTAATAGCATTAAGGAAGCAAATATTTTCTTTCAAAGCTTGTGTGTGTTTAAATTCTGCTTTAACATGTACACCGGATGAGTTAGAGCAGAGGTCTCCAAACTACGGTCCTCGGGCTGGATCCAGCTCTAAAGGATTTGAAGCGGCCCGTGAATGTAACTTGTTCAGATGAGCTTACAAAACTGGATTAGTTTCACAAATAAACATATTTTTTTATAGGCAACAAACATAAATTATACTAACTTTAAAACTAATTGTAAGTGCAGTTGATGCAAATCATGAATTAATAATTCCTAAACTTTATTTTACAGTTTTCACCAACATTATAATAGCTATTTAAATAACAAGTACAAGTATTTGACAAGATATCAAAAATTTATTATATAATTTTATTGTTCAAATATGTTTAGCACCGTTTTTGAAGTTGATATTAAATCTAGAAAAGTTTTGGAATTAGTCATGCTTACATTCACTTATTAATAAATGTTTGATTTTGTCTCGACATTGTTTCGAAATTTTCTCAAAATGATCTGGAAATTGTCTGGTTAGATTTTTTCTGACATGTTTATGAAATGCTGTGTAATGTCATTGAAAATCGTCATATTCTACCGAAATTGCTAAAAGTTTAGGGCATTTACTTGTATATTTTGATAATAAATTTTATATGGATAATGGAATGGTTTTATGCAACTTCATTAAAACTTTCTAGCTTTTCACGTTCTTCGGTTTCAGAACACATTTTTGAAATTTACTGTAATGTTTGCAATTTCTAAACTTGAAAGTTTAGGATATTCATTTTATATTTTGATAATTAATTTGATATGATAATATGATGGAAAGGTGTTATGCAACATCATTAAAATTTTCTAGTTATTCACTTTCTTCAGTTTTAGAACACATTTTTGAAATTCATTGTAATGTTCGCAATTTCTAAACCTGAAAGTGTAGGATATTCATTTTATATTTTGATAATTTATTTGGTAAGAAAATATGATGAAAAAGTTGCATGCAACATCATTAAATGTTCTAGTTTTTCACTTCCTTCGGTTTCAGAACACATTTTTGAAATTTACTGTAATGTTCGCAATTTCTAAACCTAAAAGTTTAGAATATTTATTTTTATATTTTGATATTTAATTTGTTATGCCAATGTGATGAAAAGGTTTTATGCAATATCATTAAAATATTCTAGTTTTTCACTTTCTTCACTTTCATAACCCTTTTCTGAAATTTACTACAACGTTCGCAGTTTCTCAACATTCTTCTAAACTTACTTTCGATACTTTTATTGAAAATCTTTACTCTTGATGGCACTTTTGGATAACTTTTTTAAAGCCTGTAATAGTCTAGCAATTTTCGTTTTTTTTTGTAACGTTGGTTGATATAATGTTCACATTTATGGAACCTTTTAATACTTTTGATATTTTTATTAAAATTTTATGTTTTAAATGTTTATAAATATTGTGTAATTTCATGAAATCTCATTATATCCTTTACTTAGTAATAGCTCTGTTAAAAACTGTGTATACATTAAAAAAGCATTTCATTTTTTTTTTTAGAGCGCTAAACATCATTTTGACAATACATCACTAAGGCCCGTATCTATAGTCCGTACTTGAGCATGAGTTAGACTCAAGTCGTACATTTGGTTGCGTATTTTCTGTAAACGTTTATGTACCTAGCGCAACAAATATACGACTTGAGTCGAACTCAAGCTCAAGTACGGGCTATAGATATGGGCCTAAACCATACTAATTATCTCAAAAGTATGCTGATGTGGCTAAACCGCATTGTTGCATAACACTATCCATTTACTTCGTCCATAGTCGTAGGATTAGTTAAAAAAACTCATTCTTGCAGATAACTCCACAGCCAAAATTCAGCTGGATTGATATCAATGGAACGCGCTGGTCAGGTGTTAGGAAAAAGTTTGCTTATTATGTTATGATCTGAATTTTCGTATGCCGCTTATTAAATTTCTTCACAGTTGGGAATAACACTGAACAAGTCTAATTCGATCTTAAAAGTCAAAACCTTTTAAAACACAGTCAGTGATAGCGATTCAAAGATTTAGTAAGAAGCGAATTTACATTTTTTATTGTTTTCTTTCTTGCTGAAAAAAATTAATAATAACTGGTATTCAAAATTGAAGAAACTATAACAAAAGTTAATTTACTTTTGACAGATTATGAACAATACCTGTTACCATGGTCACCAAACCAAATGCAATCAATGAACAAATCTCATTGTACAATAAATACAAATGCATTATTATTTTGTGTATATGTTATTTTTTTTAAATAATCCGCAATGTAACTTTCTTTTGAATAACGATATATTTTTCAGTGATGCACTAGATACTTTTTATTTTTATCTAACTACAGATACAGATACTTTAGAAAAAATGTGTCTAGATACATATCTAGATACAAATGTGAAAATTTATCTTACTACAGATACATTTGGAAAGTATCTAGATACTTCTAGATACATGGAAAACCAAACCAAAAATTATTTTCTTTTTACATACGCATTTTACGTGCAAAAGAAAATGCTCATAAATATTTATATAAAATGTGCAAAACTAAATTTATGATTTATCGTCTGCTTATAGTTATTGGTATACTCGTACCATCCTCACAATGACTCATCGATCCATATTGCATGAATTCGACATACGTTTCTAATTTCATTTCATTGTATTAGATTTAGCTTAAGGACACGAGCCAGCATTTAAAACGCGATTGTTTATTCGAAAAAGCATGCGTCATTGTCAGCTTTCGACGGGCTACTATACGTAATAGATACCAAAATAATACACAATGAAATAGCAAACTACTTACTCAAACTTAAATTAAATACAAGAAAATTAATCGAAGCCCCAAGGTAAATTTTTTAAAAAAATAATGCTCTCAATAATGAATCAATAGCTAAGTATACGCAATTAACGTGAAATGCAGTGTTGAAACAGATACATATTTTTTTGTATCTAGATAAAAATATAGATACCTCAGAAAAAATGTACCGTAAAATGAGTTTACTTTGCTCCATTATTAACTGAAATCTTAAATAGTACTTATATAAAACTTACCTTTTCTTTCCACAAAATGTTGATAATATAGAAACTGCTAGAACAACGTATGATAATGGACACTAGAGATTCATTTTGCACAAAAAATAATAATGGAATATTTTTTTTTATTATTATTTAGTTTGGGGGAAATGTTCCCTCATAGGGGGAGGATACTTTGCACTAACGGAGACATTGTAAGTTATTCAGCTTTACAACATGTATTGGAGCAGAGTAAGACTATATTATGGGTTGAAAATGTACCATACACAAAATAGTATGTAGGTTATCTAGGTATGGAATATATGTGTCGAAAAAATATATTGTCATATTATTAATACAAACTTATTAATGAAAACCTTTACACTAGGTACTAAAATAACGAAAAGTAAGTTTGAAACATTTATCTAAAGCACATCTTATCCTTTATCCACTCCACAGTGTGTCTAAGAGTGGAACAGAAAATAATCCCCGATACGAGACCTTTTTTGGCTCTTGAATTCTGCCTAAAATATCATTCCAATCATAGTGAAGAGTGTCTGACTTATCAGGCCATTTACAGTGTTTTAAGGACTTCACCATTGCACTTAGTGTAGCTCTATTGTTATCAAATGATATTATTTTACCCGGAAAAATTTCACCTTTATATTGAAAGAGAACATATTCCCCTATTTCTTTGACAACATCCGGCAAAGAAGGAAGGTCTTTAATGCTCTTTTATCCAGAACCGACCATTTCAGTTACATCATCCTTCGCAGTTTCTCCTAATATTCTTCCTGCAAAATCCTCGTCTTCAGAAGAATCCCGCAAACATATTTCATCATTTGACAGGTCACTATCCACATTTATTGATTTGCGACATTTCTTGACTGATGTCTGTGGTTCTTCGCCAGCTTGATCATCATCATCAAGGACTTCAAGCCGGATACTCTTACCAGCAGCAACAGTAATATTATTTCTCTTCCTGGTTTTTGTTTCGGATAATTCTAATCTTTTTTATTCTAAGATTGTAGAAATGAATGTTCTATAGCATTATTGTCACCTGGAGGTCTTGGAATCATTGCCAAAAGCTCTTGAACATTAACTGGATAAATGCCACATTTTCTGAAACCCGAAATTAAATTTGCAGCAGCATTGGGTTCTAAGGCAGCCATAAGTTGTTTTAGAAGAAATGGAAAATGTTGTTTTTGTAGAACTATGTTTTTGGCACCATCTGCAGTCTCCTTTCAGTTTGCTAATATTTTCCACCACGCAATTTTCATTGGCCGAAAAAAAAGCCACATCCAGCGGTTGTGTTAAATGAGTGCTGTTTGGTGGCAAGCTTAAAACAGATATATCATTATCTCTGCATAGACTTGATGATAGACTGCTATATGGGAGGATAAGTTGTCGCAAATTAAAACTTTCTTGCCTTGAAGTTTTTTTAACTTTGGTAACATTAGGCTTTCAAACCTAATGAAAAGCTATTGGCATCGAACTAGCCACTAGCACTATTGCTATAACGGCAGCCTTTGGGCTCATTCTCGGTCCAGGTTGTCCGTATGCAAGAAGATTTGTAAACTACATATGGAGGCAAGAGTTCTCAGGCAGCACTACTAGCAAACATAATAGAAATACTAGTTTTGGATGAATTACGAATATTTTCAGGATATTTCCAACCACGTTTGGTTATCACCTTTTTTGGCCAGGGTTATCTGTCAGATTCGACTCATCACAGTTCTAAATGTTCTCTGGTGGCACGTCTTTCACAACTTCCCCCAAATTTTGAGATGTAATCCGTTAATATTTCAGCATTTATAGATGCTCTACTGCGTTTTATATTACTAGCAAATCGTACAGTGAGCTCTGGATGGCGTATCAGAAAATTTAAGACCCACTCATGACCAGGTATATTGTTTTGAAATGTTCATAATTCACAAATCTACCAACTCGGCTCAAGAATGATTTCACGATCATGCGCAAATCAAATGAGTCTAGTGGGAAACCAAATGTGCTGAAGGCTAATATACAGTTTACAAATCCAGTTTCGTCTTCCTCGGAAAATATCGTGGGTCGTCCAGGCTTTTCAAGTAGATTGCCTTTAAGTTTATTAATGATAGTTCGACGCGGAATTTTAAATTCTTGTGTGGCTTTTCTCTGCGTCATTCGTTTACTTCTAACTGCTTCTAAACATTGTTGCAAAGTTTCTTGGGTATAATTTTGATAAGCCTGAGAGCCTAGTTTTCTTTTATACACTCTTGGTATATCTGCAACCAAATTTATAACTAAATAAAATAAACAAGTATCGTTTGGGGTAACTTTGCTCCAAAAAAATAGTGGGGAAAGTATCCCCATATTCGGCGCAATATAACCTCAAAACGGTAAACATTACAAAAAAAAATCGAAATACGTTTTAAAATTGTTCAACTCACACGAGTTTCTAGAGCTAACATGAAAATACATTAAATCAAAATACAACTTACCTTATTATTGATATAGTGATTCTTATACAGAATGATTTTTACCGGTCACAGTTGTTGTCTAAATGGGTGGTTTCATACAAGCAAATGTTTGAAGGTCAAGAAGTGGAGAGAAGTATAACTGCGTTATTTTAGATGCATATCGGAGTGCCCTCTACTGGAAAACAGACTAGATACAAATAAATATACTTCAGAAAAAATGTATATAGATACAAATTGAAGTACTCAACCAAAAATTAATGTAGATACGTATCTAGATACTGTATCTAGATACATTACAACCCTGATATTTTCACTTTGCTATATCTTTATTCATCAGCCGAAAATAGTTAGTTGTTTTTTAAACTTAGTAATGATTGCAAGCACTGCTGATATTAAATTAAACAATAATATAATTTTCGTTGTGATACAATTTACAACCTCGTGCTAATTAGGTACAGCAGAACATGAACAGAAACGTATTCTAGCAACGGGGTTTAGTCCCTAATTTTAAGTAGCCTATTCACCAGCAAATCTAATCCGTAGATCCATACAGAAATGCTGTGTTGTACCACTTTCCTCTATAAAACGTTCCGCTTACAAGGGCCGCAATTGCGTTAATAACATATCACGATCGAATAAAGCCGCTACTAATTAGAAGCGTAGATGGTGTAGGAGTAGTCACCATTTACCGCACCCCGGAGCTACATGGTGACAAATTAACTCTAGAGCGTGAGAAAAAAAAACGAGCCAAATGCAAATGTACATATTGCTGTGCATCATAAGAGCATGCGCTAGATTACAGTATTATAGTTGACAGTCCAGGAGTATTCAGCAGTAGAGTCCTCATACACAATTAATTAACTAACTTAGAGCTGTTTTTCGTGTTACTGTTAGCTGTACTAATACTCGTGAAACTTCTTATTGTCAGACACTGAACACGATATCGACGGAGAAGAACTCTACGATAGTATTCCCGCTGCCGATTGACATTCTGTCGCATTTCATAAAGAACAGGCAAGTCCCCATTCCGTAGGCTGTAAATTCGATTGTGTTCATTTAGCTCACGGAAAGAGGGAGAGGAAGGAAACTCATGCCCCCAATGGGGCCACTTAAAACTTATGTTCAAGTAACTGACTGTCCCCTCAAATAAAAAATATATATAACTGCACAGACCCACGAGATGCTCGCCGCACAGGGCAACCTCACGCCCTAGGCTAGTCCTGTGGGCGAGGAACGTGCCGCAGGAATCTATAGATTTGTGCATTCAAGGAACTTCTCAATTTTACTATTGACAGGAATCATGCATTTCGTTTTATTTAACCAGGCTGTGGGAATTATTTCTGTTAATTACGAAAGCCATCAAAACTTCTGTGGTATAATTACAAATATACAATTATATATATTTACACATACACAAGGCTAATTTTTTTCGCTTTAGCCCCATTCACACGATCACCGTAGTGTGGTAGTTTTGTGCGTGGTATGTTAAAAATATCGAGTTTGAGCGTTTTTGTAAAACTCACCATAAAGGCGACGACCGCTTACAGAAACGTTCATACCCTCACTTATATTAATATATAGTCTATATTGACATATTTTACGCGACGTTGACTGGTAAGGCATGCGGTCTTCGCGGTGCCTCCAAAAAGGTAACAACAAATAACATCAATGAGCACACCGCGGGCCGCATCCCTCGACACAATATCCTAATATTTTTAACACACCCACCCCTTAAACATAGCTGTCTATCATCAAGCACGCACCTAGTCAAACATCGACACTTTCGTTCTCTTAAGGTAAAACAACTATTATATATGTACGTACTTTTAAGTGTAGGCTAAGTGTGGGTGTGTGAGGGCGGCCGAGGCCTGGGGGCTCAGCTGGTCCCCCTTGCCCGCGGGTTCCGGGGGTGGTTGATGAGGTGCCTCCCCCAGGGGCCCAGCAATGTCAAACTAGATGAACCCCTTGACGACGAGGCCTCGGCCGGCGGCCGCGACCGACCCGAACAACTGTTGTACTCATCGTTGTAGCTACAAAATAAGATAAAACAAAAAAAAAATAGTAGACGCGCGTTTCCCTTCGCCACCTTAATGTAAGGCCTATCATAATCGTAAGCCAACAATAATTTTAATGTGTAGCGGTAGTTTCGGGGCGGTACCCGTTTCTCTAGGTAGTTACTAATTAAATCGAATAATCGTAGTATTATCTGTAACTGTAACACCGTTATTTTCTGTTAACAAGTATCCCTCATCCATCCAATCCACGATGTAACCTGTTTCTTCAATAAATTATATTCAAACACAATCGTTTTCATCACTCTATTTTACTCTTGCGTAATTTATATTAGTTTGATTTGCTAATTTTATTATTTGTAAAGTGAGTGAGCAGTGTGCCGGCTTGTGGGCTTTGAACTGTGCTTTGCTCTAATTTTATTTTAATGCTGACGCTAATTAGGCGCTGCAGCACAATAAATGCCACGTATGTATTATTGAAATTTATTGCCACACGTACATAAGTGTTTACTATTTACTGCTAAGATTCAAACGTGGTTTAATTGCTTACCCTCAAAGCAATTACTCACGCTCTATGGTTTTGGTCTCTCTAAACATCAATAATATAACATTCAGTGTTCAGATTCAAGCGGAAATGATAATATTACATTGTTATATACATAATGCATTACTCTTTTCGAGTAGATGCATAGCAGACACGCTCATTGCCATTTTTATCATTTAAATGCTTATTTTCTTCCACCAAAGACAACCCAAGATTAATATTTATAGTATACCAAACTATGGGTGGAATTGATGACCTAAATAGTTACTTAAAAAGAACCAAAGGTACCTGGTCCTTATTAACTAACGGAAGAGGATACTTCAATAAGGACATAACAATTTTGTATTTAAATAAAACACAGAATAATTGAGATATCGGGCTGAAATTTATTCCAGGTGTAGTGCACATGTTACAATTATGTATGAAATTGTCGTCGTTCATATGACCACTACGAGCACGACGGCAGTGATCGATTCTTTGGATCTAATTTTCAATTACTCTTTCACACATATCAGCTGGAATGTTGGCAATTTCGAGTTCGTTATTGTTCCCGAGCTCCTCTAACGTTGTTGGATTGTTGGCATAAATCTTCGACTCAGGTAACCCCATAAGAAAAAATCCAACGGCGTAAAATCGCATGAGCGAGGTGGCCATTCGACTTGACCATTTCTCGAGATTAAACGATTACAAAATTTTCCTTTTAATATATCAATTGTTTGACCAGCTGTGAGGCTTGTGGCACCATCTTGTTGGAACCAGTTCATCCAATTCTGGATAAAACTAGTCTTGTAACATGGAACGATAGCGAACTCCATTGATCATAATATGGCGATTATTTTCATCGACGAAAAAATACGGCCCTATCACAGCTCCGGCATGAAATCCACACCACACGCTCACTTTTTGTGGATGCAATGTAGTTTCATGAAGCACATATGGGTTTGTTGCTGTCCAATAATGCATATTCTGCTTATTAACAAACCATTCAGCTAAAAATAAGCTTCATCGCTAAAGATAATTTTTCGACGAAATTCAGGATATTGCAATAGATTTGGCGGATGCTTGTTAAGACTCCATTATTATGACTGGATAAATAACGCACGTTTTGAGTTTTCTCATAAATTTTCTTATAAATCTAAAACAGTAAAATAAGTTTAGTAACAAAGTCAAAAAATGGCAGCAAATGTATGCAAATTGCAGAAAATTTAATGAAAATATCTAATATTAAAGTTGCAGAAATAAATATCAATGAAAACACCAAAGTTTACAATTAGATAGTCTATGAAAATTTTATAAATATCCCAAAAGTTCCTCAATTTCCTCAAAAATTCATGAACTAATTTTCTTATAAATCTAAAATAGTAAAGGAAGCTTAATAACAAACTCAAAAAATGGCAGCAAATATATGCAAATTGCAGAAGATTTAATTAAATATGTAATATGAAAGTTTCAGAAATAAATATAATTTTTCTGAAACATGCCCGAAGAAAGAAAAGATGAGAAAGTCGCTGAAACTTTAATACTTAATAACAAAATATATAAAAAAATCACAAGAATTATAGAAAGTATATTCAATGAAAATTTCTGAAGCTGCAACCAGAAACCCTACAAATAAAAATACGAGATGACCCAGTAAATTATTGTGAAATAATTCAAAATCCAATAAAATTCAAGTATTTTGAGGAATCATATATTCTCGTATAAAGAAATCGAATATTTCTCGTGAAACCATTAAAATTTCTCATAGAAACGTCAACAAATACTCTTTTTTTTATATACTTTAACTTACAGCTGGGATAATTAACAAGCTGAATAAGATTTTAATATTCGTAAATTAAAATATATTTTGAGGAATCTTTAATATTTCTTGTGAATCCTTTAAAATATCTCATAGAAGCGTAAACGAATTCTCGTTTTATCAAAATTCATCTTAATTTAGAAAAATCTCGCGGTATTTTTAAAAAATACCATAGATTTTTTACGAATTATAATTAATTCTTAAAAAAAACAGTAAATTATTGTACAATCATTCAAAATCCAGTACAATTATAATATTTTTTGTAAAATCTTTAAATTTTGTCTTGAAACCTTAAACATTTTTCGTCGAAGCGTCAACGAATTCTCGTTCTATCAAAATTCGTCTGAATTTAGAAAAATCTCGTGATATTCTTAAAAAATATCATAGATTCTTTACGAATTATAATTAGTTCTTAAAAAAAATAGTAAATTATTGTAAAATCATTCAAAATCCAGTACAATTATAATATTTTTTGTGAAATCTTTAAATTTTCTCTTGAAACAATTAAAAATTTTCATAGAAGCGTAAAAAAATATCGTTGTATTCGTTCTCCTGAATTTAGAAAAATCTCGTGAAATTTAAAAAAAAACCTACCGTCTTTACGAATTATAATGAATTCTTGAAAAAATCCTTTGAAGCATATTCGAATATCATCTACATATCTGTACCAGTAGTTGCAATGTTTAAACAAGGTGTGTTTCGAAATTTCGTTATCCAAATTGTTCATTTTTTTCAGTAATATGGGGCTCAACGGGTTCCCCATTGCTAGGCCTTCGATTTGCGTGTAAAATTCATTATTAAATTGGCAGTAGTTCTGTTCAATGCAAATACTGAGAAAAGACATCTTCTCTTTCGTGTACAATGACTGGATTAGTGCCATTGACCATCAGACGATTCTCAATGATCCGGATTACCTCGTTGGGGAGTATACTTGTAAACAAATTAGTTACGTCGAGAGATACTAATTTACAGTTCGGTGGAAAGGCGGTGTTTGATAGTTTTTTTATTAGTTCCATGGAATTTCTCGTGATGAATCTTGGTTTAAACTGTAGGTATTGTCTCAGTAGTGGAATTAGGGCTTTAGCTACGTTTCTATTAGGTGCATGTATACAGTATGTCCCCGGATAGAGTTTACAAGAGGTATATTTTTTAATTTTTTGTTTTAGGTAAAAATGTTATAGGAATTATAATTCCTGCTTGGTCTGAAACTACCAGTTCAGTTATTGAAACTTTACTTTACCTTTATACAGGGTGTTGATAAAATTTAAAAAATGGAATCTTATTTTGACACTTATTTAATTACTATTTGCCAAAGGAACTTAAAATTACATTTAACAACATCAAGGAGAAATAAAATCATTCAAACAATACCCCAAATGCAGAACATGACACTGAAAATTTAAATAGTTGCCTACGAGAGGCATTTGCATCAATAACTATTGAACAAATCTAAAGCAGTCTTCAGGAGATACATGCCAGGCTTGAACCGTGTGAAGAAAATGTTGGGGGATTGTTTAAATTATGTTATTTTTCTAAAGTGTCAAAATTTGATTATTTTATTTTTTTATTTATCCAACACCCTGTATAAATAAATCAATGTTTTAACAACTGAAATGGTAGTTCCAGACCAAGCAGGAATCTTAAATCCTATAAAAAAATTATTTAAAAGTAAAAATTAAAAAAAAATCCCTCTTGTAAACTCAATACGGAAACATACTGTATATGAGACGACCGGTCTAATCGGAATGTCTGATTTAAGTAGCTTTAGCAAACCATACATTTTTTGTGGTTTGGGATTCATTTGAAATAGTTTATATTTTTGAGGATCGTTGAAAATTCCGGTAATATCTTTTAGAGTTGCCTTCAACTATTTTTAGAATTTAGTTGTAGGGTCTTTTATTAATTTTTTAAAATTATTACTTTCCATAAAGTGGCTGACTTTCTTTACATATGCTAGTCTATCAATTGCGATAACCGTGTTCCCTTTATCCGCTTTTTTGAAAACTGTATTATTCCTTTCTAATTTGAGTGGTATTGATTTAGCAATTTTCAATTCTCCATTCTGGATTATGTGGAAATTAGCTTGTTTTTGAATAATTCCCTTGAGTTGGTATTTTGTATCCATATTATTTGATTCAGTTTTTTTAAACGCGATTTCCGTTTCAACGGCTAATATTTCTAGACTGGCCTGTTTTGTGCAGTGTGTGTCGAACATGTCGCAGTCAATACTTTTTTTTTAAACTAATGTAACAAAACGTGCGTTATTTACCCAGGCGAAATTCAGGATGTTCTCCAAATTTTTGCAGAACGAAATCGGGTAATTTTCGGCGCTTTAAATGATCCCGAGGTTTCAGTTCTTGGGTTAATTTGATCTTGTAAGGGTGTAGTTAGAGATCTTTACGCAAAATTCGCCATAATGTGGACTGAGAAATTCCCAATTCTTGTGAACGGCGTGGAATCGACTTAATTGGTTCATTTTGCACTGAACCTCTTAGGGCTGCAATATTTTCAGTAATTCGACCGGTGCTTTGTTTAACTGGCACAGGAACATTCGTTGCTGTGCCAGTTATTCACCATCGCACGCACAGCTTGTCTGGTGGGACGATTATTGCGACCAAAAATTGGAGCTCATAAAGTTGCGACTACCGACTCAGAATTTCGGTTGTAAGTTTTAACGATTTCCAAACGTTGCTCGTTTATGAACGTCACTATGATAAAAATGTATGCCTTGACTGATGTTTTGACTCTGACAGCTCATAAAAAAGTGTTCTGTATTATAAAACAAAATTGTTATGTCCCTATTGAAAAACCCTTTATTTCCAAAGCCTAACTTCAAAAAAGACCATCTACAGGCAAATGCCACTTTTCGTGAGTATAACTATATCTGAGGAATCTAACGTCACTAATGTCCCTCAGTTATATTTGTTTTAGTTTTATAGTAGGTTTTATTGTCGCAAAAATTCACATACCTTTTATATTTTCTCATTTAAAAAAAAAAAATCACTAAGGTGTGCAAACATAATGTGTTTACAATATATGTTGTATCACCTTGAAAGATATAAACCGTAAGAATACCATAAATATCCTGTATATTATAAAGATTGTCCCACGCCAGTCGTTGGTTAAAAGTTAATAGGGTTCCTATTACAATTTGAAAAAATATCACATAAAATAGTTCATCGTGATTTCTCAAAAGAAGGTACGTACATGTTTCTATCACTTCCGGTTCTACCGGAAGCTGTCATCAACTTTGTTATTTTAAATAGAACACCCTGTAACTAGTTAAGTAACAAGAGTTCTACTTTACCCCCAGCAGAAATTTCGATTCAATAAATTCGCGGTTTTAATCGGCGGTCTAATCACCGCGATCAATTACAATAGGATAATTATTATTACTGCGATTGCGGGTACTTTAGTTACAATTACAGGATTACAGTAGGATATTTACAGGTTAATCGGCGATCCACGGTTTTAATCGGCGATCTCGCGGTTTTAATCGGCGTCCCGCAGTTTGTGGTAGTGGTCATGTGTGTGTGTGTGTGTGGTGGTGATGTATGTGCGTGTGTGTGGTAGTGATGTGTGTGTGTGTCTGATCGGTGTGTCTGGCCGGTCTGCCTAATAATAATAATCATATGATGTAAAACATGTATTTTTTAAATCGTATATTTCTGAAAGAACCAGAAGTGATAGAAACATTTACCTTATTTTCGAAGATCACGATGAACCATGTTTGTGTGAATTTTTTCAAATATTTATTTCATCAAGAACCCAATACACTTTGAACCAACGACTTGCGTGGGACATCCTATATATATGCACAAAATTGTGATAACTTCAGATAGTACCAATGACCAGTTATAATAAGAACACAACAGTTCCCCTGGTCTTGCTACCTACTTGCAGTTGCATACAAAAACACATGATCTAATTAATGAAAACGTAAACGATGACATAATTGTAAAATGAATTTTTAATATTTTTAATGTAAATTTGTTAGTTTGTATTATGAAGTCTTTGGCATATTAAATGTGTATATGTGAATTGTAGTATATTCTAAACATTGTTTTAATAATTATTATTATTGTTTAGCAATATACATCAGAAATCATTTCCAATCAATGCCCGTACCATTCGCAATCATTTGCTAGATATGAAAACCGCACTGTAATTGATGTTATCATGCTAAAACCACGATCGACTAAAATCACCCCTTAAATATAGTAGATAATTGAGTAAACACTATGTAATAAAAAGAGACCATTAAACCAAGAGAATTAAACCCAACTGATGATAAATTTTCGCTCCCAACAGACACTAAACACGATATCCGCCGAGAAGAACTCCACCATCGTATTTCCTCTACCGATCGACTTACTTACGTACTTTATGAAGGCCAAGGATGCCAGGGATGCCAGGGCTACGCAATAGAAGGCGATTGGAGCCCAACTTTGTTTATCAATTTTTTTTATAGTATTTTAACAATGACGTTGCCTGGATGACACCTCAACAGACTTAGATTGGAAGTGATATTTACACGGCGTTTCTTCGTTATCTTGTTAATTTACTTGTTGTCAAATTGTAACTGAGTAGTACAACATGTTTAACTACTTATTATATACTATATACTCAATTTGCATTTGTAACGCACCGTAAGAGATATTTTCGTGTCAACTTTTATTCATTATATTGTACCAACACTGTTGTAAGGATAATTTCAAATAAATAAATTTTCATGATATTATTCTTATTTATTGTGTAATAATATAGTAACCCTGAATTATGACATCACATTGACGTTTGTTCTAAAGTTGAATCAGGATAACTAATATTATAACAAGAATGTAGCTGCTACTACTTCATATTCCTATAATATTCAATTTTAGAAAATTGATTATTAGATAACGTTTGTTTAAATATCATTATTATAATTATTATTTAACAACCTCTTTTGCTCACTATAGTTATTTACCGTTTCCAGGAAACGAACCCTGAAAAAATTCCCCTAATGTATGTATGTCGTGAGTGGTAAATTTCAAAAAGTTGTTGTTAAATACTATAAATAGTATCATAAATATTAGAGTTGCCGATGTTTTTACAACTCACCAGGTGTCTGAAATCAGTAACGCGAAGCATTCATATATGACGGCACTCAATAACTAAGCTATTTATTTGTGCCATGGGTCACACATATGCCAATGTAATTTTAACTGATTCATGCCAAATCAATCCCTTTGCTTTAGAATATAGAGGGTGTCAATTTGAAAATTTGCCATCGACTTTTTTCATAGAACACACGATCACACTAGTTCATAAAATCATATTGCATTAATAATGACTGGAAAACATTTTTCTAGAGCTTTCCAAGGATGTATCACAAGTAGGGGGTGCCATTTAATTTTTTTAGATGGAGGTGGCTTTGGCTTAAATGATGAGTACGGGGTGGACACTACCTACGCCATTTTGGTTCCCCCTTCGAACCATCCAAACGGTTTTGAGTAATTTTTAAAATAATCACTTCTTTTATGAAAAAAGTCAATGGCAACTTTTCAAATTGACACACTGTATAATCTCAAATATTCTCAATTTTTTTTTTACAGGAAATGTAATGGATAACATCAATAAAACCGATGAGAATAATATTTAAAAAAATGCTCGGACAGGTCGATTTTGATATTTTAATTGTCATTTAGAAATCACATGGTTTTTCAAATATTTCTCCCATTTTATTGATTTTATCCGATTCATGTAAAACTCCCAAAATTTCATCAACTGAGAATAATGTCATGTCGTGCTGACTATACAGATTATGACAATTATCAATTAAGAGAGGCACAAGTATATCCAGTAAGTCAGTGATTATTTAATTGAGGGTTCCTTAAAACAAAAGTTTGCTTGTAATCAAGTAAATTCAGTAAAATTAAAATAAGCTGAAGTAAATATCTATGGACTGAAATATCTACAACCAATATAACAGACGTTCTTCTTCCAGATGATGCGGTAAGTATATACACGTAAGTATAGAACAGTAATTCTCTCAAAATTCGCATATCTCTTATATCTGTGTTATCTAATGTTCATTAGAAATATGACCGACCATTTTATAAAACAAAAACGGCAAAGCTGTTGTACTTGCCACTGTTAATTCATACAAACATAACAGTCATATTTGAAATATTTAGGTATCATTTAGTTTGAAACAAATTATTAAAAAAAATCTACTTCAGACACCAGATCAATAGCTTGGTCTATAGACGAATACGAATATTTTGTTACGTACTATACATTCACGACCTTTTTGCAACCGAGTAGGCCGTGTTTTTTATTTGTCATGTTAGACAAACTGATTCAGTGATGCAACGGAAGTTAATAATATTTTTGTGACGATATATATTAGACCTTTACTTTATACCACATTATCAGATTTATAATTTTTTTAACTTACTTCCTTATAAAATTATCATTATTTATTTTTTTTACTACATATTTGAACCCACAAATAATTAAACTATTAATCAAAATGACGAAAATTATACAACTGCAACAAAAAGTATCAATTAACATCTTTAAACTTTACATCTCGGAACAATGTTATTTAAAAAATATAACCTCAAATTGAAAACAACCTAACTTAAAAAAAAATGACAAGTTCCATTCGGGAATTCAGTTATTTCTGAAACACTACCAACAAAATTACTAGATACTCATTAACTCCCCTGACGCAAAAACATCGTGAATGGAGATTAAGGTTGTATTCTCAAAAGTGGCAAGTAGAAATTTAAATAATCATGTACTTCCAATTTTGAGTTGATGACAATTTCTTGAATGTTTAACATTTAAGACATTTTGTTAGTACGCTTATATCTTATTTGGACGTACAGTTCCATCTACTTGGTAGTACATTTTTTCTGCAATTAATTTTGATCATTTATTATTTCAGTTTTTGAGAACCTGTGGCAATATTTTGCTAATATCTGTACAATTGGTAATAAGCTTTGCTAATTTTATTAGGAAAAATGTTATTCATTCATATAATGTTAAAAATAAGCTCATTAATTTTTTTGTGATTTTTTCCCCTTTACATTTAGTTCAGTCAGATAAGACAATTATGTAACAAAACTTCGGAAAAATTCAAAGTGAGCAGAATTTTCGTGTACACCTTTATTTCGTGTATTTAAACAACATACAAACCTTGAGGTTTATGAGTTGTAGGGCGTAGAAGGTGCTCAACATTGATTTCTTCTTTGAAAGAAATATTTTACAGCACACTTTGAAATTTTCTGAAGAGAAATATTTATTTGACGAGACTTATTATATGTACTCAGTATTAATACACGACATAATTAATTTCGACTATAAAGTTTGCGCATTTACATTTCCAATAAACTATTTTTTTTTTAGTATTTTCATATGTTCTGTAAAATTGTACAAAGTTCCATATTATTTAGTAATATTATAATATTTACATATTATAATTTTGATTTTCGTAAAATTTATATTTTGAAGCACACATGGAAATAGTTTACAGCTCTTGGTAATATGTAGAATACATTTATCGTATCCACACGAGATGTTTTATCAAAACACTTCAGAATTCCTTACCCAATATCGATTCTACAATCTACGAATGAAAATAGGATAAACCGCTTTTGTATTGAGTATTTACACTTTAGGGCAAGATATCTTCAAATTTCAACTAGCAAGAAATGAAGTTAATAAAAGGTAAGTAATGACTCAAATTAGTAATAATAACACTGAACATATATAAAATAAACAAATATAAAAATAAAATAACATTGGAATTTTTCTGTGTCCTTTTGACGAAATACATGCTATTAAATTATAATTCTCAAGTTATGTTGCATCAAAGAAATGTTTATTACTAACTAATACAAAATAATTAGATATGAAGAACTGTTAAATTGAAGGTACGTGTAGACGTTTTATGCTTATATGAATTTTCTGGCGTTTCTCTAATCAGAAACCAGTAATATACTGCCAACGTGCTAGAATTCCACCTTCCTTGAAATCATTTTTCCAAAGTAGCAATTCCGTCGCAAAATTTTTCTCCGTGTTCATCGCACAATGCACCCAAGTTATCGGGAAATAAATTTAGGCGAGCATGAAGAAAGTGAATCTTTAGAGACATATATGTAAAATTTACTATCTTTACTGGACATAAACTATAGGGAAATAATAGTTTTACGTAACCAGTTATGAAAAGTGCGAGTTTTGCAAATTACACGAGTCAAACAATATTGCATATTTCATACGTACAAAACTTTAATTATTTAATTCCGTCGGAATTATTTAATCTATAATTTGAATCAAAAAGTTCTTTTCGCACTTTCATCTTAAAAGTTGACACTTTACAAACTCTAATCAATGTCAAAAGGTGGCATTTAGCAAATGTTCCATTGTTTATTTCTATCCAACCATAAAAGTGGTATCAAATGCATAAAGGAATTTCATGATACGCTGTCATCGAAATATCAATCAAATTTTCGCGACACGAGTATATCGATAGTAGTTCATCATGGAAGTGGAAGATACATCCGATGCGGAAAGCTGCACACCACCAGATGTAGTAAAGGAAGCAGAGATAGCTAGTTTAGAACAACTACCGAAAAATTCAAGGGTAATATATGAAAAACGCTACCAGGAATTTATCAAGTGGTGTGAATCTAGAACCGTTAGAAGGTATTCAGAGAATACTTTATTAGCATATTTTGCCGATTTTTGCAGAAAATATAAGCCCTCTAGCATTTGGTCTATATTTTCAATGTTAAAATGCACCCTCGCTACAAAACATAATGTGCAAATTGGAAAATATAGCAAATTAATAGCTTTCATCAAACAGAATGGCGTAGGATTTATTTTTTAACCTTATTTTTAAATACTATATTGTACTTGTTTACGGTATGACGTGCAAAAAGTTATGTATGTAATGCGTGTGTAAAATAAGCTTTATGGCATTCGTTCAGATGTTTCGTGACGAGCCTTCGGCTCGTCACGAAACATCATCTGAACTCATGCCATAAAGATCAATTTTACACACTTATTACATAAATAACTATTACCACATCGCAGAATCAGATAAACAAATTTGTCAAGGAACTAAAATGATTCACAAATTTAATAATAATGCCAAAAAATGTCCTCAGATAGTGATTCAGAACTAACTTATGATGTTGAAGACACTGCTAATGTTGCCATGGGTAATTTACTACTAGAAACATCCATAAATAGATACGCTGTAACCTACAAAAAGTTTAAAGCTTGGTGGGAACTGCAGTTATGTAATGTTTTCACATAACTACATTATATAACTGTGTGTGTGACAGTTGTGAAAAATTTAACATTTGACTTTGTGTGCACTTGACATTTTGATAGTTTCGAAAAAAATTATCGGTCGACACATTTGGCGGACGTAAATTGATATATTTTTGAACAACATTATAAAAATTATCAGCTATGGTGAAATTCCGCACAGTTTTGGTTTTGGTGACCAGGGATGGTGACCAACATTGTTTTGTTTATGTTAGCAATATCATTCACTTTCATGGCATGTATTTCTGTGGTCCTGCAAGCACCCAAAATGCCCATTATAGGATCAACCTTAAAAAATATCCTTAATTGTAGGTACACATGACAGTATATTATTAAGAAGTTGATAATTTACATTTGCTGCAAGATATATTTCATCTGGAGCTTCGCATAAGAATTCACCAATTTCCTTGGGAGTAAATGTTTCTGAGGTGGAACAAACACATATTCGATGACAAATGTCAATGTTATTTAATTTTAATATTAACGATAAATACTACCCCTGGAGAACAGTAAAATCTCGTCTTCACATTGTTCAGTAACCCGTGGATAAAGTGTTCAATTTTCTCCACAGTTGAAAACTGAACAAGTTTCTCAATTACAAATGTATATGAAATGTACATATTCTTTAATATGATTAAAAATAAAAACAACCAATGTAGGGTAATACGGAACTAGAATGTTCATATTGGTGATGAGTGTATTCAAAAATAATAAAATCAGTTGAAATTGTATGAAGCAAATTTCTGTGGTGCAGGTAATCGTACTGATAATTAATAATAAATGCAAAAAGTATAAAAAAAGCACCAGCAAATAAACGACAAATAATTGTGATGATTTTTTATAAGTTCTTTTGTTTTAATTTTAAGGATCATTTAATCTAATATGTCGATTTCTATATTTGGTTTGTTTTAATTTTTCTTGTCAAGGATTAATATGCTATACAAGCAATATCGAAGTAATTTATATTACTTAGTCTGAATTAGTTAGCAAAATCCCATATTGGCAATATTTATTTATTGTATTACGTTGATTTACACATTTAAATGATTAAATTGGTCTATAATGACACTTAATTCTAGAGCCAGTTTATTGTTTCAAGAATAGCTTGAAATGTGTTTGAATTCCAATCATAAGCATTATTTGGACGTTCAGATGTTGCATTGTTTGACAAGGCGCTATACGATGACGTTGAGGGGTTGAAACCATACTCCATACTGTTTGCAACATATATCGTGGCCTAATCACAGTCGATTAGGCCAAACATCAGTTGTTGTTTGTACATATTTTTTTTGTGTAGGCCTAAGTTCTGGATTAGTGGGTTTAAGATTTAGTGTTAAGTCCATGCAGCATTTTACTCGAACTTGTTTGTTAACTTTTTTCAATATGGATGAATGAGATAGTTTCATGAATATAATCTATATTTTTAAGCTGTTATAATACCATTCTTGATAGACAGATTTATTTTTCTGCGATTTCTAGTCCAGAATCTAGTTAGAGCCCACTTTTGTCTCAGTTTAGGTGGTTCGATGTTACTTAACATGTGTTTCCATTCCAAAGGTGTAAAAATGTATTAAACATTACGACAATTTCGTTGAACAGTTGAACTGGAAACACAGTATTCAGCAGTCGAGTGTACTAATGATAGCGCTGATGTTTAGTTATTATTACATTATTACATTATTACACATAAATCTAGTACAAGAAATTAAGTTAGAATAGCAATTTTATATAGCAATATCAATATGTTTGTACAAGATTTATGTGAGCACGGTTGTGTGTATGTAGAGTGTTTATACCAGGGCTGCTGCTACTTCCTGCTAGTTTATAAATTTTTACTTTTGCTGCTTATTGATAATATGTTTATGTTAGCGATCTATTCAATTTATTTAAACCAAGATATTTAGGGGTAAAATTGTTAGCAGGTTTTGTTGTGGTTTTCAAGAAAGATCTCTGATTAAAATTTGCTCACATTCCTGGAAGGACTTATATTAGCAAGCACGTCCAAGATAATCTGCATAGGTGTATTCGACGGAGGTGGTTTCAGTAACGTCATATAGGTTGAGGTTGAACAGGATCGGGACTGGTTAACATAAGGTAAGATCTCTATTAAATATCATAAACTATATTTTATTATTAACGAGTTGATTGAAGGCTAAATGCCTATCAGTCATTTTTATAGGCATCAACAAACGGGTAGTACAAAACAATATTTCATCATTTTTGCTACGTTTTAAGCTGTATTTCCATTTACCTATTTTGCCTATTTCAGGTAATAAATTAATCAAACCGTTATTTAAAAATAAGCTACGACTAAATATTCGTTCATTTATTTCTGTTTTATTTTAAAAAAACCTCATATTTGCGTCTTTTTGTGCGTCACATTTGCCTATTTTTGCCACATTTAGCAATTTTCCTCATATTTGCCAATATTGATATATATTTGCCTATTTTTGTGTAAAAATTGACTTTTTTAGCCACATTAGTGTTGTTTTCAATATAATATATTGCCTTTCTGGAGAAAATAAGTCTCCATTAACGGCGAGGAAGAAAATATATATCTCACTTCATTTGAAGTTCAATTAAAATTCAATCAATTTATAAACTCTATAAACTCAGTTCTGTGAGAAACTTTTTTTTTGGTGTCGTTTCTCTGTATTATATTAAGAAAATTTTGATAAAATACAGGGGTTGTTATGGATTTTGATAGTTGTAAAATTTTATTACTGCCTAGCTTTGCCGTTTTTAATCATAATTGCTGTCTATTTTCCAATCTTTTTTAAGGAGTATTTGTGCCTATAATCCGCTCTTTAGTAGGAAATAATCTTCGAGTTGGCTTGACGGCCTAAATTTAGCTTATCGGGAAATACATGTGCCGTTGAAAACCAAGGGATGTTTTACTTTGTATATTTCTGAACTTATGTATGAATTTAAAAATTAAAGGGACTTACAACACTCTAGTTTTCAACTGTTCATATATCTCTAATCTGCAATCTACCTTTTATCTATTTTTTCATTTTTCTGTCGCGTGATTAATTAAATGTCACGAAAAACATGTTTAGCTTGTTCTAGACATTTATACATTTTACTGGAATTCAAAACAACTTTTTCTGCCGTCAATTTGATATTGGCCGCTAAATCGTAACCATAATTTAATAACAATGTAACACGAATGAAAGCTATTTTTACTAATATAAAATCAGACGGAATTCATGCTTGTATACAATTTAATTAAATTCGGTTTAACCAAATTAGTGGCTTTCCTTTCGCGAATTATATACGTAGGCATTTATGTTTTTATGAGAAATCATTCGAGCCCCTTGCATTCCTTTTTCAACTCATCCGGCAGAATTCAGAGGGATATTTCTACGATTAATTTTTGGTAATTTATTAAGTTAATTTTGAACCATTGCGAGAAAGAATTACGGCTGCTGCTACTGAGAAGATTTTTGCAACGATATTTGAACGAATCTGTACCTATATGTAAGTACAGATTCATAATTTACAGAAATTTAATTGTACGCAATGAATTTAAAAAAAAGGTTTTTTTATACTAATGTTTTTTTTTAAATTGGGGTTATATGTTTATAACATTGGAATTAAAAAACATAATTTAATAATGTATAATTCATTGATTGACACAGATTAACCCATTTTCACAAAAAAACATTTAATAATTAAATGCACATTTTGGACGCAGTGCGACCATCTTCAGTAACATATAAATAGGTACTTAAAATCTAAATACAAATTTAGAGCTTTATATACATTCATAAAGTCGTTCTAGCATGGTAAACTATTCATGGTTCCTACGGGTCATTAGTCTATTCAGTCTTCCTTGGACCTATTATGGGAGGCTATAGAATTGCATTTGTGTTTGCACTGGGATTAAAATGTCTACAAGTTTTAATAGAGTTTAGTAGTGGATTTGATAATGATGATAAGTCGTTATTTAATAGCCATGGTTGGAATTTTTTCATATAAATAGATTCCCAAGTATTGAGGTTCTTGTTTGTACAGGGTTGAATTGAAACTATGCCCAGTGTCGAAATGATGACCTGCTAATGCGGATTTTTCTTTGTTGTGTGCGTTGGCATGATGTAGATGTTCTTAAACCTTATATCTACATTCCTCATGGTTTGTCCTATTTATTACAGTTATTGCAATTAATTTTGTAAATGCCTTTTGTAACAGTTGTGTTAAACATTTCCGAGGTAGATGTAATCAATATATGTAAAATAATCAATTATATATTGATGTTCGGTGCGTAACACCTTAATCAAATTTCAAAATTAAAGAGATCAAGCGCAGAAAAGAACAATTGCAGTGAGGCATTAAATACATAGTTAAGATTCGTAACGAGGTGTATTTAAGCGAAGCTTATTTAGGCCCGAACAAAGCTGTTTTACTAATGTATCTTATGCTCCCTTAAAAAGAAGCAGGATGTTAACGCTGTTTTATGTATTGCCATAATTTAAAGTTTAATCATTGTTGCAGCGTCGCTGCAATTAAAATAATATGACTATAATGGCCTCATCTTTGTAAATCTACCCGCTGCCCTAATTGAAGTGTTATTCGAGAATTTAGTTAAGTACCAGCTGGGAATATCGAGCTTATCGAGGGATCAATTTAATTGAATTGGGAATTGTGTTTTACCAAAATTGTAACTCATTTAACTAGTTGAGTAATTTATTTATACGGTCCTTCGAACAAACGTGATAACATCACGGTACTTTATTCCTCGCGACACACACAAGCGCGTTGGCTTTACCAGCCAAAGTTCCATAAATGTCGCCTGACATTACAATAATTTTAATTTTTAAACCGCATGTTTCAGAGTTTGCGCGACTAAAAGGGGGGCCTTACTCTGTGGCATGCATTGGTCGCGCAGGGTGCCGATCACTATGAATAGAGCTTCGGAACCCAAACTCCATGATTATAAGGAGGTGAGATCCTTGGCATAACAGATTTATATATGCCGTATCCTGCCCATCGTTCGTACAAGTACGCCCGACCAAACAAGCTTCTGGCCACTAACTATAGTATGAAGATCTCTAACTACTTCAACAACTACCTTGCATAGAAATAATTAGAATATTATAACTATAGCTGGAAAAGAGAAGGGTTAAGATACAAGATATGTGCGCAGTTAAGGGTAGAGATAGTAAAAAGTTTGGCGAGTGCCTGTAAAACGTACAAACACTCACCACAAGCATACAAATATAAAGGAAACATGTGGGCAAATGCCCTACACCCTACAACGATAAATCAACTCAGGCTCTGAGGAGCACAACCGTTTTGTCCAACTGCTGGACCAAAACAGCGCATCAATGTAGTGAATGTCCAAGGGTGCTTGTGATATTGGTAATATATGACCAACAGTCTTAGTGACTGTCATAAACCATCATAATAGTTTCACCATCTTCACCACATTACACGTTCTTCACAGCATCTGTTTTCCTGAAACAATGTTGTTCTGCTGGGAAAGGATCTTCTAGGTGGGTCTTGATTCTGTTGATATTATTTTTGTTAGAAGCCTAAATTGTGTAGGGAATAATGCTATTCCTCTGTATAAATCTGGGTCTTTGAGGTTACCTTTCTCTCTGTAAAGTGTCTTTAGTTTGGAGGTTTTTTATGTCTTTGGTAGTTGCGGAATCCAAGATCAAGTTGAAAATATTACGCCACCAGTTGGCCAGAAGAAGATACAGAATAATAATCTGATCATTTGTCACATTATCCTTTCTCGCTAGTTTTTGTTGCTTAAGCTTATTGACAGTCAGAGAGATTTCCGGTGCTGCGATCCGGTCGTTATCCAACAATATGGTGTTATCGGAATAAAAGTAAGCTTTTCCGAGAGATGTACTGTTACGAAAATATCGCTTTGGAGTGAGTTTCCCATTCACTACTCACGATGGGTTATCTCAGTGTTTGGGTTTGGAACTATCTTCCGTGGATTGCCCTCTGCTTCACTTAGTTTCTGGAGCTAGCTTTGCTTCTTCATAGGTTCAATTCTAGTAAATATACACTCAAACATAAAACTTGTTCAGTATAATTTATTCAGTATATATGATTTTACTTCTTGTTCGTTCTGGTTCGTTATTCTTTCAAAATGCTTCGAAACACTTTAAAATCGGTTGTTTCCTTTGAAAATTTTATATTTTTTATGGCATTTTTAACTTAAATTTGTGTATACTGTTGAATTTTTATTTTTAACTAAGTTGGCTCGGTTAGGGTGGCAGTATTGCCACCCTAACCGCAACTTCTATCTGCAACTTCAGCCTGTTGACATGCTATGTGTCAGTGAACACTGGCTTACCGATGCTCAATGTGATCATTATTTGGTTGGCAACATGACGGTGGCATCTCATTTTGCCAGAAAATATCATATACATGGTGGTGTTTTAATTCTGGTGAGGAACACCTGTAAATTTTTAAAGCTGGAGGCAATTAACAGCGTGTCTCAAGAATTGCATTTTGAAGTTGCGGCAGTATCGCTCTCCGGATGGAGATTTTATGTGTTTGTCAACTTGCTAGTCCTACTTTTGGACTCAATTGATATCAGACACGTGGTATTGGTATTGTGGTATTGGGGGCGACTTAATGTTTGCTTTAACAAACCTGATGCGAAGGCTGATGAAATCTGTGATATTTTCCGTACCTTTGGGTTTAATAAAACTGTAAATTTCCCCACTAGACTGAATAACACGCTTGACAATGTTTTCACTAACTTAAGAGTCCACTAACTTAACGTGGCGACGAGACCAGTGAAAGCAATAACATCTGATCACACAGGTATACTATGTACAATTCCGTTGCCAATCCTGAAGCCGGCAAATTCGCGGGGTAAAACAATCACTCCAATCACCGAAAGTGGAAAACACTTATTTTTTCAATTACTGTCAGACACATGTTGGCTGGAATTGAAGGGTATGAATGACTGCAACCTCAAATTTGGCCTTTTCCATAACAGAATTAATTATGTCAAGTTTCAGGGCTGCTTTTCCCAAAAAATATATAAAAAACACAACATCTAAGGCAAACAAGGTACATTGGTTCACCAGTGAGCTGTATCGCATGAGAAACACTCTACATTTGTTAAAGGAAGCCAGCGTTAATAACACAGTGTTCAAGAAACATTTAAGTTCATACGAAATATCTTACCAAGAGGCAATCAAATCTGCTAAGGTAAATGCCAATGACCACTTTATTAACAACTCCGCTAACAAATCAAAGGCCATGTGGCAGGTCATTGATAGGGGTAGAAAAAATGTTAAAACCGATGATGCATGCAATGATATATCTCCTCAAAGATTTAACGAAGCATTCAATGACCAAGTAAATGCAATTGTCAACTCAATTCCAGTATCTGACACAGATCCAATGGACTTAGCTGGTAATGACATAAACAGTTGCAATAATATTTTTAACATGAATTCAGTAAGTAGCATTGAAATTCGATCCACAATTATGTCTCTGAAAAACAGTAAATGCAGAGACATGTACGGGCTAACGGTGGATCTATTGAAATCCTGCAAGGAGGCAATTTTAGATCCGTTGACTCACATAATCAATCACTGTATTGAAACAGGCATAGTCCCTGATGAACTCAAGCTAGCAGCTGTTATTCCTATCCACAAACAAGGCAATAAATCCAATCCGGATAACTTTAGACCTATATCAATTATTCCTATCTTTGCAAATATTCTAGAGAAGGTAATGTTCAATCAAATAGCGGAGTACTTTGAGTCGAATGGACTGTTCAATAGCAATCAGTTTGGATTCCGTAAAGGGCTCTCCACATCGGATGCTATCCTATCGCTGGTGGAGAGCTTAATTGATTCCTATGAGCAAGGTAAATTCTCTATAGCTACCTTTCTAGACTTATCCAAGGCATTTGACTGTGTTGATGTCAAATTACTTCTTAAAAAACTGATTCTATATGGTTTTAGTGAGCCTAGTATAAAACTAGTTAAGTCTTACCTCACTAATAGATGCCAAGCAGTTCGAATCGATGATACAATATCTGAAGTTCTCGCAGTTAAACAAGGTGTTCCTCAGGGATCAATTCTGGGGCCACTGCTTTTTTTGATTTTTATTAACGATTTCTCTTTATACTTAAATGAGGAAAAAACTATTTCATATGCAGACGACTCAAACATACTAAACTCGGATAAATCACTCGTGACAGTGAAACAGCTCAATCAGGCAGCTCAAAATAAGTCTAATGTATGGTTCAGGGCTAACAGACTTCATCTGAACAAAAACGAAACGGTCAATATGCTTTTCACCTTGAAACAACATACTGAAGAACTGCAGCAGTCTGTAAAATTCCTTGGGGTGCACTTGGATTCGTGTTTGACCTTCAATGAACATGGGGAAGCTCTGGCAAACAAACTCTGCTCCAATGTATTTGTTCTACGCAATCTCGCTAATTCTGTGTCTCCGTTCATGCTAAGGATCACCTACTATGCAACTTGCCAAGCATTGCTAACCTACTGCATACTTATCTGGGGTCACGCTCCATGCCTGCACAGGTTATCCGTTTGCTGGCGAGCGGTAAGAATTATAAGTGGGGCGGAGTACAGAGCCGACTGCAGGCCATTATTTGTAAATAATTCTATCATGACCCTACCATGCTTATATATATTTAAGTGCTTACTCTATATCAAGAAACACGAGTCCCGGTTTCTAACAGTATCATCTGTGCATGGTCATGGTCATGATACCAGACATTGCAGAAACAAATACTCTCACTTCCTGAGACTAAGTAAAACCAGAATCGGTACTACCTTCTGGTGTACTCGTTTTTATAATAGGTTACCTGTCGATGCTCAGAGTTTGCCTTTTAAGAAATTCAAGGATCATATTAAGGAGCACCTTATCTCAAGGGCTTTCTTCTCCTTCGAAGAATATCTAAATGACTGATACGATATCCCCAAATATCACATCGTTTTAACAATATATATATGTATATGTACCTAGCATATTTATATTTATACATCTAAACTTGAGCTGTGTAAACTGTACTGTTCTAGCACTGAATAAATATTATTATTATTGTTGGCCAATGTAAAAAGTCACTATACCTTTTCAAGTTCAAAATGATACCAATCAATTTTATTTTGGAATGTAACAAATTCAAATTGAGACCAATCAATTTCAAATTGGAAACAATCAAATTCAAATTGAATTGAAACAAATTCAATTTGAGATCTAACAATTTCTAAATGAGATTTTTAATTTCAAATTGTGAAGAATCAAAATCAAGATGACAATAAACAATTTCAATTTGAAAATATTTCCAATATTTATGTTAACGATATATTATTATAATATAATTTAAACAGTCATCATGTAATATTAAATATTAACATTAGACATCAAAGATTAAAACAATCTGAGGAATAATCTACTAAAGTGAAAGTACACGTATTCCGTGTTTAACCCAGCAGGAATAAATTTTTGATACTTGCCACAAATCTTTTTTTTAATTATAAATTATAAATTATAAATATTATAATTTTTTATTACGTTTTCATTAATTATGTTTTACAACTTTTGGAGTCTAAATTCTGTTTGTGTCATATTATTCCTGCCTTCTTCATTCAAAATTTGTGGCATTTGTACCGCCAAATCGGCGTTCACACCAGATTTCATGACTGCATGCCATGCATTCTCAATCGGGTTCAACATAGGGCTATACGGACGTAATCGAAATAAGTGATAATTTTTGAATTCATGTTCATGCCCATTTTGTTAGCAAGGGTTTTCCAATCTCCATTATTATTATAAACAGCACACAGCTGCTTCGTGGGATGTATTGCTTCTGCTTTTTATTTTATGTAGCGTGGAATTTTTAACAACACATATAAATTAATTATGTTGTCACAATATATTTTATTTGTTTATTCTCAACATGATATTGTTTAGTGTCAACTTGACTTTTCTTTAGTCTCAATTTGAAATTGATTGGTGTCAATTTGAAATTGATTGGTGTCAATTTGAAATTGATTGGTCTCAATTTGAAATTGATTGGTCTCAATTTGAAATTGATTGGTCTCAATTTTAACTTTATTGGTCTCAATTTGAACTTTAAAAGGTATAGACTTAAAAAATAGGTTATATTTAAAAGAAAAGAGGTTATATTTTATGATAGTGGGCAATGTTGCCATCAAATTGAGTATTGTCTATGTCAGATGTGTTGTCACTTTTGCAGTAGAGTGCGGACCGACCCTTTTTAAAATCCAGGCAGGGAGGGTCTTTGAACTAGTATGAGCTTTATGGCATGAGCAGTAAAGGCGATGTTAGGTCGCATGCGGCCCAGCCGGCCCGTGAATAGTTTCATCCCCATTCCACTGCACCTGTTTTCCATTAAATTGTAATAGGCATCGATTTGCGGCTTTACCACCCCTCGCTATAAAGCACATTATTATTTAAAGCGTGTTTTCTTGCTTTCCCGCGCGAGTACCGACCACCAGGAAGTTACAAAAGAGAAGGCTGAACACAATTTTACGGCAAAAGTGACAACACATCTGACATTGACTATATCTATTGAGTAAAGAATTTATTTGCTATTTTTATTTTACAAAAGCAAATCAGTCAAACTATAGTATAAAATATAGTTGATGATTGCTTTAATTAAAAAAACCAGCACACTTGAATGGTTGAAGCAATAATTTAATTATGTTAATAGATGAATTAGGCAAAGTTGTTAGAAATCTGACATTTATAATATTTTGACTGTCAGATCATTCTTGTTGGTATTCAGGTGTAAAACTTTATAAAATGAAACCACAGCCTTCTTAGTTAAATATAAAAATGGAAAACAGTTTATGTTATAATAACCAAATGACGTTAGTGACAGCTCGCCTCGTACCAACCCATTCCTTTTTGTGTTCTTGAACAACTGGAATTCAACTAGACAATTTTAAATTTACCTTGGAATACTTATCATTAAATTGCATATTGTATAACACAATTATGGATCGAAACAAGTGTAGAATTTTGAATGCAATAACAATTTGCATAATAAAACAATCAAAAACGCGTTTCTGTTTGCTCAGTAATCACTCCAATTTGTAGGCAATCAACTTGTAGTTATAAATTTCATCGAATGTTGAGCACATCGACACGTTTTAATTGGAAATCAGTATAGATATACCTATGCTGAATATGATTCATGTCCGATGCAACAAACATTTCAATAATACATGATGGTATTAAGCGGCAAAGCGAAACGAGACGGAAATTGTATTGTGAACGCTTCCAGTTCGCCGATCGCAGTGAGTTACAAGCGCGTTACTTCCGGAATTTTATATTGTCGAGTAGGAGTTATGAAATTGCAAGGAATAAACGTCGCATAGCCGAGAGTTTATTGCAAGCAGTTGGCAAGTTTTAATTCGGCGTTATAAATCGTTATATGCGTGTGATTAAAACTTTTATAGTATCATTATACTTGAGAAACATACGTGCATGCTTATAGGGGATAAATTATATATTTTATATTAAATAAACATACATATACGTAAAATATAAATAGAAGTTTAAATCACCTTACAATAACTTTATTTTAGCATCAGCGATTGATTAATTATATCACGGGAAATACATGCATACATGTATTGCCATATAATGGTGGAACATATTGTGTCATCATGTCATCAAACATAAAACAAAATAAGATAAGATTAGGTAAAAATTACACTGCCAATGCATAGATTAAGTAATTAAACTAATTGGTTGGAAACAGGGGCGGAAGTGGTCATGTGGACAAACAATATAGCAAATTCCACTTGAGCAGTATATAAATTAAGCTGCTTTTCACTAGAACCAAATGAAGCGTATAGATGCAAAAGCAGGCTAGATCTGAGTAAAACGCATAAATCCTACCTAATACGACATTAAAAGCTAGCCAATCAACTTGCAGTTTCGATTATTAGAAATTTTCTGTTTATAATTTTAATAAAGTAGGTGTTTTATTCAGAAATGTCAGATTTATTACTTACTAAAAAGATATTTGGTTTAAAAAAATACATGTGTCCGGCTTTGCAGCTGAAACTTGCAAATGACTGCATATGCATCTGTGTAAACTACAAATGTCTGGTTTTGCATCTCTAGATTAATGGTACAAACACCAATAAGTTTACTCTCGGGAAATTTTTGGTTGAAATAAAAGAAAAGATTCCAGAGAAAGTAATAAATATAAGAATCAATTGATCACATGAACGAAACTAAATTCTTAATACATCGTTTTCATTATCCGACATAACATCTATGTCATTTTCATGAGGCTGATTTTCTTCTGGATAAGCTGTTTTTCTTTCGAAAGCGCAAAAGTGAAGACGATTGGCATGCGAATCTCCATGATTCACATATACACATTTATTTTTTGAAAATGTATTTAATATTATAGAATTTCCACATTTTTTGTTATACCTAAAGGTATAATGCTCTTAAATTTTCATGATTTCTTTGCAAGCTATTCCAATTTTTTTGATTTTTCTGATATATCATTAAGATTCTTTTGATTTCCGTAGAATTTACATGACTTCTTTACACGCTGACTTTTCAGATTTGCCCTCTTTAAATTTATTTAATACTGTATAAATATCAACAATTTTTTTGTTGTGCCTTTTTCATTATGATTTTTTAATATTCTTTCAGAATATGTTTTAACACTATAGAATTTACATGCCTTCTTTATACATAAGGCCCGTTGCGATTTTTATCGCGGCGGTAAATGTACCGTAAATTTGTCATTTGACGAATTGCTTAGGTAGCTAAAGGATAACATTCAAAGGAGAAATACCCAGTAGAGGAATTGTATTCAACCTGTGGAAATGCTGGCAGTCACGTTGAGGTAAGTAGTTTTCACACAACTAATAAACATTTTATTTTACTTAGTTCAAACAGACAACCAACCTTTAACATTTTTTAACAACATTTTGTATATTTAAACCTTAGTAATTAGATTATAACAGTTTCTTAAATTTTTTTCAAAGTTATCGACGAAGAGGCGGAGTTTACAGAAGGCCTTCTCTCACTGCATTCGTCATTGCTCTGCTGTAAAAAGTTTTCATAATGTCGTGCAGTAGAATTTCTGTCCATTTTTTTTGTTGAGAACTGGTATACTGCATTGGTATTAATTTGTTGATTGACTGTAGTTGAGCAGGTTGAGTAGATATCGAAATTTGACTGGCCATTACGTTTGTGATTGTAGTCTGGTCTGGAGGAAACGATGTGTTTTGAGAAATTAGAGGCTGCAGAGTCATACTTAGTGAGCTCAAGTATGTTGATGACGCTTCTGGGTGTGGATAAGATTGATGTCGGTGGAATGAAGTAGGCTTCATTCATGGTTGTTGATGCTCATTTTGGAAATTCAAAGGTTGTGAGTAGTAAGGTGTTGGTTGGTTGAGATGCTGGTAATGTATAGGGGTCAAAGTGGAAAATTCTCCGTTAAGAGGAACACTGGTACGATTTCTTTTAATATTCGAAATCACTTAAAGAACGCCCATTTGAAATTCAAGCATTTCATCGTCAGTAAAATCTTGTACGTGTGGCATCAGACTTTGAAAAAAATACATTTGGCTATTTGGTGGTTCTTGGGGTTTATCTAATGCCTCTAAGATTTTTAAATCAATTTCGTCAAGTTTTTCTTTCTTCTTGATTTTGCTGGGGATTTAGATTTAGATTTTGAGGTTTCATCCGTTTCTTCGCTGACATTAGGCACTTCATTATTTTCGTTGTCATCGTAGAAGCTGTCTTCTGTCTCCCGTTCAATAAATATATATATTTTTAAATTGCAGTTCCTCGTGGAATAAGTACTTTCGTTTTTTTGTGGCTTTAGAACCACTGGCTTTACTTTCTTTGCTCTTCTTCTCCGCTTTAGCGAATGCGTCTCTTAAATTCTTCTATCTTTTCAATACTTCTTTACCTAAGAATAAAATACAACTAAATAATAATTAAATTGAATCGTGCGTAGTCAATAGCCATGTGAAGGACTTTAAACTAACCTTGAAAATTAATATAAAAAAAACTTGTGGACGTATTTTTTCAGATATTTGGCCAGTGGGTGCACTTTTACTGATCTTAATTATTCCTACAAACTAGTAATCTCAACTATAAGAAAGATTGTAAAAGATGTTTGTTAAGCAGTATGGGTAGTAATGAAACGAAAATGTATACAACCACTCACAAAAAACGTATGGGAATCAATAGCAACTGGATTTGAATCAGCAGCAAACTTTCCTCTTTGCATTGCACGTTCGTATGGTTTCACCGATTAAAAGTGGTCCCATGTATTTTAATTACAAAGAATTCAATTCTTCATTAGAGTTTCATTAAATTTATTAAAGTTCAGTGATATCTTTTGTATTTCAGTATATGTTTCGAAGTTTTTTTTTTAATTTCTATATTTTTCAATCGTTTTCACTTTTTGATGTTTTAGAGGAGATTCATTTATGTAATCATATTAATATTACAGAATGGTGAAATTGTAAAAATTTGGCAGCATTTATAATGTTTGCTTTTCAATTATAAAGACAATTCATTAATGTTCAATGACTTTTTTGGTATTTCTGTAGTTGTAAATTTCTAACACCTCCACCAAAACCACCAAAATTTTAAAATACAAGTCACACACAATAAATCAATCTTATCTTAGTCTCAATGAAATTACAATACAATTTGAACTCTGATGGTGTAGAACAGAACTTAGAAATAGAATTGGCTATCATTACCTGCTATGGTTGAGAGCTGGCATTGGCTATATGTACCTTATTGACCGTTCTCAGGAAGAAATATTTAGTAGTCCTAAAATTAACAGCAAAAGTGGAAGAGAATACCACATATATGGGATAAGGGTGGAGATGAAGTGAGTATCTTAAACGGGTCGCAGGATTTGGATGATAAAAACACGAAAACCGATATCCATAAAGACAAATACTAAATTTAACTGACACATACCCAATCCATGTTAAGTTTATGGCTAAATATTCAAATAAAGAAATGAAAATGATTGAAATCGCCAATAGACCAATACTCAATGTAGCTCTTCGTAGCTTTTCATGAAGATTTCAAAACGCAAATACTTTCATCCTTCCATCCTTTGTGATAACCATCCCCAGGTACTAATAAACATCTAGGTGACAGTAAATATAGCGGATGACAAGATGTGAAAATGTCAGATTATGTATAAAAGTGGCCTCAAATATGGCAGATGACGTGTAATAGGTTTTTTCCACTCCCTACATGGTAAGTACACTGTTGTGACATTGATTTGATAGAAGTAAGGCCCACTTACCGATAAAGGTTTGGTTACTATGAATAACGGGATGTATTTAAAGACTTGCCTCCCTCAGAGAGGTAAGTAAAAAGTTTCTGTAACGTTCTTTCTCTGGCACCACTCATGAAAACACTTATACGCATTTTGATAATGCCCATTCGACTTCTCCGGCAGTAGGAAGGAACAGGCAGCATCTACAGCCTCTTCAATTGCCATTTCTTGTTTTTTTCATTGGAATTCATTTTACAACTAAACGATTGCAATTTCTGACACTCACACTTTGTTTGAAAAATAGTCTTGGCAACCAAAGGCGCGCGGATATTTTGTTCAAGTTGCGAAAATAAATTAATCAAACACAAACATTTAAACCACCTTCAGGAGTGGAAAAACAGTTATAAGCAATTCGAGAGGTAAGTTTTGACCAGTCTCTGACTTTATTGCTAGCCCTCGCTGCCGCTCTGGCGCAAACTCGACCTCGACTGGTAAACGATACTTACCTCTCTTAAGTTGACCGCACACGGGCAACTAAATAGTTGAGGCAACTAAAAATATCCAACTTGTTCTATTTTGTGGGTGATTCAATTGTTGCCGGTGGAAATGAAACACACAATTTCAGACGTGTCACCGCACACTGGCGGCAATAGTTGCTGGCGCAGCCAGTCTGTCGGTCTCGTTCAAGTGAAGTGTATTCAATTCAGTCATTTTTGTCGAAATATATAATCGAAATATAAAAAACATCATTCGATATTCTATTATTTATCGAAACTGTTTACGCTCATGCAGAAATACAAAAAAAAACGTTGTTTCATATTTACGTAAAGTTTCAAATAATTTGTAAAATTGTCCATCAAAAAGTCGGTTGCTTAATAAAGGAGTGACCCACAATTTTGACGCTTCTTATTCCTTCTAAATTTCAAATTCAAAGCACAAATGCATGTTCACTCTCTATAAAATGCATTTTATACTGAGTGAGAGTAACTATTTGGTTGCTAGTGTGCGCTCATCAGAGGTTGAAGCAACTACGAGCAACTCAACTATTTAATCACCTTGATTAAAAAGTTGCTAGTGTGCGGCCGGCCTTAGTGCTTAAATAATTATTATCTACAACTATGAAGTAACATTTACATTACTTGTATATTTTTGACAAATAACGGCATGTGTTACTTTCATAAGTTGAGTAATGATGACAGCATAATTGAATAATATTATTCCATGACGAATAATCACTGTCATTGTCAATGTCACTTATGTTTTGCGTTTCGAAGTTTTTTCATCGTGTTAATTTAATTGAGACATGTCCGATGAAAGTGAAATCTATTCAACGCCCCCAGATATATTGGAGCTGGCGAAAAATGCTACTAAAAAGTTGTTGCCGGAAAAATCGAAAGGTAAATATGATGCGGCATATAAGAACTTCATGATTTGGCATATCATGTAGTGATCATCGTAATGACAACAGCCATCATTACGCGCTCGTTGAATAATATACTATAACCAAGAAGAATACAAGAATATAATACAAGAAGAAAATCCGAATTAAGAACATCCGAATATTAAAACATTTACGTTCAGTTTTCACTTGACAAAGTGAGTCTTTTTTGTTACCTAGCTGCGAAGTACTTTAATGTTCTAGAACGCCAAAGTCGTTTTCGTTCTAGAACATAAAACAAATGTCAAAATAATTTGTCAATTATTCAACTTACATTTATTATATATTTTTAATTAAATACATAACATACGAAAACTATGTTGTACCTACTACATGTAAATTGAAAAAGTGCCGATATTGCATTGAGTCAAATTTATGCCAGATCCAATGCTGTCCTTTATCGTAGCGTTCAGTTGTGGATGTTCAATGCTGTAATTGTTCAAGTTTACTGCACACGTTGTAATATTGGCAACTTCTGTAGGGTCTGCTGAAGACGGTAACAATTTATTTGCAACTGAAATTTTACTTTGTATAGAATCTTTTATATATTCCGCCACCATACTCAATATTTACGGTTCAAACAATTTCAAATCTAAATTAATTGTTGTGCATAACAAAATTATCTTGTTGTTTCCGAAAAAATCTTGTTTGTATCTCGAACGCGAAATGCATTTGCGTTCTCGAATAGATATTTTGCCTCGGTAACCCTCGGCAAAATAACTTCCATTCTTAAACGCTAAAGTAGCATTTCGCGTTCTAGATACAAAAATAACTATTTACTGTTTTAGAAGTTTTGTGGAGTGTTTTTCTGGAATATTTCTATAATTTGAAACGTTTCCAATTTTAGAGGTTTCATAGGAGTCATTTATTGAATCATGTTAATATTAACAGAATGTTGAAATTGTAGAAATATGGCACCATTGATAGTGTTTGATTTTCCATTACAAACACAATTTAAAGACAATTCATTAATGTTCAATGACATTTTTAGTAATTCTAAAGTTGTAAATTTCAAAACCCTTCACCAAAGTCATTTACATTTCAAAGTACAAGTCACATATAATAAAACAGTCTTCAGTTTTGGTGTCTAGTTCTGAAGATTATTTAGTGTTTTTGCTGGAATATTTATTTATTTTGGATCGTTTTCACTTGTTGATCTTTGAGACGAAATTTATTTATTAAATAATATTGATATTCACAGAATGTTATTTTTTTTGAAATTTGGCACTATTCATAATGTTTGCCATTTAATTATAAAAACAATACAATATTGTTTATTCACTTCTTGACTTACTATCATTGACTCACTATCATATTGCTATGTTTTTACTTAGGTTTTTATTTGCCCCACGTTGCGCTCCAATATGCAATGTTGTGCTTAGGTTTTTATTTGCCCCATGTTCAGCAGCCAAATGCAATGTTTTGTTGTGGTTTATTTATTTTAACACAATAATTATGATTTGCTCCACGTTGGGGTGCCAACTGCAGTGTTTTGATTGTTGTTTATAATTTTTATATTTGATTTATATTGATTAATAATAATTATTGCCCCACGTTGTGATGGCAAATGCAATGTTTTGTTGTGATGGTTCTCAGGGTCAAAACGTGGGATCAAAATGAATTAGATGGCAGACAAAGAATATGAATTTTAATTAATATTTATTATAATATTAAATATTTAAATAACTGAACAAAACAAACACTAATTTAGCATGAAACAAAATGAATGCTTGACAAAAGAAAACAACTTACAGTAACTGACTACTTAAACTACTAAATAAATTTAACAAATATTTCCCTAATAAAAACCTAATTGCACAGTTAATTTTACTTGAGTTAAATGTTAATCTACTTGCGATTTCAATTATTATGTCTTGAAGACTGTAGGCAATGTATTATGCCCGTCCGTCCTGGTGGTTGCAGCTCCTCTGGGTAATAATCCCTCGATGTATCCGTTCCGGCTCGTTCAAGTAAATGACCCGATTGATGTCCCAACTCTGTGAATGACTGCACTGGGTAGCCTCCGTGAATCTTTCTTAAAGATGATGATGATTCGGGTGGATTCCTCCAATGTATCCCATGTTGCCGCCGGTCAAAAATCAATATTCAGTCGTTACTGATTACTGTTGTAAAATTTGAAGGGTTAAGTGTGCACAAACACTCGTGAAACTAATTTTGTTTTTAGACGCGTAAATTCGGAAATAAATATCGGCTTGACATCAATATTCTTTTGTCTTGCGACCGACGTAGATTCGACGGGATACTATCGAATTCTGCCTGGCGTCAGGCGTTCTGGGTTTTTATAACTTTGCACCTGATTGTCAATTATTGTTGTTGATTCACGCAGCATCGTTCGTCAAAATTTGAAATGCACCTGTTACTAACCACGAATTTCGCAATGTTACTATGGCGACGAAACAACACTTTATTATTGTAATCTATTTTCCCAATTTCCGGCGAAACTGAATATCCAATTACAATTCTGATTCGGGATTCGCCATCCTTGTAATTTTTCACTTCTGTAGAAATGTCGAACGTCATTCTTCGTTGAGTTCACACATTTTCATTAAACTCTTTACATTTATTATTATTAACTGTGCCCTACTTGACTTATAGTATTAGCTAAAATCTCTATCTAATTGATTATGAAACTATCTGACTGCCTAATTATATTTAATCCTTTAATAATAATATTTAACGATTAATAAATTCCTAATTAATTCCTATCTAAATTATAAAATCTATGCTAACAAATAACATCACAATATATAAGTTGTAAATTTTAATAGCCGTCCTAACGCATACACTTCTAAATAAAGTTGTAGACTTGTGGTTTTTTAATTTTTTGTCTGTATTGCATTTAGTATATATTTGAATATAACTAGAACATTTTTTTTATTAATGGGCTGGGCCGGTAACAGCTTTTTCCACACAAAAATTTTACGGCCAGTCCGCCCCTGGTTGGAAATAGGTGTTAAGGTTTCAGGTTGAGTTTTTGTACGGGTGTACAAGTAAGTGGCTGATATCTGTCTATCGGCACTCCTCTTGCAGAGTCTGCATATGCAGTCAACTTCAGGATCGTGGCAACTTATTTTTTCTGGATTACTGGATGGCCGTTTCTCTGGTTTTCTTCCTTTTCTTCCCCAACTGCATATTCTTCTCTCAAAGCCTTATATTCTTATATGACGCGTTCCTGTGACCCTCCACGTTAATTAATGATTTTTGAAAATGTTGTCTATTAAAAACAAGTAAAAACATTTAAAAAAAAACAAGTTTAGCGAGAAATCAGATGTTTGGATACATTGGCACAACCTTGTATTCTGTACAAGTAAAAAAAAATCAATAGTGCAGCTAAAAACTGTGCTAGTAAATAATGTTTTTTTACTTTAGCTATATTTATTCAAATCCATATAATAGTTATCCAGGCTACACAACTCCTGCATCCTGTAAAACATTACCTCGCATTCATCAGGGCAGAAAAATAACGGCCCTTTTAATTGGATATCGCTTTATTTACACACAGCGTACATGCAATCAGCAATTATAACAAAAATACACACAAAATTTGTACATTAAAACAGACCTTTCGGCAGCGACATAATCGTGCATGAAACATAATAAGTGCTCTGTAAACTATACCCGCATCTAACAAGTAGCACGTACCTTATCACTACCAAAATAAAATATGTAAAAATAATTAAAAACTGTTAAAATTTCATCTGCGTTCGTCGGTGAGTGAGAATTTATGTCGGCGGTTTGTTAGTGCCTCGTGCAGCAATTGAAAACCAAATAGAATGAGGAGGGGTAGGCAGACACAGTTGGACGGTTACAAATGGTGTCGATTTAGGTGATTAAAAGCGGGGTGCTGATGGCAAGGTTTAAATTACTTAAGGAGGCGTTTTCCGGCGAGTCATCGTGTCTTGCAGGAAACATCGCCGCCAGAGGGTGATTTAAGTATGCACAATCAGCAGAACCGACTCACAAATCAGCAGGACACTCGCAGCTAATTTTGCGACACAGAAGGTGAATTCTTCGAGTTTTAAGTAGATTCTTGTTAAATTACATACATAATACGTAATTCATGAGATTAGTTTGTGTGGTATTTTATCGTGATTTAGATAATTTTGAAATGAGAGTTATTTATTTCCCGTTATTATTGTTATGCAAAACTGTTAAAAATATAGATTTTCCTCTACCTCATTTACTGACCTACATTTGATTTGCAAGTACATAATTCTATGTCCGTGGCTACTAACAGGCAGCAACACATTTAAAAATAAGATTATATTAATAGACTCGGCGAACCTTACAACAGATTCTCATCAATTTTATGTTTATTTAATTTATCCTCAAGAGTATCAATATTTATAGTATTTACCAAATAATTAAATTTGTTCGTATCTTTGTTATCCTATTTTATTTAATCCTCAATTGTCTCTTTTGATGTAAACTAGTAAAAATAGGGAACACTTTTTAATTTGCAATCCTCGGTACGGATGTGTTTTTTACGTTTTTCGTCACGTTCGTTTCAATTAAATCTTGGCAATTTGACTAATTTCACAGCGAATGAATCAGAGTCCTGCAGAAATTTGGAATTGGAGTAGTCCAGCACTGACGCGTGTTAGTAACGAGTTCTTTTACTGTCGCCATTTATGGAATTGCGGAGCGCATACATATAAAGCTGGAAAGGCATTCGGCGAGTGCCGACTGTGAACAAATTGGAAGTTTATTAAATCCCGTTTTAACGATTCGACCGTACATGGCTGGGATCTCGCTTTTAAGCTCGCATTTTGATCTCACATCAAAGCATGCCAGTACGTGTACTAATTAGTATTTGATGTTAACATTTTCGCGCTGAATTTTCTTCATCTAACAAATGGTAAATATATTTTTATGAGCGAGTTCTAATAATCTATAATAAAATATAATAATAATCAAAGACTAGAATTTCGTATCCTTATGTTGGAATCGTTGAGGTTAACCAATAACATTTAAGGTAGAATTAAAAAAAAACTTTCGACAAATCACAAAAAAATCAAAGAAAAAATTAAAAATTACAAAAAAAACAAAGAAATCCATGTCACCAAAAAAAAAAAAAAAATATATTGATTGGAACTTCCATTTTGAGATTTTGAATTTCCAAACAAATTAAGATGAAATCACAACGAATTTAATCAACATAAAAACCATCCAACATGCAGGAAGTCCTGGATAAGAATCAATAGCATGGGGATCTCGGAAACCGTAAAAGTTACAAAGGCCGTTAAATTACATAAAAGTTGCCCATTTTAGAGGTCAGTAATATTCTGTTTGCTTACTTCCGGAGATATTCGACAAAATCCGAAATCTTGCGATGTCGTTTTTATTTTTTTCTGAAGTTATTTGAAAAGGTATAAAAACACAAAAGGCACTTGCCACATTTTTAGCTCTACAAGAGTCTTCTACTCTTGTAATTTAACCGCCTTTATAACCTTTACGGTTTCCGAGATCCCCATGCTGTTGATCATTATCTTCGACACTATGTATATAATTGAAAAAACTTCAAAATTCTACCAGATTTATTAAAATTTCATCAAATTTTAAACATGTAAACTAAATCCATTATAGATATGAATTGTCAAAGTGCCATTGGGTTGGCATTATTGATAAGGTTACTAGGAACGCCAATGGGTATTTTAACTATTTAATTTTCGCGGCAATATTAAAATGATTATTTCAAATTTTGATAAGTCCTTTGTGTTATTTAATTTTCTTGCGTCCCGAAACTTATAAAAACCTAATAAAACGGAAAATCAAAAGAAAAGAATATTACTCTCTGCAAAAGAGAAACTGTGGGTAGTTAATTGTTATCAGGCAATTGAAGATATAACGAACCACTCATCAAATAAATTTATGCGAAAAAGTTCCATGGGTGTTTAAGGTAATCTACAGGGTCCTGCAACAGTGCGTCGGGCTTTCCTAGCGCCTTTCCCGTAAGAGATAGAAAAAAATGTATCGTACAAAAAGTTATTAGTTTAAAAATCTTTATGCTGTAAAATTATTTTCAAATATACAGGATGTCCCAATTTTGCGGAATAACAAAATCAAACTTTTTTTTAAATAGAACACCCTGTATTTATTCAACTTTTCTGATGACATTTTTCAACCTCTACAATGTTGTCTATTTAGTTTTTGATTATGTTACAGTGTTGCCAATTTACAATTTGGTTCCCAAAATATCATGCATAAGCAAGCTAAACTTTAAAAAGTCGTAACGACCTCATTTTTTTAAGGTAAGAATAAGTTTTAGCAATAATCGCAGTTTGGTTAATAAGCAACCTTTTTGTATTGAGAAATTTAAATTTAGTAATACAGGGTGTCCTGAAAAAAATGCCAAACTTTGCGAATTTCAAAGCCGTATAACCCCTTTTTTTTAATGGAATGCCCCCCATTTTATGTCATTCTTCAGTAAGCCTTTTTCTTCTCTTTATTTTGATGGTGCATATCTTATGTCTGAACCCTATAGTTGTTGAGATATTCAATATGTTCCACAAACGTAACCATTTAATTACATTTCTATGCACTGAAGTAAGTCATGCTGAGACAAAACAACTGTCAAAATGTAAGTAAGAACCAATGTGAGATGAACAAAAACATTTTGAACATTGCTGTAGGATCGTTTCTCTTTTGTATTAATAATTTTGTTATCTCTCGGTTTTGGAATAAAATAATTAATCGTATTACAGAAGTACTATCTACTATTTTACTATTTTCGTTCATCTCACATTGATTCTAACTTACATTTTGCCAGTTGTTTTGTCTCAGCATGACCAATTTCAGTGCATAGAAATGTAATTAAATGGTTACTTTTGTGAAAATGTTTGAATATCTCAACAACTATGGGATTCAGACATAAGATATGCACCATTTAATTGAAGAGAAGAAAAATACCTATCGAATAGTGACATAAAATAGGGGGCATTCTATTAAAATAAAAGGGTTATACCGCTTTGAAATTTGTAAAGTTTGACATTTTCTTCTAAACACCCTGTATTACTAAATTTAAATTGCTCATTACCAACATGTTGCTTATTAACCACACTGAGAATATTGCTAAACCTTATTCTTACCTTAAAAAAACGAGGTTGCTACGATTTTTTAAAGTTGAGTTTGCTTATGCATGATATTTGGAGAAAAAAAAATGTAAATTGGCAACACAGTAACATAATCCAAAACTAAATAGACAACAATGTAGAGGTTGAAAAATGTCATCAGAAACCTTGAATAAATATAGGGTATTCTATTTAAAAAAATGTTTGTTTTTGTTATTCCGCAAAATTGGGACACCCTGTATATTTGAAAATAATTTTACGGCATAAATATTTTTAAACAAATAACTTTTTGTAAGAAACATTTTTTTCTATCTTTCACCGGAACCGCGCTAGGAAATCCCGACGTACTGTTGCAGGACCCTGTATATCAAATCTGATTTTAATATAATATAATTCTTACAACATAAATAACTGCCAGATAAGCCAGATGATATAATTAAAAAAACATGAAAGTGGTCAAGTCTTCAAAAGTCTTCAAGAGTCTTCAAAACCCAAATTTGCATGGAACACAAAATACGGCACGAATCCACACTAATATGCACTTTATAAAGGAATAACTTTCTAGAAAAATGTATGGGTACCACGAGAGAAATGAATACTTTACATTAGGCAATCTTTTAGATTATGCAAAATTGGAGTTAGAATATAATGGAGGAAGATCAACGTCACACTAAATCATAAATTCTATGGGGTACAGATGTAGAAAAGTTAATGGCCGTCGCATTTTATGTGAAAGTACTCTCATAAAATCTTTGAAAATTTCGTTTTTAAAAACGTATATGCAACTCTGTGATTCGTCAAATACACCGACTTTTTTTTGACGAATCAAGGATCTTCCAAAATAGTAGTCAGGTACGACAATGGCTTCATAACTCTGATTTAAAAGGGAATCCATCGAGAATCAGAGCAGAAGGTAACGCTTTAAAAAAAAAAACGCTTTACTGTTCTTCATGTGGGATGTGCTTCCGGATTTTTAGAGATGCAGTTTTCTTTTAGACAATAAAATTGAACATCGTGATTACCACAAAAACATGTCTAGGGAATTATTCAAAAAGTGGATTGAAGAACAACTAGGCCCTGCTTTATATCAAATTAATGACCAAGTAGTTATAATGGATAATGCCCCCTACCATTCCATGCGCGCTGATAAACCTCTCAATTACGGGGAAATCGCGGGGAAATGGAAGAGTGGCTCCAGAAAGAGAATATTAATTTTAATCAAACATCAACTTAACAAGAACTATGGAAGGAGATTAAACCTATCTTACGCACAGAAAATAGAAAATATGTAAATGACGATATTTTGAACAGTTATAGACATCTGCTTCTCAGGCCCATACCATTGCCAGTATAATGCAAATGAACTCGTATTCGGGTTTGTAAAAAAGTATTACAATAAACATAGTTACGCCCAACCTTCTTCAAGAGCTAATGTTCTTCATTTATGGAAAGTAGCCCTTTCAAATTTTACACCAGAAATGTGGGGAAATAGTATCCAACATTGCGAAAAACTCATCAAAGATGATTGGACGAAGTATATGGGAAATACATCTACCGAATAATCCCTGAAATAATTATATCGTTAGTAAGTCAGAATCAATCTGAGTCAGAATCTAATAGCGGATTGTCCCATTTTGAATAAATTTAAAAAGTTTCTGTTTCTTTCTCATTTTCACGATTTATTAACTAAAAATTGCAACGGTACCTTCTTCTTGTTATTAAACCAACTCAAATTATTACAAACTAATAGGTCCTATAACCTCAAAACACATGTTGACACCAATGACATATTTGTTACTAGTTTTTTACAAGTACACTGTCAAAATTATTATACAATGTGACATTTTGGCCGACCTTGAATTTGACAATTCATATCTATAATGGATGATCGATAGAAAAACTTCTGAAATAATCTAAATTGCCGATACCAAGCTAACAGGGTCTTCCAGTTATAGGGCTCAATGTGAAAATCTCGTAAACGGTAAGATATAGACAGTTCGTTAAATTTGACAAAATAATCTTGAGGCCAAGGCCTATTTAGCAGAAAGTATCAAAAGTTAAATTGTTTGGCTACCATAGGCAAAAAATTAAAGAAACTGCATTTTCAATTTTACGCTCTAGCTCGTTTATACGAATTTATATTGAAATTATATGTAACATTATTAAGGGACTTTTGTTAGGAGAATTGATAGTTATTTATGAATTAAAAGCGAAAAGTGATACATTATTGCTTGAAAGTGAGAGTTGCATTCATTTTGAACAAAAAAATACTCTTCATCCGCTAGAGACATTTGAAAACTCATTGCCTGAAGGACTAAAAAGTGATTTTTACAGCGTTATTAGCTATCACCATCGGTGTTAAAATATATACAGAATAGAGTAATTAAAGTAAGAATTTTGGAAAACCTGTAGTTTCGTGCTTACAGTTGGTTACAATCTGTTGCATCAGTCAAGAAGTTTGAAAACGCTCACTCACCACTAAACGCAGATACCGACGCGACGTTAAATACACAGCAATTTGTTGCATGAACCTATTGCAATAAAAACAAATTGAATTTAACATTCAATTACAGCGTAGAATCCTTGCACGAACAAATTCCCGATTGTCCGGAAAACTGGCTGGATCACGCAAGCTCCGTTGTGTCCTGCATTTTCCTTAAACATAACTGTAGCCCCGCTCTTACATCATGGAGTTAGTGCAGGGCTGCTGGACATAGTTGAGACAGAAGCCCCTGTTATTGATGTCCTGAGGCGCCTCGATACCATCGGTGTGGAACCACAGACGAAAAGGTTTTACTGTGCCTGAAAACCAACAACAGTAACAATAAATAATTATAATATGTGTAATGGCCTATAAACTTAGTAATCGCTACTTTGAATCAATCATAAAAAATAAAGAGCCAGGTTAATTAATTCTGATCAGATTCCTCTACATACACGTAAAATAGCCTCGCGCTGTCTTGAAGTATATAAGAAGTAAAGAAAACTAGTCAGTAGGAGTATAATCGAAATCAGGAAAGATGTCGCGTAATTCATTCTAAATGAATGTTTAATGCAATAATAAATGCAAAATCGGTATCGCTTTATTACCCTAAACCACTGAAGTAAAGTGAAAAAGTAAATGTCCGATACGTCTGCTGTACGTTTTAAATAAAACCCGTGAAAACGTATATCTTCGTTAATTTATTGAATCTTTCAGTGTCGCTGCTTACCTAACATTCACGCGTTTGCAGAATGTCTCGGTTAAAGAACAAATCGTTAAAAAAACAATCGCAAATCATAGTAATGAATTATTTTTACATGGAACGCGATCGAAATGGACCAGTTTTACCTCTTACATCGATATAATACAGGTTAATATAAAATACTATTGACTTATGTATGCAAGCCATATAATTATAATCATTAGAGATCTGCAGATGCATGTGGTGTTACTGAAAAAACAGTAACACGTACCAAAGCTCGTTTTGCTGCTGTTCAAGCGGCCGGTCAATCCACTCCGCAGTCTCCACAGAAGAAGAGTCAACATCTTAGGTCAAAATTTGTGGATGTTGACGATCACATTAGGGTTTTAGTAAGACGAACAATTTATGAAAGGCACACAAAACGTATGTTAATTAACGCCATTATAAATAATTAAAAGTGTAATAAGTAAATATATTATTTTAGTAACGCCCATCACAGTATCTTCATGACAGCAGGCTTTACAACCAGATGTGTTAAATTTAGTGTGTTAAGCTTGTTATATTCGCTCGAGTTTCAATATAAGATTGATAATGGCTAAAGAAGACTTCTTGAAGAGGAATATGTAGCAGCAAGTCGTGCAAGATTTCTGAGGGAATATTTGCATAATAAAAATGGAACAAATTTTGACCTAGTTTATCTTGACGAAGCGTGGATATTTAGTGGCGGGTCATCATATCGAACGTCGCATGATCAAGATAAAAAAGTACGAGAATGAAACAAATTGGTGAAGGAAAATGGTAAGCTAACTTAGTTCATTATGTTTGTTAATAAATGAAATCATTATTCTCGATTTTAGATTTATTGTTCTGAGTGCAGGCAATAAAGATGGATTTATTCCCAATTTATCGCTGATATTTTCGTCAAAATGTAAAATTGCAGATTATCATGACAATCTGAACACAGAATTGTTCCAAAAATGATATGTGGACCAACGCTTATTCTTCTCGGAGTGCCAAACTCGATCCCTCGAGCGTAGGCGATTTCCCCGCATACGTCAGTGTATGAATGTCTGTATCGTAGTTACAGTGCCCAATTTAAACGAGCCAAGTGTCATCATTCTTGACAATGCCTCATATCATTCCACGGTTGTGGAAAAATTGCCAACAGCTTCATGGAATAAAGAGGATTTGTGTAGTTTTTTAACGAAACATAGTATCGTATATTCGACTGAAATGCTAAAAGTAGAGCTGTAACAGTTAGCAAAAGCAGTAAATGTACAGACACGCTACCAAATCGATGAATTGGCTAACAAATGGGGACATACCGTACTACGCCGTCCACCATATCATTGTTAATTCAACCCCATAGAACTTGTATGGGCAAATAGCAAAACATTTTATAACAAAAATATTGCCAGTGAAGGATATGGTGATGAGCAAGTTCCTGCAAGTGAGAACGGGCCTTGCAACAGGTGACTGGAGGAAAATTGGAGCAAATGCATTCAACATGCGGAGAAAGAAATGTATGTGTTTGGTGGAAAATTCAAAAACGATATGACCAGGTACAAGAACCAATTATTATTAATGTGTGGGGTTGCTAGTCCCCCATCGGGCACCTCCCCAGGTGGCGGATAGGGGAATACTTCCTAGATATAGGTGGTACCGGGGAAATGAAATACCCGGGGCGGACCAAAACTAGCACCACAGCGTCTGACTGTTGACTGATATATTGTACAATTGTTACAATATTCAATCAACGGTCTGACCCAGACTGGGCGGCTGTAACATACGAACAACTGCCGGAATAAGCAGTCCCCCATTACTGGCCAACAGCATCGGGTGGATGAGCCAGAACGGACAAGGGCACTCTTTTGTCCCTCAGCCGAGAAAGCAAGCCAGAAGGCGGATGAACTGCATCAGGTAGTGAACGGCGTAAGGATGCAGAAGGCAATTGGAAAACCACTGCATTATAGAACACATAGTGATATTCCCTGCATTTTCATCATGACTGAAGTCAGGACTAAATATAATTCCGGAGTAAGTCCTCCGATCGGATCTCCGGGGAGGACAATTGTGACTAATATGAGGAATGCAACCGACACGAAAAACACCCTGCTACAAAACTCAATCAGAATTGGAACATGGAATGTACAAAGCATGTACAACCTAGAGAAAAGCCATAACATAATCTTGGAAATGAATAGACTAAACATTAAAATAATGGGAATCAGTGAAACTCGCTGGATAAACTGCGGACAGAGCAGACTTCAAGACAAAATTATCTACTACTCAGGAAGTAATTTTACAGTCAACACCGTCATGGAGTTGCGGTTATACATGACGAAACTCTTCGAAGATCTGTGAAGAACTTCGTACCATTGTCTCTCCGTGTTTTGGTTTTACAACTCAAGGCGTACTGTGGAACACTCAACCTTATTCAGGTGTACGCCCCGACAACAGATAAAAATGACGAAGAAGTGGAATCCTTCTACAAAGACATTGATGAGGTCATGAAATAACTATACTGACTTAGTTATACTGACGTATAACTAAGAACAAGGATGTCACTCTACTCCTGGGGGACATAAATGCAAAGATTGGACAAGGTTCATATGACAAGTGGATTCGGCCGTACGGACTAGGCGAACGAAATGAACGAGGAGATCGTCTCCTACAATTCTGTCAAAAAAAATCGATGGTAATAACTAATACCTTTTTCAAATTACCAAAATGTCGCCTGTACACTTGGAAATCGCCACCAGACAATGAAGAACGTATAGTCAGGAATCAAATCGATTATATTCTCGTCAATCAGAGTTACAGAAATGGAGTGAAAAGTGCCAAAGCATACCCTGGAGCAGATGTAGGCTCAGATCATAATCTTCTGGTGGCGGAGATTATGGTGAAGCTCAAGATGTTAAAAGTCTCGTGAAACCAAAGACCTATTGATACCAGCCTACTAAGAAATACTAACCAGAAAGCGAAGGTGCACCAGGAGATAAATGAAACACTAACTACATTAATAAACACTTGATCGGTCACTCAGAATCAACCTGAAGACATGTAGCAAAATTTAAAGTCGGCCATCATAGAACCTTGTAAAAAACACCTGAAACCTGAGAAAAGAACAAACTGAAGAGATTGGATGACCAATGAAATAATAAGACTTATGGAAGAAAGGAGAAACCTAAAGAATTCAGACACACAGAAGTATAAAGAAGTACAGAAGGAGATCAAATATAAATGCCGACAAGCTAAGGAAGAGTGGCTGAAAGTGAAATGTACTGAGATCACTGGAATTGGTCTGAAACAAAGATCACACATCCTTACAAATGAGGAAGGAAACATTGTGCCGTGTATTGAATATCAACTGACCCTATGGGAAGAATACATCAAATCTCTTTTCAATGATCAAAGAGAAGAAACAACTACCAGCGGTAACAATGACACTGAACCATCTATTCTAAAAGAAGAAGTACAAACAGCAATAAAATCAGCCAAAGATGGAAAAGCTCATGACCCTGACGACCTACCTGCAGATGTGCTTAAGCTGATTGAAGAGAAACATTTAGATGCTATAACCTCCCTATTTAGTAAGATTTATGAAACAGGAATAATACCACAAGAATGGCTTTAGTCAACGTTTGTCACAATTCCTAAGAAGCATAATGCAAAAAAAAAATACGAAGAATACCGTACGATTAGCCTAATGAGCCATACTCTAAAGATCTTTCTCAAAGTCAACCACCGTAGAATTTACAAGAAACTGGAAGAAGGTATAGCAGATACCCAGTTTGGCTTTAGAAAAGGAGTTGGCACAAGGGAAGCCTTGTTTGCCCTCAATGTCTTGATGCAGCGGTGTCTGGATGTCAACCAAATAATAAGGCATTTGATAAAGTGAAACACAAACAACTAATAGAAGCACTGCAACGAAAAAATCTCGACACAAGAGATATACAAATAATAGTAAAACTGTACCTAAACCAATATGCATCCGTTCGCGTCCAATCCGAACTAACGAAAGCTGCTGAGATCAAGCGAGGACTCAGACAAGGGTGTGTTCTCTCTCCACTCCTCTTTAACATCTATTCAGAAGAAATCTTCACGAAGCCCTCGAAAGAGAAGACGGTGGAATACGAGTTAACAGCATCCCACTGAACAACTTGCGTTACGTGGACGATACAGTACTTCTCGCCGAAAACATGCAAGACCTTTAAAATATGTTGAATAACGTCGTCACAACTAGTAGAGAATATGGGCTGACACTTAATGTTAAGAAGACCAAATACATGATTGTCACCAAAACTGAAGCACCAAATGAACATCTATATGTGGAAGGCGAAGGGCTGGAAAGAGTCGAGAGGTATGACTATCCAGGTACAAACGTCAACTGTGCCGTGGATTACTGCGCAGAAATAAGGATTCGGATTGAAAAAGCTCGTGCATCCTTTGTGAAGATTAAAAAGCTGCTCTGTAGTCGCGACCTGAGCTTGGACCTCAGAACCCGGATGCTCAAATGTTATGTATTTCCAGTCCTTTTGTATGGTGTAGAAGCTTGGACCCTCAACGTGTATTGCGGGAGGAAATTAGAAGCCTTTGAGATGTGGACCTACCGTAGGATGTTGAAAGTATCATGGACAGAACATGCGACCAACGTGGAGGTTCTGAGAAGAATGGAGAAAGATAGAGAGATCCTACTGGAAGTGAAAAAAAGAAAACTACAATATCTCGGCCACATCATGAGAGGTCCGAAATATGAGATTCTATGACTCATAATCCAAGGAAGAATCGTGGGGAAAAATCTATCGGAGCGAGAAAAATGTCCTGGCTTAGGAATCTGCGTAAATGGTTTAATGCGACATCAGCTGATCTATTTAGGGCTGCAGTTTCCAAAATTAGGATAGTAATGATGACAGCCAACCTCCGAAATGGAGACGGCATATGAAGAAGAAGATTATTAATGTAGGGGACGATAATGAAAGTACTGGCAGTAGTAATGAGGATAGTGACATTCATAGTAACAAACAGAATAAAAACATTTGAACGGAAGTCTAGTAACATTTAATTATAACAACTGTATTTTATATACCTGTGGCACAAATAATATTGCCTGTGAAGTTCTAATACCTCGTAAGCAGTGTTACCTGATATACGATCATTTGTTTGAAACAGGAGTACGATATGACAAAATGTATAATTGTAGGTGTTGTAGCTGTCTGTGGTTTGTTTTATTTTTTATCCACACATAAAAATTATATTCAGTTCAATGAACTGTAAGTAAATAAATCTAAAAGAAACAATTTTGCAATTTATTTATTAAAATTAAATGTACAATTATTTATTTTTTCGTATTTACGTATTATACACCCATAACATACATAGCGAAAATATAGCATAGGAGATTTGGCATAAACACGATACAAATCAACTAATTCGTAGGCCTAATTTGCCGGGCGCATTTTTGCGCAACCAAACATCTGGCCGACCGTGTGCGTATAAGTGTTGACACACGTTTAAGAAAATTTGAACCATACATTCCAAAGGAATTAATCATAAGACATCTCTCCTGATTAATAGTATATAAGCTGTCCGTCCACTAGGTTGGAAACGTGCCGCGCCGTGGTTAAGATCAGTTTGTAAAGGTTGGCTCATTTGTGATAAAAAGCGGCGCGGGTGTTTTCGAAATATACAGTCAGCTTGACAGTATGTATATTTACCTATGCAATCTCTAATCATGACGGTGCGGCGCGGCTTATTTCCGACTAAGTGGATGGATAGCTTCAGGCTGCTAAGCCAGATTCGGTGCTTCAAATCCGCGATACGATATCCGATCAAGGGTATGAGGAAGTCTTCCTCAAAGTAGAGGTTCGCAGAATTTATTAAAAAGTAGGTGGGTTGCATTCGTGTAAAAGTTGGAACGCACAAACACAAGCAGATTAGTTGCCATAGTCCGGATAAGGCATCCGAAAACGAATTAAACTGCTACAAGAAAAATAGGCGTTTAAAGTGAACTGGAAAAATGGCATTTAGGCAAATTCGATGATCTCAAATAAAAATAATCAAAGCAGTTGAAAATATAAACTTCGTAATTTAGTACGCGGAGTGGAAAGAGTCTCAAAGTTTTTCAAGCAGTGAATGCGAAGTAAATAGAAGTTGTCATAGGCTAATAAGGAATAACTTGCTAACATGTTCTGTATGTTATAATTATTTGATTTTAAATGTGTTGAAATCCAATAGCATCATTATTTCATGAACAATGTGCTGGAGTCTATTCTGGATTAGCTTTAGTTTCTTGTTTCCCATTTCGCCTCCTGAAAAATTGAATTTCAAACACACCAGCGAGCAAACAAAGGGGTGTGCTCCGCTCCCGAAGCGAAGGCGAGATTGTATGTCAACAGAGCCGTGGCCGCGAGTCGTCGACAATCCAATCTCTGGGAGGGCGGAATGTGCGGAAAATCCATATTTCGGAAAATCGACTTTGGCTGGATTCGGCAATGCATGAAAATTAAACATTTACCGAAGCTGCAATCTCGGCGTGCGCTTGCTGGCGTACTCCCGATTCCTTGAGGGAATAGCTGTGAATTTCCATCTCATATTTGAGCTGCATTATTTATAGCGGTCCCGTGTGCGGCTCGGAGCGCGTTATTAAATTGGACATGACTGCAATACATCAATATCGAAAGGTGACAAGCTTCGTGGACTCGCAGGGGTGAATACGGGAGATGTACGGGCATGCATAATGTAACACACACAAACCTTTTTTACTGGGCAAAAATCACCTAGGTTCATTTTATCGCAGGACTGATTTTTATTCAAACTGAACTATGAACTGCCTATACACGGTGTCCCAGAAGAAAGGAATCACCCTAAATATCAATTAATATATATATTTTCTAATCATATTAAAGAATCTGTACATTTCTTACTCATTATTAATTGAGAATGTTATTCAGTCTTCAACTGTGGAGAAAATTGAACACTTTCTCCACGGGTTACTGACCAATGTGAAGTCGAGATTTTACTTTTCTCCACGGGTAGTATTTGTCGTTAATATTAAAATTAATTGACATTGACATTTATCATCGAATCTGTGTATGTTCCACCTCTACAAAATATCAAGAAAAAATGGAAATTATTGATGATATAGAGAATTGTACGCTGCCAGACGTGCAAGAGGCTGCTAAACTTACATACAACACTTCACCTCTACACTTCACCTCTTGCCACAAAAGTAGAGAATAATAATACTTTATTTATGCTATGACGTAACAGTTTTACACAAGTCAAAATAAACAAAAGAAAATCAATTACAATAACAAGTTGCCAGAAGCAAAACTTCCCCTTTGATATAAACATAAACATATTTAATGAGGAAAATGTATAATTTTGTATTACAAATATTATCAGAAGACCGACAAATTACATTATAAACATAAAAAACAGCAAAGTCTATAGATAAAATTTGAAAATGCATAATTAAATCAAATAAAATAAAATGAATAAAATGAGAAAAAAATACGAGTTAAGTTACAAAACTTTCATGGATTGGCACAGCACAAAGAACACGAATTCATTCTCAGAAAATGTTCTCTTTTCGCGTATTTCTCCGGACTAGAAGAGAAATACAAATCCTCTTCATTATTCTCTCAATATTCTATGCTAAGATCTACTCTGAGCATTTACAACAATATTAATATTGAAACTTAACCTAAGTTACGTGCATTTTTAAATAGAAACTCCGAGGGCTATCGGGCTATAAAATCAAAAACATTTACTCCCAAGGAAATTGATGATTTCTTATGCAAAGCTCCAGATGAAATGTATCTTGCAACAAAGGTAAAATATCAACTTCTTAATAATATGCTGTCATGTATACTTACTATTAACGATATTTTTTAAGGTTGCTCTTATAATGGGCATTATCGGTGCCTGCAAGACCACTAAATACATGCCATGAAAATGTATGGTATTGCTGACATAAACAAAACAATGTTGGTCCCCATCCCTGTCACAAAAACCAAAACTGTACGGAAATTCACCATAACTGATAAATTTTATAATGTTGTCCAAAAGTATATCAATTTACGTCCGCTAAATGTGTCGACTGTAAACAATTTTGGTATGAATTTTGGTATGAATGTATGAATGAAAAAGGAGTTGGCAAGACTGGGAGTCGAGAGAGGGATGTGGAACGTGGTTGATGACGAGCGGAGAGAACAGTGAAAATAAAGTGGAAGTGTTCGTGACCAGAGAGTTTTAATTAATCCGTTACACGACCGATATTTTTTTTTTCTAAACTATCAAAAACGCAAGTGCACTTCTCAAAATATAGGTGTCAACAAGATATCCAAAATGGGGCGAGCAATAGGCAACTATCTAAGACTACCGGAAGCTGAAAAGTATACTGGACACAGTTTCCGAACATCATCAGCTACAATACTAGTAGATGCAGGTAGATGCAGGTAGATGCCAAAAGACATGGTGGGTGGAAGTCCACATCAGTAGCCGAATAGACACTTCTATTAATAACAAGATGGACTCGGCCAACAAAATCATCAACCCAGTTCAAGCTTCTAGCAGCAGTGTACGAAATGCAACGGATAATGAAAATATAACTAACAACAAAAACTTAAACATTGACACTATTGCCGATGTAAAATCGTCTTCCTTTACTATCGTTAATTACGGTACGGTTAATGTATATGTTGATAATAAAAATGATATATAAAAAAATATTACAATTATTACGTAGTTCTTCAATATGATTAGACAAAGTATAGTATTGAACTCGTGAGAAATGGCCATTTCCACTCGAATAAATTACTCCACTCGCCTTCGGCTCGGGTGGCAAATTTTAATTTCATGGAAATGGCCAACTTTCTCACTCGTTGAATAATATGCTATTTTTCACCACATCCCTGAAACACGTCAGATTCTAATTAATGGGGAACAACTTTTGGCAGGCAAATGATCTTCAATTATTTAACCCCTTGCCGCAGAGAAGGAAAGCCCAGTTTTTCTTTAATTGGAGTAGGGATTGAATGATAGCTCATTTGAAAGCTTATTTAATCTGCAATATTTTGTAGAAATGATTTTTTTTAGTTGAGCAAAGAACAAGTAAATATGACATTATAGCAACACTATTATATTTTATATTATATCTCCAGCAACAAAATTACAAAATACGAAACTGTCCATTTGACATTATTAGGATGGTTTATCCCATTTTAGAGTGAATTATGAGCGGTTATATTAAATGATTACTTCAGAGCTGCAGCTCTCGTTTTCAATAAAAATAATAAAATTATCAAAACGCTCTTCAATGAAATATTAAATAGTTAATTTGTATATTAGACGATACATGGATACGATCCCAAAGCAGATCTCCACAACATCCTACAAGACACATTATACAAGATGTCTAACATAGATTTTGTCTAAATAATCAAATAAAGAAACTATTTAAACAAAAACCTGGTTTAATAGAAAACAATAAATTAAAAAAACAAAATATTAAAATCAGGTACTTACCTAGTATTGTTATTATAAATGTATATTATGTATAATTATTCTTGTTTTGTTTCACATATTTCATCAGTTTCCTGACACGTGTTTCGGCTTATTCAGCCATTTTCAAAGAATTATGTTCACAATACAATATATTTGATTGATGACTTGATTGATGACATATTTGATTAATTCAAATGAATCCCTGATATAAAAATCGCATTGCCTTGAAAGAGCTCGTTTTGATCATTCATTATGTTTTTTCCTTCCATAATAGCTTGTTTGATCCCTTCTAACATGTTTAACCTATTTTCTTTTTCAGAAAATTTAATGGGTTTGATATCTCCTAAATGGTGTCTTGTTTTGTACCAAGTATTGTACTATTACTATTTTATTGGTTAAAAAAGACTTTAAAAAGGAAAGGCAGTCCAGCGAGACATGACTCAAAGATGATTTATTTTGTGCAAAAATTTTGTGATTCTAGCAATACTCTTTCACTTTTAGTTAATCTAGGCTATATCGCCATCAGAGCATCCAATAATTGCTCAGAATTCTTTGTAATATTTCCAGTACTTTCAAATTTTTACATTTCTTTTTGTATTTTTGTTGAAGGTGGTCCGTTCACTTAAATTTTTGTGGGACATTTAAAAAAAGTTACAGTGGAAGTTACACTCAAAGTACTGAGAAAATAAATCAGGCTATTCTGTTGAATATATTTCAACATATTTAAAAATAAAAATATTTTAAATAAGAACTGTGAAACAAGAGAAAAAAACGGAGAAAAAAGTGAACATTTGGTAATCCGAACAATGACAATACAAAATAAAGTTTAAATACAAAATAAACTTTACTTGTTCAAAAATTTTAAATGAAAATTAAAACTCTTCACAACCACCACTGTTGTCATCCTCGTCCAGTTCGAGTTCCTCATCAACAACACTTAAATATTGCTCAGCAAAAAACGGTTCATAAAATGATATATTTTGGGGTTCCTCTAAGAAAATTATTAAGTCCTTAAGATTCTTCAGTTTGGCTGATGATATTTCTTGCTTTTTGTTTAGATATTGACACTTAAGAAATAAACCCGATGGACAGGTGTCGTTTTTAAAGAATTGCTATATTTTCATTGGCCTGTTACTCGCGACTTGTATTGTTTTTTGAGAAAACGGGTTTGTTAGTGCATAGACATTGGTCTTGAGGGTAGTTTACTGTTAATAACTCGATTTGTGCATTTTTGGACTTGTGCTGTTTTTAAAATAAACGCCTAAATTATATTGTGTCGTTCTGGTTATTTGTAAAATTTTGAATTTTCACAGTTGTAAAAGCTGTGCCTATATAATGACTTAGAAGAATTGTACTAATTACGTCTGTTGAACCATTTATATATGGAAAGGAAACTTCCATTAGTAATTGTTTTCGTTTTCCCCTTCAATTAGATTTAGCAACGTTATTTATAAAATGTGCTGACAAACAATTTTAGAAAAAAGCATTTCTTGCTGCGTTCATTTCTGTTGGCTTGTTGGTTTCATCTGCTGGACTTTCAGATCCTTTGAGCAAGGTTAAAAAACTACACATATTTGGCTATATTACTGATATTTTTGTATTGCAACCGAACTTGTTATGAATTAAAGAAAAACAGAAAATTATGGTTTTTCCGAATATACATAGCCCAGTATAACATGTATTTAAATTAAGAAAGTTTTTGTAAAGATCTTAACATCCACGATTGATATGTCAGTTTTAAATACATATTTCAATTTTACTCAAAAACGTGCCTAAATAATGTAAAACATCGGAAATTAGATGAAACGACCATTTGACAATGTATTTTGTTTTCGCTAATGGCGGCAACCAAACTATTCATTTTTTGAAATTCTTATTCTTCCTGCTGAGTAGGCCTTGGTCTCAAGATTATTCTGTGTAATTTCCTTATGGTTTACGAAATTCACATATTGAGCACAATAACTCGATAACACATTGATTTTTTGAGGTATGACTTCCTCGGATTTTTATTAAATGGATGATTCTGAATGTGTAAAATTATGTTCAAATATACACGTTTTTCAATAATTACAATAAAATAGGGTTTGTGGGTGTGTTAAGTGTGGTTTTCCATATTAAATAAAATAATAATATAAGTTTCAAAATTTGAAAGCAGATATCGTATCTTGTGGATCCCTATGGCTACGAACCCGAAAGTGGACTTTTTGGACTCGGGCCAGTCCAATTAGTCAAAAATAGTATCATCCGAATTAATTCGATTATTTGTATCATCCGGAATAATTCGATTATTTTTTCGTGTAGGTAACTCATTCGGATTATCATTCGTGAAAATCATTCGGATTATCATTCGTGAAACTCATTCGAATTATTATTCGGAGTTACATTCGTGGAAATAATTCCGATTATCATTCGGGAAAATCATTCGGATTGCCATTCGTGAAAATCGTTGGGTATATATTTGGTTAGCTGGTTGGAACAGTCCGAAAGCGATAAAACGAATAACATCCGAGCTCTACCGAATAATTCATAATTCGAATTATTCGGTTATTATCTGCGCACTTTACAGCCAATTCGGTAAACTTAAATGACGAAGATACACAAATACATACCCATACAAGTATGGATTCTACCCCTTGTATATACGAGTAGGTCTATCATATTCATTTCATATAAAACTTAAACAAGATAGAATAACGATACCTTAGTTTTTGTTTACCTGGAGCAATTATTCTTTCGTGATGCCTTTAACACGGATGGCGTAATTCGAATTATAATTCGGTTATTTCAATAATTCGTATTCGCATAATTCGATTATGAATGTTTCTAATATAATATACTATATTAGAATGATTCATAGCTGGAATATAATTCAATTATTTCAATAATTCGTATTCGCGTAACTTGAAATAATTGAAATAATTCGATTACGCCCATCACTAGTCGCAAGGATAAAGTACTCACTGCGAACTGTTGTTGACTGCAGCGTGACATCAGCGCTGAAAGTTCCTCCACAGATCCTGTCCACAGTCAAAGCAGTGCCTGTCACTGGTCTGCCTACGATAGCAGACATGGGGATTACAAGATAATCATTCTGGCAGAAGTTCCCAGATCCTGTACTGCCCACCATAGCCTGCACAGCATTGTTCGTATTTCCACTCAGCGTGAAGGACTGCGACCGATTATTCACTGTGGTTGTAAAACACAAAAAGCACACATGAAATGTAATAAATAAATGTAATTCGCAGCTGTCAAGTTAATGGTCCAACAATTATATAGCCGTGCTGTAACTGTGAAATTGTGAATTTGCAAATTTATTGTTGATGTCGAGTAGATAAATCATATTGGCTAAATAGAAATGTAATAATTATTTTCTAAATGGCACTTATATATTTCAACCAGTGGCAGTGACATTTTTCAGGATTACAAACATAAATTTAATATTAGAATTGGAAATAGGACAAACTTGCTTTAAGATTGGTAGTCCGCAGCAATATGAATCTTAATAATACTACCACATATAGGTATGATCAGCGACATTTGAAATGTAACGGAAAGCCATAAACCTTAGCGAATTTCGAGCTTATTGGTAATCGGGCTATAGGCACGTATAAATACAAATACATATGGAAAACAGATTCGCCCTCAAATGTCCTTACGGCGGTCGTAAGAAAATCGTGTCGCACTTTAATTGCCAGCAATTGTACCTATAATCATAAAAATATGATATATTTCTGCCAATTTAATCTAAATCTGGCTAAAGAGTGTCTAGAGCGCTATTGAACCCGTTGCCTAAAATTATATTTAATTTTTAGGATATGCATAGGCCGTATATAATTTGTATGGATGTTTAAACGTATATACTTTTCATACAGATTTGTACCCGAGGCTTCAAAATAAGCAGGCCCTCGAGCATTTTGTCTAATTGTAAAAGAAACTTCAATCTTGATTCCTAGTTCATTACAATCTAATAAAACATTTCTGCCTAACTTATCAATTAACGTTATAATAACGAGAAATTAATTGAATCACTTCAAACACGAATCACAATCCAGTAACTAACAAATATCTATCTCTGAGTACACTCATGCATATCAATCTTAAGTTGGGACTCGTTTAATGCTTAATTGGTAAAAAGAAGTACCGCTTTTGGCTCAGCCTCCCCACAATTTAACTTCCGTTTGTTGGCGGACCTTTTCCCATTCGGAATTCAAGACATAGTAGAATTGTGTCCGCAGGCTGCGCCTAACATATTCAGGAGTTTAATGAATTTATTATTGTTTCATGCTGTGAAAACGGAGTAACTGGAAGAGCTGGGGAAAACGCTTAGGGTAAGCTTCGGGGGGTTACGAAGCTAGCAAGTTTCGTCGATTGAAATTGCCAAACGGAAGGAACTACATTGTTTAACCAGTATCTTATAGTTTCAACTCGTACATAGTTTTGTTTCAGGATCAATAAATAGTGTGCTGATGTGTTTTTATTGTATTTCATTTCAAGATAATTTACAAATGGATATATGCGTAACCAAAAACAAGTTTCTTAGCTTTTGGAAAAGCGCAAATATTTGGTTGTTATGCTATTATACCGGGTGTACATTTCAAAACTAGCCAGTCTCAATTAGTTTTAAATGCAACCTATCTTGATAAAACAAAAAAAAATACGTCGATTGATGTTTGGAGGGGGAAGTGTAAAAACAACGTCAAATAAATTTCGCAAGGGGGGTATCGTAAGGTGAGGGGTACCATTTGAAATTTCGAAGTGGGGATGTTTTTAAACTTCCCCCTCCAAAAATCAATCGATGTGTTTTTTGTTTTATCAAGTTAGCTTGCATCCAAAAGTTATTGAGACTGGCTAGTTTTGAAATGTACACCTGGTATAATAAATGTTTATTCACAGTGCCTATCGCCTGTATGTTATATCGTATATCGTATTTATTTTATAAATTAATTGGACTAGGATAGCAGCCTCTTTAAGTACATATGCATTGGCGTCCATATAGAGTCAAATATATGGTACGAAAAGTAGAATGTGCGAACTATTTATTGAGAACTTTTTGTGGAAAATTCCGCTAGTTGACAAGCAAATAGTATAGTTTAAGAAAGAAATTGGTAACATCAAAACTGAGAGGTTCGATAAAAGTATCAACAGAATAATTAGAACTGAGATTAAATCGGCTACTAATCACCGATGCAACATGATTGTTTGCAACTGCAGATAAGCCATATAACTGATATCTAAAATTATCCTTTACATCATTTTGAAGAGCATGCCAGTTACGTCCCTTATTTTTACAACGGATCAAAAAAGGGTGAAGTCAATTTCATTCCGAATATGATAGAGTGTGGCCTTTTATATGACATTAGTACATGTTGCCAAATAATTTGATACCGGATTCTGATGTATGTTCATAATTGAAAAAGTTTGTTTTGCAAATCTACACAGATCCAAACAGTACTAAGTACTTTGCCACAAATTTACAAATATTTGAAAATTGGACGATGGAAAAAGAGTTGAAAAAGAATAACATATCTCCTTTTTGATATACTTTGCACTTTTGTTATTATCAAACTCAGTATTAATTTGTCGGGCACATGTAAACTGCAGCGGTTTTTAATCCTTTATGTTTAATCCCTAATAATACCCCAACAAATACTCTAAATTGCAGCGATGGTCAACGCAGTAATTTTAATCTTACCTGTAAATTGAAGCGATGGTCAAAGCGGTCATTTAAATTTTGCCCTGCGGCAGTATTTAATCATTAATCCATTTATCTAGTAAGTGTTCAAACTAAGTACATTCTACGGATTAGATATCCCGAAATTAAAGCTAAACAATACAAGATTTCTTTGATTGCTTGTTGGGATAAGTTGTCCCCGCATATGAAGTAATGAAGTTCTGCCTTTGCCGGCAGTTCTTGCAATTCATCATGAGCAAAATAACAAAATAATAAATAAGTTTTTCAAAAGTTACCTTGAAGTCGGGAGAAGTGAAGTGGTGTTGAACTTCAAGAAAGTGTACCGCAAAACGATGTAGTATTGAAGATGGATCTGAGCGGATGGATTTGAGAAAACACAATCATGGGAGTGACGAGAAAAAAATACAAAAACACATTTTTTGCGGTTTGGTGAGTTTTATGGAGGTCCACTCGACCCGACCATAAAAATTTGCATTATTCTACCACCTCGTTCAACTAGTACAGGCCCGTATTAGATTTTTTTGAATTATTGATATGGAGTTGTAGGTATTCAAATAAAAGCAATAGAAAGATATTTGACATTTTATTTGATTTTAAAAACGTTTCTAAGCATGAGAAATTTGTAAAAAACGGAATACATTTGAAGTTGATATAGTAGTGGTAGTGACTGTATTTGTTACGGATATTATTCCTAACTGGCTATCGACCAACGGGGGTCCTTCTGCCGTGTGTTTTGTGTAAGTGTGTGTATTGAGTTAGGGCTTGTTACTCTAGAAATTCGCCCCCGATCTCTAGAGCGCCGTTAATGAGCTCCCAACGGCGAATGGCACTAGTTTCTCAGTACAAATGTACTACCTGTACTGGGGCTCGAACCCAGGTCTTCGTGCATGCTAAGCAAGCGTTTTAACCTGTCAGCCAAACAAGCGGTAAGTTGATATATTTATGTGATATTTAAGAAATATTTTATGTTGTCGTTTATTTCGGTTTCAAGTATGAATGTTTTGCTAGTCAATTAAAAAATTGACTTAGTTGTCGATTAGTATGCTCAAATCATGCATAGATGTCGTCCACATATGTGTACCATAACTTAATGTGTTCTAAACCTAGTGACAAAAATGAAAACCTAACTAAACATTTACAGACGCTCTAATACCTATTTCCTCTAGATACCCTCAAAAACATAAACACGCATATGGATTCATAGAGGATATGGAAAGCAACTTTATATTTTACCGTACTGGAGATCATCCACTTTCGATAGAGACGTACTGGAGATAATCCACTTTTGATACAGACGTACTGGAGATCATTCACTTTCGATAGAGCCGTACTGGAGATAATCCACTTTCGATAGAGACGTACTGGAGGCCATCCACTTTCGATAGAGACGTACTGGATATAATCCATTTTCGATAGAGACGTACTGGGGATAATCCACTTTCGATAGAGACATACTGGAGATCATCCACTTTCGATAGAGACATACTGGAGATAATCTACTTTCGATAGAGACGTACTGGATATCATCCACTTTCGATAGAAACGTACTGAAGATCATCCACTTTCGATAGAGACGTACTGGAGGTAATCCACTTTCGATAGAGATGTACTGGAGATAATCCACTTTCGATAGAGACGTACTCGAGATAATCCACTTTCTATAGAGACATACTGGAGATCATCCACTTTCGATAGAGACATACTGGAGATAATCCACTTTCGATAGAGACGTACTGGATATCATCCACTTTCGATAGAAACGTACTGAAGATCATCCACTTTCGATAGAGACGTACTGGAGATAATCCACTTTCGATAGAGATGTACTGGATATAATCCACTTTCGATAGAGGCGTACTGGAGATCATCCACTTTCAATAGAGACGTACTGGAGATAATCCACTTTGCTGAAAAAGACACATTTGCTGGAGGCCCTGGAATTAACAGAAGCAAAGGCCAAACCGAACTGATATATACTTCGCTTCTCGCTCCTTCTCACTTTAATGAAGATTTTAGTAATAGCCATCCGTCCATTGTTACAGTTTCAAATTGATACTTATGTTAAACTAAACAATGTTCAAACTCGTAGGGTTCCAATCTCCGAAACTTTGAAGAAAATGAATTTCTTAAACTTAAGATTAAAGTTATATGATTCTGATAAAATAACCAGATTTCAATTTGTAAAGCAAGTGTGCCATTATTTTGCAAATGAAAATTAGTTGCACCATGTTTGTAAATATTGTCGAGGTAAATTAAAACACATTATAGTAACATGTTCAAAATATTATTGAATTACCTAACCATCCCCTTATGTGTGTGCTTATGATCCCTACGACTAACAGGTAAGAATCCCAGCTGCAGTTTACAAAATTATGTGTCATAGGTTCTGAACCACTCGCTGCAATTTACATACAAGGATTACGGAACCCTTGACAATTCGCTGCAAGGTACATGCGAAGATTATAAAACCCTTGACCATTCGCTGCAATTTACATGCAAGGATTATAAAACCCTTGACCATTCGCTGCAATTTACATTCAAGGATTATAAAACCCTTGGCCATTCGCTGCAATTTACATGCAAGGAATATAAAACCCTTGACCATCGCTGCAATTTACAATCGCCCAATTTGTTCGTCATGGCTATCTCATTATTTAAGGTGTAACTCCTTAACAAAGATGAATTAGACCTATTTTCATTTAACTTTTTTGCTCATAATTACATCACCTTTCATCTGCCGATACATATGCCTGCCAACATCATCCTGTATACCGAAATAATTACAAAAATAGTTGGACTGAAATTATAACAATTCAATAGTTTCTCAATAATTTTTATTGACTTCTATAGATTTCTCATTAATTATCAATATTTCGAAAGATTGTTTACTAATGTCGAGAGCATTAAAATCAGAAAATGCAAAATGGTTGGCACGATTATTACTTATTTTCAGATTCATTAATTCATGCATTCATTCGGAGATTTTCCAATCTAATTTTTATTACTAACATTTCTAGAGATTTCCCAATTATACCCAAAAACTTTCAATATTGTTCAAGATTTCTACAGATGTACGTTAGACAATGCGGGATATATAATAAAAATCGATCTGTCCAAGGATTTTTTATTATTTCTAGCTATTCGGTAGGAGGGCTTTGATACTTTTAATACTTTCTGTATTATCAACAAAATTTACTGATAATACAGAGCGTTCAATTTAGTAGTGTCCATTTTTATAATTAGTGCCAACAGATGTAACTCTTGACATACAATATTTGGGATACAGGGTGTCTCCTAAAAAACGCCGCTGGCAATAACTCCTTTATTTATTGGCCGATTTGAAAAAAAGAAAATCGGCCAATAAATAAAGGAGTTATGACCAGCGGCGTTTTTTAGGAGACACCCTGTATATGGCAACGTCACAAAACAGTGTCAATGTAAATTGTAAATTAGGTGAAATCTGGTTATATGCTTTTCTTGTATCCTAGGACATATTTCAGCAATATGCAAGACTTATTTATTTTGCATCTTGAACAGTGCCATCTATTTGAATCCACCGTAAAAGTGGACACCACTATCTTGAACGATCTGTAGTTCCGGAACTATTGCATTATGACTATCATAAAGAAAGCAACTTTCATAATGCATAAAGTCATTTGACCAATCTGGACACGAGTTTCATCATGCGACTGTAAATATCAAATTGTATTATGACTGGTCATAGATAAAATAACGTATGCAACTTAAATTGAATGGCTAAATAGCTATCATTATATACTCGTTGCATAAGAAAGTTATAAATAACTTAGTATAAATAAGGCACTTGGTTAAGTTTCACAATATTTTTAATAGAAAAATTCTACAATTGTTTCGATCTCACGACCATTATCAAGAGACAAATAAGACAACAAGACTTAAGAGTTTTTCTATTAAAACATTTGTGAAACTTAACCATGTGCTTTATTTATACTAATTTAAAAATGTTTCACCAAGTATTAACCACCGATTCATACAATCTCATTATAAATAACTGTTTGATAATTATAGATACTACGAGAAGTGCGCAGTGCAGTTATTTTCGCAGCCAATAAGAAAGGAAAGATCACCAATATCGTCTATCTTATTGGATACGAAAATAGCTGCACTGCACTCTCCTGCGTTACCTGAATCACCTGTGTCTCAATGTGCGCCAGGCTTTATTATTGGTTACAAAGCGATTAATAGAAACACATTTCATCTGATCCAAAAATACTTCAAAATGGGATTATTTAATAATTATTTGTGACGATGTTTTGATGAAATAGGCAATTGCACGTATGACGTCTAATCAGAGCAAAATTCATAGTGAATTAACCCAGATTGCAGCTTGCATACTAATCAGATGCACATGTACACGTCGGAAATTCATATACATTGATTGTGAATACACTGAAGCGGATGTAAACTGGATCGTTAAAATAGCATTAGTCTCTAATCGTATGGCGCACGAGTATCGACACGATTAATTAAACGAATAATAAAATATTATAGGTTTATTTTATTTTTTCGAAGTATAACCGTTATTGAAATCGTTGAGTTGCTCTTGCCACTCAAATATTAATGTATGAATATTAGATCACTAATTTGTTATCCATTATTTTTAGTTGAAAAACTTAATATGTGCGTACAACATCGTTTACTTGAACGGTCCAAAGTAGAGCACTAAATTAAAATAAAATGCAAATGGGTCACTTATTATTATAAACAAATGACTTTGTCGTCTAACGTTAGTCGATTCAATTAATTCCGTCAATGTTTCATTTTTTAAATTAATTTAAAAATAGTCAACTGTGTTTTCATAAGTGAACAATAACATTTGTGCTTGATGTAGAAAACATAGATAATAATGACATAATGGAAAATGCATAAAATTTACAATATGGAGCTGAAGCGTGGCAGATAGATGTAGAAAAATTTAAACCGATATTGCAAAGTGGAACAGAAGTATTCTTACCATCCCTAGGTTTCAGAGTCAATTAAAAAAAAAAAGAATAAAATGAAAATTGGGTCTTCAAAAGTATTCACCTTTTGTCATTACAATTACACCAATTAGTTTTGTTCAAATTATAATTCAGTGATTAACATTTGCCGTCAATAGAAACAAAATAGTGAGGATTATTTTTGAATAACAATTGGTTCAATTGGAATTTTTAATTCATGTCACATGATATTAAATTAAATTTATTTGCAGCGACTTATATTGGTGGTGTCAAGAAAATTAAATAAATTGAGGCTATCCAACGTAAATTTTCCAAACACAAATTTCCGAAGCTGTTCATTTGTGATCGCCTATTGCAAAATTATACCAAATCTATAAATGACACAGATTAAATCTGTCATATTTTCTATTGCAACTATCCAAATTTGTCAAATATTCATTTGCGAAAGTCAAAATCTACCATTTTTAAAGTGGAATAATCGAAGTCTGTCACTTGCATCTGGAACTATCAAAATCTGTTGAGTTTTTTACTTACAGCTGTAATTTAACAGCACAATCGAAACATGCCAAATTTTCACACTGAAGTTTCCAAATATGATTAATTTGCAATCGCAATTGTCAAATTCTGTCAATTTATCTACACAAATATTTAAATACTAAGCTGCAGAGGAAGAATTCGTTGACACGTTTATTGTTGTCAAAAGTTTCAACTGCAATTTTCCAATTCTCATATTTTCGTCTAAAACTGTTATAACCTTATGACCTTTTAACCTTTTTAGTACCTCTGTCAAATACTATACCTTTTCAACTTCAATTTCAGAAAAAGTAAAGCAAATTTCAGAAAAAAGTAATATCAATATCATAAAACCTATAATCAATTTCGGAGAAGTAACATCAATATCAGAAAAAGCAACATCTAATTCAGAAAAAGTAAGATCGACTTCAGAAGAAGGAATTTCAATTTCAGAATGTGTATACAGTAGACTGCTAGAGTGAATGAAACTGAATGAACTGTTGAATTGTTTTGAATTCCAATAACGGAAAATTGCAATTATAACCACGAACTATTGGAAAATTGCAATAGAAATCGCTAAAGAAAATGCAAAGGAAGGTATAACAAAGCTAGCGACGAATCTAGTGAGCGAGTAATGCAAGAAACTGAAACAGGAGGATATCGGAAGTTTGGAAGATATTGTATTATATAAATTATTAGTAATATACCTTAAGTATTGTACTAAGTATTCTGAAGTGTAAATATACTAGGTAGGTAACTTATACAAAATATTATTTATTAAACAAAAACAATTCTGAATGTGTCTACGAATCTTTCTCTAAAGAGTCTACGAGTCGAAGTTATTTTTTTTAATATATCACGTGTTCTGAAATAAATTTTACTTTTTCTTAAATTAATTTTACATTCTCTGAAACTGAAGTTTAAATGGTATCGGTTGTTTATATTAACTGCGATCGTCACAATCTGCCAAAAATGCCGTGCAGTTCAAATCTCTAACAATAAAGTTGTCAAATCTACAGCTATAATATTGTGAATTCATAAACAGTAAGTTTGACGTTTTTCTTTTTGTTATAAAGACATAATATATCTAAACATTATATATTTCACATGTCTCACATTGCAAGTTTAATATAATTGTATATTATACAACGAACGTATAATGGTGGCTTTTAATCACGAGAACGACGTTTACGGAGCGATCCGCTAGGCGAGTGGAGTAAATCGTTCGAGTCATTAATACGCGAGTAAAATACTATAGTTTGTCCACGACGATATTTTATAGCACATCCAAATACTCTTAACGAAAATGTCAACGATATTGATGTTTCGACGTTTCAATTTAATTTGTGACACATTGCGAACTTCTCGATAAAATTTAAAAAAAACGAGCCACACGCTGGACAGATTTAATTAAATAGGCGGTTAGAAAGTGTCCTGGTAGCGGTTAGCAAGTGTCCTGAATAACAATTATTTTATTAAATTGTACAATTACTTTTATTAATTTTAGAATCAGCAGTAGCTATCATTCAATCCGTAGCCGCTAAAACCAGCGGACTGTAGCGATATATTGCTCGAGTACCTGGTTTAAATAACGTAATATGAAATTTAATTTCTTTTAAAATTACCGATAAGTCCGAATTATATATTAGCAGTGAATAATGATATTAATCACCGGTGGTAGTGATTAATGGATCTGGTAGTAATTAATGGATATTATTATAATTGAGGAAATATAAGTATAATAAGTGTATTATGAGATAGTCGTGGACAAATTAGTTTATTAACAGTCAAAATCTGTGCTATTATCAACTGTGATCGTCACAGCCTGTGAAGTTTTTAGCACCAGATGTGAAAATCTGTCAAAATTTAAAAAGTCAATTGCAGAAATTTGCCCTATTTTCCAATGAACGCTGCATATATATATATATATATATATATTAAATTATCAAATTGTTTCATTGATTTTAACAATTTAAATTTATCAAAGTATCAAATGCATCTGTCGAAATATATGATTTTTTTAGATCCAGCTGTTAAATTTTGTCAGATTTACAACTGTAACAATTGGTATTTGTTATCTTTTTCTTTAAAATTCTTTAAAATTTGAAACTTTAACTGTTGAAATTTGCCCTGTTTTCCAGTGAACTCTGCATATATGTTAAATTATCAATTGTTTCATTCATTTTAACAATTTAAATTTATCAATGTTTCAAATGAATCTGTCGAAATTTATCAATTTTTTAGCTCCACCTGTTAAACTTTGTCAGATTTACAACTCTAACTATTGATATTTGTTGTCTTTTTCTTAAAAAATCTTTAAAATTTAAAACTTTTACTGCAGAAATTTGGTCTATTTTCCAGTGAACTCTGCAAATATGTAAAATTATCAAATTGTTTCATTCATTTTAACAATTTAAATTTATCAAAGTTTCAAATGCATTGGTCGAAATCTATCAAATTTTTAGCTCCACCTATTAAATTTTGTCAGATTTACAACTCCAACAATTGATATCTGTTATCTTTTTCTTTAACATTCTTTACAATTTAAAACTTCAACTGTAGAAATTTTGCCTATTTTCCCGTGAACTCTGCAAATATGTTAAATTATCAATTTGTTTCATTCATTTTAACAATTTAAATTTATCAAAGTTTCAAATGCATCTATCGAAATCAATCAATTTTTTAGCTTCACCTGGTAAATTTTGTCAAATTTACAACTCTAACTATTGATATCTGTTGTCCTTTTCTTTAAAACTCTTTAAAATTTAAAACTTGAACTGTAGAAATTTGGCCTATTTTCCAGTTAACTCAGCAAATATGTTAAATTATCAAATTGTTTCATTCGTTTTAACAATTTAAATTTGTCAATGTTTCAAATGTATCTGTCGACATCTATAAATTTTTTAGCTCCATTCGTTAAATTTTGTCAGATTTACAACTATAACTATTGATATCTGTTGTCTTTTCTTTTAAAATTCTTTAAAATTTAAAACTTCAACTGTAGAAATTTGCCCTGTTTTCCAGTGAACTCTGCATATATGTTAAATTATCAATTGTTTCATTCATTTTAACAATTTAAATTTATCAATGTTTCAAATGCATCTGTCGAAATTTATCAATTTTTTAGCTCCACCTCTTAAATTTTGTCAGATTTACAACTCTAACTATTGATATTTGTTGTCTTTTTCTTAAAAATTCTTTAAAATTTAAAGTTTAACTGCAGAAATTTGGCCTATTTTCCAGTGAACTCTACAAATATGTAAAATTATCAAATTGTTTCATTCAATATAACAATTTAAATTTATCAAAGTTTCAAATGCATCTGTCGAAATCTATCAAATTTAATGTTATCTTTTTCTTTAACATTCTTTACAATTTAAAACTTCAACTGTAGAAATTTAGCCTATTTTCCCGTGAACTCTGCAAATATGTTAAATTATAAAATTGTTTCATTCATTTTAACAATTTAAATTTATCAAAGTTTCCAATGTTCACCTGTTAAACTTTGTCAGATTTACTACTCTAACTATTGATATCTGTTGTATTTTTCTTTAAAATTCTTTAAAATTTAAAACTTCAACTGTAAAAAATTGGCCTATTTTCCAGTGAACTCTGCAAATATGTTAAATTATCAAATTGTTTATTTAATTTAACAATTTAAATTTATCAATGTTTCAAATTCATCTGTCGAAATTTATCTTTTTTTTTAAATTTTGTCAAATTTACAACTCTAACAATTGATATATGTTATCTTTTTTTTGCCACTCTCAATCTCAATCATCTCAATCACATCAGATGTAAAAATCCTTACAATTTATAACTACAACTAGCAAAATCTGTCAAATTCTGAAATCTGAAGTCTGAAGAGATGTGGATCTTTTAAGTGCAAATTTTTAAATTTTTCAAATAAATACTTCCAGTTATGAAAACTTGTCAAATTTACATATATGACAATAATGTTTCAAACATTTTCAACAGTACTCTGCCAACGAAGATTGTGATTCATAAACACCTTTTGGAATTTTTTGCTTTTGTTATAATATATGTGGCCACATTATAAGTGTGTGAAAATAAATTATAATTTATTGATATTTTACTAGAACTGTCAAACTATAACTATAAGGGTAACTCAACATATAATTGTGAACAACTGTGTTAGCTGTCAAACTTTCTAAAAAAAATTAACTCCAACTGACCAAATCTGCCAAATTTATCAAATGAAACTTTCCCAATTTGTTAAATAAAAATCGCCCAAATCTTAACAGGTGCCCAATTTTAATAATTTTATTTGAAAATTTAACATATTTGAAGACTTCCGTGAAAAATATGTCTGATTTTGACAGTCGGGGTTGAACATTTTTTCTGTACATATTTAGTTCCAGTTGTGAATTTTTTTCAAATGTTTCATATGACATATCTATTTTTCTTTTATTGTAACTATTGAAATCTGTAAAATTTGCACCTAAAATTATTTTTTTAAATTTGTATGCCCAAATGTATTATCAAAAAGTCACCAGTTTTATGACGGGAATAAACTGTAGGTAAGGGTCTGTGCCATCAATTGTTGACACATTTCACAACTTCGTCATAAATGTTAGCGCCACTATATCAAATTGCATTTATATCGGAAACGGAAGTTAAAATTTTCATTTAAATTGCACTGCATAATGTAGGATTGGGTGAAAGTACACTTTAGTGAAAATCAAATACATAAGGTAATAATAACTTGATTGGTAAAAAATTTGATTCGCATATATTGTTCTTCATTAATACATAATTGTATACATGAAATGTGAATATTTTATTTCTACTAGAAGTGGCAATTTTGGGCTCGGCTGCAATACTACAAACACCCGATATATTAACAAGAGGTTTTTCGCTAAAGAAAAAATATAAAACAATATGTTAAATTCAGAGCACATATTGTTTACTCTCTGTGTGGGCTATTGAACTGACCGGTTCAAACCACCAGCATACAATAAACTCCCCCGGGGGCGGCAAATGCCCCGGACACATTAATCTCCCATGGCCGGCGGAGCAAGTGACAAAGGCACGAATGGCAATTTCCGGAAATCATATACACATCCATCGCACTCACCTGTGTCCGGACATTGGGTGTACTGGATGCCGCAAAAATTCCTCTCGGTCCTGATGCAGGAGCTGTAGTCTTGGTTGGAGAGCTGTAGGCCGCTGTTAGGCTCGTAGTTGAAGGACATTATCTGACCGGCCACCCCGGTGAAGTACTGAAGACAACCCTCTTCGGCTGGAAAACCATGAAACGAATAGTTCACAAGCTGATGTTTACAAGGGATTCGGCAAATGTTTGAGGAGGACGCGTGTATAGTGGGTCGATTGAGTCTGAAAAATTGAATTGCGTTCGCTGAAACTTAGTTGTGTAATTTGTACATAAAACGTTCATGAAGGTTCATTTTTGGTACGACTATAGTACATTTATGTTGCCTAATTAATTTATAGTAATGACAACAATTATTTATCACCACTTGAAGCATTTATTACTTCTATAATCTATAATACGTCTATAATATTGCATACAAGCTCAGATTACTTATTTCAATGACGAAACAATATTTTGAAATAATTTTATTTTTCTGAATTTACATTCGGCTGCAATATTTCAAACAGACGTACTAACGTCATGGTAAATCCAGTTTTTTTCATAAAAACTAAAAACTTGCGCCTCATTTATGCAACAGCCAAGAAACGTCCCCACATTTTTTTTTGTCACTATTATTAATGTCGTCGTTCACTCTACGTCTGCATAATTAACGACTGCGTCTCCACCATTGTCTCTCCAACCCCCAAAAATGAAGTCAATTAATAACCCTGTCGACAATATCACTAACCCTCGCACGGGGTGAAATTTTCCGCCAGCGTGAGCGCATCTCGCTGCTTATCTCGCTACATATTCAACTTTATTTTCAGTATAACCAAGCGACTTCTATAGGGTGATAAGCCGAAAAGTCAATCCAAGTATAATTAGTGTATTCTTTAAATATGTATACTAAAATTAATTTAGGAACCATCACTACGGAGCTGTAACGAACTCATATTTGCACAACCACTGCATAGAAATCTAAACATAAAAATATCATTAGTTTCGCACACACCTACTGAAAAGGGCATTAATTGAAGTAAACGCACTGAAGATGTAAGAAAAAGCAAACCGTCTCCCTATTTAAACAATTTATGAGACAACAAGATATACGTTAATTCCAGTTCACAGAGATAATTACGCTCAGGCAGACCTGTTGCCTCCGAGTATCGATTCGTGCTGGGTCTGGAAGCTCCTACCAAACCGCATGTGAAAAAGCAAAGCATCTCACGATCTGAAGCTTAATCTCGTCTAACTATTTGAAGTACAATGAGCGTAAATTGTTGAAAATAATCTTAATATGTATAGTTAACTTATTTAATGTTAAACTAATTCTAAACTCAATCTTGTTTTGTGTGGTTCAATGGAAGTAGAAGCCCGTATGCGAAATAAAATTTACGAATTAAAGGTTCTTTAATAGAGAGATTATTACAAAATATATAATTGGATTTAGTTCAAATAGTGCAAGAACAGTCGACGCAGGAAAAAGTAGGAATATATAAACAGTTGAAGATAGGTATAGGACATTGTACATGAAATATGTCTCGAATTTTCTGAAGAATCAAAAAATTTAATAATATACCAGGTGTTGCATTTAAAATAAGAAAGTTGGTATTGGCCACGGTCACATGACACACCCTGTATAAAAAGTTTTTGTTGAATAAAATGCGCAACTAAAAATAACAATCGACGTGTCCGAGCGTTTTTTCGAACTCGCCCCCATTTATTTATTATTGAATTTATTCCATTTGGCTGATACACCCTGTATATATATATATATATATATATACTAATGTAAAGATGTTTCACCAAGTATTAACCGCCGATTCATACAGTTTTTAAAATTTAAACTTTAGTGGGTAACCAAAAAAGACAGAAGTGTTTCTTTGATACAATCTTTGACATTTCTATTGAAATTTTTCAAATATTTTAAAATGTTAATACCATAATTAGCAAAAAGTTATTAGCACCAGGTAACTTCATCCAATATTCGATTGATACTGTAAAAATTATCAAATTTTCAACTAAAAATGGCATTATACAGCGTGATCAGAATAACAGGAAGCAAATGGACACCTTTTTTTAGTATGCATTTTAGAGGAAAAAGTTGTTAGGCAAAAAAAGTCCAGCATTATCTCAAATTATTAAGAGCATTATATAAAAACTGAAAAAATTAAAAATAAATTGAATAAATATTATAAATTTTATAGTAAAAAAAATGAATATTTGCTTAATATATCTAAAATGGGTGAGCTATATTTAAACTTTCTTAGTACTTGCGCAAAAGTTTTGGGACTGATGATTTTATAAGGATACTTTACATTAGATTCATTAGCTACTTCTCTCCATGTTCTGTAATTATTCCCTACAATAAGAACAATTTTAATCTATTCTGGGTTAGTTTATTTTACCAATGCATTTACTGTGCTATTTTAATGCTATGTTACGGCATTTTGCCAGTGCAAATGACACTTTAGAGACAAACATATTACAAGACGAAAAATTAAATTGGGAAACCAGATAACGCAATTTATACATTTTCTTACAAGTGTGATATACAGGTAAGTGCACACAAGGGAAAGATAAAACAACGTAGAAGGTAATAAACTGTACATTTTATCTTCAATTTACATAATTAAGCATTAAAAAAATCATTCAATTTTTAATATTTAATTTTTTCAGTTTTCAAGAAATGCTATTATTAATTTGAGGAAATGCTGGACTTTTTTGCCTAACAACCGTTTCCTCTAAAATGCATACCAAAAAAAGTTGCCCATTTTTTACCCATTATTCTGATTACGCTGTACATATAATTTTTAATTTTTAACTGCATTGTGTCAAATATATCCAATGCTAGCTTCCAATAGTAAAAATATATAAAATTTTCAATGCAATATGTCAAAATCTGCCAAAATATCGATTTCTAAAGTGATTTGGAGAGATGACCGACACCAAAATTTAAAAACATGAAAATTTATTGAGTTTTTGACTGTATCAGCCAAAAAATTTGACATTTGTAATCAAATATGCAAAAGATTTTATCAGAGCCAATTAAAAATTTGGACTGTTGCATTTGAAAATTTTGTAGATTTCACATTTTCACATTTATTCCTTTTGAATTTTTAATTTTGTCGGACTTAAAAAAATGCTATTATTAATTTGAGATAATGCATAGCAAGAAAGTTACCAATTAGTTACGCATTATTCTGATCACGCTGTATATAAAATTTTTATTAAATTAATTTTTTTTAACTACATCGGGTCAAATATATCCAATGCTAACTTCCAATAGTAAAAATATATCAAATTTTCAATTGAATATGTGAAAAGCTGAAAAATTTTCAACAGTAATTATTCCAATCTGTAAACAACTCTCATTTTCTTTGTACCAAATGTGAAAATGTGAAAATCTGTAATTATTCTAATCCGTCAACAACTCTCATTTTCTTTGTTCCAAATGTGAAAATCTGTAAATTTTAAGATGTAATAGTTAAAATTTTCAATTGCAACTGTCCAAGTTTTTCGAACTTTGAATTGTATATGTCAACAGAAATCAAAAGTTTGAACAAAAATAGTGAAAATCTAACAAAGTGTTGAGCCCATTAGTGAAGAAGTCTAAAAAAAATTAACAGATTTGTGCAAGAGTCAATTATTTTAATAATAAAATTTGAAATATTTAAAAAATTGCAATTGAAAATTGTGATAATTGCATATTAACATTCGACAATATTCATATCCATCCTATCAATAGCAAATTTTTAGTGTTGCAGTTTAACATTTGACAGATTTGGATAGTGTCATTAAAAATATTGTCATATTTGAACAGTTTCACTTATCATTTTTACACATTTAGAGAGCTGGGAAATTGTTGGAAATAGGTGTTTGAATTTTTTTCCAAATTTTCGCAGCTGGTAGTAAAACTTAATATGTTTTAGTAATTTTTAATCTTAATAGACTATTAACTTTAATCGATTATTATAGTTACAATTAAAAATTTGAAAGTTGTTAACAGTGATTTGGAAAGATTTAAAAAAATGTAGCTTTGTTCAGTTTTCTAAAAAGTATTTCCTAAAGTTGCATTTAAAAAGTGAATGCACTTTTACTATATGACCCTAAAGTTTGGACATTTGTAATTAATTATTAAAAAGATTTGATCAGTGCCAATCGAAAATTTGGACAGTTGCATTTGAAAATTTTGTAGATTTCAAATTTTTACATTTATTCCTAAAAAAAATCATATTTTCGGGCAATTATAGTTGGAAAATTTAGCAAATTTTCATTATGGAATTTTATAGTTTTCGGAGCTGGTACAACAAACTAGATTATTAGTTACACTGCTGTATCTACGTGATTTTCATAGTTTCAGTTAAAATAATGATAAATTGTAATAGTTCGAAAAGAGTTCAATCGAAAATGGATTTATTTTTGACTGCGTACGTCAGAAAATTGACAGATTTGGACCGATGCGGTTGACACTTGAAATGATTTGGAAAATTGCAAATGACAATGTGACTTAAATAAATTTATTTGCTTCGTTGCTGAATATCTGGTTTATAAAATGATTTTAAAATGGTTGGAAAAGATCCATAAGTACGAGAGACGATAAACGATTGATAATTAAGTGTAAGATGCATTTTATATTAAGTAATTTTAATGTAAATAATATACATTAAAGTGATTGCAAATAAAATGTATTGATTGAGGCGGAAAGACGCCATGGGGTCGATAGCCCAATAAAGATTGTTTATATACAGTATGTCCCCGGATGGAATTTACAAGAGGGATTTTTTTTTAATTTTTACTTTTAAGTAAAAATGTTATAGGAATTAAAATTCCTGCTTGGTCTGAAACTACCATTTCAGTTATTAAAACATTGATTTATTAGACACGGTGTTGGGTAAATTAAATAAAAAATATAATTTTTACACTTTGTGTCAAATAATTTTGAAAAATAACATCAGTTAAACAATCCCCTAGCATTTTCTTCACTCAGTTCAATCCTAGTATGCAACTCCTTAAGACTGTTTAAGATTTCTTCAATAGTTATTGATGCAAATGCCTCTCGTAGGCGACTTTTTAGGGATTGTTCGAATGATTATATTTTTCTTTAATTCTGTTAAATGTAATTTTAAATTCCTTTGACAAATAGTAAATAAATAAGTGTCAATATAAGATTTAAAAAAAATTATGTTGCCAACACCCTGTATAAATAAATCAAAGTTTCAATAACTAAACTGGTAGTTTCAGACCAAGCAGGAATTATAATTCCTATAACATTTTCAGTAAAAAGTGTTAATGTTTAATGTATAGATGTTTAATGTTTAATGTAGATGTTGAATGTAGTTTAATGAAGTTTATGTAAGTTTGATGTTAAATAATGTTTAACATCTTCCAATGTACTACACAAATGTAAATGTACTAAATAAATGATTATTATTATTCACCTCTCAAATCCAATAATTAGTAATCATTTTTAGTCCCTCCAGAAAAAAATCAACATTTTGCAATTGCGTCATTGTTGCACCGGAACGGCGATTATAATCATGAAACTCCTAAAATGTGAAATAAATTCTAAAACTGTAAATTTTGTAGACTGTAAAAATTAATCAGTATAATTTTGCTTTTACAAAAAAACAATTTTCTAAATTTTTGCTTGTGTTTTTTCCGCATAATTTTCGTATTTTTTTGGGTGATTTTATGCTTTTATTTGCGTACGTTAATGCTTTTTTTTATTAAAAATGTATTATTCTTTTAGTGGTTTTTTAAATTTATTTTGCGCTTATTTATCAGGTCCTTAGTGATTAACATCCTAAAGAAGCTACCCGCACGAGGGACTCATTCAAAGAATTAGAACACTGGGGAAGGACCGGAAAGATATATACACCCACGCATTTCCGATTCCCATTTATTACCCCCCGTCAGTGCAGACGAATGTGATTTCATGTTCCTAAACCAATTAGGCCCTATCTAATCGACTCGTAAGGGTGAAAGGTCGCCTCTCACACGGACCACCCTTAATAATTTCATCCGGGGTTAAATTCCGACAGCTTTGACTGAGTGAGCGTTGGTGAATTATTAAATTCGCTATGTGCCCTTGCATTTAGTATGAAAGCCCTTGCAGTCGACTTCAGAAGATATGCAATTTGCATGGCGAAGAGCCAGTCTTCATTATTGCGCCGGGGTGACTAAAGCTACGTAATGGCCGATGATTAGCTGCGTATTTGCCACCCCCAGGATGTAAATGATGCGCTGAATGGCAACGATCGCGGAGATGCTGTGCAGTTTACTGCCACTATTAACGGTATTTATCGGCGTCTTGGCAGGCGTCAGAGGAGTATGAGGGCGCCAGTACGTCGTGGGTGGGTAAATATATTTAGCAGTTTATCGCGCTGAGTGCTTTTACTGCGATTGCTCTCTTTAAGCTCAGCTGCTTGCGAACAAAGTGCAAAAATGTGTATTCAAGTGCAGCTAAATATATAGTTCTTAACAGCAAGTACACCCATCGCTGGGGGTTCCAGAAAAATATGCACTATGTGCATAATGTAACGCGATTTAATATAACTAACCAATATCTAAATATGTTTCGTTTTCTAGTATTCTACTTCAAAGTATAAAATTGCTTACAACGGTAGAAGATTAGATCAATCTCGATGAGATAAAGCATAAAATAAGTAATAGCTGTAAGTGTAGCAATAACTTCTGTATGAAGAATATGCACATGTGCATAATTTAACAAGATTTAATATAACGAACCAATATCTAAAACGTTTCGCTTTGCTCTAGTATTCTGCTTCAAAGTTTAAAATTAATGAATTTTGCTGACAACTGTAGCAGATTAGATTAATTTCGATGAGACACTGCATAAGATAAGTTATAGCTGTAAGCTCTCAATAACTTTTGTGTTTGGATAATATTCACTATTATCAGTAGACCGGAAGTGAATGAAACGGAAGTGAATGAAATATAAATTCTTTAATGGCAAGTAGAAACTTTAAAAAAAGACAATCCAGATATTTTTTTCTAGGGTAGCTCAGTAAGCCCTCTTATGTCCCGTCTCTTTGAAGAAGTCCTGTATCGTTTAGGGGGGAATGTTGCTAAATATAACAGGTATCATGTAAGAGTTCCTAAAGTGCCGCTGCCTTGTTGCGCTACATATAAGATATGAACGCCCGTTCATATTCAAGAGGTTATCCTCTCCAAGTAGTCTGCATTGTTCATGTTGATCTATTGTGAGTAGGTGTTTCATTAGTTTACAATGTTCTGTTAGGAGTTCAACTAGCTGCATGTATTCCTTGGGTAGTTTCTGTAATTATTTGCTGATCCTTTCGGATGGTTGCCTTGATAAAAATTTTGATTGTCACATACCGGTAGATTCTCTTTAGTATTAGATTATTGCTGCCTTAAGTTGTTCTATTATTATATCCGTAGCATCACTGTACACTGTAACTTCCAAGCTTCTTTTCTAAATAAGCCGATCTTCTATATATCTTCTCTGACTCTCTATGCACTAGTATCCTCGCACTCACATCACACAAGTCTTAGTTTGTTTGTCGATGTTGACACTGAAGATTTAATGTTCTTCAGTACTGTTCCGGATATGATCCTATTGCATTTTTAAGCGTTCAGAGCTCCTTAGTTGTCCATCATGATGAAGTTTGCTTATTCTTATGAGCAATCTCTATCATAATCTGAACTCAGATCATGATTGTCAGATATTCTGGTAATGATAAATAGAATAATTCACAATAAAGGTGTAGAAGAAAATGTGGGTAATATATTTTTTCTACTATCAATTCCAAATATTTTAATGATTTATGCTGTTATACATATATTTTTCTTTCCAAAATTCTGGTATCACATTTTCAATCATCACGTGTTCAGATTCCATAAGATTGGAATGTATTAAATCCATATTCACATCCCTTTCACTTTCCATTTTTATAAATTATGTAACGAATGACTTCTAATATCATGTGTGTCAGGCAATTTTACTTTCTATTGTCAGGATGACAGATACTCTGCTACTTCACCTTGTACACAAGATGCATATTGTGCATGGGGTGAAGTTGGAGCTATACTCAAATGAAAAAAGTCATTTACCCTTTAGACTCCAAGTACCCACAATTGTGCGGTCCGTATTCAAAGTCACTTTAAAAGTCATAATAGATATGGGAACGCCCGACTCCTGATTCATATGTTTGTGCGATTCGTATAATACGTCAAATTCATGAGCCTGCATTGTTTTTTCGTCGAGAACACATTGAACACCCACATGCTAAGTGCTAGTTAATTCAGTGCCATGGCTACAAAAAGTAAGTATTTTTATTTTCAATTATTGGTTTAGCTTATTTACTCCAGATTGTAGATTACGTTTGTTGATTAGTTTTACCTTCATTGTAAACTTTAAAGTATGTAGATTGAGGTTACGTTACCATGTAATTAATTACACAATTTGATTTTCACAATTGTGAGCTCCAGAAGCCCACTTGTTTCGATTTTCCGACATAGTCAACAAAACATATTTTTAATTCTGCAGAAACCAGTGGTAAAATTGAATTGGAGCATCTCGCAAACAACGCCGAAGAGCTCTACATGGTGTTAGACGAGATTGGATCAGATTTTGATGTCGATGAGGAAGAAGACGACTACCTTTGGGAAGCAGATGGCCAAGAAAATTACGTAGGCGAAAGTGATACTGCAATAATTCATGACAAAAATGGAGAATTGCCAGAAAATTAAGACGAAAGTGAAGAAGAAACTTGGAGTAGCGATGATGAAATACCTCTGTCAACAACGTTTTGTTGGGTAAGAGGTTCCTTCCAGAGTTTGACCGCACCATTAGATGCCGATTCTGTTCAAGTACTCACTCCATGGAAATATTTTTCTAAATAGTTGAATGATGACTTTATCCAACTTGGTGCTCAATGTACAGCCTAGTAGTATCTTCAGCAAAATGGAATGTCGATTGTTGTAACTGCCCAAGAGATAAAAAAGTTTTTTCTTTTACACGCTCTCATGGGCTGGTTAAAATTACCGAAAATTCATATGTACTGGGATTCGAAATATCAAATGTCCGATGGTTGCAAATATTATGGCTCGCGACAGATTTTATTCGTTAAGGGTCAATTTTCACGTGGTTGACAATCTTAGCTTTTCTGATGAAGAGCAAAAAAATAACAGATTGTGGAAGGTTCAGCCTATGATTGGTGTAGTGAGAAATCGATGTCACGCTATTGTCAGAAAGCAGAATTCAGCATTTTCTGTTGATGAGCAAATGATACAATTCTTGGGTAGATGCCCAGTGCGTCAATATGTAACAAATAAACCAAGGCCGGTAGGACTTAAGAATTTTGTCGTGACTACATCTGATGGCACAGTTTTGGATTTTGAAATATATCAAGGTCTAACCACCCCACTAATAAATTAGGACCATCGGTGATCATTATACTCTCACAGACTTTGCCTGAAGATGTTTTTTTTATTTTTTGACCGATATTTCTCAACTTTAGGTCTAATAAATGAATTGAGAAATTTTTAAATTTATGGAACTGGCACTATTATGGGAAATAGAACAAAAGGATTAATTTTCAAAAAAGATACGGAAATGAAAAGAGGGGAATCTGAAAAATTATGTGCAGTGATAAAAAAAATTGCCTAACAAAATGGAAGGACAACAAAACTGTGCTGATGATTTCAACAGCTTTTGGTAACGAGCCTAAGTGTCTTATAAAAAGATGGGAGAAGATATAAAAACAGCGGGTAGAAGTAACTTGCCCTAGAGTAGTGAACATGTACAATCGACGGATCGGTGAAGTGGACATCTGCGATCAGATGATAGAATATTATCGCACATTCTTTAGAACGAGAAAATGGACATTCAAAGTAATATTGCATCTCTTTGATCTATCCATTGTAAACAGTTGGATGGAATACAACCGAGATTGTAAAAATACTAAAACCAAACCTATGAAACTGCTCGACTTCCGACTTAAGCTTGCGGAATACTTGACTGCTGGGTCCAGGAAAAGATTAACTGAAGACGAGGCAGATACCGGAGATGAAGAAGAACGGATTGCAGCGGAAAACGAAAGAAAGAAAAGAAAAACGCCTGCAGCTTTGCCATGCAAAGATAAGCGTTACGACGGGTTTGAGCATTGGCCTATTGCCGATGTCCTCAAAAATCCGGTTAGCTGCCGAATGGAAAATTGTACAAGTCGATCAAGAGTACGCTGTAAGAAGTGTAATGTATACTTATGTTTTGGCAAGCATCAGAATTGTTTTCTGAACTTCCATTGTAATAAATAATTTAATGTCACATTTGTGATTATGACTATTTGACTCCCAAGACACACAATTGTGACTATCCTTAAAAACCCAGTAAAAATCCTTAAAAAAATAATTCAAAAATTCAGTGTCGTTATCAAACCATTTATTTGCGAAATAGTTGACCGGTAACTTTTAATTCAACTTTTAAAAATTCGGGAGTCTAAGGGTTACAAAGTACTAGATTTAATAACCAATGAATAAATCACAATAGGTGCATTGTTCTATAGCCGTGAGAAAAATAATTAAATTACTACCTTATTGAATTTAGAGCTCGATCACACGAAAATACTGTATGCGAGATACAGAAGGAATACAATATCGCGGAGGCAAAATAGCGGATAGATACAGTAACAATATAGGAGTGCAGTTCAGTACATTATGGACGTGCTTGAACATATCTGTACCATGGAAATAAAATGGCCAATGCCAAAATTTTACGATTTTCAGTTATTTCCACCATTCATCTCAAAACTACCTGTAATATCAGTAGAAGAAGCCCTTATATCCGCATCATCGCTCTCCAATTTAAAAAAAAAAGTCAAATGTCAAAATAAAAATAAATAAATGCTTATATGTATCGATAATATTAATTATTCTATTAATCAATTAATTATTAAACTACTTTAAAAATAATTAAACATTATTATTTGAATTCGACGAACTGAGAAAGATTAAGAAAATTATTTAAAATAATGGGCATGCACTATATTTTGATTCAATGTTTTTCTTTATTTGTTGCAATAAGGGTCACAAGTCATGTCATATTACAATAAATAAGGGGAGGGGGTTACTTCGTCATCTTCTTCGTATCAGATGATATGTTGGTCTCTGTACTAATGGTATGAGGGCGGTGATGCTTAGGATTTCAGGAGGATTTTTTTCTTTATTTGTTTCTTGAAAGTTGCTAGATTTAGGGCTTTAATTGCCATATACATTGACTTAAATTATTTCATTTAAATAATAATAATTATATTAAACAATGATCACTTAAGATTATGAAGTCAAAGTTAAAGCTTTAATGTAAGCTTTAACCTCATGTTGTTAGCAGTTGTATTAAACCATTAGCCGAATACCTTAGGGTAGATGCCTAATTGTACCATTGGTGTTAAATGAAAAAATTAAAAAAAATATTGTGAGGGTGTTTTGTATTCACCATATAAAAAAGCAAAACAAAAATAAATCTGTCAGATGAAATTTGACATTTGCACAAAATTTACAAAATTGATATATAACTTGCCCTATAACTTCCAAGCTACAAATATTTTGATCCTGAATCTCCTAAATAAGAAAAACGTTGAAAAGTATTTTATGAAAAGCAGACTTTTCCTTCAAAAAGACTCAAAAAATCAAAGGAAATTTTAAAGAATCAAAAAAATATGCAACGAGTTTTTTACGTGCCTTGTAACGTTATAATTTTTATGCACGGATATGGTTGCGAGGTTGCCTACCTAGGCACTCCAATCGCGCTAATTAATTCAATTTCTCCCCTCCCATGATATCAGGTTTCGCGTTGGCGAACATTAACGTAGACTTTGCTTTTTTGATTTTTTTTAAATATGTCCCTATGCTTTTCATATAATTTAACCAATATTATTTGTAGCCTATAGGTTTCTCTTTAATATGGAATATCAAGTGCCATAGTGGTATGAACATTTATTCCATATACATGTAGAGTCATGCTCACATAAATCTAGTACAAACAATTTGACATTGCCATATAAAATTGCTATTGTAACCTAATTTCTTGTACTACATTTATGTGAGCATGACTGTTCATGTCTACAGCAGACTTAATACATATAATAATAATATAATATTGATGATAGATAGATAGATATATGATATATGATGTGGTACATGATATATGGAATGGGCTATCGACTTTCATCTTTCGGCTGAACTGTTGTAAATATGAATGTTTGTTTAATATTAGTTGATGGGTTAGTCACTGTCCAAGTGTCATATAATACCTGCTAATAAGAATATGAGACTTGGGTTAAAGACCCGAAGCAGGTATAAATTTGCAGTTGCCTGAAGAGGGTTACTAAAACCGTTGGCTCAGCGTTAGTTTTTTGTGTGGTGCTTCGTTATGCCTCTTTTGTTATATATATATATATATATATATTTCTTTGAAAAAAATGCAATATCTAGAATTGTGGGACCAAAAGGTCTAATAAAAAATTGTTTGCCAATAATGAGCTATATATAAATTATCGGAGGTGGTCTCTCTCTCGTTTAGAGGTCTTTTTCTAAAAATTATTATTTTTACTTGTTCTACACTGAATAAAAAAAGTTTACTTAAATAAATACTCTCTTATTCATACTTTTTAATTGTTCTTTAAATCCCTTGGCTCGGAGTGTCCACTACAGTGCGAGTGAACCTATTTTTGCTCGGATAGTATGATGGGTATGTTTTTTTTTTGTTATGAAAAGTTAAACAAAAAATTAAATTTTTCAAGAAATCAGAAGATTCTGAATGCTAAGTTTCAGATTTTTAAATGAAAATTGGTGACTGAAAGTGTTATTAGTTGAGAGATCGCGTGATTTGTTAGTTGAGTGGCCTTTTGGGGTTTTTCTGGGCCCCATTACATCACTTATCGGCTGCTTCAGATCTTTAGGCCGTTACTTGCAAGTACCTTATCCCGTACCTCCCTACGAGTACACTCTGGGTTAAGGGACTTCAGCCCAGTAGAGTCCAATTAACCACGACGCACGCAGAGCGATTGCGAAGTGCACATCCCTCCCCACAATCAAGTACGAGGAGGACACAAAACAGATAGTACTATTTTACTTTTTATTATTGACTTCAGACATTTTTTTCCTAATGATTTTATATGTAATTTGCGTCATTATCTTTTTTTTCTCTATATAATGATTAATGTACGTTCTTATTTGGTTTGTAAGCGACGTTACCGATCCAACCGACACACTGCGATTTCAGGGTGTGGGACGTGTGCCTGTGTATACAGACGCCGCACAGAGGTAATTAATCCATATCTATGCGATCGAAATCTAAAAATTTGAATGCTTTCTGTTGGCACATTTATTAACGTATCCCTAATAACTGTAGACTGAATTAGCGATATTTATTTTTGGCTAAAACTTATGCACCCGTTGTATCAAGCACGTAAGAATCAGTTTTGTAGCTCATTAAAATATGAACCGCCATGTTTCTTTATCGCGATTTTTTTTTATTTAATAAGTTTGCACTTTGTTGTGGGATAACTTTTCGTGATTGAAATAAACTCTTCCCGAGATCACCCTACCATCTTGTAATTAAATTACGCGAAGCCGCACCCCCAACTAGTTCAGGCTGGCGGACTGTTCAAGCCGTCTCCACTCAGTTAACCACTAGTACAGCGTTGAATAACGAACATCAATAATAAAGGTAGAGTATTGAAGACTAAGGAAGAAAAAGGTGGTTGCAACCTATATCTGGAAAATATGACCCCTTCCAGCAACGGCAACCTACTTAGTTCCAAGTGCTGATAGCCGACCATTTTGGGGGTAATTTTAATATTTTCAAAATAAATTATAGGCACTATTGAATTATAAGTTATTATATTTTCCGTGCTGTGATATGCCGTGTCCTCCAACCTCCAGTTTTTCGAGTTAAAGCAGAGCATTAGTTTTCATGAGTTTCATAATGTTTTCTACGTATGTCTGCAAAATATGAATATGAACCTCTCCGGCAACTGAAACCTACTTAGTCCCAAGTGGATGCCCGTTATGCGTGTAACTTGAATATATATTTTAAATAATTGAAATTACTTACCTTCCGAATTAAGGGCTTTAATATTTTTTAGAGTTCCCGGGTGGGTACTTTTGAGTAAAATTTTACACCTATAGAAAAGTTAGCAGCTAAATTTTCGTTGTATTTGTTTTTAATAATCATTTATGTATCGAATCGTCTAATTTTGCAAGGTGTGCCTAGGTTTCGTTGCATGTAAATCCGGCCCGAGTGGATCAAAGACCATCGGCAATAAGTAGGAAAATGATAAAATCACGTTTAAACGAATAGTAAATTATTGTTTGATTATAATTATATAGCCCCAGTTTAAGATCTCCGCATTAAAAAAATCTGATGAAAATTTTCCCATTAGAGATGCTTAAAAGCTGTTTCATGAGTTCACGTGTTCTCAGTATAGGAAGAGGGAGGAAAGTTCGGTAATGGCTTTTCGGTCGTAGTCTAGTCAGGAGCATCAACGGATCCGCTTGGGGCTTCGAACTTTAAATCACCACATCCCAGATAGGGCACAATATCTTACTTGATAGAAAGCACCCACTTTGAGGTTTATCTATATCATCGAAATGGGGAACTATTAGATAAGATGCAGGAACTTGTATATGCACCACATAATACACAAATTGAAGAGTTTTATTAGAGTTTTAGATAGATTAAAGAATGTCTCCGTGGGCTTATTAGTTTTTGTCCTTTTTTATTTGACTATTTGTAATATCGATTTAACATGTGGCTTTTTCTTTTTATTTGTTAATAGGTTGATAGTTATATTTTAAATAATTATTTAACTATCAACTTTATGATTGCTCTCTCAATTAGTCTTAGGAATTGATGACTAAAAAAAATCGGTGTATCCGTACCATGTGATGGACCAAAAAATGGAAGAATAGAATAATGTTTTTACTTATTTACAATTATCTACTTTAAAGTATGCTAACATACATTAAAGTTTTAGTTACATTAAATATTTCATTGTTCACCTATTGGAATGCACAAACAGTACAAAAAGCAATAATACATTTAAAAAAAACTGAATTTTGATTTAAAGCAATGATTTATTAAAAAAAAAGTTGATTTAAATCATGATTTAAATCAATATTTTTTTTCATTAAATTTGTTTATTCATTCGAGATATTATCTACATTTGAGGTAAGGTTCTAAAGTTATCTCGTACTAATATTTAGCCTTTCTTCTTGATTGTTGTTATGAACTTCTTCAGGCTTGTTTTTTTTTTGTATCTTCCGCTAGATTGTTGTACAGTTTTATAGTCTCGCTTGTAAATTTCATTTCGCTTTTTTTTATTTATTTGTCTGTTCTTCTGTGTTTGTATGTTCTGGTGTAGTGCCTGTATGTTTCCTGTTGTTAGTTGAATGTTTTTAATTAAACTGTTTCTGATTTTATGGAGGAGGATGAGGTTGTGTATTGTTATCGTTTCTTCAATGCTTTTGTCATTTGTAATTTGTAGAACCTCGACGGTTGGTGTGTTAGTCGTGGTAGATTATAGATCAGTTTTAATACTTTGTTATGTTGTATTTGAATTGATTTAAGATATTTTTGAGTAGTGTTGCACCAACTGTTTATAAGGTATATGTTGTTAGCGTTAAAAAGGTTGTGGAATATAGTTTTCCTCAGTGGTTCTGTCACATATTTTTTTAATTTTATTGATCATGTGTATTGGCATGGCATTTTTACTTTTCAAATTTTGGATATGGTCGTTCCAGTTTACTTTATTGTTAATAGTCAGTCCTTGGTATTTGGTTTTATTCGTTTGTTTTATTTCTTTATTTTTAACTGTTATCTTTATATCACTTCTAAGGGGTTTGAATTGAATATCATAAATTCTGTTTTATTTTCATTTACTGTTAATGAATTTTCGGCGCACCTTATCTCCGCGTATATCGTGCGCGTACATGATTAGTTTCCCTTTTAGATTGACTTTAGTTATGCCGTCAGTGTATATAATACATAATATAGGGGGTATATTTCCTCCTTGAGGTAGTCCGAATTTGCTATGTTGTGTTTCGCTGCTTGTACTGTTTAACTGTGTGATTTGAGGCCTATTATTTAGGTAAGTTTTTACTAGCGATATTATAGTATTGTGTGTTTTTATTTTGTCTAGTTTTGTTATCATTTTTGTGTTGTCTATAGTGTAAATAGTTATTTTTGTATATAAAACGTGAAATGCCACTTATGCGTTCAAGAATGGAAGTTATTTTGCCGAGGGTTACCGAGGCAAACTATTCCTTCGAGAACGCAAAAGCATTACGCGTTCTAGACATAAACAAGATTTTTTGGAAAACTGCAGAAAACTGCAATACAACAAGACAATTTTGTTATGCGCAATAATTCATTTAAGTTTCTCTACTAAGATTTCGTACTGTTTTGGTTTGCATTAAAATGTATGTCAATGAAATTTAAGCTCAGATAAATTATTATTATTATTATTAATAAGTTCTTATTTTACCCGTAGGGTGTTAAGATTTTCCTGTTTACACATAGATGAAACATTTCGACAAAATTGTTTCGATTATATTAAAATACATACTTTAACCTTACAAAAGCTGAATATTTTATTCGAATAACATAATGAACCAAATGAATATAACAAAAACTTTAGTGAACGAACAGCTCATAATAGTTCGGCCGATATTTAATATTGGGTTAGATCACCTTTGTTTGTTGATCACCAGCTTTAATTCTACTGGGCATTGTATCCACATGCCTTATACATTCTTCTAGTAGAGTAGTGTCCCATATGTTCCGCAAGGTAGCTTTTAGTTCGGGGATAGCACGCGCCGGATTTTTTCGAAGTTTTTCTTTCATATTGTGCCAAAGAATCTCGATAGAAGATAAATCTGGACTAGAAGATGTCCATTTTAATACTGGTATTTCATTATCTTTGAACCATGTTTAAATAATTTTGAAAATAAATTCACCTTCGGAGGATTCATAATTTGAAATTGAAGGCAAAAAACGTTCTTCTAGAATGTCTCTGTACTTTTGTAAAGAGTAGTAGTTAGTAGTTAATCAATAGTTAATTCACCTATGCCGTCAATGAAATGTAATTTCCCTGCATCACTTGCAAACATACAGTCCCAAAGCATAACATAGGCTGGGAACTTGACTTCTTTAACTAAACAATCATTATGATAAGCCTCTGAAGATGTACGCAAAACTCGTGTTCGCGTGTCACCCACACAAACATTAAATTTTGATTCAACACTCCAAATTACACTATGCCATTGTCTTTGAGTCCACTTAAGATGTTCTCTACCCTATTTTAATCTATTTTTTATTTTGTAATTTAGTTAATAAATGCTTTTCTTTTGCCTATTGACAAAATCAAATTACCTGTTAACTATTTTTAGTCCAAACAATCAATAAATATTACCTTATAGAACTTGTATCCTATTTTTCGAATAGTTCGCTTCGTTGTGACCATCGGAACTTCTTTTGCTATACTTTCCCTCTATAGCATAGTTATTTCTTTAGTATTCGACCGCCAGTTTGTTTTTATATTTCAACATAAAGATCGTTGATCTGCTTCTGTAATTGTAGATGGCCTGCTGGTTTTGGTTTTTTGTTCGACTTCACCGGTTCTTTTATACAAATTAATAATATCTTGCACTGTAGAACGCAGAACTGAATGCGAAACAGATATACGACGTGCCTAAATGCCTTTTTTTATGTGCATTAATGATGGACAAGCGCAAATCTTTACTTAAAGGTTTACTATAAGGCATTTTACTTGAATATTAACGTAAAAACCCAGTGTATTACTATTATTATGTCTCACAGCATGTATACAACTATTTTAACAGTTTCGCATTAATTCCATGCCGATATAACCCAATATTAAATATCAGCCGAACTATTATGAGCTGTCCGTTCACTAAAGTTTTTGTTATGTTAATTTAGTTCATTATGTTATTCGGATAAAATATTCAACTTTTGTAAGGTTAAAGTATATATTTTAATATAGTCGAAACAATTTGGTCGTAATGTCTCATCATTTGTGTAAATTTTATAATTTGTTTAGGCCTCTGCTTGAAAATGTAAACCGGCCGAACTATTATGAGCCTGGGCTCGTAAGTATTCTATAGCTATAAGTATTCGGCCCATTTCTTCCTATTCCTAGCTTTGTCTGTAGCTTCGTTCCTGCTCAGTACTCTTTCCTTGAGGTATGCTGCCACTGTGTTGTCCCATGTTTTCCGTGGTCTCCCCCGTTTGCTCCTGTTGGTTCTCTTTTCTAGCCATGCTTTCTTCTGTTGCCTGCATTCCTTAATTCTGGTTATATGGCCAAATTATTTACCTTTATTTAGTGATACCTTTTACTGCTTTTAGATATTTCATCTCGGTAGCATGGATTCTACTTTTTTGACGATCATTTAGTGTCCATGTTTCGCATCCATATGTTAGTATCGGTTTGAATATTGTATTGTATCCTTTTTTTTTTTCGCTGACACCTCCCTCAGTATAATACCTGGGGGAGTTCTGCCGCATTTTTTCATAAGGATTAACATAGGGTGTCTAAAAGTACTTTTCAGCCATTTTGTTTTTTCAAGTCATCGAGATGGAAGAGCAGTATACAACGGGTTGTCAATGAGCCAACCATATGTTGAGTTGCATATGCATGAGGGGCATCGATTTGACAGCGCGCGAAATTTGAATTATGGTGAGTTGGTTGTGTATGTTGGGTTGCATACAGGTGCTACAGGTACAGATTCAGCGACTAATCATAGACATATTAATATTATTTTGATTTTTTTAAATGTGTGTGAGTTTATTTTAATGTTTATTAATTAATATTATTTTTAACCAAAGCATTTTTACCCGAATAAATATTGCATGTCATGCTAGAATCGAACCCATAGTATTCGGTTGAAACGCGAGAACGGTATGCGGATACTATAAATCAACCTCAAGAATGTATCCTTCAGTGTGATCTGCAGGCACATTGAAACTAAAATTGATTAAATTCTCCGTGATCCATTCATGATTCACATAGCGACCTCCCATTTTTTCCTGAACATCGCGCGCCACCAAACTCTCCCATTTTGTCCTGAACATCGCGCGCCACCAAACTCTCGCCAAACAATATTACTGGGCAATTTATTCAACAAGGAACGCTATATTTTACATTACCACAACTTGCAGGAGGCATTAGAAAACGGGTTGAAATTCACTAAAATTCATCATGTGTTCAAATTTAAGCAGTCTACCTGGCTTAAGTCATACATTGATCTGGATACGCGATTGAGGACAGCTGCCACTAACGAGTTTGAGAAGAATTTATTTGAGAAAAGTACTTTTAGACCCCCTATGTTAATTCTTATGGGAAAATGCTGCAGACCTCCCCCAGGTACACTACTTCCCTGTTCTTTATAAATGTGTAGTTTATCGCATAGTATAGCTTTGTAGCGCCTTAGATTCTGTCATTGATTTCAGCTTTGTTTCTGCCACTGCTGTGTATTCTTACCCCTGAGTATTTAAACGTTTCTACTTGTTCTGCATCTTGTCCGTTTAGTCTTATGTTGATTATTCTTCCTTCTTCCCGTATCACCATTACTTTGGTTTTATTGATGTAGATCTTTAAGTTGATTTTTCTTAAAGCTGCTGTACTTATATCTAGATTGTATTGCAGATCTTGTTCATTTTAGTCGTTTCGTTTTTCTGCTATAGTCACCTGTGTCATGAATCTATAGTTCACGCTTAGCTTCCTTGTCTTCCGCTGGATTTCTTTTAGGATAACGTCCATTATTATATTAAATAGTGTCGCCCCACCCCCTTGTTTTGATCTTCTTTGGTTTGGAATTTCTCTGATTGTAACTTTTGTGTTCTCGTATAATTCCTTGTACTTTTGTAGAAGCTACTTATGTTATTTATTAATTTCTTGTTTACTCCTTTGCTCGCTAGGCTGCTCCAGATTATTTCCCGAAGAACGCTCTCAAAAGCCAAGAAGGCCACAAGTATCTTGTCTTGTGCGTTTTTCTCCATTAACTGTTTTATATTAAATATGTGATCTTGAACCCCACGCCCTTCAATAAATCCACACTGTGCCTCTTCTAGTTGTTCCTCAGTGTTTAGTTTCATACGTTTTTTCTATTATCATGTCGTATACTTTAGACCCACTAGACAATATACTTGTGGTCTTCTTGGTTTTTGACAACAAGCATTGTGCTTAGCTGTGTGATGCCTCTATAATTGGTATACTCTCGTTTGTTCCCTTTTTTGTGTAGTGGCAACAGGATGCCTATCTCGCAGTCGTTTGGTATTTTTTTCACTACCCGTATTCTATTAAGTAGGTATATAATCGCAGCTCTGTCGTTATATCCAATATTTTTAACAATCTCGCATCTCATCCATCTCATTCCATCTCACAATCCCATCTCACAATGGCATCCGACGTGATGCCATTGTGTGCTACCGCTTTTTCCAGTCTTTTTATTGTTTCTTTTACATCCTCCTGGATTATTTTGTCATGTCCTGCCATATTTTTGAGTGCTGCTTTCCCTTCTGTTACTTCTTCTACTTCTAAACGTTCATGTAGGCTTGTTAGCTGCACATTTAATATCTCTTCAAAATATTGTTTTCAACGTCCTATTATTTCTTCGTGGTTTTTTAGTAGGTTCCCATCTTTTGCTTTGATATACCTGTTAGTAGGTTGCTTTTTTGTTCTTAATGTTTTTAGCACTTTTTAGAATAGATTTTTATTTCCATAGCCATATTTTTCCATTTTCTTCCCAAACTGTTCCCATGTTAATTGTTTTGTATCTTTTACTAATGCTTTGACTTTAGTTTGTGTGTTTTTTATTCATTGTAGTTTTCTTGGTTTCTGTCACTCAGATATTTTTTTCCATTTCTGCTTTTTTAATTTCACTTCTGATTTTATCGTATTATCCCACCAGGCTGTCTGCTTTGGATTGCTTTTAGAATAGCTTTTTGTTTCCATAGATATCTTTTTTCCATTTTATTCCCAAACTGTTTCCATGTTAATTGTTTTGTTTCTTTTACTAATACTTTGACTTTAGTTTGTGTGTTTTTTATTCATTGTAGTTTTCTTTGTTTCTGCGACTCAGATATTTTTTCCATTTCTGCTTTTTTAATTTCACTTCTGATTTTATCGTATTATCCCACCAGGCTGTTTGCTTTGCATTGTTTTTAGTTTTTGCCGTTCCACATACTTCTTTTGCCGCGTTTAGTAGTATACTTTTAATATTGCTTCATAGGCCTTCCATGTCTAGGGTTTCTTTAATTTTTCCCTTTCCCTTTCAGTAATTCGTTGTGTTCTCTTCTTGGCATAATTTCTTAACATACTTATTTTGCCGCGTTTAGTAGTATACTTTTAATATTGTTCCATAGGCCTTCCATGTCTAGGGTTTCTTTAATTTTTCCGTTTCCATCCATCGGTAATTCGTTGCGACCTCTTCTTGGCATAACTTGTACGTTCTTAGTTATTCTTTTGTTTCTTCGGTGTCTTTTTCCCTTCCCTTCCTGTTTTGTTTGTATTGCAAATTTGTCCTTATCCCAAATTTGGACAATACCAGGAAGTGGTCTGAATGTATTTCTAGTCCTCTTTTTACTCTTGTGTCGTTTTCCTCTTTTTTGTATGATTTGTTTATAATTATGTAATCTATTAGCGACTTTTCGTTTCTACTTATTACTTCTCTTGTGTACTTGTGTGGGTCTGTATGCTGAAATAGTGTGTTTGTTATTACCAAATTGTCTGCTAAACAGAACTCTATGAGCATTTTCCCATTTCCATTTCTGATTTCCTCTCCATGAGTTCCTATGGCTTCGCCGGATTCTTCGTCTTCTCTTGTAACCCTAGCATTTAGATGTCCTATTATTATTAGTCATAGTATTATTATCATAGTATATTATTAGTCTTTTGGATCCTCCGCGGCGTCTGTTAGTTGCTCCCAGAACCTGTTATTCTCTTTTACAGAGTCATCTTCGTTCGGTCTATTAGCAATTATTTATGTTGTATCCTGTTGGTTCTCTAAGTCCAGCTGTATCTTCAATATTCTTTCAGATATGCTTGTCCAGCTATGTACGTACCCACAGTTATCCTTTTTGATAATACATTCGACGCCTTGTTTCGCTCTACTGCTTTGGTGCTGTATATTAGCGTGTGTTCTGCTTTTAAAGTTATTTCTCCTTTTCCTTTCTTTTTTGTTTCAGTTATTCCGAGTATGTATATGTCAGCTAGTTCGAATTCTTCTATTAATTCGTTTTCTTTCACTGTTATGCTTCTGATATTCCATGCTCCTATTTCCCACATTTTAGTGTTTGCTGCATCTTTTGTCTTTAGCTTATTACGGTATTCACTATTCCTCACATCCTGTTTCCTTTGCCTATTTATTAGCTTCTTTGTTGCGCCGTTTTTCCTGTTTTGATCTTTCTGTGGTTTAGTAGATTTTTTATTGATGTGCTACTTTCCTCCTTGTGCCATACATATAACTCATTGTTAATTGTTATTTTTTAGTATCCAATTTTAGTGGTATTACCTTTTGCTTTTTCTGCTCGTGATATAACTATTTCTAATTTCTCGTTGGACAGCCCTTTCTTCCCATGTTAGATCGTGCTCTCTGTGTATTCTTGTATCTTTTAAATTGTGCTTTGCGCTCATGATCTGTTGTTTTTGGACCTACTTTCCAATTTCAGCTAGTACAATTTGTCTCTGCTGGGTTAAGACGACGCTCAGATAAATACAGGGTGTCTACGCTAAACCGTTCGTTAAAAGTTTACGGGGTTGCCGTTGTACTAAAAATTTCAAAAAAATCCTCGTCACACGGTTGAATTAGTTATCCTCATGTGAAATATTTTAAACTTTATATCACTTCCGGTTCTACCGGAAATAGCACCAACTTTCTTATTTTAAATGGAATACCCCATATATTATTATATTTTTGAATTCCTCGCTTAAATTGGAACATATTTTGTAAGAACATATGTACACTTATCTCTTCTAGTTTTCAAGAAAAAATGTTTTTCTAAAATTTTTACCTCGAAAAGGTAGCCTGAAATCTGTCTATAACTTCTCTCAGGAATAAGATAAAATTATGAATTAAATTTCTAATTATACCTAGAGGATGCCTCTATGAGTAAAATAATTGGAAACTGTCAATTTTGGAAATACGTGTTCATAAAATGTCAATATCTAAGTGACCTCTTAAATATCCCGTAATTCAATTTTTTTAAATGGAATGACCCATTTTTTTATCGCATAGCACGATTAAGAGAAAAATTTACTACAAAAAACTATAATGCAACCATACTCCTAAAGTAAGTATTTTTTTAATTATTTCGAAGATTACTTTTTCGTCGCATTTCTGCAGGGTATAATTTTGCATGTGACAAGTGCACTTTAGTAGGCATGTGATATGCTTTTGTTTTATCGCTATTGTAATGCAAACTGTCAAATAATAAAACCATTTAGAATAAAGTATCACAGAAATCAAAATCAACAAAATGAATCATTACACAAATCAACAAATTATCAATTTATTCTTTATACATGGCAACTGCGATCGAATTGTTGCTCTAACATGTAGAGTATTCAATTAAACTTATTCACATTTGCCACCGATGAATAAAACAAGATTTAGAAGATTGGAATCAAATGTTGTTCAATTTGGAGAAGTGAACGCAATAAGACATCGACAAAAGTCAGTTATGGAAAATGAGGAAGTGCAAGAAATAGTGTTGGCCGACCTATTTTCAAGTTAATCCACAAGCATCTATCCGCTGTGTTCAAGAGGATTTAAGCGTTAATAAATCTTCAGTACAGAAAATTTAGAATTACAGGATATTTAAGAGGGCACCTAGATATTGACATTTTATGAACACTTATTATCAAAAGTGATAGTTTCCTATTATTTTACTCATAGAGGCATCCTCTAGGTACAATTAGAAATATAACTCATAATTTTATCTTATTCCTAAGAGAAGTTATAAACAGATTTCAGGCTACCTTTTAGATGTCAAAATTTTAGAAAAACATTTTTTTTCTTGAAAACTAGAAGAGATAAGTGTACATACATTTTTACAAAATATGTTCCAATTTAAGCGAGGAATTCAAAAATATAATAATATATGGGGTGTTCTATTTAAAATAAGAAAGTTGGTGCTACTTCCGGTGAAACCGGAAGTGATAGATAGTTGAAAATATTTCACATGAGGAGAACTGATCCAACCGTGTGACCAGGATTTTTTTGAAATTTTTAGTACTACGGCAACCCCGTAAACTTTTAACGAACGGTTTAGCGTTGACACCCTGTATGTGTAGTTATATTGCACGGAAAACACCAATAACATCATTATTCTATTGTGTATACTGTGGGATGAGCAGCAAGGGGTATATTAACTTAAATTTCATATAAATGTATTTAAAAAAATGCTGCACCAAAAACATGCAAAATGCGGAGCTATATTTAAAAAATGCTTATAATATGCATTATACTCGTATAAGTTATAACTTCAGAATTTGCTTGAAGTATAAACTTAAAAACTATCAAATATAAAGAGCAGATCTGAAGTTCATAAAACGTATTTTGTAGTGTAACCTAGATACACTGAGAGTTCATTTCAAAACTAGGCAGTCTCTATAACTTTGAATTCAACTTGATTTAAAGAACAGGTCAATTTGATTTAGGGGGAAGCTTGAAAACAACGTTAACTAAATTTTAAGTATAACACCCTTCGCAGTTCACAGTAGATAGGATAAGCGGGGACTGAGCCAAAATCGCATAAGAATTTGCATAGCGGTATAAGATATTAAAAGGTGAACCATTCCAAGGTCATCGTTAGACGTCAAATTGGGTGGTGTTTGGTGGTGGTTGGTGGTGTTTAGTGAAGGTGGTTTGTGTGTCGGTGGTGGTGTTGACGGTGGTGTGTTGGTGGTGGTGGGTGGTGAGTCAAGCTCTATTCGCCCCATAATTCTACGACATGATTTTACAAAGGTTGCAGAATTTAAGAAAATGGCCAAAATACCTCGAGCAACCTCAGCACTTAAATAGAGTTTTACTGCAATTGACTGTAGAAATAAACAGATTTGAAGACCCTGATTATTCGATGTGTAATAGATCGCTCTGAGTAACACAAAAATATTTATATTAGTAACATAACGATTTTCATATCAAGATGAATTCATTGGTGATAGATTACTTTGTATACTTGTGGATTTGAGGACCTCTTCGTGTTTATCCTGACGAGTTATTGTGCGATTTCCCACGTTGACATGGGGACAAGGCCCCTTGGCGGGTTACGTCAAGCATCGGATGTTATTTACATTTATATGTACGCATCTCGTAGGCTTGAGATGGCGTGAAAGGGCGCTCCTGCTAGGAAATTGGGCAGACGAAGGATATATGCGGGCTTGGGGAAATTCGTCCATCTCTGTAGCATGCAAAAGTGTTGAGGATTTCAACGTGGGTATGATGTATGCATCCATAGCAGCATAATCGACCATAACATCGTTTAAAAACAAAATTATATTATCATAATAAAAGTTCTCTATATTCTACGTAATTGATTATTGCAGGAAAATTGTGTGATGATCTGTGGTAATTACTTCGCAAAACAATCTTTGTCATAAGGATTAAGCATTAATTACTTTATTTAATTTAACGGCATATTTCTGCTGGAATAGCTAAACCGTTTTAGCACAAATTACATGAGAGGTCAATGCAAAACAAGCTTTTGAAAAAATTTCTTACATAAACATACGTAGAGAATAATTATTATTATTTATAGGACTCGTAGTAGCAGATATATTTGTTATGGATATTTCCATCATTTAGCAATGATTATTGACAAACTTAAACGGTAAGCATCGAGTAAAATTTGTTTCTTTGGGAATTTGCTTTAGATCTACAGCCAGTCTTCAGACTGGCGTTAATGAAATCCCAAAGGAAATGTTGCCAGTTACAATTTAAAAATATAATATGCACGAGAATGATTATTTATTATCATTCACATACATCCACCAATAGCCAAATGGAATAATGTTTACAAACCAAAATTACAACAATTTATAATAATATTAATGCAAAACAGCCACAATAATTATTTACGTTTTCGTTCAACGATGTATAAAATAATTATTTCATTATAATAAGTATGGAGATTCAAAGTAATTAATTATATATCTAGGTATTTTGGGATAGTAATGTCAGGTAAATAACGTATTCAGTTGTTTATATGGACTAGTGTAGACCGAGGGGTCATCTTTAGCATGTTAAAATCTAAGTATTTAAGAAATAACGGTCTTGATTCAGTGAAATTTAATGATTGCAATGCAATTTACATAAGTGAAACTGGTCGAAAGATAATTACAAGAGCCAGAGAACACATTAATAACATCTAATTTTGGTAAACACTTATTTGAATATAATCATACTTGCGATATACATAGTAGCAAAATACAAATACCAAATTATTGAAACCATTACACAAAGGCCTGAAACAAACTCGCGATTGAGAAAACTATTAAAACCAATAATGGAAACTGCCTCAATGAACAGGAATTTTTGAAAATCCACACAATGTAGCAATGATGTGGCTTCAGGACAAGTGACATTCTTCTCTAATATCTGCAACCATTAATATCTCACACCATCCTGAGATAAAATTAAACTATGTATATATCTCAATACATACACAAACTTAGTATGATCAGTGGGTAACCTGAAGTATGTAGTTTATCCAATTACATATGTAAACAATCGCCTATTATTATTAACTAAACTATTATTTTTTTAATCATTAACTGCGCATCAATATAACCTATATTTTATATATTTTAATTTTTTTTAAATTACTTTCATAACTTTGTTAAATATATTTCAACCGTCAACATTTAAACTTTTTCTAAATTTATTGAAAATATAATAACGTAAAATTAGACATCTTGTCGAACACATTTTAATAATACTTATTTATATTTACTGTGCAGGGTAATTCAATTTCGATTACCACTATGGGGATATCAGAAACGGTAAGAGATACGAAGTTGGTCAAATTGGGAAAAAGCTGCGAAATCATATGGGGAACAATATTCAATAAAGATAATTAAAAAATATTCAATGATTGCTGAGATTTAAAAAAAATAAAATTATGAAAAATCTTATTTATTTTTTCTTGTCGTTACTTGAAGAGATATTAAAAAAATATAAATACATCTTAATTGCCAATTTTTCTCATCTACAACACGGGAATTTTAGAGTTTGGATCAGACGTTTCGTGTGAGTGCAACCGTCATCAAGTTAAAAAATTTAAATACGGACCTGCAATTATTATTTTTATTTTGAGTTATACTCGTCTATACTGTTACAATAATGTACAACACTTGAGGTTTTAGGAACGTTTTAATATGAAAATAAATGAAAATCTACAATTAGCACTTTAATTTAATTCTTTTTTTAAATTCTTCTGAAGCTTTTAAGGTTTTCAACATCAAAGGTCGAATAAACACAATAACCTCAAAGTCAAATAAATGTGACCAAGTTGATTAAATTTAATAAGATACAAATATCTGTTTTTTTAATTTCAATTTCACCTGAAAACGGCTTTGCTTTCTTTTTTTTTTTTTAGAACACATATCCGAGGGCTGGGGGTGAATATTGACTCACCTAGTATACAAGGTGTTCAAAGTTTAGGTCCACCATTGCGAACTCTGTTATTATTGAAGTTACCAAGTCGGTTAAAGTAGCAAACTACAAGTAATTTTTCCGCTAATTAAGATGACGACATCAGAAATACAATTAAACATCAGGGTTTCGAGTAATTTCAAGAAAAAAATATGTTTTTAAATGGAATACCTTATATATTGTTACATATTTTAAAGGATGCTTTTATTGTGTAAGTTCTTCTTTTATTGTGTAAGTGCTATCTTAATCATGAAGGGGCCACTTCCTTATTGTGACATATCTGTCTGTAGGCCCCTTTCCTCGGGCGTCAAAAAATATATACACACGAATCTTGCAAGATGCTTTAAAACAACCGAACGCATACCAAATCTAAAATCATCTCATATTTATTCTGCCTTTCAAATAAACACCAAGGATTTATTGCACTATGTGACCGATATCAACGGAATTTGACGACCACAAAGAATTATAGTGATGGTCAAAGATTTTATTGTTTTTGTACTAATTCTTTCTTAATTTTATCATTATGAAGAACTCCACTTTTTTTATTGTAGCTGGTACCAATGTCCAAGTTGTCTCTGACTAGTTTGATGCTTCAGTTTGTAAAGTTCAGTTGATGCTTTGCATTCGTCACCGCGAAGTTATCATCTTCTAATTTTTTGGTTCGTTTTTTGTTCGTGCCATATCTGAATGGGTGGAGCGAAGTATAGAAGGTCAAGAAGGTCAGAAGCTGTGGAGAACCTATGTAGATCTGAATCTGGACGTCCATAAAGCACCACAGAGCGTGAAGGTCAAGCTCTTTGCATTACAACTTTAAGAGATTTTTAACGTTGTGGGCGATTGATTGTATCTAAATGCTCAAAGAGTGTCTTTTGCCACCGTTTACAGCAGCTAGAATCACCTGATTTCTACATAACTTGATTTCTAGTAAGCCTTGACGTGTTGATGAGTGCATAGGAAATCTTGATGGTTCCACAAATTAGTTACTATTATTTGTTTTGTTTTTATTTTCTTGTTGTTTTTTAATCATTGATTTCGGGTGCCCTGAAAACTCCCTTATTGACGAGATTTATATCAACTTCGAATCGTTCATCCGAATTTTCGTTCAACTTATGCAATGCGTTTGTGAATGCTGGAATTCCATTGTTGAAGTTATAAAATTCATCTTTGCGGGCTTTTTTTTACAGTATGTAAAAGGAACATTGCCAAGTGAATCAACGATAAGGAAAAATTATCTCGATCATGCTTATCAAGCACAAATAGAAGAAATTACAACATACATGAAAGATAAGAAGATTTGGATATCGATAGATGAAACTACTAACACCGTAGTTTTTTTTAAACATATTGATATACAGGGTGTCTCTAAATTGTGTGGAAATGGCTTAACCACAGATTACTGGGATCAAAAAAAGACGATTTAACAAAACATATCTATATACAAATGCGTTTGGTTTAGCCAGAATTCCGCTTCAAAGTTAATTTAAAAAAAACAAAATTTGCTTATAAAAAGAGAACGTTTACATTGATTTGGATGTTGTTTGGTATGACACTTTAAACGGGTATAACTCATATTTTGACATAATATTGTTATTATCAGTAGACCGGTTGTGTATAAAACAAGTGAGACCAACATTAATACTTTCATATTTTTTAATGACAAAAGCAAATAATTAAAAAAAAAATTAAATCGGACGCAGGCATTCATGATTAAGTTTTTTTTTATTTGATTAAGATCTTATTTACAACTAAAACATATATTGCATTACATTTGCAAGCATTAACCAAACAAAATTTTAAAAAAACATCTTATATCTTACTTAGTTGTACTTCCCACGAATAATTTTTTTTTTTCTATAATTTTTTATTGTGTTCATACAAGGCCCACCTATCCTCGCTCGGACCATTGCTGCTAGACTAATGAAAATTAAGGAAAACATCTGATTGGAAGTTATTGGACACTTGATGTGCTACTTTTTAAAATTATTTTCGAGTGTACAGGATGTACCATAAATCCCACCCTGCATATTCTTCTATGTTTAGTATCTGCTTTATGTGGGCTTCACAAATCATTTTTATATTTTGAGACCAGATGCAATTTTGACAAGTTATTCACATTTTAATCAAATTGAGCGAACAATCATTGACGTTTAAAAAAATTCAACAAAACCTTATTATAAGAGAACAATAAAATAATCCATTTGAAAATAGCAAAATTCGATCGTTGTTTCAGAACATCCTGCGTATTAAACGTGACTCCAAATATTGTAAATGCTGAATGCACATTGCTTGGGTACCTGCATATACAGATTCTTTTATTGATCTCTTATAATAAGGTTTTGTTGAATTTTCAATGATTTTCCGTTAATTTTGATTAAAATGTGTAAAAATAAAAATGATTTGTGAAGCCCACATAAAGCAGATTCCAAAAATTAAAGAATACATATTAATAAAGAAAAAAACACCTTTTTCACAAAACACATTTATTATATCTAAATGAAGATGGTCGCCTAGAGATCGAAATGTACATTTAGATATAATAAATGTGTTTTGTGAAAATGGTGTTTTTTCGTTATTAATACGAACCTTTCATAAGCTCCCAAATACCACTTAAAGAATATATAGGTTGTTCCATTTGAAAAAAGATCAAATGTTGTGTCCCGGATTTATTGTACACTCTGTACGATTTTTCGTTAAATTTGATTAAAATGTAAATAACTTCGCAACGTTGAATCTGATCTCAAAATATAAAAATGATTTGTGAAGCCCATAGAAAGCAGATTCTAAAAATGAAAGAATATACAGGGTGATCTTTTTAAAAAAGAGACAAAATTTTGTGCCCCGGATTTATGTACACTCTGTACACTCAAAAATAATTTTAAAAAGTAGCCCATCAAGTGTCCAATAACTCAATTTTTATTAGTCCAGCAGTAATGGTCCGAGCGAGGATACATAGGTGGGCCACCCTGTATAAATGCGCAATAAACCCATGCAAATAGTAATGTAAATTTTGTTTTATTTTTCTATTCCTTTTTTCAGATTTGTTAGTGCATAATTTGTATTTTTCAGTGCCTATTTTTAGATTTTTTAGTGCCTTTTTGCTTGCCTATTTTACTATTTTTTGGTGCCTGAACATCCGGGCTCTACATTACCTACTAATTATTAAATTATTTGAATACCAAAAACCTTCTACCTACTAAATGGTATATATAAAACAATTGTTGTAAGCATATAAAATGGTAGGTATTATTTATCTTTGCAGTCTAATGCAGCGGTATTACTGTTAAAAACTATTTTCATGATTTTTTTCCTGGAAGTGGTGTTGTGTGCTACATCGCCAGATTGAACCCCTTGGACCATTTCCTGTGAAGCACTAATTACAGAACTAGACCCGAAAAATGACAAGTATTTAACGAGAGACTCCGTCAAGTATTTGATAGCATTACTCCGAAAGTTAAGCAATGAGTAACATTTTAAGCATTTCCGTATATAAATAGTTGTTAAATGTAGAATATCCACGCATACAGAAGTTAAAATCTTCTTATTTTTAAATATTAAAATTAATAAAATTGCACCGCCCATAAATTCGTATATTATACCAACATTTTACTAACAATGTAGGTACAACCAGCATTTACGTTTTAAATCCGCCAATTTTCATTTGTACTTATACACTTGAGTCAAAAGATGACCCCTCAAATTAAAAATTGACGTGTTTCCAGAATTTTTTTTTTGCCATTATTTTCTGAGAAATAGGGGGTGAGTATTTAAAAAAAAATCTCCCTATATTATAAAAGGTTACGATTTTTCTTAAATTAATGAATCTTAAAAATGTATGTAAGTACCTCTTGAACATGTGCCGTAGCTTAACTGCTGATAAAATTATTGATGGGTACGAGTTAAAAGTTAAAACACTTACCTCTGTATAGTGATGTGCATGGAATCTGGGAGACGCGTATTTTCCAGTTCCTACGAAATGATGGACCACTGGTGACGATTGAAAGAGTGATGGGATTTGAGAGGCCCGACCCAGCGTCTATGTACACTGAAATATATGTACAAGTTAAATTGGTTTTATACCAATTGCAAACAATAGTATTTTCTTTCTTCTATAACTGGCTTACTATGATTTCCATTGTTGATTCCGCAAATGGGTGGTACAGGGTTTCCTCCAGACACGATGAACTGATCATTGTTGCAAATGTTATTCTGCGTTTCGGGCCCCATTATTTGGAACTGGTCGAAGTCCAGCCTGAAAGATGAATAGGCGATCAACGACCAAAAGGTTCAGCAAGGTCGGATGATATATGGAGGACGGTGCTCGGTATTTGCGGCGAATTTGAATTTGTCGCACGACCGTAAATTATCAGAAGGTCAATATTTGCAAGGTGGCCGCTCTATATGCGTTCGCCTCGATATTGTTTCCCAGCTCAGTGGTTTTACAGCATAAATGTCGAATCGGCACTAAATTACTAATGGACGGACCGGACGACAGTAAACAGCATTAAATTAATAATAACAGTTTCCTAGGAAGGTATGGCGAATTGTTTACTTACCAGTTTACATACGATATTACAATGTATAATACATCATATATTGATTTGTTGTCCTGGCAAATATAAAATTCAAATTTGACTAAAATTCGCAAGAAAAGTGTTTTTCGTATGAATTTTCTTAATTATTTTCTTTCTTTCTTATTTTCTTGAACAGAGTTTATAGGAGAGAATAGTAGAATTCAAAATAAACTTAAAATACAGAAAAGTAGCCATTTTTTTTAATGTACAAGATTCAAGGGGAATATTACTGGTAGCAAAAGGTCTATAAGGAGAAGAATAATATTAATATGAAGAAGTTATTACAACAATGTATAGTTACAACATGTCTCTAAACACTTTGAGAATGAATTGCTATGGTTTAGGAAATTCAGTTCGAGCACTTATGCAACTACATGACACCTAAAAGTGGAAGCAGATACCTCTGCATAACGGACAGCTACGGTGCGAAAGAAACTATCCCTTTTAGAGAGATGTCCGCTTTAAGGAGGTTTCAGATAAATAAGGGGAAAAAGAACCAGATAGGAAAATCATTAATAGATATGTTAGTATGTATGAACCCACATGATATGAAAAATGAGAAAAACACAACACTATTATGCAGTACACAATACAACATTTTACTTAAAATAAGGTATCTGTTTTACAATTTGTTTATGTATATTATTAGTAATATTATTTTTAATAATACTTATTATTAATATTATTTGTTTATACAGGGTCAGTCAGTTCACCTCCCGTCTTCTACAGGGTTCTGCAACAGTGCATTGGGCTTTCCTAGCGGTTTTCCCGTGAGAAATAGAAAAAAATGTTTCGTACAAAAAGTTATTAGTTTAGAAATCTTTATGCCGTAAAATTATTTTCAAATAGACAGGGTGTCCCAATTTTGCGGTATAACAAAAACAAATATTTTTTAAATGGAACACCCTTTATTTATTCAAGTTTTCTGATGAGATTTTTCAACCTCTACATTGTTGTCTATTTAGTTTTGAATTATGTTACAGTATTGCCAATTTACTTTTTTTTTCTCCAACTATCATGCATAAGCTAGCTCAACTTTAAAAAATCGTAGCGACCTCTTTTTTTGTAGTTAAGAATAAGATTTAGCAATATTCTCAGAGTGTGGTTAATAGGAAACATGTTGGTAATAAGCAATTTGAATTTAGTAATACAGGGTGTTCAGAAAAAATGTCAAACTTTGCATTTTCAAAGCGGTATAACCTTTCTTTTTTAAATAGAATGCCCACTATTTTATGTTATTATTCGATGGGTCTTTTTCTTGTCTTCTATTTGATGGGGCATATCTTAAAACTGAACCCCATAGTTGTTGAGATATTCAATATTTTTCACGAATGTAACTATTTAATTACATTTCTATGCACTGAAATAGGTCATGCTGAAACAAAACAACTGTTAAAATGTAAGTAAGAATCAATGTGAGATGAATGAAAATAGTAAAATAGTAGATAGTACTTCTGTAATGCGATTAATTATTTTATTCCAAAACCATGAGAGATAACAAAATTATTTGTACAAAAGAGAAACGATACTACAGTAATGTTCAAAATGTTTTTGTTCATCTCACATTGATTCTTACTTACATTTTGACAGTTGTTTTGTCTCAGCATGACCTACTTCAATGCATAGAAATGTAATTAAATGGTTACTTTTGTAAAAAATATTGAATATCTCAACAACTATGGGGTTTAGACATAAGATATGCCTCATCAAATTGAAGAGAAGAAAAAGACCTATCGAATAATGACATAAAATAAGGGGCATTCCATTAAAAAAAAAGGGTTACGCTTTGAAATTTGCAAAGTTTGGATTTTTTTTCAGGATGCCCTGTATCACTTAATTAAAATTTCTCACTACAAAAATGTTGCTTATTAACCACACTAAGATTATTGCTAAAACTTATTCTTGAATTCAAAAAATGAGGTCGCTACGATTTTTTAAAGTTAAGCTTCCTTATGCATGACATTTGGACAAAAAAAATGTAAATTGTAACATAATCCAAAACAAAATAACCAACATTGTAGAGGTTGAAAAATGTCATCAGAAAACTAAATACAGGGTGTTCCATTTAAAAAAATGTTTGTTTTGTTATTCCGCAAAATTGGGACAGCCTGTATGTTTGAAAATTATTTTTCAGCACAAAGATTTTTAAACCAATAACTTTTTGTACGATATATTTTTTTCTATCTCTTACGGGAAAGGCGCTTGGAAAGCCCGACGCACTGTTGCAGGACCCTGTATAGCTCAGTTACTAATTGAGTTACGATTTTGATATTTTGCAGACTTTACTTGCATTCTGGGGCGTATTTCAGGAAAATATTTTTGATTACTCAAGGTGTCCCAAAAGACTGTGACATCATGATTATGTATATTTTTAAATTGCATGGTATATTTTTTGTTGCTTATTTGGGTGCCCTTTACAGATGCATACATACCCATAAAATTTTATTAAAATCGGTTCAGTGATTTTAGCACAAAAAAATAATAACTGAAAAAAATAAGTTTTGCATAATTGGTTACGAAAATTAATAAGGGATAAAAATTTGCAGTGTTAATAAAACCATTCAAGGTACTCATTAAATAGGCTCTGACAGATGCGTTAACCAAGTTTTATTGATATGCATTATACAGAGTGTCCAAAATTTAGTGTCACACTTTTCAAACTTTTAAGCACTTTATGTTTCTTATTTTAAATTGGAGCTCCAGTATATTTTTGTGTCATTCCATGTGAAATTAAAAGATAAACATTTTTCCTAATTATAACTCTATCGCAATTCCTAACACTTTAAAAGTTATGTGCACAAAACTCGATTTATCAACTATTCCAATAGCCATTTTAATGAATAAAACTCGAAGTAATACATAGTAGAGGCTGTACATGGAAGGTTTCATTAATGTATTCGGGGACTCGATAAATGTCCGTTCAAGGGAGGCGTCCGCTATTCAGAGCCGTCCGTTAGGTTAGGTTTTACTGTATTAGATATGCAAAGAAAGTGACTCTTGAGATATTCTTGAATCTCGATACATTTTTGAAGTGGCAGGAAAGCTCATAATCATTTTGTTGTGAATCTCATTTTTTACGAGTTTTATTCATTTTTCATTTTCTATACTCTAAAATTACAATTTACTATTCTGTATAATCTTGTTCTATACTCTCGCATACGAGGATGATTAAGATCAATATTTTATCAAATAATAATTAGAGATACATCAAAAGAATTTTAAAATATATTTAAAGTAGCCTCTTGGGGTACTCTTACCTGTACTGACATATATCAGCATTCATTTTCATCAAAGTGATCTGGCAGGAACCAGTTCCATCATAAGGAGTAGGGTAACCAGTGTGCACAAAGTAGGTACCATTCTCTCGAACAGTCATCCCACAGGTCGCCAGAACTGAAACGTACCAGAAGCTTCAAAAGATCTTACAATTTGCAGCGTATTGCATTCATTGATGATATCAATAACTAGACTTACACACACAGCAAGCACCATATCCGCCAGCACACGGGCCATTTGCAGATCCCCCTCTCTGTGAACATTGTGCAGTGGTCAGGCACGTTCCGTTATCTCCTGTTGCTCCCACGCATTCCATATTGCTGAACTGGACGAAGGTAAAGAGTGGCAGGACTGAAACAAGTTGGAGATTAGAAGTGCATTCTGCTATCACTGCTGGATACCTGCTGATTCCAGAGGATACTGCATGCTGCACGGAATGGACCCACATAATCCCAAAGACCCTCGCCGAGTCACGGTCTTAAACGCCGGATATTGAGGTGATTAATTCGGAAGGAATTGGGTATCGATGATTGAGCCATTTAAGCTTGTAATTAGTTCTCGGGGCATTATGTAGGTCTTAGGTTTGATGTTAGTCAACAACTTCCTTAGCCAATGGTTAATGAGAGCCACATATTACCTCATTAATTAAAATTAAAAATTACAATTTGTAAATAATTTCGTAATACTTCCATCAGAAATCTCTCAATTTTTAATTAAAACGGAACAACTGTTGGCATGCAAATGATCTTCAATTTTTAACCCCCTCTCCGCAGGGGAGGTAAGCCCACTTTTCTTAAATTTAAGAAAGGGTTGCGTGATAGATCATATTAAAGCTTACTTTATTTGCTACACAAGGGTCTCGTTTTTAAACGCGTCGATTAGTTTGAAATAAATTAAATTTTTAAGGCGAGCGAAGTACAAAATAAACATGACATTACAGCAACAATAATGTATCCGGCAACATAAGTACTTTAGATATATTTTAGTATTTAGAGTATATTAGGATCTTAGATTATTATAAGTATTTAGATAAAAGAAGCCCTTGAGATGTTGAAAGTATGTCTGCTAGGGTAAAAGACGTCTTTTAAAATCTCGTGGCAGCAATTGATGATAGGCGTGTATTTTGTAGTGATGCATATCCAAGTCCTTCTTCAACATTTTTTGACAGATTCCATAACACTGACACAGTCATAGACGCCTCTTATCCAAATAATTGTTGATCGCAAGGTACAATGTACGAAACTGTTTGGTACTTCAAAGAAGGTTCATTCCATTGAAGAGAGTTTTGAAACTGTGAGTCTTTATTTTAAAATCACGATTGCACACGATTGCGCCAGAACTTTAGCTTGCGTTTTCAATCAAAGTTGGTATTCCTCACAAAAATTTCAAAAACGTTTAGAAATAGCATGCTTGTATAATACGAAACTATTTAGTTGACTTAATTTTATAATTGCAGTAAGTGTGGTTACATCTACCTTCAATCCAGAATTCCTAACGTGGTATTAATAATTCAATCTGCACAATCTAAACGCTGCTGCAATTGAACTAATTAAGAGAAGTTCTACCGGCGTTCGACTTTCAATCTAGGAAGCAAGTCAATAGAACTTTTGCCGATGTTCTCCCGAATATCTCCTAATCAGGGGTAATGGGGAACCTATTAAAATGAGTGTGGGGCTAAATATGTTGCTCTCAGCTTGTTTTAGTATTTCGGAGGAACGAGCACATGCAGATCAGGGAGCGCAGAGCCATTATTGTTCCGTCAGCAGTCAATGCTCTCGTCAGTGAATTTGAAAATAATATTAATGTTTTGAAACAACAATGCGAGAACTAATTATTTACATAATGATATAGACGGCAACATTTCCAGTCCTTTAGTTCAGTCCTATAATTGAACTCGTGCCGAAAACATCTGCGGATGGTCTCTGACCCCTTTGAATGCCTCGTGGTATCCAGTTGACTCCCGTATTGAGTGTCTCACCTTGACGTGGTACTGGAGCTCGTGCGACAACATCTGCAGCGTGAAGCAGTCAATCGATGGCCGCAAGTCGCGTGGGCAGTTGCTAATCGATTTGCAATTCCATACGACTCACATTCCGTATCGATACCTATTGCAATCCAATTGTGCCCAGCCTACTCGCGTCCTTCATAGTAACCTGTTCGTGGTGTCTCAAACTAACGAAAGCACGAGAATCCTCAGGCTATAAATGTCGTATTTTAACTTGTGTTTTTCTGTTCCCAGATTTTTGATATCCCCCCCTCCTCGTTCCCTTACTTATTATATATTGCTATGTTATTTTGAAGTTTTATATTTGTATTTGATTTATATTAATTAATAACAATTATTGCCCCACGTTGGGCGCCAAAATGCTATGTTATTGTTACGGTTTAATTATTTTAACACAATAATTAGGATTTACCCCACGTTGAGGGTGGCAAATTCTACGTTATAGACAATGCCCCACGTTCGGGTGTTTAAAAATATGCTGTTATACTAAGTCTATTAACTGCGTAGATTTACCATCTATCAGACAAGTATGTATATTGCTATGTTATTGTTAGGGTTTAATTATTTTAACACAATAATTATGATTTGCACCACGCTTGTAGAGGGTGCCAAATGCTACGTTATAGACAATGCCCCACGTCCGGGTGTTTAAAATGAGCTGTTATACTAAGTCTATTAACTGCGTAGATTTATTATTGAGTTGATAATTAAGAAACATAAAATTGTTTCTTACTTTTGTTGTTATGAATTTTATTATTTTGTTTTTCTCTTTTCTCAGGGTCAAAAAGTGGGATCAAAATAAATTAGATAGCAGGCAAAGAATATTATTTTTTATAAATATTTATCATAATATTAAATATTTGGATAATTGATGACAAAACAAACACTACACTAATTCAATATGAAAGAAAATGAACGCTTGACAATAGAAAACAAGTCCAATCACTAATTAACAAACTAACACTATAAATATTTAATAACAATAAATCCCTAAAATAATAATTCGCTCAAGTAACTCCCTAATTGACTAGTAATTTTAGTAAATTCTACCTGGCATTCATATTCATATTCCTGGTGAATAGAAGCATCTCGCAGTGGTGATCGGCAATCCTGGTTGCAGATGTCGAATCAGTATATTCGATTAAGTCTGCAACAATTCCCTCGATTCAAAGTCCAGCTGTGCTTGGTCGATCCTCTTCGATGGTTGATGTTCTCGCTGAACCGTCTTTGGGGTTGAAGTTCTCGGTGAATCCTCTTGAACCCCTTTCCGCTGTTCCGTGTTGATAATGATTTCCTAGTTCACGTCGAGTGTTTACAGACGCTCGAACGCAAATAATTACTCTCCCGAAAATGACTATATCCGCGTATACAAAACGTAAATCAAACTATTTTTGAATAACGCGTGAATGTAATCGACGATATTTGTTTCTGTACAACTGTTTTCTTGTTCTCTGCTGACCGACGTGGATGCTGCGGGATCTAAAGCGAATCTCATTATTTATCGGCGTTCAGCCATTTTAAAACCTCGGTTAAACAAGTAATTTTCGCTTGTTAAAATCCGCCTACGTTGATCCAAATAAGCGTGTAAATTGTCGAGTTGCTACCCGAATCCAGTTTGTAACCACAGCAACCGAATCAACAAATTATTATTATGATTATAATTATCCATATACCGGTGAAACCATAATTCCAAGTGTGTTTTAAATCTGATATTCGATATCCTTGTATTTTCTGCTTCTATAGGAATGTCGAACGTCTTTGTACGATAAGTTTGAATTTTCAATTGAATTTTATACATATTACTGACTCATTACAATTATTTTACGTTAATTGTGCCCTGAATTAATTATAATCTAGCTACACAAATCCTATTTGACTACCTAAATAATCCTTTTAATATCTAAATACCCTAAATCTAATATATTCAGTATAATTTTCTATAAACAAAATCCTATCTAACGTATACTATAAAATAACAAATTAAATCTATTAAATAACATCACAACATATATACATATACACAACATATATATATTTTATATATATTTTTTTACTTGAAGTCCTATTGAAAAATGTATCAACACAACTTAATCTTCTTCTGAGCAAATCATTAAATATGCAAAATTTACGTGTAACCAACGGTTTCGGTACAATAACCGAGAAACCGAAAATTAGATAGAATGAAGAGTATTTTAGGGATGGCATTTTTCAACTTTCAGCAGTAAGAGACAGGAGTGGACTTTTCACTTAATTTTTATACATCAACGGTTGATTGATGTAATGAACAACTTTTGTAACGTAGCACTTTATAATCGCTACTACTAATGTTAAACGTACACCATAATATACTGTTATGGAGCATCTATGTGCCCTTCACTGCAGTTGCGTAAGATCTCTCCAAGTGGCGTCCTTTTTTTCTTTTAGTTTTGACTCTTGTATATTCTATTTTAAATTTCTGTATTGACTCTGGTATACAATTATTTAAACATTTCTTATCCTTTGGATTGTTATTACGTTTCATGTTATATCTTCTCTACAACTATTCCTCTTGTATATTTTTATAATATGCATATTGAATTTCCGATTTGTTTATAAATTAAAAATAGTCTTAATTTTCTGAATTGTTTTTTTATCTCAGTAGCCAAGTCTGAAATGTTTCATCGTGAAACATCGTTTCACGATGTTCATCGTTCATGAGCATCGTTTTACGCCTTCGTAATATCTCCATTTCTATTTTTCTCATTCTCATCTCAATTTCTGCTTCTTTCTTCTATTTGTTTATCGTTTCATATAATTCCCTGCAAACCTGCAGGGAAATCTCATTTTCTTTCTGCATTCCTCATTTAATTATTTGATGTCCATTTCATTTATGTCCATAATCTCGTTACTTTTTGATTATGCTGGGTGTCTAAGATAAGGATAAACAGTATGGGGATCTCGGAAACCGTAAAAATTACAAATTTAATTTCAAAAAAGTAGCGCAATTTAGTGGTCAGTAATATTCTGTGGATAACACTTTAAAATTCCGCTTACTTCCGAAGATATTCGACAAAATCAAAAATTTTGCGATATCGTTTTTATGTTTTTCTGAAGTTCTATAAAAAGATATAAAAAAAAGAGGCACTTTTGCATTGCCACTTTTTTAGCTCTACAAGACAGTGTTTATAAATTTTCAATACAACGTTTCGTTTCAAAGAAAACATCGTCATCATCATCATCATCGTTTCGCTTCGATGAAACCATTATCAACTTTATTTTTTTATATGGCCTGTAAATAAAGTACACCCTATATTAAATAGCATTTCCTATTGCAAATTCAACGCATTATATCACAGTATGATTTCTCATGTTTTTATTCAGAAAAGAAGCTTGTTAATACATTTCGAACATTTTTGTGTAGTAGGCGTTGAAATGAGCGACGAAGAAAAAATGTATCACTTAATTTTATGATTTTAAGATAATTAAATGAACAGAACAATTGTCATAATACCAAAGTAAAAAAAATAATAAGTGTGGTTCTGAATAACTAAAATGTTTCAATGTTTAACAACTATTCGTGGTAAATTGTTTTTAGTTACTATTTTGGTACCTATTCTGGGTTAGAATTAGGTAATACCTGTTTTCGTCATCATTAAATGAACAGAACAATTCTCATACCACAGTAAAGAAATAATAAGTGCAGTTCTAAATAACTATAATGTTTCAATGTTTAACAACTATTATTGCAAACAAAATTTATGTTACTATTTCTGTACATATTCTGAGTTAAAATTATGTAATAATTTTGGTTTTCGCCATCATTAAATGATTAGAACGATTCTTATGTCACAGTAAAAAAAAAAATAAGAGTGGTTCTAAATTGCTATAATGTTTCAATGTTTAACAACTATTCTTGATAAATTATTTTTAGTTACTATTTTGGTATCTATTTTGTTTTAAAAATAGATAATAATTTGTTTTTTTCGTCGTCATCATTCAACACCTACTACAAGAAAATGTTCGAAATGTATTAACACGCCTGTTTTTGAATAAAAACATTAGAAACCATACTGTGATATAAATAGTTCAATTTGTAGTCTAATACAAGGTGTACATTATTTACGGGCCATATAAAAAAAAAGTAGATGATGGTTTCTTGGAAACGAAACGTTGTACTGAAAATTTGTAAACGCTATCTTGTAGAGCTGAAAATGTAGCGGTGAGAAAGTGCATTTGTTTTTGTATACCTTTTCAAATAACTTCAGAAAAAAATAAAAACGGAAATTTCGCAACTTTTTTGTAATTTAACCGACTTTGTAACTTTTACCGTTTCCGAGGTCCTAATGCTGTTGATCCTTATCTTGGACACCCTGTATATCACAAGGCGCTATTGTTGTTGGAACTATTATATGATAGATTGGGTTGGGTTAGGTTGGGTTTGTTTTAATCACGTTAAAACGTCCCATTAATCATGTCCTCTACTAGTTGTGTATTCCACCTATTTGTTCTGTTATTGATGTGTCAATATTCGTAGCTACTTTGATAACTTCCTTAATGTACATTTTATTGGGGTTGCTTTGTGGATGTCGGATATATGTGTATGACCCAACGATTCCTCTTCTTGTCATTTCTTTTACTATCATCTCATTGTAGAAGTATGTAGCATTATATAGTATAGTATATAGCATATATTATGTAGCACAGTATGTAGCTGCATAATTATCGAGGCTTGCCTACATTCTTGATGTATTTGTCGAATGACAGTTTTTATGTTGCATTATTTAGTAGTATTTAATCTGTTTGGCACAACTATAAACAACTGTCAGAATATGTTGATGTCCGTACTTCCCGTTGATCAGATTTGAAATATAGTCCATTGCAACTAACTATTGTATATCATTTACTTGTATATTTCTGGGTGTTACTGTATTAGTATCATTTCTGTACCTTCTTCTTCTTTAGGTGCCATCTCCGATACGAAGGTCGGCAATCATCAAGGCGATCTTCACTTTTGAGACCGCATTTCTAAATAATTGGTTGCTAGTACAGCCAAACCACTCTCTAAGGTTTTTCATCCATGAGTTTCGTCTCCTTCCTATGGACCTCTTTCCTCTAATTTTCCCCTGCATAATTACTTGTAGTATTTGATATTTTTCTCCTCTCATGATATGTCCTATATATTCCAGTTTTCTTTGCTTAGTTGTCAGAATTACTTCTTTTTCTTTATTCATACGTCTCATCACTTCTACATTCGTTATTTTCTCTACCCACGAGATCCTCAGTATTCTTCGATATATCCATAGCTCGAATGCCTCCAGTCTCTTTATGTTGATTGCTTTCAATGTCCAGGATTCCATTCCGTAGTATAGTATTGATAGTACGTAGCATCTCATCATTCGAATTTTTAGATCGAGGTTTAGATCTCGGCAACTGAAAAGGCTCTTCATTTTAGAAAAGGAGCTTCTTGCCTGTTCGATTCTGATTCGAATTTCTTGGGAGCTATCATTATTTTCATTAATGGTTGTGCCTAGGTATTTGTATTCTCTTACCCTTTCAATAGGCTGGTTCTTTACATATACTCGATGGTTGTCCTGAGTTGTTTTAGTTATTAGCATGTATTTTGTTTTGTTTATGTTCAGTGAACATAAACCCTTGCTAGCATACAAAAATGATATAATCTAATCACATTTTTAACTAGTGCATATTCACTTCTGGTGTAATAACGTTCTCTAAAAATCAACCGCGTATTTCTCCCTCCAATGTGAAAAAGTGTTGATGTATGCCTCTAATTATCTTTTCTGTATTTTTTTTATCCCCTATTATTAAATTCTTCACCCAAAGTTTCTTATGTAAAATTTCCCCAATTTTGTTGTAAGCCTCATGTCTCACTTTGTTCCTTATATCTTGCATTCACGCGCGTTTTTATACTTTTAACGAAGTCGTCCTGATGAATGAAAATAACAACGAAGGCTTGTTCAGGCGTCAAACAAATATATGGACTAAAACACAAAACGTCAATAATATTGAAATTATTAAAACAATAATACTCTCTGTTGATGCATGATTAACATTTTTTTTGTGTAATTAATAATGTGTAATATTTAAGCATTGCCCATTGGTAAATTTTCATTAATAATATCTGACCATCGGCCATGTAATTAATAGTGATTTAATTGACATCTAAACTTCACCTTAATTAAACTAGTGAAATTTCCATTTATTTTGTGGCCTCTGGAGCGTTTCCGCTCTCATAACCGCAAAGGCCGGTAATTTCATTAAGTGACTTTTATAACAGAATTATAATTCACTTTGTTATTGCTGGTACTTACAGCAACTGTAAGTAACCGTACTCGGTATCATCTTGCTTTCACAGAGGAATGAGTGACAGAGCAGGTTACTGAACCGAGCCGTGCACAGCCCCCTAAATGTTTCCTACATTTCCCCTCTTGTGTAGCAATATTGTCTGCTTAACTAAGACGTGAGTTGGGAGACTGTATATTTCTCACAGTATACGGAAATTGTCTGCTTAAATAGGACATTGCTACACTGTTGTACGATAAATGGGTCCCAGAACTAATTAAATATGGGGTATAATATGCAATGGCAAATGTGTTTGATAAATAAAATTACTACAATTATTAGTACAAAAAAACAGAGAAACAACTTGCTATGTTTTTACCACAAAATGTTTATTGATATATATATACATAGATGAGTTTCGACTTCTTACGGTCATTTTCAAGTACTTGAAAACGACTATCTTTTAATATGGACTACCACGTAGTAAAGAACCATTATGATAATTATTAGTACATTATTTGTGCGTCGAATAAAGTAATCATGTATAATTGAGGAGGTGAGAAGGCAAGGGGTCCAAGTAACATTTTCCTTAAAATCGAGCTAAGTGCATATGTGAAAATTAACAATATTTCATATGTGAAAATTAGATGTACAATTATACTTGGTATTAAAGACCAATCAAATCCTCAATACTAAAGCTGCCATCTATCGATATGTTATCAAGTGTTTGTATAATTTTGCAGTACTTAACAAACTTTGAACTTGAATATATCACAACACATATTTCATGACTTGGACCCCGTGGCTTCTCACCCCCTCAATTAATATTCGGAAGCAGCCAAAACGCACAAAATTTAGTTATAATTTAGTTTATCGAACGATAGTATTAATAAGTTTATAGTTACAAGTTTAATTTTTAGACTATTTTCGCTGTCAAAAGTAATCCATTTTCAAATTATTAGATAAACATAGATATAGACAACAATTTAATACGAAACAATTGCAATAAACAGTATTCAAAATATCGCTCGTGCCCATCAATTACATAGTTCGTAACTAATTTTGGTTTTCAAACAATTTCTCTAATGTGTATCGATGGTCTTCCAAACACCGATTTTTTCGTTAATGGTGGCAAAATTTATGAGGGGAAGGAGTAATTTTATGGGAAAAACATATTTGAATTCAACAATAAATAATTACTTTTTAAAGTACAGAAATTCTCAATATACGACAGCAGCCAAATTATATATACTAAACAAGGATCCTTCATACATCCTATATACCTATGCCCTATGCCCTTATTTACTTCTTTACCTGCGAAGGCTACTGTATGCGGCTTTTCGGATAGTGTTTCTAATCCAAAAACGTCAGATAAATATAAATCCTAAGTTGAAATTGCCCAGTTTCCCATAATAGTTAATAGTTCCCGTAATAGTTTCCCATAATAGTTATTATTACAAAGAAAATAGTATTAAAATTAATTGTAACAGCAATTTTCTTTCTACGGTTTTTGTTTTCTATGTGAAGTTCACGTTCAAGATAAATGAATATCGGAAAAATAAAATAATGATTTCATTTACGACTATAAATATACAGGGTGTTCACTTTTACGAATCCCACCATTAGAATGTATTACACGCAAATATATACAGAGTTAGTCAAATGGGATAAAAGTTTTTAATTTTTGTGGCTATCATCAACAACAATCAGAAAGATATTCATTATATAAACACTTACTACGTAAATGAAAGCAAATATTAGAATAACATAATTCAATAAAATTTGATTGAAATTCAAAATTCATGACCAAAGTATGAGTACAAACAAAAACTTCAGTTAACGCTCCGCGTACATTAAAAACTGTTAATAATAAATATAGATGAAATTGATTCGAATGTTCTTTCGAAACATTGAAAAGTCGCAATTATCAAAAATCACTACACACAAAAATCTCGCGTATAGACAAAATAGATTCAAAATTTGTTCGTCATATTTCAAAAGTAAATGATGGTTACCAAACCCTCTTGGGAGCAATATCAGGTTAGGTGTGTGTGTGGGTGGTACGGATGTGTAACAGTAGCAGGCCGGATAGAGGGTTAGCTACTGACCCGAGAGATATAACTGTGGCACTTATTGATGCCCAAATGTATGTATGACGTGATCTGACAAAGCCCAACCCCGAGTGGAATATAGTCCCCCCAGGGGGGTGGGGGGCTTAAATATAAAAGAAAATCTGAGTAAAACAATAAGTTAAACTAAAATGGAAAAAGCAGCAGAATATCACGGAATAGCATTGGAGAAGATAAAGAAAAGTTATTAAAATTATGTAACAAGGCATGGAAGAACAAAATAATACCAAAAGACTGGGAAGTTTCAGTGCTAACTTATAAGAAAGGAGAAAGCAGATGACGTAAACACTAGAGAGGCATATCACTGACCAGCGTACCTGGCAATGTACCTGATTATAGAACGCAGATCCAAATTTTTAAGACAATTGCAGGAAAAAATTAGAGAACACAGCAGAGATAAATATATGTGCTTCTCAGATTTGGAAAAAGGCTTTTGAGAACATACCCAGAGAAGAGATATGATAGAGTTTGAAAAAGAAATTTGTCGGAGCATAATTTATAACATTTGTGACGTAAGTATAGGTTTTTTTTTTTAATGCTATATGTACATTGTAAAACTATTACATCTGGTTAACTATGGAGAAACATGTTGCTATGCATCTTGTCAATTTGTTTGTCTTTTCACATTTTCGCCTGACCTTTGCGAAATGGCGTATAAAGTAGACATTCGAAAGTCCATCTACAACTTAGTTGGGCAGCTGCCGAAACGAAATATAGTAAACATTTTTCGTAAACTATTTCGAAAGGCAGTGTATATCGGACAATTCGCGAAGAGGCTATTCCATGTGTAAACTACCTAAAACAGGCCGTCCTCGGAAGTTAATAGAACTTCAGGTCTATAGACTAACAGTGCAATCCAAAAACTGCATGTGCCAACGTCTTGAAGCCCGGCAACAACCAGAAATTCTGGCCAATTCTGGCCAACAGCCGCACGTATATTTGGGACATTTCAATCTATTTCAGTTTTTAGTATATTTTAGTCTTTTCTTGCGATGTATCGACAAATGGAAGCAAGTGAAACATGAAACCGACGGGAAAGTTTACGTGTGGATATAATAATGTTGATTTTGGATTGCACGGCTATTCAATTGACCCAAAGTTCTGTTAACTTCCGTAGACGGCCTGTTTTTGGTAGGTTTACACATGGAATTCCCTCTTCACATTCCCGAATTGTCCGATATACAATGTTTATTGATATATTTTGCCCACAAAAAATGTTCACTATATCTCGTTTCAGCAGCTGTCCAAGTAAGTTGTAGATGGACTTTCGAATATCGACTTTATGCGCCACTTTGCAAAGGTCGGGCGAAAATGTGAAATGTCAAATTGACAAGATCCCTAGCAACATGTTTCTCCATAGTTGACCAGATGTAATAGTTTTACTATGTCAGGATCACTATTAAAAAAAACCATAACTTATGTAACCGGTGTTAGAAGCTTTATAGCGAAACTAAAAACTTAAGATGGATCTTATGGAAAACAGAAAGTTACAGGAATTCACTACAAAGCAAGGTGCCAGGCAAGGAATCGATCATTGTCGCATTCACCTTGTTCGTCTGTTACTATCTGTATCAGACAAGGAACACTACTAAGCTCACTACTATTTATAGCATTATCGATTAACATAATTAAGGAAACATCAGAAAACGAAAGGAATTATAATAGGATTCAGATGGATAAAGAAACTATAGCTAACAGAGGGAATATCTGCAAATTATAAAGATGTCAGAGGAGCCACAGAAAAGATGACAGAATAAATAAAGAAAAGACAAATGTAATGAGGATTGCAAAAGAGAAAACTCAGCAATGTAGAGAAATACTAGAGCAGGTGCATCAATTTAAGCCCCTGGTTGCAGTAACAGACAAACTAAATAACGAAGAAAGAAACAAAAGGCGAGTAGAAGGCGTAAGTAATCAGATTACGTAACAGATAAGTGAGATAAGTGAAAAAAAATGACATAAAATAAGGAGATTAAACCTAACAAACTATTCAGTATATTTAATTTTCGTATATCTGCTTATTGAAAGGACCAGTTTTTTTTATTGTTTTTACATGTGGGGGTTTTAAATGGAAGAGTTGGAAATCAGAACGTTCTAAATGAAATTCTGGGAAAAGAAGGAGAATATACCAGAAACAATAATGGTGAAAGAATGATTGAATTATGCGTAGAAAACAACATAATAATAGCAAACACAAAATTCAAACAAAAAGATATACATAAATTCACGTGTACTCAACCATCTAGAAATGAGAGATCCTTAATTGACTACGTCCTAATAAACAAAAATAACTGGAGCAAAATAAAGAACATAAAGGTATCAAGACAAGCAGAAATAAGAAGTGACCACCACTTGTTGAGAATGGACATGCAATGGAAACATAAACTAAGACTAGACAAAAGAAGAACAAAAGTTAAAGAGAAGATAAGATCTTACAAATTAAGAAAAACACAAACCCAAGAAAAATATCGGTATACATTACAAAGAAAGTTCAAAGAAAGAGAGAAAGAGAAAAGGCTGGACATAAAAAGGGAATGGGAGTCATTTAAAAATATTATACAGGATGCTGCAACGGAGTGTGGTGGATCAACAAAAATAGGAAACAAAAAGGTGAAGAAAACAGAATGGTGGACAGAGGAACTAAATAACAAAATTAAAAACACAAAGGATAAATGGAGGAAATACTTGCAGACCAATAGAAGAGAGGACTATGAAGAATACAAAGAAAAAAGAAACGAAGTAAAACAGCAAGTAAAACAAGCAAAATGAAAATCATGGACACAATTTGGAAAAACAATGATTGAGAACTACAGAGAAAATGAAAAGCTATTTTACGGAACATTAAAACAACTAAAACAAAGAAAAGAGTACAACATGATGAACATAAAAGACAAAGACGGAAGAATAATTTCAAACGAAGATAAAATCATGGAAAGATGGCGACCATATTTCGAAGAGCTTACCAAAGAGGAAACAGAAGAGAACGAACCACAAGAAGGTAAGGAAGAGAAACAAGATAAGTTGAATAAAGTGAAGATGGAGAAGATAAAAGAAAAGAAAGTAAAATAAGCAATTAGAATACTAAAAAACAGAAAGGCGCCAGGAGTAGTCGAAGTAACAGCAGAAATGTTGAAGCACATGGGAGAGGAAGGGATAACATAATTAACAGAACTACTGAATGAAATAATAGAAAACGAAAAAACACCGAGAGAATGGAACACGGGAATAATACTACCAATTTATAAGAAAAAGGAGACAAAAAAACTGCACAAATTACAGAGGAATTACATTAACAAGCATACGGAGCATGATTGACAAGAATCTTAGAAATAAGGCTAATAAACAAACTAGAAGAAACAATAGAATATAATCTGGGAGGGTTCAGAAGAGGGAGAGGCACTCAAGACCAGATCTTCATATTAAGACAAATAAGCGAGAAACTAATCAAAAAGAAAAGAAAAATCCACATTTGCTTTATGGACCTGGAAATGGCATTCGACAGGATTAACAGAGAGGACATTTGGAAAGAACTAGAAGAGAGAGGAGTGGAAGAGGCAATGATAAATGTAATAAAAGGCGAAAACAAAAACAAAGTAAGAACAAACAATGAAGAATCAAGAACAATCGCCACAAAGAGCCTAAAACAGGCATGCGTGCCGAGCCCATTCCTATTTACAATAGTACTAAACAAGGCAAAGAAAAAATAAAAATAAAAATATTAGGCCGCTACAGATCGGATTCTGGAAAATAGAAAGAATAGGGCTAGCAGATTTATTATTCGCTGACGGCATGGCTATAATTGCAGAAACAGAGAAGGACCTTCAACACAACATGGAAATATTGCACAAAAAACTAACGGAAATTAACATGAGGATATTGACATAACCTTGACAAAACGAAGACCATGATAATAACTAAGGAGAAGGAAAAACACGAAATAAAGTTACAAGGAAAGAAGTTAGAACAAGTTGAACACTACATATGTCTAGGGACTATAATAGAGAGTAAGAAAAAAATAGAAAAATAAATAGACGACAAAGTAAGCAAAACAGGAAAGATTTTTAATATGCTGAAAAATAAATTTTTCAACAGCAAAGAAATAGCAAGAAACACAAAAAAAAATCGTCTAAAAAGTTATAAGACCAACACTAACGTATAGCCATTCGTGGACTATGACAGGAAAGCAAAAAATAAGATTAACGCGATGGAAATAAGATTTCTCAGAAAAATTGAAAATAAAACCAGAAAGGACAGAATAAGAAAGGAGACATTCAGAAATAACCTAAAGATAAGACCCATCAATGATAAAATAAAAGAAGAACATATGAGATGGTTTGGACATATTTGCAGAATGAACGAGGAAAAAATTATAAATAAATAAATAAAAAAAACAAGAAAAGAGTGGAATATCACAATAGGAGAAGAGGCGTGGAGAAAAGGGGGTTCCTGGGAAGAGCTAAAGGAACGGACAAAAGATAGGAAGAAGTGGAGGGAATACTATCGAACAGAATAAATGTAAATGTAAATATTATAATGTAAAAGAAAGCCTTACACAGAAATGTAGAAAGGTGGCTGATTAAATAAATAAAAAAAACAAGTGGGGTACTTATTTCACAAAGTATTTGCAAAGGTGCTACAAATTTTAATTTCAATTCCATTACCACATGTACAATTGCAAATAAAATAGTCTGCAGTACAGCAATCTTGAAGTAGTTGAATAACTATTTACAACTTTATGTGTAGATTGATAGACCGTGTAAATGACAAACATTAAATATCAAAAGTAAGTAGTCCTGACGACCTTTTACCTCCAAATTTAATACATATTTACAAATTAATTTTTGTATCGACTCAAATCAGTGAAATAGTTTCGAGGTAATAGAACATTGTTTTGCTGCTTAGCAATCCACAATCTCATGGAAGCCAAATTACCGTACTTAATATTTAATCAACTTTAGTAAGAATTACAAGCCGATAAATTTGCGGCATAAGCCCTGAGCACACAAAAAAGAGTAAACCTATGCTTCCTTCATCCAGCTATCATACAACTTCGCCACCAAATCCCGCTTTAAATCCGCATAGTCCGCGAAAGTTCCGCTTGTTTCGGGGACGTTTGTGACTAATCCTATTAAATATTCAGTGTGCGTATTTTTGTCAGTGGTCGCAACCCTTGCAGCAATTTGGGACAAGAGCCGTTGTGAGCTTTCGTCGACGGCAAGTGAGAGCTATAAAGGGCCACGAAGTTTCACAAAGGGCATAACGCGGATGCGAGTATTATCAATGTTCCGTAACAACTAAACTTATCAACCAAAAACAGAAGAACTGTAGTATGAAAGCATGATTTAATAATTTGAACTTCGTTCAGTGAGTAATGTTGAATAAACCATATTTCACAAAAAAGCAATTCTGTCAGTTCCGTGGAAAAAATAATTCGTTCAATGTACGTTTATTGTAATTTAAATGAAATAATATAAAACACAAATACAATTGTGTCAAATATAATTGTGTCGTTTATTGTACGTTAATTGTAATATACAATTGTTTAATTGTCAGTAGATATTTATACCAATAAAGTGGTTCTTCGGTAATGACTTGTTTGTTGAATTCTCCAATTAAATACAACTTGTGGCATGAACAGTGCCAGATTATATATCTCATGAATTTTAGCTAGTTTCTATGATCCTAGGAAATGCAACTCATTTTCCCAAGTTGCATTTCCGTTATAACAGTAACTCGTTAAATTCAAGTCGAAGTATAATCGGTAATGTTTAAGCCACTTGTTACTTCTGATAATGACATCTGTGTTGTATGGATGGAGTGCTTTCCCATAAAGAATATGTTACAGAATAAGCCCCGATTTGGGGGGCGCAAACTCTGAAACAAATACGCTCCACCGCCGCCAAAATAAGTGAAATGGTTAACCATAAAATTATGTTGAGTAAAATTTAAAATTAGTCATTAATGTTCATTGTCTGTCACTTTATAAATTACTTTTAGCCTCGTTAGATATTTTTTATAGAAAAAGGTACGAACTTAATTAAGTAGAAATATTTAGTAATAATTCTTACATCTTCCCTGTCGATTATTGAAGCTGTATGTGTCCTTTCCGGGAGAGCTTTTCCTTCGCTGTGCCAAAGGCTGCAGTTGTTGCTGGTGGTGATCCCCAAGGACCTGGTTCCTCCGCATGTACCTGTCGCCCCTCGTCCTTGCTCCCCCGTAAATCTCGCAAGTCACTGCGCAAACGAGGAAGCACATACAGGAAGCCTGCAGCAGATACATCTTAATTTCAGCCTTCCTGTGTGGAAGTTGTTTCTCTCTTTCAACACTTCCAGCAACGTGAATGCAATGTATGATGGGATTAGATTAGAAGCACATAACGGGAAGGAATAAAATATCCTTATCACGTAATATAGTTTTAATTTTCGGCGGTGGAGGAGAGTGGTGAGTTAATTGGTTGTCGCGTATGGATTGGGGTGTATCGCGGTACGTCTCTCTTCACACAGCATGTGAGTGCATTTAATAAGTTGGAAACGCGTTTCACCGCTTTTATAACTTCTGCATGCTCTCGCATGTAAGCTGCAATATTTGGACGTGGCCAACGGGATGGAAAATTGTCATACAGTGGCGGAGGTATTATTGAATGCTAGTAAACTAGCATACACAGAGTAAACTAATTCACTTACAAATGCATTTAAAATGACCACATTAACGTTATTATTTGGTAATTTAATCACGACAATTTCTGCCTGCACAAAGCCTGTATCTATGCAATAGGTTTCCTCCATTCTAATTTAGCATCCTGCATCCATACTTTTTAATGACCCGCTATATATTCTCTGCAAAGAAGGTTTGTGACCTTGCATGACTGCATATTCCCCTTTTCAACAATCAGTTTCTTACTTCGCCATCCATCTACATCTTACAATGTTTAGTTAAAAAGAAAATGTTCAAGTAACTCATGGCCAATTTCTTACTACGAATTGGAAGCGACCATTTCCTAGTAACTACAAAAATCAGGGAAAGGCCAGAAGCGGCTAAACGAAATATAACATTAACAAAAACAATAGAATTTTAACAAATTAAAGCCTACAGATTAGCAAACAAGGAAGCAGCCAAAAAGTACGAGGAAGGGTTAACAAGACAGCTCGAAAACAATACGATAAGGCAAGATAACACAGACATATTATGGAAACACTTCGAAACAACATTATTTGAAACTGCAAAAATGGTTTGTGGAAGCAGTAGGATAAGTAATAAAAGGAAACAAACTAGTTGGTGGTCAGAAGAAATAAAAAATGAAATAAGAATAAAAAAGAAGAAATGGAAAATTTACATAGGAAATGAAACAACAGAAAACTACGAAAAATATTAAAAAGAAAGAAATCTGGTCAAGGAATTGGTAATAGCCGCAAAAAGACAACAATGGATTGAATTTGGCAATAAAATGGAAAGAGACAGCAAAGAAAGCCGAAAACTATTTAATAGGGCACTAAAGAAACTCAGAAGAGGAAGAACCCAACACACAAGAGGAATCAAAAATAAAAACGGGGAACTGCTAACTCAAGAGAAAGAAGTGATGGAAGATGGAAGGAGCACTTTCATGAACTTCTATGGGCGGAACAAAAAGAACAAACAGTAGACAGAAGTGAAAATTCACGGGAAACAGAGGACAAAGAACCGGCAATTACCATAACAGAGATAAAAGAAGCTATAAGAAACCTGAAAATAGGAAAAGTCCAGGATAAGACAGCGTCACGACGGAAATGCTAAAATATATAAGACAAATAGCTACGGAGAAGTTACACCACATACTAAGCAAAGCATGAGAAGAGGAACAAATCCCTAAAGACTGGAGAACCACACTCATAGTACCAATACATAAAAAAGAAGACAAATATGAATGCAATAACTACCGAGGAATATCACTGACCAGTGTGGTTATGACAGTATACGAACAAATAATAGATAAAAGGATCATCAGAGCAAAAATAGAAAATACATTGACAGAACCGCAAAGCGGATTTAGAAAAGGCAAAAGTATTCAAGACCACATATTTACAATAAAACAACTGATAGAAAAGAAATACCAACAAGAAGGGAAAACAATATTTGTAGGATTTATTGATATAGAAAAAGCTTTTGACAAAATTCCCAGAAGAAAACTATGGAAGGTTATAGAAGAGAAAGGCATCAACCAAAAAATAATAAGAATACTCAAAAACATTTATGAATGAAATAACAACAGTATCATAAGCCAGGGCGGAATATCAGAACCTTTCCAAACAAACGAAGGATTAATACAGGGAGGTGGACTTAGCCCCCTACTATTCATAGTATACATTGAGAAGTCATTTGAAAGTTCACACAAGAAACTAAAAAGCTACACGTAGGATATAGACACCTTCAAAGAATATCAATCTCTGAAGGAGCTTTCGCGGATGACCTAATACTGATTGCAGGAAAGGAAGAAGAACTGAGCACAAATCTAAATACTTGGAATGAAGCACTAAAAGAATATGGAATGACAATAAATAAAAGCAAAACAAAAGTAATAGTAATTACAGATGAACAACCCAAGATCGACATAACATAGGAAAACGAAGAGATTGAACAAGTAAAATATTTTGGAGAGGATATACATATTAATGGTAATCAAGAATTGGAAATAAACAATAGAATAGAAAAAGCAATGAAATCATATTACGCAATAGGATCATTCATAAACAAGAAGGAAATATCAAAGAATGTAATTAAATGGTAACTTTTGTAAAAAATAATGAATATCTCAACAACTATGGGGTTCAGACATAAGATATGTACCATCAAATTAAAGAGAAGAAAAAGACCTATCGAATAATGAAATGAAATAGGGGGCATTCCATTAAAAAAAAAAGGGTTATAGCGCTTTGAAATTTGTAACGTTTGGCATTTTTTTCTGAACACCCTGTATTGTTAAATTCAAATTGCTCATTACCAACATATTGCCTATTAACCACACTGAGAATAATGCTAAAACTTATTCTTAACTTCAAAAAACGAGGTCGCTACGATTTTTTAAAGTTCAGTTTGCTTATGCATGATATTTGGAGAAAAAAATTGTAAATTGGCAACACTGTAACATAATCCAAAACTAAATAGACAGCAATGTAGAGGTTGCAAAATGTCATGATAAACCTTTAATAAATACACGGTGTTTCATTTAAAAAAAAATGTTTTTGTTATTCCGCAAAAATGGGACCCCCTGTATAATTGAAAATAATTTTACGGCATTAAGATTTTTAAACCAATAACTTTTTGTACGAAACATTTTTTTCTATTTCTTACGGGAAACGCGCTAGGAAAGCCCGACGCACTGTTGCAGAACCCTGTATATTATAAGTAAATTTTTATAATTAGGCTTTACACTTTTAACTATTCCTCGCCATTTCTTTTTGTCTTCTACTTTATCCTTCCATCTCTTCATTCCCATTTCATTGAAGTCTTTTTCAAATTCTTCGTACCAACGTAGCCCTGGTCTTCCTTTTTCTTCGTTTACAGCTGGGTTTCCATTTCATGATAGCTCTGATTGCTGATGATTCTCCTACTCTCCATACACGCCCTATCCATCTTATTCTTTGAGCTGTTATACAGGGTGGTCACTTTTACGACCCCCACCATTAGGATCTATTACACGGAAATATATACAGAGTTGCTCAAATGAGATAAAAGTTTCTCATTTTTGTGCCTTTCAATATACTGAAACGAAATCCGGGATATTTTGAACAGTTCGTGAAATATCGCTGAAAAAGTGCACTTTCCTTTCCCTTTTATAACTTTTTTACTTTTGAAGGAAATTTTACGAAACTTGGCACTCTTATATTTTTCAACGTAGGTTTTCTGATCACAGTACCAAACATTTTCTGTGCAAACTAGATGCCTAAATTTTCACAGTCAACTTTTGATTTTCTTATGGCCGCAATATTGGATTTCAATATCATTCAAAAAAGCGAAATATTCCGATGCCAACCATGTATAACACATGGGTAATCTGACATTATTTACTACCAAAAAACGATAATTTAAAAATTGGTTGAAAAAATCCAACTGCTGCGGACTGCTCTAAAAATCAAGTTGCCATGGAATAACAAATTTCACATTTCTTCATACAAAGAAAATAACTTCCGAGTAATTTTATTGTGTATAAAGTTCAAAAAAGGAGATGATATCTTTGATTACTAAAAATGGCAATAATTAAATATCCCAAATTTTAATTCAAGAATGGTATTTGATCAGATTATTTAATGAATACAATATGATTTATGATTTGCAATCTCGGCCAGGGAAATATAATGTAAGATATTACATTATAGAGATTGTACATGTCAATGTTTTCATGTTGAGGATAATATCTTCCCATTTTTACGAATCAAAGATATTATCTCCTTTTTGCACTTTATACACAATAAAATTACTCAGAAGTTATTTTCTTTGTATGAAAAAATGTCAAAATGGTAATTTGTTATTCCATGGCAACTCAATTTTTAGAGCAGTCTACAGCAGTTTGATTTTTGCAAAAAAAAATGTTTTTTTTGGTGGTAAATAATATCAGATTACCCATGGGTAATACATAGTTGAAATTTCATTTTTTTTGGTCCATTGAATACTATTAAAATCCAATATTGCGGTCATAAGAAATGAAAAGTTGACTATGAAAATTTGGGCATCTAGTTGGCACAGAAAATGTTTGGTACTGTCATCAGAAAGCTCACGTTGATAAATGTAAGCGTGCCTAGTTTTGTAAAATTTCCTTCAAAAGTATAACACTTATAAGAGGAAATGGAAAGTGCACTTTTTGAGTTTTTCAGGGATATTTCAGGAACTGTGCAAGATATCCCGGATTTCGTTTCAGTATATTGTAAGGCACAAGAATAAGAAACTTTTATCCCATTTGAACAACTTGTATGTATTTTCTTTTAATAGATCCTAATGGTGGGCGTCGTAAATGTGACCACCCTGTATATCTTATTACTGTCTCTCCACCTATCTTTTCTTCCAATTCCTTATTTGTCCTTCTTCGATATTCATTGTCATTTATTTTTATAGGTCCCAGAATTGTTCTCAATATTTTTCGTTCCATTATTGCCATGTCATGTTTATTCTTCTTCGTCATGGTTATTGTTTCCGCTGCATTATAACTTACTAATTATTTTTTTGTATATTTGTAATTTCGATTTCATGGACAGTGCTTTGTTATGTAGTAGCTTATAGTTTGCATAGTACACTTTGTTAGCGCATTGTATTTTCTCTATTACTTCAGTATTTGTTTCTCCTGTGTTTGTGATTGTTATCCGTAAATACTTGAATCTCTCAGTTTTTTAGAATTAGTGTTTTCCCAGTTTGATGTGGGTTGCTTCATTTTTTTTTTCGATTTGCATTATGTTAGTTTTTTCTACATTAATCATTAGTCCCATTTTACTGCATTCTTCCTCAATTTCTTTTAAAATGTTTGTCATTAATTTTCTCTGTTTTGTTATAATTATTAAATCATCTGCGTAGGCTAATTGTGCGCCTCTATTACTCAGTGTACCAGATTTGTCTATTCTTCTTGGCAGTGCGTCACCCTGTCTTACACCTCTATCTATTGTAAAAGTATCGGTTTATCCACAATCTGTCACTACGCTGACTATACTTGCTTTTATCGTTAGTTCTATTAAATTTCTCAACTTTTGTGATACTCCTAATTCGCTTGCTGCAGTGATTAATTTCCCTATTATAATTTTGTTGAATGCTTGTTTGAAGTCGATGAATAGAATTTCTGGTTTGATGTTGTATTCTCTTGCTTTCTCGATTATTTGTTTTACGACTAAATAACGTTTGAATATAATCTGCCTATAATTTACGAATCTTCATTCTGCAATTATAAGGAGGTGATCAATAAGTTCTGGATGGGAATGCTTTTTATTCCATTAACGACTTTTGCTATATGTTATCATGTTATTTAGAATGTACTAATCTTGTATTGCATAAAGAAATGATACAAAGAAATTTGCAAACTCATTTATTGACTCTTGTCTTTCGTCACCTTGTTTTGATGTTAAGTTATGGAGCTCTTTATTCAAAAATATTAGCAAAAATCAATAAATTATATTGCTATGCAATGATAGTAATTAAATAAAGACTGATGATTTTTTACTTATTCGACTATTTATAGGTGTATTATGTGGTTAGTACAGGAAGTGATATATTCCCGGCCCATGCGACAATTGATGTCTGAGCCATCAGGCGAGGGCAGCAAACCAAGGAGGCCGGGAAAGCACTTCATGTAAGAAACGCACATACTAGTGTTTCTCCTATAGCAACATTTTTGCAAGTAACAATATGAAAGATCTAAGAAGAAATTATTTGCTGGTCACCTCCAGAAATAATTCATTGCCTAGGCCGGGAATACTAAATTCTAAATAACTATAATGTTTCAATGTTTAACAACTATTCGTGCTATATTATTTTTACTTACTATTTTGGTACCTATTCTGGTTTCAAATTAAATAATACTTTTTTTCTTCGTCGTCATCATTTCAATGCCTACTACAAGAAAATGTTCAAAAAGTATTAACAAGCCTTTTTCTGAATGAAAACATGAGAAAAACCACATTGTGATATAAATAGTTGAATTCGTAATAGGAAATGCTACCTAATACAAGGTGTATATTTTTTACAGGCCATATAAAAAAATAAAGTTGATGATGTTTTCTTCGAAACGAAACGTTGTACTGAAAATTTGTAAACACTGTCTTATAGATCTAAAAAAGTGGCAACGAGAAAGTGCCTTTGGTTTTCTTATACCTCTTTAAATAACTATGATTTCTTCTATGTTTTTATTTATAAAAAGGCATGTTAATACATTTGGAACAATTTCTTGTAGTAGGCGTTGAAATTGTAGAGCTAAAAAAATTACAATGAAAAGGTGCCTTTTGTTTTTTTATACCTTTTCAAATAACTTCAGAAAAACATAAAAACGATATCGCAAAATTTCGGATTTTGTCGAATGTCTCTGGAAGTAAGCGGAAATTTCTCGTTTTCTCAACAGAATATTACTGACCTCTAAATTGCGCAACTTTTTCGTAATTTAACCACCTTTGTAACTTTTACGGATTCCGAGATCCCCATGCTGTTGATCCTTATCTTGGACACCCTGTATATTATATGTATATGATTTATTTTTTCATGTTTTCCATACGTTTTTTCATATTTATTTCATCTCATATGTTTGTGAACCACGTATTTTATGTTTCATAGATGTAAAAGATGTAATAATATTAAAAGAAACATTTCGTATCCATCCATTTTTGTCAAAATTCTGAAATTTCAATACGCCCGCGTGACCTTTAATATAATTTTATATTACCATAATTTTGTACAAAATATAATAATTCACAGGTTATATTGAGTAGGCTACCATGATTATCTTTCTTATTATTAAAGATAGGGATTTGGTTAAATAGGCAATGTTTTGCAGTTTTGAGCGTTGGAACATATTCCGCTGAGAAAGTTGCAAAAATCCGAACAGTTGAGATATTATTGTAATAAACCTGAAAATTTCAATTTTATTTCATGTCAAATATTTTGGAAATTATAAAAGTTATGCAGAAATGTTTCAAACAAAAGTTACTTGAGCTGATTAAACACACTTAAAAATGATGTCAAAATAAAATTAAATATGGCGGTTTCCGATGTAGTTATAGCATCTTCCGTATTTTAAACGAATGTCATATTGGATTTACATGGTACGTGACAAAAAGTAAGGTGAGATAAACAAAAAAAAAACATACATTTCTGAAGCACCCTAGTGTAGTGTAGTATAGAATGAATGCTGGAACGAAGTAGGTATAACAAAAGAGGTTATGAGTCTAATCAATAAAAGTGGAAAATTTATGAATAAATTGGATGAATAGGAGAACAAAGATATAAGACAGTAAAATGGGAAATTATCCAACAGTGTAGGAAAACTAATGAGCAGTGGATTTATAGCGCAAACAAAGTGTCAGAAAGCACTTAAAAATAGGAAAGACTAACGAAACGTACACAACAATTTTATTAGAATGAATTTTAGAAAAATTCTCGTATCATAAACGTAAGAAATTAGGCGAGGAATATTTTAATCGGGAATAAAGGACAGGCAGATATAAAGACGAAACATGGTAAATATTCAGAGCGTTCAAGAAAAAGGTATCAACTTTTCCAACGAGTTCTAACGTAACATATAATGACATTTGGTCTAGTTAAATTATTTTATTGTATCCTAAGAAAGATTTCAGCAATGTTGCAAAACATATTTGATTTACCTCCTGAATAGTGGCATCTATTAGTAGCCAGTCTAAAACTTGACACCACTTTCTTGAACGGTTTGTAATAGAGAAGGAAAGTAGTTTTGGGTTGGACAATCTTATATGAGTAGTTTGGTCTAGTTAAATTAATTGATTGTATCCTAGGAAACATTTCAACAATGTTGCAAAACATATTTGATTTACCTTCTAAATAATGGCGTCTATTAGTAGCCAGTATAAAAGTTAACACCACTTTCTTGAACTGTTTGTATTAGAGAAGGAAAGTAGTATTGGGTTGGACAATCATTTATGGGTAGTAATAGAGAAAACATTACAGCATGGAAAATAATACTTACATAGGATTTGTAAATTTAGAAAAGGCTTTTATTAACGCAGATTGGAAAATTCTGGGATAGTACGCGACATATTAGAATCAGATGGAGGAGTAATGAGTAGGGGCAGGCAAGATTAGATTAATGTTCACAAATTATAAAATATATAGGTTGTTTCACTAAATCTAAACTAAATCTATCTATGTAGGTGCTTATTTGATTTGTGTTAGGCAGATACCGGTTAAAGTTTAGGAAACTAAATCAATCTATTTAGGTGCTCATTTGATTTATTATCTGCCTAACATAAATCAAATAAGTACCTAAATAGATTGATTTAGTTTCCTAACCTTTCAAACATTTATTTCTTTAATGTCACATTTATTAGAATTCTATGAATTGTTATGTAGAAGTATCTGCAAAATGTAGTAAAATTTTACGATTCTATGAACATTTAGCAGGCTTGATTTGTAGAATTATCTAGTGTAAAAGTTTAGTGACATGCAATTTGCTGTGAAAATTTTTAAAATTTAGTTTGCTAATTCTTTCAATTACTAATTATTTAAAACTTTTCAGTTTCTAGTTCTAGAACAATTCTGCAATCGAATAAATTGGGTTATTACTAAGTGATACAATTCTAGATTGGAAAGGTTGCAGATATTTTTCTAATAGTACTTACGTTCTCTAGTGAATCATTTTGCAGCTGCGTTTTTAGTACTATTCTCTAATAGAAATATTTGCGGTGTTGATATGCATTAGTAGGATTTTTGCATTTAGTTCAGAGACATGAGAAGCTTAGCGCAGGGTAGCAATATATGGCAATACGTGTTCAACCATTTTCGGACTGAAAATATTATGACCATAATGCAAATTTTCAACTACTATTCAGTTCTGATTTATTTATTTTTATGTTTATTTATTTGTTTATTTAACGATGTCCTATTTCTACTGCTATGGCTAATTATCGTCGCTAAGGAGCAATACAGGAAATTATCCAGGAAATTTTGCCATTATGGATTTCGATACATCCATATCGGGATATTTAGCGGGCACGTACAACTTAATAGTACACGGAATCGCCAGCTTCAATTCAAAGTATCAAAATATAGAAAAAAATGTTTAATAAATGCGCAATTTGAATTTTCTTATATTCCAATGCTAAATGTTTTCCTAAAACTATTTTTTATCATACCTGCATCACAATCTTTGGTCATTGATCTAATTTTCATTCCAAAATGCCATATTTCTAGCATGGAGTGTTTTAGGATTGCCTAGTAACAATACATTTATTGACTGACCACGATCGACAATAAACATCAGACAGTAGTATTTTGTATTTAAATAAATTATACATGTACATTTACAATTGGTGGAAATCCAAAAACCTGAAACCAGAAGCTCCATACTTCTTATTATTGGTTATTTGAAAATTTGCAGTTTCAACCATCAGAATTTCGTTGATGACAGTGAAGTCCATAGCAGATGCAATTGATGCAACCAATGCCAACCCTCCACGATTAAAAATATACAGGGTATTCCTTAATGTCGTGCTAATATTTAAGGGTGTAATTCCTCAGGTCATTTTATAAAGAAAGTTTCATATGAACATATATGCGCAACGGCTTAAATTTTTTGCTACAGGGTGTTGAAATATTTTTATAATTCGTTATTTTTTTCAATATGATTAATTAATTACACCCTTAAATATTGGCAGGTCATTAAGGAACACCCTGCATATGTTATTAATGTTGTAAGATTGTTATATAAAAAACTTAAGATTTAATGTTTTTTCAATGACTAAAATATTTAGATTATTAAAAAAATATATATAACATTTTTTATATATTTTCCAACACCATCTTAATTATTCTATAAAAATTTAAATATCATGGAGTAACCGACATTTGCTATATTTTTTTTTACATTTTGAAAATTAACGATGTTTGTGATAAATTATATTAAATTATAAAAACTTTACATATTTTTTTTATACCCCTCTTAGATGACAATCATATATGATAGTAAAACGCTGAGTAAGTTTAAGTTAACAATAAAAATATTCGGAACTATAATAGGCAACAACTGATTACAATTCTGCTCACGCATATGTGATTTAATTTCAGATTGTGTATGGCCCAGATGTATCGACCCAGTTTTTTCATTCCAAAAACGAAGTATTGACCACGTGCAAAGGTCCCCAATACAATACTACGTGCCACGTATTTTTGCACTATTTTATCTGATTGCCGCCCTTTGTAAGCCACGCAAAGTCCATCTAAGACCTGGCAGAACTGGTAAAAGGGCTCCGCACACAATTTAGACTCCGATCCTTAAATGTCTGCGGGTGTGTCCTGAAAACCTCTCATAAATTATCCATTACCGGCGCCCAAAGAGAGGATCGATAAGACCTTATCTTCAAAGATAGCAATACATTTATTGCGTGAAAAATAATGAACGTACGCCAATGTGTGCGTCCATTAAACGGGGTGATGATTCCATGCACATAATGGGACAAGTGCTCGGTCGATGGCGTCCACTTTACATGACATTGTCTGCTGTCTAGTTGTTCTGTGGAGAAAGTAAGGTGCTCTAACCTATGCCGACACTGGTAAATTGGAGTGTGAAAACATACGCGATGAGCAGCTTTTTTCCAGTTATAATTTTTGTAATTGTCATCTTATAAATAACATTATTTATTTTTATTTAATCATTTTTTCTCACAATCGATGCATTCAAAAATACCTATATGTAAACAATGTTCCATTTCTAGACCAATATTGACCAATATTGATTAATATTGACCAAAAGGTCATTATTTGCTTCATATTGTACTTTGTATTGAACTGAATTGATATATTAATATTTCTGTGTTTGAACTATAATTAGAATATGGTTATCGTATTCAGAGAAATAAAAATATAACAAATTTGAACTTTGACTATCGAAATGTCAAAGATCGAGCTGAATTAAAGAAAACTCAACTATAACTTAAGAGACATACAGTGTTATTCATAAAAATTGAAACCGTAGTTTAGCGGTGATTTAGCGGGGTTTTACAAACGGTTAATAAGGTTACTAAGATTAAACCACCGTTAAACCGCGCCTTAATTTTTTATTAATATCACTGATAGTAATAGATAACCTAGATAGTATGGGCAATAACATAGCGCTTATTGCAATATAAAAATAAGTAAATGACCAATCAATTCTTAGACTTAATGGAATAGAGAAGAACGTACTAAAACACAGATAGAAACACTACAATACTGCCAACAAAGAAACTAAAAGACGAATTAGAAAAGAGAAAAGCGTGCATTTTTCGTCCTTTCTCTCCAATACTCCACCTTTAGTATTGATGTTCTTGTTCGTTCATGAATACCACCTTGGCCCTGACCAACTCAGTGAAGACGGCGTGTACAGTCCTTCGACCTTAACTAGTTGGCGGTGCGGCACCACGTAATTTATTTACAAGGCGTAGGGTGAACTCGGAAATAGTTTCTAATTAAACTATTACTACTAATTTGAATTACGAAAAATATCCTGTCACAAACGTAAATTTATTTAACCAAAAATAATTGACGTGGTGGTCGTACAAAATACAATTAATCGGTATGTCGACAAAACAAAGATTAGCGTTGGGTGGTCTAATCCCTCGACTCAATTTTCCCCAAACTAGCTGACCCTTAACGAATGTTCGCGAGAGATAGAAGAACTCCGAAAATGAAAGGGGAGAAATTAGTCCTAGTTTAATTAGGAGCGTCCTAATTCACAGGAAGTTACGGATGCCACTAAGAGCCGTTGGAAAGATAGAGAAAGTAAATGGAGAAATACTTATATTGACCTTATGACTTATATTATTATACTTATATTATGACTATAATTTGACTTATATTATTATTGATTATATAGATTGATATAAGAGTCCACGAGGCTCAGGATATACAGAGTGCATATAAACTTTCATGCCAACCGAAAATCCCACATACTAGACGTCATTTTATGTCAATTTAACCTAAATTACCGTAAAACAAAAATGCTTCCTTAGGGATTTAGATCCCTTAGAAAAGTACAATGATTAAGCTGCTAATGACATTTACAGATATTTACAAATGTCAAATTATTTTGATTTTAAAAGTTATTGTTGTTAGTGTATTAGTGTAGTATTAGAAACGTAAAATAAGTCTAAAGGTGGATGCAAGATCATCCTGGAAAGAGAACGGAACAGGAACAGGAAAGTTAAATTATACCATTCATTTGTAACCATGTACAACAAATTCCCCAGCAACGAAACGGGAACGGGAATTTGATGTGCATGGTTACATGTGTATGGGACGATATAACTTTTCGTTCCCGTTCCGTTCTTATTCCCGGTTGATTTTGAATCCGCCTTAACTATTCAAAATGGTTAACTTTTCTAAAGAAGAATATGCTGATATGCATTTAACCTATGGGAAGTACAATATTATACTCGTGCAGCATTATATTGTAGTGCACGAGCACGGTATTTCCAAACAGAAAGACATAGAATTTTCAAACAGAAGACATACCTGTACAAATTTATAGCCCTACACCAAAGACTGAAAGAACCGGTGCTCAGTATTTAATAAAAATTCTGAAACTGGTAGACACCTTGATGTTACAAAGAAATACGACGATGATATTTTGGTCGATATAGACCAGAATCCTGGGATTAACGTCAGCTGCTATGACTATATATATATATATATATATATATATAGACTATATATATATATATATATATATATATATATATATATATATATCCTACCACCAGTCCGGCATCCGCATCAAGAAAATTTACATTTAATCTGGCATCCACCGTAAAGTGGCCTCCGTATACGGATGCCACTTTACATCTCCATGTTCTGACTGTTAGCGTGATCAGGGAACACTTGGGAGTGATTCATATTTTTCGTCTGGAGGTCAGGTTGGAGGCGAAATAAAAGTAAATAAAAGTACCTAGTTCAACCAATATTCCACCATGAGCGCTGTGATCGCGGTGTATATCGCCAGAGTATACTTTTACACTTTTATACGTTTTATCTTTTGGCTTATGTGGCATCCGACCAAATCTCGGCCATTTAACCTCCATTCTCATTTTCGCAAGACGAGACGCGTGCTCTACACTACTTGACCACACGTGAGCTGTAAGTTTTTGTGAATTTTATAGTGATTAGTGATTAGTGATTATCATCCTGTCCTGTCACTCCTTTATGTGATTGTATTAGGTGACTAGATAAATTGCAATGTCTGTGGTAAGTACCTATTTGCCAATTAATTTGCCTTTCAACTTTTACAATGCGACAATTTAATATGGAACTTTGTATAATATGTAACAGCAGAAGTCAAGTACGCAAAAGCTTCAAACTGAGACCTTTCTATTAGAAATAAGGACTGCGTAAACAATTTTTTGCGGATTCTTTCCTATTTATTAGTTTGGTCACTGCACATTACCGGTATTCATAACATATTTATTTACCCTATCGAAAACGCTGACGGAGCACACAAAAATCGGCACCGCGCTCGTCGCGTGAGATATACGGATGATCCCTAGCGTGAGTCAGCGCAGAGACAACTGGTAATATACAATTGCCATCAATAAATTATTACTTTTTTTGTGGTGCATATCTGCAGTCAACATAGTAATAATGTATCGGACTGAAAATTTTACATTTAGCTTATAAAGTTTTCTTTTTCTTTAGTTTGTGTACCCGTTGCCCAAATGGACAAAACTACTGGTTTGTAGATTTTTTTTGTAGAAAGCAATATAATTTTAGAATAATTTGCATGGCATATAATAAATACAGGACATCTTTAAAACGAATATAAAAATTTCAGCGTTTTATAATACGAGGCTATCACTTAAAAAAAATCGTATGTGAAATATTGCGTTGGCGCACTCTTGGGGATTAATGGGTTAATTGTGTTGGTGTACTCACCATATTAAAATTAAATTTTGTATTTTTAAATTTTTATTAAAACAGATTTTGATGCGAGATATTTTTTTTATTCGATTTATGCGGTATACGAATAGATTGAGTAAATTAGAATTAAGTAAATTGTATTTTAGGTAATAAGTTAAATTTAAATTATCAGGTGAATTTGCTATAAAAAAAAGTTTTGCGATCGTTTTGTTAAGTGCCTATTGTGTCAGTATGGGAATTTACTCCAGATTATTATTGTGTACGAGTTTATTTCTTTATTTTGGGGATTGTATTTCTCCACATTAGGACAGCCGCGAAATTGTGTATTGCTTACAATACATAAAATTTTATTATTTTATTTAGTAAATTAATAATGTTAAAAATTATCTTAATTTCATTATCAATATTCGAATTCATTTTACGGTAACCAAAGTGGGGACTTGGGGCAAAAAAAGTAGATAAGAACCCATAAAAACGTAACAGGGTACGCGAGCTGCGGAAGCGGCCCTTAAAAATTCTGCCGCAGAACCATTAAATAACCCCCAACGTGTCGTTATATATGTCATCGCCAAGCTTAAACCGCGCGTTTAAGTCCGGCGTATGCGAAAAATCTAGCGGCGGCCGTTTCGGCTGTGTGAATACTCCCTATGCTTTGCACGAGATCATGTGTCGAGACGGTGCGTCAGGCGGTGCGCCGCTCGCTGAAACCGCCTCGTGTGTAAGTAGGCTAACAGTACCAGGCAGGCGCAACGTAGGCAATGGAACTTATAGAAAATACATATTTATTTTATTTCAATAAGGCGCAAATTATTTTTAAAAAAATTATAAAATATAAAAAACTCTTTCATAAGTCAATTCTAGCATTCGTCCGTTAAAAAAACTCGGGTTGTTTTTTAAATTTGGACTCATACTATCAACACTGACTTGTGGAACTCGTTGTTTAATGTTCTATTAAAAGAAAGAAATACTGCTCAGTATTAAATATGAAAATAGCTGCAGAATGTTCGTAACTACTTTTCAGTTATGTTAAATTCTCTGTGCCTCTTACTTTTACAGCTCAGTCGCGGCAGAAAAATTCTGGATTTGGCTCGAACTGAGCGACCGGAGTTATGGGCTCCGGACTACGAATCAACCAAAGAAACAATTTATTCTGAACGAGACTTAGTGTTAAAAAATGGTAACTAGCTATCACCTTAAATATATTTTTTATTGACAAAAAAATATTTGATGTCATGTTGTATGCTGACTGGTTGAGTTTTGAAAATACTTGCATTATTGTCTTCTTTTGCCATTTTTGATCCCAAGTGAAAACTATTTTATTTTGATAAAATCACTTTAGTTAATAACAAAAACCGGGAAGGTCACGAAGGCTCCCATGTGTTCTATCGTTTCCCGAGGCAAATTTTTTCGAATTGAATAAATAATACCTAATATAATGATAATAATAATATATAATGTAAATGAAAAATCTTAAGAAACATTGATTCTGGAGCCTTTATTATCAGTATAAAAAACATTTGAATAAAAGTTTAATGACTATTTATTTGCCACGATTTCACAATTATCAATATTATTTCTGATACATAATAAAGGGTCCAGAATCAATGTTCCATATACAATGCTCCATATACAGCGTCCGGCAGGAAGTTCGACACATGGAAAAATGATTTCATGATTTCATGTTTTCAACTAATCACCCAAGTGAAATGATCTTCTTGCGTAGACGGGGTATTATAAAAAAAATGTAAAATGACTGAAGAGCAATAACAACTGTTATTAATAATATGCAAATATGATAATATTTGGAAAAATTATTTCGAACTGACAGACGGTTTAATATACGAAATTAGGACCACCTACGATCAAAATATATTCTTTTGCGTTTTCCTTTTACTGGGTTATTTCAAGTCATTTTACTATTTTTTATAAAATCATTTATACGCAATGAGATCATTTCACTTCGGTGATAGCTAATATAGCTGATATTATTGTAATATAGATAGCTGATAGTTATTTATAGACATATTTCTGGTATTTCCCGTTCTGTGCATTATTTATATAAAAATGGTGTTTTGTGAAAATTACATTAGCAAATGATTAACTTAAGACTATCAAAATAATAGTCGATATATCAAAAACATATCGACCAGATCATTATTATTGTTAACATTTTATATTTCATATATTTCATAACAGCTATTTTGGTAGTCACAAGTTAATAAACTGTAAATGTCACTATGACAAAACACCAGACACCCAGGAGATATGTTTTTATAAAATAATGTACAGGACCAGTTCATAATAGTATATAACGCCATTAGGCCGATATGTAGCAAATAACAGGCGCGGGTCGAAGTTTGTAAACCGAGGCGAAGCGGAGCGCAGCCGAGGTTTATATTCAACCAAGCCTGTTATTTGCATATCGGCCGTATATTGTTCGATACTTTTTGTAATACCTAAATTACAAAAACTGGTCAATTTAGCAATATTAAATTTCTAAATTAATAAACTAGTTATCCAGGCGCAATTTGATACCATAGCAACATCAACTGTTCAAATACAAACAAACAAATCAAAGTGAAATTAGAAAAATAATGTCAGATGTGCAAAGTTCTTCGTTTTGTGGTATCCCCGAAGATGTACTAAATGAAGCAAATGCTGCCACAATCGATTTACTTCCCCAAAAAAGCAGCAGCTGGTATGAGAAAGAATATGAAGACTTTATTGCTCATAAATTTGCGTTGTCATTTAAATAACGTCCACGGCCGTTATTATAACGGCCAAGGCCTTTACGCCTGTCATATCGATCAAGCAGACAGTACTGATAAATGTCAATAACACAGAGGTATTACAAAAATATAAAATATATATATATATATATAAAAGTATGCATTTTTTACAGCGCATCTCTTGACAGTGATCCCAAAACCTATAGATAAGGATGGACACAAATGTAATATAAGCGAAATGGAAAATACACTTATTGTGCAAAATAGCAAGGTACGAATCAAAAAGTTAATTGTGTTTTATCAACCTCTCTATTTAGCACAAATTCCATTTATTAAATCTAATATGTGTGGCGTTGTGAATATCTTTCCAGAAACTGGAAGAAAGGAATACGGAAACCAATAACAATTTGGAATATAATCAATCTCCACACTGGAACTCTGATGCCGATCTTATTGAAGAGAGTGAGGACAGTGGCTCTGAGTACGTTCCTGACAGTCCAGAAAGCTCAGGCGATAATCAGGATTGTGAGGTAATTTGATAAAGTCGTTTAAAGGCACCCTAAAAACTCAAATTTCTGATTTAGATTTTGAAAATATTACTTTTTACACTTTTTACTGTTTCAGTCAACTGAGGAAGATACTTGCTCAGAAGAAATAGAAGTTATGCCTCCCTTGCACTTTATTGATGATAACTCTGACCATGAAATATTTACATCGACTACCATTCAAAGACCTTCTGCCTCATCGAGAACAAAAAGGATCAGACAGAAAAATTATTGCATCTACTGCGAAGACGCTGTTACTAATTTTTCACGGCACATTGAAAGAAATCATACCAGAGAGATTGAGGTTCAGAAAATCATGGCAAAACCAAAGAATAGTAAAGAACGAAAAGACCTATTCACTCGACTAAGAAACCAAGGAAGTTTTTTGGAAAATTCAAATGGCTGTAAGAAGCCAATGAAGATGCCTTCCACTTTTGATCCCAATAATTACTTGCCTTGTACTAACTGCTATGGGTTCTATGCAAGAAAGCAGCTATGGAGACATAGAAAAAGATGCGGAAAAAGTTATGGCAAGAAGGGCGCTCATCAAACCGAAGGTCAAAATTTACTTTTGAGAAATCGCAAGGTTGATCAGCAACTGAAAGAACAAGTTTTCCCACGTATGAGGGCAGATAACATTTCCTTAGTGGCAAAAAGTGATACCCTAATTTGCGCATTCGGTGCTCGATATCTGAGGATTCATAGAGAAAAACATTGTATCAATGTTACTTCCCGTAAAATGAGAGAACTCGCTAAACTACTAATTCAACTTAGAAAGCTCGACTCCTTAATAACGGATATGTTTTCAACTTTACGCCCTCAATTTTACGACAAAATGGTTGAGGCAACAAAGTACGTGGCCAGATACGACCCCAACAAATGTATATTCCTGTCTCCTACTTACGCCATGAATATAAGTACATCCATTAAACAGTGTTGTGATTTGGCCATTATGTTTGCATTAAAAAAGGAAACTACAGTTTCTACTGCGGAGATGGAGTCAGATTTGAAAACAATTATTAGATTAATTGACACCAACTGGAGATATGATATTTCGAATCAAGCGGCTGATGATTTAAACATGAAAACCTGGAACAAGCTCACCATAGTTCCTCTTGCAAGTGATATTAAGATGTTAAAAGATTACCAGGTGGAAAAATCGGAAGAAGCCTTTAAGAATCTGTCAAATGACAACAATAATGTCGTCGATTTTTTGACACTTACAGAGACAGTCTTTTGCAGAGTTATACTTCTGAACCGGAAGAGACCAGGAGAACTCCAAAGAATGACTCTACATGTATACGAGACTTCAGGCAATAAGGACAAGCATAGTTATGAAGAGTTTAATATAGCTGTGTCTGTGACTGAAAATATTTTAATGAAACGGTTTAAACGAGTGGTGATTAAAGGAAAAAGAAACCGTGGAGTTCCTGTGTTATTCGGCCTGGATGTTCAAGAGCATATTAGGCTTCTCACAAGCGTACGGAGCAATTTTGTTCCAGCCAATAATCACTATCTTTTTGGCAAACCAAACTTTAACTCTCCAATATACGGATACAAGGTTCTACAGAAGTACACAAAGCTGTGTGGAGCAAAAAATCCGACTGCAATTACCTGTACGAAGTTAAGAAAACATCTCGCTACACTGACGCAATTGCTGAATATGAACGATACTGACATGGAACAGTTGGCCACATTTATGGGCCACACTCTTGGGGTTCACAAAAACTCGTACAGATTACCCGATGATGTTTATCAAACAGCCAAGCTATCAAAACTATTATTGTTAATGGAAAAAGGCGAAGTAGATCGTTTCAGAGGAAAGTCATTAGACGAAATAAACTTGGACGATGAGATGGAAGCTGACAGTGACGGTGCTGAGCCTGACAATATAGGCTATGAAGAGCTCCAAGATGAGGTATCTGCGATTCTGCCACAACATTCATCCAATAGAAGTGTGGGTACAAGCCGACCCAAGAAAAGAGTTCTTATCCCTTGGACCCCTGAACAGAAGAAAGTTGTTACTACTTTCTTCAAAGACCATATAAAAAATAAAAGGGCTGCCAAAAGGGCTGAATGTGAAAAGCTGATTGAGATTAATTCACAGTTACTTCATAATAAGGATTGGCTTAAGATTAAAGTGTTTGTACAGAATCAGTATTCCAAGTAATTTAATTTACTGTAAAATTAATAAGTTACGAGTAATAAATAAGTGTAAGTACGAATTTTGTTGTGTTTGAAGAGTTTTTTCTCCTTACAAACGTTTATAACCTGCTTTCTTCTTAGCTATCTTTTCGGATTGGCAACATTGCGTACATTACGTGGCAATGACCATTGTTTTCGTTCATTTAAGAAGTATTAATCCTACGAATAATACATGGGTATGGTATGGACTGACATTAACATCAATATTTATGACCTATAATTATAAATAATGATACTTTATAAATAATAAACTAACTTTTCGGTTCAAATGTACAAATTCAGAAATTCGCAACACATTTTTTCCCCTCTAAAAAACTATTATATAATTTTATTAAACATTTTTTAAGTTAGTATTACAAGACCAGCCTGCTTTACATTAACGGTCTTCATTTGGGTGTGGTGTGTTGATTACCAAGTACAATTTCACGAGTTAGGCCGAACACGCTCCTCAGGGCATTGATTATAGGGTGGGACGTCACATCAGCGAAAGAATGAAAACGGATATTCATCGGAAGCCAAATAGAAGCAATTATGAAAGGAAGTCACTTTGATGGTAAGATAAATGCGGCCAACTATAAAAACGTATATTTAAAAAAAAAAAACAACAACAAAATCTTAGTGGTAAACTATCATGTGTCCCCAAAATGAGACATATTCATCAACAAAAAATGAGAAATTCGTTCTGCTTGTGCAGGATGCCAGAATGCACCTATTGTAAACGGATGCCAGAATGATAGCGTGATGTATATATATATATATATATATATATATATATATATATATATAAGACTCGCTGCTATGTATTCTAGCATTTACAAATCTTTCTAAGGCTCTTGATCCCTTAGGAACCATCTTTGGATTAAGGTAAATTAGGTTAAATCGACATACATTGGCGTCTAGTATGTGGGATATCCGTTTGGCAGGAGAGTTTCTGGACACCCTGTATAATAAATTTTATAAATACAAGTTGGTTTACGTCATTGATTGCGGGTTCCTATCGGTCAGTTCCGTTCAATGCACGAGTCAGACTTCTAACCGTAAAAGTATCGAACCGTGTAAAAATCTCATGTCATTTACATCATAGTCATTTACACGTGTTTCATCTTATGTTCAGTGAGAAGTCCACACCACCGCACCCATCCAGTCCTGACTCCCGTCCGTCCCTCTGTCTGTGAAGCTCAGAGTGGCTAGTGTGTGAAAAGCCATCCAGTGAGTAGTTTCCGAAGTGATGAAGTTAACAGTATCAACGTATTCGGAGGGGATGTGGGGTTGTAATCCATAACGGAAAACCCGCAAGAAACGGCCTAAAGATTTGTGGAACGCGATATTAGCACCACCCGTGAAACAAAGAAGGCTTGCCTTATCGAAAGGTCTAGGCGGCTGACATGTGTGGTATTCTGAGGTCGTTTTGATAGTCCTTGACTGATAGTGGTAGGACCACAAACCACAAGGGCCACTCAAACCACAAATCACGCGTTACAGGTGGTCACAATTCCGGTATCTCACCAATTTTGTCTCTGACAAACTCAAGGACCTACCGAGTAATGCTATGTGTGTTTGCCACCTCAAAAATCGATATTAGGAGGGAGATTAAATTAATTTTCGCCCCAAATCTCTATCGTAGGCAACCTCGCGATCTCGGTCGTACACACAAAATATATGATCTTCAAGATCAAACCGATTAAACTGAACAAAACAAACAGTATTGACTTTCAACACACGTTTCAACGTTTGAACATACATAGAAAAATAAATGTGTAGTAATGGACGAGCAAAAATTGTGATATATTTTAATGATAGCAACGCATTCCTGGAAAGAAATAGACTGAATGACACATGAAACAATTCTAGACCTTTTTTTAAATTTAGCATTAAAAAATGCAGTAAAGTCATCAGATTTTCACAATTCAGCCAACATCAATCAATGAGTGAGTGTGAACTAACATTAAGGTAGACGAGGGCACATCTATAAAAAAACTAAGATGCATAGGCAATGGGGCCTGACAATTTTCACGTAAAATAGATTAAACAGTCAGATAATCCAAGCATAAATATAATAATATGTTATATGACACTAAAAGTATACCTTCTCTGTGGTTTTGTAACCTGTGGTTTTGTCAACATAAAACATATATAAATAAACATTACCAATATTAGGGATAAATGCATATTTTCAACATTTTTGACTTAAATGCATATTTTCAACATTTCAGGTCCAAAATGCATATTTTGGTAGGTAGGGTACTTAATACTTTCTTGGAAATTTGCAAATATGCAGCTCCTGAAAACTGAAACTGAACTATTTGAAGGGCGAAAGCCTTAAATACCAACGTACATAATTGTCAACTAATGTATTACTGATACATATAAGAAAATCTGCATATCTTGGAAGTCAATTCTTCTTCTTACGTTGCCATCTCTAGTTAGAGGTTGGCGACCAATAATTTGAACTGCTCAAAGTCAATTATGGACCCAAAATTTTACGATCTAGATTTGACTAAAGGACTTTATACCTGTTTTATGAATGGTGTTATCCTGCTACCCTTTATACATGATTTAAGTTGTTATTTATTCATTCTGTTGCTACTTGAACTAGGTTTTGTTCACTTCGTACGCTATTTTGTAAATTTATTGAAAATATCAACATGCCAAAGAATAATTGGTCCAAAAGTGCAACATTAAGTAATTTTGTAAAGGAATTAGAAGACTTTTAAACCGATGGAAGCATTTTACCATGTAAATATTGAGAAATTCCGGTATCCGCCAAACGTGTGAACAACAAAATAATGAAGAAAAGAACTCATCATAATGCTCTAATTAGTACAGCAATACAACGATCTAGACCCAACATGTCAACATTCAACAATGAGTTGTGCAAAGCTTTTGTCTCGGCAGATATTCCATTGAGCAAATTAAAAAATAAACATCGAGTAGGATTTTTGGAGAAGTACACAGCACACAAAATTTCTGATGAATGAACTTTAAGAAAAAACTACGTGCCCCATTTATTCCAATCTACATTGAAAATACTGCAAGACAAGGCTAAAGGAAGGAAAATTAGGATTTCCCTTGATGAAACCACTGAGTTAGAGCAAAGGTGTGTAGCCAATTTTGTATATGGAATTCTTGGAGATGAGGCCGAAAGTTCCAAATCATATTTAGTTAATTTAAAAGTTTTGGATAAGATAAGAACGACGAACGATTTTTTAACGAATCACTGAATATATTGTGTCCTAGTGATATCATATATGAAAACGTTCTCGTAACTTGTACAGATGCTACCCCATATATGTGCAAAGCAATGAGAGGGCTGAAAGTATTGTACCCAAATATGATTCATGTAACATGTGCTGCACATGGACTACATCGACTCTCAGAATATATAAAATGTACATTCCCTACTGTTAATTCTCTAATATCTTCAATGAAAAAAATATTTTTGAAAGCTCCTAGCCGAGTGCAACGTTTCCCAGAAAATGTTCCCGCTGTTGCACTACGTCCAGCACCAATTGTGACAAGATGGGGCACGTGGATTAATGCTGCAATATACTACGCTGACAATTTTGGGAAAATTAAAAAAATTGTAGAAAAGTTAGATCCGGAAGAAAGTCAAAGTATTGGAGACGTACAGAAACTATTCTCCTCCGACAAAAACATTTGTGAGGATCTTATATACATTTGCTCTAACTTTTCATATGTTGCACAAGCCATCACCAAATTAGAAAAGAAAGGAATGGAACTAATTGAAAGTGTAAATATTATTGAGAGTATTGAAGTAAGTTTGAAAAATCTCACAAACAAGGAGTTTTACAACAAAATAAATTAAGTGCTTTTAAAAAATAATGGATACCAAGAATTAAAAATATTAAGCGGTATATTAAATAATTCTCAAAAATTAAGTGAAGAATCAAATTTTAGCATTAGCGACGTTTCTTCCTTAAAATATGTTCCTATTGTTTCGTGTGATGTGGAGAGAATATTTTCATGTTATAAAAACATGCTTGCCGACAACCGAAGAAAATTTTTATTTAATAATTTGTCAAATTATGTAATTGTCAAATGCAATTCAAATTCTTTATAATTAGACGAAAAACTGTATTTTTTGTATTAGAAGATTTGTATCGTGTTTTGTAATATGTAAACATTTGTATTGCATGATTAAATTGAGTGCCAATAAATAGGTATAAAATGGTAATTTGTGTTTTTCTTGCATATTTAAGGGCATATTTTCAACATTTTTAGTGCATATAAGTGCGTATATTCAACATTTTTAAGTGCATATTTAAGTGCATATTTTCAATATTTGTAGTGCATTTTGCATGCATATTTTGGGATTTTTTAGTGAATAACTATCCTAAGCCTAGTTATTACACTTCCCTACTGCAGTTTTGTAAAATTCCATGCTTCGGATGTTGTCACCGGGGAATAGTGCATTACAGTTATGAACTTTGTATGGCTTTAATATATTTTATAATTATCGGTTTATGTGTTTATGAGTATCAAACTGAGTTGCAATGTTTCACGAACTTTGGGTGAGATTCTCTACTAGACTCGCATAAATCAAAATATCCCGTGCTTCATTATGATGTATAACAACGATAAGTTTTTTAGTAATTTGCAGAATCAAATCCATTTTCTTTTTCAAAATTACTTACTAAACCGCCTTGATTATGTGTACAGTTGGAATTGGTCGTTTTTCAAATGCTACAATAAATTAATTAATAATATCACGCAGGGAATGACCAGCATTTGTATTTTTTCTTTTTTTCAATTTGAATTTTATCAAACCAATTTTTTTTTAGTAAAGACATATAATTTTATATTTAAAATTAATGGCATAAAGACATTATATGTTTTTTTAAATTCTGAAATCGTTCTTTATAAGAAGGAAAGTTATACATATCCTTGATCATATACACATAATTCCCTAAGAAAATAAAATCATGGAAAAATTATATCCTATTAAGAAATACAAAGGAAAATAAACAAACTGAAAATAATAACTACATTTTAACACACCCGTTCATATACCCATTGAATTACCCTTACTGTTAGCATCGTTTACAGTTTTTTTAAAATAATTATTGCTTCTTATTTTACACATATTTTTAAATTAAAAAATCGAATCTTACATGAATGTAGTAAGTTTTCAACAAAAATTGGTACAAATATTAAAAGCTATCAGCACATATCCTCAAAAATGTTGAACATACGGAAAAATTTGCCGCTTTGTCAGAAAGAAAATAAACTATTATTTTGCCGAGGATGTGAACCATTGATACAATTTTAAATCAAACAGCTCACAACATATAATATCGCTACTAACTTGTAAACAAAATTACATTAGTACACCTAGAATTTTTATGAGTATGAGTATTAAGGAGTAAAACCTGTGTTGACTATGAAACTCTCTACACGAATACTTTTGTTTCATCAAGAATCGCCAATTTGTCTTGAGGACCTCGCATGTAAAAAATGTGTAGGTTCATTTGAGTTCGCATACCAGTTTAAAATTAGATCAAGTGGCGTGTCTCGCGCAGATACTGTAGCTCAGAAATCTGCGGAGATTGGCAATTGTTTTCCCATAAGACCCACGGAGCCCTGCCAACCTGTATGTAGAAGCTCTCAAAGAGATCAAGGAGGGTCCTTAGTCAGTTCACGGTAACTTCAACCACGCAACGCTCTTATTTTAGAGTAGCATTATTGCCTTACAATTTCGAAGAAGATTGTATTATTTACTTAGTTACTAAGGTACAATACATCAACTGTGTGCATTATTCACTGCAGTTTTAATTAAACCTGCTTAAATCTATCATCTCTGTATTTTAAATTAATTTACTAACAAAACAAATACTTTCAATACACAAATTATTTAATAATGCTTAAAATGACCCCAGCAAAAACCCAAACAAAAGACAATAATAATTTCACTTTCCTCCATCAATCTCATTTCACTTTCAGGCCCAATTGAGTGAGCACGTCATCTTTCACTTCACGCCTCGTTGGTGGTTCAATTTCCGTGCGTGCCTCGACAATTTTTTTAGAAATCGGCGTTAATTGCCCGTGAAAGTGCGTTAATGTTTGCAGCGGCAACGCACAAAGCATCGCCTAGGTATTCATTGTCTCGAAATATCATTAATTCCGTGAGAAATGCAGGGCATCGTTGGATTTTGAGAACATTTTCAAACACCCACCGCATCCATCCGACACTATAAATATAACGTTTAAGTATGGCATAAATAAACTCTAATGTTTAATAACGTCGTCCTAGGCGAGATAAATAGTAGATAGTTTAATAAGTGAAGAAAGGTGGTCGTTTTCCAGTGAGTGTAAATGTTTAATTCACGAGCTGCAGCGCGGCGAGAGAGTGGATCAAATTTACACGAACTAGAAAACCCACATTTTCTTACGTGTTGTACACGCTATTGTGTTGTGTACTTTATGGAAAAATAAAATAATTAAATAAAAATTTGCCATCAAATTTTTTTTTTCTACGGCAGTGCGTAATCCAAGTTCTTTCGCACTGTACGCAGTGCAAGTAGAAGAAAGAAAGAAGAAAAAAGTTTATATGACACATTTCCGTAAAGTAATGCGATTTTTGTTGAACTCCAAAATTCACGCACATACAAAAAGCACAATTTTACGAACTTGTATAACTTGTATAAATAACTATTGTCACACCCGCTATATTATGTTCCATTTTAATTTTTGACTAAGAATGCTGTGGTTTCATTTTATAAAGTTTTACACATGAACACCAACAAAAATGATCTGCCAGTGAAAAAAATATTAAATGTCAAATTTCTAACAACGTTGCCTAATTCATATATTAAAGTAATTAAATTATTGCTTCAATCATTCAAGTGTGCTGGTTTATAGTAAACCAATCATCAACTATATTGCATATTATAATTTTACTGATTTGATTTTGTAAAATAAAAATAGCAAATAAATTCTGTACTCAATAGATACTCAATTTGATGGCAACATTGCCCACTGTCATAAAATATAACCGCTTTTTTTTAAATAATCCCTTTTTTTCAAGTCTAGTGACCTTTTACATTGGCCGACAATACTGTCTCCCTAACAGAGTTAACTTAACTAAAAATAAAAATGGAACAGGTTTTATGTAAGATTTTGTGTTGTTAACATGGTAACGAAACATCGCAACTAGTTAATAAACAATTTTCATTTTGCGAAGTGGATCAACATCAACCAAATGAAACGGTTGCATTGTAAAAATGTAGTTTCTACGAAGAAACCTATTGCTAAAATGGTAGTTTTTCTACTCCTATATGTATATTAGCATATTCTTTCTTGGACTACTATACATATATGTGGCCTATTGCAATGAACAATGTGGATATATTTTCATTCCCACACACGTGTGCGGATATGATATCCACCAATCAGAGAGATGGAAAATTGCAGAGCAACATGCTTATGTTTTTGTAAAAGATATTAATTCTAATATATTAAATGTATTGAATGATGAATGACATTCAAATGTGTCACACTGACATTTATTAGTAAATATCATTTACATAACATTGTTATTCGTTTTTGTCGTAGAAAAAGTAGTGTGTACAACTCGAGTGGATTGCCCATATCGCACTCGGAGGTTTGGCGCACTCCGCCTGCGGCGTCGTGCGCCAAACTCCACCTCGTGCGATATGGGCATCGTATCCACTCTAGTTGTACAAACTACTATTGTACAACTAGAGTGGATACGATGCCCATATCGCACGAGGTGGAGTTTGGCGCACGACGCCGCAGGCGGAGTGCGCCAAACCTCCGAGTGCGATATGGGCAATCCACTCGAGTTGTACACACTACTTTTTCTACGACAAAAACGAATAACAATGTTATGTAAATGGTATTTACTAATAAATGTCAGTGTGACACATTTGAATGTCATTCATCATTCAATACATTTAATATATTAGAATTAATATAATATAATATACTTTGCCTTCGACTTTTCCGGAAGTAATGATTTATATGTATCATTCGCGGACTGCCGAATATCGGGGGGTGTACAGCTTAATGATGAATCGCTTTCATTGGAAATCATAATTCAGCCCTGTAAAGATAATTGTAATAATGTCGATTTGACTTTTTGCTTATTAATTTGTCGTTGACAACTATGACAAATTTATGAAAAAACATGTTGCTCTGCAATTTTCCATCTCTCTGATTGGTGGATATCATATCCGCACACGTGTGTGGGAATGAAAATATATCCACATTGTTCATTGCAATAGGCCACATATATGTATAGTAGTCTATGAAAGAATATGCTAATATACATATAGGAGTAGAAAAAGTATATTTCTGGTTGTTTACGTCATGTCGAATTACAATTCTGAGCTGGAGCACAAAGAGGGAGCGATGATAGCTGCATTTTTTTTTAAATTTAACCCCTTTAAATAATTCACAATAAAAATTACAGTAAGTTTCAAATATTGGTTTTAAATATTCAAGTGTATTGCGTATCAGAACACGTTAACTGTAACGTGTAAGTTGTTTCATAGCATCATATTCAAATATCAAATGCTAGTATGTGAGAATTGCATTTTACAGTTGAATGTGATGTTGTCACATAACGAATCAGTTAGTCCACGCCAGATAATTTGTCACTTTTTCCATAAAACCGAAATCCCCCACTGATGGATTTGGACCAATGAGAATGCACCCCAAAATTGCAAGAGCGATATTGAACAATAAATCCATAAATCATATATTTATTCCTTTGATAACTGAAGCTGTCCGTCCACTAGCGGCAAAACGCGATGCGCCATGGTCAAGATCAGAGATTGCATAGGTAAATATACATAATGTTAAATTGGCAGTATATTTCAATAACATCATACTTAGAAATGTGCTTTGGAATAAGCAATCGCATTATTCAGAGACTTTCGTACTATCGTACGTCAATAAATTAGTATTCTCCGAGAAATGCATTTGTATTTCTCTGAGATTTCTGTTTTATGTGAAAAGTGACAAATTATCTGGCATGGACTATATTAACGTTTTATGATACGCAATACACCCACGTCGTGCGGTGTGTGCGCAAAATTAACAACGAGATATGAAGACTGCATACAGTGCAAAATGAAGTGTTAAACAATATTCCACCTGACATGAACATCGAGACAATGAATGAACTAAACAGAACCGGCGAAATTGAAAAATGGTGCTGCATGAAGTGCAGACACGTATTAATAACCTCAAATAAAAATACCGCGCAAATAGTAATCATTGACAAAAAGCAATATAATAACATGGATCAGTATGGAACAGAAATAACTAATAAAGAAGAGAAACCTAAAAAACCACTACATTACACTTAACAGATATTCCACAGATATTCATGTTATTATTATAATTAATATTATATTCAAAATAGAACCCCTACAAAATCAATGTCAGACGCCCACTCATCGATTACGCAAACAGATTCCACCTAAAATGAAGAACCCACAAGAAAACACGAATGGCAGGAAGATAGGATACTTGCCAGCAAAAACAACAGATTAAGAGAAAGCCCTAAGGACAGTATCAATGACAGCAAAATACCAACAATGGACAAAATGTATACAATTCCCCTAGCAAACAGGTTCCTCCCTCTCACTAACAATGATGAGGAAGAATGGAACGAAATAAACAAGGACGAAATCAAAACTCAAGCAATAGAACTGAAACCAGAACCGATATTTGTTACAGGGGTAAACTATATACAAGAATTCAGAAATGTATTGAATAATACTGTATCAGTAAACCAGTACCAACAGGCAACAATGAGAAACGGGCACGTTGTAAAAATAATGCCATCAAACGTAGAAAACTATAAGGTGATAAGGTAATACCTAATAAAACAAGACATCAGGCACTACACCTACCAACTAAAACACGAGAGAGCCTATCGAGTTGTACTTAGAGGCCTACACCACTCGGAAGACCCTAAAACAATAACTGAAGAACTTAATGCCCTAGGCCATAAGAGGTCAGAAGTATTATAAATGCAAGGCACAGAGCAACTAAAGAGCCATAGCCTATGTTCTACTTAGACCTGGAACCAGATAACAACAACATAGACATTTTCAACATCTATCAAACACATAAACAACCAAATAGTAACATTCAAAGCACCATACATAAAGAAAGAAGTTGTACAATGCCAACGTTGTCAAAGATTTGGGCACCCAAAAAAATTATGTAGGCGTATATTCAGATTTCAAATTAAATTCCAAAATTCACTCTCCAACCTTCACCACATTAAAGCTAGTGTACCACAAGGAAGTGTCTTAGGACCAAAATTGTATCTGATCTATACAACGATCTCCCGACCAGCCCGTGCAAAATGGCTAAAAACATGGAGAATTAAAGTGAACGAATCTAAAAGTACGCACATTAAATTCACACTACGCAGACAAACTTGTCCACCCGTACTTTTCAACAACAAAACCATACCGCAAACAACAGAAGTTAAATATCTCGGCATACACCTGGACCTCAGACTGACGTGGAGAACACATATATGGACCAAACGCAAACAACTCAACCTCAAAATCCGTAAATATTACTGCATCATTGGAAAAAAACTCTCAGTTGTCGGCTGAAAATAAAATACTAATTTACAAAACCATAATCAAACCAATACGGACCATCGGCATCGAACTATGCGGAACAGCTAGCACAACAAACATTGAGATCCTAGAAAGGTTCCAGTCCAAAGCCCTAAGGACCATATTGGATATCCCATTCTATATACGGAATAAATTCATCTACAAAGACCTTCGCATTAACACAGTGAAAGAGGAAATAAGAAAATACGGTAAAAAATATATGGAACTACTGAATCAACACCCTAACAATCTCGCCTAAAGCCTACTGGACAATAGTGCAACGAACTATAACAGGCTTAACAGACATAGCATCTTAAACTTATGTGATAGATTTTAACCCCTTCATCACTTGAACTAGCCTCCTTTAGGTGGCAGTAACTCCCACCCCGAACAAAGTCATATAATGTTAATAATTGTTCTAGGAACAGATTGTAACTGTGCGGAAATAAAGAAATTTAAAAAAATTAAAAAATACACCTGAATAATATATTAATTATATTGATTGGCACAATAGCATGATACTAAGCTGAAAAATACAATGATGAAAACTTTGTGCTGATTAGTATTTGTGCCAGTCAAGTGAAGGAAAAGTTCTTCGTATTTTTTTAAGTTTAATAATATGTTCTATAATAAGATACATGAAATATAAAAGACAACGGATTAATAAGCCTGTACAAGAGCATTTCGACATTCATGTAACTGTATGACTTTTTGTACGAAACAAATTTATCAGTACCTCTGATTGTAAAACGAAATTGAATGTTTTATTGTTTTTATTAGTAAATATACTTACACTTTCACTTTGTTCATATTTGATATGGAGTACTTTTATTTTGGTGCTAATTAATGTACACTTGCATGGGTGCGATTGCTGCCAGACGGAACATCTTTTTTGATGCTTATGTCATGTGAAAGCTTGCCTGTGGCTAACCTAATAGCCAAATCGTCCGTGAATTTTACGCAAATAAAAAATAACGGACGTCGCTCTTGGCAATCTCATTAGTAGCACGTCGAGCCAAGGTTTGTAACGAGGGTTATCAATTTTGAATAATGAAAATAGATTAGATCGTGATGACAAAATTTAAAAATTATAATAATTCTCTTACAAATATACAAAGTGGCGTTTTCTGTAACGTTGTGTGAAAATTCCATTGAAGAAGATATTGCGGCACTAAATAGATGGAATCACGTCCGCCTGCCCATGAATGTTTTATGTTTGAATGTTTGTTTGTCTGAATCTTTATGTCCGTATATTTATATGTAAGTTTGTATGTTTGCATTTCTGTGTTTTTGTATATTTGTGTGTATGTTTATGTATGTTAATATGTTTAATACTTGTTTGTTTATTTGTATGTTTTCATGTTTGCATGTTTGTATGTTTGAATTTTTATATTGTATGTTTATGTCTCTGTGTGTGTGTTTTATAAATGTTTATAAACAAAATCGGACGAATAAATAACAATTAAAAACTAAATTTGTCCATTTTATTAAAATTGCAGTCAGGGGCGGACTGGCCATGTGGGCATTTGGACAACGTGGCAAATTCCACATGGGACGTATACAAATTGGGCCGTTTTCCAAATTAAACCGTACACGAAATGAAGCGTATGGATGCAAAACCGGGCTAGTTTTGAGATAAATTGAAAAATCCTACCTACCAAGACATAAAAAGCTAACCAATCAACTTGATTTTCAGAAATTTTCTGTTTATTATTTTGATAAGGTGGGTGCTTCAATCAGAAATGTCTGATTTATTACTAAAACGATTTTTTGTTTAAAAAATTACATATTCCCGGTGTTGCAGTTGAGACTTGCAAAAGATTTTTCTGATACACCATCAAGATTCTTTTGAATACTGTAGAATTCACATGACATTCACATCTTTATACGCTGATTTTCCAGATGCCCTCTTAAAATTTATAACGATTTTTTGTTATGCCTTCTTCATTTTTTTTAACACGCCAGAATTTCTATGATTTATTTATCTGCTATTCCAACTTTTATGATTTTTAATATTCTTTCAGATTATTTTTTAACACTGTAGAATTTACATCCTTTATTTATACATAAGAATCTTGCTATCTCTATACATTCGGATTTCCACAATTTCTCAGATTAGATTTCTGGAAATGTGTTCAATACTGCAGAATTTCCATGATTTCCTTAAATACTAATCGAATTTCCATGATTTTTCTGGAATTTTTATGAAACTTTTATACAGTTTGAGAATTTTTGACTTAAGCTACAAATACATAATACATAACATAATTTATATAATACAATACATAATTTGAAATGTGATAACTGTAAAAAAATATTTTAAATAATGGGCAAAAGAAAGCGATATAGAAATTTGAATGCAAACTTTTTGTTTTCTTCATAACTTGTTTTAAATAATTTCAGATTTTTTATGAAAAGATTGTATGCTTTTAAAATTATTATAAAAACAAAATAGTTTGCATTGTATGTAATGAAAATTTTCATTAAATTTATACATAATTTGCACTGGGAAATTTCAAACCATACTGAGACTTATTAACTAAAGATATTCATAATTTAAGTTTATAAGCTTTCAGAATTTCCATGACGTAATTTCGTATGCTATTATCATTAATTTTGAAAGAAAACACATGATACTGCACAATTTTCATCATTTCTGTCTATGCTATAGACTATAGAGTATAGAACCTTCCTTGTTATGTTTGCTGTGAAATTTGCGTGAAACTGTTATAAAGTTTCAGAATTATTGACTATAGTCGATTTCTCTGTATAAAATGTCAGATAACTTTCTATTCTATTCATAATTTAATTTTATAAGCTTTCAGAATTTCCATGACGTTAATTTCATATGCCATTATCAATAACTTAAAAAGAAAACAATTAATACTGCTCAATTTTCTATATTTTTTTTAATTCTGTCGAATTTTCAAGAATTTTTTCAATGCTTCTTTTAGCCATTTCATCATTTCTGTCTATGCTATAGAACCTTCCTTAATATGTTTGCTGTAAATTTGCGTGAAACGGTTATAAAGTTTGAGAATTATTTACTTAAATCGATGTATCTGTATAAAATGTCAGATAACTTTGAAAAGTATATAGTTTGAAAATTGTATAAAAAAATATTCTCAATATGAGAAGGGAAACGATATAGACATTTTTATTCATAATTTCTGAAATGTACATAAAATGATTCAAATTCTTTCAGAATTTCCTTGCATTAAAAACCATTCATTAGGTATTATTAGATATAGTACAGATAGGTAGTATAGTATAGGTAGTATTAGATATAGACATTTTAATTCATAATTTCTGAAATCTACATAAAATGATTGAACTTCTTTCAGAATTTAATTGCATTAAAAACCATTCATGATTGAAATTATCATTAAAATATATAAAAATTAATGGCATACGCCATAAATAATGAAGCAAAATTTTATATAATTTTATAGGGTGCTGTAAATTTTTGACCAAATATTTTCAAAACCCACCAACAAAACAACTTAGATTTCAAAATTCAAGTCATATTTACTAATCTTCATTAAATTCATTAAAGTTCACTTATATTTTTGGTATGAGTATGAGTAGTATATGTGTTTTTCTTTTAATATTTGTATATTAGATTGACAAAAAACCTTTTTCACTTTTTGATGTTTTAGAGGAGATTCATTTATGTAATCATTTTGATATAACAGAATGATGAAATTGTAGAAATTCGACACCATTCATAATGTTTGCTTTTCAATTATAAAGACAGTTAATTAATGTTCAGAGGCTTTTTTGGTATTTATTAAGTTGTAAATTTCCAAAACCCTAAACCGAAACCATCAAAGTTTCAAAATTTAATTCGCACATAATTAAACAGTCTTCCCTTAAACTCAATGAAATTCATTAATTTCCTATTATAGCATTGGTATATATTTCTGAAGTTTATTTTTAGTGCTTTTTCTGGAATATTTCTTTATTTTTGAATCGTTTTCAATTGTTGATCTTTCAGACGAGATTAATTTATTGAATCATATTGATAGTCACAGAATGTAGATTTTTTTTTATTTGGCACCATTCATAATGTTTGCTATTCAATTAGAAAAAACAATACAATATTGTTCATTGACTTCTTGGTATATCAGAAAGTGTAAATTTTAATAGCCCTTGTAAACTTCTAAATAAAATTAATGTTGCAGACTTGTGGTTTTTGATTTTTTGCCATTTCATTCATTGCATTTTGAATATAAGTAGAAAACAAGACATTTTATATTTGTGTCCGGGCCGGTAACAACTCTTTCCACACAAAAATTTTACGGCCTGTCCGCCCCTGACTGCAGTCTATGGAAAAGTTTTGTAATTAACTAGTGTATTAATAGGCGATTAATAATCTCTACCAATATCGCGTTAATTAACGCATTTTAAGCGCGTTAAAATATCCGGATTATTAATCGCATTTATTAATCCACCAGTACGTTAAATAATTATTTAATATATAATGTTAATGCATGTATAATGTTAAGGTTCAATAATTATAATTATTGAACCTTAACATTATATATGCGTATTCTCTGAATATTATCTAATAATTTATAACAGAATTTTAATTTACTTGGTTGCAGAATTTATGAGACTTATTTGATCACCGACATTTTAAATTAAAAAAAATAATTGGCCATTACAAATGCAAACTGAGCGAGAATTAAACGCAAATAGCAATGTTCGACGTCCTCAGAGACCTACTCAGTGGACCGCAGTTTTCGAAGAAGGAAATTAGTCGAATCTGTCCAGCTTGTGTCGTGAAACAACACTGGGACACGGGACCTCTGCCCCCGCTCCCCGCAACAGGCAACTTCGTGCAAAGTTGTGAGTACGGTCTTGTAGATGTAAATACACGAAAACTCTTAAACTAATTATACTGCACACCAAGTCGGTTGCTAAACGTGAATTTGAGCATGTATTATTTATAAAAACGTAAACTCTGAAGGCACAACGCCGTGCAGCTTTCAGCTTCGAGTTCACGTAATGCAGTGAACACATAACTTGCACCTCGTTGCACTGCACGAACATTGCCCCATTCATCAAGGGTTTTTGTTGCGTTCCAGATGGAGTTGGAGTTCGATCTTCGAAGTCTTGAGACAATGGGATACCGGAAGGAAGGAAGACGCCCAATTATCTCGACTGGGTTTGGAACAATGCGGATCCTCGGGCACGAAACACAATTAACAATAAGCAGAGGACTACACGGCCCGCGAAATTGTGGTGAAATTCCAATTAGGGTGCGACGGCGACATACGATTTTGGTGTTACACAATAAGAGCGCTGATAAAATCTACATTGTGTCCGCGGTGGAAGAGGCATAGACAACTGGATTACGTTCTTATATAATCGCGAGCATAGAAATAAGATGCCATTGTCATGGCACAGATTTTTTCCGTCATCATCAGTCAAATGCACTAAAAGTTTATTTTAACATTATCGCACTCCTAAAGAAAACCAAATAGTAAACTCGAAAATGGCATTGTTTCAATATTATCAACATTTGTTCACCATTTGCATCAATTAAAGTTTAAGATTAAGTCACACAATCTCTGGTTAACATTAAACCGAGATAATTACGTTGCATACGATGGTTGATACAATAATGTTGAATGAATGTTATTCCGAGATTAAGTACTGGACCCGTAAAGCCACAATACTCTCCGTAAATTTAATTAAATAATTAAATGATAGTTTAATTAAAGTCGGTTCAGGTTTCGCCAGATCCGTATAATAACCTGTTATACGCTAGGCAGAAAAAATAAATAATTAGTTGGAAATAATCTCTGGAGTTGGAGATTAGATGGACGATGATTGGAGAAGAGATAATGAAAAGATGGCGAGAATATTTCCAAGAACTATTAGGCAATGAAAAACCAAGCAGAGAGGAAACAGAACAGGGAAAAGGAAACAAGTCAGAAAAATAAGTCACCGAAGAAGCATCAAAAACACAATGAAAGAACTCTTTGAAGTAATCAGAAATTTCAAAAAAACGGAAATACACCTGGAAAGGATAAAATAACATCGGTGATAATCAATTATATGGGCAAACCCGCCAAAGAGGTTCTACTACATATACTAAATACAAGCTTTGAACAAGACAAATTACCAGAACAATGGGGAGTAGCACTCAATATGCCAATTTATAAAACCGGGGATCACAAAGATTGCACTAACTATGGAGGAATTGCGATGCAAATACAATAGTCAAAATATACGAACAAATCTTGAAAAACAGAATAACAGTAATGACAGAGCCACTATTAAGAGAAGCACAAAGTGAATTTTAACCCGGTCGAAGCACACAAGACTACATATGTACCATTAAGTAAATAGAAAAAATAAATCCACATAACAAAAAGTTACACCTAGCCTTCTTAGACATAGAAAAGACGTTTGATAAAGTGCCAGAAACAGAAGTATAGAAAAGTATGGAAAATAAGGGTATCCGCAAGAAAATAATAAGAATAATACAGAGTATGTACAATAACAATATACAATTTGTCATCAAAAACAACATGCTATCAAAAGAGTTTAGAATAAAGACAGGATTGAGACTAGATGGCAGCCTAAGCCCGACACTTTTCAATATATTCATGGATGAAATAATAAAGCAGTGCGAACAAAAAACAACAAAAATGTGTATAGAATAATATAGTAAATGTGTACAGAAAACTAAGGAGAATAGAAATATCGGAAGGAGTATTCACGGACGATGTAGTACTAATATCTGAAAGAACAGAAAGGTTGCAGGAAAATATAAACATCTGGAATGAAGTACTTTATGAAGAAGAAATGTAAATAAATATAGAAAATACCAAAATAATGACAATAGGAAATGAAAAATTAAACATAAAAATAGGAGAGAACAATTTAGAACAGATAAAATAATTTAAATACTTGGGAGTACTCTTAGTTGATACGAGAAAACAAGACATCGAGATTAATGAAAGAGTACGAAAAACAATTAACTTATACTACTGCATGAAAAACAAATTTATAAATAAAAAAGAAATAACGAAACAAACAAATATAAAAGTATTTAAATCAATTTACAGACAAATACTAACATACGGTTGCGAATCCTGGACGCTCACAAACAGACAAAAAAGTAAAATACAACTACTGAAATGAAATTCCTTAGGAGGGTCCAAGGAGTATCAATACTGGATAAAATAAGAAGTGAACAAATAAGACAAGATGTACTAGCGGTACAGTTAATATTGAAGTACATCGAACAGAGGCAACTCGGCTGGTGGGGACATATCCATAGAATAAAGGAAAAAAAGACAAGTGAGACGAATATACGAAGCGAAAACGCAATGGAAACGGAAGACCAAATCAGACGTGGAACAACCAAATAAGTAACCTCCTACAGAAGAAGGGTAAAAACTGGAAAGAAGCAGAAGAATTAGCAAGAAACAGAACAGAGTGGAAAAATATCAGTACAAATAGAAATGTAAAATAAAATGTAGCACACACCCGACACCTAACAAGGTATAAGGGGTTAATGATTATACAGGGTGTCTCTAAATTATGTGGACATGGCTTAACCACAGATTACGGGGATCAAAAGAAGACGATTTAACAAAACTTATCTATATACAAATGCGTTTGGTTTAGCCAGTATTCAGCTTCAAAGTTAATTTTAAAAAAACAAAATTTGCTTATAAAAAGAGAACGTTTACATTGATTTGGATGTTGTTTGGTATGACACTTATACGGGTATAACTCAAATTTTGACATAATATTGTTATTATCAGTACAACGGTTGTGTATAAAACAAGTGAGGCCCAACATTAATATATTCATATTTTTTAATGACAAAAGCAAGTAAATTTAAAATCAAATCAAATCGGACGCAGGCATTCATTATTATTTTTTTTTGTATGTTTATAGTTTCTGATATCAGTTACAGTTTCGACACAAAAAATAAAATATGAGTGACTGCGCTACACTCGTTTGGAAACAAATCATCAGTGAACAGAATTTTCTGGGTAAAAAAGTATATGCTCAGCTCTTTTTTCCTGAATAAATCGGCAAAACGTAAAACGAAGGTCATAATCAGCTGGTAAAAGCTCTATTTGGATATCGTGTAGATGAAGCAATTGCTATAATTTCCAAAATTTCTTCTTCTCTATTAGGGCTCCTAAAATCCTAAAACCAGCACCAAATCTGTTTTATCGGCGTAAGTGTACATTATATTCATTATTGTGAATAAACCATCATCAACCCGGTAACTAGATTACATTTGTTTTACAGTTTTTTAAACATTCCAAAAAGTAATCATTCGGAAAGTATTCAAAATATGCATTTGTCCCGGTTATCACCTCTTCATTTGTCTGAATTATTTTTCCACCCAGCCATTTCTTAAAATTTGGAAAATGAGAAGAAATCACTGGGGGCCAGATCTGGCGAATATTGCGGATAATGCAGTAATTCGTAATGCAATTCAGCCAATTTAGTTGTAGCAATTGCAGACGAATGAGAGGGCTCATTATCGTGATGGAACAATACTTTGCTGTTTTTCAAGTTCAGCATCAAAACGTGTCAGCTAATCAGCATAATACTGGCCAGTTATAGTTTTTTTTCTTTTTGTGAACAATTAATAAAGATTACACCTTTAGAATCCTAAAAAAACTGTGACCATGACCTTATTGGCCGAAAAAAATGTGTTTGCCTTCTTGGGAGCATGTTCGCATGGAGAAATCCATTATTTAGACTGTATTTTTGTTTCTGGGGTATAATGATGTATCCAAGTTTCATCTACTGTAACATATCGACGAAAAAATTCCTTTGAATTACGTTGAAGACGGCCAAACATTTTTCTGAATTCTTAATGCGAGCGCGCATTTGATCACCATTAAGCAAACGCGGCAACCATCTCGCGGATAGCTTTTTCTTACTGAAATGTTCATGCAAAATATTCTATACCCATTTGGTTGAGATGTTTACTTCATTAGCTATTTGACGAACTTTTATTCGACGATCGCCAATTACAAGGCCAAGGAGTTTATTAACCATTTCTGGAGTAGTTACAGCAAATGATGGTTCCGTACGATCTGCATCAGCCGTGCTCATATGGCCACTTTTAAAAGCAGAAACCACTTACAAATCGTTCCATGGGACGGAGCAGATTCTGGATAATATTTACGTAACTTTTCCTCGCTTTCTTTAATTATTTATTCACGTAGAAAATAATCTTTAATCAACACTTGACATTATTTTTTCTCCATATTTACACAACAACGAAAACAGTTTTCTTCCAAAACGTATAAAACAGAATCTATCTGTCAGATAGGTGCCAATTTTTGACAGTTCACCTTCGAAAAACCTCAGGAGCTAGCAACATAATGACTATAGCGAAAGTGTTACCACCTTTGAAAAGTCACTCTTCCGTCAAACCGCCCTCATAGATAAGTTTTGTTAAATCGTCTTGTTTTGATCCCAGTAATCTGTGGTTACGCCATTTCCACATGATATAGAGACACCCTGTATATTAATATCCTACTGCTAGTAAGTTCCCAGGAAATCAACTTCTTTAGCAAAGTTGACTAGTGTCCTGGGAGACGATCTCTCCTAGGATAACCTGCCTGGTGGTAGCTAATGCTACACACTTACATAGTATTTGTTGGACTGTTTCTTCTGCCAGTCCATATAGTCCACAAGTAGTGTTGCCTAAAATTTGCCTGTACTTCGGCTATCTTGTCAAGATAATATCTTACTGGAGAATGTCCTGTTAGGAGACTGGTAACTAATCTTGTATCTGGCTTTGACAGATTTAGGAGCTGTTTAGCTCTGCTTGCCGAGAGGTTAATGAACATGTTTTATTGCCTTTCACCTGGTGTATTATTCCAGAGCACAGTTTTGCATTTTTTTTTATATCAGCTCCTCAGTGGGTCTTTGGGAGCCCGCATGTGGATTCTGGTCCTAATATGGGAGCCACGGCTCATTGTTTTGCAAAAGCCTTCGGATGCTCGTTCCATTCTATACGTGTGTCAGGTTTTATACATGGGTTTCCACCCCTTCATACCCATGGCTTTGGAATTTTATATAGCCAAATCGATCTATTAAAATATATAAACAAATGCAACCTAAAATAAACAAAATTTACAAAATAGACCTAAAAAGAGAATTGAATAAACCGGACTGGCAAAATATTAATGAAGTAGAGAGTCTATGGAAGGTATTCAAACTAATAATCTGTGAACAGCGAAGAAAATATGCGGTAAGTCCATACCAAGAACAAATAAGGGCAATGCGTGGTGGAATGAACAAGTTAAATCAGAAATTAAAAAGAAAAAGAAACTATGGAAAGCATATTTGAGCAACAAGACAGAAATTAATTTCCAAGTATACAAAGAACAAATTAGAAAAGTGAAAGCAAGGGTCACGGAAGAAAAACAGAAAGCATGGGAAGAATTTAGAAGGTTATACGGAGAAAAACAGACAAGGAAATGCCAAACTACTCTATCGAACGCTGAAGAGCCTAAGGAAAACAAAGAAAAGTAGCATCGAGAACATATAAGATAAAGTAAACAAACTAATCACAGATGACAAGGGGGAATAGAGGTAGAGAGGGAAAAGAACGGAAATACTGAGTACCATGGAATAGAAGAGGCAATATCGTTCCTAGAAGTGAAAAATAGGGCAAGAGTTTAAAAAATGGCAAAGCAGCGGGCCAAGACAATATAAAAGCAGAAATGGCTAAATATATGGATGAGGAATGCTTGGCATGCCTACATAAAGTGATAAATTTGGTCAGAAAAACAAGAATAGTACATTGAGACTGACCGGTAGCAATAATTTTACCAATTTTCAAAAACGGAGACGCAAAAAATGCAGTAACTATAGAGACTACCAATATCAATACTATCAATATTAAGCATCATCAGTAAAGTATACGAAATAATACTCGAAAAGAAATTAAGAAAAATTGTAGACCCCACCATAAATGATAACCAATGTGGCTTCAGGCCATCAAGGGGGACAACCGATTTGATATTCAGTATAAGGCAACAAACAGAAAAAACTCTCGCCCATAATAATAAGCTGTACCTAGTTTTTGTTGATCTTACTAAGGCCTTTGACAGTGCGCCCAGAGAAAAATATGGGAAATTCTGGAAGAATGCAAAATTGGTAGTAATTTATTACTAGCAATAAAAAGTATTTATCACATCACAAGAAATGTAATAAGAACTAATAATGGGTACTGCAAGGAATTTGTAACAACCATGGGAGTCAGACAAGTTGAGGAACCAACAAGGAGAGGTTCTTAGCCCATTGTTGTTTATACTGCTAATGAATAAAATGTATAAGACATGCAGAGAACGGATAAAGGCAGTATACATATACAGAGTGTCTACGCTAAACCGTTCGTTAAAAGTTTACGGGGTTGCGGTTGTACTAAAAATTTCAAAAATGTCCTCGTCACACGGTTGAATCAGATATCCTCATGTGAAATATTTTCAACTTTCTATCACTTCCGGTTCCACCGGAAGTAGCACCAACTTTCTTGTTTTAAATAAAACACCCCATATATTATTATATTTTTGAATTCCTCGCTTAAATTGGAACTCAGTTTGTAAGAATGTATGTACACTTATCTCTTCTAGTTTTCAAGAAAAACTATTTTTGTAAAATTTTGACCTTTAAAAGGTAGCCTGAAATCTGTCTATAAATTCTCTTAGGAATAAAATCGAATTATGAGTTACTAGCTTTAGCTAATGGGTCATTCATTTAAAAAAGTGAATTACGAGATATTTAGGAGGGCAGTTAGATATTGATATTTTATGAACACTTATTATTAAAATTGACAGTCTCCAATTATTTCACTCATAGACGCATCCTCTAGGTACAATTAGAAATATAACTCATAATTTTATCTTATTCGTAAGAGAAGTTATAGACAGATTTTAGGCTACCTTTTAGAGGTCAAAATTTTTGAAAAACATATTTTTCTTGAAAACTTAAAGAGATAAGTGTACATATGTTCTTACAAAATATGTTCCAATTTAAGCGAGGAATTCAAAAATATAATAATATATGGGGTGTTCTATTCAAAATAAGAAAGTTGGTACTACTGCCGGTGGAACCAGAAGTGATATAAAGTTGAAAATATTTCACATGAGGATAACTGATTCAACCGTGTGACGAGGATTTTTTTGAAATTTTTATTACAACGGCAACCCCGTAAACTTTTAACGAACGTTTTAGCATAGACACCCTGTATAGGGGTACATAAATTACAACATGAATACATATCAGAAATTATATATGCTGATGACTTATTAATAATAGCAAACTCGGAAACCACTTACAGAAGAACATCAATATATGGGATGGCGACCTCTAGAAGAGTAATATAAATATCAACATCGGAAAAACAGAGGTAATGGTAATAGGCTAAACAGAAGAAGTACTGGAAATAACACTTAACAGCACTAGACTAAAACAAACTGAAAATTTTAAATATCTGGGCTCGATAATCAACGCAAAAGGTAACTTAAATAAGGAAATTAATAACAGTATGTCCAATGCCACATAACTCTACTACGCACAGAATAAAACATTTATAAGGAAGAAGGAAGCCCTACTACTAAAATAAAAATTTACATAAGTGTATTTCTGCCTGTGTTAACCTATGAATACGAGACATGAGGACTAAACGATCAAGAAAAAAGTAGGAATCAGGCCAGTGAAATGCTCTATTTAAGAGCGGGTGTACCAATCACCGGGTAAACAATAACATAATAAGAGAGCTGCCCAATGCAAAATCTTGATTAAAGACAGTCGAAATACGACAACGACAAAAAGTGGTTTGGGCATATGCTTAGAATGAACGAAAATAGGAAAGTGAAATTGATGTGGAAACTAGGAAAACTAAACTTTGTTTAGAGCGTGATTACTGTTCCAAGTAGTCCAAGATTTTTTGGGTCCGCTTGACTGTCCGTGATAACATATATGCGTCCCTTTGTAGCATTTTTTTTTTCGAGCACACCTGTGCACATCTTTCTGTGGCCATTGTTTCATCCTGCAAAACGAAGGGCATTGTCCGAATTCCAAGAAAGCTTTGAAGTAAATCGGACACTGCATACAAGGTATCCTGATAAGTAAAGTAAGCCTCTTTTAAGAATGTATAAAAAAGCATAATTTTTATAATATAAAGTAGTGTTGTAACTCGGTGAGTTGTGGGGGCAGTTGAATGCCGGGCCACTGAAAATGTATTCTCAATATTGGGCTACAGCTAACTAAACGTAAAAATGATGATTTTCTGATCAAATCGACAAAAAAGCGATTCTTTCCAATTTTCATGTTGATGCTAGGGACTTTTAACGCAAGGTACTTGACATGGTTGTCGATAGTCTCATTCGAGCTAGGAGTCAAACCAAAGCAAGTTCAAAGAATTTACGATGACTTTGTTTCCTTGAAATTTTCAGTTCTTCGCAGTTTCAGATTCAAACAAATCTCACCAGTATCATTTTCAGTTTGAATGTAGAGGGTGAGGCGGGTTCACAGTGGTACGATATATTCAGTCACTAGAAAAAAAGGCTGAACAACACTAATCTTGTGCGTTTCCAACTTGTTCAAATTAATAGATAGATAATTTGGTTCTTATATTTTACATTCAATCCTCTGCTTAGGTACCGAGGTGCCGATTTACCCCATATGTTCCTATATTGGAATGTTGTTTCTTTTTATTGGAACTTGCAACATAAACCAAATTAAACCCCCATATCATTCTCCTCGGACATATAAAAACTTATTCCAGCTATTCGTGCTCCAATATTTGTACATTCTTTGTAAATGACTGAATTAATTATTAATGAAAGTTCTCTTTCTTCATAATACTCTTAATAAATAATAGTAGTAGTATATTATTTATCGAGCAAATATTGTAGGCTTTAATCCACGATGATTTGTTTATCTGTGTGAATTATAGCCTTTACGTAGAGTCAAATTTGTCGACGTTTCATCTATGACTTTTTAAATAAAACAATTCGTATTGACAAATTATCGTCAATAAGGAAGCACAGATAAGACAATTAATTCTATCAACCGCATGTACTTGTTGGCAACCAAATGTACATATGAATGAGCTTTCATTGGATAATTGAAAGGCAACAATGACAGGCGTACATAGGGAAGTCAAAAATAAAAAGTTGAATGTATTATTTATTAGTCATCGATAAATTAAATTAAATTCTTAGTCACTCAGTATGCAACTCTCTACACTCGGGGTGGTTATTGGGTCGTCTAATGAAGAGAAGGGGCCTTACAAAAAATCTCTGTGAGCTTATGAAAATGCTGTCGTCCGACTGCATGGATCTGAGTGGACTTAATCTATAAATAACAATAAATAAACGTATGCCAACTGCTACGGTGAAAAACCGATTCTGTTTCAGGAATCGCTACGAATTCTACGGCAGAGCAGAGCTTCGTCCGCGGCGAGCCTCAAGATTTTCAGAAAGTTTTTGCTGAAAAATAGGCCTACTTATATCGGTTTCAAACACATCTCTCCGAATGCCGATTGACCTTTATTTATGACTGATAAAATGTCACCTATATTGAACGCTCAGAACATTTATTGCCATCTAGGGTAATAGGCGCCATCTAGTGTAGTGCCTCTATAGTCAATATCATAAAATTTGTATATACAGGGTGCTAACAAAGACGAACCGGTACTATTTAATTTATGAAAAAGTGTAATAATATTTACGATATTCATTAATACTTGATAATAACATATATTCTTCATACTTGACGTAATTCTTAAAAAAAAAATATTTTGTATTAGCAACTATGCAACATAATATTGTATCCCAGTATTTATGGTCCATACTTGAGCCTCTTCTACTTCACGAGTTTGACTTCAGACGAATATTTGGTTCGAAACACCCGAACTATCTACGGATATATATTTTCTTCACGAAATCCCTGAAATACGTCAATTTTTAATTAAACGGAGACAACATTTAGAAAGCAAATAATATTCATTTTTTTACCTCCTTGCCGAAGGGGGCGATTGTTATGGTTTATTCCCACTGTGAATCAGAGAAATCCTATAACAGCTTAATACGTATATTTGCTTGGAAACACCTTAACTATCTACGAATATAATTTATTTCCACGAAATCCCTGAAATACGTCATTTTTTAATTAAACGGGGCCAACTTTTGGAAAGCAAATAATATTCATTTTTTAAGCCCCTGGCCGAAGGGGAGAATTGTTATGTATTCTTCCCACTCTGAATCAAACCAATCTTATTACAGCTTTCCGTGAGATATCTATTAAAAACTGTGACATTTTAGGATGCCAATGATTAAAAGTAAATAACGAACTATAAAAAAATAAACGTTCACTTTTGGATAGCCGCAGTTCTACCGGTAAACATTTTTTTTCTGGCTGAGGTCGCAGTTTGTGAACCGAAGCGGAGCTGAGGTACACGATAGACCGAGGGCAGAAAATAAATTTACCTACGCGCTGCTCATAACGTTTTTCTCATTACCAAGACAATACCCCATATTATTGATCAACTACTGACGTTTATATTTATCACAATTAAATAGTATTAAAAATATAACTGTCAGTGCCTAACCCATCCAAGAAAGAATAAAATATCTGTCACAGCGATTCATCAATAAAGACTCAAATAAAACCATCATCACTCAATTCACCCCAGCCACCACAGACATCTGGAAAAGAAAAAAACCCAAAGTCACCATAAAAGCGATACTGTATTCCCTGGAAATGGACTAAACCAAGGACAATGACCATCAAGGGCGGAAGGACTCCGGTCGATAGCCCTTTTCCAGGACCAAAACATCTAATACCATACCAATATATACATAAATATTACGAAATGTATACCCTGGCAATAAATTTCTTCTTCTTCTAACTGTCAGTGTGAGTTACTAGAGTATAAATATCAATGTCAATTTACTTCATAAATAATGAGCAATTCGGATTTGCAGCTAGGGCACATCTATTGTCAAATAGAGTCAAGAGCTCAGAATGAGTGAACTTACCACATTTTTGCAGGATGGGGTGCAGCAAAAAAGGCAAAGAAAAATAAGTGTTTATGGCATATTTCTACGAAAGGGTGTCAATACTGAAGGGTTTCACAAGCTTATCGAATGAGTACTCGATGTTAAAACTAACGATATGTATTAATACAATGTCGATGTATTCCCTTATAAGCAATTAATATGATTCCATAATAGAAAATATGATGGTTATTTTCCAGAGAAAGTTAATGTATTTATAAAAGAACACTTGGATAAATTTTCCAGTGATGCACCTAACAGCCTGGCACTACTTTCCGTCTATGGTATTGACTGGAATATAGCTGCGGTAATTAATCTTTTTTGTCCTAAGATACGATATTCTAAAATAAATAACATTATGTTGCTAAGCAGGGCTACTATTGTAACATGTGATTCAAAATATATTTCATCAAAGCGTGCCATGAAAAAAATTACGTACAGCTGAATTAAAAAAACACGGGGAATGAATTTTTCTCAACGTAAATTTGGTTTTAAGTATTTGTCAATTAATTGTCTACTTGACAGTACCTATCACTTTTTTTTCAAAATCCTTTTTAATTAGATAAATGGGTAATAAATAATAAACATAATAATTTCTAATATCACCCTTTATTGAATTATGTAGGTCCTACTGTTCCTGCATAGTTTTGTTGCACGGTTGGTAAGAAGTATAATTTGTTGAAATTTAACCTATTTATTTTTAAACTGACATACCGTCAAATAATTCTTACCAATTTCTAAAACCCATTTTCAAATTATAACAAAAGTGAAAAAAGAACGTGTAATTTTTATTGACATTTCCGTTTTGTTTTTTAATTCAGCTGTACGTCTGAATTACTTTTCTGCTGAATTTATCAAAGTGAACGATCACTTCAGGAAAAGTATCTTGGAAATCTTCAAATGCATTAGGTGTCGAATACACCCACTGCCCATCAATTTTTACACCGTTTCAAAAATACATTTCCAACATGCAGCGTTTTTAGTGGTCAGTAAAAGCCATAACGTTTAGATCAATAAGATTTCACATTCACAAATTCGAACTCTGACAATTTTGTCAGATTTGACACAACTGTAAGGAAAGACATATATTTTATATTAATCCCTTTTTTACGGCCACTTCATGAAATTTATTTTGAAACGCACCCAAACCAAACCAAGCTCTTTGCCTTTTGACAAAGTATCTGACAAAATCTATATGACATATTTGACAATATTAGAGAAAGTATCTGACCTAACGAAACTTTTCAGCCATATCTTTTTAATGTTCATCAAAACAATTCATTGCTGAATGTTATTTGTATGAGCCGTAAATATCATTATAAATGGTGTCAAATGCAATACTTGAAGATGTAATAATAATAAATAAATTAAATACTATTTTAGATGTACGTAGTGGCCTCTACCGCGAAATTCTAGAATTACATATGCTACATAGTCAAGTTTAGCACCGGACAAGTTAACGGAATCGCCGCTTGATGACGCCACACATTGTAAAATGTGGCGGAATGTGTTTAAAAATATCTCAATAGCGATAATACTTGAGAATGGTTAATACAAGATATAATATAATAATTAATTGATTAATTTAATAACAATTGATAATTTGGATCTACAATTGAGCCGTTGAAAACCAGAGTGGTTTAAGTCATTATTTTAAATTCAGATAAGTCCAGAAATGGATCCTGGGACGTGTCCCTTGTATCTTAACTGAATTTAAAAAAAATGGGCTCACACTCTGGCTTTCAACGGCTGAATTGTAATGAAGATCGCCTCGTCTTATAGGACACTAGTGTCGGAGCCTCATGATTTCGACGCATTTTTGTTTTAAAGGGATAAGCGCAAAAAATAAAATTGTATTGTCGCTTATCTCTTCAAAAATAATGCGTCGACATATTGTCTGTCCTCTGATCCTTATTTGGACAGAATCGTGTTCGTCGTGAATCGGCTGCTACTTTTTTCATAGGTTTTATTTTCATACCTTATTTTTATTGATTTGCCATTCTCAATTCTCTTTCTATTTCTTACATTATTTCCTTCCTTCTCATTCTACTTATTGTATTTTCTTATTTAAATTCACTACCACCGAGGACTATATACTATTTAGTTCACAGTCACTATAAGAATGTGCAAATTTCCATCTTTCAAGAAGTTGGGATGTCATTCCCTCAGAAATTGCACATGGCACATGTTGGGAAGTAGTATATTTGCTAATTTATATAAATGTGAAATTGACATCAATCAATCAAGTAGAAGTCATTAATGAAGCAGAAGTCAGTAATTAAGTAAGAGGATAGAAATGTGGCACTTCCAAACTTTTACAAAGTCAGAAATGTTGACATTACATATACAGTTGAGAACAACAGTATATTAATTAGTTGATAATAACAGTAAATTAATTAGTTTATAATTCATAGGATTATGGCATGAGTGAATAGTTGGCGCATGATCGTAGCGAATGCGATAATTTCACGAATGCCATAATCCGGAATTATAAACGAATTTCATATACTATTTTGTAGTCAGCTAGAGCATTGTTATAAATTTCTGATAATTAATTGTTCAATACTAATCCGCGTATAAAAAACTGACAAGAGGTGGCATGTACTGACATAGTTTTTCTATGGTGATCTGATTCATGCGGTTACTAAGCTGTTGTTTATGGTAACTTTTTCTCAAATTCTGAAAAATTAATAGCTGTGACGAAGACTGAATAAGTGATAATGTTTTGAAAAAAGCTGCAGAAGCTGAGCTGAGTCTGATTTCTAAAAAAGTCGAAAGATGTTTATAAGAAAGAGTATGCCAAGTTTTGGTACTGGCTAAGGATCAAAAACGAGGGTACAGTTTCAGAAAAGGTTATGCTTGCATACATTTTAGATTAGGTAAATTGTTCGAATTTAGATTATATTATTTATCTAATAATTCATGGTACTTTCTTTTATTATTCAGTAATATAAAACGTGTACTTCCTAAATTAAAACTGTTAATTGCTTTTGCAACAGGTTTCGATCAATTACTTGGTCATCATCAGGTAAAATTGTTTTTTTCTGGTATGTGACACATATTGTAAATTCATTTTTATTCTGATGTGTATTCTTCGTGAATCGTTTTGAACTTATTACTAGTAGCGCTTGAGTGTGTATATTTGGTGGTCTGTTAACTTTCATATCTTGGTTCTTCTATTAGTCAAAACTTCACAAGTCTTCTTCGTTATGGTGTATTTTCTCGAAGTTGAAATGCATGCTACGCAGAAAAGACAGCGTAATCTTTGACTGTGCTTATTTTGTTGTTATGGCTTCTTTATGGCACAATGCCATAAAGTAGGTGCTTATGCATGATTTTCTCTATAACAAACACAGCATTATGAAGCTAGCCGACTACAAAAAATATTATTTCATTGTCAATTCATATGTTAGGTACGGTCGCGGCCATAAAATAAGGAGGACAGTTTTTTTACCTAGTGTGAATTTGGTTTAGCTAAAGATGTCAAATATTTATGCAACTTGCCTGATTAACCACCCATTTCAATTACTCATTCCACATTCCTAAATGTGGCCTTTAATTAAGTAACATGTAAGTATTTTTGTCACAGTGACAATGACATGTTACTTTATTTTTCTTTGCAACGACGAATGACTTGATTACTGAACTCAATTTTAGATAAATTCACTATAAGACTTGTCCCACTTTCTTTTGGCCGCGACCTTCTTATACTTGGTTTACGAATTTGATTTGATAATAATATTAGTCACACCCATCAGATAAACAATTTATTGCCCACAGAATAGAATAAAATATAGGGTTTTCCCGAAATATGCCACTAGAAAACAATTTCTTTTCATTTAGGGCTTTCTTCTGTTTCTCGCACCATACTTTAAACTGTTTATAAGAAATTTTATATTTCTGCTTCCACTTTCACTGTCCATTTCATTAATATTGTATGGAAAAATGACGCATTTCGAATGTAAATGACAATTAAAATGAAATAATATTGTTTTGTGAAACATTATCGTTTCAATATCAACGCAAAATAGTATATTATGATAAGAGAGCTTTTCAAGAACGCTCGCCTAGTTATATTATATCTGTTAATCAATATTCACAATTTTAATCGCTCCCGAGATATTTTAAAACACATTGCGCCACCTACCCTTGTAAACTTTAAATAATAATATTGTTTTGTGAAACATTATCGTTTCAATATCAACGCAAAATAGTATATTATGATAAGAGAGTTTTTCAAGAACGCTCGCCTAGTTATATTATATCTATTAATCAATATTCACAATTTTAATCGCTCCCGAGATATTTTAAAACACATTGCGCCACCTACCCTTGTAAACTTTAAATTATACTATTCGTGCCCCAAACCCTGGCACTTTACGACATCTGCCGGCACAAAGTAGCGAGTCCCTTAACTTGTCCAGTGCACTGGTGATAAACTTGACTAAGTAGCATATATAACTCTTGAATTTCATGGCAGAGGCCACTACGTACCTTTAAAATAGTATTTAATAAAATTATTATTATTACATCTTCATGGGTTGCAATTTTCTCTATGCAAGTATCCCGATTTGACACCATTAATAATTATCATTATGGTTCATACATGTAATATGCAGCAATTAATTGTTATAATTTGCTTCGTGGATTTGCTGTGATGATCGAATGGTGATTTGATCGAGCTCGTGTAATGGCGACGAGCGAAAGCTTCGCAATTATTTTAATTAAAACTGCTGATGGTGATAATCTGCAGGAGAGTACATAGTTTAATGTTCTAATAGGGACTATGATTATGGTGCTTTCGTATTTGGAATTATTGTTGCGAGCAAGGTTTTGCGTTTAAGTCACTAATAGAGTTATTGGTTTTGAGGCGATACAAAATTATTCCATAATTAATAGAAATGTGATAATTGTAATTAATTTGAGAAGAGTTAAACTTGAAAATAATATGTACGTAATTTTTATTTCTTCTTATGTATTAAACGATGAACGTAAGTACAAGATCAGCATTAGTAAGTGTGCATACCACATCGGAGACTATACAAATGGTCCTGAGTAATTTAGACGTTGGATTGCAGGAGAAAATTGAAAATAAATTCATTTATAACAAAACCCCTTTAAAATATAAAAAAAAACAGCAAAAAACAATGATATATCTTCATATGAAACAAAACTATATAATACCTACTTATAATTATTGCATGATTATATAATGCTTCCAATAAGTCTTTCTTTTCCATAGACACACATATGGACATTTTAGATTGTATGGTGCACATAAACTTTGAACCCGACACGCCACCTGATATTGGTGAAAATATATTCCAAACTCGACAACTAATAACTAATCCAGTAATATATTTGTTATTGTTGTAATCTACTGCTACTAATAATAGAAATAATTGAGTTCTTTATTTAAAAGAAGAATACCAATTCCATTTGTTCGCAACTTATTATATGTAATTATGACAAAATTAATACTTTCTAATAAAATTAATCAATTACTAAAAAAAAAAAGATTCACTTCAATTAATCAAATTAATCAAATGTCATTAATAAAAAAACAAAATGTCACAAATACAATCCCTCGAAAATTGCCGAATAAGTCGAAACCGTGTCAGGAAACTGATAACATATACATATGAAACAAATCAAGAGTTAATAGACATAATATACATTTATTATAACAATTATGAGTAAACATGCTGTTTAACATTTTTTGTCCCCAGTTTTACAGTAATCACATTTTCACCGAAAATACTTAATCCTTTAATATTTGTTCTCTTCGAAATGAGCATTTGTTCCTGCAACACATTAATTTAAAAACAGCAAAATTTTAACTACATATTTAAAAAAAAATGAAATGCTCAACTCTGTTTCGTACATTTAGATTGTAACATGTGCCACATTGCAATGCTAAAATGGCAATATTGCTCGCAAAAATATATATCTAATAATTCAGGCAACTTAATTTACACATTCATATCCCCTTAATATTGTAGTGTAAATCATACTACTTGTTCCATAAGCATACAAATCGCTGCTTAAAACAGCATACAAATGGTATTGGAGGGAGTATTGAGTAGTTTTATCTGCATTATTTGAATAGCTTTCAAATATAAATATTCGAACTGAACGATCAATTGGGTGCTCGAAATTGATGTTGTTAGATCAGTTTAATTTTTGTGTGCAAAGTTAGTGTTAAAGCAGCGTCTTCTAAGCCATCCGTAAGTATACTAATTTCAAATCTACATAATAATAAGTATGGACACAGTTATTACTATAATCCTAACCTCAAAGTTACACGGTAATATTATCTGATAGAACAACTTCATATGAACTTTTCTAGCATGAATTTATTCGTGTTTATAATGCTGTTAAAACATTAGAAATTATTCATTATAAAAATTATATTTTTATGGAATTACCAACATGAACAAGTAGTACTCTCTTCATATACACAAAATTTTATATTGAGAAATAAATAGAACCAGTAAACAAGCACTGATATAGATCTAGTTTCAATTACGAGTTTAGCAATGATTTCTTGAAACCTAAGCAGGATCGTTGTTATTGTAATGTCTGTGAAGAGTACAGGTTGAAATAAATGACTGGTATTTACGAAATACCAGTATATTTTGTGTAAATGAACTAAATGTGTTTGAAAAACATGTATGTGTTACATAAAATATAAATAACATATGTTGCTAAGGAGAGCTCCTATCAACTTTACCTTACTACTATATTTTTATCAATGTAATAGTTCTTTATTTAATTCCATTTTGAAAAGTCAAATTTTACATCAATTTCTGTCGTTATGAAACGTTAAATTATTCACAACTGTCACGCACAGTTGTGTAATGTAGTTATGTTAAGACATTACATAACTGCAGTTCCCACCAAGCTTCAAACTTTTTGCAGGTTACAGCGTATCTATTTGTGGATTTTTCTGGTAGTAAACTACCAATGGCAACATTAGCAGAGTCTTCAACATCAAAAGTTAGTTCTGAATCGCTATTTGAGGCCATTTTTTGGCATTATTATTAAATTTATCATTTATTTTAGTTTTTTGACAAATTTATTTATGCCAGTGCAATCAGGTTTCCGTAGAAACAATAGGTATAAGGTGATCTGATTCTGTAATGTTGTAAGGATCGTTCATTTTCAAATTGTAGATTAAATAATTCTGACTAGTATACCAGTGTATATTCTGACCAGTGTAGTTATCTACACTGATAACTACCAGGGCTTGCAACCCCGGGGATCCCCGTCCCCGGGGCTCCGGGGATTCGATTATTTTAGACGGGGATTTATCCCCGGGGTTTGTCAACCGTCCCCGGGGTTGAAAAAAAACTTATAAAAGTTTTTTACCCACGGTTAACGATGAAGAGGCTTCATCTTCATGTCAATCAGAGATTGAAAAGCAAGCGGCAGAAAATCTCCCTTCTGTGGATGAAGTCATTCATTCAGGTCCAGGTGACGATCACGACTCATCTTCTGAAGATGACGAGGAATCACAAGATGATCAACTTGTGATTGAAAAAATGGCACACAAGAAGGCAGAAATTTGTTAAATCCTTCCGCAAATCTCCAACAAAGAATGACGCTGTCCTTCAAAAACATGTGAAAAATAACATTGAAGGACGTGAGTGTCCACTCATCGTGGATGCTAAGACTAGATGGAGTAGTCTCGTTCTAATGCTAGAGCGCTCCCTGAAATTGAAAGATTCTATAAAGAATGCTCTGATCGACATCAAGTATGAGGATTCCTTCAGTAACGATGAATTTGCAAAAATTCCTGAGGTCGTCGACTGACTAACACCCATTCGAGCAACAGTTGTTGTGTCAACGACATTGTACCCTGATTGACGCTGAAACCGCACTGTCCATGATGTTTTCAACCTTGGAAGGTTTGACATCTAATCTTGCCAAGACACTGGTCAATGCCCTATCAGTGCGAATGCAGGAAATAAGAAGATATTTATCCGCATTATACGTTTACTTGGAGAAGACACGCGAATAGAGGACCCTAACGAGTGAGACACTAAGCAAAATCTTTTATACACTTTCAAAGCCGAAACTCCGCTCTTTAATTGTCAGAATGATAAAATGTATTTGCCCGCCCCAAATGACGGAGGTGTCAGTGGTAGCAGAACTTCAAACAGCTTCTACCAACGTCGAGGACGAACAGGATCCACCCATAAAAAATCCCAAGACCCACCCGTCCGAAGCAGGAAGAAACTATCATTTCAAAATAAAGGGGGCCATTAAAATATTCCGGAAATATGCCCAGACTACAACACCAGCATCTACTCCAGAAACCAAATCATTGGAGACTATTATCAAACAAGAGACGACTTTGTTTGAGAAGGGTGGAAACAAAGGTATCTGATACTGATTTGACAAGCGTTGAATCCGAAAGTGCATTTTGAGCTGCTGGGTATGTGTCCGAAAATAAGGTCAAGCATGCATGATGAAACCCTGGATGCCCTTTGTCACCTTCGGGGTCACTTTCAGTTCCAATTTACTCCAACTTCAGCATCGAACTCTACACGTAATTGAATGTGGACGTACTGAATTAAATGTTGTGAATATAATGTTCCTTACTTGAATTGGTATTAATTCAATAAATATTTATTTATGCACAGATGTTAAATAAAACTATTTCCCTTTAGATTGATAATGAACTTATCTATTATTTTATATATCTCATTGCAGCATGTAAAATAAACACGTAGTCAGCTAGAATTATGTATAAATAATTAAAAATTATATTATTACAAGTTTCCCCGGGGAACCCCGGGGACCCCGGGGACAGATAAAATCCGGGGACGATTCCCCGGGGACGAAAAGTGTCCGGGGTTGCAAGCCCTATAACTACCCATGGATAGTTTTCACTTCTACGTTGATGTTGCTAGGTTGCACAAAGTTTCACTGTACTAATATTTAAATGAAATGATTAAAAAGTCGTGTAGACATTGTCATATGAGGCTTCAATCGCAAAAAAAAATGTTAACCAAATAACCCTTGGGCATTGACAATTATCTTATAAATTTATCATAACTTCCTCGGGCACATTTATTTAAGGCAACAAGCAATGTACTTTCGGAAACTGTGATAAAATTATTTCGTAGTTATCAATGTCCTAGTGTTATTACTACTGATAACTATAATGATAACTCTATGAGTTATCAATATGATAGTTATCACTTACATATTGACGTTGTTAGGGTGCAGAAAGTTTCACAGTGCTCATATTTAAATGAAATTATTAAAATGTCATTTTGACAATGTCAACGAAACGAAGTGAAACCGAGTAGCTATATGGTTGAAAAACTGCTGGATTACTTACCACTTTCACAACTATCTCGCTAACTTATTGAAAAATAAAATAAATTTAATGCAAAATGTGTAGCATAAAGCCAGTTTTATAGAAGAAAATAAAAGCGAATATTATAATTTTTATATTTTTATTATTTAAAGAGTGGATCACTTGACTGTATAATATATAATATCTGCATAATATATACTGATCTATAGTATAGTCGGATTTTTTTAATGTGAGTAACCAAATCTAGTAGCTTCAGTGACTATTATCTTGTGTTACGAACTTTTAAGAATGGAAAACTTTTGCATTGTAAAAAAGGGTTATTGTACAAGGTTATGTTGAAATGTCTTTGTCACAAATAATAGTTGTTAATGTTGAAAATACCTTGTGAATACTTTGTTTCGATCTTGCCTAATAGTTTTGCACGTTTAATAATTAAATTAATAATTTGTCACTTGAAAGTTACGGTACTATGTCGAAACTAGTAGTGTATTTTAAAGTAAATAAAGTGGATAAACATAATAAGATAATAATTAATTATGAATATTATGATTATTATTATAATCAGGCGGAAAGACCCCATGCGGTCGATAGCCCAATAAAGATTATTTATATATATATATATATATATACAAAAACAAGATTAAATGGCTCCACATGTTCTATACAGGGGCACTAATTTTCTTTTTTTTGCAAAATCAACTTTCATTACAGCAATAGTCAACTTTTTTTTTTCATACGGTTACATTTTTTTTTTCTGGTAGAGATTATTTTTCTGAATCCAATGATTTATAACAAGTTGGCTTTGATGAAATATTCGTTACAGAAAAATAATGTTTCTTAGCATAAAGTTGTTTTTTTGTAAGTTTATCAAGTGGGCTATGGAAAGCAAAGTCATTTTCAAACTTTATATATAATTTTAATTATAACAAACAAACCAACAAATTATAACCAACAAAGTTAAAATTGCATTATTTATTTATACATAATGTATCGACTAAGTAAACGCCTCCAGTATTAATAATAAAAAAAGTGATTTATATATATATATATATATATATAATATATATATATATATATATATATATATATATATATATATATATATATATATATATATATATATAAACAATCTTCATTAGGCTATTGACCCCATGGGGTCTTTCCGCCTTGCCTAACATAATACATTACATTATACGTACGTTACATTATACATTACATTACATATTATATTATATAACATTACCTATATGTGATTTATGAGTGATTATTTTGATAGTGTGAAGAGAGTGTTATGAAGTGTAATATGATTCATGAAGCGTTTTTGTCGGATGTAATTTTGTAGTGCGTTTGTTTTGTCTTTTAATACACAATTCGTCGAGTATTGTCCTATTGTCCTGTTTTTGTTGAAATTTATTTCGAAGTTTGTCCAGTCTTTGTTGGATGGGTATGATTTTGGTGATCTTGTATAAATTTATGTTTGATATGTTATGAAGATGATTGTCCTTATGTCTTAATTTAGTGAGAAGTCTTATGCCCGATTGCACCGTATGCGTTAAGGATACTTAAAATTTTAAGGTTCCTTAACGGACGAAAAACCATTGCACCGCCATCTTAAGGTTACTTAAACGCCGTAAGGACCCTTAAATTTTAAGCTCCCGACTCCGGCGGAATAACTTATTTAAGGGTTTGTCAACTGTCAGTTTAACGTATTATGAGCAGTGGATGTGTATAAAATATTACTTATTTTTCACTACATTAGCCTTTATACTGATTTTAAGATAACTAACCAACTTATAATTACAATTCGAGTGTTGAATACCTTGACTATGATTGGAATTGTTGTTAAAGCAATATTGTGAACAATTTGGTGTTTGTAGGTTAGTTTGTGTTGAATTTTGATACAGGATAATCGGGTGTATTGCGTATCAAAAAACGTTAGCAGTAACGTGTACGTTACTTGAGAGCATCACATTCGAAAGTCAGATAGAGTTAGGTCATAAATGCATTTGATATTCGAATGTGATACTGTCAAGTAACGTACACGTTACTGCTCAAGTTTTTTGATACGCAATACAACAAATTGTGTGATTCGATTGAATTCAATTGAAACTTTAATATAAATAAATTACTTCTACATTCGTATATTATTCGGCATTAGTGCTTGATACATTTGCATTTCCTCTACAATTATGACATAAAAAAATAATTTTGTTAAAATTGAATAACATTTAAAATCAAGATAATAGTGACATTCTGGAATCCAAATTCATCGGATTTCCTTGTTTAGTTTATTTGAGAACGGATTAATTTAACAATTTGGACGACCTAAGTTTTTATAGACATAGAGGAATCGAGGTAAAACATACCGTTGACAACTGTTTTGTGTTAAATTTTATCCGAGTGAATGTAGCGGTTATTAAAAATCCCTAGAATGCTGAACGCTAAGGTCCCTTTACTAAGAAATCTGATGTCTTGTACGGTGCAACACAAAGTTAATTTTAAGGATCCTTAAAATTTAAACTTACTTAACTAAGGGTCCTTAAAACTACAAACGGTGCAATCGGCCATTAATGTATTCCGTTCAGTTACGTCTGTAATTCGTTTGCAGGTGTTTCTTACATTTTTTAGTATGATCTGGACGTAGTCAATCATGGGCCTGCAGATGGATTTGTAAATTTTTGTTGCTGTACTTATGGATATCCCTCTTCCTCCGTATGTCAGACATCTAAAATGTTTTGCTCGTTTTTGTATTTCCGTCTTTGTGTTCCGTAAGTGTTTGTCGAATTTGTGCTTATTGTCAATCGTCATTCCTAAGTATTTTATCGTCGTTGTGGGGTATACGTTCGTTCCGTTAACATGTATTGTCGGTGAGTTGTTATTGATTCTGTGGTTGGGAATAAGGAGTTGGCATTTTGCGGGGTTGGGTTCGAGTCTCCATTTGTTGAACCAGTTCATTGTTTTGTCAGTCAGTATTTGAAGTGTGTCTATTGTGTCATCCAGTCGTTTTTTATGTGTTATTAATGCTGTGTCATCGGCGTATTGTATGATATACTGTTCTAAGTCTGTCTGCCTCTTGTCTGTTCCTAATATGTCATGGCAATATATGTTGTAAGTGATTTATAAAGTAGAAAATATAAAAATAGCAAATGAATACTGCTTTCATCGTTATAGTATTATGCAATAGAGCACGTCAAGTACTTAGAAATGAGTAACTTCGCTTCAAAGATTTTCGAAGAGAATGTCCCACGAAACTCGTCTACTACACTCCAATACAGTATGAGCTTCAATGTCTTCACATTTTCTGTCAGTAGCGTTCCCAGGCTTCACAGTCATGGTGGGGATTTAATTATTATAAATGACAACAAATTATTGCACTAATCTGAAATTACAAGAGATATGTGCCATGTTAAGGTTATGACCTCTTGACACTAATGTGAGATATCACTGACTTAAATTAACATTAAAAATTTAGCATTATAATATCAAGAAGCAACATTCTATTATTTTTTTGTAAACCAGCTTTCCGGATGGGAAACGCAGAGCTCACCCGTGGGGCAAATTAATTCCGTTTGCCAAATTCGCACCGGCAACCGTAAAAATAATTGCGGTTTTCTGGCATTAGAATCCGTCGAAGCTGACAGAACGGCCATTAACATTAATTAGCGGGATTAAAACGGCTTCTAAGAAGAATTCGCGTTGTCCGATTTTTTGATGTGTCGTAATAAATTCTCCGATGCGGTCAGTAGCAGCGCACCGCGACCATCGTGATCGAATTTTGTAGGTATACAGGGTGGTTCATGTTTTAGTGTTCAGCTTATAAAGGGTGTCTCCTAAAAAACGCAGCTGGCCATAACTCCTTTACTTATTAGCCGATTTCAATCAAACAAAAACAAAAGTAAAAGGCTCCACATGTCCTCCAGGGAGGCCTTATTTTTCTTTTTTTTGCAAAATCAACTTTCATTTCAGCGATAGTTGACTTTTTTTTCAAATTTTTGCATATATTTTTTTTCTGGTAGAGATAATTTTTCTGAATCCAAAGATGTATAACAAGTTGGCTTTGATGGAATATTCGTTACAGAAAAATAATGTTTGTTAACATAAAGTTGTATTTTTTTTGTAAGTTTATCACGTGTGCCATGGAAAACAAAGTGAACATAAAAACAGTAAAAGTCATCAAAGTGATAGTGTGCCAAATTCTCTTATTTGTCGGTCCAATTTTTGTGCAATAACTGAAGTGATGGCTAACAATATTAAGGGGGAACGCACCTACTCATTTCTTATGGAGTTTTTAACGATTTTTCATGAGACATTGAGCGGCAATGAGGCTCGATTTAATAAATTAAAAATATCCATGACCAACCTAAAGTATCTGAGAAGTTCCCTATTGAAGCCGATTTAAAAAAAAAAAAAATTTAGCATGAAAAAAAATGTTGAAAATTGTGAATTATTAACTGTATTTCTACATGCTATTTCAACGTTTCAAACTATTAAATTAACAAAAAACGCTCTATAGGGAACACCGCAGATCTATTATCTACAAATACATATAATTAACAGCAAAATTGACAATGCCATTTTCCTGTAATATCTCATGAAAAATCTCGGTAATTTGAGGTCGCGTTTCTAGGCATTCGGAAGACGCGCCTACAATTGTCCCTCTCGCACGGTTCGCACTACAATCGACAACGATCGGCTCTTGAACACACTTACCTCGAACTTTCATTACAATATTATGGCCTGGCAGCGGTACTATTGCGGTTAAACATTTTTTGTGACATTGCCGAAATCATATAGCATATAGTGTAGGGATATTCAGATGTAACCGGATATACTTGTATACTGAACCGAATAAAAACTCGGATAAGGACTGCGCATGACTACAATATATTACTTATAAAAAATAAAGCAAATAATTACTTACTATAGATTGGTAGTTATACTAGTTGCCATTCGAAACTACTACACAAATTAATATATCGTATATGATAGTAGCGAAGTAATTGTTTAAATAGTTTAATTTAATTTATAATTAATAAAAATGTATCGCGATATTAACGCTACCACCATTAAAACAAATGTTAATAAATCTATTTCAGCGAACATTTTCTTTTTAGAAATTTCTACTAAATTTTAAAATAAATTAACATATCATAAATTTAAGTTACTTGTTCGTTTTATAATTATTATTATTAACTCATATTTCAGAAAATTATAATTATTATTTATTAAAAATAATTATATGTAAAAACGAACATTAATTAAAAACATTAATTTCAGTAATTTGCATTGTGACTGTGACAGTTGATTTTGAATTAAATTGAACTTGAAAGTTTTCAACTTGAAAGTACTCTAATATCTAATATTTTATAAACTGCAATATCGTAGAAAAAAAATAGCATTTCCTACTCGAGATAAAATGCGTTTTTTTTTCATTTGAGGATTTTATCCACAAAAAATGGTGTTTTCTGAATTACAATTGACTGATTTGAATTACATTTGATGCTTTCTGAAATACAATTTACCAATCTGTATTACATTTGATGCTTTCCGAATTACAATTGAAAAAGGTGTAAGTGAGTAGGGTTGGAATAAATCAAGATTTTTTTTAAATAAATCTAAAATCAATTATTTAAACAAAAATCATCAGTGAGTTTTTACCAGGATAACTGTGATTTAAATCAATTCATTTGCTTCACGATATAAATCATTATAATTACGATTATAATCATATATATATATATATTTTAATAAATCGATTGATTTTGTTTTGTCACATTGAAGCGTGGTCAAATTTTGTAATCATGCTAAAAAAAGGGACCTGTTTTGGCATCCCATTAACAAGAATTGATGATTCAAAACCATTCCATGTACCATGTGATGGACTCTATAGTTACATTATATTTTGAATTATTCACCTATTGGAATGCATAAACAGTGTAAAAGCAATGATTAATTTAAAAAAATAATTTTGATTTTAATCAATGACTTATATAAAAAAATCAATTGATACACCAACACTGGTTGTTAGTATTCAAAATGTAAATGGAAAAAATATATTTATAATATCTCTACCTTATTTTCGCAAGCAATACTTTTCTGCTTCGTCTCCAAGAACACAGAGATAATTTGGATATCTTTCCCATATTCACTACACAATAAATCACAATTCTCAAGTAACACAATTCTGCAAATAGTGCGCCAGGGAGTTATGTAACTCGCTCATATGAAGGCTCCACGATACACCACCGGACCACGTCAGCAGTTCACCTAAAGCAGAGCATATGGCCTGCTAGCAAATATCCTTTGTGTGGGACACCCTGTACATACCGGGTGTATATTTCAAAACAAGCCAATTTTAAACATTAGTTTAAACTCTAAAAAAAAAACACATCGATTGATTTTTCGAGGGGGAAATTTAAAAACAACTTTTTAAAGTCAAATAAATTTTGAGTGTCACCCCCTCCTCCATAGCCACCACCACTTTAAAATTTCAAATGGCACCGACACCTTGCAAACCTCATTTTAAAGCTGAAAAAAGCTAATCTAGAGGGGTGAAATAAAATATGTTCGTCCACACGTTTTCGAAAAAATATGAACCTGAAAAATTCCAAAACAATTACATTGAACGAAGTTCTTTTCTATGCAACAAAAAAAACATATATTTTCAGATATTTAAAATTCAAGTAACATGGTTTTTAACATCTACCTCGAAAACTGATTCGACTTGTTTTTTTTTTGTTTCATTGAATACATAATACATAATACATTCGATACATTCGTTCGATATAATTTTTTTCCCAATGTTATGGACAAAAATCTATGTTTATCACGCCTCTACATTTGTTATTTTAAGCTTTAAAATGAGGTATCGCAAGGTGGTGGTGCCTTTTGAAACTTCAAAGTGGGGGTGGCTGGGCAGGAGTGGGTAATATCAGAGCCGAAAATCGAATATAAGAATTGATTATTTAATTCACATTTTCACATTACTTACTTATTAATTTAGTAAATTCAGATTTCCCATCCGCCACAGTGTGCGGCGCGGTGATAATTCCTTTGTGGATAATGCGGCCGCCGCATCCGTTTGTCGGTGAAATGCCGCCGCCTTCGGAGTCCCCCCCCCCCTGATTTAGTAAAAAAAGTAAGAGGCGGTATTTACCGAAAAATACGATGCCGTCCGAGTGTCATAGCTATTACAACATTCCCAATAAAGTGTAAACATAACGTGGCTCTAAGCGAATTATTATTCATCTGACTTACTATAGGATATCTAAAGCAAGTAATTGATATGCACTGTGCACAAGTGAGGTAGAGATGAAAAATATTATATTTTAAATTTTGTACTACGTCCGATGCACGTCCGGATGTGTTGGAAACATTATTCAATAATTGAAAAGTCGCCAGCAAAAATAAAATGCGTTCCCCCTTAACAATCGATTAACCGACATCTTACAAGTGTATTTCGAATGCAATAAAAATCGCGATCAAGCAGTGCTCCTGTACATGGACCATTTTCCGAACAAGTCCCAGAGCCTAGACAATTTGGAAGACTTAATTTTTTTTTAAGAAAGTTTGGTGCTTTTATGAAATCGAAGAGAGGAACGAATATGTCGTGGAAATGTGGAATTAGATGTACTTGTTAGTGTGCAAGAAAATCCAAGAACATCTATTCGGGAAATTGCAAATAACATTAGCACATAAAAACGAACTGTACATGCAATTTTTAAGAAACACAAATACAAACCATACATACCTTAAAAAGTACATGGATTGGAGGAAAATCATCCTGGTATAAGACAGCAAGTTTGTGATTTTTAGTTAAATATGATGCAAAGAGATCAGATTTTTTATAGGCATTTATAATAGAAGCATCCATCGATATTGGGCACAGGAAAACCCAATTGTTTTCCAAGACTTAGTTTGAATGTGTGGTGCGGTATTTTGGGTGATCGATTGATCGGGCCATTTTTCATCGACGGCAACCTAAAACAAGATAAATACCATCAACTGTTGACTGAAGATGTTGAACAAGTTTTAGACGATTTGTCTCTTGCAGAGCTCAATCGACTTTATTTTCAACAAGGTGGGGCAACACCGCATAATTCCAGAATAAATATTAAGTGGTTGAACGAAAAATTAGGTGAAAAGTGGCATGGAACGTATGGTCCAATTCGGTGGCCTTCACGTTCGCCCGATCTTACACCACTGGACTTTTGGCTTTGGGGCTATGTTCAAGATCATGTTTATCTAACACATCCAGCCAGTGAAGAAATTCTAAGGCAGAGAATTATAAACTGTTGTAGAGAAATACCTTCTCATTGTATATTAAATGCAACTTATGCAATAACAAGATGATGTCAGTTGTGTATTCAACAAGGTGGCTGCTGTTTGAGCAACTTTTGTAGATACGTTTGTATGTTCTGATGCATGTTTTGCATTATTCTAATAAAATATTACATATTGTTTTCCAAATTGTGTTCGCTTTGTGTTTCATGCCACACTTGAAAAACAATTTAATTTATTTTTTATGTAACGAATATTCCATCAAAGCGAACCTATTATACATATTTGGATTCAGACAAATAATCTCTACCAGAAAAAACAATAAAAAAATATACGTAACCATTTAAAAAAAAGTTGACTATCGCTGAAATGAAAGTTGATTTTGCAAAAAACAAAATTAGTGCCCATTTGTAGAATATGTGAAGCCATTTAATTATGTTTTCGTTTTATTGATATCGGCTAATAAATAAAGGAGTAATGGCTAGATGCGTTTTTTAGGAGGCACCCTGTATCTGTGAAACAGTCAAAGTTTTAACTCGTTAAAAAAAGTTTCAAGAGAAACAAGTCATACGGTACGTTATACAAAATGGAGCATTTATTTTTTTCCATACCTTAAAACGAGGTTACTTTGCTCCTGTGGGACATACAATGCTCCAATTTCAGACTTTACAATTTTTGCTACATTGTGGTAGTTGAACAAAATAAAAAGTGGTAACGTCTGTTTTCTAGTAGAGGACACTCCGATATGCATCTAAAATAACACAGTTATACTTCTCCCCACTTCTTGACCTTCAAACACTTGCTTGTTTGAAACCACCCATTTAGACAACAATTGTGGCCGCTAAAAATCATTGTGTATAAGAATCACTATATAATGAATAAGGTAAGTTGTATTTTGATTTAATGTATTATCTTAGCTGTAGAAAGTCGTGTGAGTTGAACAATCTTAAAACGTATTTCGATTTTTTTCCGTAATGTTTACTGTTTTGACTTTATATTGCGCCGAATATTGGGATACTTTGCCCCACTATTTTTTTGGAGCAAAATTACCCCAAACGATACTTGTTTATTTTATTTAGTTATAAATTTGGTTGCAGATGTGCCAAGTGTGTATAAAAGAAAACTAGGCTCTCGGGCTTATCAAAATTATACCCAAGAAACAGTGCAACAATGCTTAGAAGCAGTTAGAAGTAAACAAATGACGCAGAGAAAAGCTGCACAAGAGTTTAAAATTCCGCGGCGAACTATCATTAATAAACTTAAAGGCAATGTACTTGAAAAGCCTGGAAGACCCTCGATATTTTCCGAGGAAGAAGAAACTGGATTTGTAAACTGTATATTAGCCTTCAGCACATTTGGTTTCCTACTACACTCTTTTGATTTGCGCATGATCGTGAAATCATTCTTGAGCCGAGTTGGTAGATTTGTGAATTATGAACATTTCAAAACAATATACCTGGTCATGAGTTGGTCTTAAATTTTCTGAAACGCCATTTAGAGCTCACTGTACGATTTGCTAGTAATATAAAACGCAGTAGAGCATCTATAAATGCTGAAATATTAACGGATTACATCTCAAATTTGGGGGAAGTTGTGAAAGACGTGCCACCAGAGAACATTTGGAACTGTGATGAGTCGAATCTGACAGATAACCCTGGCCAAAAAAAGGTGATAACCAAAAGTGGTTGTAAATATCCTGAAAAGATTCGTAATACATCTAAAACTAGCATTTCTATTATGTTTGCTGGTAGTGCTGCCGGAGTACTCTTGCCTCCATATGTAGTTTACAAATCTTCTTGCATGTGGACAACTTGGACCGAGAATGGGCCCAAAGGCTGCCGTTATAGCAATAGTGCTAGTGGCTGGTTCGATGCCAATAGCTTTTCTGACTGGTTTGAAAGCCTAATGTTACCAAAGTTAAAAAACTTCAAGGCAAGAAAGTTTTAATTTGCGCAACTTATCCTCCCATATATCAGTACATGTTCTTAGTCTACGCAGAGATAATGATATATCTTTTGTATGCTTGCCACCAAACAGCACTCATTTAATAGAACCGCTGGAAGTGGCTTTTTTCGCCCAATGAAAATTGCGTGGCGGAAAATATTAGCAAACTGGAAGGAGACTGCAGATGGTGCCAACAACACAGTTCTACAAAAACATCATTTTCCATTTCTCCTAAAACAACTTATGGCTGCCTTAGTACCCAATGCTGCTGCAAATTTAATTTCGGGTTTCAGAAAATGTGGCAAATATCCAGTTAATGTTCAAGAGCTTTTGGCAATGATTCTACGACCTCCAGGTGACAATAATGTTGTAGAACATTCATTTCTACAATCTTTAGAATCAAAAAGATTATAATTAACCGAAACCAAAACCAGGAGGAGAAAGAAAATTACTGTTGCTGCTGGTAAGAGTATCGGGCTTGAAGTCCTTGATGATGATCAAGCTGGCGAAGAACCACAGACATCAGTGAAGAAATGTCGCAAATCAATAAATGTGGATAGTGACTTGTCAAATGATGTAATATCTTTGCTTGGTTTTTCTGAAGACGAGGATTTTGTGGGAAGTATATTTGGAGAAACCGCTGAGAATGGTGTAACTGAAATGGTCGGTTCTGGACAAAAACGCATTAAAGACCTTTTATCATTGCCGAATGTTGTCAAAGAAATAGGGGAATACGTTCTCTTCCAATATGAAGGTGAAATTTTTCCGGGTAAAATAATATCATTTGATAACAATGGAGCTACACTAAGTGCAATGGTGAAGTCCTTAAAAACTGGAAATGGCCTGATAAGTCAGATATTCTTCACTATGATTGGAATGATATTATGGGCAGAATTCAAGAGTCAAAAAAGGTCTCGAATCGGGGATTCTTTTCTGTTCCAGTCTTAGACAGACTGTGGGGAAGATAAAGGATAAGATGTGCTTCAGATAAATGTTTCAAACTTACTTTGAGTTATTTTAGTACCTATTGTAAAAGTTTTCATTAATAAGTTTGTATTAATAACATGACAATATATTTTTCCGACACATATATTCCATACCATACCCATAGGTTATTACCATAACCTACATACTATTTTGTGTGTGGTACAGTTACAACCCATAATATAGTCTTACTATGCTCCAATACATGTTGTAAAGCTGAATAACTTACAATGTCTCCGAGGATGCAAAGTATCCTCCCCCTGTGATGGAACATTGCCCCAAACTAAATAATAATAAAAAAATATATTCCATTTTCTATGCAAAATGAATCTTTAGTGTCCATTATCATACGTTGTTCTAGCAGTTTCTATATTATCAACATTTTATGGAAATGAAAAGGTAAGTTTTATACGTACTATTTAAAATTTCAGTTAAAAATGGAGCAAAGTAACCTCGTTTTACGGTAGCCTCAACATTTCCGGATAAATATCTTACTCTGTTTATTTAAATGGAACACCCTGTACATTTTATTTCTTATTATTGATAATCAATAAAACAACTACTTGGTTTTTATTACGAACAAATTATATTAATTTGTTTTATTAATTTATTAATTTATTAATTAATTTATTTGATCACTGAGCAAAAAAGAGAGCAAAGTTGTGATTTTTTCGTCTATGGATTTTGATTGACCCATAGCGGGTTATTTAACATGTACAAACCACCGATTTAATAAAAAGGTTCAGGTCAAAGGAATTCTCTTCTTTACGGGATTGGTGAGCAAGTAACCCTTGGTTTAAATGGTAAATTCTCAGCCCCCACAAATTTTAGATTTAATTTAATTCGTTCGTTAGTCTAATAGAAGACGATAATTGAATATATACATAAATTAAAAATTATTTTGTATGCAATGGTGCATAGTTTGAAACCTTATATTTCAGTCATTTGTATTAATTACAGTAAATAAAATGTTCATATGCACTGAACGATTATAAAAAACGAAGTAAGTTTTTTGGATGTTACTGGATCTCTAGGGATTTTGTAGATAACATATTCTTCGTGTTAATTATGATATCTCGTGTAATTATAGGAGTTTGTATTAATTGTTCTTCGGAGACATCAACGGTCGGCAATCTACCGTTCCGGCCGCATTTCACGAGCCATAAATTCCGACTCGATATGATTATCTACCAGGAGACGGAGCAGCTAATTCGCAATACGCACGAGATAAGCCGTATCCGATTGTGTGTACCTACGTATGTTAGCAATTTTTTATTAGCGCGCAGTTGAATAAGAACACGCATGTAAATGCAAAAAAGCGCACGGTATTCGTCTGGGGTCCGAGGCAGCGATCGGCGCCGGATAAGCGAGTGCGAACTCGCTTTTCCGTCACTTCTCGCTTATCCGCCGGGCTAATTAGGGAAAAGCCGAACGCGATGCGCGCCAGGGTGAGGAGTTACTGCCTCTCACTGTCACCCTTATCTTCGCGGTTCTGTTGTGAATAGTGCGAGCGGTGGATGGAGGCCGAAGTCTTTTCGTAGTGCGTGTCTGATGGTAATTAGTGCGCGAGGAGGAAACGAGCGCGGAAAATACACCGGATAAGCGAGCGCCGGGTGTATCATGATGATGGGGTGTAAATAACACTTGTTCCTTGGCGAGCGCGCAATTAATTTCGACATTAACATAAGCAGCGACGGTGCGGACCTCGCTGACCGTGGAAAATGGGATTTGCATTTAGCAAAGTGGAAAAACATTAACACGGAAAATCATTAGATAAAGGTAACCCGAGGCGGGTAATTGCGGGCCGTCGTAACTCGGCGCTTCCTCCGTTCAATTGAATTGCTTTAGGGATAGCCACAAAAGACTTATTTACAAATGCAAACATACGGATTAGAGCAAATAATCATTATAATTAAAATTACATATGCGAGTTTACAAACATGAATGTTCGAGCGCTTAGAGGCTTAGACAATTGCTTAGTGTTTACAGATGTGTCAGGTTCTAGCAGGGGCGGACTATACCTTCCGTAAAATGTTTGTGTGGAAAGCGTTGTTACGGGCCCGGCCCATAAATAAAAAAAAACTTATTTTCTACTTATATTTAAATTATTCAAAATGCTATAATGACTAAAAATCAAAAACCACAAGCCTACAACATTAGAACAATTTGTATTTAGAAGTTTAGAAGTTAGAAGGGCCTTTAAAATTTACAATTTCAGATATAGGTACCAAGAAGTCAATGAGCAATATTGTATTGTTTTTATAACTGAATAGCAAACATTATCAATGGTGCCAAATTTCAAAAATTTCAACATTATGTGAATATCAAAATCATTAAAAAAATAAATCTCGTCGGAAAGATCAAGAAGAGAAAACGATTCAAAAATAAAGACACATTCCAGAAAAAAACACTCCAAAAAACTTCAGAAATAGATACCAAAACTGTTATTGAACATTAATAAATTGTCTTTAAATTGTGTTTGTAATTGAAAAGCAAACACTATGAATGGTGCCCTATTTCTACAATTTTAACATTCTGTGAATATTAATACGATTCAATAAATGACTCTCCTCGGAAACATCGAAAATTGGAAACGATTCAAAATACAAATATTTCAGAAAAACGCTCCACAAAGCTTCAAAAATACCAAACATCTCATTTGGACATTAATAAATTTCATTGAGATTTAGATAAGATTGTGTCATTGTATGTGATTTGAATTTTGGTGGTTTTGGTGGAGGGTGTTAGAAATTTACAACTTCAGAAATACCAAAAATTTCATTGAACATTAATGAATTGTCTTTATAATTGAAAAGCAAATATTATGAATTGTTGCAAATATTGAAATTTCTACAATTTCCTCATTCTGTAAAATCAATATCAATATGATTACATAAATGAAACTCTGAAACATCAAAAAGTGAAAAAGATTGAATGATATAGAAATATTCCAAAACAAAACAAAAAACACTATATACTGAAATACGAAAAATATCATTGAACTTTAATGAATTCAATGAAGATCGTTTTAGTAAATATGACTTGAATTATGAAAGCTAGATTGTTTTGTTGGTGTTTTTTGAAACTTTTAAGAATATTATTTACAGCACCCAATAAAATTGTATATAATTTTGCTTCATTTTTTATAGATTATACCCTGAAATTTAATATATTTTAATGATAATTTCAGTCATGAAAGGTTTTTATGCAATTAAATTCGTAAGAATTTGAATCATTTCATACATATTTCAGAAAATATGAATTAAAATTTCAATGTCGTTTCCCTTCTCATATTTAGAATATTTTTTTATACAATTCTCAAATTGTATATTTGCACGAGGAAGTGATCTGACATTTTATACAGAAAAATCAACTTCAGCCAATAATTTTCAAACTTTCAAACAGGTTCACAAAAAATTTCCAACAAAAATATCAAAGTAGGTTCTAGCGTACAAAGGAATTATGAAAAGTCTATAGCATTGAGTTTTTTTTCAAAATTCGACAGTATTAAAAAAAATCTAGAAAGTTAAGCAGTTTTTTTTTACAGTTATTGATAATGGCATACGAAATTAACGATTCATGGAAATTCTGAAAGCTTACAAACTTAAATTATGAATATCTTTTGTTAATAGTGTAGTTTAAACTTTCCCTGTGCATATACATAATTTAATGGAAATTTCAATTACATACAATGCAAACTATTTCGTTTTTATAATAATTTTAAAAGCATACAATTTTTTATAAAACTTCTTTTATAATTTAAAACTAGTCATGAAGAATACCAAACGTATGCATTTAAATTTCTATATCGCTTTCCTTTTCCCATTATATGCAAAAAAAATTACAGCTATCATTTTTCAAATTTTGTACTTGTAGGTAACAGTACATGAAAATTGAATACAAAAATTTATATTCAGTCAAAAATTTTCAAACTAAATAAAAGTTTCATAAAAATTCCAGAAAAATCATGGAAATTCGAATAGTATACAGGGTGTCCCACGCTCATGGACTATTAAAAGTTTATGTAGTTCTCTATAAGATAAAACTTTGAAAAAAAAATACATCCTAACATGGCTGATTCCGTTCTCCTCAGGTAAAATACTTTCAACCTTCTATCACTTTTGTGAGCCATCAACTTTTGTTTTTTAAAAGGAACACCCTATTTATTATTATAGTTTTGGCTTCCCCGTTTAATTCGACACATCGTTTGTAGAGATATGTGTACACCTTCTTTTCTAGTTTCTGAGATAAAAATTAAATTCCAAGATTTTGACCTTAAAAATACATTAAGAAAAATGGCGTTAATTTCTCTTACAAATAAGATATAATCGGAAAATTTATCTCAAATTGTACCTGAAAGGTACCTCTTTAACTGATATATGTTGCAGCTGAAAATTTTGACAATTAGTCATTCAAAATCGTCATTAGTTAAGTGCCCACTTAAGGTAAGCGTATTTCATATTTTTAAATGGAATGACAAGCTTCTTATTTTATAGAGTAATTGGCATGATAATTTGTTACAAAAAAGTATTACACAACCATGTTCCCAAAATAATGACTACGTAAATAACGCACGTTTTGAGTTTAAAAACAAATATTTTATTGCCTGCGACATGTTTCGAAATATAGTCTCTTCATCGGGCAGATGAATATCATTATTCATCTGCCCGATGAAGACACTGTGTGTGGAAACATGTCGCAGACAATACAATTTTTTTAACTCAAACCGTGCATTATTTACCCCGTCATAATAATGGAGTTTAAACAAGTATCCTCCAAATATATTTGTATATGTTCCAAAATAAGTAGTTTTTGAAATATTTCGAAAATTTGAATTTCTGCATCATGTTATTTCACCTATGCTATTTACACATGCATCATAATTTGCAAAATATGCTTATTTTCCGCCACTGTGATTACCAATGTTAAAAAATAAATTTCCATTGTAAAAAGTTTACTTTAAATGTGTTCATATCGTTGATAGTTAACTAGCCCCAAAATGCCATTTTGGCGGACATGAATTATATAGTTTCGAAATTTGGTAGACATACTCTTCAGTGCTCAACAATCGAATACCGTCGAGTTTACCCTCCCCGGTGGGGGCTTCATCCCTTAATATTGAAAAAACATCTACCAAACGGCAAATTTATTATAATTAATTTTCGAATTTATCCGAAAAACGGTGCACCACCTAAAAATGATATCCTGTGATGTTGATGGAAACAAAATTTTGAACGAAAATTATATTATACGGTTTGCCACAAAAACTATAGTTTGCAAGGTATAGAGGCCGGAAGTAAAATTGTCCAGTAAACCTAGTCAGTTAGATTTTTTGGCGAAATAAATTAAATACTTTTAATCTTTTAAGTGAAATTATTTTGTTAACATTAGTCATCACAGTTGCGAAAGATAAACATGTTTCACAAACTATTATGCATGTGTAAACCGCGAAGGCGAAATTACATAATGAAGAAATTCGAATTTTTTAAATATTTCAAAAACTACGTATTTCAAGAATATGGTTGTAAAATACTTTTTTTATAATAAATTGTCGTGCCAATTCTTTAATGAAATGAATAGTATATCATTCCATTAAAAAAATGAAATGCGCTTAATATAAGTGGGCACTTAACTAATGACATTTTTGAATAACTAAAAGTCAAAATTTTCCACTGCAAAATATATCAGTCATAGAGGTGCCTTTCAGGTACAATTCGAGGTAAATTCTCCGTTTTTATTTTATTTGTAAGAGAAAATGAAGCAATTTTTCTCAACTGCCTTTTTGAGGTCCAAATCTTGGAAATTTTGTTTTATCTCAGAAAGTAAAAAAGGTAGGTGTACACATATTTCTACAAAAGATGTTTCAAATTAAACGGACAGGCCAGAAACGTAATAATATATAGGGTGTTCTATTTAAAAAACAAAAATTGATGGTTACTTCAGGTAGACCCGGAAGTGATAGAAGGTTGAAAGTATTTCACCTGAGGAGAACAACGGAATTAGCCATGCTTGAATTTTTTATTTTATCGGGAACTTTATAAACTTTTAATGGTCCATGAGCGTGGCCCACCCTGTATAAAGAAATCATGGAAATACTACAGTACTAAACACATTTCCTGAAATAAAATCTGAAAAAATATGGAAATCCGCTTATATAAAGATAGCAAGATTCTTATGTATAAAGAATGCATCTAAATTCTACAATGTTAAAAAAAATTGGAAGGAATATTAAAAAAAAATCATACAAATTCTAATAGCAGATAAAAAAATCATTGAAATTCTGTCGTATTAAAAAAAATGAAGGCATAACAAAAAAAAATCGTAGAAATTATACGGTATTAAATATATTTTAAGTCTGAAAAATCAGTATACAGGGTGGAAACTTTAACTGGAATAAAATTCATAACTTCGATATAGGCGATTTTTGCAAAAAATCCCGAAACACGCTAAGTATTGTTTTTTCTTGCCCTCATTTCTATGTATATGCTGCTTGTTTATCTGTTCCCGGAAGAGCCCAGCCACCTCCGACTTTTTTTTTTCAAATGGAAAGGTATGTCAAGTGACACCTCGTTTGAAAGGTCTCTTCGCAAGTAATACAACACACTATTTATTTCTTGAATATTTACAAAGCCCACGTGATAAAAAAAAGAAAACCTTAAGCAACGTATTAGGCATGAAATACGGCAAGTCACACCAGAAATGTTACAAAACATTAGAGATGCATGTTATCATCGATTTGCACTTTTCCAAGAAAGAAACGGTGCCCATTTTGAACATTTGTTGCATTAAATAGTATTCAAGTTATAAAAGTGTTTTTTTTTATCACGTGGGATTTGTAAATATTCAAGAAATAAATAGTGTGTTGTATTACTTGCGCAGAGACCTTTCAAACGAGGTGTCACTTGACAGAGGTGGCTGCGCTCTTCCGGGAATAGATAAACAAGCAGCATATACATAGAAATGAGGGCAAGAAAAAACAATACTTAGCGTGTTTCGGGATTTTTTACAAAAATCGCCTATATCGAAGTTATGAATTTTATTCCAGTTAAAGTTTCCACCCTGTATAAAGAAGTCATGTAAATTCTACGGTATTCAAAACAATCTTGATGGTATATCAGAATAATCAAACAAATTGGAATAGCATGCAAAGAAATTATAAAAATTCAAGAGCATTAAAAAAACCATAAAGTCTAACAGAAAAAATGTGGAAATTCTACAGTATTAAATACACTTTCAGAAAGCAAATGTGAATATGTGATTCATAGAAATTCGCATGCAAATCGTCTTTACTTTTTCAGAAACGCTTTTGAAAGATAAATAGCTAATTCAGGCGAAAATCAGCCTGATGAGAATAATATGGTTGTTATGTCTGATAATGAAGACGATGCATTAAGAATTTAGATTCGTTCATTCTTGCTGATTCTGAAGCGATTCCTGTATTTATTACTTTCTCTGGAACGTTTTTTGTACCATTAATATAGAGATGCAAAACCTGACATTTGTTGTTCACATACATGCATATGCAGTCCTTTGCAAGTCTCAGCTACAAAACCCGGCATATGTAAGTTTTTAGACAAAATATCGTTTTAGTAATAAACCAGACATTTCTGAATAAAGTACCTACTGTATTAAAATAATAAACACAACATTTCTGAAAATCAAAACTGCAAGTTGATTAGTTAGCTTTTAATGTTAGGGAGGATTTTTGTTTCTGAAGTTATTCTTATATTTATTACTTGCTGTGGAATCTATTTTTTATTTCAACGCCAAATTTCCCGAGCCTAAATTTATTGGTATTTGTACCATTAATATAGAGATGCAATACCAGACATTTGTAGTTCACACAGATGTATATGCAGTCTCAAGTCTCTGCAAGTATTTCCAAGTCTCAACTGCATAACCGGTCATATGTAAATTTCGAAACCAAATATCTTTTTAGTAATAAATCAGACGGTTCTGAATAAAGCACGTACTGTATTAAAATGAACTGTAATAAACAGAAAATTTGTGAAAATGAAAACTGCAAGTTGATTGGTTAGCTTTTAATGTCTTGTTAGGTATCATTTTTGCGTTTTTCTCCAAACTAGCCTGCTTTGGCATCTATACGCTACATTTTCTGTATGGTACAATTTGAAAAACGGCCCAAATTATATACGGCCCATGTGGAATATACTCAGGGGCCAGTCCGCTCCTGAGTACTAGATTCTTCAGAAATTGTTGCATTCAATGATCAATATCTGCTACAATATTAATGTTCAAAGTGTTCCTGATGTACGAGGAAGTGTGCATAGGATATACCCTACTTCCAAAACCATGCAAATGAAAGTAACGATAAAGTATTAAATTTCTCTGTTTTCCAAGAGTAGCTTTTTGTGAGTGGTTCCTCCTGGCAGGGAGAAATAATATTTCATGTAGAAGTTTAGAAGTTAGAAGGGGTTTAACAAGATAAAAAGATCTTTCGTTACAAGATACATAATTATAAATAACTTATTAGTATTATTATTATTATTATTCCGAAATACGAAAAATGTCATTGAACATTAATGAATTGTCCTTTTATTTGAAAAGCAACCACTAAGAACATAATAGCTTTGGTAAAAAGTAAAATCCTTAGTTTATGTAAATCCAGTTACCTATTATGAATGGTACCAAATATCTACAAATTTTGGATTGATGAGGCAGATACTTGATGAACCTCCAAATGAACGAATATTTATTCATCTGCCAGATGTAAACACCGTGTGGCGAAACAAGTGTTGCAGTAAGGAATAAATCTGTGAAACTTATACAAGCTAGCGTATTAAGTACAAATTCTACAAATTTAGCATTCATGTATTGGTAGGTTTTTTGCATTTACTCAAAACTAGTTAGGTATGTGTCATATAACTGCTTTTGCACTTATATGCTTCATTTGGAAAAACGACCCATTTGTATACGGCCCATGTGAGGTTATCCACATTTTCTACATAATCTTCAATTTTCATAAAATGTATTCATGTTGTGAGGAAATCTCCATGAAATCACTAATTGGTTCCTGTTTGCTACCTCCAAGACTGACTGGCGAAACATGTCGTGAACTTTTGTTATAGAGACTTCTCGAATTGCTCTAAACTGAGCGCGTAATAACCCGACAAAGAATGTGGTTTATGCATGATGAATCTCCAGTTCCTTCAGAATTTTAGGCCATAAATTCTTAGATATTACTTATTCGGATCGTTGGATAGGGCGAAGAGGAGTGCAGCCATGACCGTCTCGTTGGCCAGATTTGAATCGTTTTACCTTAGGTAAAAAGTAAAATCCTCAGTTTATGTAAATCCAGTTACTATAAAAATCTTAGTCTTATTAATTAGTTATCAAATTAACACGTTTTTTTTTTCAATATAATCATACTTCAACACTGAAGTCCAATATTTCGATATTTTAGTATAGATAGATGGATGTAGATTTCCAGACATTATTATTTTTTTGCCCGATTCGCCTAGGCATGTATTCTTGTGAACCGAAAGAATTATCCACCTGACGAAATTAAGCAGTAGGTTCTTAAATATAGAGCCTCGTCGTTATCAAGATCAAATGGTAATTGATAATAATAGGACCCCACATCACGAAAATCGTCCGGACCGTTTCATTAACGTCCTCGCTGTTTGTAATGCGACGTGTTCGGACGATACGATTCATATCTGGGGCAATAAAGCCGATGATGGACAATCCGTGGAGTCGTGCAAGAGTCGAGGGGACGCCCACGCGTTGCAAATATTCGGTAAGCGCCGTCATTTAAGACGCAACATGGCAGGCAAATCACTGTAATTCTTGTAATCACATAGAGACCGCCGGCCTTCCGACCTGGCCGGCCGACGTTATGCAACGAATCCTTTCGCATGTTCCGTGCGGAGCTTGGTTGCGAGCGAGTATAACAAAACATAGAAGTGATGTGGAACGAAAGTATTCATAGGAAGTCGTAATTAATAAGGAAGGAGGCGAGCAGCGTTTTAAAATTCATATGAGTCGCGCAACCGTGAAGCGCCCCGGCCTTCTCCGAAATGTCGAAACTTTCTGACATTGGACAAATCCACCCGTGTAATTACCATCTTTAGCCAATGGGTCCGTTCTAGGAACGTACGAGATGTATGTAATTTTTTTCACTATTACAGTGTTCACGCGGTTCCGACAGGCGAGCGCGTCCGCGGTTTTAGTGGTCGAGGCATTGTCTGATGTCATTTAAATCGTTTTCATAGTTACTTGGTAACCATCGGAATTATAGCCGTCTATCCCCTGCTAATGCACGGCAATTTTGCACGTTTCTCAGAACACGGCGCCCAACGTAATACCCCGACGTGAATTTCAATGCGCTTTTATATTACACGATTACAAAAAAAAATACATTAAAGACATTTTACTTCCATAGAAATAGTTAAGTGCTCACACCGATATAATTTTGCTACACCCAACTATTTGTACTTCACCCACATTTATTGTTCTGAGAGCTCCTGGTGTTTACTAATTAGATAATAATATTAAATTAAAATAATTAAAGTACCGTTGGGCACCATCACCACCTGGCAACAAGGATGCCTCTATACTACTGTTTTCACTAACAGGTGGCGTTTATATGCTTCCATTTCACTTTGTAATTACATTTTGTCTGAAATTTTGCTTTATCGATTTTAACCTAGCAGGAATTAATAAGAACAATTGTAGCATTTGACTGATACATTTTTTCTTGTCAATTTTTCAATCTTTCTTTACCTTTTGCTCTATGCTGCTAATCGAAATCATGATCTGATTGCTGAGTGAAGACTATTTACATTAACGTAAAAGCATCACCTATCAAATTTACTAAATTTTTGAGTCAATTAGTCGATTGTTTCCATTTCCAGGTAATTATTAATGGGATCTTTTTACACGGACAACATCAGAATCGTTATGTTTCAATGTTGTAAGTATTTATGTATTTTAGTGATAGTAGCAATACAAATATATCTTTCCAATAAAAAGGCTTTGTATAAACCATAGCACAATTTTATTTTCGTTAATAATATTTAAATATTTATTTTAACATAAGCAAGAAGATTCTAACATTCTGAGCAGTGGAAAATCGAATAGGAAGAAGGAAAAGCCAACCTTCAGAAAACTGAAAGCGAAAATAACAAAGAAGAACAAAACAAAGAAAAGATGGAAGAACTGAAAGGAATGATGAAGGATTTAATGCGGGTGGCGAGGAAAAACAATGAAGAGCTACAGAAGACCAACGCAGAGATAAATAAAACAGTGAAGAACTAAAATAACTAAAATACGAAATACAAACAATAAGAAGAGAATCAAATGAGAAACAACCTAAATACCAATGTGAAGGGGGAGTCTAGAAAGGCGTGGATATTTGTAGGGAATGTGAAGAAAACTGTCCACAATGAAGATATTACGAAACACTTCAAGGCAATTTTAAAGCATAACAAGTTTTTATGTGAAAAACTAAACACATTCTTATTTAATAAAGTTGACGAATTAGAAGTAGTAACCAACGAAATAAAACCGAATATAATATGTCTAACGGAAACATGGTGCAAGAGGGAAACCTTGGAACTTCAAAATATTAACGGATATATACAAATTGCTCACTTTACAATGGATATAGCGGGGCACGGAGGTACAATGATTCTATCGGACCACAATTTTGTTTGCGAGCAACAATGTAAAATAACTAAGTACAATAGAGAGTCACATTTGGAATGTGCATGCTGTACCATAATTGCCACTATGCTCAAATAATGACAACGGAAATTGAAGTCGGATTTTGTGACTTAAAAAAGAGTAACGCAGACGTATTACAATCAAGGTGACAATATAATGAAAGCAATATAAATGAGCTTCATTGCTCCTTACGAAAAGCAAGTTGGGCTTCTATTCGACACAACGATGTCACCCCGTATTCTCTGAGATACATGAAGAGTTTATTTATCATTTCAAAAACGCATGTCCATACAAAAGTACAAAAAAAGGAGCATCTAGTAAAAACTCATCAAGTGCTAACATCGAGAACAAATCTGAAGAACACATATTATCTATTGAAGAGAATCAACACTTCACAGTTGAAACAGAAATATAAGCACGAAAAAACTCAGCATAAAAAATTGATTCAAGAAACCAAACGTAACTTCTATGGTAACGCAATAAGTGTTGCACCAAACAAGCCAAAGAAAATATGGCAACTAGTATGTGAGGAAATGGAACATTCAACAGTACACAAGCCTATAGTAATAAAAAATATAAAGGGAGATCCCATAAAGAGTATGAAGGAAGTGGCAAACATCTTCGGGAACCACTTCTCAATTATTTCAGAAGAAAAGTTGACCAATCAATTCGGTGTTCGCAGGTCAGAACTATGTACAACAATTTTCATTATGCCCAATATACCATATTTGACACCTGTATCACCTCAAGATGTTGTTAACACAATAAGATCAATAAAAATAACTATTGTGCAGGAAAATATCAAAATTTCGGACAATCTGGTACATCTGATAAACCTTTCATATGACACTGAAGTATTTCCTAATTCACTAAAAGTAGCTAAGGTTCTTCCAATTCTCAAAAAGGCCCCAAAGGAAGACTTCACTAACTACAGACCAATTTCAGTTCTCAACACCTTCTCAAAGATTATTGAGAAACTTATCGCTGAGAAATTGTGGACCTTTTTAAACAAATACAAACTCGTCAGTGAAACGGTTCAGGTTCAGGCGAAATAAATTCAGCAACAGCAACTATCGACCTGGTTGAGAAGGTTGCTAGAAGCATGAACAACGGTAAATTCGTAGCCGGGTTATTTTATGACTTTTCAGCGGCATTTGACACGGTCAGTTTGCAGTTTATGCGCGAAAAACTTTTTGCAATTGGCGTGCGTGGAAGTGCTCTAAACCTTATAGTGTCGCTTCTAACTGAAAGAAAAATGTATGTTTGCGTAAATGACAATATATCGGATACTTATGAACTCAAGAAGGGTGTGGTGCAGGAATCTACGTTGGGTCCAATCCTCTTCTTGTTGTTTATAAACGACATGACCTGCCACGCAAAGTGTGGGCATGTTGTCATCTTTGCCGATAACACAAGTATTATTGTGGAAGCGAAAAGTGAACATGAACTTGTTAGGAAAATTATGGTTGCTAACGATGAATAACACACTGGTGCAAGCAAAATAATATTGTACAATATTATTGTATATGTGGATATACAATGTGGAATAAAACAGAAAAAATCAGATTTTATAACAAAAAAGAACCCAACCATCTACTGGCAAGCGTCTCAGGGAGCACAATGTTTCTAGGCAGCTTTCAAGATGAAAGGCTGTCATGGGACCCACAAGTGGACTATATATCTACAAAGCTGTCTAGGTGGAAGACATGAGAGAACATAAAATGGAAATACTAGGAATAACAGAAACAAAACAATAGGGACACGGAATAGAAAATATACATGGAGTATACTTTTTGATATGAACAGGAGTAGATGAAAATGAAAGATCAAAAGGAGGAGTAGGAATTATTATAACACCGGAAAGAATAAAAGATGTAATAAAAGAAAAACATACAAACGAAAGTATAACGACCATAGAAATCAAACTAGTCGAGGATGAAACATGGATACTGATAGTAGCATACGGACCGAACGAAGACGCAAAGAAAGAAGAGAGACAGACACATTCTTTGAAAACATTCAAGTATGGGAAGTAGATGAAGGAAAAGAATACATAATGATAATATCAGATCTAAACGGAAGAGTAGGATGCCAAAATAGCGGAATAGAAGAGATAATGGGAAAAGAAGGGGAAGAAATTAAAAACAACAATGGAGAAAGAATAATACAATTATGCATTGAAAACAACCTTGTGATAACAAATACAAAATTCAAACACAAAAACATACACAAGTACACAGGGGAACAGCCAAGCAGAAAAGAAAAATCGATAATAGACTACCTAATTAATGGAAACAGCTGGAACAAACTAATGAATGTAAGAGTTACAAGGCAAGCTGAAATAGGAAGTGACCACAACCTACTAAAAATGGACAAGAGTTGGAAGAAAATACAAAAAACAGACAAAAGGAGGGTAAAAGTTACAGAATATCTAAGAGCTAGAAAAGAGTTGATACAAGCCTACAGATTAAGAAAAAAACAAACACAAGCCAAATACAAAGAGATACTACAAAATAAATTCAGAGAGAGGGAAATGAAGCTAAACATAGAAGGAAAATAGAAAACATTCAACAAATATATACTAGAAGCGGTAAAAGAGATCTGCGGAACAATAAAAACTGGAAACAGGGAAATGAAAAAGACAAACTGGTGGACAGAGGAAGTACAAAAAGAGATAAAAAAACAAAAAAGAGAAATGGAAAAGTTTATGAAAAATACAAAGAAAAGGAAAACAAAACAAATTCAATTATAAAGGAAGCAAGACAAAAATCATGGATAAAATTTGGTGAAAGAATGAATGAGAATTTTGGGCACATCCAAAAACTATTGTACGGAATACTAAAGCAACTAAAACATAAAAAAGAACACAATATGATGAATATAAAATATAAAAATGGAACAATTATCACGAATGAAGACAGGATAATGGAAAGATGGAAACAATATTTCAAAGAATTAACCGAACAGGATGAAGAAGATAACTTAACACAAGAATGGAACGAAAAGTTGCAAGAAAGGCAAGAGAAAAAAATTGAACAAATTAAAACTTAAGAAGTACAAGAAGCAATAAAAAAACTAAAAAAACGGGAAAGCACCAGGAACAGACGATATAACTCCGGAGATGATGAAACACATGGGAGAAGAGGGAATGACACAAATAATGAAACTAATAAATGACATAATAAGCAGCGGGGAAACACCAAGAGAATGGAATAAAGGAATAATTCTACCAATACATAAGAAAGGGGATAGAAGAATATGGGAAAATTACAGATGAAGCACACTAATAAGTATACCAAATAAGATAATGATCAGGGTACTGGAAAAAAGGATGCGAGACAAACTAGAAACAACAATACAAGATATAGCCAGTGCGGATTCAGACGAGGGAGAAGTGGCGAAAATCAAATCTTCATACTCAGACAACTAAGCGAGAAACTAATTAAGAAGAACTGAGAAATGCACATATGCTTCGTAGATCTCAAAAAGGCATTCGACGGGATAAGGAGAGAGGACATATAGAATGAACGAGCAGAAAGAGGAATAGGGGAGGGAATAAAAAATCTAATAAAATACATGTACAGAGAAAACCGAAATATTGTGAGAACAAACAATGAGGAATCAAAATAATTCGAAACGAAGAAAGGAGTAAAACAAGGATGCGTGCTAAGCGCTTTGCTTTTCACAATTGTATTGGAACAGGCGACGAAGAAAGCAAAGCAAAACATGAAAATGCTAAAAATTGAATACTGGAAAATGGAGATAACAAAAATAGCAGAACTACTTTTCGCGGATTACATGGCAATAATTGCAGAAACAGAGGAAGAACTGCAACACAACATGAAAATAATTGAGAAAGAGATTAAGAAAATAAACTACGAAAAGACAAAAACCATGATAATTGCCAAAGAGAAAAATAAACACGAAATTAAAATACAAGGAAAAAATCGAACAAGTAGAACAATTCAGATATTTAGGAACAATCACACAGAGCAATGGTAAATTAGATAATGAAATAGAATATAAACTAGGAAAAACAGCAAAACTATATAACATATTAAAAAACACCGTTTTTAGCAAGAAGGAGATATCAAGAGACACAAAAACAGAAATAATCAAAAAAGTAATTAGACCAACGCTAAATTACTGCTGCGAAACATGAACGATGACCAGAAAACAATTAAAAAGAATAAATGCTATGGATATGAGATTCTTAAGTCCTAAGAAAAGTAGAAAACAAAATAAGAAGAGAAAGGATAAGGAACGAGATGGACAGGAAAAATAAAACAAATACACGAAAAAAAAAACAAAATGAAGTGGTATGACACATGAGATGAATGAGAGAAGAAAGAAACACTAGGAAAATATACGAGACAAGAGCAACAGGAAAATAACAGAGAGGAAGACTGAGTAAAGAGTGGAACGGCGCAATAAAAGAAGAGGCAACAAGAAAAGGATACACGAGGAAAAAAAAAAGGAATTAACAAAAGATAGGGGGAAGTGGAGAGAATATTGTAATAATTAATAATCTAGGCCTTACATCGAAAGGTAGAGAGGCAAAGGAATAAATAAATAAATGAATAAATAAAAGTATTTAACACAAATTTAAAATACAAGACCAAACTTACTACTTAATGTATGGTAATGTCCAGTGGAAAACCAAGAAAATATAGAAGAATAAGATGAAGATCAGATAACATGAAAAGAGTTAACACATGCTGTGAAGAGTATCATACGAGGAAAAGCGCCAGTAGATGATGGAATCGAGGCAGATTTGTTAAAGGAAATAGGTGAGGTACCAGCGCAGAGACTACACAATTTGATAAAGAAAATATGGAAACAGGGAAGAATACCTACACGTATACGCTACAGTTTGCGCCATGTAATTCCGTTGACAGATGTTCCCACAGCATAGAAAATAGTAGTGTTTTTGTCCACCAAAATAATCCGCACATCGTTTGAAAATTTGTACCAGTAACGTCAATGACTTCGGATATCGAATAACTCTACGTTTGTGTCCGAAAAGTTATTTCAGTACATGTCACCACTTCATGAAACACAGCATTGCTTGTATCCAATGCCACACTCCATCTATTATTTCAGGATTCACTAACTAAGTAGGTATTGAAGTTCAGTGTACTAGTGACTGTATTTGTTAAGGATATATCCCTAACTGGTTATCAACCAACGTGGGTCCTTCTGCCGTGTGATTTGTGTAAATGCATGTACTGAGTTAGGGCTTGTTACTCTAGAAATTCGCCCCCGATCTCTAGAGCGCCGTTAATGAGCTCCCAACGGCGAATGGCACTAGTTTTGTTATTAATTTATGGAATTATGACCATTTTGTAATTGATATTAATAAACCTAAATGTAAATAATTTGATTTGTTTATACAATATAGATGCATTACCCATTAAATTGTATATTTCTACCCTGTTTGCCAAGATGTTAGCAAGATTATTCTTTAATATTTTATACTTATTCCCTTAAGAGTATCATTGTTGTTGTATTTATTTAATAATTTATAAACATTACATTTCTACTTTCCTCTCATTTAGTTTTGGTTTATTATATGAGCGAATTAATTTCAATTATATACAGGGTGAGTTTTTTCGGATGTTTAGTATGGGGATCTCGGAAACTAGCGGAGATAGATGAACGATTAAATGGGGGAAAGAATTGCAGTTTCACGAGTTCTATTTCATGAGCTTTTTGTTTTTTGGAAAAATTGCATGGCTAAATTGATATCTCGAAAAAATATATTTTTTGTTATTTGGTTCGGTGCCTATGGATCTGTTATTATTGACTTAAAAAAAAATGTGTAAAGGAAAAAGTTGTACGTAATTATGTGCTTAATAATACAATCTAACCGATTATTTTATTAAAGCTATAATTTTTGAGTTATGAGACAAAGTTGAGTTTTTTCTAATGGAAACCATAGTTGGACAGACTTTATAAAACTGGCGCATTTTCAACTATTCTAATGATATACCACTTGATGTAGTAATTTTTATAAATAATTAAGTTATCGTTATTTTTTACATTTCATTTTTGAACTATTCAAGAAGTATGCTATGGAAACAATTGATAGATGCGCAACGCGATAAATAAAAAAAATTAAGTTAGTTATTAAAAATTTTCTTTTCATTTCGAAATTATAAACATTATTATTTTGGTGTAAAATGTTTATTTCGTTGGAGTTGCAATTTTATACAAAAAATATTTCTGATAAAACAAAATTACATAAGTACAAAACTACTAAACAGGGAATGACAGACGATAAATTGAGAAACAATACAAGCATATTAGAACGTAACTAAAGTAGTACCAAAACAACGTAATTAAAGTTAGGAAAGTATTTAAGACTAAATGTGTTCAAAAGGTTCACCATTATGATTAATGCACACCTTTTTAAAACAGAATTTGTTGCTTTTCTAACGGAGCGTCCATCAATATCAGTAAAAACTTGTAACATGTAAGTACAGCTTCTCTAAGGTCATCTACTGTGACGTACGATGTTTGATACACTCTATCTTTTACCATTCTCCTTAAATAAAAATCTAAACCAGAGAGATCGGGAGATCGGCCACCTCTATAATTGTCGCTTGTATCTATCAATTGTCTCTATAGCGTACTATTTCGAATAGTTCGAAACTGAAAAGAAAAAAAATCCCATAATTTAATTATTTATAAAAATACCTATATAATATGATATATCATTAGAATTGTTGCAAAGGGGCCCTTTTTATAAAGGCATGGCCGACTATGGTTTCCATTAGGAAAAACACAAGATTGTGTCATAACTCAAAAATTATAGCTTAAATAAAATAATAGGTTAGACTTTATGATTAAGCATATAATTTCGTATAACTTTTTTCTTTACACATTTTTTCTAAAGTCAATAATAACAGAGCAATATGTTCCGAATAAAATAACAAAAAATATATTTTTTCGAGACATCTAGTTAGCCATGCAATTTTTCCAAAAAACAAAAAGCTCATAAAATTGAACTCGTAAAATTCCAATTCTGTAAATCATGTATTGATTTCTGATGAAATGGAGATGCCGATCTTGCAAAATCATAAATGTATATTTTATATTGAGGACTGTATATACCTAGTGAATAGATTAAGACATAAACGTATACTTCGACTATCCGCAGATCTGAAAACAATGAATATTCTTCTTCTTTTGGTGCACCTTTGTTACTGAACTTTTGCGACCACTTCTTGTATCGTATCTCTGTGCGGACTTACCTGGACACTTGCGCCACATTTGGCGTTCAATAAATTTATAGACAGTGAAAATTGAAGCCACTGCCACAACAACTGCACTCACACTATGCATATCTTGTTGACGAGTCTATTCGATCTTTGCATTCTAATTGCTCCAAGTAGGGCGCCACTGTCAATTAAAAGTTGATGGGAACAATCCGCGCTTGAAGGCCTTGAAGCCGACATATATCTCAATTTCCAGCAATTGGCAAGACCGTAAATACATCAATGTCGTCTTATCAATCAAGGAATAATTTCATTTATCGTTGTATCGAAGAGGCGATCGAAGCGATGAGGTCGTCCGCCTCTTGAGCCACGAGCTGAGTATTTAATTAAATGAATAAATGAATTCTTCATGAAATAGTGGTGGTAATACGACCGTATATTGGAGCGTAATATTATTATATTAATTCTAAAAGGACAACAGTAACTATTATTATGACTATAAAACTTTTTTTTTTAAACACAAAAAAGTGAATACCAATATTGAACCTTACATAAAATAATTACATTGTACAGATTTTTATTTACTATTAACTTGATATCAAATAACATTACTTTATAATGATAAATAATACTGGAAAGAAACATACAGATAGACAGACTGTGACTTGACGTTATTGTGACAGTAAATGTGAAATGATTTAATCGTAATATCTGAAATAAATCTAAGCACCTCAATTTCGTGGGAAAAACTTCTAGTGAAATACAAATGCATTAAATCTCACCTAGCAAAAGATATAAACCATACGGTTTTAATATGCTTGTGCATCTTGCTTACACCCTTCACTGGACAAAACCTAAATTAATAGATGCATTCCAATAGGAATATCCAAGATTTTATCCTGAACCATATTAAGCGTTACCACAGATCTATACTGTCTAGATGCCTGCAACTAAATAACAAAAAACCCATTCCGGTCTCATTCACAAATCTCAGGGTACATTATCAACTTCGGTATATCATTCGATCCCAGTCACCGGTGTCCGATTCGCAACGACGGATGTCGCGACCGACCCCCGTAAATCAGGGGCACTCGCGCCCTCAGGTCACAAATCTTCCAAGATCTTACCTGAGCACCATGAAGACGTCCTGGGAACGCAGACGGGTGCGATAACTCTGAAGGATCTTGTGTGATAACTAAGTGTTTCCGAAGTGGTTTCAGTTTTTTTCTCCGTTTTTCTCACCTTGAATTGTACGTGAAAGATAGAAAAGTAGGAAAAAATACTTTGCCAAATACCCATCAATATTTAAAATTTGTTACATACGTTAGTTTGGAAAATATATATAGATATGTGAAAGTTAAACTCTTGTTACCGGAAGTTAATCTTATTTTGCTCCGTCTTTCTATATCTCAACTTTAATTTATGTTTGTGTGTGATATTAAATCATCTTAGATCGTAGATCATCCGGGTGACCGATTCTGCCTGCAGATATATCGCATGCTCCTATATTTATGTTTTCGATATTTTTTAAATCATTTAGATGTCGAGGAACTAGAATTGCAGGTTTGATTCGGTCTGCAATGTGAGATGTACAGTCATGCTCACAGAAATCTAGTACAAGAAATTTGGTTACAATAGCAATTTTATATAGCAATGTCCAATTGTTTGTACTAGATTTATATGAGCATGACTCTACATAAAAGTAGATGTTGTTTAGCTGTACCAAAAAGTCGATAAGTAGTGCATCTCAGTGTGGCCAGATAACGAAAGTATCATTCACGTATCCTAATCATAGCGATGGTTTGTTAGGTGCTGAATCTTTTACAGACATTTCAAAATGTTACGTACATTTTACAGTGGTGAACCCGTAGGTGATTTGCATACTTTTCGACGGACATTTTGTATCATATTCACCATATATTTAATATTCATGTTTCATATTGCGTTTTTATTTTAAATAAGACGACACAAGATGAAAGGTAGATGTTATTTTGCAAGTGGTTGTAAAAGCGATTCGGTTATACCTACAGCTGGGCTTAGCATCAGAAGAAGGTTCTTTCTGGATTTGAGATAAACCCTATAGTTTTATAGGGTAGCAACATCATGCTAATGATTTTTTCTGTTGGGTATTTTTTTTTAATGTCTGGTTCGATCGGTGCCTTTATTTTATGCCCAATAGTTTATGTGCAGAAGTATACAGAAAGTTGGAAGCAGTAACGATCAAATTAGGCTTATTTTGTAGCCATCCGTAGTTATACGTAGTTATGTACTGCCTTTAATCCGAAGATCAGCGGACATCTCTAAAAAAATTACAGCGTCTTCAAAAATTTCCGCAAACTGTACATGTGCGGAAATTTTCTTGTCTTTAGACTTTTATAAAATATTTTTGCATAATTCAGTAACAAATCGTTTATTGCCTGCAAAAATAAAACATTAAGTATATTTTTTTATGAATTTCTTAAATCGAATACACATGCACAAAATTAAATACATAATGAATATATAAATAACGCAAGTGAATATATCTCTAAATAAGAAAAAAGTCACAACACAAACTCTTTAAAATTTATCTTTATCTTTAAAAATAAAAAAACTTATACTTTTCATACCATGCAGATTTTTTTTCTGTCTTTAGAGTTTTTTAAAATATTTTACATAAATGAGTTTAAAATCGTTAGTGCCTTTACCCTTCCGACAAAAAATTAGTTTCTTCAAAAAAATAAATACAAGTGTTTTCAAATAATTTTTTCCGCAAACTTCGCACTGCAATTTTTTTGTTTTATTTAGAGTTTCCTAAAATATGCTTTGCATAAATAGGTAACAAATCGTTAGTGTCATTTAGGGCCTACGAAAAACAGTATCATTATCTATAAAAATAAACAGTTTTTTTTAATTAATAGTCTCTTAAATTGCACACCAACATTCACACAAAATTAAATTCATAATAAATATATACATAAGCACGTATGAATATACCGCTAAATAACAACAATAACAGTTACAGTGGTTTGCGGAACAAAAATTGAAACTCTACTTTTATCTGTAACGTAACTCTAACGTAGAGTTACTTTAAAAAAAAATAATATAATGTTTTTTATTTTAAAAACAGTAAATGGTACTAACGATTTGGTACTCATTTATTAAAAAAATATTTTAGATAAGTTCTAACACAAGACAAAAAATCCGCACGGTGTGAAGTTTGCCGTTTTTTTATTTTAATGTTTGAAATTTGAATTTTTGATTTTTGAAGATACTGTATTGATTCGAAGGAAATAACCGGTACTAACGACTTGTCACTATTTATGCAAAAATATTTTAGAAAACTCTAAAGACAAAAAAAGTTCTGCACGTTTATTTTTTATTTTTAAAGATACTTGTTTTTTTTTCATTAAAGGCAGGAAAACGTCACAAACGATTTGTTAAAATTATAATAATGTTTATTCAGATTGTGACACCAAAACACTGGTAATGTCGGAAAACTCTGAAAATGCCATTAAAATCGAAGAAAATCGACATTTTCATCTACATTTTCAATGGTGGCATTTATATCCTGGATATACATTTAGATTATGGCACAACAATACTGGAAATGTAGAAAATTTCTGAAACTGACACATAAATTGAATAAATTCTATGAAAAGTAGACACAATTCAAATTATGGCATTAATATCCTTAAAATGTGTCCATGTCGCATACATTTTCTTCAATTTTCATCAAATCTTCAAAATGTTGAACTTTCACCAGCATTATCGTAACTAGAATGTATAAATTATGATAGTGATTATTTAGATTATGACACCTAATCACTGGAAATGTTGAAAATCACTGAAATACCATAAAAAATCGAAAAAAATCAATCGACATTTTCGTTTACATTTTCAATGGTGGCATTGATATCCTGGATGTCATTCAAATTATAGCACCAAAACACTGGAAATGTGGAAAATCTCCGAAAATGCATCAATTGAAGAAATTCTATGAAAAGTAGACACAAATTCAAATTATGGCATTAATATCCTTAAAATGTGTCCATGCCGCATACATTTTCTTCAGTTTTCATCAAATCTTCAAAATGTTGAACTTTCACCAACATTATCGTAACTAGAAGGTATAAATTATGATAATGATCATTTAGAGCAGGGGTCTTCAAACTTTTTAGCCCGAGGGCCACACTGACTCCTCCACTAAGTCCCAATGGCCAAACCTTAGGTAGCTCATCGTATCAACGTACTGTAGTTTTGAATTACCAGCAAATTTTCGTTCAGGAAGCCTACGGTTAGCTTTCGTATGGCTCTTGAAATTGCAAAACGTGGAAAACCATTCACCGATGGAGAAATGATCAAAGAATGCATAATTGAAGCAGCCGAAGAAATGTGCCCTGAAAAGGTAAATTTATTAAAAACTGTCAGTATGTCCGCAAACACTGTGGCTCGAAGGGTAGAAAACATCGCTGAAAATAAATCCTCTTAACTGTTCGACATAAATGGACATGTTGAGTGGTTTTCTTTGGCCTTGGATGAGTCAACGGATGTGTCAGATACTGATCAGGTGTTGATTTATATTCGAGGAGTAGATAAAAGCTATGAAGTGCATGAAGAACTTCTTGATATGTATAGTATTCATGGCACAACTACTGGTACAGATATTTTTAAAGGAGTTGAAATGGCCATTAATCAAAAGAACCTTCGATGGAAAAACTTGAAATGTATTACAACTGATGGAGGCAAAAACATGAGTGAGAAAGATAAAGGAGTGGTCGCTCTTGTGTCAAAGGCTGTAGAAAATGACGGTGGTTCAAAACCAATAGTCTTACATTGTATCATTCATCAACAGTCTTTGTGCGGAAAATGTTTGGATATGTCTGAAGTTCTGAAACCAGTCATATCAACTGTTAATTTTATCAGATCTTTTGGGCTGAATCACCGACAATTCCGACAATTTATTGAAGAGATTGGAGAAAATGACTTACCTTATCATACTGCCGTACGTTGGCTTAGTTGTGGGAAAGTCCTTCAGCGCTTTTTTGAACTTCGAGCAGTGATCGAAATTTTTTTGAATGAAAAACATCGCCCTCTTACTGAATTACAAAACAACGCATGGCTGTGGAAGTTAGCATTCTATGTTGATTTGACAAAACATGTGAACGAACTGAATTTGAGATTGCAAGGAGAAAACCAGCATCTTCCTATTTATACACTAATATCAAATCATTCCGGAAGAAATTGATACTGTTTCAATCACAACTACGAAGTAAATGTTTTTCACATTTTAAAACATGTGAAATATTCAGCCACACCACTGAGACTGAGTTTCCTATCGATTTTGCAATCGAAACTTTGAGTGCTTTGAAAATAAATTTTGATACTCGTTTCTCGGACTTTGATGCCATTGCGAATCAAATTAAGATTTTTCAGAATTCTTTTGATACTGACATTGAAACCCTAGCCCCGGAACTTCAAATGGAAATGATTGATCTACAGTGCAGTGATATAATTAAGAACAAATATCAAAACTCATCTTTGTTGGAATTTTATAAGAGTCTCCCACTGACACAATTTGATAATTTGCATAAATTTGCTCGTGGGCTGTTTTCTGTTTTTGGTACTACTTATTTGTGTGAGAAGACCTTCTCCAAAATGAAGTACACAAAAAATGTTTACAGATCTAAATTAACTGATGAGCATCTTAAATCTCTTTTAATAATTGGTACAAGTAAAATTAGTCCACAACTACAAACTATTGTCAGTGGAAAATCTCAATTACATAAATCTCATTAGTATTTCATATGTCATTATGCTTGTTATAAGTTACGTTTTTATTTAAAATGTATAAAATGTTAGTTGGATTCATTTACATAATTTGTTAGTTATTATATACTGAAGTTAAATTTTCTGCATATTATACATGTCTTTACTCATTACAATTCTGTGTTTCTTTATCCAACTTATCACAAAAACAATAACAATAAGCCTACAACAATGTTATGAGTAGTTAGCCCATAACCATATCAATGTAGATGTCATATTAATAATAATTCAACATAAAATTAGAATACTTCAGTAAACTAAATTTTATTTGCTATAAAAAATATGTTCTCTAAAAGGAGTTTTCAAGTATGCTAGGTCTCCGCGGGCCGGACAAAATCTGCAGCGGGCCGGATGTGGCCCTCGGGCCGTAGTTTGGAGACCCCTGATTTAGAGTATGACACCAAATCACTGGAAATGTTGAAAATCTCTGAAATACCATAAAAAATCGAAGAAAATCAATCGACATTTTTATTTACATTTTCAATGGTGGCATTGATATCCTGGATATACATTCAGATTATAGCACCAAAACACTGGAAATGTGGAAAATCTCCGAAAATGGTTAATTATGCCATTAATATCCTTAGAATATGTCCGTGTCGCATACATTTTCTTTAATTTTCATCAAATCTTCAAAATGTTGAACTTTCACCAGCATTATCGTAACTAGAATGTATAAATTATGATAATGATTATTTAGATTATGACACCAAATCACTGGAAATGTTGAAAATCTCTGAAATACCATGAAGAAAATGAAGAAAATCAATCGACATTTTCGATTACATTTTCAATGGTGGCATTGATATTCTGGATATACATTCAGATTATGGCACCAAAACACTGGAAATGTACGTCCCATACGTTTTCCTCAATTTAGTGAAATCTTCAAAATGTTGAACTATCGCCAGCATTATCGTAACTTGAATGTATAAATTATGATAGTGATTATTTAGATTATATTATTTAGATTATGACACCAAAACACTGGAAATGTCGAAAATCTCTGAAAATGTCAAATCAATCGAAGAAAATCGACATTTTCGTCTACATTTGCAATGGTGGCATAAATATACTGGATGTACATTTAGATTATGGCACCAAAATACTGGAAATGTGGAACTTCTTTAAAAACGCCACATAAAATGAAGAAATCTATGAAAAGTAGACACAATTCAAATTATGGCAATAATATCCTTAATATATGTCTACGTTTCATACATTTTCCTCAATTTAGTGAAATCTTCAAAATGTTGAACTTTCTCCAGCATTATCGTAACTAGAATGTATAAATTATGATAATAATTATTTAGATTATGACACCAAATCACTGGAAATATTGAAAGTCTCTGAAATACCATAAAAAATCGAAGAAAATCAATCGACATTTTCGTTTACATTTTCAATGGTGGCATTGATATCCTGGATATACATCAGATTATGGCACCAAAACACTGGAAATGTGGAAAATATAGTATGTCATACTTTAATAGTATGACATACAATAGCAAAAATAGTTTTTAAAACTTTAAAGATAAAAAAAAATCCACAATTTTTAAGTAGCTGTGACATTATTATTTTTAAAGATAGCGATTTTTTTCGAAATAATAAACGGCACTAACGAAATTGTTACTTATTTGTGCAAAAATATTTTGAAATACTCTAAAGTCAAGAAAAAAATTCAGCAGGGCGTGAATTTGGCCGAAATAATTGTTTAAAAATGCTTTTCATTTTTGAAGATATTGTTTTGTTTCAAAGGAAATTAACGGCACTAACGATTTGTTAATCATTTATGCAAAAATATTTTAAAGAAATATAAAGACAAAAAAATTCTGAACGGTGTGAGAAGTTCTAGGATAACTAGGATTTTTAAAGATAATGATTTTTTTTAGGGCAGTAAATGGCACTAACGATTTGTTACAATTATGATTATGATTTTTCAGATTATGACAGCAAAACCAAAGAAAACCGATATTTTCGTCTACATTTTCAATGATGGCATTACTAGCCTGGATATTCATTCAGTTTAAGGCACCGAAACACAGGAAATATGGAAAATCTTTAAAAAATCCACATAAATTGAAGAAATTCTATGAAAAGTAGACACAACTAAAATTATGGCACTAATATCCTTAAAATGTGTCTAGGTCCCATACTTTTTCTTCAATTTTTATGAAATCTTCAAAATAATGAACTTTCATCAGCATTATCCTAACTTGAACGTATAAATTATAATGATTACTTAGTTTACGACACCAAAACACTGGATATGTCGAAAATCTCTGAAAATGTCAAAAAAATGTTTGCAATGGTGGTATAAGTATACTGGATGTACAATCAGATTATGGCACCAAAATACGTTAAATGTGGAAAGTCTTTGAAATGAAGAAATTCTATGAAAAGTAGTCATCATTCAAATTATGACATTAATATCCTTAAAATGTGTCTACGTTTCTCAATGTTGAACTTTCACCGGCATTATCATAACTTGATTATTTAGATTATCAGAATTAGATTATGACACCAAAACACTGGAAATGTCCAAAATCTCTTTTTTATTTACTGGGGGCCCCACTCCATATTTATGCCCGGGGCCTTAAAATGCAAAGCAAGGCCCTAGTTCATTAATCATAATATACATTCAGATTATGGCACCTAAACACTGGGATGTGGAAAATCTATGAAAATGCCACAAAAATCGAAGAAAATCGAAAAGTAGACACATTTGAAAATATCGCCTACTTTATGCAAACATATTTTAGAAAACCGCTAGTTTGGCTGACAGGTTAGAACGCTTGCTTAGCATGCACGAAGACCTGGGTTCGAGCCCCAGTACAGGTAGTACATTTGTACTGAGAAACTAGTGCCATTCGCCGTTGGGAGCTCATTAACGGCGCTCTAGGGATCGGGGGCGAATTTCTAGAGTAACAAGCCCTAACTCAATACACACACTTACACAAAACACACGGCAGAAGGACCCCCGTTGGTCGATAGCCAGTTAGGGATAATATCCCTAACAAATACAGTCACTACTACATATTTTAGAAAACTACAGAAAAAAATCCGCATGGGGTGAACATTTTTAGGCAGCTGTAACATTATTATTATTAAGCTTAAGGTTTTATCCATAAAATACCGGTAAAATAAAATAAATATATAATAAAATAAAATAAAATAAATTATTTACCAGTAAGTACTTTTATAAATTTAATATTATAACAACCTTAAATCATTATAATTACTTTTAAAGATAGTGATTTGTTTGTTGTTTGGAAATACTAAACGGCACTAACGAATTCGTTACTTATGTATGCAAAAATAGTTTAGAAAACTCCTGTCAAGAAAAAAAAACCGCAAGGTGAGATGAAGTTGCGGAAAAAATTGAAAATGCTGTAATTTTTTATAAAGATGTTCGCTAATCTTCGGAATAAAAACAGTTAATGGCACTTACATAAGGCTTTACAATAAGCCTAATTTAATCGTTACTGCTTCCAACTTTTCGCAAACTTCACGCACCTCTTTAATTTGAATGATCTTTGCTGCCTTTTCAGGTAAGTGATTTTATCTTTTTATTTATTATATTATATTGGACATTTGTGTAAGGCAAGCATTTTCATTCTGTTAGCTGATTTTTTTTAAAGGCATTAGCATTTAATTTGTCCGAAGGTATCCTTAAGATCTCACTGTTTTTGCGAAGTAATTTGAATGCCAGGAATTCTTCTCGTGTTTCGGCGACACACTATATCGTGTCTTGAATAAATTTGCTGATTTGTGCTTCAATGTTACATATCATTTGTTTTACGGGAACTCTTAACTTGAAGGAGTCACTGCAAAAGTGGTACCTTTTTCCAAAACATGTATAGTTTCTGCTTCCATTGTTTGATTTAGTAGATTGTATACTGTTTATGGTTTTGAAGATATACGTGTAGGTGTTTTATTTTCTCATTTCTGATAAATTTCTCTTCCTATCTGTTCATTTGACGTTTCGACGTATTCCGACGTTTCCGTTTTAGCATTGCATCGAAAAGTGAAACTATTATATCATATCCTACAACAAGATGGAAATTACGGTTTTGAGATGTATATGCACTTTTTGGAGGATTTCGACTGTTTTTTTTTTAATTTGATATTTTATAAGTTTTTAAAGTGGGTCTCTGCCAGTATAAGGATGTGATTTATCTTAGCCGTTTTTGTTGGGAAACTCAACGTGTTGTCTCGATCTTGTCTGTCTCTATCTCGAATTCTTTGTTATAATATATACTTCCCGAAAAAATGTATACAGCAAATGGAATAATACGGTCTGCAGTCTGTCCAATTTCAAGACGAAGCTAATATAAACGTGTTCACGTGATCAACTACAATTTACAGGGCCGATTCAGGAAAATAATCTAGGTTAACAGACTATAGTGAGAAAATTGCTCAAAGTTAATCAAAGTTAATAAATTGATAAATTGAAATTTGAAAGAAAACTTTTCTTACCTGGTTTTCTAATAACATATTACGGCATTAATTTGAGATTAAAAAACGTGGGAAGAGTCTTTCATGGTTAAAGCAATCGAATAATCTTAAATTACAAATCTATTTGATAATTTACGTGGCTTGCAAATTCTTGTTAAACTAGAGGAATATAGGTATAGCAGTACTAATCTGCTTTCTCAAATCTGGTATATGCTAATGCAAGCCTATAACAAAATTGCGGCCTGTTGTAGAACATTAGAGATGATTTATGTATCGGTAAGAATTGGCGAAGAACGTTTAATGATATACCCCGGTCTAGAATGAGGCGGAGATCTTACTTTCTCCATAACTAAAAAGTCCCCAAACGCAATCGCATAACGACTCTTGGACAAGCATTTTAATTGGAATCTGATTTTATCGGCATAATGGAACTATTATTTGCATAGATGAGCGTCGCGATATGTGATACGTGCGTCCTAGAAAAAAAAAAATCCACGCCACTCTGGAGTGGAGATGGATAGAGATTTACGATATGAAAACTGCAGGAATAATGGGAGAAAAACTGTGTCGATGTACTACAAGACATAGAGGAGGGGGCAATCACAGGCGGACATTTCTCGAAGACGGATCACACGAGAGCCGGAGAGAATAGATTTCGGAATCTCCGAAATTATCGTCCACTCACCGCGTTGGGAACGTAAAAGGGAATCCGTTGAAGGCTTCAAGTGGGAACCGAAAGGCGACGCGAGAAAGAAGTTGAAAGTCATCGTGGACCAGTGGTAGTTAATACCAACCTATAACTACTGTCAGATTGCCATCACCGGGAGACTTCTGCTCAATTATTTGACTCGCGAGAATCCTACTGTTATTTTTTAAACGGGGGCCGATAGCATCGTCTGTTCACATAATACCAGTAAATTGCTTTTCAAATCTAGAAAATTGAGTGTAATTCGTGTTGCGAAGCCACCGGTAAATTATCGCTGCCCATCGGACGCATCTGGTTGGTGGCCGGGGCACGTATCCGAGATAAACATAGCACTTTGGCTCAATTAAAAACCATTTTATATATTAAACACGATGAATCTCGTATCGGATTGTGGAAACCGTGCGATCATCACCTAGATTCACGAAGTTTTTTTACTCCACCCCTAGCTTAATCTAGGAGAGCTTGTTCATACAGCTAGCCCAGGAAAATTCCATTAGTTTCATAACGGGTCATCTTGCAGTAGTTAGCAGGAGCAATTTATATCGAGATAATAATTTGAATCCAGATATTTGTAGCATTAATATTCACTTAAAATGGATATTGTTTTACCAGAGAAAGCATGTTTAAAATTTCCGAAAGTTTATCAATATTTCCTGCGATCCATCCGAGTTTTTATACAACGGAACAACCGACATTTTACGAACTACTAACTTGGGATAATGTAATTAACCATCATCAGAGGCGGATGGGGCCGGCGGGAAGCCGGGAAATTTCGTGGTGCGCCGCTCGCAAATAGTTGTAAGGCGCCGGCGCAACAAACTAATTTTTTTCTGCTGAATCTTGTCACTATTACCACTATACGCTATATACACAAACGCGACAACAAATATGTATTATATTTGCTTCAAAATAATTTATGGTTATCGTACTGATAAATTATAGTGGTCTGAACAGTTAAAAGTCAAAGAGAAAAATGTTATATAATACACAAAAGATTGATAGAATAATAAATATTATTAAACTTCTTGGAATACGTGATACAGGCCTAGAATTTGAATCGTGCTACTAGAAATCTACATAGCAAAAATTTGGGCATATTTTAATGGGCCTTACATCAAATATTTAAATTAGATCCGGTGCATTTGTTTCGTTTCTGTCAAATACTATAGTTAATTAAATTATTACGAAATCTAATTATCAGATTTAAATTTAAAAAAAAAAAAAAAAATTAATAATAGTAGCAGAAAAAAGAAATACTGCTGAAATTTATTCAATAGCAGTGGACTAGACTAGTACCACTCAAAATGTGTACAATAGACCAACGCTCATTCATTTTTAAATATGTTCTTCAAAACCAAACGAAGAAAAGGTTAATCTCCATTTGAGAAACAAGAGAGAATGTAGTTGGTGGGCTAAGGAATGGCACTTTAAAAAATATTCGGCAAATACGGAATGTTGAGCCACCTTTATATGTAGAAGTAAAATTGGTGTTAGAAACAATAGACAAACCCAAAAAGACGAACAGTAATGTGAGGGCAATGGCAAAAAGATTCACAGACAATATTTAAAATACGAAGTAATTTTAACAGCAACTATATTTTTCAAAAGATTCGGCATTACTGAACCACGATTAAAATATTTGAAGGGCTACGGGGAGGTATGATTTCTATTTCTTTATTTTGATTCCATTTTGATTCCATTTTTATTGAAATCAAGCCGATGGTGCCATGTTGTATTATGGGAAAAGTAGTTTCGACACGTGAAGTAAAACAGTGAAAAACGATCACCGTTCGCTCCAAAAACGAAGAAATAGAATATGATGTTGACTTAAAACGATCAGAGATCTAGATGAAGAAGAATAATTTATAGACGACCCCCCTAATGGACAATAATCGGTAATCATAATAATATTTTATCAAAAATTTATATTTCATTTGAAAATATATTGTTTGTATGTACATACCTATACTGTACTGTACCCTACATAAAAAATCTAAAAATACGGTCAAAATCAGTCAAATCTTTCAAGTCCAAGACTTGTTAATAAAAATATATTGTTTTAATAGTTTTAATTATGTGTTTTTCATGTTTTTGCTCAATATTCTAATTCACATCTTGTCAAAGTAGATCAATTATAATCAGTTAGTTCTCATTCATCCTTCCTGTCCTTTATTAGACATGAAACTTTCAATTTAGTTTTCTGGAAAACGACCAAATTGGACTCTGCTCGTTTTTCTCGTAGCCCCTGATTTACAAATACCATTGCTACAAATCTAGACAGATGGCGCAAAGTGCAAAAGTACAAAAGTACAAAAGTTTCAAAGAATTGCGACTCAGTAAAATATCTTTCAGACTAATTCGCAGTATGGGCCTAAGAAAAATTAGTACATAATGAAACATACAGTACATAATTCTGAAATGACATTTGAGAGAATATTGAATGAACTGAGAAGAAAAAAAGTAATTCGTATGCCGAAAGAATGGAGAAAAATGTGGAGATTAAACATTAGACGATGAACATGACAAATGTATGTTTGAAACATTCAATGTAATAATAGATACCGTAATCAAGTCTATGATAAAACGATTCCAAAATACCTTTGATGTTTGTAAAGATCTGTATTAGATCCACAAAATTTGGATGAAATTTAACCAAATATTCCAAAAAAGATCGACTTCTCTCTATATTGAAGACTTTAACTAATAAATTACAAACAAAAATTGTAATGTAACATTAGAATATTTAATAGAAGAACTTTTGATTTGAAATTTGTGATTTATTGGAACAAAATATTTGTGATATGTTAATAGTAGACCAAAATCTTCAACTGCAGATAGACTTTATAGAAGAACATATAGAAGAATCAAGCAAGCATGTGTGAGCATGTGGAAAAACAAATCAAGAAATACTAACATGTAGAAGTTGCAAAACTGTGCTACTAGTTGTAACTACGTTATTTTTAACTACAATTTATTTCGAGAAGTGTACTCCACCTTATACCCAGTACTTATACTCTGGTCTAGCGTATTTAGAACTCTTCCGATATCTCAAGTTTCCTGCAAAAGACATTCTTTAACGCTAAAATATGTAGAAATAGATTATGATCGACGATATCTCACACTCGCCTTGAAGCTCTTATGTTCATGAGTTATGAGAACGAGAATTTAAATGAACTAAATAATAAAGAAATTGTAACCGCGTTAGGTAATTCCAGTTCTCTCTATGTCTCTATTCTTCTATCAAAAAAGTTATTGTTTTAAGGTATAAATATTATTTTTTTTTTGTTATTTACTTCTGTAATACAATTGGTTTTTTTAATTGTAGAAAAAAATTGCAGACGCTTTTACTTCTTCTCATTATAACCTCTTAAAGCACATTTGAGCACTGATTCTTTCTGATTCTTTCAACTTTTGTCCACATTTTATGTATTGCGCCGGTGACTGTATTTCCTGCGCCGGTTTTGCTAGTCCCATCCGCCCCTGACCATCATCATCAAATTATTTCATCAATTGTTTCACAGTAGAGAATATTACAGCGACTACATAACGACAATACAATAGTAGCAACAATAGAGTAGCCTACCAAGAAACAAACCCAACAAGTTAAAACGACTTCATAAACATCTGGGACTCAGAAATTCTAATTATGTTACTGCAGCGATCATCCTAATATAACATATTGTCAAACCTAGGTTACATTTAGGCTACGCAGAGAGCAGGTACAATACACCGTGATAATTATGTTAACAAAAATTATAACATACCTGAGAATATGAATATTTTGAAAATCTCAAATCCAAATATATTAGTACAATATTACTTTCCGCAAATAAGAATACATTTCACTAGGAAATGCTGCTTCTATCACAGTTGTTTTAAAGTTTTGAGGTACTAATCTATTTTTTTTTAAATGCTCGGATAGGTTAACTATAGAATTTCAAGTGTGCTCATATTACAAAATAATATTTTGTTTATACCGGTATTAGATTTTACATATTGGCTCCCTCGTTCTAAATAGTTTTGCTATTGACATATTATTACCAAATGTAATAGACTGCCTGATCCTGTTGGCACATAACCCTGTACCATGAAACTCCAGGGGTTTTGTATTGTCTGGCAAAAATATCAGTGTCCTGCGGTGCGCCACACACGCTCACAGCAAGCCCCCCGTCGGATAAAAACATCCCTAATATGACAGCCCCCGAGGGGCGATCGTTTCACACACAGCCCCATTTGTTAACGAACAGTTACACGTATATGCCAACCATTAATACCTAACTCTCTGTCGAACACATGTCATACGCCCGCCATGGGAAAGCACCGCACATTTCCATTTATGGTGAAAATCCTACTTTTTCACCAGTGCATGCTCCAGCTTCCAGCAAACAGACGGTCGGCCGCTGGGAACCCGTTAACTCCTAATTAATTCGTGTATTTGGTACCACCGCGATGGTCATTAATATGCGATTCATTCGCCGGACTGGATAAGCCACACTTAATCCGCGTGAATTTCCATAATGCCAAAGCGCTAATGAATGATAAGGGAAATAAACGAGGTGGAAGTAAATTGGGCGATTTGCATAGCGATTCCAAGGGATAATCTATCAAAATAATAATGAGATCGACATGCTTATGAATGCGGACGAGCTCTTATACACGCTAATTATGAAACTATCATTGGAAAATAGAAATTTGTAGTAGTAGAGATAAAAGAAACATTCAATGTAGGTACTTATATTTAATAACACTATATTTTATAACGAAATATTAATCAACATAATAAAAAAAGAGAATAATTGGTGTATTTTGGTATAATTTATGTTTTGCTTGATTAAATGCGTTGATTGCAGTATTAGAATATGCTATAGAACAGAATAAAATAAAACAATTTTAGTAGTGTTCTGAGCGAGAATCGAAACGATTACTAATATTTTTTTTAAATTTAAATTATATTTTTTGGTTAAAATTACCTCCCGATTAATCGGAATCATAATTTGCTCTGCCACATACGAGGTCTGTTTAAAAAATAAACGAACTTAATTTTTAAATTTATTATGGTTCCCTATCAAGTACTCACATTTGATTATCACTATAGGGATATTGGAACCGGTTAATGATACGAAATCTGTTAAATTGGGGCAAAGTTGCGTAATCATATGCGGAATAATTATCAATAAACATAATTAAGAAAAAAAAAATGGTTATTGAGATTAAAAAAAAGAAATTTTCGAAAATATAATTTATGTTTTCCTTTCGTTACTTCAAGGGCTATTAAAAAACACATTTTCATTGCCCCTTTTTCTCATCTACAACTAGGAAATTTTGATTTAGATCAGACGTTTCGTATGAGTGCTACCGTCATGAAGTTCAAATTTTTAAATACGGACCTGCATGTTTATTTTATTTTTGAGTTCTACTCGTCAATAGTATAACGGTTCTAACACAGGTTTTGTACAAATTCTCATAATTTGCTTGGCTCGTGATTTACAAATTCTTATAATTTGTTATATTTATTGGCTTGTCATTTACAAATTCTTATAATTTGCAATATTTGTTTGGCTCGTGATTTACAAATTCTTATAATTTGTAATATTTATTTGGCTCGTGATTTAGTGGTAGTAATTTACGTTATGTTTGATTTTTAAATCAAAATCGTGACAACTTAATTTAGTTCGTTTTAGGGGTAATGTGTCTTTTAGTAATTTTTGTTAGTAAGTAAAACACAGATATATAGATTTCATGTGATTTATTCATTTTAAAAGATTATGCAAGCGACAGGTAAATAAGAGACAGTTTTATTATTCAAGTTGGACGTTATTTATTTAATCATATTTATTTAATGTTACTCATTTTAAGTATTCGCTCTTATTACAACTGCGGCCCATTATGCACTTCTTCAACATGTAAAAGTTGAGGAAGCAGACAACATACGACAACCATACAACCAATTAATGATATTTATTCAAGATTTAGAATAGATAATAATTATTGAATCTTTATTATATTCTTGGACTTTGGATTTGGATTTATTTTATTTTGAAAACTGAGTTATGAGTTCATTATTAATACTACTGTTGGAATTACAAAGTGACATTTATGTACCAAAATCTTCAAATTGTGCCGATGAGGTTATTTGATACATGTCATCACTGCATAGAAATTCACTAGCATTTGTCTCTACCAGTGAATTTCAACGCCACCTTATGGATAGGAACGAATCACATATATTTACACCTTAAAGTACTTCAAATGGTGCACCCCAATGTATTTCCTCATCGAGTGATATTACTAGTATTTGTGTCTACCAACAATATTAGCCATATGATCGAAAAAACTTTAAGAGGTTATGTTATTCAAAATTGATTATAGTTCAGTATGATAAAGCTCTATTCTACTTCTAATTTTCTAACTACTTAAGCACATGCATACATTTAGTTGATTCATTCGTAATGCTGATGTTACTTGAATACCGGAACACTGAGCAAGTTTATTTATACGATTTAATTACACAGAATATCATTGAATTATTTATATTGAAATTATTAAGTTATGTTCCTCTGACGCAACCTTTTATTTATTTACCGATTGCAAATAAATCTGCAACTGGCTTTAAGAAATCATATGTTATAGCATAAAACTTCCTGAATCAAAACTATATTTTACGTCTTTGATTAATGAAGCCACAGTGTTTATCAAATGTTTGCGACGAGGAAAGGAAGGCAATTTACAATATTCACCTGTCAGTACGAAAATATTGTCAGGACAAAGTATAAAACGCAGTTATGTTCAACTCCGCAGTTTTCGGCGTAAGGAACCCACATCTAATACCTTTATTAAACTTCGCTTAGTACCTGCGGCAAGGCGCGGTAATATCACTAGATAGGTTACATTATTAGTATGAAATTGAGTTTAGAATTGTTAGTGTGAAGTACATTTGATAAACCTGTGTAATATATTCACCTGAGGATTAAATGCTCAAAATCTGCGTTTTCGTAGAGCACCAATTCTAACTGGTTTTATTTAATTTCAGCAGTAATATTTATACTGTTCCTTAATCTTCACTCTTCTACCCCGGCCCCATGCTAAATCTGTTTTCCGCCGCAAAGTGACGCAATCCCAATATGAGTCATCGAATTACGCAAATGCCCTTTTGAGTTCCCCTTGTATACCCTTGACCTATTTATGTTTCATCATTCGATCGTGTGACATTAAAATTTGCCCAAAAATTAGAAGTCAGCATAATCTCAATATATGCCTGCCCGAAATGGGTGACCTCGCTCGGGTCGCATATTCACGCCTGCCGACGGCATGAGCCAATATTTACGCCTTTTTGTTTCGACTCGTCCAAGTATGGAATTTAATTAGCGTTGCACCGACTTGAATACATCTATTCGCTCAACTCGAGTTGACCATGTATTCGAATAACTCAAGTTATTAATAGCGGTAACTCGAGTTCGACTCTTCATCGCATGCGGGGCGGCGATTCGATGAACTGAGCTGCATAGCATTTTTAATGTGTTTTTTTTCTAAAAGAAGGCATAATTAAGGGGCATAAAATTAAAATAAGGTACTTGTTAATTTGAAACATAATTTAATAGTATTCGTAACATATTTTAAAATGAACATGTATTAGAGATTAGAGAGCGTTTAAAGCAGTCTCGTAATATTATAAAATAATATGTAACAGAAATATAATAAATCCAATTGACCTCCGAGTTAGCCAACTCGAATAATCATTCGAGTTGAAATATTTACGAGTTACAAGTTCTCGAGTCATAAGATTACTCGAGTCGACACAACGCTAAATTTAATATTAAATATGGATAAGGTCCTTACAATACTATAATAATGATGTGCAACACTTGAGGTTTTTATAACTTTTTTAATATGAAAAACCCTGAGAAAACTCCTCATATACGCAAAACCATTCGATCGATACGATTTCTATTTTTTTTCCAACATCTGTACACATGCTACTAAATTAATAGCTGTGAATTGTAGAAGCATCGAAATTTTGTTAAATTTGTTTAAAAATATTATACTAAACTATTACACTACGAAAGAACTTGTAATCTTTAACCTTTCTGGCTCACTTGTTGCTATCTTTTTAGTGTCAGCATCAAGCTTATTATCTTCTATGATTGCCACCAACGCAACATAATCTGGTGAGGTGCATCTCTGATACCCCAGAGGCTTTAAGGAATCGATTCTACTCGACCACCTTGTGGTAGTAGAATAGTAATAGCTACCGAGAGGATTGAGTGTTTTAAGTTTAATAGTGTTGAAGTAGCTTACAGTGCGCTAATGAATATATATTCACCCTTCCACCTTTTCAGAAAAAAATACGTATAATTCCTGGAAAATCGAAAAATACACTGGTTTCGGGCACTGTTCTAAAAATGTCATGTTTCCGTCAAAGATCCATCAGTGTCAAAACAGATGAAGGTGTTTTCAGATAAGTATAATAAAAAATCCTATTTTGCACACCCTGGTTCACACTCTTCACGTTTGAGACATTATCATAACCTTGACCTCTAATGTTTAGAGGTAACGAAGAATTCTTAATATGTAAATGTATTTGTTGTGTCCAAATATGCTCACAATTTTTATTACTATTTATTACAATAGCTGAGTATGCCCTATCAGCGATAATTGAAAAGTCCTGAGAAACATCATCATCATGAGAACATCATCATCAGATTCGGAGTTATTTATACGATTTCTTCAGGCAACATTTCTCCTGGTAGTTGTTATTGTTGTAGATGGTTGATCTTTATTTAAAAATTGTTGTAAAATATTTTTTTTTAGTTTTTACTGAAATGCTCTTGCAAGACTTGCAACGCTTCATATTGATGGCCCGAAAGCCTTTGCGCTGGTAATAATAACCCTGGTATTTTAATTGATTTACACGTTTAATCAAAAAAGATGATACTGTAGACTTCGAGATTCGATACAATGTTTAAAAACTAGGAAGAGACCCAACCATAATGTTTATTTACCATTTTTAGAATCTTGAACTCTTTATTATCTCTATCTTTTAAGTGTCTATATCTATATTACAAATCTCAAGTATCAACGGTACTTTCCGTCTAGTCGATATTCATTTTTGTCAACAAACTAATGTAGACACAAGTGCACACTTTTTCAATGTTTGTTTGATTAGCATGTTAAGATTATTTTCAAATTCGAAAAATATCAGAGCGAATATATTTTTTTGTATTATGACAGAGTATCAATATCAAGTAAATTAGCTTTTAAAAGTAAACGTAATAGAATATTGCTAGACGCCAAGGTTTGGGCGGCATAAAAAACTAAAATAATTATCGATCCGAAGCCAAATTGCCGCCCCTGAATAGTACAATTTCTGCCACCTGTACCATTAATATCGGACTCTCCTCGTACATTTCAACCGCTAGCTATATAGTTATATTACTTTAAATTTTAGGAAATTATTCTAAATGTTTTTGAACTTGTGTTTTGTATATTATAAAAAAAAAATATCTTACTATTCTGTACTCTACTTAAGTATCTGGCATTGTAGGGCAATCGCTCTTCTCTTGAATTTGCAAGTGAAATGGTTTTCGAGGCCCGCGTCTCTTTGGCGCGGCGTCGGTTCTCTGTTGCGCGACGGAAAAGAAATTGCTTGCGAGATAAGGGAATTCCTCGCTGAATTATGTCATTAATTACTTTATATTACATTGTATAAATAGAGTTCCGGCAAAACAAATTGCCCGAGTTCACTCCGAGTGCGTTCGTAGTGTGTGTATTTTTTTGTACGGTGTTACTGAGCGGCAGCGCCTTGTAATTATAAAAATTACTTGCACATTAAAAAATAGATTAAACTTAGATAATAAATGAACGATTATGGAAATGGCGTGCGGCGCTACAGAGATTCTCCTTACATGCACAAACAACGCCGCGGCCAATATGCAAATCGGTAGCTCACTGGGTTATTTAATTCGATCTTTAATCCGGGACAATTAGTGATTAAGTGGAAAAAGCACCGATTTCCGTTAACCGCGATCTAATCCAGCTCATTACAGCTGCATACGCCAATAATTTGAACTCATCTTCTAATTGCGCGACAATGCAGGCGCAACATTAATTACTAGCTGAGTGTAATAAGATTTTCGTTTAATCGCCGCCTCTTAGATGGGGAACATCTGCGGAAGTGTTATCGTTTGTACTCTTGTAAAGCAATGCACCCGGACGAAATTTAATGAGAAACTGTGTTACATGCTTACATTTACTCAATAATTTTAATATGTTCCCTATAATTTAGTTAACTATTTTTCAGATAATACATGATGTAGTTATGGTAGCAGGGACGGACTGGCCATGTGGACAATGTGGCAAATTCCACATGAGCCGTATATAAATTAGGCCGTTTTTCAAATTGAACCGTACACCAAATGAAGCGTATAGATTCAAAAGCAGGCTGGTTTTGAGTAAAACACAAAGATCCTACCTAACAAGACATTAAAAGATAACCAATCAATCTGAAGTTTTGTTTAGAAATTTTCTGTTTATTATTTTAATAAAGCAGGTTCAGAAATATCTGATCTGTTAATAAATAGCTATTTGTATTACAAGGGAGCAACGTGCATCATTTCCTCCCACGGATATTGGAAATTTAAAATTTAAGGGAGGAAATGGGACTTTGCTCCCGACTAATTCATATGATTTTTCTACGACCTTTCACAGTGTTTTGCATAAATATTATATTTTCTTGTGAATGACAATTAAATAACCAAATGTCAAAATATAGTATATAGAATAAGTATATTGTTAAAAATCTAAGTATACTAGGAATGTACGAATTTTTATAAATGAAAATTGTAATAGGCTTTTGTCACACGTAGAATGGATTACGGCTTAAATATTTTGTGAACCGGTTGAATAAAATACGTAATGGATTGAATGCGGTTATTTAACAGGGTGCGTGGTTTGTAGGAGATTATGTTGAACGTTTTGAGCTGACTAAAATAAATGTGAATACATACTTTGCAACGGGATGTGTAGCTGTTCAAGATTTCATCTTCCGGGGAATATTTTTGTAGTTCTCGCGTGCTAAGTATAAGTGACACAATAAGCCGAAACCGTCAATGTCAAATTTTGATTGATGTAATGACAGATCTTTATTGTATTTTAATATTTAATTTTAAATTATTGTAATTATGAATGGGAACGAGCTCTTATACACGCTAATTATGAAAAATCAGTGGAAAATAGACATTTGAAACTGCTGGAACTAGTGAAGAAATAGTATATACACCACGGTTGTGAATACTATTACAGCCTCGGGTCATGTAACCCTCAGCGCAATCAATAAAAGAAAACCATACACAATTATCACAACTATTTAATGTTCCTATTCTAAGTATTATTCTAAGCAGGCAAAGTTGTTTGCCTCCTGCATATGAGGAAGCCAAATTTGTTTGCCTCCCATGGGAGGGAGGAACTTTAGTGATTACTTTCTATTAAGGGAGTAGAAAAAAAAGTGTTAAAAAAATTACATATACCCGAATTTGCAGCTGAGACTTGCAAAGGACTGCATAGTTAATATGCATCTGTGTGAACTACAAATGTCTGGTTTTGCATCTCTATATTAATCGTACAAACAATATAAAAAAGATTCGAGAGAAAGTAATAAATATTGGAATCACTTCAGAATCAGCAAAAAATAACGAAACTAAATTCTTAATGCATCGTCTTCATTGTCCGACGTAACAGCTATGTCATTCTCATCAGGCTGATTTTCTTCTAAATTAGCTGTTTTCCTTTCAAAAGCATTTCTGAAGAAGTAAAGACGATTGTCTCCCTTAAATTTATTTAATACCGCAGTACATAAAATGTGAATACAAAAATTCATTTTCAGTCCTAAATTCTCAAACTATATTAAATTTTGAATATTTACTATAAAAATTCCAGCAAAATCATAGAAATTCGAATAGTATACCGGGTGTACATTTGAAAACTAGCCAGACTCAATAACTTTAGAATGCAAGCTAACTTGATAAAAATAAAAACACGTCGATTGACTTTTGGAGGGGGAAGTTTAAAAATCATGTCAAATAAATTTTAAGTGTCACTACCTCCTCCCCCCACCCCCCACTTTGAAATTTCACATGCCCACATGTTTTATCAAGTTAGCTTGCATTCTAAAGTAATGGAGACTGGCTAGTTTTCAAATGTACACCCGGTATACTATTCGAATTTCTATGATTTTTCTGGAATTTTCGTAGTAAGTATTCAACTTTAATATAGTTTGAGAATTTTGGACCGAAAAATAATTTTTGTATTCACATTTTATGTACTGTTACTGACGACGGACATACAGCGGTAACGGTCATTCTTTCATTATCAATGAAATCCCGACGCCCGGGACGCCCAGGGGGTCGATTCTCGAAAGTGGGAGAAATAATTCGTGTAGGAGATATTTCTCCTACCGTGTAACGCATAGGAATTGCCAAAAACGGGGATACGCACCCTCGAACGACAAGCGGTATGAAATCCCGAGGAACGGTCAAGTGAACGATGTCCGCGTGCGTTTATTCAGAACGCTGTCGGCTGTCGTAGGGTGATCAACTATTACACAGAGGTCCACTGCGGCAATTTTAGCTCATACCGTTCACCCCCGATTTGTCACTCTCACTTATTTCTAATGCCAGTATATTAAAATACATATCTATGTATTCATTCTGGGTTATTTTGGGATTTTTTTAAGAGTAATAAGATTAATATTCATATAAGTCTCTCGCTTATTGTATTGCCAGGATATTAAAATACATATTCATATGATTTTATGATTTTGGGATTTTTTTAATAAAATGATAAATTCCATGGATACAATACCAATAATCGTGCAAAGGAAGACGTGTACACAGCGCCAGCGTGGTTACATACATCTGTTATTTCGCGTAGGAATTAAGAATTCGCCGGTGACTAACCGAGAGAAACCGTTCTCCCGAAAACCAAGGAGTTTTCTTGCATAGGAGTCGGGTAGGAGTCCTCGAGAATCCGATATACCGCTCACCGGGAGAAATAGTAAGAGAAACCTCATCCGCCGAGTTCGAGACGCCCAGATGTTTACCATCTGGGCGAACTTTCCCAGTCTTCCACCCTGGCAGTGAGCGGCGAGTATCGCACGTGTCTCTGCATAATGAGGGGAACAGTAAGAATGCACCGTTACTCTTATCCGGGGGAATTCCGCGATTTCGAAGCCCCAACCTTCCTACCCTCTTCCGGTACATGGGTACTTGCGGGGGTGGGGTTCCAGCCAATGAGCGGGCAGTCCTGGGCTTTTGGAAACCCATGACGGGGTGATGGACGAGAGACAAGCTCTTAGTTCCCAGCCACCAGAGAATACAGACGTACACAGTAAGTGATCTTTCGTATCGTATTTTGTTGGTCTCTTGTTGCGGAGATCACTACCGGGTTATACCTTAGCCGCGAGGAACCCAGTCCAACGACGTCATTATTTATTTGTACAGCATAACCTTAGAGAAGTGTGGATTTCACAAGGTCAAGTTGATTTGTTACTGTCTACATTAGTGTTTATTTTTCCCCTAGACCCCTTAACGCACATACACACGACCCTGAGCTAGAGTTGCCGCTGGTGGAGGTGTTAAAGACTTGTTTTCTAGCTGCAAACCGCCTCCGACCGCGAAGACGTTAGTGGACCCGCCGCCTCCGCCATTAAGGCAGACGCGCACAGCACCGTCGGACGTTAAGTGGCGCCCGTAACGTGGGGCAGAATCGATAATTACAAATCACTGCATTATCGACGAGTAGTCACGGATGTGACAAGAACCTAATTTTGTATAATACTGTGCGTTTAGTCTAGTTTAGTTTTAAATATGAATTCGTCAAGGCGACCGTCAACGCGACAAGAACATGACGTTTCCACAAGTCACGTGTCACGATCCCCTTCTCATTCACCGGTTCCGATTTTAATGCCTGAAAATCGGTGGCGCCCTATTGATAACGACCCCGCAACCGTGTTGTGCGAGCGGTTGATTAATTTATTACCTACGAAACCTGCTATTAAACCACGCAAACCTAAATTCTCCGGTACGAAGCGCGAAGATCCGGAAAGGTTCCTGCGCCGTCTCCGCGATTATTTTGCAGACAATAATATTAGAGAAGAGGATTATGTGGAGTTCGCGGCTGAGCGTTTAGAAGGCTCGGCATCGGAATGATACGCTCGTTATTCTGATGATTGTTCGTACCGCGAATTTGAGCGTCGTGTTATCAGAAAGTACGATTCGGAGGAGGTCCTCACTAGGATATCCGCCGAATTTTACTCCCGCAGACAGGAAACCCAAAACGTTGCGGACTTTTTATGCCAGAAACGGAATCTTTCGACGCGGCTCGGCAATATTTCGGATAGAGGTCTTATTGTAACTGCGCTGAATCTGTTGAATCCGGAAATTGCCATTCATATGATGAGCCGTCAGTTTGTCGAGTTTGACGAATTGCTAGATGCGTGTGAAGTGACTGAAGCTTTACTTAAAAAATCGGCGCAGCATAATATTCCAAAACCAACGGTACATCCACGGTCTGATTTGCGCCAACTAAGAGACCCTCCGCGACTCAATTTACGCAATGCCTCGCGAAATGATAACGACGTAAACAGAAATCTGCCAGCATGTCAAAATTGCCCAGGTTATCATTTTAATCGCAATTGTCCCTTGGTACGAACTCGGCAGCAGGCAGAGGCAGCCTCCCATCAATCATCTCGGCCGGGAAACGAGCAAGCGGCGGGCCCGTCATCGCAATAAATACCAATTGTGACTCTTCGACCGGCTCTCTTCCTCGCGTAAAAGTGAGTCTTAATGGTCAGCCATGCATCGCGTTAATAGATTCAGGTGCGAGCGACAATATCATTCGCGGTGAAATTTTAGGCAACATGGAACCTAACATGACAATTCAACTCGCTGGTAGAGGCCAAAGTATCAATGCTTATGGACCTATGAATGCCACGATAGAAATCGGAGGCCTTACCTACATTGAATCTATTATTGTCGCTCCCGCTTTGCACGAGGACTTGATACTTGGTTGGACCTGGCTGACCAAACACCAGACCACTATTGATGCTAAGCGCTTCACGCTCCACCATGGCACAAGTCAAAGAGTCACTACACATTTGTTGCGTAGTTCGATACCCGCCGCGAACCAAAAACACAATCCTTCACAGATTGCACGGGATTTTCACAGTTTCCCAGAATTTGAGGGCATTCCCGAAGATTTTCGCGATATTATGGCGAAGTTCGGTGATGTTTTTCAAGACGGACCACTCACACAAACGACGACAACAACTCACGAAATTAGATTGCGTGACCCCACTCCTTTTCGTTTACGGCCCTATCGGACTTCATCCGATACAAAAACCACAATTTCGGAACAAGTGGAAGAAATGCTCGCGAACGGTATAATTGAGCCAAGCGTGTCAGATTTTGCGTCGCCAATCGTCGTCGTGCGAAAGAAAGACGGCAAACCGCGTTTTTGCATCGACTTCCGTCAACTTAATTCGCAAACATATGACGAGATAACGCCTCTTCCTCTAATTCAGGAGACATTAAAGGATCTGGGCACCGCGAAATTTTTTTCAACCTTAGATTTAAAATCCGGCTATTGGCAAATCCCACTAGCTAAGAATTCACGGCATTTGACGGCATTTACGACTCCGGATGGTGCATGTTTGCAATTTCGGACAATGCCTTTTGGTTTAAAAAATGCGCCGTCCACTTTTCAGCGTATGATGACGCAAGAAGTTTTAGCGGGATTACTCCGTGAGTGTGCCCTAGTTTACCTTGACGATATCGTCATATTTTCAAACAATCGGCATGAACATCGACGCCATTTGCAGCTCGTGCTCGAAAGACTGCAATCGCATGGGCTTAAATGCGCTTTGAACAAATGTAAAATAGCCACTAATAGCATCGAATATCTAGGGTATCGTGTCACGGACGAAGGAAATTATCCGTTACAGAGGCATCTCGAACAGCTAAGAGATCTCGCGCCCCCTCAATCGCGTAAATTACTCCGTCAGTTTCTCGGTACAGCTAATTGGGTACGCGAATACGTGAAGGACTTTGCATACTTTGCTGCTCCTCTAACGGATTTATTACAAGTTAGCCGCCCATATAAATGGACAGATACCGCGCAGAAAGCTTTTGACAACATTAAAGCTGCAGTGACGGCACCATTATTTTTGCACCGCCCAGATCCAGCCTTAAAATTTATTTTATCAACTGATGCCGGTGGTATCGGAATAGCTGCGGTGCTATATCAAGAGACTGAAAATGGTGATCGTCATATAATTTCGCATGCTAGAGCTTGCCTCGGCCCTACTGAACAACGGTACCATATAAATGAGCAGGAATGTCTTGCAATTATATGGTCAGTGCGCCGCTATCGTCCTTATCTGGAGGATAAGCCATTTCTTTTACGGACTGACAACAGAAGCCTCGTGTGGCTTAATAAATCGAAGGATAACCGTGCTAAACTGACCCGCTGGTCATTACTGCTTCAAGAGTTTAGTTTTCAAGTAGAACATTGTCCGGGTAAAAATAATTAACTACCAGATGCACTATCGCGTCATCCTCCAGCTGAAGTAGTGGTGGAACCTGACTGTGATCGCTTATTACCCCCGGTTATTAATCAAGTGATGACTAGAGACCATCTGCGGCGATCCGTGTGTGAGGCTCAACCATTAAACAATCGCATTCGTGGTATCATCGCGAATGTTGAGAGAATCGTAGCGGCAGGACCACACACTCGCGAGGAGCGCAACTTCTTACGAAATTACCGTGTTGTTGATGAACATCTTATGTGGTTAAGGTGGGGTACAGAAACTTTGGTGGCAGCGCCGGGTGTTAGGGCACAAATTATCCACACATATCACGATCTACCTGAAGCTGGGCACGCGGGCAGAGATGAGACAATTCGTGCGATTCGCGAGTGTTATTTTTGGTATGGAATGGAACGTGACATTGCCCGATATGTCCGGGCATGCAGAATTTGTGCCGCGAGCAAACCCGGGCGACGTCAACAGAAGGCTCCTCTACATCCACGTCAACCCCAGAGACCATGGGATACACTAGCAGTTGACATCATGGGACCATATCCAGAGAGCCGGCGGGGAAATCGATTCATAATCGTGGTAACCGATCTTTTTAGTCGTTGGACTGAGGCTAAAGCTACGCCCAAAGCACCAGCAGTGGACATCATCAGATTCCTGGAAGATGATGTTATCGCACGCTTCGGGTATCCGCGAGTTATTCTATCGGACAATGGACCCCAATTTAAACACTCAAAGTGGCGAAGGTTTCTTGTGCGGCACTCCATCGAACATTATCGGACCGCCACATATAATCCGCGCGCGAATCCGACTGAACGTCGCAATCAAGAGTTAAAAAAGTGTTTACGTGTACACACATATGTATGGACGTAACGAGCGCCTCTGGGACGTACATCTGGGTAAAGCGCTGTACAACCTAAGGACTCGCGTTAATCGTGTCACAGGTATGACACCAAGCGAAGCCTTGTTGGGCTACACCATTCCACATCCGGGAGAACTTCACGACCGTCATCCTCCGGTGGACCAAACTGCAGAACGTCAGGAACAGCGACGCCGGGGAATCATCAATCGCCAGCAGCAGTTCCAGCGAGCAACATATGAGGAACCCCCTGACCCTCAGCAACTTCGAGCTGGTGACCAGGTATACGCCAGAAATCGCAACCGTGTTGGTTTCGCTCCTACATGGACTGGCCCACATACGATTGTCAGCGTCGACGGACGCAACCACTACACCGTCGATCGTGATGGCACCCACTATCGTATTCTTCAGGACGATCTGCGACCTCTGGTAGAGGATTTTCGGGGTTGTGACGAAGACGAGAACGCATAATAGTGTGCATGATCTGGACAATCGCAATTGCCGGGAAATTAGATTATGTTGTTCCAAATTCGTACCGTGTGTAAATATCTCTCGCGTAGTTGTTAGTTTAGTTTTAGTGTAAATTCATGCGCCTTTGTTTGGGCAAGGTCGGCTTTAGTTTATAGGGTGTTTAATTTTGATGCATGCCAGGCGACCTGCCACCATTTTTGTAAATTTGCATTGTTTTTATTTTTATTCTTTTTTTTTCATATTGCAGTTGCGCATTGGAAAATAACTGCATTGTTTTGTACATATTTTGTTGTTTTTGGCAACCATGTTTTTGCTTTTTGATATTCATTTTTTTTTGTAAATATATGGAGCAACGACACCGCGGATTTCACACTTCTCGAAATTAGGGGGGAATTGACGACGGACATACAACGGTAACGGTCATTCTTTCATTATCAATGAAATCCCGACGCCCGGGACGCCCAGATGTTTACCATCTGGGCGAACTTTCCCAGTCTTCCACCCTGGCAGTGAGCGGCGAGTATCGTACGTGGCTCTGCATAATGAGGGAACAGTAAGAATGCACCGTTACTCTTATCCGGGGGAATTCCGCGATTTCGAAGCCCCAACCTTCCTACCCTCTTCCGGTACATGGGTACTTGCGGGGGTGGGGTTCCAGCCAATGAGCGGGCAGTCCTGGGCTTTTGGAAACCCATGACGGGGTGATGGACGAGAGACAAGCTCTTAGTTCCCAGCCACCAGAGAGTACAGACGTACACAGTAAGTGATCTTTCGTATCGTATTTTGTTGGTCTCTTGTTGCGGAGATCACTACCGGGTTATACCTTAGCCGCGAGGAACCCAGTCCAACGACGTCATTATTTATTTGTACAGCATAACCTTAGAGAAGTGTGGATTTCACAAGGTCAAGTTGATTTGTTACTGTCTACATTAGTGTTTATTTTTCCCCTAGACCCCTTAACGCACATACACACGACCCTGAGCTAGAGTTGCCGCTGGTGGAGGTGTTAAAGACTTGTTTTCTAGCTGCAAACCGCCTCCGACCGCGAAGACGTTAGTGGACCCGCCGCCTCCGCCATTAAGGCAGACGCGCACAGCACCGTCGGACGTTATTACCTACAAATACATAAATTTAAAAATGATAATGAAAAAAAAAATTGTAAGTAATGGAAAAAGGAAAGCGATGTAGAAATGTTAGTGCATACTTTTTGTATTCTTCATAACTTGTTTTAAATGATTTCAGAATTTTCATGAAAAGTTTGTATGCTTTTTAAATTATTATAAAAACAAAATAGTTTGCATTGTATGTAATTGAAACTTTCATTAAATTATGTTGGAAATTTCAAACTACACTGAGACTTATAAACTGAAGATATTCATATTTTAAGTTTGTAAGCTTTGAGAATTTCCATGACGTTTCGTATGCCATTATCAATAATTTGAAAAAAAAAATGCTTCTCCATTTTCTAGATTTTTTTTAATACAATCGAATTTTCAAGAATTTTTTCAAAGCCGTAGACTTTTCATCATTTCTTTCTACGCTATAGGACCTTGTTTGGTATTTTTGTTGTGAATTTTTTTGCAAAACTGTTATAAAGTTTGAGAATGATTGGCTAAAGTTGATTTTTCTGAGTGATAATGACTTCCTCGTGCAAGTATACAATATGAAAATTGTATAATAAAATATTCTGAATATGAGAAGGGAAATGATATAGAACTTATAATTCATATTTCCTGTTAATTGCATTAAAAAACTACCAATAAAACAACCTAACTTAGTCATTACTAATTACTAAGACGATCTTTAATAAATTCATGAAAGATCAATGATATTTTTGGTATAACTTTTGAAGAGTTTTTTTTAATATCTGTATTTTTCAATCGTTTTCACTTTTTGATGTTTCAGAGGAGATTCATTTATGTAATCTTATTGGTATTGCAGAATGTTTAAATTGTAGAAATTGTAATTAATGTTCAATGTCTTTTTTGGTATTAAGAAGTTGTAAATTTCTAAAACCCTCCACCAAAATGACTGAAATTTCAAAATTCATGTCGAAATAATAAATCAACCTTATCTAAAACTGAATCAAATTCATGAATGACCAACATATATTTTTGGTGTTCATGAAGGTTTGTAGAGTGTTTTTCTGGAATAATTCTATAATTATGACTCGTTTCCAATTTTTGATGTTTGAGACGAGAGTTATTTATTGAATCTTATTAATATTCACAGAATGTTGAAATTGTAGAAATATCGCACCATTCATAGAATTTGCTATTCAATTTCAAATACAATTTATAGACAATTATGTTCATTCATAATGTTTGCTTTTCACTTATAAAAACAATTCATTTATGTTAAATCACTTTTTGGGAATTTCTAAAGTTGTAAATTTCCAAAATCCTTTACCAACGCCACCAAATTTCAAAATTTAACTCACTCACAATAAAACAGTCTTCTCTTACACTCAATGAAATTAATGCTCAATGACAGTTTATGTATCTATTTCTGAAGTTTTTTCTGGAATATTTCTTTATATTTGAATCGTTTTCACTTGTTGATCTTTCAGATGAGAATATTGAATCATATTCATATTCACAGAATGTTGAAATTTTTGAAATTTGGCACCATTCATAAAGTTTGTTATTTAATTATAAAAACAATACGATATTGTCCATTGACTTCTTGGTTTATCTGAAGTTATAAATTTTAAAAGCTCTTCTAACTTCTTAACTACAAAATAAAAAAATATGTTGTAGACTTATAGTTTTTTGATTTTTTGTCCTAATTGCATTTTGAATATATTTAAATATAAGTAGAAAACAAGACATTATTTTTATTTGTAGGTCGCGCCGGTAACAACTTTTTCCACACAAAAAATTTACGGCCAGTCTGCCCCTGTATCATACATATGCATGTATAGAACAGGGATGGGCAACCTTTTCTTGTAAGGGGCCAAAACAATTATAATTACTAACAATATTTATTTAAAAAAAAGAGAAGGTACAGATAACATAGATTATCTATAGTTATTATTCAATAAATTAATACGCGAATAATCTAAAATTAATACACTTCGATAACCAAACAACTTTTAAGTTAATACATAATAAATTTTTAATTGATTATATTTTATTGAAATTTTATGAAGTTTTTTTTTAATTTGCAGATACCTATGTTTTGATATAATGATAAAATTTTCTGCAAGTCATCAATTTTTGAATTTTATAGGTTGTAATTTCTTACCCCTTTTCATAATTTTAAATAATATGGGATTTTAACTCATTTCATTACACATTTTAATTTTTTTAATTTTCATCAAACGTTTCTGTATTCTTAGAAATAATTAAATATTTATTTGTATATTTTGACAATTTTTCTTTGCTATGCTTTCATAACGTATTTTACTGCTTCTGTTTTTTTTTTGTTAATTTAAAGATTATTGTGCCAATTTATGACTTGTTTTATGATTATGACATTATCGCAGAATAATATATAAATCATGTTAATCGTATAACTAATTTATCTAATCAAAACCTAGACAACCGGAAATATTTCAGAGTTTTGAATAAAACGTAAAACAAATGGAAGCACTTACCACTGTAAATGAGAAAACTGCGTTGTGTACTAAGATTATAGAAATGTATTAGGTTAATGTGAACTTATTGGCTGAAGTACAGTAGACTCTCGCAAATCCGCCAGATATCAAACTAGGGTTGCGCCGGATTACCGAAATCGCCGGATTATTGGAAAGTTGTCAAAAAACGCATATAAACTGAACTTCTAATACATATGAACATTTTGTTACACACAATACATACATATATGATTGTTACATTTCTTTAATATGTATTAAAAAAACAGAAACATCTCAGCAATGATAAGTACATGGACAGATATATATGTATATACGTAGTAATGTATTTGTAAAAGTCACAAACGTGACACTTTGTGTCCTTGGATACACAAATTTACAGAGTCACTTTTTCTCCTTAGAGAAAAAGTTTACTTTGTCTGCCGGCGGAGGAAAAGTAAAAAATACTCATAACTATAGTTTTATTTGTGATTTTCTTTATTACAAAAATTTACACTAAATGTACAGTTAGTGGTGCTCTAAAAATTAAACCCACTACTGCCAGCAACTCCTGCTACAAATTTAGTGGTATTAATATTGGATCATTTTGCTGTTTCACGATGAGTCTCAAGTTCATTCACAGTTTCAATGAAGTTGTTAGGCTCCAGAATTTTCAGTGCAATATCTTTCTTATTTGTTAAAGATTCCTCGACGTACCCTTCAGCCATATTACTAGATTTCCATCCACCATGGCATTTCAAGCAGGTAATATCAGCGCCTCCGTCTACCAGCAATGTCGCGGTAGTTTGTCGTAGGCAATGACCAGTGTATTCCTTCCAATTTGGTAACTTTAAATATGATGCTACCTCTTTGGCTGCTACTCTAATTTTATGAATTCCGTTACTATTCGATGGCAGACTCCATAACGGTATCTTAGGAAAAATCTCTGCCCTTCCATACCAGCTGGTCTAAGTGAAGCATATTTTCTGTATCGCCAATGACAGAAAATGATCGTTTCTTGGGAATTTTACTATCAGGGATTTTAAATAGCAGAGTCGATCCTAAGTCTTCAATATCGTGAACTTTCATTGTTACCAGCTCATCACACCGACAGGCACCAGATATCCCAAATATCAAAATTACCTAAAAAAAACAGGCATTTCAAACTTTTAGGCATAAAGTAATTTTACCTTTATCCCCAAATATTTTCCATCTGGAGCATTAGACAGGAAATTATCAAATTCTTCTTTAGTTAGGACTTTTGCCTTTTTTGGTATGTAGCCTTCATTTTGTATCTTCAAGAATGCACGAAGATGTAAATATTTACTAATATCCACTCCATGTTTAATACTCAATAATGTCCGTAACGTAGAGTATTGTGACCACATAGACGAACATTTCATGTTGTTCTTCTGCTTCAGTTCGGTAAAATAAGTTATCAACACATTTTGCTAATAATTGTCCACGTTCTTCTCCATGCACCATTTAATGAATCTTCGGTACGCAACCTCATAAATACTCGACGATTTTGTAGGCAGCCATCCTTCTATAGCAGCTTATGCTATTTGAGTAATTTCAGCTGGTTCGTGGGGTGTGCACTCCATAATTACACAGTTTTGAACAACTAAAGACTGTAAATGACAATTTCTAGTTGTTCTGTTTATTACAAATTCATCCATAGCAACCACAGCTGGCATGATGCTGGTTTTGTATTGTTCACCATTTTTCGTTAATATATTTTTGAAGAAAAATATGCTTGCGTTTGAAGAAAAAGCATGTTTTATTCGGAGAAAAAGCAACTTTGTGTGGTGAGTCTGTAAGTTTGACGGCCGAACTTGTGAGGCCGGCAAAAAGTGTAACTTGTGAGGCCGGCAAAAAGTGTAACTTTTTCTCCTAATAAAACAATATACTATTATTCTATTGGGAGTGAAAAAACTGTCAATTTTCTGACTTGTATCTACCGCCAGAAAACGCCGGATAACTGGATGGGCCGGATTAACGCACGGCTGGATTAGCGAGAGTCTACTGTATATATGAGTATATTTACTGTTACCTTTTTTGTATTGGAACAACTGGTTTCGACTACCCTTTATATCATCCTTATGCCCTATGTACGCAAACTGTTAATGAAGAATAACTTCTCGCAAACAAAGTCCCCTGCTAGCGATAGACTGTATATTAAATAAGTTAATAACTACCTTTTAATATTCTCTGAATTGTACGTAGTGAATTACCGCGGTCTTATTTTTTTATAAAATCACTTGGTAACTGCAGCTAAGAAGGAGAGCTAGACAAAACGCCATTAAACACAATGATTGGTCGGCATTAACCTTGCGTAAAAATGAGGCATCGCGTAATAACAGTCACAGCTGAGTAAAAAATGGCACGCATTACCCGAGTACACAATAACATAAATCAATATGGCCCGCGGGGTTCGTAAACAAAATAAATATGCGGCAAGCGCGCTATCTCTTCGGGCTTGCGACTACCGAAAGTCTGTTTCGAAACGCTCGTCAGTCACAAAAAACGGCGACGTTTTTAACTGTGCACCGGCGCGCAGTTAAATAAATCGCGCGACGCTTGGGAAACCATAAAAGCCCGTAATAAAAGTTATTTATGCTTAAGATTTCACGTCGAAAATTACATTCACCACTGGAATGCCGAATGATAGAAACCCGCAGCTTCCACACTTCACGAATTCATCATGGACGCGACGGTATTCACCATCAAAACTCCGATATATACATAATTACAATATTCTTAGTACTTGCTACAATAAGAAAATCATATTGCATACTCGTAACGTCAACGAACTGTCAATTCAATCAACGCCCGTACGAAAGTTGACTGAAGTTTCTAAATTATTTAAAAAGATACGATTAATTTGACGACTAATTCTATATTACTAATAAATAACTCAAATTATTTACTCATGGGGAGATGGTTAAATTATAACAAATTAAACATAATAATCTTGAGGCTTAGGCCTACTAACCAGGCAAAGTAAAAATTTCGAAAAGTTAATGGGCTGCAACTGTTCAATTTTCGATTATGATTGACTTGTTGAATAAATATCTAAACATATGCTGGTGGTATAGCTATTCAAGGTACACTTGTTAATTGAATATAGATCTTTTAACGTACGATGAATTTCTATCAGATTTTCATATAGAGACTTCAGATACTTCAGATCCATGGCGCATGGGACCGATCTATTCCACGAGGCGACCAGCCGTACATTTTTATGCCGATACAGATCTTTGCCCAAAAACAAAACAGATCAATTATATACTTCCAATGTTGACTCTTGGTTGACATGTCCATCGATACCGAGGACCCAGTGGATATATCGATTACTGCCTCTGCGGTCCAGGTAGTCGAAGAGGAGACCACCTCGTTTTTCTCGCTCTCTTGTTGAAGTAATCAATAAACAAAACGGGATACAGAAATTATAACATAACAGAATGTATTCCTATCATATACGGCTGGGGTGGGACCGTACTATAAATTATAACTCATGTATGATTTGATAGTTCCGCTCAGTAATGGTGCAATATTAATTGGAAGGAAATGTATTATGTTATAATTATTATTCATCCAAATAAAATTAGTAATAATCCAAATAATAATAATATAAATTGTTGCTTATTTTGTAAGTTCCGGCTGATTTCAAGAGTCGAGTAATTTTTACCCATATAAAATTTCATCTCCAGGTAAAATCTGTATTAATTCTGAGTGCTCGGCACTCGTTTACCCGCTAATCTCGTCTCCTGGTCGGACATCTCGGCTGGATTCTTTGCATGCCTGCCTGTCAATCGATAACGATTTTCCAGGGCCAGCGATACGGTTTATGCAAATCGGGCTTACGCGCCATCAGCTCGAGTCAGATTGGTTTGAGGCTTGGGCCAGGTGGTGCGGAAGTAATGGACCGAGAGAACCAGCTCGAGGCGGCTTCGAATGCGTCGCGCAGAAATCCGGGGAACGTCCGACAACTTAACTCACATGAAGCGGATTTTACCATAGGATGTGAGGAGCCTGGGAATTGATTCAGATTGTGTAGTAAATAAAATGTTATCGCAGCATTCGTTTTAAATTTGTGGAGGATTCGAGATTTTCAATATACACCTATATACTAGGTGTCCTGAAACTGCCACTCAGCTTGAGGTAACCTTTTCCTATCACGAAAGACAGCAAAAAAAGTCCTGCGCACCTAATTTTTTTTCTGTGCTATGGTTAAAGTAGTTACCTCCAATAGCAAATTACAAGGAACCGTAAAGAAAACTTAAAGAAAGCTCATATTACCCATTAACGGCCAAAAGAAAACCAAAACACGTAGAACATTTTTTTAAATTTAACTTATACACACTCAAAGAACATATATACTATCTTTAACCATACAATTAGAGAAATAATCTCATGTACTCAAGCGAGTACATTGGGTAGATATGTAGTTACTTTGTGTGATATACTTCGAAACATTCACGATCAATGCACAGTGTATAGCATCTTTTACAACACCACCGAATTCTGCTGTGACATATAGCACATCTAAACTGCTTCTCCAACTCTTTTGGATAGTGACCAGAATTATCTTGAACAACGTTTAGGGGCACTAATGTCTTTCTCGGAGCTACATGTCTTCCAGTGAGTAACTATGACCGTGGGACATACCTTGTAAATTCAATTTGTGTCATTTTTGTTTCTGAAACCAGCCGAGAGATTTTCCACGCATTTGTCATGCTAAGGTCTATCATATGAGTTGCTCAGAAGAGTAGTGGATCAAATCCATTTTTCTAAATTTCGTCCATAACACACTCACAGTACACATCAGTACATTCTACGTTCAGAAGAGAAATGATTCAAGTCACAAATTTATTTCATATGCTGTTTATCGAGTCGTCCTCCTTGTGCACTGACAAAAAGTTTATGTCGTTCAGGGTAGTTATGGTTTATGTCCAATTCAGTTAATAGTGGATTTATGTCCAGTATGTCCTAACCTATAAAATCTGCGTGTTTATATGTTCAACAATGGATTCGTCAACATCATCTCAAGAACCTTATCAATCAAATGGATCGGAATATAAAAATAGTACTGATAGTACTTCCGATACCTCCGGAGGTAAGTAATATAATTGTAATTTTTATGTTCATGCGTCGGTTACTAAATTTATATGTTATCCTACAATAGACCGAAAAATGTATGTTGTTACAGATGATGATCAACTTCCGATAAATGAGATAAGAAGTAACACTTTATATGAGCCAACTGCACAAACTGCGACAGAGCCCATAGAGTCTAAAAAATAAAAAATAACGGTTAGTTAAGAAGTCTATTTGGAAAGTAAATGTACGAAAGCATTTCCGAAATACTGGACAAGACTTTATTACAAAATCTGGAAAAAATGTTCCTTCTAAAGCCTTTTCCAATAACCCCTGTAATTGCAGATAGGGCTATGTCCAAAAAATTGCAGAGCATCAACGAAGAGCCCATGTTTGAATCTTTTTGGAAACTGGCTGACTTCCCGGCAAAATGTGTTTATCAGAGGACTTGTAAAAGTCAACACAGTCAAAAGAAAACGTGTTAGAGACGGCTCACATCTGGAAAAGCATGCGTACTTTGAATATGCTTTTAGAGCAGATAACACCACAAACCGTGTGTGCAAGAAATATTTTGCAGAACCGTTGCAAATTAGTACCTGTAGACTGTATAGGTGTATCTCTAAAGACGAAATGAGTGCGGTGACTGATCAACGTGGCATGAATCATAGAAAAAAACTAGATGATTTAAAAATTGTGAAGCATATAAATTCATTTCCCGCGTAACAAAGTCATTATTCCCGAAAAGATAATCCCAAGAAAAAATATTTGAAGGAAAATTTAACTATAAGTAAAATATACGAATTGTACACCGAACAATGTGTCGCTGAGGGAATTGATGCATTGAAAAAAAAATTGTATTACCATGTACTTAATACAAAATTCAATTTAAGTTTTAAACCTCCAACAAAAGATACATGCCGAATATGTGACAAACTGCAGATGAAAATAGCTGCAGAGCAGGATGAAACCAAGAAGAAGGCTGTAGCTACAGAAAAACACATTACACCTTGCTAAAGCCGAAGAAGCATGAACATGTCTTCATGAAGATCAAATGACTACTTGCGATGAAAAATAGAGGGCAATATTCGATCTTCAAAAAGCGCTTCCGTTTCCCAAGCTTTCTACATCAGTAGCATACCATAAAAATAATCTATATGTTTATAATCTAGGAATCCATTCTTGTAATGAACAAACGGGATTCATGTGTATGTACGACGAAACCGAAAGTGGACGTGGATCTCAAGATGTAGCATCAAGTCTTGTAAAGCATTTACAAGAAAATCCTCCAAGTCATAAACATATTGTTTTGTACTCTGATTCTTGCACCGGTCAGAACAATAACATTAAATTATCTCTGTCTTTGCTAAAATTAGTGCAAGATTCTTGAATTGCTGTCGAAACTATAGATCACAAATTCCTGGTGTATTCCTGGTGTAGAAACTCGAATTTGCCAAATAACGCAGATTTTGGCGTTATTGAAAAAGCAAGTCGCAAGAATACACATATTTACTCCGTTCAACACTGGATGGATATTGCACGGACTGCTAAAAAGCAGGATCCAAAATTTATAGTTTTTGAAATGAAATGAGAAGATTTTTTTTCTACAAAAAACTTGAAATCAGCAATACAGAATCGAAAGAAAAACTGTTGATGGATATGCATTCAGTTGGCTGAATATCCGTTGTTTAAGATTTGAGAAGACATCGCGGACTTCATTCAAATTTAAACAGACTTTGAATGAAGCTGTTGATTTTGATGAAGTAAATCTTAGTAAAACTGTGTATGGTCGACGAAGAACTCACTTAATATAGAACAAGAGCAATTGTATCTAACAAGGCGAATTGTGACAGACAAAAAACAGCACATGATGAATTTACTGCCCTATATACCGCCAATATACCATACATATTTCAAAAACCTACCTATCGCATATAAAACAAGACAAAATCGCATTGACAATACAGAAGATAACAATGATGAAGATGATGAGCCTTTCTATGAATAGAGGAAATTAACATCCTTCAGAGTAGCAATGGTTTAAGTCCACTTCCTTTACTTTATTTGTGAATAAAAAATATTTTTCTTTTGAATTGTTAACTTTTTGCTATACGATAATAAAGTATCATGTTTATAATTAGCGATTTGTTTGTAACTTTTGTCTACATTTTGTTGCAAATTAATAAAGTAAAAACCTCTTTAAGGCTTGATGACTTAACAAAGAATTTTTTGGACTTGGTCCAGTTCTCCTCTGAGCACCCCATATGTGTAAACAAAACCCACCACCATTTCTTACCCCGCATACTAATACGGTAAGTGTTAATACTTTGATCAATTAGATCAACACCTCCTATTCCTCGATTGTAGTTTTTATAAAGTAGAGGCTGTGGTACATCAATAACTGCTTTCTGATTCTTGGACCATCTTCTAACTTTTGAAAGGGGCTCTATTGAATCAAAATTTGACGCCATTGTACAAATAATATTATCCACCCATTTTACAATTAATATTTGATTATTATTATCAAATCGGTAATCGAAATATCCTCTTTCAGCTTTTTTCATATTTTTGATATCTTCAATTGGACATTTTTTCAAGCTGTTGTCTCTAATAGTACCTGTTGCTCTAATATTCTTCTCTATTAGCAACTTTTAGCAACTTCCAATGTGGTAAAATGATTATCGAAATAAATCACATGCTCTTCGAGAAATTCTAAATTCTCTAATAAAGATAAGACCACCTTAGCACCACGGCTTGTGTACTGCTGTACTTATTATTATTCTTGCCACAATAGGTGGTGAATGCATAGCAATATCCAGTAGAACTATATAACATCCAAACTTTATAGCCAAATCTTACTGGCTTTTCCCTAATGAATTGTTTAGCTGAATGATATCAAAAATATTTTAATCATTGCTTCGTCTATTGATAGTTCAGTATGAAAAATTCCCCACTGCATAAAATTATAATTTAAAATTTTCATCAATGGACGAAGCTTGAACATTTTATCATCATTGTCTATTTGGTTATTGTCAGCCAGAACTCTTTATTTCGAGGTATCGGTTTTTGCTCATACTTTTAGCTATCAGTTCAACTCTAGTATCTTCATCCACAGACCAATATAATCGCCCTTGTGGTAGTTGGTGATAATCGGTAGATATAAAAATACCAATAAATGTTTTGACTTCAAGTGGTGTTACTGAAAAATTATGCTAATCAACAATTAGTAGAATTCAAAAATATCTGCAGGAGAAAAATTCTTTAATTTGGTTTGTGCGTGAATTACAGATCCTCAATGGGAGCTTGAATCGTATTATATACTAGGTCTACTTTCCTCCACAAGAACGTTTTATTTTTATTTATCTCCTTCCTGGCCAATTCACTTAAGGGTTCATCGTCACTTTTAATGAAATGATCATCTTCTAAGGGAGACATGTTGATTGCTAGTTGACCTGCCGCATCAATTGGAATCTCTAGACTCTGAAGATCATTATCATCATAATCTTCTTCATCTGTCAAATTATTTGGTTCTGGCGGCAAAAGAACAATATCTTCTTCAATGTCATTATCATTTAAAGCATCCAAGGCTTCGGGAAGAGTGTTACACAATTTAGGGCCATAAAGACATTTGGTACTAATTTTCGGATATTGGGCATCCATGTCTATAAATTAATAATTTTCATTAAATTTATTACATAAGTGCCCATGGTACTCAAAGGAGTATTGTTAAAAGTTTTATTACCTTACATCTTTAACATCATTATTTATCAGATACATTTTATATAAACATAAAGTTATATGTATCTTCAAGTAATTGCAACTGATTTAGACAAAATTAAAAATCAGATAAATCTGTTAGAAAGGTTACATTAGCATATTACTTACCCCTATTCACGTAACAATATTTAGCAACAAATAAAATACTTATAATCACTCTTGAAAACAATAAATTTCAACAGGTTATGTACATGTTACGCCCTGTTTGAACAAGGCTGTACTCAAATGAGTACGGCAGGCGTTAATGGAGTTATTTTAATTGAAAATACATTTTAAATGAAAAGTATTAACTTTAATTATTAAATGGTGTTAAAAGATAAGAAATGTTATTATAATTATGACAACAATGCATGTTCTTATGTCGAATTTGGACTGTTAGTTATGAAAATATTTATTACAATAATCATCTGTATTGACAACATCAAAACTACAGGGGCGTTTGGACTTGGAACAATATACAGTCGAGACGATACATTGCTGAACTACCTACCAAATGAATGATTATACTGTACGAATATCTTCTTCCGTAACGCATATAAAATAAGATGCAAGTAGAAGATGGACGTGGAATAGCCCAGATTCTAGAACAAAAATCGAAATCGATTACATCCTATCTAACAAAAAACATGGACTAGTGTCAGTGAAAGTAAAAATCAACAAAAAAAATGTAACGGTATCAGCTCACGAGATCACAACGATTCACAACAAGAGCAAAATACAGACGAATGTCAAATAGCCCTTCAAAGAACAATACAACCATTAGAGAAACAACAACAGATGGATATACAGGGTGCCTCTAAATTATGTGGACATGGCTTAACCACAGATTATTGGGATCAAAAAAAGACGATTTAACAAAACTTATCTATATACAAATGCGTTTGGTTAAGCCGATATTCAGCTTCAGAGTTAATTTAAAAAATACTTTAAATTTAAAAAATATTTTGTATACTTCCTGGTTTTCCGTGGGATACGATCTTGTGGGGTGCTGATGAGGTTTACTTATAGGAATAATAAAACACTTGGTTGACGCTTCATAGTATATATAGAAAATAACTCTACAATTGTTTCGACCTCTCAGCCATTCTCAAGAGTATGAACTAAATTAAAATATTAAATCAAAATCATGAATCAAAATCTGTACATTTAGAGCTTGGCCACTTTATCCTGTATACAAACGATATCAGGATTAGAACGAAACGAAATTAAACACGGAATAAATAACTCTTCAAAATCGAAATAATTATGACCGCTACTGCGGAATGAAATGCGATTTTTTTAAGTTGAGTTGAAGAGTTTCGTAATTCTACGCCGAAGTCTGTACACATATCGCGATCACTCTACCCTACATAACTTTTTTTTTGTTGAAAATAACACATTTACATAGACCAATCGAAGTGGTAATAAAGTTTGGAATAAAATAATTCATAATTGCTTCATTTTACACTTTTAACAAAATCACCCGAGTGGGTCAATTTTAGATTTCAAAGTACCGTCATTTGACGTAAATATAATTATACTTATTTATTTAGTTATGCCAAATACTCACAGGTTTACACACGTAGTACATAAAAATGGTCAAAAAACATAAGTATAAACACAAATCGTGGGTTCAGTACTTCAACTAGATAATTGAAAATTGATCGAATTTGAGTTATCTACCAGACTGTGATAGTAGGTTGCCTTTGAATGCTAAAGGTGGATAACTAATCTATGAACTATGAGTGGATAGTAGTTACTAGATATGTGTCCGAAATTGTATATAACTGAAGCGTGAAAAGTAATTTATGCATTACTCAAAACAATACCTTTTCAATTACCTAGTTATAATACTAGAGCCACGAAATATAATACACACATAAAATACAAAATAAGTGTATAAATTTAAAAAAACCAAGATTGGTGGTGTATAAAATAAAAACTTAAGACTAGGTACGGTATACATACAAAACCCAAAAGGGTAATGTAGAGATAGAAACATAAATAGATACGTACACTACAAGGATAATTGAGACATACACTCATCACATCATAAAATGCATATTTTGCAAGGTAGTACTTTATTGTTTTCTTCAATTGTTTTCGATTTAGATGCCTCCATATGACAATTTTTACATAGTTTAGGACCATAAAATGTTGTGCCTGTTTGTGATGTGGCGAGTTGGTTATGCGCCACACATATGTTGTTTCTGTGCCTAGTTTCATAGTTACGAAGGCTGATCAAAAAGTTCCGGGACTTATTTTATATAAATTTAGTGGTAATAGATAATCATTACAAAACTAAATCCCCTTCAAAGTACTCTCCTTGGTTAGATATACACTTTTCCAAACGCCGCTTCCACTGCAGGAAGGCCCTCTGAAAGTCTTCTTCCGAAATGCTATTCAGTTCCTCCAGCGATTTTCTCAACATCATCAAATCTCTCTCCTTTCATAGGCCTCTTCATTTTCGGAAACATAAAAAAGTCTGCTGGAGCCAGATCGGGTGAGTAGAAAGGCTGGGGGATAACTGTCATTGCATTTTTGGTGCAAAAATCGCAAATGAGCAGCGAGGAATTCACAGGGGGGTGGGGGTCATCAACTTTGGGACATACTTTGCCGCCACTTCGGTAAAAGTTTTCCCCAACTTCACACAGAACTTGATGCAAACGCGTTGCTCTTGTTTTCCTTCCATCACAAAAGAAAACCACAAAATCGCCGAACACAAAAATGTCGGTTTACTAAAATAGCTGTAACTCCGCTTTTAAACAACCTATTGACGATCTGAAAAGCTGCTGTACTTAGAGAGAACCGCGTTGTTCTCCGTCGCTTCGTTGGCGCGCCATTTTAAAAGTCCCGGAACTTTTTGATCAGACCTGGTATGGAATTGGCTATGAGCATCGTAATCATTAAGATTGCTATTAACGTGGAGGAGACATTGGAGGACATACAGGGATGGTAGTATTAAGATGTTACAATAAACGAAATGAGCCCGACAGTCCTCTATATCCCAGATGAGCCACTATACGCACAACTCTACGCTGCAATGCAAACAAACGCTTCATTATGGCAGAATGTCCCCATGCGAGAATGGCGTAGATCAATTATGATTGTTTAATACTAGTATATACGGGTGTAAGAGGCCTCTTTACCCCTAGGTGGTATAGGGAAGTGCTAGTAAACGACAGCCAAGATACTTCATAAACGGGTTAAAGTTTGGACATGTTTCTTCAATTATGCCGGAGCAGTTTTAAGAAATAATGAAATGGTGATTTATTATGTTGATTAAAAGAATGGCATGTTTAGCCGCTTTGTGATATTTTCTTCTGCATTTATTTAATTAAAGCCTCGTTTACATTTGGAAAGTTTACTGGTGGAAAGTACTTGCCGCCAGTAAACTAACGATGTGTAAACCAGAAAAACGTCTTACTTTCTTGTTTAGTTTCTTTCTTGACAGACGTTTTTCTGGTTTACACATCGTAAGTTTACTGGCGGTAAGTACTTTACGCCAGTATTCTTTCCAAATGTAAACGAGGCTTAAGACAGGGTACATATAATGAAAATTCCATCGGGGCATTTGGAGTATATGTTGTTTCGAACCATCTTCTTTATTTTGTTCCAATGTATCGAGTTATAATGGAGTATTCTTGTGTGACACATAAATACGATTAGCAGTTCAATAATAAATCACCTTTTCGATCCAAATCAATCTATATCAATCTAAATCGATCTAAATGGACGACTAAGAATTTTACAGAACCTTGTTCGACACCATTCCTAAGGATAAATGTCATAGCGCCATAGGTGTTTGGGCAATGGAGTAAATTATCATATTTTCTAAATCCACTTCATCCCACATAATCCCACTTATTTCTTCTGATATTAATAGATCTTCGTACTACTTAAACGGTGCACTGTTAGGAACAAGTAAATCAGACACACTTTATGAATAATCTGTCTTGTGTGGTGTTAGTGTAGTATTTTTGCGCAATTTTAGTGCAACCCCAAATATACCACAATAAGTGTCCCGATAATAAACAGCTCATTTTCGATTAACCAAGTACCATGTGCCTTCACTTACAATACTTGCTAAATTTGGTTAATTCCAAATAGAGACTTGGCAATTTTAATTGAAGAGTATATGTAGGTATATAAAACGGAATGAAGATCGTAATGCGTTTTAATGGAAATATGATTTTTTTGTGGTGGATGGAAATACAATGTAGTGAAATATCAATCGGCCTCGTTACGTTTTCGCTGTCGAGCCATCCCTCATCATCAACCTCCTGTCCGGAAAGGTCCTTTTTTCACAGTCCTCGCGTCTCGTTTCGTAGTGTCGTTTTTACACAGACAGTCCGCAGTGGTTTTAATGGCGTGTCCAGTGAGAAGAGAGCACCGCACCAGTAGAGCAGAAGGGGAATTTATTCCTCGTCCGATAGTATTGACAGCTGTGGGAGAGCTTGCGTTATCAGCGGTCCTCAACCGTCGACTCCATCCATCTTCCACTGTCAGCTCGGGCGGCACCACCACTCACCCCGTAGGTACCCGGTATGTCAACACACCCAGAATGATCTTATTAATGTAACTCTCTCCGATGACACGGGGAATAAATAAATAATCTGTCACGGGGCGATGATACGAGCAGTGGCGATCATTTCAGGTGTCCGATCGGATCGCCTGTGATGGGCCATTGCCAGGGCCGGACCTAGGGTGCGCACCGGAAAATTTAATACGGGGAAGAACGATAAACAAGCCCGCTGTTTACCCACTCCGGGTTAGCTTGCTGATACTGATCCATGCGAGTGTTCCTTTTTTCTACAGGCGTGTACCTCTGTCGGTGTAGCCGTAAAGTGGCGGTTGAATGTCTTTATTATGTACCTGGCCTCGCTCTCTCGCTCCTCAGAGATTCAAATTTCAAAATGTGGCACGGCCTTTGGAGTTTACTGCTTTCGGATTTACTGTCCGGTACGGGGGAAGCCATAAACCTGTCGTGGTGGAACGCGTCCCCGGAGCGAGATCTGGTCTAGATGTCTGTCCCGGCGGTGAGAGAGCCGCCCCCGCAGGGGGCATCGGAACTCGCGAATACTCGCATAAATTGTAAAACGACACCGCCGGTCTCGGTATCAATAACAGGGACATTAAACTCCGAATTTATTGGCGATGTTAACTTTAACAGTCGATTTTTATGCTGCCGAGTGCGAGGATGTCTCAATGCACCATCCGCTTTTGATATCCTCCCTGTCCAGTTTTATTTCCTCTCACGCTGTTCACGGACATCATCTCAGGATTACTTTATGTCGCCGTTTATAATCCGAAGGATATAGCGATAATTTTACATATTTTCATAGTACTTAATACTTGCAGCAAAAACTAAAAGTCTTAGAACGCCTTCTCGGATAGGAGCTATAAAAACTATGAAACTCCTTTACCCCAACCAAATATGATCATCTCTTTAGAATATATTTGTAAATTAAATGACGCACACGTATCCATGTAGAAACATAAGAACCGGTGTAGTGATAAAAATAGCAGCGTCCTCACTAAAGCAATAAGAAGCTTTTTGTTACTTCTTACTAACGGATATTCCAAAAATGAGAGAGACCCACTCGTGTAAATATTTTGTTTACAATGAAGCAACATAATCGAAACAACATTTGGATTTTGTTTCTATTTAAAGACAATATGTATTCCTAGCACAACTTGCCAACACTCTAACAATTGAGGAGTAGAAGTTACAAAGGGACCAAGTACCAATTTTATAAAAAAATAGTTTTTGCCGTAGAAAGGTGATATGTGCCATTGCGTATAACCTAAGAATAGTGCTACGTACCAAACCTTTACTTTTCTCCTTTAAATAGTGAATAAGACCTGAATAATAAATAAAATATGAATAAAATTAGGTGAATATTACCAAGGCTGTACATCTCAAGGTACATTACATGCTCAGTACCCTGGGATATTATTTTCTAATGAATCCTTTGCTGAAATATTTCCCTGGAAAAAGACCACTATTGAAATGAGGCAAAACATTAGAAGACTTTAAAAATACAACAATTTCCCAAGTTCCCCATCAAAATAAAGTTAGTGACAACATACTGAAGCATTTAATATCCATGATTCCTTATTTACACAAGGAACACAAACAGTTCTACAGAGATATCACAAATTAGTGATTAAACACTTAGACCCTTTCGCAATTCTCAGTACCTTTTATTTTGTTATTTTACAATTTTGAGTTTGTGGGAGTATTTTCTTTAGTAATATGTTCAGTATATGTAAAGTGTATGCGGAAGTACCAAATACATTACATTCAGTGTTACTTAATTTGTTCTGCTCTTTCCAAATATGAAAACAAAATTTTTAAATATTGATATACAGAGTGTTGGTTCGAATCGAAACCTACTTATTAATTTTTAAGGCCGGACCTAGAATAAGATTTCTATTCATTATGGTACACTATTATCGACACTATAGGGGACAAAGAACATACGTACGAAATATTACAAAAAAATATAGGGTGGCTCGTAACTTATGATTAATTGAAAAATGGACAATATTAATGAATCACCCTGTATATTGGTTGTAAAGAACGATAGACCCATAAAATATAGTTTATTTAGAATCACCTCGATGTGCTGCATCTACCATTAGTGTATGCGCATTTCCAAATGAATCCCCCTGTATAACAAGTGAGTTAAGTGGATGTTTTCCACGAGAATAAAATTTAGGCTATGAGCCCGTTAGGATGAGTGGGCTAATTTATTCGAGTCACGTGTTTTATTATTTATCCTTCGTCCTTTTACCCTTTCGGGTGTCGGACTGCTCAATTACATTTATAATACATTTTACAATCACATTCGCAATTTATTCCTTCACTTATCTTTTCCAGTGGTCCCTGTCTTGTGCCAATTTTCTTATATCATTCCATTCTATTCCTCTTCTTTGAGCTGCTTGGTGCGTTTGTTCATTCCATCCCTTCCTCGGTCTTCCTACTTTATTTTTGCCTTGTATTTTTACTTCATGTATTATTTTTGTTATTCTATTCTCTTCTAGCCTGTGTATATGTCCTAGCCAACCTAGCTGTCTTTCCTCTATTATTGTTGTTATTGGCTTTATGTTGAGCCGTTTCCTTACTTCTGTTTCTTTCCCTAATTGTCCACGATTCACTTCCATATATTAGAGAGGGCCTTACTATTTTTTTGTATACCTCAGTTTTTATTTCTTTAGTAATTTCTTTTTTCTCTAGAAACGTGTTTTTTATTGTGTTGTAGATCCTTCCTGATTTTCCTATTCTTTCCTCTACTTCTTGGTCAATCTTTCCTTTTTCTTCTATTATTGTTCCTAGGTAGTTGTATTGCTTCACTTGTCCCAGTTGTTTCCATTCTAGCTCTATTTTGTGGTTGTTTTATTTTGACGCTATTACCATTGTTTTAGTTTTGCTGATGTTTATTTTCATATTTATCTTTTTCAGTTTTTCTTCGTATATATTAAGGTTACGTTGGAGTTTTTCTTCTGAGTCTGCTATTATTATCATGTCGTCTGCGAACATAAGTATATGTATTTTTATCATTTCCAGTTTCCTATATCCTATAATCGTGTTTGTTGCTCTTTCTTTGCTTGTCCTTATTGCTTCATCTATGAGTGATGCGAAGAGTAAAGGGCTTAAAATGCAACCTTGTTTTAGTCCAATTTCGGTCTTGAACTCCTCTGATTCGTTTGTTCCTTTTCTCACCTTGTTTCTGTTGTCAGTGTACAGCTCTTTTATTATGTATATCATGTCTCTTTCTACCTCTCTTTTTTCTAACATATTCCATATGTCCTCTCTTATTACTCTGTCAAATACTTTTTTCAGGTCTATGAAGCATATGTGTAGTTCTTTTCCTTTTCTGATCGTCTTGTCTGTTAGTTGTCTCATTATGTGTATCAGGTCCTGTGTACTTCTATTTCTCCTGAACCCGTGTTGTTCTTCTCCCAATAGTGGGTCCAGTTGTACCTTCAGTCTTGTCTCTAATATCCTTGTAAATATTTTCCCTGGTATGGTTGTGAGTGTAATTCCTCTGTAGTTGTCGCATATTTTGTTTCTCTCTTTTTGTGGATGGGTAGTATGATTCCCTTGTTCCATTCGTCCGGTATTTTTTTCCTTTATTATTTCATTAAGAATATCCAGGAATTCCTCTTTCCCTTTATGTCTCATGTATTTCATCATATCCGCTGTGATGTCGTCTGTGCCTGGAGCCTTTCCTAATTTTGCCTTTTTGATTGCTATCTTCATTTCCTCCAGTGATATCCTTCTGATTTCCCTATTGGTTCTGTTGTCTGTTTTTTCTTCTTTCCCTTTGTGCTTTGTTCCGGTCACTATTCATTTCACTAAAGTATTCTTTCCACCTTTCCATAATCTTCTTTTGTTCTATTATTGTAATTCCAATTTTATCTTTAATGTTAATTTGTTTCGGGGTTTTTATGTCCCTCATTTGTTTTATTGTGCTGTAGAACATCTTCTGGTTTTCTGTGAACGTTTCCTTTATTTTCTTTCCGAACTCTTCCCTTTTCGTTTCTTTGCTTGCTGTTTTATATCTCCTATAATCATCCTCTTTGCCTGTTCTTATGTAGGTTTTCCATTTATCTTTTTTTTGCCTTTACTGTTTGTTTTATCACTTCCGACCACCATTTATTTTTCTTCGTCTGTTTATTTGAAATTGTGCATGTTCCGCAGCTTTCTTTAGCTGCGTCGCTTATGATTTTCTTGAACTTCTGCCATTTCTTCCCTACTCCTTCTGCTTTGTTTGTTTGTTTGTAGCTATTCTCTATCTTTGTTTGGTATTTGCTTCTTGTTTCTTCCTTTTTCAGTTTGTAGCTGTTGATTTTTTTTTATCTTCCTCTCTGTTTCCTTGCTCTTTGGGTCTTTACTCCTATGTTGATTTCCAATTTTACCACGTAGTGGTGGCTCCCGCTTTCCGCTTGTCTTGTTACCTTAACATCTTTAACTTTTTTCCTTTCTTCAGCGTTTACCAGGAAGTAATCGATTATTGATTTATCTTTTCTTGATCTAACCTCTCTTGTGATGTGTATGCCTTTGTGCTTAAATTTTGTGTTTGTTATAATTAGGTCATTTGCTATGCATAATTCTATTATTCTGTTCTCATTTTCGTTTCTGTTCTCCTCTTCATATGTTCCCATATACTTTGCTTTGCCTTTGTTTTCTTTTCCCAGTCTTCCATTCATATCCCCCATCACTATTGTGCTTCCTTTGCCGTCGTCTATTTCTTTTTGTAGGTTGTCATAAAATTGGTATTTTTCTTCCTATTTGTCGTTTTCATTTGGCGCGTATACCACAATTATGTTCCATGTATTATTTCCATGTTTGTATATTCACGTGTTTTATATAATATTTTATTCAATTTTGTCGAAAAACGTTTATAAGTTACACATTTCATTTTTATAATATCAAGTCGATTTAAAGTCAAACTGACATTTATTGTCAAATCAAAATTCTAGAACGCCGATTGTAGTGTTTTTGTACCAGAAGGGGTTCCAAATGAACTCCCAGAAGCCGTGGGAAAGTTGGTGTCCACGAAATTAAAGGTATTCTATCAAATCGATGTTGTATGATTTTCATTTTGAATAAATTAAAAGTTTTAAATGCACTAGTGGAATCAAGAACATTATATTTCACTTGTAGATAAACAACTGCTGATGATGTTTGCTAAGAGGTATATAACGTCAGTTTAAAACGTCAGAACTGAATGAAACGATTTATTGAAGTTTTGTAAATTATTTTTCACAAAAGGACAAATTATTGCCACTAATCCCCAGAGCACCCTACTTTTAAGAGCCTGGCGTGACGCAGTATTAAAATCTTTATTTCGGCCCTGGAAAGCATTGGTTTGCCGAGCGGGGAGGGTTTAAATCATAAATGTTACCTTTGCATGTGTAAAGAATGCTGTTCTCATAAATATCTGAACTACTTGACTATTCTACTTCACGGGAGACCATAGATCATAGAAAAATAAATGAAATGTGCGATTTACTTACAATCCAATAAATGTTTTTAAGCCCCGATTTCATAATTGGGTCCAATAAATTAAAAGGATCTATTTGGGCTGTTATATAAAAAAATAAAAATTGAACATTGGGTAATTTTTTTTAAATTTATAGCCGTGTTTAAAATGATATTGAAAATTTTAAACCACCAATTGGTAGATTAATATCGTAGGTATCTAATTCTATAGTTTTATAAATTTTGCACAACCGAAAATAGGTTTAATTCGCCTCGATAATAAACTTGAATCGCTCGGTATTGCACGATTCTTTGTAAATCATAACTGTATTATATGTTCTTTCAAGTTAATAATGTTTTTGGTTTAAATCTTGGTTTAGAGTTTTTGGCTCCTTTGTAACTTCCACTCATCAATTAATGGTTGACGCTCACACAATTTTGTACATTTACATTCTAATTCATATTTAAAATATCGACTCCGGGGCATACGATATATCCTACAATACCAGAAGTAACACAAACTATAGACTAAACGAAGACTAGACACAGAGTGTTACACACATTTGCCAATATAGTCCAGTCATATACGCCTCGAAAAGCGGAAATAAATTATATAGTTTTGAAATATGGTATACATACTCTTGAGTACTCTAGAATGAAATATCCGTCGAGTTTTCCCTCCCGCGGTGAGGGCGTCATCCCTTAATATTGAAAAAAAAAACCACAAACGGCGAACTTATGTTAGTTTTCGCAATTATCTCGTAAACGGTGCACCGCATAAAATTTGTATATGTATAGGGTAAAGTTGATGAAAACAAAATTTTAAACAAAATGACTTGATCTTGCGATAATTTTTACCAGTGCCGTCTCTTCTATATCATTAAATCATTTCTATTGCCTGCTTAAAGATTATGTGTATAATGAACATTATTATGCAAAAATTAAAATGCAAGAATAATATCATATCAAAAGAATGCACCAAGATCCACGTTATTATATAAATTTCTTAGATATAATTAAAATGTACATTTCTATATGTAATAATAAACCGAGCTTCTCTAATGGAGTAAATAGAGTCTTCCCTATATTAACGATTCCCAGGGGTGTTGGATGAACAATGTAAGAACTGGGCTGGACTGGCCTAATCACACACATATCTAATTATTCATAAAATACGGCGACATATTTAGTAGTTTCGGAAGCAGCCGGCAGCCCACATTGAGCCATAAATCGAGTTCTCGTGTTAAAGTGGAGGCGTCACGCTCTAACTACTGCATGGGAAATCCCTGCGAAATGCGGATTCAGTATTGGGACAATTTTATAAAGTATTTTCATGATGTCGATGGTATGTAAATTTGATAAAAATTGATGTGATTGGAGCTTCACATGAAATGTAATAAAATGCATGGGTAACACTATTAGCATACGAAGGAAAATCATTAATTCGAAAAGTACTCGTAAGGTATTATACTTGATATTTATGCTAGTGAGCAGGTAAACAAGCGGGGTTTAATGAATCGCGTCCCAAAGGGAGATAAGACATCGCATTGTTTTAATGGTGCTCTTAAGGAGGGCACATTTTCGGGCAACGGTGCGAAGAGGCGATCAACCTGGGGAAAACAGGTGTGACCAGGCGGCCCTTTCACATCTCCGCATAATATACAGTTCCTGGGCGTTATAATTTAAAAATCTATAAAATAAAAATTCCACTCGTCCCGAGGCCGACCGAGGAGATAAACTTTTATTTCTAAAACTGCCTTTTTTCAGATGTTCATTCATGTCAATGGAGACGATACAATCTTTGGTATTTGGAGCCCAGCCCAAGAGCGGTCCTTATCTCCCCCGGTAAGTACAACTCTATATATAAATACACGGCTATCTGTTCATATTGGTTTGGAAAAAGTCAGTGGCGGGGTAACGGTGTCGGCCTGGCTCAGGTGAGCCGTGGGCGGCTCGTTTGTGGACGAAGATAGTCGCTCTCGAGTGCTGCCGGTGTTTTATGAACTGCGGAAAGACTAAATCAAAGCGCAAATAGTTCACGTCCACGACTTTTGGAGTTATCTGCATTTCGGACGTTCCTGAAATCGAGACGTGTCGGTCAAAAAATTATTGACTCGCAGTAGCTGTAACTCTCACGATCCAGCCCGCATATCTGTTCAAAGCTTTTGTACATACCAATAAAAATGTGAATAATAAATTTGTCAGTATTATCTGGTAAACTAATTTTACATTTTAAGTATTTAGTTCCACAAATTTCATGTAATTATGCAACACTCACAAGTAACAAGCTGATAGTTTAAAAGTCTTTCTAAAGCTGAGGATCATATATTTGCTAAACTCTCAAAGAAGTTATGAACCACCTTCTCAATGCATTTATAATCTTCAAGGGGAAGTATTAGAAGTGAAAAGTAAGATTTGAAACGGAAATTGGAGCAACGCACAGTGGACCGATTCATGGAAATCAGGGACATGGCAGAAAAGGTCAACTTCTGAAATGTAATAATATATCGATGTAAAATAATTGTATAATGTTTGATGTATGCGAAATGATTTTTATATGGAGAGTGGTTATCGTGGAAATGAAATTACAAAGCAGCAAAGTCGACCGTTAGAAATACGTTTTATTTTACGAAAAATGCGCGATAATTTTCAAAGACCGTAATTTATCCCAATTAGATATTATGAGGTCAATTTTTTTGTGTGTGTGTGAGAGTGAGTCCTAAGCTCTAATTTCTATTTATTGCGGAAACATTCCTAAATAATTTAATTGCATAAATAATAAGTTATCTTGAGTACTATTTTTTAGCAAATTTCAATTTAAAGTTGACTTTTAAAAAATTCCCATCATTTCCCATCTCTGAGATTTTCATATCAAGATTTTGTGGCTTCTCAACTTATCATATCCATCGGAATTGGCTGCAACTGGGCGCAATTAATCAAATTAGGTACATCTTTAATAGCGGATGACAAGACTGGAAAATTGCGGATTTATATTACAATGAAAAGTAATGATCATTGATAGACCGACATAACAGCCTAATGCTGTGATGGTGACTGGACATGAGGTAGTACAATAACTCATTTTCTTGGGTTCTCTTATTTCTAATCAAGGACGCTACAATGAAGAAATATAAAAAAGTGTAACAGTTGCAGAAACATGGATTATCTTGGATAATATAAGGGTGGACCAAGATAATAAACTGAAAACATCAACATGCACGTGAACAATGAAACCATAGACTCAATAGACGAGTATATTTACCTAGGACACAAAGTCCTCTGAAAGTAAAATCAAAGTGCAGAAATTAACAGGCCAATAAGGCTAACATGGGTTGCTGTCGAAAACTTAGGCAACATACAAAATAACTCAAATATCCCAAGAAGCCTGACCAAAAAAGGTTTTTAATACCTGTGTAGTCAGAAGTAATATAACAAGAGCGTCAAAAATAATCGAATATAGCTGACGTGTGCAAAATGTGTTCTGAGAAATACGCCGAGTACGTAGGACGAGGCGTATTTTAAGGAACACATTGAGCAGTAGTCGCTATATTCAGATTATTTTTGATGCTCGAGTTATATTCGGAGGACTATATACCGAATAATAAATGTAAATGCAAGAAATATTTTGTCAATATGACTTTCGTGTATACATATTATGATTCACGGCAACTTGATTGTTATTAACACCTAAATTAAATAAAATTCATAATTATGACTTATAAGAACTTGATTTATTTATGGTATGTAATATTAAAAGTACAATTATTATAAATTACTGAGCCACTGGAATTATTATTATTATTATAAGATGAATCAAGAAAAACTGACGAAGCATTATTGATAGAAGAATTTTCAATTTAAAATTCCATTGATTCACTGCTTAAATTTGAAATACAAATTTTATGATGATTTTCACGTAGATTCAAATAAGGTTGAATTGAAGTAGTATTGTTGTATCCAGTTATGTTTATAATTTCTTCAGCAATTCTCCCCCCCTTCGTTAATACCTGTACTTGAAAACTGACTAACTGTAGACGATCTGTTAGAATGATTTGGTATTTATTCCGATGCTTTTAGCAGCACTTTTTGTCCATTTTCTGATTGTATCCCAAGGGAATGATTTTATACCAATAGCTATTTTCATGTTTTTAATAATCTTTATTTACTGTAAGAAACAGGCGATTAGTTTTAATGTTAGGTGTCCGTTTAGAAAACATTTTCTGTAGAAGTCGAACGGGGCACATGTCTATATTGTTTGAATTTGGGGTAATCCATTTACTTTCTGCAATTTTCTTATCACCTCTTTGTGCTGTTTTGGAGAAAATTGTGCTGTATTCCATTCGACCTGTTGGCAAACCGTAATTGTTTATTTCTTTGAAATATTCTGTCAAGCAAGCACTTGCTTCTCCTCCTCTCCACGCAAGTTCAACAGACGCAATATGGTAAAACTTTCGCTGTAGACCATCGGGTGTATTTCCATTTAAATAATTTATAATTCTTGTTTGTTCTTCATGGGTTAAAGCCGACGAACTGCGTTTTCTTTTTTTCCAAAATAAAAGTAAAATTTGCCTCTTTGAATTGCGAGCATCTCCTGCTTTTTGAAATATAACGCATTTAAAAGGCTATAACTTTTTTGAATTTATTATAATAAGTAAGTTGGATAAATTTAGCTGTCAGATTCCAGAGTGTTTTCAATACTCCTTCTTTATAATCTTCACCATTAACTTTTTGCATGTTGTAAGCCTAGTTTTCCAAAATTTTACATAATTCTTTATCTTATCTTCTTTTATATCATAATTTCTTTCTGAACAGAAGTGATCAAATTGTCTTATAACACAATATTCTGTTGGCACTGTATTAATGAGTTTTGTGGATGTGACGGATTCTTCGATTTTATGAATCTTATCAGATCATAATCGATTCATATTGACCGCTTATTATATACTGAATGCAGGAAATATTATGTCATTTTGACTTTTGTGTAAAAATATTATGATTCACGGTAACTTGATTTTTAGTAACACCTCATCGAAATACGCAAACTAACGATATATTCGAAATACGCCCCATGACAACCAGGTAATTAGTAATAAGCGCTGTAATACGAAGTAACTAAGGAAAATTCAATATTGTGATTGGTCCATTTAACTATGAGGTATAGAGTCACAGTTATGACATATGCAACGGAAACCATGTCATATAGAGTCACAGTTATGACATATGCAACGGAAACCATGTCATTCATAGTCAAGTTGGCCAATAAGCTCAGAACAATTCAAAGAGCCATAGAACGACTGATTCTCGGAGTACCCTTACGACACACATTAGTCATAATGGTCCCCCCTTATGGTTTTGAACTTTTTTATTTCTGGGCAGAATTAAACAAAATTTACATATTTCGTAGATCTTTGTATGCTAATTATTCGTGGCTACATGGATCTCAGGTATAATACACCATTAATGCTACAGAACTTCCCAAAGTTCGAATTTGCAATAATCATATGAGAGATAAAAAAGTCACAATGGTCCCTAGTTATGGTTTTGAACTTTTTTATTTCTGGGCAGAATTAAACAAAATTTTCATATTTCGTAGATCTTTGTATGCTAATTATTCGTGGCTACATGGATCTCAAGTAGAATACACCATTAATGCTACAGAACTTCCCAAAGTTCGAATTTGGAATAATAGTACGAGAGATAAAAAGTCACAATGGTCCCACCTAATGGTGTTGAACTTTTTTATTTCTGGGCAGCATTAAACAAAATTTACATATTTCGTAGATCTTTGTATTTTAATTATTCGTGGCTACATGGATCTCAGGTAGAATACACCATTCATTCTACAGAACTTATCAAAGTTCGAATTTGGAATAATAGTATGAGAGATAAAATAGTCACAATGGTCCCCCCTTATGGTTTTGAACTTTTTTATTTCTGGGCAGAATTAAACAAACTTTACATATTTCGTAGATCTTTGTATTCTAATTATTAGTGGCTACATGGATCTCAGGTAGAATACACCATTGATGCTACAGAACTTCCCAAAGTTCGAATTTGGAATAATCGCATGAGAGATAAAAAAGTCAGAATGGCCCCCCCTTATGGTTTTGAATTTTTTTTATTTTTGGGCAGAATTAAACAAAATTTCGTAGATCTTTGTATGCTAATTATTCGTAGCTACACGGATCTCGGGCAGAATACACCATTAATGCTACAGAACTTCCCAAAGTTCGAATTTGGAATAATCATATAAGAGATAAAAAGTCACAATGCCCCCCACCCCCCTTATGGTTTTGAACTTTTTTATTTCTGGGCAGAATTAAACAACATTTACATATTTCGTAGATATTTGTATGCTATTTATTCGTGGCTACATGGATCTCAGGTAGAATACACCATTAATGCTATAGAACTTCCCAAAGTTCGAATCTGGAATAATCGTATGAGAGATAAAAAAAAGTCACAATGGTCCCCCCTTATGGTTTTGAACTTTTTTATTTCTGGGCAGAATTAAACAAAATTTATATATTTCGTAGATCTTTGTATGCTAATTATTCGTGGCTACATGGATCTCAGGTAGAATACACCATTAATGCTACAGAACTTCCCAAAGTTCGAATTTGGAATAATCGTATGAGAGATAAAGAAGTCACCATGGTCCCCCCTTATGGTGTTGAACTTTTTTATTTCTGGGCAGAATTAAACAAAATTTACATATATCGTAGATCTTTGTATGCTAATTATTCGTGGCTACATGGATCTCAAGTAGAATACACCATTAATGCTACAGAACTTCCCAAAGTTCGAATTTGGAATAATCGTATGAGAGATAAAAAAGTCATAAGGGTCCCCCCTCATGGTTTTGAACTTTTTTAATTTTGGGCAGAATTAAACAAAATTTACATATTTCGTAGATCTTTGTATGCTAATTATTCGTGGCTACATGGATCTCAGGTAGAATACACCATTAATGCTACAGAACTTCCCAAATTTCGAATTTGGAATTAACGTATGAGAGACAAAAAAGTCATAAACTAATAACAATGATTGATGAACAAGTCAGCACAGAATTGTCAGGTACTCCGTCTGCTCCGACTTGCAATATCTGTCTTGCAAAGCCATCAGAAACGAATAATCTAGATCTTTTATTAAACAAACTAAAAAGAGAGGATTTCTATAAATATGGAATCTTCCCTGCATATGTGGATTCGTTGGAATTTGTATTGCATATGTCGTACAATTTATATTTTAAGAAATGGATGGCAAACGGCGATGACAAAATGAAGAAACAAGGAAATAAGGAGGGACTACAAACTGATTTCCAATGAGAACTAGGACTAAATATTGATGTGGTTAAGCAAGGAGTTGGAACTAGTAATGACGGAAGTACAGACAGGCATTTTTTTAAAGAGATTAAAAAATCTGCTGAGTTAATAGGAAAAGATGAAGTACTTATAAATTGTTTTTGCGTTCGTAATTTTCGAAATTACACTATTGAAACTGCACAAATATACGTGTCACTATACAGTTAGTACCATATGCCATCGAGTGTGCACACGCTGTTGTTACATAGAGCAGATATTTGCCAACATTTGGCATTTATTCCTATTGGTAAATTATCCGAGAAAGCATCCGAGGCTCGGAATAGATAATTTAGAAAATTCAGAGAATCGTACTTCAGAAAATGTAATAGGCGAGATACAAATGAAAACATTTTAAATAATTTGTTAATATCTTCGGACCTACGCATTACGACATTATGTGCACGTTGTATACATAACAAGAGACAAATTTATCACCCAGACACATTTGGACTACTTCGAACAGATTGAAATGTAGAAAGTGACGAAGATGATGGTGCAGATGAGGAAGAAAAAAGGGATTTATGAATAATGGATTCTCTTTTTCTTTTTAAACTTAAATAATTATGGAATATTTCAGAAAACTTAAATTAACAAAGAATGAACGTAGGCTCCTTGAATTTTACAAAATTGCAAAAGTTGCACGTTTTTCCGGGTAAACCGGAAGCGGAAATACATTTTTTATTGCCTTTTTATGAAACTCTTCTTGCTGCAAAATAAAGTTTTAATACATTATATTCTAAAATCTTATATTAACGAAGATAAAAGCTATGTCCCAGATTTTGGACTTTCGTTTCACTGTGCGACGTGCTTTGAAAATTCCCTGTCTTACTTTGTGCAATATTTTCTATAAGACATCAAATATGATTGCCTGCGTGTAGTCTATTACTTCTAAATTTATTTACATGAAATACAGCAGCGCTTTATAGAATGTAACGATATGTTTTTATTGCCACCAAGAAAAGTCAATACCAATTGCTTCATAATTACCTATATAGTTGACTCCTTCAATTAAGTATTTAAAATATACAGAATGCATCTTGAGAAGTATAAAACATTTTTTGTCTTTATAACTAAAAATGTACTTCTCATCTTCAATATCTTCGACTATATACCTTATAGTTAAATGGACCAATCACAATATTGGATTTTCCTTAGTTACTTCGTATTACAGCGCTTATTACTAATTACCTGGTTGTCACGGGGCGTGTTTCGAATTCGAATATATCGTTAGTTTGCGTATTTCGAGGTGTCAATAAAAATCAAGTTGCCGTGAATCATAATATTTTTATACACAATTCAAAATTACATAATATTCAGTATATAACAAGCGGTGAATATGAATCGATTTGGACCTTATGAGATTCATAAAATCGAAGAATCCGTCACATCCATAAAACCCATTAATACAGTGCGAACAGATTGTTATGTTATACGACAATTTGATCACTTCTGTTCAGAAAGAAATTATGATATAAAAGAAGACAAGTTGAATGAAGAATTATGTAAAATTTTGGAAGACTGGGCTTACAAAATGCGAAAAGTTAATGGTGAAGATTATAAAGAACGAGTATTGAAAACACTCTGGAATCTCACAGCTAAGCATATTCAACAAACTTATTATAATAAATTCAAAAGAGTTATAGATCCTTTTTAAAGCGTTATATTTCAAAAAGCAAGAGATGCTCACAATTCAAAGAGGAAAATTTTCCAACGTAATTTGGAAAAAAGAAAACGCAGTTCGTCGGCTTTAACCCATGAAGAACAAACAAGAATTATAAATTATTTTAATGAAAATACACCCGATGGTCTACAGCGAAAGTTTTACCATATTGCGTCTGTTGAACTTGCGTGGAGAGAAGGAGAAGCAAGTGCTTGCTTGACAGAATATTATAATACAATGCAATTTTCTCCAAAACAACACAAGAAGGTGATAAGAAAATAGCATATAGTAAATGGATTACCCCAAATTCAAACAATATAGACATGTGCCCCGTTCGACTTCTAAAGAAAATGTTTTCTAAACGGACACCTAACATTAAAACTAATCGCCTGTTTCTTACAGTAAATAAAGATTGGGAAAAACATGAAAATAGCTATGGGTATAAAAACATGCCCTTAGGATACAATCAGATTAGTAAATGGACAGAAAGTGCTGCTAAAAGCATCGGAATAAATATCAAACTTGTAAAAATAACAAATCATTCTAACAGATCGTCTACAGTTAGTCAGTTATCAAGTACGGGTATTAACGCTGAAGAAATTATAAAAATAACGGGACACAACAATTCTGATTCAATTCAACCTTATTTGAATCTAAGTGAAAACCATCATAGATATCTTATTTTAAATTTAAGAAGTGAATCAATAGAATCGGAAATCGAAAATTCTTCTATCAATAATTCGCCGTCAGTTTCTCTTGATGCATCTAATAATAATAATAATAATTCCAGTGGCTCAGTAATTTATATATATAAACAATCTTTATTAGGCTATCTAGTAGTAGTATTAGTACTTTTAATACTACATACCATAAATAAATCAAGTTCTTATAAGTCATAATTATGACTTTAATTTAATTTAGGTGTTAATAAAAATCAAGTTGCCGCGAATCATAATATTCGCGGCAACACGGTAGTCATATTGACAAAATATTTCTTGCATTCACATTTATTATTCGGTATATAGCCCTCCGAATATAACAGGAGCATCAAAATTAATCTGAATATAGCGACTACTGCTGAATGTGTTCCTTAAAATACGCCTCGTCCCACGGACTCGGCGTATTTCTCAGAACACATTTGGCATACGTCAGCTATATTCGATTATTTTTGACGCTCTTGTTATATTATTTCTGATTATCATTAAGGGCCGAAACATTTCTCCAAGTCCTCCAATGATCTACAAACCAAAACAAGAGAAAATGAGCTAGGTAGTGTCATCTCAAATGCATTAACGAATAAATTGGCTAATAATAGTTAGCCATTAGGGGTGCTTCTGGCATCCTCCAATAGTCATAAAACAAAAATTAACATTATAATAAATTCTACAGCTAAATATAAAATAAAACTTTGAAATAGATTTTTAGGGATAAATCTAGGTATGAAATATTGAAACAAAATTAATGCATGAAATCATTCTTCTTTCTTTATTCTTCTTTTGTTCACTTAATGGATCTTCTTCTCGGAGTGCCGTACTCGATCCCTCGAGCGTAGGCCATTTCCCCGCACTTTATGGATAAAACTAGTTAATATGTTTATTTTCATTAATATTGAGAAAGTCACTTTCAATAGTAATAATAATATTTTTACTTTTTATATTCTAGGAAAATTATAATATAGATATGTATCTTCTTGATAATGTTTAATCAATAAGCTTTGCAATTAATTTTATGAGCCCGCACTGCGTATACCAACTTACTCACGCCGAAGCTTCTCGCGTGCAACTCATCGATTTGCTCCGGATTGTGTTATAAAATGTGCATATGTTCATACACATTTTGTTTTAATTTGACTTCCAAGTGCGGATCCGGGCCAATGTGTCATACCAGCATCACTCCTACCTATGTTAATTACTCTGGATTTATTCGTTTTTTTCTCTGGTACGTAGCTGTGCTAATGCGGGACGATCGCTCGCTATTTGCAACTCACTGAGCAAATACCCTAGAAGGTGCTTTTTCAAAATATTATTTAAATATTTATGAAGAGAACATGGCGGTTATAATTTAATATCGATATGATAGTACCTGTCACCGCCACCTTGGCCTCAGGGTGGGCATTTTAATTTAGACAGGTGAAGGGCCTCCCGTGCGGATGACTGTACGTCGATGATGGTTCAATCCACAAGGATAAAGAGACGATTGCGTGCAAACTGCCTTGTTTATTATACACCAGTGTCGCAGTGCTTAGTTGACCTGTAAATAAATTGATTGGTATATACAGGAAACGCAGGATGTGACTAAAAAACATTAAGTTTAATTTCTTTATTTATCTATTATAAGTACCTACATTCATTTTATGTGTATATAACATTGTATTTGCTGAATTGAAAAGTCAGAGCCGACAGAGTACGTGATATTAAAATTATGAAATAAAAGGATAATGCTACTAAAATATTGTAATTATTGCGTTTTGTACTTCAGCCAACTATAATTTATATATAGGCAGGGGCGCACTGACCGTAAAAATTTTGTGTAGAAAAAGGTCTTACCAGCCCGATCCATAAATTTAAAAAAAAAATGGTTTTCTACTTATATTTAAATATATTCAAAATGCAATAATGACAAAAAATCAAAAAAACCACAAGTCTATAACACTAATTTTTATTTAGAAGTATAGAAGTTTGACGGGCTTTTAAAATTTACAACTTCAGATATACCAAGATGTCAATGAACAATATTATATTGTTTCTATAATTGAATAGCAAACATAATGAATGGTGCCAAATTAAAAAAAAAACAACATTCTGTGAATATCAATATGATTTAATAAATGAATCTCGTCTGACAGATCAAGAAGTGAAAACGATTTAAAAATTAAAAAAAAAATTACAGAAAAATACTCCAAAAAAAGGCGGAAAGACCCTATGGGGTCGATAGCCTAATAAAGATTGTTTATATATATATACTCCAAAAAACATTAGAAATAGATACTAAAACTGTCATTGGACATTAACGAATGTAATTGAGTTTAAGGGTAGCTGTTTTATTGTGTGGCTTAAATTTTAAAATTTTGATAGTTTTGGTGGTGGGTTTTGGAAATTTATAACTTTAGAAATGCCAAAAAAGTCATTGAACACAGGCCTATATATTTTTTTCATGGCAAAGTGTTTTAAGTTTAATAGGTGTCCTATAGTAAATGGGGTGTGCTGATCACGAATATGTGCTTAGTTTTTTTCCAGCATGTCAGGTTTTCGGGAAAAGTGAGTTTTTCATAGAAACTGCCAAAAATATTGAGAAAATATTTATTGAAACTATATTTAATAGAAAATTACACTGCAAAATTGAGTTGTTCATAAAAAAACAATGCAGTATAATCTACGTTAGACTATCGTGTTTTTTTTTAAATTAAATCGTTCCATTTTTCCCTCAAAACTGCGTTTTGTAGTTTTCTTTTGTGGATTTTTGTGAGCGAGTCTCTCTTCAAGGTCCAGCAGTAATCAGCCATCATTCGAATATCCCATTTTCCTTGGTAACGTCTCTCCATCTTCTTTATATCTTGATGGAACCTCTCTCACTGTTCCTCGCTTACAGCTCCAAGATTTTCGGGAATAGAGTCAATGTGGGAATTCAGAAAATGAGGTTTGACGCTCATATTGCATCCCAGTTTTTTTAATAATTTTCGATCATGTTGGCTACAATTTCTTAGTAGTTTGAAGACTTGTTGTTTCCAAGGAAACCGTCTATGACTTCTACGAAAGAACTCCATGCTTCAGATTCATTCTGGGTATTCTGAAACAATCTGTCCGATTTTAAGAATTTCAGGGCCTACAAAAATTCCTTCTTTAAGTTTAGCGTCAGAAAGTGCAGCAAATGTGTCGCACAGGTATTTAAAGCAATCACCTTGTTTATTTAAAGCTTTGACAAACTGCTTCATCAATCCTAACTATATGTGAAGGGGAGGCAAAAGAACTAATTTTGGGTTAACTAATGCATCACGCAGCACATTTTTTTGTTCCGGTACAAGTCTTTCTCTGAGTGGCCATTCTTTCTTAACGTAATGTAAATTTCGTGCTCGACTGTCCCACTCGCATGAAAAAACAAGGATACTTCGTGAATCCAGCCTGCTGACCCAAAAGCATGGATATTATTTTGAGGTCTCCACAAAGTTGCCAACTGTATTCGCTATACTTTATTGTATTTAGCACCAGCTCAAGATTCTCATACGTTTCTTTAAGATGCACGGTATGAGCAACAGGCACCGAGGCATAAGTATTACCATTGTGCAACAAGACACCCTTCAGACTTTTCTTAGAAGAATCAATAAATAACCTCCATGATGTGGAATCGTAATTGTCAGCTCCCAGTTTCATGACTACTTCAGGAATATTATTACAATATACCAGTGAACCCTCTTGAGAGATATATTCCGTGAGCTGTTTTTCACGATGCCTATACCACGATCACTCGTGATCCTAAGATTTGTGCAGCATCCTTCGATAGGCCCAAGTTTCTCACTCAAACTTTAGAGCTTTGACTGCCCAAATACGAAATTTTTAGTAGTTTCAGCAATATTTGTGGCTTCCAAGCACATGAAAATACTACAATGAAGAATGACTTAAGAGCCCACGAGTTTAAATGTACATTATTTACATAAACTTACTTTTTAAATCGAGGGCATTTTAAATTGTGATACAACCAGATATGCATGAAAATGAAATCCTCACAGGCAACATCCCACAAGTAATGGGACAGATTTCTCCACGGCACAAACAAGCTGTAAACTGAAGATCATGCAGGAATTAATGAAATAAACGAAGTGCGACAAATCTAATAATTGCTCCGCTTTAAATCTGACAATGTTACAAAATGTTTTACTATTGCGAATTGAGAACTAGTAGACAATAAAACAATCACATAAAGTTATTAAAGTAATCAAAGTAAATTATTTAATAAACAAAAACAAATAATGGTTCGGCAAACATTTACGATTTCTGCCATTAACTCTTCCAACGTATGCAGTCTTCTTTGGAAAACTCTATCTTTTAAATATCCAAAAATTTAGTAGTCCAGTGGAGTAGTCCAGGCGGCCATAGTCCTTGACTAATTAGTCTATTATCAAAAAAATCTTGCAGATAGGCTAACGTTGCTCTGGCTGTATGAGCTGTTGCACCATATTGTTGGAAATATCCGTTCTGCAACTCTTCGTCATCTAATTGGTCTATGAAAGACTGGACAATATGTTGCCGATATCTCTCTCCGTTTATTGTGTCATCAAAGAATATAGGCCCAATTAATCTACGGGAGACCCCACCAACCAATTTTCAACCTTCTGAGGATGTAGTGGTGCTTCCACAAAAAGATAAGGGTTTTTAGCATGCCGGCACCTATAGTTTTGTGAGTTAACATATCCTGATAGGTGGAACCAAGCCTCATCACTGAAAAATGTTAAATTGATCAATCGATTATTATTTAAATTTTCCACAAACCGTCGGCAATAAGTCAGTTGGCGTTGAGGATCCACTGGCAACAATTCTTGCACCACTGAGACCCTATAAGGGTGTAAATTCAACCCCTTTCTCACAATTTTACGGCAGGTGCTCCAGGGAATTCCAGCTTGCATAGCCAATTTATAAATTGACTTTTGAGAGGTTACTTCGAGTCGTTCACGAACATCTGCAACAATCTTTCCTAATACTGAGGGCCTGTCTGAGGATTTCCCTTTCTGAACACTACCAGTTTCCCTAAAACGGTGCACTATTCGTGAAATATGTATTGACAAAATAGAATATTCAAATTGGTGGTCAGCAAACTTTTGTTGAAATTCCAGAACGCACTCTGGAATTGAATAAATCAATTATCCATTTTCAAATCGTACATTAGGAAAGTTTGTTTGTCTTGATGTTGGCGTAACTTAGTGTTAAATTCTCCTTTCTCAATATGAAGTTGAAAGGGATGTGTAGTTGGGAAACGATGGATTTGTCGACGATAGATTTGAACTTACGGATCACTTCAGCCATGCTTGCTGTTTGGTAATATTGAAATGTGTGTGGATCCATATTGAGTTATGAGGTAAGGGAAATATGTTTATGCACTCCCAGGTGTAGGGTAATAAACTTCATTTTTAGGTACTTCATCATCCAACGCATTATCATCTTTTCAAAATTTCTAAATTAAATAAACGTCAGACAACAGTCACAATTTTACTTACTAAATATTTTAAGTCATAAGAAAATAACGCAAAACTAGACTCATGTCGACAACTTTCAGCAAACTATTGAACACGTAATCATTACATTTCACACAATCCTCACTTGCACTTGCACAAGATGTATCACATCACCTTCAGATTTGAACATATAATGACTGTAAGTAGTAAACTAAAACTTGTCTACTGTAACTAAAATGTAATTTTTAATTAAATAGATTTGAATGCTGATGACGACTCCCAAGCTGAAACCAGTTTATTAAAACAAAAAAGGTTTTATTACCCTACACCTGAAAGTGCATATTTCCCATTATAAACATATTTCCCTTAGTTCTTCTTGAGTTAAATTCGATACAGTATCTGTGCCGACAGTTGTGATTGCCTTACGATCTTGGTTGGTGTATAGAAAAATTGAAGTTGATATGTAATCTGAATGAAAATGTAAGAAGTATTAATCCTCACAGGTACTCTTTGATTTATTTCTTTGCTGCCTCATATGAAGTGAATAATATTTCTTCTAGCAGTTCGCTTAGACCTCTCCGGTAACTTAGCTGATCACGTATGTCAAACATTGTTCTTCAGTTTTGCATTATTCAGCATTATTATGCACTTCTCTCTTCGCGATATTTTTTATAAAGGAAAATTTTCTTCGGAAGAACTATTTGATTTTTTAACCTGTAAATTTTCTTGACAGCTCCAAGATTTTCGGGAATAGAGTCAACGTGGGAATTCAGAAAATGAAGTTTGACGCTCATATTGCATCCCAGTTTTTTTATAATTTTCGACCATGTTGGCTACAATTCCTTGTAGTTTGGAGACTTGTTGTTTCCAAGGAAACCGTCTATAACTTCTACAAAAGAACTCCATGCTTCAGATTCATCCTGGGCCATTGTATTCTGGAACAATCTGTCCGATTTTAAGGTTCAAATTTGAGGGCCTACAAAGATGCCTTTTTTAAGTTTAGCTTCAGAAAGTGCAGGAAATTGGTCGCACAGGTATTTAAAGTAGTCACCTTGTTTATTTAAAGCTTTGACAAACTGCTTCATCAATCCTAACTTTATGTGAAGGGGAGGCAAAAGAACTAATTTTGGGTCAACTAACGCATCACGCAGCGCATTTTTTTGTCGCGGTACAAGTTTTCACTTAAAGTAAATTTCGTGCTCGACTGTCCCACTCGCACAAAAAACATGGATACTTTGTGAATCCAGATTGCTGACCCTAAAGCATGGATATTATTTTGAGGTCTCCACAGAGTTGCCAACAATATTCGCTATACTTTATTGTATTTAGCAACAGCTCAAGATTCTCATACGTTTCTTTGAGATGCACGGTGTGAGCAACAGGCACCCAGGCATAAGTATTACCATTGTGCAACAAGACACCCTTCAGACCTCTCTTAGAAGAATCAATAAATAACCTCCATGATTTGGAATCGTAATTGTCAGCTCCCAGTTTCATGACTACTTCAGGAATATTATTACAATAACCAGTGAACCCTCTTGAGAGAAATATTCCGCGAACTCTTTTTCACGATTCCTATACCACGAAAATGTGGTTCCTGGAGCCAACAGATTTTTGTCTTTCAGTCACTCTCACTAAGTCATTTAGTTCAGCTTGGATAAACTGTTGAGGTTGGTCTATATCAGGATTGAATTCGTCTTCATCGGTTTTTTCGTTTGAACTTCCATCTGGTGATTGCTGTTGGATGGTGTGAAGAAAAGGTGGAGGAATGGGAATTCCTGGTCCATGAGGTACAGGTCGTTTAGCAGAAAGTAAATCAGGATACTGAATAGTATGTTTATTTTTCGAATTGAAACCCTTGACATCGCAGGAGCAAACGTAACAGTCGTCTCCATGTTTTTTTTTGTTCCCTCCATACCATAGGAATGCCAAAGGGTAAAGAGCTACGTGTACCTTTTGTCCATTTTCTCAGTAGCTCGACACACTGAAAGTACACTTTGTGCGGAGCCCAAGGTTTGTGCTGATTACCAAACTTTACACCGAAGTAAGCGTGATAAGCTTTCTTGATAAATTCTGTTATGTTTCGTTGATGCTTGCTATCGTTAAATCACCACACACGTAACAAAATATATCAGGACTGTTTTTGCACTTTCTTGATGACATTATGACGCACTAAACACTCAGAAAACAAAACACAACTCGATGCTACAAACAACTGACGCTAACTAACTATTTCGTAAACAACTGCCGATGCCATGAAGTTGACCTTGACAGATGCGAAAATGAAACAGTGTCGTCATTCAAATGAAATAAACATAATATTATACTAAAATATTTTCTATCGATGTATCAAGTATTTTAAAGAAATAATTTTAATGCAATTTAGGAAATATCATAAAGGTACTTCTTTGCTCTAGTACAAAATATCTCACAAGGTTTTTTTAATTTTGTGAAAAATCTTGACGTGATGGGCTCAAACCAAATTCACATTCAGAATCAACGTACCTAAGGACACTTATCAAATTCAAAACACCAAAAATCATGTCGGCCCGTGTAATTAATGAAATGTCTTAAAATTGTGTTTATAATTGTAAAGCAAACACTATGAAATGGTGCCATATGAATGATTTAAGAAAAGATTCAACTAATAAATAAGTGAATTTTGAAATTTGAAGGTTTTTGTGGAGGGTGTTAGAAATTTACAACTTCATAAATATAAAAAAATGCATTGAACATTAATGAATTGTCTTTATAATTGAACAGCAAACAATATGAACGGTGCTAAATTTCTATACAATTTCATCATTCTGTAATATCAATATTACATAAATGATCCTCTGAAACATCAAAAAGTGAAAACGATTGAAAAATATAGAAATATTACAATTTTAAAAAAATACTTCAAAATATATTGAAATATTAAAAAATATCATTGAACTTTAATAAATTTAATGAAGAGAATATGACTTGAATTTTGAATGAGGTCGCTTTGTTGGTGGGTTTTGAAAGTTATAAGTCAAAAATTTACACCACCCAATAAAATTTCCAAAAATTTTGCATGAAAGGTTTTAAGTGCAAATAAATTCTGAAAGAATTTGAATCATTTCATGAAGATTCAGAAAATTTTAATTAAAACGATTTCTATATTGTTTCCCTTCTCATATTCAGAAAGAATATTTATACAATTTTTAATTTGTGTAAGTTGTGTACTTGCACGAGGAAGTCATCTGACATTTTATATAGAAAAATCAATATTAGCCAATAATTCTCAAACTTTATAAGTTTCACGAAAATTTCACAACAAAAATATCTATGAAAGTTATGTAGCGTAGCAAAAAATTATGAATAGTCTACAGCAGTGAAAAATATTTTGGAAATTCGATAGTATTAAAAAAATCTAGAAAATTGAGAAGCATATTTTTTTCAAATTATTGCTAATTCACTTTATTAGTACTTTGACTCTTTACGGAGTATTACATTGTCAATATATAAAAGTTATAAAGATGTATTAAAATTATGAGTACTAATCTTAGGGTTATACACATAAAATTACATACAATGAACTACACGCTAACGTTTAAGTAAGTAAATAATAATAAACAAAATTTATCCCACCACTTCGACTGTCTGTTCGGTATAGGTTTCGTAATGGCATACGAAATTAACGTTATTGAAATTCTGAATGCTTACAAACTTAAATTATGAATATCTTTAGTTAATAAGTCTCAGTGTTGTTTGAAATTTCCCTGTGCATATACATAATTCAATGAAAATTTCAATTACATACAATGCAAACTATTTTATTTTTATAATAATTTTAAAAGCATACAAACCTTTCATGAAAATTCTGAAATCATTTAAAACAAGTCGAGAATATTGCAAAAATTATGCATTAAAATTTCTATATCGCTTTCCTTTCCCCGTTATTTACACTATTTTTTACAGTTATCATTTTTCAAATTGTGTTCTTGTAGGTAGCAGTACATGAGATGTGAATACATAAATTAATTTTCAGTCAAAAATTCTCAAAACTATATTAACGTTTCATAAAACTTACAGTTTTACTTTATAGCTTACAGGTATTACTGAAATTTCTGAAAATTTATTAATTACATATTTAATATTAGATTTATCTTCAGTACACCAGAAACTAATTCTCCTAAAAATTGACAAAGTTTGAGTGTTAAATAAGTGAGAAAATCAAAAGCTTAACTTTCTCCATGTCAAGTATGGTTAGTTATTGTTAGTTAGCTATTACTGAAATGTTTGAAAATGTATTAATTGCAAAATAAATATTAGATGTGTGTTCAGTACACCTGAAACTTATTCTCCTGAAAATTTGACAGTTTCATAATTAAATAATTTAGAAAATCAAAAGCGTATGTTTCTGCGTTGACAAGTATGGGTATTACTGAAATTTCTGTTTTTTTTTTTAATAACATATTTAATCTTAGATTTGTGTTCAGCACTCCTGAATCTGATTCTCCTAAAAATTTGACAAAGTTTCAGCAATAAGTAAGTGAGAAAATCAAAATTATAACTTTCTGCATTGTCAAATATTGGTTAGATTTGTGTTCACTACACCTGAAATTAATTCTTCTGAAAATTTGACAATGTTTCAGTATTAAATAAGTGAGAAAATCAAAAGCATAACTTTCTGCATAGTTATGATTAATCACCTCCTACTGAAATTTCTGAAAATTTTTACTTGAAACTAATTCTCCTGAAAATTTGACAAAGTATCTGTATTAAATTTGTGAGAAAATCAAAAGTATAACTTTCTGCATTGACAAGTATGGGTTAGCTTTTACTGAAAGTTATGAAAATTTATTAATAGCCAATTTAATATTAGACTTGTGTTAAGTATACCTAAAACTAATTCTCTTGAAAATTTGATAAGGTTTCAGTTATAAATAAGGGAGAAAATCAAATGTATAACTTTCTGCATTGTTAAGTATTGGTTAGCTATTACTGAAATTTATATTTGGAGCATATAGCATTAGCATTGATTAATAACATATTTAATATTAGATTTGTATTCACTACTAATTGAATGAAACTAATTCTTCTGAAAATTTGACAATATTTTTATAGCTTTACTTTTCAGTAAAATTCATGGAAATTCGAATAGTATACCTATAAAGAAATCATGGAAATTCTACAGTATTAAACACATTTCCAGAAATCTAATCTGAAAAATTATGGAAATCCGAATGTATAGAGATTCAAAGATTGTTACGTAAAAATGAGGCATGTATATTCTACAACGTTAAAAAAAATTGAAGGAATACGAGTATTGAAAAATCATAAAAAATGTAATAGCAGATAAAGAAAGCCGGTAATTCTGGCGTATTGAAAAAAAATGAAAAAGGTATAACAAAACAAATCGTGGAAATTCTACGATATTAAATAAACTTTAAAAGGGTAAATCTGAAAAATCAGCCTATTGAGAAGTCTATAAATTCTACGGTATTCAAAAGAATATTGATGAAAGATCCGAAAAATCAAAGAAATGGGAATAGCATGCAAAGAAATCAGGGAAATTCAAGAGCATTAAAAAAATCTTTAAGGTATAACAGAATACATGTGGAAATTCTACAGTATTAAATACATTTTCAGAAAGAAAATGTTAATATGTGAATCATGGAAATTTGCATGCCAATTGTCTTTATTTCTTCAGAAACGCCTTTGAAATACAAACAGCTAATACAAAAGAAAATCAACCTGATGAGAATTACAGTAGGATAATGAAGACGATGTATTAAGAATTTAGTTTCATTACTGATTCGCTGATTTTGATTTATTACTCTCCCTAGAGCTTTTGTTATTTCAACCCCAAGTTAGCTAGTTTAGCCTAAACTTATTGGTGTCTATACCATTAATAAAGAGATGCAAAACCAGACATTTTGTAGTTCACACAGATGCATATGCAGTCCTTTGCAAGTCTCAACCGCAAAACCTGGCATATGTAATTTTATAAACAAAATATATTTTTAGTAATAAATCAGACCGAACAAAGCACCTACTTTATTATTAAAATAATTATATTAATTATTTTTATACTTTATTAAAATAATAAACAGAATATGTCTGAAAATAAAATAATAAAATAATAAAATAATAAAAATTAAAAATTAAAAAATAATAAAATAAAATAAAATCGGCAAGTTGATTAATTAGCTTCTAATGTCTTGGTAGGTAGGATTTTTGCGTTTGATTCAAAACTAGCCTGCTTTGCATCTATAAGCTTCATTTAGTGTACGGTTCAATTTGAAAAACGGCCCATTTTGTATACGGCCCATGTGGAATATGCCACATTGTCCACAGGCCAGTCAGCCCCTGTATATAGGGTTTCCTAAATAGATACTTATTAGGACACCCTGTATGTATCCTAAATAAATCTCTATTTATAACACCCTGTATAGGGATTTCATCCCACTTTTAATATTCAATATTGTACCTGTATAAAAATTGTGAATCAAAGACAATGTATTAATCTTATATGCTGCAACAATACCATTACTCAAAAAACGTGAGTTTTTAGGATACAATTGTTTAAGATAACTAATTATTGCGGTAAATTTAATAAAATGACATTCTAATGTATGTTACTGTAATAGTTAAAAGTACCCTACAATACTCTGCAAAAGTACTGAAAAAATACAGATTCCAAAACTACGATTTCGAGTTATGAATTTGTTGTTGCAAATGGCCAACATACGTGTATATAGTATATTGTTAGATTTTAGGTATTCTTTATAATTTCTTGATTTACGTATTTGAATAGCGCTTCGATTTTTGGTATACCTACTAACCAGAATACCAGATCCGGATAATTTTTTATCCGGATCATATGAAGTGTGTCCGTGCACACATGTGCATAGTATGTTGTTAATGAGTTAATGGTTCTTTCTGCTACGATTTCCACAATTAAATCCGAAATTGATATCATATTTGCGCAAAACATATCTTGCCCTATAGAAACTGTATATCCATAGGAAAGTGTGTACAATTGTCCAAGCAATGGCTAAGCTACGAAGAGCTAAGGTCAAAAATCACAACTTTTTTGTCTAGTATTTTGTCTAGTTTTGCAAGGACGCTCCTCATATAATATACATAATTTACATATTTTTGTACAGTGCACTATTCATACGAATATTAACATATACATACTACCTTCGAATTTGCACGTGTCTCAATATTATAAGTTCGTAAATATTAAGCAAAATAAAACTTCGAACCCAATTTTATTGCAGCACATTATCATATACAGGGTATTTCAATAAAAACGTTACACGTTTTGACAGGTGATTTGGTTTATTAGCCTTTGTTTCTTGTTTTGATCTCTACTATCACCTGTCAAAGCGTGACAAGTTTTAAGCAAGTGTAAAGTTTTTTTTAAACACCCTGTATTGCGGGATCGACAAAAATTATTTAAAATCAATTTATCTAATCCAAAGATCTAGACCACAGTAATAATCTGACATTTTAATAATAACTGAAGAAATATAATAATCCTATCTTTAATTTTGGCAAAATATACTTTCCAAATATTTCTGAAAACCAGCGCTTCCTAAAAATGTTTGGATTAGTACAGAACATTTAATTTATTTAAAAAAATATTAATATTGATGTAGTAAAACTGAAAACCTTGAGCTTGAACAGAGTATTGTGGCAAATTGTCCCTCCACAAAATTTACGCATATAAATTTTACGCAACTTCCATTCGATTCGTCAACCACAACTGAACAATTATGAAACATCATAAATTCCGAACTGTAATTGTGCCTTTCCGCAACCGTTAGGTGGGATTGCAGCAACATCCTGTGGTCCCTGGCACGCTCCCGCGTTCCATCCGTGCTCGCGATCTTCGTTCCTTAGCAACTCATTACTGCACCACGATAATTACTGCACGAAGGAGTAAGTATCGCATCACCAGTGAAACATATTTCAGTTCTTATTTAATTCAAAGCCAACACTGACGAGTCCTCAACGAACCATCTACTTCATAAACGAAACATGATTATGTTTCGAGCTCGAGAACATAAATCACTCTCGTGTTGTATTGGGGTTTTAATGCACGTTGTCATAAAAGTTGAGTTGGTACTTAGATCGATCCAGAATTTTAATCATTTTCATTTTCATCATTTGCCCGGCTTTGCAGCTGCGACTTGCAAAGGACTGCATATGCATCTGTGTGAACTACAAATATCTGGTTTTGCATCTTTATATGGTACAAACCAAAATAAGTTTAGGCTCAGGAAATTTGGGGTTGAAATAAAAAAAAAAACAGAGAAAGTAATAAATATAGGAATCACTCCAGAGCCAGCAAAAATGGACGAAACTAAATTCTTAATGCATCATCTTCATTATCCGACATAACAACCATATCGTTCTCATCAGGCTGATTTTCTTCTGAATTAGCTGTTTTTCTTTCAAAAGCGTTGCTGAAGAAGTAAAAACGATTGGCATGCGAATTTCCATGACTCACACATTCACATTTGCTTTCTGAAAATGTAGTTAATACTGTAGAATTCCCACATTTTTTCTGTTATACCTTAAGGATTTTTTAATGCTCTTGAATTTCCATGATTTCTTTGCATGCTATTCAAATTTCTTTGATTTTTCTGATATACAATCAAGATTCTTTTAAATATCGTAGAACTTCTTTATACGCTGATTTTTCAGATTTGCTCCCTTTACTTATTTAATACCGTAGAATTTCCACGATTTTTTTATTATGATTTCTTCATTTTTTAAATACGCCATATTTTCCTTAATAATTTTTTTATCTGCTATTACAATTTTTATGATTTTTTAATATTCCTTCAGAATTTTTGTAACACTGTAGAATATACATACATGCCTTATTTATACATAAGAATCTTGCTATCTTTATACATTTGGATTTCCATAATTTTTCAGATTTGATTTCTAGAAATTTGTTTAATACTGTAAAATTTCCAAAATTTCTCTATAAACTAATCGAATTTCCATGATTTTTCTATAATTTTTATCAAACTTTCATATAGTTTGAGAATCTTTAACTGGTAATTAATGTTTGTAATCACATTTCATGTGATTACATAACAAGTACATAATTTTAAAAATGACTGTAAAAAAATATTGTAAATAATGGGAAAATGAAAGCGATATGAAATTATAATGCATACTTTTTGTATTCATCAAGACTTGACTTTACATTTGACTTGATTTACACAATTTTGATGAAAAGTTTGTATGATTTTAAAATTATTATAAATACAAAATAGTTTGCATTGTATGTAATTGAAATATTCATTAAATTATGTTGGAAATTTCAAACTACACATAGACTTATTAATTGAAGATATTCATAATTTAAGTCTGTAAGCTCTCAGAATTTCCATGACGTTAATTTCGTATGCCATTATCAATAATTTGAAAACAAAATTATTACTGCTCAATTTTCTAGATTTTTTTAATACTGTCGAATTTTCAAGATTTTTTTCAATGCCGTAAACTTTTCATCATTTCTTCCTGCGCTATAGAACCGTCTTAAATATTTAGTTCTGAAATTTTCGAGAAACTAATAAAGTTTGAGAATTATTGGCTATAGTTGATTTTTCTGTATAAAATTTCAGATGACTTCCTCGTGCAAGTATACAACTTGAAAATTGTATAAGAAAATATTCTGAATATGAGAAGGGAAAGAATATAGAAATTTTAATTCATACTCATTTTCTACATTTTATGTATACATAATCTACATGAAATGATTCAAATTCTATTAAAATTTATTTGCATTAAAAAGCTTTCATTATTGACATTATCATTAAAATATAATAAAAGTCAGGGCATACTCTATAAAAAATTAAGCAAAATTATATAAAAAATTTATTGGGTGGTGTAAATTTTTGACTTTACATTTTCAAGACCCAACAACAAAATAACCAAACTTTCAAAATGCAAGTCATATTCACTAAAACGATCTTTATTAAATCCATTAAAGTTCAATGATATTTTTGGTATTTCAGTATATGTTTTGAAGTTGTTTTTTTTTTAAATATTTCTATATTTTTCAATTGCTTTCACTTTTTGATGTTTTAAAGGAGATTCATTTATGTATCATATTGATTTTACAGAATGATGAAATTGTAGAATTTTGGCACCATTCATAATGTTTGATTTTCAATTATTAATATAATCAATAATTTATTAGTGTTCAATGACTTTTTTGGTATTTCTCAAGTTGTCATTTCTAACACCCTCCACCACCAAAATTTCAAAATTCAAGTCACACACAATAAAACAATCGTATCTAACTGTGAATGAAATTCATTAATGTCCAAATGATATGTTTGGTGCTGTTAAAGCTTTGTGCTTTTCTGGAATATTTATATAATTTTGAGCCGTTTTCAATTTTCATGATCATAGTGGTTGCTTATCAATTACAAACACAATTTAATGACAACTCATTAATGTTCAATTACTTTTTTGGTATTTCTAAAATTGTAAATTTCCAAAACTCGCCACCAAAACCATCAAAATTTAAAAATTTAAGACAAACACAATAAAACAGTCTTCCTCTCAAACTCAATGAAATTCATTAATGTCCCATGTCAGTTTTGGTATCTATTTCTGAAGTTTATTTCGAGTGTGTTTTCTGGAATATTTATTTTATTTTTGAATCGTTTTCACTTGTTGATCTTTCAGACGAGATTCGATTATTGAATCATATTATATTGACATAATGTTAAATATTTTAAAATTTGGCACCATTCATAATGTTTGCTATTCAATAATAAAAACAATACAATATTGTTCATTGACTTCTTGGTATATCTGAAGTTGTAAATTTTAAAAACGTTTTTAACTTCTAAACTTCTAAATAAACATTAATGTTGTAGACTTGTGGTATTTTGATTTTTTGCCATTCTTGCATTTTGAATATATTTAAATATAAGTAGAAAACAAGACATTTTTTATTTATTGACCGGGCCGGTAACATCTTTTTCCACACAAACATTTTACGGCCAGTCCGCCCCTGCATTGGACACTGCTGTTCTAAGTAGCTCGTTTTTGATGAATGTCATATTATCTGGTGAGTGGCTATAAAAGTGGCTGTGTTATTCATAAAAATTTAAGCCGCGTTTCAATGGTGTTTCAGGCTTAGTAACCTTGGTAACCCTTTGTAAAACACCGGTAAACAACCTAGAAACCACGGTTTAAATTTTTATGAATAACTTAAGTTATTTGACATAACAGGAATGTAATTTGACGTATAACCTCTTGAAATTTGATAAAATGGCAAGTTAAAGTGGCAAGTAATTTATTTTCCTGAAAAAAATTGTAACAATATAAAATTTCATAATAATTTAGTCTTTTCTTAACCTCAATTGTCAATTGTCAATTGTATTTCACTATTTGCCAAATAACTTGCACCTTTAACAAATTTCAAGAGGTTATACGTCAAATTACATTATTTTTTTGTCAAATAACTTACAGCGTTATTCATAAAAATTGAAGCCGATGTTTAGTGGTGGTTCAGCGTTGTTTTACAAAGGGTTACCAAGGCTACTAAGTTTAAACCACCGTAAAACCGCGGCTTAAAATCTTAAAATTGGATTTCCTTAATTTATATGTAGGTAATACGTCGCTTGACATTTGATGAACTGGAAATTCATTTGATAAATTCTGAAACACATTTTACGAAAGGGGAAAACCAAAAGGAAAATACTGTTTTTTTAAATTTCTATCTCGCAGTGAAATATGTAATTTTGTTTGAATTTCTGATGACACCTGAAATGGGGGTTGGCAACTTTCACTTATTCGTTACATATTATACATATTGTCGGCTTAGTATTACAAGGTTGCATGTAACGTTTTTTTTATGTTTTAGGTCTATAGCTTTACAGGACTATATGTTTTCAAATTTGGACCTTTTAACTCGTTGGAAGGTTAAAATCGGATTATGAAGTACCTGTGATTAAAAAAAAATCTAATTATAGTGCAAAACACATAATTTTCTATAATAATAAACACATTTAAAGTCCTGATTCCCAAATTTACAAATTTGCACATAGAACCTTGTAACATTAAGCCGACGATATATTAGCATTATGTTGCCTATGTTTACTCTAATGCAAACTACCGAGAGATTAACGATTGTTGCGAACCTCTGTTTTGGAAAAACTTGTATAGCCTAAATATATTCGCTGCGTATCCAATGTCTTGCGAGGGGTAAGAATTGGCTAATACCAGATGTCGTTTACCAAACACTCCTGCTATGCCATTCTTCCTTCGTGTGAAAACCTTTCACAATGGAGACGATTGGATAAAGCATGAAAATTTCAATAATATTTTCAGCTTAGGAGTATTGCAAGTAGAAAATCGTTTTCGAAAAGAGTTTTAACAGTAAAAAAAACACATGGCGAGCCAGTGAAAGGGAGAATTTGAAGAGGCTAAAAATACATCAAATATATATTATTTAACAAGTTACCAGTCTACTAAACCATGTAAAATGACTTAATAGTAAACTAGATATCTACATTAATATCTCAGTAAATACTCACTTTTAGTAACTCGTACGAGTTACTGGTCCCGTGTAACAAAGATTTATTGTTAAGTTATAACAAGCTAATCCATCGGTAAAATTAAATACAAGTTATGAAATCCTCCTGATAATGCAAGCATCTGTAACATCAGTATCAGTAGATATACAGGGTCTTGCAACAGTGCGTCGGGCTTTCCTAGCGCGTTTCCCGTGAAAGATAGAAAAAAATGTTTCGTACAAAAAGTTATTGGTTTAAAAATCTTTATGCCGTAAAATTATTTTCAAATATACAGGGTGTCCCAATTTTGCGGAATAACAAAATCAAACATTTTTTTAAATAGAACACCCTGTATTCATTCAAGTTTTCTGATGACATATTTCAACCTCTACAATGTTGTCTATTTATTTTTGGATTATGTTACAGTGTTACCAACTTACAATTTTTTTTCAAAATATCATGCATAAGCAAGCTCAACTTTAAAAAGTCGTAACGACCTAATTTTTTGAAGGTAAGAATAAGTTTTAGCAATAGTCGCAGTGTGGTTAATAAGCAACCTTTTTGTAATGAGAAATTTGAATTTAGTACAGGGTACAGGGTACAGTAATACAGGGTGTCAAAACAACTGCCAAAATGTAAGTAAGAATCAATGTGAGATGAACAAAAACATTTTAAACATTGCTGTAGGATCGTTTCTCTTTTGTATTAATAATTTTGTTATCTTTCATGGTTTTAGAATAAAATAATTATTCGTATTGCAGAAGTACTATGTACTATTTTACAATTTTCGTGCATCTCACATTGATTCTTACTTACATTTTGACAGTTTTTTTTGTCTCAGCATCACATATTTCAGTGCATAGAAATGTAATTAAATGGTGACTTTTGTGAAAAATATTGAATATCTCAACAACTATGGGGTTCAGACATAAGATATGCACCATCAAATTGAAGAGAAGAAAAAGACCTATCAAATAATGACATAAAATAGGGGTCATTCCATTTAAAAAAAAGGGTTATACCGCTTTGAAATTTTTAAAGTTTGACATTTTTTTCTGAACACCCTGTATTACTAAATTCAAATTGCTCATTACCAACATATTGCTTATTAACCACACTGAGAATATTTCTAAAACTTATTCTTACCTTCAAAAAACGAGGTCGCTACGATTTTTTAAAGTTGAGTCTGCTTATACATGATATTAGGAGAAAAAATTTGTAAATTAGCAACACTGTAACATAATCCAAAACTAAATAGACAGCAATGTAGAGGTTGAAAAATGTCATCAGAAATCTTGAATAAATACAGGGTGTTCCATCTAAAAAAAATGTTTGTTTTTGTTATTCCGTCAAATTGGGACCCCTGTATATTTGAAAATAATTTTACGGCATAAAGATTTTTAAACCAATAATTTTTTGTACGAAACATTTTTTTCTCTCTTTCTCGGGAAACGCGCTAGGAAAGCCTGACGCACTGTTGCAGGACCCTCTATATTTTTGTGAAAATTAAATTGAATCTCATAATGAACTGTTTAGGTTCAAATTCTAACTCTTCCAAAGTTTAAACGTACACGAAATATAACTATCTAAGTTTGAAGAGAAATCCCTCAAAATACTTATCGAAGAAATAGATAATTACATACCCACTAATTCAAACTATTGAACAAATTGAGCTCTAAATTTGCAGATAAATGTCTCCAACTAAATCTAGAGTAATGTTCCATAATAAGACTATGTGCGTTATCATACATCGTAATGAACTACGTGTAAATGTATTTGCATGTTATTATGATCAGTCTTGACGGAGACATGCATATGCAAATTTCTCTCCTAAACCATCCCGAGCTGCGCTAGTATCGAAACAACTCCAACAATTCTGGTGGAGATTTATAAACTACTCAAACTCTTAAGCAAAGTGGTACAACATATTTAATCAAATATGCAAATATCGGCTTTCGTGCTATCAGAAAACCCATCTAGCTACTTAAAAAATGAAATTAATTAAGCAATAAATAATCAAGCGCCTGGGGAGAGTCCAGTCTTCGGTTGGGAAAAATCCAAGGAATCTCCTGGTTTATACAACAAATATGTTAATGGCGTCCCTCCCCGCGCCCCACGGAAAATTTCCATTTGGATGCCGCTTCCACCCTACCAGTGCATTCGTCAGCTAATAGTTATACTTGGACATTTTCGTAGCTGCACTTAGTAATAATTCTTTTAGGTGCTTCGCGTCGCGGCGTTCTCTGAATTCAAACAATTTCTCATCGCTATCCGCCCAATTAAAATAGCCACAAGTTCCTACTTACAACAACTTAATTGATAAACAATATTGTCCCCAAAACAAAACTAGAGTGTGTATAATTAACCGTCCGTTTAGATCATACGAAGCGTATACATAAGCACGGTTTATAATTAGTAATTAGTGCATTCATTAGTGAACAGCGCAACTTTTCTCGTTATCTTATCGAAATGACGGCCTTTTTAAGATACGATTAGTAATTAATAGGTGTGATTTTAACTGGTGCACTCTATTACGTGTTCTGTGTATCATACGCTGAGTACGGCTAATGAAATATTATGAAGCAATTATAACACGGTTAGGAATTCCCGATTGAAATTTGTGAATGGAGTAAGGCGAGGAATTTGTGATTTAGCAAGAAGCTCTGGCTGGGGCCGCGCATTTACGAGGATGATATTCAAATATTTCGTTCTTCGGGCAACAAAAGGAACGCTCGAAAAGCTTAGACAACATAATAACGGTGTGCTGTAATGTTTCTGGCTGCATTTTTATGAATCATAGTTATTCCTCTAATGCAATGGACCGGTTGATCCCATTGACAAGTGTGTTTATCTCGCGTTTCCCACGATGCTGGAATGGCCCCGGTAGCCGCTCCATCCATACCCGTCATCCGCTGATACCGCGTGGAATCCATACCCGGTTCACACCTGTATTGCTCTTATTTCTTTTATAAGTATGTTTGAGTGTGTGTAAGTTCTCTCCTTTTCCACTTCCCAACCAAATTACATATAATTTCGTGTGTTTTATTCCAAACCGGACAATGGCAATCCATCATCGCGAGCTTTTTACTCGCGCACAGTTAGTAACAAATTAGAGTTTAGCGAGTCTGAAAGCGTTTTTTTCCCGTATGGGAACCACGAGTTCGACTCAAATATTAAATTCCTGCTTGTTTTTTTCAGTGCCCTGTCTTCAGAGATAATCGAGAGAGCGAATAACTCGCATTCTGGACGTAATGTAATGAAATGGTTATGCAAAATTTTGCCAGGATCAGATAATTTTTATTACTCTTCAACATGCATTCTGTTCAATGCTATTTTACTTAGTTGTTAATGTTCGTATGATATGTACAACATATTAAATTCCGCAGTCCAAATCTAAGAAATCATCAATCAATTTTGGATACGTACAGAACGAAGTGTAAATAACCCAAAAGTGAAACCTGTTACGACTATGAGAACTGTCCAGCAGGGACCGGATGGTAAGCAGACTAACCGTAAGCAATAGGGATGTCATCATCCGATCCGCAAACGTCCTGCACGAACGAATAAATCCTGCCAGTGAATTCGAAAAATGGAGAGCACGGGAGAGAACCAATTGATACAATTATTGGAACTCGCTTTATAAGTACAATCGTCAAAAACTGGAATGTGTCTATGGAACTCACTATACAGAGAGCGCATAAAGTATTAAGACCTGGCTTTATTTTTTTTCCTGTATACATTTTTGAAAAATGCTTCTACAGGTCAAAATGATGTTTTTTCAAACAAATATTTTGAAACCATTTTCATTTTTCCATCTCTCTCCGTTTTGAAGTTATGACGTCAGAGCAATTTTGTTTTATTCTAATATTTAAAATCCAAGCCTGTTTTCCTAATTTTGTTTTAACTAACGTTGTTTTGAATGGTAACTAGAGGCATTCTCCATATTGAAATAATGATTTAATACTATAACGTACTTTTTCTCAATTTTTTTCAAATGTTACATATTGAAAATGTCATGTTGTTGAAAACATAATAAAACGTACTATCAAAATCAATAATAAAAAATATAGGTTGTCATTTAAAAAAAATTGCACTGACGTCATAACCCATCAATAACAATAAAAAATTGACCTGAAAAAGCTAAGTAGCTAAGTTTCTACCCTTACATCTGCCAGTAGAATACTACGCAAGCGAAGTGTAACGTAGACAGGAAATAGAAAGATGAGTAAGTCTATAGACTGAAAGCAGATATGAGTCATTTTTTTACTGCATAATTAATGTTTAATACTGTTTTAATACTACTTCTTAATATGAGAAAAACTCCGTTTTGGGTCTTATTCTGTGTTCTAGTAAACAAATTATAGTTTATAACATTATCTTTTGTTGTTAACATTGTTAAAAATCATAATACCACAACAAAATTAGGAAATTAACATTAAAAATGTACGTTTTACAGTAACCATGTATTTTTGTGCAGAAACCCGTCAATTGCAAATTTAAAAAAATGTCTTAACAAATAAAGGATACATATTATAATTTAATTACAGACTATATTTAGTTTGGTTGTTAACTAATACTCAAAAATGCCTCAGTCCGAAATATATATTAATTTCAAAGATATAATGTTTTTCTTCGTTTCCTGAATATTTAAAACCATGAACTTGACGGGTTTCTGGAATAAACGATTCAATTGTTGGCTTACACGGGGAGTAATACATCGGTTGTACATAGTGATCATATAAATTTCTGCTCTAGTTATCGATGGAAATGTAAATCTTGTAATGGTCTCGTCTTTCTTATTGCTCTAATGACAGCTGAAATGTAAATCATCACTGGGTATATGACCGTAATAAAACCATTGATGACATACTCATTTCTTATGTGGTGGCTTAAGGTTAGCAATAAGGTATGCAATTCGATGCTAGGGAAATTCGATCGTATGGTAGCGTATAGCTCGCGTAGGTATCACGGGTGGGTCTATATCATTGAATACGTTTTCAATGGATATCTACGTCTTTCGGAGCACACAGAATTGGGTGTCGAATGCTTCGGATGTTTGTATCGTTGAGTATTGTATTAATGGAAATTGTATTGCTGGGCGCCGGTATTACAGAATACACGTATCGATGGATATTTTGTCGATATATCGAAAAAAAGTGGGGATGATGATTGCAGAAATACATGTGGCAACGCTGCATTTCGCTGTCAGATCAGATGTTTGACTTTGACAAATAAATACTTTCAGAGCATATAAAATGCAAAACAAATATATTAACCTTGTTTGTTAATGACACTGTTGTGTCCACCGGTGCACACTTGTGTTGTACTGTTTGTGTTTAAAACAATCTGGCTTAGTGTGGAGGCCTAGCAAACGACAGAACAGAATGTCAGGACAGAGGACATGAAGCAGTGATGGTGCTGGGAGGCTAGAGGTTACCCCTACAATGAGTTGGCCGAAAAGGGCAGTCAACGGAGTCACACGGGTCTGTGCGGAAACAATGACGGAAGGAAACCATGGCACCGGATTATTATAGGTGATAGTTGCACGTCGTAGCGATTTGGGTCTGATCTGCACCGTGATATCCGTGAAAGATTATTAATATTGAGTTACATGAAGACACCAACAACATGTTCTTCCCTATGCTCTTCGAAGATTGTACCTACATGAACTTTATGTCGAGTTGATTGTTGTGAAGTGTACACGTGAAGTGTTGTGAAGACGCTACACCAATTACATGAACTTTGTGTCGAGTTGCTTGTTGTAAAGTGGACATGCCACGTCCAAAAACACATTATATTTGTACATGAAACTATTATGTAAGAAACAAATAGAATATCAACATTGTCACACCTTTTTTATCATATTTACATTTGTCCACTTCTGTGAGTAGTAATCCCGAGTTACGTTGTGTCGTTATTGGATAAACACTTGTATGACTGAATAAAATTAAATATCTTGGATAGATATTCATAACAAATTAAATTGCAAAACCCATTGTTGACAGTTAATTTGTGAAATGTCATATATGTACATGTTTCGTGGACATAAAAATTGTCTCTGCTTATTTGATGGCTATCTTTCTTTATATTTCGTTATTAATCGGTACTGTCCCTCTAAATTAAAGGTTAGCAGCTAATAGTTAATATCTGTTATATACTTCTTTGACTTACATTAAATAACTACGTTGCTTTTAAATAAGTTGCGGAAGAATTTAAAGAATTGTTCAATGAATATTAACACTTAACTGTTAACTTCTAATTTAGAAGAACAATTTACATTAAAAAATAGAGTATTAAATAAAATTACACCGCCATAAAATGAGCAGTGACATTTCTTATGTCCGCCAGTTTTGTTTTTCAATTGCTAGGTTGCATGGCTTGCACTTTGTGAATGTTTTCTATCAACCCCCGCAAGGAGTGGCCCAAGGGAGCACTCAACGGAGTCACACGAGTCTGTGCGGAAACAATGACGGAAGGAAACCATGGCACCGGATTATTATAGGTGACAGAGTAGTTGCACGTCGTAGCGATTTGGGCCTGATCTGCACCGTGATATTCGTGAAAGATTATTAATATTGAGTTACGTGAAGACGCTACACCAATTACATGTTCTTGGAAGATTGTATCTACATGAAGTTTGTCACACCTTTTTTATCATATTTACATTTGTCCACTTCTGTGAGTACTAATCCCGAGTTTCGTTGTGTCGTTATTGGATAAACACTTGTATGACTGAATAAAATTAAATAACTTGGATAGATATTCATAACAAATTAAATTGCAAAACCCATTTGTTGACAGTTAATTTGTGAAATGTCATATATGTACATGTTTCGTGGACATAAAAATTGTCTCTGCTTATTTGTTGGCTATCTTTTTTTATATTTCGTTATTAATCGGTACTGTGCTTCTAAATTAAAGGTTAGCAGCTAATAGTTAATATTTGTTGAATACTTCTTTGACTTACATTAAATAAATACGTTCCTTTTAAATAAGTTGCGGAAAAATTTAAAGAATTGTTTAATGAATTTTAACACTTAACTGTTAACTTCTAATTTAGAAGAACAATTTACATTAAAAAATAGAGTATTAAATAAAATTACACCGCAATAAAATGAGCAGTGACATTTCTTATGTCCGCCAGTTTTGGGATGGGCATGGGATTATAATACTTTAAACTTTAATGTGATTGTTTTCCATCAATGCTTACATGTTTGTTATATTTTATTATTTGTTAAATTTTATTCTTTGAGCCAATCTATTAAGAAATTATTGTACTGTATTATGTAAATTGTCTATGATTTTTAAGCCTTGTGTAATATAATATTAATATAATAATCTAATAAAAAAATATTTTCAAGTGTTTTTTTTTAAATTTAATGTGGATTAGATGCACCTGATAAATTTAAGCCCTATCTTACAGTCTCCGATTACCTATCTAAAAAAGGCAGTTATTCATTTGATACTATTGCGGGGACAGAAAACTAACCATCAATTAACCCTCGAGCGCACGAATGTCAAATATAGTAAAAGTAATAGTTTTCATTAATATTCTTTTATCGGTTTTAAATTTTATGTACCTTCCTGAAACATATTAAGCCATGTAATTAACAACGTTTTAAAGAAAATTAAATTTTACTTTTTGAGTGAGTAAGCATTTTGGTCCCACAGACCAACCGGGGGCTTTCATATGTAAAATAATGCGAAAATATAATAAATACGAGCGAAGTTAAATTCATCTGTCCACAACTGGTTTTGATTAAAATTTTAATTCAAATCAATTACATCTTGCATTCAACGACTTGACATAAAGAGAGAAATCATCTTCTAACAGAGATTGTACTTTTGTATAATGGAAGTGGTAGTAAGCTTCTGATTTTAAAATACACTAAATGACGCTGTAATTTACATTTAAAGTTCATCCAATTCCTCGAATGCTGGTGTTAGTATTATCTTCATCGGCTTGCAAAACAGCTTCCTCAGCTTGGGCAGTTTTTGCTGTGCTTTGCCTACCTACCGTCTCTTGGTTAACATCTACTCGAGCTTTTCATCTTATATGCTGATCAAGTCTTTGCAAAACATTTTCAACTGAATATCTCCTGCATGATATTATGCAGCGCACCAAAATTTTTCGCCACATTTTCCAGAAAAAACAGTCGTTTTCGAAAACAGTATTCGTTTAAAACACAAATAATAATTATTAATATTTATTTATAATTATTATTATATTTAGCACTAATTATTCAAATTTCAATAGTAATAATTAAATGATTGATGGTATTGTTCGAAATTTTGGTACAGAAAACAGAAAATTTATAGTAATGATTCAAAATTTTCCTTCAGTCTTTGAAGTTACGGAGAATAAAAATTTTATTGTGACAGAAATAATTGAAAATTTGATTATAATAATTAAAATGTAAAAATTGTGATAGAAATAAAATAAACTTTGACAGTCATGCAGACAGAAATAATTTATTTTTAATAGATATATCTAAAATAAACTGAAATTAAAAACATTGATTGAAATTTTTGTAGGAATTATTAAAATATTGACAACGATATTAAAACCAATCAGTAATAATTTTGACACTGTCTTTTTTTTACGATTTTATAAATTTTAAAGAATATAGTAATATTAAAAAAAAAACATCTAAATGGTTATAATTGTAATTTTGGCAGTAATAATTGAAGTTTTTACAGTAATCTTTGAAATGTTGACAGAAAGAAGTAATCTTCATAATTATATATATCGCACGCAAATAATGTAGCAACTGTTATTTTATATCAATGTTAATCGTATTAAGCTAAATTCTCAATAAGCTAAGTTTTTCATAGATAATTATCAATAGTGTGTTATATTTTATCTTTCTAATACAAAACCGCACAATAAATATTGTAATGTAGACAATGCCGTTTTACATTTTAATAATATATATGTCACATAAGAATATCTCTTATCGTATACAATATCTCTATGTTGAGCACGGTAACTGAGACACCCTGTACCTATATATGACGTGCAAGCAAGCCCAAATGTGCGTATATAGTAATTAATGGAAAAAGTACCCAGATCATTGATTCGTAGACACAGGAATTTGTTGGTATTAAGTTGATTTCAAATTAATTAAATATTATTCATCGTCATTCGTAATATGCGTAAAAGGCATGTAGGGTTGCTAACCGGAAATGTGACATAAGTACTTGTAATATACTATCTCTATAAAAAAAAATGCGTGGCATGATAACATTTACATTACATTCACATTACTTTCAATGTATTATTCCTAATATGCTGATAGCAGTTTGCACATTTAGTTCATCTAACAACCCGTTCTTTTTCTGCAAGGGAACCAATGTTATTATATTTGAATTAAAATACTTTTTTTTTTAATTTCCTAGTTCCTACACATTTTCCCAAAAAGTCCTTCCATTTCTTTAATTTTTGCACTTGCAAAATTGTTACAACAAAAATAGTTTTACAATTAGTAAGAGATTGGTACAAAGGCGAAGTTCCAAAAGTGAAGTTTATTTTAACAGTTTGATTTTTACTTTAAATCATAAGCGACCTAAAATGTCACAGTTTGACACTAGATATAAAAAATATATTGAAAGTGTTTTACAAAAATGCCACATCTCACTCTGATGCAGAAAGCTAGAGCGATTGTAAAGCTAGAATAAAATTGGTCTTCAGCTCCTGTGGTAAGACTAAACTTAAAACGGTATCTACCTACCGTAAATCAAATAAATACCTAAATTGATTGATAACTCTAAAAAGCTTTAAATAACTATTAAGCATTAAGAGAGGTAAGTATCTTTTACCAGTCGATGTCGAGTTTGCGCCCGAGCGACAGCGAGGGCTAGCAATAAAGACCGAGACTGGTCAAAACTTACCTCTCAAATTGCTTATAACTGTTTTTCCACTCCTGAAGTTGGTTTAATTGTTTGTGTTTGATTAATTTATTTTCGCAACATGAACCAAATGTCAGTACAGCTTTGGTTGCTAAGACTATTTTTCAAACAAAGTGTGAATGTCAGAAATTGCATTCGTTCAGTTGTAAAATGAATTCCAATGAAAACAAACAAGCAATGGCAATTGAAGAAGCTGCAGATGCTGTCTGTTCCTTCCTACTGCCGGAGAAGTCGAAGGGGTGTTATCAAAAGTGTTTTAAAGATTGGTGCCAGAGAAAGAACGCTATTGAAATTATTTTACTTACTTCCCTGAGGGAAGTAAGTGATTACTTACTTCCCGTTGCTCATAGTAACCAAAGCTTTATCGGTAAGTGGTACTTACTTCCACTAAATCAATGTTATAACAGTGTACTTACCATGCAAGGAGTGGAAAAAAGATATTATTGCAAGGTGGAAAGACCGCAGGTCGATGCGAATAAAATATTGCTACTATTACTATTGTTGCATTAGTCTTCAAACTTTTTAAATAAGAGTATGGAGTAATGTCAAGTCTTGTCGTTGGGTGCTAGATGCAATAAATAGAAATAAAAAATAGAATTTGAATCAAAAGCAGTTGTGGACAGATGAATTTACCTTCGCTCGTGATGGCATATTTAATATGCATAACCATAATTATTTTGTATATAAAACCCCCATTAACACAACGGTTGGTCTGTGGGACCAAAAATGTTAGTCACTCAAAAAGTAAAATTTGATTTTCTTTAAAAAGTCAATTACTAGGCTTAACTTGTTTTAGGAAGGTACATAAAATTTAAAACCAATAAAAGAATATTAATGAAAACTATTACTTTTACTATATTGGACATTCGTGCGCTTGAGGGTTAATTGATGGTTAGTTTTCTGTCTCCGCAATAGTATCAAATGAATAACTGCCGGTTTTAGATAGGTAATCGGAGACTGTAAGATAGGGCTTAAATTTATCAGGTGCATCTAATCCACATTAAATTTAAAAAAAACACTTGAAAATATCTTTTTTTTTTATTATTATAATAAATATAATAAATAATAAATATAACACAAGGCTTAAAAATCATAGACTATTTACATAATACAGTACAATAATTTCTTAATAGATTGGCTCAAAGAATAAAATTTAACAAAGAATAAAATATAATAAACACGTATACATTGATAGAAAACATTCACAAAGTGCAAGCCATGCAACCTAGCAATTGAAAAACAAAACTGGCGGACATAAGAAATGTCACTGCTCATTTTATGGCGGTGTAATTTTATTTAATACTCTATTTTTTAATGTAAATTGTTCTTCTAAATTAGAAGTTAACAGTTAAGTGTTAAAATTCATTGAACAATTCTTTAAATTCTTCCGCAACTTATTTAAAAGCAACGTAGTTATTTAATGTAAGTCAAAGAAGTATATAACAGATATTAACTATTAGCTGCTAACCTTTAATTTAGAGGGACAGTACCGATTAATAACGAAATATAAAGAAACATAGCCAACAAATAAGCAGGGACAATTTTTATGTCCACGAAACATGTACATATATGACATTTCACAAATTAACTGTCAACAATGGGTTTTGCAATTTAATTTGTTATGAATATCTATCCAAGATATTTAATTTTATTCAGTCATACAAGTGTTTATCCAATAACGACACAACGTAACTCGGGATTACTACTCACAGAAGTGGACAAATGTAAATATGATAAAAAAGGTGTGACAATGTTGATATTCTATTTGTTTCTTACATAATAGTTTCATGTACAAATATAATGTGTTTTTGGACGTGGCATGTCCACTTTACAACAAGCAACTCGACACAAAGTTCATGTAATTGGTGTAGCGTCTTCACAACACTTCACGTGTACACTTCACAACAATCAACTCGACATAAAGTTCATGTAGGTACAATCTTCGAAGAGCATAGGGAAGAACATGTTGTTGGTGTCTTCATGTAACTCAATATTAATAATCTTTCACGGATATCACGGTGCAGATCAGACCCAAATCGCTACGACGTGCAACTATCACCTATAATAATCCGGTGCCATGGTTTCCTTCCGTCATTGTTTCCGCACAGACCCGTGTGACTCCGTTGACTGCCCTTTTCGGCCAACTCATTGTAGGGGTAACCTCTAGCCTCCCAGCACCATCACTGCTTCATGTCCTCTGTCCTGACATTCTGTTCTGTCGTTTGCTAGGCCTCCACACTAAGCCAGATTGTTTTAAACACAAACAGTACAACACAAGTGTGCACCGGTGGACACAACAGTGTCATTAACAAACAAGGTTAATATATTTGTTTTGAATTTTACATGCTCTGAAAGTATTTATTTGTCAAAGTCAAACATCTGATCTGACAGCGAAATGCAGCGTTGCCACATGTATTTCTGCAATCATCATCCCCACTTTTTTTCGATATATCGACAAAATATCCATCGATACGTGTATTCTGTAATACCGGCGCCCAGCAATACAATTTCCATTAATACAATACTCAACGATACAAACATCCGAAGCATTCGACACCCAATTCTGTGTGCTCCGAAAGACGTAGATATCCATTGAAAACGTATTCAATAATGCGCTCCGATCACGGGTATGGTGGCCATAATATTTCAAAGAAAAAAATAAGGGACAAAAATAACAATATAATAAATTGATCACTTAAATGATTATTTTTAATTACAGTTGTATAGTAATTTCGAAGAGTCGAAGTAGAAGGCTTGCTTCAATCATATTGCTCTAAACTTAAAATTTCCTTTAACACTTGCGGATTTGACTTTAAAAAATTAAACATTTTGGTGCAAGTTACATCGAAATTTATATATACCTGGGTTACAGGTTCTAATCTATGAAAAGTTAAAGCGTTATTTTCCAGAACTTCAGTATTTATTAATATTCGACAATATTATTACAAGAACAAAGGAGAAAGGACAAGGATAAAGAACAACGGACAAGGATCAAATACTTTACAAATCTTGAATAGAATTCCCTTATTGTGTTAGAAAATTCTACGCGATAATTTACTTTGTTGTCCACACTTTCAAACTTACTTAAAGATTCTCTCACTTTAGCTGGCAGGAATAACTAATTCGGACGATTTGCTAGGTTTTCCTTCAGACTGAAGTATACCAAAACAACTTTAGTGGTACTTCATTGGCCTCAATATTCAAAATAGCTTGTTGGAATCAGTATTGCCAGATGAATTTTAATTGTAGCGATAGAACTCTCCTTAAAATAGGGTAGATGTCAACGCAAAAAGGGTAGATTAAAAAAACTTGCGTTATAAAAATGGATTTGATTTAAACACAACTTTAGACATTTGTGTAGGGGTTATCGCTTATCAGTAATAATTACTCAATGTAGAGTTTTAATAAGTATTTCATTTAATAATACAGGGAGGTAAACAGAAAATTATTTCACAGGGGAACATTGATTCTGCGGCATGGGATATATTAGTGAAACTTAGATAATTCTGGGTTACTTATCACGAAAATAATAACATATTTGTTAAATTGACTCAACTTTTTGTGATAATGTCAATTAATACATTCTTGAAAAAAAAATTAAAGAAAAAAATCCAATATATTTAAAAGCTTTTATTCAAATGAAAATAGCGCTATAAATTATATGATAATCAATAAAATTAATAATAAAATATCAAAAAACACAAATATGAACCAAGAAAAACGTTTTGCATATGTTTTGGTAAGGACAGTCCCTTTGTAAGGTCCACCAGCAGCCTGCCATCATATGGCGATCCCAACGGCCTTGATATATTTCCTCCATTATCTTGATGTCCTGGTGGAACTGTTCCCCTTGTTCTTTACTGTAATCGCCCAGATTGTCAGGAAATTTATCTAAATGGCTAAGCAATAATGTAATTTGACATATTAGTTCCCAGTTTTTCAATTTTTTAAGCATTTTGTCAACGATTTTGGAATAATTTTCATATTTAAGACAACTTTCCCAAAAAAATCTTGACAACTGATACAAAGCTTGTCCATGCTTCCAGTTCAACCTGAGTCATGTGATTTATTCATGAGTATGGATTTGTGGTCCATCAAAGATGCCTTCTTTCAATATTTCTCTACTGAGGCCAGGAAATGATTGACAAATATATTTGAAAAATTCGCAATTCTTATCTAAAGACTTCACAAGCTGTTTCATATGCCCAGTTTTTAATCGTCAAATTCAGAGGGCGAGTGAGGGATGCTTTGTCTCAATTTTAAGTAGATATCTGCAAATACTAAGTTCACACCACCAGCCGTTTCTGATTTGGAATCTTAGGCACCGCCAAATAATTGTAGCGAACCGCGCTTGTGTAAGCCCCTCTTTGGACTCGCATGTACAGGCAGAAATGTTCTTAATCGATCAGTCACAAAAATTAATCAAAACATTACTTGTTCATCAAATAAGCGTACGCCAAACCATCATGTTTGCATCTCTTCTCAGGATTTCATCCTGTATACAGGATTTATCGTCTTAGACAGGTGTCGAACGTGCCTCTATCGCATTTTTCGCTCGATTAAAGCCGCGCATAACTTATTTCCGAGGCATAATTGGACGTCGCCGAGAAATCAATTAGGTGAACGTATTATCGCATTGTACGTCCGAATAATAGGGAACATATGGTAATGGTATGGTGTTAAATGGTGATTGGAATATCGAGGCGATTATTCGGTGGCTATTAATGAGGTTACGGTTACGGGACGTGTGATTGTGAGAGCCATGAGGTGATTGAGCGTGAAGAATTTGTGCGAAAGTTCGTCAGTTTTCTGTGGAGGCTAGTGCACGTTATAGGTGAATGTAGATAATTTTTTTTTTATTAACTGCAGCAGTTATAACTTTGGGGATAGTAATAATAAAGGCCATAATTAATAGACTTGTACTAGTTGGTACTACAATCAATTCTCGTCTAGAGCAATAATAAATCATGAATTATAAAAAAAAAAAAAATTGGCCACCACACAAGTTTATCACAACTCGTAGTCGAATTATAATCATAATAATGAATTATATTAAATACAACAATAGTTTGCTAACTAAAGTGTATGAATTAATAAAAACAATAAAACATTAAATTTCTCTGTATGTAATGCAAAATTATGATATTTTTTTCTTATACTAACAAAATTGTATACTTTTCAATTAAGTTGTATTAAAATAATTTACACACGCCCATTCTATTTTTTGAAAATATTCATAAAAAACAAAATAGCATTTAATACTACATTCTATAATTGAATATTCCAGGCTTGAAGTAAAAAAATGTGAACGCGGACATACCCTGCTCCAAGTCGTATTTCTAGAATTTAGAGCATGTCGAGTGCCCTCCAGTACGTGACCATTTCCCGGCGCAATTACATCTGGGTTCTCTGCAAACATCTCCAATCCTTCAGCAATCTGCACCTCGATTTTGTGCACACAAACTTGTGCACGTAGGAAAAATCAACGAGAAAGGCGCGTGCGGAAATGTCATTAGCGTGGCGATTGAATAGGGTATCGGTGCAATCTTCAATTGCAGGATCACAGCGGCCGCAGCTGTCACTCAAGTTATCTTGGTCCTCTTCACTTCTTCTGTCCGAGGAACAGGTGGAAGAGGACGCGTGCGACAGATGGAAGAAGGGAAGGCCGAATTATTTATAGTTGACGGGGCGACGATTGGGGATCGTTAATGATGGAGCGTGGAAATCGGGAGTGATGTTGGATGTTCGATGCTGGATGCGGGGATGTTGATGTTTTCCACCGTGTTCCGGAGCAGTTGACCTGTGTAATGTTTGCGCTGCGTCAGTGATCCGGGAGTGTAGTTACTATGGCAACACGGCTCGACGCCGAGCCAACAGCTCATTAGTGAATTCCGAGAGGCGTCGTTTGAAATGTGTCATAAAAACCCGACGCCCGCCGTCCGACAAATGACGCCGGCGAGTATTTTTACACTCCTCCGTGCTTCATTTATGTTGTACAGATTTCCATTGTGCGATTTAGCGCCGTTTCATCCGCCGAGGCCCCTCGACGCGCACTCGCACCCGAAGAGCGTCCTGAAAACAACAAACCACAAAACATACAAAAAATAAACAGCAGACGATCGTTACGTGCCGGTGGAGAGAGGCATATCCCCGCGTATCGACTCACAAAGCAATTTATCACACTACAAACGTCTCTTTGAAGATGTGTTCTCTCAGACCTGGCCTAACGATTTTTTGGGGGACACGTTTTCTTTTATCTTGCCAAACAAATATATTCTCCGTCTCTGCAGCACTAAACATCAAAATTGCTATACGCTTCCAACAAAACTGAGTTTGAAGTAACAAACGAAATCGGTACATTTACCACTTTCGCACAGGTACCAACTTATGGATAACCAGACTCTGAAAGTGGAGCTAACACCAGTTCGAACCTAGATGTAGAGAAAGTTACATCCAAGGCGCGGATTTCTAGGTATTATGCTATACATCAGTTTTAATAGCAGAACAAAATGACCTCGTATCTATACGAATTTCAGCAAATGAACGTGACAATTTTTTTTTGCATTTATGCATATTTTCAGTTTTTAAGCTTATAATTTCTTTAATGCATTTTTGGTGAATATTTCCTTATTTCTTGTGCTGATTTCTCAATTTTATAGCATATTATTTATTTTAGCTAGGAATATATTTTATTGCACATTATTGTAATGAGAATTCAGTATTAATATTATTCCGTTACGTCTAGAGTGCTTGGTTATTACAAAATCATCAACAAAGCGAGCGTGCGTACGTGATATTTGGTAAACAAAGCTTGATTATTTCGGGGATTACATTATTGTTACATGCACAGAACGCATCCTAAGCAAGTGTGCAATCAATTCAGTCCAATATATCTCAATCTTCAGTGCGTTGTGCTTGTGCCTTGTGTGTATTACGTGTTTATAAGTTTCTTGTATAAAATGCCGAAAGTAAAACCTTCCGTCGATGAATGGATACGTAGACATTCTGAATTAAAACATGAGAACGGCAAATTAATTTGCAGGGCTTGTGTCAAACCGGTAAGTTTTATTTTGTGTTGCTATTGGCCTAGGTACAAGCATGTATTATGTTGTAGATTAACTGCGAGAAAAAATATAACGTAACACAACATATCAAAACAACAGTTCACCTAGAAAATTTAAAAAAACACAAATCTGCAAGCAGTACCCTGAGTACCCAGCAAACTATTTCCGAGTCTTTTGCGAGTTCTTCTTCGCAGAATGAATAGGAATGTTACTTTGATTTATGCAATACGATGGTATCTTCTAACATTTCGTTAAAAAAAACTAGATAATAGTATGTTTAAATCTTTTTTACAAAAATACACCGGTAGACATATTCCTGCCGAATCAACCATTCGCAAAAACTATGTCGAGCAAGTATATAAACAAACTATTGAGGAAATAAAAAAGATAATTGGCAACAATTACATATGGTTCTGTGTAGATGGAACTACTGATTCATGTGGTCGGTACATCGCCCATTTAATGATTGGAATATTACACGAAGACTCCACCAATGCATTTTTAATTAGTTCCAAGCAGTTAGAAAAAACAAATGGCAATACCGTTGCAAAATTCGTTCACGATGGATTAACACATTTTTTTTGCCAAACCTCGTACCAAATGATAAATTATTATTGATGCTTTCTGATACCGCTGCATATATATTGAAGGCATATTCTAATTTAAAAGTATTTGATGAGCAATTGCACCTGTTTGGCACATGGTTTTAATGGAGTTGCTGAAACGATTAAACTGCAATTTTCCCTGTTCAATGATTTGATAAAAACCGGGAAGAAAATGTTCCTAAAAGCTCCACTGAGGGTTGAAATGTTTAGGGAAAGAATGCCAAATGTACCTCTTCTTCCGGCACCGGTTATAACTAGATGGGGTACGTGGCTAGATGCTGCCTGCTATTATGCCGACCATTTCGATTCATTTAAGGTTGTGTTAGAGTTTCCCGAAAATGTGTCAGAGGCAATTAAAGAATGCCACAAAGTTCTTAAAGATAGGAGGGTTGTACAAAATTTAGCATTCCTAAAAACCAACTACAGTTTCGTAAGCAAAGCCATTGATAAACTCCAAGCAAAGAATACAACTTTGGTAGATGCTGTTCAAATAGTTGAAGATTTTAGGAACGACGCCTCGAACGTACGCGGATCTATAGGAGAGATTATCAAAAAATATGTGATGCAGTGTTGTTAAAAAATATAGGGTTTGGCGAGTTACAAAAAATATCACAGTTTTGAAAGGAGATTTCGTGGAAGATTTGCTGATAAATATTACAATTGTTCCCAAATTTAAATATGCACCGATTACAAGTTTGGATGTGGAGAGAAGCTTTTCACACTTAAAAAATGTGCTCAGTGATAGGAGAATGGGATTTTCCGTTGAAAATTTAGAAAAACATTTAGTTATTAGTTTATTTAAAAATGAGCAGTAATCATTATTTGTTATTAATTATTATTGTTATTAATATTAATCACCAAAACCTATGCTATTAAAATATTACTTTTATCTATATCTTTTATCTATAGTGCCTTCTTGTTAATAAAATTATGTTTTGTTTTGTTTTTCTGTATTTTCATTAAAAAATAAAATATGCCTTTTCATCCTCTTTCTGCGTTTTTGTGCTTATTCTAATCTTTATGCTATTTTATATGCTTATTTTCTAAGATTTTTATGCAATTTTAACCGCTTATTTTGTAATTTTTTATGCTTATAAATCCGCGGTTATATCCCTCGAAGTACTTTGAGCTACTAAATACTCATTTCGTTATGGAAATGGAAATGTTAATGGAAACACGGTGCTTATGAAATAGTCGTATGCAAATACTTTGAAAATATATGTTGATAGTGTTAAAACCCCCTTAAAAGAAAATTTACAGGTTAAAAAATCAAATAGTTCTTCCGAAGAAAATTTTCCTTTATAAAAAATATCGCGAAGAGAGAAGTGCATAATAATGCTGAATAATGCAAAACTGAAGAACAATGTTTGACATACGTGATCAGCTAAGTTACCGGAGAGGTCTAAGCGAACTGCTTACGAACCTGTGAGGATTAATACTTCTTACATTTTCATTCAGATTACATATCAACTTCAATTTTTCTATACACCAACCAAGATCGTAAGGCAATCACAACTTCCGGCACAGATACTGTATCGAATTTAACTCAAGAAGAACTAAGGGAAATATGTTTATAATGGGAAATATGCACTTTCAGGTGTAGGATAATAAAACCTTTTTTGTTTTAATAAACTGGTTTCAGCCAGGGAGTCGTCATCAGCATTCAAATCTATTTAATTAAAAATTACATTTTAGTTACAGGAGACAAGTTTTAGTTTACTACTTATAGTCATTATATGTTCAAATCTGAAGGTGATGTGATACATCTTGTGCAAGTGCAAGTGAGGATTGTGTGAAATGTAATGATTATGTGTTCAATAGTTTGCTGAAAGTTGTCGACATAAGTCTAGTTTTGCGTTATTTTCTTATGACTTAAAATATTTAGTAAGTAAAATTGTGACTGTTGTCTGACGTTTATTTAATTTAGAAAAAATGAAGTTAAATTTTGAAAAGATGATAATGCGTTGGATGATGAAGTACCTAAAAATGAAGTTTATTACCCTACACCTGGGACTGCATAAACATATTTCCCTTACCTCAAAACTCAGGATGGATCCACACACATTTCAATATTACCAAACAGCAAGCATGGCTGAAGTGATCCGTAAGTTCAAATCTATCGTCGACAAATCCATCGTTTCCCAACTACACATCCCTTTCAACTTCATATTTAGAAAGGAGAATTTAACACCAGTTACGCCAACATCAAGACAAACAGACTTTCCTAATGTACGATTTGAAAATGGATAATTGATTTATTCAATTCCAGAGTGCGTTATGGAATTTCAACAAAAGTTTCCTGACCACCAATTTGAATATTCTATTTTGTCAATACATATTTCACGAATAGTGCACCGTTTTAGAGAAACTGGTAGTGTTCAGAAAGGGAAATCCTCAGACAGGCCCTCAGTATTAGGAGAGATTGTTGCAGATGTTCGTGAACGACTCGAAGTAACCTCTCAAAAGTCAATTTATAAATTAGCTATGCAAGCTGGAATTCCCTCGAGCACCTGCCGTAAAATTGTGAGAAAGGGGTTGAATTTACATCCTTATAGGGTCTCAGTGGTGCAAGAATTGTTGCCAGTGGATCCTCAACGCCGACTGACTTATTGCCGACGGTTTGTGGAAAATTTAAATAATGATCGATTGATCAATTTAACATTTTTCAGTGATGAGGCTTGGTTCCACCTATCAGGATATGTTAATTCACAAAACTATAGGTGCCGGCATGCTAAAAACCCTTATCTTTTGTGGAAGCACCACTACATCCTCAGAAGGTTGAAAATTGGTTGGTGGGGTCTCCCGTAGATTAATTGGGCCTATATTCTTTGATGACACAATAAACGGAGAGAGATATCGGCAACGAATTGTCCAGTCTTTCATAGACCAATTAGATGACGAATAGTTGCAGAACGGATATTTCCAACAATATGGTGCAACAGCTCATACAGCCAGAGCAACGTTAGCCTATCTGCAATATTTTTTTGATAATAGACTAATTAGTCAAGGACTATGGCCGCCTGGACTATTCCACTGGACTACTAAATTTTTGGATATTTAAAAGATAGACTTTTCCAAAGAAGACTGCATACGTTGGAAGAGTTAATGGCAGAAATCGTAAATGTTTGCCGAACCATTATTTGTTTTTGTTTATTAAATAATTTACTTTGATTACTTTAATAACTTTATGTGATTGTTTTATTGTCTACTAGTTCTCAATTCGCAATAGTAAAACATTTTGTAACATTGTCAGATTTAAAGCGGAGCAATTATTAGATTTGTCGCACTTCGTCTATTTCATTAATTCCTGCATGATCTTCAGTTTACAGCTTGTTTGTGCCGTGGAGAAATCTGTCCCATTACTTGTGGGATGTTGCCTGTGAGGATTTCATTTTCATGCATATCTGGTTGTATTACACAATTTAAAATGCCCTCGATTTAAAAAGTAAGTTTATGTAAATAATGTACATTTAAACTCGTGGGCTCTTAAGTCATTCTTCATTGTAGTCTTTTCATGTGCTTGGAAGCCACAAATATTGCTGAAACTACTAATACTTTCGTATTTGAGCAGTCAAAGCTCAAAAGTTTGAGCGAGAAACTTGGGCCTATCGAAGGATGCTGCACAAATCTTAGGATCACGAGTGATCGTGGTATAGGCATCGTGAAAAACAGCTCGCGGAATATATCTCTCAAGAGGGTTCACTGGTATATTGTAATAATATTCCTGAAGTAGTCATGAAACTGGGAGCTGACAATTACGATTCCACATCATGGAGGTTATTTATTGATTCTTCTAAGAAAAGTCTGAAGGGTGTCTTGTTGCACAATGGTAATACTTATGCCTCGGTGCCTGTTGCTCATACCGTGCATCTCAAAGAAACGTATGAGAATCTTGAGCTGGTGCTAAATACAATAAAGTATAGCGAATACAGTTGGCAACTTTGTGGAGACCTCAAAATAATATCCATGCTTTTGGGTCAGCAGGCTGGATTCACGAAGTATCCTTGTTTTTTGATGCGAGTTGGACAGTCGAGCACGAAATTTACATTACGTTAAGAAAGAATGGCCACTCAGAGAAAGACTTGTACCGGGACAAAAAAATGTGCTGCGTGATGCATTAGTTGACCCAAAATTAGTTCTTTTGCCTCCCCTTTACATATAGTTAGGATTGATGAAGCAGTTTGTCAAAGCTTTAAATAAACAAGGTGATTGCTTTAAATACCTGTGCGACGCATTTGCTGCACTTTCTGACGCTAAACATAAAGAAGGAATTTTTGTAGGCCCTCAAATTCGAACGTTAAAATCGGACAGATTGTTTCAGAATACCCAGGATGAATCTGAAGCATGGAGTTCTTTCGTAGAAGTCATAGACGGTTTCCTTGGAAACAAGAAGTCTCCAAACTACTAAGAAATTGTAGCCAACATGGTCGAAAATTATTAAAAAAACTGGGATGCAATATGAGCGTCAAACCTCATTTTCTGAATTCCCACGTTGACTCTTTTCCCGAAAATCTTGGAGCTGTCAGCGAGGAACAGGGAGAGAGGTTCCATCAAGACATAAATGAGATGGAAAGACGTTACTAAGGAAGATGGGATATTAGAATGATGGCTGATTACTGCTGGACCTTGAAGAGTGACTCGCTCCCAAAAATCCATAATAAGAAAACTACAAAACGCAGTTTTTAAGAGAAAAAGAGAACGATTTTATTAAAAAAAAAAACAACGATTGTATAACGTAGATTATACTGCATTGTTTTTTTTATGAACAACTCAATTTTGCAATGTAATCTTCTATTAAATATAGTTTCAATAAATATTTTCTCAGTATTTTTGCCAGTTTCTATGAAAAATTTCAAACACACTTTTCCTGAAAACGTGACTTGCTGGAAAGAAAATAAGCACGGATTCGTGATCAGCACACCCCATTTACTATAGGACACCTATTAAACTTAAAACACTTTTTCATGAAAAAAAAATGTAGGCCTGTGTAATTTATAGGCTGAAACTCAACAAAAAATGTGGTTTTGTAATAACGTGAAGAACAGTTGGGGTGCAAAAACAATCCTATTTCCGGAAAAAGGATTGCACCCCAATATTCTCCTGCCTCATGTGAAAATACCTCTAGCCAGCTCTGTAGCAAACCTACTTTAAATATTGTACTTGCACCCTAGCCGTAATTTATAATTTTGTAATTTCAATTATTTTATCATTTAAAGAAGTTTGTGAGTGTTATTACTACTCTTGATGATTTACAAAAGTCTAACTAATATGATTTCAGTATTCGTAGAGGCGTCTACGAATACTGAAATTATATTAGCATTCTAGGGTCGTTTAATTTCAACCGTATTTATTCATTTAACCAGCCTGCCCTGTATCACACGGATGTACTCAATACTATTTCTGTTATTTTAATTATCTAAATAAGTAAATCTTTAATTATATGTCTATATTTGCTCAGTTATACCATTAAATTAATTTCCTTGAAACCCCGTTTGCATTCAATTTCTGCGTTTCACCCGTCCTTGCATTATGTAATAAAACTTATTTTCCGAATAACAAATTCCACATTACACACTTGATCCAAGGTTCGGGCATATATTACCACCATTATGATATTGAAAGTGAGCTCGAGTAACTGGTTGGAGTTTTATTTTCTTAGTATTCAAGTCTAGCGTGAAATACTTGGTAGATAATTACTAAAGGCATTTTATTTTGTAACGGAATTAAAATCGATTTCGTGATTTGGTTCGTTAGTTTTATTACAATTTCCAGGAGCGAGTCCGGCTCTCAGTCTTCCATTTATCACCTCCGTTATTGTTGCCATTAATTTTTATCGACTCCGTCGAGAAATTTTTATGTGAGCCGAACGCTTCCCGTCGGTTTTTATACTGCTTCTCAAGGAAACGGAAACGAGCCGAGTTTTCGGTTCTGATGACGGTCACCAAACAGAGCGGGACGCTTACAGCCAAGAAGATCCCACACAGGGCGACAACGCGACGTCTTCTCCGGAGAGGAAATCGACTCCGTCGGTCGCCAGGTAAGATGACGCGAGTTGACATACAAAAACGACGAGAAATCGACGATGTAGTCTGTATTGTGCTGTGTGTGTGCCTCCTTGAGGAGAAAAAATGGATGGCCTGGACATGGAGAGATAGACGAGGATGGCATCCATGCCGTCGGTCTCGGGGCCGATCGAACCGGCCGATTGGAATGATTGATCCTTGTTAACCGTCGCGTCGGTCGCTTTTTGTAGTCGCGGGAGTTTTATGATCTCACGGACGGATGAATGGGATCTTATTTACTACATGCAAATCGCGTCCTTGGCGTGCGAACCGCAACACCTATTTCGCCCAGTTCCGAATGAAAATAAATATTTACACACTCCCACAATCCACAATTCTCCCTCACGACATTAACAAACGCCTTGCATGGCCAACACAACATGAGCTGAACACAATCGCGTAGTCCGCAAACGGTTCCCCACGAGCACACGGCGCGATTCACGTCGAGATTGTAATTATCGTGTATACACACACACATGTGCACATACACTGAGACCGAACGCAACAACTGGTGCTCTTTTACAGCTATAAAAATTACTCAAATTACACTCGGGGCAAACGTTAGCTCACTCTCCTCAGTGCTAATACGGAACTCTTACCATACAAAACTCCCAAATTACGCGCGGTGAATCGCTGGGACTCTTAAATTGCATCAATTATGGTAATTAGCGTTTCGGTTGGGGTTTTAATTGCCGAGCCTTAAGTGTTGCCGCTTAAAGCGTCCTGAATTTGTTTGGTGTGAAACTGAAATCATTATCTCGTTTACCGAGTGAATCTGTGTACACTTATAAATAAAATGAGACCTTGGGTTGGGTTTAATATTAATTACTTCGACGTACGAGGGCTATTTTTTCAAGTTCCGGTGAGCTAGCAAAAATACACAAGGGCGATAAGAAAACTTCTGATATACCGTAAAACGAGGTCACTTTGCTCCATTTTTAACTGAAATTTTAAATAGTACTTATAAAACTTACCTTTTCATTTCCATAAAATGTTGATAATATAGTACTTATAAAGCTTACCTTTTCATTTCCATAAAATGTTGATAATATAGAAACTGCTAGAACAACGTATGATAATGGACACTAGAGATACAATTTGCAAAAAAAAATAGTGGAATATATATTTTTATTATTATTTAGGTTGGGGCAATGTTCGCTCATAGGGGGAGAATACTTTGCACCACTTTGTAAGTTATTCAGCTTTACGACATGTATTGGAGCATAGTAAGACTATATTATGGGTTGTAAATATACCACACACAAAATAGTATGTAGGTTATCCAGGTATGGATTATATGTGTCGGTAAAATATATTGTCATATTATTAATACAAACTTATTAATGAAAACCTTTACAATAGGCACTAAAATAACTCAAAGTATGTTTGAAACATTTATCTGAAGCACATCTTATCCTTTATCTACCCCACAGTCTGTCTAAGACGGGAACAGAAAATAATCCCCGATTCGAGACCTTGTTTGGCTCTTGAATTCTGCCCATAATATCATTCGAATCATAGTGAAGAGTGTCTGACTTATCAGGCCATTTTCAGTTTTTTAAGGACTTCACCATAGCACTTAGTGTAGCTCCATTGTTATCAAATGATATTATTTTACCCGGAAAAATGTCACCTTCATATTGGAAGTGAACATATTCCCCTATTTATTTGACAACATCCTCAAATGAAGGAAGGTCTTTAATGCTCTTATGTCCAGAACCGACCATTTCAGTTACATCATCCCCCGCGGTTTCTCCTAATATACTTCCCACAAAATCCTCGTCTTCAGTAGAATCCCGCAAAGATAGTTCATCATTTGACAAGTCACTATCCACATTTATTGATTTGCGACATTTCTTCACTGATGTCTGTGGTTCTTCGCCAGCTTGATCATCATCAAGGACTTCAAGCCCGATACTCTTACCAGCAGCAACAGTAATTTTCTTTCTCCTCCTGGTTTTTGTTTCGGTTAATTATAATCTTTTTGATTCTAAAGATTGTAGAAATGAATGTTCTACAGCATTATTGTCACCTGGAGGTCGTGGAATCATTGCAAAAAACTCTTGAACATTAACTGGATAAATGCCACATTTTGTGAAACCCGAAATTAAATTTGCAGCAGCATTGGGTTCTAAGGCAGCCATAAGTTGTTTTAGGAGAAATGGAAAATGTTGTTTTTGTAGAACTGTGTTTTTGGCACCATCTAGAGTCTCCTTCCAGTTTGCTAATATTTTCCGCCACTCAATTTTCATTGGCCGAAAAAAAGCCACATCCAGCGGTTGTGTTAAATGTGTGCTGTTTGGTGGCAAGCATACAAAAGATATATCATTATCTCGGCATAGATTTAGAACATGTACTGATATATGAGAGGATATGTTGTCGCAAATTAACACTTTCTTGCCTTGAAGTTTTTTTGACTTTGGTAACATTAGGCTTTCAAACCAGTCTAAAAAGCTATTGGCATCGAACCAGCCTCTAGCACTATTGCTATAACGGCACCCTTTGGGCCCATTCTCGGTCCAGGTTATCCACTGCCAGAATATTTGTATACTACATATGGAGGCAAAAGTTCTCCGGCAGCACTACCAGCAAACATATTAGAAATGCTAGTTTTGGATGAATTATGAATCTTTTCAGGATATTTACAACCACGTTTGGTTATCACCTATTTTTGGCCAGTGTTATCTATCAGATTCGACTCATCACAGTTCCAAAGTTCTCTGGTGGCACGTCTTTCACAACTTCCCCCAAATTTTAAATATAATCCGTTAATATTTCAGCATTTATAGATGCTCTACTGGGTTTTTTATTACTAGCAAATCGTACAGTGAGCTCTGGATGGCGTTTCAGAAAATTTAAGGCCTACTCGTGACCAGGTATATTGTTTTGAAATGTTCTCACAATTCTACCAACTCGGCTCAAGAATGATATCACGATCATGCGCAAATCAAAAGAGTCTAGTGGGAAACCAAATGTGCTGAAGGCTAATATACAGTTTACAAATCCAGTTTCTTCTTCCGCGGAAAATATCGTGGGTCTTCCAGGCTTTTCAAGTAGATTGCCTTTAAGTTCATTAATTATTGTTCGCCGCGGACTTTTAAACTCTTGTGGGGCTTTTCTCTGCGTCATTCGTTTACTTCTAACTGCTTCTAAACATTGTTGCAAAGTTTCTTGAGTATAATTTTGGTAAGCCCGAGAGCCTAGTTTTCTTTTATACACACTTGGCATATCTGCAACCAAATTTATAACTAAATAAAATAAACAAGTATCGTTTGGGGTAAATTTGCTCCAAAAAAAATAGTGGGGCAAAGTATCCCCATATTCGGCGCAATATAACATCAAAACGGTAAACATTACAAAAAAAATCGAAATACGTTTTAAGATTGTTCAACTCACACGACTTTCTAGAGCTAAAATGAAAATACATTAAATCAAAATACAACTTACCTTATTATTGATATAGTGATTCTTATACACAATGATTTTTACCGGCCACATTTGTTGTCAAAATGGAATGGGTGGTTTCGAACAAGCAAGTGTTTGAATGTCAAGAAGTGGGGAGAAGTATAACTGCATTATTTAAGATGCATATCGGAGTGCCCTCTACTGGATTACAGACTTTACCACTTTTTATTCTGTTCAACTACCATATTGTAGCAAAAATTGTAAAGTCAGAAATTGGAGCAATGTATGTCCCACAGGAGCAAAGTAACCTCGTTTTACGGTACACAAAAGTTACCCACATGTCTTCGTATTTCTCAACTTAGTCGAATCCAGCATTAAGATATTTGTCGTAACTGGGCATCGGTTTTGTATACCCTCTTCATCATGTTGCCGCCTATAGGTGGGTGTTGAGGAGTGAGAAGCTGAAAACTAAAAGCTGAAAAAGCAAGATTGGCTTGCACACTAGTTTTCAGATTCTCATTACTGTTGAATAGGGTTGCTAATAATGTTATTTTGACCCGAAGACTTCGGGTTTGGCGATGTTTCTTCTGGCTTCGGGTTTTCAATAACATTTTTCGGGTTAACAAAACATTAATAGCGTTGATTGCATTAACAGAGTATACAAATATAAGGTCCAAACGCAATCGAAGTGGTTTTATCGGATCTAAAAAACCATGATGAAGAACCCAAATAGTTCTCAATTTCTTGATATATCTCTAATAGAGATAATATTAAGTTATTTCCATTGGTTGTAAATAATTTTGTACACGAACAAATCATCACGAAGAAAATATTGTATTTCTACAGTGATTACTATAGCGATATCACAAAATATTTTATCTTGCCTCCACGAGCAGGCATTGTCCTAGGCATGTTAGTAGATAACGTTACAGCATATTCTGCAGATAATGCAGCCGTCAATTACGACAAATACAATTGTACGTATTTGAAAAACTGATTTGCAAAAATCTTTATATTGTAAAAACAAATTATAACTGTCACGTGCATAATTGCATAATGCTGCTAAATGTGGTTGTAAACAATTATGTTTCGATATTGAAACTTATTTCAATACTATTATTTTTATTTAATCAATTGCTATTTCACCTTGCGGTATTGGCGTGATATTGAAACTTTTGGGAATAAAATATATTCCGAATTTTCAATGAATACACAGTGTAGAAGGTAATTGCACAAGTGCTTTGATTTTTTTAACCTGCAGAATGCACAGATGATACGAAATGTCCTTACAAGATTGCTCAGCGTCTTGGCCTGCCATAAAACAATATTTATCTGGAACTCATAAATAATACATTCATTATATACGTAACTATGGTAACATAATGTACTTCATTATTCAATAGGAGTTGTATAATCACTTCATTATACAACAGGGGTTGTATTGTGACTTCATTATACAACAGGGGTTGTATTCTGACTTCATAGTACAACATGTTGCGGCCTCTTCGCTATGTGTAACACTTTTCACACCTCATTATTTTTCACTTCCGTATGTATGCTGTCATTGTTATCTTTCATTCATCCCATGTAAGCTCATTTACATGTTCATTTGGTTGCTAACTAATGGTTTCTTATTGACAAAAAATCTGTTGATACGAACTGTTTTATTTAAAAAGATTATTTAAAAAAGGATTAAACGTCGTATATGACTCGCACATAATGTCTATAATTCACTCGGATGATTATATACTCACCTTCGGCTCGTGTTTAACATTAATCCTCGTGAGGCCTACATTATGTGCTCGTCAAATAATCTTTCTTCTTTTACCCTTTCGGTTGTCGAAGTGGTGTGATCTTTCCTTTATTTATTTTCTTTTATCGTTTGGATCCACCATTTCTTGTTTCTTGATATTTCCTTCACTTGTGTATTCGGCGTAATCCCCATCTGTTTTTATATATTTCCAATATTTTTGTCCCATTGCTATTTTGGTCTTACGATTCATCTTATGTTTGTTTCCCATATCTTCTTTGTGTGGTTGTTTGGTTGTTGTCTTATATCCTGATTACGTGTCCCAGCCATTGTAATTGTCTATTTTCTATCTGTTTATTAAGTTCTACCATTTCTAGTTCATTTCTGATGTCCACATTACTCACTCTGTCTAGTTTTGTTACTCCGTATACTTTCCTCAGGTATTTCATTTCAAGGGCTTGGATTTTGCTCATTTGTCTGTTGTTCAATATCCACGTTTCACAGCCATATGGTAGGGTAGGTACAAATAGTACTTTGTACATTATAAGTTTTGTTTATTGGGATATTTTTTTATTCTTTAATATAATTTTGTTAATCGTGTCAAAGGTTCTTGTCCTTGCTTGTATTCTGTTGTTTATTTCTGTTTCCATATTCCCTTTCCTAACAATAATTTGTCCTAAGTTTTTTATGTGTTCTACTTGTTCTACTTTCTCGTTGTTGATTGTAATGTTTATTGCTGCTTTAGTTTCTCCTATTTTCATTACCTTTCTTTTTAATATATTTATTTTTAATCCAGCTTTTTCCAGTTCAGTTTCCCATATGTTAAAGTTAGTTTGTAAGTCTCTCTTATTTTGTGCGATGATTGCCACATCGTCTGCGAAATTACATTCAGTTATTGTTGTGCTCGTTAAATAATATACTATTTTTAAATTAAGGATGAATCTGATACGTTTAACTGTAAAATTATTTAAACGCTAGAAGATAAAATGGAGGATGATATGACCAATCCCATACTGCCTGAATTATATTTATATTTCATCGCACATTTTCTTAATTTCATGATAGAATCAATATACATTTTGGAGAAAAATGATGTAACTTTGACCGAATAACACGACGTTAGATATGTTAAATATTAAAGAAAAATTGACAAGCTGACTTACTGACAATTGTATTGGGAGTAAAGTTTCTGCATCATTAAATGAGCAACAGAGATCAAAATTCGTTTACTGTTGAAGCTAGAGAAGTTTATAAGCATGTATTAACTTATACAGGTTATCTTAATCAATCCACGCAAATTACTATGTCTAGAATACCGGTATTATGAATCAAGTTTGTTTACTCAAGTCTAACTAGTAACAAGTACACATAATGGGTATATAAATCTATCAATATAGATTCAATGATATTCTGAGTCAACGTAATTTCGTGAATTAAATTGTTCAGCGCTTCGATATTCAAACAATCTCGGCATTTCAAACCGATTCAATCATATGAATGAATGTACTTATGTATAGATGTGCGTAGACAAAGAATTGAACCTGATAAAACTAAACCGTAATACGTTTTATTTAAATAACATTACCTCATACAGTTCTGACGGATCATGTGGCTGAAATTAATAGTAGACACAAATGCCATTAATACCATGCGATGATGACATGCGATTACTCATCTGCATAATTTGAAGATGGGTTGTTACATGAATTCATTTATGCGATTTGTTCCTATCCACAAGGTGGCGTTGGAAATTCATTTGTAGCCACAAATGCTAACGAATTTCAATGCAGTGATGGCATGTATCCAAGGAACGTCTCGGCAAAATTTGAATAATAAGAAGAAGGCTGGGTAAGAATATGCTGAGATCGAAGATATTGCCAGTTTTTTTTTTCTAAATCTGGATTTCTTGTGGTTTCACACAAGAAGATTTCTGTTGTTTGTATTAATTTAAGGTTCATTTGTAGCGTTGCCTACCTCCAGTTCCCTTCCCATTTTCATCATTAAATCTGTGTTAGCTTACGCGATTATCACGTTCCACAGAGCACCGCTTTTGTAATTCGAACGTAATCCCGATCCGATTTTCGACGTACGCCTAGTACTCGTTATTCCCCCTCTGGCAAATCAACACACATACATTCAAGAGCTCACATACAAAAAAAAAACTTTGTAATGTACACCCTCTGTCTAGGAACGCTCGCACGAAACTCCTGATTTGGCCAATAATAGCACGGTTCTCATGCGAGAGGAATCGGCGTACAAGTAGCGCCACGCTCCCTATTCACCTCGTCCGGCTCCGGCCCTTTGCGCTCCCTTTTTCGATGTGGGGCCTAAAAGAAAGGCTCCTAGGGCTCACCGGGGCTCTCGCGGGCTTCCGGAGTGCGCCCCGCCAAGGGGGCGGCACGTGCTCCCTTTGTGCACCTTAACAGAGGTACCCCCCGCCTGTGGGAAGTTTATTTAGGTTTTCGTGTAAAAAAGGGATACGCACTAATGACACGTTCCTTTATGGCGTGTCGATTTACATATATAACGGACTTGCCTGGTGGCCGGGACCATTAGTGCGGAATATTTTCGTGTTCGTTAACCATTCGAAGCGAATTGACGGGGACCGCGGAAAACTGGTCACCATAAACCGCGGCGTTCCTGCTCTGGACTAATTAATAAATATATTCGAGCCAATTAATTACATTTAAGGCATAATATATCTCTAGTGAAACTTATTGATATAATTACTAATTATGTAAATTGGGAATATAACGCCAGATTTATACGCTAATGATAGTTATACGTTGATATTTTTAGAGACTATACTTTATGTGAACATACTGGTTCGGGCGTAAAAGTAGATCTGGAAAATAAGATTGTGACCTGTTATAATAACAAAAATATCCCTATATTAAATCCATAATTCTTTACGCAAATAATGAAATTCCTCTTCCCTTTCCACTATTTATTTTGCTTAGACTGTTATTAAATTATTTATACAACCATTAAAATATTCTTAAAATACCATATGAAAATCCTCTGTATAAGTAGAGTGTGCCTCTACGAGCCCATTTTAACTATAACTTACAGATTATTTTGCTAAAAGTTGCTACTTATTTATTATATTTATGATCTCATAAAAATGCATTATTAAGCACCACTTATGCCAAAGAATAAACATTATTTGTCTATATTTACCTCTTTAAGAAGGAAAAAATGAAAAACTGAACATATTTTACTGGCAACTTAATGTTCGAACGTCTCGTTTTTCATTTTTTTTTTATACCCTTAAAATGATAGTTATTAATGTGATAAGCGTCGATTTACTGCTTTATTTTATGTGTGTTCGTGAAAATTAATTTTAATAATAAATTCAGTTTAATTTAACAAATTTTGACCATTGAGTGGAGGTGTACCGCCATGGTAAAAATTTGGCCGATATCTTTCATAACATAACTGTTATTTCATAACATAATTGCCATGTACCAAATAACATTATTCAATAAATAAATCAATGTATTTTTTTAAATAACTTGGTGGTATTTACTGTTTATATCGATCCGTCTTATTGAAACACCCCTTTAGATTCTAAAAAATCCTAAGATACTAGACAAAAAAGTTACTAAATATATCAAAGGTTTCTATAAATTTGCAATTAAATTTCAGAAAATCCTCATACTACCACAAAAAATCGAGGATTTAATACAGATTATTAAAAAATATTAAAAATGCATGATAATTATGCAATAGAACGTCGAGAATTTGCAAGAGTACGTAGTCTTCGTAACTTATTTAAAATAGTTTGGAAATTCCAACAAATTAAATAAATTGCAATGAATTACACAAATTTCTCACAAAACCAGAAAAATTCAATTGAATGAACAAAACTTAATAAAACAATCTTAAAAACTTTTCATAATTTCCAAAATTCAATAATAATATTCTTGAAAATCCAGATTAGAAAAAGTTATTAAAAATATCAGTGTTCTATAAATTACAATAACATTGCAGAAACCTTCGACACAACATGAAACATGTAAAATTTGAGTACAGATTATAAAACAAATTAAAAATGCTGGAGTTTAAAAGAAAATTGAATTACATACTAAAACTTGAAAGGAAATTGCAGAAATTTCCTGTACTAAAAAAAAATTCGATTGATTGAATACAGATTATTAAAAAAAACAGAATATCCCAAATAAATTTCTCGTAGAATACAGGTTATTCAAAACTCTTTGCAGAATTTGACATTGAAAAAGTTCCTACACAAAAAAAATCGAAATATTGAATGCAGATTATTAAAAATTCCTAAAAATTCAAGAACTGTCAAAACTAATAAATTACTAAAATTGGAAAGAAAATGGAGAGGAAACACCGCAGGTCGATAGCCAATAAAAATCATTATCTACTACTACTAGAAAGAAAGTTGCAAAAACTTCCTACACAATAAAAAAAAATCGATTGATTGGATACCATTATCTAGGGTGTCATTATACTATTATAAGATAAAAATTTGAAAAAAACATCCAAACATGGCTGATTCCGTTCTGCTCAGGTCAAATACATTCAACCTTCCATCATTTACTGTTCTACCGGAAGTAGCCATCCACTTTTGGTTTTTAAATAGAACACCTTATATATAATTATTTTTTTGGTTTCCCTGTTTAAATGGAACACCTAAAATACAAACGTTGATGGCCACTTCCGGTAGAACCGGAAGTGATAGAAGGTTGAAAATATTTCACCGGAGGAGAACGGAATTAGCCATATATGGGTGATTGTTTTCAAGTTTTTATTTAGAGGCAACCCCATAAACTTGTAATGGTCCTAGAGCATCTGACACCCTGTATAAAATTCTTCGAACATTTCTGAAAACAATTCTTAATTCTAAAATTCTTTATAAATTCCAAAAGTTAATAAAGGTATTAATAAAAACCTAACAGATTAGAAAGAAATAGGTTACTAAAAAGTTTTTTATCAACTAGAATAAAATATTAGAAATTTGTCATACATCCTAAAACTAAAACTTGTTAGAAAATTACAGAATTTACCCATATCATCAGAAAAAAAAAGAGTAACTAAAAGAGTAAGTCTGTAACTAGATAACGGTTTGAAATAAGACATAGGTTTACAAACATAATTTGCTACTTATAGCATCCCACATTACACCCCCAAGTTTGGACCATACCTATTGAATGACCCTGTATTTATCAATATGAAAAATGTGATGTGGGCAAGCACATGACTTTTTCCATATTAATACGAATAAAAAGGTTAAAAATTTTATTTGTTTAAAAATTCATGTTATATATAAGATGATTTATAATTAGGTGGTAAAATTAAAATCAAATAATTAAGCAAATAATCGAAAACAAAAAAGACTAATAAGTTATCTTGCTTCGTTCTAAAGTTATGGAGCTCTTAATGTTGAAATTCTGACAAAAATTAATGTGCTAATCAATTTAAATTAATTGCTATGCATTGGAAGAAGTTAAACAATGATACAAACATAAATACAATGTGGATTACGATAAATGCACAAAATGCATTAATTCAATGCAAGCATAACTTCACCTGATGGATAAGTATATTGGCGTTAAATTCGCACTGGAGGAATTTGTTATTTATTATGTTGGTACCTGCAAAAACCTTAAATCCATATTACACCGCCCGGCGCATCCACCATAAATTCAATTTACATAATAATTTTGAATGGTTTAAAACAGACAAATTGTATCTGCGTTATTAGCTTATTCCCGATTGGATCGTGGATTTTTTTCTGAATCTGTGCATTTTAATAGAACGTTGTATAGAAAAGTTATTAAAAAATTAATAAATAAATTCAACGTTTAAAATATTATTAATAATTATTTAGAATGATTTAAAACAGGCAAATTCTGTCTGCATTATGTATTACCTTATTCCCCATTGGATCGTGGATTTTTTTCTAAATCTATGCAATTAAATAAAAGGTTGTATAGAAAAGTTAATAAAAAATTAATAAATAAATTCAACGTTTAAAATATTAATAATTATTATTCTAACGGTTACATTAGAATTTACGTGAAACAGTTAAAAATCGGCAAAATGAAACAACCGTTGCTTTAGAGATACCGCTATCGGAAAAGTATCCGTCGATACTGTTTATTTAATAATTTAAGTGTATATATGTAGGAATATATGTAATGCACGTTAAAGAATGCAATGTGGATGAAGCGAACTACATTTTCAAAATTTTCAACTGTAGTGGATCACACATTGGCTACAGTACATTAGACATAGCAGCATATTTTATAATATACAAGCATTAAAAAAGCTTCAGCTTATAGACAGTGTTAGGGAAGTCGACCGAAAACCTTCTAGGGGTGAATCTCGGCGCAAAATGAGGTCAAATATTCTTTTGCTACTTTTGGCGCAGATGCATAGTTTTCTCCTACATCCGTGTTAAAGTTGGTGCCGCATATGTTTGGAACTGCTGAAAAAATCTCAATAATACATTGTTATTTTGAAATCTAGCATGTTGCATTGCTTCTAAATTTGACCCTTTTAATAAAGTTAAAAGGGTTAAATTTATAATAATAATAATAATAATCCCTACTACTCCTCCCATATTCCCATATTCACTTTAGCTGAATACTCTTTTGACTTTGTATCAGTTAATTAACCGATATCGCGATCACTATACTTATCACCTATATAATGTATATTAGCTAGATATTATGCAAAGCCGTAGTAAGATTATTAATCTTGACTCTTGACACAGCCTGGCATTGTCGTTGAACGTCGTTTGAAAGGCTTTAACGCGCATACGCTAATTGTATAGATGTGTATTATGTTGTATTATACGTATACACCTCAGTTAAGAACCACACTAATTTACTTTTTTGATTAATATACTAATTAGTAGCCTATAGTAAATAATAATTTAGTACTTACAAATATTATTTATGTAAGGTATTTGTTGCAATGTTATACAAACTTATATCCGTTATCATTCCTTAAGTAAATATTGTTACTACTTGTTAGTTTGGAAAGATGCAGACTGTTAATAAAAATGTTAATAAAAAAAAAAACAATACGAAACATTAAAATGAGATTCTAATCTCACGTCATTCCTACTTCCTAACTCATTCTATTCTTATTCTTACAATAGTAGCAACACACATGACAAACTAAGTGCCTCCTCTCTTTTTTAATTAACACGGTACATTTATCGCATTACCATAACTGGAGTCGCGCAATCGCACGCGAAAATCTACAGTAAGCTACTCGAAATATGAATCGTGTATAATTATCGTTATGAGCAGTTCTGGAGTTGATTTGAACCATTTATCGCGGCGGACATGTGCGGAGCGCCTCGGCCTATTGTTCTGCCCATCGCTGGCTAATATAAATGCAAATGATATGTTAAATTCGGGTAATAATATTGTGTGAGTGTATTCAAATCTGTCGGAATTACCGTGCCGGGTGCGCGCTCCGTCGCTGATACAGGAAGATGCACGGCTTATTACTGCCGTATTATGTGTGCGAGATTTAATCCGATGGCCAAGCATGTGGCTACGTTTTTCAGTGGCACAGCCTATAAATGATTGGTGTACTTTTTGTAAGGGCATCTATAAAACGACATCAATTATTTATTCATATTCCAATTATCCTAAGTTCCTAAGTTCGTACAGGCTGCAGTATCTTATTTGTGCTATGTAGTGAAAGTGTAAAGCTATTAAACACTACTATTTAAGTACCTAAATAGTACATTTATTTTGAAGTAACTTATTGTCTTAGAGCCTAATAAGTTACTTCAAAATAAATGAACTATTTGGGTACTTAAATAGTAGTGTTTAATAGCTTCACACTTTCACTACATAGCACAAATAAGATACTGCAGCCTGTACGAACGACAAAATTTGTAAAAACAATACAACGTGCGACGTTATTTAAAAATAAATACGATCCGACGCACCTCTACACTTCAGAATCTTCATTCCACGTACCGTAAGAATATTGCGTGCTCAAATGAATCACCGGCAAAATAGCATTGCGTTTTATTCAATGCATGACCAGGCGCACATGCGGCTTCCATGGGGCTGCAAATGAGTCAATGGGGCGAATTAATATAATATATGGTTTATTATGGCTAGCTTGTTAACAAATAAATAAAATAAATAAATATGAAATACTACTAAGCTCGGTAATTGTACTAGAATATTTTTCAGGATATAATTAATCAAGGAACTTATTATTATTATTTCGTGCAATATGATGGGACGTTTTGTCATTTTGAAATCATTTAAATTATAACGCGACATTAGAGCTTCATTCTCAAAACGTTTAAACCGTAGTACATTTCTGAATTCCAATTATAAAACAACAACACATAACCAATACTAATAACAAAATAATACATAATTTTGAATAAAAGGGCTTCGCGCCGTAAGCACTGGTTATAATAGTTATTTATCTATCTAGGGTGTAAAGAGGTTTGTATTAGAGGTCCGAAGCATTATTCCTAGTTCGAGGCAAACCTGAAGCTTATATTTTATGCACAGAACAAGTTTTTTTTATCTCAAATCAATCATAAAATAAGTACAAATATCAAGCATGCCGGTAAACACTCTTAAAGTGCGTTGACGTTGCCGTCAGATGTTTATAACTTAAATATGCCCTCTAAAATTACAGGATTTTGAAATTTGCAATTAAGAATATTTCGAGGTTTAGGCTGTTGCTTTTGAAAATTTCACAATTTTTATACTTTTACACTTAATATTTAGCCTAAATACTTTTAGCCTCCAAAAATTGGCAGATATTGGCGTTTTTGATAGTTGCATTTGTTTCAGTTTCAATTGAAAATTTGCCAAATTTGGAGAGTTACGTTGAAAAATTCGCCACATTTGGATAGTTCGTTTAGTTTGTTGCATCCAAAAACCGGAAAGATTTTCATTGATGAAGCTTAGTATTTCACCGATTAGACTTTGTGTTTGACAGATTAGACTTGTTTTAGTATAAAATTTGACAGACTTTGACTTTATTAGTAAAAAAACAATAGGTTACGATATTTACAATTCAGAATTTACGAGGATTTGTCTGTTTTATTTTGAAAATTTCACAACTATGTTAGCACAATGTCATGTAGCTTTATATGCTAATAAATATTATTATAATTATTATATATTTTTAAATTTTTACAGCTTAAAAAAACGGCAGATATTGGCAGTTTTTGACAATTGACTTTGAAAATTTGACACATTTCAACAGTTTTCATTGAAAATTTACCAATTTTGGAGAGTTAAGTTGAAAAATTTGTTAGATTTCGATATTTGGTGCTGAATTCTTGCGGATTCTCAGAGCTGTTACTAAAAACTAACTGATTTAAACGGTAGGAAAGATGATAGTTTATTGCACCGGAAAACGCGGAAGATTTTCATTAAGGAAGCTTAGCATTTGACAAATTACACTTAGTGTTTGGCAGATTTAACTTGTTACAGTTGAAAATTTTACAGATTTTGACTTTATGAGTAAAAACAAAACAAACGATAATTGCAATTAAGAATATTTCGAGGTTTTGACTGTTGCTTTTGAAAATTTCACAATCTTCATTGTTGTGCACTTAAACTTTGAATTGGTAGGATTTGAACGGTAGGAAAGATAACAGTTGGTTGCACCGGAAAACTGGGAAGATTTTCATTTATGAAGCTTGGCATTTAATAGATTGGACTTGTTTCAGTTGAACATTTGACAGATGTTGAATTTATTGGTATAATGACAATCGATTTGGACAGTTGCCATTGAGAATTTACGAAGTTTTGGCTGTTGCTTTTGAAAATTTCACAATTTTTATATTTTTACACTTAGTATTTAGCCTAAATACAATTAACCTCCAAACATTGGAAGATATTGGCGTTTCTGATAGTTGCATTTGAAAATTTCACAAATTTTACAGTTTCAATTAAATAATTTACCAAATTTTGAGAGTTACGTTGAAAAATTCGCCACGTTTGAATAGTTGGTGCTGAATATTTTGCAGATTCTCAGAGTTGGTATTAAAAACTTACAGATTTGAATGGTAGGAAAAATGACAGTTTATTGCACCGAAACACTGGGAAGATTTTCATTAATGAAGCTTAGCATTTGACTGATTAGACTTAATATTTGACAGAATAGACTTGTTTTAGTTGAAAATTTGACAGATTTTGACTTTATTAGTAAAAAAACAATGGGTTTAGCCATTTGCAATTGATAATTTACGAGGTCTTGTTTGTTGCTTTTGAAAATTTCACATTTCATATATATTTTAATATTTTTACACTAAGTTTTTAGCATTAAGACATGTAGCCTACAAGGAATGGCAGATTTGGCCAGCTTGAGCTACTCGAAATATAAATCGTGTATAATTATCGTTATGAGAAGTTCTGGAGTTGATTTGAACCATTTATCCATTAACCATTTTAGGTTTTGGCTGTTGCTTTTTAAAATTTCACAATTTTGTTAGCACAATGTTATGTAGTCTTTTATGCTAATAAATATTCTTATAATTATTATATATTTTTATATTTTTACACTAAGTTTTTAGCATTAAGACATTTAGCCTACAAGGAATGTCAGATTTGGCAGTTTTAGACAATTGAATTTGAAGATTTGACACATTTTAACAGTTTTAATTGAAAATTTACCAATTATGGAGAGTTAAGTTGGAAAATTGTTAGATTTCGATATTTGGTGCTGAATTCTTGCGAATTCTCAGAGCTGTTACTAAAAACTAACAGATTTGAACGGTAGGAAAGATGACAGTTTATTGCACCGTCAAACGCGGAATATTTCCATTGATAAAGCATAACATTTGACAGATTACACTTAGTATTTGACATATTTGACTTGTTACAGTTTAAATTTTCACTGATTTTGACTTTATGAGTAAAAACAAAACAAAGGATTTGGATAATTGCAATTGAGAATATTTCGAGGTTTTGACTGTTGCTTTTGAAAATTTCACAATCTTCATTCTTTTGAGATTAAACTTAACAGATTTGAATGGTAGGAAAGATGACAGTTTGTTGCACCGAAAAACTGGGAAGATTTTCATTTATGAAGCTTGGCATTTAAAAGAATAGACTTGTTTCAGTTGAACATTTGACAGATTTTGACTTTATTAGTAAAATAAGAATGGATTTTGACAGTTGCAATTGAGAATTTACGAGGCTGTTGCTTTAGAAAATTTCCCTATTTTTATATTTTTACACTTAGTATCTAGCCTAAACACATTTAGCCTCCAAAAATTGATAGACATTGGCGTTTTGATAGTAAGTCCAAATTTGGAGAGTTACGTTAAAAAAATCAGATTTGGATAGTTGGTGCTGAATTTTTTGCAGTTTCTATTAGCTGGTACGAAAAACTTACAGATTTGAACGGTACAAAAGATGACAGTTTGTTGCACCGAAAAACTGGAAAGATTTTCATTGACGAAGCTTAGAATTTGACTGATTAGACTTAGTATTTAACAGATTAGACTTGTTTTAGTTGAAAATTTTACAGATTTTGACTTGATTAGTAAAAAAACAATAGGTCTAGACATTTACAATTGAGAATTTACGAGGTTTTATTTATTGCTAATAAATATTCTTATAATTATTATATATTTTCGTATTTTCACACTTAGTTTTTGGCCTAAAGACGTAGCCTACAAAGAAAGGCAGATATTGGCAGTTTTAGACAATTGAATTTGAAAATTTGACACATTTTAACAGTTCTAATTGAAAATTTACCAATTTTGGAGAGTTCAATTGAAAAATATGTTTAATTTCGATATTTTGTGTTGAAGTCTTGTGGATACTCAGAGCTACTACTAAAAAACTAACAGATTTGAATGGTAGCGAAGATTACAGTTTATTGCACCGGAAAACTGTGAAGATTTTCATTGTGGAAGCTTAGCATTTGACAGATTACACTTAGTATTTGACAGATTAGACTTGTTACAGTTGAAAATTTGACAGATTTTGACTTTATGAGTAAAAAAAGAAAAGATTTGGACATTTGCAATTAAGAATATTTCGAGGTTTTAACTGTTGCTTTTGAATATTTCACAATCTTCATTCTTTTGTATTTAGTTTTGCACTTGTTAATAATAAAGAATATTTATTAGCAGAAATGCTACATAATATACAAACTGTAAATATATACAAGACAACAAACAACACAACAAAAAAAACAATTCAAAAGCAAAGACACAAATAGTAATTACAGCTTTCATATTAAAATATATTTTTATTCTATTTACAAGATCTACTATTTTCTATTTACAGATCAATTTTAACAACGTATTCCCTTACCTGAGCTTTATACTTTATACTATGATGAATATTGGTCTCATTTTTCATGTGACAAGCCATTTTTTTATACAGCTTAAGTACTCTCGAGAAAAACAATTATCCGCTTTATCGGTCCTATACCTGTCGACATAAAAAATCTTAGTTTTTATCCTAAAAACATTAAGTCTAAAAAAATAGCACATATTTTTCAGTTTTTGATACTTGCATTTAAAAATTTTACACATTTTTATAGTTGCAATTGAAAATTTACCAAATTTGGAGAGTTAAGTTGAAAATTTTGCTAGATTTCGATAATTTCTACAGAATATCTTGCAGATTCTCATAGCTGATACTAAAAACGTAACAGATTTGAACGGCAGGAAATATGACAGTTTGTTGCACCGGCAAACTGGTGCGAAAAACTGGAAAGATTTTCATTGTTGAACCTTGGCATTTAACAGATTAGAGTTGTTTTAGTTGAACATTTGACAGATTTTGATATTATTAGTACAATAACAATGGATTTGGATAGTTGAAATTGAGAATTTACGAGGTTTTGGCTGTTGCTTTTGAAAATTTCACAATTTCGTTAGCACAATGTTATGTAGCCTTTCATGCTAATAAATATTCTTATAATTATTATATATTTTTATATTTTTACGCTTAGTTTTTAGCTTTAAGACATTTAGCCTAGAAGGAATGGCAGATATTAACAGTTTTAGGCAATTGATTTTGAAAATTTGACACATTTTAACAGTTTTAATTGAAAATTTACCAATTTTGGAGAGTTAAGTTGGAAAATTTGTTTGATTTCGATATTTGGTAGTAGGAAAGATTACAGTTTATTGCACCAAAAAACTCTGAAGATTTTCATTGATGAAGATTAGAATTTGACAGATTACCCTTAGTATTTAACAGATTAAACATGTTCCAGTGGAAAAAATCGACAGATTTTAACTTTATTAGTAAAAACACAAACGATTTGGACATTTTCAATTGAGAATTTACCAGATTTTTACTGTTGCTTTTAAAATTATCACAATCTTCATAATTTTGCACTTAGTTATTAGCCTAAAATAATTATGACTAAAATAATTGGGAGATATTGGTATAGTTCTAATTGAAAATTTGACACATATTAACAGTTTCAATTGAAAATTTAAAATATTTGGAGAGTCAGATTGAAAAAATCGCTAGATTTCGATAGATGGTGCTGAATTTTTTGGAGATTCTCTTAGCTAGTACTAAAAACTTAATAGATATAAACGGTAGGAGAAATGACAGTTTATTGCATCGGACAATTGGGGAAATTTTCATTGATGAAGCTTTGCATTTGATAGATTAAAGCTATCTTAGTATTAGAGAGAGTACCTAGTAGATAGTATTAGTAAAGTTGAAAACTTAGTATACGACAGATTAAGACTTGATGCAGTTGAAAATTGAATAGATTTTTACTATCTTAATAAAAAGCAATGGATTTGGGCATGTGCAATTGAGAATTTACGAGGTTTTGACTGTTGCTTTTAAAAATATCACACTTTTCATATTTTTATACTTAGATTTTAGCCTAAAAATATTGGCAGATATTGGCATTTTTTGATAGTTGTATTTGAAAATTTGATGCATTTTAACAGTTTCAATTGAAAAATTACCAAATTTGGAGAGTTAAATTGATTGATTTCGAAAGTTGGTGCTGAATTTCTGGCAGATTTTCACAGCTGGTACTAAAAACTTAACAGATTTGAACGGTAGGAAAGATAACAGTTCGGTGCACCGGAAAACTGGGAAGATTTTCATTGATGAAGCGTGACAAATTACATGTAATATTTGATAGATTAGACTTGTTGCAGTTAAAAATTTACCAGATTTTGACTTAATTAGTAAAACAACAATGGATTTTTATATTTACAATTATAAATTTACGAGGTTTCGACTTGCTTTTGAAAATTTTACAATTTTCATATTTAATTAGCAAAAAAACTGACTGATATTGGCAGTTTTTTATAGTTGCATTTAAAAATTTGACACATGTAAACAGTTTCATTCAAATTTTACCAAATTTGGGAGAGTGAACTTGAAAATTTTAATACATTTCAATAGTTCGTGCTGAATTTCTTGCAGATTCTCACACCTGGTACTAAAAGCTAAACAGATTAGAACGGTAATAAAGATGACAGTTTATTGCACTGGAACTTATGTAATAAATTCTAAGAGTTCTCTTTTAACTACATATAATCCACCTAATATAATCATGAATAATTGTACTAACTGCATTATAAATATAAATGTTCCAAAATATTTGGTCTCAGCTTCTTTTATAAATACTGACGTATATTTGATTTAACAAAATCTGATGTTGAACAATTGTTTCATTTATGGCCCTAGGGCGGTAAACAGGCCCAACGGGCTTTAAATAGATGTTTATCTTGAGGTGAGTTTGGCAATAATGGTCTTATTATTATACAGGGTGTCCGGAAAATACGTGTACAACGTTTGACGACAGACTCCTGACGTCAAAATAGGTCGATCTAAGCCGACTTAGTTATATCCAAAATGGTCTCGTTTAGCCGGTAGAGGGCGTCAAAAAAAACAAAAGTATAACAAAGTTGAAAGTATCTATTGTAAGAAACTAAGTAAAACAAAAACATTACTTAAGCAAATGTGTAAAATGACCGCCATCTTGCTGAATACACTTATTAACACTCTTTAAAAAATGATATTGGACCCTATCTAATGTCTCGGGATTATTAAAATGGTTGCCTGCATTTAAAATCCGCTGCAATAAATCATCGCGTGTGTTTACCGGAGTCATGTAAACTTCTGTTTTAATAGCGCCCCACAAAAAGAAGTCACACATATTTAACTCAGGAGAACGTGGTGGCCATTTTACTGGTGCATCATTGCCTCTTCCAATCCATCGGTTGGGATACTGATGATGTAAGTATTGCCGAACGGCAACGGAAAAATGGGGCGGGGCACCATCATGCATATACCACATTTCCCTCCGAAGTAAAATGGGCAAATTCTCCAGAAGAATTGGTAATGTGTCTTGCAAAAAATTTAAATAAATATTTCCATCTAACCTGTCTGGAATAACAATGGGACCAATAAGGTAGTTATCAATAATACCTGCCCAAATATTAATTTTAAATTGATGCTGATGATGTGCAACTTTAATGGCATGTGGATTTTCATCGGAATAAATATGTTCGTTGTGCAGATTGGTTACCCCAGATCTTGTAAAGCATGCCTCGTCAGTAAACATAATTTTTCTACAAAAATTTGGAACAAGGATTCTTTTGTTTCTAATAAATTGACAAAATGTAAGCCGCATGGGGGGATCAGTCGGTAAAAGTTCCTGGACTTTTTGTATGTGGTAAGGATGTAAAAACTGTTCTCTTAAAACCTCATTGACAATCGTTTTAGGAACATTTAACTCACGTTCTAAGAGACGGGTACTGGTACTTGGTTCTTCTTCAACTCTTTCCAGAATCATCTCTTCTGTTTCCACAGTTCGAGTTGTTCGCATACGACCCCTGCCTTCAAACTTTTTCTCAAAACTGCCCGTTTCCCGAAGATGACGCTCAATATTGGCAAATGTTTGGTGGTTTGGTATTCGACGGTTAGGAAACCTCTCCATGTAAACCCTAACACTCTGACGCCCATTTCCTCGACAAAACCCGTATACCAGGAGCATGTCAACTTTCTGAGAGTTTGTATAATTTTCCATTTTTAATGGTAAAATGAACTTGTAATTCAATAATGTTGATCGTATACTTGAGTAAATATTATACTTGATTAATTGTCAAATTATTAAACGTCATTGATATTAATTTTTGACGCCCTCTACCGGCTAAACGAGACAATTTTGGATATAACTAAGTCGGCTTAGATCGACCTATTTTGACGTCAGGAGTCTGTCGTCAAACGTTGTACACGTATTTTCCGGACACCCTGTATATCTGTGCATAAACATGTTTATGAACGTGTTCATTCTCATTCCGAAATATATTGTGTATTGTGATCTGTTGGTTTTATATACGATTATGAGTTGCAATGACTATAAGTAATGTATGTGACTAATGTAAATATTCTGTTAAAATGAGGCAATCATCGGTAAAATAATCGTAGTTATTGAAAATACAGAACACCAGGTGAGAATAGATTTGTGTGTACAATTCTAAAGTATTGTTTTTATTTAATTTCCAGTTTATACCAAATGGTAATAAGCAGGTAATTACACATATCGAACGGCTTCATTTACAAATGAAATTTCTAAACGAACACCAGTGGCATCTGAGCACCTTGCGCACTCGATGAAATCCTCGGCACGTGATCGCCGGCAGTTGCACAGAAACTCCACACGAAACTGTTACGGTGGCGGATTTCTTCGGTTATAATTGAAAGCTAGGCATTGTGAAACGTTTCCGTATGAAGATCGTAAAACGATATTTATAAATTATTGCACGGCAGGATTGCGCACGTATGCACACCGGTCTGGCACAAACGCGCACACATGACAGGCGCCGCTCGTTAACTCTTCTTCTCCTGCTTCGTCGTGGCCCCCAACTAATGTCAACGATCTACTTCCGGCCGGCGGCCCCGCGAACCGGAAGTGATGACGGGCAGAAAGGGTGCACTTGACTGCTCAATCATGCGTGCTCTCACCTATGGTTAGTTAAAACGCAACGAATGTCCGGTCCCATAGGTGTGTATGTATGCATGCAGGCACCTGCCCAAAGAGGACGTTTTGGGACCCTGATGGAGTGATACCGTAACAAATAGTATGGCAACATATGGGTGAAGAATATCGAGATGCCTCATGATAACACCGCCTATTATTGTTTTCTTCGTTTCGTTGCAGCATTTGTTGGGTTTGTTTGGGGGAAGTGATGGCACTGTTTTCGGCAGAGGGTGACTTTTTAGATCGACATCGGATGTTTGTAATTGTATATTGCTCATAATGAGGGAGCACGGCTGCGCTCGAGTTTATTCAATACCGATATATGTGAAAGATAAAACAATCTTTCGGTAAATAAAACCCTCCACATATAATTAATATGGCACGATTATTTGGGTTAAAATTTAATAATCAACAGTTTTGCAACATAACAAGGGCTTGCTTAGTTTTGGGTTTATAATGACCGGAAATGGAAGTTTGTTCTCATTTTTTTGTTTGTTTTTGTTTGATGCATATGTTCTAAAATGTGGTAGATTTATTAAATAGATATTTGTGATATAATAGATAGAGGCGTCAAGCAAAATGGGGTGCTTAAAATCACTAAATCATAAAAATATATTTAAACTAAAATTTATGACAGCGTTTCATTCGTTAAGAATACATTTTTTAATCATTGAGTTGTCTAATAGTTAATGCGAAGACGATATTGTTTCTTTAATATTATTATTAATTAATATATATTCTTAGTGGCTGTTTTGCATTTTTTAATAATTCATAAAACTGCCATTATTACCAGTACTATTATTATACAGAGAGCGCAAAAAGTGTTAAGACCTGGTTTTATTTTTTCCCCTGTACAAATTTTCGAAAAACGCTTGAACAGGTCAAAATGACCTTTATTCCAACAAATATTATGAGACCATTTTTAATTTTCCATCTCTCTCCGTTTTGAAGTTATGACGTCAAAGCTATTTTTTTAAAGACAACCTATATTTAAAGTAAAACTATTAAATTATTATTTCAATGCGTAGAAAGCATCTAGTTACCATTCAAAACAACGTCAGTTAAAACAAAATTAGGAAAACAGGCTTGGATTTTAAATATTGGAATAAAACAAAATTGATCAACGCAAAAATCATTCTTATTATAGTATCACCAATTACAAAGATAAGAACTGGAAAACCAAATGAAATTTTTATCGAAAAAAAAATTCGAATGATTTGTTTTAAGATAAGTTTTAAAATAATATGAAGTGACAAATATAATTAAAATAACGAAAAAATATTGGTTAGGGAAAAAAATAAATTAAATGTTAAATTGGATAAAATTAAAGGAAGAGAGAAAGAAAAAGACTGGACATAGAAAGAGAATAGGAGGCATTTAAAAATATTATACTGGATGCTGCAAGGGAGTGTGGTGGAACAACAAAAATAGGAAACAAAAAGGTGAATAAAACAGAATGGTAGACTGAGGAAGTAAAGAACAAAATTAAAGACAAAAAGGATAAATGGGGGAAATACTTGCAGACCAATAGAAGAGAGGACTATAAAGGATACAAAGCAAAGAGAAACGAAGTAAAACAACAAGTAAAACAAGCAAAACAAAAATCATGGACACAATTTGGAAAAACAATGAATGAGAACTACAGGGAAAATCAAAAACTATTTTACGGAACATTAAAACAACGAAAACAAAGAAAAGAGCACAACATGATGAATATAAAAGACAAAGACGGAAGAATAATTACAAACAAAGATAAAATCGTGGAAAGATGGCGACAATATTTCGAAGAGCTTACCAAGAGGAAACAGAAGAGAACGAACCACAAGAAGGTAAGGAAGAGAAACAAGATAAGTTGAATAAGTTGAAGATGAAGAAGATAAAATAAAAGGAAGTAAAATAAGAAATAAGAAAACTAAAAAAAGGAATGGCGCCAGGAGTAGACGAAGTAACGGCAGAAATTTTGAAGTACATGGGAGAGGAAGGAATAACACAATTAACAGAACTACTGAATGAAATAATAGAGAAAGAAAAAACACCAAGAGAATGGAACACGGAAATAATACTCCCTATTTATAAAAAAGGAGACAAAAGAAACTGCACAAATTACAGAGGAATTATATTAACAAGCATACCGAGCAAGATCCTGACAAGAATCTTAGAAATAAGGCTAAGAAACAAACTATAAGAAACAATAGAAGAAAATCAGGGGGGGTTCAGAAGAGGGAGAGGCACCCAAGACCAGATCTTCATATTAAGACAAATAAGCGAGAAACTAATAAAAAAGAACATAAAAATCCACATTTTCTTTATGGACCTGGAAAAGGCATTCGACAGGATTAATAGAGAGGACATTTGGAAAGAACTAGAAGAGAGAGGAGCGGAAGAGGCAATGATAAATGTAATAAAAAACATGTATAGTGAAAACAAAAACAAAGTAAGAACAAACAATGAAGAATCAAGAACATTCGCCACAAAAAAAGGACCAAAATAGGGATTCGTGCTGAGCCCATTGCTATTTACAGTAGTACTATGATATAAATATGAGGTCGCTACAGATCGGATTCTGGAAAATGGAAAGAATACGGCCAGCAGAGTTATTATTCACTGACGACATGGCTATAATTGCAGAAACAGATAAGGACTTTCAACACAACATGGAAATATTGCACAAAGAACTAACGGAAATTGACATGAGGATAGACCTTCACAAAACGAAGACCATGATAATAACTAAGGAGAAGGAAAAGCACTAAATAATGTTACAATGAAAGAAGTTAGAACAAATTGAACACAACAGATATCAAGGGACTATAATAGAGAGTAACGGAAAAATAGAAAAAAAAAATAGACGACAAAGTAAGCAAAACAGGAAAGATTTTTAATATGCTGAAAAATACATTTTTCAACAGGAAAAAAAATAGCAAGCAACACAAAAATAGAAATCGTCAAAAAAGTTATAAGACCAACACTAACGTATAGCAGCGAATCGTGGACTATGACAGGAAAGCAAAAAAATAGGATTAACGCTATAGAAATGAGATTTCTCAGAAAAATTGAAAATAAGACCAGAAGGGACAGAATAAGAAACGAGACATACAGAAATAATCTAAAGATAAGACCAATCAATTATAACATGAAAGAAGGACAGATGAGATGGTTTGGACATATCTGCAGAATGAACGAGGAAAGAATTAGCAAGAGAGTATATGGGGCAAGAGCAACAGGGATAAATCATAGAAGAAGACCAAGAAAAGAGTGGAATAACACAATAAGAGAAGAGGCTAGGAGAAAAGGGAGTTCTTGGGAAGAGCTAAAGGAACGGACAAAAGATAGGAAGAAGTGGAGAGAATACTATCGAACAGAATAAATGTAAATGTAAATATGATGCAAAAGAAAGCCTTACACCGAAAGGTAGAAAGGTGGTTGATTAAATAAAAAAATAAAGAATGAAATTATTATTTTGAAATATGCATTATTATCCTAAATTATAATTGAGAATGCACAAAACTTTTAAAAACATTTAACTCCGTAGGATCTGTACATTTGTGCTAAAATCCTTACGAATAGTATTTCCATAAACTGATCAAGTTGATAAAGTTGAGATTAGAAACCTATGGGTAAGAAGTTATTATGTTTCATATAGACAATTTTGACGGCTTATAACTTGTACTAAAGTTGGCAACGACTATGCCTTAGTGTCTTAACTATAGGACATGTATATTTTCATTTAAATTATGTACTTATTTAAAATTTATATATTGAAAATTTCGGATTTTGAATGTTTCCAGTTTTGGAAAACATTCATTATTTACTACGACTCTTTGAATCCACAGTAAGTAATAGAGGAAGCGGAATACATACATTTAAATATATTTACATTAATAAATGCAAAAATCTGTTTCTTCCATAAGAAATTAGTTTTTATACTCACAAACGTCCAAATTATACCATAGAGACGAGAATAAATAAATAATATGCTAATAAACATTAACGACCTTGTCAGCGACCATTAAAGCTCACTGTAAAATCCACATCGAATCAAAATAGTTGTAAATGCACAATCGGCCCAGAATGACTAAAAAAATTATATGGTAATTTTAGAAGTTATTGCCGCCATAATAATAACATAATAAACATTAAACGCTGAATTATGTCTGATGGTGCCATTAATGCAACATTAAGATGATCTTTTTCTCCAGTCTCCGTTGTGAGTGGGACATAAAAATTATCAAAGTCCGCGGGCTGGACAGGGTCCAGTGAAAATGAATTCATAATTTATCCCATTAGAGGCGGCGGATTCCCGGCTTTAATTAAGGGGAGTAATTTATCGAATTTGTCAAACCGTATTGCTTTTCATTATCGTGTTTTATTACTAATTATGTGGCTTTTTATAGTTACTAAGTGTTCACTGTTAATTACAGCGCGGAACGCGTTGATATATTGGGTGTCACCGACGTTTGATATGAGGAATCCGTTGCGTAACGTGGCCGAATGGAAACGTTGAATTCCACCAGAAACACAAACTCTTGTCCCTTATCTGTGCATGAATTTCCATTTCGACTACTTAAACATTCCTATAAATTATGTAGCGCACTACAAGTAACGTTTCACAACGGTCAATTAACAGCGACGGTAGTAACAGGAGTTGGAAAATCACAAAAACAAAAAAAAAACTGGACCGATTTGAATAAGAAACGTGAGTGGAGCAATTGATACAGCGTAACAGCGTCCAGTATTAATTGGCCCAATATAAGATACGAGATAAAGGCTTTATTATTGCTTATTTGTCGGGGGACAATTAGTGGGATGTGCGTGCGACGGCATTAAAAAGTAATTAGTACGCATTTGCATCAAGTCGCTAACGAGTTGTTAATTAATTGCCTTGCATCGATCTAATTTATTTAGAAATAATGGGCTGATTGGTAATAAACTCAACTTGCTCAATTTTAGCGGTATCGCACTCCTGTTTCATATAATTTTAGGAGTAATTTGTTATTTCGGATTGTTCCAATGACTGATTGACAAGAACGGTGGGAATTTTTTTAAATTGAATAAAGTATCGACTGTGCTATCGACATTTCTGGACATCTTTACATATCAACACTTCTCTTGGATTCCATATGACAATGATCACCAATAAATCTAGACCCAGATTACAGCCGCCGTCGATTCAAATATACCACAATCCACTTGGGTTAATTTTTTACCGCTAGTATTTTCGGCTGTTATCAGTCAATAAAGTATCAGATTTCCTACACGAGAATTTACTATCTATCGTGATAAGGGAACATAATATGGGTAACATCCACTACAAGCTTCATTAATTTCATTTTGACGGAGACGTGTCTGGGACCTAATTTATGCGGGCGCACGAGATTACGGGGGCACAATTATGAAAAACAAGGACGAGGAGTTTATCGCCTTAGGACCTAGGAGATAAAGCGCATCGTAATACAATGGTTTATAGATATTTGCATTTGCACGACTTGTTAATTTTGTTTCTGAATAGAATACGATGAAATTTTAAAACCTCCTTTTTTTCTTTGAAATTTCATATATAAATGAATTAATATACAGGGTGTCCCAGTTATCATGCTCAATATGGGGATATCTTTTAATCGTAAGAATAGAGAGTTGGTTAAAGTAGACAAAATAATCTGGAGGCCAAAGCTAACTTTACTTAGCAGGAAAAATGAAACTTTCAAAAATTTAATTATTCAGCTGCCACCAGCAAAAAAATGCATTTTCAATTTTACACTCTAGCTCGTTTAATCCAATTTATATTGAAATGATATTTTGACATTATAAAAGCATTTTTTCATGGATATTGAGATAGTTAAACATTGAATTATTGCACATTTAAGCTACAGTCATCTTAAAATTCTGTTAAGCTATGTATCTTTACTTACACAGCACTTTGTATATAGGTACATACAGTGCTTACCGAAAGAAATCGAAAAAAAAAATAATAAAAAAAAATAATTAGTATGAAATCGTTGAGAAAAATATTAAAAATCAGAAGATTTTATAGATTTTATCCGTTACTTTCGGGAAGCATTAATTTGCTGAATGATAAATAATGATTTCACGTTAGACATCCTATGTTAAGCCAGAACACTGTAAAATGTCGGGAATGCGTTTATCGGGATGTGCGATGCATCGTGAAGGGGGCAACCAGTGCGCTGCGAGTGTTCGCTTGTGTAATTTACTCGCAATTACATTAACATTCATGATAAATTGTCTTAATGCCCCATTACTGTATTGTTAACAGAGCGCTTTTACAAACCGGCAGAAGGCAGGGAGAGAAAGGAGGACTGGCGAAACGGGACCTGTCCTGCATTTTTTACGCGATCCTTACTTCTCTCCACGCGAAACAGTGAGAGCGGTGAGGAGAGATAATGGCTCTGATTGTTTACTATAGGTAGGTAATTTAAAGAGTATATACATACATTTGCAACCATTTAAAATATAAAACCTATAAAGCGTATACTTAAGTATATAGAGACTCACCTCATCAGTGTGATACAGATAATGTATATGAATTGTTTAGAACCAACTGTAGAGCAGTTTAATATTAAATGAGACTGATCAATTTTAATAGTACCTTGGGCGAGAGTCGAATCCACGACTACTGATTAGAAGCCTTACCTTAATATCCAATGACGAAGTTTTACATTATCTGCCCGTAATAACAAAGTACAGTATGATTCTGTAGTTAGATCTTAAATCATAATTTTTCCAACCCTGGCGTAACTGACCCTATAATTATATTTTTTTCTAGGACGTGCGTAAAAAATTAGTTTACTGTTCGCAGTGCGTAAAATGAGTTTTAAAGTTTTAGCACAAGTGCGTAAAAACATTAACTGTGCTTAAAATAAGTTTTTTGTATTCACTGCGTGGGACGTGACATTCTGCGCACTCTACTCTCAACATGAATCATCAATTCCCGCACTACTAAACCGAAAAATAGCATAAAGCACTGGGACTCTAAATATCTGTCTTTGCAATAATCAAATTTTATTTAAAAAGTAGAATTTCTGCGATGTTCAATGATTAAATGATACAAATTGAAGAGTACCAATTTCATGAGAACCTACAAAAAGAAATAGATCGCGGCAAAGGGAGCACAATAGTGATGGGGGATATGAATGGAAGAGTGAGAAAAGAAAACAAAGGCAAAGAAAAGTATATGAGAACATATGGAGAGGAGAACAGAAACGAAAATGGGAAAAGAATAATAGAATTATGCATAGCAAATGACCTTATTGTAACAAACACAAAATTTAAGCATTAAAATTAAAGGCATACACAAATTCACAAGAGAGGTTAGATCAAGCAAAGAGAAATCAATAATCGACTACTTCCTGGTAAACGCCGAAGAAAGGAAAAAAAGTTAAAAATGTTAAGTTAAAAATGGAAATCAACATAGGAGTAAAAGACCCAAAGAGCAAGAAAACAGAGAGGAAGATAACAAAAAAATCAACAGCTACAAACTAAAAGAGGAAGAAACAAGAAGCAAATACCAAACAAAGATAGAGAATAGCTACAGACAATCAAACAAAGTAGAAGGAGTAGAGAAGAAATGGCAGAAGTTCAAGAAAATCATAAGCGACGCAGCCAAAGAAAGCTGCGGAACAAGCCCAATTTCAAACAGATGAAGAAAAATAAATGCAGGCGGAAGAGATAAAACAAACAGCAAAGGCAAAACAAGATAAATGGAAAACCTACATAAGAACAGGAAAACAGGAAGATTATAGGAGATATAAAACAGCAAGCAAAGAAACGAAACGCAAAATCAACATAGCAAAGCAACAAACATGGGAAGAGTTCGGAAAGAAAATGAAGGAAACGTTCACAGAAAACCAGAAGATGTTCTACAGCACAATAAAACAAATGAGGAACAAAAAAACCCCGAAACAAATTAACCTAAAAGATAAAAATGGAATTACAATAACAGAACAAAAGAAGATTATGGAAAGGTGGAAAGAATACTTTATTGAAATGACAGGAGCAAAGCACAAAGGGAAAGAAGAAAAAACAGACAACAGAACCAATGGGGAAATCAGAAGTATATCAATGGAGGAAATGGAGATTTCAATCAAAAAAGCAAAACTAGGAAAGGCTCCAGGCACAGACGATATCACAGCGGAAATGATGAAATATATAGGAGATAAAGGGAAAGAGGAATTCCTAGATATTCTTAATGAAATAATAAAGGAAAAAATAATACCGGACGAATGGAACATGGGAATCATATGTGCATGTGTATCATATCATATCATATAATATATGCGACAACTACAGAGGAATTACACTCACAAGCGTACCAGGGAAAATATTTACAAGGATATTAGAGGCAAGACTAAATGAAAAACTGGACCCACTATTGGGAGAAGAACAACACGGGTTCAGGAGAAATAGAAGTACATAGGACCTGATACACATAATAGACAACTAATAGACAAGACGATCAGAAAAGGAAAAGAACTAGTCATATGCTTCATAGACCTGAAAAATGCATTTGACAGAGTACTAAGAGAGGACATATGGAATATGTTAGAAAAAAGACAGGTAGAAAGAGACATGATAAACATAATAAAAGAGCTGTACAATAACAACAGAAACAAGGTGAGAATAGAAACAAACGAATTAGAGGAGTCCAAAACCGAAATTGGATTAAAACAAGATTGCATTTTAAGCCCTTTACTCTTCGCATCACTCATAGAGGAAGCAATAAGGACAAACAAAGTAAGAGCAGCAAACACGATTATAGGATATAGGAAACTGGAAATGATAAAAATATAAATACTTATGTTCGCAGACGACATGATACTAATAGCAGACTCGGAAGAAAAACTTCAACGTTACCTTAATATATACGAAGAAGAACTGAAAAAGATAAATAAAGAAATAAACATCAACAAAACTAAAACAATGGTAATAGCGTCAAAAGAAAACAAACACAAAATAGAGCTAGAAGGGAAACAACTAGACCAGGTGAATCAATACAACTACCTAGGAACAATAATAGATGAAAAGGGAAAGATTGACCAAGAAGTGGAAGAAAGAATAGAAAAAGCAGGAAGGAGCTAGAACGCAATAAAAAACACGTTTCTAGAGAAAAAATAAATTACTAAAGAAATAAAAACTGAGGTATACAAAAAAATAGTAAGGCGCTCTCTAATATATTGAAGTAAATCGTGGACAATTACGGAAAGAAACAAAAGCATGATCAACGCAATGAAAATGAAATTCCTAAGGAAGATAGAGGGAATAAAAAAAATAGAGTGAGGAACACAGAAGTAATGAAACGGCTCAACATAAAGCCAACAACAATAATAGAGGAAAGACAGCTAGGTTCGCTAGGACATATACACAGACTAGAAGAGAATAGAATAACAAAAATAATACATGAAATAAATATACAAGGCAAAAATAAAGTAGGAAGGCCGAGGAAGGGATGGAATGAACAAACGCACCAAGCAGCGGAAACAAGAATAATAGAATGGAATGAAATAAGAAAATTGGCACAAGACAGGGACCACTGGAAAAGAAGAGTGAAGGAATTAATTAGCGAAGACACGTGATTGAAAAATTGTATTATAAATGTAATTGAGCAGTCCGACACCCGAAAGGGTAAAAGGACGAAGGAAAATAAATTGAAGAGTAATCATTAATAACTGTTACATATTTGACAGCGCCATCTACTAACCATCAACTGGAAACTCGACAATATATTTGATAAATAATTTGCATAGATTTAAGATTGATTACAATCATAGCAAAAACATGATAAAAGTAAATAAATTACTCTTAATTGGAATTTGTTTATTGACATAAAAGGTAAATTCTTTTGAACTACACTAGTTAATTACATTTTGATCACTATTTTAGCTTATGAAAAAACATTAATCTAATAATAGAGTTGATGAGAAAATAAATATCAATTATAAAGTGAACTCTAATAATAGACATTGAAGGGACAATTTGTAATCGAAATGCCAGGATAAGTTTGATTTTTATCATCAACTGAAGTTTCCTCTGTCTTCTTTTTAGCTGCCGAAGATGGTCTTGCGACTGTCTGCATTAATTTTTCTGTCAGACTTATTTTGCCTTGAAGAGAGTCCTCTACATAACCTTCATCTACAGCTGAAAACTTTCGTCCCCCAAGCCTTTTGACTGGCAATAAATCGCCACCATGGTACGCAAGCAAAGAGGCTTAAACTTCTTTGAAAGCAATGTCCTGTATATTCAGCTATTCAGGACGAGAAATGGTAACTTCTCAGCGACACAACAGACCGAGAAGTGCAATTTCTCAGCTATGGCCACAAAAGGTTGCCAAGCAACCTAAAATTATTATATATATATATATATATATATATATATATATATATATATATATATATATATATATATATATATATAACATCTTCCGATATGTTCGCAGCTTTTTGTTCTTCACACCAAGTTTTAAATTTAACGTATGCATTCTCGTATAGCCGTCTACTTTTCTCTGGAATTAAATGATCTGTGGCAGCGTTTACAATTTTTCTCAACTCCGGAGGTGTACACTCTAAATCATCACTATCACTAGTATTCATTTCTACTTCGTTTAACTGAATTATCGATTAATTTTTTTGACGTTTATTATTTTGTCAAAATTGACAGTCGCTTGTTCACAACCTAGGAGACTCATTGCAGCGTGCATCAATTGCACGAAAAACGTTGTGTACACCTCAGCCGCGAAATCTTTTAGCGACCTCGAGATTGTATTGCCTCGTCCGCAAGCGGCCTCGGCGACACACTTTCTCTCGGTCCCTAAAATGAGATTTCTCGGCCTTGATATACAAATAACTATTAATTGTCACTGGTCTTAAATGTTTATATTTTACGAATAAGGTAATCCAGGAAACATCAGTAACTGTAATTTTTCTGATAACGATGGTTTTTGTGACAGGTATGGTCACAAATACTACGTCGGTTTTAAACTCGATATCATAAATTAGTTATTTACGTAACCAGTAATCAAAAGTGCGATATCGTTCGATGAGTGTAATATTTGCCAAAACGAGCGAAGCGAGTCATACAATATCGCATATTTCATAACGTGTTACGTACAAAACTTTATTTAATTCCGTCAGAATTATTTAATGCAGTATTTGAATAAGAACGTTCCTTACTACATCTCAAAATCTAGGGATATCTCTGTTTGTACAGAAACTGATTGCACTGGCATAACTGTCAACAAGCTAAAACTAAGAACATGTCCTCAAATAGTGATTCTGAACTAAATTTCGATGTTGAAAACTCCGCGAATGCTGCCATGGGTAGCTTAATACCTGAGAAATCTAGAAATAGATACGTTGTAGCCTATAAAAAGTTTCAAGCATGGTGCGAACTTAAAAATGTAAAAACCATTGTAATTGGTTATGTAATAACCAGTTATGTAATGTTTTTACATAACTACTTTACATAACTGAGTTAATGACAGCTATGAAAAATTTGACGATTCATAACGTCAGAAATTGATGAACGATTTATGTTTTCATTACGGAATTAAATATATAGTATATTGTTTTATTAGGAGTAGAAGTGACACTTTTTGTGGCGAGTCTGTAGGTATTGGCTGCCGAGCGGAGCGAGGCAGGCAACTACAGACGAGCCACAAAAAGTTACTTCTACTCCGAATAAAACATGTAATTTTTTCTTCAAACGTCGAAAATAGTTAAAAAGATAATGGAATTAATATTTTTAATTGTCCGAATACGTATAGTTTTAATTCCCAAAGAAGCATGCTATGCAGAGCGTTGCTATGGTTTTGTTTAATTCATTATTTGACATTAAAGTGTATAAAATGGACGAAGACATGTTTCAATGTACACCGCCAGATATTTTAGAATCGGCAAGGGCTGCAACAGAGAAATTATTGCCCACTAAGTCCAGTACCATCTATGAAGTGGCCTACAAAAAATTTATTAAGTGGTGCGCCGAGAAAAATGTAAGCAATTATAGTGAAAATGTTTTACTCGCATATTTTTCGGAAATGGCTAAGAAGAAAGTAAAAAGTTCCACTATTTGGTCTCAGTAAAAACATGGTAAAATCGTTATTAAATATTAGAAATGGTGTAGATATTACCAAATATTTAAAACTACGTGCATATTTAAAAAAACAAAATGAGGGTTATACACCCAAAAAGGCAAGAGTGCTGACAAAGGAACAGTTCGACAAGTTCTTATCCGATGCTCCGAACGAGAAATACTTGGCGACAAAGGTGAGTTCTTAGAATAATAAACAAATACAAAATTAAACCCTAAATCGTATTTTCAGATTATTTTGATATTTGGCATATCAGGGGCATGCCGTTGCGATGAACTCGTAAAAATGAACACGACAGATATTCAAGACTTGGGATCTTTGCTACACGTAAAAATACCAGATAGTAAGACATCAAAAGTACGTTCGTTTACTATTCTCGGCGATGTGTATCTTACACTATACAGAAAGTATGCTTCCCTGCGCCCATCAAGTCTAATGAGATGCGATTTTTACTAAAATATCAAAATGGTGTTTGCTATAAACAGGTGATGGGAATTCACAAAATTGGAAGTGCGGCAAAAGAGGTAGCTTCTTTTTTAAACTTGCCAAACTGGAGTGAGATGGAGGAGCTGATGTTACTTGTTTAAAGAGACACGGGGGGTGGAAGTCCAGCAGTGTGGCAGAAGGGTACATCGAGGACTCTATTCGAAATAAAAAGGATATTGCGAAGCTAATTTTGTCACTAAATAGTGACAGTGTTGAGTGCGGCGAATCTTCGCAAGAATCGCAAGTAGAAAATATCTGTGGTAGCAGCAAAATGGTTGGCGACAGCGGTGCTGTAAGTGCTGCTGTTGCTGCCAGCGCAATCAGTTTTCAAGGGGCTAAAATATCAAATTGTACCTTTAATTTACATTTTAACAATAAATAAATTTGTGTTTTGTTTGAATTTTTTGTTTTGTTCATCATGTATGCGCACCATATGTATGTGCAATATTAAACCCGCCCTCGTAGGGCGTTCTTATTACAAATTATCCAATCATGTTGTCAAATTTACTTTTACTGCCTAGTCAGTAAAAGTGAAACTTTTACTGACTAGGAGACGAAGTAAAACTTTAAGATTGTGAATCGAGTCACTAAAGGTGTCACTTTTATGACGTTTGAAGAAAAAAGATTTTACACAAGTTTGTGACGTACCTGAAGGGCAATCAGCGCGTTAGGCCGTGGAGCGAGTGGAGGGTCCCTTCGAAGCAGTGACGAGGGCCAGGCTCTCGGTGTCAGAGAGTGGGGGGGTTAAAAAAGGCTCCACGTAATTTTAACCTCGTCGCTACTTCGTCGCAAAGGGTGGCTCCACCCTACCTGCGTGGGTGGACGGCAGACAGTCAGCGAAGTTCAGAAATCACGAACTGTCACAACGCTGACCATTTGGCGCCAACACCACCAGATTTAAATCTCGCAGTGAGAATAAAAACTGAAACTGAAATAAATGCCCGATCGAGAAAACGTGGGGGGAACAAAAAATAACAGGTGTGAATTTTGTAGTGTAAAATATCGGCGTTTATTCACACAAACGACGGACACCGTGTCTACGCTCCTGAAATAAATACCTCCGTACGCAACCCTTTCACGCAGGGTTCACCCTATTCGGCCGAATATTGCGAGCTCCTGATCGCGCGATTCAAAGGGCCGACGGAGCGACCTTTCTCTTACACAAGCGCAAAACACGTACGGCACGAAACACGTAACGCAAATTTTACACAACGGAAATAAACGATATGTCAATATGGAATTACATAAAGGTCTGGCTCAATTGAGAACACAAAAAAATAGGTATCAATATCTATATATGTATCTGGCCTGTGTTCCTGGTATGTCTTCGCTGGCGGCTGGGTTCAGCTCCTGAATGGCGGCGGTTTGCGTCGTGGACGCCGATCACTCGATTCCGGCCTCAGAGCAGGATGATCGCGGCCTCCAGCCAAGAACGGGTTGGTTGAGCTACTTAGCCCTTACCCCGTAACAAAACGCCTGCAAAGCACATGGCCTTAGTAACAATGGCCGGACACGTGGCTTCACGAAAAGGAAAAACATATCGGGCTTAATTACTTACTCAGATGTTATGAGCGTTTGGATAGTTCCTTGCCCTGTACCTGGTGCCTCAATCCCCTCAAGGGTGGTTAACTGAGTCCCCGTTGATTATCCCGGAAACCGGATGGTGGTACACCTATTACAACGGTTCTTCTGACACTTCCGTACTGTACGCAAGGTAGCTGAATTCTGCCTCTATGGCGGCGTCTCGCCGGCGAATTTAAAAATCGCCCACATGGGAAACGCGTCACCACAACAAAAAAGGTGCGAGTACGGTCGGCTACAGTGCAGGTCTATACGCCAATTAATTATTAAAATGCAGTTTCTGCCAAAGACATTTCCGGACCGTTACAAGTTCTCAAGGCGACATGCCCCAGAAATGGCCATTATTAATACAACTTAAAGTAAAATGTAGGAGTAATATTTATGTTATGTGTGAATAAATAAACAAAGCTAAATTTATACCTTCATATACAGGAACGAAGAATCTGGAGATTCATTAATAAATTTTCGTATCTGTTCATCGTCTAATACTATTGAATTTTTAGGGTTTTGATTTTCTGTTAATAAATATGCTATAAGCTTCGCAAATTTCGAAATGTTTATTTGGTTTTGGATTATTATGCACGATTTTAACATTGAAAAGTGTGAACATAATGACTTCTTACTTGTAAATGTTTGAAAATAAGTTTAAAAAACAATTTTCTATATAATTTTCAATATTTTTTTATTTTAACCAGAGAACAATTTTTTAATAGACTAGTTCATACCTGCGCTTTGATTTAACTGACAATAAATTTTGAATTAAGTTGAAAGTATGTGTGGATACCACTTGGTGAAACATGATAATTAAGGAAAATGAAACACTTGGTTGAAGTTTCACTATATTAATAGAACTCTGTACTCTGTACTCTGTATCTCTGTTACTTTGTATCTCTGTTACTCTGTATCTCTGTTACTCTTGACAATGGTCGTGAGACCGAAACGATTGTAGAGTAAATTCTATTAATATAGTGAAACTTCAACCAAGTGTTTGATTTACCTTAATTTTGAATTGTCAAAATTTGACATTTAGTGTCAAAGTTTTCAAACTAAACTAATACTAAAAATAAAATCCTGTATGCACCACGGCATCACCCATCGAACTATATCGACATTTCGGGCTAAAGCCCTCGAGCTGGACTTGATCATTCTCCGGGCGTAAACATCCTAGTAATGCCCTTGGTGCATAAATAGCTTCTAACTTTGAAGAATATATAAGTTTTCTTGTACAGCCACGGACTCTGGGAATGACGCGCTCCGGACCGGCAGTCTGCTATCTTTGTCTGGTCCCGCACGGAAGGGACACGGTAGACAAGGATAGAAGACTGGTCGGTCTTAAAGAGCGAGTCGCCCCAGAGTGTGTGGCTGTACAAGAAAATGTATCGGCCATTCTTCAAAATTAATAGCTATTTATGCACCAAGGGCATTACTTGGATGTTTACGCCCGGAGAACGATCAAATTCAGCTGGAGGGATTTAGCCCGAGAGATCGATATATTTCGATAGGTATATTAGTTTGAAAACTTTGACACTAAATGCCTCTGTATAATTATATCTCTGTATAAAACTCTGTGCAATCCATAGCAATCAAACTTAGTTAACGGGACTGTCGGACCTTATTTAATAAATACCTTGTATAATTTTATTAACGAGGTACAGTTTTTATATTGTACTATTTTTTTAAACCAATGCATGGTGCAAAACTTGATTCTTTTAATTTTTATTTATCTTTGCTGATATCACTTATTTAACCTATTTCAATAAAAAAATGAGTATTTTGGAGTATGTAGATAACCATAAAAGGCACCCAAGTAAGCAACAAAATGTACAGCATGCAATTTAAAAATATATACAGCGTGATCAGAATAATAGGTAACAAATGGGCAACTTTTCTGGTATGCAATTTAGAGAAAAATGTAATTGGCCAAAAAGTCCTGCATTATCTCAAATTAATAACTGCCTTTTTTGAAAACTGAAAAAATTCAAAATTGGATGATTTTTTGTTAAAGTGCTTCATTATGTTTTTAAATTGAAGATATAATATATTTTTTTCAGTTTTCAAAAATGGTTTTATTAATTTGAGATGATGCATAACTGGTTTTGCCTAAAAACTGTTTCCTCTAAAATGCGTACCAAAAAAGTTGTCCATTTGTCACCTATTAATCAGATCACTATGTATCTAATCATGACGAAACATTTTTTGGGACCCTGTATAAACCCTGTATAAACAAAAATATTTTCCTGAAATACGCCCCAGGATGCAAGTAAAGTCTGCAAAATATCAAAATCCTAATTAATTAGTAACTGAGCTATAGAAGACGGGATGTGAAAAGGGCAAAACCCTGTATATGTACTATTTTTTCTCTCCTAGATCAATTACAGTAATTTAGAATTAGCAACAAACATAATTTAATCCCATAAACTAAAATTTGACATTGACATTTTCAACGCGTCTAAATATTATTGAAATCTTAATTAACTTCGAAAAAGTCACTACTACTAGATAATTTTCAATCAAAATTTCAATTCAAGTAAAAATACAGTCAAAGGGCGTTACAAAGTTGATTACTTTAGATTTTTCACTTTTTATTAAAAAAATATATACAGGGTGTCTCTAAATTGTGTGGAAATGGTTTAACCACAGAGTACTGGCATCAAAAAAAGACGATTTAATAAAACATATCTATATACAAATGCGTTTGGTTTAGCCAGAATTCAGCTTTAAAGTTAATTTTATAAAAACAAAATTTGCTTATAACAAGAGAACGTTTACATTGATTTAGATGTTATTTGGTATGACACTTTATACGAGTATATCTCATATTTTGACATAATATTCTTATTATCAGTAAACCGGTTGTGTATAAAACAAGTGACGCCCAACATTAATACATTCATATTTTTTAATGAGAAAAGCAAATTACTTTTAAAAAAATGAAATCGGACGCAGGCATTTATTATAAAGTTTTTTTGTATCTTTATAGTTTTTGATATCTGTTACAGTTTCGACACAAAAAATTAAAATATGAGTGACTGCCCTACACTCGTTTGGAAACAAATGTAATCTAGTTACCGGGTTGATGATGGTTTATTCACAATAATCAATATAAAGTACACTTACGCCGATAAAACAGGTATGTTGCTGGTTTTAGGATTTTAGGAGCCCTAATAACGAAGAAGAAATTTTGCATATTATAGCAATTGCTTATCCATACAATATCCAAATAGTGCAAGAGCTTTTACCAGCCGATTATGACCTACGTTTTGCGTTTTGATGATTTATTCAGGAAAAAAGAGCTGAATATATACTTTTTAACCAGAAAATTCTGTTCACTGATGATTTGTTTCTAAACGAGTGTAGCGCAGTCACTCATATTTAATTTTTTTGTGTCGAAAATGTAACAGATATCAAAAACTATAAAGATACAAAAAAACTTAATAATAAAAGCCTGCGTCAGATTTCATTTTTTTAAATTTATTTGCTTTTGTCATTAAAAAATATGAATGTATTAATGTTGGGCCTCACTTGTTTTATACACAACCGGTCTACTAATAATAACAATATTATGTCAAAATATGAGTTATACCCGTATAAAGTGTTATACCAAACAACACCAAAATCAATGTAAACGTTCTATTTCTATAAGCAAATTTTGTTTTTTTTAAACTTACTTTGAAGCTGAATACTGGCTAAACCAAACGCATTTGTATATAGATAAGTTATGTTAAATCGTTTTTTTTATCCCAGTAATCTGTGGTTAAGCCATTTCCACACAATTTAGAGACACCCTGTATATATATATTTGGCATCTTCAGGGCGTAATGAATTCATTACGCCCTGGAGATGGAGCCGTAAGGCGTAAGATGGAGCAGCAGGCGTAAGAGACCTCTAACGCCTTGGTTGTTATGGACTTTTACATGAGAATGTAAAATTTACGTTTACATGAAAATATACTCCAGGGCGTATAGAATTTATTTTATTTTAAAGAATTTACTGAAATTAACCTGAGAGTGTTAATAAACCTACCCAAATTTGTATTTTATGTTTGAATGCTTAATGAATTTTTAAATGTTTCAATCAATACAAATATTTTAACCAATAACTTGTGGGTTGTGGATTGATAAAAGAGTCCGAAAATGTATTGAGCTTGTCTTAAATGAACAATCTGACTAATGCCCTGGAAGACTTGATTTGTCTATTTTTTATTAAATTAATTTGTTTCAAATTTAGCGTGCATATGAATATTTTAATAAACCAAAGTTCATTTTAAGACGCAGTTTCTCTGCATAAATGCTTATGAGATTATGTGAATTCCGCTGGCACAATAAACATTAATCACTTCTGGATTTTTTCTGGCTTGTCACTCGCATTGCCGGTAACGCACGCAGACTACGGGGGCGTGATAATAAAGCCATAGCCGTGTAATATTTTTGTGACGGCCGATTCCGTCTCGGTTTCCTGTGGCAGTGTATTTTAATAACCATTGCTAATGCGTGAGTGATGATGGCTCGCGGTCCTGTCATTCCTATATTTCACTCGTGTCTTACAAATAACGCGTGCTTCCACTCCCACCGGCCGCATAATTAGTGCACTTATTACGGTCTTCAAAGGAGAGCCCACCAATTTTTTTCTCCAGTCCCAAGAATAATTATCAGACGAAAACCAGATAAAAACGTAAGGTCGCGTTTTGTTCGTTTTTTGTGGCTCTATGAGGCGACAGTTTCAAACTAACACATAATTCAATGTCTTATGAAACTATGTTACTTTTTTAGAGCAGCAAAAAGATATGTCTACACAATCACTGAAAAGAATTATTTTACGGGCACTGATTAAATGTCTACAATCATTTATAATGAATGGCAAAAGAGTAGTAATAGATCAAATTGTGAGGTATATCATATAATTCTACAAATGAAAAGTTTTCATATGTAGGTATGAATAAAAACATTCATTGACACTATTCAGCTATCAATCCGTCCTCCTTATTTTTTGTAAATGATGTAAATCCGCGAATCTAAATTATCTGCTTAAAATTATTTAGGCAAACTATATTGTGCAAACCAAAAGGATTATAGTACACACCGACTTTGCAATATTGTTAGGATAAACTTAAAATTCAATTAAAACTGACTGTAATTAAAAGTCACGAATGGTTGTCGTCAACCACCGAATGGTATTTTTAAATACTCAATGTTTATCTGAAATTTCAAAATGTAACTTAATTTACTTACCAGATGGACTTAATGTGAGAGAGAGACGCACTGCAGTGGCATCAAAGTAGTCAATTTTGTTTGACAACTGCAAATTTAAACGTCGACGTGACATCGCGTCCTACGTAAAGGTACAACTCGTAGGTAAAGGCCGTAGGTAAAGTATAGTAGGGGAGAGGTGGCATGAAAGGGACACGTATTGAAAGGGACAATTCAAATTACGCGACAATTACAAATCTTCCCGAAACAAAAGAATTTATGTTGTGTAGCTACACTAAAACACATCCTTTTGAACCGAACTACAAGCTTGTACAACCGAACTACAACCGAACTACTATGCTTGTGATTTTATTCGTGCTCCAAAGTAAATTTTTTGTATTTTTTTCCAAACGCTTTGTGAAATGTTGTAAATGGTTTATTGAACTGTTTGCCATATATTCAATTACTGGAGAACGAAAAGTCAGTACCCTTTAGATAAAATTATAGCTTAAGAAGTTATGTTTTTAATTTGTGTCTAATATTTATTAAAGGGCCACAGCAAACGGTTATGAAAGGGACAGTTATATCAAATAGATGATATAACATTCTGAGAGTCTGAGTGAATATCCTACGGAATCGCTTACACTTACAACATATATGTAAGTGTTAATTTCATTGAATTATCTTTTAGAAAAGAAATATAAGACGATATCTAATAATTAAAAAAATGTGATTTTAAAGTATAGATACTTAACAGTACACGTACTTATCGGTCGGGGAATAATAATAATAATAGTAATATGAAATATATTTTTTCGCAATGATACTAACATTTATTCAGAATATATTACAAATAATAAATTTCATTTTTATCACTAATCACAACATAGGAAGAATATTGAAAAATCTACAAGCAAAAAACAAAAAAAATAAGCCTTTTGCGATTTGCGCAGACCAAATTCTGATATTAAATCGTGCATGATTAGCTTACCCAATATCTCATGTTCAATAGATATCATTGATAAATTTACTAAACGTTCTTGTGACATTGTAGATCGTAAGTATTTTTTTTATAATCTTTAATTTCGAACCAGATGCTACGGATACTGGCAATGTTAACATAATTCTTATAGAAATAAATATGTTATGGTACGTTGCCTGCGGATCATTTTCCAATGTATTCAAGAATGCTTTGTGGTTCTGTGTCACCTTTTGATGGTAAATGGTTTTTCAAGCATAACATTTTTTGAAAGAGGTCTATCCCTTCAGTATCAGACTCTTTTCTTTGCTCATCTGTTAGTTTAATTTGCAAATCCTTGCAAGATTTTAACAACATTTCGTTAGAAATGCTATTAATATTGTGCATAAAGCCAAATAACACCCGACACCCTATGGGTACATGGGTCATTGATTATAAATAAAAATAAAGCCAAATAAATCGTTGTAGTCCACAAGTATTTCAAATCTGGTTTCGATAGATGACAAAGCTTGGTCCAATACACAAAAATAAAAATTTACTTTAAAATTGGTTTTTGGATCTAAAACTGATTGACTCATCCGTAAAACTCATCCGCAGATTGATAATCAAAAATTTTGGGTGTTAAATTTGCTCGTATATTTTCCACTGTAGGGAAATTACATTCAACCTTCAATTCCATATCTAAAGTGTTAGCTGCAACAAGAATGTCTTCAAAACCTTTATCGGTACGAAATTTCTTTAAAAGGTTTGTCAAATTTGTTAAATACATCATAGAGGAACTTACATTTAGTTTTGGGTTTTGAAAAATTTCGGTGACTACGGTGATTTCAAATAAAATTTGATGCCAAATCATAATTGAGCATAATAATTTGTAACTCGATATCTCTAATAGCAATGAATGCGCCATATGCACAGTTTTAAAGTCTTTGGTATTATCTACATAAATTTCGTATAAAGCGTCGTACAATTGTACAATGTGATATCGTAAAGGCTTTATGGCATCGATTCTACTGCACCATCGAGTATCACTTAGAGGTTTTAAATTTAACTTTCCTACATATTTTTTTAAGAACTACCCATCTTTGTATAGTTCCAGAAAAAAAAAGTACAATTCTTGAACAAGATCTAAAAAAATTACAGTTTCATGTGAAATATTCGCTGAATCATTATCGACCAGATTTAAACTATGTGCTGAACATAGCACAAAAAACAGGAGGGTTTGTTTCATTTTTTTAAAATTTTGTAATGCTGTGTGCTTTCCTCGCATATTTGCACCATTATCATAGCCCTGCCCTCTCATATCAAAAATATTTAATTTCAAATTCGATAATTCTTCTAAAAGAAATTCAGATATACTTTCTCCTGTACTTTTTGTTATTGGACTGAATCCAAGAAAATGTTCCCTTAGTTCTACTCTTTTCTCATCTAAGAGTACAAATCATACGATAACAGTAATCTGTTCTACATGGCTTACATCCGGTGTACAATCTAATATAATGGAAAAATATCTCGACTTCCTGAGCAAATGTAATATAGCACTTTTAATTTTTGATCCAATTAGATTAATAATTTCTTCTTATTTTCTAATTTTGTCCCACAATTAATGGGGAATTTGTTTCTTGCTATCTTTCTGCTTCTCAATAAGCTGGACATGTTCTCGCATTACGGTATCGAATTGTGTGATCATTTCGACGACCTTTAAAAATTACCATTATTGTGCATATATAATATATCCTCTAAATGCTAAACACTGGCGCGACAAAAACTTAATCACTAATATCGTTGATATCTGACTGATATCTCTGACTCGTTCCGAGTCGAGAATTTGCTGATTTAAAGTATCATCAGTGGTTTATATTTTTAAAGACTTACTGCCGATATCATAATAAACTACTTTATAACGCTTTAACAAAAGTGAACTTTAAGTGAAAGTAAGCTTTAAACGCTACTTAAAGTTAGTCCGTTTCAATGGCCTTCACATCAAAGTCAACTTTAAAGGATAAATATGTGTTATGAAACGCATTTTGAAAATAAACTGATCTTTAAAATTTAAAGTCACTTTAAAATGATTATAAAATTGGCTGTTAATTAAAGAAATCCACTTTTTAATATTTTCGTTCTGCGTTAAACTTTTTTCGTGCCGACTTAAAATTAATGATAAATGTTGCCAGTCCGAAATACCTGATTTGTCTGATATTGTGCTTATATTTTGATGGAATATTTTACAACAAAAGCAGTAAATGGAATTTGGAATGTTATTTAAAGAATAAATTAACCCCTCCCGATGTACTACATCGCTGTTTTGTAACTGACGAAAATAATATTTCTTAGAAAATTTTCGCAGCGATTCAGAAATAGGAAAATCGAAATTCTGTATTTGAAAGGGTCTCTTTTCAATTAATATTTAAGCATCGAGACTTGTTATATTATTAGGCCACATACTAGGTTCGTCATCGCCAGATACTAAATTTTCCTCGAATTTAGTTTCTTGGACAGTTTCCCTACTTACATCTTCCTTCGAAGTTGAACAAGATGAAACTGTTACTCTTGCTTCATCATCAACATTAACTATGTTGTCTTCGTCAATCATATTTTGATTTCTTGGCACATCAGCTACTGCAGTGCCTTATTTAACATCGTGTTGATTTGTCATATCTTGCGATGATGAAGTTGTGAATTTGTCGAAATTTGCAAATATTTAGAGATTGAACCTTTCAATTTCTCTGTTTGCTCTCTTTTTCGCAATCGCTGCTTGTTATACTGAACTCCAGTACATTGTACATTCGACGAATTTTCTATTCATGGCACTTTTTTTTAACCGGTTTAACCGGTTAAAGCAAATAAACCTAACTTAAGTTAACCTGATCTGACTTAGTGAGCTAACATTAGCCAAGCCATGCTAAGTTTACAAAACCTGAGCTATGTTGATTTTAGATTTTGCCCGACTTAGCTTTACTGTGGCCATTGGATTTTTTTTATCTCCACTCTGTATGTATGCAGTTACATATTATCAACGCTATTACTAAACATTCATAACGAAACGGCCCTTGACGTAATGGCTGTACTGCTTTATAAAGCATCCTAATCCTAGTAGCTCAGGCAATATTATTCGCAAAATAGATCATATTCCTATTAACACATGCAAATGAGCGCTCTTCGGACGATCTTTCAAAGCAAATACACGAATGCTCTCGTGGAGTACATAGGTCGTAAATCGTGCTCTGTGTCGGCGGTCGGATGTGAATGATTTACACCAGGGTCTCCGTATCCGTCGGTCGTATTCTTCGGTTTATGGTAAGAACTGGAGCTTATGTATCTTATTTACAAGAAAATTTGTGTACTGAGAGCTATTTCTTTTTAAAACCCAGCTAATTTTCAAAAATTACGAATTATAAATTGTGGTACGTAGATACATATGAAACGATTTCTGAAAACGTTTGTAAGTTATGTCTAATAAATTGGGTGAATATGAACAATACAATTCAAAATTAAACAGTGAAAAAATAGTAAATGTCATTTAATTTATTATAATAATATTTTTCACTAAGCTTAGAGAATAATATTATTCTATTATTCTAAAGGGTTTAGATTTTGAGCGTTCAGTTATAAATATAATTTCTCTATATGTAGAAGCAAATATACATACTCTTAAGTACAAAAGTACTTCGGTGGGTGACATTGACAGCTTAGTGATCCACAAAAACCTAACAAGATAAACTATTGGACTATGCCTTCAACATGAGATTACATAATATCGCTCGTTTCATCACTGGTGTATGTTAGCGTTATGTTAGTGTAAACCTGGGGTTTTTGTTTGCACCCCAGGCCCGCAAATTAATTCAACCTCCACTTGCTTGATGTCGAGATTCGGGTTCACGAAGTTGGAACCGCATTAAATTTTAAGAGATCGCGCGCTTGGCAGGTCGTATTTTCTGTCTGTGACGACGCCGGTAACTTACCGGGATTACAATAAAGGTCCTATATTCAACTCTGTCGAGGGACTGCATTAAAGCGATCTAAATACATCACTTATCGGCCGTTTTAGGCCTTTAGGTAAGAATCAGCTTTTGTTATCTCATACGTAATACTAGGCTTGCCACCTCTCCGGGTTTCAGTTAGTTATCACCGGGCGCCAGGTTAAATTACACAGGCCTACATTTTTTTTTCGTGATGAAGTGTTTCAAGTTTAATAGGTGTCCTGTAGTAAATGGGGTGTGCTGATCACGAATCTGTGCTTGTTTTTTTCCAGCACGCCAGGTTTTCAGATAGAGTATGTTTGAAATTTTTAATAGAAACTGCCAAAAATATTGAGAAAATATTTATTGAAACTATATTTAATAGAAAATTTCACTGCAAAATTGAGTTGTTCATTAAAAAAACAATGCAGTATTATCTACGTTAGACAATCGCTGTTTTTTTAAAAATAAAATCGTTCTCTTTCTCCCTCAAAACTGCGTTTTGTAGTTTTCCTTTTCCTTGTAGATTTTTGTGAGCGAGTCCCTCTTCAAGGTCCAGCTGTAATCAGCCATCATTCTAGTATCCCATCTTCCTTGGTAACGTCTCTCCATCTCCTTTATGTCTTGATGGAACCTCTCTCCCTGTTCCTCGCTGACAGCTCCAAGATTTTCGCGAAAAGAGTCAACGTAGGAATTCAGAAAATTAAGTTTGACGCTCATATTGCATCCCAGTTTTTTTATAATTTTCGACCATGTTGGCTACAATTTCTTTGTAGTTTGGAGACCTGTTGTTTCCAAAGAAACCGTCTATGACTTCTACGAAAGAACTCCATGATTCAGATTCATCCTGGGTCATTGTATAGGGTCTTCCTGAAAAAAAATAATATAACCTTTTTGTGTCTTAACGTAAAGTTTATAACCTGTAATTAAACATCCCACAGAGAAAACGTTTGGTTTTCATTGTAACTTATCAACAAACAACATACAATATCGTAAAACTTACACATTTTGTCACGTGACCGACGAAACGCTGTTATTGGCCGAGCGGCAGTGTGACGTCTTTGCGCATGTTGGCGATCGGGAGTCAGTGCATAAGGGATAGGAATCGTGGATTAATACGACTTAGAATCCAGTCTGACATAAAATAAGTTCTGATGGGTTAGTAAAGGGACAGCCAGATAATCTGATAGAAGTTCACGTGTTAATGGTTCCCGACTTTTTCTCAAAAAGTGAATTTTTCAACGTAGCCGAAACGCGTGGAGCTGTAAGAACAAATAAAATACTGTTTAAACTTTGCAATATATCCTACATCTCATACGAATTGGTAATGCTCATTTCAAAATTTGTAATTATTAATCATCTAATCAAATTTATATAATCAACAGTTTGCTACAAATATTGTTTCAACATGTTTTTTAGTTTTAACTAAACGTTTGTGTAAGAACATATTGTACAAAATCTCACAGTACTTTAAAAAAGTAATAATGATATGGAAGGTATTGTTTTAGAATGGAACCCACAAAACTATTTTGAGGTTATGTTATTACTAATGTATATATATAATCGGAAATCCTCTTGAATACCCATTACTAATGATGATAGTTAATTATATATATTTATCGAATTTCGTCGATAATTTATTGAAAAATTATGTACTTACATTAAAATGGTCTTCACAAAAATAGTGAGACGTCAAAGTGACACTCGCGGAATCACTTCGGACTTGTTGTAACCCCCTTTTCCGTATATCCCCTGTTGGGACGTTTATAAACAACTTATTTGGTTCGCATTTACTGCTGCTATCACATCCAGGCACAATGCAATACTTATTCGTCCTTTTTTTCGTAAAACCGACGTTTTCTTTCTGTCGCTCCATTGTAAGCAATGCTACAGCTGAGCGCCACGTGTGTTGTGACGTCACAGCAACATGGCGGGCTTTCGGGACTTTTTCAAACGCCGTTAATTTTAAAATCGTGTTTGCTAATTACAACGATTTGTCTCAGCACAAAAATTAGTGCCAAGGATGTTTTTAATGTGTCTAGAGTTCAGTTTCAAGGTTTTTGAAAAGTCGCGGAAGACCCTATTCTGGAACAATCTGTCCGATTTTAAGGTTCGAATTTGAGGGCCTACAAATGTTCCTTCTTTATGTTTAGCTTCAGAAAGTGCAGGAAATTTGTCGCACAGGTATTTAAATCAGTCACCTTGTTTATTTAAAGCTTTGACAAACTGCTTCATCAATCCTAACTATATGTGAAGGGGAGGCTAAAGAACTAATTTTGGGTCAACTAATGCATCACGCAGCAATTTTTTTTGTCCCGGTATAAGTCTTCCTCTGAGTGGCCAATCTTTCTTAACGTAATCTAAATTTCGTGCTCGAATGTCCCACTCGCACAAAAGACATGGATACTTTGTGAATCCAGACTGCTGACCCAAAAGCATGGATATTATTTTGAGGTCTCCACAGAGTTTCCAACAATATTCGCTATACTTTATTGTATTTAGCAACAGCTCAAGATTCTCATACGTTTCTTTGAGATGCACGGTGTGAGCAACAGGCACCGAGGCATAAGTATTACCATTGTGCAACAAGACACCCTTCAGACTTATCTTAGAAGAATCAATAAATAACCTCCATGATGTGGAATCGTAATTGTCAGCTTCCAGTTTCATGACTACTTCAGGAATATTATTACAATACACCAGTGAACCCTCTTGTGTAAGATTTGTTCAGCATCCTTCGATAGGCCCTAGTCTCTCACTAAGTCATTTAGTTCAGCTTGGATAAACTGTTGATGTTGGTCTATATCAGGATTGAATTCATCTCCATCGGTTTTTTCGTTTGAACTTTCATCTGATGATTGCTGTTGGATGGTGTGAAGAAAAGGTGGAGGAATGGGAATTCCTGGTCCATGAGGTACAGGTCGTTTAGCAGGCGGTAAATCAGGATACTGAATAGTATGTTTATTTTTCGAATAGAAACCCTTGACATCGCAGAAGCAAAAGCAACAGTCGTCTCCATGGTTTTTCTGTTCCCTCCATACCATAGGAATGCCAAAGGGTAAAGAGCTACGTGTACATTTTGTCCAATTTCTCAGTAGCTCGACACACTGAAAGCACACTTTGTGTGGAGCCCATGGTTTGTCCTGATCACCAAGCTTTACCCCGAAGTAAGCGTAATAAGCTTTCTTGATAAATTCTGTCATGTTTCTTTGATGCTTTGCTATCGTTAAATCACCACATAGGTAACAAAATATATCAGGACTGTTTTTGCACTTTCTTGATGACATTATGACGCACTAAACACTCAGAAAACAAAACACAACTCGATCCTACAAACAACTGATGCTAACTAACTATTTCGTAAACAACTACCCATGCCATCAAGTTGACCTTGACAGAAGCGAAAATGAAACAGTGTTGTCATTGAAATGAAATAAACATAATATTATACTAAAATATTTTCTATCGATGTATCAAGTATTTTAAAGAAATAATTTTAATGCAATTGAGGAAATATCATAAAGGTACTTCTTTGCTCTAGTATAAAATATCTCACAAGGTTGTTTTTAATTTTGTGGAAATTCTTGACGTGATGGGCTCAAACCAAATTCCCATTCAGAATCAACGCACCCGTATTAGCTAAGGACACTTATCAAATTCAAAACACCAAATATCATGTCGGCCTGTGTTATTATTTCTCCGGATTGTGTAAGTAAAATTAAATATGTACAAAATATGATAGAAATTCTATTCTATTGATTAGAATTGGAAAAGAACGAATGACCAGTGATAAACAAGAAGAACAATCAGGCATTTCAGAAACAACTAAAAAATATATACACTAAGACTATGAATGTACATTCAAAGATGAATAGTTACGAAGAGATGAATATTGTAAATGGCTAAAAAAATTGATAAAATTTCTGGAATGTGTCTATTGTGCAATATTAAATTCACGATAAAACATGATGGTGAAAAAGCGGTAAAAATTCATTTTAATAGCCAGAAACATTTGACTACAGTAAAATGTACTAACGAAAATCAAATAATAACGTGGGTTCTTCCATAAAGAAATTCACCTGATGATGTAAAAGTAGCAAGCATAGAATTATCACAAATTCACCACGGTTTAAAACATAATCACAGTTATTGCAGCATTGACTGTGGAATGAAAATCAATTAGTAATTATATTTGGAGTACACAATTCAAAACAAAAACATTGTGGCAGAACAAAGGCCAAAGCAATTGTTGAAAATATACTAGCACCTAAGTTTATTCAAGTAGTTCTTGACGAACTTGGAACAATAACGGAAAAGTAATTCCGTTTTCTTTGGTGAACTATGCATTCAACAGAGGCAACAACAAATGTTCCCAAAGTTCCCAAATGTTGCAGTTCAATACTTTCATTTAGAAAAGTGAATTCAAAATAGAATTATTGACTTTTATTAAGATCCCGACCAAAATTCTGAGGCAATTGAAACAAGATTATTGAATTGTTTTCAAGAATGTAAACTTGACTTATTAAATTTAAGTTCTTATTCTGCAGATAACGCACCTGTTAATTACGGCAAGAAGCAATCTGTATACAAGAAAGTAACGGCCGGTTCCATAATGGTATTAAAGTTTCCTTTAAACCGAAAAGGCGCCTTTAAGTACTGTAACGTGTTCCATAATTGATTTTTAAACGTCACTTTACGAAAAAGTGTATTTTATCATACGGAACAGAAGCAGACTTTAAAGTCGACTTTTCTATTACGTAAGATTTCCATAAAGGAGACTTTTCTGTGATATTACTGACCTTAATCCGAAAATTTTGAAATGTAGTTGTTATTGCCACGTAATACATAATACAGCCAGATACGCATGTAAGGCATTGTCTCTCGATGTTAGAAACTTGGTATTCAAAATGTATGCTGTATTTTCTATTAACTCTAAAAGAATTAAGGAACTAAACGAGTTCTTTGTTTTTTTGGAATTGGAATATGACAATATTATTCGACATGTGAGACCAAGATGGCCATCTCTATACATAAAGCTTTGGAAAACATTATTAATGCCTGGTCAGCGATAATAGTTATTTAAGCATTAAGAGAGGTAAGTATCTTTTACCAGTCGAGGTCGAATTTTCGCCCGTGCGACAGCGAGGGCTAGCAATAAAGACCGAGACTGGTCAAAACTTACCTCTCAAATTGCTTATAACTGTTTTCCACTCCTGAAGTTGGTTTAATTGTTTGTGTTTGATTAATTTATTTTCGCAAGATGAACAAAATGTCAGTGCTGCTTTGGTTGCTAAGACTATTTTTCAAACATAGTGTGAATGTCAGAAATTGCATTCGTTCAGTTGTAAAATGAATTTCAATGAAAATAAACAAGAAATGGCAATTGAAGAAGCTGCAGATGCTGCCTGTGCCTTTCTACTGCCGGAGAAGTCGAAGGGGTGTTATCAAAAGTGTTTTAAAGACAGGTGCCAGAGAAAGAACGCTATTGAAATTATGTTACTTACTTCCCTGAGGGAAGTAAGTGATTACTTACCTCCCGTTGCTCATAGTAAATTAGTTACCAAAGCTTTATCGGTAAGTGGGACTTGCTTCCACTAAATCAATGTTATAACAGTGTACTTACCATGCAGGGAGTGGAAAATAGTTATTTAAGCATTAAGAGAGGTAAGTATCTTTTATCAGTCGAGGTCGAGTTTGCGCCCGAGCGACAGCGAGGGCTAGCAATAAAGACCGAGACTGGTTAAAACTTACCTCTCAAATTGCTTATAACTGTTTTTCCACTCCTGAAGTTGGTTTAATTATTTGTTTTTGATTAATTTATTTTCACAACATGAACAAAATGACAGTACGGCTTTGGTTGCTAAGACTATTTTTCAAACAAAGTGTGAATGTCAGAAATTGCATTCGTTCAGTTGTAAAATGAATTCCAATGAAAATAAACAAGAAATGGCAATTGAAGAAGCTGCAGATGCTGCCTGTTCCTTCCTACTGCCGGAGAAGTCGAAGGGGTGTTATCAAAAGTGTTTTAAAGACTGGTGCCAGAGAAAGAACGCTATTGAAATTATTTTACTTACTTCCCTGAGGGAAGTAAGTGATTACTTACTTCCCGTTGCTCATAGTAACCAATGCTTTATCGGTAAGTGGTACTTACTTCCACTAAATCAATGTTATAACCGTGTACTTACATGCAGGGAGTGGAAAAAACTTTATTTTGTACAACTGGGCAAAGAAGATACCCACAAAATCATTTCTAAATTCGTGAAGGACAGTGAAGATGAGATTCGAAAGGATAGGAATAGTTTATCGTTAGCCGAATGTTATATTCACTTTGTGCGTCATTTTATGATACTTATGAATCAGCATATTTTACAGCTTGAAAATAAATCAGTAACAAGTTCTAAATTCCATGACATAATGTTATCTCTGAAAAATAAACTGGAGAATAGATTAGTAGATCAATTTTTCAGTAGTAAAGTGAATACAAGTTTAGATTACCCTGAACTACCTATGAAAAACAAAAATAAGTGACTAAAGCGGAAAATGTGTACATGAAGACTATTAATCACTTGGTTTTTATTTATTTAATCAGCCACCTTTTCGGTGTAAGGCTTTCTGTTACATCATACTATTTACATTATATTTATTCTGTTCGATAGTATTCCCTCCACTTCTTCCTATCTTTTGTCCGTTCCTTTAGCTCTTCCCAGGAACTCAATTTTCTCCGAGCCTCTTCTCTTATTGTGTTATTCCACTATTTTCGTGGTCTTCCTCTATGATTTCTCCCGGTTACTCTTGCCTCATATACTCTCCTGGTAATTCTTTCCTCGTTCATTCTGCAGATATGTCCAAACCATCTCATCTGTCCTTTTATGTTATCATTGATTGGTCTTATCTTTAGGTTATTTCTGTATGTCTCGTTTCTTATTCTGTCCCTTCTGGTCTTATTTTCAATTTTTCTGAGAAATCTCATTTCCATCGCGTTAGTCCTATTTTTTGCTTTCCCGTCACAGTTCACGAATCGCTGCTATACGTTAGTGTTGGTCTTATAACTTTTTTGACGATTTCTATTTTTGTATTGCTTGCTATTTCTTTCCTGTTGAAAAATGTATTTTTCAGCATATTAAAAATCTTTCCTGTTTTGCTTACTTTGCCGTCTATTTCTTTTTCTATTTTTCCGAAACTCTGTATTATTGTCTCTAGATATATGTAGTGTTCAACTTGTTCTAACTTCTTTCCTTGTAACTTTATTTCGTGTTTTTCCTTCTCCTTAGTTACTATCATGGTCTTCGTTTTGTCAAGGTTTATCCTCATGTTAACTTCCGTTAGTTCTTTGTGCAATATTTCCATGTTGTGTTGAAGGTCCTCCTCTGTTTCTGAAATTATAGCTTTTTTTTTGCTTTTTTCATTGACTTGTCCAGTACTATTGTAAATAGCAATGGGCTCAGCATGAGAAAGCACATCAACAAGAAAGGTGAAGTATTGAAGAGGAAAAATGGAGAAGGGCAATTTTCAGTTGCAAATTGGAATCAATAATTTATTAATAAAAGTTCATCTTTGTTTTAAAAACCAAATTCTACTTTATTTCAGTCACGATACTTTTTTACTTAACACGAAAATCTGTGTGCACAAAGCGTAAGTAATCCTCTAAAACCTTAAGTTTATTTAAAACAAATAAATATTTGTAGGTACTCTAAAGAATCCGCTAAAAGTTGAAAAGATGTGATAGCGAATTGTTTGCTTTCAACTTAAGATGAAATAATTTATAAAGTAATGACAAACATTATTATCAAAATTTAAACTAAAAACTTAAACTTAACTAAACTGTGATTAAAAATTCAAATTCATAACTTACAAGAGCAAAAGACCATATAATGTCAATTGTCAATTTTAAGCATTCTTCTCGAATTTTTCAATAAAATGTCAGCCGCTGTCAAGATGTCAAGAACGACAACGACGATGACGTTATACAATAAACATATGCGAGGTTTATTCAAAAAGACCGAACTTTTAAAATTGTGTACGAACGTTGTACAGTTTGAGTATACCTGCCATGTTACATCTAGCGGCATTCTTTGGACACAAATCGAGGCCTGGCATGTTGTTGTAGATTGATAATTTATCGAATTATAAAAATTTATGATCAATTATTTTAATGCTTAACTGAGGATCTAATACCAAGAGGTTCTAAGACCAAGATGATTTAAGACTAAGAGGATCTAAGTAAAGACACGCAGTCAGCGCTCTGCGAAGTAGTGAGAAAGTGATGATGAAGTACTATGTGGAGCAACATTGTAAAATGTTGCTTTCACATCGGTAAATCTTATTCTGAAACGTGGCAGGATCACTCGTCTCTACTCGTCAGCCTATTTTTGGCCTTTTTTGTAAATGTTCAATTGTTGTAATATGTGTTCAATATGTATGTTAAATGTAGTGGTCTGCTTCTGTAGAGGCGAAATAAAGCATTATCTATTTTTTGGTAAATAAAGGAACGTTCTTCCTCATCCTCCTTACTCTTCAGATATGGCTCCAGCACCTATTTCCCAAACTAAAAATCAGTTTAAAGGGCGTCGTTTTCAAAGTATAGAAGAAATTCAAAAGAAATCGCTGACACCGCTACAAGACATCACACCAAACGAGTTCCAGGAAGCAAACGAACAATGCAAGAAAGACTGAGTACTTTGAAGGAGACAAACATTTGTAAAGTTGAAAGTATAATATACTCTAATTTTTCTAAACTGGCTATGTTCTTTTTGCTCTTTTTGCTATGTGATGAGGTTTTTTCGTACCTACGTGATTGTTTTCGAGAATATGCACAACAATAGTTTAAGAATCGAAATTTATCTGAGGATAATTTGTTACATAACACTGACACGGTGGTTATAAATAGGTAATTGGTATATTAACCGCGGACACGGTTATATGCCAATCATGTAATAAATCATGTTATGTTGGCAGCCATTTTTAAATACCCAGGACAGCTGGCAACCTTGTAAAATTGTGTCATCATTATTAGGATTATTATTTTGATGACGTGATCGCCAGTTTAGAAAAAATAGAGTATAATAAACTTTTTTATGACGAAAGTTCAGTCTACTTTTGAACAAACCTCGTATGGCGATATTTTGATTGAAGATTTCTTTGAAATGTGAAATCCTTGAAGATTGCAATTAACGTTTTTATCGCCGATACATTAAATGTATAATTTTAGAGGCACTTAATAGTCTATGCACTAGCATCTTCTTAAATTGATATTAAACAAACATTTGCAATCGAATAATGGCGCAACCATGCAACCACGCTACCATGTAACCACGCAACTATGCAAACAATCATAGAAAGTGTGCCTCAAATTGTTGCTCAATGAATCAATGTAAATTAGTCTCGAAGGGTCTGTTAATATAATGTATTAGTGGCACTTTCCAAGTTTCCGTATGACCCAATATTTTAAACAATCATGATAAGTGTGCATTAAATTGTCGTTCAATGAAACTTATGTCACAACCAGGCAACTATGCAACCTTACAACCATGCAACTATTCAATTATCAATTTAATCAATTATCTTGATTCGTTTTGGAGATACACATGCAGCTGGACATTTTTGAGATATGGTCTTAATTGATTCGATCTGTTCCTATTAATAGTTTCGACATTTCCGGTTCTGCCTCATTAACAAACGTTGGTCTCTTAGGTAATATTTCCTATCGGAAGAGCTGGATGATGCACACCCCTGGGAAAATATTTTAATTACGCAAATTAATTGTACTTTTTAACTCGAGTGTGTTCACCAAAAAGAGCTTAATTCCTGAGCTTTGTTGGGTGGCACGTGGCATGCAGGCGACACAAGGGTGGATCTTCCGATCCATAATGGATCGGATTACGATCACCATCAGGGCGCGTCATTTTTGTTAAATTAGCAGTAGGTGCGATGAAAATGCAAATAGACTATGACATAAGAATTAAATGACGTATATCTTTTTATAAACCATGAATTGTCTTATTTAATTTATTAATGTGAACTGATACTGGAATAGAATACGTTATTTCTATTGTTAGTATAAATTCATATTGTACATACACATGCTCGTACATTATACATACAAATACAATAATTAAGATAGAGTAGATATATACTATGGCTAAAAACATTTGTTAATGTTTTAATGCGTGTCCAGTATAACAATAATTCATAAATGTAGCTTGTATGTCAGTCATATAATTAATACCCTCTGTTGTTAATTTAGGGAGGCATTTTGATGGCAGAATAGTATGCACTTTCTTCGTATGTGGTACAGTAGTGTATTATAATGCTAGATGTTTAATCATGCCTTGTGCTATAATTGCTAGTCAATAAATTTATTTCAAAGCAAGTTTTATATTTCTGTAATTTGATTCGTTGTGAAACATGTTTGTGTGATTTTTTGTATTTCATCTGGAACCCTATAAACTTTTAACCAACGACTTGCTTGAGATACCCTGTATATCTATAATAGAAAAATAAAAATTGATTTTGAAATCTTGTTCGTCATTTAATTCATTCAAAAATTGACGAGGTTTGTTTCTTATACGACTTTGATAGAATTAGGGGTTAACGTCAATAACTTCAGCAAGGTTTACAGCATCACTAATATATGTCAAAACTAAGATTATTTATTTTTTCACTAAAAAACTTTTTAAATAATCCAGTGCCGTAGTGCAGTAGTACGTTGTGCCTAGTTATTGACGAACAAACAAATTTAAATGATTTTAAACTGGCAAATAATGTATTGTGCCAAGTGTCTTGTACTCAAGTCTCGACTTTGATTGTCATTTAAATTAATTAAACTATCATTGATTTTTTTTGAAATTTTATTGCAAAGGTCTTACAGTGTTAATGAAACTTGACCACCGAGTCTCACTTAGAGTGTCACATCTATAAGGAGAAGCTAAGAAATACTTATATAATTCTTGAATTATATCGAAAAATCTAACAGTTTTCATTAATTGCACAGCTAAAGAATGCTTTGATAACATTAATAAAAATATGAAAGAAAATCAGCAAATAAAACGGAAATGAGTAATAAAAACAAAACCAAAAAGAAAAAGAAAGGGGATATATACAACAACAAAACAAATATATTGATAGGAAAGAGCAAAAGACAAATATGGAAATTGGGAGCATGGAATATAAGAGGTATAAAAGGTAAAGAAAAGGAGCTGGAAGACGAGTTTGAGAAGGCAAACATATTAGCAATAATAGAGACAAAGAAAAAGGGAGTCACCTCAAGTGTCAAGGTGTCAAGGTGTCAAGGTGTCAAGGTACGGTCATACCTTATGCTTTAGTGGAGTAGAAGAATGCAAAGGGGCAGCTGCAGGAGTAGGATTGATAATACATAAGAAATTGAGCCAAAATATTGACTACTGGAAAGCATGGTCGGAAAGAATAATGTCAATAATACTGAATTGCAGACAAAATATGAAAATAAATATTGTTGTGACATATTGACCTAATGACGACGACTTAGTGGAAAACAGAAAGAAGTTTTGGGATAAATTAGGAGAAAAAATAGAAAACCTAAAAGGAGAAATTTATGTTGCCGGAGATTTTAAATGTAGAGTAGGCAGAGGTGATAACATATTCAACGGAATAATAGGTAAATATGGCAAAAACGTAAGGAATGATAACGAGAAGAGAATGCTAGACTTCTGTTTAATAGAGGACCTTATTATAACACATACATTCTACAACCACAAAGAAATACATACACATACGAGAGAAGAAAGGGCAAGGAACAAATAATCAGTTATCGACTATATTTTAATAGATATAGAACATCGATAGTAACATAATCAATACAAAGGTTAGCAGAGGATTCGAAATTAATAGCGACCACTACCTATTGATATCAAAAATGAAAGAAAACACAGTAGAAGTAGACGACAGATATGAGAAATAAATAAAGAAAGAAAGAGAGACGACGAAACTATACAAATTGAGACAGGAAGAAGTAGCCAAAGAGTACACAAAAATGGTGACAGAGTTGATAACGCAAACAAAGAGAATACAGGAGATGGACAATATAAAGTTATGGGAAACAATAAGAAACATTATGAGAGAGGCAGCGAAATTAACATGTGGAATAATGAGGAAAACAAACAAGAAGAAACAAACGAGATGGCGGACAGAAGAAATTAAAGAGAAAATTAAATATAAAAAGCAGGCCTGGAAGCAATACCTGAATGATATATCAGACGCAAAATATGACCGGTATAAGGAAATCAGAGAGAAAGTCAAAGAAGTAGTACTAAAAGTGAAACAAAAGTCTTGGAAAGAATTTGGAGAAAGAATGGAAAGAAATATCAGAGAAAACCAGTAGTTGTTCTATAATGTTATCAAGAGCTCCGGAAAAGAAACAAAAACAGACAGACATAGTAATTAAGAGCCTGAAAAAGGGAAAAGCGGCAGGAAAGGACCAAATAACAGCAGAAATGATGAACACCATCGGCGAAGAAGCGAAGACACTACTATTAAAAGCATATAATGGAGTATGAGAAGAAGAGCGGATAGCGGACGACTGGAGGACCGCACTTGTGGTACCAATATACAAAAAAGCGCAGAAAATAATGTAGTAACTATAGAGGCATCAATCTAATAAGTACTGGAATGAAAATATTAGAGAAGATTACAGAAAACAAAATAAGGACAACAGTAGAAACGACATTACACGAGGCACAAAGTGATTTTCGAAAAGGGAGGAGTATACAAGACCACATTTTCACAATTAAACAGATCATAGAGAAGAAACACAAACAACATAAAAAAGTATACATGGGCTTCATAGACATACAAAATACGCATTTGATACGGTCAACAGAAAGAAACTTTGGAACATATTGGAAGAAAGAGGTTTGAGCGCGAAAATCATAAACATTATCAAAATGATATACGAAAACAACAACAATATAACAGTGTACAACAACAACGAATCAAAGTGCTTTAAGACCAAAGACGGGCCGAGACAAGGAAGAAGCCTAAGTCCGATTTTATTTATCATCTACATGGACGAGATAATAAGAAAATACCAAACGGGAACAAGAGAAATGGAAATTGGGTACAGAAGAATGCGGAACATCAGTGTGAAAGAAGGAGCGTTCGCAGACGACGTTGTATTACTGGCGAATAAAGAAACAAAATTACAAAAGAACTTAGAGATATGGGAAGAGATACTTAAAAAGTACCAAATGGAAATAAATACGGATAAAACTAAAGTAATGGTAGTAGGTGGTATGGAAGCGATGAACATCAAATTAAAAGACACCAAAATTGAACAAGTGGAGGAAATTAAATACTTGGGGGTAGTATTCAAGAGTAAAGGGGAACAAGTGATTGAGATTGAGAAGAGGATTCAGAAGGCTACCCGTACTTACCATGAACTGAACAAAACCATCCTATACAAGGCACTGCTAATACCAGTATTAACTTTTGGATGTGAGACGTGGAATCTGAAAAAGAGAGAGAAGGAAAGAATACAAGCTGTGGAAATGAAATAGCTGAGAAGAACGAAAGGGGTAACAAAATTCGACAAGATCAGAAGCTTAGTAATAAGAAATAAACTAGAAATAGAATCGACCCGGGAATTTATTGAAAAGAGACAGGTAGGATGGTCGGGTCACATGCACAGGATGAAAGAAGATATACAACCAAAACTTGTGTGGGAAGCAAAATGCAAGAAGACCGGACGAGGTAGACCAAAGAAAACCTGGGACGACACGATTAAAGAGATATTAACAAAACGAGGACTAACAACGATACAGGCAAAGAACATGACAAACGACCGAAAGAAATGGAACAAATTTATAGAAAACTAATGGAAAGAAGAAAATGAGAAATGTAAAGAAAAGCACCTACACATATATACACATATATATATATATATACAGGGTGGAAACTTTAACTGGAATAAAATTCATAACTTCGATATAGGCGATTTTTGCAAAAAATCCCGAAACACGCTAAGTATTGTTTTTTCTTGCCCTCATTTCTATGTATATGCTGCTTGTTTATCTGTTCCCGGAAAAGCGCAGCCACCTCTGACTTTTTTTTTTCAAATGGAAAGGTATGTCAAGTGACACCTCGTTTGAAAGGTCTCTGCGCAAGTAATACAACACACTATTTATTTCTTGAATATTTACAAATCCCACGTGATAAAAAAACCCACTTTTATAACTTGAATACTATTTAATGCAACAAATGTTCAAAATGGGCACCGTTTCTTTCTTGGCAAAGAGAAAATCGATGATAACATGCATCTCTAATGTTTTGTAACATTTCTGGTGTGACTTGCCGTATTTCATGCCTTATAGTTAGTTATAAAAGTGTTTTTTTTTTGTCACGTGGGATTTGTAAATATTCAAGAAATAAATAGTGTGTTGTATTACTTGCAAAGAGACCTTTCAAATGAGGTGCCACTTGACATACCTTTCCATTTGAAAAAAAAAAGTCGGAGGTGGCTGGGCTCTTCCGGGAACAGATAAACAAGCAGCATATACATAGAAATGAGGGCAAGAAAAAACAATACTTAGCGTGTTTCGGGATTTTTTGCAAAAAGCGCCTATATCGAAGTTATGAATTTTATTCCAGTTAAAGTTTCCACCCTGTATATATATATATATATATATATATATATATATATATATATATATATATATATATGGTCATGTAAACGTTCTCTTGTTGTAAGCAAATTTTGTTTTAATTAACTTTGAAGCTGAATACAGGCTAAACCAAACGCATTTGTATATAGATAAGTTGTAATAAATCGTCTTTTTATCCCAGTAATCTGTGGTTAAGCCATGTCCACGTAATTCAGAGACACCCTGTGTATCGGTTACTGGAATGACTATTTGAATAACCGATTATTTTATGTAAATGTTATGGAGTTGTAATATGAATGTAAGGGGTGCGATGAGAAAATATTGGTATAGGTAAAAATACTGGTATTGGCGAGCTTCTACAGGTCTTCTACGCAAGGCGTAGGTTAATGTTTTAGACAATTATAATTTATTGCGATCGTTACTGTCGTCACGTTTATTCCTGTACATGCAAGAAAGGTGATCACCGATGCTTCCAGACGGGCTGACCCCGTCTTCGGATGCGCAACGGCGATCCTCGGAGGCACTAGGTGCTGTTATTAACATCGACGCGGAGGGACGTCGCCCCGGCGCCGTCACCTAGCGGTAGTTCACTTCTTGGAGCACCGTGCTCGCACCCATAACACGAAGAAGACTAAGAGCTGCCCGTCTGGCTGGAGCTGGGCGGCCCGGCGTTCCGGGTAAGGCGCCTCGAAATAACAGTCCTCCGATGATATTTACATATAATAAAAATGTACACACCGCCGAGCGTGCAGACGTACCCAACGGCCGCATTAATAAGACACCTATAAGCTCATCTATTCAGGCTTGAGATAATAACATACGCGCTCTCGTATGCCGGAAGAGCTATCACTGGTACTGACGCGGCGCGAGGCAACAGTGTTCAGAAGGAGGTTGCTGGTTAAACGAGCCGCGGGCCTTGAGGAAGTGGTGATTACTTCACACCTGTAACTCGCATAGTAAAATTACACTTCAATGGGATTCAAAATTGTGCAGGTCAATGCAAGGAGCTTTAGTACAATTCAGGAGGCAGCAGTAAGATACAGTAACTTTGTAGGTTCGAGATCAAATTCCGGTTAATTTAACCGGCAAGCTTTCGCCATCTGACTACAAATGACACCTTATGAGAAATCACACTTTTCTCCACATTGATATACGTGTACGAGATATGATCAAAAAAATCGTGCAATTTTTGAAATTCAGGCGCTACATTTGTCGGATTGATAAACTTTTTTGTTGATATGTTGGTTAACCTGTCTTTGATGATCCTATCAAATGGCAGCCATATTTTATGTGTATTTTAGATTTGACAGCCAATTAAAGATGTTGTGTTTCTGTATATTCGGTGATCTGTTTATTTTACACAATAAGGGATCAAAGAATATGCATTAAATTTTGTGAAAACAATAAAATGAAGTACTTTAAAGTAGTGGAAATGTTGCAGAAATCATTTGGTGAATCGAATATGAATAAACTAATCAACAGAAATTGATTAAGAAGAAATCAACGAAAAATTCTTGACAACCGTCTAATTACAATTAGAGAGGTTATTAAAGAAGTTTGTATATGGTATAGTTCATGCGACGTAATGTTCACCAATGTATTGGGCAAGTGCATGAAAATTTGTTCCGAAATCATTAAATTTTAAACCAAAAATACATCGTAAAACAGTCAACAGGAAATGATAGATGATGTCGCCAATGACTCAACATTGCAACATTGCAACAAAGAGACAAAAAAAAAACAATGAAAGGAAAACATTTTACGACCATTGAAGAAATAAAAACAAAATACTGAGCCATACACAAAAATCTTCGTTGTAGAAATGTTTTGAAGACCGGAAAAAACGGTAGCATAAGAGCATTATATCCGATGGGGACTATTTTGTACGAAACAAAAATTGTGGAATATGTAAAATTAACCAGACTTTGCATGGACCAAAACGCGATCTCCTTCAATAACGTTTGTTATAAATAAACTTTCGGCACAGCCATGGGTAATCCGTTGTCCCCTTTTTAGGTCTTATTTATTCTTAAATCATTTAGAAAATGAGCTTAAATAAGAATATGCAAGCTTTACCAGAGAACAACTTAAAGTTCGGACGATACCCATTTTAACAATAACTTACAGATTATTTTGTTAAAAGTTGCTACTTACTTATTATATTTATGATCACATAAAAATGCATTATTAAGCACCACTTTATGCCCAAAAAATAAATAATATTTGTCTATATGTACCTCTTTAAGAAGAAAAAAATGAAAACCTGAACCAATTTTACTGGCAACTTAATGTTCGGACGTCTCCTTTTTTAATTTTTTTTTGGGTTAATACTATTAAAATGATAGTTATTAATGTGATAATCGTCGATTTACTGTTTTCTTTTATGCGTGTTCATGAAATTGAGTCGTGGTAAAAGAGTCGAAACAGTACAATGAAGGAAAAAGCTTGAAGACCATCGGCGATAATTTGAATGTACCGAAGTCAACGGTAGGAGATATTATAGAAGGCTATGGAGATAGAGCCAGATACAAAATTTGGGGTAAAAGTTCCGGTCAACCCAGTAAAATAACAGGTAGAAAGAAGAAGCATCTTGTGAAAATATGTAAAAGTCAGCGAAGAGTCAGTGTAAGGGAGATAACGGCCTATTTAATGGGGAAACGGGGGCAAATATTTCACGAGAATATTGTTGGCAATGGATCCATAAGTCAGGGCTCAGTTTTTATAAGGCACATAATAGATGATATATTAAATAACATTACTTTGTTTCATTCACTTTATTTTATTTTATTGAAACCTAAAGAAAACCATCGGTTAACAAAAAACAGAAAAACAATTGTATAGATTGGGCTAAGTTTCAATTGTCTTGGACAGTAGAAGACTGGTCCAAACTCATATTTAGCGATGAATCCAAATTCCACAGCTCCGTAGGTGATTGCAGAAAAAGTGAGTGTGAAGTTTCCAAAAGGGATGTTGATTTAAGTGTGTACGTCTGGAAAAGGTTTGAGAAAAATGGAAACAATAGATGGTAAAATTAATGCTCTTAAATATCAAACAATTCTGAATAATGGTCTAATTCCCAGCGTACATAAGCTCTGTCCAGATTGGAATTTCATATTCCAGCAAGATGGTACATCAAGACATACAGCTTAGACGACAAAAAATGGTTTTCAGATCACGGAATGAAAGTACGGTCTTAGCCCTCAAACAGTCCGGACTTAAATATTATTGAGACCTTGTGGCAACATGAAAAGTCACTTGATGAACAAATTCTCAACTAAACGTACATGCTTTGGAGACAAAACTGACATGAATATGAAGATCTTTCACGCCAAATTACTACAAGTTTTTGTTGGAAACCATGCTAGCTAGAATACGAGCGCCCATAAAGGCGAAAGGTAAAGTGACACCGTATTAATAATTTAAACGTTCGTCGGCCGAACATTAAGTTGTCAATAGAATTTGTTTCTTTTTAAAAATGTTTTGTATCTTACAAATATTTTTTCAACAAAATCGTCCCTTAATAAAGTAGCATTCCGAAGTCTTGAATAAAAAAAATATAAACAATTTCCAGAACAACAATCAGTAAATATATATACAAATTGGTGCCGTCCGAACATTAACAACATTAAGTTGTTAGGGCTCGTAGCTATGTCGACGACATATTGGCAGTGATCGGCCCAGTGTCCCAAAAAAGTGTGACGTCATGATGATGTATATTTTTACATTGCATTGTATATTTATTGTTCCTTATTTGGGTAGCCTTTATGGATGCCTACATACCCATAAAATTTTATTAAAATCGGTGCTGTGATTTTAGCACTAAAAAATAAAAACTGAAAAAAAACAGTTTTTTTAGCATTGGTTAAGAAAATTAATAAGAGATAAAAATATGCCTTGTTAATAAAACCATACACGGTACTCATTAAATAAGGTTTGTCAGTTGCGTTAACCAAGTTTTATTGATATGCATTATACAGAGTGTCCAAAATTTAGTGTCAAACTTTTCAAACTTCAGAGCACTTTATTTTTCTTATTTTAAATTGGTGCCCCTGTATATTTTTGTTATTCATGTGGAATTAAAAGACAAACATTTTTCCTAATTACAACTCTATCGAAATTCCTAACACATTAAAAGTTATGTGCAGAAAACTCTATTGATCAACAATTCCAATGGCCATTTTAATTAATTAAAATCGAAGGTGGGTGTGAAAAACAATTTATTGACATTAAAGTTTAACAAAGTGACAAGAGCCAATGTTGACTGTAGTAATATAAAAGTTTAAAACTTTTTTAGCAAAGGTCTGTATACCCAAGATACCTAAATTATTTTTTATTCGATTGCATCATAAGGTAGTATTTTTCGGTATGAAAATCTAGACGAAAACAACATCATTTTGTGAAAAACCATGGTTGCTAGGTATTTTTCGTCCTAAGTCGAAAAATATTTTTCGGCAGCAAAAATAACAAAGTCAATGGTTTATTAATTTATCGCATAACATAGCTCTTACCATAGAATAGTGTGAGAACATACAATCGAAGATTTCATTTGTTGAAACAAATTTGAGAAATATGTCAGTAAAACATTCTCAAACGAGTTTTCTACAAATATCTTTTAATGTGTTAGGAATTGAGATAGGGTTGTAATTAGGAAAAATGTTTGTCTTTTAATTCCGCATGGAATTACAATAAAAATATACTGGGGTTCCAATTTAAAATAAGAAAAATAAAGTGCTTTAAAGTTTGAAAAGTTTAACACTAAATTTTGGACACTCTGTATAATGCATATCTATAAAACTTGGTTAACACAACTGTCAGACCTTATTTAATGAGTAACTTGTATGGTTTAATGAACGAGGCACTATTTTTATCCCTTATTAATTTTCTTAACCAATGGTGCAAAACTGATTTTTTTCAGTTTTTATTTTTTTGCGCAAATATCACTGAACCGATTTCAATAAAATGTTACGGCTATGTAGGCATCCGTAAAGGGCACCCAAATAAGCAACAAAAAATGTACCTGCAATCTAAAAATATACATCATGATGACGTCACACTTTTTTGGGACACCCTGTATAATCCAAAATATTTTCCTGAAATACACTACAGAATGTAAATAAAGTCTGCAAAATATCAAAATCGTAAATCAATCAGTAACTAAGCTATAGAAGACGGGATGTGAAATGACGGACCCTGTATACAAGCGAATTCGGCCACATACAATAAATACAAAATGTCTGTTCTTAACAGCTAATTTCAATATCAAACTTTAATATACAGGGTGTTAATACTAAGTTGTAATACGCGAAAATGGCAGTTAGAACACTTTGAATCAAACAACATTTTTTAGTTCCAATTTTTGAATTGGAGCCCAAGTCCAAAGTTATTGGCGATTTTTGTTTTTCGAAAAATCGTCATTACTCCCTCTCTTGAGGAATATTTAAAAAAAAATGCCTTCAGCATTTGCTTTCGGTTCTCTAAAACATTTGTATTTAAAATTATTTTCTATTTTATCAAATAACAAAATGGCGACCGATACAAAATTTCAAAACAAGATATTTTGAAAAGCATTCGATCGATTTTTAAAATTTAAACATTTATAAAATCCTTAAACTATCTTATAACATTTGTCTGAAACATTTTTTTTATCTGCCCAAAAAAAAGTTTTTATTCAAATTGAATTACAAGATAAATTTTAACAAACTGCAAAAATCATTTAAAACAAAGTAGGCTTGCTGCCATTTAACAATGAAACAAAAGCCTAATAATAAACGCGTACTTCAAAGTTGAGGCTCGCGTTTTTCATCTTGAAAAGTTTATGTTATGTTTATCATTTGTATGCGTATTTTGCATAATTTCCTATTCTTTAATAATTTAATTATTCCTTAAAATACGGGAGTAATGACGATTTTTCGAAAAACAAAACAAAACGCCAATTACTATGAACTTTGACTGCAATTCAAAAATTTGAACTCAGAAAAGTCGTTTGTTTCAATGAGTTCTAACTGTCATTTTCATGTATTACACCTTAGTATTTACACCCTGTATACGTAAAGTTGGACAAATGAATAGGACGAAATTGTCACAAAAATGTATAACAAATATAAATCGAAAGAACATTTACAAAAAATCAGTAGTTTGAATGACTACACTATCCGATGAAATAAGCGTTACACAAGAATAACTTTTAGTCCAAATAGTTCCAACCAGTTCAGAAATTTATTTAAAAAAATTCACTCAACTCCCGCTTTCTCAAACAATAATACACTAAAATTGTTGCTCCCTAGTGTACTAGATAAAGAACCGAATTTACACAAATCGGGTATAGGTATATAAAATTCAATGTCAGATTGTAATAGTATATAACGGTATTAGGCCGATATGGGTTACATTACAGACGAGGTTGAGATTTTATAATCAACCGAGTCTGTTATATCCATGTCGGCCCTATGTTGTTTTATAGTTTTTTTCGTGATACTAAAATAAAAAGGATTAAATTTTACGAAATTATTTTCATAAATCATAATGACATATTTCAAGTATGCTGTGATGGTTGTATAGTAATGCTTGTGAACACCAAAATAAATAAAGTGGTGAAAGTGTTTCTCCTGAATGTTATCAAGAAATTCTGAATGAAGCGGCTGCAGCGAGTCGAGAGTTACTGCCAGCGAAGACCAAAAGTAGATACGAAAAAATATACGAAGAACTTTCCGAATCGAGTAAAAGCAGGAAAGTTGAAGGTGCTAACGAAGACATTTTACTATGCTATGTATCCTCACTATCAACAAATTTTGCCCCAAATAAAAAACATTGTTGTGATAGTATTGTTGTTAAAAAATTTAACGGCAGTGGCTGATATCAGTTAAATAACAACCATGGAGACAGTACCGATAATTTGTAATTACAATTAAGTATCACGAAAAGATTTACGATAGGGCAGACGAAACGCCACTTAGTTACTAGATATAAAGAATACATGCATCATGCAAAAACACATTGTGTAGACAAATCCGCAGTGGGTGCACATTATTTTAATACTAGGGTTATGAAACCCTAGTTCATGGTTGCCTTAATTACATTAGCAAAATATTCGACAGTGTTGGAATCAGTAGTTACCGCCTTGCAAGCAAGGATTTGATCCAGGAGACCATGGATTTGATTGTGGTGTGAGAAGACATTACAATCATTCTTGATGTTCTCAAAAAAGACTGCCAAAAATCAGATCGAATCACTGACATGCACATGAACATCGAAAAAGCACATCGAATCACTTCGAATTACTCAAAAAGTACATTTCCATGGAACTGGAAATTAAAATGTTCCATGTTTTGCTCAAAATCACAAACACAGCAGCAATCCTCCATCAGACAATCATAATGAATACGTTCGACGTTCACAGATTATGCCATATCTTGATTCACTTACGTCGTTAAATATTCGATTTTTCCGAGAACATGCCACAGCTTTCGCATTAACAAAACTGCATCCTTTATACATGATGAAAACTAGTTTTAGAGACTTGAAGAAAAAACCAACGCAGAAATGTTTAAAGATTTTAATAATTAGGATGACGTCACTAGGGAACTTGGCATAATTTGTGATAAAGAATGATTTACCTGAAAACAAATTAAAGGATCTAGAAGTCCCTGATCTGCTCAACGAAAGCAAAATATTTCTTCTACGCCATGAGAAATTCACTCTTAATTTTAACCACTATTCCATGTACTATGGCGACCGTCGAGTGATCCTACAGTACGCTTCGAGGACTGAAGACCTGGCTTAGGAGCACTAAAGAAGAGGAAAGACTGACTGGATTAGGCCTGATGAGTGTGTATTGAAATATTTGTTACAGACCCGTGAAATGATGGAATAGAATGTAATAGATAAATTTGCAGCAAATCCGAGATTAATTAATAAAGTAAAATATAAAAATTTAACTAAGTACATTTTAAGTAGTAACATTAGTCATAAAAATTAAAACAGTTTCTCGATAGTTTCTCGATAATATGATCTGCCCCTCCAGTATTTTATATCCTGGGTACACCCTTCATAAGAATTAAGACAGTTTCTTGGTAGCTTTCATTTCCCTCTCCTTTCCTTGAAACTTATATGATTTGCCCCCTATAGTATTATAGATCATGGGTACATCCTTGTAGGTACAGTTATATGAAGGAAGTTATAATGCCCGATATGTACTTGCTGCGGGAAGAGAAATTCATCGAGATTCAACTCGGCATCTGCGGCATAACAAATATTGGCCATTAGCACGCTTTCATGCCCCTCCGATGGTAATTACAGATCGACGCACAAACACGGTATCCGGCGAGTAATTTGATGTAATGTGGTCTGCAATGCGGTCTGGCGACGTTTACAAAGTGATAGAGTCTAGAGACGACGAGTGAGTTCAGAGTCTGCGGCAGGGGCCACGGCCCTCATCGCGAGGCGTCATTAGCAGTGACTGATGTGTCAATAATAACTGCTGATGGAAATTCATGCGCTGCCGGCTAGCTAATTGACAACAGTACTCCTCCACACCTCATTAAAATGGAAATTCATTAAAATTTCTATAAGAAGCGTTATCTTTCAAGTTGCCAATGTGAAATTCAAACTGATACAGTCTATCTGAACATGGTATCTGGCTGAACGATTTGTTTGAATACAAATTTTAAGTTACGAAGCTAATTAAGAAGCTTTAAGCAAAGTTTCGTGAAACATGTTCTAGAAGTCTCAGAAAACACAATGCTAGCATAATTTTAGCATTTATTATTTTTTTAAGTCCAAGGTACTTAAATCTAAATAAATGTTCAATTTTTAAATCAAGCTGGTATATCGAGTATAACATAGATATCTCAAATTCGAAAAGAAGGGCTTTTTTAAAAATGAAAAATGATGGTTATAAGCCCAATTAACGAAATGTTTTCACAAGCGAACAGATCTATAAATTTTTGGAGAAGCCGGATGACAAAATTTTTCTTAAAATGTGTTTTAATAGTAGGAATTGCAGCAGCATGCCGCCTGCAAGAATTGCGAAATTTGAGGATGGAAAATGTGATAGAGTTGATCAATTTCGTCATTATTAACATACTAGACCCAAATAACTGTATATGTTGCAGACTTATCAAATCCTGAGTTTACGACTCACTTTGTTTTGTGATTTATTATATTTGAATGTGCTTCTCCTAATTTTTAATCTCTTTAGTTACCAAATTGTACTTTTACGACTACCGCCTTTAATAGCATTATTGCCCTGCTCTATGAATCTGGGAAGCCCACTTACAAAGCTTTAAGCGGCATTTCCATTACTTTGATGAGGTGTACTTCTTAGAATAAGCTATTCGCCTGAGTCGGGGTTTCTCGACCTAGTACAGCCGGGCAGTAATGAACGCACCCCACTATGTTTTCCTTTCTTAGATTAAGCCTTATTTTGTATTATTTTTGTGATAGCAAGTAAGTTGGTCTTTGCACTTAAATACGAGGGCTGTTTGACGGAAGAGTGACTTTTCAAAGGTTGGTAACACTTTCGCTATACTGATTATGTTGCTGGCTCCTGAGGTCTTTCGGAGGTCTGCTGTCAAAATTTGGCACCAATCTGACAGCTAGATTATGTTTTATACTTATTTAAAGAAAACTGTTTTTGTTGTTGTGTAAATATGGAGAAAAAATAATTTCGAGTGTTGATTAAACATTATTTTCTACGTGAAAAAACAATTAAAGGAACCGAGGAAAAGTTACGTAAATATTATCCAGAATCTGCTCCGTCCCATGGAATGATTTGTAAGTGGTTTCTGCTTTTAAAAGTGGCCATATGAGCACGGTTGATGCAGATCGTCCGAAACCATAATTTACTGTAACTACTCCAGAAATGGTTAATAAACTCTATGGCCTTGTAATTGGCAATCGTCGAATAAAAGTTCGTGAGATAGCTAATGAAGTAAACATCTCAATCGAACGGGTATACAATATTTTGCATGAAAATTTCAATAAGAAAAAGCTATCCGCGAGATGGTTGCCGCGTTTGCTTAATGGTGATCAAATGCGCGCTCGCATTAAGAATTCAGAAGAATGTTTGGCCGTCTTCAACGTAATTCAAAGGATTTTTTTCGTCGATATGTCACAGTAGATGAAACTTGGATACATCATTATACTCCAGAAACAAGAATAAAGTCTAAATATGGATTTCTCCATGCGAACATGCTCTCAAAAAGGCAAAAACACTTTTTTCGACCAATAAGGTCATGACCACAGTTTTTTGGAATTCTAAAGGTGTAATATTTATTAATTGCTTATAAAAAGGAAAAACGATAACTGGCCAGTATTATGCTGATTATGCAGACACGTTTTGATGCCGAACTTGAAAAACAACGACCGCATTTGATGAAGAAAAAAGTGTTGTTCCATCACGATAATGCGCCCTCACATTCGTCTGCAATTGCTACAACTAAATTGGCTGAATTGCATTACGAATTACTGCTTTATCCACCATACTTACCAGATCTGGCTCCCAGTGATTTCTTCTTATTTCCAAATTTTAAAAAATGGCTGGGTGTAAAAAGGTTTAGGCATATGAAGAGGTGATAACCGAGACAAATGCATATTTTGAAGACTTTCCGAAAGATTACTTTTTGGAAGGTTTAAAAAACCTGTAAACTCGCTGGGCTAAGTGTGTACAGTTAAAAGGGTGTTATGTTGAAAAATAAAAAACAAATTTAACAGAAAAATTACGTTTTCATTAAAAAGTCACTCTTCCGTCAAACAGCCCTCGTAAAGCAACACGTTTATTTTAAAGTCAAGTGCCTTTTACGTAAAAACACCTCTACAATTACCTAAAATAGATGCAAACAGGCTGTTAAAGTAACCGGGCGATAATTTGGCCATCACCAGCATAAAACAACGGTCGTTTCCGTCAAACCCGGAAATACACCGCGACCGTACAAAACAGGCCATAGTTAAAAAGTATCTAAAAATGTGATCGATGGTTAACAGCTCTAAAGCTTTTTTTTTCGCTATTAAAGAGGTAAACACTTAAGTCAATATATAGAAAAAAATAGTATTTTATGATTCAAGGACGAAATATAAAATATTTCGGAAGAATTGCTAATATTATCAATACGATTGTTCGATTGCAACTCGATAGATATGCGAAGCTTAAAGGTGCGGTTTGCATTTGTTGCACTCGGTTTCGTATACTTTCACAAAATAGTATAATAAGAGTTTCTTTGACTGTGCTAAAAGTCACATTAACTCAATAAGCTGCTTTCCTTGCTGTAAGGCAAACCCTCTAAAATACATTCTCTACCTACTTGAACATTATATGAAAGCAAGTTACAAACCGCAAGAAAAGTATTCTGTTTCATCTACAGTAATAATTTGTTGTGCGAATGACTTATTTCTGAGAGAAACGGACGGTAATAACGGTAATATGCAAGAACTGTACGCCTTTCGTATAGAGGCTGGTGATAATGTGTTAAAAACTCATTTGAAAACAACGGCTGCTAATCCTGAATATTACAGGACTCAAAATGAGCGCACTACTATATGTGAGGAAGAACTTCCAAAAGATATTGTCTTAGTAGCAAAGTCGTTCGGTTTGATGATGATGATGACAACTAGTAGTCTCTAGACAGAGTATCGTGCGATCAAAAATTATTATCATCAACGATTGCTGTGCAATGTGCACCAAAGTCCATACAACTTAGCGATAGAGCCTAATGACCCTGAACTTAAAGTTTCAAAACTTGGATTTATTTTTTCCTCTGTAGGACTTGTACAACGCTTGTACAGGACAAAATGATTATTTTTTTTAGAAATATGATGAGACCATTTACTCTTTTCCACCTCTCTCCGTTTTGAACATTCGGCATTGTTTTACATTTTGATAAGACAGCAGAGCCAGTTTTTTTTTAATGCAACCCCCTCTTTTTTAGAGGATTTAGTTAGATCATAGCATTCTGATTAAAAAAAAGGCCAATATGGCCCCATCAGGCCAATATATCCCGAGATTTAAAAAAATGACTCATTTCAAAACAGAAAGAGGAGAATGAAAATGGTGTACAAATTTTTGTTTGTAAAAATATCATATTGATCTGTTTAAGCGTTTTTCGCAAATTCGTACAGGGAAAATAAATCCAGTTTTTGAAACTTTATACGCTGTCTGTATGTGTAATAAGGGAATAATTCCTTGGATTTGCCTCATTAGAAAACAATTTTCTTCTACAATTCTGCTTCTATAATTACAGATTCGATTATGAACCAGTGCAAAATGTTTAGCCTCCATCTTAACAAAATATTAGGACAGGATGTATCACTCATGTGTAGATGTTCAGATTCTTCCAAGCAAATATTAGAAAAATGTACCCTAAAGCAGCCATTGTTCATTGCAGTTTTCACAAACTAAATCTGGTAGTTTACAATCTTAATGCAGTTTCCGAAATTCATAATGCTATAGACACTATTAAGGCAATCATCGTATTCTTTCTTCATCTGAGAATATCATTAGTCCCAAACATACCTCTGCCTTGTAAAATTCTAGAGCAGTGGTGGAAAACCTTTTAAATTTACCCTTTGACTCTTTTACCAGTGTTGGATGTTGAGGTCCTACTGCTTGTAGAATTCAATCCATTACTTCCTATCTTTCGCATATTTTTTGGCCTGACTTCAGATTTTGCCCTTATGTTTACGATGTTTTTGGCAACTGAGGCATTCCAGGTCTCTTGTGGTCTTTCCTTTGATTTTTTTTCCCATATGTCTTGCTTCACTTGTCTGCCTTTACCCATTGTAATCACATGGCATAACCACCTCAGTTGCCCCCCCCCCCCCCTTCTTTTGTAGTGTTGTTACTCCGAGCCTTTCCGTTTTTATACGTTTCTAAGTTTTCACCACTTCTTGAAACATGGGACAGTTTGTTTCCAATGCCACACTCCATCTATTACTTTAGGATTCATTACCTAGGTTTCAAAATACAGTTTTGTTAGCAATTTATTAATTTACATCCATATTAATATTCACCTGAGTTTAATATATTATTAAATTTAATTTTTATAATTTTTACTTATTAACCTTTCTGAATGTATTACCATTCCAATAAATACTGACCTGAACTTATACTATTTGATTTTATTTCTAATTTCATTACCCACGATTAATATGATCTTTTCTTCTCTGTTTACCAAGATGTTATCGAAGTTATTCTATTAATTTTTAAACTTATTCCCTGAAGAGTATTATTCTTATTATTTTTAAAATTAAATGTTTGAACATTACGTGTCTAATTTTCATTCATTTCTAATTTATAATATCACTAAGAAGATTATTTTATAATTGTCGCTTAGAGCGTACACTGGTACTACAATAAAGTTCCCTTATTCGTCGCAGATATTATTTTCATCATTAAGATCATTTTATTAATTCCCCATTGTCGCTAAGAGGATACACGGGCACTATAATAAACTTCCCCTATTCGTCGCAGATATTATTTTCATCATTAAGATCATATTTTTAATTCCCCATTGTCGCTTAGAGCGTACATGAATACTATAATAAACTTCCCTCATTCGTCGTAGATATTTAGCAATCACCCATTGTGACGTGCCTGAAGGACAATCAGCGCGTTAGGCCGTGGAGCGAGTGGAGGGTCCCTTCGAAGCAGTGACGCGGGCCAGGCTCTCGGTGTCAGAGAGTGGGGGGGGGGGGGTTAAAAAAGGCTCCACGTAATTTTAACCTCGTCCCTACTTCGTCGCAAAGGGAGGCTCCACCCTACCTGCGTGGGTGGACGGCAGAGAGTCAGCGAAGTTCAGAAATCACGAACTGTCACAACGGCTGACCGTATGGCGCCAACACCACCAGATTTAAATCTCGCAGTGAGAATAGGAACTGAAAACTGAAAAGAATGCCCGATCGAGAAAACGTGGGGGGAACAAAAAATAACAGGTGTGAATTTTGTGGTGTAAAATATCTGCGTTTATTCACACAAAAGACAGGACACCGTGCCTACGCTTCCTGAAATAAATTCCTCCGCCCGCGACCTTATCACGCAGGGTTCACCATATTCGGCCGAATATCGCGAACTTATAATCGCGTGATTCAAAGGGCCGTCGGAGCGACTTTTTCTTACACAAGCGCAAAACACGTACGGCACGAAACACGTAACGCAAATTTTACACAAAAGAAATAAACGTTATATCAAATGAAATTAAATTCAAATGAGAACAAAAAAAAATATATAACGATCTGGCCTGTGTTCTTCGTCTGCGTCTTTGCTGGCGGGCTGGACTTGGCTCCTGAGCGTGCGGCGGCCGATAAGCGTCGGGAACGCCGTCGCTGGATTCCAAACCTCAGAGCAACTATGGCAGGATGGTCGCTGCCCCTAGCCAAGACCTGGCTGGCTGAGCTACTTAGCCCTTATCCCGTAAAAAAAAACGCTCGGATGTTGTGAGCGTATGGATAGTACCTTGCCTTGTACTCGGTGCCTCAATCCCCTCAAGGGTGGTTAAATGAGTCCCCGTTTTTTATCCCGGAAACCGGATGGTGGTATACCAATTAAAACGGGACCTCTGGCACTTCTGCACTATATGGAAGGCAACTCGTTTCTGTCTTCATGGCGGCGTTTCGCCGGCGATTTTAAAAATCACACACATATAGGAAACACGTCACCACAACAAAAAAAGTGTGAGTACGGTCGCCTACAGTGGAGGTCGGTGCGCCAAATTAATTACTAAAAGGCCGTTTTTGTCGGTGGCAAAACCAGACCGTTACAAATTCCCCCCCAACAAAATTAAAAACTCCGGGAAGCGGAATTTTTTTTTTCAATCCCCAAAAAAAAAAAAACTTATAAAAATGACAAAAAGAAAGATAGTAATAGTGGGAGTAACAATGTCTCGACACACTCGATGCGTAACCACAATCATATTCATTAAATCCCCCAAAGGGCTAAGCTAAATTGCTAAACTAGGGAGCCGTCGAAAAATTCCGCAATGCGGCATGTCACTCAAGGACAAAACACGAACGATCCTATAGAATATAAAAGTTTACTCACACCGTATGATTTTAGACAAGTGACAGCCACTAAATACCACAAATCAAAACTAACAAAACTACACTTAAACAGAAAAATCTAACAAACACCTAGTTCGAAAGCGAATGATCATCGTCCAGAGCAGGTTTCAAATCTTTCACATGCCATGTCCCTCCTGGATCACCAAAATCATTGGTTAGATCATACGTCCACAAAGACCTCTTATGGGCCACTACAAAAGGACCAACAAACTTAGGAGCTAGCTTCGCGTTAAAATAGTTTAGAGCATTCGACAAAACATGATTTCTACGCCACACTCGATCACCAACCTTGTATTGTACATGCCTTCTACGCAAATTATACGATTTCGCATTTTTCTGATACGCTTTCACCAAACGTCCCGCTATCTCTTCTCGTAATGCGTCGAACTTATCAGGATCGCGTGGTTTGTCCCTGATGGGGTCCTCCAACAATTCGTCAACATCCGGAGGTTCACCAAAGGTATTGCCATACAATACGTGCTCTCGCCCAAAATTGGCGAACTAAGGCGTATGGCCAATCACCTCGTGTTTTGCCGTCCGAATGGAACAACCAATCTTTGGAAGACTCGCGTCCCACACGCGGTGGTTATCGCTCACATAAGATGCGATCATAGTCTTAAGGACCCGATTAATGCGTTCCGCCGGATTAGCCTGCGGATGATACTGAGCAGTATACAATACCCGAGTGCGATAGGAGTCGCACATCTTAGTGAACTCTTTACTACGAAATTGAACACCGTTGTCTGAAATGATGTATTGAGGGGTTCCAAATACAAGGAAAACTTGTTCTTCTATGGCTTTCATGACAGCTGAAGCAGTAGCTGGTCTCAACGGGAAAAACATACTGAACTTTGTGAAGGTGTCGGCCACAACCAAAATATAACAATTACCCTTGGTTGAACGCGGCAAAGGTCCCACCAAATCAGTACACAAAATTTGCCAGGGTCTCGTCGCTCGAGCCCTAGGCGCCAAAAAGCCAGGTGGAGCCTTTTGTTCAACCTTGTGCGCCGAACACACCTCACACTCATGAACATACCGAGCTATATCTGCTTTCATCTTCGGCCAGCAATATCGTGTCTTAAGATTTTGACAGGTCTTATACACGCCTCCATGACCAGCAGTTGGTAAATCATGGTTTTCCGAAATAAGGGCATGCCAACGCGGTTTCGCTACTACTATCTTCCACGAGTCTTGGGGTTCCTCAAGGTCCCCAAACCTGGGAGGCAAAAACTTATATACGACCCCAGCGTCGACTTTCCAAAGAGGATACTTCCGCGGTCTCTTCGCAATCGCGTCACGCATCTTAACTAACCACGCGTCGCCTTCAGAATGATTAACGTCCTTTACAGCGTCTAAAACCGGTACTGAACGTGATAATGCATCAGGAACCACGTGGTCCTTCCCCTTACGATGAATGATATCAAAGTTAAATTGTTGGAGCCGTACACTCCAACGCGCTAAACGACCAGAAGGACTCTGCAAACGGTTAAGCCACAACAAGGAATAGTGATCGGTGATCACGGTGAACTTAGCACCCTCAATGTAAGGTCGAAATTTCTCTACGGCCCATACTACGGCCAAACATTCTTTCTCCGTAGCACTATAACGCCTCTCCAGTCCTTTCAATGAACAACTATTGTAACTTATTACTTTCTCTCCCTCATCAGTAACTTGCGTCAATACGGCGCCTAGCCCAACATCGCTAGCGTCGGTCTGAATGACGAAAGGTAAAGTAAAATCAGGACAAGACAAAATAGGAGCGCTAACAAGGCAATCTTTGATAGTATTGAATGCCGATTCACATTCTTCCGACCACATAAATTTAGTATCTTTTCTGACCAATGCTGACATTGGTGCAGTGACTGTGGAACAATTCGGAATAAACCTACGGTACCAACTAGCCATACCGATAATTCTACGTACACCTGTGACATTAGTGGGTGCTGGCATGTTAACAATCGCTGAAACCTTTTCTGGATGGACATGTAACCCTCCCTGATTAACAACATAACCCAAGTAGCGTAACTGTGGCCTACAGAAATGACATTTATCGCGACGCAGCGTTAAACCTGCTTCCGTCAGACGACTCAAAACAGTTTCCAAAACTCTAATGTGCTCCTCGAACGTCGAAGTTACGACCACGATGTCGTCTAAATATGCAAAACATGACGGCTCGAGATCAGCACCTATCACTCTATCAATGAGTCGCTGAAAAGTGGCTGGCGCATTATGAAGGCCAAATGGCATGCGTCGAAATTGATATAGACCACGGTTCGGAACGGTAAAAGCTGTTAGTTGCCTCGATTCTTCCTGAACAGGGATCTGCCAGTAAGCCGATCGAATGTCCAAACTCGACAAATATTTCGCGTCCATTAACCGATCTAATATATGAGAAATATACGGCAGATGATACGCGTCTCTTTCGGTTACACTATTGACTCGCCTAAAATCGACACAAAAACGGTATGTGTCATCCTAATTTTTCACCATCACAATCAGTGAAGACCACGGCGATTTAGAAGGTTCAACTACCCCTAAACTTAACATTGTATCTAACTCCGCGTTTACGTGACGTTGTAGTGTGGGAGACATAGGATAGTAGCGCTGCTTAATTGGTGTAGCTTTAGTGCTGGTGACATGCTCTACCAAATTGGTACACCCGAGAGTATCACTCATCTTCTCGAAAACACTTGTTAATGATGACTGAAGTTGAACGTGTTGGTGTGAAGTTAACCCATCACTGGTGTTTAACTCATCTACAGCCATATCTTCCAAACCCGAAAACTCCCAATGACCACTACGTAGGTCTGGAATAATTCCTAACCGTTTCCAAAAATCGGTTCCCAAAATTAACGGACTTGTAATTTCCGGAATTACTAATACATCCAACGTTCTCGTCACGCCTTCAACCATCATCGGAAGTGTAGCCATTCCAATTACCTCGCAACTACGTCCATTCGCCACCGTACAATATTTCACCGACGAAGGTTTCAATCGTACCGATAAATTTTTAAACATCTGCCACCCTGGACCGCCAAGTATAGTCTGGTTTGCTCCTGAATCTAATAACCCTAACAATGACACCCCATAAACTACTACATTCAAATATGGACGCTCATCGCCCCTCGAACTAGACAGCACAAAATCTAAACAAATACGCGTACGTTCACTAAGTCCCTTAAAATTATCAGCCGAAATTCCCAAACCCTCGGAGCAACTTATTCGGCTCAAGTTCTCCTCGACTGGTTTAAAGAATTTTATCGCGTGCCATTTGGGCACCTTGGTTTTGTTACTCCCACTTTCCCACAACCAAAACAATATAAGCGTCTCGGCGCACGACAATCCTGACTTGAATGTCCCGGTCGTTGACAATTATAACAACGCGACTGAGAGGGCGGACGAATATTTGAAGGAGTAGTGACTTCGTGACAAGACACACTCGGCACAGCCTCCACATACGCCAAGTCTGGCTCTAACACACGACCTTTCCCTGGTGGGGGTGTGTACGATTCGTTCGCGACTGTACTAGCCTCCAGCCTACGTCCTAATCTAAGTAGATCAGCAAAAGTAACAATGTCTAGTGACCACAGAGCCATTCTGTATCTTGGATGTAGATTTTTGGTTAAGGTTCTGAGCTGAATATCTTCAGGGAGAGGATTAGGCAATCGCATGAACAGATTTTTCATCACAGAGACATAGAGACTCAAGGTCTCATTAGGTCCCTGTGTGCGAGATTTGATCTCTTCGAAGAGACGTTCTTCGTAATCAGGAGATAGGAATGCCTCTCTCAACCCTAGGACTAACTCATCCCAGTTCCCAAAAGATCTACGGTTCGCTCGATACCAAATAAGGGCTGACAAAACCCTTAAGCCTCAATAGATGTTAATGAGCTAAATAAATAAAGATACCAACGATAGCTATTGTTGCTCGAGCCCCACGTTGGGCTCCAAAAACGTGTGACGTGCCTGAAGGGCAATCAGCGCGTTAGGCCGTGGAGCGAGTGGAGGGTCCCTTCGAAGCAGTGACGAGGGCCAGGCTCTCGGTGTCAGAGAGTGGGGGGGTTAAAAAAGGCTCCACGTAATTTTAACCTCGTTCCTACTTCGTCGCAAAGGGAGGCTCCACCCTACCTGCGTGGGTGGACGGCAGACAGTCAGCGAAGTTCAGAAATCACGAACTGTCGCAACGGCTGACCATATGGCGCCAACACCACCAGATTTAAATCTCGCAGTGAGAATAGGAACTGAAAACTGAAAAGAATGCCCGATCGAGAAAACGTGGGGGGAACAAAAAATAACAGGTGTGAATTTTGTGGTGTAAAATATCTGCGTTTATTCACACAAAAGATAGGACACCGTGCCTACGCTTCCTGAAATAAATTCCTCCGCCCGCGACCTTATCACGCAGGGTTCACCATATTCGGCCGAATATCGCGAACTTATAATCGCGCGATTCAAAGGGCGGTCGAAGCGACCTTTTTCTTACACAAGCGCAAAACACGTACGGCACGAAACACGTAACGCAAATTTTACACAAAAGAAATAAACGATATATCAAATGAAATTAAATTCAAATAAGAACCAAAAAAATATATAAAGATCTGGCCTGTGTTCCTCGTCTGCGTCTTCGCTGGCGGGCTGGACTTGGCTCCTGAGCGTGCGGCGGCCGATAAGCGTCGGGAATGCCGTCGCTGGATTCCAAACCTCAGAGCAACTCTGGCAGGATGGTCGCTGCCCCTAGCCAAGACCTGGCTGGCTGAGCTACTTAGCCCTTACCCCGTAAAAAAAACGCTCGGATGTTGTGAGCGTATGGATAGTACCTTGCCTTGTACTCGGTGCCTCAATCCCCTCAAGGGTGGTTAAATGAGTCCCCGTTTTTTATCCCGGAAACCGGATGGTGGTATACCAATTAAAACGGGACCTCTGGCACTTCTGCACTATATGGAAGGCAACTCGTTTCTGTCTTCGTGGCGGCGTTTCGCCGGCGATTTTAAAAATCACACACATATAGGAAACACGTCACCACAACAAAAAAAAGTGTGAGTACGGTCGCCTACAGTGGAGGTCGGTGCGCCAAATTAATTACTGAAAGGCCTTTTTTGTCGGTGGCAAAACCAGACCGTTGCACCATTAAAAAATGTAACTTTAATCAATATAACTCGAATAATAATCTTTTTACTGATACTTGTATCGACTTTAACTTAACAATGCTTAACAATTTCTTTTCCATCGGAAAAGGGTTTCCTTTTTTCGCCAATACCAAAGCAATTTCATCGGACGCTTCTGTCATCGCCAAGTCTTCACAACTTATTTTTGCAAATTTATTTTGCCTTCTTTTAATTTCTTCCATATTCTTAGTTACATATTGTTTTCATAATTCAGATCCAGTGATCAGCTTTATTTTCCTTCTATGTAGGTCTGATACTGAGTTTTACAGTGTCTATTAAGATCATGTTCTCTTGTGAAATAGTACTTATACAAACAATGCAAACCGGTTTACCTGATGAACTTGCTATAATTAACAACTCAATTTCCCACTGTTCATTAAATTCACGCTTGCTATAACTTTCTTCACTTCTTTTGCTAATTTTGTTTTGTACTGTAAAGGATAACAGCACTGTAAACCAAAAAATGCAAAAGTACAAAACTTTCAAAGTCTAAATGTTGAAAAAGAACAAACAGATCACATGTAAGTATGTCGTATTACCTAGAATATCGATTTGAAACTGTCAAAAAATAGCGACCAGGGCACTCTGCTGTATGCTGTATCGCATCATACAAAATATCAATTGTGAACTTCATCGTTGTTGCAATGCGTCGTTTGTAACCATTCAATGTACCATGTTTGGCGTATGCGACACAGGTTGGCCACCACTGATCTAGGGTAAACTCTAGACTATTTTGTAAAAAAATTAAAATATTATTATCTGATAGAATATTTAGCAATAACTGTCAGTGGAAATAATAGACAGACAGCTTAACAGCTATTTTGTTCTTGTCATTCATGGAGTTTTCCATTTTGCTCTGTTATAATTTCCACATATTCATCAGCAATTGAACCAGTTATGCAAGCACTTCAACCAATTAACTTCGACGTTCTTAAAGTGAAAGGTCATCTAGAAATTCTTCTAACCATATTAAAACTCACAGGACAGTAGCCGAAATATATTTTAGAAGGAATATTTTTTATAAAGTAAATCGGCTAGGTGATAAAATAAACATCGATCTCGCCCTGCCACGTCAATGTACCAAACACAAACATCTCAGCAATCCTGGATTATTAAATATTGAAGACTATTTTCGGCACGCATAATTTTGCCATATTTAGATTATATCATTAGTTCTTTAAGAAATAGCTTCTCTGAAGCTCATGGTGCACAATTCAACTTTTTTATTTGCATCCAACACCAATCGCCAATATTAATCGTGAACGTTTTAGAGAAAAAATTTGGAAAACAATTAGAGAACATAGGAATTTAACATGTAAAATTAAAAATGTGTAATTATTAGCTCCCCTATTAATTTTAGAGAAAACTCGTAATGGGATATTTTTTTAAATGATGCCAAGTAATTATATATTCTTGCTTGTCGTTTGGGATAAATCATAATAATAACAAGTAATTATTGGAAGAAAGATAATTTATTCATTATCTAAACATTTTACAGTGGCGTCATTTTACGCAGGGTTCGTGACTTATTTTCGGTTAAATTTAACATTTGACCAATTCCGTCTGTATCAGCAATTAGCAAGTTTGTGAAAATGTTTGAAAATACTGCAAGTGTAGCGGCAGATGATTCAAAAGGTACTTTAATACTCCAATTTCAACAAAAATACTATTTGAAAAGCATTAACATTACAGGCAAACGGAACAGAAGAAGCAACAATGAATTGGAAGAAAGAGGTTTGGAAAGTCCATTTCTTTTTATCACCACTAGATGGAACCTCGTTTTTCGGGGTTTCCATTATTGACTTAAGTCATCTTTTAAAAGTAATCCGTTGGCATCGCCATTGTATTTTATAAATTAAACATAAATTAAGGATTCATGTAACGGAAACAAAAGACTAACCTTGTGCGATGATTTCTATTTCCAAAATTTTCTACATTTCATCTCCCTAATGAAGGGCCCAAATTAGGCTCAAAAGCTAGGAATACGTAATAAAAAGAAAGTTTTTCTTGTGCCGAGTTCCATTTACAAAATAGAAACTTTTGAAAATGAGGCAATAATATGGTTTGGCCACATGGTTAATAAATAAAATATTTTAAAAATATATGTATATTTTGCCCACCCCTGACAAAAAAATCGCGGGTGCCATGTTGCCAATAATTATTGCATTGTTGCCAAAATGTTTGATAATTAACAGTGGTAGATACATATAGATGCACTAACGTTATTTCAATCTAGCTTTTTTATTTACTTCCTTAGGGATGTAAGTTCTCACTTACTTCCCTAGTTTGGAAACATGTACTATTGCCAACATTTAATCTAGATTTTTTATTTACTTCCCTAGGGATGTAAGTTGTCACTTACTTTCCTAGTTTGGAAACATGTACTATTGCCAACATTTAAAGTGCAACACGGTTTTTTTACTAGGGCCTTATGGACATTTGAAGGCGAAACTGTTTTGCATCTAAATTTGCACTTATACGTGCCTAAATCTGACTACCAATAAATTCGAAATTCGCTCTGGTTTATGGGTTTTCGTTGCACTTCAAATGTTGGCGATTACTTACTTGGTACTTACTTCTGTCAAATCAATATAATTATAGGTAAATTAGAATATAGTGAATGCAAAAGTTTATACCACTACCTGCGATATCTTAGTTGGGCGTTTCTCGCTTTATCCATTGAATATCAAATGAATGTAATTGAAAATTAATGTGTTTATCGGTCCGTGACTCCCGGGGCAGGCAATTGAATTACCCCTCAGGTCCTTTATGCTCGCCGCCTTCACAATCAGGCAAGAAATAAGCATCTCGTTAGTTCAACCCGACAGAACGTGGAAAAGCCGGATTGTTCAGCGGCGGTTTCTTTTCAGTAATTGTGAAAAATGATCGCACATATGTCACCTAACCGTGGTAGGAGCTCCGTCAGGGCGCCATCCTGCCGACGCTAAAATTGGCCCAAGCAGGATGATTATATGCTGCATACGTTTTTATGGAGCAATATCGCGTTTTGTGGAGTTCCAGGTCAAGGCGTGTTTTCGTAGACTTGTTAATAGGGGGTATAAATTATAATGATTTACTCATCAGCTAAGATATGACAAAATTAAATTTAGAAATTCATTTTATATGAGCAATTGTTTATGGTCACTTCTACAGTTGGTCTAAAACAATCAATTGCTAAAATTTGGCCAGCAAATTAAATTTATACATGTAGCCATTGAAGATTATAAATACAAATTCGTGTCTTTGTCAGTGGATAGATATTCCATATTCCAACTTAAAAGTACAAGTTTTTGGTACTTTTGATATTTAGCGAGCATTTAAATTAAAATAAATAGTCAAAATAAATAAGGTAATAATTATCCGAATTCGTTTTCATAATAGAATATTAGTCATATTCATATTACTCTTATTGCAACTTATTTTACATAAACTTAATATTTTTTTAAATATTTTTAACATTTTTGAAATATTCAGTCTTTTAAAAATAAGTGTTGTATATTTGAATATTGTTCAATATATTAAGATACTTGTTTAATATTGGTTTCATGAAACTGTTAGATATTTTTAAGACGTTCACACCAGAGTTAATGTTTGCGATACATTGTTTACTATGTTTTACACCGATGCGAAGACAATGCTCCAAGATTAGCCGACGGTGTATTCACTTATACGGAGGTTACAGTTCACGCGGGGCGCGATAAAAATCTACCAATTAGTAGTTTATAGCTGCGCTGGGGAGCTGAATAATACCAGAGGACGTCTTCTCCGGGGCTCCGTACCTCCGATGCGGGCCGATAGGGCTCCTCGTGGTGAGCACGGCTCATTGTTGTCGCCTTCATGTGAGAAAGTCTGGACTATGGAGGGTTAAAAATCTGCAGAGGTGCTTGACGAAAGCGGCGTTCTCAGCACGAACATCTGATAAGCTTGCGGTCTGAAGAAGGAGCCTTTCACTACCCCCTTTAGCCCTGGTTTTATCCCACGATGCGTCTTATCGATTGCGATTGTTGGAGGAACGTGAGGGCCAATTTTTTATCATTGGCGTTCTCGTGAGGAAATATCATGTGTGGTGAATAATGTACCAGAGTTATCGCATGGTTAACTAATATTGCTAAAACCTACCGTCAAATGTAAAATTTTAAGAAAATGTTACACTGGAGATGGCAAAAGTGTACCCTAATTTGGTAAAGCACATATGAAAATGTACTTACTACAGAAGTACTTACTGTACTGTACCAATTGATACGAAATTTGTAGGGCATGAACGTATTTAGAAGATTTTATATTTCTCACCAACTATAACAAAAATAGATGAACACATTCTCTGTAATAGTGGAAGACAATCTAGAAGATTGGGCACAGGTGTTCTAATAGACCAGAGTTTCCCATAGTGAGGGTCGCGACCCGGCACCGGGTCGTAGAAAAATTTTGCCGGGTCACGCAAAATAAATGAATACTTTCTCTTATAAATCATCACTAAACAAATTCTTGTTATAAAAGTTACCGACCAAAGTGGATAAATGGTTAATCAACAAAACCAGAAATTTAAATGATGATCAACCAAGTTCGAGCAAAGCTAAACATCATGATTATGAAGATACTTTGTCTGGAGCCCCTAGGGCAGATATACAGCGCCAAAACAACAAGCGTAAAACTAATTGGACTCGCAAATATTGTGACGAATATTTACGGTTTGGGTTCATTGCCGGAAGCAGTCAAAATAATTTGCCTCTATGTGTTATTTTCAATTCGCAACTTTCAAATACAACTATGAAATCGTCAAAGTTGAAACCGCATTTAGACACATTTCATTCTGAGTACTCAGATAAGTCAATTAACTTTTTTGTTGATAAAAAGGAATCGAGTGCTGCTAAAAAAAATATGAAAATGCACTCTTTCCTCGCCAGTCAAATAAAAAGCTCACTTTGATAGCTTTTTAAATTTCCTAATTAATAGCTATGACTGGGTATCCTCATAGTGCTCGAGAAAAAATAATACTTCCCGCTTTAAAAATTGTGGCAAATAATTTATGCGTAATAAAGGAAAAAAGTTTTATTTTGGGCGATACCATAATCTTTAAATACAGTATTTAAATAATACAGTTAAACGGAGAATTGAAGATATTGCGAAACATTTAGAAGAAGAACTAGTTGCTAAGTAAAAATAAAAACATGTTTTATCCTTGCAAGTAGATGAAAGCACAGATATCGAGGACAATGCAAATCTAATGTGTTTTATCAGATATATTGACGAAGACAAGATACAAGATTTTGTTTTGTTTTGTAAAAGGCTTCCGACAAGAAAGACCTCAGATTACATTTTTAAACTACCAATGATTTTGTCACTATTCACGGTATTGATTGGATGAAGTGTGTTGGTCTAAGTAGCGACGGAGCACGTGCTATGGCAGGTTGTCATAAAGATTTGTTTAAACAAATTCAAGAATTAGCCATTAATTGTGTATGTATGCACTGTTATATCCATAGACAAGCGATTGCTTGCTTTTAAATTTAAACATAACTTTGGAAGAATGTGTCATGTTTGTAAACTACATAAAATCTCGTCCATTAAATAGCAGACTTTTTACCCAGTTATGCAAGGAAATGGGGAGTGATCATAAACACCTAATGTTGTATTGTAATTCACGATGGCTTCAAAAGCAAACGTTTTAAAACGTCTGTTGGAGCTAAAAGACGAACCTTTGCTATTTCTGAATGGACACCCACCATCTAAAGAATGTGCTATTTTTCCATTTAAGGATAGATTATACGATTTTGAGTGGTTAATAAAAGTGGCTTATTAGTGCGACATATTTGCTACATTCAATGAATTGAATTTAATTTTGCATGGCTTTGGTAGAATCCATCTAAAAGGGGACCAAATTTTGTGCCCCGGATTTATGATAGGCTCTGTACACTCGAAAATACTTTTAAAAAGTAGCACATCAAGTGTCCAATAACTTCCCATCAGATTTTTTTCCTCTATTTGCATTAGTCTAGCAGCAATTCTCCGAGCGAGGATAGGTGGGCCACACTGTACATATATAAATTAAAAAAATGACTTACAAATATTCTTCTTCTACTTTTTCTATTTCTTCTCCTTCTCCTTTTTCTCCTTCTCCATCTTCTCCTTCTTCCGATTCTTCTTCTTCTTCTTCTTCTTCTTGTGCAGCTCCATTTCTAATTTTTGGCGACAACTACACTAGATAACTGCCGTGATAATTGCGCGTGGAAAATCATCAGTAAAAAGAAATCGGTAAAGATAGTAAAAAGAATTCAACATTTGGCTGGTTGATACACGGAACCAGTATGACCAATATAGAGCGAACCTCATGCCAAAATAATTGACAAACTTCGCGGTGTGTAATTAATATGGTGGCTATTAATTCAGTTTTATTAACGCGTCATCATGTATGCACTATGCATGGACCAATCAAAGCGTATTCTTTTAAATTTATGAACCAATTGCATTTGATTTTCCTGAATAAAAATCACGTTGCTAATGTATCATGCGAAACTATCGAGCGTTCAACAAAAAATGACGACGAAGTTGGCGTTGGCAATCTCAAGTCATGTTTGCACTTGAGATTGCCAACGCCACTTGGCAATTTTGTTGAACGCACGATAGAATGTTTACGCTATGTTCTATTATTCTTTAGATTTATGGACAATGTTTTGACTGATTTCCAACATCACCTACAAGGTACAGTCTGCAAAATAAATGCTTGATTTGCACCTTCAACTAAAACATTATATACTGTAGAGTTCTTCAGATACATGGTTTTCCTTTATAAAAAAATATTTGTTTTTCATATGGCAATCAACATATGTGAAATACCATGCATCATAAAACAAATATCAAATGGTTTATATTTATAACCATGATTCAGTGACGGTGATTTGTAGTTACTAAATAGTATTATTTACGATTGATTACTAATTAATTACCAAATTACGTTGATTAATGATGTAAATCAGGAATTCAATATACTGATGCCGTTATCTTTTTATTTTATACATGAGAGATATCGCCTAGAGCCCTATTATACTCATGTATACTCAAAGAAATTGCGAGATTTTGAAATTAAGGTATTGGATATGAAAATCCATATTTCTGGCCCATCAGAATGATAAGGACACAAAGAATTAGGAACTGACAATACTCCAAAGTAGACTCCTGAAGAAGACTTGATTGAGTTCAACAGTGTATATGAACGCTCAATTGCAATCTACAATGTAACTCTATAGTAATCTATAAGTTAAGATCCAACAGAGAACTCTGAACTGGGCTCAAAAGGACCTCCCATTTGGCCTCAACGAGGAACTCCCAATAACGTTCTACAATGCTGCACCTGAACTCAATGAGTTACTACAGTGTCACAGAGAAATCCTAATCTGGCTCATCACAAGAACTTAATCAGGTTCAGTGCAACTACTCTGAAAACTTGGTCAAGTAAAGAATTTTGAGATGTTGAAAGAAAGCAATGGGTATGAAAACCCATTTTTCCGCAACATCTGGCCCATCAGAATGAATAGGACCCAAAGAACTAAGACAAGGACTGACAAGACTCAAAAGAGCTGAAGAAGACTTAATCGAGTTCAACAGTGTCTATGAACGCTCAATTGTAATCTGCAATGTAACTCTATAGTTCTCAATAAGGTTAGATTCAGCAGAGAACTCTGAACTGGGCTCAAAAGGACCTCCCATTTGGCCTCAACGAGGAACTCCCAATAACGTTCTATAATGCTGCACCAGAACTCAATGAGTTACTACAGTGTCACAGAGAAATCCCAATCTGGCTCATCACAAGAACTTAATCAGGTTTAGTGCAACTACTAAGGAAACTTAGTCAAGTGAAGAATTGTGAGATGTTGAAAGGAAAATAATGGGTATGAAAACCCTTTTCCTCAACATCTGGCCCATCAGAATGAAAAGGACCCAAAGTACTAAGACAGGGACTAACAAGACTTCAAAGAGCTGAAGAAGACCTAATTGAGCCCAACAGTGTATATGAACGCTGAATTGTAATCTACAATGTAACTCTATACTACTCAATAAGCTTAGATGCAATAGAGAACTCTGAACTGGGCTCAAAAGGACCTCCCATTTGGCCTCAACGAGGAACTCCCAATAACGTTCTACAATGCTGCACCAGAACTCAATGAGTTACTACAGTGTCACAGAGAAATCCTAATCTGGCTCATCACAAGAACTTAATCAGGTTTAGTGCAACTACTCTGAAAACTTAGTCAAGTGAAGAATTGTGAGATGTTGAAAGGAAGTATTGCGTATGAAAACCCATTTTTCCTCAACATCTGGCCCATCAGAATGAAATGGACCCAAAGAACTAAGGACAGGGACTGACAAGACTCCAAGGAGCTGAAGAAGACTTAATTGAGTTCAACAGTGTATATGAACGCTCAATTGTAATCTACAGTGTAACTCTAGTACTCAATAAGCTTAGATGCAGCAGAGAACTTGTAATTGGGCACAAAAGGACCTCCCATTTGGCCTCAAGGAGGAACTCCCAATAACGTTCTACAATGCTGCACCAAAACTCAATGATTTATACAGTGTCACAGAGAAATCCCAATCTGGCTCATCACAAGAACTTAATCAGGTTTAATGCAACCTCACTGGAAATCTTAGTCAAATGAAGAAATGCGTGAAGTTGGAAGGAAGATAATGCATATGAAAATCCATATACCCTCAATGATGAGGGTAGAAAGTACCCGAAGAACTAAGAACAAGGACTGACAAGACTCCGAAAAGCTGACGAAAACATGATTGAGTGTAAAAATGAACGCTCAATTGTAACTTTCAATGTAACTCTAGTACTCAATAAGCTTAGATGCAACAAAGAAGTCTGAACTGGGCACAAAAGGACCTCCCATTTGGCCTCAACGAGGTACTCCCAATAACGTTCTACAATGCTGCACCAAATCTCAATGATTTATACAGTGTCACAGAGAAATCCCAATCTGGCTCATCACAAGAACTTAATCAGGTTTAATGCAACTACATTGGAAATCTTAGTCAAATGGAGAAATTGCGAGGTTTTGAAAGGAAACATATTGGATATGAAAATCCATACTAAACTGGCCTAGCAGAATCTTTGCAGAATTACAAGATATTGAAAGAGGATATGAAAATCCATCTTCCATACACAAGCACAGACATTTATATAAATGATCGCTTCATGATAAAGGAGCCCCAAAATCTGGGAATTTGTGAAAACATGATTTTTTTGCACGATTATAATTCACAACAAAATCTGTGTTTTTTGAAAATTGGGAACTCCAATAAAAATACCTCTCCAATACTTGATCTCGTAGACATCTTAAACCTCAAGATACGTTAACGCAATTATATAAATGAATGCAAATTAATTGCATAATATTCAAATTTATTTGCAGTAATATCTAAGTTGCAGTAGTAATTGTGTTAAATACTGAAATTAGTAGAAGTCGTAACATTTTTAGACCGCCGTAAATGATCTTGACTTGCTATCTATATTAGGAGCTTGTATAAGCTATGCTTTGAACTGGTGAATGTACTATATGATCAAATTTTTTGGAAAACTTATTTAAATTATATTCATTTGATTACAGATTAATCAACTTATTAGATAAAACATTGTATGAACGCAGTGTGAATTTGTGAGAAACTTGAAGAAGTTTCTATTATGCATATATTTTAGTGGTGTTTTGTTCTCAAGTTGTACCAACGTAAAAATATAACATTACTAAAATATGTGCAAGAAGTTTCTTCTAGTTGCTTGTAATTGCTCATTGAGTGTTGATAGTGTTTTACCTATTAAGTTGATTGATCTATAACATAGAATTGATATAATTCGTTTATAGTTTTCTATAGAATTTGATACACATAGTACAAATACCAGTTTAAAGTATAGCTTATATAAGCTCCGAATGTAAGATGTAAGTCAAGAACATTTAGCTGTGCCAAGTGAAAGCATTAGCAAGTGAAAAATGCACGCGTAAATATTTGTCGTGGCAAAAATTGCTCATCATTTTAAAGACTACAAGTAAGACTAAGCATGAATATCTGCCTCAAGGCGAGAGTACATATCTCAGCACAATAACTTCGACTCATCTCTGAGCTATCGACAACACACACCAATGCAATTTTTTTGTCGTTTTGCGCCCCAATTTTACGCCCCCGCGATTTCGAATGTCGGCCGAAATTATTTTTACGTCTCACCGGATATGGATCCCGATTTTCGGAAGTACTATACTTCCCTTCGTCCGCCCCAAGCTCCAATGCCTACCCGCTTTTGACGTATTGCAGCGAATTTTACTTTGCTGGCACACGAGTTCCATGGGGAACTTGGACGTTTCCTATTTCCTGGGATAAAATTTTCTTTTGGATAAAGCAATTTTTGCTATTATAACCATACAATGTTTTATCTTGGGTGTGTATTCAAAACTTCGGAACAGCTGGTGCTCATGGATCATAGACATCAGGTTTTTCCACCTGAATGTCCTGATGTAGTGAGATACCATTGAAGAAAACTGACGCTCATGTATCATAGACACTAGGCTTTTCCACCTAAATGTCCTGATGTAGTGAGACACCATTGAAGAAAACTGACGCTCATGTATCATAGACACTAGGCTTTTCCACCTAAATGTCCTGATGTAGTGAGATACCATAGAAGAAAAACTGGCGCTCATGAATCATAGACAGCAGGCTTTTCCACCTGAATGTCCTGATGTAGTGAGATACCATAGAAGAAAAACTGGTGCTCATGAATCAGACACTAGGCCTTTCCACCTAAATATCTTGATGTAGTGAGATACCATAGAAGAAAAACTGGCGCTCATGAATCATAGACAGCAGGTTTTTCCACCTAAATGTCCTGATGTAGTGAGATACCATAAGATTGAGAAGAAAATTTTGGCGCTCATTATTCATAGACAGCAGGCTTTTCCACCTGAATGTCCTGATGTAGTAAAATACCATAGAGTAAAAACTGGCGCTCATGAACACAGACAGTAGGCTTTTCCACATACATGTGCTGATCTAGTGAGATACCATAGAAGAAAGACTGGCGCTCATGAGTCATAGGTAGCAGGTTTTTCCACCTGAATGCCCTGATGTAGTGAAACACCATAAGTTGAGAAGAAATATTTGGCGCTCATGAATCCAGACAGCAGGCTTTCCACCTCAATGTATAGATGTAGTGACACTCCATAGAATTTCGAAGACAAATTTTCATAAGTTCAAATACACACTTCGATATATTTTTATGGTAAAAAATAAATAAAAAGACGAAACATACATACAAAGGAAACGTCCGTAAAGTATCCCCACCGCTTATACCTCATGCGCCATAACAAATTCACCGCAATATGCCCATTCTGTGGGGGTCAGGCATGAAGTTGGAGGGATGAGAGAAAATATTTCGTTCCGAAAAGCGAAATCCATTTCCAGTCGGATGCTATAATTCCAGCCAACTATCACAAACGTAGGGTCGCAGAATTACGGTGCGAAACGGGTAAAAAGGCAGTACTGCAGGGATGAGGAAAACCGCAAAGTGTGTCTTGGTTGCTACGCTTGGATATCATCGTCACATTGAAGCCAATAATCGCGCTAAAAATTTAGAAACGTTTCGTTTCTTTGAAAACAAACAAAATGATGATTAAATTGGTTACCACGAAAGATATGTAAAATGAAAAAATATATACAGGGTGTCCCATGAGAAAGGCAACGCCCTAAATATCTACGGATACAATTTTGTTTCGCGAAATCGTGAAATACGCCAATTTTTAAATGAGGGGCATAGTTTGGCGAGCAAATGATATCCATTATTTGAACCCCTTTACAGCAACGGAAGTAAGCCGATATATCGTCGGTGTTCTGGCAAAAGTCACCAAGCTCAATAAGGTCACTTTACAGTACACATTTTAAAAGTCTAACTAGGTACGAAAATTCGCTTATTTAAGATTATAGGAACATTCTGTACACCATACGTATATGTATGGTGTACAGAGTGTTCTGTACACCATACATATGTATGGTGTACAGAGTGTTCTGTACACCATACGTATATGTATGGTATACATAACGATCCTATAATCTTAAATAAGCGATTTTTCGTACCGTTAAATATAGTAATTATTATAGTCAATAATAGGTAATTATTAAAGGCGCATTTTCACGAATCAAGTTCACCAATGAAGTTAATTGATCGATTGCAGTTTATCGACAAAAGTTGAACAAATACAATAATACCATGCGAGCAAAAAATATTATCATCAACGTTTGCTTTGCATCTGAGGCCATACAGCTTAGCAGTAGAGCTTAATGCCTCTTGGATGAAAATAAGTTTTGCTCGCACAGTATAAAGTTGATCAACTCTATTGAAACAAAATGTTCTATAGTCACTACATTACTATCACTATATGACTAGTCAGTATAGTTACTATAGCACCTATAGTTATCATTCAAGTTTTGTTGATCAACTACAATCGATCAATTAAACTTGATACGATTTAGAAAAATTGGTTTGGCAGTGCAACTATTTGATTTTGGCTTAAATTTACACACATATCCAAAGAATTAAAGTCATAGCGATTTCGTAAAATTGTTTTACGTTTTATGCCCAGTAACGGTTTGATTTTGGTTAAAATTTACAAACATGTCCATGCTTACTTTGCAGAGTGATGTAAGCAACCACCTACACCTGCACTTACAGGTACGTTCTTGAAATATAGCAAATTGTGAGGTAAAATATATTTTTAACGATGGTACTATTTCGGCACTAAGCGTTACTACGGCGTTACTTACTTACGTTACTCTTCAAACTCACATTGATACTTGAAATACATGAGTGACGTAAGCAACCACGTATTACTGCACTTACAGGTACGTTCTCGAAATATTGCAAGGTTTGAGGTAAAAATATATTTTAGACGGTGGTACTATTTCGGCACTAAGCGTTACTACGGCGTTTCTTACATTACTTTGCAAACACACATTGATACTTGGAATAGTAAAACACCCAAAATTGCACTCACTTTGCAAGCAGCGCTGAAGCGTTCTGCCGAGAAAACCCGCCAACTGGACTGAACTGATATGCGCGCAGAGCATCGCCGCTCACCAATGTACTTTTATCTCGATCTATTTACAATAAAAACGTCCGGTGATGGGATTTGAACTTGAGGTTCTCGCCTTGGAGAAGACAGCGGAGAATTGCAGCGCGTGCGAAGGTTATTGTGCGTAAAGTATCGATCGGCAAAATACATCTATGTCAACTCTTCGATATTTCACTACTTCAAAATACACGTAATATCACACATCAAAATACATATAATAATAACAAAATATATATAACATATTTCAATAATATCAATGTTGCAAATTCTTTGCCTAGAATCTGTGTACTACATCATAAGATAATAACATGGCCTATAAAAGTGTGAAAAGTAATAAACCATCGTAATTTGAAAGCATATTTTGGTAAGTAAAGATTTTCGATTTGTCTCACTTACTTATTTGTAACTTATTGAACTACTTATAACTTATTTTTTGGGCAAAGTTGGGCAACATTTTAGCATAAAATTTCTTCCAAAAGGTACTCTCTGGAAGTGTTTTGAATATTATGGAGGTACATCAACTTGCAAAAAACTTGCTCAAGGAAACATAATACTTCTGGGAATGTACATCAAATCTAAAACGCTACCTACACAGCTTACACCCTGACATTTTGAAGAAATCATACCAAGCTACTAGTGGTAGTAGTACAAGCAGTCAGGCTATCAGTAGAACTTCAACTATAAATATTAAACTAGCTTAGCTTCTGACACTCGACATTTTGAAGAAATCATACCAAGCTACTAGTAGTTATAGTACAAGCAGTCAGGCTATCAGTAGTACTACAACTATAAATATTAGAGTAGGTTTAGCTTCTGGTAGTACATAAATTCTTAAGTCCCACGAAAAAAGCTTACACGCAGACATTTTGAAGACCTAGCAGTACAAGCAGTCGGGCTATAAGTAGTACTACAGCTATAAATATTTAAGTAGCTTAGGTTCTGGGAGTACATCAAATCTTAAGTGCCACTTAAAGAGCTTACCGTCAGATATTTCCAAGATATCATACCAAGCTACTAGTAGTAGTAGTAGTACAAGTAGCCAGGCTATAAGTACTACTACAACTATAAATATTAAAGTAGCTTAGCTTCTGGGAGTACATTAAATCTTAAGCGCCACTTAAATAGCTTACACTTAGACATGTTGAAGAAACCATACCAAGCTACTCCTAGTAGTAGTAGAACAAGCAGTGAGGCTATCAGTAGCACTACAACTATAAATATGAAATGAAATAAAATAAAACGCTTCGTTGAGTTTCACTGACATACTCTCTCTCTCTGACTTTTTGAATTATATGAAATCAAATAAAACACTAGGTTGAGTTTCATTGACTTAAGTCAGTTGGTGAGTGTCAGTGACCAACTGACTTAAGTCAGTGAAACTCAACCTACTGTTTTATTTGATTTCATATAATTCAAAAATATTTTACTCGCACTGTAAAAAGTTGATTAACTCTATTGAAACAAAATGTACTATAGTCACTACATCACTATCACTATATAGTGTAGTCTAGTCAGTATAAAAGAGACTTACAACTTAATTATAAATATTAGATGTGCTAGTGATACTGCAGATACAAATCTTGACAAGTGGGCATCGCCTACTCATATTTTAAACATTTTCAATCAAGTGCATAAACCACAAAAAGCAAATAACCAATCACTTTCGAATACGAGATCATTGAAGGAAAGCCATCTTAAAACGACCACAAGTTTTCAGGCACACATTTATACTTGTGCGGTGTTTATTTTTGCATCATCATGCTTCATCATACGAGTTCAATGCACTTCAATGATATGTCAAACAAAAGAATTTTCAATCAAAATTGACGGTTCTGAGTGATAATAATAATAAAATAATCGGTTGGAGCTTGTGAAATATTAATACTTAAAGAGAAATAACAAATTATTCTTTCTCACAACGACATTTATTTCTCTAAAAGTACATTTCGACCACTACGTTGTCATCTTCAGTAGACATTTGTACAAATACAGTAGACTTTTGATAGTTTAACAGATTTGAACAGGTGCAATTGAAACTATACCAAATTTGAAAAATTGTAATTGTTAATTTATCTGTAAGTAAGGCAAAGTAGAAAATTTACAGTATTTGCAACATGCAGTTGAAAATTGGACAGATGAACACTTCTGAAACCAAGTATTTGATAGTTTTGACAAGTTTCAGAAGAAAAATTTCAAGACTGTGACAGTTTCCGTTGAAATTCGGCTGGTTTGGGCAGTTACAATTGAAAATTTGACAAATTTGCACAGTTTCAATGTAATAACTACTAATTAATGAAAAATACAGATTTTGAAATTTGCAGTTGATAATTTAACAGATTTCGTGCAGCTGAAACTATACCAGATTTTAAAAATTGCAATTGTAAATTTATCTGTACGAAAACTGTATGGAAATTAATGTTTTAGTTTCATAGTTAGAGTTTAAAATCAGACGGATTTCAGCAGTCTTATTTGAAAACTTGATAAAGTTGGAAATTTAAAAAACAATTTAAAGACTTAAATTAGAATATATGAAAAATGTTGTCAGGTAAAATAGAAAATTTACAGATTTTAAAACATGCAGTTGAAAATTGGACAGATGTTCACTTCTGCAGCCAAGTATTTGATAGATTGGACAAGTTGCAGTACAAAAATTACGAGACTGTGATAGTTTTAGTTGAAATTTGGCAATTTCGGGCAGTTACAATTGAAAATTTGACAAGTTTGCATAGTTTCATTAAAAAAAGTACTAATTAGTGACATTAGATTAGAGTGGTACTAATTACGAAACAAAATACCATATAGCATAACTTCGACCAGGTGATTTTTTTAAGATTATATATCTGCACTTTGGAAGTTAGAAGATAGGAAACCCATTTTACAACGTGCATTACATTACAATTTTACAAAGTACTTACATTATACGCGTGAGCATTGTCAATCTATAACACTACTCTGTGAAATGGGTTGCCTATCTCTAAACATCTATGTATGTCCCGGATTAAGAAGCTCACTCGGTATAACACCCAATTTTTTTAATAAAAAAATGAGAGCGAAACAAGCAATTTTCTTAAGGCTATCGACCTCTCGTGGGGTCTTTTCGTCTGAGGAACTGAATTTCATAATATTCTTAAAAGTTAATATGAATTTTTATCTTTTTGTTTTTTTATATACAGGGTGTTTCAGACCACACGTTCCAGACGTCAAATTTGACGTCTTATAGGTTGAGAGAAAAAAAAATGTATAACATAAATATTAACATATAAAATTTCCGGAAGTTGCCGCGAGTAGGCGTAACTGCACTTAACTTCAGAATTTTAAATAGGAACCTAGGTCATGTATGGAATCGTTGGATAAGTATTTCAAACAAAAACAACTTTTGTAAGAAAAGTTTTTATGTAAATTATAAGCTTAACGAAATAAAAATAATGTTTCAGACAATCAGTCGTACCATTTTCTCGAAATGATGACGTCAAAGAGGTCCAGGAAACAAAAATTGCATCACATAAACCTACCTACAGAATGTAATAGTGATAGTTTCGGTTTTTGGAAATAACCAAAAGTAGGGTAATTGCTCTCAGCTTTCAAGTATGTTTGTAAACACTAGACTTTGTCTCCGATTACTGTCAAAGTGTCTGTTGTAGGCGTGCTTTCGCTTGTAAAATTTACAATTAAGGTACAATACGTTGTTGCTAGGCAGTTAGACTCAATTTTACTGAAATGTTCGTTCCGGCTTAACCACATATTTTTCTGACAATTCAGGCAGTAAACACTCTAAATGTGACTAAAAAGTGACTCAAAGTGACTAAAAATAGTCACTTTGAGACAAATCGAAGGAAAAGTATAATATTTACAAAAATGCTTAAAACCTGAGTGCAGTTACGCCTACTTCCGGTTATTTCCAAGGATCGAAACTATCACTATTTAATTCTGTAGGTATGCTTCTGTTATGCTATTTTTTTCCCGAACCTCTATGACATCATACTTCCGAGAAAATGGCGAGTCTGGTTGTCAGAAACAACCATTGGCAAATCATTTATAAAAAAACTTTTTTAACAAAAGTTGATTCTTTTTTAAATACCTATCGAACAATGCTATACATGATATAGGTTGCCATTTAAACATCGGAAGTTGAGTATAGTTACGCCTACTTCCGGTAACTTCCGGAAATCTAAACTACCTCTTCTGTATTCCTCAGGTGGGCTTATGTTGGCATACTTTTCCGCCTGAACCTCTACGACGTCAAATTACCTAGAAAAAGGCCTGGGACGGGTAGGGTGAAACACCCTGTATACCTACCAAATAATCATTTGAAAATGTATTTCTTATAATAAAAATTCTGTTTTAGTTTATTTTTATCTAAAAAATGTCATTTTCCTGGCAGTAGACAATCAGATACTGATGAATGGATAATTGTCGGGTGTGAGATCGCTATCGCGACTCCAGATAACATAATGAGTAGTTCAAGCACTGAACAATCAAACAGTACCAGTACTGATGTCGCTGACGTGATTTCAGTTGAAACAATATACGATTAGTAATTGATAAATGGAAAATCCTTAGGTTAGGATTTAGTTAGACTCCAATTGTGCAGACCCTGAATAATCAAAAATTATCACGTCTGATTGCCTCAGCGACAAGTTTCGACTTTTTCAGTGTCTGATTGCTCATTATTCAAACTTGGAAACTTCTCAGCAACATCAGAACCGATAAATTTTGATTTTTCAGTGTCTAATTGTCTTAAGACTCATCAGTTCTCACGTCGCTGAAGCAATCAGACCTGATTATTTTAGATTGTGCAGTGTATGATTGCTCATTATTCCAACTGGAGTCCCCTTAGTGATGTTAGAATCGATACATTTTGAGTTCGACTTGGCAATTTTCGATTTATCAGTATCTGATTCAATTGGAGTCGCTTTAACGATATCAGACCTGTTAATTTCCGACATATCACTTGCAAATCGTTCTTTATTCCAACTGAAATTGCTTCATAAATATAAATAAATATAGTGTAGGCCAGAGTTCCCCAAAGTGAGGTTCGCGACCTAGCACCGGGTCGTAGAAAAATTTTGCAGGGTCACGTAAAATAAATGGATACTTTTTGTTATAAATCATCACTAAAAAAAAAATCAATATGATAAATAGTTAATCAACAAAACCAGAAATTTATATGATGATCAACCAAGTTCGAGCAAAGCTAAACATCATGATTATGAAGATACTTTGTCTGAAGCCCCTAAAGGCAGATATACAGCGCTAAAACATCAAGCGTAAAACTAATTGGACTCGCAAATATTGTGACGAATATTTACGGTTTGGGTTCATTGCCGGAAGGAGTCAAAATAATTTGACTCTATGTGTTATTTTCAATTCACAACTTTTAAATAAAACTATGAAATCATCAAAGTTGAAACAACATTTAGACACATTCCATTCTGAGTACGTACTCTGATAAGCCAATTAACTTTTTTTTGATAGAAAAAAGAATCGAGTGCTGCTCAAAAACAAAATGAAAAATGCACTTTATCCTCAGCAGTCACATAAAAATCTCACTTTGATAGCTTTTTAAATTTCCAAATTAATAGCTGAGACTGGGTATCCTCATAGTGCTGGAGAAAAAATAATACTTCCCGTTTTAAAAATTGTCGCAAATAATTTATTCGGAATAAAGGAAAAAAGTTTATTTGCAGCGATACCATTATCAAATAATGCAGTTAAACGGAGAATTGACGATATTGCGAAACATTTAGAAGAAGAAATAGTTGCTAAAGTAAAAATAAAAACACGTCTTATCCTTGCAAGTAGATAAAAGCACAGATATCGAGGATAATGCAAATCTAATGTGTTTTATCAGATATATTGACGAAGACAAGATACAAGATTTTGTTTTGTTTTGTAAAAGGCTTCCGCAAGAAAGACCTCAGATCAGATTTTTAAAGTACCAATGATTTTGTCACTGGGCACGGTATTGATAGGATGAAGTGTGTTGGTCTAAGTAGCGACGGAGCAGGTGCAATGGCAGGTTGTCATAAAGGTTTGTTTAAACAAATTCAAGAAATAGCCATTCATTGTGTATGTATGCACTGTTATATCCATAGACAAGCGTTGGCTTACCTTTAAATTTAAACATAACTTTGGAAGAATGTGTCATGTTTGTAAACTATTGTTATTTCTGAATGGACACCCACCATCTAAAGAATATGCTATTTTGCCATTTAAGGATAGATTATACGATTTTGAGTGGTTAATAAATGTGGCTTATTAGTGCGACATATTTACTACATTTAATGAATTGAATTTAATTTTGTACGGCTTTGGTTTAAATATTTTCAAAGTATCGGAAAAAGTCGCCGCAATAATTTTAAAAAATGGCTCTGTGGAAACAACGACTTTCTGTCGACGTTCTGTACTATTACATTAAGCAGAATCTAAAAATTAAAGAATCCATTTAAAAAGGAGACCAAATTTTGTGCCCCGGATATATGATAGACTCTGCACACTCGAAAATACTTTTAAAAAGTAGCACATCAAGGGTCCAATAACTTCCCATCAGATTTGTTCCTCAATTTGCATTAGTCTAGCAGCAATGCTCCGAGCGATGATAGGTGGGCCACCCTGTACATATATAAAATTAAAAAATGACTTACAAATATTCTTCTTCTTCTACTTCTTCTCCTTCACCTTTTTCTCCTTCTCCATCTTCTCCTTCTTCCGATTCTTCTTCTTCTTCTTCTTCTTCTTCTTCTTCTTCTTCTTCTTCTTCTTCTTCTTCTTCTTCTTCTTCTTCTTCTTCTTCTTCTTGTGCAGCTCCTTTTCGAATCTTTGGCGTCAACTTCACTAGATAATTGCCGTGATAATTGCGCGTGAAAAATCATCAGTAAAAAGAGAATTCAACATTTGGCTGGTTGATACACGGAACCAGTATGACCAATATAAAGCGAACCTCATTCCGAAATAATTGACAAACTTCGCGGTGTGTTATTAATATGGTGGCTAATAATTCAGTTTTATTAATGCGTCATCATGTATGCACTATGCATGGACCAATCAAAGCGTATTCTTGTAAATTTATGAACCAATTGCATTTGATTTTCGTGAATAAAAATCACGTTGCTTATGTATCATGCGAAACTATCGAGCGTTCAACAAAAATCGACGACGAAGTTGGCGTTGGCAATCTCAAGTCATGTCTGCACTAAGATGACTTAAGATTGCCAACGCCAATTGGCAATTTTGTTGAACGCACGATAGTAAGTTTACGCTATGTTCTATTATTCTTTAGATTTATGACACCGATCTGAAAAAAGTGTTTGATAATGTACCACTAATTAATTTTTGGTTGCGCTATCAAAAGGAGTATCCAAGCGTAAGCGAAAAATCGATACAATTTTTAATGCCTTTTGTCACCACTTATATGTTACGTGTGAAACTGCGTTCTCAGCCTTGGTGTACTTAAAAAATAAGTATCGAATCAGATTGGATGTCGAACCTAATTTGAAAATAAAATTAACATCATTACCTCCTAATTTAAAATTGTTAAATTGTTATGTGATGACAAACAACATCATCCTTCACACTAAGGACAAAATATGTGGAAACAAAAATTACTCTAATTGTTAATTTTTTAATTACTTTTTAATATTTAATATTTGATATTTTTCTTATATAATTATTTTGCAATTTTTGTGTATGAAATAAACAAACAAATAACTTGATTTTTATTTTTTTTAAATGGTTTGTAAATAAATGGTATTTTTCCATAAAGTGTGTCGCGAAAAATTTTAGAACCTCGTACCGGGCCGCGGTCAAAAAAGTTTGAGAAACGCTGTAATAGACAACAAATACAAGGATGCAGTTATTACGTTTAAAGCGGTTTCCGAAAGAATGTGTTACCTAAGAATAAGAGGGAAATGCTCAAACAGAAGTATATTAAACATACATGCACTGACGGAGGAAAAGAGCGACGACGAAAATGAAATCTATTATGAAGCTTTAGAAGTAGAACTCGAAAAAATCCCTAAGCATGACATTGAGCTATTAATAGGAGATTGCAATGCGAAAATTGGTAGAGAAAATATGTTTAAGCCAGTAATAGGCAAGTATAGTAAACATATAGGAACAAATGAGAATGGTATTAGGCTAATAAAGTTTGCGGCTACGAACAAAATGGTGATAAAAAGTACGTTTTTTCGGAAAAAAGGTATATACAAAGGCACGTGGATTGCATCAAATGGCACATACACAAACCAAATAGATCACGTGCTGATAGAGGAGAAACATGCAGCGCTCATACAAGACATCAGTAGCATGAGAGGCCAAATATAGACTCTGAATCATTTTATGGTCAGGATAACACCTAAAATGAATGCGCATACTGGAAATAAAACAAACAAACAGGGAAGAAAACGGAAACAGATCGAGTGGAATGGAAAAACTATCCAAGAATATGCTGAGAGGATTGAAAACAATACGAAACTTTAGACAGTACGCGGACTAAGACTCAGGAAAGATGGAAGAAAATGCAGAGTGTGATACAGGAGTCAGTCAAATTGATAGAACGTGCAGATACGAAGAAAAAGAAGAAATGGTTGGATTCGGAATGCGAAAATTTAGTCAAAAAAAAGAACAACGCGAGAGCAATATGGCTGCAGGAAAACACACAAGCTGACAAACAAATTTATAAGGACCTTAGATGCCAACAAAAACAAGTGTGCAGAAGAAAAAAAAGAGAACACAACGAAGAGAGAATAGAACAAATAGAGAAGCATTACAGACACAAGGAGATTCGAAACTTGTATCAAAAAGTAAAGAGAGAAAAAACAGGATACACGACAAAACCCATATACGTCAGAAATAAAGCCGGGGAACTGACGGGAGAGCTGGAAGAGAAATAAAAGATATGGGAAGAGTACTTTGTAGATTTATTGAATGTAGAAACGAAACTTTCTGAAAATAACGAAGATAGAAATACGGAAGCGAGAAATGTAGCTGAAGCGCAAGAACCCACAGAACTGGAAGTCAGAGAAGTGCTAACTATCCTTAAAAATAACAAAAGTCCTGGGGACAATAAAATAACTGCAGAAATGCTTAAAAACGGGGGCCCAAAACTTCCAGAACAAATTTATGAATTAATTAAGACTGTGTGGAAGGAAGAAAAATGCCGGCAGACTGGGAAAAGCAGTAATTCGCCCAATTTTCCAAAAGGAGACCCAATGGAGTGCAAAAATTACCGAGGAATTGCTTTATTGGATGTGATATACAAAATATTTGCACCAATACTGAAAAATCGACTAACAGCTCACTCAGAAAAGATAACTGGCGAATGCCAATGCGGATTTAGACCTAATAGATCTATAACCGATCAAATTTTCACTCTTAATGAAATACAGAGAAACTGCTACGACTATAAGATTCCTCTATTTGTACTATTCATAGATTTCAAACAAGCATATAATTCTGTGAACCGTCCAGAAATATACAGAGCATTGAGAATATTGAAAGTACCGGAAAAAATAGCGAAACAGGTTGAAATGACTCTTAGAGACACAACAAACACAATTAGAGTGGAAGGCACGCAAACAAATACTTTCAAGATCAACAACGGGCTGAGACAAGGAAATCTATTACCATGTTCGCTGTTCAATTTGGTGCTGGAAATAGTTATAAGAAAAGGGAGCCTACATAGAAATAAATTGATATACAGTGAAGAGCATCAGTGCATAGCTTATGCAGATGACTTGACGGTTATTGCAAAATCTAGAAAAGAGTTGATCAGAACAATCAGAAAACTAGAAAAGGAAGCAAAAATTTTAGGATTACATATAAATCAAGAGAAGACAAAGTACATGATGTTAGGAAATACAGGAGAAACTGAAAGTGAACTAACAGTCGAATGTAATGGGAAAGTGTACAATTTTGACTTCCTGAATAAGTTCACATTCCTTGATGTGAGCATTAATGAAAAAGGAATAGAGGAAGAAGACATACGAGCCAGGATATCAAAAGGGAATAAAGTTATTGGAATGCTCCACCATTTATGGCGATATAAAAATTTGTCCAAGGCTCTGAAGTTATGGTTATATAAATCAGTGAAGAGACCGGTTGTAATGTACTCCCGTGAAACTTGGGTCCTGAACACCAAGGAAAAATCGATGCTGAAGAGATGGGAGCGGAAAGTGATGAGGAATATTTTCGGGGGGATACAGTATAGTGAAGTGTGGAGGCGGTAAACGAATGAAGAAATAAAACAGCTCTTCGATAGCCCGGGAATAATAAACTTGATAAAGGCCCAAAGAATCAGGTGAATTGGGCACTTGGAAAGAATGGATCGAGAAAGAGTACCAAAGATGGCATTGAGAAACTCACCGATTGGGAAGAAACGAAGAGGAAGACCCAGAATAAGATAGCTCGACTCGGTGATGGAAGACCTGAAGCTTTTGAAAGTGGAAAATTTGACTGTCTGGCTAAGACTTGTGCAAGCGTGAAGCCCATGGCCTCCAAGGCCTGTAGTGCATTTATATATATATATATATATATATATATATATATATATATATTTCATGACAATACCAAAATAATTATACCTTGCGGAATCGAAGAAAATAATTTCTATCTTTATTTAAACATAACTGGTAATTGGCATCTTGTACCATATATGTTTCTCAACAAGATTAGGATTTACATTCTGGATGTTTTCAAGGATTTCCTTCGTTTTCTCTCCATTCCGGCAATTGGTACAGTCCGTCCTTCCGTACTGCCACCTTCTATTTCAGGAATTTCTACAGCTACCCCTTGCTTTTATAGTACAAAGGCGAGATCAAGGATGGCATCAGGTTATCCCCTTTTTCGTGATAATCCGAGATTTACATAATGCATAAGCGATGGCTACCTTAAAATCCGCAAATGACATTTTCGTCCACCATAATAGCCAACTATTTACGGTATACATATCTAACATGCGAAACAAATATTCGAAGATACCATTACTTGGACCCTATTTTAATACGATAGAATCCTAGCATAGAATCCAATAGATCCACGCCTCCCATATATTCATTGAATTTCAATATACTTTGTGACCAGTACCTGGTCAATCTATCAGTTTGAAATTTGGAAACATTCCTCACTTCTGAAAAGTATTCTTTTAGTTTCAGTAGGTTGGGCGCCTACGTACGTTGATTAAGTTGAAACAACTTTATTGTCATACCAAGAATCGATACTTATCTTTAATTGCATCTTTCTCTTCCATAGCCCCTCTTATTTATATATTGTCCTTAATCTCTTGTACCCTGTAGAGGGTCGAGATATTTAGTTTTTTGTACATTTTATCGTAAAAATAAAGATATAAAAAACATAAAATATAAGACAAATTAAATTCTGTATTAGCTTATTTCATGCCATTCTGTTCTTCACTCGTTTCCTTCCTTCTTGTACGCTAATATTGTTCCTTTTCAGTATGTCTTCCATTTTTCCTTCCCAGATTTTCTTCGGTCCTCCTCATCTCCTGTTACCCGCTATTCTTGTTTCCATATCTGTTTGGTTTGTGTTTGGCCTTCCATTCTTATGAGATGTCCATAGATGTCCATAGATGTCCATAATAAGCTAGCTATTTTTGCTCGACGTTTTTCTCTGCATTTTCTATTTCTAGGCTGTTTATTATCTGTTCATTTCTAACCCTGTCTAGTTTGGTTAAACCTTCCACTTTCCTTAGAAATCTCATCTCCGTAGCTTGTATTCTGCTTTTACTTCTTTGGTCTAACACCCAACATTCGCTCCCGTACTAGAGTTAGTCTATGTAAAGTTTTGTACAATGTCATTTTTGTTTTCTTAGCAATTTGTTTGTTGTTCAGTATTGCAGTTTTCATGCTGAAATAACGTTTGTTGGCTGCTTAAATTCTTCTGTTGATTTCCGGTTGTATGTCGCCCTTACTGGTTAAAACTGCCCCTAAATATGTAAAGCTTTCCACCTGTTCTATTCGTTTGTATTTTAACGTTATATTTGTCGTTATCTCTGATTTCGTTACTATCATAAGTTTTGTTTTTTCTATGTTTATCGCCATATTATGTTTCTGCAGTTCCTCATTCCAAACATTTAGATTGTGTTGCATGTCCTCTTCGTTCTTGGATAATACTGCGAAATCATCAATAGAAGCACATGCTGTTATCGTTGTTGCCGCGAGATTGTGGTATCCCACTATTACTTTCTTCGTTTTATCCTTTATATTCTTTAAGATATTATCCAGATATATTATGAAAAGCAGGGGACTCAGTGCACCTCCCTGTCTTAACCCCTGTGTGGTGATGAATTCTTCAGAAATTTCGAATCCTGTTCTAATGTAGTTGCATGTGTTCTCATATACAATTTGGATTGCTTCTAGTAGTTTGTCGCTTATTTATAGTTTCCTTAGTACTTCCCACATGTGTTCTCTCGGTACTCTATCAAATGCCTCTTCTAGGTCCACGAATAATATATATATATAGTTTGCTGTCTCGTCACATTGTTTTATCTATGAGCTTTCTTAGCGTGAATATGTTGTCCTGGGCTGAGTGCCCCTTTCTAAAGCCACTTTGCGCCTTTTCCAACGTTGCCTCTACTGCTTGTCTTAGCTTATTTTCCAATAATGCCTCATACACCTTAGCTGTGGTGCATAGTAATGATATTCCCCTACAATTATTGTAATCCCTACTATTACCTTTTTTATAGATGCTTAGTATAACTGGCTTCTCCTAGTCATTGGGGATTTTTCCCTTTTTCCATACCTCATTTAGAAGTTCTAGTTGTAGTTGTTCTCCTTGGTCATCAATATGCTTTAGTTGTTCTGGTATTATCATGTCATGGCCAGGGGCTTTTCCGTTCTTTAGTTTTTTTAGTACTCTGTTCAGTTTTTCTTCAGTTGTCCCTTCTGGTTATATTTCTTTGACGTTTTTCTGATATTCACTTCCCCCTTATGCTGCGCCTTCATCGGTAACCTTTGCTCCTTCCAGTAATTCTTTAAAGTGCTCCACCCATCGCCTCATTATTTCCTTACTTTCTGATATTATTTTCCCATTCTTACCTGTATAGGTACATGTTCTTACATTTTTATCCTGTATATGTTTCATTGTTATTTGTTGTCTTTTTTCACTCTTTTACTGTTTTATAAAACAATTTCTTGTTTTCCGTGTAGTTTGTTTCCAGAGTTTTTCCGAACTCTTCCCATGAATGTGCTGTGACATCTCTTATTATCTGTTTAACCTTATTTCTTTGGATCCTGTATTCGGCGTAGTTCTTTCTCTCCTTCGTATTAAGGAATTTATTCCATTTCTGTTTCTTGTTCTGTACTTCCTTCTTCACTTCTTTGTTCCACCAGTGTGTTTGTCTTTTATTTCTATTATTTTGTGTTAATCCGCAGGTCCTTTTGGTCGGTTCCGTTATTATGTATTTGAAATTCCCCCACTTTCCTTCAATGTTCCTCTGTTTTGTTGTTGCAGTCTAGTGTTGTTCTCGCTATACTTTTGATCTCTTCTTGGTATTATTGCCGTGTGTTACTATCATTTAGTTTGTCGACTCTTAATCTTTCTATTATCGGTTATTTCCTGTTTGCCTCTTCTTCTTGGTTAGTTCTCAGTTTTGTTTAATTTTTTATTTTTGCTATCGTTAGATAGTGGTCGCTTCCTATTTCGCTACATCTTTTGACCCTCACATCTGTTACATTATTCTTTTGTGAGTAATTGGTTAAAAAAAAATCTATTAAAGAAATCTCGTTTCTGCTTTCCCATCTTATACGTTTGTTGAATTCATTTTGCGAATTTGACATCCTGATGCACAATTCAAGCGATCAGTACCCAGAGACAGGATACCATTTTTGGTCAAAAAAAACATCAACGAAATACTGGTAAACCAGTTGTCATAAAAAAATATGGTTTTCATGCATGGGAATTTATTAGGATTAGAATAGAAATAATAATTGCAACTTTCTCTTGCATATCCCCTCTTCCACGTTTCTTGAATTCATTTCCTGATAGCATCTGACATCCTAATACATAATTTAAGCAGATAGTACCCAGAGGCAGGATACCATTTTTAGCCAAATAAACCATAAACAGTATACTGGTAAATCAGTTGTAAAAAAAATAGTTTCAATTCATTGGAATTAGTTGAGCAAGTTTCACCACAACTTTCCTGCTAGTACCCAAATCAGGAGCATCTATAGGAACGGTTTTACTTTAAAATCCTGCAAATACATCAAAAGTGTAACTAAATAACCCGAAATTCCGCTTTAAAAATGAGATGTTATGATGTTTCTTTGTATTATATTGCTTGATCGTTGATCAATATTCAGTTTGCATTAGTTTGCTCATCTACTACACGTATTCTTCGATTGGAATCAAATTCAGTTTATCTTGTAAAGGTCCTCAACAAAAGTCTGATCTTAAACAATGTATCATGTCCTACTGTGTGTGCGGTTATGTAATTCTCATTATTAGAATGAATGAAACGCGTACTTTCGTCCCATTTGCTGCAAGTCATTACAGTAGAAACTGTAGGATGACCTAAATGTGTTGACAAGTAATATCTTGATTGAGACAAATGAATAACTGACATATATTAACATATGCCTATAAACTGTTCTATTTTATTTTCTGGAATATTTGCAGGACGATCTATTTGCTTCCGAGTGCAGTATACATATATTTAGTCAGTTACTGCTGATACTATTTCCTTTGTAAACAGAAACTTGATAAAAATTATATGGGGTTGATAAATCAGCAACTTCTTGTAGCATATTTCGATGCCCCAAAAATGTTATATCTTTGGGATCTTTCCCAAAATATCATGAAAGATGGAGATAGCCAAGCAATATTTTAACATTATTGTCAAACTCTCCCACACATATGACTCAAACTAATATTCATTACTGGCTCTTTGTAAAACATAAATAATGTGAAAACTAGCCTTCCCATAAAAGAACAAGCAATGGACCATTTACCGATATATTTACCGATATTCAGTTTTCAGCCACTATACATGTACACTAATTAATAAAAATTGCTAACGAAAGTAATCAAAGCCTTCGATAGTACAAACCCGACTTGCTCGACTTGAATATTCAATATAAACGTAGTTTTTTAACCAAACACGGGGTGAAATTGCTTTAATATGTTTCGCGTAGAATCACAAATATGACACATTATGCATTTTTTTATTTGTATAATTTAAAAATTTTAAAAGCATGTATGGATCAGACAGGGACTTTTTTTTTCAAAAGTATACATACGGGTTATATCACCTGCGTTTACTTTTATAAAACACGCATAAACTGGCTGAACGACGCCTGCAATAGCGGTAACCAATATTACAACGACCTACATTTAACGCATTTATCATACATCACGTCATTTGGAGACAAACATAGGAGGGGTCCTAACGCCAAGAAATTGACGGTTCAGGATATTTTGTAGAAAATAAGTCTCTCGCCATTTTCAAATTAATACTATTTTGACATTATTTGACAATATATAATTAGGTTACTGTGTGTCACCAGTCATTTGTTTTTAATATAAGTATAGTTGGTTGCTTATATTGCAGGCGTCGCTCAGCCATTTGATGCGTTTTTATAAAAGTATACATAGGTGATAAAATCCGTATGTATACTTTTATAAAACATAACTCCCGGTATATGATTCACTATGTAGTAAAGGATGCAAGTTTAAATTTGACAAATTGTTAATTAAGACAAAATTTGTTGAATATTTAATTTTAAACACTTTTGAACTAAATTGTGGTTTCCATAAACCTGGGTTTTTTAAAATTTTTGCACAAGGGCGAAAATACATTCAAATGAACTACGAGCCCCGTCCAGCTTCAGTTGGCCCTCTCGATGAAATTTCAGTTATTGGCGGGTATTGAAGGTCATTTAAACTAACAGTGGTATAATTATCCATTTTTGTTCTGAAAATAACATTTTCAGAACATATTACATAAAAATAATGAAACTAATTTCAACAATTGGAACTGATTAGGATGAAAACAGAAATAACAGATTTTTCATGAATTGCCTCTCCTCTTCCCATTATTGACCATAATTGCACTATCAATTATCTGTTTTAAATTCGAAACATCTGTCACCGTCATTTCCATTAAAAAAAACGTTGTTTCCATACCCTAAATTCTCGCCGATAGCAATACTTAGATAATGGAATGCAACAAGACTAAACTAAATCCATGATAGATATGAATTGTCAAAGTGCCATTAAGTTGGCATTGTCATTAGACCAACTCAAATTATTAAAAACTAATAGCTCTCATAACCTCAAAACACATGTTGACATCAATGACATGTTTGTTACTAGTTTTTTACAAGTACACTGTCAAAATTATTATACAATGTGACATTTTGGCCGACCATGAATTTGACAATTCGTATCTATAATGGATGATCGGTACTTTTTTTAATATTTTCGATTTTGTGCACGAGCATATAGCATATTTTGTCTTAGATATTACATTGTAGCCGCTGCTTTTGCTTCTTGAGCGATAATTGCCAACAATACTACATATTTTATGTGCGGACCAACTGAACCTAGACGGGGCTTGTACCATAGCAGGTTCACCAGTATCTTTCAAATCTTCGTTAAAGATTAAATATGAATATTCAAGTCGATTAGTTAAGTCTTCACGCTCGAGAGAGGCTGTTTATTATGTTTATGCCCTCTTGACTTATAAACGCTCATTTGCTTTTACTGTCATCTAGATTGACTCTGTAAGTGATTCTTTACAGGCCAGGTGCCTGTAAACGGTTGCTATGACGACTTTACCGGGCACTTCTGTCAAGTCTGAAATACACGACTCCCTCGCCGCCAACGCCAGGGCGTCATTTACAGCATCCGTGAAGATAACAGTAAACAATTAAAATTAACAATTCAAGCTGTCAGCACCTACATCGAACTATATTTCTGGAAATGTCAACGATAGTTATTTTCAAGGATTTTCATTTGCAATAGGACAAAACGTATGCGGCTTGCTTGCAATTCGCATTTATTGGCGCTCACCGAATTACAGGGCTCGCTCTACACGCGCTCACCCAGCAAACTGTCCGGCTCGGCAGTAACGGCTAATGGCTTGCTACGTAAATAACAAATATTGCAAGGACAACATTTATAAAATTTGATATCCATCTTCTTAGTAAATGACATTTTATAGGCTCATTTTGTTGTTTATGGTAACATAGTAAACGATAAATTATAGGAACAGACCTGTAATATTTTACGGGCCTGTATAATAAACCTGTAATATTTTACAGGCTTGTAGAAGACCAGACAGATTGCAAACTTATTGAAATTTAATTACAAACACCTTAAAATTTAATGGATCAGGCTTATAATTATACACATTTATAATACACTTTGATTCATTTTCGAAATTCATTTGTACTTGTCCAGCAACTATTTTCTAGTTTTTACTTTCAATTTCCATATTCACGTTTTTGTTAGAAACAGACAAAGCTGCAGTCGTGACTGTAGTTAAGGGTGTTTCGTTTTCTTTATTAGAACCCTTCCCATTGCCAGATTGAATCATTTTTGCAATTTTTCATTTGTTACACATAGATTCACCAACATAATTTTCGGCAACTGTGGAATATATTCAAGCCCAATGTAGCTTTAAAGTTAAAACATCAGCGCCGGCATTAGCTAACAATGTAGCCGATGTACGACAATAACAGTGACCTGTATATAAACTCGCATTGTCCAATCCTAAATACTCTGCTATAACGGATGGAAATTTTCCAATAGTTTTTACACCTACTGGCTGTACCGTGCACTTTTCTTTCCGATAGGACAAAATAAATCGATCAGTTTTAACATGGTTTGGTCGTAATTTCATGCAATTTCCGAGTAATTTCACAGGATTAAACCCATGTCCATCAAGACGGGTGGTAAAAACTCGACTGACGTGTGTTTTTGGGTTTGGAATTTTGACTCCTATCACAAATCCTTCATGTTTAACATCTTGCAATTTTAAATCATACAATTCCTGTCGTTGGCACCCTCCACATACTCCAAAAATGGTGACGGCCTACAACGGATTAATTTTCAAACTAAAACACACAACGAAGTGATCAATATCTTACTTTTACCAACAAAAATTGTTCGTTGCGTGCCTCTTTTATCCACATATCACAAAGATTTTGTTATCAAGAAGGACGAAACTTAAAAAAAAAACTGCTATATTAACGTACTCATAGGAAATTAGGGTTTTTTTTAGCATCAAATAAAACTTTGGTACTTTTCAGACTAAAAACAGATAATTAGTACGTTAATTAGTTGGCAAAAATAAAGCTGCTCATAGAGAAAATACCTAGGATTTACTCTTGGTTTACCCCTTTTGTCCCTTTTGCATTGCGCCAGTCATCAAATATTTTGTTCTGTTTCTCATACCGCTCTTTTGATCCATTGGGTAATAGAGCCGCACTTGCTGCATCTGCTTTTTTGTATATTGTCTTGAACTGCAAGAAAATTGCCTATAAAGTCTTCGTCTGATACTAGTTCAATCACTTTTAATATGTTTATTTGGAAAATTCAAAAAATTACGACATTAATAACAAATGTTGTTATTATTTATTTATATCTCGTCTAGCTACAAATTACCCTACGCCTCCGCATAAAAAAAGTCAAGCAATTTAATTAAAAATCGTCAAATAAAGGTTGAAATAAAAGTTTGTACCTGACACGCTTTGCAATTAATCTTTACTAGGCTTGTTAATTTACAAAGCTTGTCACGTAAATAACTATTACGAATACTTCAGTTTGGCAGTATCAGAAGTTTTGTGGTTTCGTTTATATGAAATACTTCGATTGATCCCTAAGTTAGTATAAATGTCTCATTCGTTTTTTTGTGTAGACCTTGGTCATTTACTGTAAAATATTTTGTGGGTACTCTCTAGTGCGATATTTTAAATGGTTTCTAATAGCGAAATAGTGCTAAATCAACATCTCAAAGATGATCTCTGTACGAAATTCATTGAAGATTTTCACCACATGGTGTTACTTTCTTGTACGAGTATATTGTAGTTCTGCAGATAATTTAAAATAAAGACATATCCGACATGAGATCTTTTCGATGTTTTCAATCTAATTAAAGGATTTCGTTGGCTATTATAATTTTGCATTTCTTTATTTGGATTTTTTTTTTAGTCTGAATCAAGATGTACTAAAACTTACAAACTTCAACAAGGAATTCCTAAGATTTTATAAATGCAAGGCAGTGCTGGAACACGGGTATAAAAAATACCCACACCTCGATTTCAATAAGAAAATTGGCGGCTTTTTATTAGCTTTGCTTCCACTTTTCTCTGGTACGCCCTAATCGCATCCCTTACCACCTGTCAAGATTGGCTTATGAACAGTAATAACGCAATATCTTGTTAATTTTACTTTTTATATTAATTCATTATAATCACTGACTGTAATTTATACCTGCAGATGCGCCAAATAGTATTTTATTAAGTATATTGCAAAAGAATTGAAATACGTGTTCAGTGAGGTGATTAATGTCTCGGTATGAATTTAAATAATTAATTGATAATTGGTTACACACAGGCAATCCGTAATTTGTTGGACGGCTTTATCCGAACGCTTTGTATGCACCGGTCTGCTCACGTATTCCAAAGGGAATAAACCGAAACGGCATACATTTAGCTCTTGCATACTTTAATATGCATGAAAAATGCGTGGACGACGTGAAATGCGGCGTGTATCATTGCCTCGCGACACGTAACGCGTTTATCTCGAGCGACTTGGTAAGTCCTTCACGTCACAAGAAGATGACCAAGGACCAAGTAACCAGCAAATCACCACAACAGCATAAAAGTATTAATCATCCGGTTTCGCCGGATCCTCTGACTACCGGTATTTTGCCAGGAAGCAGGACCGGTCGTTAGTCGTGGCCCCATCCATTTCTAGCGTCTATCAACCGATTGACAGCCAGAACGCCCCCTCTGACGTTTAACACGCGAAACAATGGATCAAGGCCTCGGCTTTCAATGTATGTACCTGGTGTGTTAACTAAATATTTATCGTTAGCTGCTTTATGATGTTCCATGGGGGGAATTATCGTAATACGGATCTCTTAAACAGAAAGGTCAACATTTCAAACCTACGGGCTGTTACTAAATCAGGGCTCGAGTTTCAATCTGCTGATGCCAGCAATAGATTTGCATGGTTTTTCCTGTTCTATGTAAACTGTAACGAACGGGGGGTGCGTGAGTCGGTGGTTTCCACCTCAGCGCCACCTTTCACCCGGATCCAATTGTTTCCTCGTTGAGGACGACGGCCGTTATGAATTGTGCGTTTTCACGCCATGTCATTTATTACACCCCCGGGGCCCCTAATTGAAATGTAATGTTTACGATAGCGTTTCCACTTTACCACACGCCGATATTCAATCATGGGTGTAATGCGGTTCAGTTCCACCACTTTACAGCTCATTTAATCATTCAAATCGAAAACAGTTAAAAAGGATTAACGACATACAACGCTTTATGGTTACTTATGTACAAGGCGCGGATTTTTAGGTATTATGCTATACATCAGTTTTAATAGCAGACCAAAATAACCTCGTATCTATACGAATTTCAGCAAATGAAGTAATGTTACAATTTTTTGTTTGTGCTTTTATGCATATTTTCAGTTTTTAAGCTTCTAATTGCTTTAATGCATATTTCCTTATTTTTTGTGCTTATTTGCTTATTTCTCAATTTTATAGCATTTTATTTATATTAGCTAAGAATATATTTTGTTGCACATTATTGTAATGAGAATTCAGTATTAATATTACTCCGTTACCTCTAGAGTGCTTAGTTATCACAGAATCATCAACAAAGCGAGCATGCGTACGTGATATTTGGTAAACAAAGCTTGATTATTTTGAAGATTACCCTATTTTTACGTGCACAGAACGCATCTGGGGCAAGTGTGCTATCAATTCAGTCCAATTTATCTCAATCTTCAGTGCGTTGTGCTTGTGCCTTGTGTATTACGTGTTTATAAGTTTTATTGTATAAAATGCCGAAAGTAAAACCTTCCGTCGATGAATGGATACGTGGACATTCTGAATTAAAATATGAGAACGGCAAATTAATTTGCAAGGCTTGTATCAAACCGGTAAGTTTTATTTTGTGTTGCTAATGGCCTAGGTACAAGCATGTATTATGTTGTAGATTAACTGCGAGAAAAAATTTAACATAACACAACATATTAAAACAACAGTTCACCTGGAAAATTTAAAAAACACAAATCTGCAAGCAGTACCCTGAGTACCCAGCAGACTATTTCCGAGTCTTTTGCGAGTTCTTCTACACAGAATGAAAAGGAATTTTACTTTGATTTATGCAATACGATGGTGTCTTCTAACATTCCGTTAAAAAAACTAGATAATAGTATGTTTAAATCTTTTTTTATAAAAATACACCGGTATACATATTCGTGCCGAATGAACCTTTCGCAAAAACTATGTCTAGCAAGTATATAAACACACTATTGAGTAAATAAAAAAGAAAATTGGCAACAATTACATATGCTTCTGTGTAGATGAAACTACTGATTCATGTGATCGGTACATCGTAAATTTAAGGATTGGAATATTAAACGAAGACTCCACTAATGCATTTTTAATTAGTTCCAAGCAGTTAGAAAAAATAAATGGCAATACCGTTGCCAAATTCGTTCACGATGGATTAACACTTTTTTTTTGCCAAACGCCGTACCAAATGATAAATTATGATTGATGCTTTCTGATGCCGCTGCATATATGTTGAAGGCATATTCTAATTTAAAAATATTTTATGAGCAATTAATGCATTGCACCTGTTTGGCACATGGTTTTAATAGAGTTGCGGAAACGACTAGACTGCAATTTCCCTGGTCAATGATTTGATAAAAATCGGGAAGAATTTTTTTCTAAAAGCTCTACTGAGGGTTCAAATGTTTAGGGATGAATGCCAAATGTACCTCTTCCTCCGGCACCGGTCTACATATAACGGTCTATATAACTAGATGGGGTACGTGGCTAGATGCTGCCTGCTATTATGCCGACCATTTCGATTCATTTAAGGAGCTTGTGTTAGAGTTTCCCGAAAATGTGTCAGAGGCAATTAGAGAATGCCACAAAGTTCTTAAAGATAGGAGGGTTGTACAAAATTTAGCATTCCTAAAAAACAACTACAGTTTCGTAAGCAAAGCGATTGATAAACTCCAAGCAAAGGACACAACTTTGGTAGATGCGGTTCAAATAGTTGAAGATTTTTGGAACAACGTCTCAAATGTACGGGGATCTATAGGAGAGATTATTAAAAAAAATGTGATGCAGTTTTGTCAAAAAATTAAGGGTTTGGCGAGTTACAAAAAATATCAACAGTTTTAAAAGGAGATTTCGTGGAAGATTTGCTGAAAAATATTACAATTGTTCCCAAATTTAAATATGCACCGATTACAAGTGTGGATGTGGAGAGAAGCTTTTCACACTTAAAAAATGTGCTCAGTGATAGGAGAATGTGATTTTCCGATGAAAATTTAGAAAAACATTTAATTATTAGTTCATTTAAAAATGAGCAGTAATAATTATTTGTTATTAATTATTATTGTTATTAATATAAATCACCAAAACCTATGTTATTAAAATATTACTTAAAATTATGTTTTGTTTTGTTTTTCTGTATTTTCATATAGAATAAAATATGCCTTTTTCTGCGTTTTTGTGCTTATTCTAATCTTTATGCTATTTTATATGCTTATTTTCTAAGATTTTTATGCATTTTCAAGCGCTTATTTTGTAATTTTTTATGCATATAATTCCGCGCTCTGCTTATGTACACTCTTATGCCCGGTTTTGTAACGCACAAATAGAATTGAAATGTATTGGGCACATAGCTTAAAGTCTATATAAGTATGTTTATCGTGTGGATAATTGGATTATTGGAGGGAAAAAAGGTATAGGTCGACACTTCCTTAAAATGCGAATTCTTGACTTATACTGTTTTTCCCACCCATCACAGATGATAGATAGTTTTACTGTTTTTCCTAGTTTATTTTCTATTTCACTATCTAATTAACCATTGCTCTGTATGATTGTTCCTTAATATCTGTATTGTTCTACTTGTTCGATTTTTTTCCTTGTATTTTTATTTCGTGTTTCTTTTTCTCTTTGGCAATTATCATGGATTTTGTCTTTTCGTAGTTTATGTTCTTAATCTCTTTCTCAATTATTTTCATGTTGTGTTGCAGTTCTTCCTCTGTTTCTGCAATTATTGCCATGTCATCCGCGAATAGTAGTTCTGATATTTTTGTTATCTCCATTTTCCAGTATCTAATTTTAGTATTATCGTTGGTCTAATTACTATTTTGACTATTTCTGTTTTTGTGTCTCTTGATATCTCCTTCTTGCTAAAAAGGTGGTTTTTAACATGTTATATAGTTTTGCTGTTTTTCCTATTTTATCTTCTATTTCATGATGTAATTCACCATTGCTCTGTATGATTGTTCCTTAATATCTGTATTGTTTTTTCCTTGTATATTTATTTCGTGTTTCTTTTTCTCTTTGGCAATTATCATGGATTTTGTCTTTTCGTAGTTTATTTTCTTAATCTCTTTCTCAATTATTTTCATGTTGTGTTGCAGTTCTTCCTCTGTTTCTGCAATTATTACCATATCATCCGCGAATAGTAGTTCTGCTAGTTTTGTAATTTCCATTTTCCAGTACTCATTTTTTTGCATATAGCATTGGTCCAATTACTTTTTTGACTATTTCTGTTTTTGTGTCTCTTGATATTTCCTTCATGCTAAAAAATGTGTTTTTTAACATGTTATATAGTTTTGCTGTTTTTCCTATTTCATCTTCTATTTCATTATCTAATTTACCATTACTCTGTATGATTGTTCCAAAATATCTGTATTGTTCTACTTGCTCGATTTTTTTCCTTGTATTTTTATTTCGTGTTTCCTTTACTCTTTGGCAATTTTCATGGACTTTGTCTTTTCGTAGTTTATTTTCTTAATCTCTTTCTCAATTATTTTCATGTTGTGTTTCAGTTCTTCCTGTGTTTCTGCAATTATTGCCATGTCATCCGTAAATATTATTTCTGCTATTTTTGTTATCTCCATTTTCCAGTATCAAATTTTTAGCATTTTCATTTGATGCTTTGCTTTCTTCATCGCCTTATCCAATAGAACGGTAAAAACCAAGGCGCTTAGCACTCATCCTTATATAACTCCTTTCTTCGTTTCGAATTCTTTTGATTCCTCATTGTTTGTTCTCGTAATATTTCTGTTTTCTCTGTACATGTATTTTATTACATTTATTACTTCCTCCTTATTCCTTTTTCTGCTAGATGGTTCCATATGTCCTCCCTCCTTATCCAGTCGAATGCCTTTTCGAGATCTACGAAACATATGTGCATTTTTGTGTTCTTCTCAATTAGTTTCTCGCTTATTTCTCTGAGTATGAATATTTGGTCTTGCGTAATTCTCCCTCTTCTGAATCCGCACTGGCTGTCCTCTATTGTTGTTTGTAGTTTGTTTCGCATCCTTTTTTCTAGTACCTTGGTTATTATATTTACCATTGTATACTTCTTGTGTGTGATTCCTCTTTAATTTTCGCATATCCTTTTATCCCATTTCTTATGTATTGGTAGAATTATTCATGCCTTTATTCCATTCTCTTGGTGTTTCCCCGCTGCTTATTATGTCATTTATTAGTTTCGTTACTTGTGTTATTCCCTCTTCTCCCATGTATTTCATCATCTCCTGGGTTATATTGTCTGTTCCCGGTGGTTTACCGTTTTTTTGTTTTTTTTATTGCTTCTTGTACTTTTTCTTATTTAATTTGTTCAATTTTTTTCTCTTGCCTTTCTTGCGACATTTTCCCCCCATTTTTGTGTTAAGTTATCTTCGTCATCCTGTTCGATTAATTCTTTGAAATATTGTCTCCATCTTTCCATTATCTTGTCTTCATTCGTGATAATTGTTCCGTTTTTATCTTTTATGTTCCTCATGTTGTGTTTTTTTTTTTTTTTAGTTGCTTTAGTATTCCGTAGAATAGTTTTTCGTTCTGCCCAAAATTCTCATTCATTCTTTTACCAAATTTCGTCCATGACTTTTGTTTTGCTTCTTTTATTATTGAATTCGATTTGTTTCTCTTTTCTTTGTATTTTTCATAATCTGTTATTGTTTGTTTGTTTATAGGTCTCTTTTCCATTTCTCTGTTTTGTTTTTATCTCTTTTTTGACTTCCTCTGTCCACCAGTTTGTCTTTTTCATTTCCCGGTTTCCAATTTTTGTTGTTTCCAGGTCTCCCTTGCCACTTCTAGTATATTTGTTTTAAATGTTTCCCATTTTCCTTTTTTCATGTTTATCTTCATTTCGGTCTCTCTGAATTTATTTTGTACTATCTCTTTGTATTTATAGTGTTTGTGTTTCTCTTAATCTGTAGGCTTTTCTCTCTTTTTTAACTTTTATCCTCCTCTTGTCTGTTTTTTGAATGTTCTTCCAACTCATGTCCATTTTTAGTAGGTGGTGATCACTTCCTATTTCAGCTTGCCTTGTAACTCTTACATTCATTATTTTGTTCCAGCTATTTCTATTAATTAGGTGGTAGTCTAATATCGATCTTTCGTTTCTGCTTGGCTTGTGTGGTTGTGTATGTTTTTGTGTTTGAATTTTGTATTTGGTATCACAAGGTTGTTTTCAATGCATAATTGTATTATTCTTTCCCAATTGTTGTTTTTAATTTCCTGTCCTTCTTTTTCTATTATCTCTTCTATTCCGCTATTTTAGCATCCTACTCTTCCGTTTAGATCTCCCATTATCATTATGTGTTCTTTTCCTTCATTTACTTCCCTTTGTATGTTTTCAAAGAATGTGTCTTTCTCTTCTTTCTTTGCGTCTTCGTTCCGAGTAACAGATAAAATCTATAAAAACGTTAAGTAAAATATTTCAAAAAAAAAATGCTCAGAAACATCGATGTTTCTTGTTAAATTATCATTTAGACATGTAATTTTTAACCCCTCAACCCCTAAGCGCTAGCAATACCAACTTTAATAACTCAAATAGCAAAGTGCTCCTTCGGATGAAAACAAAATTTAGTTCAGTTCTTTCAGGATCCACGTTGTAATCTCGTACAACATATTTTCTTTTGATAATGATGAGAAATCAATGAAACACGTATTTACACAAGTGTTTTAATTTAATTCCAAACCCAACGTACCGGTTAGCATTTAGTTAGGTTAGGTTATCAGTTAGGTTTCCGTTATTTTTATGTAATAAGTAGCGGTACTGCACTGGTTCTCACGTTGGAAATTAATTACAATTAATTCAAAGATTTCAGGGCATGTTGGGTTACTGAATAACAATGAATATATTAAATTTTTCCTACAATATAAATCGTGTATTTAATTTGAGTTGATTTCTGCTTACAGGTTACAGCTTCTAGATTATAATCCACTAAACATAGCGTTTATAATCATAAATCACCTAGGTATATAGCGGGAAGTAAGTTTTTACAGATCATCCGGCTTGCAAGAGTCAACAGCGCTCGATAACATCGCCCTCCATAAATCGCAAGATTGCTAATAACAATAATTCACTACATGAAAAATGGCTTTAATAACCCAACGCAGGAATGAAAACTATATCTATTACATGGACATCACATCAACCCCCGTAATTAAGTTAAGCAAATTAGCGATAATTATAAAAATATAATAGTTATTGTCTTTCTACCAGATAAAAAGCCCACTTTGCATAAATCTACATAAAACACCTTGTTGCATACAGAGACGCATTTTTTATATATGCATGCTTGGTGTTCATAATTATAAAAATGAACTGCGAGCATACAAGCAAGCAAGAGACCCACACATTCATCGAGAGCCCATGGGAAAACGCACGAGGTTAATTGTGAGCGTAAACAAACAACTGTGACGAAACGTAAAACGAAAATGAAATACGCAACCAATAAATTACTAAGCCGGTTCATGTGAATTTTAGATTTTACTCCTAGCAATGTTTTAATTGTTCGGATTTTATGCGATTACTCGGAACTGTTATTTAGGATGTTAACAAAACCGTCATTAATCATTCTGAAAGATTAAAAGCAAAACTAAGCTTTCATTGTAATGCGAAAATTATATACATTATTATTTTACTAGAGAACATAATTAAGTAGAACGCACCAGTTTTTGCTATTCCTATTTTTTTACAGTAGCATAATCCGGATCACATTAAAAATCAATTAATTATCGTTAATCGATCATTTAGCAGATTAAGAGAAATCAAAAAACTCGCTGCATAATCCTGCTCATAATGAATACAAATCTGTTCAATGTACTCTGAAAAAACTGGAATCACTTTCGGGTAACTCGCGCACGTTCAACCGACCAATTAGGCGAAGATTTTATTAAACACGATCGATTAATTAATTGTTTAATTAGTGCGGCCTGTAATTATACGCGAGTAGCGACCGCTGCCCGAAGACTTGACGGCTCGGCAAGCTGGTTCGAGGGGATTAGTTTTCGTCCGATAAGAGGAAGGTGACCATTGACAAAAACCGGAGAAGCAAAACGCTGCAGAGGTTCGACATCTGGGAGAGTAGGTGACCTCGGTGCGCCAGAAGACAATGAGGCGTGATTCATTGTTATCTGCAAGTATAAAGATATGTAAATTGGGTGATAATTGTGCAAGAGGAGATTTTATGAGTTTCGTCGCATTGTAAATAAGACTCTCAACTGTTTATGCACTGAATTAAATTAGTTGTGAAATTGTTCTTTGCATTTTTTTTTTTACTATTAACTATTAGTTGCAGGTGCCTACTAAAATAAGTAGGCAATAGCGCTAACACTCTAGAGTTTAACAATGACTTCTTGACAGTTGTCAGTTTTAGGTTAATACAAATTTTATATCTCGTTTCATTCGTTAGAAATGTGTGATAGCGTTGATTTTTTTACATACTTATAAACCGAACTAAACCTGAACCATATCAAAACTGGCAGAATTGTATTGCAAAGCTGTGGTATTTTCAGGGGTAATATAACAAGTGGTGTTCTCATTATCGATAATGATTTTATAAATACAACGAATTTCAACCCCAACGACGAAAATGCACCGAGCCCGAAGGGCGAGGTGCATTTTCCAAAGTTTTGGGGTTGAAATAAGTTGTATTTTTAAAATCATTATCGATTTTTGAGAACACCACGAGTTATATTTAGGAAGAGAATATAATGAATTGATTGAGTCATCTAGTAAAGCAGAATAAACAAGAAGCTAAATATACAGTTTAAATACCTATATTTATTTAGATCACTTCATCTTTCAAGCAGCAAACCACATTTATTACCACAATTTACTATTTTACTTGTACTTGAGACACACTGACATTTCGGGTTATGTATTTATTATCGGCCGACTAGATTGTGGGCGCAACCGATTAATAGCACCATCGCAACGATCGTCGCTGCGATTTGTGCTTAACCAAAAATTGTGACAGCGACCGACATTTGTTCGTGGTATTATCCTGAAAATACAACTTGTTGTATTTTCAACATTCTCAGTTATTAATACATGCGTAACTATAGAAACTGCATTGTTGTGACGTCACGTTTTACGTATGAGTTATATTCTCATTACAAAATGTCAAGCAAGTCATATTGACGTTAGATAATATTAAAATAATACATAAAAAGTGCTAACTACATGTACAGTCATGCTCACATAAATCTAGTACAAGAAATTAGGTTACAATAGCAACTTTATATAGCAATGTCAATTTGTTTGTACTAGATTTAGGTGAGTATGACTGTATATGAATAGACCAACTATCAAGTACAATATGTAACTATCTGTACTTTTGACCTTAGAATATAAAACCACGTTGTAGAATCAAGCGTTTTATTAAGCGGTTATGTTCACAGATAGTGCTTGATAGTGAGAGCGGTTTTTCCCTGATTCGCACACTTTTAAGCGTAACTGTGACAGTAAATTATTGATGACACGCCATGAGAATCACAAATAAATTAATAATAAAAAAATACGCTACGAATTACGAATTTCAACGCAGGTATTGCAAAAATGACAACATTGCGAAAATTAATAACGGTTTGTGTGTGCCAAAATGTATGTTCAACCAATATAATATAGGCGATTTTCATTAAGATGCCAGCGCCACGGTGGCGCATTTACATACTAGGCCTGGCCAGTGCAGTCAGCTGTTCTCTGATGTGTGTGTTGTGGGACAATCTGCGAATCTTATCGAATTCATCGACTTCTACCATTTATCGTACTATTATCAATCCTATGGTTATGGCTCAACATCAACAATGGCAAAATATAAAAGGGTTTGCACCGTATTCGGCTCCAATGCTGACAGCACCAAAAATCTTGACGTCACAATTCTAAATGGTAACACAGTAAAATTTTACAAGAAAGGCCGTTCAATATTTAACAAAAGCAATATACCGATGGCAAAAAACAATTAGTAAACAATATAAAGCAATAACAATGTCAATTGTCTACTAGCCTCAAATGCGGATGCAAATTTATGACATCGTTGATTGGGTCATATTAATTCTAACTGCTTGAATAAGATAAAAACGGGATTGTTGATGGCATTAAATAGCAATCAAAGAATGAAAAATCAATCTTTTCAATCGTGCTGCGAAGGCAAGCAGCCAAGACTACTATTTAAAAGGCGTGCAAATTCGATTTTTCAAATTGTTCATTCTGATATTTATGGGCCGATGGACAATACGTCCATGGAACGTATTTGGGAGGTGCAAGAAATTTCGTTTAATTCTTTGATGATTGGAGCAAAAAAATGTTTGTATACTTTTATAAATTGCGAGATGAAGTTTTGGAGAAATTTCGATATTTAAAAGCATAGGTGGAAAATAAATTCGACAGATAATGGTGCAGAGAATTTGAAGAATTTCTCGCTAAAAATGTAATTGTATATCAGAAAAGTAATTGTAACACCACAACAAAATGGCTTTTCCGAAATGATGAGAAACGTTGAGAAACGTCGTTTAAGTTTTTTATCTGATGCCAAGTTGGATATAAAATTATGGCAGAAGCAGTGAATATTTGATACACCGTTCGTATACATCAAGTCTGGTGGATATGAATAAAACATCAGAAGAATGTTGGACTGGTGTCATACCAAATTTGACAAATTTGATAGTTTTGGTACAGATGTAATGGGACATATACCAAAACAAAAACAAAAATGATATTTGTTCGTTACGGGGAAAGAGTTAGGGGTTATCACGTGTTATACAAACGACAGAAACACAACCATGCATAGTCACGATGTAGTATTTATAAAAATAAATTAAATTCCCTTGAAGAAGTATAAGATAAAGAAAATACAGTTTTACTGTGGGTAAAAGAAGATGACGATACACATGATAATCAATCGGTTGAAAAGAAATCGGTTGAAAAGAATTAAATCAAATATCTTCGGAGATGAAACTAGTGATTCTCTGTATATTCCCTAAACTGAAGAATTAACCTTAATTGAACACCAAAAATAATAAATCGATATTAATATTATTTGTATATTGCTTGTATTTCATTATTCATGAATAAATATTGATTTGATTTGATTTGATTTGAAATCGTGTTCGAAAACTGAAACAATTTGTAACAGAATTTTAGACAAGAAATGAATAAGATTTGATCAAATCTGACAATAGAGGTGCTATCTGTTTAGCAGAGACTGAGAGTTCGTCAGTCGATAAACCCTTAGGTGTTCGTCAATATTTTTAAAGAAATAAAATAGCAAGTATGATAATTGGACTAATTTATTGGAACATAAGATATGGCAGCTGACCGTAAGGAGTTCTATGTAGTAAAAATAACATGTTTTTTACTTTAACGCACACTTTAGATTGTTTTTCAGGTTAATCAATTTTGTTTTATTCCAATATTTAAAATCCAAGCCTGTTTTCTTAATTTTATTTTAACTGACGTTGTTTTGAATGGTAACTAGATGCATTCTGCACATTGAAATAGTAATTTATTAGTTTTATTTTAACGCACTTTTTCTCATTTTTTTTCAAATGTTTCATATTGAAAATGTCATGTTGTTGAAAACATAACAAATAGTACTATCAAAATCAATAATAAAAAATATAGGTTGGCATTTAATAAAATTGCTCTGACGTCTTAACTTCAAAGCGGAGAGAGATAGAAAATTGAAAATGGTCTCAAAATATCTGTTTGAAAAAAAATCATTTTGATCTGTTGAAGCGTTTTTCAAAAATTTATACAGGGGTAAAAATAAAGCCAGGTCTTAATACTTTATGCGCTCTCTGTATAATAATTGTTAATGTTAAAAATACCTGGTAAATATGTTGTTTCGAATCTTGTCTAATAGTGTTACGTATGTTTGTTAGTTCTCTCAGAATGACTGCGCGAGTTGAGTTAATTGAAAAAAGTGGCAGTAAATTGAAATTTTGATGTCAATATATGTCTGTATTACCAGTAATTTCCCAGTTAGGTCAAATCAAAATAATCTATAAAATAAATACCAATCACACTTATGAAATATTCCTGATTGTTACTCACATTGAAAAAAAAAGGCTATAGTAATACATTAAAGCGCTAACTTCATGTATACGACTAGACCAACAGTTAAAAGCAATATGTACCTGTCTGTACTTTTGACATTAAAATATAAAACCACGTTGAGAATCAAGTGTTTCATTAATAGATAATGAGTAAGCTTTACAATAACATAATGGGATCGTTAACTTCCAACTGAAAACACTGTACTTGTTATGAATTTTGCATTGGGCATTGCATTTAAAGTAGTTTTTTTTTCCTCTTACTACGAAAATTCTATTTTTTTTTCTACTCTAATTATACTAAATTCTATTCAAATTATACAACGAAAATTCCTGCATGTCAGTTATTTATGAAAGTAAGTATAGCAAACATTATATTGTTATAAGGAGAGAAAAATGTCCCTTTTAAAAATGTCAAAGCCAACTATGACCGCAATTTGTAACATTTCAAATATTTTTCTTGCGATTTTTTTAAATATATTTTTAGCTAGTAATTTGGTTAGTTCATCGCCTTGCTTATGCCACCTCAATTCAGGGTCTAAGTAAATACCCAAAAATCGGATAGATTCAATGTTCAGGGTTGACCCTGTGGTAGAGAATATCATTTGTGAGTTCTTGTTGTTATTTAACTTGAGCTTGTTTTCGCTGCACCAAGCTTGTGCTAGTTCCAGCGACTGAGCATTTTTCACTTGGAGTTTGTCGGTGTCGTTCGACATATTTACCACTGTTGTGCGTACAGTATCACTACCGCCTTTTCCAATACCAGCGGGAGGTCGTTTATGTATATTAAAAATAATATGGGTCCTAATATCGACCCCTGAGGAACACCCTGTAGCACCGGCAACGCATCCGACATGCGTCCATTTAAAAATACCGACTGCTTGCAACCGCTTACATATGACCTCATGATATCTATGCTAGCTTCATTGAAGTTGTACATTTGTAGTTTTTCGAGCAAAATGTCATGGGGAACACAGTCAAACGCCTTGCTCAAGTCCAGAAAAGAGGCCATACAGCAGGTTTTATTTTCGAAGCTGTCATATATTATATCACAGAGATCTAACAGTGCCTCGGTTGTTGAGCGTCCCTGTCCAAATCCAAACTGGCTTTTTGAGAAAAGGTTATTGTTGTCAAAGTAATTAACAATTTGGTTCTTTAGTAGTGTTTCCATTATTTTAGACACTGCCGGGACGACATTTAAGCGTTGTTATTCGAGACGAAACCGGAACCGAACCGAAATTGCACCGAAACCGAACCGAAACTAAACCGAAATTTTCAGACGAACCGAAAACGAAACCGGAGCGAATGTAATTTACATGAAACGTAACCGTAAACCGATGAGAAATAAATTTTTGTTCGAGTCACTGATTGTAAGTAATGTTCTAAACTACGCGGATATAAGGCACCGGACAGTGTTTGGTTAGAACACATAAATAAGATTTTAAAGAACAATGTTCCCTCATCCTCTATTAGTGGCCATTCTCCATGATTCTTTCATCCATTCAATCATCCCAGATGATATTTGAATGCGAGAATGGTCTGCTTAGAACTGACCATTCTTGGCCGATGGCCGAATGAAGGCCGGACACGTACTAAGCTGTGACCGAACGATGGCCAGACACGTACTCCACCAGCCGGAGTTCATCTCATCTTGAAGTACAAAACACATGGCGTTCATGTGTTTTCTTAAATGGTACGGGAGGATTCCGGAGATAAGACGCAGATACATCCTAGACACCTAGAGCGTCGTAGGAAGTATATACTTGTTTAGGCATGGGTTTGGCTCCAGCCCAGTCCAGTCTTCCTCTTAACGTCTTAACGTTATCTTAGAACATTGCCTATAATACCATATTTCTGTAATGTTATTATTACCGGCATATCTTGATGAACTTTGAACAAATTTTTGGCTAATTTACGTTTCAGCGCTCCATTACCCCAATAATATTAATGTAATTAATTCTGCTCTGCAAGTATTAAAGCTATCATTATATGATATTCAGATACATGTAAGTACACTTGTTAAGGCACTCTCATTAGAATAATATCGTCGATCTACATTTCACATTGCACTTAGCAGAAAACAACTGAAGCATTTAAATAACATGGATTTTCACTTCCGGTGGAACAGGTGGAGAAACAATCGGCAGGCAAACTGTAGCCCCAGCCAGCGTAAGAAGGATATTATTATCATGACAATTGAAGAACACGATCATTGGATTCTGTTAGGCTTTAATGGGAATCAATTCCGATTCCCAATGGCTGTAATTGCCAGCCCGCTATTAGGACCATTCTATTGCGAGGCCCTTCGTCTTCGCCATAGAGGAGACACTTCCATGAGGCAAGCACCCGTGTGAAACAACACGATCCGAGCTCCCAAAGGATGCGTTTTCCGTAATCGGAATACCTCGCGGAGGGCATTCCTTGCACCTTAATTAGGCGCAACCGTAGCTGCGTCTCAAAATCATTATAGTTAATACAATTCAGTACGTAAGAGTAACCGGCTGTCCGTTTATGATTTATTTATCAACCCGTACATGTCGCTGGATGGAAGATCAAATTGCCACCGCCTTGCTGCATCATCTAGGGTTCCGCGAAATCCTGCTGGCGACCCGGTGGAGTCCATAGGTCGATCGGATCGTGGTTCGAAGTGGATGCACGCGAGACCTAGCGATTTATGGGGGGATGGTGATGATGGTATCGCCGTGACTTAGACCAGCCACCGTGAACTGAATGTTCATTATCACCACGTCTCCGTTGATGCGCCGGGGCCCGGTTATGAAGTTGTTTAGATCATAGATTTGGTGGTGGAGGCGCTATCTGGACGGGACCTGGGGGGCTAGCGTCGGAGGAATCCGCGGATCTTCATCGCCGGCGCCGACGAGGTCTAGGCATGTCACGCTCACACGTTCCACGATCTACACTGCACTGGGCAACTGAAAGAATTTATAGAAAATATTCACGACCTGATATAATAATATTCAATCAATTCATACGTGCACCTGTTAAATCCGCTTATACTAGCAATGAAATGGATTCTGCTACAATTTCAAAACTGCACGCAAACCCAGAACGACAATCAAAAACATATAAAAATCGCAGCATCATTCAGTGATTTACTGTTTGTTTGGACAAAAAATGTGTACACAAGCGGCCACTGCACGGCAACGCGCATCGACAACACACAAATGCGTAGCTACTAATATTGAGTGATTGGGGAATAATGTAAATCCCCTTTCGACAAATGGGGCCCATTTAAAAACGCGCCGGCGGACGCAAACAAGCGGACCCCCCTAATCCAGATTTCGAAAACCAACAATTGCCCGGCCATCGGACGTCCATCGGCTTTCACAAATGACCAGTGGCCAAACATTAGCACCGGTTTCCTTTTCCGATAACACCGTAAGTGCTACCCACAAACGAGCAGCGTTCAGAACGAACACACATTTTACACCGAGTTTTAGAACACCTCACTGAACAATTTTTTCATGAACCAGAAGACAGTAGAAATAAAATGTATAATAATAATTGTTATAAAATAATAATAATCTAATTATAAATGGTAAATATAAAGTTGGTTGGACAGTATAGCATAGTCGGATAGTATTCACTGAAACAAACAACTATGTTTTAGTATACATGTTTAAAAAGTTTGTAATTTCCGAGTTATAGCTATTTTATGTTAAAACGTAAAAAGTAAAAAATATCAATCGTTGCGCATGTTTAAGCTAGAAAATATGTGGTTGTCAAGGAAATAAATGTCTTCTTGTTATGAGTAAATTTTTGCATTTGCTCCTTGTCAAATATGGAAGAGTATTATTTGCAAGAAATGACAGATATGCTTCAGATGTAAGGTGTGGCAAACTGTAACAGTGTCGTTGAGTCGAAGCTCAACGACTCCATACGGAACGTTTCCCACATCGAAAAAGAAAAGTAGAAAAAATTAATAAACCTTTGAGAGGCTTCATCAATGATTAAGAGAAACAGGGTCTTTTAAACCAATAAAAGCAGACCATGGAATACCACGAGCCCGAAGAATATTACAATTCGAAGGACGCGTTTTAGAAACTGTTGCGGTAAATTCAGGTACTAAGTATAGTGTTTTCACTTGAAATTGAAAATGTACCTGCAATGAGGGTTTATTACGGTCAAGGGTTCTCCATTGTATGGCGTGCTGCGAAGAGGCGGGTGTCCAGGAACGTAACCAAATAATTTACTTTCGACAAAGATGCTACTTAATTGCTTTCTCTTCGATATATACACAATTATATCACTATGATCATAATATAAAAATGATTTATTAATTAAATTGAATTCAATAATCTTACAACTATCTACATCGTTTTTTATTAGTCGGCGGACGTAATTCTTTTTACAATTTTACAATTCGATATAATAACAGGACTACAGACGCCAGAAGATAATTAAGAGCCGTCACCTTGGAAAAGGTTTTAAAAGGATTATACATTTGCCCATGCAATTAAGGTTCATTGTACCTTAATTGCTGGGCGAATTTGCAGTCCAGGTAGACAATCAGTTAAGGCTGCCTCAAATAGTCTTTTTCTCAAATAGTCTACATCTGTCTTTCAGTCGGTGTTAACCTTTACATTACAACAGTACTCATTTTACATACGTGTGCATATTATCATTTATAAACTTGTGAAAAGGTAGAGTTTATTAAGATGGAAACATCGTTAAGTGAAACTGCAAAAATTATTTCATCAATTTATAATGACACTCAGTTCGACGATCTATTTCAATTATGCGAGGAACGAAGCCATTCCGAAAGTTTTGTTGAAGAATCCCTTCGACAGTCTACAAAGGGAAGCTGTTCTCAAATTGATTTTGATAAATTTCAAAACAACCATCATCAAATGGACACATCAACTATCGAAATTGAAAATCAGGGATTAATAAAGCATGCTTTTCTTTCAACTGATACTAAAAGGATAGTCGTAAATATTTATAACACCCTTATAAGCGAGAATCATGCATCTCCACTGCAAAGAATTTCCATTCTAACAGGAATATCATATTCAACGGTTTGGAGAATAATTACGAAAGGACCGCTAGAAAGGAAATGAAGGGTAAATCAGGAAACGTTCCCACGATCCTATTTATTTTGGAAACTCTTGGAAATGATTTTCCATATAAGGAAACTACTTTGTATAAATACCTACTTAGTCAGGGTTTTAAGAATAAAACTTTAGACAAACGAATTGACATCATGGAATCGCCGAGATTGCAAAAATAGCGATTAGAAAATAAACGAATATAGAAATGGAGGGAGATCGATAATTTATTTGGATGAAACAAGGTTCGATACCACGTCGTTTCCAAGGGATGGGTCGATAATACAAATAAGTGTCACCTTAGAGCACCGTGTAATAGAGTAAAAAGAATTGTTATTCTTCATGCAGGAAAAGACGCAGGTTTTGTGTCAAATAGTTTGCTCTTATCAGCCAAGAATTTTGCACCAAGCTCGTTAGACTATCATCGGGATATGAACGCTGAATTATTTGAACATTGGTTTCGCAATCAGCTATTGCCCAACATACCCAATAACTCAATGATCGTAATGGATAATGCAACTTACCACTCACAGCAAATTAATAAAATCCCAACCGCCGCTTCCAAGAAAGGCGATATTGCGGATTTTAGCATTCAAAATGGTATTGTTATTTTCCTAAGTGTAAAGAAAAAACCTTTATTAGAACTTATAAATAAACAATATTTCAAAAAAAACGTATGTGGTTGATAAGATGGCAGAAGAATTTGCTCACCAAGTGTTGCGCCTTCCACCTTATTACTGTATCTTCGATCCAATTGAGCTGATATGGTCAACCTTAAAAATAAATTTGCGGAAAAATAATGCACATCCCAAAATGAGTGAAGAAACAATTCAACTTGTTCAGCGAGAATGCAACAACATTTCAAGTACCATTTGGAAAACCTGCATCGATCACGTGGTTAAAATTGAAAACGATTATAGGACGCTTAGTGTACCAAATCTAATTATTAATGTTCAAAGTGAAAGTGATAGCGATGAATCTAGTTGGCGGAATAATATTTGCCTGTTACATTATGATTCATGAAAAAATTAACTGATGTTAACGTCATTATTTTTTTAACGCAATGAGCAAGTCAATAATGTCATGGGTAACTTAAGTTATTTGTTTCGCGAATCATACTGTATATAAATTTTCTATGGAATTATAACTACACTTGTAAAACACAATTAATTGTATGTACACTTAAAATCTAAAACTGAATCTGTATTTTCTGATGCCGGCTCTGGACTCCATAATTGGCTTTATGGAAGAAGTGGATGACATGACTGTATGGCGAATTTTAAGAAGTCAATATACACTGCGGTCTCACCTTTACAAGCTTGTGGCTTGTAAAAGTCAACTGTTGCGGTAAATTTAGGTACTAGTACAATAGGTTTTATGAAATCAGTTGATGACATGACTGTATGGCAAATTTTAAGAAGTCAATATACTCTGCGGTGTCTCCTTTACAAGCTTGTGGCTTGTAAAAGTCGTATTACCAGGTTAATGTACTGTTCGATTAGCGTACGTTTCCGAGTGCGTATTTCCTGTTTTATATTTCGTGTACTTTTGATTTTGTATCCGATGTGAACGCGGCTTGATATCCAAAGAGTTCCCATTCTGGTAATTAGAAGGTAGCGGTCACTCCAAAGTCCGTTTATCAGTTATGGATTAGACTCGCGTGTGTCCACTGCCGCCTCACCTGCCTTCTAACGAGACACATACAAATTGTGCCCCGAACCGGATTACCAATAGTACGGGGGCCCGTTCGGGTGAAGACAAAACGGCGGAAGCCCCTGGTCCGGTGGCGTGCGTGCCATTTGAATACATTCGAAGTGGACACGTTTCCAGTTTATTATCACTTCTGTGTCCTCTTTTTCTCTTCATATGCCGCTCGACGGGCGTGTGAATAGGAAATTTCACGTCCTGCTGCCTGCGGATCGCCTTTAGCCATCCTAGGTGTCCACTGAGGCCTTTTGGAGCTATTGGTGTAGTTTAGATATCCAGTGGGGATTTGGAAGTCTCGAGTAGAAGGCACGGTCATTTAACGGGAACATTTTATTTATTTAAATATTTCGTTGAAGTAATCTAATATACAAGGTGTCCCACAACTTCATGGCATAAATCTTGGAGCATGCTAAGAAAGGCAAAATTAAATGAAAATGGAAATAATCTTAAATCTTAAAGTGTTACATAGCAAATCAGTTTTCATATAAACATTTCAATTTGAGTAGACTTCGAAATCTGATATTTTGCGACGAGTCACCACTATCAATACACATGCTCACAAATAATTACAATCATCTGAGTAAACACAGTGTCGTAGAAACAGAGGTTCGTCTATGATGGTTATTGCCATATAAAAACTTTCAGGTTACGATTTTATTACATCATATACCAATTCTCGGCGAATTAGCGTTATGGTCATAAAAGGGTATACTTCTTGAACTTCGAATAAACAATTCCAATAATAATGTAGTGTGCTTAGAAACATTCAATAATTGTTTAATAATATTAATTGACATTAGAAAAAAATCTTCAGTTTTACTCTCTTAAGAAAAGAAAAATTTTGAATGTAAGAAGTAAAAATCTTTTCTTGAATAACTATGGAAAATTACACCAACGGTTAATATACGGATATGCCTTTGATACTAGGCGATTACCAAGGAAATTCAGCAGCCACAAGAACACTGTACACGAAAATATTCAACAACTTTTTATTATTATTGTATGTGTTCTCCATGACAAAATGCGTTCTCCGTGACATTTTCTGAGCAGCGCACGGAAAACTTTTCCCGATCTCCGTTTTTTTCTGTGCACTAAATAAAGTAAGAAATTATAATATAACTAATAAAGTATAATAACATGTATCGTTCATGACACCTCCAGAAATTGGTTTTCAGTGCTTGTATGACTTCCCGTGTTCCGCTACGCCTCACATGGGAATTGTCACGCGCGCACGGAAAACCCCTTATTTCCAGACTCGTAATGAAAAAATTCCAATCTTGGTTATTTGATAATAATCTATCTCATTTAAATAATCCCATTTTAAAATTTATCAAAGAATCAAAAAGTTTTCAAAATTAATCTTTCAAAGTTAGTAGTAATATAAATGAATTAATTGTCATAATAAATGTCAACTGAACGGCTACTGACGATGGGCGCGTAGCGCTCGAAATATATATACAAACAAATATATAAATGATGTGTGTGAAAAAAAGGTAAACGTAATTTCATTGATTGTTATAAATGTACTACATACTTATATTCCTAAATTTTACTCCTCAAATACTTCAATAGGAGTTCTTAACTTAAAAAAAGTAAACAATTTTCTCGATGATGGCTGATTCCAAGCTTCATACAAATATGAAACGTACTCCTGCAAAATCATTTTGAAGAAGATAATTTTACAGTTTTACGATTAACAGTTCATAAGACATTTAAGTTGGGCTTGAATTATGTAATAATTTTTAATAACTATCTATGTACCCATTCAGATAGCTAGTTTTCCAGTACATTTTAGCTAGTGCTGTTTTTTGATAGAAATGTATAAGAAAAATTCACTTAAATAATGAAATAAGTTGGGAAAAGAAAATCTATTAAATTTATATAAATACAAAATATGTAATTAAATGTATGTACTAGAATCATGTTCCGTGAAGCAGGTTAGTTACGTTAGGTTAGGTTAGGTTAGGTAAAAGAAAATTTATATAAATTTTATAAATTATCTTTTGCCTAACTTAGTAGTAGTAGACATTCTTTATTAGGCTTCGACCTATGTGGTCTTTCCGCCCTAAGATCTTACATTTTATATATTGTATACATTGTATTAAATTCTATATGATGAGTGATGATGATGATGATGGTGAGCAGTGGTGATGTGAATGATGAGAACAGGTATGCCAAAGTCATTCTTTGTATATTTCATATAATGTGTTTAAAGGGTGCTTTATGTTCGTTCGTCTGGTGGCTCGTTCGATGCATAGTTTGTCCATAATTGTCCAGTTTGTTTCATTTTGTTTGAATTTCTGTCTGAGTTTTCCGTGTCTGTCCAGTATAGGTGGGATGTTTGTGGTGTTGTACAGTTCTGCGTTGGATATATTGTGAAGGGGGTTGTCGGGGTGTCTGATTTTGGAGATGATTCTGATTGATTTTCGTTCTGTCTTCTGTATTGTGCGTTTTGCGAGTTCTGTGGAGTTGCTTAATATGATGTGTCCGTAGTCGATGATAGGTCTGCATATTGATTTATATATTTTAGCCGCTGTATGTGTTGAAATGCCTTGGTTTTTATATGTCAGGCTGCGGAAGTGTTTTGATCGTTTGATAGTTTCGGTCTTTGTCCGTTGCGTATGTGTCTTGAATTTATTTTTTGTGTCGAATATTATGCCTAGGTATTTAATGTTCGTGTCTGGTCGTAATGTAATATTTTGGATGTCGATTGTGGGTGAGTAGTTGGTAATAGTATGGTTGGGGATAAGGAGCTGGCATTTGGTAGGATTGGGTGTGAGCCTCCACACACGGAACCATTCCATTGTAGTGTCTGTTAGTTGTTGTAGGTTGTGCATTGTAACGTCTGGTTTTTTGTCATGAGATATGATGGCGGTGTCGTCTGCGTATTGTAAAATATATGATTTGAGGTTTATATGAGTCTTGTCGGCGAAGTTATGGTTGTATATGTCATGGCAGTATATGTTGTAGAGGGTTGGTGAAATTGGGGAGCCTTGAGGTACCCCTTGAAGTGGTGAGAATGTTTGTGAGAGCGTTTGTCTTGATCTGTATTTGTCTGTTTGTTAGGAATTGGTTGGTGATGTCTATGAGGTACATTGGTATTCCTAAAGTGTACATTTTGTACAGGAGGCCTTTGTGCCAGACAGTGTCGAATGCCTTGTTAATGTCTAGGAATACCGCCGCCGTGTGTCCGTTCTGTAAGTGTGTAAGCTTGTATGTTATTTGTCATGATAAATAGTGGGTGGGTGGTCGAGTGATTAGGTTTGAAGCCGAATTGGTATGTGGGTATATTTGCATCTGCTAGTATAGATATTCGTTTTTTTAGGATGTGTTCGAAGTTTTTGCCGAGAACTGGGAGTAACGTTATTGGTCGGTAGCTGCTAGGTAGTGAGTGGTCTAGACCGGGTTTTGGGATTGTTATTATGGTGCCTCTCTTCCATATTTCTGGGTAAGTTTTCTCTCGTAGGCATAGTTCGTATAGTTTTATTATGTGTTTATGAATTTCATCTGACAGGCTTCTGAGCAGGTGTTTAGTGATTAGGTCAATGCCAGGGGCGGTGTTTTTGCCTGTATTTAATATGTCGTAGTATTCGTCTTAAGTTATGTTTGGTGGTTCTTCATTGTCTGTGTTTTGGTTTAGATGTCTGTCGTACCAGTCATTCACGTATGTAAAGTTATCGTTATTATATGTAGGGTCGTCGATGAGGGTGAAAGCTGATTTGAAGTGGTTTGCGAAGGCGGATGCCTTTTGTTCGTCTGTCGTCTGCTCTTCGTTGCCTTGTACGAGTGTAGGTGTTCGTGATGTCTTTTTGTATTTTGTCAGTCGTTTAATTTTAGTCCAATAGGTTGTTCCTCGGTCTTTCTCAATTTCTGAGCACACTTTGAGCCATTTGTGTGATTTGTATTGTTGTGTCATTGTCTGTATGTTTCTGTTTAGTCTGTTAATTGTTGTTTTGGCGTCTCTGTTACCTGTCCGTATGTATTCTCTGTACATTTGTCGCTTGTTCTTGATTAGTGCCAGTATATACTTAGGTAGCCTATGTTTGTAGACTGTTTCGTTTGTTTGGGGTGCCTAACTTATTTCATTATTTTTCATTCGAGCAATTGGTATTCAAGCAACTCGACTTTCGAGCAATTTTCCATTCGACGAACTATTTTTAGAGCAAATTTCTTTCGAGCAATTCTTGGAGCAATTCTCACCAAACCGATTGCCCTAGTATGTGATAAACAAAATCATATTGACTTGAATACCTTACATCGCAATTTATTGCAAAGAACATCCTTATTGAGTCGTTGAAAACCAGTGTGGAGTATGTTAATTTTTTAATTCAGAGAAGTCCAGGCATGTACAAGGATATTTCCCTGAATAAAGTTCTGGACTTATCTGAATTAAAAAAAAGGACTTACACCACTCTGGTTTTCAAAGGCTCACATGTTACTTACTATTATTTGATTTTAATCAACGCTCTTTAAAACAATTTTGTTCACAGCATGTGGTTATAACTACAAGGTAAGTTACAGTGTGCATTTGCAATTTGTAAGTTGTTTCCAAATAGATAAAATAAAATTGACTTGAATACCTTCCATCGCAATTTATTGCAAAGAACATCCTTATATGAGTCGTTGAAAACCAGTGTGGAGTATGTTCATTTTTTAATTCAGAGAAGTCCATGCATGTACAGGGATATTTCCAGGAATCAATTTCTGGACTTATCTGAATCTGAATTAAAAAAAAGGACTTACACCACTCTTGTTTTGAATGGCTCATATGTTACTTACCTATTATTTGATTTTAATCAACGCTCTTTAACACAATTTTGTTCACAGCATATGGTTATAACTACAGGGTAAGTTACAGTTTGACTTTGCAATTTGTTAGTTGTTTCCAAATAGATGGATCTGGTGTACGATTTTTAATACATTACGAATGTAATACATTAATTACATTCACGTACGTAACGATGTTAATATAATGTACTTCATTATACAACAGGGGTTGTATAATGGCTTCATTGTACAACATGGGGTTGCATAATGACTTCATTATACAACAGCAGTTCTATTATGACTTCATTCTTCAACAGGGGTTGTATTACGACTTCATAATTCAACATGGTGCGGCCTCTGCAATTAAACTATGTGTAACGCTTTTCACATCTCTTTATTTTTCACTTTTCCTTCATTCATCCCATATGTACATTTGGTTGCTAACTGTTTGTTTGTTATTGACAAAAAAGTATTAATTAGAATGGTTTTATTTAAAAAAGTCACAGATGACTCGCACGTAATCGCTATAATTCACGAAGATGAATTTTATATACGAGCCGAAGACGAGCGTAGAATCATCCGAATTATATGCCCGTTAAATAATATACTATGTATTGTGCACATTTCATTACATTACGTGTAATATTCACGTGTAATAATTTGCAGGTGTTATTGCCTCTATTATAAAATATTGACTCATATGGATTTCTTTGTGGCTTGCATTTTTAATTTTGTTTGTCATTATGGATGATATCACGTATCATCACGTTTAATGAAGGTAAATCATAAGATATGCGATACATCCCTGACTAAGAATCTGAATTCATTTATAGTACTATTTCCGTTGAGTCGGTGCACAAAATCGTTCATTAATGTAAACCTTATGGACTCATTACTGAATGATTTTGCATTAATGAACGATTTTGGCATAAGCACCGAAGAATCTAAAACAAATGGTGTGTGTATGTATGCGTGTTTAAGTGAGTGTGTATGGATGTGTATGTTTGTTTGTATGTTTGTATGTATATTTGTATTTTTGAATGTATGTTTGTATGTTTGAATGTATGTTTGTATGTTTGTTTACATGTGTGTATGTTTGTATATTTGTATGTTTGTTTGTATATTTGTACATAGAGGGTTGCCCACCTATCCTCGCTCAGACCATTGCTGCTAGACTAATGAATAGGCAGGAAAACATCTGATTGGAAGTTATTGGACACTTGATGTGCTACTTTTTAAAATTATTTTTGAGTATACAGAATGTACCATAAATCCGGGACACAACATTTGGTCTGTTTTTTAAATGGATTACCCTGTATATTACTTCATATTTTGAATCTGCTTTATGTGGGCTTCATAAATCATTAATATTTTTTTAGATCCGATACAAATTTGCCTAGTTATTCACATATTAATCAAATTTAACGAAAAATCATACACATGGAATAAAATTCAACAAAACCTTATTATACGAGACCAATAAAAGAATCTGCATATGCAAGTACCCAAGATATGTGCGAAAACATACACAATATTTTGAGTCACGTAGAATATATAGGGTGTTCTGAAACAACGATATAATTTTACTAAAAAATTCAACAAAACCGTATTATAAGAGATCAATAAAAGAATCTTCATATGCAAGTACCAAAGCAATATACCAAAACATGCACAATATTTTGAGTCACGTAGAATATACATGGGTTCTGAAGCAACAATATGGCAAAAACTAAAATAGCTAAAAATGGCTAAAACTTTCTTTTTTTCAAATGTACACCCTGTATATAGCATCATATTCTGAGTACTCATCTAATGAGCTATTCAATTGTAGCATATGGACTGTAATCTAATAATATTTTTTAATGGGTAAATAACGATCAATCGCAATCAGTTTTAGCCATTTGAAAATAGCAAAAATCGATCGTTGTTTCTGAAAACCCTGTGTATTCAACGTGACTCCAAATATTATGAATGTTTTAGAACATGGCTTGGGTACTTGCATACCCAGATTCTTTCATTGATCTCTTATACTAAGAATTTGTTAATTTTTTTCCACGTCCATGATTTTTCGTTAAATTTGATTAAAATGTGAATAAATTGGCAACGTTGCATCTGATCTCTAAAAATAGAAAGGATTTGTGAAGACCACATGAAGCAGATTCCAAAAATGAAATAATATACAGGATGTTACATTTAAAAATGAGACCAAATATTGTGTCCCGGATTTATGGTACACTCTGTACACTTGTAAATAATTTCCAAAAGTGGCACATCAGGTGTCCAATAACTTACAATCGGATTTTTTCCACAATTTTCATTAGTCTAGCAGCAATGGTCCGAACGAGGAAAGGTGGGCCACCCTGTATGCTTGTATGTTTATTTGTATGTTTGTTTGTATATTTGTACATACAGCTGAATTAGAAAAAAAGGGACATGAAATTTTCCCTAACGTAAATTTTGTTTTAAGTATTTGTCAATTAATTGTTTACTTGCTAGTACCTATAAAAAAAATATGAAAATCTTTTTTAATCAGATACATGGGTAATACACATAGGCGCCTACTACAGGGGGGCAGCGGGGCAGAAAATTTCAGACGGTTCTGAAAATGTACCAGCTAGAGAAGAATCCCCAATGACATCAAATGATCTAGACACTACAGCCGAGTGTCCATCTAGTAGTCATGGAAAAATAAAGTTTATCTCTAATTGGGAAAATAAATATAAGTGGATCGAATATAATCCAGGAAGAGACAAGGTATTTTGCAAAATTTCTAATTCCTGTGATGAAGTGGACATTCTACGTAATACCATAAATAGACATGATAAAGCATCATTAAATGCGTTTGTGAATGATGGATTTTCTAATTGGAAAAAGGGTTAGGAAAAATTTTCAAATACATGAAAATTCTTCTATACACAAGTCCGCTGTGGAAAGGTACAATTCATTTTCTACAGTGAAAAATATTCACGAAAAAATATCGCTGGCGAAACGGAAAGAAATGACTCAATCACGAGTTGCTTTAAAAAAAAATGTCTACCTTGCAATTTTTGGCAGTTCGGGGGTTAGCAATTAGAGGCCATATCGATGAAACTTCCAATTTCAAAGTTATACTAAAACTCCGTTCTGAAGATGTTCCTGAATTGAATAGTTTGTTGAATCGTACCAATTATAAATGGTGCTCTCACGATGTTTTAAATGAAATAATTCTATAATGGCTGGTAATAGTTATTTACGTGACAAGCTTTGTAAAGTAATCTTTACGGGCGAGCTGGAAGTTTGTGGGGTGAGCGACGCAAGAGCGAGCCCTATAATCCAGTGAGTAAATATTAATTGCAAAGGCTTTTAATGTAGGCTTCGACTGAAGCAGTGAAATTAAATTCAAATACTGATGTCTGTACATTTCTAAAAAGTCGTCAACATATCATGGAAATGTTTCCGGAAATTCATAAATTTGTTAAGATATTTTTAACTATACCTGCAACATGTACAACTGAAAGATCATTCTCTAGTCTTCGACGTTTAAAATCTTATTTAAGATCGACAATGGGACACGAGAGGTTAAATCACATTTCACTTTTAAATATTCACCGAGATCTATCGCACTCAGTAAATACTGACGACATTGCATACGAGTTTATTTCGCGGGCAACTGTGAGACAAAACACATTTTCTCGGGAATGATATATTTTATTATATTTTATATTATATTATTTATATTTTATTTATATTATAGGTTTATTATTAGTTTTAAGAATTTTTATTTTTCATTATTAGTTTTAAGAAATACCACTTTATTTGCCAAATAAATCAACTTATTTTTCTAAATGACCAATTAACTGACTTTACTTTTTGTCCCCCTCGAGATTTTGAAAAGTCGGCGCATATGGTAATACATTATAAACGTAATAATTCCTAAAATCACCCATTATTGTTATGTAGGCCCTATTGTTTCTGCATCGTTTTGTTACAGAGTATTGAAAAATATAATTTGTTTAAATTTAACCTATTTATTTATAAACTGACATGCCGTCAAATAGTTCTAACCTACTTCTAAAAATAACATTTTCAAACTATAACAAAAGTGGAAAATAAACATGTCATTTTAATTGATATTTCCCCTTTTTTTAATTCAATTGTATGTTTGTACGTTTATTTGTATGTATGATTGTATATTTGCTCGTATGTTTGTTTAGTTACTTGTTCGTTTCTATGTTTGTATTCGTATATGTTCATTTGTATGTGTTTTTATGTCGACCGAAAAGTATTGTAACAATAATTGTAACTATTGTGTATTAATAAGCGATTAATAATCTCAATCATTAAAATAACTCGATTATTAATCGCCTTATTAAAACACTAGTTCGTTAATCTGCTATTTCGTGAGGGGCCCACACGAGCCTTCATTTCTTCATAATATATAAATGCCTTTTAAATTTTGTAATTCCAACTTTGAATGTATTTAATACGAGACTGATTATTTTTCTGTCATAAGTAACTATACTATCTATTCAAATCAACAAATCAGATTGAGGAGGTAGAAATTGCTAATGGCACACTTAAGTATGAGTACGGGGGCAACAGTCACCCCAAAAACAAATATTTACTGTTTGATATCTGGAGGCAATTAGTTGGTAAACATTGGGATTTGCGGATTATGCACTTCGGGTTACCGCTACGATTAAAGTAAACTCCTGAAACTTCTATATTGGTTTCCCATTTTCAAATTTACAGGTAATAGTGATCCTATGCAATTTTGATTTAAAAAAAATGTAATAAATAAAATGATTCCTTACAGAGTAACAAATAATATGAATGTTTAAAATTAAATGTTCATCAATTGATTAGACTTAAAAATCTACTTATAAAATTTCAATATCTCTAATCCAATGTATGGTAATATGAATATGTGGTATATAAAGATAGAGCCTCTGGGTACCGATTGTTGATGTGCCTGCGTAACCATCACTTAGCTCCTGTTTAGCTCACCCCAAACAAATCTAATATCTATAATTAAATTAGCGCCGCATTACAATCAGTGGAGATTACCTTGCAAACCCACGCCCTCCTCTTCACAGAGATGCTATCTGACCGACCCTCGCACACAGCCTAATCTGCACCGAATTATCCGCACCTTTCGCCCATTCCGCATAATTAGATCTCGCCGAGGGCTGTACAAATCGCATTGTGCCTGCCGCCCACGCCATAATTGGTCTACTGAACGGGTGCTGGAAGACCCTCCATGCGACGATCCTCGGGCTCCACGAAGACAATCAGATATGAAGAGTTGATCCACTAGGGACGGCCCGATTCGGAGAGAGGTCCTTTCACGCGTGTCCAAATTCTTATCGGCAATGGCCTGGACACGACCCGAAAACGGGCACTCGCGTCACCGGTGCATTTTTGATAATGATGATGATGTTTATGATGGACAGTTAATGTAATGCGGTTGTGTTTACGACCAGCGATGTTTCGCCGATTTACTCGGCTTGTATGAGCGTGCTGTGGCGATAATTATGTTGATGACCGGGGACGATTTTCACAGAGGTCGGCACCGATTTATTACGACGAATTCTCGCTTTTTGCAGAATTAAGATATGTTTACTTTAATTATATCAATAATGGCTGAATACGAAAAAGTTATATGTTAGGAGATTAGTTCCATATAATATTAGTTATGCATTCTGTGTAAATTGTGAATTGTGCTTATGTTAACTGCAATATCACATTTACTGCTATTCTAAGTACTCATTCAACGAAAATCTGCACAAAATCTGCTGTTGTTCTTAGATACGCCATACGCTGTCTTTTCGCAGAGAGTGGAAAGAAGTGTAGTAGACGAGTCGAGTGGGTGCATTTCGGTGCGAACAATGCGGCACGAGCGTCATCTGTCGTTCCAGGTAAGTCCACTCGAGGTGAAGATGCTGTGCGAGCTTTCTAAAAACTGTTAACAGAATTGACACCTGTCACTCCGAGAGTTATGCCTCGCCGACTCTCACGGCCGGTACCTTCAGTGTTCCCCGGCCGTCATGATTCCTCGTGGTTTGGACCCCATCTCAATTATTCTTGTGTGTGTGTCCGTTTGTCACAAACATGTGTCGACATCCGGATGAATAACGAAATAATGATTAACAACATTGGATTGTACTGATTGTACACGGGCTGAACTTTTAGGATCAAATCCACATTCAAATGGTCTTCTTTTTTCTTACATCAGAACGCGTTTACAGTTTGGGAACTTGATCCTGCCCCTAGCATTGTGAGGAACCCTCTGCGTTGGTCAGCTTTTAAATATACAGTTTTTGCTTCTATTAGTTGGTGGATTTGAATCGGAACCATTTCCGTCCACCTATTCAATAACAAACATTTTAAACTGTTTGTAAGAAACATGGTGCAATAACTAAAAACACTACTACAAAGTATATTCAGCAACATTACTGTAAAATGATAGAAAATCATCTTCAGATGTCATCTTCTAATGTAGGCATCATGGCTGTCTGTACTTTCCGTTTCTCTGTGCAGCTTCTATTATTAACGATGGCGTACTCTTCTAGAATCTAGAAATTAAAAAGTAAGAACTTCTTCGTAAATCACTATAAATCTGGTTTCTAAAATGTTAATTGTCGATTGTTGTGATTTCTCGTATTATTGTGGTTAATTTCTCAGTTGAAAAGAGCAGCACTAAAATTAAATAAAAAGTAACAACTTAATAATGGGCAAGTTTAGTGCGACAAAAAATCAAAGTTTAAAAAAAGCTATACATACTCAGTTACATACACATAGTACACATATTCAGTTCAGGATTTACGTATAAGCTGCACAAGCTATAGCATAGGGCCCCCCCAAAAATTGTCCAAGTGAGCAATCGTCATATACACTTAAATATACTACATCATTATTTGTCGCAATGCCGCACGTCCGGAACCGCCCATATTCTTCACCCAATTTTATTAGCGCTATTGTGCCTTGAGTTTGCATTACCGACAACCGGTTAACCGCTATTACAGGTAACTATGACTACCGAAATTACTTATAAATTTCGACAGCAAATGCCGGTAATTTCGGTAATTTTTAAAATTATTTAATTATTATTTTATAATAGAAATGTAACGTGTAAAGTATACAGGGTGAGTCGATAGGAACGGACCAAACACCAGGAGTGTATTGTACACGTGAAAATATTTTTTTTTTAAATCATATGTTGTTATCCGATCTTCATTTGTTTTCAAGTTATAGATTCAAATCTTGAATATGCAAATGTGGTGTTTGTCTATGGTTTTTGTAATGGGAGTGCTACAGCTGCTGTTGAAAGATATCGTCAACGGTTTCCACTTAGAAAACTAGTATAAAAATATATTTATCCGACTTTTCAACAAACTGTTCGAAACTATCAGTTGAAAACAAATGAAAATCGGATAACAACATTTGAGTTTTTTAAAATCATTTTTACGCTCCTGAATACACTCCTGGAGTTTGGTCCGTTCCTCCCGACTCACCCTGTATAATTTCTTTTACTTTACACACGGGGATTCCCCTGTGTTGCTCCGCTACACTCGATAATGCACTGACCTTTTGTAGTTCGAGTGAGCCGGCAGAAGATACAATATTTCTGACCTTTTATTTGGTATTTACAGTGTGTTTCTTTGATCATTTGATTGATGCCATTTGTTTGGAAAGTGTGTGTTTTTTTTGTGTCCTTACCGAGTTACTATTCAGGTAAGTGTATTTTATACAAATACGAACATAACCTAACTAACGCAAGAATATTTTGTACCGCATTTGATATTTTTTACAATATTTTGATAAAAAAACCTTGTTGGATAGTTAGTATATAGTGTAGTAACATGATTAGTACAGGTCTTGCATGCAATAATTTTTCTGCGATCGTATTTTAATTGAACGAAAATATAGAAAATAGAGAACTCATTTTCTATATCTTCAAGTCAATTAAAAGTAGACTGCGTGGTAACAATTGTTTTGTAAATGAACATTGGTAAAATGTATTGAAATTAATGATATGTGGTCCTAAATAGATTTAAGTGATAAAACATTAGGTACAATATATACTGTATATAATATATATATATATATATAGCTGTAATTATAGCATATATTTTTAACGTCTTTTTTGTCAATATAATAACAAATTGCAAGTTTATATATTAAACTTACAATTTGTTATTATTAAATATATATTTAAAAGTACTGCACATTAAAAAATACGTATTATTTTTTTTTTATTGTATTAATTTTTTTTTTCTTTTGTAATTTAATTATTTAAACTAATATTAAAACTTGAGAGGATATTGTTAATTTCTTTGCATGTATTGTTTATTATAAAAATATCGCTTGCTCGTAAGTAGTGGTAATATCACAGGAAAATTTTCAATTAAAACAAATGTCATGCATTTGTATTACTTTTAAATGTATGTTTATAGTTATATTAAATATTCTGCCCACCGTTTGCAAGATGTCAATCAGAAGTTATAAAAGTAGAGCTCAAATGAGGAAAAAGAAGCAGAGAGCTGAAGAACAGCTTAGTCTTCTTCATCTTCACATGCCATCTCCTACTCGGAGGTTAGCTATCATCGTGGCTATTCTGATCTTTGAAACAGCAGCTCGGAAAAGATCATTAGAGCTTAGTAAGTTAATAATATTACAAAGTTTCGTAACAAAGATAGATAAGGGGCCTGATGAACCAAAAGCCTCTACCACAGTGAGTCAGTCACGGGATATTCATCCTATTCCTGATACAGAACCAGGTACATCTAGTTGTATAGAATCTACTTTAACGAATGAAGCAACAAATTTTAAGATTGATAAACCAGAAAATAGTACAAGCACAAAAGATTCAGCATGAAAAGATAAACAGAATACAGATTTTAAACTGGATAGAAAAAAAATGGCTCATTGAAAAAATAAAAAAAAGAATTTTGCAAACCAAGACAGATATTGCTCAAAAAGCTTGTTCTATCCCAAACGGGTTAATGGTGAAAAGTATTGCAGAGGATGGTTAGTATATTCCCTAGCAACTGGCGTGTACACGGTTTCCTGTGTAAACTCTATTCCAATTCTTCTACATCATTATCATCACATGGAATTTTATGATTAGCGCTATTTAGTTCAAAGTCATGAATGCTCTGTAGACCATAGAACAACCTCGGTAACATATCTTACAAGAAAACGTGGCTCAACAATTGACTGCCAACTAGCAGAAGAGATAAGTAATAAACGGCAGTACTGGAAAAATGTTCTTGAACTAGTAACATAATTAGTGGTGTACCTTTTAGAGGAGATAAGAAAACATTTGGTTCTCCTCACAATGGCAATTTCCTTGGAATACTCGAACTTAGCAGAAAATAGCAAAATTTTATCCTTTTCTAGTAAACAATATAAAAAAAATGGGGACAAACGACCAGGTGTCATATCTTATCTTTCTAAAACAATATGTGATGAATGTATTCAAATTATGGCACATAAAGTAAGACACTCAATCTTGGAAGATTTAAGGACTGCAGGGTACAGTTTATCTGTAGATTAAACTCCAGACAGGTCCCACATTGATCAGCTCTTTGTTATTGTGAGGTATTTTTTACCAGATGATGGGCTCCCTATTGAACGTATTTTAAATTTCCTAGAGATGGGTTGCCACTCAGGGGAAAGTATGGCTAATATGGTGCACAACTTCCTTACAAATGAGTGCAAAATAGATTTTAGTAAGCGTCGAGACCAGTCATGTGATAATGCTGCCAATATGTCTAGCAAATACAAGGGTATGCAAGAAATAATGTTGAAGATTAACAAGAATGCTAGGTATATTCCATGTGCTGTCATTCCCTGAATCTTGTTAGTAGAGATGTTCACGAAATATATAATTTATTTTCATCATCTACACATAGATGGGCAGAACTATTGTCATTCTTCAAAGATGATTCAAAAGTTCTAAAGTCTTTGTCAAAGACTAGATGGGAAACACATTCAATGGCCACAAGTGCAATACTTGGTAGTTATGATAATTTCATTATTCAGGTGCATTTCATCAGCTGCATATTGATACTACAGAGAAAGGCGAAACAAGAAATCAAGCCATAAACATTTTGAATAAAATGGAGGAGTTTGAATTTATGGTAATGTTATATTTGTGGAGTTACTTGCTGGATTAGAAAATATGTAGAAAATTATATGCTTCACTTTCGGATTTTGTTCCAGGGATATGTTAGATCATTTTGAAGAAAAAGCAAAGGAAAAATTGCCTGGTGTTAATTACAAGAAAAGCAGATATAGAAGAAGGCAATTCAATGATGGCGAAGATGATGCTTTAGAGAACTTTTGAGCCAAGATACAAGTTCAGAATCATAACATGTATACCTGTGATGGATGCATTAGAGTCAAGTCTGGCACAGAGAGCGTCAGTATACAATGACACTGCAAAAAACTTTTCATTCTTAACAAAATTAGAAGCATTTGCATTTTAATGCTTAATAGTATCAACTGTGAATTCGAAATTATACGTCCATTTAAAATCAGTAAAACTTGAAAATTATTGGTAAACTTATGTTTAGGAATTAAACGGTGCATTTCGTTTCCAAAAGTAATACAATTTTCTCTTTTTATACCCAACATATTTCAAGTACTTTTCCCAACCTTAACCGACAAACATGATCATGGTACCAGACATCAGCATGTTCTGTTTCCAATTCTCCCATAAATGCAATGAATTGACGGTAGTCTGGTCCTTTTGATCGTACGTAAGTAACAATATCAGTAATTGTTGAAGTAACATGACTTACTTGTAAAATATTTTCACATAACACTTGCTGATGAATTTTGCAGTGTATGATTATTAAATCATATTTTGGAAAGTTTTCATGAACGTAACCATCCATGGAGTAATTTAAAAATTTCAATATTTAGACTTCTTAAATTTGGGGCACAGTCAGTTGTTACAATTAACAGTTTATTGAATGGTATCATAAACTCTTGCAAACATCTCTTCACTTCTTCGAATATATCGGCTCCTGTTGTATGTGATTTCATCGATTTTGTAGCATCCCATTCAGCAGTATTACCCAGGGCAAAATATTGTTTAAGAACGTCATAAGAGTAACTGTAGATACATTAATAAAAATGAAAATATATACCTATGATGTACTTTTGGAACTCAAGAAAAATAAAGTTGTTTACCAAAAGAAAGAGTAATTATTAAAACTACAACATCAAATATTGCTGTAACCGTATAACCCACAGAAAAAGGTCACAATTCCATTGCTAAGATCCTCAATAATTTCAAAGTTACCGGTGATTGCATTAATAAATATTAACAATTGGGCTGTATTTGTTCTATCCACGATTTCATCAATAGCGATTGAATACCAAATTATTTCAGTTTGTAAAATTAGTTTTAATTGATGATTTATGTTTCTGTTAATATTTTCACCCGAGTATGTATTTTTAAATGAGTCTTGTACTACCAAATTTAAAGTGTATACCGTGCAATGCACATACTAAGCACGAGGTTCATCGTCCAAAATTATTTTTGGTACATCTGTTAATTTTCCACTAACATTTGCTGCACCATCATAACGCTGCCAACGACAATTCTGCAGGTTTAAGGAAAATCTTAAAATAACATGTTTAATAATACGATAAAGTGTTTCAGAATTAGTTGCCGATGTCTCATACAGGCCCAGTAAATATTCAAAAAATTTCAAATGATCTGAAACGTATCTAACGCATAATAAGACTTGTTCGGTAATTGAAATATCGGAAGTCTCGTCTACTATAATGGAGTAGTACATTTCATTTTTAATGCGGTTTATTATTTATTTTTAATCACGTATTTTGAACCTTGTCGCTTATTATTGACAAGATCTCATTTATAATATCATGAGAAGTTCATTTACACTCAGTTCTGCTGAACTGTGATTTTAGTTCTGTCACATTATTGGCCCTTAATTTTAAAAGTTGCATAAAATTCGAAGTTTCATCAGTATGTCCTCTTAATGGCAGACCTTGCGTAGCTAAATATTGAATGGTGGTTATAATTTTTATTAAAGATGTACGTACAGTCATGCTCACATAAATCTAGTACAAGAAATTAGGTTACAACAGCAATTTTACATAGCAATGTCAAATTGTATGTACTAGATTTATGTGAGCATGATTGTACATTCTTCATATCCAGTAATTTCAATTTTGATATTGTGGCAGATATATTTACCTTTTTTTTAAATTGAGACATGCTACAGCAGCCGACATATGAACTCTGGTTTTTCATGTGATTTAAACCGTTCAAGCGCTTTATTCCAACGTTAAAACCAGTTTTCACAATTTTTTCGATAACCGTTGTGTCTAGTAACGTTTTTGGCAAAGGGATTTTCATCTCATATGCTTCTTTGCAGATGCGACAATAAATTTTGTTAATTTCATACTGTATCCATTAATATGTTATTTCCCAATGTTGTTGATAATTTCTTTCGATTTTAGTTACTATATCATGTGTGGCAGACTGATCAGACACGTTTGTACATGTAGAAATGTTACTTGTTGACGGTTTTGATACCAAATCTTCATTGTTTGCTTTAGTGTATTTAGGTTTGCGAATAATAAATTAATCATATATGAAATAAATTAGGCAATCTATAAAAATTCTATTTTATTGTGTTGCTATTTTATTATTTGTATGATCATAATCAACTTACTTATGTTCTATTAGAAGAGCGAATCAAGAGGAATTGGATAAGACCGTCTCCACTTGCAAAATCTACAAGGGTGGACGAGAGTGGCTGTATCATGATGATTTGAAAATATTAGCACAATTGTTTGATCTTACACTAGTTGAACATAAACTCTTAAATATTTATAGTTGCACAAGACTGCGAAAATATACCTACTGTTCAACATGTACTAACATGTATAACATGTCGTGTGCTCTGCACGGTCTGCACCCCACCCCCAGAGCACCTCTGCATTCTGCGCCTATGCTTATGCCACGGTTTTAACTTGTCACTTGTGTGTTCTCGTAGCATATGCAACTACTTATTTGTTAAGATACAAAACTTTGGTAAACGCTAAAATATATAATTATCCCCTAATTATTAGGGGTGTCCTGAGTTTATTTATTTTATTTTTGGGCTTTTTAGGGGGTCACGACACTTAAAGGTTGAGAAACGATGGCTAGACAAAACTCAAAAACTCAACTTTTTATTTTCAAAATTAGTCCTACCTAACTTCATACAGAAGGTCTTGGTATATACTGCTGTGGAAGAGACCGTGTCTAATATTGTGTTACCTCTCGTAAGATAGTAAGCGCAAAGATACAACTCGTAGAACAGAGCGTTTTCGCCTTTTTCCAGCGTAGAGTTCAACCTTTCGTTATTGTTATATTAATGTGATCCAAGTGAACATTTTGCACCATTCATGTAATATGAATGGTACCTCCTCAAGTATGTTTGCATGTTTTATAATACTGAATATCATGAAATATGAATGGTACCTCCTCAAGTATGTTAGCATGTTTATTAATGCTGCTTTAGCAAATATATTTTTTTTGTACGTTATACGAGGGCTGTTTGACGGAAGAGTGACTTTTCAAAGGTTGGTAACACTTTCGCTATAATGATTATGTTGCTAGCTCCTAAGGCCTTTCGGAGGTCTACTGTCAAAATTTGGCACCAATCTGACAGATAGATTATGTTTTATACTTATTTGAAGAAAACTGTTTTCGTTGTTGTGTAAATATGGAGAAAAAATAATTTCGAGTGTTGATTAAACATTATTTTGTACGTGAAAAAACAATTAAAGAAACCGAGGAAAAGTTACGTAAATATTATCCAGAATCTGCTCCGTCCCATGGAATGATTTGTAAGTGGTTTCTGCTTTTAAAAGTGGCCATATGAGCACGGTTGATGCAGATCGTCCAAAACCATCATTTACTGTAACTACTCCAGAAATGGTTAATAAACTCTATGGCCTTGTAATTGACAATCGTCGAATAAAAGTTCGTGAGATAGCTAATGAAGTAAACATCTCAACCAAACGGGTATACAATATTTTGCATGAACATTTCAATAAGAAAAAGCATTCCGCGAAATGGTTGCCGCGTTTTCTTAATGGTGAACAAATGCGCGCTCGCATTAAGAATTCAGAAGAATGTTTGGCCGTCTTCCACGTAATTCAAAGGATTTTTTTCGTCGATATGTCACAGTAGATGAAACTTGGATACACCATTATACTCCAGAAACATGCATACAGTCTAAATAATGGATTTCTCCATGCGAACATGCTCCCAAAAAGGCAAAAACATTTTTTTCGGCCAATAAGGTCATGGCCACAGTTTTTTTGGGATTCTAAAGGGGTAATCTTTATTAATTGTTTACAAAAAGGAAAAACGATAACTGGCCAGTATTATGCTGATTATGCAGACACGTTTTGATGCCGAACTTGAAAAACAACGACCGCATTTGATGAAGAAAAAAGTATTGTTACATCACGATAATGCGCCCTCACATTCGTCTGCAATTGCTACAACTAAATTGGCTGAATTGCATTACGAATTACTGCTTTATCCGCCATATTTGCCAGATCTCGCTCCCAGTGATTTCTTCTTATTCCCAAATTTTAAAAAATGGCTGGGTGGAAAAAGATTTTAGGCAACTGAAGAGGTGATAACCGAGTCAAATGCATATTTTGAAGACTTTCCGAAAGATTACTTTTTGGAAGGTTTAAAAAAACTGTAAACTCGCTGGGCTAAGTGTGTACAGTTAAAAGGGTGTTATGTTGAAAAATAAAATATTTTTTAAACAGAAAAATAACGTTTTCATTAAAAAGTCACTCTTCCGTCAAACAGCCCTCGTACATAATGTTAAGCGGGGGATGTACAGATTTGTAAAGACGTTGAGCTACAAAAAAGTACCACCAAATACCGCTTTCGATGATATGTATAATTTTTCGTTGTTGAGTCTTTTAAGTTAATTTAAATGTTCAGGTGCAGGTAGCTGCTACTTTTTTTTTAAATTTTAATATTCAAAGTTATTTATTTCTGCTATAAAAATACATAGGATACAAGTTCTTATGCATAGTATAGTGGTATAGTGGTCTTCTGGTGTTTCTTTCCTTCGTTCTTCACCTCGGAATTTGTGGATTTTCTTTTCCCTCTTTTTTTTTTAAATTTCATTATTCAAGATTAGGTTTTTGATTTTTAGTTTGAAAGGTATGTATTTTTGTTTTATTAAGGGTTCGTCTAGTTTGTTATGTGTATTTATTGTTTTCTTTGTTAGCTTTTACTATCTACCGATTTGCTTTCTACCGATATTTTAGTGTTGCGCTGCACGGCATATTTTTAATTTCCTTTATCGTTAGCAATAAGTATTTCCGAGGCTAGCGTGGAAGTTGAATTACAATCTTTACACCATACTACTACGTCAACACATTATTACAATCGCAGAAAGACGTCATTAAAACGCTACGACGGTTCATCTGGTCAACAATACAAACAAAAATTCAGGGGCGAGAGTAATTGAACTGCACACGTTTTTTTTCACTTCGGTTCATAGGCTATACCGATACATATAACTAAAGACCAGATAATAAGCATAAATAAGAAAATAAAAAAGCACTTATCAAAGCACATATTTTTGAAAAAAAGGATTAACATACGCAGAAAAGGAATAAATTTACAATAAAAAAGCACAAAATATTTGCAAAAACCCATACATATTAAAAAAAAAAATGTTTATTTTTAAGATTTATTTTGTATCTTAGATTATAAAAGCAACTACAGAATAGTATGGTATACATGGGACAGTTGAAGAAAGCATTGAGTGAAAGAGCGTCGAGTTATAGATAGAATTCAATTCAAAGCATTTAATTTTTATAAAAGTACATTTAATTTTAAGTTTAAAAATATATACAGGGTGGTCACTTTTAGGACGCCCAACATTAGGATCTATTAAAGGGAAATATATACAGAGTTGATCAAATGGGATAAAAGTTTCTCATTTTTGGCCCTTTCAATATACTTAGACGAAATCCGGAATATCTTGCACTTTTCCTGAAATATCGCTGAAAAACTGAAAGAATGCACTTACCTTTTCCTTTTATAACTTTTTAAGGCCATAAGAAAATCAAAAGTTGACTATGAAAGTTTGGGCATCTAGTTGGCACAGAAAATGTTTGGTACTGTCATCAGAAAGCTCACGTCCAAAAATGTAAGTGTGCCAAGTTTCGTAAAATTTCTTCCAAAAGTAAAAAAAGTTATAAGAGGAAAAGGAAAGTGCACTTTTTCAGTTCTTCAGCGATATTTCAGGAACTGTGCATGATATCCCGGATTTCGGTCTAGTATATTGAAAGGCACATAAATGAGAAACTTTTATCCCATTTGACCAACTCTGTATGTATTTTCGTTTAATAGATCCTAGTGGTAGGCGTCGTAAAAGTGACCACCCTGTATATATGGAAACAATACAAAAATATCCTAAACATATGTAGGTACATACTAATTTACAAAATTACATTCTAAAATACTTTGAAAACAATTTACAATAAAATACGGCTCCAAATTTTCCATGATTAAATTGTGTCTTATATCGCTCAAAATATATTTATAGACAGAAAAACTTCGTACAACAACCACACTTATTATAGGTGCATATTTAAAATTAGCTATAGGTATGCTGCTTTCAAAAACACCCAAATTTTCACCACTTAATTTTTTTCCAAAATTATTTAACGTTTGAAAATCTACATTTTTAAAACTTACCTCATTTAATTTTATTATTATCTTCTCTCCAATTTTTCCCTGGACACCACAAATAGCTTCTTTAAAAATGATAATAATCGCAATTGCATCCGTTAAAGGCATTCCTTGCTTCTCTAATGAGGTATTCGAATGACTCACAATACTATAGTGTGTCTTGATAAAGTCTAAATTATTTTTTTAATTCTTTATCGTTTAAAATTCTTTGGCAATCTTGTATTGCTCTGCTAGTTGTTGGTTCAAATTCAACAATAACTTTTTTTTAATGTTAAAAATTATATGCGTAATATATTGCAGCATCTAGCCACGTCCCCCATCGTGTGAGAACTGGTTCTTGAGGTAGTGGTGCATTGGGCATTCGCTTTTTAAATAGTTGCACTATTAGAAGAGCTATAATAAATATATTTTTTCCATTTTGTATTAATTCATTATTTATGGAAAGTTGATTCTGATAGTTTCAGCAATGCGATATAGTCCGTGGGCTATGTAGGTACAATGTATTATATTTTCATAGAAAATGTTCATATTAGATGCAGCTTTTATCATATAAGCTACTGCATCCGTGAGCATTCGTAAAATTTTCTGACTTGGGACTGCTTCCGGTAAATAAAAGTTGGTTAGTGATTCATTAATAATTTTGAAATTGTGTTACTATTGATTTTGTTTAATTCTTTCAAACAGATTAAATAACCTTTCGTCTGACATTTTTCGCTAGGACTCCTATAATAAAATTAGCCACACATCGCCCACTAGAGTCGGTTGTTTCTTCCACACTGAACAAAATGCAATTGTTGGCAATTATATTTTTAATTTTCAGCATAATTTGTTTATTTGCCGATTCAACATCATTTTTGCGCAGAGCACTTTCATCTGGTATATATGTCTAGTACAATATTTTTCCTGAAATGTCCTATATGAATTATTTTGTAATTTGTTAAAGGGAATTTCAAGCATTGTTTTACTTTTGCACAAATCAAAGTTAAATTGTTTTTGTTGATTGTTGCCGGAAGTTGATGCTATGTATTCTACCATGGTTTGTTGTGATGTTGGTAGTATGGTTGTCACATGTTGAATTATATCATATTTTTTATTGCATTGAACTTCAAATCAAAGTAGTGATTTAATTATTATTATTATTATTATACAATATTTTAAGGCGAAATAACTTACCGACTTTACACAAACTCGTCTACAGTAGTTTTTTGTTTAGGCATTATGCATGAAATAATGTAACCGTACTAACGAGACGTTGTCGAAGTAACGAACGGGGCCAAACTAATTGCACAATATTCAGAATTACGAATGCTTGTTCATTGGAAAGATTTTGTATATAATTTAAATTAATCACAGAATCCAAATGCGTAGAACTGAAGTAGAAAATTAATAGGCTTCTGCGACACGAATGATATGAATGTATTTACTTTTATTTTAAATTTATTTAGATAAACAATAAACATAGTAAAAACTTACCCAGCACTGCATTTGAAAAATTGTTTATTTTTATTAGTAATGCTTCGCACCTCGCACTGAATATAAAACTGTGCAGTATGCCTAAGTATTGATATATGTACAAATTATAACCACCACGATACTTAAATTTCGTTTCAATCCAGAATCAGCTGACAAAAGCTCTAAATATGCACAAGTGTAAAATAACCACAGCATTGCAAGAAAAGCAAAAAATCACAAAAAAATATTATAAAATGATCCGTTTATTTACATATAGGATGTAAATTTAATTCATTTGTTAATGCTTTCGATATTTACCAAAAGCATAAAGCTTAGAATTCGGTCTCGACATACAGGGTTGTCACTTTTACGACGCCCACCATTAGGATCTATTAGTCAAATGAAAGTTGGTCAATTGAGAGAAAGGTTTTGTACTTTCATGCCTGTTAATATTCTGAAAAGAAATCCGGGATATCTTGCACAGTTCCCGAAATATCGCTGAAAAACCGAAAAAGTGTACTTTCCTTTTCCATTTATAACTTTTCTATTGTTGAAGGAAATTTTAGGAAACTTGGCACTCTTACATTTTTCGACGTGAGCTTCCTGATAACAGTGCCAAACATTTTCTACGCCAACTTGATGCCCAAATTTTCATAGTCAACTTTTGATTTTCTTATGGCCGCCATGTTGGATTTTAATTGTATTAAAAAAAGCGAAAAATTCCGATTTCAACCATGTATAACACATGGGTAATCTGACATTTTATGCGATTCCACAAACGCCGAAAAGTTGTTGGATCTGGCTGTTTCGGGATACAATTCACCATAAATTCTAGATGTGACTGTCGCATTTCTGAAATTTCTTACATAGAGATTACACATGTCAATTTTTCCATGTTGAGGATAATATCTTGAGATTTTTAATAATCAAAGATACTATCTCCTTTTTTAACTTTATACCCAATAAAATTACTCAGAAGTTATTTTCTATTTATGAAGAAATGTCAAAATGGTAATTTGTTATTTTCCATGGCAACTTGATTTTTAAAACAGTCCACAGCAGTTTGATTTTTGCAACAAATTTTTAAATTATCGATTGTTGGTGGTAAATAATGTCAGATTACCCATGTGTTATACATGGTTGATATCGGATTTTTTCGCTCTTTTGAATACTATTAAAATTTAATATTGCGGCCGTAAGAAGATAAAAAGTTAACTATGAAAATTTGGGCATCTAGTTGGCGCAGAAAATGTCTGGCACTGGCATCAGAAAGCTCACATCGAAAATGTAAGAGCGCCAAGTTTCGTTAAATTTCCTTTAAAAGTAAAAAAGTTTAAAAAGCTATTTACTCATAAAATAAGCGAGAATTGTAAAAACAATAAATCTTTTCTAGTTTTTAGTAGCGATGCGCCGACTCGAATAAATGTATTCGCTCATCTTGAGTTATAAATGTATTCAAATAACTCGAGATATTGAAAGCAGCAACTCGAGTTGGCTCGTGTTCAATCGCGAGCGGTCGGTGATCCGTTGAACTTGACGTGCGGCATTTTTTTGTGGTTTACCTTTAAAACGCCTGTATATCCCTCATCGTTGCTTTTAACAGAAGCATTAAGTAGTGGACTCAAATTAAAAACGGCATTTATTAATTCTAAACAAAATTTAATAGTATTATTCATAACATAATATATTAGACAACGTTTAAGGCAATAATATAAAAAATATATAACATACACATAAAAACTCTATAATAATGAAAGGTCTACATATCTATACAAGGAAATCAAAATACAATTTCTTATAACATAAAAATAATAATTAAAAGTTAATTAAAACAATTCAAAATAAATATAACAATAAATAATAATTATTACTTTTCGCTACTACTATTTAGGACATAACTGATTTAGAATGACGCAATCGACTATTAAGGAATAATATTTGGTCAACTTTCTTCGAGTGAAGTCTATTTCTGTTTTGATTTGTTAATTGTCCAGCTTATGAGAAAATTCTCTCAGACGGAACTGAAGCAACAGGAATGCATAAGTATTTGATGGCCATTTTATATAAATCTGGAAAGAAATTTTGATGCAGTTTCCAAAAATCTAGCGGATTATGTTTTTTGTCCAGTAGCGGAAGGTTTAAATATTTTTTCACAGCTACCACAGATTCCGAAACTAGAGCAGTTGAAGAAACATTCTCACCCATTGCCATATTGAAGTTTTTCTATAATTTATCATCGGATTCAACATTTTCAGAATTCGGGGGAGCAGGAGCCAGGTTTTTGATCTCACCAATTGGTTCAGTTTCAGTCGTTTGAATTAACTCATCTATAATCGACTGCATGGCACTTTCTGCGTTACCTTCAATGCTAAATCCCATTTTTTTGAATCACGGATCAAGCAAACAAGATTTTGCTACAATACAATTCGTTTCCGCAAAAATATTTCCAAATGTCCTAACCGCCTGTCAAGTACATCTAACAATTTTGATTCTAGACTACTGTCTGTTTGTGTTACTAATACTTTATTTCGTATTGCACTTTTTAAACCTCTAACTAATGGAATGACACGGGACAACGTGGTATACTTTTGTTATGACAGTTCGTTCGTCATTTTTTCCAAAAGTTTTAAAAGACTAATGCAATCTGTTATAATTGTCCACTCATTTGCATTCAAGTTTTGTGGTGGCGATTCTAATAAACCCAATGTAGCCGATAATGGTGATCGAGTATCCATTAATCTTTGAATCATGATTCATGCAGAGTTCCATATTGTTGGAACATCTTGCTTCAATTTTAACTGTGGAAGACCCATTTGTTGTTGCATTTCATTTAATTTATAATTGGCTACGTTACTCATTTTAAAATGCATAACTATACGTTTGCATTTTTTAAGTGTTCAGAAAATTCTGAGTTACGTTTTATGCAGTCTTGGACTGCCAAATTCAAAGTATGCGCTACGCAATAGTGATTTTGTTGGAGTAAATATTCAGCTACTGCTTTTTTAATATTGGCGGCATTGTCAGTAACAATTGTTGGCCCAGACACATCGGCACGTCAGTAGCAAACGTCTGCAACGGCACAAATCCCCTGAACAAATGAATAGCTGCGGCACGCGACTTGGAAATCAAGTAAACAAACACTGGTGCTGACTCGGGTTGGCCAACTCGAATAATCATCCGAGTTGGAATATTTACGAGTCGTAATTTCTCGAGTCATAGGATTATTCGACTCGGCACAACGCTAGTTTTAGCATATATTCGGATACCACGGTCCAGGGAGTGACGTAATTTTTTTACAAAGTCGGTCGGCCATTATGTGTCGGCCATTTTGTTTTCGAGAATTTCGACCACATTTTCCAATTCCATGACCCCAAAAACCCATGACTACTGATGATTTTCGCGAGAGTGACGTCACTTTTGACAGTCTGACGTCCATTTTGAGTCGGCCATTTTGTTTTCAAAAAGATAGACCACGAATTCGAATTCCTTGACCCCGAAAACCCATGACTACTGATTTTCGCGAGAGTGACGTCATTTTTGACAAAGTTGGTCGGCCATTTTGAGTCAGCCATTTTGTTTTCGACAATTTCGACCTCGAATTCGAATTCCTTGACCACGAAAATATATAAATTTTGATTTTCAAGAGTATTTGCCCAAAACGTGATTTTTGGCCAATCTTTCAGTTGCCTGGGACTACTGTGCGTTTGCGAAAATGTGTAACAATATAGGAAAATTCAAGTAACGACCTTAATGAGAGGAATTTGAAGTCAGTGAATCGGGCCCAAACTTTTCTGGTCCATCAAGTACAATATGGAAAAAATATTTGAGGAATGTGTTGTTAACTGGAGTAGTGATTTCTTTTTATGGGAGGTGGAGAATCGGAAGGATACGATATCGCACGGGAATATGGAAGCTGCTGTGCTCCTTTCTAATTGCGGGTCTTCCTGCTGAGGTCAGCGGTCCTCAAGTTGCGCCGAGAAGCTGCGGTTTTTGGGCGAAGCCCTAGGTCGTGGTCTTTTTCACCGCCAATTGTGCACCTTACGGCGGGCTTACATTCGGACCTCGTGTTACGACGACCTGTCCGTCGGTTGTGCCCTCCCAGAAGGCCCCCTCTTCGTATAGGAGGAGCCGTTTCGGAAGTTGCGCCTGGGTATACGCGTTCCAGCGCACAGCCTTCTACAGACTGCGGTAGTGCGCGGACGCCCTGTTCCGCGATTGTCATGCGCGCGCGATCCACGAACGTTCACTGAGATCGCATGTGCTCATCATCGCCCCCACGGTTTTGTTCTCGATTACGAAAATCACCAAGACACGGTGCCGGTTTCTGTGCGCCGCGAAAACGGTACCCAGGTTATGGTGATGAGCGGTAGAGGTGTTGCTTCCTGCAGGACCACCGGCGGGACCTAGAGGACGACGGACCGAGAACCCACGGGAGTGCTCGTTAGTGAGGAAGTCCACGAGAAGAAACGCGTAGACCACTTGATGATATCCCTGACGGGTGCAGTGTGTGCTCTCAAAAGTGTTCTCTAAGGATTTTCCCTGGAGCTTGTGCGGCGGTACACGGGCCTGGCTGCACCGTTCCCGCAGATGGGAGTGTTCGAGGAAGCCGCCTCTCGCACGCCCGGGATGCATTGGGTAAGCGCAAATCTTCTCTACTTCACATCTTACAAATTCGAAATGAAAAGAAAACAACAAACTTTTGGCCATAATTTTGACCAAACATTTAGAAAATCCCTGTAAAGCAAAGAGTTTTTGAACTACCCCTGGTTACAGATGCTAGAACGTTTAGGAACTTACGCATCATTAACACAGAATTACTTCTAATCATCTTCATTTTTATGTATGAAAACAAAACAATGTAAAATGAATGTTCGTGATAAATTACCACAGACTGCAGCAGCAAATGCCGGCAACGAAACTAAAATAACCACTTTAATTTGTAATACTTTAAGTCCCATTTGCCTACAAATTTTGAACATCTATATACCCAATTTCTGGTTACTACAAAGCAAATCATATTTAATAGGTATTTTAAATATCAGAAATTGAACGTTGGCCTAGTTGCAAGTGTGATTGCTACTAATTTTGGAACTGAATTTCCACAATGACAAATTGGCATCAAGCACCAACACTACAAAAAAGAATCTTAGCGTCAAAACTTTTGCACACGTTTATTGAAAATGGCTCTGCACAAAATACACTACACTAAAATCAACTGCAGATCATAGATGCTGCAAAGCTAAAACAGCATACTTATACAAGTATCATGCAAATACTTTTTCAATTTTCTAAAGATAGTGCAATGAATTAAAATGTATTTCAGCGAGATTGTTGCTAATTGAAGTAATAATTCACTACAATGATATTATATTGCATAAATACCATTAGCACAACGAATCAGAGAAATTCGAATTTCCTTCGAAAATTCTTAAGAATGTCCCTTAGATTATTATTTGGTGCCAAATATAAAACCCTAGAACATTATTTGAAGTAGCGATAGACATATTTATTAAAAATTATTTATTACATAAATTTGAACACGTATTGAACCAGCCTAGTTATAGACCTAGAGATATTTAAACACACACTTACGGAATTACTTATTGCATTTTTCAAATAAAGTTGAATTCCATAAATTAAACTTGAAAAAGTGATTCCTCAAAAAAAAACTTTCCAAAATTTTTGCCAAGATTAATCGAAAGTTTGTATACTCAAATATGTTTATAGCCAATTTTTCCAAATTCTTTCATCCCAGTTTTAAATAAAAGTGTTTTTGTCACATTTCATTGCACATCTGGTCTTGGGTTGTTGATGTGATTAACATCTTATTTAATCACAAGGAACATAAGGACCAGATTACATTCGTGGATGATCAATATGAACCGAGGCGTCGGCCGAGGCTCATACGCCTTCATATGTCATAATGTCGTTCCGTCCGAACCACTTATTTTATTTTCCCCACTACCCCTAATAAGCATTTATCAAATAAAGTTGAATGCCATAAATTAAACATGAAAAACTGATTCCGCAAAAACAAAACTTTCCAAGATTTTCGCCAAGATTAATCGAAAGTAACATGAAAAACTGATTCCTCAAACAAAAAAAACTTTTACATACTCAAATATTTTTATAGCCAACTTTTCCAAATTCTTTCTTCCCAGTTTTAAATAGAAGTGTTTTTATCACACCTCATTGCAGATCTGATGTGATTAACTACGATTAACTACTTATTTAAGTCACAAGGAACATACGGACCAAATTACATTCGTGGATGATCAATTTGAACCGAGGCGTCGGCAGAGGTTCATACGCCTTCATATGTCATACTGTCCTTCCGTCCGAACGACTTATTTTGTTTTTCCCACTACTCCTACTATGCATTTTTCAAATAAAATTGAATGCCATACATTAAACATGAAAAACTGATTCCTCAAACAAAAAAACTTTCCAAAAGTTTTGACAAGAATAATTCGAAGTTTGTATACTCAAATATGTTTATAGCTAACTTTTCTTAATTCTTTCTTCCCAGTTATAAATAAAAGTGTTTTTGTCATACCTCATTGCACATCTGATGTGATTAACTACATATTTAAGTCACAAGGAACATAGGGAGATTACATTCGTGGATGGTCAATATGAACCGAGGCGTCGGCCGAGGTTCATAAGCCTTCAAATGTCATACTGTCCTTACGTCCGAACGACTTATTATGTTTTTTCAATTCGCATTATTAACATGCTCATTATGTGTATTGAATCTCATAAAGTAAATACATAGGTCAATTCGCACTATCCTTGAAATGTTCGTTGTCACCTGACAATGTGACACTTCACGCAAATTTCAATTCTGATAACGAATTGGAAAAAATCTTGTATGATACACGTGAATAAACCAATTTTATCCATTCGAAAACATTATCGTACTCGCTTCGCCTCTTGCGCTAAACTGTTTTTTCGTTGATAAAATTCGACTTTATTCACTTATACCATAAATAGCTATTTTCCCACTACTCCTAGTAAGCAAGTCACTAAAGTTGGTTACTGTCACTGTCAACAGAACAGCTTTTGTTTTACGGTATTTTGATTCTGTTAGATTAATTCAGATTGGAAAGAGTAATTGAAATTTTAAAATTTCATATTTGGAAAACCATTGAGTGTTGGACCTGGGATTATTTTAATTTGTTTCTTGGTTTGATCTCTACTATCACATGTCAAAGCTCAAAGCGGGGAAACTTTTTTCATAAATACCCTATATAAACAATATTCAGATATGGAATAAACAGCTTCCCAAGTTTTTATATCACTTGGTTTATTCTTATTAAAGAACGCAACTATTCATTTTCATGTGTCAACATTATCATATACCTACATTAGACACTAACATGTCTAATCTACCTATTACAATCATTCATCGTAACTTTTATGCTGCAGGGAGTATATTATTATTTATACAAAGATTGTTCAATAGAAACACAGTTGATCTGGTTATCGGCGACTTCGTCGCTATGGCAACGGAACTCATTTAGGTTTTTTGTTTAAGTACTAGTGACGCATTTATAAAAAAAAATTCTAAGTATCGTTACTGAGCTACAAAATGATCTATGATTAAATATCCATCCAAAAATTATGTAATGAAAAGTAATGGTGACCGTGCCTTTTGATCATGAAAGTGTGCTGCCCTTCGATGTTAAAGAAATTGATCTTAATATTAAAGGTGTTTTCGCAATCGCCCAAAATGTAGCGTTTTCGTAATTCCAACAAATCGCCGTTATTTGTGAACGGATTTGCTTTAAATTTCGTAAACATGTTCAGAGGTAAATTATCATGAAACGAACCAAGCTGTTTTTTCTAATATTCATTTCATTTTCGAAAAAAACTTAGAAGAGTAGCAAAATAAAAAATAAAAATATACAATTTAAAAATAGGGCTTGGTACATTTGTAGATATTATAGAGAACTATTAGTATCATTTTTCAAATTAAAAAAAAAAAAAGTAAAATGTCGCTTAAACATTGGAAGTTCGATTGGCAATTTTCACAAAAATCTCGATGCTTTCGCGATGCTGCGCGATATTCAGATACTCACCTTAAAACGCTTACGTGTTAGCATCAAGAATAAACGTCTCGGAAAGCTCACAAGTGGTGTAATTCTTCTGCATAATAATGCTCGACCAAATGTAGCCCATACAGTTCAAGATCTCCCTGGGCGTATAAAAGAGGAAGTCTTAGAACATCCGAAGTCCCAACTTGCCACCATGTGATTTTCATGTGTGTGGCCCATTAAAACGGTCACTAAATGGGCGGCGGTTCAATTCAGACCCAGAGGTAGAAAGAGATTGCCGTTAGATGCAATGGTTCCGCAAATATACGAAAACATTTTATAAGCTGGGCATCTACAGATTCGTTTTACGGTGGGACTCTAGCCTTAATATTAATCGAGATTTCTTTTGAATTTGTTGAACTAAACGTGTTTCTAGTGAGCAATCCTCGTAATAAGTTATATTTTGCCAGAAATAGAGATGATGATATATTATACAGGGTGTCAAAAATTGCTACAATCAATCAAAATATTGGCCTAGGTACCAAGATATATTTTCTGAAAATTGAATCGCTTGTAATTCCTTAATATTTAGTTTTGGACATATGTATGTCTAATACATGATGTGTAAGCCATACGATCTCTACCATTGTACCATGTATAGCCATTATTATTATTATTAATACTAGAGTACACCAACAACGATCACTATGTAGTATCATGTATCATGGATTAATTCCTAAGCCATGTAATTTTTAGATGTTGTTTTGTGATTTTGTGTTTTTCAAATATGTATTGGATTTTGTATTTTATACTTTTATATTTTATACTTTTGTACCTGTTTTATGACCTGTGTAAGACTTATTTGCCAATAGCACCAAGAAAGAACAAACAAAAAAAATAATATTTCACAATTAGCCAAACCATGACTCTTGCAAAAAAATGCCCAAAAAATGGCAAAATTATTATTTTATATTCTTTTTTTAAATAAATGTAACATTTAATTTTTTTACCGATGGGGTTTCAAACAAATGCAAATTTTGATCTATAGTTAAATTTATTGCCATATTTTCCTCTCGAAAATTAAAATTTGTTATTATTATTTATTATTTTTAAAATTATACATGATTATGACTGCTGGGGCTATTATATTTCATGACGTAGTGTGCTGTGGGAACATATCAACAATCAGTTTAAATTGTCATTTTGATTTATGATCTTTAATTGACTCCTCGTCATTGTTGTACTAAGTGTGTATTTTAATTATTATTACCACAAATAATGAAAAATCATGTAGAAAACAGAAGAATGGTTTTTGCTATGTGTTTTGAAAACGTGAAGAAATAGCGATTCATTAAGGAAATGCAGCTCCATACAATGACTAAGTATTTTCAACAAAAAAATTCAAATTGAAGATTAGAAATTGCCCATTGAAAAGCGTAAATTATAAAATTATAATTTAAAAAAAATACAAAAATATATGTAGGTAGCCCAAGAAAATTCAGCTCCAAACAATGACTAAGTTTTTTCTAAAAGAGTTTAAAATTGAAGATTCCAAATTGACCATTGAAATGCGGAACAAGGCGATACAAGGAATGACTGACGAGCCGCATGCGAGTCTGTCACCTTGTAGAGCCAGTACCAACCATTACCCGGCGTATAATGTACAATATTTTATTTGTTAAACACAAGTAAATAGTTAAATTAAAATAATAACATGGCAGTGTAAAATATATCGCATGTCAGTGTCAAAATTTTCATAAACACAATATCATAATTTTAATCATATTGCACTTTTATATTTAAATTAATCGACGGCAAAGTTAAAACAAACATACCAAATAATAGTAATTGAGTGAGTTAAAATAATATAAACATGACAAGGGAGAGTATAAATTTGACACGGGACAAGAAAACTTTTACACACTGGCTCGTGTCATTACATGCACCGAGCATGTAATGACCGAGCCTTACCAGGTAACTGTACAGTCTGATGAGAGTGACATTTACGCGTGTGAAACAAATTAAAGGTATTTTCGACTTAAAATTGTCTAAGGAATACACCCTAATGGTGCGTTCTCACGAATCAAGTTTAATTGATCCATATTAGTTGATCAACAAAAGTTGAATGAAAAGAATTGTTTAAAGTTAATCAACTCTTGTGGGACAAAGGTTCTCACTTTAGTTTGCATTCAACTTTTGTTGATCAATTAACATCGATCAATTAAACGTGATTCGTGAGAACACGAATTTAGTCTATGTCTGTCGCGTCGCGGGACACCCTGTATATTAAATTATATATTATATTATAATGTTTATTTTCATGGTAGTAAATCTATTTTTGTTATTATTTCATAATAATGGTAATAACTATTTACATTATCCGTAAGGCATTTCGTCCGAATTTTAAAATTTCTTGACATTGAATAAAATACGAATAAAAACATTAATCTTTACGATACGTTTAAGTTTATTATTAGATATGATTATTATGAGCGTTACTCTTCTTCTTCTCTGAGTTAACTTTTACATCATCTGAAATATATTATTTTGTTTGATTGAAATGTAGATACCTACTTACCATCAAAACGAGGTTAATTTTTTCTTGTTAGTTTGTAAAACATGTATTCTCATCATGTTCGAGACCATTTTGATGATGTTTTCAAGGTAAATTTCTGAGAATCTTTAGCTTGATGAATAGTATATTTCATTACGAGTCTAGAAATGAGGATTTTCCGTGCGCTCGTGACAAATTCTCGTGTGTGGTGAAGCCAAACACGGGAAGTCATGCATGCAAGCATTGAAAAATCCATTTCTGGACGAGTAAGAATGATACTTTTTATTATACTTACTTATTCTTGTAACCACAATAATTGATTATTTTAATTTAAAGCACGGAAAAAAATCGGTGAACAGGAAAAGTTTTAAGTGCGCGGTTTTGAACATGTCACTATCGCACGGAAAAAATCGGAAATCGGGAAAAGTTTTCCTTGCGCTGGCGCTGTTCTGAAAATGCCACTAGTGCACGGAAAAAAATCCGAAATCGGGAAAAGTTTTCCGTGCGATGTTCTGAAATTGCCACCTTTACGTCATTCTAAAAACGGATGAAAGGTGTTTTCAGATAAGTATTATAAATAGTTATTTACGTAATCAGTTATGAAAAGTGCGATATTGTTTTTGTAATAATAACAATAATTTATTCCGCACCTTTACATTTTACAGTTTGACGAGTGTAATATTTGCCAAAACGAACGAAGTGAGTTTTGCAAGTTACATGAGTCAAACAATATCGCATATTTCATATGTATTATCTACGTACAAAACTTTATTTAATTCCGTTAGCATTATTTGATCTACTTGGAATAAGAACGTGCCTTGCGCTACATTTCAATGACATAATGACATAAACAATTTGGTTAACAAGCTAAAATAATTGACAAATATAATACTGATTCCAAAAATTGTCCTCAAATAGCGATTCAGAACTAACTTCTGATGTTCAAGACTCTGCTACTGTTGCCATGGGCAATTTTATACCAGAAAAATGCAGAAATAGATGCGCCAAAGTCTACAAAAAGCCGACATTAACATTAGTCATGAAATGCAGGAAAATATTTCTCCAGAATCGGAGATCAACTAAATTAATTGTGTTCGTGATAATTTCGTGTATAATGTTTATAAATCTTAAAATTGTATGTTCATATCTTACCTTATTTTTCTGGAAACATGGCCAGTCATTTAAAATATCTACATAACTACTTTACATAACTAGGTGCATGACAGTTATGAAAATTTTCACGTTGGAAATTGATGTAAATCTTTACTTTTGAAAACGGAATTAAATGGAAATTAATTTCATAACTTTTAGCAGGGTATAAACTTGCAATTTATAACTGTGATAAGGCTCATGGATTATTTTCGGTTTAACAAACAAAATAATAATGTACCAGAAGTACAGATGATGATTTTTATTTTTAAATGAAATCGCAGATTTAGAGGCGTGTTACAAATTATACTTTTCGTACAGAAATAACGAGAACCTAATTATTAGTCTGAAATTTGAATATAATTTTACTGGATGATTTAAATTAAATTGGTTTATAAACAATATATATTTTTTGTCTTCGGTATATGTCCTTTAGATACTCAAAGTGTAGTTGGTTTACTGCTAAGGAAAACATGGATTTTATAATTAATGTAGGTACATACCAATTCATGTCTAAGGTCTAATCATATTTAATACACTGGTTCTTAATAGAAATTAGATCGGTGTTAAAATTAAATCAAATTTTCAATGTACACATGGCGACAATTCTGCAAAGTGGTGAATATTATGCGAAGATACAATACATTAAAATTCAATAATTTTTAATATGTAGTATAAATAGTAGTACTTTAATAAGCAGTAGTATAAGTAGTATTTAATAATTAATTTAATAATTATTATAATAAGAATTTTAAATCTTAACGATGATGAAAAATTTGAAAATAGTACAAAAATGAAGACTAATGGTTTAGTTCGTAATGCAAAAATATTCTGACACATTCATGCATATTTGTGCATAGGTTTTCAATTCGTGCGAAAAAATTGCAGGCATTTTATGTTGTAAAATACGGTGTAAACTGAATTACTGCTATGTGCGTAAAAATTTGCTATAAATGAAAGCACCACTTTTTTACAACATTGTTTGTTGTAGATATTCACTGCGCTGCGCAATATAAGGAATATGAATGCGTGATTATACTTACACAACAACTTTTTCCACTGAAAAATGGACGACAAACCATGTACACAATTCCTATAATTGTGTGTATATTTACATAGAACTTATCTCGGATGTCAGATGCAATATTACTATTGTAGTTTGAAAGTAAAGTAATTAACATTAAAGTTTTAAAAATACTCATTTAAACGAATTTATATTGAAGTGATAAGTGTTTTAATGTCATTGAGGTATTTTTCTGAGTAAAATTCAAATATGTTAATAAAACTGGAGTATCACTCATGAATATTGAGATATTAACACAAACTTTCTTATTTCAAATGCAAGGCATAGTAAGCTATGACATTTTCGGAATGGGTTTTTGTTTTCAGTTTCATTGATGTTTAATATGTTGGGTTTATTATAATTATTGCGAGATTTTAAACAATAAACCACTTTTTTAAACAACAGAAACAAAAAAAAATTAAAACAACAAAATTACAGCCTTGAAATATAAAAATACTTAATTATTATTAAATAAATGTTTGTTTGGGCAAATGCTCAAGTATTTGACCATAGTTTTCGATACATATTCGTACTCAAGCTCTGAGTACTGTCGTGTGGATGATTTTATGCACAAAGTATCCATTTACATAGATTAATATATTATTTCTACAATACACACAGCACATGCATTTACATTTTCAAATGTAAATTGTTTGATAATTTCTATTATTTATGGTTAAATAATATCAGATAAATTTGAGATCTACACCTCGAAAAAAACTCAAAAACAATTAGTGATATGACCGCATTTGACAAAAAGCCAACAAAAATGCAATTTTTCAATTTTACTCTCGAGCTCGTTTAATTAAATTGTATTGTGCTGATATTTTGACATTATTATGGTAAATATTGGCGTAAAATTTAAATATGTTATTAACAGTAGTTTGGCATATTTTTGTTTTATTAAAACATGGCTCCCGAAGATGTCACATTATGTGAATAAAATTGCACCTATTTGGCCATATTATTGATATTTCTGTAATGCAACATGTTATACATTAAAAAATATAGAACATTATGCACTCTGCGACAGGGTTGACAAAAAGATGGAACACTTTAATAAAAGACTGTACATTTGGACCTTCGAGTGTTTTTCTGTTTTTGTATGGGGTTTTTAGCATTTTTATGAGATTTTCTGTTCTTTTAAATTGTTTTCTGCTGTTAATATAAGAAACGGATAATACAAAAATGAAAATTTTAATTTAAATTCATTATTATGCTTGTCATAAATTATATAGTGATTTACCAGGTTTACATTTCTAATTCCTCTTCCAGGAATATTAAATTGAAGGCATACATTCTTGTAATAATACTTTCTGGTAAACCATTTCATTGAATCAGACCACACCTGAATAACTATTAGTAATCAGCATTTCCTGGATTATGAAAAGAAAGTCTTAATCCTCTAGAACTAGAACCAATAAATATTGAAATGAATTTAAAAAACCCTGGAAAGAGTATGAATGGGCAATTAGATATAGTAAATCCCCATGAATCTCATGATATGTCATGAATTTATCCCTCCTTTTTGGTAGTAAGTTTACATGGACATTTAAAACATTTGTTTATTAACCCATGTTTACTTTGGCTTTCTGGGTGTAGCCTAAGTAAACATTTTATATATAACTAAACATACAGTATTGTACAACAGTATTTTTGCAAAGTGCTAAAGGACTCTAAGAATTGTATTTGGTGTAATCGTACTTGCTTTTTCGGATTCCTGAGTATTAGTTATAAATCGAGGATTAAAATCAGATTCTAAAAACAATAGCTGTCGAAAATTAAATTATGATGGTTCCATGTAATTAACAAGAAATAAATCGGTACTTGTATATGCAAAAATATTGCGTGTTCAAGAATTGATAGGATAAAAATGATAAATAATCGTCTAAATGTGTGTGCAGCCTTTACACATCAAAATAATAATGAACAAAAACGTCCCCATGATGATGGAGAATCCGATCATATAGAACATGGAGCTACAAATTATCATCATTAAAGAAAGATGTCAAATTCTGAAATATCATCCGTCCATCAACTCCAGAAAAATCGACCACTCCAGCAGCAAGTTCTGTTGAGCATTAGTTTGTTTCAACTACTAAAAAGCAAAATATGCATTTAAGATATAAAAGAAGTTTGTTTCAATATCAATTCTATAAAACAATTACGCCTATTAGAAAAACCCGCATTAGAAAAGTCCCAGGAATTTTCTAATCGGTTTTAACCTGTTCAAACAACCCCGTTTTTTATCAAAGCGTTCTTTTCCAAAACAGCCCCCCTTTCCGAATATGCCATAGCCTACCATGACTTGTATCTTCTTTCAAGTGCCGTGTCCGGTCTCCCTGACGTTGGCGATCACTTTGGCGAATGCGTGCCGGTCCTCCGCCAGCCTAAATAGTTGTTCCGCGCTTTGGATCCCAGTCCATTCACGGATGTTCCTTAGCCAGGACATTTGTTTTCTGCCGATACCACGTCGGCCCTCAATTTTCCCCTTCAATATGAGATGGAGTAGGTTATACTTCTGCCCCCTCAAGACATGTCCAAGGTAGCTGGTTTTTCTGCATTTGATGTTAGAGAGTAGCTCACGATGCACATTTGCTCTTCGTAGCACTTCATTGTTTGTCACTTTGTGTACCCATGAAATTCGGAGCATCCTGACTTAAAAATCTCAAAATCCATGAATGATCTCCAGTGGAGATCAATTAATATTTTATTTTGATATTTTGATTTAATAATTTTTAAGAATAAAGAATAATTATTCTAAATAAATCTACAGCTGTTTCGAGCTTGTGAGCAGTTTCAAGATACTCGAATGAAAACTTGAAATTGTAATTATTAAACCATGTCTGAACCTTGAAAATGGATTGGAAGATCGACACAGCTGTCGATTTGTTAATATTCATCAAAATAAGGCTTGGTGTTAAAAGTTTTCAGCCTTAAAACATTTAACTTTATATTAACGATTCTGGAGTAATTCTAATGCTGTATATAATGCACTAAATAGTTTTACACCAAGGATGAAATAGGTACCAAAGAGCACCATAGAAAACAAAAAGTGTTATAACTTGTGAAATGTTTAGCCTAGTACATTTAGGTTTGAATCGTTCACATTAATCAAACGTAACATAATTTTCAATATATTACGTACTTACATCACATAACAATGAAAGCAATAATTGCTTACTTTCAAGGTTTAAACGTTTAACATCAAACATGAATTATAAATTTGTTCCATCGAGTTAATTATTTTATTCGTAAAGCTTTTTGCCAAATCTATTTTAACGTATCATGTAAGCTTAATAAACGTTTTATGTTCTCTTTTTTTGTGTAACTATATATTTTTTCAATTCAGCAATTACTTTTAAAGTATTGTTACTTATAAGTGCTTTGTATTTACTAGCCAACTCGATGCACACCCATGTTAAATAATTGTTTTTTGAGCGAAAGTACCATTTTTGCTCCGTAAATGCTACCCGAATATTGCATTTCCCTGACTAGTCACAAAAACATTTACACAGTATATAGGGTGTCCTAAATAGAGTAGGATTGCATGGGCATCTTTCTTATTTTGAAAGCTAGAGATCAGGTTAAATGGGCAATGTTAAGCAGTTTTGTAAGCTGGTTCAGATTATGTTGAAAAATTTGCAAAAGTCCGAGCAGTTTAGAAATTATTCTAAAAAAAAACTTTAAGTCGTGATTTTCTAAAAACTCCGATATTTCCATAATTATTAAAGAAGCGGAAATAAGTTTAAAATAAAAGTTTCTTGATTCAATCGCACAAACTTAAGAATTAAGTCAAAACAAAAGTCAAAACGGCGGTTTCCGAGATATTAATAGGAACTTTCTTATTTTAAATGGCCGCCATATTTGATTTTCATACGTCTAAATCGACTATTTTTCTCGTTTCAACGATGTAAACAACCTATGTCAAAATGAAAATTATGAGCAATATCAATTGTTCCAATTTTTATTTTATTCTATAAACTATTTTAAAAACAAATGTAAAATAAATAAAATAACTTAATACAACTAAGTAGTAAAATAACAATAAATTATTTAAAAAATGCTCAAAATGCTGGTTAAATGGCCAGAAAGAAGCTAATTTCTAACTGTTCGGAATTATGCAAATGTTTCAACATAATCTGAACCAGCATATAAAACTGCACAATATTGCCCATTTAACTGGATCTCTAGCTTTAAGAATTGAGGAGCTAGGTGCAAGAACATCGTAAGTCGATTTATGCAGTTTTTGAGCAAATTTGTTTATTAGATTATTTCTACCCTTATTCATCTGTTAAAAAATATATAGCTACTGTTCATAGAAAGATATTAGAAGATATAGCAATTATTGCTATATTACAACTTTTATTAAGTTTTGAATTTTTCGACGCGTTTTTCTCGAAACTTTCTCGAAACTCATTTTTTCGATTTACGCTTTTCTTGCACCCATGTCCACAATTAGAAAGATACCCATGCAATCCTACTCTATTTAGGACACCCTGCATATTGTGTGTTTAGTTTGTTTCCTCAGAAACAGAGAAACATATTACTTGATAGGTACGTAGAACCATTAAATTTATTAGTTTAATAAATATTATTTTTTTGTGTAATTGGGTGTTTCACAAAAAAAATAATACACGAATAATACATGTAAATGTCTTACTTTACGTAATGGGTCATTTTCTTGACCTTCAGTAAATAACTATTATTCTACGTTCTTTAACCATTAATCGATTATACACACTAATAATCTTATGTATCATGTATCTACATATTCATGGTACTTAATAATAATAACATGGTCTCATAAAAACATATAGGACAATAAGTTGGAATTCATAGCACGTTATGTAGTTTGTATACAGGGTGTCCCACGCTAATGGACCATTAAAAGTTTATGGGGTTGACGATAAAATAAAAGAAAAAAATCGTCTCGATATGGCTGATTCCGTTCTCTTCAGGTTAAATACTTCCATGCTTCTATCACTTCCGTTTCTACCGGAAGTAACCATCAACTGTTTTTTTTTAATGGAACACCCTATATATTATGTTTCTGGCTTCCCCGTTATATTTGAAACATATTTTGTAGAGATGTGTGTACACTAGGATGTCCGTTTCCCAAATTGCGAATTTTTTTGAGAAGACTTGTTAAATGTCTTCTGTTCATGGTAAATAATTATTTTAAAATAAAAAAACTCATTGGTAACCGTATTTTCGCGTGCCTAAAAAAGTTGAGGCTTTACAGACGACTTTCCCAAGGTAATCAAATGGGAAAATTCATTTACCTGCAATTTTCCCATTTGATTAACTTGGGAAAATCGTCTGTAAAGCCTCATTTTATTTTTTGCAAATTGTTTTTATATATGTTAACATACCGTGGCAAAACTTCAAAAGCCGTGTATTGAATACAGGGGATTTTTTTTGCAACAAGAAAACCATTTCTGGTCGCGAATTTTAGGTCTGTCACACTAAAATTTCAATTTTTCAAGTACATTTCTAGTAAAAATATTTATTTACCATGAAAAGAAGACATTTAACTAGTCCTCTCAAAAAAAATTGTGATTTTGGAAAGAGCGGACACCCTAATGTACACCTACATTTTTTACTTTTTGAGGTATAAATAAATTCCAAGATTTTGATCTCAAAAACACGTTATTTAAAATGGCTTCAATTTCTCTTATTAATAAGATAAAAACGGAAAATTCATCTCGAATTGTACCTAAAAAGTACAAAGAATAGTCAAAATAGTTATTTACCATAAAAAGAAGACATTCAACTTGTCCTCTCAAAAAAAAATCGCGATTTTAGAAAGAGCGGGCACCCTAGTTTATATTATTTTACTTTCAGAGATAAAAATATATTCCAAGATTTTGACCTCAAAAAGACAAAGACGTTATGTAAAATGGCTTCAATTTCTCTTACAAATACGATAAAAGCTGAAAATTTATCTCGATTTGTACGTGAAAGGTACCTCTATGACTGATATAGGTTGCGACTGAAAATTTTGACAATTAGTCATTCAAAAATGTTATTTGTTAAGTGCCCACTTAAATTAAGCGCATTTCATTTTTTTTTAAATGGAATGACATACTTTTTATCTCAAAGCAATAATTGGTATGACAATTATTAAACATGACAGATTTTAAACAATCTTTTTTGACTATCCACCCCATATGGAGTCTTTTATGGAGTAAAAACGGAGTATTTTATGGAGTAAAAACGGAGTATTTTATTGAGTAAAAAGTATATTACAACCATAGTCTCAAAATCCGTAATGTTTGAAATATTTCGAAAATTCTAATTTCTTTATTATGTAATTTCGCCTATTTTGCTTACACATACATATTAGTTTGCGAAACATGCTTATCTTTCGTAACTGTGATAACTGATGTTAACAAAAAAAATCACTTCTGAAAAGTTTCATGACTATATCATTTATTTCCGCCAAAAAGTCTAATTAATTGACTGGATTTACAGGATAATTTAACTTTCGGCCTCTATACCTTGTGAACTGTAGCTTTTATGGCAAACCATGTAATATAATTTTTGTTCAACATTTTGTGTGCTACTCTAATGATTTAGTTGCTTTTGAGCCGATCATGTCAAGTATTAATTGAACATGCTTATCTTTCGTAACTGTGATGACTAATGTTAACAAAAAAAAACACTTGTGAAAAGTTTCATGACTATATCATTTATTTCCGCCAAAAGTCTAATTAAATAACTGGATTTACTGGATAATTTGACTTCCGGCCTCTATACCTTGCGAACTGTAGCTTTTATGGCAAACCATGTAATAAAATTTTTGTTCAAAATTTTGTGTGCTACTCTAATGATTTAGGTGCTTTTGAGCCGATCATGTCAAGTATTAATTGAACATGCTTATCTTTCGTAACTGTGATGACTAATGTTAACAAAAAAAAACACTTGTGAAAAGTTTCATTACTATATCATTTATTTCCGTCAAAAGTCTAATTAAATAACTGGATTTACTGGATAATTTGAATTTCCGGCCTCTATACCTTGCGAACTGTAGCTTTTATGGCAAACCATGTAATATAATTTTTGTTCAAAATTGTGTGTGCTACTCTAATGATTTAGTTGCTTTTATTAATTGAACAAATTCTACAACTACGTAAACTGAAAAATAATCGAACGTAGTTATTTCAAATTACCAAATTAATTAACCTTGATAAAACTACAAAAACAAAATACGGTTTCGGATCCAGAGCGAAGACTCACACGTTTACGTGGTTACGAGATGAAACCTCTTCCTCTATGGTTATGAGATCAAGCGCACCTGAGGATGACGATATGCTTCTCCGACACTTCATTACTTCAATCGAAAAGTCATCCAATCTTGTTCACGAAGAAATGTTCTTTTTCTTGTTCATGAAGAAAGTAATTGATTTCTGGATTCCAAGTAATTAAAACATTGATTTTCGTGAAATCAGTTAAGTGTTTTATATGGAACTAAATTTATTATAAAAATATTCTTTTTTTATTTTTGTTTATAATAATAATAATTCTAGATATCCCATTACTACTCTTTCTGTTTGCTATTTCTTGCATGAAAATAATACTTAGGTCACTCCCTCGCCCATTTTTTTGGTTGGAATTCTGGATGATTTCATTATAGTTCTGGAATTATCGGGTCTTTTTTAGGTTGGAATTATGTTTGACTTCATTATAGTTCTTGAATTATCGGGTCTTTTTAGGTTTGAATTCTGGATGATTTCATTAAAGTTCTTGAATTCTCGGATCTGAGATAGCCAGACTTCAAAAATGTAGACTTATTGTAGTCGCTGAATTGCAATTTTTTTACCATACAGTTTTCCCATTTGTCAGAAGTACTGCTTCCAATATTTGAAGACCCAAGTCATTCAAAAATACCGTACATTTACATATTTATGAACGTTTCGTAAGCGCACCGGGATTAATTAATTGGATAATTTAATTATTCAAATTCATACTGCGTCGTTCGCCGTGTCGACTGGAAGGTAATTTGTTGCACGGTGCGCGGATTACCCACTAGAACCGCTCCTCGTCTGACAGTATAAATTATCAAATACAGATACACATTAACGCCAACGTCTCTCGCCCAACGTCATAACTCGCAACGTTTTATAATTGTTCCTCCTATGGAGGAACCGTTTAAGCCAGGTAATGCTTGTTTGCCAAAGCACTGCAAATGCCTAAAGCAATTATATACCATTTATTCAAAACCACGTTTTAATGCTTAGTGTGGAAATTGAGAAAATAAATATACATATTTTATTGTGGACCTGCAGGTATAAAATAATACATTGGATGGGGACATCAAAAGTAGATTAAGTGTACACATAAATTATGCTCCGATTATTCATATAAGCTCTTAGGTTTGATAATTGCCCAGGGCAGACATTTTTACTGCTTCGTGCTTTATTATTGATGTTTAAGAACTTCGACATAAACGGAATTTTACTGAATGCTGCTAGTTTTATTTTACACTGTGTTAGTCACTTTTTATTATTATTGAATTTTTTTTAAGGAAGTGACGGATTTTTGTTTCATAACAATGAATATATGATTTAGAAGAAATTAGTCATGATATGAACAATAATGCCGATGCTTTAAATTACTTAGTATGTAATTTGCAACTGTAGCAGTTGAACATAGCAGATCGATTTTCTGACCTATTGGTTTGGAGCATATTTTACGATTCATCATAAAACTCCTCATAGGTATTTGATGTTATTTCAAGATTGATTGATTATTAAATATCCAGTAATCAGAAGCAACATTCGAGATATTTTCTTCGCCCAGAAATGATTAAGATGAAGTAGTTCCGCAATCTGATTCCATCTTATTTTCTTTAAAGGTAATCAGTGAATGATACATTCTTAAATATACAAGCGCGTTTACTTTCAGTGTTGGTTAATGTTATCATCATTAATGTGAATGTCTTGATCCGATCGGTATAACTCATTATTTATCTGTGGGACACAGGAATTGATTAGGCCAGGAGATATTGTCGGTTAATGGCAAAAGTCAGCAGGAGATACTGAATAGATTTATGACACATGCACAATGCGCGTTTGAACGAATTGAAAATTGACCTACAAACCGAGGCGGTGTACAATCGAGACATTTCGCTCACAAAAAAGGATTCAGTTTCGCGTTCGCTTCCAATTAAGGGTCCCGCATCGGGAGCGACCAGGGATCGTAAATCTTGGGACGGGATGGCTAATCCCCCACCGAAAACAATTGACTGCGCTGATTTATATCCCCATTGTTGTCGGGTTTGGGATGGGATGGAAGTTTGCGCAGCCACCCAACAGACGACGTCGCTCCCGTACATGAGGCGATTACGCCAAGGAATTTGACATTGGCCATTACATAATATGATAATTTCGGGCTGGCCATGTCGGATTTGCATAGATTGTCAGGCTTCATACGTGTAAACCAATCGTCAATGGTGTATTTAAGAGGCAAGGCTATAAACAGCTTCGTTAAGTATAGTGTTAACTGTTATTCTTATAATTCCCTGATTCTCACAGTTAATGCAATATCTAATTGTTATTTAATCATATTTAGCTAATAATTTCAACATTTACAACAATGTACTAAAAAATATTAGTAAGTATATTGAACACAGCTACTATCGCAGAAAATGTCAAACTGAGTCTAATAGTATCAAATAAATTTTGCATCAACTATTGTTTTTACATTAATTTATAAATTAGGTACATAGTAAAGCAACGTAATTAGTCGTAAGATGAATCTTTAATTAACAATAATTAGAACATGCTACGTTATACAAATTATTATAAACATAGTTGGCAGTGTTCGCCTTTTTAACGAACGTTAATAAATCCTCTCCCATGCCGAATTATCTACTTAGCAAATCGCCACGGGCGAAAGTGTAGGTTGCAGGATGTGCGATAAACCGCACAGTTTCGTAACGGCTGCCCCAAGCCTTTCCTTGACTAATCTCAGTCGATTTACACAGAGAAAACCTTTAATTATTGCCTGTGTGAAGTGCACATTTCGCAAAATATGTGCCTTATATAAATATTATATTCACGAAAAAGTCAACAATATTTCAAATTTGTATTTGAAATACATAGCTAAACTTTTTTCACATTTCGTCGTATAATTGTGTAGTCTTTATAGAATTTTTGTTTCATGTATATATCTTACGACTAAAATACACGAAAAAGTATATAAAAATATAATATGTATAAAAATTATTCAATTCAATTTACTAAAAATGTACATTCAGTACAGACAGTGGAATTAATTTATGATAAATTATAATAATTATATGTACAGTGTGACCACGGACTGACTTCGTAGTATTTTTTCTTATGTTTGATTTTCGAAACATTAGTCGTGTTCTATAAGCAAATTTACTTAATTACCTCAGTAAATCTTAGGTCAGTTGGAAAATACCTGCGTTCTTTTATTTTGTTCTGCTAACTTTTGCGTTTTTGCGGGAGTATTAGTTCGGAAGTGAGCAGAGATGGAGCTGTCAAACGTTTCCATGGTTACCATTATAAAGAAACGTTTACACCAATCTGCATTCTCCTTCAATTCTATCTTGAAATATGAATTGTGAAGAATATTTTTCTCAGCAGCTTCTAATCATGTATTTACGCCATTTGTTTGTGTGGTTATTTCCATGGTTATTTGTGTGCAGGAACTGTCAAATCGAATATTAGATCAGATCTGCTTAGCTCTGCTCATCTATCTAAGCAGGTGAGCCATTCGATAAAAGAACACGACTAATGTCATCTTTATGATTTTTTTGCACGTTTCCAAAATACCGAGAGTGTTACAAAATGTTGAAATATTTGAGCCGTTGAAAACTAGAGTGGCGTCCATTTGTTTTTTAGTTGAGATAAGTCAAGAAATATATAAGGGACAACATCCCTTGTATAGGGTATCCCAGCTTGAACTTGACGATTTGAATTTGAATTGTTATCAAATGCTGCATCTTTGAAGGATTATATTTAATACACGTCATTCATAGACTAGTAAATTCCATGACGCATAGTTTCGCTTTGGAAGGACGCATACAAACTAGTAATTGTTATTTAATCATATTTAGCTAATAATTACAACATTTACAACAATGTACTAAAAGAATATTGGTCAAACAAAAGGTCAAACACAGAGGATTTTTATAGTTGCGTTCATTGTTTATAATTCCTTTTTAGTTTCATTGCAAGTTCGTAGTTCGCCGTTAACTCGTTAACTAACCGTTAACTAACTATGAGTCCAAAGTCACAATACACATAAATCTGTGGACGTTGTTGGTTTTACTTCTAGACATTTACATGAGATGCTGGAGATTACTTTCGTATAGAAATTATTGAAAAAAATTCACAATACACATAAATCTGTGGACGTTGTTGGTTTTACCTCTAGACATTTACATGAGATGCTTGAGATAATTTTCGTATACAGATTATTAAAAAAAAATGAATTTTGGTACGTTTTTTTCTCTCTTTGAATTACCGATATAACTCTCAGAAGTTATGGAAGAACCAAAGAATATTCGTAATGAGCGTATAAACCTTGTCATTAGATGCTACTTTGGTGGTAACTGGAGCTACTTGGAATACTTATCACAAAAAATGAGGATTTTCCACCCTTTGGGTTTGTACTTTATTATTTGTTGTCCAATTTGATCGCTACTAACTATTAGGTGTTAATTATTGACCTAAGGTATACTTGGACTTGGACCTTATTTTTGTGGACGCTATCGTCCGATTTTGTCCAACATTTTTTGACCTTTGCTAGAAGATAAGGACCTCTACAGCATGTTCTTTCAGCGAGATGGTGCTATTGGCCATCCTACGGGAGAAACTATAAAATTATTTCTCTTAGGACCTTCTCTTTTGGGGTTTCCTAAGGATAAAGGCTACTAAATAATGCGGGTCTGGCATAATTCCCCAGAAAATTTTGAAAAAATAAACTCTGTATGCAGAAGCGGCCGATCAGATATTATGTTTCACACATCATTTTGGAATTTCCACTTTGTTATTATATTAAGAGATTGACGAGTTTCGAAGATTTTTTTTTTCAGAATTTAATTCACCCAGTTCATGTTGGGACACCATTTATATTTCTGATATATCTGAATGACAAAATAAAATCAAAAGTAGTGTATTTTGGTTTTAAATGGGTTATTTAATATATTTTTGAAAATAAACCGAAAAATTCACATTTCAACACAATTCAATTACACGCATGCTTAATGTCAATCATATATTAGCCACAACTGTCTTACTATTTTCTATCAATCTATTTTCCATAAATCAAATCAATCATATCATATGTTTCAATATTGCAATTAATATAATATACATAGAGGGTATATAATGAGATGCTTATTCCTGAATGCTGCAGTACAGCAATAGAACCTAGGAACTTCTTATAACTGAGACCAACGTCTAATGTAAAATATCAATGTGACGCACTTAACATCTGACGCATAAAATAATAGTGTTCCGTGAAAAATACGTTGTTTAACATTTAAAGCAGTTCTTGCTGCAGTTATCGCACTCAACTCGTAAAATTGTGCTTCTCAGTCCTACTTCATAAATAACCACTCGGACGAAACTCATTTTGGCTCCGTAATCCTGGCCCGATACTCGGACAAACTCAGAATTTTCAAAATAAAATGGTTGGGGTGAGTGCTCCCTTAATGATCCGAAGTGCTACGCTTTTTGCTTATTTGTACCAATGTGCTATAATAACGTTACTGCCTTGATGACTTCCCGGGTCCTAACCTAGCGTAACCTAATCTAACCTAACCTAACCATTAAAACTAATGGTGGAGTTACCGGGCTGAGATTATGTCACAACAACACGGAATGCAATAGCGGCATTATTGAAAGGGTTGCATTAAAACTGATAGTGATGGTGGAGAAAAATGTTACTGCTGAAATTGTCGTACAAATTATGAGAAAAATTAAAAAAGAAGCTGCTGGGTAAAACCCAACTGGGTAAACTGGGTTTACCCTCACTGGGTAAAACTTGGTAATATATTGTCCTTCTTTTCACGATTTCTGAACGCTTTACTCTTATGATCTCATAAAATTGGATTTTCCTTATACAGTATGTCCCCGGATTGAGTTTACAACAGGGATATATTTTTTTAAATTTTTACTTTTATGTAAAAATGTTATAGGAATTATAATTCCTGCTTGGTCTGAAACCAGTTCAGTTATTCAAACTTGGATTTATTTATACAGGGTGTTGCAAAAATCAAAATTTTTAAATCTTAATTTGACACTTATTTATTTACTATTTACCAAAGGAATTTAAAATTACATTTAACAACATTAAAGAAAAATAAAATCATTCGCAGAATCTCCAAAATGCAGAAAATGAATCTGAAAATTTTAAAAGTCGCCTACGAGACGCATTTGCATCAATAACTGTTGAAGAAATCTAAAACAGTCTTCAGGAGTTCCATACCAGGCTGGAAGTGTGTGAAGAAAATGGTGGGGGATTGTTTAACTGATGTTATGTTTCATAATTATTTGACATAAAGTGTCAAAATTATAAAAAAAAATTATTTAGCCAACACCCTGTATAAATAAATCAATGTTTTAATAACTGAAATGATTGTTTCAGACTAAGAAGGAATTTTAATTCCTATAACATTTTTACTTAAAAGTAACAATTAAAAAAATCCCTCTTGTAAACTCAATCCGGGGACATACTGTATATTTCTACCAATTTCTCGGTTTCCTCTTGCCAATTGCCATATTTCAAAATTTATAAAACTATCAACCAACTTGCAGAACGCCAAAAACAATCCAGTTTAAAACTTGGAAAGTGACTGTCGAGATAAACAAAATGTAGTATGTCCACACACGAGCAAGTCTCAACTTGTATACTGTCGGACAATAGACAGGCACTCTCCGACAGTTACTCTCTGAAGTGTGTCCACACAGCTAAAAGTCTCGATAGGTTATCTTGCGAGCATTTTCTCTGACGTGGACACGCAGCATTACTGATCCTGAGCATTTAATCCCAGAGCATTTTTTGTACCATGCTTTGCACATAGATTTAACTTCAATAGCAAAATCTAGCATGAAACAGTTAACTTTTTTAGCATAGTTCAAGAATTATACAGGGTTGGGTAAATGTGTCGGAACCCATGATTTTTGTCTAAACTTTATTATTATTATTATTACTATTACTCTTAAAACAAATATTAGTATTTTTTTTCTCTGTTCAATGGCGTACTTTGGCTTCCTAAAGCTAACCTACTTTTCGAGATATTGACAATTTGACAGTTTTTTTATGCAGCACCCTATATATTTTTACATTTTCTAATAGACCCTTTTTCAACATTTTCAATGATAAAGGGTTTGGTGGGTGTGCTACTTGTGGTGTTTCAAATATTGCGAGATCACCAGACTCGACTTTCTTATTGGCTGCGAAATGTAGATTTGTTAGCAACACATGTTACTAACGTTGGTGTAAACGCGCCGTAAGACTATAAAGACTTGACTGACATTTGTTAAATATTCGAACCTATATTACATTCACGACCTTTTTGCCACCGAGTTGACGGGGTTTTCTTTTTGTCATGTTGGACAAACTGATTCAGTGATGTAACGGAAGTTAATTATTTTTTTGTGACGATGTCTAGTTGACATTTGCTTCCTACCACATTGTCAGATTGCAATTTTTTTTCACTACTAGCTTTTAAAGATCCTTTTTTTTACTGCATATTCGAACCCAAATCCATTTAAAACATTTCCAATGCATTATTTTTCATTTCATTTTCATCTCTAATAATTAAAACTCTATATCTGGCAACAATGTTATTCAGAAAATATAACCTCATATTGAAAACAACTTACCCTAAAAAAATTGACAAGTTCCATTGGGGAATTCGGTTGTTTCCGAAACACTACCAACAAAATTACTTGATATTCATAGACTTCCCTGACGCAAAAACATCGTGAATGGAGAGTATCAAAGTTTCAAATAATCATCTTTCAAACACAAACGTTACATTTATTACAAGTTAAAGCATTTTCTGGAGCAGTCTGTATTGGGGACAATTGAAGGGTCGGTCGGAACATTGTAAGTAAAATTTTTTGGCAACGTAATTTTGAAGCTTTGCAATCAAATAACTTTGTATAAACATATAGAAATATTTTTTCAATCATGTACAGATCTCATTCTACAGCCCTTTGAATGCGCTGTATAACCTTTAAGGTCTAGCCTGAATATTTTTTTGTCAATTTACTCTACTACATATAGAACTATGTACTTTGCTACATTTAACATACAGTCGCCAACATTTGAAGTGCAACGAAAATCCACAGACCAGCGCGTATTTAGAGGTTATTGGTAATCGGGGTTTAGGCACGTACAAGTACAAATATATATGCAAAATAGCTTCGCCCTTAAATGTCCAAAAGGCAGTCGTAAAAGAACCATATTGCACTTCGAATGATGTCGATAGTACCTATAACTTTGATCCGACCGGCTATTAAATTAATCAAAAAAATTAAACATATACTCTGTTCCATTCTTATTTTTAACTAAGAAGGCGGGGGTTTCATTTTATAAAGTTTTACACATGAACACAACAAAAATGATCTGACCGTGAAAAATTTATTAAATGTCAGTTTTCTAACAACGTTTCGTAATTCATATACAGTTTTATAAGGTCATGGCCAACTATGGTTTCCATTAGAAAATAGTTAACTTTGTGTCATAAGTTCATAACTCAAAAATTATAGACTAAATGAAATAATCGGTTAGAGTGTATTATTAAGTACATAATTACGTACAACTCTTTCTTTTACACATTTTTTCTAAAGTCAATAATAACAGATCCATAGGCACCGAACAAAATAACAAAAAATATATTTTTTCGAGATATCTGGTTAGACATGCAATTTTTTGAAAAAACAAAAAGCTCATGAAATTGAGCTCGTAAAACTGCAATTCTTTGCCCATTTAATCGTTCCTCTATCTCCGATAGTTTCCGAGATCCCCATACTAAACATCCGAAAAAACTCACCCTGTATTAAAATAATTAAATTATTGCTTTAATCATTCAATCGTTAATTAATTAGATTTATGCTTTAAATAAACCAATCATCAACTATATTTTATATTATAATTTGACTGATTTGACTTAGCTTTTGTAAAATAAAAATAGCATATAAATTCTGTACTCCATTTATTGGAAACATTGCCCAGTCTCATAAAATATAATCTTTTTTTTAATATAACCTATATTTTTAAGTCTAGTGACTTTTTACATTGACCAACAATACTGTCACCCTAACAGAGCCAACTTAATTAAAAATATAAATGGAACAGAGATTATGATCTGTAATTTATACAGAAAATTTACAAATTCGGTGGAATCTGAGAGTACGAATTATGTAAAATAAGATAGTAGGCGAAAACCGCATGTCGATAGCAATTAAATATTGTTACTACTACTAAGATGGCAAAATTGTTAAACAAAATTATTGGAATTTTCAAATAAATTCATATTTTACACCCAAGGATTCACTGTATAATTCTAATGGTAATATGTAGTAGTATTATTACTCTTTACAGTATTAGTTATAAGCATATTTCTAAAACATCCAATTATGATAAAAATATAAGAATATATTCGTCATGGGTGAGTTTTCAAAACTGTTTTAAAACTTACTCACACAGTTATTTTATGAAATTGACATGCCTAGATATACTATTTTGTAATTTTTTTTGAAAGTATTTTTTTAATAGTCTACCGGTTTCAGGCTATTACAGATCTGTTTACATTAATAAAAGTTGGCGGCTAGTTAAGCCATAGCTAAAGTAAGGTAATATTACCTTACCGAAATGTCAATTGTCAACAGTTGTCAAGAAATTGAGAACCAATTAAATTGGTTCCAATTAATTGGAACCAATTAAATTGAAATTATTTACAATGAATAGATATTGTGCAGCAAAATACATCTTCACACATGGAGTCTTCAACAGTGTGTAATTTGAATTTGCCAGGAATTGAGATTTCTGGTTTGAAAGATTGCATTATCTATGTTTATTTTGACGGCGATAATAAGCAGTTGTAACCATGGTGTCACGCCAATCTGAAATTCGAAAGTGAAACATAATGATAATAATTATGTAATTAGACTAATAATTAAAAATGTCTTTATTTTCTGAAACCGATAAAATCTTGAACATACCTCGGATGCATTAAATGTCAGCTATCGCTCGGATTTTAAACTGATATCTGCGGCTGTTATGACATTCACAACATCCTAGGTATGTTAATAGCTATAAACACATACTTTTAATTTTAAACAATTACTGTGTGAATTATTTACTCTATAAATTAATATGAAAAGTAATAGCATTGATTATAATACTATTATTCATTATAACCAATGGTAATAGGCTCTGTAGGGAACCGCTAGATTTTTTGGCTAAAGTTGATTTTTTAGTATAAAATGTCAGAAGTCTTCCTCGTGCAAGTATACAATTTGAAAATTATATAAAATAATATTCTGAATATGTTTGAGAATTATTGGCTAAAGTTGATTTTTCAGTATAAAATGTCAGATGTATTCCTCGTGCAAAATTGTATAAAAAAATATTCTGAATATGAGAAGGGAAATGATATAGACATATTAATTAATATTTTCTGAAATCTACATGAAATGATTTGCAATAAAAAACTTTCATGATTGAAATTATTATTAAAATATATTAAAGCTCAGGGCATACTCTATAAAAAATGAAGCAAAATTGTATACAAATACAAATTGAATATTCTACATTTTAGTTGAATCCAGATAATGTTTACTATGAAAGGAGTATTCCATGATAGATTTATAGTTTTCGTATCTGTTATTGATTGAGTTGTTCGCGCGAATCTAAGCTTCTCTTTAGAATTTCTAGCGCTGCCGGAACGCGATAAGAGTACGTTCCCAAAGAGGCGCCGAGATAACCAACGGGTCGCGGGTCCGTCGTATATTTTTTGATCAGAGCCCTGAGTGCATCGCGTGCAATTCATTAAAGCGCAATTTTCCGGGGCGTGGAAGCGATTAGGTAAAAAATGAGGTAGCCGGACGTGAACAATGTCCCGCGGTGTTATGTAAAAAATCGTTTACGAAAATAGACGTATCACTATAAACAGGCTGGTGATATCGGGCTGTTTATTTTACTGTTCACGGGTCATTTGATTCTGTCTGCATGAGATACTCGAACCGCGCGGGGTCAAACGTCACCTTTAACTGGATCCACACACATACAGCGGACAGACATTGGGTCTCACCGCCCGATTTTGTTACTAAGCAATTTTTTTTCGGCTTTCCCGGCCCCGATTTCGGGAAAAACGGGAACGCGCGCTCGGGGAGAATCGGATTTCTATGTAAATAAGCGAGGGATCCAAATATAAATCCGGCCCGCGCGTATAAATAACCGGTACGGGTTTGACACTCACCGAAATTTATTACGTGAAATATTATGTGGTCCGCTTTTGAAAAATGCGAGTTTAAGATCGTTAATTACGGGGTCCGCCGTAAGTGTCAGAGTGTCGCTGTAGTCGCGGCACTCGCAGACAAATGACTGCAGAAATAATTTATCTCCCCGATATATTTCGGTTCAGTGTGTGAGTATGTAGAGTGTTTGAGTGTGTGCGTGTGTATGTGTGAGCGAGAGGTGGTTTTTCGTGCAAATCCGATAATTCTTTTGTGTTCCGCGCTTTGTAATCGGGACATCCCATCGTGGCTGTTACGAAATTACAGTGGACGGCCGCGTTCCCCCGGTTCTTGATTATTTTCCGAGATAGCGCTTTAATGCAATTCACGAGCATTGTACAGTAATTAAATTATTACATGTTGCGTTTCTAATGACATTTAATTGTAGAGTTTGCGGGATTTAATGCACCTAAAATTATTAAATAAACTCGCCTCGTTTTCCGTGTAACGTACCTTGTACTTTACAACTTATTATTTTTTAAATAATGCCTAATTCTATTACTATTTTGTATACCCATTACGCGTCTAATTATACGCGGGGGCCAGACACCGTGACAGCTCTCAAACTCGAGGCCGGACTCGCTTGAATTTCAAATTGCCCGAGGAGGAGACTGTAAAAGGGAGTAACATCCATTCGGGCCCACTTAACATCCACATTTCGATTGTAATAGCCTGCGTGTTGCATTTTTTCCCCTCTGTTCAGTTTTATATAGCAGGACTTGATGGCCACCGGAATCCTATCCACGCTAATTTCCCGGTTTATCCTCCACACCAATGTTTATCAACAAAATTCGCGAACGCGCCTCGGCGTTTTACTACACACGAACTAAACAAGGTATTAAAGGGAACAATAAACCTTTAATATAATGGAAATCACAGGAGCCTTGATAACCGAGCGGTTAATGCACTGTAGCTTGTACTGCAGTATTCAATAACACAATGCGAAATCGAAACACTATTCACGAAACAGGACGATCATTGATATGATTCTAGTATTTTAGTAGTAGTAGTAGTAGTATCGAGTATTTTTAATACACCAGCGGAATATCACCTGTAATCCCAATTAAAGAAAACATTACCAAACTAAAGTCACGTCGAATATTATTGTCAATTTATCTGTTAGTGCCACGTAAAACTTCATTACTTTGGTTTTTTTTACATCAAGAATATACGTACTTTTGGTAAACAAAAATAACCAATACAATTTAATATTCCACTGGGATATTATTAGTTATTTTATAACAATTGAGTTATAATAACAACTCGGATAAATTAGCCCACTCGCCCTGACGCGCTCGTGGCCTAAGCTTTATTCTCGTGGACAACATCCTTAACTCACGTGTTTTATACAATAATTTATTCAATTTTCTCGAAAAACGTTTAGAAGTTAGAAGTGTAAAGTCAAACTGACATTTATTGTCAAATCAAAATTTTAAAAGGACGATTGACTTTATACCAGAAGGGGTTTCAAATAAAGCCCCAAAAGCAGTTGGAAAGATGGTGTCCGCGAAGTTAAAGGTATTCTATCAAATCGATGCTGTATGATTTTGATTGAATTAAAGTTTTAAATTCACAAGTGGAAGTTGGTGTCCGCGAAGTTGAAGGTATTCTATCAAATCGATGTTGTATGATTCTGAATGAATTAAAGTTTTAAATCCACTAGTGGAATCAAGAAAATTATATTTCACTTGAAGATAATCAACTGTTTATGAGTCTTCTAAGAGTTATACTAAGCTAAATTATGTGGACATGGCTAAACCACAGATTACTGGGATCAAAAGAAGACGATTTAGCAAAACTTATCTATATACAAATGCGTTTGGTTTAGCCATTATTCAGTTTTAAAGTAAATTTAGAAAACACAAAATTTGCTCATAAAAAGAGAACGTTTACATTGATTTGGATGTTGTTTGGTATAACACTTTATACGGGTACTAACTTATATTTTGACATAATATTGTTATTATCAGTAGACCGGTTGTGTATAAAACAAGTGAGGCCCAACATTAATACATTCATATTTTTTAATGACAAAAACAAATAAATTTAAAAAAAATAAAATCGGATGCAGGCATTCATTATTGAGTTTTTTTTGTATCTTTATAGTTTTTGAAATGTGTTACAGTTTCGACACAAAAAATAAAATATGAGTGACTGTGGTTAAAATCTGTGGTTAAGCCATGTCCACGTAATTTAGAGACACCAGGTATAACGTCAGTTTAAAACGTCAGAATTGAATGAAAATATTAAATGTATACCGGGTGTATCAGCCAAATGGAATAAATTCAATAATAAATAAATGGGGGCGTGTTCAAAAAAACGCTCGGACACGTCGATTGTTAATTTTAGTTGCGCATTTTTTTCAACAAAAACTTTTTATACAGGGTGTGTCATGTGACCGTGGCCAATACCAACTTTCTTATTTTAAATGCAACACCTGGTATATTATTCAATTTTTGGATTCTTCAGAAAATTCTAGACATATTTCATGTACAATGTCCTTATTTATTATCGAATTTATTCCATTTGGCTGATACACAGTGTATAAGTATTTCCAGTCGTGTGTTAGATTATTTCCTCCAGATCAGCGGGCTCCAAACTACGGCCCTCGTGAGAATAATATCTGGCCCGCCAATACTTTATTCTTCAAATTAATTTAAAAACTGCATGGGAATTTCTGAAAAATTACTGATACATTTGTTTGTGAATCTTTAAAAAAATACAAGGTGTTAACTTGATCAAATAAAAAAATATTAAAAAAATGTCGAGGCAAGTAATTAAAAAAAAAAAATGTTGGCCAATTTTCAAAAATTAAAATTAAAACAAATGTTGGTAAACATTTGAAATTGACTTGGTAGATATGTAACAATCTTAATAACGTAGCAACTATCCAAGCTCCATCAGATTTGCTAAATATTATGGAAATAGTTAGGTAAGATTTTTAAAAAATAACCAACTGAGGGAATTTTATTAAAAATTACCTACAATAGTATTTCAATTGCAGAGACATTTACTGTTCATACAGTGATATTAGGGTATTATTCGAAAATTGTAAAGCCACGTCTAGGTTATCTTTAAAAAGGAATAATGAAAATGATTACAAAAATTGCCTATATATTTTTATTTACTTTGTCGAGTTATTTCCAGGAAATCAAAACAAAAAGGTCTACACTAATTTGTGAATAAATTTGAATAAATTCCGCACTAGCCGTTTTCAATTTTTCCAAAAAAAAAGTTTTTTTCGCACCACCTTAATACACATACAGCAATTAATATCCAAATATAACCTATACTAACATGACTTGACCTAGATTCACCTGATCTAGCGTAGTTAAAACTAGCCTAATCGTAACATGGCATCTAGGTGTTATTATGTCTCTAGATACTTTAATTTAAAGCTACACATTTAATTACATATTCAATCCAAGATTAATGAATAACTTATTTTGAAATACTCCGGAAAGCTACAGCTCTCAATTGCAAATGGAATGAAGAGACAGAACTCACGAAAACAAATCCGTTCCTTTACCAATAACATTTTTGTGGCCATAAACCCAACCAATGCAAATTAATTAAAAATGTTAACACAGTTACTAGAAATTAGTTTCTAAATTATATTCGGGGAATTTTTTTTGAAAAATTCGCCAAAAATGAACACGATCAATTTTTAAAAAAATTAGCAACAAAAAATTCTTAAAATGTGCCAACATATACTAATGATAAATTGGCATACATTTATTAAGATTTTTTAAGTAAACAAAAGATGTACGTGGTAATGTTAAAAAATATATCAACATTTGAGACGAAATGGTGGAGAAATTCTTCGGATATGCCGAGCTATTTATTTAATATTATTTCCAATATATTTGTGTTCTAGAGCTTTTCCAAATTACTGAAAAATTTTCGGCACATTTACAAGGAAATTTTGCATAAAATGATAGTGTGCTCACAGTCATTGTCAACATATTTACGTGAAAATGCTGCAAATGTTCTTGAGATATTCGTAGTAACTTTTCAGTCGAATTGGTCTCTTGAGAATAAAAAAAAAATCATAGTTCATTTACAGAGTAATGTTACAACAATACCAGTTCCTATATTCTCTGTTTTGAAAAATTGTCTTCACTTAGTAATTGGCTTTACTTAGTAATATGTTAAAAAGGACATGGAATATTTTATTTTATTATAGTTCTCCAGATTTGTAAATTTCGTGCAATTTCATGAAGATTTCACGGAAACTGGTACTACTTACTACTAGTATCTGAGAATAGTTAGTTACTACTTAATACTAGGTACTCTGCAACTGACCCCCTGTATAATCAAAAATATTTTCCTGAAATTCGCCCCAGAATGCAAGTAAAGTGTGCAAAATATCAAAATCCTAACTCAATTAGTAACTGAGCTATAGAAGACGGGAGGTGAAATGACGGACCCTGTATAAATACAGGTAAACTAAGATCAGGCCCGCACAGAACTTTAAAAAACCCTATGTGGCCCTTCTGCCAAAAAGTTTGGGGACCCCTGCTCCACATGATTGCAGGAATTTGCTATCAGTGTAATTACGTGATCAAAATTACTCGGTTCTAATAGCAAATATAACTAGGTTGCGAAAAACGACGATAGGGCGAAATCTATCTCTCGGGCCAAAGGCCCTCGCGCTGGATCCGTCGCCCTCCTAGCATTATCATGGGTATGACGCTCTTGGTAAATAAATAACTATTTTAAAACACTAAATCAATAGTTGCTTCTGTCATTGTCATTTCAAATGTCAATGTCATCCAATATTGTATGCATTCAGAACGAGAATGGCTCGTTTTCAGGTGGTAAACATTAACATTTATTAGTCAATGGAAGTACTGGTTTAGCTATGGATTTAGAACGTGAAAAAGTTGTGGCCTGTTTTTTTCTCGGGTGCTTGTACGCAAGAATCTATGAAAGGTGTGTACCGGACTGGAAACAATATACAAGAAACGTATAAATATTAACCAAGCCGTTCAGGACACGGCCATATATCTAACCTCGGAGGCAACGCGGCCAATTGCCATGGTTTTACACAAAGAAATAGAATGTTATTGGCTGACTTTACCAAAAGGGCCATACGTTAGGCCGTTTGGCGCATGAATTATGAAACGGCGGCGAAAATCCCGGCATATGGTCGTGGGTAATTGATTTCGTTAGAAGTCGGCTCGGAATTCCCGGTACTAATAACAATTAATACGTGGGAAAGCAAATTTCTTAAGGATTTAAAATTCTGTCCGGCGTGCGCTGCGAGTTTTTCTACCGGCAGCTAGGGGACCATAAACCAGCGATCTCATCTTTGGTCTTGAAGATTTATGGCCTTCATAACCATTTCTAATGGCATTTTTATTTCCACCACACGTACGCGCGCTCTCCAGCTTTTTTCCTTCTCGGAACGCCGAGGAATCGAATTCGATGCTGCTGAGCTCATGACATTTTGGGCCATGTCCTGCTGTTGCCCAACGTCCGGCTAAGGAAGGTTGCCCGGGCGTACCGGCGCCTTATCTGAAACAACCGTACAAAAACCAGGCCCCCATTCTCCATTTCGTCCCAGCCTCTCTTCCACGTCCAGCATCTCCGTCCACAGAATTCGTCACTCTGTGGACAATACCTGATTGCAATCTTAATCAGGTGTGGACGACAGACCACGAATACTGATCGCGAATTCGACTCAGATTTCCGCCTCTGATCTTTACCGTTGCTTGCATTGCACCGCCTCTTCAAGCAAAAAACTGCCTACGAAGTTGGTTATGGAAAACAAGCCCAAGGTGATTTTTGTCATGATGGGCGAGCTCTTTTTGCATCACGTGTGAATGAACTGAAGCGTGTACTATTTGAAACCCTTCGATTAACAGTTAATGGGACAATGCAAGAATCAGAATATTTTATAATTTAAGGTTCCAATTACTGAATACCAATTTTACCTATAAGCTTCTGTACCAGTGCAACCTTAAAATACATTTTGCATTTGGTTCATCGGATGTACAACAAAAACATTATCAATTATAGTCTAATTTGTAAAAAAACTGGATCAGTTTTTGATCTGAAACTAAATTTGTGCAGCATTACAATTATTTTTGTCTTCTCTAGCATGCTAGAATTAGAGAAGGAATCCCAATCCGCCCACGCATAAACGTATATCTTATTTATGTTCAGGAAGTTGCTTCGTTGATAAGAGAATAGGCGCGGGGCGAGGCGGCCAGAACACTTTCCGTCCACTTTTCGGACGTCGGAATTGTAAACTGTCCAAGGCGAGGATGCGGACACGTGTAAAACGACGGGCGATCCGGTTATGCATGAGGATGGACTATAACTCTTACGAAATATCGTCGGGCAGGTGGACGAAGCTGGCAATTAATACGACTGCCGGGCGGCGGCGACGGGCCGCGTGTGCCCTTCCTCTTCTTCTCTTCGTTCAACAAGCTTTTCCCGGGCTTATCACCTCTTGGTCTGTCCAGCTGTGGAACAATTGCGCAACAAGGCCTCGGCCTCTCGCCCTTTTTTGGGCTTATGAATATACATGGTCCGTGAGTTGTAGTGTAAGGTGGCCGGGACCAATTTCGAATTCGATGCGCGCATCAGGTCTTGATCAAATAAATTAATGCATTATGCGCATATGTAATGCTTGGGCTTCAGGGGTCGGTCGCCCCTATTAAGCTCCTAAAATGTGCAGTTGAGCTATCGTCGGATTACAGGCACCCCTATGCGATTAAGGATAACAAGCGGATTAAAGAGTTGGTTTGTACTCACTCTTGCTCTGGTAACCTTGAACCTAGTACGGCCGAATTTTTGCACAATTCCATAACTGTGGGGCCATATACTTGTTTATGGAGCACATATTTATCTCAATTCTGCTGCTGATTATAACGTTTATAAACAATCAGTAATTCACACGATATAAATGCAAACTAAATAGCAGACAAATTTAAATTTCTCAATTGATGTCAATAACAAAAAGCCATACAGTTTTAGTAACATAAAATTCTGAGGTAATTGATTTAAAAAATAAGTTAATAAGTTAAATAATTTAAATTATTGAATATTTTAATTTTAAAATAACTGAAACATATCATTTCACTTTAAAACGTTAATTTCGAACGTTATTACATTGCACATTGTTGCTGGATTTCATCAATGTCGGCCACATCAATCAAAATGTATTATTATTTTTGCAATTAATTCGTCGAATTGATGCCATTTAGAACGTTATTATCCTAGTGAATAAATTAGGTTCAAGTTTCTTGAATTAAATGATTGCTATGCTTTTTAATTAGTTACGGATGGCATATCAAGTGGATGAATCTCATTTCTGGGAGTTAATATTTCTGCTAACTCCAGATTAACTAGGTGGTAAGATATTTAATTAATAGGTGTAGCATCAGATTATTTTGATTAAACATGTTTTTGAGATGCTTGGTTCCAAAGAATTGTGTGGTGATGGATGCCAAATTAAATGTTGTTGTTACATTAGTCTTCTTAATTCTTTTTAATATGTAATTAATTTATTGATTTGATTTGTGTAAGGCATGAAAATATATTCTGTTCTATTATATTCTTTTATACAGGGTCTTTTTAAAATATGGTATCAACGCGCTCCTGCCAAGATAACTCAAAAATAAAAATAAATCCTCGAATAGGTCGATTTTTGTTATTTATTCCGCATTTTCTGAAGCACTTCAAGAAATTATAAAGTCCGTAATTTTTGACTTATGACATCATTGACTTTTTTTAAGTGAAATTCGATTTTTTTTTAATTTCGCAACTTTTATTATTTTATTATTATAGTCATAATTCTTTTACTCTTTCGGGTGTAGAATATTGTAGTTTTTCAATTTCTTGTATTTTCTTTTCCTAGTAGGTTCCAGATCTTCTTGTTTCTTGTGCTTTTCTTCATCTGGGCGTTAGATATTCCTCTTCTTTCCATAATATTTTCGACATATTTGTGCCACTTCTTTTTCGGTCTTCCCACTTTTCTTTTTCCGGTTATGTTTGTTTGCCATATCATTTTTGTTTGATTGGTGTATTTTCTTCTGTGTAGGTGTCCCAACTATTGCAGCTGTCAGCCTTCTATTATTTTGTTTAGTTTTGTTATTTCTAGTTCTCTTCTTATGTCTACGTTTCTGATTCTGTCTTTTCTGGTTACTCCGTATACTTTCCTTGGATACTTCATTTCTACTGTCTGTATCTTACTTTTTTGTCTCCTGTTTAGCGTCCACGTTTCGCATCCATATATTAATGTAGGTATTAGTATTACTTTGTATGTTGTTAGTTTTGTTTTCTCGTTGCTGCTTGCAGTCTATTGTTTATTTCCACTTCGAGATACCCTGTGATGTCTATTATTTGCCGTAGGTATTTAATTTGTTCGGTCTGTTCTATTTTGGTGTTGCTTATTGTTATTTCTTCTGTTTCTTTTCCTCCCCCTATTTTCATTATTTTGGTTTTTGCTGTGTTTATTTTCAGTCCCGCTTTTGCAAGTTCTTCGCTTCATATCTTAATGTTTGCTTCTAGGTCCTTAATGTTTTTTGCTATTAGTGCTACATCGTATACAAATATACACTAAGTGATTTCCATTGCTTTAAGGTTCCTGTATCCTATGTGTGTGTTTTTTTTCTCTTTTATATTTATCATTACCGCATCTATAGCTATTATGAATAGGAATGGGCTTAACGCTCCTCCTTGTCTTAGATCGTTGATTGTTGTGAAATTCTTGGCAACTTCGCAAAATTCGCAACTTTTATATAGCTTTTAATTACATCTTCAGCCACATATTTTTTTTTGCAAAAAATGTATCCTTTTCTTTAAAAAGTATCAAGGTTTCGAGAGTTTTTCAATAATTTCGAGATCATTAAAATCAGAAAATGCAAATTGGTTCGCAGGATTATTACATAGCTATATCTTATCCAAAATTATCCAAATCCAAATTTATCGATTATTCTTAAAATATCCAGTAATTTCTAAGTATTACTTGTTAATATTTCGAAATATTTTCTAATTATTTCCATAATTTCTCAATATTTTTCATTATTTATATATTTTTCTTTTTTTTCAAAAATATGTATCCTTTCCTTTAAAAAGTATTAAGGTATCGAAAGATTTTTCAATAATTTCGAGATCATTAAAATCAGAAAATGCAAATTGGTTGGCAGGATTATTACATACCTACATCTTCTCCAAAATTATCCAAATCCAAATTTCTCGATCATTCTTAAAATATCATACTAATTTCTAAGTATTACATGTCCAGATTTCGAAAGATTTTCGAATTATTTCCATGATTTCTCAATATTTTTCATTACTAAGATTTCTAGAGATTTCTGAATAATTTCCAAGATTTTTTAATGTTGTTTGAGATTTCTGCAGATTTCTGAGTAACCTCTCAAGATATATACAGATTTTTCAATAATTCCCAACATGTCTTAATACGTTTCGAGATTTATTCGGATTTCTCATTTATTCTCTGGATTTTGATCGATTATTCAATAATTCGAGATCATTAAAATTAGAAAATGCAAATTGGCTCACACAATTATTACATTCATTTTTTCATTCTACAAGTTTGTCTATAATTCTTAAAATATCTAAATATTTCTAACAAGATTCCGAGAGTCTTTACAATAATTCCCAAGATTTCCCAATTAATTTCGAGATGTCTACAGGTTTCCCACTAATTATCTTGATTTCTGGAGATTTTTCAATAATTTCAAGATCAAAACATGCAAACTGGTTGACAATTTGACATGATTCCTAAGATTCCTCGATAACTTTCGAGATTTCCTCAGATTTCCCAATAAATGTCCATATTTCCAGAAACTCTTGAATAATCCCCAAGATTTCCCAATTCATTTCGAGATTTATACAGAATTTACACTAATTATCATGATTTTTGGAGATTTTTAAAGAATTTTAAGATAAAAAAATGTAAAATGGTTGACAATTTGAAATAATTGCTAAAATTTTTCAATAATTTTTAATATTTCCTCATATTTACCAATAAATATAAATAATTCCAGAGATTTTTTAATAATTCCCAAGATTTTCCAATTAATTTCAGAATTTCTACGGATTTCCCGCTAATTATCGTGATTTCTGGAGATTTTTCAATAATTTCAAGGTCAAAAAATGTAACCTGGTTGACAATTTGAAATAATTCCTTAGATTCCTCAATAATTTTCGAGATTTCCTCAGATTTCCCAATAAATATCAATATTTCCAGGGGTTTTTGAATAATTCCCAAGATTTCCCAATTAATTTCGAGATTTCTGCAAATTTCACACTAATTCTCATGATTTCTGGAGATTTTGTAATAATTTCAAGATGAAAAAATGCAAACTGGTTGACCATTTCAAATAATTCTCAAGATTCCTCAGTAATTTTCGAGATTTGCACAGATTTCCCAATAAATATCAATCATTGCAGAGTTTTTGAATAATATCCAAGATTTATCAAGTATTTCGAGATTTCTAGAAATATCTCATTATTCCTAAGACTTAAAAAGATTACTCAATAATTTCTTATTATTTTCAATAATAAGAGATTACTCAATAATTTAATCATAAAAATCAGAAATTATTGGCATGATTATCACTCACATTTTCCAGTTCTCCAAATTTGTCGATAATTTAAGAAACATATCAGGAAATTTCTGAATATTTTCAAATTTTCATCATTTCCCCCTGATTTCTCAAGTATTTTCGAGAATTCTACGGATTTCCCACTTATTTCGACAACATTATTTCCCTGATTTCTCAAGTATTTTTGATATCTTTACAAATTTCGCAATAATTTTCAAGATTTCAGGAGAATTTTCAATGATTTCAAAAATTTCCCAATAAAACATTTTTATTATAAACTACAGGTTTTAAAGGGACGAATAAGTACAGGTATTTTTGCAAAAAAAAAAATGCGACTGTAAAGAGAATCAAGAGCTCTACAAATGTTGTGAAATAAAACAAATCGAATTCCATTTAAAAAGAATGTCAATGGCGCCATGAGTCAAAAATTACGAACGTCATATTTTTTCATAAGTGCGTCAGAAAATGCTGAATATATAACAAAAACCGATTTGTTAAAGGATTCTTTATTTCTTCGAGCTATCTTTGCAGGAGCGCTTTGGTTTCATATTTAAAATAGACTCTGTATACTTTTATTGTATACGGTATCTTATTACTCATGTAAGTTATCGTCTATTGCGTCTGTTTTGAACTACTCAATGCGCGATCTCACGAATCAAGCTTAATTGATCGATTGTGGGTAGTTGATCAACATAAGTTGAATGAAAACTATAATGAGAATCTTTGTTTCAATAGAGTTGATCCACTTTAAACTATAGTTTTCATACAACTTTTGTTGATCAACTACACTCGTTCTATGAAACTTGCTTCGTAAGAACGCACCTTAAGTAAAACCTTGATACCTTGGTACAGCATCACAAAATGTAATCAATAATAAGTTTTAAGTTTGTTCAAATTTAATTGCCATTTTAAAGGAAAGAATTTTGGATATTTTAGCCGGCATTTTCATAACACCTGGCAGTTTGAGAACCCGTGGGCTTATATGTTCACTTTTCCATCATATGATTCTGTTATTAGAACTTAATCTCACGGTAAACTCTAAACTCTCTTTGGGAGACTGCTGCCGTTAAGATGTTTTTAATCTTGAGAATTAGTGATGGTGTAGGTACAACATTTTGATATTCTTTTATTATGGCGAATTAGAGCAGATTACAGATTAATTACATAATTGTGTTGTTTTATTATTATTATTATTATTATTATTTATTATTGTTGTTTTATTTGATTACCAATCAAAGTGGTTTCTTACTATGACTTATTGAATTGCGCATACATTAATTACGGTCGTAAATTACGTCAGCTATATTGAACAATCAGTTATTGAGAGTAGTAAATTAATCTTATTTTCGGGAAGGGATTTCACCTTTATTGTTATCGAGATTTTCTTATTCTTGAGATTCCTCAATGACCCTATTGCAATTAGATGTTCGCATCTGGAATGATTTTAGGTTTGTAATTAATAGCGATATGATGATATTTTCTTCTGGCGAATATTTCTGACGATAACTTAGGATTGATTAGAATTGGTTTGACTAGTCAACTTTGTGTTATATTTTTTGTGATATTTATTTTATTCTTGTAGTTTGGGCGCGACTAGATATCTGTTTATTCTTCTCTATTCTTGCAAATTAATACTAAAGTAATCATATGAATTCCGTTATTGGAATATATTGCTTTATCAAACACTCTAGTATTTGTAAAAATAAGATATAAGATATAAGAAAATTTGATATAAAATTTTGAAATAAAAAAAATAGACAAAAACTACAAGTAAATAGAATGCACGTGATGCTTCTTGTAAATAACGCCGCTCTTTTAATATTTTCAAATCTTAAAAATTCCAATTTAAATGGAAGCAAAGGAACGCCGCACAATTATTATGATTTACGTCTCTGCCAGCCAGGATTTTCGAGATACCATTCCGCCGATCTTCGCGTCTTCGTCGAATTGCGAATGGACGTCGGCCGGTTTTTCACATCATTCTTTCTTCCGCTTTAGCTGCTGAAATTCCGGTCCGGAAAAACCGCTTTATGGTCCCTGCGTGAATATTCCAGGCCATTATGAAGCAATTGCATGTCCACGGATACGTCCAATAGACGGATTCTTATCGACCTTATTTGGCGTCCAGCAATTACTTAAATCGTTGCGGCGACACTCCGATTCGCAGTGGTAGCCGAAGGGAAGAAGTGGAGCAATTAAAGTTGAACGTGGAGGACTGGTGAACAGTAACGTCACCGGATTTGGCGATGTAGGCTAGAAGCTGATGTGAATGGTATTAAAGTATGGTGAGTACGAGTTTTAGTCATCACATCCACAACCAGAGACGCACTTACCAAAAGTTATATTATTTAAAAAAATATATTCCTTATATTATTACTGATATTAACAATTCATAATTCAGTTACACTGTTACACGAAATAAACGACTGAATTAATTAATAACCAATTAGGGATAACATCTCTAACAACTTAGCGAAAATTAGAACAAGTTTTAATTTTAATTTAAATCTTAAATATGATTGATACAAGTGCATAAGAGACTCTCGCCGGGTTCATACGCACAATTACATGTACTACAACTTTCTGATGACTCATATGCATCTTTAAAGATACTACTCATATATGATTAAGCAATCCATAATAATCTAATGTAATGAGATATATATATATATATATATATATAGTACTTTATAATAATAATAATAAACAATAATATACAAATCATCGATAATTATTCCAGCAATTAACAGTAATAGTTATAACCTTTCTTAATCGTAGATCCTATCGATATCGCCTCATTGCGTTGCTGGTGATTGGTGACGATTAATTGACCGTTATTAATAACGGCTCGTTAATCAGTGAATAATAAAACTATGCGTTGCGCTTTCGAGCGAACGTAAAATGCAATATATAGGAAATCCCTATCCTGGTGCGATAAATTACGTCAATTAACAGAGTATTAAAAACTGGTGTGTGTTTAGATCTTCGTGATAAGTCAGTATTTACATTAATTTATGCAACTAAGAATTACTCCAGATTTGTAAGTTTTATGCCAGATTATATGTAATAAAATATACAGTAAGTAAGTCTCTTAGATAAACCCTTAATTAATACATTGGCGAAAGAAATTAACGCATCACTTTAAAAAACTATACAGTGCAACAAGAAATTTCAGTGCGAGTGGCTACAACACGAAATGAAAATAGGCCAACAAACTAACAAAACAATTTTATAACATCCTAAAATTGGCATGTTTTTAAGCCTACTTTTTGGCCTACTTTCATATTGTGTTGGAGCCTTTTGGGCTGGAAGCAATGACCCGAAAATTGTTGCACAATGTTATTAGCACATAATTTCTATATGTGCTTTAGGTTTTTGATGCAGAATTTAAACATCTGAATTAGTTATTTATGAATCTAAAGGAATTTTATAATTTCATATCTCAAGGTTGTTACAGTTTAATGGACCAGGGAGGTAACAAATCAAAACGTGGCAACATCCAGAAAGTAAACGTTGTGAATGGATTATTTTTAAGGCATAGAATTTTTTTAACTTGATACAATAAATTTTGCGATTTCTCCAACTTATAGCATCGGCTATTTAATTTATGAGTGACCTTGAAACTCCGCTGATAATTAATACATTACCGATCCTTTGCGCATCCTACGCTCACACGTCATGGCAGTGATAAAAGATCGATGATAGACATTACTCATATAGTCAGATTCATTTTTTAGCTTTTCATAAATATTTTGTTCTCATCTGTACTAGGCGAAACTGGCTAAATTGTTAATTTATCCTCTAATGCATTTAATGCTTCTAATGCCTTCCCTCTAATGCCAAAAGTTCAAAGCAAGCGGAAATCACGGCTGCATAGTATTAGTCTACATAGACTTAATGTTTGAGATTTTATTGAGTGCAAACGAATTTCCAAACCATTCTGAAAAACCACATTTTTCTTTTTACTTTGCCCAGATAGGGTGTTTCAAATTAAACCACCCAATTCGGTGTTTCCATTCATCAGATAGTGCTTATTTAGGGTATTAGCAACTTAAGTAAGTCTGCCATCGAATCCAAAATTTAGTACGGGTATCTGTAATATGTAGCTGCCTAAGAAAAATGCCTAGGAAATATGAAAAGTTATAGTCCATGCCAAATAAGAAGTAACATTTCACCTAAAACCGAAGACCCTTCTCTGACCTGTACGACCTGGTCAACAGAAATGCAACTGCATCTCTTGGAGCATCCGAGTTTATTGAGATACGACAGTGAGCTTAAAGTCCCTGAGTAATGCGGTTGCTTATTCCAAAGCACTTCGTTTCTAAGAGATCAATGGAATACATTTATGGTTTATGGCCTTATGGCTCAAAACGGCTCTCGAGGTTTAGGGCTTCATTCTCATTTGGCATTTTTCATTGATTTAGGTTTTATGTAAATAGTGACATCTTATTTAGCATGTATGTACTATAGGTTAAGTTTTCTGGGCTAATATCAAAACCATAACGAACAATGTGCAAGAAAAACAGAAAGTTTAAAATTCTCAGTGAAGAAAATCTGTAGAGCATTTTTTCTTTATTTTATTTTCGTTCAATGTCATCATTTTAAATGTTTTGACAGCTACTGCTCGTGGGTCAACTTGGCAATTAAATTTAGCTATAGCAACTTGAATCGTCTTCAGTTAATATTTCTCTTCAGTTACATTATTTTTATTATTATTATTATTATTGATTGATATCTAGTGATATTTATTACTTTATTATATTAATTTTGATAGACAATTCGAAAATTTTTCACCATATTTCAAAAATTTCACCCAAGCCTACTCATTTGTAGAGAAAAAACACCCCAATTTATGTCAAAATAAAACGTCAAATTTCATATAATGCGCAAAATTATTCTTTAAAATAATAAAAATTAAACGCACAGTTATTCTAAGTAGCACCTTCTGGTGGTGAATTATTTATATTCTTTACAAGAGTGCTTTATGTCGTTTCCACATACATAAAACTTAAACTACTCTATTAGTGTCACTAGTAGAGATCGAAAATATGCTTGATGCATATTTGCATATGAATTTGCATATTTGTCCAATTTGTAAGGATAGTGCATGTATTTGATATATTACGTTTATTGTGCATATTTTACCAGTTTTTCGGAAAATCAATCTCATTAGTGAACCGTAATTCTCTTATCTCCTAAATAATGATGAATTACATAAAGATCCCTTTATCTCATTAAGCCTGATTGAATTGGAATTTGTATTGTATTTCTAAATACAGATAGTTTTTACGGAAGAAATAAGTGTCCGGTATTTTATAATTCAGTCCAATTAGGCGCCAAAGCTCATGGACTATATAAGTACGGGTAACTATTATTTAGTGCAAAATATAAAATAAGTAGATCTTGATATTATCGTTTTGACCTTAATTCATAAATAACTATTATACACGGATATGTCATAAATTGACAATTATACACGAATTTTTCTGTCATATACTTCTATTTATAGCCCATGGACCTCTTTATTGCCCGTGGGCTATAAAGAGAAACGTCAAACAACGAGATCATACCTAATAGAAATAATTTAAACACTTGCATACAGAATCCTTCTTCATGTCACACCGTTTAAGGTATTCATTAATCATTATACGGTATTCCATACCCATCTCTTAGATTTTTCGGGAAATAAGCTACTATTTCTTGCTTTTTTCTGCAGCTGCGTCAACTTCGTTCGTTTTCCTTCATTTTGCACCTTTTCAAGACCGCAAAATCCCAAATACCCAAAATCTTCATGTATTCGGCGTATTATTCGACAAAAAAATATGTCTCAGGCCATAAAAGCCTCTTTACGCCCTTAGTACATAAATAACTATCATATTTATAATAAATACCTATACCTGTGTAAGTGTAAATTATGTAACGGAGAAATAAAATTTGTTACATTAAATCTTGAAACATAGTTTTCTTACTAATTATTACACAAAATTAAGAATTAACAAATATTTCTCGATCTTTAAAGCAATTTGTGTAAAAATTAATTCGATACATAGTGCATATTTTATAGTGCATATATTCACTATTTTACGTACATATGATAGTGCATAATTTTCACATTTTATTGTGCAATACAATTTTTTTATCTCTGATCATTTTTCTAAAACCGCAGCGATAATAGCACTTTCGCGCCGCAAATGCGGCACGAAAATTGCATTTCCCTGACTACTCACGAAAGCATGTGCACATTATTTTCTAAAGTTTTATTGAATATTAATATGTATGGTCTTAGACCATAAAAGCATATTTACGCCCTTGATACATAAATAACTATTATATTTATAATAGTTACCTATACCTGCTTAAGTGTATAATATGTAATGGAGAAATAAAATGTATTACATTAAATCTTGAATCATAGTTTTTCTACTAATTTTTACACAAAATTAAGAATTAACCAATATTGCTTGATCTTTAAAGCAATTTGTGTAAAAAATAATTCGATACATTGTGCATATTTTTTTTTTAATTTTTAGTGCTTATATTCACTATTTTATGCATATTGTAGTGCATATTTTTCACATTGTATTGTGCAAATTTTTCGATTACTGATCATTTTTTTTAAAACCGGAGCGATAATAGCACTTTCGCTCCGCAAATGCGGCACGAAATTGCATTTCCCTGACTAGTCACGAAAACTGCATTTCCCTGACTAGTCACGAAAACTGCATTTCCCTAACTACTAACGACAACATGTGCACATTATTTTCTAAAGTTTTATTGAATATTAATATTTATGGTTGAGTTTTCTAGATTTTATATGATAATCGCGGACACTTTTTTTTATAAACGAAGCACTTTTATTTCGAATAATAACATTATTTTCCGTGTAATTATTACACAAAATTAGGAATTAACAAATATTGCTCCATCTTTAAAGCAATTTGTGTAAAAAATAATTCGATACATTGTGCATATTTTTTTAATTTTTTGTGCATATATTCACTATTTTATGCATATGATGGTGCATATTTCTGCACCATTTCTAATGATCTCACTATCATTGCATTTGAACAAACAGAAACTTCATTTTCTTTATACTTATATTTATTTCCAAATGAGAAGTTTCAGATTTTGAACATCCAGCGTGATTTTCGTCCTTCCTATCTTGTATTCGATTAGAAGTCGTCACATGATTTGCTAATGAATCATTAGTAATGATTATTCTATGTAACGCTCGGCGACTCATCGGTATAGATTAATACAACCTGATATTTTTTGAAGACTGTTTAAAATGAAATAAAATAATAAATTTTCTACTGAAGGTAGAATAATAATAATAATAATAATAACCCCCGGCGACTCATCGGTATTGATACAACCTGATATTTATTGAGACTGTTTATAATGAAATAAAATGATTTTCTACCTTCAGCATAAAAAAATCTTCATCTGGAGCCTGTTTTACAAATCTGTCGATTTCAATACGGGACAACACTTTTGATTTCTTAGCTTGATATCCCTCACCTTAGTACTAGTAATTCGCATTTAAATAGTACCAAAAAAGACTAGTTACCTCCCCTTAAGTACGTAATTAGCATATTGAACTTGCTGATATCAATATTCATTTTATTGATGTCGACTTTAGCATGGAATAAATATTCCAAAGAATTGAAGTCTTATAATTATACAGGGCGGCCCACCTATCCTCGCTTGGCCCATTGCTGTTGGACTAATGAAAATTGAGGAAAACATTTGATTAGAAGTTACTGGACACTTGCTGTTCTACTTTTTAAAATTATTTTCGAGTGTACAGAGTATACCATAAATCCGGGACACAAAATTTGGTAACTTTTTTAAATGGATTACCCTGTATATATTTTTTATTTTTAGAATCTGCTTTATGTGGACTACACAAATCATTTTTATTTTTTGGGATCAGATACAACGTTGCCAAGTTATTTACATTTTAATCAAATTTAACGAAACATCATGGACGTGGAAAAATATTCAACAAAACCTTATTATAAGAGATCAGTGAAAGAATCTGTGTATGCAAGTACCCAAGCAATGTGCCAAAACATACACAATATTTTGAGTCACGTAGAATACACAGGGTGTTCTGAAACCATGACACATTTATGCTATTTTCAAATGGGCGAAACTATTTTTTTCAAATGGAACACTGTGTATCATATTCTGAGTGCTCATCTAATGAGCTATTCAATGGTAGCATATGGACTATAATCTAATATTACTTTTTAATAGGTAAATAATGATCAATCTCGATATGTTTTAGCCATTTGAAAATAGCAAAATTCATATTACACCGTGGCTCCTCGTAAGTAATTGATTATTTTCATGACATTTCGGTAAACAACTATTCTCTGAAACGAGTACGTAAAGCAACAGGTGGTGGATCTTTAAAAATACCGACCATAATTCGTCGTCTTATTTTTACTACAAAGTTTTGTCATTCAGAAAAAAACTCGAAGTTTATGTTCCAGAACAAGAATGACGCAACTGTAAAATAATGTTTTTTTTTAAGATTGACGGAAAACAATTGTTAATTATTGAGTATTAAAGAAGAGAATCCATTCACTTCTTTAATACTCAATAATTAATAATTGGTAATCATTTTAATGTTATTATTTTTCAATAAAATTATTACTAATAAAATGAATTTACTTCTATAAAACTCTTTAAAACCGTGAATGTTGTTCTTGAACGGCATATTGCCTTATATACGAAAGACTTTTATGAATAGAATTTTTTCTGAAAACTGTATTGGGAAGCAGGAAATTGTATAAGTATGGGTAAAAATCACACACAGGTTACTTTGTTAGTATCACTTAGGTTTATTTAGTAGTGACTATAGTTTCGACACCTTAACGGGTCATTATCAAACTTTACAACAAAGTAACCTGTGTGTTTTTTACCTATTTCACAATGTATCACAAAGTAGAGCTGTCAAGCGTCCCAGTAACCAGGCAGTCCATGAAATACCCAGTATGGAACATACAAAAAATATTTAAATATTTGGATAACGAGGTTATTTAACCGCAATCTCAGTTTGTGGTGGTTGGCGTAGACTAGCTTCAATCTAATATAATATATGTATTATGTTCTTCAGTGTGATAGTAGATAAGTTTATTGCCAAAATTTAATTACAAAGAGAAAACAACAACAATATTTCAGGAATTCGGCAAAGTTATTTTAGATCTCCGTTTACCAAAATACACATAAGTAGCATTTATGTAGTGACCAATGCAACGGCTTTCCATGCGGGATTTTGTATTTTTAATTGAAAACTTTTAGCAAGCATATGATTTCCAATTCTTTAACAAACAAAAAAAGTACTTATCGACGTACAAAATAAATATCTCCGTCCAGTATCAATGTACAAAATAAACTTCTCATTCCAGTAACAAAAATGTACGCAACAACAAAAGTACATAGAACGAAACTGTTGGAACGCTTGGTGATGGTTTATTCTATTGAAGAGTACTTTGCACTTTTGTTCGTGGATACATTTTTGTTTATAAATCCTATGGTATGCGAGCATGTTTTTTCTGTCTGAACTATTTTAGTAGTAACTTTATCGCTTGATTGATGGCTGTGATTATGTGAATCGCGAAAATCGTACGGGGCTGCTACACATGTTCCCAGTAACTTTTTCATCGTACTGCAATTACAGCCCCAGACCGAATTCCGCAAAAATAACGCTTATTAAACCGTCGGGCAGCGTGGATTCCTTGCGGCAATTACGCAAACGCGCGCCACTCTTTTCGTTCTGGTCACTGAAATTCCCAGTTTCACAACAGAGGATGAGGGAACAATCCGAACCCCAGGTAGTGTGTCAATCGTCTCTTCTAAGTATCCCTTAATCGCGCCTGCCATCTGTCCCTAAATAATCGAAGCCGGTAGGTGGTCTCGATGGCATTGAGACGTCCATCCACCCTTATCAACACCGCAGACAAAACGGTCATTTCGCACCCCACTCCCTGGCTCGTGACCATCGGCCACCAGACAAATGACAATTTATGTAGTGCGCCTCGGACTTTACATTTTCAGTTAAAAGCTTAGGACCGAAAGTGTCAGTGTTTCGAGATGGGTATCGTAAGAGATAATGATAGCAAGAGATTTATCCTTGTTTCCTTCATGGGTTACAACTTTGTCTAGTAAAAGGGACTGCAAAATATGTTGTCCTCGTAGCATTAAATTAGAGCGACAGTAAGATTTCACCAGTCGTTACCAAATCGAAGTTGTAAAAATTGCCGAAGATTTTTGTCCACACATTTAAAATAAGAACTCTTAAGTTCGTTAATATCACACAGTACAGTTTATGTATTTTATTTCCACACTGTCGAAAAATTAGATGCGCAATAATTTTCTCGTTTCATTGATACTAAAACATTTCCTGTTTTCCCAATTCGCAAAAAAATTAAAAACAATGTTAAATCCCTATTTCACGTTTGAAATCGGACATCCAGTATAATAAATGTATACTGTTCAGTTGTTTGATACTTTTGCAATACAAGAACTATGACTAAAACATCGTGGTATTTCCCCACACATGCTTGAAGGTGAAATGCATTTAAAATAATACAAAATATTTCGCTGGGAATGATAGTACTTCTTGCATGCCAGTAGATTTTACAGCGTTATCTATCAAAGGTGATATTTTGTAATTATTAGTCCACCTACTAGGTGCGCAAGTACATATGTAGCATTTAAAAATACGAAATATTATTTAAATATAAATATTAACACCAAATACCTTTAAAGCAAAAGGTAACCTTTAAACCACATTGGTATTCTGGGTGGGTATACGTGTATGTATGCTATACTACATTGTACTATACTGAGAATGCAAGTATGTATGGAATTAGTATTTTTTTCTCTATTAATTTAACTATAGGTAATATACAAGTATACATATATTCTGATGTTTTATTATGAATATTTTTAAGGTTAATGTGGTTATGTATAATAACTTTGTTTATACTTAGCTCTTATCTCAGGGTCAAGGAGATTCCTTAGGTAGAAGTTCTTGGAAATAAATGCAAATATTGTTGGTTCAAATTGAGTTTAATAAACATACTTTGAAAAACTTGATAGCAAAAAAACTTTTATCAACAAAGCTATCAAACGATTAACTCAAATTGAAAATGAATGAAATCAAAATTATACAACACCTAAGCTTCTAGATTAACAAAACTAAATCCTTAAACTAAAATCCTATTAGCACAATCAGCGCATAGCTGTATGTTTGTGTTGAATCAATACCTGTTTGTATGGAATCTAGTCAGTTGGTAGTGCACACAACTTTAGATGTATTGATGATCCCTTGCATTTGTTTTCTTTCCAATGATGCACGAAGTTGCAGCTCATCCAAATCCAGCAAACCGCGACGTTGATCCCCTGCTTCGTAGGAAATTCGCAATCCAATTCTCTCCACCAATTCTGCTCCATTGAAATTCGACGCGGTTGATCTCTGGTCGTTGCTCGCCTGTGTTCGGTTTTTCCAAGCACAACTGACCGGAATATGGTTGCCCTTACACAACACACATACTCACACACACGCATAAACAATACTTACATTCTCAGATACGTAACTCTGTTTGGAATTTGTTTTCCGGCGTTCTTTTACTCCGTACTTGGACGTGAATTCAAGCGATACAAATGAAAACTGTCTGCTTTTTGTTTTGTGAGGTATATTTATAGACTTTACCCAGATCATTCATTGTCGTTTAAATTTTCCACAACGCCGAAACTGTTTATCGTGATGCGTTACCACAGTCACCTGATGTCGCCATTGTCAATATAATTTCTGTGTCCATATTCCAAATATTAATAATTCATGTATTTCTGCATCTCTGTATAAATTTTCATTATGATATTCTTGTTCCTGGTAATTTTACGATTCTATGGACATGTCGTATGTCCTTTCACGATCATTTTTTAAAAAAATAGACATTTTTACTATAAATCTGGCTTTTTGTAATATATTGCTCTACTGATTTTGCTATTATTATTACAATACTATTTTTTTTAATAATAATAATAATATTTATAGTGTTTAGAACTATACAGCATACACAAGTCAAAGTCAAAGGAGGTACAGTCATGCTCACATAAATCTAGTACAAACAATTTGACATTGCGGGTAAAATTGCTATTGTAACCTAATTTCTTGTACTAGATTTATGTGAGCGTGACTGTACATAGTTAGTAAGGTATATTAGTGCAGAAAAATATCACAGTTTTGACATCTGGAAACACTAATATAGTAACATACGAAAACTGTTTTACTTATTTACTGTTTTACTTATAAACTACCTAATCTAATTACTAAACTATCTCAAAATACCTATTGTATTTTGATAACATAAACGATATGTAAAATAACATCACAATATGTATACATTCTTATATACGTTCGTAAAAAATGAACAAAATATTAACCTCTAATCATAAAAATCTACTTCACTGTACTACGATATATGACATAATGATGTGCTATATGACTAATAGTGAAAAAATATTATTAAAGAATTAGTCTAATATCTTTTAGACAAATAATCATATTAAAACATGATGTAGAACTATTTCGATAAAATTTCTACATCCTGCAGTTTAAAAAATATTGACAAAAATAATCCTAATTATTTCCTACATACAGAGTTATTCACGCTATACGACACGGAATATTGTGACCAAACTACGTGACTTTTAATACGTTAGAGCGAATTTGTAAAGCCTAAAAAGGGGCCAATTCAAATATGCAAAGTTATACTGGGGGTTCCATTTAAAAAGACACAACTTTGATACTTTTAGATTAATTTTACGAGTTACCATAATGGACCCCCATATATCCCAGAAGTTAAACTTTTTAAAAGTCGCGTATTTTGGCCACAATATTTCGTGGCACATAACGTGAATAACCCTGTATAACTGTTATTTCAAAGAAGTGTGATAACCAAAATCATTAAATCATTTTATATACTTAATTATTTAAAAAATGTTTTTATAAGACTTTAAAGAAAATATTTCTGCATTGTTCCATATTAAAATAGCTATTTGTGCAATAAGTACGTATAATGGTACTGGTACATTGCTGCGGGGGAAGTTGGTGCGCCACGTGAAGCGTAGCGCAGCCATAAACGCTCCGGAAAATCGTTAAGGAAAAACTGTTCAGACCTGACCTTAACGATTTCCGGATCGTGTGTGGGGAAAAACTGAACAGTTTGAACTGAACCGAACGGACTGTTCTGACCGTCAAAGTACAATTGAAATCGCAAACGATAAATCTGTACAGATCTGGACTGTTCAGATAAAACTGAACGTGTGTCAGTTCTGACAGTTCTGCGCGTGAAGTCTGTCAGTTCCGTTCAGTTGTGAGGAAGCTTTAGAGCAACGAACATGTCTCGTGAGAATTTGGAAGAGTTTTAAAATCCTATGAATCCGCACCTTGCCTTTGGCTAGTGAAAAGCAAAGAATATCACGACAGAATTGCATCGTCTGACGTCGCCATGGCTGTCAAACTGAGACGCGATGCGATTGAGATCGGAGCGTGTGTGTGACGGGGTATTCAGACCGGCTCCGGAAATCCTGACAGATTTATCTGAACAGTTTTTCCTTACAGATTTTCCGGAGCGTGTATGGCAGGCATAACTATATATTCGAAACACGCCCCCTGACAACCAGGTAATTAGTAATAAGCGCTGTAATACGAAGTAACTAAGGAAAATTCAATACTGTGATTGGTCCATTTAACTATGAGGTATATAGTCATTGTTATTAAAAGTTATATGTTTACAGGAGTTGGGCGAGTGTAGGTTGGTATTGGTGTTTTTGAAAAATAATTTTAACTTCTTTCTAACTTATTTCCGGCTATGCCGCTACTGAATCAGTAGTTCTGAATGAAAAATTAATTCCAGAAATGGATTTTTGGTCCAGAATTTGCTTTAGTTCGGACCTATATCATTCATTCTGAACTAAATATTTAGTCTCGGACAACCAATTTATTTCGGAATTAATTATTTAGTACCAACTGATTTCAAGAATCAGAGTGTAGAAGTTCTTGTCCATTTAATTTTAAATGAAAATAGTTGTTATTGCACCCACATCAATTATTTGTGTTACCCTTTTACTTTGTGCGAGCTGATAGATTTGTTGCCAATAAAATACAAACTTGATACACATATCCCAGTTTTTTTCTGAGTGAATGGGAGCAATTCTGCCGTTTACGAGCCTATAAATATCTGGCGTGGCGTTCCTGTGCACACCACGTCCGTAGAGGCGTTAACTCTCAAAATTTAATATGACACTCGCTTTAATGCCATTTCCTTAACCGCTATTTACAACGTCAATTACGGTCCTTATCTGCTTGCATCTGCCGAGGCGCGCGGCCCGCTTTGAAGCCCCCTGCCCCCCCCACTGCTTCTTCGTTAATCTCATTCGGAAAGTGAAACGTGCACTGCGATGTTTTGACGGTGCCATGCAAATTCCGAATTCGCCATTACCATATTCGTAAATTGCTGGGGTTATGAATTCGTCTCCTCTAACTTTGAAAGCTAAACATAATTTTGCAATTTATAGCTATAATACAACGTTCGTTTTGATCAGTTTTTGTATTTTCAACAAATTACAGTCAAACCTCGTTCGATGTCCTCCAGGGCCACGTGCAGATGTAATAGGGAAAATAGTAATACTCACCACGAACATAAGTTCAAATCAAACGGTATTTATATAATTATATCAAAGCACAGAAAATTAATAACAGACATTTTAAAAGAAATTGAGGAAGAAGGCAGTAAAATGGGACTAATGATTAATGTAGAAAAAACCAAGATAATGCAAATCGGAAAAACACACAATTAAGCAATAAAATACATAAAACTGGGAAAACATGAATTCGAAAAAACTGAGAGATTAAAGCATTTAGAAATACCAATCACAAACACAGGAGAAAGAAATACTGAAGTAATGGAGAAAATACAATGCGCTAACAAAGTGTACTATCCAAACTATAGTGTACTAGCTACTACATAACAATGAAGTGAATGAAGTAACTATCCATGAAATCGAAATTGCAAATATATAAAACAATAATTAAACCCGTGAGGACTTACGCTTCGGAAACAATAACCATGACGGAGAAGAATAAACATGACATGGCATTAATGGAACGAAAAATATTGAGAACAATACTGGGACCTATAAATATAAATGAGGATGAATATCGAAGATGGACAAATAAGGTATTGGAAGTGAAGATAGGTGTATAGACAGTAATAACATATATAACAGCCCAAAGAATAAGATAGATAGGGCATGTATGGAGAGCAGGAAAAACATCAGCAATCAGCAATCAGAGCTATCATGGAATGGAAACCAAGCTGTAAACGGAGAAGACGAAGACCAGGACTACGTTGGTACGATGAAGTTGAAAGAAACCTCAAAGACCTCAAAGAAATTTGAACAGAGAGATGGAAAGAAAGAGTAGAAACAGAAAGGAATGGCGAGGAATAGTTAAAAGAGCGTTAGCCATAAAAGAAGAGTAAAATGAGACTAATCCACATAGGAAATTGGATTGTGAAGACTCCTTAGGAGTGGCTAAATCCCAAAAGGGAGGGTAAAGCCTTAATAATAATAATTAATAAGTTAAGCGCATATTGAATATATGTTTCTATGATTTATGGTCTCCCATGAAGAAGAAAAGTAAAGTAGTTCAGATATTTATGACAATAATGGTTTTTACACATGCAGAGAGGTATAAGTTATGACTTAAACCCTCTCCGCTCCGCAAACCAATGCTTACCAGGACCGAAATAAAAACTTTAATACAGCGGCAGGTCAGGCTCGTAAAAATGGTGATTTCTAGCAACAATTAGTCCTTTTGTGAAAAATAACTGCAATAAATCATTTTATACATTCCTTGTGAAATATTAAAATGCAAGGCGGAAAAACCCCATATGGGGTCGATAGCCCAATAAAGATCGATTATATATATATTAAAATGCATTTATTTCAGAAACTGAAGCATATTACTTAAGGTTATTTGCGCTACTAAATGTATCAATATGCAACAATATTACCAGACAAAAAATTTATACACAAAACTTCACAATTACTGAGGAAATGGGCAAAACATCTACGCCTTTATAAAAAAATCGAAAAATGGAGTGGAAAATATCAAAGTTCGATAATATACAATTTCAGTTATAAAGACTAATTTATCTCTTACATTCTAATTTCTAATTTGTCTCTAATTTATCTCTTTGGGAAGTCGTCATATTCGCCATGGACGTTAAACTTGAATCACCAGGAATACAGTATGAGAGGCCACTATAAGCACGATTTATCAGCATTTTAGTGGTAGTCCCAGGGCTGCTTAATGCTTTACATGCTCATAATGATGTCGTCAAAAGTTAGCGTGAGAAGTTTGGATTTCGTATCCGCTACAAGTGTAACGCGAATTTTGCGGCGAAGTACCTTTATAATCCTGTGTGGTTTTAATCTCCTTTAATACCACCACTAGATTGCTCGCAACTTACCTCTCAGGTAGGAGATTATTGCAAACTGGACCCTATATGCTTATTTCTTAAAACGCATCAGGAAATAATAAAGTAAAGAGTTACTTTGAAATAATACATATCACATGAAATCAAATTAATTTATTTATCATTATATTGATGGGAACAGCATTTTACAAAATTATGTCCCGTCAACTGATTGTCCTTATATTTTAACAATAAATTAGAAACAACATTTTCACGTTTTATTTGAGGGGTTCTCCTTCATATTTTAGTTTTTTTTCAAATTCCATTTGAAAATTTAGTAACACATCTACAAACAAAAAAATATGTGGATGTGCTGAATAGAAACATCCATTTAATTTTGAATCGAATGAACGCGATCTTTATTACTCTATCATCTCTCGGTTTTTCGGCTTCAAAATCGAAGGCAAAGCAATCGTATACTTCTTCTGCTGGTAGGAAGGTTAACCAGAATACATTTTTAAGCCATTTTCCAATTTCTGAATCTTTCGCCTTGTATTCCTTGGCCAAGCCCTGCTTTTGTATTTGACGTCACCTAAAATTAAAATCAAGAAAATTGTATTATATACGATTTAATATGTATACAACACAATACGTTTTAATGTTAATAAACCTACCACGCTTGTGATAGATGGAACCGGCAGCTTACGATGTTAGTAGATGGTCAGATGTTTTTGATTGTTATATGGATAGGTCTCTCAAAGTCGACAACCACTTCTTTTGGCTGGAGTATGAATCGCATTTCTTCGCATTTATTTGTTAATAAAGATATTGCGCACTGGTAAGAAAGTGCTTCTTTATTTTTTAATAATATAAACACCACAGGTATAAAATATCCATTTTCCACAGTATGGATAGTAAAGAGTTGAGTGAAATATTTTGAAGCATAATCAAATGTACTGTCCATGAATAAAATATCTCTCTTGCACATGTAACTAATATTTGTTTTGCACACCACAATTTGGTTGTCAAAGTCGTTGCATTGAAGGAAGTTTTCGTTTTTATTTGTTTTTATATCCAAACTGTTTAAAATAATTTGAACTTCTTCTGTTGATGTCGCTAGTTTAGGGTTTTTTTTTCTTGCACAATTCATGTTATTTCGGATGTAGGATATATTCGTGGTCTCTCAAATTCATGATTTTAAAGTAATTTTAATTCAGAATGAATTAATTTCGTCGGCTTTTGTGTCAGATCTTCTGTCGCCTTTCTTTTTAAGAACTAAGTAAGTACACGAGATTTATAATATTTGAAATTGTTGAGTACCAATAAAGATTTTCCCCGTTCACTCAACGTCACTTGAATATCTGCCATTTTTGAATACTGCTGTTACTGCGCCTACTTCAGATCGAACTATGAAATATGAAACAAATGACTTCATTTTATAATAATAATTTTGGGGGTTGTAACTACAGTAACTCGGTAACCGTCCAATCACCGCCTAAGAACTACCAAAGTTAATTTGTTTAAAAAGTCCAATACCTGAACTCATTAGAGAGGATTATCTAGTTGCACGCAATGTAATGGTAGGCTTAGCGATCTTCAAGAAGGTTTGCGTGGAATTCAGCTTGGGGACTAACCTTCGCAGGTAATTTGCGCGCAATTCGAGAACTGCCAATTTTGTCACTGATGCTAAAATATCGGTAAATACTAATACTTATTTTCGCACAAAATGTTTTTGTCGCCTTGAAATTGACCTGCATTGGTTAAATGGGAAAGTCGACAAACTAAAATTTTCTATTGTGAGCCAATTTTGCAAAGTAAGTATCTGTTTGTTCAATGCGTTTCTAATTTTCTCAGATTTGAGATACAGCGCATAGAAAACACAAATTCCATAAAACTCCTTATTTGATTATTCGAATATAATTATTTTTATGAATGAAGTTTTTGCTAGATTTCTAATTCAGTCAGTGCAATTAACAGCAGCAACATCTCACAATGCTTCTGACTACATCTCATTCTATTTAATCTTCTCCATTAGTTTGTCTGATTGGATTGAGCTTATGAAGACCAGTTGCGAACTGAGGGTATTCCTGCACCATGCGTCCGACGGCGATAACGTAGTTTACTCGTTAATCTAATGGGGCCCAGGTCGTGTGTATCAATCAAAAGCATTTCAGGCACCTTGTTCGACGTCCGAGTCCCGCTGCCATATGGGAGGCGCGCATTCGTTTAATTTTTTCCGTCGCTCTCGCCGAATTTTGGTGTACGATATATACCGTAAACGATTCGTTGAAAGTTGTCCGGGACAGTGATTTCTTCGGCGATTTAATTATAACGGTGCCGGGCGGTTTTCGCGAGTACATGGAGATTGTACACAAGAGAGTAGCCAAGCATCAGGGTCGACGGACCTCCAACGTATGTGCGCGCTTCGTTCTCACATGCGGACAAGTGCCCGACTTTAATCGGTTTACCTGTTAATCTGCGCCAATATGAGGTCAACAGCACCTCACGCGCCGCATAAACAATTTTCTTACTTCGTGAGATTTCGTTTAATGTTTACAGATTATACATGTGGATGCCTTTTCCACGTAATAACAACGATAAGGGACCTAGAGAAATTGTTCAGAGCGCCTAGAGGCTGTTTGTCTTTTCTCCTCTTTACTTCAACGCTCATTTACGTTTTTATCATCGAAACAGATCCCGAAATTATATGCCAATTATGCTGCGACAGAAATTTACAAGGGAATATACGCGAACTCTTTGCTTGTTGTCAATAGCAACGCGCGACAAAGTGCTCGGAAATCGTCTACTTTTCGCTCACATTAGCAAGCATCAACCTACTTCGTGTGTCAATTGTAGGAAAAATAAATTTAATCTGAAAACAACAAACCTATTATGAAACTGAGTTTATTCTAAAATCAGTGAAGGTATATTATCAAATGACTATACAAATATAATAAATGTTATGATATAAAAATAGTAATGACATATTAATAGCTGAATAAATGCGTCCACCAATAATAATCATTACGGCTTCAATTATGGTTGAATCACGAAGCAAAATAATTGTTTCGCGTTGCAATTAGTTTGTCGTTATTTTTATTTGCAGATCTATTTGTATGAGTAAAGAGCGAATTGTGTAACATAATGAACGCCCCAGAAAGAAGGTACTAACTTTGCTGGAGTATCTCGGCAGACAGCGCTGATGATTACGTGATGAACAGGAGGAAAACATAAATGTTGCAACGTTTGTGTTCGAAGGACGACTATTTGAAAGTTGGATTATTTCATTCACTTGTTAATAAACCTATCAGAATGCGCGATTGTCCTTAGTTACAATCTATTACAGTGGTTATATGAGTAACCAAGAAAACTATCGATTATACGAGACGTTGTTCAATATTGAATTTTCCTTAGTTACTTCGTATTACAGAGCTTATTACTAATTACCTGGTTGTCATGCGGCGTGTTTCCAATATATCGTTAGTTTGCGTATTTCGATGTGGTGTTAATAAAAATTAAGTTGCCGTGAATCATAACATTTTTACACAAAAGTCAAAATGACATAATATTTCTTGCATTCAGTATATAATAAGCGGTCAATATGAACCGATTTGGATCTGATGAGATTCATAAAATCGAAAAATCCGTCACGTCCATAAAACCCATTAATACAGTGCGAACAGAATGTTATGTTGTAAGAGAATTTGATCACTTCTGTTCAGAAAGAAATTATGATATAAAAGACGAAAAGTCGGATGAAGAATTATGTAAAATTTTGGAAGACTGGGCTTACAACATGCGAAAAGTTAATGGTGAAGATTATAAAGAAGGAGCATTGAAAACACTCTAGAATCTCAGAGCTAAGCATATTCAACTTACATTACACCTAACATTAAAACTAATCGCCTGTTTCTTACAGTAAATAAAGATTGGGAAAAACATCAAAATAGCTATTGGTATAAAAACATGCCCTTAGGATACAATCAGATTAGTAAATGGACAAAAAGTGCTGCTAAAAGCATCGGAATAAATACCAAACTTGTAAAAATAACAAATCATTCTATCATATCGTCTACAGTTAGTCAGTTATCAAGTATGGGTATTAATGCTGAAGAAATTATAAAAATAACTGGACACAACAATACTGCTTCAATTCAACCTTATTCGAATCTAAATGAAAATCATCATAAAAATCTTATTTCAAATTTAATAAGTGAATCAATGGAATCGGAAATTGAAAATTTTTCCGTCAATAATTCTTCGTCAGTTTCTCTTGATTCATCTAATAACAATAATAATTCCAGTGTCTTAGTAATTTATAATAATTGTACTTTTAATATTACATACCATAAATAAATCAAGTTCTTATAAGTCCTAATTATGAATTTAATTAAATTTAGGTATAAATAAAAATGAAGTTGCCGTGAATCATAATATGTATACACGAAAGTCAAATTGACAAATTGAAAAATTGAAAATTGAAAAATATTTCTTGCATTTACATTTATTATTCGGTATATAGTCCTCCGAACATAACTCGAGCATCAACAATAATCTGAATATAGCGACTACTGCTCAATGTGTCCTTAAAACACGCCTCGTCCTAAGGACTTGGCGTATTTCTCAGAATACATTTCGCATACGTCAGCTTATATTCGATTATTTTTGACGCTCTTGTTATATAACTTCTGAATATTTAACAAATGTCAGTTAAGGCCTTATTGTCAAAATGATTGCATTGCAAGTTAACCAGTGCCAGCAGCGACATTAACACTACAAAAGTGGATGCATGTTTATGACAAGCACCAAATATAAATTGCGTACTTAAATTAATAATAGTAGGTACATTGCAAGACCATTCGTCGTTAGGGACACATGTCAATAAATAGTGTATAATTTTATAAGGAGCTAAAGTAAAGCTTTACATTTTAGTGAAACGGTTGTTGTCTTTTGTAGTCAGTTTGACAACTAATAAATATTTGAAGTAGAACGCTATTTTATTCCAAACCATACAAGGCGCAGTTGTACGATCGTGGATTATCTTTAATCGTGGTTCAGTTGCTAAGGCCCAGTTGTACGATCGTAAACGTTAATCGTTATTTTACCACACCAGTAATTATTGCAGCATTTAATAAAAATTGGCATGCCTAAGTCTCCACACAATCCTTGTCCAAATTGGAAAAATAATTAATGTTTTTCAAAGCATTATTTTTTATTTTCTTTCCTGCCGACCATTTTCATCTCAAATAATTTAAACATTATATCTGGCAACAATGTTATTTAAAAAATATAACCTCAAATTGAAAACCACTTAACCAGAAAAAATTCCATTGGGGATTGAGTTATTTCCGAAACACTACCAAAAAAATTAGATATTTATAGACTCCCCTAACGCAAAAACTTCGTGAAGAGAGAGAGAGTAAGCATGTATCTATAAAAGTTCAAAATTCAAATCACTAAAATATCTGGATCTATGTCGTACCAGGAATTTTTGGCGTTACCCTCATATCTATCAATTTATATAAAATTGTCAATTTTTCACGTATTTAAACAATTTTCCGGGAATTGCATCTTGTATCTTTTCAAATGCAGTTTAGTGTATACATATGTTACCAGATAGTTTAGTAACGATGTTGACTTGTCCATAGAATAAAATATGTTTAGGTTGCAGTCGTTTGCTTCTCTTGAGAGCTGAAAATGTAATCCCATTTGTAAATGAGTTTCAATTAACGCCAATCAAACGCTCCAGGCCGTTCATAGTGTTCCCCCTCTCTTCGATGATCAAACTGAAAATTACAAAACTCTATTTTAAATTCATTCCATCATTAGCAGAAATTTGCATCGAAATTATTTTTTTATCATTGATGCATCATATTGCTTGTTTAAAACATCGTGTAGCGTGCATAAAACAGGCTTTCAAAAACGCGCGTTTCCTGTAAAGGTTTCCATGGATACAAAACAAATAACGTCATAAAAAATGAATTCATATAAATACCAATTTATTTTAATTTAAATGAATATTAAATCTACAATTTACATTGTTTGAAAACGTTAAATTTCCTTTCTTCAATTCCGAGAGGACATGAACATCTTCTCTAAACACGTAAGCCTTTTTTACCACATGATTTTTGTTGATCGCCTTCATGAATGCATTAACCTTAACAAACGATTTTATATCCACTCCCTTGTTTAACCGTAACATGCATTGCAATTTCGAATGTATTGCCCACATTGTTGACGCCTTATAGCATGTAGACATTTTCTGCATGTAAGCAAGAATCATTCTTTCATCTACAGTTTTCACCTCCTGTTCGTCCATCCATTTTACCAATTTATCGTATTCCTTCTTATATGCCAATTCCGATTTTTGGGGAATTAAACGCCTCTCTGCTTCGGAGCTTAATTGATCAATGTTTCGTTGCATTTTCAACCAAAATCAAAACTGACGCCAAATTGAAAGATTGTTACATACGATATTCAACACTTTGACAACCAAGGCTAGAACGATTGCATAGTATCAGCCGCCATGTTAGCTAGTTATTTATTCAGTATCTTAGCAACGATACTAAAACTGTACGGCAAAATCGACGGCACATCAGATAGAAATTATAATTACAAATGTTTAGGCCAATTTACGGCATCAATGATAAAAAATAGCGTAAAGTATGCGTGGATATCTGGCCTTTCAAGCACTCACTCTATTCATAAAACCTCCCCGCCGTTCGTGCTTGAAAGGCCTTGATATCCACTTATACTTTAATATACTATTCTATTGACAATTTAATTCATATACTAAAAATCCTATAAGCAGCGGTGTTTTTGTTATTATGACAGCGAAAAAAGTTTGCCCTAATTTTTCCAGCAACAAAACGGAACCTAACGTTTGAAAGCGTCTGATTCTAGTAGGTCTGCATCATCAATCTGTAACAACCCTGGCATGACAACCAATATTGTAAACATTTGTTTCTCAAACTTGCGTTGTCAGAAAAGTCTTCTATTGGAGAAATTGAAAAATCCATCAACAATAATGTGCCTCGCAATACTGTGAATTCAACTACGTCAATTTGGTGACAATTTACGCTGTTTTGTTTACACCCTATTTGTTATTTTAGTGATTTACGTATTCATTAAATTGTCTTACCGAATTACACTCAAGCTTTTTTTTGTGTCGAAGTAAACTTGACATTTATAATTTGAGTTTTGTTGCCTTTATCCAATTTAACTCAAAAAACTGCCAGAAAAAAATACTCGTCCTACGGACTCCTATGGACAGTTTTTTTCGTTAAATTTCCAGGCATCAAAATTCTCATTGAAATGCCAAGTCTACTTCAACAAAAAAAAGTTCTCGTGTAATTATGTATCAAAACTTTACAACACACAGTATCACAAGGTACATTTTACATACAAATATTAAAAAAATCACAAAATAATAGAAAAATTCAATTAATAATTTAATAATGGAATTATGTTTATGAATAATTTAATGTCTATAACATTCGATATTATTTAACATCTTTGAGATGCACACTAGTATCAGGTTACCCTTTATCGCAGTGATCAGAAATTCGTTACCTTTTTAACTACTGACAATTCTGGAAAACTTTGCATTTAACATGAGGCGAAACATGGGGAAGAACATGTATTGTCTGTTTAAAATAACTTTGAGTATTATCACAAAACCATTACAACAAAATGTTTTTAAAGTGAAAACTTGTTGCTTTAAACATTTGAATAAATTTGAAGAAAAATAACATTTGAAATTCATAGAACTCAAAAGCTATAAAGAAAAGTACAATTTCAGTTGTGTAATATTTACAGTATATTCCCTCGCGGTGGATCACGTCCCCCTCCTAACATTATCATCGGCATAACGCCCTTGGTACATAAATAACTAAAAGGCGCAAAATATTTAAAAAAATGTATAAAAAGCTATTAAATATAACTCATCATGATTTTGTTTTCTTTGAAAATTTTACTCCTAAAGAACTCACTATTATTATTCATTTGGTACAAGCAATATAAAAATGATTTCAACGAAGAGAAGTTGCAGAGAGTTATTCTGATCAGATGTTGATTGACGAAATGAGGAGGACATGTGTCTGTAAAAAATGACATATATGTATTTGATTGTAAATGGTAATCATATTGTGAGAACACCTCCATTTTTCTTCAGCCAATTGCATTTGATTTTTTTAAACTTAATTACTATGGCTGATAGTAATCAGCCGCCTAGGCTACCGCCTAAGAGCGATTCACTTCACTTAGGAATTACCACTGGATTCATATGGGGTTCTGTACCCCAGTACCGCAATTAAATGTTTAAATATGGAATATAGACTCTGATCATTTTATGGTCAGGATAATACTCAAAATGAATGCGCATACTGGAAATGAAGCAAACAAACAATGAAGAAAACGGAAACAGATCGAGTGGAATGGAAAAACTATCCAAGAATATGCTGAGAGGATTGAGAAACAATACGAAACTTTAGACAATACGCGGACTAAGACTGAGGAAAGATGGAAGAAAATGCAGAGTGTGATACAAGAGTCAGTCAAGTTGATAGAGCGTGCAGAAACGAAGAAAAATAAGAAATGGTTCGATGCGGAATGCGAAAATTTAGTCAAACAAAATAACAACGCGAGAGCAATATGGCTGCAGGAAAACACACAAACTAACAAACAAATTTATAAAGATCTTAGATGCCAACAAAAACAAGTGTGCAGAAGAAATAAAAGAGAAGACAACGAAGAGAGAATAGAACAAATAGAGGAGCATTACAGACACAAAGATTCGAAACTTGTACCAAAAAGTAAAGAGAGAAAAAAAAGGATACACGACAAAACCCATATACGTCAGAAATAAGGCCTGGAAAATGACGTATATGGGAGAGCTGGAATGGTATATTGTAATAAGAGTGCGGAAAGGGCTTCATTGCAAAACGAGTATGAAAGTTGGAGCACGAGCGCCAGCGAGTGCTCCATTCATACGAGTTTTGCAATGGCCATTTCCGCACGAGTGTTACATACTATTTTTTCTACGAAAGTGTAGAAAACTAAAGATTAATGTAAATTTAATCATTAATTTAAAATAAATGTCATTGTCATTAATTTAAACGTCAGAAAATTTATAAATCGCTTGTCACCAAATCGAGACTCGAAATTTATACATTAATACTGGAAGTAGAAGAATATCAATAATGGATTCCGATAGTGACGATATAACAAACACTCCGCCGGAACTTGCGGCCATTGCATCCACAGTTTCGTCCGATTTATTGCCTCAAAAATCAAAAGAGAGGTATTGGAGTGCGGAAAGTGAGTGCGGAAAGTACTTTCCGCACTCATATAAGTACGGAAAGTACTTTCTGCACTCCTTGTAACAAATACCAACTTTCAAGGTTAAATTTTATGACAGAAAACGTGTCTTTCAACACTTTCGTAGAAAAAAGAAATTAAAGATATGGGAAGAGTACTTTGTAGATTTATTGAATGTAGAAACGAAACTTTCTGAAAATAACGAAGATAGAAATACGGAAGCAAGAAATGTAGCTGACGTGCAAGAACCCACAGAACTGGAAGTCAGAGAAGTGCTAACTAACCTTAAAAACAACGAAAGTCCCGGGGACAATGAAATAACTGCATAAATGCTAAAAAATGGGGCCCAAAACTTCCAGAACAAATGTATGAATTAATTATGACGGTGTGGAAGGAAGAAATGCCGGCAAACTGGGGAAAAGCAGAAATACACCCAATATTCAAAAAATCAGACCCAATGGAGTGCAAAAATTACCGACGAATTGCTTTATTGGATGTGATATACGAGATATTTGCAACAATACTGAAAAATCGACTAACAGCTCACTCAGAAAAGATAACTGGCGAATACCAATGCGGATTTTGACCTAATAGATCTGTAACCGATCAAATTTTTACTCTTAAAGAAATACAGAGAAACTGCTACGAGTATAAGATTCCTCTATTTGTACTATTCATAGATTTCAAACAAGTATATGATTCTGTAAACCGTCCAGAAATGTGCAGAGCATTGAGAATATTGAAAGTACCGGAAAATATAGGGAAACTGGCTGAAATGACTCTTAGAGACACAACAAACACAATTAGAGTGGAAGGCGCGCAAACAAATACTTTCAGGATCAACAATGGGCTGAGACAAGGAGATTCATTATCATGTTCGCTATTCAAGTTGGTGCTGGAAATAGTTATAAGAAGAGGGGGCCTAAATAGAAATGAATTTCTGCAATAAATTTCATAGCTTCTGCAGATGACTTAACAGTTATTGCAAAATCTAGAAAAGAGTTGATCAGAACAATCAGAAAACTAGAAAAGGAAGCAAACATTTAAGGATTACATATAAATCAATAAAAGACAAAGTACATGATGTTAGGAAATACAGGAGAAACTGAAAGTGAACTAACTGTCGAATGTAATGGGAAAGTGTACAATTTTGACCACGTGAATAAGTTCACATTCGTTGGTGTGACCATTAATGAAAAAGGAATAGAGGAAGAAGAGATATGAGCCAGGATATCACAAAGGAATAAAGTTATTGAAATGCTGCACCATTTAATGCGATCTAAAAGTATGTCGAAGGCTCTGAAGTTAAGGTTATATAAATCGGTGATGAGACCGGTTGTAATGTACTCCTGTGAAACTTGGGTCCTGAACACCAAGGAAAAATCGATGCTGGAGAGATGGGAGCGGAAAGTGCTGAGGAAGATTTTCGGGGGGATACAGTATGGTGAAGTGTGGAGGCGGAGAACGAATGAAGAAATAAAACAGCTGTTCGATAGCCCTGGAATAATAAACTTGATAAAGGCCCAAAGAATCAGGTGAATAGGGCACTTGGAAAGAATGGATCGAGAAAGGGTACTAAAGATGGCATTGAGAGACTCGCCGATAGGGAAGAAACTAAGAGGAAGACCCAGAATAAGATGGCTCGACTCGGTGATGGAAGACCTAAAGCTTTTGGAAGTGGAAAATGGGAGAACTATGGACTGTCTGGCGAAGAGTTGTGCAAGCCCAGGGCCTTCAAGGCCTGTAGTGCATGTATATATATATATATATATATATATATATATATATATATATATATATATATATATATATTTATATATAGCTATATATATGGAATATCAATATAGTGATGACTTTATAGTCATATTTTCATTAATTTTATTTATATTTTACGAAAATTATTTCGCTATAAGACTACTGCAGGGGTTATAGTGTTGGTGATGTGCGTTGTCGTAAATCGACTAAAATGCAAAATGCAAAATCGACAGCGCAGTCCGTGCACGAGTGCTAATAGTTATTGCCTGACGATTGCAATAGATTCCAGGTTCATTGCATATTCATAGACCTACACTCGTCTCACATGACTCGTAATTAGAATTATTTGCACTCGGATAATAAATTGATTATCTGCCCCGACACGCACGCTAACGCACTCGACTATTTTTATAACTGCTCTCGACTTTATTTTTCACTGATCCCGCACGCGAATCCGCCACGGCCAGATCTGGAAGTGCAAGCGATGTAGGCCCTGATACCCACCCTAATGACTTAATAGCGGGTGAATTAATTGAATTCGGTCTCATTAGGGCCGGTTTCCCATGGGGCAAGCGCGTGCCCCGATCTCGCCACACACGTGGTCTGGGGGGGTCGCGACCCGCCCGTGGCGACCAAACTCTTGACAGCTATCACTCTCACGACCGCACGATCCTTGCCCCCATCGAAACTCCGGGTTTTAATGGTCTCTCGCTGGTACGGCCTGACCCCTGAAGAGAAGAGTCCACCGCAAGGCCTCCAAGAGCTAACATCTGAATCCGGACACGACGCGGTGCTCTTCCGCAACGCGAACAATCAATTACACGTTGGCGCGTCCATAATTAATAAAAGTGAATCCCACCGTTTGATCTGGAGGCGATAGCTGCCAGGCAACGTGTCGGATTCAACTCGTACACGTCAACTTTTAGGAGATCATCGAGAACACGGACGCATTTACACCTGAAGGCTGATTCATAGATTTCTTAATGCTTTCGCTATGGGCATTTTCAACAGCGTTCAATGCTAGTTCAAAATGCCCATACCAATACCATTGTCACAGCGTAGCGTTGCGTCGCGCAAAAAATCTATGCATCAGCCGTAAGGCAAAGACTAACGCAATGCTTCCCAAACCGTTTTATCCAAACCCTAAATTTTCAAAATTCATTCTCCCGTTTACGATAAGATTGTTAAAATTGTTAAAATTGCTAAAATTGTTATTCATAAACATTTCAACCGCCTTTACTAAGATTAAACCACCGTTAAACCGCGGCTGAAATTTTTATTAATAACAGTGTTAATTTTTATTTATTTAGGCGGTTTAAAAACGTATTCCAATTTTTTTTTTTTAATTTTTATTTAAAAATATAAAAATAAAAGGTGTAAATAAAACTATTTGAAAAGAATACAGAAATGGATAATTGTATTTCACCGATCAGAAAAAAACAAAAAACAAAACTAGCTAACAAAAGACAAACAATGCAGGAATAAAAGTAGGAATGAACTTAAAAAAAAAAAATTGTTTATTGGTCACTGTTTCAATAAACATCCGCGTCATCAGTGTGGAAGTGGAAATGTATCATAAAATGCATGGCAACTTTTAAAACTCTGCAAATATACCAAATATTTTTTACATTCTCCATTTAAGTAAATAACGCTGTTTCCTCCATTTTTAATTTTATTTAGGCCGGTCTTTTTATGTAAAAAGAAGTTAATTATAAACCAGTTTTCGGTTTTATGTAAACAACTGAAAATATATGAGATATTGTTTGTTCCGAAATCACAAAGCAGAAATAATTAAATTTAAAATGCAAATAATTATTTCTATTTCCACCTTCTTAGTAAATGACATTTTATAGAGTTATTTTGTTGTTTATCGTAACCAAGTTAACGATAATTTATAGATTTATTATTACTTTAATTTATTTAATCAGGAACAGACCTATAATATTTTACGGGCTTGTATAAAAAACCTGTAATATTTTACAGGCTTATAGAAAAGCAGTCAGATTGAAAACTAATACAAATTTTATTACAAACACCTTATAATGGATCAAGCTTATAAGTATACACATTTATAATACACTTTGATTCATTTGCGAAATTCATTTATACATTTCCAGCAATCATTTTCTGGTTGTTACTTTCAATTTTCATTTTCACGTTTTTGTTAGAAATAGGACAAAACTTTATAAAAATCTGCTATATTATTGTGCTCATAAGAAATTAGAGTCTTTTTTAGCATCGAATAAAACGCTCAAAGCGACGAAGGTTTGTATTTTGCAGACTAAAAACTGATAATTAGTACGTTAATTAATTGGCACAAAACTTACCTGTTCATAGAGAAATGCTAGGATTAACTCTTGGTTTATATCTTTTGTCCCTTTTTCTATGCGCCAGTTATAAACTATTTTGTACTGTTTCTCATACCGCTCTTTTGATCCATTAGGATCCATTAAGGTTAGGGTAATAGAGCCTCATTTGCTCCATCTGCAATTTTTCGTATATTTTCTTGAACTCCAAAAAATCGAATTTAAAGTCTTCGTCTGGTACTAATTCCATCATTTTTAGTCCCAGTTGTACGATTGGGGAACATATTTGATCGTGGTTCAGTTTCTAAGGATACCATTGTAGTAACAATTGTATCCTAGATAACTGAACCACGGTCAAGGATGATCCATGATCGTACAAATGGGCCTTAATTTGTTTTTAATTATTTATTTGGAAAATTCAAGAAATTATGACATCAATAACAAATTTTGTTATTATTTATCTTCATTACTATAACTTCGACTAGCTACAAATTACCCAACGCCTCCGCATAATAAATATCAAGCAATTTTATTAAAAATCGTCAAATGAAGGTGAAAATAAAAGTTTGTACGTGATACGCGAATTTTGCAAATTTTGTAAAAATATGGCAGAAACAATAGTATGTGCGGTTCGTACATGATGTGCCTTCCCGGCCTCTTCGGATTGCTGTCCTCGCCTCATGGCTCGGATACCAATTGCCGCATAGGCCGGGAATACATCACTTTCTGTATTTACCACACAATATACTATTTCAGACTGTAAACTAAAATTTATAAACACTATTAGATCATAAAATAAAGTTGTGGAAAAAAGGTAAACGTAATTTCAATAATTATTATACTATTACATCATTTTTTAACAATACTTCCTAAACTTTTCCAACTTTTTAGCCTTTTCTTGCTAGTGGTTTTAATTGCCTTTTCTAGAGTTTCGAAATTGTATAAGAATTCCTTTGCAAAGAAAAATACAGCTGCGTCTTTATATTCCTTAAAGAAAGTTTACCCACTTCAAAAGTTTCATTGGGTCCAAAAGTAGCTGGGCAAAAGCCAAAACACCTTTTTTAGATTCGGATGCGCTTCGAATTTCTGGCAAGATTACCGAATAGAGGCACTCTTTCTGGTATTGCTTCGTGGTAAAATCGGTACTTCGATGAACGCTTCATTGAAGTGATAGAGTTTATAAAATATTTTCAAGGGTGTCTCTCCACAGTACCTTATGTGTTTAAGTGTCGCCTAGTGTCTTAAAATAAAGGGTTTGAAATGGTTGTTTGTATAGTTCGAATTAGTTGTATTTCACGTGAAACACTGTAAAACGATTACTCTGATTCACAGTGGGAAGAAAACGTAACAATCCAAATGGACTGGAAAATTTTACGCTTCATTATTTTTATTTCTATTTAACTACGTTGGTTATCGGCCTCTTGTACAGTACTATGGCTGGATTCAGCAAATTTCTGTTCTATGTCTTCAATAATAGGATTTCACTAGTCCCAACTCATAATAGATGTTTTGTGGCACGCACGAATTAGATCAAAGAATGATTTCTTTAATAGAGGGACAATTTATTAAACATTAATATTAATTTAAAATGTAAAGATTAATACACACTCAGGTTTAACAATTTAAAATATATGATTGGAACGTTCATTTGGGAATTACTTCCGCGGACAACTGGATACTGTTTTCAACCTACTTGGGTCTCGTTACTCCAGTCCAGTTCGAAGTTATAATTCCCAAAGGCACATTGTATTCATAAAGGGCCCAGTAGTAGTAATGTGTGAGAGAGGCAAGTAAGCGCAATCTCTCGTTCGAAAATGAATTAACTTCTTATTACTTCGATCTGGACTGGACTGACGAGATCCAAGTAGGTCGAAACCGGTCTCCAGTTGTCTACGGAAGTAATTGCCAAATGCACATTCCAATTTTACGATTTTAAATTGTTAAACCTGAGAGTGCATAAATCATTTACATTTTAAATCATTCAACTTAACCTGGATCCATACACTTTTAAAAATTAATATTAATATTATTATTAATTTGCTATGAACATTAATTTTATATTGTTTTAACAGTAATAACTTCCAGGCACCTTATATTTCATTCAGTTAGAACAGTATAATACTAAAAGATATTAAAATGATGCAGATGGAACTATCTACGTAAATTTTTAGCAGTGATTTGTGTGTTTATAGAACAAGCATGTTTTACACATTATTGAGTAAAAACCCTATTTTGCCCAAAAAGTGCTGTTAGTAGATACAGTATGAGACTCGATCCGTGATATATGAAGTTGTAAAAAATATTTTGCGTGCAAACAATTCATAACTTTGCATTTCGATTGATTTGAGTAGTTAATTTTTAAATATCTCCGATTTTAGTATCAATCAGCAAATGGTAACTGATTTATATCACTCTTCATGTTTCACACGAAGCTCTCATTTTTATTCCAAAAATATCCGAAGTAGACAGAACAGATGCCCGTGGAGGAGAAAAAGGTGGCCGTGCAGATACGTTCCCTTTCCTATATATGGACTGTTTTTCAGGCCTTGAATAAATTAGCGACGTTCAAAAGATGCGAGACGAGCGACTCAGGTGTGTGTATGCTCTGTGTATAATGTATATGAATGATTGATCGTGTGAGGAAATAAAAATGAAAACACCGTGTTTTCGCCGAGACCCAACATATTGACTATCAAGATAAAAATTATGTAACTCAAGCTGGTATTAAAATTCGACGGTATTTTTACGTTTTGCATATTGCATGCATATTAATGTAAAATGTATGTAAACGTAATGCTAAATACAATACTTGCATATGTACCGGAAGAAATGCTTTAAAAAAAGTCATACTTACATATTTTCATTGCATATCGTCTTGGTCTATAGCTTTTGTCAACAATTCTGTTGCTTCACGATGGTCTTGATGAACAAACACAATTTTTTTTTCTGGGTGTCGGGCTCTATAGAAATAGTATATTACATTACAAGGGAAGGAAGCGGGATTTACTCTACCGAGTCAAGTTTTACAGGCGAGGTAGAGTAAATCCTTCCTTCTCGTGTAATGTACATTGGTTTTTTCACTACCTAGGTATCTATATAAATTATTATTAAAATATTAGTTCTTTAGATTTATTAGAATTTGACAATTTTATTTTTGTGATGAAATTCATTAAAAAATCTAGCAGTTTCTGCGTTGCTAAGACGTCAGTTTGTTATTTATATATCTGTATATACCTACCCATTTGTCAATTTATTAAGAATTGAATTTGAAAAAAATAAATACAAGTTATGATGTGGAGAAGATAGCAAATTTGACGTGTCTTCAACTATATCCGGAGAAGTCGAGATATGGTGCATGTGGAGGAGTAAGTATACTCTGTATTTCTAAACTGGCGTGCACGTCATCAAAATAATAATCATAATAATGATGTCACAATTTTACAAGGTTGCCAGCTGTCCTGGGTATTTAAAAATGGCTGCAATCATCTGTTCCGCCCGTGCAATCTTGTGCGACAGTGCGCGGTTCGTATCAAATTCGTCGACTTCTCTGCCGTTTTTCGTACAGATATCAATCCTGTGGTTATGGATTAACATCTACAATGGCAAAATATGCATTGTATTAATTGAACAATTGAAAACGTCAAATAAGTTTGGTTTTACACACATGTTAGAACATGGTCAGTGAAAAATATGTGGCATCGTCGCCGAAAAAATATCACGGCTGCCAATATAACATGATGTATTACATGATTGGTAGGCGAAAATTGTGTCCGAGGTTAATACACCGATTACCTATTTATAATTACCGGTGGTCAGTGTTATGTAACAAATGATCCTCAGTTTAATTTCGATTCTTAAACTATTGTTATGCATATTCTCGAAAACAATCACGTTGGTACGAAAAAACCTCATCACACAGCCGTTTGATGACGTGCACTCCAGTTTAGAAAAAACATAGTATACCAGGGAAGTGAGTAAATTTACTTCCCTGGTGTCATGACAACTACAAATCATGTTGTAAAATCAACCTACTTCGCTAAAAGGTGACATCGAAAGTGTTTCTTACTAGATTGGTTGTGAAAAACATATTTTATTTACTTTCACATTCTGCTGCAATAAAACAATTACATTATATTATTTTTGTACTCGTTGATCATATAATTATATCCGGCAGTAATTTATTACTACGTAATTTTAAGTATTAATAACTATTGCCTTTAATTAAAATGCCTTTACGATCCAACTGGCTATAGACAATTTAAACAAGTCTTCTGAGCACTTCATGATAATGCCATCACTACCCTTAGTTATTCATCATAGACGCTTCACATTTATCTTTTTTCTTGTGCAGCTTAGGCGGCCGTATAAAATGTACTCCACAGGAGGCCACACTAGTGGACGCGGCTCCCTAATTACACTGAGTCCAGCGTTTAAATCGCTATTAATTTACACATCAATTTGTCTGGGTTTAATTACCTTTAGATCACCGTCGACGCATTTAGAACCACCAGCTCGCGCATCTAAACATTAAAACTAGATTAGGCCTTTTTCACTACATTTTCGGTGCACCCGCCGGGCAAAGGAAAATTAATTTCTTTAAAAATTCAATTTTAAAGAAACAGACATCTTCTTTCAGCTAAAGATTTCACAACAAACCGCAAAAACCAGAGGCGGATTTATGGGAGGGGGGGTGGGGGGGGGGGGGCTATAGCCCAAGGCGGTAAATTCCAGGGGCGGGAAATTTTTGGAAAAATATCACAGGCCTAAGTCACAATAACAAATAAATATACAAATAAATAAATAAATGACGAACGAAAAAAGGAAACTAGAAGAAGTGAAGCATCCGGCTACCTCATTCAACTTCAAAGATTAGAAACCATTGTTTTGTCAATTTTATGGGGAAATATGTTATCTCGATTTAATGTATCAAGTATTTAGCTGCAATAGTCTGAGATCGATCTATCAAACGTATCAGTATTGTACGGAACTTTATCAGAGTACCTATAAGGTATAAGAAAATACCTTTGGAAAATACCAAAGAAGAAAACTTAGTATGAAGATGAAACAAACTGGAAAAATAAAAACGAAAAATTCAGTCAGATAAAACCAGAGAAGGAGAAGTAGAATTGATTGGCAGAGAAAATTTCAGAATCAATTCTTAAAATAATTGGAATAAACGAAATGGAAAGAAGAAAAACAATATATGACGAGTCGTAAAATCGATTGAATTCTGACGTATAGAAACTTTAGGTGCTGCAATAGTTTTATTGATACGTTAATAACATGCCAAGCGTAGCAAATGTGGCCACTCCATTTAGTCAATTTGAAAATTGCAGGTGAAAACTAGTAAATGGTAAAAATTACTTTTCAAATTTAATCACTAATGTGGATTTTTGATCTACACACAACCACAGCCCAACTTTTGAAAATACAGACCAAATATGAAAAATTCAGATCAACTTTTAGTTGTTAAAATTTAAGAATCGCTGTAAAAATTTTGCATCTAATGACCAAATTGGTGAGTACTATGCGAAATCTTAAAAATTTCGAATCGTTAAGTTCTAATATTCGAATTGTCAATTAAATTTTGTGTAAAAAAATAAACTTTACTTTTCACTAGTTCTGTTGTAATTTTAGACAAAACGTGATAAGTATCTGCGCTTAAAATTAATCAAAGTATTGAGAGTCAAAATTTAACATTTGTATCCCAAATTTATGAATTTCATGTAATATCGTAAAATTTAAACAAAAAATCGTAAAAAAATGGTCAGGTGAAATAGTAAAATCTTTTAAATTCTAACGTATTATGTTGACATTTAGGATAAAATTTGATGACTGCAGTCAGAATTTGATAATTCATATTATATCTTATAATTACATAGGCCAACAAAAACAAGGTTTCAAAAACCTTTTTAAATCTTGATTGCTGATTTTTATAGTTTTTTGGGTGCTAAATCCGTATCTGAACTATGATCGTTTCTATCACCCACAGTTTAGTCACAATTTGACCTAGCTTTAAGATATGGGAAATATGTAAAATATGTAATAAATATGAAAAGTAAACGACTTTTACAATACCAACAGAACTTTATTTTAACATAGAAGATGACTTTATATTCTTAACATTACATTCTTCAAAGGCTTTACATGTCCATTGATGTATATTTTCTTTGTCTCTTTTCTTTAAAGCTGACATAGCTTTTTCTTCTATGCGCCGATTGCTGACTCTCTCGGCAAAGTGACCAACAGTAATCTCCCGTCATGTTGGTGTTCCAGCGTGCCTGATAACGTTTTTCCATCACTGTACCTAGCTATCACCTAGCTATACACCTAGCCGACTATTAACTAGGTAACTAGCTATACTGAGAAAATGATAAAATGTGAACAAATGGTGGGTGATATGGCATTTTTAATGTTACTTTTGGAATAAGCACACTTTAAACGACAATAATTAGGTAAACACACACAATCGTTTTTTGGTAGTTGGCCTGTGTTATCATTGTTAACATTGGACGTGACAACAGATAATAGAATTTGTGACTTTGTGTTAAAATTACCGATGGAATTTGCCACCTGCCAACAAAATTTCATATGTTTTGTTAAAATTTAGGAGTAGCAGTGAAACATTTTAAAGAAATTTGTAACTTATAGTTAAAAGCTATAAATTGTCTTGAAATATGGCAAATTTTTATAAAATTTCAGTTTCGACCTTACCACTTACCCTTATTGTCGACCAAATTTTATTTGCAATTCTTGAATATGAATATTTTCATGTATTGTTAAAATTTGAAAATTACAGTTTAAAAGTCGTAATTCGTTAAAATTGGAAACTTTCCAAATTCGACTATTAATTTGATTATTTTCGAAACAGAGACAGCCCAAATTTGGCAAATGTACATCAAACTTGCAAAATTCAAACCAAATATGGTAAAATTCAGATCAAATTTGAGATCTTAAATTTTTTAAATAATTGTACAAAACTATCAAAACTCTACAAAATGTTGTCCAAAATTATGAATACCATTCCATAACCAATGTTAACAAAGAAAATTCACTTTTGAGAAGATCACTTTAAATTGTTAATATCGTTGATAGTCCAGTCATTTAGCCTCAAATCTTATAATAACGACTTATAAGTTCGAATTATCAATTATACGTTGCAGACCGGCGTTTATTTCTCACTAGTTCTGTTGAAATCTTAGGTGAAATATGGTATGTGTCTAATTCTAAACTAATTCAAAATTTAACATTTGCCATCAAAATTTGTGAAATTCAGGTAAAATCATCAAATCTTCTTTCCAGACTGGCTTTTGTTTCTCACCAGTTCTGTTGAAATCTTAGGTGAAATATGATGTGTCCTTAAACTAATTCAAAATTTAACATTTGCCATCAAAATTTATGAAATTCAGGTAAAATCATCAAATCTCCTTTACATTCTGACGAGTTATGTTAACATTTAGAATCAAATTTGATAAATGCAGTAAGAATTTGATCATACAGATTGAATTTTATATTTATCGTTGTAACCATTCCATGTCAATTCTATTCGAAATTTTGCAGACTGGCATTTGCTTTTCACTGGTTTGGTTGAAATTTTGGGTGAAATATGATCCTTCAGGTCCTTGTCGTCAAGGACGATCCACTCTTAACCAGTTAAACATTACAAATTTTGTAAACACTTATGTATAATACCCTCAGGATATACTGTCGCTGTTAATATTCGACAATTTTGCCTGAACATGGCTGAAAGATCAGCTGAAACTTGATAATGCAAATAATAGGAACAAATAAGTTTATTAAGGAAGTATGATGTTTCACTGAAGATAACAATAACATTAATATGAGAAACAATCAGAAATAGAAATACATCCTTTATAAGAGATATGTTTTTCAGAATGATTATAAAAGTATTTCGCATATCTTATAACAAAAATCATAAAATTGTGATTCTCTTCACGTTTCTATGTGTAGATGCTGTATAGTTTATTATACAAACATATTTAATAAGCAATTAGCGTTATTGTGTACAAGTTTATTTAGATACACATCATCTAGACACAATTCTTGGAAAGATTATAATTTTGTAAAAACGGTTGTATTTTTTTTTCAAAACTTCAAAAACTGCTTGTAAACCTTTTCCACGATTTGTACTATCTGCCTTTCATTGTGGCGTCTAAATAAAACAAATTTAGTATTTGTTTTGTAATGGCACAACTTCTATAGTGATCATATTTGAGAGAGCTATTAAAAAAGACAATTTTTGCATAGCGACTCTACGATACTCAAAATCTCGACGTACTTGATATTTTCTCAAGCTTTCTTTCAATTTTTAAAGCCAAATGAGATAAATACTGGTACTCTAGATTTTTTTTGAAAATAGCCTGTACAGGAAACAGAATGTTGCATTTTGCCGGAAGCTGTATTCTAGCTAAAAATAGTCCCGAAACCGTTTATGTACTAACCAGTTAAAAACTGGTTCTCTAGAATTTTTTTGAAAATAGCCTGTACAGGAAGCAGAATGCTGCATTTTACCGGAAGCTGTATTCCAGCTAAAATTTGTTCCGAAACCATTTATGTACTTTGGAAGCTTCTTTTGTTTTATGGATCCTGCTGAATACGGATAATAATAATAAATGTTTAGGTAAATTAAAAATGTATAACCTCTTTGCTGGTTCAACTGGCAGTGAGAATAGATGTTTGATGACCAAGAAACCAATACTATATTGTATTTGTATTTGGACCCAATTTCCGAATTTTGAGAGGCACTCAATGGAATACATACATTTTTGTCTGCATTTCTTAACATGCATGCAAATATAAGTTTGAGAATGACTAACAATCTATAGTATTCTGCAATTAAAAATTGAGGCATAATTAACTCGTTAAGACCGCTTGAAGTTTAGACTTCTGAATCTCGCCAACGTGCAGTCCTTCTGTTTACATAAGTAAGTGTTTTACTTTCATTTCAGGCAACACCACTATGTATTATTAATCGTTTGTTTGTCCTGCGTTTTTGCTCAAGTAGTAAATGATAGGATTCCGTTTGATAATTACGTGACGAATGTTTATCGCCGCCGCAGCTCGTCCAGTAATTACAGCCGACCGGCACTAATAGGACCTGAGATCCTTGGAGTTCCTTCGCCTCTTCTGCACATGCACGAGACACGCACAGCGCCATCAACGTCCACCGAGGCCGCTCTTTGCGTGCTCTGCTTCGGCAGAAAAAAATCCATCCCCATGTGGAGATGATTTACATTTTCCGATTGAAGGGAAAGGCCGTGCTCGGAGGTAACTCATCTCAGTAGCCACTTTAGATCGCTTGAAGCGCCGCGGGGGCGCCGGACCAGTCAGCAGAGGAAGGAATAACTCTTCTGCTTCCTCGCTTCCTCTCCCAGGACGATTAATCACCTGCGGATTGCTCGAATACCTTATCGCGAAACGAGGACGAAAATTAGCGGAGCGCGACGGCCAAGCTCTTGTTCGGGTGTCTGTGCGTGAGCTTTCAACAGGTGGACAGGTGTGTAGAGACCGGCCTGTACTTTCGTAAAGTAATCTGACGATAAAGGTGCCATAAAAACGGATTTCCGCACTTTTTTTGCAAATGTTTACTTACCAACAATATAAGATTTTAGACTATTTGTGCTACTCCTCTACTCTAACATTATACAACCACCAGTTATGCTAAATATTTGACATCTCTTTATCCTGCCTTGTTCACTCGAATCGTGTAAATAGATTTCTTCAACCATCGAAATCACTGTGGTTGATTTAACTCTAATGATCAACCCAGGAGATACGTGTAAACGCGCCATTACTATATTATAGTTAGTTCGAGGCAGCAATTCTACACATTTGAACCACATTTACCATTAACATCAATAAATAAATATTTCTTATATTATAATATCAGTTTACGATATATGTTTCTGTAATAATTATATCTATTTTTATCACCCATCAAGCTTATTACTGTGTTTATACTTTACACATGTTATTAAACAATAAACGAACACTAGCAATAATAATAGGCTGAATGAGCTGTGAAACTCGTGGAACTTGAAGTGTTGAAAAAACTTCTCTGTACGCTAATGGCATATAATTTCTTCAGTATTTATACTTTCCAAAATAAAGAGAACAGGAAGCATTTCTAGAACTAACATTAATTTGCTTTCCATGGTACATGAATGTTTCAGTTTTTAACGGAAATGTCAGCCGTTTACGTTCATTTGCAGAATATTCCTAATTTATACAGGGTGTTCAAAGTTATCGGTCCACCATTGCTAACTCTGTTATTAATGAAGTTACCAATTGAATCGTTTATTTCAGACACCCTTCAACACACATTTTTATGGTTTTTTATTTTTTTACGGAATCATAATCTCATACTGTGAATACATATTTTTTCTGTATTATGCTTCAACTGTCATTCCATTTTATGGGATATTACTTACTGTAAATATTGTTATGTGTAAAAATATTATTGAATATCATAGGTCGCGAAAATCGGTTATACAGGGATTCCAAGATAAGTATCAACAGCACGGGGATCTCGGAAACCTTAAAAGTTACAAAGGCGGTTAAATTACAAAAAAGTTGTGCAATTCAGTGATCAGTAATATTCTGTTTAGAAAACCCGAAATTTCCGCGTACTTCCAAAGATATTCGCGAAAATCGGTTATACAGGGATTCCAAGATAAGTATCAACAGCATGGGGATCTCGGAAACCTTAAAAGTTACAAAGGCGGTTAAATTACAAAAAAAGTTGTGCTATTCAGTGATCAGTAATATTCTGTTGAGAAAACCAGAAATTTCCGCGTACTTCCGGAGATATTCGACAAAATCTGAAATCTTGCGATTTCGTTTTTATATTTTTCTAAGGTTATTTGAAGAGGTAATAAAAAATAAAAGGTACTTTCCCATTACCACATTTTGAACTCTATAAGGCAGCGTTTACAAATTTTCAGTACAACGTTTCGTTTCGAAGAAACCATCATCAACTTTTATGATGAACTTGTAAAATGTTCGAAATGTATTAACAAGCTTTTTTTCTGAATAAAAACATGAGAAATGATGCTGTGATATAAATCGTTGAATTCGTAATAGGAAATGCTATTTCTTACAGGGTGTACTCTATTTACTGGCCGTATATAAATATAAAGTTGATGACGATTTCTTCGAAATGAAACGTTGTGCTGAAAATTTATTTTTAACGTTGTCTTGTAGAGCTAAAAAAGTGGCAATGAAAAAGTGCCTTTTCTTTTTTATACCTTTTCAAATAAGTTTTGTTAACTTTGTTTCAGCAACAATCCGGAAATCCGGAAATATACGGAATTTTCTGGTTTTCTCAACAGAATACTACTAACCACTAAATTGCGCACCTTTTTTCTGATTTAAGTATGCTATTTAATGCTGTATAAGCAATAAAAAAACATAACCAAACATATCATTTAAAGGAATTTTTAAGGAAAAAATTTCAAATTTGATTTTTTTTATTACTGTACTCCAGGTTTATTACCCTAAGTATTTTCCAATTTCTTAATGTCATAACTTTTCATATAAATACTTAAGATACTAAATTAAAATTCCAACCAGCAAATATAAAGTTGTTTGAAATCTTGTAGTATGAAGTATATTGATATTAAAATGAAAAAAAAAATTCAACAAATCTTATCAAGCGGAATTTTGGATATTTCATGGAGAGAGGTACAAGTTTTTGGCACAAATTAATAAATGAAAGTGTTCATTTAGTCCAGTCATATTGGCCTCAAAAGCCGTTTTGACGGAAATTAATTATATAGTTTTGAAATTTGGTATGCATACTATTGAGCACTCTAGAATCGAAAATCTGCCGAGTTTTCCCTCCCCCGGTGGGGGCTTCATCCCTTAACATTGAAAAAGCACCCACCTAACGGTGAACTTGTGTTATTTTTCGAAATTATTTCGTAAACGGTGCGCTACCTGAAAATTTTTATATCACGTAAAGTTGATTGGAACAAAATTTTAAACAAAAGTTATGTTATATGGTTTGCTACAAAAGCTATAGTTCGCGCGCAATAGAGGCCGGAAGCCAAATTATCCAGTAAATCGAGGCGGAAATAAATTATATAGATTTGAAATTTGGTATGCATGCTGTTGAGAACTCGAGAATCACGTATCCATCGAGTTTCTCCTCTCCCTGTGGGGGCTTCATCCTTTAATAGTGAGAAAACACCCCCCAAACGGAGAACTTGTGTAATTTTTCGCAATTATCTCGTTAACGGTGTGCCGCCTGAAAATTTTCATATCGAGTAAAGATGATGGAAACAAAATTTTGGACATAAAAATAATATCACACCATTTGCCCCAAAAGCTATAGTTCGCACGATGTAGACGCCGGAAGTAGGAGATGAATAATGGCACACGACGCACGATTAATTCCTTTCTTGGGTTCTCTTTTCGAAAATAACTACAAAACGGCTAGATATTCGTTAAAATGATTGTCTTGCTCTGATCTAGAATTTCTCGCTCTACAACTCCAGTAATGAGCACTTTTAAGAAAACTCTTGTCGTTTGGGAGTTATTTACGAAACGAGAGTCCGATGCGAAATGCGCCTCCTGCGCATATATGATAATAAAGATAGATGATAATAACCAGTGCCTTAATAATAGTACAGACCATAAGACCTCGCACAAAGAGGCGGAGATGTGAAGTTGGCAACATTTGTACATTTGGCAACATTAGTACATTTGTACATTTGTACAAATATGTTGTGACTGTGTTACATAAGAGAGATACTGTTAGTTGTTGTCCAAACGCTGAAAAGAATTATTGTGTATTTACATACTTGTTTAGTAAATTTGGATAGATTTTTAATTGGAGCCGAACGTAAGCTTAATAACAAAATAAGCTTCAACTTCATCAGAAAGCCCAGAAGCCCAGTAGGTACCAGTGCTGACCCTGTTGTAACAACAAAAACTTTGTTTAATTTATTTCGAAAAATTACGACAACTTATTTCTAATAAAGCTCTCTCACATAACAGAGATACGTAATTGATTTAATCTTCAGGGAAATACAAATATATTTTATTTAAGTGAAAACGCCAATGCTCTTTGTAGGAAAATACAGTTACGGAATAACAAATTTAAAACAAAATTTCTTGGGACGTTTCGATGTTTCCCACAATGTGTGAATTTATCCAGACTTACCCGCCAGAAGAGATTCATAAAAATGTGTTGCTAAAGAGTGTGGAGTGTCATTTAGAACATATTAGCACTACTTTCAGCAAATACTTTTCGCAGAAGAAAACATTCAGTTGAGTAACTTGAATTGGGTAATACATCCATTTGAAAGTACACTGGCATACCTCTGCAAGAAGAAGCACAACTGATAGATCTTTTGATCCTGCAACTAAATGTATCCTTTCTTTAAACTGACTTAGAACTGACTTTCTTCAAGTACCGTAGAAAAATCAAATTTTGTTATTAAGTAATTAAAAATTATTAAGTGAACTATCTTGTAACTATTCTCTTATAAAAGCAAACGCATTTCGGATGTAGTTTCCCTTTTCTACATCTTACCTATCTGAAGTTGTTTTTTTCTGCTGTAGCTGCTTTAAAGTTTAAATATAGAAACTCAAGATAGAAAACAGAGTCTACCTCGAATATCAACCCATACGTGAATAGTTGTACAACAGGTGTACTTTACACCTATTGCACATATTAGTCATTAGATCCATGCCTTTCAAAAATTTTTTATTTTTATTTTGTTTTATTTTTAGTTATAGTGCTTTCATTGTGATTGCGTGTTTACAAATTTAAATTTGAAACATAAATGGCAAAAATTGTTGTGATGTTCACTTATTCGACGCCCCCCTGTACAGTTTCGGTGCCACCAAAAGCGGGCGTCACTCACAGTTTGGGAATCGCTGCTCTATGTCATTGTAATGCAAAAATTTAAAAATGTACAGGGTCATCAAAACAAAGGGGCCGATGCCGTCATATCTCGAAAAATAGGGTAAATGTTAGTAATCAAAGTGCATCACTGAATATAATGAAAAAAAAAACAAACATTTCCTTAAGGTTAATAAAACAAAGTTGAGCCAGAAATTAGGTTCTCCGGCATATTTGCCCAACTCTGTACTGGTATATAGGATATATTTATCCCACAACCTCGGCGACATAAACAAATGAGATCGTAAGTGATAGGTAGTAGTTACCTCGGCGCAGGTAATTACCACTTCCTCTCAAACTTTTCTAATTGCACTGTGGTACCCGCTTTTTCCGCTGCTGCGTTCCGTGCCTGGCGCCCATTACGTCGCACATTTATAATTTAGGAAGGATGAAAATCGTCCTGTAGATGAGGGAACCAAATCACCACGACAATTAAAATACTGTTAATTGCCACAATTATTCAAACACCAATAAGCAGTGCTACAATTTAAAAAGCAATAGAATTAATCTCCACTTCAATTCAAACATAATCACAATTAAAACACCACCCTGACTCATCAGATACTTATACATTGGGGAAAAAATGAAACGCGAGCGAGCCAGCTGTTACAAAAGTGTCTCATTTCGACTTTCTAAAACCTTTCACGGGTCTCACCTCTTGGCGGCCCTAACCGGGCGTAATGGCTCAATGCGAGCCTAATAAGGCCATCGCAGTGACTTACGGGGAGTGAGCATCACACTTCCGCGATCCTCTTCACCTTTTGACGGCGTTGCACAATTAGGCTCTGACTAATCGTCGCGACTACGGGCCAGCTTTATCGCTTCGCAGAAGCGTCCCGAGATGATCTCTGGTGGGGCTAGAAATGCGGTCCGCGGCGGATAATAAACGTTTATAATTCCTGGTGATTACGATCTCCCGACTTTCGTGAGGAATTCGGAGTACTCGTCGGTTTTCGGGTCGTAGTACCTTCGGATTCGCGTCCCTCGTGGCGGAAGCGACACGTTAAATCTTCACGCCAATCAATCTTGGTTATTCCGGTCCGGGCATCGTCGAGACAACCGGCTCGCATCGGTACAGCCAGCGTCCCGCGGCGTTCCCATGCCGGTTCGGACGGATATCTTCGTCATCGGCTCGCAGAAAAGTCGCCAACTTTCGAAACGGCGTCTGCGTAGGATGATGGCACGTCCATAAAAAGTTTATGCACGGAGAGATTACTTTGAGTGAATTACACGTGACTATCAAGAGCGTTTGCGAAATTCGTGCTTGCAGTGAACGTTGCGAGGGCTGAATGAGTCCGCATATTTTGCCTCAAAATAATCGCTGCGTTTATCTTAACCTTGCACAATTACTAACTTATGGCTTTGAAATGATTGCAAAATATAACTAGCAAAATTTTCTGATGAGCAAATCGAAGGTTTTCTGAATAAATTCAAACGATGACCGAAACTTCTTAGGTGGGGCCAACGTTATTTTCGGTACGTTTTCAGGTTAAGAAATCATAAGGTTATCATCTGGATCTGGATTGAATTTTGAAGAGTTAACTCTATTATTACAATACATCACTGGATAAAATTATAACTAAATATGCAGAAGTTAGAAACAAAACCCCGGAATAGGGAAATGTTGTAAAAAAAAGTACCTATTAACAATCGTATAAACCAAATAAGCTGCAAAACTCAAGACAAACTTAATTATATAAAAAAAGGTTTGCCACGATCGTCTAGGCTATTTGGGATATTATTAAAAGTATCGCAATCGAAATGTTGTAAACAAAGTACCTATTCATTTAAATTAAACATTTAAATATCGATGTTTTGCATGTCTTCTCCTATTTTCCAGTAGATATACTGCTTTCACTAATAATAGATTAATCTATAATTGGTTTCTTCAACAAAAATTATCACTGTCACTGTCGGATGCTGCAATAGTTTATGTCAAGAAAACAAAAAACCATACGATGCATTCTTTGATATTAAATTTATTTGTAAAAATTATATATCAAAATTATGAGTTTTTGTATTTTGTAGTACGTTTAAAGAAAAAATAGTACATTTCACTTGGAGGCGAAGTGACTTTTCATGGCTTGCCTTCTATTGCGCGCCGAACGAAGTGAAACTCTGACGCGCCATGAAAAGTCTCACTTCTCCTCTACGTGAAATAATATACTATTTTTCCTAATGAAGACTTGAAGAGCTTAATTTTATTCTTAAATCCATTTATGTGTCCAAATAAGTTAAGGTGAGATGTCAGGTCTGGTAAAAATGCATGGTCTGCTAACAATTGTGCATCTACCATTTGATTTTCCGTTGTGTTGGACTTGACTTCATCTTTAAGGAAAATAGAAATATCCTTGCGTAGAGTGAAGAATCGTTGCAAACAGTTTCCGGCGCTTAACCTACGAATATCGGTATGGACTAACATGTCCCCATATGTAGCATCTATTTCGGCTAAAACATCACGAAACTAGCTATGAGTCAAAGCTCGATTTCCCCCTCTAATAATATAAGTTATTTTAACAACCACTTTCATGACAATCATTTGACGTTGAGGATTTTCCATATAGGGCCTCTTGGTGAACAATACAGTGTATCACAAGACAGTTGATGTTGTTTTGTTTCAAGCGTGCTGCAAATCCAATTTCAGTTCCTATCGTAGCTTCGGCTCCATCAGTGACAATACAGGAACATTTATCGAATCCCCCGTAGTCTGACACCACCTTATTTACAGCTTAAAAAATATCCGTACCATTGCTTGTACCATGGAGAGGAATAAGATTAACCATCTCATCTGCTACACTGAAGTCGTATTGAATAATTCGGATAAAAATTGCAGGCTGGCTAATATCGGACAGATCAGTGCTTTCATCCAGGCATAGCGAAAAATATTTACATTTTTCAACTGTGTCATGCAGTTTTTTTGGATACATATTGATTAATATGGTCACCCGTCTTGCAATTATTTGATGCGACACTGAGACTGTTTCGAATTTTTCGGAAATTTTTGTTTCATTGAATTGTTTTGCCATTTTGATTGCACAATTTTTAATAAGTAGTCTATCACTAAAAGGATACTCAACCTTCTTATATAAGTGTGCGGGCTTCGCGAATATTTGAGGGTGATCGAGCAAGATCGGTCCGATTGTCAGTAACTTCGATGCAACCTTCTAGCCGTCGTCAGTGGCGTCACACGTTATTTGGTTTGTATTTTATCGTTAATGTAAGAATTGTGCATATTTCGTATTTGAGGGTAATTTATACATTTGGACATGTTGGACCTCACGCGGGCCTCATGCTGGACAGTCCTGCTAAATGATTATTTAGATTGATGTAATCTCCGGTACCTACACCTAGTAAGTGCTCAAAGTTCAAACTGACTGTGATAACAGGAAGCGAGTCAGGTGAGGAAGTAATTTCGAATCCCAGTACAATTCAATAAAAGGGACATCGATTTCAATTGACTTTAGTAATGAATAATTTTCTTCTCGTAGCTTCTCTCTGCCTTGTCTTGTAGAAGATCAATTCGAAACGTACTCGTTTATATCCAATGACAGTGCTTTCAAAGGCGCACTTAAAATATGTATTGCATTTTAGACCCAATGCGGGCCTAATTATTCGATTGAGCTGAAATTTTGCCAATTTTAGTAAATCGTTTAGTATAACATTCTAGCTAATAATTATACAGAAACTCAAATAAAAAAATTCACTTGTATAAATAAGGACCACCCTACGTGAAAAGCCTATGCCAAAATTTTGCCAATTTTAATAAATCGGTTAGTATAACATTCTGGCTAATAATGATACACAAACTCAAATAAAAAAATGTACTTATATAAATAAGGACCGCCCTTCGTGAACAACATATATTTTTTTTATGTTGAGATTTAAAATACTTAAGTCAGACCTACAGTATTACTTAAACTTTAATTCATTTGAGTTCATTGAATTATATGGCCTTTCATTAAGTAACATACAACTTCATTATAAAGAAAACTGTTCCTGTAAATTTTAGTGCTCAAGTAAATTGACGTGAATTTGTGATTTCTTTTCACTGAAGTGTTGATTTCTATTAGATACTACTACGAGCCCTAACAACTATTTGATCGGCCACTTCATAATTACTACCTACATTTGTTTTTCTTAATGTACTATTACTAGTAAAATATATTTATTAATGCGTTTGTTTCTAATTTTTGAATCATTATGATTCTGGCTACTTTATGATGTTAATATGAATCAAAACATTACATTTTTCGTTTGTAAAAAAAATATTTTATTGAACAAAAACCGACAATTAACTGTTCGGCAAAAAAACTTTATAATAAGAAGTAACAATTTAACAATGTGATACGGCGTAACATCGCATTTTGCTGCAATTACTGCTCGAATTCTTCTAGGCATGGAATTTACAAGAGATTGACACTCTTCTACTGTCACTGAGTCTCATACTTGAAGTTTAACACTCAAACGTACCTGAGTTCTTTGTGGATTCTTTCTCAGTTTCAGTTTCATTTTGTGCCAAAGGGTTTCGATGACGTTTAAGCCTGGGCTACTGGAAGACGAATCCAATACTGCCATGTAATGGTGTTCCAACCATTTTCGGGTGTTTTGGCTTTATGGCTCGATGCTCCATCTTATTGGAAGATAAATGACACCATAGCGTACAATTTTTCAATACTGGGAATTAAGTTATTTTCGGATATATTTTGGTATTTTACAGCCTTAACAGTTACGTTGATGAACTGGGTATTTTCTACGCTCTTTGCGTACATACAACCCCATATCATAAGCCCCGAAGGTAACTTGAGACAGAATGCTTTAAGCAATGAACGCCCTTATTAAACGCCTCTTTATTGTTTCTAATTACTCTGTTTAGATTATCTTCCGTACACACATCAAATTTCGATTCATCACTAAAAGTAATCGAATTTCACTGCTCATGTGTCTATGGTCGCTGTTCTGTACAGCAAACCAAATGGTTTTTTTTTCTGACGTTCCAATAATGGGTTTTCTTTGGCTTAAAATGTTAGATAGTTTTATCCTTATCATATTGAAATATTTGACATTGACAAGTTATTTTCGGGTATCTCTTGGTATTTTACAGCGTTAACAGTTACGTTGATGAGCTGGATATTTTCTACGCTCTTTGAGTACATACAACCCCATATCATCAGCCCCGAAGGAGACTTGAGACAGCATGTTTTAAGCAATGAGCGCCCTTATTAAACGCCTATTTATTGTTTCTAATTACTCTGTTTCGATTATCTTTTGTATACATATCAAATTTCGATTCATCACTAAAAATAATCGAATACCCCCTGCTCACGTGGCTATGGTCGCTGTACACCAAACCAAGTGGTTTTTTTTTCTGACGTTCCAATAATGGTTTTTCTTTGGCTCAAAATGTTACATAGTTTTATCCTTATCATATTGAAATACTTGACATTGATAAAATTACCCAAAAACTGAGGCCACTCTTATGTACCCGCTTTCTGCAAGTTTCGCTGGAAAGAGATAATCCTGCAGCCTCATCATAGATGTTGATAATTGCAAGTCTCTGGCTATTTGTCTAATTTTGTTTCTCCGTCAAAAGACGCTTATTATTAAATCTCTCACTTTTTTTGGGAGTTGCCACACCTCGAGTCATTTTTAAGCAAACTGTTTACTTAAAGATGACAAACACTCTAAGACATGGGTTAACAAAACGCCTTGTTTGCTTAAACGTGAAAACAGCATCCAAAGCTATCTAGATTTTAATTTCGTGATCTAAATTGCATAATATTTTGGCCGAACATTTAATTGTCGGTTTTAGCGCAACAAACATGTTTTATGAAAAACATAAATTGTGATTCTTATTATATTTTATCACCAAAGTGCAGCCAGAATACTGCTGATCCAAAATTTACGAAGAAAATAAATATGATTTGCTGGTAACAGTTTTTGTCAAAACAATTTTTAGATAGAAATTATGAAATGGCCGAACATATAGTTGTTAGGGCTCGTATATAGGTCGAATTATTAGGTGTATTGCTACTAAAAACTGTATATTGTGTAAGTCGGAGGCTTAACTTGCCACTCCACACTGACTTACATCTTTTGTTATATTCAAAATAAATTGTGTCTGGTTGAGTGTGAGGATATCTATTAAAAATTCATTGTAGATTCTCGCTATTTCATAAAATGGTTTCGTGGTATTAAGCTGGATGCGTCTATTACGAAACTTTGCATGGTATTGATGTGAATTATGTGATAGGCGTGGGCGTTTTGGTGGCCCACAGAGAATATGTTCCCATCGCTTATTTATTTTAATGTGCCGGATGGAAAAAAAGCGTAGCTTAGTGTCATAACGATAACCTAATGACATCACATTTTGATTATGTTCTCTGAGCGTCTGATTAAACATATCCGTTATCAATTCCAGCAGCAGCACGAACAGTACCTTGGCCCGGCGTACGACCCATCCCGCGACCTCTCGCCGAATCTGCCTTCGTGCGACTCGTCCATGGGGGACGCAGACCCGAGCATCTCCAGCGGCAGTTCATGCAGCACCCCGTCCAACAACAACCACCACCAGAGCTCCTGCACGTCGGAGCTCTGCCGGCCGACGGACACCTGCAGGACACCGGCGGAGCTATGCACGCCGCACTCCTCCTTCGAGCACCACATACCCAAGCTGGAGCCGCTGCAGACGCCGGGCACGCCGCCCACGCCGCCCTCCAACCCCGACGACCCCACGGTGTGCGCCGGCTGCGGTCTCAAGATCGCGGACCGGTTCTACCTGCAGGCCGTCGACAGAAGGTGGCACGCCGCCTGCCTCCAGTGCTGCCAGTGCAGGAACACCCTGGACGGGGAGATCACCTGCTTCTCGAGGGACGGCAACATCTACTGCAAGAAGGATTACTACCGGTAAGTGCACCGGGATATGGTCAACAGGATTAACTGGAAATGAAAATATAATATTAAAAAATATGTATTAATTTATTAAGAATCGCACATAATAATCTGTTAGTTATTGGAAATTTCGAAAGAGTGAATTCCGGTACAAGATTTACTGAGTACGCATCTGGTTGCGCTACTGGCGGTAAGTGGGGCCGACTAGAAGTCGGTGGAGCGTTTCGTGGAGACGTGGAGCTCCGTGCCGACGGGGTGTCCACGGAGAGGGCCCCCGCGATCCGGACAGCGAACACGCGCTCGCCTCATACAACTGTCAATATACCTCACACAGGCAACTTGTATCTCAGATCTATTGTGTGCTGACATGAAAATTCGAGCGGCGGCAATTTATCCGCCGATAAGTCTCTCTGCCGGAGGTAAATGGCCAAGTCGTGACCATTAGCTTGACCGGCCCGGTTGGGTAATGCACGCTGATGTATGAGCTCCGCACAGGTACTAGATGTTGGTAATTGATTCGCTTGCGCAATTGCTCCGATCGGGGGGACCGAGACACAGCGGAGACGTGAGTTTCGAGCGGTCCGAGATTTATGGGGGCCCCGGCCCCATCGGCTCTCCACGGGGAGATACAATAATAGATTCGCGGAATTATTATTAAACGCAATGTAAATACCTGATGGGAACCGACCGATACCTACGTGTCCGGTACACGGCCTCCTCTCATCCTGAAAGTCTGCGTCCTCATAAACGACCATATAATCACGCGAAAATAAACAATGCCCTGGCCGGCCGAGGCGAAACCGGATCGTCGGATCCATCACGCAAACGTGACCCATATTCTACAGCAATTAACTAAAACCTTTCCTTATAACACACATTCTAGATGACAGAAGAAGATATTGCAGAGCCTTACCTCAATAATGAAAACAATAAAAATGAATCAGTCGCAAAATAAGTTATATGTACTCTTTTGATTACCCCTCCTATGCTTTGTTGAGGATTAGCTTTCACGTAGCTTAGGCACATTTGAACGAAATTTCTGCCGAAAAATTGCTGACATCACAGAAGACTAAGAGGTGTTACTTATTGACAAACAAGTAATCAAACCAAACAAATCCGCACGTTACTATTCAAACAAATCGAAATATAAAGTGACCTAAATTAAATTGATAGGTATGTCGACAGGGGCGTCGACAGCCAAGGCCGTGCCCGGGGTATAGATTCTTACCAGGCCCCCAAAGTAAATGACATAATAGTTTATATCTTCATATTTTGTTAATTTAAAATATATGCAATACAAAACACTGTACGTCGCACTGTACGTAACAAGTCGCACACCCACCAAACCCTATATCATTACAAATGTTGAATAAGGGTCTATTAGAAATGGAAAAATATACCGGGTAATTCATACTGACAAGAATTGCACTTATATTACAATCCGCGATTCTAGGGGCCCCGTGTCCCAAATAGGAATATAGGGGGTGGGGGGAATTCTAGTCTCTTGCACCCCCTACCCTCTCATCGATCAAGTATGTTGAGTAAATTAAAACATATACCTGTTTTTTAAATTGATAATGGAAATGACTAGCTGAATTTGCGGAACTTACTATACCTGTACATAATTTCATTATTATTTTATAAAAATATTAAGATATTTGCAGATGGTCAAGCATGTTGTTAATCTAACTATTAAAATTTCATATACGAATTTGTAATTGTAATTTTAATGTTTTCACAACTATAATTAATCATCAATAATGCGGGCAAAAAATGAATGGTTACTTTAGTACCTTAAAAGGTATAAACGGCAACCGTAAAGCCGCACTAGTCGATGTACATACAAATTACTCCTCCTTAATATGCAGGTTGTAAAGTGTGATATTAATGTATACTCCTAACATTTAAGTAATTACCGTGAATTTATCTTATTCTGAAACATGCAAAATACACCATTTGTTTGATGCTAGAATAATGTGATAATTTAATGACCGCAATGTATTACAGCGTGCATTTTATTTTGAAATATAGGTTGTCATAGTTATGTATATATAATAAGTGAGTTAAGTGGATGTTTTCCACGAGAATAAAATTTATATCACGAGCCCGTTAGGACGAGTGGGCTAATTTATTCGAGTGAAAAACATACTTAACTCACGCGTTTTATACAATATTTTATTTAATTTTGTCGAAAAACGTTTAGAAGTTACACATTTCATGTTTATAACATCAAGTCGGTGAAAAGTCAAATTGACATTTACTGTCACATCAAAATTTTAAGAGGCCGATTGCAGTGCCTTTGTACCAGAAGGGGTTCCAAATAGAGCCCCAAAAGCAGTGGAAAAGTTGGTGTCCACGAAGTTAAAGGTATTCTATCATATCAATGTTGTATGACTTTGATTTTGAATGAATTACAAGTTTTAAATTCACTAGTGGAATCAAGAATTTCACTTGAATTTTATTTCACTTGAAGTTAAACAACTGCTTATGATGTCTGCTAAGAGGTAGTAGTACATAATGTCAGTTTAAGACTTCAGAATTGAATTAAAACAATTATTATTTTAAGCCAGATTTATTAAAAGTTAACCAAATGTCAATTGTAATTATCAATAAAAAAAGTATAGCGAAGAAGAAAAACTGTCATTAGTAAACTGGTATAACTCAAATAAGAGTTTGAGAAGAGTAGGAAATTTGTTTCAAATTACATATCCAGACCGTCCAAGACCAGCTACAATGAGCAGGTTTGTAGACAGGTATAAACATACTGCTTGTATACCATAACATACCATAACACCATTTCACAAACGAAATACGAATAGTTAAAATAAACTATAGCCAATACTTTTGATTCTAAATACATTTGCTATTGATAAAATATGCTTTTTCTTTAAGTTTTTTTTATAATACCTTAAAAGTTGTTGTAGAAGATATAAACTTTAACCACACCGTATAAGAAAACTAAGCTGAAAAGACCATTGTTTTGCAGTTTTGTGTTCATTTTTCATGACAGAAAACACTACCAACAAAATTACTACATATTCATAAACTCCCCTGACGCAAAAACATCGTGAATGGAGAGTACTCTGTTCCATTTTTATTTTTAACTAACTTGACTCTGTTAGGTGAGAGTATTGTTGGCCAACGTAAAAGTCGACAAAGACTTGAAAATATAGGTTATATTTAAAAAAAAAGGTTATATTGGATGACAGTGGGCAATGTTGCCATCAAATTGTGTATCTATTGATACAGAATTTATTTGTTATTTTTATTTTATAAAACCAAATCAGTCAAATTATGATATAAAATATAGTTGATGATTGGTTTACTTAAAAAAAAAACAGTACACTTGAATGATTGCAGCAATAATTTAATTATTTTAATATATGAATTAGGCAACGTTGTTAGAAATCTGACATTTAATATTTTTTTCACTGTCAGATCATTTTTTTTTGTTCATGTGTAAAACTTTATAAAATGAAACCACAGCCTTCTTAGTTAAAACTAAAAATGAACAGAGTTTATGTAATACTTTATTAAATTATTTTACCGGTTTCATGCTATTAAACATTGTATACATTCATAAAAGTTGGCTGCTAATTCGCAGGCAACTGTATAACCATAACTGTATCCTGTATGTAAAATCGGTAAGGTAATATTACCTTGCCGCAATGTGAATTGTCAACAGTTGTCAAGAAACTGAAAACCAATTTTCAGCTGAAATTATTTACAATGAACATACAACAGAAGTTGTGCAGCAAAATACATCTTCACATACGAAGTCATCAGGTTCTAATTTTAATTTTCCAGGAATTGCGATTTCTGGTTTGAAAAATTGTCTAATCAATGTTTATTTTGGCGGCGATAAAAAGCAGTTGTAACCGTGGTGGCACATCAATCCGTAAATTAGAAAGTGAAATCATGATATAATAATTATATAATTAGAATAATAATTAAAAATGTCTTTATTTTCTGAAACCGATAAAATCTTGAACATACCTCGGATGCAATGAATGTGATAACTCATAACATTTATAAGATCCTATGTGTGTTAATAGCTATAATGCAATTAGCAAAAAATATCAAATACTACAATATGACAAATATGACACTAAAAAAAGTCTCCATTCTTTACTATACCGATATAGGTGCTAGTTCGAACCTGAAATCATATATAATATATAAATATGTTTTTCAAGGTTCACAAAAACAGGACGTTTTGCAACTACTGTATCAAAATATGTAAAGTTTGACTTGCGTAAAACGCTGTTCTTTGCATTAAATAAACAAAAGAATATATTTATTTTTGTGAAATCAGTAATAAGAAAGTTTTCCATTTAATAACAACTTACGAGGAAACGCTATTTAATTAATTCAAGTCGTATGTCATTTGTTTTGTAGTTATAATTGGTTTTGGATGATGCACACACTTTTATGAGGAATCAAATTTTCTGAGAAATTACGAATAAAATAGTTTTCCATATGTTGCATACTTATGTGGACTATGTTGCAGTCGGTGCTCAATTTTTCGGGAAATAACATGGGAAATTGGGTTTCCTTAGTGTGCTGCTCCTCTATTCAAACCGTTAAATTAATAATTATAGATTATTATTAATAAAATTAATAGCACCGTTAAATAGATAATTTTGTTTTGCTTCTATAGTATAAAACCAGGGTTGGAGTACATCACGATTAAAAAAATATATTCAAAAATCAATGATTTAAAAAAAATCAAATAATTCATGATTTTTTTGTTGTTTTTTTTCACTTTTGATTCGATCACTCATAATAAATTATTGGTTTACAAAATTTGCAATACTAATATGGGCGTTGTAGTTTAATGAAGTAACTGTTAGTAACTAAGTGTAACCAATAAACATGGTGCAAAAACGTCCCGATTACATTTGAATGGTATTAATATCATTATGACACCTATTAATTTATATAATTATGTTTAAACATTAAAACAAATTGAGTCGTGTATAAAATTTTCTACGTATTGCGGCCATAAATGTATTTTTGGCCGTTAGCACGTAGCTAGGAATATGCCGCGGGCAAAACCACATATTTATGACCTTAACAAATAGATAATTACGTCGGACGGTAAGAATTAAACCTTTGAAGAGTGGTACCTTAGTTTAGATTTTTGTGGCAACTCACAAAAGTTTTTCTCTGATTGGCACATTTTTGAACGTTTCCATTTTATTGATCAAATATTTATCAGAAATTTTGATGACATGTGGGTTAATTTGATCATGATATGCCTACAATTGACACACACAGTAGGTCTTTCTGCTTGCGAATGCGAGCGAAAAGTTGACGCGCGTTACTATTGACAACAAGCGAAAAGTTCGCTTGCGAAAACACCTAGTCGCTTGCGAATAATGCAAAAAGAGACGTTTTCGCAACGATTGTATCATGAAACAATAAATTGTAGGGAATATCTTGTGCTCAATTCGAGCGCAAAGTGCCTTTCTTGCTCTCGGGGAATTGCCAACGGCAACTTTCACCCAAGAGCAACAATGTACCACTTTGAGCTCTTATTAGAAAATAACTGTTTTCGGTTAACACATTCGAAAACACAATTTTATCGCACCTATTCAAGGCGAGAAAGCGGCAATTTGTTGGTCTAGGCAGATATAGTTATTACGTAACCAGTTATGAAAAGTGCGATATTGTTTGATGAGTGTAATATTTGCCTAAACGAGCGAAGCGAGTTTTGCAAATTACAAGAGTCTAAGACTAAGAACATATCCTCGACTAGTGATTCTGTACTAAATTCGGATGTTGTAAACTCCGTGAATGCTGCAATGGGTAGCTTAATACCTGAGAAATCTAGAAATAGATACGCCGTAGCCTACAAAAAGTTTGAAGCATGGTGCGAACTTAACAAAGTAAAAACCATCAATAAAAAGGTAATGTTGGCATATTTTGAGAAAAGATATTAACATTATGCTAGAAATGAAAGAAAATATTTCGGCAGAATCGGGAATCAACTAACTCAACAAATTGTGTTTGTAATAATTTTGTGTTTAATGTTTATAAATCTTAAAATTCTATGGTCATATCTTACCTTATTTACATATTTCGTTTTAAACATGGCCAGTTTTGTAATGTTTTTACGTAACTACTTTAGATAATGGAGTGCACGACAGTCATGAAACTTGAAACAAAATTTGATGTTTCATAACGTCAGAAATTGATGTAAGGTTTGTGTTTTCAAAACGGAATTAAATAATAGTACATTGCAATATAAGTGTGGCAAGGGCTTCATTGCAAAACGTGTATGAAAGTTGCATAGCTCGCAAGCTCGTGCTCCATCATACAAGTTTTGCAATGGCCATTGCCACATGTGTATCGCATAGTGCTTTTTCTATGGTTGGGAACTTATAATTTATCGTAAATGTTATTTTAAATGTTTCAAAAAGTAAATGTCAACGTGACGTTTATCATTATAATTAAGTTAAATGAAATAACGAATCTCAAATGGATCAAGTTCCTAAACGGTTGTTATGTAAATGGCAAATATTTTGTTTATTTTATAAAATAACGGTTTCTGTGATAAGTCAAAATTACGCCCGACCGTTTGATTAGTTTTTGCCAGCTTAACATAGTTATGGAATCTACTAGCAGTGCCAGCGAATACATTCCTTTAGAAATTGTAACTGCAGCAAATAGCATCACTTCTGATCTTCTCCCACGAAAATCGAAGGGCAGGTTTTCTTGCCGCACTAAGTGCTGCAAAGTAACATTTTCAACTTTGTTTTGAATGTTGATATGTTGACATTTCGACACAACCGTAGAAGAAGAAAAAATTACATGTTTGTTAGTTTTGGGTCAGCGGTGATCCTGTGTCAGAATGCAGGAATGAATACAAATTCAATATCATGGAAGATCTGTTCTGTATGCAAATATGTGACTATAACTGACTATATACCTCATAGTTATGAGTTACCGAATATATCGTTAGTTTGAGATGAGGTGTTAATAAAAATCAAGTTGCCGTGAATCATAATATTTTTACACAAAAGTTAAAATGACATAATATTTCTTGCATTCAGTATATAATAAGCGGTCAATATAAATCGATTTGGATCTGATGAGATTCATAAAATCGAAGAATCCGTCACATCCACAAAACCCATTAATACAGTGCGAACAGAATGTTATGTTATAAGACAATTTGATCACTTCTGTTCAGAAAGAAATTATGATATAAAAGAATAAAAGTCGGATGAAGAATTATGTAAAATTTTGGAAGACTGGGCTTACAACATGCGAAAAGTTAATGGTGAAGATTATAAAGAAGGAGTATAGAAAACACTCTGGAATCTCACAGCTAAGCATATTCAACTTACTTATTATAATAAATTCGAAAGAGTTAGAGATCCTTTTAAAAGCGTTATATTTCAAAAAGCAAGAGATGCTCGCAATTCAACGAGGAAAATTTTACAACGCAATTTGGAAAAAGAAAACGCAGTTTGTCGAAGAACAAACAAGAATTATAAATTATTTTAATGGAAATACACCCGATGGTCTACAGCGAAAGTTTTACCATATTGCGTCTGTTGAACTTGCGTGGAGAGGAGGAGAAGCAAGAGCTTGCTTGACAGAATATTTCAAAGAAAAAATAAACAATTACGGTTTGCCAACAGGTCGGATGGAATACAATACAATTTTCTCCAAAATTGCACAAGGAGGTGATTAGAAAATTGCAGATAATAAATGGATTACCCCAAATTAAAACAATATACACATGTGAGCCGTTCGACTTCTAAAGAAAATGTTTTCTAAACGGACACCTAACATTAAAACTAATCGCCTGTTTCTTACAGTAAATAAAGATTGGGAAAAACATGAAAATAGCTATTGGTATAAAAACATGCGCTTGGCATACAATCAGATTAGTAAATGGACAAAAAGTGCTGCTAAAAGCATCGGAATAAATACCAAACTTGTAAAAATAACCAATCATTCCAACAGATCGTCTACAGTTAGTCAGTTAACAAGTACGGGTATTAACGCTGACGAAATTATAAAAATAACTGGACACAACAATATTGCTTCAATTCAAACTTATTTGAATCTAGGTGAAAACCATCATAAAAATCTTATTTCAAATTTAAGAAGTGAATCAATGGAATTCAAAATTCTTCTATCAATAATTCTTCGTCAGTTTCTCTTGATTCATCTAATAATAATGATAATTCCAGTGGTTCAGTAATTTATAATAATTGTACTTTTAATATTACATACCATAAATAAATCAATTTCTTATAAGTCATAATTATGAATTTAATTTAATTTAGGTGATAATAAAAATCAAGTTGCCGTGAATCATAATATGTATACACGAAAGTCAAATTGACCAAATATTTCTTGCATTTACATTTATTATTCGGTATATAGTCCTCCGAATATAACTCGAGCGTCCAAAATAATCTGAATATAGTGACTAATGCTCAATGTGTTCGTTAAAATACGCCTCGTCCTACGGACTCGGCGTATTTCTCTGAACACATTTCGCATACGTCAGCTATATTCAATTATTTTGGACGCTCTTGTTATATTACTTCTGACTATTAAGTGACATTGAAAATTCTTTGGAAACTTCGAAGCTTTTGCGACAGGCCAATATTCCGGCCCTTCGTGATCGCCCGGGCCCCTGCCGTGTGTGGTCACTCGCTTAGTTGGACACTGCTTCGCGGAAATGATCGGCCATCGGCGATCTCGCGACACATGCTCGTGCAGTGCACCACCCGCCGACGCGCGCTGGACCATCCACCATCTTGTCCTAGACCATGATAAATCGGCGGACATGCTGAACAGTAGCCAGCGGATTCTTCACCTCGAGGTCGTCTCTGTTGGACACGCGTAATTCCACGCGATTAGCCGGGTGCCGCAATTAAGCCGCCGTGATTTACGAGCGCCGGCGATATCCTTTGCCACGGTCCCGTTTGCGAGTTTCGATACGAATGTCGAAACTGGAACCCGCAGGTGCTCTCTCATTTGATGGCGAAAAATAAGAGCGAGTAGAAATTGACATTCACTGTAGTGATTTTGAGTAGGTAATTGATCTGAAAATATAGCGTTAATATAATCATACTGTTACAAATTTTAAAGGTAATAATGCAGTTTTTTCAAAATCACGTTGCGAAAACTTGGAAAAATATTATGGCAAAGCATGAGTGCTACTTTAAAAATTTGGGTTTTCAATTATTTTAAAATTAAAGCTTCGCATTCATTACCTGAATTATTCGCGACCCAAGCACACATATTGCTTTTTTAAAGGATATCAGCTATCAAAGTTATTGTCAGTTATCAGTAGGTGTAAATTAGGACATCTACAAACGGCCACACTCTACACACCGAGACTAGATCTCGGCAACTTTCTACAGCAAATAAAATGTACCTATTTAAAATGACATCCCAATGGCAACGATAATTAAAATTACCTTAAGTGGAGTAGTTATAAAATAGGAATTTATGAAGGACGCATATATTTTAAACAATACAAAACAGTGCTGTGTGTAGTTCCCATGATTAGCTTAGAATTCAGAATATTTTCTTAATAATTCGTTTTGTCGCTACTCAGTGATCTCGGTTAACAAACGGCACCAACCGAATTTCCGAAGTCCAAATCGCTGGCATACCGAGGGCCCGGCATTCATATACAGTAGTGAAAGAGAATGACATTTAGGCATTAATAAGCGAGCCTTGGCAATTAATCTCAAACGGGCCGGTTTTCATATTCGAACGGTAGCTCCGCCGGAGACGTCCCCCTCGCCACTTCATGGGGCTAGCCGGGCAATTTCTCTCGTGCCCCGTCCGCATTACTGCACGGAAGGACGCCGATTTATGTCGTGCCAGGGAAAAATGCAACATTACATCACCTCGAGACTGCGATGGTGCTGGCGCGGCGGTGCGATAAAAATCCTCTGAAGACGCTGTGCTCACAGGACGTCTCGTGTCCTGCAGGCAGGTGCGAGAGCGTTCGCATAAAGGAAAGCAAGCGCGCCTTTGAGAGTTAATTGGGTTTCCGCGCGAATAATCGCTATGTTTTGTGGCAAAAAAAAAACGTTGATAACGCTTGCCTTAGCGGATTCTAAAGGTTCGTTTTCAGCGGGGCACAAAAGTTACAAGAGAAAAATGATGTGATTAGTGAGAACCTGTTTTTGCTGTTTTCTTCGCCTCCATAAAACTAACAATTTAATTATGGCTAATGCGTCACAAATTCTACAAAATAAAGAATAATATTATTATGAGTAGATAGGGCGGCACCTGGGCCCGTTTTTTTCCCATAAGAAATAGCATGGGGCCTTCCCCCTCCACTTTCCCTTTTAGGCCACGCCCCTTTGTCGACGTGCAGCCAATGGGAGCGCCCCATTTAGTCACGTGGTGTTGGGTGGGAGACATGAGTTGATAAGGTTTGAGGTTATGCTTAAGGTTTGAGGTTATGTCGCCTTCGGTCTCCAGTCCCCAGACTTGAGGTTATATCTATGGTTTGAGGTTATGATTTGTACAACGGCGTGCCCCAGGGGTGTGGGGTTCGTATGTGGGACCCTGCTATCGCCAAGCACGGGGCACGCCCCCCCGCAAGGCCTACATCCATACGATGCATCCCGCGAACGCCGACTTGAGGTCGCGCGCTGGAGGGTGCCCATGGATATTCGTATGCGGAGCCCGACTGCTATCGGTAACCACGGGGCGCCCCGCGCCCCACATTACTCTCGCGCCGCGGAGACAAACGTGTCGCCTGTTTCCAAAAGCCGCGTCGGCGGCGGAGCCGTGTTTGTTTCAGAGTTTGCGCCACCGAAGGGGGGGGCGGGGGGGGGGGGGGGGGGCTTCCACTGTGGCATGCCGCGTCGCCGCAAGGAAGGAACCCATCTAACGAGCGATAACCGAGAGATAACCGATGATAACCGAGAATACCAACTGTCATACCAACTTAAATCTTTCATAATCCCTGTGATTTGATAATATACGGGTACCGATTGTGAAATAAATTTCGTGTCAATATACGAGGCCGTAAAATATTGAATCGTATGCGAGTGTAAATTCAAGATGGAGTCCGGCGTAACATGTACAGGAGGATCGGGGTAACAACGTGTACCGAGAGTTCAAAAATAAATTAAATATTATATTAAGGTAAACGGGTAAAACGTACATAGTCTAATTGTATTTCTCGATAAGTATGGAATAGATGTCGGGGGTGTGTAAGATAATAAAATAATATTAACTCTAGGTGACACTAGAATGTTTAAAAATCCATTTAGTTATTAATTCATTTGTTAATGCCTGGCGAAAAGGTGTAGGGGTTTTTATCAGTTAAAAATTGTAAGTCTGGCGATAAAACTTCTGCGGTTTTATTTAAACAAGGATGTGTATATTTTCACACACATAGGTAAATATCAGCATTAATTAACTACGAGCGATCACCGGCAGATGCCCAGTATGCATGACACACCCGACAAACAAGCCATGATGAACCAAATAAGAAGAGGAAAGTGGAGGAACACCTAGCACCTATTTTAAAAACACATATTTGGCTTGGTACAGAAACTTAGAGTAGATGTGACGATGATCTAAAGATACCTGTAATTTCCGTATCAGTCGTGTGTCACAAAGGCTACAACAGATGGCGCTCCAAACGTCAAATTAAAACTTACGAGCCGTGAACCAAGGTGTGCACTCACGTCGCTGCATCCCTAACAAAAGCCTCCGCAAGGTTCGGCTCCTCCTATCTCCTATCTCCGCAATCCCCCCTTCCCCCTCCCCCAACCGGCTAACCATTCTTATTAGTATGGCACGAATTAATTTTAATTACGAAATGTGGCAATTTAGCGCTAATTAATTTGAATTATCTGAATCATCGTATGTTGTCGGTGGTTGTCGTCATCGGTGTCGCGCGAGTTTTGAATTATTTGATTATTATATATTAATTACATTAAATATTTTTACTGAATTAGAGTCCATTCATTTTCGGTGTGTTTACAAAGCGAGAGATTAGCGCAGTGCGTCAACTGATAAGAACCGTTTTAAACGTTTGTATTAAATATATATTCTTACAACGGAAGAGTGGAAGAGCAACGAATGGCACACAAATGTGCGTTTTTTATCAACTAAAAATTGTCCTTTTTCAAACAAACAAAAATAATAAGAGGGAAAAATTTGATAACAGGTTCTACAAACGCAACAATTGGTCGCATCATAAATGAGGATTGAGTAACCATACTTTTGATTGACATTTGAAGTAACTTAACCTCAATATCATTTTACATTAGTTTTCAACCAAATCATTTTCAGTGTTGCCATGTGTAAATTACGCTGTTGGCGATTTGTTGTTTTATTAATTAACTGAGCATAAATTAAATTGATTGAAATTGAAACGCACATGCCCAACAACAAGGACATTATCATACAACTGATAAACAACAACTTCACTCTTAAAACAAACAATAAAGAATCTAAAAATAGACTCCAGGAACTGATGGGCAAACATCTCATCAAAACACCCCGAACCCAACAACAGCTAACTACCACACCGAACTCACAACGCACATACACCGAATCACACTACATAATCCTCTGAAGTTGAAAAGGAAACCCCAGACGATGAAGATATTGGCAAACAACTCACTAACAAGAAATACACTTATAGATACTGCAAACGCATCATAGCAAGAGCAACAGACATACCAACATCGATGATAAGAATTATAACTGGAGACATCGACTCGTTCGAAAGAATGACACATGACGGGGGACTGTATTACCTAAATAGGTTCTACAGGTTCATACCAAGACCCCCCCCCAAACCAAACCAAACCAATACCACAAGCATGCAGCAAGTGCTCCGCATACGATCACACAACCGAGGAATGCAGGAAAGGAAAAACATTCACCAAGTGTCAAGGACTACATGACGCAACTAAATGCGATTCGCCACAGCCACCGAAATAAAATGCCTGCAACGCAGAGAACCACGCAGCGTGGTCACCCAGATGCCCAAAGAGACCGACAACACTCATAGAAGGCACCCCCAACATAATTATCAAACACATAAATAAAAAAATCTACAGAATTGCCAAAGTCAACCACTCATAACAATAGAATCCATAACCCACTGACTATACACGACCATATCATTATCACATACAAGCATGACATAAATAACACACAGAACACTAACAGAGAAGAGATTCTCAAAAAGCTCCGCAAACGCTTTATAATTGACTATGACATTGACACACAGGCTGTATTTCCCGGATACAGAATGTATACAACCATGTTCGACAAACAAGCACCAGATAGCGTACCCCCGACAGAACCCTCAAATCATACCACACAAGCCATTATGCATGCACAGAACGACCGACTGACCTTCATATACGCAAACATCAACTGCTACAGTAACAAACGGACACTAATAAATAACTACATAGAGAATAACAACATTCAAGGTTGCCTTTTCGCAGAAACAAAGACCAAAACTGGGAAATCATACAAAAATAAGGACACATCAACATCAATTGCACGCGGAGGACCCCTTTTACAGGTATCCTCCACACCACACGTAGAGCCAACCCGCCAGTACTGAACAACCTCACAAAATGATTGCCTCTACTTTGCGATCCCATTTGACAATTACAAACTTCACATCTTTCTGATATACATTTAACCACACTCACCGAGTGTGGTCCATGATCGAACAGAACATCGCCATAAAAGCACCCCATGAATAGATATTCGATTATCATTGGTGACTTTAATCTAAACCCCTAGAAGAGACGTCAACTATAAACGTTCATAAATAACTCTGACTTCAGAAGACAATACACACACACAACCAACACTCATCATGCCCAACAATAATGACACAACCCCAGGTATACTACATGCATACTGACAATCTAACAAATAATATAACATACATCAAAGTAACACCAGACCGTTGCTCAGATAACTTGGCTATTAAATTTACATTTCAACTAGACCGACCACGAACTGCCGAAACAATCAAGACAAAATTCATTCTCAAACTCACAAATACAAAAGCAGTAAATACATTCATGCTGACATACCTGAACGAAATCGAAAGAGAAGACATTGAACTACATCACCTAACGGAATTTTAGACAAAACTCACTAGCTCTATAATAAAACATAGCCCCTAAACAAAACGAAACATTTTACAAACACAAAGTACCTAAGTACATACTTACACTAATCAAGTACGAGTGACAAACGTGCCGAAAATACACTCTGACAAGGGGGCAGAAACACAAAAACAATATTGAATAGACTAAACAAAACCATACAGACAATGACACGGCAATAAAAGGCACATTCATGGTTCGAAGTATGCAAATAAATTGAGAGAGACCGAGGAACAACCTATTGGACTAAAATTAAACGACAGACAAAATACAAAAAGACGTCACGTACAGCTACACTCCAACAAGATATTAAAAAAACATACGACAGACGAACATAAGGCATACGCCTTCGCAAACCACCTCACATCTGCTTTCACCCCCATCGACGACCATACATATAACAACGATAACCCCACAAACGTGAACGACTGGTACGATAGACATTGTAACCAAAACACAGTGGGATAGGTATCCTCCATACCGCACGTAGAGCCAACCCGCCAGTACCGAACAACCCACAAAATGATTGCCTCTACTTTACGATCCCATTTGACAATGACAAACTTCACATCTTTCTGATATACATTTCAACCACACACACCAATCGAACAGAACATCGCCATAAAAGCACCCCAATGAATAGATATTCGATTATCATTGGTGACTTTAACCTACACCCCTAGAAGAGACGTCAACTACAAACATTCATAAATAACTCTGACTTCAGAAGACAATACACACACAACCAACACTCATCATGCCCAACAATAATGACACCACCCCGGATATACTACATACATACTGACAATCCAACAAATAATATAAGAGACATCGAAGTAACACCATACCTTTGCTCAGATCACTTGGCTGTTAAATTTACATTTAAACTAGACCGAACACCAACTGCCGAAACAATCAAGACAAAAATCAATCTCAAACTCACAAATACAAAGGCAGCAAATACATTCATGCCGACATACTTGAACGAAATCGAAAGAGAAGACATAGAACTACATCGCCTAACGGAATTTCAGACAAAACTCACCAACTCTATAATAAAACATAGCCCCCAAACAAACGGAACATTTTACAAACACAGACTACCTAAGTACATACTTACACTAATCAAGTACAAGTGACAAACGTGCAGAGAATACATTCTGACAGGAGGCAGAAACACAAAAACAATAATGAATAGACTAAACAAAACCATACAGACAATGACACGGCAATAAAAGTCACATAAATGGCTCAAGTATACAAAGAAATTGAGAGAGGCCGAGGAACAACCTATTGGACTAACATTAAACGACAGACAAAATACAAAAAGACATCACGTACACCTACACTCCTACAAGATATTAAAAAGACATACGACAGACGAACATACGGCATACGCCTTCGCAAACCACTCCACATCTGCTTTCACCCCCATCGGCGCCCCTACATATATCAACGATAACTCCACAAACGTGAACGACTGGTACGACAGACATTTTAACCAAAACACAGACAATAAGGAACCGCCAAACATAACAGAAGACGAATACTATGACATACTAGATACAGGTAAAACACCGCCCCGGACAAGATCTTACCACAAAACAACTTCTTCGAAGCCTATCATACGAAATACATAAACACATAATATCTATTATTTCATGATAAAATAACTTCATATTTAAACAGACTTAAATCATACTAGTTGCTGATTAAAATATTCTTAAAATGTAGTAACGTATGAGACGCTGTGTTACACATGTGAGACGCTGTGAGACAGCTATAAGACACCTCTGAGACAGCTGTGAGACACCTGTGAGACAGCTGTGAGACACCTGTGAGATACCCGTGAGACACCTGTTGGTGGTGGTGGTGCTGTTGCTGGTGTGGAGGTGGTGGTGGTGCTGTTGCTGGTGTGGAGGTGGTGGCGGTGCTGTTGTTGGTGTGGAGGTGGTGCTGGTGATGGTGCTGATGCTGGTGATGGTGGTGATGGTGGTGCTGGAGTGGAGGTGTTTTTATTTTTTATCTTGTACTTTTGACATATTGTATGTATATTTAAATATTATTGTACATATTTTTAATGATTTTTCTTTATTTAATATGTTGTCCTCTCTATGCACTATGGAGGGGGTGAATAAAATAAAGTTTTTTACATTGTATTATTATTTTTATTACCATATAAAATATTCATTACATAGTTGTACAGTACTTTAACATTTGTATAGTACAAGCTACATTCTGATAGTATAACGGATATTACCATATAAAATATCCATTACATACTCGTGACGGAGGGGCAGAGGGGGTGGTGGTGTTGGTGATGGCAGCGGGGCGGATTGGCTGGTATATGTTGGGGGCAGCAGAGGGGCGGCGGGGCGGTGTGGCTTCGGGAGGGGCGGAGGGGCTGGTTGGGCTTCGGGAGGGGCGGGGGGGCGGTTGATGTTGGCGGTAGCGGAGGGGCTTCAGGAGGGGCTGGTGATGTTGATGGTGGTGAAAGGGCGGTGGGGCTTCGGATGGGTACTGCGGTGCTTCGGGAGGGTACGGAGGGGCTTCGGGAGGGTCCACATACTAACGCCCTAATTGTAAGCGCTTACAATTAGGGCGCTAGTATGTGGACCCTCCCGAAGCCCCTCCGTACCCTCCCGAAGCACCGCAGTACCCATCCGAAGCCCCACCGCCCTTTCACCACCATCAACATCACCAGCCCCTCCTGAAGCCCCTCCGCTACCGCCAACATCAACCGCCCCCCCGCCCCTCCCGAAGCCCAACCAGCCCCTCCGCCCCTCCCGAAGCCACACCGCCCCGCCGCCCCTCTGCTGCCCCCAACATATACCAGCCAATCCGCCCCGCTGCCATCACCAACACCACCACCCCCTCTGCCCCTCCGTCACGAGTATGTAATGGATATTTTATATGGTAATATCCGTTATACTATCAGAATGTAGCTTGTACTATACAAATGTTAAAGTACTGTACAACTATGTAATGAATATTTTATATGGTAATAAAAATAATAATACAATGTAAAAAACTTTATTTTATTCACCCCCTCCATAGTGCATAGAGAGGACAACATATTAAATAAAGAAAAATCATTAAAAATATGTACAATAATATTTAAATATACATACAATATGTCAAAAGTACAAGATAAAAAATAAAAACACCTCCACTCCAGCACCACCATCACCACCATCACCAGCATCAGCACCATCACCAGCACCACCTCCACACCAACAACAGCACCGCCACCACCTCCACACCAGCAACAGCACCACCACCACCTCCACACCAGCAACAGCACCACCACCACCAACAGGTGTCTCACGGGTATCTCACAGGTGTCTCACAGCTGTCTCACAGGTGTCTCACAGCTGTCTCAGAGGTGTCTTATAGCTGTCTCACAGCGTCTCACATGTGTAACACAGCGTCTCATACGTTACTACATTTTAAGAATATTTTAATCAGCAACTAGTATGATTTAAGTCTGTTTAAATATGAAGTTATTTTATCATGAAATAATAGATATTATGTGTTTATGTATTTCGTATGATAGGCTTCGAAGAAGTTGTTTTGTGGTAAGATCTTGTCCGGGGCGGTGTTTTACCTGTATCTAGTATGTCATAGTATTCGTCTTCTGTTATGTTTGGCGGTTCCTTATTGTCTGTGTTTTGGTTAAAATGTCTGTCGTACCAGTCGTTCACGTTTGTGGAGTTATCGTTGATATATGTAGGGGCGCCGATGGGGGTGAAAGCAGATGTGGAGTGGTTTGCGAAGGCGTATGCCGTATGTTCGTCTGTCGTATGTCTTTTTAATATCTTGTAGGAGTGTAGGTGTACGTGATGTCTTTTTGTATTTTGTCTGTCGTTTAATGTTAGTCCAATAGGTTGTTCCTCGGCCTCTCTCAATTTCTTTGTATACTTGAGCCATTTATGTGACTTTTATTGCCGTGTCATTGTCTGTATGGTTTTGTTTAGTCTATTCATTATTGTTTTTGTGTTTCTGCCTCCTGTCAGAATGTATTCTCTGCACGTTTGTCACTTGTACTTGATTAGTGTAAGTATGTACTTAGGTAGTCTGTGTTTGTAAAATGTTCCGTTTGTTTGGGGGCTATGTTTTATTATAGAGTTGGTGAGTTTTGTCTGAAATTCCGTTAGGCGATGTAGTTCTATGTCTTCTCTTTCGATTTCGTTCAAGTATGTCGGCATGAATGTATTTGCTGCCTTTGTATTTGTGAGTTTGAGATTGATTTTTGTCTTGATTGTTTCGGCAGTTGGTGTTCGGTCTAGTTTAAATGTAAATTTAACAGCCAAGTGATCTGAGCAAAGGTATGGTGTTACTTCGATGTCTCTTATATTATTTGTTGGATTGTCAGTATGTATGTAGTATATCCGGGGTGGTGTCATTATTGTTGGGCATGATGAGTGTTGGTTGTGTGTGTATTGTCTTCTGAAGTCAGAGTTATTTATGAATGTTTGTAGTTGACGTCTCTTCTAGGGGTGTAGGTTAAAGTCACCAATGATAATCGAATATCTATTCATTGGGGTGCTTTTATGGCGATGTTCTGTTCGATTGGTGTGTGTGGTTGAAATGTATATCAGAAAGATGTGAAGTTTGTCATTGTCAAATGGGATCGTAAAGTAGAGGCAATCATTTTGTGGGTTGTTCGGTACTGGCGGGTTGGCTCTACGTGCGGTATGGAGGATACCTATCCCACTGTGTTTTGGTTACAATGTCTATCGTACCAGTCGTTCACGTTTGTGGGGTTATCGTTGTTATATGTATGGTCGTCGATGGGGGTGAAAGCAGATGTGAGGTGGTTTGCGAAGGCGTATGCCTTATGTTCGTCTGTCGTATGTTTTTTTAATATCTTGTTGGAGTGTAGCTGTACGTGACGTCTTTTTGTATTTTGTCTGTCGTTTAATTTTAGTCCAATAGGTTGTTCCTCGGTCTCTCTCAATTTATTTGCATACTTCGAACCATGAATGTGCCTTTTATTGCCGTGTCATTGTCTGTATGGTTTTGTTTAGTCTATTCAATATTGTTTTTGTGTTTCTGCCCCCTTGTCAGAGTGTATTTTCGGCACGTTTGTCACTCGTACTTGATTAGTGTAAGTATGTACTTAGGTACTTTGTGTTTGTAAAATGTTTCGTTTTGTTTAGGGGCTATGTTTTATTATAGAGCTAGTGAGTTTTGTCTAAAATTCCGTTAGGTGATGTAGTTCAATGTCTTCTCTTTCGATTTCGTTCAGGTATGTCAGCATGAATGTATTTACTGCTTTTGTATTTGTGAGTTTGAGAATGAATTTTGTCTTGATTGTTTCGGCAGTTCGTGGTCGGTCTAGTTGAAATGTAAATTTAATAGCCAAGTTATCTGAGCAACGGTCTGGTGTTACTTTGATGTATGTTATATTATTTGTTAGATTGTCAGTATGCATGTAGTATACCTGGGGTTGTGTCATTATTGTTGGGCATGATGAGTGTTGGTTGTGTGTGTGTATTGTCTTCTGAAGTCAGAGTTATTTATGAACGTTTATAGTTGACGTCTCTTCTAGGGGTTTAGATTAAAGTCACCAATGATAATCGAATATCTATTCATGGGGTGCTTTTATGGCGATGTTCTGTTCGATCATGGACCACACTCGGTGAGTGTGGTTAAATGTATATCAGAAAGATGTGAAGTTTGTAATTGTCAAATGGGATCGCAAAGTAGAGGCAATCATTTTGTGAGGTTGTTCAGTACTGGCGGGTTGGCTCTACGTGTGGTGTGGAGGATACCTGTAAAAGGGGTCCTCCGCGTGCAATTGATGTTGATGTGTCCTTATTTTTGTATGATTTCCCAGTTTTGGTCTTTGTTTCTGCGAAAAGGCAACCTTGAATGTTGTTATTCTCTATGTAGTTATTTATTAGTGTCCGTTTGTTACTGTAGCAGTTGATGTTTGCGTATATGAAGGTCAGTCGGTCGTTCTGTGCATGCATAATGGCTTGTGTGGTATGATTTGAGGGTTCTGTCGGGGGTACGCTATCTGGTGCTTGTTTGTCGAACATGGTTGTATACATTCTGTATCCGGGAAATACAGCCTGTGTGTCAATGTCATAGTCAATTATAAAGCGTTTGCGGAGCTTTTTGAGAATCTCTTCTCTGTTAGTGTTCTGTGTGTTATTTATGTCATGCTTGTATGTGATAATGATATGGTCGTGTATAGTCAGTGGGTTATGGATTCTATTGTTATGAGTGGTTGACTTTGGCAATTCTGTAGATTTTTTTATTTATGTGTTTGATAATTATGTTGGGGGTGCCTTCTATGAGTGTTGTCGGTCTCTTTGGGCATCTGGGTGACCACGCTGCGTGGTTCTCTGCGTTGCAGGCATTTTATTTCGGTGGCTGTGGCGAATCGCATTTAGTTGCGTCATGTAGTCCTTGACACTTGGTGAATGTTTTTCCTTTCCTGCATTCCTCGGTTGTGTGATCGTATGCGGAGCACTTGCTGCATGCTTGTGGTATTGGTTTGGTTTGGTTTGGGGGGGGGTCTTGGTATGAACCTGTAGAACCTATTTAGGTAATACAGTCCCCCGTCATGTGTCATTCTTTCGAACGAGTCGATGTCTCCAGTTATAATTCTTATCATCGATGTTGGTATGTCTGTTGCTCTTGCTATGATGCGTTTGCAGTATCTATAAGTGTATTTCTTGTTAGTGAGTTGTTTGCCAATATCTTCATCGTCTGGGGTTTCCTTTTCAACTTCAGAGGATTATGTAGTGTGATTCGGTGTATGTGCGTTGTGAGTTCGGTGTGGTAGTTAGCTGTTGTTGGGTTCGGGGTGTTTTGATGAGATGTTTGCCCATCAGTTCCTGGAGTCTATTTTTAGATTCTTTATTGTTTGTTTTAAGAGTGAAGTTGTTGTTTATCAGTTGTATGATAATGTCCTTGTTGTTGGGCATGTGCGTTTCAATTTCAATCAATTTAATTTATGCTCAGTTAATTAATAAAACAACAAATCGCCAACAGCGTAATTTACACATGGCAACACTGAAAATGATTTGGTTGAAAACTAATGTAAAATGATATTGAGGTTAAGTTACTTCAAATGTCAATCAAAAGTATGGTTACTCAATCCTCATTTATGATGCGACCAATTGTTGCGTTTGTAGAACCTGTTATCAAATTTTTCCCTCTTATTATTTTTGTTTGTTTGAAAAAGGACAATTTTTAGTTGATAAAAAACGCACATTTGTGTGCCATTCGTTGCTCTTCCACTCTTCCGTTGTAAGAATATATATTTAATACAAACGTTTAAAACGGTTCTTATCAGTTGACGCACTGCGCTAATCTCTCGCTTTGTAAACACACCGAAAATGAATGGACTCTAATTCAGTAAAAATATTTAATGTAATTAATATATAATAATCAAATAATTCAAAACTCGCGCGACACCGATGACGACAACCACCGACAACATACGATGATTCAGATAATTCAAATTAATTAGCGCTAAATTGCCACATTTCGTAATTAAAATTAATTCGTGCCATACTAATAAGAATGGTTAGCCGGTTGGGGGAGGGGGAAGGGGGGATTGCGGAGATAGGAGGAGCCGAACCTTGCGGAGGCTTTTGTTAGGGATGCAGCGACGTGAGTGCACACCTTGGTTCACGGCTCGTAAGTTTTAATTTGACGTTTGGAGCGCCATCTGTTGTAGCCTTTGTGACACACGACTGATACGGAAATTACAGGTATCTTTAGATCATCGTCACATCTACTCTAAGTTTCTGTACCAAGCCAAATATGTGTTTTTAAAATAGGTGCTAGGTGTTCCTCCACTTTCCTCTTCTTATTTGGTTCATCATGGCTTGTTTGTCGGGTGTGTCATGCATACTGGGCATCTGCCGGTGATCGCTCGTAGTTAATTAATGCTGATATTTACCTATGTGTGTGAAAATATACACATCCTTGTTTAAATAAAACCGCAGAAGTTTTATCGCCAGACTTACAATTTTTAACTGATAAAAACCCCTACACCTTTTCGCCAGGCATTAACAAATGAATTAATAACTAAATGGATTTTTAAACATTCTAGTGTCACCTAGAGTTAATATTATTTTATTATCTTACACACCCCCGACATCTATTCCATACTTATCGAGAAATACAATTAGACTATGTACGTTTTACCCGTTTACCTTAATATAATATTTAATTTATTTTTGAACTCTCGGTACACGTTGTTACCCCGATCCTCCTGTACATGTTACGCCGGACTCCATCTTGAATTTACACTCGCATACGATTCAATATTTTACGGCCTCGTATATTGACACGAAATTTATTTCACAATCGGTACCCGTATATTATCAAATCACAGGGATTATGAAAGATTTAAGTTGGTATGACAGTTGGTATTCTCGGTTATCATCGGTTATCTCTCGGTTATCGCTCGTTAGATGGGTTCCTTCCTTGCGGCGACGCGGCATGCCACAGTGGAAGCCCCCCCCCCCCCCCCCCGCCCCCCCCTTCGGTGGCGCAAACTCTGAAACAAACACGGCTCCGCCGCCGACGCGGCTTTTGGAAACAGGCGACACGTTTGTCTCCGCGGCGCGAGAGTAATGTGGGGCGCGGGGCGCCCCGTGGTTACCGATAGCAGTCGGGCTCCGCATACGAATATCCATGGGCACCCTCCAGCGCGCGACCTCAAGTCGGCGTTCGCGGGATGCATCGTATGGATGTAGGCCTTGCGGGGGGGCGTGCCCCGTGCTTGGCGATAGCAGGGTCCCACATACGAACCCCACACCCCTGGGGCACGCCGTTGTACAAATCATAACCTCAAACCATAGATATAACCTCAAGTCTGGGGACTGGAGACCGAAGGCGACATAACCTCAAACCTTAAGCATAACCTCAAACCTTATCAACTCATGTCTCCCACCCAACACCACGTGACTAAATGGGGCGCTCCCATTGGCTGCACGTCGACAAAGGGGCGTGGCCTAAAAGGGAAAGTGGAGGGGGAAGGCCCCATGCTATTTCTTATGGGAAAAAAACGGGCCCAGGTGCCGCCCTATCTACTATTATGAGTGAACATACCAGAAACATACCACAAATAATAGTATTGTTACTATTAAGCATACAAAAGATATTATAATTGCAGTATTAGTAAAATACATTATTAGATAAGGCATAAAATTAATGACAAACAAGTTGCTACACCTTAATAGTGTTTTATAATACAAGTCCAGAAATACCATTAATGCGCGTTCGTCGTGTTTAAGAGTTTAAGTATTATACGATATTTTTATTATACAGGGTGTCCTAAATAGATTAGGATTGCATGGGTATCTTTCTTATTCTTAAAGCTAGAGATCTGGTTAAATGGGCAATATTGTGTAGTTTTATATGCTGGTTCAGATTATGTTGAAAAAGTATCGAAAGTCCGAGCAATCTAGAGTTATTCTAAATAAAAAACTAATATTCGCGATTTTCTAAAAATTCCGATATATTCGTAATTATTAAAGATACGGAAAAAAGTTTAAAATGAAAGTTACTTGGTTTGATCGCACAAACTTGAAAATCAAGTCAAAATAAAAGCCAAGATGGGGGTTTCCGAGATATTAATAGCAACTTTCTTATTTTAAATGGCCGCCATAAGTAGAGTACCGGGGGGAGTTCTGGCCAATTTTCCCATAAGGATTAACATAGGGGGTCTAAAAGTACTTTTCAGTCATTTTGTTTTTTCAAGTCGTCGAGATGGAAGAGCTGTATCAGTACCTGTAGCACCTGTATGCAATTCAACATACACGACAACTGCTCAATATACTTGACCCATAGACAACCCGTTGTACAAATACGGCTCTTCCATCTCGACGACTTATTATGGAAAAAATAAAAATCTGTAATGGCTCACTTATTATGGAATAAATAAAAATCTGAAATGCTCACTTATTATGGAACAGAGGTAGTATTTAATATTTACATTTGTTTTAAACATTATTTATAGAATCAAAATTAAAAATGTCGATTTAGACGTGTAAAAATCAAATAAGGCGGCTATTTTAAATAAGAAAGTTGCTATTAATATCTCGGAAACCGCCATGTTGACTTTTGTTTTAACTTGATGCTTAAGTTTGTGCGATCGAATAAAGTAACTTTTATTTGAAACTTATTTCCACATCTTTAACAATTATGGAAATATCGGAGTTTTTAGAAAATCACGTTTTTTAGTATACTTTCTAAACTACTCGGACTTTTGAAAATATTCCAACGTAATCTGAACCATCATACAAAACTGCATAACATTGCCCATTTAACCAGGTCTCTAGCTTTCAAAATAAGAAAGATACCCATACAATCCTACTCTATTTAGGACACCCTGTATACACTAGTATAGTGTTTTTACTTGAAATTGAAAATGTACCTACGACGGGTGTTTATTGCGGTTCATTGTGCGAACGGAATTTTATGACGGGTAATGGGAAGAGAACAGAGTCCAGAGCCTCTTCGCAGCACGCCATACAATGGATAACCCTTGACCGTAATAAACCCTGATTGCAGGTACATTTTCAATTTCAATTGAAAACATTGCCAAACCTAACCTAACCTAACCTAACCTATGAGGAATTTAGAGAAAATTTAAAATTTAGAAAAATTTAGATTCAATTTACAAAGTAGCGCATTGATGTTATTTATAATCGTTAACATGAATAAGGTTAGCATTTATTGCATCAATGTCATCTGCTGTTGACTAAATCATCAACTAAATTCGGAAAGTCGAAACTACTAGTTTCCTTATAAGCAATAATAACGAGTTCGATGCTTCTGGTTTCCGGATTTTCTGCAGTAGTTAGTGTACATTTAATATTTACTTAATAAAAATTATTTCTGCCTGACACATTGTTGATCACAGTGGGTCAATAAATATGTTGTTACCTGGCAACTTTTACCTGGCAACTTTTAAACACGCCGAAATTTTGCACGCAAATTACTTTGATAAACAGATTATGACGCAGGTATGATGATATGACGATGTTTATTGGGTTTATTTGGTTTTACAGAAAACTTTAAAAACGTCCTAGGAAACGTGAAAACCCCTCAAACGACGTTTAAGACTAATGACGACTTAAGAAACGTGAACAAGTTTCAGAAACGTAGACGTGTTCAGAGAAGTAGAGAAGAAAATAAACATCGTTTGAGAGGGTTCTCACGTGTTCTAGATAAACCTCGAAAACCAAATAAACGTCGTTTGAGAGGTTTCACGTTTTTGAGAGACGTTTTTCACATTTTGTGGAAAACTAAATGTTCGAGGGGTTTTTACGTTTCCTGCCACGTTTTTCACGTTTTTTTTACACGTTTTTTTGCGTTCTCTGGAAAACCATATAAACCAAATAAACGTAGTTTGAAAGGTTTTCACGTTTTTTGGAGACGTTTTTCACGTTTTCTGGAAAACCAAAGGTTCGAGGGGTTGTCAGGTATCCTGCCACGTTTTTCGCGTTTTTTTTGAGATTTTTTTCACGTTTTCTGGAAAACCAAATAAACCAAATAAATGCAGTTTGAAAGTTTTCACGTTTTTGGGCGACGTTTTTCACGTTTTCCGGAAAACCAAATGTTCGTAGGGTTTTCACGTGTCCTGCCACGTTTTTGACGTTTTCTGGAAAACCAACTAAACCAAATAAACGTAGTTTGAGAGGATTTCGCGTTTTTGGGAGACGTTTTTCACGTTTTCCGGTAAACCAAATACACGTCGTCTGAAAGGTTTTCACATTTCCTGCCACATTTCCCGTGAATACGTAGGCAGCCAAATGTACAAAAGAGGAGGGGTGGAATCTCTTGTAAGAAAATCGCGGCCAGTTTGGTATATACCTACTGAAATATAAAAAAAATATGCCCTGGTTTTGTTGATTCGGCGGTCGTTGCGTCTTTGCCTGGCTGCACCGTTTCTTGTCCCGTTGCTCTGTGGAACTCTGAGAGACGCTCAACGTTCACGGGCCGGGAACACGTGGGGAATGGTGGGTTTAGGCGGCGTAACGGCTGTAAATGTAATGTATTTTATAAACGAATTTGAATTGGGTTAAATGTTTCAATTCATAAATTAAGATGTTTAGCTTGAAAAAGGTTTTTACCTGTTTCATTGAAATATTTTAATTTTGATTTTTTGGAAAAAAAGGGGGTTGGAAGACAATAGACTGATAGACAGATATGTCACAATGAGGGCGATGCTTCCTAATGATTGAGAAACAAAAGAAGGATTAACACAAACATGGTGGGTGGACCCGAAAGTTCATTTTGTGGCTGATCTCTTGGACTAGTCGGCACACTGATAACTAACTATCCCTCGGGATATTGAGACAATGGTCTCATCGGGGATCCCCAAAAATCCCGAATCTATCGGCTGAGTACCAAATCCACGGAAACTCCTCGTGAATTTCTTGCGCGCTGTCTGGAGAACCACAATTAATTGAATTCGCCTAGTCGCGCGCGCCCAGATGGTCTTCGTATCGCGTTTTAAAAATAGAATTTACTTATATCTATGGTGCAAGCGCATGGCCTGGCACAATGGACATGCGTTGCCCATCTAGGACAAATGTGACACGTTAATAAAACTTTGTTGAATAATTATGAACAAATTATGAAGTCGGGATAAAAACTTTTGTATATCACATGTCCAGAAACTGTACATCTGCAAGTCCTCGGCCAACGTCATGGCTTACAATACATGCTCATACTAGTGATTAATCTTACACGATAGGAGTTCAGAAACCAAACTAACAATCAAAATACTCGGTCTTGAACCACTGACCATGCATGACTATGTTTATTTGCTCTATTTTGGAAAGTTGTACTTTTATGTTATTTTAAATTGTATTTATTTAATGTGTATATGTTTTTATCTTAAATTTGTGTACTGTTTTTTATACCGATTAATGTAAAATGACACAATTTTCTATATTTGCTTATGTATGAATATGTATATGTAAATACATAGGAAATAAAGATATCTATCTATCTACTTGCAAAAGTGCAGTTTTTGACTAATGATATAAATAACTATTATCGACTAACATTAGAATGCTATGATTATTGAATGCCAAAATCGTTAGTACTATTTCACTTTATGGCATAATGTTTGCTGTGTCATAAAGTGAAAGATAAAAACTTTATGGCACAGCGAATATTGTGCCATACAGTGATAATATTGTGCCTTGAAGTCATCTTGTTAATGTTAACGAACTTGAATAATTTTGAAAATTGGATTTTTTGTAAAACTATAAATTAATGTATGAAAATCATTTATGACGTAGGATTATGACATTTGTGAAATTATCGTAAATTGTAATATTGCTAAAATTCACTCATACAATAATCCCTTTAATATAAACTCAAGATTACTTAAACTACAATTACTTCACAACAAAATAGTTTAACGTAGAAAATGAGCTTCTGGTATTTGGCGATTTTCACTGTTTTTCTATCAAGTTGGCTAACCTGCGTCGAATGCTAAACATCATATGTGATAAAAATTCTCGGAAATATTAAAAAATAAAATAAAAAGTAATTCGTTCTCCTATGTGCAGTCTTTGTTTGGTGGAATTCCTGCCTAAGCTTTATACAATCGCCCACATTTGAATCGCAACCAAAAGCCATAAACCAAAGCGAATTGTCGATAAGGCGGTCTTAAAAAAACCGAGTTGAACTTCGAATGTGGGCGATTGTACATATAACTTTTTGGTTATGGAAGGTCAACAAGTGTCTAACGACTTTCTTTGCGAAAGTCACTAAGGAAATTAAAAAATGTAAATACATATAGTTTTTCGTGTACTTCATTGAGAAGAACGTCTTTTTCTACTAGAGTTTGGAAAATTTTAACATTTGAATACTAATTTGAGTTAGGAAAAGTGGAACATTTCCTAACAAGTGCGGAAATAATATTTCAACATTAAAATACTAATTTTTGTTTTGAAAAGTGGAATATTTCCTAATAAATGCGGAAATAATATTTCAACATTAAAATTTATTAATCAATTTGTTGAAATTATGGATGTTATTTTTTATCATTATTATAAATCTTAACAGAAACATTTTCACAATTCGTGAATGAAATTCCAGAACAGGTCTATGTGGAAGTAGAAATATGGTTATTATTTACGTTAACCTCTTCATTATTGAAAACAGAACAAACTTGACTCTTGACAAATAGCTATTTCAATATAGAAAAAGTGAAGACATGTGCTACTTTTCTAGTTAGAACACATTTCTTCATAGAAATCCCTTTTTACATAGCAACATGAACATGAGATTTATTTAGTCGTTGCGATGTTTTGTACCATGTTAACAATACAAAATCTTACATAGCTTGTGTGACAAAAAATATTTGAAGGCAAATTTTAATTTTATTATTTTATGTTTTCCATGAAGTACACGAAAGAAGAGCGTATTCAACACGTAAGAAAACGTAGGTTTTCCAGTTCGTGTAAATTTAATCCACTCTCTCGCTGCACTCGCTAGTGAATTCAATATTTACACTCACTGGAAAATGACCACTTAATAAATAATCTACTATTTTCGTGTACGTCATGGAAAGTAACGTAATTTCTATATAGAAAAGAGTCAAGAAATATACTACTTTTCTAGTTAGCAACACATTTCTTCATAGAAACCCCTTTTTACATAGCAACCATTTCACTTGTTGATGTTGATCCATTCTGCAAAACGACAACTATTTATTTACTCGATTCGGTGTTTGTACCATGTTAACCACACTTTTCTACATTACTTAAACAATCTACTGTTGGGTAATGTTTTTTAGTGTCCTGAAAAGTTTAGGTTTTTTCACATAGGACATTGTCCAGAAAGCATCGATATATAGGGTGTTAATTATGTACGTAGACTAACTTAATGGAGTTATTCCTTAATCAATTTTAATTGAAAAATGTCATAAGTATGGGGTCTCAACGGCTTTGTTTTCAAAATATAGTTTAAACATGTTCAAAATAAATATTAGTTAATAACAGACAATCCTACAATGCTTAATGTGGAAGATTTTAGAAATCTCATATAGGAGTGATGTGCCTTCATTATAAATATTCATGATATTTTCGAACAGTCGATTGTCATTTTCAACAGTTGCTGATGTGTCAATGAGATTTGTTTAATTATTTCCATAGCAGTAGGGTATTCAAGTTTTGTATCTATTGTAAGATTGTTTCTTATTAAACAATATTTTTTTTAAACTTCTTTACACTTTATTTTGAAAACGAAGCTGCTGAGATCTCATGTTTATATGAACTTTATATATTAGAATTGATCAAGGAATCACCCCTTTAACCCCCGTTCTTAATTAACACCCTGTATACCATACCTACACAGTGTTAATAATTATGATACAAAATTCATCATATTGTTATATATCATATTTTCTACGACAACCCTCAATCAAGTCTTTTTATGTCTAACAGTGTTATTCATAAAAAAATAAACCACGGTTTAACACTGGTTTAGTCTTAGTAACCATGGTAACCGTTTATAAAACACCGCTAAACCACCGCCAAACCATGTTTTAAATTTTTATGAATAACGCAATAAGGCTCATTCCCACTTAAAATAGTTTTTCGCGCCATGAGGTTATCATTATCATTTTTAAATGGTAACCCAACCTTTGTCCCGTATTTCGGACCATCACCTCACCAATATTAATATAACAAATAGTATCACACAATACTTTTATACGAGTCAGACGTTTTAGATATTCTAAATTGTTTGGCTTTCAATCTAAATTCGAGATTTCAAACGACTCCACAGAAAGTAATTCATTTAACTTCGGAATTCGTGCAGGCACTCAAACGGAACTCGTGGTCCTATCCATCTACCAGGGATTATTTCAAGCAACTTGTCTGCCAGCTCTCTCGTAATTCGATGACAAATGTGTATATCCCATTCGGAATCTGCCGATACACAGAACTCTTGCAGTGTCGTGAAAAACTAGTACATATTAACATTTTTCCTTAATTATTAATTACGTTAATTCTAAAATATCAGGGTTTCTACTCTCCTTTGAGAACGTTTCTCGCTTTTGCGGCAGAAGGACCCTAAATTTGATGCTAGAAGTATTTATTTTCTAAAATGTCAATATATTTATAATTTTATTTTGATAACAATATTCACTCAAGAATGTTATGAAATATGAGGAGCCTTCAAACTGATCGTTTAAATATTTTAACTAATACGTGTACTTTAACATTGAGGTTCTCCCAAGAACGAGTTTGAAATATATATCATTACCAAACTAATACTTTTAATAACTACAAATATAAATTGCCATTTCCAACGTTGGAGCAAAACGAAAGTTACAATCAAGCCATAACCACCGATCCGAGTGAGCGCTGCGCGAACGGCGAGAGTGAGTTTGTAGGCGAATTTAGTCACTTAAAATACATTATTCACGTAGCCGGTGCACGTGGGAGTCTCGCATTTTTATCCAGGCTTTCTTGTTTGCGCAGATTGTATCCAGATAACGCGGAAATATCAAATTAGGAGAGGGAGATTATCCCGCCGCGGACAGGTCTCTCCTCGTAAATAAAACGCGGAACGAGCGAATTTTCATTGGGGATTTATTCAAATTCCAAGGAGCCTCATACATTTATATGAATCTCGTAATGGGCAAAAAAAACGCATAACTAGGATAAGAAGTCGTCTGTTTTCTTTATATCTGTTAAACTACCCGCTGAAGTGTCTTAGCGACATAAATTTTGCTTTAAACCACTTACCTGACACCTACGTTTATATTAATTGTCCACAGGTGTTGAGGTCAATAACTAAAACAATCCTATAATATAATACACATCGCAATAAAAATGTCACTCAATTGACACCTGTAGATTATATTTATTATTAATTACTGCATAATTAATATGCCGTACGCATTCTTTTAATACCTTACAGTTTTATTCATAATTTATTTTTATGGTTACTAAGGCTAAAACGGCGGTTTAAAATTTTATGAAAAAGACTTAAATATTTATGGGTGTCCCTTAGCTGAATATGTTGTAATAACAATAACGAATTTTAGACAAAACCTCTTTTCTGCAACAAAGGATAATTTAACTGCAGATAGCTAATGAGATGGCTGAAATTAAGATGGACGATGCAAACGAATCAGGCGAGGACTTAATAAAACGGTAATTAATCATTTTGACTGCACTAATGTGACTCGAGGAATTTCGGAAAAGCCAAGTGGCTATTTGATATTCATGATATTCAGTGCAATCACTGTTATACCGTTTTAATATTCATTGTTCCGGTCGGGCCTGCCGATATTTCCAATTACACCATTTGCAAACCACGTGTTGGTACGGTTACCAAATTGCGACTTAGGCGTTTTACGGTTGGAAAATAATAAATCGCGGTTGAATTTATACATAGAATCGTGATGTAAATAATCGTTCAATGTGTGAATTTGGTAGGTTTTAAGAGTATCGCGTTAAAATGATCTAAAATATGCATTTTAGATAAATAAATATTTTTGTGAAAAGCAAAATTGTAATTATATTAGTTGGTTGTTATTTTTATTACACGTTTGTAGCATTGTATTGTAGTGTTATATTGTAGAAATCTTTTTAATTTGTAAATAATTTATAAATTTGACTTGTGTGAGTCGTATGACGACAGGCATGAAAATATATTCTATTCTATTCTATTCTATTAATAATTGCATCAAAAATATGATATGCAATAATATAAGCTTTACTGATATGATTTTATGATTTAAAAATTAATACATGTACACATGGTGTACACATTTTTACCGTGATTTATATTTCAATCCAGCAACATAAAACATAATTATTCGTCGTTACAAGAATAAAAATGTACTTCTTATGAACCATTTATTTAGACTAAACTAACTATCTAGATTATCTTCTCTCACGCTCCATTTCACCGGTTTTATCCTCTGAAAATAAAACTCCAATTTCCGACGCGAATTTCCGCTGTGCCCTGGGACTCTCTCGTGTCATTTGTTTTTATGTCCTGCCATTCATTTACCCGCGGTCCAAATAGGAATAGATATGAAATATGTTAAGAAATTTAATTGGGATAGTCATTTTCTAATTTACATATTTTCGTTCGGCCGGCATGAATTTAAAATTAGGATACGTTTCCCCGTCCGTAATATATTCCATGGGTTATTAGCTTATTTATGCGCGCGCTTACACTTGGCCGCATTTAAATAATAATCGACGATCGCCGCATAAACGCCGAAGACCGCGGCAGGAATCTTTGTGTGATGGGCATCTTGAGAAGTTGGCCAGGGAAATGTTCTAAAACAAGAACCGAACATTAACAGCGTTATTTATAAAAATATAAACCGTGGTTTAGCGATGGTTTAGCGGTGTTTTACAAACGGTTACCAAGGTTACTAAGATTAAACCACCGTTAAAGCGCGGCTTAAATTTTTATGAATAACACTGATAGGTTACGAGTTTACGCTCTAATTGTTTATGGCTTAGTAGTGAATTCATTTTACGCTCACAAGACTTAAAAAAAAACTTACAAGCAAATCCATTAAAAATGACCACACCAGATAATCTTCTTTTGAAATAAATATGTATTGTTTTCTTTGATTCATTTCCTAATTATTGTTACTTTCTCAGACTTAAACCCCCTAGTGACGCCTAGTTCGAGTCTATTAATAATATCATTTTTTGTACAAATGTCTGCCTAAATATCAGTCCAAATATCTGTGACAGTTTTGTGGCTTTGAAAGGTCGAAAATGCTGAGGTCTATTGAATAAGATTTTGATGTAATTCCAAGTAAAACTAGTAAAACTCATCAGTACCCACGCTGTGCTGGAGAGTCGATGATCGTGAGAGACCCGATGCACAGTTTCATGACTTTTATTGCTTCGAATAGCCGAAAAAATGAATTATCGCTTTTAAATGCAAATGTCGCCCGACTCTTTTATGGGATTTTATTTACAAATTACACCAGATATTAAGCAAGACGGCATTTAATGAACTTAATAATACACTGTAAAAATGATTGCATATTAAAATCTTAAAATATTTATTATACCACACAACAAGCCTATATAACTAATACAATAACAATAATACAGACAATAATATCATAACAATACAACAAGACATACAACAAAAAACACAAATCGTAAATACGTGAATTTGTTTTATACGAACCTATTAGCAAAGTATTTGACGTTTCGCAGCGTGTTTTGACAACATAAAAAGCCAGGTTTACCACCGGATTTAAGAGGAACGTTTACACATCTACACAGGAATTGAACTACGAAAGAAATATAAATATAAAGATAAAGGGTTTGCTATACTTACTTTCATAAATAAATGAGATACAGGAATTTTCGTTAGATAATTTGAATAGAATTTAGTAGAATTAGAATAGAAAAATTAGTAGAATTCTCGTAGTAAGAGGGGGAAAAAAGTTATCCATGGCAAACTCTGTTTTTGCTACTATCAATAATACAAATAGTCTTGTATCGTGTTTATTTGTCAAAGTAATAATTTTCATAAAGTTAATTTTCAAAGATGGCCTTTATTTATCGAAGTAAGTATAGCAATAACCAATAACCTTGTATCCCAATAAAGAGAAAAAAATGTGCTTTTTAAAAATGTCAAAGCCAACTATGACTGTCATTTAAAAAAATAAAGTTTGTATTATAACTGAAAAAATGTAGTATTTTTTCAAAAAACAAAAGCATATTTTGCACAAGCTCTTAAAACGACAACTCGCTGCTCATTTAACCGAATCTCTATGTCTTATGGTTTCTCAGATCCAAATGCTTAAAATGAAAAAACTCTCACCCTGTACATTGCAAATTTATTTTAAAACATTTGTTACTCTTTATGTTTTCTTTCCACAAACCTTATTGTAACCTAATCGCATCCAATGAATAGCTCCCAATTTAAGTTTTTTTATTACTTGTTAGATGCAATCAGAATCATGAGATACAAGTTTGAACGCGATTTGTTATGTTTCAACCGAAAACGACTAGCACTGTGTAGTGTGTACCAATCCTATGGGATGTGCAGATAGTATTCCTAGAATTTTAGTGAATTTACCGGGTGTTTTACGTCCGAGGCCAAAATGGCCAATTCTAATAGGAATAAATTGTCCATATTAAATGTATTCAATTATGTATTCATGAAGAACAATATTAACAATAAAAATAAACTTTTTTTTGCAATCACCATTTACCAAGTAAATTTTTCGGTTTTTTATACGTAATTGACTGCTTATTTATTTGATTTTCACGAGAGTGTAATTTTACTTAATTCTACATTTTGCTGTGCTATTTAAAAATATAACTTCCGTTTTTGAAATAAATGTAATTTCATATTATGGCGCTAATATTTACGGCGAACTTGTAAAATGTGTTTAGAAATACATGTAAGGACCAAGGACCCTTACCAATCCTCTCGGCTCGAACGTGCCATAAAACTCAATTGCTGTTCCGAAACTATAGAAGGATTCTACAGGGCCACATTAAGAATCATCACTTTACTTACAGGTCTTTAGAAACGTATTAAATAACTATTAATTGTTTGTACTTAGAATTTTGCAAACGTCCTTTGGTGTACGGGTAAAGGTTCATTCACGTCGCGAATTTGAACAATGAACAGTGATTTTAAATAAATGATCATGCAATTCAAATATTCAATTGAAGAAACGTAAAATTCATAATACGGCTGTGGAAAACTAGAGGCCAGGGATTAGTATATTTCAAGTACCTGATTTGTGGCATCGCCCCAATGATTAATTGCCATTTCACTTTTGAAATTGTAATTTATTATCTCTTTGGATTGGTAATATTAAAGTGGCTTTAATTTGAAATCTAATCGATATTTTTTTAATTTCATAAAAGGTTTTTTTAATTCAAAGGATACATTTCGGCATACAAATTTAAAAAAAAAACTCGCGAAGAGCGTTTTTTCTTTAATGTCATGTTTGAAATGATATTGAAATTTTAGACCAGTTTCTGTAAGATTGGCATCGTACGTATGTATGTATGTGTTGAATTTTTTAAATTTTTCTTATGCAAGTGTAAATGTCTCAAAATCGCTCGGCAGTATAACATCAAACACTAGATGTAGGTGCTATGAATATTAATGTAGCCAGGCATAAATTTTCGACTGAAACCGTACTCCGTTTTTAAATTCTAATGTAAATTACCGTATTATTAAGACCTGTAAATGAGAGCACCCTGTATATGAAAGTAAAAGGGTTTTCACATCGAAATGAAACATAGTATTATTACCTTGAGCGAACATCAAAGATTAGTCTTACCGATTTATCGTATTTTAATCTTTTGTAATCATTGCACATGTATGTTAGAACATAACATCGCTTACACATCTTATTGTCATCGTGTTATGACATTGTTATGATATCGTGTTATGACAATTGGTGGTGATGAGGTAGAATGAATTATATTTTCAAAATAGGCACAAACACACTGCATTCTTATCAAAAGCGTATTTTTAATTGAGCGCATACAAAAAACTCTAATGCTTCAGTATCGAGGCACAAACAGGCACATTAATAATCGTACAATAGATTATTTCGCGTCGTACGTCGCCTGAAGTGCGCGGACCAGATAACACGAAGCGGCTTTCCATTTCGATAGCAGGCGCCCATTTATCAATTCATGTCCGTAATTATTGATCACAGTCCGATGGAAATTGTGAGGCCTAGCAACATACCAGAACGACATAATATATTACATATGATAATATGAAATTCAATTCAAATTCATTTCAATATTTATTATTTCAATTAATTAAATAAACTATTACAACAATAAAAAAAAATACCCGAGCCGCAACTATTCTCACTAAAGAAAATGAGTGACCATCACACGAAATTTTCATTGAAAAAAATACGGTAAATTACTGGTTACCAGATGTTTACTTAAATATTTACCGTTTACCTGTAAAAGAAAATCTCGGTAATTTTGGATGTCCCAAAATTACTTGCGGCATCCAAATATTATAGAAAATCTTGTTATAGAAAATGCAACACATTCTTCCACAACTGCGATACTGATGCCATTGCATCTATTCGCCTTGTGACTCTTCTTTTGGATATAGTAACTGCTGCGAACGTTTTACTTTTTTTTTCTGAAAACAAGATATCTGCCATTTATATTAAGATCACTTTCACAAATTCGCCTTCTAAGTGTCGGCTACGAATGTTCCTCCAATTTCTTACTAACGACTTAATGATATCTTCGGCTTCTTCACTGCGTTTTAGAAAAAATATTTTGTTTACCGAAAAGAAATATATTTCAACTCGTCGATTCAATCACTTCTTGGTTTCCCCCTTACTTCTGTAGTTTTACAAATGTTTGGTGGTATAGTATCCCGTTGAGAGCTGACAATGACTCATGAGTCCATATTGCCGAAATTTGACATAGGTTTCATATTTGTTTTTGCTCCATTACATTTACCTTACGGATGCAAACAAGCCTAGAAAATGCGATTCTTTATTCGAAAAAGTATGAGTCATTGTCAGCTCTTTTTGGATGACTATACAGAATGCCCCTGAACGGCCTGTACATACTTTGAGAGTAAGTTTCAGAGACCCAAAGAATAAAAAAAAATGTCCCATAAACATAGGATCGCAAACGCTTCCTTCTGGAGTTTCTTTAACATCCAAATGTTATTAATGAAACCAGTTAATGCAGGTAAAATAGTTGAAACAGTCAATGCGACGACTTGTGCAGACCTGCTTGAAATCTAACGGAGGTCGTTTTGAGCATGTACTTTAGCATATGTACTGTTCTGTTACGTGAAAAAAAAGTAACTCCAGAAGAAAGCGTTTGCGACCCTGTGTTCATGGGAAATATTTTGCTTCTTTGGGTCCCTGGAACTTGCTCTCAAAGTTTGTACAGACTGTTTAAGGACACCCTGTACAATGTCATTTGAAATTGTTCCATTTTAAAACCGCGGCAAATACATCAGACAAATTGGCTTGTCCTTATAAATAATAAATAGATTTTCTTGGGTCCACTTCTCCTGGAAGGTACGATTTTCTTGATTTACCTTCTACCTTTGTATGTATGTACCTTTTTAGATTTACTACTTGATGGTCTGAACATATATTATTACCAGATTTTTTTCTGAATTCAAGCAATCAAACAATCAGAATTTGTCTAGTAGACTACTAGACTAGAACCCGCTAATGCTAATTTGGGACACTATAGCTTGCAGATCCATGCCTGCACTAGAACATACAAAATTCTAGTAGTTACTACTTTTATCCAAGACTCCTGCATGATATAGGAACCGCAAATCAGCAAATATAATGCAGCAAATTATTTGCATACTTAATTATCGTTTTCTATTTCGACATTACATTTCCCACTTTTTATTACTGTTTTCAGTTGTACAAAGTGATACTTTATACCAGTACTGTAATGTCAGAAAAATAAGGTTATCCACTGCTCTACATGCATTATCTTTGATCCAAGTTGGTGTGCTGGCCACATCGTTAGTTGATGTTTCGTCGGCTTGGTGTTATAAGGTTATAAGGACCATATGTTTTCAAGGCAGGACCTTTGAGCTTCTTGGAAGGTTAAAATCGGAATATTAAGAACCTGTGCATCTATAAAAAACATCTAATTACGTTGCACGATACATCATTTTCTGTAATAACAAACATATTTAAAGTCCTTATTTCCAAATTTATAAATTTTCACATAGAACCTTGTAACATTAAGCCGACGATATGTAGGTACTCGGAACAGCTTGCATTTCACTTGTATATACAGGGAATCAATTTGAAAAGTTGTCATCCACTTTTTTCATAGAACACATGATTATTTTTAAAATTACTCTTTAATATTTAAATTAAATTATTTCTTAAAAACGTTTGGGTAGTTCGAAGGGGGAACCAAAATGACGTAGGTAGTGTCGACGCCCTACCCACCATTTAAGCCAAAGCCACCTCCATCTAAAAAAAAAAAATGGCACCCCTAGTTTTGATACATCGTTGGAAAGCTCTTGTAAAATGCTTTCCAGTCATTATTAATACAATATGATTTGGTGAACTAGTTTTGATATTAAGTGTAAATAAAGTGCAAAATTGTTCAATGTATTAAATTCAAATAACATGTTAAAGGGTCAATCTATTTCAAATCACCCAGGCAAACTCTCATCATTTTTTATTTCCCTGGATAGTTTTCCATGTATTCCCTATAGGTAGACAGTCACAAAACACAAACAAAAATGTATAGGCTATAGTTTTTTTCGGGCAGCCATTTTTAAAATGGTGGTTGTGTAAATTTTAATGAAAAACGTGGTTTGCGGAAAGTTTTATTGCCGTGCTATTTTAAAAGATATCAGAATAATTTAAAAAAAACACTGTGTTCGGCATGAAATTAACTTCACGCATACAGTTTTTAAGCGTGTAGAATGTTAGTGTTTTTACTGAAATTCACTGCTCTATTACTCTAACTGTAGTTGAGTCTCTGTCATATTTTTTTAGTGAGATACTCCTATGTATATAGAGTGTTCCTTAATGACGTGCTAATATTTAAGGGTGTAAAAAAAGGTTTAAAAAAATATTTCAACACCCAATAGCAAAAAAATTAAGCCGTTGCGGATATATGTTCATATGAAATTTTCTTCATAAAATGACCTCAGGAATTACACCCTTAAATATTAGCACGTCATTAAGGAACACCCTGTATAAAGAACATTCTGTAAAATGTTCAATTGTTTTCATTCAGTCCCTTTTTAGATATTGACCTGAGAAAATTGACGTTAAAAGGCTTTCGGCCATTTTTAACAGCTCTAGAAAACAAAGGAGTGCATTCTCAGGACTAAAACTTATACTGCAGGTAGTTATGTAAGTATTCAACACAGAAATAACATTTTATTAGTGAGTCTCTTTTCCTTCATAAAAATGTATGGTCTTAAAAAGTAACGATTGATAATTTTTTTCCGAGATTTTACAGAAAGGGATGGACTGACTCTCTATCATGATAGAAAAATTTAAAAAAATGTAGGCCTGAAGTTCAAATCATGCTGAACACACCGGTTTTTGAATTATTCTGATATCTTTTAAAATAGCTTGACAATTAAACTTTCCACAAACCACGTTTTTCATTAAAATTTGTTCAACCGCCATTTTAACAATGGCTGCCAGAAATAACTATGGTTTATATTTTTTTTAAAAACAGTGTGTGACTGTGAACACATGTCTGTGAAAAAAAAATCGGGGCAATAAAAAATGTTAAGCAACAAAAAAATATTAATTATTAAATTATTTTTCCACTCCCTACATGGTAAGTACACTGTTGTAACATTGATTTGGTGGAAGTAAGCCCCACTTACCGATAAAGCTTTAGTTACTATGAGCAACGGGAAGTAAGTAATCACTTACCTCCCTCAGGGAAGTAAGTAAAATAATTTCAATAGCATTCTTCCTCTGACACCAGTCTTTAAAACACTTATACGCATTTTGATAACACCCCTTCGACTTCTCCGGCAGTAGGAAGGAACAGGCAGCATCTGCAGCTTCTTCAATTGCCATTTCTTGTTTATTTTCATTGGACTTCATTTTACAACTGAACGAATGCAATTTCTGACATTCACACTTTGTTTGAAAAATAGTCTTAGCAACCAAAGGCGTACTGACATTTTGTCAAGTTCCGAAAATAAATTAATCAAACACAAACAATTAAACCAACTTAAGGAGTTAAATAACTATTAAGCGTTAAGGGAGGTAAGTATTGTTTACCAGTCGAGGTCGAGTTTGCGCCCGAGCGATACCGAGGGCTAGCAATAAAGACCGAGACTGGTCAAAACTTACCTCTCGAATTGCTTATAACTGTTTTTTTCACTCCTGAAGTTGGTTTAATTGTTTGTTTGATTAATTTATTTTCGCAACTTTAACAAAATGTCAGTACGGCTCTGGTTGCTAAGACTATTTTTCAAACAAAGTGGGAATGTCAGAAATTGCATTCGAACAGTTGTAAAATGAATTCCAATGAAAATAAACAAGAAATGGCAATTGAAGAAGCTGCAGATGCTGACTGTTTCTTCCTACTGCCGGAGAAGTCGAAGGGGCGTTATCAAAATGCGTATAAGTGTTTTAAAGAGTGGTGGAGAGAAAGAACGCTATTGAAATTATTTTACTTACCTCCCTGAGGGATGTAATTTTTTACTTACTTCCCGTTGTTCATAGTAACCACAGCTTTATCGGTAAGTGGAGCTTACTTCCATCAAATCAATGTTGTACTTACAGTGTACTTACCATGCAGGGAGTGGAAAAATTATATTTATATTGGGTAATTTGAAATGGATTGACCATAACGTAAATGTTGGAAATGGTATCCAATTTTTTCTAAACAAAAATATAGCCTGCTTTCAAACCCGACTTATTGAAGGTTTGTCTAGTATTGCCCCGACATTCTTGTGATATTCGTTCTCGTAATTGTTCAATAGTATCCGGTTCATTTTTCATTTGTGTTTTATAAAGAACAGATTTCAAGTGACCCCTATAAAAAAAAATCGCTGTTGAAATTAATGAAAATTTGAACGGCGAAATTTCTGCTAATTTGCTGGATGAATCCATTGAGCCTCTCGTACTTCAGCAGATTGAGCACCAAACAGATGAACATAGAAATTATGGACTTACCGAAAATACATTACATTTTCAACAAGATGGTGCACCTCCTCACTATTCACTTCTAGTTAAAGCATGGTTAGATAGCTTCACTATCCAAATCAGTGGATTGGAAGAAGAGGCCCTATCGAATGGTCTCCTAGACCATCAGATCTAACACCTCGTTTTTTTTAATGGGGTCACTTCAAGTCTATAGTTTAAAAAACGCAACCAGATACCATTGAACAATTACGAGAAAGAACAGCACAATAACGTTGTGCTATTACTAGACAAACCTTTCAGAATGTTTGCGAGGAGTTTAAAAGCAAGCCATATTTTTGTTTGAAATCAATGGAAATAATTTCCAACATTTACTTTAACATGTTATTTGAACACTTTTGCACTTTGTTTGCACTTAATTCCAAAACTAGTTGACTAAATCATATTGTATTAATAATGAATATAAAGCATTTTTCAAGAGCTTTCCAACGATGTATCACAAGTAGGGGGGTTCCATTTAATTTTTATAGATGGAGGTGGCTGTAGTTTAAAGGGTGGGTAGGGGGAAGACACTACCTACGTTATTTTAGTTCCCCTTCGAACCACCAAAACGGTTTTGACTAATTTTGAAAATAATCAAGTGTTCTATGAAAAAAGTCGATGGCAACTTTTCAAATTGACTCCCTGTATATATTCAACTAAGTTAGCGCGATTAATTGTTATTAAGAAATCCAAGATAACTTGACTTGCAATGTCATTATAATACGAATTCTAAATTATTATCACAAATAATAGCATGTATAATTTCAAATGCCAGTTTGTGCTTTGTCAACGTCGTCGCTAGCGACTCGTTAACAAACATTGTCAAACTTGCACTCACATACAATTTGTAAAATTGTAACATTTGTTGTACTATATACTATTTTGTTTCGTATTTGTTTATTTTGCAGTTTTTTTATGTTTTTGTTTTTCAACTTCTTTTTTCGAACGGTTCTCGTAAGTTGGTATAGATACGATCCTCACCTGCTGGCAGACATTTCTCCGTGTTACGTCTGATCAATTGATGGTTGGTGGTTTTTCAGTCAGGAAACGACAAATTACCGACAAGCGGCCGATAAGCCGCGCATTCTTGCGTACATTTTCCATCTGGCCAACTGCTAGGCACCATGCTATTGTTTTCCCCAGGGGTAATTAATGGATTATGAAAATTAATTCTGGGGCTGTCTGCGATTAAAATATTCCGTGTCGCGTCGGCTGATACCCAAGGTGGGCCACAATTGAAAAAATGGTCTTTCGTGCCACGGGGGAAAGCATCGGAACAGAAAGATCGAAAACGGCAGATACGGGACGGCGCGTTACTTTTTCTAAGAGCATAAATGCGTTATGAGATTGTATCAAGTAATAAATAACTTTTTTTTTGTGCGGGTTTATTTCATGTGTGCGTAAGATATTTGACACTGGGGTTAAATAAGCGTGACAAATGAGGCCGGTGTCAGTGGCGGCGCGAACATCGCGCACCGGAACTAACCAATGTGATTTGTGAGCGACACCGCATTATTTCCGCCACGCAGTCCATTGTCGGGGCGCCGTTCGTCGTTTGTTTACCACTTTGATACTTTTTTTCAGCGCGTTCGTTGTGTGGCTGAAGTGGAATTCTGCTTTTTTTGAGACTTTGCTCTCGCGCCGACATAAACAAGACCGTAACAGCCCGGCATATGTGAAAACGTAATAATAACGTAGCTTACAGATAAATTAAACAAGATGTTGGCGAGATTGTAAGCCGAGACCGGCGAGGAAAATATCCAGCGCCCGGTAGGGGGCGCGCACCGCGAATATAATACTTTTATTGCTGCGGCCGAGCGGGAATGGGTTTCATTAATTCCTCAGTCTCCTTTTTCCTCCACCAAAGCGTTTCATAAACCGCCGATATTTAAACAGGAAAAACGTGAATATAATAAACAATGCATTAAAGCATCATTTAAATTCGAATTAATTGCGGAATAATTGCAGAACGGCTCTTCATTAAAATTAGCCGAAACATAAGTAAATAAATTAAACAACTTTAAGATAACCGTTTCCTAATTTACGGGGCAGGAACGTGAGACCGAGGAGCGCAGTCCTCAATGGGCCCGGACTTGACTTGGCGAGGATCACAAAAAAAAGTTATTAATTTTGACCCGGTTACACGTCCGGTTGAGTGTGAATACGTTTTAGCTACCTGTCGCATTACATCTTCATCGCCGCGGAGGAAAACGAAGAAAACCATGCGTACACGCATCGCGAGACACGCACATGCAGCAGAACCACAGGTTCGATAACCCGAAATCCTTCTCAGCGAACAGGAACGTTCCCAAACACTTCCAGTAGACCGGTACTAAAATTATAAACCAGCGACCAGGGAGGTGAACACAAAACAACTGAATATTGAAGCAATGTTTAATTTATAGTTAGAACAAATTTAGAATCAAGTTTTTGATAAAAAGGTTAAAAGATCAGAAAGCAATAATGGTACAGATGCGGTATAATGCATATTACATACAAAAAATACTATTTGGTCTGAACTACTTTTCAATAGAAGTATTATTGAAATCCGTTATAAAGGGTGTCCTAACATGAACTTGGCGATTTCAATTCTGAATACTATTCATATTTCTTAGAAACCAGTCAATCTATTAACATCAGTATAAAGTAGAGACTCTAAAATTATGTGTGAAACTGAATATCTGATAATGTCCCCTCGGCTACTTCTGCTATGGAGATTATATTTTCAAAATTTTCGATTAAGTACTTTGTTGCACAATATTCAGGTCAATTTCGTCAGTAAGTCCACGAACGTTGTTTTTAAGGCATATATTGTCGGGGGATTTTCGCGTAGATTTTACCCTAAAAAAACCCAAAAGGCCCCCGAAAGAGGGCCTTCCTCTGTGGTATGCCCTCGCGAGGATTTTCACGTCCCAAGTGCGACAGTTTTGTTTGTTAACGTAACCAAAAATGGCACAGGCATTTTCGTAATAAGTTTGGATATTTGTTAGACGTTCTTCGAGGGTCAAACTCTGCATCAAGAAATGTACAGGTCTCTGGATGACGGGTGTCTAATATAATCATTCAAACACTCAGCGTTTGGAAAGAAATCAAAATTAAATTTCCCAAGTTCATGCTGGGACACTCTTTATTTGCCACCAGCCCTTGAGTAAATTCAGGTCTCATGCGATGGTGCTGTAAGTCTGTAACGTGGCGGAGAAATATGGAACGCCTACGCACAATTGGCAATTTGACTAAGAGATTTATTATTCTAAAGAACTCAAACATGTGATTTTCTATTGTATGATTTTATCACTGGACACTGGACAGTCCCACTTAACTAACAGTTGAAATTATATTTTGATTGTTTTCTTCCTTCTTTATTGGAGTACTTACAAGTAGTTTATATGTTTAGATATGAAGATGTATTTTTGCTTTTTATTAATTTTATTATGTCAAATATATTGTCAATATAATTGTAATATTTATTTGTGAAATAAATAAATTATTTAAAAGTAAAAACATTTATTCTTATCCTATATCATATATGTGTAGGGTGGCCGACCTATCCTCGCTTAGACCATTGCTGCTAGACCAATGAAAATTGGGCAAAACATCTAATTGGATGTTATTGGACACTTGATGTGCTACTCTTAAAAATTATTTTCGAGTATACATAAATCCGGGTCACAAAATTTGGTCTATTGTTTAAAGAGATCACCCTGTATATTATTTAATATTTTTGAAACTGCTTCATGTGGGCTTCACAAATCATTTTTATATTTAGGGATCAGATGCAATGTTGCCAAGTTATTCACATTTCACAAAAATTCAACAAAACCTTATTATGTTCGGTTTTGGTGCTAATCCAGTTACGAGAATTCCCACCCTAAAAACCTGACGTATATTTTACCGAATTCTTCTACGCAGATTCGTGACGATCCGCTGCCGAACGCATGTTTTAGTGCTTAGACGTCCCCCCCCCCCCCAACCCTTAAACGGTGGGGTGTTTTTCTTCTGATATAAATATTTCTTAGTTTTAAGTTCATATCAAATAAATCGTTGTAAAGATAAGTCAATACATTCATATTTAGGAGTCCACTGTCTCAAAAAGCGAAAAAGCCAATTTGGCGGAAATAAATTATATAGTTCTGAAATTTGGAATACATACCAATGGGTGAAATCATATTTAGGGAACAGGAAGTTTATTGTTCAATTATCAATGATCAACGATCCGAGAGTGAAGATCTTGGCGTACCGCAGGGTTCGATTCTAGGACGTCTTCTATTCCTACTGTTCATCAGTTTTGTGCAGTGGTGCAACACATATGGTCTTATGCGTAGCACGGAGAAGGCTGTTGTTCTGAACTTTCATAATTGTACGTACAGGAAGATTTTGGGGTTGAAATGCATGATGGCGTTTTGAGATTCAGGCGTATGTGTAGATTTTTTGTGTGGTGGTGGATAAGTTGTCTTTTGATATGCACATTGAACTCGTTTGCAAAAAAAAATAAATAGCGGTTACCACGCATTACTGAAACTGAAACAAACCCTAAATATTGACGCATTAACGAACATTTATTATGGCCTGTGTTATCCTGTTATCGGGTACAATATAATTTTGTGGGGAAATTCTACTGACTGTAACCGAGTATTTGTCCGAAGAAGCGAAATATCCGACTAATGTTTGATATGAGTTTCAGAATGTCGTGCAGATCCGTCTTTAGGATGCGGAATTTACGTACATTAGCGGGTATATACAGAGAGCGCATAAAGTATTAAGACCTGGCTTTATTTTTTCCCCTGTATAAATTTTCGAAAAACGCAACAGGTCAAACGTTCAACAGGTCCACATGATTTTATTTCAAACAAATATTTTGAAACCATTTTCAATTTTCCATCTCTCTCCCTTTTTAAGGTATGACGTCAGAGCCGTTTTTTAAAATGACAACCTATATTTTTTATTATTGATTTTAACAGTACTATTTATTATAGAGAAAAAGTGCGTAAAAGTTAAACTATTAAATTATTATCTCAATGTGCAAAATGCATCTAGTTACCATTCAAAACAACGTCAGTTAAAACAAAATTAGGAAAACAGGCTTGGATTTTAAATATTGGAATAAACCAAAATTCAATAACCTGAAAAACAATCTAGTACAATTATGTGAAACAAAATATTACCTACTATTATTACTATTAATTTAAAAATGGTTCGACGTTTTTCGGAGACACACAGAATTGGAATTCTTATGATTAGAGGTTGTGGTGATAGAATACGTGCCTATGAAGAAGTGTGCAATTATTTTTATAATAAATATCCGCTTCAAGAACTTCTTCTTAAGACGTCTTTTAGTGCAATTATAATAAAGTATGAGCAGTTAGGGCATATTAGCCCGAAAAGTGGACGACCGTCAGTTCCGGAAGATGTTAAACATGCTGTTAGAGTTGCAAGAAACCCCTCATATTCCCTCCAGAGCGGTTGCGGGAAATAGTGAGCTTTCACAAACATCTGTTTTGAAATTTTTGAATCGGCAGAAATGGCATCCTTACAAAGTAAATTTAGTGGACGAACTGAACGAAGATGATTTTGATCGTAGGGTTCAGTTTTGCGAACAAATATAAATCTCTGTAAGGTCGATGAAGGGTTTGCTACCAGATTTTTATTTTGTGATGAAGCAACTTTTTATTTGGATGGAACGGTGAATAAACCAAATTGTCGCTATTGGTCCGAGCGCAACCCTCAGTGGATGATGAAAGCCCATACCCTATTTCCGGGAAAATTAAATGTTTGAGCACGAATAGTAGGTGATATTATTATTGGGCCCTTCTTCAGTGATGGCTCGTTGACAGGCGAAACATATTTGGAGCTATTGAGAGATTATCTCGTTCCGGCTTTGGCGGTTCTATTCCCAAATCAACACGATCCAGACATTCGAAATGAAGACTTATGGTTCCAACAAGATGGGGCTCCACCTCATTATAGCCGAATGGTACGCGACTATCTCAACGAAGTCTTAAAAGTCAGGTGGATTGGCAGAAGGGATTTTGTTGAATGGCCAGCGCATTGCCCTGACCTGACCCCTTTAAAATTTTCTTATGGGGTTACATCAAAAGTAAAATATACTTTAATCGGCCAACCACAATTGAACAATTGAAAGAACGGATCCAAGTCGAAATCAGACAAATACAGCCAGAAGTTCTCCTCAATGTCTGTGCGACCTTTCGACATCGATTGGCACACTGTTAAGAATAAAATGGTCAACAATTTGAAGATCTAATTTGATTTTTTTTCCTAACCAATATTTTTTCGTTATTTTAATTATTTTTGTGATTTCATATTGTTTTAAGCTTTATCTTAAAACAAGTCATTAGTATTTTTTTCTCGATAAAAATTTCTTTTGGTTTTTCAGTTCTTATTTTTGTAATTGATGATATTGTAATAAGAATGTTTTTCAGGTTGATCAATTTGGTTTTCTTCCAATATTTAAAATCCAAGCCTGTTTTCCTAATTTTGTTTTAACTGACGTTGTTTTGAATGGTAACTAGATGCAATCCACATTGAAATAATAATTTAATAATTACTTTAAGGCATTTTTTCTCAATTTTTTTCAAATGTTACATATTGAAAATGTCATGTTGTTGAAAACATAATAAAAAGTACTATCAAAATCAATAATAAAAAATATAGGTTGTCATTTTAATAAAATGGCTCTGATGTCATAACTTCCAAACGGAGAGATGGAAAAATTAAAATGGTCTCAAAATATTTGTTTGAAAAAAAAACATTTTGACCTGTTAAGCCAGGTCTTAATACTTTATGCGCTCTCTGTACAATAAACTGAGTTTCATATTTATTTCTAAAAGAATTACAGGTAGATTCTATGTTTATGTGACCATTTCAGCTGAAAATATTGTCCGTATGACATATTAACGTTTATAACATTTGTAGCGAATCGTCCTATATTTATGGTCTGAGTGAATCTCGCTACCTAATGCCCAATATATTTCATTATTTACAGCTCACAGTTGCGTCACTGTGGATCGAGAGCAAGCGAACCACTTGCCATCAAAAACAACTTAACAATAAACCGTTTGGGCGGCCGGATCACTGAATTCGCCCACGCGTTTCCCACAAGAGCCCCGCAGCCCCGCTTCGGTGATCATACACGTGAACGGTATTAACCTGGATAATGTGTACTACATGTACGATTAAAACATTATAAGTTAAGAGATGAGACTTAATCACCGTGCCTCTCGCTCCAGAAGGCTTGCGATGCGCTCCGGTGCGCGTGTTGCAAACGCAATCATCTTTGAGGCAGAGATATTGGTGATCCATTTGCATTTTCAGCGAGGATCCGCGCTCTGGGATTAAGATATTAGATAGTTACCTCGGGCACCTGACCTTAATCGCTTTATAAAAAGCGGGTCGGATCGCGTGGAGTGGCGAGGAATTACCGCGGGGTCTTCGAGGACCTCTGCGACGCTTAACACCGTGCCGGGTATTTGTGTTGCTAATTGCACGGGCAGAAGCTCGCTCGATTGTAATTGCTGGGGAATATATACGAGTGCCAGATGTCGACCCGTGTGTGTTTGGACTGGCTCAAGTGGACACCGTTGCTCGGCTTGAAAAGGTGCCGTGGCCAATCTAGGACCGACCGTAGGTGCCTTTAAAAATTATTTTTGCGCCCTGCGTGAGCAGCAGAGCAAGTGCGAGAAAAAGAGGAGCGCTGCGATATATAGATCATATTAATATTCCGCCGTGCAGGTGTGGCTGATACACATTTCTCACCTGATCCTAGTATGCAGCGCAATTTGCTACTTTACGACCCCGATACGTTTCTTATACAGCTAAATTATCTGGCCAGCAATAATTTCGATTTGTGAATACACATGCTTTTGTGCTTCCCATTTTATACTGCACACATCTGCATTCAAATTGATGGCGAATTCTGGTTTCGATTTATAATAATAATAATAATAATAATAATAATAATAAATTTTATGTATCCACATATATACACAATGTACATAGGCCATGTCATCGAGGAAAATATAATAACATAATAAATTACATGTATGATTTAAATATACGTCTACGGAGTAAAAACAGTGGTCATGTAGAAATAATTTTAATTTTGTCTTGAAAATAAATAATTATTTTCAGATCTAGGGGGAGATTGTTAAATAGCTTCGGTCCAAATATACCAGGAGAGTAATATTTAACGTCCAGTCGGGATTGACTAGTATAGATGTCTTTTTGTCTAGTATTATGGTTGTGAATATCTGCAATCCTTTCAAAATTAGATCTGTTAATAAATACAATCAGACACATTTCATAAATATACATGCAACGCAGAGGTAGTAGTCGTAGGTCACTAAATATGTTCTTTGCCAGGGTTCTGGGTTTAGCGCCTATCATAGTGCGAACGATACGCTTCTGCGCTATGAATACGTCCATTGCTCGGGTTGACTTTCCCCAGAAACACAATCCATATTTGATTCTGGATTCAGTTAGTGATTGGTGTAGCATTACAAGTTGTTTTAGTTTTAAAACCTCTTTTAGACGGCGAATTTGGTAACAATATGATGCCCAATAGTTTTGATTGTAATTAATGGATTATTTACTGCATCTAATAAATATAATAATCGTAATGATGGTAGTGCAATAAAAATGTTTGATTGTTATTTTAATAGAGTCACATTGCTGATGCCAGTTTAAATGATGATCAAAGTATAATCCTAGAAATTTTATATTACTTGAATAAAGTAAGGGAGTTTATGACTAGTGGTAGATTTAGTTTCGCCGAGCTTTGCCTAGTTTGAAACTTGGTATAGTTCGTTTTGGTTTGGTTAATATAGAGTTTATTCTTATTAAACCATTCTATATATGATTTGGTCGTTCAGTACACCTAACAGTGACTACCTGATCTGTCGATGCTGACGCTAGTGCCGTTGTATCATCTGGTATCATCTTTTCATATATGAAAAGGTTTTCAGAAATGTGTATGTTTAAATCGTTTATGAATATAATAAATAAAATGGACCCAAGTATGGATTCCTGTGGGACGCCCCTATTTATCTGAACATAAATAGGGGCTTATCTGAACATCATCAGATATGTACGTAGCATAGTTATTGCCATCTTTGTGCTTTATATTCACTCTCTGACGGCGGTTGCTTAGATAGCTTATGAACCAGTTAAGGGCTACACCACGGATGCCATAGCGTACCAATTTGTGCTGTAATAGATTTATATCCACACAGCCAAATGCCCGGCTATGTCAAGAAATATGCCCATCGGGTATCCCATCCTTTGTTCAAACAGCTTAGTATTAAATTGTGAAAAGAATGAATATCTGTGAAAGTTGATTTTTATTCTCTAAAACCGTGCTGTCTATCAAATAATATGTTGTATTTTTCAATGAAATATTTAATCTTTTTAGCATCGCATATTCAAATATTTTGAAAATGGATATTAGTTGAGTTATAGGTCTATAATTTGCTACATTTCCACAGTTACCTTTTTTAAATAACGGGGTAATTGTGTAATCTTTTAAATGTCGAGGAAAATGTCCGGTTTCAAACAACATATTTATTATGTGGCTAATAGGTTTAGTTATACAGGGTGGTCACTTTTACGACGCCCACCATTAGGATCTGTGAAACGGAAATATATACAGAGTTGGTCAAATGGGACAAAAGTTTCTCATTTTTGTGCCTTTCAATATACTGAAACGAAATCCGGGATATCTTGCATAGTTCCTGAAATATCGTTGAAAAACTGAAAAAGTGCACTTTCCTTTTCCTTTTATAACTTTTTTACTTTTGAAGAAAATTTTACGAAACTTGGCACTCATTTTTCGATGTCAGTTTTCTGATCACAGTACCATTTTCTGCGCCAACTAGATGCACAAATTTTCGTAGTCAACTTTTGATTTTCTTATGGCCGCAATATTGGATTTTAATAGCATTCAAAAGAGCGAAAAATTCCGATTTCAACCATGTATAACACATGGGTAATCTGACATTATTTACTACCAAATATCGATAATTTGAAAATGTGTTGCAAAAATCAAACTGCTGTGGACTGCTCTAAAGATCAAGTTGCCATGGAATAATAAATTTCACATTTCTTCAAACAAAGAAATTAACTTCTGAGTAATTTTATTGTGTATAAAGTGCAAAAAAATGAGATAATATCTTTGATTAGTAAATGCTTAAATATCCCAAATTTTAATTCAAGAATGGTATCTAATCAGATTATTGAATGAATACAATATGATTTATGATTTGCAATCTCGGTCAGGGCCTCTGTAAGATACTACATTATAGAGATTATACATGTCAATTTTTTCATGTTGAGGATAGTATCGTGCTCGTTTTTACTAATCAAAGATATTATCTTATGATATAAGAACACACAGAAACCACATAAGGAAATATCAGTTGGACCTAACAGGAAATGGCATACAACAAATTAAGCGAAAACATAAAATCAAGTAACGTCAAAAAATTTAAGCAAGAAGTAACAGTATTACTGCTGTTAAATTAATGCTTCATAATAATACCAGCTCCAATCCCAGCCCGGAAGCAGTCCAAATTCGTCAGCTGTTCGTGACGCAGAGTGGAGTTTTATTTACATTGTATTGACTTATGTATAAATGTGTGCTTATGTAAATAAACATTTCCGCAAAAAAACTCCTTTTTCGCACTTTATACACAATAAAATTACTCAGAAGTTATTTTCTTTATATGAAGAAATGTCAAAATCGTAATTTGTTATTCCATGGCAACTTGATTTTTAGAGCAGTCCACAGCAGTTTGATGTTTGCAACAAATTTTTAAATAATCTATTTTTGGTGGTAAATAATATCAGATTACCCATGTGTAATACATCGTTGAAATTGGAATTTTTCGCTCTTTTGAATACTATTAAAATCCAATATTGCGGCCACAAGAAAATCAAAAGTTGACTATACAAATGTCTACATCTAGTTGGCGCAGAAAATGTTTGGTACTGTCATCGGAAAGCTCACGTCGAAAAATGTAAGAGTGTCAAGTTTCGTAAAATTTCCTTCAAAAGTAAAAAAGTTATAAGACGAAAAGGAAAGTGCAGTTTTTCAGCGATATTTCAGGACTGTGCAAGATATCCCGGATTTTGTTTCAGTATATTGAAAGGCACAAAAATGAGAAACTTTTATCCCATTTGACCAACTCTGTATGTATTTCCGTTTAATAGATCCTAATGGTGGGAGTCGTAAACGTTACCACCCTGTATATGAGGTTATCGACTTTATTATTTTGTCTAGTATGTCTGGTATATCCTGCCGACATCCTTTTTTTAAATTTATGAATTAGATTATAAGTTTTATTTACTGTTAGAGGTTTTAGAAATATGAAAACGGATTAATTGGAATATTGTGTCCATTGTAAGCTGTACTTGGGATTTTGTATACTACGTCTTCAGGAACTTGCTATAAATAGTCATTGAAAGTGTTACATCAATACTCATTAAAAGTGTATTCATCTGCTTCGGATCTGAGGCGAACAAATAAACGATTGATTGATTAAAAGTGTTACAGTTAGTGGTGGGATCTGTTTTATTTTTGCCATTAATATCTAAGACGGCGTTTCTAAAATGTTCTTTTCTATGTGAGAGTTCCTTTACTACACCCCATACGCCTTTACTTGTATACTTACTGTTTATGATTTCATTCTAATAATATCGACTTTTTGTGTCTCGTACCAGATGTTTATGACGTGATTTTGCTAAATGATAGTTATTTTTAAGACATGGGAATTTCTTCTGTACGATTTGCAGATCCTTTAGCTTTTGACTTAATATTTTATAACGAAATTGTGAGCTGTACTTGGGATTTTGTTTACTACGTCTCCGGGAACTTGCTTAAAATAGTCATTAAAAGTGTTACAGATAGTGGTGGGATCTGTTTTTTTGCAATTAATATCTAAGACGGCGTTTCTAAAATGTTCTTTTCTATTTGAGAGTTCCTTTAATGCACCATATACGCCTTTACTTGTATATTTACAGTTTATGATTTCATTCTGATAATATCGCCTTTTTGTGTCTCATACCATATGTGTATGACTTGATTTTGCTAAATGATAGTTATTTTTAAGACATGGGAATTTCTTCTGTAGGATATACAGATCCTTTAGCTTTTGACTTGAAATTTTATATCGAAATTTTATAACCTCGTACGGTCGTAGCGATTTAGTGTCTGATAACAGTGTTGCATTGTGATTCATTTGGTAGCGCAATTAAAATTAACTGATATGCTTCAGTTTATGAAATAAATGCATTTTAATATTTCGCAAGGAATCGTGTGAATTATTTTTCACAAAAGGACAAATTATTGCCACTAATCCCTGCAGCACCCTATTTTTACGAGCCTGGCGTGCCGCTATATTAAAATACTTTATTTCGGCCCTGGAAACTATAGGTTTGCGGAGCGGCGACGTAAATAGCTGATTCCGATAGAATTTTTTGCTGATTTCTGAAACGTCAACAAAAATTTTCGAGGACGCCAGTTTTTTGTGATATTTAAATTTTTGCAAAATGTGTAAGACCGATTCCAATGCTTTTTATGGCATTACTGGATTCAAATTTCAGTTCGACAGCTACCGGTATCACTTTTCTAACCTAGCATTAACTGAGAACGTGTTTTTGTAAGTAAATAGTGAAAAAACTATGTAATAAATAAAAAAAAAACGACTTACAACATTTTTTTTTTGCATTTCGTACCTATGCATAGTAAATACTTTCCGTAAAATGTATTTAGATTGAAGGTCGTCAAAATTTGTCGACCAGTGTTGTACCTCTCTGCATTTGTAAGGACCATTTTTGTAATAAATATCTGAACTACTTGACTTTCCTACTTCATGAGAGACCATCAATCATTCCAATGATTCCAATGATTTTTATGGCAATACTGGATTCAAATTTCAGTTTGACAGCTACCGGTATCACTTTTCTAACCTAGCGTTAACTGAGAACGTGTTTTTGTAAGTAAATAGTGGAATAACTATGTAATAAATCCAAAAATACGACTTCCAACTTTTTTTTTCATTTCGTACCTATGCATAAATACTTTCCGAAAATGAATTTAAATTGAAGGGACAACACATTCGTCAAAATGTGTCGACCTGTGTTGTGTCTCGCTGCATTTGTAAGGACCATTGTTGTAATAAATATCTAAACTACTTGACTTCCTACTTCATGGGAGACCATAAATCATAGAAAAATAAATTAAATGTGCGATTTACTTACAATCCAATATATTTTTATTACACGCCGATTTCATAATTGCTATCATATCGTCGGCTTGGTGTTACAAGGTTGTAGGTGCAAATTTCATAAATTTGGGAAAATCGATTCTAAATATTGGGGTATTACAAAAAGTGCCGTACCATTCCTATTTGTTTGATTTATTTTCTGACATTTTCATAAAATTTCAATATCAGTAATCCCTATATTTCAAGCTTCCAACATTCCAAATTTTTGAGATATGAAAAACAAAAAATTACATACAACTAGGTTATATCATTTTTGTGTTTTCGTTAGTGACATTCAACTATGCAACTTTGAAAGAACATACGAGTACGTAATGTTTAGAAAATTAGATAATATTTTATTTACTAACAAATTTAATGGGGTCAATATCTCAATAACAATATTTTAAATTTGTTAAATTTACATGGCTTTTCTTGCTTTCTTCCCGTTTTTGTCACCAGGTTTCGATTTCGGGAGAATTGCGTCAAAATATTCTTTATCAACTGTAGGATTCCACAGGTACATTGACTTGATTGCATCATCTTATTTTGCGGTATCTTGTTAAGCGTTCCCTTTGCTTGCTTGGGTATAGGGAAGTTCACCTTAGTTTGACCCGTTGGCACCCGTTTTTTAACAATAGCACGTTTTATGATTTGTTCGACAAATTCTTCGTCAGCATGGGAAGTTTTGTAGTAAATATTAAATACAGATCCGCAAAACTTAATTTGTTGAACCTTTGTATACTGCACTAGAGTATAGTTAAGTAAAGTCGAGCATTCTTGGAAGTTCTTAAAATCAATTGCCTGCATCTGTATATTATTTTGCATCTGTATATTATTTTGTAAGGTTGGATCATCCGGGCAATAATTACGATCTTTTATGGAATCATCACTGTCATAGTTTTCACAAATTTTATCCATATTTCACAAGACTCTCAAAACCAAATCGGTTAGAGTTGTATACGTCTACATACAACTATATTACATTAAAGTGTAAATGCCAAATTTGACATACAACTATGTTACACTAAATTGTAAATGCCAAATTTGACATACAACTTTGTTTGACAGTAAATAAAAATGGCTAGACAAGTGACAAAGGTTGTACTATTAGACCTTTGCAAAAGATAGCTTATAACACATATAATCTTGTAATACCAAATACTCAAAATCTTACAAAATGTTACATACAACCTTATATCACCAAGCCGACGATATGCTACCTTATTAGACACAATAGAGTGCTCCCAGGTTGGCAAAAAATCAAAAAGCCGTTTTCGTCGGTAAGTTAGGTACAAAACAGGCGCTGAGCCGCTGCCGTTTGCGTTGATAATATTTAACTTTGAGATTAACTTTGGTCACCTTGATACTCTTCAAGATGTTTCACTTCTTTTTGCATTTGTGGCATTCAATTTTCATCAATCGAACAAAATATTTTCTTGTATCTTTGTTGTCCGCTTTTGTTTTCTTGTGTTTTTAGCAATACACCTGTACGTAAATATATTTATGTTTTACTCAGACTACTTTCTTGTACTCTTAGTATAGGATTTATACGAGGTTGTTCTATATCTGTTTAGATGTTTAGAGCTGTTGTGTTTTTGGTGCTGCATTGGCGTACTTCGCCTACTGCTTCATCAGATCAGCACAGTCTGTTCTCCATCCTGTTAGCAATTACATTCGTCTCTGCTTTTTATCTTTGCGACTGTTGGGCGACCGGAGGCAGTTAGTTTATTGCGTCGATTTTCTGCTTTATTCTTGCTTCCTTAGAAGGCGCTCGCGTTCACGTCGCCCGTAGAAGTTACGACTGGAAAAATTGGCTCAGGAAAAAGCATAATGGTTCCGATTTATGTTATACGACTAGTCGTACAGATAGGATTACCAATGAAAACAGAGTTTTGCTTTTTACGTGGAAGCAGATTACAAATAATCGTTCGGTTATAATAATACACTCTCATGGAATACGTTAACGATACTTTATGTGAATTGCACTAACAAATATTCAATTCATAAATATCATGAGAACGTTGCGTATAAGCGCTAACATCTTGAGAATTTGTTGAAATTAAAAAACGTTGAAAATTTCTATTACCTGTTCGATATCAAAGACACCCAAATTACACCCCCAATTACCACAAAAAAAAGTGCAATTACCACCAAAATTCGGCTCTTCTTAGGTCCGATTGCGGATGGCGTGATAGTTGCAATTAGGCTCTAACCGCTGTGCTTCCGTAATGGGGGAAGCCGAGGCGATGGAGAAGAGGCAAATAAATGTCAATTTCACATGGGAAATATTCTCAGAATATGAAAATTACAGCGTCGGCCAGATTGCGGGCCCCGATTATCCCCCGGCGCAGCAGCCGCACGACACATTGAGCAACGACAGAAAGCACGACATCCTCGACGCCGCTGCGGTGGACGGTCCTATAATTGGATGAACACGACGTTCGGGAATCGACGACGCACGAAATCTTCGACGGGTTTTGTCATCGCCAAGTGATTGCTGGTGCTCAATTTGCGTTATTGCATCTTCATTGTGCTAGGGTGGTCATATTTGACCCAGAATTTTAAATATCCACTAAGTCGTAATCTTACAGCCAACAATTATTACAAGGTTAGTTGATAGGACCACCATTTCATCAACAATTGCATCCGAGAAAATTAACTACCGATTGAAGTTTATGAAACGTGCATGACGAGGGACGAAGTGAGCGACCGTCTGTCATTAATGATGTTCTAGTGCAGAAAGCTGATGAAAAAGTTAGAGAAAGCAGACGGTATACAATTTCATCATTATCTATACAATTTTCTCAAGTTTTTGCAAGTGTTCTCTGTGAACGGAAAAACAGTCGTGCAGCAGTGCTTGCCAAATTTCTATGAAGAAGGAATGCAGAAGCTGATCACATGAGACTATAATTGTCTTAATAAAGAAGAAAATTATGTAGAAAAGTAGAAAAGTAGGTCATGGCGTTTATGTAAAAATAAAATTTTAAAAAAATGACTTCGTTTTTTTTAATATTAAAATGGTACTTACTTAAAAACATGCCTCATACTTACTTTAAATTAACCATAACATTGAGGAACACCAAGTTAATCAATAAAACTTGAACCGGTATCAAACTATTTATGTGATCCCATTTCACATTAGAATGGAAGTAGTATTAATGCATACGGCGTATTAAAAGTATGGTGTATCTGAGAATCGAAACTAAAAATCCAGTCCAATTATTAATTCAGCCACATACTTACGAGGGGATTCGGCTTGCGTAGACCGTTACCAAAAATCATCTCGTAAAATTCAGACGCACATAAAATATCGTAATTATAAAGTTGTATAAAACGTGTTCACCGCTCAATTCCGTGGAATGTTTTGGCTCTAATTGTTCCCCACATTAATTATTTAATTTATCGACTGTCTACTCTTCCAGGAATCTCTGTTGGACCAAAACCATTAGAGCAGCCAGGATTTTTCCTGCGGGAGCATGCGTGCGGGGGATTTGGCGGAGTCGCGCTCTTGAGCATCGCATAATTCCGCAGCTGAAATAGAGTATAATAATTTAGAGATACACGGGCATAAAGCATCACGACATGGCTAGGTAGCTGCAAGTGGCAGGTGAACAGCGGACGGACGGACGGACTACACGCGAGCCGGTCCCGTCACAGCACCAACGGTTTATTAGCCCGTTCTTCACACGATCGTATACGCTGATGACTCTGCCTAGCGCTATACATTGGGCCCTCTTCCTATGAGAAAAGAACGTTCCTCGAGCCTCATCGTGAGCATTTGCATAATTCTAGGCCGCGGACGCAGCCAGCTACTCAAAACATGCACAGACACAATCGCACACAGACGCGAACGCGGAAGCCCGTCGCGTTAACGTGAAAAAAGTCTTCCTCTCGGCCTTCAATTTCGAACAATTCCACCCATTGAGCAGGAATTTTAATATTTAAAGTGAAAGTGAAACCACTTCTAGTAAAATGTAATTTGAGTATTATACTCCACATTACTCTACACCAACGTCTGAAAAATGCATGACACATGACACCCATAAATTTATTAAAATGAGAAATTGTAATTGAAATAAATTTTAGCTTTTAGCAGCGATTTTCTAATTGATCAATCATCATTTATCAATTTATTGATCTTCATTTATGAACACACAAGCACAAGTGTAAGTTATTTGAAAACTCTTTTAAGTTATTAATGATTCCGTAAGTGGAACTAGGTAGTCCAAAAAACCGATTTTCTTTCTTTTTCCTCTACCTTTTAATTTAGAATAAACAATAGAGGAGTTTACCGTCTTTGTCTTTAGTAATCGATAGAAAACTCTCTTCCACCATTTAGTAGTTTTACGCTCTATGTCATATGACCCTACTAGTTGGTCGGACAAGTCTACACCATCCATGTATTTGTTGTAAAACTATACCATTTTAGGGCAAGAAATTTCAGTTGTACTCCCATCTTTTGCTTTTCGATTTATCACAGTCATGTCCGATCCATGACAATTAGAAAGCATTCTAACATCTTTAGTAAATTTTCTTAAAACTGCGCAAGTGCTGCAAGTGCGCACAAACTACGCTTCTCCTCGTTGACGATTCACAGCAACATCAAATTTTGGCATATTCCTTCTGGTAGAAATGACGGTTCAAACGGCGGCAAAAGGTAAGTTATTTATTAGCTTGGTACTTATGAAAACATATGCCACATAATGTACCAAAAACATATGTACCAAGCTAATCAATAACTTACCTTTTGCAATCGTTTGAACCGTCATTTCTACCAGAAGGAATATGCCAAAATGTGACAGGTTTTTACCTGTCGAAACATAAGCTTACACTTATATCTCTAATCGTACCTGCAAGCACGTGTTCTCCATGAGTCGAATCCTTATTTCTATCTTCAGTTTTTCCAGCATAAATATTTAGATCGTATGTGTATCCTGTTTTCGAGTCGGATCTTACCCATAACTTAATTCCCCTTTTTACAGGCTTGAGAAGAATATATTGTTTCAGACAACTTCGGCTCTCGAACTTGCCCATCGCATCATCAACGCTCTGTAGCGGGCTTTCACATCTAGCTAGTGAAAACGTATATTTCCGAAGAGAGACAACTTCCTCTATGTAATAGAGTTTGTTGGCGTTATTCGGTTTCTCTGGGGATATAAAATACAGTACTAGACAAAAACAACGGGACAACTCTTAAAACAATTATGCCTTTATTTTAGCCGAGTAACTCAAAATAGTTTAAGATGCCTCAATTATATGACGTTCAGAGAGCTAGAATTTGTACGAAAATTGAATAAAGGTAGTCTATGAGGTGTTTAGCAGGTAGTTTTCAGCTGATGAAAAAAGTACAATATCACAAAAGTGTTCCGTTTTTTTGTCTTCTTCTTCTTGCAGTCGTTCTCCTACCGGAGGTTGGACACCATCATAACTATTCTTATCTTATTCACCGCTACTCTAAATAGCTCCGTGCTGTTACAGCTGAACCACTCACGCAGGTTCTTCAGCCAGGAGACTCTACGCGTACATATACTCCTTTTTCCTTTAATTTTCCCCTACATAATAAGTCTCAAAAGACTATATTTGGGGCCTCCCATGACGTGGCCTAGATACTCCAGTTTTCCTTTCTTAATGGTCAGTACAACTTCACATTCCCTTTTTACCTTTTCTAGTACCTGTTTGTTGGTGACTTTATCTTTCCAGGATATTCGAAACATTCTGCGATAACATCACATCTTGGACGCTTCCAACCTTCTTAGTTCAGGTTTCTTTAGGGTCCAGGTTTCAACTCCGTATAGCAGGGTGGAGAACACATAACAACGTAATATTCTTAATCGTAGTTCTATACTAGTGTCTCTGTTACAAACAAACTTTTTTATTTTCATGAACGCCGATGCTGCTATCTCCACCCTTCTTCTTATCTCACCTGCCTGGTCGCTTGTTTTGTCTAGTATGGTTCCAAGATATTTGTAGGAATCTACTCTTTCAATTATGGTATTGTTGATATTTAGTTGCACTTGTTGGTTATGTGACTTAGAAACTTCCATACACTTTTTTGTCTAGTACTGTACAATTTAGAAGAAAGTAGCCGAAATCTGTTTCTTGAAATCGATTGTTTTATCATGTTGTTGCGAAGTGAAGAATTAATGGACTAATAATGACGTAGTGCAGGTACTTTGATGTAAGGCATAATGAAGAAACAGAAACATACTGATCAGTAAGCTGTATGGGTTTTTTTCTTATCCCGCTCTAAAATTATCAATCACTGGTTGGTTTTGTCGGCAATCCAAATAAAGAGACTTTTGGGAAATAAATTACGAAAATTGAAGAAGGGTAGTCTATGAGGTATTCAGCAGACGGATTTCAGCTGGGGAAAAAAGTACATATCACAAAAGTGTCCCGTTTTTTTTGTCTAGTACTGTACAATTTAGAAGAAAATAGCCGAAATTTGTTTCTTGAGATCGATTGTTTTATCATGTTGTTGCCAAGTGAATAATTAATGGGCCAATAATGACGCAGTACAGGTACTTTGTTATAAGACATAATGAAGAAACATCCAAGAACTATCATAGTTTCATACTGATCAGTAAGCTGTGGGTTTTTTCTTCTCTCGCCCTAATATTTTTAATCGCTGGTTGGTTTTGTAGGTAATCCAAATAAAGAGGCTTTTGGGAAATAATTTAAACAAAACATCTAGTTCTGAGGATGATCGATCAAGATTTGCCAGAAGAGTACAAGGCTTTTCTACTGCAATGCATTTTCTAGAATGGAAACTTTGGTCTACTGATATCCATTAATCAAGAATTATTATTTTCGGCAATTCCTCATCTTCTTTTTCTTAAACTTCGTTTTCTGTTGAAGAAAAAGAAGAATCTGTATCAGACTCTGCAGAACTTCATTTATTTCACCATCGTTCATCTTCGTTAAATTTTTATGCGTTTTTTTTCCAAGCAGGAATTTCATTTCCTGCTTGGGTACTTGGGCCGATAATACGTCATATTCACTACAATTATCTGTTGAGTGGATATATTCTGAACCTCCAGCTATTAATGGTTCTTCCATTTCGCCTTCCAAATTGGCTATTTCCAAAAGTTCTTCCTCGGACAGTGGTTATTTACTACAATACAAATAATAACAATCAAACCAGTGGAAGATATATTCCCAACCGCTAATACCATTTGCGTTCCATCGGAGTATTTTTTCAAAAAATATATTGTTTCAATGATACTAAACGGTCTCCAAATGGGAGCGATATGTTTTTAAAACATTCTAGCAACCATATCTTAAATTGTAGAAATTTCACTAGCTGTAATTTGTTTTTAGTATAGTTTGACAATATATGCTTGAACAACGTTTGGTTATTATCCAATTTTTTTAGAAAAAAAAAAGTTCTTTTATACAAACTCAACGTGATCTACGTGAATATTTTGGTTCACATAATCGCCCTTCTGTGCTTGCCAGTCGTCGAATCGTTGAAAAATTCGAAACAAATTTTACTTTACACGATACCAGAACACGAATAAGACTATAAAACGCAAGAAACCAAGAGAATATTGACGCTGTAAGTGCCAGTGTTACAGCAGATGCAAATGAGTCGGTTAATCGACGTTCCCAATAACTTGGCCTTTCAAGAACGACTTTGCGTATTTTGAGAAGAGATTTGGGTTCACATCCATTTGCTGATTGGGCTCTAGAGCAACTTGAAATTGACCCTGATTTAAAAAAAAAATATCTTCTTTGCTGAAGAAGCGCAGTTTTATTTAAACGGCTTCGTTTACAAACACAATTGTCACTTTTAGTGTGAAAATAATCCACAACAGATTAAAACCTTTGCAAAAGTTACTATTTGGTGTGGTTTATGGCATGGTGGCATCATCGGACCATATTTGTTTACGATGCAAATGGAGATGCAGTAATAGTGACTGGTGAGCGTTATCGATCAATGTTAATGGATTTTTTGTGACCAAAGTTGGATGAAATTAATTTGCAAGACATGTTTTTCCAACAAGATGGTGCAACACCACATATTACCAATGCGACTATGGAGTTACTGAGTGAAAAGTTTGGTGAGACTGTAATCTCCAGAAATGGATGCCACGTCTATACTACTAAACCTCGAACTATAGACGCTTTGAAATTGAATATCGAACGCTGCATTAATGAAAATACACCTGATTTATTGCATAAAGTTCCCAGAAATTGGGTTCATTGGATTCGATCCTGCAAATGTAGCCGAGGTGGACAATTGAATAATGTGTGTTGCTATAATATTTGCTTATTTATTCATCTTTGACGATGGAACTTAATTTATTATATTCCTAGGAAAATAATGAAGACGAACAATAACAAAGAATAACATTGCGTTTTTTCTTCGCATTCAGTCCTTGAAGCAAGTGTATGTACCTTCATAACGCTTTTGAGATTTGGGGGGTGATAAATTCTCACAAGCAGCGTTTGAAATTTCTTCTATATCCATCTTCTTTTCACCGTGACACTACACGTGACAGCCTATGAAAATTTTAATTGTTTATCAGAACAAAATGTGCCAGTATAGATGACAACTAGGCACTTGCGATTTCTTTAGACATTTAGACACAGAGTTTACGAACCAACATTTTGCAAGAAACTTAGGATATTTTGCCGGATTTTGACTTCTGGTAGTGGGAAAAACATAATAAGCCATGCGGAACGTAAGAACTAACATCACTCGGAAGAATTACGGACCTCGGTTCCCTCGACAATTCTTCCTCGAACGTTATTGTGCCCTTACGTTCCTTATGTCCTAAATAACTATACTTCGAGTGGCATTTGTTATGATTTTTTAATGAATAGAAAAATTGACAATTGTCAGACTGACATTGACATAAGCGAATATTTCACATGTGTAGAATAGTCTGTAATAAAATGACAATTGTAGTGAGAATAAATTGAAAATAATTTGACAGATTTGCAAAAACTTTCAAAACAAAGGTTATCAGATTCGCCGGTCGATCCTTAAAATATGGAATGCAGAAACTGATCACAGGAGATGATATGTGTCTTAATACAGGAGGAAATTATGTATAAAAGTAGCTTGATGTTTAGGCTTTTATGTAACTAAAATTAAAATTGTTAACAGATACCCTAGTTTAAAAAAAAATTATTGCGGTAGTTACTTAATAAACACGCCACGTATATTACACGCGAAAATAATATTTAGTTTAATAATTGTGTTAGAATAAATTCACATTTTGATAAGTTGTGTGTGGAAATAAATGTCTATAAAATATTTGAAATGTTTATTGTATTTTAATTTGGCCACGCGTTTACATCAAACTTATTATTTGTTACACACTCCTAAATGCCACTCTAATCAGCCTGTACACTAACCCACTAACCGCGTAAGATGACTTACAAGCTACTACCTTGTAAATGTGACTCGGGAGAGTGTAAAAATTTTACCTTTCCCTTATGGGAGAGTGTAAAGATTTTACTGTCTCTAGCAATCTGCTATATCCTTTGTATAATACTTGAATACATTTCAATACAGTACAGTCTACAGTTATTATGTGTACAATTAATTTTATATTATTTGGCATGTTTGTTTCAACTTTGCCGGAATTAGTTTTAAATATAATAGTGCATTTATGATGCACTATTATATTTATTTTTCCACTCCCTGCATGGTAAGTACACTGTTATAACATTGATTTAGTGGAAGTAAGTACCACTTACCGATAAAGCTTTGGTTACTATGAGCAACGGGAAGTAAGAAATCACTTACTTCCCTCAGGGAAGTAAGTAAAATAATTTCAATAGCGTTCTTTCTCTGGCACCAGTCTTTAATCTGCAGCTTCTTCAATTGCCATTTCTTGTTTATTTTAATTTGAATTCATTTTACAACTGAACGAATGCAATTTCTGACATTCACACTTTGTTTGAAAAATAGTCTTAGCAACCAGAGCCGTACTGACATTTTGTTCATGTTGCGAAAATAAATTAATCAAACACAAACAATTAAACCAACTTCAAGAGTGGAAAAACAGTTATAAGCAATTCGAGAGGTAAGTTTTGACCAGTCTCGGCCTTTATTGCTAGCCCTCGCTGTCGCTCGGGCGCAAACCCGACCTCGACTGGTAAAATATACTTACCTCTCTTAATGCTTAAATAACTATTATTTATTATATCAAAATTTTGACACTGACAGGTTATATTATTTATTGTTACAATTATTGCTATATTATTTATCATAATTTAACTGTTGAGAACTTTTTAACAAATAATAGATAGATTGATAGATAGAAAGATATATATATATATTTATTTCAAGAAATGATTAGAAAATAACAATAAATTGAAACACGTCAAAGATAATAAAATAGTAGAAGTATATTTCACAGTATTATGATCCTATACTTGTTACAGTGTCAGGCTATTAAAAATAAATAAAATCAGATTACAATTATTAGTAAGTACTAAAAATATGACACTACGTGAAATTTTCACTGTAAGCATTGCAATTTTGACGAAATAATTCAAATGGTTACACAACTGATTGAACATTTGGCAGTGTCCATTAAAAGAAAGATGACAGTATTTGATATTCAGATTGAAATAATTGAAAATTTGATATTGAGTACCGAAAATTTCTAAATAATTGAAATTTTGATCGACATTGTTGAAATTTTCAAAGTAATATTTAATTTTTTTATAGTTATTGACCTTTTCTGACCTTTTTTATATTCTGATTGGAATAATTGAAAATTTGATAATGAACACTGAAAATATCTTAATAATTGAATTTTTTATAGAAATTGTTCAAATTTTCAAAGTAATAATTAAAGTTTTGATAGTTATTGTATTGATTATATACCTTTTCACAGAGTAATTGAAATGTTAACAAATATAAGAGGCAAATTTTAAGAGTAAGCATTGAAAATATGACATCAATTATAAATTTGGAAAACATTACTGTAATCTTTGAAATGTAACAGTTGAAATTTGATTTTATAGTAATAATTGACAAAATTGACAGTAAGCACCGAAAATAAAAACATAATAATCGCAAGAATAAGCGCTTATCGATTACAGGATAATCGTCTACCGAATACAGTTCTGATCTGATCAGTACTCGGCTAATTTTTGTTTTGAAAACCTTCCTAGGAAGTTTTCGTATACTTTCGGGTAAGTGGTTGTAGAATACCACAGCCTGTGCCAAGAAGGATTTGCTCGTCTTACGTAGACGGTGTCTTGGTACATAGAGGACTGCGATCTTGTGTTGTGATCGTGCATGCCTGCATGTGTGAGATATGAGGTCCTTCTGTTGTGGATATAAAGCCAGTTCGACAGAATATACAATCTAGGCACTCTGCATATATTTAAATGGGAGAAATAACCCCTGCAACTGTCACTCATATTCAAACCAGCAATATTTTTTAATATATTGTACATTATACGCCGGGTAATGGTTTTTACTGGCTCTACAAGGCTCGCTTTCGGCACGTTAATAATTTCCTTGTATCGCCAGTAAATACCGTTTTATACGGCTTATAACGCCAAATGCTATTATAGCACGTTCACGAGAATATGAATTTAGACCTGAAAAAAGGTTTATTGAGGTCTATGTGTGTTCGGAATTTTATGACGGGCTACCGGTGGAGGCATGCTTCGTGTGTATGTTCAGGGCTGGCACCAGAAACTGAACAAACATACAGACATAATCGGTCATATTTTACCTTGATCGTTCAAATAATGTAAAATAAAGATACATTTATTTTGTACCGGTCCTGGAAGTCCTCCCCCATTGAATTATTCGCTTCCGAATTGACAATACATAACCCCTGACCGCTATCAACCTGTTTTCCAGGTTAGAATTCATATTCTTGTGAACGTACTATACCTATAGTAATATGTAATAAAAACCGTCTATTTTATAATATATACGATAATACCTAATCTATTAACTACTTCCGGTATAATTGAAAATCCTTGAGAATTCATCTTGGCCGCAATGATCGACATAAAAAAACTGGTAAATTCTCAATTAATTCCAGAACTCTTTCGTTCCACCATAAGTAACTACCTGTATACTCACAATTTGAGTAATCCAGATTAGATTTATTACTTGATTAACTGTAACTACCAGCATATGTCTCCTTGCAAATTCTCAATTGCTTTCAGCACAACATATGTCTTTTATATAACGACATAAAATAATCAACCTGAAAAATCGTTTAAGATTAAATATACTAATTAGTTTGGTTTTTGTATACATCTTGGAAATTCTTAACTAACTTCACCAAGATACATCTTATCCACTCTTTTTGCATAAGCATTCCTAACTTGAAACATCGTGCAGATTAGATTTTGAAATTAGATTCAAACCTCTAGTCCCTGGAGCGATCATTACAACCATTCCTACAAACCCGCTAATGTGAACCGGCTGTTGAACTAAATACTTTGTTTTGATTTATACTAACGCCAGATCTCCTCGTATCTCTCGCCGACCGACACACGGCACATTGTCACGCCAAATTGGCCATGACTGGGAACAAGTGTCCGAAATGATAATGTTGGCCAGCCACCAGACTTTCGCACGCTAGATTTATTTTTAAATATTCTCCCCGAGGCACACAAAGGTGTGCTCCGAAAATTCACCTAGAACGTACGAACGGATGAAATTCTATATCGGCGTGGGATGCCAACAAACACAGGCGACACGGTGTTAAAATTAGAGCGAATATTGTAAATAGGTGCTAGAAAAATAAATAGGTAACTGTGCTACAAAGCAAGTTAATTAATCATGTTAATAACAGAATGGAGTAGTAAGCTGTGTAAATATATTTAACTTGTTCGACCCTTTTCGTTCACTGTTTATCCAGTTGCGACAGTATAGCACGCAGCTATTTATCACAAGTCAAGTTTCTAGAGCCATTCGTCATTCTAATACAGTTACAATTTTGGGATGATTCTTTCTATCCCATGGTATGGTATTCTATCCCATGGTATTCTTTCTATCCCATTCATGGGAATGTTCTCGTCTATCCCAAACATTTGATTCATTCCCTATTAGAAAATTAACTTAAAATAATTGCACTTATCCAAGTTCATCCGACAGTGATATTTATTCTGCTAGAGGTTACACTCTTGTTAATCGGACCCCGACCATGTACATGAAATTATTTATTTGCACATGCTCCGAAAAATAGCTATTTTACGGACTCGTTTAAGTCCCTAAAATGCGGCTTTTCCGGACTCAATCTCAAAAAGTTGCCATGGTTAAAACAATCTGGTTACTATAGTGGCATGGTAATTAAAATCCGAAGCTCTGTATTTTCGAGAAATATTTGCTCCCATCACATTAATTATACATAATAAATGGTTTGAATGTGTTTTTGGGGGCATATAAAAAAAGTTGTTTGTACGTACCTAAATTAAGTTTTTTTCGGAAGAATCGTTGCTGTTTCCGGACGAGGTTTAGCGGAGTTACTTGTAACAAAAATAACTAAAACTGTACTTGAACGTAAATTAATATTTAATTCTTCGCAATTTTTTGGCTCATTCATTTTTGCATGTGCAACTTGCACTTACTCGAAACGTACCTGCAAATTGCCGGGGACCACCTGAAGATTCCTCGTCCACATCTTGACCAGTTCCCAAATGAAACGCAGTAAAACGTACGTTAAGGCCCTGTCATTATTTAAACATTAATATTAGCGTTCGTGTGCGTGTGCGTGGCGTCTCCCGTGTCTGTTTTTTTTTTTTAGATTTTTTCAGTTCCGTGGCGATTATAAACAAACACGGCATGTACACGTAGGTAGACTACAGTGAGTGGAGTTTGCGTGTAAAACACGTAGCTCAGGAAATGGATAAGATTATCACGTCACATTTTTTATGTGATTCGTACGTCGGTCTCGACTTTTTCTTGGCACCTCGCGCATGTGCCTGTGTGTAACGAGAGAACTAGGTTTTTGTGAGGTGGTAATTGTGATTATTTTCATTTTAGTGCTGCAAATGGGCGAGGGGAACTGTAATTCCAGAGAATTGCATGTAAATTGTGGCCGTTTTTTGGCGTTAAGTCTCCCTCGTTCCTCGTATCTGCAATTACAAATAATGTGTACACTGTGTACGTGCAACGGAGTACGTATGTTTAACAGAACCCCCCAATTTTCCATAACGGATGGCTGGAGATATAATGTTCATAATGTGGCCTAAATTACGTTTGAAAATATAGTTTTTAACTTCTTTATGCATATGATATCTATATCGAGCAGATAACTTAACCTTAAAACATTTTCTCAAACCGTGCCCGATTTTATTTTTCACTTTTTTTTATAAAAAAAAAACAGAATTGGCGAATCTCCAGGGTGTAATTAATTCGTTACGCTCTCTTATTACGCCCCGGTTGTTATGGACTTGTTTACAAGAAAATACACTCCAGGGCGTAATTAATTCATTACGCCCTCTTATTACGCCTCAGTTGTTATGGAAATATTTACGTATCTCTTATCCTAGGAATTATCATTCAATTATAGTAAAGTGAAAAATAAATTCGTTTTAGTAGCTGCGAGCAAAAATGTTTTTAAATATTTTGAGGAGCTGATGAATATTTTAATAATGAATAAGTATGTGAACTTTACCAATTATAGAATTGGAGACGCAAGTAAATTTTATGAATATTTAGGTTTCCAAGCATACGATAATGCTACTATATCAAGTTGTTTGGAAACTAAAAATATTTAAAAACAAAGTGTAACTGAACCTCTGATTCTGTGATTGGCCAGAATTAAATATTCATAATTGAAAAATTAATAGGTCCTCAAAATGTTTAAATATGTCTATGCTATCATCTGGTACTCTGCTAATGACGCTCCTACGACAATAGTGAAAATTAAACTGGAACTCGAACCCAGATCTTCGGATGTATTATTTGCCTAAAGCCTGTTCCAAATAAATGCATGGTATCTAAATAAGAAGACCCTAAATATCTAGGATTTTGTTTTTCGTCAAATCGCTTAAATACGATAGGACAATCTTGGGGATTTATAATTTTTAAATTCTTATTGCTATTAATTAAATAGTTTTCATCGGTTATTTTATTGTGCGCAAAATAAAATTGGCATCACTGAGGAAATAGTGAAAGTTAAGTCCAGAGGCAAGGGGGTTGATAGTAATTAATGTTATAAGTCCGGGAACTCATATTTTACAGTACGAGTGAGACGTTTAACTCGAAACGAGTATTAACTTTAAAAACTCGAAACGAGTATGTACTGTAAAAAGACTTCAAGGATGAATGCCCTGAGGACAAATTTCGTTTTAAAGAAACATTGAAATTAATTTCAAAATAATGTGATAAATGCTCCAAATCTAGTTACATTTTAACTAGACTTCTAGTTTACATTAAAAATTGACGTATTATAGAGATTTCGCGAAAAAAATATATTCGTAGTTTTTTCCCTTTCTTCCTGAATGCAGGATCTGGGAATATATCAGGAATATAATGGGATAATGCAGATATATAATTGTCATCGAAAATTTTATATATTTTTATTATTAGAGTTAGAGAGAGAGAGAGATTATTAGTATTAGAATTTGACACAGGATGAAATAAAAGATTGAAGATCATTTGCTTGACTGAAAGATGGCCTCCTTAAATTAAAAATTAACGTACTTTAGAGATTTCGTGAAAAAAATATATTCGTAGATTTTTCTTTTCTCCCTGAATGCAGGATCTAGGAATATATCACGGATATAATGCAGATATATAATTATAATTGTCATAGAAAATTTTATATTTTTTGATTGTCATTTCGAGAAGATTAAAATGACAAACTGCTCCATTTAAGAGTTGAAAAAGTTGTGGACTTAGACTGAGTAAGATTTTTATAATTCCAAAATCCTTTAATACCCGTGCTTTTGTCCTGCCTCGGCGGGAAAGCTGCGTCGGCGACAATTCTTCTTTCGGTACTTAAAGAAGCATTTCGCGGACTTACTATACAAATAACTATTTTGTGTAACCGGACGCGAAGTGTTCATTACGCTTACTCAAAAGAATCCGCGAAATCCAATTTCACGGCTGTTACTGTTAGCAACGATCGATCTACTTATTTAACGTTAAAATGCTGATATAAAGCAAATTACAGATGAGGTTGAGAATTGTAACCAATGAACAAGAACCGAGTCTATTATTTGCGTATCCGCGTTTGGCGTTTGGTAGGTACTTTTTATAATACCATGAATATTTCATATTTAAGGTTGATTCGTAAATTTTACATACTTTCAATATAAATAAAATTGACGAGTTATTTGTGGCTTAATTGTGGAATATGGTTGTTTAGAATATCGTTAATAAATAACAGTCGTGGTTGATACGTCGTGGCTGTTTTAACACACATATCGATTGATCAAGTACTGTTAAAGCACATTTAACAGAATGGTATTATGAAAAAGTAATTGTGGCTGTTCCTGACACAAAAACTGGCATAAAGCGAACTTTCACTGTCACAAAATTGTTGTATTTACGTCATTTCCGTAGTAATTCCGGGTTTATTTTGTGCACAATGAAATAATTCATGAAAACTATTTAATTATAAGCAATATTGGGTGACAGGTTAGAATGCTTGCTTATCATCCACGAAGACCTGGGTTCGAGCCCCACTACAGGTAGTATATTTGTACAGAGAAACTAGTGCCATTCGCCGTTGGGAGCTCATTAACGGCGCTCTAGATATCGGGAGCGAATTTCTAGAGTAGCAAGTCCTAACTCAATACACACATTTACACAAATCACACGGCAGAAAGACCCACGTTGGTCGATAGCCAGTTAGGGATAATACCCCTAACAAATACAGTCACTACTATATGCAATACAATTTTTATAATTACAAAAATGTTTGGTTTGACAGTAGTATATGGTAAAGCAAGTGTTGATATGATGCCCATATCGCACGAAGGCAAGTTTAGGTCCTGATGCCGAAGGCGATTGTCCCAAATCCCAAGTTTTACAGTTCTTCTTCTGGAAAAATATTTTCATGAATCTGCCCAGATGGAGGTAATAATATTTCAACAATTTCTGCTGATAATGATTTGAGTGGTTTAAGTTGTAAATGTCGACAACTTGAAACAAATGTATCAGATGTGACTAAAAATCGTAAAAAAATATCTTCCATAGTTTTTGTTTCCGAATATTTGCGCAAAAAATTTTGGCGAAATATTAAAAAATATATATTTCTGGTTGAATAGGTAAAAGTACTCTCCATTCACAATGTTTTTGCGTCAGGGGGGTCTATGAATATCTAGTAATTTTATTGGTGGTGTTTCGAAAATAACTGAATTCCCCAATGAAACTTGTCAAATTTAAGTTTAGGTTAAGTTGTTTTCAATTTGAGGTTTTTTAAATAAGATGGTTGCCAGATGTAATTTAATTTATACTTTTTGCTGCAGTTGTATAATTTTTGGCAATTTGTTTAATATTTTGACAGAAGTGAAAATTATTTCTGAGTTCGGATATGCCGTAAAAGAAAATAATGATATCTTTAAAAGCTAGTAGTGAAAAAAAAACTATAAATCTGACGTCATGTGTTAGGAAACAGATGTCTAATATTCCGTTGCATCACTGAATCAGTTTGTCGAACATGACAAAAAGAAAACGCACTTAATTCGGTTTCAAAATGGTCGTGAATGTAATATAAGTGAGATATTATTTCGGATCCGTGAATAAAAAGTTTTTGAATCGAAGTTGGCATATAATACCAAAAATAAATGTGTACATATTTTTCAGCTGTTTGAAAAGCATACTGTTGTCAAAAAATAAAAATAAACTCAATATTTATATTATAGCCAGATGATATTGCTTGCAATATAATGTGAAAACGGTGTGTAATAACTTTATCAACTCCAGTTATGAGTGAAGAAGTTGCAGTACTTAAAAATAAAAAAAAAACGTCGAGCCGTATTCCCGTCATTTGTGCTACTATATCAGGGCTTTGGCTTGTCAACAATCAAACCTAACTGTCTTCTGAAACCTTCTTGTACATTTTATTTTCTCGTCTCGACTGATTTTTTGTCTTCGTTACTGTGACCTTGCCATTTTTTAATATAAATGCAAGCAGCATAACACCGAATCCAAGCATGCAAAGTCGATAAACCCAATTCCAGTTATTTTTCAATGATTTGCTTTCTTAAAATGAAATCAAGATTATTAAAATCTTTTGAAGTTGCATGGCATAGGTAACACCGTTGCATGCATGAAGTAAAAATATATGGGAATAATCCTAAAAAAATATTAAATAAAATAAATGAAAATAAAGAACCAAAATTAAAGTTCTTCCTTTCATATTATTTCTTAAATTAAATGAGCTCCTAAATAGATTTAAAGTACTTGTGATAGCATTACATACTTTGTCATCTATCATGGTCAAAGCCAATTGATATTTTACACATGTTTTGTGTCCAACAATAACTGTTTCAAAAAGAAGGAGTTCATCTACTTGTTTTTGTACGCAATTTGTTTCTTGTTGTGTAATTTCAGTGGGTTCATGTATAAATTGAATTTTAATCGCCTGCAAAATCGAGTTCACGAAGGTCTAGGACTTTTCCAAACAGCTATTGGTTGATTTGTTTATGTGAAGTAAAAAAAAAATGCTATCATCTGTTTATCTTGATTATCACTGAATTTTTGCTTGTACATACTATGTTCTGAGCTGCCATCACAACCCCTCATACAAATAAAATTTTTGCATTGTTCATTATTTAACTTTTAATAACATCTAACTGATTAAGAAAAAAAAAATTCTGTATCGTTTGATTTTCAACGTTCATATCCACACATGACACCGGAAAGTGGCTTATATCCGTACACTATTGTGTTACGGAATTAACAAATATATCGTAGGGAGTAGAAAAATAAAATTGGAGCTCGAAATGGTTAGACATACAAGCAGATTGGAAAGTAAGAAACCACTACATTGGTACTTGAATAATCTCCATATGGATACCGTAAACCGTAAGTTAACGTCCCCATTTTTATCAGTGGATGGAAAAACCTACCGTAAACCAAAGACGACAAAGTTACGTATAAAATCCTTTCATGAAATAAATAGTATAAATATTATACCGCGCTTTTTTTTTATCTCTGAACATAGGGTTTATTCAGTTTCATAACAACAGTATCAATTGCATTGCTAAATTCAAAAGCATTTAAAAAATATGCTTTCGTATGTTTTATCTTGATCATCACTGAATTTTTGCTTGTACATACTGTATCCTGAGCTGCCATCACAACCCCACTTACAAATCAAAATTAAATTTTTGCATTGTTCATTATTTAACATTTAGGCCCGTATCTATAGTCCTTACTAGAGCATGAGGTAGACTCAAGTCGTAGTTTTGCGTATATTTGGTTGCGTTTGGTGCATAAACGTTTATAGAAAATCCGCAACCAAATATACGATTTGAGTCTAACTCATGCTCAAGTACGGACTATAGATACGGCCCTAAATAATATATTTTAAGAAAAAAAGTTACTGTATCGTTTGGTTTTCAACGTCCATATCCACACCAGAGATCGGAAAGTGGCTTATATCCGTACACTATAGTGTTACGGAATTAACAAATATACCGTAGGGAGTAGAAAAATAAAATTGGTGCCCGAAATGGTAAGACATACAAGTAGATTAGAAAGTAAGAAACCTCTAGCTTGGTACTTCAATAATCTCCAGGTGGATACCGTAAACAGTAAGTTAACTGTCCCCATTTTTATCAGTGGATGGAAAAACCTACCGCAAGCCAAAGACGACAAAGTTACGTATAAAATCCTTACATGAAATAAATAGTATAAATATTATACCGCGCTTGTTTTATCTCAGAACATATGGTATGTTCAGTTGTATAATGACAGTATCAATTGCATTGCTAAAATGCAAAACATAGTAAAAACACATATGCATAATAAAAACTTTCCGAAAAATACTTTCGTTATCTAACATTTTTTCTAAAATATACTTCAAGAAGTGCCACAATTTTGTTTACATTAATTTGTTATAGTTAAATCACAAATTCTATTCGACTTTTAGTTTGGTAGAGTATGTACCATCACCTTCATAGAAAACTAAGACAGTGAAAATATCAAGACATGAAAATTTTATTTTTGTAGGGCCTGTGCCTTGTTTTTTACTAATTGTGAATTACAAAATTTCATCGAAATATTTTCAAATTAGTGAGGCACATTTTTAACTTCTCTCTTAATAAATCTGCCGTTACGGGTTTCTTTCTATTATTTCTTTCTTCTTGTTTATTGCCGTGTTCGCATTCAACTTTGGCATTTCCACATTGGTATTGTGCGTGGTTACACGTTGCTTGTTCCCACATCGCGTAGCACCTACTGTTTAATGGATGTTGCTAATCTCTGCGGAGGAGAATCCACTTGGTACGGATACCTTTGCTGGTTGTTAGTTGTCCTGTGAGGGGAGAGAATCGGCAAATGAGAGATGCATGTAGTTTCCTAGGTTTGAACCCATGACACTGCCGCTGAACCACGCTCCTCTCAATTATATAAGAGTTAAATGTATGTAAATTATAGAAACATCATTAGAAATAAACAAGATAAGTCTTAACTAACATTTCGAGAAAAATCTGAGTTAGTGAAATTTTGTCAATGTATATGGACCCGATTGTAAATTTGTTAATAGGTTTAATAAACTAAACCCGAAGAAAAATTATGCCGAAATAAAAAAACTGAAAATAAAATGGAGCCGATTCCAGATTTGCCAATGGATTTTCGGTTTCGATTGGGAATCCACAGCGCGGCAGCATTCCAGTCAGATATGTCCGTTGAAGGATTCTTCCATTCGTTGGTGGACGCTGCAATAAGAACAAAAACGCCCTCGCACATATGTAGTAAAATATATATATATATATATATATATATATATATATATATATATATATATGTACACATGTGTGTGCATTGGAGAGGCCTAGTATTCGCCATTTTATTGATACTTTTCACCATTGTATTCGCACACAGAATAATAGCGTCTGCTTTCGCATTCAGAAACGCTGCGCGGACGTATTCAGTTGTCGCATGTGGCCAGCCACAGATCAGTGGTGTCCCGCAAAAGAGACAATGGTCCATTGTGTGTGCTACCAATCTGCATAATCAGAGCTGCTCTCCCGATATTTATTGCGTCCATGCCAAAGGTTATACTAGTGACTTCTGCATCTTAGCGTTTGGAGCTTGCTTGTCTAACAAACTAACTTATCTTACTCGTAATAAGCAAAAACAACTTAAGCTATAGGTGGTACATTTTTACGTGCCAACCGTAATTTTATGAGTTTTGGCATTTATTTGATAATATTTGTTTTGAAGGGAAGTTTCACTAATAGAGAACTAACTATATTTATAAAAAAAACTTCGTCAAAAGATACTTTATCTTCGGTAGGATGTTTTTTAAATATTTGAGAAATTCTCTCTTGTATATCCAGTGTGCGCCTAATGTATGGAATAAATTCAGTAAAACAGAAATAAAAAAAATTGAAAAAAAAACACGAACACGTCGATTTTCTTTGATAAAAATATACATTTTTTCATCACAGTCGATTTTCAACAATCATTTGTTTTTGAGTAATCACGTCATCCATTGTTTTTTTTTTAAAGACAACTCGCAACTATTTTTCTCTTAATTTTGGGAGATATTTTTATTGTCGATATAACAGTATAAAAATGTTGCCATGTTACATAAGACATTTTTCGAGTAAATGACAATTGAAAGTGAAAAACGGCATATCATGGAAAATCGATTTGAAAAATCATGAATCATGAAAAAGCGTCATCCGATTTATATTCGGAGGACTATATACCGAATAATAAATCTAAATGCAAGAAATATTTTGTAAATTTGACTTTCGTGTATACATATTATGATGCACGGCAACCTGATTTTTATTAACACCTAAATTAAACTAAATTCTTAATTATGACGTATAAGAACTTGATTTATTTATGGTATATAATATTAAAAGTACAATTATTATAAATTACTGAGCCACTGGAATTATTATTATTATTAGATGAATCAAGAGAAACTGAGGAAGAATTATTGATAGAAGATTTTTCAATTTCCGATTCCATTGATTCACTTCTTAAATTTGAAATAAGATTTTTATGATGATTTTCACTTAGATCAAATAAGGTTGAATTGAAGCAGTATTGTTGTGTCCAGTTATTTTTATAATTTCTTCAGCGTTAATACCCGTACTTGATAACTGACTAACAGTAGACGATCTGTTAGAATGATTTGTTATTTTAACAAGTTTTGTATTTATTCCGATGCTTTTAGCAGCACTTTTTGCCCGTTTACTAATCTGATTGTATCCTAAGGGCATATTTTTATACCAATAGCTATTTTCATGTTTTTCCCAATCTTTATTTACTGTAAGAAACAGACGATTAGTTTTAATGTTAGGTGTCCGTTTAGAAAACATTTTCTTTAGAAGTCGAACCGAGCACATGTCTATATTGTTTGAATTTAGGATAATCCATTTACCATCTGCAATTTTCTTATCACCTCCGTGTGCTGTTTTGGAGGAAATTGTGTTGTATTCCATGCGACGTGTTGCCAAACCGTAATTGTTTATTTCTTCTTTGAATATTCTGTCAAGCAAGCACTTGCTACTCCTCCTCTCCACGCAAATTCAACAGACGCAATATGGTAAAACTTTCGCTGTAGACCATCGGGTGTATTTCCATTAAAATAATTTATAATTCTTGTTTGTTCTTCATGGGTTAAAGCCGACGAACTGTGTTTTCTTTTTTCCAAATTGCGTTGTAAAATTTTCTTCTTTGAATTGCGAGCATCACTTGCTTTTTGAAATATAACGCTTTTAACAGGATCTATAACTCTTTTATTTATTTATTTAATAAGTTATATATATATATATATATATATATATATATATATATATATATATATATATATATATAACTGATTATAATTTATTATAATAAGTAAGTTGAATATGCTTAGCTGTGAGATTCCAGAGTGTTTTCAATACTCCTTCTTTATAATCTTCACCATTAACTTTTCGCATGTTGTAAGCCCAGTTTTCCAAAATTTTACATAATTCTTCATCCGACTTTTCTTCTTTTATATCATAATTTCTTGCTGAACAGAAGTGATCAAATTGTCATAATATAACATTCAGTTCGCAGTGTATTAATGGGTTTTGTGGATGTGACGAATTCTTCGATTCTATGAATCTCATCAGAACCAGATCGATTCATATTGACCGCTTATTATGTACTGAATGCAAGAAATATTATGTCATTTTGACTTTTGTGTAAAAATGTTATGATTCACGGCAACTTGATGTTTATTAACACCTCATCGAAATACACAAACTAACGATATATTCGAAACACGCCCCTTGACAACCAGGTAATTAGTAATCAGCGCTGTAATACGAAGTAACTAAGGAAAATTCAATATTGTGATTGGCCCATTTAACTATGAGGTATTGTTAATCATATCTACTACGGTAAATACACTTGGAGATAGTAACATTATTCCGTATGAATGAGAATAAAACCGGAAAGATTACTTATCAACTTCCACGCCCTCTCATCAAAGCTTAGGACAGAATTTAATAAAGCTCTCTAAGAACTGTATATATTGTAACGACGTCGCTTTTCAGCAGGTCGCCTACAATACCGGATGATTCAAGTTTTATTATCAGGCCAAAAAATGGCGACTTCTAAATGAAATAAAAAATCCAAAATAAGTACACATGTTTAGATATTGATGAAGCCCAATCTGACGATTAAAAAAAAAAAATTAACTATTCGGTAGTTTATACGTTATTTCACAAAGAATTCGTAATTTTATTTATATAGTTTTTGTCAGAACATACTTTAATGCTATTCCAAAGATTCCAGTGTAATTCAAGTCAAAAAAATTGCACCAATTATTGAATTAAATCAATTTTGATATTGCAACAGTAAGATTTATTACTAAATAGTAAAATATGACGGGTGCTACAGTAATAGTCCCTATAATGAATTGTATGGGTTTTATGATAGGGCTGTACACAATCCATCCTGAAAGGGCCGTTCAACCCACGGGCGACAGGCGGAATCATAAGAAGTAATAAAACGTTCCAACCGCCCCTCCGCGGCCAATGCTTTGTAGGGTTCTTGACTTACAAAATCATAAATCATACCGAGGAAAGTTGGTCAGTAAAAAATGCTTTAATTTGAAATCTAATCATTTTCGTTAATTTTTGATTTCATAAATGGGTTCTATGAATAAAATAAAACAGTTTAGGGCAAACATAACGATAGAGAATTTTGCCCGAAATGAGTTATTTTAATTTTATAACCGTCTATATAATTATATCGAAAAAGTCAAACTACCTTTTCATAGATTAGTATCAAACCTATATAAATCCAAATTTTCATATTTTTAGGGCAACTTCAAATGCCTAAAAAACCCATGGTAATAAAAATTGAATCACCCGGTATAGTCGTATATATTTTTTAATAACCGTATCATTTGGTCGTCTACCTTCCTTTGTTTCAGTGTTTCCTATAGTTTCGCTCTTGGTACCTTATCGAATGCTTTCTCTAGATCTAGAAATGCTATGTATATTTTTGTGTCTGCATCTTGATTTCCGTATCTTTGTTTTAGCATGAATATGTGGTCCTGTACGCTTCTTCCGCTTCTAAATCCGCTCTGTTAGTCTTGTAGTGTCTTCTCTATTACTTTTCTTAACCTTTTGTCTGTGATTTTTTTCGTATGTTTTCATCGCTGTGTTTAATAGTGTTATTTCTCTGTAATTTTTACATTCCTTCTAGTCCCCTTTTTTGAATATCGGTAGTATGAGTGCTGTCTGCCAGTCGCTCGGTATTTTCTCCGTTTTACACGCTTTCCTTAGCTTACCTTGTCCTTTTGCGCCCATGTGTTTGATCATTTCACTGGTGATTCTGTCACTTCCTGCCACTTTTCCGTTTTTCAGTTCCTTTATTGTTGTTTTCACTTCTTCTTCTGTTATATCTTCTCCCTCTTCTTTATTTACTTCTGTTCCATTTGTCTCTTTGTTCTCCTCCTCTTCATCTTCTGTGGCTCCCAATAGTTCTTCAAAGTATTTCTACCATCTTTCTGCTATTTCTTTTTCTTCCCTTAGTTCTTCTCCGTCTTTGCTTTTTATGACCATCTCTGTTGTTTCTTTGTCTTATCTGTTTCTTTTTATTACGCAGTAGAATAGTTTTTGGTTTTCCGTCCTATTTCTTATGAGTTTATCTCCAAATTCTGCCCATTGCTTCTCTTTGTTATTGAGTTAATACTTGTTACTTGTTACTAATATACTTGTTACTAATACTTGTTAGTAATACTTGTTACTAATACTTGTTACTAATACTTGTTAGTAATACTTGTTACTAATACTTGTTAGAAATACTTGTTACTAATACTTGTTACTAATACTTGTTAGTAATACTTGTTACTAATACTTGTTTACTTGTTACCTTGTTTCTTGCGTTTTTATATTCTTCGTATTTCTCGCTTGTTTTATTGTGGAGGTATTTTTTTCCGTGCCTCTTTATTTGTTCTTACCGGGTCTCTTACTTTAATTGACCACCAGGCTGTTCGGTTTTTGTTTCTTTCTTTCTTACAGTATTATGTCTTGTAACAGGTGTTAAATTGTGAGTGAGTTGGAGCTTGTGAAAGTATGTTTAGAAATAAAACGTAGCACCTTTTTCACAAAAAACATTTATTTTTACTAAATGTACATTTCAGTCGCCAAGCGACCATCTTCAGTAGTAGATACGTACTGATCGGAACAATTTTAATGCATATTCTTATATAGGATTACAAAATTACAACTAAAATTTATTTACAATACACAATGGGCAAAATATTACAATACATGGGGAAATTAAATTTAATTAATTAATTTGCACACATAATTGCTCTTTCAATAATGACTATAATCATTATTGTTCAAATACGAATTGTAATTTAAATCAATAAATGTATTTTGATAATTAATAGCCCGAATGTTTTTGAAATCTCAAAAATATTCACTTAATGCACCATAAAAATTCCCGGGTATTTTCATGGTGCATCAAATACTCGGTGGTATTCGTTCGTTGCCAGGTGATTTCTGGAATACGCATTAATATGTTTGGTTGCAATCTCGTTGAAGTATTTAAAGAGAAATAGTCTCATGTAAACTTGCAATTTGTGTTCCCTTCCTAATTCCATTTTCCAAAGAACTAATTCATTTAGCTCAGATAGTAATCAAATAGTTTTGCTTAAAATTTATCCTGTCAATTAATTAGTTTTACTTCCCAAATTTTTGCAACTTACTTTATGGCCATAGATATTGTAGGCTTTGGGAGCTGATACGTTACGTTGTAACAAAAGTTTATGGTATTCATGAGCGGACATTACCGCGTTTTACAACTACCAGTTTTTTTTGTCGTTCTTTTCGGTTGTGTAGAATGCGGACGATAATATTTTTTTACGACTCCCCAGGATGAACGGCACAGGACGCGCCCGATACGCGTCCGGAGCGCAATGGCAATGGCTCTCCTCCGGGTTCCCAAGAAACGACATAACTCAGGCGATATGATTGTGAGAAAACCTCATTCGACAATGTTAAAATAATAAAAAGCGCCGATAAAATCTCAAAAATGATCAGCAATAAAAATCTTGATACGGCGACGACAAATAAAACCAAAGACAATAAAAATTCCTGGACGAATTCACGGCGAAAAAAAAATAAAACCCATTTATACGAGCGTCGTCAGTGGCGAGCACCTTGCGCGCACACGTGAGATCATATCCCCCATGCCAGTCATGAAACTAAATACGCTTATAACTTGTTTAAGAAACGGTAGTAATTAGAAATGGCCATTAGTTTTCTTTACGGCTCGGGGAGCGAGCGAGGAATTTGTATTCGTGGAGCGCCACGAGAGTCCGCAGGGGTCCAGCTCCACAGAAGTTCTCTCGGGACGTGACAACACGTCACTAAAATATAGAAAATGTTAACTTAGCCCCCTTATCTACATCACATATATGTATGTGATCTCTGCGTGTAACACTCATTTTAATAACGACTCCTACTTGTCCGTCATTGGGAATTATCCCACGTGTGGTTTAAATGTATATTTTGTAAACAAACTCCTGACATGTCGAGGTGCTTAGCCGAAGAAAGAGCAAGACAGGAGGCAATAAAGTCGCGCAATCCTCGCGGGGCCCCCGGTTTTATCACCAACCCTATAAAACGGAACGTAAAGCAATTGAGAAATGTGTCAAGAACGTCTTGGAGGCAGCCCCTGCGCAATAGCATGGGAACGGCTCTTAGCTCACAACAGTTGCGAAGGTCCCCCATTATTACTTTTTCTCCATAAATATTTAATGGGAGATACGCACGCGTGTTAAGTTTAAATATTTAGCCGCACAAAAAAATGTACGCAACGCCGCGATAAATAAATTTGCATGCATTTTAAATAAATTACCAAGGAAAATGCGAACGAACACTATGAACACTTCAAATCCTACTAATGCATTCTGTATCTCAAATATAAAAATAATAATTTATATCCTCTTACTGCCCATGCGCATTGCTGGTGAAACCGCATCTGTCATTATGTTTTTATTTTAAAATATTAATTCTAAACTCTAAAATTGTGGCACTAAAATTCAATCTAGTATAAATATTGACATCATTCCATTACTAAATCATTCCTGCTCAATGGCGTGTTTTCACGGTGGTTGGCTCAGACCGCAGGTGAAGAAACCGCGCCGGGTCGTGTTTCGCGGCTCCTTTGAAGACCGCCGATCGATCGCCCATTGATTCGTGCTTTGCGGTGGTGAATTCAATTAGAACGTCAAACAGATTTCAATAAGGACGCATATCACGATTTCGACGTGTTTACCTGTAATCACGCACATATCACATATGCGGCGCACAAAATCATCTCTGAAATTTTGATATATTAAGGTGTGCACGGATGTCCGTCACCAGAGATTATCATCACCACATGATATTTTTTAAACGCGATAGGTGAAGTAATAAAATTATGATAATTTTTCTGTCTGTTACGGTAGCTTCCCGATATAAATATATTGATCTTCGTAATAATTTTGGGGCATCTTTACTTGTGGCAGATTCCACATTGGCCGATGCAAATTGGGCAGTTTTTTTTTCAAATTGAACCGTACACCAAATGAAGCATATAGATGCAAAAGTAGGCTACTTTTGAGTAAGGCCGGCCGCGCACTAGCAACTTTTTAATCACTCAGTTCAAGCAACTTTTTATTCACCGAAATACATCACATTATTACTTATAGTAGACCGCACACGGGCAACTAAATAGTTGCCTCAACTGATTAAAAAGTTGCTTGAACAGAGTTCACTCCAAAAGTGTTGAGTGTAATTCAGTAAGACAATTTAATGAATACGTAAATGACTAAATTAACAATTAAGGTGTAAATTAGTTTATTTATTTTAACGGAAAGGTACAATTGTTAAAAACACAATTCTTATAAACAACACCAAAACAGTATAAATTGTTGCCAAATTGACGTAGTTGAGTTCACAGTATTTCGAGGCACATTATTGTTGAAGGCTTTATCAATTTCTCCAAACGAAGACTCTCCAAATCGCGACATTTTCACACATCAGATACTTTAACGCAAGTTTGAGAAAAATTTGTTTATAATATTGGTTGTCATGCCAGGGTTGCTAGAGATCGATGATGCAGACCTACTTGAATCAGACGCTTCCAAACGTTAGGTTCCGTTTTGTCGCTGGAAAAGTTTGGGCTGCTTAGGGCTGCTTCTGGGATTTTTGGTGTACCAATTAAATGTCTTTGAAATTTTTCTACATTTTTCAATCGTTTTCACTTTTTGATATGTCAGAGGAGATTCATTTATGTAATCATAATGATATTACAGAATGCTGAAAATGCAGAAATTGCTTTTCAATTATAAAGACAATTCATTGATGTCAATGACTTTTTTAGTATTTATAAAGTTGTAAATTTCTAAGCAATTTCAAAATTCAGGTCACACACAATTAAACAATCTTATCTAAAACTCGATGAAAGTCATTAATGTCCAAATGATATTTTTAGTATTTTTGAAGCTTTCAGAGTTTTTCTGGAATATTTCTGTAATTTTGAATCGTTTCCAATTTTCGATGCTTGAGACGAGAGTCATCAATATTGACATAATATTAAATAATATTAATATTCGTTATGATGTTAATAATGGGTTAAAGTAGTTATACTACATGATCCTGTTGTATCTGAGCTTTATATTTTACAGTACAATAAAGAAAATGGTAATCCACTTCCCAGCACTTCGTACATAGTTAAAAAAAATATGAATGACATCACAACAAAGCAAGTAATATCTTTCATCACAGAAACTAGAAATTGTAGAAATATGACACCATTCATAGTGTTTGCTTTTCATTACAAACGCAATTTAAAGACAATTCATTAACGTTCAATGACTTTTTTGGTATTTATAAAGTTAAAAATTTCTAAAACCCTCCACCAGAACCTCAAAAATTTCAAAATTTAAGTCACACAATAAAACAGTCGTCCATTAATGAAATGAAATTCATGAATGTCCAATGGTCCAATTTTGGTAGCTATTTCTGAAGTTTTTTTGTAGTTTTTTCTGGAATATTTGTTTATTTTTGAATCGTTTTCACTTGTTGATCTTTCAGACGAGATTAATTTATTGAATCATAATGATATTCACAGAATGTTGAAATATTTGAAATTTGGCACCATTCATAATGTTTGCTATTCAATTTTAAAAATAATACAATATTGTTCATTGACTTCTTGGTATTTCTGAAGTTGTAAACTTTCAAAGCCTTTTCTAACTTCTAAACTTCTAAATATAAATTAGTGTCGTAGACTTGTGGTTTTTGATTTTTAGGTCATTATTGCATTTTGAATATAAATATAAGTAGATAACAAGATATATATTTTTAAATTTATGGGCCGGGCCGGGAACAACTTTTTCCACACAAACATTTTACCGCCAGTCCGCCCCTGCTTGTAATACATATTTCCTGATGGTCACTGAAAAAATGGAGACTTTATTGGATTGTCGTTGACATTTGTCGTTTTCTGAGCCTGTGATGTGAACTGATAATGGTGCCATTTAAAACGAAATAATAATTTATATTTATAATAACAAATTCTTTCAATATGTAATTGTTGGAAATATATGTTAACTTATTGAACCTTTAAAGCACTTATGGAAAGTGTAAAATTATTGGTGGTTATAAAGAAAATGTCACAAAAGGGAAATAATTCGATGTTTTAAACAATTTGTCATAAGCACAAAAATATTGGTTGTTTTCAAGAATAATTACGTATGTTTACGTTGTTAAGCTTGTGCAAGGAACAATTTGTTTTTCTTTCCTAATAATAATCTAAAGAAATTGTCATCTTGGTGTTTAGTTTATCTTAGTTTTGGAATTTGGGTGTAGCAACAAGTATGTGCTTCCGTGACCATCCACGTGACGTCCTCGATGGACCTCCTTGGGGTCATGGGAAATCGATTGCCCGGCCATCTCTCGCGTTGGCCGCTTCCTGTCAATCTTGAATTTTAAGCCGCTTATCGAGATTCGAGGGAATGAATTAAGAGAACGTCTCCAGAACGGTAAACGCTCGTCGCGAATTATGTAAAGCGACCGTAAGCGCGTATTCCTGCATTAACACGAATTGTGCGCACAGATTTTCGCTCTGTAATTTGGTTTTTTTTTTCTCGATTGCCGTGTTAAAGTTGCCATAACGTCCGGTCCGCTTTCATTACGCCAACGCGCACAAACACAGTATTCAGTGTGTGACAATACCATTTTTATTATCATTATTACTGCCCTCACCGGCGCGAACGAATTAAATGAAGTCATTACTTTGACGGCCAGTTAGAATGTATAATGAAAATTGCCTTTTTTGTAAACGCGTTTTTTGTTGGGGGCGGGGTGGGCCGCTCTTTTTTCGTGTCCACGGGGCAGTGTGAAAATGCGGAAACGACGCCACGGCCTGTTAAAACGCAGTTAAAATTAACGACACAATTGGCTTGTTTGCGGTGGAAATTACTGCTCACAAATTGAATGTCTCACGTCATTAAAAACGCATAGAGGGACACCTCTACATCGGGGGCCCCTCCCGCACCACCTGCACACCGCATACACACACCGGACAAATTGGTTTACATAACGTGACCCGGCCCTGGCGTCTCCCCCCAACACCCCGCGCTGTCCGGCCACTGATTTACAGGCGTCGCGTTTTATTTATTATTTATTTACAACATTATCAAGGGGCGTCATAACTTTTTATTACACTAAAAAATATACTGCACATGTTGATAATAAATATGTCACATGTATCAACGGCAGACGCGACGTGTAATTTGATATGGGAGAGTGAGCGGAGAGATGAGCCATAGGAGGTAGGTAAGAAACGAGTGGATTAAAGCGCAACGAAAACGTGCTGTTAAAACTTAAATTCCCATGTTGCCGGGGCCCCAGGTATATGATTTTAAATATTTATGCGCTCATAATAACTTTGTCAAGAGCATAAAGTATCCACGGATTATCTGGAGGTCCGGCGCCAACTGCGCCTCGAAATTACAAGGGACACACGTCACACGCTGCGGTCGTCTTTATACCTAGCAGATTACGGAGAGTACGTTCAGATGCATAGGTTAGAAATCTTTACTAACCTCTTCAAAATGTAGCGAATATACAGGGTGGGACATATCCCACAATTCCAAGGTAAATTCTGAAGAAAAAAAAAAGGTATAGTGCTTTCACTTGAAATTGAAAATGTACCTGCAATGAGGGTTTATTACGGTCAAGGGTTCTCCATTGTATGGCGTGCTGCGAAAAGGCGGGAGTCCAGGAACGTAACCAAATAATTTACTTTCGACGAAGATGCTACTTAATTGTTTTCTCGTCGTTATATACACAATTATATCACTTTAATCATAATATAAAAATGATTTATTAATTAAATTGAATTCAATAATCTTACAACTATCTACATCGTTTTTTATGAGTCGGCGGACGTAATTCTTTTTACAATTTTACAATTCGATATAATTACACCACTACAGACGCCGGTATATAATTAAGAGCCGTCACCTAGGAAACGGTTTTAAAAGTATTATACATTCGCCCATGCAATTAAGGTTCATTGTACCTTAATTGCTGGGCGAATATACAGTCCAGGTAGACAATTAGTTAAGGCTGCCTCAAATAGTCTTTTTCGCAAATAGTCTACATCTGTCTTTCAGTTGGTGTTAACCTTTACATTGCAACAGTACTCATTTTACATACGTGTGCATATTATCATTTATAAACTTGTGAAAAGGTAGAGTTTATTAAGATGGAAACGTCGTTAAGTGAAACTGCAACAATTAGTTCATCAATTTATAATGACACTTAGTTCGACGATCTATTTCAATTATGTGAGGAAAGAAGCCATTCCGAAAGTTTTGTTATAGAATCCCTTCGACAGTCTACAGAGGGAAGCTGTTCTCAAATTGATTTTGATAAATTTCAAAACAACCATCATCAAATGGACACATCAACTATCGAAAATGAAAATCAGGGATTAATTTCTTAATTAATTTTCTTTCAACTGATACTAAAAGGATAGTCGTAAATATTTATAACACCCTTATAAGTGACAATCATGCATCTCCACTGCAAAGAATTTCCATTCTGACAGGAATATCATTTTCAACGGTTTGGAGAATAATTACGAAAGGACCGATAGAAAGGAAAAGAGGAATAAGTCCCAAATTTACCGAAATAGACGATGCCATCGCCAAGAGCATCAAAAATATAATTTACAATTCTTATAAATCAGGTAACGTTCCCACGGTCCAATTTATTTTGGAAACTCATGGAAATGATTTTCCATATAAGAAAACTACTTTGTATAAATACCTACTTAGTCAGCGTTTTAAGTATAAAACTTTAGACAAACGAATTGACATCATGGAATCGCCGAGATTGCAAAAAGAGCGATTAGAATATTTATCTAAAATAAACGAATATAGAAATGCAGGAAGATCGATAATTTATTTGAATGAAACATGGTTCGATACTCACGACGTCGTTTCCAAGGGATGGGTCGATAATACTAATAAGTGTCACCTTAGAGCACGGTGCAATAGAGGACAAAGAATTGTTATTCTTCATGCAGGAGGAGACGCAGGTTTTGTGTCAAATAGTTTGCTCTAATCAGCCAAGAATATTGCATCAAGCTCGTTAGACTATCATCAGAATATGAACGTCGAATTATTTAAAAATTGGTTTCGCAATAAATTATTGCCCAACATCCCCAATAACTCAATAATCGTAATGGATAATGCAACTTCCCACTCAAAGCAAATTAATAAAATCCCAACCGCCGCTTCCGAAAAAGGCGATATTGCGGATTTTTGAATTCAAAATGGTGTTGTTATTCCCCTAAATTCAAAGAAAAAAACATTATTAGAACTAAATAAAAAAACAAAATTTCAAAACAACGTATGTGGTTGAAAAGATGACAGAAGAATTTGGTCACCAAGTGTTGCGCACCTAATTACTGTATCTTCAATCCAATTGAGCTGATATGGTCAACTTTAAAAAGAAATTTGCGGAAAAATAATGCACATCCCAAAATGAGTGAAGAAACAATTCAACTTGTTCAGCGAGAATGCAACAACATTTCTAGTACCATTTGGAAAAACTGCATCGATCATGTGATTAAAATTGAAAACGACTATAGAACGCTTAGTGTACCAAATCTAATTATTAATGTTCAAAGTGTAAGTGATAGCGATGAATCTAGTTGTGCGGAATAATATTTGCTTGTTACATTACGATTCATGAAAAAATTAACTGATGTTAACGTCGTTATTTTTTTAACGCAATGAGCAAGTCAATAATGTTATGAGTAACTTAAGTTATTTGTTTCGCGAATCATACTGTATATAAATTTTCTATGAAATTATAACTACATTTGTAAAACTCAATTATTTATATGTACACTTAAAAATACAATGAAAAGTACAATTTAATGATAATGAATCACTAATGTTAATTTTCTACGGGGCACTGAATCTGTATTTTCTGATGCCGGCTTTGGGCTATGTTCTCTTCCCATTACCCGTCGTAAAATTCCGTTCACACAATGGAGCGCAATAAACACCCTTCGTAGGTAGATTTTCAATTTCAAGTAAAAACACTATACACATTGAGAATGGAAAGTTTTGTTTTATTTATTCCATACGATAGTAACATAAACTTAATTGCAGTGGGTGGACCTTTTTGTAGCATTTCCCAAATTTTGATAAGCAGAGATGAACTTGGCACTTTTCACACTGGCACTGGATACGTGAACGACCTCCACTAATTTCGAGCTTACATTGCTGCTCATGACCCTTCACATGAATAGGCCAGTGTCCAAGATTATCCAATCTTACATCAGTCACGAGACCACTCAAGGGTTTTTTGAGTTTCTTCGTTACAGAAGAATTTCAGGGACTTCTAGAAAACTGTCTGCCTCGTCTTGGTGTATTCGCCAAGCAATCTAATAATGCCAGACCTTCAACGAATAACATGGCGAGTTGTAATCCTGAATTTTTTTGATACCGCATTTCGTTTCATATCTGTCTGATATACCAACCAAGAATTGCAAACACCTCAATTGAAATAATGGAAAATGACCCTCAAAGTCTATTTCTTTAATCAAATGCATGTTCGGTATAAGGCAATCAGAAAATCACTCCACCCCTCCCATGGAAAGATTATAGAGTCCCTATAACAAAATTGCCGGACGTTTCACCATCACAAACTTGCATTCTTTTCTGTCCAATCTTCTTCCCTCATCTTCTGGTTCAATTCCCACATAATTTGATGCCAGGTTTACAACTTTATTATCAAACCAACCAACTGCTACAATTTTCTTATCCTCTGCGAAAAGATAATCACAGATCTTACGGCCAGTTTTCTTTAGCTGACTCTCGGACTTTAGAGGATACTTTTTCAGCCTATTAGCGCGGGCAGTTCCTGCTATTAAAATGTCTTTTTCCAATAGTTCCTGCAGCAATAAGATGGATGTGAAATAATTATCACAAAATAATTTATGTCCTTCATGTTCAGGAATTCTGTTTGACAGAAGTGTTGGACAAAATGTGACCCATTAGTTGCTGAAGTTTTTTCTTGAATATGAGGAGAGTGGTGAAGCCTTGGTAAATAACTGGCGATAAATGGTGCCAGAGGCATCATAAAGCATGTACACTTTTATCCTCCATGGATTTGCTTTCCCATTTAGATACTGCTTTACTGCAAACTGTCCCTTGAATGGAATTATAGATTCATCTCTTCTATTTCTTCTATTTAAAGCCCCTCACACCGCCGTTCAAAATATCTGACAATCGATCGTACTTTCCAACATTTGTCGTTATTATTATAAACTGCAATAAGATGGAAGTTAAGTAAATAACACAAAATCATGTGTCCTTCATTCTCAGGAATTCTGTTTGATAAATGTGTTACCAACCCATCAGTTGCTGAATATTTTACTTATATATCTATGAGGATAGTGGTGATGCCTTGATAAATGATACCAGAGGCATCATAAAGCATGAACAGGCGTGTTCAAAAATGTGTTGTACAGAGATAGTTGCCTGTTGTAAGTCGTGTTTAAAAATGTGTTGTTCAGAAATAGGTAGTTGGCTGCATATTTTGTCAATGGTAGATATATTTCAGAACTATCAAAGTGACAATTAACATTATACAAAAATTATTATACTCTGATTTTTCTAAACTGGCGTGCACGTCATCAAAATAATAATCATAATAATGATGGCACAATTTTACAAGGTTGCCAGCTGTCCTGGGTATTTAAAAATGGATGCAATCAGCTGTTCCGCCCGTGCAAGCTTGTGCGACAGTGCGCGGTTCGTATCAAATTCGTCGACTTCTGTGCCGTTTTTCGTTCAGATATCAATCCTGTGGTTATGGTTTAACATCTACAATGGCAAAAGACTTTGCACCGTATTCGGGTCCAACACCGACAGCGACAAAAATCTTGAGGTTAGATTCGATTCCCGGCTGCAGGCAAAAGAAACGTGAAATATGTAACGAAGTCAAATGTAACAAGTTGAACGTCAAAGAAGTTTGGTTATGCACACATGTATGAGCATGTGTTAGTGAAAAAGATCTGGCATCGTCGCCGAAAAAATATCACGGCGGCCAACATAACATGATTTATTACATGATTGGCAGGCAAAAATTGTGACCGCGGTTAATACACCGATTACCTATTTATAACCACCGGTGATCAGTGTTATGTAACTAATGATCCTGATAATCATAATAATTAATTTCGATTCTTAAACTATTGTTATGCATATTCTCGAAATCAATCACGTTGGTACGAAAAAACCTCATCGCACAGCTGATTGATGACGTGCACGCCAGTTTAGAAAAATCAGAGTATATAATTGTATTCTTTATATGAACATTAATTACTCTAGATCTTTAATGTATTATTTATTGTGCCATTAAAAGTTTATCGGTGGGTGTGTTGTTACTAAACAAAGGCTCGCAGTGTATAATTAATTAAATAGACCCCAATCGAACCTTTCGCAATATTTGTATGTTCAACACTTTTTTGAACTTTGTGAAATTAAGTGACATTCATACAGCAGAAATGTTGTACAACACTTTAATGAACAGGACTGTAAACTTTTATCCTCCATGGATTTGCTTTCCCTTTTAGACCCTGCTTTACTGCAGTATCCCTAACTATCCCTTGAATAGGATTATAGATCATCTCTTCTACTTCTTCTATTTGAAGCTCCTCACACCGCCGTTCAAAATATCTGACAATCGGTCGTACTTTCCAAAGTTTGTCGTTATTGTTATAGTCTTCATTGATATTAATAATGTGCAGATTATTTATGAGCGATTCAAATCTGTTGCGGGATATTCGAATATTATCTACAAACTGAATTCTTACGGCAGATGTCCACGACATCCTCAACGTAGGAAAACGAACTATATTCATAAGAATATGGAATGCTACAAATTTTCGAATTTCTGGTTCACTGGTACTGATATTTTTTTGGCTTTTCTATATTGAATACATCCGTTTTCTCGCCTAACTCTCTAATGATTTCATTTGGGAAATATTTAGAAAAATACATCAATGCAATCTGATTTTGGTTAGCATTTTCATCATTATGAATCCATCGGAAAACAATATTTTTTGGTGAAATGCGATTTTTATTGTTTTTTTTGGAAATATTTAGAAAAATACATCAATGGAATCTGATTTTGGTTAGCATGTCATCATTATGAATCCATCGGAAAACAATATTTGGTGGTGAAAAGTGAAGTTTTTTGCTGCAATCGCTTTGCTAATACGGCCAATGGAATGTTATCCTCATCATCTACATCTTCATTATCTTGTTGATCATCTACTTCTTCGTCGTTTTGTGCAATATCTAACTCAATTTCTTCATCAACGTCTATCTGAACTGGTTCATCGTCATCTTCTATATCAGTGTTAGGTAGAGGTTATATGGCAGCTTCTTGGCTTTCTTTGCCAACTTATTTACTTTTCCATAAAAACTCGTATGGCATTGCCTAAAAATTAAATACCTAAATATTGATGTTTCCATTAAATTTATCAGGAAAATTTGGTGGTGACTGGGACTGGGTATATACAGGGTGTCAATTTGAAAAGTTGCCATCGACGTTCTTCATAGAGCACATGATTATTTTTTAAATTACACAAATTCGCTTGAGTGGTTCGAATGGGGAATCAAAATGACATAGGTAGTGTCAACCATCTAACCACCCTTTAGCCACTGCCACCTTCACGTAAAAAAATTAAATGGCACCACCCTATTTGTGATACATCGTTGGAAAGCTCTTGAAAAACGCTTTCCAGTCGTTATTAATACAATATAATTTGGTGAACTAGTTTTTAAATTAAGTGCACATTAAGTGCAAAAGTGCTCCATTAAATAAATTCAAATAACATGTTAACGGAAATGTCGGATATGGTTTCCATTGTTTTCTAAACAAAAATATAGCCTGCTTTCAAACTCCTCGCGAACTTTCTGAAAGGTTTGTATAGTAATAGTTCGATATTATTGTGCTATTCTTTATCGTAATTGTTTCTCGGATATGTATTCTACAAATTTAAAAAAAACAAAAAATGAAGAATACTAAAATCTCGAATATAGACAGATTTACTTGATTTTGAGGTTATTTGACTTTTGATTGCAATAATTGAAAGCTTCAAAAGTTTTTCATATAAAAAATGCCGAAGTAAAGTAACAGAAAATGCGTGGATATGATAAACGTTTCAGGCGCCTGTAACTGTACACCGAATCCTCTGTTCTTATTTTAATTTTGGTTTTCACTTTTATATTTCAATTTTACCTTAAAACGGACTCGGTTTCGAAATTTTAGTATTCTCAATTTTTTGTATTTTTTTAAATTGTAGAACACATGTCTATTCAGAGTTTGAGTATTTTGAGCCATATTATTATCGTATGTAATACCACAAGAGTTACAATTGGGCCGAATAGATTTATATTTATCAATTGGCGGGTTTCTATTTAAATTCTATAAGAATAACCAAGTTTTCTCCAGTCTAAAATTGTAGAACCAAATATGAGCTTAGTTAAAAAAAGGTATCATTCTAGCAATCGAACCTCGGGTAGTATTTGTGGTAAGATAATTCCACGAATATACCTATTGCCAAAGGAGCTCTTGTATAGTTATTTATGGTGGAAGTCCTCTAAGTAAGTCTTTAAGAGCGAGGTCGGAATATTTAACCATCGAAGTATTCATGGGACAAGATCCCTTATATATTTATGGACTTTTCTGAATTTAGAAAAGGGACTTACACCACTCTGGTGTTCACCGACTCATTTGATGGTACTTTGTTTTGCATCTTATATAAGATATTTGCATTGAAAACCTTACAAAATTAATTATATTACTAGAATTCAGTTTTACAAATCAATTTTATCGTGAAACGTCAGTAGTAATTAATACGTTTGTCAAACATTTGAATAAATCTGTAGTTACGAAAAAGGCAAATAAATAAATATGCTATTTATTTATCAAACTGGATCACACCTTCCTTATGCGAAAGTATGTAATTATCACAGGATTGTTTATTGCAAAATTTGGATGAGCCGAGTCGCTAATTTATTCAGTTCGAGTGATATTTAGGAGAATTATTTCGTGAACTAGCTTTAATATATCCTAATTCTAAATTTAGATTAATCTTGAAATCTGACTTTTAAAATATGTTGTGTGAGGTTGCCTAAAGTTAGAATCAGTGGATACATCTGATGACAATTTTCTAGCAAAGAAAATAGTCGATTCTATTAAAGCTGATTCCCTGTGATTCTTCAATCAGATTATTACTTCACGATTTGACAGGCGAATGAAATAATCATATTTATTCTATAATAGTATAACTGATAATTGATTACGGAATCAGCTTTGAACTACCGCTTTCAATCCATTTGGAGACCAGTTCGTATAGTCCATCTGATTTGAATAAAATTCAGGACAGCTTTTGCTTTTCAATATATATATATATATATATATATATATATATATATATATATATATATATATATATAGCATATGCATATGCATATGCAAAAAAATGTAACGTCTGTAATGTTCTGCCAAAAAAGTGTCGATATATGGTTTTTGAATAATCACAACTTTCCGCCTTCACAATTTCTATTTTTCTATATTTCGTATAATTTATACTCTTATATTTGATACTCTATAATTTTATGAGTTTACTTAGTTTTATTTTTTTTGTTTTAGGTAAGTCAACAATCGCTGCATTCCATTTAAGCCAAACATGTGTTTTCCAAACTGGTATGTATGGAACTTTATTAATTTGCAAACAAAGGCCACAGCATTATACTAATTTAATTAAATATAGTCCGTCGGTTGTTATACAACTTATTCAGTTTTGGATTCCCAAAGGAAACTTTAGCCGGCCGCAGTTGCGAAAGCAATAAAACTCAACAGCAGTGAAATAAATATGTATAGCACTCCCAAAGAGAAAGATATTATATGTCAACTTCAGCTATGCACGTTTATGTTGTGACTTACAGGTAGCATTGCTAAATAAAATCTGTGTTGATTTAATTAAAAATTGAGTATAAATGGAGTGGTTTAATAGGTGCGCGTTACGATGGCGGTTTGATGAGTACGTGGTCTAACATATAAAGGGCGCGAATTTGGCTCAATTTTCCTTTCCACTTTCATAACAATACTTTATGGTTTTATACGAAAGGGGATTTTGTAAAAATGGAAAAAAAACAAGCTGCGAGCGGTTATAAAATACTGTCTTCCAATTCGCATTATTAAAATGCTCATTATGTATATTGAATCTCATCATTGAAACAACACTTTAATCGAATGGCTGAATAAAATGTTTACATTTTCACTTTATTCACTATAACCATTGATAACGTGAATAAAGTAAAATCATACGTAAATACGCACTATCCTTGAAATTTTCGTTGTCACCTGACAATGCGACACTGCACGCAAATTCTTCAATTCTGATAACGAATTGGAAAAAATCTTGTATGATACAAGTGAATGAAGCAATTTTATCCACTCGAAAATATTATCGCACTCGGCTGAATAAAATTATACCATAAATAGCTAAATATTTTCCAATTCGCATTATTAAAATGCTCATTATGTATATTGAATCTCATCGTTAAAACTACATTTTAATCTAATGGGTGAATAAAATGTTTACATTTTCACTTTATTCATTATAACCATTGACAACGTAAATAAAGTTAAAAAAAAACTGTAAATTCGCACAATCCTTGAAATTTTCGTTGTCACCTAATATTGTGACACTTAACGCAAATTCTTCAATTCTGATTCAAAAAAAATCTTGTATGATACACGTGAATAAAGCAATTTTATTCACTTATACCATAGGGGTTATTATTCGGCTCTCCCGTTTTCAAAGGTTAAAACTGGGCTTTAACTGGAAGTGCAAATTTTCACCAACTTTTCATTAAGGCGGAATGGCTGAGGGCCAATAGCCTAATGAAGATCGGTATCTGTCTGTGTCATTTTTGTGTATTGTTGAGTTTAGACGAGGACATATTGGATGACCGTCGAGTACAAGGTACAAGGTAGCTGACATTATGCGATCTCAAATGGCCGTGTGCATAGAATTTTGAGTAAAACATTGGAAATTAAACAATACTCTGCATGTTGGGTGACCCTACAATCTACACCGTAGCAAACTGAATCGTTTGGATATTTTTTGAGAACTTTAGCACGTTTTGGCAGTTTCATAACTATCCATCAAACCTGGGTTCACTCCTGAAACCTAGGAATGGTCAAAACATCTTCTATCAGGTAATAACTGATACAAATGGCTATTCATCGTTTCATAGAGAAGACATTGCTGTTTTGAGACATCATTTAATTAAGTGTATTGAGCTACCAAAAGACTGTATTCCATATTTACTGTATTTAACCGAAAATATTGCGTTTTCCTTGTGAGGCCATAAAGTTATCAAACCATCCTCGTATATAGTTTGTTGGTGGTGAAATCATGATTGAAGCCGCTTCAGTCTTGGACTACTTTTCTGGAACAAACTATATACAGGGTGTCCAAGATGAGGATGAACAGCATGGGGTTCTCGAAAACCGTAAAAGGCGCTCAAATACAAAAAGTTGCGCAATTTAATGGTCACTAATATTCTGTTGACAAAACCAGAAAATTCCGCTTACCGAAGATATTCGATATAATGCGAAATCTTGCGATGATACTTTCCCTCCAACTTTTCATTTGTCATTTTTTGTTGTTTAATTAATCATATATCCATTTCGTTTTTTTTTTTGTTATTTTCAAGTTATTTGAATGATACAAAACAAGAATAGTCACTTTCTCACTGCCATTTTTTTAGCTCTACAAGAGTTTTTAAATTTTCATTACAACGTCATTTGTTTGTCATCAACTTTATCTTTTTATATGGCCCGTAAAAGGAAGGTCCTTCCTCCCAGGGTGTCCGCATATATAATTGTAAACTTGAAGACGTCCAGTATTTTCTAACGAAATCTATTTTTGCAGTATATTCATCCGGGTTATAAACATTTACCACCTCATTAGGCTTCACTGCGCTAATTTGAGATTCTCTGTTAATGATTGTTAACAGATATTACGTTTCGGACGTAAAGACTGAGATTCAGACAAAAAATGTCTGGAGTACAAAACCGTTACGAGAATCACAATTTCACGCACATTAGCAATACGGTGATTTCAGTAATCACGCAAACCATCGACGAATACGCTAGACGGCTTGTATGCAATCGATTCGTTTTCAATCACCTTCAGCAGTAACGAATGAGACGTCGTAAATTTTATCCTCTTATTAATGGTGGGCATAGCACGTCTCATCGCTGTAATTAGCAATCATAATATTTACTGGCGTAACTAATAAACTTGTTAATATTCATTAAACGGGCGGTCGTGAGCGCTTATTGTCGGCGCATTTGATTATCTAATGGGATTGAAATTAAAAACAGAGAGGAGCTGAGCCGAGCCAAGAAGTGCGTGGCGCATCTGAATGCGGTTCTGTGTAGGAAACGCGTCGTGATGCCCTCATTAAATCTGTGAATGAGTGAAATTTACTCACGAAAGTAATGAGCCAGATTTGCTTACAATACTAAATTATAGTATATTAGTTGAAATTACAGAATTAAATGATTCATCAAATTTACTTACATAAATTAGCGAGATATATTTTCAATAATAGAAAATTTAATAAAATTGTAAAGAAAATCAATATTGGAAGCCGTATTAATTATTTATTAATAGGTCATAATTAAACAATTAACTACGAATATTATCATTATCACTATTATTTTATAAAGAAACTCGTTATAAAGATAGAAAAGTTTCAACATGCATTGTATCATTATTGTTAAGTGAATCGCTTAATTTTTATTTGTCTATGCTGTGAATGTAATGAAAACAATGTTTGTCGTCATAAGCCTTCTATTAATAGTTTTAGTTCTAGTCGTTACTTCGTTAGGGATTCGTTTTGGTTTGTACTAACATTCACAGGAGCTCATCCTTATCACGAGCCCAATTTCTGATGTTGACTATTTCGGCATCGCGCTTATATGCAAACATATCCTACTTGTAGCGATTTTTTAAATTATTTCTATATTAATTACGACATCAAAAAATTAATTATGCATGTATGTTACAACATCCTGGCAATTTTTCATGTAAAAATATAAATACACTAATTATTCTCCTTTTGAAATAAAAATATGATTATGAATTTTGCTCACGTTTGTTTAAAGGTGTGAGCTATTTGATTTATCGAACGATAAATTTTATTGCGGGAGGAAAAATGGTGCTCGCTGCCTTTCCTGACGGTTTTAGTGTTTTAACCTTGTTTATTTCTTGTCGTTTATTGCTAGTACTATTAAAGAAATGCATTTGTGTGTTGGCTTATCGGTTTCCCGAATACGCCGTTTGTTTATTAAAATGTAAATGCCGTTTCCACCGTATCACGGCTTTATGGGATTATGATTTATTGGAGCCGTTAATGCGAGGCGAAAAAATAATGCTTCCGCTCGGTATTGGAATTGGTAGTTAATCGTACTGTTGGCTAGAATTATTGCGCCATGTACCGAGATTAGCAAAAATTATCATAATTTATATCGATGAATAAAGCTAGCTGAAAAGATATCATGTATGTATGTGCGTGTGTGTATGTACGAATGTATGTATGTGTGTATGTATGTATGTATGTATGTATATATGAATATTTTATTTTTGTTTTCTCTTTTTTCATATGTATGTATGTACGTTTGAATTATATGCATATGTACTATATACCGGGCGTTTCAAGTTATACCGCCGACCCATTTTAAGCCATTTAAATTTGCATAAGAAAATTTTTTCCAGTAGGTACCATCGTGATCATAGAAAACGACTACAGTAAAGTGTATTAAGACACTTCCATATGTGTGTATGTATGTATGTATGTATGTATGTATGTATGTATGTATGTACGTACGTATGTATGTATTATATACATATGTACAGTTACACGGATTTCTTTTGACAGTGCCCGTGCGAGAAGGATTTTTCTTTTCCGATATGCTCAGCTCTCTCGGGGGTAAGTACTGTTTGTACGTATTTCGCTTCTGAAATTGTTCTTCATCAGTGACGACCATGCCACCGCTGGCACGGTCTGCACCGTGGAGAGATAGCAGGTATAAAATGTTGCCGGCTTATTTTGCGGAAGAAATTCCTTAATTCAGCCTGGACTCTGTACGGCTCATTTTGCGATAGAAAGATGTAAATTCTGCCTTCACCTTGTACGGTCATTATTTTAATTGTAATTAGTATTAAATTACCCAATAAATATTTTAAATCGTTTTTTTAAAACAATTTTATTTAATAAGAATAAATAACTTACATATTTATCAATCTTGAATTGTCGTCATATTTATGCATATACAAAATTAAACCTGTATCTGGGTTCGATACTTGATTTCTCCCAACTAAAATTATTGTATGAACATATTTGAACTTACGAAGTTTATAATTTTCTTTTAATTAGATTATAATAATATAACGTCAATTAGAACATATATCATCCTCTTTCTACGATTTTGTGTTAATATTGTCAAAAAGTATTGCCTAAGTAAATGAAAACTATTTTAAGTTGAACTAATTATAAATGTTTGAGCATCAATATTATATTGCAACATTGCAGAGAATTAAAAATATAAAATATATTTAAGCTGGATAGTTAATTTCCTGTGACGTAATAATAAATAATTTAAAATTTTCAGAGAATATATCTTGTATATCGAATAATATTTAATTTAATCAAAATAAATATCAATTAAAGATTATTTATTTATCTATTATTAATAAATAAGTAAAAAGGTTGCTGGTTACTTTGTTAGTATCACTTATAAAATTAAATTTCACCATTAAAATAATTATAATTAATTGTAACAATTATAAATAATAATAATTTCGTCGCTGTTTTCTTTTGTATTTCATAATAAAAATGTCTATTAAATTACTGTCATAATCATTATTATTGGCGATAAACTTAATAGTAATACTGAATAACATACTACTTTTTTACCACACCAAAGTGTATGGTAAAAATATAGTAGTATTTTATTTAGTGTTTATCTTGATTTTCACGTAGTAGAGGTCCCAACTAGAATAGGTGCATAAAAAATAGAACTAAATACAAATCCAAGAAAGTATTTAATAATTATAATAAACTCGTATAATATACAATATAATACGCAATATACAATAATATATAAATTAATACCTAATATACAATGTAATATGTAATATACAATATAATTATAATACATAAATTAAAATATTATATATATATATATATATATATATATATATATATATATATATATATATATATAGTATTATAGCCAGAAAGTTGACATATGAAAAAATATTTTAATATTAACATCGTAGAAAATTTTATTGTTTCAATAAGTTTCTGCATTATTTCAAACTCGGTAAACAATCATCGAAGTAAAATTTTCTGCTTGCAACCATAAATAGTAACGGTTTGAGAGTAAAATATCCTTGTTTTTTAAGATATGTGAAAATGTTATTTGGAAAAGTTACTTAAAATTGCCAGAAAGTTCAAAATACCAAATTAGAACCACCTACGGGGAATATATTTTCTTTTGCCTTTTCTGGTTTGAAGATGAGCTTTGTCATTTTCAATGTCAGTTTCACCTAATATAATCAAAATATCTGAATATTTTGACTGAGAATTTATCAACTGAAAATGGCTCCAGTTGTGAGTTTACAACAAACGGCCAATGTTTTTACCAGAAAAGGCCTTCTATCAGTTCTAAGTATCTTTTCCCCAAATAATATTTTCACATATTTAAAAAAAAACAAGACTGGCTTACTTTTAAACTGTTTTACTATTTTTGCTTATACCTGGTATGCGCCAGCAGATAATTTAACTTCGATGATTAATTATTGTGTTGGAAATAATGCAGAAATTTTAGAAAAAACTTTCTGGGGGACACTGATAACTGTAAATGTTTACTACCCTATAAAAGTATTTAAAAAGATGGAAAAACCCAGAATAATTTCACGATGATAATAGAGATGTGAATGACTATTATATATTATTGTAACTATTTTAATCCACAATTATTGGTAAAACCCATTGGTCTTTCAAGAAATGGACTACAGTAAACTTACACGATCAACTTAATTATTTCCCAGCTACATTTTTCTGATATACAACATATACACGAATCACATAGTTTTGTTGAGTATAATTAAACAAATTATTAATTATTATTCACTGTTACATTAAACAATTCAAAGACATTTAGTTAGTTGAGAACAGACCTATTTTATTTCTTATTTTTCTTCGAAATATTACAAAAGTTGATTGACAGTTAATTATTATGTATGACAATTTAATTGTTCTTTTTAAATGATATAAATTATCTAGGAAAGTTTTACGCGTCTTTCTTGAATTTTTGTAACTTAATCAGGTATTTTAGTAGTGACTGTATTTGTTAGGGATATTATCCCTAACTGGCTATCGACCAACGTGGGTCCTTCTGCCGTGTGTTTTGTGTAAGTGTGTGTATTGAGTTAGGGCTTGTTACTCTAGAAATTCGCCCCCGATATCTAGAGCGCCGTTAATGAGCTCCCAACGGCGAATGGCACTAGTTTCTCAGTACAAATGTACTACCTGTACTGGGGCTCGAACCCAGGTCTTCGTGCATGCTAAGCAAGCGTTCTAACCTGTCAGCCAAACTAGCGGTTCAGGTATTTTATTTATATAAATTAATTAATTAATAATACATATCATTGTAATATAATATTCATGCTTAAAAATTTATAATCAGTTCAACTTGAAATAGTTTTCATTTACTTAGGCAATAACTTTTGTCAATATTAACACCAAATCGTAGAAAGAGGATGCTATATGTTCTAATTGACGTTATATTATTATAATCTAATTAAAAGAAAATTATAAACTTCGTAAGTTCAAATATGTTCATACAATAATTTTAGTTGGGAGAAATCAAGTATCGAACCCAGATACAGGTTTAATTTTGTATATGCATAAATATGACGACAATTCAAGATTGATAAATATGTAAGTTATTTATTCTTATTAAATAAAATTGTTTTAAAAAAACGATTTAAAATATTTATTGGGTAATTTAATACTAATTACAATTAAAATAATGACCGTACAAGGTGAAGGCAGAATTTACATCTTTCTATCGCAAAATGAGCCGTACAGAGTCCAGGCTGAATTAAGGTATTTCTTCCGCAAAATAAGCCGGCAACATTTTATACCTGCTATCTCTCCACGGTGCAGACCGTGCCAGCGGTGGCATGGTCGTCACTGATGAAGAACAATTTCAGAAGCGAAATACGTACAAACAGTACTTACCCCCGAGAGAGCTGAGCATATCGGAAAAGAAAAATCCTTCTCGCACGGGCACTGTCAAAAGAAATCCGTGTAACTGTACTGTATACCGGGTGTTTCAAGTTATACCGCCGAGCCATTTTAAGCCATTTAAAGTAGCACAAAAAAATTAAAATTTGAAAGTAGGTACTATCGTTATCATAGAATACGACTACATCAACGTGTATTTAGACACTTCCATAAAAAAAAATAGCTGTGCAATATTAATTTTGGCAGTATTTTTCAACCTATAAAATAAACGGTTTCACTAATTTTGTTCTTAGCTCGTAACCCGTTACTTGTACTAACACGTACTTCAGTCGCAATTGCTCGAATGGCGATTCCATATTGCAATCGCGTTTGAATGTTTACCTTCTGAATTGCATTTAACTGTGGCATTTTTATTTGATTTAGTTAAAATGAGACATTTTTGCGTTTTGAAGCACGTTTCAATCAACTGAAATTTTGACAGTAGTCGTTTTCTACGATCACGGCTGTACAACAACCATACGATGCCAATCTTGCAGAAACATGTCTAAAATTTTCGAAATAATTTCAACACGACTATAAATTTTAAAGAAAAAACCTTCTCGCGAGAAAAATTTTGATTGGCAAATACTGTTCTTCATGAATACATAATTGTATACCTACATTAAATATAGATATTTTATTTCTATACGAAGTGGCCATTTTTCGCTCGGCGGTAAAACGGAACACCCGGTACACTGTGCCCATCTGGTAGTATTATTCCTCTAATGATATTTTCTAATTTTAGTTTTAGATTAAGTTGTGTTCTATTTATACTTTTTTCGAACTTCAGAAAATATGTTGCATAGTCTCAAAATGAAAGATTGTTTCTTCAAATTCCTTATTAAATTGGAAATTTGAATTATCGCAATTTTTGGGTTAAATTCATTCGTTAATGTTCCTTCCTCTTTCACCCTAGGGGTGTGGAAGTTATTTTTCAACTTTTTTGGTTCTATTCCTGTTTGTAACATTTGATCATTTCCGTTCTATCCCCAGTTCACTCCGTTGGCTGCCTCCAGCTTTTCCATTTCTTTGACAGTTTTTCCAGATGGTGTTTTTCCAGGTTTCTTATGGTCTTCCTTGATTTCCTCTTGATTTCTATCCAACAGGCTCTTGTTTCCTTATTTCAGCTATCAGAAATTGCTCATTCTGTTTATATAACCAAACCATCTTAGCTGACCCTCTTCCTCTGGACCAATAATATTCCGAATCTCGCCCTAATGTTCACATTTTGGATCTTGTCTACCTTAAACTTATGTAGTGTGTTTAAAACAATATTCAGATATTAAGGTACAGCTCTACCAATGAGTTGTACAAACAATTGCAAAGTGTTTATAATTAGATGTCAAACCAAATTTACACATTTTCCTATTGTAATTCAGAAAGCATCAAATGTAATTCAGATTAGTCAAATGTAATTCTGAAAGCATCAAATGTGTATGAGATTAGTCAAATTTAATTCAAAAAGCATCAAATGTAATTCAGATAGCGTCAAATGTAATTCAGATTAAAGTTAATTGTAATTCAGAAAGTTTCAATTGTAATTCAGGTACAGCTCTAGCAATGAGTTGTACAAACAGTTGCAAAGTGTTTATAATTATATGTCAAACAAAATTTACACATTTTCCTATTATAATTCAGAAAGCATCAAATGTAATTCATATTAGTCATTTGTTATTCAGAAGGCATCAGATGTAATACAGATTACTTAATTGTAAGTCAGAATGCGTCAAATGTAATTCAGATTAGTCAAATGTAATTCTGAAAGCATCAAATGTGATTCTGAAAGCATCAAATGTGATTCTGAAAGCATCAAATGTGATTCAGATCAGTCAAATTTGATTCAGAAAGTATCAAATGTAATTAAGAAAGTGTCAAATGTAATTCAGATTAAAGTTAATTGTAATTCAGAAAGCTTCAATTGTAATTCAGGTACAGCTCTAGCAACGAGTTGTACAAACAGTTGCAAAGTGTTTATAATAGACGTCAAACAAAATTTACACATTTTCCTATTGTAATTCAGAAATCATCAAATGTAATTCAGATTAGTCAATTGATATTCAGAAAGCATCAAATGTAATTCATAAAGCGTCAAATTTAATTCAGATTAAAGTTAATTATAATTCAGAAAGCGTCAATTGTAATTCAGAAAGCTTCAATTGTAATTCAGAAAGCTTCAATTGTAAATCAGAAAGATTCTATTGTAATTCAGGTTACCCACACCTTTTCCTAAGTAATACAATCAGTTATCTACCACAGAAGTGCACACAACACAAATTTAACAGATCAATTTGATTATTACTACTTATTTAGGAAAGGTCTAATCTGAATTACAACGCACTATAATCTCAATTACACTTAACGCTTTCAGAAATACATTTGATTCTTCCTGAATTACAATTGGCTAATATGAACTACATTTGATGTTTTCTGAATTACAATTGACTAATCTGAATTACATTTGATACTTTCTGAATTGAAATTGATGCTTTGTAAAATACAATTGGAAAAGGTGTAGTTTTGTAGTATTCTTTTCGAATTATTTAATATTATATGGGATTAAGGCTATCTACGTATTCACGAGTTAAATAATAATAATAATAATAATAATAATAATAATAATAATGCTTTATTGATGTTTTGAACAGAAATGTATTACATAAGTCAGGTCAGTTCGTTAGTACATACATATGTACATCAAATATAATATAATAAAGTAAGATTAAATGGCTCAGTAAGCGAATAATCAATATTGTACAGTCGTGTACAAAAATGTGTAGGACACAAATAATTGACTATTGTATGTCGTTTTAAAAATGTGTTTTATAGAAATAGGCACTTGGCTGTATAATTTATCAATGGTAGATACATTTCAGTTAGTTGTTAAAGCTAAACAACTAACAGTGACAAAAATAATTATTATTGTATTCTTTATATGAAAATTAATTACTCTAGATCTTTGGTGTATAAATTTATTCTACCACTAAAAGTTTATCGGTGATTGTGTTTTTACTCAACAAAGGCTCGCACCGTATTATTAATTAAATAATGTATGTACAGCACTTTTATGAACTTTGGGAAATTAAGTCACATTCACACGCAGAAATGCATACATGTACAACATGAACACGACTGTAGATTGTAAAATTGTAAAATGCAAGTAATAGTACTGTAATGCCTATAATATATGTGACGATTAAGGCCACAATCTTTGTACGTATGGCTTTAGTACTGTCATAAATACACGAGGGCGATCGAAGGCTTGAGGCAAAGTTATATTCTAGTTTACTCTACAAATATAAATACAGTTATGCAATTTGCAGGATGAACGAAATTTGCAATCAACGTATAGAAATATATAAATAATAGTATATTGTGTGGATAGTACAGGAAGTGATACATTCCCGGCCGATGTAGCAATTGATGTCCGAGCCATCCAGCGAAGACAGCAAGCCGAAGAGGCCGATAAGGTACTTCATGTACGAACCGCACATACTATTTTCTCTTCCGTCGCAATATTTTTGCAAGTTTCGTAAAAATCTGAAAATCTAAGAAGAAATTATTTGCTGTAGACCTCCTGGAGTAATTCATCGCTGGCCTAGGCCGGGAATGTAATATTCCAGTACCTTTATTTCTCCGTTGCTTAACGTCATCACTAAAGGAAACTTTCTGACGTGCGGAGGCTAGGAAACGACTGATTGTAGGACGATAGGAGAAAAAGTACTATTAATCTGACTAAATTTCTTTATATTTAGTTCAGGCCCCAGAACCATTTCTAGTTATGCAGGCGTTACGAGAAGTGGAGGCAAGTGGTTGCGAGACAAATCCCCTGTACAGTGGCGTTGAAAAATGCACCAGAGAAGATGATATCTCCATTGGTATACTCTAATTTTTCTAAACTGGCGTTCACGTCATCAAAATAATAATCATAATAATGATGACACAATTTTACAAGGTTGCCAGCTGTCCTGGGTATTTAAAAATTGCTGCAATCAGCTGTTGCGCCCGTGCAATCTTGTGCGACAGTGCGCGGTTCGTATCAAATTCGTCGACTTCTCTGCGGTTTATCGTACAGATATAAATCTTGTGGTTATTGGTTATTGGTTATGTTATAGTTTAACATATACAATGGCAAAATATGCATTGTAATAATCGATCAAATGTAACAAGTTAAACGTCAAAGAACTTTGGTTTCACACACATATGTATGAGCATGTGTTAGTGAAATAGATTTGGCATCGTCGCCGAAAAATTATCACGGCCGCCAACATAACGTGATTTATTACATGATTGGCCCGCAAAAATTGTGTCCGCAGTTAATACACCGGTTACCTATTTATAATCACCGGTGATCAGTGTTATGTTACAAATGATCCTCAGATTAATTTCGATTCTTAAAACTATTGTTAAGCATATTGTCGAAAACAATCACGTTGGTACGAAAAAACCTCATCATACAGCTAAATTCATGACAATAGATGGCGCTTGTATGCTTCTTTCATACATTTCTATAATATTAATATTTTTCAATTTACATCCGATCGTGTCTTTTCTGTAGTATATTCTACTATGAATCTAAGAAGTTAATAAATTAACTGGGATAACATCAATTATCGCAGTAATCGATGCCGTGAATCAAACGAAACTATTATAACTAGAGTGAACATTATTTCGTAATAGGGTATTAAATAACATAATACCGCTTATTAGTATATAACTATGTTATAATTTATTTAACCATATAACTACAGTCTGTAGTACCAGAAGTGCGATGTTTAACAAGTAATTACAAGGCAATGTAACGAAATAACGAATAGAGAGTTGGAACTACGTTCAAATGGTCTCACTTCCCATCAAAGCTAATTTTCGCCGAATTATCTGTGACAGTAACATTCATTTACAACAAACAATTTAGAAATTCTGCAATTTGTACGCAAAACATACGTTGTAAAAAATATATATAAGTATCAGATATAAACGAATATCATAGGGAACTAAACTTAACTTTGACGTCAATGTTATTGGTGTTCGTACATCTGTTCGGAAGAACCCATTTACCGCCAACTTCAAAACACTGAATTGTTTTAATAATTATTACAAATTATGCGCAATAGTTTCAGGTTTCACGTTTTTTACGTATATTTCAACGAAATAAATAATGTTAGTATTTGTCGTTTTCTCTAGAGACGAATATAAAACAAGACGAGCTGCGAAAAAAGCCTTCGGCTGCGGATCGGATTTACACTGTGCTGTTCTATAAATAGCGAGTGATTTAAGATATCAAGTATAAGTGAGAGTTAAAATTGTACTAAGTAATCTAGTATGAATACATAATGCGAAGTAATTTTAGTATTCTAGTGGTTCTATTTACATAAACCTATAAATATTATATTATTCCGTAATGAATTCATAAATATATATTTAAATGAATATTCAATATTTCGCCGTTGTGTATGCGGAATGATGTTAAACATGGTCAGGCTGTTCTAGGCGAGTTTATACTCTGTGAAACCATTGAATATTCATGCATAATATTATTTATACAAGGTGTACACACGGCTAAACATGGAAATCATGTTGCGGATTATTATTGGACTAGATGGATTTTTTCACTCGACGCGTTTTGCTCCTGATGGAGCCGTGGAGTGGACCCGTGAGAAACTGCGTTAACCCGTTCCTTACAGGAAATTTCATATAATCGAATAAAGATAAGGCATGAAATTGTAGTCGCCTTTTAATATTCATTACACAATCTGTAATGGTGATTTTATGTATCGGCCGCGGAGACGGCCGCCTTTTAACAAATTACCGTCGTAAAAGCGATTCGCGCACCGACCCTAATCACCTTCCGGTGTCGCTCCAGAGTCCAGAACCACCGACGTTCCTCTGACACACACCATGATGGATGGCACCTAGGCGCACAGAAATAAAGCCACTCCACTAATCCGCTAGGTGCACTCCTGGCAACCTCTTATCGTAAATCTGTGCTCTCCAGTACGTTTTTAGCCCCAGCTCCACAATTCTGGCCGACTCCGCTAATGACATCTCTATGACCCGAGGGGGCATCCAGGATCCCACCAACTGCCGCTACTTTAGTGCTCCGCAACTGTTGTTGTCTTCGGTTTTTTATGACCCACAGTCCTCACAAATAAAGAGCGAGGAAAGGTTTACTGCTTCAATTCAGTCGTGGTATCAATCAACCACCGAGCGTATTATATTTAGAGGCGTTGCATCACGCGAAAACATGGGAGAATTAGTTTTTAACAGCGTCCACGCATCAACACGAGCAAATAGGAGCGATCACGATGTTTGTGTGTATAAATAAGCACACTTTGCGTTGAGGAAGACGCGTTGACGTGGGATGATTAATATGCAATCTGAGCAAAACAACAGGCGCTTCCGATTTCTTCCCGCGTCCCAGAAAAAGCTACAATATTACAGGAGTTGATAGCACCTCTGATTAAATAATTAAGAGTTCAATATCCCCGCCTGCGCCGAAAATAACAACAATGCCCCAGATCGCCCAAGGTGATAGCAGCTTTTCGAACTCCGCGCCCGTGGAAATAATTAGGAATTTGTGTGCACATTTGAATATGATCGGAATCTCGGCGAGATGGGAAGGCCCGATTCGCCTTTGAGGTTCCCGTTTGAAGCGGAGCGTTGAGAATTAGTTTCGGGCGCAATTGAATGTGCCAAGTAAATCGTCCTGTTCCGGATGAATTGCGGGCTGCTACGTTTATTGCCAGGCCATGCCATCCATCACCGTGCCCCGGCGGGGAAAAATCGCTCGGAAAATGCGGGCGCTCGCCCATTAATCACGCGAAATGAATAAATCTCGCGAGAAGACCTGCGCTGCGGCTCAATTGTGAAATTTATCTTGTGTATAGATGTAGATCGTAGTACTGCCAATTTTTTATGCTGATCCCAACGCAATAGAGAATTGTAATGGGAATAATATCGTGCAAAACATGATTTACTTATGTCTTATGGCTGCGATTATCAAGAAAAACAGAAGTAGAAACTAGATATACAGTGACATTGCTCCAATTATAAATAGGACTAGTTAGTTTTGCTAAATTAAACTCAATGAGTTATAAATTTTCTGATGTTTACGTTTGCGACTCACATATACAGACCATAGAACGTCTAGAACCATGGACCGAACGTTTACCTAAACACTGAATAGGCAGGCACACACGTACGGTATTTTCAACCGATCTGGCCTGCCATCCGCATCCCTCTCATGCCGATCTGTCCGAAATTAGCGTGACAGGGATACCAAACGCGGATGGCGGGCCGGATCGGTTGAAAATCCCGTACGTGTATGCCTGCCTAATGTAGACCTACCGCCAATATGCACTTGGACAAATTAATAAATTGATTTTCACGCTAGTGACAACACTAATTTGTGATAAGTTCCATTCTAGTCACAATAATTTCGCTCCGCCCCACAGTGGTCCAAAGCATCTGAAAAGCTGGCAAAAATTCAAAATTTCAAATGTTTCTTATGCGCTGATAGTAATTTTTCCCACAAAATTCGACGTCTAGACTACCCCAAACCGGCGATTTAGGGGCGCTACCGTAATTTGTAACCTTACCCGCGTTAATCAAATTCACTTGTAGCCATACAGGGTGTCCAAGATAAGAATCAACATCATGGGGATCTCGGAAACCGTAAAAGTTACAAAGGCGGTTAAATTACAAAATGTTGCGCAATTTAGTAGGCAGTATTATTCTGTTGAGCATTTCCAATAGCATTTCCTATTACGAATTCAACGATTTATATCACAGTATGGTTTCTCAAGTTTTTATTGAGAAAAAAAGGCTTGTTAATACATTTCGAACATTTTGGTGTAGTAGGCGTTGAAATGAGCGACGAAGACAAAATTTATTACCCAATTTTACGATTTAATAGTAGTATACTCTACTTTATCTACGACTAAATAGGCTAGTAGAAAATTTTCGGAAAATGTGTTTGCATTCTTTGGAAGACGCCATTCGTTGAAGGTTGCGTACGTTTGATTGTAAATGGATTTCGATGTTTCTGGTATCAAGGTAGATGTTGTTACTGTAGCTAGTTGTACAATTTCTGGAGCTGTACAAGTAAAAGACTTCATTTTCATCCATCTCCATATAAATACACAAACACTATGCCTTCGACAGTGACACATTTGAATTTGTGTATTTTGTTTCCATGGTATTATTTAATTTGAGATTTTTTTAAATTGGGGTGCAAGAGGGAATAAGGACTATTAATCCCTCGTCATTATTCCCTAAGGGAATAATATACAGCATTATACTGCAAAAATCTCAAGTATAATACCTACATTATAAATTAGTCGTAGATAAAGATATTTAAATGAACAGAACAATTCTTATAATACCACAGTAAAAAAATAATAAGTGTGGTCCTCAATAACTATAATGTTTCAATGTTTAACAACTATTCTTGCTAAATTGTTTTTAGTTACTATTTTGGTACCTATTCTGGGTTAAAATTAGGTAATAATTGTTGTCTTCGTCATCATTAAATGAACAGAATAATTCTCATGCCATAGTTAAGAAATAATAACTGTGGTTCTAAATAACTATAATGTTTCAATGTTTAACAACTATTATTGCTAAATTGTTTTTGTTACTATTTTGGTACATATTCCTGGTTAAAATTAAGTAATAATTGTTGTCTTCGTCGTTATTAAATGAGCAGAATCATCATTTCCTCCCTCGGATAGTTTGATGCCCGACGCGAGCGGAGAGTATCAAAATCTAAGGCAGGAAATCTCACTTTTCTCCTGAGGAATACATATGATTTTTTCTACAACCTTTCACAGTGTTTTGTGTGTTCCCCTTATTCACATGGCACAGTTAAAAACTTATAAGTGTAGTTCTAAATAACTGTAATGTTTCAATGTTTAACAACTATTGCTAAATTATTTTTAGTTACTTTTTTTGGTATCTATTCTGGGTTAAAATTAGATAATATCTTGTTTCTTCGTCGTCATCATATCAACGCCTACTACAAGAAAATGTTTGACATGAATTAACAGGCCTTTTTCTGAATATAAACCATACTGTGATATAAATAGTTTAAGTCGTAATAGGAAATGCTATCTAATACAAGGTGTACATTTTTTACAGGCCGTATAAAAAAATAAAGTTGATGATGGTTTCTTCGAAACGAAAGTTGTACTGAAAATTTGTAAACGCTGTCTTGTACATCTAAACATGTGGCAACGAGAAAGTGCATTTGGTTTTCTTATACCTTATCAAATAACTTCAGCAAAACATAAAAACGATATCGCAAAATTTGGGATTTTGTCGAATATCTCCGGAAGTAAAAGGAAATTTCTCGTTTTCTCAACAGAATATCACTGACCACTAAATTGATCAATATTTTTTTCTAATTTGACCGCTTTCGTAACTTTTACGTTTTTCGAGGTCCCCATGCGATTGATCCTTATCTTGGACACCCTGTATACTACACAGATTTTTCGTTAGCGTTATCTTTCAACTGCCAAGTGTCAAGTTATTAAGTGCTATATATCTCTTTAATTGCCAATAAGTAGATATGGAACCTTCAACTTCAGATGTGTATAATACAGGGTGAGTTTTTTTCATTTTAAGCATTGGGATTTAGTGACTACTGATTTTCGCGAGAGTGACGTCATTTTTCACAATGTCGGTCGGCCATTTTGAGTCGGCCATTTTGTTTTAGAGAATTTTGACCACGAATTCGAATTCGAATTCCTTGACCCCGAAAATATATAAATTCTAACTTTCAAAAATATTCGCTCAAAATTCAACGGCTTAACGGCTCAATTATAAATTGAATTAAAATGTACCAGTGACTGTTATTAAAATGAATTCATAGTATGAGTTCGCGCTTTCATAATACCGCTGTAATATACCAATAACAACACTTTATACATTATGCTAATGGATCAAGTTAGGGAATGTATACTGGATTGGTAGATGGCAATCTGTTTGCCAAAATCATAAAATTATTAAAACTTCTTAAATCTACCACACCAAGTGTTATATTTTAATTAATATTGTTTACCAATTATTATAATCATGTATTTTTAGTTCTAAAGTATTTTTTTTACATTCTGAAGAGGGGGGTGAGGGGTGTTATTCGAGACTAAAGTGGACTAGTGCAGATATCATAATTCCGATGTATTCTGCAAAAAACATCGTAACATTGTAAACCGTGAAAGTTCTTACAACAGAAATAATTTTGGAAATTGGAAATTGTGATATATTCTATATAAAAAGCAATTCTATGATGTGCAATCCTTAAAGTTGAATAAGTTTACCCATTGAAACATGACAACAAGAAATAAATAGCTGCAAAGTGGGCTAACAGCGCTAACATAGTGGGCTAACATAAATAAAATATAGTAAAAGAAAATCTTCCGAAATAGAATCTAAGAAAAACATCCGTAAGCGAAGAACGGCGCTAACAGCGCTAACATACTGGGCTAACATAAATAAAAAGCAGTAAAAGAAAATCTTCCGAAATAGAATCTAAGAAAAACATCCGTAAGCGAAGAACATTTATAAAAGTAACATTTAATTATTAAATCAATTCTAAGCAAAGATCTTCAATGTTGTTATTATCATCACAAAATACAGTTCAAATTGAGTTTATTTTGCTCAAAATATCCTAGCACGACTCGCTCGGTGGCCAATACAAATCTTGTTTCTTGCCCCAGTCGTCAAACTTCTTGTAGGTACAGTCATGCTCACATAAATCTAGTACAAGAAATTAGGTTACAATAGCAATTTTATATTACAATGTCAATTTGTTTGTACTAGATTTATGTGAGCATGACTGTACATTCAGAGTTTTCTCGTAGCAGAATTGAAATAGCACTTTGGAGTTTTGAATTCAATATTTTTAGAATGTTTGAGACATATTTTTTTTTAAACTAGACCGCAGAAAATGAATAACAGTTAGTAACCCTCACGTAGTCGCTGACAGCACGTTTCAAAGTTTGCTAGATTACAATCACAAAACTATGATAATGCGTCCACATTTGTTTACATTTTATTATGAATTAAAGTAAATCCCCGATGTGGGTTAAAATTAGGTAATAATTGTTGTCTTCGTCGTCATTAAATGAACAGAATAATTCTCATGCCACAGTTAAGAAATAATATGCGTGGTTCTAAATAACTATAATGTTTCAATGTTTAACAACTATTCTTGCTAAATTCTTTTTGTTACTATTTTGGTACATATTCTGGGTTAAAATGATGTAATAATTGCTGTCTTCGTCGTCATTAAATGATCAGAACAATTATCATATTACAGTAAAAAAATTGTAAGTGTGGTATAGCTATATAGCTATACTGATAGCTATATAGCTATACTGGTTCAATATTTAACAACTATTGATTAAATAGTTTTTTATTTTTTTTAACTTTCTTTAATTTTTCACTTTTTTTAACAATCGTTTTTCGTCTCTCCTGAAAAATTAATTTTGCAGTTGGGTCATTGTTGCTCCGGAACGGCGATATGTGGATACAATTGTTTGTTCTTGTATATAGGTCGTTAAAAAAATAGTGTAAAATATTTAAGGGGTAGTAGTATGAACCATAATAAAAAAAAACTTGATAAACATGGGTCCTCAAAGTGACGGTTTCGGAGATATGGAAGATTATTCTTTATTACCTTTTTTTTTATTTTGCTAAAACTTGCATTTTCTTATCATAGTTGGCTGATGTTTTGTGAAATAAATATTCAGTATTTAATAGTGGTTGTTAGTGAAAAGGTTTCATTGCTATGGGTGTTTACTCTAATACAGAATTAGCCGACATGCATTTTATGTATGGTCGTGCTAAAGGAATTGCCACCGAAGCGCGACGTCTTTATGTAGAAGCTTATCCAAAACTTATCCAAATCGGAAGATTCCTTCACATCGTATATTTTTCTCGTATCACCGGAGATTGTGATACCGGTTCACTTCGCAAACAGTGGCAGACAAGGCGGATAACTTCCGAAACTCTGTTTTTTGTTTTTGATAGAAGCTCCCTTTGTTTGTTTACACATAATCAATAAGTAATAAGTAATTGCAAATAGGCAAATAAATGTTTCAAACAAGAATAATCTTCCATATCTCTGAAAGCGTTACTTTGAGGAACTATGTTTATCAAGATTTTTTTAAATTTTGGTTGATACTACTACCTCCTTAAATATTTTACACTCTTTTTTTAACGCCCTGTATACAAGAACAAACAATTGTATCCACATATCGCCGTTCCGGAACAAAAATGACCCAACTGCAAAATGAATTTTTCAGGAGACACTAAACACGATTGTTAAAAAAAGTGAAAAATAAATGAAAGTAAAAAAAACTATTTAATCACATCGGGGATTCAGGGTGGGGCAGAATGGGATACCACATTTCAAGAAATCACTGAAGGGTCACCTGACCAGATAGAGAAATTCCGTTGGTTCCGTTAGGTCAGGTGAACAACGACAATTTTCTGTCGTCACTATGCGTTGATCGGGTGAACATCGTGGTTTTTTTGTTAAGGCTTTGTTTTACTAACTGCGAGTCCGTGATGCTGCCTCCAGAGCATTTTGCTCGGAAACATGCCGCTGTTATTGCCTTATCGGTACAAACTGTACGGCGAATTTTGTCCACTGATTTTAAATTACATGCATTTTTGTGGCGCAGTAAACAAGTCAAATTTTCGTTATCAGAGTAATGGACCCACTGACCAGATTAATGGAAAACTTGGATAAACGACTGAATTCGAAACACAAACGACTGTGGCCCATCAAGGCCACCACTTATCGATATCGATAAGTCGACGATATCATTTTTAAAACCTAACAAAAAAAAACCCTGCATTATATGAGTTTTCAATAAATCAAAGGTTTTTTTTCCAGAATTTACCTTCGAAATGGGGTGCTTTATTCTACCCTACCCTGTATGTATTTTTTAAATCTTTTGACAATTCCAAAATGTAAACAAAACGTTTGTTTTTACGTTCTACCGCTCGTATTATAGCCGAGGCCTTTGTGTCGTGTCCATAGTGTGTGGACATAAGTGCAGTCACTTATGTCATTGCAGTCCTGCACTTATGTCACTGTAGTCCTGAACATCCTGCAGAGGGCATTTCGGAACAGGTTGCTTTACTAGGATACTGCACCTGGTTCACTGTGCACTTTATGCATCTTATTCAAGTTAGGCCAGGATGAACGCAAGGTGATTGTGAGGATGCTGAACTATGGTGCATGGGGCAATTTGGGGCCGCTGCAGATAACATCTAGGTAGGTTAACAATGTCAACATAAATGTCCAGCGCGAATTTGTAACGTGCCACAAAACTCTCGCAGCTGGAAAATGGCAATTGTGGGCAATATTCGGAAGTCTTTCCCATACCCATTTGTGGCCCAGGATTACGAATGGGCCCTCGGTCAAGCAGATACGTGCCGTGCGAGTTATGTGACATTTATGACATTGACATCACAATAACATTCGGGTTGAATTTTGTGCATCTGCATCAAGTTAGGTCCTACGTTTTAGTTTCCACAGCCACCTTTAATGGACTTTTTTAATAAGCATATGGTGCAATTTTTCATACAATTTAGATCGACAAAACGATGTATGCTTTAAGAATATATTTCTATTTACGCAACTAGTCGGTGTTCTAGTCGCCATATTGGATCTGCCATATTGAATTTTTCAGAAGGCAACATTTTATTTGAAAGTAGACATCATAATGAAGATTTTGAAATCTTAAACTTGATTATTGGTTGTTCCAATTTTTGTCCAGAGGTTTGTCTAAATTTACGCGGAACGTCCCATAGAACGTGACCATAGCAAGATATACATCTCTTCCGTGTTGGTATTACGACCACGTAAGTACTGCCCCTATGGTCAAGGGTTTTCCTTAATCTTGTAAACAGATGTAAACTGCGACGAAAATAAAATCTGTTACCAATGGGGCGGAAAGGTCATGCATCACGCGGAGGGGGGGGGGGGCAATGGTCAAAGGTTTTCCTTAATCTTAGATGTAAATTGCGCCGATAAACATCAGGTGGGGATGTTTGTGAAATATTACTTGTAGTATTAATAACCTAACCTAACCTAACCTAACCAATCACAATTTTCCTTTCCTGCAAAAAATTCGAGAAAAATCCCGCAAACAGATAGCGATAATACAGCGTGTTACATATTTATTATTCTGTGTGAAGTATTCACGTACACTCTTCCATTTCCGGTTTTAATCTGGATTTCTGGTCGGGCTACGCAGAAACCGGTAAAAGACCTGCAATTAAGTACCTCGTAACACCGCATGGGGCATTGGCGCAGGTTACAAGTCGGATTATCGGCCAGTTTGAATTTGAAAGGATTATACCTTGACCATTGGTGCAGATTACATTGTCCCGGGGTTGCGTTAAATTTGGTCATCAATTTAAGAGCGATCTTAACTAAAATTGGTCATCTAAATTCAGCTTTATGTGAATACATTAAGTTAGAATCCATAATTCATGCCGTTCGTGAAGCCGTCGATTACCGCACAGTTCTCAAACAATCACAATCCAGGTATTATTACGCCAGGTCTTGACGATAATTCTATTCATTGTTCCACCGCAACGAAATCGCTAACGTAATTACGTGATGCGATAAAGCCACCCGCAACAAGTCCCTTTAATATTTTTTTATTTAAAGAAAATTGTTCAAGGGGTTCCCATCATTATGCTTTTCTACGTGTACTGTAACGAGTTATGATAGGCTATTTATAATAGGGTGCATTTAAAAATAAAAAATAAAAAACGTGCAGTAGATAAATGGTATTTACAAATAGAAACGTCAAACATACGGGACGCGTTACACACTTTTAAGTTTCGTTATTTATGGAGAGCGCCGCGGCGCCGGATAAAATCAACATCTTTTACCTGTTTCCACATTTTTTTCTTGTGTATAGTTAATTAATGGGGCGTCGCGGCGCATCGCAGCCAAGACAATGGGGGGACGTAATTAATTAATTCCCCCCTTTATAGATAAGATTGTAATTGTCGTTAATTTCCTTCCGAAAAGTGCCAGAGAGCGCTCCTGCACGGGCATTAAGGCACATTAAACGCACGCATATGCGCGGCCCCCATTGTTCTCCTAATTAAGGCTCTAGATTTATTAGGACCCGGAAACTGCTCCTCCTGGGGCTCCGCTTACGCAACCGCGCGGACTCCGGCCCGCTTCGGATGTACGTCATCACGGGCATGTGAGTGTGTGTGCCTGTGTGCAACTATCCTGTCATCAGATAGTGATGCTGTGTGTGTCTCGAGGTTAGTCCCACTGCACCTACAATTTGTTTCGTATCAGTTTACACGGTATCTTCATATCTTTACGACACCCTACATGGCAACTCGTGGGTGCTGCTGGGAATCTCGGCCTAACGACGAAAAAAGGACACTTAAATGTGTTTACATTGTTTTATTGCTGATAGATCTAAATGTGTCATGCATGTAGGACTCTCTCTGGCTGCCTTCATGTCGCGTATCTGATTTTCAGGGCGACGTCAGTTAATTATCCTAATATTTTCATTGAACAACTATATATTTATTTTTACATCTAATTAATTACATAACATTAATTAACTATCTACACCGCATATACAGCATACAACCCTTGAAATACTCTAAATTATGAAAGGATCGACCTAACAACCGATATGACGCAGTTCCAATTCATAGAAAAATAATCCCCATTTTTTTTTTCAAATTTTCATTTTTAACCCTTTTTTAAGATGAAAGGCGGCCGTATTGAAAAAAAAAACGATTCCCTAGATATCTCGCCTGTTATTGTTCGCATTTTACTATTTTTCAGTTTTGTTTTGTAGATTAAAATATTCCCTTTGGTTTGAAACATTTTTTCAATAGTAGTCAAGAAAAAAAAACTTTTATAAAAAAAAGAAGAATTTTCTTTTTTTTTTAATTTCTCCAATTTATTTACAATCTGTCTTGAATGAGACAATAAGTAAATGATATGACAATATACAGGGTGTCCGGAAAATACGTGTACAACGTTTGACGACAGACTCCTGACGTCAAAATAGGTCGATCTAAGCCGACTTAGTTATATCCAAAATTGTCTCGTTTAGCCGGTAGAGGGCGTCAAAAAAAACAAAAGGATAACAAAGTTGAAAGTATCTATTGTAAGAAACTAAGTAAAACAAAAACATTACTTAAGCAAATGTGTAAAATGACCGCCATCTTGCTGAATACACTTATTAACACTCTTTAAAAAATGATATTGGACCCTATCTAATGTCTCGGGATTATTAAAATGGTTGCCTGCATTTAAAATCCGCTGCAATAAATCATCGCGTGTGTTTACCGGAGTCTTGTAAACTTCTGTTTTAATAGCGCCCCACAAAAAGAAGTCACACATATTTAACTCAGGAGAACGTGGTGGCCATTTTACTGGTGCATCATTGCCTCTTCCAATCCATCGGTTGGGATACTGATGATGTAAGTATTGCCGAACGGCAACGGAAAAATGGGGCGGGGCACCATCATGCATATACCACATTTCCCTCCGAAGTAAAATGGGCAAATTCTCCAGAAGAATTGGTAATGTGTCTTGCAAAAAATTTAAATAAATATTTCCATCTAACCTGTCTGGAATAACAATGGGACCAATAAGGTAGTGATCAATAATACCTGCCCAAATATTAATTTTAAATTGATGCTGATGATGTGCAACTTTAATGGCATGTGGATTTTCATCGGAATAAATATGTTCGTTGTGCAGATTGGTTACCCCAGATCTTGTAAAGCATGCCTCGTCAGTAAACATAATTTTTCTACAAAAATTTGGAACAAGGATTCTTTTGTTTCTAATAAATTGACAAAATGTAAGCCGCATGGGGGGATCAGTCGGTAAAAGTTCCTGGAGTTTTTGTATGTGGTAAGGATGTAACAACTGTTCTCTTAAAACCTCATTGACAATCGTTTTAGGAACATTTAACTCACGTTCTAAGAGACGGGTACTGGTACTTGGTTCTTCTTCAACTCTTTCCAGAATCATCTCTTCTGTTTCCACAGTTCGAGTTGTTCGCATACGACCCCTGCCTTCAAACTTTTTCTCAAAACTGCCCGTTTCCCGAAGATGACGCTCAATATTGGCAAATGTTTGGTGGTTTGGTATTCGACGGTTAGGAAACCTCTCCATGTAAACCCTAACACTCTGACGCCCATTTCCTCGACAAAACCCGTATACCAGGAGCATGTCAACTTTCTGAGAGTTTGTATAATTTTCCATTTTTAATGGTAAAATGAACTTGTAATTCAATAATGTTGATCGTATACTTGAGTAAATATTATACTTGATTAATTGTCAAATTATTAAACGTCATTGATATTAATTTTTGACGCCCTCTACCGGCTAAACGAGACAATTTTGGATATAACTAAGTCGGCTTAGATCGACCTATTTTGACGTCAGGAGTCTGTCGTCAAACGTTGTACACGTATTTTCCGGACACCCTGTATATTCGGGCATGTAGGAGATTATTCCAATGAATTATATCCTTTGTAATAAGCACACTGTTAGATGTTTATCAATGATTAGTTAAATCTATTTGATAGGTCTGTTGGTTTAAAACGTTTCAGTCGGCGCACTTCTCCATCGGTGTTAAGAAGGACTGAAGCAAGGCTGTTGGGGTGTATTGATATTCTTTGTTAATATTTTTCGCAGTATCTCTTCACTTCACTGTTGATAGAAGGGATTTGTAGGTCTTTTCCTATTATGTGGTTGGGGACGTACCATACGGCATGTTTCTTAGGACTTTGTTCTGAAACCGCTGGATTATTTCCAGGTTGGAGTGGGAGGCAGATCCTGAGCTGGATTCCATAGGTACAGATGAGCTTTATGATGGTTTTATATACCAAAATTTTGTTCTATAGCGATAATTTCGATTTCTTTCCAGCGATCCACTATAGTTGTTGCCTCCTAAGTCCCAACTGTTTCCTGTTCATGAAGATATGTTTTTGCCAAGTCAGACATTTGTCCTGGTGTATGCCTAAGTATTTAGCACTGTCCGCTTGCGTTAGCTTGCGGCTATTTAGAGTAACGGTGAGACTCGTTTTATTGTGAAGGTTATGTGTGTGTATTTAGTCTCATTTGCCTTGATCTTCCATTTCGTCAACCAGGCTTCTAATTTGTTTAGGTGTGTTTGACGATTTTTTGATGATGATACATGATTGTGGTTTGAGGCCAGTATAGCCAAGTCGTCTGCAAAGGTGGAGACTGTAGTTAGCCTTGTAGTTGGCAAGTCTGAGGTATGGATCAAGTATTATAGTGGTCCTAGCACACTTCCTTGTAGGACTCCCGAGCTGATAGAGTATAGGTCTGTAAATTCGTACCTCACTTTTACAAGAAAGAACCTGTTGGTTTTTTTAATCTTGTACAGTAGTCCTGGGTGCCAACTACTGACATACTTTGTCAAACGCTTGATATCAATGAACGCAGCCCAGCAGAACCTCTTATTTTCAATGCCATTGCTTATTTTTTGACCACTCTGTCCACGTGTTCTACCGGTTGGGTATTAATTGTAGTCAGGACAGAATGGGTTCTAGCTTCGCAAGTAGTAGTTTTTCAAATATTTTTGATAGCACTTTTAAGAGACTTATTGGTCTATATGCGCTTCGTTCGTTTGGGTTCTGGCCAGGTTTAGCTACCATTATTATTTTCGCTATTTTCCATTGTTGGGGGAAGTAGTTGAGTCGTAGAATAGCATTGAATATTTGTAGGATTGCTGTGGTAGCCTTTTTTGTTAACCTTTGCACTATCCGTCCTGTTATTAGGTCATACCCAGGAGCCTTTTTGGGATCGATGTCTTTGAAGGTGGCTTGTGTGACTTCGTGGTAACTGAATGGCTTAATGGGATTGTCCATTTGGTATGGGGTCTCGAGGAAGTTTGTTACTTCTTCCGTATCACTGTTTATGTCGAACGGTTTAAAGACTTCAGATAGGTGTTACTCAAATGCGGAGGCCTTTTGTTTATCGTTTCTTGGCCATTGTCCTTTATTCTTTATGGGTGGGATGGGTAGTAGCGGTCTATTTAGCTTTCTTGTTGCCCTCCAAAGGGAGTAGTTGTTAGCTAGGGAGGGCGAGAGGTTTTCTAGGTAAGTCTCTACTGATTAGTTTTGGATAGATAGCAGTAGTTTCTTTAGGTCATGAAATGCTTTATTGAGTTTTCTTTTGTCGGTTGCTAATCTTGTGATTTGCCAGATCTTACGCAGTTTCCGTTTTTGTGCTATTTTGTCTCTCACTATTGTTGGGTTCTCATTTTTTTTAATTGTTTATAGTTCGTTGTGTTGGGGTTGAGTCCCACGCTGCAGTTTGGATGGATCTTGTCAGGTTTTTAAGTGCATTTTCTATGTTGTCCGGCGTCTTGACAGGGATCTTAAGATTTGTTAGTTCGTCTATCCTTGTCTGGAATATTTCCCAGTTTATATTGCGGTTCCATAGAGTAGGTGGTATTCTCTGTTCTAGTACTTCTGTGTGTATAGTTAGTATTATTGGTGAGTGATCTGATGATAATTCCAGGTTTTACTCAATTCTCGTTTCTTTTAGGTTGATTCCTTTTGTTATGTAGAAATCTAGAGCATCAGGTATTTTGGTGAGGTCGGATGGCCAGTGGGTGGGTTTGAATATTGCTATAAGCTTCGTATTGTTGGTATTAATTGCAGCAAAGAGTTCTCTATCCTTGGTGTTTACCAGCCTTGCACTCCATGCTTTGTGTTAGGCTTTGTAATCCTCTCCTGCTATGAATTTATTGCCAAGTGTCGACGAAGTTAAGGTACTCTTGTCGCTTGTTTTTGTGTTTTTGGGGACAGTAGACTGCAGACACGAGTATATTACCTCTTGCTGAATTTAGGGATATGGTGTGGCTTGGATGTGTTCCATTGCGTAGCTCTCCTCTTCGTTGTGCTTAAAGCTGTTATGAGTAATAAATGCTGTACCGCCATGCGCTGATCCAACAAGGTGATTTGTTTGATATATGTTATAGTTTGGTATTTTTATGTAAGATTTCTTGGTGAAATGTGTTTCTGCCACCAGCATGATGTCTACTTTATTTCCTATTAGGAATGTTTTCATTTATTGAGCATGTCTGCTCAAGCCATTGGCGTTCCACTCTACAATCTTTAGCAGTTGGGTCATTGTGGGAGTTTGCTGACAAGGGTTGTGATAAGGTTCATCATGTTTCCCATTTGGGTGATAAGAGTTTTCATCATGTCTTTTAGTTCTTGCAAGTCATCTGGTTGCATGTTGGGTGAGTTCTCACTGGTGGTAATATTACTATTGCTGTTTTGCTTTGTTCTCTCGGCATAACTGATTCCTAGTTCTACTCTTTGCTGATTGATGTCCTGTGGGTTGAAGTTTCTTTCCCTTAGTTTGGGGTCGAGTTTTTGTTGTAGTTGCTTGTGTGCAAGATGCAGCCTATGTAGTTGGCGGGGTGGTTATCCTTACAGTTAACACACTTCACTTCGTTATTTTTTGTTTCCATTCTTGGACAGTCTGCTGTAGAGTGCTGCTCTGTGCACTTAACACATCTTGAGTCTCTTCGGAAAAAGTATTTTGTATGGCCGAATGTTTGGCATCTAGTACACTGTGGTATTTCTCTTTTCATGTGGTGTGGTTCTAAGATTACAGTTGAGTTCATGAATAGTTTTGTTTTGTAGATTTCTTTGTTGTCTTTTTGTACTAGGTCAATGAAAAACGTTGATTGTGGTTGTTTTGTTTTATTTTTTTTACGTTCCAGATGTTTGTGACAGCTTCCCCTAGGATCTCTATATTTTCTTTGATTGCTATTGTATCAGTGGAGTGGTGTACATATTTTAGTACCACTTTGAAACTTTTGTTTTGGTTTAGTTTGAATGTATGGAATCGAGATTATTTTTCATCGAGAGCTTTTGTGCTATTAGAATAAGCTTCTGGTGTTTTGGGCAGGACTTTTGTTTGCTCGCTGTTAATGGCTTTAAGGATGTACGCTTTAAGAACAAATATTGAGTAAATAAATTCTTACTAAAATTAACCCTATTATATTGACATAGGGTTGTGAAGGGAATTTTTTTATATTCTAAACAAATAAAAATTTGAAAAAAATATTCCCGATTGTTTTTTCTGACAAATTTAAATTAACATTAATTTAGAGATATTTTAATATGCTAATATTTCGAGGAAACAAAGTTTCTTATAAATCGATAAAATTAAGTTAATATTTCATATTTATCTTTATGGTATAATTACTAATTAGGGTGGGCCACGAATAACGACCATTAAAAGTTAACGGGGTTCCTGATGGAGGAAAAATTTGAAAAAAAATCTCCATTGTATGGTTGAATACGATCTCCTCATTTGCTTCAAAATAAGCCATAACATTCACTTGAATTCGTCGTCCTGGGTTTTTGGCGATTAATTTATTTCTGCGTTTTGTTTTCCAAATTGTACAAAATTTGACTCCAATCTTCTAAATTTTTTATATCCATCGGCGGTAAGTGTGGATAAGTTGCGTTAAAATTTCTCCAAGTTCTCTCAAGAATTCTGTCGCACTGGCCATGTATGACGAATAAATACATAATTTCTTGATTTGTATACTTATTCATTTTAATCTCGATTCTTTCGCGTTCAGAAACAATGACACGTTGGAAATGAATTTAGACAGATTTGAAACAATGAATATTGACACTAGCCTACTATGGTGCACGTGTGAATAGGACAGGAGGTATTCTATTGTGAGAAATTTTGGGAGGAAACAAATTTCGAAGTAACTCAAAAACAATTTGCTCTAGGTTTAGGGTTGCATAATACCTTTTTGTAGCAAATTGTCTTGCCAATCGCCCTATGATATAAAATATTGGTCCATTTGAAAAAAATAAAATATTATGTTTCTAGGTGTGCACTGAAATATTGACATTTTTTAAATACCTATTATCAAAATTGACAGATTTCTTTTTTTTAATTGTAGAGGGACTATTAGTTACAATTAAAGATGCAGCTCGTGTTTCTATCTTCTTCCTACTAGATGTTATACCCATTTTTCAAAACGTCTTTTTGAGGTCAAAATTTGACATATACATTTTTAACTCGAAAACTATAAAAGTTAAGTGGACATATGTTCATATGGGGATGTAGGCAATTGAACAGTTGAACAGGCAATCGAAAAATGTAATAATATATAGGGTGTTCTATTTAAAATAACAAACTTGGTAGCCATTTCCGGTAGAACCGGAAGTGATAGAAAGTCGAAAATATTTTCCTTAAAGGGATCGTATTCAACCATGCAACGCTGATTTTTTTACAAAAATTTCCTCCAACAGGAACCCCGTAAACTTTTAATGGCCGTTATTAGTGGCCCACCCGAGTTACATAAGGAGCAGTTGTACACTTGACCCAAAGATCTAAGAATATTATGACTTTGACTTCTTAATAGTTATATTCGGGGTTTAATTTAGGGTCACCATAAAGCAAACGGATGGTCAAGACGGAAGAATCGCACGCCGTCGTCAATATAGTCGACCCAAAAATCTAAGAATATTACGACTTTGACTTTTAAGTATTTTATGGGGGTTTTATTTGGTGTTGCCATAAAATCATAAAAGTCCTGCTAATATTATTCAGTTATCTGGGGTTGCCCGGCTGTCTTTCTGGTATTGATGACGGCGTGCGATTCTTCCGTCTTGACCATCCGTTTGCTTTATGGTGACCCTAAATTAAACCCCGAATATAACTATTAAGAAGTCAAAGTCATAATATTCTTAGATCTTTGGGTCAAGTATACCAGAAAGACAGCCGGGCAACCCCAGATAACTGAATAATATTAGCAGGACAGGTAATATAAGCGCTGATTTTATGACAACACCAAATAAAACCCCCATAAAATACCTAAAAGTCAAAGTCGTAATATTCTTAGATTTTTGGGTCGACTATAATCAATATCATTATTTTGGGAAAATTGCCGACAATAAACTTCAGCGACAACAAATGTCAGCAATTCTAATTTTTATTAATATTAAATATATACTTACTATTGCTGGAAATCCGAAAACCAGAAACCAGAGGCGTCATACTCCTTATTATTGATTATTTGGAAACTAGCTGTTTCAACCTTCAGAATTTCGTCGATGACATTGTCTATAACAGATGACATTGATGCAACCAATGCCTATCCTCTCTATATTAACAATTAAAAAGTGCATCCACGCGTACTTTACCTTATAAAATGAATCTATAGGTTTCGTATTTTCTCTTTATTTCTACATTGTGGTACAGGTACAATAAAAAAACAACGTATCATACACGTGCATAAGGGCCTTTCAAACACTACGCCGTAAATCTGGTGTGCGTTCTTGAAAAGCTCTCTTATGCACTTGTATCATAATATTATGTTATTTGAAAGGATTAACAGTAACTGAAATCTAGTTAGATTCGACACTTCTGGTATCAGACCTTTAGTTTTCAAAGGTTAAAACTGAGTTTTTAAATTTGAACGGTCATATTAGCAAAGACGATAAATATTGTAGTGGGCGTTGAAGAACATTAACTACCCCGGATATAATTAAAAAAAGTCCATCATGTCATATTGGATATTCGTCGAGTTAGGGTGCACAAGGTAGCAGGACATTATAGTGTTTCAAATGAAAGTGTGCACATAATTTTAAGTGAAGAATTGAAAATGAAACAATACTCTGCGCGTTGGGTGCCGCTACAGTCTACTGTTTTTGAGAACATTTGGCACATTTTAGCCACAATCTGACCGATTTTTTTGCCGTTTTATAACCGTCCATTATAGTTGGGTTCACCTTCGAAACCAAGGAATGATCAAAACATCATCTATCAGATAACAACTGGTAAATGGCAGATTGATGAGGCTGATATATAATGAAACTCCATGTTAATATACATATAAGTGAAACACACTTGGTGTTTTCTCAGTGTTCAACTGCCTGATGAAGCCGCTGTGTGGCGAAGCAATTGTTGCAGTACAACATTAAATATTTTGTGAAACTCACACCAATTGTGTTTTATTTATATATTAGTGGTAAATGACTATGTTTTTCACTGTATTGAATGATAAAATGAAATTTTGTCCCAAAATATTGTTTTTTTCTTTGTGAGGCCGCGAACTTATCGAACCATCCTCGTATGTACTAGTTAAACTAAAAATAAGATTCATTTCTGTTGTTATCTTTATCTTGTTTTGTTGAAATGAGAATTGTGAGAATGTTAGCAGTACATATATTGAGAAATTATTTACTCCACTGCAGATCTATTTCGTGTAAACACAGCAAGTTCTTATCACACCATTAATAACTCGGAGTAAGGTACAACATCATGTGTTGCTTTATGCAACTGACAAGCAATAAAAGCGCGATCTCTTACAAGCCGTTCGCTGCAGCGCGATCAGGTTGAATGTAAATTAGCACCAAGGAAGTTGGCAGTACATAAATCCAATCAAGAAAGTGTGCCGTATTGAGTTAAGGCTCCAACCTGCAGTTAGTAATGGAGGGTTTGAGTTCCGTTCCTGACTATTAAAATCGTCCGATTTCACGTTTGGAATTTAAGAAAAAAGTAAGTTCAATCAGTGGTGGGCAAGCTTTTTCTGAAGGGCTCAAGGGCCATATAATAAATTTAAATGAAGAAGCGGACCACACAAACAATTTTTGGTCATAATTTATTCAAGACAAAAATAAGTAATCTAAATTATGTTACAATATAAAATTAAAGAAAATTAATATAAAAATACATACCATGTGTTTAAAATAAGGGGCGACTATAGGGATTTAACATTGTTTTTAACATTTTTACGAATTCTTCATTGCCAGTTTTATCGACAGAAAATGTTTTGATATCAATGGAACGAAAAAATTGCGCATATAGCGATATAAAATATTAAATTATTATGTCATTTTTTGAAATGATTGAAATATTTTCATTTAAATTTTTTATATATGTAACAAAAATAAACTGTGTAGTGTCGACTTAATCCATAGTTTCGTCAAGTGAAAGACGAAAGATATTCTACTGAAGCTAACGTAGATAATAATTGTTTATATTATTACTGATACATTCAGTGTTTCGGACTACAGTTCGTTGAGACAAGCTACTATCCTCACATTTGTGTTTAATATCGGGACAAATAATTTTACTTGCTTCAATCATATACTTCTTAATTTGTACCGTTTTTTTTATGAGCCATCATCATCACATTATTTATAATAAGTTTCTCTTTTTTCTGGCGGGCCGCGGGATAATGAGAGATGGCCGCTATTATATATGTGTATACGATGGCAATGGATTAGCAACAGTAAGATAATACCGGTGAAGATTCCCTAATCTATGATTCCCAAACTTTCAGTTATTCAGAAGATTAGATAAAGTTGGTCTTCCGCGAAATAGAGGGGCTGGCTATCCACCACGAAGAAGTATAAGAAAATGTGTCTACAAACACGAATTTCTTTGCAGTTAAGCTTTCTCAAAACTTTGTATGGTGCACATTGCATCGATAACAGTTGCATTCATATCACTACACCAGTGTACAAGCACTTTATAAGGGGATAATCAACTGCGCTTGGTTTCGGCAAGAGCTGCTGAAAATATATTATTTCTTTTTGTTTTCTCTGGAAGGACGAGGCTACATTTACCAGAGATGAATGAATGACTTTAATAACTGGCATAATTATTCTTTAAGTAAATGTAACCATTTTATCTATAAATTAGTTAGCAATTTCATATTTTCAATATCACAAAAGAACGTACTCATACACCTACTCTCCATTCACGTTATTTTTGCGTCAGGGGAATCTATGAATATCTGGTAATTATGTTGGTAGTGTTTCGGATATAACTGATTTCCCCAATGGCACCTGTCATTTTTTTTTTAGGTTAAGTTGTTTCACTTTGAGGTTATATTTTTATATTTTTAAATAACATTGTTGCCAGATGTAAAGTTTAAATTATTAGAGATGAAAGCTAGTAGTGAAAAAAATTATAAAAATGTGGTAGGAAGCAAATGTCTAATAGACATAGACACAAAAATTAGTATATTGTAATAAGAGTGCGGAAAGGGCTTCATTGCAAAACGAGTATGAAAGTTGGAGCACGAGCGCCAGCGAGTTCTCCATTCATACGAGTTTTGCAATGGCCATTTCCGCACGAGTGTTACATACTATTTTTTCTACGAAAGTGTAGAAAACTAAAGATTAATGTAAATTTAATCATTAATTTAAAATAAATGTCATTGTCATTAATTTTTTCTACGAAAGTGTTGAAAGACACGTTTTCTGTCATAAAATTTAACCTTGAAAGTTGGTATTTGTTACAAGGAGTGCAGAAAGTACTTTCCGCACTTATATGAGTGCGGAAAGTACTTTCCGCACTCACTTTCCGCACTCCAATACCTCTCTTTTGATTTTTGAGGCAATAAATCGGACGAAACTGTGGATGCAATGGCCGCAAGTTCCGGCGGAGTGTTTGTTATATCGTCACTATCGGAATCCATTATTGATATTCTTCTACTTCCAGTATTAATGTATAAATTTCGAGTCTCGATTTGGTGACAAGCGATTTATAAATTTTCTGACGTTTAAATTAATGACAATGACATTTATTTTAAATTAATGATTAAATTTACATTAATCTTTAGTTTTCTACACTTTCGTAGAAAAAATAGTATGTAACACTCGTGCGGAAATGGCCATTGCAAAACTCGTATGAATGAACTTTCATACTCGTTTTGCAATGAAGCCCTTTCCGCACTCTTATTACAATATACTATAAACGTCAGAAAATTTATAAATCGCTTGTCACCAAATCGAGACTCGAAATTTATACATTAATACTGGAAGTAGAAGAATATCAATAATGGATTCCGATAGTGACGATATAACAAACACTCCGCCGGAACTTGCGGCCATTGCATCCACAGTTTCGTCCGATTTATTGCCTCATATTGTACATGTCTTATTGGAGTGCGGAAAGTGAGTGCGGAAAGTACTTTCCGCACTCATATAAGTGCGGAAAGTACTTTCTGCACTCCTTGTAACAAATACCAACTTTCAAGGTTAAATTTTATGACAGAAAACGTGTCTTTCAACACTTTCGTAGAAAAAAATAATTAACTTCCGTTGCATCACTGGATCAGTTTGTCCAACATGACAAAAAGAAAACCCAGGAACTCGGTTGCAAAAAGGTCGTGAATGTATATTATTCTAAGAGAATCTAAATATTTGCACCTAACTGATAATTCTGATAATTATGATTGTGCTTTCTGATTTCTTAATTTGTCTATGAACTGGTAGTTATTAAAACGCGAACTATGATAAAAATCTAAAACGCTGGGAAATGTTCAAAAAATGCTATTCCAGTAGTATTCAAATCTGAGTTGGGAACCAGATGGAGCTCAACAAATAGAGCAGTCAAGTTTATTAATAAACATGTTACTGATATTTTTAATGTCCTTCAATGCCTAATTGGCGATAAAAATCTAACAAATAATACAAAACGTGAATATAATCAACTATACAATCGTATGTTAAGCTACGGGTTCCTTACTTTATTAGAATTTTGCAACAATCTACTTGCTTGTTTTGATTCGTGAGTAAAGGTTGCAAGACAAAAACAATGAATTTACAAGACGCAGCGTTAGATTTCAAAACTTTACAAAATTACTTTCAGCAAGATTTGCAAAATAAAACCCTTCAAAAATGAGCTGTTTCATGTGAATTTTGGAATGTAGAAACTACTAAATTTGACTACTAAAACATTGAGTGCAAAGCAAAACACGAATGCCTGGTGAACATCCTAAGGATAGTGGTATAACTGCAAAATGAAATTAATAGGATTATGAAGGTAATAACATATTGTCTGTGTGTATGTGTGTGCAGAAATGTGTGAAAGATTGGATGACTTTTATGAGAAATTTGTGTTCGTTTTTGATGTGGGAGATTTTCAATTATTCCAAACAGGAAGGAATTCGACCCAAGTGCACTTACTTGGCAAAGTAAGTCAATACAGTTCTGATATCAATGGCGAGCTACTGTACAATGAAATACAGACTTAGAACTAGTAAAAAAGACTCAATTCTTTCAACGCCCGAAGACTTCCTTTATTTTTGTTAAATATGGAGATGAAGAAGTGTTTTCCAAATCTAAGAGTTGCTATTCATTGAATTAAATGTGTGTGTGTGTGTGGAAATCACTTGGTGAAACATATTGATTTAGGAGATTTAAAAAAAAACACTTGGTATAAGTTTCACTTTTTTTTATAGGAATAACGGAATATACAGTATGTACCCGGATTGAGTTTACAAAAGGGACTTTTTTAAATTTTTACTTTTAAGTAAAAATGTTATAGGAAATATAATTCCTGCTTGGTCTGAAACTACTAATTCAGTTATTGAAACTTTGATTTATTTATACAGGGTGTTGGCTAAATCAAAATTTTCAAATCTTATTTTGACACTTATTGATTTACTATTTGCAAAAAGAATTTAAGACCCCAAATGCCGAAAATAATACTGAAAATTAAAAAATCGCCTACGAGAGGCATTTGCATCGATAACTATTGAAGAAATACAAAACAGTTTTCAGGAGTTCCACACCAGGCTTGAACTGTGTGAAGAAAATGGTGGGGGATTGTTTAAATGATGTTATTTTTACTAATTAGATTTTTTTTTATTTAGCCAACACCCTGTATAAATAAATCAATGTATTAATAACTGAAATGGTAGTTTCAGACCAAGCAGGAATTTTAATTCCTATAACATTTTTACTTAAAATAAAAATTAAGAGCAAAATCCTTCTTGTAAACTCAATCCGGGGACAAACTGTATATATAATATAGAATATTGAATATATAATTATATATAGAAAAGCAAATGAATGTATTCATTTGCTCTTGAAAATGGTTTAACTACCGAAACAATTGTAGAGTTATTTCTATAACAAAATTGTAAAACTTATACCAAGTGTTTTTTTTTTAAATCTCTTTAGATAATATTCAAATTATGCTCACCTTATATGTTTCCATAGCAAGTTGTGAAAGATCATTTAGTAAATATAAATTGATTCAATTGATCTTATTTCAGAGCTCCATGGGCCCATCAAGTAAAGCGAATATTGCTTGGCTGCGTGTTAGACGAGAAGAAACAGAAAAACATATTTTGATGATATGAGTATAATAGATAAATTTGCACATAAAAACGCGTAATTGTGTATTACATAACGAGAGTTGTAAGAAGCATATTACGCACGAAGAGAAAGTTTACGCACCTTGCCGCTGCGCGACTCGTAAACTTTCTCTTCGCGCGTAATTGCCTTACAACTCAAGTAATGTACGCTATTTTTTCTACTCCCAGTCGTAATTATGACAAATTTGCACAAATTGACACATTTTTGTTCTGTCAGATGCCCATGGCAATATTTCATATTGACCATCATATGACTATTTTGACAATTTTAAAACTAAAGTTACAACGCTCATACAAATAATTCCCAAATATACAAATAGCTTTGATCACCCATCACATTGAAGAGTTTCTCTAAGCATAAAATTTTCTATGTTAGAGGACGACGCATAAAATTAATATCAGAAAAAAGTGCCTCAAGGCTCAAAATCGTCCCGAAACATACCATTTTTCGTCCTCGTTGCATAAATAACTATTTTTTAATTTGTATTTTCATACAGTAGTAAATGGTGGTGCAAGTGGTGTAGGATAAATCCAGTATTATTATATCAATACCATCACAATCGTAAAACTATTTGTGATGTCTAACTTTGTAAATCTAAGTTTTGTAATGTAATCACAGCTATAATGTTAGATACCCAAATTAATAATATTTAAATATTTTTTAACATCAATCTAGAATTTCTAAATATATTAGTAACGCTTCATCCGTCCACAGTACTAATTATCCACCCACGGTGAGGAGATGATAAATTTAAAAGAAGTTAACTGCTACTCACATCAACACCTTCTGCCTCGTTACGCGAGAGGCGGTGAACACACCGAAATAGTAACTTCGGGGAGCGCCGGCTAGCAAAACCTCCCAGAACAACAAACCCCCTTGCCACAGGTAGCAACCCCCCGGACGTCACCGAATTCCCAAATAATCGCAAGCTTATTCAAATGCACACAATGCAATCCCGAAGCAGTATTCCGTTACATCCGTGTGTTACAATGTGCTTATCCCGTCCGAATCCGGCGGAGTGTTGAATGGGTCATTGTTGGCCCCCACGGGGGGCCGCCGGCCGCCCCCTGCTGAGGATCAACGCAACAATAACACGCGAGAGGCCCCTTCGACGCCCCCCACGTTCCAGGATCCTGTCGCGTATCCCTTTTTTTGGGGTCCGGCCACGTTATTTTTTGTTATTAACGCGAACGCCCCGCGGCATCGCGATTTTCGTATTACGGCGGAGCAAACGAGGGTGAAATCAGCTTAACAACGTTGGTAACACAATGCGGTATTGCGGTCGTTTGCAACCCCTTAATAACGCTAAACATTTTCAGAGTACACGTCGCCGATGCGGTCGAGTGTTGTTGCAAACAAAGTTGCGCTCTGGGGTTGGTGAGCGAGTGTGTGTTTTGCAGCGGTGTCTGGACGTGCAATTAGGAAGGAAGGGATTATTAAAAAGAGCAATGAATAAATTTTAAGCTACAGAGCGTAGACAGTCAAGGACACCGCGGTGGACTTTCTGAATGAATTACGTGCCTAAGCATGTTGTAAATAAGCGTGTTGGGGAATAATTGATTGCCTCGAATTATTTACATAATCTACATGCTAACATTCAGAGATCTTCTAAATTGTATTTTGCTGCTTTGAATAAATATGAAATTAAATAATTTCGTAAGATGCATTTAGTAGAAGCTATACGTGAAAGCGTATGTGCATTGTCAATTAACCTATAACCGGCCTAGCGTATGGCCGAATTAACCTATATTGGGGCCCTAGACATTTTTTTCTACCAGGTCCCCACAAGAAATAGACCATACAAAAACAATACGCCCCCAAAAATTAGAAAACAATAAATAATTGTCTAAAAATATAAAATAAAAAATGTTCCCGGAGTAATTAAAAAATAAACTAATGCATATGTTATGTTTTTTTTTTTACTTTTCAATACAAAACAAAACTAAATAAATTATAAATTGTTTTCATTCCGATAAAGTGATTCCCACGAATCGATAGAGAAAAACGACTACAACATATAGGTAACTGTAATAAGAATTTTCTAACGAAATGCAAATACAGGTTTTATTTTTAAAGTTTGACCGGGCCTACAATAATACCTTGACTCTCAATGGCAGAACCATACATCGGGAATATGTAGCATCACTTTCACCACTAATTATCACTAGTTACTAATTATTGAACGACTATACAGTAAAAGTTTTTGTTTCATTTTGAAATATCAAAAAACTGTCTCATTTATTTCTATTTCAAAATCTCTACTGATTCGTCACACACAGTGATCAAATTATTAAATCACCGCTAAAATTGGAAATTGAAACCCCATATGTTCATGTTTTTGAATACCTATGTAAATATGTGGAACTTAAGTTAGTTAGCTAATGTAAAACTTATTTTTAATACAGGGTCCGTATTTAAATGCCCGAATTGGGATTTCGAAAACGGCAATAATTAGATCAGTTAAATTAGATCAAAGTTGCTTAATTATCAGTAACGTTCATTATTTATACCAAAGTTTATAAAAACAAAATAGAAGTCATATGTACTTTGACAAAAACAAATCAAAATAAAAGGAAACAAATTGAGACTTGAACTAATAATACCAGATCTACAAATTTAATCGAACAATATTTTTTTATTTAGCAATGTCTTTTCTTTTTAAAATAGATAAGTTATATTAAATACTCCTATACAGGGTGTCCCAAACATAGTGAACAAGCTCATGAGTACGCCACTGCAGATGGCCACTGAGAACTTAAAAAAAATATCCAATTGGATTATTAAAAAAAAAAGATAATTAAACAACTTAACACATGATTTTCATTTAATTTCTTCTAAGGGCCCTTATAAACTTGCTGTGAGGTTATATCTTTGACTAGCAATATTCCAAAAAGTATAGCCCAAGGATTTTTTATAGTATTTTTGTATTTTTTAACGACTACGTTGGCATTCCCGAGTGACGTTTCAATTGAGCTCGTCCACTATTTTTGGGAGACCCTGCATAACTTTATATATTTAATATATTACATTTTCGCACAATCGTGTTGTTAAAGCGATTTACAGTCTCTGTTGATACACCTTGTAAGTTGAACATAACAATACTGTGGCTAGTCTCCATGGAAACACATTCTGTTCGAGTTTATATCAGCTCTAATGCGTAAGTAATAGTAATATTTTTCACCAACAATTGTCTAATTTATTTGGAAAAATGAAATTTACAGTTTGTACAATTATTAAACGTAATATTTCTTCCCGCGCTATCTTGAGCTTTTTGAACAAAATAAGCTAGCAAAGTCTGTTTATACAGGGTTTTACGACGGCTACCATTAGGATCTATTAAACGGAAATATATACAGAGTTGGTCAAATGGGATAAAAGCTTCTCATGTTTGTGCCTTTTAATATATTGAAACGAAATCCGGGATATCTTGCACAGTTCCTGAAATATCGCTGATAAAGTGAAAAAGTGCACTTTCTTTTTCCGTTTATAACTTTTTTACTTTTGAATGAAATTTTACGAAACTTGGCACTATTACATTTTTCGACGTGAGCTTTCTGATGACAGTGCCAAACATTTTCAAAAGAACGAAAAATTCCGATTTCAACCATGTATAACACATTGGTAATCTGATATTATTTACCATCAAAAATCGATAATTTCAAAATTCGTTAAAAAAATCAAATTACTGTAGACTGCACTAAAAATCAAGTTGCCATGGAATAACAAATTACCATTTTGACATTTCTTCATACAAAGAAAATTATTTCCGAGCAATTTTATTGTGTATAAAGTGCAAAAAATATGATATCTGTGATTAGTAAAAATGGCAGCTATTATCCTCAACATGAAAAAATTGACATGTACAATCTCTCTGTAAAGAATTATAGAAATGCGACATGCGTCACATCTAGAATTTATGGTGAATTGTATCCCGATAGAAAACAGCCTGATCTGAAAACCTTTTGGCGTTTGCGGAATCTCGTTAATCAGTATGGTATATTCCAAATTCGGAGAGTTCGCAATGTGATTGAAACTGTTAATGAAGTAATAAATGTATTAGCGTAAAAAGTAAAAAGTTATATTAGGAAAAGTAAAGTGGGGTTTTTCTGTTTTTCAGCAATATTTCAGGAACTATGCAAGATATCCTTTTCATTTTTATTTTCAGAATATTAAAAGGCATTAAAATTAAAAACCTTTCTCCCATTTGACCAACTCTGTATATATTTCGGTTTAATAGATCCTAATGGTGGTCGTCATAAAAGTGACCACCCTGTACATCTCGGCTTTCTTCTCGCCCAACCATTTCCTGAATATATCTTATACTTTTTCATACCTTTCTTTTGATATTTTAGGAACCAAAGATTCACAACCCCTTTGATACGATTCTTTTTGTCTGTATTTATTTGAAAATCTTCTTCATTAGCCATTGTGAAAAATTAATACTGAAACTTCGAATTGTTTATTCGGTTTCTAACAGAACGTTGCTAACAAAATACATTTAAAGTACTCTGGATATACGTATGTACTGTCAAGCTCACATAAATCTAGTACAATAAATTAGGTTACAATATCAATTTTATATAGCAGTATTAAATTATTTGTACTAGATTTATGTGAGCATGACTGTCCACCATTTTGTCATAAAAGTCAAGATAAATAAATTGGAAACAACTGAAATTTTTGTTATCTTATTTGGTTTATGCGATTGTGCGAAAAAATATTATAACGTGCCCTTATATTATCACAAATTTAACCAATTAATGCGCAACAAACAAGAAAAATTAACGGTAGAAAACAGCAAAGTAATGTCTAATCCTATCTGTTTCGTCCTCATTAGCCTCGGGTGAAGTGGGAAGTTGCTCCTAGACGCCGCTCAGTGCACATCGGTGTCCCTTTCTGGACTCTGCGTGGTCGTAAACCCTTAACCCAGCGTACTCGGGGGTGATGGGTCGTAACCCATAAAAGAAAACTGGCCTAAAGATAGGAATTGGTATGAGTAGGTACCACGTGTGAAATATAAAAGGCTAATCCTTACCTAAAGTTCTTAAACGGCCGATAACTGTTGTAATCTGAGTCCTTTAACTGAGTATGGTGGGGCCACAAACACCACAAAGGGCTACTTTACTCACAAATCACGCGTTAATGGTGGTCTCAATTTCGGTATTGCACCGACTTCGATTTTATGTTCGCCAACGAGAAAACCGATATCAGGGGAGGGAAGAAATTGAATCAATTTGCGCGTTAGTGTGCTTCTATGTGCAACCTCGCCACCACCGCTGTGCGTAAAAATTATAACGTTACACATCTGTTCTACTTTCTGTAATTCGCCGATTATCTTCGAATGTTGTAAACTTGCATTTTAGCGAGTCCTTGAGTATAGTACAATCATGATCAGTCCTCTGACTGAGAATGGTGGGGCCACAAACAGCACAAAGGGCTACTTTACTCACAAATCACGCGTTAATGGTGGGCATAATTTCGGTATTTCACCGACTTCGATTTTATGTTCGCCAACGCGAAAACCTATATCAGGGGAGGGGAACAATTGAATCAATTAGCACGTTAGGGTGCTTCTATAGGCAACCTCGCCACCACCGCCGTGCATAAAAATTATAACGTTACACATCTAGTTCTACGTTTTGTAATTTGCGGATTATCTTCGAATGTTGTAAATTTGCATTTTAGCCGGTCCTTTAGTATAGTACAACCACGGCCATCCAAAAGTGGATGGCTATACTTGTGAAAATTTCCGTATATTTCTGTAGATTAAATTATGTCATATTTATTGGCGTTCGTGCAGCATGAGTTACTATTCAAACTGCGACATTAGAGGATCCGTGATATTTTATGACTATGATTAAAGGTAAAAATGAAACTATAAAAAACGTTCGCTTTTGGATAGCCGCGGTTGTTCCTGGGTCTTAGATTATTTTGAATAGTTTTTTGTAGTAATATTTAATAACTATTATGGTCCGACAATCTGACATTACCAGAGTAGGTTTTTGATACCCGAGAAAGATGTGTTTGATACCACATTAAGCTTTAATAATATAGCATAATGTTGATATGTCATTTTTATATTTTTATAGGCCGTGTATTTTGTCCTATGTTGTCTGATACTAAACCAATAAGTTTGTTTATGAGAAAGATAGGCCGTTATTTCTTTAAATATTTTTCATTCATTTTTATTTAACATTAAGTACCTACTGTTTTTTTTTAATATCACAATATCATGAACACTACATTTTCATTAATGCTTTGTTATCTTGATTACACAGATCGCTTGTTGTTATTCTTACATTTGCTTTTACATTTGATAACATATTTTAAGAACACTTATATATAAATTTTATAATTAGTCGTCGGCTCACAGCAGTTTACCGTGGTATCGAGTTTCTTGCGGCGACTCTAGATGACAATTCCATCACCGCTGCTCTAATCACGTGTGTTAAATCTGTCGTCGGCGGTGGTAATTTTTTCATCTCTTTTCCGTAGCCGCCCCGATTTACATAATCCTGTACAATGTCGTGCGGCAATGCCGAGCGCCGTTTCTGAAGGCGATACTCAGTGCGGCTGCATAAAAGTGCTAATGCTATTCATAACTGTGTACAATAAAAGAAATAATTTATTTCATAGCATTCCGGCCGCACGGTCGCCTTAATACGTGCGATATTTCAAAGTAAAAATCTATTGACATTCCGCGTATCAGCTATGTAAATATATTCTGTATTTGCATAAACTATAACATAAGTTTTAAGAGTTAACTGCCCGGCTGTGGGCCGATGTCAATCTATATTAGATTACAAGCCAGATACGGGGGATTAAATGTCATACGCTAACACTCAATTTATGTTTGGTGACGGTTTGGTTAAAAAATTGTACCTATCACCGAGAAGAGAAGAACGCAAATTCTCTATTGCGTCCATCCCTTCTTCTGCACTTGGAGGCGCCGCGTGAGACTGACGTCTTGAGGAGGTGAGGCTCGCGGGTCTCACCGACTGACTCGGAGGACATAAACGACCGAGTATTGATGGTGTGGAGCTAAATCGGACGATATTAACGCCAACGCCGTTTTCAGTTCAGCTTCCAGTAAATTAGTGGCTGTTGCAGCCTTTATGGCCTCCCCCGAGGCTTCGTTGCGATTTTATGAGCCTTATAAATCTGGGGTTTTTAGCACAACAACGAGGTACTGACATTCGTAAAATTCAAAGGCATTCGGTTAGTCAATAAATTGCTCTATTTCTCTGCGAAACTTTGATAAGTGTTTCTCGGTTTAGAATATGAGTAGGTTAATGTCAACAGCCAATCGATGCGATGGTATTTCACGCCTTTCGAAATAATTAATTTTTCCTCTAGAGTTTGGAAAACTCTAACATTTGAATACTAATTTAAATTAGTTAAAATGGAATGTTTCCTAACAAGTGCAGAAATAATATTTCAACATTAAAAGTTATAAGTCAATTTATTGAAATTGTACATGTTATTTTTTATCAAACTTACAAACTTCTTTATATCGAGATTTTCTTCACGGATAATTTTGTCATCAGCATGAGTAAATGCTCCATAATGTAGAACTCTTACAGGCTTTGGATATTTGTTGAAAATATGCTAGCAAAACTTCCTCATTAGTCTTTTTCACCAGATTGAGAGAATATATTTTCTGTACGTTAAAATGAAGACCTGCACCGACTAATTTGGCAATATAATGAAAACAACGAATATTTTACTTTGGATAGGCTTTTGGCAGATTCGCGAGAAATATTAGAATTTGAAGGGGGACGTACATGCAACATTATTCAAAATTATTAAGTCAATGGGTTACAAACATAGAGAGGTAAACGGTCGCAAAATTGTATGTGAACAAAAGCATGTCGTTGCAGCCAAAATTACTTTTTTGAGAAAATTTATACAATTGAAAAGTTCTAGTGAAAATCTAACTTTGTGTATCTTGACGGAACCTGGATCTACCAAAATGGTTCGTCAATGAGTTGTTGGTACAGGAGACAGATTTAAAAAGAATCCTAGTCCTACCAAAATTAAAAGTGAAGGGTCAAGATTTACAGTTTTACACGCGGGATGACATTTGGGGTTTTTAAATGGGTGCGGTCTATTATTAAAGTCAAATAACAACGATAGAGATTATCATAAGACCATGGATGGAGAACTTTTTCAAAATTGCCTGGAATTTAGACTATAATATACTGCAGCCCATCAGTTTTCGTATTAGTAATTTATTGGAAACCATACCCGGACCACAACTAACAACTTACTTACATCACAAATTTTACTAATTAGAGCGTTAATGACTATGGAGCTAAAACTATAGAATTCTATAAATGTATCTATTTATATCATATCAGCGAGCAAGATTCACTTTGAACTTGATCAAATTATGAATATAGATGAAGTCTCTAACTTTTGATTTCAAATCGGACTGTAGCACAGATGCCGATAGAGCCGGTTTAGCTTGCCAAAAGTGGAAATATTCATGGTGTTTATTTCCAAAAATGCATGCATACATTAATAGCCTAATGATTAGGGGTTTCACTGGCCAAATTTCAAAGTTGTAACTGGCCCCGGTAAGTGGCGATATAACTATAAACATGAGGCAATTTTTAGCAGTACTCTCAAACGCATGACTATTGCTGAATACACCGAGACCAAGTGTACACCGGATTTTTTTCCTGCTTACCCAAAGGATTTATGTCAAAATAAAAATATGAGCAATATAACTGAAGGTATGTACTACTAATCTATTTTTTCTTGTTGCTCTTACATTAATATTAATTAAGTGAAATAATGTCTAAAAAGATAACTTCCGTATAGAAAACATGATCAAATTTACACCATATTCTGTGGACTGGCAACCAAGGCGTCCGGCCTCGTCACCTCTAATTATTTATTTTTAGCATTAGGACATATACAGAGCATATGCGAAACATATTTTTTTCTGCGGGAAAACGCAGCTTTTTAGATATTTTTTTTTGCCACGTTATCTAATCATAATTTTTACCCGTTTAAATAAAAATACGATAGAAAGATTTAAAATTTTGACTAGATCTCAGGCAATATCTTTTGTAGTTGCGAAAAATACCATTATGGTATTTTTTCCATGATTCACTTTTTTGTTTTTAACAAAGTAAACAAATGCGCAAAATGTTTGTTAGTTGCAAAAATGAAGTAATAAGTGTAAGAGACACAAATACACTTTTATAAAGTGAAATGAAAAAAAAACATAATAAAATATATAGGGTGTGTCACAAAACAAGTTTTTTTGTGAGTATCTCGTCAACAAAGGTTTTATCTGCCTTTATGAAGCCACCATTGTATTTTTAGTAAAATTTAAAGCAATGTGGTATTTTAATATCTCGCTATATCTTAACAATAAAAAGATTGTGACGCTATAGGATGGGTTTTGCATGACCCTGTATACACTTTTGTGGTCATTTTTTAATATCTTGGGTCACAAGTGCATATACCAAGTTTCAGACTTTTGCCCACCTAAAAGCACACTTCTGCCGACTTATATAGATTCAAAAGGCACCAAACAAAAAAATTAATAGTGATTAAAACTGGGCACGAAAAAACTCACTACGCTGTAGATTTACCTTGTTGCGCGGATGGAACAAAACTACCTTATCTTAACCATCGCCTGTAACGATCTTTCCGAGCGATCTATATATTTTTGGTATGAATGCATCATATGTCATCTGACTGCAAACTCTACATGGTGGTTTCAATCTTACCAACGGCTGGTCTGTTCACAAATATTCCGAGATTTTCTACTATCATTCTCTCAAGAAAGCTTCTAGAAAACATGAGAGACTTTGGGGTTGATGGACCTTCAAAGTTATTTTTTATCGCCTTACGATACTCGACAAATATTTAGATCGCAGCCATGAGTTATCAAAGTAATGTAGAAAAACTTATATGCCAATTACATCTGGTTCTTAATAATTCTTCAACGAGATGATATTAAACGATAGCGACAAAAAACAACATCAAAATTGCATTATCTAAAATACTATTCAGTGGCGCTGTCATCCCAAAAAGAATTCACCAAACCCAGGAAGCCGTAAATAATATTTAATTATCTATTTAAATGCGATGCCCCGGTTTGCACTGGGCGATCCTCACGGTCGACCATACTTTGGGCCCGATAGAAAAGAACCGAACTAGGTATATGTAAACCCAATTCCCATGTCGGGTTCTATGTGGCACGAACTATAATCTACACTGTAGAGTGTAGACTGTAGAGAATAGGAAACGCAAAGAGCTCCTGCACACCTTCTTATCGTCAGCTCTCCGAAAAAATGAATTTGGAATTAACCTATTTCCATCGTTTCAAACAAAACACAGGCGCGCATACCAAGTAGCCGATGCATATTTATAACCTACTATCTACCATATCTCGATGGCTGTCAAGAAACGGAGACGAGCACGTGCGGGTTTCAAATTATTGATACTGCACACTTTGGAAACGATTTAGAAATTTAGATACAAACACCTTTAATAATTTGGCGAATTAGTCAGTAATAATTTGAAAAAGAAAATGGTGATGGAAATTCTAATCTTGCTCGTTCCAAAAGATTCTACATTCGGCAGTAGTCGACTTTTGTATTGTATTTGCATATAAAATAGTAATGAGAGAAAAGGATGATGTATTTTTTAATGAATATGTTTGTTGTACACGAGAGTTTTCATTAAATTGAATGCTGATTTCTGCTCATACTCACCTTTAATAACCGATATGTACTAACGATGAGCGCTGAAATCTACATGTAGGTTAAGCTAGAGTGCGTTGGATTATAGATGGTTTATTTAAAGGAGTAAATTCTGCTCTTTAATGATTTGATAAAATTGTTTTGTCGAAATGTACAAATACGTTTTAATATTTGTTAGTAGGCAATATTTTGACAAAATGGAAAATATATTTTTGCACTACGTAAAAATAGATATCGTGCAACTCTATTACACTACACTGCTAGCGGCGTGAAATTATATTTCCTATCCTTTCAAATAATCAATTGATTCTATCCCTGGGAGCGTCCTTTGCTACTGATTTTGGAGTAAATGTCCCTTAGTGGACTTTAGAAACAAACGGTACCAAGATGTAACAGTGAAGTTAATAATACTTAGACTGTGTATTTTACTGTTATATAATTGTTTAATGGAAAAGTAGATTATGGAAGCTGCAAAGGCATCGATCGAATGATTAGTACGCATTACTTGCGAAATGTTAGAAACCGTCCGTCCTTCGCGAAGAAATCCGCGAGTTTCGCTCAACTTCCTCGCCGTTCTCGTCCACATCACACCGAGGAGGCGCCCGATGGTCGGCGACAGGGTCTCGCAACCTCGAATTAATTATGATTCATCAATTAGCGGAGCAGTTAATCACCGCAGTGCAAGCTCGATCCTCCTGGGGCATTTGCATTCCACCGCAACCGGAGTCCCTAGGGTCCTTCAGCGGTGGCTCAACTGAAATCTGGAACAGATTCCCTTGTATCTGTAGTGTTTGTACCTGGGCGAGTGTGTGTGTATAGTATGTACGCGCACGTTGAGTGCGGATCATAAAAGCCGCTCAAAGGGGCCAGTCAAGCATATGTTACACATTATACTGCGGTCGACTCGGCAGGGGGCACCTATTATTCCCATAACAAATCATACCTTTCATTTGGTTTATCGTGCACACAGGCGGAGATATATTAGGGGTCGGCTTACAAATTTCAGGATTACGCAAAGCAGAAACTCATCGACTACGAATACATCAATCATAAGATCGATCCACTACACCAAACTTTGCTGAATTAATTAGACACGCTGATGGGTGCCTGCAGAAATATCCCCAATGAAAGGCAAAATATTTGTCCGGTAAAGTGCAACAAATTAATATCCCATTTGGGTGGTGTATGATTTTATTACTAGATGTAATTACTAGATGCATTTTGTTACATATATATATATATATATATATATAAATGCACTACAGGCCTTGCAGGCCCTGGGCTTGCACAACTCTTCGCCAGACAGTCCGTGTTTGAGCCAAAATTCTCCAATTTTCCAGTTCCAAAAGCTGTAGGTCTTCCATCACCGAGTCGAGCCATCTTATTCTGGGTCTTCCTCATCGTTTCTTCCCTATCGGTGAGTTTCTCAAGCCATCTTTGGTACCCTTTCTCGATCCATTCTTTCGAAGTGCCCTATCCACCTGATTCTTTGGGCCTTTATCAAGTTTATTATTCCAGGGCTATCGAAGAGCTGTTTTATTTCTTCATTCGTTCTCCGCCTCCACACTTCACCATACTGTATCCCCCCGAAAATCTTCCTCTGCACTTTCCGCTCCCATCTCTCCAGCATCGATTTTTTCTTGGTGTTTAGGACCCAAGTTTCACAGGAGTACATTACAACCGGTCTCATCACCGATTTATATAACCTTAACTTCAGAGCCTTCGACATATTTTTCGATCGCATTAAATGGTGGAGCATTCCAATAACTTTATTCCCTTTTGATATCCTGGCTCGTATCTCTTCTTCCTCTATTCCTTTTTCATTAATGGTCACACTAAGGAATGTGATATTCACGTAGTCAAAATTGTACACTTTCCCATTACATTCGACTGTTAGTTTACTTTCAGTTTCTCCTGTATTTCCTAACATCATGTACTTTGTCTTCTCTTGATTTATATGTAATCCTAAAATGTTTGCTTCCTTTTCTAGTTTTCTGATTGTTCTGATCAACTTTTTTCTATATTTTGCAATAACTGTTAAGTCATCTGCATAAGATATGCACTGATGCTCTTCACTGTATATCAATTTATTTCTATTTATGCCCCCTCTTCTTATAACTATTTCCAGCACCAAATTGAACAGCGAACATGATAATGGATCTCCTTGTCTCGGCCCATTGTTGATCCTGAAAGTATTTGTTTGCGTGCTTTCCACTCTAATTGTGTTTGTTGTGTCTCTAAGAGTCATTTCAACCAGTTTCACTATTTTTCCGGTACTTTCAATATTCTCAATGCTCTGTACATTTCTGGACGGTTTACAGAATCATATGCTTGTTTGAAATCTATGAATAGTACAGATAGAGGGATCTTATACTCGTAGCAGTTCCTCTGTATTTCTTTAAGAGTAAATTTGGTTACATACAAGGTCTAAATATCAACTGCCATCCCGCCCAACTGCATATTACTTTCATAACTATTAAACCTAATGTATAACTGTATGCTAATCCTGCTTGTTCCATAATATTCAACAGTAGTTGCCATTCGCAATGTAATTGCATATGAAATTATAATGTCTCGAATTACCAGGGCTTGGATAGTTATGTTTTTAGACAAAAGAATAAATAAACGAAAAATTTGGCATTTATTTTATTAAAGAAATTTTTACATATTTTGCATATTTTTGCACATTTTTAGATTTTCTTGCACATTTTTACAACAATTTCTCAGTTTTATTATCTTGCATACACTATTTTTTGTTCAAACAAAGTTTTTCCTAAATACTGTTTACTAGGGGTCAGGAAACATCGATAGTCGGCACCACGATGGCTTACTATCGATAACTATCGATACATCGGCAAAAATATGTACTAAGTATACTAAGTAGTTATACATTTTAAAGAATATATACATTTCACAATATAGGTATGTTAAAATTTAAAATGTAAATAAAATAAAATTGTAAAATTAAAATTTAATTTTTATATTTTGTTTTGTTATATTTTTGTTATAGTTTCATCCATTAAAGAAGGAAGAAAACAATAAAAATATTAAAAAAATTATGTAAAACTTTTGAATATTTACATTTTCAACTTTAAGATGAGAACGTCCTTCATGACACAAGTTGTCCTGTTACACTAAACGATGTTTCACACTCTACTCCATCGATGACTCAGGAATTCAAATATATTTTAGAATCAATTCTGACAGCATTAGGTCATTTCCTGTTACCTGAAAATATCGAAATAACGATTTATAATTTGTATTCCTTACTATCTGTTCACTGGCGTTTGGCATTTCCAAATATTGCCGTTTATTAACAGAACTTTTTCTTGCAAACATGTAATTGAGACTAACGAACTAACGACTAACGATTAACGAATTGTCATTATAATATTTGGTTTCAACATACTGATTATTGCGAGAAAATAATTCATTTCTTGCTGTTGAAATAAAGCTGCCCCATTTGCATTGTCTAGGTGCAAAAACCCCTCCTCGTTAGGCGTGGATCTATAAGCGTGGCCTTTTTTGTCACAGATGGCTGTTCATAAGAAAAGGGTCGTTTTTACAGATTCCGCGATTTTTGCTCTAAACACTTTACCCTCTTCGGAATGCAATGTACATTTTGATACAAAATTGTAACTACAATTGTAATTGTGACAACACATTTGACATGGACTATACCAACTGTTATAATATATAGCGGTATTAGGCGGTATTATTATTTATATAACACACGAGGTTGAGATTTTATTATCAACTGAGTTGTTACATCCATATCGGCCATATGTTGTTCTATAGTTTTCGTGATATTAAAATAAAAAGAATTAAATTTTGCGAAATTATTTTCATAAATCATGACATATTTCAAGTATGCTGTGATGGTTGTATAGTAACGCTTGTGAACATCAAAATGAATAACAGTCTACGGCTGTTAAATTTTAACGGCCGTGGCTGATATCAATTAAATAACAACCATGTAGACAGTACCCATAATATGTAATTACAATCAAGTATCACGAAATAGTATTAACTATTATTAGTATTAGGCGATATGGGTTATATAACAGAGGAGGTTGAGATTTTATAATCAACGAGTCTGTTATATCAATATCGGCCGTATGTTGTTTTATAGTTTTCATGGTACTAAATAAAAAGGATTAATTTTTGCGAAATTATTTTTATAATCATAATGACATACTTCAAGTATGCTATGATGGTTATGTAGTAACGCTTGTAACACCAAAATAGATAAATGAACAAAATGTCAATGGCTGTTAAATATTAACGGTCGTTGCTGATATCAGTTAAATAATTACAATCAAGTATCACGAAAAATAATTATTTTTTTGCAGAAATAAAGCTGCCCAAATAAAGTTGTCTAGGTGCAAAACCCCCTTCTCTTTAAGGGAGGATCTAAAAGACAGACAGTTTTTGTCACTCATCGCTATTCATAAGAAAAGAGTCATTACCGATTCCGTGATTTTGGCTCTACATACTTTACCCTCTTCGGATTGCAATGCACATTTTGATACAAAATTGTAAATACCAACTGTTAATTATATTATTAATGATATTGTAATATATGCATTACCTAAGGAAATAAACTGTTAAATATGAACATAAAATAAACTAATTAAACACTTTTAGTACCTGCATATTAAACCTTCCTCAAATATGTTAGCAGCTTTTTCAATATCGCTTAGAACAATCAAATCTTCTACAGCTAGTGGCTGAGTACTTTTCTCAATTTTAGAAGCGTTCTTTCAAGTAAATATTTAGTTTTAATAACTGTTTTGATCGTCTAGAAGCTACTGTTGCAACGAGACAGTAGTTCTTGGACCAATTTAAGAGGTTCGTTAATATTTTGTTCAGATTTAAACATTTGCTACAGTACTGGATTTGAAGAATGATACTATCTGCTTCATCTTTTTTAATATGTTCTGTATACACCATTAAACAGTCTTGCACTACCAAATTAAGAGTATGTGCAAATCATGGCATATCGCACCCCGGCGAGAACAGTGTCACAACTCAAAAACTGCCCCTTTTGAGATTATGTCAGTGTTAAATACGTATGGTGTGCCCCTCATGCTAAAAAACATCACATCTCTAACTTGCATTTTAACCGCCAGGGGGCAGTTGTCAGTTTTCTTTTAGGATGGTTCATTATTCATCATTGCAAGAATAGTCATAGTCAAGAACTGATTTACAGATTTGTAATAGTCTTCCATAGTATATAATAACATTTACTGCTACAGATGGTTATCTGAAATTTAAAAGAAGCTTATACAATGCAATTTAAGTTTGCAAGACGATTTTCTTTTTTCGTTATTTCTCAAAAACTGCATTTTTGAGTTATGTCACTTTTCTTGCCGAGGTGCGATATGTTGTTTGTGTAACAAACGATAGTCAAAACTATCGATAGTACTATCGATAGTTCTCGATCCCTACTGTTTACACTGTGAAATTTAGTATTATGTAAATATAGTTAACATTTGAAACCCATTTCTATACGGATTAACACTGAATTAAATTACTTAGAAATGTAGAAAATTAAAATAAATAAATATATATTCAATAAACCTTTCTACCCATACTGGGTGTAGTCATGTAACATAATGTGTATTTTTATAACATAATATAATAATATTTCATGCTGTTTCACTGTTTTATGAATTGCTTCCACGTCTTTCTGTTTCTTGTCATCTGGATCGCTTCTTATCTCGAGGTGTCCTTTTTTCTGAGTATGTTTTCTACCGCATCTTCCAAAGTTCTCGCTTGTCGTCCTCTTCTTCTTCTTCCTTGCATGTTCGCGTCCCACACTTCTCTTGCTTGCTTACTCCCCCTCCATATGTTAGGACTGGCCTGAAGACTGACTTGTACACTTTAATTTTCGTCTTTTCCTTTATTCCCTGTTATGTATTTGATTAGAGTGTAGAATAGTTTATTGGCACTGCTAATTCGGTTATTAATGTCCGTTTCTTGTTGTCCGTTGGTATTTGTATTCTTTAACTTGCTCTATTGGTGTGTTGTCTATCTTTATGTCCATCTGTATAGGTTCTCTTGATATTGCCATAACTTTTGTTTTCTTCAGATTTATCCTGATTCCGTATTTTTTCAGTATCCGATTCCATATTTCTAGGTTCTACTTCAGTTCAACTTGATTGTTTGCCATTCTTGTTATGACAACATTTCTTGTTTTTTTATATATTCTTTGGATTACTTTGACTAGTTTTTCAGGTACTTCCATCTTTCGTAAACCCTCCCAGATCCTATCGCGGGGATCTCTATCAAAGGCTTTTCCATGTCTAAAAACGCAATGTGTAAACTATTCTGCTTTTCCAAAGTCCTATTAATTATGGTTTTCAGAGTAAATATCTGGTCACGCACACTTCTCCCAGCTCTGAATCAGCTCTGTGCTTCGGACAGTTTGGTTTCTACTGTTTTTCTAATTCGCTTTTCTACAATTTTCTCGTACATCTTCATTGTCGTTCCTATTAATGTAATGTATAATCATCATACTCTGTTTTCTTCCCGGCCATAAAGATTGGCACAATCATTACCATTGTTCACTCTCTTGGTTTTGCTCTTCTCTCCATACTCTGTTAATTTACGCATGTAATCGTCTTTTTCCCTTACCTCCGATGTTCTTAATCATTTCCCTTGTGATTCTGTCAATGCCTGCAGCTTTTCCTGCCTTGAGTTCTTGGATAGCTTCCTCCACTTCTTCCTCTGATATTATATCCATTGTTGATATATTTCTGATTGGTATAGCCTCTGTGTTTGTGTCTGGTTCATAATCATGATTTAGTAACTTATCCAAGTACGTTTTCCGTCGCTCCATCGTTTCTTCATCTGTCCTTAATAACTTGCCATCGTCGTCGCTTATTCTTATGAGCTCTTCCCGTTTACCTTTCCTTAGACTTTTCAGCATACTATAAAATACCTTCTGATTGCTTTTAGCATTTTCTTCCATCTTTACACCAGTCTTCCCACACTTTCTGCTTTTCTTCCAGTATCATATTTTTCACTTTTGTTCATTGGGTTTGGTAGGCCTCATATCTGGTCGATGTGCAAATATTTTTCCCATCCCGCTTTCTTGACTTTAATCTGCTGCTTTATGTCTTCTGTCCATTATGCTGTTTGTTTCTTATAGTTGCTTTGTTTACATGTTCCACACACTGTCTTTGCAGTCTCTAGTATCGTTGTTTTTATTGCTTCCCACTCCTCATCTAATGTGAGCAGTTCCGATTTTGGTATTTTACTCATGGCCTTGTTGCTTTCTTCCATATAGACTCTTGCCACTTTCTCCAATTTAAGTTTGAATGCCTTTATGAGTTCTGCCGTTGTTATTCTTCCTTTTTTATCTTCGTTGGGTTTAGGATGTTTCCTTTCTATTTCTGCCACTAATAGGTAATGGTCGCTGTCAATTTCAAACCCTCTTTTGACTCTAACGTATTTTACTTGGTTTTCATTACTCCTTTCTGTTATGATGTAGTTAATAATGGACTTTTCCGATCGGCTGTGCTGTTCTCTAGTGTACTTTGAATTTCTTTATGCTCGAAAAATGTGTTTGTTATTACCAAATCGTGTTCTATACAATAATCTATAAGTCTTTTACCATTGCCATTTCTAAATAAATAAAACTAAAATTAAAATAAAATAGAGTAAATTTCCACCTCCGATTGCCAATTTTCAACCAATAAGAATCCTCAAGATAAGTTCAGCGTACCTTGTGCATTGTGTTCCTGGTGTTCCTGGTATTATCTGTTCGTGTGTTCCTTATAGAGTCTGGCAAGCCCTCCTGACAATTTGAAAACTCGGGGGCTCTGGCGGCACATGCAAGTGAGTTGTTGCAACAAAAACTACAATTTGGCTTAATATTTTGTAATTTATGGAGTTACGAATTCAGTTTGTTCAGTGAATAAAATATTTTTCTTTCCTTATTTGACCCCCTTTTTTCCACTTAAACAAAAAAATTATAAATAAAACTCATCGAAACTCTAACCAAACATGTAATGCGGACATCTTTTGAAATATTCCGACTGAACTCCCGAATGAACTCCTTCTTTCGTGCTGAATTAACTCTTTGCAATAAACACAATTAAGGGCTCCCACAGAAACGCACATAACATCCATCACATACGCGCGGATTTTTTGTTTGCTACATATAACACACACGACGAGCAATGCACTTAATGCAGCGCAGCTCGCAATGTGGCACTTAATCAGCCTTATTAATCACTGGTATTAACAATAGAGACACTAGCGTGCATCGCACAAAATCCGCTGCTTGCCTCGGATCACATGCGAGCGTTTCGCGATTCCTGATCCTAATCTTCGCCAGCTCACAATCACACAGCCAACGGCATAAATGCTATAATGGAATAATATTTCATATTTGTTATTACATGTGGACATAATAATCGCAACAAATGCGCAGCATTACGTTAATTACGTGCGGCCGAGATGCATGTCCGGGTAATTAATGTGCAAAAACGCTTGACGTATTAAAAAAAAATAAGGCTGTGGAAGAGTTTACATGCGAACGACGCGGGGTTAATTAATTATTTATTAAATTGCAGTCATGTCGGTGGTTTAAGGCTGCTTTCGTGTTGCGTAGACTTAATCCTTGCTAACTACCTGAAAGGATCTTCGCTTGTTACTCTTAGTTATTTCTGTTGTTACAACACACGCTCCTCTATACACTTCAAAGTATTATAACAGCGTTCCAGTATATCGATGGATATGGTACTTATTTTGAAAATATTTGTCTGCGAACTAAACGTTCATTTAAAAGTTCATAATAAAAAAAAAGTTTTAGAATTTATATTAAATCCCATTCCCAACATTTTTGATCTTGCGACCATTCTCTGGGAATACAAGAAGATTACTAATGAGAATTAATGAGATGATATACAATGTCACTTTCGGTACTTTTAAAACCAGCAAGACCACGAAGAATTGCTTTAATTCCTAAATAACAATTTAAAAATATTTATAATTGTGGAACTTACCCATTGCGTGGTGGTGTGAAAGTTTGAGACCTCCCGTGTACCGTTGTTATGATGCCACGCCATGTGTGTAATACGAATATTAAACGGGATGAGAATTTTGTTTAGATTGAATCAATTTCACGTCCTGTCAAAATTCGTCGAGGATCTAATATTACCATCGCCATAAATAAAAGACCGTGCCTCACATTTTCCGCCGGCTGACTCCCAACAATCCGGACGCGCCTGATAGTTTCCGACAGGGCGACTGCATACATTATTACTCCATGTGAACCCAACCAAGGGCATCCCCCTTTATCAGCAATACACACCTAAAATATACCGTGTGTGCCCAAATGTGTGCCCAAATTAACATACAGAACTTTTTTTGATTTTGGTTTCGTCATTTGCAAAAAACTGCTATTGTAGAATAGTTTCTGCATCACAGATTCAGCGTGCTTACAAATTTCAAAAGGATGTTCAAAACATGTGATTATTACTCACTATAATGTTACATTGTACGTTAAATCGTTAATTGTTAACTCTTCGTGGCTGTCAGTTATATTTACTACCAGTAACTGGTTATTGGGATTAGCTCTTATAGGATTACGTTATAATATAGCAAGTGTATTAAACAGCAAGCAAATTAAAGATAATAACAACTTATTAAAGATTAGTAATAAACCAATAAACCCAACGCGTTTAATTTGCATTTTGCTTTATATTCGATCTTCTGTGGTAATACAACTTTTAGATTAATTTACAGAAAAAACAGAACATTGTTTTAACGATCACTATTATTATTGTTGTTTTTTGTTTCTTTCAGGCTGTTTGGCATGAAGAGGTGCGGCAGGTGTCAGGCGACGATCCTCTCGTCCGAGTTGGTGATGAGGGCGCGGGATCTAGTGTTCCACGTTCACTGCTTCTCCTGCGCGGTGTGCAATTCGCCTTTGACGAAGGGCGATCACTTTGGGATGAGGAACGGTGCCGTACTTTGCCGTCTGCACTTCGAGATGGCGCTGTCGGAGCCGCACCCGGGCATGTACCCGCCGCCCATGCACTACCCGCCGCCGTTCCCCAGCCCAGAGTTCCACCACCACACGCCGATACCGCCCCCGGCACCATCTGAGCCCTCGGGGAAGCTGCCATTCTTCAACGGAGCGCCGGCGACACCCAGGCAAAAGGGGCGGCCGCGGAAGAGAAAACCCAAAGATCTCGAAGCCATGACTGCTAATTTAGGTAAGAAATTGCATGTTATCCCCTATATCTCTCACTATAGATCATTAACCTCTGTCTGTTGGTTAGAACATGAACATTGAACAGTGAACATGTAACACATAAAATCATTGCTTGATTCTTGAAATTGTTCAAGTAATTACTAACTTTATAAGTGTACGATTGTTAATAATTATGATTGGCTTCAATATATGTTTCGCCCAAATGTTTGTAAAAAATATCTCTAATAGAAGATGGTGACAAAATTATAGTCTTATGATTTATATAAAGATGATAATTTATAAGATGGTTAAGAAATGCACAACCGTAATAATTACGGTTTAGGCTTCCTGAAACATGAATATTTGCATCAGATGAACTAATATAATGAATATTACAACAAAGCACGAACGCCTCTTTTCCTGAGGTGAAGGAAATCATTATGCAGATCCGAGGCCATAAAATGTTTAATTAAGGAACAATTAGACAATACTTGTTCGCAGCGTTTTATACTAAATCATAATCTGCATAATTATTTGAGTCAATATTATTTGCATAATAATGCAAGAGCATGCGCGGCGCTGTGCGGAGAGGATCCAACCACCGTGGTAACATAATCGGGCACCATTCCCATTGATAAAATCAAGTATTATTGACGATAATAACATGGATCAGTGGTAGATAAACTAATATATTTATGCCCTCACTCTTCAGCCTCTATAATAACAGTGGAGACACGCGCTGTGGGAAAACCTCGATCACACATCACCGCACATAACCCCAACGACCGCACTCTGTGCAAATACAACACAAGGGCGTACACAAAAACCAGTGCAATATCTTTAATGACCGCTCCAAACAAACCGATGATCCCCTCCTGTCGGAGTTTATTTGTTAATTACGACCTGAACCACCACTTCAGCACACCGTAATCATTTTACAGCACCCATTCAAGTGTGGAGGCCGAAGAGTGGAGATGATTTTCACCATGGCGTTTATTGCACTACAATTCGATCCTTTGGCTATGATCTCTCGCACCGACAATAACAATAAACCCGACTTAGTTGATTTATTGGGCAAATCGTGGAATTCAACAGCTCCACTTCTAAAAATCTCTTTTGAACGCGGTTTCCCACACGCGTCGGAACTTTTAGACCCCTCCATTGATCACTTAATTGACGTTGTTTTACATTCAATTTTTACTTAAGAGTGTGTTAAACGCGGCAGCAATAAAAGTAACAACCAGGCAGTAAACATTGTACACTCTAGGAGAAGGAATATTTCCAATTGGTTGCTACGTGAAGATGATTTTTTCCTAACTGTAAAACTTATTAGTATAAACTCACTCACGTATTCACAATGTTCACGCAGCTTTCGCACTATTGGTACTAGCGCTTTGCGAACTCGTCCTCTTGTTTTGTCCTTTTGATGAGGTGCTCGGTAGTGATTTTTATTGGAACACCAAATCAACGAAATTAAGAATGCGCATTATACCGGGTGATTCAAGTTTATTGTCCAGGGCGAAAAAGACGACATCCCAAAGAGATAAATTAGTCGCACTTTATATCTAACATTTAGGGTTGCCGTGACGTATGGCAACCCTAAATTGGGGCTACAAATTTAATGAAATTAAAAAAAATATATTTCATTTAAAAAATTGCCTATGACGTCATACGTAAAAGGCTAGTGACGTCATACTTGTTTTGAATTAGCTAAAAAGTGCGCAATAAAGAACAAAAATCGACCTATCCGAGGATTTTTTTTCTGGAAATTCTCATTTCATAAATACCGAATTTATTCCTCTTAAGGTTTCTACCCCGTATATAAACAATCTTTATTGGGCTAGCGACCCCATGGGGCCTTTCTGTCCCTCCGCATTTCCGGTTTATTATTATTATTTTTATTATAGAACAAATTTGCAGTATTTTTATAACCTAAACGGAAATAAATTACTTATACTGTAATAGATATAAAAAACAATGTAGATTCAAAAAAAACTAATAATGAATGAAAAATATGAATGTATTATTGTTGGGCCACCATTGTTTTATACACACCCGGTCTACTGATAATAACAATATTATGTCAACATATGTGTTATACCCGTATAAAGTGTCATGCCAAATAACATCCAAATCAATGCAAACGTTCTCTTGTTATAAGCAAATTCTGTTAAATTAACTTTGAAGCTGTATACTGGCTAAACTAAACGCATTTGCATATAGATAAGTTGTTTTAAATCATATTTTATTTATACCAGTAACCTGTGGTTAAGCCATGACCATATAATTTAGAGACACCCTGTACATTATTTTGCTTATTTTGTATTCTGGCCGATCGGAAATAGTGACCACTTTTTCTTGATGCAACGTTCTATTTAGGCAACCACAAAGTAAACGAGCTTTAAATTGGCTGTTAAGTAATTGACGAAATTATTTTTCCATTTAGCAGTTTTAATTGGAGCCTATATCCATTATTTATCAAATTATCGCCGCATAATTTATGTGAATTCACTGAATTGGCGTAATAAATAAAACACTAGTATTGTAAAGGGTTAGTGTCATTATCTTAACGATAACCTGTAGACGGATTAATTTGAAAAGATCTCATTTGAATTTTAAATTTTACACTGCATTAAGTCGAGTTCTTCTAACTGAGAATTTAATTTTTATTAATAACCATGTTGTTTAATATACAGGGGGAGTAAAAAGTAAGGAACCACCTCCTAGCATCTCCCCTGAGACTTTATTATTAATTTTAGAAAAAAAGTTTTCAGCAAAAGTTTGATAGCTAATTATTTGCAACAACAACACAACACGACAACTTAATGGATATAATTTTTTTAGACGTGACACTTTTTGACAATGATATCATCGACATTCTTCTAAATGGCAACCTTATTTTTCTAGTAATAAATTTAATATTTTCCCCTGAGGTTAATCTAAACATACCACGAGGTTGCAAACAAGGAATTCTAAGAACATCAATTTTTATGCCTTTTGACAAAAATGTGAAAATTTAAGACTGCATTGGAAAACAAATGATGCAAGTGAAACAAATACGATTTACTAATCTCAGTAACACATGTGTACTAATGTACATTTTCAACATTTTACATTTTACATTTTCCATTTGTGTAAAATTAAAAAATAAACAGTTTAATAATGCTTAATCATCATTTTGAAAGCAGTCTTCAAAAGTGTAAAGCGAATTTTATTTTAAAGTCTGCCTAAAGTTAATTATGAGAATGGTACTAATAGTATGGTTTATATTTAACTTTAGCTGACTTAACATTGTGAATCAGTGTTGATACTTGCCCGGCGACACCTGCGATTGAGACCTTACCACGTTAGTTCGAAGGACCGTAAAAGTAAAGTTACTCAACTAGTTAATTGAATTACAAAGTTGTATATTATATGTGGTAGTTAGAGGCGAGATGGTCGTTGTCTGGGTTTGTCTTAGACTGAGTACTTTTACACTCTTCATATTTGGGGTGGTTCTTGCTTTAGCAGGGGAGGTGGCGCCAAGGATTATTCAAATTCGATTACCACTATTGGGATATCGGAAACGGTAACAGATACGAAGTCGGTTAAATTGGGGATAGTTGCGTAATCATATGGGAAACAATTTTCAATAAAGATAATTAAAAAAAATCAATGAATGCTGAGATTAAGAAAAAATGAAATTTTGCAAAATTTTATTTATTTTTCCTGTCGTTACTTGAAGAAATATTAAAAAACATATAAATGCATCTTCATTGCCACTTTTTCTCATCTACAACATGGGAATTTTAGATTTTGGATCGGACGTTTGGTGTGAGTGCAACCGTCATCAAGTTTAAATTTTTAAATACGGACCTGCAATTTTTATTTTTATTTTGAGTTATACTCGTCTATACTGTTACAATGATGTGCAATTGAGGTTTTAATATCGTTTTAATATGAAAATAAATCAAAATCTTCAATTAGCACTAAACTGGAATAAAAAAATAAAAATATAAACTAGAGTGCCATGAAAACAGTTTAAAATCGGAAACATTATTATAAACGTTAAATTGCATCTTATGTAACACTAAGTTTTTAACAAGAAATACATACATTTACATTTACAGTACATTTAATACTAACATTATTACTAATTAGATTTTAACAATTGAATACGAATTTTAGGTGTTATAATAATGAATAATAATTTTATTATAAATGTTCAAATATATTGTCATTCTCTCTAATGTAAAGGGCTGCTCTGCGTCGAATATTATTCACTGCTCGTTGTATATCACGCTGCCTTACAGTTATAAAACTTTCTAAAATGTTTGCCCGAGGTTCATAAATATTATTTGGCACTCTGCGATAAACATTATTTTTTAACATGCCCCACAAAATATGATAAATTCTTCTAATTACTCCCTGAGAAGCGTCAAATATCTCTCCGCATTGAGGTTTTCCTGATAGAGGAATGGTTCTATAATTCTGTCTCCCAACAGACCAGCCCAAACATTAATACCAAATCTAACTTGGTTTCTAACTTCGGTATTTGTTCGTGGATTGACTGTTGACCAGATGTGTTCATTTTTTCTATTGAAAAGTCCACAATTTGGGAACTTACAATCATCTGACCAAATTATAGTGTTTAAAAAATGATCATCATTTTCAATACGCTCACAAATCCAATTACAAAACTGCAACATCCGTTCACCATCCATACCATCACCATCACCAGGTAGTAAACTCTGGGAAATGTGAATTTTGTAGGGCTTAAAATTATTTTTTCTAAGAATTCGCCTTAGAATTCGCCGAATGGCGAATGACTGTTGTTTGTCGCAAATTCAAAGTTACCGCTACTTCATTAGTCGACTTCGATGGATCGTTACTTATAAATACCTGATTTTTAGATAACGATACGTATTTACAATTTTCTAGCTACCTCTTGCACAACCATCGCCGTTTCATCTTGCAAAAAACGGTTTCCAGAAGGAACTCTGGCATTCTTGAAAGATCCATACTGCCCTCAATTGTAATCCAATTTTTTAAACAAAGTTTGGGATGGCTGGGGTCTTTCGGAATACACTTGTAAATAGTTTTCACTTGATCGAGCAGAGTTTCTCTTACAATGATAGTAAATTCTTAACATATCTCTTTTGTGTTCATTAGAAAACATTTTTAAGAAGTAACTAAGCACCTTTGACAGTAAATAATGTAAAGTGTTATTGTTTTGTAACAATGTCTCCAATTTTAAACTGTTTTCATGGCACTCTAGTTTATATTTTTATATTTTAAATCCAGTTCAGTGCCAATTGTAGATTTTGATATATTTTCATATTCAAACGTTATTAAAACCTCAAGTGTTGCTCATCATTGTAACAATATAGACGAGTATAACTCAAAATAAAATAAACATTGTAGGTTCATATTTAAAAATTAGATTACGGTTGCACTCACACGAAACGTCTGATCCAATATCTAAAATTCGCATGTTGTAGATGAGAAAAAGTGGTAATGAATATGTATTTATATTTTTTCAATATCTCTTCAAGTAACGACAGGAAAAAGTAACTAAGATTTTGCAAAATTTCATTTTATTTAAATCTCAATTTTTTTATTAATTATCTTTATTGAATATTGTTCCCCATATTGATTAACCGACTTCGTATCTCTTACCGTTTCCGATATCCCCATACTGGTAATCGAAATTGAATAACCCTGTATAAGATATCTGTAATTTTCGACATAAGACCTGCGTGTAGGATATTAAAATGATTCAATTTTCCTCTGGATATAATTTAAAAACTTGTGATAAAACACCAAAGGATGATTATATTCTCCAGATAATCCCGAGTGCTAGGTGAGATAGTGAGATATCTACAAATCATGCTATTGGAGATTGTTGCAAAGTTTCTTCGAGCCACCACGAAGCTCATCTCTGCATAAAAATAACTGGAATTTGTATAGCCATCGTTTTCTCTTGCACCATGAATAATATCGTGATATCGTTTCACACACACCATTGGGAATTATTATTGAAATCCACTGTAATAAATTTCTGCTGAAACCGTTCCTCGCATGTAAATTCATTGAACTTTGCTTTCTCACTCCAGCCTGGCCGCCATGAACGTCGGTTGCCCTGACTATCGCGAACGTCCGATTATTTCACAATTGTGATCATTCTTGTTTTGTCGGATTAATACCGCTGAATACAAGATATCCTGATGAAATCGGGACATCGGCATAATTGCAGTTCCGGTCTGACCGGAAGTGCTCTGTGGGCTAGGGCGAAATGGGCACGGAGGTGGCGAGCAGTACAAAAAGTGATCTCGTGAGAAGTTCTCATGATCCGAAACCGATAAATAATCGCGAACATCTCCGTCTAACATTTATGATATTAAGCGTCGATAAATCTTGGTTATCCCGCAGAATGCAAATATCTCGAGGTTATATTAAATACATGTAGAGATTAATAACAACTCTTGCGTGGAGCGCGCGACGCGGCCATAAATTAAGCGGTTCTTATTACTGGTAGTCGATTAGGATTATCATAACAAGTGCGTGGCAGTCGCGAACATCCAGCCCCTCGGCAATATCACTTCAGATTTGCCACCAAACGAAGAAATCAGATACAATTAACATAACCAAGCTTATATTCCTAGTTCGCAATTAGCTCGGCGGTCGTGTAAAAATCGTGCCTAGACTGGTAATCTCTTCATTAAGCGTGGCGAGAGGCATTAGCGCCAGTGGTGCATTAAAATATCAATTGAGGCATTGCGCTACGGCGTCCTTCGCTTCCTTAATTCGGTGCTAATTTTATGGGTCAATTTAAATTCTTCTGCGTTATGATGTAGGACTGTCGGGTTTATGGTTCAATTTAAATTCCTGCATGGCATTGTTGGCGCAGATCGACGGATTGCACACCCGTTGTGTGGGAATTTATCGGTGCGATGGAGGAAGCGAATGCCTTGGACGTCCTGCTTGGCTTCTGTTCCAGATCATATATCTCTATATATGTTGGCATAACGTAATTACAATACTGGTCTACAGCTAATTGATTTTATACAAGACGCAATTACAAACCTGTGACTTCACACTAACGCCAATGCCTGAAAGTGTTTCGTATAATGTCTACAAGTATATGAGCCACAGTGATGAGGAGAGAATAATCATTTGAAGAAAGTGTCACGTTTATAAAATATCATAAATCTTATATGAAGTCTGTGGCAGCAGGGCAAAACCTGATAAGTTAAATAAAATCAATTGAATCCATTGTTCGTATTTTTTGCTGATATGTATAGACCTTCTGAACCCCCTGAAAATTACAACGACAAAACCCTATATGGATGTCATGCTCCTAAAATACGTAGAACCAAGTCGCACGTTGTGACGGATGCTCAACTAGCTCAACTATCTCTAGTCTAAGCTAGATCTAGCTTAACTTTATTATTTCGAAAACGGTTTCTCCGCCATTGTTAAAATTTGGTACACGCCTAAAAGTATTTGAATTCTATCGTCTGAGATATTTTTCAAAATACAGCTGTCATTTGTTTTGGAGATTCAGGCTAACCTTTTTGTTTTTTAATGGCACGAGGGGTCAAATTTTATATGTTTAAAAATAGTATTTTTTTCTAAATTCAGTTATGTAACATATGCATATTTTATGTTTATATAACCTCAAACAAATTATTGGAGGAATACAATTTGAAATTTTTCTTCTTTATGGTGACTTCCATACCGCTTGCCTTGGTAATCTGTCGAATGTTTTTCCATATCCATGAACACCTTTCCCCCTATTTTCAGTCTGTTACTCGTAATTTCTTTTATTGTGAATATATGATCTTGTGTACTTCTCCCCTATCTGTACCTCCTGTGAGATTCTTTTAGCTCTATTTCTATTATCTTTCTCAGTCTTCTTTTTAGAATTTCTTCATTAATTTTTGTTACTGTGCTTTGAAGGGTTATGCTCCTGTAATTATTACAGTCCCTCTTGTCCCATTTCTTGTGGATTGGTACAATAAGTGATACTCGTAATTTCTTTTATTATGAATATATGATCTTGTGTACTTCTCCCATTTCTGTAGCTTCAGTGAGATTCTTTTAGCTCCGTTTCTATTGTTTTTCTTAGTCTTATTTTTAGAATTTCTTCGTTAATTTTTGTTACTTTGCTTTGAAGGGTTATGCCCCTGTAATTATTACATTCCCTCTTTTCCCATTTCTTATGGATTGGTACAATTTTCCCTATTTTCAGATCTTCCGGTGTCTTTTCTTCAGTCTACATTTTGTTCATGATTTCTATAAAAAAAATTAGACCCTTTTCGTCTATATTCCTCATCATTTCTGTAGCTGTTCTGACTTCTCCTGGTGATTTGCCATTATTTAGTGTTTTTATTGCCTCTTTCAATTATTTTATGTTTATTTATATCCGTGTTGGTTTCTTCTTCTTCTTCCTCAACTTCCCCATTTGCTTGTTATTCTTTCATTATTTTATTATTTATTGTAATTTCTGCTTCCAGTAGTTTTTCGAAGATTCTCCCCGTTTTTCTATTGCTCGTTTTTCTTCTATTATTATTTCTCCGTGGTCTTGATTTATTTTTGTCGTGTTCTCTTTATTTTTGTTTTTTAGGTTTACTCTGTAGAACAGTTTTTGATTACTTTTGCTGTCCTTTTCTAGCTTTACAGGCTTTCAGCTGTAAATCTTTCAATTCTCTAATGGCTTTCAATTTTGATTCTCCTATACCTTTCTTTTTTATACACTCAGATGCAAAAAAAAAACGGGTCATTGGGTCATTGTTTGCAAAAGAACCATTTTTTTAAATGTTGATCTTGGTATAGTCTTTAAAATATTTTTTTTGGTGTTTTACAATCAAAGACACTGTCAGGATGTAGAAAGAAGCAACATATGGTACTTATTATTTATTTAATGAACATTAATAAGCGAAAACAATAATGTACGTATACACGAAAGAAAATGCATTTCTGCAAAATAAACTTAACAGAGATTAATAATAAAAATGACAGTTACTCGAAAACAAACAAGTCAAACCCCAGTAGCCACCTTGATCCTCTATGCATAATGCCGATATGCATTAGTGGGTATGCAGCGGTAGTGAAGAACGCATACTTTTAAATGGTATTTTCGCTTATTAAATAAACTGATAAGTATCATATGTTGTTTTTTTCTACATCCTGATGGTCTCTTTGATTATAAAACATTAAAACTTTCATTCTAAGAACCATACCAACATTAAAATTTGAAAAAAATGGGTTTTTTGCAAACAACGACCCAATGGCCTGTTTTTTTTGCATCTAAGTGCAGTTTCTTCAAATGTATTTCTTAATTTAGCCACAACTAGGTAATGATCGTTGCCTATTTGGTTTCCTGTTTTCACCATTACATCTACTACCGATTGCCTATTTCCTTTCTCTACTAATACAAAGTCTATTATAGATTTTTCTTTGTTTTTTTCTTGTGTATTTGTGTAGTTGTGTATATTTTTGCGTTCATAGAACGTGTTTGCAACTACCATGTTCGATTCCATACAGAATTCGAATATTTTTTCTTCTTTCCTTTTTTTCTTGCATCCTCTTGTCTGCCTATTACCGATTTGTATTTGTTGTCTCTTATTCCCACCATCCCGTTGAATTTTTTTACTAGGTACGTATATTTTTCCGTTTGCTTTTCCATGGTGAGTGTTAGGTCTTTCCAAAATGTTTCTTTGGTAATTCTGCCCTGTGTAGCATTGTAATCTAGCATTAATATTCCGGGTGTTGGTAAAAGATGGATACACCAGGAAATCTCTGAAGAAAGACGGTTTCGTGGACAATGTTTCAGACATATGTTACAGGGCTTGAAAATATCTATTTAGTGCTGATAGTTTCGTGACCTTCAATGACCTTAAAATTGAGAGGTGAAGGTCAACTTTAAAGTTTCAAATGGGAACCCCTAGGTTTTTAACCTAATTCATGTAGACGAGGGTAAGATCTTTAAATAAAAAATATATTATTATTAAAAAGATATATTTTTTATCAATTTTTTATTTTTGTATTTTTTTAATGCCTTGACCTCGTCTAGGCAAATCCAGTCAAAAACCTAAGGGTTTCTATTTGAAACTAAAATTTCGATAAATTTCCATAAATTTCCATAAATTTCCATCAACTAGCGTAGTGTAGCGTGTTGCCAATGTGTACACACCTATATAAACGTGACATAATGTCCCGTGGCGTGGTATGGCGTGGCGTGGCATAGCGTGGCGTGTCGTTTTTTTTGTTTTTTTGTTGGACGTGGGTTTCTAGCTTTACTTTATGCTAAGATTAACTCATCAATGTGACAAGTGACGATAGTAGGTAATAACGGGTCGATGTAGTTATCTAGCATCCGTTATATTTATATGAAATAAAATCACTTTTAGGTATAGTGTTTTCACTTGAAATTGAAAAAGTACCTGCAATGAGGGTTTATTACGGTCAAGGGTTCTCCATTGTATGGCGTGCTATAATAATTTACTTTCGACGAAGATGCTACTTAATTGTTTTCTCTTCGATATATACACAATTATATCACTATGATCATAATATAAAAATGATTTATTAATTAAATTGAATTCAATAATCTTACACCTATCTATATCGTTTTTTATGAGTCGGCGGACGTAATTCTTTTTACAATTTTACAAATCGATATAATTACAAGACTACAGACGCCAGAAGATAATTAAGAGCCGTCATCTAGGAAACGTTTTTAAAAGGATTATACATTCGCCCATGCAATTAAGGTTCATTGTACCTTAATTGCTGGGCGAATATACAGTCCAGGTAGACAATCAGTTAAGGCTGCCTAAAATAGTCTTTTTCTGAAATAGTCTACATCTGTCTTTCAGTCGGTGTTAACCTTTACATTGCAACAGTACTCATTTTACATACATGTACATAGTATCATTTATAAACTTGTGAAAAGGTAGAGTTTATTAAGGTGGAAACGTCGTTAAGTAAAACTGCAACAATTATTTCATCAATTTATAATGACACTCAGTTGGACGATCTATTTCAATTATGTGAGGAAAGAAGCCATTCCGAAAGTTTTGTTGAAGAATCCCTTTGACAGTCTACAGAGGGGAGCTGTTCTCAAATTGATTTTGATAAATTTCAAAACAACCATCATCAAATGGACACATCAACTATCGAAAATTAAAATCAGGGATTAATAAAGCATGCTTTTCTTTCAACTGATACTAAAAGGATAGTCGTAAATATTTATAACACCCTTATAAGCGAGAATCATGCATCTTCACTGCAAAGAATTTCCATTCTGACAGGAATATCATATTCAACGGTTTGGAGAATAATTACGAAAGGAACGCTAGAAAGGAAAAGAAGAATAAGTTACAAATTTACCGAAATAGACGATGCCAAGAGGATCAAAAATATAATTTACAATTCTTATAAATCAGGTAACGTTCCCACGGTCCAATTTATTTTGGAAACTCTTGGAAATGATTTTCCATATAAGGAAACTACTTTGTATAAATACCTACTTAGTCAGGGTTTTAAGTATAAAACTGTAGACCAACCAACTAACATCATGGAATCGCCGAGATTGCAAAAAGAGCGATTAGAATATTTATCTAAAATAAACGAATATAGAAATAGAGGGAGATCGATAATTTATTTGGATGAAACATGGTTCGATACTCACGACGTCGTTTCCAAGGGATGGGTCGATAACACAAATAAGTGTCACCTTAGAGCACCGTGTAATAGAGGAAGAAGAATTGTTATTCTTCATGCAGGAGTAGACGCAGGTTTTGTGTCAAATAGTTTGCTCTTATCAGCCAAGAATATTGCATCAAGCTCGTTAGACTATCATCAGGATATGAACGCCGAATTATTTGAAAATTGGTTTCGCAATCAATTATTGCCCAACATACCCAATAACTCAATAATCGTAAGGGATATTGCAACTTACCACTCAATGCAAATTAATAAAATCCCAACCGCCGCTTCCAAGAAAGGCGATATTGCGGATTTTTGCATTCAAAATGGAATTGTTATTCCCCTAAGTGCAAAGAAAAAAACATTACTTGAACTTATAAAAAAACAAAATTTAAAAAAAACCGTATGTGGTTGATAAGATGGCAGAAGAATTTGGTCACCAAGTGTTGCGCCTTCCACCTTATTACTGTATCTTCAATCCAATTGAGCTGATATGGTCAACTTTAAAAATAAATTTGCGGAAAAATAATGCACATCCCAAAATGAGTGAAGAAACAATTCAACTTGTTCAGCAAGAATGCAACAACATTTCAAGTACCATTTGGAAAAACTGCATCGATCATGTGATTAAAATTGAAAAAGATTGTAGGACGCTTAGTGTACCAAATCTAATTATTAATGCTGAAAGTGACAGTGATAGCGATGAATCTAGTTGTGCGGAATAATATTTGCTTGTTACATTACGATTCATGAAAAATAAACTGATGTTAACGTCGTTAATTTTGTAACGCAATTAGCAAGTCAATAATGTTATGGGTAACTTAAATTATTTGTTTCGCGAATTATAATCTCTATTAAATTTTCTATGAAATTATAACTACATTTGTAAAACACAATTAATTATATGTACACTTAACAATATAATGAAAAGTACAATTTAATGATAATGAATCACTAATGTTAATTTTCTACCGGGCACTGAATCTGTATTTTCTGATGCCGGCTCTGGACTCTGTTCCCTTCCCATTACCCGTCATAAAATTCCGTTCGCACAATGGAGCGCAATAAACACCCTTCGTAGGTAGATTTTCAATTTCAAGTAAAAATACTATACCTGTTCATATAGTCTCATGTGTCGCCAAATGGTCCTTAAAATTAAAATTACAACAGTTTCTTGTTAATCACTGCTATTATTCGATTACGGAATTTATTTCTAAAACATTGTGTCTTTGTAATTGTGTAATATTTGTACCTACTTTGACTTCTCCTATGCCTGTATTAGTCTTTCCAGGAATAAAGTATAAACAAAATATGCAACAAACAATACGTTGAAGTTACTGTTGATACGTTGACTTAAGCGGACGAAAAGTGCATGCGAATGAAAAAGTACCACTTTTCGTCGAAAATTTCTAATTATAGTTAATGTCGATGGAAAAATATTATTAGTGTCATACCAAAGAATTTACACAAACAAACAAAATAGTGACGCCCATTACTATGAGATATTAATTTCAATAACAAATGATAAACTACCAATGCCATATACCTTTTAAAAATAAAGTACGCTATATTGTAAATAATACAATACTTATCACAAATTATCATAACTACTTCCATTCTATAATTAAGCTATTGATGCAATTAATTACTTTTACCGGACAAACCAAGAGTACAATTATAAAGAGAACTTGTGTAATTAACGATGTATTGGTAATAATCATGGTATCTACGACATCTAATGAATTAAATAATATGAAGGTTGTATAGAATAAGTGACAAGATTCATATTACGAAAAATCTTGAACGACACACGACCGATATGCAAATAACAGACGTCTGTTATTTGCTGCATATCGGCCTAATGACATTAATAACTATAACGAGCACATAATTTAGCAGCTGTCATCTTGACAATTTTTAATGTCAAATAAATTCATATATGGTGTATTCAAAAGCTAAGTATCAATCCCCACGACTACACACATCCCAGGCCTTGCACTCATTACCTGAAGTAACATCTAACCTTCAAGATTCTTCTGAACCACAGGCAACATATGTGGTTCCAGCATGGTGTTGCTCCAGCTCATTTTTCGATTGCCGTTAGAGAGCATTTAGACCAAACTTTTCAACGATGGGTAGGAAGAGGCGGACCTATTTTATGGCCTACAAGATCACCTGATTTAAACCCTCTAGATTTCTTTCTTTGGGAATATTTAAAAACATTAGTCTATGGTACTCCTGTAAATAGCCTCGAGGAGCTGCATCTCAAAATGAATCAAAAGTGCAAAAAAATCGGAGCCAATGAGAGTGTTTTAGAAAGAGATCGAATATGCCAAGCAGACACGACAACGATGTCGTGTCTGCTTGGAAATGGAAGGAGGGCACTTCAAACATCTTCTGTAACTCTGTTCTTTGTTTTTGCTAGAAGCTCCCTTTGTTTGTTTGCACATAATCAATAAGTAATAAATATTTGCAAATAGGCACATAAATGTTTCAAATATGAATAATCTTCCATATCTCCGAAACCGTTACTTTGTGGACCCATGTTTATGAAGACTTTGTTTTATTGTTGTTACTACTGACCCCTTAAATATTTTATACTATTTTTTTAACACCCTGTATATTGTGAATTCATTTAATGTTCATGTTACTATTACAAAATAATTAAATAAAGTATATTTACTTTATTCCCTAGGGAGAGTTGATATTTTATTCCCTCTGGGAATAAAGTAGTCAACATTTTAATGTAAATAAAATACTTTTCCCACCATAGAGTCAGCTACTATATAATTGTCTGAAGAATGTTAAAGAAGAATCGGGAAGAATTAAAATCTAATTATTTGATCTTTATTTTTCTAAACTTTAGTTTCTAAAGAATACATTCTACCACAACATCTATGATTTAATAACAAATTATTTTATAAACTCTCCACGCATCTCCTCGAACTTTACGATCTCGTAAAAATGATCAACTGACGGCTCAGATCTGGGCCGAGCGGAGCGGTCCAGGCGCACTTTCTTCTGATGTGTCTGCGCCCCGTCGCATCCGATCCACTGTTTGCTTTTAATGTCGTCGATAAATTAAGACCGGCATCCCCGTCACTCTGCGCGACGTCGTTTTTATAACTAAATTTAACGACTTCTGTGGGAAGCACATTAAATTTGAACCGTTCCGTTTTCTCTTCCAGTCTCCTACCCTTTGTCTAACAACTATTTGGTATTGTTGCACTGTTTATCAGCGTTGATCGAAAGACGACATTGAAAATGGGATACCCAAGGTAGTTTACAATGTTTTAATGCCTACACTGTGATCTTAAGACGCAAGTGAAAATTCCATTCTAATAGTAGGCAGGCTGGGCGGAAAGACGAAAGTCGATAGCCCATTCCATATATTATGTATCACATCATCTATAAATGTAGTTATGTTACGTGTATTAAGCATGTTGTAAATTATATATACAGAGAGCGCACAAAGTATTAAGACCTGGCTTAATTTTTTCCCCTGTATAAATTTTTGAAAAACGCTTCAACAGGTCAAAATGATTTTTTTCAAACAAATATTTTGAGAACATTTTCAATTTTCCATCTCTCTCCGTTTTGAAGTTATGACGTCAGAGCCATTTCTTTTAAGTGACAACCTATATTTTTTATTATTGACTTTGATAGTACTTTTTATTATGTTCTCAACAACATGACATTTTCAATATGTAATATTTGAATAAAAATTGAGAAAACGTGCGAAAAAGTAAAACTATTAAATTATTATTTCAATGTGCAGAATGCATCTGTTACCTTTCCAAACAACGTCAGTTAAAACAAAATTATTAAAACAGGCTTGGATTTTAAATATCGAGCTACATTTCACACTACAATTTTTCTATACTATTTATTTTTTGTCATACATGCGTTTGCATTCATTTAGCACCTTAAAATTCTCACATTCCAAATATGTGGGTATAATAATATGAATTTTGCAATTTTATTTAAGTAGTCTCAACCATGCACTCTTTCACACTAGGAATCCCAAACAATGCGATTGCGTTGTGAATTACGCGAAACGTTTTGCGCAACCCTTGGTGTGTATCTGCTTGTGAAAAGTTTTAGGCAAGGTCCACATTATGCGTTTGTTCGTGGGGTCAAGATTATTGGATTCACACGGGTCTGGCATTACCTTGCTCTATTTTCATCCAAAAAGCTGCTAACAACGTTATCTTTTTCGAAATGGTATACGTCTAATTATAATGTGTGACATTTTCGACGCTTAGTCTTATCGGATTGGCGTCTGATCGTCGAGAGATTGGAAGCGCGGTTAACAGAAATCTCACAGGGCACAGGGGAGACAGAATGCACGGTATACAGGGTGTATATAAAGTATGTAATAAATTTAAATCGGACGATTATTTAGAAAATTAGCAATATGTTCCCCTTAAATAACCCTTAAGAGCCCTTAATCTGCTTGTTTTTCTTTGCTTTTAGGACATGCTCAAAGATAGAATTCGAATAGAAATTGATAGAATTTTCGATTATTTCGGAAATTAGCAATATGTTCCCCTTAAATAACCCCTAAGAGCCCTTAATCTACTTGATTTGTTTCTTTGAGGACATTCTGAAATATAGAATTCGAATAGCAATTGATAGAATTTTGCCGGAAACCATGAACAAAGTTCAATAAGAGTTCTTTCCCGCTTGGAATAGTGTCAAGCTCATATTTGTTGTAATTATTTCTGAGATTTTTCGAAATAGATACCTATAATTTATTTATAATTTTCAATTGCTTTTGAGCAAAATTGTTCATATACAAGGGATCCCACAACTTCGTGGCACAAATTTAGGAGCATGCTAAGAAAGGAAAAATTAAATGAAAATGTAAATATATTTTTTAATCGCTTTTGTTTCCAAAATGTAGGATCTTAAAGTGTTACTTAGCAAATCAGTTTTCTTATTTAGAAAGTTCAAGAAGTATACCTTTTTATGACAATAAAGCCAATTCACCGAAAAACGGTATATGATTTAAAAATAATCTTAACTCCAAAATTTTCATGTAGCCATAACCATAGAAGAACTCATGTTTCTACGGTACTGTGTGATTGATAGTGCGTGACTCTCGCAAACTATCAGGTTTCCAAGTCTACTCTAGTAAAAATGTTAATAAGAAAACTGATTTGCTAAGTAACATTTTAAGATACTACATTTTGGAAACAAAAGCCATTAGAACAAAAAAATAACATTTTCATTTCAATTTGCCTTTCTTAGCATAAAAAATGTATACCGTTATATACTGAAATAGTCTATTAAATAAAACTATAAAATATTCGGGTTGCCATTTAAAAAAAGTCGATGACATCATAATTCAAAAACAACTAATAACATAAAGTTTAGATTTATAATAAAATAAGGACATGCTAGATTTTGGAAACAAAAGCGATTAGAACAAAAAAATAACATTTTCATTTCAATTTGCCTTTCTTAGCATAAAAAATATATACCGTTATGTACTGAAATAGTCTATTAAATAAAACTATAAAATATTCGGGTTGCCATTTAAAAAAAGTCGATGACATCATAATTCAAAAACAACTAATCACATAAAGTTTAGATTTATAATAAAATATGTTATTTTTATCATTTTAATTTTATCTATAACAAAAAACCAATTAACTAAAACTTCAAATCAGACATCTGTAACTTTCAAATTTTAAAATTCAATGCAAACCAGATCAGGATATATACATACTTAAATACATATGTGTCTGAAGATGGTCTGTTAAATAAACAGAAACTAGGCAGGCGATAGAAATAAATAAAACAACATTAAAAGAAATGTATTACCTGTAAGTACACAATACTACAACCTTAAAAATAAAATATGTACTTTTGAAAACTAAAATCGACTAAAATTAAAATATCCATTTGAAAATAGCAATATTCGATCGTTGTTTCAGAAAACCCTGTGTATTCAACATTACTCCAAATATTGTATATATTTTGGCACATTGCTTGGGTACTTGCATACCCAGATTCTTTCATTGGTCTCTTATAATAAGGTTTTGTTGATTTTTTTTCCACGTCCATGATTTTTCGTTAAATTTGATTATAATGTGAATAACTTGGCAACGTTGCATCTGATCTTTAAAAATAAAAATGATTTGTGAAGTCCGCATGAAGCAGATTTCAAAAATGAAATAATTACAGGGTGTTCATTTAAAAATGAGACCAAATATTGTGTCCCGGATTTATGGTACCTCTGTACACTCGAAAATAATTTCAAAAAGTAGTACATCAAGTGTCCAATAACTTCCATATAGATTTTTTCCTCAATTTTCATTAGTCTAGCAGCAATGGTCCGAGCGAGGACAGGTTGGTCACCCTGCAGAAAAGTTTTAGTTTATGTAGGCAGCTACATATGTGTTACCATATAGTAATATTTTGGTCAGTATCTGTTTCAAGTAACCTAACATGTACACGTAACTTGCGAACACACCGAGCAAATAAGTTATACCTTGCGAACAAAAATTTGAAAATCATCAACGTTTGCTTTGCATCTAAGGTCATACAGCTTAGCGGTAATATTTGCTCCGATGGTATTTCTGTAGTACTGTTTTACTGTGGGAAAACCCGATAAGTCAAAAATAAAAAGTCAAAATATGACTGGATTTTACCCCGATAAATCGCAAAGGCACAAATCGAAACCTTTATTTTTGTTCTACGTATTTGAGGAACACGAGAACCACATAGGGGTTTGTCCATTGACATTTTCGCTAAGGTCTCTACGTATGGGTAAAAATACGGACAATCGATTTTTTTTTACTTATCGGGTTTTGCCTTAGTACTACAGTTTTCACCTCCTTCATAGGGGGGGAATTGAGTATTTGAAATCTGCGCATATTTTCTATATTGCTTTAGACTTAAGGCGGTCAATGATTTCCTTCAGAAATCATCAAACCATAACGCTATCAATGCAATCAATTTGTTTCAATGAAAAATATGTAACTGGATGATTTGTCATCGATACCAAACTAAAACGCAAAGACCACTTCGTCATTTCCTAATCCGATTCTCCATTTTCGACTGTCCTCGTACTGGTTTTCTAGAGTTAAGACGGTCAATGATTTCCTTCAGAAATGATCAAACCATAACTCTATCAATACAATCAACTTGTTTTAATGAAAAATATGCAACTGGATGATTTGTCATCGATACCAAACTGAAACGCAAAGACCACTTCGTCATTTCCTAATCCGATTCTCCATTTTCGACTGTCCTTGTAGTATCTGTAGTTGTGCGTGCCCAAACCCGAATTACCAATAAGGCCGAAATTTGCTCAGGTTTGTGGCTTTTGGTTGCACTTCGAGTGGTGGCGATTGTACGTACTAAAATGTAAAAATAAAATTAAAATAAAAACGGTAAGGCAAGAAATTAGGCTTTATTGCATAGGGTGTTTACCAAATATGAGGCGAACGATCAAAGGGTTATTTTTTGGCTTATTTAAGAATCTTTTGTGCTGTGATGATTTTCTTTTATTAACAAATGCTTCTTAGATATAGTATCTTTCCTGGTAACATAATCGGTCCCTAAATCCAAGCCAAACATTCAATGAAAACTGATGTGGAAAACTGATGTGGAAAACTGATGTTTTATTATACCGCGCGAACAAGAGTTATTTTTATCAACGCTTGCTTTGCATCTAAGGCTATACAGCTCAGTGGTAGAGCTTAACGCCTTCTTTGGTGAAAATCAAGAGGGCATTGCGGTAATTTTTGCTCGTACCGTACTTCATGTGGATTTTGTTCAGTGCATGCATGGTTATTGTGAAAAGAAAAGAAATTATTGAAATTCTTGAGAAATTCCCACTTTGGTACATAGGTAAAGGAATCCGTACCCGTAGTTGAAGAATCTGAACCAATGTTTGCAGAAGCCACTGACAAATACAATGTGTTGATAAAAATCAGCAGAAATAAGTTCTAATAGAAATATCTCTATCACCTTCTGCTATGTTAAGAAGATGATCCTCTACTTCTAATATTCTTACTGGCATTAGTCTTCCTGGGCTTCCTTCATTCAGACGTTGATGAATGCTTTGGAGGATTTTTCTATCAGGAACGGTTTGGAAATCGTTCACTGTTCACAACCGCCTAGTCCTTAACAAATTTCCATTATAGAAATAGTCCATACATAAAATACATGTCTCTCAAAATATCTCAAACAAAAGTTGCAGAGAATATTTTTTCCTACAAAATAAACTAAAAATTAATTAAATTTGAAATAGGTGAGATATCGAGGGTAACGGTTTTTTTCAAGAAGGCCGCCTTTCCACATGGAAATTTTATTGGATAACATATCTTTAAATAATAATACAGCTTGAATAGACGTTTCATAGATTATTTTGAATATTTTACAACATAAGGGGCCAAAAAATATAAACGTACTGGTCAAGTGTAGGTCAAAATTATTACTCCGTATTTTTCGACAATTTAACTCCACTTTCAGATGGCATTACTTCTCATCTGTTGATTAGAATGATACAAACGCCTAATTATTTTGAAATATACCTTTTTAAGCTTTTAACTCGTCAAAGAATTATCTAAAAACGTCAAAATTGCAAAAGATATGATTTTTTTTAAATATCCCTTAAATAGCTAAAAAAATACATTTTTTTAAATTTTAAAATTAATTAAAAAAAATCCTGATATGATACAAGCAAACAACTTGAAGTACTCGAAAGGGAAAAAAATCTAGTTTGTCGGACATATGGTCTTGCTCATCTGTGATGACACAACTTTAAATTTGTTGCACGGTGTAATTTGACATTTTTTATAGTAACAAAAACAAAAATTACCTGTCTATGTAGCGCACTTAAGTCAGCACCGTGATTGTGTTCTTGTTTATGTTGAGAAATTATATTTTCTGCTCCTAGTGTAGGTAGTGTACGTAATGATGCTGGACAGGATCTTTTTGTACAACGCCAAACAGTTTCTCCACTTTTTAAATCATTCAATTTCTTAAATTTAAAAGAATCTATAACTAGCAACTTCGCTCCACGGCTATTTGTCAATGCATCCATTTTGGACCACTTAGGATAATGACAGACTTCTACAAAATTTTCGTTGATACTAAGGCCTGTATCTATAGTCCATACTTGAGCATGAGTTCGACTCAAGTCGTATATTTACGTATATTTGGTTGCGTTTGGTACATACACGTTCATAGAGAATACGCAACCAAATATACGACTTGAACTCAAGCTCAAGTACGGACTATAGATACGAGCCTAAATATTTTGAATGAAACTCATCTTGTGTAGTACTGAATATTTTCCAAGATATGAGGTAATTAGGTAGTTTGGGGGCAGGTAAATTTGCGCGATGGCAAATTAATACCACTTGGCGCAAATTACCAAAGGGATTAAGGAAGTTGCAGAAGTACCCGGCGCAATTTGCCGACCGGATTAAAGAAGCAGGTAACATTTTGGCGCATTTTTCCATCGCGCTAGGTACAAATCTATGACTTCTTTCAAATCTAGATGTTTGCTAAATTCTTATTTCATTGAAACCAACCACATATCAAGTAATGTTTCTTGTCCAATGGTTGTTCGCAGATAGGTTTTTATTAAATTAAGTTTTGAGAACTTGATACAGACGTTGATAAAAAGGCACACTATGATAAAGATTTATTCAATAATAGATTTTTGAAAGGATTGGAACAATGCCCAAAAACAATACTTAAACTTTGCTAGTGCTACATGTGCTACAAGTGCTACATGACAACGGACTACAAGATGTATAACCTTATGTTGTCATCGCACTGAGACTTTTTTGACGAGACCTTCGTTTAAGTGTTCAGCGGAAAGGTCGCTTTCCACCACGAAAAGAATATAAAATTATACAAGATCTATGATGACCGAAGCACGCTTGCAAGGTGTAGCTATTTTGACCATTGAATCGGAGCTAACCAAAATATTGGGTTTTGATGATACATTCCTTTTCAATCTCTAGTATACAAACGAGGTTTTTTTAAACGTTTTACTTTTGAATGTATTACTATCAGAACATTTTTAATTTATTTGAGAACGTTTTGTCAATTTAATAGTATTTTCTGAATATCTGATATGAAATTTAGATTGATAAGAGGGGTGGTGGGCGTCCTGGGCGGCAAGTTATTGGTAGCCCCTAGGCGGCAGAAGTATAAATCCGCGACTGCTCGTGTAAATTAAGATCCCTTGTCCCTTGGATGATCACATATGGTGAAGTTTGTCAACTGCTTTGATAATATATGAACACATATCTGGACAAAGATGAGACTGAACAGAAGTGAAAAAAATATATTTCGTGTTTGGCTCTTTACTCAGGAAACATTTTAAACCCAATGACAATAATGGCAGAAATGTTATATAAATGTTCATGTCCAAATATACACGTATCCAAATATTATTATTTAAATGTGTTGGGCTTGGTTAGTGTCCTCATCGCACTGCGTCCGAATGTCCAAGACTCGCTTGAATAAAGTATCCAAATGACTTGTGGTTCTCAGAGCAGTTGCCCATTCGATAATTCAATTCGGGCTGTGTCCGGGAACCGTGAGAAATCCGTGAGCAATCGGCGGACGCGCGCGCCTCATTTTTTTCGGCGTGTAACTGGTTTATCCGAACGCCACTTTCGGACCCTGTCCTCTCGGTTATTTACGGTTATTGTGGTGCTGTCATCGACTGTCGATATAGAGGCCAATATATATGGAGCGGCCAGAAGACCTGTCCGCCGGAGGAGACAAACAGGTGGACGTATTTCACTCGGAGTGGACGTTTCGGGGAATGCGACAGAGATCCTCTCCTCCTCTCCAATTAAAATCATCACTCGTCCGTCCTATCCGCCTCCCAGATCAGCCGCCCCTGCGAGGATTTGCCACGGAACGCAAAAAATCGCCACCCCCGTCCGCCATCAGGGGAGGCTTAGTGAAAGAGGATTCCGCGGCTGACGCGCCACGTGACTCAACGTCACATGGATAATTAATTTCAATTTCATCGGACCACTGGGGATAGGCGGGGGTTTCTAATCCGTGTTTGTGTCACCACGACTTGTCCTCTTACTTAGTCTGCCCATAAGCAGATTAATTAACATCGAGTAGGAACAGTGCACTAGTCATAAATACAAAAAATAAACAATTTAAGTTCTTAGTAGAAACCTATTGTTCATTAACCTATTGCAGAAACAATATTTTAAACGTTTCTTCCAGAAAAGGGTTCCATAAAAAATAATTATTTGAAAAAATAGACAGCCCATTCCGTTCTCAAATAACATACCTACTTTCAACCTTCCAGCACTTACTGGTCCTACCGGATGTAGACATCTACATTTATTTTTTAAATGAACGCCTATTTATTATGGTTCTTGCCATCCCCGTTTTATTTCGAACACATTTTGTAGACATGTATGTACACTCATCTCTTAATTTCTGAGATAAATATTGAATTCCAAAATTTTTGCCTTAAAAAGGTGTTTTAAAAAATGGCTTCAAGTTTCTTTAGAAATGAGATAAATATAGGAATTTCATCTCAAGTCATACATGAACAATGTCTGAATTATTTTGCATCTGAAAATGTTGACAATTAGTATTTTAAAAATGCCATTAGTTAAGTGCCTATTTAAACACTCATGCTGGGCCGGATTTAGACTTGATAAGGCCCTAAGCAATTTGAGATATGGCGCCCTTCATAAGTCCAGATATTATATGTCAGTGCCAAATATGATTTTCGGATACCTAGAGGGTTAAACTGAAATACAATTAAGAAGTATATAGATAGTGAAATAATACATCTTTAACTAAAAATCATTGTTATTCATATCAAACTTGAAAATGCAAACTCTGGTGAAAATAAACAAAAGTTCTTTTAAAAGGCACAACTTTCAAAGGCTTATGATGTAATCTCTTCAAACATGTTATAAAGATTATAGAATACAAAAATACTTTCTTTCTTGCCTTTACCAGAGCTGAGTCACTAGATATCGTCTAATGATAAACTGTGTAGATTGCCCCTTTCTATGCACATAAGACTCTTCAGCTGAGAAAACGATCTATCTTCAGCGCAATTTGCAACCATCATATAAGAAACAATCTCAAAATTGCTTCTACATTAGGGAATGTTGATTGGATAAGATTGTTAAATATTACCCGATACAGGTCCTTATGTGTCAGACTATCATGTTCTGCTAAACCTCCAGGCTTGACTATGTCTAACATATTGATGAAAATGATTGACTTCTCCTAGAAGAGTAAGGGCTACAAATTCTGGATTCAGGAATTCATGTTTGCTATAAAGCACTAATGCTTCACGAATCTCTTCTTCTGTACAAAGGCTTATGATGTAATCTCTTCAAACATGTTATAAGGATTATAGAATGCAAAAATATTTTCTTTCTTGCCTTTACCAGAGCAAAGTCACTAGATATCGTCTAATGATAAACTGTGTAGTTTGCCACTTTCTATGCACATGAGACTCTTCAGCTGAGAAAAAGATCTTTCTTCAGAGCAATTTGCAACCATCATACTAAGAAACAATCTCAAAATTGCTTCTACATTAGGGAATGTTGATTGGATAAGATTGTTAAATATTACCCGATACTGGTTCTTATGTGTCAGACTATCATGTTCTGTTGAACCACCAGGCTTGACTATGTCTAACATATTGATGAAAATGATTGACTTCTCCTACAAGATTAATGTCCACAAATTCAGGATTCAGGAATTTATGTTTGCCATAATGCACTAACTGCTTCACGAATCACGAAGAATGAAAACTTGTTTGCAGCGTCATCGCATACTGAGGCCCTCTATGCCAGACTTGACTATAATGCATCCATCACAGGTATACATGTTTTGATTCTGAACTTACATTACATACATTATTGAACAACGTGTTCTTGTAAGATATATTGCCGAAACTAAATAGGTGTTGCACAAAATCCATAGGATGATAATGGTGTAGAAGAATTTGACAAAAGTTTATACACGAAACAGTATACACAACGAGTTGCTGGCGAATATACTAACCATTCATAGGATAGGACAAGCTTGTTGAGCAATATCTGTCTTGGCTCAAGGTTCTCTAAAGCATCATCTTAATAATCATTGATATGCCTTCTTCTATATTTGATTTTTTGTTATCAACATCAGGCAATTTTTCCTTTGCCTTTTCTTCAAAATGATCGAACATATTCCTGGAACCTTTAACAAAATCCGAAAGTGAAGCATACAATTTCCTACATACATCTAGACTAATTTGGGGGTCTTGCAGTGATTGACTAGTCATGTGATATTCATCCAGTAAGTAACTCCACAAATATAACATTACCATAAATTCAAACTCCTCCATTTTATTCACAATGTTTATGGCTTGATTTCTTGTTTCGCCTTTCTCTGTGGTATCAATATGCAGCTGATGTAATGCTGAAATTATTCCATCATAACTATCAAGTATTGCACTTGTGTCTATTGAATGTGCTTCTTATCAAGTCTTAAAAAACACTTTGGAGTTTTGAATCATCTTTGAAGAATGACAACAGTACTGCCCATCTATGTGTAGATGAAGAAAATAAATTATATATTTCTTGAATAATTCCAAAAAAGTTTACTGCTTCCAAACAACAACAGTCAACTGCTCTACCAACAAGATTGAGGGAATGACCAGCCCATGGAATATGCATATGGAATATACCTAGCATACTAGTTCAGCTTCAATATTATTTCTTGCATACCATTGTATTTGAAATACATATTGGCAGCATTATCATATGACTGGCCTCAACACTTATTAAAATCTATTGTGCACTCATTTGTAAGGTAGTTGTGCACCATCTTACCCATACTTTCCCCTGTGTGGCTACCCATCTCTAGGAAAGTTAGAAAACGTTCAATAGGAAGCCCATCATCTGGTGAAACATACCTGACAATAACAGAAAGCTGATCAATATGGGACCGGTCTGGAGTGGAATCTACAGATAAACTGAAGTATCCTGCAGTTCTTAAATCATCCAAGATTGAATCTCTTATTTTATGTGCCATAATTTAGACAAATTCATCACATATTGTTTTGGAAATATAAGATGTGACACTTGATCCTTTATTCCCATTTTTTTTATATGACTTGCTAGAAAAGGATCAAATTTTGCTATAAGTTGCTATAAGTTATCCAACGAAATTACAATTGTGAGGAGAACCAAATGTTTCCTTATCTCCTCTGAAAGGTAAACCACGCTCTGTCATAGCAATTATGACCAAAATACTCGTTCAACTCATTCAAAAACATTTTTCCAGTACTAGCATTTATTGTTTCTGTTCTGCTAGTTGGCAGTCAATTATTGAATCACGTGTTCTTGTAAGATATGTTGCCGAAGCTGTTCTATGGTCTACAGAGTTTTCATGACTTCGAGCTAAATAGGTATTGCGCCAATCACAAAATCCATCGCATGATAATGGTGTAGAAGAATTTGAAAAGAGTTTGTACACGAAACAGTATACACAATGAGTTGCTGGCGAATATACTAACCATTCATAGGATAGAACAAACTTGTTGAGCCATTTGAGTGCTGACATTCTGACGGACCTTTTTCTACCTAATATAAGATCTAATCTTTACTTAAATCACCCCATAGCCCAACATCATTCTGTTTGTTTTTTGATGCTGAATCGTCTGTGCTTGTACTACTCTCTGGTTAATAAATATTAATATTTATTTCTTCATTCGCTGAAGTAGATTCTATACTATCAACTAGATGTACCAGGTTCTATATCAGGAATAGGATGAATATCCCGTGACTGACTCACTGTGGAAGCGGGCTTTGGTTCATCAGACCCCTTATCTATCTTTGTTAAGAAACGTTCTAATTTTGTTAATTTGCTAAGATCTTCTTCAGCTCTCTGCTTCTTTTTCCTGTTTTGAGCTCCACTTTTATAACTTCTGGTTGACATCTTACAAACTGTGGGCAGAATATATAATATAACTATAAATATACATTTAAAAGTAATATAATGCATGACATTTTTTTAAGTGATTATTTTTTGACGTTTCTCAAAACCAATGATATATTTCGATTTTTGTCATATTGATACTTCTGGACCAATCCCGTCATTATTATACTGGGAATATTCTCTAGAGATTATTATAGTGGGAATAATCTCGGTAGCTAGGTTCACTCTTGTCAATCAAAATATTTGTCAAATTATTAATTTATCAATCATATTAAAGTGTCATACAAAATGAATAAAAGTCGCTTTAGCTGCGTTTCGCATACTGAAATTGATAAAGAAATACTAGAAAGCAGAAGTAAAAATACAGTGATTAGCAATAATTCGATATGGAAACAATTTTTAACTTTTTGCGAAGAAAAAAGTTATACGTTAAACGAGTCTACTACAATAAATACTCTAGCACTGATCTTAAAAGACTGGGGATATAATATGAAGCGGAAAAATGGCAAAGATTATAAAGAAGCAGTAATACGCCAGGCGTCAAAAAATAATCTAATCAAATATAACTCGAGTTCGATAAATTAGAAAATAATTTGACAGATTATGCCTCAAACTTGTTGCCATTTGGCAATAGTCACTCGAGCCCTTCGGGCTCTCGTGACTATTGCCTGGCAACAAGTTTTCGACAATCTGTCAAATTATTATCAATTTATTCTCACTCTCTTGTTATATTATTACTGAAAATTTCCTGTGATATTACCACTACTTACCAGCAAGCGATATTTTTATAATAAATAATACATGCAAATAGAAAATTAACCATATCCTCTCAAGTTTTAAACCTATTTAGGACAATATGTCATTAATTTCAATACGTTTTCCAATGTTTATTTACAAAGATTTGTTGGTCATGGTCATCCAAAGTCTACTATTATTTTGACAAAAAAATATCGAAAATGGATTCTCTATTTTCTATACTTTTTTCAATTAAAATACGATCGCAGAAAAATTATTGCATGCATTATTGCATAATTATGCACTATCCAACAAGATTTTTTTTATCAAAATATTGCACATAAAATTAAATGCGGTAGAACATATTCTTGCGTAAGCTTTGCGCAAGGTTATGTGCGTACTTGTATATAAATTATATACTTTACATGTTCCATTTCTATGCAGACAAATAATGCTGCAGTATATTTAAGTATACAGTATGTCCCCGGATTGAGTTTACAAGAGGAAAAACTTTTTTTTCTTTTATTTTACGCCAAAACTGCAAAGGAATAAGATTTTTTGCTTGTCCTGAAACCAGCAAATCTCTAATTAAAACTTAATTATTCTGACTCAGTGGAAAGAAAAGTTCATTTTTCTTTTAATTTCGGACTTTCTCTGCTTTTTAAATAACATCACATTGGCCGTTTTTTTTTGACGATGTCACTTTGACAAATAAGTTTACGTAAGTTAAATAACAAAAATGTTTGTGATAAACATAATTTTAATAAACAGCAACTCAAAGAAACAGCTTTAAGATAAAAAAGTCATTTTTAACAAGAACAATCATTATTCAATTAACCCCCCACCCAATTCTGCGCACAATTCTACTCTAAAACGAAGCTCCTTGAAACTTCTTTGAATTTCTTCGATTGACAATGATGCCACGTCGTCTCTTATTCGATTTGTTTAATCTTCGGCATTATTAGGTAGGTTATCCATATACACAATTTGTCCCCACTTTAAACGTCCCCACAAATAAAAATCCAAAATTTTTAATCGCGACTTCTGGCAGGCCACAATACTGCACCATTTCTTCCAATCCACAGAACTCCAAATTTAACATTTAATCAGTTAGTAACAATGCGAGATAACGTGCAGGACAACCATCCTGCTGAAAAAACATTGTACGTCTGTAATTAATTTCTAAAGCATGAAGCCCATCGCTAAGAAAATTTTCTAACATATCTAAATATGGGTGCTGATTAACGTTGTTATAAAAAAGTATGGACCTATTATCCCGTGATAACCAACGGCACACCAGACGATTAATTGAATAATGAGTGTTCTTGTTAAAAATGACTTTTTTATCTTAAAGCTGCTTCTTTGAGTTGCTGTTTATTAAAATTATGTTTTTCACAAAAAGCTTTGTTATTTAACTTGCGTAAACTCATTTGTCAAAGTAACATCGTCAAAAAATAAAACGGCCAATGCGATGGGATTTAAAAAGCAGAGCAAGTCCGAAATCAAAAGAAAAATGAACTTTTCTTTCCACTGAGTCACAGTAATTAAGTTTTAATTAGAGATTTGCTGGTTTCAGGACAAGCAAAAAATCTTATTCCTTTGAAGTTTTGGCGTAAAATAAAAGAAAAAAAAGTTTTTCCTCTTGTAAACTCAATCCGGGGACATACTGTATATGACAATTTCTCTCTCGGATAATTTTATTGGGGGTCCCCAAGAAAGTGGGGCCCTAAGCTGTAGCTTGTGTAGCTTATACGTAAATCCTACAGTGCATAGAGCATGACAATGTGAATGGCCTGACACTTGGAATGACAATTTACTTCAAAAAAGGATTATACATCCATATTCCTAAAATATGTAGTTTTTGAAATATGTGAAAAAATCGAATCTATTCAACATATAATTTCGCCTACGATGTTTACTCATTCTTCATAGTAGGTGAAACATGCATATTTCTCGTCTCTATGATAACCATTTTAAACAAAGAAATGGCAGTTTTGCAGTTTTGAAAAGTTCACTTTAAATGTGTTAGGCGCTAAGCACTTCTTGGAATTAACATGTTAAAATAATGAAGCATACACAAATCAAGAAATGATGAATTATTCTTCATACATGGCAACTGCGTCAGAGTTACTGAGTAACTTGTCCAGTTTTAATGAAACGTATTGACCTGTAAACAAAACAAATTTTAGAAGATTGGCTTCAAATGTTTTGAATTTGGACAAGTAAAAAATACCTATATGAGAGAAGATACCTATAAAATCCGGTTAAACTTACGGGTTTGGGTACGCTTCAAGACCATATAGTGTATTTATTTGGCATACGGTGCTAAGTTGTAAAGTTTGTTTGTTTCACTTCAGCAGGAAGTATAACTAAGCAAGATAGACAGGGGGGAGACTGTGGTGGAATTGAACGGAAAATTAACATTGTAAAACTTGGCCCCGTATCCCACAGAAATACGCTATACAAGTACTTTGCCTTGCATTCCGTACTATATTTCCTTGAATCACTTTTTTATTTACTATATCGAGTGTAAGTATTTCTGCTTTCGTAGTTTATTCGATATATGGCTATTTCCATAACTCCATAATCTTCCACTTAATCTTTATCGGCCATCGAGGTATCATAACAGGTGATTTACGACTCTGCTATAAATTATAATCGCACTTGAATCAATAAATAACGAGGCGCTCAATGCGCCAATGCTATTTCCTAATGACATTTCAAACAAAGAAGCAGGACGTTGGAAGATAAAAAAAAGGTTGATATATATTTCGCACTGTAGCGATATTAACTCCTCATTGATATATAGTGTACAGTTGCAATGCAATGTAATTATGATAATAAATACGCGGTCGGTAGTAATTTATTAATTATATTTATTTCTATAAGTAAGCGATGTGTAACTCCACGTGTGGGAGCGTGTAAATTACTCATTCTAATAATTAAGTACCTACCAATTATGTTACATCTTAAAACTTTTTATTTTTTAATTTCTAGCAGTTTCAGGAAATTATGTTTAAGGTTTATTACGGAAATTATTTATTATTTATTGTAGGAAATATTTGCTAATGTCTTATGGACGTTGACTGCTCTACATAATCAATCTATATTGCAGTAGCGTACAACAATACTCTAGGCTGACTAAGCAAAATTACAATTAGAAATTTGTTAAAAATGAATCGCACAGTACATATAAAGAATAGGATGTATCACTGTTTAAGCCGTAGACACAAGAAAAGGAAAGAGAAGAGTGATTAAAAAACAGATATAATTATAAAAGAAAGTTTATATCAGAAGATTAAAGTTGAATATAAAAAGTTCAAGTTGGCATATGGAACTAATTGTTTTAAAAACAAAATACGCCATATCTCGCGTCATGTAAGTATAATTTTCTACGAATGGTTTCTAATACAAAAGTTTTCTCTATTAGAAATACTTCATTTCTCTAACTTTCATTATTAAAATCGAACTTATAATTATGATTTGAATTACGTCAAAACTCACATTTTCTTTTTAATGTTTAAATTGAAGCAATTCAACAAGTTATTACGTAAAAATATGTGATGGAAAACAAACAAACACGACCATACACCTGGTGATACAAGTTTATTGTGCAGGCGAATTAAATATGTTTACGGTTCTGCAAAAATTATAGAATTTGATACCTACGATATTAATCTACCAATTGGTGGTTTAAAATTTTCAATATCATTTTAAATATTGGATTGTAAGTAAATGGCACATTTAATTTATTTTTCTATGATTTGTGGTCTCCCATAAAGTAGAAAAGTCAAGTAGTTGAAATATTTATGACAAAAAATAGTCTTTACAGTACAAAGAGGTATAATTTATGACTTAAACCATCGCCGCTCCGTAAACCAATTATTTTCAGAGTCGAAACAAAGATTTTAATACAGCGGCAGGCCAGGCTCGCAAAAATAAGGTGATCCGGTGATTAGGGGCAATAATTTGTCCTTTTGTGAAAAATAATATAAACTTCAATAAATCATGTTATAGATTCCTTGCGAAATATTAAAATGCATTTATTTCAGAAACTCTAGCATATTAGTTAATTTTAATTGCGTTACCGACTGTATCAATATGCAACAATATTATCGGACAAAAAATTGATGCACACAATTATTTCACACAACAGCGGTTTTAAAAATTCAAAAAAAATTAATCGGAGTAGAAAATATCAAAGTTCAATAACATACAATTTTAGATATAAAGTACGACTGATTAATATTTTGGGAAGTCGTCATTTTCGCCCTGCACAATAAACTTGAATCACCCAGTATAATATATTTACAGGGTGTCCCTAAAGTAAGGAATAAATTCATTATATTCCTTATGGAAAATGTTGGATCAAAACCTCGGACTGGCCGATTTTTAATTTTGAAAATACACATTTTGGCACAAAAGAAAGAAAACTGTACTGCATCTGTACTTTAGCTGTGACGTTATCTGTTTTTTTTAATGGGAATGTTAATATTTAAAAATTGCGTTTAATAGATACTTATTATTTTTATGGATGTTACTATCTATACATTATGGCAAGAATTTTCCAAGAAAACAAAGTCAAATACTTATAACCACAGGTACATGTATAATCCATAGGTTGGATGCACTGTGATTTTCCAGCAACAATATTATCAGACAAAAAATCGATACACCCAATTACATCACAATTACATACAACTTCGCAATTACTAAGAAAATAAGCAAATACCGTTACACTTTTACATATAGAATTTTAGATATAAAGTACGACTAATTGTGGATATGGGTGCAAGAATAGCGTAAGGCGAAAAAATGAGTTTCGAGAAAAGCGCGACGAAAGATTCAAGACTTAATAAAAGTTGTAATATAACAATTAGAGACATGGTTTTTTTTTTGCAATTTGTATGAATAGTAGCTATTTTTGTAACAGACTTATAAATAAGGGTACAAATATTCTAATAAACAAATTTGCTCAAAAACCGCATAAATCGACTTGCGCTGTTCTTGCATCCAGCTCCTCAATTTATCTCTTTGCGAAGTCGTCATTTTCGCCCTGGACAAAAAAACTTGAATCATTCGGTATAATATATTTACAGGGTGTCGCTAAAGTAAGATATAAATTCATTATATTCGATATGTTAAATGTTGGAAACAAAACCTCGAACTGCCCGATTTCTAATTTTGAAAATACACATTTTGGCATAAAAGAAAAAGAAACTCCATATGTATTTTAGCTGAGACGTGTTCTGTCTTGTTTTAATGGGAATCCTAATATTTTAAAATTGAATTCAATATATATTATTTTTCTGGATGTTACTATCTATACATTTTGGTAAAGAAAAATTCCAAGAAAAAAAAGTCAAATACTTATATCCACAGGTACAGATATAATCCACAGGTAGGAGGTACTATGATTATCCATTTATTAGGTTTTATGCATAAGTACCAAATAATTGAGCCTTTCTAAAGCAAAGGAAGTATAGAATTATAACGCTTCAAGTAATAGCTGCATCTGATGAGAGCATATTTTTTAAATTTTTATTATTTGTTTATTTTAAGTACTTTCTGGTTTTTAACTTCAAACTGACATGACACAAAAAGTCAAAAATATAATTTAATTTACAAAACTAGTAGAGAAAAATAAATAAATAAATACTAGAAGATACCAGATAGTACTTAAAATAAACAAATAATAATGAAGTATACCTTGTAACATGGATAAAATAGAAACACACAAAAAAAAAATTGTAAAAGTTTTATGCACTGTCAGTTATTATTTTGGAATATGTATTTGGGAATTGTTTCTGTTTACAGCTGGATATGGTTTCCATATCATGTATGGTATATGATACTACGGTTTCAATTTTATTGAGTCTCATCAGCCCGAGTCTAGTCCAAAATTAAGTGAGAGTGCGTAAAACTTTTACAATTTAATTCTGTAGAATCTGTATCTTTTGTACACTTTTATAAATTTTTTTATTACGCATATTATCTCCGAACGTGATCATTAGAAACTCATTTTTTTGTTTTTGTTTCTCGCTTAGATAAGAAATAGCAATGATGTTTTTGGCACAGTTTGACAGGTTTCAATGGAACAAGCCACAGTGGCAGATTGAGCCAATCTAGCGGGACAAAATTTTATCAGCTGAAATAAATAACAAAATGTGAGTCATTTGCTGCCTATTAATGTTGTTTGAAGTAGCAAAGAAGGTGCCGAACACACATAAAAATTGCACGTAAACTAAGGTTTTGTACGTAAGTTAGTGACAGTATTTTTTGCCAATGTAAAAAGCCACTAGGCATGAAAAAATATGTTATATTTAAAAAAAAGAGGTTATATTTTATGGCGGTGTTGCCATCAAATGGAGTATCTATTTACAGAATTTATTTGCTATTTTTATTTTACAAAAGCAAATCAGTCAAATTATAATATAAAATATAGTTGATGATTGGTTTCCTTAAAGCATAAATCTAATTAATGATTGAAGCAATAATTTAATTATTTTAATATGTGAATTAGCCAACGTTGTTAGAAATCTGACATTTAATATTTTTTTAACTGTCAGATCATTTTTGTTCATGTTCATGTGTAAAACTTTATAAAATGAAACCACAGCTTACTTAGTTAAATATAAAAATTGAACAGGGTATATATACAGTATGTCCCCGGATTAAGTTTACAACAGGGATTTTGTTTTAATTTTTACTTTTAAGTAAAAATGTTATAGGAATTAAAATTCCTGCTTGGTCTGAAACTATCATTTCAGATATTAAAACATTGATTTATTTATACAGGATGTTGGCTAAATATTAAAAAAAAATATATAATTTTGACACTTTATGTCAAATAATTATGAAAAATAACATCATTTAAACAATCTCCCACCATTTTCTTAACACGGTTCAAGCCTGGTATGGAACTCCTGAAGACTATTTTAGATTTCTTCAATAGCTATTGATGCAGATGCCTCTCGTAGGCGACTTTTTAAATTTTCAGTATAATTTTCTGCATTTTCGGGATTGTTTGAATGATTTTATTTTTCTTTAATGCTAATAAATGTAATTTTAAATGTGTAAATTAGAAGTGTCAAAATAAGATTTTAAAATTTTGATTTTGCCAACACCCTGTGTAAATAAATCAAAGTTTCAATAACTGAACTGGTAGGTTCAGTCAAAGCAGGAATTATAATACTTCTAACATTTTTACTTAAAAGTAAAAATTAAGAAAAATATCCCTCTTCTAAACTCAATCCGGAGACATACTGTATAGGTGCATAATTAACACAATTACTAATTTGCATAATTTATTGAAATGAGAACGTATAAGTCTAAAAATATTTAATTATTATTATTCTTCATCACTGTAATTATAATGTTCTTTATCCTTATCATCCTCATCGTTTTCGTTGATTGATTCTTCGACTGGTGCCAATAAATTTATAACATCTCTTAGTGGACTACTTCTTTTTCTTGTTATTTGTTTTATTGCTGCTAATCAAAGATTAGAAGAAACCAGCAGCATGTGTACTAGATCCTCCAATGTTTATTTCGAGAATATTTTCGGCTGTGAAATTCTCTATATTTCTTGCAATATTTGTTGCGAGCTTCTTGCACTTCCTCCGTTAATTGGCTGATATGTACAATGGTTGACTTAATTATTTCTGTACCATTAACAAAGATTTTGTGTCACAGGGATATGTAGCAATTTTATTTTTCCTCATATAATTTTAACATATCTTAGCAATATATTTTACAATTCCGTAATATTTATCTGATATCCCGTTTCAATTACCAATAATCAGGACGTATCAAAAAACGTTAGTAGTAATTTACTGTGGAATTAATGTAGCAAAATTTGTTGAAGTGTGGAATGTCGGTTTTGAAATTGTACGTCGGTGTAAACAATTTGAACATTTAATGTACCATTTTGAGCCGCTCACATTTTTTTGATAAATTATTCTCACGTTTCCAATGTGCTAACCGATTTTAAAAAAAAAACTGCTTGCTGTGTGTATATGTGAATCGATTATTCTGCACTGTCAAGTGCATTGCTTTGAACCAGGCTTGTATTCTTGCCAGCAGACCTACTAAATAATCAGTAATTATTCTAGTTAGACGATCACTTCCACGTCTAAATTCCTCCGCGCATAAACCATTGTTTACATCCGTGTCTTAACACCTAAAGCGATAAGCATCGAAAAACGGAGCCAATCCGTCGGCGTTTCGTTAATGGTAATTATCCGGCTTGTTTATTTGCTTTCGCGCGCGCGCCACAATGGATGACAGATGAACACGGGCGTGCGTCGTCGCATCGATTTGTCATTGCCTATAATTGCCGTCGCATCAACACCTCCGCCCGCTCGACAACGCTCATCGCAGTCAAAGGGATTTGTGATTTATTTCGTAATTTGTTACAAATTTGTCGACGGCTTGCGGTGAGCGCGCTTGAGGCGAGTGGTGCCCTTAAAGCGAGATTGTTGGCTTATGGTTGAAATGAACATTAATTGCGAGAGTTGAATCAGCCTGTGATTTTATTATGTAGCGAAATCGAAGGAGAATATCTCTTAGATTTTTGCGCTCATATTTTTGCCCCTTCCTCTCCCTCGACCGCCTCTCACATCCAGAGGTCGGGAAGTGTGGTTATATGTTTGGCTCGAGTTGTTTATTATCTTTCTAGCGCTATCTCGTGGAAGTATCGCCAAGTAGCAGGGTCGCCCACTAGGTCTTGTTTTAGACCCGCCTTAAATTTGTATCCTCTAAATCACTGAATCCCCCTTGTTTTATTAGGTATTCCACGTATTCAGCAGCGCGCGCGCGTTTCATTTCGCCATTACCAGCAGAACACCTCGCGCACCTTCATAAAGAACGCTTGGCAGGATCGCTGGAGAAGGAGGGATGCCATTAAAGGCGAACATGGAATTCATATTATTCCGTTATGTAAGTCGGTTATTAAAAAAGGGCACAGAAACTGGGGAGAATAAATCAGAATTATAATTGTTAATTGGACGCATTTTTGTCTGTTATACTTTTACCTATTTAACATCGGGAGCGTACGGCGTACGCTGCTGCACGTAGAGCCACGTCTGAAATATCATATTTATAAGGTTAATCAACATAAAATTACTCCATCTTATCTCCGACCAGAGCGTTATTAATAAAACATTGATTGCGGCGCATGCATTATGCATGTTGCCGCGGAATTCTGTGTGTTCCATGTACTGCTCCGTACAGGGTTGTGTACATTTTCTCCTTTTCTTGCAGACTTAAACTCCGACTATCTGGACATGTCGTTCGGCAGGTCGCCTGGGACGCCAGGCATGCCAGGGTCCAACCAAAGGACGAAGAGGATGCGAACGTCCTTCAAACACCACCAGCTCAGGACCATGAAGTCGTACTTCGCTATCAACCATAACCCCGACGCCAAGGACCTCAAGCAGCTCTCACAAAAGACTGGACTACCTAAGAGGGTGCTGCAGGTAAGGCCATACACACAATTTTCCTTTCTTTTTTGAAAATCTCCAGTCCTTATGTAAAAGTAAGTACTACGTAGTCTACGATTCAATTTCCAAGATATCATCCATGTAACATACCAGATATCGTTAATATTTTTAAATGAGCATTTACTTGTGCATGTTTTATCTTCTTGGCCAGAATACTAAGTTATTGATAATCATAAAGAAATGTTTTGAGCTAATTATCGATAGTTCAATTATAGATCTCTGACCTAACGCCGACAAGTTATTTTTTATTTGGCAGAATCATCGAACTATTAACTATAATGAAAGTACCTACTATCAAGTAAAACATATTGCTGAAATATTCTAAATTAAATTAGGTATTTAAAAAACAAATCATTGTACAATTCAATTCCTATTGACTAATTTCTGTTGAAATTGAATGGAATTCCTTGGAGTAGTATAAGGATTTGTGGTTGTGATTGAACGAAAACACAAATATTCAAATAGTGGTTTATAACTTCGTTAAAACTTTATGGAAAGTTGAAAAATATCAAAAAGCACTACCTAATTGACAGGTTATTAAATTGCGTGATTTATACGCACAAAGCTATATTATACGCATTATGTTCGAGCACCAATACTATAGTACTACTATAATTTAAACAAGGATAATTGACCATTTCTAGCATAAAATAATTTTATAATTTATAGTTCAAACAAACCCGTATAATTTGCTTACGGTAGCGCAGGTTAGTTAACATTAAATATTATATGTGGAAAATTAGGTGTCCTTAAGGTTTGTAATGCGGCGATGCGGGCAACGGACTTATAAAAGCCACTTTTATTTAATGGTTTTTAATCGTAAGCTTTCGATGCCAAATCGGCAATCTTCATCAGACTGCCAAGATAAGACACGAGTTACTACATGATACAGAAAAAGACAATAGGAGCCACAAACAGTACATAACAGACTAAACAATGTGACATTCAAATTAAACGCATAAAAAGTTTATATAAATAAGTACAAATAAATACCTTCTAAAAACCTGGATGGATATCATAAGAGTGGTATCAACACTATTAGGGATGTCGGTGATGACCCTTATATTGGAAACGGAATTTCGTCAATATAAGAAACATATTCTACCCTTTAACTTAAATTATTATAAATCAATCTGATTTGCTTGAAAAGTACGAAGTGATCTCAAATTTCAAAGAAGAATACTTTCAACTTACATTACCTCAGTTACGGTACACGTACATACTATACGGTATGGTACGTGGAAATGGAAACCACCTGAGTAACCTTTCATGAAGCAACCTGAGTATTGTTAAAAATGTGGAATTAGATTTTTTTTCCAAATCTATAGCCATTATATGTAAATGCATTTTTGAGGTAGCTAAGTTACTTCTCAGTACGTAAAGTGTGGATTCGGCTTCGCTTGGATGCGAATCTTTTGAAATTTTATCCAGAACTCTAGAGCTTTTGTTTTTCTTTATCCCTGGTATAAAACATGTATAGTTATATCCAGAAAAAAATCCTGTCAAATGAAATGATCAAATATTAGGGTTTCCATTCATTCAAGTCGATCACTTCATAACTCAAATAGAAATGATGACAACATTTTTAGATCTATAATTAAATGTTTATTTTTGAACACTAAACTTTTCATGCAACTTTTCTTGTATAAAATTCTAATACGTTTTCCAAATACATACATTCCGAACACTCCGGTAGTTCGGTTGATTTATCACCTGACTGCTATGCATTAGTAATTATGTACACTTAAAAGCATTGGAAACCAAGAATTATTCTACATTCTACATATTTTGCTGCTGTTTGTAAAACATGATGCTTCTTGCAGTCGTACTATATTTATTGACATGAACTTGATATGGCGCGCAAAATTAAACCTAAACATATAAGATTGCCGCTTAATTTATGAAAATCGAACATGTTTCTATTTACTTGCAGTATTGCCATCGTTATTCGATCCATAGCCTCACATGTTTGGAAAGTAAGCTTTTGCTCCCTGTAATTAGGGCCAACAGTAGGCAATGTCCTCTCTAGCCTTAGGGGAGGAAAATTGGGAGGAAAATAAAATGTTCCCCCATAGGGAGGGAAATTAAATAATACTCAACTGAATAATAATTTAGAATATGAACTTTAAATATAGTCCATGTCAGATGTGTTGTCACTTTTGCAGTAAAATGTTTTTAAAATACAGGCAAGAAGGGTCATTGAACTATTATGAGCTTTATGGCATTAACAGTAAAGGCGCTATTAGGTCGCATGCGGCCCAGCCGGCCCGTGAGTACTTTCGTCCCCATTCCACTGCGCATATTTTCCATTAAATTGGAATAGACATCGATTTACGGCTTTACCACCCCTTGCCTTAAAGCACATTATCGTGTAAAGCGTGTTTTCTTGCTTGCCCGCGTGATGACTGACCGCCAGAAAGTTCACAAAAGAGAAGGCTGGGCACAATTTTACTGCAAAAGTGACAACTGATCTGACATGGACTATAGCTATGATAATAGTGTATGGTTTTCTTTTATTAATAGCGTAGAGGGTTACATGACCTTCACCGTTCACAACTGTGGTGTATATACTATTTTTTAACTACTAGAATAATTACAATCATTTAAAATTAAATATTAGAATATAACAGACATTTATCATCATATCAATCAAAATTTGACATTGACGTTTTCAACGAATATAGTGAAAATGAGTGCTGAATAAAAAATGAACAGTACACACCTGAAATGCGAGATATCGCACTTAGATGCATGCGCTTCGCGTCGAACATCAAACTAGCCGCGGGAGAAAATGATGCACTTTACTCTCTTGTAATACAAATAACTATTTCTATAATTTGGAGATTTTATTTTGGAGCCACTTAACTACACTTTAATGTCACGCATAAGTTTGTTTTGATACTGATTGTAAAATACTACGTATTTTAAGTGAGTGTTGTCCCCCGGGAACCTCCAGGAACCACAGAAATTTTAACTGTTACTTAGAGTCGCACATCTTTGGAATCCGCATGCATAAAAAATAGCTGCATCCGTTTGCATTTACATGAGATTTTCGAAATCTTTGGAAGCAATCCTTATTTAAAATAAAAAATGGTGTGTAAGAATGTGAAATTTAAAAAAAAATGACTGGAGCTCAGGTACAAGATCTTCTAGTTATCAAAAATGCTATTCGGCCATTTTTCATTGCCTATTTTTTTTTTGTATTTTTAGTAAAATAAACAAAAGCGCAAAATGTTTGTTACTTGCAAATATAAATCAATAAGTGGATACATTTTTATTAAGAATATCATGAGAATAAAAAAACAAATTAAATTTGTGTGTTAGCGTACCAGAAAAAAAGGATTTTCCTGAATAGCTCGTCAACATATGTTTTATTCGAGTTTCTATTACAGCCATGTATTTCCAGTAAATTTTGAAACAAATTTGGTATCTTATTTTTTTTAAATATTTTCAGTAATAAGAAAGTTTTGTACGCTACAGCACTGGCTTTGTATAACCCTGTGTATACTTATACCATTGATTATAATTAATTATATAATATAATATAATATATAATTATAATTTTTAATTAAGAAGGCTGTGGTTTCATTTTATACAGTTTTACACATAAACACCAACAAAAATGATCTGACCGTGAAAAAATTATTAAATGTCAGATTTCTCACAACGTTGCCTAATTCATATATTAAAATAATTAAATTATTTCTTCAATCATTCAAGTGTGCTGGTTTTTTTAATTATTTAAAAAATGCCAAAAATCAATGATGAAAATATATTATAATTTGACTGATTTGCTTTTGTAAAATAAAAATACCAAATAAATTCTGTACTCTATACAGGGTGTCCTAAATAGAGTAGGATTGCATGGGTATCTTTGTTATTTTGAAAACTAGAGATCTTGTTAAATTGGCAATGTCATTTGTAAAGTCAAAGTTTTGTATACTGGTTCAGATTATGTTGAAAAATTTTCAAAAGTCCGAGCAGTAACTTCTAAACTGCTCCGACTATTGAAAATTGTTCATCATAATCTGAACCAGCATATAAAACTGCACAATATTGCCTATTTAATCATATCTCTGGCTTAAAGAATAAGAAAGATACCCATGCAATCCCACTCTATTTAGGACACCCTGTATATTCAATTTGATGGTAACATTGCTGTCATGAAATATAACCTTTTTTTTAAATATAACCTATATTTTCAAGTCCAGTGACTTTTTACATTGGCCAACAATACTGTCACCCTAACAGAGCCAACTTAGTTAAAAATAAAGATGGAACAGAGTTTATGTGGTTTTATTTTTAAGATTTTGGTTTCCAATGGCATATACCAAGTTTTAGAATTTTGTCCCCCTAAAGGTCGACTTTGTCACTGTGCGTTGGTGGAATTTTATTTTCTTCAGAATGGCGATATTTTATATTCAAAAATTACAAGTATTGTTATATGTCAAATATAATTACGTTGTCTGAATAAAATTTATTCATTTTTTTAACTACTAAATAATCATGAAATTTGAAATTTGTTTGGCCTATGCGGTTGTGTAACTTGTGTTACCTAAGTAAATGCGGCTGTGGAGTATTTGCGGCCGTGAAGTAAATGCGGCCGTTAAAGGTTTATTGACAAGTAGGTAGTACAATGTGACGGTTTACGATTGACAAGAGATACTTGAAAGCGGTAATTATATTACGATTACCTAAAAAATATTAAAAGAGTAATCATCGATTTCCGGTTTTCGATGTTTTCTAACATCTCAAATCTACAGTGTTATTCATAAAAATTTAAGCCGCGGTTTAACGATGGTTTAGTCTTAGTAACCATGGTAACCCTTTGTAAAACACCGCTAAACCACGTTTTAAATTTTTATGTATAACGCTGTTTTGAGTTTTGAGAGTTTGATTTAGAAACCTTAATTTCAATGGTTTCAAATTAAAACTTTATTCAATTATCTTCGGCCATTTTTATCTTATCGTGTTCTCAAAAAAGTCATTTTTGTATTCATTCAGATACATGAACATTCAAAAGTTGTATTAATGGGCTCCAAAATTATTTTTTTACGTTGAAATCTGAAATTCTGAAAATTTCCTGAAAACAATACTTTTCACATATTACTTAACGAAGAAAGCAGAAGAAAGAAAAAATATTTGAATTCACTACGCAATCTATGCGGATTATATTTCTGTTAAATCTAGTACCTATATCTTTACCACAGTATTATTTTTTGAACAACTAAAGCCGTATTATGAAACATTAGCGGTGAAATAAATTTTGTTAGAAATTGTGTTAGAAATAATTGTCATTATTCTATTTTTATTGTTTGTTTCTCAAAGGTAAGACGATTCCTATCGCACAAAATCAGGGAAAACTTCCCCCGAACGCAGTAGAAGGTACAGCCAGGGTCTCTGGGAATGACGCCTTCCGTAAGCCGAGCAGTCTGCTATCCTTGTCTGGTCCCGCACGGTATGGGCATGATAGACAAGGATAGCAGACTGCTCGGTCTTACGGACCGCATCATTCCCAGAGTCAGTGGCTGTATACTCATTGTTTATTGGTTGACTGTAGCGTATTCCCCTGTAAGCGCTACTACAGGAGTGCGTCCCGAAATGAAAGTAATAGGTAAATTTTTACCCAAAACCGTTTCTAAACTCCTGGCAAACGATTACCCGACGTATTACCTCACGTTTTGGAACGCTTGGAGTAATACCCAGAGTTTCCCCATCGTCCCCAGCTAGACGAGTGCGGGAAGTAATTCCGTGACTTATCCAAAGTACTGATATTTACTTAAATTAACCTGTTTCTCACCAATACCTATTATAAATGTCGTACGACTTATTTATTTTCAAAATTTTAACGGTACTCCGCACGAGCTTGGATTTCCCCAAATCTCGTTTATAAATTATATGCAAAACCTGCCACGTGACTTTTCCTTGACTTTACTTTATTAGGAACGTACCCCAGTTGAAGTCTGCCAGGCTGGTCTGCAGTTGTGGTAGGGATAAAACGATCAGAAAATTACGCAAATCCCGAAAATTTCTTTCTCTAAATCAAATTTATTTAATGATACTAGCGGACCCGGCGAACTCTGTTCCGCCTTAGAGCGGAAACAGACATCTTTCATATGACTGCAACGTGTCATATGAACGATGTGTTTCAGATATTTGTTGCAGTTGACCAGTATCGCGACGTGTAAGCACAATATCAAGTTTTTCCAAGTTTTCACCAACAATCAGGATGGCAACTTCATCTATTGTTGGAGCGTTAAATGTGCGTTCGTGTGTTCCAGATGGTCGTTTATCTGCTCTGATAACGACTTTGTAGTCATCATTTGGCATGCGTTCCAAAGCACTCTTGAACAGTCTAACCAACGCATGATGTTCATGAAGCAGTTGCTGCAGATCTTGAAGAATTGCTCTTTTCATTGCTGCATTTATCTCTTGACGTCGATCAACTTGTTCTTCCATGTTGCCCATGAAGTATATTTGTAAAAATTTATGCTGTGCATCTTCGAGAGGTTGCAATGATCCAATTCGATGATGAATCTGTCCTTGTATCTACAAAATAAAACGCAAAATCAGTATTTCTGATTTATAAAGTTATATTTTTGTATAATCAACAAACACAATACGTAGGAATAAGTATAGTAAGTTATTCATCTACTATATTGTATGTAAGTACAAAAATAAACAAATAAATACCTTAAATGTCGGATTAAATCCTATTTATTTGATAATGTCTGCCCCAAATGAGGTCATTTGGAAACAACCATTGTATTTTTTACTGTTTGCAAGAAAATGACGTGATTCTGGTGTTTCGCCACAAAGCAATGAATGCAATGGCTCAGGTGGCGGAGTCAATAATGGCAATTTCACTTTTCCACTAAGGCAGCACAATCCGGGCGTTTCTCCTGAAAATTTCAATGCGTCACAATACTCGCAAACAACGTCCATTGACCCAATGCAAACGCTAGGATGCAAGCAGTAATCAGTGCTGCAATCATATCGAAACGCTGCTCGATTCAAATCAGCACTTGATAAATTTCTTCTTTTGCGTCGAAAATTATTTACTTCTTCATTTCTGTTATTCGCTCGACGATTTCGCATTGCCAACCGAGCCGTTTCACGTGCTGCCTCTCTTTGATCTTGTGATTGAGAAGCACGAAGTCGAGCCATACTAACGCGGAGCTCTTCACGGGCAATTCCTTGTGCTTCTTCAGTCATTTCATTTGCAATGTTTCGTATCCTTCTTGCATTACGGCTTTGTCGGGAAAGATTTGATCGTCTTGGTCGCGGCATTGTTTACGATTAGAGTCCGGGCAATGTAACGCGCGGATACAGATTTCCATAGCAAGCATGATTTGCTCGATAATATTTGTCGGGAAAGATTTTATCGTCTTGGTCGCGGCATTGTTTACGATTAGAGTCCGGGCAATGTAACGCGCGGATACAGATTTCCATAGCAAGCATGATTTGCTCGATAATATTTGCGTGGTGGCGTGTAAATGTTTGTTTGAAAATTAGGTTTGTGTACGAAAATTTTAAAACACGAATTCTGATTGGTTGAATTGGAATTTTCAACCAATCAGAATTCGAGTTTTTTAAAAAGTGTAAGAAATGTGTAACATTTTCCTTAACACGAACAGACCTAATAAACAAAAGTCGATCAGGCATCATGCACCGAAAAGAAACGTGAGAGAGAGAGAGATATTCCACTGTCGTTAGCGTTTTGTTATTTCATGTGAGATGCGTTTATGTTATACCACGATTTATAGTGACTTGACGGAAACGCGGTCGAACGGGATAAAAAGTATCCTATGTCCATCTCCTGATTATAAGCTACCTCTCCACTAATTTTCAGCCAAATCGGTTCATCCGTTCTTGAGTTATAAATAGTCTAACTAACACCACTTTCTTTTATATATTTAGATGTAGTTTTTACCAGTCAGTTCAGGAAGAATCATAGTTACTAGAAATCCTACAAACTATATAGTACCTATATAGTACTATATAGTACCTAATCTGAACTAACCATAAAATGTACACAAAAAGACTGATTTTTGTCACAATTGTAATAAATACAGTGAAAATATGCTTGCTAAAACGTTATTTGAACTTACTTTAGCACATTATAGAAAATAATAATGAAATACTATTGTGAAATAAGAAAGCTGGGGCATCTGGCGATTGTCATGTTTTGCTTAATTTTCATCACTACGCGCGCCGTAGGTATCTTCTTAAGTTGTTTATTATTATATTATATACAAGTTTTCTTTCTTAGAGCAGCGGATGAGTATCTTTAGATTGTTACATTAGAATTTCATAATATTTTGACGGCAAATTAGAAACTCCGGGCGCGTATAAATAGTTTTCCGGCTCGGCTCCGTCTCGCTCCTGTGCACGAAATTAATATTTTATGAGGCGTTGTTATTCATTCATAAAAGCCTGTGCCCACACTAACGGAATAATACACATCTTTTTTTTTTAATTTGGCCGCCCATGGGCCGCGAATTATTGTGTCGATGCGACCGTGAATACTCCATCGTCGGCTCTTTTCCTTCCTGCCAACCCCTACGGCTCTCGAGGAGTGCGAATTCTGCCCTCCTCCTCCGCCGCCTCTTCCGTCGATAAACAATTGAGAGCGAGCCGGCAGCGCTAAAAACTGGGTCTATTAAAATCTCTCAGTCGACTGCGGTTGTTTGTCTTGGGTCCTCGTTAAGGTCCCTCGAAGGCCCCGGGCCTGGCCGCGTGCTTTCAGTATTTCAATAAGCCGGCCCTCGAACGTGATTTGTGACGGTCTGGATAAAGCAGAGGAAAGGAAGGACAAGAATAAAGCTAAAAAAGAGCCTTTGCACATAATCTATTATAAATATTACTGAGAACAGTACCGGCGTAAGGGTCAATTGACCGACCCGTATTGTCAGTCAATTAGCTTTTTTGTTGTCCGAGAGAAAATAATCCGAAGACGAGACAGTATTCGAACAGAATGGGAATTTCCGAAATTTCGGACAAAATGGAATAAATTCGAATCTTTTAACATACATCAGCTTGCATCTGCATATTTAGATGTCATGAGAGAATTATCAAACTGTTGCGTCAAATCATTAATAATTAGCATACATAAATGCATTTTATCGTGATATTGCACGACATGTGATTAATTTATCTAAATTGTATTTATAATTATGTGTATAGTTTTAGATTTTGATATAGGTTCAAATTTATGTATACAGTCGTTCATGGGTAAACGTGAATCTAGTAGACATATTCTTCATTATTTGCTGTTTGAGCCGGTCCTGAATCTCGATGAAACAGACCGCCAAGAGGAAGAAGAGAAAGAGCACGTTGCGTAACCCGTCGCGTTTATTTATACACACTCCCGCAATTCATTTATCAAGTTATATTCGTTAAGAGCACCGTATAGTTAATATAATAAGCAGCTGTAAGAGGTGGAGGTGCAAATCTGTCATTGCTTTCCTTAGAGATACGTTCAGAAAACGCGTAATTAGCGACGCGGCGGACGCTCAGTGGACCAGTTCAAACGAACCGTGTCTTCATGCGTACAGGCAGAAGGGATCCATCATCCCATGAAACATCCCAGAGACACGAGAGTTTTACGAAGAAATTTACTTGTTTCTTATGCCAATTTTTAAGCCTAGGCGAAGGTGAGGGTGCTTGCCGAATGTGTTCCATCTTTTCAGACTCAAGGTAAACCTAAAGGTGTTAACCATTTGTACAATCTAGAAATAGACAATACCGCATATATTCGGCTGTTATCATTAACTTGTGTCAGATATAATTGGCACAAGTGTGGGAACATTCATATACATTTAAGTCGCAACATCTACACATGAGTTAACTCTCTACCACATAGTCCTTGAAGTGATTTCTAACATCTGCATAAAGGGATACAAGTCAAGGAATGCGTTACTACTGTCATGAATAACAGAGATGGACAGATACCGGGTGTTGAATCGGTTTGGTATACATAAGAATGTATAACATGTAAAATTACATTCATTCAATTTTCTGCTTCCCCGTTAGTTTAGTGGAAAAGTACAAGAGCAAAGAAATGCTCAGAAACCAGAAATCTACCTAATTACATTTACATCCACTATCGATGTCCTACCGAAGAAGAGAAAATGTGAAAATGAAATGTTAATAAATGCGTGTAAAAATATCCATAGCCATGACAGAAACATTCACTTGTAATTTCACTGTAAATTTTGAAGTTTTATTCATCAATGCGTGTTGGAAATGGCTTATAATTAAACAATTATTGAATCAAATCAGTTTTCAAATCTTCATTATGTTGGGAATATAACTCATACCTCAAACAGTGACGTCACAGCAATGCGGTTTCTATAGTTACGAATGTATTAATAACTGATAATGCTACAACTAGTAGTATTTTCACGATTATACCACGAACAAATGTCGGCCGCTGTCACAATTTCGAGTCGCACACAATGATCGTAACGGCGACGACCACATACGAAAGATTAGTTATATGTCACGACGATATCCGAACCGATCGTCTTATTTATCGGTTGAATAACTTGCAAACAATGGGCACTCCGTCCACTCACAAACAATTTCTAGTCGGCCGCTAATAAAAACATAACCCGAAATGTCAGTGTGTCCCTAGTACAAGTACGTATATAATTGTGGTTTGCTGTTTGAAAGATGAAGTGATCTAAAAAATACTTATATTTATGTATGTATATTTAGCTTTTTGTTTATTCTGCTTTACTAGATGACTCATTCAATTCATTATATTCCCTTCCTAAATATAATTCGAGGTGTTCTCAAAAATCGATAATGATTTTAAAAATACAACTCATTTCAACCCCAATCCTTAGTAAATGCCCTAAGGGCTCGGTGAATTTTCGTCGTTGGGGTTGAAATTCGTAGTATTTATAAAATCATTATCGATAATGATAACACCACTTCTTATATTGCCCCTGGTAATAGACTTTCAATATGGGCCTTGTAATAATATTCGGGTTTTTTGTCACTGCAATCACAACGTACCCATGTTTCATTCGCTGCATCATATTCACGTTCTTCTTAGTGAAATTTAGTTTCCTCAAGCAGGGCTGATACGGCTTCAAAGCAAATTCGTGTTTATTTTGATTGCCTATTACCTTTTGTATACTTCTAGATTAATCCCGGGGATCCAGGGATCACGAATTTCACGTATACTATTACCGACATAACAAAGCTGCAGTCACAGTAGTGCACTGTTCACGTTCTTCTTCAGTGAAATTTAATCTTTCCTTAAGTAGGGCCGACATGGTTTAAAAACAGATCTGTATTTATTTTGATTGGTTTCTCTGGATATGATCCCCAAAACAGATCACGAACACAGATACTAAGTAGTACCTTTATAATAAAGCTTTAATTGTGTATTGTTAAACCATATCCAACACCCATTGATTAATGAAACTTCAAAACTGACAGTGAAATTACAAGTATCACTGTCACGGCTATGGATATTTTTACATATATTTATTACCATTTCATTTTCACATTTTCTCTTCTTCGGTAGCACATCGATAGTAGGTGTAAATGTAAATAGGTAGATTTCTGGTTTCTGAACATTTCTTTACTGTTGTACTTTTTCTTTAAAATAATCCTGGATGCAGAAAATTGAATAAATGTGGTTTCACATGTTAAGTTTCTATGAATAACCTAACCTAAGCTTACCTAACCGATTCAACACCCGGTATGTAATTTTATACTTGCACCTTTAATATGGGACAAATGGATATACAGGGTACCTATCTTAAAAGTGACTCCCGTGCTTTTGGGATATGATTCAGGGGGCTAAAATAAATTGAAAATTAAGAGTGGACATTTTCACGTTTGTCCCTCGTTGTAGAGTTATTGATAAAAATAAACAATAACTTTTTCGACCACTACGCAAAACACAATATTGATTTATGTATTTTGTCAAATCTATCAACTGTCAGATTTAACAATTAGATTGACAGATATGACAATATCTTCTTTTTTAATATTATTAGTTTTTAATAAAGTTTAAAGTTTTTTTTTTGTTTTTTTGTCAATCTATAACGAGGGACAAACGGAAAATTTTCCACTCGTAATTTTTGATTTGTTTGTGCCCTGTAAATCATATCCCAAAAGCTCGGGCGTCACTTAATGTAGAAATATATTCCTTCACAATCGAGTAAGTAACATGCCAGAAGTAGAAAAATACTACGTTTATAAGTTTACTTATATGCGGTTAACAGGGAATTAATTAAAATATGCAAAATTAATTTGCTTTTATTGATATGCGACACACAAAAACATAATTTATTTGATTCATTATTAATTTACAAAGTAGAGTATGTACATTAGCTTGCTATAATTATTTATTTGATAAAAAATATACTTAATTGAAATTTATTTTACATACATAAGATTTCTCAAATTCGTGGAAAATGATTAACTAGGTATGTTGACAATGTTATTCTAAGAAATGTAGAAGGGCATTGCAATTTTGATTTACCACAACAAATATGCACTTTATATTTTAAGAATTATGTTTGAAATCTCTATATTCAGATACAGATAATTAGGTAGTCCCGCTAAATGAGACTACAGCGTGTCGTCTAGGTATTCTTGAATGCTGTGGAAAGCTTTCCGTGGCATACATCGTTTTATTTGGGTTTTAAATGATTATAAATTTACTGTTCCAAGATCCGTCTGCAGCAAGATAAAGAGGGTTATTCCCATATTGGACCTTTGGGTTATTAACAGTCTACGAGTGGAATGCTGAGGGATTCGCAGCTTCTTGTACTGTGTTGATGTCTGTCCGATTGCTTTGTTAACTGAGGACTTCTCATTTTAAAGTCGAGCAACTTTTTGTATTTACAGGGTGTCCCTGAACTGTCTGTACAAACTTTGAGAGTAAGTTCCAGGGACCCAAAGAAGCAAAATATGTGTCATAAACATAGATTCACAATCGCTTCCTTCTGGAGTTTCTTTAACCACCAAATGATGTTAAAAAACAATTATTTGTAGGATATATAGTACCGACCAAAATAAGCGGAAAAGTCTTAATACATAAATGTGCCAAAATGAACCGTTTTAGGAGTGTTTTCTAAATTTTTATATATTTTTTTTACATTGCCTGTTTTTAGTCACAAAACACTGAAATTTATTCTGAAAAGTTTTAGTTTTCCTCCGTTTTCAACACATATATTACACCTCCGAATAAATTAACCGCGATCTCTTTCAAGAATTCCTGGTATTTGGCGAATAGTTTGGAAACCTTGTTCGATTAGCTGACGAAATTCGTCTAGATTATCTACAGGCATAGACTAAGCTCTTCAAGTAACCCCAAAGAAAGTAGTATAAGGAAGTCATGTCTATATTATAGTATAACCTTCAAACTGACATGATATGCAAATCCATAAAAAAAATTCATTTTATAGATAGCCAAATATGTTATTATATTTCTCTAGTAGTCTGAATCTCTCCTGAAATGAAATTATACCTGTCTACTATTTGTGAAAAGTATTCTCGATAAAAGGTAATTTCACTATTGTTAACTCGAAAAGCATCAAAATAGCTTTTCATTATTCTATTCCTATTTTTCTTAAATTCTGCAGGAATATCAAATTTTTCACACAATTTTTCAACTTCGGCTTTTGATTCCACAAAACCATTATTTCTCAAGTGTTTTGAAACCTTTACAGAATTTATCCTCTACTCCCCCCCACCCAGTGTTCCATAATGGCTCCAAAGTAGTGTCTACATGTTTCTGAAAAATATTCCATCGTGCAGTTGAGCTAGCAAAAGTTGTGTAGAACCTTTGAATTACACCAAAGCTTTATGTGTAAGAACTTGTATCTAATTTCGGTCTCTCTGTGTATTTTATTAATACGTAAGATATACTGAGAGTTTTTTATCTTGCAACATAGGGTTATTCATTTTTATAGTTGCACGCTTCTGTCACGGTGACAGTAATGTATCAAAGCGTCTTTCGAAAAAATGCAACATACAAGTAAAATTAATTCTCTGTGAGGCAAATATTATAGTCCAGTGAAGTTAGACTTTTTGGCGGAAATAAATTATATAGTTTTGAAATTTGGCATACTCAGTCTTAAGTACCCTGGAATCGAATATCCGTCGAGCGGATATATATATATATATCGCTTAATATATATTGAAAAAACACCCCCCAAACGGTGAACTTTTGTTAATTTTCGCAAATATCTCGTAAACGGTGCACCGCCTGAAAATTTTTATATCGGGCAAAGTTGATGGGAACAACATTTTGAATGCTCGTTTTGCCATAAGAGCTGTAGTTTGCAACCGTGTAATATAAATTTTGTTCAAAATTTTGTTCCCATCAACTTTGCCCGATATAAAAATTTTCAGGTGGTGCACCGTTTACGAGTGTTGTGCTCGTTTTGCCATAAGAGCTGCAGTTTGCAACCGTGTAATATAAATTTTGTTCAAAATTTTGTTCCCATCAACTTTGCCCGATATAAAAATTTTCAGGCGGTGCACCGTTTACGAGTTTGCGAAAGATTACACATGTTCACCGTTTAAGGGGTGTTTTTACAATATTAAGGGATGAAGCCCCTACCGGGGGAGGGGAAGCTCGACGAATATTCGATTCTAGGGCACTTAAGAATAAGTATGCCAAATTTCAAAACTATATAATTTATTTCCGCCAAAACGGCTATTTGAGGCTAATATGACTGGACCATTACAGTTTACGAAGTGAACAATGTGAAGCTAAGGCTTGCAGCATTGTACATTTGAATAACTGAGCTCTCTCTTCAGTTCTATAGATTGTTCACTTCGTAAACTGTAATATTTGCCTCACAGAGAATTACTTAAGTTGCATTTAAAAAAAGACGCTTTGATACATTGCTGTCATTGTGTCAGAAGTACGTAACTATTGAAATGATTCATCCTATGTTGCACGATAAAAAATACTCTCTGTATATTATGTTGACCGACCGTAGGGTCGCTACTGCCTACTCCCAAAGTATGAAATATATGTTGCCGGCGCCTTCGCCAAAATGGCGAATTTCCACTTGCGCGGCATAACTCGACGTAACGTAAATATGTACGGTTATCGCAGTACAAACACTAAATTTACCACAGTTTACGACGACACACATTAAAACACATAATAATAATTAACATAGCAATATTTACAATCCTTTCTCGAGACAGACGAATCCAAATATATACAGGGTGAGTTTTATTTCATTTTAAGCATTGGGATCTCGGAAACCATGAGACCATTCAAATGATATGAAACTATTTTAAGATCTTATGCAAAATATGCTTCTGTTTTTTGAAAAAAAAATCACAGTTTTTGAGTTATAATAGAAACTTATTTTTTTTAAATGGCAGTCATAGTATGCTATGACATTTTTAAAAAGAAAAAATGTTTCTCTTTATACCGTTGCAAGGTTACAAAAATGCAAAAATGCATAAAAACTCCCCCTGTATATAATCGCAAGACGTTCGCGTAATAGTATTTGTACAAATCCATTTCGTGCCTATTTGACATAACTGCACTCAATTTCAAATAAGTAAAATAATTGCTTAATATGAACAGAAAGAGTCGCATACGGATGCTCTTAGAAACCCCTGCGATAAACAAACTACTACGACTGTTTCTCATGGTAAGGGACCACTCATTATAATCGTTAATGGTAAATTTTCTTTACCGCAAAGAACGTTGAATACAACAAATTGTACCCAATGTGCAATATTTCTGCTCTTTTTATGACTGAAGCTGTATCTCTTGTAATTGATACAATATTTCCGAAAGAAATTAAATCCGTTGCGTTTATTTCAATTACAAAATACATTTTTTATTGTTTTCTTTCTTCTTTATTAGGAGTACTTAAAACTAGAAAACAAAAAACAAATTTAAAAAAAAAGAAAGATCTTTATATTTAAATATACTACCAGTAAGTACTCCTAATAAAGAAGAAAGAAAACAATAAAAAATATAATAACTGGTGTAACTAATGAACGAAATAATAACAAAGTTAAAAAAAATACAGCTCTTTGATGAGTACACATGAATCCGAAATTAAATAACAATAATTATCGTTTCTATGAACGTTAATGTTAGTTACAGTTGGTATACAGGAGAAAGTGGCCAAAATTGAAAGATTTTGATATTTTAACATAAATGGATCTAAATCATACACTTATCTTCTCATTAGATATTTACTAAATCTATTTTCTAAGAAATTCGTACTTTTTTCTATAAATTCATAATTGACCAAGTCAATTTTTAAATTAAATATATCTACAGGAGAAATGTACAGGAGAAAAAATGAACTTGAAATGATGAATAATGGGCTTTCTACTGTATAACAACGATATCAGTGATTGTTAGTAGATGACCACTCATCATAATGTTATACTGAACTGTTTATTACAAATTTTATGTTGTGATATTTTCTGGATTATTTCTCTCATAATATTCTCTACATGTTGCATTTTTTGTTTCATTCTTTTTAAATAATTATCTTTTTTTTATTTCTCCTTGATGATTTACAATCTGTGAATAACAATAAGTAAATTTTGGTGGTAGTTCTTCAGACTTCAGACTTCAGACTGCAGGCTTTTGAAAGTTTAAGAAAGACTTTATAGTCATAAATAACATTCGCAAATCTTAAGACGTACAAAATTTAATAAACGAGATTCCATTCAACGCGATGATTCACGATATTACGCGATAGCGCGGATAGGATTCATCCATTGTTTTCTTTAAATAAAAAGTAACAAGTAATCGGGAATCCAAACCGATAACTTCAATTATCAATTAAGAATTCAAAGAAGACGTATCATTGGCACGTTTACTGTTCTCGTTTTGTTAAATTAATTTTACGTTTGCTCTTTAGATAGCTATGTAATCCGCTGATATTTTCACCTGTTGGTTTAATTTGCTTTGAGTACTTTTTACCCTCAGCTACATACTCGTATTATGCTGATTAAAATAAGCCACCGGTGATTTTGTGTCATGGCCACAAACATATATTTTAACTAAAAATTTAATAAATATTAAATTTTAATTGATATTGATTACTTATTTAATTGATATTTAATTGATAACTTAACTAAACAACGATAATGAACGACTAACAAATAAACAAAATCAACTAATTTAAATTTATATTCACAACTTTAAATTAGCACAGGAATATTTTAGGCCTATTCAGTCCGCAATGAACTAAATTTCGATTGTTGCGAGTTAGTGCGTGCCAAATATCATGCCTTCATGCCTCTGACTGGAAATCGACACTAAGCCGTGGGTGGAACTCAGCTAAGTACTATTCCCCCACTGCACTTCCATTGCAGCGCTTGTCAACGTGCGGTTTGTTTTGTGGCCCAAGTACAAATAGTGTATAGTACACTATAACTGTACCTTGGAAGTAAAAGGAAGTACCAATTTTGACTCAATTTTGAGTTATTATTATTACGTAATTATTTCTATTCGACAATTACGGAAGATGATGGTGGAAATTAAGGGGCATGTATAAATCTATCGGATGCAATTTGCCTTTTCTACAAAACTTATACAAAATAGACATTCGTCTTTTACTTCCAAGGAACACATGTACAACTATATGGTTATAGTATATAAATTACGCAAATTTTGGTAGACATTAAAAATTTACAGGTAAAAATTATGAGAATATTTCTGGTTTTAGAGGTTGAGCGGTTTCAACCGGTATTGCGAGGCCTAGATACCATGATGCCAATATTTGGACTCCTTACAAATAAAAACTAAAGAAGAATGACCTCTCATTACATAAGTTTGCCAAGATTTATCGACTTCTTTTGACTTGCAGTATCACTGATTAAAAATTTATACGAAGCTTGAAACACTTTGTAATAATCATTTTACCATCCCTTGTTGTCGTCTTTTTCTTCATTTTTTTTTGTCTTTGCCTCATCTGTGAGCTGAATATCTGGAGCAGATTCTCTGGGTTGGGTGGAAGTGCCGGGTGTGTGGAGCACATACAAAGGCGATGCTATTTCTATTTCTGCTAATTGCTGAAGGCGGCAGTTTCGGAATGTTCCCCGTTGAGAAATGACTGCCGGCTGACTGATTGCCATGGAGACCGCCGCTTTTCCTCTCTCCTCCATGCCGCTATCTCACCGTATCGATCCACATCAAAGACAAGATGGCCGCTTTGTAGCCGTAAATACGCACGCACGTATAACCCAGCTTTCCGCCGGGTCGGCGGAAAATGGAAAATGAAAAATCAGAAACGCAAAACGAGAAATTGAAAATGGGAAACTGAAAATGAACGGCTGACAAATGCTTTAAGTCAAAATCAACGGAGCATTTTCTTAATTGGCGCACTAAGAGTTTTCTCCATTTGAAATGTTTTGATTTAGATGGAATTTCTTTATGAAAAATATTGAATATATTATTTTTTTATTTTATATTTTACCATTGAAATGATTATAACGTTGATAGAGAAAAATGCAGGTGGAGTCGAATGTTCCCAATATTTCTATTAATCAAGGCAATTCGGTCATCAAAGGAAGTTCTTTAATCCAAACGCACTGAGTTTTGAAATCATCCGAGAATAGGGATATCATAAAGATAAACTCACACCTCCCCATGCTGCTGATCAGACGATATTTTAATTAAAAAATAATTACGCAATTATAAATTATGTAGTTCAATACAAATATCATGCTAACATGACAAACATAACAAAAATCTCTATATGGCAATTCCTCTTGTATAAGTAGCAGTTCTGGCCTTTGGGATCGCTCTGCGGCGGGTCAAATTTTACCTTTGACGGCTCATTTCAAGACGCGCTTGAAAGTTGCCATTGCCCATGGTAGTATTATTGTCATTGTGTCAGAAGATCCTCCGGTGCACTTAACACATAACTTATCATTAATATTTTCATTGCAATATTCACTGCAACGTTTTCATTTATCAGCAAATCACTTGTCCATAGATAACCCCCTTGCACTTGTCAAATTATATGACATATGACGCTCAGTCCGTCAGAGCTTACCAATGTTGAAAAACAAAATTTCGCGTGCTTTCCGCCATTTTTTTCGTACTGTACTTTGCGTTCCTAAACAGCCAGCAAATTATTTAAAAAAATAAGTGTTTGTGTTGCATATTAACAATTACCGAATCAAGCAAGAATCAGACGTATAATGCACTTCGCTATGTAGGATGTTTATTATTCTCCATATACCTGTAATTATTTCTATTTATAAAATTACATACCTTACCATAATTATAATCGCATTTAAACTAAATATTTTACATCTTTTCAAGTGTTACAAGATCCATTCATTACAATTGCAGTCTTTAAATTATCCGGAATTACCTTATTTTTTTTATCTCCTGAGTCATAGCGTTGTCACAGGAACGCGATAAATTACCATCAAATTCTGAACACTGCTCTAATTGCAACCAGATGGGCGTCCCTCGGGCAAATTAAGTTTTAAACGTCGGGGCAGGGACACGGCCGTAATTGAATCATTAAGTCTCCAGATACTCCCGAAAGAACAACAGGAGTGTTTTGGCCCGCGGACAAGAGGGCTGGGGGCGGGGGAAGACAGGAACAGGTGAGGACGCTCCTAAATATCTGCGGGATTTATTAGGCACGGATGTGACAGACTCCGGAGTTAGAGGAATGGGAGGTAATTAAGGAGGATGGAAAATTAATTTTTACTTCGTGTTATTGCGGCGTGGAAAATTAATCGCGTCCAACAAATTGGAAATGTCAGTGCGGAGAGAGTCGAATGGTCTTTTGTGCTATTGCCAGGATTATTGAATTCTAGAGGGGTTTTTGGCTTGGAGGAATTCTGTTGTTGCTTCCGTGCCAAGAATTAAATTTATGACTATTAACTGCGCAACACGTGACTTTCACCACATTGATAAGTATCTGGCAAAGTACAGAATATAATATACGAATGAAATTTATATGAAAAATTAATATTGGAATTAATTTTCCACAAAAGTAAATGATCTTTCATGTTAAGTCATTTTGACGTGATCTAAAACTGTTTCTTGAGTAAAATTCATTTAGCTCTCTTTGATAACTAATTATCCTTATAAGCACAAATCGCTAAACAAATTCATTTTAATTTAATTATCTCAAAACATGTAATAACTTTGTGTTTTCTGCGAAGATATATAGCTTCAGGTAATTTTTTAAGTTATATAATAGCTAATTGTGCAATAAGAGCGCACGCGCAGCGGAGCGCGGAACTTCCCCGAGAGCAACAATGGCACTTTGCGCCCGAATTGCACACAAGATTTTTCCTACAATTTATTGTTTCATAATACAATCGTTAATTAAGGTAGGTAATCAATTACAAAATATTCTCAAAATTTTAATTGGTAATAATTACTGGAAATTTCATGCTATAACCCTACTAAAATCTAGACCGGTGAAAAGTAGGTATATACTTAAAATGATATCTACTACAAAAATACACCCAAAAAAATTATACCAAGCAATTTAAAAAACTTGTCGAAATGTCATTACAAATTAAGGAAAGTGTATAAAAATTATTTATTTTTACCAACTTGTAGCTAAGGGCCGCTTCCATAATATCACAGAAAAGTCTCCTGTATGTAAAGCTAAAGTCTGCTTCGGTTCCATATGATAAGAGAAACATTTTCGTAAAGTGACGTTTAAAAATCAATTATGGAGCACGTTGTAGTACTTAAAGGCGCCTTTTCGGTTTAAAGGAAACTTTAATACCATTATGCAACCGGCCGTAAGTCTGTACCATTTAATAACATACAGTGTGCGCCTAAAGTATGGAATAAATTCATTAAAACCGAAATAAAAACAATTGAAAAAAATCCTCGAACATGTCGATTTTCTTTGAAAAAAATGGACTTTTTGCATGACAGTCGATCTTCATCCATCATTTGTACTTGAGTAATGACGTCATCCATTGTTTTTTTTAATGACCACGCCCTATTTTTGTTCTTGATTTCATTATTCTCAATATTTCAGAGAGATCTTTTCATTGTCGATGTAACAGTATAAAAATGTTGCCGTGTTACATAAGACATTATTTGAGTAAATGACAATTGAAAGTGAAAAACGGCAAATCATGAAAAATAAAGCAAAAACGTGATCAGATTTCGTGCTCGAGGATTTCATTTCAATTTTTTTATTTTATTTCGGTATTACTAATTTAATCCATACTTTAGGCGCACACTGTATATGTTTGCTGATGATTAAATAACAATTGAAGTCAGTATAGTCTTGGGCCCTTTTTATAGAACAGACTGTATACTGTGTGTGTCTATTCAAAGTAGTAATGAATTTCACCCCACAATCTGTTGGTCTTAAAACGTCAATCTGTGGTAAACATATCGATCAGATAATCGGCAACAAAAATGCATCTATGTTCTTTGTATGACTTAGTACCTGTGCTTGGCTAAAAATGAAAGGCATCGTACACTCAAGTTTATTGTCCATGGCGAAAATGACGTCTTCCCAATGATATAAATTAATCGTACTTTATACATATCTAAAATTGTATATTATTGAACTATGCTAGTTTCCACTCAGATTAAATTTTCGAATATTTATAACCTCATAACGGTTTTTGCTAATTTTCTCAGTAATTTTGAAGTTTTGTGTATCGATTTTTTGTCTGATAATATTGGTGTATATTAATACATTTGGTAGCTCAATTAAAATGTATTGACCAATTTTGTTCAGTTTCTGAAATAAATGCATTTTAATATTTCGCAAGAAATCTATAAAATAATTAATTGAAGTTGTGTAAATTATTTTTCACATAAAGACAAATTATTGTTGCTAATACACGGAGAACTGGAAAGCATTAGTTTGCGGAGCGGCAAGGGTTTAAGTCATAAATTTAAATCTCTGCATTTGTCAAGACTATTGTTGCCATAAATATATGAACTTCTTGACTTTTCTACTTCATGGGAAACCATAAACCATAGGGAAAAAAATGTTTCTACTAAAGTTTGGAAAACTTTAACATTTGAATACTAATTTGAGTTAGAAAAAGTGGAATATTTCTTAACAAGTGTGTAATAGTATATTGTAATAAGAGTGCGGAAAGGGCTTCATTGCAAAACGAGTATGAAAGTTCATACGAGTTTTGCAATGGCCATTTCCGCACGAGTGTTACATACTATTTTTTCTACGAAAGTGTAGAAAACTAAAGATTAATGTAAATTTAATCATTAATTTAAAATAAATGTCATTGTCATTAATTTAAACGTCAGAAAATTTATAAATCGCTTGTCACCAAATCGAGACTCGAAATTTATTCATTAATACTGGAAGTAGAAGAATATCAATAATGGATTCCGATAGTGACGATATAACAAACACTCCGCCGGAACTTGCGGCCATTGCATCCACAGTTTCGTCCGATTTATTGCCTCAAAAATCAAAATAGAGGTATTGGAGTGCGGAAAGTGAGTGCGGAAAGTACTTTCTGCACTCCTTGTAACAAATACCAACTTTCAAGGTTAAATTTTATGACAGAAAACGTGTCTTTCAACACTTTCGTAGAAAATAGTATATTGTAATAAGAGTGCGGAAAGGGCTTCATTGCAAAACGAGTATGAAAGTTGGAGCACGAGCGCCAGCGAGTGCTCCATTCATACGAGTTTTGCAATGGCCATTTCCGCAAGAGTGTTACATACTATTTTTTCTACGAAAGTGTAGAACACTAAAGATTAATGTAAATTTAATCATTAATTTAAAATAAATGTCATTTTCATTAATTTAAACGTCAGAAAATTTATAAATCGCTTATCACCAAATCGAGACTCGAAATTTATACATTAATACTGGAAGTAGAAGAATATCAATAATGGATTCCGATAGTGACGATATAACAAACACTCCGCCGGAACTTGCGGCCATTGCATCCACAGTTTCGTCCGATTTATTGCCTCAAAAATCAAAAGAGAGGTATTGGAGTGCGGAAAGTGAGTGCGGAATGTACTTTCCGCACTCATATAAGTGCGGAAAGTACTTTCTGCACTCCTTGTAACAAATACCAACTTTCAAGGTTAAATTTTATGACAGAAAACGTGTCTTTCAACACTTTCGTAGAAAAATAATATTTCAACATTAAAATACTAATTTGAGTTAGGAAAAGTGGAATATTTCCTAACAAGTGCAGAATAGTATATTAAAATACCAGTTGCAGAAGGCATCTATTCAAGCATTGAAATATCGAAACGAGCTGCGTAGCAGCGAGTTGAGGAACAAATGAGTGATTGAAGGACCTTCTGCAACGAGTGTTGTATACTATTTTTTCTATTTTGCCGCATCATACTATTTTATAAATTAAAAAATTAAAATGTTAAATCTAGGGGATTTTGCGGTGGTTGGTGACATTTATGTGGCGTAAATTTATATGATAATTTACATGGTGTCGCTATAAATTCTCAAGACAAATCGCTTGTAACTTTTAATGTGTATAATAATTGTACTTTCACGGTAATAATTTAAATTAAACTTCGTTTTCACTAATTTGCTGTTCTCTGTCAAGTTTATTTTATGACGTATGTCAGTTGACAGTTCAACGTCAACCGTCAACGCCATCACTACCGACATCAATGCAGTAAATTTTACTAGTCTATTCTAGCACACCAACCAACGGCATGTTTTTAATCTCGGCTATCGCCTCGATCAAGAATCCCATGAATAGTAGGGGAAAAAATACATTTATTAACTTATTATATAACTAACTTATTGCACAAGTAGCTAAAATGTGCGCATACTTATAATCAAATAAATTTGTGTAAATGTCGATTTCATAATTGGGTCCTATGAATTAAAAGGATCATTTTGGACATATCAAAAAATAAAAATTGAGCATTGGGTTAAAAATTGTTTTTTTTTAAATTTAGCCATGTTTAACATGATATTGACAATTTTAAACCACCATTCGGTAGATTAATATCGTAGGTACCGTAAATAGGTTTTTCCACTCCCTGCATGGTAAGTACACTATTGTAACATTGATTTGGTGGAAGTAAGCCCCACTTACCGATAAACCTTTGGTTACTATGAGCAACGGGAAGTAAGTAATCACTTACCTCCCTCAGGGAAGTAAGTAATATAATTTCAATAGCGTTCTTTCTCTGGCACCAGTCTTTAAAACCCTAGGAAGGAACAGGCAGCATCTGCAGCTTCTTCAATGGCCACATCTTGTTTATTTTCATTGGAATTCATTGTACAACTGAACGAATGCAATTTCTGACATTCACACTTTGTTTGAAAAATAGTCATAGCAACCAAAGCCGTACTGACATTTTGTTCAAGTTGCGAAAATAAATTGATCAAACACAAACAATTAAACCAACTTCAGGAGTGGTAAAACAGTTATAAGCAATTCGAGAGGTAAGTTTTGACCAGTCTCGGTCTTTATTGCTAGCCCTCGCTGTCGCTCGGGCGCAAACCCGACCTCGACTGGTAAACGATACTTACCTCTCTTAATGCTTAAATAACTATTAATTCGCTTGGACAATAAACTTGAATCACCTGTTATGTATAGAGAACGTAAAAACAAGAACATAGAAAGTCAACTCAGATTTGAGAAAGTAAAATTTTCTAAATTGAAGGATAAATTACTCATATAAGTTGAAGACCGATGAAGGTTATATTACTATTGATATGCAGAAATTTAGTTTTACTTTAGCTTTTACTTTCGAAATACCTATCTAAAGGGGTGTTCTCACGTATCAAGTTTAATTGATCAATTGTAGTTGATCAACAAAAGCTGAATGAAAAGTATAGTTTAATGTTGATCAACTCTATTGAAACAAATTTACTCACTACAGTTGTCATTCAACTTTTGTTGATCAATTACAATCGATCAATTAAACTTGATTCCTGATAACGCGCCTTTAGTTGGCGATTAAATCGATCTAGCAATTCAGATCAACGATATTTGACACAATTAACTATTTTTTATTCGATTCCATTTTTTATAACATAGTATTTTTCATCGATTTTTCGATGAAAATCTGGATGAAAACGCCATCATTTTGTAAAAGGCCATGGTTGCTAGGTAACGGTATTTTTCTTCCTAAGCAGCAAAAATAAAAACAGTCAATGGTTGATTAATTTATGACATAACATGGCTCTGACCATAGAATAGTGAGACCATACAGTCGAAGATTTTATCTGTGGAAACAAATTTGAGAAATATGCCAGTAAAACATTCCTGGAGAGAGTTGGAATATTATTTTTTTGGCGGTGTGTTTCAAATCTTTGATATGCCCTTTCATAAACTTCTTTTGATTTTTGCGGAAGCAACTCTACCAAAACTTGATTTGTGGCGTCTCGCATCTCAGGAGGAGTACAGATTAACTCGTCTTCAGTCGACATTTTAAAATGGTTTAATATTTTCTTTGTTGATCGAACATCACACTGAGAACGTAATAAAACTTTCACGGCAATTTGATTGATTAATTAAAATAAAAAATTATGTATGATATACGGACGACAAACATATTTCGTTTTTCGTCCTTATAACATAAAATACTATTGTATATTATATTCCTATTACTATCCTTGTCGATGTTCGATTCGATAGTGCTGTCAAGATCTGGTAAAAATTCATCAAATATGTTTTCGAAATATGGTAATGAATTTTTAATCATCACAACAATCATACTAATGTGACAAACAATGCAAGTGACTGATATCAACTGTTTTTTGTGGGTGGCAATATTTGTCTTTCAACTTTCGAATTGCACATTTATTTTAGGTGAGATCTGCACTTACGTACAATATATGTCATATCTGTTGAAGATTGAATATCTGTATAAGATTAAATATGTATAAATAAAATTTCACGATTTCGCGATTAATCGAGCGGTTCATCCTTACATCAACACTCTGGGTAGTTTTTATATTTCACCTCTAAATCTTATAGGGTGTTGCAAGATTACAATATATCATGGTGTCATGGGAAAAGTAGCTCAAGACCAGTATCGTTGTGTGTTGGTCCCATTGAACTCAACAGGATGTTTGCAAAACAACGATATTGGGAGAAAGAAATAGAACTGAATATAAAGCATTTACTTAAAAGCTTTCACAGATTTTACATAAGAAGCTTGATTCCATTGAATTAAATAGGATGTTTCAAAAACAATGATATTGGGAGTATGAAATATAACTGACTACATACTCATAGTTAAATGGACCAATCACAATATTGAATTTTCCTTAGTCATTTCGTATTACAGCGCTTATTACTAATTACCTGGTTGTCATGGGGCATGTTTCGAATATATCGTTAGTTTGCGTATTTCGATGAGGTGTTAATAAAAATCAAGTTGCTGTGAATCATAATATTTTTACACAAAAGTCAAAATGACATAATATTTCTTGCATTCAGTATATAATAAGCGGTCAATATGAATCGATTTGGATCTGATGAGATTCATAAAATCGAAGAATCCGTCACATCCACAAAACCCATTAATACAGTGCGAACAGAATGTTATGTTATAAGACAATTTGATCACTTCTGTTCAGAATGAAATGATGATATAAAAGAAGAAAAGTTGGATGAAGAATTATGTAAAATTTTGGAAGACTGGGCTTACAACATGCGAACAGTTAATGGTGAAGATTATAAAGTAGGAGTATTGAAAACACTCTGGAATCTCACAGCTAAGCATATTCAACTTACTTATTACAATAAATTTAAAAGAGTTATAGATTCTTTTAAAACATTATATTTCAAAATGCAAGAGATGCTCGCAAATCAAAGATTTTACAACGCAATTTGGAAAAAGGAAAACGCAGTTCGTCGGCTTTAATCCATGAAGAACAAACAAGAATTATAAACTATTTTAATGGAAATACACCCGATGGTCTACAGCGAAAGTTTGACCATATTGCGTCTGTTGAACTTGCGTGGTGAGGAGGAGAAGCAAGTGCTTGCTTGACAGAATATTTCAAAGAAGAAATAAACAATTACGGTTTGCCAATAGGTTGGATGGAAGACAAAACAATTTTATCCAAAAAAGGACACGGAGGTGATAAGAAAATTGCAGATAGTAAATGGATTACCCCAAATTCAAACAATATTTCTTTCAGTAAATAAAGATTGGGAAAATCATAAAAATAGCTATTGGTATAAAAACACGCCCTTAGGATACAATCAGATTAGTAAATCGACAAAATACCAGACTTGTAAACATAACAAATCATTCTATCAGATCAGTTAGTCGGTTATCAAGTACGGGTATTAACGCTGAAGAAATTATAAAAATAACTGGACTCGACAATATTGCTTCATTTCAACCTTATTTGATTGAGTGAAAATCATCATAAAAATCTTATTTCAAATTTAAGAAGTGAATCAAGGGAATCGGAAATTCAAAATTCTTCTATCAATAATTCTTCGTCAGTTTCTCTTGATTCATCTAATAATAATAATAATTCCAGTGGCTCAGTAATCTATAATAATTGTACTTTTAATATTACATACCATAAATAAATCAAGTTCTTATAAGTCATAAGTATGAATTTAATTTAATTAAGGTGTTAATAAAAATCAAGTTGCCGTGAATCATATGTATACACGAAAGTCAAATTGACAAAATAATTCTTGCATTTGCATTTATTATTCGGAATATAGTCATTCGAATATAACTCTAGCATCAAAAATAATCTGAATATAGCGACTACTGCTCAATGTGTTCCCTAAAATACTGAGAAATAGTATTTCTCAGAACACATTTCGCATACGTCAGCTATATTGGATTATATTTGACGCTCTTGTTATATTACTTCTGAATATCTATATATAAAATTTCTTGATTTCGCGATTAATCGAGTGGTTCATCCTTACATGAACACTCTGGGTAGTTTTTATATTTCACCTCTAAATCTTATAGGGTGTTGCAAGATTGCAATAAATCATGGTGAAAAGTAGCTCAAGATCAGTATCGTTGTGCGTTGGTCCCATTGAATTCAACAGGATGTTTGCAAAACAACGATATTGGGAGAAAGAAATAGAACTGAATATAAAGCATTTACTTAAGAAGTTTTCACAGATTTTAAAACAATGATATTGGGAGAAGAACTGAATATCTAGCAATTACTTAAGAAGCTTTCACATAGTTGAAAAGTAAAATACCTACCATAATAACCCAACTGAGAAGGATTTTGACTGAACCGAAAGCGAGATGACAACAAAATACAAAGTCACATAACGTAATTATAAAACCATATAATATGTAGTGTCGTGACTATCAAGTGCTGAAATTTCACCGACCTGGATATACTCATAGAAAGGTTATATCTATTTCGATGGCTTTTCTATTAGATTTTTAAGAAATAGAGACAATAATTTCATCTATGCATGTAATAAGTAGTTGAATTGGTTCGAATTCTCTATTTTTTCTAAACTGGCGTTCACGTCATCAAATAGCTGTGTGAGGAGGTTTTTTCGTACCAACGTGATTGCTTTCGAGAATATGCATAACAATTGTTTCTGAGGATAATTTGTTACATAACACTAATCACCTGTGGTTATAAATAGGTAATCGGTGTATTAACCGCGGACAAAATTTTCGCCTGCCAATCATGTAATAAATCATGTTATGTTGGCGGCAGTGACAATTTTTCGGCGACGATGCCACATCTTTTTCACTAACACATGATCATACATGTGTGTATAACAAAACTTCTTTGACGTTTAACTTGTTACATTTGATCGATTATTACCATGCATATTTTGCCATTGTAGATGTTAAACCATAACCACAAGATTGATATCTGTACGTTAAACGGCAGAGAAGTCGACGAATTTGATACGAACCGCGCACTGTCGCACAAGATTGCACGGGCGCAACAGCTGATTGCAGCCATTTTTAAATACCTAGGACAGCTGGCAACCTTGTAAAATTGTGTCATCATTATTATGATTATCATTTTGATAATGTGAACGCCAGTTTAGAAAAACTAGAGTATAACAAGAAATATTTGAAACCGTTATCGAGTAAATAAATTTTGAATTTCTTGAGATATGGAGCCGAAGGAGAATGCTGGATACTACAGAATTGGTCACAATATCAAATTTAACTAGAATACATGAATAGCTGTCAACGGGCCAATGGGTGCCAGCGTTTGCATCGCACTGCCTAATGACCACCACTCAACGCCATTGCGTCAAGGTGATGAATATCTTTGTGAAAACCTACGGTATATTACCTTTTCTCAAATTTGTTTTAGTGATCTTACAATATTTGTACTGTAATATGTATTATATCTCAGTGCTGGTGTAAGCAACGAGTTCGCGGAAGCGTGTTATGGTATTTTCGGTGAGATTTTATCGAATTGAGCAGTAATAAACTTTTTGTTTAATTGTATCATCGTTACTTACAGGAGTATTTCAGTGAGAGATTAAAGCGTGAATTTTTATACCTCTAATCCTACGGCAATTCTCTCATTCCTCTAGAGCCGCGAACATTACTTACAGTTCCTCAGTTTTCGCAGGTAACGACCCGTAACAACTAAATTGGAATCTTGATTAAGCGTTTTTTTGCTCTCTATTAAATACAGGTTTTCTCCGCATGTAAATGATGATTTAGTGCCTTTTTCGAATGTAATTCGTCGCAACTTATTAAGCTTGCGCGCGTAGTAGAGTGGAAAACTCGAGGCGACGTGTCACGAAGAGTGGAAATTCGCTATTAGGGAAAGCGTATGCTGCACGGTTCTGTCTGTATCAGTTCGGTTCTCGGAAATCGTATGTTCCCGTTGAGTACGGCACATTTATTTAGACAAACGGAGCATTTATACAGTCGCGTTTATTTTCAGAGCACTAATCTCCTCCTCTCAGCGACTCCAGGTCGCTTTTTTACAGGCAACGCGCCTCTCTTCGGTGAATTAATTCTCCTACGATGCAATTAATTATATCCTGGGCAGATTTATGAGGCGAGCACCAGGTCCTTGGTTTCGGGCTTTGAAATTAGCCGACGGATATGGCGAAAACTCGCTCACTAGGAAGATGCTTTCCTGCGGCGTCGGCGTCGCCTCCTTCGACGCTCGCTCGCAATCGATAGTCGGGCGCATCGAAGCACGCCTTTTTAAATCCACCCACCCGAGCCGGGGAATAAATCACTCTGCCCCTCGGGACGTGGAGGTCCAATTACCAAGGATTCGCTCCCCCCAAACCCCGTCGACGGTTCGACGCCATTTTGTTACACAAAAATTCCCGATTCGCGTAAAGATGAACGACAACGAATATGACAGGCTCCCAATCAATCATGATTATTCCAAATAGTATTGCCAAATTTCTAAACAATAACAATTATTATTATTATTCATCAAAACACATAATGTAATGAAGTTTTACTTTTATTTTGGAGACTAGAGCATCTATTATTTAACTGTGTGTTTTGGTGTTTAGTCTCGACCAGCGATACTTCGAGAATCCAGGTGTATACGACTAAATAGAAATATATTTCATGCGAATGGTTAAATTAATATAAAATGTTTAGTTCAGATATTACACTGCATCTTGGTATCACATAAATATTACATTAGTAGCTTGACGACACCGGCGGTCATCACCTCTAAACACGCTCCCAATTACAATTACCAGAAGCGTCAGTACCAAATTAGACGAACAATAGTCGGTCTGCGGCCGTCAAAGGAGCGGCTCCCTACTGAAATTAGACATCGCCGAGGACGTGTCGTCGAGTTTTCCACTCTCCAAAGAGGGAGAGACAAGCTTAGAGGCTGCCGTAGAAGCGTGCTCCGGTCAAATCGGGCTTTCTGCAGCGGCCACTGAATGTCATCTTTAGCGCAAAAACGTGCCGAATTGGGCAATAATAGTAAATCGTTCGTCGAATGACGAATACTCGCCTGAAAATAGTCATAACCGTTTTTAGAGAGCCCTGGGAATTTCGTTGCATAGCAGGCTTTCTGTTCCACTGGTGACCACCGTGATGCTCTTCAAAGCCTTAAAAATATAGAAGAAATCTCTACGTTTCAGTTAAGGAGGTGATTAGAACCGTATGCCAGAGCGTAATGAATATTTTCCCCCTAAAAGTACTAATTGGTATTGATCAATACAGTATCTAACATGTGCAGTATATCAAGCAGACGAGTTTAGCAATATATGGAAATCCCAGACATATAAATGACAGAATAATGATAGATAATTGATTGATTATATAGAATTGTAAAAATTCTTACATTCAAGTTGAATCATCAACAAATATATTTTACTCGTATGGTTGGTTTTAGATAGATTGGTTCACATATCGATAGGTGTTTGGCAAAGTAACGAAAGTATATATTGTTTTAGAAAACGTATTTTAATAACGTTAACGTAGCTCTTAGTATCGCAGCAGGCTCCTTTACAGCAGCAGGCTTTTACTGCCAAATGTACTTCCAAAACGTAAGTGTAGAAATTATTATTGAGAAAAACTAATGTAAATGCCATATGTGGAATTTGTTACTTTCGTTACTCTGCTAAATACGTATCGATACATCGAACAAAATAAATAAAATGTCGTCACAATAAAACTGAAATGAAACACCATACGTACAAAATAAAATTTGCCTAATTTTTAAGGCCGGTTTGTAACACAGTATAAGTCGTCAAAGATTTTAGCTCTGAAGGCAGCGAAGTTAAATATAAATTTAGTTTTCTGGGCCTAAATATGTCTATGATGAATATTGTAAACATAACCATATGCTTTTATTGTCACATTTCCAGACATATTTTGTGTATAGCAATTTTGTTACTAGGAGAGACTAGAAGACTATTTTGTATCCATCAACTTTACCCCATACGCAAATTTTCAAGCGGTATATCGTTAACGAGATAATTGCGAAGAATTATACAAGTTCGCAGTTTGGGGGGTGTTTTTTCAATATTCAGGGATGAAGCCCTGAAGGGAGGGGAAACTCATGAAACTCATCAAATGTCCACCAGTTTCCCGAAATTTAGATTAGATTTAGATTCAATTTAAATCTTACCAACTATAGACTGGCTGATGGGGCGATCTGGATATTGCGCATTCAACAAATCGCATACTTCCTGCTGAGTTCTTATCCCTACATCCGAAGACAAATATTAAAATTTAATTTTTTCGTGTGACAGTTAAATGTGCCAATATGCTTAAATTGCAATAAGAGTTTTGTACCGCTTAGGCTAATAGCAGACCGCTTATAATAGCGCGCAGTGTTATTGTTTGATTCATCCTCAACCACTTTAAAATTCTAAATCTGATGACCCGTTTCCTTTATTTTTCATGATTTGCCGTTTTTCACTTTCAATTGTCATTTACTCGAAAAATATCTTATGTAACATGGCAACATTTTTATACTGTCACTTCGACAATGTAAAAATCTCTCAAAATCTAGTAAAAAATAGCAGTTATTATTAAAAAAAATAATGGATGACGTCATTATTCAAAAACAAATGATGGTTGAAAATCGTCATGCAAAATGTGTATTTTTATCAAAGAAAATCCACGTGTTCGAGGATTTTTTCACACTGTATAATTATTTCCGCCAAAACGGCTTTTTTATGCTAATATGACTGGACTTGTATACAGGGTGTCTTAAATAGAGTAGGATTACATGGGTATCTTTCTAATTTTGAAAGCTAGAGATCTGGTTAAATGGGCAATGTCATGCAGTTTTGTATGCTGGTTCAGATTATGTTAAAAAAATTCAAAAGTCCGAGCAGTTTAGAAATTATTCTGAAAAAACTAAAAATTGTGATTTTCTAAAAACAACGATATTTCCATATTTATTAAAGGTGCGGAAATAAGTTTAAGATAAAAGTTACTTGGTTCGATCGCACAAACTTAAGAATCAAGTGAAAACAAAAATCAAGCTGGCGGTTTCCGAGATATAAATAGCAACTTTCTTATTTTAAATGGCCGCCATATTTGATTACGGCGGCCAAATCGAATTTTTTTCTGTTTTAAAATAAAAGTAACTTTTATTTTAAACTTTTTTCCGCATCCTTAATAATTATGAATATATCGGAGTTTTTAGAAAATCGCGATTTTTAGTTATTTTAAAATAACTTGTAAACTGCCCGGAATTTTGAAAATTTTCAACATAATCTGAACCAGCATATAAAACTGCACAATATTGCCCATTTTACCATATCTCTAGTTTAAAGAATAATAAAGATACCCATGCAATCCAACTCTATTTAGGACACCCTGTATATGTTACAGTAAATGTAGCTGTGATGGGGAACTCTATTCGGCCAGTACCTGCAAAAGCATATATTTAAAATAAAAGTAAAGGAAGACATTAATTACATTCATTTTTATTTCATTCCTTTTATTGTTTTTAAATATTTCTTACAATTCAAAATATAATATAAAAATAATGATGGTTATTAAGACACGAGTACGAGAATTACGAAACTAGCCATGACGAGTTTCGTAACGAATAAGAGTGTCTTAATAACTATTAAATGCGAGTTGCATACATTATTTTTTCTACGACAAAGCATGAAAAGTGGTAATTGTCAAAATTTATTAAAAGTAAATAGACAACACAATAATTTTAATATATTTAGCAATATTGAAGCATAATTGAACACAGAATAAAAATTAAATATTAAAATTGGCAACTGTCAAAATTCATTAAACTTATATAATATTATATTGAAATAAAACAATATTTTAAAATAATTATGTTTTTTAAATAATATTGGTGCAATATTGGTGGATGTCGATGGCAATGTAGATGTTTATGGAGCTGAAATATTTATTGAATTGTTGATTTGGTTGTACTCACTCGAATTCAAAATTAGATTGCCTATGTTTAATTTATTTTAAATTGATACATCAATGTAATTTTCGGCTACTGCCGTGGATTTCCATCCGCGTGACTTTTTAATGACGTTTTTAAATAAACTTGTAACTTAATGAAAAATTTGTATATCACTATCATTTAGGTACAGGTAGCGAATGTTTAATATATCAATTAAAGTGTAGGAGTAGAAAAAATGATTATTTGCTACTGATAAAACAAATGAAGTGGTTTTTTTATAGGCAGAATATTTATGCAAATTGTAATTTAATTGCAGTATTAAATTTGCAACCAGAATGTCTACGACAATTATACCAGAAGTTTAAAAAAAGTTTTATAGTAATTAAGTTTATACTAAATTTAAAGCACTTATTTAAGTTATGGAATAAGGTGTTATAGAAAACATAAAAAATCAATAAACTGTAAACTTTACAGATTAAACTAAGATATGCTAACTATGCAACTAATGTGCAATCAAAATATCAGAAAAGTTAAATGTCTAGAATATTTAATAAAAACACCAAAATTGTTAATAAAGTTAAAAGATTGCAACACATTTAGAAAAATTAACGATGTGAAAACGAGAATATTTTTAATGAAATTTTACAATATTTCAACTCGGTATCTAAATATACAAATAGTTAAACTAAACTTCAAAATTTTTAATCAAATACGGTAAATTAATAAATTAATCATAATAAGATAATATAGAAATAAATCTAGAATTCAGAAATTTCCAAACGGTTATATGGAGGGTTATTGAAATTTGTTATTGAATTTTGTACCCTTAAGTTGTCGCGTTTTTTTTTCAGGAAGCTCTTTGCCAAGAGCAAAAGAGTTTTAAAAATCACAATTATTTTGAGATAAATTATCATCACTCACTTCTATGAATACACATTCGTAAACAAAATTAAACGTTAAGAAAAACCTAAAAATTAAGAATCAATTAAAATAAAATTGTAATTGCTGCTTAGCAGATCAAGGAGATCTTCCCGAGTCAAGAAAACGACTCCCAGATCCATAGTCCCGGCGGTTCTCGAGATATCCCCAGTTTTTCACAAATAGTAAAAATCCAACAAATTTTCTATTTTAAGGTCGATTTTGATGTCAGCCTCGGTCTAATCTGCTTTCCGTTAGATTCATACAAATTAGATTTGACTAGGACGCTCTTACGCTTTAAACAAGATCAATATTGATAGATTAGCAATGATTTTAAATTTGCGAAATTTCCAGTTATTTCGTGTTTTTTGTTATTTCGATGAATTTCCATATCCAGGACGTCTCTGCAGATATTGCCGCGATTTGGACACTGCAGAGGTATGTAAAATGTGATGAAATGGAAAAAGTTCAAGCATGTTGTGATTATTTATAAAATTTTGTAACTAGTTCTCTAATTATATAGAATTATGTCAATGTAATTCTTAAAATAATAAAAATAAATCGCGGAACACTAATCGGGCGTCCGTTTGACTTAATTAATGTGCTAAAATGATTGGCGAGTAAATTTGTTTCTAAAAATTTAAATTATTATTAATTAATATTAATAGTTTATAGATGGTGGCGGCGCCGGGTCAAGAAATTTTGTTTGTTATTCATACACGATAAAATAAGTGTTGAGTGTAGAAATGTAGCGTAATATATTTGGCTGGAAGAAGGGGGGGATAACGTAATAAAAATTTCACGGCAATTTGTTTTTTTTTTATTTTGTAGTTTATAAAGTTCTTGCAAACGAATAAAAAATTATATATGATATAATATCGATATAATATAATATCGGACGACAAACATATGTCGGACTCATTGCTGTTGCTTGACTCGGCGTTGCCTCGTCCAGCAATTTCCAGCAAATCGTCCGTAATATTTCGTTTTTCGTCCTTACAACATAAAATACTATATTGGCCAATTATTATAAATTTTAACAGTACCTACATTTGATAAAATCTTAATATGTATTCCAGGCATAGTTGCACCAACGCTGGTGTAATATTTAATTAGGTTTTGAAGCCTAATCTATTCTTTGCTTGATAGGGCGTTTTCATGCGTTTACCATCATTGTTTCCAAGGATTATTGAATTTAGTGCAACGTGAACATCGAATGTTTTAATTATTTTATGAAAATAGATAAATGTTTCACATTCGTATCATAACTTCATAGTCCGATACTCAATGTGTTATGACGATTTATCCATTTCAGACATATCGTAATAACGATATTACGATTCTTGTATCGTAAATAACTATTACCTACATATTTCAATTTGGTCCGTATATTTCTTTTACATTTTGCAAAAATTGCTTATCATTAGTGGCTGTCCGTGGTAAAATAAAGCAAGTTGCTGTAAGTTATAACTTACATTTTTTGTATGTTTGTACTTAATTCTACGAGCGTTCCTCGTAGAAAACGAGAATTTTCTGATTGAAGCTGTCAATTTCTGATATAAACTTATTTTCATCGGAAAGCACCGATATGGTTTTAAATGTTCTTGGTGCACTGAATTTCAACAGAAGGGTTAAAAGGGGTATTAAGTTGACAAACTTCGTCGGCCTCTGGTATTGGGAACTTGGTTTCCAATTCCGTTTCTTTTAAATTATTTTGTATGAGCACCTTCAGCACGTAACTAACCTAACCTATTTCCCAATTCAATTCTCTACATTTAAATTTAGATGTATGTGTGGTTACCACTTGAATCAAACATGGTGAATCAAAAGGTAAATAAAACATTTAATTTCGAGTTCACGAGTTTATAGAAAAACTCTACAATTGTTTCGGCCTCTCGACCATTCTCAAGACAATTCTTCAGTCTAATTTGTACTCTTGAGAATAGTCGAAAGTCCGAAACAATTGTTGAGTTTATCTATAAATTCGTAAAACTATAAACAATTGTTTCGGCCTCTCGACCATCCTCAAGGCCATTCTTCAGTCTAATTTGTACTCTTGAGAATGGTCGAGAGACCGAAAGAATTGTTGAGTTTATCTATAAATTCGTAAAACTTTAAACAAGTGTTTTATTTATTTTCACATTTTTTTTCATTCCTAGTGTTCGCGAGAAATGCGCTGGTTTCATGACGTGGCAATGCGAACTGCTCTCAGGAAAGATACACTGTTACATAAACATTAGTTTATATTTATTGTTAAGTTAAGTGATTTATAAGTGAAAGCGGCTCGTCTTCAACGTATGCATTTCTACTCTATCTTATCTATCTCTTTTTAACGTGCACATTTATATTTATTTCTTTCCCTAAATGTGTAACTGGCGAAGGATGTTTAGTGTTCGTCGGAGCCTGAATTGCCTCAGTTGTCGAGGCATTCCGGAATAAATGTTGAATTGTGTTAAGAGTGTGTATGTTGATTATATCTTTGTATTAAGTGTGTGTAAATACAGAGTATACAAAGAGATTTTAGATTATATATGAGTTATTTACATGACAATTATATTATTAAATAGAGGACGTCCCTGAAGATCATCCTATACTGAAAATAGAAGCCGCAAGTCGTAATATTTTGGTCCTTCGAACCGGATAGTGCAATTGTGTTACCGGATAGTGTAAATTAGTTGGTGAAGAATCAATATGGCACGTAACAGAAAACAGAAGGCGAAATGTGTCCACCTAATTCACCAAGGTGAAACTACCCTAAGACGGTCATGGCTGGCTTTGATATCTACCTGGAGAATTACCCTGTGGATCCCGATGACTTGGCCATGTGCCAGCTCAGTATTGAGCAGGTACGCTCCGGTGAATAGCGAGATTGAAGAGATCGACTTCGCTCAGGAGGAAGACCTATTGGAGTTTGAAGGCATGTACTACTATGTGATGTCCGTTGCCGACTTCATCCAGAAGCGAAGCGATAGCGGATAGCAAACTACCCTACAAAATTTCACAATTTGTCAATTTTGAATTATATTTTTTTATATATATTTTATATATTTTTTTTTGAACTTATATTTTTAAAATTTCAAATATGCGGCGATGATTGTGCAAAATTTCAGCATTCAAATCACACTCTTTCTATTTGAATTTTTCTAAACATTATCAATTGTCATTAATATTTGTGTCATCAACAGGGTGGATGTCCGAACCAGTGCACACAAAAATTTAATTTAAATATTTATATTGCAATATATTTCTGTGCTTCCTATACATATGCAAAATAAAATTTAGAAAAAATAGCACAATACAAGACAGATCAGTGCGAATAGATTGCATATTTTGTGTAGTTTCTAGGTAGTACTACTTGAATGTAGTATTGTGGTTGTTTGAGAATTTAAGAATGGATGTTTGTCGGCCATTTTGAGTGCGCCTAGGTCTGCAACAAACAAATGATAATGGGCGGCTCGGAATTCCTCCACGGACGCAAGACTATCCGGTTCTTGAAATGCTATTATCACCACGTTTATTTTATTGTTATTAATAGGGGCGACCATATTGGGTGCTAGACAGCCGCTTCGATAGGCGTTTTAGTCACCTGATTAGTGCGCTTAAATCGGACTCTCATGTAATTTTCATTAAATACAGTTCGCTGAATAATAAAACTTAACAATTCCGTTTTATGTGCGCCGTCCACTTTTATGTATACACACTTGTTTTACAATCGCTTTGATGTTCCTTCGATGCGAATCGATTTGGAATTCCTCTCGCTTCGGCCCCTTTTTTCCTCTCCTCAGGCCCGAGCTCCCAAGGAGCGTTAGACCGGCCTTTTGATCTTCCTCTGCCTTAACGAACACCCCGCGTAATTCGATTTAATTGCCTTGCGGCGTTTCTTCAACTTCTTTCACTTCTTCAGTTTCTCCAACTTATTCTCCTCCCTTGCACATTTTTCTCTAATGGTTGGTTTCTTTGTTGCAGGTCTGGTTCCAGAACGCGCGGGCGAAGTGGAGGAGGATGATGCTGAAGCAGGAGGGCAAAACAGGGGACAAGTGCTCAGGGTCGGACGGACTCAGCGACCTGGACCTGTACCCGGGTCCAGGGTCGATGGGGGGCAGCATCCAATCCCTGAACCCCCATAGTCCCCCCTTCATGCTGCCACCGGGCAGCCCCTCGTCGCTGGACTGTTCGTGAGCGACGGACACGTACTTAAAAAGTTCCAATTTTTAGTAATAAATTTAAAACATAATATATTAAACGTAATGATGGATGTAAATACGGACGGAATTGTGGCGCACACTGAAACGTGGCTAAAATACGATGTTGGCGGCAGCCTGCGGGCGTTTACTTTGTGATTTTAATGATTTTTTGGGCTAGTTTCAAAAAATTACGTGTACTACAGTAATATATAACTTGTTTTATAATTTAAACCTGATTTTTGTAAATAGCACGTATCCATCCATTGGATTCTGTAGGGTCGCCTGCTTCCATCCATTGGATGCATGTGTACCTGTAAATAAAACGGGGCACAATTTCCTATACTAAAGGTGCAAAAGAAGAGTAAATATTTGTTTTTCGTGCCCCGCAATCACTTCCTTATTATTATTATTTTGATTAGTTAATTAAATGTACAATTATGTCACACATTTATATCGTGCACGAGTATAAAAAAGTATATTATATATTTTTGTACATGTACAAGGTTTCCTCTCAGTACAATATGATCTGAACGTATCGATTATACTAAAAAGTACACAATTTGAATGTTCCTATTAATTTTTGCGCGTCGTACAATTACCTGATTTCAACTTTTCGTTTTTAATTTAATCCAGAGCTATCCTTGTATATGTACCTGAAATTTGTTCCTATTTCGTAATTAATAATTTAAACAAAAAATATCAATTTTTATTTAAGCAGCACATTGTATTTTGTAAGTTTTGCAAGCGTAGAGCTCCATGCTTCTCGGCTCCAGTTAGGGCGGGCCAAAGCGCTCATCCCGACACAATGGAAATGATAAGGATGGAGTGTGCAGAGACGATGTCATTGTCTTCCTATAATCGCCAAACGAGTTTTTATTGTTTCAGAATTCAAAATGGTGCACATTCTGATATATGAGTTTCGCGGGCGCACTTTCCACGGGCATTTTTTTTTAATTAATTAATTATTTTATTTATTCGAGACCCTGAGGCGCGGGGGAGGTGCGCCCAGCCACATCTGTACATACCGGTAAATTTGTAGTAGTTTTTTTTATTGTACGTTAGCGCTACCTCAATTTTTTTGTTTTGTAAATACAAGGTGGTAGCATATTCCTATTAATAAATAATGATTTTGAATATTTTACTCCATCGTTTTTTTAATTTCAATTATATATTAACCCATAAATAGCATATCTACACGTTATTTTGATGGATGTATTTGATTTATACCGTCCAGCCGTTGATTCCAGCAGCGGGGAAAAAAGCGGTCGTAACTTACAACTCTCCACTGAAACCGGATAAATCAGCATTGTAAAGTGTACGGCCGTTGTTCATCTCGCGTCCGCCGCTCTCCTCAATCGCAAAAGAACGACGCCCCGAAGTTCTTGAAAAGCAAAACATCCACCGATTCCTGTGCCGGTCTAATTTGCAACCGTAACAAATTGCTGGCAATTAAGCTGGACCAGATCTGTCGCGGACTCAATCCTTTACTTTTAATTGAATTAGACCGATGCAGCTCTCGCTAAATGGACCGAGCGACAAGTACATATCTTATCTGAGCTTCCTCTCGTCCTTACTTTTTTGTTTGGGGTGCCCTCGGAATTCCACACAAAAACAATTATGCGTGCGTATCCTGTGTGAGTGGTGGAAAAAGAAGAGGACTGGTGCAAAAAGACGGGAGCGATACCATTAAGGTAATTGATCCGAACGTGTCCGGGTGATTTTATGGCGAGCGCGTTTGATTTTTTTCCTTCCTGTAGGGACTGCGGCGTGGAGCGATTTGATTGCTGCTATAAAGATTTTAATGGTAAGTCGGCGACATTGTAAAATGTTTTGTTTTTCTTCCAGGCAAGGATGTGCCAAAATTCCAGCACGAACTCTGTTTATATACACCAGAAAAATGTATTCGTATTTGATTCAAAGAAAACTGTAGGAGATTGTATAATATTTCTAAAAAAGCCTGTTAATTTGCATGGACAGTGTATGCATAATATATATATATATTTTACTAATTTCAACATTTACATCCTGATTAGGCCCGGTATTACATTGTAAGATACTTATTTTATATTTTTTAAATATCACTTAATACCATTAAATACAATGAAGTGCGAGAGAAGCATATGAGCGTCACCTCTTACTGAATACAATTATTACACAAATTTCATCGTCTCTGATGCGTTTTACCGTATAAGTATACAGGGGGATTCGTCTCACAACAGGCAGCCTTAACCTCCTCAGGTCCACCGCTAAATTGATTAAAAAATCTTTATAGTAAATGAGGCAACTTATTATTTTGGGTCCAAGTTACACCCTCCAGAAGGATTTTTTAATTTTTGTTTTCAATTTTTGGAAAAAACTAAAGTATCACTAATGATACCTTAAGCACAAGAAAAAAAAATCATATTGAACTTATATTTTATTGGCGAAATTGCGCAAAACAGTTTCGATCAACCCTGCAGCATATTTCGACATTACAATGTCCACTTTTTATAACTGTTTTCGTTGGTGCAAAGTGATACTTTCTAAAATTGTTGTCATTATGTCAATATGTTAATCATTACCTCTACAGACAATATCTTTCAACCGAGGTGGTAATCGTTAGTTGATGTACTCGAAACAGCTTCCAGTTCACTAGTCAATTTTTGGAAAAAACTAAAGTATCACTAATGATACTTTGGGCCTTAAGCACAACAAAAAAAAATCATATTGAACTTATATTTTATTGGTGAAATTGCGCAAAACAGTTTCGGTCAACGCTGCAGCATAAAAAACCTTACAAAATGAGCACTTGGCAAAAGTTAGTTTCTTGCAGCCCGGATAGCGACATTTATATCGTGATTTTTGTTGATGTTTCATGAACTGCGGAAGATGTTTGTTCTCTTTCTTTAGAATTCTTTTCTCGGGAATTGCCTCTACCTTTCTGCGCTTTTTACTGGTCTGTCCTGTTTCCTCATCCTCACTGTCACTCGAATCTGAATTTTGCGGGTTTGCAGCAAGTCCTGACGACAAAAGTGCTTTCGCAATTGAAATGTTAAAATCAAGGTAATCCAGTTTTTCTTTTTTTGGAACAGTTGTAGCATCAGCAACTTTTCGATATTTTAGCCAGGCGACCGCTGCACTAAAGTTTGCAAAATGGTAAATTGCACGAATGGTCCATTTCTTAGTACGACTCTTCATTCGGTAGTTTGAAATAACTCGATCAAGCAAATCAATGCCTCCCATGTTTTCATTGTACGATTTTACAAGAGATGGACGATTTATTCCAATGTATTTGATGTCAACTTTTCACCTGCGCTTGCACAATGCCACAGGTTCAGTTTCAAATTCCGAAGACCCGATATGAACTGGCTTGGAGTCGTATCATTTAACCAAAGCTATTTTATTATCCTCAGTAACAAACATATCTTGGGAACCACGGCCTGATATTTTCATTTGATTATCTGTTCTGAAACTCACCACTTTTGGGATTCGATTTTTCATGAGAGTGCCAGTGAGAGTAATCCCTCGAGCGAGAAGCGTTTCTACTAATTGTATTGACGTAAAAAATCTATCAGTAAAGACGGATCCTCCAACTGGTAAAGTATCCGCAAGTCTGAGAACCACCCTTCCTCCAACATCTAATTTATCGGGAGTAGGTACCAAGCAGGATTCCGTTGTTTTTCCCTTTCCTTTATACATGAGGAAGTGCAATGGAATTCCCTTTGCCGTCGTCATCACAAAATTCTTGAGACCAACAGGATGTGGTTTTCTACGAACAAATTCTCTCATTCTTACTTTACCCATTTGTTCATCCACTGATATTTCATTTGTCCTTTCATTCTGTAGAGACGCTTTTTGATTTTGGTCTTACATTGGCCTTATTTTCCAAAATCTATTATTTTCTCGGGCTACTGTCGATACAGCATTGTCATCTACTATTTTTAAACGAGTTCCAAGCGCAAAAACTGATTTCTGGAAATGTTTTCACAAATAATTGGTACTCTGGTATCCATTTGCCAGTACATCCTGATTCGAGGTAGGTTGTAGATGCCAATTAACATGCTGCATGCAAAGAAAACTTTCAGCTTTGCTGCAGAAATATCTAAAGACTTTCCGGTTTTATTTACTTCGTTCATGTTGGTCACAAGGGCCATGGATTCAATGAAATCATCTTCGAGATATCTGCTGAAATAACTTATGGGATCCGGAATGTTTTAGGCAAAAGTTCAGCACGAACCGATGGTGAATGTTTCACAACAATTCTAGCTACAAAAGAACTTCGCTTCCATTTCCTTTTTTTCCCTTTGGTAGCAAGTGAACCAAAGGTCGCTCGTCATCCGAAGAATAGACTGTACCTCCAATTTGCTTCTCTGCTTCATTTTCTTCGCCCCTTCCTGTGGTACTGTTACTGTCGTCATCAGTTTCAGCCGTTTGCTCTGGCACATCTTCCTCCATTTTACCAATTTCGTCTTCATTTTCACTGTCATCATCAGATAGTATATCACCATCAAGATCAGAGTCATCGAAGTTCCAATTATCAACGATCTCCTGGAGTTCTTTCTCAGAGAGAACTAAAAAACGGATAATAGACAATTGTATTGGACATTGGGTAAGGCCCGAAGTATCACCAAAGATACTTCGAGTAGATAGGCCAATAGGTTTTGTAAACTAAAACTTTTCGTTAAATGTTGTTGTTGAGAATTATTTTTCGTCTTGGGACGAAATGGACTGCAATTCATATGAGTGGAAAATGACATTCCATGCGAGTTGTACACTATACTTCTTTTACGACTACAGCATTTATTATTTTGGATTTGAGGATCTGAATGTGTCTTATAATATATTAATGATTATGATTGTGAAATGTCAAATTACTACAATTGTTAAAGATCATTTTTGGCGAATTTGCAGATTTGTTTTTGAATCGTTACATTACCAGTGAGGCCTTACACCAAAAGGTAGATAGGCAAAGAGATATATTTTGTTGATAGGATAAGAGATATATTTTATTAAAATATATAAATAAAATACAGTACCAGCATTTCGTGTGTACTCAATCCTCGCAGTAGATGGAAGATTTGAATCTTTGACTGATTATATGCTGTTATATATTTTTCTTTCGATAATTCTGGTATCTAATTTTCAAACTGTGAAGTTTGATTTAATTTCTAGTAGATTGTGTACTACTTTTCATTATATACTAGTTGCCATGCCAACTAATGCAGAATATAGCTATTGTGTACGGGCTGATATTGCAGCTATAACGAAATGAACAAGATAAAAACAGTCAGAATGTACTACATTTAATGACTGATAAATAAATCACAGTAGGTGCATTGTTCTAGTCATAGAAAAATAACTTGTAATTTTATTACAAGTACGTAATACGTAATAAAGTTTTTTTCGGACGAATCGTTGCTGATCCAGGATGACGCGGACCCGAGTCTGGAATAGCAGATAAGTCCAAAGAAACTTAAAAGTACGCGTAATAAACAAAATGTTTTGAAAATTCTATTACCATTGGGATGAAATAGCAAGGCTAGAATTATGAACCGCAGCAAAAGTTCGTTGTGCTGATTTCTAAAGCCTATCATTCAAAAATTGTCATAAGAGATTTTCAAGTTGAATTTTCCCCAACAGAAACAAACTTCTACATGTTTTATTGTCTCTTCTCGCATTAGAGTTATAGGCAAGTTGTACATTTCATTGGGTTTTAAGTAGGTACGAACTACGCACTTCTGTGATACAGGGGGGAATTTCTACCTAACCAATCTAAAATAGTCGGGAAATTATTGCTGTGAGGACTTTTCCGGACAAGGACGAAAATAGGGTATTTTCGGGAATTTTCGGGATAAGTTTGCATTACGTTTGCATTATGTATATATTAAATTATAATTAGGCACGCCTTTTGGGCCTGAAATCTTAACGAAAACACAATCATTAAACATTGTGTGCTGGGAAATCCCAATTTTCGTTTAAGTTTAAGGCGACTTTAAATAAAATGAATCCATAACATCCAATTATATACGCGTTACATTTAAAGCTTTATGTTCGACTGCTCTAAACATTTTGTTAATACTTTTTGAATAAAAACTGAAACAAGAAATGACAACTTAGAAAATTTTGTGAAATTTTAATTTTCTAGTTGCAGCCAACTAAGGTAAACCAACATTTGTGCAGCGTTTTTTTTTAAATCGTTGCTCTGTTTCTAATTGTTCATGACAGATGAATGACTGTGCAATTTAATAAAACACTTAGTCTTTACAGCAAAGAATTTATGTTGTTCCGTGCTATGGAATTGATGATATCCGTTACAGAGGAATTATTAGAAACTTACAAGAAAAATATTCTAATCTATAAGTGAGTGTGAAAAAACTGATTGATAACAGGCAATGTACAAAGTTTGAAGAAAAGAAGAAAAATATTGAAAGAAGCCGATGCTCGAGCACTGATGTCGCAATTTACTCCGTTGAAGAAAATCCCAAAACTTCTTTAAACAGAAGGTCCCTTGCACCTAGGCATAAGCAAGACACATATTCAACGAATTTTTAAAAGTCATAAAATGTTTCCATATAAACCATAATTTTGCAAATTGGTGTTGAGGCAAGGCGCGCAGACGTCTGCTTATGGATGTGAAATAATATTTTGAACAGATAAGATTTTCCCTAAATAACAGTATTTTCTAACGAAGCAACTTTTTGAACAAATGGGGCTGTTGCATCGCAGCATCCCCGATTTAGGGCTGAGAGAAGTCCTGAGTTAAAAATTAAATCAAAGCAATAATATTTTAAGCAGTTAACGTATGCTACCTAACACCTATCTTGGTGTTATATGACCATATTTGTTTAATGAAAATTGATACCAGCATAGTTATTTGGATATGCTACATAACTTTCTTAACGAACAATTTGAATCTTTACTATTAAACTATTATAATGAAATCAACTTCCAATGATGGTTGTCCAGCGTATTTTTCAAGAATTGTTTGCGATTGAATAAAAATGAAAATTTGAAGAAAAGTGGACACCGAAAAATGGATCGGTTAAGTGGCCACGCGGCAGTCCAGACTTACCCTTTCTGGATATTTATTTTTGGGGTGGATAAAACAAATGATTAATAATCAACCTTTAGAACCTAATATAATCATTTTGGAAAATAAAAATCACGAATGCAATTGAATTGTTAACTCTTCATTTAATTCGTTAGTTTTGTGGAATTTAGATAACGAATAGAAGTTTGTGGTAATTTCCCAGGAACATTATTTGAATAAAATTTTAACTAATATCCTTGGAATAGAACTAGCTATGAGTAGCTAGAAATGATAAGTTTCTTTCGCCATTACAATAAATGCAGCATATTTATACAAATTTTCATAGTTACTTCTGAACTTTATAAAAGTAAGATAAAACAGACTTTAGCATACACAAATTGGACCCACGTTCTATGCAATTAAATTATTTAATGAGCTACCACAGAGTGTGCGGCAACTTGATGTATAAGGTTTCAAATCTCAAGTGAAACTCATTCCATTGCGAGAAGCATTCTGTACAGCGTTGGAACCGAATACGGTACAAACCCTTTTATATTTTACCAGTGTATATGTAAAACCATAACCACAAGATTGATAATTATACGATAAACGGCAGAAGTCGACGAATTTGATATGAATCGCACACTTTAGCACAACAAACGCATAGGAAAACATTGACTGGAAGGGTCAACACCAGTACGTAAATGCGCCACCGTGACGCTGCCGTCTTAATGTAAATTGCCTATTATGGAAGAGATAGTAAGTCAAGCTGTAATTGCAAAACAATCATTACAACCAACTAAATAATAACTTCTAAATGAAAAACTTATTATAAATCGAAAATAGTGACAATTCTGACATTTACGTAAGAGTCCGTTTTACTTTATCAATATGTACAAGTATGAAATGTATGTCATTTTGGCCTAAAAACAAACTGCAAAAGTTAGTAAGCTAGTACTAATAAAAAAAAGGGACCTTTTAATGTCAAGAGCAAAGAGTCCGAAAACTATTTTTCGTCAGTGTATTATACATTATGTTTTATTGATTGAAAAAGAATTAACGATTTTCGAAGAAGAATAATAGATATTTACGTAACAAGTACTGAAAGTAAGTTTTTATCGGACGAGTAAGCAATTTCTAGGGCAAGTCGCAGGTAAGTCTCCAATAATCCCCAATAATAACTCCAATAATAACTTTAAAATGTTCACATTTCCACACACTGTCCCAATCTATGCCCCCATTTCAAGTTTGTACAACTAAAACAATTTATTTGAAAGCGTTGTCATATAAGTAACATTATCATAAAGTTATATAAGTTGTCTGTGATAATACTTGATAGTTCTTCTCGGGTTAGCAAACTGTCGAGAATAAAATTCAACCTTCAGCAAATTACAAGAAGCGAGAATGAATACTTCTGCTCGTCCTAAAGGTGAAATGATCAGCTCTGATAAGAAAGGAGTAAAGATGAAAATCGAAAACTGAACATGCGAGGAGGAACACGCGGATACACTAAATGCATTTGATTTGATGTAGTTATCAAAATTTTTAGATTGATACTATTGCATGAAAAGAAAAAAAACTTGCCAAACATAAAAAATAAAAATTGCTATACCGATTTTCTTTACTCAGAATGTTAAACTTTCCGTTTTCTCTTGCACTTTAACAGACATTAAGCAACAACACCTAACCTAACTTTTCATTTTTCACTAGGCAGCGTTGCCATATCAATTTTCGAAGTATATTGTGATGTTGCTGGGCCTTTAAAATGTGAACAGCATATTATATAGTCCGTTTTTTTAAGATCCACGACATTTTGCTTTATGTTGGTCAAAACCAAAAACACTACAAAAATCAATACATACTGAACCGTAACTAATTTTCGAGAAACACTAATGAATACTAACTGGGTTGCCACTAATTCTTTGGACAGATATTGCGGCGTTGTTGGATCACTAAAAAAACAGACTATATGTTTCCCAGCACCTCAAATTGTAAATGAATATATTTCGTAACAAATTTTCCAGCTAAGGTAGGTTATTTCAATATAAAAAGTAGAGGATGGTTGTTTTGAAACGTTTCTAAATCGACCACCACCAAAGATTAATACCATTTTGGAAATTGTTTAGAAATGCGAACTACATGGTGATGGAGAAACATAGGTTGTAGATCTAGAAGTATCGTCACTGTTGATAATGCGATTTTTGTACTATTTCAGTCTTAAATCTGAACAAACTTACTGACAAACAAATGACAAACTTAATGACAAAAATACTTAAACACAATCACAATCTGCTTTCTTCACTCGAGTCTTGAATCGAAAAGAGTGTGAACTTTGTTTGCTGTGTTGCATTTTACATTGATGCTGGTAATTCAATTTTATTCCTTTACATAGCTCATCTCTTGGTCACATATAGAAAAGTGACCACACTATCAATAGCACAAAGTTTCAAGATAAGTTCCAACCTGTTGAAGTAATTATCATTATCATTTTTATAGGATTGCTAAAGTATGTTGAAATCGCAATTTCGTTGAATTTTAACTAGCACAACGTAAGTTTTAAATTCTGAATTACAGAGGCTAGTCTTCTATATTTATTAATATGTATTATGATAGGATAATCACGAAGAAACGTTGCGGTCACGGATTGCATATTTCCGGTCTAAATGAGGAACCACACAATCACGCAACTAATATTTCTAGCACTGGTATTCAGTTTAGGCACTCTCAGGCAGTAAGTAAAGAGATACTTATTGAGTATTATTGAACTAGTTTCCGCCTGGGGGCCGTCTTCAGCAATTCACATCTTTATTAAAAAACTCAAAGTATATAATTAGGTTAAGGTTGATGAGCTGTTATTTACTTACAGTAATAAATTCAAGAATTGAATTGCTGAAGATGGCCGCCAGACGGAAACTAGTTCAATAATGTATCTCTTTACTTACTACCTAAGAGTGCCAAAAATCAATACCATGACCAAACTCAGGATGGATCCACGGTTAGAATTACACTGGTTTTGAGAGATTACATTGTATATGTCATTCACGACCTTTTTGCAACCGAGTTGGCTGGGTTTTCTTTTTGTCATGTTGGACAAACTGATTCAGTGATGCAACGGAAGTTAATTATTTTTTTGTGTCGATGTCAATTAGACATTTGCTTCCTACCACATTGTCAGATTTATATATTTTTTCGCTACTAGCTTTTAAATATATCATTATTTTTTTACTGCATATTCGAACCCAGAAATAATTTTCACTTCTGTCAAAATATTAATCAAACGGCCAAAAATTATACAACTGTAACAATAATAATTTAAACTTTACATCTGGCATCAATGTTATTTAAAAAATATAACCACAAATTGAAAACCACTTAACCTAAAAAAAAGTCCACTGGGGAATTCAGTTTCCGAAACACTACCAACAAAATTACTAGATATTTATAGACTCCCCTGACGCAAAAACATCGTGAATGAAGAATATGTAACAATATTGCAATACATTTGTTTTTTCTTTATAAAATAAAGTACAAAGAAGTTTTCACAAGTCCCCATACGATAGACTCTGCCAGTTCAGTTCACATTATCGTTACACGAAACTCTGTGATTAGTGCGATGATGGAGATGATTCAATCTGCATGTTCGCATGGAAGGATGGAAGGAAACCTGCGATCGCCGCCCCCGGGTTTGCACGAAATCAGAAGAATCGAGGAGGCAGAGGATTGCACAATGATAAAGAGTAGAAGAGCGCGAGCCACAGATAAATCTCAATCAGACGTAATTAATTTCTCACGGGCGCAACGAAAGCGGCCTCGAACAAGAGAACACTGATTGAGGCGTCACTGGCAGCTATGAAACGGCGTAATAAATTATCACTGTTACCCTTCCCGCATGTACAATGATGCAGACACGTAAAGTTACATGTGAGCACACATTGGTGAGAAGGGCACAGGTGACGCTGCACTATCGCAATCACAATGTCGAAGAGGAGATAATTGAATCATCAGTGGTGCGCTATTGTGCTCTCGGGGAAGCAGGATTTAAGGGAGCTAGTCTCAAAGGGTATAAAACGAGAAAAGGTTAGTAAAATTTGAAAGGTGGTAATTATTAACTTATAAACGGTAATATTTTATTACGTGAATAAAAAATGTATTTGCAGAACCGGTTGTTTGTACAAATTTCCCCCATAAATAAGAAAAAAAAAATAGAAAATTATTTAAAATAATTTTATTCCTTATTTCTTTTAATCTATACCCAGATGCAAAAAAACCGGGTCATTGGGTCATTGTTTGCAAACAAAATTTAGTGTTTCCCGCTACCGATATGCATTTTTGCCACCGGATTAGACTCATCCGCATGATTTATCTGAGATGACATAATGTTTCGAATCAAAAAGACGGCATACTTTTATTATACCGTGCGAGCAAAAATTATTTTCATACAAAGAGGGCATTGAACTCTACCGCTTAGATGTATGGCCTTAGATGCAAAGCAAACGTTGTTGATAATAATTTTTGTTCGGACGGTATATTTGATTGCTTATACACCGTCTGTTTTAACTTATTATATTGGGCACGAGCACAAACTACAAAAATAATTAATCGGTGCATTCTCGATTGTTTTCGTATTTCTACAATAATCTTCTGTATATCTTTAAACGCAGTGGCGTAGCATTATGGAGGTAGTCAAAGTTGTTTGTTACTTTGGGACATTGTTTATCTTTAAATTTTCTAATGATCTAATACTAAGAGGTTTTTCCAATTTTTATTCTACAGATTTTTTATCAATTTTATCAAAACATTTGTTTCTTCATACAATTTCATTAATGAATAAAAACACACTTGACAACGTTTCCAAAATGTAATACAAAAGCTCTACAATTGTTTCGGTCCTGCGACCATTATCAAGAGACAATTTTAAACATGTTTAATTTTATCTCTTGAAAACATGTTTAATTTTATTTTTTGATAATGGCCGAAACAATTGTAGAGCTTTTTTATTAAATTTTGGAAACGTGACCACGTGTTTTTATTTTCAAATAAATATGTTTCATCAAGTACTAACAATTCATACAATCTAATAGAATTTCATCATTAAATAGATACGGATAGAGATAAGAATAAGAAGGTTGATATATCACTGCTTTTTCGATTGTTTTCGATTGGTTTTCGATCCAAGGATTTTGCTATATTTGAGTTGAAGAATGTTCATTCAGAGCTAAGCGAAATGAAAAATGAGTGGGAAAAATCTACAAAAAACATTCAACGTCTTATAAAAATAATATTATTTTAACATTATCTATATCAACTCTTTCGGGCACTCTCTCGATAAGTAAACAAACTTTAAATTATTTGCAGAGTTTATATTTTTAGATACCCCAAAGGGTATAAGTTTTTGGAATATAATTGTTCAGCAAATTGGCATTTTCTCTTATTTCTCTTATCACCAATTACACCTGTAGTTTGGATCACACCATTTAAATTACCCTACTTATCAAATTTAATTAAAACTTGTCGAAATTTCCAAATCTTAATTACACCCTGTCACACATTTTACTGTCAAAATCTGTTAAATTTTCTAAACGAGGAAAATTTTCGACTAAGACATTCGAAATCTATAAAATCCTTAAGTATTAGCTGTGAAAATCTGTCAATTTCTCAACAGATACTGCCCGTATCTGTTAAATTTTGCCAGTTTTTCATATCCCAGTGTTAAAATGTGAAAATCCATCAGATTTTTAAGTGCAACTGTCCACATACATCAAATTTTCCATTGAAACCGTTAAATTCTGTAAAATTTTCAATTTCTACTGACAAAATTTTTCAAATTCTAAGCGGCAGCTGTGAAAACCTGTCAAATTTTTAATAGATACTGCCAAAATCTGCCACAATTTGTCAATTTTTGATATCCCAGTGTTAAAATGAAAACATCTTTCAAATATTAAAGTGCAATTGTCCATATGCAGGGTGAATCAAAAGGTGTGGTCAAAACATTAAGATGTAATTGTTGATGATAAAATAAGTATAGAAAAACCTCACGTCCAATTCACAATGGTTTTACCGATAGTCATATATAAAATGATATTCTGCATATTCACATACAGAAAAAGGCTCCATCAAAACCACACTTAGAAAACAACAATCATTCAAGCTTGAAACACCTTCTATAATTACAAATTAACATTACTTATTTCCTATTTTGACTAGATACAACATAACAATTATAAAAACAAAGGAATCTTTTGTAACTAGATATCGGTTAAAAATAAGATTTTTTGCTTCATATAGTATCCCACATCTCACCATTAAGTTTAGACTACACCTTTTGAGTCACCCTATATAGTGCAGTTTAATTATTGCATTCGATTGAATAATGCCCATTAATATCGAGGTTGTTTTGTTTAATATTATGTATTTTTTGTCTTTTTAGTGCTCAGACACTGTTTGATAATTACTGAGAATTGGTCAAATGATAGGTCCAATTAATGTTCTGCTTTTATGTAATTATTTGCTATCTCCTTTGTTAAGCATGATTAATTTTATCTCTTGATAGTAGTCACAAGATTGAAACAATTGTAGAGGTTTTTTTATTAAATTTTGTGAAACGTTACCCAGTGTGTTTACCTAAATATGTTTCACCAAGATTGATACATACTGTCAATACATGATTGTTTCATCATACAACTGATTCATACAATCTAATATAATTACATTACTAAATAGAGACGGATAAAGACAAGCGTCGGACTTCATCGTATCATGTCTAATGTTAATAAGAAGGTTGATACATACATAGCGCTCAATAAGTAGTGTCAATTTTTATACTGGATCGTATCATGTCTGATGTTAATAAGAAGGCTGATACATACAGAGCGCTCAAGAAGTGTTGTTAATTTTTATAATACTATTAGATGACACTGTTCAAATGCAATATGTTTTGCAACGTTGCTGAAATGTTTCCTAGGATACAAGCAAATAATTTAACTTGATTATTTCAAATGTCATTGTTTGCCATTATTTCGTTGGAAATAGTTGGAAAAGTTGACAACATTTTCTTGAACGTTCTATACAAGTATTTCGCAATGTCTGAGTTGAAGAACGTTCATTTAGAGCTAAACGAAATAAAAAATGAAAACTCGGACTGAGAAGTGGGAACTCGGATCTACTAAAAACATTCAGCGCCTGATAAAAAATATTTTTTTTAAAATAAAATTGGGAACAACTGTATTCCTTATCATTCCTCTTTCGATTAATAAAAAACTTAAAAATTGTTTGCAGGTTTTTTTTTAAGATACTCCAAAAGGGTATAAGTTCTTGGAATATAATTATTGATGTAGTAAAGAATTTTGCATTAATATTAATGTGATTCTAGTCTCCATTCGAATGACTGTACAACTGTACGCCAATTATTTGGACCTAACACGAAATAATACATAACGAGAGTTGTAAGAAGCATATTACGCACGAAGAGAAATGTTATGTACAGAGTCGCGCAGCGGCGAGGTGGGTAATTTCTCGAGTTCGTAATTGCCTTACAACTCAAGTAATGTATGCTATTTTTTCTATTCCCAGTTGTAATTATGCAAAATTTTGCACAAATTGATACAATTTTGTTCTGTCAGATGGCAATAGCAATAATATTTGATATTGACCATCATATGACTATTTTGACTTTTTCAAAACTAATGTCACAATGTAATATATACAGGGTGATTTTTTTTTCATTTTAAGTATTGGGATCTCAGAAACCATAAAACATAGACATTCGGTGAAATAAGAAAAGAGTTGTAATTTTAAGAGCTTGTGCAAGATATGCTTTTGTTATTTGAAAAAAAAAACATACTTTTTGAGTAATAATACAAACTTCATCCTTTTTAAATGGTAGTCATAGTTGGAAATGACATTTTAAAAAAGGACAATTTTTTCTCTTTATAACGATATAAGGTTTGCTATACTTACCTTCATAAATAAGTGAGATGCACGAATTTTCGATGTATAATTTGAATAGAATGTAGTATAATTAGAAAAGAAAAATTAATAGAATTCTTGTAGTAAGAGGGAAAAAAATGTTTCCCTGGAAAACTCTGTTTTTGCTACTCTCATGCCCGGTCGCATCAACTTTGTTTTAACTCGGCTTATGTAACCCTGAGTTATATTTATGTCAGAGTGACGTTTCGAATCAGTAGCATCAAAATTTGCAACCAAACCCCTTAGGTTAAATAAAACGGGTCAGTTGTGAATGAATCAAGTTCGTAAAACTCGCACTTCAGATCAGATCTGCCGTGAGTCATTTTTGAGGTTTACCCCGAGTTAAATTTATAACCCCGAGTTAATACTTAACTCGCGTTGATGCAACCGGGCATCAATAATACAAATAGTCCAGTATCGTGTTTATTTGTCAAAGTAAGTTGGCCTGTTAAAAATGTACACCCTGTATTAGATAGCATTTCCTATTACGAATTCTACTATTTATATCACAGTATGGTTTCTCTTGCTTTTATTCAGAAAAAAAGGCTTGTTAATACATTTCGAACATTTTCTAGTAGTAGGCGTTGAAATGACGACGATGAAGAAAACATTATTATCTAATTTTAACCCAGAATAGGTACCAAAATAGTAACTAAAAATAATTTAGCAAGAATAGTTGTTAAACATTGAAACATTATAGCTATTTATAACCACACTAATTATTTTTTTACTGTGATATGAGAATTATTCTGTTCATTTTAATGGAGACGAAAACTAACATTATTACATTATTTTAACCCAGAATATGTACCAAACCAGTATCAAAATATAATTTAACAGGAATAGTGTTAAACATTGAAACATTATAGTTATTTAGAACCACACTTATTATGTTTTTTCTGTGGTAGTATGATAATTGATCTGTTCATTTAATTATCTTAAAACCTTAAAATTAGGTGTTAAAATTTTGTCTTCGTCGCTAATTTCAACGCCTACTACACCAAAATGTTCGAAATGTATTAACTAGCTTTTTTTTTCGAATAAAAACATGAGAAACCATACTGTGACATATATCGTTGAATTCCTAATAGGAAATGCTATTAAATAGAGGGTGTACTTCATTTACGGGCCATATAAAAATCTAAAGTTGATGATGGTTTCTTCTAAACCAAACGTTGTACTGAAAATTTACAAAAGTTGTTTTGTAGAGCTAAACAATTGGCAATGAGAAAGTGCCTTTGTTTTTTTATACATTTTCAAATAACTTCAGAAAAACATAAAAACGATATCGCCAAATTTGGGTTTTTTCGAATATCTCCGGAAGTAAGCGGAATTTTCTGGTTTTCTCAACAGAATATTATTGCCCATTAAATTGGGCAACTTTTTTGTAATTTAACCGCCTTTGTAACTTTTACCGTTTCCGAGATCCATATACTGTTGATCATTATCTTGGACACCCTGTATATCATATATTACGCAACACTAGTGACTTTCATTACATAACACTGTTACGTTATAACTGATTTACTAGCCATGAAGTCCGTGTGTAATTGATAACCTACTAATGTGGGAGTTGAAAAATGATTATTATTATTATATTTGTTATGTGGTTACCATTATGGTTTTATCTACTGAAGTGATTGTGAAAATTGTGAAACTTATTAACTAAGAAAAAAATAATATATGTCTGTAAATTCAGAGGTCTATACATATGTACGAGTACATATATACATATGTATCTCGTATGTTTTTGTATCACGAACTATTACATTCCAAGTTAAATTTATCACCATCTAAGGATTGTTAAATTTCTCACACAAAAAAATATAGTACCTAAAGATGAGGTATCACAATCGTGCTAACAAAATTGGTTTTGACGAAATTACACTTTTTGGGGCATCTTTATTACAATTTCCGTAATTTCTGTGCTTATGTGTATGTGGTAAGTACGATATAACTTTGTCTGCAAGATTACTCAAGTGCGGGCGAGAATTTTAGTGTTATAGTATTTATTTAAAGTTTCGCATCGTAACTTGTGCTCTTTACATTTTTGTGGAAAGTGGTCAGCCGAAAGTGAAAGGGAAGTCAGATATCAGATTTTTGTTATAATACGTTATTTATAATCACTATGCATGATAAAGTAAGTCTGCATATTAGCTATTCATTAGTTTATATTTCTAAACTGGGGTAGTTTTAATGTTATCAACAAATATGGCTTCAACTTACTATTTTAGTAATTGAACTTCCTAAGATAAATAGTAAAATAAAAATCTAATGTGGATAATTGAAACAGTAGTACAAAAAATAATATTTTTGTAAACAACAGATTTTTATTGAATATTTGTTTTTTTTTAAGTTTGCTAACTATAGGCGTTTGATTTTGTATTCATGTACAATACTTTTAATAATTGTCGGTATTAATTATTTCAAATTCCACATTCTTGCACACACTCGTATTTCCTTAATAATCAATTAAACCGTTTGAATAATAAATCAAATTCCCGTAATTACACACTTTCAGTCGTTTATGTCTAGTGGCGTATAATCTCGTTGGTAATAAGGAGTCTTGAAAGATTGATATCAGGCGCATTAGAAAGCGAAGTGGCAATTATTGAGGCCTTTAGGGAATCGGGCCTAAATAAATCATCCCATCTAATGTCTTCTCGGTTCTAATGCTCGACGGCTCATTGTCTCATTTGATTATAAACGAGCGGATTCGCCGATTAGCCGGCCTGCTCAGTCGTTCAGCTTTCCGTAAAAGAGCAATTTTACCCTATTTACCGACTTGTTTGTCATAGATTAAAGCGCCCCAGTGGATATAAAGACGTCACAGTGGAGTCGTGACATTTTTACAGCCCTATAAAGATTTTAATCCTCCGGCACACAATATTAACTCCTTTCAGAGCCCCGGTGTTTGCTCAAATGATTAGGAAAAATAGAAAAAGCAAACACCGGCTCACAATGAAACCTGCCCTGTTTACCTTTCCACCCGACGCGACGTTCCGAATAATTTATTGCACGACTTCCAGGTTGATTCCGACGCGGCGCAGCCTCGCATAGATCACAATCGGGTGTAGAATGCGACATCTGCTTAATATTACAATGCTCCTTAATTTTCTTTAATTAAACAGAAAATAACCCTATGCTGCAACCCTAACGTAACAAAACGAGTTAATTTATTGCTAGTTAAGAGCTAAAAAATGCCGTCAATTGCGTTAATCAAGTAAGCTCGGGGTGCGTCTCAATCCCAAAGCCCAAAGCGATGCTATCAGAAATAAGGACCACCACCCCATTTTTCAGTCAAGTGATACACCACCAGTCAGGGCTACCGGACCTCAGAGCATTGAATCGATGACAATGGGAGTTAATGCGCCGGTGTCACACTCGATCATGCAGACAGCCATACACAAGTGTGTGCTATACGTGGGGTTGGGGCGGGTTATTGTCGAGGGGCGGCACGGTTTGTTAGCAAGGATTACGTGGAGGTAGATTATGTCCGCTGGGGGTTGCGAACATATGTCGTACTTACCCGGGGCTTACTCCCTTTTATCAATTAACATCATCATCAATAGGCCTTTTAGCCTTTATTATCAGTTTAACATCTAACGCAGTCAACGGCCCGGCTCTGATTTATGGCGTTTGTTTTAATTGATGGATCCCTTTTTTCGGGCACTTCCTTTCGGTTGTGCCGGCCTGCTCTCTACAACATTCATCAAAATTAGTAACGAGCTTCAATTTGGCTCCGAGCAATTTAAATGAATAAATTAAATGATAATTCGTCAGGTAAATTCGGTCGAATTATTATGCAGATGTAAAGCTTCAGAGATAGGTATAGAACATGTACAGAAATTATCTACAAATCTTTAAAGTTTCACGTCATTGAAACCAGAAACGACTCTACCTGACAAGTATGGATATTCTGTCATTAAACAAGCGTCAATCGTTGGGATTTCATTTTTCGAAAAAAAAATACTTACATTTTTTTTTTGTATTTTATAATTATTACTGGGAGATTAATAATATATTGAGTTAGTTTGAGTTAGAAAGAAATAATTAAATATAAAATTTTAAAAGGAGATTAAAAACATAGTTAATTTTAAGAGATAGTACCTAATGATAAAAAACAAAACTACTTCTGTCATAAACATTTTTTACTGAGTGAATATTTGCCGAGGTATACGTATAGATAGCAAACTGTTTTCTGACACAATATATACAGGTAACCACTCTATTGATTTACCGATACAACCGAGAGAAAAAAAAACTCGGCCCTTTTCTACATAACAGTGTTATCTATCAATATCCAGTATTAAAAATTGACACCACTTCTTGAGCGCTCTGTATGTATCCACCTTCTTATTAACATCAGCTATGGTACGATCAAGTCCACCGCTTATTTTTATCCGTCTCTATTTAATGATGAAATTATATTAGATTGTATGAATCAGTTGCTAGTACTAGTTAATAAATAAAAATACTTGGTAACGTTTCACAAAATTTAATAGAAAAGCTCTACAATTGTATCGGTCTTGCGACCATTATCAAGAAATAAAATTAATCATGTTTAACAAAGGAAATAGCAAACAACTATATAAAAGCAGAAGCTTATTAGGACCTATCATTTGACCAATTCTCAGTAATTATCAAACAGTGTCTGAACACTAAATACGCAAAAATCACACAATATCAAAGAGAATAACCTTGATAATACCGGGCTTTATTCAATAGAACGCAATGGTTACACGGCAATATATAGGGTGATTCAAAAGGAGTGGTCTAAACTTAAGGGTGTGATGTGGGATACTATACGAGGCAAAAATATTAATAAACCTATGCCTTACTTCCAACCGTTCTCTAGTTACAAAAGATTTATTTGTTTTTATAATTGTTCTGTTAAATCTAGTGATAATAGAAAATAAGTCACAAAATAGCTAATCTGTATAATGATATAATGTGTTTAAAGCCTAAATAATTATTGTTTTCTAAGTGTGGTAATGATCGAGCCATTTTCTGTATGTAAATATGCAGATATTCATTTTGTATGTGGCAATTGCAGTGGGAAAACCATTGTGAGTTTATGTTTATTGGTATTGTTTACTAATTTCGTCATCACCAATATCATCTTGTTTTGACAACATCTTTTGAATCACCCTGTATATGGACAATTTCACTTGATCATTTGATAGACTTTTACATATTAACACTGGAATATCAAAAATAGACAAATTTTACTACATTTTGGCAGTATCTGTTAAAAAATTGAAAGCTTTTTACTGCTGAAGCTTAGGATTGGACAAATTTTGACAGTAGAAATTGAAAATATGACAACTTTTGACGGTAGAAATTGAAAATTTGGCAAATTCTGACAGTAGAAATTGAAAATTTTATAAATTTTGACATTAGTAATTAGACTTGACAATTGTGTACCGTTTTAATTGAAAATTTGACATATATGGACAGTTTTTTACATTTTAATACCGGGATATCAAAATTTGACAAAATTCAGTAGATTCGGGCACTATCTATTGAAACATTGACAGATTTTTCACACCTAAGGCTTAGAATTTCACTTATATCGAATGTTTCAGTCAAAAAGTTTACCCATTTATGGACAATTGCACTTGAACATTTGATAGATTTTTACATTTTAAGAATGGGATATCAAAAATAGATAAATTTTCAGAGACTTTTGCAGTATCTGTTTAAAAATTCACAGGTTTTTACCGCAGAACCTTAGGATTTGACAAATTTCGCAGGAGAAATTGAAAATATGACAAATTTTGACAGTAAAAATTAAAAAAATTACAAATTTTGAGAGTAGAAATTGAAAATTTGACAAATTTCTACCGTTTTAATTGAAAATTTTACATATGTGGACAGTTGCACTTAAAACTCTGATGGATTTTTACATTTTAACACTGGGATATCAAAAATTGACTAAATTTATTAGATTGGGGCACTATCTATTGAAATATTAAGAGATTTTCTAACCTAGAACTTAAAATTTCATATATGTCCCAGTCAAAAATTTTACCCATTTAGAAAATTTAGCAGATTTTGATAGTCGTAATTGAAAATTTAACAATGTCGATAGATTTTAATTAAATTTGATATGCAGGGCGATTCAAAAGGTGTGATCCAAACTTAAGGTGTAATTGGTGATATTAAAATAACAACAAATACCACTTTTGTCATAAGAAATTAGCATTTGTTTGACTTATTTCTTATTGTGACTTCTTATTGTGATTTAACAGAAAAATGATAAAAGCAAAGACATCCTCTGCAACTAGATACCTAGATTGGAAATATGGTATAGGTCTATTAATTTTTTTTTATCGTATAGCACCCCGCATCACATCCTTCAGATGTCATCAATCAAACTCAGTATATGTTGGATAGCGAAAATCGATCTTAACGAAAGTAGCTAAAAGAGGAATATCTTATGATACCTTGAACTTGATCTTAAAGGTGACTTTCAAGGTCATTTCTAGGTCAACTCGAATATCTTCAATGGTAATCCTACTGCTTGAATTTTTATTTTGAAAGAGTCATCATATTAATTCGGCTGTGAAAAAAATCTTATTGTTAGTTTTTTAAAGAAATAACTGTAAGAAAAGTAATTGATTTATATTGTTTGTATTACAGTTGGTTTAATATTATATAGGGTTGTTTAGAAATTTGTACAGAGGTTTAAAAGTTAATTGTGTTTGATCGTTTAGGCATGTTATATTATTTTCTTTGTTAGTAACTTTATCAATTTTATACTTTCGTAATCAAATTTGTTTTAACCCTTTATTTGTGTTGTGTAAAAGTTTTGTGTTTGTGTAAATGTTGAGTGTATGATTATTAAAGTGTAAGTGCCAAATAAATAAATATAACTTCAAACTGGCACAACACACAAAAAGTCAAATATCATCTTGAAAAATATAATTTAATTTACAAAGTAAGTGGATATTACAATATATTTATAAGTTTTGATTTATGTTTATTAAAAATTGTAACCTAACACAAGATTGATATGTCTCTAAATTACGTGGACATGGCTTAACCACAGATTACTAGGATCAAAAAAAGACGATTTAACAAAACTTATCTATATACAGATGCGTTTGGTTTAGCCAGTATTCAGCTTCAAAGTAAATTTGTTTAACCGTTCAAACGCATTTGTTTATAGATAAGTTTTGTTAAATCGTCTTCTTTTGATCCCAGTAATCTGTGGTTAAGCCATGCCCACATAATTTAGATTCTGTATTATACAGAGTGTGCAATATAACGACCAACAGTATGGGGATCTCGGAAACAGTAAAAGTTACAAGGGCGCTTGAATTAGAAAAAAAAAATGCATAATTTAGTGGTCAGTAATATTCTGTTGAGAAAACCAGAAAATTCCGCTTACTTCCGGTGATATCCGATAAAATCCGAAATTTTGCGATATCGTTTTTAGGTTCTGCTGAAGTTATTTGAAAAGGTATAAAAAAACAAAGGGCACTTTCTCATTGACACTTTTTTAGCTCTATAAGACAGCACTTACAAATTTTCAGTACAATGTTTCGTTTTGAAGAAATCATCATCAACTTTATATTTTTGTATGGCTCGTACACCCTGTATTAAATAGCATTTCCAAGCTATTCCGAATTCAACGATTTATATCACAGTATGATTTCTCATGTATTTTTCAGAAAAAAAGCTTGTAAATACATTTCGAACATGTAGGTGTAGTAGGCGATGAAATGTGGGACGAAGACAAAATTTATTAAATAATTTTATGATTTTAAGATAATTAAATGAACAGAACAATTGTTATAATACCACAGTAAATAAATAATATATTTTGTTCTGAATAACTATAATGTTTCTATTATTAACGACTATTCGTGCTAAATTGTTTCTTTAACAATCATCATTTAAAAAAAGATTCCTTTACGATTTTTCTCTAAAATTAATAGGAGAACTAATAATTACCCATGTTTAATTTAGATGTTAAATTCCTACGTTCGCCCCTTATCCCAGACACTCGGTATATGTATATTCTTTGTAGAAGCTCTGATGATGGTTGAATGTTAATCTGAAACTAGTTGGGATAATTAAATATTATCCATATTACGTATATTTATTATTACATATTAATATTATAAAATACCAGAAAGTACTAAAATAACAAATAATAATCAAACATATCTGGTAACATGGATAAAATACTAACAAAAACTTTATATTATCTCCGTAACCGATCATCGTTAGAATTTCAATTATTCTCAGTCTGTGTGGATGCTTCATGATGTTTTTGGGACAGTTTGATAGGTTTCAATAGAACAAGAATTTTGAGGAAGCCGAGATTTGCATAAACAGTTACATAGAGAAAAAAATATATCCTGCGTGCGAAAATTTTAAAGTTCGGTCTTAAAATAACTTGTAGTAAAATTTATGAAATTATATTAAAATGTGTATTTACAAAATTAAAAATCGACCTGTTCGAGGAAGTTTTTGCAATATTTTCAATATGATGAATTCATTACTTACATTTGTGACTCGGGATTATTTTCTTGTATTATTTTTCTAAAAGTGCTTCCAGCGTGTGTGTTTCTTGTGGGTTTGATAAATTACGTCAATTATAAAATACCCTTTTACTACTTGTTTTGCAGATGTTAGAGCCACGCTCAATTTCTCCCCCACCATCCTCCAGATTCGGATGCAGGCCCGAGAAATTACCCGGTGAGGAATGTGAATTGCGGCAGTTTTAAAATTAGTAATGCCGAGCGCCGCGAGTCAGGCCGTTTCGAATATAAAACACATGCACGACATAACGTGTATCCTTAAAAAGAGCCGGAGAGCGTCTAATTGGCGTACCTTTATGGTTCCATTAAAGCACATCTAATGTTTACCATATTTTTTAAGTACATCACGCATACATTTTTTTCCTTCTCCTTCATGGGCAATAAATTCATTCCACTTCTCTTCCGTATCACCTAATTAAAAAAATCTGCATCCCATATAACGTCTAATCGGATTACGTTCTGCATGCAAATGTCCGAACGTTTCGTGAACGACCTCGGAATTTGACGAAAAATTCAGATCTTTTGACATGGTGGTGATTTATTGCAGTTGTCCTTGCATTTTTGGCACATAAGCGCAGTTAATGATGTGCTCCAGTTTCTGCTAGGGATATTATGTGACCCCGAAGTAGGTGTCGATTTTCGATTGCTTACTACCTACCATCAGGTTTCAAAGAGCGAGAGCACCTGCTCGTCCACGGTGTTTTCTCTCCGTATAGTAATGCACACACACACACAAAGATTTTAACCGTCCGCATTTTAAAGCAACGATAAATCTAAATTACGTACGTAAAGGGGTACCCTCTGCGCTTTTTCCAGATACGCCGCTGACCCGCCGTTTACATTAACGTACCAATGAACGCAATAAATCCTCTGCCATTTTCTTCTGTCGCATTAAGCATTAACGTATTCACCGGACGTATTATCCGCCAGAATTGCAACAGTCCTTTTCATGGCATTAGTATTAATTGCTGTAATGAGGGTAATACTGGCTGCAGACATAATAAAGCATGTAATGAACATTTTTGATAAATATATTAAACAAGATCTTCATTTACGTATAAGTTTTATATTAAACGATTACTCTTCTAATCCAATCTGTTGCTGAATAATGTCTGTAAATTCTTATTATTTGGCATAAAGATATTAGAAGATCCATAATTCCTGGCATTCTCTTTGTATGTTGATGCTTGACCTCTTATTAAGGGCATTAGCATTTTGGTAAACGGCCGCATAAATCGGCTACGTTTATAGGGCCCCTTCAGGACAGGGGGTCCCCGATGGCACGCATATTAAGGCAGTATATTCCGATAAAAGGCAATCAGAATCCTTATTACAAACAAATTTACACATAAACATGGCAGAACGAAATTAAAACAATAAATAACGCGGCTGGGCCGGACGCGTCGGCCTCACAAGTGGTGCAGCGGGGGGCTATGTTTTGGGAGCACCCGGTGCACTCGCTCAAAGGACCCCCCCGACCGTTTTATCGGCTGAGAATGATAATTACATGACAACACGTGGTTTATGGTTCTGGTGGTCTGGTGCGCCGCCTCAGATTTACGGTGAGAACTCGCGATCCGGATGGGCAGCGGCGTGGGCCATACCATACCGTCACGAATTCATATTTAAGTCTATCCACGGAAGGCCACCAAATTAGAGTTCGCATGTCTCTCATGTAAAATCTATCTTTCATCACCAATGATAATTCTATCTCATACTCTACTGAGAAATTCTAAATATAATTAATGAATGTAATAAGGAGAATTCCTAAAAGCACAGCCTGGGAGTTGATTAAACTGCAGAAAAAATTGAGTGCGGATTTCAAGTTCAGAAGTACAGCGAACTAAACTTAACGCTCTATGCATGGTAAATGTTTAAGAGAATCTTGCCAATTGATATGAATCCCCGTTTTTTTTGTGAAGTGGAAACAACTGCTATCTTGACAAATGTTGATTCAATGATGATATTTTTTTAAATTAATAATGGTCAGATTCACATTAGATAAAGAGTTAGAAGACATTTATAAGACAAAATAGATAAAATCGTTGTAGCTGTGATGATATTAAAATATGATTTAAATAAACAATTATTCAAAATAACTGAATAAAATTGCTCATTTATGAATTAAATAAAGAATGAAAAATGTATAGCAATATTTAGTAAATGTAAATGTAAATGTAAATGGAAGAATCAATAATTGATTATTTACTGGTTGAACAACAAAACAGAAAAACAGTAACAGATACAAAAGGGAAAAGAGGTCCAGAGATTGGAAGCGACCATTACAAATTATTAAATAAATTAAAATGACAAAGTTAAAACTAAAAGATGTAGCTAAAGAAACAGAAATTTCCCCAATAGAAAAACAACAGCACGAACATATAAAAGCATACAAATTGAGAGAAGAAGAAACAAGTAAGAAGTTCACAGAAGCAATTTCAAGCAAAGTTGAGAATTGCAAAGAAATATACAGATATGGAGGTATAGAAGAGAAGTGGAAGTATTTAAAAAATCTTATACTAGACACAGCGAAAACAATTTGCGGCTCAAACAAAAGTAGCAATAACAAAAAAAACAAAATGCTGGTGGACGGAGGAAATCAAAAAAGAAGTTAGAGAAAATTAAAAAAAGCGTGGGAAGACTACCTATCACAAAAGACAGAAGGCAGCTATAATACATATAAAGAAAAAAGAAGGAAAGTCAAGGAATTAATAATACAATGAAGGAAGGAAACATGGAAAGTGTTTGGCGAAAAAATGGAGCAGGATAGTAAAGGGAACCTGAAACTCTTCTATAGGGTACTCCAAAATTGCCGAAAAGAGCAGAGATTCTACACCAGACAATTAAAGAACAGAGAAGGAAAGCAAATAACAGATCGAAAAGAAATTATGGAAAGGTGGAAAGAGTATTTTGAAGAGCTTTTGGGTACGGATACGGTTGGAGAAACTCAGAGAACGAGGAAACAACCAGATACGAGGAAAAATCAAATGAAGAAATAACTATGGAAGAACTAAAAGAGGTAATAAAGAAAATGAAAAATGGAAAAGCACCCTGATCGGACAAAATCACGGCTGAAATGATAAAGAATATAGGGAGGAAAGAATCAGAACTACTTTTGGAACTGTACAACTCAGTGTGGAAAAAAGAACAAATTCCGAAAGACTGGCAAACTGCACAAATAGTTCTAGTATATTCAAAAAGGGGGCAGAAAAGAGTGCCAAAACTATGCAGACACACTAATATGAAGACCGACTTTCAAAATAGAAATTCAAAAAGTAAGGTTACCATTTAAAATTTTAAGTTGCCTTAAAATGATCTTGAAAGACAACTTTAAGGTCAAGTTCAAGGTCATCATAATATTGATTATGGTAAAGTCCATTTTCGCTATCAAACATACCTTTGGAGTGATTTGCGTGGATTGATTGAGATGGTATACCCTGAATAAACGCAAATGCAAGTTGTATGGTGACCATACCTCCATTGTTTTCTTTCCCATACAGCTCATCGTGGTACAGTGGCACATTTCAAAATAATTAAGTTGTGAGAAAATGTGATCTGTAATTTCATTGTGTATCATTTGACTTCTCGAAGCCATATATTATATTGCATATTTCGGTGTTTTCTAAAATTTTGATATGTAATTGATGCAAGTACGTAGTACTACTACTACTACTACTAGTACGTAGTAGTAGTATACTACTGCTGTAAGAAAAATATTGTTCACACTTTTATCGTTTACTATTCAATATCTTTTACTGTCATTTTCGCCCCCAATTGAATCCTACCCTACATCCATTTAGCATTGTTTTAAGAACAAAGCACGTGACATGCCACGTACCCATAATTAACTCCTAGGAATAAAACTTTTCAAGCCAGGACTCCCACGGTCTGCAGAAACGTGCGCGAAGTCATGGGGGCCGATAGGACCGAATCGCCCCCGCCGTTCCGGTCCTTTGCTGGCAAGGCCCCATTTAGTTTTCGTGGCCGCCTCGATTCCAAGAGGAGCACCATAAAAACGGGGGCACCGTGCGTCTACTCCTAATTCGTCGCACATTCTCTATGAGAAACGGGGGCCCCCGGAACACATCCACATGTCTAACACATGGGGGGGACACATGTGAGCCTCTGATTGATGTGATGCGGTAACCCGTGGAGGACCACCGAGACGTCATTAGTTATTAATCGCCCTTTAAGACCTTGTGCAGTGATTAAGTATAATTTTGCAATTTTGTTAATTTGATTTATGAGTGCTAATTCTGCTTACAGAAACAGATTACTCCAAAGACGGGTTAAAAATAATAAATTATGAATAGTATTACGATTAGGCACGCTAATTAATGAATCAGAGGCGAATAAGAATAATGATCAGTTCATAGATAAGGTTCCATTTTTTTCGGTCAGTCCATATACTGATAAAGTAAGCAATTGTTTTTTGTTTGTTTAATTGCTTTCACCATCGACTTTACGATGATAAACTTGTATGCCAAAATTTAAAAAAACAAATTCTTAGAGAAATTTAACAATTTAAATATTACCCGTACAAATTATTTAGAAGGGTCAGTTATAGAATCGTGGATCATGCTTGACCATTGTTCAGTTACCTGGGATGAAATTGTTAATACAATGGCATCCTTAGAAACTGAACCAGGATCAATGATAATCCACGATCGTGCAACTGGGCCAAATGCCTAAGGCCCAGTTGTACCATCGTGGATCTTCCATGACCATGGTTCAGTTGCTTAGGATACCATTGTATTAACAATTGTATCCTAGGTAACTGCGCCATGGTCAAGGTGATCCACGATCGTACAACTGGGCCAAAGTCCCATTGCATTAACAATTGTATCCTAAGGCCCCGTGTACAATCTTGGATTATCTTTGACCATGAATACATTACCTAGGATACAATTGTTAACAAAATGGTATCCATAAAAACTTAGCCACGATCAAAGATAATCCGCGATCGTACAACTGGACCTTAGTCGTAGCCTTAACTCATGAATAGTTTTCTGATGGTTTGATATACTATCAAGAAGATGTCACGCGTACAGTGCTGACAGTTTCTGTATATTATTTTCTTTGATAACCACATTTGGGATAGTATACATAAAAAATAGAATTGTATATCAATTAACTGAAGTAACTACTTTTATCAACGTTACAACTATTTGTATCTGAATTTGAATTGTTTCTACTGGTATTAACATTTATTTAGTGGTATAATATAAATGTTTTTATAAAAATTAAAATTCTTGCAATTTTTAACTATTTCTAACAATTTTGCAATCTGTCAATATCTGTAGAAATTACAGAATTTGTTACAGAAAATTCTGTAATTTCTACAGATTTTTTTTTTCGACATTTTTTTAACGATTGTTTGTTTCATAACTATATATTTTTGTCTAACCATTTAATTTTTTTTATCTTTAAGAGGTGTACTATTTATATCTCCACTTTTTTTTTCATTTACTACAGTTCTTAAAGAAATTTATATTTTGTTCTCTAAAAAATGCTCTCAATATGTTTTTATTAAAGTGGAAAATGAATTGAAATTGTTGTAACAAAAATAGCTTTTTTTCAGAAATGCCAATTTATATATTTAAATCATATTAGCGATATTTTTGTGTCAAATTATTTTTTCTCAAAAAATTGAACTATAGTCTAAAGACTCAAGATTGTAATAATACTTGGGATGGTGCTGGCATATACTTAGTGAGGTAGGATAAATTATAAATAAAACACATTAATTTATTTAATATCACTTTTATTGTTGACTATACTTGCGACTGTTTAGCGCCAGTCATTATCAAATAATAAATGTCTTATAACAACATATTCACATTTATACGAAGGGCGATGTTTATATTATCTATCTAGACATGAAGAAATAAGTGATGGTCGCCTTTTTTTGTGTCTAGTAGCAGTAATGGTTTTAAGCATATTGACCAAGTTTGGTTCAGATTCAAAGAGTTTAATTGTTTTTATAAGACATTACCTAACGCAAAAATAGTGAATTCCACCTGGAACTAAAAGCGTGATCAAGTTCTTGATCAAAGGAAGATGTAAAGTATGACAATAAAATTTTGGTCTATGCAATTTCGATGGGGTAGAGAATCAATTCAACATGGCCCAATATTTGGATGGCCTATTGCTGCACGAACCGGCAAAAACATCAAGAATGTTGAGGAATTGATCTTTGTAGAATGTAGTTCGAAGAATAAGGGTTTGAATGATTGCCACTGAAGGAAGGGTACAGTTACTCTACAGTTTTAAAAAAACTTGCACGAAGATTTAGGAATGAATAAGATGTCACCACGCTGGATTTCAAAATTGCTTGCTACCGAACAAAAATTTTGTAAGCACAAATTTGTGAAGAAATCTTCACAATAGGGTTTTGTGTGTCGATAAAAATCTTTTCCCGAAAATTTTAACAGGTGATGAGACATAGATATCACTGGGACCGTCCTACAAAATAACGATTAATGCGTTTTTCTTCCGATTAAGATCTGTAAGAAGCAGTGGAGGATTTTTTTTAGGACGAACGGACAAGATTTTTTGTATGTACCTATAGGCACAACCTTATTGGAAAATCGGTAGAATAAGTGTGTAGCCATTAGTAGGACTTACGTTGAAAAACATAATACTACTTTTCTTTTAACTGTTTTCCTTCATAGCTAGGTAAACAATATAAAAATCTCCCCTCGTATATACAGGGTGAGTTTTTTTTTCATTTTAAGCATTTGGATTTCGGAAACCATAAGACATGGAGATTCGGTTAAATGAGGAAATAGTTGTTGTTTTAAGAGCTTATGGAAGATATAATTTTGTTTTTTTTGAAAAATTACCACAGTTTTTCAGTTATAATACAACCTTATTTATTAAATGGCAGTCATAGTTGGCTTTGACAATTTTTAAATAGGACATTTTTCTCTCTTTATATCGATATAGGGTTTGCTATACTTACTTTGATAAATAAAGGCCATCTTCGAAAATTAACTCGGCGACAATTATTGCTTACTTTGACAAATAAACACGATACAGGACTATTTGTATTATCGAGAGAAGCAAAAAGAGAGTTTGCCATGGAAAAAAATGTCCTCCTACTACGAGAATTCTATTAATTTTTCAAATTCAAATTATACAACAAATGTTCCTGCATCTCATTCATTAGTAAGTTAGTTTATTAGTAGTTTGTATGAAGTAAGTATAGCAAACTTTATTTCGTTATAAAGAGAAAAAAATATCCTTTTTAAAAATGTCAAAACCAACTATGACTGCCATTAAAAAAATGAAGTTTGTATTATAACCCCAAAAGTATGTTTTAAAAAAAAAAACAAAAGCATATCCTGCATAATCTCTTAAAATGACAACTCTTTCCTCATTTAACAGAATCTTTTCGCTTTACGGTTTCCGAGATCCCAATGCTTAATATGAAAAAAAAACTCACCCTGTAGATAGGATACGTACGATAAAATAGTACGAAAAGAATTAGAGAAATGCTGACATTATGAACTTCTACAACGCTACTGGAAGGTACACTTTGCGCCTTTTCCAGTTATATTCCAAAAATGTGCCCATATTTACGGATATATGTCGTAAAGGTACTGTTTGTATGATTTTATCTAAAATATCGCACTTGTTTAAATGTCTGTCAGAATGCTTTGATAGTCTACACATTGTTTATCTACTGTCAATATATAATGTCAAACTTTATGATGTTCAGGTTATTATGACAGGTTATACTTTGCTGAGCTAGTGCGATAAAGTGTCACTTTGCCATACTAATTTAAACTACACCATTTGTTAAATTTCTTGTACTCTTTTTCGTACTTCTACCACGATTTCACTGGCCCTAGTGCGCAATAGTTATTTGTATATCAAGGCCGAGAAATCTCATTTTAGGGACCGAGAGAAAGTTTGTCGCCGAGGCCGCTTGCGGCCGAGGCAATACAATCTCGAGGTCGCTAAAAGATTTCGCGGCCGAGGTGTACACAACGTTTTTCGTGCAATTGATGCACGCTGCAATGAGTCTTCTAAGTTGTGAACAATCGACTGTCAATTTTGACAAAATAATAAACGTCAAAATAATTAATCGATAATTCAGTTAAACGAAGTAGAAATGAATACTAGTGATAGTGATGATTTAGAGTGTACACCTCCGGAGTTGAGAAAAATTGCAAACGCTGCCACAGATCATTTAATTCCAGAGCAAAGTAGACGGATATACGAGAATGCATACGTTAAATTTAAAACTTGGTGTGAAGAACAAAAAGCTGCGAACATATCGGAAAATGTTATTATGGCATATTTAGAAGCAAAATCTACAGTTTTGAAATCTTCAACTTTATGGAGTACATACTCCATGTTAAAATGTATGATAAATATCAGGGAGGGGATTGATATTTCAAGATTTCCTAAATTAGTGCCATTATTAAAGAAAAAGGCAGTAGGGTATCGAGCTAAAAAGTCAAAAATACTAACTGCACAGCAAATCGATACATTTATAACAGAAGCCAGTAATGAAACTTATTTAATGTGGAAGGTATAAGGTACATGTTTTACTTACATTAATATGTCAAGAAATGGTTTTGTAGGTTGTTTTAATTATGGGCATCTCTGGGGCGTTAAGGCGTGATGAAATTTATAAATTGTCTGTTGACGATGTGGAAGATTTGGGCACTGCTTTAATTGTCCACATTCCCGAAAGCAAGACAGATAAACCGCGCACATTTACGGTATCAAGGTTGGTGTTTATTGAAATTTACCGTATGTATACAACCCTTCGTCCAAAAATTACTGACAGCCGTCGCTTATTTCTGCGATATCAAAAGGGGAAATGTTGCAATCAAGTTGTAGGCGTTCACATTATAGGAAAAATTCCGTCCTTAATTGCGAAGTACTTACGACTACCAAACAGCAACAACTATACAGGACACTGTTATAGGAGAAGTTCAGCCACTTTAGTTGCCAACACAGGTGCAGACATGACTGTTTTAAAAAGGCACGGAGGATGGCGATCTGGTACGGTAGCCGAGGGTTACGTTGAAGACAGTATAGAAAATAAACTAAAGGTTTCTGATAATATGTTTCCTCAGCCTAGCACGTCATTTTCAAATAATGTTGACAGAAGTTCTATATTAAATCTAAATAATACCGATGTGACTTCCACTTCAGGATTAAATATTAACATAAATAACAATTCTAATTGTAACATTACATTTCATATTACTCCAAAATAAAATTGTTAAAATCTGAGACATGATAGTTATTTGACTGATGTTTCTCTCGATGTTTAATGACAACAATAATTTTAGGTTGCTTGGCAACCTTTTGTGGCCATAGCTGAGAAATTGCACTTCTCGGTCTGTTGTGTCGCTGAGAAGTTACCATTTCTCGTCCAATTGCACGAAAAATCTATTTTCGGCTGCTTCAGCATCAGAATCAATGCTTCTCCGTCATTAATTTCATACAAATGGTACTGACAGAACATAAAACTGACAAAAAAATAAAAACTTACAAATTTGGTTTTGCACAAGAATATTAACATTAAAAATAGCTAATAGTTCATAGTAGATATAACATTATATGATATTCGTATCCTCATATTACGATACTAGATGGCGTATCAAACTCGGCATATGACCTCGCATGATAATTTTGCCATATCGTACCGTAATATGGTACGTTCAACCTAACATCGTAATAGTATATCATATAACCAGGTTAGAATGAAAATTCGATACAAGTAGGAGATACCACGAGTCGATCGAATTTTTATTCTAACCGAATAACAGACTGTATTTTCTCCACGAGCAGAAACTATGAATCAAAAACAAGTGGACTGGAGAATTATCAAATTCCGTATCTGATTCACTCGATATACCACATCTATTATAGGACATATCGACGCTTTCGGGACAATATTGGCTAATTGGCTATCGTGCGTCAAATGGTAAACCGCATATGATATAACAAGCTCCACAAAAATTAAAAAAATAAGAAAAAAATAATCACCCTTCCGAATTTTAATACCTTTTTGGGTATGGTAGGTTATATTAAAGTTATATATATATATATTATATTATATTATATTCATACAGATGTGTAATGAAATAAAGAAATAAATCAAAGTGAATAAACATAGTTTGTGTAATGTTTTTTCGTCTCCTGAAAAGTTTAGGTTTTTTTACATAGGAGGTGATCCTGAAACCGTTTATTAGTGCATATGAATAAAAATTGATCTTGTGTTTATTGAGGATATTTTTAAGCTAATATTCTAATATTAATGTTTTTAAGCTAATATTACGAAAGTATGTTAAGGACTTGTGTAACTTAGCATTAATACTATATCCTGAAAATAAAATCCTACTTATGCCCATAATTAGTTCAAAGATATGAATTTCAATATGAATCTTTTATTATTAGGAATATAGAAATACATCAATTCCAGTAAAAGTTCCGATTAATTTTATAATTTTATAGCCGCATAATCATTATTAAGCAATAATTTTCATAAATATTTGATCTATTATTAATTCGGCAGCCGCTCTCAGTATATATGAGAACAAAAACTGCATGGCAACGAAATTGAGATGTAAATGTAACATCTAACATATGTCCACAAACAAAGCGAAGAATCCATCTGTTTCGAAAGTTAGAAAAAAGTTGTAACATATTTTCGTCTGCGTTCTGATATTAATATCCTTTTAAATGTATACGAAGACTGTAATAAAAATGTACCTTGTTTTTATAAATTTGCATCGTCATTGCTATTTAACTGTAACAGAGTTCATTTTTTGGCACAGTTGCCGCGAACTTAAGATGACCGCGTAAAGAATAAACGTGAATAAATATTTAGGTCAAAACAAATCTAGTGGAAAGAATCAGACAAAGGCAGAAGAAAACTTGGGAGCCTACGAAAATTGTAGAACGTATGCCATTAACTCGAGGTTATAAATTTTACTCGGGGTTTACCTCAAAAGTGACTTACACAAGATCTGAAATCAAAACATGAAATGCGAGATATACGAACTTTATTCGTTCACAAGTGACCTGTTTTATTTAACCCGATGGGTTTTGCTGCTACACGTTACTCCACATCATCAAAATTTGATGCTAGTGATTCGAAACGTCATTCTGACGTAAATATAACTCAGGGTTACATAACCCGAGTTAAGACAATGTTGATGCAACCGGACTTTAGAAGTGGAGGATACCTTGAGAGAGAAAGAAACATGGAAGAAGTTTATAAAATTGGGATGCAAAAAATTACTATTAAAAATCCGTTAGTATACAGGGTATCCCTGATAAAAATAGATAGGGGCACATCTAAAATTCATTCGCAGTAAGGTCAATTTTCTCGCCTCACGATTCATCTTCACCCACAGTCTTTCTGTCTCTCTGTAGGCATCCTCACGTCATTTTCTTCAGCCTGGTGTACCGCGAATTCAAATTTGTTGTGAAACAACCAAAATTGTAATTAATGTAATTAATGTAATGTAATTAATTTAACCTAATTTGTTCACGTTTGTTTATTTATACTCTTACAGAGTAGGGAAATGGGTCGGAAGACCTAATTTCTGGGTACACTCGTTTTTTTATATGTAAAAGTTATGGTTGTAACTTTTTTTTAAATTCTATTCAGTGACGTACTTTGATTTTGAACAACTACCCCATTTTTTCAAAATATGACGTCATGGGTAGTTTTTTAGACTCTGTTGATACTTCGTTACAAATAAAAATTGAAGTGTCCAGAATGTTTAATTCTCAAGAAAATATAATTAACGTACCTGATGAAAAAGTAAAATATGCTTGAAATAAAGTGCGTGTTATGGCCTGTTTCAACAGTCATTTAAGTTATGAAACAGCTATGTTATAAACAAGGCGCGGATTTCTAGGTATAATGCTATACATCAGTTTTAATAGCAGACCAAAATGACCTCGTATCTATACGAATTTCAGCAAATGAAGTAACGTGACAATTTTTTTTTGTGCTTTTATGCATATTTTCAGTTTTTAGGCTTATAATTGCTTTAATGCATTTTTGTGCATATTTCCTTACTTTTTGTGCTTATTTGCTTGTTTCTCAAATTTATAGCATATTATTTATATTAGCTAGGAATATATTTTGTTGCACATTATTGTAATGAGAATTCAGTATTAATATTACTCCGTTACGTCTAGAGTGCTTGGTTATCACACAAAATCCTCAACAAAGCAAGCGCGCGTACGCGATATTTAGTAAACAAAGCTTGATTATTTCGGGGATTACCCTATTTTTACGTGCACAGTACGCATCTGGGCCAAGTGTGCTATCAATTCAGTCCAATTTATCTCAATCTTCAGTGCGTTGTGCTTGTGCCTTGTGTGTATTACGTGTTGATAAGTTTTCTTGTATAAAATGCCGAAAGTAAAACCTTCCGTCGATGAATGGATGCGTGGACATTCTGAATTAAAATATGAGAACGGCAAATTAATTTGCAGGGCTTGTATCAAACCGGTAAGTTTTATTTTGTGTTGCTATTGGCCTAGGTACAAGCATGTATTATGTTGTAGATTAACTGCGAGAAAAATTTTAACATAACACAACATATCAAAATAACAGTTCACCTGGAATATTTAAAAAAAACTCAAATCTGCAAGCAGTACCCTGAGTACCCAATAAACTATTTCCGAGTCTTATGCGAGTTCTTCTACACAGAATGAAAAGGAATTTTACTTTGATTTATGCAAGACGATGGTATCTTCTAACATTCCGTTAAAACAACCAGATAATAGTATGTTTAATTATTTTTTTAAATACACCGGTAGACCTATTCCTGCCGAATCAACCATTCGCAAAAACTATGTCGAGCAAGTATATAAACACGCTATTGATGAAATAAAAAAGATAATTGGCAACAATTACATATGGTTCTGTGTAGATGAAACTACTGATTCATGTGGTCGGTACATTGCCCATTTATTGATAGGAATATTAAACGAAGACTCCACCAATGCATTTTTAATTAGTTACAAGCAGTTAGAAAAAACAAATGGCAATACCGTTGCCAAATTCGGTCACGATGGATTAACACTTTTTTTTGCCAAACCCCGTACCAAATGATAAATTATTATTCATGGTTTCTGATGCCGCTGCATATATATTGAAGGCATATTCTAATTTAAAAGTATTTTATGAGCAATTAATGCATTGCACCTGTTTGGCACATGGTTTTAATCGAGTTGCTGACACGATTTGACTGCAATTTTCCCTGGTCAATGATTTGATAAAAACCGGGAAGAAAATTTTCTTAAAAGCTCCACTGATAGTTGAAATGTTTAGGGAAAGAATGCCAAATGTACCTCTTCCTCCGGCACCGGTTAAAACTAGATGGGGTACGTGGCTACATGCTGCCTGCTATTATGTCGACCATTTCGATTCATTTAATGAGCTTGTGTTAGAGTTTCCCGAAAATGTGTCAGAGGCAATTAAAGAATGCCACAAAGTTCTTAAAGTTAGGAGGGTTGTACAAAATATAGCATTCCTAAACACCAACTACAGTTTCATAAGCAAAGCGATTGATAAACTCCAAGCAAAGGATACAACTTTGGTAGATGCGGTTCAAATAGTTGAAGATGTTAGGAACGACGTCTCAAACGTACGGGGATCTATAGCAGAAATTATTTTTTTTAAATGTGATGCAGTTTTGTCAAAAAAATGAAGGGTTTGGCGAATTACAAAAAATATCAACAGTTTTAAAAGGAGATTTCGTGGAAGATTGCTGATAAATATTACAATTGTTCGAAAATTTAAATATGCACCGATTACAAGTGTGGATGTGGAGAGAAGCTTTTCACACTTAAAAAATGTGCTGAGTGATAGGAGAATGGGATTTTCCGTTGAAAATTTAGAAAAACATTGAATTATTAGTTCATTTAAAAATGAGCAGTAATTATTATTTGGTATTAATTATTATTGTTATTAATATTAATCACCAAAACCTAAGTTATTAAAATATTACTTTTATCTACCTATAGTGCGTTCTTGTTAATAAAATTATGCTTTGTTTTGTTTTTCTGTATTTTCATCAAAAAAAAAAAAACCTTTTCATGGTTTTTCTTCGTTTTTGTGCTTATTCTAATCTTTATGCTATTTTATATGCTTATTTTCTAAGATTTTTATGCATTTTCAAGCGCTTATTTTGTAATTTTTTATGCTTATAAATCCACGCTTTGGTTATAAACGCAAATTAGAAATCTTTATTTTTACACTTTAATAATGTTAGAAGCATCAGTAGTCGATGCTCGGTTCTCGCCCAGGGATTTTTTTTCTTTAATATTTCTCTAGGTGTCTAGGTCAACGATTTATGTAGGTATAGTATTTTCATGAAATTAACCGTGACGGGAGACTGATTTTGCATAAATCGGTTAAAAGTAAAGAATCGGCTTTTCAGCAATAATTCCTATAAGAATTCGCCTTTTCGGTACAAGTTTACCATGTAGGTATATAAGCAGTAAGTAGCCGATATTATTATTTTGAATTATCTTGGGGGTAACAGTAGCCTAAACCAACCGATCAATTTACAAACCGAACACGCGTCAAATTTCAAGACGTCAATTTATACATGGAAATCCGCTTGCAAATCTCATCTTTCAGCGCAGCGCAGCGCCGCGACGCCCCCTTAGAGACTCCCTCGCTCAGGGCCCCCGCGGCACGGCGCACAAAGCCGTCGCCCTTCCCCCGCAACGGGATTTCGAACCGGAGCGCGCCCCCGCATCACTACCTTTGTTCGCCGCTCTCATCTGGAACATATGCGCGTGATTGAGCCAATTTCTCGGGGGGGCTCCGACACCTAACGCTGACGCCGAAGTCGATGCTCCCCCTCCTGAACCCCCAGCATTGGCAAAATTACGACGCTGGCATGGAGAGGCGCGGGGGAGGCGTAGTAACTAATAGTTACACACGGCCGACTGAGCGGCGCCACATGGGGCTCGACTGTGAGGGGGTGAAGCTTACTATGTGTCAAATGTGTGTATGTATGTGTGTGGGGTTCGAGTGATTTCTGGTGATATATTAATTCTGCGATGTCGGATTGGGATTCGTCTGAGAGGAGCTGGAGGGTTGCTTCGGATTTAATTGGTCAAAAGTGGTTGGAGCTTCAGACTATATACTTATGTATGCTGTTTCTTCATCATACCTATTAACAATTGCAGTTGTTTTTTATGACAGCACGAAGGCGAAAAGTTTGGAGAAATAAGCCAATGTTCAGCAGGGAACAGGTTGATTCATAATGATATTTATGGTGAAGTAAGTATTGTGGTATCAATTATATTCCCATTCGTGAGAGACCCGAAGATTATTAAAATTATATGGCACTATCAAGCCTCATCGTCATCCCAAACGTCATCCCAAATAGTGCAGGATTTACGTATAAGCTACACAAGCTATAGCTTAGGGCCCCCACTTTCTTGGGGGACCAAAAAAAATGTGCGAGTGAGCAATTGTTATATATACTTAACTATACTGCAGCATTATTTGTCACAATGCCGCACGTCCGGACCTTACAAATGAGTGCAAAATAGAATTTAGTAAGTGTCGAGGCTAGTCATATGATAATGCTGCCAATATGTCTGGCAAATAAAAGGGTATGCAAGAAATAATATTGAAGATTAACAAGTATGCTAGGTATACTCCATGTGCCGGTCATTCCCTGAATGTTGTTGGTAGAGCAGCAGTTGACTGTTTGGATGCAGTAAACTTTTTTGGAATTATTCAAGAAATATATAATTTATTTTCTTCATCTACACATAGATGGGCAGTACTATTGTCAATCTTCATAGATGATTTAAGAATTCGAAAGTCTTTGTCAAAGACTATATGGGAAGCACATTCAATGGCCACAAGTGCCATACTTGATAGTTATGATGGAATAATTTCAGCATTACATCAGCTGCATATTGATACTACAGAGAAAGGAGAAACTAGAAATCAAGCCATAAACATTTTGAATAAAATGGAGGAGTTTGAATTTATGGAAATGTTATATTTGTGGAGTTACTTGCTGGATGAATTTCACAAGACTAGTCAATTACTGCAAGACCCCCAAATTAGTCTAGATGAAGTATGTAAGTTATGGAAATTGTATGCTTTACTTTCGGATTTCGTTAAAGGTTCCAGGAATATGTTCGATCATTTTGAAGAAGAATAATAATTTTGAAAAATTACCTGAGGTTGATTACAATAATAGCAGATATATAAGAACGCATATCAATGATGATGAAGATGATGCTTTAGAGAAACTTGAGTGAAGAGAGAGACAAGTTCACAATCATAACATTTATTCACCAGTGATGGATGCATTTGAGTAAAGTCTGGCACAGGGGGCCTCAGTTTATAATTATGCTGCAAAAAAGTTTTCATTCTTAACAAAATTAGAAGCTACAGAAGAAGGGATTCGTGAAGGAATTAGTGCTTTATGGCAAACATCCTGAAGATGCTGACATGAATCTTGTAAGAGAAGCCAACCATTTTCATCAATATGTTTAGACAGTGAAGCCTATGGTTCGGCGGAACATGATAGCCTGATACATCAGGATCTGTATAGGATAATTTCAATGGTCTTGTCCAATCAGCATTCCCTAATGTAGAAGCAATTTTGAGATTGTTTCTTAGTATGATGGTTGCAAATTGTTCTGGAGAAAGATATTTTTCTCAGCTAAAGAGGATAAAAATGAATTTAGACTAACAGTGACTCAAGATATATAATGTTCCCTCAATCTCATGTGCATAGAAAGTTACAAACTAAGCAGTTTATCATTTGACGATGTCATCAGTGACTTTGCTCTGGCAAAGGCAAGAAAGAAAATATTTTAGTTTAATATTTATTTCCTCTAAATCCCTTAATTCCTTAATCCTTATAACATGTTTCAAGAGATTAGATGATAAGCCTTTGTAAATTGTGCCTTTTAAAATAACTTTGGTTTCATTTCACCAGAATTTGATTTTTAACTTTGTTACGAATAAAAATGATTTTAAGTTAAAGATTTATTATTTCACTATCTACGAGCGTGATTCAAATATAAACGGTAATTTTGTTGGTGTACTCCGTAAGTTCCATCGGACAGGATAGTAGAGTGAGAGTTTGAATTTTGGTATGTTTTGAAGGGGAAACCAACTAGGGCAGCAGTTTCCGCTCTGTTTTATCCTCACTACAGTAATGTCTGAGCAAGAGGTTCCTGTATCCGTTGCGCAAGGTATTATTATAAAGTTTTGAACTAATGAAAGGGTTAAACCGTCAGAAATTTTAACTCGTTTGAAGACACAATTTAGGGAAGAAACACTGTCTCAGAACCGAATGTTTACTTGGGCCAGCGAATTTAAAGGTGGTCGAGAACGTGTTGAAAACCAAAGTCATAATCGACGCCCAAGAACAAGTCTTACAGATTACAGATTCTTTGACTATAGGGGAAGTTTACTCATTGATTTTCTTCATGATCGACGTACAATAAATTCAGCTTACCATTGCCAGTTGTTAGAGTCAGTAAAAGCCGCCTACCGAAACAAAAGACGAGGTACGACCAACAGAAGTGTCATTCTTCTTCATGACAACGCTAGGCCTCACACGGCGATTTTGACAAGGGAAAAATTGAAAGAAATGCATTGGGAAACCATGGAACGCCCTCCTTACAGTCCAGATTTGTCCCCCTGTGACTATTTTTTGTTTGCGCCTCTGAAATAATGACTTGGAGAGGAACGATTCCAAAGCGATATAGAAGTCGAGGAGTATGTGCGCAATTGGTTGATCGCTGGCAAAAGAGTGTTGATTATAAAGGAGGGTATGTAGAAAAAAAACTGAACGATTATCTTATGCATATTATAAATCAATAAATTTATATTAAAAAATTACCGTTTATATTTTAATTACCCTCATATATCCTTCATAATTGTATTTCAGTTTAACCCTCTAGGTATCCGAAAATCATATTTGGCACTGACATATAATATCCGGACTTATAAGGGGCCCCATATCTCAAATAGCTTAGGGCCTTATCAAGTCTAAATCTGGCCCTGATCCCAAATGTCCCATAGATGTTCAATGGGATTGCAGCCAGCCCATGGTAGAAATTTTTCCTTCTTCAAGATAACGACGTACGATTTGTGCAGTATGCGGCCGAACATTATCATGCATGAACATGACATTTTCTCCAATAAATGGAACATATGGTTCAACTTTCTGTTCTAAGATTTCTTCAATGTATCGAGCAGTCGAGCTGTCAAGGATCAATATTCAATAAAGCCTAAGTCCGTGTTAAAAACTTTCAAAGGTCTAGTACCAAGAGTCGCAGGTATTACGGGGATCATAGAAGAATCTTTCCGAGAAGTTTTGTGCCATTAAAATTCTCTAACATCAAAGTGACGTGCCTTTGGAGGGGAACGGAGGAAGGTGATCCCATACACTGGTAAGTTGTACGTTAAAAAACCTGATATGGATGAAGCGAAATTCATAAATGCAAAATTTCCTAGTGTGGTGGATCGCTTCTTGGCGACGGTATTTTTCCATAGTAGCAGAAGGGCCGTCGTTAAATAAAAGAAATAAATTTAAAAAAAAAACTTTCAATATTAGCTGAACAACAAACTTTTAAACTTGTGAGGACCCCATCCATATTTAATATTAATAATATAATTATTCTATAATTAAAATGTATAATACAAAAACGCACACGTAAAGGTTTTAGAGGGGACGGGAAGGCATGCAACCACCCGCATTTTCGGACATGCACAATTTAGAGAAAGCGGACGTATATTAATGGGAAGGCATAAACTAGTCAACTCGAATTTTAAGTTATATCTTCAGATAACTGGGAGGGCTTAGAATACCACCGGCGGAGCGATCCTGGGGGTACACTAATGCGTACGAGATACATCAATTTCAGAAAAACAAGCAAAAATAGGGACCTGGGTGATAGAATGTGTACGGAGAAATAGTATTAATTCAGAAATTTGGCACATACTCAGATCAGTTAGAAGTAACCACCAGCGCAGAACGTTACTCTGCTCGATGAAGTCTGAGAGATTGAGCATTAATTTCTCAAGTTATTATACGATCGACGAACTCAAATGTACACCTTATTAACTAACCTTCTCTAAAGTCAATTCCCATACTAATGATGGCACCTATCTAGTGACATTTCAACCAGGCGCGATCATACGGGGGGCGGGGGCATACGGGCCATGCCCCCCCCCCCAAACATTGAAAAAATTTCAGAAAATTTTACACGTTTAAAATCTTGGACAAGATCTACAATGTGCGAAGATAGGCTAATGGGACTGGCATTACTACATGTCCATAGAGACATAGATATTAATGTAGATAATATTATAAATAGATTTGCTACTACGGGAGCAAATGTACTTTTTTATGTGTTTATTGTGTGATAATTATTGAGATTAAAATATGGTTGGAAAATAATAGTTTTTTTCCATTTATGCCCCACCCCCCTATTAAATGCATATGACCGCGCCTAATTTCAACGCGATGGCGTCTGTGGGTGAGTGGAATTTAATAATGATAGAAATGTAGGTTTCTATCGCTGGATCAGCGTAGTCGAGCTCAACTACATTTGATACCTTGTTCTGACAATATTTTCATATGACGGTAGAATATTGTAAATTTCATTCCTTTCCTACTTCATGAGAACAAACAATGAATGCTGATACAGTGTGTTTGTAAATGAGTATAGATTGTATTTTAGGCAACCAAACATACACGTTGGTAACACAACAAAAATATCACTAAGGATTCATTGGTGTAACATAATGTTAAAGTTGAGATTCAACTGCTTTGTTTTTTTGTCAGTTTTAAAAGTTAAGTAATTTTAAGATACAGGTAGAGTTCTTTACACGTTATTAGTTTTAAAAAAATCAATCAAAATGTACCACTTTATTTGTTTGTGCTTTTATTTTTAGTTTTTAATTTTATAAAAATTGTTGGAAATGTTGGCCGTTGTTTTCTAGACATAAATTTACTCTCCTCTGTATACTCCTAAACACATTTTCAAGTTCTATCGGAGAAATGTTTCTAATTTCTGTTTCCACTTCTTCTTTTAATTGGTCTAGATTTTGTAGCCGATTTCTAAATACCTTATTTTTTAAACTTCCAAACAAATAAAAATCTAAGGGAGTGAGATCTGGAGAACGCGATGGCCATAATCCTTGACTTATTAATCTGTTGCCATAAAATTGTTGCAAAAATTGAATTGTATTCCTGGCAGTGTGTGCAGTAGCGCCGTCCTGTTGAAAATATCCGTACTGAATTTCATCATCTTGCAGTAAGTTTAAAAATGGGTTCAATATCATTTGACGATAATTCTTAGCGTTAATATTGTAATTAAAAAAAATTATTCGCCGTCTCGACATTGCTACCCAAATTCCAACTTGGGGATTTTCAGACAAAACTATGGGGATTTTCAGCCGCCCAAGTTCTGTAGTTTTGACTATTTACGTATCCAGACAAATGGAACCATGCTTCATCCGAGAAGAATGTCAAATCTAATATAGCGTTGTCATTTAAATTCGCATTAAACCACTCGCAATACCTAACTCTTCGTTCATAATCAATAGGTAATAATTGCTGAACTACTGAGATTTTATATGGATGCAGATGTAATATTTTTTTTGCTGCTTTATGGCAACTAGTTAGAGTCATGCCTAAAAACCAACAAAAGTAACTGAAAGAGTCATTTATATGTTACAACAACCTGTTTGAGCCGATAATTTCCTTAACGATTTGTTGGGGCTTTGTTCTAAGCGGTGTTGTATGTCAGCTACATTATCTTACGTAAGAACTGTCGGCCGTCCAGAACTCTTGCTTTTGCAAATACAATGTTTTTCTGTAAAACGCCTAACTATCCTGTTTCTGTGACTTGAAAATGTTTTATCAGAAACAATTACGTCGGGAAATTCTTCACGAAATTGTTCTTTGCATGACTGAGATGAGTACACCCATGTTCCGTTTTCAGTTAATTGCCCGCTACGGAAATACGCCATGAGAATAAAGGCGTCATGTTGCGGTGTAAACACCATAGTTTTAAGAAACTAACTCTTGTTTGTTTCTGAAAATTAACATTTCTTATTTTAACATAAGTAACTAATTGAATCAAGAAGCAACGGACGTTACTTTGTATCCAAGAAGGGAAACGGGTCAACGGGGTTTTTTTCGTCCAGTGTGGGTCAGTTAAGTTGTTATGATATACCTGATGAAATATCCACGAAACAACGACAATTAAATAGATACAAAAGAGAAAATTATCAGTACATAACAACTTAACTGAACCACACTGGACGAAAAAACCCTGTTGACCCGTTCCCCTTCATAAATAACTAACTTGAAATAACTTACCTAGATTAACTTTACAATGATTGCACGCTACTGGCGAAAATGACATTAAACTTTGACAAATTGCGGTGAAATACACTAAGCACCGACATGGAAAAACTTAACGGCAATTAAAATCCTAAATTTCATTTAAATTTTGCCGCCTTTTCTACAATCATTTACAAACACCCTGTGTAATGAATCAAGTTTGAATCAACTAGTAACAACTACATAAGAGTGTATACATCTCTCAATACAGATAATTCAATGATATTCTGGGTCAACGTAATCCCGTAAATAAAATTGTCAGCGCGCCGATATTCAAGCAATCTCAGCATTTCAAACCAAACCAATAGTATGAACGAATGTCCGTATGTATAGATGTGTGTAGCAGTAGAATTGAACTTGATCAAACTAAATGAATTCATTTATGTAATTTGTTCGTATCCACAAGGTGGCGTTGAAATTAATTGATAGCCACAAACGCTAACGAATTTCTATGCAGTGATGACTTGTTGTATTGTCCCGCGACGCTTATGATTTGGGTCGTAAAACCAAACGCGTATGTGTGCGGCGCGAGGATTATTGGTATCGTGATTTTATCACCTTTGTTCGAAGGACCGTGAAATAAAGTACTCAACAAGTTACTTGAGAAGAATTTGTATATTGATATTAATTGCTGAATAAATTACAGGCGAGATGATCGCCGCCGAAGGTTTGGTGTTAGACTGGTCTACTCTACAATCTTCGAAATCCGGGGTACTTCTTGCTCCTGCAGGGGAAGGGGTGGCGAGCGTTCCCGGATTGGTCCGTGCCTCGTACTTGGAGTACAAATCTTATAATTGCTTCTGGGTTTTCCTGCATTAGTGGGCCATTTAGAGGCCTCAATAAACCGTTTTGGGAAAACCCTACAAATTACGTTAATGGTGGTCATTTGGGAAAACCAATCCTGAATTCAATAAAATTGTTCCTAGATAAGCTGGGTCTTCCCAGCTGGCACTTAACTAAATCCGCGAACAACACATCAAATAGGGCCGCGGATAGATTTACGGTGATGAGGAGATTATCTTAATTGCAGCGGGGCTGCAACACTTGTATTGAAGATAATTTGGTACATGAAGTCGCTAATGTCACTTTGTAATTCCAATATTAATTATTAACAATAACCAATTTTACAAAATAATGTCAAACATTCAAGTTCAGAAAATATCAATAAAGATTCAATAATTATTGAATAAACTATTTGCAAAGTTTTTAATAAAGTTAATAAAAGAAATAACGTCCAATTTGAATGATAAAACTGTATTTTATTCACCTGTCGCTTGCATAATCTTTCAAAATGTATACGTCTCAACGAATTCATATATCTGTGTTTTACTTACTAACAAAAATTACTAACAAACACATTACGCATTAAACGAACCCAATGAAGTTGTCACAATAATTATTTTAAATATCAAACAAAACGTAAAGTACTATTTACTAAATCACGAGCGAAATAAATATTACAAATTATGAGAATTTGTATAATACCTGGGTGCGAACCGTGACAAACTTACCTACCCTAAAACGATAGGGTTTTACCTTTTGGGACTAATGGGGTTGCCGTTATCGCAAAGAAAAACACATTATGAAATGTTTTAAAAATTCACTAGACCAGTGAAATATAATTTCAAAAACTTTTAGAAATTTAGCAAGAATAGTTGTTAAACATTGAAACATTATAGTTATTCAGAACCACACTTATTATTTTTTTACTGTGGTATTATGAGAATTGTTCTGTTTATTTAATCATCTTCAAATCTTAAAATTAGGTCTTAATTTTTGTCTTCGTCGCTCATTTCAACGCCTACTACAGCAAAATGTTCGAAATGTATTAACAAGCTTTTTTTCTGAATAAAAACATAAGAAATCATACTGTGATATAAATCATTGAATTCGTAATAGAAAATGCCATTTAATACAGGGTGTACTTTTTTTACGGGCAATATAAAAACAAAGTTGATGATGTTTTCTTCGAAACGAAACGTTGTACTGAAAATTTATATACGCTGTCTTCTAGAACTAAAAAAGTGGCAATGAGAAAGTGGCTTTTGTTTTTTATACTTGTTCAAATAACTTTTGAAAAACAAAAACGATATCGCAAAATTTCGGATTTTGTCTAGTAGCTCCGGAAGTTAGCGGATTTTTTGGGTTTTCTCAATAGAATAATACTGCCAAAAAAATCCTAAATTGCGCAACTTTTTTGTAATTTCACCGCCTTTGTAACTTTTACGGTTTCCGAGACCCCCATGCTGTTGATCCTTATGTTGGACAGCCTGTATATTATTCATGTAGGAATTGTTTTTATTTATTATTTATAGAAAGTTTGTTTTGTTATATTTAATATATTTATTACTTACTTTAGTAGCTATTGTTTATTATTTAATGCAATAAAAAATAAATAATATTTATTTAAGATACAAGTGTAAATAGTCGATGTTTATTAATGAGTTGGTTGAACAAACTTCTTACACATGTGTGTCTTACAACATTTTATCTACGATCATATATGATTTACTAACATAATCATTTGATTTGATTTTTTTAAATGTGAGAAATGTGACAGAAGTGGGTATACATCAGATGATTGCGTTGATTTTCACGTGCTACGTTGCGGAGTAATCAGTTTTTTATTTAACCCTTATATGTACAAAGTTGAAGACATCTTGACATTAATGACATGCTGCTATGACATTAGAATTCTTAGAATTTTGTTGTACATGCGTAGAAAAATAGCTCTTTTACAGACTCATTTAAGTTCCTAAAATAAACCTTTTCCAGACTGAATCCCAAAAAGTTGCCATGGTTAAAACGATCTGGTTATTATGGTGGCATGGTAATTAAAATCCAAAGCTCACTATTCTCGAGAAATATTTTCTATGATTACATTAATCATACATAATGAAAGGTTTGAATGTGTTTTTGGGAGCGTAGATATACTGAAATTTATTGTTTGTAACTCGTACCAAATTAAATTTTCTTCAGGCTCATCTGCTATTCCAGACTCGGTTAGGCCTCGTCCGGAACCAGCAACAATTCGTCCGAAAAACTTCATTTTAGGTACTTGATAAATAACTATACTACTGCCCTAGATCTTTAAAAGTTTACTTCTTACACGATTTTCAGTGTCAGAAGTAATCACTTTATGATCTTAGGTAATTAAATTAACATTGTACATGGGAGCCCCAAAGTAAAATTTGTCCAAGACGCCATGGAGCCATAACGCGGAACTACCTGGTAGAGCATGGTTGTCTATTTTTTCTACTGCTTTTCCAACTAGATGAATGACTCTTCGCACAATCAATATGAACCTCCAATTCATTTATAATGCACATTTCTTAGAAGTCCAGTTCGAGTGTATTCATCCATCATCCATACCATATCTTTCTATGAGCAGTACTAGCTCTTTTTACTATCTAAAGGATAGTACTCGTCGATTCTTAACGAGTACTTTTCATTCATGTTATAAACTTTCCCCGACAGTGACGACCTTACAACTTGGGCTCCTGAATGGTGCGGTTCCAGGATAATCCAAGACTCGTAGAATCACGAAGGAATTAATTGAGAGCAAATCGTAAATTTCATAAGTGATTTACGCAACTCGCAGCAGTAAAAATTAAGTTAACAATTAGGTACTCCCAGGAATCGCGCGCCTTCGCGCTCACACGATGCCAGGGATTGTTCTTTATCCGAACACATCGGAATGAATTAATTAACGTGTTATTATTTAAGTGTAATGTTCATGCGGTTATAATGCAGACTTTACAAGGCTAGGAACATGGACTTTCTGCGTTTGGAATTGAATTGTTTGGCAATGGATGCCATTAATAAAATATGTTGGCATTACCTATTATTTAAAATACTAAAATTTCAAAAATATTTTTTTAAATTTATGAAATATTTGTTCACATCTTAGCATCTTAAAATAAATGATTTTTTTTCTCGCTATTTTATGCGTGCATTGTTTTACATTATAATTTGTTTGTTTCTTAAAATTACTGTTTGTCTTTAAACGCTTTTAATTTAAGCTGAATTATAGGTTTTAACGTCTTTAAAACGTAAATTGTTACTCCTAGGCGTAACGCACCTCAAAACACTGTCAAGAGAAACTCCCTGTAATTAATTTAATTGCCGTCGTAATTACCGCCTGCGTTAATAAAGATAAGAGAGGCGGCCGTTTTACGCGAGTTAAATGTCGAAAGGTGTCGGCCGTTTTATTTCTATGATTCCGAGTATCTTTAAGTTGAGCGGAGTGTCGGTTTCCTACTTTTGGGTTACGGTGAAAAGGGGAGAAGCTAATGTTCAAATTAATTAATGTAACATATTCGGTACAAACTATTTTTTGGCATAGATATAAGCATGGTAAGAAGACATACTTCCTCATGAAGAATAATATTTTCACATTTATTGCAGTTCACACGACACTATCAATTTAAATACGGGTTTTACTGGCAATTAAGTGTACAGATTGATACATTTAATATTCGTTATATTGGTGAGGCAATTTAATGTCCGTACGATTTGAGATAATAGGGTGGTTTTAGGGGCGTGAGAGGGCGATAAAAAGAACTCGTGTCGGCAGTATAGTTCACACGGAAAGCGTTTTTATTTCATGTAGGTGGGCAATAAGTTAGATATACTTTTTTGGGTCGTTCGCGCAATAAAGGCAAAGGGCACATTAACTGAGATGGGGGATATATAAAAAAAATCCCATTTTTTTATGTATAAAACTGGAATCGTAAACATTAGGGGATTGTATTGTTATACGATAGTAGTTGGATCGGCTGCAATTTTAGTTATATCTTCTACCTAAATTGCATTCGTTACTAAGGCTAACATATACTCAGGCTATCAAAATTTTGTAATGGTTAAAGCTCGTACTTTATCATAATTTTACTTTTGTTTTCGCATTTGCACCAATAGTACCACATAAATATACAAACAATCACTTCTCATATACAAATCAATCTTCTTTTGCTTTCAATAACTATAATAACTTAATTTGTTATGGGAATTATTTTGATTGAAAACGCGAACTGCAGCTCTGACGCAATTGTTTTTAAAATAAAAGCGCACATTTCAAAACGCTCTTCAATGGAACTTTTTTTTCCAATTCGCAATATTGAAATGCTCATTATGTATATTGAATCTCATCATTAAAACAACACCTTAATCGAATGGGTGAATAAAATGTTTACATTTTCACTTTATTCACTATAACCATTGACAACGTGAATAAAGTAAAAGAAATAGGTAAATTCGCACTATCCTTGAACTTTTCGTTGTCACCTGACAATGTGACACTTCACGCAAATACTTCGTATGAGGTATGATCCTGAAACAAAAAGACAGAACATGAAGCCCGAATGTATAAACCAAGAATCAAGTCAATGATCATTTGTTTCTTCGATATCCACGGTTAGGTTCAAGAAGAATTCGTCTTTGCGAGTCAGACTGTCTGCTCAGTTTTCTACATAGGCGTACTGGAGCGTATGAGGCATATAATCTTCAGAATTACCACAATGCTAATTGTCATTCTTCATGGGCTTTGAGTAAGTTTCTGGCACGAAAACGAATCATAATGTTTCCCCATCCACAATACAGCCCCGATCGTTTTCTTTTATACTTTATTCCTGGAAAGACTCATACAGGTATAGGAAAAGTCAAAGTGGGTACACATACGAGGGCTGTTTGACGGAAGAGTGACTTTTCAAAGGTTGGTAACACTTTCGCTATAATGATTATGTTGCTAGCTCCTAAGGCCTTTCGGAGGTCTACTGTCAAAATTTGGCACCAATCTGACAGATAGATTATGTTTTATACTTATTTTAAGAAAACTGTTTTCGTTGTTGTGTAAATATGGAGAAAAAATAATTTCGAGTGTTGATTAAACATTATTTTGTACGTGAAAAAACAATTAAAGAAACCGAGGAAAAGTTACGTAAATATTATCCAGAATCTGCTCCGTCCCATGGAATGATTTGTAAGTGGTTTCTGCTTTTAAAAGTGGCCATATGAGCACGGTTGATGCAGATCGTCCAAAACCATCATTTACTGTAACTACTCCAAAAAGGCAAAAACATTTTTTTCGGCCAATAAGGTCATGGCCACAGTTTTTTTTGGGATTCTAAAGGGGTAATCTTTATTAATTGTTTACAAAAAGAAAACGATAACTGGCCAGTATTATGCTGATTATGCAGACACGTTTTGATGCCGAACTTGAAAAACAACGACCGCATTTGATGAAGAAAAAAGTGTTGTTACATCACGATAATGCGCCCTCACATTCGTCTGCAATTGCTACAACTAAATTGGCTGAATTGCATTACGAATTACTGCTTTATCCGCCATATTTGCCAGATCTGGCTCCCAGTGATTTCTTCTTATTCCCAAATTTTAAAAAATGGCTGGGTGGAAAAAGATTTTAGGCAACTGAAGAGGTGATAACCGAGTCAAATGCATATTTTGAAGACTTTCCGAAAGATTACTTTTTGGAAGGTTTAAAAAAACTGTAAACTCGCTGGGCTAAGTGTGTACAGTTAAAAGGGTGTTATGTTGAAAAATAAAATATTTTTTAAACAGAAAAATAACGTTTTCATTAAAAAGTCACTCTTCCGTCAAACAGCCCTCGTATTACATAATTACAGTTACAATGTTTAAGAAATAAATTCCTCAATCGAATAATAGATTAAGAATGATTAAGAATTAATAAATTAATAATTAAGAATGATTAACAAGAAACTGTTTCAATTTTAATTTGAAGGATCATTTGGTGACACAAAAGACTATGTCAACAGGTAATCGCTCATAGCATCTTAGGCCCATGCAGTCGGGAGACTTCTGTCCTAATGTAGTTCTAAATATGTTAGGTCTAAAGTCGGTTTTGTTTCGTGTGTTTACCTTATGAATATCTTCGTTTCTAATAAATGAGTGTTTATTTTGGTATATACAGGGTGAGTAGGGAGGAACGGACCATACTCTAGGAGTGTATTGTACACGTGAAAATGATTAAAAAAAACTCATATGTTGTTATCCGATTTTTATTTGTTTTTAAGTGATAGTTTCGAACAGTTTGTTGAATAGTTGGATATATACATTTTTATCCAGAGTTTTCTGATGTAGAAACAGTTCACGATATCTTTCAACAGCAGCTGCAGCACTCCCATTGCAAGAACCACAGACAAACACCACATTTGCATATTCAAGATTTGAAACTATAACTTGAAAACAAATGAAGATCGGATAACAACATGTGATTTTTTTAAAATTATTTTTACGTATATAATACACTCCTGGAGTTTGGTCCGTTCCTCCCGACTCACCCTGTATATAATCAAACTTCCAATATATATTTATATTATAAACTGAAGCCCGTTATTAAACTCAGTATACGTTTTTGGATTACAAACACTTCTTTCGCCTTGGTTGTATAGTTTACCCCATACACATATTGCATTAATGCAAACGAAAATCAAAATGTGCATAGTAAAACATTAATAATTGGTCTAGTGTTAGAACTTCTCTTAGTGACCCTATGAGGAAGCATATGGAGTTGAGTTTAGAGGTAAGGTAAAAGATGTGATCTTCCATGTTAATGTATCGTCGACAATTAAACACAAAAACTTAGTTTTCGTGCCAATTTGTTTGCCATCAATAGCTATGTCAATGTTGATGAAACATCTTGTAGTTTGTTTTTAAGCTGTTCAAATGCAGTAAATTAAAATTGAACCATTCTAATAAATTTTCAAAGATTTTATTGGATTTCAACTCAAGATCTTTAAGGTTATCTGCATTGATTAAAAAAACTGAGTCATCGGCATATATAGTAGTATCTACATGGCAATTTTAATACAGTTTGCTATCATTCATATACAGCAGAAAGAAGATTGGCCCCACAGTAGATGCTTGGAGGACACCATGGGGAACTACTTTAGTAGATGAAATGGAATTTCGTTTACGCGTATTAAACAAACATATCGTTTTCTGGAGGAAAGGAAATTACGAACCCAATCAAAAGACGTTCCTCTGATAAATTGCTAAATAAATTTGTGCAATTTATTTAGCAAATTCTCACGATTTACACAATCGAAAGCTCGACATAAATAACATAGTATGGTAGCTGGATTGTTTCCACTTTCCATTAATTTTTGTACACTTTGTTTGAAATATAAACAGATTGCCGATGTTTTCGCCTATAAGCTCGAAATCCATGCTGATTATTGCTTAATTGATTACATTTGGTGATGAAATTATTTAAATGTAAAGTAAAACATAGTTCAAAAATTTTACTAAAGCAGCCTATAGTTATTGGCCGGTAGTTTTCTACGTTCTGAGGGTTATTCTTCTTATATATTGGAATTACTTTGTTTAATTTTAACATGTCAGGAAAATTGTCCACTTTGAAGGAAAAATTTATTATAAAACTCAAAGGAGCGGCCATAGCGGTGGCAGCTATTTAAATAATACATCTCGGAATACTATCCGCACCAGATGACGTTGTATTTTTTAAGTTACTGGAAATTATTTTAATAATTTCTTCAGCAGATGTGGGAGATAAAGACAATGAAATTGGGTTTACCTCTGTTTTGTCCGGGACCATTGACAGAATTTATAAAATATTCGTTAAAACAATTGGCAGTCTTCATCAATGGTTTTTAGCTTGAGATGCGAGTTAGATTTATGTTTGTTAGCTAGCTCGTTTCAGATATCCCAAGCGGTTTTAGTTGATTATCAGAATTTAGAATTTTAATTTGGAAGTACCCCTTTTTCCTTTTCTTTAATAGAACATGTTTTTTTTGTTCTTGTTTGTATAATCCAATTAGATAAGGAGATGCCATTTTCTCATAAAATAATCGTTTTCTGTATTCAATTACTTCATCATTGACACAATTATTACGTATTTTATTTAAGTGAAGTCTGTGACTATTTAGAGGGAAATGTATGTCAAAATAGAATCTAAAAACATTGTATAAAGTGTTGTATGCTAAACCAACAGTTGTCTGAAGATTCAGACTTCAAGTCATGAAGAAAATTGGCTACATTGATTTCGTCAATACGTCGCTTGTAAATGTTAGTTTTTTTGGGCCGTCATTGGAAATTTTCGTTTGAAATAGCACTGTTCTGTGATTAGAGATCGTATTATTAAGTATTCGGCAACTGTGGTCTACCAAATTTGAAAATATTTGATAAAGTATGTAGTCCCCTCTTGTAGGTTGAAAAACATGATCCGTGAAATTGAAGGTGGCAAGAAGGTTTTTAACTAAATTAAAATTATCTAGGTCGCGAATTGGATCAAGATTAAGATCCCCACATAAATTAAAAGTAATATTGATATTAAACAGAGCTTTTAAGACTAGAGTGACTTTATCTAAGAAAATATTCAGATCACCGTCAGGTGTACGACAATAAACAAGTATCATAACGAACTTCCCTGAAGACGTAGCCCAACTAAAGCCCCATAGTTCGATATGCTTTTCTGTGTTACAAGTTGATAGATCTAATATTGTAATTTGTTTAACTAGTGTGGTTTGACACCATATATCCACACGACCGAATTAAGAAGTCTTTCTGGAGCTGGAGGAACAATTAACAAAACCTGGAAAGAAAATAATATTAACCGAATTATTACCGAGTCCAGGTTTCGATAAAATAGAGAAATCCAATACCATTCTTCGATCGAGACAGATATTCACAATTTATATAATTAATTTTGTTACTATTTAACGATCGACTGTTCAGCAGCAGCAGATCCGAATTCATTTTGTTTTCTCTGTTGGTGCTTGATTTCGGTGAAAAAATCTTAATATAAAGGCTCGATGAGGCTAGCGAAATGGTTTCAGGGCATCCTCTAGATGTACCATGTCGATGATCACCTTAAAAGATAAATAATTTGATGGCCACCTTGCGACTTTTACTTGTTTCCCCAAATTGAAAACCGATCTCAAGGGTCATCATTTTCAGGGCGTACAGGCCATTCAAATTACCACGAACGACGATTTAATGCCCGACGTGGCAATGAATGTGGAAGACTAGGCACAAATTTATAATAGGCAAAAACAGTGAGGTAGTGTAGATCTGACCTTTCCAAATTAACTCCAGTGTCAAATGGTATGCTTGGCGAGTATTCCAAAATACTGATGATCTGTAGGACTTTCACTTTCAGAGGACTAAGCCGAATGATTTTGGAGCTGGGAATGGATTAAAAACGACCTAGATTATGATATATATCGGCCGCCCTAGATCTTAGGTAAGAATTGAAGCCGTCAGCGCAAGAGTGGCCTAACCCTTGGAAGACTAGTATGGAGATAATGGACCCATGTTTCTACCCATTACAAATTTCGTGCCTATCTTCCACATTAATTGCCACTTTCCTTCTTCCTTCCTTTCTCACATTTCCTCTTCCAATTGCTCACATGCAAGAACGTCACCTGAAGCATCTTTCGTGCCGCTCGATATTTTCCCAATCAGAGTGCCGCTTGCCACTCGAGGCACCTTTTTTCTTTAATGTAATAGACTTTGCTCAATTGTAGCACTTACAACCTAATACTCTTTGTATATAGAAGATTATATTTCTTACTTTAAAATCTTTCTTTTCAAGATGACGCCTCTTGTATTGATGGTTCTGTTAACAATATCTCTTCCTGTATGTTCATATGTTTCCTTTACGTTATATCCTTAACGCCTACCGGTCCTGTGGTCTATAAAATGTACCACTTAAAATTACATTCAACCGTCTTTGTGTGCCAAAAAATGTACCACCATTTCAAAGTTTTATTTCAACTTATTTGGTGGATACATTGGAAACGTAACTTTTATGCAATTTAGGTATAGAATTTTTTTGGCAATTCCATACCGTCAGGTTAATGTCAGATGTGCGCTACAGGTAATTTCATGTTTCTGGGTTTTGCGATTAAGATTACTTTAATAAAAGTTATTCACAATATTTCAAAGTATCACGGAGTAATATTTAAAATAGAAGGTAAGTTCTATGATTCTTCATGATTTACTGTTTTATCTAAACGAAGTATTTGACTTTGATGGTTCGGTTCAATTTCTGTACCACCACAACACTTACGATATATAACTTTTTTCGCAACTTTATATTTTTTTTAGAAAATGTCAAAATATAATGATGACTTACCGTTCAACCTGGTAGGAATGAGCCAGAACGAGATGCAAGAGCTAATTGATGATATAGATGTCGACTTTATTCCGTCTGATACTGAATCAGTTGTAAGTGAAATAGTAGACAAAGATCACAGAGATCTAACTGAATATAAGAACCAGTGGACTCGTTACTTCTACTGGACTACTAAGTGGAAGCGACGAGGAAGAAGACAGCATACCGTTGGCTAATTTTATTAGTACAAGCACAAAGGTACAAAATATTGAGCCACCAGTGTGGAATAAAAGAAATAGGATTGAACCTGCTCCCACATTTACAGCAGACAGTAGTGTACCGGATTTCAGCATCAACTTGGAAAATCTATCTACCTTTCAAACTATTCAATTTATTACTTTCAGATGAGTTGATCGACCTGATTGTTTTTTAAACTAACTTATATACGGGTCAAATACAAATGAATACACTGAAATATTTTATACAGACTAATGTAAAAGAAATGAAAACCTTCTTAGGTATACATTTTTTTATGGGAATTAAACGTCTTCCAAGCTATAAGGATTGGTGGTCGACTACTCCTTAACTACATTGTATTTATGTATCTTCACTTATGACATCAAAACGATTTGGATGGTTATTAGGGCACCTTCACCGGACTGATTATTCTATAATTCCAGAACGAAATTCATATAATTATGATAAGTTATATAAGATACGTCCGTTTATTGATCACCTAGCTCAAAATTTCCAAAAATGTCGTCAAAAATTAATCCATGATTAAATTTAAGGGCAGGAGTACTTTGAAGCAGTATATGCCCAATTAGCAATAAGAAGAGGCTACAAGGTATGGATGTTTTGTGGTAAGTCAGGTTACTGCCTAAAATTCGAAATTTTTACAGGAAAGGCTTCCTTTGGAGTAGTAAAAATTGGTGCCAGGGTCGTGAAAAATCTGACTAATGGATTGAAAAAAAACATCATAAACTGTTTTTTGATCATTGTTTAAATAGTCCTGAACTGTTGTTATATCTGAAGAAAAACAACATACATGCAATGGTAACTGTAAATATAACAAGGCGAAATATGCCCACTTTTAAAACAGATAAAGAATTTAAGAGAGGATATTATGAGTGGCATTCAAGCTATAATAGTTTATGTGCAATTAAATAGAAAGATAGAAGATACGTGCAACTTCTTTCAAACTACCACGATCCCGAGGAGAAAACAGAGGTTAATCGGAAAGAAAACGATGGAAGAATTGTCAAAGTTCCTCGCCCCACTGCTCTGGTTGATTACAATACTAATATGAATGGTATGGATAAGTCGATCAATTATTATCTAAAATAATCGGTTGGATCTTGTGAAATATTAACACTTAAAGAAATATAACGAATTATCCTTTTTCACAACGACATTTATTTCTCTAAATGTACAAATGATTACTGAAGATGACCACGTAATTGAAATGTACATTTAGAGAAATAAATGTCATTGTAAAAATGGATAATTTGTTATTTGTCTTTAATTATTATCTAGTTACAAGATTAACCGTCAGAGCAATAAGTGGTGACTCATGATTTTTTTTTATTTCCTCGACGTCTGTGTTGTGAATTCCTATTATTTGTACAAAATAATGAAATTGCCAGATATTACTTCTAAAGGATTAAGAAGAATGCTTGTACCGAGTTTAACAACAGGAACTATAGTTTCACCAAGGAAAAGGGCACGTTATTCAAATCCAGTAATCCAAATTAAAAAATCTAAACCATTTGTTCCTAAAGATGTGCGGACAGCAGCTTCTGCACATCAACCACAGCGTGATACTAGAAGAAGATGCGCCCTATGCAGCACGAAAGAACAACATAATCGTACAGACTGGATATGTTCCACTTGCAAAGTTCCTCTATGCTTGGGAAAACAAAAAATATGCTTCCAAACTTTCCATCAGAAGTAGCTAATATAGAATCAGAATTATTTGTTGATTGTTATTTTATTGTTTAAATTTATGAATGTATCTTTATGTTAACTGGATTGGTTATACATATGGCGACCACCTAATAAAAATCAATCAATAAAAAATCTTCATGGTTAAAAATTTATATATTATACAACTATACGTCCTATTTGAACCATATTTCACAAAAGTTCAGTATTTGTTTTTTGGCGGCGGTTGGGTATTTTTATTTTTCACATTTTGGCACCGGTGAGAGTTAAACCGTCTATGACTGTTCGTGGTGCAACCACTTGTAAGTTTAAGCGTGTCACTTTCTCCTTCCCTTTGTGTCCCTTTTTCAAAGTTCTTTCAGGGCTGGGGATAGTGTAGTTACAGCCATTCCATGGAGACGGATAGCAGTCAGGATAGTCTCCATGAACGTCTCCATAGAAAATAGAATTATTAGTAACAAATATAAAATATATATTTACAACTTTTATATTATACACAAAATGTAATAGCTATTTGTATTACAAGGGAGCAAAGAGCATCATTTCCTCTAAGGAAAGGGAGGAAAATCTAAGGGAGCAAATGGCAAATGGCTCCCGAGTAATACATATGATTTTTTCTACGACCTATCACAGTGTTTTGCTTAAATATTATATTTTCTTGTTCATGACATTTAAAAAACCAAATGTTAGAATATAATATTTAGAATAAGTATATTATTAAAAATCAAAGTGTATAAGGGACGTACGAATTTTTATAAATAAAAATAGTACCAGGCTTATGTCGCACGTTGAATGGATTACGGCTACTGTTGTGGACCGGTTGAATAAAATACGTAATGGATTTAATTATGGTTAATAAACCGGGTGCGTGGTTCGTAGGAGATTATGTTGAACGTTTTGAGCTGACTAAAATAAATGTGAATACATTATTTGCAAGTTGGTATGTAGCTGTTCGAGTTTTCGTTTTTCGAGGAATCACAATTAGCCTTTTCACTATAATCGTTGAATACATCAATGTCAAATTTTGATTGATGTAATGACAAATGTTTGTTGTATTTTAATATTTTATTTTAAATTATTGTAATTGTTCTAGTTGTGAAAAAATAGTATATACACTACGGTTGTGAATACTATTACAGCCTCGGGCCATGTAACCCTCAGCGCTATCAATAAAAGAAAATTATACACTATTATCACAGCTATGTAATGTTTCTATTCTAAGTATTATTCTAGGGAGGCAAAGTTGTTTGCCTCCTGCATATGCGGGATCCATAGTTGTTTGCCTCCCATGGGAGGAAAAGTAGAACTTTCGTCACTCATATGAGGGACGAAAGTGTGTACTCTCTATTAAGGGAATAGAAAAAATATTTATACCTATTTACAAATTACTATTTATATACAGCATGGCCCACGTATCCTCGCTCGGACCATTGTTGCTAGACTAACGTAAATTAAGGAAAACATCTGGTGGAAGTTATTGGACACTTGATGTGCTACTTTTTAAACGTATTTTTGAGTGTACAGAGTGTACCATAAATCCGTGACACAATATTTGGTCTCTTGTTTAAATGGACCACCCTGTATATTCTTTCATTTTTAGAATCTGCTTTCCGTGGGCTTCAAAAATGATTTTTAGTTTTTGAGATCAGAGGCAACGTTGACAAGTTATTCACATTTTTATCAAATTTTACGAAAAATCATGCACGTGGAAAAAAAATTCAACAAAACCTTATCACAAGAGATCAATAAAAGAATCTGCGTATTCAAGTACCCAAGCAATATGCCAAAATATACATCATATTTTGAGTCATTTAGAATACACAGTGTGTTTTGAAACAACGATACCATTTTTCTATTTTCAAATGGCTAAAACTCATTTTCTTCAAATAGAACACCCTGTATATATCATCATATTCTGATTGCTAATCTAATGAGGTATTCATTGGGAGCATATGGACTGTAATCTAATAATAATAGGTAAATAACGATCTATCTCAATAAGTTGAAAATTATTTTGAAAATTAGAAATATATTTGAAAATAGCAAAATTCGATCGTTGAAAATTGCGTGGCGGGATTAGACCGGCCAGCAAGTCCCTTCGTTTTATCGACATATCGTTTAATTATATTTTGTACGAATCACTAATTTTTCTTATTTAAATCAAATTTACGTTATTACGGGATATTTTTCGTAATATAAATTAACTAGTCCCAAGTTCACCCTACTTCCGTGTTAGTAAATTACGTGGAGCCTTCCCCACATCTAGGTAAGGCCGGTACCGTCACACCATCTTCACTTAGTCGCCCAGCGCCAAGGCAGTATTCACAGGGGCGGACGAAAATAGTATAAACAACATAGGTAAACTATTGGAGAGATACAGAAAAAAGGGGGTTTCAAAGTTGAATTTTGAAATGGATGTAATATTTGGCATTTGTATTTGTCCAACAATGAGATTTGTTCAGTTACCGCATTTATTTGTTTTGCACCATGGTAACAGTTTTTCTTAATAACTTGACAAAAGTAAATTTACTTATTGAATCTATGAATGGCTACCATTGAGTATGTTTTGAAATTGATTTGACTTGATAAGATCGAATTAGTCTTGTTCAGTGGTATTATGAATGCTGAAGAAGTTTAACAAACGGCATACAAAACATGCAGACATTATCCAAACACCTGGCCAGCGCGTTCCCCCGATATCAATCCAGCTGATTTTCAGCTATGGTTATTTAAAAGGACGGGTATTTTTTTATCTAATCCTACGACTGCTGACCAACAAAAATATTCAATTTGGCAACAAATTTAAATTTATTTCAATAGATCTGATAGAAAATTATTGCTGCATGTTAAAGCACACTTTTATTTTTTGTATTAAGAATGCCGGAAATAATTTCGGTAATTCGTACGCCCTCCAAAGAAATTTGTCAAGAAAATTGGTCGCTGTATGTGCTAGCTGGTAGTGTGGGTTTGTATCATTAAAATTCCAAGGCGCCAACCGAAATGTTTTTGATAATATATTAATGGGGAAGTGGGAGGGCCGGAACACCATAAATCCCCACAGCTGACAGCATCGGATCCATCCGACTGAGTTATCTCCGTAATTTCCATTTAAAACAAACACTCGGGCCCCGATCAATTGATTATTAAATATTCATACCGTTTAATTGCGTTCGGATTCCGGCTTATTTACGACTTCTGCTTTGTTTATGCGGCGCTTTTCACGAATTTCACGTGAATTTATTTATGGTCTGTGGAGAAATATGGAGAAGTGTTCGTGTGGACTGTGTGATTTCGTGTGCGAGTGGAAAATATGTTACGGTAGGGTGATTTGAATGGGCAATAGGCATATAAAGCGCTGATTTCCCGACGACGATGATAGAACGCGGTTCTCGTCTACATTACAATCATTAGGCGCGAGCAAATCGTAAATAATATCTTCTGCGCACCGTTGAATTGAACTTGCTAGGTCTAATTATACAGTTACTTAATAATTAATGTTAGGTAACTAAATCTCACCATTTTGTAGCGGAAGAGGCGTAAGAACGACTGTCAGCCGGGAGAATAAATGGTTTCGACTATTTGGTAATTGTTCGTGCTGCCTGCTCCTGATTGTCTATCTCTAAATTAGTTATTTATATTCGTAAATGAGTTAATGGCAATAAACTTGATTTATTTTACTATTTACCTTCGGTTAAGGGCACTGTACTGAATAATTTCTTATATAAATTCAATCTGCCCGTATCCTCCTGCCCCGCCAGACCGTTTCCTCCCAATAATTTATATATTTCATTACAACATATTGACGCGATTTATTTCCACCGCAACAATTACGGCATTTTTCGCGCTCGATAAAAAACTTAATGGCGAAATTAATAACCTCAGCCTTCTCCTTCGGCTCACGCATCAACGCACTTAAATCTAGATTACTTACAAAACACACACAGACTCAGCACTTAACACTCAACATGTACACCTAGCCCATAACCGGTCGATTATTTACGTGCGCTCAAAAACCAATAAGTTTTATTGCGCCGGTAAAATTGGTTTACAAATTGAATCCCATCCCTTGGTCAAACGGCCGGTAAATTTATGGCTTTCTTTAGGCTAGCCATTCGTCAGTTTTTTTCTTCTGCCGATGCTTCTTCGGTCGGTTCGCTGGCATTGTTCTCCTTTTTCGTTTGCTCTCTGAGTAAATATCCTCTCTGTGCGTGGGTGTCTCACTCCGAACGCTCATCTGATCATCACGATTTGCACCAAGTTAGCAACCTGCACTTGAAACACAATACCACATCAAAATGACATTATTTTAAACTGCAATATATAATCTAATGGAGGAGTTTATTTAGTCAAAAATTCTGTCTCAAACAATTTCAAGCAATGAATTTATATCTATCGCGCCAAATTTAATTGTAGCTCATACGGCATACTGAGTTAAGACTTCCAATTCTGAGCAATTGATTGCTTCATACAATATAAATCACTCGCAAATTATCTATAAAACCTAATTAAAAGTTTAGAAGTTTTTGGTTCTTTTTTGTTCGATTTAATTAAATTTAAATATGCTTAGATATGCCAACAAGACGTACGAAATGAGTTACAAACAAAACTAAAGGAAAATTTGAAAACACTTGAAAATAAGGAAGAACACCGAAACCGTAGAAACCTAAACGAAAAATCGTGCGGCCCCAAACAGCCTTATTGGAATTCCCGACAGATATTCTTAACAAAGCAAAATCCGCCGGAAAGAAAGAACGGATAACTAGCGAAATTCTTAGTCTCATGGACAAGAGAAGAAGCTTTGCAGGAAAAGTGATCAAAAAGATAAAGACACTCAACGAATACTGCGCACAAAGATCAGAAAAGCAAAGGAAGAGTACTACAAACAAAAGTGTGATAAAATTGGGTAGTTACAAGCAAAACACGGCAGTTTCAATATACACAAAAAAGTCAAAGAACTCGCAGGCACCAGTAAACTCAAACAACTTCATATATTGTACGAATAACGGGAAAATGCTCACAGAAATAGTACAAAAACTGGAAGTATGAAAGAACTATATTGCACAACCCTTCGAAGATGAGAGACGAAAAACTACGCTGAAAATGTAGAAGGAGAGTTGGGTCCGGACATAATTAAAGACGAAGTAATATATACACTGAATACACTAAACAGAAAAGCGCCAGGTCCAGACCGACTGCCAGCGGAAATTCTTAAACTGATAGAAGAGGACCATATTCATATTCTGGTAGAATTAATCAATACCATATACAGAACAGGAGTGGTACCAAATGAATGGTTGTTATAAACTTTCATAACGCTCCCAAAAAAGAAGAGGGCTCCGACTACCATACGATAAGTTTAATGGCTTACACATTAAAATCCTGTTGAAGGTGATCCATAATAGAATATAAATGAAACTAGATGCAAACATCAGCGTTACACAATTTGGATTCCGAAAAGGCCTAGGAATAAGGGAGGCACTGTTTGCACCCTATGTCCTGTCACAATGATGCATAGACGTAAATCAGGACCTACACGTATGCTTCAAAGACTATAACAAAGCCTTCAATGAAGATAGACATGACCAACTCATAGAAACGTTATTAGAGAGAAAGATAGACCTCAGAGACGTAAGAGTAATCTCAAACCTCTATTACGGCCAAAAAGCAGCGGTTCGAGTAGAAGACATAACATCCGGAGAAATAGAAATACAGAGAGGAGTACGTCAAGGGTGTATACTCTCACCAACCCTCTTTAATCTGTACTCAGAAGAAATTATAAATACAGCACTTGCTGATCATGACATAGGTATTAAAATTAACAGCACGGCAGTAAATAATCTCATCTAAATATGCAAACGATACAGTTCTCTTGGCAGAAACACTCTAAGGCCTTCAGACACTAATTAATAAAATTGTCACTGTAGTGAAGAATATGGACTATCACTGAACATAGGCAAAAGAAAATATATGCTAATAACAAAAACAACTCAGAAAACCGTAGAGTATATGTGAAGAATCAACCTATTGAAAGGGTAGGAGAATACAAATACACAACCATTAATGACAATAATAACAGCTCCAAAAAATACGAATAAGAATCGAGCAGGCAAGAAGCACATTTACAAAAATGAAGCTTTTCTGCTGAGGAGATCTAAACTTTGAATTAAAACTACGACTGGTGAGATGTTACATATTATCGGTACTATACTATGGGATGGAAGCCTGGACATTGAAAATGATCGACATAAAGAGATTGGAGGCTTTCGAGCTATGGATATATCGGAGAATACTGAGGATTTCGTGAGTATAGAAAATAGCCAACGTATAATTGATGAGACTTATGAGCAAAGAAAAATAAGTAATTCTGACAACTAAGCGAAGAAAACTATTATATATGGGACATATAATGAGGGGACAAAAATATCAAATCCTATAACTAATTATGCAGGGAAATATCAGAGGAAAAAGATCCATATGAAGGAGACGAAACTAATAGCTGAAAAACCTTAGGGAGTGGTTTGGTTGTACTAGCAACCAAATATTTAGGTCTGCTGTTTCAAATATAAAAATCGCCTTAATTGGCAATCAGCCAACCTTCGGAACGGAGACGGCACCTAAAGAAGAAGAAATATGCTGGTTTTGCAATAGATTTTAAGAAATTGACGGCGAGTAGTGAACTCTGCAAATCAACCTTCAAATGGCCTGACCATGCCGTACATCAAACTGCGGCAAACATTAAAATATATAATATTTGTTCATCAACATGTTCAAACTGGAATCCTCTTTCAGCCTTATAGTATCTTAAGCGGAAAATAAATTCCTGCAAATCTATGAATTTCCATTCGAATTCTATCTTTACTGTACATCGTTAGGTGTTGTATTGTTTGGTTTAGTTGTATAAAAAAACTTTTCACTAATCACCAATTAAAAAAAATACACTTAGCTTTGCTGACGATCGGGAGGTGATAGCCCAATACTACGAAGTCCTAGAATATATGACCAGAAAACTAATAGAGAAGTATACAGTCTGGGGGCTGGAGGTAAATATAAAAAAGACTAAATACCTGAGCATAGGCAGTACAGAACAACATATAGTGCACCAAGATGGGCAGCAGATAGTCAGCTACGAAGAGTATAAGTACCTAGGAGTAAAACTAACCAGTAGATGTCCTTGAATTGAACGAGCGCTTCACCGTAATAGTAAAACTAACGCAAGACGGAAAAATGGATTCAGAAGTAGTAACTCGGATTAACCATGACCGAAGAGCAATATGCATTCTTAACTCTGTGCTGTGGGTCAAAAAAATGTGTAATAAGAACATGCCCAAAATCTACAATGCTTTAGCAAGGATCGTGGCGATTTACGGATGTGAAGAATGACAATTTGGAAGAGCATTGGAGAGAGCTTTACTAGCAACCGAAATGGACTTCTGGAGAAGATCACTAGGAAGATCAAGGATGGAGAGAATTAAAAACATCAGAATAATTGAAGTAATGGACGCAAAGCACACTATTATCGACGACGTATGAATAAAGCCACTCGTTTGATACGGACACCTACAAAGAATGCCAGAAGAAAGGCTAAAAAATAAACATCACAGACCACAGGTGAAACATCTTTAAATTTGTATAAATAAAGCACTTGGTTAACTTTCACAAATTTTTAATAGAAAAACCTGCAATTGTTTCGGTCTCACGGCCATTATCAAGAGACAAATAAAACTCAATTCTATTAAAAATTTGTGAAACTTAACCAAGTGCCTTATTTATACCTATAAATCGATTTTGAATGAATGAGAAATAAACTAAGTGGAGTTAGGTTAGGTTAGGTTAGGTTAGGTCACTCAATAGGCCGCGTCTTCCAGTCCCCCTAATCCAACAATCTATTCGGGAAAATCTGATTAAGATACCTACGAACAGTCAATGCATAATAAAACTTTCTAAATTCTAAACATAATTTCATTTCAATCAAATTTCATAGAAATTTGAGGATTGTTTATATTTGGATATCAGTTAGCCAGAGTAGGGATTAGATCTTCTTCCAGAAATTAAAGATATCTCGATCAATTTAAATATCCATCACATAAATATGATCGAATTATCCTGTTTCCAACGATTCCTGCTAAAAACATTATCTTTGCTGTGTAAACTGGGTATGATCTTCTCGCATCCAACGATTGGTTTCCCTTACCCAATATCTACAGTTTTGGCGGTTTACTTTACCATTTAATGTAAACATGGATTCATCAGGAAATAAAATATTTGTTAAGAAGCGGATCAACATTGCATACTAGGGGATATTTATAAACATGTACTTATCAATCTCCCAGGGACAGGTTAGGCAGGAAACAAACATTTTTTTCAAAAAAAAAACAACTTAGTCCCCTTCCAGGTCGATTCACTTGGCCCAACCATATTCAAAAAATGTCCACCCCTCTCAAAATAGAGTTTCTCAAACTCGTCAAAATGGGCTTTCGTTTCGGCGATGACGTCCTCGTTCCATACGAATTTCTTTCTGCCCAATCATTTGTTTTTATTATGATATGGGAAAAGATTGTTCTCTTGTACTTCCTTTTAAGGAAGGAGAGAAATAGAAACATCAGAATAAGGGAAGTAATAGACGTAAATCACGACTATATTATCGACGACTTATGAACAAAGTTTCCCATATCATAATAAAAACCCTTAATATGACGCAAATCATCTTTTTTTATGTGTGGAAACAAAAAAAATGCAGGGGGGCAAATCCGGAGGATAGGGTGGATGCGGCAGCAATCCGTAACCCAATTCCACCAATTTTGCTGCGACGACAAGGGGCGAATTTTCTGATTGTAGGGCCGTTTTCTCTTCAATGCGTCGTCAAATCTGCCCAATAATTGAGCAAAATACTTCCCTGTGATCATTCTTCCCTTTTCCAAATAGTCGATGAAGATGACGCCTCTTGAATTCCAGAAAATGGTAACCATTGCCTTTCAGCCGATGGAACCATCTTCGCCTTCTTTGGTGCTAGTTTGCCGGATGAAGTCCACTGTTTTGACAGTTCTTTAATTTTTGGCGTATAATGATGGACTCATGTATCATCCACAGTCACGAAATGGCAAACAAACTCCCTCGGAATGCGCTTAAATTAGTCCAACCTTGTTATTCATGATCTCAACAATCTCTCTGATCTTTGCTCGATGGCCTGCCAATACGATAACATGGATTTTTGGATACCTTCATCAGCAGTCATCTCAATTGAGTGAGCTGGTCGTTCTTAATCTAAGACCACGCTTAAATTAATTGCACCAATATCTGATTGTTGTCATCGAAGGTCCAAAGTCGCCATAAACGGCTTCCAACTTTTCTTTGCATTCCAAACACGTCTTCCCAACCAAAAATAAAAATATCATTACTGATCGGTACTGCACTGGACATACCTATTCCGTATTTAGGAAAAAATCAAATTTACTCACTTTTGATAGCTACTAAAACCAAACTACACAATGAAATTATCTGAAATGTGTCAATCGTTGTTTGAAAGATGATACTTAAGATTGACATATAGATTTGAAGTCAGTGACGGTCAGTCATCTGACTACAAAAACGGGTACATATCAATCTCCCCTCGTATACTGATCAACATTTCAGAAAACTCTAGCCTTCTACAGATCTAAATCATCTTCATATCATCAATCAATCAACAGTTCATTTCCCGCTTGGGATACTGTCAAGTTCAAAAACGATACCTGATTGAACATTTATTGTAATTATTTCTGTAATTTTTCGAAATAAATACCTTCCTTCCTTCCTTCCTTAATATTTCCCTCTTTTACCCTTTTGGGTGTTTTGTGGAGTAATTTTATTTTTTATAGCTTTGCTTGCTTCCTACTTTCGCCCTTTTTTTTGCAGCGTTTTGCTTATTGTACCGTTCCATGTTTCCTGTGGTTTTCCTCTTGCTCCCGTTTGCTCTTACCTCCCACAATTCTTTAACTTGTCTCTTTTCACTCAGTCTGTGTATGTGCCCGAACCATCTTTATTGCCCCTCTTCTATTTTGTTCATTATCGATGTGGTTTCCAACCTCTTCCTTATTTCTACGTTGCGCAGTCATTCCTTCCTTATCACTCCTTCCACTCTTCTTAAGTGCTTCATTGCTGAGGCTTGTTTTTTTAGATTTTTGTCTTGTGTAAATCACCCACGTCTCATTCTCATATGTCAGCATTGGTGCAAAGATTGTTCTGAAAACTGTCATCTTTTTTTTGGATATTTCGTGCTTGTTTATGAACGCTCTTCTTAGTGTACTATATAGTATCCCTGTTGTTTTTACTCTGTTGTTGATGTCCTTTTCATATTTTCCTTGACTGTCTATTATTGTTCCTAGATACTTAAATTCTTGCACCTGTTCTATCTGTTCTACTCTTATTCTTATGTTGGTTAGTTTGTTGTCCTTAGTTATCACCATCACTTCAGTTTTTCCTCTATTTATCTTTAGGTTTCTTTTATTTGGAGCCTCCTTCCATATTTTCATAATCTCTTTCAGATTTTTTTTCTGTTTCGGCAAATATCATTATATCATTTGCAAATGCACACTCTTTTATTTCTATTTTCCTCATGTTCCTGTATTCTACGTATATTCCTTTGGTCCTCAGTTTTGTTTCTTTTATTATATCGTCCATTATTGATATGGATAACAGTGGGCTTAGTATTCCTCCCTGTCTCACTCAGTGGTTTGTCCTAAATTCTTCTGTCTGCCTGTTTCCGGTTCTTATGTAGTTTATCGTTTTTTTTTTTGTATAGTGACTGGACTGGATTGCCTTTATTAATTCCCCACCTGCCCTTTTTCCTCTAGTCCCTTCCATATTTCTCTCGCGGTATACTGTCAAATCCCTTTTGTAGATGTATGAAGCATAGGTATCTTTCTTTGTTATACTCTCGATTTTTTTCAGTTATCTGTTTCATCGCAAAGATTTGGTCCTGCACACTATGTCCTGGTCTGAACCCGATCTAGGAGTCGTGTAGTTGGTGTTCTATTCTTTTGCTTAGCTTCGTTTCAAGAATTCTCACGTATATTTTTCCCGGTACACTGAGAAGTAATATACCTCTGTAATTGTTACATTTTCCGCTGTCTCCCTTCTTATACATTGGTATTATGACTGCTACTCCCAAGTATTTTGGTATTCTTTTGTGTTTCCATGCCAGTTTGCAGATCTTTAATAGCCGCTGTTGCCCTTTCTATCCCTTTCATTTTATTTCCTCGGGTGTAATACCACCATGTCCTGCTGGCTTTCCCAGTTTTCCCTGCCTATTGCATTTATTAATTCTGCCTCTGTTATTGTTTCCTCTTTTATTTCTCCTGACAGGCTTTTAAATCCCTCTTCTTTTTCGTTTCCATGTTTGGGTTCTTCATCTTTCCATCCTCTCGTTCAAACGCTCCTTGAAGTGTTCTTTCCATCTGTTCGTGCCTCTTCTTCTATCAGTACTACTCCTTTTTACTCTTTAATTGTTTTGCTTGGTTTTCTTCCTCTGTTCTAAGAATTTTTAATACTTAGAAAAGAGGAAAACACCAACTTCCTCTGCTATACTCTTTCATCTTCTCTCCAAACTCCTCCCAGGCTTTTTCTTTGGCACTTTGCATTTCTTCTTTAGCTAGTTTTCTCTGTGTCTTGAATCTCTCGTAGTGCTTTTCTGTTTCAGTCTGCAGGTACTGTTTTCATATTATTTTCTTCCTTGATACTTCCTCCTTTACCTACTTGTTCCACCACATTGTTTTCTCTGTCTTTGCCGCTACATATGTTGTCCCACATGTTCCTTTCGCTGCTGTTCTTATTGTTTTTTTGAGCTTTTCCCATATTAATTCAACCTATGTTTCTTGCTTGCCAGTCACCTCTTTGTATCCCCTTTCTACTAATTTCGAATTCTTTCCGTACCTCTTGCTTTTTTAGCTCGTGAGTCTGGCAGTTATTTTCTCTTTGATTTTCACCGCTCTACTTTCTATTTCTCTATTCTTTCGTGTTTCCGTTACTGTCATAGTCAGTAGCTTGTGGTCGCTTCCTATTTCCGCTCCTCTTCTCACTCTTGCGTCTATAACTTTTTTGCTGCTCTCATTTTCTTCTAGTATATAATCTATTATTGACTTTTCCTTTCTGCTTCTCATCTCTTTTGTGTATTTGTAGATTTCTTTATGTCTAAATCTAGTATTTACAATCACCATGTTGTTTATTGAACATAAGTCTAGCATTATTTTCCCATTGCTGCTTTTTGCTTTTTCTCCGTGCTTTCCTATTATCCCCTCATACCCTTCCGTTTTATTACCCACCCTACTGTTAAAATCTCCTACTACTATTGTCTGTTCTCTTGTTTCCTTTACGGTTTTCTGCAATTCTTTCCAAAATTTGTTCTGAGATTCATTGCTGTCGTCTTCATTCGGGCCGTACACTATTACTATCCCCATTCCCCTTCTTGTTTATTTTCCAGTTCTATCACCATGATCTCTCTGATATGTATTTCCAGTCTTTAGCTACTTTTGCTTTTTCTTCAGTCAGTAATATTCCCACTCCTGCACTTGCGTTTTCGGTTTCACTCACTCCGCTATAGTATAGTACATAGCCTCCCTCTAATACTATCGTACCTTGTCCTTTCTTTTTCGTTTCAATTATCACGAGTATCTGCAGGTTTACCTTCTCCATTTCCTTTGTGAGTTGCTCTTCTTTCCCTCTTATTCCACTTATATTCCATGTACCAAATTTATATCAGTATTTTTTCTCGAAATTTCCTTTTTTTGTTCCTTGTCTGTGTCCTGTTTCTTGGCGGTTGTCGTCTTCGCATGAACATTCGTCTTCTTCATTAGTTTTTAATCTCGGTGACCTCTAATTCTCTAATTCTCTTTGCGTTGGTTTCATTTATATGTTTTATCATTTATATTCAGTTTTCGGTATCCAATCTTTACTCTATTCCCTTTCGTCCTCTAATCTCTTGCAATGCTTCTAATCTCCCTCTGCATTTCTCTTCCTGTAGCTGTCATGGTTAATGTATATTTTGGTCTTACTCAGCTTATTGCACTTGCAAGTTGTGTATCCATCGTATACATTGTAGTATTCATCGTACAGTTATAATGCCACCTATTTTCGAATGTGAGAAGGTTTGAATTTTCTCTTGAAAATACCAAGTTGTGTATCCATCGTATACATTGTAGTATTCATCGTGCAATTATAATATGCGTATCAATGGACGAACTGGATACGAATCGCACACATTTTATCTGCAGCCGGGAATCGGTGGAAAGTGGCGTACAATACGGTACAAACCCTTTTATATTTTGCCATTGTTGATGTTAAACCATAACCACCAGATTGATAACTGTACGATAAAAGGCAGAAGTCGACGAATTGGATACGACTTCTGCCCTCGCAGAAGTGCTAATCGCACACTTTAGCACAACAAACACATAGGAACACATTTGACTTGAAGCGTGAAATACCCATGGCTAGTACGTAAATGCGCCACCGTGGCGCTACCGCCTTGATATAAATACAGTGACTTTACAGACACAGTGGCGACAATGCCCAACTCTCCGCCATGTTCAGGCAAAATATTGGCGGGACATTCAAATGATATATGACTTGACATCGACGATTGTTATAATTTAAAATGAATCCACAGTTCACACTCAATCCAGGAGTTGCAGTAACGCAGAAATCGACAAATTAGTTGGAGAAATGACTTCCAAAAACTCAATCAATACCAAAAAATACTTGTCGTAGTCTACATGGAAAAAAAATTCTGACCGAATGCCCTCGGCCAGTACTAAATATTTATAATTTTTCATCATTTTCGGATTGATGAAAAATTAGTTCGTCATTATCACTGTCCTAGAACATTACTACTGATAATTTCTAATAGTTTAAAAGGCCAGTTCGTTGATAAAACAGCAAAAAAATATTTAATAGTAGATATCAATATTTCAAATTTATTTAAAAAACTATACTTACATAATGCATGGTGTTTTATTGTGGAATAATTTGAATTGTTGATTATTAATTTCACTTGTTATTTTAAAAAGTATATAAAGTACATAAATGTTTTAAAAGTATTTATTACAAACTAGGTACAGACAAGTTTTATAACAAAAAAAACAAGAAATTTGCCTCACTTTCTCATCGATTTGCTACCACATACATTCATAACACGGTCTTCTTTCCTACAATGTTTAACGTAAATGTTAAAAACCGCGTGATAATTTTGTTTTGTAAATTATGACACTGCAATATATGGTTGTTGGGGACTAATTTAAATATGTCGAGGAAAAAATGTCTAATATTCGCATTTTGCGTTTCTATTACAACATTATAATATTGTCGGAATATTGTTTCCATTTGTTTAAACATTGCAAATGTATCATAATAACAATAAAATAATGCATTTTTTATAACTTTTAAGTGTTACTAATTGTACATATGTAGCTCTAGTAAAAGTTTTGGATCCTACCGATTTAATGCATAATTACAAACTTTTAATCACCGATGTATACTTGTAATTAAGTAACAATGTATATCGTATAAAGAATTAATTTCACTGTTATTGAAAGATACATCTTTTAAGACAAAGTTGGATGGTATAACAACAGTTGATAAATTCTGTAAGATGGGAATGCTATGTATTGCAGCCAAAAAACCTGATAGAAATTCACGGTCATCCTTCTCATAACTTCCTTTCGACGTGTCTTAAGGATATTGCGAAACGCATATAAGTTTTAAATTGTGTTTAAATTGTAAAGCTCTGGGAATTCTTTGCCGTGCAAACAACAATTTGCCTGAATATGGCGGACCAATCAAAACTGTAACCACAGCTGTCGCCACTGTCCCTATAAAGCCACTGTAGATGTAAATCGCCTATATTAGAAACCTATTTCTTCACAATGTGCCTGAAATATTCGATATTGCTTACTTTGAATCGAATTTAATTTATAATTTTAAGAACATCTAATACTTCGTGTAGTTCTGTAGACATTTTTTTCCCACCGCAAGTTGCTCACGATATATAATGTTTGTAGACCAAGTGCCTGAGTGACCAACATTGTTCAGCTTTGCAACAATTTCTGAGAGATTTTTCCACGGACCACCTAAACTTTCTCGAAGCCCACCAGTGGTCCGCGGAGCACCGGTTTCAATCAGAAGCACCAATCTTAATTCTTTTATACGAGAAATGTTCCCGATCTTTTCATATAAATATTGAGGATCTTAGAGTAGAGATACTGATAGTGATATCAAGCATCAGGTAAACTGACCAGTGCTCTATAATATTAGTATTCCATAAACTACAACATTGTGTTTTTTTATCCGACTGAAACTCAACGATGCCAAGAGTCTCATCATCCGTTCTCTACCTTATCTATAATCTGCCTTACATTTGAAAGTATAATGAATAATGTCAGAAATTAACACAAACACACAAGAAGCAAGTTTAAATTAAACCATTAATAACCGGCATCAATATGTGCATGTGGTGTCTGAAGAATAGGAGCGCGGAATCTGGTGGATAACAAATTCCTGTAAGAGGGATAATCGTTAGACAGAATATTAAGCAATTAAAATCCGTTGTGGTCGATCCGGAGGATGATGTTTATCTCGGTCGTTAATCGAGGAAGGAGCGGACGCGGGAATCAATAAAATCAAACAGGGAGCTGACAATAAAAATGGCGCCCATAAAAATCAATTAACATAAACAACGGGCGAACCCCCTCATCTCCACGCTCACGAAAAAAAAACTTAATACGGGGACTTCTTCTCTGCGTGATATTCATTTAATTAAAACTGTTAAATTTAATTAATATTTAAACAAATCCGGTAGTTATTAATGGACGTATTTATGCCCGTGAGCCGGGGCCTTACCAGATCCAACAGATAGGCGCGTTTAATGGCTGAAATATTACTGCGGGTTCGTATCCCGCACGAGGGGGGCTCCAGCGTAACTGAAGGACTTAATGGTTCTTGTTTACACCGTTACGAAATCCATGCGCACTAAATTTCACTTGGATGGAGTCAATTAATTCCAGGAAGAGGCGACGCGAACGCGACATGGATGATTCTCTCAAATTACATATTTTTACATAAATATTCAACGTTTTTTTTCCACTATATACCTATATCACAAGTATGGAGAGTTTAATGATAAATTATTAGAACACTATTTGAATAAGTTGCAATACAGTCAACCACTTCACGGTTTGTAAGCAATATACTTATTTAAAAAATATATAATAAAATTGAAAACAAATGGTATATAGCAAATCTCTTGACAATAATTTCCAATTGTAGGAAATCAACTCACAGAAAATATCATAATAAATCAAGACAATTTTGCAAGCGATTGACGGATTTTGCGATAAACAAGGTAAGAAAAATGTGTAATAGAAAAACAGCCGTTCCGTGAGGTGGTAGATCTCCCGTAGTGACAAATTGAAACGTAATTTTCTGTGAGGGAACGTGACGCGGAGCGAATGTAAGGATTTCAAAATGTTTCTTTTTTTTCCGAGGCACCGGCGCAAACCGCCTCTCGGATGTATTTATTATCAGTACGTTTTTATCTGATTCTGTATCGGACATTTAAATATGAAAATCTAACATAATTTACACGCAAAGGTTAGTTCCCTACGGGAGGCCGCTCGCACTGACTGACAGCGCGCGGCAATAAAATGATAAAGAGAAGAGAAGAAAAAACAACACGACAACGCAGCACGGGAACGTAACGAAGAAGTAAAAAAAAAAATGTTGGACTGGCATTTGTCGGATTTCAGCTGCCGCTCACCGGCGGCGACTGGACGCCCGGCGTGTCCAGGTCGCCGAGTATGAAGATCTCTTTTCCAGTTAGCTGGAAATTACGCTCAGAAGATTTTTTTTATGCTCTTTCACACGTTCGCGTCACCTAACTGTTAAGCCCGAAGAATACGCGAGATGAAAAATTGGACCAACTCAAGGCTTCACCTCTTGTGGAGTTTAATTACACACGTACGCGCAACAGTGTATGAGCGATTAATTACCGCTAGAGGTTTTCGTAGATGTCGAGGTAAGCACTTTCAACACAAGCAAAATTATACTTCTGATGTTTTGTAAACACCGACATACCTACAATCAAGATACCTTGAATATAATAGCATTTCAGTTATACAGTTATACTCAAGGAACCGTTAAAAGTTTATTTGGTTTCCGAGATAACAAAATCTTGAAAACATTCAATTCATCCAAACATCAGCTGATTCCGTTGTCCTCACATTAAATACTTTCACTATCACTTCCGATTCCACCGGAAGTTGTCATCAGATTTTGTTTTTTTTCGTTAATATAACACACTATATGTTATTATATTTTTTGGCTTCCCCGTTTAATTTCAGATATATTTTATAGAAATTTATGTATCTCTGAGATACAAAAAAAAATGTTACCTTACAAAGACGTTTTGAAAAATAGCTTTAACTTCTCTTAGAAATGAGACAAAAAAGGAAATTTTATCTAGAATTATACTTGAAAGATACCCAATGTGTGAAATATTTTCGTATTTCAAAAATACTATTAGTTAAGTGCCCTCTTAAAGATATAATTCTTCATTTATTTTAAATGGAATTACATACTCTTTCTCATAGAGCAATTCGTATGGCAATTTACTACAAAAAAGAATTATAGAACCATATGCCCAAAATAAGTAGTTTTTGAAATATTTCGAAAATCGAAATTTTGCGTCACTTCATTTCCCCTATGCATAAAAACTGCATAAAACTGCAAACTGCATAAAACTGTATGCGAAACATGCTTATTTCTCATCACTATGCTAACAATTGCAAACAGAGTTTTGAAAAGTTCACGTTAAATATATTGGTATCGTTGCTCTAATAAAATCGATAAAATCTTAGTAAAAGTAGTTTTTGAAATATTTCGAAAATCGAAATTTTGCGTACATAGTATGCGAAACATGCTAATTTCTCATCACTGTGGGAACATTTGCAAACATAGAAAATGCAGCTTTGAAATGTTCACGTTAAATGTGTTGGTATCGTTGATCTAAAATTATACTCGAAAGATACCCAAAAGTGAAATATTTTGCATCTGAAAATGTTGCCAGTAGAAATTTCAAAAATTTCATTAGTTAAGTGCCCTATTAAATACATACTTCTTCATTTATTTGAAATGGAATTATATACTTTTTTTCATAGAGCAATTTACTACATAAAATGATAATAATTATTATTATAACCTTTCTTCTTTTCCCCTTCGGGGTGTCGTAGTGGTGTTACCTTTTCTTCATGTATTTTCTTTTATCATTTGGTTCCACCATTTCTTGTTTCTTGCTATTTCCTTCATTTGTGCATTGGTTATCCCCCTCTTATTTAATGGTTCCAATATTTTTGTCCCATTTCTTTTTTGGTCTTCCGACTCTTCTCTTTCCTGTTATCCTTGTTTCCCATATCTTCTTTGTTTGGTTGTTGTCTTCTCTCCTGATTAGGTACCCAAGCCATTGTAATTGTCTATTTTCTATGTGTTTATTTAGTTCTACCATTTCTAGTTCATTTCTGATGTCCACATTTCTCACTCTGTCTAGTTTTATTACTCCGTATACTCTCCTCGGGTATTTCATTTCATGCGCTTGAATTTTGCTTTTTTGTCTCTTTAATAAGAGATAAGAGTATCCATGTTTCACAGCCGTATAGTAGGGTAGGTACAAATAGTACTTTGTACATTATAAGTTTTGTTTTTTGAGATATTTTTTGTAGTTTAGTATAATTTTGTTAATCGTGTGGAAGGTTCTTGTCGTTGCTTGTATTCTGTTGTTTATTTCTGTTTCCATATTCCCTTTCCTTTCAATAATTTGTCCTAAGTATTTTATGTGTTCTACTTGTTCTACTTTCTCGTTATTTATTGTAATATGTATTGCTTCTTTAGTTTCTCCTATTTACATTACCTTTGTTTTTGATATTTTTATTTTTAAACCAGCTTTTTCCAGTTCAGTTTCCCATATGTTAATATTTGTTTGTAAGTCTCTCTTATTTTGTGGGATGATTGCCACATCGTCTGCAAAAATACATTCACTTAAAGATTTTAAATGTGTTGGTATCGTTGAGTACTTTTCTTGGAATTAACATTTTAAAGTTATGAATACATATGCAACCCCCATTTTTTACGTTTCTCTCCAATACTCCACCTTTGTTGCTGAGGTTCTCTTTGGTTCACCCCTGTGAATACCCCTTGGCCCTAACCAGTTGAGCGAAGACGGCGTGTTCAGTACTTTGGCCTTAACTAGTTGGGGGTGCGGCTCCACGTAATTTGACATGCTTATTTCTCTTCACTGTGATAACAATTGCAAATAAATAAAATGCAGTTTTGAAAAGTACACGTTAAATGTGTTGGTATCCTAACCATTCATTTCAAGGCAGTAGGGTGTTCCCAGCGCCTCCACCCAAAATGGGCATGGCGCGGAGTAACGTGAATTGTTTTGGTTTAGGGCATGGGTCTCCAAACTTTTTAGCCTAAGGGCCACACTAGCTTCTCTACTAAGTCCCAAGGGCCAAGACCTAGCTAAATTTTAAATTTTACAATGTAAGTAAATCAAGTAATCAAAATAAATTATGGCCGGCCGGATACCGGACATGTGGTATCCACATATACCGGATTGTTGGTGCTCGCGGGCCGGTGTTGGCCCGCAGGCCGTAGTTTGGAGACCCCTAGGGTGCACATACACTAGATAAACTATTGTTCGGGGGGGGGGGGGGGGCACATTTTATAATACAAAAAATTACAGCTATTATACAATTACAAAACAAATGAAAAATACATCAATAATAATGATAAACGTTGCAATTTACACATATATACAATTTTTACAACTTACAGATGATAAGAACATAAGCAGACCCCATTCTTTACTTTGCTCAATTTGTTAGCCGTTTCGCTGGACGTTGGCAAAACACAAATTGCTGATGACCAGGGTGCTCGAACGGCGGCCGAAAAAAGAGGCCGTTTATGGCACAGTCGGCCTCCTATACAACAGCTCGCAGACCGACGAAACGCCTACTCAATATTGCCCCCCTTCCGAAGTATAAAAATATGTACAAATTAAACCTAATTATCAAATCAGCCATTTCCCGTAATATAATTATTCAAATGTTGACGCTAAAACTGGTAAAATGAAATATGAACCCTAACAAAATTTGAATGACGTTTCTAGGCCCACGGAGGGTGGAGGTAACAAAAATGACGACAATTATATAGAAATTAAATAATTAAACGAACTAATGAGACGGCTGTAACCGAGCCGGACATGCAGTGATCATATGAAAATTGGGAAAGCGGTAATTAATGATATTATACTGAACTGACGGATTACTTGTGATAACTTAAAAATCTGAAATTCACGTGGCTACTTAAAATGCAGAGGCACGTCCATCGGCCGACCGAAATTACGGATCACAACAGTCGCGCGGCAGAGGTTTTATTGGCGCGGGCCAAATATCCGGAGTGCTACAACTGGACAGCACACAGATGGCGTTTATGGTTGGAAATTATAAAAAAAGGATGGCGAGTTATTAATCTAACGCGATGACAAGGGTGAAGTCGGGAATAGTTAACTTAAATTATGAAAAATATCGCGTAACAACGTACATTTATTAAATAACGAAAAATATATATTTATTTAACTAAAAATAAATAAAGAAAAATGTGATTTGTACATAAACCAAAGGGACGCCTTACACGATCTACAGTCGCGGCGCAATTTCCACAGCCGGCGGTTGTGTACACAGCGCAAGCCGCCTCGAACTATAAACGGTGGGGTGTCGATGGATCGTCAACGGACGCTTAATAACAATGTACAGCCATGGACTCTGGGATTGACGCGGTCCATAAGACCGAGCAGTCTGCTGTCCTTGTCTACCATGCCCCTACCAAACAAAGATAGCAGTCTGCTCGGTGTTACGGACTGTGTCATTCCCAGAGTCCGTGGCTTATTAATCATAATATTGAAACATAGCAATAGCGCAAATTCCGCATAAAATTAATAGAGGAACCAAAAAAGGTCAAACGTGATTGAATTAATTATCGCGCTAGGGTGTGCGATCGTAGGCACCCTTGCTCGACCGCTTTACGACTGAATTATAACGTTACACATACACAAATCAAGAAATTATTAATTTATGTTTCTTACATGGCAACTGCGACAGAGATGTTGAACGAACTTATAGAGATTAAAGGGAACTTATTGACATGTATGGATTTCGTCTTGCATATACTTACTTTTCAAAATTGAACCAAATTACAAATTTTCTAAATTTTGTTTTGTTTATCGGCAGTAAATGTCAATAAGTATCGTTAAAAACTGATGACAAATGTGTGTATACCTGGTGTTTCAAACCACCCGTATCAGACCTTTTTCTCAGTAATTTGACGTCATAGACCTAAGAAAATATAATAACATAAGCCTACCTGAAGAATTGAATGAAGGTACTTTCTGGAAGTTACCAGAAGTAGCCGTAATTGCACTCAACTTCAGCATTTTAAATGGAAACCTAGGCCATGTGCACATGAAACCCACATCGTTGGATATGGATTTTAAAAAGAAACAACTTTTGTAAAAAAAAGTTTTTATGTAAATGATATGCTTAACGAAACAAAAATTAATGATTCAGACAATCATTCTCGCCATTTTCTGGAAAATATGACGTTATAGAGGTTTAGAAAAAAAAAATGACATAAGCCTACCTTACGGTATAACTCAGGTCGTTACGAAAAATTACAAAGAAACCCTATTTTAGCTTACTCAAAAAAGGTGATTCAAACTTTAAGCAACTGCCCATTATTAATTCATACAAAACAATTAAATTTTAAATTAAGGAATCCCAATCCGCAAATTCCAAAATTGTATGGTCTACCGAAAATACATAAACCTGGGAATACTTTTAGACCTATAGTATCCAACATAAATTCGGCCACTTACAAAATTGCCAAATGGTTGTCAAACGAATTTGGTAAATTTCAGTTCAAAAACGATATGTCTGTTCAAAATTCATTAAGTTTAATTTCGAATTTAAAAAATGCACAACTCACCCCGGGTGATAAATTAATTTCGTTTGATATTACTGCACTATTTCCCAACGTTCCAATTGACGAAACCATCAAAACATTATCCTCATTTTTGAAATATAATTTAGTGGAACCACAAAAAATTGCTGAATATTTGAAATTAACCACACTCTGCATGGATCAAAACTGTTTCTCGTTTAATAATGTTTATTATAAACAAACTTTTGGCACAGCCATGGGTAATCCATTGTCCCCGTTTTTGGCCAATTTGTTTTTGAATAATTTTGTAAACGAAGTCAAGTTAGAATGTGCACATTTCCCCAAGGTTTGGTATAGATATGTGGACGACATATTTGCTGTTATTGGCCCCAATTTCGATGTTACCAATTTCATCACCATACTGAACCCGAAATATGAAACAATTAAATTTACACACGAAACAGAAACAAATAATTACCTGCCCTTTTTGGATTTAAAAATATCAATCATTAACAATAAATTTGAGTTCGACGTATACAGAAAAGAGACCCACACAAATAACTACATACATGCAAATTCGGTAACTCACAATAAATACAAAATGTCCGCCGTAAATAGTTTAATTCATAGATTATTCAAAATTCCCTTGTCCACAGCAAACTTCAAAAAAGAATTGGAATATATACGCAAAGTTGGGCATATAAATGGCTATAAGGATGATGTTATTACAAAACTCTATAACAAATATAAATCGAAAGAGTATTTACAAAAAATGACTAGTTAACAGGCAGGACAATTGAACCTACCAAACGGTACGCGAAAATAACCTTTAGCCCTAATTGCTCGCACCAATTCGCAAATTTATTAAAAAAATTCAATTTAACTCCCGCTTTCTCAAATAACAATACATTAAGAATGATGCTTCCTAATGTATTAGATACAGAACCGAATTTACAGAAAGCAGGCATATATCAAATTAAATGTCGAGACTGTAAAGATTGCTATATCGGGCAGACCAAACGCAATGTACTCACAAGGTATAAAGAACATATGCATCACGCGAAAACACATTGCGTGGATAAGTCGGCAGTGGCTGCACACCATTTTAATACGGGACATACGTTTAATTTAGAAGATGTAAAATTACTAAAAAAACGTGAAGGGCAACAACTTAAACACTTACGAAGCGATTTACATGAAAAAGTACAAATCATCGTTATTGAACTTTGATCAATCAGCGCTAAGCAATCCGTTGTTGGAATTCATTAACACTCTTACAGTTCCTAAACCTCTTCCAGGAAAGATTTACTCTTAATGTCCCACCCATTAAGAAAGTACGACTTCGTAGTATATCTCATTATTGTGCACAGGTTTAAATTTTATTCCCCCATGTGTTGTAATATTTTGCCCATTGTGTATTGTAAATAAATATTAGTTGTAATTTTGTAATCCTATATAAGAATATGCATTAAAATTGTTCCGATCAGTACGTATCTACTACTGAAGATGGTCGCTTGGCGACTGAAATGTACATTTAGTGAAAATAAATGTTTTTTGTGAAAAAGGTGCTACGTTTTATTTCTAAACATACTTTCACAAGCTCCAACTCCCCGTTATAAGCCTACCTAAAGAACCCTTTTTTACAAAAACATTTATTAATTTTAAATGTACATTTCCGTCGCGATGCGACCATCTTCAGTAAATATCTTACTCTATCGCTTAACTCATAATGTCGTCCGAGCATGGTTGCCCATTCATGAACCGGGGGTCATTAGTTTAATGTAATTTTCTTGGACCTATCAAGGGAGGAAGCGCAATTTCTAGGATTAAAGTTAACAACGGGATATATTTGTTTACAAACTTTTATACAATTTAACAATGGGTTTAAAAGTGGAGACAAATCACTATTTAACAGTAATGGCTGATATCTTTTCATGTAAATGGAATCCCAAGTATTTAAGTTTTTATTCACGCAAGGCTTTAATAATCTCACGTTATCAATTTTGAAGTTATGACCTGTATCAAAATAATGAGCCGCCACCGCCGACTTTTCTTTGTTGTGTGATTGCGTATGATGCATATGTTCCTTGAACCTTGTTTCAACGTTCCTTTTCGTTTGGCCTATGTAGCATTTGTTGCAGTTCCCATAATTAATTTGATAAATTCCTGATTGTAGCAGAGTCGGTTCCCGGTCCGTTGTTTTTGGGAGTAATGCTTTCAGCGTATTATTGTTCGAGAACTCTGGAGTGAGATCGAATTTCTTAAACAAATTTGAGAAAGAATTACTCCAACTCTCGTGGAACGTCCCATTGTCTACGAAAAACTTCAATATATATATATTATATATATATATATATATATATATACATATATATAATATATATATATATATAATATATATACATATATATATATATATATATATATATATATATATATATATATATATATATATATATATCAAACTCAAATTTATTGTTGTTTCTAGAGATCCTCAGGTCTAAGAACTTCGATACATCAAAATTTGTGTTCCCCACCGCAAAAACATCGTCAACATATCTCCACCATACTTTCAGGAACTCGGCACAAATTTGTTTTGTTTCATTCTCCAGATGATTTAATAATAGGTTGGCTAAGAAAGGCGATAACGGGTTACCCATCGCCGTCCCGAATGTTTGTTTATAAAAATCTCCATTAAATTTAAATACGTTTTGTTCCATACACAAAGTCGTCAGTTTCATGTATTGTTCTATTTTGTTCGAATCGGTTACGTTCATGTTTAAAAAGGTCTTCAATAATATGAGTGTTTCATGGATCGGGACGTTAGGAAAAAGTGCGGTTACGTCGAAAGAGATCAACCTATCATTTTTCATCAGTTCAGTCTTCTTAAGTTTTGAAATGAGGTCTTGTGCATTAATTATTGACATCATTCTGAAGTTTAAATTGTTTGAATTCGTTCATTAACCATTTGGCTATATTGTAAGTGGATGAGTTGTAAGTGTAAGTGGATGATTGGACACTATTGGTTTGAAATTATTGTCTGGTTTGTGGATTTTTGGTAGGCAGTAAAATTTCGGAATATGTGGATTTGGGTTACGTAACTTATAGTTCAATTTAGTGTCAATTAATTCCGGGCATTCTTTCAACGTCTTCGTAACCTGTTTCGAAAATCTGTTCGTCGGGTTATTTGCAATTTTTAAATATGGACCTGATTCTAGTAGGTCTAATACTGAAGTAACGTACTCTTTTTTGTCCAAAACCACTACCGCGTTTCCTTTGTCTGCTTTTACGTACACGCACTCATGTTTCTTCAGTTTCTTCGTTATACTGGAGTCTCTCGATTCTGGGTTGTGCTGCTTATTCATCACTTTTTTGATGATCTTCCTAGCATCACTCTTGAACTGGATGGATTTTTCCGGGTCCAACCTTCTTGCTGCATTTTCTATGTCGTTTATGATGTCTTCAACCAGGAGTCGCTCGTGCTGGATTCCATGTTTGAGACCTTTGTTGAGTAATTGTAGTTCTTCCGGTGTGAATTTGATGCCGGACTTGTTGATAACCCAGTTGTTTGTTGCAACCTTGATGGCCGAATTTGTTGTCTAAAGTCTTCGCTTCATTTTGTGTTTTTTTCCTCAATTTTCTCATTTTCCCAAATTTTCGACTTATACTGTTTTTCCCACCCATCACAGAATTATAAAATTTAATCTAAAATTCTGGCTGCAGTTATCAAATTTGATCCAAATGTTAACACAACTCGTAGAACGCAAAGAAAACTCAAACCAACTCACTCGTGTCATGCCAGGAACTGGAATTCTTTTAGATACTGTGTAAACCAGCCTAAATTTTGTTTAATTAAAGCGAGTTTCAATGCACCATGCTCTCCAAGTTCCTGGCGTATATTGGAAATAATTTAATTCACAGAACACAGTTTTCAGAATTTAAACGTGCCATCGGTATTCATTGATGCCGCACAAAATCTGCATACAAATCCGTCTCGCTTTCCGGTATGTTTCGCTCCAGTTACCATAAATCTATCCGGTCGGTTAACCCTCCTCGCTTAGGTGCGATCTGAGCGTCTGGGGTAGGCGGTGGGCGCCTCCAGGAGACCCTAGGTCGGCGCCGAGTCGTTTCGGATTTCACACGTGCTACGTCAGAGGCGGCAGGTCTCTTGGGGTCGCGTGATTTATGGTGATGCCGCGAACCTCCCACCGGCCCTGTAATTGCCATCGTCGAATAGGTGGGGGCCTTGCGAGGCGATTAGAAGAAACAGAACGAGATGGAGAGACCACAGTGTGCATCTATCTTGTCAATTACGTGTAATTAGCGCGGTGCGTGTCCAAGTCACCGGCGACGACACTCCACTCGGCTGACGGACTCACGGAAATTACTTCCTTGGAAATCGGTACACGACATCTCACGTGATGACGGCCAATTTCTGCCCGCCTAAGGGTTTCTACTAACGTCAAGAAGTCTGCGGCGAAGAAAAAATAAAGAGTTTCACCTGGACGAAGGAGGCGCCTGTACAGAAGGCTTTTGGAACAATTTCGCTTCGTCCGCGTTGTTATTTATGTGGGCGGCGTGATGGTTGCTCATAAAATTCATTTTTTTTTCTCGGACGTGGACCCCAAACTTTATGCCCGCCACCATAAACAAAATTGGCCCTTAAACATCTCCAATATAAAAAACCCGACGCTCCATTCCAGCAGATTGCTTTTTAAATACTAATCTACGCTATTAATAAATAACAAACTAAACAAATATTATGAAGGAATTATAATTTTAATGCATACATAATCGTTTCCACTGTATCATAAATTTCATTTATATTTGTTCAGAGAAATTGGAACTCGAAAATGAGTTATGGCCGTTGCCGCTCATTGCCATTAACCAGCTTTCGTTTCGTTTATACATCCCGGCTGATTAGTAGAATACATATTCATATCCGTGGCCATAAATAAGGTGCATGCGCAGGGCTCACCACCGGCCTTCCCTCCAACACAAGACGAGTGGAGCTGCTCTCGTTAGGCACTCCTATGAACGACGAAACCAAAAAATAAAGTAAAATAACCTTAAACAAATACAATTAGCGATAGTTCGGGGGTAATAAGCGGGTCGAAGTGCGGAGACGCCCCCGGCTACCGAGCGGTGAGCGGATAATCACAAAGCCACGTACCGAAGGCCCTCAGGACTTGGCGTGGGGCCCACAGCTTCGGGTTATCTGCTACCTGTCGTCCTCTCGAGACTAGATATGCAGCATGCACCTGATGTAGTCATAATTCCATATTTACGCGCTGACAGCCTCTCGCCAATTCCCCGATACCCAGAATATATGTAGAGCCGGTCATAATTTCATCTCCGTTTTACTTTAATTTTATGATAGAATTTTATGATTTATAATATGATTTTATGATTATAATGCTATTTAAATTTACGACACTCTAATATTTTCAATAGTAATAAATCTTACGTAAACTAAAATTTTATTTTCCCACAGAAATTATAAAATTACTGACAATTTATTATTATTTGTTATTATTTGTCTGAACAGAAGAATCCGAATTCACAAAATAAAACAAAGTTGCTTACTGATCCATTCAGTATTAAATGTCAACAAATTTCTTTAAGTGCTCAACGATACCAACCCATTTAGAGAGAACTATTCAAAACTGCAATTATTTTTAGTTTTTAGAATGGTTACCACAGTAACGAGAATTTTTTTTTTCGTAAACCTACTATGAGTACTCTTGCCTCTACCGGGTGATTCAACTTTTATTACCATAGGTTTTTTAGGCATTTGGAGTTGCCCTAAAAATATGAAAATTTGGATTTATATAGGTCTGATACTAATCTACGGAAAGGTAGTTCGATTTTTTCGGGCAAAATTCTCTATCTTAATTTATACCCTAAACTGTTTTATTTTTGTTATAGAACCCATTTATGAAATAAAAAATTAACGAAAATGATTAGATTTCAAATTAAAGCGTTTTTTACATCACTGACCAACTTTCCTCGGTATGATTTATGATTTTGTAAGTCAAGAGCCCTACAAAGCATAGACCGCGCCGGTGCGGTTGGAACGTTTTATGACTTTTTATGATTCCGCCAGTCGCCCAAATCCTTGCGTCGTTATCCACCCAGCAGGCGACTGGGTATGGGTGAGGCATTGGGTACGGCCCTATCACAAAACCCATAAAATCCATTATAGGGACTATTACTGGTAGCACCCGTCATATTTTACTATTTAGTAATAAATCTCACTGTTGCAATATCAAAATTCATTTAATTCAATAATTGGTGCAATATTTTTGACTTAGATTACACTGGATTGTTTGGAATAGCATTAAAGTATGTTCTGACAAAAACTATATAAATAAAATTACGAATTCTTTGTGAAATAACGTATAAACTACCGGATGGATAAAATTATTTTTTTTATCGTCAGATTGGGCTTCATCAATATCTAAACATATGTACTTATTTAAATTTTTTATTTCAATTAGAAGTCGCCATTTTTGGCCTGGTAATAAAACTTGAATCACCCGGTATGCAGAGGCGAAATTAAATTCAAATTTTCGAAATATCTCAAACCTACTCATTTTGGGAATATAGTCGAAATACTGTTTTTTTGAGTAAATTAACACAGGTAATAGACATCATTATACATTTTCAACTTCAACTTGGCACTAATAACAGTCAAGTTGGCATTAATCAAAACCATGTTGGCATGAAACAAACTCATGTTGTCATTAAACAATATCAAATTGGCAAATACATTAATCAAAAACAATTTTGGCTGGAACAGATAGAAATCAATTGATCTGAACCGAATATCGCGTTCAGAGACTGGAATATGTTCTTCGTAACAATATTGGAAGAATAAAAGTTGCTAAATGTGCAATGTTGTACATTTCCCACATTAACGATTGATTCCTCCAGTACTTAAGATGGAGGACGTTAATTTCTAAAATATTTCAAATATTTTTGTTATTTGTTACTGATAATAATATTTATGTAATAGTACATTACATAACGAGAGTTATAAGAAGCATATTACGCACGAAAAGAAAGCTTGCGCAACGAGACGCGAAGCGAGGAGGTGCGTAATTTCTCCAATGCGTAATTGCCTTACAACTCAAGTAATGTACGCTATATTTTCTACTCCCTGTCGTAATTATGAAAAATTTGCAAAAATTGATACATTTTTGTTCTGTCAGATGCTCGTAGCAATATATGATATGGACCGTCATATGTCTATTTTGACAATTTCAAAAATTATCCCAAATATCTTATAAGCCTTGGAGGTATGTATTATAGTGACAACGTGAATTGTTTATTTATTTATTTCACAATTTGCTGAAATCAAGAAGCCAAATGAATATACCAGAAGCCATTCTTAGAGAAGCCACGAGTGTGGCTGTAAATTTATTACCAAAAAAGTCAATCGCCAGGTACAAGCAATACGCCCACTTTAAAGACAGGCAGAAAGAAAACGGCGCAATTTGCGTGACGGAAGAGGTACTGTTACCGTACGTTAACCAACTCCCGGCAAAATTTAGCCAAACATCGTTATGGTGTAAATGGTCAATTTTGAAAATAAATAACATATTATTATTAGTATTATTGTGAATGCTACTTACTTGTAAAATTGACAGCTGACCGGTAAAAGTTTTACAAGTTTGTAGCTTGTAACCATCTGTTTTAATGGTTTGTGTGGAGTGTCAATAATTGACGTTTACAAATGAGTAATGAGTAAATAAAACACATTACAATTATTGTTTAACTTCAGTTTGGTAATGTTTTTTTAGGTAAACATTTTGGAATTGAATTTTTATCTCACATATTAAAAGAGATAATTGTACGTGCCAAAAAAAGTGGGACAAGTCTGTCATTGTGACAGAAATACCTACATGTTACTTAATTGTTACATTTCAATTTTAAATTTGCTAATTTAATATTGTTAATGACAACATGGTTTTGATTAATGCCAACTTGACTGTGATTAGTGCCAAGTTGAAGTTGAAAAGGTATAGAACTGGACAAATAGTCGACTAATTACTGTTTTTTTTAATTTATCGAGTGCACGACATGTCAATTTGACGAGACCAAATTTGCAATTACTAATCTGACAGATTAAATTTAGTCAACCAAATTGTTAAGCACGCGATTTTTTTTTAAATGTTGCGATTTTGTTCAATTCTGGTGGTATTTAAGAGGATTATTTCGTGAACCTTCTTTGTTATATCCTAAAAATAAATTAACCTTTAAACATCAAATGTAACGTTTAAAATCTAATGACAGTATAATCTGCCCTGAAGTTGCAGGATTGCTATTTTAGGTGACCATTTTAGACTATCGTCAATAGTCGATGTATTTAAAGTACTAACAATCAAATTCTAACAACTGCATGAATTGTCGGATAAATGAAATATGCATGTGAATTACTCTGTGAAATAAAGTGTATCATTCTATTTAAAATAAATTACGTATGGTGTATTTCAATGGGCACTTAACTAATGGCATTTTTGAAATACTAATTATCAAAATTATATATTAAATAGACAGCTGAAATAAAAATATCAAAAACAATTGCACGTGTTTTTACACTTTTGTTATACCTACTTTGAAACTGTTTTTTTTTTAGAAATAGGTTAGGTTAAAGTTACTTGAAGGTATGACGGAAAATAATTGCATCGCTACATTCATAATTATTGTCCTATCATTTTGTAGGTGGGAGAATATTCTACCTTTATCTATTTCGATTAAATGAGGAAACATTATTTGTTAAGTCTTTGTCAAGTAGATAATTAATTGACAAATATTTAAAACCAAATATACGTTGGAAAAAAATCTTTTCCCGTTTTATTAATTCAGCTGTATCTTTCCGGTATAACCAAAATTCCCATTTTGATCTCAGTTGTAACAGATGCTGAGGCTATATTTCAAAACATTTTTTTACGTAAAAATGTTGGAATTGAATTTTGATCTCAGATATTAAAAGAGATAATTGTACGTGCCAAAAAAGTGGGACAAGTCTTATAGTGAATTTGTCTAACATTGAGCTGTGTAATCGAGTCATTACTCTGCAAAGAAAATCAAGTTACATGTCATTGTCATTGTCACAGAATTACTTACATGTTACTTAATAAAAAGCCACATTTTGGAATGACCCCTTAAGTTAGAGCTTCAATTAAGCAAAAATAATAGAAAGATTGAAAGTGGATGGTCTATCAGGCAAGTTGCATAATTTTTTTACATCTTCAGCTAAACCCTAGGCACACTAGGCAAATAACCTGTCCCATTTTTTATGGCCGCGACCGTACATACATCTGTACAAAAGATATGCAAAATTAAACGGGAAAGAAAAAAAACCTTATAAATTATAGGGTATACCAAAAAATGTAAATTAATAAACAAAAGTTAATGACTACTTCAGGTAGAACAGGAAGTGATAGAAGATTTAAAGTATCTCATTTGAGGAAAACGGAAACAGCTATACCGGGTGTCTCAAAAATAGGCTACCTATTTTGCCATTTACTACCTATAGATGGTACTGACTCAGGGAATTATTTAATTGTAGAACTTCATTTTTTCATGTGTTTGCCCCAAATTAATTTTGGTGTAGCTATGGCTATTCACGATATTGAACACTTTCTGATTTTAAAATCTCATAAAAATGTATACATGAGTAACTGATAAGTTCAGAAATAATCAGTAATTCCACTGACATAGATGGTTATTATATATTCTGAATATTTCTATCCCAGCAGCATTATTCATGAAGGTCTTGACTGTTTGTAATTAAGGTAATTCCGTATAAAATATTAATGACTTATTCTAAAAATTGCATTATTGTTCTGGAAATTAATAAGCAAACATAATTATTTATTAATTGAGTCCATCTAAACTTGTGTACGTCATTTTACGTACAATTTGTCCGATATATTCGAGCATTAACAAAATCAATGCATTGTATTCCCTTTTAGCAAGTTTACTCAAAATAACGAAATTAACGTACTATGAGATGGGAGCTTGTGAAAAATTGTATAATATTAGGTATAACACTGGTTAAAAAGATGAAACTTTGTTTGTGTACAGGATGTTTGATAGAAGGTTCTAGTTATACTTTTCATGTAGAATCCAATGTTATTTGAATTTAATACATTGAACACTTTTGCACTTTATTTGCACTTAATTCCAAATGAACTAGTTTAGTTCAAATAATATGTATTAATAATGACTGGAATGCATTTTTCAAGAGCTTTCCAACGATGTGTCACAAGTAGAGGAGTACCATTTAAATTTTTTTTATGGAGATGGCTGTGGCTTAAAGGGTGGGTAGGGGAATGACACTACTTACGCCATTTTAGTTTCCCCTTTGAACCACTCATAGGGTTTTGAGTAAATTTAAAAATAATCATATACTCTATGAAAAATAAAGTCGATGACAACTTTTCAAATTGACACCCTGTATATTCTGAATGTTTCTCTCCCAGCAGCATTATTTATTCATGAAGGTTTTGACTGTTTGTAATAGGTACTTTATTCCGTACAAAATATTAATGACTTATTCTAAAAATTGCTTCAGTGTTCTGGAAACTAATAAGTAAACATAATTATTTATTAATTGGGTCCATCTAAACCTGTGGGAAAAATAAATTTACGTGCAATTTGTCCGATATATTCGAGCATTCACAAAATCCAGGTATTCTCTTTTAGCAAGTTCACTGAAAATAATTAAATTTACGTACTATGAGATGGGAGCTTGTGAAAAATTTGTATATTGTTAGGTATAGTCAGTTTTCCTTAAAAAACATTCTCGTATATTAATTTCAAGTAGACATTACTGTATTCCAAAATTATTGGTGAACATGTTGATTTTAATAAATATAATAATACACTTGTAACATAACATAATCGGTTCTCTTCGACCTTGCAGTGTAGAGGTTAATAATAATACACCTGTAAAATGGTAAATTTTAAACAGGTACTTATATTAATGAAATACGTAATATTTACTAATCAAGTTGATTAAGATATGACAGGTGTAGTGTAAAATGATGACAAAAGATAAATACATTTTTTACGCAATTTTCCTTCAGCGTGTTCAAAAATACAACAAAATCGAGGAATTATACTCCTCATTTGCATATTCCTGGAAGCAAATTAAAACTCTAATTAGTAATCAATTAGGTTTCTTCAGACGTGACAGGTCCAGTGTGAACTGATGAGAAAAAATAATTCTGGAACGGGCGAGAGATAAAGGATTCTCAGGATTGGTGATTGCTGCAGAAACCGATGTCTACAGGACGTCCGATTTCGCAATTTCCACAGATTCCCCGTAATTGTGATTACAGTGCTAGAGGTGTTATCTTCTTTAAGCTATAGTTAGAATCGTTGGTTTTCCTTTTGTAACTGTGGTCTTGGCCAGCATGTAATAATCCTTTATTAAGCAGTGCAAAGTAGTATTTAGCAAAAGGTGACAAGAAATGTTGATTTATTTTAAATTATAGGTGATTATAAACTGGAAGTAATAATATAACCAGCAGGAAATTGAGGATTTTAGCACTATACATTTTTCACGTTATAAAAACAATCAACTTTCTACATCTTAACACAAAAATATTTGGGATCCACTGGCAACGCAACATAATTTAAGGTGTCATAATAAATAGCGAAAATGGATAGAAGAATAAGAAGATATCGTTGGTACACAGGAGAAAGTGGCCAAGTGCATTCATCATTTCAAATTCATTTTTACACCTGCATATTTCTCCAGTACACTTAATTTAAAAATGGACTTGTTAATTATGAATTTACAGAAAAAAGTACGGAAATGTTAAATATCTATTTGCGCAAGTTAGCAAATGAATTTTTTTTTCGTAATAGGCATAAGATTTTTTATCGAGGCAATATCCGAGATTAAAAACATGATGTGTACGGAAAAAAAAGGATTTCCTACGTGTTGCACACATGATTTTTTCTACTTGACTTTGGAAAATAAATTAAATTCATTTTAATCATTTTAAAATTATGTCCAAATTAAATAGCGGAGTCAAGATTGTACTGCTTTCATTACTATTGAGAAACAATTTTGTTTGTAAAAAAAAAGTTTGTGAAGGCGTTTAAGATAATTTTCTCAAAATGTCTGATATAAGTGAATCGTCTGATATTCGAAGAATCAGCTGCGTTAGCTGTTGAGTCTCTATTACCAGTGAAATCAAAGGAGAAGTATGAAAATGCTAAATCAACAATTTAATGATTGGTGTAAGAAAAACGAGTGAAAGAGTTCAATGGGGAAGTGTTGCTAGCATATTTTCAACAAAAATCCAAAGCCTATAAGAGAAAAATATCGATATAAAGAAGTTTAATAGCTTTTATTAAACGAAAGTCAGTGGGACATTATTCTAAGAAATCCAGTGTTTTTACAAAATTAGAAATAGAAAAAATCCTAAGAGAAGCAGATGACAGCACCTACTTAAAAATGATGGTAAAATTTTAAATTTTAAATTAATCAAAATATTACAATGTGTGTTTAAATTTCAGGTAGTGTTAACTGTTAGTGTTAGTGGAGCGTGTCGACGAGAAGATCTAACTTATCTTCAAGTTCAAAATATCAAGGACATACTCATCAACTTCAAGTAGCAACGAAAATATTGGGCAATAAAGAAGCGGTTTACATAAATAGTAATCCTATTTCTATTTCCACAAAGACCTGTTCTGGAATTTCATTCACGAATTGTGTACATATTTCAGTTAAGATGAATAATAATGATAAAAAATAACATGTACAATTTTAAAAAATTGGCTTATAACTTTTAATGTTGAAATATTATTTCCGCACTTGTTAGGAAATATTCCACTTTTCGTAACTCAAATTAGTATTCAAATGTTAAAGTGTTCCAAACTCTAGTAGAAACAAATACATTTAGTAAATATTTCATGAAAATAAAAGAATGTTCTAGATATATTGAAGTTAGAAAATCAAAATCTTTAAATTTTGGACTTGGCCACTTTTTCCTGAATACCAACGATATCATTTCGCATTTATATACTTTTGATGTTTTAATGATTTTTTTTATATGCAGAATATATATTTTCACATTTCTAACTTCAAGATTTCTAAATTAATATTTGTCTAGAATAATTTATCAAATTTTGGAATCATTCAAATGGATTCATTGTCCATTCATTGGGATCATTCATTTTTATTTTTGCCATTTTTGGTAACCTTGTAATGAAAATGTTGCAATCCGTGAAGAAAGTATTTCAATAATCGCAATCAGGTTACAATATTTCGAAATTCCAAATTAGTTCACATTCTTAACTATTTGGATCAATACGTTTTGATTTTATTAATTAATATTATGTGAAATCTAGAATTGAACATATTGTATTTTAATGTTAGTAGGTATTTTTAAGTATGTTGAAAAAAATTTACTTTTAAATTTCTTCATTAAAGAACATACATTATTTGATTCAAAAGATTCAGTTTTATAATTTTGGTATAAATATACAATTTAAAATTTATAATATTTCTGTTTTATGATTTCCAAATTGAAATATTCAAATATATTTTTTGTTTTATTTCAAGATTGCTGAATCAATGAACTTCAAATATTTTCAATTCAAATTTCATTTTCGAACCAGTGAAATTTAGAGTTTCATTTCAAAAAGTCAAATATTTTAAATTAAATGTCAGTATTTGTGACATTTTGTTTAAGATTGTTTAAGAAATTATTTTAGTTTCAACATTTTGTAAGCGTTTTTTATTATTTACTTTTCAAAATGTAAATATGTTTCTAAATTCATAATATATATTTTAATTTTTTCAAGTCTAGAATTGACTTATTGTATTTTAATGTTAGTGGGTATTTCTTAGTTTTTATGTTGAAAAATTTAAACTTTTAAATTTCTTCATTCTAGAACACAAATTCTTTGATTCAAAAGTTTCAGTTTTATAGTTTTCGTATAAATATACAATTTAAGATTTATAATATTTCAGTTTTACGATTTCCAAATTGAAATATTCAAATATAATATGTTTTGTATTCTAAGATTGCTGAATCAATGAACTTCAAATATTTTCAATTCAAATTTCATTTTCGAACCAGTGAAATTTAGAGTTTCATTTGAAAACGTCAAATATTTGGAATTAAATGTCAGTATTTGTGACATTTTGTTTTCGATTGTTTAAGAAAATATTTTAGTTTCAACATTTTGTAAGCGTTTTTTGTTATTAACTTTTTAAAATGAAAATTTGTTCCTAAATTCATAAAACATATTTTAATTTGTCAAGAATTTTTAAGTTTTTATATTGAAAAATTTTAACTTTTAAATTTCTTTAAAATGTTCTTTCTAGAACACAAATTCTTTGATTCAAAAGTTTCAGTTTTATAGTTTTCGTATAAATATACAATTTAAGATTTATAAAATTTCAGTTTTATGATTTCCAAATTGAAATATTCAAATATAACATTTTTTGTATTTCAAGATTGTTGAATTAATGAACTTCAAATATTTTCAATTCAAATATCATTTTCGAACTAGTGAAATTTAGAGTTTCAGTTCAAAAAGTCAAATATTTTAAATTAAATGTCAGTATTTGTGACATTTTGTTTAAGATTTAAAAAATATAATTTTAGTTTAAACATTTTGTAAGCGTTTTTTGTTATTAAGTTTTCAAAATGTGAATTTGTTTCTAAATTCATAATATATATTATAATTTTGAAAGTTACAAATAATCAAATGTGTATTTTTAGGTTTTTATATTTAAAATTTCGATTCAAAAATTTTCAGATAATGTAACATGAAGTTTAAAATCTATGGATAAACATTACATGATAGCACCAACGATGGTAACACTGGTCTACGATGTTTCGAAAATTCAACATTTCTGCAACAATAGCGGGAGTTTCTGAAAATTTAATCGGCAAGTAACATGAAGTTTAAAATTTATGGATAAACATTACATGATAGTACCAACGATGGTAACACTGGTCAACGATGTTTCGAAATTTCAAACATTTCTGCAACAATAATGGGAATTGATGATAATTTAATCGACAAGTTTTATGTTATATTGCAAGTCATCTCTTGCAGTTTTGAAATAGATGAAAAGTTTTGGGAATTCGCATTAGAGACTGCAAAAACAAAATCGTCGATATGTAGCCATCGTCTTACAAGCCAGCGAGTAAGTAATCACGGGCATTTGATAATTTATTCATCGATACTTGTTATTGGACAAATGATGAAGGCACGTGTCATGCAATATGTATACATCAAAAGATACCGAGAAGATATTTGGCGGAAATGTTGCCGAAAAAAAAATATGGAAGACATTTTTCGTAAATTTTTAGGTGCAGTTGTGCGATCGTGGATCATCATTGACTGTTGTTCAGTCACCTATGAATTGTTAATACAATGGTATCCTTAGGCCTGTATCTATAGTCCGTACTTGAGCATGAGTTTCACTAAAGTCGTATATTTGCGTATATTTGGTTGCGTTTGGTACATTTACGATTCTCTATGAACGTGCATGATGAAATGATGAATATGCATGAACGCAACCAAATATAGGATTTGAGTCGAACTCAAGCTCATGTACGGACTCGAGGCGTAGAGACTGAATCACGATCAATGATACTCCACGATCGTACAACTGGTTGCATTAGATGTACTGATTACCAGTTTCTTGAAACTTCCTCCAAACAACTAAAATCATTATCCTTGCTTGCTGTCAAATTGTTCCACTTTCAATCGCAAAATGTAGCAGCGAAGTTTCCTATATACTTCAGAGACCGACCGAATATATAAAATTAATAAATATGAATGAAATTTAAAATTATAGGGAAAATTATGACATCTTTATATGTAAAATTAATAAATATGAATGAATTTTAGAATTGTAGGGAAGATTATTATCTTTGTTCTAAGTTTCTATCAAAATATAGAATTTTCAATAATGATAAACTTAGGTTTGAGTGTTATTATATAATTATGTATAATTTTATATAATTATATTTTGTTTTAGGGAGTCTTGATTTCATATTCGTAATCAGCGACCCCAAAAACTTCCGCAGCGCCGATTTGTTTTCGAAATTTTTGATATCAAATTCGTAATCAGCGACTTAAAAAATCTTTAACTCATGAATTCTGTTGAAAATAACGATAGCTCTATAATTTTGCCAGTTTTTTGGATTTTGCCCCACTGTGTTACGGCCTCGTTTGATAATTTTGACATATCGTATTGTAATATCATACGTTACGCGTTACGATACTAATATCGTAAATAACTATTATCTACCCTTGCTATTGAAGTATTACTTTATCTGCTCTTACATCTAAAGTAGCACTTTATCTACTATTTTAAGTTGAACATAGAAACCTTTAATATCTGCTATAGAAAAAAATGATATTATTGCAATTGAAAGGTCAAAACTAAAAACGAATAATACACTAGGTATGTATTAAGAACATCAGGTAGAACCGCACCTGATATAAAGCTAAATGTATTTCTTTCGAATAGAAAGGGGATTCACTATATATTTTTTCTTTTTTTCAATTTTTTAATTGCACAAATGCACATTCACAGATTTCACAATATTAAAATAGTGAATGCATAAATCTGTTTAAGTAAATTCATTAACGCAGGATGGATCCGCACATTTTACATTTTTTTAAATTTATAAAATTTCAAACATTGCTCGATTTGAATAGTACATGCTCTAAGAAATTTATAAGACTTAAACATGCTTTCTGTGAATGTAGAATTTATTTTGTTTTTTATATTATAATATTTAATCATTATTTATATCTGATTAAACCCTAAATCATGATTTCATGACATTACGTAACACATCATAATTCACTCAAATATGAGTTGCATGTTTTTGCGGCCTTGAATTTACCCATGTATAATAATGCAAATAATCCCAAACGCTCCTTAATTCAGCACTGAGCGGATTTAGCCGCCCAGATTGCAATCTGCGCTGTGATTGCGTTATTAAACATGAAGCTGTTAGTTGCGTCCTGCAGTGCCTCACGTGTCACTCACGTACGCTCGTAATTATTTTATAGATAATTAATTTTTTCGTGCCCCCGTGCTTTATATATTAAAGCGTAGCCGTAAATTATCGTTAAGTAGCTATAAAAATGTTTGCCTTAATTGCAATCGGACGCGCCGCCGTCTATGAAAGTGCACGCCGAGATACGTTAATTAATAGTAACGAGGGAGGTGGATGGAATGGATCACGACAGGTTGCATTGTTAGTAAATTCAGGTTTGTAATACTTAGTTACGAATTACACAATTTATCTAACGGAAATCTACTTATTTTTCCTATTGAACTGTGTCTCATTTAAAGCTCGATTGTTAAACATATATCAATTCATCGAATTATTTTGATTATTACGTTATGTCAAAATATCAATTAAATTCAACCCATACATTAATATAATGTGGCCTACTTTCAATGGAATTTTAATTTTCTCACATTTGTCAAATCTATGGTGAGTAGGAATTTATTGATGACGATGCATTATGCAGCTACTATATTTATTATAGCTTATAAAATTTTCTATTCTTTGTATATCTTCAATGATCAATTGAATTGTTGTGGCCCTCTCACAGGGGAGGACTGGCCGTAGAATTTTTGTATAGTAAAAGTTGTTACCGGCCCGGCCCATAAATAAAAAAAACTTCAGAAATAGATACCAAACCTGTTAACAATTAATGAATTTCATTAACTTTAAGGAAAGACTGTTTTATTGTGTGTGACTTAAACTTTAAAATGTTTATAGTTTTGGTGGAGGGTTTTAGAAATTTACAACTTTAGAAATACCAAGTATGTCTTTGAACTTTAACGGATTGTCTTCAAATTGTATTTGTTATAGGAAATTCAACACTATGAATGGTGCTCTATTTCTACAATTTCAATATTCTGTGAATATAAATATGATTAAATAAATGACCTAAGACTCTCGTATGTAACATCGAAAATTAGAAACGATTCAAAATTATAGAAATATTCCAGAAAAATACTCAACAAATCTACAAAAACGCCAAAAATTAGATTTGGTTATTAATGAATTTCATTGCGATTTAGATATAAGATAGTTTTATTATGTGTGACTTGAATTTTGAAATTTTGGTGGTTTTGATGGAGGGTGCTAAAAATTTACAACTTCAGAAATACCAAAGAAGACATTGAACTTTAATTAATTGTCTTTATAATTCAAAATCAAACATTGTGAATGGTGCCAAATAGTTACAATTTCACCATTCTGTAATATCAATATGATTACATAAATGAATCTCCTCTGAAATATCAAAAAGTTAAAACGATTGAACAATATAGAAATATTTAAAAAAAACATTTCTAAACATATACAGAAATACAAAAAATATCATTGAACTTAAATGAGTTTAATTAAGATCGGGTTAGTGAATATGACTTGAATTTTGAAAGTAAGGTTGTTGATGGGTTTTGAAAATTTTAGGCCAAAAATTTTAAACACGCAATAAAATTGTATACCATACCATTTTGCTTCATTTTTGATAGAGTGCCCCGATTTTTAATTATTTTAATGATAATTTCAATCATGAAAGGTTTTTAATGCAAATTAACTCTGAAATTATTTGAATAATTTCAAGTAAATTTCGGAAAATATGAATAAAAATTTCGGTATCATTTCCCTTCTCATATTCAGAATATTTTTTTATACAATTTTCAAATTGTATACTTGCACGAGCAACTCATCTGACATTTTATACAGAAAACTCAACTTTAGTCAATAAGTCTCAAACTTTATAACAGTTTCACGAAGATTTCACCACAAAATGATCGAAGAAGGTTCTATTTTCGTAGAAAGAAATGATGAAAAGTCTACAGCATTGAAATAAATCTTGAAAATTCAACAGTATTAAAAATAAATCTTGAAGATTGAGATTTTTTTTTTTCAAATTATTGATAATGGGATACGAAATTAACGCAATGGAAATTCTGAAAGCTTACAATATGCTTACTAGACCTAAAATTATGAATATCTTTAGTTAATAAGTCTCAGTGTAGTTTAAAATTTCCCAGTGCCTATACATAATTTAAGGAAAATTTCAATTACATACAATGCAAACTATTTTGTTCTTGCAATAATTTTAATAGCATACAAACTTTTCATGAAAATTCTGAAATCATTTGAAACAAGTCATGAAGAATACAAAACGTATGCATTAAAATTTTTATATCGCTTTCCTTTTCTCATTATATATAATCTTTTTTTTTACAGTTACCATTTTCAAATTATGTACATGTAGGTAGCAGTACATGAAATGAGAATACAAAAATTAATTTTCAGTCAAAAATTCTCAAACTATATAAAAGTTTCATAACATTTCTAGAAAAATCATGGAAATTCGAATAGTATATAAAGAAATCATGGAAAATCTACAGTACATGGACATGGACATGGAGATATTAAACACATTTTCAGAAATATAATCTGAAAAATTATGTAAATCCAAATATATGGCAACGTCGATAGCAAGATTCTTATGTATCATGTATTATGTATTATGTATTATGTATTAAAAATAATCTAGAAAATTGAGATTTGATTTTTTTCAAATGATTGATACTGGCATATGAAATTAAAGTTATGGAATATCTGAAAACTTAGAAACTTAAAGTATGAATATCTTTAGTTAATAAGTCTCAGTGTAGTTTGAAATTTCCCAGTGCATATACGTGATTTAACGAAAATTTCAATTACATACAATGCAAACTATTTTGTTCTTAGAATAATTTTAAAAGCATACAAACTTTTCATGATAATTCTGAAATCATTTGAAGCAAGTCATGAAGAATACAAAAAGTATGCATTAAAATTTTTAGATCGATTTCCTTTTCCCTTTATATACAATCTTTTTTTTACAGTTACCATTTTCAAATTATGTACATTGAGGTAGCAGTACGTGAAATGTGATTACAAAAATTAATTTTCAGTCAAAAATTCTCAAACTATATAAAAGTTTCATAATATTTCTAGAAAAATCATGGAAATTCGAATAGTAGATAAATAAATCATGGAAAATCTACAGTAACACATTTTCAGAAATCTAATCTGAAAAATTATGTAAATCCAAATATATAGCAATATAGATAGCAAGATTCTTATGTATAAGGAAGGCAGTAAATTCTAGTGTTAAATTTTTTTCTGAAGGAATAATTAACAATCATAAAAAATGGAGTAGCAGATAAAGAAATCATGGAAATTCTGGCGTATTAAAAAAATATAGAAGGCATAACATAAAAATTGTAGATATTCTACGGTATTAAATAAATTTTAAGGGATAAAATCTGCAAAATCAGTAAATTCTAACGTATTCAATATAATCTTGATGGTATATCAGAAAAATGAAAGAAATGGGAATAGCTTGCAAAGAAATCATGAATATTCAAGAGCATTAAAAACATCTTTTAAGTATAACAGAAACAAATGTGAACAAATAATATAGTATTAAATACATTTTCAGAAAGCAAATGTGAATGTGTGAATCATGGAAATTCGCATGCCAATCGTCTTTACTTCTTCTGAAACGCGTTTGAAAGAAAAACAGCGAATTCAGAAGAAAATCAGCATGATGAAAATTACATGGTGGTTATCTCGGATAATAAAGATGATGAATTAAGAATTTAGTTTCGTTCATTTTTGCTGATTCTAAAGTGATCCTATATTTATTACTTTCTCTGGAATCCCCTTTCAACCCCAAATTTCCCGAGCCTAAACATATTGGTGATTGGAGCATTAATATACAGTATGTCCCCGGATTGAGTTTACAAAGGAATGTTTTCTTAATTTTTACTTTTAAGTAAAAATATTATAGGAATTATAATTCCTGCTTGATCTACTAAAACTACCAGTTCAGTTATTGAAACTTTGATTTATTTATACAGGGTGTTGGCAAAATCAATTTTTTTTAAATCTTATTTTGACATTTATTTATTTACTTATTGCAAAAATAATTTAAAATTACTTCTAACAAAATTATAGAAAAATATAATCTTTCAAACAATCCCCCAAATGCAGAAAATAATACTGAAAATTTAAAAAGTCGCCTACGAGAGGCATTTGCAATAATAACTATTAAAGAAATACAAAACAGCTTTCAGGAGTTAGACACCAAAGCATGAACTTTGTGATGAAAATGGTGGGGGGTTGTTTAAATGAAGTTATTTTTCTGAAGTGTCAAAATTACATTCTATTTATTTATATTTAGCTAACACCCTGTATAAATAAGTCAATGCTTTAATTACTGAAATTACTGAAAGAAATGGGAATAGCTTGCAAAGAAATCATGAATATTCAAGAGCATTAAAAACATCTTTTAAGTATAACAGAAACAAATGTGAACAAATAATATAGTATTAAATACATTTTTAGAAAGCAAATGTGAATGTGTGAATCATGGAAATTCGCATGCCAATCGTCTTTACTTCTTCTGAAACGCGTTTGAAAGAAAAACAGCGAATTCAGAAGAAAATCAGCATGATGAAAATTACATGGTGGTTATCTCGGATAATAAAGATGATGAATTAAGAATTTAGTTTCTTTCATTTTTGCTGATTCTAAAGTGATCCTATATTTATTACTTTCTCTGGAATCCCCTTTCAACCCCAAATTTCCCGAGCCTAAACATATTGGTGATTGGAGCATTTATATACAGTATGTCCCCGGATTGAGTTTACAAAGGAATGTTTTCTTAATTTTTACTTTTAAGTAAATCAATTTTTTTAAATATTATTTTGACACATATTTATTTACTTATTACAAAAATAATTTAAAATTACTTCTAACAAAATTATAGAAAAATATAATCTTTCAAACAATCCCCCAAATGCAGAAAATAATACTGAAAATTTAAAAAGTCGCCTACGAGAGGCATTTGCAACAATAACTATTAAAGAAATACAAAACAGCTTTCAGGAGTTAGACACCAAAGCGTGAACTTTGTGATGAAAATGGTGGGGGATTGTTTAAATGAAGTTATTTTTCTAAAGTGTCAAAATTAGATTTAATTTATTTATATTTAGCTAACACCCTGTATAAATAAGTCAATGCTTTAATTACTGAAATGGTAGTCGCAGACCAAGCAGGAATTTTAATTCCTATAACATTTTTACTTAAAAGTAAAAATTTAAAAAAATCCCTATTGTAAACTCAATCCGGGGACATACAGTAGATTTGTAAAACCAGACATCTGTAGTTCACACAGATGCATATGCAGTCCTTTGTAAGTCTCAGCTGCAAAACCGGATATAAGTAATTTTTTAAACAAAAAATCATTTTAGTAATGAATCTGTTGAATTAATTTATTCACCTGAATAAAGCACTTACTTTATTAAAATAATAAACAGCAATAATAATAGCTTTTAGTGCCTTGCTCGGTAGGATTTTTGCGTTTTACTCAAAACTAGCCTACTGTTGTTCTATACGCTTCATTTGGTTCACTTGAAAAACGGGCAAATTTGTATACGGCCCGTGTGGAATTAGCCACATTGTGTACATGGCTAGTCCGCCCCTGCCCTATCACAATCAGTATTCCCCGGTGTCTCCAGAAATGATATGATCAGTTATATTTAGATATCATTATCAGTTATAGAATTATATGATATTAGTTTTCTACAGGGGAATATTATTGACATGCGTTGCTGAAATCACAATCACAAATGTCAAATCACAAATGATTGATACCTGAAGTTTCAATTTCATTCTGATACGATTTTCATGTGTAGAATTGCAATAACGTCTATGCATATATACACTCAGATGCAAAAGAAACGGGTCATTGGGTTATTGTTTGCAAAAGAACCATTTTTTTAAATTTTGATGTTACTATAGTCCTTAGAATTAAAATTTTAGTGTTTTACATTCAAAGAGACCGTCAGGATGTAGAAAGGAGCAACATATGGTACTTATTATTTATTTAATGAACATTAATAAGCGAAAACAATAATGTATGTATACACGAAAGAAAATGCATTTCTGAAAAATAAACTTAACAGAGATTATTAATGAAAATGACAGTTAATCCAAAACAAATAAGTCAAAACCTAGTAGTCACCTTGATCCTCTATGCATAATGCCGAATGAGCAATAGGTAGTGAAGAACGCATAGCTTTATATGTTATTTTCGCTTATTAAATAAACTGATACATATCATATGTTTGTTTTTCTACATCCTGATGGTCTCTTTGATTGTAAAACACTAAAACTTTAATTCCAAGAACTATACCAACATCAAAATTTAAAAAAATGGGTTTTTTTCAAACAACGTGCCATGAATTTTTCAAGAATGAGAAATAATTTTGGGTTCAAATCTTACAGGCAAATTTTATAACATAACACTAAAATAGGTTTAACAAAAATATTATCTGATATTTATGTACAGAGGGTGCTAGATATGGAGATCTTGTAAACGGTAAGACATGGAGAATCAGTTAAATTGAGGCATATATGTAACACACTGCAAGAAAAACATAATATTTTGCGATTACTTATGTTCCTTCCTAACTCTCTGTTTATTGAAGATTCAAAGACAATTTTTCAACGTTTTTGGGTATCTTTTGGCATATTTTTAAAATTATGAATTAGTCTAACTGAAGTATTTTTGGAGACACAGGACTCACGGTTTATTTTTGTACACGGACTCCTTATTCGGTTACCCTGTAAAATTATAGATGAACTATTGTGTATACTATGTTCCATTTTTATTTTTAACTAAGAAGGCTGTGGTTTAATTTTATAAAGTTTTACTCAATAGATCCTCAATTTGATTGCAACATTGCCCACTGTCATAAAATAGAACCTCTTTTTTTGATATAACCTATTTTTTCAAGTCTAGTGACTTTTTACATTGGCCAATAATACTGTCACCCTAACTTAGTTAAAAATGAAAATGGAACAGAGTTTAGGTACATGAAATCAATTTTAATCTTGGACCACACATATAAATGCAGGTTTATTATTACAGTTTCATATTCGAGAGTGCAATCCGACCTCCAAATGTCCGCCTAGAGCTGAGGCACGCGTTGCGATTAAAACACGAGACTTGAGGATTATAATGGAATGAATGGAACATCATTCACAGACTCATGGAAACCTAGCGTCGAATCAACTTATCAGTCGAGGTGAACCCATGCATACTTACAAACACATGCATTTTTACACGCAAATATACGTAAGCATGCATACGTATACATATCGGACAGCTTCGTGCAGACATTGCACGCGCATTATTCCACTGCGCCGATGCTAATTGCATTTATAATAAGAAGCGCTATTTTAATGGCATTCTGATAGCTACGCGCGCGCATTAAATAATGAACGTATTATTTCCGTTCATGATTTAAATTGGTGCCCGGATCCCATTTAGTTCTCACATTTATCTTCTTTATCAGCACGAAGCCGGTAAAAGCATTCTATTTATGAATATTTATTTATTAATTGCGCGTGGTGGAACGGCGACGCTTCCCCGACGTAACGAGCGAAGATAAAGATTTTACGTGCGGATTAGTGAATAGATAACGGTGATGATTGTGGAAATTCACTACTCTTCTGAGTTTGAATGAGAGTGATCAACGTGCATTCGTTTTCTTGGGTGATTTACACGGAATGCGTTGCACGTATATGCACTTGGTTATTGAATTGTTATCTCTGATGATATAAGGTTGCGGTGGTAGAGTTTTTCTTATCTTCGTGGATGGAATCGAGCCTCTTGTTGGGACCGTCGCTTTGTGCTTAACGGTAGCTAGGTAATACTTTAATATAGTCGTAGCATCGGAATGCAAAGTGAATTGATTGACCAGCAAGAAAGATGATTAATGGTGGGCCCTAATTGTCTACAAACAGAACCATAAGTCTCGCTCAGTCATGGGGAGTGAATCAATCAGACGGTCAGGTAGCCGATGACATCTGATGAATGCCCGCACCGGAGAGGCCCTGAATTGCGTTTAATAGCCGACAATTCAATCGACGCAATCACCGCAAGTCGACGCCGACGTCTGTCTTCCCCACGTCAAATGCAGCAAAGCCCCCCTACACCCCAACCTAGACTCCATTTCAACGCTGCAGCAAGAACAAACAGACCCATCGCTTCTTGACTCCTTGGCTTCTTTATCTGCACCAATTTCGGCGATATAAGGACATCTTTTTAAGGCTCCCGGTAATCTGGGCCATCAATTGGGCCTTTGTCGGTGGGACGGCATTCCTTGCCGGCCCGCTGCCGCACCGGGCCCCGTGATCGCCGATCAATAAGGGACACTCTATCTGTGTCAACTCATTAGAGTACCAGCCACGTGACTAATTGCAACTACTTTTTGTACGTGGACCGCGGCCACTTACACACACAGCCATGCACCTTGTATTGACCGTAACAATGTAATCGAGGACGAGTGGACAAATTTTAACAGATAAAAATTATGTCCTCATTCAAAATATGGAGCATATTGTTTCATTGATTATTATTATTAGATACGAGCTGCAAACAACAATGAAAATAAAAATATTGAACAAAGGTGTTCGAAGTTTTGAGTGAAATTGAAAGAAAAATAATAGAACCAATAAAATCGCATTTGATAATAATTCGGTGAAAGACGACACAGGATCTGGGCTGCACAGTATCTACAAAAGTGAAGATTAACACATTGAACTAGTAACTAGGTTTTAGATTTCGGGTTTTTCGGGTCCGAGTTCTCGGACTCTCTAGTTTACAATACCAGAACCCGACACTTGGTCTTAGACTCGTCGAGAAACTAGTGTCACCAATATCACTTGACAGTTGGGATTCCCCACTGAGGATTTAAATGTATGCACTTGTTGACTCATGAGCAAGGCGCGGATTTCTAGGTATTATGCTATACATCAGTTTTAATAGCAGACCAAAATCACCTCGTATCTATACGAATTTCAGCAAATGAAGTTACGTGACAATTTTTTTTTCGTCTTCTATGCATATTTTCAGTTTTTAAGCTTATAATTGCTTTAATGCATTTTTTGTGCATATTTCCTTATTTTTGTGCTTATTTGCTTTTTTCTCAATTTTATAACATATTGTGTATATTACCTAGGAATATATTTTGTTGCACATTATTGTAATGAGAATACAGTATTAATATTACTCCGTTACGTCTAGAGTGCTTGGTTATCACAACATCGGCAACAAAGCGAGCGTGCGTACGTGATATTTGGTAAACAAAGCTTGATTATTTCGAGGATTACCCTATTTTTACGTGCACAGAACGCATCTGGGGCAAGTGTGCTATCAATTCAGTCCAATTTTTCTCAATCTTCAGTGCGTTGTGCTTGTGCCTTGTGTGTATTACGTCTTGTGTGTAGTTTTCTTGTATAAAATGCCGAAAGTAAAACATTCCGTCGATGAATGGATACGTGGACTTTCTGAATTAAAATATGAGAACGGCAAATTAATTTGCAGGGCTTGTATCAAACCGGTAAGTCTTATTTTATGTTGCTATTGGCCTAGGTACAAGCATGTATTATGTTGTAGATTAACTGCTAGAAAAAAATTAACATAACACAACATATCAAAACAACAGTTCACCTAGAAAATTAAAAAAAAACACTAATCTGCAAGCAGTACCCTGAGTACCTAACAAACTATTTCCTAATCTTTTGCGAGTTCTTCTACACAGAATGAAAAGGAATTTTACTTTGATTTATGCAATACGATGGTATCTTCTAACATTCCGTTAAAAAAAACTTGATAATAGCATGTTTAAATCTTTTTTACAAAAATACACTGGTAGACATATTCCTGCCGAATCAACCATTCGCAAAAACTATGTCGAGCAAGTATATAAACACAGTATTGAGGAAATAAAAAAGATAATTGGCAACAATTACATATGGTTCTGTATAGATGAAACAGCTGATTCATGTGGTCGGTACATCGCCCATTTAATGATTGGAATATTAAACGAAGATTCCACCAATGCATTTTTAATTAGTTCCAAGCAGTTAGAAAAAACCAAATGGCAATACCGTTGCCAAATTCGTTCACGATGGATTAACACTTTTTTTTGCCAAACCCCGTACCAAATGATAAATTATTATTGATGCTTTCTGATGCCGCTGCATATATATTGAAGGCATATTCTAATTTAACCCGGCGTAACACATGTGGGGTCTCACAAACCCCAAGCCTGTTTAAACGCATCGGAAACAATTTAATTGCCATCTGATGCGCATACCCCCACCAGTACCTTCCTATAAAACATCACTCCTTTAGATACAAGTGTCAGTTTCATTCTACACACGAGGAGGCTACATTTATAGGCAACCAAAGCTCCTTGGGGTCCATCAAACCCCACCTATGTAATAAAGGAAGTAAATTACGCATAAAAGGTATATTATTATGTTTTTCAATATAACACTAAAACTACTAATTCTTGTATTTTTTACATAGAAAAATGTCATATGAAAAGGAACAATTAAGACTTCAGGCTCTTTTGGATGAGGATCAAAGTGATGATGAAATTATTTTATCAGGGAGTGAAAATGGTAGTGATCATGTGTCAGGGAGTGAGCACGATACTAACTCTGAACAGGAAATAACGGCAGACGACGAAATAGAAGCTGAAGCAGTGACGGAAATAGAACAACAGGAGGAAAATGCAATGGGGCATAAGCGAAGCAAGGTTGATGTCTATTTCGGAAAAGATGGATCGAAATGGGACAAAAATGCATCAAATACATGTATTAGAACGAGGTTGAAAAATATTGTTACTGAAGGTCAACATGTGAAAGACTACGCTAAAAGTGCAAAAAGCATGCTGGAGTGTTGGCAGCTATTTTTTGACACTCAAATAGTGGAGGATATTGTGCGATGGACTAATGTAAAAATAGAGGAGAAATCAGTTTCCCATCCAAACAAATCTCTGGTCAAACTTACTTGTGTCCCCGAGATGAAAGCTTTTATTGGCTTGCTTTACCTGGCAGGAATGTTTCATTCTAATCGCCAGAATTTGAGAGACTTGTGGCAAACAGATGGCACTGGAGTAGATATTTTTCAAATAACGATGCCCATCAATCGTTTTCAGTTTTTGATGGTTTGCATTCGTTTCGACAATGTAAAAAACCGCCAGATCAGGATCAAAATTGACAAACTTGCTCCCATACGTGCGCTTCTAGAAAGATTTGTAGACAATTGCAAACAATCATACTCTCCTTCGGAGTTCTTGACCATAGATGAGAAATTAGAGTCCTTTAGGGGAAGGTGCTCATTCAAGCAATACATCCCAAATAAACCGGCCAAGTATGGCATCAAAGTACAAGCATTAGTAGATGCGCGATCGTACTATGTTATGAATATGGAAGTGTATGCAGGTCAGCAGCCGCAAGGGCCCTACAAACTCAGCAATTCTCCCTCTGATATTGTTGAGAGACTTATACAACCCATTTCTGGAACGAATCGGAATGTAACTTTTGACAATTGGTACACGGGATACGAGCTGATGATAAAACTCCTCAAAAAACACAAATTAACATCAGTCGGTACTTTGAGGAAAAATAAACGATGCATACCAGATAATTTCATTTCTGTAAGAAGCAGAGAAATAAAAAGTAGTTTATTTGGTTTCCAAACGGACGTCACTCTCGTATCCTATGTACCAAAAAGAAATAAGAATGTTTTGTTGTTGTCCACAATGCACCACGATGCGAAGATTGATGAATCTAGTGCAGAGAAGCGTTTACCGGAAATTATAACGTTTTATAACGCTACAAAATGTGGAGTCGACGTAGTAGATGAGTTATCGGCTTCATATAACGTTTCCAGAAATTCAAGAAGATGGCCTCTAACTCTCTTTTTTTCTCTACTGAATACGGCAGCTGTAAATGCTCTTGTCATATACAGAGAAAATGTAAAAGATATAAAACTTTGTAGAAGGATCTTTATCAAGAAACTGGGCCTTCAACTTATCCAGGAGCATATCGAAGAAAGGAAAAATAATTGTAGGGTTCCAAGGGAAATTCGTCTAAAAATAGGGAACCTAATCGATGATGGCCATGGTGAACAGTCCCTCAATATTCCAAAGCCTCAGGGAAGGTGTTCTGTATGTCCTAGAAAGAAAGATCGAAAAACAAAATATTTCTGTGTTCATTGCAAATCATTATTGTGCCTTGAACACGCCGTTATGAGTTGCCAAAATTGCGTACATTCAAAAGACCAATAGTTGTTTTCCCTCTGATTGTATGTGATTGGCTTTTTTTTAGAGTTACTTAATATGTTTGCTATTATTTTTTATGTTTTTACTTGAATTTAATGTTTTTTCTTATGTTATATAATGTGTTATTGCCATTAGAAGTATTTTGTATTTTAAAAAATCACTACTTTCAGTTTTCTTTCTGTAAATTTTTAAATAGAAATATTATGTTTAATCTGTTTGTATTTAATTCCAATATGAACCTATATGAGACCCCTAACATACAATTTTGAAGAAAAAAAATGCGAAAAAAAAATTTACATCTATTTTAGTACTGGGGTTTGTCACACCCCACTTATGTAATGGTGCACAAAATCTTCACATGTGTAACGCCGGGTTAAAAGTATTTTATGAGCAACTAATGCATTGCACCTGCATGGCACATGGTTTTAATCGAGTTGCTGAAACGATTAGACGGAAATTGGACGGATTTGATAAAAACCGGGAAGAAAAATTTCCTAAAAGCCCCACTGAGTATTGAAATGTTTAGGGAAAGAATGCCAAATGTACCTCTTCCTCCGGCACCAGTTTTAACTAGATGGGGTACGTGGCTAGATGCTGCCTACTATTATGCCGCCCATTTCGATTCATTTAAGCAGCTTGTGTTAGAGTTTCCCGAAAATGTGTCAGAGGCAATTAAAGAATGCCACAAAGTTCTTAAAGATAGGAGGGTTGTACAAAATTTAGCATTCCTAAAAACCAACAACAGTTTTGTAAGCAAAGCGATTGATAAACTCCAAGCTAAGGACACAACTTTGGTAGATGCAGTTCAAATAGTTGAAGATTTTAGAAACGACGTCTCAAACGTATCGGAATCTATAGGAGAGATTATTGAAAAAAATGTGATGCAGTTTTGTCAAAGAAAGAAGAGTTTGGCTAGTTACAAAAAATATCAGTTTTAAAAGAAGATTTTGTGGAAGATTTGCTGATAAATATTACAATTGTTCCCAAATTTAAATATGCACCGATTACAAGTGTGGATGTGGAGAAAAGCTTTTCACACTTAAAAAATGTGCTCAGTGATAGGAGAATGGGATTTTCCGTTGAAAATTTAGAAAAATAATTATTAGTTTATTTAAATATGTGCAGTAATCATTATTTGTTATTAATTATTGTTGTTATTGTTGTTATTAATATTAATCACCAAAACCCATGTTATTAAAATATTACTTTTATCTTCATATAGATAATGAAATTATCTTCTTTATCTTCTTGTTAATAAAATTATGTTTGGTTTTGTTTTTCTGTATTTTCATAAAAAAATAAAATATTTTCAGGCTTTTTCTGCGTTTTTGTGCTTATTTCAATCTTTATGCTATTTTATATGCTTATTTTCTAAGGTTTTTATGCATTTTTAGAGTGCTTATTTTGTATTTTTTTATGCTTATAAATCCGCGCTAATATGTTTAAAATTTCGAAGTTTGAAAAATAAAAGATAATTCTTTCTGTATTTAGTAGAAAGTTGCCAATTTATACCCTGTTCCATTTTTATTTTTAACTAAGTTGGATCTGTTAGAGTAACAGTAATGTTGGCCAATGTAAAACAATGGCAGGTTTTCTGCAGCCACTTTCCTTGATCTAAGTAAGGCTTTCGATTGTGTACCGCATGATGTGCTAATTCGGAAGTTATACTACACTTCCGGACAAAATTAAGGGACCACCAAATAAACTTGAAATAACTTTTTCAATTTACAAGTTGTTGTGAATAAACTTTTCACATGTCATAAATTGACATTTATTAAGCATTATTCAAATAGTGTGCCATGAAACAATTAACAATATCAGGACATTCTCTGCTAGGAAACGAAAAGTCAACAAAAAGCTCTTATTGATGACCCAGCTTTTTAACTCATTTAATTAATAAATCGTGCTTTATGTTTCAAAAATTAGTGAATTTGTTTGCATTAAGTTAATCAAATATACCTAGATGCCATTGCAGACCAGAAGAAGTATCCCAAATGATTATTCTTCTTCGTGAGGGATATTCACGAACAGAAATTGTTGAGATTCTAAATACCAATAAATCTGTGGTACAGATGGCCGCAGCACGGTTCAGAGGGACCGGTAGTTTCAGAAGAAGTTGCGGACAAGGTGCTAAAAGAAGAAAACAACACGTAGAGAAGAGCGTTTTATCGCACTTCAGGGTTTAAGAAAGCGGTTTGTAACATCTAGCATCTAGTGAATTAAAATATGATCTTCGATTACCCACTGCAACAGAAATTTCAACCAAAACAGTAAGAAGAAGACTGAAAGAAGACAATTTGTCTGCTAGAAAGCCAGCAACCGGTCCAATTCTCACAGCTACGCACAAAAGAATTCACTTAAACTTATGTCAAAATCATCAAGGTTGGACAAGGGGCAGTGAAACTCCGTTTTGTTTTCGGATGAGTCCAGATTCCTCCTAAACAAGAATGATCGCCGTGTTCTTGTCTTATGAAAACCATGTGAGCGATTTGCACCATGTACCATTCGAAAATTTGACAAATTTGGTGGGGGGTCTGTAATGGTATGGGGTGGGATACAATTTAATGGACATGCAGAATATTGTTTTCGATACGAAATGGGTCGCTAACAGCAAGAAGATATACATACGAGATTATTGTACCCCATGTTCAACATTTTGCCGAAAAAATCGGCAATGGATTCATTTATATGCAAGATAATGCCAAACCTCATACAGCTAACATTGTAACATCTGCGTTGAGAGATGCAAATATCCAATGTTTGGAGTGGCCTTTCAAAAGCTCTGACCTCAATCCTATTGAGCACTTCTGGGACCAATGGGGCAAAAAAATTAAAAACGTACCAAGACCCCCAGTAACTCTTTATGAGCCCTTTAACATGCTTGTTCAAGAATGCGAACAGATACCCCAAGAAATAATACGAACATTAATCACAAGCATGCCAAGAAGATTAGAAGCTTCTAGTGCTGCAAGAGGGGGGCATACACACTATTAATAATGTTACTTTTTATTACAGATTACGATTTCAGTTCATAAGAAGACCATTGGTATTTTTGTCTAATTTTTAACTTTATTTCTTCGAGTCCATAAAAGTAAAGTTTGTTACTCTTAATAGCTCTTAAGTCAACTAAACTGTAAGGAAACACTTGGATTTATATATTTAATCCGTTTCACTAAATTTCGTTATTTGATTTTAAATTTATTTTGAATTTTACTAGTGGTCCCTTAATTTTGTACGGAAGTGTATGTCAACTTCCCTCCACAAGCCTGCAAACTGATCTCCAGCTACCTGACCAACCGAACACAACGCGTTTTCTCGGAGGGTCTCACTTCAGATAACCTACCCCTTCCGGAGCTTGGTGTGCCTCAAGGGTCAATTTTACGGCCATTACTATTTTTAATCTTTATAAACGACCTCCCTGCATCTCTAATAGCAGCTCAAATCACACTTTTCGCAGATGACACCTCTTTTAGCAATAAGTCTTGTTTATTGAACACCGCGGTTCATCCAAATGGAGCTAATAAGGTGAATGCCCAGAATTGGCTCTTTGACAATCGGCTCTCCTTCAACTCGACAAACACAGTTGAAATGGTATTCACTCTAAGACGCTATGACACTACCACTTGGAATTGCTGAATCCACTAAGTTCCTAGGATTGCATCTTGACCAGGGTCTACTCTAGCATGTCCAGTGTAAGGAACTATCGGCCAAAGTGGCCTTTAATATTTATGCACTACAAAACTTGAGAAATGTTGTCTCCATAAAAATACTTATCTCGGCCTATTATGCTCTTTGCCAGTCTATGCTCAGCTATGGAATTAAAATCTGGGGCCACCCATCAGCGATGAAACGGGCTTTCGCTCTACAGCGGAGAGCTCTGCTTATCGTCTCAAATGTGCCCTATCGAGACGACTGTCGACAGAATTTCCCAGCCCTAAAAATTCTCACTCTTCCCTCCTTATATATTCTAGAATGCCTACTACATGTAAAACAACACGCACACCTGTATGAGACCCATTCCGACATTCATCACCATAACACCAGGTATAGGGACAACCTCATACCTACTACGTCAAGGCTTACCAGAACACGCACTAGTACCATGTACCACGGCATCAGATTTTTTTATCTGCTACCATCGGAAACTTGTAACCTACCAACGAAACAATTTAAATCTAAGATCAAAACTTATCTCAATGCTAAAAGCATTCTACTCGACGGAAGAGTACATTAGCAACAATTTTGACGACTTATAATACCTGCGACAATAACACATTATACTCCGAAAATTATGTTATTAATTGCTACAACTGCTTATATTCAATAATACTATTAACTTATAAATCACGTAAGAATGCCATAGTTTTAAAGTGTTAACATTCATTTTATTTTATTTTATTTAATTATGTATGTATTTTCAAATTTTATCTATACACTTTGCTTTTTTATGTTTAACATGTATTTCTTCGGTCTTCTGACAATACTTGTAATACCAAATCATACATTTGCCTATTAAATATGTTTATGTTTATATCGAAGGGGCAGTTTTGCTTCTGGCAACTTGTTAATGTAATTAATTGTCTTTTTTTAATTTTGACTTATGTAAAACTGTCAAGTTATAGCATAAATAAAGAATTAAAGTATTAAAAATTCACTAGACTAGAAAAAATAGGTTATATTTAAAAAAAAAATAGGTATGACAGTGGTCAATGTTGCCAGCAAATTGAGTATCTATTGAGTACAGAATTTATATGCTATTTTTATTTTACAAAAGTAAATCAGTCAAATAATAATATAAAATGTTTGGAAGTTTCTGAATAATTAAAAAACCAGCCCACTTGAATGATTGAAGCAATAATTTAATTATTTTAATATATGAATTAGGCAACGTTAATAGAAATTTGACATTTTTGTTGATGTTCATCAAAACTTTATAAAATGAAATCTCAGCCTTCTTAGTTCAAAATAAAAATGGAACAGAGTTTATGTTGTGTGCGTTATGCAGCCATCGAGCGATTTATACATTGTTTAGAATACTCATACAATCTTTAGTTTAACTACGAAATTTATGTTCACATTTTTGTAATTATTTCGGACTTCTTAGCAGCATAATGTAAATATATTAGATTTGTTTTTTCGTATCATTATTTCTTTAGTTCTGGAACGGCGAATAAAATACTATAGCATCAAAGTGCCACCCCATTTGAAAGCGAATTGAAGTTGGCAATGCCTTATACACCTTTAATTTTATTTTAATTTTATTTTTTATATTTTAATTTATAATGTTCTTTAAAGAAACGATGAACGATCTGAATACAGGCAAAGTTAAAAAGTCTACCCCAGTTTTGACGACGGTAATTATCACCAAAATAATCCGAAATATTAATATATTATGATACAAGTGCATAACAGAGCTTTTCAAGCATGCTCGCCAGGTTTAAGAGCACGACGTTTAAGATCACGACACGAAGAGGTGTGCTTTTAACGGTGCAGTGCTTGAATGGTCAGTATGCATGTCTATCATACGTTGCTTTTTATTAAAGCTGCACCATAATGTGGAAATAAAGAAAAAATAAGAAACATTTAGATTCATTTTACAAGGCAGGTACGCGTGGATGTCATTTTAAATCCATAACATGGAGAGAGTTGGTATTTGTTGCATCAATGTCATCTGCTATAGACGTCAATGACATCAACGAATTTTTGAAGGCTGAAACTGCTAGTTTCCAAATAACCAATAATTAGGAGTTTGAAGCTTCAGCTTTCTGGTCTTCGGATTTCCAGCATTAGTAATTGTATTTTTAATACATTTACAGTAACCAATTACGCCATAGGTGGAGGAATAGTAAAAATTATTGTTTTTATTATTATTATTATTATTATTATTAATACTTATTTTAATAAAAATTAGTACTGCTTGATATTTATTGAAAATAGTTAAATTTTGTCAATAAATGTGTTGTTACTATGCATTCATAAAATACGCTGTGCTAAAGAGACGGATTTTTGCACGCTTACTAGTTTGATAACCAAAGATTATGATGCAGGTATGATAAAAAATATAATGTACAGTCATGCTCAAATAAATGTAGTACAAACAATTTGACATTGCTATATAAAATTGCTATTGTAACAAAATTTATTGTACTTGATTTATGTGAGCATGACTGTACCTACCTATAATATGAAATGATTATATTTTTAAAGAATTGTCGGGTACACAATTGTGTAATATCTTTGAAAAAAATGGAGTGTTCCAAATATTTTTAGTGGTATCACAAAATATGCAATGTCACTATTTAACTCTTTTACTACAAAATACAATAGGTAGCAATGTGAATTTTTATTATGCTAGTTGTGCTAAAAAAGAAATAAATAAGAATGTGGCATACAATTATTAAATATTTCTAATATTTTATGATCGGCAAATAAATTTCCGTCATAATTTAAAAATCCTATTGGCCTATGATATATGTTTGTTGAGTAATGCTATAAGGACGCTGTAGAAATTCTGTAATTGTATCCACTCGTCGTAGGTGTAGAAGTATAAGCAATAAAACATTGGTAATTAACCACATGTGACCGTCGTTAAAGAACCAACAACGCGGAGGCGTTGAAGCCAATTTGTGCCCGCCACGGTCGCATTGACAATAAAAATGGGGCAATTTTCTGGTGGCTGTTATCTTTTTTGTAGTACATGGCGACGACGGAATCAATGGACGTGTGAGATTACCAGTGGAAATTACTTGCGAGCATCGCCTCTAGCCAATTTTTCCGATTACTTAGCGTGACATGACGACGAATTTCTACAGGACAAGAAAATGTATCTGCCATAACAATGCGACGTGTTGCGCAACGCGCTCCTTTTAAAACAATACGTGCCCCATAGTCCGTGGCGCCAACCCGAATTAGTTCAGCAACATAAAATTAAAGCCACTCGCACCTGCAATTAATTCCTCACAGAATAGAATGCACTGATGGGAGTGCACTGAAATTGAATGTTCATCCACGGATGCTTATAACGTTGTTAAATTGCAATTTTTCACGCGACTTAACTCGAACCAAGAGTCGCCGGTTTCATAAGCGCACGTGCGATCCCGCAGCCCCGGCGTTTCCACCGTGCATAAAGCGATTAACGTGAAGAGGAAAATGCGCACCTGCAACCAGGAATCGGATTTCTTCCTCTGCAAGAGGGGGAGTACCGCGCGTTGCTATAGAAATATGAAGCCCCCTCGGCCGGGATTATTTATAATTAGATGGATTTCCGTCTGTTTAAAAAAAAAACGTCAAGGAACGGAACGGTTCCTCGCCGTGCTTTTTGATTTTCGCCGCTGGGAAAATGCGAAAAATCCGCCCCATCCCCCTATCGATTGCACGCGCCTAATTGCAAGGGAAACGGGAAGTGTGCAGGGGCGTAATGTGCCCTAGCGGGGGTGGCCCCGCATTATTTTTGATGTTATATTCGCGGACGGCTGGGCAAGCACGTGGCCGACACGCGGGATATGTAAACGCATTCATTAGTGCAACCACAGGGAAAAATCTAAAGTTGGGGTGGAATAATCAGCGGAACGCCCCTGTAGAACGAGAGTAGTTCGTCCACTTCAAACAAAGAAGTACCTTCGGATAACAAACATTAATTTATACCGAGGATTTTTGTGGGTCGAGGGGGAGATAGGCCTAGTGTTTATATGGAAAGCCAAAAAAAACTTCTGATTCTCAAAAATGGTAATTTGAGGAGTCATCTTTTTGTAAAAAAATTCTGATTTTGTAAAATATTATTTTATATTTTATTTTATAAAATGCTTCATACCACTCCGAGACACAATGGTTTAACATAGGCGCCTATACTATTGACAGGATAACTAACTTTTTATTACAAAGGTCAGCTTAACACTGCTAAAGGCAAATGAAGCTATTTGTGTCAAATGGTATTTCAATATAATATCTGTAACCAGCTTCTGGTTTCCGGATTTCTGATTTCCAGCAATAGTAAATGTACAAGTCATGCTAACATAAATTTAGTACAAACTTCTTGTACTAGATTTATGTGAGCATAACTGTACATTCAATATTTATTTAAATAAATTGTCTGATTTTTATTGTCATCCAACTTGGCCAATAGATGTGGTTACTAGGCAACTTTAAGGTCGTGTAAAACAAGACGTGCTAGAAAGACGGAATTTCGCACGCTTATTAGTTCGATAACTAAAGATTATGATGCAGGTATGAAGAAATAGATTTTTTTCTTCCAACTTTAGAAAAACATGACATGATGAAACTCGGTTGACAACATTACTCTTTCGTTTTTGAGGTTCACCTCCAGCGGCATTAAAGTACTTCGATGCCGCTCGTGGCCGATAGACAAAGTATTTTAATGCCGCAGGCGTCACGGTCGAGTATTATCAAGCAAGCGAAATTAATTTTGTAAAATTTTTATTTATTAAAATTGATGTAGAAAGTGCAATTAGATGCAAAGTGCAAGGTAGCATTGAAAGTTGCATCTATTCAAATCAGGTGCTGAAGACCTTGCAAATCGCTTTTTCTACCTTTCTCTCCACCTTGGCCCTGGTCAGCTGAGTGAAGACGGCGTGTGGGGTCTCCACACGCCGTCTTCACCCATAAATGGTTAACGCTGAAGGTCTTTCAGCGTTAACTATTTATGGGTGCGGCTCCACTTCATTTAATTTCAGGGCAGTAGGGCGAACTCGGGAATAGTTTAAATTACGAAAAATATCCCGAAACAATGTAAATTTATTTAACCAAAAATAAACAAAGAAAAATGTGATTCGTACAAAAACCAAAGGGGCGCGTTAGATGATATATGGCCGCGGAGTAATTTCAGCAGATTGTCAACAGACCCTCATAACACTAGAAATGCAAATTTACAAATATAAGCGCAAAAATAAATAAAATAAAATAAGTAAGCAATGAAAAGTAGATAATAGAGTGCTATAGTCCATGTCAAATGTGTTGCCACTTTTACAGTAAAATAATGCCCAGCCTTATCTTTTGTGAACTTCCTGGCGGTCGGTTTTCGCACGGGTAAGTAAGAAAACACGCTTTAAACAATAATGTGCTTTAAGGCACAGGAGTGATAGAGTGGAATGGGGATGAAAGCACTCACCTTTACTGCTCATGCCATAAAGCTCATAATAGTTGAAAGACCCTCCTTGCCTGGGTTTTTAGAAGGGTCGGTCCGCATTTTACTGCAAAACTGACACATTTGACATGGACTATATCTGTTTGAGTTCACCTCGAACTTCGAACTAGGGTGCGGTGAGAGGACGCTGATGGGCGCCGCTCACCATGCGTCATAGGACGATTGGTGATAGAGGTTATAACCCGTAAGGGAATCTCCTCAAAAAACGGCCTTAAAATAGGGGGTGGTATTAACACCACGCGTGAAACAAAGAAGGCATATTCTTACCTAAGAGGTCTAGACCGGCCGATATGTGTTGTAATCTAGGTCGTTTTAATCCAGACTGTCAATTTGGTAGCCCAAACTCAACTAGAAAAGAGCCTCTGAAACCACAACTCACGCTTCAATGGTGGTCACAATAGGGTCTTCCGCGATTTTTCAAAAACCTTGAAACTGAACTCTAGACACATCAAAAACATCATTGGCACTAATTTTTGTGTTGAGACAAATCGTTGTAATTAGCAACACGATTTTAAAATTAACGGCGTTTGAAAAGGTCCCGAAAGCCCGCCATGTTGCTGTGACGTCACAACGCATGTTGGCGCTCAGCTGTAGCATTGCTTACAATGGAGCGACAGAAAGAAACCGTCGGTTTTACGAAAAAAGGGACGAATAAGTATTGCATTGTGCCTGGATGTGATAGCAGCAGTAAATGCAAACCCAATAAATTGTTTATAAACGTCCCAACAGGGGATGTACGGAAAAAGAGGTTACAAGTCCGAAGTGATTCCGCGAGTGTCACTTTGACGTCCCACTATTTTTGTGATGACCATTTTAATGTAAGTACATAATTTTCAATAAATTATCGACGCAATTCGATAAATATATACACTGCTCAACAAAATTAGGGGAACACCTATAAAAAAAGGTAAAAATGGTTATTTTTTTTATAGTAGGGGGTATTTTTTTGCCTATTTTGAGCACATGGTTTTCAAATGCCTCTTTCTGTTTAAATAAACATGAATTAAGATTAATCAGAAATAATTAATTTCGTATAGTTGTTAAATTTCTATTTTAACCTTTTTTTAACGGTGTTCCCCTAATTTTGTTGAGCAGTGTATAATTAACTATCATCATTAGTAATGGGTATTCAAGAGTATTTCCGATTATATATATATATATATACATTAGTAATAATATAACCTCAAAATAGTTTTGTGGGTTCCATTCTAAAACAATACCTTCCATATCATTATTACTTTTTAAAAGTACTGTGAGATTTTGTACAATATGTTTTTACACAAACGTTTAGTTAAAACTAAACAATATATGTAGCAAACTGTTGATGTTAGAAATTAGTTTAGATGATTAATAATTATAAATTTTGAAATCAGCATTACCAAGTCGTATGAGATGTAGTATATATTGCAAAGTTTATACAGTATTTTATTTGTTCTTACAGCTGGAGGAAGATTTGGAAAATTATATGCGACTCCACGCGTTTCGGCTACGTTGAAAAATTCACTTTTTGAGAAAAAGTCGGGAACCATTAACACGTGAACTTCTAGCAGATTGCCTGGCTGTCCCTTTACTAACCCATCAGAACTTATTGTATGTCAGGCTGGATTCTAAGTCGAATTAATCCACGATTCCTATCCCATATGCACTGACTCTCGATCGTCAACATGCGTAATGACGTCACAGTGCCGCTCGGCCAATAACAGCGTTTCGTCGGTCACGTGACAAAATGTGTAAGTTTTACGATATTGTATGTTGTTTGCTGATAAGTTACAATGAAAACCAAACGTTTTCTCTGTGGGATGTTTAATTACAGGTTATAAACTTTGCGTTAAGACACAAAAAGGTTTTTTTTTTCAGGAAGACCCTATTCCAGTATTTCACTGACTTTGCCGCAGATATTTCTCAGAAATATCGGACCACTCACGTGAACGACCTAGTAACGATAAATTCGATTTCTGTTCGCGACGAATTAATTTTCGCGACAGGGTGCTATCGTAGGCATCCACTCAATATCCGCTGTACGCTCAAAATCTAACGTTACACCCTAAAACATATTATTGCTGTTACTAGTTCACCTGTTATTTGTGTCCATAATATCCCCACTTAGGCCTGCTTATGAATTCCTAGTGCAAGGCTCCAACGGATGGGCTAAAATTTTCATAGCTATTTCGTTCTTATTGGAGAGGGATTCTTCTATAAATCCTTAAGCCATGGGCGCCCGCAGTAACGGGCAATGAGGGGCACTTCTCCACCCCTGGAGTACCACTCTCTAAAACCAATGCGGAAAATGATGTCGGGAAAATTTTAGCTAACTATAATATCAATTGGCTTTTATATCGATGCCTACTTATTTTTTTCTGAACTTAGATTTAAATATTGTTCTGAATTTATGATACTTAATTATTGAATTATTTAAATATTTTCAAATATATCTTGATGTTTTGCCTCCCCCTGAAAAAATTCTGCGGGAGCCCATGCCTTCAGATACACGATTCGATTGCCAACCGCCTTGGCGCTTTACACAGGTGTGTCGGCGCCATTATACACCAAAAGTGTAGCTGAAGTTCGTCTCAAGCAGCAACCTGTGTATTCCTGCAAATTCGGTAATTTCAGAAAAGAGGCGAACTTTCTCGACACGCTGCCCATAGTATCGATTCCCATCACAGCCCAATGTCATCTACCATTTCGGTATTTCAAAATAAATATTGGGTCTACCATACCTTTCATAAAGAAGCGTATTTAGTGAAGATTTTCATGAAAGTATCCCCAACCATTGTACATGACTGCGGTCTATTTGTAGTGTTGGAAATATTTACCCGAATCAAAGCTTCTACATCTTGTATATGGTCACCTTCATTTTCACTATTTCATTACAACAACATGCTCCAGATACACCAATTTCAATGCCCTACAAAATTCTCCTTTTTGTTTTTTCCATGGATTTGTTTAACGTTTTTCTTTTATTTCTGTAATTTCTGCGTTTCTTTTAATTCAATGTGCTAATTGTCTCTAATTGTATCTAACAGCTCCAGTTTTTGAAATATTTTGATAATACTCCTGCTAAACCAAACTTGATATTTGGCATAAAATTTGCCAAGTTTTGTAGCTGGTACGATAACAACTGAATTCAGTAAACCACTTCTTGAAAATTAAAATTGATGGTGCAGAGTCCCAATAGTATTTATCAAGCCTTTCCTTTGTTTCGGTTTTTTTACGCTAAAAATAATACTTAATGAGCTACCAAGTAGCTACCAAACATATACCAAAAATTTGACAGAAGTCTATTGTCAGATGGCAGTTGACATGACCAGTGTTGCATTTAATGTTACTAGGCGAGAAATTGAAAAAGTCACTGATTTATTAAACTAGCCTCGTAATTTTGAATGATATGTTTAAAGAAATTGTGTTATAACTTGCCTTTATATAAAAAAGTGTTATTATATTATTTCAAACAGTAGAGCTGCTATCACTTAATACAATCTAAATAGGAAAATGACATTATAATTTTTTGATATATTATTATTTAGAACTTGCTGTCTTTTCCAAGTAGGTTTCGACGGGAGACGATTTAAACAAAATATATCAAATTGTATATCCTTAGTAAATACTCAAGATTTCATATATTGTATATATTTCATTTTGTTTCTTGGGGGTGAACTTCACCAAAATGTTTAATATTCACTAATGATTATCGTATGATGATCACATCATTCTTTTTACAATGACCACATCGTAGAAGTTTTCATCTTCTTTCTAAACGCCAAGTCAATATGGTAAGTTTTAAAAATATTTCTCAACATTTTTTTTCTTTGATATATTTTATATATTTTTTATAATAGGTGTGATAACTCCACACGAATTTGATGGAACCAAATAGTTGATCGCAGCATCTGCAGCTGCGGTAATTTCTGGGGCTCACCTTGCAATTAGTTTGTAAGTTGTTTTCCTAAAACGGATACTTTAAATTTGGATTTAAAGAAATTGGTCAATGTTGGAGGCATCTATTTCGTGATACATGATGAAATTAAATAAAACAAACACTTTTCTTTGTTTATATCACGCTGTTTATTAAAATTAGTGACTATAGTTTCGATTACGTTCTGATCATGATCAAACTTAGAGTAAAATAAAATGCAAATGAAACACTTATTTTACATATCTATAATACACCTTTGAAAAGTAGGGAGTAATCGAGGTATGTCTGATCGTTAATGACCGGACATTCGGGATTACGCTTCGCCTTTTGAATTTCGAGGGACTCAAATAGAACATTTTTCGGCGAAATGAATTATCTGCAGTCCATCCGTCCCAAAATAATGCCGATTTTCAATGAGGTGGTTAGCAAATGTTGAATTGTCATGGTTTAATCTAAATGATCTCATATTATGATCTTTCAACCTAATGTTGAAATTACGGCCAGACTGGCCAATGTAAACCCCTTTACAATCTTCACAATTTGATTTAAAGGATTTACCTTAAAATTCCGCTAATTCTATTTTCCTAAAAGTTGTGGGCAAGTTTCACATCTTAGATTGAAAAACCATGTTGGGAAATGTGAATTATTATAAAAGAATTGACAGAAATTGCATCGTTAATTGTCCAAAATCGAAATTAAAGGATTCTAATTGTGCCTTTTCAGGTTGAGTATACAAAAGTTTCTTAGGTGATTTAAAGGTTTTGGATTAAGTAGAACATTTCGCATTATTTTGTCAGTGTAATGTTAACATTAAAAAATCTGTTTGGTAAGAATTTTCGTAGAAACTCTATATAAATTTGTTTTCTCCCGTTCTGCCATATTTAAGCTACAAAAGAATTTGTTTTAGCAAAACACATTAATAATAATAATTTCAAAACTTACAGACCACCTCAACACACTAAATTCAATTAAATTACTCTTCAAAAACACTCTTCTGCCAATTTGTATAGATTTTTTAAATTTTTATACTGTTCTGTCATATTTCTTCACAGCAAAACTCTAGTACCTACCTAGTTCTCCCAATATTATGAAGCACGCTGAAATAATTTGCATTTTGATTAAAAAAACTGGAAAATATTTACATTTTCATCCATTCTTTACGTCTGAACAAAAAATGGTATTAGAGAATGGAATAGAGAGCTTTTTTTTATTGAGCCGTTTTCCACCGAGGCGATGTAAACCAGGCGAAATCCAAAAATCTTAATCCACCCAATGTTCTATTTTGTGATAATTCAATTACATCGTAATGATTATAACTGCACTCATAATTAGTATGGCCATAGCAGTTTTTTTTAAATTTTTTCCAATGATAGATTAACCATAATTTCAGCGATATTCTGAATGGTTAAGATATAATGTCTTTCCGTAATTTCGTAGAGAAATTTGATATTCTTTGATATTTAAACCTGCGAGGCCATGAACTCAATGAGTAGTGAGTTCATTTCGAAACGCAACGTTAGAAAGCATTCGATTGCCAGGTCCGATCTAGATTTAAAAACCGTTGGTATTGGTACATGTGTGTCCAGACAGGAAGGCTCGTTGCGAATAGTTGAGAGACGTGCCTAGTTATATTTTTAATAAATGACCCCCACTGATCAGATTAAATATTTGTGATGTAGAACTATATGTTTCCGTTGAATCCTTATCTGCATTCTAAAAATGGTCAGCCCACGGCACCGCAACGTTAATCATCGTTGCATGGAAAAAATGTAGTAGCAAGTGGGATCATTCATCTTTGCCCTCTGAGGGTGTGCGGGGGAGGTTCGACGTAAAAAAGCGACTGTGTGGACGGAACGATGACGATGCCGAAAATCACAGTCGCCCCATGAGCCAATGGATCTTCAGGAGTTGTCGAGGTGAGCGAGTCTTCTTCTGGCCTATTGGGACGCAATTGTTGACAACTCTCTGTATTGCGGCAGCCCAGTGATTTATCAAGGAGCGCGATATCCTTACACAGGTACTGGGGGCGTGGGAAAGCACAACTTAAACAACGAAGACACCACAAAATCCACGACTTGCTCTTGCAGAAAAAGAAAATTAAATTACTCGGTCGGATAACATTTCTAGGTATTTGCCGCTTATATTTTTCTAATTTGTTTATTTTACGACGCCTATTTCTGCTGCTGTAGGTGAACATCACCGAGGATCGATCTACTTACTACAACTAGGATTTTTGCGCTTATGGATTTCACGTCTTCTGTATACGGTTTATTTCTATGCACGCCAAATTTAATTTTACATCGGATTGTCACTTACGATTCTCTTCTAAAAGAACGTCTATTTAATAAAAACAATTTGAATCGCTAAATAAGCCAGAGCCAATGAGGTTGCGAACCTGCGACCTTTAGCGATAGTGCGACTGAAAGTGTTCCTTAATGATTTTAATTGAAGTATTTGATAAAAGTTAGTAAGTATTATAATTATTTTCTAATCATAAATTTATTTTTAAAATTATCATTATATTGTACATTTATTTCAATAATTTATTTTGTTGTTGAATTTACCTTATCATCTAAATGGCTTACTGAGGGCTGCTCGAAAAATGATTTGATATGATAATATTCAATTTCGAGATATGCCGACGCCGTAATATAATAAACTGTAAATATACTTTCAAAACAAGGTGTTATAATATTGCAATCATCACTACACACTAATTGTATTGTGTATGAAACACTAAATCAGTGTTTCATACCTTACATCACCATTGCAATGAAGGCACAACACAGTATCTATGCAGCACTTTATGTTGTACTGTATTGTCACAGACTTATTATATAATTACTCACGGGTTTCGACTTTACACTGTAGTAATTTTGCTGGTTGCGACTTTGTTTCTCCCTCGAGTCTTAAATTATCACCTGGTCCCTGCGTACGTGCCTTGTGTATCTGTACTTGCAACACCAGCAGAAGACCCAACCGACCAGCTCTGGGATGCGGCCGAAGTGTTCGGTTCCCAACGGCTTCTGCGTCAGGGGACATCGCATATTACGTCTTGTAAAGATGTAAATGGTGTATGCAGCTACAACCAGACACTGCACGGCGTCCTCGTGACTTGCGGGATGTGTTCCATTGTCAGCTAGTTAGGGCCCCTTTTCACCTTATTTACGCCGACCGGTCGAGTGTGAAAATACCATCGACACAGAGACAAAGCTAGCTTGAAGCTAGTTAGGATTAAGCCTCCAAGTCAAATTGGTGGAAGATTTTACTCTTTAAATTTTGAATCGTTAATTGCATCAAATATATTTCTGTATTATTTTTTAATAAAATGATTACATTCCTAACGATATAATATTATTAATTAATTATAATTAAAAATATACAACCACACGGATATCAGGATTTTTCGTGATTGACTTCTAATTTACACACTGGGGCGAAACACTTTCAAAAGTGGCAATAACTAAATTTCAGCTTAAACACGTTTGGCGTTAGGTTTATATTTTAAGAATTTATGTAGAATAAATAAAAACATATAAACAGGTGGTAGAATATTTAATTAATAATGTGCAATCATTTTTTTTTTATATTTGCGGTACACAAATAATAATACGGCATAAAATAATCTTAATCGATCTTAATCGATCTTAATCCTTAATACTTCCCAGTGCATCATGACTACTACCACTCCTATAAACATAACTTTCACCGCTATCATTACTTTGATCATCACTTTCGTCACTATCATCACCGACGTCATCATTACTGTTATAATTAGTTTTATCAGATTCCTTAACGAATGGAGCTTTTAACAACTTTAATGCTTCTGCAGGCAGATGTAACTTTTTCTTTATTTTTTTGTTTTTGTTTACTGGTGAGCACAGGATCAGAGCTCAATAAGGAAAAGTTAAAAATATCTCCCTATTGCATTTTCTTGCATAATGCTCTCTGTGCATTTTGAAATCTTCATTCCGAGCCTCTTGTGCATCTTTGGTCAATTGTCCTATAGGCAAAAGGGCTGAGGATATAATTTCTGGGCCATGGATCAAATACTCGTTTAGTGTTAGGGGCATAATATACCAAGGATACTTCGAGACGAAATGTCTAGCCGTTTAATAAGCGAACATACGATATTTTTCCACATCTATCTCAAATCCACTGGCTACCACAATCATAATTATGTGAAGCCTTTGTATTTTTGTGAGTTGAGAAAAAACATTCTGAATCTTGAAAAAACATCTGGCAGTTATGCCATCGCTCGTACTACCAAATCCAGGCTTAGGTTTGTCAACAATTAAACCACATTGTTCTTTAAACTCTTTTTGTATTCGAGCTTTATTCTGAGCTGCAATGGCATTGTCTTCTTGACCATGAGCTTGCCCTTTTCTAAACGGTAGTTTATATGCCAAATGTAAAACAAATTCGAACATATGAATCCACGCACGTAACACTGATAAGCCAAATTCCAAATTCCTCAGGTCTAATATCCTTTGAAATCATATCGTCAACCTTGTTAAATTGTTTCGATGTTGCACCACATCTAAATCATTTTAAGGTTGAAGTTGTTTTCGTGAGAGCATTACATACTTTGCAATCTACCATGGCAAAGATACCATATCAAAGATTAGATTAGATCTAAGATAGATAGATGACTTACTGTCACTTGCCTTTATAGAACTATCAAATTGGTTTTCGGAAAGTTTTTTATTTGGTCATCCATTTTATTTTTTCGGTAATAGATACATTAGTAGACTCCTGAATGAATTCTATTTTAATAGGCCTGCAATACCTGGTCGATACGAGACGTGGGTTTTGCCATATTATGACTTCTCATACCGTTAGACGAAGTGGAACTAAGTATGTAATAAATACTGCCGAATCGTTGGCTTCCAAGTCATAGAATGCTTGCTTATATGAACTGTGTCCAGAATCAAAACCCTAGTTCGATACAAATCACAGCTGATTTAATTTCTCGTTTTGAAGAAGTTCAATAACGGGCTTTAATGTTAGACATAAGCGCTTTCTAGTATGATCGAGCAGAGACTATAATTTAACAGATGCACTAGTTTTTATTACTGTGATATCATTAGGATAGCAAAACTTTTTCGCTGCTTGTACTATTTTATAAGAAGGGAATTCCTCTGGGACACTTCTTCTTATACCATCATATTATAGAATAGAAACATTATATAGCTAAAATAATAGTGTATGGTTTTCTTTGATTGATAGCGCTAAGGGTTAGACGACTCGAGGCTGTAATAGTATTCACAACCGTAGTGTATGCAGGGTCCGTCATATCACCTCCCGTCTTCTATAGCTCAGTTACTAATTGAGTTAGGATTTTGATATTTTGCAGACTTTACTTGCATTCTGGGGCGTATTTCAGGAAAATAGTTTTGATTATACAGAGTGTCCCAAAAAAGTGTGACGACATGATGATGTATATTTTTAAATTGCATGGTATATTTTTTGTTGCTTATTTGAGTGCCCATTATGGATGCTCACATACCCATAAAATTTTATTAAAATCGGTGGAGTGATATTAGCACAAAAAAATAAAAACTGAATAAAATCAGTTTTGCACAATTGGTTAAGAAAATTAATAAGGGATAAAAATAGTTCCTCATTAATAAAACCAGACAAGGTACTCATTAAATTAGGTCTGACAGTTGCGTTAACCAAGTTTTATTGATATGCATTATACAGAGTGTCCAAAATTTAGTGTCAAACTTTTCAAACTTTAAAGCACTTTATTTTTCTTATTTTAAATTGGAACCCCAGTATATTTTTATGTAATTCCGTGCAGAATTAAAAGACAAACATTTTTCCTAGTCACAACTCTATCGCAATTCCTAACACATTAAAAGTTATGTGCAGAAAACTCGATTTATCAACAATTCCAATGGCCATTTTAATTAATCAAAATCGAAGGTGGGTTTGAAAAACCATTTATTGACATTAAAGTTTAACAAAGTGACAAGAGCCAATGTTGACTGTAGTAATATAAAAGTTTAAAACTTTTTTAGCTAAGGTCTTTATACCCAAGATACCAAAATTATTTTTTATTCGATTGCATCATAAGGTAGTATCTTTCGGTATGAAAATCTGGACGAAAATGGCATCATTTTGTTAAAGACCATAGTTGCTAGGTAACGGTCTTTTTCGTCCTAAGCCGAAAAATATTTTTCGGCAGCAAAAATAAAAAAGTCAATGGTTGATTAATTAATGGCATAATTTATGGCTCTTACCAAAGAATTGTGAGACCATCCAGTCGAAGATTTCATTTGTTGAAACAAATTTGAGAAATATGCCAGTAAAACATTCTCAAACGAGTTTTCTGCAAACATCTTTTAATGTGTTAGGAATTGAGATAGGGTTGTAATTAGGAAAAATGTTTGTCTCTTAAGCCGCATGGAATTACATAAAAGTATACTGGGGTTCCAATTTAAAATAAGAAAAATAAAGTGCTTTAAAGTATGAAAAGTTTGACACTAAATTTTGGACGCTCTGTATAATGCATATCAATATAACTTGGTTAATGCAACTGTCAGACCTTATTTAATGAGTACCTTGTATGGTTTTATTGCCGAAGTACTATTTTTATCCCTTATTAATTTTCTTAACCAATGGTGTAAAACTTATTTTTTTTCAGATTTTATTTTTTTGTGCTAATATCACTGCATCGATTTCAATAAAAAATTATGGGTATGTAGGCATCGCAAAAGGGTACCCAAATAAGTGACAAAAAATATACCATGCAATCTAAAAATATACATCATGATGACGTCACACTTTTTTGGGACATCCTGTATAATCAAAAATATTTTTCTGAAATACACCCCAGAATGCAAGTAAAGTCTGCAAAATATCAAAATCCTAACTCAATTAGTAACTGAGTTATAGAAGACTGGAGGTCAAATGACGGACCCTGTATACTATTTTTTCACTACAAGAACAATTACAATAATTTAAAATTAAATATTAAAATACAACAAACATCTGTCATTAACTCAATCAAAATTTGACATTGATGTATTTAACGAATATAGTGGAAATGCGGCCAGCTACGGCCGGTTAATTGTGGTACAGATACTTAGCACACCAGACTTCAAAAATATTCCCCGAAAGACGAAACCTTGAGCAGCTATATACGGCGTTGCAAAGTATGTATTCCCATTTATTTTAGTCAGCTCAAAACGTTCAACATAATCTCCAATCCATTACATATTTCATTCAAACGGATCACAACGGTAGCCGTAATCCGTTCAACGTGCGACATATACTTTGATGTACTTTGATTTTTAACAATATACTAAATATTATATTTTGGCATTTCTTTTTTTAATTGTCATGCACAAGAAAATATAATATTTATGCAAAACACTGTGAAAAGGTCGTAGAAAAAATCATATGTGTTATTCGTGAGCAAAGTGCCATTTCCTCCCGTAGATTTTGATGTCCGACGCGTAGCGGAATATCCGCGGAGGAAATATCCACTTTGATCCCTTGTAATACAAATAGCTATGAACTATTTCTACTTTAACAATTAGGACAACTAGGACATTTTACATAATTTACATTTGACAGTGACAGTTATGAAATTCGTGGCAATGTATGTATTTTATTGAGCATAATTATGGAATATTAATTCTGTCCCTTGTAATGGAATGAAATAAAATACAAGAAGAATACAAAAGAAGCAAGTGTTTCAGAATAAATATTCTATCTCAAGAAAGAGAATTTTTACTTTCTATTATTAAAAATGATTTCGTAATTATTACATTCACTAATGGTCGTCGAAAAAATATTATTTATCATTGCCTCTACAGGCTGGTATTTGCTGCGCAAATCGTTAGTTGAGGTACAGCTTCAATTTTACTGATATATTCATCTAAATTATTGCGTGTTCTTGTTAGTAACAAATTCGAGATAGCTTGACTTGCAATATCATTATATACGAATGCTAAATTATTATTCACGAAATAGAAAGAAAAAGCATGTACCATTCATGTTACAATTATAAATTGCCAGTTCATGCATTGTGAAACTCATCGCTAGCGACTCGTCTGACAATCTTGCACTCACATACAAATTGTACATACGTACATACATAAAACATAATCCGGTCCTCTTGTACCCTAAGGGTGTCGAGGGATAGTTCTTTAATTTAGGTATTTGTGGCTTCTGCAATAAACCTGCACCACTTGTTTCTGTCCTCACTATTGCACTTAGTTTGTCTCCATGATAGCCCACTAGTTTTTAAAGTTTCACTCATAACACCATTCCACGTGTTGGCCGGTCTACCTCTTCCTCTTTTCCCATAAGGTCTTCCTTCCCAAATTTGTCTCGTCTGCCAAGTTTTCTTCATCCGGTACATATGTCCTAACCATCGGAGTTTACTTGCGATAATATTCTGTTTTGTGGGCGTTACATTTAAGCTGTTCCTTATATCTTCATTCTTAATTATGTCTTTCTTTGTGATGTATTCCACTCTTCTGAGATATTTCATTTCTGCTCCTTGTATTCGGCTGTCTCGTATTTTACTAGTAACCCATGTCTCACTCCCATATGTACGTATTGGAGTATACACCGCTTTGAACACCGCGACCTTTGTTTTCTTAGATATTTCCTTATTATTCAGAAATTTACTTCTCAGGCAATGATATGTTTTCGAGGCTGCATGTACTCTGTTATTTATTTCACAATCAATATCACCGTTTTCTTCTATAATTGCAATTACAAAGTATTGAGATACTTGTTCAATAGAGCTACCTGCAATTCTCATCGTTATTGTTTTCTTTTCTTTGGCAATTCTCATCACTTTTGTTTTTGTTTTATTTATTCTTAGATTGGAGGGTTTCAATTCTTGTTCTAATGTAATTATGTTGTGTTTCAGATCTGCTTCACTCTCTGCAAATACCACCAGGTCATCGGCTAATGCACAGAATGCAATGTCCACTATCTTCATATTTCTGAATCCTACTTTCGGCTTCTTCATTTTGCATAGACTTTGTTTTATGACTTCGTCTAGGGCTGCTATAAACAGAAGTTGACTGAGAGTCCCTCCTTGTCGGACACCTTCCTTCGTTCTAAATGTTTCCGATTTCATATATCTTGTTCTAACATAGTTCAGATTGTTAGCATATATACTCTGCAATGCTGCCAGTAGTTCTGTGCCGATGTTTTTCTTTACTAAAGTCTTCCATATCTCCTTTCTACTTACTCTATCAAATGCCTTTTCTAAGTCGATAAAGCACATATATACTTCCTTGTTGTACGCTTTGCATTTCTCAGATATCTGTCTTATAGTGAATATGTGGTCCTGTGTACTCCACCCTCTCCTGCATCCACTCTGATTTTCTTCCAGCTGATTGTCTATTTTTTTCTCTCAGTCTCGCTTTTAGAATTGATTCGTATATTTTTCCCGGTATGGAAAGTAGGGTTATGCCTCTTTAATTAATACAATTCCTCTTATCTCCTTTTTTGAATAGAGGGACTATAATTCCATACTCCCTGTCTTACGGAATCATCTTGAGTTGATATGCCAGGTTGAATATGCTGTGAAGTTTCCTAAATCCAAGTTCTTCTAGGTATTTAATCATCTCACCCGATATCTGGTCCTCTCCTGTGGCTTTTCCTAGTTTTATTCGTTCGATGGCCGCTCTCACTTCTTGTTCTGTTATTGTATATTCGGTTTCCTTGTATATAGTTTTGAGGCGCATAGGGTCTTCGTGTTAACATATTTCCCCAACTCCCTCCACTAGTAATTCTTGGAAATGTTCCCTCCATCTGTCCATGTCTCCATCGTTCATTAACACTTCTCCTTCTTTGGTCAGGACTTGTTGTAGCGTGGAAGATTTTTCTTTCCTAAAACTTTTAATTATTCTGAAAAACAGCTTTTGATTCGCACCTTTGCTTTCTTCTATTTTTCTTCCAAAATCCTCCCAACTGCTTTTCTTTGCTTACCGTTTCCTTAGCTTTTTCGTTTGTACTCTGTATGCTTCTAAATCTTCTCTTGTGTGTGTTTGCAAATATTTTTTCCACATCTTCTTCTTTGTTTTTACTTCCTCTTTCACTGTTCCTGTCCACCAAACAGTGTGTTTTTTCTTATATCCCAGTTTTGTAGTTCCGCATGCATCCTTTGCTGCTACCATCACGACGCTTTTGAACCTTGTCCACTCTTGTTCGATATTGTATGACTCCTTTATAACCATATTGAATTCCCTTGCTATATTATCTCTGTATTTGTCTCGACAGCCCTCCTCTTGCAATTTGTAGACTTTTATTTTCTCTTGCTCTGGTTTGGTTCTTCGTGCCTTTGGATATAGTTTTGGTGCTCTTGCTTGTGTTACGTATATTACCAATAAATAGTGATCGCTTCCTATTTCTGCACTTCTTTGGACTCTTACATCTGCAATTTTGCTTTTGTTTGTTCTCTCCGTGACGAGATAGTCGATTATAGACTTTTCGTTTCTGGTAGGCATTACTCTTGTATACTTGTAAATTCTTTTGTGTTGATAGAATGTATTTGCTACAACCAAGATGTTATTCATATAGAACTCAATTATTTTCTTGCCATTCCTATTTAATTCCTTTTCCCCAAATTTTCCGATAACTCCGTATTGGTCGTATTGGTCTGCCATTTTGCCGACCCGACCATTTAAATCCCCTACAATGAAACTGACAATATCTGATTCTTCATATGTATTTTGCATTTGTTCCCAGAACTCCTCTTTTGCTTCAACGTTTTCATGTTCGTTAGGACCATATGCTACAATTATTCGGTATTTTTCATTCCTATTCTATTCCATTTCTACTACTAGCATTTTTTCTGAAATAAATTTGGCTTCTCTTAGCTGATTTTTGTAGTCTTTTGCCAGGATACAGCCAACCCCTGCCTGTGCTCGGGTATTTTCTGTAACTCCACTGTACAAAAATATATTTTCTTCATCCAAATCTATACAACCATTGCCTATTTTCTTTGTCTCGGCAACAGCCATTATTTTTATATTTTTGTCTGCCATCTCTCTTACGATTTCCTTTTTTTCCCATTGATTCCTATTTTTCTGTCTCTCGTTTTTGCTTATTATTTACTGTTTTTATTTCGCATCTCAGTTTTCCAGTATTTTCTTTCTCCTTCTCCTTGTATTTTTCCATGTCATTGCCCTTATCCGTTGCTTTTGTCTTTATCCTGCTGCCCTTCCCCATTGTGTCTGTTAGTTTTTTGAAAGGTCACCTGTTGGTTTCATGCCCTTTATTGATTTATCCCAACCATATCCTTGTCCATCTATTTCAATTTTCCTGTATCCAATTCTTACATTCTTCTCTCTGGCCTTCTCTTCTCTACCTATGCTTCTAATTTCTTTTTGCACAACATGCACAAATTTCTTCTAATTTCTTTTTGCACAAATTGTACAATACATTATTATTTCAAATTTGCGATCAAGTGACATTTTGAATTTTAAAGAATTTTGAACTAAAATTCATGCATGCAACTTCATGAAAAACAAATCACAACCAACTATAGCGAAAATAGATATTGAACAGGATTTATTATCAATATTGGAGTTTTTTTTTAAATGTGACAAATGACCGACGAGTAATAATTATTATTGTTATTGTTGTTAATAATTTAAGTGTATTAAATTTGCACCTTACTTTAAATGAATGCATACATTTTATATTGCGATTGTTGATTATTTTCTTAAGGTGTACGTACTCTTTGTTCTGAAAGTGGGAGGTATTTCTCACAATGAAGAAAATTATAGACCTGAGGCGGCATTTAGAATAAAAAGGCCAATGTTTCCGTACCAATTATCTGGCATCGATTATCATAATTATCGATCGGTTTCGTCGGGACGTGGCCGTTTCTTGCCGATGTCATCCCGACGGCTCCGGAGGAAACCGCGGGAGCCGCGGCCGCCCGCTTTGTGCGGCATGAGTGGCCACTTTTAAATACCCACACTTGTTTACCTTTATCATTGATTTTTTCATCTCTACCACGCTCCATCCTCGTCTCCTGATGGGGGATCACGTCGCGACGGGGCACAATGGGAATCCTCTTGGACTCTCAGATCCTCGACGGAAGCGCCCACCCCCAGGCTCCCCTTTGTGAGACTGAGGTTTGTTTCATGTGGGGCAGGATTTCTTCGGATTTGCGCCCAATATGATCGTGACCTGACAAAGTGTAAGCACAAACAAATAACGTTAATAGTCCCAAATGACGAGTGTGTTCCCGGACTAAACGACTGTCTATCACGGAGCTAAATACGTCGGAGATGATATCTACAAATGAAGAGCATAACTGAATATTGTAATGCGATCAAACAGTGCTCCCAGCAGTTCGGAGATCTAGATCGGCGATACAGGAGACATTAATACCCTTATTGTTCTACAGTCATTACCGTGGAACTGCTCCTAGCAGGTACTACACCATATCTGATGCTGCGGGATCACTCACGGAACCGTTCCAGGACTCCATGTGATCGCACGGAATCGTTCTCCACATGTTTCTTCGTATCTGGTGAGATCGAATCATAGTTCGACGCGTAAATATTATCATAACATAGAAGACATGAATATGACTTTGATCTATTCAAGTAAAATTCATTTTTTCATCTGCAGGAAAGTCGTACCATCACTCATTCAAAACCTCCCAGCTTAATATTAGCTAATCTATATATCCATCTAAAGTATTTATTATCTTAATTTTACAGGTCCATCAGGTGGGAACGGTCAAAAGATAATCTTTGTTTTCATAAATTTCTTCTGAACAATTGAAATAAGAAAATAGGAATTCTTGCTGTCATTTATACAGGGTGTCCCAAAAATAGTGGGCAGCAGCTCAACAGCATACCACTCGGGGATGGTTTAAATCCTTAAAGAATACTAAAAAACAAGCTGGCTACACTCTTCAAGGTAGTCAAAGGTGTAACATTACAGAAAGTTAGAACGGCTGGCGGATGGAAATAAATGTGAATCATGTGTTAAGGTGTTTATTATATATTTTTTTTAAATAATCTTATTGGATATGTGTTTCCATTTCTAATAGCGTATGTAAATATTTAAAAACATTGAATTCTTAAGAAAATGATTAAAAAATGAACGTGACTATAATGCCGTACAATAAAAGTAATAAAATAACGATTGCCGTACAATAAAATAAAACTTATAATAAAGTTATCTATGATTTATGTTTTTTTAAATGTTATTTGATTTTTTTATGTGCATTTTAGGTACTCGGTGGTCATTCCTAAGTGCGTTCTGTTGAACTTGTCCACTATACCGGGTGATTCAAGTTTTATTACCAAGGCAAAAATGGCGACTTCTAATTGAAATAAAAAATCGAAAATAAGTACACATGTTTAGATATTGATGAAGCCCAATCTGACGATAAAAAGATAATTTTAACCATCCGGTAGTTTATACGTTATTTCACAAAGAATTCGTAATTTTATTTACATAGTTTTTGTCAGAACATACTTTAATGCTATTCCAAACATTCCAGTGTAATCCAAGTCAAAAAAATTGATATGACAGCTGCTTCCAGTAAAAGTCCCTATAATGGATTTTATGGATTTTATGATAGGGCCGTATCCAATCCCTCAGCCTGCTGGGTGGATACCGACGCAAGGATTTCTTCAGGGCCGGAGCTCAATATTTGCTTAAACCCTCATTGTTATTTTGATCTGCAGGCTATTAATATTACATTTAAAGAAGATTATTTCCAATAATTTTGTGATTGTTATTATTTTGTAAACCGGGTTGTCTTACTATTAAGTTCATTTCCGAGTTTGATCTTGAGCAGTGAACAGTGATTTGACAGTGATTTTTAAAATATGCCTTTTCAATATTCGTTCAATGACAAAGTGGAAATGTTGCTAATTTATGGCGAATGTGGTAGAAACCCATCGGAAGCTACTAGAGTTTATTCTGAAAGATTTCCCGGTCCACATCCAACACGTAAAATTTTTGCCAGGTTAATTAAACAGTTAACCGAGACGCGAAGTTTTCATCATAAGAAGAAAAGCTATACAAATTTACCGATAAGCCACGAAGTAAATCAAGCTATTATTTCAAATATGGTGGAAAATGATCCTCAAGTAAGCACACGAAAGATAAGGGATGAGACCGGAAAAATCCAAAGTAGTGTGAATCGTATTTTATCGAAACATAAATATCACGATTATCACATCGAGTTGCACCAACAACTTTATGGGCAAGATTTTGAAAATCGTGTTACTTTTTGCCGTTGGGCCGAAGAGATGGTTCAAGTGGATCCCATTTTTTTTCGTAAAGTGTTGTTTACGGATGAATGCCAATTTAAGAATAGTGGACATGTGAATAAACACAACAGATTTGTGAATAGACGTACTTTCAATAATCCCATTGAACACTGGATTATTTTCTACAGATCTGGTCGTTCACAATGCTCCCCGTTGCTTTCTTAGAAGAATGGACCTCCTGCAAATTCTGGAAATTAAGAAAGCAAGGGGAACATTGTGAATGACCAGATCTGTTTCGAAAATAATCCAGTGTTCAATGGGATTATTGAAAGTACGTCTTTTCGTAAATGTACCTTAATGTGTTAATAATGTTAGACTAGGAATTAGATTATAAATAGCGCATTTAATGAATTTGTATTCAGTCTTATTTTGCTGTTGATTATGGTCGCAAAACCGAAACAATTTTAAATTTTGTGAAACTTAACCAAGTGCTTATTGGGCTGCACCAAGTTATAATCACCGATTCATACAATCTAAAATAAGTTAGTTTTTCAATTATAAGAAGTTATTACGGTTCTGCAAGGCCCGTTCAACCCACGGGCGACTGGCGGAATCATAAAAAGTCATAAAACGTTCCAACCGCACCGGCGCAGTCAATGCTTTGTAGGGCTCTTGACTTGAATCATAAATCATACCGAGGAAAGTTGGCCAGTAATGTAAAAAATGCTTTAATTTGAAATCTAATCATTTTCGTTAATTATTGATTTCATAAATAGGTTCTATGAATAAAGTAAATCAGTTTAGGGCAAAAATAACGATAGAGAATGTTGCCAGAAAAGAGTTTTCAGATTCAAAGAGAGATCAGACCTATATAAATCTAAATTTTCATATTTTTTGGGCAACTCCAAATGCCTAAAAAATCCATGGTAAAAAAACTTAAATCACCCAGTATGTAGCATTAATTGTTTTCGTTCTCTGTTCACATATCAATGATCCACAAAATTGCAATTTACCTCAACATATACGTAGCAATGCTGTATGGGGGAAAATGAACAGTTATGATAGGTTTTGAACATAATTTCAAAACCATAACTTAATACTTAATAGATAATACCAGAACTTAATATCAATTAAAATAGTTTGACAATTTTGATATTTTGGAGGATTTGGAACTTGATTAGAGCTTCTACCGCTTATGCGTCAATTTGACAGCGATTGGGTTTTGCGTCAAATGTCCTCCCTGTCACTTATCTTATTATAAAAAAAATGTCCTTACATGATTTGTTTTTGATGATTTCTCATTATGATTTGTCTGAGTGTGGTACATCATTTACCTTTGTAGTTTTATTTTCATGATTACTTTGTGCATGATTTGTCTCTGTATGATTCATCTCATGTCTTTGCGTAATTAAGATTTACGCTTGATTTGTCTTTGTATAATGCGTTATTATGATTATTCTTCGCATCAAATATTCTTGCTATCATTTATTGATGCAAATTTTATCATTGTATGATCTGTTTTTGAATTATTTCTCTTTGCACAATTTGTATATGCATGATGTCTTCAACAGGTATGATGCATCATTTGTCTTTGTATTATTTTTTCTGATTGTTTTACGCATGATTTTCCTCTGTGTAATGCATCACATATCTTTATATAAATGTGACTAAGCTTTGCATTAAATGCTCTTGCTATAAATTATATTTTCTCATATGACCATTGCGATACATATGTCTTTTGATGATTTGTCTTCGCACAATTTGTCTATGTATGATGCATAATTTTTCATTTCGTGCTGCATTATTTGTCTGTGTCGCATGTTTGTGCATCATTCGGCATTATTTGTCTTTAATTGTTTTTTTTGTGCACGATTTGTAAATTCATGATTTGTCTTTGAAATTTTTTTTCATGATGGTTTGTACATGACTTCTCTCTGTATGAAGCATAGTTGGTCTTCGCATCATCATGATTAAACTTGGCATCAAATGTTCTTGTAATCATTTAAATTTGCACATTTTATAATTGCCAGACATATGTCTTTAGATGATTTCTCTTCCCACGATTTGTATTTGTACGGTACATCATTTGTCTTTGCATCGCACGCTGCTGTAAGGTGTATCTTTTGACGATGCGTATAATTTCTGTAATGATTGATTTGTCTTTATATAATGCATAATTATGCATTAAATGTTCCTGGTATCATTTGCACATTTGCACATTTGCACATTTTGTCATTGCATTATTATCTTTTATCTTTGGACAAATTTTCTTTACACGATATATTTCTGAAAAAATATCATTATTTTAAAATCAATATTTTAAAATGTTTTGCACAATGTAAAGTTCAAATTTAAAACTGTAAAAACGATTCTTTTTCCCTCTCCCGTGTTTAGATTATACTCCCCCACTACAAAACTGTTGGGTGTTAACCTATTTTTAAGAATGTTTATATTTGTAAGATCATTATTCATATGCTCGATGAAGACACTGTGTGTCGAAACATGTCGCAGATACTACAATCTTTTTTAACTCAAAACGTGCGTTAGTTACGCAATCATAATAATGGAGTTTAAACAACTCTCTGCCAAATCTATTTCCATGCATACAAATTCATTAGCATTTGTGCCTACCACTGTATTTCAATGCCATCTTCACACCATTTGTATATTCGTGATTTGTCTTTATGTAATGCATCATTTGTCTTTGATTTTTTTGTCATGATTGGTTGATGCATGATTTGTGTCTGCAAGATGCATCTTATATCTTTGCATCATTAAGATTTATGCTTGATTAGTCATTTATTGATTCAAATTTCATCATTGTGTGATCTGTTTTTGAATTATGTCTCTTTGCACAATTTGTATATGCATGATGTCTTCTACAGGTATGAAGCATCATTTGTTTTGGTATTATTTTTTCTGATTGTTTTACGCATGAATTGCCTCTGTATAATGCATCACATATCTTTATATCAATGTGACTAAGCTTTGCATTAAATGCTCTTGCTATATCTGCTATATAAATTATATCTATATGCTCATATGACCATTGCGAGACATGTCATTTGATGATTTATTTTCGCATGCTTTGACTCGTATGATGCATAATTTGTTGTTTTGTGATGCATTATTTGTCTTACGCATACTGTGTTAATATAATAATTTATAATAATAATAATTTGGTATAAACTATAAGTTCCAATAATTACGTGATCTGATATTGAAGCTATAATTACAGTGATGCTACAAAAAATAATGAGATTGGGTAGTCTTTTCCGACTAGCAAGGTTGAAGTAGGGTTATGTAATGGGAAAGTGGCAAACTCTTTCTTGTTGCATAAGCCTACTTCAACTAAAAATAATTGCCAATCATTAGTAATGGCTAGGCTTAGGATAGTTATGCACTAAAAAATCCCAAAATATGCATGCAAATATGCACTAAAAATGTTAAAAATATGCACTGAAATATGCATTAAAAATGTTGAAAATATGAATTTATATGCACTAAAAATGTTGAAAATATGAACTTATATGCACTAAAAATGTTTAAAATGTTGTTCAATTAATTCCATTCCTTTCTTTTCTAATTTGGTGATGGCTTGTGCAACATGTGAAAAGTTAGAGCAAATGTATATAAGATCCTCACAAATGCTTTTATCGGAGGATAATAGTTGCTGCACGTCTCGAACACTTTGACTTTCTTCCGGATCTAACTTTCGACAATATTTTTTATTTTCTCAAAATTGTCAGCGTAATATATTGCAGCATTAATCCACGTGCCCCATCTTGTCACAATTGGTGCTGGAGAGAGTGCAACATCGAGAACATTTTCTCGGAAACCTTGCACTCGGCTAGGAGCTTTAAAAAATATTTTTTTCATCGCCGATTTTAGTGAATTAACATTAGGGAATGCAGATCTTATATATTCTGAGAGACGATGTAGTCCATGTGCAACACATTTTACATGAATCATTTTTGGGTACAATACTTTCAGCCCTCTCATTGCTTTTCACATATATGGGGCAGCATCTGTACAAGTTACGAGAACGTTTTCGTATATGATGCCAATAGGATACAATATATTCATTGAATCGTTCAAAAATTCTGCGATCGTACTGTGGTTTACCTTATCCACAACTTTTAAATTAACTAAATATGATTTGGAACTTTCGGCCTCATCTCCAAGAATTCCAAATACAAAATTGGCTACACACGTTTGCTCTACATCAGTGGTTTCATCAAGGGAAATCCAAATTTTCCTACCTTTAGCCTTGTCTTGCAACGTTTTCAATGTAGATTGAAATAAATGGGGCACGTAGTTTTTTCTTATAGTTGATTCATCAGGAATTTTCTGTACACATACTTCTCCAAAAATCCTACTAGATGTTCATTTTTTAGTTTGCCCAATGGAATATCTGCCGAGACAAAGCTGTACTAATTAGAGCATTATGATGAGTTCCGTTCTTCATTATTTTGTTGTTCACATGTTTGGCAGTTTTTATATGTTGCACGACTTTAAACTTCTTGCCCACTAATACCAGAATATCACAATATTTACATAGTAAAATGCTTCCATTGGTTTGAAAGTCGTCGAATTCCTTCACAAAATCACTTAATATTGCACTTTTTTTACTTATGAAGTGTACAAAACCCAGTTCAAGTAGCAACTGAATGAATAAATAACAACTTAAACCAAAATGCTCCTGAAAACCCTACGCCCCCATTCATCAGTCCTCTTTCCTTGAATTCCTTAACACTTTCACTACCATCCATAAAGCAGGCATTAAGTCCATTAGGCAAATCTAGATCGTAAAATTTTGGGTCCATAATTGAATTCCAAGAAATGCAGATTTTCTTGTATGTATCAGTAATACATTACTTGACAATTATGTACGTAGGTAATTAAGGCTTCCGCCCTTCAAATAGTTCAGTTTCAGTTTTTAGGAGCTACAAATTTGCAAATTTCTAAGAAAGTATTAAGTACCCTACCTACTAAAATATGTATTTTGGACCAAAAATGTTGAAAATATGCATTTAAGCCAAAAATGTTCAAAATATGCATTTATCTTTAATATTGGCAAAAATATGCAATTGCATATGAACATATGCAAATGCATAACTATCCTAAGCTTAGTACTAATGACCCTTCTAAAAATTAAGAAAATGTTTGTAATCTAAGAAAAACATGTTTGACGGTCTGTAGGCATTTGAAAATACTTATTATATCTTATATACAGGGTGTTTGCTTGAGATATTTCCAAATCAATCGATATTGAATACCATTATTGTTGCCATTTATAACTGTTGCCCATAAAAGCATTGTGTAATTAATTTATCTGGTAAAAAATTTAAAATTCTTTGCAATCTATTAGTAATAGAATTCATTAGTGTCAGCACTTTAGATAAATCTATTCACAGCTCAGATGCTCTCGTATATTGAAAAATATATTGCCTCCAATTATCTCTCATCGGAGGGTTCCGGAAATCACCAACATCAACGTAATACGATCCCAGCTATCGATGCTATCAATGGCGTTTGGAAAAGCATGTGCGCGTGTTGAGTATATACATACGCGCTTGTACGATCCACGTGCATTACTTCGAACGTGAGCCCACAAGGGAATAGGTGGCGTATAGGAAGAGGCATAAAAGACAAGGACTCCTCGCTCCAAAATCGCTCGCAAAAGGGGGAGATTACAGTAAATCCTGCACGGTTCGGGCCCGATGCCAATCAGAGCAATATAGCTCTAAACCGTGAGCGCCCTCGCCAATTAGTGGACTACATGATCCGACAGAATAATGACGTCATGTGTCACATTGCACTTGCACGCTTGTTGATCCCGGCCGCATGACTTGGCCGGCGCATTGTGATCACGTTGCAAGGAGTAATGGTCGGTATAGTGGGTCCTCGGTAAGGTCCTTTATTCCGTGACGCATATTTCACGGTAGTCGCCTGAGTAGGAAATTATGTTGCTAATGATTCCCGCTTCGAATTCGTGATGCTGTACGGATTTACTTTGATCACACCTTAAAACTATTGGGAAAATGCGAAAGTTGAATACCTACGCTAAATACTATTTATACCCGCATAATTGTTTTTACCTACTATTATTTTGAAAATGTAATAAAACACAAACAGTAGCAATAGAAAATCTGAAACAAGAAATGAGAGAGAAAGAGAAAAAGTGGGAACAGGAAATAAAGCAGCTTGTACAAAGAATATAAAATCTAGAAAGCAGAGCAAAAAAGGACGACAAACAAAAGAGAAGAAACAATATCATAGTTACAGGAACAACAGTGGATGAAACACAGATACAGAAAGGAGTGGATGAGTTTCTAAGTAACAGTTTGAACATACAAACTATGGCAGAGAAAGCACATATAATAAATAAGGAAAAACGAACAGCAGACATAAATGCGAAAGCAGAGAACAAAGATGCATTTTGGGATGAGATGAGTCTAGCAATGGAAATGGCCAGGGGAAATATATATATATACATATATATATATATATATATATATATATATATATATATATATGAAATATATATATATATATATATATATATATATATATATGAAATATATATATATATATATATATATATATATATATAGCTGGAGACTTTAATGGCAGAGTTGGGAAAAGGGACCAGGTATACTTATCAGGAGGAGGTAAACATGGAGAGAGAATAAGAAATAACAACGGGAAAAGGCTTCTAGATTTATGTGTAGGGCACAATCTAATCATAACAAATACTTGCTACGAACACAAAGAAATACATAAGATTACTAGAGAAGAACGAAGCAGAGGCGTAAAGTCAATTAAAGATTTCATATTGGTTGAAAAAGAAATCAGAAAATCTGTGATTGACGTAAGAGTTAAAGGGGGATATGAAATAGTCAGTGACCACTACCTACTGGTGGCAAAAATAAAACATTGGAAACGGAGAAAAATAAAAAATATACACAGACGGTAAGAACACGAATACATGAAAGTATAAGATCCTATAATCTGAACAGTAGGAAAACGGCAGTAGAGTACGCAGATGCAGTGAGTAAAGAAATCGGACTAACCAGAGGCGTGACTAGAGATATGAACATTGAAGACAAATGGAACACATTCAAAATCATTATTATAGCAGCGGCAAAAGAAGTATGTGGTATCTGTAGGACATTCAACATTAAAAAAACAAACACCTTGGTGGACTGACGAAATCAAGAAAGAAATTAAGATAAAAAAATAAACGTGGAAAAAGCTTCCAAACAATATATCAGGATTTTTTTTGTAGTTGGCAACTTTGTCATTTCACAAATGTCACGAGTAATGTGCTATTTATCATAATCTCAAATCAAGCATAATATTAGCATATAAAAGCAACGTGTATTTGGTATAATTAGTGGCTGTTATTAATATTTTTATCATTGATGCATCATATTGCTTGTTTAAAACATCGTGTAGCGTGCATAAAACAGGCTTTCAAAAACGCGCGTTTCCTGTAAAGGTTTCCATGGATACAAAACAAGTATCCATGGATACCGCCATAACATGGCGGTATCAGCCGCCATGTTAGCTAGTTATTTATTCAGTATCTTAGCAACGATACTAAAACTGTACGCAAAATCGACGGCACATCAGATAGAAATTATAATTACAAATGTTTAGGCCAATTTACGGCATCAATGATAAAAAATAGCGTAAAGTATGCGTGGATATCTGGCCTTTCAAGCACTCACTCTATTCAAAAAACCTCCCCGCTCCCCGCTGCGCGGGGAGCGACGGGTCGGTTTTTTGAAAAACGTTCGTGCTTGAAAGGCCTTGATATCCACTTATACTTTAATATACTATTTTAGTATTCATAAGCACAGACAAGAAATTTGTATAGCTTTTAAGCAGTTTTGAATACGTGAATCACATTGTTTTACTAAATGGATATTACGCCGAGAAAATGTCAGAAGATTGTGACATTAAGGGAGTATACTTCCATGACACAAAGAGATATTTCCAAAGAGTGTGGAGTAAATTTGGGGGCGGTGAACAAAATTCTAAAACTAAAGAATGAAACCGGATCAGATTAAAATTCAGAGAAAAGGCAAGTGTGGGAGAAAAAGGAAGACAACTCCCAGAGATGACGCGGTTATACTTAGAAACAGTAAAATTAATCCTGGGAAAACTAGTTTCGAGTTGCAACAAGACCTGGCTGCTTGTGGAGTAACAGTTCATGATTCGACAGTACGTAGAAGACTTCTGAAATCGGGAAGAAGGCAATCCGACCCCAGAAAAAGCAATTGTTAACTGCTCCAATGATGAAAAAGAGGCTTCTTTGGGCTAAGAAATATTCAACCTGGACTACAGATGATTGGAGGAAGGTACTGTTCTCAGATGAGACCCACTTAGTGCAGGGCCAGCGATCACGATACGCCAGTAAATCACAGAACAAAAATCTTAGAACCACTCATGTTAATCAGACAGTAAAACATCCTCTGAAGAAGATGTTTTGCGGTTGTTTCTCCTACATGGGTCCTGGATCTATTATGCCAATTGAAGGAATGATGAATAGTGACGAGTACAAAGAGTTACTGGATCGAAAATTAGTTAATGATAAGGGAAAAGTTGTTCCTCATGGTGAAGCAATTTTCCAGCAATATTCAGCTCCGTGCTACAAATAAAAAAAACTTATTTGCAAATTTCATATTGTTTAATCGTTATTTTAGTGGGAAATAATTCCCCTTTGGCAAAAATTACTTGTTGTATTCTTTTTGGCATAGAATCGACCAGTTTCTTGCAGTTTCCAATAATTTGTCATCCTCGAACCATACCCCAATTACAACTTCTATCATTTTCTGCTTCGTTGTATAATCCACTTTTCGAAGTTTAGCTTTACAAATAGCCCACAAATTCTCTATTGTATAAACTCTATTGTTAAATCTGATAAATTTCCAGGCCAATCGAGGCAAGTAATATTACTATCTTTATAATATTTCAAGCTTTTTTTTAATTTGTAGCACGGAGCTGAATATTGCTGGAAAATTGCTTCACCATAAGGAACAACTTTTCCCTTATCATTAACTAATTTTCGATCCAGTAACTCTTTGTACTTGTCACTATTCATCATTCCTTCAATTGGCACAATAGATCCAGGATCCATGTAGGAGAAACAACCCCAAAACATCTTCTTCTGAGGATGTTTTACTGTCTGATTAACATGAGTGGTTCTATGATTTTTGTTCTGTGATTTCCTGGCGTATCGTGATCGCTGGCCCTGCACTAAGTGGGTCTCATCTGAGAACAGTACCTTCCTCCAATCATCTGTAGTCCAGGTTGAATATTTCTTAGCCCAAAGAAGCCTCTTTTTCATCATTGGAGCAGTTAACAATTGCTTTTTCTGCGGTCGGATTGCCTTTCTTCCCGATTTCAGAAGTCTTCTAGGTACTGTCGAATCATGAACTGTGACTCCACAAGCAGCCAGGTCTTGTTGCAACTCAAAACTAGTTTTCCCAGGATAAATTTTACTGTTTCTGAGTATAAACGCTTCATCTCTGGGAGTTGTCTTCCTTTTTCTCCCGCACTTGCCTTTTCTCTGAATTTTAATCTGATCCGGTTTCATTCTTTAGTTTTAGAATTTTGTTCACCGCCCCCAAATTTACTCCACACTCTTTGGAAATATCTCTTTGTGTCATGGAAGTATACTCCCTTAATGTCACAATCTTCTGACATTTTCTCGGCGTAATATCCATTTAGTAAAACAATGTGATTCACGTATTCAAAACTGCTTAAAAGCTATACAAATTTCTTGTCTGTGCTTATAAATACTAAAAATATTAATAACAGCCACTAATTATACCAAATACACGTTGCTTTTATATGCTAATATTATGCTTGATTTGAGATTATGATAAATAGCACATTACTCGTGACATTTGTGAAATGACAAAGTTGCCAACTACAAAAAAAATCCTGATATATTGTTTGGAAGCTTTTTCCACGTTTATTTTTTTATCTTAATTTCTTTCTTGATTTCGTCAGTCCACCAAGGTGTTTGTTTTTTTAATGTTGAATGTCCTACAGATACCACATAATTTTTTTGCCGCTGCTATAATAATGATTTTGAATGTGTTCCATTTGTCCTGAATGTTCTCTAGCCACGCCCCTGGTTTGTTTGATTTCTTTACTCACTGCATCTGCGTACTCTACTGCCGTTTTCCTGCTGTTCAGTTTATAGGATCTTATATACTCTGATTTTTCTAAACTGGCGTGCACGTCATCAAAATAATAATCATAATAATGATGGCACAATTTTACAAGGTTGCCAGCTGTCCTGGGTATTTAAAAATGGCTGCAATCAGCTGTTCCGCCCGTGCAATCTTGTGTGACAGTGCGCGGTTCGTATTAAATTCGTCGACTTCTCTTCCGTTTTTCGTACAGATATCAATCCTGTGGTTATGGATTAACATCTACAATGGCAAAATATGCATTGTATTAATTGAACAAATGTAACAAGTTAAACGTCAAAGAAGTTTAGTTATACACACATGTATGAGCATGGTTAGTGAAAAAGATGTGACATCGTCGCCGAAAAAATATCACGGCTGCCAATATAACATGATGTATTACATGATTGGCAGTCGAAAATTGTGTCCGCGGTTAATACACCGATTACCTATTTATAACCACCGGTGATCAGTGTTATGTAACAAATGATCCTCAGATTAATTTCGATTCTTAAACTATTGTTATGCATATTCTCGAAAACAATCACGTTGGTACGAAAAAACAGCATCACACAGCTGTTTGATGACGTGCACGCCAGTTTAGAAAAATCAGAGTATACATTCATGTATTCGTGTTCTTACCGTCTGTGTATATTTTTTATTTTTCTCCGTTTCCCAATGTTTTATTTTTGCCACCAGTAGGTAAAGGTCACTGCCTATTCCGTATGCCCTTTTAACTCTTACATCCATCACAGATTTTCTGTTTTCTGTTTCAACCAATATGAAATCTATAATTGACTTTTCGCCTCTGCTTCGTTCTTCTCTAGTAATCTTATGTATTTCTTTGTGTTCGTAGCAAGTATTTGTTATGATTAGATAGTGCCCTACACATAAATCCAAAATCCTTTTCTCGTTGTTATTTCTTATTCCCTCTCCATGTTTACCTACTGCTGATGAGAATACCTGGTCCCTTTTCCCACCTCTGACATTAAAGTCTCCAGCTATATACGTTCAATTCAAGTTTTATTACCAGGCCAAAAATGGCGACTCTAATTTAAATAAAAGATCCAAAATAAGTACACATGTTTAGATATTGATGAAGCCCAATCTGACGATAAAAAAAAAAATTTAACCATCCGGATATTATACGTTATTTCACAAAGAATTCGTAATTTTATTATATAGTTTTTGTCAGAACATACTTTAATGCTTTGCCAAATATTCCAGTTTAATCCAAGTCAAAAAATTGCACCTATTATTGAATTAAATGAATTTTGATATTGCAACAGTAAGATTTATTACTGAATAGTAAAATATGACGGGTGCTACCAGTAATAGTCCCTATAATGGATTTTATATGTTTTATGATAGAGCCGTACCCAATCCGTCCTGCCAGGCCCGTTCACCCCACAGGCAACTGGCGGAATCATAAAAAATCATAAAAAGTCATAAAACGTTCCAACCGCACCGGCGGTCAATGCTTTGTAGGGCTCTTGACTTACAAAATCATAATAATACCGAGGAAAGTTGGTCAGTATTGTAAAAAATGCTTTATGTTGAAATCTAATCATTTTCGTTAATTTCTGATTTCATAAATGGGTTCTATGAATAAAATAAAACAGTTTAGGGCAAAAATAACGATAGAGAATTTTGCCCGAAAAGATTTTTTTTTAAATTTTATAACCGTCTACACTGGGTGTCGAGGTTTTGTCCTGTTAACCTTTCGTACTATCATTGACCCACTTCCGCCATTCACTTCTGTCCGCACTGTTTGTCTTTGCTTCCTAAAAATCGATACCCCTGTTTTTTTTTAAATTTCACATATTGTCTCATTCCATGTTTTTGCAGGTCTACCTCTCCCTCTTTTTCCAACCGATCTTGCTTGCCATATTCTTTTTGTAAGTCTTGTTTCCTTTATTCTGTTAAGGTGCCCCAACCAACTGAGTTTATTTCCCTCTATTTTCATCTTTATCGGTGCTACCCCTAGGTTTTTCCTAATATATGTGTTTCTAATTTTGTCCAGCATTGAAACCCCCTCCGTTCTTCTCAAATACTTCATTTCGGCTGCTTGTAGTCTGTTCTCTTGTCTATTATTTGTGACCCACGTTTCACTTCCATATGTGAGTGTAGGAATGTATATTGCGTCAAACACCACTATTTAGTTTTCTTGGATACTTCCTTGTTGATTAGGAACTTAGTTCTTAGGCTGTGGAACACTTTCGAGGCTGCTGTTTCTCTATTATTAATTTCACCTTCCAAACTACCGCTTTCTTCTACAATCGCTCCTAGGTACTTGTATTGCGATACTTGCTCAATTTCTTTGCCGTCGATTTTTATTTTTAAAGGTCTTTCCCTCTGCTCTTTTGCAATTCTCATCGCTTTCGTTTTCTTTACGTTAATTTTTAGGTTAAAGGGGGCTAGTTGTTTCTCCAGAATATTTATATTGTGTTGTAGATCCCTTTCATTTCTCTGCAAATATCGCCATGTCGTCTGAAAACGCGCATATGTTAACGCTCACTATCTGCATGTTCTTGTATCCGACACAAAGTTTCTTCATCTCAGGTACTGAATTTTTGATAACTTCATCCAGTGATGTTATAAGAAGCAGTGGGCCTAGTGGACCCCCCCCCCCCCCCACCATGTCCAACTCCTTCGTTTGTGGTAAATATTTCCGATGTCATGTTTCTTGTTGTCACATAGTTTTGATTCTGATAGTAGATACCCCTTACAGCTTCTTTTAATTCTTCTCCTATTCCCAATTTTTCTAAGGTTTTCCGAATCATTTTCCTATTTACTGTATCAAATACTTCCTCCAAATCTATGTAACACATTAATACTTCCTTATTGCGTGCTCTGTATATTTCTCGGCATTTGCCGTATGGTAAATATATGATCCTGAGTACTTCTCCCTCTCCTAAGTCCACTTTGGTTCTCCTCCAATTCCTTCTCCACCCTTTCTCTAAGTCTTCCTTCAAGTATAATTTCGTATATTATTCCCGGTACCGATAATAAGGTTATACCCCTATAGTTGTCACAGTTCCTTCTATCTCCACCTCTGTATACTGGTATAATTATGCCATACTCCCAATCCTAGGGTATCTTTTTTCCCTTATCCACGATCCTAACTATTTAATGCAATTTTTCGAACCCGATGTCGTCCAGATTTTTGATCATTTCTGCTGTACTTTGATCGTGTCCCGCAGCTTTCCCTGTTTTTGTTCTCTGTATAGCATCTCTCACTTCCTGTTCAGTAATATTTTCCCCATCTTCTAACTCACTGTCTTCGGTTTTGTTGTTGCTGCCTTTTGTCTGTGTCAAATTTTCCTGTTTTTCTCCTATAACCCTTTCCACTAATAGTTCTTGGAAATGTTCTTTTCATCTTTCCAAGACATCCTCTTCTTTTATTAAAATTTCCTTTTCTTTATTTCTTAATAGCTGTAACGAGCTTGTCTTTTCCTTCCTGAAACTTTTTATAACCTTGTAGAACGGCTTTTGGTTGTCCCTTTTGTTTTCCTCCATTTTCCTCCCGAAATCATCCCTTTTCTTTTTCTCTTCGCTCCGTCAACTGTTTCTTTGGCCTTTTTTCTTTGTGCCTTGTAACTGCTGTATTTCTCTGTCGTCTTTGTTTCCAAGTATTCATTCCACCTCTTCTTTTTCTCCTTTATCTCATACTTGACTTCGTCTGTCCACCAGGCGCTGTGTTTTTTCTTGTATCCCAATTTGGTGGTGCTGCATGCCTCTCTTGCTACCTTCAGTACAATGTTTTTAAATTTCTGCCATTTTTCTTCTTGGTTGTTTGCGGTCTCTGTTTCCTTATTAAATTCTCTGCTAAGTATTTCCCTGTACTTTTTCTGCGCGTCTCGGTCTTGGAGTCTATATCCTTTGAGTTTTTCTTGTTCGGGTTTGTTTCTTATTAAATAAATAAGTGTCAAAATAAGATTTAAAAAATTTGATTTTGCCAACACCCTGTATAAATAAATCAACGTTTCAATAACTGAACTGGTAGTTTCAGCCCAAGCAGGAAATATATTTCCCATAACATTTTACTTAAAAGTATAAATATTAAAAAAATCCCTTTTGTAATCTCAATCCGGGGACACACTGTATATTAAAATATATATATATTTGTATTTGTTTAAGGTTAACCTTGTCTAGACGAATCCTGTCAAAAACCTAAGGGTTCCTATTTGAAATGTTAACGTTGACCTTCACCTAGAAATTTCAAGGCTATTCAAGGTCACGAAAATAATACTACTAAATAGATTTTTTCAAGTCCTATAACTTTTGTCTGAAACATTTTTTTACGAAACCGTTCCAAGATGTCCAGGTGTATCCATCTTTTTCAACACACGGTATAATGAAAATACAAGTCAATTTATCTCAAATTTGTTGATAATGAGTAAACACGATAACTTAGTTGAATATACTGGTGAAATGGAAGCTGTTTCGAGTATATCAACTAACGATAACCACCTCAGTTGAAAGACATTGCCTGTAGAGGTAATGATGAATAAAAAAAAAATTGACATTGGCAACTGTTTTAGAAAGTATCACTTTGCACCACTGAAAACAGTTAAAGTATAGAGAAAAATATCCCATTATTAAAATTTGAGTCAGAGGTCACGAATAAGTGCTACACTTTAATGAAATATGTACTATTTTTTTACAGATAGATGCATGCATATAATACAGCGTCCTGCAACAGTGTGTCGGGCTTTCCTAGCCCCTTTCCTGTAAAAGATAGAAAAAAAATGTATCGTACAAAAAGTTATTGGATGTAAAATCTTTATGCCGTAAAATTATTTTCAAACATACTGGGTGTCCCAATTTTGCGGAATAACAAAAACAAACATTTTTTTAAATGGAACACCCGATATTTATTGAGGTCTTCTGATGACATTTTTCAACCTCTACAATGTTGTCTATTTAGTTTTGGATAATGTTACAGTGTTAGCAATTTACAATTTTTTTCTCGAAATATCATGCATAACCAAGCTCAACTTTAAAAAATCGTAGTGACCTCATTTTTTGAAGGTAAAAATAAGTTTTAGCAGTAATCTCAATGTGGTTAATAAGCAACCATTTTGTAATGAGAAATTATAATTTAATAATACAGGGTGTCCTGAAAAAAATGCCAAACTTTGCAAATTTCAAAGTGGTATAATAAAGTTTGGCATTTTTTTCTGAACACCCTGTGTTATTAAATTCAAATTGCTTATTGCCAAAATGTTACTTACTAACCACACTGAGAATATTGCGAAAAATTATTATTTCTTTCAAAAAACGAGGTCGCTACGATTTTTTAAAGTTGAGCTTGCTTATGCCTGATATTTGCAGAAGAAAATTGTAACTTGGCAACACTGTAACATAATCCTAAACTAAATGCACAACAATGTAGAGGTTAAAAAATGTCATCAGAAAGCTGGAATAAATACAGGGTGTTCTATTTAAAAAAATGTTTGTTTTTGTTATACCGCAAAATTGGGACACCCTGTATATTTAATAATAATTTTACATCATAAAGATTTTTAAGCCAATAACTTTTTGTACGAAATATTTTTTTCTATCTCTAACGGGATACGCGCTAGGCTAGCCCGACGCACTGTTGTAGGACCCTGTATATCAAGTTTAGGACGTGACCATTCGAACTAAAAAGGAGATATCGAAAAATTCTTTGCTAGTTGTTGAAGAACAAGGATTTGGTTATACATTACGATATCTTCTTTATATTTTACTTAACTTTACAATTTTAAATAAAGTTCAGCTAGATTCGCCAAGCGTCACAATGTGCGGCGGGGACGCGTCGTCCTCCCCCCGGGATCGTCTTACAAGGAAAGCAGGAACCGGCGAGCGGTCACGAGGAGGACGTCGCCGCCGCCGGAGTCTACGTCTCGCCTCCTCCCACGCAATCCAACGCGTTGGCGAAGGACGAGGGGTCGTCTCTCCTCTCCGGATGTCTGCCAAGGACGGTGTTCTCTGGCGCCACCGTGGCTGCACGCCGAATTAGATGCGCCTGTTCTTGAAAAACTCCTTCTTCCCTCGAGAGAAGGATATGGGTGATATATTGCATGCAGACATGCACGCCCGCAAACGTCGTGAAATACATCCACGGGTGTAAATTAAAACGACCAGAACTGCGAGCCGTCTAGGGTCGGGAAGCATTGGGATTTTATTGGATGTTATAACGTGTGGTAATCATTTTCACGATGGCATAAATCATAAACTTATAATAGATGTGTATTTTTTCCTCAAATTTCAAATCATTTTTTTATTGACTCGTGCCAGTAATCATAAGCATACAGGGTCTTTTATAAATGTAAAACCAAAGCACTCCTGTGAGGACAGCTCGAAAATATATAAAAATCCACAATAAGGTCGATGTTTTTTTATTTATTCCGCAGTTTCTGACCCATTTAAAAATATATATTATGCCAAAATATGCCAATATGTCATTGGCATGTTTTAAACGGAATGCGATTATTTCCAAACTTCGTAGAGCTCTTCATTCTCTTTACTGTGACGTATTTTGTTTTGCAAAAAGCATTGATATAATAGCATTTTTTACATGGAAATATTTGGATTCGTTGAAAAATATCCAGAATAATTTATAATTATTGCGAAATGTGTAGAGATTTCAAAATATAATTCAGAAATTAGGGAAATAATTAAAATTACTCTCGAAATTTGACAATATCTAGAAATATGTTAATATTTTTTAAATTATCGACAAATTTGGAGAATGAAAAAATGTGAGCAATAATCATGTCAATCATTTCTGATTTTTATGATCTTCAAGTTACTGAATAATCTCTCAAGATCTTAAAAGTTATGGAGATATCTTGGGAATTCTTCAAATATCTCTGCAATTATTGATATTTATTAGAAAATCTGTTGAAAACTCCAAAATTATTGAGAAATCAAACAATATGCATTTTTTTATCTTGAAATTAATGAAAAATCTCCAGAAATCATGATAATTATTATGAAATCTGTAGAATTCTCGAGAAATATTGAGAAATCGTGGAAATTATTGGAAAATCCCTCGGAATCTCAATAAAATTAGAAATGTTTCGATATTTTAAGAATTATAGAAAAATTTGTAAAAAAAATGTAAGTTATAAATAACCTCCAAGTAGAAATTTATATAGTTTTACATAGTACTTGGATACATTGCTTTTAAATAACCCTATATAGTAAATGTTATGATGTATCTATGTAGTATGTACACCGGGTGTACATTTCAAAACTAGCCAGTTTCAATAACTTTTGAATGCAAGCTAACTTGATAAAACAAAAAACACGTCGATTGATTTTTGGAGGGAGAAGTTTAAAAACAACGTCAAATAAATTTTAAGTGTCACCCCCTCCCCCCTAGCCGCCTCCATTTTAAAATTTCAAATGGCACCTCCACCTTGCGATACCTCATTTTAAAGCTTAAAAAAAACCTAATCTAGTGGTGCCATAAAAAAAGATTTTTATCGATTTGTTTTGTGAAAAAAAAAGAAAAATTCCAAAACAATTTATATTGAACAAATCTAAGTTATTTTCAATGAAACAAAAAAACAAGTCGAACTAGTTTCCGAGGCAGATGTTAAAAAGTATGTTAATTCAATATAAAATATTACCCCCTCACCCTAGCGACTCTCACTTTTATTACAAATTTTAAATTACACCCCTACGTTGTGTTACCTTCTTTTAAAGCTTAAAACAAATACAATCTAGAGGTATAACAAAAATATATTTACGTCAGTACGTTTTCAAACATAAAATATATTTTTCAAAAATAAATTGTTTGAACATTTACTAAAATATTTTTTAAATTGAGATAATAATAAGTATTATCGATTATTTCTATTGGTATATTATCAATGTATTAACTAAGGTATATTTGTTTATTGATTGTAAAAATACATGTGTAACTAAAATGTGTAAAACTACATCGACGTAATTTTTTAATCAAATTGACAACTTATTGAGACTAGTTACTCCTGAAATGAACGTCGGCATAATTTATTTTTGAAAAATATATTTTGTTTTTTATATACGTTGTGACGTAAATATATGTTGTTATGCCACTAGATTGTATTTGTTTTAAGCTGTAAAACAAGGCATCACAACGTAGGCATGTAATTTAGAATTTGTAATAAAAGTGAAAGTCGCTATGGAGGTAAAAACTATGTTAATTGAATATAAAATGTTACCCCCTTTTTATATTCAATTAACATAGTTTTTTTGCCATCTGCCTCGAACACTAATTCGATGTGTTTTTTTGTTTCATTGAAAGAAACTTAGATATGTTCAATTTAATTGTTTTGGAATTTTGCTTTTTTTTCTCCAAAACGAATCGATAAAAATATGTTTTTATGGTATAAAACTGGTTCGACTTGTTTTTTTGTTTCATTGAAAGGAACTTAGATAAGTTCAGTATAAATTGTTTTGGAATTTTTCTTATTTATTTATTTTTTCCAAAACGAATCGACAAAAATTCTTTTTTATTGCGCCACTAGATTAGGTATTTCTTAAGCTATAAAATGAGATATCGCGAGGTGGGAGGTGCTATTTGAAATTTCGAAGTGGGGGTGGCTATTGAGGAGGGGTGACTTAAAATTTATTTGAGATTGTTTTTAAACTTCCTCCTCCAAAGTTCAATCGACGTATTTTTTATTTTTATCAAGTTAGCTTGCATTCAAAAGTTATTGAGACTAGCTAGTTTTGAAAGGTACACCCGGTATATTAATACTATATATAATTTTACTATGTTGTGGTTACACACTTACTATATATTATTATTATATTTGCCGTAAGATAGTTCCACTATTATTTTATTATAGTCATAATTCTTTTACCCTTTCGGGTGTAGAATATTGTAGTTTTTCAATTTCTTGTATTTTATTTTACTAGTAGGTTCCAGATCTTTTTGTTTCCTGTGCTTTTCTTCATTTAGGCGTAAGATTCCTCTTCTTTCCATAATATTTTCGACATATTTGTCCCACTTCTTTTTCGGTCTGCCACTTTTCTTTTTCCTGTTATTTTTGTTTGCCATATGATTTTTGTTTGATTGATGTATTTTCTTCTGTGTAGGTGTCCCAACCATTGCAGCTGTCTGTCTTCTATTATTTTGTTTAGTTCTGTTATTTCTAGTTCTTTTCTTATGTCTACGTTTTTGATTCTTTCTTTTCTGGTTACTCCGTATACTTTCCTAAGATACTTCATTTCTAGTGTCTGTATCTTACTTTTTGGTCTCCTGTTTAGCGTCCACGTTTCGCGTCCATATATTAGTGTTGGTATTAGTATTAGTTTGTGTATTGTTAGTTTTGTTTTTCTCGATATCTTCTTGTTGTTTAGTATTATCTTTTGGATCATCTGGAAAGATGATTATTGCTAAATTCTTATTGCTGCTTGCAGTTTGTATTGTTTATTTCCACTTCGAGATCCCCTGTGCTGTCTATTATTTGCCCTAGGTATTTAATTTGTTTGGTTTCTTCTACTTTGGTGTTGCTTATTGTTATTTCTTCTGTTCCTTTTCCTCCCCCTATTTTCATTACACGTCGTCTACAACATACACTCAGAGATTTCCATTGCTTTAAGGTTTCTGTATCCTATGTATGTTTTTTTTGTTTTCTCTTTTATATTTTTTATTACCGCATCTATAACCATTATGAATTGGTAGGGCTTAACGCTCCTCCTTGTCTTAGACCGTTGCTCGTTGTGAACTTCATGTTAACCGCTCCTATACAGTTCTCTATTTTGGTATATATACTTTTTATTGCCCTAATCAGTTTCTGTCCTCCTTGTTATTCTTGTAGTGCTTGCCATACGTATTCTCTGTTTATTTTGTCAAAGGCTTTTTCTAGATCTATGTATGCTATGTATATTTGTTTCTGGTGCTCTCTTAGTTCATTTATTAAGTTCCTGATTGTGAATAGGTGATCTATTGTGCAATGTTCTCTTCTGAATCCGCTCTGCGATGGTTCCAGTTTCCCTTCTAGTTTTTGTCTTATTCTTTTTTCTAGTATGTCCTCGTATATCTTTTCTGTTGCACATAATAGGGAAATTCCTCTGTAGTTACTGAATTCCCTTTTATCTCCTTTCTTCCATATCGGTATTATCGCTGCTGTTTGCCAGTCTTTGGGTATTTTTTCTGTCTTCCAAACTTCGTTTAATAGTCTTGTTAGTTGCTCAGTTGCCTCATTTCCCATGTATTTTATAATGGATTTCTGGCTTTTCCAAATCATTTTAGTGCTTCAATGACCCAATAAACAGCTTGATAAAACCCATACAAATTATTTTTAGTCAGAACCCTTAACGACACTGGCTATAAAAACATTACCGTAGTCTCGTATTTTGGGAAAACACAGTTCATAATTCAATGAAATTGTTCCCTCAATAAGCTAGATATTCCCAGCTGGCTTAACTAAATCCTCGAACAATACGTCAATTAGGGCAGCGGGTAGATTTACGAAAATGAGCCCTTGGCCCATTATACTCATATTATTTTAATTGCAGCGAGGCTGCAACACTTACTATTATTTCGTGAGTATTATAAAAATAACATTTTTCTTTAGCTTTGAGTTATTATCAGGATTCAACTGTCCCCTATACTTAAGCCGCCGAACAGATATAGTAATAAAAGAAATAAGGCGGGTACTCTATTCTACTTGCTTCGCACTTGATTTGCACTTTTACACGAATTTTAGACGAAATTCTGACGAGCCAAATAGGCTTGACCTTATCGGTTACCGTAACATATGTTTTCGCTTTTTATATGCGGCTTTCTCATAGCAAACACAAGCTACTATTCAAACAACGCTGGTAAAAATGGGCAGTTTTATTACTATATCTGTTACGGCGCGACGACCAAAGCTCCTCCGGTGTTAATTCCGTGCCCTCGTAATTCCGTTTTAATTTAAATTCCAGAGACGGTGCCGAAACGTAAAATAAGACATTTTTCATAAAACCGATACGTATCTTGCACGATTAATCTCGATCGCGAAGAGTTATCGCTGCGACACGTGACTGAACTGCTGGATTTTCAGCCTAAACATTTCCTTGTGTCACATTTCCCCATTAATTTCCACAATTTCCACGAAGTTTGCAGGGCTCCTTCGATTCGCGGCATTTCACAATGGACTCGGCGCATTCGAATCTCGAATGGAGATTTTCTAGTTCGATTGTAAACTGACAGAGCTTCTAAACTATTGTCAGTCCAATTTCAAGACGAAGTTAATGTAAACTGTTCACGTGAACGGCGACAATTTACAGAACCGATTCTACATAACACTGGTCCAACACTAGTGCAGCGTTCGCAGTAACAAAATGCACTTAGTCCAGGTCGACCAGAGCCTGCGGCAAGACCAATCGTAGGCTTGTGTAGAAGTGTTCACGTGCCGATCACGCATGTAACAATGTTTATATAAGCTTCGGCTTGAAATTGGAGTATAGTGTATTATGTTATAAAACTAGATAAGTAGAGTTTTCAAGCGGGCAAGCCTAGGCTCACATGCTTGGTTTTAAATTTTGTTTGAGTTGATGAAATGATTAAAATATACAGATTAAGAAATATTCGTTTGCTATTGATCAATGGAGATCAATGGACAGAGCTTCGAAACTAGTGTATTATGTTACAAAGCTAGATATGTAGAAGTTTTCAAGCGGGCAAGCCAAGGCTCACATGTTTGGTTTTAAATTTGGTTTGAGTTGTTCAAATTATTAAAATGTACAGAATAAGAAATATTCCTTCGCTCTTGATCAATGGAGACTATTATTTATGCAGTTATGAGGACTTAAATGTTATGTGATGTAATCACCTAAATTCGAAGGAGAGTTAATAAAATGAAATAAAATAAACTAGTTAAATGGTTACGAAGTGATATATTGGTTGTGGTTGCTACAAAGGTTCCTGTTTAGAGTGAGTGAGGTTTAGAGTGAGTAGAGAGAGTTGCTGGGCATCAACAGCGGGATCACATTGGGGATTGGTCCATTTATCTTGCCCTGGTTCTCAAAAACCGATAATAGATTTCGAGGATTTTCTAAATCTTTATAGTTCTATAATGCCCCAATAAACCGCTTTAGACCAGTACAATAGTAGTTTGTACAACTAGAGTGGATACGATGCCCATATCGCACGAGGTGGAGTCTGGCGCACGACGCCGCAGGCGGAGTGCGCCAAACCTCCGAGTGCGATATGGGCAATCCACTCGAGTTGTACACACTACTTTTTCTACGACAAAAACGAATAACAATGTTATGTAAATGGTATTTACTAATAAATGTCAGTGTGACACATTTGAATGTCATTCATCATTCAATACATTTAATATATTAGAATTAATATCTTTTACAAAAACATAAGCATGTTGCTCTGCAATTTTCCATCTCTCTGATTGGTGGATATCATATCCGCACACGTGTGTGGGAATGAAAATATATCCACATTGTTCATTGCAATAGGCCACATGTATGTATAGTAGTCTATGAAAGAATATGTTAATATACATATAGGAGTAGAAAAATTATATAGTGATCCCAGTTGTAAGGGTTCGGAATATCCATATTTTGTATAAATTTATTAAACATAAAACAAAGAAAAATGGCTGATATTAATTGAGACTTTAGTAGTAATTTGAAAACAATTTCATACTCAGGTGTAGACATTGAAAACACACATAAAGGCCATCTATTGTGTTAGAATAGGAAGAGGTGATCATTTCGGGAAATAATAAGTAATCTGATTAAATATGAATTCACTTTGAATAGATTACAAAGGAAATTACGAGTACTTTCATAATCATTAATATAAGACGGGGTCGATGCTTGGTGACGCAATTATATAAACAATCACAGAGGAGGTCCGAGCGACCAGGCTGATGACTAATCATAAAAGTTTAGTATTTTTAGATCAGTAACCTTAATATAATGCACAACGGAGATCACGGGAGTGAGAATTAATGCTAAGGGGAATCCCGCAGAACAGCAGAGTGGGCGAAATTTTAGTATAAATAGAATCGTTTTGAATGCGTAAAGATTAGTTGGTTCCAGATTCGAGAGGCGACATGCCGTTAATATCTTCGTCAATAGTCGCGCGAATATCATTATGAAGAGTATTATCCGATTTATTTAAAAGTTACTGTTTTCAAAATAATATTAATTATTTCGACATTGAGTAGAAATAATCATCGCATTCCTTCACAAATTAAAGAATATTACATTTCCCCGTAAATTATTTACAATTTGCGCCACCAAATTGCTATTCCCTCTCAATATATTGTAGGCGCCCTGCTGAAAAGCGACGTCATTACAGTATATACAGTTCTTGGAGAGCTTTATTAACTTCTGTTGTACGCTTTGATGCGAGGGCGTGGAAGTTGATACGGTAATCTTTCCGGTTTCATTCTCATTCAGACGGGAGAATGTTGCTATCTAAAAAAATACCAAAAACAAATTCCCCGTAAATTATTTATAATTTGCGTTACCAAAATCATGTTCCCCCTCAATATATTGTAGGGGCCCTGCTGAAAAGCGACGTCGTTACAATATATGCAGTTCTTAGAGAGCTTTATTAACTTTTGTCCTAAGCTTTGGTGCGAGGGCGTGGAAGTTCATAAGGTAATCTTTCCGGTTTCATTCTCATTTAGACGGAAGAATGTTACTATCACCAATTGTGTTTACCGTAGTAGATATGATTAACAATTTCCTTCAAGCTACCAAAAGTCATAAAAATATCAATTAAAATGAAATAAATAAAATCATTTGAATTTCCTATTTAATAAAATACTGCCATTATAAATTTAAAATGAAGTAAAGAAAGGATAATACTCTTCAGGGAATAAGCAAAAATTATTAAAATATAATCTCAATAATATCTCTTCGCTAAAGTGGCAAGACATTATTTAATTATGAGTAATTTGTAAAATGAATTTGAATGAAATAAAGATAAAGTTTAAGTGAGAAACACAAAAAATTACAGATAAAACTAAAAGTTCATTAAATGAAATAAATAAAATTATCGAAATTTCTTCTTTAATAAATCTTAATCTAAATTTATAGCGGAAATCTAAAAGTGATAACATTCTCTAGGGAATAAGTATAAATACTGTGTCAAATTATTGGTTGTTTTGTGTAATGAGTGTAGACGAGTTGTAATTAATCATATTGCAAATTCATTAATATCAGTCATACGAACAATTTACAATATATATTTAATAAAATTGTATTTATCAAAACCTAGTTGGTGAATCCTGATGTAATATGTGGAATGTGGCATTGGAAGGCACAAATAGTGACATATTTCATGAAGTGGTGACATGCGTTGAGCAGTTTTGCGGGCACGTAGAATTGTTCAATGTGTGAAGTCATTGACGTTACTAGAAATTTCCAACTCATGTACGGATAATGTTGGTGGACACAAACACTACAATTATCCATGTTGTGGGAATATGTGTCATTGAGTTGCATGACAATTGTATGACATATGAACTTGCTAAAATATACATATTTTATCCAAAACTAACTATTACTTTTTGTGTCAATAAAGAAAGTCATTAAGTTCAAAATTGATATGTAATTGTTGTTGCAAAATACTTTAAAGTAAATAAATTACACTTAATCCACAAGTACGTGTCTTTATTTTATTAATATTATTGTTACTAACACACGCATTGCCTCTAAAAGATGTTGAAAATGTCACGATAATGATTTAATATCAAGCATAACGTAAAGAAGTCTAAGAAAGTAGTGAATACGATCACACAAAATAAACATAAAGTAGATAAATCATGAGCCAAATCAAAGGTCATAAATTATAAGAATTTATGATTCCAAATAAAATATATCTATTTATTAAATAATTGGGTATTCGGAAATCTTAACAGTCTACCGAGAACCCTTAATGGCATCGGGTATAAAATGATTTGGCGAAGTGTCGTAATCTGTGGAAAAATACAAATCTGGTACGAATCATAATGTAAATATAAATTCGTACACAATAATAATACCGAGCGTTCAACAAAAATCGACGACGAAGTTAGGTTGACAATCTCAAGTCATGTCTGCACTAAGATCAAATCAGACATGTCACATGACAGCCAGCATTATAGATGTTATTTCAGACATGACTTTCTATTGCCAATCGACGCCAACTTTGTCGTCGAGTTTTGTTGTACGCTCGATACATCCCTGAGGGAAATACATCCCTCGGGCCAGAGGCCCTCGCGCTGGATCCGTCGCCCTCCTAGCATTACCATCGGCATAACACTATTGGTACATAAATAGCTAGTATGCACCACGAGCGTTATTAGCTGATAATGCCGATCGGGCGATATCCATCCATCTTTTTTTTTTTTCAATTTTGTAGCTTTTGTTGGGCGTATTCCAATCAGCAAATAATTTCTTCACGATCTTTGCTCGATATTCCGCTATTGGCCTAAAATTCCTCCGAGTTATCTTATCCTTATTTCGCCTTCCTCGAGATTAACATGCTAAGTAGCTGTCCAGACCACTGATACATGTTCCTTCTTTCCATGCGGAGATGTACTCTAACCGTGTTAAATTTCACGCTGCCGTGAAAATTTCCTTATCATTACTCATCATGATGTACGTTTATGTGCCATACACATTTTAGAACGCCCGTGCACTGTAGCGGACGTCACTCTCCTGCTGTTAAGTGTGTCCGCTGAAAGATGATTCCTCCAGCCGAGGAGTTGGAAAGGTAGAGTATTAATAAAGACCTGCTTCACCTCAGGAGCATTTAATTGTTCGCACGAGATTATAGTTTCGAAATAGGCAAGTTGATATCATAATCCTTTTTTTTAATTGAGTTCTTTGGATTGGTAGTTGTCAACTGGTGTGCTAACGTTTATTAATAAAATAATAATAACAATCTTAATATTATCACAACTTCATCTAGAAAATAACTATTTCAGAAATTGCCAGTAAGGTGATCCCAAACACTCTTTACTCGCCTTCTATAATAATATACAGAGTGAGCAAGAAGTAAGAATCCTCATTTTTGGAGACTTTACTATTTTTAGAAAAAAAAGTGTTTACCAAAAATGTATTAACTAATTATTTGCCACAATTTGACGGTTTTGATTTTTTTGTACGCCTCAGTTTTTGAAGATCTTCGATACTTTTTTAAATGGAAACCTATTTTTTTCTATTAACAAATTTGATATGCATTTGTGTTTCTCTTTCACGAATATGTAAAAATACTGAAGAAAACAAAAAGCCACATTTTGCTTAGAAATTGGGGAGAAACTTTTGAAAAGCCAGATTAAATGCTGCAAAATTATATTTGGAATAAAATGGAATTTTTTCATTTGGAATATCGTCGAAACCGTGTTTTTCAGCAGGACGGATTCTCCAGTGGAGTCAAGTTGGACAATGAAGTTATCAGAGTTTTGCAAGCCGAAGGAGTTAATCAGAGCGAAAGTCATCGCATATAAGAAGTCGTGTATGACCTAAACGTTACAAGCCAAAAATAAGTCAGCATTTGGTGCAATAAATTTAAAAATCGACGAATGGAGCACAATGATGATCCGAAGAAGAAAAGAAGCAAACGAAGGACCAATTGTCCAACGTTTGATTAGGGAAGATCGTCGCATTTACTTTCGTGAAATTGCGGAAATGTAGAGCATGCTTGGATCAAGAGGAATTGTAAAAAATTGAGGTTTGCTTCAGGCAACTGGTCAGCAAAATTACCGTGGAGGGATATTCAAACTAGTGCCACGATGGGATAAATGGATCAATGTTTACGAGTATTATGTCGAGATTTAACGAAAAGTATGTAGTTTTTTGTATAACATATTGAATATTTACTTTAAATATACGACAGGTAGAATGTGCCACAAGCACCTTTAATATCGGACTCCCCTCGTAATTAACACTTTAAGCTATCAAATAGACATGGTACGCACTTAAACAAACACCCTTAACACTTGGATGATTAATCACCTAACATGTAATTTTGTTTATTTTGTTAGAACAGGAACACAAATCTCGCAAAAAGACGGTACAGGCCGCTCATTAATCATCTTTGGGCTGACCAGGCTGGAGACGTTTGTGGTTTGTAGAAAGCACAGCCCGACAGGGGCACATGGGTAAAGAGGAGGGTCGAAATCTGATAGGTTTTCAGCGTCGTTTTTTCCGACTTGGCGTATCGATGTCTCTGAGGCGCCGACCGTAAGAGGTAATCGCTTCAGGAAGTGCCGAAGGATACCATATTGTCTCAATTCCATTTCCTCATTTGCAGTTTTATTTTAAGGATCTGTGATCCGAAAATTAGGATATTTAAAATTAGAATGTTGGGTTGTGCACAGTTAAAAGTGGTGTTCTTTTTTTAAGAGACTTAATTTAAAATATTTTTGAACGAGTGTATTCAATACAATATTATCTTAAACGTGAATCTGTCTTGTAATAAATTTGATTCTTATCAAATTATGAAGACGATGAATCTTCATAACTTAGTAACAAACTAAACTGTAGAACTTGATAGTGATTTTGCAAACTATGAAAGAAAATTTGGAATGTTTTCAGAAATATTGTAGAAGCTATTTTCCTAAATCAAATGCCACATTTGAATAGATTCTCACCATAGTTCAAGCAGTTCTTGCAGTCATTGTTTTTTGAAAACATTCATTCTTACTGAATATTCTGTCGTATGAGAAAAAGTTGTTTAATATCCTTTGCCTTTTCTCCCTTTATAGTTGCTACAAATAGCATATTCTACACTTGTAGACATCATAACAAAAATAAAGCGAATTATAAAACCGGATATTGCTGTACGTACATGCGATCACAAAAAGTTTTATCTCATTAAAAACTTTAAATTAGGTATAAACTCTTATATTTATATGTATATTTGTTTTTCTGATTTTGAAAATGTGAACATATGCATTCACCCTTTTTTTATAACTTTAAATATATTTTAAACAAAATATTCCTTCCTTGATCTAATAACTATGTTAATTGGATCTGTGCTATTTTATTTTATATTTCACATCCTCGCTTCTAAATTACTTCCAATTTGATTAATCTAACTGCAATAACTTAACCGCGTATACACTAATTTGATCTCTTAATAATCGTGGCATAGATGGCGCCAGGTGGCGTCCGATTTATGACCCTCTCGCGCAATTACGAGTTGGATCATAATTACCAACGAGATATATTAGAAAGGAGCCTTACGGTATCAGCCGTCGGTAATTAATAAATTTCACTCGTCCTCGCATCATCGGGCACATTTGAATATCTCCATCTACACACATAAATTAATGACGGTGGGACATTTAATAATTCCTCGGTGCGTGTACGTATGCGTGTAACTGGGAGGAAGACGAAGAGAGGAGAGGCAACGACGTAAACAAAACGGCTGGAGATACGATCTTTGGGCTACTATGTGCACTGGGTGACCGCCTAGAGAATATAATACGACGAGGAGCAGGCATATTTCAGATGGGACATGTCTATGTGACTGACGGAATGCCATTACGTGTGTACGACCATCAGATAAGATCGCCTTGGTGTCAAAGGTCGCGCCACATGCTGTCATCTTCCACGGCGCGACGAACGTTTCACGAAGATGCCCTTCTTTATGAGATAATAGCCAAAATGCAAGTTAAAGTATCATAAATTTATATTTGCCGAGTTTATTTACACAAATTTATTCATCTACTCATAAGTTTTTTGTTAATATAGACAACAACAAAATCCGACAAACTACATAAAGGAGCAGTGGCGGATTCAGGAGGGGGGGGGGGGGCTATGAGGGCTATAGCCCGGGGCGGCAAAATCCAGGGGCGGCAAATTTTTTGAATAGTACCAAAGGCACAAGTCACAATAAAACATAAATATACAAATAAATAAATAAATGACGAACGAAAAAAGGCCAATACAAGAAGTGAAGCATCTAACTACATAATTCAACTTCAAAGATATGAAACGAAGTTTTTGTCAATTTTATGCAGAGATATGTTATCTCAATTTAACGTATAAAGTAATAAGCTGCAATAATCTGAGATCGATCTATCAACCGAATCTGTATACAATGTATAAGAACAAAATTAATCATTTATGAAAATTGAGCACTAATGAAAGCGAAAGTAACTTAGTATGAAGATGAAACGAACAAAAAAAATAACGAAAAATCCGCCGGATTTAGCTGTTTGTTTAGTTAGATTTTTTATGAAAAAAAAAGCAGGAGATGTAGATTTGATTGGTAGAGAAAATTTCAGAATGAACAAGAGTACCGTAAAACGAGGTTACTTTGCTCCTGTGGGACATACATTGCTCCAATTTCTGACTACAATTTTTGCTACATTGTGGTAGTTGAACAGAATAAAAAGTGGTAAAGCCTGTTTTCCAGTAGAGGGCATTCCGATATGCATCTAACATAACGCAAGTATATTTCTTCCCACTTCTCCCCACTTCCCACCTTCAAACACTTGCTTGTTTGAAACCACCCATTTAGGCAACAATTGTGGCCGGTAAAAATCATTGTGTATAAGAATCACATATCAATAATAAGTTGTATTTTGATTTAATGTAGTATCATGTTTGCTCTAGAAAGTCGTGTGAGTTGAACAATCTTAAAACGTATTGCGACTTTTTTCGTAATGTTTACTGTTTTAAAGTTATATTGCGCCGAATATGGAGATACTTTGCCCCACTATTTTTTTGGAGCAAAGTTACACCAAACGATACTTGTTTATTTTATTTAGTTATAAATTTGGTTGCAGATATGCCAAGAGGGTATAATAGAAAACTAGACTCTCGGACTTACCAAAATTATACCCAAGAAACTTTGAAACAATGTTTAGAACCAGTTAGAAGTAAACGAATGACGCAGAGAAAAGCCGCACAAGAGTTTAAAATTCCGCGGCGAACTATCATTAATAAACTAAAAGGCAATCTACTTGAAAAGCCTGGAAGACCCACGATATTTTCCGAGGAAGAAGAAACTGGATTTGTAAACTGTATATTAGCCTTCAGCACATTTGGTTTCCCACTAGACTCTTTTGATTTGCGCATGATCGTGAAATCATTCTTGAGCCGAGTTGGTAGAATTGTGAGAATATTTCAAAATAATATACCTGGTCATGAGTGGGTCTTAAATTTTCTGAAACGCCATCCAGAGCTCACTGTACGATTTGCTAGTAATATAAAACGCAGTAGAACATCTATAAATGCTGAAATATTAACGGATTACATCTCAAATTTGGGGGAAGTTGTGAAAGACGTACCACCAGAGAACATTTGGAACTGTGATGAGTCGAATCTGACAGATAACCCTGGCCAAAAAAAGGTGATAACCAAACGTGGTTGTAAATATCCTGAAAAGATTCGTAATTCATCCAAAACTAGCATTTCTAGTGTGTGTGCTGGTAGTGCTGCCGGAGAACTCTTGCCTCCATATGTAGTTTACAAATCTTCTTGCATGTGGACAACTTGATCCTAGAATGGGCCCAAAGGCTGCCGTTATAGCAATAGTGCTAGTGGCTGGTTCGATGCCAATAGCTTTTCAGACTGGTTTGAAAGCCTAATGTTACCAAAGTTAAAAAAACTTCAAGGCAAGAAAGTTTTAATTTGCGACAACTTATCCTCCCATATATCAGTACATGTTCTAAGTCTATGCAGAGATAATGATATATCTTTTGTATGCTTGCCACCAAACAGCACTCATTTAACACAACCGCTGGATGTGGCTTTTTTTCGGAAAGTTGCGTGGCGGAAAATATTAGCAAACTGGAAGGAGACTGCAGATGGTGCCAAAAATACAGTTCTACAAAAACAACATTTTCCATTTCTCCTAAAACAACTTATGGCTACCTTAGAACCCAATGGTGCTGAAAATTTAACTTCGGCTTTCATAAAATGAGGCATTTATCCAGTTAATATTCAAGAGCTTTTGGCAATGATTCCACGACCTCCAGGTGACAATCTTTCTACAATCTTTAGAATCAAAAAGATTAGAATTAACCGAAACAAAAACCAGGAGGAGAAAGAAAATTACTGTTGCTGCTGATAATTATAAAAATCTATTATTAATTTACTCAATAATCTCATATACTAATATAAAAATTGACATTTTGACACTTTTTTTGACGATGCCTGCATCCAATTCTTCATCAAAAATTATACAAGCTCTAGTCTACAAGGCCTGAAGTATATGGACATTCTGACCATCGAATCGGAGCTGACCAAAAGATTAAACATTGATGATTTTATAGATTCATTATCAATCTCTATGTTCATGACAGAAGTTGTTTTAAACATTTCACATTAGTTTGTATTACTATCAGAACAAATAAAATTTATTTGAGAACTATTTTTATTATAACTACAATTATCTTGTAGTCAATAATGTAGTCCTTAATATAGTAAACTACTAGATTGGTAAGAATTGTCTTGCTGATTCCTGATAGGACTAGGTCTAAATGAATAACTTTTTAACTTTTTATATGCCGATTGGAGGGGGGTGGGGCAAGTTGACTGTAGCCCCTAGTCGCCAGAAATATAAATCCGCCACTAAACAGGAGACCAATTGTATAAATTTTATCACATCCATTATGGCATCCTTCAATTTGTTGGTTGCTCTGATAATTCAGGTTAATTTCTTATATTAATGCAACAATAAACGAATGTAAATGCCTAAGTATTTGAATGTTTTAATTACTTATGATCTACAGTTCATTGCGGTTGCACCAAGTAACTTGTATGAATGTATCAATAGTTTTGTACAAATTTCCAATAAAAGGTATTTATGGCAAATATTATACGGCCCAGTTGGCGTTGAAAACCAAAATTAATGTGAATGGTTATTGTTGATATGTCGAACAAGCTTGATATTAATTTGTAAAGGTGTATGTTAGTTGGTTGAACGAGAACCTAAATGCAATATTGTTAGAATCCAAATGGTCGGAATATTGTTGAGACAATAATATTTCTGTTTCGACAATCTACCAGACGATAAAGTACTGCCAAGAATTTTGTCCTCAAGATTGACAACTCTCCAAATGTGCCTGAGACATTGCAGAATTACCTTAGTCTCTATTGAACAAAAATATACATACGAGGGTTGTTAAAAAAAGGTGAATATTTTTCTCGCGAAATATTTATTTATTCGTCAATATCTATTTTGTCCACTTCAAAATAATAACCCCCCCAAGATATAATACAGTTATGCTAGCACTTTTTCCAATCCTCGAAGCACTTCTGATATGCGCTTTTTGGTATGACCTTGAGCTTCTCCAGCGATGCGGTCTTTATCTCCTCAATCGTGGCAAAACGCCGTCCATTCATGGATCATTTCAGTTGTGACAACAGAAAAAAGTCGCAGGGGGCAAGTCTGGTGAATACGGTGGCCGAGGCATGATTACAGCGTTGATTTTTTATCCACAAAAGCCACTTCCACTCCATGAAATGTGTGAGCATGTTATCGTGATGTAAAATCCATGAATTGTTTTGCCACAAATCAAATCGTTTTCTTCGTAGTGTTTCACGCAAACGGCGTTTTTCGAAAATTTGTAATTAGTAGATTACCTAAACTGGCTATCGTTTAACGGTGGTACTTCTTCAGTATGATTTGTATAAGTGTGTGCATTGAGTTAGGGCTTGTTACTCTTAAAGTTCGCCCCCGATCTCTATAGCGCTGTTAACGAGCTACCAACGGTGAAAATTTTGAATGTTTGTCGATGGTGGAGGCGCCGGGTACTCAGTTTAATGGCATTCTTAAAACACTAATATAATTCGCGGAAAACTTAGAATTTATCAGTGGGTATTTTTTTTTCCGAAATTTTAAATTATTTATTTTATTTTAATTTATTTTATTATTGGTCAATGGTGGAGGCGCCGGGAAAGGAAATCATTTTCATTGTAATTCGTACACGGTAAAATTTGATTTGAGTTTAGTAATGTAGCGTAATATATTAATATATTGGGGGGGGTGGGGGGGGGGGGGGGTAATATGTATATCGAAGTGGGCCACAGGAAAAAAACGATTGAGAAATACTAGTCTAAACGAGCACATGTAAACTGCAGCGGTTTTTAATTATTAATCTTTAATCCCTAATAATACCCTAACAAATACTGTAAATTGCAGCGATGGTCAACGCGGTAACTGGAGATAATCGACTTTCGACAGAGACGTACGGGAGATAATCCACTTTCGATAGAGACGTACTGGAGATAATCCACTTTCGATAGAGACGTACTGGAGATAATCCACTTTCGATAGAGACGCACTGAAGATAGTCCACTTTCGACAGAGACGTACTGGAGATAGTCCACTATCGACAGACGCGTACTGGAGATAATCCACTTTCGACAGAGACGGACTGGAGAAAATCCACTTTCGATAGAGACGTACTGGAGATAATCCACTTTCGATAGATACGTACTGAACATAATCCACTTTCGATAGAGACGTACTGAAGATAATCCACTTTCGATAGAGACGTACTGGACATAATCCACTTTCGATAGAGATGTACTTGACATAATCCACTTTCGACAGAGACGTACTGGAGATAATCCACTTTCATTAGAGACGGACTGGAGATAATCTACTTTCGACAGAGACGTACTGGAGATAATCCACTTTCGATAGAGATGTACTGGAGATAATCCACTTTCGATAGAGACGTACTGGAGATAATCCACTTTAGAAAGAGACGTACTGGAGATAATGCACTTTCGATAGAGACGTACTAGAGATAATCCACTTTGCGAAAATAGGCACATCTGCTGGAGGCCCTGGAATTGACGGAAGCAAAGGCCAGACCGAACTGATATATACCTCGCTCCTCGCTCCTTCTCAGCTAAATGAAGATTTTAGTAATAGCCATCCGTCTTCGTACATCTTTATTGAAACATTGTTACAGTTTCAAATGGATACTTACGTTAAACTAAACAGTGTTTTACTCGAAAGGTTCCAATCTCCCAAACTTGAAAAAAAAAGAAAATGAATTTCTTAAATGTAAGATTAAAGTTATATGATGCTGAACAAATAACCGGATTACAATTTGTAAAGCAAGTGTGCCATTATTTTGCAAATGAAAATTAGATGCCCCATGTTTGTAAATATTGTCGAGGTAAATAAAAACAGATTATAGTAACATGTTCAAAATATTATTGAATTACCTAAACATCCCCTTATGTGTGTGCTCATGATCCCTACGACTAACAGGTAAGAATCCCAGCCACAGCTTACATGTGTTTTATATGTGTCCTCGGTTCTGAACCACTCGCTGCAATTTACATACAAGGATTACGGAACCCTTGACAATTCGCTGCAATGTACATGCAAAGCTTAAAAAACCCTTGACCATTCGCTGCAATTTACATGCAAGGATTATAAAACCCTTGACCATTCGCTGCAATATACATGCAAGGATTTTAAAACCCTTGGCCATCGCTGCAATTTGCAATCACCCGTCTAAACTACGGGCAAGGTATTTTTAGGTTTCATGTGTACTGCATACATTAACAGTAATCACTTCTTCAGAAATGATGGGCTGGAAGTATTACACACTGCGCACAAATGAAAGCGGATGGATTTGCTAGAAATCTTAGAAATTCGCAAAGCAGTCATTAAAGGAGACAACATTGTGAATGAACAATTGATGTTTGACAATACAAGTTTTTCCACTCCCTACATGGAATGAGCACTGTTGTGACATTGATTTGATGGAAGTAGGCTCCATTTACTGATAAAGCTTTGGTTACTATGAACGACGGGAAGTCAGGAAGTCAGGAAGTCAGTCCCTCAGGGAAGTAAGTAAAATGTTTTCTGTAGCGTTCTTTCTCTGGCATCACTCATTAAAACCTTATAAGCATTTTGATAACGCCCATTCAACTTCTCCGCCAGTAGGAAGGAACAGGCAGCAACTGCAGCCTGTTCAATTGCCATTTCTTGTTTATTTTCATTGGAATTCATTTTACAACTGAACGAATGCAATTTCTTACATTCACATTTTGTTTGAAAAACAGTTTTAGCAACCAAAGCCGTACTGACCTCGACTGGTAAACAATACTTACCTCCCTTAATGCTTAAATAACTATTACTGAATTGTGTTAGTTGTTAAATTTATTTTAATGTGTTTATTATTACCTACCATGTCACTAAGCACTGTTTATGTATATATTGCACTGTTTGAATATTTTAATTTACTTCATACTGTTCTCATACTTGAGAATGGCTGAGAGGTCGAAACAATTGTAGAGTTCTTTTCTATATATACTGTGAAACGTCAACCAAGTGTTTTAATATTCCTATATTATGTGTTCTTTTAGTGGAGAAGCTACAAGCCAAGAGAAGCATCTTGAAATTCAAATTATTTTAGCTGCCCCCTTACTATTACTTTGTTACTTGGCACTGCGGTACCGTATAGTGATAAGTGTCCCACCGTTTGAAAACCTCTAGTTTAATTATTACAAAGTAAAAACTATCATCAATCTCCATTAATCTTTTAATATTAAACCACACATCCGTCTCCAATAAATCCGGGCAATTAACGCCGGCTCCTTGCCACTGTTAATACTCGCGGTTCTTCCACTCCAATTCTCGAACATTTGTTCATTTTTTCGCCGCAGTTCGTTATTCTGGGCCGTAGACGTCCGGCTCTCGCCCCGGCCCTAAAACAAACAAATAAATCATAAATATTATCCCTTTGTAACGACGCTCGCCTCGGAAATCTCATATATCTCAAAGGAGAGCGTGGCGCTTTATTAAAATGACAACGCCGGTGCCCAGATAAATAACGGGGCGCACATTTGACTTGTCACATTTCGATTTATTGCCTGTCCTGTCCACCCACGGCCGTCTCGATGAGCGCCTTGCCCTCCGCCGACCCAATCGATGCCCGAAATTTATATGTGGCCACGTGGGAGTGTAGAACTGTGTGAAAATGGGGAGTCATTTATTAAGACATACGTGTGTTTCGCTATTAGTATACTTTTTCAACTTCAACTTGGCACTAATCCCAGTGTCAAGTTGGTATTAATCATTATCAGTTTGGCGTTAATCAAAACAATAGGCACCGACTTTTAAAAAACCTGAGAGGTGGTCTCCCCTACCCCTCGGAGGGGGAGAAAAGAAAAAATGAGAAATATTTTTATTATAAACCTACTTACCTCCGTAAAGACACAAATCCAAAATTAGTTGAAATAATGCACGTGTTAATAAAAAAACCATTTATAAATTAAATTATGAAAAACAAAGTATAAACACACTTAAATTACATAAACTTCGTAAACTAAGTATTGATTGAAAATGTGTTCCTTCGCACTACACATCTGGATTTACCTGGATATAAATTCATTTACGATGAATTCTAGATTTAAAACTTTGGTATCGCTATTATTTACATTTAATGTTATTACATTATTCAATCTATCTTGAGTCATTGTACTTCTTAGATAAGTTCTTAATATCCGCAAACTGGAGAAGGACCGTTCTGCAACACAAGATGTTACAGGAATTGTTAATAGAATCTTTACAAATTTGAAATACTCATATATTTACGTACTAGCCATGGGTATTTGACGCTTCCAGTCAAATGTGTTTCTATGTGTCTGTTGTGCTAAGTGTGCGATTCGTATCAAATTCGTCGACTTCTGCCGTTTATCGTAGAGTTATCAATCTGGTGGTTATGGTTTAACATCAACAACGGCAAAATATAAAAGTTGTTTCGTCAAATCTAGATTTGAGGCTTACAATTGTTTGGTCAATCAGTTCGTAAAATATTGATCTGTAGTAATCTTCAGCAGTTGAAAATTATGTTTACTAGAACAATTATCGTCAAGTTTTTTGGCAGTTTTCTTTTTCTCGGTAAACATGGTTCGTTTATACCAATATTTAATTTAGATTTATGTTCGAGAACATTGTCCCAAATATCGATAAATACATTTTGGCGAAGCCACGAAAGGATATCTTAAACGGCTTGAATTTTGCTTCTGGCTTCGAAACAGGACAGAAAAGCACCCTGCATCTCTCTATTGAGAATTTCTGTTCTACCAAAAATGAATATTAATAATTTTATGTAATAATATGTTTGAAAATTTAGCATTTTCTCCAGGAATCCGGATGCCTTTGCACCCACAACATTTCTTTCTTCTTGCTTATTTTTCAGGAACGTTATTATAGCTGGGAAATTTTCAAACATCTTAAACATCTTTAAACTTAAAACTCTTACACACAAGCGTGTTGGGAAACATTGGCTATATAGATTTATTGCAATTTTTCAGAATTTAATTGAAAGAAACCCAATAGTGTTGGTGAGTTTCTAATGAAATTGACCATTTCTTTGAAAATAGATAAACAATCTCTAACCTGAGTATTTTTTTTAATGAATCTTTTACTAGCAAATTTAAAGTACAATGCACATACGAAGCACAAGGTTCATCGTCCAAAATTATCTTTTTTACACCTGTTAATTTTCCACTTACATTTGCTGCACCATCATAGAACTGCCCACGACAATTCTGCAGGTTTAAGGAAAATCTGAAAATAACATCTTTAATAATACGATAAAGTATTTCAGAATTAGTTGCTGATGTCGCATACAGGCCCATAAAATATTCAAAAATTTCCAAATTATCTAAAACAAAGGATAATGGGACTTGTTCGGTAACTCAAATATCGGAAGTCTCGTCTACTATAATGGAGTAATATATTTCATTTTTATTGCGATTTATAATCGTATTTTGAACTTTGTCGCTCATTATAGACAATATCTCATTTATAATACATTTAATGAGAAATCCATTTATTCTGAGTACTGCTTAACAATGATTTTAGTTCCGGCACATTCTTTGCCCTTAATCCCTTAATTTTCGAAGTTGGATAAAATTCGAAGTTTTGTCAGTGTGTCCTCTTAATGACATACTTTGCATAGCTAAATATTGAATGGTGGCTATAATTTTTATTAAAGATGTACGTGCATTCTGCATTTCCAGTAATTTTAATTTTGATATTGTGGAAGATATATTTACCATTTCTTTAAAATTGAGACATGCTACAGTAGCCGCCATATGACCATCTGATTTTTCATGTGATTTAAACCGTTCAAGCGCATTATTCCAACTATTAAAACCATTTGTCACAAATGTTTCGATAACCCTTGTGTCTTTTAGTAATGTTTTTGGTAAAGGGACTTTCATCTTATATGCTTATTGTATAGGTATGCAAGAAGGGTATTTATTTTTTTACAAAGCCATATAAATATGATGATCCATTTTAAAAACAAAAATTCAAAAAGTAGGGTCACTATTTAAAATTTTCCAGTTGACCTTGAATTGACCTTGACAGTAAACATCAAGGTCAAGATCAAGGTCGTCTTTAGATGGGGGTAAAAGGGGCTTAGGTACACAACTTTTATTGGGGTCAATTTTCGTTAACGAACATACTTTCGGAGTAACGTGAATTGATTTAAATAGCCTACCCTATATACATATACAGGGTCCTTCATTTCACCTCCCGTCTTCTATCGCTCAGTTACTAATTGAGTTAGAATTTTTATATTTTGCAGACTTTATATGCATTCTGGGGTGTATTTCAGGAAAATATTTTGATTATACCGGGTGTCCCAAAAAAGTGTGACGTCATCATGATGTATATTTTTAGATTGCATGGTATACCTTTTGTTGGTTATTTGGGTGCCCTTTCTGTGTGCCTACATACCCATAAAATTTTGTTGATATCGGTTCTGTGATATTAGCACAAAAAACTAAAAACTGAAAAAAATCAGTTTTTCACGATTCGTAAAGAAAATGAATAAGAGATAAAAATAGTGCTTCGTTAATAAAACCATACAAGGTACTCATTAAATTAGGTCTGACAGTTGCGTTAACCAAGTTTGATTGATATGCATTATACAGAGTGTCCAAAATTTAGTGTCAAACTTTTTAAACCTTAATGCACTTTTTTCTTCTTTTTTTTCTCGGTAATGTCGTCTTAGGCCCAGTTTTATGATCGTAGATCATCCTTGACCATCGTTCAGCTACCTTGAATATAATTATTGCTGATGGAATGGTAACAATAGAAACTGAACTATGATCAAAGATAATCCACCAACGTATAACTTGGCCCTCGAAGTTCCGGCCTACCTAAAAATTATAATAGAAGTACTTGCAATGTCCGGAAGTTACCAGAAGTAGGCTTAACTGCACTCAACTTCAGAATTTTAAATAGGAACCTTGGTCATATGTGGCATCGTTGGATAGCATATAGTTTTTTTGTATTTATCTACTTACTACTAACGTAATATAGCTAACTATTGGGAAAATGATAAAAGAAGAAAGAAGCTAATACAAGAAGACAGAGTACAATCCATCATCGAAAACAAAAATGTTGAAAACAACTAAAAGAGTAAATGTATTACTCTGATTTGCACCAACCAATGAAAAACTCGCAAGAAGACGTAAAAAATGACTTACATCATCATCAAAGACACATAGAAAACCTTCGTCGTCGATTTTTTTGTTGAATGCTCGATAGTATTCGTAGATTTCGAAAAGTCTTTCGACTTCGTAGGACATTGGGCAATAAAGAACTCTCTAACAAATATCCGGATCGAATATAGATACACCAGCGTCATTTCGAACATCTACCAAAATGCTACAACATCAATAAAAATATATAAAAGAACAATAACTATAGCAAAGGGCATAAGACAAGGAGACATCATATCACCAAAATTATGAGCCAAGCATTTGAGGATGTTTTTAAAAATCTTGAATGGGATGAATGTGCTATCATATGGATTAGCGATGAAATCACTTAAGGTACGCGTACGGCATAGCAGTATTTGCAAACAGTAAAGCAGAAATACAGGAGATGTTAAGAGAGTCCGACCACTAAGCCTCATAGATTGGCCTTAAATTAAATATGCAATAACAAAGATATTAACTGATACAGCAGAAGAAGCCGCAGTACAAATAGGAAATAAATCAATGCCAGCGAAATCAGCGAAATAAAAGGAAGAGTTAGGCTTACATGGGTGCCATTCGGAAAATTAAGTTTTATCCCAAAAAATAAGAAGTACCCCCAGCACCTAAAAACAACTTATATATTTCCTATTTTCACTGACACAAGTCTGGACATTTACAAAGGTCAATATGGAATAAATTGCTGCAGCTGAGAGTTATGGAAAGACAAATGGAAAAACAGACGAATAGGAATAGAAATGTCTGGATTCCAGAAAAGACTAAAGTAAAAAATGTAAGAGAGGAAACTGGAAACTGAAATGGAAATTTGTTGGACCCAACATCAGACAAGTATTAGATGAAAGATGGAACAACCTTACCACTGGACACCATGGGAAAATAAGTGACGACGAGGAAGGCCACAAACGCGATGGACAGATGACATAAAGAAACATGAAAAAAAAAGATGCACGTAAACAGCAAGAACTAAAGAAGGATGGAAGACACTTGGGGAGGCCCATGTTCAAAGATAGACGAATATCAAACATACACTTCTGTCTACTGCCAATCCCAGACATGGGTGCGCGCGGTGCTTTAAGGTAGTCCTATTTCTCGGAGGAGCCTTAAATACGTAACTGTGGGCAGTAATTTCTTTGATATATAACCTTAAAACTAACCCATCTAACCTAACTTGGGCATTCACAACAATAATTACGATAATGCGTGAATCTGGCAAGTCGTCGCGCATCAGGGGTGTCTTGAAACCCGAGTCAGAAAGCTGAAAAGAAGAAAGGAAGAGGTTGTATAAAACTCGGGTTGCATAAAAATTAAAATCGAATCAAATATAAATCAAGAGAATCGCTCGTACACCGCTTATGCTTTAATAGCCACTCATTAATGAATATGAACTTTTTACACTTGTATCTTAATTATTAAAAATTATCGTGGTTATTGTTTTCCACGCCACAATTCTATAGCAAACCCTACTTAATGATGATAACGTTTTTATAATGTGATAATCAGATGTAACGTACAAGTTACTGCCAGTGTTTTTTTGATTCGCAATTCACCTGATTGTGGCCTCCATGTATTTATTAGTGTTTTACATGTAGTGATAAACCATATGCAACCAATGGCAACAAATTTAAAGGGATTGACGAGGTTTCAAATATATTTGCCCTTATGCTACTTTGGCCTAGTTATACGATCGTGGATCATCTTTGACCATGGTTCAGTTTCTAAGATACCATTGTATTAACAATTATATCCTGGGTTCCTGGGTAACTGAACCTAGGTAAAGGTGATTCACGATCGCATATGTGGGCCTTAAAATTAGCAGAAATGAATATTCTGAAATATACTACAAATTGTAATTTTAACTGCAATGCTTAGAGAGGATTTTTTTTTAAATTTAGAACATAAAACAATTTGATGAGCTGTTAGTAATTAAATATGATATATCTGCAAGTTTTACAGATTACAAATCCGCATAGTTGGTTCTCACGGTACCATACTAGTCACCGTAGAATGGTGCAAAGCTTAAGATATTAAAGATTGTTTACTTTATTTAATACGTAAAAAAACGTTCATTAGGAACCGAAACGTAAACAGCAAAACTAAATATTTTATTTTTTGGTACTATTATATCCATCTTACCAGATTTTTTCGATTGGCCAATTTTTTATTATTATTTATTATTTGTTATATTAAGTAAACAGTATGTCCCCAGATTGAGTTTACAAGAGCAAATTTGAGCGAAAATGTTAAAAGGAATTGAAATTCCTGCTTGGTCTAAAACTACCATTTCAGTTATTAAAACATTTATTTATTTATTCAGGGTGTTGGCTAAATAAAAAATATTAAATCTAAGTTTCACATTTCATGTCAAATAATTATGACAAATAACATAATTTAAACAATCCCCCACCATTTTCTTCACACAGTTCAAGCCTGGTATGGAACTCCTGAAGACTGCTTCGATTTCTTCAATAGTTATTGATGCAAATGCCTTTCGAAGGCGACTTTTTTTTAAATTTTCAGTCTCATTTTCTGCATTTGAGCAATTGTTTGAATGATTTTATTTTTCGTTAATGCTGTTAAATGTAATTTTAAATCCCTTGACAAATAGTAAATAAATAAGTGTCAAAATAAGATTTCAAAATTTTAATTTTGCCAACACCCTGTATAAATAAATCAAAGATTTAATAACTGTACTGGTAGTTTCAGACCACGCAGGAATTATAATTCCTATAACATTTTTACTTAAAAGAAAAAATTAAAAAAATTATCCCTCTTGTAAACTCAATATGGGGACATACTGTATAAAACAAAACAGAAGGTAATGGCTACTTCCGGTAGAACTGTAAGCGATAGAAGGATGAAAGTTTTCATTGGATGACTTTTTTTTAAATTTTGTTCTATCGGGAACACCATAAACTTTTCATGGATGGTTTCCCTGAGACACCCTATACCGGGTGATTCAAGTTTTATTACCATGGGTTTTTAGGCATTTGAAGTTGCCCAAAAAATATGAAAATTTGGATTTATATAGGTCTGATACTAATCTAGGGAAAGGTAGTTTGACTTTTTCGATATAATTATATAGACGGTTATAAAATTGAAAATAACTCTTTTCGGGAAAAATTCTCTATCGTTATTTTTGCCCTAAACTGTTTTATTTTATTCATAGAACCCATTTATGAAATCAAAAATTAACGAAAATGATTAGATTTTAAATTGAAGCATTTTTTACATTACTGACCAACTCTCCTCGGTATGATTTATGACCGTAATAACTTCTTATAATTCAAAAACTAACTTATTTTAAATTGTATGAATCGGTGATTAATACTTGGTGAAACATCTATAAATTAGTATAAATAAAGCACTTGGTTAAGTTTCACAAAATTTATTAGAAAAAACTCTACAATTGTTTCAGTCTTGCGACCATTATCAAGAGCAAAATAAGACTGAATACAAATTCATCAAATGCGCTATTTATAATCTAATTCCTAGTCTAACATTATTAACACATTAAGGTACATTTACGAAAAGACGTACTTTCAATAATCCCATTGAACACTGGATTATTTTCGAAACAGATCTGGTCATTCACAATGTTCCCCTTGCTTTCTTAATTTCCAGAATTTGCAGGAGGTCCATTTTTCTAAGAAAACAACGGGGAATATTGTGAATGACCAGATCTGTTTCGAAAATAATCCAGTGTTCAATGGGATTATTGAAAGTATGTCTTTCCGCAAATCTGTTGTGTTTATTCACATGTCCACTATTCTTAAATTGGCCTTTATCTGTAAACAACACTTTACGAAAAAAATTGGGATCCACTTGATTCATCTCTTCGGCCCAACGGCAAAAAGTAACACGATTTTCAAAATCTTGCCCGTAAAGTTGTTGGCGCAACTCGATGTGATAATTGTGATATTTATGTTTTGATAAAATACGACTCACACTACTTTGGCTTATTCCGGTCTCATCCCTTATCTTTCGCTTGCTTACTTGAGACATTTTCCATCATATTTAAAACAATAGCTTGATTTACTTCGTGGCTGGTCGATAAATTTGTATAGCTTTTCTTCTTATGATGAAAATTTCCCGTCTCGGTTAACTGTTTAATTAACCTGGCAAAAATGTTACGTGTTGGATGTGGACCGGGAAATCTTTCAGAATAAACTCTAGTAGCTTCCAATGTGTTTCTACCACATTCGCCATAAATTAGCAACATTTCCACTTTTTCATTGAACGAATATTGAAAAGGCATCTTTTAAAAATCACTGTCAAATCACTGTTCAAGATCAAACTCGCTAATGAACTTAATAGTAAGACAACCCGGTTTAAAATATAATAACGATCACCAAATTATTGGAAATAATCTTCTTTAAATGTAATTTTAATAGCCTGCCGATCAAAATAACAATGAGGGATCAAACAAATATTGAGCTTCGGCCCAGAAGAAATCCTTGCGTCGGTATCCACCCAGCAGGCTGAGGGATTGGGTACGGCCCTATCATGAGACCCATAAGATCCGTTATAGGGACTATTACTGGAAGCAGCCGTCATATTTTACTATTTAGTAATAAATCTTACTGTTGCAATATCAAAATTCATTTAATTCAATAATTGGTGCAATTTTTTTGACTTGGATTACACTGGAATGTTTGGAATAGCTATGTTCTGACATAGTAGTAGTATGTTCTGACAAAAACTATATTAATAAAATTACGAATTTTTTGTGAAATAACGTATAAACTACCGGATGATTAAAATTAATATTTTCGTCAGATTGGGCTTCATCAATATCTAAACATGAGTACTTATTTTGGATTTTTTATTTCAATTAGAAGTCGCCATTTTTGGCCTGGTAATAAAACTTGAATCACCCGGTATATAATAAAAAAAAATTATCATTTGTTATTTGTTAGATTAAGTACTAACTGGTATTTTATAATATTTATTTATTTATTTATCCCGACTTGTTTCGGTTTATATCCCTGATGATGGCTTAATTTTAAACCGAAACTAGTCGCGATAAATAACTAAATAAATATTATCAAATTCAAGTACGTACTTAAAATAACAAATAACAAATAATAAATATTTTATATTATATACAGGGTGTCTCACGGAAATCGTCCATTAAAAGTTTATGGGGTTCCCGATGGGGGCAATCTGGGGGCATACCCAAACCGTATCCAATAAAAACGTACTCAATAACGCGTTCCTACGTGTAATACGTAAATGTAGGCACTAGTTTCTTCGCTATATGACTTTTAACGTAACCCAACTAACCTAACTTCAGCATTGACAACAATAATGTACAATAAATATGAGAATGGAAAGGGGCGTGTCGAAGCAATAGACAACTTAAAAAGATACATTGGTGGTTAACCGTTCCTGGTAATACACCATTTGATTGAAATCTTCACTAGGCGCAAAGTTTTCAATCTACCCTCATAAGTACGGCAAAAACTGATCTGCACGCTCAGTCGTTAGTGCATCTTTTTAATTGATTTAATCATTTGTGTCGATTTCATTTAGTGAATGGAAAAAGTATTTTTCGAGATATCATCCCTAACTGATGTAGATTAATGCAGCAATGGTAGCTGTCTACATTGTAGGGCGTTCTCAGCGGTGCTCGTCGCCGGAGTGGTTTGTGCACTCTCGTGATGTTCTCCAATAGATTTTAACCCACTTGTGCACAATTAAACGGATATCTATGCCCATTGAGCTCGGACGTTACTGCGTCATATTAATTGGTGAACCATTTGTGACATCATTTAGGTTGCCAAAGGAGGGCTCTTTGCCATGTTATCACCATCTAATAGAAGATTAATGCAAGGACGACGAGACCTAGGTTGCTGGGCGCTCTCGGCTGTGCTCGTCGCCGGAGTGGTTTATGCATTCTCAGAGGGCTGCCCCTACCCTTGCCATGGGGGTTTCTTCAACCCCTAATGGAAAAGATAGGTGAATAATAGAATAGGGAAAGTATTGACGCGCCATAAACACGGTTGGCGGCGTCCAATAAGAGGCGCCCATCGTGCTGGATGATTGGGCGGCATCGTCAGAGATGCGGGGGCGGGGACTATTGATCTGCAGGGCGGGGCCTCTGCAGCATCCCTGGTCCAGCGAGGACGTGTGCCGGAGTTAGAACGCGCTGCCGAGCCGTCGGCAAGTTCAGTCCCCGCTCTATCGGACACAGTGCGAACTAAGTGGTGCGCGACACGCTGAAGACGACGTCCACGACGCAAATAACCAAGGCGAGTGTAATGAGAAATTAAGTGAGTTGAACGTGAAACATCGGTCATCGCGATTTTTTTCTACCGCAATTAAAGACGTATCTGAATAATTCAGCGGACATTTAATATTTAATAAATTGGCCGGGCGCGCATAAATTCACCGTGTGCTCCCTTATGCATGCGCTCTCGCATTTGAGGTCTTGTTTTAATTAACAGCGATACCATCACTTTTATATTAAAACATAAAACAACGGCAGCTTCCGGTGCCCACGACACGAAAGCCGCACACGATCGAGGAACTTAGGAGCGGCGGAGCGAGTGGAGAGAGCTGAATTCGCCTCTGGTGAGTGTGTATTGTGTGCACGACGTTTCTATCCCTAAAGTACCCATGCTCAAGCTCTATTTGTATACACGTCAATTGGACGGTCGGCTTGTCGGGTGCATAATTTAGTTACGGCCGCCGATCTTCAGATCATCCAAATAAATCGTTCCGCCGCAGAACACGGAACCATGCGCCTCCTTATCGCCCTGGTGATAATCTTCAGGCCCTTGGCGCCGAGGGGGGTACAACTCTTCAGGGGGACCCAAAAGAAGCCTCGGATTTGCATGAAAAGGTGAACAATGAGCCGCGTCGGTATAAGGTCGGGTACCTCTCTTCGGGGTCTCTCACTTGCCGACACCCAGTGGCGGCGCTTAGAAAATATGCAAATGAGTTTTTTTACGGGGTGGTGATGACGCCCCAACGATTGATAGCTCAATACCTGCGTTAAGGAAACATATTTATAACACCGTATAAAATGTGGAGAGAGGTTTGTGTTTTATTGACCCGCCAAGCCGAGGAATTTATGGCAGTATTCTAAACGGTTTAAGGCCTTTGAATTAATTGTCTATTAACATCGTAAGTACCAATTTGAGCGAAATGCGCTGGTCTTAAAACCGATTTATGTTTAATTGTCGCACAATCGCTAAATTACTTCTTAGCCGCATTATTTTATGTGATACATTCAAGAGTTAACCAGAATAATTCAATATACAAAAAGTAAAAATATTTAGCCGCTCGCTACGAACTAAAATTATCTTAGATGGTTCATAAAAAAATTCTGTGGGATGACATTCTCCAATTATTGGCAATAATTTTCTCAAAATTTTATGAACAACTTTTCCTTCTACTTCAAAGTTCCTTGAAAGTTAAATTATCATTTTGTAAATTAACCTTCACTATTACTACTATTGTTTATACATATATAAGTATAACATATACAGGGTGTCCCAACTAAAATTTGCATCATTAAACGCCACTCTGTTTCGATTCTTTCACGGAGTTCTTGAAGTGATTTTGGTTGTGTAGCAAAAACATTTCAAATGACCCGTCAGAAAAATGGCGTCAAATCAGATAACGTTGCGGCCAGCTTAATGCCAATTCAATAGGACCTCTTCCACCTATCCATTGTCTGAAAATTAATATTCAAGAAATTTCGAATTCATTATAGTGAGGAAGTGCTACATCTTTTTGAAAAATAAAACAGTTGTCTACCTAGAAGATTTTCGTCTTCTTCCAATGCATGGATGATTAATTTGTATATGTAATCTTCTAAGATATGTAAGTAATAATCACCGTTCAAATTCCCGTCAACAAAATTTTGTCCGATAATGGGATTGCCAAGAATTCCTGCACAAACGTTAATTTTTTTAGCCCTTGTTTATGAGTTTCATAGAAAATGTGAGGGTTTCTGTCACGCCTGTCACTTCAATAGGACCTCTTCCACCTAACCATTGTCGAAAAATAGCAATTAAGAAATTTCGCGTTCATATTTTTTTTGTGGTGTCTTGGAGTCCCGCCTCCAAGCCATTGGACTTGGCTACGAGCTCCCAACCCTGGCATTAGTTACGAGCCTAGAGCCAGTTCAATGATGTCAGGATTATATATTTCCGAGTTCATTATAGTGAAGAAATGCTACATATTTTTGAAAAAAACAGTTGTCTTCCTTTGATTTTCATCTTCATACAATGCTTGGGTGATTAATGGGTAAATGTAATCTTCTTAGATATGTAAGTAACAATCACCGTTCAAATTCCCGTCAATAAAAATTGGTCCGATAATGCAATTGCCAAGAATTCCTGCCCAAACGTTTAATTTTTGTAGCCTTTGTTTATGAGTTTCATAGAAAACGTGAGGGTTTCTGTCACGCCTGTCAATTCAATAGGACCTCTTCCAAATATCTATTATCGGAAAATTAACATTCAAGAAATTTCGAGTGCATTATAGTGAGGAAATGCTACATTTTTTGAAGAAAAAAAACAGTTGTATTCCTTTAATTTTCGTCTTCTTACAATGCTTGGGTGATTAATGGGTAAATGTAATCTTCTTAGATATGTAACTAACAATCACCGTTCAAATTGCTGTCAATAAAAATTGGTTCAATAATGCGATTGCCAAGAATTCCTGCTCAATTATTTTTTTTAGCGTTTGTTTATCAGTTTCATAGAAAAGGCGAGGGTTTCTATCATGCCTGTCAATTCAATAGGACTTCTTCCACCTATCCATTGTCTAAAATTAACATTCAAGAAATTTCGAGTTTATTGTAGTGAGGAAATGCTACATCGTTTTGAAAAAAAAAACAGTTGTCTTCCTTTGATTTTCGTCTTACAATGCTTGGGCGATTAATGGGTAAATGTAATCTTCTTAGATATGTAAGTAACATTCACCGTTCAAATTCCCGTCAATAAAAATTGGTCCGATAATGCGATTGCCAAGAATTCCTGCCCAAACGTTTAAATTTTTTAGCCTTTGTTTATGAGTTTCATAGAAGATGTGAGGGTTTCTATCACGCCTGTCAATTCAATAGGACTTTTTCCACCTATCCATTGTCGAAAATTAACATTCAAGATATTTCAAGTTCATTATAGTGAGGAAATGCTACATCTTTTGAAACAAAAAAGTTGTCTTCCTTTGATTTTCGTCTTCCTACAATGCCTGAGTAATTAATGGGTAACTGTAATCTTCTAAGATATGTAAGTAACATTCACCGTTCAAATTCCCGTCCCTAAAAATTGGTCCGATAATGCGATTGCCAAGAATTCCTGCCGAAACGTTTATTTTATTTAGCCTTTGTATATGAGTTTCATAGAAAAGGCGAGGGTTTCTATCACGCCTGTCAATGCAGCAGGACTTCTTCCACCTATCCATTGTCGAAAATTAACATTCAAGAAATTTCGAGTTCATTATAGTGAGAAAGTGTTACATCTTTTTGAAAAATCAGTTGTCTTCCTAGAAGATTTTCGTCTTGTTCCAATGCTTGGATAATTAATGGGTAACTTAAATATTCTAATATATCTAAGAAACAATTACCGTTCAAATTCCCGCCAATAAAAATTGGTCCGATAATGCGTTTGCCAAGAATTGCTGCCCAGACCTTATTTTTTAGCCTTTGTTTATGAGTTTCATAGAAAAGGTGGGGGTTTCTGTCACACCTGTCAATTCAATAGGATCTCTTCCATCTATCCATTGTCGGAAAATTAACATTCAAGAAATTTCCAATTCATTATAGTGAGGAAGCGCTACATCTTAAAAAAAACAGTTGTCTTCCTTTGATTTTCGTCTTCTTACAATGCTTGGGTGATTAATGGGTAAATGTAATCTTCTTAGATATTTAAGTAACATTAACCGTTCAAATTCCCGTCAATAAAAATTGGTCTGATAATGCGATTGCCAAGAATTCCAGCCAAAACGTTTAATTTTTTTATCAATTTGTATGTGAATTTCATAGAATAGGTGAGGGTTTCTGTCACGCCAATAACGTCAATTATGCCTATTCACCTCGTCATTTAACATACATGTGCTTTTCTCAAAAACAAAATTGTTGCAATAAAGTTTTAGTTCATTATTCAAACGCTCAGTAAAATGCTCACAAACTTGTAAACGTTGGTATGAATCATCCTATGAATTACCCTCGTTCAGTGTTTGTATAAGTCTTATTTTGTATGTATGATACTTATGGATTTTGAAGATCCTATATATACTACTTTTTGACACGCCATATACTTGAGGCATTTTTCTCAAAGATTGTCTATTTTCTAATAAAACATGCGCAATAACGCGATATAGCTTCATATTTGATAGGACACTCGCGGTCATAGTTTTTGTTGGCTACAGAGCTTATTCTTCAAATTTTTTGACCAAATGTATCACATACTCTCCATTCACGATGTTTTTGAGTCAAGGTAGCCTATAAATATCTAGTAATTTTGCTGGTAGTGTTTCGCAAATAACTTAATTCCCCAATGGAACTCGTAATATTTTTTATAGGTTATGTTGTTTTCAATTTGAGGTTATATTTTTTATATAACATTGTTGCAAGATGTAAATTTTAAATTATTAGAGATGAAAATGCAACGGCAGGAAATTATAAATCTGAAAATGAGGTAGGAAGCAAATGTCAAATAGACATCGACAATTGGGTTTGAGAAAACCCAACTAACTCGGCTGCAAAAAGGTCGTGAATGTATAATTCTGCCTATTTACATGATGATATAAGTTTGGTTAAATATTCGATCAGCAGTTGTGCACAAGTATTTTTGTGATAATATAGTTTCACCAAGTAAATTCTCTGATTTGTACTGTACACCATTTATAATATAATGTTATTGCCAACTAATGCTGTTGGAGTTCATTGGAGAACTTTTCTTGGAATACTCTGTATATACTTTACTACTATGTATTTATTTAATAATTAATGTTGTGGTTAACGAAAATTGGTTGTGTAGGGTTCGTGGTGGCTTCAAAGAGTTTAGTAGTTTGGTTCAATGAGGTACAACAAATACGGGTTAATGGAGGTCAAACACTTTTAGTGAAACCATGTAACTATAACAAAAATAAATAAACAAATTATCAAACTCAAATTCAACACTATAACAATATACAAAAAGAGTCCTATATGAAATCTAAACTAATATGAACTAATAACAAACGAACGCTAACCTAATCAAAACACAAATCTAACCAATCAACGCAATGCATCGCAATTTTAATTAAAGTTCGGTTTATACCTTTGTGATCACAAAATTTCGATGGTCTTAGATTTCGTCCAGTCGCTGGAGTCTGCAATTCCTCCTTTTGGTTGGTGTCGCTATGTCCTTACAACTGTGGTTCCACTCTTGGGTTCCGCTCTGCAAAGTGCTGCCCTCTGCTAATGAATTGCTGCCGCGTGTTACTTTTTCCTACCGTCTGATGAATTTCGCTTTCACGCTTCTATACACTGTGTATCAGCCAAATGGAATAAATTCGATAATAAATAAATGGGGGCGTGTTCGAAAATACGCTCGGACACGTCGATTGTTATTTTTAGTTGCGCATTTTTTTCAACAAAAACTTTTTATACAGGGTGTGTCATGTGACCGTGGCCAAAACCAACTTTCTTATTTTAAATACAACATCTGGTATATTATTCAATTTTTGGATTCTTCTGAAAATTCTAGACATATTTCATGTACAGTTACACGGATTTCTTTTGACAGTGCCCGTGCGAGAAGGATTTTTCTTTTCCGATATGCTCAGCTCTCTCGGGGGTAAGTACTGTTTGTACGTATTTCACTTCTGAAATTGTTCTTCATCAGTGACGACCATGCCACCGCTGGCACGGTCTGCACCGTGGAGAGATAGCAGGTATAAAATGTTGCCGGCTTATTTTGCGGAAGAAATACCTTAATTCAGCCTGGACTCTGTACGGCTCATTTTGCGATAGAAAGATGTAAATTCTGCCTTCACCTTGTACGGTCATTATTTTAATTGTAATTAGTATTAAATTACCCAATAAATATTTTAAATCGTTTTTTTAAAACAATTTTATTTAATAAGAATAAATAACTTACATATTTATCAATCTTGAATTGTCGTCATATTTATGCATATACAAAATTAAACCTGTATCTGGGTTCGATACTTGATTTCTCCCAACTAAAATTATTGTATGAACATATTTGAACTTACGAAGTTTATAATTTTCTTTTAATTAGATTATAATAATATAACGTCAATTAGAACATATATCATCCTCTTTCTACGATTTTGTGTTAATATTGTCAAAAAGTATTGCCTAAGTAAATGAAAACTATTTTAAGTTGAACTAATTATAAATGTTTGAGCATCAATATTATATTGCAACATTGCAGAGAATTAAAAATATAAAATATATTTAAGCTGGATAGTTAATTTCCTGTGACGTAATAATAAATAATTTAAAATTTTCAGAGAATATATCTTGTATATCGAATAATATTTAATTTAATCAAAATAAATATCAATTAAAGATTATTTATTTATCTATTATTAATAAATAAGTAAAAAGGTTGCTGGTTACTTTGTTAGTATCACTTATAAAATTAAATTTCACCATTAAAATAATTATAATTAATTGTAACAATTATAAATAATAATAATTTCGTCGCTGTTTTCTTTTGTATTTCATAATAAAAATGTCTATTAAATTACTGTCATAATCATTATTATTGGCGATAAACTTAATAGTAATACTGAATAACATACTACTTTTTTACCACACAAAGTGTATGGTAAAAATATAGTAGTATTTTATTTAGTGTTTATCTTGATTTTCACGTAGTAGAGGTCCCAACTAGAATAGGTGCATAAAAAATAGAACTAAATACAAATCCAAGAAAGTATTTAATAATTATAATAAACTCGTATAATATACAATATAATACGCAATATACAATAATATATAAATTAATACCTAATATACAATGTAATATGTAATATACAATATAATTATAATACATAAATTAAAATATTATATATATATATATTATATATAAGAATTATTTACAAAAAAAAAGATTTTGAATTTAAATATACATAGTGTCCGCCAGAAAGTTGACATATGAAAAAATATTTTAATATTAACATCGTAGAAAATTTTATTGTTTCAATAAGTTTCTGCATTATTTCAAACTCGGTAAACAATCATCGAAGTAAAATTTTCTGCTTGCATCCATAAATAGTAACGGTTTGAGAGTAAAATATCCTTGTTTTTTAAGATATGTGAAAATGTTATTTGGAAAAGTTACTTAAAATTGCCAGAAAGTTCAAAATACCAAATTAGAACCACCTACGGGGAATATATTTTCTTTTGCCTTTTCTGGTTTGAAGATGAGCTTTGTCATTTTCAATGTCAGTTTCACCTAATATAATCAAAATATCTGAATATTTTGACTGAGAATTTATCAACTGAAAATGGCTCCAGTTGTGAGTTTACAACAAACGGCCAATGTTTTTACCAGAAAAGGCCTTCTATCAGTTCTAAGTATCTTTTCCCCAAATAATATTTTCACATATTTAAAAAAAAAACAAGACTGGCTTACTTTTAAACTGTTTTACTATTTTTGCTTATACCTGGTATGCGCCAGCAGATAATTTAACTTCGATGATTAATTGTGTTGGAAATAATGCAGAAATTTTAGAAAAAACTTTCTGGGGGACACTGATAACTGTAAATGTTTACTACCCTATAAAAGTATTTAAAAAGATGGAAAAACCCAGAATAATTTCACGATGATAATAGAGATGTGAATGACTATTATATATTATTGTAACTATTTTAATCCACAATTATTGGTAAAACCCATTGGTCTTTCAAGAAATGGACTACAGTAAACTTACACGATCAACTTAATTATTTCCCAGCTACATTTTTCTGATATACAACATATACACGAATCACATAGTTTTGTTGAGTATAATTAAACAAATTATTAATTATTATTCACTGTTACATTAAACAATTCAAAGACATTTAGTTAGTTGAGAACAGACCTATTTTATTTCTTATTTTTCTTCGAAATATTACAAAAGTTGATTGACAGTTAATTATTATGTATGACAATTTAATTGTTCTTTTTAAATGATATAAATTATCTAGGAAAGTTTTACGCGTCTTTCTTGAATTTTTGTAACTTAATCAGGTATTTTATTTATATAAATTAATTAATTAATAATACATATCATTGTAATATAATATTCATGCTTAAAAATTTATAATCAGTTCAACTTGAAATAGTTTTCATTTACTTAGGCAATAACTTTTGTCAATATTAACACCAAATCGTAGAAAGAGGATGCTATATGTTCTAATTGACGTTATATTATTATAATCTAATTAAAAGAAAATTATAAACTTCGTAAGTTCAAATATGTTCATACAATAATTTTAGTTGGGAGAAATCAAGTATCGAACCCAGATACAGGTTTAATTTTGTATATCCATAAATATGACGACAATTCAAGATTGATAAATATATAAGTTATTTATTCTTATTAAATAAAATTGTTTTAAAAAAACGATTTAAAATATTTATTGGGTAATTTAATACTAATTACAATTAAAATAATGACCGTACAAGGTGAAGGCAGAATTTACATCTTTCTATCGCAAAATGAGCCGTACAGAGTCCAGGCTGAATTAAGGTATTTCTTCCGCAAAATAAGCCGGCAACATTTTATACCTGCTATCTCTCCACGGTGCAGACCGTGCCAGCGGTGGCATGGTCGTCACTGATGAAGAACAATTTCAGAAGCGAAATACGTACAAACAGTACTTACCCCCGAGAGAGCTGAGCATATCGGAAAAGAAAAATCCTTCTCGCACGGGCACTGTCAAAAGAAATCCGTGTAACTGTACAATGTCCTATACCTATCTTCAACTGTTTCGGAAATATTAAGTGTTTTCAGATTTATTGCAAAAATTAACATTAAAAAAAGAAAATTATTTGATTACAGAAATTCGTTACAACACACTCAAAAACTAATAAGTAATACTGTTTATTTCTTGATAATGTAAAAAACAAAAAAAAAACAATAAATTTCAATGGAGGAGATGTTCAAAATGCTCGCCGTGAACGTCTTGGCAACATCCTAATCTTAAATAGAAATTTCTTCAAACGTTACTCAACATCTCAGGCGTGACCGATCTAATCGCAAGCATTATTCGTCTTAATATACACACTTAATATTTCCGAAACAGTTGAAGATAGGTATAGGATATTGTACATGAAATATGTCTAGAATTTTCTGAAGAATCCAAAAATTGAATAATATACCAGGTGTTGCGTTTAAAATAAGAAAGTTGGTATAGGCCACGGTCACATGACACACCCTGTATAAAAAGTTTTTGTTGAAAAAGATGCGCAAATAAAAATAACAATCGACGTGTCCGAGCGTTTTCTCGAACACGCTCCCATTTATTTATTATTGAATTTATTCCATTTGGCTGATACACCCTGTATATTAATGCCAGCCATCTAGTAAGTCTGAATTACAATTGAAGTTTGGTCGGACGCTCACAAGATGGCGTCTATTCGTTTGTTTTGTTTTATTTCCGCGTCCCTCGGACTACGGAGTGATACGTATCTGCTCATGACTGTCAACCGACTGGCTTAGAATGGTTCGTCGGTTCTATAGTCCATGTCAAATGAGTTGTCACTTTTGCAGAAAAATTGTGCGCAGCCTTCTCTTTTGTGAACTTCCTGGCGGGCAGTACTCGCGCGGGCAAGCAAGAAAAACGCCTTAAACTATAATGTGATTTAAGGCGAGGGGTGGTAAAGCAGCAAATCGATGCCTATTACAATTTAATGAAAATAAGCTCAGTGGAATGGGGATGAAAGTACTCACGGGCTAGCTGGGCCGCATGTGACCTAATAGCGCCTTTACTGCTCATGCCATAAAGCTCATAATAGTTCAAATACCCTCCTTGCCTGGATTTAAAAAAGGGTCGGTCGCATTTTACTGCAAAAGTGACAACTCATTTGACATGGACTATATTTATATATTCCTTCGCATATCGATGCTGTTCGGTCTGCTGTTATTAGGCGATGTTTCCGCAGCGGTGTAACTTATTAGGAACGCTGCGGGCAACAAATGCTCCTCGATTTAGTTCGTTTAAATTCCATGACGACTGTCAATTATCCAGGATTTATTATTTAAATCCCGCAATTCCGTTTTCACCTTCGTCTCAGCACCCGTTCAGTATGATTTTCAGAATCCCTGATTTTTTCCCGTTCTCCCGATATGTGATTTATTGCCGTACGTGGCCGCGACATTTCACACTTAATTTCTCAATATTTACCTCACGCAAAATCAGCGTATATTGTGTTTCCTACCTTACCATATTTACAAAACTAACTCTCTAACTGAATACCTATCATGAAAATTACCTAATCTAATTTAAATAACTTAAATCTAGTATTAAAATATCATTACAAATATTTCAATACATATATAATATATATACAGGGTGTTTCTGAAAAAGCTACCCACTTTTTCCACAGAGCTTACTAGAGGGCGTCTAAAACATCTTCGTTTTAGAAAGATACAAACTAATTGACAACACTCTATTTTAAAAGTGTTCCTACAAGTAAAATCGTAAAGTAAAATCCTAAACATAAATACTCTGAAACGAGTGAATACAGTTAAACTGTTTTATTTAGTAAAAGGCGAACATAGTATAAATTTTAGCGACAAAATGCTGTTGCTTAAGTACAGTAGAGGTGGAGATGGATTATTATACTGTGTAATTACAAAGATGAGTAAGTGTAATGATACACCTTTGTAAAAGATACCTTGCTACTACCTTGGCGGACTGTACCTAAGAAGTACACAGTTGACAGTAAAATAAGTAATGAAATGAAAAAGATATAGTCAATTTGGAATGTTTACTAGTTCAGTTATGGCAACGGCAGGTTATACTTACAAATTACTGATCGTAATGATACTGATCGTACTGATCTAAGTGATTACTTACTGATCAGTTGATGATCGGTAAGTAAAATTTGGATATATCAATTTCATTATTCAAGAAGATTGTCGCCATAAGCATGAATTATCCCACAAACTTCCTGAAGATTGAGTTGTTTCACTTCTTCGCACAAAAGGGCATCACTTTTCAGTGCTGTTTTCGTACTTTTTCTCAACAAGCTAGCTCGACTTCTGTGGTATATTAATAGATCATCCTACGTTTCACTCATCTTCAATCTGAATCGTCGCTTTCCTGCATCGTTTGGGAGAACATCTGATTTTTTTTTGAGGCAACTGATCTTGGCAACAAAAGCTTTCAAATATTTCTAGAAACATAATTTCTATATTGGATGGATCATGCAAAAAACGTTGTAAGCATTGCGATCAGTTGGCGATGTCGACTTCATCTCGATCTCCAAACTCGTCCTCAACCTGTAAGAACCACTTATTGGCATAAATACTTAATGTATAATTATATTCAGATGCAGCTAGTACAGCTTGGGTGTACCAATAACATTGGAGTTTCTGAATTTATCTATTTAGAATATTAATTAATATATTATACTGTAATATTTATAACTCTGATTTCACTATTATTCACTATTATTGTTTCACTTTACTTCACACTATTATTTAACAATCAGTAGTGCACCGTGTGCTACCAGATCGTGCTCCATGGATTTGGGCATCATGTTTAGGTGGTTGCTATGACAACAAGACAACAATGTCTCTTCAATGCTTTATTCATTATAGGGACTACCGGTGAAAGCTTTGCTGATGTGCTGTACTTGCAATTCGTGGTTTTCAGTTGAGACTAAATATTACTATTTTGTAAGATTTAATCTGATCCGCCTTCTAAAATAGTTGCCCAGCCCCGATCCTGTATCGTATCGTTAATCCTGGTCACTCGGCGCAAATTTCGATAGGGATTAACCCTTAAATGTATCTCTACTTCGGTACAGTGTATTCCGCTTAATTGGGACATACGGGGACTAGGTATTTTGGCCCAATTAAGCGTCTGCCCCCATTAATTGGATTTTACATAAAATTGAACAATGAGTATTTTTTTTAATTTTCGTGTTAAACGTATGCGTTTGTGAGAAAATAATATAAACTTCGAAGAAAAAAATATATATCCTAATGTAAAATATTTAAAAAAATATATAAAAAATATAGTCAAATATTCTTGAAAATTATCAATAGGTACTTGTATGTCTTCATGTTCTCATTGCTTAAAATTTATGGAACTACAACAGCAACTCAATTCTCTCTAGTGTTGATTTTTATAACTTTCCTACGGTCAGTAACAAACCGCATTACTTGCAAAAGGGAAATTTTTGTACTAATCTTTCAGCATATGGAATTTATTGAATTTTCATCAATGGATTCTAGTTGTTTTTAACCAATGTTTCCGTTTTACTGTCCCAATTAAGCAGTATATTACCCCAATAACACGAAGTATTTTACTGTTAGTTCCTTAATTTGGTTTCCGTTCCTTGAGATTTTGCCCAAATAGGCTGCTGCCCCGATTAACCGTCGCCCCAATTAAGCGGAATCGACTGTATAAGTACCGCCTTTCAGATGCAGGTAATATTTCGACGTAAATTTCAATCGAGCGCTTTTCATATCACCTAGTCATATCATAAATAATGTCAAGGAGTATGTACAAATAGAATGCATATCGAATTTATCCAGAATAGAAAGTTTTAAAGAATTAATTATGAGGCTTATATTCGAAGGATAGAAGATGGCTAGATAAGATGAAGAGATAACAAGACTGAATGAGGTATGAGGTAGGATACTAGTGAAAATGTAATGTTGGTGCTCCCATTGTTACTATTATTACTTTACATTTAAGAGTTCGAATATGCAACGAACTTATTCGTAAGTAGTTAATTGGTATATTTGGCACCTTTATCTATTATTTTGTTATAATGATATAATATTATTAGAAATAATTGATACGATTATTAAATTTTAATAAGTAGTTAATTGGTATATTTGGCATCTTTATCTATTATTTTGTTGCAATGATATAATATTAAAAGTAATAATTAATACGATTATTATATTTTATCGTTGATAATGTGGACTAATGACATGCTTAGACGTAATTAAACCCAACATTTTGCATAAAAACATACTTTGTTGTATGTACTATGTAAATTGCTTCTTATAGCCACCGATTCACAGCTGCTGCCGCTATTAGCATAATTTATTATGAGTAAACAATTAGAGGAGCTAATTTATGTGATTTAATTTTGGGTTATTAAAGCCAATATTGCGGGAAATAATATACGTGCCATCCAAATTTCTGTACGTTAATCTTGACTTTATTAATTAAAATTAACAAACTAAAACGCATATGCCATCTATAAAATTGATAATTAAATAATAAAAAATAAATATAGTATAAGTTATGTTAATGTAAGGGACTATATGATATTTATATTTAATTGTTTATGTGACAGTTTAATAATTGGGTAGAGGAAGACGGTGGTGTTTAGTTAAGGCTTCATCAAATCAATACTCGTAGGTTCAATTAATTTAATATTAATAGTTATGTATGCATTAAGGGAATTAACGAAGAAATTAATCCCGAAGTCGTAAGTTATGCCTGAGCGACCGTCAGGGAGCGTAAGGGTAGGCATATTCGGCTGAGGGATTAAGGAGGTTTATTCCCGAATTGCGCACAATTTTTTTCTCCCAACCGTTAAGTTTACATATAAATTTCGAATTTTAATTTAACACAATTTAACACACACAGCCTACACCTTGCACCCATTACCTGAAGTAACATCGAAACCTCCAAGATATCAGATGATTCCTATAAGTAAATATTGTGAATATTGTGAAATTTGTGGATCCACCACAGTCTTGCTGTACCCAATTATTAAACTGTCATATAAACCATTAAATATAAATGTCACAAAATCCCTTACATTAACATAAATTATACTATATTTATTTTTTATTATTTAATTATCAATATTCATCTAATGTTACTGTTAATATTACAAAATAATTAAATAAACTACATGTGGTTCACTTTATTCCCTAGGGAAACTGGATATTTTATTCCCTCCGGGATTAAAGTAGTGTAGTACGTGTCAACTGTCAGATATATAACGTTTCTGTTTATTCCTGGTTATTCAAAATACGATCATTTTATAATACACACACCGGCGGAGCTAAATTCGAGTTTTGTATGTCCGTGAAACTTTTTTTTCAACAGTTTCATCGGAATCTCTTAATACGAAGTTAAGCTAACTAATTGAAATTCCTCCTGCAAGGCTGTGTGCATATGTGAAGCCTGTTATAGAAATAAAACATAAAAATGGTGTTTTTGCAATAGAAGGATTATACTCTTTGACTTGTTTTAATCAAATATTTAATGAACCAACAAAAATACACGATAATTTTTTTCAATGACGTTTGTTGCTCCCACGAACCCGTATGTCTGCAGTCACCCATCTTTCCGTACTTCTGATGACTCAGTCAATCGTATCTTGAGACAAATTGTCAAATTGTCCCATTCTTCAAATTAAGCAGCTTTCACTTCTTCTGTGTTTTCTACAATAGGAATTCTTGATCTAAATTGTCTGCTTAGCATGTCCCAGACAAGTTCATTCAGATTAAGGTCCGGGGAACATGATGGCAAATTCATTTTCGTTATACCAACTTAGTAGTAAAAGGCTATTACATAGCGAGCGACGTGCGAATGAAATTTTCCTCGATATGTGAAGCAAAAAGTACCACATGGTCTTGCAGAATATCCCTAATGTACCTATCCGCATTTCAAGCGCCGTCTTTAATCACCGCCAACTCTGTGTCACCAACATGTGCCCCCCCACACAATAACTGAGCCTCCACCAGAAGAGACAGAAGAAGTAAAATTAAATTGTGCATTTTGTTCTCCTTGACGTAGATAAAATCTTTCCCTGCCGTCAATCAAATTTTATTCATGATCATAATTGCAATTCTGGTATTCTCAAAGCAAAATTTTGTCGCGCTACTAGAAATCGCCTTTGAAGTTTTTTGGCTTTTATTGGCACATATGACTTCAAACCAACTTCTTTTAGTCTTCCTCTGACTAAACGCTCATTAGGTTCCATCATTCCATTGACGGTTCCACGACCTTTTTTTAGGACGTTTCTCGTTTTCATTGCCGGTTGTCATCTGTTTCAGAGTGTTTGTAATGCTACGGTCATCTATGGGCAATGGTTGAGCGTTTTTTGCCCTAACCTCGTCTTCTCACATACAATCCAGTCTACCTCGTCTACGATGGATCGTCGATTTTGATTTGCCAAACATTTGTGCAACCTCCCTGTAAGTTCTATCATTTTTGATCATTGCCAGGAACCGTCCTTTGGATTTGAAAAAAGTAAATGAAGATTTTTTTTTTAATTTTTAAAAAGTAGCTCCTTTAGCCCTCGGGCCCCCCGGCATACGCCCTGTTGATCTGCCTTAGGAACGCTACTGATCATCGCCATAGCCCAAACGATATTAATCGGTGCCAAATCACTAATTGTGTACTGGTTTGCAAACATATTGTTAATTTGTAAAACAAAAAGAAACCCAAATTTATATGATTAAATTTTTCGTGTTTTTTGACTTCATAAAAAAATAACTTTTATCTAGAAAAAATACACTTTACCCAACACAGCTTAGCAAGATGTCAACATGTAATTACAAGTTGCAAGTTTTGACCAATTAAAAAAAATGATAATTGGGAGTTGGAAATTGGACGGTGCTGTCAAGATCTATGGTCGATCCAATTTCGAGACGAAGCTTATATAAACACTAATACATGTGTGGCTGGCATATCAACACTTATTCACAAGCATACGATTGGTCGCGCCTCAGGCTCCAGTCTGTCCGGACTAAGGATATTTTGTTACTGAGATCGCTACCCTAGTGTTGAATTCGAGTTGTGTAGAATCGGCCCTGTAAATTGTCGCTGTTCACGTGAACATATTTATATTACCTTCGTCTCGAAATTGGACAGAGTATGGCAGGTAATAAAAATAATTAATGAATTAAATTAAATTTTGTATTCGTTCCTTTAAATTTACTAGTGTGTGTATTATAACAGTTGTTCCTATTTTTATATACTGTTATTAAAGTCTCCTAAACTTCAAAAGGTATCTCCCTAACATGACAATTAGTGGAACTAAGATAACAATTGCTGATTGTTCTGTATTGACAGGAATAGATCAAAACCAGTTTCAATTACCTTATTAAGGTATGTAAAACCTCAATATATTATTACTAATACGGAATGTCATTGGAATTAGCAATAATTTTATAAATTTAGGCGGTGCAAATCATTTTCCTAGTTTTTCACCCATAACTCGCATATCAAATAATGTTTTAAGTTAGGCAACTTAATGATCTCATTTTTATTAATTTTAAAAGTAAAGTTAATTCATTAAAAAAGTACAAAATTATCACAAACATATTTTACGCAGAGCTAATCCTAAACTCTACCAGTGTTATTTATAATAATTTAAGCCCGGTTTAACGGTGGTTTAATCTTAGTAACCTTGGTAACCCTTTGTAAAACATCGCTAAACCACGGTTTAAATTTTTATGGCTAACGCTGTACTATTTTTTAAGCAAACATAAGTTTGCAAAACTTAAATTCACGGATAATTTTGCATTTAAATAAATATTTCATCGCCATATATTCAAATTGATCAACATATTTTCGTTTGTTTTCTTTTGAAGATAATATAACGCAATAAATCTGTTGCTATAACCATAAATGTTTCTTCAGATTAATAAAACACTTTTATAATTCATAAACATTTCGTCTCACTCATTTTAGATTTAATAAAAATATCCTCGGTATCGTCAATATCAGTAAAAATTAATTATAGTGTGCCCCAGTAGGAGCTACCAGATTTTAATTACTCGCCATTTCTTGTGTTTTGTTTTTGACATTAGATACTTCAAATGTGTCAAAAAAAGTCTGAGGAAGAATTCACTAAATGAATGGCGTATTACACCGTTGTATGAGTGATAATTCCTGATATATTTTATGAATCACAAAGATCATTAATCGCAATCATTAAACACAAAGAATGGTTAGCGTTACCGTTACATGGTAAGTGAGTTTTTACGGCCTAAAATGGGAGGGGTTGATCTCCAAGACGTTACTTATAAGACAATAAACCGGGTGTACATTTCAAAATTTGCCAGTCTCAAAACTTTTGAATGCAAGCTAATTTGATAAAACAAAAAAACACGGCGATTGATTTTTGGAGGGGGAAGTTTAACAACAACGCCAAATAAATTTTAAGTGTCACCCTCCCCTCCCTACCCATCCCCACTTTGAAATTTCAAATGTCACCCCCCACCTTGCGATACCTCATTTTAAAGCTGAAAAAAACCTAATCTAGTGACGCAGTAAGGAAAGATTTTTATCGATTCGTTATGGAAGAAAAAATAACTAAGAAAAATTCAAAAACAATTTATATGGAACAAATTTAAGTTATTTTCAATGAATCAAAAAAACAAGTCGAACAGTTTTCGAGGCAGTTATTGTGTTTAGAGCTACTATGCTGTTTACAGCATACACAAGTCAAAGTAGGTACATAGTTTGTAAAGTATGTTAGTGAAGAAAAATGTCACAGTTTTCACATCTGGAAACACTAATATAGTTACATACGAAACTATTTTAACATAAAACAGTAGATAAACACACATACAGTACATTACATAAATATCAAAAAAACAGAAAATAATGCAATGTCTAGATCGAGCAGTCTCTTGGACAACACTCAGTATAGTTACCACAGTTAGTACAGGTATCACAGTTGTCTAATCACAGCATAAGATCATAGTAGGTCGATAAAATCATTACTTAAATAGTCGGAATAGCTATAGAACGCTTTGCTTAGAAGGTATTGCTTGATTTTACCTTTAAACTGATTTGATGGTAGATCTCATATACTCTGAGGGAACAATGTGCAACTTATCACTCAGTCAACGAAATACGCGCTCCTTTAGTGACTCGGTTTCTGAGAGCGTTATCTCTGCCAGATGAGATATTGATTGGCCACCAATGTCGTGTGATTTAAGACCCTTGGACTTCTTCCTTTGAGGATCTGTGAAGTAAAAGGTGTACATGAGTAATCCACAGAAAATTCTGGAACTAAAGGAGAACATCCAAAGAGTTATTGCTGAAGTACAGCCAGAATTATTCGAAAACATCATAAATCATTTTGACAAAAGAACACACAGCTTTCCAAATAGCCAATAATAAGGAGTATGAAGCTTATGGTTTTCTGATTCTTTGGATTCTGATTTATGATTTTGTGTTTATTTTATTATTTTCAGCAATAGTAAGTGGACATTTAATATTTACTTCAACAAAAATTAGCACTGTCTGACGTTTATTGTCGCTTAAGGTTGGTCAATAAATTAAAAATATATGTGTTGCAACTTTAAAACATAAGCAAACGAACGCTTATTTGTTCGATAACAAAACATTATGATGCAAAAAAAAGGTTTTAATATGTATTTCTCGAGTTATAATCAAAATATATCTGCTACCTTCTACTTGGATACCCTATAGAAACATATTTTATTGTAACCTATTAAAAATATATTATAGCCCATTGATTTCTGATAAAAATGATGTTCCAAATTTTCCCAAATATTTTAAAAACTGTAGAACGCTGTTTTCTGTGTCGAAATATGAGAATACAACAATGTCAGAATAATATTATCAATATATGAGCCGTTTATTTTCATAATGGTGTAAGTCCATCTTCTTGAATATGGAGATATTATAATCCACTCAAAAATATTGATGATCACTAGTATTCTCGATTTATGTTTTTTGAGGTGCTAAATAGCTTAACTTTTGAACTTAATAAGATATATCAGAATTGTTTGAAGAAAAATGGGTACTTTGTGACCGTAAATGGACTTACACCACTATCAAAATTAATAAATTTTCATGAATGTGACATACCATTTTTTGAATGGTGGTGGCGTCTACTTCGTGATACATTTTATTAATTATAAATAAAACACATTGCTTTGTTAGTATCACATAAAATTATTTATTGATTTGTTTCTAGTTTACTTAAGTATTCACTATCAAAGAAAAAAAAATATATAATTGCTTAGAATTCAATCTTCGCAAAAAAAATAATTTAAAAATATATATTCGTATAATGTGATGCGAAATTGCATATAACTTTAAACAACATTATACATAAAAAATATAGTCATGGTTTTTAATTTATTAACTTCAAATCTTCATTTGCACCATGGGAAAGGGTTTTGAAATAATTGTGGTGTACTTGTAGAATATACGGCAATAAATCAGTCATAACTTTGTATTTAGCTGAAGATATGGGTATAGATGCTTTGTAGAGCGGTGATATTTTGTTTTAAATTCTTCAGTTGATTCCATAGAGGTTTTATAAAATAGCTTGTATGGCTCTTTTCTTTAAAAACGCATCCAACATATTTTCTACCAATATTTTTTTTTCTCCTTGAGTGTTTTTTGATATTTTAAAAACCACATCTTCTATGGTCTTTGTTGAAATGAAACTTTCGCGTTTCATGTGCTTAAATATAAATCTATTTATTCTGCGACACTGTTCAATTATTTTATGATAATCTTCTGGGGCATAAATAAAATGTTATTTTCGTAGTGCTATTTCAATGAGTAAAAAATCTCGATCGTTCGGTAAATATGGATGTCCTGACAGTAAAAACTTATGATGAATAGTTTCTATATTATTGTCATTGGACTGGACTATTTTTAACCAAGTTAGAGCCAACTTTATGTTTCTATATTGCCCCGTACACATGTCACTGTACGCTATAATGTGTTTTTGCGTAGTGACATTTTGTATGTGTTTAAGGCAACAAGATGCTACTTCCTGTGATCCTCTTGAAGCAATGGTCTCATCCCAACATGCATAAATGCTTCATCATTAAAATTATGGAACCCCAGATTTATCACATACATATTTCGCTTGTAGTATGCAACTGAAATTTGTAACTTGGGATAGGAAAGAGCTTTTTGCAAATCAAAATAAAAAACCGAAATAATAGTTGACTTCGTGATAGTTCTTTATCAGCCTGTAAAGATTTTCCAGCTAATTCGGCATGTTTTAAATGAGCTTCATGTTCTTCACTAAGTTTTGCTTTTCCTCGATGTTATCCAATGATTTAATCTTCATAATAAGTAAATCATATTTTTGGCAAGTAACTATTTGTGGAGTGTGAAAATGTAAATTAAACAGAGTTTTAAAAATTCTTCTATATGTCCTTTCATTAACATGGTTCGAATCACTTTCGTTGCATTTATTCAGGTATAAATCAAACATCTTCTTTATATCTAACTCAGATTGTAAATATTTTTTTACTGCATTATGAGATCTTTTATTATATCTTGGATGACTTGGAAAACTTTGAATATGTGTTTTAACAGCATCAATATACACTTGATTCCTTAAATTCCTATATCCTTCCATGCATCCACGCAAATATGTCCCTATTTTATCTTTACGAAAATCACTGCCCAAAAGTCCTACAGATATATCAAAGGCATTTAAAAATGTTTTCTTGCATATGGCAATGTTTTCGTTAGTTGTGCGTACGTGATACTTATTGGTGCGTGTCCTCTGCAAACCTTTGTAATTTCTAGAACGTCACCTTTTTACACCAGAAAATCTAGTACATCCGTATAAACAATTGTTTTTTTATTGAAATCCACAATTTTCGACACTTATCGAATATAGTTTTTCGCTCATCTAGTTTTATGAATTCTATGCAATTTTTTGAACATTTACACTCGCCATTCTCAAACTGTCTTGCTGGAATAATCTTTACAATTTTGGTATAATTTTTTTCTCCACGGTTTCTTTTTAATTTTCTTACTTTTCGATTTTCCACTACATTATCGTCATTAGATTCAGAGCTTGATGAAATTGCAACTATTCGTCGTCTTCTAGTACGCTCTCGATCAAAGTCAAAACTGATTTCGTAGTTTCCTTCATCTGAGTCCACAATTCTTCCATTTTCATGAGACCTACTCTCCATTCACGATATTTTTGCCCAGGGGAATCTATGAGTTATTTTGTTGGTAGTGTTTCGGATTTTTTTTTTAGGTAAAGCTGTTTTCAATTTGAGGTTGTAGTTTTTAAATAACATTGTTGCTAGATGACAAATGTGGTAGGAAGCAAATGCCTAATAGACAACGACACAAAAAAAATAACTTCCGTTACAGGACTGAATCAGTTTATCCAACATGACAAAAAGAAAACCCAGCCAACTCGGTTGCAAAAAGGTCGTTACATTGCATTCTTGATATGTTTAGAGTTATGAGATGTTAAAAATATCAATTCGATCGCCAATGCTGTTGCAGGTTCTTACACCACCACTTACACCACTATGAAAATAAATTTGTTTGCTTATTCAGGTAACTAGAAAACTTTCAACGTAATTTTTCCCGCAAAGCAAGATTGCTGTGAAATTTAGTTTTTTACGAAATAAGTGAACTTCATGATTGCCCTTTACTTTAATTAAAATATTTTTCAAATATTTGCAATATTTTTGAAATTATTGGTAAAAACAAAAGTACTACAAGAGTAACCACCCACTTCCGGTTGTCGAATGTTTTCCGAAACCGTTTCAAATCTAGATTTTATCACAAAAATCTTAAGTTTCAACTTTGAGTTAATGATCTTAAACCGTTTTTGAGTTATCGTGTCTACAAATACGTAATCACATCCACACACATATCCACACACACGGACAAAATATCTTTAAAAAATGGGCTCAATGGACTAGCGGGCCCTCAAAACAGATGTTTTCATAGAAATCGGGGTTTGAAAATTTTCACGAACCCATACTTTCTCATATAATATATGGAGAAAGTAAAAATGGACTTACACCACTATCAAAATAAAGGTTTGCTTATTCAGGTAACTAGGAAAATTTCAACGTATTTTTTCCCGTAAAGCAAGATTGCTGTGAAATTCAGTTTCTTACAAAAGATATGCACTTTACGACTGCCTTTTACCTTAATTAAAATATATTTCAAATAATTGCAATATATTTACAAAAATCTTAAGTTTCAAATCTGATTCAATGATCTTAAACCGTTTCTGAGTTATCGTGTCTACAAATACGTTATCACATCCACACACATATCCACACACACGGACAAAATATTTTTCAAAAATGGGCTCAATGGACTAGCGGGCCCTCAAAACAGATTTTTTCGTAGAAATCGTGGTTTGAAAATTTTCACGAACCCATACTTTCTCATATAATATATGGAGAAAGTAAAAATGGACTTACACCACTATCAAAATAAATGTTTGCTTATTCAGGTAACTAGGAAAATTTCGACTACAACGATGCTAAGGATTTTTTTTAACTCGATGATTATTTTATCGCAAGATGTAAATCATGTTTTACGTTCAATTCATGAATAATCTGGATTTTTTTTTAAATGGACTTGCACACTCAAAATAAACGACTATGTATAAGTTCGTGCATATTTTGAAAATATTTAAAAAAAAAATTAATCTTTGTTTCAGTTTTACCTTTATATTCAAACATGAAACTATTTGGGGCGTTCTTTACTGAACTCAACTGATAAAGTTGTAAATAGTGATCTATCGATTTAAAATGCCTATAGGTTAGGCAATTTATTTTTTAACTTTAGAAAAACTCGCCCTATCCTAGTTGGGTCATACTTATATCGAATGCAAGTAGCTGTAGTAGGTTGTATTAAACCAAATAAACTATAAAAAAAACTCATCAAAAACGCACTTTTGGTTGAGTGATTAATAATGAATCAATGCCTAACATAAATATTAAATCTGTTTCGAACGTATCATTAAAAAAATCAATATTTATCTACCTACTTATCTTGTTAACTTTGAAGTGCACTTTAGTTTATTTTTGTCGGATTAAATTCACGTTATTGATACGAGCGCAACCAGTGTCACTTCACGGATCGCCTCTCGGATGACCCGACTCGTCCTCCGCCGCTTTCAATTAGCTGGCCGATGGTTTACTCTTGTGGGATAATTGTTGTCAATTAGCCAATTAATCCTAGACTAGACGGTTTTTCCGGCGGTGGAAATTTCGCGCTCGGAAGCGTCTCGGCCCTGACTAATTGTTTAATGAAAGTAAATATATTAAATTATTAATTAATCATTTTAATTAAAACACGGATTACACGGTTTTTATATTTTGACTACACCATTGTTACATTACTTGTGTTGGTTATTTAAATCGTGCGTCGGCGTTAAGAGCGTTTTATCAGGCATACGCACTGATTAATTAGCTAAGACACGTAATTGAGGTGACCGGCCAACACCGTCCTGACACAGATTCAGAGACGTTTATTAATAATTAGGAATAATTCAATATGCCGGGCGCAATCATGCAGTCAATTACTCGCCAGTCTGGTCTCTCTATTCTATCTATTCGCGTACACTCTCTCTTTTACTCCGCCTCTTCTGCTGCAACGATTTTACCGATTTAATGAGGTGCTATTAAAACCTAAGGCTTTTAAGGGGGTGGACGCTTGGTGATTAATCCGTGTCGCCAATTAGAAAATTATCGACAATTTGACGCGTAATTAGAGATTTATGTACTCTAGTCTCGCTATGTCTGGATACAGTATAGTACAGTCAAGACATGACTAAAAAGGTATTAGAACGTTTGATTTTGCAAAAAAATGTGGAGAAATTTGCATGTACTAATAAAACGCAATGTTATGGCCTTGCTGATTGATAATAATAAGCGTAATCAAGCTGTTCGGCTTTGCCTTTAACGAAATTAATTACAATGGTACGCTTCAACAATCAACAGTCGTACGAAACGATTAACGATGAGAACATCTGTATGGTGTTTTAAATCGATTAACATTATATGACTGTCTTCCAGATAATTCAAGTTAGAATTTCGTATACATGAATGTTACAATGTTAGCAATGTTAACATTATATGACTGTCTTCCATATAATTCAAGTTAGAATTTCGGATACATTAGCAATGCTGCGCATTGCAGTTTTTATGCTACTGAACATTCTCGTTAGAAATATTACAAATACCTGGCTGTTCGAAAAACAAATCTGTAATATATATTCTTTCGATCACTACGATGAGGTTTGTCACTAGATTTGCGCTATTGAGGGCGACGGCATCTCGAATATTTCGTTGATTATTTTTTTTAGTTTTATAAGATAAACTAATAGATATGAAATTATTGAAATTTCAATTTTGGGAAATAAATTATTGAATATCTCGTTTAACTAAAATTTATACCTACGGCCCTTAGAGCGCAGATAATGACCTTCACCTAAAATACGTTTGCATTGAAACCATCTATGTACATTAACTTCATAAATCTTTTAAATGTGTATTTTCTATACATTAAGAACGTGATTAACTGCTAGTTCTATTTAAATTTTAAAGTGACAGGATCATAAACTAGTCGTCGATAATTAATATATAGACACATTTATTGCAGATATCATTAACCAGAAGCGTCGGTCTCAATTTTATATCGTACGATCAACTTAGATAAAATGAAGTAAAAATAATCTCCATTTTAAATAATCAATAGACGTTCATCATTACAGTGTCAGTGTTATGAAACCTGCCAAAAATAATTGAAGAAGGACTTGTATATGCATCCCTACAAAATACAGCCCTATCATGTATTGCGGCCACCAGATTTTAACAGATGTCTTGTACCTCTTAAGTACATCTTAAGGGCTTCTTTTATCTAAATAATTGTTGATTGCGCGGTATTAAGGTAAAAGAGATATACCTACCAATATATTTTCCTCCAAAAATTGCAATTTCATATTTGCCAATTATTTTAATTATTTCCCAGGAGCCCCCAGAAAAAGTTTCGTATCTGATTTTTGTTACACCCTGTACATGGCTTATTAAAAATTACGTTTTTTTTTTAAATTTCTGCATTTGTGCTTACCCTCTTGAGGTCCCAGCAAAAACGACTCTGCCAAAATGCTTGAAGTCACTAATCATGCAATTGAAATCTTTAAATTAATTTTTGAAATTTTTTGATATAATGGTTTTAAAAAAAATTCATATCCATTGAAATGGAGATCAAATCTAATTGAATTCAAAATTTATCACGAGAAGGGTAAACAACTTTCAATATTTTTTTATATTTATTTAGTTTTATCTACGACTAATTTATAGGTAATGTAAGTACCTATTATACCTGATGTGTTTCCAGTATAATGCTATATATATATATATTATTCACTTAATGAATAATGACTACGGATTAAAGTTATCACAAGAGGGAATTGCACTCTAATTACAAAATTTCTCAAATTAAATAATACCTTGGAGACAAAATACACAAACTCAAAAGTGTCACTGTCAAACGCGTAGTGTTTCTGTATTTGTATTGAGATGGATGTAAATGAAGAGTTTTTTACTTGTACACCTCCAGAAATTGTACAACTAGCTACAGCAACAACATCTACCTTGATACCAGGAACATCGAATTCCATTTACAATAAAACGTACGCAACATCAACAAATGGCGTCTTCGAATGAACACAAAATCATTTTCAAAAAATGTTCTACTAGCCTATTTAGTCGTAGATAAAGTATAGTATACTACTAGCAATAATGGATATTATTACCTCGGAATATTACTCCCTCGCCGCTTACGCGGCTTGGTTCGTAAATATTCATCGGGAATAGTAGCAATCATTATTGACTCGTGGTATAATCAACTATTATAATACATATTACAAAATCAAACAGACATATGGTGATCATAGAAACAATTATGTTCAGCTGCGATACATAAATAAAGATGACATGTTTCACCTTTTTTTTCTTTTTCTTTTGTTGCAATTCTTTTGTTTGCACCTCATAGAACTCTTAATTTGTGATAATTTTGGCAAATGCATCATGCGACGTGTTGAAGAAGTTGGCGATGACATTGGTGACTCATAACCTTTAGGCTTATTTGTTGTAGTGAGTATCAGCCTCAAGCCTGAATTTTCATCATTTATATTTAGTACATCAGCCATGAGAAAAAAATAAGCTATTTCAATTTTAAAATCAAAGAATTTTATTATTTCACTTGACTTTTCCGGTGTTCACGATACCAAATCCACAAGATAGCTATTGCCAAATCTATCAGATGTAAAATCGTTTTAACATTCCAGTTTGTTTTGCTGTTTTAGCAGCCATTCTGTAGTAGTTAATCATTCGGTCAATCTAGTCAATACCTCCCGTAGAGTCATTGTCACACTTAATAATGTTGGAGCGAGATACCTGGACATGATTATTGTCTGTTTGACACCACCTCCTACAAATATCTGTAGGATGCTCTCCTAATCCCGTTGAAGCTATTAGATTTGGTTTTTGATCAAACCATTGAACTACATTTGAACCATTGATTATCCCATCGTTGCGAACCATCCGTTCACAAAAACCTCTAGTCATTTTTTAAAACTTTTTCTGGCATCAAATACACCGCTGTAGGTATCCTGTTTTTCATTATTGTACCGGTGCATATTTTTTTTAAATTTAACAAATGCTCTAAAAGTGGAATTGTTGTGACAAAACGGTCAATGTATACTTGGGTACCAGAAGTTATCGATCGTGTCAATCTAATTGAATCGTTTATTTCAGAATACCGTCAACAGACATTTTTATAATATAATATTTTTTTAAGTAATACGGTATATCAGTAATCAAAATACATATTTTTCTGCATCATCCCTATAACTGACATTTATTTGTATTGGATATTTAATTACAATGTCTAAAATATGAAAACATATAGTGTTTTTCTTTGTTTTCCGATAATTTGAAAAAGTCACTTGACGGGTTTCTGAACGAAACGATTTAATTGCAGCTGATGGTCCCACTCCAAGGTCTACATCGCAAACTTCAAGTAATGTGCCTTTGCCTTGGTAAATCTCAAATTGTAAAACTAATCCTGCTGGTGTTGCACATACGAAATTTTTCAGGCCTTCAGGATTTGGTTTGCTTCTTACAAATTGTTTCACTCTGCAGACACCAGTGAAGGGAGTCACTTGTTCATCAATGGCTACTATTTGGAGGCGTTCAAAAGATGAACAACTTCTAATTTTATTTGCTATTGGTTTGATTTTCCACAGTTCATATTTCTTTTTAATTTCTTCGGGTACGTCATTATCAACGACGAGTTTTAAGTTACCTACTTCTCATACTAAAAAATCTTCGTCAAGACATGATGTTCAACAACACATAGAACGAGTAGAGCGCATAATCAACCTCAAATGTTGATTATGCGCTCTATTCGAGTGGTGGCGGCCTACTACATTTGAATTTGAGGAAATTTCAGACACGAAATTAAAATTGAAATACCCAAAAGTTTCCTGATTTCTTCTAATAACAAATGCGTGGGTTTATTATTTTCTAAAAGGTATTTCAAATTAGTGCGGGCACAAATGTTTTGCAAATCAGATTCATCAAGACACATTCTAATGTAATCTGAAGCTTTCCAGTCTCTACGTTCGTAACTTTGTAAACCTTGTGGTTCGTTACCACACAGAAATGACGAATAAAATAAAACAATATCTGGAGATAGACAAAATAAAAACTTTAGCTGAGATATCTAAAACAATGCAAAAAATTATAAGTAAAAGCCAAACAGAAGCAAAAGTAAAAAGAAAAACAAACAAACCATGGATAACAGACAAAATAATAACAAACATAACCAAAAGAGACAAACTTCACTACGCGCACAGAGCTAATCTAGATGACACCAACATAGAAAATGAATACCGAAAGCAGAAAATAACGGTATACAAACTCCTTAGACAAACACACAGAAAATAGTATGCAAACAAATTGTAAAAACTTAAGAACCTTCCTGGAAAAACATGGACAACCATAAAATCACTTACAAACAGAAAGGTAACAAGCAATAAAAAATTAATTAACTACAGATGATTGGAGGAAGGTATCGTTCTCAGATGAGACACACTTTGTAGTGCAGGGCCAGCGGTCACGATACGTCAGGAAATCGTAAAACGAAAATCTTAGAACAGCTTATTTTTTGGGGTCGTTTCTCCTACATGGAGCCTGGATCTCTTGTGTCAATTGAAGAAATGATGAATAATGACAAGTACAAAGAGTTACTGGATGAAAAATTAGTTAATGGTATGGAAAAAGTTGTTCCTAATGGTGAAGCAATTTTTAAGTAGGATTCAGCTCCGTGCCACAAATCAGAGAAAATGACGAAATATTTTAAAGGTAGTAATATTACTTGCCTCGATTGGCCTGGAAATTCACCAGATTTAAATCCAATAGAGAATTTGTGGGTTATTTGTAAAGCTAGACTTCGAAAAGTGGATTGTACAAAGAAGCAGAAAATGTTAGAAGCTGTAATTGGGGTATGGTTCCGGGATGACAAATTATTGGAAAACTGCAGGAAACTGGTCGATACTATGCCAAAAAGAATACAACAAGTAATTTACGCCAAAGGGGGACATATGTCCTACTAAAATAACAATTAAACAATATGTAATTACTTATTTGTAACCTTTTATAAATTATAAAATCGTCTTTTCAAATATTTCACCTCTGTTCACATTAATTCGCACACTACTGTACAATTAATAAGCGATGGGGGCAATCGAAATACTCAAACAATAAACGAAAATAAAACCAACTATGTGATGTTCAACTGAAACGAGGAAACCACGAAGCCCAACATTGTACTGAACAACATTACTATTAAAGAAACTATAAACAACACATACCTCGGACTTACAATCAATAACAGACCGACCAGGAATGAGCATATACACTAAGTGTGCGATAAACATATACATGCTAAGTAAAATAAAAACAACAATAGCAAAACACCTAAGAAAAATTATTTATAACGCACTCTTCGGCTCCCATATAGTACCTAATAAACATATGGAGTAACACCACGAAGAAGAATACAAATACAATCCAGAAAAAACAAAATAATTTTTTTAAAATCCTGTATCCTGTATAACTTACCGCACTTAATACCAACCCCGGATTAACTAAAAGTAACAAATGATATAAATATATACATAAAATCAAAAAGCAACTAATAAGAAGCAACATTAAACTTTAAACCAGCAAGGACTCGCACAAATACAACACCAGAGCCAGCAATTACATAAGAACACAAAAGAACCATACAAGGAAGTACAAACTAAAATTTACAGGAAACGCCATTAATATCTACAACACTCTAAACGATAGCATCAAGAACAGCAACATTCACACATTCCAGAAAGAGATCAGAACACTAATTTTCTCACATATGCTATAAAATACTAAGCTCCAATACCACTAGTCCGGAAGCAGCCAACGGAAGCTATCCGCGACGAAGAGTGGATCCTGCGGTTTCAATGGAACACAGCCTAATCACGTGCAACTTTTAACTTGTTTTACTATGTTTTATCTACTATCAATTATTAGCTATTTTTAATGTAAATATTTTTTTCCAAAACCAAATTAGTAGGTTTTGAAGTTTCTTCGGTCAGTTTTTAATTCCGTCAGTACGTGTTGTATGACATGAAAGACGAAGAAAGCGTTGATTTTGACGCAAAAGTACAGCAAATTTTGAGAGGGGGCATCTTTTGATCTTTTGACGTACTGTTGACATGTGTGTCAGTTCCTTCCACCTCTCGAAATTTTAAATGGAATAACCCACCTTATGATAGCTCATTTGAAAGGTCTCATTCCTTGCCACCTGACAATGTGACACTTCTCGCAAATTCTTCAATTCTGATAACGAATTGGAAAGAATCGTGTTTGATACACGTGAATAAAGCAATTTTATCCACTCAATAACATTATCGCACTCGCTTCGCCTCTTCCGGTAAACTGTTTTTCGTTGATAGAATTCGACTTTATTCACTTACATAGCTTCTATAAATCAGTATACAGAGAAAGACATGTACATTAGATTTTGATCAATTAGATCAGTTGTCTATAAGCTGGCGTCTATAAGCTACGTTTTTATCTACGTCGGTCGCTCGGTTTGCGTTAATTTAAACTAGTTTTGTATGAAGTACAGAAGGAGTATTAGTATGTATTAGTAAATTATGAAAAGCCGCTTCGGACTATAAATATGTACTATGGAGTTGGAGATGTTCTGCTTACTCATGATGCAGGCAAATATGTAAATACAGTTCCTAGCTTTTTTTCTTTAGAGCACACGTCGAGTAATTCCGATCCACGAGGAGTGAAATTTCAAAGAGCACACAATTTTAATGGCATCCACGCATCTTCTATGGGGATGAGTGGTCGTTGAAATTTTTAACCCGTGCAATTACCGGTTTTACGAGCTCGCAACACGGAAATCATTAAGTAGTGAACACCCCACACCCCCAATTACCGTCGACACCTCCAACCCCCTTTCAACGAGTATACATCAGTGTGTAGATTAATCGCCTGTGATTTTTCTCGAATTCTCTGTTTTCAGGCCGAGTCGGCTCCTCCAGTATTGATCGGCGGCCACAGGGGGCGTGCGAAAAATGCTGAAGGACCGCGAGTCGATCGAGAGGGGCGGCTCATCCCCTTGCTCGAGCGTGGGCGGCTCTTCGGGGGTGGAGATGGCGACGTGTGGGGGATGCGGCGGCAGGATCCAGGATCGATTTTACCTCCTCGCAGTCGACAGGCAATGGCACGCTCACTGCCTTAAGTGTTGCGAGTGCAATCTGCCCCTGGACTCAGAGCTGACCTGCTTCGCCAGAGATGGCAATATCTACTGCAAGGAAGATTATTACAGGTGAGATAAGATGTTTGGGTTTTCATGTATAGTTTGTAATTACGTATTAATCAATACGTCCTGATCTTTCCATCTACTGGATACGAATATATATATGACGGTTTCAGATTATAAATATATTTGGCTTAAATTTAATTTAGGAATATTTATGAACTTTGTAACGGTTCCCACCCAGGTATTATACAAATTCCCGTAATTTGTAATTTTTATTTGTCTCTGTTTTATTTTCAATTTGTGATCTAGTGATAGTACATGACGTTATGTTGTACGATATATGAATTCAATGAGATTTATTCATTTTGAAAGATTATGCAAGCGACAGGTAAATAAAATACAGTGTTATTATTCAAATTGGACGTTATTTATTTAATTATCTTTTATGCAAGCGACAGGTAAATAAAATTCAGTTTTATCATTCAAATTGATATTGGAATTACAAAGTGAAATTAGTGACTACATGTACCTAATTATCTTCAATTTTTTCCGAGAAATTCCTTCAATACATGTCATCACTGCATAGAAATTCATTAGCATTTGTGGCTACCAATGAATTTCAACGCCACCTTGTGTATAGGAACAAGACACATAAATGAATTCATGCAATAATCCATCTTCAAATTGTGCAGATAAGTTATTGATGTCTTCATCGCATGATATTAATAGCATTTGTGTCTATTATTAATCTCAGCCACATGATCCGTCAGCACTTTATGAGGTACTATTACTTTAATAAAACTGATAACGGTTTAGTTTGATCAGGTTCAATTCTACTTCTACACACATCTATACATACGTACATTCATTCATACGATTGATTCTGTTTGCAATGCTGAAATTGCTTGAATATCGGAGCGCTGAACAATATTATTTACGAAATTACGTTGACCCAGAATATCATTCAATTGTTTATATTGAGCGGTTTATACAGGGTGATCTATTATGTACATTAGTAACTAGTAACTAGTAACTAGTTTGATTTTAGCAAATAAACTTGATTCATTACATCGACATTTACGTGTTTTGTAGTTGTGAAGGAAGGAATTTTACAATATTCTACGGTCTTGATGAAAATATTGCTAGGACAAGGTATAAAATGCAGTTAAGCTGGATGTACTACGCAGTATTCGGCGATAGGAACCTGCATTTCTACCTTTATGAAATTTTGATACACTAGCAAGTGCACGGCGCTGCAGTGTCACTAGATAGGTTTTCTCATTAGTATGGAGATTGACTTTAGAGTTGGTTAATATGGTGTTATGATCATAAATACCTTTCCCCCGAATCTACGAGGATTTTTAGTTATTTTTTTAATTAATGAAAACACCTGAGTACCAAATGTCACACGATGTCACACCAAATGAACACACGATTTTCAAATGTTAGCGACGAGTGACATGATGGAATTTTTCAATATTCTTCTGTCTTGATGAAAATATTGTCAGGACAAGATATAAAATGCAGTTAAGCTCGATCCACTATGCAGTATTCGGCGATAGGAACCTGCATTTTATACCTTTATTACATTTTGATCCACTCGCAAGCGGCACGGCGCTGCAGTGTCACTAGATAGGTTTTCCCATTAGTATGGAAATTGACTTTAGAGTTTATTAATAAGGTAATAGGATATCGTCGTTCGTATAATTACCTGAGAAATTAATGCTCAACTTCTGTGTCGAGCAGAGTAACGCTCTGCGCTGGTGGTTACTTCTAACTGATCTGAGTATGTGCCGAATTTCTGAATTTATACTTTTTCTCCCCCCATATTCTACCACCCAGGTCCCTATTTTTGCTTGTTTTTCTGAAATTGATCTCTCTCGTACGCATTAGTGCACCACCCAGGGTTATCGTGCCTGTCGCGAACTCAGTCAACCCGGTATCTGAAAATGTAGTTAAAAATTTCAGTTGACAAGTTTATGCGTTCCCATCAAAATATGTCCGCTTTCTCTCGATTGTGCATATCCGAAAAGCGGGTGGTCGCATGCCTTCCCGTGCCCTCTAAAACCTTTACGTATGCGTTTTTGTATTATACGATTTAATTATAGAATAATTATATTTCATTAATATTAAAAATGGATCGGGTCCTTACAACTTGTTATCTGAGGACCTAACTAAAATTTCATTTCTTCTCGGTATAGCTGCTCAAATTCTTAACATTTTCTTAATGCCATTGCCATGTCTTGATCCGGCACAGCTGCTCTTTTTTTCTTTTTCTTGGCAACCAGTTAAGATGTGCACAATTTCAATTTGATACACTATGGAATAGCATTTTTATTTTATATTGCACACGGAAATCGGATATTACATAACTACGACGTTCATCTTCAGATATCTTATCTAAATTTAACACGTGAGCATTCCGCGATTTATGAATCTCGTCCATGTATTTCGGTATACAGTGCTTCCAGAAACTAATGGGTAAATCTATAAAATCAGTGAAAAAAACATTTAAAAAAATACTCGCATACATAGATTTTCGTTTTTAAATTATCATTTAGAGATGTTATTATCAATATCCACCCCTCAGCTATAAGCGCTAGCAACCCCAACTTAAAAAACAAATAAATAGCAAAGTACACCTTCTGATATCTCCTCATTTGGGAACATCAGAACATTAAAACTTTTTCTATGTTAACTATAATTTAAAAAAAAAAAATCAAAATCGGTTGATAAATAACGGTTACACTGCCGAAATATATTCAAATTAAAGTACCATTATTCGAGCAGGCTTTTATACGGCTCTAGTAATTAACAATTGCAAATTATTGGTAAAAACACACTCAGATGAAAAAAACCGGGTCATTTTGTCATTGTTGGCAAAAGTACCAATTTTTCTTAAATTTTGATGTTGGTATAGTTCTTAGAATATTTTTTTTAGTGTTTTACAATCAAAGAGACCGCCAGGTTGTAGAAAGAAACAACATATGGTACTTATTATTTATTTGATGAACATTAATAAGCGAAAACGATAATGTACGTACAGACGAAAGAAAATGCATTTCTGCAAAATAAACTTAAAAGAGATTAATAATGAAAATGACAGTTAATCGAAAACAAACAAGTCAAAACCCAGTAGCCACCTTGATCCTCTATGCACAATGCCGAATGAGCAATAGGTAGTGAAGATCGCATACCTTTAAATGTTATTTTCGCCTATTAAATAAACTGATAACTATAATATGTTGTTTTTTCTACATCCTCATGGTCTCTTTGATTGTAAAACTTTTAAACTTTCATTCTAAGGACTATACCAACATCAAAATTTAAAACGACCCAATGACCCGTTTTTTTTGCATCTGAGTGTGTATTGGCATTATTTAGTGCATGGAGTGTGCTACTTTTTAAACGATTAATGAAATATGGAACCAAAAATGAATCTCACTGAAGCCGATAAAATCGAAGTTTTAAAAATGATTGAGGTTGGAGATAGATGTTGGACGCACCAAGAAGTATGTATTTCTTTCAATAATACTAACCCAAACCGTCCTCCAATATCGCAAGCAACAGTAAGTAATGTCAATAAATTTTGTTTGAAATTTAACCTTATACCTTGGTTTACCTTATGTGGTATCTGTAAGACGGCTATCCGGTCTGTAGATCTTTTTCAGATATTTTAATCAACTTATTTCCAACTTGATCAACGTTATATTAATAAAAAGTAAAATGGCAGTCCGATAAAATCTAAACAACATTTCTAGATATTTCACAAGTTAATTTTTTCTATAGGGTGGTTTGTAATGAATTAGAGGAGTATGCTCAAAATTGATCAACAACACAAATAAATTACAATACATTTTAAACAGTTTCATACATTTTAAAAGTTTTTGTACAAAATTCGATAAATGACATTTATGTATATATTTTTGTTTGTTTGTGTATATAATTTCTTTGACGACAACCTGATTCAAGAATAATTTTGTTGTTGTCGGAGTTTTGTCTGTAACGTGTTCTGGTTTTTTGTTCCGCCTATAGATGTAAGTGCTGGCAACTTACATTGCGAGGACAAAAATTGGGAAGTATTTTAAGTGGTGGTTGAAATTCATCGTTTGTGAAACATTTTCATATGTTTGAAAAATTAATAGTAGAAATACGATATGCCAATAAAATATGTAACTTTTGTGATAATATTTTCCATTTATCAAATACTTAAACAAGGGCAATTACTCCTCCTAATTTATTAGGAATGGAATGAAGCATTGCATAAGCATAAGTAAAAAATATCACTAGGTCAACCAAATACAGGGTGATTCAAAATATGTGGTCCAACTTAAGGGTGGGATGCTATACGAAGCAAAACATATTTATAAACCTATGTCTCATTTCCAACCGTTATCTAGTTACAAATGATTTCTTTGTTTTTATTATTGGTATGTTAAAACTAGTTATAATTGGATATAAGTCAAAGAAATGCTCGTTTGGAGCATCGAAAAATCAATGCTCAGATGTTTTTTTCGATTTCTCTATCTTAATGGACGTTAAAATTACTAATAGTTTCCTAATTTAAATAATTTTGTATCTTCAATAATAACAAAGTTACAAGTGTTACTTATTCGGACCACCCTGTACAAACAAATGCTTTTTTCATGCGACTAATGAAACAATGAGTTCCTCTAAAATGTTTTCCAGGCTAAACTGTGAATTTTGAGCCTTATTTGTTACGGCATATTTTTGCATATTTTACCATAAAACCATATTTTTGCCTATTTTAGCATAAAAGCATTTTTTTGCGTATATTTTGCGGCATATTTCAGCACATTTTTTAAGGTTGTTTTAATAAGTACTTACTTAAATATGTACTTACTGGTATTGATTTTTATTTATGTTTTGTTATTTATTGTTAACGCCTGACTAGTTTCGGTGTATAAAAAATCATCTTTAGAGGCATATGTATTTAAATGTGTATAGGTACATATAGCCTTAACTTATTTGAGTTGTAATTTGAAATTTGAAAGATATAGATGATAAGATATGATAATTTGGAGTTTTTTTATTAATAGTAAAATAAATAAAAATAAATACCAGTAAGTACTTATTAAAACAATCTTAAATATATATATATATATATATATATATATATATATATATATATATATATATATACATATATATATCTATATATATATACATATATATATATCTATATATATATATATACATATATATATATACAGGGTGTCTACGCTAAACCGTTCGTTAAAAGTTTACGGGGTTGCCGTTGTATTAATTTAAAAAAAAAACCTCGTCACACGGTTGAATCAGTTATCCCCATGTGAAATATTTTAAACTTTCTATCACTTCCGGTTCCACCGGAAGTAGCACCAACTTTCTTATTTTAAATAGAAAATCCCATATATTATAATATTTTTGCATTCCTCGCTTAAATTGGAACATATTTTGTAAGAATGTATGTACACTTATCTCTTCTAGTTTTCAAGAAAAAAAATTCTAAAATTTTCTTAAGAATTTTCTAAAGTTTTCTAAAATTTTGACCTTCAAAAGGTAGCCTGAAATCTGTCTATAACGTCTCTTAGGAATAAGATAAAATTATGACTTACATCTCTAATAGTACCTAGAGGATGCCTCTATGAGTAAAATAATTGGAAACCGTCAATTTTGATAATAAGTGTTCATAAAATGTCAATATCTAAGTGCCATCCTAAATATCTGGTAATTTAATTTTTTTAAATGGAATGGCCCATTTTTATCGCATAGCACGATTGGGAGAAAAAAATACTTCAGAAAAGTATAATACTACCATACTCCTAAAGTAAAATCAATTTTTTTTCCTTGAAAACTAGAAGAGATCTCACAAAATATGTTCCAATTTAAGCAAGAAATTCAAAAATATAATAATATATGGGGTGTTCTATTTAAAATAAGAAAGTTGGTGCTACTTCCGGTGGAACCGGAAGTGAAAAAAAATAGTACTACGGCAACCCCGTAAACTTTTAACGAACGGTTTAGCGTGGACACCCTGTATATATATATATATATATATATATATATATATATATATATATATATATATATATATATATATATATATATATATATATATACTGTATATTTAGCTTCTTGTTTATTCTGCTTTACTAAATGACTCAATCAAATCATTATATTCCCTTCCTAAATATAATTCGTGGTGTTCTCAAAAATCGATATTGATTTTAAAAATACAACTTATTTCAACCCCAAACTTTGGAAATTTTCATCGTTAGGTTTAAAATTCGTTGTATTTATAAAATCATTATCGATAATGAGAACACCACTTGTTTTAGTACCCCTGGTAATTATGGATAAAACCTTAAACTTTTTTGTTGTTGTTATTTTGGTTGTTTAGAAGGTTTAGTGGCGCATTATCCAATGGGTAAATTGGGCATTTGCCCAGGGTCTTCTTCTTATATCATTTATTATTTAATGCTCCAATGTTTTACAGCATTTTTCCATTTTTAATAGCCTATTTCGATTTCTACAGGACATTTTTTAAGCGCTTAAGGTAGTTTATTTTGTACATGCTCCAAAAAATAGCTAGTTACGGAACCGTTTGACTCCCTAAAATTTTGGTGATTTCGTCCCAAAAAGTTGCCATTGTTAAAATATGTGGTCACTATGGTGGCATGATAATTACAATCCGAAGCGCACTATTTTAGAGAAATATTTGCTCTGATGACATTGATTACATGTCATAATAAAAGGTTTGAATTTATTTTTGGGAGCATATACAAAAATTATTGTATGTTACACGTAAATTTAAAATTAAAATTAAAATAATTATGTATATTTCTACAAAACTATATTAACTATATCGTATATGTTGAAGTTGAAATTGATTTTTTTTTACCAATTTGTGATTTTGGCCTTAATAGTTTGAATACCACGCATCTGTCGCATATTGTAAGTCAATTTAATTAATGTAATCATAATAAATATAAAATATTTATGCATTTTCTTTTGTACATATTATGGCTGAAGGTCTCTAGGCCAATAAATATAGAAATATCAAGTTGTTTTTGCAAAAACAAGGTAGTAAATAGACCATCCATATTTACAAAGAGCTCTCGTCGCTGGAAGGTGGTGGTTGTTATCAGGATTCAGTATTAGGACGTCCTTTCGGTGCAATTGTGGTCAGGGATTGCGAGGGCTGGTGGTCAAGCCGATGCCTGCAGTGCGAAGTATGCGATATTTTTGACATTGACAGGCGGCTTAATGACGTTCGATTTGAATTTCGCGATTCTGAATCAAGTTAGGGCAAACGCATGCCCTAACCGTGGGTTTCCATGACTACTCCTGATGGACTTTATTTTTTATGAACATACTGTATATTGATTAATATTTTGTAATCGTCCTCTAAATAAATATTAATTTTGTGTAAAATAACTTAAAACTGTTTTTTCTATTACCGGTACGTCCTAAAAGGAGACTTTTTTTTTCTTCAAATGGTTGCATATATTTTCTTTTTTTTTCTGGTAGAGATTATTTTTCTGAATCGAAAGATGTATAACAAGTTGGCTTTGATGGAATATTCGTTACGGAAAAATAATGTTTGTTAGCATAAAGTTGTTTTTTGTAAGTTTATCAAGTGTGCCATAGAAAGCAAAGTGAATACAAAAACAAAACAAGACAAAAACAAAAACTATCGTTGAAATGAAAGTTGATTTTGCAAAAAATAAAATAAATAGGGCCCCATTGTAGAACATGTGGAGCCATTTAATCTTGTTTTTGTTATATTGAAATCGGTGAATAAATATACAGGGTTTTTGTAGGAGACACCCTGTATAAAAAGTTGCTTCTTCAGTGTGCTGGTACGGAATAAAAATTTATTTTTGTCGATTTATTTACTTTCGGAGAAATATGGAAGTTCTACAGGGTCAGTGTTTTAGAGTGTAAACAAGGCGATATTTCAGAAACGGTTTAAAATACATTTATGTAATTGAAATTTTAAGGAGTTAATAGGGAGATGGGGGGACATATTTGAACACATTTTTTGGTATTTACCCCCTCTCTTGGTGGCATTTTCCTATACCTCTGAGAGGAGGTAAATGCCAAAAATGTGTTTAAATATGTCCCCCCATTTCCCGATTAAGTCCTCAAAATTTCAATTTCATAAATGTATCTTCCCTATTACCTCACCAAAATGAAAATATTTTAAACCATTTTTGAGCTATTGCCTTGTAACACTTTAAAAAACTCACCCAGTATAATAAATAATAATATAATGAATTTTGTTCCAAATTGTATCTGCGAAGAGGGTATAGATAACAATAGAACAATAAGACAATAACAGATGAGAATAATAACAATAGAATAAAATGGTTTATTTCACCATGATTCCGGGTGATCTTAGTTAAATAACTACAAGGTTGAAAACGCATAGACAATATGTATAATAAAATAGATACGTTGTGCGATTCAATTTATGTACGGGAAATAAATTCACGAGGGCATTCGAAGTCGCAATTATGCAAATGATCGATGTTCCAATCGGCGAATTAAATTGGAATAAATAATTTATGGTTCAGTTAGAGGGTTGGGGCGGGGCGCTCATTATGCAAACATGACGAATCACCTGATAGCCTAGCGGGGCCCAACACAATGGCAAAAAGAGTCGGCTTTAATTGTCCCGACTTATTGAAACACGCCGATGATTGATCGTCCAGTTAAATGATCCAACTATGGCCAATTATACTCCATTGATTGATGGGATGAAAACTCGAGGCCAAGTCGGAATTCGTCGCAAAACGTAAATCCGACCTCATCAGCCTCGTATTTAGGAGACACAATTAATTAAATTGTGGTTGGCATAAATTCGTATCATAGTGAAATAGACGAGTCCAATTAGCCCCAAAGATTTTCTTTGTATTTTTTGCGTGTGAACGGGAGCGGGTGGATTTCCACCTATTCATTCACCTGTCTTGCCACGGATTGACGCATAATTTAGTGCTCTATATAGGACGAAATAATGAGGAAACATTCTTCTATTGATTCATTAAAATTCCCTCGATATTCCGTCGTCCGTGGAATCCCGTATTTATAGCTCCAAGTTCGGGCGATTTAACAAAAGTCTTTCTCTTTCTGTATTTATTTTTTGTGTGTTTGTTCTATATTTCGGCCCCATTGAGGTCTGGCCCTCGCCCATTACCAAACGGGCGAAGATGATGAATCGAAGATGCGGGCCAACAGGTTATACAACTAAGGATAGATACATCATAATTTGTATTTCCGTTGTTATGACACATGCAGATAAGTTATTTTAATAGTGACAAACATTATCATGAGTGGATCAAAACCCCGCCTGTCCATTCGATGTCCAGCGCCCGTGTAATTCATATCAACAAATCGGCGTCCGGACGCGCGAGACGAGCGATTCCAGACCTTAGTCCAGCCCTGCACACGGGCCCTCCACCAGTCTCCTTTTTAACAGTCTCTCATTCGGAGTGACGGCTCCGCTGAACTTGTCAGTTGTGGGACGTAGATTTCCAAAATTGATATCATTATATTATACTTGCACTAAATTATTCCCAGCGACGTATTATTTAATGCACGTCGGGTGACAATTTAATTACGTCGCGGCCTTCGTTAGTGGGATTTTCGTGTGCGGAAAGCGGAAAACTTAGCCTAAAAATACAGGAGACGCCACGTTCACAGACATAAAAATGTAACTAATTTAGACGAGGCGACGCCTCTTTTTAACTCGTTTGCACTTAATGATTCAAATACGACAACAATGTTAGCTAGTTACTAAAACTGTAGTACCACAGGCACAGTAGCGAAAATACGAAATAGTTACAGTGATATAAAAATATGATCTACATATTTTCCCTGCTCTTTAAACGCTTATTAAATTCGTCTATATACAACTTTTAGGTCATAGTAATAAAAAATCTTATATAGAACATTATATTTGTATTATTTACACTCAAAAGAATTGTCGCATGTTTTTATATTTTCAGTTTCTACCTACAAACACGAATCACATCGGCAAGTTTAAAAAATATAATAATGCTGTTTTTTTTTAATTAGCGATAATTCTTTTGAGTAGTGTATTTGAAGTTCAGTCAGTACCTCGAGAAAGTGCACATACAGACCACATACACACACACACGCAGAGGTAACTGCCAGAGACACATGATCTACTTTCTTTTTACTCCCTAAATGTAAGTAAAAATGAATAATTAATCCGGTGGAAAGATTTTTGGGGCGGTGGTTAATTTTCTATCATTATATTTGTTGCCATTGTTATGTTGCATCATATTTGTTCTCATTGTTAGGAGATTTTGTAATGATAGTAAATACAAATATGTAAATAATAAAATTGACATTAAAATTAAAAAAAAATTATCATGAAGAAGATTATAACGAAATACGTTAGCGGTGATTGTTTGGAACTGGTGATTTATATACTGCAGATACTGAAATATCAGTGACTAATTTATATCTAATAATATGTTCTGATGTGAATGTGTCTATTATTGTATTGTATTATCACCAGAGAAAGACGTTTTGTTTATCTGTGAAAATTGTTTAAAGCCTCTTGCAATCTAATAAAATAATGCTAAAATCCTTACCGTTCTACTAAGAGTTGTCCTAGTTTTTTTTCTGTCGCGCATAGTACATTGAATGTAATTTCGCAATCATTAAATTTGGCATCCTTCGTTTGAAGGATTGAAAATCTCTTGTATATGGATTTTTTTAAGTTATACAGGGTGAGTCAATAGGATGGGCAGGCTCCATTACACCCACACCGTTAATGATATCGAAATGAACCAAACGGTACTGCAAACTAGAGGCCAAAGTGCAGTTTGTAAAATTATTTTGCCATATACAGGGTGTTCGATTTTTGCAGGGCAGCCTTGGACCTAGTTTTTTTAAATGGCACCCCCTGTATACATTTACATATTTGAATTTGCCTTTTTGTGGGCTTTATAAATCCGTTTAGTTTTTGCAATTCGCTTGAACCGTGCCGAAGTTGTTTATGTATTTCTAAAATGTAATGCATTTACAGGCACATTAAAAAAATCGCAGGGCACTTGTTTTCTAGGATATCGGGTTGGGACTTCGCCAGATTCTAAACATCTGTCTGGGGTATCTTCTGGCGGCAAGATCGTTGATTTGCATTGTGGCATCAACTTGCTGTGGGACATTAATTATGGTAAATTTTGAAGAGCCATAACTCGATTTTTTCAAATTTAGTTCATTTAGTTTCGATGTCCCCAACATAAAGTCAAATAAATACCTAAATGATTGTTCTCGATAACTAAAGTCTAAACGGCATCTCCCTACCATAAACCAAATCAATATTTTCAATAGTTTAAAACGGTTATCCATTGACTGTGAATTTTTCTGTTATCTTCAAATTTTTCAATAGACCGGCTGATGAGAGGATGAGAGGACATTCTCTTTCCTAATTCATTCTAAGTATGATCGTTTTGGAGATAATTCTGAAATCAAATGACTTTATTTTTATCAGAAAAATAATAAGAGCTTTTGCATATAAGTATTTTTTTTATTTCGAAATAAAATAGGTCGAATAGGCCCCTAAATAGGTCGATCTAGATAACTTAAGTATAAACTGTATCTCCCTACCATAAACCAAATCAATATTTTCAATAGTTTAAAACGGTTATCCATATACTGTGACTTTTTATTTATATCTTCAAATTCTTCAATGTAACCGGCGGATGAGAGGATGAGAGGACATTGTCTTTCCTAATTAATTCCAGGTATGATCTTTTTGGAGTTAATTTTGAAATAAAGTGACTTAAATATATCACTTATTCTTCTTCTTCTTCAGGTGCCTTCTCCGGTCCGAAGGTTGGCAATCATCACCGCTATGCGTACTTTTGAGATAGCCGCTTTAAATAGTTGGTTTGTGTTGCAATTGAACCAGTCTCGCAAATTTTTCAGCCATGAGTGTCGTCTTCTTCCAACGTTTCTTTTTCCCTGTATTTTCCCCTGTATTATTATTTGGAGCAGATGGTACTTCTCCCCTCTAGTCACGTGTCCCAGGTATTGTAATTTCCGCGTCTTAATGATGTTTATAATTTCCTTTTCTTTCTTCATTCTTCTAATTACTTCTATGTTTGTTATTCGGTCCGTCCATGGTATTCTCAATATTCTTCTGTACATCCACAGTTCAAAAGCCTCTAACCTTTTGATGTCCGCATTTTTAAGTGTCCATGCTTCAGCTCCATACATTAGAATTGGTTAGAATCACTTATTAATACTCCGTTAATATGTATTTTACGATATCTGTTCGTATTATGTCCTTTCTTTATTTCCTCCCTTGCTGATTTCTTTTTGTACAAAACTTTCTTCTATTGTTAAGTCATTGTCTTGGAATACCTTCGTACCCTTCAGTTGTCTTTTGGCCTTCATAATTAACTGTTTTGTTTCCCATGTTTCAATTTCTGCGTACATTATTCATTCCTTATTTATTATATGTGCTTTCTCTATTCTAGTTTGTATCTTCAAACTGTTACTTAGAAACTCCTCCACTCCCTTCTGTATTTATGTTTCATCCACTGTTATTCTTGTAACTATGATATTGTTTCTTCTCTTTTGTTTGTCGTCCTTTTCTGCTCTACTTTCTAGATTTTCTATTCTTTGTACAAGCTGCTTTTTTTCCTGTTTCAACTTTTTATCTTTTCCTCTCATTTCTTGTTTCAGAACTTTTATTTCTTGTGTTAACTCGTTTATATTTTTCGCCATTTCTTTCATATCCTTCATCACGTTCTTCGATATATGTTTAATGTCTTCCATTTTTTCTTCTTCGTGTGGTCTTTCTTTCGGCTATCTGTTTATTCTATCTTTCTTCTCCCTTCTTTTCTCCTCTGCTCTTCTTTCTTTCTCTTCTTTCTTCCGGTGATCTTATTACCTTCTTGCTATTTTTGAATATGTTTACATCCGTGTTCTGTCTATTTATTTCCCCCTCACTTTCTCTTCCTCTTTTTCTTTCTCTGTTCATGTATGTTTAGTTGCGTATTCCTTTCTTCAACTTTTTATCAGAAAAATAATAAAGAGCATTTGCATATAATTTTTTTTTTAATTTACTGAAGAATTAAGAAAAGTTTGAAAATTTGAGCAAGGAACTTCCTGAATTTCCACGCCACAACAAACTATGTTTTTGCAACAGATGAATGTCATAGACCGCATAGTTATTCACTGACTAGCTGCCTTTATGATTCCATAAGTAGGTATTACTCACACATATTCATTTCATTTTGACATTTTAGACTAGGTTAGGTTAGTCTCTCTCTCTCTCTCTCTTTCTCTCTCTCTCTCTCTCTGTCTCTCTGTCTCTCTCTCTCTCTCTCTCTCTCTCTCCAAAAATTAAATTTTAAAATAAATACAATAGTATTTTGTTTAAATGACCTATTTTTACATGCACAGTTTGATTAATTACTAAAATGACTAGAAATCGGCTAAGAATATTTAAGAGCCCTTTTACAACATGGTTTAGGATGAAATAACGAAAATATAAATGTAAAACTTGCCTAAAAAAAAAAAATAGATTTTGAAGGTGATGTTAAACTTTAATTTTTGATTTCCCACTATTTTTGTTTTTTGACATTGCCCCTTTTATCCGCGCGTCCACGATATATTCTTATCAAAAACAGTAATAAAAGCTAGCCAGTTGTCATACGCATGGTGACCATAATTTTCAAGGAAAAAATACATTAATATCAATATAATAAATTGATCTGTTAAAAGATTATTTTTAATTACATTTGTACAGTCATTTTTAATTCATTTGGAAGTCGAAGTAAAATAGCCGTATTTATCTCAACTTTAACAATTCTGGGTATAATTTGAAAATAAACATATCATTACGAATTTCATCGAAATTCAAACATTAATCCTGTATTGCAGCTTCTCTTGTGAGAAAATCTAGAGCGTTTCTTTCAGGACTCCCAGTTTTTTTTAATATTCAAAACAAATTTTATAATATTTTAGGATAGAAGTTTATAATCAACTAGAAAACATATGACAAATTCGGATAAAATGTTCAAATTCGTTACTGGGGTTTGATATAGAATAGTTCCTAAGTACTTTAAAAAGTCCAGCTATCGATTTTCAGCGATTTTTTTTAGAAATCCAATATGCTGATTTTTTATAAAATTTGTTGCAAAGTTTTTTAATATGTTAAATCATCAAAACAAGTATTTTCATTCAATCCATTGCCGATTTCTTCCTTACAAGCTTCACATGAAAGTCGAATTTCATTCTATGTAACTTATTTTCTTAATCCGACCCATTCAAACAACTTTATTACAGATAGATTTGTTGTTCAATTTTCCAAGTAATTTACACATCAGTAGATAGGCTAGGGCTAGGCATAAGGATTTACATGGGGGATCTAAATTTACTATTTCGGTCGGGCGACAGGTGTTTAGACATCTGTGGGACGGGTGTGACGAACATGTGATACAGTCGTGAGACAGGTGTGAGACAGGTGTGATATAGGTGTGAGACAGTCGTGAGATAGGTGTGAGACACCTGTGAGACACTTTTGTATTGAATATAGGAGGTATGTTCGGACAATAGACGAAATTACGCTGCAACGGCTCGCTCTATCGACGTGAGGTTGGCAACACTGCATTTTTCATATTTTCCCTAATAACATACATTTTTCAGATTGTTTACATCCCCTATAGTTTTTGAGTTGTTAAAATATTTTTTTGAAGAAGCTGAAATTGAGTATAAAAAATGTTTATCTAATTCAAAAACAGGATTATTGAGTTTAATGCCAGCAGTTGAGAGGGTTTTAAGGAATTTTGAAGTCAACGTCTTTCAGTGTTCGTGGCGATTTTTACAGTTATGCTCACTTTTATGTTATTTTAAAGAAGTCGATCATTTTGAATTATTCCCTCAAGGTCAAACAGTAACAGCAAATACTGCAAAGGCGTTTTGAAAAGGTTGCGCGACCAAAATTCGTGAAAGAGCCCACAGTTGTGGCGAGACACCGAGGCTCCTTCACCATGACGAATTATAATCGTGACAATTCGCGAGTTTTGTGCCAAAAATTAAATGATTATTCTCCCTCAGCCTCCCTACTCCCTAGAACTTGCTCCCTGGGATTTCCCCTGTTTCGAAAAATAAAATCAGTGCTGAATGAACGCTGTTTAAGAAAATTTGTTACTGTCATTGAACAGAATTCCACAACATACTTTCCAGGACTTCGTGGAGAAGTGGAAACACTGCTGGAACATGTGTGTGAATAGGGGAGGGGAGTACTTTGAAGGTGATAAGAACTAATAAGCTATATATGGAATTATAAAAATTAAATAAAAAAGTTCTGTTATTTTCTGAACAGACTACGTATACAGAGGTATGAGACATGCGTGAGACACCTGTGAGATAAATGTGAGGCACCTGTAAGACACATGTGAGACATCTGTGAGACACCTGTTGCGGTCGGAAAAACATAAATTTAGACCCCTATATAAATTCTTATGGGAAATTGGTCCATAAATGTCCTAGCCTATCTACTGACTATAACGTTTTGTACATTCTTAAAATCCTCTAAACTGCTGGCATTAAACTCAAGAATCCGGTTATTGAATAAGATAATATTTTTTATACTCAATTTCAACTTCTTCAAAATGGAATAATAAATTATCGAGTTGTGGTGGTAAATAATATCAGATTACCCATGTGTAGTACATGGTTGAAATTGGAATTTTTCGCTGTTTTGAATGCCATTAAAATCCAATATTGCGGCCATAAGTAAATCAAAAGTCGACCATGAAAATTCGGGCATCTAGTTGGCGCAAAAAATGTTTAGTACTGTCATCAGAAAGCTGACGTTGAAAAATGTAAGCGTGCCAAGTTTCGTAGAATTTCCTTCAAAAGTAAAAAAGTTATAAGCGGAAAATGAAAGTGCACTTTTTCAGTTTTTCCGCGTTATTTCAGGAACTATGCAAGATATCCTGGATTTCGTTTCAGTATATTAAAAGGCACAAAAATAAGAAACTTTTATCCCATTTGACTAACTCTGTATGTATTTCCGTTTAATAGATCCTAATGGTTGACGTCGTAAAAGTGACCACCCTGTATACATATAGAAGTGTTTTAAATATATCAACAACAATAACTTCCATGTCTATTGGTAAGGAGCCAACGGCATTTTGATCGCATTGTTGAAAAAATGTGGAACGCAACCAATCCCAATTACAGGTGGGCCCCATGAATTAGTTAGCTTAGTAACTAATAACTTGTATCCCTTCTTTGGCTTCATAATCATTCAGTTGCTCAGAAATTTCGCCCGGTAGATCTTGTAGTTGAAATAGTTCAAATTCTATAGCCGTTTCGTCATCAAATTATCATACGAATAATGGGACAATCTTTTTATCGTTAGGGTTTGAAGAATCAATAGTAATGCTAACAAAATTAGTTTTATGGGCATTTTGTTTGTCAAATGTGACATTGACATTGAATTTGGATAGTTTCACACTGTAGAAAATTGAGTGTTTAATTTTGAAATTAACTGTACTTTATCTTGTCATTAAGGACATAGGGCATCGTTCTCAAAGAAAGTACTGTACTCCCAAAATAAGTACATATGTACCATACCGGTGATTTAAGCTAAATCTATTATAACAATAATTCCTATATAATTTGTAACCTGCCCTCTGCTAATGTCTCCTGCTGAGTGACAGTATGGATGGAATTGTGTAACCCCAACTGAATACACTTGTAGTGTGATTAATTATTTACACATTTCCTTGATTTATTATGACAATGTAAATACACCCTTTATACATTTGATATTTTCCTTATATCTTTTGCGTCTGATAATAGAGAAAGTGAGAGGCGTTCGGGCAATGCGAGAGTCGAGATTAAGATAATATTATTCCTCATAACGCGCTTCCTGTAAAAAATATTATTCCACGTCGCGGCCTAATTGACAGACATCTGATATCGGACGGTGAAGCCTGCCCGCCCATGTTTTGATAACACTGCGGTGCGATGTTGTGATAAGAGGAAACTATAGCGCGAGGAGGGGCGTGGGAAACGCACCAGTCGCCTGTAGGGGTTGCGTAATTATTAGGAAATTCTGATTTTATATGCCACGGAAAAACTTCTGATAAAATTAATTATTTTTGCTAATTAGGTACTTAAAGAAACATTTTTTATTATAAATGTATTATATACATCTGCAACTCTTGTTTTGTTTCATACTTTTATTGTTTATTATTAACTTGTTCTTGTAATGAAAATGGGAGGTACATGGTACCAAAAAGGAATACTAAAGATCTAAATAAGGCCTATATTCAATATTTAAAACTTAATCATGATCTTTTATTTAAATTTTCACAAATGATATTGTTAGTCTATTAAAATACGGCAACTCAATGTTTTGCATATCGAAACGGAATCTTGAGGACGTTTCTAAATAATAATGTACTCATTTAGTTATAGATATTGAGTAAATATCTTAATCTACATTCAAATAAAAATGTATTGTTATAAAACATTAAAATTGGATTTAATTGGAGTTTAATTACCTGGCGCCTCCACCATGAATGGAATTTTATGTAAATTTAGATGGATGAGAATTAACTAATATTCTGCGTTTTATTGCTTATATTAGTTATTGTTTTATTTCATCTTAATGTTTCAATTCAGTTTAATCATTGTAAAGTTTCTAAAACATAAAACATGAAATACACATTTTGATAAATCCTTATATTATTAATGATACAATCACTGCAAATATCGACTACTTCAAAAACATACGATTGAATAAGCAGGTATATTGTACAAGGTGTACCTAAATGCTTGTAATTATGTAACCATGTAAAATATTCTTGTTCCGCTCCTGTAAAAATAGTTCTATTTTTGACATAGGCAACTTCATTTACACTCATTAGACATGAGTATTGCAATAAAAGTTATCTTCATGCTATTCTGATTTATATTGTGGAATTTCACAATCGACTGCTCAAATACGAAATTATTATAAGTTTCAGCAATATTTGTGGCTTCCAAACACATGAAAAGACAACAATGAAGAATTATTTAAAGCCGCACGAGACATATCACTCATTACTCATGAAGATGGCATTAAACGCTATCTTCATGCAATTCAAATTTCTATTGTGTCAGGCTTGTGTCAGTCGATATGTGACAACACAAATACTAAATTATTATTAGTTTCAGCAATATGTGTGGCTTCCAAGCACATGAATAGACTACAATGAAGAATTACTTAAGGGCCATCGAGTTTAAATGTGCATTATTTACATAACCTTACATTTAAAACCTTACAAAATAAAATTGTGTGTACATAAAAATAACCAGATATGCATGGAAATGAAATCCTCACAGGCAACATCCCCAAGTGGGGCAGATTACTCCACGGCACAAACAAGCTGCAAACTGAAAATCATGCAGGAATTAATGAAATAAACGAACTGCGATAAATCTAACAATTGCTCCGCTTTAAATCTGACAATGTTACAAAATGTTTTACTATTGCAAATTCAGGACTAGTAGACAATGAAACAACCACATAAAGTTATTAAAGTAATCAAAGTAAATTATTTAATAAACAAAATCATAAAAAGTAGTAACGATTTAGAAAACATAATTAATAAATAAAATATATAATCAAAGCAGATGTTGAAAATGTGTACCATTTGCTTGTAAACACATTTGCACTCGTCTTCTTTTATTGTTGAAAATCTTGATTAGCATTTGAGGAGTTATGGTTTGGCCAACATTTACGATTTCTGCCATTAACTCTTCCAACTTATACACTATGTCTTTGTATGTCTTCTTTGGAAAACTCTATCTTTTAAATATCCAAAAATTAAGTAGTCCAATGGAGTTAGATCTGGAGAGCGTGGCGGCTATAGTCCTTGACTAACGTTGAACTGACTGTATGAGCTGTTGCAACATCTTGTTGGAAATATACGTTCTGCAATTCTGCATCATCTAATTGGTCCATGAAAGACTGGACAATTTGTTGCCGATATCTCTCACCGTTTATTGTGTCATGAAAGAATATAGGCCCAATTATTCTACGGCGAGATACAGCCATTAAAATGCCAACCCTCTGAGGATGTAGTAGTGCTTGAGGAGGGTTGAAAGGTGAGGGTTTTCAGCAATCCAGCACCTATAGTTTTGTGAATTAACATATCCTGATAGTTGGAACCAAGCCTCATCACTGAAAAATGTTAAATCGAGCAATTGATTGTCATTTAAATTTTCCATAAACCATCGATCGGCAATAACTCAATCGGCGCTGAGGATCCACTGGCAACAATTCTTGCACCACTAAGACCCTATAAGGGTGTAAATTCAACCTCTTTTTCACAATTCTATGGCAGGTGCTCGAGGGAATTCCAGCTTGCATAGCCAATTTACGAGTTGATTTTTCAGGGCTTACTTTTGAGTCGTTCACGAACATCTGCAACAACCTCTCCTGATACTGAGGGTCTGCCTGATGATTTACCTTTCTGAACACTACCAGATTCCCTAGAAGGGTGCACTATTCGTGAAATAAGTATTGACAACACCGATCATTCAAATTGGTGGTCAGGGAACTTTTGCTCAAATTCCCGAACGCACTCTGGAATTGAATAAATCAATTCTCCATTTTCAAATCGTCTATTATGAAAGTAAGCCTCAACAATAAAAGTGTTCTTCTGATCAGTGTACATTTTAACAAACTACTGCTATTATGTTGTTTGACAGTTGACAGGTTGATAGTGACAGTACTCAAATAGTACGGTGTACAAATTTGAAAAGCGGCACAATTGAATTGAAGTGATTACCTAACAACAATCATTTAGGTACACCTTGTGTATCAAGAAAACATTAACAGTAACGTGTACTTTACTTGACAAGTAACGTCAAGTAATATTCACATTACTGTTATAGCATATTACACTATTGGGTATGTAAGTGCGTTATAATAGAATCGAGAAAAAGTTTAAAAAATCGAGACGAAGTCGAGATTTTTTCAATTTTCGAGATTCTGTTAGGCACTTAACAAATAAGATAAAAAAATGAGTTGTTTCCGATTTAATCTTCTTGACTTTTATGACAAAATGGTGTACATACGTATAACCAGAAGGTTTTGGATTTATTTCATTAGAAACGTTCTGTTTTTAGAAACCATATACACAATTTGAAGTTTCAGTATAAATTGTTTACAATAGCTAATAAAGAAGATTTTCAAATAAATGCAGACATTGAAGAATCCTATCAAAGAGGTTGTGAATCTTTGGTTCCTAGAATATCAAAAGAAAGGTATGAAATTTCATTTTGCCAAATAAATTAGACATTTGTTAGTGAATAATATTACTATTACTTACCGCATTAGAGCTGTTATAAACTCGAACAGAACTGTGTTTCCGTGCAGACTAGCCACAGTATTGTTATGTTTAACTTACAAGGTGTATCAACAGAGACTGTAAATTGCTATAACAACACGATTGTGCGAAAACTTTTTTTGATACGCAATACACCTGAATATCTTATCTAGGTACTTATAAATTTTAATTAATATATCTACATAATATTGTACAAATTAAATAACAATATTTCAGAAACAGTTATTTGAAACATTATTTTTCTCCCGACCCAGTACAAATCTCCTTATACCTATGACAATTGGCACATATTAGACTGCACATTTTCCAGAAAGGCTAAATAAAATTAATTAAAATAAACAGATTTATTGTATCTAATTCACAAATTAGATTTATTACTCAATACGTCAACAGATTTCATATGATAAATAGGCAAGCTTATGCAAATCGAAGTTTTTCAATTATGAAACATTAGAGTCCGCGGCACCGTTTCAAATACGTAATTACCTGCAATAGCAAACACTAATTTGTGGTGAAGCAAAATTGTCCGTAATTATCTTTTATTGAGGATAAATTGAAAATTACCGGCGCGCGAGTAAAACTGTAAGCATGTCATTAATCAAGAAAAGTATGAATTATGAAATCATATCGTGCGTTAATTGACGTATTTAAGCGTCGTTAAAAAGCCGGGCTTTGATAATTGGGCGTTTCGGTTGCAATTTGGCGATTGGTCGTTGCGCTTGGATTGATCTGTAACAGATGCAGATGATTTGGAGATTCACCGAAACGATAAAATTTTGGTAGATTATAATGTTATGATTAGATAATTAAGAATATTCCAAAAATGGGATATTATGGTTCTTTATATTGTTTTGCTAGAAATTCCTAAATATATGTTAGAATTCGAGCAATTCTTGATCACTAATGCTCATGTGATGGAGAGTAATCATAAAGGAATATTATGTCATAGAAAAGGTACTGTCTTAGTGACCTATGAGTTTTATGACACATAATAATTTCTCAAATGAATTGGTACCGATAATAATTTTTTTGATTTAAAATGTGATTCAATTGACAATAATTGGTATAATTTTTATTACATTTCTCATAATTTAAAAATGATACTCCTAAATGTATTGCCCTTGTGACAATTTTATGAATGATATTATTTTACTTTTTATTTGATCCACTGAGAACTTAACGAGGGAACAAAATGAACATGGATGCAATCCCTGGCTTTTTTTGTATGTATCGATGCCGCAAGAGCTTTGTTTCACTTAGAATTGCATATTCGCAAATTATGTTTAAACATAACTGTCCCGAGCACAACTAGCGCAGAATGAAATAAAATATTTGTATATATTTAATTATTTACACTAAACTATATTTAAATAAATACTAACTCCTAATGCATTAACGTGTAAGAACTTCAAACTTCAAATATATGCATTATATTAAAAAATTTCAATAAATACAATGTTTGCTTCCAATACAAAGCAATGAATTAATGGTTTGATTAACTTTTTTTTCATATTGTAATATATAATTGTATATAATTATTGTATATAATATATTATTGTAATCATATCAATAAATAAAACTTTTCCTGTTGCTTTTTTAGGATGTTTGCGGTATCGAGATGTGGCCGCTGTCATGCAGGAATATCAGCGAACGAGTTGGTAATGAGGGCTCGAGATGTAGTCTATCACCTGCACTGTTTTTCATGCACATCCTGTGGTATCCCGTTATCCAAGGGCGACCATTTTGGTATGAGAGAGGGCCTCATATACTGCAGGTAATTAAATAATTTTTAGTTTAATATTTCATCAATAATTAATCAGGGAATATATAGTTTTTTCTTCAAACGTCAGAAAATGATGTCATTATTTAACTCAGCTGACTGTTGAAAAATGTCACATTGCCGCCAGCGGAAGTTTTACTTTTCCTTTCCCAGCAGGTGGAAGGGAAAGTGTTGTCAATTAAATAAACAACGCGAAGCAATACTATAAATTTCATCATATAACAATTAAATATATCGGTGTTTTGCATTTCTTTTGCTATTTTCTGGTAGATATACTGCTTTCACTAATAATAGATTAAATCTATAAATGGTTTCTTCAACAAAAATTATCACTGTCACTATCAAATGCTGAAATAGTTTCTGTCAGGAAAACAAAACCATACGAATTTGATATTAAATTGATTTGTAAACATTATATATCAAAATTACGATTTTTCGTATTTTGCAGTACGTTTGAAGAAAAAATAGTATATATCACTTGGAGGCGAAGTATCTTTTCATGGTTTGCCTTCTATTACGCGCATCACTTCGTTCGGCGCGCAAACTCAGGCGCGCCATGAAAAGTCTCACTTCTCCTGCACGTAAAATAATATACAATTTTCTTCAAACGTCAGAAAATAATTTAACCCAGTCGACTGTGGAAAAATGTCACATTTCCGCCAGCGGAAGTTTTACTTTTCCTTTCCCAGCCGGCGGAAGAGAAAGTGTTGTCATGGTAACATTAAATAAACAACGCGAAGCACTACTATAAATTTCATCATATAACAATTAAATATATCGGTGTTTTGCATTTCTTTTGCTATTTTCTGGTAGATATACTGCTTTCACTAATAATAAATGAAATCTATAATTGGTTTCTTAAACAAAAATTATCACTGTCACTGTGACATGCTGAAATAGTTTCTGTCAAGAAAACAAAAAAACTATACGATGCATTCTTTGATATTAAATTTATTTGTAGAAATTATATATCAAAATTACGATTTTTCGTATTTTGCAGTACGTTAAAAGAAAAAATAGTATATTTCACTTGGAGGCGAAGTGTCTTTTCATGGCTTGCCTTCTATTACGCACATCACTTCGTTCGGCGCACAAACTCAGGCGCACCATGAGACTCACTTCTCCTCCACGTAAAATAATATACTATTTATTGATTTAATAAATTATTTACTTTTCTTCTGCAAACTGGACCAATTTGTAAATCACTCGGTATATATAAACTTATGTATGTACTTAGTTTGATCTCATCAAGACCTCATCAGACCTCATCAACAGGTGGCACTTTATCGATGTAGTGTCGTTGTTTTAATATATTGTGGCTAAATTGTAGCCTGTGTACTAAATATGGATTTAAATAACGAATAAAATTTTATAAAGAATTCATTTCATATATGGGTACTTCAGGCTTCATTGCTGTTTTTATTTTTTGTAATCTTTATTCATTTTTTTCCTTACACATTCATTACATTTTTTTTATGGTTTACACATTTCAGATATCACATAGGCTAATTTGTCTATCAAAAGTTGAATATGTGAATGTTCGGTTTAAGGGTTTTTCGGAAGCTTCAAATAAAAATTGCAATCATACATTTATTATTGTTCGTTCCATTTAAGGCCCTAAAGTTCTTCCTTTTATATAATTTCCTAATATTTTTTTTTGTTGGTGCTAATTTCTTAGAATGCGTATACAGTGTGTTCGTCACACATGTTACACTTATTTCTTAACTCTGTATCGGGTGATTTAAGTTTATATTCCAGGGCAAAAATGAGACTTCCCAAAGAAATAAATTAGTCGTACTTTTATATCTACAATTGTATATTATTGAACTTTGATATTTTCCACTCAGACTCATTTTTCGAATTTTTATAACCGCGTAGCGATTTTTGAGCATTTTCTCAGTAATTGTGAAGTTTTCGTATTCTTCTAATTATGTATCGATTTTTTATCTGATAATATTGTTGCATATTGATACATCTGCTAGCGCAATTTAAATTAACTAATATGCTTCAGTTTCTGAAATAAACTTATTTTAATATTTTGCAAGGAATCTGTAAAATGATTTATAGAAGTTTTGTAAATTATTTTTCACAAAAGGACAAATGAATGCCACTAATCGCCGGAGCACCGTATATTTACGGGCCTGGCCTGCCGCTGTATTAAAATCTATATATTAGAGCCTGAAAAACATTGGTTTGCGGAGCAGCGAGGGTTTAAGTCATAAACTATACCTCTCTGCATTTGTAAGGACCATTGTTGTCATAAATATGTGAACTACTTGACATTTCTACTTCATGTGAGACCATAAATCATAGATAAATAAATTAAATATGCGATTTTCTGACATACATTTTTTTTAACTATGACTTAAAAGGATCATTTGGGCTATTTTATAAAAATTGAACATTGGGCTAAAAATTGTTTTTTTTAAATTTATAGCCGTGTTTAAAATGACATTGAAAATTTTAAACCACCAATTGGTAGATTAATATCGTAGGTATATAATTCCTATAGGTATCAAGTCCTATGAATTAAAAGGATCATTCTGGTGTCTATTTTATGTCAATAAATTAAAATTGAATATTGTACAATTTTTTTTTTAATTAATAGGCGTGTTTAAAATTATATCGAAATTCCCATCGGTAGATTTATATCGTAGATTTATATCGCAGATATCTGATTCTAGAATTTTATAATTTTTGTTCTTCTTGTTAAAGTCCCAACTCCTACCGGAGGTTGGAAATCATCATGGCAATCCTAACTTTATTAGCAACTGTTCTAAATAGTCTAAACTGTTATCATTTTTGCACAACCGCAAATATATTTTATTTGCCTGGACAATCATCCGGTATAATACTCATTCTCGATATTTAAAACAATAATCATAAAAACTGGTTCTCGAAAATTATCAATTAATATTTGTTACTTTTCAGACCACATTACGAGCTGTTGGATTTTTGTGATCCAACTGGGGATCCAATGGACATGGTCTACAGAAGCAGCGAGTCGCCTGGTTACTACCCGGCAACTCCACCACAACATCACAAAGGCAGACCAAGGAAGAGAAAGCCTGGAGCAGAGAATGATCCGCCTTGCGGTGAACTTCCAGTAACAATGAGAATGGCTCAAGCAACACTAGGTAAATAAACATGCACTGAGATAATAATAAATTGCATTATTGTCTAAGCCTTTATTTCTATTCTTTTTCGATAAGGAATTATGGGTCTCGCTGATAACGTTATCTCCGTGTAATCCATGCGATTTCTGAATCAAAGCACGCTAGTATTTTTAAATAATAAACGCTTATGATTATTACATAATTTGAGACGGGCAGCCCATGACCTGTACTCTAGATAATATATAAAGTTAATAATAATAGAAATATTAATAATAATAGTAATAATAATAATAATAATAATAATAATAATAATAATAATAATAATGCTTTATTTATGTTTAGAACAGAAATGTTTTACAAGTCAGGTCAGTTAATTAGTATACAGGGTGGTCACTTTTACGACGCCCACCATTAGGATCTATTAAACGGAAATACATACAGGGTTGGTCAAATGGCATAAAAGTTTCTCATTTATGTGCCTTTCGATATACTGAAACGGAATCGGGTATATCTTGCACAGTTCCTGAAATATCGCTGAAAAATTGAAAAAGTGCACTTTCCTTTTCCTCTTATAACTTCTTTACTTTTGAAGGAAATTTTACTAAACTTGGCACTCTTACATTTTTCAACATGAGCTTTCTGATTACAGTACCAAACATTTTCTGCGCTAACTAGATGCCCAAATTTTCATAGTCAACTTTTGATTTTCTTATCGCCGCAATATTGGATTTTAATATCATTCAGAAGAGAAAAATTCCAATTTCAACATTGTGTGTTATTGATGACTTTTCGATTAGCTGGACATGCGATGTTAAAGTGGTGTATAAATTCTTCATGAAATTCTTGAAACGATTTGTTAAGTTCTTATGCGTCAGTTGGTCTCTTTGTACTCTTGATAGATAGTACCGTAATTCTTTAATGTCTTTTATATGTCTGAGAAGTATAGTGTCACCTATTTTTTCTTGTTATTAGCAGTTGCATTTGATGTTAGAATCAGTATTTGCGCGCAGTGATCTGGCAGACTGAGATTTGTGTTTATACAGTCGTACTCCATACTTGCCACTAAATAATCAATCTGAGTCGCTGTTATTCTGCCTTCAGTTCCCTGGATTCTGGTTGGTTCAGATAGATGATTTACACGTAGTATCTTAGAGCTTTTGAAACGTTTAGTATAACCATTGATTATAATCAATGGTATAACCTTTACAAGTGATTTTATTTTATTTTATTTATTCCATTGCCTTTTACACCGAAAGGTAGAAAGGCATGCATTATTAATTTTTATAATATTGTCTCCACTTCCTCCTATTGTTCCTTCATCCTCATTTTGTTAATTCCTTTATTTCTTCCCATGTGTTCCCTTCTTGTTGCCTCTTCTTTTATTGCTCTGTTCCACTCTTTTCTCGATCTTCCTCTTTGTTGTTTTTCTGTTTCTCTTGTTTCGTATATTTTCTTAGTGTTTATTTCTTCTCTCATTCGTCTCATGTGTCCATACTACCTTATTTGGACTTCTGTTAGTTTTACTGGTTTTACCTGTACCGGTGATCCCTGTACTGGTTTTATTTTTAAGTTTTTCCTATGCATCTCGTTCCTTATCTCTTCTTGTTTTGTTTTCTATTTTTCTGAGGATTCTAATCTCCATGGCATTTATTCTTTTTAATTGTTTTCCTGTCATCGTTCATGTTTTGCTGCTGTAAGTTAACGTTGGTCTAATTACTTTTTTTGAGTGTTTCTGTTTTTGTATCTCTTGATATCTCTTTCTTGCTAAAAAAAGATGTTTTGTAACATGTTATATAGTTTTGCTTTTCTTGCAATTTTATCTTCTATTTCATTATCTAATTTACCTTTGCTCTGTATGATTGTTCCTAAATATCTGTATTGCTCTACTTATTTCCTTGTATTTTTATTTCGTGTTTCCTTTTCTCTTTGGCAATTATCATGGTTTTTGTCTTTTCGTAGTTTATTTTCATGTTTATTTTCTTAATCTCTTTCTCAATTATTTCCATGTTGTGTTGCAGTTCTTCCTCTGTTTCTGCAATTATTGCCATGTGGTCCACGAATAGTAGTTCTGCTATTTTTATAAAATTGTCTCCACTTCCTCCTATCTTTAGTTAATTCCTTTATTTCTTCCCATGTGTTCCCTTCTTATTGCCTCTTCTTTTATTGCACTGTTCCACTCTTTTCTCGGTCTTCCTTTTTGTTGTTTTCCTGTTTCTTTTGTTTCGTATATTTTGTTAGTGTTTATTTCTTCTCTCATTCGTCTCATGTGTCCACACCACCTCATTTGGCCTTCTGTTATTTTTTTCTGTTCTGGTTTTATTTTTAAGTTTTTCCTATGCGTCTCGTTCCTTATCCTGTCTCTTCTTGTTTTGTCTTCTATTTTTCTGAGGAATCTAAGCTCCATGGCATTTATTCATTTTAATTGTTTTCCTGTCATCTTTCATGTTTTGCTGCTGTAAGTTAGCGTTGGTCTAATTACTTTGTTTGAGTGTTTCTGTTATTGTATCTCTTGATATCTCTTTCTTGCTAAAAAAAGATGTTTTGTAACATGTTATATAGTTTTGCTGTTTTTGCAATTTTATTTTCATTTCATTATCTAATTTACCATTGCTCAGTATGATTGTCCCTAAATATCTGTTTGCTCTACTTATTTCCTTGTATTTTTATTTCGTGTTTCCTTTTCTCTTTGGCAATTATCATGGTTTTGTCTTTTCGTAGTTTATGTTCATGTTTATTTTCTTAATCTCTTTCTCAATTATTTGCATGTTGTGTTGCAGTTCTTCCTCTGTTTCTGCAATTAATGCCATGTCATCCACGAATAGTAGTTCTGTTATTTTTATTATCTCCATTTTTCAGTATCCAATTTTTAGCATTTTCATTTTTTGCTTTGCTTTATTTATCGCCTTATCCAATACAATTGTGAAAAGCAAAGCGCTTAGCACGCATACTTGTTTTACTCCTTTCTTCGTTTCGAATTCTTTTGATTCCTCATTGTTTGTACTCACAATATTTCTGTTTTCTTTGTACATGTATTTTATTACATTTATTATTTGCTCCTCTATTCCTCTTTCTGCTAGCTCGTTCCGTATGTCCTCTCTCCTTGTCCCGTCGAATGCCTTTTCGAGATCTACGAAGCATATGTGCATTTCACTGTTTTTCTTAATTCGTTTCTCGCTTAGTTGTCTGAGTATGAAGATTTAGTCCCTCTTCTAAATCATCACTGGCTGTCTTCTATTGTTGTTTCTAGTTTGTCTCGCATAGTTTATCCTAGTACCCAGGTCATTATCTTACTTGGTATACTTGTTAGAGTGATTCCTCGGTAATTTTCGCATATTCTTTTATCCCCTTTCTTATGTATTGGCAGAATCTTTCTCGTTTTTTTAGTTCATTTATTGCTTCTTGCACTTTTTCTTTTATTATTTGTTCATTTTTTTTTCTTGGCTTTCTTCGCTTCTAGTATATTTCTTTTGAACGTTTCCCATTTTCCTTCTATGTTTAACTTCATTTCGCTCTCTCTGAATTTATTTTGTAGTATCTCTTTGTATTTCTCTTGTGTTTGTGTTTCTCTTACTCTGTAGACTTTTATGTTTTCTTTAACTTTTATCCTCCGCTTGTCTGTTTTTTATATTTTCTTCCAATTTATGTTCATTTTTAGTAGATGGTGGTCACTTTCTATTTCAGCTTGCCTTGTAACTCTTACATTCATTATTTTGTTCCAGCTGTTTCTATTAAATAGGTGGTAGTCTATTATCGGTCTTTCGTTTCTGCTTGGCTGTTTCTTTGTGTACTTGTGTATGTTTTTGAATTTTGTATTTGTGTTACAAATGATTTACAAGTTCAAATTGTTGAAAAAGGTCCGCTACCATGCTTTTACTTGGGGAATGTTTTAAAATGTCTATATTTAGGTCGCCACATAGTATGATATGTTTGAATGTTCTACTTGCATCGTTTAGCATTATAAGTATACACTGTGTATCAGACAAATGGAATAAATTCGATAATAAATAAATGGGGGCGTGTTCGAAAAAACGCTCGGACATGTCGATTGTTATTTTTAGTTGCGCATTTTTTTCAACAAAAACTTTTTATACAGGGTGTGTCATGTGACCGTGGCCAATACCAACTTTCTTATTTTAAATGCAACACCTAGTATATTATTTAATTTTTGGATTCTTCAGAAAATTCTAGACATATTTCATGTACAATGTCCTATACCTATCTTCAACTGTTTCGGAAATATTAAGTGTTTTCAGATTTATTGCAAAAATTAACATTAAAAATAGAAAATTATTTGATTGCTGCACACATAAATATTGAATTGATGCATATCACGTAATGTTTTTTCATAGTTTTTGTGACCCCTTAGAAGATCAAACGACCCACTGACAGGTCGCGACCTACAGTTTAAGAACCACTGGTCTAGATGGCTATAGTAAAACACATATTATGCTATTGGGATATAAAAACGTAGATTTACTGAATAAATAAATATGTATTATTGTAGAGATATAATTATTATATTTGAAAAATAAAATAGTTCTTGCATCTTACATCTCGCGATATTCTGCAAAAATTATAACATTTCATGAAGGGTTTGAAAGAATTAGGGGGTAAATAATAGGACTCTAAGTATCTCTACAGTTTCTTAGAAATCAGAAGACAGCGATAAACCGTAAAAGGACTAGCGCAGCATCACAGCGCACTTACTAACCCAAAAAGTGGAATTAGCGCAAGCTAATAACCGATTGCAATAATTATTAGATGTAAAATTGGTATTATACCGGCTATACTTTAAGTTTACAAATATAATCAACCCGTATATATGTGTACTTCAATAGGCGACTTGAGCTGTGATAGCACATAATAATGCATATTGATGCGTTAATAATCCAAAAATTAAACCGCAAGAGACTAATGTGTAGTAGAAAATATCGGATTAATGAGGCTGATACATGATGTTTTCAGTATTCATCTTCCTGATGAAGCCACTGTGTGGCGAAACAATTGTTGCGGTACAACATTAAATATTTTGTGAAACTCACACCAATTGTGTTTTATTTATATAGTAGAAAATAGACAAATGACTTTTCATTTCTTAATATAAAAAAATTAAAAGTGGTCTCCACACGAGTTACATATTTACGTTAATATACACATTTGTTATTTTTGACTGAAACATACCCACTTTTTGCATATTTTTGCAACTTGTCTTTGTTCAAGCAATAGCGATTTTTCTTAATAACAATAAGAATAATATGTTATTAAGATATTAAATTTTGAACATAATATACACCTTTATAATGAAATTTGTTTTTTGTCGTTGTAAATTGTCATTTTAAGTAGACTAATTGTTGTTATTAAGTCGTAATATTGTTATACCTGCTACTCTTGGAGGATAATCTATTCAGAAGTCTTACCGGGTGGCGTTTTTTTCGGGGTGGTAATTGGTGCGACCGCTTGCGGGCTAATTCTTGCGCTGGGGCAGGTGTCACGGGATAATAAATAAATAGTCGGAATGTACATATTGAGAAGACGGCAGTGGAATGCGCACGTAAAAGCGGCCATAGCGTCGGACCAATTGGCTACCGTATTCGGGTTATCCAATCCTCGATCTCTGGATACTTTTCAACTGTCAACGAAGTCCACTCGGCCACCCACGGTCAAAAGAAACCTATAAATAAGCGGGCCGATAGTTGAATGCATTCGATTTGGTTAACTCGTTTTCGGAAATAAAATAAAACCGATTGGGTTTTTTGATTCGAATGGCCCAGGTAGCGTTCCTGTGACCCTGCGGTCCACAGATTTTTTTTTGGCTTTGCTGTTAATTGGGTGTTTGTGATCTGTGTTTTACGGCCCTTCTGTTCTTCTCAGAATTTCCATTCCGCATCGCCCACCATCCTTTTGTCTCACCACCATCTACTCGAGGTTTATTGATCGAATTGCGGCCGGGTAGCTTACCGAAACATCCGACAATTAAAGAGGCATTCAGCTTATGCGTGCCTATCGTGATGCTCCTCCAGTTCCAATCCTTTTTCTCTTCCCACTCCACGGAAGGACATGACCAGATACCTCTTCTCGACGGGATGGCGAGCAGCGCACCACTATTTTTATGTAAAATCGCTCGCCAAAGAAATTTACTTGTAAACATCGTAATCTGACGCTATTACTTTGTATAATTATCTCACATCTCTTTACAACACGTACATAGGTGCATGCAGACGGGCCCCTTAGTGCCACCTTGCTTATTCTTTATTACTTTCTCATTCAAATCAACTGCCACATAATAAAGAACATTTTACACATTGTTACTACTTCCTTAGAGATTTCGCCCACATAAATTTTGAAGCGCTGCGCGAGGCATAATGAATAAACGCGTTGCTCGTCAGACGTATTATTTATCTTCCACGCACTCACGCGCAATTTTCCAACAACAAACTGTTCGCAGCAGGTGCAAATTTGTATCTTACCAATTATTTCCTTAAAAGTCAAGTAAATATTACACTATCTCCATGCGAATCAGGACAACAAAGGCGAAAGTTAATTATTATAATAAGTTATGAATATTCATTACAAAAAAAAAACAACGTTTACTGCTAATAGTTCTACAGAAGCCCATAAAATATATACCACATTTATCAAAATAATAGTTATAAATATAATAACGATAGTATGTAAAAATTATCATAATTAAAAATAATTATAAACATCTGTAACGAAGACTTGAATAGAATATAAAACAGGAAACACTTTTTCACAAAAAAAATTGCTAAATGCACATTTCGGCCGCAATACAACCATCTTCAGTAGCAATACAGTTCTGATGAGAACAAGTTTGTGCATCTTCTTAAATATGCGTCCTAAAATTACACACAAAAGTTATTTCACAATGTACAATATTGATAAAATCTTACAATAAATGAGATTGAAATTTTACAATAAACACTTAATACTATACAAAATAATGGGATCTACTCCTAAAACGTAAATACTTTATGGATTTATTAAGCGCAATCGTTTCCTGGAAGGACTTTAGGACCTGGGATTGTATGAATGAATCCCAGCAATTGGTTACTTAGCTGATTTGTCAATTTTTTTTTAAATTTAGATTTATTCTTTTTCATTTAAGTCGCTTCATATGTATTCATTTTGTTCATTGTTCATTATATCTAGTAAGTAAGTTGCGTTTCGTCTGCCCTATGTAACAATCTTTACAATCATGACATTGAATTTTATCCCGGTTTGTGTAAGTTCGGTACTTTATCCGTACACTAGGGAGGTAACATTTTTAGTGTATTATTGTTTGAGAAAGCGGGAGTTAAGTTATTTTTTTAAAATAATAATAAATTTGGTTGGAACAATTTACACTAAAAGTTATTCGTGTGTAACGTTTATTCTATAGTGTTGTCATTTAAACCACTGATTTTTTGTAAAATTTCTTTCGATTTATACTTTCTATAAATATTTTTGACAATTTCGTCCTTATAACCATTCATTTGCCCAACTTTACGTATATATTGAAGACCTCAATATCAAATGTGGTTATTTACCACTGTTCATCATATAGTGGAATAAAGGCTCGATTGTCGTTAATAGAAGTTTGATATACCGTGCGATCAACAATTATTTAGATAAAAGAAGCCCTTGAGATAATGGAAGTATGTCTGCTAGGGTACAAGACGTCTGACGTAAGTCAAACGTAAACTGTCCGTTGCGTCTATGGCTTTCCCGATAAAATAAAAATTTGAATAATTAAACCAGAAATAACCATCAACTTTTGTTTTTTATATGGAACATTATATACAGGGTGTTCCTCAAATAACGACCAATAAAAGGTTACGGGGCTCACGATATAGGAAATAAATTTAAAATAATCTACCTAACATAGTTGAATCTGTTCTCATGGGAAATATTTTCAACTTTCTATCGCTTCCGGTTCTACCGCAAGTTGCCATTAATTTTGTTATTTTAAATAGAACACCCTACATGTTATTGCATTTTTAGATTCGCCGTTTAATTCCCGACATCCCCATATGGATATCGTGATGTGGGGATATCAAAGTCTACTTGTCTTTTATAGTTTTTGGGATAAAAATTATTTAAATGTTGACCTCTAGAAGACGTTTTGAAAACTGAAACTTCTCTTAGGTACAAGATATAAATACGATCTGCATCTCGAATTATACCTAATAGATGCCTCTAGCAATTGAATATTGACAACTGTCAATTTTTACAATTGGTGTTTCAAAAATGTCAATATTAAAGTCCCTTTTTAAAAACTTCATTTTTTTTCAAGTGGAAACTGATGAAAATCATTTTTCCGCCTACCTGCTCTGAGTTTCATTTCGGTTTCAAAGTTATTTTTCGGTCCAAAATTGCGGGGGGGAAACTTTCCCATAGATGGAGGCATACTTTTCATTAACAAATGTCATTTTGACTGATACGGTGACAGATATATTGGACCTACTCTCTTAATTAAAAAGTGTATTAAGTGCAATAGATGTTAGCAGCGATTGAAGACTTGACTTACATCACTCCACATAAGGGAAGCTGCCGCTGCCGCTTCCGCTAACCTAATTGACCAATTAAATCTTAGATTCGATATTTACTTCAATATAATAAGTTTTGTAGTTGAAAAACAGTCAAAACGTCAAAAAACTTTACAGAAAATTCAATACTGGCATATATAGCAGAAAGAAACAAATAGTGCTACATTGTGGTTTGAACATTCAATGTTGAAGTCGGTTCTTAAAATAAAACAAAATACTGACATACAAAACTCATCAAAGTGCAGCAAAAAAAGTCAGATATTGTAGGTAGGCGCAAAAATAGCATGTGTCCCGTAGGCCGAAAAGCTTTAGCAGTCCTTAGATTCTTGGCGCCCTCGCTCGCTCCGCTCGCTCATGCGCCAAGCACAGCGGGCTGCTAAAGCGTATTTTCCACCCTTGGTGCACAATATACTATTCTTCCACTCTGTGTACGCTGTTCATATTTCAAACGCCAACCAACATCGCAATTTACCTTGAAAATATTCGCGCTAACATTATCTAGGGAAAAATAAAAAGTTTGGTTAGGTTTTATTGGCTAATGTCAGTACCATACAAAGGCAACAAATTCCCAGAGAAAACGGAAACTTTAATATTATTAGTGAAGAAAGTCAATAAAGCAATTATTAATACTTTATGTTCTCTGTTGAAATTCATTTCCATGTAAGTCCATTTTATCAAGATATAGGTATACAGGGGATACCTTGGATCCATTTCCGGACTTATCTGAATTTAAATAAAATGACTTACACCACTCTGGTTTTCAACAGCTGGATTATAAAGGACACAATATTACTAATTCAACAATACCTTAGTTCCTTATAATCAGGTTTGGAATAAATCATGATTTAAAACAAAAATAAAAAATCGTATATTTAAAAAAAAATCATAAAAATTATAATTGATTTGATTTCTTTATATTTCTGATAAGTTTTTGCCAGGGTAGATGTGATTGATATCAATGAATTTATATCACGATTTAAACCATATATTTTTTTTAGTAAATCACTGATTTCGTTTTATCACACTGCTGCGATGTCTTTGTAATTTGGTTACTTTTGTAATCCTGCAAGAATAAAATTTATATTTCAATCGTTTTACATGTTTTGGCATCCCATGAACAAGATTTGATTATTTAAAAAAAATGTCTGTGTATCTGTACCATGTGATGGGCAAAAAATGGAAGAAAAGAAAAAATGTACTTCCTTTTACTCTATAGTTAGATTATATTTTTGTCGTGTATATAAGGGAAAGGTAAGTCATGACTCAATAGAAATGAGTGAACTAATGTGCTACTTTACCAGTTAGTTACACATTTCTTCATAGCAACCACATAAACAAGAATCACTTTTCTTACCTGTGGAACATGCAACTTTGTCGTGTACTTAAAGTACATTTAAATGGCATGGTTAGAATTATTATAATAATATAATATATGTAGCGGAGGGTAATAAATTATATTTGTAAGACTGACCTCGAAAAAGTATGCTATCATAATATCTCCCGTCTCCCCAATCCCCTTTTGCTCCCGTTGCCACTGACAAAATGTCTCATACTGTTACTCGTATTTCTCTTTGGATTTCGTTGGCAATAATTTATTAGTTGCTGCTGCAACAGATTTTAAAATGTTCGACTTGTCCATTTGTAAGTTTTTGAAAATTTTGTTTATTTATTTGTCGTTGGCATGGTGCGTTGCTGTGCAAACAACACTTCAATTTCAGAAGCTCTTTTATTAATTATAATAATTCGAAGCACACCAGTTAAATGTATTTTAAGTACACGAAAGAGTTGCATGTTTCACACGTAAGAAACGTGATTTTTTCCAGGCTCGTGTAAATTTGATTAACTCGCATCACTTCGTTCGCTCGTGAATGAAAAATTTACACTCGCTGGAAAACTGCCACTTTCCTTCACTTGTAGAACAGTCTACTATTTTCGTGTACTGAATGGAAAAGTAAGTCATGACTCAATAGAAATGAGTGAAGAAATGTGCTACTTTACCAGTTCGTTACACATTTCTTCATACCAGCCACATAAACAAGAATCACTTTTCTTACTTGTGAAACATAAAACTTTTTCGTGACGTAGGCTTCCGCAACTCTGTTTCACCGTGTCTCTTCAACACTTGGATGTCATGGATGAATCACTGTCGGCCAAGAAAATTGCTGACGGCCGTCTAAAATTCTGACGTTTTGTTATCTCAGCACACTCTTGACATACCTTGATGCATTACTTTCGAATGATATATTATTTCGTTGATTTTCATTAAGTACACGAAAACATAGGGTGTTCCACTAGTGTGGCCCTTAGTTACTTGCTGATTTTTTTGTTTCGATTTTTTTTCTGCGGCACACTTTATCCACTTGGTTCCTTTTTGTGAGAAAACATCTTGTGCCAAGTTTGAAAACAATAAACTTAAAGGAAAACGTGCCGCTTTGCTATTTAATGTCTACGATTTCATGATTTTCTTGAGTGCATTAAAAGATTGTTTTTTTTTCAAATCGTATCAATTATTTTAAATGATATTATTATTTTATAAAAATTTAAACATCATATTTAACATAAATTTAAATAAAACATATCTTACTTGAGAAATCTCGCTCTGCCATATTTGTAATTTCTAGTTAAATTATACGTCCAACTTGATTTTCTGCAGCTCCACCGTACCACTATCTTCAATGTTTGAAAAAATGTTACGATTACCGAACCGTTTATCGAAATTATTAAGAATTATCGAAAATTGTTTTTCAAAAATTTCGCAATCATCTGTGATACTTCAGCCCCGAACGTGCTGCATTGGCGTTTTTTGATAGAAATGTTTCAACACTAACAAAAAGAAACATGGGCAATTGTTTATTTCCCTGCGAAGCCGAATTTGCAGAGGAACATGTTAGAATTAAATACGTAGAAGTAAGGGAAACGGCAATATTTGATTTTTACTACAAGGTATTGAACATTTCATAACCAGCGACACGAGAAAATGTTGCAAACGTTTGGAACTAGAAGATGATTTTCTCCGACAAAATCCATAAAAATGGAGTAAAAACTGTACTTATAATGAAGCAATGGAAGTTGTGACGAAGCTACGAGTGGTAAAGCTACGGCAAAATGAGGACTAAAACTTATTGAGGATTATAATAAGATTTTAACACACAATGAAGAGCAAAAACAATTTGTTTTGGAAGTTGTAAGCGACTATCGCCGTCGATTTCCTGGTACACAAGTATTGACTCCGCTATTTAATTTAGAAATAATTTAAAAATATTAAAATTATCCAAATTTAATTTATTTTCCAAACTCTAGTAGAATTTTATCATGTGTGCAACACGTAGGAAATCCATTTTTGTCCGTACACGGCATTTTTTAATCTCGGCTGTCTCGATCAAAAATCCCATGCCTAGTACTGAAAAAAATACATATCCTAACTTGCACAAATCGCTATTAATTGTTCACCTATTGACATCCACAAACAATGCACATATAGTTACTCGGCTTCGTCTCGTCACCTACCTATACCCTCGAATATTATCAATCGCATAATATTCTCGTTATATTAATACCCAATATTAGTTAATAAGCTAGCGGAAATGATTCATATAATGTTATATATTATAATTATATCATAATTATCATTATGATATCACTGTCAATTCGCATTATAAAGTCATGTGGGAGTCATATCATATAATTTTTATTTATGAAAGCTTATGACGCTTGGCCATTAAAATTTCAATTTACTGGGTGTTGAATAATAGTTCGACTCCCGGAAAAACAGTATGTAAGCTAATCTGTTTACAAACAACAAACAAAAACAGGCCGACATGAAACGAAGCGATTACCATCGCCGAAATTTCCACCACTCGCTGAATTATTCGCGCACACGTCAATTTTCACCGCCGCCCCCTTGCCACCCCCACACTCGTGCCGCTATAATGGTATTTGTTCGGCGTCGAGGCGCGCGGCCGCCTCAAGTGCTCTGGCGTCGGTGTGGGGGCGGTTTTTGTATGTACCTCGCCGACGGACCCCCCTGAATGACCCTACAGACGTGCTCGAGAGGCTTGTTTTGCAGTCCTGCCTCCAACCCTAGTGATACACTCCACATCGATCACGGCCGTTTCAGCTGTACTAATGAGGATAATGAAAAATTGGACGAGGAGGTGAGGGGAAGGTGGGTGTTTTCCACGATTTCGAACGAGGGTTGTAATCCCTGGGTCAGGCGCAGTAAATAAAGTCAATTGGATGATGGAATGGTGCTTGCAAATTGGAAGTTTTGTAAATTGTGTGTACAGGTATTTGATTTAATCAATAATCTAGACGTAGCACAAAATATGCGCATGATTATTATTAAGATACTATAAATAATATAGTCAATATAATATAAATTATTGTAAATAGTGTACATGAAAATATCAATCCATCCCTGCACCAGACAAAATAAGTCCATTCTTGCTTAGATACTAAACATGACGAAAAACTTCTTTGCTCTACCGATCACCTGAGTCTTGTTGAATTGCATGCCGCTAAGAACGAAACATCATAAAAACTTTTGTAAACGAAATCTACTTTCACCGGATAACAGCAATTTAGCAGTAATATTTACAGAAAAGTGTCGTTGGCGTGTAAATTTCACTAGGATCGCAAAAGTCTTCTGCGAACAGCCTAAATCAGTATTTATCCGAGATGCAATTACTGCATCCAGTTCCGGTGTAAGTTTATATTACACAATTTAGTACACCAGTTTTCATGGAAGTTTCTACTGTTCAAATTGATGTATTATATTTTGGTGGAAATTATAATTAAGCAAATTGTCCTACTGGTGACAAAGAAACGCAATAAAGGCGTCGGAGCCGTCCATGGCCGCGACGCATAAAATAACCATTACGCTGCAGTTTTAATTGATTAATTAGTTGATGGATATTGAGATTGCTATTACGTTCTGGTGCATAGTTTTTGCCTCACTGGCGCAACGGCGAAGTATGCGAGCGATTTTTACCAGGAACGGATGAGGGGGCCCCGGCCCTGCAAAAACTGGACATCGCAGGAAACCGGTAGTTACGGAAATCGCTCTGATTGGACTTGCAAAAATGGCGCAGGTGAATGCAGGCGACGTCGTCTACATCATCCCGAAGCGGGATGCGATACGACGTGACGACTGATTGATTTAAGGTGGACATCGTTGAATAATTTATTCTTCGGCTTACCACTGCCGTGTTAAATTATCCGCTCAATCAAAAACAGTACCTTTTAATCACTAAAACTAAAAGACCACAATGTATTATTAATTCCTTTCATTGAAACAAACTAGTTTCTACGCATCATTTGCTTAATAACTAGATACATAGAAGCCGTTGAAAACCAGAGTGAAGCACGTCCTTTTTGTTTTTTATTCTGATAAGTCCAGAAATGGATCCAGGAACATGTCTCTTGTTTATTTGTGAACTTCTCTGAAGAAAATAAAATGGACTTAAGCCACTCTAGTTTTCAACAGGGTATCCCAAATTGAGTAGGCTAACATGGGTATCTTTCTTATTACTAAACATAAATATTCGCTTAAATGCACAATGTTGTGTAACGGAATGTAATATAATATGTACATATATGTATATGTTATTGCTAGGGTTTAATTATTTTAACACAATAATTATGATTTACCCCACGTTGAGGGTGCCAAATGCTACGTTATAGACAACGATAGACCACGTTCGGGTGTTTAAAATATGGTGTTATACTAAGTCTATTAACTGCGTAAATTTATTATTGGGTTGATAATTAAGAATCATAAAATTGTTAATTACTTTTGTTGTTATGAATTTCATTATTTTGTTTTTCTCTTTTCTCAGGGTCAAAAAGCGCGATCAAAATAAATTAGATGGCAGGCAAAGAATATTAATTTTAATTAATATTTATTATAATATTAAATATTTAGATAATTGATAACAAAACAAACACTACACTAATTAAATATGAAACAAAATGAACGCTTCACAATAGAAAGCAAGTCCTATAACTAATTAACAAACTAACACTATCAATATTTAATACCAATAATTCCCTAAATTCCTAATTTGCACAATTAACTCCATAATTGAGTAGTAATTTTAGTAAATTCTACCTGATATTCGTATTCATATTCCTGGTGAATAGCGGCAACTCGCAGTGATGATCGGCAATCTTGGTTGCAGATATCGAATCAGTAAATTCGATTAAGTCGGCACCAATTCCCTCTATTCAAAGTCCTGCTGTCCTCGGTTGATCCTCTTCTATAGTTGACGTTGTCGCTGAATCGTCTTTGGGGTTGAAGTTCTCGGTGAATCCACTTGGACTCCTTTCAACTGTTCCGTGTTGATAATGATTCCCTAGTTCACGTTGAGTGTTTACAGATGCTCGAACGCAAATAAATACTGTCTCGAAATTGATTATATCCGCGTAAACAAAACGTAAATCAAACTGTTATTGAATAACGCGTGAATGTAAATAACTATTGTTCGACGATATTTGTTTCTATACAACTGTTTTCTTTTTCTCTGCTGACCGACGTAGATGCTCCGGGATCTAAAGCGAATCTGATTGTTTATCGACGTTCCGCCTTTTTAAAACCTCGGTTAAACAGGTGATTTTCGCTTGTTAAAATCCGCCTACGTTGATCCAAATAAGCGTGTAAATTGTCGAGTTGCTACCAGAATCCAGTTTGTAACCACGGCAACGAATCAACAAATTATAATTATGATTATAATTATCCATATACCGGTGAAACCATAATTCCAATTGTGATTTTAATCTGACTTTCGAGATCCTTGTATTTTTCTGCTTCTATACGAATGTCGAACGTCTTTGTACGATGAGTTTAAATATTCCATTGAATTTTATACATATTACTGACTTATTACAATTATTTTACGTTAATTGTGCCCTGAATTAATTATAATTCTAGCTATACAAATCCTATTTGACTACCTAAATAATCTTATTAATATTACAAAATTAATATCTTTCTCCTTTTCTTCTTCTGTTACTGTTTTTCGTTCATGAAGTTCTTCTATTTAGTCCTGTCCATCGGTAGTTCTTTCGCTTCATTCCATGGTTTCCCTCTTTCTTCTATTATTGTTTTCATTCTGTCATCCCATGTCTTTTTCGGTCTTCCCTTCCTTTTCTTTTTGTATGGCTTTGCTTCCCTCACTTTTTTCACTATTCGTTGGCTGTCCATTCTTTGCATATGTCTTCAGCATCCGAACTGTCGTTTTTCCATGTATTGTTGTCTTGGCTCTATGTCTAATTCTTCTCTTATTTTTGTGCTTCTTATTTTGTCTATTTTCGTTACTCCCTTTATTCTTCTTAGTACTTTCATTTCGCTTGCTTGTATTTTATTTTTTCCCGTTCTGTCCAGCTTCCACGTTTTGCTTCCCCATGTATTGGTCGGTACATTTTTTTGTACACTTTTATCTTTGTTTCTTTACTTATTTCTTTTTTGTTTAAGATTGTGTTTTTGATTGCCTGGTATAGTTTTTGAGTTTTTCTTAATCTGCTGTTTATTTCTGTCTCTTCATTTCCGTCTGCATTCAGTTCTAAAGTCTAAAGGTCTAAAAGTCATGCAGAAATGTTTCAAACAAAAGTTATTGTCCTGATGAAACACACTAATAAATGATAAATATATTCTAATAGATGAAGAATTAATTGGAAATTGTAAAATTGAGTTGCAGGCAACGTCTCTAGCGGGTTGGACACAGATGTTCAAACATTCTGAAATTACTACTTAAAAATTGCTAGAAGATATTTGCACTTGTTATACAAATTCCAAATGCTAACCCTATACCCTATGCTAACTTTAGTACATGTTCTCCATGCTTTACCCATTGGACAGTATCCGAAGACGCCCAGGAAGAAGCTAAAATTAAATACATCAAAAGGTCTCGTGAAATTTTTTCAATAAAATCTACTCATAAGGAGACAATGGAAGATGTATTTAAAAGGTTCCTGGCATCTTCGGATTCATTAATATCTACCTGCAAGAATTTCTTCTTTTGTCAATTGCATTAGCATGTTCGTTCTTATTTCATCATATTGGCATGTTCGCCAAATATTCAGTTGGAAGATGTTACTGGCCCAGAATTATCCGAAAATAAAACGAACAATAGTTAGCACTAAGTATGAAAACGTGTGACACGTATAAAATGTGATCACATAAAATTAGCGAGACCATTGAAATTGTAAAAAAAATAACTCTATAATAGTTTGTATCATACATTCGGATTCCTCTGCTCCGAAAACCCATGACTACTAATTTTCGCAAGTTGCTCGGCTATTTTGAGTGGCTATTTTGTTTTTGAGAATTTCGACCTTGAATTCGGATTCCTTGACTGCGAAAACACATAAATACTGATTGTCAAGAATAATTTCCCTTTTGTTTTTGAGAATTTCGACCTTGAATTCGAATATTTGACTGCGAAAACCCATTGTTTGCCATTTGCCATTTACGAAATCAGTCAAAGTATGCTATTATTATAAATAACATTTATTTTATTAAAAATAATGTTATGAATAGTCATACATTGTGCAGAGGAATCCATGGTTATGGTGTCTACATTTTAGAGACACCATGTATATCCTCTTACATTCTATACACATTTATTATTACGATTGATTGTATCAATTTATTGGAAATTTTGTAATCCTCAAGTTGCCAATAGGATGCATCTCGAGTACTGTTCTTTCAAATCATAATTCAACATATGCCCATAAACTGCATTATGTATTGACCAGTGTGGCATCCGCCATTACGGATGACATCCCCATGTTGCAAGAACAGGTTGGAACTCGCATGTATTTTGCATAAGTTGGCAGTGTACCAAAGAAGCTCGGCGGTCTCCTATTTTTGTAATATACCTGTGAACAGGTCTAACTCAGGAATAGGAATAACAGGAATATATACAGTGTGTATATATCAAGGCTCAAGACTATACCGACTTCAATTGTTATTTAACCATCAACAAACCGTATATATTATTACATTGGATGGTCTTAACTACAAGTTGGTGAGCCAAAAATCAAAAAGCTTGTTATGGTTACCTTACCAGGTATATGACCAGGTTATAGTGACATTTACGCGTGTGAACCAATTAAAAGTCTTTTATAATCTAGAACAAAAAATACTGTTACGTCCAGCCATTGTTGATTAAAGAAGTCAAAATTTGAGGGAGTTTATTATTTATTGTGCAATATTATTTATTTTGATCAATATTTAACTGTAAACCTGTAACTGTAATAGTAACTGCAATAGTAACATTCGTTAAATTAATACCCCTTGAAGACAATAGCTGGCTTAATGAAATAGTATGTTCTTGAAGACCCATTTCCATTGAAGAAGTTAATTGGTTACCTACAAGAGTTTTGTCTTCCAAACCATCAGTCCCTGTCATTGAAGATGTTTCAGAATTCGGAACATCTAAGAGGTTTTTTGAAACTTTAATTTTCTTTTCAATCTATTGTTCAATATATCCCTCCGCAACTGTTGATGAGCGCGAGCCCCCATGTCTCTTCAGACTAACAACATCAGCTCTGGATTCTGCAAGTAAGGTTGATTTAACATTAAGATGATTGTAGACAGTTATCCATTTATGATTGTAGAAATTGATCTCGATTAAATGTCTTTCTTTAAATGTTTTTCTTTGAATTTCCACTAATGTGAAGTTGTAGTTTTTGAAAAAAGGTGTTTGATACTCGATTGCGAAATGCTTCTGTTGTATTCTCGAATGTTTTTTTGCTCGCATCGCTCGCAAAAAAAACTTCATTATCGAATGCTCCTACAAAAGAAGCATTTCGAAATCTAGAATCAAACATAACTAAACACCTACCTTCATTTATTTATTGGGTCACCGATATATTTTTTTTAAATTGCGCTATATATATTTTTTGGTATATTCTTGTAGAGCATTTGTAGTAATTTTCGCCGGTCTAGATTTTTAGAATTTTTTGCCAAAAAAAAAGTAAAATAAAAACTGTTTTGAGGTTATAAAGCTATTAATACTAATTTCTTGATAGTAGGCTATTAAATCTGAAATTCTCTGGAATAAATAATTGGTGATTGGTAGAGGAAATCAAAAGGAGTGGGATCAAGATATCTCGCAGGCCAGTTCTGCAACCGGCTTTTGTGCATATCTTCTTGCACACTTGCGCAAATTGAACAACATTTGAAGACAAATCTTGTAAATTTTGTTTTCTTCATCGGTGGTGAATGAGGATAAGTTGCTTTAAAGACTTTATTAGTTCGATCAACAATGATGTCGAAGTTGCCATGTATGAAGAATAAACTCATTATTAATTGATATGTGTTTATATTTATTATTTTAAAATATGAACTCCAAGAAATGCTCAACGATACCAACACATTTAAAGTGAACTTTTCCAAAGTAAAATTTCTTTGTTAACATTGGCTATCACAGTGACGAAAAATTAACATGTTTCGTGAACTATGATGCATGTGTAAACAGCATGGGTAAAATTATATGATGCAGATATTCGAACTTTCGAAAATTTTCAAAAACTTTTTTTTTTAATTTGATTGTATAATACTTTGTCCTGGGTCACTTGTTATTGTTATTCCTCTATAGTTACTGCATTCTCTTTTATCTCCTGATTCATATATTGGCAGTGCAATCCCTATCTATATATCATTCTTTTGGTGTTTTTCTTCCTTCATGATTTCATTTAGCAGTTCTGGCAGTTTCTCGATTCTTTCTCCTTGGTTCTTTGCCATTTCTGTTGATATCTCATTTATTCCCGCTGCCATTCTATTTTTCATATTTCTTATTGCTTCTACCAGCGCTTCCTTTTGTATTTCGTCACCCTCTTCTATTCCTGGTTCTTCCTTTTCCTCTTTTTATTCTTCATCTTCTATTTCATTTGGCTGTGTTTTTGTTAATTCATCAAAGTATTCTTTCCACCTTTGCATTATTTTCGTTTCGTCTCTGATTATGTGGCCTTTTTTGGCTGTTATGTTCATCTTGGTATCTTCCTTTATCTGTCTCGACTGTGTCATTGTTCCATTCCATTTAAAAAAAAAATCGAGCTAAATGTTCTGTTTTTAACTTATTCATAATTTTTATAACGTCTTTTTTAAGTCAAAATCGTAGAATTTAATTTGTTAGTATCTCAGAAACTAAAAGAAGATAAGAGTACATACATCTATTAAAAAAAGTTACAAATTAAAGGGGAAATTCAAAAACGTAATAATATACACTGGGTTCCATTTAAAAAACAATAGATGATTTCAACTTGCGATAGAATCCCAATGGTAGCTATGTTTGGAAGATTTTCTTCAAATGTTGATTTTATCTGGAACCGTTTAAACTTCTAATGGACGGTTTCCGTGGAACACCCTGTATACCAAATGATTCAAGTTTTATTACCAGGCCAGAAATGGCGACTTCTAATTGAAATAAAAAATAACAAAAAGGTACACATGTATACGATTGATGAAGCCCAATCTGACGATAAAAAAAATTAATTTTAACGATCCGGTAGTTTATACGTTATTTCACAAAGAATTCCTAATTTTATTTATATTGTTTTTGTCAGAACATACTTTAATGCTATTCCAAACATTCCAGTATAATCCAAGTCAAAAAAATTGCACAAATTATTGAATTACATGAATTTTGATATTGCAACAGTAATATGTATTACTAAATAGTAAAATATGACGGGTGCTACCAGTAATAGTCCCTATAATGGATTGTATGGGTTTTATGATAGAGCCGTACCCAATCCGTCCTGCAAGGCCCGTTAAACCCACGGGCGACTGGCGGAATCATAAAAAGTAATAAAACGTTCCAACCGCCCCTCCGCGGTCAATGCGTTGTAGGGCTCTTGACTTACAAAATCATAAATCATACCGAGGAAAGTTGGTCGGTAATGTAAAAAATGCTTTAATCTGAAATCTAATTATTATCGTTAATTTTTGATTTCATAAATGGGTTCTATGAATAAAATAAAACAGTTAATGCAAAAATAACGCTAGAGAATTTTGCCCGAAAATATTTTTTTTTAAATTTTATAACCGTCTATATAATTATATCGAAAAAGTCAAACTACCTTTCCGTAGATTAGTATCAGACCTATATAAATCCAAATTTTCATATTTTTTGGGCAACCCCAAATGCCTAAAAAACCCATGGTAATAAAACTTGAATAACCCGGTATACAGGGCGGTGCGTCGGGTAGTGTACCATAGAGATTTACATTTAAATCTTAAAATATTGTCTTCCGGATTTTTTTTAGAGAAAAACTGTAAATTATAGAGCAAATAAACACTGCGTCAATGTATGCTATTACTTTTTAATTTCCATTATCGATAACCTAAAAAATCGATGAAATACAAGTATCACTTTTGAAAAATCATAGGTGCCTGGAAATTAAATAGCAAAGAAATTGCATTTTACATGTATCAGTAATGTTTTATAACCTTAAAATATATAGTTACATTGTTACAAGTTGGTTATACGTATATTATAATACTTATTTTGTGTTTTTATAATCAATATTTAAATAAGCCAGAATTTACTGACTATAAAATGTAAGGTTATAATACATCACTGACACATGTAACAAACATTTTCTTTGCTTTTTATTTTCAATTCACCTATGATTTTTTTTTAAACTTTAACTTCCATTTCGTCACTTTTGTAGGTTAAGGATAATAAAAAATAAAAGGAAATAGGATAGATTGACGCAGTATTTTTTGGTCTACAAAAGAGTCAATTATAATTTTTCTCTAAAATAATTATGCAAAACAAAATTAAGAAATTTCAAATTTTACATGTAAATCCCTAAGGTGCATTGTCCGACACACCACCCGGTATATTGACTACCTCTAATGGTACATTAGATCAGCCAAATATGAAAAAACTCTCAGAGGGTAAGGTTTTTTCGATGGAACACTTGGAACATGGAACAACCAATATGTATTTCTTACTTTAAAGTTATATTTTTTTTAGCCAATAAAATGTGTTCCTCTCAATTTCAATTGCTTATAATGCTTTTGCACACCACTTTGGGACCTGCAACTAGCAGTTAAGCTAGTTGCGGTTAGTTATACAGAGTATATATATATATATATCTAGATCATCTACTAGTATACGAAGAATATCATCTCGTTGATGAAAATGTGGAAAACATTACACAATTTTCGTATGTACCCATATCACACATCCGATTTGTCCAATACTGTGCAGCGTTTATCGCACACGAACTTCTTTGTGGACAAATTCTGTTTACGGATGAAGCCATCTTTACGTCAAAGAAGAAATAGTTCATAAACTCAATCAAAATATTTGCCCATCAAGATTTATTTTCTGAAACTTGAATCGCTTATAATTCCTTAATATTGAGTTTTGAACATGTGTGTATAAGCCATTTTCAATTTGAAATTGCTTAAGGAATACACCCTTTGTCTATGTCTGTCGAGTCGCGGGGCACCCTGTATAATATCATTTACCATATAGTTTCAAGCAACTGAATTCATCATTACAATAGCTTCAATACAATAAAAGTTTCATACGCTCGTAATTGCAAGAGCCTATGCAACCCTATTCGAAACAATAACTACACAAATAATAACTTATTATTCGAATATGCTAGGCTGGGCGCATTCACGAGATGAAAAGAACACTTGTCTCTATATGGGCAAACAAACGGGACTAGGTCCGCATTCTTTCTGTTTTATACAATAATAACATACCGCGTATTGTACATAATACCAAACAACGGACATCATTGTGCGTGTCCGTATTTTTTAATAACGAACAAACAGAATAAAATTCTGGTGTGGATTTCCCCCATCTGCACAGGGGTGAAAGTAGCGGGATAATTCGTAAATGAAGCTGATTTCATGTATTCCACAGAGATGCTCCAACAAGGAGATCTGTCATCAGCGTCCATGGACTCCCTCTCTTACGACTCCTCGGTGACGTCCCCCGCGTCCAGTACGGGCCACCAGTCACAGAGGACGAAGAGGATGCGTACGTCCTTCAAGCACCACCAGCTCAGAACCATGAAGACCTATTTCGCCATCAACCAGAATCCAGATGCCAAGGATCTCAAACAGTTGGCACAAAAAACTGGACTCTCAAAACGAGTACTACAGGTACTTATAAAATATTTAAAATTACAACAGGAATGTTAGATTTTTTTTTAATATAAAATTTCAAATTTGGAGTAGCTAGAGGGGAGGGAATTACATTTCAAATTCAATTAACATGATTTTTAACATCTGCCTCGAAAACTATTTAGACTTGTTTTTTGTTTTATTGAATTAATACGTTCAATAAAAAATGTTTTGGAATTTTTCTCATTTTTTTTTTTCTAAAACGTATGGACAAACATCTCTTTTGTACGTTTTCATATTTTTCATTTCTTATTTTCAGGTGTGGTTCCAAAACGCTAGGGCGAAGTGGAGGAGAAATATCATGCGACAAGAGGGCACTCAGGGCAACAACAACAGCATCCCCGGCCCGAACGGCCCCGGTGGTGGTGGGGTTGGTTCGCTGATAGAGTCTGGAGGTTTGCCCCACCAGTCTTCTCTCGAAGACATCCACCACCATATCCACTCGCAAAACTCGCAAACGCTGAACTTCGGCGACATCTACTGAGATCGGTCTCCCAAGACCGGCTCACAATAACGTTCCTTCCCATAGTGATACTCATTCGTCGTGTAGTCGTTAGTTCAAGATGAGCATGGTTATGATTCGACGATGGTGCAATCCAATGTATGATATAATGTGTAGATACGATTTATTTATTTATACACCTCCTCGATCGCGCCTCGATCCCAAGTCTCAGTTCTGGTGTACATGTAAAATTGTGATTAGATTGAAATTTGATGTAAATACGGATGATTTATATTATATTAAAAGACTATTACTATTAAGGGGTTATATATTTTTTTGCAAAATGTCAGCTAGCATGTTAACAACAGCATAAGTTTCATTCCCACCCGTATTGATGAGCACAATAGGTATACAAATTAAGCCCTCCTGCAGTTCCTCGCTGGTATTAAATGCACCCCTTAGTTGTTTTCACTGCGGGGGTTCACATGTAGAATATGCTGCCCTCAATTATAGCTATAATATAATTGTAGTGCACCCTTACTAATACTTTTGAATATCCAGTTGTTATTTTTACTTCCTCCTTACCTCCTTCATATTTTGTGTAAGCATAATAACCTAAGCATAATACTGATGAATAAAAATAGTAACATACCAGAAAATACTAGATAATTGAGAAATTTTAGGAATTTTAAGAAACCCAACTCGAAAACAAAATATGAAAATAAGAATATAATTATTTTATAAAATTTGATTTCATCGTATTGATTTCCGAGACAATCATTAACATAAGTCATTTTATTAAACAAGATGTGCAAGATGTCCAACAAGTCCAACAAATAAAGAAAAAAAAGATTATATTCGAAATGGAAAATATTTTAAATAAATAGTTCCATTTCGAATTTTGAATATACACATTTTGGCACGTAAAAAAATTTTTACTCCCAAGTCATTTTTTTTGTGTGATTCATCGTTATTTTTTTATTTTAAGCGGGACCCTTATATTTTAAATTTCAAGTCTGTAGATATTGTTTCTCTGGACGTAACTATTTTTATAAGAAACATATTGAAATAGTAGTGCATTATATTATAAGCGAGAGATGCATCATTATCTACGAGTGATTATTGACTCACAAGTGCGATAGCATAAGTACCTAAATGATATTAAAAATATGCAAAACTAAGAATATTACATAACACAAGGTGTACCTAAATATTGTTACATAATCACTTCAATATGTACAACATTTTGTCATAAAAGTCAAGATGATTAAATCGGAAACAATCAAATTTTTATTATCTTATTTGCTTTATGCGATTGTGTGAAAAACGTTATAAGAGTATAACGGTATCACGGTATCTCTACACAAAATCTCAAAAATTGAAAATTCAATTTTCAATATTCAAACTTTTTCTCGGTTCTATTATAACGCACTTACAAACCTTATAGTGTAATATACAATAACAGTAAAGTGAATGTTACTTGACGTTACTTGTCAAGTAAAGTACACGTTACTGTTAATGTTTTTTTTATACACGGTGTACCTAAATGATTGTTGTTAAGTAATCACTTCAATTCAATTGTGCCGCCTTTCAAATTTGTATACCGTACTATTTGAGAACTGTCACTGTCAACCATACCTGTCAACTATCAAACAACATAATATCAGTAGTTTGTTAAAATGTACACTGACCAGAAGTACACTTTTATTGTTGAGGCTTACTTTCGTAATGGACGATTTAAAAATGGAGAATGAATTTATTCAATTCCAGAGTGCGTTCGGGAATTTCAACAGAAGTTTCCTGACCACCAATTTGAATATTCGGTTTTGTCAATACATATTTCACGAACAGTGCACCGTTTTAGGGAAACTGGTAGTGTTCAGAAAGGGAAATCCTCAGGCAGAGACTCTCAGTATCAGGAGAGGTTGTTACAGATGTTCGTGAACGACTCGAAGTTTGCCCTCAAAAATCAATTCGTAAATTGGCTATGCAAGCTGGAATTCCCTCAAGCACCTGCCATTGTGAGAAAGAGGTTGAATTTACACCCTTATAGGGTCTCAGTGGTGCAAGAATTGTTGCCAGTGAATTCTCAACACCGATTGAGTTATTGCCGATGGTTTATGGAAAATTTAAATGACGACCGATTGCTCGATTTAACATTTTTCAATGATAAAGCTTGGTTCGACCTATCACGATTTATTAATTCACACAACTATAGGTGCTGGCAGGATGAAAACCATCATCTTTTTGTGGAAGCACCACTAAATCCTCAGAAGGTTGGAATTTGGTTGGCTGTGTCTCGGCGTAGAATAATTGGCCCTATATTCTTTTATAACACAATAAACGGTGAGAGATATTGGTAACAAATTGTCCAGTCTTTCATAGACCAATTAGATGATTAAGAATTGGAAAACGTATATTTCCAACAAGATGGTACAACAGCTCATACAGCCAGAGCAACGTTAGCCTATCTGCATTTTTTTTTAAATAGACTAATTAGTCAAGGCCTCTGACCGCCACGCTCTCCAGATCTAACTCCATCGGACTACTCAATTTTTGGATATTTATAAGATAGAGTTTTCCAAAGAAGACTGCATACGTTGGAAGAGTTAATGGCAGAAATCTTAAATGTTTGCCGAACCTTAACTCCTCAAATGCTAATCAACATTTTCAACAATAAAAGAAGACTAGTGCAAATGTGTTTACAAGCAAGTGGTACATATTTTCAACATCTGCTTTGATTATATATTTTATTTATTAATTATGTTTTCTAAATCTTTACTTCTTTTTATGTTTTTGTTTATTAAATAATTTACTTTGATTACTTTAATAACTTTATGTGATTGTTTTATTGTCTACTAGTCCTCAATTTGCAATAGTAAAACATGTTGTAACATTGTCAGATTAAAAGCGGAGCAATTATTAAATTTGTCGCAGTTCGTTTATTTCATTAATTCCTGCATGATTGTCAGTGTACAGCTTGTTTGTGCCATGGAGTAATCTGCCTCACTTGGGGATGTTGCCTGTGAGGACTACATTTTCATGCATATCTGGTTATTTTTATGTACACACAATTTAAGAATGCCCTTGATTTTAAAAGTAAGGTTATGTAAATATTGGACATTTAAACTCGTGGGCCCTTAAGTAATTCTTCATTGTAGTCTTTTCATGTGCTTGGAAGCCACACATATTGCTGAAACTAATAATAATGTAGTAATTGAGTAGTCACATATCAACTGACACAATAGAAATTTGAATTGCATGAAGATAACTTTTAATGCCATCTTCATGAGTAATGAGTGAAATGTCTCGTGCGTCTTTAAATAATTCTTCATTGTTGTCTTTTCATGTGTTTGGAAGCCACAAATATTGATGAAACTAATAATAATTTCGTATTTGAGCAGTCAAATATGAAATTCCACGATAGAAATTAAAATAGCATGAAGATAACTTTTATTGCCATGTTCATGTCAAAATCGAACTATTTTTACTGGAGCGGAACAAAAATATGTTACATGGTGACGTAATTACAAGTATTTAGATACACCTTGTATAACCGGTTGGTATGGAAACCTTTTCGCATGTACTTGTAAATATTGAACAAAATTTGAAGCAAACCTTTCCAATTTTAGTTTGTTAAATGGTTAAAGGTTAAATGTCAACAAGTTTCTTTACAAACTCTACAAGTTTGTTCAAGAAATATATCGCAGGTGCCATACATGAAGAATAATTTCATAATTTCTTAATTTATGTATGTATTCAAAATTTTATAATGTTAATTTTAAAAAGTGATCAACCCATTTAAAGAGAACTATTCAAAACTGCAATTATTTTTAGTTTTTAGAATAGTTATCACAGTAACGAGAAATATGTTTCGCATACCTACTATGAGTACTCTTGCCTCTATGCAGAGGCGAAATTAAATTCGAATTTTCGAAATATTTCAAACACTACTTATTTTGGGAATACAGTCGTAATACTTTTTAAGTAAATTAACACAGATAATAGATGTCACTAAACATTTTCAACTTCAACTTGGCACTAATAACAGTCAAGTTGGCATTAATCAAAACCATGTTGGTATGAAACAAACTCATATTGTCATTAAACAATATCAAATTGGCAAATACATTAATCAAAAACAATTTTGGCTGGAGCAGATATAATTCAATTGACCTGAACCGAATATCGCATTCAGAGACTGGAAGATGTTCTCCGTAACAATATTGGAAGAATAAATGTTGCTAAATGTGCAATGTTGTACATTGCCGACATTAACGATTGATTCCTCCTGTACTCAACATGGAGGATGTTACTTTCTAAAATATTTCAAATATTTTGATTATATTTTACTGATTTAACGTTACTGACATAACGAAAGTTGTAAGAAGCATATTACGCACGAAAAGAAAGCTTGCGCAACGAGTCGCGGAGCGGGGAGGTGCGTAATTTCTCCAATGCTTTACATGTAATGCTACATGTTTACAATTACTTTACATGTAATTGCTTTACAACTCAAGTAATGTACGCTATTTTTTTCTACTCCCAGTCGTAATTGAGTGAGAGAGGCTGCGGTGGAGAGAGCGTTAACGCGTTCGCCTCTAGACCGCAAGGTCCCGGGTTCGATTCCTGTGTCTGCATTTCTGTGGTGGTTTTTCTGTAGTTTTCCAACTCCCTTGCAACAAATGTTGGAAATGTGCCTCTACGATCTACAAGTCGCATGCAGGCGCAGATGGGCAATAATAATAATGCCCCTCTCCTCTCAACGCCCGCATAACTAGTAATAGTTCAGGGGCCTATGGTAAAATAAAATGTAATTGGGTCAGAATTCTCTGTCAAAAATTATGACAGTAACCAATTACGTGGACCATAGGTGGAGGAGTAGTACGGATTATTATTATTATTATTTTTCTTAATTATGAAAAATGTACAAAAATTTATACACTTTTGTTCTGACAGATGCTCATGGAAATACATGATATGAACCGTCATATGTCTATTTTGTCAATTTCAAAAATTATTAAATATCTTATAAGCCTCGGAAGTATGTATTATAGTGACAACGCGAATCGTTTATTTATTTATTTCACAATTTGCTGAAATTAAGAAGAAAAATGAACATACCAGAAGCCATTCTTAGAGAAGCCACGAGTGTGGCTGTAAATTTATTACCAAACACGTCAATCACCAGGTACTGTTAGCGTACGTTAACCAACTCCCGGCAAAATTTTGTCCAACATCGTGGTGTCAATGGTCAGTTTTGAATATACATAACATATAATTATTAGTATTATTGTTAATGCTTCTAACTTGTAAATTGACAGCTGACCGGTAAAACTTTTACATGTTTGTAGCTTGTAACGATCTGTTTTAATAGTCTGTGTAGAGTGTCAATAAATGACGTTTACAAATAAGTAACATATAAAACACATTACAATTATTGTTTAACTTCAGTTTGGTAATGTTTGTAATAAAACGCAGATCTATTGTTACATTTCAATTTTAAATTTGCTAATGCTAACGACATGTCAATTTGACGAGATCAAATTTGCAATTAATAATCTGACAGATTAAATTTGGACGAACCAAATTGTTAAGCACACGAAAAATAAAAAATAAATTAAATTAAAAAATTGCGATTTTGTTCAGTTCGGGTGGTATTTAGGAGGATTGTTCGTGAACCTTCTTTGTTATATCCTAAAAATATATTAGCCTTGAAACATCAAATGTGACATTTAAAATCTAATGACAGTATAAACTGCCCTGAAGTTGCAGGATTGCTATTTTAGGTGACCATTTTGGACTATCGTCAATAGTCGATGTATTTAAAGTTCCAACAGTCAAATTCTAACAACTGCATAAATTGACGGATGAATGAAATATTCATGTCAATTACTCTATGAAAAAAAGGATGTCATTCTATTTAAAATAAATGACGTATTTGTATGGGCACTTAACTAATGGCATTTCTAAAATACTAATTATCAAAATTAATTATTAAATAGACAGCTAAAATAAAAGAAACCGGAAATTTCAAAAACAATTACACGTTTTTTTTTTTCACTTTTGTTATACCTACTTTGAAACTGTTTTTTTAGAAATAGATTAGGTTAAAGTTACTTGAAGGTATGTCAGTAAATAATCGCATTGCTACATTCATAATTATTGTCCTATCATTTTCTAGGTGGGAGAATATTCGACCTTTATCTATTTCGATTAAATGAGGAAACATTATTTGATAAGTCGTTGTCAAGTAGATAATTAATTGACAAATACTTGAAATCGAATATACATTACAAAAAAATCTATTCCTGTTTTATTAATTCAGCTGTATCTTTCAGGTATAACTAAAATTCCCGTTTTTTTCTCAGTTCTAACAGAAGCTGAGGCCACATTTCTAAACGTTTTTCAAGTAAAAATTTTGGAATTGAATTTTAACTCATGTATTAAAAGAGCTAATTGTTCATACCAAAATAAGTGGGACAAGCCTTATAGTGAATTTGTCTAAAATTGAGCTGTGAAATCGAGTCATTCATCTCTGCAAAGAAAATCAAGTAACATGTCATTGTCATTTTGACAGAAATACTTACATGTTACTAAATAAAAAGCCATATTTTGGAATGACCCCATAAGTTAGTGCTTCAATTAAGCAACAATAATAGAAATATTGAAAATGGATGGTCTATCAGGCAAGTTGCATAATTTTTTGACATCTTCAGCTAAAGCCTAGGCACACTAGGCAAAAAACCTGTCCCATTTTTTATGACCGCGACCGTACATACATCTGTACAAAAGATGTGCAAAATTAAACGGGAAAGAAAGAAAACATAATAAATTAAGGGGTACACCAAAAAATTTAAATTAAAAAACAAAAGTTGATGGCTGCTTCAGGTAGAACCGGAAGTGATAGAAGATTCAAAGTATCTAATTTGAGGAAAACGGAAACAGCTATATAGGGTGTTTCAAAAATAGGCTACCCATTTTGCCATTTACTACCTATAGATGGTACTGACTCAGGAAATTATTTAATTGGATAAGTGGTATGGCATACAATGACAAAATAAATAACCTCAAAACATATTGGACATCTTTTCGTTCTAATTTCGGAGTATAAAATTGCGTCTCCACTTCTTCTGTACTTCAGCAACAGGAAACAGTATTATTGTCGCTGAAGTCTACACCATGTTCAGAGGCGTATATAGGTATAAACGCGCCCACGGCAAAACAAAAATTTGCGCCCCTGCCTTGATAGATGAATAAATCAATCACGAATCTTTAATTTATTTCAATATAAAATGTGCAATGTAATACTGCGTATCCACGTAAGAGAAAATTTGTAAAAATTTGGAGATTACTCATGACAACTGCGCTCCATTGTGTTTCCACTTGAGAGTATTTTGACTATCCGAGAGTTACAATAGAACTCTCGGCGAGTTTCTCTCAGTACTTGCTCTCATACCCGTGTCCACTGGTAACGGACGAGAGTTTAGTTGAGAATTTTAAAAATCTTGTTTTGAAAACAGCTAGTTGTTTTTCTTCATTGTTGTGTTTTCTCAATGTATGTGAAAATGTCAACAAAGTTGCTGCTGCAATTATACACATTATGAGAAAAGAGAAGTGCCAAAATTAGAAAGAACCATCTGGATAAAGCCCACCTGGGCAAAACCGGGTTAACTGAGTTAACCCCCACAGTTAAAACTTGTAATATACGAGCGCTGATCAAAAAGTTCCAGGACTTATTTTATATAAATTTATTGGTAATAGATAATCATTACAAAACTAAATCCCCTTCAAAGTACTCTCCTTGGGTAGATATACACTTTTCCAAAAGCCGCTTCCACTGCAGGAAGGCCCTCTGAAAGTCTTCTTCTGAAATGCTATTCAGTTCCTCCAGCGATTTTCTCAACATCATCAAATCTCTCTCCTTTCATTGGCCTCTTCATTTTCGGAAACAAAAAAAAGTCTGCTGGAGCCAGATCGGGTGGGTAGGGAGGCTGGGGGATAACTATCATTGCATTTTTTGTGCAAAAATCGCAAATGAGCAGCGAGGAATGCACAGGGGCGGTCATCAACTTTGGGACAAACTTTGCCGTCCCTCGACGCATGTGTAGTTTTTCTGTTAAAATTTCTTAGCATGAACCGAATGAAATGTTGCATTCCTCTGCCATTTCCCGAATGATTAAACGACGATTTGAATGAACGACGTCATTCACTTGAGCCATATGATCGTCGTTAGTCGAAACTGAAGGGCGTCCTAAACGAGGATCGTCTTTTGTTGATGTGCGGCCTTCTGTGTACCTCTTGAACCATTCGTAACACTTCGAACGACTCAAACACTCATCCCCAAAAGCCGTTTGTAACATGTGATTAGTTTCGGTAAAAGTTTTCCCCAACTTCACACAGAACTTGATGCAAACGCGTTGCTCTTGTTTTCCTTCCATCACAAAAAAAAACACAAAATCGCCGAACACAAAAATGTCGGTTTACTAAAATAGCTGTAACTCCGCTTTTAAATAACCTATTGACGATCTGCAAAAGCTGCTGTACTTATGGAGAACCCCTCTACACAGTGCTGCCAACCGCGTTGCTCTCCATCTCTTCGTTGGCGCGCCATTATATAGTCCCGGAACTTTTTGATCAGACCTCGTATTGTCCTTCTTGTCTCGATTTCTGAAAATTCCTCAGTTTCCTCTTTGGACCATTTTTTGTTTTGTTTATTACTTGCCATATTACAAAATATCAATAACAACATTGATCTAAACTATTAACCAGCTCTCAGAAAAACTAACCAGTTTTGTAGAATGTTCACGTGAGAGAAAATTTTGAAGATACTTTCGATAGCTACTCTGCACTCTGTTTCCACTTGAGACTATTTTGAGTATCCGAAAGTTACAATAGAACTTTATTTCTCTCCGATCGGTCCACTGTTGACTGTCGATAGTTTAGTTGAGAGTTTGAAATATCCTGTGTGTTGAAAATAGCTGCTCCTTTTGCCTTCATGTTTGTGAATTCTCACTGGATGTGAAAAAAGTCAACATAGCTGCTGTTGCATCTGCTCATGCTCATGCTCTCGAGAGAAGCTATCGAGACTTTTTGCTGTGTGGACACACTTCTGAGAGTTACTGTCGGAGAATGCCTGTCTACTGTCAGATAGTATACAAATTGTGACATGCTCGCGTGTGGACACACTACATTTTGTTTATGTCGACACTCACTCTCCAAATACGAAACTGTTTTCTGCAATTATGTTGTTTAAATTCTAAAAAATGGCAAGTGATAAACCAAGCAAAATTGGTTCTAAAAGAAAAATGAGGAATTGGAATTATAAAAATATATGTGGAAACCCCAATTTTATGGGATCATAATAGTAAAGGTTCATAAATGGTGAAAAGAAGGACAATACATTGCAAGTTATTCCTAGTGGGAGTAAAACCAGTTTACAAAGTTTTGCCCAATTGGGTTCTACCCAGCAGTTTTTCTTTTTAATTTTTGTCTCTTCTTTTATCTCATAATTTGTACGACAATTGCAGCAGCAGCTTTGTTGACTTTTTCTCATCCTTTGAAAAAGCACAACAATAAAGGAAAACGACTGCTTGTTTTCAATATACAGGATTTCTAAAACTCTCGACAGTTGACGGTGACTTATGACAGACTGATGACTGGGAGAAAGCTTGTCAAGAGTTCTATTATAGCTCTCGGATAGTCAAAATAGTCTCTCTAAGTGGAAACACAGTGGAGAGTAGGAATCGGGAATAATCTCCAAATTTTTTCATATATTCTCTCACGTGGACACGCTGCATTAGACTTGTGGCAATATTGAGGAAATTGGAACAAGTAAAAAAGTAAATAACTAGAAATGTATTTTACGCCCTTATATCGATACAAATTGATCGATTATATCATCAAAATATGTTCTTTATGTATCTTCTGGTACTTCTCTTAAAACAGCAACATCCAATCATCTTGATTGGCCGCTGAAGCTCTTAAATAGGATAGAATCAGTTTAAGTTTACGGGATGTACTGGATTGCTGGACACACAACTTTGCCATTGAGACTAATAAGGTGAGCATAATTTTGATAGTAACTATTAGATTTGGAAAAACTTCTTTATCTCCATATTTAACAATAAAAAGAAGTAGTTCTACAGGCTACAAAAACAAATTTCAAATAAATAATTGTAACTGTAAAATAACTCAATCGAATTGTGGAAAATAATAAATGACCAAATAAACAAAAGAGAATCAAACAAAAACTACATAGAAGAAATAAGAAAAAAACCGGAGGCACCACAGACAAAACGAAAGAAATAGCTGACGAAATAAACGCATATTTCGCAAACATAGGCAAAGAACTTGCAGAAAAACAAATAACAAGCAGCCAAACAACACTCGTAACAACAAAACTAAAGAGGTTAATCGAAACCCTCATCTTCCGAAAAATACACGAAGAAATTAATTACATAATAACAAATTAAAAAAACCATAAAACACCGGGCTTTGATATAATAACAAAAGAAATCTTGAAACGAAACAGAACAATTCTAACACCTATTATTGTAGAAATCATAAATACAGTATATACAGTATATATAAAATCACAATATATACAGGGTTTGGTGCTTCAGAAAATATGGATCTAAATAAATAAAATTACTGAAACCATTTTTTTATTGTTCATAGACAAAAAAAAATTAATAATAAAAATATCTTATTTAGAAATTACGAAATTTTAATTCACCTGCACAACCTCTAAACATACATTTATTTCACCAAAATTTTGCACAAAGTATCATCTAGTGACACAAAGTAAGAGGATCCTTACATTTCTGAAGCACTCTAATTCCCTAATGTATACAGAGCGTTTAAGAAAGTGGTGTCAACTTTTCCAACTAGTTTCAACGAAATAATAACAAATAATGACATTTGAAAATATCTTGTTAACTTATTTGCTTGTATCCTAGGAAACATTTCAGCAACGTTGCAAAACATTTTTTATTTGCATCTTGTACAGTGTCATCTATTAATATGCAGTGTAAAAGTTGGCAACACTTTTTGAGCGCTCTGTATAGATCATTAGATCATCCAAAATACAATCAACGTTCTCGGTAGTTATTCACAATACAGTTTGTTGAACTCGAATGAAATATCTTACAAATGCCGCGCATGTATCGCACAGTAATCTCTTGCATAAATCAAACAGGCAGTCGCCTCCACTGAATGTCCCCGCATACCTGCAAGTATCGGCCCAATATATTCGCAGATAAGGGCGTCCAACCCTTCTTCCTCGACGGCAGCCAATTATCGATTAAGTCTTATTTACTGTGAACTGCCTCGGTGAGATACTATCTCGACCTGCCAAGGAGGGGACAATTTAGACCAGGGTGAACGTGGAAGTGAAGCAGAACCAAATAAAAGTACACAACAATAATAATTGACATTAAACAAAAGCAAACCATATTTCCAGTTACAAATTATTTATTTGCCCGTAAATAATAATAATTATAAATATTATTTAGGTTTGACTATTTAAGCCCAATTAAAAAGATTGTAGATCATATTAATGAAATCGTTGAGATCAACGTTCATCTCCTTAATCTTCGCGATAACAATTTTGAAATCTGGATTTTCACGCAGCTTATTCAAGATTAATTTCGTAGCATCACTTGAGAGTTTCCTATAGAACTCACGGAATTGACTGCTTGTAATCATCTTTAAGATTACGACTTGCGTGATCTCATCCTGATTAATGAGAGCTAAGCTTGCATCAACAAAGTTCTTCAAGTCACGTGCGGATGAGTTAGCCTCAACATTGGCTGCTGTAATGTATTCCTTGATTATTTGCAAAAATGCTGCCACATCAAGACCAAGGGAGTTAAAGTAATTTATGAAGTTTTGCCATTCGGTGGTTGCAAACACGTTGCTAACCAAGGCGGTAAACTCGGCGCTTTTCAAATAGGCAATTGCATTCTGAAATCCTAAATCGTTTGCAAGGTGGTTAACGGCGAGATCACTAATTTCCTGCAGATTTAAGGCAGCAAAGATGGCATCGAAGTCATCTGATAAACTCGTGGTTGACAGTTCTTCTCCTGGGGAGACGTGGTAGTTGTTGGTACGCCACGGGTGCGCCACGCTAATGGCTAAGACGTACTCCAAATTTGATGATACGCATCTGATTGGAACAGCTGCTACCGTAGCGGCAATGGCAAAGACACAAATCAGAAGTTTCATCTAAAATATATTTAGTTGCTGCATATCAGAATTTACTAATATTATTCAAACAAGTTGAAATATGTTTATTTGTGTAATGATTTACACCCAGCAATGAATGCCGAAAAGTGCATTCATTCAAGTGCATGCTGAATAGTTTGAGATTGTTTCCAATCATTTTCATAGAACTTGTAATTGCCGCCATTGTTCATATTACGTTACTAGATGGTTATTATTATTATTTACCCTAATACAAATAACAGTAATCAATTTAATGTTAATTATCTAAGAACGTGATATTTATTGCCCACATTATGCAACCGAAAGAAACAGATTATAAATTGATTCTATACTTACTTTAGCTGTTCTTCAACCGTGTTGAAATGCAATTCACAATTTTTAAATTTTAGTTTAGCTGTTTGTGGAGCCAGCTGGAATGAAATGCGTAGTATTCTTACTGGTTTTATACTAAAATTTATATCTTATCCATATTTTTATATTCATGAATGTATGTCCTTACTTTTGATATAAAATTGAAAACATGATTAATTTAATATCAACAACCTTACAAGAAAATAATGTAGGCCAAAATAACTGATATCACTAATTGATAATGTTTCATATTTAAAGTTTAATAAATTATATAATTGTAATTTAAGGTGCAAGTTGTTGCAAGTCGTATAAGAAGATGTTGATCCCGTGTTTGCATCTCTTTCTTAGTCATTGACCCCTTGTACCCTCTTCTGTGTCGGAGTTTCGCTCTTATGCTTGTAGAACTCTATCTAGTGTTTTCTCTGTTTTGTTAGATCCTTTGCCTGTTTCCAGCTTTTACCTCTACTCTTTAGCGTTTTCATGATCGTGTCATTCCACGTTTCTCTCCATTCCAGTGTAATCCAAGTAAAAAAAATTGCACCAATTATTGAATTAAATGAATTTTGATATTGCAACAGTACGATTTATTACAAAATAGTAAAATATGACGACTGCTTCCAGTCATTGTCCCTATAATGGATTTTATGGGTTTTATGATAGGGCCGTACCCAATCCCTCAGCCTGCTGGGTGGATGCCGACGCAAGGATTTCTTCGGGGCCGGAGCTTAATATTTTCTTAATAATAAAGTCGTAAAACGTTCCAATAGCACCGGCACGGTCAATGCTTTGAAGGGCTCTTGACTTACAAAATCATAAATCATACCGAGGAAAGTTGGTCAGTAATGTAAAAAATGCTTTAATTCGAAATCTAATCATTTTCGTTAATTTTTGATTTCATAAATGGGTTCTATGATTAAAATAAAACAGTTGAGGGCAAAAATAATGATAGAGAATTTTGCCCGAATAGAGTTTTATTTAATTTTGTAACCGTCTATATACTTATATCGAAAAAGTCAAACTACCTTTCTGTAGATTAGTATCAGACATGTATAAATCCAAAATTTCATAGTTTTGGGCAACTCCAAATACCTAAAAAAAACATGGTAATTAAACTTGAATCACCCGGTATATATTGTTTGGAATACAGTCAGTTTAGTATTTTTTTATCTCTCTCTCTAGTTTATGAACGAGCTTCTGATTACACTGTACAGGCTTCCTGTTGGCTTCAGCCTGTTATTAATTTCTCCGTCTAGTTTTCCCTGGCTGTCGATTATAGCCCTAAGATATTTAAACTCGTCTACTTGTTCCAGTGCTTCCCCTTCCAGCTGGCAATTAATTTTATTTTCTGTCTTCGATATTACCATTGTTTTTGTTTTGCCTTTGTTTATTTTTAAATTATCTTTACTTGGGGCCTCCTTTCATATCTTGATGTTCGTTTTCTGTTTTTCTAAAGATGACTATGTCGTCTGCAAAAGCGCACTCCTTTATCTCGTCTTCCATTATATTTTTGTACCCCTCTGTAATTCCTGTTGTTTTTAATCTGGGCTCTTTGATGACATCATCCATTACAGCTATGAAGAGTAATGGGCTCAGTATACCTCCTTGCCTTACTCCTAGGTTAGCTGTGAATTCTTCTGACTTGTTGTTGGCAGTTCTAATGTAGTTCCTAGTTTTCTTGTACATGGATTTTGTTGCCTCTAGTAGTTGTTCTCCTACTCCTTTCTTTTGTATTCTTTTCCATACTTCCTCTCTTGGGACGCTGTCGAATGCTTTTTGTAGGTCTATGAAGTACATATATACTTCTTTATTGTATACTCTTGTTTTCTCCTCTATTTGCTTGAGTGTGAATATTTGGTCCTGTACACTGTGCCCTGGCCTATAGCCACTGTCTGAGGTCTATACCTTTTCAAGTTCAAAATGAGACCAATCAATTTCATATTGGGAAGTAACAAATTCATATTGAGACCAATCAAGTTCAAAATGAGACCAATCAATTTCAATTTGGGAAGTAACAAATTCAGATTGAGACCAAACAATTTCAAAGTGGAAACAATCAAATTAAAATTGAACTGAAACAAATTAAATTTGAAATTAACAACTTCTAAATGAGATTTTCAATTTCAAATTGATATTAATCAAAATCAAGTTGAAAATAAACAATATTAATTTGAAAATATTACCAATATGTATAATAACGAATTATTATTATAATATATTTTATTCATTCATGTAATATTATATATTAACATTATACAACAAAGATCTAAGGAATATACTACTATACTAAAAGTATGTGTCTTCCATGTTTCACCCAGCAGAAATATTTTTTTTGATACCTGCCAGAAACCTCGCATTGACAACCTTATTTTTTCGTACGTTTTCATTAATTATGTTTTCTAACTTTTGAAGCCTAAACTCTGTTTGTGTCAATTATTCCTGCCTTCTCCATTCAAACTTTGTGGCATTTGTACCACCAAATCTACTTTCACACCAGATTTCATGACTGGTCATGCATTCTCAATCGGGTTCATCATTGGGCTATATGAACTTAATCGAAATAAGTGATTATTTCTGAATTAATTTTCATGCCCATCGTATTAGCAAGGGTTTTCCAATCTCTATTATTTATTATAAACAGCACCCAGCTGCTTCTTGAGATGTACTGCTTCTGCGTTTTTTTATCTAGCGTGGCATTTTTAATACGACACATATAAATTAATTATGTTGTCATAATAACTTTTATTTGTTTACTCTCAATTTGATATTGTTAAGTGTCAACTTGATTTTGATTGGTCTCAATTTAAAATTGATTGGTCTCAATTTGAACTTGATTGGTCTCAAATTGAACTTGATTGGTCTCAATTTGAAATTGATTGGTCTCAATTTGAACTTCATTGGTTTCAATTTGAAATTGATTGGTCTCAATTTGAACTTGATTGGTCTCAATTTGAACTTGAAAAGGTATAGTTTTCTTTCTATTTTTTCTCTCACCCTTAATTCAATGATTATTTTATAGATTTTTCCGTCACGCTTAGGAGTGATATCCCCCTGCAGTTCTCGCACTGCCTACTATTTCTTTTCTTATACAATAGTATTATTACAGCTATTTCCCAGTCCTGTGGTACTCTTTCTTGTTTCCACACACTATTGCATATATCTAAAAGGTACTGCTCGCAGTATGTTCCCATGTATTTAATCTCTTCTGGTGTAATTCCGCAGTGTCCCGCCGCTTTTGAAACTTTTATCTTGCAAATTGCTTTCCTTAACTCGTTCATTGTTATCAGTTCTTGTTCGTCCTTTCTTTGCTTGTTCTTCTCTTCTATTTTGCTTCTCCCCTTTTTCCTTCCCCGCTTCCAGTAGTTCCTTGAAGTGATCTTTCCATCTGCTCATTATATCCTCTTCTTTTATGAGTATTTCTCTGTCTTTATTCATTATTTGTTTCAGTTGGCATGTTTTTTTTTCGTTCTTAGATTTCTAAGTACCTTATTGTACTTATTGTTAACAGTTTCTGGTTTCCTTTACTATCCTCCTCCATCTTCTATCCAAACTCCCACGCTTTTGTTTTAGCTCTTTGTATAGATTCCTTTGCCTTTTGCCTTTGCCTTTTGTATTCTTCGTATATATATATATATATATATATATATATATATATATATATATATATATATATTGTGACGTTCTCGAAATGTGCGTTTCTTTATTTCGCTTAAAATTTTCACTTACCTTGATCGGTCAGCTGAATCAATATGAAATCTAGTTCTTTTAATTTAGTGATTTGACTAGAATTGTAGTTGTTTGCCAGCAATAATTGCAAATTTTTAAAAGTTTTAAAACTTAACCTCACTTCTTGTATATTTTATTAACACCTGTGTGTTACACTTTTTAGAGAGTATTATGGGCGTTTAATTGATTTTTATTCATGAATAAGAAAATTGTAACGAAATTTAAATAAATATGACAGGTAAACAAAATGCAAATAAAATGATAAAAACAAAATAAATATAACTTAAACTAATACAAATAATTAACAAACAATAAATCAAACCTAAATGCACAAATTAACCTACTATGAGTATTTGTAACAGAATTTGTTTATAATTGGACTTGCGAATTCTTAGTTGCAGTTTTACTGAATCGATGTCCTCTGTACGATTTACCAAAGAATGCAAATCTCTTGTTGGCAGTGGTCAGCTTGCAGTCCGGAAACGCCTTCGGAATTCTTCTCGGCAGATGCTGGTAGACTAGAAATCCTCTTGTAGCTTCTCTTAATGATCCCTAGTGTCCGTTGATGATTTTCTAGCTCCAGTCCTTCTTGGTAGCTGTCAGAAAATTGTGAGGTTGTGTTTATTCACTACACGAAATGAAATTTGATTGAAACGCGTCAGTTGCGGACACAATTATTGAGTTAAAACAAAACTTTCTTCCACTACTGTGGCAATCAACGTGGTTGTATCGGGATCGGAAATGCAAGTCCTCTAAACATGTGCGTCTCGGCTTTATATAACCTCGGAGGCGATCGTTTATTTTATTTGTTTATAAATGTTTAAATCGACGCTCCTCGTTTAGTTCTTGTCGTTTATCACTGAAGTATCCAAGTCGCCTGTACCTGGCATTCGCGCATTCTCCATGGCAACGAATAACAACGTTGGAAATTGTAAATACAAATTTCCTTTTTCCCATGAATTTATGTGTCCATTTTCACTTTCAATGGCATTTTTTTTTAGAATACTTGTATATTTCCGTGTCCGTGGGTATGTCGTACAAGTTTCTGCGTGGCTTCTGCAATTTCACTCTTAATTCATGTTAAATACCTCATTACAATTATTAATGTTATTTGTGCCCTACTTATATTTACAAATCTAGCTAATTAATCCTATTCTTAATAATAAATAAACCCTAAATACCTATTTATCCTACCTAATATGCTAAAATCTACTATAAATAACTCTAACTGAAACAAAATCAAACTCCTAATTAACATATCTAAACTGATACCTAATTACCTTATAAAATACAAATACAAATACAAATATACAAATAAGTTATATATATATATATATATATATATATATATATATATATATATATAGACATATGCACGGTCATTGTGAAGCCCTTTGAATATATTAACCGACATTGTGCAGCCCAAAAGTACGTTGTTTAGCCCGGTCCCGGGCTACACAGCGCATCGTTGTTTATTTCAATACCACACATGGTAGGAATATCATGTTATCGCAAATATACATTTTTGTGTGGGCGACATTAGGACATATTTACATATACAAGATACACCTTGTAGTTCATATTAGTGGACTCAGAGGGCGCGTCAGTAGATACTTATATACAGTGTATACCTATGCGCACATGGATGGAAACACTGCGTTATGTAGCCCGAGATCTGGCAACGCTGAAGTGTCACCTCGTGACTACTCGGTAGCTCATTCAAGGATATTTTCTTATATTTTGCCGCGGCAATGCACACTTCTCATTATTTCGATTTTATTTATTCTGCAAGAACCTGGCAAAAACGGAATGATGGAACGAAAGAGCTAATATAGTATCGTTAATCTGAGATCTGGCAGTACATTTCAATTTTTGTCAATCATTTCAAAAATATTAGATAAATGAAAAATACTTTAATAAAAGCAAAACGAGAATCTTCAAGTGAATATTTTTTTCAAAAATACTATAAACACAAAAAAAATTTAAACTTTTTTTTTCCCTTAATATATATATATTTAAAACGAGACAAACATTGCTATTTATTTATTGCTATTTCATTCTCAGAACATAAAAATGTGCCTTTATGTTAAGTATCTCATAAATTAGATATTAAACATATAATAATAACAGCTATTAAAAGTAAAAGCATATCACGAATTTGGTACAACAAAATATGGTTTATTATATAAATACTACATAGGTATTAAACACACAGAAAAATTGAAGAAATCCTATTTACGAGTGAACACTATTACAGAGATTACACTATCAGGTAAAGTTAAAGTCGGTCTTTAGTTTACAAGGACTAGTTTAGACCAGGGGGTGATGTCGATCGTCCAAATCTTTATTCAACCCCAAGAAATTATAATAAGAATTGGTGAAGGTACATTTCTGTTGTACCTGTAAATGTACTAATTCTTATTACATTTTTTTGGTGTTGAATAAATATTTGGACGATGCTGATGACGACCCCCGGTCGAAACTAGTCCATGTAAACTAAAAACTGACTTTATCTATACCTGATAATGCTAACCTTCACTCATGAATTCACCTATAATCAGAATGGATCTATATACTTATTAAAACCTATTTATTTTTGTAGCAATTGTAAACGAAGGCTTTGATTTTGACCCAATTTTTTTCTTTGAATAATTGCTTGTGTTTTGCAAGGAGCTCTTCAACTTCTTTTTTCTTGGGGGGTTTTTTCGATTGTATATGATTTCTAAAAATATTAGTTATTATAAGTCTTTGCTCTTCGGTCTATCTGATTCTTTAGATTTTTGCCTTCTTATATTTATCTTTAAAAGTCGTATCTGTAAATTAAATAGATGAAAATGATTGAACAGAAAATTATTAAATAAATAAATAATAGATAAATTATAGATTTATATATTAACTTTACGAAGATTAATTATCCCAATTTTTCCCAATCATCCCAACATAATTTATTTTATTACGCTACCTGAAGGTGTAGAAGAAGAGCAGGCAATTTCATCTTCTAGCTCAACGTCATTTTGTGGTCCACTCGCAAGAACATCCGTGTTTTCAAAATTATCGCCATCCATTCTAGATATATGCTGAATAGAATCGGAGTCTGAGTCTGAAACTGCAGCATCTGAAAACTCTATTTCGTCCAAGGATCTACCCTTATAAAGTGCAATATTTCCTTTATTTATCGCCATTAATAGTTTAGATACCTTTGCAGTTTGATAAACGTCTTGTGGCAATCTAAAAAATAATATAAAAATTCATTGTATTTTAATATTTGATTCACTTTCTTCTTATACTGAGAGTACTTTCTTGCGCATTAAGTGTAGTCAATATTTACCTATAGTATGTTTCATGAGTTTTTTTTGTATGACCCATGAATGCCGCAAACTGCTCTATTTCTGCCTCAGTTAGATTCATTACTTGCAATACAGTGGCTATTTGTTTTCTAAGCCGTGTTGAAGTAAACAAATCTGGATCCTTTACACCAGATCGATGCGCTATTTTTTTATTACATGATATCCACTCAACGAACTATTTTTAGTCGCTGGATTTCCAAACAGGTATTCATTGGTATCCGATACACATTTATTTCTAGCATTTAACATTACACGAATAAATTTCTGAATATTCTTTGGAAACAATAAAGGGACTGGTTTCGAGCCTTTTCCTCCACTTATAATTCGTTTGAAGCTCTTAGTGAGAATCTTTTCACTTTCGGACAGTGTTTGTAAAAATTCTTCTTGCTGGCTAGGTGGGACCTCGGAGTTATAAGTTGTAACCTTTAAATATTGAACTTCGCCAATTCGTTTTCTATTGAGAAGTAATGTTAATGCTAAGACATTTTCAGAGAGTATTCTATAGTTCCTCTTAATTAGGTTTCCTTGTAAAATATTTTCACTTGCTTCCTCAGCTTCTTTTAATGCAAATTGTTGAAAGTGTATCACATCACTTGTTAGCGGCATCAATTTTTGCTTTTCCCAATGCTTTTCGTTTAAATCTTTTAATGCTAGACTAGACACTTCCGAATTCCAATTATTAATAATTAGGTTTCTAAGCCGTTTTATACATTTTAGTGCACTTTCGGGTTCGTCGCAAAGTAGAAAGCGACTCTTTTTAATAATTAATTTAGTCGCTATGTCGCAAACTTGTTTTAATGTTGTGCCCATATGCAAAGCTAAGCTGCTTGCTTTGTACGTTTTAGTTTGCTCATCATACCCACTTATGACTTTCGTAGCCGAAACTATGTTGTCAAAAAAATCAGGTTTTAATATGTCAACAAACCGTTTTACACCAGTCATTTCTCGTAGTATTATTAGAAGTCTTCCAAGTTCTCTCATTTTATTAGATATGGTTGTTCTAATCTGAGGACGTTTATGTTTACGTAATATACTTTCAGCGTAACTACAAATAAGTACATCGTTCATTGCCACCTGTGACTTCTCATCCGCTCTCATAATTTTGAACACCTCTTCTTTTAGTCTTAAGGTATTATAAAATTCACTGTATGCACCTGCACAAATTGTAAACATTTGTGACTCTGATAAATGATTTTTACGTTTAGATAAATCTTTATTCCCTGAACGTAATTTGCAGGAATTCCTATGTCTTCTTAAAAAATTTCGTTTGAAGTATCCGAAACAGTCTTGGCATACAACATATTGATCTTTTCCGTCTTCCTTATTTTGAGATGCAACCCTATCAACATTTCCATCATAAGATTCCCTAGGTCTTCTCACCGGACGCACTACATTCGTTTGATTACTGAGAAAATAATTTTCTTGTCTTCGAATAATGTTGAGTAAATCTTTTCTTTTGGGATCTTTTAACGATAAAGCTAATAATTCTTTAACTGCACCTTCGCTGGCATGGTTTCGCTCTAAATGACGAGGAAAATGTGTTACTTCTTGAAAACAATAAGGGCATGCATTTTTCTTTGTCCACGGTCGTGCATTTCGATAATGCTCAATACCATCTAGAGGTTCCTGCAAATATTATTATTACATTATTTTATATCCGATAAACCAGATTTTTAATCCTGCAAGTAAATTGTTACAATATGTACTTGTACTTCTCTAGTAATGTAAGAGGTTTGAACATTTTTAGCAGTAATTACGAGATTCAACAACAAAAATTAAGAGAGAGTATCATATTATTTATTTTGGCAACTTACTTGTACTATTTTACCAAATTTCATAATAACTCCATCAATGTTCTTTTTTAAAGTACTTGTAATTTTGCAAGGCGTCTTATTTACGTTACAGTTGTTTATTGGTAGATTTAGATTATCTACGATATTGAGAGAAATCTGAAATTATAACGTATTAAATATTGTTGTAAATACAAAACAAATTAAGTATTTACTTCTTTTATGCATGGAATTGGGAGATCTGATGTATGTGATTCTGGACTAACTGAATCTGAACAAATTGACATCACGTCATTCGGACCCGTTTCAATATATGTTAAAAGATTGAATGAAGTCCCATCCAAATTTTCACTGTTGTGAATATCTGATTCATTTTCCTCCTAGAAAGTCAATAAGTTATAACAAGTTATTACAATCGTTGTTTCTGTCTCAGTAAAATATTTAATATTATTCATACAGTATTCTTACTGGTGATCGAATTTATGGTATGGTTGTGGCGACTGATAACAAATTTCGCAAGTATTGTTTCCAAAAGTGGTATCATGTTCGCCGTTAAATAAGTATTACAGTTAGTTAATTACTTGATTTGACCTGAAACAGCGTATTATTTGTTTCAAATTCAATTGGCAATGCCGTTAATAGATCATGTCGGATTGAATATGATATAAAAAAATATTTCAAAATTCTAGAACTAAATTACAAATTTTATATAAAATAAATTGCAAAATCAAATTATATTTTAACTTACAAAACTGTTCCTCGATTGTAACAGTAAACACAGCTGTTGACAAAAAATAATGTCGAAAGATAATTTTCGAGAAGAAATGTATATATCACCCGAGCATACCACTGCGAGAATTTAAATTACGTACCGTTTGTAAATGTGATGAAGGCACATCTGACTGATATGATTCAGAAGTTTCATTTGATAAACAAGAGTAGTCAACATCTTGTGATGAATCTGCAACGCTTTCTGGACTGTCAAAATTATTTATGGCATAATTTATCTAAAAAAATGTTCTTATATGTATTATTATGTATTATTATATTCGGAAGAAAAATAGTTATTTGTAGGACTATTATCCGTTTCAGGTTTTGACAACCGTGTTTGAAACAGATCGGAGAAAAGAGTTTGAAACAAAAACAGGTTTTTTTTTGATTGATTTTTCCAAAAACTTTTCTGCGGAATTAATTTAGACTTAACAAGTGATTTGTATTTTCCTACAAAACCTTGTTTTTCAAAATTATAAAAATCAAAATAGTGCTAATTTTACGAAATCACCCAACGCAATTTTACGATCATATCAATGAGATTTTTTTATTGCATGTTAGGTTTAGATTACTGAATAATTTAAAGGTCATATCTTTTTGTTTTCTGTACCTTTTGCAAAATACATATACTGATTCACATGGGAAAATCGCAATTTTCTTATTTAAAATAAATGTACATTTCTTTACATTATTAACAAGAAATAATAAACTCACCTGTGTTTCTTCTCTTAAGTTATATTTCTTTGTTGGAGGAGAATTTTCTAAATAAAAGAAAATGTGTGTAGGTACTTTTAGAAAAATCTAAAAAGGTAATACATGAACTTTTTGCTAAAAGTGCGTATGAACATCAATTTGGTTGTTAACCTGTGTAGGACTTAGTTTCATAAATTTCGATACCCATAAGAAATAAATATGTTTTAAACTTCTAAAGTGTCGCTTTGATATTGTTTTAATTGAAGGGTCGGCCGGCATAACGTTATATGTAGCAAAAACATTGAACGGAGTAAATCGACAAAAAATTGCCCAGGTAACAACTAAGAACTAGACCTTCATGATTATACACCTATTTGCATACAAAGTATGCAAATGTTGCAAATTTGAAAATGCTGCAAAATCACGTTCCAGAAAAATGTTACTGACAACTTTGCCTGCTGACCCTTCTAACTAATTATATATCTAATGTAAAATGCGAAACAAGCGTAAATAGTAATTTTTATAGATAACCCTAAGTTATATATGATCTAATTACTTACCTTTGTTCATATTCGCTAGATGCACTAACATTTTACCTCGACTCTCGTTCATTTTTATGCATTCACTTGAAACTACACCGCGCACGATGAGGGTATATTACGAATGAATATTGCGAATATTGTGCACAATCAGCATTTTACTCTAGCAACGCTGTCGGGCTGTACAACGTGCTAATAGTTTGTATTATATACAACTGGGCCACAGAAGAACCTATTCCTATATCGGGGATTCGCAGCGTACTATAATTATATAGAATAAAATAGATGTGAAAAAAGTTTCCCCTCATTTGATGCCTTTAATTTCACAGAGAAGTAGTTCTTAAAAATGAAATTCCCACAATTTTATACACAGCTAAAGTGCCGGGTGGAAGAACGACCTGTTTATATAGTGGGCCACACAAGATACCGTTTATAAGTATATATATATATATATATATACACTGTGTATCAGCCAAATGGAATAAATTCGATAATAAATAAATGGGGGCGTGTTCAAAAAAACGCTCGGACACGTCGATTGTTATTTTTAGTTGCGCATTTTTTTCAACAAAAACTTTTTATACAGGGTGTGTCATGTGACCGTGGCCAATACCAACTTTCTTATTTTAAATGCAACACCTGGTATATTATTCAATTTTTGGATTCTTCTGAAAATTCTAGACATATTTCATGTACAATGTCCTATACCTATCTTCAACTGTTTCGGAAATATTAAGTGTTTTCAGATTAATTGCAAAAATTAACATTAAAAAAAAAATTTATTTGATTACAGAAATTCGTTACAACACACTCAAAAACTAATAAGTAATACTGTTTATTTCTTGATAATGTAAAAAAACAAAAAAAAAACAATAAATTTCAATGGAGGAGATGTTCAAAATGCTCGCCGTGAACGTCTTGGCAACATCCTAATCTTAAATAGAAATTTCTACTAACATTACTCAACATCTCAGGCGTGACCGATCTAATCGCAAGCATTATTCGTCTTCTTAAGTCAGCTAAGTCGAGGGGTTTAGTTTTGTATACAATACTTTTGACATATCCCCATAAGAAGAAGTCTAATGACGTCAGATCAGGGGATCGTGCTGGCCATTCCATCGATCCTCGCCTCTCTATCCACCGATTTGGAAATATTCGGTTGAGGTAGTTCCGGACATTGATTTGGTAATGGGGCGGTGCTCCATCTTGCTGAAACCATATCATATTCGCTGGAACTTGTGGGTTTGCTGGATCAGGATATAAGTTTGTCAAAGTTTTATATTTCCGAAACAGTTGAAGATAGGTATAGGACATTGTACATGAAATATGTCTAGAATTTTCTGAAGAATCCAAAAATTGAATAATATACCAGGTGTTGTATTTAAAATAAGGTATTTAAAATGACCGTGGCCAATACCAAAGTTGGTATTGGCCACGGTCACATGACACACCCTGTATAAAAAGTTTTTGTTGAAAAAAATGCGGAACTAAAAATAACAATCGACGTGTCCGAGCGTTTTTTCGATCACGCCCCCATTTATTTATTATTGAATTTATTCCATTTGGCTTAAAACTTTTTAAAACTTTTTAAAATTTTCAAAATTGTTTTTTATTGTTCACGACAATTGGCTGTGGCTTCTTCAGGTGAAGAAATGATACATAAACTGGGTACAATTTGCTTAAGTAGTGTATTGATGGGGTGGGGGGGTTATTAACAAGTTTTAAAAATATTGAGGAGCGGTGAATGATGACGTCCTTTTGGTCGTTAAGTAGGAGGCCGCTTAATTTCCTTTTGTTGATTTCCAGGCTTTCCAGGTGGTTAAGTTTCCTTCCTTTTTCTTCTTGATGGAGTATTTGGAATTTGGGGTTGAACGAATGTCCTTCCTCTCGTAGGTGGTTCGCGTACGTGGAAGAATTTTTATGATTAGTGAAACATTTTTGATGTTCCTCGATCCTTTCTGAGAAGGCACGTCCTGTTTGCCCTACGTAAATCATTGGGCGGTCCCCACACGTCAGCATGTAAACCCCGCTGCGGTCAGTTTTGATAATTGGACTTTTGTTATTTTTTATTATCCTACCTAGGTTGTTGTTTGTTATAAATGAGACTTTCACATTTTTCTTTTTCAGGATGTTTGCAATTTTTAAGGATGAGGGTCCTGAATACGTGATGGAGGCATACTTCATATGATTTTTATCTTTTCCTCGTGGGTATATTAAGTTTGTAGTTCGTTGTTTTATTCTAGCTTTTAATATGGTATCAATGAGGTGTTCGTGAAATCCATTTTTTCCGGCAATTTGTTTAATTATGTACAGTTCTTGTGTATAATTGAGTTCCGTCATTGGGATGGTTAGTAATCTATCTATCATGAAATTATATGCTGACATTTTTTGTGATTTTGGGTGAAATGAGTCATTGTGGATGGTGTTGTCAGTGTGTGTTGATTTCCTGTAGATTGCGAAGTCATGTTTGTTGTTAATTTTTGATATTGTTAAGTCAAGAAAATTAATCTTGTTATCTGTTTCTAATTCCATGGTGAACTGAATATTTTTATGTAAGTTGTTTAAATGAAAAAGGACTGAATCTAGTTGTCTGTTGTCTGTTTGTCTGTTGTCTGAATCTAGTTGTCTGTTTGTTCCTGTAAACGCCACTATTACATCATCCACATACTGATACCAGTATAGGCAGTTCTTAAAAGCCGTTGATTTAGAAATTTGTGTCTCGATGTTATTCATAAATATTTCTGCCATTAAGGGGCTTAATGGGTTCCCCATTGGTAAGCCGTCCGGTTGGGAGTAGAATTGGTCGTTAAATTTTAGGTAATTTTGAGCGATATTAAGTTCCAGGAGATTTCTAATTTCTGAGATTATAATAGTATTTGTCCCATTGTCTGTCATCATCTTATCTATTATTGTGACTGTTTCCGATGGCGGTACGTTTGTAAATAAATTCTTTACATCGAATGAAACGAATTTGCTGTTGGGTGGCAATTTAACGTCTTTAATTTTTGTGACGAGTTCCAGGCTATCTTTAATTGCAAACTTTGAGTTAAACTTTCTATGTTGTTTAATTAATGTATTCAGTTGTTTGGCTAATTTGGTGCCGGGGGAATTTACGTATGATACAACGGGTCTTATAGGTTGGTTCTCTTTATGTAATTTAATCAAACCGTACAATTTAGGTGGTTGTGGGTTCATTGTGGTGAGGAAATATTTTTCCTTCTCCGAAAATAAAGCTGTACTTTGACTAATTTCTTGTTTTAATTTTGTCTGGAACTTTTTGGTTGGGTTATTTTACAGTAATTTAAATGAGTTGGACTCTAGGAAGAGGTTGATTTTATTTTTGTATTCGTTTTTGTTTATTGCGATGATTGTGTTTCCTTTATCTGCTTTTGTAAAAATAATATCCGATACTTTTGATTTCTCCCGGATTGATTTTGCTATTACTCCTTCTGTTATAACTCGATTCTGGGTTGTATTCGTGTTCTTTAAAAAATTAGCGATTCTATGCTTATCCAGAAGATTGTTTTCTGTTTTTGTTATGGCTAATTTCCTTTCCACTGCTAAGCGTTCTATTTGTTGAGTGTTGATGTTTTGTTTGATATTATGTTTAAAGCCCTTACTTAATAAGTTTAATTCCCCTTTGTCAAAGCTAGTCTGGGTTAAATTGATAAATCTATCGAAGAACTTATGGTGATTATTTTTGGATTCAGGTTCCTTCGGTGGGTAGGTTCTGGATTTTTGTTTCAGTAATCTGTTAAATTTGTTGTTCTGAATTTTTGATTTATTATGTGTCAAGTTCGCTACTTTTTGTCTCGTATATTAATCCAAATTATCAAACTCCACAATATGTAGTCTACATGCTAACTCTGTGTGACTTACCTTAAGATACGCCGCTAAGATGTCTCTTTCTGCATTGAGGGCTGCTATTTCCCGGTTGATCCATGTCCTTTGTCCGTTTTTTAACGCAGTTTGGGCTGGGCGACTATTGTTCTTCGTTCTCAATGTGACGTGGGCTGGCGTGAGATCTTGTTTTTTGCATTGGTGCATGAACCATATGTTCTGTTTACATACTTTGTACTTGAGTCTTAATTTAAAGTACCACTTAGCCAAATATCCATCACTGGATTGTTTCAATAGATTGATCGATGTGGCTTTTATTTGTTGAAAATTCATTATTACTAATGTATGAAATAAAGTTACGCTTTTAAAAAAAATGTTACTAGCTACCCCCACCCCCATCAATATTCTACTTAAGCAAATTGTACCCAGTTTATGTATCATTTCTTCACCTGAAGAAGCCACAGTGTGGCGAAACAATTGCCGTGAACAATAAAAAACAATTTTGAATATTTTAAAAAGTGCTTTATTTCTATATATATATATATATATATATATATATATATATATATATATATATATATATATATATATATATAACTTTATTTCATACATTAGTAATTATGAATTTTCAACAAATAAAAGCCACATCGATCAATCTATATATATTCAACCCAATTTCCCAATTTATAACCCAATTTCCACTCTCGTCGGTTGACCCATTGTCCTTCTCGAAGGTCTCTAGCGCTCATCGCCTTTGCTATGCCTTCCTTCCACTGCCTTCTTGGTCTTCCTCTCTTTTACCTCTGCGCTGGGATCCATACCATCGCTCTTCTTGGAATTCAGTTTTCGCTCATCCTTTGGACATGACCATACCAGGTGAGTTGCTTTGTTTGAACATCCGAGTATACCGTTCCTTCAATTCCCATTGGAGTATGTATTTCTTCGTTTCGTATTCTATCGAGCCGTGAGACTCTCACTGATCTCCTCAATGCGTCCATCTCCACTGCCTCCAACCTTCTCATGTTTCTCTCGGTGACTCGCCATGTCTCTGCGCCATATATTAGAGTTGACCTGACCAGTGCGTTATAAATATTTCTTCCATACATTTTTCTTTTTAGCAACTTCGTTATTTACCTATTGGTTCCACCACTTCGTTTGTTTTCGATTCCTGCACTGTTGCGTTCTTGTGTGTTGTTCCACATGCTGCTTTCGCTGCCGAACAAATAATTGGTTTGAAGTGAGCGTTCCAGCTCTTTTTCCTGCGTGTTTATTTGATGCATGCATTCGTTTTCTATTATTCGTTGGTATTCTTTTCTTGTTGCGTCTTCCTTCAATTTGTAGGTCTTTGTTACTTCTTTACTTTTGTGCTCGTTATTCGTTGCCTGTGTCTTGTTTCCTGCTTCTTTTTAAATAATTTTTGCTTCTAGCATGTAGTGGTCACTCCCAATTTCGGCTTCCCTTCTAACTCTAACATCTTTTAACGTATGGTCCTAAAGTTTTTGGAAAAATGTTAAATGATTCGTTTTTATACCCAATTCCTTTTAATCAAGTTGCCATGGAAACTAAAACGTCACAAGTAATCAAGTTTGATTATGACAGTTTAGTTTTTCAAATCGATCGTAGCAAAATATCTTACAAATTAGATATCCGTAAAGGTATTTACAATCTAGTTGGACTAATACCTAAGCGTGATATTATTGCAATCTACCGAGAACAAAATGTAGGGAAGTCTACCATTTACAACAACACTATAAAGAATTGTGAAGAGGGTATACTATACATTAATTTACCCAAAAGCGGTAGACCAAGAATTTCGATTGGAACAAGGGAAAGAAGACTGATGGAAGCAGCGAAAGACAAAGTTAGAGTTTCTCAATGAAAATTAGCCCGGAGATATGGTATTTCGAAAACCACTATGTTAAGAACAATTGATCGCACAAACTTAGTGTTTAGAAAGAGAAGAAAGGCATCAAAATACACCACAGCCCAGTTAGAAAGAATTCCGCGTTGTTGTCGCGCATTAAGGCACACTTTGATAATAAATTGATTGTAATAGATGATGAAAAATATTTTTTCTACGAAAGTGTTGAAAGACACGTTTTCTGTCATAAAATTTAACCTTGAAAGTTGGTATTTGTTACAAGGAGTGCAGAAAGTACTTTCCGCACTTATATGAGTGCGGAAAGTACTTTCCGCACTCACTTTCCGCACTCCAATACCTCTCTTTTGATTTTTGAGGCAATAAATCGGACGAATCGGTGGATGCAATGGCCGCAAGTTCGGGCGGAGTGTTTGTTATATCGTCACTATCGGAATCCATTATTGATATTCTTCTACTTCCAGTATTAATGTATAAATTTCGAGTCTCGATTTGGTGACAAGCGATTTATAAATTTTCTGACGTTTAAATTAATGACAATGACATTTATTTTAAATTAATGATTAAATTTACATGAATCTTTAGTTTTCTACACTTTCGTAGAAAAAATAGTATGTAACACTCGTGCGGAAATGGCCATTGCAAAACTCGTATGAATGGAGCACTCGCTGGCGCTCGTGCTCCAACTTTCATACTCGTTTTGCAATGAAGCCCTTTCCGCACTCTTATTACAATATACTATTTTCTGCGAAAGTGTTGAAAGACACGTTTTCTGTCATAAAATTTAACCTTGAAAGTTGGTATTTGTTACAAGGAGTGCAGAAACTACTTTCCGCACTTATATGAGTGCGGAAAGTACTTTCCGCACTCACTTTCCGCACTCCAATACCTCTCTTTTGATTTTTGAGGCAATAAATCGGACGAAACTGTGGATGCAGTGGCTGCAAGTTCCGGCGGAGTGTTTGTTATATCGTCACTATCGGAATCCATTATTGATATTCTTCTACTTCCAGTATTAATGTATAAATTTCGAGTCTCGATTTGGTGACAAGCGATTTATAAATTTTCTGACGTTTAAATTAATGACAATGACATTTATTTTAAATTAATGATTAAATTTACATTAATCTTTAGTTTTCTACACTTTCGTAGAAAAAATAGTATGTAACACTCTTGCGGAAATGGCCATTGCAAAACTCGTATGAATGGAGCACTCGCTGGCGCTCGTGCTCCAACTTTCATACTCGTTTTGCAATGAAGCCCTTTCCGCACTCTTATTACAATATACTATTGCCATATCCAATTCAGAGATTAAAGGAAACGATGGGTTTTACACCGACAACTTAGAAAATACACCAGACAATGTTAAATTTAAAGGTAATTCGAAATTTGAGGATAAAATTTTAATGTGGTGTGCCATTTCTGAAACAGGATTTATCTCACAGCCGTATGTTGGTCGTGTTCGGGTAGAAGCCTTAAACGCAGACCGTTATATTCAAAGATGCCTCACTAAATTACTTAATTTTTAAAATACACATCATGCCAACGATAATATAATGTTTTGACCTGATCTAGCTTCATGCCATTATGCTGGAGTTGCCAGACAGTGGTTAAATGAAAATAACATAAACTTTGGACCTAGAATAATTCTGGTCAATACTATTGAGGAACGTGTACGATGTAATAGAGGAGGATCTACAAAAGGATGGGAAGCTACAAATGAAGATCAATTGCGGCGTTCCATCTTCCAAAAGATTAGAGAAATATAACCTGAACTTGTCCAAAAGAAGATCGGACAGGTCCGAAGAAACTTACGACTTATGGAGGATATTGGGCCACTATCCATGATGTAATTAGTAATTATTTTTTGTTATTACTGTCGTTAATTGTTGTAACATTTGTTTTTCTAATTAAATGAGTTTGGAAAAGTTAATTATCATTTTAAAAAAATCCAAAAACTTTAGGACCATACGTTACTTGCTTGAAGTTGGCTCTTTCTATTAATATGTAATCTATTATCGACTTTTCCCTTCTGCTTCTTACTTCCCTTGTGTATTTATAGATCTGTTTGTGCTCAAACTTTGTATTTGTAATTACCAAGCTGTTTGTTAGGCAGAAGTCAAGCATTCTTGTTCCATTGTTGTTACTGGTATCCATGTTTGCATACCAGTAGAAAATTGTTTTACTGAATGAAACAATTATTTTTATAAAGGTTTCTTTAAAATAAAAATTTCTTTAAATTTACATTTTTATTGCTTGGAAATATGTATTAGTGAATCAAACAATTATTTTTATAATGTTCTAAAGTGTGTTTTGAAATACAAGTGTCTTGAAATGCACATTTTGATTATCTTTCATTTTATCTTAAAATTAGTGATTAAAACCAGTTCCGAAATTACTTGGACATTTTCTAGTTGAAGTTTATGTTTCTATGGCAACATCCTAAATTGTGAAAAGTTAAAACATACTAAAAGTCTAATCGAGAATAAACCGGAAGTAACGGAAGTAATGGGTGACGATATCTAAGAACAATGCATTCATTTTTTATGGTATCCGCTGACCACGCGACTATAGTCTATCTAATTTCAAGACGAAGCTAATATAAACTGTTACATGCGTGGCCGGCGCGTGAACACTTCTGCCGAAGCATCCGATTGGTCTTGCCGCAGTTTCCGGTCTACCCGGACTAAGGATATTTTGTTATTGCGCTCGCTACCCTCGTGTTGAACTCGTGTTGTGTAGAATCAGCACTGTAAATAGTCTCCGTTCACGTGAACAGTTTATACTAGCTTCGTCTTGACATTGGACAGACTATAGATCGACAGAAGAAATATAATTCTCTTGTACACAATTTATTATGAATGATTGCTATTTTTACTTTAATTAAGAGGAAGTGGAGCAATATATAGTGTGTGCAATGTAATTCTAATAGTAACGATATACTTTTAAAATGTCTATATTACATTAATTCTAATTCCAAACATTGTTACATATCGAGTTAAAAATATATTATTTTTTGATATTTGAATAATATAGCTTAAAACATCTGTATGTTCAAGCAGACTTATATTAACCTTTATTCCCAGTTGAAAATTTTGTAAATGACATTGATGACCTTATCAGTGTCAAGATTCATGCCCCTAAGCTCACGAGCGATGCGTTGAACTTCTGGTATGGTGCGGGCTTGCTCGACTAAAGCACGCGCTTTATCGCTGGAAATCTTTTGGTAGAACACTTGGAAGTCCTCGCTGTTCGACTTCTTATCTTGAATCACCCTGATAAGTTCCTCCTTATTAATTAGAGCCAGTGACTCGTCAACGAACTCCCTAACATTGCGGGTAGTGCTGCCTCCCTGGGGAGTGGCATTGGCAATAAGGTGGTGGACGGACTCAACAACTCTGTCGATGTTGATGCCGGCGTCCATAAGGTAGGCCTTCAAATTCTGCCATGTGGGGTTGCTGGCCCCTCTTTTGAGCAGTTTGGCCCATTCGTCACTTTGAAGGTAAGCAACGACTCTCTGAAACTCGGGGTCGTTGTCTAAGTGCCTCCTGGCCACCGCACGGATCTGCTCTAGTGGAAGGACGTCGATGATGTCTTTGAAGTCCTGTCTGAGAGAGTTGGATGGATCGGCCATGCCCACGGCAACGAGTGTGAAGAAGACAACAAAGGATTTCATCTAAAACATATTTTAGTTCTGCATTAATATTTATATATTATGAGTGGGTCTCAAGTTAGAAATTCTGTCCATAATTTCATGGAAGCTGGTGGCATCGAATGTGACTAAATCCCATTACGTTTCCATCCCTGGACTGTACTCAATTTATAACCTGAGATGAGGTATACCATGGAGAAACATATCAGTCGGCCGCTTAAATGCTCGGCTAACGCCTCGCATTTATTTTTCCCTCCTCACAATTATGTCTATTTAGTGGACGTGTAACACACTTTGTTTTAATACCATTGCATTGGATTGATAAACAACTGAATTGTAGAATATTTTATATTATTAAATTGTTTATAAATATCATGCCGTGTTGTCAAGCTTTCACTGTCTCAGAGACGTTTAAAAATGTGCGAATTAAAGAAAAACTTGCCTCAAGATACTTAGAACAAGTAGGAAAAGCACGTGCCATGTATGACCCAAAAAATCAAGGGATACATATGAAAAGGCCTTTTTTCCGAAGAGTTGTACCTCTGGCCGACGAACGATTTAAAAAATGTGCAACATCATTAACAATATTTATCCTGAATTATATTTGTTGCTTTTTTAATACTTATAACAAACAGCATATTGACAAATTGACGTTGAGAGTAAATAGAGGACGAAAAGTGTTTGAGGACGAAAAAGTAAAACTTTTTGATAAGGTCGACAGAAACTACTATTATTAACACGCATTGCTGTTTACTTTATATTCTAAATTTGTTGTCATACTTTTTTATGGCATTTAAGATGTGCTATTTTTATTTAAATGATGCATCGGTCCGCTCCTTAATTTGGCATACCATGAATGAAGTAATTAAGTAATAACACAATAATAACAGAACACAGTACATATTGATCAAACTCGCGCCAAGTAGTTGAGAGCTTTCCCAATAATCAATAGGTACCAAAAGGTAACAAATAAATATCCAGTGACATGTTTTGACCGATTACGGTGAACCTTTATTTACGCGTCCGTCCCATAGTCAAACGTATTATTTTGCTAATTTACTTGATAGCTGGTTTATATTATATTATTTCTATTTAAATGTTTAACAAACAAATATGAATCAATAAATTAATATTGCCCTACTTAGCATAAAAAATAAATTACATTTCAACATTATATGAATGTGAGCCCTTTGGGCCAGCTATACCTAATAGGTTTAAATATCAAATTCAATTTATTACTCATGTATGTTTTCTCTTTTTTTGTAATAAATAAGGAGGTCGTAGGTTCGAACACCGTTTGGCAGACATTTTTTACACTATTTAAGATTCTCCAACATCAATGTGTCGTTCCTTTGAAGGGGAACTGAAGCAGATAATACTGCGTACTGTTTAATTTCAGTATCACAATTATTATTTTATTGAAATTATAACAAACTTAGATTTCTTACCTTGGTTCTTTTCGGATCTGTTGGATCGAATGCTTAGCTACCGCTTTCCACCCACTTTTATACTAAAATTCTACCTTATCTATGCGTTGGTTTTAATTTGCTACTACTTATCTAATTCATGGCTCGAAAACTGTATATCGTGTGGCTTAAGTATTCCATTAAAAGAAGGATATACAAATTAATAGTTGTGCAAATAATGAAATAATTAAATTCAGGACTTAATGTTCTATTGAAGTAGTGTTTATGATAAATCAAGTTATCAAAATAGCTGCTTTACATTTTATGTCTATAACGTTGCTTCAATATTTAAAAATTACATTTAGTGGAGCTACATTACCTTATTCTGGATAACCATTATGGAGATATACAGGGTGTCCCCAGTAGAAATTTATATAGTTTTATATTGTACTATAATGTTGATAAATCGAATTTAGATAGTAATACTATATAATATATGTTATCTATGTTGCAAGTATATAGTAATACTACATATAATTTTACTATTTTGTGGTTACACACTTACTATATATTATTATTATGTTCGCCGTAAGATAGATCCACTATATAGTTACGGTGTAGTAATGCTATGTTCGCAGTGAGATAGTTCTGCTATATTGCCACGGCATAGTAAAACTATGTTATTACTATGTATTTATATTATATCGGCACTAAATATTTACGATGTAATAATATAATAAGTTAATTCCGCTTTATTGCCACGATTTAGTGAAACCATGATATTACTGTATATTTTTATTACATCGCCACTATACCGGGTGATTCAAGTTTTATTACCATGGGTTTTTTAGGCATTTGGAGTTGCCCAAAATATATGAAAATTTGGATTTATATAGGTCTGATACTAATCTACGGAAAGGTAGTTTGACTTTTTCGATATAATTATATAGACGGTTATAAAATTAAAATAACTCTTTTTGGGCAAAATTCTCTATCGTTATTTTTGCCCTAAACTGTTTCATTTTATTCATAGAACCCATTTATGAAATCAAAAATTAATGAAAATTATTATTCAAATTAAAACATTTTTTTACATTACTGACCAACTTTCCTCGGTATGATTTATGATTTTGTAAGTCAAGAGCCCTACAAAGCATTGACCGCGGAGGGGCGGTTGGAACGTTTTATTACTTTTTATGATTCCGCCAGTCGCCCGTGGGTTGAACGGGCCTTGCAGGACAGATTGGGTACAGCCCTGTCATAAAACCCATGAAATCCATTATAAGGACTATTACTGGTAGCACCCGTCATATTTTACTATTTAGTAATAAATCTTACTGTTGCAATATCAAAATTCAATTAATTCAATAATTGGTGCAATTTTTTTGACTTGGATTACACTGGAATGTTTGGAATAGCATTAAAGTATGTTCTGACAAAAACTATATAAATAAAATTACGAATTCTTTGTGAAATAACGTATACACTACCGGATGGTTAAAATTATTTTTTTATCTTCAGATTGGGCTTCATCAATATCTAAACATGTGTACTTATTTTGGATTTTTTATTTCAATTAGAAGTTGCCATTTTTGGACTGGTAATAAAACTTGAATCACCCGGTATATGTACCAAATAGTAATATTATGTTCGCAGTAAGATAGTTCCGCTATATTGCCACGACAAAGTAAAACTATGTTATTACTATATATTTTTAATATATCGCCACTTATAGCTTCATTCAAGATGGCGTCGAGTGAACAATGTGCAATCTGCCATGAGTCATTTTTGGATATAAAATGCATCATACAGTGTAATGGGTATAGTAATTACTACCACGGAAGTTGCTTATAATTTACAGGTTTCCATATGAAGAGGGACACATGGAAGTGTGCGGAATGTATTGAATAGCCATCGAAGACAGTGAGGTTATATGCCGCACGGTACAATCCGATGTGATTACAAATACGGTAAATCTATCTAAAGCTAGCAATGTTGTCAATGTTTTTACATTATATATAAGAAAATTATATATGTATATTCCATATTATTTTATATTAACATTAATTAATTATTTTAAATATATTAATATATTTTATTTTCTGGTTCTCCTATATGGTAACAATAAAGCTTTATTATATAACAGCTATATAGTACTAATATATCGTACGAATATAGTGTTACTATATTGTAGTAATATAGCACCTCTATATAGTATGTATATTGTATATAGTAGTACTATACAGGGTGTATACAAGAAAAGAAAATAGCATAACATAAGCCTACTTAACGAATTTAAAGGTGATAGTTTCGAATGTTAGAAATGACCGGAAGTAGGCGTAACTGCACTCAGTTTTCAAGTGTTTGTCTATAAATTTTCTCCGACTACTGTCAAAGTGACTGTTTTAGGCGTACTTACGCTTACAAGATACACAATTCCAGAACAATACGTTGTTTCTACACAGTAAAACTCAATTGTACTGGAATGTTCTTTCCGGCCGGAACCACATATTTTTCTGACTTCCAGGCAGTAAGCACGTCTAAAAACTGTCACTTTGAGAAAAATCGGAGAAAAAGTATAGTATTTACAATAATATTTGACAGCTGAGTGCAGTTATACCAACTGCTGATTATTTCCAGGAATCGAAACTATCTCTGTTAAATTGTTTAGGTAGGCTTATGTCATTAGGTTATTTTTTTTTCAGAACCTCTGACGTCATTATTTCGAGTAAATGGCGAGAATACTTGTCTGATTTCGTTAAGCGTATCATTTACACACAAAAAAAGTATTCTTACAACAGTTATTTCTTTTGGAAATACCTATCCATCGATGCTATACATGACCTAGGTTCCCTTTTAATTATCAGAACTTTCGGAAATCAAAACTTCAGGTGGGCTTATGTTATGCAGTTTTTTTTCCTAAACCTCTAAGACGTCAAATTACCGAGAAAAAGGCCTGTGACAGGTGGTCTGAAACACCCTGTATAGTATGTAGATATATTATTACGTAGTAACTATATAACAGATGTTAACATCACTATATTGTGACTATCCCGCGCGTTTTTTTTATCGCTGAATATAGGCTATGTTCAGTTTTAAAATGACAGTATCAAATTCATTGCTAAAATTCAATGGTATGCAACCAAAATTACAGGCCGCGTTACAAGAACTCGGTCATTTCAAATGTCAAAACTGTTGACAGAAAATGTATTTAACGCAAGAAAGTGTTTAAATAGGGGAATTATACCGAAGTGGCTGGTATACGGATTGTGCGAGATTAATTTCAGTGCATTATTCTGCGATACCAATCCCATCAATCCCGTTCAATGAATAATCATCAACCTTAATCCCGAACTAGTAACTTATTTGCCAAATGGAAGATATTGGTTCTTCTTCGGCATAACATAATACATTTCATTTCATTTCTTCAGTTGAAATGTGGCATCTCCTAGTTCTTTTATAATGACCAATAGCGACGCTACTATTAAATTTTGCGATTATATTAGACATTGTTTGGATTGCTTGGATTTGTCAGTCAGTATAATGCACTCAAAATAAATTTCTGTAAATCCGTATACTTTGCTCGGTACCATTTGAATTTGAATATTTTAGTACTTTCTCCGTATACTATTGCCAGCTCGGTACCATTTGGATTGGAATATTTGAGTACTTTCTTGCGTAGAATAAATTTTCTCAAAACAGTGTTAATATTTGAAAGATCAATTTACACGCGCTAGTAAATTTGGTTGCATAACCGTTGCATTTTAGCAATGCATTTGGTACTGTCGTTTTAAAACTGAACATAGCCTATGTTCAGAGATTAAATAACGCGAGCTATAGTAATATAGTATAACTATATAAATACTATATAATATTTCCACTGGGGGTGCCACGCAAGTCGTTGGCTAAAAGTTTATGGGGTTCCTGATAAAATAACACTTAAAAAAAATTGTCTTAAAAATGGTTCGTCGTGATCTCCCGAAGAATACATGTATTTATTACTTCCGGTTCTAACGGAAGTGGCCATCAACTTTGTTATTTTAAAATGAGCACCCTGTATATGTTTACATATTCAGATTGCTCGGTCAATTTTGAACACATTTTGTTAAACCTATTGAGCACATATTATTAGTTGTTTTTGAGAAAAAAATAAATTCCGAAATTTTTGCTTCAAATAAACGATTTAAAAAATATTCAAAATTTCTCTTATGAATTAAATATAAACTTAAACTGTTTTGCATATTGTAGCTGAAGCATGGCTCTATCATTAGAATAAATCTTACATGTTGATATTTTAATAGTACTATTATAAAAGTTTAATTATTTTACTTCAAAACGTCATCAATATTTTTTTTAATGGAATGACATATTTTTTGTATGATATAGCAACAGGCAAAACATTTTTTTAAATAAAAAAGTGCCAAACAAACCTATCATTAAAATGAATGATTTGTCTGTTATTTTGAAAATTCCTTGTAGGTGAATCTTTTTTGTAGCATTTAATTCTATCTATGCACATGGATCATAGAAAGAGGTGGAAAGATATGCAGGTACTGGAAACACAGTGCATGCTTCATTTATTTCATTTTTATTCATAATCAATCGCATTGCATTTTAAAGTATTTGTTAGGTAGAGTTTCACGAATAGTAAATATTTTAATGATGAATGAATACACAAATCAATATATTGTGAATTTATTCTACATTCATTTAATTCACTTAAAATAATGTTTAATATTCAGTTAATAAGTAAGTACTGCCTTATTATGTTCTCGCATGATGGATCTGCATCTACGATTTAATTGCAGTCATTTGATTAGTAAATTTTAGTACGTTTATTATAGTTTATGGTAATACGCTTCTCTTTCTATGAAAATGTTATAATATATCTCGAATTTCATTTTTGACAGATATTATCATAATTGACATATAAAAAGTAGTGTCACTTCTATCAGGTTCCTATAAGATGGTCTGCCATAATCTTCGTGAAGTATACCTTGTAAATATTACTATTCTAGAAGGCAGACACTACGCGATGTCGAATATGAACTCTTTTGCACGAGTGAAAGTCGGAAATAAAACAAAGAACACAAAAATACGGCCCAGTACGGACTGCCCTTTCTATGATGAAGTAAGTTAAAACCTAATTACAAAATAGTTATCATTAAGGTAAAACGCGCCAACTACAACAATGGAATATTTCAAAATAAATACATTTTGGGAAAATGTGATCTGTAACTGCATTGTGTATTGTTTCTTGTCGTAATTATATTTTCGTTATATAGGCTAATTTTTTATTAAAAGTCTCAAGATTTTCTAAAAGTTTTATTTAAAATTGATGTTGTGCATGCTGAAATAAAAAAAAATTACTACACTTTGTTAATATAATGATAAAATCAAATTTTGGAGTTGATATCTAAAGCTGGGTACTGATCAGAGCAAATTTTCGCGCACGAACGGCTCAAGCGCACGAACATACATGCGTCTAAGATCAATGGTACAATACGTACTGATTTGAACAATATGATTGAGTACTCGTGGAAATAGTAGCCAGCATGAACAGTACCAACAGTCATATCGGTTTCTCAGTGTTCATCAAAGGATTTGTGCACGCAGTAATAAAGTTTTTACGACGATGAAGCCTGCATGAGAGAAGGTCATATCAAAACAGAAATCGAGTAATTTAGAGTAGAATTAATGACCCCGGCAGATATTTATTACAGGACGCGACAAAATATTTAAATATGTAATTTACTTTCAACAAAGTGCAAGGTTTGGTAGATTTTTCGATTTAATTCTTAGTAGAAAGTAATACAGTTACTTAATTTAACTACCGATCACTAATATTCCATATGCATAGCAATAATAAAACATATTTTATTTTCTATTCTTGTAAATAAGTAAGTACTGTGCCTTGTAGTGCTATCAGAATTACTTCAGATAATGGTCTAAAATATTATTGATATATTAATTATCATTTCAGTATTTTGTGTTTGAATTTAAGACTGGACTCCAAGCATTACTGGACAAAGCCGTAGTACTTATGGTAAACAAAAGACAAAATATAATATGTCTTCTAAAATTTGCTTAGGTTTTTAGAGCAAGGAGCTGTTGTGTTACCAAGAAGTTACTTGGTTATATATCAGTGGACGTGGCTACAGTTTGGGAGCAACCTGGCAAGTTTTCTTTAAAACCTAAGGCCCAGTACAAGAATCGCGGATTAACCTTAATCGATGATTCGTTCTTTACGTAATAATTACTGTTAGTGGTATTTCTGCTTACTAATCGCCGATTAAATTTAACCGGACATTGCAAAAGCGGGCAAAAATCTATGAAAGTTATAATATGTAATTTTTATAGATCATCAGTTCTATAGGAAATGGGCAATATTATCGCATCCCAAAACTGAACATGGAGGTCCTAGAGGATATCTTAAGGTAACCATATGCATTTTAACTTCTGGACAGTCGCCTAAGGTACCTTTGGTGCATTCACTTAACGATGATCAGATTGAAGGGTAATGTAATCAATTAAAATTATAATTATAATATAATAGTTTATACAAAAATATAGGAAGATAAAACTGTATATTTTCAATTTCGAATAATAATTAGTGATCTGTTTTTTTTTCCTGTATTTATCGACAGCATATTTGTGCATAAGAGGAGTGAGTAATCGGATTCTTTTACTTGCACGCTTACTTCTTGTAATGTCAGAATGCAACAACCTTTGGCGTGAAGTTGTTCGCTATTTGGGAGTTTTAGCCACTTAATAATTGTAGGTACTACAGGTTTCGATCCCTGGTATGAGAGATAAGTGCGCTATCCTAATTTCAATAATGTACGTTGAGTTGAATTATGTTGTGACACGATGACATTATAGATAAATATTATAATATTCAAATTCAGGCCGTGTACTAAGACATATTGAGACCACCAACAACTTATTTATCAGGTGAGCCACACAATTTCTAACAATAGGTACTCTAAAAATAGAGAAATGGATATTTCAAATATAATCTTATATTTTATATCTCTGTGGCTTGGTGCAAGAACAACCAATGTCAAAATTACTAATAACTTTTGAGAATCTTTGTGATTGAACTTTTGAGATTCAATAAATCAATGTTTTAATAACTGAAATGGTAGTATCAGACCAAGCAGGGATTTTAATTCCTATAATTTTTTTTTATTTAAAAAGTAATACTTAAAAAAAATCCCTCTTGTAAACTCAATCCGGGGACGTACTGTATAGTATACTATATAATCCATAGATCTCTTATGCCATTCAATGAAATAAAAGTTATGAATTAGCAACATATTTCTAACAAACTCGTCTATATCATAATTTTATCACCATTTATCACCATTACGCAAAATTTCCAGTTATGATTTTATTTCCAAGTTCAGTAATAATATGTACTTATTCGTTATTAATGTCTTAATTCTAATTTCATTGTGTGCACTTTTTAAAAGTTGAGATCCATTTATCTAGTTTATGGTTTCGACATCTTAACTCATAATGTGTTGCCTATCGAACAAAAAGTTAATGTATACCTACATTAATATTCGAATTATAGCCTACATTAACATTCTAATTATAGCAATCTACTGTTACCTGAGGGAATCACAACAGAAAGACATAGGGCTATGTTCACATTCAAGATATACAAAGGAGTTGATATTATGAAAAAGAAATCTACACTGACTGTACTGGAAGAAGATAAGCCAGAAACAAGATTGAACTACAAAAAGAGGCGGCAGCTTCCAAACGTTTGGATTCAAATAACGTTTGCAGGACTAACAGTAAATAAGTATTTTAATTATATTGCACAAATAGTATGTAACCTACCCTAAGTTTACCTAAACTAAAATAACCCAACCTAAACTAGAACAGCCTAACCCAAGGCAGGTATATTTAATTTTACCTAAAATAACCCTCAAATGTTTTATTTTTAAGATAATTTTTATTACTATAATGCATATAATTATGTAATTTATTATAATCTATGGAAGTGCATAGAGCATAGACAAATATTTTGTTACAAGAACCGTTCTTGCAGATGTCTTTGTAATTTTGCCTGCCGTATCCAAATATGCTGCCATAATTTGTCAATCACCCACAATTTTTTTGTAATTGTATGTTTTATCTCCAAATTAGCACATCTTGTCCCTTATATTTTTCTCTTCGAATTTCAAATTTTCGAAGCCGCTTTAAAACAATGCTTTTTTAACCTAGAAAAAAAAACATTTTTATTCACCCAATAGCGTATTTGCCTGGATAAATCTTATTTAGGGAACTAACGGAACCACTTGGGGCTTCCCGGTAATGAGTAATTGCGAAGTTTTAGGACTCGGCTACAATACGAGCGGTGAGCGGCTGCGGCAAGCGGCAGAGCGTCACAATCGTTTTGTTCTCGATTTGAATGCAGCGTGCTGGGAAAACTTGACGCTTTGCTCTTGCCGCTTACTGCTACTTCTAGCATAGTCGCCGCTCGCCGCACACCGCTCGCCGCACACCGCTCGCCGCACACCGCTCACCGCTCGTATCGTGCCCGAGGCCTTACGCTTACGCGTAATCTATTATTCTATTACTCTATTATTTCCCGAATCACACTTTGACTAACGAAATTTGTGAACCATTCAAGCTTTGTACAATATATATATTACGTTACAATGCCACACTATCGTGTGAATAGTCCTGACAACTTTTAGGTGGTGAAGTGACTTTTAAGTCTCGAAAAATAAATAAAAACAATACTTACAAAAAAGAAATGAACTCTACTTCGGGAGGAAAGTTGGAGATCTAGATAAGGTTCTGGCCCTAATATGTGCTGTCCAACATGTATTTCCAAGCTCACTGTCTGACTAAATGGAATATCTCGTTACATGCCATTTGCAGTTCCAGTGATATGGAGAGAGTCGAGAGACCATTGGGCAGAATGCTACTTTTGTACAAATAAAATCGTTGGCATATCAAGTCAGTAAAGAACTGCAGTAAAATCTCCAAACCTCTGTTCAGTTATAAGACCTGTGCTGCACAATAATATGGACCTTCTCATACCATCTTCACCAGATTCATGGACTCTGGATCCTGACATAACCACTAGATGACTTAGAGGGCCAAGAAAACATGGAAACGGATCATAGCTTTGTTTGACCCTAATATGTCCAAGGTGCCGCATAAAATTAGCCGGTCAGATATAACTGATCTAGTAAGGGATCTGATTTTTTCAATAAATCAAGCAGAACTCTTAGCTTCAAAGCTCACAGCATTGAATATATTACTCAGTGGGACAAGGATATGCACATTGCGTAGTAGCCAGCAAAAAGGCAGCATTAATTTTCAAAACAAAATGACCTGGTATACGGTAACGAAGTCAACGGTTTACTAGATGCAATGGACTAGCATCAATACAGACAATCACAAGAGTGGAGACTCTTTATAGACTCCTCGAAAACGAGTCTTAAAGCTGTTTTCCTTCATAATGGAAATGAATTCCTTCAATTCCCATTGCATGTCAACATGAAGGATTCTTATGAAAGCATGAAGCTACTACTGGATATAACGGAGTACCAAATATTTCAATGGGAAATTTGAGCGGATTTAAAAGTTATAGCCCTGGTCAGGGCCGGATTTAGGCATGTAGGCAAAAAGAACGTATTTTTTTAATATTATTTAACTAGGGTCCAATAGGCTACAATAGGGTACAATACATCTTGTCAATAATAAGAATAATTATTGCGGTGGGTTAGTAATTATTTAGATATGTTATCTGGACGCACAGTTTTAGAAAACAAACTTTCCGCTGGAGGAAGGTATAGTAGACCAGCAATTTTGTTTTATTATAACATATATTTATTAATAAATAAGGGTAACCAATAAAATTATTGCAGCAAGAAGTAAGACAAATATTTTATTGAAAAACCTTATGCAAACTAAAAAGTTGTCTTTTTGTCAAAAATCTGCTTCTACCTCTTCACAACAAATTTGAATTTGATGAAAAACTGGGTAAAGGAGATAAAAAAAAACGGAGGGTTTTGTATATTTAAAAATACAAACTTCCCAGAATAAGCTACAATAAAAGAGAAGGTATGTGTGGGGTCCCAAATCAGGCATCTAATGAAAGATGCCAGTTTCGACAATATCTTAGATGAAAAAGAGGCACCTGCTTGGCGGTGCTTCAAAACTGTGGTAACAAACTTTCTTGGAAATAAAAAAGCTGAAAACTAAAAACAGCTGATTGACGAACTGCTGCAAAATTGAAAAAAAATGATGTAAGCGATGAACAATGTGCATTGAACATGATGAGAGATTTTACCTAGATATCAGCTAAATTAAACCTACATTAGTCTTCGTATCTTTGAAAAAAATGTATTTCTGGAATATCGAATTTGAGTTTTGCTCAAAATTTTTACGTGTTGGGAAATTTTGGAAAGCAGATTTGGAATTAGCAGTAAAAATTGTATAGTTCATGTAACATTCAAAAAGATGCAATTTGTTCATCAGTGTTATATTTAAATAATCATTGGAAAAAACTTAGCATATCAATATTTGAGTCGTATTGAATCAAAACTGACAATATCCAATACCGCAATTTTGGGAATTAACCAAAAATCGCTCTACTCGACAATCTATTTCCGCGAATTTTGTAAATGAATTTCTTACATCCTGTTAGTTCTACAAAATGAATTGTAAAATAAAAATATGCTTTTTTATATAGCATCTTAATAATACAAGCAGTTAAAAATTAGATAGTGTTAGTTTTGAAACTAATATGTGGATATTGTTAGTTCTGATACCATAATAGTTAATAAAATATCTAATTATATATGCAATACAATTTATTTTATTAGAGGAAAACAGACAAAACCATCAAAACTAGGCACAAAAAAAAAGTTATAAACAGTAACTTTCGGGTGAAGTTGACAGCCATAAGATGGCTTGTGATTGGTTGGAAATCAGTTGGTGTCAAACGTAACAATATCCAATGGATAATGCTGGTTTTGAATCCAAACTTGTACTTCTGATATCATATTACCCGGGATATAGCGAGTTTACACTTGAACCGAAGCCATATTTGATTTCAGGGCAAAATTTCAAATAAAAAATCACTGCTACCTCGATTTCGATGATTTTGGATATTGTGAGTTTTGATTCTATATGACTCATTTAACAATTATTGTCATCGCAAAAAAGTAATTTATTGTAATCATGTTATATTAAAATATCGCTAATTTGTAAATTATTTTTTAGGCCGAAACAAAAATTAAAAAACGCACCTCCTTCCCTATCTGGAACGAAAGCTTAATGATATCTGAGCTATTTCCACCACTGTGCCAAAGAATTAAACTTCAACTTTGCTACAAACTGAAATATGAGCGTACGGTCAGGGTCACTAAGTACCTCTTGATGAAGTCTATTGCTAATGATAGTGCTCGAGGATTCCTTCCATGTTTTGGCCCATCCTACGTGCACTTTTACAGGAAGACTAAAATGGGAGAAGAATATGTGGGGAAAGTGTTGCTATCGTTGGAGACTAAATTGTTCAGCGATACAAAAACGAAGGGTAGATGCGTCTTAAAGAGCAAAATTCCACCACTTCTTGAAGTAAGTATTTTAATGTTAATAACAAGGCGGAAAGACTCTAACACGGCCGATAAGTGATATAATCTGAGGTCGTTTTGATCCAGTCCTTGATCAAAGTTCAACGCCAGTTCAAAACCACAACGTCCACTCACTCACAAATCACGCGTCAATGGGGGTCACAATCCCGGTATTTCACTGGCTTTGTCGCAGACAAATATTTGACCAAACCAGCATGCGATCTCTTAAATATTAATAAGATTTCATGTTCGCCAGCGCAATAACCGATAACAGGGTGGGGGCATTGAAGGATTGAATCAATTATCGCGCCCAGGGACCTAACGCAGGCAGCCTTGCTATCAGCATGGTACGTGAAATTATAACGTTACAACTATTTAATATAAAATTAAATCGTGAAATTGAATACGTGGATGTACAGTCATGCTCACATAAATCTAGTAATAGAAATTAGGTTACAATATCAATTTTATATAGCAATGTCAAATTGTTTGTACTAGATTTATGTGAGCATGACTGTACATGTCCATATCTCGTAAACCTGAAGAACAAACGTTTGCTACAGAAACATACGTATTTTGTTGAAAAATCTGTGAAATATGTAGCGAAATCATTGTCATTATGTAACCACTCAAATGGTTATAATGGTATGCCGCTTTTTATAATGTGTGTTGAACAATATGAGAACCTTCACTGCCATTATAACACTACTGACAATGAGTAAGTTAAAATGTGTTAGATCAGAAAATCTGGTTTTTTATTAAGGCTTCATCTTGAAATTGTCGATTAGAAGAATTAAGTTGTGAATTATCGTGTAAAATAAATTTAGTCAATAATTAAAACTCGGTTTATCAAGAATTGTGATAAAGCCCAGGCAATGGTTGCCCAATATTATTGGTGAATTTGTGTTTAAGAATGGTCGTATTACTTCTAGAATGTCCTTCCTATGTTTAAATATAGCGCAGACACTATTGGAATTTATATTTTAATTTCTCGAATCCGAACAGGGAAATCGTTTCTTAAGAGTTTCGTGCAGTATAGCAGATCGTTGTGCCCACACTATAAACACCCGCGTAGCTATGTGGATGTCTTCATGTTTTTGTTTTCTTGGGTCCCTTCTTTTCCCTCATGTTTGAGGTGCCCATTTTCATACTCTAATGCAGAGGTTCCCAACATTTCTTAGCCTACCGCCCCCTTTCGAAAAAACAAATTACTCACCCACCTGCCCCGCATTCAGAAATAAAATTTCACTTAAAATCAATATAGGTTTCCCACCTTTTCAAAGAGCATTTCAAGAGCGCCCCTCTTGGTGAACCATATTATACTACGTATATATTTAAAAACAAGGACGCATTTTAAAAAATATTTTATTAGGTCTTAACAAAAAATACACATACTTTTATATACATAAAAAAATAGCACTAGTGAGAGGGCTGAGCTTGGTGTAATGACACCAATTTGTCTATATTGGGTGCTAGTTTGTCATGAGCAACCTTAAGTCACCGCGATCTACTATTGACAATCGGCTCCATTTTTTTTTTTTAGTAGATTGGATACTACACTAAATCCTCTTTCGACTAAATACGATTATGGAAATGCTAGAAAAAACTTCTTTACTGCACCCCATAAGGTCGGATATAAAATTGGAATTTGTCTTTGAAGCCAAAATCGTTGGTAGCCATGTTTCAATTTTAGCTTTAATACTTCGTTTCTTGACAATTCTATGAGCTGCTTCTGTAAAAATACTTCTGCTGTTTCAATGTTTGTGCAAGGTTCCAAGACCCAGTCCGGAATTATCATATTGAGGATATCTTGAAATCTATTTAAAAAATCTTCTTTAAGGGTTTCTAAATGCTGGCAATAAACCAAAATGTCATCATCACTTGTTTTCACCGAGGAAAGATTTTGAAACTGATGGAATTGTCTCCGACCCAAATTTAATTTGTATAATGCAAGTTTTGACACGAATGCCGAAATTATTGCCTTAGCTTTAATTAAATTCAAATCGTCTCCTTGTAGCTGCAGATTGGTTTCGTTAAATTTATTAAATAAATCTGTCAAATACGCTATATCATTTTTAAATTCCAATAAATTTTCTTTTAAGGAATCATCTTTATTTTCGAGAAACTTTATAACTGAGTCAAATAGTTCATAAAATCTTTGCAGACAAGTACCCTTTGATAACCATCGAATTTCTGTGTGCAACAGTAAACGATTAAAGTCCTGGTCGTTTTCATCACAAAGCTTTCTAAACAATCTATCGTTAAGAGAATTGCTTCTGATTCTATTAACCCCCGTAATTACGTACTGCAGCGAGCAATGAAGGCGATCACTAAGGTTTTTTGCAACTAAATATTGTCTGTGTATCACACAATGCATGGCGACTACATTTGGTACAGCTTTTTTTAAATATGCAATGAACCCGCGGTATCGTCCAACCATTGCCGGAGCAACATCAGTAGCAACGGACACTATATTATTCAGAGGGATATCTTGTTCTTTAAAATATTGTTCAAAAACGTCAAATACAGATGTTCCTTTAGTATCAGTTTCTAATTTTTTTGCGAATAATAGTTCTTGACAAATGTTCTCATCTCTTATGAAGCGAACGTACGATAGAAGTAATGCCTCATTGTTAGGCAATGTAGACTCATCGAGCTGTATTGAAAATTCGGTCGTCTTCAAAATTTCGGTTAGAGAACTCTCCACATCCTCGGACATTTTGTCGATTCGTCTCTGTACTGTATTTGCTCAAGGGGATTTTTTTAATAATATCTGAAGGTGACTTGTGAAGTACAGTACGGAGAACTTCACTCACAGCTGGCAGTATTAATTCTTCTCCAATAGCGTGCGGTTTTCCCGATTTAGCAATAAGCAACGAAATATTGTAAGATGCACGTAACCCATCATTGTCTTGTTTTGATGCTGCTGAAAACAAACCGGCTAAAGTTGGACGTCTCGAATGTTGATTTTTGAGCATTTGAAAGTAAGATAATTTTTTATCTTTTATGGCAGGATGTATTTTGTTCAAATGTTTTTGTAAGCGTGAAGGTTTCATGGCTTCATTTGAGAAATCTTTCTGGCAAATCAGGCACATTGGCAATGGCTTGTTTGTGGGTGACTGAATAATACCATATTTTAAATATTCAACATTGTATTGTATACATTTTTTTCTTTGATTCCGACATATCTTAAAAATAAAACAAGAAAAATAATAACAAGAAGTTGTTGTTAGCGCAGAACCAACCAATTTAAAAACAAAATTAAAAATATAAAGTTAGTTCAAATTTCTTGCGCGCAGCATCAAACACTATTTGGGTCTACATAAAAAAAATCTTTTCTGAACTATCAATTTCCTATTGACTCAAAATCCAAATTGTGGGTTCAATTTTTTTTTAAACCAAGGATCAGGGCTTAATTTCAAAACATGAAATAATCATTCCTATAGTTTTCGTTAATGTATCTATAAAAAAATCTTATAACATCTATCTAAAGACACATTGTATATTACAGGCGATTAAAAATTAAAACAAATTATATGAAACCAAAAATATTAAATATTTTGAACTATATGTACATAAATTGCAGCCCATCAAATATAACAATAGATAATATGAAAGTACTTACCTCTATTCCAACAGTTATTTCACCAACGATATATTTTTAATTACCGGGTCCACTTAATATGAATATTACTTTATTTACAATAATGATCACAATATGACAAATAATTTCAATCCAAAAACAACAGGTCAAATATTCTTAACTCGTTGCGTGTTAGTCAGGAAGTCAGAATGCAGGCCGGAGCGTCCCCGCTCCGGCACCTTGCACACCAAACCGGGCAAGCGGGATAATCCCAGGCTCTCGAAGTGGGCCGATGTACAGATATCGGTCAGTACGGGGAATCCCATGTAGATTCGGTGGAGCCAACATTCAATTGTTCTATTGAATGTGATCTGCAGATTTTAGGTTTACACTCTTGCTCTGACGGAACTCCGTTTTTGCCCGGGGGGCGGCAGCTGGTCCTCAACCCCCCTAAATACACCTTGGGCCAGAAACGCCCCCCTAAATCCCTTCAGCGCCCACCGGGGGGCGGTATCGCCTCCGTTGGGAATCACTGCTCTAATGGATAGTATTTCGCTTTCCATTCTTGTGAGATTAATGTGGGAATCCGACTTTTCGTGCATTTACTCATTTCCAATGAAGTCTTATAAATTATGCTAACAAGATATTCACTAAACTATCTACGCGGTTCCAATCTTGCCTCCCATGTTTGATTTTATCTACCACACTTCTGATCCATATACAATGCAGCTTCCATGAACGATTGGATGTCATTCTTTATGATTTTCCTGATGACATATCCATATAACTTAATTAACAAAAGTTCATACAAAACATATTTGTAGACGACAGTGTTCACGTATGAAAATGTCCTTCTCTTCATTGCTGTCCTGAACGTGTCAATAATCCACAAGCACTTTAGCCAGAAGGAGATATCATTCGAGATCCACTGGGGAAGAACGCATGTGTTCAAGAAGGATCCGGAACTGCCGGAAGTTGTCTTACCCAATTTCGTTACGGCTCGATACCATCCGGAGACAGCGGATCAACAGTATTGGCATATCAAGTTTAATGAAAAAGCTCCTTGCCTCTTCATGCTCAAGTCGTATCCAAATGTCAGAAAACGTCTGTACAATGCTAATCTTATAGACAAAGTTGCAATAAATACGGTAATTTTTATATTTTTAAATGTAACAATTAAGATGTTGTTTACCAGCTGGTTAAAAGTAGTAATCAGAAAATAACCTAGGTAATTTCCAAAAAATTTCATCTAGAATTTGCCAAATTCATATATTTTCAAATTTAATAATTTATATGTAGTATACCAGCTAGTTAAAAGTAGTAATGAGAAAATAGGCTTAGTTGTTTCCCAAAAATTTTATCTAAAATTTGCTCAAATTCATATATTTTCATATACTGGTTACAAGGAGTAATGCGAAAATAGGCAATTGTTTTCAAAAAATTTGATCCGGAATTTGTCAAATTCATATATTTTTAAATTAATAATTAAAATGTAGTATACCAGTAGCTTAAATGTAGTAATCAGAAAATATGATTAATTGTTTACAAAAAAAATCATCTACAATTTGCAAATCATAGTTTCCATAATTTTCACCCAAGTTAAAGAAGCAAAACAATTTCTTACATTTTGAATCTTATTTCAAAATTAAAATATTCTTGCATTTTTTCCAGAATACCCAGATTATACCCAGATTATACCCAGATATTCCCAGAATAATTATTGCAAAATTAGAAAATTTCAGTATATCGATTTATACACTCAGGTGCAAAGAAACCGCGTCATTGGGTCGTTGTTTGCAAAAAACCCATTTTTTAAGTTTTGATGTTGGTATAGTCCTTAGAATGAAACGTTTAGTGTTTTACAATCAAAGAGACCATCAGGATGTAGAAAAAAACAACATATGATACTTAACAGTTCATTTAATAAGCGAAAATAACATTTAAAGCTATGCGTTTTTCACTACCTATTACTCATTCGGCGTTATGCATAGAGGATCAAGGTGGCTACTGGGTTTAGATTTGTTTGTTTTCGATTAACTGTCATTTTCATTTATTATTCTCTGTTAAGTTTATTTTGCAGAAATGCATTTTGTCGTGTATACATACATTATCGTTTTCGCTTATTAATGTTCATTAAACAAATAATAAGTACCATATGTTGCTTCTTTTTACATCCTGACGGTCTCTTTGATTGTAAAACACTAAAAAAATTATTCTCAGGACTATACCAACATCAAAATTTAAAAAAAATATGGTTCTTTTGCAAACAATAACCCAATGACCCGGTTTCTTTGCACCTGAGTGTAGTTTTTTTTTTCCATAAATTTGATTAAATTTGGAGGAGTGAATTAGTTTTTGATAAACCTAGGTTAAAAAGTAAAATATTCTTTCAATTTTCGTATTACTCATATATGGAGCTAATATCTTACACAGTTATTAGAAATTCTTCAATGTATTAAATTACGGAAAATCTGATTGTATCACATTAATAGATTTTCTATGCCCGACCCAAAGGCAGGTATTGACTGCTTCTTCAATAGTTTGGCTGCTCCTGTATCTGGAGTAGAGCATTCCGATCATATTCGCTTAATTCTGGGTGGCCTATAGGGCTTTAGCAGGGCTACTCTTATTAGGCACGAATGCCTTTTCGCAAGCTACTCCTGACTATAGTATAAAGATGTAACGCAAATAACTGCATCAACTTAATAGTATATGCCTCTGCTCATGAAAAATGCATCAATATCAGAAAAAATAAAATATGCCCTACCTTCTTCATAGTATTTAAATTATATTCTTCAACATATAAAATCGATGCAATTTTGTATATTTTAAATATTTGTAAAAAAAATGTGTATTTTTAGAAAACACGTCTAAAAGAGATCGAAGAATATTTTGATCATCGCGACTTCCACTCGCAGAGCCAAGTTATAGAGAATAAGCTTCTAGAATTGTTTGATTATGTTGCTGTAGCGTCGAGGCATGTAATCGATTTGATGCAAGCTTCCGATGAGCATTCTCTAACATCGTTGGACGTGGAGAAGTACAAATTCGCTCTGTACGAACTGGAAGAAATCGAGAATATTTGTCGGAATGCTTATAATCCACGCACCAAGAAGAGGTCGTTCAGAAGAGCAGAAAAGATTTATAAGAGACTGGAGACTCTCGTAGATCATGTAATGTACAGGGTGGCCAAATTTTGATTGTTTGAAAAGGCCTAACAGATAGTCTGTCGATCGTTAAACTAACAAATTTCTGCCAATAACATGATATAAAAAATATGTATTTTTTAATTAACTACCCAGTATGAATATTGAAATTTTAAATTTGAATAACGAAACGTATGAATATATAAAAATATATCCTATATTCAAATTCTAGCATACAAATAACAATATTTTGAAGAAATATGTACAAAATCTAAGATTTTTGGATAATTCGAAGCGATAAAAGATGATTAGATCAGTAGATCAGTAGAAGATCAGAGGACGACACTTTATTTTTCAATATTTTTTTTTGCTATTGCATCGCGGTTTATTTATTTATTATTTCGATATTCTTCAACACGTTTTGCTTACAAAGTAACTATACTTTACTACTCATAATCTATTATTAATTCTATGTTGTATTCCGACGGACTTATTTAAATAGCATAGAAAGTATCATGTCTGTGCATAATCAAGAAATTAATTCAAATGTTATAATTGTAGCCGCAAGAATGTTACCCCGATATATTTGTTTGGATGCGTTATGGTGATCAGCGTGTAGCATGTTTTAAGATTCCTGCAAAGGATGCGGTACATTCAGTAATACCAGAAGAAGCCGGTATTTACTGCGGCAAGAGCAATCCCATATATCTTAGAGTAAGTCATCTAAACACCATATTAAATATATTAATCTGCTGAATTTGATGAAGATGTAAAAGTTAACCAAAATTCGTTTTGATTTTAAGAGGTATGCCCAATTTTATAGATATGCACTAGTATAAGATTAGTAGTATCACATTTCGTTTTCAAACTATGATACAAGATTTTATATTCGTCAATGAAAATTGTTCAATTTCGATCTGAATATGAATTTTATATAGAGCATTCTAAGTTATCTATGATGCAGTTTATTTTTATAAAGCTATTATACATATCAATAAATATTATAAAATTATATATAAGTAATAATTTTGTAGCTCGTGTGTAAAATATCAATTTTCCTCAGCAGAGTCTAAAGGCGCGTTGTCGCGAATCAAGTGATTTGATCAAGTTAATCGATCGATTATAGTTGATCAACAAAACTTGAATGAAAACTATAGTTTATACTTGATCAACTCATTTCAAACAAAGGCTCTCACTATAGTTTTCATTCAACTTTTGTTGATCAACTATAATCGATCAATTAACTTGATCACATCACTTGATTCGTGAAAACGCGCCTTAAGATATTAAAATTATTGAATGACGCAATCTTCACATTTTCCGAAAAGTAAAAATTATATAACTGTTTAAAACAGATGTTGCAATTCGAAATTTTTAAGAATTGAATGCGAACAGTTTTAACTTTAAACAAGGCAGGCCAAAGATCTTCTTAAGATCTACATTTATATCTATTTTTCAGGTTGGGCAAGAGGCAAAGAAGTCCTTGTCTCCGATTAGCTGCCAGATTGATGCTTATATATGGTTAGGACTTGAACGCAACAAACAGTATTGTTTTGATTCCATACCTAAAAGTCATTCTCTTCCACCTGATTTAGCAGAGAATGAGGTCCCAATGTTTCTGGTTCCTAGTACTAGCCTGGTGAGTAACTCCACAATCACGTTTAAGTTATTTAGTTCCTTAAGGTTTTTCGTTGTAGGGCGCATGTATATCAGGGGAGATTTATCGGTGCATTTGATGACTCTGGACTATCTGATTTATTCGCCAGGGTTATGGTAGGTGAAAAGACAGCAAGAACCAAGGTAGCCTACTGCAGAACCTTTAGGAAGTTAATTAATGTTTACACATTATAGGTGAAAAAGGCAACATTGAATCCTATATGGGATCAAACTCTAATCTTCCAACAGCTGATTGTTTATGGGAAGAAGGATGTTATAGAGAATCAACCACCAATTATATTGGTGGAAATAATGGAACAAGATAGATGCGTGAGTAATTGTGAATAGTGCTGAAGTTATATTTACTACTTGTGTTATATTTTATAGTTTCAAGTTGAGTATGTTGGACGATGTTCGATGTATCCAATTATCAAGTTCAAAGAAGACACGTACTCTATGCCCAAATTTCCCCCAAAGTTGCAATGGTGGGATGTCAAGAATGATAGAGGAAAAGTCGGACAAATTTTAGCAATTGCTGAGTTATTTGAGGTAGTATTTCTGATACTTTGTATTTTTGCGTAATAAGTATTATACAAGAAGTGTATATTACTATACCAGGTGTTGAATTGGTTTGGTATACATAGGAATTTAACATGTAAACACACATTTGTGCATTTTCCTGCTTCCTCGATTATTCTAGAGAAAAATACAAGAGTAAACAAATGTTTAGAAACAACTGCCGGCTACCGAAAAATTAATTTTGAAAAATGTTCCAAACAAAAGTTGTAGACAATATTTTTCCATGTAGGTCGCATCAGGCAAGTGCGTTCGAAATAATTTCCCAATTTGTACACTTGTCACTTTGTCGACACTTAATTTAAGTTCTACTATTTGAATGTACGAGCCAAATAAAAAAAAATTACAATGTTGGTTACTAACATTCTCAAATGACACATTACGATTATCCATATACATAAACAACAATGTCTCAAAAATGTAATACAAGTTTGACAATATTTTAGTCTGGAGATGATAAAACTGAAGACGATTTGGTAACAGCAAATGCTGTCTTGTCCATACCTAAAGACATAAAACCAGTCGACATTAGTTACCGATTGGAGGTGATGTTCTGGGGTATTCGGGATCTGAAAAAGTTGCATGGCGTGGAATTGTCCAAGCCGAGGATTATTATTGAGTGTGGTGAGAGTATGATCTCCTCTGAAACTATTCGAAACACTCGAATAAATCTAAATTTCATGGAACCTCTCAAACAATTGGATATTGTAAGTCAAACTTTAACCAAAGTTGGTAACCTTGTGTATGTATGTAGGTCTTCTTTAGAACTTTGGAAATACCAGTGCAAATTAAATTGTCTGTGTTTTAAATAACAATATCTGATGTTAAACGCAACATTGGGATTCTTAGAGGGGTATATTATTGCTTTTAATGATGTTGGCCATTACGGATCTATTGACACTAAGGTCCAGTTGTACAAAGCTGTATTATCTTTGACCTTGTTCAGTAACGTAGGATATAATCGTCGACACAATGGTATCCTTAGAAATTGAACCACGATCAAAGATATTCCAGGATTGTACAACTGGACCTATGGTCTAGTTGTACGATGGTGGATCATTCTTGACCATGGTTCAGTTGCCTAGGATGCAATTGTTAATACAATGGTATCATTAGAAACCACGATCAAAGATAATCTACAACTGGGCCTAAGTTAAGCTTGGTTCTCGATTTATAATATTTGGTATTAGCTGCAATAATTGTTGTAAAGAGAAGACACGTATGTTAAATAATAAGCATTATGATTATTCTTATTAGTCTATTCATACTAAGTATGGCATTTTTTTTGTCGGCTATTATAATTTAATTTCATTAGGACATTTTACATACAACCATGCTCTTCAGCGATATTTGAACTTGGGACTTCTCTGATCGCAACGCAGGTCCTTTGTGCACTACTGTGTTTATGAATTCGGCCGTGTAAAGTCGTAGCCAGATAATTTGTCACATTTCTCATAAAACCTAAATCTTGCAGGCTGGTGGAATCAGACCATTAGCATGCACCCTAAACTTGCGGTACCGGTTTTGAGCCATAAACCATAAACCATAAATGTATTCCTTTGATCCCTTAGAAAGGAAGTGCATTGGAATACGCAACCGCATTACTCAGAGACTGTAAGCTTACTAGCGTACAATCGCCGGAAATCGAAGTGCAACATGGTTTTCTTTCGACCGCCTTATTGACATTTGAGGGCGAAGCTGTTTTGCATATGTATATGTATTGTACATGCCTAAACCTCGATTGCCAATAAGGTCGAAATTCGCTCTGGTTTATGCCTTTTGGTTTCACTTCGAGTGTGGGCGACTGTACGTCAATAAACTAGGATGTTCCGAGAGATGCACTTTCATGTATGTTATCCAGTTCGATCGGAGAGAGAATGAAGCTCGGTTTTATGGGGAAAGTGATAGATTATTGGCATGGACTATAGCATATAATGTTGAAAAATGAAACAAACATGTTTTTAAGGTAAAAGTATTCGCTAAATTGTATTCCTATTAAATTTGCTATCTTGAGTATAATATCTTGAAGTTGAAATTCTATCTACGATGAGGGTTTATTGCGGTTTACGTAACACGGTCAAGGGTTCTCTGTTACAAGGTGTACCAAAATGATTGTTGTTATGTAATCACTTCAATTCAATTGTGCCGCATTTTAAATATGTATACCGGACTATTTGCGAACTGTGACTGTCAACCATACCTGTCAACTGTGGGCCAACATAATAACTGTAGTTTGAACAGTAGTTTGTTAAAATGTACACTGAGCAGAAGAACACTTTTATTATTGAGGCTTACTTTCGCAATGACGATTTGAAAATGGACAATGGATTTATTCAATTCCTGAGTCACAAATATTGCTGAAACTAATAATAATTTCGTATTTGAGCAGTTAAATATGAAATTCCACGATAAAAATTAGAGTAGCATGAATATAACTTGTATTGCCATTTCATGTCTATTGAGTGTAAATGAAGTTGCCTATGTCAAAAATAGAACTCTTTTTACTGGAGCGGAACAAAAATGTTTTACATGGTTACGTAATTACAATCATTTAGGTACACCTCCAGGACCTTCACCAAATAATTTTCTATCTGCGAAGATACTCGTATAGATCTGTATTTACTGATGCCGGCTCTGGATGTTAGAAGTCGGCGGGTATACAGAGTAATTTATAATAGGTTTAAAAAACTTTGTCATCTTGTTCGTGAAGTAATTTGAAGATAAAAATGTCATACGGATATAGGTCATATTTCCATTAGTTTCAGAACAAGAACAATGTAAAAAAGTAATACAAAAATCACGGATGCCTTACAATTTCCGAAATAAACATAAATATAAATTTTAATTTTAAATTAATTTAAATTTGAATCTGTTGTAGTTCAATAACTAGTAGGAATATGGCCTATGTCCATATGACATTTTTATCGTAAAATTACTTCTTGAACAATATGGCAACGTTTCTGGCACATATTACAAATCACCCTGTATGAAGACCGCAATAAACACCCTTCGTAGATGGAATTCATATTTAAGTAAACGAGTACCTTCCTTTTAACTATAGACCAAATGCAGCCAAATTCAGAAAAGTTTTGACCTATGGGGTCTTATCATAACAACAATATGACGTACTTATAAAATTATATTTCAATGAAGTCACTAACTTACTGGGAATTTTGGGAATTACGATCTGCATAAACACTCCATTCTATTTATATCTTATCTTTTGATGTTCTAGAATCTTCCGAATTATGAAGACTTTTTACCACCATTAGCTCTTAAGCTATTTGATTGCCGTTGTTTTGGAAGAAACATATATGCAGGAACCCATCTAGCTTTCGTTAAAAAGTTAATTTATACACCTATTCCAAAAGCAGATTGGGATAAAAAAATGGCAGGATTTGGAATGAAATCGTATGATAGTTTACTAAGCAAAGATGGTTAGATATTTTAGATTTTACATACAAAAACAATAATAATTATTATGACTTTATTTCTTGTAAAATTACAAGTTCAGTGATACGCAAAATATGATAATTAAATAACTACCATATAAATTTTACAATGGTAAGTTAGTCTAAACGTGAATTGTCATATCGTCACAATATTAAACCTAAACAAATATTACACAAAGCACTGAAAATGATTTACTTGGAACTCTACTTGAATATTTTAATAGAATCTATGGTGAAAGTTGAAACTCCGGTGGAAATGTATTACACACTACATAGCGCTGCCATTGAGGAAAAAATGAAGAAACTTAGTAAGTGGAAGCGTTGCTGGAAGTGCTGCCTTTGCTTCTACGGTTGCACGAAGAAGGTTTGCCGCTGTTGCTGCAAGGTGATGTTCTGTTGCTGCGTGAACTGGAATTGCAAGCGTAAGAAGGAAGAGAATGAAGAGAAGTGGATACAAGGAAAACAACAGGTAGATGCGGTGGAAGTGGCCGAAGATGATGATATGTTTGATTGGTGGACTAAATACTACGCTTCTATAGATGTAAGTAAATTCTACTAAATGCATTGATATTTATGTGTTCGTTTACCTCACTATAAAATGAATAAATTATTAAACCTCGTTTACATTTGGAAAGTTTACTGGCGGAAAGTACTTGCCGCCAGTAAACTTACAATGTATAAATAACAAAAACGTCTTTCAAGAAAGAAACTAAACAAGAAAGTAAGACGTTTTTCTAGTTTACACATCGTAAGTTTACTGTGGGCAAGTACTTTCCGCCAGTAAACTTTCCTAATGTAAACGTGGCTTTAGAGTCATGTATCTATGACTGGTCTGGTGGTATCAAAATGATTTTGGAATAGACAACCCACTCTTCTTCTGTAAAGTGGCTATGATCTGAATTTATTGATAGGTTACCAATCTTCGGGGTCAAGTTTTGTGGGCACGGTGTATATCGACAATCTATTTCTACAGCTCTGCAGCTATATCAAATTACCATTGCTAAATGATAAATGTTATGTAGTCGATTAATATATTATATAAATAATATTTAAACATTTGTGTAAACAAATCTTTTATCAAAATTTGTTGTAATGGTAAAGTATAATTTTTTGCATTATTATTGTAGATGGGCAAATTTACAACGTGTAAACAGGCCTAAAATATTTTGTTGTTTACAGGATAGTACATTATCAGCGAAGAGAAAAGACTTTAAAATAATGGTAAGTATAAGTTTTATTCATTACTAGACTGTAATATTAAACTTTGGCATTTGAAAGAATATGTTTCTTTGCCATCATTTACCAACCAAACTTATACACGGCGGAAGAAGCAATATGATGGATTCTGAAAAAAAAGTTAAATGAACATGAGATATACAGGGTGAGTTTTTTTTTTTCATTTTAAGCATTGCGATCTGGGAAACCATAAAACATAGAGATTCGGTTAAATGAGGAAAGAGTTGTCATTTTAAGAGCTTATGCATAATATGCTTTTGTGTTTCGAAGAAAAAAAACATCGTTTTTGAGTTATAATACAAAATTATAACGTAACATCATATACAGGGTGAGTTTTTTATTCATTTTAAGCATTGGGATCTCGGAAACGATAAGACATAGAGATTCAGTAAAATGAGGAAAGAGTTATCGTGTTAAGAATTTTTGCAAGGTATGCTTTTGTTTTTTTTTTTGAAAAAAGACCACAGTTTTTCAGTTATAATACAAACTTTTTTTTTTAAATGGCAGTCATAGTTGGCTTTGACATTTTTAAAAAGGACACTTTTTTCTCTATATAACGATATAAGGTTCGCTATACTTACTTTCATAAATAAATGAGATGCAGGAATTTTCGTTGTATAATTTGAATAGAATTTAGTGTAATTAGAATAGAAAAATTAATAGAATTCTAGTATAGTAGTAAGAAAAGAAAAGTTTAAATGGAAAACACTATTTTTGCTACTTTCTATAATATAAATAGTCCTGTATCGTGTTTATTTGTCACAGTAAGTAATAATTGTTATAAAGTTAATTTTCGAAGATGGCCTTTATTTATCAAAGTAAGTATAGCAAACCTTATATCGCTATGAAGAAAAAAATTTATGCTTTTGAAAAATGTCAAAGCCAACTATGACTGTCATTAAAAAAATATAAAGTTTGTATTATAACTGAAAAACTGTGATCTTTTTTCAAAAACCAAAAGCATATCTTGTAAAAGTTCTTAAAACGATAACTCTTTCCTAATTTAACCGAATCTCTGTTTTATGGTTTCCGAGATCACAATGCTTAAAATAAATACAAAACTCACCCTATATATGATGTTACGTTCTTATTTATTATTAATTATTATGTTTGCGAGATTGCTTATTGCCCCACGTTGGGAGCCAAAATGTTACGTTCTTTAGTGGGTTTTTATTTTTAATAATATTAGTAACACGTTCGGGTTCCAAAATGCTATGTTATTACTTATGTTTTTATTTAATCTCACTTTCTGTTGTCAAATAAAATGATATGTTGGGTCCGCTCTTAATCTCAGGGGTTGTGACGTGCCTGAAGGGCTGTCAACGCGTTAGGCCGCGGAGCGAGTGGAAGATCCCTTCGAAGCAGCGACGAGGGCCAGGCCCTCGGTGTCGGAGAGTGGGGGGGTTAACAAAAGGCTCCACGTAATTTTAACCTCACCACTACTTCGTCACAAAGCAGGCTCCACCATATCTGCGTGGGTTGACGACAGACAGTCAGCGAAGTTCAGAAATTACGAACTGTCGCAACGGCTGACCATCTGGCGCCCACACCACCAGATTTAAATCTCGCAAGAAAAAATGGAAGTTAAATTGTAAAGAATGCCCGGTTGAGAAAACTGGGGGAATAAAAAAATAACAGATGTGAATTTTGTGGTTTTAACTATCTGCGTTTATTCAACAACACAAACACACGGGATACCGTGTCCGCGCTCCCTGAAAAAAAAGCCTCCGCTCGCAGATCTATCACGGCGCATTACCGAAATTCGGCCGAATTTCGCGCAACGCTTTCGCGCGATGCGAAGGGCTATCGGAGCCACTTTTTCTTTACGAAAACGCAAAACACGTACGGCACAAAACACGCAACGCAAATTTACACAAAAGAAAACGATATATCAAAGAAAATTAAAGATAGTAAAGGAGAACAAAAAAAGTTATAGATCTAACCTGCGGTTCCTCGCGGCGCCTTCCCTGCCGGTTCGGGGCTCGGCTCTCGGACGTCTTGCGGCCGGCAATCGTGGGGATGCCGTCGCTAATTTTCGGTTTTCAGAAAAACTCTGGCAGGGTGGTCGTCGCCCCTAGCCGAGAACCTGACTGGCTGGGTTGCTTCAGCCCTCTGGTGTTCGAGCGTGTATAGCGTGTCGATTACTGCTGCACTCTCCCTCGCCTTGTGCCGGTGTCGTCAATCCCTCATAGGGCGGTTAATGGAGCACACATTTTAAATCCCGGAAACCGGTTGGCGATAAGCCCAAAGAAAAACCGTGTACCTCTTGACACTTTTGCACTCCAAGAGAGTCGACTACCTTCTGCCTTCATCCCAGCGGCTCGCGGCTGAATTACAATTATACGCATACCGGAAACGCGTCGACGTTTAAAAAACGTGTGCGTTGCGGTTGCCTACGTTGACGGTCCGTGAACGCAATTAAAAATTAAAACAGCGTTCGTCTTAAACGACCGGAGTCAGAACAGGCCCGTTACAGGGTCTCGAGTAGGTTCCAATAAATTAGATAGGCGACAACTAGGTTGAATTTTAAATAAATTTATTATAATATTAAGAACTAAATTTAATATGAAAATCACATAACAAAAGAAAACAAACAATATCGCTAATTAACAACTCATAACACCTAATTAAATTACAACACTTCCCTACTTTGTTTTCCCTACTAACCCTACTTTGCACAATTCATTTATTGATTGAGTTATATAAATGGTATAATTCTACCTTGCACTTATCTCTCTTCACGGAACTTTATGTGTACCGGAAACTTGTAGTGACAGTTGGTCCACCTGGCTGCAGTCTCTTGAATTAAGAGAAATTCAATTTCTCAGTTCTGCAAATTCCAACGATGGTGATGTCCAGCGCTCGTTCCTCCTGCGTTGATGATCTGCCTGCGGTTTCCTCTTCCAAGAATATGTCCTCGGTAATCCCCTGCAATGTGCTCAGCAAGTCCCCCTTGACGACGATGCTCTTGCAGAATTCCTCGCTAATGTTGTATTTACAATGTTTCCCTAATTGACGTCTGATGCGTATACAGGGTCCGTCATTTCACCTCCCGTCTTCAATAGCTCAGTTACTAATTGAGTTAGGATTTTGATATTTTGCAAACTTTCGTTGCTTTCTAGGGTGTATTTCAGGAAAATATTTTTGATTATACAGGATGTCTCAAAAAAGTGTGACGTCATCATGATGAATATTTTTAGATTGCATGGTATATTTTTTATAACTTATTTGGCTGCCTCTTATAGATGCCTAGATACCCATAAAATTTGATTGAAATTGGTTTAGTGACATTAGCACAAACAAATAAAAACTGAAAAATATCAGTTTTGCACCATTGCTTAAGAAAATTAATAAGGGATAAAAATAGTGCCTCGTTAATAAAACCATACAAGGTACTCATTAAATAAGGTCTGACAGTTGCGTTAACCAAGTTTTATTAATATGCATTATACAGAGTGTCCAAAATTTAGTGTCAAAGTTTTCAAACTTTAAAGTACTTTATTTTTCTTATTTTAAATTGGAACCCCAGTATATTTTTTTATGTAATTCCATGCGGAATTAAAAGACAAACATTTTTCCTAATTACAACCCTATCTCAATTCCTAACACATTAAAAGATATTTGCAGAACACTCGTTTTATGAACAATTCCAATGGCCATTTTAATTAATCAAAATCGAAGGTGGGTTTGAAAAACAATTTATTGACATTAAAGTTTAACAAAGTGACAAGAGCCAATGTTGACTGTAGTAATATAAAAGTTTAAAACTTTTTTAGCTAAGGTCTTTATACCCAAGATACCAAAATTATTTTTTGTCATGGAAAATATGATTTTCATAATACGACAAATGTTATGACCTATATTGACAAATGTGGATATGACTTTTATATTCGCATTTCACAATATTACATTCAACCTGTTACGTAGAGTGGCAATGTCATTTCATACTCGTCTTTGTTTGTGCCTTCAAGAGAGCGGAAGACATATCGAATATAAGTTCTAGCAATTAATTAATTTTAGAAATGCACAGTTATGTTATGTTTTTATGAAATTTTATTACTAAAACTATTTTTTATACAAAACTTATTTAAAATTCAAATACTTTTACGATGTGTAATAGGTTAAGACGAAGATCTGTGAAACCTTTAATACTTTCGAGATATTAATTGTAACTACAAATCATATTATGTCAATAAATTGTTTTTTAAAGTCACGTTCGAGTTTTATTCATTAAAATGGCTATTGGAATAATTGATAAATCGAGTTTTCTGCACATAACTTTTAATGTGTTAGGAATTGCGATAGAGTTGTAATAAGTTAACATGTTTGTCTTTTAATTCCACATGGAATGACATAAAAATATACAGGGGCTAAAATTTAAAATAAGTAAAATAAAGTGCTTTAAACCTTGAAAAGTTTGACACTAAATTTTGGACACTCTGTTAAATGCATATCAATAAAACTTGGTTAACATAATTGTCAGACCTTATTTAATGAGTACTTTGTATGGTTTTATTGACAAGACATATTTTTATCTCTTATTTATTTTCTTAACCGATGCTGCAAAACTGCTTTTTTCAGTTTTTATTTTTTTGTGCTGAAATCACTGAACATATTTTAATAAAATGTCATGGCTATGTAGGCATCCATAAAGGGCACCCACATAAGCAACGAAAAATATACCATGAAATTTAAAAATACACATCATCATAACGTCACACTTTTTTGGGACACCCGGTATAATCAAAAATATTTTCCTAAAATACGCCTCAGAATGCAAGTAAAGTCTGCAAAATATAAAAATCCTAACTGAATTAGTAACTGAGCTATAGAAGACGGGAGGTGAAATGACGGACCCTGTATATGCGCGGATGCGAGTGATAACTGTTTATAAATTGTTTAGTTATGAGTACGTAAACACTCGCGTAGCAATTTGTTTTTGGGACGCTTAAAAACGGAAATAACTGTCGGCTTGACAACACTTGTTTCAATACTTTCTTCTTTTTTTATCACACAAAGAAGCGAGCCCGCCAGGAAAATAACGTAACTCTGCGCGTACCGTGCATCCAGTCCTTATATAACTTCTGGTCAGACAGTCAATTATTGTTTGTTGATTTAGCATTTGTCGATCTTCAGAACTTGAAATTTTACGGCGTCGTCCGACAAATCCGGATCGTTTCCATGGTGACGATTCAACAATGTATAATTGCAAATCTAATTTTTCATATTCTCGCAAAACTAAATGTCCAATCATAATTTTAATACAATATTCATGCTCCTGATAATTTTCAGCTTCCAATGAAATGTCGTACGTCCTTGTACGTCGTATTTGAGATTTTCGTTGCGCAAATTCGTTGCGAATTACGCATATTCATTAACTCATTACATTAATTATTTTTTAATTGTACCCTATTTATTTATAATATTAGCTACGAAAACACTAACTAATTAACTATCGAACTCTATAACTACCTAACTAACCCTATTCCTACTCTATTAAATTAAATACAAATATCAACAAATTCATATATAACTTATCAAATTACTCTAACAAATAACATCGCAATGACTAAATCATTTTTAATTTTGTGGGTATTTTAAATTGTTAGATAACAAGTAATCGAAATTTTATGAGTGCCCGAGTCTACAATTTTGAAATTAATCTGTAGTCCTGTTGAAAAAAAAATCATAATTTTTCTTACACATCTTCCAGCTTTATAACGGAGAACTCGAGAAGCAAGTTGAGTTCGAAGGTTTCAACGACATGCTAGCCAGGTACCACATCTACATGGGCAAAACCGTAGGCGACGAAGTAGAAGACTCCGGCTGCTCAGTGGCGGTGCTTAAATGCCATATGAGGCTCTACCCATGGCCGCATCTCGCGGACTTGGCATACATGACACCACTTGGTTACCATCTCGAAGAAGGTTACTTCCAGGGTTTCCCAACCAACGAAACACTTAGTTTCGTGGTCCGCATCTATTGTGTACGTGGCGTCAATCTGAGACCTATGGATTTATCTGGGAAGTGTGACCCTTACATCATGATTAGGATGGGCAACCAGATCATAAACGACCATAAGAATTATATACCTAGGAATGTGAATCCCGTATTTGGAAGGTAGTATTTAAATTTTAAATTGAACAATTATAATACACTAATGTATAAGTGCGCAATGGGAGCATGTAAGGAAAACATTGTACACAAGAATAGCATTCTACGATTGGGTCTCCTGGTAGGATGGTATTCTTACATGCTACAATTGAGTCTCCTGGTAGGAATTTGGAACAAACTTGGAGAGAGTGTCCCACAATTCACTTTTAGGTATCAACTAAGTTTCGATCAGGAAAAGCTATCGGGTTATAATTTGTTAGAAGAAAAGTTAAAAATGATTTAATTTACAAAGTAATTTGTACACTTGATTTACAAAAATTAAACTCACTTCATTATCTTTGCAGACACAAAACAGATTGTTAACTTTATTGGCCAATAACTTACAAACATTAATAAAACTATTATACTACTTATCAAATCAACTAAACTACTAATCTTACATTGAAACAAGTTTTTCTGCAATCCATGCTATTCGATAAATTATCCATTTTATATTTCTACATATTATGATATTTATTTGATTTAAATGTAAATTCGTAAATTCGACATGGAACAAAGCGGTTCGCTAATCGTAGTCATTATAGGAATTAATAATATGTAAGCATGGGCCCGATTAGCGTTGCGCTAATTGATAATTAAAATCACTGCGATTGGGAGGCGATTAATAAATCGTACGAGAGGAGAGGTTGGCTGCGGGCGCCACCGGCATTTAATTTCATAATTTATGTTCCTTGTAAGCGAATTAAGAGGCTCTGACATGTCGTATAATGTCGAATTTATGTGCACTTTTTTATATGACTCTTCTTTACTTGTGGTGATTCGGGCTTTCCGTTAAGGATTAATAGTTTTAAGTGACTGCGACATTATTATATACTAGTGCACAAATGTTGATTTATATAATATTATCCAATAAAAACTGGTAGTAAAACTAATAGTAAAATAACATTTCATTATAACTTAAATAAATGTGAATACAATATTCAATAACAAAAATAAATATAATAATAATATAATGTCATTTGAGGTGTGTTTTAAAAAAGTTTAGTAATTAAAAAACTATATTTGTTTAAAACAGGTATCACCAATTAAAAGCTTGTAGAATTAAAACAAAACTTATTACATGCTTATATTTATCTATAGAATACCATTTAATATCGAATAATAATATAACAATGTGTAATTTTAAAATGTATGAATAGTAAATTACATATTTTCGTTTTAGTATGCATTGTATATTCTTTGAATCGTATATTATGCCGCCAATGCATCATTCGCATTGATTATTTTAAATTTGGTATACGACGCGCCACATTACGGATAATAGTCTAACTGCCAAGCCACTTATGTTGATATTACAGAGCAATTGCGTAGATCACTATATATGAAACAAATAATGCTCTATTATGTTGAAAGGTTTCAGTTTTCTATTAAAATTAAAGGGAATTTTAATGCTTTATGCAAAAATTCAAATGCTTGGTTCCCATGGTTTTCAGGGGAGGCTGCTGCCCGGGCCTCGCATTATTAGGAGCCACAACTTAGGATTTCAATATGTTACACAAAAACTATAAGGGAAGACAAAGCGGAACGAACATTAAAACTAACCATAAGACAGAAATTAGGACGAGTAGAAAAAAATCAATAGTATTTTCAGTGCCCCGCTAGGTTTTTATGTACAAACAAACAAAATTGATACTAAGCTGTTGTCCCTGCTGTTGTCTCGCTTCACCGTTTCAGCAACTTGACAACGTGCGAGTTTTTGCTGCTGGGGACTCCTGAGGCACGTCTCCTAACTAATTTGGCTCTCCCGCGTCCAAAAAGCACACTTCTGGGTTCGTAGCTTCAGCAGTTGCCTTCAAAGTTTGAAATTTATATTATTATTTTATTGTATATTTAAAAAACAATAAGTCGCCCACCCAGTATTATTGTAATTAATATAAATATGTTTATGCACTCTCAGGTGTAGGGTAATGAAACCTTTTGTTTGTATGAACTAGTTCCGGCTTGGGAGCCGTCATCAGCATTCAATTCTGTTAAATTAAAATTATAAATTACATTAAAGTTTTAGGACAAATTTTTGGTTTGTAACTTACAGTCAGTATATGTTCAAATCTGTAGGTGTTGTGATACCTGTTTTTTTGCCAGAGGACATGTGAGGATGAAATGTAATGATTATAAGTTTAATTGTTTGCTGAAATTTGTCGACATCTGTCTAGTTTTTCGTTTTTTCTTATGAGTTGAAATGTATATATATATATATATATATATATATATATATATATATATATATATATATATATATATATATATATATATATATGTATATATATAAAGGGTGTCTACGCTAAACCGTTCTTTAAAAGTTTATGGGGTTGCCATTGTACTAAAAATTTCAAAAAAATCCTGTTCACACGGTTGAATTAGTTAACCTCATGTGAAATATTTTCAACTTTCTATCACTTCCGGTTCCACCGGAAGTAGCACCAACTTTCTTATTTTAAATAAAACACCCCATATATTATAATATTTTTAAATTACTCGCTTAAATTGGAACATATTTTGTAGGAACTTATGTACACTTATCTCTTTTAGTTTTCAAGAAAAAAACGTTTTTCTAAAATTATGACCTCTAAAAGGTAGCCTGAAATCTGTCTATACTCTAATTTTTCTAAACTGGCGTGCACGTCATCAAAATAATAATCATAATAATGATGGCACAATTTTACAAGGTTGGGAGCTGTCCTGGGTATTTAAAGATGGCTGCAATCAGCTGTTCCGCCCGTGCAATCTTGTGCGACAGTGCGCGGTTCGTATCAAATTCGTCGTCTTCTCTGCCGTTTTTCGTACAGATACCAATCCTGTGGTTATAGATTAACATCTACAATGGCAAAATATGCATTGTATTAATTGAACAAATGTAACAAGTTAAACGTCAAAGAAGTTTTGTTATACACACATGTATGAGCATGGTTAATGAAAAAGATGTGGCATCGTCGGCGAAAAAATATCACCGCTGCCAATATAACCTGATTTATTACATGATTGGCAGGCAAAAATTGTGTCCTCGGTTAATACACCGATTACCTATTTATAACCACCGGTGATCAGTGTTATGTAACAAATAATCCTCAGATTCATTTCGATTCTTAAACAATTGTTATGCATATTCTCGAAAACAATCACGTTGGTACGAAAAAACCTCATCACACAGCTGTTTGATGACGTGCACGCCAGTTTATAAAAATCAGAGTATACAGGGTGTATCAGCCAAACGGAATATTTAAAAATATTTCACATGAGGATAACTGAATCAACCGTGTAACGATTTTTTTTTTTAAATTGTTAATAGTAACGGCAACCCCGTAAACTTAGAGAGTGTAGCGCATTCACTCATATTTTATTTTTTTGTGTCTAAACTGTAACAGATATCAAAAACTATAAAGATACAAAAAAACTTAATAATGATTTGCTTTTGTCATTAAAAAATATGAATGTATTAATGTTGGCCTCACTTGTTCTATACACAACCGGTCTACTGATAATAACAATATTATGTCAAAATATGAGTTATACCCGTATAAAGTGTCATACCAAACAGCATCAAAATCAATGTAAACGTTCTCTTTTTATAAGCAAATTTTGTTTTTAAAAATTAACTTTGAAGCTGAATTCTGGCTAAACCAAACGCATTTGTATATAGATATGTTTTGTTAAATCGTCTTTTTTTGATGCCAGTAATCTGTGGTTAAGCCATTTCCACACAATTTAGAGACACCTTTTTACCTCTTTACGGATATGAAATAAACAAAAGCTATAAATACTTTTGTTTACTTTTGTTTAAAACGCCTGGCCTTAGGAAATTTTTGTCTGCCTGCATGACAGTTTAGTTGTCAGTGTTATAGTCGTTTGAATTTCGTTAACTGCATATCAGAAAAATGGTTAATTTAACAGAAATGCACAAAATTACAATTCTACAGATTATTGGTTATGGAGATAACACACGGACACAAATGGAAGTTGCTCGCTTATTTCATGAAAAATTTCCAAATTTGCCGCCTATATCCCAAGGGACAATTAGTAAAATAGAGAAGCAGTTTCGTGAGCTTGGACAGGTAAGGCAGATAAAAAAAGCAGCTGCCAATGCAATAAGTGATGATACCAAATTGGATATTATGCTTGAGTTTGTGGAAAACCCACATACTTCTAGTCGACAAGCAGCCACAATGTTCAATGTTAGCCATTCATCGATTTTTCGAACATTAAAAGAAACTAAAATGCATCCCTATAAAATGATACCAACTCAGTAGCTCATGGAAGACGATTTTGATAGGAGAACGTATTTTTGTGAACACATGATGGCAATGTTAGATAACAATGTGATCCAATTAGAACATGTTTTGTTTTCTGATGAGTGCACCTTTACACTTCACGGTCATGCTAATTGTCAAAATTGCCGCTATTGGTTGACGGAAAATCCTCACTGGATGAGAGAAGAACATACGCAATACCCTGTAAAGGTTAATGTTTGGGCAGGAATTGTTGGAGAACATATCATAGGTCCCTTTTTCATTGATGGCAATATAAATGGTGATAATTACTTAGCACTACTCCAAAATAATGTTGTGCCAACTTTGACAAACTTATATCCTGATCCAGCAAACCCACAAGTTCCAGCGAATATGATATGGTTTCAGCAAGATGGAGCAAAGCCCCATTACCAAATCAATGTCCGGAACTACCTCAACCGAATATTTCCAAATCGGTGGATAGGGAGGCGAGGATCGATGGAATGGCCAGCACGATCCCCTGATCTGACGTCATTAGACTTCTTCTTATGGGGATATGTCAAAAGTATTGTATACAAAACTAAACCCCTCGACTTAGCTGACTTAAGAAGACGAATAATGCTTGCGATTAGATCGGTCACGCCTGAGATGTTGAGTAACGTTAGAAGACATTTCTATTTAAGATTAGGATGTTGCCAAGACGTTCACGGCGAGCATTTTGAACATCTCCTCCATTGAAATTTATTGTTTTTTTTTTTGTTTTTTACATTCATCAAGAAATAAACAGTATTACTTATTAGTTTTTGAGTGTGTTGTAACGAATTTCTGTAATCAAATAATTTTCTTTTTTTAATGTTAATTTTTGCAATAAATCTGAAAACACTTCATATTTCCGAAACAGTTGAAGATAGGTATATGATATTGTACATGAAATATGTCTAGAATTTTCTGAAGAATCCAAAAATTGAATAATATACCAGATGTTGCATTTAAAATAAGAAAGTTGGTATTGGCCACGGTCACATGACACACCCTGTATAAAAAGTTTTTGTTGAAAAAATTGCGCAACTAAAAATAACAATCGACGTGTCCGAGCGTTTTTTCGAACACGCCCCCATTTATTTATTATCGAATTTATTCCATTTGGCTGATACACAGTGTATATATATATATATATAGTAAAACTTGTGACAGATGTCTGACATTTATTTATTAAAAAATGAAGTAAATTTGGAAAAAGGGTGATAATGAAATAGATGATCGATTAATGGGTGCTTGTTCTACCTGTGTGAAAAGATAGTTTATGTTAGAATGAGAATAAGTGTATATATTCAACCATTTTTACATACCACATGTTGCCCAGTGCATATTGTTGATTGCTTTTATATTTTATGCAATTCTTAATTGTTTTGTTTCCTGGGTGCTTTAAGATGTTATTTGTTAGCATCGTATGTTGCTGGTGGTACGCCATTTTGTGACGCGAAAATAATATTTCTGGGGAATCATGTGGTCTGCAGTTACATAATGTTGATTTATGTTGGTAACGTTAGAAACTTGTAAAGTGGCGCGAAATTTAAGTAAACCTGATCATTCAGGCTTATTACATTTATCTGTTTCGAAGTTCTTTAAAATTTCTAAGGCTTCATACAGTGTGAGCTTTAATCCCTTTTCTAGAGGTTTGATGAGTTTGGTGTTTATTTCTATATTAGAGGTGTAATTGTTGCAATATATATGCTTTCCAAAATTTGAGGTTGTTATTTTTTTAAGTGTACTTTCGCTCTGATGCGTAATTTACGGCCGGTGTTTCTCCTACATATATGGTGTTGCAATCATTGCATGTTATAGTATATAGTCCATTTCTTTCTAGAGGATCTAATGTTTTGTCCGATTTGAATATTATTGTGTTGCCAATGGTGCTTTGGTTTTTTAAAGCGGGGTGATATTTAATGATTGTAATATTTTTATAATTGGTCTAAGGTAGGTGCCTTGATTGGTTAGCATACTGTATATTTTATCTGAGGGGTTTTCGGTGGTGGTTATATTGTCGGTGTATTTTATGAGTTTGTTTAACATTTGTTGTCCTTTACGATTAATTAATTCATTAATGGTTTTGATGGGAAAATCATGATTGTAAGGTAGATTTAATATGATCTTTTTCTCTTTATTGAAATTTTGTTTGTTTAGGGGGATGTTATAAAGGCGGTGGTTATGGTGGTGGAAAATTGTGTTTGTGTGTGAGATGGTGGAATGATGAGTAGTGTATGAAGTTGCAGTAATTTTGGTTTGTCGTTAGTTTTAGTAGAAGTTTGATGTGTGCGATTTTTGTGTCTGGTTTTGTCTGGCCGAGTGCTGAGATAGTTGACCGTTTCGTCTGTCGGGATGTTCGTGGATAGGTTATACAAATTTTCATTGCCTCATAACTCAGGATAGATCCACACACATTCCAATATTATTGCAATTGTTCAAAAAGTGTCTATTTCAAAACTTAAAAATATACAGGGACATCCATTTAATAAACTGCCGATGACGTCATATCTCGATTAATAGGGTAGCTATAACTGTTGAAAATACGCCACTGAATAGAATAAACAACCAACATACATTTCTTTTAAGAGATAACTAAAAAAAGTTCAACTTGTTGAAATCAGGTGTACCGACATATTTTTCCAACTCTGTTCAATATGGTCCCCATATGAAATAAAACAGTTGATTAAAAAAAACAAAACTTTAGCAATTTATAAAAATCTGTATTTAAAATTGAGCAACTCTTGTTTAAATAACCATATATCTCTTACCACTTGCGAGTTCCCAATGGTGAGCATTGAATTATGGAACACTTTGATGTTCCGTATTTAAATGTTCCATTTAATCACATTTGGGTGATATTATTATTATACGGGTTAGGTTAGGTTATATTTACATAATACGTACTATACAAATCTTAAAGGTGCTTCGAATTAAATGGATCGTTCCCGATGGATCACAGCCTTACAGTATCTGTCATGGATTGGGACAGGCACTCACACGACGACGTTATTGGGAAGACAAAGATAGATCTGGAGAACAGAGTGTACAGCCGTCACAGGGGGCATTGCGGCCTTCAATACGAATATAAAGAGTAAATCTTAAAATGCGTACTAGAATTCATAGGAAAGGTAATCTCTTTTACAGAAATGGTTCAACTCCATGGAGAGATCAGTTGAAGCCGGTAGATATCCTCAATGAGAGATGTAGGACATGTAATCTTGAGTCACCAGAGTACTTACCGAATAGTGTGAGAGTGGCTTCCAAAATCTTCACTCCTCCAATTGAATATGGTAATTGTTTGAGATAATAATAATAGGCTAATTATTTTGACGTGCAGTCCCAAAGCGTCTCCTTCCAAAGGGCGAATTTACCTGCCCGTGGGTGACATGCGGCAATTTCAGTTGATTGCGTTGGGCATTGCAGAAACGCTATATAAACAATAAATGTGAAGGGGAAAACATATATTACAAAAGACACACAAACATAATTATACGAGACTGTTACATTACTGCACCATGCGAGCAAAAATTATGTTCATGCAAGAGGGCATTAAGCTCTACCGCTAACAAAGCAAACGTTGATGATAATAATTTTTGCTTGCACGATATAGTTGCAAATTTACAGGAAGCGAAATAGGAGTTATGTGCGGACATACAAATTAATAGATGAAATATACTTTAAGGCAACCCACCAGTAAAAGAAGAATTTTATGGGAGTCACATCCTATTTATTGTATACCGCCCCACTAGCGAGGTCCCTGGTCCCAAGTTCACTGTCCCTGGTCCCTCACTTTTATTTTCCTCCTACCCTCGCTTAAGAATATGTACAAGGTGTATCTAAATACTTGTAATTACGTAACCATGTAAAATATTTTTGTTCCGCTCCAGTAAAAATAGTTCTATTTTTGACATAGGAAACTTCATTTACACTCATTAGACATGAATACGGCAATAAAAGTTATCTTCATGCTATTGTGGAATTTCATATTTGACTGCTCAAATATGAAATTATTATTAGTTTCACCAATATTTGTGGCTTCCAAACACACGAAAAGACAACAATGAAGAATAATTTAAAGACGCACGAGACAATTCACTGATTACTCAAGAACAGAGCGCGGAATTTGGGACCTAAAAATCGTCAAAAAAGGCAATACTTTTAGGCCCTTAAATATACGAAATAGGCAAATTAGGCAATTAAAAATAAGCTTCTAATTCTATATTTAATTATTAATATAGTAGATACATTATGTAAATGTGACAAATTTGGAATTTGCGTAGCAAACGAGGTGTTTTTCCAAATTGTCCGTCGAAAAACTTCTATCTGGCAAAGAGCTGCACCTCTTTAGCTTCTGGATTTTTTGACATTACATTGGTAAGATTCTAGCGGGCCAACTTTCCGACTGCTCCTGGAGTTGTTTTTTTAAGAGGTTTCTACTCCTTTAATGATTGTAAATGATTCTGTTAAAAGTAAACCACGTGTTTACCGAACGTGTTCAGTTTCTTAATCTTCTCAATTAAGATTTTAAAATGCTATTTTAATATACAGTATGTCCCCGGATTGAGTTTACAAGAGGAAAAACTTTTTTTTCTTTTATTTTACGCCAAAACTGCAAAGTAAACTCTTGTAAACTCAATCCGGGGACATACTGTATATTAGATCCTTTTTTATATTTGTGGTACTGAAATATTTCTGGGCATTTTCAATTGATTTATCATTGTTTTTATTTAAGTTCATTATAATCTGAAATTTTAAAAACAATGCAGTGTTATACTCTGATTTTTCTAAACTGGCGTGCACGTCATCAATCAGCTGTGCGATCAGGTTTTTTCGTACCAACGTGATTGATTTCGAGAATATGCATAATAATAGTTTAAGAATCGAAATTAATCTGAGGATCATTTGTTACATAACACTGATCACCAGTGGTTATAAATAGGTAAACGGTGTATTAACCGCGGTCACAATTTTCGCCTGCCAATCATGTAATAAATCATGTTATGTTGGCCGACGTGATATTTTCTCGGCGACGATGCCAGATCTTTTTCACTAACACATGATCATACATGTATGCATAACCAAACTTCTTTGACGTTTTAACTTGTTACATTTGACTTCGTTACATATTTCACGTTTCTTTTGCCTGCAGCCGGGAATCGAATCTAACCTCAAGATTTTTGTCGCTGTCAGTGTTGGACCCGAATACGGTGCAAACTCTTTTATATTTTGCCATTGTAGATGTTAAACCATAACCACAAGATTGATATCTGTACGAAAAACGGCAGAGAAGTCGACGAATTTGATACGAACCGCGCACTGCCGCACAAGATTGCACGGGCGCAACAGCTGATTGCAGCCATATTTAAATACCCAGGACAGCTGGCAACCTTGTAAAATTGTGTCGTCATTATTATGATTATTATTTTGATGACGTGCACGCCAGTTTAGAAAAATCAAAGTATACAGTCTACTAACTTTTGCATTCAGATATTGCTTACATCTTTTACGTCGTCAAAATTGTCTGCATAAAATATATCGGCTTCAAGCGATGTTCCTCAACGGGTTAGAACTGGTTCAGGTGAAAGTGGCACTCCAGGCAAATGCTCCCGATAGAAGTCTACTCGAAGTGCAGCTTTTAAAAACAGTTTCTTTGATTTACAGACAGATTTACATCATCATATTGGTTTCAGATTCACACACCAAATTTAAAGCATGAGCAAAACAAGTATGATATTGTTGTAAAATGTTTTGTAAAAAGTATATGCCACACTTTAGCATGTTTGAGGCACCATCTGTTACAAATAATTTTACCTTGTCATTTTGCACACCATTTGGCTGCAGTATTGCTGCAAGAGCATTATTTTTTTTATACATAATATTCAAATTAGTGTGATATTTTTACCTAACGAGTCATTCATAAATCTTGCCACTGTTTCACTATTGGTTTTCTCTAATGATTTTGACGCAAGTAAGAACCTCTGAATCTTCCGAAGTCAATTTTCCGACAATTATATTGATCATAAAGTGCCCCTTTAGTGGTTTCATCTACTAACACCCAGATATCACTGTTGCCTATGCCCTTTCGGATAGCATCGATAGTCTAAAATTATATATAAATACAGAGAGAAACGGATTTATTAACAGGGAAATAATAAAAATAAGGTTAGTGTTACCTTATCGTAACATTTTGTCACGAAACATTTCCTGATCGTAGATTCATTGTCACTATTTTGTTGCAATGTTTTTCTAAAAAAGCCAATAATTTTGGATTTTTTTATTTGTGCAGTGGTATATTTGTGGCAATAAAAGCCTCACACAAATCGTAATTGACTTCATCATTTTTCGATTGATTACATGCTTCTGTTAGTAGCATATAGCTCAGAGGTTTTGAAACAATTCTCTTATGTCCAGGAGCAGAAGCATGTTGCTCCAAATGGTACTTCTTTTAACACGTGAACTAAGAAAATAATGGACGAATGTAACATAAGTATTTGAAAACGTTCTTATATTTACTGTTTTCCCGCAGGCTGTACAAAACAGCTCTTCCTCTATAGTGGGATGCTGCTTGAAAGTGTCTTGCATCTCTCTTAACCATTTTTTTTTTTTACTCTTGACCGAAACGGTTCTTTAAACTTCAGCATTGTTTCATGCATGTAGTGCGAATTGAAATGGATTTGAAGCGTGAAAGTGAGGTTATATTAAAATTGTAATATTTATGCTATTAAAAAACTCGGTGCCTAATTTTTGGCGCACTAATTTCGGTTTTAGGCCCAATAAATATGTTTTAGGCATTTAGGTAAAATCAAACATGGCTTAAAATATTTAATACATTCGCATTTGGCTTCAAATATTTTTAAGTTGCCTAAATATAGACAAAAAAGGTATTTTGCCTAGTGCTCTGCTCATGAAGATGGCATTAAAAGCTATCTTCATGCAATTCAAATTTCTATTGTCGAAATTTGACTGACTTACACAAATACTAAATTATTATTAGTTTCAGCAATATTTGTGGCTTCCAAACACATGAAAAGACTACAATGAAGAATTACTTAAGGGCCCACGAGTTTAAATGTACATTTTTTACATAACCTTTCTTTTAAAATCGATGGCATTATTAATTGTATGTACAGTCATGCTCGCATAAATCTAGTACAAACATTTTGACATTGCCATACAAAGTTGTTATTGTAACCTAATTTCTTGTACTAGATTCATGTGAACATGCCTGTACATAAAAATAACCAGATATGCATGAAAATGAAGTCACAGGCAACATCCCCAAGTGGGGCAGATTTATCCACGGCACAAACGAGCTGTTAACTGAAAATCATGCAGGAATTAATGAAATAAATGAACTGCGACAAATCTAATAATTGCTCCGCTTTAAATCTGACAATGTTACAAAATGTTTTACTATTGCAAAATGAGGACTATAGACAATAAAACAATCACATAAAGTTATTAAAGTAATCAATGTAAATCATTTAATAAACAAAAACAAACAATGGATCTGCAAAAGATTTCTGCCATTAACTCTTCCAATGTATGCAGTCTTCTTTGGAAAACTATCTTTTAAATATCTAAGATATTCCTTGAATAAGATAGTCCTTGACTAATTAGTCTATTATCACGAAATTCTTGCAGATAGGCTAATGTTGCTCTGGATGTATGGGCTGTTGCACCATCTCCTTTCAAATATCCGTTCTGCAATTCTTCATCATCTAATTGGTCTATGAAAGACTGAATAATTTGTTGCCCATATCTCTCACCGTTTATTGTGTCATGAAAGAATATAGGCCCAATTATTCTACGGCGAGACACAGGCAACCAAATTCCAACCTTCTGAGGATATAGTAATGCTTCCACAAAAAGATGAGGGTTTTCAGCATTCCAGCACCTATAGTTTTGTGAATTAACATATCCTGATAGGTGGAACCAAACCTCTTCACTGAAAAATGTTACACCGAGCAATCGATAGTTACATAAATTTTCCATAAACCATCCGCAATAACTCAATCGGCGTTGAGGATCCACTGGCAACAATTCTTGCACCACTGAGACCCTTTAAGGGTGTAAATTCGACATCTTTCTCACAATTCTATGGCAGGTGCTCGAGGGAATTCCAGCTTGTATAGCCAATTTACGAATTGATTTTTAAACTACTGTTATTATGTTGTTTGGCAGTTGACAGGTATGGTTGACAGTGACAGTTACTCAAATAGTACGGTATATAAATTTGAAAGGCGGTAGAATTGAATTGAAGTGATTACGTAACAACAATCATTTAGGTACACCTTGTACATTCATACTAAATCGATTTCATCAAATCAGCTATTTCCCGTGATATAATTAATCGAACGTTGATGCTACGAAAATACTGCTTGAAAATAAAGGTATTGAAAAGTGATTTAGGTGGAAACATTAATCGTGTCTCTAGGTCTACACGGGGCGGAGAAAACATAAATTATGATAAATATATTAAAATTGAATACTAGAATTGACTAATTAGATGGCGGCAATTAAGATCGTAGATGCAGACCAATCATGCGATGACGTAATAAAACGGTAATTACTAATTTTGACTCAACTAATATGACTGTGAAGTTTTAGCGAAAAAACCCATGTAACCTATTTAATATTCATGTCACGTACCGGTTTGGCTGTACTATAATTTGCAATCGATAGTTATGACTATCGTTTGCAATCGATAGTTATACTATCGAACTATATGTATATATTTTTTTATTTTTCAGCACTTTGTCCCTATAGGCACCCTCGTATAATCTAGTCTGGATATAAAAATAACAGGGCTGACAAACTTTCTTCTTCAATATATATAAACAATCTTTATTGGGCTATCGACCCCATGGGGTCTTTCCGCCTTGTCTAACATAATACATTATACATTACATTATTTTGAGTTTCTTGCTGATTTTTGCATGAAAACGAATGCATTACTTGTGCAAAAAATTATTTACAACAAGCGAAACAAAGTTCCCCGTTTGTGTTTTTTACGTGCAAAAATATCTCCTTCTTAAAACGAGGATCTGGGAGCGTGGCAATATTTATAACAGATCCTTGTTCATAAAGAAAAAGTATTTTTGTATGACATTTTCAGTTATCTGTTTATACATTTTTGCAAGATAAAGTTTATGGAAATGCTGAATATATTAATGCGGATGACATAATTAGTAAATGGCAACATTTGGAAAGGCCAAACGCCAGTAAACAGACAAATTCGTTATTATTTGGGAAAGTAACCAAGGCCCAGTATTACAATCATGGATTATCTTTGTTCGTGGTACACTTGCCTAGAATACCATTGTGTCAACAATGATTCAACACCATTGTGTCAAAATGGTATCCTAGGCAAATGTACCACGAACAAAGATAATCCACGACTGTAAAACTAGGCCTAAGTAAGAAATACAAATCATAAATAATTTTTTCGATCTTTCCAAGAAACAGTAAATGAGTAGTATTGTAAAATAACTATATGTGTATTCCTGTGTGTATATAGTGCATATGTGTGCAACAGGACAATTTGTATCAGAGAGATGTTCTCACCTTAAAGGTTTAATAATGTATATATGATAACATCTTTACATAACAATTTACATGTTCCTAGAAATGATTTATAATCTTGTAGAATTGGCCTCAAATAATAAAATACTGCAAAAAGAACAGTTAGCATTATATGCTCTACATCACTGGAATGAGGTACCTTTGGTTGGCTGTCAGTTAGTACCCGAACACGTCGAAACCAGATCTTTATATAACAACAAACATCCAGGACTAGAGCAAGTAAGTACAAATTTAAACTAAATAACAGTAACTGAGTATGTGATCCATCGCATAGGAAAAATTAACAGTCTCACAATGAAATCTTAATTTTTTGAAAATTTCAACTTATTCTTCTATTCTATTCCAACTTTCACTTATAGAAACATCATATCATAGAAATATTTATTTTTAATTTGTGGATTGTTTTCAAAGGTATTATATAGAATATTTAATATAATAAACGTAGATTTTTGTAATAGATTTAAATAAAGTGTTCTCTTGTAAGAATATTATTAAAAATAATGTGCATAATTAACATTCTGCTAATAAACCAAAACTACACATTAAAAGCAAAACATTATTGGTGTCCTTCTTCATAAGGAATAAGGAGGTTATCCATCATCTAAAATGAATAGAAGATGTAAACATCACGTGTATGAAACAATCCATTATTGAGAAAACTACATTCGTAGTACCAGAAGCTGAAACAAAGCCACCTCTCTGGAGTATTTTCGATTGCATTATAAGGTCTTCTATGATCCCTCCTTCCCTGAAACGATGCAGCACAAACAGTGTAAAACTTTAAATTTATAATAGTTAAGGGTAGTTACAGGGCTTTGGGTACACTGATTATAGGCATCGGTTGAATTTTTGTAAGCAAGTCGTATATTAAATCCATTGCGAATAAAATTCCAGCAAATTTGTATTCAATGGATTTATCTAGATACATATTTTCATTTGTACAGGGAAAACTCCAGTTATGGGTGGACATATTTCCATCTGGAGATCTTCCACCTCCAGAGCAAGTGATTATAAAACCCAGATTGCCTATTCAATACCAACTGAGGGTAATAATTTGGAATACTGCAGAAGTGGTTCTCAATGACGATGACTTCTTCGGAGATAGAAAGTCTGACATTTATATTAAAGGGTAGGTAAAATTACTGTTTTAAGACCCAATTATACACCGTGATGATAAATTATTAAATTAATATTTACATTGTTAATTACATTGCATTTTCTTAAAAATATATTAAGTGAGGTATATTTTTACATTACGATAAAAGTGGTAAAATAATCTATCGAAATGTAGTAAAAAGCTATTATAAGCTATAATAGGTTGCTATTTAATAACAAAATGATGCCGTCAAAACAACCGCCGAAAAAAAATATTTTTAGAACAAAATTGTGAATTTTATTCGTAGTTCAGATGCCATATGTTAACTTGTATGTTGTATTGCAGGGACCTGAACAAGTGGCGTAGCCAGGAAGGGGTTTGGGGGGGGGTGAGGGGGGGGGGGTTAGAACCCCCCTAACTGATACTAGATGTTTATCTCTTCCTTTGAAATCGTAGCGGTTTTAAAATCATTTAGAAAATTATGCCCTATAAATAATAATAATATAAAATTATTTAATGTATCCAGATTCAGAAAGAACATTACAGAGTAATATTATTTATTGTATCTAGATTCAGAAAGAACATTACAGAGTCAAATATGAGCATTGCACACAAAAATAATGAACAACGCAAACAAGATAAAAAATAATAACACACATTAAAATACACATTCTACAATTTAAAAAATTTCAGCGCTGTTAAAAATGGTTGTGTTTTGAAAGCCCTAGAAGTTTGTCCCTGCCATTCAATAACACCCTGTATAATAATACGCCTTAAAATTTAGTTCTAGTTAAAAATCCAGTTTGAAATTTTTGAATACACTTCAAATGGCCTAATCCACCTAAACTCCACATGGTTGTTAAGAATACAAGAATTGCAAAAATCAAGTTTTTTTCCCGAAATTTGATGAGTCTACTTTAATAGGTATTTATAAGATTTGGCACAAACATGGCAAATATGTAACTGTTATGATTCTCCTCAGGAATTACTTGAATTATGAGGTTTTAAATTTTTTTTAAATGATTATAAATTATTCAAATCTTGAAGGTCCAACCGCAGCTTTCTAAAAGTGAACTTTTTTTATAGTTATATTTTTACATTAAACCTTTGGCGCCCTAAAATGTCACAGCGCCCTAAAATGAAAAATAGAGATATTTTCACTATATTTCTTAGCGCCGGGCTATATTTTTTATATCAAGATTATGACCCATTTTCAATACCGCAACCATATTTTGTGTTCACGAAATCTAGTATATCGGAGTGAGTTAAGGCTCCGATCAATTTTCATTTCTCGCTAAGGACAATACAAATATTGTTTAGTTTAACTTGGAAATACATTTTCCATAGTTGCAAGAAACCAAAATATAGTTCCAAATTCTCGCTTATCCTGGTTTGATATACAATTAGATTTCGAGTTTAAGATTTAATACCCTAAAATGTTTCTTTAATTTTGGAAATTATTCATAAATGTCTGGAAATTTCTGGAATTTATTATATAGTGATGATATTAGGAAGTATTAATGGAATATTACCGAAGATAATAAAATGTTTATGTCATAGTGCAATTTTGGCGGATAATTTATTTAGGCAGCAAATAGTAGTTAACGAATACATATTGTTGATAATGAGTGTCATGGTAACAAGCAATAAAGCTGGAATTATAAGACAATTCCGTGAATAGTTAATATCTGCATTAAAAAAATCCATGTATTGATATAGGGAAATTTCTTCAGATTTCTCAATAATTATAAGATTTCGAGAAATTTCTCCATCACTTGAAGATCATTATTCTTCTTCTTTTGGTGCATTTGTCCATGAATGGATGTTTTCTACAATGTGGTGCATTTATTGACGGTTTCTGAGGGTATGAACCAAACTACCGATAGTATTTAGTCCAGTCCATTGCCTTATGTTTCTGAGCCACTACATATTTCCTTCCTATTCCTCGTTTTCCTTCAATTTTGCCTTCTATGATGAGTTGAAGGATATCATACTTCTGGTTTCGCATGATATGTCATAGGTATGCAATTTTTCTTCTTTTTATTGTGGTCAAAAGTTCGCAATCTTTACCTACTCGCCGCAGCACTTCTTCATTGGTAATTAGTGCTGTCCAAGGGATCTTCAGTATTCTTCGGTAAAGCCACATTTCAACCGCTTCAATCTTATTCATTAAAATAATAAAATTCATAATGGTTATCACTTATATTTTTTCATTCCCCAAATTTCTTTATAATCACTAAAATGTTAGACATTTTCCAAGAATTTCCAAAACTTCTCATTATTTTTCGAGATTTCTATAGATTTTTCAATAACTATCAAGATTTCTAAAAAAAATAATCAGTAATTGCCAAAGTTTCTTAATAATTTTCGAGATTTCTTCATATTTCTCAATAATCTTGTCACTAGTCTAATTATGTTCTCAGTAACAAGTTATTAAATATACTATTGTTTATCATGTAATATGAAATCAAAATATACCGTATCTTTAGGTTTCTTAAACATTTCAACTGAATAAGTAATAATAATATCATTCATTGTATACATATTCAGAAAAATCATTACGGAGACAAATAAGAGCAATGCACAAAAATATTGCACTGAAAAAACAAAAAATCTGCATAGTTATTAAGACCACAAGAATTGGAAATTTCAAAAATCAGAATACAAGGTGTCGTAAATAGAGTAGGATTGCATGGGTATCTTTCTTATTTAGAAAGCTAGAGATCTGGTTAAATAGGCAATGTTATGCAGTTTTGTATGCTGGTTCAGATTATGTTGAAAAATTTCCAAAAGTCCGATGAGTTTAGAAATTATTCTAAAAAAACTAAATATCGTGATTTTCAAAAAATCCGATATTTCCATAATTATTAAAGATGCGGAAATAAGTTTAAAATAAAAGTTACTTGATTCGATCGCGCAAACTTAAGAATCAAGTTAAAACAAAAGTCAAGATGGCGGTTTCCGAGATATTAATTGCAACTTTCTTATTTTAAATGGCCGCCATATTTGATTTTTACACGTTTAAATCGACTTTTTTTTCTATTTTCAACGATCTTTAACAACCTATGTCAAAATAAAAAATATGGGAAATATCAATGGTTCCTATTTTTATTTTTACCATAAATAAAATAAATGATAAACTAGCAGAAAATCCAAACCGACTTCACTACGTCTATGAGAAATAAGTAATTCGTTTTTAGGAAGTTTCAGTAGAAATATTTTATGGTTATGCAATTAATTTATATATTGTCAAACCGTTTTTCTATTTCTGCACTTTCAACAACCTACCCCCCTTCTCCCCGCCATATGAAAAATCCCTGGCTACGCCCCTGACCTGAACTGCAAGCAAAAATTAAAAAAATAACCAAATGTGGTAAAACTTGGCCTAACCGTTAAAGTCTAAATTTATATATACTATGAACAGATAAAGATTGAAATATCTTTAGTGAAATGTTGCCAAACATCATAAAAGTCCTATTTGCGTGTTCCTAAAGCACAGCTGCCTTGTACAGCTCATCGATGTAAATGTAACTCATAATTCATAATACTCATAATAATATTATTAACCAAAAAAATAAGCAACAAAATACAAAGCTATGAGAAATGTGTTGATTTTTTGAGCTTCGAACCAACAATTAAATATTATACTTGGAACATCAACTCAATCTACCGCATGAACCTCGATATTGCCTGTTTTATAAAATCCTAATAAACAATACTTAATAAATATTATAATAATTATAATAATCATCACAATTATTATTATTATTACTATAGTAAGATATAATAATGGCAGTATTAAAATATTACATGTAAACTTCATTTTCTACAAAACGTGATCATTTTATTTCTTGTTTGTATGACAGTTTATTTCTGCAACTATGACAAATTTTGTCGACTAGGAGCAACCAAGTAAATTTTTAAATTGTAAAAGCCTCGTATTTATATCTTGTTTATTTCAGCTGGTTGGCAAACGCAAGTGATTATTTGCAAACAGACGTGCACTACCGATCGATGAATGGAGAAGGCAACTTCAATTGGCGCATGATATTTGATTTCAAATACCTGTCCATGGAAAACAAAGTCACCATAACAAGAAAAGAAACAACATTCGATGTTGGCGAGACAGAAATGAAACTGCCTTGTCGGCTAAAGCTTCAAGTTTGGGATAATGACATCTTAGGGAGTGATGATTTTTTAGGTAATCATTAATATCCACGTATCGATGAACACAATATTAGTATGTGGCACCTTGGTAGTGAGGACCTGCTTCACCTGCTTAAGTTCTCTACCATGTAACATTGATGTTAGAGAATTTTAATTACTCATAACCCCACATGGTTCCAACATTTGACCCATGGTGTAAACTGTGGCTTAATATATATATATTATTAATTCAGGTGTGCTGACTCTTGAATTAAACAAGATGCCGAGGGGTGCAAATGACCCCACGAGGTGTTCCTTAAAAATGCTGGAACCTTTCGCCCCTACCATCAACCTATTCAAATTGAAGAGGACTCGAGGATGGTGGCCTTTTACTTCGAAAATCCATGGAACAAATATTACACAAATCTCAGTAAGGTTGAACCAAAGTCAATTACTAAATAGACTTACTCACAGTAAGGTTATAAACAATCTGCTATACATATTTACATTTACATATTTAGGATATTTTTGCGACGTCTTAAACTCGGTGCCCATACAGGATTATCAGAGGAATTAGTTAATCAAGAAATTATTGCTCAAATGCCCATCAACGAGCAAATCTTAAATGTTTGAATAGTCTTGTGTATGTATGACCAATGTCTTCAGATGTCCGTGATGCTGCTAGCTCCAAGTCCATTTTATATCGGCGTGGCTCCAGGAAATTCTGTGAAATGTCTAGCCTTAAAAGCTGCCGAATCATCTTCTATCACTATATCCGATTTCGTCACACGCAGATTTGTAACCTTAGAGTATACTTTGCTCTCACTTATATTATCTCGTTTATAACTTTTCACTATCCATTCACTATTTCTTATTTTTTCTTATTCCTAATCTTAACACTAATAATGATTAAATTGAAACTATGTGTGGATACTACTTGGTGAAACATTATGATTAGGTTAAATCAAACACTTGGTTAAAGTTTCACTGTATTGATAGAATAAACCTCTACAATTGTTTCGGCCTCACGACCATTGATAGAATAAACTTCTACAATTGTTTCGGCCTCACGACCATTCTCAAGAGTACAGAGATACTAAAAGAGTATCTCTCTTTTAGTATCTCTGTACTCTTGAGAATGGTCGTGTGGCCGAAACAATTGCAGAGGTTTATTCTATCAATACAGTGAAACTTTAACCAAGTGTTTGATTTAATCTACTAATAATGATAATACTAATAATACATACAGAACGCCCATGAAAATTGTGTAAACTATTATGCTGGACACTAATAGATGGCACTGTTACGACTTGTATGCTACGATACAAGTATTGTTTTTTCGTGATACTTGATTGTAATTACCTATTATCGGTACTGTATCCATGGTTGTTATTTAACTGATATCAGCCACGGCCGTTAAAATTTAACAGCCGTGGATATTTATGTATTTTGGTGTTCACAAGCGTTACTACATAACCATCATTGCATACTTGAAATATGTCATTATGATTTATGAAAATAATTTTGCCAAATGTAACCCTTTTTATTTTAGTATCACATAAACAATAAAACAACATACGGCCGATATGGATATAACAGACTCGGTTGGTTATAAAATCTCAACCTCGTCAGTTATATATCCCATATCGGCCGTATACCGTGATATACTATATTGATACAAGTAACCAGTTTTTTTTAAATGTCATAGTAGTCATTATTTCATTTTAAATGTCACATTAGTCATTCATTTTACGCTGTTTATAAATGGATTCATTTCCGTCAGTTTCATCTATTGCGACTAATTGGAAATGTTGACAGCACTTTCTTGAACGCTCTGTACAACATACATGAATAAAAATATATTGTCAATCTGAATAATATCACATATTATAGAATATGTAGGAACAGTATAAACTAAGACACTTTATGTCTCTTATGTATTACATTATAAATCGAAATTGCAAATGACAAACAACAGCCTTTTTTTTATTTTTATCAAATGTATCAATTAATTACACAGCATTTGGAAAATGAAATATGTACTTATATTGCGCAATTAATTCTGATCGAATGAAGTAAAACAAAAATGTAGAGAACTCACATAAAAGTTGCATGAAATATGTTACATTCTTCAATAGGAATATAACTTATTATTAAATTAAATAATACTTTTTGCAGGGAAAATTAGAAGCTGAGTTAGAATTACTAACAGCAGAAGATGCACATGCAAGTCCAGCAGGGTTAGGACGTTCGTCGCCACAACCGCTTCCACCTCCAAAGTAAACTTTTATTCCTTTTTTGTTAATTGTTAATAATAATTTTTGTTAAAGTTTTTTGGTCAATTGCTTATAATATTCTGTAGGGAAAGAATGTTGTTTCCAGGCACAACTTTTTTTACTCAATTCGATCAATCGTTCATAGAAAATGAACAAATACAGTCGCAAAACTATTAGATAATATCGAAAACAACAAATTTACAAGATATTTTTACCATTAACAACTATTATTTGTGAATGTATACAGTATGTCCCCGGATTGAGTTTACAATAGGGATTTTTTTTTATAGTTTTAAATAAAAATGTTATACGAATTATAATTCCTGCTTGGTCTGAAATTACTATTTCAGTTATTAAAACTTTAATTTATGTATACAGGGGGGTCACTTTTACGACGCCCACCATTAGGATCTATTAAATGGAAATATATACAGAGTTGGTCAAATGGGAGAAAGTTTCTGATTTCCATGCCTTTTAATTTTCTGAAAAGAAATCTGAAAAGGACATCTTGCATGGTTCCTGAAATATCTAAAACTGAAAAATGTGCACTTTCCTTTTCCATTTATAATATTTTTACTTTTGAAAGAAGTTTTACGAAACTTGGCTACTTTCGGGATACAATTCACCATAAATTCTTTATGGTGAGATATTTTTTATTTTTGCGATCAGATGCAACGTTGCCAAGTTATTCACATTTTATTCAAATTTATCGATAAATCATAGACGTGGAAAAAAAACAATAAAACCTTAATAACGGGTTTTCCAATAAGAGGTGTTATTTTGATATTCAAAGAAAAATGCCATTTTTTATTATAAATCATCAGATGTTTATTTCATTACAAAGAGGAAGGTATGCCGTTAATAGTGGAAAATAACATCAAGCAAATGACCACCACGGCCACGCTTACAGGACAAAATCCTTTTCATGAAATTTTCCATAACTAAATCGCAAAGTGGCTGCTGTATGTCCTCGATAGCCTCACGAATTCCATCTTTGAGGTCTTGAATCGATACTGGGCTGTTGGCGTAGACCTTCTCCTTCACGTGGCCCCAAAGAAAGAAGTCGCAAGGTGTTAAATCACAAGATCTCGGTGGCCAATTGTGATCACCTCTTCGAGAGATAACACGGTCCGGAAACGATTAACGATTTTTTATGGCCGGAATTGGATGGTATTGATCTGGACAACGTTCACTTTCAACAAGACGGCGCTACGTGCCACACAAGCAACGAAACCATTGATCTTTTAAGGGAAAAGTTTCCGGACCGTGTTATCTCTCGAAGAGGTGATCACAATTGGCCACCGAGATCTTGTGATTTAACACCTTGCGACTTCTTTCTTTGGGGCCACGTGAAGGAGAAGGTCTACGCCAACAGCCCAGTATCGATTCAAGACCTCAAAGATGGAATTCGTGAGGCTATCGAGGACATACAGCAGCCACTTTGCGATTTAGTTATGGAAAATTTCATGAAAAGGATTTTGTCCTGTAAGCGTGGCCGTGGTGGTCATTTGCTTGATGTTATTTTCCACTATTAACGGCATACCTTCCTCTTTGTAATGAAATAAACATCTGATGATTTATAATAAAAAATGGCATTTTTCTTTGAATATCAAAATAACACCTCTTATTGGAAAACCCTTTATAAGAGATCATTGAAAGAGTTAGCGTATAGAAGTACCAAAGCAATGTTCCAAAACACACACAATATTTTGAGTCACGTAGAATACACAGGGTGTTCTGAAACAACTATACAATTTTGCTATTTACAAATGGTTTAAACTAATTTTTTTTTCAAATAGAACACCCTGTATACAGGGTGGTCACTTTTACGACGCCCACCGTTAGGATCTATTAAACTGAAATATATACAGAGTTGGTCTCTGGTTTATTGGTTATTAATCTTAATAACCAAATTAATCTATTATTGGTTATTTATTTATTTCTTGGTTATTATTGATTTTTGGTGGTAAACACTGTCAGATTACCCATGTGGTATAAATGGTTCAAATCGGAAATTTTCGCTCTTTCGAATGCTATTAAAATCCAATATTGCGGCCATGAGAAAATCAAAAGTTGACTATGAAAATTTGGGCATCTAGTTGGCGCAGAAAATGTTTGGCACTATCAACAGAAAGCTGACGTCGAAAAATGTAAGAGTGCCAAGTTTAGCAAAATTTCCTTCAAAAGTAAAAAAGTTATAGAAGGAAAAGGAAAGTGCACTTTATCAGTTTTTAGCGATATTTCAGGAACTGTGCAAGATATTCCGGATTTCGTTTTAGTATATTGAAAGTCATAAAAATGAGAAACTTTTATCCCATTTCACCAACTCTGTATATATTTCCATTTAATAGATCATAATGGTGGGCGTCGTAAAAGTGACCACCCTGTATAGGATGTTAGCTAAATAAAAGAAAATTAAATCTATTTTTGACATTTAAACGAAATAACAGCATTTAAATCCCCCACCATTTTCTTCGCACAGTTCGAGCCTGATTGAAACTCCTAAAGACTGTTTTAGATTTCTTCAATAGTTATTAATGCAAATGTCTCTCGTAGGCGACTTTTTATATTTTCAGTGTAATTTTCTGCATTTCGGGGATTGTTTGACTGTTTTTTTTTTAATGTTGTTACGAGGGCAGATTAAAAAGTTCCGGGACTTTTTTTATATAAATTTATTGGTAATAGATAAACATAACAAAACTAAATCCCCTTCAAAGTACTCTCCTTGGGTAGATATACACTTTTCCAAAAGCCGCTTCCACTGCAGGAAAGCCCTCTGAAAGACTTCTTTCGAAATGCTATTCAGTTCCTCCAGCGATTTTTTTTTATTGCTTCAACATCATCAAATCTCTCTCCTTTCATGGGCCTCTTCATTTTCGAAAACAAAAAAAAAGTCTGCTGGAGCCAGATCGGGTGAGTTGGGAGGCTGAGTGATAACTGGCATTGCATTTTTGGTGCAAAAATCGCAAATGTGCAACGAGGAATGAACAGGGGGGAATCATCAACTTTGGGACAAACTTTGTCGCCACTCGACGCATGTGTAGTTTTTCTGTTGAAATTTCTTGGCATGAACCGAATGAAATGTTGCATTCCTCTGCCATTTCCCGAATGGTTAAATGACAATTTGAACGAACGAGGTCATTCACTTGGGCCACATGATCGTCGTCAGTCGAAACTGACGGGCGTCCTGAACGAGGATCGTCTTCTGTTGATGTGCGGCCTTCTTTGAACCTCTTGAACCATTCGTGACACTTAGAACGACTCAAACACTCATCCCCAAAGGCCGTTTGTTACATGTGAAAAGTTTCGGTAAAAGTTTTCCCCAACTTCACATAGAACTTGATGCAAACGCGTTGCTCTTGTTTTCCTTCCATCGCAAAAAAAACCACAAAATCGCCGAACACAAAAATGTCGGTTTACTAAAATAGCTGTAACTCCGCTTTTAAACAACCAATTGACGATCTGCAAAAGCTGCTGTACTCAGGGAGAACCCCTCTACACGGTGCTGCCAACCGCGTTTTTCTCCGTGGCTTCATTGGTGCGCTATTTTAAAAGTCCCGGAACTTTTTGATCAGACCTCGTAAATATAATTTTAAATTACTTTGGCAAATAGTAAATAAATAAGTGTCAAAATATGATTTAAAAAATTTTCCAACTCCCTGTATAAATAAATAAAAGTTACAATAACTATACTGGTAGTTTTTTTTACTTAAACTTGAGAACTAAACTTTTTTACTTAAGAGTTTTACTTAAAACTCTAAATTTAAAAAAAATCCCTTTTGTAAACTCAGTCCGGGGACATACTGTATACAGGGTGCGTAAAAAGTAAGAACCTCCACCCTAGAGTGTTTATTATTATTATTTGTTTTAGAAAAAAAGTATTTTTATTAAAGTTTGACAGCTAATTATTTGCCACAATTTGATGACTTTTATTATAATGTGACTCGACACTCTTTGACAATGACGTCATCGATACTTTTTTAAATAGCAACCTAAATTTTTCTACTAACAAATTTGATAGCTTTTTCTCTTCACGAATATCTAAAAATGCTATGAGATTACATAACAAATATTTCTAATAAAATTGAGTTTAATTCCTGATGACAAAAATGTGAAAAATTAAAAACTGCCTTGGAAAACAAATGATTCATGTTAAACAAATACGATTTACTAATGTCAGTGTGCATTTATCAAATAAGGTTGTAAATGAAACTGTATTAGAAAATGTTACTCAATAAGTTAATAAGTTAATTTGGATGAACAAATTTGATAGCATTTTTGTTTCTCTTAACGAATATCTAAAACTAGTACAACGTTGCAAGAGAGAAAATCTCATAATTGTAACCAAGGTTGGTGTGATTTAAAAAAAATATTTTTTTAAAATAAATCATTCATTTAAATCAAAATTGATTTTTTTCCAGTTGTTTTTGTACTGTTTGTGCATTTCAATAGGTGTACAATTAAAAATATAATGTAACTATAGAGTTAGCATGCTTTAAAATATATAAATGGAAGTAAGTAAAATAATTTTCTTCTTCCATTTTTGGTCCATCACATAGTACAGAGTACAGATACACCTTTTTTTTTAATCATCAATTCTTGATCAAATTTAAGAAATAATTTCAAAAATCATACGATTTGAAGCGTGATGATTTAAATTGATTAAATTGATTAAATTTAAATGATCACATCACATCTAAACCGGCAAAAACTGATCATAAATATAAAAAAATCAAATAAACCATGATTTTTTAAATATTTTTTTAAATCATGATTTATTCCAACCCTATTGTAACACAAAAATTAAAAGAACTACGTTATTAAAACCAGTACAACCAAATTTAACAATACAAGTTCATCACAAAATATGCTGATGTTCAAATTGTAGTCCATTAACTATTGACATGGAAACTATGTCTGACTGTGGACACTATGGATGATCGTAGATAAATAACTATTATCTACGATCATTTAAAAATTGATTACCTATGACATTAAAATTCGTGTAAAAAGTAAGCTATAGTAAAAAATAAGTAAAGTTAATATCGTGGATATTGAAGCATGAGCGAAGTACGAGCGATAGGTACTCATTAATGAACATAGACCTTTGCGCTTGTATATTATAGGAGAATAATTTATAATTTCAGACGTCCAGAAACATCATTCCCATGGTTTTCGAATCCACTGAAAACGTGCCGCTTTATATTATGGAACAACTTGAAGTTCAAATTGCTGAGGTGTTTTATTTTCGTTCTGGTCGGAATATTTATTGCTTTGGCGATATATAGTTTACCAGGCTATTCAGTCAAGAAACTGCTCCGTGTCTAGAAGAGTTTAGGATGATTATAAATATTTACAATACAGTTTTTTACTTCTACTTTATATGCTCAATTTAGTATAATATATATGTCTCAATATTACTTTGTTATTATTACTAACATTAGAACACAATTATTCATTTCAGATTTAATCAAGTAAAACACAATTTAGTTATACAAAACAGATAATCTTGAATTAGCATTAAATTAATCATCGCTGCTAGAGATGGATATTGAGCTAGTGTTACTAGAATTCTTCGGGGGCTTAGTTAATTCCACTGAATTCTTCCGCTGCTCAGTTACATCTATGGAATTCTCGGGCAGCTTAGTTAATTCTTTAAGTATTTAAAAAGACAATTAGAACTCATATAATTTTGTTTCATTAATTAATATTACCAGCGATCACGGTTTTCAACCGCTTGGCCATTCGTCGCCCATGCAGTTGTCGTCTGCGTTTTCTTTTAATACCTCTTCCTATAATCGATTTGTACAAGATTAATGAAATGGTCATACTACTTAATGATTAATATACGAGTATAAATAATGCCTTCATTTGACTCAATTGAATACACATAGTGAATGCTAGTGGCAAAAATGAAATAATAACACATTTAAATAATGGGAAGGAACTATTTGTTTGGAAGGATCTCCAAGATGGCGATAATATTTACCAGTCGACGTGGAAGCGTTCTCGTCAGGAAGTCGATCTGATAAAATAAAATAAATATATTTATAATTTCATGTTATTTTGATATTACCCATGTCAGAATCCGAGTCTTCGGAGGCTACCGAATTTGCCGAACCTTCCAATCGTGGCAGACCTTGCGCAAAATTTGCATCTCCAGATCCGAAGCTAAGATCTGGATTTCCATTTAGTTGTAACACGTCATCCATACTTGAATTTGATCAGCTAGTGGGCGGCGTGGGGTCACTGAGTGAATTTTGGTAACGTCCATCCGAATTATCACTGTTATCTGACATAGACACCAGGACATTTACAATAAGAGTAGGAATAATTTTTGGTAAGCCTTTGCTGATTTTATGGTAATAAATTGTTTAGGGCGTTTATGTCCTGTTTCACAATTTTTAGTAGAATTAAATTCTCAATTAGGCTCTCACAATCGCACATTTTGATAGGTAAGGACAGGAATTTGATAGATAAACAGTAGTCACAGCAAACTGTCATAAATTTTAAATATGTTGATGCTCCCGGCAATGTATGATATTGACCACTATTGACCAAATATTGCGGTGATATTGCATTTATATTGGTTAAAAACTTATATCTTAATGAAAAATATGTATTTTCATTAATCATAAACTTATAACGAACATATTCAACGAACGATGTTTTTGCATCAGGGGGTCTATGAATGTCTAGTAATTTGGCTGGTAATGTTTCGGAAATAACTGAATTCCCCAATGGAACTTGTCAATTTATTTTAAGTTAAGTTGTTTTCAATTTGAGGTTAAGTTGTTTTCTATTTGAGGTTATATTTTTTAAATAACATTGTTGCCAGATGTAAAGTTTAAATTATTTTATTTTACTTTTTGTTGCTGTTGTATACTTTTTGGCATTTTGATTAATATATTGACAGAAGTGAAAATTATTTCTGGGTTCGAATATGCAGTACAAAAAAATGATATCTTTAAAAGCTAGTACTGAAAAAATTATAAATCTGACAATGTGGTAGGAAGCAAATGTCTAATAGACATCGACACAAAAAATAATTAACTTCTTGCATCACTGAATCAGTGTGTCCAACATTACAAAAAGAAAACCCAGCCAAGCCCATCTCGGTTGCAAAAAAGTCGTGAAAGTAATACACAGCTGAATTTTAAAAAAAAACGGGAAATGATTTTTTTCTAATGTAAATTTGGGTTGAAGTATTTTTCAATTAATTGTCTACTTAGCAGTACCTATCAAAACATTTTCTACCAACTTACACCAACCTTTACAATTCCTGATTTAATCGAAATAGATAAAGGTAGTATAGACTCCCACCTATCTGACATACCATGATCTGACATACCACCAATTAATTCTAACCTATTTCTAAAAAAACAGATTTAACCAATGACAGTAGTGAACAAGTAACGTGACATTTTTTTACTTTTCCCGTTTTTTTTTTTAATTCACCTGTAATCGAAGACTATACTATACAAGACGATATCTATAAAATACTAATTTTAGGCAATTAAAGGAAAACCGTTTCAGTTCTTTACTATTAATATTAAATAATAATAATCAGTAATGTTCGCAACACTTTTTTCGAGGGGATACTGGTGGGATGGGGCGGGGGTCAATTATCTTAAAAGTGTTTGAAATTTTCGAAAGTAGTGTTTGGTTTCACGATGGGCCTTCATGGTATGCACATTGAATGAGTTTTCACAAAATTCCTTGAAAGTGTACGCTATAGGCCCTGAAAATCCTAAGAGTATACGTTGAATATGGAGTATACCCTATGGGAACACCAGGGATAACAATAATAATAATATATAAATATAATATTTTTTCCCGAGCTAAAGATTTATTAGACAATACGCATTACAAAAGTTGTATCCAAACGGTGAAGTACTATTTGAATCGTTTATTGCAGAAACTGATCAAGTGCACCTTTTCAAATTGTTGGGAATCAAAGATAACCATTATATCCTTGATATTTAAACAGATTTTGTCCTGAAAATATTTCTAGTATTAGTTAACATCTTCCCGAAGTTGATGCTGCCTGTAATTAAGTTATAATATTTCTCTCTTAATTGTAAAAAAAATATTGAAAATATTGCAGTTTTTTCTTCATTTTCTTCAATAAAATATGATTTTAACATACAGGGTGAGTTTTTTCGGATGTTTAGTATGGGTATCTCGGAAACTAACGGAGATAGAGGAACGATTAAATAGGGAAAGAATTGCAGTTTTACGAGTTCAATTTCATGAGCTTTTTGTTTTTTGGAAAAATTGCATGGCTAACTAGAAATCTCGAAAAAAAATATTTTTTGTTATTTGGTTCAGTGCCTATGGATCTGGTATTATTGACTTTAGAAAAAATGTGTAAAGGAAAAAGTTGTACGTAATTATGTGCTTAATAATACAATCTAACCTATTATTTTATTAAAGCTATAATTTTTGAGTTATGAGACAAAGTTGAGTTTTTCTAATGGAAACCATAGTTGGCCATGACTTTATGAAACAGGCGCTTTTTCAACTATTCTAATGATATATCACTTGATATAGTTATTTTTATAAATAATTAAATTATCGTTATTTTTTACTTTACATTTTCGAACTATTCAAGAAGTAGGCTATGGAAACAATTGATAGATGCGCAACGCGTTAAATAATAAAATTCAAGTTAGTTATTAAAATGTTTCTTTTCATTTCGAAATTATAAACATTATTATTTTGTGTAAAATGTTTATTTCGTTGGAGTTACAATTTTATATAAAAATTATTTCTGATAAAACAAAATTACATAAGTACAAAACTACTAAACAGATAATGACAGACGATAAATTGAAAAACAATACAATAATATTAGAACGTAACTAAAGTAGTACAAAAACAACGTAATTAAAGTTAGGAAAGTATTTAAGACTAAATATGATCAAAGGGTTCACCATTATGATTAATTAAAACAGAATTTTATTAAAAACTTATTAAAACCTTATTAAAACCTTATTAAAACAGAATTTGTTGCTTTTCTAACGGAGCGTCCATCAATATTAGCAAAAACTTGAAACTTGTAAGTACAGCTTCTCTAAGGTATCTCTATCATTTACCATTCCCCATAAATAAAAATCTAAAACAGAGAGATCGGGAGATCGGCCACCTCTATAATTGTCGTTTGTATCTATCAATTGTTTCTATAGCCTACTACTTCGAATAGTTCGAAACTGAAAAGAAATAAAATCCCATAATTTAATTATTTATAAAAATACCTATGTAATATGATATATCATTAGAATCTTTGAAAAGAGGCCTTTGTTATAAAGTCATGGGCGACTATGGTTTCCATTAGAAAAAAACACAAATTTGTGTTATAACTAAAAAATTATTGCTTAAATAAAATTATCGGTTGGACTGTATTATTAAGCACATAATTTCCTATAACTTGTTCTTTTACACATTTTTCTGAAGTCAATATGCTCGGAACAAATTTTTAAAAAATATATTTTTTCGAAATATCTAGTTAACCATGCAATTTTTCCAAAAAAAAAAAAGCTCATGAAATTGAACTCGTAAAACTGCAATTCTTTCCCCATTTGATCGTCCCTCTATCTCCGCTAGTTTCAGAGATCCCCATACTAAACATCCGAAAAAACCCACCCTGTATAACATATATTTTTAACGGTAGTTTCCTTTTTTTTGTCGTATTATGATTTTTAGCAAATAAGACACTATAATAAACTAGACATTTTTTAATTGAACACAGAATGAAATACAAAATTTTCCGTGTTTTCATTAAAATACAATAAAGAAATTTAAACTAATTTTCTGATTTGTTAAATATACCAACCAAACTACTTAGCAATGGTAAATAATGGTAAACCAATGGAAATTGTTACGATGGTATTAGTATTATTCAAAATACCACAGGACTTTTACGGAAGAAATTTAAATTTACTGCGGAAACACGCTATGTGTTGTCGCTTAACAGGTTTCTGCACTAAACGTGATATTCATTGTAAATTATATCCCATAAAACAGAATGGTAGTTGAAGTTATATTTCAGAAAAATTTGCCCTGACAATAGGAGATACTGATTCTGCAAAAAAAGAAAAATCGATGAAATGTCTGTTGAGCAGTTTCTGAAATAAACGATTCATTCATTATCTTAAAACTGGTCTTGTCCCAACTTATTGAAAATGGGCTTATACCTTGTTGCAGCAGAGACTTCAATTATGTTCATTACAAGTTTGAGATTAATTGAGTCCTCTAGTTGCATTAGTAGTTTTGCATCTCCATTATTACTCATTCCTCAAAAATTGGAAAAATACGCGTTGTCACAAACTGATGTTAGGAAATTTATATGATTTGCATATATTATAGAGGTAGTCAAAAGAGACAAAACTGCATAGTTTGAAAAATCTATGTCATTGCAAATTTGTTTTATGTGCTTTTATGGTGTTGGAGATAGCCACATTTGCCGAGGAACCCGGGGATATAACTATTTTTGCAGCATAACTAAGGCAGGATTTCACATAAAATACATTCAAGTTTCATAATAAAGTACTGCTTATTGAAACAACTACTTAAAATCGATCTTATAAGTAAGACGTTCAAAAAGTGTTGCACCACCCATTAATCGCTTGCTAAAATCGTAAGAATGTCTTACATCTGAAGACGTCAAAAGTGGCGCCTTAAGATTCGGATTCTAACGATCTATAGCAATAATGGCTATAAATGCATTTGATCTAGATGCTGTAGATATTGCAGATGATTATCATATGCCAGCAATACCTCGTCATATTTATCAACGAGATAATTATTTTGAAAAGTATAATTACAAACATTTTTTTTTTTGTAGATTTGTGCTAAGTAAAGACACTGTATTCAATATCTTTGAACAAATTGAAGGCAGTTTAGAATTCTTTCACCTTCGGTGAGTATGTGTAATACCAAATATACTGCAATAATAATATGTTTGAAGAAACATTTTTTCCTCACTGAATGTTTTATATTAATCCACATTTTCTTTAGGCCCAGTTGTATGAACGTAGATCAGTTTGACTATGGTTCAGTTACTTAAGATACCATTATTGACATAATTGTATCCTAGGTGACTGAACCACAATCAAGCTGATCTCCGTTCATACAACTGGGTCTTAGTGATTCTTTCTCCCTCCTCATATTTAATGCTTGGGCATTAAATTTGGACGCAATGGAATCCCAAGCATCCTCCTTCTGCTTGTTTTTAGCGACGACAACAAAGTACTCTCTTCCTTAGTAAAATTTACCTTTCTCTTTGATTGAATTTTTGCCATTGTCAGTTTCTAGAATTTCTCTTAGCTGCACACTGTCATCAAATATTATCGCCAGTTTGATAGACGGTTCGTCAAAAATTATTAAAATCGCAACGTAATTAAATCTTCCCTAAGATGTCTATCTATTTGTTTGGTGCAACGAAATATAAGATTAAGACCTACTCATAAATAAGACGTACCTTAATAAGACGCATCTTAAAATTCGTTGGAGGAACCGGGCGCGAATGTACTTAAAAATAACAAAATATAGCTACAAAAAATTAAATGCAATAAATAAAATAAAATATCGTCAAGTTATAGAGTCAGGAACAGGAACTAGCATTTAGACAGGTCCTAGTGTCCTCTTGTTTACCATTATTAGCTCTCCTCCAGGTATCCTTAATAGTATCTTTATAAAATTTAAGGCTTTGGAGTTCTTCCCATTTTTCCCCATAGTGTTTTTGTAATATTGCTTTCACGTCCGATATCTTTTCTGTGTTTGCTTGTGTTCCAATTTCGATTTGGAAGGACCTTAATGTGGATAGTGTTATTCCTCTTTTTAAAATTTATTTGGGTGGTCCTAAGTCCGGTTTATAGCAAAAATTACTCCGTTACGTCTAGAGTGCTTGGTTATCACAAAATCATCAACAAAGCGAGCGTGCGTACGTGATATTTAGTAAACAAAGCTTGATTATTTCGGGAATTACCCTATTTTTACGTGCACAGAATGCATCTGGGGCAAGTGCGTTATCAATTCAGTCCAATTTATCTCAATCTTCAGTGCGTTGTGCTTGTGCCTTGTGTGTATTACGTGTTTCTAAGTTTTCTTGTATAAAATGCCGAAAGTAAAACCTTCCGTCGATGAATGGATACGTGGACATTCTGAATTAAAATATGAAAACGGCAAATTAATTTGCAGGGCTTGTATCAAACCGGTAAGTTTATTTTGTGTTGCTATTGGCCTAGGTACAAGCATTTATTATGTTGTAGATTAACTGCGAGGAAAAAATTAACATAACACAACATATCAAAACAACAGTTCACCTGGAAGATTTAAAAAAACACAAATCTGCAAGCAGTACCCTGAGTACCCAGCAAACTATTTCCGAGTCTTTTGCGAGTTCTTCTACACAGAATGAAAAGGAATTTTACTTTGATTTATGCAATACGAATGTATCTTTTAACATTCCGTTAAAAAAACTAGATAATAGTATGTTCACATCTTTTTTTTACAAAAATACACCGGTAGACATATTCCTGCCGCATCAATCATTCGCAAAAACTATGTGGAGCAAGTATATAAACACACTATTGAGGAAATAAAAAAGATAATTGGCAACAATTACATATGATTCTGTGTAGATGAAAGTACAGATTCATGTGGTCGGTACATCGCCCATTTAATGATTGGTATATTAAACGAAGACTCCACCAATGCATTTTTAATTAGTTCCAAGCAGTTAGAAAAAGCAAATGGCAATACCGTTGCCAAATTCGTTCACGATGAATTAACACATTTTTTTTTTTGCCAAACCCGTACCAAATGATAAATTATTATTGATGCTTTCTGATGCCGCTGCATATATGTTGAAGGCATATTCTAATTTAATAGTATTTTATGAGCAATTAATGCATTGCACCTGTTTGGCACATGGTTTTAATCGAGTTGCTGAAACGATTAGACTGCAATTTCCCCTGGTCAATGATTTGATAAAAACCGGGAAGATTTTTTTTTCCAAAAGCTCCCCTGAGGGTTGAAATGTTTAGGGAAAAAATGCCAAATATACCTCTTCTTCCGGCACCGGTTATAAATAGATGGGGTACGTGGCTATATGCTGCCTGCTATTATGCCGACCATTTCGATTCATTTAAGGAGCTTGTGTTAGTTTCCCGAAAATGTGTCAGAGGCAATTAAAGAAAGCCACAAAGTTCTTAAAGATATGAGGGTTGTACAAAATTTAGCATTCCTTAAAACCAACTACAGTTTCGTAAGCAAAGCGAATTGATAAACTCCAAGCAAAGGACACAACTTTGGTAGATGCGGTTCAAATAGGAGAAGATTTTAGGAAAGACATCTCAAACGTACCGGGATCTATAGGAGAGATTATTAAAATAAATGTGATGCAGTGTTGTCAAAAAATGAAGGATTTGGCGAGTTACAAAAAATATCAATAGTTTTAAAAGGAGATTTCGTGGACTTTTCACACTTAAAAATTGTGCTCAGTGATAGGAGAATGGGATGTTCCGTTGAAAATTTAGAAAGACATTTAATTATTAGTGCATTTAAAAATGAGCAGTAATCATAATGAATTATTATTGTTATTAATATTAATCACCAAAACCTATGTTAGTAAAATATTTCTTTTATGTACCTACAGTGCGTTCTTGTTAATAAAATTATGTTTTGTTTTGTTTTTCTGTATTTTCATAAAAAATAAAATATGCCTTTTCATGCTTTTTCTGCGTTTTTGTGATTATTCTAATCTTCATGCTATATCATATGCTTATTTTGTAAGATTTTTATGAATTTTAAGCGCTTATTTTGTAATTTTTTATGCTTATAAATTCGCGCTTTGTTTATGAGCATTATGAGCAAGCAAAATATAATACCTACAGCACGGCAAGCCAATCTCGTGGGACTAATATATGCGCTAAATTCGAATATGGAGACAGCCACTTTTGAAACATATTAGCGACAGGAGAAAACTGAATTCGCAATAGAAATGGAAATTTGATAACGATTTTCAATGGGATTTAACAGGTATAGAGATTTACAATTATTTCAGTAGATGGTAATCGTAAATAGTTACAAATTTAAATATTTAACTGAAATTTTGATATATTTGGGGATAACCGCGTTTGCAACTAGACGACTCAATTAAGATACAAATTTATTTTACTCTTATTCTATACTCGTCTTCCTAATTTATACTTTACACGTGAAATTTCTGGATTTTGAAAACTCGTGATACTATAGAAATAAAATAAAGCTCTGCTAAAACCTTCCTAAATATTCAATGACACGCGTGCGTTCACCCAGCATATTTATTTTTCTAATTTACATTAATGCAGCCATTATGGAATCCCAACCATAATTAATCCTCCACTGGGAGGTAGAGCAGCAGCGGTATCAATTAAGGAATTAAGGTTGATACCTTTGGGAGATATAATGCCGTGTTGCTAATAAAATAATATATCGTCTATCATGAAAAATTACTTTCATAAAGGTTTATGGCCTTATTATGTTTACCAGTCCATTATTTCATGGAATTGCAAAATAATTTCTATTTCCGGAGGTTTTTAGCTAACTGATAATTATGTCATGAGAATTTAATTAAGTCATAATAAAGTAGCTATTATTATTTTTATTATTATTATTATTATTACTATAATTATTCATCTCTATGGAAGTATGATTCAATGATTTTTTGTGGACACATAGGTCTTGGGTTCGAAAACTGAATAGTTAGATTCTCAATTCAAATAAAAATAGATGGAATCATGCTAATTATACCTAGCTATAGTCGTACCAACGAGAGCTGATAGTGACTCATGTTTTTCGAATAAAGAATCGCGTTTTCTATGTCCGTTCGCATGCTTATGATAAATATAACACAGTGAAATTAAATATGAAACGTATGTCGAATTCCGGAAATATTGAGCGACGAATCATAGTCACCTCTCAACGGGCCTACAATATTAACCTAGCTAGTGTAGATCTTAATTTGAACAAATTATACATCCTGAGTTTTTAAATATATCAGCTCCAGATTGGCTAAATAATGATTGTTGTTGTGTCTGCGGCTATGAGTATCGCAATGTGTGATGGGATTAATATGTCTTATAATAAATTGTTAACTCATACAAAAAAAGGTGTGGTTTCGTGGTTGGCGTAAAAGTGGTTACCGAGCGGGCGTTTGATGACTGAGTTCGATGTTAACTGTCCGGCGGGCTGGTGAAAGAAGAGTGTCGTTCATTTCCCTCCCTCGGGGTGGAAAATGTTATTTTTTGTGGGGGTTGCTAAGTCTGGGTGGAGTCTACAAGTACCATCTCTTTGGTCTGTGCGTCTCACTCAAAATATGTTCGTAGGAACATCTAATGGACTGTTAACAGTCGAGTCATAAAACGATTTGTACATTCCATGGCATAATGGCGTAATTAACAGATTACCAAATGTATAGATTGGGCCAAATCTGGGGTACCAAAACTGATCCCGGAAATTGCACTTTTATAATCTTCAGATATTTGCAGAGCTCAAAATAGCTCTTCACAAAGCGGAATTACAAAGGGAGGGAAATTGTTTTTAGGAATGCTAAATGTTGTACAGCCCACCTATATTTAAGAACTTTGTGGCATTCTCTAATTGTCTCTGACACATTTTCGGGAAACTCTAATACAAGCTCCTTAAATGAATCGAAATGGTCGGCATAACAGCAGGCAGCATCTAGCCACGTACCCCATCTAGTTATAACCGGTGCCGGAGGAAGAGGTACATTTGGCATTCTTTCCCTAAACATTTCAACCCTCAGTGGAGCATTTAGGAAAATTTTCTTCCCGGTTTTTATCAAAACATTGACCAGGGAAAATTGCAGTCTAATCGTTTCAGCAACTCGATTAAAACCATGTGCCAAACAGGTGAAATGCATTAGTTGCACATAAAATACTTTTAAATTAGAATATGCCTTCAACATATATGCAGCGGCATCAGAAAACATAAATAATAATTTATCATTTGGTACGGGGTTTGGCAAAAAAAAATGTGTTAATCCATCGTGAACGAATTTGGCAACGGTATTTCCATTTGTTTTTTTCTAACTGCTTGGAACTAATTAAAAATGTATTGGTGGAGTGTTCGTTTAATATTAAAATCATTAAATGGGCGATATACCGACCACATGAATCACTAGTTTCATCTACACAGAACAATATGTAATTGTTGCCTATTATCTTCTTTATTTCCTCAATAGTGTGTTTATATACTTGCTCGACATAGTTTTTGCGAATGGCTGATTCGGCAGGAATATGTCTACCGGTGTATTTTTGTAAAAAAGATTTAAACATACTATTATCTGGTTTTTTTAACGGAATGTTAGAAGATACCATCGTATTACATAAATCAAAGCAAAATTCCTTTTCATTCTGTGTAGAAGAACTCGCAAAAGACTCGGAAATAGTTTGCTGGGTACTCAGGGTACTGCTTGCAGATTTGTGTTTTTTTTTAATTTTCCAGGTGTACTGTTGTTTTGATATGTTGTGTTATGTTAAATTTTTTCTCGCACTTAATCTACAACATAATACATGCTTGTACCTAGGCCAATAGCAATACAAAATAAAACTTATCGGTTTGATACAAGCCCTGCAAATTAATTTGCCGTTCTCATATTTTAATTCAGAATATCCACGTATCCATTCATCGACGGAAGGTTTTATTTTCGGCATTTTATACATGAAAGCTTATAAACACGTAATACACACAAGGCACAAGCACAACGCACTGAAGATTCAGATAAATTGAGCAGAATTGATAGCACACTTCCCCCAGATGCGTTCTGTGCACGTAAAAATAGGGTAATCCCCGAAATATTCAAGCTTTGTTTACCAAATATCACGTACGCACGCTCGCTTTGTTGATGATTTCACTCTAGACGTAACGGAGTAATATTAATACTGAATTCTCATTACAATAATGTACAACAAAATATATTCCTAGCTAATGTAAATAATATGCTATAAAATTGAGAAAGAAGCAAATAAGCTAAATAAAATAAGGAAATATGCACAAAAAATGCATTAAAGCAATTATAAGCTTAAAAGCTGAAAATATGCATAAAAGCACAAAAAAAATTGTCACGTTACTTCATTTGCTGAAATTCGTATAGATACGAGGTCATTTGGTCTGCTATTTTATTTAGTTATTGATATTTCATGTTGCATTAATAAGTCTTAAGTGTAAATGAAAAAAATATATGGGTGTAACAGTTTTGTGACAGAATTACTGGGCGCTGTACTGAATTTTTAATTTCGTCAAGCCAAAACTTAATATATTATATAAATATCGGTATCGGGTATTATCAGTCGAATTAGTCCATATTGTCACCGGCATGGCCTACCCTAATTACCTTTCCCTGGTTTTTCTGCCGATTTCAGGGAAAACCCATCGTCGGCACTCGTCGTAATCCCGGCTGTTACGTTTGGAATACCCGGCCCCCTAATGCGCTTTGTCGGCGAAGTACCGCCGACAATGGCACCCCCAATTTAGCACGATCAGGGAAAACCGTATTTCATGCCTGTGACTTCATAAGACCCATCGTTTCATTCACTCGCCGCATTTAATCACATAGTTAACCATTACTTAATTAACATAATCCGAATCTCATTTAAACTCGCGTCTATTCATTTATTTTTCCAAAATAAGTTAATCCCCGTCGACATGCGCCTTCATCCAAAATGTTAGCCCGCCTCCCTTTCTTACATCGCAACACACAACACACAAAATACGCATGCGCTGCCTCTAAGTTGAAAGTGCGCGAGGGAGGAAACATCCTCCGAATAGACAGTCAGTCCATTCCCGATCGCGGGACAAGTTGGTTCTCATCCACGACACGAGTCGGATCTCGACCACACAAGTCACGTCTTGATCGCCGTACGTGCCGTTCTCGACCGCCACACTCACCGCTCCAGCGACAACCACTAGGAGTTCGTCAGCACGTCTTCTGACCAACACACACACCCACACATCAACACACACGCAATCCACTCCGCACCTCACTCCTCACCTTATTTGACTTCATTTCCATATTATTTTTTCATTATCATTCTCTCATTTATTCATTTGTTTTTTTTTTTGTCATTAACGATATATTAAACCCTTAACGTGCAACCCCGACTTTATTTGCTCACCCCCCCCCCCCCCCCCCGCAATCCAAAGTGCTAGATAGTGTTGCCGACGTCGTGCCGCTCCCGGAGGCCCCATTGCCGTCTCCTCCTGCAGGAGGTCCCAGCGGCTATCAGATAAGTAAACCGTGCGCTCTCCGGAAAAAAAAACTGAGCTAGTTATGTTCCGGGCCAATCTCGGGGGTAATTAACACTTCGCGTCACAAAGCGCGACGCCGCCCTTCGAAGACCCCCCCCGATGATAATATGTTTCTGGATAGTTACTGAATTTGTACTGTCTATTTTTAACGTACTTTTGTGTAACTGGCCGAGTGTTACTTTACACACGGCTGCTCTGGTTTGAACCCGAACCGCCCGCATGTAAGCTGACTATACTCGGTCCATTTTCAAGCCGAAGCTTATATAAACATCCTTACATGCGTGATCGGCACGTGAACAGTTCTACACAATCACACGATTGGTCTTGCCGCAGCCTGTGGTCTACTCGGACTAAGTGAATTTTGTTACTGCAAACGCTACACTAGTGTTGGACCTGTGTTGTGTAGAATCGGCCCTGTAAATTGTCACAGTTCACGTGAACAGTTTATATTAACTTCGTCTTGAAATTGGACGAACTACAGTATGTAATGCCCTTTGCGTGCGTACCCCACATACTGGTATATTAGTGAACTATTAATATTCGGTCAAACCGTTACATAATTTATTATTTATTAACTATCCCCATTTCTTGCCTTAATCCCAGCATTGTATATTTGTGCAACCTGAAACCTAACCTTGAAAGTTGCGTCGCGCGCTTTAAAATTAACTTGGTTAACGTGGCTTTTGAAGAAGTCAGCCCTTAGGACCGGTCGAAATACGATCCTGGCAGATTCAACTTCAACTACTTTTAATGAGAGATGAACACGATACGTGTGATATTAATTGATAGAGATGCGTCGTCAGACCATCGTAGCCCTTCGTATTTATGTATAGTTACAGGTTACTTGTTGCGGCTGACGAAATCGCTATTAATCTTGTGAAGCCCTCGGCGTATAGCGTATTATTCTCCCTAAAGAATTACAAATTGATTATTTGCCCCACTGATTGTTTTCAGTCAAATCTATACGTTGATTCACGTCAAGATTTACAATTATTGAAGTTTGCAGCACTTTTAATGTTCATTAATATAAACCAACCCTAATAAAAAATATATACTCATAACGATATCACAACAATTCGATTTAGAGATAGTGGCAAGAAGAAAATGATTTGTTATCTCCAATCTCCTATCTCCCCTTGATAGCTGATGACTTCGATCTATTGGATCTCCTCAGTTTACCGGAATCCTTAGAAAATATACGTACTGGAATCCTTAAGAAATATCCAATTAACTCAATTGTAATTGATTTTAAACATCTTGCCAACTTCTTCTGTGTAACTTAAACAGTCACACACGGATTGGCAACTTTTTATCACGGGATGGAAAAACCTGCCCTGTATGACTATTTTTGGCGCCTCTTCAACTTTATAAATGAATAAATTTTAAAATGACACGCACTTTTCATTCATGAGTCACCGTGAATTAATGAAATTGCTATACAAAAAGGAGTATTTATATCTATTCCTCTCAATTTTATAGTTCTAAAGATATTTGATCTATTTTACATGTATTTACATTTCGGAGTTTTCCCAATAATTACATTTATAAATACTTTTAGATTGGGTTCCACGAGTTTGTTTCACGCGGGGTGAAAATGTATATGTGACGTAGATGATTGGCTTTTATCTGAATTAGCACGTACAGTAGGCGTCGCGACGCTTTCGGCGCCAGTTTTCATCGTGTTGGTGTCGGAGACGCATTCACATCCTATCAACGAGTACTTCGTGGCACTCTTAATGAGTAGAAGAAATCGCTTCTCGTTCATTTGTAGTTACAAACATGAACGTCCAATGTGACTAGGTGAGCCTAAATTATACATATAAAATATAAATAACAACAATTATACTATAATTATTTAGTTAGACTTTGAATGTTGCACAATCTTAAATATTAAAATTTTATTTAGATATTGCAACTGGTTTCGACGTGCTAACAATATTGTCATCAGGCAAGAACTGTAAAGAAAAGTTATTAGAATTACAGAGATCTCATACTCTCATAAATATTGTACAACTAAATACAATCCAAACTAAATAATTGCGCATCAAATAACGTTAACGCAATACACGTGAATAAATGAAAGTAATATGCTTAACTGCTAAAATATTGTAATTATAAATATAATCAATAAGCGGCAGTAATTTCTCTGGTCATCAATATTATTATGCTTATACCATATATAAAGAATAGTTTTTTAAGACACAAGTGTAAAAAGTCAATTCCATTATTGAATGGTTTAAAAAGCTTTAAAACCACGAGTTGAATGAACAGACTATTTACTCATGTATCCTACTTCTATTCTTCTTTATTATTATATTATCTATTATATTATTATTTATAATAATATACTGTATGTCCCCGGATTGAGTTTACAAGAGGGATATTTGTTTAATATTTAGTTTTAAGTAAAAATGTTATAGGCATTATAATTCCTGCTTGGTCTGAAACTATCAGTAAAGTTATTGAAACTTTGATTTATTTATACAGGGTGTTGGCAGAATCAAAATATTTAAATCTTGTTTTGACACTTATTTATTTACTATTTGCCAAAGGAATTTAAAATTACATTTATCAACATTAAAGAAAAATAAAATCATTCAAACGATCCCCCAAATGCAGAAAATGATCCTGAAAATTTAAAAAGTTAATCAATAACTATTGAAAAAATCTAAAACAGTCTTGAGCAGTTCCATACCAGACTTGAACTGTGAAGGGCGGGGGATTGTTTAAATGATGTTATTTTTCATAGTTATTTGACATAAAGTGTCAAAATTTGATTTAATTTTTATTATTTAGCCAACACCCTGTATAAATAAATCAATGTTTTAATAACTGAAATGGTAGTTTCAGACCAAGCAGGAATTTTAATTTTTACTTAAAACTAAAAGTAAAAAATAAATCCCTCTTGTAAACTCAATCCGGGGACATACTGTGTATTATCTTAATTTATTAACATTTTATCTTCGATCATAACGATTTACTTAAATAACCATTTGATTTGTTTTGTTTTTAATGTGGGACATGTAATAAAATTGTATGTGAGATTTTGACAAATTCAAGTTTTTAGTGAAACAAGGTTGTATGTGTCTACCTCAACATTATGAATTGCGCTGCCAGATTTCATACCAGATTTCATGAATGTGTGAGGGAGACAACATTAATGAGCATGAATAATGATCATGAAATAGAGTTAGCAACTTGCTGGCGTGCTTATTTATAAAAAAAGTTATAAGAAAATTATAATCGAATGTTTAAAAGCCTCACAAACGCAAATTTGCAGTTACATATAGCCCGACTGTTTTTAATGTAAGTAACCAAATTTAGTAACTTTAGTGACTTTTATCTTGTGTTACGAACTTTCAAGCAGTGGAAACTTTTGCATTGTAAAAATGGTTTTAATGAGGTTATGTTGAAATGTCAATGTCACAAATAATAGTTGTGAATGCTGAAAATGTCTTGTGAATATCTTCCGCTTATAAGTGAAATCACTTTAGTCAAAAACTATAAAATGTGAGACACTGCAATTAAAGTTTTATATTCTACTGTTACCTTTCCTACTCAGTCATTTAATGAGTTAAGAATTTGGAAGTTCGGCTACTGGACCCTTTACTATACCCCTACTAAGCCTAAGATTTGCACAATTTAGTAAACCATCAAAATAAAACATAACTAAAAACAGTCAAAAATTGACTTAGTGTATTTCACTTGTAAGCCGGTGATATGTTGTGTTGTATCTTGTCTAATAGTTTTGCACCTATGTTTGTTAATTTTTTCACAAATATTGGTTGAGTTGAGTTAACAGAAAATCAAACAAAGTTGTATGTCAAAGTACAGCTGATACAAATTTGCAAAACGTGTTACTGTACACACTAATAGTGAATAGTAATAAAATGAATAGTCAAATGTCTAAAAACGATAAAGTTGAACCATAACTTCTGGCTTCCCGGCACGAGAATTCATTGCGGATGAAGTTGAAAACGAACAGTGTTGAAGTAAATATGATTCCGACAAAAACTAAGCATACGAAACTGAAAATTCTGAGCCTTCTGAGATAGAAAAGTATATAACTTTTACAAATAGTGTCCGTAACTATATTTTTTAAGCCAAGAAAACATTGAAGCTGAAGAATGCGTTGCAGAAGAAAATAATGCCTGAGAAGCAAATACCTCGGAACCAGCAAAAGGAAAAAGGACAAGAAAATGAGCGAGACATGACATGTGGGTTAATGGAAATGTAATATTTGACAATAGAGGTATCATGAAAGGGAATAATATACTCAGCAAGAAAAAAAAAGTTCCTGCGTAAAAAATGAAGAAATCTAAAGATTGCGTGATCAAATGTATATACAGGGTGATTTTTTTATTAACTCCGGATTTCTCAGAAAATTAGGACAAACTAAAAAAGCTCCCGAAGTACGTCAATTTTTATTTTGAGGAGGACATTTTTTGACATACTGTTGATATGTGTCAGTTCAATAAAAATTCACTGCTGTATTACTGATATCCATACCTTCAAATGAGTTGTGACAAGGTGGGCCTTACCTTTTATTAGTTCCAAGGGGTGCTTGATGAGGGCAGTGGGGTGGTCTCATACATAAGACTAGATGCCAAATTAGTACTCTAAAATAAAAAATATATATTTTGCTCTACTTTTTGAAACACAAGGGCACTCCTGCATTTCTGACATAAAGACGTTTCAAATAAGATGTAACAAGGGGTTATCCCAATTGAATTTTTCGAGCGGTGCCCATTTTTAGGGGAGGGGACACACATGTCAACAGTACGTCAACAGATATCCCTCTCAAAATAAAAATTGACGTACTTCGGGGGTATTTTTATTTTGTCCTATTTTTTTGAGAAATCCGGACCGATATTTAAAAAAAAATCACCCTGTATACAGTCTGTTCGATAAAAATCGCCCAGGACTATAGCGACTTCATTTGTTATTTAATCATCAACGAACCATATATATTATTAAATAGGACAGAATTACCTACAAGTTCGTGAAAAAACAAACTTCTTCTCGTAGAAACTTATTTTAAGCTTGCTTAATTATTATCACCAATTGTTTGTTCCAGAGAATTTAGGATTTAATAGCCTACTAGCTCAAATTAGTTTTTTACATTTTTGCAAATACATATTTCAAAGAGTATAACTCTACTAAAAATTTGGACCGGTAAAAATTACTTAAACTGCTCTACAAGAATACACGAAACAAATTATACCAAGCCACTTAAAAAAAATTGTCGGTGACGTCACTACAAATAAATGAAGGTGTTAATTTTTTTTTTTCAATACTGACCAAATATTATGATATTATGATTATGATATATATTTAATAACATATATGATTTGTTGATGATTGAATAATAAGTGAAGACGCTACAGTCTTGGGCGCTTTTTATCGTGTATAAGTGTGAACATGTAATATCAGAAGAAGGAGAGCCAGTCTCTTTATAGATTTTTATTTTTATTGTTTTTTTTTAAATTGCATATGAAAAGAGACTATTTATAGTTTCTATTGCGGATGAAACAGAACCAAGCAAAAGAAGAAAATGCAAAAGTAACATTAACTCTGATAAATGCAACTTTTCATTATTTTTTCACTATCATAGGCAACAAAATACAACTGTGCAAAACATGTTATTGTGGGACTCTTTCGATTAGTCAAAAACCAATCTATATTCCACATGCCGAATAAAGTTCAACATCTAATTCCACAAAAAGCTACAAAGCTAAACATTCGAAGCATGCAATTTCTGACGAAGCAAAGAAACTAGTTAAGGAACATATCGAATGATTTCCTAAGGTAGATTCCCACTTCTTTAGGTCCTCCAGTTCAATGCAGTATTTGGAGTCAAGTTTAACAATAATGAGAATGTACGTATTATATTTAGAAAACGTCAAAGAACTTAAGGTTGAACTTGAACCTGTAAAGGAATCTGCATATAGAAATATATTCTGCATTAATTGTAACTTACACTTTTACAGACAAAAAAAGAGAAGGAAAAGAAGGGGTGCGTTTACCAATAAAAGAAAATGGAGCTACTGAAGTAAGACAGTGCCAACAGTACGTCAAAAGATGTCCCCCTCAAAATAAAAATTGACGTATTTCAGGAGTCTATTTATTTTAGCCTATTTTTTTGAGAAATCCGGGCTGGATATTTAAACAAAACAATCACCCTGTATACAGTCTGTTCGAAAAAAGCTCCCAAGACTATAGCGATTTATTTGTTATTTAATCATCAACACAACATATATATTATTAAATGGGACAGTCTTAACCACAAGTTGGTGAAAAAAAAACTTTTTTAAACGCCTTCATTTATTTGTTGTGACGTCACCGATAAGCTTTTTAAATGAAGGTGTTTAAAATGATTTCATCAACTTAGCAGTTCACCAACAGTAGCTAATACCCATTTAATAATATATACCATTTGTTGATTATTAAATGACAAATGAAGTTGCTACAGTCTTGGGCGCTTTTTATCAAACTCACTGTATGAAAAACATATTCGGGAGAAAATAGCAATGCGAGAAGAAAGGACTAAGGATAGGGAAGATAAAACAAAATTTGTTGTATACTTTGATTTTCAAAATATTCTGACCTGCTCAAAAGCCAAAATCGGCTAATTTTATTATAAATCAATATTTTCAGTATACCGGGAGTTTTTTTATCTCTGAACATGAGCTATGTTCAGTTTTAAAATGACAGGATGAATTGCATTGCTAAAGTGCAACGGTTGTGCAACCAAAATTACTAGCGAGTGCAACTGGATCATTTCAAATCTCAAAACTGTTAACCGCAAATTTATTCAACGCAAGAAAGTATTCAAATAGGACAATGGTATCGAGCTGGTAATAGTATGCGGATCGTGAGAAATTCATTTTCATGTTAATATGCCATTTTCTTCCCAAACAAACGGTACTATTGACAACAAAATTTCATCGTTTCGGTTTGTATCGAGCTTTCAACAAAAATCAACGACGAAGTTGGCGTTGGTAATCTCAAGTCATGTCTGCACTAGGATCACACGTGCACGCGTGCAATGCCGGCTGTCATGTTGACATCAGATTTGATCTTAGTACAGACATGCCTTGAGATTGTAAACGCCAACTTCGTCGTCGTTTTTTGTTGAACGCTCGATATAACTTTTAATGAATGGTCTACAACATAAACCGTTTATAAATATGAAATTCATTAATTTAAATATAGTTTTATGGATTTGGTTATGGATTTGGAAGGAACATAAAAAACACTACACCAATCTGAGACATCGTAGATTTCTATGTTAAAGTTTTGGGCGGGAAGCCTGAAAATGTTTACTAGAATAATTATAAAACTACGATGAAACTTTGGGATTTTATGAGTGACGTGACATAAATCTATTTAGTTTTAACTCAGACGATAATGTTTTGGATAAGTCCAAATTGCTTTATACAGATTCATAAGATCTGATAAATCGCTTTGTCCACCACTATCCGAAAGACGTGAATTTGAATGCGGTTTGTAACGGTCCGAAAACGGCTTTGGCAGAAACTGCATTTTAATAATTAATTGGCGCGTGGACCTGCACTGTAGACAACCGTGCACGCACTTTTTTGTTGTGGTGACGCGTTTCCCCTGTGGGCGATTTTTAAAATTCGCCGGCGAGGCGCCGCCATAGAGGCAGACTTCAGCTAACTTGTTTCCCGTGCGGCCGTGCCAGAAGAACCGTTGAAATAAGGTGTACCACCATCCGGTTTCCGGGATAACCAACGGGGACTCAGTTGACCACCCTTGAGGGGATTGAGGCACCAAGTACAGGGCAAAGGACTAAAACGCTCATAACACCTGAGTAAGTAGTTAAGCCCGAGATTTTTTTTTTTCCTTTTCGTGAAGCCACGTGTCCGGCCATTGTTACTAAGGCCATGTGCTTTGCAGGCGTTTTGTTACGGGCTAAGCAGCTCGGCCAAACCATTCTTGGCTGGAGGCCGCGATCATCCTGCGCTGAGGCCAGAATCGGGTGATCAGCGTCCACGACGCAAACCGCCGCCATTCAGGAGCTGTAGCCAGCCGCCAGCGACGACCACCAGGAACACAGGCCAGATATCCAAAGATATATATATAGATATTGATACATTTTTTCTGTGGTCTCAATTGAGCCAGACCTCCGTTTAATTCCTTATTGACATATTGTTTATTCTTTTGTGTAAGAGTTGCGTTTACGTGTTGCGTGCCGTACGTGCTTTGCGCTTGTGTAAGAGAAAGGTCGCTCCGTCGGCCCTTTGAATCGCGCGATTAGGAGCTTGCTATATTCGGCCGAATAGAGTGAACCCTGCGTGAAAGGGTTGCGTGCGGAGGTATTTATTTCAGGAGCGCAGACACGGTGTCCGTCGTTTGTGTGAATAAACGCCGATATTTTACACTACAAAACTCACACCTGTTATTTTTTGTTCCCCCCACGTTTTCTCGATCGGGCATGTATTTCAGTTTCAGTTTTCTATTCTCACTGCGAGATTTAAATCTGGTGGTGTTGGCGCCAAATGGTCAGCGTTGTGACAGTTCGTGATTTCTGAACTTCGCTGACTGTCTGCCGTCCACCCACGCAGGTAGGGTGGAGCCACCCTTTGCGACGAAGTAGCGACGAGGTTAAAATTACGTGGAGCCTTTTTTTAACCCCCCCACTCTCTGACACCGAGAGCCTGGCCCTCGTCACTGCTTCGAAGGGACCCTCCACTCGCTCCACGGCCTAACGCGCTGACTGCCCTTCAGGTACGTCACACGTTTTTGGAACCCAACGTATGGGGCAATAGCGGCAATAGCAGCAATAGCAACAATAGCAATAGCAACAATAGCTATCGTTGGTATCTTTATTTATCTAGCTTATTAACATCTTTTGAGGCTTAAGGGTTTTGTTAGCCCTTTGTAAATTTTTCTAGCCCTTCAGGATTTTATTTTTCATTTTAAATAGACCTCATATAATTAACTTTGCAGCCCTTATTCAATTTTTGTTTTGGCCCTTTTTGCCCTTTAGAAAATGTTTGTGCCCTTTTTCAATTTTATGCGTTTTAGTAGTTTTGGCACTAATTTTCATTTTGACCCTTCAGCCCTTCGCGAAAACTTTTTGGCCCTTTGGTTTATTTTTGTGCCCTTTTTAATAGGGAATATATTTTTGTGGTAGGCCTTAAGTTTACGCCAAGGAAACTGAACTGGGAGTTGGAAAATTTGACAGTATTTCAAATTTTTAATCGGCCTTCAGCATTTAGTATATTGAGAAAATTTGGGGTGGTTGTTTTGTGAGTTGTTGAGAATTTCTGTGAGTTTTGTGGGTAATATAGAATACACACAAGAAAATATTTTGACTTTAACGTTAACTTTAAATTTAAATATTTTTAATTTAGAGAATTTTCTGGCCTGTTTTCAGTGTTTGTTGGTATAATTTCTACTATAGTGTAGAAATTAGGTTATTATTCGCTGGTTATAAATTTATTGTTGGTTTTTGTAGAAACTTGGTGAGATAGTGAACGGGCGACCACGAATCATACATATTTGGTTGATTGGTTGATTTATATTTTGATTTTTGGCGTATGATTTTGTGGGTTCGAGCTCACTACTACTAGGTTAAAATTTTTTTTGGATTTTTATAGTAATCGTAATAATTACGATAAGTTAGTTTAAATTTTTGTTCTTTCTCGGTACACGTATACCGTATATTTTTCTTTCAATTTGAATTGAAATTTGAATCTTTTCTTTTTGTTCACTAGTCCATTAGTTGTGATGGATTTCAAAGTAGAAGTTAATAGGCTATCAGCCGATGAGCGGGTGTATGAGCTTGAACGTCGAGGAGTTACAGGGGTAACTACTGCTGATGCGCAGCGTAGCACCTTACGAACTCTAATTAGATTGGAGTCTTCTGCCTCCTATGTGCCGGTGCCTAATCCCTTTGAGATAACTGACGACCTTGCGGCACTAGAATTGAAGTTGACGGAGATCGAGGGGTTAGTAAAGGACTTCGAGGAGCCTACTACCTCTTCGACCTATTTGAAGCTCGCCACTAAGTGTGGACACGCACACGGGCGAATTAATCGTTGTGTCGTTACGACTGACGAAGAACGAGTTAAGGTCTCCAGACTTTTAGTACGATTAGCAACGTGCGCCGGTACTATGCGTTCCGGAGCTAAATTAGCTAAGCGCAAAACCACTGCAACTCAGAGTTCGTTGCTTAATTTGTCCGTAATTCAAGCTGTCGCTCATTCATCGCGAGTAGTTGCTGAATCGAATAGTTCAAGTTCAGATTCTGATTCAGAAAATGAACAAGATCATCTGGCTTCTACAGATGTAAAACCTGTCGCGGTTAGGTTTTGGAATCTCACTTTTGGAGGAGAGCAGGGCAAAGTTTCGTTGTCCTCATTTTTGGAGCGAGTAGAAGAACTACGCGTTGCGCGTAACGTATCTTCGGCATTATTGTTTGCGTCAGCATTAGATTTGTTCACGGGGAACGCCCTCATTTGGTATCGAGCGAACCGTAGATCTTTTGGGAACTGGGATGAGTTAGTCCTAGGGTTGAGAGAGGCCTTCCAATCTCCTGATTACGAAGAACGTCTCTTCGAAGAGATCAAATCTCGCACACAGGGACCTAATGAGACCATCAGTCTCTATGTTTCTGTGATGAAAAATCTGTTCATGCGATTGCCTAATCCTCTCCCTGAAGATATTCAGCCCAGAACCGTAACCAAAAATCTACATCCTAGATACAGAATGGCTTTGTGGTCACTAGACATTGTTACTTTTGCTGATCTACTTAGATTAGGACGTAGGCTGGAGGCTAGTACGGTCGCGAACGAATCGTACACACCCCCACCAGGGAAAGGTCGTGTGTTAGAGCCAGACTTGGCGTATGTGGAGGCTGTGCCGAGTGTGTCTTGTCACGAAGTCACTTTTCCTACAAATATTCGTCCGCCCTCTCAGTCGCGTTGTTATAATTGTCAACGACCGGGACATTCAAGTCAGGATTGTCGTGCGCCGAGACGCTTATATTGTTTTGGTTGTGGGAAAGTGGGAGTAACAAAACCAAGGTGCCCAAATTGCACTCCATCAAATTCTTTAAACCGGTCGAGGAGAACTTGAGCCGAACGGGTTGCTCCGAGGGTTTGGGAATTTCGGCAGATAATTTTAAGGGACTTAGTGAACGTACGCGTATTTGTTTAGATTTTGTGTTGTCTAGTTCGCGGGGCGATGAGCGTCCATATTTAAATGTAGTAGTTTATGGGGTGTCGTTGTTGGGGTTATTAGATTCAGGAGCAAACCAGACCATACTTGGCGGTCCAGGGTGGCAGATGTTCAAAAATTTAGCGGTACGGTTGAAACCTTCGTCGGTGAAATATTGTACGGTGGCGAATGGACGTAGTTGCGAGGTAATTGGAATGGCTACACTTCCGATAATGGTGGAAGGCGTGACGAGAACGTTAGATGTATTAGTAATTCCGGAAATTACGAGGCCGTTGATTTTGGGAACCGATTTTTGGAAACGGTTAGGAATTATTCCAGACCTACGTAGTGGTCATTGGGAGTTTTCGGGTTTGGAAGATATGGCTGTAGATGAGTTAAACACCAGTGATGGGTTACCTTCACACCAACACGTCCAACTTCAGTCATCATTAACCAGTGCTTTCGAGAAGATGAGTGATACTCTCGGGTGTACCAATTTGGTAGAGCATGTCATCAGCACTAAAGCTACGCCAATTAAGCAGCGCTACTATCCGATGTCTCCCACACTGCAACGTCACGTAAACGCGGAGTTAGATACAATGTTAAGTTTAGGGGTAGTTGAACCATCTAAATCGCCGTGGTCTTCACCGATCGTGATGGTGAAAAAGAAGGATGACACATACCGTTTTTGTGTCGATTTTAGGCGAGTCAATAGTGTAACCGAAAGAGACGCGTATCCTCTGCCGTATATTTCTCATATATTAGATCGGTTAAGGGACGCGAAATATTTGTCGAGTTTGGACATTCGATCGGCTTACTGGCAGATCCCTGTTCAGGAAGAATCGAGGCAGCTAACAGCATTTACCGTTCCGAACCGTGGTCTATATCAATTTCGACGCATGCCATTTGGCCTTCATAATGCGCCAGCCACTTTTCAGCGACTCATTGATAGAGTGATAGGTGCTGATCTCGAGCCGTCATGTTTTGCATATTTAGACGACATCGTGGTCGTAACTTCGACGTTCGAGGAGCACATTAGAGTTTTGGAAACTGTTTTGAGTCGTCTGACAGAAGCAGGTTTAACGCTGCGTCGCGATAAATGTCATTTCTGTAGGCCACAGTTACGCTACTTGGGTTATGTTGTTGATCAGGGAGGGTTACATGTCGATCCAGAAAAGGATTCAGCGATTGTTAACATGCCAGCACCCATTAATGTCACAGGTGTACGTAGAGTTATCGGTATGGCTAGTTGGTACCGTAGGTTTATTCCGAATTTTTCCACAGTCACTGCACCAATGTCGGCATTGGTCAGAAAAGATACTAAATTTATGTGGTCGGAAGACTGTGAATCGGCATTCAACACTATTAAAGATTGTCTTGTTAGCGCTCCTATTTTGTCTTGTCCTGATTTTACTTTACCTTTCGTCATTCAGACCGACGCTAGCGATTTTGGGCTAGGCGCCGTATTGACGCAAGTTACGGATGAGGGAGAGAAGGTAATAAGTTACAATAGTTGTTCATTGAAAGGACCGGAGAGGCGTTATAGTGCTACGGAGAAGGAATGTTTGGCCGTAGTATGGGCTGTAGAGAAATTTCGACCTTACATTGAGGGTGCTAAGTTCACCGTGATCACCGATCACTATTCCTTGCTGTGGCTTAACCGTTTGCAGAGTCCTTCTGGTCGTTTAGCGCGTTGGAGTGTACGGCTCCAACAATTTAACTTCGATATCATTCATCGTAAGGGGAAGGACCACGTGGTTCCTGATGCGTTATCACGTTCAGTACCGGTTTTAGACGCTGTAAACGTCGTTAATCATTCCGAAGGCGACGCGTGGTTAGTTAAGATGCGTGACGCGATCGCGAAGAGACCGCGGAAGTATCCTCTTTGGAAAGTCGACGCTGGGGTCGTATATAAGTTTTTGCCTCCCAGGTTTGGGGACCTTGAGGAACCCCAAGACTCGTGGAAGATAGTAGTAGCGAAACCGCGTCGGCGTGCCCTTATTTCGGAAAACCATGATTTGCCAACTGCTGGTCATGGGGGCGTGTATAAGACCTGTCAAAGGCTTAAGACACGATATTACTGGCCGAAGATGAAAGCAGATATAGCTCGGTATGTTCGTGAGTGTGAGGTGTGTTCGGCACACAAGGTTGAACAAAAGGCTCCACCTGGCTTTTTGGCGCCTAGGGCTCGAGCGACGAGACCCTGGCAAATTTTGTGTACTGATTTGGTGGGACCTTTGCCGCGTTCAACCAAGGGTAATTGTTATATTTTGGTTGTGGCCGACACCTTCACAAAGTTTAGTATGTTTTTCCCGTTGAGACGAGCTACTGCTTCAGCTGTCACGAAATCCATAGAAGAACAAGTTTTCCTTGTATTTGGAACCCCTCAATACATCATTTCAGACAACGGTGTTCAATTTCGTAGTAAAGAGTTCACTAAGATGTGCGACTCCTATCGCACTCGGGTATTGTATACTGCTCGGTATCATCCGCAGGCTAATCCGGCGGAACGCATTAACCGGGTCCTTAAGACTATGATCGCATCGTATGTGAGCAATAACCACCGCGTGTGGGACGCGAGTCTTCCAAAGATTGGTTGTGCCATTCGGACGGCAAAACACGAGGTGATTGGCCATACGCCTTACTTCGCCAATTTTGGGCGAGAGCACGTATTGTATGGCAATACCTTTGGTGGACCTCCGGATGTTGACGAATTGTTGGAGGACCCCATCAGGGACAAACCACGCGATCCTGATAAGTTCGGCGCATTACGAGAAGAGATAGCGGGACGTTTGGTGAAAGCGTATCAGAAAAATGCGAAATCGTATAATTTCCGTAGAAGGCATGTACAGTACAAGGTTGGTGATCGAGTGTGGCGTAGAAATCATGTTTTGTCGAATGCTCTAAACTATTTTAACGCGAAGTTAGCTCCTAAGTTTGTTGGTCCTTTTGTAGTGGCCCATAAGAGGTCTTTGTGGACGTATGATCTAACCAATGATTTTGGTGATCCAGGAGGGACATGGCATGTGAAAGATTTGAAACCTGCTCTGGACGATGATCATTCGCTTTCGAACTAGGTGTTTGTTAGATTTTTCTGGTTAAGTGTAGTTTAGTACTTTTTCTTTTTTTGAGTTATCTACGAAACAAGAGTAACTCTTATCTTCTTGTTTTCTGTATGTGTTGTGGTGGTAGAGGTTGTGTTTTGACGGGCGATGCGGGTCGCTGACCTGACCCCTGAGTGGATAATTGCGGGCGTGATCCTCAGCTCCCAACGACTCCGGAGTAGTTATTTCGGTAACTACTGGTGGAGAGGGACTAAGGTGGGGCAACTCCACCCTGGGAGACGGGAGGTTGTTCGTGTCGGGTTGTCTGGACACAATGCTCTACGGAGGGAATTCATCACCTTGTTCCACGGGCGTTTACGTGTCCGGCGATCGGAACAGAGTGAGGTGGTTTCGGGATCTCGGGTACTGGGGGGATGAGACGGGTTTGGAATAGTTGGGGTTCGCGCCACTATTCCCTACAACTTCGGGTTGGGTCCGTCCGTCTACTGGGCTTTGGGTGCCCCGGAATCGCAAGCCTTACTCTGGGAAGTTCGTTGGAGCCACGCGTACACTACCCTTCATTTTTTTTTTTGATGAATTCCTGGGTTTAAGTCGGTCGAGGAGCGGACCGATGATGCCTTGTTAACTTCTGAGCTCATTAGGTTAGTTGTGTTAGTTTTGTTAGTTTTGAGTGGTGGTAATTAGTGGCTGTCACTTGTCTGAAATCATACGGTGTACGTAAACTTTCATATTCTATGGGATCGTTCGTGTTTTGTCCTTGAGTGACATGCCGCATTGCGGAATTTTTCGACGACTCCCTAGTTTAGCTATTTCGCTTAGCCCTTTGGGGGATTTAATGAATATGATTGTGGTTACGCATCGAGTGTGTCGGGACAGTGTTACTCCCACTAGTACTATCTTTCTTTCGTCATTTTTATGAGTTTATTTTTCTTTTTGGGGGTTTGAAAAAAAAACATCCGCTTCCCGGAGTTTTTAATTTTGTTGGGGGGGAATTTGTAACGGTCCGAAAACGGCTTTGGCAGAAACTGCATTTTAATAATTAATTGGCGCGTGGACCTGCACTGTAGACAACCGTGCACGCACTTTTTTGTTGTGGTGACGCGTTTCCCCTGTGGGCGATTTTTAAAATTCGCCGGCGAGGCGCCGCCATAGAGGCAGACTTCAGCTAACTTGTGTCCCGTGCGGCCGTGCCAGAAGAACCGTTGAAATAAGGTGTACCACCATCCGGTTTCCGGGATAACCAACGGGGACTCAGTTGACCACCCTTGAGGGGATTGAGGCACCAAGTACAGGGCAAAGGACTAAAACGCTCATAACACCTGAGTAAGTAGTTAAGCCCGAGATTTTTTTTTTTTCCTTTTCGTGAAGCCACGTGTCCGGCCATTGTTACTAAGGCCATGTGCTTTGCAGGCGTTTTGTTACGGGCTAAGCAGCTCGGCCAAACCATTCTTGGCTGGAGGCCGCGATCATCCTGCGCTGAGGCCAGAATCGGGTGATCAGCGTCCACGACGCAAACCGCCGCCATTCAGGAGCTGTAGCCAGCCGCCAGCGACGACCACCAGGAACACAGGCCAGATATCTAAAGATATATATATAGATATTGATACATTTTTTCTGTGGTCTCAATTGAGCCAGACCTCCGTTTAATTCCTTATTGACATATTGTTTATTCTTTTGTGTAAGAGTTGCGTTTACGTGTTGCGTGCCGTACGTGCTTTGCGCTTGTGTAAGAGAAAGGTCGCTCCGTCGGCCCTTTGAATCGCGCGATTAGGAGCTTGCTATATTCGGCCGAATAGAGTGAACCCTGCGTGAAAGGGTTGCGTGCGGAGGTATTTATTTCAGGAGTCCGTCGTTTGTGTGAATAAACGCCGATATTTTACACTACAAAACTCACACCTGTTATTTTTTGTTCCCCCCACGTTTTCTCGATCGGGCATTTATTTCAGTTTCAGTTTTCTATTCTCACTGCGAGATTTAAATCTGGTGGTGTTGGCGCCAAATGGTCAGCGTTGTGACAGTTCGTGATTTCTGAACTTCGCTGACTGTCTGCCGTCCACCCACGCAGGTAGGGTGGAGCCACCCTTTGCGACGAAGTAGCGACGAGGTTAAAATTACGTGGAGCCTTTTTTTAACCCCCCCACTCTCTAACACCGAGAGCCTGGCCCTCGTCACTGCTTAGAAGGGACCCTCCACTCGCTCCACGGCCTAACGCGCTGACTGCCCTTCAGGTACGTCACAGGTTGTCAGCTGTCGACTGTCGGGATTGGGTTGTCGCAAACTGTGAAAGACCTGTGCTACGTAGCCTAAGACGAACATTAATATGAAAACACGAAAATCAATTTATTTACCACTAATCATAAAAATCAGGGAGTGGGGTGGAACAAGCCAGACAGGCATTCAACAAATTACGTCCCTTGCTATGCGATAAAAACCTTAACTTAGAAATCCGCCACAGAATGGTCAAATGCTACGTCTGGCCAGTTCTACTGTATGGAGCAGAAACCTGGACGATAAAAGCAGCATCCATTAACAAGATCGAGGCGTTCGAGATGTGGACATTCAGAAGAATGCTCCGTATCCCATGGGTAGACCACATTACCAACGAGGAAGTGCTGAGAAGGGCGGGTGTGGACAGACTACTATTCAACACCATAAAGCAGCGCAAGATAGGATACCTGGGTCACATACTAAGGGGGCCAAAATATCGAATTCCCCAGCTCATACTCGAAGGAAAGATAGAAGGCAAAAGGGGCATCGGACGTAAACAGCTATCATGGCTTAGGAACATCAGGAACTGGACCGGAATAAGAAAGTTTGGCGACATATGCCAAGCTGCAATAAACAAAACTTTAACAATTATACAATAAATGATAATTCGCCAACGCACATTGGTGTAAGGCAACAGAAGAAGAAGATAAAAATCAGCGTCACGGTGCTTTGATACATGACATAATGATGTGCTATTTGTGTAGTAGTGCAAAAAATATATTTTTGTACCAATTATACTACGCATCAGAAGAATCAAAGTAAAAATTGTGACATATTATTAAAATGTTACTTGACATAAAGATTTAAAAATGAAGACTACTAGAGGAAATGGAAATATTATTGGTAAAAAATGTTATCGCTAAAAACGCGAAATTGTAAATTGCAAAGCATAAATATATGTTAACGAAGACATGACGAGTGAATAATAGTATATTATACAACCAGCGTATAATGATGGCTATTAATTACGAGAACGAATGTTTACGGAGCGAGCCGTTAGGCGAGTGGAGTAAATCATTCGACTGACTGATAACCACTATACGCGAATAGTATACTATACTTTGTCCATAACGATATATATATATATATATATATATATATATATATATAGCACTTTAAAATACTCTTAACGTAAATGTAAACGATGTTAACGTTTCGACGTTTCAATTTAATTGATGACATACGCGTGATAGATTAAGTTACATTGACGGTTAGTAATTGCTGCCATAAAAGTGTTACGATGACGTCACCATCTAAACGCCGGAGGACTGTATACGATATATTGCTCGAGTCCCTGGTTTAAATAACGTACGGCAAAATTTAAATTTACAAATTTAAAATTACAACTTACAAGTCCAAATGACATTTCGGTAGTAATAATGATATTATTCACTGCTGGCAGTGATTAATAGATATTATTATAATTGAGGAAACATAAGTATTATAAGTGTATTATGAGATAGTCGTGGACAAACAACATTGTTAATTACTATAACTTATGTTTGATGAAGGTGCCATGTTTTGAACATTAAAACTCGATTTCTTGATAATAAATTATTCTTTATTTAATACTAAATAACTTGCACAATATAAGCCATTAAGTTTAGTATTCAATTAATATAAAATCATTCCTTTGAAATAAAACGGCGTATTTCGGTAACGGAAATTCCCACTTATAAATAGATATCCTATGAATATTATGTAAATATTAATTCTACTACAAAATAAACTACTCATCCGTTACTTGGTAACTGATCGTTTTTATTTTACTATCTATATATATAGTATTGATATTTTTGGCTGTTATTCTCAATACGCATATCTACAAGAATTGTAAATATCTTGGCTCAACGATGACTCAGCTGCTTCTATTTTTCAGTTCACTTGTAATTTCATAGAAGTTATTATTATTTTTTAGCGAATCTCGAGATAAATATCAATTCTTAAATTAGTTCGATTTTTAGCAAAATCTAAATTTCTAGTCTAATAATTATAGTATTTTATATTTCTTGATCTAGTAAATTATAATTATAATTCTATGACTCAAAGAACAACCGACAAGAGCCATTGTTGGAACTGAATTAAATCAATACTAGAAGAAAGAGGAAGATATATTTATTGGTCCCAAATGGCAAACTCTTTTATTAGTATAACAAACAACTTGTACGAATAGAAGTCTTCGGCGTTAAACGTGTTTTTCTTGAAATTCTTATTAAACATATTTATATATGGTGTAAAGAGAAACTATTAATACAGGCTTCAAAATCAATATTCCTTCCTTTTCGTTCGCTATGTATGATTAATAATTTATAATAGGATTTTACTGGCAATAGTGTCTAGTAGTGTAATCTTCAAAATTTACAACTTATAATTGAAAGCATCATAACTGTCTAAAATCTAGATATTTGTATGATTGTAATAATACATATGGAAATAGTATATTAAGCAGCGAGTTATACAGAGTATTCATAAAGTATGGAATAAATACCATATTTCGGAAATTCAATCATTTTTGCAAAAATCGTCCGACACGTCGATTTCCAAATTTAAAAATACACATTTTGGTAATTATCTAAAATTTTTGTTATCACTTCAATTGCCTTTTCAGTAAACCTTTTCTGATACAAGGGATACAAAAATTTTACCGTTATATGCAGAAAAAAGAGTCTATCAAATAAAATTATAAATTATTAGGGTTTCCATTCAAAAAACAATCGATGTCATAACAGAAAACTAAATGATGATAAATTTCTAGATTTATAACAAAAAGTGTATTTTCAAAATTAGAAATCTACGTGTGCAACGATTTTTCAAAAATATTTTTAATTTGCGAAACAATGAATTTATACCATACATTATGAACACCATTATGAACGCCATGCATTATGAACGCCACTTTTTAATTATACATATAACATTATATAACATACATACAAATTTAAATTACCAGCCTCGAAGCAGCTAGTGTTTTTTCGTGATACTTGATTGTAATTACATATTATCAATACTGTCTCATCGTTGTTATTTAACTGATATCAGCCTCGACCGTTAAAATTAAACAGCCGTGGACATTTTTTTATTTTGGTGTTCATAAGCGTTACTACATTTACTATTTTACTATCTTATGATAGTATATAACGGTATTAGGCCGATATGGGTTATATAACAGACTAGGTTGAGATTGTATAATCAACCGAGTCTGTTATATCCATATCGGGCGTATGTTGTTTTATAGTTTTCTTGATTGTAAGATAAAAAGGATTAAATTTTGCCAAATTATTTTCATAAATCATAATGACATATTTCAAGTATGCTGTGATGGTTGTATGGTAATGCTTGTGAACACCAAAATAAATAACAGTCCACGGCTGTTAAATTTTAACAGCCGGAGACAGTATCGATAATATGTATTACAATCAAGTATCATGAAAAAATAATTTCGCAAAATTTAATCCTTTTTATTTTAGTATCACGAAAACTATATAACAACATACGGCCGATATGAATATAAAAGACTCGGTTGATTATAAATTCTCGTCTACTCTTCAATTTTACAATATCTCAATCTCGTCTGTTATATAACATATATCGGCCTAATACCGGTATTTGCTATAACGGCCGAGTGGTACAACCGTTGTTATATACTATTCTTTTATAATTTGTGTATTTTTTCACTTAATATACTATATTATTATACCGGGTGTTTTAAGTTTTACAGCCGAGCCCAAAATGGTCACTTCTAATAGAAATCAAATGTCCATATTTACGGTATTCAACTATGTATTAATGAAGAACAATATTTGACAATATTTTTTTTTTACAACCACCAGGCAGTTTTTTCGGTTTTAATCAGTAATTTCTGCTTAATTATTTGATTTTCACGAGAGTGTACTTTTACTCAATTCAACATTTTGCTGTGCAATTTATATTAAAAATATAACTTCTGTTTTTAAAATAAATGCGATTCGATATTGTGACGGTAATATTTTTGACGAACTTATGAAATGTGTTTAACACTCGACATAACGACCCCTACTAATACTCCAGGCTCGAACGGTTGTATACCAGCCTTAAAAGTGGTCAACTTCCGTACCGATACTAAAGAAATCAAGGCACAGGGATTAGTTTATTGCAAGCACCTGATGGTGATCGGCCCAAGGATTTATTACCATTTGACTTTTGAAATTGTAAATCAAATGATCTGTTTGGGTTAGTAATATTAAAGTGGCTTTAATTTTAAATCTAATCTTTTTTTAAATTTATTATTTCATAAATGGTATTTTTTGAACAAAAAAATAAATTTTGGCACACAAATTAAGAAAAGAAAATTCTCGCGAAAAGGTTTTTTTTTTAAATTTTATAGTCGTATTGAAAATTTTAGACCAGTTTCTGTAAGATTGGCATCGTATGTATGTGCTGGCAAATCTTAATTTTTCTTATGCAACAGAAAATGGCTAAGAATCACTCGGCGGTATAACTTGAAACACCCAGTACAAGTGCATGAGAGAGCATTTCTACGAGCATATATACGACTACGACTACGAGCATGTATGCCTACTTTGAAACACTGAATTTTGCGTGAAATGCGTTATAGGCTGATACAGCACTCATTTGAGTGTCGAAACAGCTATTTTATAGACGCAAATTATAAAAAAGTGTTTTGCAATTTTAGTTATTGTTACTGGCTGGCTATTTTTTCTACAAATTTTAAAAATGACTTATGCATGTTTTGTATCCTGTCTAACAGTTTTGCCACCCATTTGTTCATTGTTGAACCTGTTTGTTCAGTTTCTCAGAAAGACTGGTGGAGTTCAGATAACTGAAAAAGTTTTTCTATATTTTTCAGGAACACCGACAAAGATGCCAAACGTGCTCTACTTCTTCGAAATGATAAAGTCGTGGAAGATAGACACGGAAGAGATACCTCATGTGTTGAGTCCTTCTACACCTATAATTAACGTGATCTCCACAAACATGGAAGATGTGGAGAAGAAGCTGCCTCTCGAGGAGAACATTACAATCCAAATGCCATCGGCACCTGAAAATGTTCAAGGCGTAGGTTTTGTATGTATATAGTAATTATAATTTCAAATTAGAAACATATTAAAATCGAATACAATCACCAGTTTAACTAAATTGCTAATTATCAAATTCGTACTCCTAAATAAAGAGGTCAAACATTTTCGTCTCAGGAAGATCCAATAAACTGAAATGTCTGTGGCAGATTTGCGTGTGTGATACCCACGGAATTATATTCACTGCTTCAATCGTCCTCGAATAATTGGCATCGTAATTATTGTTAACATCGATATCAGGCGTCACATGCGGCCAGAACAATTATAGAAGGAGGCAATCAGCAACATATGGCACTCTCGGGATGTCCTCTGATAAGCCAGCATTATGAAATGGAACATACAATTCGTCAGACAATGTCTGCGGAGGAATAAAACTGTCACGTTAATTGTGAAGTTAATCTAAATCTGATTAATCATGTTAAAATCTGTTGCAATTAGAATGAAACTTATGCCATAAATTAATCGAAATATAATCACGATTATTGATCTAACATTAATTTCTTCAATATTCGAATAAAAATTGATCAGATTTATTTACTATTGGTCTAATGAGAATCGAATCTATCTAGGCTAGTATTAACATTCATTTTTTGTTTTGTAATATAGTATTTTGTTTCATAACCCTCGCAACTAAGCTAAAATTCAATGGTTCTAAATATTGATTTTTCACATTCATTATTGCAAATTTTCAATAATCTTGCTGTTATTGTTCATTTATTTATATTTTTATATTGTGATATAAACATCTAACTAATTTCAGTTCAATTATAGTGTGTCCGTATTACTCGAAATTTATGAGTAGGTATATCATATTTTTATTTGACCAGACAGTATAAAGAGTATAAATTAATTTCACCATCCTTAATTATTCAATTAAAAGACCCTTATACTTTTTTTAATAAGTTTGAATAACGAACTGTATTGATAACCACCCGCAATTATGTGTCCCTTAGCCGAGAGTTTGTGCTTTCACAGTAATTTGGTCGGTTTCAATACAAAATTAGAAAATATTTGTTAATAGCAATATGCTTATATTAGAAATTATACAATGTAGGGTAAATGTGTCGGAGCACTTTATTTCTGGCTAAACTTTTTTTATTGCCATTGAAACAAATGTTTGTAGTTTTTTAAATCTATTTAGTACGTACTTTGATTTGTAACAACTCCTATTTATTGATATTGACGTCATCGACACTTTTTTTTTAATGGATGACCATAAATATATTTACATTTTTAAATAGATACATTTTCAACAATTACAATGATATAGAGTTTGGTAGGTGGGCCACTACAGGTTTTTATAATTCTTAAATAAAATAATAAAGGCTTATAATAATCCTATTACATCCAATGTAAATACAGGGTGTGTATAAATTGGTGAAGGAACTACACGTGGTGATGTTAGTCATAAAATTCTGAGTCGAAAATCTTAATACCAAAATATTGTACCATGCTTCCTAAGTCTGTACGAAGTCTTCAAAGTTTTAACATAAACTCGTTTAATAAGCGTTAATTAGCTTATTTTCATAAAAGGTACTCTTCGCTTGTGTCAGTGTCAAATTTTGACAACGAATAACGAATTCATTTAAATTTATTTTTTGTTAGTTCCAATTTTTCTTCAATTTCTTTGGTATGAAGATTTTCGACTCAGAATTTTATGACCAACATCACCACGTGTAGTTCTCTCGCACTCTTTTTACTCACCCTGCATATAAATAAATAATACGAGAGTCTAAAATGCATTACATTTAAAGTAATTATGATAGATATATTTCAATGACATCGACGCTAATGTAATTATCTACTATCAATATTTTTTACTTCCGTTATCGCGATTGTCCGACGATATCTATTACAGATCAATTCACGGAAATTAAGTTATAATTTGAACGCTTTCATTATACATTAATGCAGTAATAACTGAAGTGCAAACTGCTGAAAATCTCTGTACAAAAGAAAATTAATTATGATTGTATGCATTGCTATTAGTAAAGTCTGCTCAGTCTTATAAAATAACATATTGTGAGTTGATACATTTTTATTAGATTATTATATTTCTGCTCAGAGATGGATCCAGACAGGTGACCTGATGGAGGCATTAGGATTAATAATAGATATAAGTAAAGTGAAGTGCGCAACAATCCGACGATAGGCGGAAAATACTGATATTTATACAGGTATATAAAAAAACAGGTTATTTTATTTCGTTTCCAATGTGGAGAATTGGAACGTCTACTAAGGTATGGCTCATATCGAAGCCACTACATTATTGTTAGTGATCAATAAATTATAATTTTAAAAAGTTTACAGTATAAGCACAATTTAAAGTGAAATATAAATTTTCCAAATGTACATTTGGACGCAAATATTTTGTATATTAAAGATATATCGTATCGATATAGTTCACGACACAGTTATTAATTCAATTAAATATACAAGTCAAGCTAAAATTTTGCTAATATCCAAACAAATAGTTGGCAAAGTATAAAATATGCAATAATCGTAATTTTGGTTCAACAACTAATGTATAACGTATTATTTAATACCACAACCCAAGAACATTAAATTAAACTACATAATTTTAAAATTTGTAAAAATTAAGCCCCGGAACTTTATTTACATGTAATTTTCTCAATACAAGTATATGAAGAAAGTATTGTTTTAGTTCAAATTTTAGATTTTAATATGTCACCAGTAATTTTGAGGTTCCAAGTTTTAAAACTAAGTCTTATTTTTGGAAAAAAATATGTCTTCCTGTCTTTTCCAGTTCCCATATAGACACTATAGACCATAAAATATGGTCTATATTTCTCTGAAACGAGAAAATAAAATCACTAAGAATTAATGGAAATAAGTCCTATCTAGAGAACCTAGTACAATAGCAATAGGTACAAATTAAGCACATTATATCATAGACCCAGTAAGTAGATAAAGGATTGCCTCAAACGAGTATTTCGATTTGTAGCAATTTCCTTAATGGACTTATCATTCCTAGTCTATCTCAAACTATAGAGTATGCTGATGACACAGCCATTCTTCTACGTGTTGATTGCTTTGAAAGTATAACTACAGAGTATGTTGATGACACAACCATCCATCTACATGTTGAATACTTTGAAAATATAACTAAAAACTGTAATGAAATAACACATCAAATATAATTGGTGCACGAATAATTTCTTGATACATTTAATTTCAAAAGCTCTTCTAATAATGTTCTCTGGGCAAAATGCCAACAAACAAAGTGTTAACAAATTAAGTTAAAAAAAACTCTATTTTAGAAATGATCCACACTTCAAAATATGTTTTCATAATTTCAGATTGCACGCTAGATGCAAATCACACTGAACCAAAAAGTGTTGTTTTCAGATATGTGGTATTAAATAATAATTCTGAAATAATTGAAATAAATGAAATTTGTATTTCCTTTTATACAATATCGCAATCGACTGGAGAATTTTTATGTAAATTTGAATTTGATTTGCTACAGAGTTTACCCTTAAATTTTCATGACATGTGTAGCCATAGATAAAACAATGGGACACACTCGGCACATAGCCATTAACTTAGTCGTAAATGACGCAGCAAAAATGTCGCATGAAACAATCAACTTTTTTAGTATTTTTCAAGAATTATATGTCTTCTTTTCGGCTTCTTCAAAAATAAGAAATGTTATAAGAAACCATTTACCTGGAGTCAATCTAAAGCCATTAAGTGACTAGATGGTTAAGTAGAATTGATGCAAATAAACCTTTAACTTCATTTTGATGCGATATCTAATGCCCTTTCAGAAATTGCAGAAAATCTAGTTATATATCTAGTTCTATTATAAATTAGTATGACGTTTTGCTGCAGATATAGCCTTAAACTTGGATTTAGAAACTAGCTTTCCACCGATTCGAAATACTTGCAAGGGGATTAAACCAAAACTTGTTTAGTACGAATATGCCGATGAATCAGTTGCAGGTAAAACAATATACTACTATACAGAGAGGAGAGCGCATAAAATATTAACAGCTGGTTTTATTTTTTTCCCCTGTATAAATTTTCGAAAAACGCTTCAACAGGTCAAAATGTTTTTTTTTTCAAAAAAAATATTTTGAGACCATTTTCAATTTTCTTTCTATCTCTTTTTTGAAGTTATGACGTCAGAGCCATTTTTTTAAATGACAACCTATAATTTTTATTATTGATATTGATAGTACTTTTTATTATGTTTACAACAACATGACATTTTCAATATGTAACATTTGAAAAAAATTGAGAAAAAGTGCGTTAAAGTAAAACTATTAAATTATTATTTCAATGAGCAGAATGCATCTAGTTATCATTCAAAACAACGTCAGTTAAAACAATTAGGAAAACATGCTTGGATTTTAAATATTGGAATAAAACAAAATTGATCAACCTGAAAAACATTCTTATCAAAATATCATCAATTACAAAAATAAGAACAGAAAAACCAAAAGAAATTTGTATCGAGAAAATATACTAATTACTTGTTTTAAGATAAGTTTTAAAATAGTATGAAGTCACAAAAATTATTAATATAACGAAAAAATATTGGTTAGGGAAAAAATCAAGTTAGATTGTTGACAATTTTGTTCTTGACAGTGTGCCAATCGATGTCGAAAGGTCGCACTGACATAGTGGAGAACTTTCCTAATTTTGTTTTAACTGACGTTTTTTTGAATGTTTTTTTAAACTAGATGCATTCTGCACATTGAAATAATAATTTAATAGTTTTACTTTAACGCACTTTTTCTCATTTTTTTTTCAAATGTTACATAGGTATTGAAAAAGTCATGTTGTTGAAAACATAATAAAAAGTATCAAAATCAATAATAAAAAATATAGGTTGTCATTTAAAAAAATGGCTCTGACGTCATAACTTCAAAACGGAGAGTGATGGAAAAATGAAAATGGTTTCAAAATATTTGTTTGAAAAAGAATCATTTTGACCTGTTGAAACATTTTTTCAAAAATTTATACAGGGGAAATATAAACCCAGGTCTTAATACTTTATGCGCTCTCTGTATATTTGTTAATAGCATAATTGTCCTAACTCTGACTTCCTTGAAAAACAGATGTGGGTTAATGTTGAGATTTAAAATATTTTTGGATTTATGAGTGATATTTTCAATTTGATTGAGAAGGATCTTTTCAAGCAATGCATAGATTTACATCTAAAATTAACGGACGAAACAAGAAAGAAATTGGACATTGATGGTAACGATTTATTTATTCATTTAATGAAATTAAAGCGCTTAATATTTTTTCTTTGTCAAAATGCCTATGATATCTTGCAATATATATTTGAAAACAATTCGCAGTCCGGCGGGAAAAGGGGTATAAGTGCCTTTTGACAGTTGAAAGTTTTGCAATACATATTAGGCATTTAAGTAACATAAACAGGTGTATATCATATATTTCAATAATTTTACTCCTTTTCCCGCCAGACCCCAACTTTTAATTTCTTTAAGAATTCTTCTTACACTGCCAGTGCCAATGGCATCAAGTGAACTTTTCCCAACTTTTAATTTTTTTAACAATATCTTTAAGAATTCTTCTTACACTGCCAGTGCCAATGGCATCAAGTGAACTTTTCCCAACTTTTAATTTCTTTAACAATTTCTTTAAGAATTCTTCTTACACTGCCAGTGCCAATGGCATCAAGTGAACGTTCTTTTTCCAAACTTTTCAAAATTCCAACCATGTTGCAAGAAAGGTTATCAGGATTAGCCGTATTAGCTATAGAATATGAAGTTTTGGACCATCAATATAGAGACTGTTCGAAAAGATTTTGCTGCATTATAAAGTTCAATATCTATAACTACTTATACAGGGTGTTACGGAAGTCCACCGAAATCTGTCTAGGGTCGAATCAGGGCGCAAAATGAAGTCGAATATTCCTTTGTCACTTTTGAACTGGAACTTATTTTTGGAACTGCTGAATAGATCTGGATAATGGCTTGTTTTTTGAAATATAGCATGTCACTTGCACACGAACGTTTGAAATTTTACTCTTTTGGTATGAGGAATGTTGGCAATGCAATTGCTGTAGTCCGGCGTTATAGCAACAAAAAATTATCTCGATCCATTTTTTCACATCATTTCTCGCATGTTAGACTAAAAACCGTGCTTTATCAACGTTAAATTTTACCAGTCTTAAATATTTTTAGCACCAATTTAACATTCTCACCTCTATATTCATTCACATCTAGAAATTTTTCGGTCGACTTCCCAAACACACTATGTAAATGGTGTTTTTTTTTTAAATATGGAACCAATGGTACTTACATTTGAATACATTTCGTTAAATATCTCCATTATTTACCAACTGATTTTGAAAAACTTTTTTTAAATTTTATTGAACATAGAAAAAGCTACCGAGTAAGGTTCCAGAAAGGTACTTTGTTATTTGAATTTTTAAAGTTGAGGTTGCTGGCGCTTAGGAGTTGAGAGCTGGAGGGTTGAAAATAACACCTCTAAAAGACAATTTATAAATAAAAATCTACCTGAACCGACCTAGTCTGAACATATATTTTCAAATGTTTTTCTCGACGATTTTAATGATTTATTTCGTTACTTTCGAAACTCTTTCTATATTGGAATTAGTACTTGCGTAACGACGCGAGACTATAATATATACACTATGTTTTCCCCCCTTAACGTGAGTGTGACTGCAATTGCATGTTTACAACTATTGGAAATTTATATCCGAATCACAGTAGTGCGTGACTGTTATTAAGAAACGCAATGCAGGTGAGAACTTAATTAAGAAGCTATGTTTATGCAGACAAATTTATAATATTGCATTCTTCAAAACCACCATTACAACTCATCGCTATGTTGGAAAAAATAAAACGGGCTTTTACACCATCTGAAAACCAATTTAACATGCTGTGTAATACATAGAGTAGGCTTAAGTCAATTTAGTTTATTTAATGTAAAAAGAAAATGAGTAAGGAAGAAAATGTGGAAATTATATTATTGGTGATGAATAATTACCTCATTGTTTTTGCTGAATTAGAAATATAATCTAATTCGTCTTTCTGTACTCACGTGTGCGACAATATCCAATCAAAATAACATTAGACTTATAACTTCTCATGGATAGTTATCACTTATATGTTGACGTTGACGTTTGATAGTGCTAATATTTAAATAAAATTATTAAAATGTCTGTTGACATTATCAGTTTTCTAACCAAATAACCCTCGTTCATTGATAACTTATACTTGTATAACAACTTCCTCAAGCACATTGCTTAAGGCCCGAAGGCGGAGGCCTGTTGCCAAGCAATATGCTTTCGGCAACTGATAATGATAAAATTATTTCGTAGTTATCAATGCCCTTGGGTTATTACTAATGATAACTAAGGCTTGGCAAATATGCACTAAAAATCGAAATATGCATGCATATATAAAAAAGCTAATATATGCGCAAGATATGCAGTAATACCTGAAGTGTGCAATAAAATCAGGAAATATGCAAAACATAGTTACAATTTAAATCTATTTAGTAAGTACTACGTAGTATGTAAGTACAAAATAAAATCATAATAATATCTATATTTATCTACTCATACGATGGTGCTTTTGAATAGTTTCAATCAAAACACTATGTCATTTTTAAGTTTGGTCACAGGTGCGAATTTTAACATACAAATTTCTAATTTTATTATTTTATTTTAATCTTCTTTTATGTTTATAAATTTCAAAATCGTTATTTTTTTGTTGATTAATTCCGAAAATTTCTTTTTTTTCTCCTATGCTATTATCCGCACATAATAGTATATTCTTCAACGAGCATATAATGATGGCTATTAATCACGAGAACGACGTTTACGGAGCGAGCCTTCGAGTGGGTGGAATAAATCGTTCGAGTGATTGATAGCCATTATTCGTGAGTAGTATACGATACCCAATCAAAATACTCTTAAAGTAAATGCAAACGATATTGATGTTTCGACGTTTCAATTTAATTGATGGCACATTGCGGACTTCTCGACAATTTTTTTAAAAAACGAGTCACACATATAGCAGATTAAGATATATAGACGGTTAGCAATTGCTGCCATGGAAGTTTCACGGTGGCATAGCCGTCTAAACAGGCGGACTGCATGCGATATATTGCTCGAGTCCCTGGTTTAAATAACGTAATGCAAAATTTTTAATTCTTTTAAAATTAGTTTAAGTCCAAATGACATTTCAGTATTGAATAATGATTTTTATCTACGACTAATTTATAATGTAAGTTTTATACTAGAGGTTTTTGTAGTAGAATCCTAGTCATTTTTCCCTTAGCGAATAATGACTAGGGATTAATAGTCATTAATCCCTCTTACAGCGCAATTACAAAATTTCTTAAATAAAATAATACCATGGAAATGAAATACTCAAACTCAAAAGTGACACTGTCAAACGCGTAGTGTTTGTATATTTGTATTGAGATGGATGAAAATAATGAGTTTTTTACCTGTTCACCTCAAGAAATTTTACATCAGCAGCATCTACCTTGATAATACCAATTCCACGAGTGGGGGGATATTGGTTTTATGTGAAAAGTGACATCATTTCTGGCATGGACTAGAGCAGAAGGCTTCATCTATGACGCTCATTCGAACAAAATTGATGAGCCGAAGAAAATTCTTAGAGAAGCAAAGTCATGAATGAGACGCTCTTTCGAGCATGGCCAATAGCAGAAGGCTTTATTTATGACGCTCTTTCGAACAAAATAGATGTGTTGAAGAAAATTTTTAGAGAAGCTAATATTAATTTATGTGAAAATATTGAAATTATTGAGATTTCAGTTTTATGGGAAAAGTGACATCTTATCTGGAATGGACAATAGCATCATTCATGACGCTCAATCGAACAAAATAGATGTGTCGAATAACATTTTTACATTAATTTATGTGAAAATATGGAAATTAACTATGACACACCGCAAACTCATGTCGATATTAACTATCCTATAGTAATGTTCCTGCTCGGTTAAATTTCAGCAGGCTTACAAATTGTACCATAAATATTTATCCAACGTGTAGTTGTAATGTGAAGATAAATCATCAATGCTTAAATATAATAATTATTTTGCTATTCTTCTTTTCTTCTTCTAATAATTAATAATAACTGATAATATGGATACATTACTAACGTATATATAATGTTAATTAAAATTTGGCATTATCGTGTCATTGGCGAGAGTGGAAAAACAAGTTTAGCACACGTGAACAAAGTGCTTTTATCTCTCGTCTGATTGGAGCCCTCCCTTTAGCTTGGTTACCCAACTTTCAGGCTAGTGATTAAAAAATACCTTTGCTCATTTATCAAAATATCTAAAAAGACATTTTGAAATGTGAAAAATGTAAAAAGTTTGAAAGTTAATTTTTATTTCAGAAGTTAAAACCGATTGGTATATAATATATCTACAAAAGATGTTCCACATTAAACGGGGAAGTCAAAAACATATAGGGTGTTACATTTAATAAACAAAAGTGATGACTTCATAGCATTCCTTGGCGTAATATAAGGTTGAAAATATTTCATTTGAGGAGAATAGAATCAATTCAATGTTTGGAAGATTTTTAATTTATTATATTTTATCGGGAACCTCTTAAACTTTTAACAGGCGGTTTCCGTGAGATACTCTGTACACAGGGTGTCTCTAAATTATGTGCATGGCTTAACCACAGATTACTGGGATTAAAAGAAGACGATTTAACAAAACTTATCTATATACAAATGCGTTTGGTTTGGCCAGTATTCAGCTATAAAGTTAATTTAAAAATAACAAAATTTGCTTATAAAAAGTGAACGATTACATTGATTTGGATGTTATTTGGCATGACACTTTATACGGATGTAACTCATATTTTGACATAATATTGTTATTATCAGTAGACCGGTTGTGAATAAAACAAGTGAGGCCCAATATTAATACATTCATATTTTTTAATGACAAAGCAAATAAATTTAAAAAAAATCTAATCGGATACAGAAATTCATTTTTAAAGTTTTTTTGTATCTTTATATGTTTTGATATCTGTTATAGTTTCGACACAAAAAAAAATATGAGTGACTGTGCTACACTCGTTTGGAAACAAATCATCAGTGAACAGAATTTTCTGGTTAAAAAGTATATGTTCAGCTCTTTTTCCTGAATAAATCGGCAAAGCGCAAAACGTAGGTCATAATCAGCTGGTAAAAGCTCTTGCACTATTTGGATATGGTATGGATGAAGCAATTGCTATAATTTCCAAATTTTCTTCCTCGTTATTAGGAAACATCCAACTCCATTTACAATAAACCCTACGTAACCTTCAACAAATGGCGTCTTCGAAAGAACACAAAATCATTCTCCGAAAATGTTCTACTAGCCTATTTAGTCGATGATAAAGTAGAGTATACTACTCGCAATAATGGCTATTATTATTGACTCGTGGTATAAACTACTATTAATTACTGCTGGTAGTAATTAATAGATATTATTATAATGGAGGAAACATTGAAAATTGAATTGTTCTTAGAAAGGCTCACAGCACCATGTCCGTATTCTGTTATTTAAGTAAAACCCTCATAGTTCCCCTATTAGATTTCGTTAGTACAGTTTTTTCTAGTGTTGATGATTGCTTTGCGATACATTTACCTCAAATGTTTTTGTGAAATAGATGAGATGGTACCTGCTCGTAACGAATTTTGAGCTGCCTCAAATAAGAGAACTATAATAATCATTTCTGGAAAATGGATAAATAGTTTCTGAAAACTCAGAGATTTGAATAAATGAATTAAATGAACTATTAACAAACAAAAATAAAATCGTATATAAACATTCGAAATATGCAGCGATATGCTCGAATTCAACAAAATATGCATTATTAATGAAAATTTTACACGATATGCAAAATAAAATTAGGTATTTTATTAATAAAATTATATGTATGTATAAGACATTGTTTTATTTTTTGTCATAAAAAGTTTGCTAATCGTAAAATTGCCTAATCAAAATTATGTTCATGTTGCTTAGGATTTCGTTTGATCTTCATCTTGATTATATAATAGCAGTTTAATAGAAGAAAAATTTCTTGCAAAAATCGAAAACAAAAACGTTCCATCTGTTAATTAAAGCTGGGAAATACTGTATATGATATAGAAAAATTATATTAAGACGGAAGTTTTATAATTTAAATATTTACAAATAAGTATAGTTCCCAACTGGTATTGTTTTGTGCGAGTGTGTGTATTGAGTTAGTGACTGTTACTCCAGAAATTATGAGGAACATGAATAATGAGATCGCAATGCTATACTGCAGTTATTGATAATAAATAATTGTGTTTATTTCTCACGGAGAATCTGCAATTACAAAATTTAAAAAAACAATATTCGGCATGTTATTCGACAATAGATATTATACATAGATCTATACTGGGCTACTGTAAGTGAATGTAAAAATTGAGAAATACCAAATACAGGTTTCATGTATTCAGTATACATTAAGGGTGAATGAATTCTATAAGTAAAACACAAATTTCTTGTCCACATATTCTTTATCGATTAAGTCAAATTACCATATTAAATAATTACGGCTTTTATGCCAACATGTCATTATCTGTAATTACAGTGATAACATCAAGCAATATTACACAGTCATCACCTACAAATACGTAGGTACCTATATGTGTATTCTAGGGTGTAATAAAATAATTAAATGATTTATCAATGTCACATTACCTTGTAAACTGTGAATTAATTTAAATTATATATATTTTAACATATCTGATGCCTCAATTATAGCCCTATAAGAATTATTAAATATTTATTTTCAGGACATCGTAGTTATGTTAATTATCCGTATAACTTCATTATAATATTTTGCAATAAACCAAAATTTGATAGATGATTAACATTACCTGCCATTGTGTATTTGCATTTATATAACATAAAAAAACGTAATTATAGCAACGTAATATTTCAGGTGCACAACCATAGATATTATTGATTTATTATCTATAATGGAAATCAACAAGTTTTTCTTATAATAAAGTCAATACAATTTATAATTGAATATATTAGCTACAAACAATGGTGTTTCGAGGTCAATTTTTTTAGTTGATAGACAATTATTAATAATAAAGGCACTTGTAGATGGCTCATATAAAGTTGCTTACAGTATTGCCCTGATAGCTATCTTCTTTTGCGAAGCGGAATTATGTTTCTACAGATTTCGCTCTACTATATTTTACAGTATGTAGCCAGATTAAATGTAATCATTATTTCATAAATTATGTTACCAAATTAGAATTAAATGCCACACATGCACATGTATGCATGTGTGCATTTAATTACCTGGATGTATGAATTAATAAATTAATTAATAAATACGGAAATTATGACCATTTATTTTCCAGGATATAAATGTAATTACTTTCTGTTAAATACTGATTGGTTCATAATTACAGAGTTGGGTGTTATCTTCGATCCGCACTGTAAAGCTGTGGAAGAGTCGCACATTGAAGAGCGCTCCTGGCGACTCCGTCGAATTGCAGGGAATGCTGTCCTCTAACGTTGCGGTGCCGAAGTCAGAGGGCCCCAAACCGGATGCTGGTGTCTGTTTGATGACCGAAAGCCCCTTCCGAATACTTAGGGTGAGTTGACCTTCAAAGCTTTGACCTTAGTATGTATATGACCTTAGTATATTATCAACTCAAACAGTAAGTTTTTCTATAAACTGATGAAAGCTCTAAATTCAAACGAATAGGATGATTGACCAATATTTACACTAAGTTAGTATTGGAGAAAAGTTTTCCCATCAAGTTTTTCATAATTTAGTTCTATAACATTTGAATTTCAAAATTGAATCAAAATATATTGATGTTGTAATGACAATATTTAAAAGAATAGTTTTCTCATAAAATAATACGCCATAATAATAATAATTATTTACGATATTGGGATATAGACATCATAAAAGCACGCGACGTATCGTAAAGTAACGTAACGTATTAGAATCGACCCACATGTCTGTAAGACCGAGTTGGGGTAATCACATACTGCGTTAATAATGCAGTATCCCACGACCATCGTAAAAAGTTTTATGCATCTCTGTTAAAATTGCCGTAACATATGTTATCCTCTTAGCATTGCACAATTTGCCATAATTGATTAAATTTAAAATATTGATTTTATCATTAGATGTTTAGGACTATGAAGTAGCTTATGAACTGTAGAAAAAAGTAAATATAAAATTATTGTAGAAATAAATAAAGAAATAGTAAATTACAAAACTTCATTCGATACACTTGAAAATATTTTCAAGGCCAAACGTCAGCTCTGAGCAATTTATTATATGATTCACGTCGAATTATTATTAGTTCTCACAAATATTAATATATGAAACTGTGGACAAACACGATCAAATTTCATTTGTGATGTCAATCGATATCAATACTCACCATGTCACATCCATTGAGTTGTCTGCAGTTATCAATAACGTAATTATTAGTCAGTATTGAGAAATTTCTAGATGCTATACGAGTAGACCTAATGTTAATTTAAAATGTGTGTATACTTTTAGTCGCATAACAACAACTATGCAATAAATGTTATTAGCTTGTTGTAAGGACCATATTAACTCACTATTATTATTTGTTAGTACACATAAAGCGCAATACTTTGTTGCATTCCTATCTCTATGTACGAAGCATATCAAATATAATTTGTGCATGTGCAATGCATATGTGTTTCTTAAATGTACAAATAATAATGGTCGGTGAGTCACGTCCACGGTCCTGATCTTAATATTATAACTAACGTTTTTCCTGAGAGATATTTATTATCTTGAAACTAATTATTATAAAACGCATATATTTACTGCAATGCTTCCGCTTACGTTTTTATAATATTAAATTTCCATCCAAATATTTTGAATGAAATTAATAATACTCATAGTTCAATTGCCCTCGTAGAACCTAATCAATTAGCGGTTCATATCCCACATGCACAATTATAATGATTAATTGGTTTTTGTTGCATGCAAGAAATTGCAGTAATTTATGCTAGTATTCGTTACAATAATCAACGCAACGTTGGACTAAAGTACATGCATGACATCAGTAGCAATTGCCGTATTACAGAATCAATAATAATTAAATTAATTCTGTGAAAGAAGAACGTTCATTCATTTTTACTTTAATAATAACCCCATTAGAGACGTTTGTAAAACATCGCTTGAAATGAAATCATAGCATGTAATCATCTTTTCAACTTAATCAAAGATTGGGGCCAGCTACAATGTTGATATATACAGGGTGTCCCGTGATATACCTGCCATACGTAAAGGGTGTAATTCTGAAGTCATTATAAATCAAAAATGTCTTATGAATCAAAAAATCAGTATTTTGCAGAAAAAAATCATGTGACTGCAATGAGAATTAAGAGCTCGTTTGCTCTGAGAGCAAACGTCATAAGTCAAAAATTACTGACATTTTCTAAGTGCGTCAGAATATGGGGAATAAATAACAAAAATCGATCTCTACGAGGATTTTTTTATTTTTTGAACTATCTCAACAGGAGCGCCTTGATTCCATATTTTAAAAAGACCCTGTATAGTATTCAGTATATTCAATGATTATGACCGTACTCATTACTAACTTGAGTAGGTATTACGTGTTCCAAAAATTTGCGATAATAACTAAAAACTTAATTTTGTGCTTCAAAATTAACTAAATAACTTGTATATATTTTGTTCACCATGATAATACAATTCGGAAAAATTGCAACTAGGATCGTTATTAGGAAAATCTTTATTAACTTGATGACTGGGAAATTTTTCAATTTGACTTGGACATGACTGTCTCCATACTATTGCTAATTTTAATATTTATATCTTTTAGTCATTTTAAGTAAAAAATATCTTATGAATAAAAAAATCAGTACCAAAAACTTCTTAATTACAGAAATACAAGCAGTTTTAATTTTTAAATTAAATTTTCTGTTAAAAACTTCACTTTTTAAAGGAAATGGTAAGTATTTTTGCAGAAAAAAATTATGTGACTGTAATGAGAATTAAGAGCTCTTCATACGGCATAAGTCAAAAATTACTGACGTGATTAGTTTTCTAAGTGCGTCAGAAAATGGGGAATAAATAACAAAAATCGACCTCTACGAGGAGTTTTTATTTTTTGAACTATCTGGACAGGAGCGCTCTGATTCCATATTTGAAAAAATACCGTGTATAACTCCAGTGTTACCAATGATCGTAACCGTCTCACTACTAACTTAAGTAGGTATTACATGCTCAAAAAATTTGGAATTATAACTAAAAATATAATTTCGTGCTTCAAAATAGACTAAATAACTTGTTTTTTTTTTCACCATAATAATAAGATTTAGAAAACTAACGACTAGAATCTTCATTAGGAAAATCTTCATTAACTTGATGACTGGGAAAATTTTCAACTTGACTTGGACATAACTGTCACCACACTATTGCAAATTTTAATATTTATATCTTTTGGTCATTTTAAGTAAAAAATATCTTATGAATAAAAAAAGCAGTATCAAAAACTTCTTAATTACAGAAATACAAGCAGTTTTAATTTTTAAATTAAATTTACTATTAAAAACTTCACTTTTTAAAGGAAATGGTAAGTATTTTTGCAGAAAAAAAATTATGTGACTGTAATGAGAATTAAGAGCTCTACACACGTCATAAGTCAAAAATTACCAACGTGATAAGTTTTCTAAGTGCGTCAGAAAATGGGGAATAAATAACAAAAATCGACCTCTACGAGGATTTTTTTTTTTTTTTTCCAACTAGTTCGACAGAAGCGTTTTGTTTCCGTATTAAAAAAGACTCTGTATACTATTCAGTATATCAATGATTATAACCGTACTCATTACTAACTTGAGTAGGTATTACATGTTCCAAAAATTTCGCGATAATAACTAAAAACTTCATTTCTTGCTTCAAAATAAACTAAATAACTTGTTTTTTTTTTCACCATAATAATAAGATTTCGAAAACTTACGACTAGAATCGTCATTAGGAAAATCTTCATTAACTTGATGACAGGGAAAATTTTCAACTTGACTTGGACATGACTGTCACCACACTATTGCTAATTTTAATATTTATATCTTTTGGTCATTTTAAGTAAAAAATATCTTATGAATAAAAAAAAATCAGTATCAAAAACTTCTTAATTACAGAAATACAAGCAGTTTTAATTTTTAAATTAAATTTACTATTAAAAACTTCACTTTTTAAAGGAAATGATAAGTATTTTTGCAGAAAAATATTATGTGACTGTAATGTGAATTAAGAGCTCTACAAACATCATAAGTCAAAAATTACTGACGTGATAAGTTTTCTAAGTGTGTCAGAAAATAGGGAATAAATAACAAAAATCGACCTCTACGAGGATTTTTTTAGTTTTTAACTATCTGGACAGGAGCGCTTTGATTCCATATATAAAAAGACCCTATATAACTCCAGTATTATCAATGATTATAACCGTACTCCTTACTAAATTGAGTAGGTATTACATGCTCAAAAAATTTGCAATTATAACTAAAAACTTAATTTCGTGCTTCAAAATAAACTAAATTACTTGTATATATTTTTTTTCACCATAATAATACAATTCGGAAAAATTGCGACTAGGATCGTCATTAGAAAAATCTTCATTAACTTGATGACTGGAAAATTTTTCAACTTGACTTGGACATGACTGTCACCACACTATTGCTAATTTTAATATTTATATCTTTTGGTCATTTTAAGTAAAAAATATCTTATGAATAAAAAAAAGCAGTATCAAAATCTTCTTAATTACAGAAATACAAGCAGTTTTATGTTTTAAATTAAATTGACATGACTGTCACCACACTATTGCTAATTTTAATGTTTATATCTTTTGATCATTTTAAGTAAAAAATGTGTTATGAAAAAAAAAAGCATCAAAAACTTCTTAATTTCAGAAATACAAGCATTTTAGTTTTTAAATTAAATTTCCTATTTAAAACTCCACTTTTAAAAGGAATTGATAAGAATTTTTGCAAAAAAAAATATGTGAGAGTAATGAGAATTAAGAGCTCTACAAACGTCATAAGTCAAAAATTACTGACGTGATAAGTTTTCTAAGTGCGTCAGAAAATGGGGAATAATTAACAAATATCGACCTCTACGAGGATTTTTTTTATTTTTTGAACTATCTGGACAGGAGCGCTTTGATTCGATATTTAAAGAAAGACCGTGTATAACTCCAGTGTTGCCAATGATCATAACAGTCTTATTACAAACTTAAGTTGGTATTACATGCTCAAAAAATTTGCAATTATAACTAAAAACTTAATTTCGTGCTTCAAAATAAACTAAATAACTTGAATATTTTTCTCATCATAATAATAAGATTCAGAAAACTTACGACTAGAATCGATATAATAAAAATCTTCATTAACTTTATGACTAAAAATTTTCAACTTGACTTGGACATGACAGTCACCACACTATCGATAATTTTAATGTTTATATCTTTTGGACAGGTGATTGGATTATTAATACTCTAATTTTAAATTGAAGTTTCAATTTGTCACTCTTAAAATCTCTTTTTTTTTTTACTCTCAACTTTGGATGTTCAGCTAAATGGTCAGCTATGACCATACATGGTCTATTGAAGTAGATATGTTCGCAGTGTTTGCTGTTGGTGTAGGAAATTTGTGTAGTAACTTGGCCAACCTATGTTCGATCTCTTCTCGTTGTATTCATCCTTTTTTTGTTTTCAGCTCCAGATAACTTCTTTGACTTTTTTTCGGCATCTATATGTTAGGGGGTTTTAATACCCAGAATACCCATCATTTTTTATTCATATGTTCATACTTGCATAGTTTATTCTATAAATTCCAGAAATTTACTTGCACTCCTTACCGGAAACACACGTCGGATGACAAAAATTTGTCATCTGAGAACGTGAGTGTCTGAGGATTTTTTTTTCAAATATTTTTATTTTCCGAAATAATTAACACATCAATTACAAACATACGCATACAAATAACAGTTTTTAGTATACTAAGGCCCGTATTTGACCTTGAGTACGACTCTAGTCATATATTTGATTGCGCTTTGTGCATAAACGCTTATAAAAAATTTGCAACCTAATATACGACTTGAGTCGTACTCATGCTCAAGTACGGACTATAGATACGGACATAGAAGCCCAAGTAAATTGTAAAATTCAATTCTTACATACTAAAGAGTTTGAGGTGATATTAATCTAATCTCATGTCGAATTCTTTGCTTCAGATCTCCTAAATCGGTTAAAGGTCAGATGAAATGGCCGTGTAGGTATCCTGATTTAACGCCATTAGACATCTTTCTATGAGGGTTAAAAGTAAAGTGTATCAAATTCCACCCAATATTTAGAAGATCTCAAGTAAAAGTTGTGAAACGAAAAATATCACATTCCATTTCAAAAAATATCAATGACGTCATAATTCAAAAAAGACTGACGTCGTCATTTTTCTATGTGCATCAGAAAATGCGAAATAAATAACAAATATCGACCTGTTCAAGGATTTTTTATTTTTAGGGACAATCGCGCTTTGATTCCATATTTAAAAAAGACCCTGTATATTAAAAAAACATGAAATAAGTCCCGCGCACATCAAAAATGGATTCGACTCAACATTGACTAAGTATATGAAACGGAGAGAAAATATTGGAAATCTGTTGTAAAACGCTCCCTAGACCGTCTATTATTATTTTTCGAAAAAAGTTTTTGACAAAAGTTGGTAATTACTTATTTGCCACAATTTGATGATTTTAATTTTTTTCGACGCGATTCTTGTTGACCATGTCTCCATTTTTTTTGTTCTGTTTAAACGGCTTCCTAATTTTTTCTATTAATAATTTTAATAGCATTCTTTTTCTCTTCATGAATATCTATAAATACTATGAGGTTGCATAATACAAATTACTAAGAAAATCGCTTTTAATTCCTGACGACCAAAATATGAAAAATTAAAGTTATATCAACCAATACCAAGTAGGTATTGAAAATAATATTCTTGATGTAATAAATATTACATCTAGCCCGAAGAGTTAATATGTGAATAATTATAATAATATTTTTTATTTAACTTTCTACTGTTCTGTATGTACCTAAAGAATAATATTTTTAAATTAATATTGTTTAAATTTATATATTTTGTATCATGGAATAGAGCGCTAAAATTTAATTTGAACCAAGGTGCCTCTTACCCATGCCGCGGCCTAGACTGGGACACCCTGTATATTTATAGATATATATGTATGTATGTGTGTGTTTATACAGAGTAGGGCATATTGACCGAATGCCCAATTTCTGGGTAAACCATTTTCTTATTACTCTTGAAAGAAATGTTGGTAGTTTTTTTAAATTTTCTATTCAATGAAGTATTTTTATTCTACACCTAGTTTTTTTTTTCGAAATGCAGTTTTTTTTTAAATAAACGACCCTGTATATTTACCCTGTAACACTTTTGTGAAATGTGACAATTTTCCACAATTACAATGATTTGTGGGTTTTCAAATATTGAATATAATAATGTTATAAAGAGTATTTCTCCTGTAAATATTCGATCGTAAATAATATATCGCCTAAAATATGTTTCTACATTACATTAATTGGTTTATAAATTCTGAGTTTTTGTATAAAATATGTGCTTCTATTATTAATCATTTCGATGATTTAATAATTGATATTCAAATTTATAATTGTTGGAATTATTACGATTTATCGATTCTAACATATGCGAAAATGGAACTGTAGGTATAAACTAATTTTCTTCGTATGGTGGCGATTTTCTCTGGTGCACTAAAGCATGAAGGCGTCTGCCAACTCATGAAGTGATTAATCCTTCGGTGTAGGAGACTGAAAGGCAACTGTAGTTGCCAAAGAGACGCGACAGGATTCGGCGTAGAAGAAAACCTAGACGTAAACGCTCCTGGACCTAATGTACAATCTGTGAGTTGCTCAGTTCTGATCTTGTATTCGAAACTGCAAGACGTAATACCCAACCCGCAAATTCTGAGCAGTTAACAAAATACAGTCAACAATAAAGCTTAGTTTTGATTTGTGTATTGACAATAAAGTAATATTTGTAAGTGCAAACTTTTGGGCTCGTAATAATTAACGGGGACGTTTAATTACTTGCCGTAAACTTGTACCCTCATGTACTATTCTAGTCACGAAACATGTTCTCAAATATGCGATTGCGCGATAAAATAAATTTCTATTCTGAAAAGCACCATGGGGTAAAAGATTCAATTCGCATGGCCAGGCAGTGGACCAAAGTACTCAGCTTTCAGAACTTCACATCAAAGAAGTTATCGGCAGAAGAAGTTCTAGAGGTAATTATGGCAAATTCGTGCTTTAGTTAGGAACAATCGTAAGTAAGAAACTAGAAGTCGATTACCGTATCGAGTAAGTGGTAGACGCTAGGATCAACTTCGTCCACTTTATGTACCTCGTAAATTTGGGTTACTATTTTTTTTTTTTTTTAAATAATTAGGATAAAAATATCTGTAGTGCCAAACATAAAACAAACATACACAAACATAATGTGCAACCCATCATGTTTGTTTTTAATATAGTGAAATTAAGTTATTTGAAACATTTTTATGTCAGATTTATTTTATGTAGGTAAATCATTAACAGGGAAACTAAAAGCTATTTCTAATTACTTACTTACTCATTATAAATTAAGATATTATTAAAGTAGATATTTATGTACATACTCTTTGACAGAAAAAAATTAATGATAATAGATTATGAACTCTGTGGTTATATTATGTTATACAGGGTGTCCCTGGAGAAAGGAAACTCCTTAAGTATCTACGAATACATTTTTTTTTCACTAAATCACTGAACACGTCAGTTTTTAATTCAAGGGGGACAACTTTTGATAAGCAATTGTTAGCAATGTTCAGTTTTTGTAGCAATTTTTAAGGGATTATGAAACGAGTGATTTTCACGAATGCCATTATCCTGCATTATAAACGAATTTCATATATTTGCACTATTTTATCGTCGAACTAACGTTTTACCAAACAATTCACATTTAAAAATTATTGTAGTCCGTTCCAAGTGTCAAATTAGCGTATTTATTTCGTTGATAAGACGACTTTATGGCACAATAGTATCACTTTATATTACAATATCATCACTTTATGGTACAATATTGTCACTGTGCCATAAAGTGGCAGATTATTAATGATTCTGATATTCATAATCATAGAATTCTAATACCAGTTGACATTAAAATTAATAACGTCTAGACGTCTACTTTGTATTACTCTAAAAACATATGCTGATTATGTATATATTTTAGAGTAGTGAGTGGTAATGAGTTGTGTGTTTGCAAATTATTACGCTAACCTTTGCGTCCTAAATATCATTACTTTAATATTGAGGTCAAGGGCGAAACTTATGCAGTTTGTGACTAATTACACCCTGAACTTATAAACGATAATGAAGTAAATAAAACCATAATTATATTAGAAAATTGTTAAAATCATAAAATGTTTGCATTCTAAAATGAACAAAAATCATGGTTTTATTTCAGACGTCAAATTCTGTGATTATTGTTATTATCTTATAAAATTTTTAGAATATGATATTTTTAAATAATAATAATGCATATTTTTACTCTAATTCCACTTTTTATCTTCTGGTTTTTCTCTGGTTAATTTTTACATATTCGTTTCATCTATTTCTGTGTATTTTTATTCTACATCTAGTTTTTCTATGAAAAAAAAAAAAAAAGAAAAAAAAACATAGTTTCGAAGATCATTAAAAATATATCAACCTACGTCATATTTACCTCCTAATAAGGTTCTTATAACTTTATTCTGCTATTAAATAAATTTTATTTGTGCCTTTTTACCTTCTAATCAATTTTATTTATCTAAATAAGGAAATAGCTGATTTCAGTTGCTATTACATAAAAAAGTGTGTTTAGTTTAGGCCTCCTTAAAAGTTCCTTATAACTTAGTTAAGTTCCTTAACAGGAACTTTACTAGAAGGTGGATATCTCGGGCCTTAATATACACGCTGGACCCTTAATATTCACGGTGTAAGAGATTTTCTTGAGTTTAATACCAAGAAATGTTTTCAAAATACAGTAATTACATTAAGAATCTGATGTGGGAAATTGATTTCAACAGCAATTTTCTTGTGATCGATGAGTTTACGATTTTGAATTTATAAGTAATTGATTTCAGTAATCGGCATAAACTTTTAATAAAAAAAATTCCTTCACAAATTTCTCCAATAATTGTGCCATAATATTAATTTATTTCTTTCATGCTTATTTCAATACTTTAACTGCCTTTAATATGCAAAATAAAGACTTTACATACAAAACCACCCACCACGGCAAAGTTCTGTATGCAAAGTATCACATGAATACATGAATTTTGTCATTATTTCCCCGTATATACATATATGTCTAGGCAAGTCGCAATGCAAATATTCAGAGGCACTCGGTTAATAATTTACGTTATGATACCATTAATAAGTAATAATTAACATAATGTATTGAATCTTACACTTAACTCTTACACTTTATAAAGAAATGTTTACACAATGTATCAATTATTTTTAATTTTGTAGAACTATGTGGTGTATTGAGTTAATGCATCAATTCTAACTAAGATATTACACTTTCACGGGGGTCAAGTAACCCTCAGAGACTATTCTAGTGCAGAAGTTAAATATTTCAAAGGTGCACATTGAGTCTCCTCTGATTGGCATTTGAAATATTTTACTTGAAACAAAATAAATTCAGCTTTTGATAAAATCCACTACCATAGTTCAGAAGTAGGAGTCTAAATACTCACCAAGCCTAGAATAATACAGCTGTTTTCTTAACATTATCTTGATGTTATCATTTTCTCCCTTGCAAGTAATTTTAAAATATAAAATATAACTTTAATATATTCTCTTATAAATTTAATTCGAGTTACTAAAAATGTTTCTGGATTGATTATCTATCAAATGTTAACTAAATACGTAGTACTATAATAAGTACTGTACAAAGTTATACCCCAAGCAAGATTTTAAATGTAATCGGTATTTTATAAAAACATATTTTTTTTTGCATTCCATATAGGCTGCAGAAAGTGGAAATATTGAAACATTCAAAAGGCTGTATTTTGCTGACCCTACAAGGCTAGGCATCAAGGATGGTCGAGGACGTACAGCAGGTCATCAAGCAGCAGCAAAGAACAGGCTAGTTGTCCTTCAGTTCATCGTGGCACAGGGCGGTGGTAAGAGCATGCAGTATCAAATACTCGTTTAAAATATGTATTGTAAATGACATATTTTCTAATTAATTATTTTAATAATTTTTACTTTAATAATTAATATAAAGTGCATAGAACTGTATAAATTTGAATTTTTAAATATTGTATGTCTCAAGCAAGTAAAATACAAAATAATATTTTTCTACAAACATCAATAAAAGTTGAATTTTTAACACGGCGTACATGAATCAAAAATGGAATATTTTTCCACTTGTGTTAAAAGTAATCACATACTAGTGTTAAAAGTAAACTGACAGCCTTTTGTCAAAGTCACATATATTTTATTGAAATATTACAAGCATAATACATTGATAGAAATAATAACATCTTAAAATATTGGGTAGGCATCAGATTTAAGGTTGCCCTAAGTTTGCATCAATTTCTTTCTGCAACTCTTCATGCATAGTAATTACCGAGACTTTTTATTGTTTGACACATGTGTCATGCAAAACGTAACCTGATTTACTTACTTCATAAATTCCTCAACTGACATATGTGATTGAAAACTGATTGCAACCTTTTTAAAGAGCTTTGTGTAGCATTTAATGGTGTTTGTAGAAAAAATTGTGTATAATGCACGTATTAAAAGGATTTTATTTTTATTTTATTTTGTGAATGGGGAAGTTTGCGACATGAGCGAAGTGAATGGAGCAACTCCACGAACTTTTAACACTTATACCATAAATAACTATTTTTCTTTAACTTGTTCTTCTATCTCTAATACTACAATTGATAAATATTAGCAATTTCTGTCAAGTGAAAAAAACGTCTTGTGTGTAGTGAGGTTATAAAGTTTAGAAAATAATCATCAAAATTAGTACTATTGTTTTCGGCCAGAATTTCCAGACGTGCCTGTGGCAATGTTTGTCAAAACGGTTTTTAAGCATTGCTATGTAACTAGTTTTGTCGAATTATTGATGTGATCGATACAATTTTTTCAATGGCCACCATATTTTTGTTTCCATACTTTTTGAAGCTTTTTTATATTATCTATTCAACTTGTAACAAAAATATTCTTAGAAATATTTTCGCCGAAATTATTTCAATATATGTAGACATATTACAGAACATGCGAACTTTGTTCTTAACGTTAGGTCATAAAATATGCTGGCTACATTAATATTAACAATTAATTCTACTTCCGAATTCGAGTTTTCCTGTATCCAAATTATAAATATTTGATACAAGGAATTTAATTGATACCAAAACCTCCTACCTAGATTTTTTTTTTTTTTTCTAGAAATTCATTTATTGTAACATCGCTTTGGCTGTTTGATGCTATTGAATATCGATTTCTTTAATATTGCTTGATTATTTTCAACTAAATTAGTATGGGCTATATTAAAATAGGAGTTAAATAATAAAAACAAATCAAAAATAATAATGTATTGTACTGTACTATTGTATTGTAATCTAATTACAAAAATATAAATTACTCCTAATTAATATAATTAATGAACTAGTATCCATTTTTTGTTTCTGTTGTAATATTAGATTTAATATTTTATTTTAAACTTTAAATTTGCTTTTTAAAATGAACGACGGCAAAGTTGTAACATAAATACCAAATCATAATAAATGAATAAATGAATTAAAATAATATAAAAATGATGTGGGAGAATAGATTTTGTATACTCTCCCGTGTCAATTTTACAAGTTTGTAGCATGTGAAAGTCATCTTACCAAGTTAGTGTACTGTGTGTACTGTACGTAGTGTGATTTAAGTTACATTTACTAACGGTATTGCAATGTAAATAACTAAGATTAGATTCAAAAGTTTGAATATTATTCACTAAAATGCCGCTTTATAAAGTAGCAGTTCACATATTTCTCGTAAAGAATTGAATTTTCATACATTTCTTGCAGATTTGAATGTACAAGATAACGCAGGAAATACGCCGCTACACGTTGCAGTAGAAAATGACTCTCTCGATGCAGTTGACTATTTACTGGAAACGTAAGTGCAGAATCGATATTTGGCAAGATACTTTATAGTGTTCACAATATATCAAAACCAAAGTTCAAATAGACATTAAGAGTAATGAGTCTGCAATTCATAATCCAGCGCTGATTTGTGTGTTAGGGAGTGCATTTTGCAATTACAATCCTAATTGCCCGCTCCTAGGCACCTCCCTGGTTTCGCGTCTGGTTTAGACTCTGTTTTGTTCGACATAATTAGAGTTGTTTCATATCAATCATAAGTAAAGCTGCAATTCACTACTGCCTCTTATTCCTGATAATGCGTTCCAACCCAATGTCACATCCAAATTTCAGTCATTTATATTTGTTGTTATTTAATCTTAATTACTGAATTACTTCTTTATTTATACTGTTATCATTTTTATTAATTTGTAGTGCAGTTATTATTACATTTAGATGCAATTTTTATTATTTAACTAATGTCTGTTTCTAGTGGTGTACAAACTAATATACTTAATGAGAAGAAACAAGCCCCTATTCATTTGGTAACGGAACTTGATAAGATCGCTGTGCTCAAAGTGATGGGTAAGCATAAGGATAAGATAGACATTCAGCAAGGAGGTGAGCATGGTAGAACTGCATTGCATATAGCGGCAATCTATGACCAGGAGGAGTCAGCTAGAATATTGGTAAGTGAAAACTTCAGGTCCTTATCATTAATCAAGAGTTATCGGCCCTATCATTTGAATTTATTAAATTTTCTGATGGCGAATTTTGTGCAATTATATCTTAATTTTTATCCTTTATCTTCAAACCCTATTGAGTTTTGGTAACGAGAGAAATCCCATTTTCGGTGACATAATAGTTATGCAGTAAGAGAATAAACTAATAGACGTACTTTTTTTCGAAAGCAGCAAAGTTTCACCACACGACCCGAAGGGCAATTCCTACGAGGGGGAAAAAGTTGCTTTACTCACGAATTTAACACTATTTTTTTCTTCTATTAAATCTTATTTTGTAATAGTAGCATTAAAAGTATAATTGTGACTATTACTAATTTGAAGTGAAGAAGAAGTTACAATTACTATTAGTATTTGAGTTGGCAACGTTAAATGCATTGATATCTTATATGCTCGTACAGATTATATGCTCGCTAGCGCTCGCCTGTTACCTTTCTGTACTCGCCTGTAAATTTCTGTATAAAGGTCTTGCAATGTAAATAACTATTAGAAGCTAATGCCAGATTGACGGATTGTTCACTTCATGTTTACTGAACACCTTGACAACCAAAGCTACAATGAATGCATCATACCAAACATGTTCAAAATTTCAAATTTTCGGGCCCATTTATGGTATTAAAATGCACCAATAATACAAAAACAGCGTCAAGTATGGGTGGATATCTGGTCTTTCAAGCACTTGTTAACTCGCGCGTGCTTAAAAGACTTAAATATCCATTACACTTTAATATACTATTTTTTCAACAGATAAGAGAGTTTGATGCATCTCCAAGGAAGCCGTGCAATAACGGCTACTACCCCATCCACGAGGCGGCAAAAAATGCTTCCTCCAAGACCCTAGAGGTCTTCCTCCAATGGGGCGAATCCAGGGGGTGTTCTCGTGCAGAGATGATCTCTTTCTTCGACTCCGAGGGCAACGTGCCACTCCATTCGGCGGTCCACGGCGGCGACATCAAGGCTGTAGAGCTATGTCTTAAGTCCGGGGCGAAGATCTCCACACAACAGCACGACTTCTCCACCCCTGTACATCTAGCTTGTGCCCAAGGAGCTACAGAAATCGTTAAGCTGATGTTCAAAATGCAGCCTGAGGAGAAGTTGACGTGTTTGGCGTCGTGTGATGTACAGAAGATGACTCCTTTACACTGCGCTGCGATGTTTGATCACCCGGAAATTGTTGAACACCTGGTGCTCGAAGGTGGTGATATTAACTTGGTGGATAAGGAAAAGAGGTCGCCGCTGCTCTTGGCTGCTCTTCGCGGGGGGTGGAGGACAGTGCACACGCTGATTAGGCTAGGAGCAGACATCAACATAAAGGACGTAAATAGAAGAAATGTCCTCCACCTAGTGGTGATGAACGGTGGCAGGTTGGAACAATTCGCCGCTGAAGTAAGTAAGGTAATTGCTTTTAGATTCCGCTTCTTATCTTTATTTTAGTGTAAGTACGACCACATACATACTAATCAATCACCTATATAAGGAACTAATTAACATTATGAAATAGTGGGGTACAAGTTGTTTCCAGATTTGCAGAGACCGCCAAAGCAGTGAAAAGAATAAAGTCAGTATATAACACGTGTAGTTTACAAAGACACGTCAAGCACCACACAACACAGTATAATCAGGGTCAACTCTAGTAATTGATTACTATAAGGCACAGAGTTGCAGCCTACGATAAACTTAAATCGGTAATTAGTTTACTGTAATAGAGACTACAGTATCGGGTGCTAAGAAATTGCATTTATTCAATTTTGACTCCTACACCAATACACCTTTAACACCAATATTAATAACATGTGTTGCTAGCAAATCGACATTTCGCAGCCTCAAGATCTCACCTCTCTGATTGGCTGCGAAATGTCAATTTGTTAGCAACATATGTTACTAACATTGGATTACAACTATACAGATGATTGAGGAGCAGTTTTACATCGTGGGGCATCTTTGTTCCTGGTACAATTACCTAGGATACAATTGTTTCAACAAATTTATCCTAGGTAATTGAACCAGGAAGAATGGTGTTTTACGATTGTAAAACCGGCCCTTAAGCGGATGTTTAATGAAATTGCTAAATATATGTTTTTATTCCGCTAGCGCTCTAAACATTTCACTATTTGATTCGCTGTTTTAAAGTTAAGATACAATATTTACTTTCAATGTCAATATTCTCAGATGCCATCAGGCAGGTCTTAGCATAGAGTAGCAACTTCTTACCGACGCGACGACGGCGACAGTTTGACGGATCAATATTTTATACATTTCAATTCCCTCATTGAAAGAAATTGGGCTATGTCAAAAGGTAGCGATTACCACTTTGATTCGTCAAAACTTTCAAGTTTTGCGTCATTATAAACGGCAAGAATATTGTAAAAATCATGGAATCACCAGAAAGAACCTGGAATACAGAATTTGGGAAAATCGAATAAAAACTTGTATTACACACGCAGGTGAAAATAAGTATACGTTTAATTCGCGGACATTGATGGTAAAACTGCCCACTCATGATCGCCTCTTTTAACCACTTGTTTAATAAATAACTATTATTTATATAATGCATTTCACTATCTTGATTAGTTTATTATTGAATAGGTGCAAAAAGTCGCAAAGAAACTGACACATAGATAGATATAGAGACAGATAGACTAGCATAGAGAGGTTTGCAAAACAGGTAGACTTGCACTGACATTTATTGTGAAATATGTTTATTTTTTTTCCTAAAAAATTTCTTGGGGATGTCATCAAACATACTTTCTATGGCATCCAATAAAATTGAACCCCGATTAAAGTTAATCGGAGACTGTAAAAGCAGGCCTAAGTTTTATGTTTAAGTTGCTGTAGCACATAGAGAAATCACAAAAATCGCACACGTCGCGAGTTAAAGTCTTTATTTTCTCTGATTCCTATAGCACGTAACGCGGTTACGCGTTACGTGTGTTACGTAAGAATCCTAGGAGCAACGAACCAACGGACCTCACACAAACTCGCAAACCACTAAGTATTTAATGCATAATAAACCATTAGATTCACTGCAATCTACAGAAAATTACGTATTAACTTAAGTTATACATACATACTTATATCTAATCATGTTTCACCAATTGCCACAAATATTAATTGAAATATATACAAATTAAAATGTTATCGTTTTTAATTAGTATTTTTTTTTTTTGATTAATTTACTTTGCCTTGTTATACAGGGTGAGTTTTTTCGGATGTTTAGTATAGGGATCTCGGAAACTAGCGGAGATAGAGGAACGATTAAATGGGGAAAGAATTGCAGTTTTACGAGCTCAATTTCATGAGCTTTTTGTTTTTTCGAAATATTCCGAAAAAACTCACCCTGTATATAATATATTTTTACTAATACTTACTTTAGGCTTCGACTGCCAATATACTGTCTTGATAATAATAATAATTTATTTAAACATACCTTTATTGATAACACTGGTCGACAAATGTTTACGAATATATCTGTGATGGGTGGGAAAAACAGTATAAGTCGAAAATTTGGGAAAATGAGTTTAAATCAATTTATATTTCAGAAAGTGATGCTGTACATTGTGTTTGAAATAGTATATGTCACATTATTCAGTTAAGGCTTTTAAATAGGTTGTCAGTTTTAGTACAACTTTAAATGCTACGATTATTGGAGGGAAAAAAGGTATAAGTCGACGCTTCCTTAAAATGCTAATTCTTGACTTATACTGTTTTTCCCACCCATCACAGATATTGTCTCTTCAATTTAAATGAATTTTATTGAAAGTAATTACTATACATGTGTACGATGTGCAAAACATTTTTGTGTTAGAAGTAATTTTTTTTTAGATTTTTTGCATAGTTTTTCACTATTTACTTACAAAAACACGTTATCAGTTAAAGACAAGTTAGAGAAGTTATACTGGTCAAAGTGAAATTTGAACCCAGTATTGCCATAAAAAAATCATCGGAATCGGTCTTGCATTTCGAAAAATATTAAGTTATACATTTTGAAATAAATTAAATATCACAAAAACCTGACGTGCTAGAAACATTTTTTGACGTTTCTGAAATCCGCGCAATATTTTCTATCGTAATCGGCTATTTAAGTCTAAGGGACAAAAATTGTGTTGACCAGTGTAATTAGTCAACGCTTTAACCTAAAGTCTTGGGTGTGATTTTCTCTCAAGATGATATTAAAAGTGCCAAATTGGTCCCTAATCAGATTGTAACTTATTTTAAGAAATCGGTATGCATAAAAACACTCAAATCAAGTTTAACTAATACTGCGAAAGCACAAGTTTTACTCGCTATCAATAAAACTCAAATTTGAAACATAATTATTTCATTTTAATTTTCCAATAAAACAAGTTTGAACAAACTTTTTAATTTATCTTCTTTGTCTAAATGGCAGAATGCATTTTAACTGTAAAGTTATTTCTATTGTGTTATTAATCTTTATGTCTGTTTCAAATTAACGTATATTTTAGGCTCAATCTAAGATGAGTCTTCTGCAGCTGTTAAATGAAAAGGATATTACAGGATGCTCGCCTTTACACTATGCAAGTCGCGAAGGTCATATTCGTAGTCTGGAGAACCTGATTCGCTTAGGAGCATGTATTAATCTCAAGAACAATAATAATGAGAGTCCTCTACACTTCGCTGCTCGGTAAGAAGTTCCAACATTTAATGAAACATTATTTAATCCGTGATAGAATCTGTCTGATTGTTTCTATATTTAATTTATAGTCGCTGCCCTCCTTAGACAATTAAAATGATTTCGGTGAAGGCGCCGGGCTTAATTGTAGATTTGAATTAAAACGTTTTGTTGCAAAGTGTTTTATAATGAAAAACTTTATTAAGAAGTCTACTGTAATTACGTTTTATCCGTTCAAGGTATGGACGATATAATACTGTTCGTCAACTCCTAGACTCCGAAAAGGGTACCTTCATAATAAACGAGAGCGACGGTGAAGGTTTAACACCCTTGCATATTGCCTCTCAGCAAGGACACGCCAGAGTCGTCCAATTGTTACTTAATAGAGGCGCTTTGTTACACAGGGATCACAATGGCAGGAACCCTTTACATTTAGCCTCAATGAATGGATACACGCAGACTGTAGAGATGCTGCATTCTGTTCACTCACATCTCTTAGACCAAACCGATAAAGATGGAGTAAGAGATCATTAATTTATATAACTACTTATACATTTGAAACTCGATTAAAGGGTAGAAGCGTACCCGAGAATGAATGAGATGGGAGTAATTATTAAGAATGACAACATTGTCGAAAACATGAGAAATCACACTTACTTTAATTAAAAATGTTTATCTCACAGGATAACATATTCCTCCCATGTGTGTATACCACTAAAACTTAAAATAGGAAATATATTGACACTTCGTCGACTGAAAATTATTTTGAACTAAGCCAAAAAATATTAAATGTGTAGTATTTGGATTTGGTATAAAATAATTCTACACAGTAGTGCACTTTTGGATAGGGTTTGCTGTAATTCTTCAGTTTGGCCAATAACGATTTTAGGTAGATTTTTAGATATTAGGTAGTTCTACCAGCTGGATATGTGCATTTTAATGCATAAAGCACATTGAAGATATCAAGTCTCATAGTGTAAATGTGAACTTGGTTCAAAATAATTCTCGGGCGACGACTTATATATTAATTTATATTTATTTCACTAATAATTATGCCGCACTTGCAGAATACTGCGTTACATCTAGGTACAATGGAAAATAAACCAAATTCGATTGCATTACTTCTCTCTATGGGCTGCAAACTTCTGTATAATCATAAGGAGATGAGTGCGATGGATTACGCTATTTATTATAAGTTTCCTGAAGCTGCTCTTGCAATGGTCACACATGAAGATAGGTGAGTTATGCGACTTTCATGTAAAACATTTTTTTTAATTATATGCTGGAATGTGATAACGATGACAATATGATGTCAACATAAGGTCTGTCAGCGTCGGCATTATCATATAGAAATAGTTTTAATAGTATAGTATTAATTTGGAATGTTTAATTATTTGGATTTGAGATGTCATTATAGTAATATTATGATTTTGCTAAATTTTAGAATCAATCGATGATATTACTACTTTGGAGTATTTGTTATTATTCTATATTGCACATTTTTGAATCTGGAATATTTGGCATTCTCAATATTCAGAATACTTAAAGATGATACAGAATTTTAAAATTATTTCACGTAATATTTCGTGTGTGTATATTAACATTAGTTAGTTACTATTATGTAGGTTACTGCATATTAATAAAAGTTCTCTAATATTATTATTTTTCTGAATGCTTTATTTATCTCTTAATATTTGAAGGGCTGATGAAGTAATGTCTCTGAAGTCACACAAACACCCATGTGTAACGCTGGCACTCATCGCTTCCATGCCAAGAGTTTTTGAAGCTGTACAGGATAAATGCATCACCAAAGCTAACTGCAAAAAGGACTCGAAATCTTTCTACGTAAGTAGATATTATGACAAAGTTTATGTTTCATGCATAGATACATAATAATATGACTATTATTGTCAGACTCACCTGAACATGATTTTTATTGTCCGCCAAGCTCTATTATTGCCCCCGGGTTGAATTATAGCCCGGCGGGCGGTAATGAAATTTCAAACTAACAAAATACATATTCCAAAATGCGTTTTATCGACGGGCCTACTTTTGCAAACTCAACAAAAAGTGGACGCTCATCTTCAGATGACAAATTCACGTTATAAACTTCTGACGCCTATCAATCAAACCAAATCAAAAGAATCAATACCCCTATTTGATGCTTCTACTTTTTTAACGTACTTTAAGTGTATTTGATATTTATAATAATTTTTTATACAATAATAGATTTGAGATAAAAACTTGATCTGTTCATAAAATAGTGTATGTATAGCGGGCTTGCTTCCAAAGGCTCTGCAGCCTTTTCCTATCCCTCGGCTAGCGCCTCAAGCTAGAAATAATTCTTCAGGCCACAAAAGCCTCTTAATACGCCCTTAATTCATAAATAACTATTAGACTTTATATTCATATTAAATTTACTCAATAAACATGGCCACAAAAGCCTCTTTACGCATTATACATAAAAAAAATGCACAGTTCTTATATATTTTCAATATCGATTTTCTCAAATCCCAAAACTGTGACTATTTAATACCATCCATATTAAAGTATTTTCATTGAAATGTTGTAATTGGCGAAACATCTTCCTGCGTGTTTTAGATCAAGTACAGTTTCTCATGTCTGCAATGCCCACAATTCTACGCTGATATGGACGAGAAAACTGGAGAAGCATATAACATCTCAAAGCCCATTCCACTACCAGCACTAAACGTAAGTAAAACCGTAAAATGTAAAACACCTTGCAAAATATATAATAAAATATTACCGCCGAATGCAAAGTTTCAATTCATACGATACATAGCATTTATATTTAAGCGAGCTAAAAGCCTGCCAAATAAATATAATTAGGACTATACTAACTTGGATACAACTCATCGTAGTTATTTGTTAATATCGATGCGGAAAACCCATTTCTTTCATTCCCCCTCGCTATATGTACAGGTGTGCTCTAAACAGATAAAATATAATGTGTGTGAGTCCATGTGAGTCCATGGCGCTTGCCATGGGCACAATTTGATGGAGGCGCTGCAATACTGGCCGCAAACATAGAAAGTATTTACAATCTAAAAATTATATTTTGTCTTAATCGTAAGACCTTTGAATCCCGAAGCGAATCTTACAAATAGCGCCCCTCAGATAACTAATTTTACAATTTAATCTATAAATTAGTTAGTAATTTAATTTTTTCAATTTCTCAAAACAGTGCTCAACTACCTATTCTAAGAGACTCTAAATATTTCCATATAACTGTGACCCACTCATTTATGTAGGTGTATTAAAAATCAGTATATAAGATTCGACTTTTTTTAGATGCCTACTTATTACTACATATAGAAACATATTATACAGATTATAAGATTTGAAATAACGTGATATATTTTAGGCTATGGTATGCCACGGGAGGGTAGAATTGTTGGCCCACCCATTAAGCCAAAAATACCTTCAAATGAAATGGAACTCTTACGGCAAGTACTTCCACCTAGCAAACGTTCTCTTCTACAGTATCTTCCTCAGCTTCGTGACATGCTTCTCCTCGCAACTCATGGAGCATGAAATAAGAGATGAGAGTCAGTGGGTACCCCATCGAAACAATATATCCTACCAAGTACAAGCAGCAACCTGTTACAATTCTATTATCTTAATATCATTACACTTCGCAGGACTATCTGGAAAGCAACAAAGCGGATATCCTAGAGGTCTCCATCACTCCTCTGATGTATATGAGTGGTCTCGGAATCATCGTGTATATCGGTATCAACTCCATTCGCGAATTCGTTCAAGTGTACCAGCAGAAATATCTTTACTTCTTGGATCCCATCAACCTGGTCTCATGGATATTGTACACCTCTTCTATTTTGATGGTAGCACCAGTTCTGGGTGGCAAGTTCTACGAGCTCCAGTTCTCATGCGCAGCCCTGACAGTGTTCCTCAGCTGGCTTAATCTGCTTCTACTGCTGCAGCGCTTCGACCAAGTCGGCATATATGTGGTGATGTTCCTCGAGATCTTGCAGACGCTCATCAAGGTCCTGATGGTATTCTCGATACTGATAATCGCCTTCGGCATGGCGTTTTACATACTGATGTCGAGGGTAAAGGTTTTGCATGTATGGCACTATTTTATCACTACAGTTATGATTATTGATCATGCAATAAGGCCGGCACAATTGTATCACTAGTGTATTGATTATTGATGGTATAATACTGGAGGTACTAAGGATGATGGAAGAGAAGTATTTTAATTGTACAATGATAGTTAATAACCAATGAAGCATGGATGTCAAGTACGATGAAAATATTTTAGCCGTAGAGCGGGTTCCTTCTGAACCGTCCGTAATCACTATTTGACTTATACTTTATTAATTTATTGTTCTATTTAAAATCATCTTTATCACGTTTTGTTCATATAACTAAAGGGTTTTCCAATAAGAGGTGTTATTTTGATATTCAAAGAAAAATGCCATTTTTTATTATAAATCATCAGATGTTTATTTCATTACAAAGAGGAAGGTATGCCGTTAATAGTGGAAAATAACATCAAGCAAATGACCACCACGGCCACGCTTACAGGACAAAATCCTTTTCATGAAATTTTCCATAACTAAATCGCAAAGTGGCTGCTGTATGTCCTCGATAGCCTCACGAATTCCATCTTTGAGGTCTTGAATCGATACTGGGCTGTTGGCGTAGACCTTCTCCTTCACGTGGCCCCAAAGAAAGAAGTCGCAAGGTGTTAAATCACAAGATCTCGGTGGCCAATTGTGATCACCTCTTCGAGAGATAACACGGTCCGGAAACTTTTCCCTTAAAAGATCAATGGTTTCGTTGCTTGTGTGGCACGTAGCGACGTCTTGTTGAAAGTGAACGTTGTCCAGAACAATACCATCCAATTCCGGCCATAAAAAATCGTTAATCATCTCTTGATAGCGCAATCCATTCACCGTAACTGTTGCGCCAGCCTCATTTTCGAAAAAGTAAGGTCCAATGACTCCGCCGGACCATAAACCGCACCAAACAGTCACACGTTGAGGATAGAGAGGCTTTTCAACAATAACTCTTGGGTTTTCTGAGCCCCAGATGCGACAATTTTGCTTGTTGACGAAGCCACCGAGGTGGAAATGGGCCTCATCACTGAAGATGATTTTTCGATGGAATTCCGGATCATTTTCATGCATTTCAACGACCCAATCAGCAAAGTCACGACGTTGTTGATGATCGGCCGGCTTGAGTTCTTGTGTTAACTGGACTTTATAAGCCTTAAGACCCAAATCTTTATGCAAAATACGGTGTAATGACGTTTGTGGAATACCTAATTCCAAAGAACGACGAGGAATGGACAAACCTGGGTTTTCTTCAACACTTTCGGCTACAGCAGCAATATTCTCGGCTGTTCTTGAGCGACGTGCACGGGTTTTATTCTTCTCATCACTAACTTGTCCCAACAGCTCGAATTTTTCCACCAATTTCTGTATTGCGGTCCGACAAGGTGCTTCACGACGACCCAAAAATGTTCGAGTTTTACGAACCGTCTCTGCCAAATTTTCACCATTTTTATAGTGAATTTTAATAATTTCAATGCGTTGTTGAAGCGTGTATCGTACCATTTTTATTAATGGCGTAGTTTCTACTTGTCAAATGCCAAGAAATGACAGCTTCAAAAGTGACATCTACCGAAATAGCGGGCTATTCAAAATAACACCTCTTATTGGAAAACCCGTTACTTTCTTTTTATTCCTAAAAACTTAATATTATATTTGAAGAAGTAGTTATCACTATCAGATAATGAAGAACTGTCTTTAAACAGTCAAATTCAACTATTATGTCAATTTTTAACTACATTTAACTATATATATATATTTTTAAATTTAACTAAACTACGACATCATGGACTTTTTCTATCTATCCATCAACAGTACCTTTAAGATGTCACCGTCATACCTTTAAGATGTCAATCATAACTCGATTTGTCGTCACTCATTTATGACTGTAACTATAACTATTTTATTACAATGTTACACAATTTTTATATGAAAATTTCCTTTAATAAAAGATTTAGACTCTGCTGATGATGACCCCTCGAAACCAGTCCATGTAAATTAAAGACTGAGTTCTTCATTATCTGATGGTGCTAACTACTTCTTCAAACCTACTTAATCAGAATGGATCTAAACACATTTAAATATTAATATTATATGTTATAAAACCATCTTGCGCTTTCCATTTTGCTTAATTGTATGTCCGCTATTTTCTAGGGAGAACACCTCTCGTTTAAAACCATACCAATGTCTCTGGTACGGACATTCTCGATGATGTTGGGAGAGATTGACTTCCTGGGCACCTATGTGCAGCCATTCTACCTTCGCGGTGAAACGAGATCGCTGCCATTCCCAATGCCCACATTCCTCATCCTTGGAATATTCATGGTGCTGATGCCAATCCTCCTGATGAACCTCCTCATCGGTTTAGCTGTCGGCGATATAGAATCTGTGCGGAGGAATGCTCAACTCAAGCGTCTAGCCATGCAGGTAAATAAAATGCAAAGTTTCCCGACAGTATTGTTCGAACCCAGGTGTTGTACAAATTCTCATAATTTGTAATATTTATTATTCATTGCATTTATTTAACTGCAATTTATCCTTAAATGCAATTGCATGCATTTAATTTCTTTAACTGCATATTCCATGAATTCTTATAATTCAAGTAATTGATTTGGCTCGTGATTTACAAATTCTCGTAATTTGTGATATTGATTTGGCTCGTGATTTAGTGGTAGTACTCTACGTTATGTTTGATTTTTAAATCAAAATTATGATAACTCAGTTTGGTTCGTTTTATGGGTAATGTGTCTGTTAGTAATTTTTGTTAGTAAGTAAAACACAGATACATGGATTTTATATGATTTATTCATTTTAAAAGGTTATGCAAGCGACAGGTAAATAAAAGACAGTTTAGTTACTCTAATTGGACGTTATTTATTTAATTATATTTATTTAAATTTTGGAATAGATTTGTTTAATAATTATTGAAAATTTATTATATTCTTTGAATTTGAATGATTTATTTTATTTTGAAAACTGAGTAACTTATTAACACTGCGGTTGGAATTACAAAGTGTTATTTAGCGACTTCATGCACCACAATCTTCAAATTGTGCCGAGAAGGATATCTGATACATGTCATCACTGCATAGAAATTCATTAGCACGGTGCCTACCAATGTATTTCAACGCCACCTTGTGGATAGGAACGAATCACATAACTTCACATTAAAGTACTTCAAGTGATTCCAGTACTTCAAGCAACCAATGTGTCCTCATTCGGAGATATTGCTAGTATTCGCGTCTACCAACATTATTAGCCATGTGATCGTAAAAACTTTAATAGGTATTGTTATTCAAAATTGATTGTAGATTAGTATGATAAAGCTCTATTCTACTTCTACTTTTCTAACTACTTACGCACATGCAAACATTCGTTTGATTCATCCATAATTCTGAGATTACTTGAATACCGGAGCGCTGAGCAAGTTTAATTATACGATTTAATTACAAATAAATCTGCAACCGGCTTTAAGAAATCATATATGTCATCATTATAAAACTTCCCGATTCAAACCAATATTTTACGTTTTTGATTAATAAAGCCACATTGTTTTTTCAAATGTTTGCGACGGGGAAAGGAAGCCATGTTACAATATTCTCCTGTCAGTACGAAAATATTGTCAAGACAAATCATAAAATGCAGTAAGGTTCAACTCCGCATTTAGTAGCGTAAGGCTCCCTACATTTGATACCTTTATTAAACTTCGTTCATTACCAGCGGCAAGGCGCGGTAATATCACTAGATAGGTTACATTATTATGGATAAGTTACTTTAGAATTGTTAGTGTAAAAAGATGTTTGATCAAATGTTTTGCGACGACGGAAAGGAAGGTATGTTACAATATTCTCCTGTCAGTACGAAAATATTGTCAGGACAAAGCATCAAATGCAGTAAGGTTCAACTCCGCATTTAGTGGAGTAAGGCTCCCTACATTATATACATTTATTAAACTTCGTTTATTACCAGCGGCAAGGCGCGGTAATATCACTAGATAGGTTATATTATTAGTATGGAATTGACTTTAGAGTTGTTAGTGTGAATTACATTTGATAAACTTGTGTTATATATTCACCTGAGGAATTAATGCTCAAAATATATGAGTCGTCGTCGGACAGCGTGACGTTCTGTTTCGATCGGTACATCTAACTGGTTTTATTTAATTTCAGCACTTATATTTATACTGTTCCCCACTTTTTACTCTTCTTCCCCTGTCCTCTGCTAAATCTGCGTTCCGCTTCAAAGTGACGCAATCCCATACGTGTCACCGAATTACGCAATCGCCAACGACCTATTTCTGTCTCATCATTTTGATCGTGTGCTTATTTACATTTGCCTAAGATTAAGAAGTCAGCAAAATGAATGACCTCGCTCGGGCCAATGCGTCGTCGGCTGCGGCCTGATATTATATTTACGCAGTCTTGTTCCGACTCGTAAAATTATGGACTTTAATATTATTAGGTTCTTACAGTATTGATAAACATCTCAATCACAAAAATTATTGGTCATACAGAAAAGTTGAACAAATGATCGAATGAATTGGTGCTAAAAATTGAACAAAACAAATATATCTAAGATTTTGCGCACCGTTGCCATAAAATTACTAAGGACAGAATTTTGTCTCTTCAGCTGAGTACAGCTAATTTCGGAAGAGATGTACTACTAAACACCTTCTCCAAGAAACAACTAGTATTGACCTTTTGGGAGTATGATTCAAGATATATTAACATTGTTTTATACTTTTGTTGAATAGATGACGTTTGTTTCATCTCTGTTATTTTTAACAAACATAACAAAAAAAATGTATTAATCTAATTGTTTTGTTTGGTAAAATAAAATCCATTGAAGCGCAACATATCAAAAACCATTGAAAAACCGACCTTATTTGTGGCTTTCAGGTTGTTTTGCATAGCGAACTGGAGCGCAAACTACCAGAAATGATACTTCAGAAGGTAGATAAGTACGAAATAATCGAATATCCCAATGACATCAAGTGTAAGATTGGATTTCTGGACTCGATCCTGAGAAAGTGGTTTGGGAACCCATTCTCTGATGATGGTAAAGTACTTCAACCCTATTAGAAAATACTCAAAAATTATCGTAGGACAAAGGCTACAATCGTAGATTCAATTATTGCATGGAAAATTGAGCTAGCTTTTCCTTTTTTTAAGCATGTCTTCTTAAGCATACTAGAGTACAGTAGTACGTTCTTTGCAGGAACGAACAAAGGCCAGAGGACGTTCTGCCCTTCCAGAAGGCGTATCTCTGGTAGGGCATGTATCAAGCCAGTGTAAAAGCTTTTGCTTGACTAGTCAAATGCTTCAAGCTTTTATAATTGCTAAATATCAAGTATATTATTTACCAGTATCTAGTTGTATATATTTTTTTCATCGTTTGCTATTAAACTTAAAGCAAGCACCTAATTCTATTCCTCATCGTTATAATTCGTGATGAATCATTTAAGATATTCCATAATTAAACTTGATTTATTTAAAGTACATGAAATTTAACACTCAAAATTAATAGTACTTAGTTAACGAATAAATGACAACGGGTAGGACATATTATTACATCATATCTCAATAAACACAAATATCTGGCCGAGTACTGGCTAAATAATAGCGTAGTACTGGTTATTGCTTGTCCAGACATTTCTGTATACTAGATTACCTTGAAATCACAGAATGATGTGGTAATTAATTATTTTCTGAAAATTGCTGAAAGTTGATGTGGCAGCCTTTAAATTCTATTATTCTCTATCTGTCTGGATTTTCTACTAGGCCTGGATATGGTAATGGAGAGCGGCGAGGACTACATGGTCGGAGAAATTGAGAAGACCAAGAAGAAATTGAAAGATATTTCGTCCATGATGGAAACTCAGCAGCAACTGCTAAGACTCATTGTACAGGTAAATTACTCCTCGTATATGAACTAGAAATAATCATAATAATAAATATCCAATCAATATTAAAAAAAAATCGTCTTCTCGCGAAGAACATCTCGTCACTGCCAATAAAGCTTAAAATCATTAATAAACTAGATAGAGTATTCATTGTGAAAACTTTTAAAACTACCAATGCAGTGCATTTATCACCTCGTGATCAATGACAATCCAGATCACCCCGTGACATGGATACGTCACATGGATATGTCATTAGGATGTCTTCCTAATGGTGAGTTTATGATTCTGATGGGCTATTTTTCATGAATAATCTACAGTCACAGTTGGTAAAGTCTGTGAAACATTCATAATGTATATTTAGCATTTGTCTTAAAGAGCACTGGGTACAAGCTTTATGGCCCATTCACAATAGAGATTTCTCTCTTTAGGAACCTTCTTCCTTCTTTTTGTCTATCGAAGTTTTGTTGTCTTTTCTAAGCATATGTAGATTGATCATCATTCTGGTAATCTTTCTCGGTCACTGACAATACAGCTTCTCGACCATAGTAGTTACAGGTGAGAAACTATAACTCGCCATACTTCCTCTGTACCATTTTATCATGAATAACCACTACCTTCGGTAGTGGTATACTACAGACTACAGACAAAAGAGCTTGCCTGTTTTATAACAATCAATTAATATATTCTTATATATTGTAATGCATCAAATACTATTTTTTAATGCAGAAAATGGAGATTAAAACGGAGGCAGATGACGTGGACGAGGGAGTTTCCCCCAATGAGCTAAACCCGCTAGCAGGACACGCCAGCAAGTGGACCTCTCCGAAGATCAGGAAGAAGTTAAGGTCTGCACTGAGCTTCACCAATAAAGGCCACGGAAATTGATAGATCTGTAGATTCCCACATCCACATCCCCACGCCATATTCTAAACATAACTTAAAAACAAAGTACAGATTTTATAGGTGGGGCAGCAAATACTTGCATACATACAAAGCAGAAAATAAGCAAATCGTCGAAATATTCGCTTGCAGCGAATGTAATATAAAGCATAGATTTAACATTAATACTGAATACAGGACTGGATCTAGGATTACGGCTCGCTGGGCAAATATAATTTGAGAATGTATAATAAAACTTGTTATTTTATTAATAAGCGATCGAAATGTTAGTGCACGCAAACTACAGAGAAAGGAATCGCACAGACTCGGTTCCAATGATGACTTGTAATTAAGGGTCATGCATAATTGTCTTCAGCCTACGAACGAGTAGGATAATCTTCATCACAACCCTAAATAACGACCATGTAATACCACTGCATTATAATTATTATCATTAAATATAAATACAGGGTGGGCCAAGAGTCAATTGACAGTATGCAATTTAAATTTTAATTGAACTTACTGCATGTTTAAATATTCGAACCGTCTTCCGTCAATACACTGTTCAAGTTTTCTGGGATGAAAAAATATAATGAATTAAAATTGTTTTTTTTTTGTTTGAAGCGACCTTTGGTCCGCCCTATATACAACTTTAGAAGAGCAAATATCTCATCAATATATCATATTTTAGAACATTGGTTTGTATGTAATATAAATTGAAACAGCAACATATAACACTTATTATCTGCAGTAGGTACTCCATTTAAATAGAAACAAAGTAAATGATAAGTAGTACTAGTAGTAGTGGTACTAGTAGTAGTTGTTGTAGTTGTAGCAGTAGTAGTAGTAGTAGTGGTAGTAGTAATAGTAGTAGTAATAGTAGTAGTAGTAGTAGTAGTAGTAGTAGTAGTAGTAGTAGTAGTAGTAGTACAATCTTTATTAAGTTATCGACGTAAACGATCGTTCCGCAGTAATTTAAATCATAATTTATATCATTATATGCTGTTTATTTGACTACAATTATTTCTTCACGATTTAGAATTGTTGCCAGATGTTCACTCCAATGAAAATAACTACCAGAGAAACATATTTATATTATTATATAATTATATTTGATAAATAAGAACAAGTGACAAAACGAAATTAGCAACCATGTTTTCAATTGGACCCAAAAGCTTTCCAGGGCAACTAAACAAATATAGTTGGATGCTTGTAATGTTGCTGGTAGACAACATTATAATTTCCTCGATGGAGATTTCAGGCATAGTGACTAACAGTACATTCATAGATTCCTAACGCGACGCGACGTAACAATGCTATCGTTATTTCGACGTGCGGTGAAATTATTTAGTAATCATGTTTCCTAATAGATTTTCCATAGATACATGAGATAACGATCTCATATGAACAAAAATGAAAACTTTTCTGGGCAACTAACAAAATTCGATCCTAGTAGACATGTTGATAGCATTCTTGATGTCTCAGTAAATATGTCTAAAATACGTGAAAACCAAAAACAGACTTTTACAGCCAACCAAAATAGTTGACAAACACGGATACAATTTTGACCACGTACCTAGCCATTTGAAAATACGTTACTTCTCAGGCATCACTGTGGTTATTTCTGAAGATAAAACTAACCAGCAGGCAAAGTTCTTCAATGCATCAAAATAATTGATATAGATAGAGCACATAAGTTGAAAACGTTCCTGGGCAACTGAAAATCACATAGATGCCTATGTACACTTTGGCAGTATGTTATGGCTGATATTATTGATAGGCTTAATTTGCACAAATTTTAAATCGGAAATAAACGTAAATTAAGATTAGACACAACTATCTCCCCAAACAAAGATTACTGCCACCGCCCTAAAGTAATCATTGATTTGCCCTAGTCCAAATTCATCCCCTAACCCCCCCCTCCCGCTGGTCCTTTCCCAAATAACTCTACTCTTCCCCTCAATGTTCATTGTTCTGACGTCAATAATCACCCATTGTCACCAATTGTCACTGCTGTTTAAAAGAACAGAAACTATCACAATAAATCTATCAATTTATCTTACATTGAATAATTTTTAAACTGAAACGTGTACAAAAATTGCATTTGCTTTCATATTTTATTAAATAATCATATCGTTTAACACAAAGTTGGCTCAAAAAACTATATATAATTCGCCTAGAATAAGAATAACATAGATTATCTCTTTAGATTTGTTTTCATTTGCAGTTCTTCAGTCACAAATGCACTAAACCTTCTATTACGTGTAATTCGATTTTCCGCTGGTAATATTGATTTGAAATCATATTACCACTAACATTATTAAAACTAAAATAGTACAGATTATCTCTACTTTACTTTAGTCAATTGAAACTAGAACAGAGTTAAAAATCTTGATCTTAAGTAAATCTTAAAGTATAATTTGCTTATCATCTAATAGCCTATTATACATTTAGTTATTGCAAATTCGAAAGCTATTGACTTATGTCATAAATGAAATCATACTATTACTTAGTAGAATTAGAATATTGCAGATTTCCTGCCTGGAGATTTATTTCACTTGCAATTACAATAAAGCACCTTTGTATGCGAATCTTCATCAGTTTTATTCATAGATTTTAACGTTTTACATTTTAAATTGCATTATCAACTAGAAGAATGTAGATTATCTGCGGAGATTTATTCTGACTATCTAAAAAAAGGCAAGTTTTGGTTTACCGTGGATTCAGATTTGGTTTACATTTTGCGTTTTATGAATTTTATATTATACGTTTTGGCCTCCATTTACACAATTAAGATATACATGTCACCGTTAAAGCGTGTAATCCGATATTCCATGAAATAACTAGATATTTTATAAAATACCGATTTATGGTAGTTAAATTATACAATAGTTTGTTATTTGATAGTTTAATTAAGTAGTTATTATATAGAATATCGGCTGCGCTCCATTTCAAGTGTGAAATGAACTGTAATACCACATTCACTACCTCAAAATCACGTGAACTTGTATTTTAACTCTCGCTGTGTAAATAAACTATAACAATAATAATTACCCTGTGTAGTGATATTATCATTAAAGGAAGTAATAAAAGGACAATGAATCGAATGGGTTGGGTTAGATTAGGTTATGTTAAGTTGGGTTAGGTTCCTTCAAATAACAAGTTGTATAATTTATAATGGAATTTATAAATTTACTAGTGTAGATTTTATGAAATACCTAGTTATTTCATGGAATAATGGAATTATACGCGTTAGCAGTAACATATAGAACGATTAAATTCATCAGGCACGTGCACAATAAAAGTAACTAGGTCTAAATTCTGTCTAAACTATAACAGTAACCAATGGAGACCATTAGTTGCCCATTAGAATTCCGTTTATCGTGGTTGGTTATGCAGTTATGGGTCCGACTACCAACCGAAATAGTTACTTTTTGTAAATGCTCCCTAAAATAGCTATTTTACGGTCTCATTTAAGTACCTAAATTGAGTATTTTCCAGACTCAATCCCAAAAAGTTGCCATGGTTAAAACAATCTGGTTACTGTGGTGGATCTTCTCCGGACTGAATCCGGAGAAGACTCATTTTAGGGACTTAAATGAGTTCGTAAAATAGCTATTTTTAGAAGCATGTACAAAAACTTTTTTTTTTCACGAAAAATTGACATAATCATAGGTAAAAGGACTAATGACGAAAATTCACAACAAGGAATGGGAATAAGGGCTGTCTTTTAAAGGGTAGGAATATAAACTTAGTTAATATGTTTTATAATGCCATGTAACTGTGTTAGTAAATCTAATGTAATCAAATAAATAATTAAGTTTCATTAGATGCTTAATTTTGTAAGGATCTGATTCATATTTAATATTAATTTCTATAATGAAAACGTATAAAACAAAAAGGCATAAATGAAGGTTTGAGAGGACACAGAAAAGCATACGAACCCACACATTTTGGGTTACGTAAGATTGAGATAAAACTGACGTATATGGGAACACATACACTAGCAACTCGAGTTTAGAACTACATGGTCACAAAAATTGCTACAAATCTGACCATGGGAGATAATGGGGACCCTTAAGACACCGGGCGGTGTTAAGTAGTACACAAGGAAATAGAGGGATCAAGTTAAAAAAATAAGCACAAATAGGCTCAAGGGTGGAAAAATGTGGAGGAAGGAATAGTATAAATACAAGAGGCAGTCAATCAGATGACGAAGCCTCATAGGTTTTGAGCAATCTCTTAAGTAATTATAGATACGAAATCAAATTTACACCTTCTTAACAAACTCTAAAGTCAATTTCCATTCTAATGATAAAACCTGTCTAGTGACACTGCAGCGCCGTGCCGCTTGAGAGTGGAGCGAAATTTAATAGATGTAGAAATGTGGGCTTCTATCGCCGAATACTGCGTCGTAGACCGTAAGACGAGTTTGACCGTTTGCGTGGCGGCAAAACTAGATTGAAATGGGCGTTTCTGCGATCTCCTGGTTCTGGTGACTTTACTTTTAAAATGCATTTGATTCACTTTCGCATAAATATCTCTTATATAAATGCTTTCTATTAAACCTATATAATTATTTTCTGACCAATCGATGTCTAGAAATTAAAATTCAACAAACCTTTTCACATAAACTCTGTCCATTTTTATTTTTAACTATGAAGGCTGTGGTTTCATTTTATAAAGTTTTACACATGAACACTAACAAAAATGATCTGACAGACAAAATTATTAAATGTCAGATTTGTAACAACGTTGCCTAATTAATATATTGAAATAATTAAATTATTGCTTCAATCATTTAAGTGTGCTGTTTTTTTAAGTATTCCAATATTATAATATATTTTATATTATAATTTGACTGATTTGCTTTTGCAAAATAAAAAAGCAAATAAATTCAATACTCAATAGATACTCAATTTGACGGCAACATTGCCCACTGTCATAAAATATAAGCTCTTTTTTTATACAGGGTGTAACAGAAATACGTGTGTTAATTTTAAACATTGGTAGAACTCGTTATATAAAACATTTTTTCTATGTTCTTTTTCAAAATTTGCAGGTTTTTTTTACATTTTTTTTGCCCCTAACTTTGACTGAACGAGCCGTTCTCAGGTACTGTCAAGTGAAGTTTATTTCAAAATGCCAAATTTTCATTTTCATCAAGAATTAACCGATATTGTGTTGGTATATGGCCAATCCTTTGGAAATGCCGCAGAAGCCCGTAGATTGTACAGTGCACAATATCATGTACGTGTTTTGCCTAACAGGCAATGATGTACCTTTATGACACCGTTGCCATCACAACAAAAGATTTTATCGCTGCACACCTTTAACCATAGGCGGGTACGCGTTTTAGTAGATAAACTAGAACATATTTTAAATCAGTTTAACGTTGGTTTTTGAAAAAAAAACATATAGAAAAAATATTTTATTTAACGAGTTCTACCAATGTTTAAAATTAACACACGTATTTCTGTTACACCCTGTATATAACCTATTTTTTCAAGTCTGGTGTCTTTTCACATTGGCCAACAATACTGTCACCCTAACAGAGCCAACATATTTAAAAATAAAAATGGAACAGAGTATACATTCTATCCCCAACAAGGTGACCCGGAAGGTTATAATTGTTATTGCCATGACAAGTACAACAACGACCTGAAATTCCACAACCCCTATAAATATATCCTCTAATTTGTAAATGACACCGCACAAATTACCTCACTCTCACTCCTTATATAAAGCAATTACTACCCCAGAAAACCTCGTCAGCAGTCCTTTTGCCTCAAAATGGAGAATTAAAATCAACTCCCTTAAAACACAAATGCCCCACTACGAAACATCAACTATCTCATCTTCTGCATCCCTAATGTTCAGATTCATCTTTTAAACTCATGCAAATATCTTAGTATCACTGTGGGACAGCTATGACTGTGTCGGTGTTATGGAAGCAGCCAAAAAAATTTGAAGAACGACTATGATATGCATCTCTACAAAGTGGCCCGTCTTGTACTAAAAAAGATATTTACTACTACTGATTGAGAATGTCTCCACTTATTAAAGAAAGGATACGTATTTTTGCATAGAAAATTGTCGGTGTCATAAGTAAAAAATTACTGACATAATTTTTCAAAGTGCGAAATAAATAACAAAAATCGACCTATTCAAGGATTTTTTATTGAGCTATCTTGGCATGCACGCTTTTGTTCTATATATAAAAAAACACCCTGTGTAGCGTGCATTTGCTCATTTACAATAAAACAGATGAGAAAATACAAACAAAAGTATTCCATTTTAGTAAAGTTTAATGTTAAATATTCTCCTAAAATTCTGTAACACAAAATTCTCGTTAGTAATTTTTGAACAAACTTTCATGTTTTGGCCAAAATAGCATGCAATCACAAGACATTAAACTTTAGTTAATAAAATAAAAGTTGTATATAATTTAAGTACTAATGGTAATTGTGAATATAAATGTTTATTGTAGTTCTTGGAAAACATAATATATTTACTTATACATTTCTTATATTTATTACTTAATGTTCCCTCATCCAGAGGTGGCTGTTGCCAATGATTTTAGGTAGGAACTTATGAAATGTAAAAGCCTGCATGTTCGGTTTTTTTCAATAAAGTATTAAGGTTATAGTTCATACTATAGGCTATAGGCGATATTCACAACCTCGTACCCAAATAATTGGCACTCTAATCAAATACAAACAAACACTAAACAATAAACACATTTATTAAAATACCAACATGTAGAGGACAATCTAAAAGAAAACATGTTAAAATAACAAAAAGGGGGAAACCACCGCTTTGTCATTTTCCAACCTCTGAATGAAGATGGCTCTGAATCCATGAGTGTTTCATCACCCCCTCAAGCTCCAACCTATCTTTGGGATTTGCGATGAGCAACTGCTTAATTAAATTTTTAGCACCGTCCGAGACATGGTCAGGGAAGTTGTACTTGACTTTAAGTATTCTTGTGTATGTTTCGTTGTACGAACCCGTCTCAAACGGAGGCTTGCCCACCAGGAACTCATAGCAGATCACACCGACACTCCACAGATCCACCTTCTCATTATGCATATGCCCCCGCACCATCTCCGGCGATAGGTAGTCCAGTGTCCCACAGAGAGTCGAGCGGCGAGACGATGGAGCATGCACTGACCACCCAAAATCGGCTATCTTTATCTCTCCTCTAGCACCCAAAAGTAGATTTTCCGGTTTAATATCCCTATGGATAACCTTCTTATCATGGCAGTATTTGAGTGCATCAGCAAGCTGGTAGATGTATTTGGCCGCATGCTCCTCCGGGAAACGTTTATCTTTACTTGCAAGTAGATGTTTATATAAAGCACCTACAAATAAATATATATATTATAAATTGTAATTATAAATTATCCACATGTACCTTTCGGAGCATATTCAAGTATGAGATAGACTCGGAAGTCGTCGTGGAAGTACCCGTACATCCGGAGGATATTCGGGTGCCTCAGATGTGTCTGTATCTCGATCTCCCTGCGCACCTGGTGTTCATTGTTCGATTCCTTAATTGCATCCTTGAATAACACCTTGATAGCTACCACAAACTTCGACTTCTTCTCCCTGGCAAGGTACACACTAGCGAACTTCCCCCTGCCGAGCGGCTTGCCAATATCGAAGTCCTCTAGGGTCCAAGTCGCCTTCTTGTTAGATCGCTCCTCAGGTTTTTCTTGCTGGGATGTCTCGGGCGTCTCGGCGACAGCGACGTTGACGTTAGAGATGGTGCCTGTGAGGGGGGACTTGAGGTATGGGTTCACCACCACCACCTTGTGGTCAGCACATACTTTCTTGGGGGCTTCGTTTTCCTTGTTCTCCTCCATGGGTGACTGCTCCGTCGTATTGTTGGTACTTTTCGTTTGTGTGTCTGATTTGTACGGAGATGTCCTAATTTTACACTTTATTCCATCCATTTAAACTTTTAAAAAACTAACGACCAACCGTCAGTCGAATTTTAACACCACAGTGTTGCCATATAAACACAAATATATCAAATACGAGAAAATTTAAATTAAGAGCAAATACCTACACAAATTGTTTAAAATCTACAACTTATTATATCGATAATAATATAAACATATGGCATGAATGTTTCAAGTAATTTTAGTCTGTAAACGACGACGAAAATATATATTCAGTTGGCAACAGTTGGTGTATCTTTGGTGATGGAAATAAAATAGTTTTCGAACCACAGTTTGAAATTTAAGATTTTGACGAATATCTAGTAATTTCAAAATTGATTTATTGCTTAACCGTTAATCTCATCGCTGCTTTCCTTGTATACATGTAGAGCTGATGAGTGCTAGTTGTTGGAAATGCAAATCATTTAATGATTACTCTTATAGTTTTTGAAACATGGTTCTTTTAAAATTAGGATTTTGCACAATATCTTGTAATTTAAAAATGTATTTGTGGCTTAACCGTCATGTCATTGCTGCTTTCTTTGTATACTAATATAGAGCTGACAAAGGCTGGTTATTGGAAATACAAATCAATTGTAGATTGCTCGTACAGTTTTCGAACCACATTTGTTTTAAATTTAGGATTTTAAGCAATATCGTGTAATTTACAAATTAATTTGTTGCTTAACAATTAATGTTAACCTGGTTTCTGTGGACACATTTAGACCTGATAAAGGGTACTTATTATAAATGATCACATGTATTGACTTCTCTTATAATTTTCGTATCACAGTTGTTTTAAAATTAGGATTTTGAGCAATATCTTCATTTGTGAATTGATTTGTGGCTTAACTGTTATTGTTATCGCTGCTTTCTTTGTCTAGATATAGAGCTGACGAAGGGTACTTATTTGGAATACAAATCGGATACCATATTTAGAAAGTTTGGATATTTATCATGAATTATGCCGAGTAGTTTTAAGAAATAACTAAATGGGAATTTATTAAGTTGATTTGTTGATTGTTCTTATAGTGTTCGAACCACAGTTGTTATAAAATTCAGATTTTAAGCAATATCTTGTAATATAACAATTGATTTGTTGCTTAACCGTTAATGTCAGTAATTGAAACGATGAGTACATCATATTTAACTACATGATATTCTTCATGCCTTTTATAATTTTTTTCTCAATAACTAAGAATCGCACAGCATTCCGTTTTGCATTTTTCGATTCAGTATTAATTACTCTATCATACTGTGCAGTCAGTTTATATCGAAATTTTCCAACAATTTCTAAAGTTCCAAGGTACCTTTAAATATCAATGTGTGAACATCTACGGACAGGTTTTGCTCGCAACACTTAATGTGATTGTAATGTGTGATTGTAATGAATGTAAATAATTATAATCACTTATTTGAATGCTATTTGCTTCATTTTACCATCTTTAATAGTTGGGGCGTACTAAATCAATGCGGCATTTACAGCACACTGTTTCGCGAGAAAAACAGACATTGTAGTGACGCTAACCGATAAGATAAGATACCGATCTTACCAGCACGGAAATCGGCAGTTCAATATTTAGACACTGGATGGCACGACTCTTAGTTCATCTATTGACCACTCGATGGCGCCTCTTGTCAGTTTAATCGTAAGCCACTAGATGGCGCCCATTACCAGTTCATCAGTTGTCCTCTAGATGGCGCCATTTGGCAGTAAACAGATGACCGGTAGATGACGCCACTCGCAATCATTTGTTCCATAAGGGGGTTATCTATGATTTGGTCGCTAGATAGCGCAGTTTGTTTCAAATTATAAATTTATTTTAATTTTATGTTAGTTAATCATGTAAAACGATTCACGTTACTATCATTTATTGAATTAATTACAACTCAATTTATTTATATCTGCAGGTGGCTAGTTTGATTATTTATGTGTGGGTGACATCGACTTGATGTTGTATGGAGCAGCCGCAGTCAATTTCCTAACCAAAGATTCATAACCTGAAAGTGAGGCATTTTAGAACGCATAATATTGCGATCAATTTCAAATAAACGATGATATTATTAAGCAAACTTGGTGCTTTAAAACCTTTATGCAACACAAATAAAAACGCAATAATATCAATAAGACACTACGTACAATTAAAACCTTGTTTTGTAATAACAGTGCCCCGTACCATACAAAATGTACCAAGTAGGAGCCAATCAATCTTCAAGTTCTTTAAGCGAGCAACCGAGGCCGATTTTAAGATTAAAGATAAAATACCTCCACCATATGCTCTGATCTACAGAAACACCATGGATCGCTATCTGTTTAGCGCTCAGATCTTATCCGCAGCCTGCCTTGCTCTTGTAGGTACTTTAGTAATCATATCTGGAGGTGCCAGTGATTTCAAGCTTCAAATAGATTCGTGGGTGGAGCAGCCGAAGGCACTAGAGTCTGATATATATATTTACCTTACTGCATTGCTCGGAATGTGTATAACGTTACAGACAATGGTTATGAGGATGCCTCTGAGGGTCTACCACCTCCCGAAGTCAAAGCAGTATACATTCATTTACTACAGCAACATACCGCTCTTGCAGAGACAACTTAAGTGCACACAGCAAGAAATTAGTAAAGTTCCAGAGAGTGGAATTCTCCCTTGGCGGGATAGCAGGTACAACGTTAAAGCAGCACCGGTGATTATGGTGGAAAATTTCTTCAGGGCACCTGCAGATATGCATGTTATGTTGGGTTATCAGAAAGAATTTGAAGAGGAAGAATGATAATTATACAGATTATTTAAAAATATAATATATAGTCATTATTTTTCGTGTATAATTAATTCTTTCCCTTATCCTTGGTTATTTCCAATTGTGTAGATTAAATTGTTGGGCCTGAATTATTTATAAACATAATTTATGGAATATACAGTGTGTTCGATAAAAGGGCCCAAGAGTGTAGCGACTTCATTTGTTATTTAATCATCAATAAACCAATAAAGCCGACGTTTGTGGTCTTTTTTTGATGTATTATTATGATCACCAATTGTTTATTCCAGAGAATTTAGGATTTAATAATATACTAGCTCAAATCAGTTTTTCACACGTTTTTCAAAAATTTATAAACAATACTAAAAATTCAGGTCGATGAAAAGTACTTAAAATGCTCTAGAATACAGCAAAAAAATTATACCGAGCCATTTATTAAAATTGTCGGTGAGGTCACAACAAATAAATGAAGGTGTTTAAAAAAGTTTTTTTTTCACCAACTTATCAGCTTACCAGCTAACACTGTCCCATTTGATAATATATATGGTTTGTTGATGATTAAATGACAAATGAAGTCGCTACACTCTTGGGCTCTTATCGAACACACTTTATGGTGAGTATTGTATATTTGTAATTAGTTAAGTCTAAATTATTCTGTAAATTGACTCCTCGTACTTTATTCAACAATATAATTTGTAACAATATAAATCGATATACCATAACTATAATAAATGCAGGTTTTAGGTAGGTACACACCACAATGATGTGCATATATATATATACTATAAATATGTAATAAAAAAGTATCATAATTTTCAAGTCATTAAATAGCATCTATAAAAAAATTGGCAGGCTGACTGGCCCCTCCTAAACTCGCCTTATACAAAATAACATATTGACTAACTCCCATAGCTGCTCCTCGATATGCGGATGATATGTAAGATTTCTCCTAAAAATTATACCAAATATGCCTCTGTCGTATAATAAATAGAATTTCTTGGGGTGTAGAAAAATAAATTCGCTTTTTTGTAGAAGTTGTTTGGGGTTGTCTCGGCGAGACTCAAACTATAGGAAAACTGCTCAAATGTCGTAAGATGAGTCTATGTAGTTAATTATTATCTAGTTGTTTATTAAGATTACGAACAATGCAGCCCATCGAGAAATTGGTTTTGATTTTTAGTAGTTTCTAGTTATTGTCAGTGACCAGTCCCATTTGAATTCTCCTAAAAAAGGCAATTATATATAAACTACCACATTTCTTTACAACAGGAGATACTTACTAGTTGATTTCTTATGCTAATATGTATTAATAGTGATGATAATTCTAAATCCTCACTATATTCGTTCTTTAAGCACACACTCCTATAACCAACACGCAAGCAAGTGACCTAAAACAACGAATATTGAATTATAGAAAAATCACAAAAATTAACAGCTCCCACTACAGCCCTAGAGAACTCACGGGATATGTTGCTTGGCCTATGAAGTTTGGATCACCAAAAACATCTTCATCTTGCACAGTAAACCGCAGCAACGCAAATGCCGGATTTGCTACATCAAATTCGCATATTTCGTTCCACCGTGGATTAAAACCGTTATCAGCTAGAAAATATCAATCACATCGGTAAATATGCCACATACTACGCAAAAATAAAATTAGGTTGCTTTAATGTGAAAATTTTCAATTTTTGTTCCTAATAACCTTTTTTAGAATATACTTGGAAACAATTCTTCTACAATTAATTTTAATAGCTTTGGATCGTTTTCATTATATATTTTTATATATCATAGTTTACAGTGTGGTTTTGTTAATCGCGAGTAACTTGGTATTACTTACGTATCGTTTTAGTGACTAATTTTTGACCAGAATCGAATTCAGCCCCATACACCTCAACCTCGACAAAAGGGCTCGTCGTCCCTCTTTTTGACTTGCTCAAATGCCTAGCACCGACAATTCTAATGGAAATAGTGAGAGGGTCAACATCAACTAGAGTGTTCTTGTCGTAAGGATCGAACTCTTCACGGAACATGAAAGATGGCCTCAGCAGGTACCCCGAGTTGCCGTTATCCCTAAATTTAGCCTGGTTTAGTTGCATTGGCTTGTCACCAGTCTGGTAGTTCAAAGCCACCATTTGGCACCCAGCATTCCATATATTAATGGGGTTGTAATTGGAAGAGTCTATGCGCTGCCCTTTTGGATAGACCCGCGAAAACTGGTGTTGGTGGTATTTGAGGAAGAACCGGTTCTCCTGCTGGCAGATCAGCTTCTCGGCCTTGTTCTCTGGGAAGGAAGACATCTCGTAGAATAGGAATGCTTTCTTGGCACGTTCCAGGTTGAATGTTATGGAGCGGCAATAAATTATCAGGTTGGACATCTCTTTGGCAATGCGGAACGCCCGTTCCATCTCCCTGTGTTGGCTCTCAAGCACGCAGGCCTTTTGTGCTGTATCTTTAATGCAATTCAGCCAGTCCAGCGCCTGCAATACAATAGACCACATTCATTTTCAGTACAAACGGCTGACCTCTAATGGCTTCACCTCCACACGTGAGTGCACTGCTACCTCCAGTGGGCTACAAGATGTTGTCGTGCTGATTTTCAGGATCCACTCCAAGCTCTGGCGGTCCGGATTGTGGATCATGTCCACAACAGCACCGTTCATGTCAAGTTGGCCTTGAGGTATCGAATCACCAGACTAAAACGTCATTAGTATATATATAAAGATAGCCATTTGCTAATTATAAATTGAAGTTTACTCACTTAAGTTTTACTACCTAATGTAGAAGCAGTAAAAGCAGTAGGGTAGAAATTCCCCGGGCCACCCCTATATTCCTACTCGGGACACAGGCCCCCGAGAATCACGGATCGTAATATAAGTGCAATTATTGTCAGTCATAAAGTGCAATTATGTTATGTGTAATGCTTTGTAATGTAAATATTTTGTTATATTAATAAAACATGAAGATATAAACTATTATGTTATTTACTTTGAGGGCCTGGTAATAAACTTTACCCCGGCCCGGCCTTGACTCTCGACGCCCCTGAATATACTATACTATACCTACTAGATTATTTAACCGAAACTTATACTTACACCATCGTCACTATTATCATTCGGATCTATCCTGTCTATTTCTGTGACATAATTTGCTGGAAAATAATGTTGTTTCTTGCCACCATAGTCACCCCTCCACCATCCAGGGCTCTGTTCTGGCTTTACGATGTTAGTTATAATGGCATGCTTACAGAATGACAACTCATCACGCTGTTGTGCCTTATAATCGAAGAGAGCTTTCACTGTTATCTGAATAATGCAGAATCAATTATAATTAATTTATTGTCTCAGATATGATTTGTTACCTTTGGGTTGGAGAATGCACTTGGATCCATATATGAAGGTGTGCTGTTGTAGGGATTTGATTCATCATGCTGAAATGTAATAACAATAAGTAAATTAGGTTCCGAGGATGTAAATTAGAGATTCTTAGAAAATCATAAATATGCTATAATCTTTTTTTTTTGGTATCTAGATACAAGCAGATACTTTAGTAAAAATGTATCTAGATACATATCTAGATACATATTTGAAAATGTATCTAGCTACAGATACAGATACATTTAAAAAGTATCTAGATGCATTTCAGATACATGGAAAACCAAACCAAAAATTGTTTTCTTTTTACAACGTATTTTACATGCAAAACAAAATGAATGTTGCAAATGTTGTAAAATGTGCAAAACTAAATTTATTTTTTATCGTCTGCTTATAGTTATTGGTATACTCGTCCCATCCTGACAATGACTCATCGATCCATATTGCATGAATTCGACATACGTTTCTAATTTCATTTCATTCTATTACATTTAGCTTAAGCACATGAACCAGCATTAAAAACGCGATTGTTTATTCGAAAAAGCATGCGTCATTGTCAGCTTTCGACGGGCTACTATACGTAATAGATACAAGAATAATACGCACTGAAATAGCAAATTACTGACTCAAACTTAAATTAACTATGAGAAAATTAATCTAAGCACCAAGGTAACAATTTACAAAAAATAATGCTCTCAATAATGAATCAATAGCTAATTGTATGTAATTAACGTGAAATGCAGTGTTGTAACAGATACATTTTTTTGTATCTAGATGCAATACAGATACTTCAGAAAAAATGTATCTAGATACAACTTTAGGTACTCAAGCAAGAATGTATCTAGATAGGTATCTAGATACTGTATCTAGATACATTACAACACCCTTTGGCGCCTTTGATAGAAAATTTTAATCGTTCAAAAATGCTCAGTCCTACAGGGTTCAAACCTGCGACTCTTGGCACGAGAAGTAAGTGCGTTAACCTCTCGGCCACCGTAGACTTACATTGATAATGCACATAGCGATAATATTTGCACTGCTTTACGTGGTGTCGACGTCAGCCTTTAAGCTCTTGAACTGCGGCTGAAATTTTGGAACAGCTCTTCTCCTCCATCTTCCCTGATATCATTGAGTACTTATCTCACACTTAATCAGGGGCGGATGGGCCATATGGGAAAATGTATAATTTCGCAGTTTAGCGATATATACCGGGTGTACATTTCAAAACTAGCCAGTCTCAATAAGTTTTGAATGCAAGCTAACTTGATTAAAAAAAAACACGTCGATTGATATTTGGAGGGGGAATTTTAAAAACAACATCAAATAAATTATAGGTGTCACCCCCTCTTCCCTAACCACCCCCACTTTAAAATTTCAAATGGCACCCCCCACATTGCAATACCTCATTTTAAAGCTTAAAAAACCTAATCCAGTGGCACAATAAAAAAAGATTTTTGTCAATTCGTTTTGGAAATTGGAAATCCAGCGGGCGTAGTGGTCGAAGTGGTGTTGAAATTTCTTATGATCTGATGACTGGTCTGACGCTCCTAGCGCTCGACTGCACGCGAATTTGGCATAAAACAAGCAATATGTAGGACTCCTCGAGACTCTTTGTTGTAAGAGTTTGTCTTACAAACTAAACAGATTAAAAATATATGTTACCTTTAAGAAGATTTATGGTATTAATTCTAACATTGAATTTTTAAAAGTGTCTTCTCACATTTAATAAATTAAATAATAGCGTGGTTGCGAGAAAACTGAGCAGATCCAGAAATAATTCACGCTAAATTACATGCATTGGCACCCGACGATAAAGCAGTATTTCCAAGACATTTGCCCGTAAAATAAATTAACTTTTAATTGCGCACTGTGGCAAATTTTATATCAGTATTCACTACAATGCGTATGCTAAGCACGAATATTAAGTTTTTTTTCTAATTCAAAAATTGCTCCTTGATTTTTTTTTGCAAAAACATTATTTTTTGTTTGTTCAATATTGAAAACCATTAATTCGTGTATGCTGAAAATGAATCAACTATCCGTTTTTCAGTACGGTGCGTGGTTTGCGAGAAAACTGAGCAGATCCAGAAATAAATCACGCTAAATTGTATGCATTCGCATCCGACGATGAAGCCGTATTTACAAGACATTTGCCCGTAAAATAAATTAACTTTTAATTGCGCACTCTGTCAAATTTAATATGAGGATTGACCACAATTATCCATATTGCATCCACATTTAACGACCTCCATAAAAAAAATAAAAAATTACAACGCCCTGAAAAATATCCAACCCTCCCCACAAAGAAATTCCGTTAGAATATAACTTTTATTTGCCCACAAATAAATTAACTTTTAATTGCACACATTGACAAATTTCACATGAGGATTCACTATAATGCGTATGCTGAGCACTAATATTAAGTTATTTTTCAAATTCAAAAATTGGTTTCCGAATTTTTTGTTCAAAGCCATTTTTTTTGTTATATATTGAGAATAGTGAATTCGTGTATGCTGAAAATGAATCAAGAATCCGTTTTTCAATACGATGCGTGGTTAGCGAGAAAACTGAGCAGATCCAGAAATAATTCACGCTAAATTGTATGCATTCGCACCCGATGATGAAGCCGTATTTCCAAGACATTTGCCCGTAAAATAAACTAACTTTTAATTGTGTACATTGACATATTTTACATGAGGATTCACTATAATGCGTATGCTAAGCATGAATATTAAGTTATTTTTCAAATTCAAAAATTGGTTTTCGATTTTTTTTTTTCAAAACCAATTTTTTTTTTTGTTAAATATTGAGAATTGTGAATTCGTGTATGCTGAAAATGAATCAAGAATCCGTTTTTCAATACGATGCGTGGTTAGCGAGAAAACTGAGCAGATCCAGAAACAATTCACGCTAAATTGTATGCATTCGCACCCGATGATGAAGCCGTATTTCCAAGACATTTGCCCGTAAAATAAACTAACTTTTAATTGTGCATATTGACAAATTTACATGACGATTCACTATAATGCGTATGCTAAGCACGAATATTAAGTTATTTTTCAAATTCAAAAATAGGTTTTCAATTTTTTTTTTCAAAACCATTTATTTGTTGTTAAATATTGAGAATCGCGAATTCGTGTATGCTGAAAGTGAATCAATAATCCGTTTTTCAATACGATGCGTGGTTAGCGAGAAAACTGAGCAGATCCAGAAATAATTCACGCTCAATTGTATGCTTTCGCACCCGATGATGAAACCGTATTTCCAAGACATTTGCCCGTAAAATAAATTAATTTTTAATGGCGCACATTGATAAATTTTACATGAGGATTCACTATAATGCGTATGTTAAGCATGAATATTAAGTTATTTTTCAAATTCAAAAATTGGATGTCGAATTTTTTTTTTCAAAAACAATTTTTATGTTTGTTAAATATTGAGAATCATCAATTCGTGTATGCTGAAAATGAATCAAGAATCCGTATTTTAATGCGATGTGTGGTTGCACATATGTGGTCTGAAAAATACATGATAAACTTGTAAAGGTGCGTATTATATCTTAAGGGTGTTTTCGCATTTCGGCTTTGAGGGAATTACTAGAACAATAACATTCGCAAAAAAATTATATAAACTTATATGACAAACTAAAAAGTTACCTAATGTATTACGGGTTTACAAAAAAGGGACCGCAACGAGGCGACGCACAGTGGTCGGAATTTCCAAAAAAATGGGATTTAATCTAAGGAACCTTCCAAAAATCTCAAAATCTTGTATGTAGGTGTATTTCGGACTTATAAATAAGATTCTGAGGTAACGTTTGAGAAGTTCTAAAAATTCAAAATGACCGATCAAATATGGCGCACAAAAATCTAAAATTCATGTCCAATTTGAATTCTGTGTTGACCATAATTTCGAAAAAAGAAAATTGTTTAATAATCTTTCGTAAGTTTTATATCCAAAACAACAGTGAATTTGTAAGACTTCGGTTTCCCCAATATTTGGTTCGGTTTCCCCACACTGATCAATTCTACGTGCCCGCAAAACTGCCCAACGCATGTCACCACTTCATGAAATATGTCACTGTTTGTGCCTTCCAATGTCACATTCCATCTATTACTTCAGGATTCACTAACTAGGTTTTGATAGATACAATTTTGTTAAAGATATCCTGTAAATTGTTCGTATGATTGATATTAATGAATTTGCAATATGATAATTTATAACTCGTTTATACTCATTACACAAAACAACCAATAATTTGCCACAGTATTGCTCAGTTATTATGTTTTTTAAGTATACCTTAATATTTTAAACTTATTCCCTGAGGAACATTATCGTTTTTAGATTTCAGCTTTAAATTTAGAATAAGATTTATTAAACGATAATTTTATTGATTTCATTTCATTAACCTTTTAATTATGTAATGTTTCTCATTTAAACTTTATCTGCATTGATTCAAATTTATGTTATTAATTACTCATAATTAAATAATGTTTTGCCACTTTAGCGAAGAGATATTATTTAGGTTATATTTCAATAATTTATACTTATTCCCTGAAGAGTATTATCCTCTCTATACTTCATTTTAAATTTATAATGACAGTATTTTATTAAATAGGAAATTCAAATGATATTACGCAATTCATTTTCATTGATATTTTTATGACTTCTGTTAGCTTGTGAAGGGAATTTTAATCATGTCTACCAAGGTAAACACAATTGGAGATGGTAGCATTCTCCTGTCTGAACGAGAATGAAACCGGAAAGATTACTTTATTAACCTCCACGGCACCGCTTATAAAGCGTATAGCAGAAATTAATAGAGCTCTCTAAGAACTGCATATACTGTTCACGCTTTTAGTTTTGATGCCAACAATATATTGAGAAGGAACATGATTTTGGTAACGCAAATTATAAATAATTTACGGGGTGTTTTTTTTTGGAAACTTTGGGAGGAATGCTTTGATTATTACTACTCAATTTCAAAATAATTAATATTATTTTGAAAACGGTAACTTTTAAACAAATAGGATAATACTCTTTATAATGATATTCGGGTATACTATTGACGAAGATAATAACGGCCTGTCGCCTCGCCAATCTGGAACCAACTATTTATATTAAAATTTCGCCCACTCTGCAATTTTGTGTGATTCCCCTTAACATTAATTCGCATTCCGGTGATCTCACATGTGCCATATAGCAAGGTTATTGACACACGATTACCAAACTGTTATGATAGTCATCAGCCTGGGCGCTCGTCTGTAATTGTTTATATAATTGCGTCACCACGCATCGAACGCGTCCTTTTAAATTATTATAAAAGTTCTCGTAATTTCCTTTGTAATCGATTCAAATTGTATTCATATTTAATCAGATTACTTATTAAATCCCCCAAATGATCACCCCTTCCTATTCTAACAAAATACTTGGCTTCTACGTGTTGTTCAATATTATATTGTCAATATCTAAGTATGAAATTGCTTTAAAATTACTACTAAACGTCTCAATTTATATCAGTAACTTTTCGTGGTATTATGTTAAATTAATTCATACAAAATATAGATATAGTACAAGTTGAAGTTTAAAATAGAACTTTAGACATTATTATAAGACTTTTCGTGAATTAGGATTACCAAAGGATAACATGTAATGATCTTTGAATGTAACTTTTTCACCGGAATCGGTGTAGAATGCTAGTGTTGATTATGAAGCGCTTCCAGTGGAAAACTTACATATGAAGATTAGTACATGTTTTCCTATGATAGCCCTAATTAAAATCGTCTTTGCACTTCTAACGCATTTTCGTACTTTCAGAACACTTCAAAATACACTGTCTTTGTTCAATAGCTAGTCTGGTTTCAGCTGTTATTTCTGGTCGCGTCGGTTAAATCAAAAATTAAACAAAGAAACCAGCAAGTCGCTACCTATTAAACGGTGGATACATTTATATGCGACACCCTGTATATCACCTGACAGTATATTGCACTTGGTTGGAAACAAAAATTGCCTGTGTCAAGTGTATTAAAATAACATATTATGTAACGTACTCAAAAGTGTATTAGCTTGAGGAAAATTACGTTTTAATATGATCCAAGGGGGTGCCTATTATATAATTAAAAAAATACATAACGACCAATTATTCCACTGAATTTTAATAAGTATTCATAATGTTTAAATTATCAAGCGAATCCCCACACTCTTCCAGCGATTATGCTAATTTTCCCCCAGAAGAATGCGGCTATTTTAAAACAATGGTGGGGCCTCACTTTAAACGTACAAATCACCACTAGTGTTTAAAAAAAATGTTAATCAGGGTTTTTGACCTCATTCATTACTGGTCGTGCTTAGAAAAAGCGACAATCATCTCCTAGTCTGTTGCTCCTATCAAAACGCAGTTACAGACAGATACCTGCATGAAACGACGACTCCGAGGAGTCACATTTCGTCGGCTTGTATTACTTCTCGATAATCACATAGCGACGAAAAAATTGTATACAAGTGCGTCGGATAAAGTTTGGATCGCTTGTAGGAAGGAAATATTGCTCGCGGAGGCGCTGACCGCTGTCCAAGCCACCTCAAAGCGCACGGTCATCAAAACCACGTTCCCAGGTAAAAGCCGCATAGAGAGGGGCTTATTATTCACCCTCGTAGGTGTGCGTGGGGGGGACGGGCCGTGATTTGAAAAGATAACCACCACCGTGTCCGGCGCCGGGGGAGAGGGGGGTTCGAATTCCAGCCAAGGGGTTAAAAAACTATAAAAGGGAGTCACAGAGTGTGGTTTTTAAATCTATTGTGTGATGGTTTATTTGGGAACAGGTTCCAGTGTCGAGAGGTGATCCGGCAAGTGCGTTTCGAAGTGTCGGTCACTGATACGGAGAAGATGGATCGGATCGGGTTACTTCTGGTAAGGTTCATTGCAATAGTTACTTATTTGGAATAGTTGCCTTGATAAATGCAACAAGATAATTCAATTACAAAATCTCAGGGACCGCTAGGGCTACGAACCAGGAAGTGGGCCTTTTGGAGTCAGGAGAGTCCAATTAGTCAGGAAAACGGATTCTAAATGACTAAATCGAAAAAAAATATTGCAATTTTTGCAAGTTTTCAAGTTGCTCCTGACTAATTCGACTCTCCTGAGCCCAAAAAGCCCACTTCCGGGTTCATAGCCCCCGCAGTCCCGACATATCCGCGTCAAACATTTATATTAGTATTATATTTAATTTAAAAGTGTACGGATCCATAATAACTTATATGATTTAATGTAAAGATTTATGCAATCTCAGGTGTAACAATTTAAAATTGTTAAATTGGAATGTACATTTGGGCATTATTTCCGCGGACAGCTGGAGACCGGTTTTAACCAAATTGGGTCTCATCAGTCAAGTGCGTCATAATTTATAGTTATAAATTCCGAATTTATAATTCACGGAAATTATTCCCAAATGCGCATTCCAATTTTACAATTTTAAACGACCACAAGTCGCACCCCCACCAATCCCTAAAACCCAAAAATACCAAAATCTAAATTATACGGAGTCATCCATTTAAAAATACTGACGATGACATATCTCGAATAAGGTAGCTGTTGAAAATCAAAGTAAGTCACTGAATAGAATTTAAATAAAAACTACAATTTCTTTTAAGAGTAATAAAAAAGAATTAAGCCAGAAATTAGGGGTTCTGACACATTTGCTCAACCCTGTAATATGCCGAACTACAATAGTGCTCGAAATTTTGCATAGTACAGGATGTTCTTTTTTTTTTTATTTTAGATTAGATTTTTGTCTGGATAGATGAATATTTTATCAGGCACAGGGCACAGGTATGGTTGAGTTGCTTGTAGTAAAAATAACGCAGTTAATTTAATTCATATTTAAAATTAGTTCAATCTCAATCAACCATTATGAGTGAATAGTAAAATATGACGAAGAGAAGTGTGCCTAAGATGCTTCCTTGAGGAATGCTTATTCTACCCCCTCTGCATTTGATTCTACACATCCTGAAAAATTACCCAAGACAAGTAATAAATATTGATAAATAAAATGACAAATTGTGTTTATTGTGCCAACAGACCAAATTCAGATATCTCAAACAACTGGCGAAATTCACTCCGAATTTGAAACTACACTTGAGATCCTCAAAAATGACCTAAGACAAGTAATAAAGATTGATAAATAAAATGACAAATTGTGTTTATTGTGCGAACAGACAAACTTCAGATATCTCAAACAATCAATGCGAAATTATAATTCGTTTTTTTTTTATTAGGGCTTTGTGAACTTAACAAAAATAAACTTATTTAAATCAGAAAAATTATTTTCGTATACCTATCGTTGCACAAATGCCGAATTGCCACCAATTATAGTAAACACATGATTTTAACTTGTAAATTTAAGCTAGGTTTATGTAATTGTAGTTTTAATATTTGCACAAATCTCCTAAAAATCCACGAAAATCGGGGAAAAAATGTGAAAAAAACTAGCAGTGAGTTTATATGTTTGTGTCATATTGCTATGGATACCATGTTAATTAATTTCAAAAACGTCCTATTTATCAGGCAAAATTGTTTAAAGCCTCGTTCAATCTAATAAAATAATTCTAAAATCTCAATTAAGAGTATCCTGGGACAAGTAGTTCCAGTTTTTTTTTGTCTCGTACACAGTATATGGTTTTTCTATCTATACATAAAAAAATTCAATTCATTTTTTATTTACGGTCGAGCCATAAAAAAACGGAACAGGTTTTTTGCCTAGTGTGAATTTGGTTTAACTGAAGATGTCAAAAAATTGCGCAACTTGCTTGATAAGCCATCCATTTTCAGTCTCTCTATTATTCTTGCTTTATTAAAAGCACCGACTTGAGGGACCATTCCAAAATGTGGCTTTTTATTAAGTAATATGTAGATATTTATGTCACAATTGCAAAAACATGTTACTTGATAACACATCTCAATTTTGGACAAATGCACTATAAAACTTGTCCCATTTTTTTTACCGCGACCGTACAATCGCCGACATTTGAAGTGCAAGGACAAGCCATAAACCAGAGCGAACTTCGACCTCATTAATAATTGGGTTTAAAAGTACAAATACAAATACAAATCAGCTTCGCCTTCAAATGTACGTGTGTAAGGCGGCCGTGAATAAAAACCGTGTTGCACTTCGAATGTCGGCGATTGTACAAAATGCACAAAAAAAAAAACACAAAAATTTCAAATTAAAATTTACATCATTTTGAATGTTTTGACGAAAATTGTGTAAATGTCCAAAAATGTTATCATTTCATCACAAAAAAACAACAAAAATGTAAATGCTTCCATAACTATTTCCATATATTTAATAATTTAAAAATTAATATTATAAATTCCAACCAACACTGTACTGTAAATTTGTCATAATAACAAAAGCCAACACCTCTGAAGATGAGCGCATAGCGCTTGAAATATATATTTAGTTATAGAAAATATACAGTGAAATAAAGGTAAATGTTATTTAATTAATTATAATAATTATTCACAAAGCTCAGAGAATATTCAGGATGTTTTATAACAGGTGTTGTAACGTTATAATTTTGACGCACGGAGATGGTTGCGAGGTTGCTTACGGAGGCGCCCCGGGCGAGATAATCAATTCGATATTCCCCGTTCCATTACACGCGGGCAGGTCCAAATCTGTATGATGAAGCCAGTAAAATACTGGGATAAACGGCCGCCATTACGCGTTTTTGAAATGGGTGGCCATTGGTTTTGGGGCCCGACATTTAAATCAGTGAGACGACTGGATTCAGACGATCTCGATTCATCACTTATCGGCCGCTTTAGAACTCTAGGTAAGATTAGGCCGTTTCTGTTTTACACGTGGTGTCGTACCACTCTCTATCTATAGGTTGGTTTTTGCGGAACAATATTGCGGGATTAGGGACACGCCGAGTTCTAAAGGACCCCGAGGAGCGGTGAGTGGTGCCGAGGAGTTTTCCGTTTCACTCGAGGCCGCCGAGAACAGATTTTACAATTTTTACTTTTTGACTTACTTTTCCACTATTTCACTTTTTTACTTTTTACGCTGTAATCTGGTGCAGAGATTTAACTTAATTTACAATTTACATCGACACTATTTTGAGATGTTGCGATGTATCACAAATATTTTATGTCAAGAGTTTCATCTGTTGCACTAATTAGAAAAGTTGACACCGCTTTCTTGAACGCTCAGTATTATAAGGGGACGTTGCCGATACAGCCGACATACCACTATTTCCGGATCCGACAAGCACCTGTATATACATTCGGCTCGTATGCCGAGAATACACAGAATACACTTTTTACAAAATTCCTCTCGTTTCTGAGTTAATGAGTTTAAAAATTAGGTAAAACAAATAATTAATTCATCAAGAATAACGTAGGTCTTGGAATTAAATTGGCGAACAAAAACAGAATCATGACAAATAATATAAATCATTATAAGAATTGTACAAAGTGGTCGCCTTGGCAACGAATACAAGTTTGAAAATGCATTATTATCTAAATCCATTGGATTTTTGAATCTAAATATAGTCTTCCAATCTAGATCCATTGGATTTTTACTTATGAAGCCATTTCAAAAAGTTAGTGCATGCTGTCGAAATTAATTCAATAGAACAGTTAACAAAGCGGATCTTTAATGCTGCTCAAGATATCCAGAATAGATATTTCAGGATGTTTACACTTCCTAAATACTTGCCAGTGGTTACCAAGGCGACCACTGTAAACAATTATTTTAATAGTTAATACTGTGCGATCAACAATTATTTAGATGTGATCAACAAGCAGGATATGCATCCCTACAAAATACAGGTCTATCATGAATTGCTGTCCACAGAGTTTAACAGACATCTTGAACGATCTTGACGTTCTTAACTTGAATCGTCTTCAGTTAATATTGATTGAAATCTAGGGATATTTATTGGTTTGTCAACATAAATCAACAGGTGGTGGGCTTTTGAAATGTGAACAGCATATTTTTGTGGCTGAGAACTAAATGTGGCCGTGAAAGGTTTGTTCCCAAGAAGGCAGTAAAATGTGACGTTTTATGATTGACAAGAGATATGTGAAAGCGCTAATTATATCACGATTGCCAAAAGAAAAAAATAATCCTAAAAAATATAAAGGTAAAATTATCATTCATGGTAGATTTCCCCCAGGCGATGTTGAAACTAAATAAATAATAAAACTGATGTTTATTAAAGTTGTTTTTTATGTTTCAGTTTTTCCTTCTGTTTCTCGTCGCTGCAAGAGGGCAGGAAGACGTGACTGATGCTCCAGAAATGTTCTCGACCATAACACCTGAGGAGTTCACTACAGAAATTGCTCTAACAACTGAAACAACAAAGAACAAAACAATCTCGGAACTGGTGCAGGAGCAGACAGATGCCATAAGAAAAATTATTGCGGAACACAAGCCTCCCGACCATGATTTCCCTGTGATCAACAAGAAACATGAAGTTAAAGACCCCACCATTTTCAAAGCCGAGAAGGAACGACAGTTCATTGAAGAACTTCGCATGAAATGCCAGCACTTTTTCACGCAAGTAGATAGCATGACCACTACCACAGAGGGGTCTAGGCCCACCATGCAAGCTTTTGGGCCCCCCATAAGACCAGACTTTTTCAACTACAGGCTTCCTACAATGACGCGCCCGAAGCCTACAAACACAAATTCTAATGGTTACTATTATATATTTTCACCAACGGTGGCAAACTCAAACGATGATAGGACGAACAAATTGACCGATAAGCTGGAAACAGCAGCGAGCGAAGATAATGTTGTCACGACAATCAATAACGACGTACCAGTGGCTCCTATGGATAATCACAATGATAATCAGGATTTTTACAGTGATGACAACCATCCTGAGGCGAATATTAATCCTACAACGCCAGCCTATGAAGCCATGCCACAAAAATTCAAGTATGTAAGGTTGGAGCCTCTGGTATTGCAAAAAACTTTGCTCACCAATGGCAAGACACTGTTTTACTGGTATAGGCTGCTTTCCAACACTCAAAGTTTTGTGAGGATACCTGATACCCCAGAAATGGAAGAAGTTAGCAGTATAGCGCAACCACAAAATAACGCTTACCAAAGCGTGCCTTTGCCTGAACAGTACCCATTCTTCGTGGATCCACATACGGGAGCAATAATTCGCAATGTGCAGCCACAACCAACTACAACAACAGAATCACATACTAACGTGCTTAACTATAACCAACAAAAAACACAGTTCTTCATCAACCCACAAACTGGCTTGATATACCAATCTGCTAACCCTCAACAATTTATTTATCATAAATTATCAAATCAGGCTTCAACAGCACCACCGATGATATACCAAGGAGGGATGCAACCGCAATTCATATATCATAAAACTGCTACGGTACCACCAGCAACGACCCAAAAGACTGAGATTACAACAACAGAGCAGCCTAAACCAGCGGTTCCTGATTACACGGTGGATTATACACAACCCGATAACGTTCCCGAGAAGTACAAGAATGAGTACAGGTTCGTGGTACCCATGCTCCTCACGAGGAATCGCGATGTATCAAAATACCCATACCAAATTGATCCTTATGCTTATCTACAGAAAGACAAAAGACCTGATTTAATGAATATCGCAGTGCCATATGCACCAAACTATCATATCATAAAAACTCTAGCCGTGCCTAAAAAGTTTCAGCAGAGTTCCAATGACAAGCCAGGCAACTGAATCTGACCATACTGATAATAATTAATTAATGTTTGTTTAGATGCAAAGTAATTTTGAATTGAACGATTAGAAATTCAGAATTTTCATAATATACAGTCATTTTGAATTGGACAACTCATCTATAATATACCGAACTGATGATCCTTTATAGGTCAAAACAGTTCTTCAGGTGTCCTATGCAGGAGGTATCCAAAATTTCACTTAAAATATTTTACTGTATTATAATAAGAAATATAGTCATTTAAAGACTGATATAGATAAGTTAGCTTTTATTTAATGTAATTATTAATCCATTGCAAACCCATACAGTAGGGTTTGTAATGACAAACCCATACAGTAGGGTTTGCATTGAAAATTGCTTCACCATAGCTTTAAGAAGTGTACGAAATCGATTTCAAAGCAGCCCTAGGTTGCATATGTAGGCATAAATACTTACGATTTCGATTTGATGTGTTATAATTGTAAGATATTGTTTAAAAGAACAAATTAGAATGGGCAGAAGAGGACCGATTATGTTATGTACTTTTATGTTTAGCTCTGCACATTTATAACAAATTATATATTATATTTAGGTTACCACAGATGATTTTAAAAAAAGTTTAAATCTGTGGATAATGGGTCGGTTTGGTGCAATTTTTGTATAAACTGTATGGGATTTAATAAAAATTTGAGAATAGCTAAAATTACATTTATCTTTGTTGGGTTATCCATCCGAAGGTTGTCCCCCCAGGAAACTGAGTTTTTATTTAGGGGAATTATAAAGTCCAGTATATCTAGATGCAAGATCACAGAAAGCCACTGAAAAACTTAACAAACCAAGCACGCCTGGGTACTGTGTCCCACCAGTCTGAAATGTAGCACTAACAGCCGAAGAATTTAACCATTGAGCTGTCCTGTGTGGTAAGTATAATTATTTTTTTCTCAAGTTCCAAATGTGTTATGTTAATGAATTACTGACAAAAATTATGTAAATCTGTAAAACTGTAAATCGCTTAATGCGTTTTAAATGCAACCGTCCCCGTACACGCATACACGAGCACATTCAAATGCTCCGTTAATTTCTTGGTATAGGCGTACTTTACACCCAACTATAATATGGAATTTTACTTCAATTAATCACAATTTGAAGTAAAATATTACTAAAATGAGATAACTGTAATAACTTACCATTCCTATCCGCCTCACCACGTCGTCACTAATTGGATGGGAGAGCATCACTTTACGATACAGCGGATGGTGCTCGTAATAGGAGATCAGCTCGACCAGACTCTCAAACTCCACACTGCCGATTGTGTAAAGACGTCCCTCCAATTTGATCCGACAGTGCTTGGTTTTCTTATCAGCCCTGCAATAAAAATATTCTTGATAGGCTTATAAATAAAGGTACAAAAGGGCCCAATAGCGCCACGTTAAAGGAACTGAGGGGAGATCGCCTACGCTCAAAATCGAACATGGTACTCAAAGAAAAAGAAAAAGGAACTGCACGCACGTTCCAAGTTCGAGCCTCAGTATGCAATCGCAACCTTTCTCATATATACTGCAGGTCATAATTAATCTTTATATGGATCCATTTAGTCTTCGGCTCTAATGTACTCATCGACAACTAAATTAAGAAATACTGCAAATACTTACATGAAACTTATAGTATATGAATTTGGATCGTTCTCGCTTTGCCGCACAAGGAAGGCCCCCTCAGTCCTGACTCGCTTAAGTGTCTCCTCAGCTTGCACCCTCGTGGTGTGCTCATGATACCACTCTTTCCCCTCGTGCTTGTTAGGCTGAGGAACTGGCTGTTTGAGTATAATGGAGAACTCCTGCGACACAAGTGGATGTGTTCGGTAATGCATAATCAGACTATACAGACTATCAAAGTACATCATATCGATCAAATAATACTTGGTCTGCTGCTTATCCTGCCTGGAGCGGATGCGGCAGTGGTTCACTTGGCCGTTGCGCCAGAATGAGAGGCAGTACTCCCCGACAAAAGTCACACTAGCACGCACCAAAAAAGTACCGTCACCCAAAGTCGAGTATGTCTTTAAGAGCTGCTCAGCCTCCTCTCGGCCTTTCGGTAGCCGCCCGTGGAACCACTTTTCACTGAAATGTAGTTCTTCGTTAGGTACATCATTCTTTATGTGGTGGAAAACGGGGCCGTCGTCTTCATCTTCAGAACGTTCACTCTCATGATCCTGCTTGTATTTATCAATGTAAAATAACTTGCTTTGGGTCAGTACAAAAAAGTGAGGATTCCACTCTTTGTCAATGGGATCTTCGAGGTACATTATCCCATTTTTTACTGAGCTTCTCAAATCCAATTCGTTAACTTCATTTCTGACTAGAACTGTTTCTTCCTGGCCCTCCGGCAGCTTCTTGTGCTTTAGTATTATCTTCCTGCGCAACTGCAGCGGGGATGGCAATTGCTTCTCGTTTTTCTCAACGGGGTGGATTATAAGCATGTCTCCAAAGACTTCCTGAAACGACCAATGCATGGATCAATTAAATAGATTATAAAGAATAGCTGTTTTTAGATACATGAAAAGATCAGAAAAGGGTGATGTTCAAAAACTAAGGAACCAAACTTGACAGATTTCCATTCAAAATCTTTAACCTAATTTCAGGAAATAATACTTTTGATCTCTACCTACACCTCATCACCCCAATTCTCTAATCGGAACTAAATATTTAATTATTTTATATAAAGATTTACAGACAAAATATATAGCTCAAATAAATCCATTGAATGGTGAAGTCGCTTTTTAAACAATTAATCTTCTGGAATTCGAATTTAATTTACCAAGGTTAATATAAATAATAATAAACATATTAATGTTACCTGCATGGCATTGGCCATTTTTCTTTGCTGCGGAAGAGAGCAGTTGTCCTCAATCGACAAAATTACTGGGTATTCAGAGGTGGCAAACGCGTGCTCCTTTATGATCCTTATAACATCCATGAACTTGATGCGGGTGGTCAGTGTGTGCCCGTGGTATATAAAGGGCATCCCGTCTGGACCATCCCAGCAGTCCAACTCTATGCACCGGCAGCCCATGCGCAAACACCTAACATATGCCTCAACTGATGACTCACTGGAAAACTGATCTCCTGTGAGGTATCTGAAACCGAATTAATAGAATCAAAATAAACATGGATTTAATTGAAGAATAATTTGCTTTTACGATTACTGATGATAATATTAAAATTATTGACATGAATGTTAGCAAACAATTGTTTCAATCTAAGAGCTTACGTATTGTGGGAAGAAGCAATCCAGTAATGAGACAACGGTTTGGACATGTCCTGGTACACAATATCCTTCGCCGGGTTCCATAAGTCGTTCTGCTTCGAGAAAAGATAGTCTATAAACTCAGAGATTGTGAAGAATGGTTTTTGGATGTCTCTTTGGTGATCCTGAAATAATTGTGCATATTACTGTATTAATTATACTGTGTATATTATTATACTGTATTAATAAGTTATTATATATGATGGAAAACATTTTTATTCCAATGAAGCATCGTGCGTGCCTAATATAAGATGCTCTATCCAAACCATTGTCACCGATATTTCATTTAGTAAAAGTTAAATATTCAATATCGTCTTCCACATAAACTTATTTTCATGTGCAATCCGTAGGTGGATTCAAAAACTATTCATATCTATGATTGCCAAAGTTGCTTATATTTTTCTTGTAAAGTTGCACGCATGAAATTTAATAATCTCTATTGGCAAAACTTGACAATTTTACACAAGTTGTACACAACCTGTTTTTCTCGTCTAGTTATTTTTCACAGCCAACTTTGGTGAGAATGGATTATAAACAAAATTTATATATTATGACTCAGAAATTTTGTGTAATTTTGTACATTTGACGTCCTTTCTTTTGCCTACCACAGTTATTGTGAATGATTTACCTTAAGGAAATCACAAATAAAAGTCGACACCTTCTTGTCATCCTTTCCCAAATCATCTTGTTGCTCCTTCACTAAGAAAGATTGGAATTCGTGAAGAGTAATTTGACTCTTGTTTTCAGAGTATATGTCCAGTTTATCGAAAATGTCCTGAATGCTCTGAAAAATGACACATGCACAAAAAAATTAATGATAGGGCCAGTGGAACAGCGGGAATTTTCCTAGTGTAGTCTTGTTGTAGTCTAGTCACTAGTCATTGTAGCCACTAGTTGTAGTCTTGTGTAGTCTTGTTGTAGTCTTTGGTGGCGTAAAGTGAATAAAGAGGACAAAGGCATAACCTAATTATTAAATCGTGTAAGATTAAATTAGATAGTGAGCTTGGTGATTTCTTTACACATACAGGGTTAGGCAAATGTGTCGGAACACCTGATTTCTGTCTAAACGTTATTATTGACTTGAGATTGGCAACGCCAATTTCGTCGCTGATTTTTGTTGATCGCTCGATATTTTTCTATCCGAAAATATTGAAATATAATATATGAAATCAATAATTGCTTTAAAAGAGATTCTTTAAAATTTAGGATATGTTATCAGCCAGATAGACATAGCCATAAGTATAGGAGATTAGAGTATATGCCATATGTGTTTCTAATCTCCTTCTGTGTATCTTAAACTTCAAATTACTATTCTTTACAATTTTATCAGTGGATGAAAAGACTGGGTTTCATAAAATGACTTTAAAGGCTTAGAGATATTAGAAATCCATAAATTTATTTCAAGGTTAATAAAATTCTGTTCTGTGCATTATTTTCTGCCCACGAGATACACTATCAATGTTTACTTCCTATTGTATTAACAAAAATACACTTATCAATGACATATTATGAACTGATATGGATTTATCCTGTAGAGCAGGCCAAAAGCAGAGTTATTGGATATTCAAACAAATGGAAAAACTGTTCAATACCCAAATATAGATTACACATATAATCAATGACATATTATGAACTGATATGAAATTATTTATGGCACCAAATAATAAAGCAGAAAGTTGGAAAAATAGTTATGCTCTATAAGTATTATTAACCAGTATGTAACTATACTACCTATTGCAATATTTTATCTTTGTTGTCTTGCATATTAAACTATTAGGTTATTTGTAGTGGAATTATTTATGGCACCAAATAATAAAGCGGAAAGTTGGAAAAATAGTTATGCTCTATAAGTATTATTAACCAGTATGTAACTATACTAATTATTGCAATATTTTATCTTTGTTGTCTTGCTTATTAAACTATTAGCTTATTTGTAGTGGGATTATATTATGTTTAATGTGTTTTATAAATCACAAATGGAATTTTTTGTTTGGAAAGTATAGTCCGTTTTTTTTTTTTAAGATCCGCCACCTGTTGATCTATGTTGGTCAAAACAAAAATCACAACATATTGAAATGTAACCTCGTTTTCGAGAAATACTAATGACACTAACAGAGTTGCCACTAATACTATTGAGAGAAATTGCAACATCTTTAAATTAAGACTATAGAGTGTTTTGTTGTCTGTTTTAATGTCTCGCTTGGGATTTTTATTCAGGTTTTCAATACTGCATTAGATCTAGTAATAGGTTTGATTCAATGACCTAGTGTATAGCCCGCTTTCTTATAGTGAGAAACAATTAAGAATATTTCTACAGACTAATTTATTTGTTAATAACATTATCCCAAAATCCTAAACTGGTTATCGATCAACCGGTGCTTGTGTTATGTGTAAATCACAATCACAATTGATACTTACATTTTCGTTACAAATTAGCTTTTGATACAACGAGGAGAAGTCGTCAAATCCAATCTCGGTACGTTTCTTAGTGTCAACATCATTGAACACCTCCCGAAGTCTGCTCGTCGGTATTTTGCAATTCAGTCGTGGCAAAAACGACTTAACTTCTTTAAGACTAACCGTCTCCCTTGGGTTTTCCATGGAGTAGAATTCACGCCGTAGCCACACCTGCACTTGTAGTGGATATGGGGCGTTTATTGTATCTTTCGAGAGATACCGCAAACCTTTAAGCCATAGCTCACATTCTTTCTCTGATAAAGCTAAAACAATATTATAATCAACAATTGAATGGCCACCAGAATCAGTAGCTCAGTGGTCAAATTTTAATTTCAGTGGCATTCCGTGGTTGCCTTTAGGGGTTCTCTGAAGAAGGTTGCACTTGTTCGCTTATTGATGGGTTGATACCCAGTGTAAACACTCGAGGCATGCAAAGTCACTTGCCAACTATAACTCATGACCTCACAAATCAAAACGATTTAATATATTTGTGAAGAAATTCTACATCGTTTTATTTCATAATTCTCAAGATTAATAAGCAATGCTTTCCACATTAATTATTAAACACAATAAACTTTTTTCCACTCCCTACATGGTAAGTACACTGTTGTGACATTGATTTGATGGAAGTAAGCCCCACTTACTGATAAAGCTTTGGTTACTATGAACAACGGGAGGTAAGTAAAAACTTACCTCCCTCAGGGAAGTAAGTAAAAAGTTTTCTGTAGCGTTCTGTCTCTGGCACCACTCATTAAATTACTTATACGCATATTGATAACGCCGATTCGACTTCTCCGGCAGTAGGAAGGAACAGGCTGCATCTGCAGCCTCTTCAATTGCCATTTCTTGTTTATTTTCATTGGAATTCATTTTACAACTGAACGAACGCAATTTCTGACACTCACACTTTGTTTGAAAAATAGTCTTAGCAACCAAAGCCGCACGGATATTTTGTTCAAGTTGGGAAAATAAATTAATCAAACACAAACAATTAAACAAACTTCAGGAGTGGAAAAACAGTTATAAGCAATTCAAGAGGTAAGTTTTGACCAGTCTCGGACTTTATTGCTAGCCCTCGCTGTCGCTCGGGTGCAAACTCGCCCTCGACTGGTAATCAATACTTACCTCCCTTAATGCTTAAATAACTATTAAAAGCTATCTGTTTCCATTACCTGCAATGCTTAAAACTCGCAGCTTAAACTCGGGCCCGTAGAAGATGACAAAGCACTTCATCGTGTCTACCTTCTTGCCATCCTCGGGCCACTTCTCGAAGTCCTTAGAGGTCTTGCCGAGGCGGATTTCTGTGATCTCCCTAATGTCGACGGCGCCTTCATAAGAGGGCTTTGGCACGGAGCCGGGCCTGCTCCATACAATCTGTCTGGTCTCACGGCGCACACTTAGTGTCTTCGTCTCAACCTTCTTCCTCCATGAGAATTTGCTCACCAGTGTGCCCCGCTCCAGCTGGCAGATTATCTGCTCCATTTCCGGTATGTACCCCGCCGTCCCTGCTGACGTGAAACTTGCATTGAAGAGACCAAACATCTTCACCTAGAAGCATTCCCAGAATAACATCAAATGTGATCGTGTACCAGAGGAAGGAAGTGGTTGAGATTCTTCAATCCCAATGGGTGATTGGTGGGGGGGAGTACTGATAAAGCACAGCTGCTGCGGCAAATGTATGCAATCATTGTTAGATTCGTCTCGATAAACCCACTCACTCTTGCAGTGATATTTATGAATGGGGGTATTTATAGAATGTTTATTCTAAGAAAAACAATTGCGGCAAACAAAATGTCAGGGAAGCAGTGGGGCCAGTCCAAGGCGTAATAAGACTTCCTGTACGCGCATCAATTAAACTTCGAATTTAGGTTGCTGTCCCAATAATTTAGACCAAATGTTATTAAACATTACCTTATGTAGACAGCAGGGGGCGAAAAAACTTGCTGGGTGGCACGGCGGGAGACTCACATCATACGGGGACGCTTGACTGCGTCCGATTTTCGTTTGCAATTCAAATTAATTAACATAACCGATTCGCTATTTTAGAGTTTGAAATAGCATGTAAACTCCTTGTATTTCACCCAAAACAGAAATAATGACAGCTGATGGCCGATAATGTAGAAATCTGCGAGAAATGCGTAAACGGCGTTGCCGGTTGTTCTAAACCAACATCAGACACATAAACATTAAAATAGCATTTATTAACAGTAATCGAAGCGTAAAAGCATAATCAGAGTAGCAATTGATACTTTTGTTAAGTAAATTGGATGAAACTGCAATTATATCCTATTCTTTATATCACTGTAAAGAGAGACAGTTGGCAATGTTGTGGCAACCTTTTAAATCACATGTGGCATAAAGAGAGGCTGATGCAATAATTTCTCCAGAACTATCGGCTCCAAACATAGTAATTAAGGGCATTCAACGAGCACTAATTGTATTGTTGTATAACACGTAGCACACAACATCACCAGAGCTAGAAAATGACGGAGGAAGATGCGGTGAGTTGATTGAAAATGCCGAATGGAACAAACTGTCAAAGATTTAGGTTATGCTGCCTTCTTATGGACTTTCTAGATCGCTCAGTTTATTTGCACAAACCAGGAAATAACCAATAAATATTGAAATTGCATGTTATTTAATAAATCATTCAATAAGCATTTATTTCATCAGTGTCCTAGTAGTAGAAATGTCCTAGTAAAATTAAGTTCTGTTACAATGCTTTTTCCATAACATATAAAGCCCATAGATTAAATTTAAAATTTATGAAAGTACTAAATATCGCAAATAAACACCTGCAGCTGGCATGTATAATGTACAATTTGCTCCCATGATTTCACAGCACAATCTCCAAATCATGGCCTATAATAATTTTGGGTTTACGATTGCAACACTAAGTTCTGCTTCCGTTATTGAACATAATTTAGCCAAGAATATTGACACCAACAGATACTTGTAGTTCTAACAGATACTTGCGTAAATAATAGCACAAACCATCCTCGTTCCAAAATACATCGCACACCAACAGATACTTGTAATTGCGTAAATAATGGCACAAACCATCCTCGTTCCAAAATACATCACACAAGCCCAGGCAAGGTCAAGAAGAAGGTAGATTGCTGGGTTTTTCGAAGAACCGCTTTTCAAATTTGATCAAGGGAAATGGGGAACCAAAATCCACGTACAGGATTATAGAGGCTGTTTGTTTGATTGATTATTCTATTTCAGATATTTGACCCTTCTCTGAAGAAAAAGAAGAAGAAGAAGAAGACCGCCTTCGACATAGATGCAGCTCTAGCCGATGGTGACACTGTCGAGATGCCGCCCACACCGGTCGTTGTTGAGGAGATCAAAGATGATATGGACGTTGATGATGGGGATCTGAAGAAGAAAAAGAAAAAGAAGAAGCCATTCAACATGGACGAGCTTGAGGGGGCTCTGCCGGAAAAGGAGGACGGCGAGAAGGATAGTGGCATGCAGGATGAGGGCGCGTTCGAGGACAACTTTGACCTGGAGCTGGACTTCAGCAAGGCTAAGAAGAAGAAAAAGAAGAAGAAGGATCTGGACGAGCTGATGGCGAAGGCCGACGAGAAACAGGAGGACAAGGAGAATGGTAATTTTTTTAACTTATTTTTATGGGTGTAAAATTTAAAGATTTGAAAATAGGTTTGGGTGAAGTATTGAGGCAAACAATCAATTTTACAATGTTATGCAACTTGCTGCAGTAATTGATACTACAGTACGACCAATATTTCTTGCTGCAACTGACAGTTAAAATAATTTTCTAGTGAGACTTTTGCAGTAGGAGAAATGATTACAGTGCATTTTCAGTATATTTTAAAGTTGTGTTCACTTGAACTGTTGTTAAAGTAAGCGAAAAATTTGCATGCTGATCGAATATATAGAGTAAAAATAAGCATTCTACCTATTCTCATGTATTGCATTCGGAAATTTTTCTTAGTTTAGGTTGACTTGCTTATAGTTTTGGCTTTTCCAAGCCAAGAGCACACTTGGTTTTCTACTCTCAGACTTTCAGAGCAAAGGTTACTTGGTAACATTGACCAAACATAGTGAAGCTATGCGTCTACTAGGTCGATCCTAGTGGACGGTCATCTTCATGAGTTGGCTAGATATCGGTAGGTCAATTCTCTAACACGAGGTTGTCTGATGCCACTGTTGTCTATAGTGTATCTTATTTTACAAAAATGATGTTTCACTACGAGTATTCTCGAATGAACATGAACATGACATCTGGTTGCACCTTGGTAGGTATAAGTATTACTATCAACTATTGGACTGTTCTACTCGAGTGGGCTAATTAGGTTGACTCATTCAAGTTAATCGGTAATGAATACTCAGTTGTTGTATTATTTGGAACTACACAATGCTAGTAAGAATGTTGGTCAATAGAATGAACTATTCTCGCACTGTATGCTTGATATTGACAATGAAGTAGACATACAGTGATTGAGTTTGTATCAAAATGTAGTGTGCAGTGTAGTCTGAAGATGCTAGCTAGCTGTTTTGCGGGATATAACATAAATAAAAACCATTTCTTATTAAGCGGGATAAAATGAATTTAGTGATTGACAAATGCACCAATTGTTTTGCATTCTATACACAGGGATTGTAACTAACTTTTAACGCCCCAGATTCACATTACTTTGCCATATATATTCAGTCGGAAAATTTCTCCACATAAACAAGTCCTGGAAATGTACTACAAGTTATAAGATGTCAAGAGACATAATTATTGGCTATCCTTTGACTAGCCATGTATTTACCGTCAACCGTTAGGAAATAGCAAAGGCCAGCATTTGTACACCAGTTACGAGATTTAAACAGTAAAACCTCAATACTTTATCCAATGGCTAATAATAATTTATTAATCCAACCTTTGCATAAATCGAAGCAAGGAGCTGCATGATTTTATTACGTAAATTAAAAATTTTACATGCTGCACAGTTGAAAGGTTAGCAGAGGAAGGTATGTTCCCTGTATGATAATTTTTCATCGTTCATTTCTTTATTTTCATATAGACCATTTCTTACTAATTTATTAAAACTGAATGAAATACTATTATAGCACACATTGTTAGAATTTGATAAATTGAAGGACTAGGAAAGGGGATGAAAGACAAAAGGGAAAAACACAAAACAGGCTCCATTAAGGATATAAGCTGTGACGTCACTGCTGCATAATAAACCAAACCATTCTCAATTGCTAAATATTGAAAAGTTTAAATCCAAATTGGCAGCCACTGCGCAGGTGTTGACGTATGTTGTTTCAGTTTGGCTTGTGTCAGTTTTACCATAAAATATATAGAATTTACTTGAGAAAAGACTTGGAAACATTCATGTGAACACTACAAGGAATTGGGGAGATATTTTCGTAATTGTTTGTTCCTCGTAGCATGTATTAATTTTATTTATGAATTTTTGGCATCGAAGACGTCACTGTTTATTATCACTAATGGCGATTATCATCTTTTTGGCTCTTCATTGGGGAATAGATTTTTTTCCGAATTTCCGAAAGTTTTTCTTTCCGAATTAAGTTCGTCAGTCAGTATTACTTAAATAATTTAATTGGAGTTTCAAGTTCCAGTCAGTTTCGGCATTTAGTTTTCACGACCTTTCATTTTTAGTTTACATCTTTTTCACGTTATTTATACTCAAATCTGAATTAATTGCTTTTTGTGGCAGTTGATGAAAACTCTGTGCAATGGATGAGCACCGACAGGGACTACACGTACGAGGAGCTGCTCAACCGGGTGTTCGAGATAATGCGTGACAAGAACCCGGACATGGTGGCTGGCAAGAAGCAGAAGTTCGTCATGAAGCCCCCTCAGGTGGTTAGGATTGGGACGAAGAAGACATCCTTTGCCAACTTCACAGAGATCTGCAAGACTTTGCACAGGCAGCCGAAACATTTACTAGATTTTTTATTAGCAGAGCTGGGTACCAGTGGGTCAGTGGATGGCAACAGCCAGCTCATTATCAAGGGCCGGTTTCAACAGAAACAAATAGAAAATGTGTTGAGAAGGTAATCAAGTCATTAATAATCAATTGTGGGATAAATGAGGAGTTGATTATTTTAAGTTGAATTTTAATGGAGACTAATGTGAAATTAATCTGTTCATGATTAAGATGTCATTAAAACCGATAAGTGAAATAAAATTACTGTTAATGATCATTGATCATGAACAAGATATGATTTCTATTAACAATGAAGATTAAAATAAAATATTCCAATAGTGTTTAATAAATTAAGCAATGGTTAACCGAATTTTTGTTTGCTCAGGGTGATTAAAAAACATTTTTATTATATGCTAATAACGAAATAATATTCTTATTAATTATATTTACTTAATTTTGCGTAAATTTGTGTTTTATCCTTTAGTTACGGACGATTAAAGCAGTTGTTTAAACTGATAATTTTATTCGATTAGCGGATTAAACATGTCACTTATTGACCCGCTGTTTAAAGTTAAAATTATATACAATATTTCCTACCAATGTCAATATTCTCAAATGCCGTAGGGCAGGCCTTCAGCGTAGAGCAATAAGTTCATACTGACAACGGTTTGATACAAACAATATAAAATTGGAAATAAATTGGACTTTTAACAAAATCTGACGTCCATCAATTCGAATTGTCAAAACTTTGAAGTCTCGGGTCATTATAATCAGCAAATACAATCAAAATCCAATAAAGAACATGGATTACAGAATTCAGATAGGGAAAGTTGAATAAAAACTTGTATTACACTTGCAGGTTAAAATAAACGTTTAATTTGTGTACATTAATGAGTTTGCCGACTCTTGCCTGGTTAAAATTGTCCGCTCATTAAATTGCCTATTTTGACTGCTTGTATAATAATCATTATTGGTTTAGATATAAAAACAAAAACAAAAATTGTTTCAGATATATTAAAGAATATGTGACATGCCATACATGTCGCTCGCCTGACACAATCCTGCAGAAAGATACTAGGTTGTTCTTCCTTCAATGCGAAACATGTGGGTCGAGATGTTCAGTCGCTAGTATTAAATCAGGTTTCCAGGTAATTAAAACGTGATGAATTTCTGTTTGCAAAATTTAACTGTATTTATTCTCTTGTTTAGGCTGTCACCTCGAAACGTGCTGCAATCCGTGCGAAGACCGCCTAGACAGTCGTACCTTGCAATACATTTATGTTAAGGATGCACTGAAACGGTACCGGCCGATCGGGACGCCGATATTGAGGAAGGTGCTATTAAAATCAGAGAGTGCTTATGTATTTCAATAATTTTATTTGTTTCGATTGTAACGCTAGACCAATTGGAGAATAAATAATAACTTATAAAAATGTCCCTGATTCACTTACAAGTACGTCCCCACCTCACTAGAGGATTTCATAGTCCTTATCACGTAAGAGATTTTTTTTGTTTGTTTTTTTTCGCTATGCCATCCTTGATAATAAAATTGAAGCATCCGGGGAACGCCCAACGAGATATAAGATGTTGAGATATGTCCTTATTAACCAAACCATGAACCTATTTTTACTGTGAATAAAGTAATTAGGTGGTATAAAATTAAATGATCTGTAAACTTACAGTAAATAATATTCAAAATATAATCTATTTGGCCAGGCAACTATTTTTTTAACCACACTATCTTCGGCTCTGAATGCAGTTTTTGTAGCAGCACGTGCCAGTACGGTGTACCGATCAATAGGGTCTCCATGATCGTGTGCTATTGCTCGTATTGTATTTAAATTCCTAAAACGTTGCTAGTGCTAACAAAAGGTAATTTGATGGTGACTAAACTAAATTTGCTTACCTTACGACGAACAATAAACTCCTAGGCATCTCTTTCAGTGTATTTGTAATCAAATCGAACCTCTTTTGTGCAAATTCTGACATGTACTGCAACTCTTCTTGCGATAGCTTACTAACTAGTTGGAAACCTCTAGATTTCAGTGGACGTTGGCTCAAAACTTCTGCCAACATTGTATAGTCTGCAATGCAAGGTTAGAAAAAAGCTCATATTATCATAGTAATCTCCGCCACAATATCCGTTTTTATCTTTTATAATGGTGTTACGATCTAATACTGTTGCCAGTCTTGCTGGACATTCAAAAATACCTAGAATCAGGGTTTATGCTTTTTCTAATAATTGACTAATTTTACTAAATTATTTTTTAAACACTACTTAAAGTTTTAGACGTTCATTTATCTTGTGGAGGAAATATCGGGTCAATACACGTCACTATCCTTCAATCAAAGACAACTACTCTCCGAGCTTGATCGGAAACTATACAGGATGTCTACGCTAAACCGTTCGTTAAAAGTTTACGGGGTTGCCGTTGTACTAAAAATTTCAAAAATATCCTCGTCACACGGTTTAATCAGTTATCCTCATGTGAAATATTTTCAACTTTCTATCACTTCCGGTTCTACCGGAAGTAGCACCAACTTTCTTATTTTAAATGGAACACCCCATATATTATTATATTTTGAAATTCCTCGCTTAAATTGGAACATATTTTTTAAGAACGTATGTACACTTATCTCTTCTAGTTTTCAAGAAAAAAATGTTTTTCTAAAATTTTGACCTCCGTATTTTTTGAATTATTTCAAAGATTACTCTTTCGTCGCATTTCTGCAGGGTATAATTTAGCATGTCACAAGTGCACTTTGCATGTGGCATGTGATATACTTTTGTTTTGTCGCTATTGTAATGCAAACTAGAGAACACCCCATGTATCATTATATTTTTGAATTCCTTGCTTAAATTGGAACATATTTTGTAAGAACGTATGTACCATTATCACTTCTAGTGTTCAAGAAAAAATTTTTTTTCTAAAATTTCCACCTCTAAAAGATGACCTGAAATATGTCTATAACTTCTCTTAGCAATAAGATAAAATTATGAGTTATATTTCTAATTGTACCTAGAGGATGCCTCTATGAGTAAAATAATTGGAAACTGTCAATTTTGATAATAAGTAATAATTGTGCATGCTAGGTTTTTTCAAAAAAATTTGTACTGAAGATTTATGAACGCCTACATCCTCTTGAGCACAGCGGATAGATGCTTGTGGATTAACTTGAAAATAGGCCGGCCAACACTATTTCTTGCACTTCCTTATTTTCCATAACTGGCATTTGTTGATGTCTTATTGCATTCACTTGTCCAAATTGAACAATATTTGATTCCAATCTTCTAAATTTTGTTTTATTCATCGGCGACAATGTGGATAAGTTTTATTGAATACTCTACATGTTATAGCAACAATTCTATCGCAGTTGCCAGGTATAAAGAATAAATTGATGATTTATTAATTTATGTAATGATTCATTTCGTTGATTTTGATTTCTGTAATACTTTATTCTAAATGGTTTTATTATTTGACAGTTTGCATTATAATAGCGACAAAACAAAAGCATATGACATGCCTACTAAAGTGCACTTGTGACATGCTATATTATACCCTGCAGAAATGCGACGAAAAAGTAATCTTCGAAATAATTCAAATAATGCTTGCTTTAGGAGTATGGTTGTATTATACTTTTTTGTAGTACATTTTTCTCCCAATCGTACTATGCGATAAAATATGGGTCATTCCATTTAAAAAAATTGAATTACGAGATATTTAAGAGGGCACTTAAATATTGACATTTTATGAACACTGATTTTCAAAATTGACAGTTTCCAATTATTTCACTCATAGAGGCATCCTCTAGGTACATTTAGAAATATGACTCATAATTGTATCTTATTCCTAAGAGAAGTTATAGACATATTTCAGGGTACCTTTTAGAGGTCAAAATTTTAGATAAATATTTTTTTCTTGAAAACCAGAATAGATAAGGGCACTTACGTTCTCACAAAACATGTTCCAATTTAAGCGAGGAATTCAAAAATATAATAATATATGGGGTGTTCCATTTAAAATAAGAAAGTTGGTGCTACTTGGAAGTGATAGAAAGTTGAAAATATTTCACATGAGGATAACTGATTCAACCGTGTGACGAGGATTTTTTTGAAATTTTTAGGACAACGGTAACCCCGTAAACTTTTAACGAACGGTTTAGCGTAGACACCCTGTATAGACCATCTGATTTTACAGTGTACATTAAAAACTGACAGGAGTCAGTTACTAAAGTTAATTTTGATAGTGGTATTACTGATAAAATTCATGAAAATGTTCGAATATAGAGTATATATATAGTATAAGTTCTGAAGCTATTTATCCGATTATATAATATTCTATAACATTATTATATAACATTCTGAACCTATTAATAGAAAATTATCTACACCTACACCATATACTTGTGTCTTTGCGACAAATAAATTTTAAAATCACATTTTTAGTAACTAGTGATTATAATCAAACACCTACACTGTTAAAAAAATGCTGATTCAAAGTCTGCCCTGAATCATGTTAAAATCAGATCGACTATAAGAGTTTATTTGAACAGGGCTATTGTAGTTTTTTGGTATCACCAGTTTATTCACTTTCACTGTCAGGCCTACTTGTAAATGTCCGATTCTATTCAGATACCTATTGTATGCTCTGTAACTCAACTATAATCAAAGATAATCCAAGATTGTACAACTGTGCTTGTTAGAAAAAAATAAGGAACAGGACAAAATTTAGTATATTAATGGTATATAGTATTGTATATAGTATACTATACCTTCCTGCTTTATTCTCTTCTATTCTGTACAAAAGAATTTTGTACTACTTTTTTGTGTGATCTTTGAGAGTAATAAACTGCTTTACCTTCAACTCCTAAGTCATGTGAATACTTTCTCATTGATTTGTGGTCTTTGAGAACCATTGCTTTCCAGAAATAACTTAGAGCTATCCTATTCTTATCAGTCAGCTCCTGATATAATCCGTGATCTATGAGCACCAATTGTGTTTTGTTCTTGACTCTTCGCACCAATACTGTAACAAAATATTAAAATCACAATTTTCGAAAATCTTGAGTCAATCTTCGATCAACATTATTACCATTTCCTGGATGAGGATCTGCATGCACGAATCCGGTTTGGAAAATTTGTTCACCGAAGGCTTTGAAGAGCTTCAGGTCAATGTCAGCTAGGACGAAACCATTATTCATCAGTTGCTCCTTCTCATTGATCTTGATTGCGTCCACGAATTCAGTTACGAGCACCCTCTGGAATTTTTAGAGTAACTCCATTCTTTGGGTGTTAAGCAAAGTACTTACGGTGCTGCAGAGTTGCCAGTGTATTTTTGGTATGTGTATGTAGCTTAGGTGTTTTAACTCTCGGGCGCAACGCTCTCCGTTTTTGCCCTCATTGTAAAAGTCTAATTCCTGCCTAAGGTTTGCTGTGATATCCTTAAGTATCCACCCGAAATCAAAATTTGGATGTATGTAAGCTGCTGCTTTTAATAGGAAGTCTATTGTGGCGACATCGCTTATGAAACGTCTTTGCAGGTCTATGTATTGCACCTTTACAGCCACTTCTATATTATCTTTAGTCACCGCTTTATATACCTGCAAAACTGTGGTAATAAAAAGTTTGGTTTAGGTTGAAGCTCGATGGTAACCAAACCTGGGCCAAGCTAGCTGCAGCCACAGGCTCCTTATCGAACTTCTTAAATATCTCCTCTGGAGGTTTGCCGAAGTCCTCTAAGAACAACTTCGTGATTTCGTCATCGCCCCTCACCAAGCACTTATCCTGCAACTGGGTGAGTGTATCTGTATATTCCTTTGGCAGGATGTGACTTAGGCTAACCAGACCTTGCCCTATCTTAATGTATGTGCCGCCGTTCACAAGGCAACCGTTGAGGATTTTCTCCGCAGACCTCTGGTGCACCAGTTTGATCTCGGCATCGTACCCTACTGAGTTTTCCTCTAGCATCATCAGCGATACATAATAATCTAGAGAGATTAAGATTCCTATCTTTACTGAACTAAAAATTGTAATGTTTTAAACCTTTCTAAGGTGCCAGATGTGAGTACCTAATTACCGTAAGAAGCGGACGCCGGCGCCTGCCCTAGCCAAGATGTCGTCTCCACTGGTGATTGGTGCCCCTACAGCAAGGTAGACGCAGCCTCCACCAGTGGCTGCTACGACAGCTAGGCGCTTTCGAGGCGAGTAAGTGCCATGTCTTCGTGTCGCCTTAGAAGCGACTAATCTTCTAATAATACGCAGCATCTGGATCTGAAACAATATAATATTGTGATAATTATTCTTTATATTTGGACTCAGAACTCAAAGGGAATGAGAGATGGATAAAAGGAGAAAAAAGGTCATATGACAATATATCGTTATTATTTTATAATAGTAGGTTTGTATGTTTCCGACGATCAGACCACCCTTTCGTCATTAATTATGTATAACAGGTATTTTTAACCAATCAATAATATATCTGATGTGCTCTTTTTACCATACCTTGTACTATTGAAGGAAACAAAATAAGTAAACTGATGAAAATAAGTACATATTTTGAAATATTTTGAAAATTGGAAGGAATTATAATCTATAATTATAATGTAAATGATGAACATATAAATAACATGTTCTTATATTAATTAATGAACAACATTATAATTATTTACGTATTAAGAGTGAAAAGTGATACATTATTGTTTGAAAGTGAGAGTTGTCATTCACTTGAAAGAAATGTCCTTTTTCCTCATAATACATACAATTTTTTTTCTACAATCATTTAGAAAATGTTAAATACTGTTTTTTTCTAAAACAACGCTTATTTATTCGTTGCTATTGACGACGCGCGTTTTTTTAGATTTTATCGCGCGGCGAGCTATAAAAACGCGGCGAATGACGGTCATCGATAAACGTTAACTTTTCGTTGTCAGTGTCCAGCAATAAAGCCTACTTTATTTAGTGATTGTAGAAAAATATTATTAATTAATGAATTTTTGCAGCTTTGCTTTAAAATATTTACACAATCATTTAAAATAATTGTCACTTGTAACTTATGAGAATGGTTAGTTGCTGATAATTTACGGACTTTATCTTGTGTGGGTAATTAGATGAGGGGATATGTAGAATTCCAGTTAAAGCGTTTTAAGCAATCGATACGGAAGTTATCAGAAATAGATTATAAATGTTTATATTCGGACAAGACAAATATCTGAATTATGGGTGGTGGATACGGATGGGCAAAATACATCGATGTTGAAAAAACATCGATGTAAATGCTTCGATGATCGATGTTTTCAACATCGAAAGAATAGTTTTCGATGGTTCACAATAACATCGATGTTGCAAATTCAACATCTATGTTATCAATAATAATTTATTCAGATTCGAAAGTTTTCTTATGTAAGGTATAAAAAAATATATACCTTCATATCCAGAAAACGGGAAAAAGTATCAAATAAATTATTAGGGTTGCTATTTAAACAAAGTTGATGACGTCATTTTGTAATTACAAAATATTCAGATAACATAGGTAAAAAAATGTATATCTTTGAAAACTAAATCGACGTGTGCTATGATTTTTCAAAAATATTTTTAATTTCTGAAATAATGAATATATTCCATACTTTATGTACACCCTATATAATGAAGGTTTTAAGTTATTCTTAATAATCGTCAGTATTTAAAATAAAACATCGATGGTGTGCTTTCGATGTTTCTCTGGGCATCGATGGTCCACGTCGATGTTAACAGCGATGATTGTTATCGATGTTCCATCCTTAACGGTGGGTGACTTCTGGGGTGTAATATGGGAGGGCACATATATCAGGAGAACCCTCCGCAAAGGGGAATGTTCCCTATAAATACAAGAGATTGGGTCGCGGAAAACTAACAGATTCCAGATTTTAGAAGCACGATCAATCCTTGTGAAATATTGTCGAAATTACCGTGTAGGGTAACAACTTAATAGACCCGAGTGAACTTTCAAAACGTTTTTAAATCACATTCTAATACCCCGGAAAAGTTGGTACTGGTCGAGAGGATCACGAGGAAGAAAAACATTTTTGAAATCGGTGGATGTCTTCAGGTCGCGCATTTCGCTCAAAATTTAGTTTTCCTAAATAATTTTATGGATTTTTTTATCTCATCCAAAAATTGTCCTAATCGTATAAACTCTAGTACTTGCCATTCTTTTGATGTCAACTATTGATAAAAAAAAACATCGTGGTGACCCTACCTACTCCGCAAGGGGAGCGAGAGAGGGGAGGGAAATTATCTCAAATTGAGAATAATTTTTGCTCTCTACATTTGGTGGGCTGGATTCGAATATAGCCACCTCCACGTGGTGAGTCATAGTTTCAACCAAACAAGGTAGGTAAATGTAATAGAGTGAAACAAAATAGGAAACGTATTTCGAATTCCGGCAGTGTGCAGCGATGAGTCATTATCAACTTTGAACGGGACTATTGTACCGTGCGATGAACAATTATTTATATAAGGGATGACTGAGTCAGTATTAAGAAACCCTGCTAAAAAAAAAAGAAAAAGGATTTGGATATGCATCCCTACAAAATACAGGCCTATCATGAATTGCTGCCACCAGATTTTAACAGATGTCTTGTACCCTAGCAGACATACTTCCAATATATCAAGGGCTTATTTTATTTAAATAATTGTTGATCGCACGGTTTTAACAATTCTTGATCCGTTCCGCCATCACAGGTAATCAGCACATTCAGTGGCAAAAGCATGTTTAGGATTTGTACAAACGTCAGATTGACAGGTTGTGGTTTTCCGTTTATTTGGATACATTGCAAACGTTCGTCACGCCTCCTCAGAAACTTTGTTTGCATGGAGCACTGTAGCTATTCGTATTGTAATTATTTCTAGAGCACCAACAGATAAGGATCATTCCAAGAAAGTAAAACGTGAAATAAAAAGTATAAAATCTGTAATTCAAATGATCCATAATTTCCTTCACCTGTGACAAAATATCAAATCCCTTCACTTATGATGAAAATTTACGTTCGTCGTACTGTGACTAGCAAATTCTTTAACGATAAACTTAAGAGTGCGCGAGTTCCTAAAGAATTCAAAAGGTCAAAAATCATCGCCGTTTTAAAACCTGATAAATCAGCAACCACGAAAATTCTATGTGACAAGCAACAAGAAACGAGTTTAAATCAAGAGTGAACATGAGAAAATATAAAAATGGACATACTGTAAGCAATAGATCAGAGGTGCTAGAGATTGAGTACTTCAGAACCGTGGTATCATAAGAAACTGCATCAGAAATTCAATATTCCCGGTGTTCATTTCAAAACTAGCCAGTCTCAATAACTTGAATACAAAAAACACGTTGATTTATTTTTCAAGGGGAAGCTTTGATTTTAGGTGTTACCTCCTCTTTCCTAGCCCCCTTTACTTTGATATATCAAATTGCACCGCCCATCATGCGATACTTGGTTTTAAAGCTTAAAAAAACATAATGTGGAAGCGTGATAAAAAAAGATTTTTGTCATACGTTTTGGAATAAAAATAAAAATACCAAAATAATGTATGTATATTGAACACATTCAAAAATCAATCGACGTATTGTTTTTAAATCAAGTTTACTTGAATTCAAAAGTAATTGAGAATGGCTAGTTTTTAAATTAGTACCCGGCATAGTTTAGTAATGGAAAAAAAGTACTCAAATATTCTGTTAAACTGGACGTAATAGTATTTAATCATATTTTCTCACTACGGAATCATATCGAGGTAATTTTTATCCTATATGTATGTTTATTGGTTGGCATGTGCCGGAGAGAAATAGTATTAGATTTTTAATTTATCATACATAATAGTACAGATAAAGTATTGCAATCATGCAAAAAAGAACATTGGATTAGCGCTCGGCGGCATTTACTGTTGGATAGAGGTGTCTTTGTCGGTATGTCTGAAGTCAGCCCGACAGAGGGGTATACGTTCTGGAACATCCCGACATTCGAACGTCATCAAATCTGCCTGCCCTTCTATCACTTAATCATCAAGCGCCAGATAGAGAAGCTTAGTGATCTTCAAATTGAGCGTAGGCGACATTCTTGTCTACTGCTTTGACTCGGGTTTCAACACGCCCCTGCGCGCGGCGCCTTGCCAGATTCACTCATTATCATATTTATTGTACATTATTGTTGTCAATGTCTAAGTTAGGTTAGATGGGTTAGTTTTAAGGTCATATATCAAAGAAAACTGCCCACAGTTACGTATTTAAGCAAACCCGAGAAATATGACTACTTTAAAGCGCCGCGCGCACCCATGTCTGGGATTGGCCGAGGTGTATAGAAGTAGACAGACGTGTATGTTTGCCAGCGGCGCTGTGCGTAATTTCTCGAGTGCGTAATTGCCTTACAACTCAAGTAATGTACGCTATTTTTCTACTCCCAGTCGTAATTATGAAAAATGTTGCACAAATTGATACATATTTGTTCTGTCAGATGCTCATGGCAATATTTGTATTAGCCATCATATGACTATTTTGACAATTCAAAACTAAATGTCACAATGTTGCCAATGGTCATACAAATAATTCCCTCCTTGACTTTCATTACATAACAGTGTTACGTTATAACCGATTTATTAGCTATCAAGTCCGTGTGTAATTGACTACTTACTAATTTGGGAGTGGAAAATAACTATTTGTGCAATAAGTTTTTGCTCTCAGCTATCGCCTAAAAAATCAAATCAAATATCCCATGCCTAGTACGGAAAAAAATGGATTTCTTACATGTTGCACAAATATTTTTTTTCTACTAGAGAAAATAAATTAAATTTGGATACTTTAATATTTTAAAATTATTTCTAAATTAAATAGCGGAGTCAAGATTGTTCTGCTTTCAGTGATGCAGAGGTTAACGTAAATAATAACCCTATTCCTACTTCCACAAAAACCTGTTCTGGAATTTCATTCACGAATTATGAACATGTTTCTGTTAAGATTTATAATAATGATAAAAAATAACATGTACAATTTCAATAAATTGACTTATTATAACTTTTAATGTTGAAATATTACTTCCGCACTTGTTAGGAAATATTCCACTTTTCCTAGCTCAAATTAGTATTCAAATGTTAAAGTTTTCCAAACGCTACTAAAAAATATATTAAAATATTACACTCCTACTACAACTAAAATGTTTACCACAAGCAGATATGAATGCGTTTTTGAATAAAAGTTACAAGTATTGTAATAAGAATGTAATATTATGTTTTCTAAAATTGTAACATTCTGAAGTTGAGATATTTGTAACGATCCCAAAATGATCATGGATCTTTTTGGTTCGGGGTTTGTGTTGCGCGGTTGGCAACGCTGCGTGGCCGTATTCCACATGTGGTTGGCTTAGCTGACCGCATGGTGCCCGTCGCCCATTGACTCTCCATCCACAGTCGAATGCATAGCTAATTTGAGTGACGCGTAGTTTAGGTTTTTACACCGCCACCGTTTGTATGGATTAAATCGTGGTCGCCTATGCATACTCCGCTAGGAGGATTAAACGCTAAAGTACGAAGCTGTGCGAGAGAATTAATTATGCTCGACCCAACAACAACGAGTGAGTAAATAGAGAGAACGAAACATAATATTTTTTGCTAATACGCACTGTGGTTTTTAGGCGTTTAGTTAGAGGCTAACCCCTAATACCGGGTAGTTCTGACCCTAATTACGACAGGCCAGTTTGCAGGGAGATTCGCCGAACACGAGGCGATACCATGGTGCTGAACGTGCAGCTGGCAAAATACGAGGACCGATCATGAGGTCCCCGCTGACCGGCGGAACGCGCCAGGAACTTGTAAAAACAAGGCCATAACTTATTTTATTTTCGTAACTTATTTTATTAATTTCGTAAGAGTTATATCTATAATTCCCAGTTATATAAATTATATGTATTAGGGTTTTGGAGTACTTACTGGCACTTGTATAAAATATCAAATATGACTTTGTTTTTGTCGTTTATTCATTAAAATAAGTTGTTCTACCCAACTAGTTTCGGCTTTGTTTAAAATTGAAGCCATCTTCAGAGGTTTTCATTTCTAAAAATATTACAAGTGAGATGCGTGTTATAAGAGAAGTTGATTAAAACTATATAATGTATGAATTCACTAGTGTGAGGTCATATATGTGTTTAGTATGTAGTTAACAAAGGTAGTTGTTTTTTGTTTTTATTAATTACGCCTTAAGCCTGCCATACACGCTCCGGAAAATCTGTAAGGAAAAACTGTTCAGACCTGGCCTTAACGATTTTCCTTACAGATTTTCCGGAGCGTGTATGGCAGGCATTAAGTTAGGTTATTATTAATTTTCTTGTAATAACGACTGGTAAGAAATAGCTTGATCAATACGTGCATTTATATTTGTTATGTTGTATATTGTTGTTAGCGTTTGTCCTGTATATTAAGGGAATCAGATGCATGTGGATTAGGGTGGACCTTATCTATACCTGGTGATTTTTTTTTTCGTTATTTATTTCACGACGCCCCCTAGTATTGTATCACTTGATGAAAAAATAATGTGTGCCAAGTTTGAAATAGATCGGACAACGAGAAGACGTGGCACATTGAGTTTGAAATTTTGAAAACCCGACCTTGTATAGCGAATTTTTTTTTTGAGGATACCTCCAGAATTCGTTGTGTTCAGTAAGAAAATGTTCTATGAAAATTCTCACGACTAAAATATAACAAGACACGTGGCACAAACCCGCAAAAAAAAATTAAGAAACATGAAAATTTATATAGAATAGTGAAACTCCCGTTATAATAACTAGATTTATTTTTTATTACAATAAGTAAGTAACATATTTACAATTGTTTCGATAATTTACTTTTGTTTGTATCTGGGAATAGCAGTTGATTGAAGTATACATTGTTTATCCTCCTTGTTTTTAGTTAGAATTTCATTATAATCCTGCATGAGTTTAACTCCTCATTCTGCAACATCATAAACAACCTTGAGTCTTTTTAAAATTTCAGCGCCTCAAATCCGTCATAATTCTCCCATATAGAAGGATCCATCTCAAAGAATTTCGTTGGCAACGAAAATTGTTCAAAAAGTTTCAGAGATTCTTTAGAAATGAATTTTTCGATCCCCTTTCATTTCGATTTCAAGTTTTCGATCGATTTGTGTATTCGCCAACATCTTTCAGTAGCATTGCACATTTCTTCCCGGGTTCTTTGAAAATATCATTCTATTTAAGACCATGCACCATTCGCCATCTTGTGTCTACAGATATTTGACTGTTAAATATGACATCGCCGCTGTTTCTGGTACTAAATACCACAGATGGTTGCAATTTGTTTTTTAACTCCGTTCGACTTGTATTTTCGTCAATTTTGGAGTAGGCCTGAAGATTTTGCATAAATTGCAAATCTTGGCATGGTGCTTTTACAGCATTAGGGGCTAACGTCTAGTCTTAAACGTATAAGTGGGCTAAAAAAATGCAAATGTCTTTAATTCCTGTTTCTCCATCTCCCAAACTGAACTTGCAATAGAGCATTCAGACATCCACGCATCGCATACTTTACGCTATTTTTTTTATTGGTGCATTTGAATACCAAAATATAGATATTTAAGCAACAAGACTTAATGATTGCGATTAATAATCTAGACAATAGCCGAGATTGTTAATCGCCATTAATATTCGTGTTGATTACACTATTTTCCGGTTGATTTTAAATCATTAGCACTATGAGAACTGCTCACAAATTTATTTAATCTGACTTCCAACGCAAGAAAATTTGAAATGTTATCGTAGTTACGCAATAATTATGATGCTTTAAAATAAAAGTCACCGTTAATAAAGCATTTTAACGGTAGGTTTTTCGAAACAAAAAAATCAACGGAAAAAAGTACACTGCTCAACAAAATTAGGGTAACACCCATAAAAAAGGGTTAAAAACGGGTTAATCTTTTTTTTTTTATAGTTGGCGGTATAAGTATTGTTTGCTATTGATAATAATTAAAAGATGGATTTGAACGTTACAGGTCTATTTTTGGCAGGTTACGTATGCGTATACCACCTTATATTGCCTAAAATCGAATTTCCACTAATAACCAAGTGCTTTGATAATGAATGAAAAAAATTAAAAACCATAGTAATACAGTAAACAAGTCATTCTAAAATCGGTATCAAGCCCATACATCCAAGATGAGGGATTTGAGCGAAGTAGAAGTCTCACAGGCTGTTGCTTTACTCCAAGATGGACGATCAATGCGATATGTTGCAAGAATGTTAAACGTAAGTCCCTTTGTGGTATGAAGAGTATGGTACAGGCATCAAGAGACTGGACGATATAAGAGAAGGCCAGGACAAGGGCGAAAACGTGCAACAACAGCTCGTCAAGACAGATTGATGGTGACTTCAGCTTTGCGAAATCGCACATTAACCGCAAGAGATGTTTAAAATGATTTTAGGATAGTAACGGGCATGGTTATTTCGGACCGAACAGTTCATATAAGGCTTGGTGAACGTGATTTAAAACCCAAACGTACTGTTAAAAAGCATCGTCTAACATTAGCTCACTGAAGGAACAGACTTGAATTTGCAAAACGTTACCAAAACTGGGGAATCAAGCAGTGGTCCTCAATTATGTTTACGGATGAATCAAGATTTCATATGACGCGTTATAACGGACGTGTTTGAGTCTGGGCATAACTTGGAGAACGATATTTAGACGGCGTTGTTCAGGAAATTGTAGGATTTGGTGCTGGATCAGAGATGGTATGGGCAGGTATAACGTACGACAATCGTACCGACTTTGTTCTTGTGCAGGGGACGATCAATGCTGTTCGCTGTATTGACGACATCCTTAGCGAACATGTTTTACCTGCTGCTGCGGGAATTTGATCTCAGTTTTGCTTACAACACGATAATGCAAGACCTTATCCTCTCCAGGTTACAATGTTTTTGCATGACCATACTATCCCGGTGCTCAATTGGCCAGCTCTTAGTCCAGACCTCAATCCCATTGAGCACTTATGGGATAATCTTGATCGGATGCTCAGAAACCGACCAGAGCCCCCACTTAACCATCAGCAACTGTTCGACGCACTTCTTGAAGAATGGGACAACATACCACAACAATATATTCAAACTCTGATTGCAAGCATGCCTCGAAGATGTGCTGCTGTCATTCAAGCGCGCGAAAGCCACATACGTTATTAATTTATTAAATAACGGTGTTGAATTACATTTCAATGTTTTTCCATTTTGTTTATTTTTGGGTTTTTGGATATTTTCTTTGTTTATTTTGAGCACATGGTTTTAAAATACCCCTTTTCTATTTAAATAAACATGAATTAAGATTAATCAGTATTAATTAATTCCGTATAATCGTTAAAACTCAATTTTAACCCTTTTTCATAGGCGTTCTCCTAATTTTGTTGAGCAGTGTATATTAAAAATAAGGTGAGAATTTACACATTGTGTAATACACTGTATATATGATATACAGTGTGCGCGCAAAGTATGAAATAAATTCATTAAAACCGAAATCAATTTTTTTGGAAAAAATCCTCGAATAGGTCGATTTTCTTTGATAAAAATACACATTTTTGCATGACAGTCGATCTTCAACCATCATTTGTTTTTGAGTAATGACGCCATCCATTGTTTTTTTAAATGACAACCCCCTATTTTTGTTCTTGATTTTAAGAGATATTTTTATTGTCAAAGTGACAGTATAAAAATGTTGTCATGTTACATATTTATATATAATTTATATATTTATATACAGTATGTCCCCGGATTGAGTTTACAAGAGCAAAAACTTTTTTTCTTTTATTTTACGCCAAAACTTCAAAGGAATAAGATTTTTTGCTTGTCCTGAAACCAGCAAATCTCTAATTAAAACTTAATTATTCTGACTCAGTGGAAAGAAAAGTTCATTTTTCTTTTGATTTCTGACTTTCGCTGCTTTTTAAATCCTTTGACAAATGTGCTTACGCAAGTTAAGTAACAAAAATGTTTGTGAAAAACCTCATTTTAATAAACAGCAACTTAAATAAACAGTTTTAAGATAAAAAAGTCATTTTTAACTAGAACAATCATTATTCAATTAACCCCCCACCCAATTCTGCGCACAATTCTACTCTAAAACGAAGCTAGTTGAAACTATTTTGAATTTCTTCGATGGACAATGATGCCACGGCGTCTCTTATTCGATTTTTTAATTCTTCGGCATTATTAGATAGGTTATAGGGTGGTCACCAGTTCGCAACTTATAGGAATGGTCGTTCAGAGGGCGCCCTGAAATATTTCTGTATTTTGTCCTTTTTGGACCTTTTCTAGATACAGCTACGGTTTATTACGGGGATGCGGTGCGCGAGCCGACCGGATTAAATTATTGCGGGTGTAAAATGATCACAGTAAAAATGTCACCTCCTTTGGCCAATCTTGGAAATTCCTAAATTTTGCAATTAGATTCATGCGAATACTAGTTATCCGATTCATTCCGAACAAAAGCCAATAAGTAAGTAATTAATAATTCTAAGACATATATAAAAATAAACCATCAGCATCAAATATGTTCTGTGTTTTCGTCGAAAAATGTAGCAAAACCGTAAAATGAATATAATTAAGACCTGTAGTTCCTTAATTAATCGACCAATTTTAATAATATTTGCATATGTCCTAGAGGAAACTACTAGTCCGCATTCTGCTTAAAATCTACGATTTTCATTCATAAATAACGTAGGGAATCGCATAAAACCTTATTTCTTAACTACATATAATTCATAAATATTTTTTGGATAATGTCATTTGTATTAAGATTATCAACAATGTGTAAAAAGGATTTTATTATATATTCAACAGAAACTGAGTAATTCGCATTTAAACAGTACCAAAAATGAGCTGGTGACCTCCCCTTATCCATATACACAATTTGCTTTAAACGCCCCACAAATAAATATCCAAAATTGTTAAATCGGGACTTCTGGCAGGCCACAATACTGGACCATTTGTATGTATTTAACTTGCGTAAACTCATTTGTCAAAGTGACATCGTCAAAAAAATAAAATGGCCAATGTGATGGGATTTAAAAAGCAGAGAAAGTCCGAAATCAAAAGAAAAATGAACTTTTCTTTCCACTGAGTCAGAATAATTAAGTTTTAATTAGAGATTTGCTGGTTTCAGGACAAGCAAAAAATCTTATTCCTTTGAAGTTTTGGCGTAAAATAAAAGATAAAAAAGTTTTTCCTCTTGTAAACCCAATCCGGGGACATACTGTATATTTATATATTTATATATTACACAGAAATATTTCAAGTAAATGACAATTGAATGTGAAAAATTCTCAAGGATAAATATGCAAGATTCGAAATAACAAATATATTGGCATAGATAATATTTTTATTTCAAATAAAATTTTATTTCTATATATTTGAAAGATTTCTTTTAATGAAATAATATATATTTTTTAATATTCAGATAAAGGAGAAAAATAAAAATTCAAAAGCATATTAAAACATATAGTTTGATGGAATTTTAGAAATTCATATTTTCAAATTAGATGTGCCACGTCTTCCCGTTGTTCAATCGATCTCAAATTTTGCACACATTATTTTTTCACCTTGTGGCATAATTCTAGGAGGCGCCGTGACAATAATTTCAAGGTCCAAAAATAAGGTCCACCCTAATGTGGATACATTAAGGGATCAGTGTGGATTTTTATGTATGACAGTGCCTCGTGGTTTGGAGGAATTTTTCCGAGATTATTTTATTAATCTTCTTAGGTTCAATTCACTCCTCAAGTTTCACAGTTTAAATTTTATATTTGTTACTTGGTAACTTCAGTTTATTTTTTTTACTTTTCTTTGTGTATATACATTTTTGTTGTACGGCGTTTTTGTAGTGTACGTGTTCTTCGCGCCATTGTAAAAGAGGTATTTCCGTAAGTAGTTTGCATTACGCGATTCGTGTCTGCGGAATTTGGCCAAGTTCGGTGGATACGGTGTAATTACTTTCAGAGCGGAGGTATTTTCTTCCGGGTGACAGCGGGACACGGTGTCCATCTTTATGTGTAAATAAACGCAAGTTTTTGACGTCACAAAACTCCGAATTTTTCGTTTCCTTAAATTTTATTAATCTTTTTCTTCATTTCAAATTTAACTTCTTTTTTCTTCACAGTAATATCAATTCTCACTTTGGGACATTTCAAATCTGGTGGCATGGGCGTTAGCTAGTCAGCTGTCGCGGTAGTTTCTTAATTTTGAGTATCGCTGATTATCATTAGACATCCCACACGAGGGGATGCGTTGAGACCCTTATATTGAAGTAGCGACGAGGTTAAATTACGTGGACCCTTTTTTTACCCCCCCCCCCCTCACCGACATCGAGAGCTCGGCCCTCTTCATTACTTCAAAGGGAACCTCCATCTGGTCCGCGGCCGAACGCGTTGAAGGCCCATCAGGCACGTCACATATTTTACAATTATAAAACAAATGCTCTTGATAAATTCGTGATATTGAGATGATAGACAAGATATTTGGGATCTATAATAACTAAAATCATCACTTGTTACATCCCAAATACGAAAATTAGGTCCTAATCAAAATTTTGCAACATTTTCAAAAGATATGAAAAAATTAACAACAACGATTAACAAAAAATATATCTGCGACTCAAAAGATGTGAAAAACATTCAATTCAATTCAGAAATGCCTTCTTCTCAGAAATTAATATCTTATGTTTAAGAAGATATTTAAGGGTGTTTTCGCAATCGCCCAAAATGTAGCGTTTTCGTAATTCCAACAATCGCCGTTATTTGTGAACGGATTTGCTTTAAATTTCGTAAACATGTTCAGAGGTAAATTATCATGAAAAGTACCAAGCTGTTTTTTCTAATATTGAAATATTGATTTAATTTTCGAAAAATACTTAAAAGAGCAGCAAAATAAAAAATATAAATATAAAATTTAAAAATAGGGCTTGGTACATTCGTTATAAAGAACTCTTAGTATCCTTTTTCAAATTTTAAGAAAAAAGAAAAATGTGCTTTAAACATTGGAAGTTCGATTGGCGATTTTCACAAAAATCTCGATGGTTTCGCTCTGTCGGCCGCGCAGGCCACCCCCTTGCCCCACCGCACAGTACCCACCACGGTCAATCCTAAGTAGGTACCTCCCTTCGGATTCACCGCTTCGGGTAATTTCACTTTTTAGTATGCGACACCCACAATTCAAAGTAAAAGGAAAATCCTGTTTACCAGAATGCATAATTTGGTAATAGTATCTGGTTATAATTTTGAAGTTAGCTCAATTTAAATTATAAACTGGAAGCAGAGCATTGGTTTTTTTTGGCTATTATTTGATTTTTCGGCTTCTGTTGCGAAGTGAATAAACTCATTATAGTTATCAATCCAGAAATAAAATAAAGCGATGCATAGCCCTACGGTAACTACATATAAGTATAAACATATTATTGAGCACGTGAAGAATTGACTTAAACAGTGATACCTACACTTTATTATCGTTGGCCTACAAGAAAGTACTAAAGTATTGTATCCAAATTGCACAATTTTGTGTAATTTGGACTATAAAAGTTAGATGCAATTCTAAAATTGATATTTTGAATTGATTTCCTTTCCCAGGAATCTTTCTTTAATTAGAAATGATAATAGTATAACTTATAGTATGATAGTGATAGTAGTATACCAACACATTTTTTTTATTGAAGTATTAGAGAAGCATATGAACGCCACTTGTTGTTGAAATCAAATATACAGGTATTATTCATATGCTTCTCTCGTACTTCATTATATTATAATTTGTTTTCTAAGCCCAGCAAATGGTATATTTCGGAACTAACTCCAGACGCACGGGACTGATGAGACCCACTAGGTCAAAACCGGGCTACAGTTCTCCTCTGAGATGATATTCAAATATACAAATGTTTAAAATTAAAATTCAATTATTTTTTTTAAGGATAAAAACACTGCGTTGATCAAAATTTTATGTATGTTGTTTAATAATGCGTTAAATTGCATTCTTATTTTGAAATTGTTTCAATAAAATTAGTTTTGAAATGACCCACGACATACCATGTTTTATTTAGCTAAACAACTAGTAGGTAAGACAGGTGTTATTTGCTGAAAAATCGTTCGTATTAATAAATAAATAAGTATCGCATTCCGGCGTAAAAATACGCAAACAGACTCGTGGGGGGCCACAGACCCCTAAACCAGTCCGGTAGAATTCTATCAACAATGGGGACAATAAAAGCCATTAACTTAAGGGTAACAAGAGTTTACTAGTCGGGCGGAAATATCAACATTTCATGGAAATATAAATTACTCGAGACCAGACAGGGAATGTACCACTGACCGACAGTGAGCGATTCCGGGGAGTTCAAAACCGAAAGTATAATATTACGGCCCATAGAATCATTAACTTAAGTACCATAAAAACAGCGTCAGCTACATGCACGCGTACCGAAATTCTTAGAATAGGGCCCATTTGGCCTGGATAACTCACGCCACGAAGGAACATGATTTGTATTGGTAGTAAACACAAATCCGCCAGCAAAATATCGAGTGGCGTAAACATGTGGAAGAAATTATTGCGCAGGCATCGAAAAAGGCACTTAGCCAGGACGAGTGGACCACCGTAGAAGATCGGGGACGGCAGTGTTTGGGCCCGGGGGCTCGGGGAAAATGGGGAGGTAACATAAAGAATCTGCGAAAGCAGGGGGGAGGTCACTGAGTGCTCGACGGCCGAGGGCACGAGACAAATCGCGAGAGTGTAAACGGGGGCGCAATTAGTATAAACAGTCAGGGAAATTGATAATTCAATTAGGGCAGTATTGAACCAGTTACATATTTTCGGGGAGACCGCGAAGTAATTAAAACAACACCAAGCGCAAGGGCCACCACGACATCAGTACGGCTATCCAGTCGGCGAGAGATAGGAAGGGTTAATGAGTGAGTACTGACGCAATTGATGATCGAGTAACACGAATCCAACTGCCAATTTCGAAGGGCACTGCGAAATATTTAGCAGACAAGTCATTACGCGTGTCAAGTAAATTAATTCGGCAATCCGCCGGAAATGATCCTGTGACAAAATTACGAAAGAACAAAACGCCCAAACTGGCGCAAAGGTGTGTGATCCTCTTCGTAAAGAGAGCGATTTGTGGGTTTCGCGACGCACTTTGAAACAGAAGGGCGCGCTAGAAGCATACTATAAAATCGCTCTTACCCGTTGGTATGTGCGGATCGAACACATTCATCAATCTCACACGATAACGTGTATGTTTCTCTTCGTAATTAGAGCGATATGTGGGTTTCGCGACGCACTTTGAAACAAAAGGGCGCGCTAGAAGCAGACTACAAAAATCGCTCTAACCCCTTGATGTGTTCTGGTCGAACATTTTAATCAATCACACGCCATACAACAAAATCGCTCTTACCCGTTGGTATGTGCGGATCGAACACATTCATCAATCTCACACGATAACGTGTACGTTTCTCTTTGTAATTAGAGCGATATGTGGGTTTCGCGACGCACTTTGAAACAGAAGAGCGCACTAGAAGCATACTACAAAAATCGCTCCAACCCCTTGATGTGTTCGGGTCGAACATATTAACCAATCACACCCCACAACGTGTATGGTTCTCTTCGTAATATTGTCACGTATGATAAGTATTTCTACTCCACATAAACCACCACCAATTACAGTTACATAAATTTTATGAAATCCTTCCTCCGAAACAACATACTCGATTATCATGCGTTTTAATTATAATTTGTATTTCATTAGCAAGGGATTCGGGAAAGAGCTTAGTTCAGGAAGGTATTTAAACAGATATAAACGCAAGGGATTTCCCAGGTAGCGATCGCAACGGGAACTAAAAACCGGTATCCGTGAAGGTCAATAATTATTACAAAAATCAGCAAATATCATCATGTCATACCAAATCACTAAATCCTGGTAATTAACGTTGCGTAGTTAATATCACTAATCAATCAGCCGAGTGAGTGATCAAACTAATAAGTTGTAATTGCATGCCGGTGAAATAAAACAGCCCTCAGCATCGATAATGCATGTGGTCAGTATTTGCATATTTGAATTCTTGAGCGAGTGAGAAATTAATGAATACGAGTCAGTATATTCCTGAAGCACGAGCATGTGGATATTATAGATAAATCATTGAATGAATTAAAGTCATAAGTCATGATCGCTTGAGAAATAAAGTTAATAAATACGAAACATAACGGCAATTAAGAATGAATGCGAATCAAGGGAATTAATGCATGAGCATGCGTATAGAAGGGATATAAATCCGTGAATGAATCAAAGTCAAAATCATGCAGAATCACATCCGCTAGGTGAATTCAATTGTCACAAAAACGAAGTAAAAACAAACTAAAAATAAATGAAAATATTAAAAACAAAATAAAAGACAATAAAAAAATAAAATAATAAAAAGAGTCAAAAACAAACGAGGGGCTTATGTTTCATACACGTCAGACGTAATAGGGTTAGGGTATGAGACTCGCTATGAGATCAGATATATGTACTTTAGCCAGACACAACTGACCATCGTGCACAAATCACCGATCGTAATTTACCTCATAATTAGATGCATCTGAGACCAAATCAAACCAAAAGAAAAGATAATAAAAACAATAAAAAGAGTTAATCACAAACAAAGGGCTTATGTCTCATACACGTCAGACGTAATAGGGTTAGGGTATGAGACTCGCTATGAGATCAGATATATGTACTTTAGCAAGACACAACTGACCATCGTGCACAAATCACCGATCGAAATTTACGATATAATTATTTGGGTGTTATTGCTTGGTAAATGCATTGCAAAACTTTAATTAAGGGTAAATCGTCATCCTTAATACTGGCATGTTATTTGCTGGGAAACACACTTCTAAACTTTATCTGAGGATAAATCAAATCAAGTAAATAAAAGATAAAAATATGGATGAACGAACGCATGTGGAATGAATGACATAACTAAAACACCGTAATTAGCAGGGACAGATCGCATGTACTAGTAACCAGTAGAATTTGAATTATAACGTTAATTCGCGTCAGAATACCACGAAATATAATCAGAAACCACGTAAAAATCGATAAATTCATTTCAAAACTTTAGTTCAGAATAAATCGTCATTCTTCATTATTTGTGTGTTATTACTTATTAAATAAACCCTTAGTCACCACATAAATGTAAAACGTATTATTTTACCATAACCAAATGAAATAGTCAGAAACCACGTAAAAATCATTACTCATTTCAAAACTTTAATTGAGAATAAATCGTCATTCTTCATTATTTGTGTTTTATTACTTATTAAATAAACCCTTAGTCACCACATAAATGTAAAGCGTATTATTTACCATAACCAAATGAACCAAACCTTACTTGCTAAATTAAAATGTAAAACCATATGAATTACTGAATGAATAAATTACTGTATGATGGTATTTGTGTATGCGTATAATTTGATATTTTCCCCGTTACAGACACAATACTTGAACAACGAACCATCGATCTTGTCACTATAACGATTCCATGAATCAAACACAGGTGAAGTACCACCACTTAGATTACGAGCCACTCTACGGTTATAAATTAATTTCAATTTATAATTATACCCCGGTATTGTACCGTTACAGTTTTAATGAAATTTATGCAAGTATGCAATAATTTTGATAATGTTACAATACTAATATTGTAACAAAAACTTTACACTAGTAACTGTGCAATAACAAGTGTGTAAAATGCACAACAATTTTATAATCTATACAATTCAGATCTTAATCAAGTGTTTGACATTTAGAAATTCTAGGTTTTAAAATTTATATAGTTTTTAGGCTTGTATAATTGGAGCGAAGACGGAAAACATTTTGTATGTCATCACGAAGAACAAATATTACCCAATTTGTTCACGAGCTGGTACGAAAAAAGTAAATGCAAAAAGTCACAAATGTGGAAAAAATTGTCAATAAACCCCTCAATACCTATGGAATCGGGGTTAATTGTTGAGAGATTTAAAGTAGTTTAACATCCACCATTTAAATTACATTAAATCCATTGGAGACGGGGATAGCAGCGTTTTTAAGAAAATACGCATTGAGCTTCCATATGGAGTAAACTATTTGATTCGTAAAGTAGAAAGTACTAACCATTTATTAAGAAATTTTTGCGGAAAATTGCGCGAATTGAAAAGCGAAAGGTATAGTACAAAATATGGATTAATGGCTAAAAATTTTTGGCAAAAATTAATTTTCAAAGACCGAAATAGCGTTCTCTAAGACAATGTCATGCATTTTCCTGAAAATAATTTTTGGGAAAAATTATTTACGCTCACAAAATTTTTAAATTTTCAAAGACCGAAATGACGATCTCTAAAACAATGTCTTGCATTTTCCTGAAAAAAGTTTTTGGCAAAAATTATTTACTCTCATAAAAATTTTAAATTTTCAAAGACAGAAATAACGATTTCTAAAACAATGTCTTGCATTTTCCTGAAATGGCACCAATCTTCTTGAACAACAATTATTGCAGAGTACTTTTAATTCAGTTTCGTTAAAAATAATCTAATTATTATATGTAATATAACTCAATAAAAGAAGGAAGAAAAGGAAGAAGAGACAGATAGACATTGCTGTGCCGGGATCCTCTAAATCGAGGAAAGCCGAAATGCGAAAACGCCCTTAAGAAAATAACGAAAATACGTATTAGAAGCAGCGGCGCGTTATGGCTGGGCAAATATGAATGTACTGTGTTAAATCTTATTTTATTGCCATAAATAATAAATAATTACAGTCTTGTCCCTAGATTTGGAATCGAAACTTAATTTCCGAATTATTTTATAATTAAAAAATATATAATATTGATTTGGGTTACCATAAATAATATACAATTACAGTCTTGTCCCTAGATATGGAATCGACACTTAATTTCCGATTTTTTTTGTAATAAAAAATAATAATATAATATTGATTTCAGTCCCCTGCGGGGCCCCTCTGACGCTGGGGGTCCCAGGCAAATGCCCAATTTGCCCATAGGATAACGCGCCACTGTATGGCTATATTTACTGTAGTTGGAGCTAAATGGGGATCGAATCCGACAAATCGTTAACGAAAAGATCGCGGGCTAAACCAATAAGTGTTACCAATACGCCTGAAGATTTAGTTATAGTTTTCCCCTTGGTGGTTTAAACTGAATGTTGACTGCCTCCTGAGATGTATTTTCTGTATACTGGGTCTATTTTGGTCCCGTGAACCTTCTGGATAGGTGAACCTCGTGCGCCTCGTCGTCTGCGCCACCCTCGCCGGTGGGGGGATGGTTTCCAGGGCATCTAGCCAGCCGGGGCGTCAGCTTTTTGTGTTGAGTGTACACAGTGCGTTCAGTAGGGCTAGGGGAACCGGGGGGCACGGAAAGATAGACGAACAAGGGACGAGGAAAACAGAACGCTGTCAGTGTTCAGCTGACTGAATGCTGCACTCGAGACGACCGTGCGGTTCCGTAGTTTTTCGACCTCCTGACGTGATAACCTGCTGAAAGGATTCAAGGTACGTACCCAGAGAACGGCCTCGGACCAGGATCCGTTGAAAATTCGGGCCGTCAACGCGCCGCTGCCGGGAAATTCAGTTTGGAAAATCAGCTGATCGACCGAGTTCTGCGGGTCCGCGACCTTCGACCCGCGATTTTTCGAGAGCCCGGGCACCTCGGGTGGTGGTTTTCGGTGAGGACCTGGGTGGTGGATCCGAGGATCCGCTGGAAAATTTTGATCGCTCGGCCGCGACTACTAATGACCGTTTCTTTGTTCTATACGTCGTACTTCAAACAAGTGCTGACCGGATCGATGATGCAACTAGCGGGCGAGACTGAGATGGGGCATTGTTTAGATACAGAGGGAAATAGATGGGCTACGGGGGCGGGGGTCTTCGTTCTTGTGCGTCCGACATGTTTTTTTTCGATTCTCTTCTGTGTCGGAGCGCCAGACTGCCTGGCAGGTCCCGCACTGGATCTATTGTTCGTGGGCGACCCGCGCCAGTGCCGTCCAAATTCATGGAAATGTTGACATGGCAACGAGTACTTCCGGTTTTCCGGAGGTTTCCCGACCTGCGCGCCGCTGCTGGCGTGACGTGTGCTATTAGCATTAGCCCAAGGATTTTTTTTCGTGCAGCCGTGCAACCGTTACATCATGATTAAAAATAACTTGAAGCGTGTCACTATCGATTCAACATTAATACACCGATGACAAAGTACACTAAATCGTATGACAATATTCCAAATTGTCCAAATTTGGAATAAAATACCATCTTGGTGTGATTCTCCGAATTTTCTTTTCCAAAATCTTAAATATCGACAGTAGTTTTTTTGTTGGTGTTACATTTTCGGGGGCAATACCACGAGTGCTTTAAAATTACCGATAATTTTCATGAAAGCTTGTTGTTAATAATTCCACGAGTTCGACGAATAACTGGAATTCGACAAGCTTTCATGAAAATTATCCGGTAAATTTTTAACCACAAGCGGTATTTAGGGAGAATATTTCTCGAATAAAAATTAAATAAATGCAACTTCCGATACAGGCGTCTCTCGATTAAATGTGTACCTTTTTTCCGCGCAAAATGACATAAACTGTCTCTAGACACTGTTCGTGCTCTTTTCCGTGTTTTTGGGTACACTTCTAATGTCATTTTTGTCAATTTCTCGTTGTGTGATATCTCAAAATCGATTCATGACGTCTAAAAGACTTGGGTTTTCTTCACTTTAATGTTTCTGCTATAACAATGTAATGGCAACGTAGAATTTCCAGTGTAATTTTTTTGTATTTCCATTTAATAATTCAGTACCTGTTCCATTGTTACAAAAATGTACGAGTGAAATATTCAAAATAATCATTAAACTGTTGGCATTTATATTCCCATATTTCATATCATTATTCTTAGTATTGCACAATTCTGCACAAATTTTACATGCCAGTGAATATTTACAGAGACATAATAAATAAAACGCGTTAAAAAATTTGTAAACTTTTGCAAATTTTGGAAATGTTTGCATACTCGATATACAGGGTAGTCCACCTATCCTCGCCCGGACCATTGTGCTAGACTACTGAAAATTGAGGAAATAATCTGGTTGGAAGTTATTGGACACGTGATGTGCTATTTTTTAAAGTTAATTTCGAGTGTACAGAGTGTACCATAAGTCCGGGACACAAAATTTGGTTTCTTTTTTAAATGGATCACCCTGTATATAATTTCATTTTTAGAATCTGCTCTATGTGGGCTTCACAAGTCATTTTTATTTTTTGGATCAGATGCAACGTTACCAAGTTATTCACATTTTAATCAAATTTAACGAAAAATCCATGGACGTGGAAAAAAAATCAACAAAACCTTAGTGTAAGAGATCATTGAAAGAATTAGCGTATAGAAGTATCAAAGCAATGTGCCAAAACACACACAATATTTTGAGTCACGTAGAATACACAGGGTGTTCTGAAACAACGATACAATTTTGCTATTTTCAAATGGCTAAAACTTTTTTTTTTAAGAGAACACCCTGTATACAAGATGGTCACTTTTACGACGCCCACCATCAGGATCTATTAAACTGAAATATATACAGAGTTGGTCTCTGGTTTATTGGTTATTAATCTTAATAACCAAATTAATCTATTATTGGTTATTTATCTCTTGGTTATTATAGATTTTTGGTGGTAAACCCTGTCAGATTACCCATGTGTTATAAATGGCTGAAATCGGAATTTTTCGCTCTTTTGAATGCTATTAAAATCCAATATTGCGGCCATAAGAAAATCAAAAGTTGACTATGAAAATTTGGGCATCTAGTTGGCGCAGACAATTTTTGGCACTGTCAACAGAAAGCTCACGTAGAAAAATGTAAGAGTGCCAAGTTTCGTAAAATTTCCTTCAAAAGTAAAGAAGTTATAAAAGGAAAAGAAAAGCGCACTTTTTCAGTTTTTCAGCGATATTTCAGGAACTGTGCAAGATATCCCGGATTTCGTTTCAGTATATTGAAAGGCACAAAAATGAGAAACTTTTATCCCATTTGACCTGTATATAAGTGGTATCTTGGAGCTTGTGAAAGGTTCGTATTAATAAAGAAAAAAAACACCTTTTACACAAAACACATTTATTTTATCTAAATGTACATTTCGATCGCTAGGCGACCATCTTCAGTAGAAATATTACTTATTCAGTAAAAAGTAAAAAGGTGTTTTTTTCTTTATTAACTCTGTATATATTTCCGTTTAATAGATCCTAATGGTGGGCGTCGTAAAAGTGACCACCCTGTATAGCATCATATTCTGAGTGCTCATCTAATGAGCTATTCAATGGTAGCATATGGACTATAATCTAATAACACATATTAATAAGGTATATAAGGTAAATAACAATCAATCTCGATATGTTTTAGCCATTTGAAAATAGAAAAATTCGATCGTTGTTTCAAAACACCCTGTGTTTTCAATGCGACTCCAAATATTATGTAAGTTTTGCTTGGATACTTGTATACCCAGATTCTTTGATTGATATCTTATAATAAGGTTTTGTTGAATTTTTTTCCAGGTCCATATTTTTCGTCAAATTTGATTAAAATGTGAATAACTTGGCAACGTTGCATCTGATTTCTAAAAATAAAAATGATTTTTGAAGCCCACATGTAGCAGATTACAAAAATGAAAGAATATACAGGGTGTTCCTTTTAAAAATGAGATCAAATGTTGTGTCCCGGATTTATGGTACACACTGTACACTCGAACAAAATTTCAAAAAGTAGCACATCAAGTGTCCAATAACTTACAATCCGACTTTTTCCTCAATTTTCATTAGTCTAGGAGCAATGGTCCGAGCGAGGATAGGTGGGCCACCCAGTATTTTAAAGTGCACAGTGCACATCCACCAAAAAATCATTCTTACCAAACGTTTGAAAATATTTGCAATTGCATGTGCACACTTTGTCTGAACAAATAGTGACAAACAACAGTTTGTTTTCGATTATTTGTCATCCATCCTACCTGACATACCGCGAATCTAATAGCTATTTACGTTATAAGGCCGGGAAGTTACGCAATCTGAATGAACGAATAAGTATAAACCACGAAGTTGATAATCTTGTTCAAAGCGCTAACTTTGTTCAATTTATAAAGAGCGGAAGACTAGCTTGGCTCGGGCACATCCATCGAATGGATATTGATTCAACCACAAAAGCGGTTCTACAGAAACGGTTCTGTTGGACAGGCCAAGAAAAATAAGGCTAGAGCTACGTAGAGGAAGATTTGAAGAGTTTGAGAGTGAGAAAAGAACCTCTGGAAGAAAATTGTTGAAGACTCAAAAACCCATAATGGCTCGTAACGCCGAAAAGGGCGATATTTGTTACGAACCTTTTGAAATTTAGCACAAATCTTATCATATTTCTGAACAAATGTACTCATACTTTGTATTTAGCGTCTTAAGTTTGGCATAACTTCTCAAATTTCTAATAATTCTTTCCAATTTGGCACGATTCGACACAAATTTTCTCAATTCTAGCATGCATCATTTTGATAGCATTTTCAGCATTTTAGAAATTGTTTGAAAGATTACAACAATATTAAAACATTTGACAGACATCTATATCGGCTTCTCCCCTTTTGATATTAATATAGTCAAATTGCATATGATTATTTCCAATTTTTCACACTTTTGCAAAAACTTTTATAATTATGGCATGAATCATATCAAATATTTATGATATGCCTTCTTTCTCCATTCCTTATACATTCGTCCCTCTTTTGTAAATATTCGTATTCGGTTTGATGTCAGCATTTTACTAAATGTGTGAAAGATTCCAACAATATTAAAACATTTGACAGACATCTATATCAGCTTCTCCCCGTTTTACAGACTCGATGCAAAAAATCGGGTCATTGGGTCGCTGTTTGTAAAAAAAACCATTTATTTTAAATTTTAATGTTGGTATAGTTCTTAGAATGAAAGTTTTATTGTTTTACAATCAAAGAGACCATCAGGATGTAGAAAGAAACAACATATGATACATATCAGTTTATTTATTTAATAAGCGAAAATAACATTTAAAGGTATGCGTTCTTCACTACCTATTGGTCATTCGGCATTATGCATAGATGATCAAGGTGGCTACTGGGGTTTGACTTATTTGTTTTCGATTAACTGTCATTTTCATTATTAATCTCTGTTAAGTTTATTTTGCAGAAATGCATTTTCTTTCATGTATACGTACATTATCGTTTTCGCTAATTAATTGTTCATTAAATAAATAATAAGTACCATATGTTGCTTCTTTCTACATCCTGGCGGTCTCTTTGATTATAAAACACTAAAAATTTTATTCTAAGGACTATACCAACATCAAAATTAAAAAAGAAATGGTTCTTTTGCAGACAAATACCCAGTGACCCGGTTTTTTTGCATCTGAGTGTATATATTCTCAAATTTCATATTTGGCACAATGCCAGTTTGGCACGATTCGACACTAATTTTCTCAATTCTAGCATGCATCATTATGATGTATAGGTTCAGTATTTTAGAAATTGTTTGAAAGATTACAACAATATTAAAACATTTGACAGACATCTATATCAGGTTTTCCCCGTTTTGATATTAATATAGTCAAATTGCATATGATTATTTCCAATTTGCACACTTTTGCAAAAACTTAAAAACTTTTATAATTATGGCATACATCATATCAAATATGATATGCATTCTTTCTCCATCCCCCATACATTCATCGATCTTTTGTAACTATTCGTAGCAAATATTAAAAAAATGTTTTCAAGTGTGATATAGTCGACACAAAAAATTCACATTCCTGCCAGACGACACTACTATCTATTATTATTTTTTTAAGTGATTAAATTTTAATATAAAACTCGCTTGTATGTGTATCTACTACATTGTTCATTCATACATATTCTATAGAAATAAAAAATATACCCATCATGACCATGACTAATCGACTAAGATGCGTTGCTTTTGAATATTGACATCACATCCTTCAATAGTAACGTGTATAATTGTAATTAATGTCCCGAAACTAGATAAACATGTAACGCCAACTCAGTAGCACTGAACGATGAACATGGCCATTCCGTTCTACTACACTACACAGGGGTTCTCGACAGTAAATGGCTTTTATTAAAATGGCACCCTAAAATGACTTCAGATTTTGTAAAGTACTTGTATAAGGGTTACAAAAATGTCAAACTGCAAATCGAATCTGATCCTTGATTCCTTTTTTTTAAATTAATTTAAGAGTTCAAGATTTTACTTAAAGAACTATCGAAGAAAGAACATTTAAACGTTTCGAATGGTTTAATGCTGCTTAAGTAACTATCAACATTTAAGAATTAAGAAAGTCCTGGCAGCTGATTGATTAGTAATGATGTCATTGCAATAATTATTGGTCAATTTGTGAAAGAACGTTTATTTACAAGTGCAGAGAAAAAAATTCGACGACAGCTATTTTCAATTGGGTAATATAATAATCAATAGCAATAATCAAATAGCAATACACTCTAGTCGGAGATTTCAGATATGATAATTAAATCGGTGGACGCTGATAATCATGGTCTCAACAACGACACAGTATTGCGCATCTGGCTGTGAGAAACTTGTGAAATGCAGATGTAAAGCAAACATTAATATAATAATCATCGTCAATAAGATTTATTTTATACCTGTCTCAGTACGTTGGAAATTCTAAGTGAACTGATTCCCCCGCTTGCTCAGACCACAAACCAAGTGCGCCTTCTTCAAGAAATGATAGAGAATCAATTATATGTTAATTAGTCTATCTGCTTCTTTTAATAGTTTTCGGTAAGCATTGCCCTCAAATATTTCTCGTTGGTAATTTTTTTCTATCAGTTTCAACTGTTTTGGCCACATTAAAGGCAACAAAGGAACATGGTCATCCCAAAAAAGATGATTTACAAATCCTTGTAAAAGATGTAATTCTGGTATCACGCATTTTTCAATCACAAACACATCATCTGATCCTTCAAAGAGTGGGTGGTTAATTGTGCTCTGGAAATATTTCGCGGATTTCTTGTTGCTACCAAGTGAAATAAATTTTCCATAATTTTGTTTTAAATTTCCGTAAGTTTAAAAACTTACGGAAATTTAAAACAAAAATATGTATATAAACCTTGTATTTGATTCTACTGAAATGTCATTGTAGTTAAATTAGTTGTAATTATTATTATTTACATCTATATTTTCTTCACAACCGCGCAGATTTTTCGAAGTTATAAAACAATATGGGCATGGGTAAGAAGATGTCGCAGTTTGCTGTCCATTTACGAGAAGTAAAATCTTGAAGCCTGATACGAATTTGAAAGGGATGTTGTTTATTTTGATCAACTTGGATAATAATTCGACGTTCTCGTATGTTTCTTTAATTTTCGGTAGAATGCATACCATAATTAACCTGTGCACACTAGTCAGCTTTCCCCTATTACCAACGCTTCCTCCTTCTGCATGACATCTTCTTTTCTGGGGGAAACTTATTTTCAAATTCTTCAGAATCCACGTCTCCGCAGTCGAGAACAGGAGAGTAGTTTTCGGGGACGATAGTCATGCAGAATTTAAAGAACCCTTGCCCCCCATCTGCCATAATTTTTATTACATAATTTCCGGTTTGATTTAGTGCATTTAAAACAGATTCTAATAGGTCCTCCGCATCTGACCAAAGAACAGGCCTCAATTCTTTATTCTTATCACCTTCAACAGTAAATGCAAAGGTATTACACTTATACACGTCTTCTAACATTTTGGATTTCTTCGCAGTATGACTCCGATAATATGCTGGTACAGACTTGTAACCTGCGTGGGGTCTTAGAAAATTTGTAAGTTTTTTCATTTGGACGACGAACCCAAATTTACTCAAAAGTTATCAAGAGAATTGATTGGAAAAACTACTTTGCATTTGATTTCTTTTTCAGGTTTTGGATTTAAGACCAATTATGAATGGTAATTAGAACTTATGATATCATTTTCAAAATTATCTATAATTTTCTTCAGGACTGAGGTAACACCTTATTCTTGCTGTTTTCTTGGAAGACTCTATCATTTTCACCATGTTTTCACGAGATCCACTGGAAGTGCATGAAGAATGACTTCTGCTTTTACCAACTTGTAGCAGCGCGGTGGCACAAACATAGATTTTTCTACAGTTCGAGGAGGAAGCGGAGTCGGAAGATTTGAATTACTTGATGAGCCGTAAAGTCCATTCTTTGAATTAATTGTAGTATTTATTATACGAACATGCCCTCGTCCTTTGTCTACCTATTTGTGTCCCTTACGTCTTCCAAGTAAGCAATTGTATTCATTGTGGCGGCCTCGAGTTCGATTGGGTAACTTCAGATCTTCAAAGTTTGGCATAGTTGGTAATGGTCTTCGAACATCACTACTTTGCCTCTCACTGAGTGTGATGACAAGTGCTGCAGATAAATACAGGAAATTTGGAACTTAAGAAATCGAACTTCTCATTTATTAAAGCTTTTACAAGATTCTGAAGTCACTTATTAATAATCGTTAATTTCGATTTTCCAAAAACAATTTTCTTGCCACATACGGCACAAACTTTACTTTTAGTATCCTCGTAGTCATTTTTTGTGTTGGTTTTGTATTTAAACTCATTTTAGCAGCAACGAAACGAACAACATTCTACGTAATAAAACAAATTGACTTTTTAATTAATTTAAGCAATTTAATTTTTTAGCAGTAACTAAAAATATTTCATAGCGTACTCTAATAATGTAAAGGCATATTAAATAATCTGTACCAATATGTGGAATATTATAATTTATTTAAGTTAGAGATACCAAAAAAATGTAATTTGGTACGGTGGTAAAAAATTTCGACTTCTAAAAAAATGAATTAATGCTCAGATTTGATTTGTGGTTTGACATTTTTGTAACCCTTATAAAAGTACATTTCAGGATCTGAAGTCATTTTAGGGCGCCATTTTAATAAAGCCTATTTACTGTCGACGGCCACTGTGAACTTGTAATTGACATAAATTTGCATGATATATTTATAACTTAAACAATTTGAGATGTGACAAAATTCTAAATTTATTGAAAATTTCAAAGATTATTGCAAAATTGTGTACATTCCCAATAGTATTCGACTTCTGGATCATTCCAAAATTAATTAATTGCAAATTTGAGAAAGTTATTGCGAATTTAACCAAAAATGTAAAACAAAATATATGGATGAGCAATGCCAAATTTGACGGTGTTTATGACGAAATGTGTATGCACGCCAAATATTCTAAGACGATTAAACTGTTTTGACTTTATGCCTTCCATAATTAAACATGAATCAATTTCATTGATTTAATTCTGAAAAATTGTGCATGAATCTTCAAATACTCATTAATTTTATCGATACTTGATTCTTCGAATTTTCTAGACTAATGTGACGCAAAGAAAAAACCTAATTAGTTATGTTATTTTAATTATAATTTTCGGTTATTCGGTAAAATGAACAATACGTGATTGTGAAATCGTCAGACGAACATTAAAAGTATTACGTTATTGACATGCATAAGTGTACCATTTGCATGTGAATGTTTCACTTATAAATACATCATGCAAATTTATGTCAATTAAAAGTTCACAGTCGTGTTCAACATGGGACATGTTTTCCACTGCAGTACTAGTACGGAAATGGCCCTGTTTGTCGTCCAGTGCTACCGAGTTGGCGTTACAGGTTTATCTAGTTTCTGGACATTAATTACAATTACAGACGATACTATTGAAGGTTGTGATGTCAATGTTCAAAAAGCAACGTATCTCAGTCGATTAGTCATGGTCATGATGGGTATATTTTTTGTTTTCTATAGAATATGTATGTATGAACAATGTAGTACATACACGTACAAGCGAGATTTAGCTTAAAATGTAATCACTTAAAACAATAACAATAGATAGTCTGGCAGGAATGTGAATATTACTGCTATTTTGTACATTATTTATATGTACAGTGGCGCTGGGTTTTCTTATTCGTAGTGGGGTGCTCGCATACCGAACCCTGGTTGTACCAATCGATATAAAAATATGTGAGCGTATGCAGGGTGTTCCAAAACTCGCGGGCCAAATTTCACCAGTATTTCTCTTGAGTAGATGCAAGCACCAACGGCTTAAAATGTTTGATGACCTATTAGTTTTTCAAACATTAATATTTAATGCAGGTCAATCATTTAATTAGAGATTCAGGTACACTTTTTTTTAATATCTTTGGTTTCCAACCGACGATATTGCTACAATTAGAGATTCCGCTAAGCTTTTTTAACATTTTAACCAACCAAGCAATGATATTGGTAATTGGATAATAATTTTGCCCGCACTTCTGGGACACCCCGTATATCTATAAGTACATTCAATGGTTTTTTTTCTTATGAATAATACTCATCCGTACGTATACATATTATCCGAAATTCGTGAGTCTTTTCAAGTACTTACATATCACTTATTCGATACAGCAAGCGCTAATGTCCATACATGCACTCAACCTAAGAAAATAACACTGGTCTACAAATAAAAATAAAAAAATTGACTGGAATAGAGGAGGATGTTTTACAAGTAATTTGGGTGCGTAGAATTCAGATTTACCACCAGAATTGCGCTATCAGGGCTAGTTCTTTTTATGTCGTATGGATGGCGCTACTGAAGTAACTTGACGGAAACCCACATTTATTCTCTATCTTCATAATAATAGTGCTTAAATATGTCAAGTAGATCGTGTGTTACTAATTAAAGCTATTTCTGCTTTGTTTGTGGTAAATATATGGTTGGAAAAAAGGATATGCAATAACAGAACCGTTAAAATATGCATATTTACATTACTTTGATTTTGCTATCAGAAATTTAGACAAAACGTGGACACCGACATTGTTTTGCAATAGTTTCAGAGCTATTTTATACAAGTGGTCGAATGGCGAGAGGAAATATTTTGACTTTTTAGTTCCAGTAATATGGAGAGAGCAAAGTAATCACCAAACTGATTGTTATTTTTGTTTATCAAAAGCTGTTGGGATCAATATAAAAAATCGAACAAGTGTGCAATACGCAAATGTTCCATCTGCTTTTAAACCAGTTCACGTTGACCAAATGATCTATTGCCAGTCGTTCCTGGTACTACAAGCAGTGATTCGGAATCATCTTTCAATGACATTGTTCCCAGCAGTAGTAGTTTGTATGAGTCCAATGAATGCCATTTAGTGACTCAAGCTGAACTTAATGATCTAGTCCGTGGTTTACATTTATCAAAACAAGACGCAGAATTATTGGCTTCACGTATGCAACAATGGAAACATGTTGCAGTTGGGACAAAAGTAACAGTTTATAGGGAAAGAAGCTTGAAATTGGCTGCATATTTTGAGAAGAAAAACACTATTCTCTACTGTAACGACATACAAGTTTTATTTCGAAAAATGAACCAACCATATGAAAAAAAAAATGGAGATTATTCATAGACGGCTCTAAGTGCAGTTTAAAGGCTCTTATATTACACAATGGTAATAAAAAAACCATCCGTCCTTAGTGACTCAAGCTGAACTTAATGATCTAGTTCGTGGTTTACATTTATCAAAACAAGACGCAGAATTATTGGCTGCACGTATGCAACAATGGAAACATATTGCAGTTGGGACAAAAGTAACAGTTTATAGAGAAAGAAGCTTGGCTGCATATTTTGAGAAGAAAAACACTATTCTCTACTGTAAGACATTCAAGTTTTATTTCGAAAAATGAACCAACAATATGAAAAAAAATAATGGAGATTATTCATAGACGGCATCTAACAAGTAGATAGAAGTGCAGTTTAGAGGCTCTTCTTTTACACAATGGTAATAAAAACCACCCGAACATGCTCATGCTGTTAATACTAAGAAAAATTACGAATCAAATTTTAACTTTACTCAAGTACGAAGATCATAAATGTAAAATATGTGGTGATTTAAAGGTATAGTGTTTTTACTTGAAATTGAAAATTTCTCTAAGAAGGGTGTTTATTGCGGTCCATTGTGCGAACGGAATTTTATGACGGGTAATGGGAAGAGAACAGAGTCCAGAGCCTCTTCGCAGCACGCCATACAATGGAGAACCCTTGACCGTAATAAACCCACATTGGAGGTGCATTTTCAATTTCAAGTGCAAATACTATATGTGATTGAATGTTCTATGTATATCGTAAATTCCAAGTTTTAGTTAAATCAAATTTATTTAGGCCATTTGTTAACTGGCATGCAAGGAGGTTTCACAAAATTTTGTTGTTTCCTTTGTTTATGGGATAGTCGAGCTACAAGTCATCATTACACCAGAACAGATTGGCCACAAAGAACAGATTATTCTTCTGGAAAACAAACATTTCAAATTATCCATTAATTGATCTAAATGACGTTCCAATTCCACCACTCCATATAAAACTACGTCTTTTCAAAAACTTTCAAGGCTCTGTAAATATGGTGCTGCTTTTAAAACATTTGTTAGCTGTTTTTCCTACATATGCTAAAATTAAAGAAGGTATATTTGTTGGTCCTCAAGATCAGGAAGTTATTGAATGATGATTATTTCTCACAATGTTTATCAGAGAAAGAATCTGCAGCCTGGCAATCTTTCAAAAGCATCGTAGATGGTTTCCTGGTTTCCTTGGAAAAAAGAAAACTGAAACTACAGACAAATTGTTACTGAATTATTGAAAGATTATTGTGAATTAGGTGCACGCATGTCACTCAAGATGCATTTTGTGCATTCACATTTGAACTTTTTTTCCACAAAACCTGGGTGCGTTGAGTGATGAACAAGGAGAACGTGCTCATCAAGATTTAATGAAAATTGAAAGAAATTATCAAGGATTTTGGGACAAAAGTATGCTGGGAGATTATTGCTGGAATTCAATACGTGAAACTGACCCAGATAAATACAAACGATGTTCAAACACTGCCATTTACTTTTGAAATTTCATTTATTTTTGAATAAATTGACAATTTTTTATTAAAAACATACGAAAACAATGATATTTTATATCTCGCAAACCTGACCTCATAGAAAAAAAAAAACAGTTACAGATTCGAATTCAGCGTACCAAATTACATTAAGAACACTATTTTGTTGCTCCAGTCCAAAACCTTGTATACCAGTATAATTATTCGATACATCGGCCATTCAAAATATCATGAACACATTCTATGAACTAAGCTATGAATTCTAACCTAAGAAACAAATATTCGATATATCGAGTATCAAAAATATCGAAAATCTCGCTTTTTGAAATATTGTGCACAATGTATTGTGTTTCATTAGACTTTCAGTGCGAAGTCCTATTTACAATTAATCTGTAAATCTGTACTGAAAATGTATCTATGTAATATGTATTCTTAATGAACGTTATATACCTACTTACACTACATATGACCTTCATTTCGTGTGAAGGAATATTTGCTTGCCTCCTATCTGCAATAATGTACTTAGGTAGTGCTTGCTCGCACACCTAATCGACATTTAAAGAGTCGGTGTCATCGGTTCAGGTGGATGGCCTTAGGTGAGGTGATGCAATCGGTCCACAATACAAATTTCACGGCCACAGACGATACGGGACGCCCACAAAAAGCATATAATTCCGTACAATTACGGACCAATTAAAAGTAAATAAGAAAAACGCGACGTTTTATTGCCGTTTTTCAGTGTCGGTCATCCGATAATTTAAACGCAGTGGAAATTTATAGCGGCATAGATTTTTAATGGAAGTCACATAAAAGCGAAATCATATAATTATTTTTAATCATCAATTGATAATATAACATTATAATAATTTTAATAAGTAGGTTGTTTAATATTTTATCTTTTAAAAGTCAATGACATGTCACTACAAAACAATGAAATAAAATAAACATTGAATGTTATTCGGATAAGAGTAAATGGGTAAATTAATTTAAAAAAAAAATAGATATTTCAATTTAAAATAGAAAATAATTATTAGTGCTATAATATACATGGTGTTTGTAACCAATACGAATACACGTGAGGAATTACCGTTTCCCATAGATAGTGATGAGCAATGAAAGAAAAGCAATATAAATTAGTATGTAATTTTTTTAACGGAGATAAATAAAATATGAAGTTACATAAAATGTAAAATTTATTTATTTATTAGCGATGAATAATGAAAGAAAAGCAATATAAATTACTATGTAATTTTATTGATAGGGATAAATAAAATATGATGTTACATCAGATGTAAAATTTATTTATTTATTTTTGAAAGAAGAACTTTGAATTTTGTTTTGCCCTGGGGAAGTTACGTGCCACCACTTTTACCAAACTCTTGACAATAAACGAAACAATTTTGATAAATTTTTACATATCTTATGCTATTTAGATGAGACCTAAACCACAAATATGTACAATATAACAGTACAAAACATAAAGAATAATTAAAAAATTACCTTTTTGTACAGCAGACTGTGTATAGATTGTCTGTTTGTCGGTCTGTATGTATAACACGGTCTGTAGACGTTAAAAGTTTGAGATACTGTTATATTAAGATCAATTTGCGAAGCAACAATGTTTTCGTAAATAACCAAAATTTACCTATAAAGCATAAGGTATTGTTATTTTACCGTTGAAAAATTATCAACTTATAGGTAATTTATACTCGAGAAAATCCCATACTAAGCTATCTGAAAACTAAACATGTGCTGTAATGTGATTATATCATATACTTAGGTATAGTGAGGTATAAAACCCTACTAAAGTTGGGAAAACTTTAACATTTTTTGAATATTAATTTGAATTAACAAAAGTGGAATATTTCCTAACAAGTGCGGTAATAATATTTCAACATTAAAATACTAATTTGAGTTAGGAAACATGGAAAAATTTCTAACAAGTGCGGAAATAATATTTCAACATTAAAAGTTATAGGTCAATTTATTGAAAATGGAAATTTTTTGCGATTATTATAAATCTTAAAAGAAACATGTTCACAATTCGTGAATGAAATTCCAGAACAGGTCTTTATGGAAGTAGAAATAGGGTTATTATTTACATTAACCTCTTCATTATTGAAAGCAGTCAACAATCTTGACTGCGCTATTTAATAAAAAACTTTTATAGACCGAAAAAAATGAAGCCCATTTGAATGTGGATTTGACCCTAAAAGTTCAGCCCATTTTAAAATATTAAAATTACCCAAATTTAATTTCTTTTCCAAACTCTAGTAGAATAAATCATGTGTGCAGCATGTAGGAAATCCATGTTTTCCGTACACGGCATGTTTATAATCTCGGCTATCGCCTCGATCAAAAATTCCATGCCTAGTACGGAAAAAGATTACATTTCCTAACTTATTGCACACATAGCTATTATTTATTTGACTATGCAAGTAAAAATATACAGAAAATGTGTTGAAGACGCAAAATTTAACGAACTCTGGTCGTTGATTCACATGTACATATCTCTCTTTTACAGTCTTATACTCTTCAATGAACGCTTTGGTGTAGTCGCTGTTGATCATTATAATTGTACGGACGCAAGCAATTTGTTCATTTGAGTATTATCGGAAAACGAATTTGCACTCTACATCACCCTAATATTATATTAGGGCGATGGTTAGGGTGAATTGATCGCCTTATCACAAAAAAAAAACAGCTTAGGTTAATAACATAAATTCATCACACGCACTACAAACTTCCAATTTAAATCATTTTTTGATAGGATGTCAGGTCAAATAGAAAAACCCCCATTACTCACGTATTATTGGTATTCCTAGGTAATAAATAATAAAATCATTCCATTAGCGTTATCGGGCCTATTTTCGGAACCACACGTTTTCGTCTCCGGGGTTATCATCGATCCGCAGACTTCCGTGCCTGCTTGATAGGTCCTCTCACGAAGAAGATAAAAGCATTTTATGGCAGCAGTAATGCTCAAATAGCAATGGAAAGATTTAATTATAAATTACGAAAGTGTCATAGCGTCAAGAATACACATATTTACATGATTCTGCGAAGTTCAGTGCAGCTAAAATATGATTTTTGAGTGATTTGTGAGTTATGAATGTTTTTTTTTTTATTTCGTTGAGTATATATTTGAACCAATGAAATGCATGCAAATTCATAGTTACGCGTTTATCACAGCGATAATCTCATACCTCCATCACAATCTTTGAATACTAATACTAATTCGAACTAATAAGCGTTCCAGAATGCGGCTTTTCTAGCACGGCGCGTTTTAAGATTGTCCAGTAACAACACATTTATTGACTAACCTTGATCAACAATAACCGTGTGGTAGTACTAATTTTTATTCAAATAATTATTAAATGTGCACTTACTGTTGCTTGAAATCCGAAAACCAGAAACCAGAAGTATTATTTATTATTAAATTATATACCTTATTGTAGGTAAAAAACCTGGTAACTGAGCAAAAATTTGGAACAGGTGTGTATAATATCTATCATGTTAATGTCATGACTCAATAATGTCAATGTCATCAGTTGAAGTGTTTTTGTAAATTAAATCTAGGCATTTACCAAGCCGCGTTTGCAACGAAGTTATACACACATGTTGTGAACAAATGTTGACAACATTTCGAAAAACGGTAGTAATTTATCGCAAACATTTCGTGCTGTCAACAGATATTACTCGTTTAAAACATTAATTTTCATTGAAACTGAGCAACTAAAGTGAAGTTAGGTCAGAGAGTGCTGCGCGTAAATATTGCGCCATCACAAAACACAGTTTGTCAACTTGTCGGCAAAATGATCTTGTCACAGATAAATTCCTTTATATTCAGAATTAAATGTAACTCCACTGCATTTCGTTTTAGCATCAAACCATGCTTTTCGACTCTCTTCAGAAGATGCGAACGTGAAAAAAACTTTGTTTTTGTAAGAGGGATCGATTATATTAATGTAATAACAATTTGCAGCTTTGCATCAATGTTTTCAGATAAGTATGTTTTTTTAAATTCAGATAAGTACAGAAACGGATGCAAGGACATCCCTTGTATATTTCTGGACTTCTCTGAATTAAACAAATATGGACTTACACCACTCTGGTTTTCAACGGCTCAAATATTGAAAAACTCCGAATTACCTTGAATAACTTTTTGTGAATAACAGTCACTATGAGCGTGGCTTTTGTAGCACCCATTATCATTAACGTAATACAACCAAGAGTGGGAGAGGTAATTAAAGTGCATTTAGGATACTCCCGACATGTCAAAATTATATTTGGTTGGTAAGCAAAAAGTTAACATTTGATATTGGCGCCGATTTCATATGATGTTGTAATCTTCACAAAATAGTAGGTAAATTATTAAGTACACTCAAAAAATTTCTTATGATGTAAATGTTACGGGAGTTTCGTGATTATACTTTTTCTAAAACATCATTTCAAACAAATGCGGCGTGAAAATTGCATTTCCCTGACAAATCGCGAAAACAGTTACACAGTGTATATCGTCGGCTTACACTAAGTCAATTTTTGGCTGTTTTAGTTAAGTTTTATTTTGATGGTTTACTAAATTGTAACAAATATCAGGCTCAGTAGGGGTATAGTAAAAGGTCCTCTAGCCGAACTTCCAAATTCTTAACTCATTAAATGACTGAGTAGGAAAGGTAACAGCAGAATATAAAACTTTAATTGCAGTTTCTCACATTTTATAGTTTTTGACTTAAATGATTTCTCTTGTAAGCCGACGATATTATGACAATAAAAATTTGAAAAAGATTAATACATAACTCGTCAGTAAAATGTCTTACTTTACTCGGAGCCCTGTAAAATACTCACCACAGAGTGCCTTGTGGTCACTGTGGCTTCTCGTAAAATGGATCATTTTCCTGACCCTTCAGTAAATAACTATGTATTATTGAAACGACTATAGCGACGTCTGAGGACTCCAGGAGTACTATCCGTGCTATTTGGGCTGCCTGTGTATCCGTGATACTATTGTCGTAGTGCCATTTTTGTCGTACTACGTTGATATGGAATGAATAACGTCCATCAGTTGGCAACCGTTAATCCAGTGGTTTCCAACCTTTTTCAACATTCGCCCCCCTTTTTTGATATATTTGTTTGGCGCCCCCCACCCCTCAACCAAATCAAATTTCATTTTTCAAACCCCTTTAAAACCGTTACTGCTGAGGTAATAAAGAGGTAATAAACGGCAATAAAATTTCCAATGCTTTCTCCGTTAATGCTTAATAATCTTTGTATTAAAATGTAACTTGTATCCAAAATCGAATGCAGCTATTCTCTTCTTAAAAAATCTTTCTCAAAGCGCCGTCGCATGACAAATCAATAAGCATTTCTTGCTCTGTGCCTGAAAGATCCTTAAATTGAAATTTTTTTTTGAAACATTTTTAAGTGGCTCAGGATGTTGATGCTGTTAATTTTATTAGCAGGATATATATTTTTTAAATTAACAAACATCTCAAAGTTATTATTTTCTACGTTTACTGCCCACAATTCCATTTTTTTAATGAAAGTAGTCATTTTGTGCTTTTGTATCAGGGCATCAACATGCGAACCTTGCATACCTTTATTTAATGTTGCAAGTTTGTCAAAAATATCTACTAGATATGCAACTTTGTACGGAATTCTAAGTCATAAAATAAGTTTGCTTCATCTTTCTTATTGTTGTCGTTTAAAAACATAACAATTTCGTCTTTTAGCTCAAAGTCTTTGAAGCACCTTTGATCGAGAAAGCCAACGAGCCTCGCAGTAATAATAAAGTGCTCTATGTTCTGCACCCATGTCATTGCATAATTTTGCAAAAAGCCTGCCCTTTAATGGACTGTTTTTAATGAAATGAGGATGCATGATATATGTACGAATCACAATCGGTGCCGCCATGCAAGCAGCAAAACGGCAAAAGCTCATCTTGTCGAGCTCTGGGAGGAACGTTTGGGCGCACGTATTCGGCATGCAATCTCGAATAGTAAATAAAAATCATGCGTTCGCTTGCAACAAAAATTAAAATTTTGGTAAAATCTGCGCGCCGCCCCTGAAGTGTCTTCGCGCCCTCCTGAGGCGCCCCACAGGTTGGAAAACGCTGCGTTAATGTGTCAATAAAACCCTAGCAACACACAATGCCGTTTTCAAAATTCAGGACAACCCGGTTGATTAATTCAAAATTTTATTGTAAAGAACAATTACAAGTCAAAAACAATAAACATCTACTCATATATCTATTTGCTCACATGAATATTATTAATTGTACAGTTATGGAAGCTCAAACTTCCACAATCACATAATTTAGTTTCGACTCCAGTAATTTAGTACGACGAAAATAGTTGTACGTATCACGTTCTGTTAAGAGCTGTAACGACCGCGGGGGCAATAAAGCCCTCCTTCGTCGGGCTTCAAACAGCTCCCTTGTTCGTTAAAGCTTTCTTAACAGCCCTTAATATGTATTACAAAAAATAGCCTTGACGTTTCCATGGAAACTCTTGCTATATAAATTTCAACAATAAATTGCCGCAAAAATATTTGAATTTTTAAGGCGCAATTTGGTGGAGTGGAATTTTGCAGGAAGTTTCTATAGAACAGAGGTGTTTTCCAAATCAAATATTTACGGCAAGTGGTATTACTACAGATTATAAATAGTAGTAGTGACTGTATTTGTTAGGGATATTATCCCTAACTGGCTATCGACCAACGTGGGTCCTTCTGCCGTGTGATTTGTGTAAATGTGTGTATTGAGTTAGGGCTTGTTACTCTAGAAATTCGCCCCCGATTTCTAGAGCGCCGTTAATGAGCTCCCAACGGCGAATGGCACTAGTTTCTCAGTACAAATATACTACCTGTACTGGGGCTCGAACCCAAGTCTTCGTGCATGCTAAACAAGCGTTCTAACCTGTCAGCCAAACTAGCGGTGATTATAAATATTTTCATATGAAATTTATAATTTTCGTGATAATTAATGATCATATAGTAGCAGTAATGAAACCCAAAGTTCATCATGGGTTGTAGAGGGGTGTAGTGTAAGAAGTATATGTAGTTGTTGCATTGATTAAAAATATCAATTCGTACAGTTCTGCAGCCGTTTGCTTTTGTGTAAGTGTACTAATTCTAACTTGTTTGTCTAGAAATACATGTCTCCACAATTCATCTGCGTTTAAAATAGTACTAGGTACCTATTGTATATTATATTGATACATATAATAATATTGATAATAATTATATTATCTCCAACTGGCGAACGAGCTACAAATATTTTGGTTGTGATCTCTATAAACGTGTAAATTGTATTGTAACGCATTGACGTGCGTATTAACACATTCTAAAAATCAAGAACTTCCAGTGTGTGAAATAAATTCTCGATCTTTAGGGTGCGTTAATGATGACTTGCCAACGGCGAATGGTGCAAGTTTTGCAGTACAGTACAATACATTGGCGAAATTCAGACTTGGCTGTCACAAAAGTGTTTCTTATAAATTGAACTTCGGTATTTTATAATATCAAAGCACAATAACCCTTGGAAACAGCCTTCCTGTTGACGTCAAAGGACGTTCACCCCTCATGTCTGCACCCCGAGCTTAATCAAATATTCCTAAGCAATTATATCTGCATTGCAAAACATGTAAACAGAACATTCATGCCAGACCATAAACCGATCTCAAAGTGGAAAATCTATTTCAAAAAGACATTTCCGTGAGCGTATACTGCGTACATTAATGATTTGGTAATTTGTTTATGCTCATTAGACATATTTACATTTAAGACCCATTAAGCAAGCAAGTGTAAATTTTATCTATCCGAGACACAATTGTAGTGATGATAAGCTAATATTTGGACATGCTCGTCTTGGCTTTTCATCCGTGCCTATTTTTATCACAAACCCGAGGTCTAGTGATGATTACGTGCTAATGGTGATTTTTCTATAATAAAAATGGCCATAAATAATGCTCTGAACAGAATAGAACTGCAATGTGGCAAGTTCAAGTTCCATTAGGTCAGGATAAATATAATTACTTGTTGATAAACGGAAAAGGTACTGAATATTTTAATTGTAGAATATACAGGGTGTTTGAGAAGTCGACCGAAAAAAATCTGGGGGAGCAAAAAAAGTTGTATATTCCTTTGCCATTTTTTGTTCAGACGGATTTTTTTGTTGTAATATTTCCACCTTTACATTTAAAAGTAATGCAAGCAACGTGCTCGATTTAAAAAAAAAAACACTATTTAGCAGTTCCAAACATATGCGGTAACAATTTGAATACGGATTTACGGGGAAACTATGCATCTGGGGCAAAAGCATCAAAACAATATTCGACTTCATTATGCATCCTGATTCAGCCTTAGAAAGGTACAGGTCGACTTCCCTAACACCCTCTATATCTGTACATTGGAAGTTAAAGGGCCAATGTCAATTTTGTAAGTATTGCTGAAATGGAAAATTACATCAGACAGATTAATTTTTGTTTTGCGTTTTATATGGTGCAGGCCCAATGCTTTAAATAATTTCCTTCATCATCTGTCAAATATAAATAATTATGTAATTTGACAAAATTATTTTGTTTAATTCAGAGAGCGATGATAGAGGGATGGGAACTTCTTCTGCTGAATATATATATATATATATATATATATATATATATATATATATATATATATATATATTCATAATTATAAATCGTAAAGCATGCACGAAGACCTGGGTTCGAGCCCCAGTACAGGTAGTACATTTGTACTGAGAATTCGCCGTTAGGAGCTCATTAACGGCGCTTTAGAGATCGGGGGCGAATTTCTAGAGTAACAAGCCCTAACTCAATACACACATTTACACAAATCACACGGCAGAAGGACGATAGCCAGTTAGGGATAATATCCCTAACAAATACAGTCACTACTACTAAATCGTAAAATTTTGACATTTGCTCTTCCAAGGTACAGATATAAAAACGAGTTATTCGAATTCAAAAATCAGGTTCGGCGGTAATAAAGCTTTGAAAATCTAGGGTCTTTTGCCCTTTTCATCCGAATAAAAAAATAAGAATACAGTTTTACACAAACACAACACAGAAACAATTTTCTGCGAAACTGCGCCTGCTAATATCGTTACTGCCAAGCATGTCTCCGATCGATCCATATTCAGTACCTTATCTTGAAAGATTTGGTCGCTTCTCTTAGAAGCTTATCTATGCCAAATACTTCATCTGAACGGCTTGAAAGGAAGCCTCGTCCGCTATAAATTGATATTACGAGTGCGCAAGCTCGCAAAGCGAAGTAATACTCGTCGGCAAACATCCAAAGTGGCAATCGTCTGGGAAGTTTCCAAATCGATACCGTCTCTAAGATTTTAATCTCACCGGAAAATTTTAATTTACGTATATCAATTTTTAATCTCGAAAATAATTTGATAATCGTCAATAGTAGTTAGATAATAAATGAGTGCATATTATTGTAAAAGTATTGACAAAGCCTATCGAATCTTGTAATCTTGTGATGCTCATAGATCTCGTATGTTTCATATAAAATGATTCCTGACGAATTACTCAAAATGAAGAGGAACAATAACTCCTGAAAAAACCTAAACTTGTCATGAGACGACAGAAACTATATTTATTTACTTTGTTTTATATCTGTTAGTGACTCTCACAGAGAGAGACATTCGGGCACCTGTTGAACTTTCATATAACCTTGAAAACAAAAACAAGAAGGTATAGGGATAAAAGGTATTTCCCTAAAAAAAACAAAGACTCCACATACAGGGGGTCCTAAATAGAGTAGGATTGCATGTTTTTTTTTCTTATTCATAATGCATCCTACTTTTCTAATTGTGGATTATTTAATCATCATAACGAACACTATTGGGCTCAGGACAATCCACACATAGTGATTCCACGGCGAAACCAAGTGCGGTTCGGCTTTAACGTTTTTTGTGGCATATTGGGAAATGATTTACATGGTGCAATAATATTTATAACTGCACAACGTTATTTGGAAATTCTTCAAACAGCCTTATAAGACTTATTGGATGATTTACCTTTGGCACAAAATATTCAAATATAGAACCAGTAAGATTGCGCCCCTCCACTCAATGTCGGAGTTGTTATTACTTATTTAAATGGCCGTTTCAATAACAAAGTAATAGCGACTAATACAACTGTTCACTTGCCAGATAGATCTGCTTAGTTAACGCGTCTTGATTTTTATTTGTAGGGTACTTTAAAAAACAAAATTTATGGAAGTAACTTTAATTATAATAATATAGATGAACTTCGTGAAGCAATGACAGAGGCAATAAAAGGCGTTATTCGCAACACATTGCGATAAGTAACTGGAAATATTCTAAAACGCTGTCAATTGTATTTAGTTTTTTTTTTGGCCATTTAGCCAATAACAGTCAGCATTTTGAGCATTTTTTATAATTTTGTTATTTTACTACTTACGTTTTACGTATTACTTTTTATATTTTTTAAAACTTTTTTTACATGTTTTAAAAATAGTTTATAAAATAAAACTAAAAATTGGAACAATTGATATTTCCCATATTTTTTATTTTGACATAGGTTGCTATACATTGTTGAAAAGAGAAAAAAAAAAGATTTAAACGTGTAAAAATCAAATATGGCATCCATTTAAAATAAAAAAGTTGCTATTAATATATCGGAAACCGCCATCTTAACTTTGGTTTTGACTTCATTCTTCAGTTTATGCGATCGAATCAAGTAACTTTTATTTTAAACTTATTTCCACATCTTCAATAATTATGGAAATAACGGAGTTTTTAGAAAATCACGATTTTTAGTTCTTTAGAATAATTTCTAAACTGCTCCGACTTTTGAACATTTTTCGACATAATCTGAACCAGCATACAAAACTGCACAACATTGCCCATTTAACCAGATCTTTAGCTTTAAAAATAAGAAAGACACCCATGCAATCCAACTCTATATATAGCCCGGTTTTTTTAACGTGAGTAACCAAATCTAGTAACTTTGATGATTTTTAGCTTGTGTTACGAACTTTCAAGTAATTGAACCGTTGCATTGCAAAAAGGACATCAATGAGGTTATGTTGACATGTCAATGTCATAAATAATAGTTGTTATTTCTGCAATGTCTGTGAATATATTATTTTGTGTCGTCTTGTCTAATAGTTTTGCACCTATGTGTGTTCATTTCCTCATAAAGATTGTTCGAGTTGAGTTTACTAAAAAAAAGAGACAATAAAATTATAATTTTGCTGTCAGTAAATGTCTAATGTACACATTCGCCCAGAAAGGTCAAAGCAAAATAAACTAGTTAGTACCAATCGTAGTTATGAAAAAATCCTAATGGTCACACACATTAAAAAAAAATCGGACTATAACTGGGTGATTTGTCTTTTATGGCTTATGGCAGGATAGCCAACTTGTTAGAAAATCACCAAAACAATGTCACGTGGGAGGTATTGTCCAGAACGCGTCGACATATTGACTAAAACAGATATAAATTACTTACAGATATTTCTAAATTATAAAATATTTAACTATTTTAATTTTTTGTTCAGTTGGTTTTCGGAACACATTTAATTCGCATAAAATTACTAATAATCTCGTTCAAGTGAAAATAAAACTACATATTTCGTAACTTTCAAGGCGACTACATGTATACGTTAGTGTATAAGATCACATCCAAAGAAATTAATAGTTATCTATTCTATACATATTTTTAATTATCAAGTCTTATATGTATTTGCATATAATACTATGGATTTACTTGACTACTTGACTCTCCACGGTTAAATATTTTATCTGCACCGTGTATACATACCAGGTGATTCAAGTTTATTGTCCAGGCGAATTAAACCTATTTATGGTTGTGCAAAAATTATAGAATTAGATACCTACGATATTAATCTATCAATTGGTGGTTTGAATTTTTTAATATCATTTTAAACACATCCATAAATTAAAAAAATCAATTAGTGACCCAATGTTCAATTTTTATTTTTTGATATAAAATAGCCCAAAATGATCCTTTTAATTCACAGGACCGAATTATGAAATCGGCGTTTAAAAAATTTAATGGATTGTCAGTAAACCGCACATTTCATTTATTTGTCTATGATTTATGGTCTCCTATGAAGCAGAAAAGTCAAGTAGTTTAGATATTTATAACAACAATGGTCCTTACAAATGCAGAGAGTTTTAATTTATGTCGTAAACCCTCGCCGCTCCGCAAACCAATGCTTTCCAGGGCCGAAATAAATATTTTAATACAGCGGCAGGCCAGGCTCGTAAAAATAGGGTACTCCAGTCCAGGAATTAGTAGCAATAATTTGTCCTTTTGTGAAAAATAGTTTACACAACTTCAATAAATTATTTTATAGATTCCTTGCAACATATTAAAATGCATTTATTTGAGCAACTGTAGCATATTAGTTAATTTTAATTGGGCTATTAAATGTATCAATACGTTACAATATTATCAGACACAAAATCTATACACAAAACTTCACAATTGCTGAGAAAATGCGTAAAAATCGCAACGCGGTTATAAAAATTCGAAAAATTATTCCGAGTATAAATTATAAAAATTCAATAATATACAATTGTAGATATAAAGTACGACTAATATATCTATTTGGGAAGTCATCATGTTCGTCCTGGATAATAAATTTGAATCGCCCGGTGTAATAAAGCTGTACGAGTATATAAAAGACAAGGCCAACCGACAATTATGTCGATTAGAAGACCAGGCGAGGCACGTACAAAACGGATTCTGTGTTTTTTGATCTCCACATTTACAGTTACAGCTGAACCTCACAATAGAATTGATGCACTTGTTCTAAGGCCATGGCCATTATTTCTTGGCGAACCGAGGAAGAAAAACGCACCGGACGAAAGTGGATATTTACGGTTTCGCTAGAAGAAGCGGATATTGTGTGAATATTCGCGTTTGTTCGTGGCTAACGTTAATGATTAATGGTAGTTGAAGAGAATAATTTATTATGGTATTGAACATACACAATTTGTAGACTCATATTTTGATGTGATCTCTTTCATTTAGAACCAATGTTTCTCAAATAATAGAATACGAGAATTTCCCACGTGAAATTTTATTATGTACAACCTATCTCTCAGGAGTTGCGACTTATTTGACTATTATACCCGATTTAGAAAAAAGCAAAGCAAGACACCTTATTTCTGTTTCGAAGTGTGGATGTCCATCTAATCACTGGCTAACAGGTCCATCTTATCACTGGCTAACAGGTTGAAACATTCCTGGTGTATTTCTTATAATCTCACAACTGTTCGTATTGCGACATTATAATTAGTCAGCATTATTGATTGAAGTTACATAAACCAGCGATAAACCTAGAGAATAAAATAAAATAAGTAACTCTATTGGGAGGCTGATTTGGACCATACTTAATAGGAACTTTGCGCATCCTCATGAGTCGAGTTCCTGGTTTTGATTAAATATTTTAAAACCACTATGTATATTACGTACTATTATAAAATACTACGGAGCACACATATTTTGTGCACTACTTTTATTGTAAATAACTATTACTTTCCAAGTCTGGCTGTAATTTATATTCCTACGCCTACGCCAATAAACACATAAATCTAAGTGCAATCCTCGTACAAGTTATGTATTCCATGCACATTGCGAATGCATCTTGCCAAAATACTTATTCAGTGTTTCAGTCCTATTTATATTTGAAATACCAAATTCTTTGTGTTCGGAGATTTGGAGCGCAACTAAATATGGGCTTCTAGTGGAACGACATTTTCATTCAGATTTCATAATGATCTCAAATTTCAAAAGACTTAAGCCCTGTTTTACAGTGTCCGATTGGCTTTAATTGGCTGTTCGTTTCCATACTACCATTGTGGACATACTTGAGTCATGGAACCTTTTACCACCGATTAAAATTAATCCGATACTACAAAACCGATTAGTAATGGAAAGTAATCATCGATTAAACTTAATCGGAGACTGTAAAACTGGATTTAACTGCACCACAAAATCGTTATAATTTTAATTAATTGAAGGTGTCAATTGTTGTGATCATTGGGCTTATAATAGTTTAGAAAATGAAAAAATTGTGCAAAAAAACTTCCTAAGTAATGACAAATCTTGTGGAATTATTTAAAATGTCAAAATATTGACACTCGTTATCAATAAGAAACAATAATTCGCAATATTACATTCTAATTAGAAGCACTTAACGCGATACTACAGAGTAGATAATAATATATTTGTTAATTATTTCTTATGATAATAGTTGATTGAATAGTAATATTATAGATCGTTGATTGTTGTAATTACCAGTGACTTTTACTACAGTGAGGAAGGATTACCATTCGACGCAGGAAAATCAACTTGATAGAAATACACAAACAAGTGAAAACCTCAAAAAATGTTACATAGGAAGTAATATCCCGAAAACGTCAATAATAAATCGTATAGATATTTGTAATTTTTGATTGGAACATTATCAAGTTTCGATAAATATCAGCAAATCTAAGAAAATCAAAAGCAACTCTCATAGAACCTTTTAATTAGCAGCGTTATAAGCGACGATAATAATTTAGACAGTTCAGCAGTCGTAAAATGATCCATTATATACATGTAATTTCGTACTGGACATCGCCAAGACCTCTGAATAATTGACAAATTCATCTAGTTATATTTGGCTAGCGTCATGGAACCAGTAAATTACCTATTTTAATATCCGTAATATCTTACTAACGAACCGAAACAGACCACGCACATATTAAAATACTCATCTGCCGCCATATTACTTTGTCGGAAGAATTCGCACACACCCTATATAATAATGTAATTGATACATTCGACACAAAATTAAGACAACATAATAAACCTGCATACTCACAGTGCGATTAGATTGTAACACCTGTCGCAAAGCAACTAACGTGAGTATTGGTTGACCGCTCTATATAAACATAAATGGCAAATATCAAGATAACGGTACGTTATCATTTGGCGACAATTTTATTTAAATTGTAAGGCACCTTATCAGTCAATTATTCAGGGTATTTAAACTTCAGCTGTGAGTCACAATATGTGACCAAAAAGTCCTATAAAAATATAAATTAAGTCTATGGTAAGGCATTTCTTCGCAATTCTAAGGTGCCATAAATCCTAATACATCTATATTAATTCAGTTCAAAGATTATTCGAGGTACCTAAATGATCACTTCTAGTGGTAAGTTTATTAGTGACTGGACAAGAGGTGAAGAGGGATAATATCTGAGCATTCGCAAAAGCGCTTTTCGACGAACATAGTTTGGGCGAATAAATAATTGGGGGCCTTTATCAGTCGTATGAAAACAAAACTATTGTTCGTAGCCCTAAACATGTATCTACCAATGGCAGGTAGGACTTGCTACTCTTGAAATATGCCCTCGATCTCTAAAGCACGGTTAATGAGGTTTGAAGGCCATATGAAATAGAATTAGAAATAATTTCTATTAAAAAAATCAAATGTTTCTAAATATATTTGGAAAATCACACCATTAGTTTTTGTAGGTAATATATTTCAAAGATTTTTGCAAATCGGCTAATCTTATGATTAAAACAGAACTGAGGTTTTTTAAGATTGAATTTAAACTGTTTCTGATCTCATTCTGCTTATTTTAAAAACATACAACTTAAATAGTGGATCGTAAAAAGACCAGTCCTAAGTTACAAGGTTGTAGTTTTCAGTTTTGCAGAGTTAAAACAACCTTGTGACTGCAGCCTGCAGCCTGGCCTAATTTCAGAGATCGTAGCTATTTCGAAGATTATCTTACGAGGAATTCTTTCTGAGAATTTATTGCAAATACGTTATCAGGCGCATTTTAATGTAAATAATATAGCGATTACTTTGTAAGTATCACTTTGGTCGATAATATTTGACACTTTCATCATGAAGTTTCACTCAAATTATTTTAATGCGACCTCAAACATTTGTAATTTATTTCTATCCATTGACTAACTTTAGTACTTACAACAATGAGCAGTATTAAATAGACAGCCATGAACCGATGAGTGAAGTCAGCGTACATGTGGAAGTATCACCGATCAAATGTGGCTGATTGTATAGCGTTTCGTATGTAGAGATTTCAAAAATATTATTGCATTACTGTGCAACAAATGGTCAGTGCCATTCAACGTCTTTTTATCGCAAACTTCACACCTTATTTTTTTCTTATTTTTAGAGTTTTATAACATATTTTTGCATATACGGGCGTCCAAGAAAGTGGTGTCAACTTTTCCAACTAGTTCCAACGAAATAATAACAAATAATGACATTTGAAAATATCTAGTTAAATTAATTGCTTGTATCCTAGGAATAATTTCAGCTACGTTGCAAAATAGTGCCATCTATTAGTATGCAGCGTAAAAGTTGACACCACTTTCTTGAAAACAATTTCTATTATGTGTAACAAATCTAGACATGATGCTATAAAAACATTTTTTTATGGTTGAGTGAAATAAAATATGCTTGATTGAAGATAAAATTTAAAAAAATAATACGCAAATTGGTTTATATAATATTGTCAACGGACGATTTCAAATTTTCTTCGCCGGCTGAAATACGAATTGGATACAGGTCTAGCATGTATGGGAGGTGGAGCATGTTTATAATATTTAAAATTAATGTGTTAGTTATACGGAACAGTGTAGAATATAAATGTTAAATTACTGCATGTGATCAAGCTCCAATGTTTTTGGGCTAAACAGATGTTCCAAATTGTCTAATATTATTATTAGTGCAGAAAACAAAGAATATTTTTTTAATTTAATATTTTCGAAATGTTCCACAAATTAAAGGACTACGATGTGCTATTGTATTGAACAAGTAGGTCATGCCATAGTCAAAATACTGTTACTATTAGTATTTAATACTCACATTGAAGTTGATGCAGGTGTTCGTAAATATGTAATTTCAAATTTAATCAAAAGTTGAGTGCCATGTCAAGTGCAATAATCTTTTGTTATACAATACAGTCTATCAATATCAATCAATATTTTCTCTAAATGCAATCTGAATAATCCAGACGGAATATTATTAATTACACACTTATTTCTATTAATTTTACTGTAATTGGTAATTGATTGGTTAATGCAAATGGCCTCGCTGTGAACGAAATATATATATATATATATATATATATATATATATATATATATATATATATACCGGGCTTTTTTTTCCTTATTACACATGTGATGGACAATGTATAACTGGTTGCCTGCATCTACCAGCAAGGAATTTCCTGTGTAATTCTAAAAAAAAAAAATCAACTCATTAGCGGCGTCGGTGCAGGCAAGTGTCAATTTTGGCATATGTTACACAGAGAGGTTATGTTTGTAACATAATGAGGTTATGACAGTTGCCTGCACCGATGCCGCTAATGAGTTGATTTTTTTTTTTACAATTACACATAGGAAATTTTGTATGTTATGTTTGTAACATAACCTCATTATGTTACAAACATAACCTCTCTGTGTAACATATACCAAAATTGACACTTGCCTGCACCGACGCCGCTTTTAGGTTATGTTTGTACTAATAAAGGAATATTTCTGATTCCTTTATTGATACAAACATAACCTCTGTGTGTAACATATGCCAAAATTGACAGGTTGCCTGCACCGACGCAGCTAATGAGTTGATTTTTTTTTTTTTAGAATTACACATAGGAAATTTCTTGCGGGTAGATGCAGGCAACCAGTTATACATGGTCCATCATATGTGTAATAAGAAAAAAAAAGCCCGGTATATACAGGGTCCCCCAATTAAGGCGCTCAACATGGGGATCTCGTAAACGGCAATGGCGCATCTACACATTCGCACGAATAGCGATTTGAATCGCGAGGCGAATGGCGAGGCGAATGTCGAATGTGCAGCGGTTCGCTCGTCATTCACCTCATACATCATAACGCTCGCGCCATGACCGTTGTTTTAGGGACCAGTAAAACGCTTGTAGCAACCAAGCGAACTCGGTTGAACACTCAACGGTGTGTAAACAGCCATTTCGCGATGTGGGGACGAACGTGTGAATGCATCTCTCGAATGTCGGCGGTGACGAAGCGAGACACGAACGCGAATGTGTAAATGCGCCATTAGAGATAGAGAATTGCTTATATTAGACAAAATAATCTTCACCAAGGCATATTTAGCAGCGACAATAAAAGTTTCAAAAATTGAATTGTTTGGCTGCCAATGCCGAAAAACCAAAAAAACGCTATTTTCAATTTTACGTTCTACAGAGCGTTCAAGAATGTGGTGTCCACTTTTCAAATTACAACAAATTTTACTTGCCGTAAAATATTTGCAACGTTAAATCCATTTATAAACATTTTTAAATTAGTATAAATAAAGCACTTGGTTAAGTTTCCAAAATTTTTTATAGAAAAACGCTACAATTGTTTCGGTAAGCTAACTTGATAAACATAAAAAATACGTCGATTGACTTTTAGAGGGGGAAGTTTAAAAACAATGTCAAATACATTATAAGTGTCACCCCCTCCTCCCTAGCCACCCCCACTTTGAAATTTCAAATGGCACCCCCCACCTTGCGATACCTCATTTTAAAGCTTAAAAAGTACCTTATCTAGTGGCGCAATAAAAAAATATTTTTATCGATTCGTTTTTGAAAAAATAAATAAGTAAGAAAAAATCCAAAATAATTTGTATTGAACCAATCTAAGTTATTTTCGATGAAACAAAAAACAAGTCGAACAAGTTTTCGAGGCAATGTTAAAAAGTATGTTAATTGAATATAAAATATTACCCCCTCCCCCTAGCGACTCTCACTTTTATTACAAATTTTAAATTACACCCCTACGTTGTGATACCTTGTTTTAGAGTTTAAAAGAAATACAATCTAGAAGTGTAACAAACATATATTTACGTCACCACGTTTCCAAAAACAAAATATATTTTTCAAAAATAAATTATGCTGACGTACATTTCAGGAGTAAGTCTCAATAGTTGTCAATTTTATTTAAAAAATCACGTCGATCGATATTTTAGTTACACATTTATTTTTACAATCAAAAAACAAATATACCTTAATTAATACATTGATAATATATCTGTTGAGTATTTAGCACGTACACCCGATAACAATGATGGTGGTTATTTAAGGGTACTATGTGGATACCAGAAATGAGAAGTGATATTAGTGGACTGTATTTATTGATGGTTCAAATTTCTACACGCAATATTGGTGGTGTGTTCTGTGCAAACTCTGAAGAATGAATGTCGTCTCGAACGAGCGGCGGACAGGGGTGGTGGCGACGACGCGGTGGCTAATTGAAGGGAACATCTGCATTTCTTGGGTTTTGCCAAATGTGCGGATTACGCCGGAAAGACCGCCGAAAGCACAATACATTTTAATCCCTCCAATATACCGCCGCTTCGCCGCCACTTAATGATAGTCACAACATGCCCCCCGCCTTGAAATAGTAATTTCTAAATAAATGCACATCACCAAAGACTTAAAGCTAATCATACAAACATGTATACAAATAAAATAAACAGGCAAGCTAAAGTAAATATGAAGGCGTTTACGAATAAAAGGGAACACATATATTACAAAGTTGAGATAGATGTTATAATCTAAAAACAAATCTGAAATAAGATATATACACAAGTTATAATACAACGTAAAAAATAAGAGAAAACAATTGCTTAAGAGGGGCCGCACTACCTGTCACTTCACTTGTCCGCGAATAGCGGGCACAGTTTACGCACTGCACGTTTAATTACGCCACGTTGGGTGCGTATTGATGCGACTCTTACGACTCCGTCATCTCCGTGGTGGATTTCCACAACGCGCCCGAGTAGCCACTTCAAAGGTGGAAGATTGTCCTCCTTGACAATCACGATGGTGTCCAGCTTCAGGTTGGATTGTTGTTGTTTCCACCGTACTCTCTGCTGCAATTCGGACAAATACTCCTTTGACCAGCGTTGCCAAAAGTGCTGGTTCAGCTGCTGGATTCGCTGGAAGTTTGACAGCCGCGCTTCCTTGATGTGAGATAAGTCAGGATCCGGTAGTGATGTCAGCGGTCTCCCAATGAGAAAGTGAGCAGGGGTGAGCGGTGTAGGGTAATCAGGGTCATTGGATAATACAGTTAATGGTCTTGAGTTGAGGATTGCCTCAATCTGAACAAGCAATGTATAGAGATTTTCAAATGTTAAGTTAGCGTTTCCAATTATTCGTTTTAAGTGTGATTTAGTTGACTTTACTCCGGCCTCCCACAGACCTCCAAAGTGCGGTGAGCGGGGAGGTATAAAATGCCATTCGACGCCGTCCAATGCCAAATTTTCTACAATATGCTGTTGATTGTCTGCGATAAATGATCTTAGGTCTGCATTAGCGCCTACGAAGTTTGTGCCATTGTCCGAGTGCACATACGAAGGCTTACCGCGACGCGCAGCAAAACGTCGAAAGGTAGCGACAAAAGCGTCCGCTGTCAGCTCTGTTACTAATTCCAAATGGACAGCCTTGGTTGCAAAACAAATGAACAGTGCGATATAACCCTTTATCAATTTTGCACCGCGACCCTTTTTATTCTTTAAATAAACTGGGCCGGCATAGTCTACTCCGGTGTGATTAAAAGGAGGGCTCGGATTAACGCGTGCTGCCGGAAGGGCACCCATGATGGGATTAAATGGCTTTGCGTTGAACCGATGGCAACGTACGCACTCTCGTACTATTTGCTTAGATAGGTTTCGACCCGAAACTGGCCAAATTGTCTGACGTATCGAGTTTAATATAGATTGCGCGCTCGCGTGAGATAACCGCAAATGCTCATGTTGAAATAATAATTTTGTAACGTAATGATTACTGTGGATAATAATCGGATGTTTTTGATTGTAGTTTAGTGATGAATTTTTCAATCTTCCGCCAACCCGTAAGATCCCTTTCTCATCCAAAAACGGATTCAGATTTTTGATTTTACCTTTGTCACTGACACAATTGTTTTGGCTCAATTCGCCAATTTCGTCGGAAAAGCATTCAGACTGTACCAATTTGAAAACTGATTGACGCGAGGCATATAATTCGTCTCGTGATAAGCACCCATGACTCTTACGATCTGGTTTCTTTGAATTGTGTATGTATCGCAAAACATATGCCATGACCCGCTCGAGTCGTCCAAATTTTGAGAAATTGTTGAATGGAATTATGTTATTGTTGTTATTTGCGAGGTGCACAGCTGCTAATGATTTTAATTCGGGTAATGGTGGTGAAGTCGTTGGCATAGGCGGCCACTTTGAGGAACAGCCTTTAAGCCACAGGGGACCATGCCACCATTGCTCTAAACTTGATAAAATCGTCGGTTCTACACCCCGCGAGAGGTAATCGGCTGGGTTGTCCATTGTCGGAACGTGACGCCATTCATAAGCTGCGCAAATTGATTGAATTTCGGCAATCCTGTTGCTTATGAAGGGTTTTAACATATTAGGAGCTGTTTTAATCCACCCTAATACAATTGTTGAGTCGCACCAAAGAATGCATTTATCAAAAGATATTTTTAACGATCTCATAACAATTTTGATCAACCTAGCAAGAGTGAGCGCGCCGCATAGCTCGAGCCGTGGAGTCGTTAGCGTTTTTAATGGTGCTACCTTTGATTTGGCACAAATCAAATTTACGTTGACTTTGCCAAATTTGTCCTTTGTTTTTAAATAAATGGACGCTCCATAAGCGTCATTTGATGCATCTGAAAAGCCATGCAATTCAGTCGTCAATGTGTTCTTACACATCACATGTCGTTTAATTCGAAGTGAGTTTAAAACAGGTAGATTCCGTCTGAAATTAGTCCATTTAGTAGACAATTCTTGAGGTAATGGTTGGTCCCAAGTTAATTTATGTTGCCACAATTTTTGAAGCATTATCTTGGCAATTATAATAGATGGTGCTAGTAGCCCTAATGGGTCGAAAATGCGCGCTATTTCCGATAGCATTTCCCGTTTGGTAATCTGATTACTGCATGAGTACGCTGGGATTGAATAGCGGATGGTGTCCTCTGCAGGTAGCCAATATATGCCTAGGGTTTTGTTTTCTCCCTGAATTTTGATTTCGTTTGGCACATCAGCATCATCCAGAAGTGAGCGATGATTTGATGCCCACTTTCTTAATGTGAATTTACCTGAGCTGAGAACCTCGATTAACTGTGTTTTTTTTAGTTTTAGTGACTCGATACACTCTGCGCCGGTGAGCAGATCGTCCACGTAAAAATCGTCATTTATAATTGTTGATATTTCGGGTAAAGTCTTGGCGCATTCTAACGATAATTGTTTCAATGCACGGATGGCTAAAAATGCAGCAGATGCCGTCCCGTACGTAACTGTCGTTAATTCATACGTTTTTAGCGCGTGTTCCGGCATCTCGCGCCATAGTATACGCTGAAGGTGAGTTTGTTGTGGTGCAATAAGGACTTGCCGATACATTTTCTCTATATCGCCTGACAGCACATATGTATGCTTACGAAAACGCAGCAGAATTGTGAATAAGTCTTGTTGAATGCTAGGACCCGTGTGCTGTATGTCATTAAGAGAGTAATTAGACGTTGATTTCGCGGAACCATTAAATACTACACGCAGTTTTGATGTCGAACTGGATTCTTTGAACACTGCATGATGTGGCAAATAGTAAGACACTTTGTTGTCATTTAGTTCATCAATAAGTCGCATGTGCCCAAGTGATTCATATTCGCGCATGAATTGTATATAATGTTCCCGTAAGGTGCGATTCAATTGCAATTTACGCTCTAATTGTAGGAACAAGCGGTTTGCAATTGACTTTGTATCACCCAATACTGTCTCATCATGTTTTAGAGGTATTTGGGTAATAAATCGACCGTCTGTGGCGCGTTTAGTTGTGTTGATAAATAAGTTCTCACACTCTTTTTCCTCATCGGACATTATTCTTTCATCTACATTTAACGTTTCAACCGACCAGAATTTTTCGAGTTGATCCTGCACGTCAAGATTGGTAGTTAAAAAACTGTTAGTGTGAGTAGCAGAAAGTTGGATTTTTCCAGAAATAACCCAGCCCAACCGCGTATTTTGTATAATGGGGTTGTTTTTACCTAAATTAATATGACCCTTAGTCAATAAGTCCCAGAAATAATCCGCTCCGATTAGTAGATCGATGGCTTGCGGTTGATCGAAATCGGGGTCAGCTAATGACAAGTTTTCGGGTATATTTAATTGACTAACATTTATTCTAGTTTGGGGCACTAATCCAGTTATGGTCGGAATTATCATGAATGTTACATCCGCTTGGTAACTGCCAGTTCGATTCTGCATATTAGTACGGCATGTGTTATGCACTTGCATGTTAGATTGTCCAATTCCAGCAACATTACACTGACTAGGGTATTTTTTAAGGTTTAGTTTATTTTGGAGCGATTCGACAATGAAACTTGATTGAGATCCAGAGTCAAGTAGTGCTCGCGCATAGTGAATTTGATTCGCCGAATCCATAATTTTTACTTTGGCGGTCCCTAGAATGACAGAGTTTGTTTTGGCATGAAATGACATAGATGTTGAAGTACCTGCGACCGGTGAATTTTCGAGTTCGCGTGTTTCTAATGCATTGTTTGAATTTACTTCAAAATGAAGTAGAGTGTGGTGCCGCCTATTGCATTTGCGACAATTTCCCGCTTTACAATTTGTTGAACTGTGATCGGCGCCAAGACAGTTCATACAGAGTGATTTTGTCTTTGCATATGCTTGTCGATCCTTCGCCGTGAGTTTAATAAAATCTGGGCATTGATTTAGATAGTGGCGTTGTCTACATCTGACGCAATTAACTGTAGGACGCGTTGATGCGACATGTGATAGAGTTTTTGTGTTGATTTGATTTTTGGAGTGTTCCATGCGCTCTAGCGTATTGGCTCTGTCGCGCAAGAACTGTAGTAAATCTTTGAGGGTTTCAGAACCCTTACGACAATGCTCCTCCCAGTTGTACTCGGTTCTACGATCTAACCTTTCGCAAATAGTAAATATTAAAAGAGTGTCCCAATGATCTGTGGGCTGGTTTAATGCATCTAATGAGCGCAGGTGTTTTGACACGTCGTCTACAATTTTTCTTAATTTGGCTGGAGTTTCCCTGTGTACGTTCTCCAATCGAAATAAGGCCTTGACGTGATTATAGATCAGCAGACGCTTATTGTCGTACCTCTCACAAAGAATTTTCCACGCGGTATCGTATGTGGACGCCGTGAACTCTAATGATTTTATAACTTCCGCGGCCTCTCCGTGGAGTGAAGCGCGCAAGTAATGAAACTTTTGAATATCGTTTATTGACGGGTTTTTGTTAATTAATGACTCAAAGGTATCGCGAAACTCGAGCCACTTGTCATATGTGCCGTAGAACTTAGGCAATTCGATTGTTGGCAATTTGACATTGTTTTGCGACACTATTGCAGGTGTAAGACTTGGTGTAGTAGAACTATTTTGATTATTGGCATTAGACTGCGTGCGAGTGGCTTTCAGCTGTCTCGTTATAGAATCAATTGCGTCTGCGTAGACGGTTGTAAAGTTATCGAGTTCCTCAATGTGAGTGGGTAACTCGTCGTCATCTACAATGCTTTCAATTTCGTTGTAAATTAATTTAAATTCATTGTAAACGTTAATTATAAGCCCGTGTTTGACTTCTATAGTATCGATTTCCTTATCTGGCAGTAATACCAGATTGGTACATTGATACCTTGTTAAAGTATCGTTAATGAATTTACTGAATAAAGTTACTCGCGTTTTTATGGCTCCGCGTTTGCGGATTAATAACTTCAAGTCAGAAGCCATTGTTTGTTCAGACCAGGAGGTTTAGGATTATAGACAGGAAGCTCACTTACTTGTTACCCTCGTAGAGGACCGGAACTTGGTCGCAGGCGTCGCTCCTGGGAACCTGGTGGGTGAGGTACTTCCGTCGTGTGTTGATCCTCCTGATGATTGGGGATGTGAGCCGGGCAGGATTCGTCGCTGCTGGATCACCTGGGGCCCGTTGATTCACCTGGTGCTTGTAGCGTAGTAGTGGACTGGAACTTGGTCACAGGCGTCGCTCCTACTGCTGCCGTAGGCGTCGGGTTGTGATGATAGGGGCACTTGCGCGTCGCTGCACTATCAGCCACAATTCGACAGAGTTTGCATATTATGGTTTGAAATTACCAAAAAATGTGTAGAAATCCGGTTCGTTTGGACCAAATGTTGAGTATTTAGCACGTACACCCGATAACAATGATGGTGGTTATTTAAGGGTACTATGTGGATACCAGAAATGAGAAGTGATATTAGTGGACTGTATTTATTGATGGTTCAAATTTCTACACGCAATATTGGTGGTGTGTTCTGTGCAAACTCTGAAGAATGAATGTCGTCTCGAACGAGCGGCGGACAGGGGTGGTGGCGACGACGCGGTGGCTAATTGAAGGGAACATCTGCATTTCTTGGGTTTTGCCAAATGTGCGGATTACGCCGGAAAGACCGCCGAAAGCACAATACATTTTAATCCCTCCAATATACCGCCGCTTCGCCGCCACTTAATGATAGTCACAACAATATCAATAGAAATAATCGATAAAACATATTGTTATCTCAATTTAAAAAAAAAAATGTTCAAACAAAAATAAATTATGAAAAATATATTTTGTTTTTGGAAACTTACTTCTCCTACCCGCCCTTTAAGCCACAGCCACCTCCAGCTAAAAAAAAAATGGCACCCCTCTACTTATGATACATCGTTGGAAAGCTCTTGAAAAATGCTTTCCAGTCATTATAAATACAATATGATTTGATAAACTAGTTTTGGAATTAAGTGCAAATAAAGTGCAAAAGTGTTCAATGTATTAAATTTAAATAACATGTTAAAGTAAATGTTGAAAATGGCTTCAATTGTTTTTTAAACAAAAATATAGCCTGCTTTCAAACGCTTCGGAACTTGTGGTGGCTGTGGGTCGACACCAACTACGTAATTTTGGTTCCCCCTTCGAACCACCCAAACGGTTTTGAGTAATTTTAAAAATAATCATGTGTTCTATGAAAAAAGTCGATGGCAACTTTTCAAATTGACACCCTGTATATTTAGATTATATATAGCGTCTTTCATAAAGTTGTATTCAGTTTAATTTGGATCTTGATAATGGTCGTGAGACCGAAACAATTGTAGAGTTTTTCTATAAAACAATTGCGAAACTTAACCAAGTGATTTATTTATACTAATTTCAGCAATGTTGCAAGGCGTATTTATTTTGCATATTGAACAGTGACATCTATTAGTATCCGTCGTAATAGGGGACACCACTTTTTTGAACGGCTCGTTTAATTGAATTTATATTGAAATTCTAATGTGAAAACGCACTTTTTTCAGTAGAATTCAAATGTGAAATTAAAAATGACGTATCATGCATGTATAAAAAGATTTTTCACAGACTTTAATAATTCAAATACAAGTCATAGTAGGCCATGGCATATTCAGAAAGAGCACAATTTTCTGTGTCTTTTAATGTATAATATGCTGACTTATATTACAAAATATCAATAATTCAGCCACATATGTGCAATTTAATTCAAATGTGTTACATCTTCGGTAGCCATATTGTAATAATACAAAAATATCGTATCTGTCAATAACCCATTTCAATTATATGGCAAAATTTACCTTAATAATGTGAAAATATCAGCATAATATCAATTTAATTAAGAAATTTAGAATAAAATTCAAAATGCATTTATTTTTTGCATTTTGTCAAATGTGGCCATATCAGAATATTTTTTCTAAACTTTATTTTTCGAAGTCAAGGCGTTATTTTTATCTGATATTATTTAACCAACATACAGGGTGCCTCACCTATCCTCGCTCGGAACATTGCTGCTAGACTAATGAAAATTGAGGACAAAATCTGATTGGAAGTTATTGTACACTTGATGTGCTACTTTTTAAAATTATTTTCGAGTGTACTCTGTACCATAAATCTGGGACACAAAATTTGGTCTCTTTTTTAAATGGATCACCCTGTATATTCTTTCCATTTTAGAATCTGATTGATGAGGGCTTCATAAATCATCTTTATTTTCAGGGATCAGATGCAACGTTGCCAAGTTATTCACATTTTAATCAAATTTAACGAAAAATCATGGACGTGGAAAAATATTCAAAAAACCTTATTATAAGACATAAATGACACAATCTGCGTATGCAAGTACTCAAGCAATGTGCCAAAACATTCACAATATTTTGAGTCACGTAGAATACACAGCGTGTTCTAAAACAACGATACAGTTTTGCTATTTTCAAATGGCTAAAACTCTTTTTTTTCAAATGAAACACCCAGTATATAGCTTCATATTCTGAGTGCTCATCTAATGAGCTATTCAAGGCTAGCATAAAGACTATAATTTAATAATACTTTTTAATATGTAAATAACGATAATTCTGAAGAACACCCTGTGTATTCAAATTGACTCCAAATCTTGTGTATGTTTTGGCACTTTGCTTGTGTACTTGCATACCCAGATTCTTCCACTGATCTCTTATAATATGGTTTTGTTGAATTTTTTTCCACGTCTATGATTTTTCGTTAAATTTGATGAAAATGTAGTTATTCACATTTACGTACGTACGTACCTACGTTACGTACGTTACGTACGTACGTACAGCTCATTTCGTATTCACCACTCATTTTCACTATACTCCGTCCAATTTCAGCTGAAGCTTGTATAAACACTGTTATAGTGTTTTCACTTGAAATTGAAAATGTACCTGCAATGAGGGTATGGCGTGCTGCGAAGAGGCGGGCGTCTAAGAACGTAACCAAATAATTTACTTTCGACGAAGATGCTACTTAATTGTTATCTCTTCGATATATACACAATTATATCACTATGATCATAATATAAAAATGATTTATTAATTAAATTGAATTCAATAATCTTACAACTCTTACATCTTACATCGTTATTACGATCTTACATCGTTTTTTATGAGTCGGCTTTACCGTTTTAAAAGGATTATACATTCGCCCATGCAATTAAGATTCATTGTACCTTAATTGCTGGGCGAATATGCAGTCCAGGTAGACAATCAGTTAAGGCTGCCTCAAATAGTCTACATCTGTCTTTCAGTCGGTGTTAACCTTTACATTTCAACAGTACTCATTTTACATACGTGTGCATATTATCATTTATTAACTTGTGAAAAGGTAGAGTTTATTAAGATGGAAACGTCGTTAAGTGAAACTGCAACAATTATTTCATCAATTTATAATGACACTCAGTTCGACGATCTATTTCAATTATGTGAGGAAAGAAGCCATTCCGAAAGTTTTATTGAAGAATCACTTCGACAGTCAACAGAGGAAAGCTGTTCTCAAATTAATTTTGATAAATTTCAAAACAACCATCATCAAATGGACACATTAACTATCGAAAACGAAAATCAGGGATTAATAAAGCATGCTTTTCTTTCAACTGATACTAAAAGGATAGTCGTAAATATATATAACACCCTTATAAGCGAGAATCATGCATCTCCACTGCAAAGAATTTCCATTCTGACAGGAATATCATATTCAACGGTTTGGAGAATAATTACGAAAGGACCGCTAGAAAGCAAAATAAGAATAAGTTCCAAATTTACCGAAATAGACGATGCCATCGCCAAGAGGATCAAAAATATAATTTACAATTCTTATAAATCAGATAACGTACCCACGGTCCAATTTATTTTAGAAACTCTTGGAAATGATTTTCCATATAAGGAAACTACATACTTTGTTACTTTGTATTAATACCTACTTAGTCAGGGTTTTAAGTATAAAACTTTAGACAAACGACTTGACATCATGGAATCGCCGAGATTGCAAAAAGAGCGATTAGAATATTTATCTAAAATAAACGAATATAGAAATGGAGGGAGTTCGATAATTTATTTGGATAAAACATGGTTCGATACTCACGACGTCGTTTCCAAGGGATGGGTCGATAATACAAATAAGTGTCACCATAGAGCACCGTGCAATAGAGGAAAAAGAATTGTTATTCTTCATGCAGGAGGGGACGCAGGTTTTGTGTCAAGTAGTTTGCTCTTATCAACCAAGAATATTGCATCAAGCTCATTAGACTATCATCAGGAAATGAACGCCGAATTAGTTGAAAATTGGTTTCGCAATCAATGAATGCCCAACATACCCAATAACTCAATAATCGTAATGGATAATGCAACTTACCACTCAAAGCAAATTAATAAAACCGCCGCTTCCAAGAAAGGCGATATTGCCGATTTTTGCATTCAAAATGGCATTGTTATTCCCCTAAGTGCAAAGAAAAAAACATTATTAGAACTTATAAAAATTATACAAAATTTCAAAACAACGTATGTGGCTGATAAGATGGCAGAAGAATTTGGTCATCAAGTGTTGCGCCTTCCACCTTATTACTGTATCTTCAATCCAATTGAGCTGATATGGTCAACTTTAAAAAGAAATTTGCGGAAAAATAATGCACATCCCAAAATGAGTGAAGAAACAATTCAACTTGTTCAGCGAGAATGCAACAACATTTCAAGTACCATTTGGAAAAACTGCATCGATCATGTGATTAAAATTGAAAACGATTATAGGACGCTTAGTGTACCAAATCTAATTATTAATGTTCAAAGTGAAAGTGATAGCGATGAATCTAGTTGTGCGGAATAATATTTGCTTGTTAAATTACCATTCATGAAAAAATTAACTGATGTTAACGTCGTTAATTTTTTAACGCAATGAGCAAGTCAATAATGTTATGGGTAACTTAAGTTATTTGTTTCGCGAATCATACTGTATATAAATTCTCTATGAAATTATAACTACATTTGAAAAACACAATTAATTATATGTACACTTAAAAATACAATGAAAAGTACAATTTAATGATAATGAATGACTAATGTTAATTTTCTACGGGGCACTGAATCTGTATTTTCTGATGCCGGCTCTGGACTCTGTTCTCTTGCCATTACCCGTCATAAAATTCCGTTCGCACAATGGAGCGCAATAAATACCCTTCGTAGGTAGATTTTCAATTTCAAGTAAAAACACTATGCATTGTGTGATCGGCACGTGAACAGTTTTACACAAGCATACGATTGGTCTTGCAGCTGGCTCTGATCTACCCGGACTAAGTGAATTTTATTACTTTTATTATTATAATAATTGATCTAGTAGTGAAAGAAATAATATATACACTACGGTTGTGAATACTATTATAGCCTCGTGTCATTCCCTCGGGGCTACGCCCCTCGAGATACAAAAGGCCTCGTCTATAATAGTATACTTCACAACTTTGGTGTATAATATACTATTGTATTGAAAGATTGAAATGTTTTTTTTTTATATTTGTTTCTTTCCATAGATATTTATGTAGTTTAGAAAATGCGATTTATTATTCTTGCAATAATTATAATAAACCCAACGTGTTAAATAGAACGGTAGTGAATCTGTGAACCGCTCATCCGATATATGTATTTTAAATGCCCCATATGCGCACACACGACATACCCAAACGTTCGCTTCACAAATATACGTCTGGACGTGCCTTAATATGAACAAAATCGAACATTACTTACATTTTGTAAATCTTTGGTGATTATTATTTAAAGTATTCTCTAATGTGTACTTGCTTTCGATAATCTTAAAAAATTAGCAATTAGATTTTAAAAATTAGTCACAAAAAATACCCCTGTAAACGTGGACTAACGGGTCGTATTTATCTGATGATAAATTCATTATTCAACACATTGATATATTCGCATTGGCCTGACGTCATTATTACAAAGGAGGAGGAACATCGGCAATCATTGATACATAAATGCTTTACTAATTTGAACGATATTAACTTGTACTTGTCATGCATCATGCCGTGCTTTAAATAATGGCAGGCACGAGGCACGAGTAGTATATGCAACTTGTAGAAACACGCACGTGTTACACATTAGAAGCGCAATAAGCGGGATGCAAAAGCCATGCGCATGTTCATTACATTTGGCGCAATTTTAAATTCAAATAGCACTGCCGTAACCTTCGAACTGAGCGCACAAAAAATTACGACGCGCGACTTTCTAAAATGCGACTTATTCGCTCCTCTTTCGCAATCGCTCGACACGAGACCGACCATGATGCCGAACAGGCGACACGCTGACTACCGCGATAATTACAACTTGCATTTACAGACAGTACACGTGCATACAATTGATGCACATAACTTACTCCATTGGACCAGAAAATGATGCGTACTGTGTGCAACGCACATGACTTCTTACATGTTAGCTGACGCATGACACCTGCGAAATTTTAATCTTCAGTCGTGGGTTCGATCTTCATTAATAAAATCGTCCAATTTTGCTTTTATGTGGCTTTTGTAAATTTTTTATTTCTGTAGTAGGTATTTCTATACCTTCAAAATATAATCACACAAATCGACGCCTTACACGAATGAGAAAACTTCAAAGTTTTCATATACTCGAAAATAATATTGATTTTTGAAGAAAATTCCTGTCAACATTAATTTCAAAACTATATCATGTGTTTTAAAAAAAATCAAGGTGAGCGTTCCTGCAAATCTGTCTATAATTGCAATAAATTTTCATTTATACATAGTTTTCTACTAAAAATATCTGTTTCTGAACATGAAAGAAAAATGAACATAATACGTAGTAATGTTAATTTTTTTTGTTAAGTCTAACAATTCAGCTTCAATCATTAAATCAACACTGACCACAATTACGGAGTAACGTAACTACATACAAATGAAATGTGGGCGTAGCGACGTGTATGGCGCCGGAAACGTCTACGCGTGTATGCATACATACATCTATTTTCCGCACAAATATTTCGTCAACACTTGCTGTCCTCGCTCGACTTGTGAGTTAATTTTTCGCACTCTCTCCCAAGTTTCTTCGTATTGTCATGCAGTTAATATGGACACATGGCCTTCTTATCGGCTTATCTATATTCACTAGTAGTCTCAGTGACGAACACGCGTTCAGTGTGCCAAAGCAACTCGGCAAAGCGCACTTCCAGTTAACGATAGTGTGAGTGACACGCGCCAACAGCGTCTAGTAAACAAACAAACAGACTTAGTTTCGCGGATCGTAAAACGACGTTCTTTTGCGTGCAGTGATTTAAAAACTATTAATTAAGACGAACCTTTTCATCAATATCTGGCTAGTGACAAGGATTTTATAAGCAAAAAAAAAAAAAAAAAAAACTCGGGAAAAACACTAGTTACTCTACAAGCAGAGCGAATCGAAAGTTTTCGCATCTAATTAGGTTAAACCATAATTGAACAAAACACCAATTTAGCATGAAATTGGGTCACCATTAAAGACTGATATATGTATTATTAAGGTATGTATGTAATAGGAAGTAATTTTAATTTTTAATCGAACAATTAAATAATCAAAATACACCAGGTCACTAAGAGATCAATCAATTAATATTCATTAATTAATTTTTACCAAAAAAAAATCATTACTTGATAAATACTAAACATGATTGAATATTGAAATAGACATTTGAATTAATAAAAGTTGAAGGAGTAAAGTTCTGCTTTAATTAATTAGAAATCTTCACAAGGTATTTGAGATTACTCCATCAAGTGCTCTATTATTAGTACCTGCATCTAATACCTAATATACTAATATACCTACTAATAAAACTTCATATCAAATGTATCATTAAATATTCACAGCAATACATTACTGGCATAGTAATTTATAATAAATTAACGTATATTGTTTACGTAGTCCAGAATTTGCCTGTTTCTGTACTCAATATCAATATTGGCAGAATAAGTTTATATAAATGCACATTAATTTAAACTAAATGAACTGCACTAGTCTTGGAGTATATAATTGCAGGTTCGCAATGCATTGTGTTTAACTTGATTCACGTGGGTGCTGCACATGTGCGTGTGCGCAGTAATATATACAGGGTCCGTCATTTCACCTCCCGTCTTCTGTAGCTCAGTTACTAATTGAGTTAGGATTTTGATATTTTGCAGACTTTACTTGCATTCTATGGCGTATTTTAGGAAAATATTTTTGATTATACAGAGTGTCCCAAAAAAGTATGACGTCATGATGATGTGTATTTTTAAATTGCATGGTATATTTTTTGTTGTTTATCTGGGTGCCCTTTATGGATGCCTACATACCCATGAAATTTTATTAAAATCGGTTCAGTGATTTTAGCACAAAAGAATAAAAACTGAAAAAAATCAGTTTTGCACCATTGGTTAAGAAAATTAATAAGAGATAAAAGTATGCCTTGTTAATAAAACCATACAAGGTACTCATTAAATAAGGTCTGATAGTTGCGTTAACTAAGTTTTATTGATATGCATTATACAGTGTCTAAAATTTAGTGTCAAACTTTTCAAACTTTAAAGGACTTTATTTTTTTATTTTAAATTGGAGCCCCTGTATATTTTTATGTCATTCCATGTGGAATTAAAAGACAAACATTTTTCCTAATTACAACTCTATCGCAATTTCTAACATTACATTAATTACATAAAAATATACTGGGGTTCCAATTGAAAATAAAAAAAATAAAGTGCTTTAAAGTTTGAAAAGTTTGACACTAAATTTTGTACACTCTGTATAATGCATATCAATAAAACTTGGTTAACGCAACTGTCAGACCCTATTTAATGAGTACCTTGTATGGCTTTATTAACCAGGCACTATTTTTATCCCTTATTAATTTTCTTAACCAATGGCGCAAAACTAATTTTTTTCAGTTTTTATTTTTTTGTGCTAATATCACTAAACCGATTTCAATAAAATTTTATGGGTATGTAGGCATCCATAAATGGCACCAAAATAAGCAACAACAAATATACCATGCAATCTAAAAATATACATCATGATGACGTCACACTTTTATGGTACACCCTGTATATCCAAAAATATTTTTCTGAAATACACCCCAGAATGCAAGTAAAGTCTGCAAAATATCAAAGTCCTACCTCAATCAGTAACTGAGCTATAGAAGACGGGAGGTGAAATTACGGACCCTGTATAGTAATTACGTCTGGTGCATAATTTTCTCCAAACATCAGTAATTGGATGGCGTGTGCGCAAATACTGATTGGCGATATTTAGATTTTTCGAATTTAATATGTCAACTTGTTCTGAGAAACCATCAGAAATATAATCAACTTGTTCGTTTTGTTTTTCTGATTATTTAAAGACGTTCTGACAATGAACAATCTGTGAGGGTTGATAATTGTGCCCATTCGACAGTGCTGGTATTACGTAAAGTACGGAATACAATTTAACACCTTCAGTAATTTTATTCAAACGTCACAATGTTAATGATAAATTACCCCTTTTCGTCATTCTGTTGAAGTTCTGTTAAGCAAACTATTTTTTCAAATCCATACTAATTTAATGGCAACTACTTTATTTCCTAAAAAATGCTAGTGGTCATAGTTTTAAAAGTTTTAAATGAGGATTTTATCGGTACCTGTTTGGCAGAACATCGTAAGCACCACTGGAGGTGGTTTTAAGCTGGGGAGATACCGTTGGAAGTTTATATTTTTTACATTATCTCACGTGTCGAGTATTGCATTTTTTTTTGTAGACGTTTTTCATAACTGTCTTTTATAACTGCCTTTAAAAATAAACAGAACACCAAGTACCACCAAATTGACGGAATTTACATGCAATACAACTTCATGCTATATTTCCTATGCCACGAGAATGTATATAAAACTATAAAAGTCTAAAATACGTTAGATTAGATTAACAAACCGCGACTCACTATTTCGCATAATTTTTACACTCCGCGATATTTTTCTGTGAGGTTAGTCGCAAATTAAAAACGTAAACAAAACAGTCAATAACATTGCGTAGTTTTTCTGTAAATAGTAAATATTTACTTTAAAACAAAATAAAAAACCGCACGTGTCGCATCAAAATACTGCTAATTCTATTTTTTGAATGTTCGCCATTTAATCTAGAGATACTCCAAGGATATACGCAGGTATTGAATGGACGACGCAAATATTTTGATAACCGTACCCATTGAATAGACGACACACACCTTTTATGTTTGAAGTTTACACTTTAATATAGCTAACAACCATTAATTTTGTTTTCTGCCGACCGGGAATAAACCGATACCTTATATATCTGACAATCGACACATACCACACAACTTTAATCCCGGAGGGAATAAAATATCTAGTTTCCCTAGGGAATATAATGAATCGCGTGTAGTTTATTTAATTATTTTGTAATAGTAACTGTAACGTTAGATGAATTCACAATATTTACTTACAATTTGATATTTTGGATATTACTTCGGGCAGTGGGTGCGAGGCGTGGGATGTGGGGTCTGGGTTGATACTCAGCTTTTGAATACAACATATATGAATTTATTTAACATTTGACAAATTTTCAAGATGACAGCTGCCACAGCTGTCGCTAAGAGAATTTTGAACGAGCGTTTTAACTATCAAATTAAAAATCGAAATTAATATGTAAATTTAACGGTTGGGTCAAAATTTTTGTATGTAATTCGGGAACAAACCTCAATAGTCCCTCAGCCGAATATTCCTTTGTTTATTCCCTCGATCCATAAATAACTATTACACATGCAATAATGTAATGAAATTTTTGTTCCAGATTAGAGAAGAGATCTCACCCTCAGTTAAAAATTTCAGGTGAGTGACATTAAGCGAATATGTCCTTGGTAGCACAGCATCACTTTCGATATACAGTCTGTTTGATATATTATGACACAGCAAATATCTCGGTTATTAGTACAGATAGAAAAAAATTAAAGAAAAAAGTTTTAGTACTTTATGTCGTCTATTTAATCCTAATGTCAGAAGAACAATTGAAAATCAAATAAACACGTGAAAGCTATAAGCTTCATTTTCTTTAATGGAACACTCTGTATACTTTGGTTATTTCTAATAGGCAATAAAATTAGCTTTATAATGATACTTCATAAGTACCCCTTTATTATACAAATAACGCGACAATTGCCAATAAATAAAATTTGGTAAATTTGGCCCCGGTTAACATATACCATAATACTTGCTTCAAATTGTCTCTTATGCACTTGTATTATAATATAGTATTCTTCAACATAATATCAATTATATCAAACATAATATAAAATAGTTTCGAATAATAAAAAAGCTTACAAATAAGTAGTATCTTGGAGCTTGTGAAAGGTTCGTAGAAATAAGAAAAACAAAACACATGTGTTTGGTGAAAAAGGTGTTTTGTTTTTCTTATTTTAACATTACAAATATTAAATAATAGGTTTATAATAGGATTTTATGGGAGGAATGAGGTGCTGGCGAAATGTTTATGATACTTATCACTGCAAACAAAACTGAGGTATTTTAGGATATAGTCCATGTCAAATGTGTCACTTTTGCAGTAAAATTATGCCCAGCCTTCTCTTTTGTGAACTTCCTGACGGTCGGTTCTTGCGCGGGCAAGCAAGAAAATACACTTTAAACAATAATGTGCTTTAAGGCGAAGATTGGTAAAGCCGCAAATCAATGTCTCTTACAATTTAATGGAAAATAGGCGCAGTAGAATGTGGACGAAAGTACACACGGGCCGGCTGGGCCGCATGCGACCTAATAGCGCCTGTACTGCTCATGCCATAAAGCTCATACTAGTTCAAAGACCTTCCTTGCCTTCATTTTAAAAAGGGCCGGTCCGCATTTTACTTCAAAACTGACAACACATTTGACATGGACCATACTTGACAACATTTTTTTTAGAAAAACGCCCGGACATATTATCTTTATTTAATACAGAATTCTCAAAGTTGGCAATTCGCTCATTGGCGACATAATTACCTATAGTATCAAAAGCACGCCGTTATTAAATAAACAAATAAAAAAAATCTACACAATTTGTAAAATCTTGTAAATATTGGCTGACAGGTTAGAACGCTTGCTTAGCATGCACGAAGACCTGGGTTCGAGCCCCAGTACAGGTAGTACATTTGTAGTGAAAAACTAGTGCCATTCGCCGTTGAGAGCTCATTAACGGCGCTCTAGAAATCGGGGGCGAATTTCTAGAGTAACAAGCCCTAACTCAATACACACATTTACACAAATCACACGGCAGAAGGACCCACGTTGGTCGATAGAAAGGTTGGGAAAATATCCCCAACAAATATAGTCACTACTACTCTTGTAAATACTTCATCATAATAATATGTTATATGGCTGGCTCCTAGTTGATGTCTATAAAATTAGCTTTATCAGTGCCATTTTCCTATTCAGTAAATAGTTCCATTTTGATTATTCTCCATAAGGAGTTATTGCAAGCTGAGCGAATAATTAGCCTTGGCAGTATATACAACGCCATTCTGTGTAACAGTACCTTCTGACATTGACACAGTTAACAACCTACACGCAGATTAATGAAGCAAAATAAACAAACGCGCACATGAATTTCGCAATACCGATTCTTTGTGTTTGAAGTGCCTTGGGTTATAGGCCTATTAAAATTTGTATACAGTACACGTGCCAAAAAACCATTACATAAACATATAATTAAATCCAATTCTGCGTTTACAGTTACTATTTAAATCTTTAAAGCTTTAATACTTGGTCTAAATAAAATAGTTGTTGATGGATTTCCTGTAATAGAATATTTTATTTATAAACCACACAGCAAACGTGTACATAATTATTTTTTGTTATATTTACCTTTTCATTTTTACCATGTGCTAGGCAGCTCCTTTATTATGTATTTCATCATTTTATTTATTTTTGGTGCTATTTAAAAATTTCCCCATTCTAATTTTCGATGGATTTTTATATATCATATTAATTTTTCGTGCTATTTTTGACTTTTGATGATACTACATTTTTTAATCAATTTTATGCATCACTGTTATACAGTGTGTTAAATAAGTGGGATAAAAAGCGCCCAAGACTGTGGCGACTTCAATTGTTATGTATCCATCAACAAACATATATATTATTAAATGTTACGATCTTAGCTACAAGTTCGTGAAAAAAAAATCTTTTCTAAAACATCCATTTATTTGTTGTGACGCCTCCAACATTTTTTGCAAATGGCTCGGTATAATTTTTTTGGTGTATTCTTGTAGACTCTACAAGACTCTACAATGTAGAGCATTTAAGTACTTTTCACCAGTTTAGAATTCTAGTAGGGTATTATATGAAATTTTGAAGAACAAAATAAAATAAAACGCACGGCACCGGCGTGGTCCAACTTTGGTGAGAACTACCATAGCTTGCTTTGTGACAAGCAGAATCAAGTCAATTTATAATTTATTTTCGTAGACCGGAAGTTCGTAATTTTACGTGGGTGATGCAAAGGTAACTAAAAGACAATAATTTTGTTCCACGCTGAATACAAATAAATGTGCCCCGAAAAAAAAAAATCGCGGATCCCAAATACGTTTCAATGTGGTTCCCGGTGACAAAATGTTTGGCCACCCCTACATAAGCTAAAATAAACTATCTTTAAAAATTTCCTACTTTCAAGCAACAACAAATCGAGTAACTTCATTAAAGCTCCTCCAACTCTCCGAACCCCTTACATCCTCAATTAAAAAATCATTTCCGCCCAACGACGCGACGGTCTGGGCTTTCAATTTCCACCGTCGCTATTTCCGCCCCCTCGAGACTCCGCAACTCTCGTCCTGTTTCCTGTTTTCTCACCCCGGCCACATTCGAGTCGAGGACGAACGCACCGAGGTTACACAAAGTTCACTAGGATCTGCATGTGGATGCGAACATTAGATAATTAAACTTGATAAGTATTTATATTTAATTCGTAACGTAAATCAGTTCTTATTTGTTTTTGGTTGAAAAATGCCAACCGGAAGTGGAAATTATGAAGAATAAAATATACGTTAACAAAAGTGATGAATAATTGAAAAGTTGTGCTTATTGTAAAAAACAATTTCTGATATTGAAAAATAAAATTTTAAAATTAAAATAATTTCGGTTAAATCAAACACTTGGTTAAGGTTTCACTGTATTGATAGAATAAACCTCTACAATTGTTTCGGCCTCACGACCATTCTCAAGAGTACAGAGATACTAAGTATCTCTTTTAGTAAATCTAGATACTAAGTATCTCTTTTAGTATCTCTGTACTCTTGAGAATGGTCGTGAGGCCGAAACAATTGTAGAGGTTTATTCTATCAATACAGTGAAACTTTAACCGAGTGTTTGATTTAACCTAATCATAATGTTTCACCAAGTAGTATCCACACATAGTTTCAATTTTATTAAAATAATTTCTCTCAATTGAAATGAAATTTTATATTTGGTTGAGGTCAAAAAATAATCAATAAAATATTTTTATTTAAACAAAATGTAAATTTTAGTTTTCGAAACAAATACATGAATACCGAAAGTGGATGTAGATCTCGTCAATTTTTTCTTTTAAACAAAAATAAAATTTCAAAAAAAATATATCAATATAAATTCCATATTTTTTGCAAAACAGAATTTCACAGACCTCTTGATTTAAGTTGAAATTTATTTGTTTTATCGTTGATTTGTTTATAATCATGAACAAATAATTAATATGAGTAGTATACAGAGAATAGTTTTAGTTGATTTCTAAATCACCAACTTAAATTAAACGTAATTCAATTAAAGATAAACGTAGATATACTGCGCACAAGGTTAATTTGTTTTTATGATATTGACTTGCAATAAAAATTATAAGGGTGGGATTGATAAACCACTTCAAGTTAGGTATCATAAAAGTCCAGGTATCCAGTCCAGGCTTTCGCTTGAATCTTGATGCACCAAAGAGTTGCTAGTGACAAAGGGCAGGCCGATACCTGGACTTTTATTATACGTAACTTGAAGTAGTTTAACAATCCCACCCTTATAATTTTTATTGCAAGTCAATGTCATAAAAACAAACTATCGTTGCGCAAAGTATACCGGTTTTTTGTTTATTGTTTTTGTTGTGACTGTCATTAGGTGGCGGCATCATTTGTATATTGGAGGGATTACAATGTATTGTGTCTTCGGCGGGCTTTCCGTGGACCTAGTCCATTACGGCGTAATCCGCATATTTCTGTAAAAACCCTCCCAGGCTCGACATGCAGATGTTTCCCTGCATTAACGGTCGTCGCCACTACCCTTGTTCACCTCTCGGCTAGAATATAACATTCACGTATCAGCGTTTTCAAAGTGCCACAGACCAACTTGTAGAAATTTGAACTAAGATAAATACAATCCACTAACAATATATTTTTTGGTATCCACGTTGTACCCTTACATAACCGCTATCAATGTTATCGGGTGTACGGTGCTGAATACACAACAGTTTTAGAAAATAGTGCTCACAATTAATTACAAAACCAAAACCAAAAACCAAAAAGGGCCAGTTAACTCCTGGGTGAAATACAAACAAAAAATGGTTTACTTACTTTTGCTATAACAAATAAGTTCTATCGGGTCTTGTTGCTTTACCAAAATTTCCCAACTTCGCCTAAAATTTTCCCAGATTGACTCCACTATTGCGGTATAAGTAAAATGAAAACTTGCCAATAATCTACTGTACAGGAACTGTCAATGCCACTAATAAACAAGTTAAAAATTGAACTGTAAAAATAGCGAAATGAAACATTTTGTGTGCAACCTTTTGGCTACTTGCTGGCAACCTTCGACGCACATCTGTTATTTATTGCCTCTTTGATCAATTACAGATATATTTTTGCCGCATGTTTTCATTGACGAAGGTTGTCGAGCACCAAATGAGATAATCAAGCACAATTATTTCATTTGCTAGTTACATAATCGGTACGTTCAATCGGTACGTGAAATATGTGAAATACAGGGTATCCACGGAGAAAATAAACACCCCAAATATCTACTAATACAGTAGATTCCGATTAATTGGCACACATCGGGACTAGGCATTTTGGCCCAATTAAGCGGCTTCCACATACATTTAAACAAGGAGTTAATTTTTCTTAGAAGAAAAAATAATAATATATTCTAAAGTAAAATATTTTAAAAAAATATATAAAAATATTGTCGAAAATTCTTGAAATTTATCAATAGGATCTTGTATGTCTACATTGTGCTTAAAATCTAGGGAACTACTAAAGGTTTGAAGCAGCAAACCGCAACTCAATTCTGTCTAGTGTTGATTTTTATAACTCGCCAACGGTCAGTAACAAACCGTATTACTTGCAAACGGGAAATTTTTGTACTAATCTCTCAGGATGTGAAATTTATTGATTTTTGTCAATGGATTCTAGTTTTTAACCAATTTTTGCGTTTTAGTGTCCCATTTAAGCGGAATATTGTTCCAATTAAACGAATAAATTTACTGGTTACTGCAGAAATGGGAGGCTGCCCCGATTAACCGGCGGCCCAATTAAGCGAATTCGACTATAATTTTTTTTTTCACCAAATCACGTAATTTTTTAATTACGGAATGGGACAACTTTAGGCAAGCAAATGAAAAATGATATTCATTTTTTAACCCCCTTGCTGCAAGAAGGTAAGAACTTTTTAAAAAAATTAAAAAATAATAATTTCTGGCAAACTAATCGACAGATTTTAAAAAGCCATACACCGTTGTATTGCAAATTACGTAAGCTTTCAAATGAACTATCATTCAACCCCTACTCCTTTTGAAAAAAATTTAGCTTACCTCCATGCGGCAAGGGGGTTACAAAATTTAAGATCATTTGCTTGCCAAAATGACCTTGCAATCTTCATTTAAAACCGAAGACTGAGGCGCTGTAGAACTGAATTTGTCCTTCACGTTGAATTAGTGCCTCCGCAATGACTAATGACTGATCCCATAGCAAATCTGCATATATGCAAATTTAATCGTTTCGCAAGAGCCAGTGAAGATTACGCAACGTTATATGCGTATGTCGACGATCCGAACGTTCGCTCTCTTCACTATTTTTTTAACTTTAAAGATTTGGACGTGTAGGCGCGCTGGTTCCAGTTAAAGCGCGTGACCGTGACATTACACCGAGGCTTGTTTTTGTTTTCCATCTCCGCTGAGCGTCGTGCAGTTCATTACGAAAAATTAAGAAACTTTGAGTACGCATAGATTGCATTTGCTGTGAGCCAGATAAGAAATTTATTGTTCAGTTTGCTGGAAAAAACAAGCATTGAGTGCGTACGTTGCTTCCAGGCGTGTCAACAAATTTACATTTCATTGATAAGAGTTATTATTAAGTGGTGATAATTGGCATAAAAACAATACGTTGTTAATAATATGCAAATCAAATTGTTCTCTCACTGGAATTGCCTATTATTTTAAAATATATATATATATATATATATATATATATATATATATATATATATATATATATATATATATATATATATATATATATATATATATATATATATATATATATATATATATATATATATATATATATATATATATATATATATATATATATATATATATATACATGTAATGCACATGTGATTTTGGATCATGATTGGTCAACATGGAAGGCCTCCATTGAAAAATCAAATAAATCATTGCTATATTATTTATTCTAATTATACAAACAATAGAACTATATTGTTGGTTTTAATTTTTTTTAAGAATGGGCTTTCCCAAGACTTTTCTGATAATAAATGATGGTAAGAGGTAGTATAATTTTGTACGACAAGCAGTGTGCCACAACGTGCCTATAACCCAAATATTTTTCGACTCGCGGCGCCCTCTTTGAACCAAGGTGTTCCCCCGTCGCTTTTCCCTAAGTTAAAGCATGACTCGTCGTAAGTAAGAGATAATAATAAATAAAATAACTGCATTATTACAGTAAATTTTTTCTTATCAAACTTTCGCAATATTCAAATTTCCCAGGGCGGGAACCACTGGCCTGACCTAGTGCCTAGTTGTACATAGAGGAACCCTAGATAAAATGTTCAAAATATATATCGGTAATAAAGTGAACCAAAATCGGCACTTGAGTAATCCATTATTGCACGATTTTATGCAAATTTAGTTGCCTACATACACGATATAACCAAATACTCTTATCAAATTCAATTCTTTAAATTCTTAATATCAAAGCATACGTATAAGGCTGCCGCCTTATCGCCTTATCGCAAATCGCAAATAATATCCACATTCACAACAAAATATTAACTTATTACAAGAATAACTGCGTGTTAAGTGTTTTAATGTAATTGATATTTCGAAAGGCCGCTAATCATTGCTATCTGTAGAACTCGGACTATTGCTCAATGTATCACGTGCATTTTTGCCATTTTGTCTTACATTTTAGTTCACTTGCGAAAACTCTTTGTCACATCTTGTTCTTGCACAATTTATCGAATTTATAGATTAGTGGGACACCTATACTCTATTTAGTAACTAGGAGGAGCGATTCTAATTTGGCGCGCGAATGCCTACACCTGTGATTGGCTCAAAGCCGCCCGTTTCACAAGGCACTAAAACTCTGTTTTTAACGCATATAACCTCAATTCGAAGCTTCCGTCAGTCTTATTTTCTTAATATCCCGCGAAATTTTGCAAGTAAACAATCAGTTCTGTTCAGAACTTATCTTCGCAGTGTTAATACTTAATTTTGCTTATACTATTGTGATGGATTCTGAACCCAGTACAAGCGCGGCGATGTTATCACGTTCACCTCCAAAAAACGTTCACGGTTGGATTTGGACCATTTATCTTTATCCGAAAAGTCCGTGTTTCAGTATCTGGCAGAGTAACCAACAAATATGCCCCTTTATCTTCAATGTCATCTATGCATATTTTGGTGAGTTCTTCACACCGACATGCCCCAGATATACCCATTATTAGAGCAACCTTCTTCATCAAATATATCCTATCATCTGCCTCCGCCAAAAATCTCTTGCCTTCTTCGAGGTATAAGTTCGGGATTTCTTTTTGAGGTGCGCAATTAGCTTCACGAATCTATAATATTACAAAAATGAACACATGCCTCTATTTTGTATGTCATTCAGGCGTAATAAATAAATCAAACTAACCTCGAAATGTCCACATTTTCGTAGGCTTGTAGGGTAAAAACTGAGTAAAAATGACTCGGCCAGTGTGCCATGACTCCAGTGGGCGGGCAATCCATTACTTTGCCCACTTGTACAGTAAATGACGATTATATAATATTTGATTTGTTTAAAAAAAAACTAGTGATTATACAGATGAAATAATTTAAAATTGCCGCCAAAAGTATCTGGTGATTTTTCTGGTAACTTTTTACAGTGTAAATTGGGTTTTGGGACTTACTCCTCCTAGTTATTAAATAGAGTATAGTAGGTACTAAAATTTAACAAATATACATATTTACCACTACTCTTGTACAACCTATAACGTATGGTCCCAAAGTTTTTGGAAAATTTTAAATGCTAATAAATTTTTCCAAACTCATTTAATTTGAAAAACAAATGTGAAAAAAAGCAATTAACGACACTTATAACCAAAAATAATTATTAATTACATTATGGATACTGGTCCATTATCCTCAATAAGTCGTAATTTTCTTCGGACTTGTCCCATCTTCCCTTGGACATGTTCAGCTTCTATTTCTCTAATCTTTTGGAAGATGCGACGCCGCAATTTATCTTCATTTGTAGCTTCCCATCCTTTATCGTACACTTCCCTCGATAGTATTGACCAGAATTCTTCTATTGGTGTAGCCTGAGGTACATTAGGAGGATTGTCCAACTTACGTACAAAGTATAGATGTTATTTTCATTTAACCACTATCTGGTAACTCCAGCATAATGGCATAAAGCTAGATTAGGCCAAAACATTATATTATCGTTGGCATGATGTGTATTTAAAAAATTAAGTAATTTAGTGAGACATCTTTGAAAATAACGGCTGCGTTTGAGGCTTCTCCCTGAACACGACCAACATACGGCTGTGAGATAAATCCTGTTTCAGAAATGGCACACCACACTAAAGTTTTATACTCAAATTTCGATTTACCTTTAACATTCTCTGGGGTATTTTCTAAGTTGTCGGTGTAAAACCCATCGTTTCCTTTAATCTCTGAATGGGATAAGGAAAAATATTTTTCATCATCTATTACAATTTATTATCAAAGTGTATGTGCCTTAATGCGCGACAACAACGTGGAATTCTTTCTAACTGGGCTGCGGTGTATTTTGGTGCCTTTCTTCTCTTTCTAAACACTAAGTTTGTGCGATCAATTGTTCTTGACACAGTGGTCTTCGAAATACCAAATCTCCGAGCTAATTTTCTCTGAGAAACTCCAACTTTGTCTTTCGCCGCCTCCATCAATCTTCTTTCTGTTATTCAACTCAAAATTCTTGGTCTACCACTTTTGGGTAAATTAATGCATGGTATACCCTCTTCACAATTCCTTATAGTGTTGTAAATGGTAGACTTCCCTACATTTTGCTCTCAGTAGATTGCAATAATGCCACGCTTAGGTATTTGTCCAACTAGATTGTAAATACCTTTACGGATACCTAAGACATTTGTAAGACATTTCGTCGGCTTAATGTTACAAGGTTGAATGTGCAAATTTGTAAATTTGGGGATAACGACTTTGAATATGTTTGTTATTATAGAAAATGATGTATTGTGCACTGTAATTATATTTTTTTGTCTATCACAGATTCTTAATAATCCGAATTTAACCTTCCAACAAGTTGAAAAGTCCCGCTTTGAAAACATAAAGTTGTTAAATTGTTAAACCCTGTAAAGTTATAGACCAAAAAATTGAAAACAATGTTACATCCAACCTTATAACACCAAGCGATTTTGCTACGTTCGATTCGCAAAACTAAACTGTCATAATCAAACTTGATACTTGTGACGTTTTAGTTTCCATGGCAACTTCATTAAACTGCATTGGGTATGGCATATGGGTATTTAAACGACTCATTTAATATTTTTCCAAAAACTTCCTATAAACCTATCTTCGGATGCCCGCCGAAGATTCTCTTTTTGCTTTCTCTTTTTGCTCTCCAACACTCCACCTTTGTTGTTGGTGCTCTCGTTCGTTCATCTCTATGAATATTACCTTGACCCTGGCCAGCTAAGTGAAGACGGCGTGTGCCAATTAATTTAATTACAAGGCGGTAGGGTGAACTTGGGAATAGTTAATTAAAATTATGAAAAATACCCCAAAAACGTACATTTATTTAACCAAAAATAATTGATGTGGTGGTCGTACAACATACAATTAATCGATATGTCGACAAAACAAATGGACGCTCTGGGCGGTATAATCCCGCGACGCAATTCTCCGCAAAATCGTTCGACGCGCATCACATGCGCATGTTTCGAAACGGAAATAGTGGGAGGTCGGCTGGAGCGGCCACGTGCCCTGATAATACCAGATCGATTAACTTAAGAAATTACGCTTAACGAAGAAATGAAGATAATAAGAATTTAAAGAGTAGAAACACTAAAATTATGTCTAATTCTATCTGTTTTGTGTCCTGCTCGAACACGGTTGCGGGAGGGGGAAGCTTCTGGGCGCCGCTCACTGCGCCTCGTGGGGTCCCTCTTTAGACTCGTTGCGGTGCGTACTACGCGCGTGGCACGCACGGCCATGGGGGTAGTAGCCCGTAAAGGAAACCCTTCAAGAAACGACCTAAAAGGTCTATAACGGCCGATATGAGTTGTAATCTAGGTCCCTTGATCCAATCCTCGACTGATAATGGTAAAATCACAAAAAACTACAAAGGGCCATTCAAACAAGAAATCACGCGTCGATGGTGGTCACAATTCCGGTATTTCACCGACTTTATCGCAGACAAATATCTGATCAACCCACATGCGCGACCTATTAAGATCAATGCCATTTTAAGCTCGCCAACGCGAAAACCGATAGTATGGGGATGGGGGGATTGAATTAATTATCGCGCCAGGGCGCTATCGTAGGCAACCTCGCGATCTCGGTCGTACACTCAAAACCTAACGTTACATACTTTTTACCATTGCCCTAGACCTAGAGCGGGCTTGACTGGGTTGCCTAATTGAAGAAATATTATCACGCAAATTGAGCTCGACTGGCCATATACGAGTAGAGCCTCATATTTCCACATAAATAGCCTGTTATTTCTACAAACGCGGTCGGGGTAGTTTTACATGCCAACAGTTATGTTGAGTGTGTGATCTTATAGCACATTTCCTAAAGATACAGCCAATGTCCCATTAATCGTGCTCAATATAAAGATCTCGTAAACTATAAGAGATAAAGAGTTGGTTAAATTTGACAAAATATTTTTTAGGTCCTAGACTTACCCAGAGAAAATAAAAGTTTCAAAAATATAATAATTTGGCTACCAACGGCGAAAAACAAAAAAAAAACTACAATTTAAATTTTACGCTGAACTCGTTTCATCAAATTTATATTGAAATGCTATGTTTACATTAATGAGCCACTTTTTTGAGCAGAAATAAAATATGTTATTAAAACGGACATATTATTCACAGATATGGAGATATAGAAACCAACTTTCTTAGTTCAATCGTTCAAATGCAAGTCAAAGTAGGGTATGACATTTTCGGAATGCACACATTTTTCTAGTTGACGAAGGAATTTGAGGGTGATCTAACTTATCGGGCCACCATTTGTAACTATGTTATCTAGCTCCAAAGATAACATAGTTACAAATTACAAAGGTAATTTAGCAAACTAGAAATATTATCTACGTACATTACGATGGTGTTAGAAAGTTAATTTAGCAAACTAGAAATAATATCTAGGTACATTACGGTTGTGTAAAAATAAAATTCATCAGCTTATTGACTAATTCGCAAAAACAACATTTTTTTTTTAATCGGATGCCTTTTATATTTTGACATATTTAGAATGAGAAAAAATACACAAACAAAAAAGTATAGGGTGTATAGATTTAGGCACTCTTAGGTATAACAATTTAAAAGTTTCACATACTTTAAATTAAGTAACTAGTAGAACTAGTAAATTGTAAATAGGAAAGTGCATTTCGAATTATTTATGCGGACAACTGGAGACCAGTTTCGACCTATTCGGGTCTCATCAGTCCAGTGAGTCCGATTTATAGTTCCCAAATGCACATGTGTCGTATTGATAATGTGAAATTGTGATAGTGATGTGTGAGACAGGCACGTGAGCACCATCTCTTGTTCGAAAAATTAATTACCAAGGGAGATGCCGGTCTCCGCGATGCGTTTCTTATTTCGATTAAAATATTCCAGTGGTTCAATGAAATAGAAACATAAATAGAAGAAAAATAATCTAACAGTGTTATTCATAAAAATTTAAGCGGCCGTTTAACAGTTGTTTAATCTTAGTAACCTTGGCAACAATTTGTAAAACACCACCAACCCACCGCTAAACCACGGTTTATTTTTTTATGAATAACGCTGTTAGACTTTAATTTATTCTTTCATTTGAATGATTTTCATAATCGATTATTTTTATAAAATACATACCTACACCACTAGTTTGTTATAATTACAATTGTCAATCTAAAGATAATAAATAATAACAATAATAACAAACAATAATAAAGATGACATACGACGTAATTAAAATTTTGCTTTCAACAGTGAAAACAGGCTTCCGCTCAACGTCGTTGCGCAAAAGCCGGATCGCTTCTTAGCAGAGTTTATTTTGATTGCATTGCGATTTATTTTGGTCCGATAATGAAACCCGTGGTGTATTTTCGTTTTCAACAGCATGAAAACGCGTGAAAAAACATTTTCAGTGTTTATACCAAGACTGCTCTTGCTGCTCCTTAAGATAGAACATAAACAAGTAGAAAATATTACATACACGATGTATGGTGGGTTACAAAAGTTGTTTGTTGAAAACTAATTAAATCGATAATTGTACGGCGCGTAAAATCAAAAGATTCTTGGCAAGTGAGATTTGTAGCCAAAGCCTCAATGTTAGTTTGTTAAAAAATAGACATGTGCTACATAAAATTAAAACACATTTAACGTGATGACGTATTAAAGTCTAAACGTCAATATGGAGAGCTGTTTCAACCATTCCGCGATTTATTTTTTAGTAATAAACAAATTGGTTATCTTATGGATCCATACTTGTTGACGCCGGGCCGACGAGAATATATGAATATGTTGGATATAGACTTTATTATTTCTCTTTCTTGTGATTAAAGAAAAAAAAATTGCGAGCACCTATTTCGGAACAGAAAATTCGGATGCAGAAAATGTTGTACTTGCGATTGGAAAAAGTGTGACCAAAATGTCATCCGTATGCATGCATGAAGAGGTCATTGCCCCCAGCGAGCTCATTATATTAGTCAAATTGATTTGTTTTTATGCAACTGTGCATTTGCACGACCATAGAGCAAATTATGTATCTCTTACATGACTTCGTATGAATAAGTCAGCATGAAAATATTTTGTGCGTAATGTAACTATTATTTATTAAAAATTATTGGTATACAACGGCACAACAATTAATCTTGATCGTAATTTTCTTCGAAAATCAAAAATACTACATTCGTTTGTTTTCTCCAGAAATAATGCAGCTACAATATCCCTAACTAATTAGATATTATTGGAATGTGTGTGGATCCATCTTGAGTTATGAGGTAATGGAACTATGTTTATGCGCTCTCAGGTGTAGGGTAATAAAACCTTTTTTTCAGCTCATAAAAACAAATAGATATTTATGCATTAAGGGAGATATGGATGTTTTTTTCCTGAGGTTGGCAGGATTACAAACCGAGGGCCTTTGGCCCGAGGTTTGTAAGTCAACCGAGGGTAAAAAACATCCATATCTCCCGTGGTGCATACAATATTTTATTTTTTAGAAACATATTGGTAAAAATTTTAGGTATTGTATCGATCCACAATGTTTATTTCCGAGGTTGCTATGAGTTGTTTGACAGTATATAAAAGTCATAATAAAAATGGCAGAAGGTATTATTCCTCAAAATGTAAATGAAAAAGCCAAAAAAGCCCGTGAATTATTGGTACCCCAAAAGTCGGAACATTTAAACGCAAAAGAATATGATCGATTGCATGAGTGGATGTTAAAAAATGATGTCACAGTTATAAGTGTAACTGTAATGTTGGCATATTTTCAAGATTTGTCAAATTCGTTTAGTCCGAATACGTTGTGGAGCAAGCTTTCGATGATTAAATCTATGTTATTATTGAGAGATGGCATTGATATTTCAAATTACCACGAATTGGAAACATTCCTTAAAAGAAAAAACAAAGGATATGAACCCAAGAAGTCTGAGGTCTTGACGCGTGAACAGGTTGATATGTTTTTACGAGAAGCACCGAATGACACTAATTTGATGTTTAAAGTGGTAGTAATTATGGGTATGTTTGGCGCTTGCAGAACTGACGAATTGGTCAAAATGCAAATTGGAGACATCAGTGACAGGGGTTCAGTAATTGTGGTGCAGATTCCGGACACTAAAACCTTTTATTTTTTAGAAACATGATATTATTTATTTTCGTCATGGATACAATCTATGAAAAGCAACTCATACCTCCCTAGGGAGATGTCAATTTTTTTCACTCTGAATCAAATTGTTTTCTCCTTCAACCTTATGACCACTTGACAAATAGATCGTGCAATTGACAAATTTTCCATTCAAGACGGTACTTGAAGATGAGCAATTTTCGTCTGCTCATGGCCTCCACTGCCACTAGCAGATGCCGACGATCTTACTTTTTCAGTCTCTTCCAGTCCAGCAACCACGCGTGAAATTTTATTCTTGGATGCCATGCTGTCTGCCAAGTAGCCTTCCGCTACTGTAGAGCTTTTCCATCCACCCAGACGCTTCAGATTGGTCATACTTACTCCTCCATCTGCTGCCAAAGTTGCAGATGTTCGTGTTAAACAGTGACCTGTGAAAGATTTCGGATTCGGCAAACCCAAGTACACAGCAATTTTTGACGGAATGCTGCCAAATGTGTTTTTCCCAACAGGTTGCACTGTACATTTTCTGTTTCTGTACGATAAAAAAAACCTTGAGACTCCTGCAGGACGCAAACACATGTATTCTCTGATAAGCGACAACGCATTCAGTCTCTCCTCTTCAACTATAGCGAAGGATCTCTTTGCCAATCTTTTAGTGTCCGGAATCTGCACCACAATTACTGAACCCCTGTCACATTTTTATTATGACTTTTATATACTGTCAAACAACTCATAGCAACCTCGGAAATAAACATTGTGGATCGATACAATACCTAAAATTTTTACCAATATGTTTCTAAAAAATAAAATATTGTATGCACCACGGGAGATATGGATGTTTTTTTCCTGAGGTTGACACGATTACAAACCGAGGACCTTTGGCCCGAGGTTTATAAGTCTATCTATCTCCCTTATATATCTCTATATCTCCCTTAATGCATAAATATCTATTATTACCCTACACCCGAGAGTGCATAAACATAGTTCCATAATTAGATATTGTTTATTAAAAAGTAAAATATAAAATGACAAAGCATACTTTTTGTGCTCTCCAAAATATTTAAAAGTTTTTCCGATAAAAAATTTCGTTCAAATCTGTATTAATTATCTAGATTATTTATTGACTTATAATGCTCAATAAATATTATGTCCATACGTACAAATCTACACTTTATACACACATCCACACTTCGTTCCCCGTGATTATTATAAAAAGCTACAAAAGCTTTATTGCGAAACCAAGAACTTAAACAAAGCGTCGTCGTCCCACCACAATAGATTAATTGTCAATATTTTCTGTACTTATATGATTAATTTACGTTCTTTATTATAATATAAGATAAGGACGACTAAAATATACGACTCACGAAAATTCTAAAGTTCATGTCAACAAGCTGAGATTACGCAATTCTCCCACTTGTGTGCTTTCACAACCATGCCAATAATAATTAAAACGATCACCATGACAGTGACTCTGACGTGAAATAACTTTGGCAGTCTAAAAATATGTTCTACGTTAAAAATATCTAAATGTAAACTATAATTGCGTCTATATTTAATTAATAATGATAAAGAATATGAATACAGGGTGTGATAAAGTTTGAAACAAATTTCATCATTGCTGTATTTTGTTTAAAAAAAATTGCTCAGATAGGCCAATTTTGCATTTCAAAATACCACCTTTCAGAAGGTGGTATTTCATGTTAAACATAAAAATATGTTTTAACGCCCTCTCTTTTTTCTTCTGTTTTTGATAGACCTGCATACCTAACGGTGATATAAAAGTATGGCTTCTTTCATAATATTTTTTATTTGAGAAAATGACACTGGACGTATAATCTATTTGGCTTAATAAAATCGGTACCCGGAAGTCGGAGTATGTCGGTCGGATTGGTAACGTCCCTTACAATACCAGATAACAACGTACATTAATTATAATATTGAAAAAAAAAGATAATTGCGTAAATTACGTATAAAATCAGGAGGGGGAAAAAGGTTAAAAGTGAATAATAACTTTACGCGCTGAAGTCCCTTAACCCTGAGCCGTACTCATACTGAAGGGCTAAGAAAGAGGGCTAATTCTTACCAAAAGATCTAAAAAGGCCGATAAGTGATGTAATCTAAGATCGCATGGTCCATTCCTTTGACTGAAGGTGGTGGGGCCCAGAACCACAAAGGGTCACTCAACTCACAAATCACGCTTTAATGGCGTTCAAAATCCCGGTATTTTACCGGCTTCGTCGCAGATAAATTACCAACCACGCGTGCGTTCCCCCAACGATTCATTCAAATTAATGTTCGCCAACGCGAAACCCGATATCAGGGGAGGGGAGAAATTGGATTAATTAGCGCGCCTGGGGCGCCTCCGTAGGCAACCTCGGAACCATCGCCGTGCATAAAAAATATAACGTTACACTTTGTTCTCTAATTTTGTACATGGATAACTAATGGTTTACCAATACTGAATTCAATGTGATTGTGTTTTAAAGCTTATAAATTATTGGGATTCTAATCAAAGGTAACTGCATAACATAACGTCAAACTAGTAGTAAAGACTACTACGATCAATATTCGTGGATTCGCTCGCTCATAGTGATAATTGCTGTATTTCTAACAGACTATGATTTTTATATAAACATATTGTGCGAATTATAGCATTTGATGCCTTTAATTGCAAAAATAATAACTAAAAAGCATTCTATATTATGATGCTTTTAACTTCACATTTCACAATCAATAATACTCCTAGAAATCGCGCTAACTTAAAACTTTCACATCTCTTCAAATATACAATATAATCCTCGGAACGTCCTGAATGCCCTCATTAATTTCCCACGGCGCCGAGAAAATCCTCCCAACGCGACCGATTTTCCCGAACGCCCCGAGGATTATTGCCGTGAATCGCCGCGCCTCGAGTCCCAAAGGAAATCAATACCGGGGGCGGCGAGAACGTGAATATAAACTCTCAATAATGAATTGTGCGATATCAGTAAAAGTAAAAGTCCCGCCAAGTATAAACAGGACTCTGACCCCTCCACTGGGCGAGTTTTTGACGGAAAAAAGTGTTACTTGCGCAAGAGTTTAATTGGATTAACACAGTGTGGGGGAGGTTTGATTAAAGAGTTATTTTATCTATGACGCATAAATAGTACGTTCATTATATACGTTTGGTACCTTTGGTAACAAACTGTCTTCATTATACAACAGGGGTTGAATAATGACTTCAATATACAGCAGGGGTTGTATTATGACTTCATAATACTACATGGTGCGGCCTCTTCAATTAAACTATGTGTAACGCCTTTCACATCAATTTATTTTTCGCTTCCCTAGATACAGCCATCGGAAATTCTAATGTCAGTGCGGTGCGAGAAGGATCTTTCTTTTCCGATAAGCCCGTCATTGTCCGGCCGCTGCACATTTGCGACGTCCGACAATTACAGATCTTACCGAAAAAGATATTAAGAGATTCGATCAGTATACGGACTCGGCTTACGCCTCGTCCGAATTACCTGCTCTCAATACAATAATGAATTCATTTAACTCATAGTTACATAATCTACTATTTTGACTATACAAACATATTGTGGGCCGCTAGTGCGATACATATTTCATACAATGTGAATTCACTGCATACTACACCAATAAGGGCAATATGAAGGTGGTTTATTCCCATATATCATTAAATATAGTGCAGCGAGTTTCCGGGTCGCAGATTTAATTGAAACCAGGGAAAATCCGAGCGCTCGTAATGGGAATTAAATGAAGCCGGTCAGTGATTGGCTTTCACATCAGCGCGATCCGATTTAATTGTAGGTATGCAAGTCCTGTACCAGAGTTAATGTGATAATGGATAAGTGCATTTTTCAACCTCGTCCACGCTAGAGTGGGCTTCGCTGTTTAACCGGCGCGACTTTTGTCAGAGATAAAACTGATTATGTCCAGCAATTAACTTTTAATTTTCCAATTAATTAGTCGGTAAAGCGGCCGTCAAATTGCATAATAAATAATACGACCATTGAGTTGCGAATTTCTATGTACGTAACAGGTACCGGGCGGGCGGGTTAAATCCATAGAGTTGAAGGTTGATAGTGTTTATTTTCTACTGCTTCCTAGGCTTCCTACTGCTTCGTACTGCTGATCATTGAGATTCAACACGAGACTCTCTATCTGCTCTTCTGATCGATATTCAATTGGGTATTGTCGTGATTAAAAAAAAAAGTTTGGAAACCCCACTTCATTTTATTGCAAAAAAAAATTTTTTAAATCAGTTTTAAAGTTTTAAAGTGGAAGTAACGTCACACTTTGGCGCATAGCATTTATAATTTATAAGAAACGACGAAGAAACTGCGATCATTGCTCGTACCATCGCAACGCAGATGGCAGCAATACTCGCAGTTTCTTCGTCGTTTCTTATAAATGTAACTGTCGTTAAAGAAGCGATATTCAACCTTTGGCCCGCCGAGCTTTTGTGGTAAAGGCAGCAAAAATCATGATGGGCAAATTATTTCAAAGTTAACGCAAATCATTCATCCGGCTATTTGAGCTATTTGACGAGTTCATCGAATAATCTTGCAGCCCGTGTGAAATAGCTGTCATATGTGTATGTGCCCCGAAAAATGAAAAGGTTGAATATGGCTGCATTAATGCATCAACAGCCGGCAAATTATGGGAGTTCCCATAATTCCCCATTATCCAGGTGTGCACCATTACGTTGCAAACTCTTTCAAATCTGAATCTGGAATATTTTTAAATATAGAGGGTCTTAGGAACGAGCAACTTACTTTGTTACATAGAATATGCTCATTATTAGCTTGTTGAGACTTATCTTTACTTTTTTTTTAATAATTGATAATTTTTCAAGAATTTATTTTTATATTTACTTGGAACCATTCCTTTATTTAAAAGTGTCGTTAAACAAAACAGACAAAATTGGGTGCGAGTCTGAAAAAGTAAGCTTTAAACTGACATAAAAACAGTTCAAATAACGTGTCACTAGGGCCCGTATCTATAGTCTGTACTTGACCATGAGTTCGACTTGAGACATATATTTAGTTGCGTATTCTCTATGAACGTTTATGCACCAAACGCAACCAAATATACGCAAAAATGGGACTTGAGTCGAACTCATGCTCAAGTACGGACTATAGATACGGGCCTTGGTGGGTCGTCTCATTTTAAATTTTCGACAGGTGCTTATTGGAGGGGAGGAGGAAACTGACACACATGTCAACAGTACGTCAAAAGAAGTCCCCCTCAAAATAAAAATTGACGTGTTTCGGGAGTTTTTTATTTTGCCCTAATTTTTTTGAGAAATCCTGAGTGGGTACTTTTCAAAAAATTACCCTGTATAAACTCTGTTCCATTTTAACTAAGTAACTCTGTTAGGATGAAGGTATTGTTGGCCAATGTAAAATGTCGTTAGACTTGAAAAAAAAAATGGTTATATTAAAAAAAAGAGGTTATATTTTATGACAGTGGGCATTTGCCATCAAATTGAGTATCTATTGAGTACAGAATTTATTTGCTAGTTTTATATTATAATAGCAAATCAGTCAAATTATAATATAAAATATAGTTGATGATTGATTCTCTTAAAGCATAAATCTAATTAATTAACGATTGAATAATTGAAACATTAATTTAATTATTTTAATATATGAATTAGGCAACGTTGTTAGAAATTTAATAATTTTTTCACTGTCCGATCATTTTTGATGATGTTCATGTGTAAAACATTATAATATGAAACCACAGCCTTCTTAGTTAAAAATAAAAATGGAACAGAGTATATGTACTTATTCTATTTTCGTACATATTCATCAATTTTATCAGTAATACTTCTGTCAAAATTAACTTTAGTAACTGACGGTAGTCAGTACACTGTAAAAATAGTTGAAGAGCATGCCCTGAATCATGTGAAAATCAGATGGACTATAAATGTAAACATTCTTCAATAAGTTGTTCCGCGCTTGCAACGAACTTCTTATATCTTTTAAAACAAGATAGGAGTAATAATCTTTTGAAAACCACCTGTCAAGTAAGCATGTCATTAGTGTCGAATTACTAGAACCGTAAGCTAAGCTTACCGCCCTATTACTTATCTGTAATAAATATTAAATACCTCTCTATGTTTCGGACTTCCGCTACATTACTAGCAAACACAGGAATTTATGTCTTTGTATTAAGGAGACATGGAGAATTGACAATTTATTTTATTTATTTATTCCTTTGGCTATCTACCTTTCAGTGTAACGTCTTTGAGGAAGGAGAATCGACAAAGAAGCGATATTGGCCGACTTTCTTCTATTTTCTTCCGCATTTATTGCATTTTGAGCGCCTGAAATTAGCCTACCAAATTAGAATACAAGATATTTACAACTTTCGCGACATATCTGGTGCAGCCAACATGCTTTGTCCATTGCGATTTTGCCATATCTTTCCAAATACTTTGTATTGAAGGCATTATGCAGAGGACAGACGAACTTCAAGTATCTTTATGTTATAGAATAGTACTGAAACCGCTATTTTCTGTATTTGATAGAAATTTATCTTCTTATTTTGTTGCACATTTTCCATTTTCCACATTGCTCTATCAGTTTAATATTTGCAACTGTGCAAATATTAAGTTTGTCGCAGTCATTCACGAAAATGATTACATGCCCTTCACAAATCGCTACCATACTAGCAGAAGGTCGCATGTGAATGCATTTGCATTGATATGAGATAATGAGGTAGTGAGATAACCAGGGGTAATATAATAAGTGGTGTTCTCATTATGAATAATGATTTTATAAATAGTACGAATTTTAATCCAAACGACGAACATGATTTTCCGAAGTTTGGGGTTAAAATGAGTAGTATTTTTAAAGTCATTTTTTAATGGTGGCATTATAAACAGTTTGTTATGGTTACCAAAACCGTGCATAAACGTGCGTTTATGGCACGTACGTGCTATAAACATTGCCATGGAAATGTCAAATTTAACACTGACACTGACAACTGTCAACCCCATCATTTATTAATTGTAATATGAAATTCACAATTTTGGTTGTTTGAAAATATTATTCCATGTTCTGCCGTAGCACTTGATACACACGGTTCTTCACTGCTACTTCCTGCAATGCCATTGACAATCCTTTTCGCAATTTGAATTTTACTATGTGTGGACTCTTCGACATAGCTGGCAGCAACACTCATAGATTTCCATCCTCCTGCGTCCATCACTGTTGTCAAATTTGCTCCAGTATTAGCAATTACTGTTGCCGAAGACCGTCGGAATGAATGACCAGTATACTTGCTAGGATCTTCCAATTTCAAATATTTTGCTATCAGTTTAGGGAAGTTACCGCAAGTGTTGATACCAACTGGTTCGTTGATACACTTTCCATTTCGATATGTTAGTAATAGCTTATTCAAGGATGTCTTCGGACGTATGGCCGTGTATTTTTTAATCAAGTCCACGTACGCAATGTCTCCTGCGAATTGAATTATTGCAAATTTCCTTGGTTTGTCGGTTTTTGTTTCTCTAATATGAACAACTAAATTTGGACCTTCCTCCACTACATCTGAAGTACATAAATTATAGAGTTCAGAACGCCTGCAAGCTCCAAATATTCCCAGAGTTGCAGCAAACTTGCGAAAAATAAAAATGAACAGCTTATGATAAAAATTTAGAGGCAATATACCTTCAATAACAGGAAACTTTCATCGTCAGCCTCGGTAAAAAATTTCCGCAAGTCATCTTCTGAAAACACATATGACTTTTTAGTCACTTCACCCTTCTTTTTCTGCTTTAAAAAAGCCTGTACTTTTGCAAATTTTGAAATGTCAATACCATGTTTGATTTTTACAACAGACATAATCTTTGAGTGTATACACCACAACGATGAAGATTTATAAATTTCTGACTGCAAAATAAAAACTAATAGAAATTGAACGAAAAGGTAAGAAAAAATAATACCAATTGCGACATATACGCCAAAATCGAAGTTTCGTCGATATTGGTGACATCATGAGCAACCATCCAACTGTTGAACTTGTTATACTCCTTCAAATAACTTTCACTCGATTTCTTAGGTAATAAGGAAGATTCTGCCGCAGCAGCAATCTCAAAAATACTCGCTTCCATTTCTGACATTAGGATATTTTGTAAACATCAATTGTATTTTCCATGGCTACTAAACAATTTGTCATATTATTTAAAATGACGAATCAGAATTTAATGTTATTTCTTCTAGTTATTTCCAAATTTATAATGCCACCATTAAAAAAAAATAGCGTATAATACTCGTGCATATAGGTTTATTGCACTTGGGTCGTTACGAGCACTCGGCTGTGCCTCGTGCTCGCGAAACCCGACCCTCGTGCAATAAACTCCTGCATATGCACTCGTATTATAATATACTATTATCGATTTTTGGAAACACCACGAATTATATTTAGGAGGGGAATATAATTAATTGATTGGGTCATCTAGTAAAGCAGAATAACCAAGAAGCTAAATATACAGTATAAATACCTATATTTATTTAGATCACTTCATCTTTCAAAGAGCAAGAGCACTTTATTACCACATTTTACTATTTTACTTGTACTTGAAACACACTGACAGTTCGGGTTATGTGTTTATTAGCGGCCGACTAGATTGTGGGCGCAACCGATATATAACACCATCGCAACGATCGTCGCTGCGATTTGTGTTTAACCAAAAATTGTGACAGCGACCAACATTTGTTCGTGGTATTATCCTGAGAATATAACTCATACGTAAAACGTGACGTCATAACAATGCAGTTTCTATAGTTACGCATGTATTAATAACTGAGAATGTTGATAATACCACGGTTGTATTTTCAGGATAATACCACAACAAATGTCAGTCGCTGTCACAATTTTTGGTTAAGCACAAATCGCAGCGAAGATCGTTGCGATGGTGTTATTTATCGGTTGCGCCCACAATCTAGTCGGCCGCTGATAAAAACATAACCCGAAATGTCAGTGTGTCTCAAGTACAAGTAAAATAGTAAAATGTGGTAATAAATGTGGTTTGCTGTTTGAAAGATGAAGTGATCTAAATAAATATAGGTACTTAAACTGTGTATTTAGCTTCTTGTTTATTCTGCTTTACTAGATGACTCAATTAATTCATTATATTCTCTTCCTAAATATAAGTCGTGGTGTTCTCAAAAATCGATAATGATTTTAAAAATACAACTTATTTCAACCCCAATCTTTGAAAATGCACCTCGCCCTTCGGGCTCGGTGCATTTTCGTCGTTGGGGTTGAAATTCGTTGTATTTATAAAATCATTATCGATAATGAGAACACCACTTGTTATATTACCCCTGAAAATAATTTGTATAACTATAGAAACCGCATTGTTATAACGTCACTGTTTTACGTATGAGTTATATTCTCAGGAGTAATATAACAAGTGGTGTTCTCATTATCGATAATGATTTTATAAATACATCGAATTTCAACCCCAACGACGAAAATGCACAGAGCCCGAAGGGCGAGGTGCATTTTCCAAAGTTTGGGGTAGAAACAAGTTGTATTTGTAAAATCATTATCGATTTTTGAGAACACCACGAAGTATATTTAGGGAGGGAATATAATGAACCAAAAATTGTGACACCAAACCGACATTTGTTCGACACTGACATTGATACTGACATTTGGGGTTATGTTTTTATTAGCGGCCGACTTGATTGTGGGCGCAACCGATAAATAATACCACCTCAAAACCCGAAACCCGAAACCCGAAACTTTGGAAAATGCACCTCGCCCTTCGGGCTCGGTGCATTTTCGTCGTTGGGGTTGAAATTGTATTTATAAAATCTTTATCGATAATGAGAACACCACTTGTATTATATTACTCCTGGTAGTTGTGGCCATAGTACATTCCAGTAGTTCTCAAACTTTTCCGACTCGCGACTTCCTTGTAGACTAATGTTTCCCACACCGCCCTTCGCTAATGAATGAATAATTTGTGGACAGCGGATAAATTGCAGTTCAGTGTTGATACTGACAAAGTGCAATTTCGAGTGCTATATTTGCGAAGGGTTTAAGGAACATATAGAAAACTGTGACGAACTCTGTAAAAAGGTGCTTTCCGTTGTTGCAAAATACTCTTAACTATGTTTTCTACTCACCTAACTTAACGACTTAACTTATCACTTTTTTATTAAATTTAAACAGCCTTGTGGAATGGGTTGCCTATCTCTGAACATTTAAGTATGTTCTGGATTGAAAATGCTTACGCGGTATTGAAAACCTAGTAAAAACGGTTACCTACGCATGCGGGAGTAAAGCATTTCCTTTGACGCAGGATCAAAACGTTCAGAGATTGGCATCGCATTTCACAAAGTGGATTGACCGTGAGCATTTTCAATCTGGAACATCCTTGTGGAATGGGTTGCCTATCTCTGAACATTTAAGTATGTTCCGGATTGAAAATGCTCAAACGATATTAAAAATTTCAGTAATTAACTCGAATTTAAAAAAGAAACAAATAATCTGTGTTCTCTTCAAATCTCACAAAACATGTTCGCTCGGATCGTCAACATTTTCGTGCGCGCTTTGCAAAATGATGCTAATTTCTGGCAGTAATGTTTCTGTCCATTGTTTGAAGCGCCACGGCAGTATATTAATGCGAAATCAACTCTAGGATGTTACGAGATATTAATCCGTTCCTTATTAGCATTCACGATATGAATCTGGACGCACACGGCCGACAATGTACGTTATAAGTGGGTCAAATATAGTGTCTGTTAAGGTTGATGTTGCCAATGTATAAACAGAAGCGCGCCTCCAAATAGGAGCGTAATCGGTAGTAGTTAATGACATCTTCGGGGGCATACGTGCATGACAGATTTCTATGTGTGCTAAGGTGTGCGTTTCTCAGAAATTTTTAGGTGTTATTAAATTTTTGTGCTTATTGTGATTCCATGTAGTTTCCAGTATGAAACAATATTGCATGCCCTAAACATATCTATTTGATTTTTCACTTACAGAAAGCTCTAGTATTGGAAAATTGTAGATACTTCTTATACTATTTAATTACTGTAAGAAATTCAATCAACTTCCATTTAAAATGTTGTAAAATAATAATAATCATTTGTGTATTAATGACGTCTTATTTCCGCTGCTGTAACTAATTAGCGTTCGAGCTCACAGTGTGGATATCCCTTCGTCCACATTGGGTTCTTTAACGGTTCATTTGCAGATCTCTTCATTCGATATATTTACATTTCAGTGATTTTGTACGAATTGAGAATATTTAATTGCGCACCAGATTCGTAATCAGCGACCTCAAAAACCACCCGTTACCACGTTCCTAGAATTAGCGTCAGTTTGATATTTATGACCACCATATTGGATCCATTTGTTTATTCGTTGTTTTAACACCAGATGTAATCAGTAACCGCAAAAACCGCTGAGTAGTGAGTTTCAACTAAATTGAAAACGTTTTTCATATTTTGCCCACGTTTTTGGAATTTGGCCCCACTGTGCGTGGTCTTGGGTTCGCTGTATTATAGAATTCGTCACCTGAATTGAACGTTATTTTTAGCAAAGTTTTCAAATATCTGAAATTCATTGGAATGCACAATACACCAACTATAGTTTATGCCAGATAAGATATCACTTTTCACATAAAATCGAAGCCCCTCCTCTGTCCTGTCGGACTGGTCAACGGAAATGCAAATGCATCTCTTGGAGCATTCTAGGTACGATAGTGAGTTTAAAGCCTCAGTAATGCAGTTACTTATTCCAAAGCACTTCATTTCTAATAAGTAAAATTTATGGTTTATAGCTTCATGGCTTAAAACAGCTCCTCCGATTTTGGGTTGCTTCTTCATTGTTCCAATTCCACCAGTGGGGTGGGGGGATTTCTGGTTTATGTGAAAAGTGACATCTTATCTGGCATCTGGTATATTTCGTAACGGTGCATTTCGTTCGTTTCATTTGTAATATTTAAAATCGAGGGATTTTATATGCGGTCAAAGATTTATTGAAAGATTTTCTATACGTGGCGAAAGTTCCATCGCGCACGTAGTAGGAGTTCGCTGTATTGCAGAACTACTAAGCTATTGTTTCCTGTGATTTTGTACGCATGGCAAACGTTTAAATGCGCAAGTGATTTGGACTGCAGTGCACAACTAATGTATGCATACCGGTCAGCAAAATAGGAAGGGAAATCACAAATCTGATATTTTTTAATAGAATGGGTTGCCAACAGACTAGCTGTATTGTAAGTGCAATTTACTTCTCCGGTCGATAAATCTCGAAGAAACGAGTTTCTTTGTTCGGCAGCCATTAATACGATCAAAAGCACCTTTCTCAAGTCGCAAATCATCCGAAGCGTTTCCAAGATAATACTAGTTTTGTATGGTGTGTCCTTGAGTTGCCCACCGAAGAATAAGCAGCGCCTGGAATGACTGCCTCCCCTAGGCCCTAGGCATCTTGGTCTTGGAAAAGACTGTCTTCAGTCTTCGCCTAGGCACACTCCACCACTCGCGTGATTCCATTTGCAATTAGCAGATAAATAATTTATTGTGAGCGTATGGCGCGCGAGCTTGGGTATTTGGCGAGTGCATAATGAATTTAAACAATCGTAACAGTGGATGGCAGCAATTAACGGTCGCTGCGGAACGCACTAATGGAGGCCCATTGTTGCTCACCTGTTGACGACGACCGGCCGTCCCGGTTAAGTGCCCTCTGCTATCCGTGTAATTCCTAGAAAATAATGGAAAAAAATGTTAGTATTCGCGGCGTGTTTATTGCGTCTCCCACGCCCGGGACCAAGTTCAGGGCCGTTCCTCGTTTTGTTATAGAAATTGGCAAATCTTGGGGTCGCAGAAATAGGAGCTGTGATGCTTGCTGAGTTATATAACGCTTAAGTAGACATAAACAACTTGGCTCTATAACTACCAAAAATATTTCACTCATACTTTTACTCATGCCAAATACGCGGAGATTAAAAATAGCCTAAATAACAAATAATAATTCAAAATGATGAAACAATAATAAAGAACAAAGAATAAATTGTGTCTCCTATTATTTTAGAGAAAAATCGCAAAGTAATATTTTTTAGAGTATTAAATACTGTAAATGTACCATCCATTTAATTTACGTTTGTACCAGAATCCACCTCAGAAATAATAAAAATGAATGTGGGAACACGAAAGAAATGAACATGTGGGCTTCACAAATCATTTTATTTTTTTGAGATCAGATGCAATGTTGCCAAGTTATTCACATTTAAATAAAATTTAACGAAATCATGTACCCTGTATATTCTTTAATTTTTGGAATCCGCTTCATGAGGGCTTCACAAATCATCTTTATTTTTAGGGATCAAATGCAACGTTGCAAAGTTATTCACATTTTAATCAAATTTAACGAAAACTCATGGACCTGGAAAAACATTCAACAAAACCTTATTATAAGAGATCAATGAAAGAATCTGGGTATGCAAGTACCCAAGCAATGTGCCAAAACGTACACAATATTTGGAGTCACGTTGAATACACAGGGTGTTCTGAAACAAAGATCGAATTTTGCTATTTTGAAATGGCTAAAACTTATCGAGATTAATCGTTATTTACCTATTAAAAAGTATTATTAGATTACAGTCCATATGCTACCATTAAATAGCTCATTAGATGAGTACTCAGAATATGATGCTATATACAGGATGTTCTATTTGAAAAAAAGGAGTTCATTTGAAATTTGCAAAATTGTATCGTTGTTTCAGAACACTTTGTGTAATCTACGTGACTCAAAATATTGTGTGACGTGCCTGATGGGCCTTCAACGCGTTCGGCCGCGGAGCAAAGGGAGGATCCCTTTGAAGTAACGAAGAGGGCCGGGCTCTCGATGTCGGAGAGTGGGTAGGTATAAAAAGGCTCCACGTAATTTAACCTCTTTGTTACTTCAATGTAAGGAACACTCCCCTATCCGTATCCGTATGGGTTGACGAAAGATAATCGGCGATACTCAAAACTACGAAAATATCGCAACAGCTGACTATCTAACGCCCACACCACCAGATTTAAAATGTATCAAAGCGAGAATTGATATTGACTAAATGATAAAAAGAAGTTAAATTTGAAATGAATAAAAAGTGTTTAATAAAATTATTGAGAGAATTTGGGGTAATAAAAATCGGAGTTTTGTGATTCAAATAATTGTGATTATGGGAAATGGAGACATGGGAGCAGAAACAAGAAGTAATGAAGAACACGTACAGACTGAAGGGAACCAAAATATACCTGGAGAACGACCTAACACTAACAGAAAGAAAAATACAGGCTGAAATTCGTAAGATTGCTAGAAGTGAGAGGGAAAAAGGAAATACAGTTAAGACAGGGTACAAGAAAATATACATAAATGGACAACCCTACGTCTGGGACCAAAAAGAACAAGGGGTGACAAAAAAGGATTAGCGACTAAAGAACAACCACAAGATATAAAGATGACGACAATGGCAACGAAAAAGGATAATGATGAAAGAGATGCAACCCAGGAGGCGACAAAGGTAACGAAAAAGGAGTGTGATACAAAAACAAAAGAAACATACAATAAGGAAACAGATGAAGAAATAAGACAAGAAAGGAATACGGTAAATGAGAAACAGGAGAGAAAAATAAAACAAGTTCATAAAAGACTGGGAACATGGAATGTTAGAAGCCTAAACGGGAAAGAAGTAGAACTGGTAGACGAATTCGAGAGAGCAAACTTAGAGATTTTAGTAGTAACAGAAACGAAGAAAAAGGGAAAAGGGACTGAAGAAATATATAAGGGTCATCTTCTAGTATACAGCGGAGTAGAGGAGAAGGAGAGAGCAAAAGCGGGAATTGGATGTATTTTACATAGAGACACAAAAAACACACTGAATAATTGGGAAGCTATATCAGAGAGGATCCTAATGTTAGAACTGAAAAACGATAGAGAAATGAAAACAATAATCGCAGTGTATGGACCAGATGAGAATGATACAATTGAAAACAAGGACAGATTCTGGGAAAAACTAGACCTAGTAACAGAAACAGCAAGAGGACCCATATATATGGTAGGTGACCTAAACGCAAGGGTTGGCCAGAGAGACCATGTTCACACAACAACCATTGGAAAACACGGAGAAAAGAAAAGAAATAATAATGGAGAGAGATTGCTGGACTTCTGTACATTGCACGACCTAATCATTGCGAACACATTCTATGAACATAAAGACATACACAAATATACAAGAGTGCAGCAGAGTAGAGGCGAAAAATCCATAATAGATTATATAATACTCGAAAGGAAAAACAGAGACTCGATACGAGACGTTGTAGTCAGAAGAGGATTTGAGATATACAGTGATCACCACCTACTTGTGGCAAAAACCAAAACAAAGAACGAAGAAACTAAAACAACCCCAGAATATGAAAAGAGAAAACACACGGAAATAATAAGAGCATATTAACTAAAGGACAGAAAAACGGCAAAGAAATACGAAGAGAAAACAAATGAAAAATTTGAAAACACAGTAGATAAACTAGAATACATGGATATTGAGAAGCTTTGGAAAGTATTCAGTACTATCATCATCGACACAGCACGGGATATATGTGGAACCAACAGACAAAATCAGAACAAAAAACAAACAGCGTGGTGGACAGATAAGATTAAAGAGCAAGTAAAAATCAAAAAGAAGAACTGGCAGACGTACTTACATATGAAAACAACTAGCAGCTACGAAATATATAAAGAACAACGAGTCAAAGTAAAAAATATGATTATGGAATCAAAGCAGAAAACCTGGCAAGAATTTGGTGAAAAAATAGAAAAAGACAGCAAAGGAAACCAGAAATTATTCTACAGGGTGCTCAAAAATTGCAGAAGTAGTAAAAAAGCAGACAATTTGGCAATTAAAGACGAGAAGGGCAGAGTCCTAACGGACGAGAAACAAATAATGGAACGCTGGAGAAAGTATTTTCAAAACCTACTAGTAGAGAAAGAAACAAGACAGCAAGAGAAGGAAAAAGATACAACAAGCAAAAGAGACCAAAAAGAGCCGAAGACAGAACCGAATATAACTATGGAGGAATTACTAGATGCGATAAACAGACTAAAGAATGGCAAGGCAGCAGGAGAGGACCAAATCACGGCGGAGATGATTAAGTGTCTGGGAGAAAGAGGAAGAGAAACATTGCTAAATATATGCAACAAGGTGTGGACTGAGGAAAAAATCCCAAAACAGTGGGAAATAGGACTAATAGTCCCAATACTCAAAAAAGGAGACAAGATGGACTGCAACAATTATAGAGGCATCACATTGTTAGGAACAACTATGAAACTAATGGAACAAATTCTGGAGAAAAGGTTGCGACAACAAGTAGAGCAGTCATTGTCAGAAGAACAGAGCGGATTCAGGAAAGGCAGATGTACGCAAGATCATGTATTTACAATTAAAGAAATAATAAACAAAACCCTGGTCAGATCACAAACAACATACCTGGCATTCCTAGATATGGAAAAAGCTTTTGATAAGGTGCCAAGAGCGAGGATATGGGAAGCTTTGAATAAAAGGAACATCGACCAAAAACTAATTAAGGTAATTAAAAGCATGTACAATAAAACCAGAAACTGCGTAATAAGTAAAAACATGAAATCCGAAATATTCTATACCACTGAAGGAGTAAGACAAGGAGGAAGCTTAAGCCCGCTATTATTCATCATTTTCATGGACGATCTGATCAAAGCAACGAAACAAAGAACCAGGCCCCTGTATATAGGCTATAGAAAACTAGAGAGGATTGGTATCTCGGACTGTGCCTTTGCGGACGACGTGGGGATCATAGCCAGGAATAAAAAAGACCTCGAAAATAACCTGAAAACATGGAATGATGTGCTCAAAGAAAACGGAATGAAAATGAACAAGAGCAAAACAAAAATAATGGTGATATCGGAAGAAAAGAAAGATGTACAAATAAAGATAGACGGAGAAATAATTGAACAGGTTAGCAGCTACCAATACCTAGGTACCATGATAGATGAAACAGGCAGACAAGAAGCAGAGCTCAACAAAAGAGTTGAAATGGCAAACAAGGCATATTATGCAATGGACAAGGTACTGGGAAGAAACAAAGAAATATCAAAAGAAACTAAAATGAAAGTATATAGGATAATATACAGACCTATACTCACTTATGGCTGTGAGACATGGGTATTATCAAGGAAAGACAGAAACAAGATCAGAGCAGCAGAAATGAAAATACTTAGAAGAGTGAAAGGTGTAACATTAAGAGACAGTGTTAGGAGCGACCAGATACGCAAAGAGCTCGGGATAGAACCCGTTGAAGAATTTGTAGAGAAGAGGCAACTTGGATGGTGGGGCCACATGCAGAGAATGAACGACACAACACCCGTGAAAAAGATCTGGGAGGCGAAACCACAAGGAAAAAGAAAGAGAGGAAGACCGAAGGACACATGGGACAACGCGATAGGAAAAATACTAAAGAAGAAAGGAAAAACATGGACAGAAGCCAAAGAAATTTCAAAGAACAGAAAAATATGGCAGAAGTTTATTAAGGGCCATTGAGGCCATATACCCTACACCCTAACGGGTAGAAAAGGGTCTTGATTATATATATATAATTGTGATTATTCAAACACACACAAAATGGACACCGTGTCCCGCTGGTACCTGTAAGAAATATCTCCCCCCTGTAAGTAATTGCACTGTATCAACAGAACCTGGCCAGATTCCGCCGACACAAAACACGCAATGTGAAGTACTTACGGAAATACCTCTTTCACAACGACGCAAGGACACGTACTATACAATAAACGTCGCAACACAAATATACCCACAAGAAAAATATAAAATTTGAGTTGAAGCAACTGAGAGAAAAAAATATACAATCTAAACTGAAGTTATTACAAAATAAAATAAATCAAATTATGGCGTGCTTCTCGTAGTTCTGGTTGACTCCGTCGGTTAGCTGCGACCTCACGAGCGCCCCTCGTATTCCGCCAGCTGCACGCTCCGCCACCAAAAGTATCGCCACGTTATCGCGAACAGCTGCCTCGGCGTTCGATCGCCGACGACCTCAGAACCCTCAGAATATGATAGGGCGGTGTTTATGTGGGTGGTTGGTCCCTACCCCAGCCGCCGGGAATTACATGGCGCATTAAAAAATTAAGTCCCGTTTGTTCTAATTACTTACTCGTAGTTGTTCTCGAGCGGGTTCAATGAACTCCCAGTCCCGTACTCAGCGTTTTAATCCTCTTAGTAGAGATGATAGGGTGCGCACGATCAAATCCCGGAATCCGGTTTTGGTATTATAAACAACCAAATATCGTGGCACGTCTACACTGGCGCAGTGGACTGGTTTTCGATGAGAAGTGACCGACGTACTTGTACCCGGTTCTAGGCGGAAGCGGAAATCGAGTTCGAGATCCGGCCACGCCACGTCATATTACCAACCTCCGAATCGCGAAAGAACCACGTTCATTTAAGAACCGTTACAATTGTGTATGTTTTGGCACATTGTTTGGGTACTTGCATACGCAGATTCTTTTATTGATCTCTTATAATAAGGTTTTGTTGAATTTTTTTCCACGTCCATGATTTTTCGTTAAATTTTATTAAAATGTGAATAACTTGGCAACATTGCATCAGATCTAAAAAAATAAACATGATTTGTAAAACCCACGTAAAGCAGATTCTAAAAATGAAATAATATACAGGGCAATCAATTTATAAAAGGGACCAAATTTTGTGTCCCGGATTTATGGTACACTCTGTATACTCGAAAATAATTTTAAAAGGTAGCAGCACATCAATTGCCCAATAAATTTCAATCAGATGTTTTCCAAAATATTCATTAGTCTAGCAGCAATGGTCCGAGCGAGGATAAGTGGGGCACCCTGTATATACAGTGTGGAAATTAAGTAGCGGATAAATTCAGTTACTTCGTTAATGTGTATGAGAGAGAAAAAATGTAAAAGGGAGATAGCGATGTAAATTATTGCACATGAAAATATTTTTTTTCAGATTTAAAATAACATCATTTCAAAAGTTCTGACGACATTAACGTTTTTTGTTAAATGCCAACCTATATTTTTTATTTCGGTAGTTTTTTAATCTGTTTTCAACCATAAAAAATTTTGAATAGGTTACATAAGAAAAAAAATCAAGAAAAACGGCCTTAAAGTTAAAAAAGTGAAGATTAATGAAATTACAATGTAGGAGATGGATATGAAGAAGGGGTCCAGTGGAATGGCCTAGGTCCCCTGATCTAACGCCATTGGACTATTTCTATGGGGTACTTAAAAAACATGTTTTACAAAAACCGACTTAATAATTTAGATTTAGAGGACCTTAAAGAAATAATTCGGCATGAGTGTAGGTTAATCACGAATCGAATGCTTCAAAACGTGGTGAATGCATTTTGTTACCATCTTGGGAATTGCAAAATGGCGCAGGTCATCAGTTTGAACATTTACAGTAATTGTCGAATCCTTAATTATTATTTTTTGTTTGTTTTAAACCCCGATAACTAGGATTAGTCTGTTAATTTCATTCATCTTTACTTTTTTAACTTTAAGGCCGTTTTTCTTTAATTTTTTCTTATGTAACCTATTCAAAATGTTGTATGGTTGAAAAGAGATTAAAAAACTAGCGAAATAAAAAATATAGGTTGTCATAAAAAAATCACGTCACAACTTTTAAAATTTTGTTTTCTTTTAATCAGAAAAAAATATTTTCATATCACAGTAATTTATATCGCTATCTCCCTTTTAGATTTTTTCTCTATCATACACATTAACGGAGTTATTTTCCACACTGTATAAACAGTCTTTGTTGAGCTATCGACCCCATGGGGTCTTTCCGCCTTGTCTAACATTACATTATACATTGCATTACATATTACATTACATTACATGTGTTTGCAATTTATGAGTGATTGTTTGATAAGAGAGTGTTATAAAGTGTAATATTCGCCATGAAGCGTTTTTGTCAGATGTAATTTTGTAGTTCGTTTGTCTTGTCTTTTAATACATAATTCGTTGAGTATTGTCCTATCGTCCTGTTTTCGTTGAAATTTATTTCGTAGTTTGTCCAGTCTTTGTTGGATCGGTATGATTTTGGTGATCTTGTATAAATTTATGTTTGATATGTTATGAAGACGATTGTCCTTGTGTCTTAGTTTGGTGAGCAGTCTTAATGTCTTCCGTTCGGTTACGTCCGTAATTCGTTTGCAGGCGTTTCTTACATTTTTCAGTATTATCTGGCCGTAATCAATCATGGACTTGCAGATGGTTTTGTAAATTTTTGCTGCGGTACTAATGGATATCCCTATTCCTCCGTATGTCAGACATCTAAAATGTTTTGCTCGTTTTTGTATTTCCATCTTGTATACCGTAAATGTTTGTCGAATTTGTGCTTATTGTCAATAGTCATTTCTAAGTACTTTATCGTCGTTGTGGGGTATACCTTCGTTCCGTTAACTTGTATTGTCGGTGAGTTGTTATTAATTCTGTGGTTGGGAATAAGAAGTTGACATTTTTTGGGGTTTTGTCGAGTCTTCATTTGTTGAACCAGTCCATTGTTTTGTCAGTCAGTGTTTGAAGTGTATCTATTGTGTCGCACAGTAATTTTTTTTTCAGTTCCAATTGTTTTATTGCATAATATACTGTTCTAAGTCAGCCTGCCTGTTCGCTGTTCGGTATATGCCATGGCAATATATGTTAAACAGGAGGGGTGAGAGAGGAGAACCCTGTGGCAAACCTTGTTCTGGTGAACATGATCTTGAGTAAGTATTCTTCGTTCTTATCTGTAGTTGTCAGTCTGTCAGGAAGCTGTGGGTGAATAGGACGAGGGATCTTGGTATTTGTAGGGTATGCATTTTGTATAGTAGTCCTTTGTGCCATGCGGTGTCGAAAGCCATTTTTATGTCCAAGAATAGTACTGCGGTATGTCTGTTTTTGTAAGTACGTCGTCTGTACGTTGTTCGTCAGTATGTAAAGGGGGTATATTGTCGAGAGTCCTGGTTTGAACCCGAATTGATATTTTGGTATCTTTTCTTCTATGAGGTTCCATATCCTGTTATGCATTATTTTCTCCAGGTTTTTTCTCAAAACTGGCAGTAGTGTAATAGGTCGATAGCTTTCTGGTTTTGTTTTATCTAGTCCAGTCTTGGAAATTGTGATAATGATTTATTGTCCCTTTTTCCAGTATATTGGGTGTATGCTGTGTTTTAGGCAGTGGTTGTACATTTTAATAATATGATCGTGTGTTGTGGCTGGTAAGTGTCTTACTTAGTAGGTCTTTTGTTAGTGAGTAATTTTGCCCCTTATGCAGTAGTGTGTAATATTCGTCATCTGCTAAGACTGGGACTACGTCGTCTGTCTCTGTTCGTTTGCAAACCTCGAACCGGTCATTTATGTTCGTAAAGGTCCTGTCGTCGAAAACTGGGTTTTGTGAAGGTGTGAAGGCTTTTTCAAAATGTTCCGCAAATGAGTTGACTATATCTGTGTCTGTGTATTTTTCTGTCAGTCCGTCTGTCAGCTTTTGAATGTTGGTTTTCTGCTTATCTCTAGTTAGGTTTTTTAAATTTTTATCCAGTAAGTTCTCCCTATGTCTGCTTCAATTTCTTGGCATACTTCCAACCATTTCTCTGTCCTGTATTGTTGCGTTGGTTTTTGTATGCCTTCGTTTAGTTTACTGAATTTTGTCTTGAGTTCTCAGTCTTGTGTTATAATGTACTGTCTGTAAACTTTTTCTTTTGTTTGATTAGCCATACGATGAATTTTGGCAGTCTGTTTACACATAATTTCACATACTTAATTTTACATGTTAAATTCCTATGTTCGCCCCTTATCCCATACACTCGGTATATTTTTTTATTGATTGAAACGTTACCTCGTAGTAAAAAAGGCTACATGTATCAGAAAAAAAGTAAAGTGTCACCAAAACACAACTATAACTGGCCATTATGTATCCCAAAAAGCATCACCAACATACACAATTCCATGTTTCGAAAGTGCAGCACATCTCTTTATCCGCAACCTGTATGAGTTAAAGAACGCAGAACAAGGTCTAATTTATTAAAGAACGCAGAACGAGGTCTGATTTATTAAAGAACGCAGAACGAGGTCTGCTTTAATAATGAATTGAACATTTTCACGTGAATTTTCCACACGACAGATTCGCGGCTGCCGGACGCAATTTAAACATGGTTCTAAAACCCCTACCAGACCCTGCTTGAACCCAGATCCCCGACAATAGAAGAGAAAAAAGTGCAGGTCTGTAAGCGTTTATCCGCACGGAGGTGAATTTGCATTTGTATGAAGACTGGAGAGCCTGTCGCACTAAAATGGCACTTCATATAATGCCGAGTGGAACGATCGGAATGATTGACAGTGCCGGGATATAGCTACTGCCTTTCAGCGCAAATGGGAAGTTAAATTATGTTGTGTGTGCTTTGAGACATGCTTTGGCATCATTAAACTTGTAAGACGATTAAGACGAACGTATGTTATGGAAATTCACGGGGAATTGGCGTTTTATGTGCGATATTCTTGAACAGCATTGAAAGCAGGGTTGGAATAAATGTTTGTTTTTTAATCAATGATCAAATCATATCAAAAAATCAAATAAATCATGATTTATTTGATTTTTTTAATATTTTTGATCAGTTTTTATCAGGGTAGATGCTTACTCGTCAAAGCATTAATTTCAAATTCAAAAAGTATTCGTAAATTGTAATTTTTGATCAAATTTGAGTAAATACTCTTAAAATATCAAAGACAAGTTTTAAGGTCAAAATTTCAATTATTACTATCAAAGCTACACTTATTACTGTCAAAATTGTAAATATTACTGCCAAAATTGCAGTGATTATTGCCAAAATTGCAATGATTACTGTTTAAATTACAATGAACATTTTTTGTATCATTTCAGTTATTCCTGTTCAAATTTCAAAAATTATCGTCAACATTTCGATAGAATTAAAACATTGAAAGCAGGGTTGGAATAAATGTTTGTTTTTTAATCAATGACCAAATCATATCAAAAAATCAAATAAATCATGATTTATTATTATTATTATTTTTTAAAATATTTTTGATCAGTTTTTGTCAGGGTAGATGCTTACTCGTCAAAGCAAGAATTGCAAATTCAAAGAGTATTGGTAAATTGTAATTTTTGCTAAAATTTTAGTTAATACTTTTAAAACTAAAAAAAAAAAAATTTAAAGATAAAATTTCAATTATAACCTCAAAGCTACACGTATTATTATCACAATAGCAATTGTTACTGTCAAAATAGCAATTATAATCGTTACCCTTATTCAAGGATTACTGTAAACAATTAACTTATTTCTTTCAAAATTGCATTAATTACTCGTCAAACTATGTATTTAACTATTATTTGGTAAAGTTTCAGTTATTACTTTCTATTAAAATTTGGACTATTTTCAATTTTTGTCCATTATATGCCCATTATAACCTCAAAGCTGTACGTATTACTGTCAAAATAGTAATTGTTACGGTAAAAATAACAATTATTGCTGTCAAAATTACAATTATTACTATTAATATTACAATGACAAACTGCCAATACTTTAATTCTATTAAAATGTCAAAGTTTACATTTTTAATAAAATATCTGTTACTGTTGCTGATGCTGTTCTGTCATTACAAGAAAATTTTAATTATAATATCAAAGCTGCACGTATTACTGTCAAAATAGCAATTGTTACTGTCTAAATAGCAATTATTGCTGTAAAAAATACAATTATTACTATCAAAATTACAATGGTAAACTGCCAATAATTTAATTATATTGAAATGTCAAAGATTATATTCTTACAAAAAAATCTATATTCTTTATTAAACAATTCTGAACAAAATAATTACTGAAAAGAAAATCACATTTCTGACTAAACTGGTTTTGCTTCGCGCCCTTCACACTGTGTGACACTGGAGCAGAAGCTATTTTTTATAACAAAACCTAGAATTAGTAACACATTTACGAACGAATTTAAATTCAAAACATAAAATAATATTAACACCAGGCTTGGCCTGTTATTTTAATTAACTTAGAAGTAATATAACAATAAAGTAACAAATAGTAATGTATTGTTACTATAAATATAAAATAAAAAATAAATATTAAATTAAATCATATTAATGACTAGGTTGGGTCTGATTTTTATTGCAAATCATATTTATGTCTGGAACAATGTGAGAAATTTGTAAGCGCACATCATCTTCTGCATTTGGTTTTTGTTGCAGTGTACAGAGAAAATGATCTCTCGCAGACATAAGTTCAGACGAAAGACATCAAGTGCTTTACAGCTCTTTAAGCAATCTCGGGATATTCATGTAAAATTTGAAGCAAACAATGCATAATATCAACTTTGTTAAATTCTATTTCTTACTGAGAGTCAGTCGATATATCGATCATTTGTTTTCGTTCTTTAAGTGACGACTGATTATTATCACAAGCTTTTTCAAAAGCGCTTTGAATCCAAGATAGGTTTTTTTTTTCAAAACCAAAATACTCCTGAAACGATTGTTGTAAATCTGACTAGTGCTGCAGTATATTATCTTGTAAATTTTTATTCATTTTAACGTTATTAGTTATCATAATTCCATGTAAATTGGTAAAACCCTCAGTATTTTTTTTTAAATGCAATCTGACCAATATTTTTATTTGATAATAGTAGCATTCATATTATTTTGTACTTCGAAGATATTCATACTTTTTGCTAGGAAAGAGACAAAACAGGTCTCTATATAAGGTTATCCAATCTATATAATTTATTTTACAAGATATTTCAAGTGCATGTTCGCTTAACCAAAATTTTTATTTCATCTTTTAATTTTCAAAATCCAAATCCAGATTCTGCACCCCGCTGCACAACGCAGTTTTTAGATAATTTTTACAGTTCCATGGTATTTGTTTGCGGAATCTTTGAAAAACTTGGTTGAATAACCAAACCAACCAAACAGGTTGAATAACGCTGGTATAGACTATAGACTAATCTACTATTTACTTTCGTATAGGCATTTCCAATGCAGTTGCACATGCATTAATGTTTAGGTGAAACCTTTAAAAATTATCTTAAATTTTATTTGAAACCTATATGTTATTAACCAGCCCTGCCCTTTGTAGCTGCAGCTTTGATTAATGTGACATTGAAACCAGTCACGACGTGTTCTCAACCCGAGTCCTGATTGGGGTACATCCACACTACAGTTTGCTACCTGTTCACGTCTTAAGTAACGCTTACGTACAGTTAACTTTATGTGCGTCGACCTCGATATCAAAACGTAATTCCTTTTTAATAAACCACGCGTACACGTGTAACATATGCATCCGCTAGTAAAGTGCATTTACCAGGAAAGTACTTATTGCTCAATTAATATGAAGATTTTATTTTAGTATACGCATTATTATTGCACTAAACAGTCATAAAACAGTAAAAATAATCTTTCTATGTACCAGAGCAAGGTACATAGAATAAATACGAGCTACTGTATAAAAGGAAACATGTTTATTTTTTATTTTTTATTTAAGGCCTTGATTGTAATGATCGCCAGTCACCATCATCAATTGTAGTCGGGACCATATACATTTGGATGGTACCTATAATATTGTAGGAGTTATTATTTGTTAGTTTCGATCCTACAAAATCTTCCGCATGGTAAAATATAATAAGTAGAAATTTGAAACGTCGGGCAATATTTACTTGCAGCTTGCATGATCATTGAGTTGGAGCATTAATTTGCTACGTCATAAAAGAAAACGCCAAATATTATTACCACAAACCGTGCGGTGATTCAACTGTGCACAGTAATTCGTTTATTTGGTACATCAGTGATAACGGGACACAAATCCAATAAAAAGTAAGAGTTAATGATCCGAGCCGTATGGCTACCGGGCGTCGGTTTGTGCAGCAAGCGCGACATTCGGTGGAGGAGCAGAACGGTGACTATCACACGCAAAAACGTTCGTAGTATTTATACCTTCCAACCGTGGCGCAAGCAGGAATTTTTAATGGGGTGCATGGCCTGACTAAATACATTTTCAATTTAATTATTCAGCGCCAAGTAATAAAATGTCATTTAAAACAGTATATATATAGCTATAGCTCATTTTTCCCGCAGAGAATAATTCAGGTTCACATAGCTAGAAAATCTGAATATGCAGCAGGACCAAATGTCAAAACATGGCCACGAAAAACGACGCGAAATTCATTTTTGAATACAGTTTATTTTTGGAGGGAATTTCAGAATTTCATGTGTGGAGTTCATCACAATTGACTAAAATCTCATATATACGCCTCCCATGCCGTGCAATCGTGTGAACAGGAACTGTGAAGAAATTGATAGCAAGTAAAATGATAGATATCAACAAATTGTAAAAAAAATAAGTCCTCCGGTATCGACCTCAAAAATATGTTTTGCTTAATCATTTCAGAATTATCGAAAAAACAGAGCGTAAAGGCTTTTTGATTGTCTGATATGGACAAAACTCTTTTGTTTGGAAAGGCCAGAATTTCAGAAAGTAAATAATTTGTACAAAATAAACATTAAAAAAAAATGAAACAAATTTTAATTAAAAATTTAGTACTTATACTTTCATCCCACCGTCATCTTCTTGACATTGACACAACTCCAGTTGATCCAAATCATCTTAATCTTCACCATTCTGCTTGAAAGATCATCAACATTTTTAGGAAGGATTGGAGCCAGCCATACAAATGCTGGATCGTTCGTACAATTTTCAGTTGCCAATTCAATTATTAACTTAGTTAGGCTCTTTATTTTTTTCCCCTGTATTTTCAGAACCAGTGGTTCTTCTGGCAGAACGATAGATTCCATTTTCTTTCCTTTCTTCAACAAAGTTTCATATTTCTTTAATTCATCGTCATTTCTATAATACTACTCAGTTTTCATTGTTAAACCCCCATTTTAGTTCATTTCATAAGAATTCTCTTGGATTCGCTGATTCCAACAACTTTTTTCAAAGATGTCGAAGCTTCTTTAAAATTGTAAATAGTTTTCCACTCCACTCCTAATTTACGGACTTCTCCAATTTCAGCATAAAGTTCCCAGTACTTTTCTGGTGATTTTATCATACTTTGTGCTCTTATCAGTGTTTCTGCCCTACCAAATACGCGATCGGCAGGTAAGTAAGAATGACCACGTACTGGAAAACAAATTCTTATGGACTGCAATGTAAGTGATGCTTTTGAAGCCGGATCATGAACATGTGAACAATATGGCTATTCTTGTCTTGACCACCGCATCCGTCTGAGTATAATCGCAGTTCTTTCACGTGGTCCGGGAATATAATTTTTGAATGAAAATCAAACAGTGCAGAGCCTACTTCAATGGATCCACGGCCGGCTTGAGTTTCTAGCCAGGAATAAAATATGGTCGTCTTGAAATGTTACATATGCAGAATGAATATAAAGAAACTTGTGGTGCATAAAACGCATCTTCTATTGGGACTTTGGGCAAGACCTGTACTTGCAAATCAAAACAAAATGAAAGAGAAATTTTGTAAAATTGTTTGCTTCTTAATTTGTGCACTCTTAAATTGGTCATTAAGTTATTTTTTTCTTGTGGGTCTTGACACAAGTGAATTTGTCTTCCACGACGCACACAAAAGCCACATACATCGGAGGCTGGAGAGCTAAATCCTATGTTAAATTGAGTATTAAAGATGCGACTGAAAAATATGTAGTTTACTCGGTAGCTTGGTCCTACAAATTATTATAAGCTTTTGCAAGTTTGGAAATATTCAACTCTGATCGTAAATATATTCTTCGCGATTTGGCTCGTCCATAATGGCTTTCTGTTCTGTTCTGTTCCTTTATTTTTCGGATAATTCCATCACTTTCAGTTTTTTTGAGGTAGTTTTGTATGAGCGGTGGTCACCACCGCGGTTTTCCAAAATGCTGACACCAGATTTCATTTTCTTGGCGATAATTTGGACACGGCGCTGACTCACTCCAAATACAGATAAGACCATCTTCTGACAAACATCTTTCTTTACGGAGCTGGTCCATATTTTATATTTAACACTCATGCTATGATGTTTTTCATTCCGAAGATTCCTGCTCCTTTTTCTTTTGGGTAATATAATTGAAGAAGATGGGATATCGTGGTATCTTGTTTTATTTTATCCTGATATTTGTATACTTTCCCTCGACAAATACGCAATTCTTGTAAAGCAATGCTATTGCAGGATTCATGCTTGCAAGGGTATGTGAAATTATCCAAATATGAAACAAAATCGAAATACCTAAGGTAATTGAAAACAAGTTTAAAACAACCTCGAAAAAGTTTGTAATCTAACCTACCTTATTTGTTTTTTTCTTTCCTTGCTTGTCTCGTTCTTTTTTCTCTTACGAGTTTCGCGATTATTACCACCTACAATATGTTCACATTCCATTGTTTATTTATTTACTTTTTCAATAAAAACACAGCAACAACTCATAAACAGCGTCAAAACGTGAATGACATTCACCCAAGTACATTCAAAACGCATGTAATACACAAAACGCGTTTTGAACGTGGACTGTGTGTAGTGGACAAAATTCACTTTGAAAGTCCAACGAATTTTGTCCGAAGATTTTGCATGCGCCTTAGTTTTTAGAATAGAACGCCATATTTAACTCAAATCTCGAAGTTTTTGATAAAATGCATTTTGGAAGTCTGCTCCTCAAGTGATCTAAGGATCCGCAACGCACTAGCGCTTCTTGCATCGTATAAATGTAAATGGACATATTTCTATTGGCAAAGCAGTAAAAATACTACAATTTACTTTAGAAATAACACACGAAATTTTGCAAGAAGTTACGTTGAGAGAACAATTGAGAAATTGCAAAGCATGAGACAAAATATTTCTGACCATAACCAATATCTTGTTACGGATACGAATATAAGAGAAGTAAGAGCATTTCTAGATTTACTGTTCTATTCGGCGATTTTAAAACCCTATGATAGAGATTAAAATTCAATTTTTCCCACGAATGGGACGGGGAGAGAGATTTTTAGATGTACTATCTCCCAAAAATGTTTCAATATTTTATTGACCTAAGAATCGATGATGCAGAAACAAGAGAGAAACGGAAAACGGTCAAAAAGCCACTGTCATTTCGTGGGTTTTTGAGTAGCTAAAAAAAATTTGCGAATTTGCGTGCTTTGACGAAATGTTTGTAGGTTTCCGAGGCAGATGTAAATTTCGCATGTATATCCAATACCATTATTTTTTAGATGGATATATTTACTCAGGTAAAAATAGTGATGGAGAGACATTATCACAAGATGAGAATAAATTTATTAAACCAACACAATCTGTTATTCGTCTTGTAAAATTCATTGAAGGATCAATCAGAAATGTCACTGCTGATAACTGGTTTTAGTTGAACTTGTACAAGAATTGAGCAAGAGGGCCTTAACTTTTGTGGGCACTTAAAACAACAAACAAACCGGAAAATCGCAAAAATGATTGCCCTCAATATCGAGAGTAGTTGAGTCGTTATTTAGATTTACAAATAACCTGGCCAACACAATGTTTGTCCCTTAGACGTAAATAGCCGATTCCGATAGATTTTTTTTTGCTGATTTCAGAGACGTCAACCAAAATTTTCTAGGACGTCAGGTTTTTGTGATATTTATTTTTTTGAAAAATGTGTAACTTAATTTTTTTCGGGATGAAAAACCGATTCCGATGATTTTTTATGGCAATACTGGATTCAAATTCCAGTTTGACAGTTACCGGTATCACATTTTTAACCTAACTGTAACTGTTAACGTGTTTTTGTAAGTAAATAAGGAAAAACTATGTAAAAAATATATACCCAACATTTTTTTTTTTGCATTTTGTACATATGCGTAGTAAATACTTTTCGAAAAATGAATTTAAATTGAAGGGGCACAACACATTCGTCAAAATTTGTCGACCAGTGTAATTTAACTATCAATTTGTATGTAACCAAACCGAGAAAGACTTCATTCTGATCTCATCAATGCATCACAATGCGGACGTAAACGATGAAACATACTAAAAGGGGGAATTGGTGCATTGGGTGAAAAATGCAGCATTTACAGTTGTAATAGGTGTTCTAGAAGATGACCTTTAACTATGTTCTACCAAATTTTAAATATTTCTTCCGTTAATGCCTTTGTAATTTACTCAGATTTATGTAAGAGTCCTCAAAAGACACATTATAATTATATCAAAGCACTAGCGTGGCAATTAGTTACACCAGAATTGGAAAATCGAATGACAAACCAACATCTTCAAAGAATACTTCGGCAAAATATTGCTTCATAATTGAACAACAATGCGTATCAAGTGCCTGCAACAAAACTAACGAAATTGGTTAGATATGGAAAATGCGCCCGCATCAGGGGGCTCTGGGCAAATTTGAATTTAGCCCCCCCACCCCCCTAACCATTTCACAATTGAAACGCGTTTCTGTTAAGTAATTCTTGCCATATTTTTATTTACTTCAAATTGTTTTAATCCGGTGACATTTGGATGATATTGCCACACTTTTGACTTTTAAATAATTTCAAATATACACGTTGCTTGCCAAACTTACTTTTTTATCTTTTTGTAGAGAATAATAACTGTCATCTGGTGGCTAAAAACGGCGATTTGAGTGGTTTAAAACACGTTGGTGGTTCGTCGGACAATGTACCATAGGGATTTACATGTAAAAATTTAAATCTATATATCGTCGCTGTTAAATCAAACCGAAATATGTGAATAAAATGAGTTTTTGAGTTGTTGGTACAAAAAGTAGTTTTTTCCCGTCTATTTTTATATTGAACAGGCATATATCACATGCGAAAACTTTAAAGCGCTCTGGTGAAAAATATGCATTCAGCAGATATGCCGGTTTGATTTCACAGCGACGATATATTGTTTTCCCTAATTATTTTAGAGGAAAACTGTAACGAACTCTTTTGTAGAGCAAAAAATCCTGCGTCAATGTATGCTATTACTTTTTATTTTCCATTAACTATAACCTAAAAAATCCACGAAATGGAAGTTACACTTAAAAAATAAAAATCATAGGGGAATTGAAAATAAAAAGCAAAGAAAATGCTTTTTACATGTGTCAGTGATGTTTTATAACCTTACATTCTATAGTCAGTAAAGTATGGTTTATTTAGATTATTTATTTTAAAAACACAGAATAAGTATTACTTACATAACAAACTTGTAACAATGTAACTATAAAATTTAAGGTTATAACATTACTGATGCATGTATAACGCAATTTCTTTGCTTTTTAATTTCCAGGGACCTATGATTTTTTTAAAGTGTTACTTTTATTTCGTCGATTTTGTAGGTTATGGATGATGGAAAATAAAAATTAATAGCATAAATCAACGCAGTATTTTTTGCTCTACAAAACAGTTCATTACAGTTTTTTTCTAAAATAATTAGGGAAGACAATATTTAAAGATTTCAATTTTTACATGGAAATCCCTATGGTTCCCGTATATACAATTTATGTGTATAAAAAACTACTGTTTTCGCGTTAAAATTACCCTTTTTCCATTTAATTCATGTTAAAATATTTAATAAAATTTATAAATTAATAAATTAATATAAGAAAATATTATTATATGAAACATTTGCGTTAATTGTTTATGTTTTAATTTTTGAGTCTTTACTTTTTCTTTAATTTTTGAGTAGGAAATACATTATGTATGTATTTTTGCACTTTTTTATAATCTGTCCCTCAAATGTCATTTGCGGTGTTTTACAAAGGGTTATTAAGGTTACTAAGATTAAACCACCGTTATACCGTGGCTTCAATTTTTATGAATAACACTGCTAGAGTCTGGTGCCTTAGACGCGCTGACTTATTTTTACAGTTTGGGCCTTTTGTAAAAGCCAAAACTATGATTATTAAATGTATAATCAACTAAAAATTAAGAAAAACATACAACTTTTATTCCAAAACATAAGCTGGCATATTGGACCGTCCATTCTGAGAGGTAGGGAATACATTTTAAACATCCAATCTCAAGAAAAAATCGGAAGTTGGTTAGGTACTAGGAAAAAAAACTAAGAAATTCTAAAGGCAATATAAAGCCCGCATGTTCACGTTTGAGAAGGTAATTGAGAAGGTAATCGAGTTAAAACCGACAAGGAAGTGAAATAAGCTTACAATTTGTACCGTGCGAGCAAACATTATTTTCATCCGAGAGGGTTTGGGCTGAAAAACGAAGGGCTTGGTTTAGATCACAATTATAAGGGGACGATACATCTAACCAAATCTAGGTTAAAATGGTGCCAAATTTGTCAAATATGAATTTTAAGCTAAGCTGTATGGCGTTGATGCAAAGCAAACGTTGATGATAATAATTTTTACACGCACAGAGTCCTGTATTACATTTTTCCTTCTCTTTCAGTTGTAGTAAGCTCGTTCACTTAACTGCTACGACGACATGCAGTAAGTAATGTGAAATACATATGTTCCAATTCACGAGAAAACAACAATAAAACTGCTGTACGCACAATAAAATACAAAGAAATAATTCCGGTTAATAAGTTAGAAAATATGTGCAGTAACTAATTTCCAGAAATCTTTAAAAGCAATCAAGTTTCGCAATAACAAGTATATTGCTACAAGCGAATTGCGGAGTTTCCTCGAGGCAGACTGGCGTTTTCAGCAATGTTCTTTAACTTCCCTGCCGCCGTACTCATTGCACTAACGGGCATGTAAATTAAGCAATTACGTGCGACTGGGTTTACGGTCAACTCGTCATTTGATGCTCAATTTGCGCGTTCCCTGATTTCAAATTTCCAATTGCCATTGTTCTTTCAGGTACACACGACGGCAAATAACTAGAGAAACAACTCAACAACAAACTCATCAGCTGGCAAGAATTTCACAGTAGAGGAAGAGGACCTTACTGATCTGCACCTGAATTAAAGTGAGTTGCACAATTTTCCACAATTACAAGAGCCAAGCACGTGCAAGCCGCGAGTTCACGCTTCAGCTGAGATCAGTGATCTAATTATCAACCGTGGCCTAGATGCGTCTCTTCCGTTTTGTTTGTGTTCATCACGCACGGCCGTGATGAGATCACATCTTTCCATCAAGTTTAGCCAACTGTTGGATTTGCGTGCCGAAAATTGGGGTCGATGGCAATTTACTTGGGGATTCCTCGAGGAGATGCCACAGGGGTATGCCCTGTGGGGCTAATCAGGACCCCGTCATCCGTAATGGCCTAGGAAGGCAGCGAACTGGGATATCGATTAAATTATTGTGGAAAGTTTCCATTGTTTCGTCGGATATAATGGGGCCTCTTGTTTTCCAAGCGGCTTTCCGCGATCGTTTTCATGGAAATGGTAAGAGGCTTCACGATAAATGAAAACAAGTTACATTCATTAGAACGGATTTATCTGGATTGCCTGGACATTTATTTCCAGGCAATCCAGAATTTTAGATCTTAACAATTATTATAACAAGCAAGTTTAATTTCTTGAGAAAAATAAGAGTTCTCCATCTACACTAGCTATTCTCAATATATGTACTCATTTTCCTAAAGGCGACCGCGAAAGCTCTACACTGTTTCGGCGCATTTCTAGCAACAGTTCAGAAAATGTATCAGGTAAACTCTATTAATTTTGATCGGTTGTTGCTCAATCAAGTAAGTCGTGTGTAGCTGAGTAAACGTTCCTCTTAAATCCGGTGGTACACGTCTTATTATGTTATCAAATGCGCTGTGAAACGTCAAACGATTTACTATTAGGTTAGTATAAAACGAATTTATTCAGTATTTACGATTTTTGTTCGTGTTCGTTCTGGTTCGTTATTCTTTATAAATGCCTCAAAACACTTCAAAATTGGCTGTTTCGGAAGTTTTGATATTTTTCTTGGCATTTTTAACTTAAATTTGTGTATGTTTTCTTACAACATATGCACTGACATGCGCTGCCCAAATAACGTTGGTGACAGCTGCATTCGTACTAATACTAACCTACTTGTTTTAGTGCGTTTTGATCAATTCTGGAACTAAACTTGACAACTGTAATTTCGAAAACTGAAAAATAAAATTGGAAATCATGATATCAAACTGCTAAAACTTAACCCAACCTAAACCTAACCTAATTATGTCAAGTTGATAATTGAATTTCCTCACGTAAAAGCATCACACATTAATAATAATGATAACAATAATCCCCATTGCTCTTTTACCTATGGGGTAATTGGTTACTGTCACTATTTGACACAATAAGACTTGAACGATTATCATTGATGCCAAAATTGACGAAACGACTGAAAGAATAGTTTCGAACGGAACTTCTGTAATTACCAACCTACGTTAGCGTACAATTATAACGATTGATTTGACATTGCCATTGAATACGAAATGCCAAGTGCCACCGGACGCTTCATATCTGCAATTAGTAATGTGTGCCGTGTCCTTCGATTACGAGCTGGATAAATATAAACATGGATTATTTTTATAATTCCTGCTTGTTTGTGAATTCGTGGATTCGGTATTGTTATTGCAATGTAGGGCAATTATCTGCAAAACAACTAGCCTTGGTGTCCTTTAAATAAGTTTGCAGTAACAACAATTACACAGTACACAATATTTAACGGTATAATAACATATAACATATTTTTCTCCCGACCGGGAAAAAAGCGGCACCTTAGACATCTGACAATCAATACATAATAGACTCCCGGCAAGAATAAAATATCAACTCTCCCTCGGGAATAAAGTGAATCACGTGTAGTTTATATATTTACTCACAATCAGTTGAAAATGTGTGCATTTATGCCTTATAAAGCGGTCGGGAAGTGACTCATTGTATAATTTTACTTCCCGACTAGCCGGGAATACACTTTCCCAGCTAGCAAGTGTCACTTTGATAAATCACAAAACTTTTAAAGTAAACTCAGAACAGTATTAAATTATTTACAACAATTAATATTAACGGTTAAAATTATTATTAAAAAAATTAACTTACGGCTTTGGGATTGAAACCTACGTTTATTCCCTTAATGCATAAATAACTGTTATATATTTTTGAGGTTGAGCAAGCAACGTTGAACACTTTGTAGTGATACATTTTCAATCCCGTTGGTTAGTTGTTAGTTACTTTTACGAATAAATAATCATATTAAGTTATATTTCACGAGATGTGAAATTAGTAATACTTCCCTCCAAAGTCCAAGTTTCTTACTAGCTAATCAATTCCCCCCTATCGTAGCGTCATATTGCCGGGGGCAGCATCCAATTCGCTACACGTTTCGCCATTCAATCATCAATGACCTCGATTATAATAGTTCAGGCGAATATTTCCGACAAGGAAATGATATTTTTTCAACAATGAGACCCTCTCTTCGAACATGTAAACGGAGTCATGTTTTCTTCTCTGACATCGACGTTTTGTTTACGTGCAAATCCGACCATAATAGAAAGTCGAGTTTTTACTATTGCCTAGGAAAATCTGTATTTACGCGGCCGTAAACGTTTTTAAAACGAAGAGTCGGGTCGAAGAGTTCGCCGCTTTGGGAACAGGCATATGTAAAATACTATATATGGTGTAGAGAAAATGGACACTTGAATATATACAAATACAATGCGTGAGCAATGGAGCGAAAAGTAACGCTTAATTTAATCAACAGTCAGTGTTATGGAAAACATATATTTGTCCATAATGGTAAAGTGCCCCAATGATTCTATATTGGTCTTGTGGTTATTCAATTTACATACGATTATGACTTGAATGTACAAAAAAGGTACACAGTTCAACAACTGATAAAAATATTATTCCCCATAATTGGATTCCTTTCTATTCAGTTTTTGCGATTACATTGGATTTGGACTACAACTAACTGAAACGGGATGGTATAATACTAAGGCTCTTTTGCATATTAATTACCTGGCGCTTGAAGGTACCTACAATGAAATTTGAAATGCATTGAACAGGCATTCCATTTAAAAATGAGATCAATGTTGTGTCCAGGATTTATGGTACACTCTGTATATTCTTCAATTTTTGGAATCTGCTTCATGTGGGCTTGACAAATTATCTTTATTTTCTGGGATCAGATGCAACGTTGCAAAGTTATTCACATTTTAATAAAATTTAACGAACACTCATGGACCTGGAAAAAATTCAACAAAACCTTATTATAAGAGATCAATAAAAGAATCTGTGTATGCAAGTACACAAGCAATGTGCCAAAACATACACAATATTTGGAGTCACGTTGAATACACAGGGTGTTCTGAAACAACGATCGAATTTTGCTATTTTCAAATGGCTAAAACTTATTGAGATTGATCGTTATTTACCTATTAAAAAGTATTATTAGATTACAGTCCATACCCTACCATTGAATAACTCATTAGATGAGCACTTAGAATATGATGCTATATACAGGGTGTTCCATTTGAAAAATAATAATTTTAGCCATTTTAAAATAGCAAAGTTGTTTCAGAACACCCTGTGTATTCTACGTGACTCAAGTGACAGAGCTTTTGTTGAATTTTTTTCCACGTCCATGATGTTTTGTTAAATTTTATTAAAATGTGAATAACTTGGCAACGTTGCATCTGATCTCAAAAAATAAACATGGTTTGTGAAGCCCACATAAAGCAGATTCTAAAAATGAAATAATATAAAGGGTGATCAATATAAAAAAAGGGACCAAATTTTGTGTCCCGGATTTGTGGTACACTCTGTATACTCGAAAATAATTTTAAAACGTAATAACTTCAATCAAATGTTTTCCTAAATTTTAATTAGTCTAGAAGCAATTGTCAGAGCAAGGATAAGTGGGCCATCCTGCAGGTATATAAATCAATACTTGTGTGTTAAACAAGAACAGCCCTGTTAATAAATGCTAAGTTCGGAGAATTAATTCGTAACTAAGACGAAACTATCTATTGCGTATTAATAGATCGCTTTAGTTGCTTGTTAAACTTAAATCGCAACTAGCAATTTAGTTTATTGCTAAACAACGTAACTAAACATAACCTCGAATTACCACAAGTGTTTACACGCTTCTACTTCTACCCATGTTCATGCAGTAGTAATTCAGGGGTGAAACTCTTGAACAAACACGGTAGTTGAGGTGGTGGTGTGCTCGACAAGTTAAAAAAAATGTGAAAAATGTCTTCACAAAATAAAGATAATTTCGTAGTGGTTGCCGTACTCAATTAATTTCGTCAATTAAAATTTTATGAATGTTTGAATGAATGATTAAATAAAAATATAACCAATACCATACAGGCTTCTTCGGTACACTTTGAAATAGTGTATAGAGCTTGTATTGAGAACATAGCTTCTGATACCCACTGCACATACTAAAGTTAGGATTGCTGCTTTGTGTTTGTACGATCTGTAAGCTAGTGTGCGTTCACATTGGGCGCTATGCGATGCGAGGCCAAGCTGTAATGGAGCATCTACACATTCACACTCGTGTCTCGCGTCGCCACCTCGTCACATTCGCGAGTGTTAACGCACGTTCGTCCCCACAACGCGAAATGGGCGTTTACACTCGCTGAGTGTTCAACCGAGTTTGCCTCGTTGCTACAAGCCTTTGACTCGTGCCCAAAAAACGTTCCTGGCGAGAGCGCTACGTACGAGGTGAATGACGAGTGAACCGATTACACGGATGAATATCGTTATGTATTTTATTCCATCCCGTGTCAAATTTTGCTTTAAAGAAACATTGAAATAAATTTCAAAATAAATTAGCAAAAGGTTCAAATCTAGTTACATTTTCGGAACATGATTAGCATTGTTCGTATGATTCGCTCACCAGTCGCTCCGCAATTCGACTCTCTATTCGTGCGAATGTATAGATGGGCCATAACACATGAAGACGAATTTGAATGTTCATATTGCGCGTTATTAGCAGCAATGCGATGCGATAATGCTAGCAGCGAAAACGAGGGATGGTTTGAAATTCTAACATGTTTGGTTTTGTAGCGCTTGCAGCTGTAACTGGCCTGTATATCTGGGATCGCCGGTAATGTGACATGGACGAGGAAAAATTGCTGTATTACACTGCGGGATCAGCAGATTTTTCTTTTTTACATTATTTTTAATGAAGATGTATTTTAACAAGGAATTATCCATTATAAAACATTCATGTAGCGCACTCATGACCGAACGCGGCGCATCTCATCACCGAGCGCGGCATTGCCTGATAGCACTGTATGTTAACACATCATCATTACAGCAAGCGCTGATAGGGCGATATCGCATAGCGCGCAGTGTGATCCTACACTTAAATACAACTGCATAGCAGCAATCCTAGCTTAAGGGGGCAAGTGCCTGTTAAAAAAAGTAGCGTTTTTGACTGTTTGTAATGGTAATGGTTTGAGTAATGGTCAAGTTAATAATGAAAGTACGGAAGACATATTTTGCACACTCATAGATGAAAGTACAATAGATGTTCCTATAGCATTAGATTTGAGTAATCAGTTAATAACATTACAAAAGTTGCTATAGAAAGTTGTTCATTTTACTGTTGTAATATTGTAATGTTCGATGCGTAAATTGAATATTCTAACATTATAAGAACCTAGTTTATAGTGTAGTAAACAATATGCCAAAAATAAAATAATAACTTTTTGTACCATTTCGTCGTAATTAATTATATTCGGCACCTCTGTAGGCACGTTTTTATATCAATTTCCAGCGCGGTAGTGTGTCGCCACCTATATGAAATCCATTACAGCTAGGCGACGGGGCGTTGACGATCACGAGAGGAACTCAGGAAATTTGAGGCCCCAACGTTGTGAAGAATATTGTGTTATACGATCATATTTTGCAGTCAGGGCCGCTGCGTGGGGGTGTGCATGCTATGCTCTATGAGGCGACTTGGCGCCTCATAGAGGAGGCGCCATTTCGCCACGATAATTAATAATCTCTGTAATTGTCATACGTTAACTTTTGCGATATAAAATTTTAATGAAAAGTATATTCACCATTATATTTAGTCGTGAAAACTTTGGTGTGAGGGGTTTAGGTGTGTAAATACGTAGTGGGAACGCTCTACTATTACAATATCAGTATTTTACACAAGGTAGTTTGTAGTTTCAATATTTTTAGTTGTGTTCCAACAAAACAAAGTGTAAGGCGAGCAAGTAAATAAATGTCTGGCATTTTTAAAATAAATAACTGTGAACCCCGTAACCTATAGATGTTGGAAATATGTCAAACAAGTTATATTAAGCCGAAAACATAAAAAAAGACGATTACAACGACGAAGAGATCCAACATACATTGTTTTTACTAATTGTGACGATATAGAGTACATATTGACATGTAGTACATGAAATTAAATATACCAAGAAATATAAAACATTTTCATCACGTTACGGGTAAAAATAAAATAAAACTAAGATATATATTTTTTAACGATTCACACAACAAATACTAATATAAAAAAACAAAAAACGTAATGCACTACCTATACTAAATATGTAAACATATGATGTTGACAGAAAAACTGACTGTTTACAGTTTAAATAGTCGATAAGTCGATAGTCAACGTCAACTGAAATAAATAGTCAATTGTTTCTGTCAACATCTTCCCTCGGACCTCCACGACTACAACAAATAGTATACAGGGTGGTGCGTCGGACCATGCACCATTGGGATTTACATGTAAAATTTAAATCTTAAAGATTTTTTAAGAAGACAATATTTCCCCAATTATTATTATTTATATTATATATAAATTGTACCATTCTTCACTTGAAGAAACTAGTGTATTTAAACTATTATTGTGATTAACTCAATATATATTTGAAAGTTTTTTATAAAGTTTCATTTGTGAAATTTAACTAAATACCAACATAAAATAGATTTAATTTTGATGTAAACAGGATCTCTTATAGGCATATTCCGCTGTTTTCTAGAGTCTACGAGTTCCGGTAATACACACTCATTATAAAATTGAATTAACGGTTTTTCTATGTTATTTGTCCAAAACACATCATCTTTAAAAATTGTTTCGGTTTTTATACCCTTGCGGGTCCACACACCAAAGATGCAATAATTATATTGCATTAAATCAAAAATAATGCAAATAATTATATCACGAATTTTGTATAATTGTGACATTTCAGTTGACAGCATAGCACACCAGATGTACAGAGTTCAAGTGTGATTAATACTTATTAGTCAATTCGAGTTCTGATTATCAGCTATTAGGCGGTCGCTAGGATAGGTCAGAAAGTATTATGAGTGATATAATCGTCTAAATTTCGTTTGACAATTAAAAATAAACAATTTTCAAGTGACCGAATATTGCCACTTTAAGTTATTCAGTTATTCAGTAATAAAAAATTTAATTTTGAATTTTATATAAAATTTAATCAATTAATTCATTAAATTAAATTAAATGTAAATGTTATCATTAATTCAAATAAGTCCAGAGCTGAACAACATACCTTGTATATTTCCGGACTTATCTCAGTTAATGAAAAAAAGAGTTACACCACTTTCGTTTACAACGGCTCATATAAAAATGTGCATAGTAGTTAATGCATCTCTTTCAAAGTACCTAATATTATAGTAGTATATAATTATTTTTCATACTTCCTTATTATTCAATATCTCTCTAGGGGGAGATTCAATTGCATCTACCCTCAAGTCACCTTGATTTATATCGGTGTACTCATTCTGTAAACAAGAATGATATAATTTTATAATGCATTTAAATAGTACAACTTATATATATTTTTTAATGTTCTAGAAAAAGAGCCCAAGACTATATCAACTTCAATTGTTATGTAACCATCAGTAAACATATCTATTATTAAATGAGACAGTCTTAGCTAGAAGTTTGTGAAAAACATATTTTTTGCACTACTAGCCATAAAACACATCATGGTGTCATGTATCAAAGTACTGTAAAGTTCATGTTTATGATTAGTAGTTAATATATTTTTTTGTAGTATTATTTTGTACTTACTGGTAGAGTTAATACAATTTTTTCTTACCAAGGTAAAAAATATATGTTCGTCTGAGGCTACATTTTTCTTTTTTTACTAAGGTAAGAAAAAGTATATTTTATTACTGGTTAAAAAATATCCACAGATCCACAGTAAGCGACAACAAAATTCCAACATCTGACAGTCGCTTTTTTTAATTTAAAACACTTCTAATTGTTCTAGTAGTGCAAAAAATAGTAAATAAATATATATCATAAGCAGTCACTCATATAATTCACTTACCTTTCTTTTAGATGGAAAACACTTCCTCTTTATTCCATGTGCGCTTAATCTAAGTCGGCGTTTATTGCCTTTTCTATAGTCCGAAACCGGTTCATTCATATTTAGTCACTTTTAGTGTCGATTTACTGTCGATATTTCGCAGGGGAAGTTGTAATACCTTCTAGCGGGAGCACCGAGAGTACAGGCCTTTACTCACAACACTAGACATATGCTACCGCGGAGTTGTTTACACAGAATGTTACGCTCTACAAAAAACTGCAGTCGTTTTTTTTTCACCTCGTTTAGTTTCTGCAGTAGAAACGATTAAATATAAGGTAGCAAATTACATACTACTATATTTTTAACACGAATTGTAATATTCTAATTACTGTATCATTTTTAGCGTAGGCTATATATACCTAAGGTGACCAGATCCTAACGATACAAAAGCGGGACAGCGGGACGGGGGGTGGGGGGTGCTGATTTTTAAATTAATTAACAAACAACGCAAAACGCAAAATATACATGGTGTCTCCTAAAAAACGCCGCTGGCCAATAAATCCATAACTCCTTAACTATTTGTTGCTTGATTTCAATAAAACAAAAACAAAATTAAATGTCTCCACATGTTCTACAAAGGGGCCCTAATTTTTTTTTTTTTACAAAATCAACTTTTATTTCAGCAATAGTCTGCTAGATTTTGTAACAACAAAAATTAGGGCCCCTTTGTAGACATGTTGAGCCATTTAGTTTTGTTCTCGTTTTATTGAAATCGGCCAATATATAAACTAGTTATCGCTAGCGGAGTTTTTTAGCAGACACCCTGTATAATATTATATTACATTTTTTTTAACAACAACAAATATAATGTCATATTTACAAATATAATAAATACGAGGCATGTTTTTATAGTACCGTTTTGTATTTTAGCCGCTACAGCGCTGCTACCAAATACAAATATTGTCGAAATATATAAGCTAATAACTTCAAAATAGCGAATAAAAGATCACCCCAAAAAAAAAACACAAACTTTCAAAAGTCGGGACATTTTTGAAACGTCGCGGGACGCGGGACAAATTTCTAAAAATCGGGACTGTCCCGCCAAAATCGGGACGTCTGGTCACCTTATATATACCTACAGAAATCCTTTGCTATGAATATTGGTGTTGTACTTGTAAAAATAATGAAATATATCCGTAACAGCGTTCGACGGGAAGCGGATATTTGCGGCTCTTTACCTTTGATGCGATTTTCATATGAAGGGCTATTAATATTGTACTCGCGGTGGCCTGGGTACTGTCCTGTATTCGCACTCAAGTTTCGTTGAAAGAGACAACTATATAAATTCCGCTAGCCATCCCTTTCTAAAAATGACGCCCCACGAGTTGCCTATCTCTATACCCCTCTCACCGATCCTCTTCAGGTGAAACAGTTCGTCGCGGCACTTGCCGCCTTAAGGGCAAACTTTTATTAGGTCGTCCTGATAGAATGTGTATTCGCATATAACCATTCACAAACGCGGCAATAAACCGCGAGAGAAACAAAACAAAAAGCCAGATAAACAAAACAAATCACAATGATGAAGTTAGCGGCAAATATATGTTTGACCTAAAATTCGACGTTGCCACATTTAACGCTTCGCACCCAGGTATTATACAAATTCTCATAATTTGTAATATTTATTTGGCTCGTGATTTAGTGATAGTACTTTACGTTATGTTTGATTTTTAAAATCATTATCGTGACAAATTAATTGGGTTCGTTTAATGGGTAATGTGTCTGTTAGTAATTTTTGTTAGTAAGTAAAACCCAGATATATAGATTCAGTGAGATTTATTCATTTTGAAAGATTATGCAAGCGACAGGTAAATAAAATACAGTTTTATCATTCAAATTGGACGTTATTTATTTAATTTACTTTTGTGCAAGCGACAGGTAAATAAAATTCAGTTTTATCATTCAAATTAGACGTTACTTATTTAGTTTACTTTTTATTTAATAATTATTGAATCTTTATTTATATTTTCTGACCTTAACTATTTGACTTTATTTTGAATAATTGGTTATCGTTAATAATAAATATTGGAATTAAAACGTGAACTTAGCGACTTCATGTACTTCAAATACATGTCATCACTGCATAGAAATTCGTTAGCATTTGTGTCTACCAATGAATTTCAACGCCACCTTGTGGATAGGAACAAATCACATAAATGAATTCATCAGAATTTTACGAGGTAATATTATTAAAATAAAACGGATTACGGTTTAGTTTGATCAGGTTCAATTCTACTTCTACACACATCTATGCATACGTACATTCATTCATACGATTGAATCTGTTTGGAATGCTGAGATGAGGGTGATCTATTGTGTGCATTGGTAATTTTTAGCAAATAAACTAGATTAATGATATCGGTATTTACATGTTTCGTAGTTTGGAGGAAGGAATTTTACAATATTCTACTGTCTGGATGAAAATATTGTCAGGACAAAGTATAAAATGCAGATAAGCTCAATCCACTACGCATTGTTCGGCGATAGGAACCTGCATTTCTACCTTTACTAAATTTTGCTCCACTCGCAAGCGGCACGGCGCTGCAGTGTCACTAGATAGGTTTTCTCATTAGTATGGCAATTGACTTTAGAGTAGGTTAATAAGGTGTTATGATCATAAATACCTTTTCCTCTGAATCTACGAGGATTCTTAGTTATGGTTTTAATTAATGAAAATACCCGACTACAAAATGTCTTTGATTAATGAACACACGATTTTCAAATGTTACCGATGGTGATAGGATGGAATTTTACACCATTCTGTTGTCTTGATGAAAATATTGCCAGGATAAGGTATAAAATGCAGTTAAGCTCAATCCACTACGCATTATTCGGCGATAGTAACCTGCCTTTCTACCTTTATTAAATTTTGCTCCACTCGCAAGCGGCACGGCGCTGCAGTGTCACTACATAGGTTTCTCATTAGTATAGTAATTGACTTTATAGTTGGTTAATAAGGTGTAGATTTGATAAAGTTGTTCGTATAATTACCTGAGAAATCAATGCTCAACTTCTGTGACTTCGTCGAGCAGAGTAACGCTCTGCGCTGGTGGTTACTTCTAACTGAACTGAGTATGTGCCGAATTTCTGAATTTATACTATTTATCCTTCCACATTCTACCACCCCGGCCCTATTTACGCTTATTTGTCTGAATTTGATCTCTCTCTGCACATGTGTACCACCCAAGGTCGCCATGCCGGTGGCGAGCCCAGCCTTCCCGTTATCTGAAAATGTAGGTAGTTTAAAATTCGAGTTGACGTTAGTTAATGCTTTTCCATAAATATATGTCAGCTTTCTCTCAATTGTGCATGTTCGAAAATGCGGGTGGTCGCATGCCTTCTCGTGCAATTCTAAAACCTTTTTACGTATGCGTTTTTGTGTTATACGTTTTAATTATAGAATAATTATATGTAATTAATATTACATATGGATCGGGTCCTTATATACTGTATCCTACCTTAACAGCTAACTAGTTAGTTGCGTGCTAAATATCGTCTATTAATACGGTGCAGTAGTTGTAATAATTCCGTCGAAGACTCAACTAGGAAGTTACGAACAAACAACGGATAAAGGCCATGTCTATTAATAAAGCTGAATGATTCTAAACGTAGAGCAGGTTTATAAAATGTCGTCCATAAGCTCTACAAGCGTGCTGAAAAGATTTATCGGCTTACAGGATTTGCGAGTTTCTACCTTGCAGCATTTTTATAACTATAGTTTATCCAGACTGTGCTACTGTACCCTGTGCACAAGATGCATATTGTGCACGGGGTGAAGTTGCAGTCAATTCCACCAGTGAAATCTGGCGTGGACTTATCTGAAACATTATTTCTAAATTGCAAACTGCACCGGGTATAAGAAGAAATATGTGCATTTAAGGTGAGGAAATCTGTGGGCCATGGCAAGAATACAACGTGTCTCACCACCGTCCACCGTTCAAGCATCGAATCTGGTAAAATATATTCCATCTCTCTTAATTACAGTGATGGACAGAGAAGACCGCATTTGAACATAAGACATCTATTAAAATTTAAATATAATTTCAAACATTCACAATGAAATAAAATCAAAAGATATACTAAGCAAAATTACACTTATCAAGCCTCTGATGATAGTTTACTGAACAAACCGAAACTAGTAAATAGAAATAAAAATAAATAAATAATAAAATAAAATAAAAAATATCTTTACCAGTAAGTATAAACTAATACCTTCAACAAACAACTGGTAATATGGATCAAACCTTAAACTTAATTTAATTTTTAGTTGAATTTTTTTTTTAATCCTAAGATCCGCAATAATGTTCTCGTTTCGTTTATTACAAAACATTTTCTGTGGGTCAAACTGGCGAACAAGATTAACCGAACAGTGGGTTAAACTGCTGATGTTCATAATTCACCAACACACGGTATAAAATAATATTTAATAGATATAAATATTCTATGAAGGAACTAATGTTCAAATTAAAATTTAAAAAATTAACTGGTGTCTGATAACATATACGGGCATATCATGTCAAGTGATCTAAAATGTTGCCACTTTTTGACCCTGCCCTCTTGGATTTTTTTTTAAATTTAGTTGATCTAATGTACCATCATAGGTAGTGTATATATATATATATATATATATATATATATATATATATATATATATATATATATATATATATATATTAGATTTTTATCTCTGCTAGTTTTTAAGTTACAGCTTCCTGAAATCGCCGATAAATATATTTTCCGCTAACACGTAATTACATAACAAAATATTACTCAAGCAGGAAATAAGTTAAATGGATGGGACAAAAAAACATTGTATAGCTTAGTCTATAAGCTTTTATACCACGTATAATAAGACCAGTTTGGGAGGGTAACATCGTCAAGGTGATGTCGCAAAATTAAAATAATCGAATTTCATTTTTTAAATTTTGCGGTGTTACCGTCCGAAACTAGTTTTACCATATGTGGTATGAAACTTTATTAACTAAGTTACAAAGTGTTGTTTGTCCCATCCATCTAACTTATATTCAGCTGGAGTATATTTTTTTATACAGGGTCCGTCATTTCACCTCCCGTCTTCGATAGCTCAGTTACTAATTGAGTTAGGATTTTGATATTTTGCAGGCTTTACATGCATTCAGGGGCTTATTTCAGGAAAATATTTTTGATTATACAGGGTGTCCCAAAAAAGTGTGACGTTATGATGATGTATATTTTTAAATTGCATTGTATATTTTTTGTTGCTTATTTGGGTGGCCTTTATGGATGCCTACATACCCATAAAATTTTATTCAAATCGGTGGTGTGATTTTAGCACAAAAAAATAAAAACTGAGAAAAATCAGTTTTTTAGCATTGGTTCAGAAAATTAATAATAGATAAAAATATGCCTTGTTAATAAAACCATACACGGTACTCATTAAATAAGGTCTGACAGTTGCGTTAACCAAGTTTTATTGATATGCATTATACAGAGTGTCCAAAATTTAGTGTCAAACTTTTCAAACTTCAGAGCACTTTATTTTTCTTATTTTAAATTGGGGCCCCTGTATATTTTTATGTCATTCCATGTGGAATTAAAAGACAAACATTTTTCCTAATAACAACTCTATCAAAATTCCTAACATATTAAAAGTTATTTGCAGAAAACTCTATTTATCAACAATTCCAATGGCCATTTAAAATAATCAAAATCGAAGGTGGGTTTGAAGAACAATTTATTGACATTAAAGTTTAACAAAGTGACAAGAGCCAACGTTGACTGTAGTAATATAAAAGTTTGAAACTTTTTTAGCTAAGGTCTTTATACCCAAGATACCAAAATTATTTTTTATTCGATTGCATCATAAGGTAGTATTTTTCGCTATGAAAATCTAGATGAAAACAACATCATTTTGTGAAAAATCATGGTTGCTTGGTCTTTTTCGTCCTAAGTCGAAAAATATTTTTCGGCAGCAAAAATAACAAAGTCAATGGTTGATTAATTTATGGCATAACATAGCCCTTACCATAGAATAGTGAGACCATACAGTCGAAGATTTCATTTGTTGAAACAAATTTGAGAAATATGCCAGTAAAACATTCTCAAACGAGTTTTCTACAAATACCTTTTAATGTGTTAGGAATTGAGATAGGGTTGTATTTAGGAAAAATGTTTGTCTTTTAATTCCGCATGGAATTACATAAAAATATACTGGGGTTCCAATTTAAAATAAGAAAAATAAAGTGCTTTAAAGTATGAAAAGTTTGACACTAAATTTTGGACACTCTGTATAATGCATATCTATAAAACTTGATTAACGCAACTGTCAGACCTTATTTAATGAGAACCTTGTATGGTTTTATTAACGAGGCACTATTTTTATCCCTTATTAATTTTCTTAACCAATGGTACAAAACTGATTTTTTTCAGTTTTTATTTTTTTGTGCAAATATCACTAAACCGATTTGAATAAAAATTTATGGGTATGTAGGCATCCATAAAGGGCACCCAAATAAACAAAAAAATATATACCATGCAATCTAAAAATATACATCATGGTGACGTCGCACTTTTTTGGGACACCCTGTATAATCAAAACTATTTTCCTGAAATACACCATAGCATGTACGTAAAGTCTGCAAAATATCAAAATCATAACTCAATCAGTAACTGAGCTATAGAAGACGCGAGGTGAAATGACGGACCCTGTATATTTACGCGTTAGCGCAAAAAGGCCCTTTTTCGGCAAATTCGGGAGGCTGTAACTTAAAAACTAGTACAGATAAAAATAAAAATAAATAATATTGGCAACTTCTGATGGTACATTAAATCAGCCAAATTTGAAAAAAAAACTCTAAGAGGGTACGGTTTTTCGATGGATCACTAGGTATGGAATGACCAATACTCAGACATTTTCATCTACATTTTGTTTTTTTAAATTGTGCTGCTAATAAAACTAGATTCAAACATCTCTTATTTTGTAAGGCGTAACCACAAACTATTTCCGTCAAAATGCTGGTTTTATAGGACTTCCATTAGTTTGGGCAACATCATGATCCATGCATCACAGTTCTTCATAATTTTTTCAATAAAAATAGGTTGCCTAGTGAACCACTGAAACTTTAATCAATCAATTTAATCAAATTGAAATAAATTGAAAAAAAGTGTATCTGAAACATGAATAAAGTGTATCCGCTCTCCTGCCGTACAGCGACATAATATGCTCATACAAAGCTCAGCCCTACTATTACAGTTAAAAAAAAGTAGACAAGAAATTTTCCTTGATGTGAGAAATGTCAAGTGTCAGTGTCATTAATTGCAATTAAACAGCTGACTTCAGCGACAGTTTTTGTATTTGAACTGATGAGCCGAAACTGTACCCCTAAACACCGTTCCTGAATCATTTATAGCTTTGGTTTCGTAATCTAGAAGAAGCATTTTAATACTTGACTTATAAAAGTTTTAAACTGAATGTTAACTTTAAAAGATTGTTAAAATTCAAAGAAGTGAGGTTATGAGAAACCACTTTTATACAATAGCATTTTAACAACAACAAAAAATTGCGTTCCACTGTAGTTTCATTGTTTATTAAATGGTTAACTTTGCGAAGCACATGAGTCAGAGCAGCCATAATGCGAAAATAGATATAGGTAGCATACCTTTGACCAGTCTAATAACTCCAGTTGCACGTACTGCACCGATGGAGATGGCATCGATAAAGCTGTATTTTTGTGATTAGGGTACTTCCGGTAGCTGTTTACTTTCGTTGTAGATTTGCGCAAACCTCAAAAATAACGTCTTCGCTCTAAGCAGATTATGAGTCAACAACAAACTTCACCAAGATGTGATTTAATGCCGTGAAAATGAATTATGTGCAAGTTTAATACCTGAGCTATTCTGAAGTCGATCTTCCCGAGAGAAGATTGAAATTATAAGCAATATTTCGGAATGATATAAAAATAATACCAAAATCTAAAAAAAAAAAATTATTTCATTCATATAATCAAACCAATCTAACTTATTAAGTAGTCAGGAACAGAACTCGGCAATTGCAATTTAAGATAATCCGGCCCTGCGCGCAAACCAGCAGCGCATTCGTTGCAGAATTCTTGAACTAGAAATTGAGTAAACGAATTGGATAACATCCCATTCTTGTTAGAAAACATAACTTCATAAAATTAGCTACCTAATTATGAAAAAAAAAAAAAATTTTAAATCTTCTTATAGATTTAATTCTTTATGCCATACTCCCCTTTTCACATTGAATTTTTTATTGGTACTAGGAGTAATCAAATTTATTTATAGCAATTATTTTTTTAAATTTTTGTGAGACCATGTCACGCATTAGCAAACGAGGAATACAAATAGCATATTTTTTAAATTTATTTATGTACAGTGTGCGAAAATCTTATGAAGAAAGAAAACACTGTCCGATTCCCCGCCCTTAAGGTTACCCTGGCAATTCAATAAGATTAATTTCTACTTATACACATCTACAGCGCAGGTCTTTCCATCCATTCACTGTTAGATTGGAGGATGAAGACTAATATTTCAAGTCAAACCCACACCAGTTTTACTTACATCTGTCACAACCTAGAGCTTATTCTTAAATCGTGCGATTTCAGTTTTAACTAATGTCCAAAAATGTGATTAAGAACTATACAGGGTGGTATAAAAGGTGTGGAAAAAAAAATCTTTTTAATGGTGATGTATTGTGACCTTGAAATGGCCTTGAAATTGCTAGGTGAAGGTCATCTTTTAAATTTCAAATGGCAACCCTTCGATTTTTGACCGGATCGTGTAGACTAGGCCCCAGATCTTAATAATTAAAAAAAATAAGAAAAGCATTTTTATTGTTGTTTTTTAAAGGTTTTTTTTTAAATTCTTTTGTTCAAGAAAATTATTTTAAAGGTTCGACCCTACAACTTTTGTCTGAAACATTTTCACGAATCCGTGTCTACCGTCTTCCTTCCGAGATTTCCTGGTGTATCCATCTTTTTGCAACACCCTGTATACCTTCGACCACTACTTGCGAAATCTCATGAATTGCAAATATTTTATTGATACACCAACTTTAACGAACAGCGTCAATTACACAATTTAAGAATTTAAGCTGTGAACCTTGGGACACCTTGAACTAGTCTCGATCGCCCCACGACTAGCAACAAACTGTTTACAATTTTGCCGCGACAGCCGGCGGTCTTCGGGGCCTCACCAACAGGTCGCTGCACGCAACGTGCGAGACGTGCCTAGAATAACACTCGATCGATTCTGGAAAATGAACGGCGAAATCATCTCCATTGTCGAGTGCTTCAATAATGCACATTGCACACGCATCGATCTCGTCGCTGCGGGCATCACAACAGACGCGATGCTCAGGAATTGCTGACCTTTCGGGTCGACGAACCCGCTACGCAAAAAAAAACTTAACTGTGTCACGGGAGTGTGACATTTTGTAATTTCAAATTAATTGGCTGCGATTAAATTTGAATTAAAAAATGATTGGCTAGAGCACGTCAGCGCAGTTTGCAGTTATTGAAGCGTTGCGTTTATGCTGATGGGTATAATCAACTTATTTTCCAATCTATAATTTTATTATTAATGGGTCAATTAGTTATGCTGATATTTAATTAATTAAATATATAGTCTGGGCTCAATACGTTTTGTTATTGAATTTCATTATAATAAAATAATTAATACCATAAAATACAAAATAGCTAAGCGCATAATTCTAGTACAGGATACAAATTTCCGGAAATATTAATTTAAAAAAGTTACTAATATAAATAACTGTCAAATGTTTATATAGTAGTGCCGTCGAAAGCTAGCAGTGACTTTTTCGAACAAAGAATCGCGTTTTCTATGCTCGTTCGTGTGCTGAAGGTAAATGTAATATAATGAAATCAAATAAGAACCGTACGTCAAGAAACGTAATATGGATGGATGAGTCATTGTCAGCTTTCGACGGGCGAGTATACAATTGTATTCAGGTACATAATGGTCCGAGAAGAATAAAGCCGGTGTTTGAAAAAAAATAGCCTCTCTTGATGTAAAGTAATTGTCCTCATAAATTACGAGTACATTAAATAATTAATAATAGCATCGTTAGTGACGGAAATCCTGATCGCCAATGCAGAACGTAATTTAATGTGGTAAAGTTATGTTGGCAACCAAAGCACGGAGCGTTTAACAAAAATCGACGACAAAGTTGGCGTTGGCAATCTGAAGTCATGTCTGCACTAAGTACACACGCGTGCAATGTTGGCTGTCATCTTGACCTGTCAGATTTGACCCTAGTGCAGGCATGACTTGAGATTGCCAATGCCAACTTCGTCGTCGATTTTTGTTGAGCGCTGGATACACAGTTTGTGATTATTTTTGTTTTGAGCATTGAATTGGTCAGTTTCACTTCAAGATGAAGATTGTTTATGCGATATTCGTGAAACAGCAGACACTAAGAAGATACTGGGTCACGTCATCATTAAAAACGAGAGCTAAGTATAGCGGAAGTGATCATTTAAACGATAACGACGAAAAAATAATGGCGCTCGGCCCTGCAGGCCTCGCATCGTTATATTTTTTCTCGATCTGTTAGATGAGACGCTTACCGATCTAATGTCGTGATATACTATTATAATCCTTCAATATATTATTTAAATAATTCCGGTTTATATTTGATTCACCCTCGTATATTTAAAATATGAAACAGTGTTGCCTATATTGAAAAATTTGTTGTGCGTTTATGAATGAAACACACGCTATTGTTGATTAGCTATGCAAAACTTAGCTGATTAATAATTAAGACAAATAAAATTAAAAGTTGATCGTGTATGGAGAATGTGTAACGCTTAGATATTATTTTAATATAATTATTTTATTATTCGTCGTTTTTATCGTAAAATTCTTATATAATTTCTTGATTATTTTTGGCTCGTGATTTGTGATCGTATTTAGTACTTACACGTCGTGACGTTTGATTAACTACCGTGACTACTCTAAAGGTACTTTGCTATTGGTAATGTGTTAATTAACGCACACAAATAATGGACTAATATAAGAACGCACAGATTTATGGATTTGTTTTGTTTATTTAATTATATACACGCTGAAATTGTAACATACAGGGAAATAAAATACAGGTTGATGATTATGTAAACTGATTTATATAATTGTAATATACAGGGAAATAAAACACAGGTTGACGATTATGACATGAATTGATTTATTTTCTATATTTCGTTAAACTTATAATGAATTTGTAGATTCTCTTATTCATTAAATTAATATTTTGAAAATGGTTGTGACTACGAAGTTTATTTACGTAGGTTTATTATATATGCACGTGCTTCTCTAGTTTCTCAGCTAATTTATTACCATGCTCTTTCACTCCATTTAAGTACAGGAAAGTGATATGATCAAAAATAGAACTATTTAAAGATGTTGAAATATCCTCAATAACGCATGCATGATTACTAAAGGTATCTCGCGATCTTCCCGAATCACATGGTTGTGTCTGTGTCCACACTAATGTCACTATTGGAGTCCCATTGTCAACGTTGATTGAGGTCAATTAGTAATTCTACCCTTAACCACAGTAAGTGCCCATGTCACAAGTAGTCATAACAGTCAGACATTTTACAAGTTGTGTCAAATAACAGTTCCTGCTACCTCAATCGGAAATGTTTATATAATGTTATAATATATTATTGTTAGGAACATTGGAGGTTATTCATAACTTCTCTTGTGATTAGACAAAGCTTCATTTTCTCGTTTATCATTCTCTCTGGTTATACGGGGTTTTAATAGTTCCACTTATTTCTTGTTTGCGATCTTTAACCACGTATTGTCATTATGTTTTCAAATTATTAACATTTAATCCATCTAATCTATTTATACGATTATAAATTGCTCTGCCCAATAATATGTACGTTATGTGCTTATTTTATGATTTAAAATAAAGAAACCATATCTTTATGAATTATGTTGATTTGAATATGACGGTGTATGTCGGAGGGCAACACTGAATGCCTTGATTAGTTATTATAGTTATGGTGAATACGGCCACGTTAATTTGCGATCGCGGGCGCGGTGTATAATGAGTTTATAGGTTTAAATGCCTATGATGCTGACAACGATTTGATTCTAGTGCGGGTAGTGATTTCACAATAACACGTGTGTGAACGAAGTGCGCTTGTAGGGCGTCAATTACACCTGAGATTGCTTCCTCTAGTGATTCGTAGAGACGAATGGCCTTCGAGGCGCCTTTGTTTACTTCCGGAATAGGTAATCGGTGTTTGGTTTTTCTAGATAACTTGTGGTTGGTTGAATACACTATCTTCCGTCAATTTGAATCTAGTGCGGGAATTTAATTTCACAATAACAGGTGTGTGAACGAAGTGCGCCTGTAGGGCGTCAATTACACCTGAGATTGCTTCCTCCAGTGATTCGTAAACACGAAGGGCGTTCGAGGCGCCTTTGTTTACTTATAGGAAAAGGTAATTGTTGTTTGGTATTTATAGGTAACTTGGGGTTGATTGAAAGGAATAAGCACTCCCGTGAATTTATAATGAGACTGGTTTAACAACTAGGTACTAGGTAATAGGTAATAATAACATTTTAAGTTACTCTGTACCTAGAATTGTACGGTTTTCGGTTTATTCAAATTTAAATTATACGTTGCGCCTTTGCAACGTTATACAATCGTTAATTTTAATATAAGCTGACGTGAATTTATACTCTCCAACCGCGAATGTCGTGTGCGTTGCCCGTGGCCGACGCGACTTTCTTACTGACCCCGCTCGTCTGTGGCTTACGTTTAAATAGGTTTTTTTTTCAGTTTTATATCTCCACTCCTCTCACATATCTACTGCTAAATATTCGCCCCATCTCTTAGTTATCATGGTGGTTATTAATCTTTAGTGTGCGTGTGGTATTGATGCATTTTTAGCGCAGAGTTTTACACTTAACTTAAAAAGTTGCCATTCGAGGTGATTTTCACGTGCCTGGCGCTTGCTTGTTTCTAAGGGCTGCTGATACCCAAATTGTTTATGGTCAAGTATGCAGATCTGGCTAACCACTAAACAGTTGTATTAGTCGCTATTACTTTGTTATTAAAAGGATCATTTAAATAAGTAATAACATCATTGAGTGGAGGGCGCCATCTTACAGGTACTATATTTGAAGAATTTCAAAATGACGTCGTGCACTTAGAAATATTATAGCACCTTGTAAATCATTTCCCAATATGCCACAAAATACATTAAAGCCGAACCGCACTTGCATTTGCCATGGAATCACTATGTGTGGATTATCCGGAGCCCAAGAGTGTTCGTTATGATGATTAAATAATCCATAATTAGAAAAGTAGGATGCATCTTTCCATAAAATTGTATTTATAAAATCACCATTTTACATTTTACAATTTTACGGAATCTCTGTGTGGAATATCCGGAGCCCAATAGTGTTCGTTATGATGATTAAATAATCCACAATTAGATAAGTAGGATGCATCTATCCTTAAAATTGTATTTATAAAATCATCATTTTACGTAATTTTGTTGATTAACCTTCTGCAAAATGTTAACCTACGGATGTTATCATTTGCTTGTAAAGTATGAGAAATATGCAATTTATAAGGGTAAAACTTGTGCTTTTCTAAAATTGTTGATCCTCTAGATTTAGATACGTTAACTTGATTTTCTACTTGCCGAGTTGAAATGTTCAGATTGGCGAACATTTAACGCTGTCAATTGTTTTTGGCCAATAACTGTCAAAATTTTGAGCATTTTTTATAATTAATTGTTATTTTACTACTTCGTTGTATTACTTTTTTTTTAAATTTTTTACATTTGTTTTAATAATAATTAAAAAAATAAAAATAAAAATTGGAATAATTAATATTTCCCATATTTTTCATTTTGACATCGTTGAAAAAAGGAAAAGAAAGTCTACTTAGACGTATAAAAATCAAATACGGCGGCCATTTAAAATAAGAAAGTTGGTATTAATATCTCGGAAACCGTCATCTTCACTTTTGTTTTGACTTGATTCACAAGTTTGTGCGATCGAACCAAGTAACTTTCATTTAATTTTTTTCCTGCATCTTTAATAATTATGAATATATCGGATTTTTTAGAAAACCGCGATTATTAGTTTTTTTAAAATAACTTCTAAACTGCTCCAACTTTTGAAAGTTTTTCATCATAATCTAAAGCAGCATATAAAACTGCACAATATTGCTCATTAACCATATATCTAGCTTTACGAATAAGAAATATACCCATGCAATCCCACTCTATTTAGGACACCCTGTATGTGAGTAACTTTTGTATACCTGAACGCTAATGCCAATAGATGGCGATTCGCTCAGCCTAATAAAAACAAAATTGTATACATGAAAACTTCATTGAGTTTTGTTTTAGCCAACTCATCGGAACTTATAAAAAATAGCCCTTGCTACAAAGTTAATATTGCCTCTTGAAATTTCTTAGGTACTATTATTAGCGAATTGTAGTAAGATTAAACTTTGTCAATTTAATTTGTAGGTGGATATTGTACAGTATCGAACCGGTGAATGGTTGATTTCCCCTGAAGGCATATTCGAATTTGTATTAAATGAACTTAAAAAAGTCAGAAATTACTTTTTAATCATTAAATACTTTAATACTAAGCTACTAAATATATATTTCGTTTGAGGTTTTGTTATTTATTTTAGTTGATTTAATTCAATGTTGTATGAGTTTTAATTAATTTTGTTATATTTTTGTGCTTGGGTGACATAACTTAAAACAAATAATTTTATCGATTTAATATTTTTTTGTGAAAATCCGAAAATAGGTTTTATGAAATAAAAAGCAGGTTTTGTGTAAACCCTAATTTGGATGCGTGGCGTTGTGAAACATCTCCAGCCTGGAGTGCCTGGCGTGGGAAACAGTTTAGTCGAATTTAATTTTGGCGAGCATACCACAATAATCAATAACCCTAGTAGAGTGAGGTACGTGTAGAATCATGTTTCTTCTGTTTACATGGAATAAGCCAAATTAGCCTTTTATGTGTTTACAGCTCTGCCACAGTCAACATAAACGTTAATAATTTCTATCTAATTATATATGTTATATATTTCTAATTGCATATTCCATTGTTTAGTCCATTGAACATTTACAATCTACACGAATTTTCACATTTAGAAATGTTGAAAACACAAACCTCTAATATCACATAAGTACCAAATAAAAGTACATTCCGTACTTTCTCTCGTAATCATACAATATGAGTACATACATATCACAGATGGTGATAGGCCAAAAAAAAAAACCATTTGGCCTTCGAACGGTTTCGATGTATGCACACGAGGAAACGTCTACTAAATGATACATAAATCTACCGATGGAATTGATTTGAGTTATACACGCATTAGTGTCGAAGGCCGCGAGCACGCCCAAGCCGAACCGTTCGATCAAAAGACACTCTTTGTTCCCTCGTTTCAATATTGTACTCTAAAACCATACAATGGATATAGGGAAATATCGAAGGAAGACCTTAAACCGTTAGCACAAACGATACATTAAATATTAATACTAATAACATGGTTAAAGTTATATATCTCGGTACGTAGTAATCACCTTAAAATCACAAAGGATGTCGATAAACGAAAACGCGCCAACTAATCAATAAAAAGCGCTCCCTTTGTTACCCAATCCAAACGATACGTCACGTTTCATGTGTACATGACTAGAACAAAAAGAAAAAGCATCGTTTGGCATTGACAGTGTTGCATGTTATTATCAGTAATGTGTAATTAAACAGTGTGAATTGTGCTCGTCCACTTAAATCCCGCCCGGCTTGGTAACAAGTGGAATTTTCTGAGAGTTGGAGCGACGAATGCCCCTGCGTTTTGGCAGACCGTGGAAAATTGTTGTGTAAGAATTTGCCCTTCTTTTGCACGTCTCCAAAATAGCGCTTTGCGTCACGTGAAACGTGCGCGCGCCCACAGGGCCTGGCACCCGCGAAAACAGGAACGTCCTGTGACATTTGCAATCAAAATAAAATGCTGAAGTTTTCGGAAGGATGCCCAATCACATATGAAAATCAAAAATAATGTTGGAGGAGGAATAAAAACCGGTGGGCGATAGCCGAGCGCTTTTTTCCCCAACAGCACCAACAGGTGGTAACTGATCTATTTATAGCGATGAACAGACTGCTTGTCTTATGATACCGCTGCATTGTAATTATGTGCGATTATCACTGACCGGCTGGAAATTCGCAATTTGTGGAATACTGACGATTTCATTATTACACTACACAGGGTGTCACAGTTATCGTGCACAACATGGGCATCTCGTAAACGGTAAGAGATAGAAAGTTTGTTAAAATAGTCACTTGCGCTAAAGACTGCTGGCTTATCTATTACTGTAAATAGATTCAGAAGCCAGCAATTCACTAGATTCTGACTAGGTTTTGCAAAAATATGGCCGAAGTGTTATGTGGAAGTCAAGCAAGTGTTTTAAAATTACGTTATTAACTCTCAGTCTAGTGTCTTCATTGTCATTCATATAGAATTTATTTCTGTCGAAAATTAATGCACCGCGGGGAAACAATAAAAATTATCCATAGAATTGTAAATTCCTTGAAAACATGCAATGTTATCTCTTGTATTTAGCCTCTTGTTTATTGCGTATCTGTCATATACGGAAGACTCATTAACCATGACGAATTTGTTGAAATTTCAATGAAATTTTCTCCTAAATTGGGGCCGTATCATGAAAAATAAGCCATTGAAAAGTACAACATTAAGTTTTTCTACTCATACATGTGAAAACATCAAATTTCCCACTAGAATTAATCTATACAAGGTGTCCTAAATAGAGTGGGATTGCATGGGTATCTTTCTTATTCTTAAAGCTAGAGATCTGGTTAAATGGGCAATATTGTGCAGTTTTATATGCTGGTTCAGATTATGATGAAAAAGTCGGATCGGTTTAGAAGTTATTCTAAAAAACTAAAAATCGCGATTTTCTAAAAACTCGATATATTCATAATTATTAAAGATGCGGAAAAATGTTTAAAATCAAAGTTACTTGGTTCGATTGCACAAACTTAAGAATCAAGTCAAAACAAAAGTGAAGATGGCGGTATCCGAGATATTAATATCAACTTTCCTATTTTAAATACCCGCCATATTTGGTTTTTATACGTCTAACTAGACTTTATTTTCTTCTTTTCAACGATGTATAACAACCTATGTCAAAATGAAAAATGTGGGAAATATTAATTATTCCAATTTTAATCTTTTTAAATATTTTTAAAACAAATCTAAAAAATTAAAATAACGCAATACAACTAAGTACTAAAATAACAATACATTATAAAAATGGTCAGAATTCTGACAGTTATTGGCCAAAAACAATTGACAACGTGAAATGTTCGCTAATCCGAAGAATTCAACTCGGCAAATAGAAAATCAAGTTGACGTATATAAATCTAGAGCACCAACAATTTTAAAAAGCACAAGTTTTACCCTTATAAATTGCATATTTCTCATACTTTACAAGCAAATGGTAACATCCGTAGATTAACATTTTGCAGCAGGTTAATCAACAAAATTACGTAAAATGGTGATTTTATAAAAATTCAAATTTATGGATAGATGCATCCTACTTTTCTAATTGTGGATTATTTAATCATCATAACGAACACTATTGGGCTCAGGACAATCCACACATAGTGATTCCATGGCAAATCCAAGTGCGATTGGTTTGGCTTTAATGTATTTTGTGGCATCTCATTTGGAAAGTCTTCAAACAACCTTATAAGATTTATTGGATGATTTACATTTGGTAAATCAAAATATTCAAATATAGTACAAGTAATATGGCGCCCCTCCACTCATTGCTAGATATGTTATTACTTATTTAAATGGCCCTTTTAATAACGAAGTAATAGCGACTAATACAACAGTTCAGTGGTTAGCTAGGTCTGCATACTTGGCGCCTCTTGACTTTTATTTTGTAGGGTACTTTAAAAAACAAAATTTTTTGAAGTAACTTCAAGTATAATAATGTAGATGAACTTCGTGAAGCAATGAGAGAGGCAATAAAAGGCGTTATTCGCAACACATTGCGAAGTAACAGGCAATATTCTAAAACGCTGTCAATTGTGTTTAGCTTATTTTTGGCCATTTAGCCAATAACAGTCAGCATTTTGTGCATTTTTTATAATTTATTGTTATTTTACTACTTAGTTGTATTACGTTTTTTTATTTGTTTTACATTTGTTTTAAAAATAATTTATAGAATAAAAATAAAAATTGGAACAATTGATATATCCCATATTTTTTATTTTGGCAAAGGTTGGTATACATCGTTGAAAAGAGAAAAAAAAGTCGATTTAGCCGTGTAAAAATCAAATATGGCGGCCATTTAAAATAAGAAAGTCTCTATTTATATCTCGGAAACCACCATCTTGACTTTTGTTTTGACTTGATTCTTAAGTTTGTGCTATCGAACCAAGTAACTTTTATTTTAAACTTATTTCCGCGTTATTTTTAATAATTATGGAAATATCGTAGTTTTTAGAAAATGGCAATTTTTAGTTTTTCAGAATAATTTCGAAACTGCTCGGACTTAATCTGAAGCAGTATACAAAACTGCATGTCATTGCCCATGTAACCAGATCTCCAGCTTTCAAAATAACAAAGATACCCATGCAATCCTACTCTATTTAGGACACACTGTATAGAATTGTCTATACAGTGTGTCCTAAATAGAGTACGATTAGTCGCCTTTATTTTGTTATTAAAACAGCCATTTAAATAAGTAATAACGTATCTACCATTGTGCGCAGGAGCGCCATCTTACAGGCACCATATTTGAATATTTTGTAAACCATCCAATAAATCTTTTAAGGTTGTCTGAAGAATTTACAAATAGCGTTGTGAAGTCCACCAATAAACTTTTTAGTTTCAGCAAAGTTTATTGGTTAGCTAATAAATCACCCTGTATGTTATAAAATGTAAAATAATCCCAGATATTCCATAAATTTAACGTAAAAAATGTAACGTTCCATGAAATATTAGGACAAAGTAAATGATTCCCAAAATGCCACAAAAAACATTAAAGCCGAACCGCACTTAGTTTCGCCGTGGAATCACCGGCGATAGTAAACTGCAGCGGAGGTCAAGGGTTTGTTTTATAATCCGCCCATGTAAACTGAAGCGGATAATCAAGGGTTTTATAATCCGTGCATGTAAAGTGCAGCGGATGGTTAAGGGTTTTATAATCCTTGCATGTGAAGTGCAGCGAGCGGTCAAAACTCAAAAGATGTAAGCTAGATTCAAGCACTGCCATTTTGCGATTTGCGAAATTTGTTCGGATTCCTTTGTGAATGGATAGGTTATGTTAGGTTAGGTTGGGTAATTGGGTAATCCATAATCTGTTTTGGCGGCAGAGTAACATTTTGACCTAATTTGACGATCGCTGCACATTACAGTATTTATTTATAATCCTTATTACCTAAGCAATTAAGGATTACAAACCGCCGCACTTTACCGGAATCACTATATGTGGATTGTTTAGACCCCAATAGTGTTCGTTATGATGATTAAAAGATAATCCACAATTAGAAAAGTAGGATTCACCAGTCCATAAAATTGTATTTTTATAATCTGCTGGCTGTTTAGGCACGCGTTTCTGTACGATAATATCGGCCGAACGCACGCGAAATTTTGTTTTTCAAAGTTGGAACGCACTGCGACTCATTCGTCGCAGTCATTAGTCATATGTTTGACAAGTTCTTTGTTGATGTTGATGTTGATGATACATGTAAATGTTAGAGTGAAATTTGCTGTATTTAATTTGGTAATCGTTGAAAAGAGGGAAAAAAGTCTATTTAGACGTATAAAAATCAAATACGGCGGCCATTTAAAATAAGAAAGTTGGTAGTAATATCTCGGAAACCGCCATTGTGACTATATTATTAAGTTTGCGCGATCCAACCAAGTAACTATCATTTTTTAATCTTTTTTACGCATTTTTAATAATTACGGAATTATTGGATTTATTGGAAAATCGCGATTTTTAGTTTTTGTACAATAATTTCTAAAGTGCTCGGACTTTTGAAAAAATTTCTGATCCAGCATACAAAACTGCACAACATTGCCTATTTAACCAGATCTCTAGCTTTAAGAATAAGAAATATATCCATGCAATCCTACTCTATTTAGAACACCCTGTATAATAAAGATGAAATTCTATGTAAAAACAATTAATATGTTTTGCATTGTGACAATACAATAAAAAAATATGGATTAAATCCACACTGTAACAGTGTCATTGAAGCAGTAAACTCAGCTTCCGAAAAAAATATTTAATATCAATTTTACACCCACGTTAAGGTAAGTTCATGCACTAGCGATTTGCGATTTGCGAAAAGCGATCCCTCAAAATCTTGCGATTGTGTTTCCAGCTAGTTCATGCAGCAGCGATTTTACTTGCAGAAATTGGTAACTTGTTTCGTAAATAATAGCTTATTTTGTAGAAGTTGTTAGAGAAATAGGCCATTCCGAACTCGTTTCAATCACGTTTCAATCAACTTATAGCCTAGTTCACTAGTGTTTATGATGAAAAAGACGAAGTTCAAAAAGCCTCAATAATGCTTTTCCTGTGGATAGCCACGTCAATATGGTATATCGTCGGTTTGGCTGTTTTTGGTTGTTTTATTTTGATGGTTTACTAAATTGTAACAAATCTCAGGTTCAATAGAGGTGTAGTAAAGGGTCCTGTAGCCGAACTTCCAAATTCTTAACTCATTAAATCACTGATTAGGAAAGGTAACAGCAGAATATAAAACTTTAATTACAGTTTCTCACATTTTATAGTTTTTGACTAAGTGATTTCACTTGTAAGCCGACGATATGTAGGTAATAACTGAGCGGACGTACTTAGGCTAATGATGATGATGCACTACCTGTGTTAAGGCACAAAATTTTATATAATTTGGATTGAAACGGTCGATATTTTCTATTTTGCGACATTTTCTAAATGTTACGGCTTCATCCAAAATCGTTTTTAAATACTCGTATTTAGGTTTTTTTTGTTATTTGTAGTTTCAATGTCTATCCAAAAAACTATGACTCTTAGTGGCTCTTGTTGGTAATATACAAGGTGTCCCACAACTTCGAGGCATAAATCTAGGAGCATGCTAAGAAAGGCAAAATGAAATGAAAATGTACATAATTTTTTTTTAATCTTATACCATTTTTCGGTGAATTAGCTTTGTTGTCATAAAAAAAATGTATACTTCTTGAACTTCGAAAAAAGAAGCGTTTCTGAGATATTCGAGATTAAACTAGGCAGAATACATAAAATAATCTAAAAAAAAAACAACTCTAATAATAATGTAGTGTGCTTAGAAACTTCCCGTAATTGTTTAATAATATTAATTGATATTAGAAAAAAACTGTTTAGTTTTACTCTGTTGAGAATTTTGAGTGTTATTCTATAAAATGTAAAAATCTGTTGTTGAATAACTATGGAAAATAACACGAACAGTGAATATACGGATATGCCTTTGATTCTGGGCGATTACTGCAGCCGCAAGAAGACTGTACACAGAACGATTAAAGATGTGTTCTGCCTAGATAACCTCGAATATCTCAGAAAAGCTTCATTTTTTCGAAGTTCTAGATGTATACCTTTGTTATGACAATAAAGCTAATTCACTAAAACATGGTACATGATTTAAAAAAATCCTAACCTCAAAGTTTTTATGTAGCAATAACCATAGAAGAACCCCTGTTTCTACGGCACTGTGTTTACTCAGATGATTGTAATTATTTGTGAATATATGCATTGCTAGTGGGTGACTCGTCGCAAAATATCAGATTTCCAAGTCTACTCTAGTAGAAATGTTAATAAGAAAATTGATTTGCTAAGTAACACTTTAAGGTCCTATATTTTGGAAACAAGAGCGATTAGAAAAAAAATACATTTTCGTTTAATTTTGCCTTTCTTAGCGTGCTCCTAAATTAATGCCACGTAGTTGTGGGACATCTTGTATATTTGCAGGAAACGTGTTACCAGTCCCTTCATCTGTCCTACCTTCAATTTAGCACCATCTGTATAAATATCAATAAAATTATTCGAAGCTCACATTTATTTCAAGGAACATCAATTAACTTTCATAGATGTTACTGCCGCTGTGCATGTTACGAACACTTTGCATCAGTTCGTAAAATCGGATCGAATACGGACGGAGTAATACGTTTTTAATTGCAATTAATTAGTTGCGTGGGCGATGAGTTGCCCATGAACTTTGCTATTAAATCCACCAGGGTTTTCAGCAAAAATCGGCTAATCCCGGCCACCAGCTACTTTCTAAAACGCGATTTTCCTCAATTTCTCGACGACCTCCATTTCAGCTGCGTTTCAATTGTGCATGGATAGAGAGCATCGAGCTCGTGAATTGGAAGATATAATAATGTTAGCTAAATTAGCAACATAATTATGTGCCCCATTGGAAGCGGCTCGCTGTTTTGCCAGCAGACAAAGACGACGCTCTGTTGCACGGACGACTTTTTGCGGAGATTTATGTTACACATTCGCACAAAAGATGGTCGTGCTTAGCGGTCGCAGTGCGGTGTACCGTCACCATGAGAAAAATTATAATTGAATCTGAAGAACTGGAGACCGTTGTTACAACTGCATATAAGCAAAGGCTACTTACATGGCGAGATCAAGAATTTCGCGGAATGAAGAGGCCGGAGGTTTATTAAGTTGTACGTATACTTCGCGCAACGATAGTTTGTTTTTATTACATTGACTTGCAATAAAAATTATAAGGGTGGGATTATTAAACCACTTCAAGTTAGGTATCATAAAAGTCCAGGTATCTAGTCCAGGCTTTGGCTTGAATGTTGATGCACCAAAGAGTTGCCAAGGATAAAGGGCCCGTTGATACCTGCACTTTTATGATACCCAACTTGAAGTGGTTTAACAATCCCACCCTTATAATATTTATTGCAAGTCAATGTCATAAAAACAAACTATCGTCGCGCGAAGTATACATGGTAGTATTTTTCCTATTCAATATATCGTCGGCGTCATATGAAAATTACGTAAGTCAAAAAAAAGTAAATTTGACAGGAGTCGAACAAAAACTTTTCAAAACGAAAATATTGTTGCTGCATAGAACGTTTTTTTAAAATTAAGTTTGTTTAGATTTAGACTTTAGACTAAATAAAGCAGTCATAAAAAATATTCTAATTTAATTTAAGCAAAATAAATGGACGCAAAATTCACATTTAAAATCATCATTAATTTTTCACTTGCGCGATTTACAACAATAATTTAACAAGGTGGTCTAATTTTTTCCGACAAAATTTGTCATTTCAGACATGGGTAGCTTTGGCAACGACAATTGGCAATTTTCCAAAAGCAAAAGCTATGAATGTCTTAAATGACAAATTTTGCAGGAAAAAATTAGACGACGAATTAAATTCGGCTTTACAATCCATCAAGCAATTTTTTATCACAGTACGTGCATGTAGTTGATATTAAATTAGTCAAATTTGACATTTCTTGACATTTCATTTTGACATACATTTTTTCAGTACAAACTAATTTCATTGGTCCAAATTTGAAAAATTCTGTAATTTGACTGGTTAAAATTTTTCGAGTTGGTTGTCACTTCAATATTTCCAAAAAAAGACAACCATAAATTAATTACAGTTTTTTTAATATTTATTTACAAACAAAACCAAAACACAGAACACAGAAATATTATATGTAAATAGGTATGAACACGAAATACAATAATATCAATACTTAAAACTAAAATACACAAAATGTTACTCATGTTCAAGCTATCATAAAAACTATGATAATCCTGTTCTATCCCTTTTAACGATTCAAGTTTTCTCGCTTCACTTTCTTAATTTTATTTTCTTTAATTTTTCACGATACAGCCGTGGTAAATTTTCCATAGGTATCATTGACTATATTTTATTGAATATGACCGGCAAAAGTTGAAATTGATGAGAGTGTCGAAGTTTGTATTCAATGGATCCTACAGTATTGTATTTGAGCGCCCTTATATTCTGAACGGTAGGATGGCCAACTTTATGCCCAGGACGAATAGAATTTACAAAATTTATTCCAGAAAAATTCCGAAAGTAATCATGATGCAAGTATTGCACTTCATAAGGCCTTGGCTGTTTTCTAGCAGTTTTTGCACAATAATAGTATATTGTTTTATTAGGAGTAGAAGTGACACTTTTTGTGGCGAGTCTGTAGGTATTGGCTGCCGAGCGGAGCGAGGCAGGCAACTACAGACGAGCCACAAAAAGTTACTTCTACTCCGAATAAAACATGTAATTTTTTCTTCAAACGTCGAAAATAGTTAAAAAGATAATGGAATTAATATTTTTAATTGTCCGAATACGTATAGTTTTAATTCCCAAAGAAGCATGCTATGCAGAGCGTTGCTATGGTTTTGTTTAATTCATTATTTGACATTAAAGTGTATAAAATGGACGAAGACATGTTTCAATGTACACCGCCAGATATTTTAGAATCGGCAAGGGCTGCAACAGAGAAATTATTGCCCACTAAGTCCAGTACCATCTATGAAGTGGCCTACAAAAAATTTATTAAGTGGTGCGCCGAGAAAAATGTAAGCAATTATAGTGAAAATGTTTTACTCGCATATTTTTCGGAAATGGCTAAGAAGAAAGTAAAAAGTTCCACTATGTGGTCTCAGTATTCCATGGTAAAATCGTTATTAAATATTAGAAATGGTGTAGATATTACCAAATATTTAAAACTACGTGCATATTTAAAAAAACAAAATGAGGGTTATACACCCAAAAAGGCAAGAGTGCTGACAAAGGAACAGTTCGACAAGTTCTTATCCGATGCTCCTAACGAGAAATACTTGGCGACAAAGGTGAGTTCTTAGAATAATAAACAAATACAAAATTAAACCCTAAATCGTATTTTCAGATTATTTTGATATTTGGCATATCAGGGGCATGCCGTTGCGATGTACTCGTAAAAATGAACACGACAGATATTCAAGACTTGGGATCTTTGCTACACGTAAAAATACCAGATAGTAAGACATCAAAAGTAGAAAATATCTGTGGTAGCAGCAAAATGGTTGGCGACAGCGGTGCTGTAAGTGCTGCTGTTGCTGCCAGCGCAATCAGTTTTCAAGGGGCTAAAATATCAAATTGTACCTTTAATTTACATTTTAACAATAAATAAATTTGTGTTTTGTTTGAATTTTTTGTTTTGTTCATCATGTATGCGCACCATATGTATGTGCAATATTAAACCCGCCCTCGTAGGGCGTTCTTATTACAAATTATCCAATCATGTTGTCAAATTTACTTTTACTGCCTAGTCAAAAAGTGAAACTTTTACTGACTAGGAGACGAAGTAAAACTTTAAGATTGTGAATCGAGTCACTAAAGGTGTCACTTTTATGACGTTTGAAGAAAAACATAATTTGCTGGCACGTATATTACTCATCCTGAAAATTTTCTTTCGATGGTTGAGTGCATTGAATCGCACTCCATTTGCGTATGCCCGTTTTCCAAATATTTCTGTACAATGCAAATCTTATTTTCGATTGAAACATTCAAAAGGGCATTTGACAAAGTTGAGTTGCGATTTTATGCACCGCAATTACAAATAATGGAAGCAAATCAGGACTTTAGCTTTCCTTCCATCTCGTGCCACAGAAAACAGTACCCGTCCTTTGAATGTAGGTCAAAAATTGTAAAATTATGGACGATCAATTTCGTTTTATAATACAGTGTGATTCATTGGGAAATGCGCATACAGTAATGGTAGATGCGGCACACCGAGGTGATTCTAAATAAACTATATTTTATGGGTCTATCGTTCTATCGTTATAACCAATATACAGGGTGATTCATTAATATTGCACTTTTTTTCAATTAATCATAACGTTCTTTGTCCACTGTAGTGATGATTAACATAATAAACGAAAATCTTATTCTATGTCCGTCCCTAAAAAAATTAATAAGTTGGTTTTGACGCGAATCAACACCCTGTATATCAATATTTTAAAATTTTGATTGCATATTTGGAAAGTGCAGAAAAAAATAAGCAACACTGAATGTATTTGGTACTTCCGCATACAACTTTGTTATTTATTAACTTGAGTCAAATCTAGATGTTTCGATAACAAGGTGGTAGAAAATTAAAAATAAATAAATTTCCCTTCCTAAATGATCATTTTCCAGCTTTATTGAATAAAATCATCCACTATTTTACATTCTCTTAATTTCTGGATCCTAACCTTAATGTAAAACGAGAGGACAGGTCCGTATTTGGGACAAAATATTATTATCAATCACTAACTTTTAAACACCCTGTATGTGTAAAAAAATGATTGTAACATTTGTTCATTGCGCTACATTTAAAAAAATAAAAAATAAAATGAAAAAAAAATGCCCATTCCGAGAAAAGCATAACTTTATTTTAAATATCAATAACGTTGCTAAAAATCTACATTTTAAAGGTTAAACATAACAGAAATTAAAAAAAAAAAATAGAATTTTCTTTATCCGCGTCTAATTATTTTTTCAGCCAGAGCATGATCATTTCTCGACTCTATAGGCCCATAAAATATAGTTTATTTAGAATCACCACGATGTGCCGCATCTACCATTAGTGTTGCTCATTTCCCAATGAATCACCCTGTATAACGCAGATACATTAGATTGGGGAGATAACAAAACTGATTGCAAATCCATTGTGAAAACTTTGTTTGGTGACTCTTTGTCGTGTTCCTTTTCATCTCGAGCTTAATTTGTTTTATGATGTGCATCTTATAAATTTCTTCTCAAATATTGTTTGTTCCGTATCCCACGCAATGTCGCATTTGTCCTTTTTAGGGGTGTCCCTTTTTACCCCTTTTTACCTTTTTACAATCATTTCGTCAAAAATATACTTAAACATTGTCAAACTGACTGCTGTAATTTCCTTTTCTTTACAGCACGAATCTTTGTAGAGTGTAAAGAGCTCAGGTTCAGTTTGCGTCGCATTTGTCCTTTTTAGGGGTAAAAAGGGACAAATTCATTTCGTCAAAAATATACTTAAACATTGTCAAACTGACTGCTGTAATTTCCTTTTCTTTACAGCACAAATCTTTGTAGAGTGTAAAGAGCTCGGGTTCAGTTTGCGTCGCATTTGTCCTTTTTAGGGGTAAAAAGGGACAAATTCATTTCGTTAAAAATATACTTAAACATTGTCAAACTGACTGCTGTAATTTCCTTTTCTTTACAGCACGAATCTTTGTAGAGTGTAAAGAGCTCAGGTTCAGTTTTCCTTTTCCAACGTGCTTCCAAATGGAGTTTAGAAGATGATTTTCGGCAATAGTGGGACTCTTAACTTCGGCAAGCTGTGAAGAAATTCTGTAACTGTAGGGTTTCTTTCAATATTCCTTAACGTCCCTTCGTCTACATTTTGCCTTTTAGTCTCTACATTTGCAGTAGAGACCTTCTTAGTTTCTGGCGAATTTAAACCTTGGTGAAGCCAATCTGTAACTGTCCTCATAGATACACCCAAGGTGTCGCAAAACAGAAAACAAGTTTTGCACACCCTGATTCTCTCATTTTTCGTATCCATGAAGAATGTATAAGATACTGTCCTGCGGCTTTTACCCTCAAATTTTCTGTTTGTTCGCCCTTATAATATCTGATGCTGTTGTTCTTCCTATAACATAAACTTTTTTTCCTTCCAAGAAAATTTCCAGAATTTTTGAAAAGTCTTTCTACCTTATTTATTTAATAGCATTCAATAGACGTCTTCGTATTAGATTTTTTTTCTGCTTTTAGCCTCAAATTTTCTGTTTGTCGCCCTTATATCTGATGCTATTGTTCTTCCCATAACATAAACTTTTTTTTCCTTCAAGAGAATTTCCAGAATTTTTGAAAAGTCTTTCTACCTTATTTTTAATAGCATTCATAGACGTCTCCGTTTTAGATTTTCTTTCTGCACATGAACATCGAACCTTCATGGCTTTTTTTCTTCCTTCGGAGAGTAAACTTGTTATCATTTCTTCCCATGTACGACCCACCTTGTTCCCGTTCCTTTTCGTTACTATTATAGTCCCAAACTCCACTGGCACTCAATCTGTTTTTCATTCGCTTGCGTTTTTTATTTCCTACATCAAAATTGTCTTCTTCTTCCACGGTGGTTTCTATCTCATCGGGCATTTTGTTCTTGTTTTTTGGAGCAACATCCTCTTCTTCCTCTGCGCCACATTCATTTGCAAGCCAATCTTTATCTAAAACATTTAGGACTTCTTCTTCTGGGCTGTTTTGACCCAATCTTCATCTGAGACATTCTCATTTTGGGCTTCTTTATCAAAGACGGCACTTAAGTTTGCGCTAGAATTATCATTGACTCTATAATCATTTTCTAAAGTAACATCTTCCCTGACAATATCTTGGTAATTGGTTTCTTCTTCTTCAATAATAGTTATTAATAGTTATGTTATTTAGGCAATCTACATCTATTAAAGTCCCTAATTCTTTGGTGTTGTTAAGCTCTATAATCAGTGTCGCAAAATCTTCATTGCATATTAAGTTGGGATCAATATTTTCTTTAAGGACCTCATCGGCCTGAAGACACTTCTGCTGTAAATTTTCTATTGCAATACAGAGCTCGGTTTTTTGGAATTGTTTGCTTACATCAAGTTTCGGATGGTTTTGGGGATGTGCTTGAGCGATAGAATCATTGTCTTCATTTCTGATTCTTACTCTGCTCAATATTTTAAAACCTTACATTCTCCATTCCATTCTAAAAATAAAAATAGGGTTAATGGTATTAAGGGCAGGAAAAAAAATGTTTAAATAAAAATTCAAAATGCTCTTAGCCATTTATTTTGAAACGAAATGAGCGAAACTCCATTCGAGTTTAATATGAAAAATGCCTAAAATCCTGCTAAATTTTACGAGACTTTTAATACTAACCATAAATAATAACTAAATCTTATCTAAATATTATTTAGACCTTAACCTTAACCTTAACCTTAACCTTAAACTGCGACAAAGAATGGTAAAAATGCTACGTGTGGTCTATTCTGCTGTATGGCGTGGAGGCGTGGACTCTCAAGATAGGCACTATGAACCGCTTAGAAGCATTTGAGATGTGGCTGCATAGAAGGATGCTCCGAATTTCATGGGTACACAAAGTGACAAACAATGAAGTGCTACGAAGAGCAAATGTGCATCGTGAGCTACTCTCTAACATCAAATGCAGAAAAACCAGCTACCTTGGACATGTCTTGAGGGGGCAGAAGTATAACCTACTCCATCTCATATTGAAGGGGAAAATTGAGTGCCGACGTGGTATCGGCAGAAAACAAATGTCCTGGCTAAGGAACATCCGTGAATGGACTGGGATCCAAAGCGCGGAACAACTATTTAGGCTGGCGGAGGACCGGCACGCATTCGCCAAAGTGATCGCCAACGTCAGGGAGACCGGACACGGCACTTGAAAGAAGAAATATTATTTGCACTTTATCTACTTACCGGAGGTAATTGACAACAAGGTTATAGGAATAATTTCAAATAAAAACTACTTTACAAAAGAATAACCCAAAAAAATTGTAGAACCATGTAAAAGATTCAATGAGGGATGGACTTTTGCAGATTTCAGACTGCTCTTGACAACTCGAACTTGCGCACTTTTCACTTTATGATTTTGTGGTGTCATCTAACAATTTATCGCCGTACTGTCACCCTCGGATTATAGAACTTGTAATGCTTAACAAGATGGCGATAAAAACCTAATTTCTGTCAAAAGTGGACTTACGCAATTTTAATATGACGCCGACGATATTCTCCCTTAACAGTATAGTGTTTTTACTTGAAATTGAAAATCTACCTATGAAGGGTGTTTATTACGGTCTATTGTGCGAACGGAATTTTGTGACGGGTAATGGGAAGAGAACAGAGTCCAGAGCCTCTTCGCAGCACGCCATACAATGAAGAACCCTTGACCGTAATAAACCGTCATTGCCGGTACATTTTCAATTTAAAGCGAAAACACTATACATTTTTCAATTGTTTGAATACATTTGTTTATACCTTCATAAAAAATGTTTGTCTCTAGAGTCAAAATATGCTGAAATTTGAGTTTGGACCTCCAAATTTCTTTCTCCGAAGTAATTTTTTTCTCATATAAATAAATAGCAAATAGATAATAGTCTTATGGAGCCAGTTCTGGACTGTATTATGGGAGGTGGTTTATGATTTGGAAGCCAAAATGGCGAAAAGCACCAATCGCAATATTGCATTTGTGTACATTCACTCACATTCGTGAGCATTCGGGGGACCCATCTTGCAGTCTAACATTTTCTTTAACCTTCAACATTTCTAATTGGTTATGAAGGAAATATGTATACTATGCTTGTGGGTGAAACCCCGTTATATCTGCTAATTATTTCTTCTTCAAGTGAGCATCTTGACTAACAAGTTCTTCAACTTTTTCCATAATTTCTGATTATTGTGATCTGTCCAGGACGAATTTTGCATACCAAAAATCTCTGCTTTGCTTAAAAAGACCATACCATGTATAAACCATAGTTTTAGATGGGCTAGAATCTTGATAAACAGCAGACATCTCTACCAGAATGGTTTGTGGTGTTTTACCTTACTTTGTGAGGAATTTGATGACAGCGGGCAATTCAATTCTAACCATATCCTGGTATTTTCTTTGCAGTGCATTCATGCTTAATGATATCTCATAAACTAATTGCCCAATTATGCTAATTCTTGCTTATGAGAAATCGCACTACCGAAGTGTGCACACTATAACCCCTACCACCCTGGAAACCACTTCCATTACGTGAATATGTTGACCCGCCCTTGTCTACGAAGTACTTGGCTACTTGGTTCAAAATTCCAAATTACATATTTCAAAATACTCTAAATTTGTGAAGGCTGTCTACCTATTTCGTGGCTCTGACTAATTACTGTCAACATAAATCAACTATTGTTTTCATTTCAGCCTACGGCATGATTACGATGATAAAATATGTGCATAGCAATTGACGTCTTACATTAAACTTAAAACACTAACAGGATAAACAAAATGTTTTGTTTTTGTCCATTAAAAAAATAACACGAAGCAGATAAAATTCGCTTATCGTTGCTGCTTCCGCTTGCTAAAATTGGTAACAGCTAATTTTGCGACAATAACTATGTGCGTTTGATTCCTAGCCATTATCGAAGCTCATTTCCTCTCAGCAAATCAATAGCAATGAGACCAGCATGATACTAATATTAATGAGAATGCCACATCGGAAACCCAACGGATTACCATCCGCACACGGTGCAATTAGCATCGCGACTTCCGCGCTGTTTTACAGTTAAGTTTTATCATGGTAATTATGGCTACCAGAAATAAAATCGCAACGCAATGTTTCAATGAGCGTGATACGAAATTAGGTAAAGTTTAGATGTTTAGAAAAATACAAATTGTTGTCAATACTATTTTTTATATAGTTCACTTATATCATCCAATTATGACACCTTTACTAAAAATATCGAAATTTACAAAATCCCGTATTTTGTGTACGAATGCGGCAAAAGTCTTAAACTTAAAAAGGCCAACTTAAATGAGTCAAACATAAGAATCCAATCCTGAGGAGAAAATGTAGTGCCATCTCCAAACGTTATTGCCCCTTCCACAGCTCTTATCATTTAATTTTTTTAGATGTGCCTTTGTGTACATTATTTGCAAATTGTCTGTTACACACCCACTGTGTTGACCTTGAAACGCTGCAGCTGACGAAGACGCCATTGTGTAATTTGAATGTGACACCCGTCACCTCAGAATCCGCACGTGCATTGTCGCCGACAATCCATTCTCTTATCGTTAAGTGACGATCGTGGCTTTCAAATGGCTTTTACTACTACATATCTGGTAATGCCAAAGTTCGTTTTGCTCCGCAGAAAAGTAATCTTCAAAAGATAATTATGTAAATATTTATTGTTTAGATTAGATAATTGATTCTCAAACTAGGGGTTGCATGACCATTTGCCGAGGGTCGCCAAGTACTAAAAAAAAGATGGCAAAATCCAGGTAAATATTTTCCGGGACACCTGATACGTTCCTGTAACTAATCATCCGCACAAAATGGGAGATAGGTATACATGCCAAAGTAAAATGACCGCATGGATTGTTAAGATTTAGGTTGAAATATTGTATCTAAAAGTAGCACAGGTACAAGAAATCCTGTAACGACGACTAATGGTCATTTTTACCTGGACCCTTGTCAAAATAAATGTTGATCGCAGGTACGGTAATTCTGAAGCCCCGTCGCGTCCCAAAGTTACAAAAATACAGAAATTTCTACTCGAAGGAATTGTTACGGCTACCCGCAGAAACGTTACAAAATCCTGTTTTTGTTGACGATACACATCCCATTACCGTCTTCTGGAAATGAACCTTCCACTACAGGGTGAGGGATTGGGCGCGGTCGAAAAAGGCGGATATTTTTCGATGTGCAGGCTAAGCTGCAGCCAATTCACATTACTAACTTAAGGGACGGAAGACCCAATATGGATAATCAAACGAATGAAGAACTAACAGAGCCCCCCATTACAAAAGAAGAGATTTAAACAACGATACGTTCGTACATACATACATCAAAGCACAGAAAATAGGGTACAAAATAAGTCTAATTTGATAGTTACTTCTTTCAACTTTTCGCTAACTTCAAAGAGCTGCAGTTCAGTTTTAGTTATAATTAACGTTTTCAATAAATTCGGCAGAAACGGTGTTCTACAGTAGTCCCGATTAAAGCTGATAATTACTCGTGCTTTTACGAACTAAGAATCGTAATATATCTGTGCTCGTTCACATTTTTGAGGTAAATGTAATATAATGATATGAAATAAGAAACGTATGTCGAGAAACGTAATATAGGGCAATGAGTCATTGTCTGCTTTCGATGGACGATAATACACATTCAAGGAAAAGTATGTCACAAACCCTAAAGACAAAAAACATTCAGCTAACGTGAAAATTTTGAAAGCGTTGTAACTCTTTAATTTGGGAAGGCAGTCAATAGCAATAACAATTTGTCACACACTTGTTACTGCTTCAAACTTCGCGCTAACTTCACGCACATATAAGACTTATATAAAACGCAACTTTTGAAAATCTAAACTACCTATGTGATGCTATTTTCCCCGAACCACAAAGACGACATATTACCGAGAAAAGTCTTAGGTAATGCTTCCGCCAAAATTTGGGAATAGGTTTATAATGACAAATGGAGAAAAAAGTATTATGATTTATTTTCTAATATGCATTGTTTCTAAGAAGTTATTTTGGACGTAAATTTGAAAATGAACTTGAAAAAATCACAATAATAATAAATGTCAACACGCAAAATTTTGTTTATTTTCAGTTTATCATGGTGGCATGAGCGAGTATTAAAATTACAACAGGGGCACCTTAACATGGCGGCACGTATTTTTACATTTTTTTAATAAAATGTATGCAACTGAGAAAAAATGGTAAAAGATTTTTTAATTCTTTTTATAATTACAAACCCACCCCTAAAATTTGGCAAGAGCGTATAATTTTTATAACGTTTAAATATATATTAAATCAAATTTCATTGAATGATATGAATAGTTAAGGAAATAAAACACATTCAGATTTTTTCCACATTGTTAGACCACCGTTTTTTATTATTATTAATTAGCACAATTATCTCGGATTACCTCGGAAATTTTCATCCCAATTTCTCCCCGTAGGAGTCGCTGGGAAAAACTGATTTTTGATAACTTTGACGATCTCTATCGTTCGAAATATGAACTATACAGTATCGCGCTGACAAGAAATTTGTAAAATTTTATGTGCAATATGTCTAAAATGTTTTTGACTACGACCAATAGAAAACAAGATAAATCAACAAATTAATTTCTTAATACTCTGCAACAAAACAATGGAGAAACACTAGGACCTACATAATATAATAATTTGTGATATTCATAATTATTTCAGTTATTATTGTTTAACCATGTATCTAATTAAAAAGGATTTTGATTAAATATTTTGATAGGTACTGTCAAGTAGACAATTAATTGACGGATACTTAAAAACCAAATTTACGTTGGAAAAATTTCCCTTTTTTTTGGAATTCAGCTTTTTTAATTTTTTTTTTAAATTTCTTACAAAAGTTGAAAAAAATTAAATAAAATATGTAAAAAAAACTCGATATGGATGCGTTGACTCTGCAACAAAACGATGCAGGAACAGTAGTACCTACATAATACAATAATGTTTTGATAGGTACTGTAAGTAGACAATTAACTGACATATACTTAAATAGTTATTTAAGCATTAAGGGAGGTAAGTATTGTTTACCAGTCGAGGTCTAGTTTGCGCCCGAGCGAGACTGGTCAAAACTTACCTCTCGAATTACTTATAACTGTTTTTCCACTCCTGAAGGTGGTTTAATTGTTTATGTTTGATTAATTTATTTTCGCAATTTGAACAAAATGTGAGTACGGCTTTGGTTGCTAAGACTATTTTTCAAACAATGTGTGAATGTCAGAAATTGCATTCGTTCAGTTGTAAAATGAATTCCATTGAAAATAAATAAGAAATGGCAATTGAAGAGGCTGCCTGTTCCTTCCTACTGCCGGAGAAGCCGGTATAAGTATTTTAATGAGTGGTGCCTGAGAAAGAACGCTATTGAAATTATTTTACTTACTTAACGTTGTTCATAGTAACCACAGTTTTATCGGTAAGTGTTTTACTTCCATCAAATCAATGTTACAACAGTGTACTTACCATGCAGGGAGTGGAAAACCCAAATTTACGTTGGGAAAAATTTCATTTCCAGTTTTTTTGGAAATCAGCTGTATATATTTTAAATTATTTGTTGGGACCGGAGAAGTGTCGCTCAATAGCTTACGATATAAACATTTCGTTAAATCCGTATAAAAATATAATTTTTCTTCCTTGCAGCGATTGAAAAATGTTTCAAACAAAATATGTAAAAAAACAAATAAAAATCGACCAATAACACACAAGTAACTATTCCACAAGCAAATTTTGTTGGATTAATATGAATTTAGACACCTCCCATGACCTTCTAATCAACCTCAGAAGAATTGACCGCTCCGTCCGTTTTGTAGATATTCGGAGTTATATGATACTATTTTACTGGCCTATTATTTACTTTCAAATACTTTTTTACACTAACACTATGTACCGTCCAACTTGGACTTGGACCTTGAACTTGGACTTCGCCCTATACAGGGTGTATTCCTAATACTCTATTCCTAAATAGAGTGAGATTGCATGGCTATCTTTCTTTTTCTTAAAGCTAGATATATGGTTAAATGGGCAATATTGTGCAGTTTTATATGCTGGTTCAGATTACGATGAAAATTTTTCAAAAGTCGGAGCAGTTTAGAAGTTATTCTAAAAAAACCGCGATTTTCTAAAAACTCCAATATATATATATATACAGGGTGAGTTTTTTCGGATGTTTAGTATGGGGATCTCGGACCGGCACCGAAAGCAAATAACAAAAAAATATAATTTTTCGAGAAATCTAGTTAGTCATGCAATTTTTCCAAAAAACAAAAAGCTCATGAAATTGAGCTCGTAACTCTGCAATTATTTTCCCATTTAATCGTCCCTCTATCTCCGCTAGTTTCCGAGATCCCAATACTAAACATCCGAAAAAACTCACCCTGTATATAATTATATATAATTACTAAAGATGCGGAAAAAAGTTTAAAATGAAAGTTACTTGGTTCGATCGCACAAATTAATATTAATATTATTCCCATATTTTTTTTATTTTGACATAGGTTGTTATACATCGTTGAAAAGAGAAAAAAGGCGATTTAGACGTGTGAAAATCAAACATGGCGGCCATTTAAAATAAGAAAGTTGCTATTTATATCTCGGAAACCGCCATCTTAACTTTTGCTTTGACTTGATTCTTAAGTTTGTGCGATCGAACCAAGTAACTTTTATTTTAAACTTATTTCCGCATCTTTAATAGTTATGGAAATACCGTAGTTTTTAGTTTGTTTGCTCTATTTCTAATTTGCTCGGACTTTTGAAAAAATTTCAACATAATCTGAACCAGTATACAAAACTGCATGACATTGCTACATTATCAAATTTCGCCTTATAATATTCCCATAAAAAAGTCAAAGAGTAAGTAATTATTAAAATGTTGCATTGCGCTTAACACCAAAGTAGTAATTCAAAATCGAATTGTTGTACTGAGGCAGAATATGGATCGATCATGTGACATCTTTCTGATCAAAATAATTATGAGTCCCTTCCTAAAACATTAAAATTTAATCAGAAGGTCTAGCCAAGTTGATTATCAAATTTCGCCTCATCCTGAGGAGTCCTGAGGTAACTGTCGATTTCCTTGATCCCTGGCTCTAACGAGGAGAAAGCCAGCAGAATGAGTCTCGCGCTATTAATTGCGATCGGCCGAGACCTCGGCAGGTCGCCAGGGGTTTTCCCTTCGATTTTCACGACGCCAGTTTTCCTAACGATCGCCAAACCGCTAACATTGTTGCTCGGAAGGTACGTGTACACACGCAGAAGACCCGAGTCGATATTAACAAAGATAAAGCGACACGCCTGCGCCCTCCGACCAGCTGCTGGAACAGCTGACTGTCGGCCCCCACCTGCCCCCCCCTAGAGCTCTGATCAGCTGTGCCAGGGTCAGAACTGTCAGTTGTGCTCTGATCTCTCGGTTGAATCGCAACAAGCTCACGTAAGCCTCTACACAGCCATTATATAAAATTTATTTTAAAGCGTACAGTTTGCCAGCGGTCGCGCACTCCGGCATTGACACGGCTTCCCCCAAGGACTGTGCAGGATACCAAATAACGCAGATGTAATACGGTGTGATAATTTCCTGTGATTTTTCCAGTGCTCGTTTTTTTTTTAATTATGGCGAAAATTATTTCGGCTTTCGGTGGCAGTGGTTATCAGCGTTAAAGCAATTTCCTGTTTTGTTAATGCTGCAGTGGACTACTCCGCGAAATTAATTAATCTCCCTTTGTTTGTAAACAATCCATATCTCGCCAATTACAGCAATTAATTAATGGACCTGCCAAACAGGTTTGCGCCTCTTGTCTGGTTTAGGCTATGAATAAAAATAGAGATTATACAATTCGTATATAGGAAAGGTGTGGCCGCAAAATCGTTATTCTTAATTATATTCGTTTGATTAGCATAAAAATTAAACCAGGTTTAAAAATAATTGCAGGACGATTTGCCCCGATTATGACATTTTCCAACGTACACAAAAAAAAACAAAGGCTTGCGAATTCACGCTATTTGTGAGTCACTGCCGGTTCTGTGTCGGGGGCGAGTACCCCCGATTTATGCGACCCCCATTGTTTCCTGCACCTAGATAAAATCGATACGTGATGGCTAAATCCGACGATTGCGACATACCAATTTCGCTTGCATCATGTGGCTTGGATTTTCGCATCTCCAGCTCCCCCACGTAATAATAATAAACATTGCATATTAATATATTATATTAATACCGCCGCGCTGATTTTTTTTATTCACAACAATTGACGAATGAAGATAATTCCTATTTTCACAAAAAAATCACTGTACGACCAGTCCATTTCGAATATACCTTATTTTTGCTTTAAAAACAATAATCATTTTATGTTTCCCATACAAAACGGAAAATAGCACAGACTGTGGAATTGAAGCTCTCGATTAACAATAATCTAATCAGCTCATGTGTGTAAACAAAGTAAATAACGCGATTGCTCAAAAACGAGAAAACAAAGCAAAGCATAATAATCCATTTATTTTTATGGAATTTTTTTAATTTATTCTTCTGAACTTGGAAACACAACAGCTGATATATTTCATTTAATAAAATATTATTAGTCACAGGGAATGTTTGAAATTATTGGTTCATGTGCGAGGCAGGTTTACACCATTAACGAATCTAGTAATGACATAGTACCTATAAATCTTCGCAGCAAACTTATTTATAATAGACACAATGCCACGTTACTTCTGATACCTCCCAAAGTAGCTACTTTCCGGCATATTTTATAGCACGCTAGAGCAGCTATAATTATTCAATAACATCATGTAAGTTCTTTCAAACACTTTTATAGGCTTACTGTAATAGCTCATTAATTCCCGGTAAATGTCATCTAATACATTTTATATCATAGCGAAAATAGTCATAATTTTTGCAGTTTTGCGACTCTAATGGTCTTTCAAAATCCGATGATAAGTTATCCATTGGATAGATTCACCCACAAGATTAAAATGAACCTGCCTAATCTTAGACAACTGCTCTCCATTCACGATGTTTTTGCGTCAGGGGAGTCTATGAATATCTAGTGATTTTGTTGGTAGTGCTTCGGAAATAACTAAATTCCCCAATGGAACTTGTCAATTTGTTTTTAAGTCAAGTTGTTTTCAATTTGAGGTTATATTTTTTAAATAACATTGTTGCCAGATGTGAAGTTTAAATTATTAGAGATTAAAATGGAACGGCAGGAAATTATAAATCTGACAATGTGGTAGGAAGCAAATGTCTATTAGACATCGACACAAAAAAAATAATTAACTCCGTTGCATTACTGAATCAGTTTGTCCAACATGACAAAAAGAAAACCCAGCCAACTCGGTTGCAAAAAGGTCGTGAATGTATAATATGTGCACCTTGAAAACGAGCCTCGCTATACATCTTCCATCGACAATTAAAAAGTTGAGAAAATTGTACAATTCGAGGTTTGAGAAGTGAAATGGCGATATGTTCATGATTTAACATCGTATGTAGTTTATATCCCGTTTTATAACACTGATACTTCAAAAGTAGTTTTCAACACGTTTTGTACCATAGCAGATAGCTAAAATAGTAACATTTATTTACATAATTGTTATGCAGACATACAGGGTGGCCCACCTATCCTCGCTCGGACCATTGCTGCTAGACTAATGAAAATTGAGGAAAACATCTGATTGGAAGTTGTTGGCCACTTGATGTTCTACTTTTTAAAATTATTTTCGAGTGTACAGAGTGTACCATAAATCCGGGGCACAGAATTTGGTCTCTCTTTTAAATGTACTGTAATTTCTGTAATTGTAATGTACTGTAAATTTATAACCCTGTACATTCTCCCATTTTTAGAATCTGCTTTATGTGGGCTTCACATATCATTTTTATTTTTTGGGATCAGATGTAACGTTGCCAAGTTATTCACATTTTAATTAAAATTTAACAAAATATCATGAACGTGGAAAAGAATTCAACAAAACCTTATTATAAGTGATCAAAAGAAGAATCTACGTATGCAAGTACTCAAGTAATGTGCCAAAACATACACAATATTTTGAGTCACGTAGGATGCACAGGCTGTTCTGAAAAAACGATACAATTTTGCTATTTTCAAATGGCTAAAACTTTTTTTTTTCAAATGGAACACCGTGTATATAGCATCATATTCTTAGTGCTCATCTAATGAGCTATTCAATTGTAGCATATGGACTATAATCTAATAATACTTTTTAATAGGTAATTAACGATCAATCTCGATATGTTTTACGTCCGTCCGTCCGAACAGTCTGCTATCCTTGTGTAGACAAGGACCAGCTACCGTGCCCCTACCGTGCAGGACCAGAGAAGGATAGCAGACTGCTCGGTCTTAAAGACGCGTCATTCCCAGAGTCCGTAGGTGTACCTACCTAGATTCGTTAAATTTTCAGTGTTTAATAGTCATTTGTAGATCTAGGGATGGTCTCTCCAAAGTTGAAGATCAGTTATGTATAGGAAAGGTATCCAGAACACGATTAGAAACTGTCAGGCCAGTGCAGGTTTAATTTATTTGTAGATACCTTAAACCCTCTGTTAACTATTCGCAACTTTATTAGTGGTTAGGACAATCAGAAAAAAATATCTAGAAATCACCACTGAGAGTAATCTCCTAGGGATAGTTTCCCCAACGATTAGTTCGCAGCAGATGTTAAACTGTAGGTGCCATACGTCACTGTAACTAGGATAAAGACACCGTACACTGACGAATGTGGGCACCATAAGAAAAGAAAAATAAATAAAAACAAAATTAATAGGGTGTTAATTAGTAGAGTACCCTGTACAAAAACATAAATTAGACGTCTGAATAAAACATTTAGACGTCTGATTTATGACGATACATTTTAGTTTCAATGTCGCGAAAGCAAATATGAATTAAAACGTAATACAGAAATTTGTAAATTGCTCAGCTGGAGCATTCCGTTCAAGAAGTATCGTTCAGTTCTTATAATTCATCGAAAACAAAATGTGCTCCAATACCGAAATCGACCCCATTACATGTGTATCAGTAGTACTGCTAATCTATTGGTACTTATAATTATTTTTAAGTATGGTATACATTTGAAGTTTCTTAAAAACAGGCCAAGTCACTGTATAAAATACAGCTAACTACTAAGCAAGCACCTGAGTGACAGAATACTCGACCTTGATTGATAGAATAATTGTATCAAATGACAATTATTCTTTTTGGAGGACGGAACTTTTTGTACTAGTTTAATTACATTTTCGCAGAATAATGCATTGCATGTCTCATTCAATCCAATGCTTATGGGTTTTTCTCAGAAATCATTTAAATTAAATGCAATTATTTTGTGCAATTTTTTATCAATAATTTGGTCTCCGTCTTTCTTTGAAGACTTCTCAAGGCTACTTTCCGTTATTACTTTTTAACATTAGCAACGTTAACATCAGGTGCTTTATTGCAAAAACGTTTATGTTTATGACCTTTTAAGACGTCATTCCTTGAAGGCTTTTAAAAAAGATCTTTTCTGAACTCATCAGTAAACTAAGAGAAATATACAGCAAAGTGGTCCAAAATAGGCACTAAAGTAATACATTTTTATACAATTTTACGCAAATTGTGTTGCCTACGTAATATTATATAGTCAAACCGCAGTGTATATGCTTATATGGACAATAAATCTATTATTATTATTATTATTATTATTACAATTACATATACCCACATACAGGGTATTTCAGGATTAAGTGCAAATATTTTGGGAAGTTGTATGGATGATTCTAAGTAAAAAAATGTCATATGAGCATATGTCCCATCATTAATCAATGGTTACAACTGTCAATTACGATTATTTGTCATTTGTTAAAAATACTGCTAACTAACGCGATATCTAATTTAAGATTTGAAGGTGAAACTAAAAATTTAAAAAAATCAGTACCTAACCTAACCTCGAAAACCATTGAGTATTGGACCTCGGTGTATTAGAAATGTTTGCTTATTTATTATTTATATATATATATATATATATATATATATATATATATATATATATATATATATATATATACAGGGTGTATTTAAATCGTTAAACCAATAGAGGATATTATTATTAACAACTACATGTATTACTACAAATGCACAACCAATATAATTTGTTCACAACTATATGCTCTCCTATTAATTTTAATTGACCATTTTCAATTGTTTTTAATTAGTTTCCATGAAAATTGACCGCCGATTGAAGTTAACCTAGAAATAGCTGAATAATTCTCAGTTCATTAAAAATAATATGAAACGATCACATTTTTCTTACTACTTTAATAATAAAATCATCACCTCAACACCCAACACAGGTAAAAGAGGATATCTATCAAGAAAGGAACAATAAAGTCTTCAAAGAAAATGCGATCTGTACATGTAGGAATTCATTGAAAAACTATTTATTTGAGTGAAAAATTGAAAAGTGCACGCTAGCAATAGACTTTAGGACACGATCCCACTTATTACAATGTCCGTATTTTCGGGATAGTCCCCGCCGATGGTCGGCACTGGGCTTCCTGAAGAAGCCATTTGTAATAACGAATCATATTCATGTGAAGCTCTGACCATAGCGACGATTAATCAAACGGAAGAAAAATAATACGCTGACCTGTAGTTAATAATAGCACCAATTCATAACGTAACCAAGTGCTCGACATGGCAACCGACGAATAACCTCCACAATTCTCATTAGTACGTATTTGCTCTACTTTATATGAGCTTTGGGTGATTAAGCAAGAGATTGCAACCATTTTATAGAGCTATAAACTATTTTAGCAGAACTCACAATTACAAACCCCCTGTACTCACCAACAATTGTTACAAGCAAAAAATCACCCCGCTACGTAAACTGCTTATGTAATAAATGTTACATGTGCATGATAATATAATTATTCATTTTTTTGTTGTAAATTATTATACAGTAATTTATTAGCACGTTCGACGGCTTACCATGCATATTACGGTGTGTAATATAAAAATATGTTCAGATTCAATGAATGAAAGTAATACAGTTTTATTTTGTAGTCAAAGTTGTTTGTATCTAAAGTTTTAACAATTCTAAACATTTGATCGGATAGTCGTCACATTTAAAACAGATATCTGTAATACCTATCTATTGTCATGTCGTTAGTGCCAATGCCATTAGTTGAAGTTTCAAGATTTATAAAAATCATTATAATTTGTAGATCCTTTTTGCAACTGATACAACCATTGCACAATTGAAACTCGTTTTTGTAAATTAATTCATAATTATTAGATGTATGAAATTGTTTTAAATAGGCATTGACATTTGGCCACTTTTGACATGTTTAAAAATTTACCCATTGGCGAACTTCTGTTTTGAGATAAATAACTGCATCTGGTGGATGGAAATGTGGGTTTAATTTAAAACCCTGTAAAATAGTAAATGACACTTATAACATGTGTCTTTATAAAAGTATTGTTTTTTTGCAATATCCTAAATATGTATTTAAAAATATTTTGTTTGTTGAATGAACTTTGTTTAATGAAATATGAAATAAACAACAAAAAATGTAATCATGAAAATAAAACAAAACACAAAAATTTAGCTAGCTTCGGAACCATGGCGCTTAGTAAACAATGAACACAGAAAAATTAACTATTATCACATAATACATTTTTATGACATTGTAGGCACACAAACGTAGACATAATAATATTGTTCAATTTGAATGTGATTCACTAATATACATATTTGCGCATGTGAACCGTGGAAAAATATGGTTTAATTCTAAGCCTGCATTGTTTATTATTCCATCCGTAATGTTTTTGTATGCTGCTAATTAATTAATTAATGTTTGGAGTTTGCACTATACTTGTATCTTTGGACCATGATAACTAACTTGGCTAACTAAAATAGCTTCAGTTCTTTGCGAAAGGGAATATAATCTAATTAATTCAAAAAAAAGTAAACAACATATTATTGATAACGGATAACGAAAGCCAACATGTCTGGCGAAATTTAGTGAATTAGATAAACAGTAACGCGATAGTAATAATAATAGCGATTAGTAATAATTCGATTTCCGCAAACAAACACAGTTAGCTTTACATCCAATAAACACAAGTTGTACAAGTTTAATTAAATTAAGTTAATTAAAATTTATCAGTCCGCTGGTAAAGAAAAATAAAATAAAACCCAAATTGCGTCTCTTTGCCTCTATTGCACAGTATAGACGTAATGAAAATCTGTGTGTGAGCGTATGCCGAGTCTTTAACGAAACTTTTACGAAACTGAACAGTCATTTCACGAAACGGAAGGAATGTATTTCATCTCCGGTTCAATTCGAGTACTGAGTATCTTCGTAAAAAGAAAATTATTTAGTGATCGCTTGCACTCTTCCAGGTACTTCGTAGCTTGCTAAACAACAGATAACCCTTGACCGTAATAAACCCTCCTCGCAGGTAGATTTTAATTTTCGGGTAGATTCTATACTATTAAATACTTGCCAAAATATTACGTTCAATAATTCGTGGTTTATAGGTTTGGTGTCAGCATTGGACATTCTGTATTTTTTTATTAATGAAGAACGTAACAATTTACTGCAATTCAGTACATAATATTTTCCAATAACATATACTGTTGTACAATGACGAGATCAATACAAATTACATAAAAATGCCGCGTCTAATGCGGTAGCTTATTGATCACAAACTTATGACGTATAGTTGTGCAATCTCTGAAGCCATGGGAGCAACCAAATTGCACAATATTAGTTATTTGGCATCCAGGACTAAAGTCGCTTATTTAACAAATTAATGTAATATTACTTACGATAAATCATTGTGGAACTATTTAAAGTGCGGTTTAAGACCAAAACAAAATTAGAACTTACGTAATATTTTGTATTATACTTGTAATAACTAATACATTGAAAAACAAATATAAAACACGTAAAGTGGGATGCATGTTTATTAAAATTGTATAAATAAAGCGCGAACATTTCCTTGGTACATTATATTAAAAATATCATCAATCTAAAATTAGCCCCGATGAAAATTTCTGGTATGTGCTTCGAAAATGTGATATTTACAGATATTTTTAAGCTACTTATTATTACTATATACAGACTGTCTCAACTAAAATTTGATAACATACGTATGGATTAAAAAAAAAAAAAAACAAGATTCCAACGCAAATATCTCTTTTATCATTCGTATGAATTTAAAACAAAAAAAAACAAGATTTCAACGGAAATATCTGTTTTAATGTTCAATAAAACATTTTTTGGTAAATTAATGATAAATACATTAAAATAATACAATATTGGACGAACACCTCTGTATTTCATCTACAGGCTGTGCCGTGACGTACCTGCCACATGTCAAGAGTGTAATGCTAAGGACATTTGTAGTCAAAAATGTCTTACAAACCTATATCAAAAACTCCGTAATTACAGAAATACAAGCATTTTAATAGATATGTAGATTTTTGTAGGAGTATTGTTCACGTAAATAAAATCTAGTTAACTATGAATTTGTTGTTTTTTATTTATGTCATATAGTAAATGCCATAAAGTTAGTGTTCTGAGGTTTTTAAAGAGTAATGTTCAGTGGCTTGTTGTTTATATTAAAAAAAAAAATTAAAAAAGTTAAATTTTTTTTAACTTAAAATATTCTCAGCATACGCATGGCAAGTATATCACGGGACACCCTGTATATGAAGTATTTTGTTTCACACATTACTCGTAATTTACGTATCGAAAAGCAAACGCATTATGAGGGCAGACTTGTAAACATTTGGATGATGCAAGTGCATGTTTGGTCGCCGATTATCATTAAGCTAATATTTTACATATAGCAATATCAAGTGTTTGTATTATATTTTATTGCGTACAAAATTCACCTAGTAACCAAATCGCTCGACATATAACTAACATTTAATTACTAAATTGAGCAATTTGTGCCAGGAACAAATTAACGGCGAAGCGGAATTTGGATTTTAATGACGTTGCGTTTTTAAAACTTGATAGTTTTTCCCAGCATTACTTCTGTTTCAGTTAAATGTGTTATTTTTACAATTATTATTAAATTATTATAAAAAAATAAATTAATATTTAGTCTACGGGCAGGTCGAAAAGAACTAACTATAGATAAAGACAACATTTCCAAGCCTAACTAAATTTTACATAATTTCAAATCAAATTTTAGGTACTAGTTAATTTTGTTTAGGTTTTGTAAAAAAAAAGTGTTATATCGCCGAATTTAGAAAAAAATACTGTTTTCAAAAATATTAAATTTGATCCCTCAAGCAATGACAGCAAACATTCGAAAAACATCTCGGACGAATGAATTTGAATACCCATTTTTAACCGTTTACCACATTTCAATAAGTTTGGATAAACCATTATAAGTATATAATACATATAAACTAGTTTTTGTGTTTATTAAACATACGGTTTGTGGACAATGAGCAGTTAATGAAACTGCATGGAAATAAATATGATGTAAAAGGTTTTGTGACTCATGACCGCCATTCATCCTTGAAACACATTTCACATTGATAGCTACACAGGAATTTTGCCAGGTACATAAATGCTGATAATTCTAGGAGACATACAGTCTAGAAGCCTCGCGTAAATAATAATTAATGTAATTTATCTTTGTGACGTCCATTACTTGACATTATTGCAGTTCGTTTACTTCAGCGCGTAACTGATTCTGAAATTCTGTTGTAAGAATATTAATATTATCTATAATATACAGAGTGTTCGATAAAAAGGGCTCAAGAGTGTAGCGACTTAATTTGTTATTTAATCATCAACAAACCATATATTATTAAATGGGACAGTCTTAGCTACAAGTTGGTGAAAAAAAAACTTAGTTTAAACACTTTTATGTATTTGTTGTGACGTTACCGACATTTTTTTTTAAATGGCTCGGTATATTTGTTTTTTGTGTATTCTTGTAGAGCATTTTATGTACTTTTCATCGGCCTGAAGTTTTATTATTGTTATACTATGAAATTTTTGCAAAAAGTGTGAAAAACTGATTTGAGCTAGTAGACTATTAAATCATAACTTCTCTGGAATAAACAATTGGTGATAATAATAATACATCAAAAAAAGACCACAAACATCGGTTCGTGAAATTAGTCGTAACACTAACACATCTGTTAGCACGGTTCACCACATTTTAAGAAAACATAAAGTACGTCCTTGTAAGGTGATATTAATTTACTTTTATTCATTCATTTCGTCAACCTAGTTCATAATTTACAACTGATTGATGCTGCAAAACGAATAAACTTATTTTAAGCTTGCTTAATTATAATCACCCATTGTTTGTTCCAGAGAATTTCGGATTCAAATCAGTTTTTCACACTTTTTGCAAAAATTTCATAGTATAACAATACTAAAAATTCAGGAAGATGAAAAATACTTTAAATTCACTACAAGAATACACAAACAAATATACCGAGCCATTTAAAAAAATTGTCAATCAACAAATAAATGAAGGTCATTAAAAAAGTTTTTTTTCACCAACTTGTAGCTAAGACTGTCCCATTTAATAACAATAATACATATGGTTTGTTGATGATTAAATAACAAATTAAGTCGCTACACTCTTGGGCCCTTTTTATCGAACACACTGTATATCCCACCATCCCATGCTCCCGAAATGCCAATTATTGAAGCAGCATAAAAATATGTAATTTGTAAATATGTACTATCACATCCATAATTACCTTGTGCGGTAGCATTTCATCAAAACTTCTTTCAAAACTCTTAATCTGGATGCAAGTTTAAAATAATTTTAGATTTAAAACGGAAATGAAACATCCATTCGTTGATTACTTTATTCGAATATTTTATTAAAAAGTTGTATTCTAAGTTTATAGTCAAAATTCGAGATATTTTATCAATGGCCTACACATAACTTTAAATTAAAAAAAAAACCTCTGTACTTTCTAAGGAAATGTTATCGAAAAGTTTTATTGAACGTTTATTGCTATAGTTCACTTCAGTTCGATAAGTGGAGCTATATTCTGTCGTAAGCATGTGATAGTTTGAAACGAAATTTTAAACATAATTATTTTCATAAAATGTGTAGTAAACCTCCTATAGTTTAAGCATTTACTTTAAGTACACTTAGCTCCCTAAATGGAATTAATTTATCAGAGAATGTAGTGAACTGCAAAAAGTTATTGTCAATATTATTGCACCATGCATCATATAAAACAAAGAGCAAACGATTAAATTACATGTTATTATGAAAAACAACCACTAATGAAGTTTATTAACGTTAATTTTGATAATACCACAACGTAAAGAGACCATTGTTTCGTCTTAGATTACACGAAGAGATTAAATAAGCATGTAATGCACGATTTCCTCTATATAATAAATTAAGAATGCTAATTGCAATTACTACAAAAACTTATATTTTCCACTCCCTATATTGTAAGTTGCCTATTAGTGGTCGACACATTCTAACGAATGTGTTGTCCCTTCAACTTATATCGATTTTTCGGAATGTCTATACCTACTATGCATACGTACGAAATGAAAAAAAAATGTGTTAGAGTTGTGATCGTCGGCTTACAAGTGAAATCACTTAAGTCAAAACCTATAAAATGTGAGAAACTGCAATTAATGTTTTATATTCTCCTGTTACCTTTCCTGAGTTTCCTGAGTCATTTAATGAGTTAAGAATTTGGAAGTTCGGCTACAGGACTCTTTACTATACCCCTACTGAGCTTGAGATTTGTTACAATTTAGGAAACCATCAAAATAAAACTTAACTAAAAACAGCCAAAAATTAACTTAGTGTATTTTACAAGTGATTATTTATTCCACAATGTACTTATAAATACACGTACTCGGTTAAACAGAGGTTAGAAAAGTGATAGCGGTAACTGTCAAACTTAAATTTGAATCCAGTGTTGCCATAAAAAATCAACAGATTCGGTCTAATTTCCCGAAAAAAAATAAGTTACACATTTTGCAAAAATTGAAATATCACAAAAACCTGTCGTGCTTGAAAAATTGTTTGGCGTTTCTAAAATCGGCGTCAAATTTTCTATCGGAATCAGTTGTTGATATTATCAACTATACAAAAAATGTGTTGACCAGTGTTATTATATTGATGTGTCAAAAGTAAGTACATGTTACTGAAACAGGGAAGCAAGCGACAACTTACATCTGTAGAGAAATAAATAAAAATCTCGTTGGAAAGATCTCTTTTTTTTAATATTTGTAGACAATTTTCAAAAATTTTAATTTACATTTAACAAAATTGGGTTTTTGCTACTTTTTCATTACCTCAATTTTATTGAAACCGCCTTCCTGATCAACAACAAAAGATGTTGAGGATATGTAAGCTTCTGATATATCGGTGCTTTTGTTGTTCAAGATTTTAGTAGTTATTCCATTTTTGTTCGACAGTTTGCACTAGTTTAAGTAAAAATAAAGGACTATTTATCAAAATCGTCCTCGATTAGTTAGTATCATTTATATATCTCTTGTACTCGTAGTGTAACTAAACTCGGCTCCATTTCTATTTTTAACCAAGTTGGCTCTGTTAGGGTGATAGTATTGTTGGCCAATGTAAAAAGTCACTAGACTTGAAAAAATACGTTATATTAAAAAAAATAGGTTATATTTTATTACAGTGGGCAATGTTGTCATCAAATTGAGAATCTATCGAGTACAGAATTTTACAAAAGAAAATCAGTCAAATTATAATATAAAATGTAGTTGATGAATGGTTTACTTTCCAGCACATTTGAATGATTGAAGCAATAATTTAATTATTTTATTTTTTGAATTAGGCAACGTTAGAAATCTGACATTTAATAATTTTTTCATTGTCAGATCATTTTTGTTGGTGTTCATATGTAAAACTTTATAAAACGAAACCACAGCCGTCTTAGTTAAAAATAAAAATGGAACAGAGTATAACATACTATTATATTTATTTCCTGTAATGCACCATTTCAATAGTATATTATATAACTGCTACTATATTGTATTGTAAGTGTGGATATGATGCCCATATTCCAGGCATAATTGGTTTTTACAACTATTTGATCTGACAGATTAAACAAAATTGGATTCTATGTTCACTCTTCTGATGTTATAAATAGAATAGAACACAAATATAACAAAACTAGTTAGAATAACAAGAAATATTGAATCTCTCAGTTAATTGTACATCTTATTTCAAATCCATCCTCTGCTATTTTATGATTTTTTAATAAGTACATATTCATTGAATAAGTACAATTTGACCATTTGGAAGAATGTTTAGCCAAACCCATTTAACACTTCTGTGAAAATTTAACAATTTCATGATCTTAAAGACCACACAATAATATGGACGAAACACGACCAAACATCCAAAAACAATTGCATAATCTTAAAGACCACACAATATTATGGACGAAACACGACCAAACATCCAAATCACTAATGACATCTCATGTAGCTCAGAGCAACTTCGCAATTTACGACTAATAACTTAACATATAAAATTAACAATTAAAAAGTTTTGTACATGATATTTACAAAAATTGATATCCTACAGATATTTGTTGAATGGAAATAGAAAACGTGTCGTACATAACGTCTGTTCTCTTATATCGCCTCGAAATCGGTGCATCTTTAATATTTTGTAATAAAATTAGAAGCTGAGAAATCACAATCAACTGTTGGACCCCTGCATCACATTGCACAACGATGAATTGCGAAATCGAATCTTTTTGCATCGTCGCGCTGCATTTATGAATATATCTCCGTCCAGACACCAACCAAAAAAAGTTGAATCAATAACAACCTTCCGCTTGGCGAAATAAAGTCCAGTCTGAATTCAATCGCACCATCCCACATAGACGAGAATAACAATATTTTTAAGACGATTCATAAATATTGTATGGTAAATTTGTTTCTAATTAGCATATTTTTTATATTTATTTATTAATCACCGCCTATTTCTAATTGTGTTAATTACCATTACCATGCAGCGATCTACCACGCTTGGTACTTTTGCCTATATCCATCTATATCAGGTTTTTACCACATGAAGCAAACTTTGGCTCTAAAATGTATTATACAGGGTGTGTATAAATTGGAGAAAGAACTACACGGGGCGATGTTGGTCTTTGAGCCGAAACTTTTTAATACCAAAATGTTGGCAGAAGAAAAAAAAATTAGGAAAAATTGGCACTAGGAAGTTTAAATGAATTCGTTATTCTAAGCTTCGAAATTTGACACTGGCATAAGCGAAGTTCACCGTTGCCGGGTGTACTTTTTATGAAAATAAGCACTCAACGCTTATTAAACTACTTGATGTTAAAGACACGTGCTGACTCAGGAAGCATAGTACAACATGTTGGCATTAAGATTTTCGACTCACATGGGATGATCAGAAATATTAAATTGTTGACGTGTTTTTTTGTCGTGAAACAAGCATTTATATTTCGTGAATTCCCTTCTCTGGCACAATTTCTACGCATGTTACACATATTGATTCCGCCTTTAGGAGTCATTATGAAGCATTGATTCAGGAAGGAGTCAATGGCTCCCCGAGGGTCGATCCAAGTGTCGCGACCTATCCAGGTTAATTAATGTGCGTGGCCCTGCGGCTCCCTCGTCACCGAACGAAGTTGTTTTTTTGTTTTCATTAATTAAAACGACGGAATTAATCGCGATTACAGGCCTATCTCGTATTTCCGTGATTCTATGTAAATATCTTGTCGAAAATAATACCGACAGCGCAGCGGCCGCAGTTTCCAATCGAACCGTTATTACGCCAGTGTTGAAAATGCCCATAGCGTAAGATATCTATGAATCAGCCGTTACACTATCTACACCGTATCCGAATTACAAATCCAATTTCTTGCCCGGCGCCTCCACCATCGAAAACTAACAAAAGTTAATTAAGAATTTTAAATGTATAAAAAAGATTTTTTTAAGATGTTTAAAAAAGATTTTTTCACCAACTTGTACCTAATACTGTACTATTTAATAATATTTATGGTTTGTTGATGATTAAATAACAATTGAAGTCGAACACACTACACACTACATTATAACTTGTATTTTAAAAAGATAGAAATAAAGCAATAGAGACGATACAGAGGCTTTCTAGACCAGTTTTCTCAACTTTTTTTACCCGTGGGCCAGTTCGAAATATGACTTGCAACTACTCTGTCGTGTACGAATTACAAACCAAATTGCATGACCCGGCGTCTCCACCATTGACAAAAATTGCCAAAAATAATTAATAATAATTTAAAATATTTGAACAAAATTTACTCACGAGTAAACTTAGCTTAATAAATTCGCTCCACTTTGTTTTCCTTTCGACACCCAATCGTAGACATATTGCATATCCGCCTAATGTTTCTTTCCGTCTCTTAATGTTTATATGACTATTCTGCGCATAACTTTCATCGCCGTTGTTTCTAAGATCTGCTTAATTTTAGATGTTTCGGACCTTGTTTCTGCTGTGTATGTTAGAATAGGTCTGATTGCTGCCTTATAAATGCGGACTTGAGTTGATCAATAGACCATATTGTGTCGTTGAGTTGGGCCACTGTTCTCGTCGCTATTGGCGCCTAGTTTCTTCCTTCGTTTCTGCTTATTAATGCTTTTCTGTAGTGATTATTATATCATATTTATTTGAAAAAAATATCGCTTACCATATTCATCTGTACGAAATATCACTGGTCTACAAATTTTGACGAATGTGTTGTCCCTTCAATTTAAATGCATTTTTGGGAAAGTATTCACTATGAATAAGTACGAAATGCAAACATTTTTTTACGTAGTTATTGCACTGTTTACTAACAAAACAGTTGCTGAGTTGAAGATAGGTTAGACAATTCTAATAGGTTAAAATTTGAATCCAGTAATACCATAAAAACTCATCAGAATCGGTCTTGCATCAGAAAAAAAAGGTTAATCATTTTGCAAAAATTGAAATATCACAAAAACCTGACGTGTTAGAAAACTCTTTTTTGACGTTTCTGAAATCAGCGCAAAATTTTCGATACGTCTATCCAATATTACCATGAATCCAGTGTTACCATAAAAACTTATCAGAATCGATCTTGCACCAGAAAAAAAAAATAAGTTAATCATTTTGCAAAAATTGAAATATCACAAAAACCTGACGTGTTAGAAAACCCATTTTTTGACGTTTCTGAAATCAGCGCAAAATTTTCGATACGTCTATCCAATATTACCACGAATCCAGTATTACCATAAAAACTCATCAGAATCGGTCTTGCATCAGAAAAAAAAGTTAATCATTTTGCAAAAATTGAAATGTCACAAAACCTGACATGGTGCGAGAAAAAGCTTTTTTTGACATTTCTGAAATCAGCGCAAAATTTTCTATACCTCTCTCTAAGGGATACAAATTGTGTTGGCCCGTGTAATCAGTATTTTTTCTGTAATAGATTATAATATTCATAATCTTTTTTTTATATTCGATTATCACATTTGTACACTATTACAAAACATTGGTAATTTTTCTATTATTGATTAGCACATTTATTTAAAAAAATTTTTTTAATAATTTATTATCATATTCATTCGAACACAATAATCGATTATTTTTCTACAATAAATTACAAAGTAGTACCATCTACATGGTACAATGGTTTTGATTATAATCAAAATTTCTAGGTGCGGTAATTATCCATAGCAATAACGCGTGTTTTGTTAATCATTAACAATTTTATAATTGTATTATTAATTTACATATAATTTTGGTATTAAATATGTATATCAGAAACACAAAAATGTACCACAAACATTAAACTGAAACTTAATTAAACCCGCTTAAGTTGTGTTTTTCATGATAATTGCCGATAAAATAATTTTTGTTGTGTTCGCATAACACTAATTTGACAATTTACCCCAGCGACCATAAAAGTATTCCAGAGTTAAATAGCTACATGAATTTGCCACAATTATAAGACCATTATGCGCATACGATGCGGTTCACACGTAAACAGTGAAAACACAAAACTGGCTTTTTTTTTGCTACAGAGAAAAGTAGAGAATCTTGATGCTATGAATCGTAGAAATGGCAATTAAGCCCAGCTATCTCGTTTTTGGACATTAGCATGCATTAAAAACGTATCAATGTGAGGATAAGACCCTTAATGACGAAGAAACTCCACAGTGTTAGTATCAAAATTAAGACAATATTATTGTGGTGAAGTGGCGAATTAATTCTGTTTAACCCATACAATGCATTCTGTAATAACACTGGGGCCTATCAATCTATGCCACGAACCAGATTAAAGCCTGTCGCCTAGGTGATAACTAGTCTGTGTAATAGGAACAGCGTGGTGTGCTGGCTTTATTTTTTTCCCCTGTAAAAATTTTCGAAAAACGAAAAACGAATAAAACAAAATCAATATTGTTTTATTCCAATATTTAAAATCCAAGCCTGTTTTCCTAATTTTGTTTTAACTGACGTTGTATTGAATGGTAATTAGATGCATTCTGCACATTGAAATAATAATTTAATAGTTTTACTTTAACGCACTTTTTCTCAACCTTTTTCAAATGTTACATATTGAAAATGTCATGTTGTTGAAAACATAATAAAAAGTACTATCAAAATCAATAATAAAAAATATAGGTTGTCAGTAAAAAAAAGGCTCTGACGTCATAACTTCAAAACGGAGAGAGATGGAAAAATGAAAATGGTCTCAAAATATTTGTTAAAAAAAAAATTTGACCTTTAGAAGCATTTTTCAAAAATTTATACAGGGGAAAAAATAAAGCCAGGTCTTAATACTTTATGCGCTCTCTGTATGACTAGGTTGCCAAGAACATATGTTGTCGATTCTAACCTTGGGTGAGCCAAGTTCACAATCGCGAGAGACAGCCAAGGTTTAAGCTGATCGGGCAAAAAGTTTGCAAAATCGATTAGTAAAATCTGAATACACACATTCTCACGGTCTATAAACCTCTTCTGAGCTTTCTGCCTGCAACTTACCATTTTGCATACTCGAACGATATTGCATATTTTGTAGCAATTGGGGAGGACTTCGTTGCCAGCACTGGCTCTAATCTGGGACCTTCAGTTAATTATTCACAATTTTATCAGTTGAATGAAAAACTTTCCAAAGATCGAGCCTTATTTTATATTGATATCTGAAATTTTTGCTCATTATCGTGTCTGTGTAAGGTTTCAACAACTTCAACAACTGGTGGCGCAACATCGCGGATTGTAATTTGATGTTGCCCTCGGACACATATTTGTTGTTTTACATATTTTGTTGGGTGTCATTTGTGTAAAATCTAAAAATAAATAGCAGACTCGTGGTACGATATAATCGATAAATCAGTGAGCAGCTGGTATACATGCAAAATAGGAGGCTGCCTCCTATTTTCAAGCGCATTCTTCACCTCGAGTATCACTGTAAATATAGGTACTAGGAAGTAAAGCAACCAGTTGAAAGCCACTGATTTAGAACATTAAACTTTCATCAGTTGCAAGGAAATATTAATAGCCTGCATATGATTCAAATAGTCATGGTTCGATCGGATACCACTGAAAAGTGTGTGATTAAACAAGGCTCAGTAATTTAGTTCAAGTCGTTCCTAGTGCGCCACTGAACCTTGAGTTAATTGAAATTAACAAACATTAAACTGTCGAAGGCCGACTGCAATTTCGGTACTCCCTAAAACCACAGAAAAACGTTGGACAACCAACAAATCGCGCTCCACAAATCATCGTTATATTTCCGATGCTTTGATGAAGCCGGTGTAGTTGCCATTCGAGTTGTATCGCCAACCTAATCGCTGAGTGGATTTCTGCCTGACCAACCGACACGCGACCGTTAATTAGAATCCGTAATTAAGGCGCGAAAAGGCGGCCGTTATGCAATCGCACGTTTATTAACTGTTGTGCGTCACTCGAGTTTCAATGTCGCGGATTGGAAATGCGAGGAGCGGATACCTACGTGGCCGGACTAGGAGATTAGTGGGGAGGCGAGAAGGAAAACGCGAAAAACTCGCGATTTCTCTCCACCTGGTGATCTGGAACGGACGCGAATCGGAGTAGAAAAAGAGCTACGGCGGGTTTAAAACTTGTACAATAATAAAGAGCGTTTGTTGCTCAAGATTATCAGCTTTATTAATAACGCTTTGTTCAGCGAATTATCACCTAAGACGAAACTTACCACTAAATACCTGTTGTAGGCAGGTATATTGTTCCAGGTCAATTTGGCATCTAGGGTGAAGCTTAGATATTTGACCTGTTCTTATGATTGTCAGGAGTTCGTTAAAATAATATCGGAGTTTTTAGGTCTTTCCCCTTTTGATGATCGCATCTACTGCTGTTTTTGAGGGGTTAACTTTTAGTTCGGCCTATCTATTAATAAGGCTGTATATCTTGCAGCCTGTTTTTTTTATGGATACTGCTGATATTGAAAAAAAGTCAACGCACTGTTCGTTGATAGTGGATAAGAAGTAAATAAATTATGGCTAGCTCGCTGAAAATAAGGAGCGCCACACGTCTTGGACGAACATTACAAACCGCGTGCTGATTGAATTCAAATGCCGCAAACATCCAAACAAGCAATAAATATCGACGTGTGCATTAGCGCAAGCGACACAATTTACCAGGGGACCTGTTCAAAAAACCAACAACGGTTAACTAACCGTAGAACCGTAGACGCGCTTGTTCCAGTGTTTACCACTTAGTCCAGTTTTTCTTCATAAAATGATAAATCACAAATGATCGTTTCTACAAAAAGCCCGAGCATCTTCAATGGAAAACATAATATCCATGTATGAAGAATAAGCAGCAAACTTACTCACTAATAAAACAAAAACATCGTCGTCTATGGTTGTCGTCCCGAACTAGATCTAAAATGGTGATTTCTTTTCCAGAATGGTTGTGTACTATGTTAGTTGGTTACTCTGTGACTGTTGACGACCGTCGAGGTTACTCGCTAATTGACGTCCGTTTTTTTTTGCTTTGCAGACAATGTTCAACAATTTGGCCAACTACCTGCTAGGAACAACAAGTAACCAGCAAGAGAAGGCGAACGAGGTCGAACAAGAAATACCGAACGTAAGACTGACTTCTGTAGTATCCGATGATGATTGGGTTTTGGTGGACCGAGATAGCGAGGGCAACTCCGAGCTCAGCTCTGAAGAGAGTGAGTGCGAACCCAAGTAAGTAAAAACAAATATATAATAGTATATTAAAATGTAATTGGATAATTAGGTCTTTTAAGCACGCACAAGTTTGCAAGCACCACAGCGCCCAGAGCCCCTATAGGGCAAGTGCTTGAAAGACCAGATATCCACGCATACTTTTCGCTATTTTTAATTATTGCTGCATTTTGATACCATAAATTGGCCTAGATATTTGAGCATGTTTGATGTGATGCAATCGTTGTAGCTTTTGTAGAAGTAAACCATCCGTCAATTTGGCATTAGTTTGTAAAAAATGTAATCAAAAAGTAATCATTTAAGTGCCAAAGCCGAGAGTAGATTGATTCCGCAAAAGTCGGAAGTTGCAAATAGAAAGGAATACAACAGATTTATTAAATGGATGAAAAAACAATACGGGAAATTACAAAGTATATACATTGACATTTATATATGACATTAATTCTGATGGCATTGTTGTCCTTAGCAACTTAATAGAAAACACGTTTTATAATGTTAATTTTAAAAATGCTGTGCCTCGTTTGAAACAAGCAATATTATCATTTTGATGGCATTGTTGTCCTTAGCAACTTTATAGAAAACATGCGTTTTAAAATATTAATTTTAAAAATGCTGTGCCTCGTTTGAAACAAGCAATATGACGTACCAATAATAAAGAAAAAGATAGCTATTAATACAATGAGAATATTATGCGATTCACAATATTCGAGCACGTTGCTGGTTTGCTGCACGTCGTCACCTAGCAACGTCCGAGAAGGTTTAAGTCGCTATATTACAAATTGTATTCAAAGGTTTACTGTACCATCGATGATAGAGATGCTAAAACAATTCAATAATTTTGTCTGTCACTTGTAAATAGATTTGGATGATCCCACAAATATTTTACAGGCAGCGAATAGTGTAAAATAGGATTTGCTGCCAAAGAAGTCAAAAATATATTACGAAAAAGAAGATCGTTTTGTGAGTGGCACACTGGCCTTTTATTAGGAGATCTTGGGCAAGTTTTCTTGTTATCAGTTTAAATATATCAGGACTATGTCGGTAATGTAGATGGCTGACAAGCTGACAAACTAACGGTGCGTTTACACCAATGTTAGTAACTTGTTTTGCTAACAAATCGTCATTTCTCAGCAAATAAGAAAGGCGAGAGAACAGACTAGTTGCAAGCGATTATTAACATTAAACTTTTATCAGTTGGGAAGAAATATAGATAACATGCTTTGGTTACCCACAGAAGTTTATCACTGAAAATTATGCAAATGAAACTAGGGTCAGCAATTTAGCTTATGTCTTTATGCTTATGTCTTATGTCTTTATGTTTAGCTTATGTCTTTGATAGTTTAGTCAGTGGCATGGACAAGAGTTGGAATGCTTTACTTAACAGTGATGTAACCAACAGAAAAAAAATCCCGTTGGCATTTTTAAATATTCAAGGAATACACAACCAAGCTTGATAGAGACCGTTGCAAACTGGGTGAGATTTAACGGTCGGTCGAATGCGGAATCACCTGACTCCAAGACGGGGAATCCTCGGACGATAAAACGTGGCATTGCCTAACGAAAGATCAGGGAACCGCTGAAGTGTCTTTATAAGAATATGGAACAAAAAGTATAACAAAATAGCAAACTATACTCCAAATTACCCATTTTTTTCTTAAATATATGGTAAAATATGAAAAAATATGCTTTTATGCTAAAATATGCAAAAATATGCCCGAACAAATACGGGTCAAAATTCACAGTTAGGCTAAAACACATTTGAGTGCAGTCCATTCTTTAATCACTCGCATGAAAAAAAAAATGCCGTTGCATATATTTGTTTGCCGTACTAATCATAATCATCACTACTTTCCTATATCATCTTTTTTTGACATTCTTGACCCAGTCTTGTATTCTCCATTAAAATTTCAATATTTGGGAACAATTGCAGCAATAACAACTAACTTTTGAATAGTTCAATTTAAAATCGTAAAAGTACAATATAACTCACATTGAGAATATTTAAAACTGTTGATCGATTATTGCTTTACCAAATTGCTTTACCAATGATATTACATGTTTTTGAAGTATCTGCTAAAGTTTTTGGCTGCTTTGCCCTACAAAGGTATGCCAATGACCAGAAGTTTATTAATACACACAAAATAAGTTGTTGTATCACTGCTGCACTGACATTGTAATATGAGTCGCAGTGTGGTACATTACCCACAAGTGAATTAATAAATCTCTTATTTTCTGTTTCAGCCTGACAGAACCGGACCAATTGGACACCCTCCTATCCCGCACGAGCTCCACCTCGTCCCTGCCATGCGGGCCAGGCAATACCATGGAGGAGTCGTGGTTCCTCACCCCGCCACCGTGCTTCATATCATCGGGGCCGGTGCACATGGAAACCTCCCCCCTAGAGAACCTCCTGATAGAACACCCGAGCATGAGTGTCTATCAGCAGCCTGTGCTCGCCATCAGGAGGCATGCCGCCCTCGAAGCTGTCGAAGACGACGAGGAGCCTTCCGAAGAGGAGCTCCTCGACGATTTCCTTGAGGTGCAGGCACTCCAGCAGCAGCCGAGGAGGAACAGGGTGGAGGTGATTGGGCAGCAGGAGAGACAGGGTGTTAAAAATAAGCAAGCTCAAAAGGTAAAATTTACAACCATCAAGCTCAATTGAACGTACGTGTGTTATTATTTATTTGTATATATTATTCGTTCTGAATAAAATTGGGTTTACAATTGATATGGTAATGATTTAATTCCTGTTGTTTGCAGGTGCAGATTCAAAAGGCTTGTCAGTCTTTGAAGCGCGGCTACCTGGAGCGTAACAATAAGGCTCGTGAAGTGAACTGCCGCAACCAGCGGCTCAGGAGGGGCGAACGCTCACAGGGTGCGACCCGTTCGCACGCTAACAACAACCGCAAGTGCTGAGCGTGGTCTACTCCCCACAGATCTCAGCCCTGAACACTTGGGACAGGATGAAGAACATCAGCAACATACACACATACAGCGTGCCCCCCTTCCCCTGGGGCCGCCACGGCAACACAATTGGATGGTAACACATGGGTTTCCGTATTGTTTACTGTTTTTTGGGTTTCTGTGTGTTGGTGGCTGTTTCCGGGGAACATGCGGCTTATATTTTATCGCTAGTAGTTTAGATCATGATATAGGGATGAACAATAATTATTCACTATATTTGGCTTTTATCTGATAACCCAAAAAAAATTATTAAAGAAAAGAAAAAAACAAAAAAGCTCAATATAATTACCTTCTCTAATTCATGTTCATCCGAAAACAGCTTAATAAGAAAAATCAAAGCACATGTGATTTAGACTAAATTACCAAAGCACCGGTTGTGTTCAATACAAAAAAGTAAACCTCTCTCTTAATAGTAGATGAACACGAAGATCCCAATGTGCAAGGGCACAAAATATTTTAAGGACTGTCATCTTTCACAAGCATAACTTGGTTTTCATTTTTAGTTTAATTTAGGGCATTACATCTTAGTTTTATGTATCAATCAATTTGTACATAGATATATTTTTATTGAAGATAATTTAAAGCAAGGAAAACTGTATTCGTGGCAAATATATTTTTTATTTTGTATTTCCCTAGCCTATAAGTGAGATTTTATTTTAATATGTAAGAAGTTCTAATATATTCGTAGTAGGAAAGTATTCGAGAAGTTTAATTATGTAGAGTGTAAATACAATTTGTTGGATAGCTTTCTGTTATTAGTAATTAATCGTATTATATATTATTTATTGACATTGACATCCTTTAAGTTTTTCAATCTCATTCGTTTTTGATTTATGTTACTATGATGTACGTATGGAAATATATACGATTGAAGTCTTCAGGTAGCATAAATCGGTTAAGAGTCCACATAAGTAAATAGTTAGGAGTATCAACCTTACAGTACAAAATTGAATAATTTCTTTACAATAGCAAAATGTAACTGACTCTACTTGTCCACGTGTTTGTAAATCATTTAAGTACAGATAGACACTTAAGCACTAAGGAAAAATAAATTGAAGCAACCGTTTTACTATGGAAGTAAATTTAAAAAAAACGACCAGACGAAAATTGTACATATATAAATAATATATTCTTTGCACATAATTGCTAAGTTGAGTATTGAGCAACAAAAAAAAAACAATATTCAATTTGCGGATAAAATATTATTATTCTTATAGAATATGCTGTCAATTGATACGGATAGTGTGCATGTATGTCTTTTTGTAAGTTATACAAGTATACGTGAGTGGATACTGTTGTGCAGGCAAGGCCAATGTTTTTGATGCACCTTAGAATAGCTGAATAATTATGTATGGGTATACATAGTGTGTTTATGATGAAACAAGAAAAAAAAAACACTATTTCGTAATGTTTTTTCGTCATGTGTGTACATAATAGAATGTCCTACAAATATTTTACTATAAAATGCTGTATAAATTTAATAAATCCTATGATATATAGTGATTCTAAGAAATGGAACAAAAAAATGTAATTAAAACATGATAAAACGTTATAAAAATTTGAAAGAATAAAATACTTCTGTTGAAAAATGTGTTTTAATGAATCCTGGAGATTTCCGAAGTTTTCGGAATACAGATATTCGAATCCAACAGGACCTGAGCACCCAAATATCTGACACCTAGCATTCGATCTTATATCAAATAGGTTGAAAAGCTAATATATTAATTTTTAAGCATATGAACCTATGGAGAATTAATTTCCAAATGTAGGTTTGTTCCAGCACGGATCAGAATCGGTTAGAAACTGTCTGACAAATGCGCAAAATAGAAATTAATTCGTGATGGTGATATAAAATCCAATGATCCAGTATATTTTCTGACAAGTGACCAACTGAAAACTTATACTAATTTGATGCAGATTCATACTAAAGGTTTTTACTGGCTCTACAAAGTGACAGGCTTGCCTACGGCTCTCCTATCATTGAATAATATACCCCCTGGTGTGAATCAGTATATTCTTTGGTGTGAATTTTATAATGCATTCAGTTAAAGGGTGGTCACCATTTCGCAACTTATAGGAATGGTCGTTCAGAGGGCGCCCTGAAATATTTCTGTATTTTGTCCTTTTTGGACCTTTTCTAGATACAGCTACGGTTTATTACGGGGATGTGGTGCGCGAGCCGACCAGATTAAATTATTGCGGGTGTAAAATGATCACAGTAAAAATGTCACCTCCTTTGGCCAATCTTGGAAATTCCTAAATTTTGCAATTTGATTCATGCGAATACTAGTTATCCGATTCATTCCGAACAAAAGCCAATAAGTAAGTAATTAATAATTCTAAGACATATATAAAAATAAACCATCAGCATCAAATATGTTCTGTGTTTTCGTCGAAAAATGTAGCAAAACCGTAAAATGAATATAATTAAGACCTGTAGTTCCTTAATTAATCGACCAATTTTAATAATATTTGCATATGTCCTAGAGGAAACTACTAGTCCGCATTCTGCTTAAAATCTACGATTTTCATTCATAAATAACGTAGGGAATCGCATAAAACCTTATTTCTTAACTACATATAATTCATAAATATTTTTTGGATAATGTCATTTGTATTAAGATTATCAACAATGTGTAAAAAGGATTTTATTATATATTCAACAGAAACTGAGTAATTCGCATTTAAACAGTACCAAAAATGAGCTGGTGACCTCCCCTTAATTCAGTTGATATAAAATTTTTACATCAGGCAACATTACAAAACATTAAAGTGAGTACCTATATCACTGGCGTTCACGACCTAAACAGCATGATTACCCTAATCTGATATCATTGTTTACTCTTAAACGTCCACAGTTGATTGATTGATAACATTAAATGAGTATAAAAAGTGAGCAACCAGGAATGATTTAACCTAAAAAAACCGCAAACGGCTTCACTTACCTAATTCACTTACCTTGAAGATGTCGCGTGTTACACAGCTGTTCGGACGAAACGGCTGCTCAGTTATCGGAATGGTTCATTTGCTTCCACTGCCGGGTAAGTACTAGAAAGAATTAATTTTGAACACATCACGCACTGTTACATGATCTAGTGCGAAATTCCATCCAGGCTCATGGTTTCATCTATCTTTCCGAAGGCCAATTCGAGGGGGGAAACCTCCCAATAGACTTTTAAAACCGTGATAGACACTTTACACCTAGACTGGTATTTAAGCAAGATAATTTCCAAATTTCAAACATGATTGTCTAATTTTCCAAAAATAAACATCTAAAATTGTCAATAGATGGCAGCATCCGTTTACACTTTGTAAACATCTCTAATTTTCCAAAAATGAACACCCAAAATTGTCAATAGATGGCAGCTTCCGTTTACAATTTGTTTAAAATTAGCAGGAAAAAATATCTCGGAATTAAGTATATCCATTTTTCAACCATGTAGAAACCAGCAGGTGCCATTGACCTGAGAGTTTACTCACCATACTTACTATAGACGGTAACATGTGCTATTTAATCTCAAATTTTGTTCTTAAAGTAATGATTGGTATATTTTTGAATTTTAGCATACCGAGATAAATGATTTATTATTGTAATGATGCAATATTTTAAGGTACACCTCTATATCAAGGAAATATCCAAAATATTATTGATAGAGCATGCACCGAAACAGAAATCTATCTTGAAAATAAAGTGGTTAGTATTTCAGCAACTCAATCAGCATGTTGTTTTTTAACTTGGCGACAGTATTTTATTAGGTGGTTCAGAATATGCGTATGAAAATATTCCAATTTAAAAATTAAGTATAAATGTTCTTTAATATCTGGAAGCGATCTATTTGTGAGAATGGTATTGCTATACACTACTGACACAGATATTGTGATAAACGAAATTAAATAATTCTTTCAGGATTCCATACTAGTGGAAAACATGCACGATATACCTTATATACAAGCAGTTCATTTCCAACCAGAAACTACTGCAGTTATGACACGAGTATGCACAGAAATTAAAAGGATTGTTAGTAATCAAATCCCGCTAGGTTTACAGGTGTGTAATACTATCAAGAAAAGTGCAACTGTATAATTTGGTGCGCCAAGCAACTGTAAAAAGTCATGACTAATCTATTACTCTTACCCAATTAAATTTTAGTTATTATTCATAAATTACTTGTGTTCTTCAGTTTTGGTTTATGAACTAAAACGGCTATTTAATTATTCCTATTCCACCAGATATTAGCTGGAGGAAATAAAGAAGCAATAGCTGTTGCACAAGCCACAGGTTTCAATTATATTCGTGCCGAGGGTTTTGTTTTTAGTCATGTTGCTGATGAGGGTTTTACAGATGCAAATGCAGGTACTCTTTTGAGATACAAAAAACTCATAGCAGCAGATGACATACAAATATTCACGGATATCAAGAAAAAACACAGGTATGATCTAAATTAATCGTCATGCGAGCATATTTTGTTAGGTAATATACCAGATTTGCCAGTGATGTTCCCATAAAAAATTTCGAGAGTATACTGTCGGTAATCCATTGCCTGTGGCATGGCGGGAGGGGGGCAGAGTTCAATTATATCAAATGAGTTTGAATTTTTTTTAAAGTAGTGTTCGCTTGACGTTAGGCCTTCTTGGTATGCACATTGAATGAGTTTTCACAAAATTCATTGAGAGTACACGCTATAGGCCCAGAAAATTCTGAGAGTATACGCCGTATATGGAGTATAATACCCTATGGGAACACCGCTGAGATTTGCAATTGTGTACCTCGATGCAATTAGATGATGGAGCCAGCCATCCAAAACCATACATATATACAGGGTGTATTAACAGACATTATTCATAAATAAAACATAAAACTAGACTCCAGTTTGAAAACGAAACCGTTTAATTTGTTTTTTTATAAATAGTCAAAGAACTACACGTGGTGATGTTGGTTATAAAATTCAGAGTCAAAAATCTTAATACCAAAATAATGTACCATGATTTCTGGGTATCTGTAGTGTTTCCATGGCTTCAAAATTATGTTATTAGATTGGCTTTCTTCTTCGTTTTATTTAAAATTTATTTTAATTTTGCAACATTTTGGTATTAAAATTTTTGATTCTGAACTTTATGACTAACATTGCCACGTGAGTGTTTTTGTCCCAATACGAAACACCCTGTACATATTTTCAGCTCTCGGGGCTTTAGTTGTTCTAATCACAACTCGTACTTTCAGTTCCCATGCAATAACAAGTGATATCTCACTTGTAGAAGCTGCTAAGGCAGCAGACTTCTTCTTATCGGATGGAATAATATTGACGGGCACTGCAACAGGAAATCCAGCGGATATCAAAGAACTTCAAGAACTAAAATTGTACCTAGATCTCCCCATTATAATTGGCTCTGGAGTAACATTGCACAATTTTGAGCAATACCTAAATGCCGATGCATTCATAATAGGCTCGTACTTTAAAGAGGGAGGGAAGTGGGAGAATATCGTTAGTGAAAGGAGAGTACGAGCCTTCGTAGAGGCAATACAATGTAACCTGAAAGGTAATAAAAGAAAAATTTAAATATCTGTAGGTAATACTCGAGATCAAATGTCTTAAGGACACAAATCGCAGGCGTTCACCAACTGCGTACTTTGTGTCAAGTATCGGTTATTGATAAAAACATTAATCAGTATCACTTTTAATTTCATTTGGTAACTAGTAGTCACATGAGTTGATATGTTAAATATTTTGTTGCTCCTATGGCCACGTTTTTACAAAGGGGATTTGAAGCAAAATAAATAAATACATTGGCATATAAATAATGGTATACTATAAAACTAACTAAATCAATACCCTTATTACAAAAATAGTTAAGTCTTATAAAATATTGTAAATAACTGTGAATTAACATAAATTTGAATGCTTCAAATATAATTATAATGAATAAAATATTAATAAAACTACTTGAATCCGAATACTTTCCTAAACGAACTCCCTATACCACTAATTAGGTTGCTGAACTTAAAGGAGAACCTGCTGTTGTTACCATTCTCCTTTCCAAACATGAACACGCCTGGTTGGTACGGTACAATGTCAGTATTATAAGAACATCCGGGTGTGTTCTCTTGTGACTCGATTAGCTGTTGTCGTAGAGGGAACAGGCAGTCCTTCCCAACACTCGTTGATGAACGCACCGAGGTATGTATCGCCTTGCGCTTTAGCAAGCGTTTCGGTAGACAGCTCTGCGAGTTCTCGTCGCTGTCATCCACGTGCAGAACTTTGCGGTTCACAATCTAAGACAATAAATAATTATGTTTCCATACATATAATAGAAATCACGAGAGGTGGCTCATGATTTATTCTTAAGAAATGTATTTCAATTAAATAAATGCACTAAAACGCTTAAATAAGCATTAAGTAAATGTCTCATACATCTGCTGTACGTTTCGAATGAAACCCGTCGATTTGTATGTCTCCATTTATTCAATATTTTAGTCATTCTGTCAGTGTCAAAGTTATATAGATAACCTAATGTTTACATTGGAAAGCCCTTGGAAAGTATCTAAAATATATAGCGCTCCTTTTTGTCAAGTAGTCTATGTGCTCTTGGCAATTATTCAAATCCAGATGCTTTGGTACAGTACTGCTGAAGTATGAAATTTTTAATATTATATACATATAACCTATAGTATATTCTGTAACAAGGTTAGAATGAAAATTCGATACGAGTGGAAGATTCCGAGCGCGAGGGTGAGGAACCACGAGTAGATCGAATTTTCATCCTAACCGAGTAACAGGCTGTGTTTTCTCCAAATGAATCAAAAACAAGTGCAGAGGAGTATTATCAAATACCATATCTGATTCACTCAATTTACCACTAATTTTTTAATTTAAATTAATACTTGTCTCAAAACAACTAGGACGCCGCATTTACATTTGACAGTGACAGTTATGAAATTCATGGCAATGTAGGTATATATTTCGTTGAGCATAATTATAAAATATTCCTTCTGTCACTTGTAATAGAATGAAAATACATGCGAAACACATAAGAACCAAGTGTTTCAGAATAAAAATTCTATCTCAAGAGTGAGAATTTTTATTTTCTATTATTAAAAATGATTTCGGAATTATTACATTCACTAATGGTCGTGGAGAAATCGTGTAGAATCATATCTGACATTTATACAGCAAGCAAATGAACTAATTATTGGCGTGAACATACGTATATGAAAATTTGAACCATACATTCCAAAGCGATGAATCATGCGCCACCTCTCATGATTTCTACTATACTAGCCTGTATATTGTGAGCAAAAAGGTTTTATTGTGTGTAGCTGACAAAGTAAGTATTTGCTAACTTCATCTAATTAATCAAGTATGGTAATAGTACTTTAATGAACTAGTGTTTTTTAATAAGGCAATTAATAATCGAGATATTTTAATTTAAGCTACACTCGCACGTCAATGGTTGAGATTATAAATATCTCATTGATTGATATCTCATATGTGTAAGTTAACATTTTTCCGTCGACTGCAACTTTAATTTAAAGAAAAAAAAGAGTTGTTCTGTATTTTTGTCTAGTACTGTATCATCGATCCAATCAAACTTTTTTGCTCATATATCGGTGTCTGGAAAAGACCATGCGTCAATTATGTTGGTATCTTGGATTTTATATTTCTTTAGTTGGTACTGTTCAGTGGTGTGCGACGTATTTTCAACAGGGTCGAATAACATAATCAACAAATATTGGGAATCAAATAAAAACAGGATTGAAGAAAATAACTCTATGATCCTTTGGGTTTTGAGTTGCATTCCTAATATGGGCCATAAGGACGATGCGTACATCTTGTTCTGGTGTAAATATTTTGAGATAGTCTAGAAGACGGTTTGTAATAATGCTATCGGCACGCCGCTGCAAGCTATCGCATTGACAGATAAACTGCCAAAACGTCAGTGTTGACAACTGTAATTGCAAACTTTGGAGTGCTACCAACATAATTTGCGTACGCGTTTTTCCAGACATCCGATAGTATGCCCAGACAAAAATTACCTGTTCATCCTTTTCCTCTTCCATCCACCGCCTCTTCCGTATCCGACACACACCGGGACTAACCCCGACATCTGAGTACGCATCAAAATCTTTGTTACTTGCTGGGCGCCTCGATGAGCTCCCTTTCCGCAACGTTCGCCTGTTCACATTATACCTGCCTATTGCGTCATTGATGGCGACGATCCATTTGTCGCTCTCAGAACCGCTGTCATGATAGAGCACAAGACTGTGATCTTGGCACATAATCTCAAACATCTTTGTGCTGCTGTTCTGTGTTATTTTGCACTTACTTAATGGATAAATGTGTGCACATTTGAGGCCATTGGGCTGTGCAATGCCAGGCTTCCTGATTTTGCACATCATAACAATATCGCTCATAAGGATGAGGTACACCTTATCTTTGTGTGTATCATTTTGCCTGTTTATAGCGCCTTCTTTGATGAGTCTTCGACCTGGCTGGATTATCAATGTCTTGCCGTTTTTAACGCAGCGTGAAAGCTCGAGGATGCGCTGTGAATTTTCTTGCTCATCTACTAAGGAGTTTACGTGTCTAGCAGCCTCTTCAAGTTTTTGCACTGAACCTAGGCAAATAAAATTATTATAAAAAGGTGTACAAGAATACATTCGTGCATTGTTTGGCACTAGGTTGAAATTTTAGATTTTTTGTTATTAGAGGAAATATAACTAAAATGTATCGTTCATTTGATACTAACTTTTAAGAGTATTATAATCGGAGTCTGTAGGTAACGTGTTGTCAAGGACCTGCTTCAGCAGCAAACAGTACCGAGGAATCCTTTGAATCGGCATGATTAGCAGGGACGATAGCTTTGCTTGCACTTCAGGTCGACTTTCTTGGTTGAAGAGCAACTTGGAGAACTCAGAATTGATATTGTTTAAGTCGTTGAGTATGTAAAGCGACTTTTTGAAATCATAAGCATAAACCGAATAGATTTTAAAAAACGGTGCCATCTTGAAGAAAGCCGCTGCTACGTTCATCATGTCATCCTTTAGCATGTGGAGGAGCTCCCCGTTCACCTTGTAGAGTGTGCCTATGCTGCCGAACAGTGCCTCATATTGGTAGTCTGTGAGTATCGACTTGCTTTTAATCGGCTTCATAAAGTATGTCATAATGTTCTCAAGCTGCTTAAGGTAGACGATTTCACTATTGAATATCTCTTGCACCGCTTGGTTTTTCCTGGACCTACGTCTCTTGTCTATGCTGGTGGAATTAATCTCATCCAGTGCAATGATCAACTTCTTCTTGGATCGCGAGGTTAGTACGTTCCTCTCGTTTATAACGCTGCGAAGCTCGGCACTTAGGGCGAGCTGCGCTTTGGGGGTGCATGGCTCCAGCACCACGAAACAGGGCTTCATTTTAATCTTTTCTTTATCCATGTCTGAATAATCACACAAAACGACTTTTGGCGCGTCAAAGAGGTTAAACAAACGAATACATAACGAGAAAGAAAGGGCATGAGTGTGTTTATCGGATGAACCGTCTCAGCTGCGCCCACTACTGTCGCGTCCATAAACTAATTGGGTTCGGAACTTGGATAGGGGTAAATATCTGTACTACAGTTCTGAATTGTGATGAAATAAATATTCATTATCAAATTAGTAAATTGTTTAAAAAATTAAAAGACTAATTTTTTAAACAATTTACTAATTACGTAAACCACTTTTTTTGTTTGGGTAGGATAGAAAGAGTGCAAGTGTATACACAATTAATTTATTTGCACAGAATATACACAATACAATAATAATACAAATTACATCTAATTACAAACAATAAACAATACTTGACTACAATATGAATAAACTAATACTAACAATCCTTTTAAAGTAACACATGTTTCGATATTTATATCTCATCAGTACGGCTTTACCTTAAAATAAATCTAAGTTGACACAATAAATTTAAAAAAATAATAATGAAATGTAAACCAAATGCCTGATAATTGAAGTACTAATACCTACATCAAACTGAAACGGTGCCAACGACCTTGTTAATGTTCGTCGTGAGGGAAGGTCTAGAATATTGCCCAGAAATTTATACGCTTTGGAGGACTTTTTAAACAAAGCCAGAAACAAAGCTTTTTCTTTCAAAGCTTGATAAGAGACCAGTGTCTCTTATCTTTTCTAAACTGTGACATTATAAATGTTTGAGCAACTTTAGAAACTGTCATATTTTCTAACAAAGGAATCAGATTATTATCGGTAAGTAGCTTTTTACTAGTGAGCAGGCGTTTTAACCTAGATACCATTCTGGTTTTTTTAACAGACTCTACATACATAATTTTTTTCCGTGGGCTTAATAGACGTTGTCGATTCACACCAATTCGTTTCAAAATACCAGGCTGCGTTGAACGTCTTATTTTAACTGGGGGAATATCTGCAAAAGAAACAATAAAAGCATATACACACTCATATACATTATGCTACAAAATAACTACATATGTTAAACAATACATTGCTCTTTCCTAGAAGAGGGACAATTGATAACACATTGTTACTATTAAAGTTAAATTTTGCTGAATTCAATACCTGGTGTCCGGCGATGAGGCTCAGGTGAGACAATTTCAAGTGGTGGTGTTGTATCGCGCAGTAGTGAAACAGGCTGTGGACCTGTGGTAGAAGAATTTTCTGCTTGCATATGGACATTGTGCAGTGGAAGGTTAATTCTAGGAACCTTATTTCGATTCAGAGTTTTCCTCTCAGGCGTTGCGTATTGACAGGTCTCAAAGTGAGCATCGCAAACACGATAATGTACGAGAGTAGTATAACCTTTTCCAATTAAATGTGGATTTTTGGCAATTTCGACCCATTTCGACATTAATTGAGGATTAGCCGGGAAGGAATGCAAACGTATGTTTGGATCTGAAATGTTTCGTCCACAGCCAAGAATCGCACATTTTTTGTTAGATAGGAAACTCATCTGAAAAACATAAACATTTTAGATCGCAAGTTATTTATTAAAATATGTATGCCATAATACATTTACTACCACTCAATTAATATTATTATTAGTATTATTAAGAAATACACAATGGTCAATGGTCAAATGAATCAAAATGAATGGTGTAGCGTTGGAATGTTACTTATAGCTTTGAAAGTTTACACATTAGTGTCCGAAGGTTGAGTTAGACTGTGTAGCGTTGAACGATTAAAACATAACGGTTCGTTTGGAAGATTGAATATGACTCTTGATTATATTTTCGGTTCCTTCAGCCCTGGGTATGACAAATTGCCATTAGGGCAGACCAGAACCTTCAACGCATTAGCGAACAAACAAGTTAATTATTAATTGAATAGTAGATTGATGAAGCAAATACATGATGTGATAAATAAAACACTAGGTTGTTTGGGATTCACGGATTTGTTGATGATAACTGCAACAATTGTTTCGCCACATCATTATTAATCAGCCTTTTGTGCCGAAACAATTGTTGGTTATTAGCAATTAATCTGTGAAACTCAAACAACCTAGTATTTTATTTACCAATTCAACTAATTTACAGGTAGCGAATGTAGTTTTATACTTACGATTAATAATTAAAACAGCAGATAACTTCAATAACAGCTTTGAAAAAAGCTTCGAAACAATTTGTTAGCAATGGCGCCTGATCGTGAAAAACTCTGTAAATGGCGGCAGCGAGCGGAATTATTTAGACGTGACCAAGACGTGACCCCGAAATATCCTCTGTCACGTGACTCGTTGTGCATATGCGCATGCGCGTCACTTTCACTACCACACTTTCGTTGTGGTGTGCAAATTTTATGGGACCGAGGGGACATCTGTCCGCACGTGTGACAACCTCCGGCACTCATGCGACATCTATTAAGGCGGCCAGAATGTTTTAACGGGGGGACCGGGGGTCCCATATGCATGTCCCCCCCCCAACGACATAACGAATAACCGTCACAAAACTGTTGACAAATACATAATTAAGACGGGCCAATACCGTGTATTAAAGTAAAAACACAACAACAGCGACATCTTACGTTGTCCTGCGTAGTAAATAAACTTGGCACCAAAAGGCGCGCTTTCTCAAATTTATAATTTTTAATACATTTAATTAGATATTGTAAATGTTTCATATTATTTACATTTACATTGGTATATACGATCCTATGAATAGGAATACTGCAAATCAGTGATTTCCAAAGTGTGCGTCGCGGCGCTTCAGGAAGCCACGGAATTTACAAAAACTTTTTTTTCTGCAATAATGCAGTTGTTTTATTTATTTTTATCTGTTACTTATGACGAGTCAAGTTTTATGCTTAGTTCAAAAAGGGCGTCGCGAGTAGAAAAAGTTTTGGAAAGTAGGAAAGTTTTGGGAAAGTTTGGGTACATAATACAGAAATTACACAATGTAAATTAATGAACAAAATGTGTGTAACTTTTCTTCACTTATTAATTTTGTATTTAGTGCACATTTCACATGTACAAACATGCACATGTACAAACATGCACATCTACATTTATGAATGTGGTCACTCGGTGGCCACAAGTGACGGTAAGTGACGAAAAGTAACTCAGTTTTTGATATCATTTAAATAATCCTTCACGCGCTCATTCAAACTCTTCATATTAATTAATATTTAAGTTTTGATCAAGGGAAATAATAAAGATGACACAATCAACAGATACATCAATAAAATATGTATTAGGCGTATATAGAATTCATACACTTGAATATTATAAACATTAGTAACATAACAGTAACAATCAACAGTCAATAATATCAAACAATCATAATAAACAATAGTAGCAATCAATATATAGAAGAACAATGAAATAAATACAGGAAATACATTTAATTTTTGCAACATCGTGTTTCGATCTACAAGGTTCTAATCCGTACGATGGACTTTTTGGTTTTGATTTATTTAAGCAATAAAAAATCTTAGGTGAATATTTATTTATAAAAAAATCAGTGCTTGTAGGAATCGTAGACCCGACTCATGTGCCAAAGAAACCGGTGTAAAATCAATATGAATAATATGAATCTGTCCAAAAAATTAAAGTAAATCTGGTAAAATCATCGCACATGAACCTGCCAAAATATCAAAATATTCAATAAACATAACAAAAATAAAAATATACAACAAAATGTTTACGAACAATTTTTATGCAGATTATTTTTTGACGTTTCTCAAAACCAATGATATATTTCGATTTTTGTCATATTGATACTTCTGGACCAATCCCGTCATTATTATACTGGGAATATTCTCTAGAGATTATTATAGTGGGAATAATCTCGGTAGCTAGGTTCACTCTTGTCAATCAAAATATTTGTCAAATTATTAATTTATCAATCATATTAAAGTGTCATACAAAATGAATAAAAGTCGCTTTAGCTGCGTTTCGCATACTGAAATTGATAAAGAAATACTAGAAAGCAAAAAACGTCAAAAAATAATCTAATCAAATATAACTCGAGAGTTCGATAAATTAGAAAATAATTTGACAGATTATGTCTCAAACTTGTTGCCATTTGGCAATAGTCACTCGAGCCCTTCGGGCTCTCGTGACTATTGCCTGGCAACAAGTTTTCGACAATCTGTCAAATTATTTTCAATTTATTCTCACTCTCTTGTTATATTATTACTGAAAATATATTAAATTTAATTAGCTATTGTCATCCAGAGCATTATTAAATGTAATAAATCAGTACACACATTGATTTATATGACAACTTCAATCCAAATAATAATTATAAATAATTTGATTAGTGAAATATTTAATTACTACCTCGTTATTTTTACATTAGTCGGATTAATTCTTCAACAACTACCAAACAAGTATCTTAAATAACCTATTAATGTTAAAGCATATTACTACTTTTCTGCTCTTTCCGAATTAGTCGAGAGCATTGAACCATTACCTGTAATTGCATCTATAGTTTCTTCTCATTATTTTCTTCTTCATCTTCACTTTCCTCTTCACATTCAAAAACGTCTAGTTTTTTAATGATATCTTCAGACGTTTGCTTCTCAATGATCTTAGGCTTGTAGATGGTAATATATTCTTTACAAAAAGCTGGATTAAAATCTGTTATTATATCTTCCAGTTGGAGAAAATTATGTGAAGTTTTTACTGCATTACGTTGCTCAGATTCCTCAGATATCTCATTCTCTTTTGTCAGCTTACTAATGTTACAATGCGCCTCATTTTCAGCACCATCATCATGATGTTTATCTACATCGCCAATCTCTTCAAACTCATTAGAGAAGCTGAGAAGCTTCAAAGCACCAATATTACAAGGCGTAGATTCGTCAGAACTCCGGTTCTCCTTTCTCAGATTCAAATTGTTCATATAAGAACTCTCTTGATCATCAATTACATCTTGGTTGATATTAGTGCATGTGTAGTTTAAACCTTCTTTCATATTAATGCATTCTTCATTTTGTTCCGTTTGTTTCGAATATTTTTCACCAATTTTTTCTTCGTCGTGTATTAACTCTTTATAATTCTGTATATGTTTATTAGAATGCGTTGCAGTGTCGTTATTTATCGGTTTACAACTAAAGGCAACATCTGTATTTCCTTTATTAAAGACTTCTTCAATATTTTGCGCAGTGTTAACTTTCGTTGTAGGTACCAAATTCTTCACTTTAACACCAGAATAATTTATATTACCAAACTCTCCATCTTCAATATCATTATCACTATACTTAGCTATTCTAGAATATGCTTGATTATCTCGCTCATTTTCCTCATTGTCAGGTGTTACTGAATACGTTAACTGCTTTAGTTTAGTTTCACCACCAAAAATAAAATCATTAGAATCACTGTCAACAATATTATCATCCACATTTCTATCATTTGTTACAATTTTTAGGATCTTAGATTCAGATTTTTTATGAAACGTTAACCGTTTCTGTCTTTGCAATTGTTGGTGAGTAGATTCTTCGTCATCACTACTGGTGGAAATGTAGGAACTTTTATCTGTTAGCTTAGTATCTTTATTAATTTTAATAGTTTTTAGTTCTGAGTACCTTGGATTTACCAATAACATATCATCGTAAGAAAACTCTTCAGTATTACTACCACAGTCTTCAAAAATGTCCGATGCTGTGTCTATATTTAGAGAATCTTCTTCTTCATCCGACGATTGTTGTGACAATTCTGTTTGCAATGATTTATGTGAGAGATTGGTACCGAGTTCCAAGGTGGGAACATGTGGTAAATTACTCATACAATTTTTTACTAATAAGACACTATCGATACGAAACTCTTCAGTGTTACTACCACCGCTTTCAGAAATATCAGACATTGTAGTTATATTTAGTGAACGTTCTTCTTCGTCACTAATATAATGTGAACATTTCGTTTCCAATGAGTTATATGAGATATCGATGTTGGGCTCCAAGCATAGATCTTCGTAAAGAAACTCATCGGTGTCACTACCACCATCTTCAGAAATATATGATTTGGCGTTTATATGTAGCCCATCCTCTTCGCTGATGTTATGGCTTAGTAATAAATCAATGTGGCAAGAAAGCTCTTCAGCTTCACTATCACCGTCTTCAGAAATATCTGATTTTAGGTTCGTAGTTAGTGAATCTTTTTCTTCATCTATCAATTGTTGCGATAATTTCTCTTGCCATGACTCACGGGAGCAATTGCAGTTCATGGAAATATTTTCTGAATAACTCATACTTTCATACTCTGTCTTGTTCACATTTAACCCGTTGTTATTTAACTTACTCACATACAACAATACATCATCTTCTTCCTCGTTAGTAGTTAATACACCAATGCTCTCACAAGTAATTGCTTCTCTACCAAGGCTTCTATTAATTTTCTCTTCGTCAGGTACTGCACAAGACTTATCGCCGCTGAATTTTATATCCTTTGATGATTCATGCTTTCTAGGCGACTGGTCAATACCATAAAACAATTCTTCGGCATCATCGCCCTCCTCATTAATTAAATGTTCTTCGTGAGATTGGGCAGCGATTGAGGTTTTTAATTCCATGGTTTCGTTAAAACGTCCACCTTCCGAGATTTGATCATCACTCTTTAAATCTGTATTAGAGTTAACCATTCCTTGTAAGTATCTTGCAAATTTCGTGTTTTCACTTTGTTCTCTATCAGTCTTAAAATTTGTTGTTATTTTGTGGTTATTTAAAAATGTATCATCATATGAAATATCATCGGTGCAACTATATAAGATATGTTCCGCGTCTTCTACAACTACATGGGACGAAATATTGATAATTTCTTCTTTGTAATGTAATTCCTCAAGTTCATTTTTAGCTGTAAGCGAATCTTTCCACATTTCATTTTCATTTTCTAATAATTCAGGAGTTATCTCTTGAATTTTAGGCGAAACATTTTCGTTTATTACTATTTCTTCCTGATTGTTACAAATTTTATGATCACTAGTATTGTTGGAATATTCATTCTCGTTAATATCTGCGTTGAGCTTTGAAGATATCTCTAATTTTCTACTATTATCCGAATGAAGTTCTGTGACATTGCTTCGATCATAATTGTTTTCCTCCTGGCCCACTATATCTGCATTAATCTCGATTAGTTCTTTGGGCTCCTGTGAGATTGCTAAATTCATTTTATTTTTCAGGATTCCAGTACCGTTAGAAGAAGGGTCATCAGCAAGACTTATATCATCAATTATCTTATGATATATGTCATTCTCATCATCAGTTGATTCAGTTTCAGATCTGGTTTCTTTTTCAAAAACGATTTCTTTTCCACGTACTGCTTCGTTTCTTGATACCACTGAACACGTTGATGATTCTTGAGTCTTCAAGATGAGTGTATTGCACTCATTGCGATTGTTGTGAAAATTAAATTCCTTAACATATTCATCAATATTGATGGTTTTTTCTCGAGCTTCAACATATTTCTGATACCACATTGACGGCTTCTGATTTTTGTGATACGGATTATCATCGTGCGAAAATTCCCCAATTACACTTGAGTCATCTTTGAATTTGAAAGTGTCTTCAACGGATACAACATTCAACGGTTTATTACGATATTGCTCTATTGTCATATTGCAAGTGCCAAAGCAACTTGGCTCTGATGCATCACTATTTTCATTGATTTCTTTCTCCTCAAAGCTAATTGCTTCATTGATATTTTTGAGAAATGTATCCTTTTCTTCATTATTATCTTCAGTGTTATTAAGTGTTACATATTTTATGTTATTTGAATTTGTCATAGTTGCAGATGAATTTAGTTCTTGCCAATTATCATTTGAATGTGTAAAACTTATAGATTCCTTTTCTTCTTCGGTGTTTTTAGTGATATTGAGAGTCCTTCGTCTATTATCATTATATGGTAGTGGCTTTGTGTAGAATTTGCCATTATGCTGATCGTTATCGTCGCTTTCATGACCGTGCTCATCCATTGTGTTTGCACCTTCCCAATGCATTTTTGTAAGTTGCTTGATATAACCTGACAGTTCCTTACTATTGTTCCTAACATTGATATCTTTTGCCTCGCCTTGAGTAGATCCAGATATCTCGAGGGCTTTTAGATGGGTGGACTTTACATTAACAATACACGAAGGATTTTTGGTATTTCTGATATCTTCAGTGTCTCTCGTAGAATGTATGAGTGGATTCATATCAGTATGTGCAAGGGTATCCAAATTTTTACTATCAAGACTAACTTCTCCTTTCTCATCAATGTTTTCATTAATTATGAGAGGCTTTTCATTAACAATTTCTTCCTTACTGGCATGGTTTTTAATAATTATTAGACTATTTTCATTAGTACCTTCTTCATCCAAACAATCATCAAAATATATTGAGGCCTCTTCAGTAGTCACTTCTGTCTCTTCACTAAATTTGTCAATACATGTAAAAGTTATTTGATTTGTAACTTCCTTTTCTTCATTCATAATTGTGAAAGTTTTTTCAACGCTTTCTTCTGGCTCTATTTGCCAGCTATGCGTGTTCATTAAAATATTTTCATTACAGTGGTGTGGCACGTTCTCCACTTCTTTTGCAAAATCTCTAGAAACAGGGAACATATTTTCCTCAGAAAGTGTCAATAAATGTTGACGTTTAATCCTAATATTGCTATCACGATTAAGTTCTTCTAAATAAAATCTGTTTTGACAATCATTCTTCTCTTGCTTTTTCTCACCCCCATCGTCATAATTTCTCCCTTCCTCAGAATTTTCTGTTGCTAAATTAATTATGTTATTAGATTTCTGTTCATCATCTATAACATCATCTATCCTCTTTTCATCATAGAATTTATCTTCTTCATCAGTGTTTTTATCTTCTTCGATCACAGTCTTCTTGTTTTCTTCAATAATGTCATTATTTGTTATTGTTTGCTCTTCATCTTCCCAAAAGTATGTTAAAGTAGTTTGGTCATCTATACAAGGCGTTTTATCGCGAGCAATGTTAATACAATAATGGATATCAGAAGACACCCTAGTTGTGCTTACTGAAATTTGTTTCTCCTCGGATGGTGGTTGTAACGTATTGACATGGGATTCAAGTACGATACTTTCTTCGCAATTTACAATATTCGGCTCATTTATTGCAAGGTTTAGATCGACATTTGTAGAGCTTCTAGTGATGCCTAGAGGACAAAGTAGTAATTGAGATGAATTTGTAGCAATGTTTTCATCAATAGCCATTTGATCACCTTCTTGAATTGACCAGTGATGCTTCATTTTGTGTTTTTCGTCCTCTTCTTTTTTCTCCTTGTCAAATTCATATTCTTCATCTTCTTCTTCTTCCTCGTCACCGTCTTCTTGCTCTTCAATATTATTTCCGTTATCCTTTTTCTCGATAGGTCCATATTCCACAGTCTCTCCTGCAACTTCAATAAAGATTCGATAATGTATTGTTTGCTGGTTTGTTATTATTTTTTCAAAAAATATGTTAACAGACTTTCTTCATACAATGTATAAATAGAGTCGTAAGAAAATACAGTTTTATATGGGCCACTTCATCCCACAACCCATTATTTATACAAATTTGTGAGTTTTTCGTCGAAGAGGCAGGGCAGCCATTATTTGCTGCCCTGCCTCTTCGTTCCACAAACCAAAAATTATACATTTTTTATGTGTTTTGATGGAAGAACTACACTAAATCTAAGAGATACTTTTTACAGTAATCCAAAATTCGAAATCATCGTGCAAAATGTAACCTTTGATGATATTTTGAGCCGAATCCAAGACTATGATAACAAAAAATGATTAAAATAAAAAACATGTATACCTTTTCAAATTTTTTTAATGTTTCATATGAAATGTGTTTATATGATCTCTAAGATTTTCAAAACATCTGTTCATAAAGTCGCTTTTTCGAGAAAAAAACGATGAAATGATATAAATTTTATACGGCAAATAAGATACTGGATGATATTATGGTTTGTGGGGTTAAGGGGTTGACATACTACTTGTAATAGTTTTTGATGTGTGAGGCTTTCTTCATTATTCACAATGTCTTTCTTACCGTTCAGATTGAATCCAATAGAAACTTTGTCTTCTTTTTGAAGCGAGCATGATTGACTCATTCGGCGATTGAAAAGAACACGGAAGTATTCATTTTCATTTTCTATTTCCATCTCAACTTCTGTCTCCTTTTTATTTTCATCTTCTTCCTTTTTTCGCCTTTTACCGTCCTTCTCCACATTCACCTCTTTCCCACCCTCTTCCTCTTCTTCAATAATTTCATATTTATTAATACCAACTATTTTAGCCTTGATTGTATTGTCATCATTTTCCTCAAAGTAAGTGCTTTGCTCATTAAAAGTAACCTTATCTTCATAAGAAATACCAATGCCACCTTTCATTTTGGAATTTGTAGATATTCCAGATAGGTTTAGCGAAACTTCTTCCTCATCGTACGATGGTGTTGTTGCATTTGTCTTGCATGTAAGTACAAGGGTTTCTTCATAATTGACTACTTTCGTATTCTTGGTAAGGTTGAAATCAACAGCAATTTCATCTTCATCGTGGATAGAATAGCTGTGCTGCAACCTACGTTTTAAAGGTACGTGGAAACTTTCCTCTAACTCTTCTTCATCATTAGGAAGCTCTTCAGTGTCGCTACCATCATCGATAATTTCCTCAATTGTAGGCCCACCCTGTTCAATTTCTTTGGTGATTTTGATCGTTTTTTGCGCAGCTTCCTCGGAGTACGTCAATGGTCGTTTCTTTTTTAGCCGAACTCTGCTAGTCATGAAGATCTCTTCTTCTTCGTAGTGCTCAATTGAAATTTTGAATTCTTGCTCGATTTCCTCTTTGGTCTTGACTACTTTTGGTCTGAATGTGACGCTTTCAATTTCTGTACATTCGGAGACTGGGTGCTTTTTACATTCTCTCAAATTTCTTGTATATATTTCTGGCATAGATTTTTTTAAGGTATACTTGTTTCTATTAGCACGTTCTTGAAGTTTAGATTTGTCTGACTTTTCAATTATGTTAATATGTTTGCAGTTTGTTTCGTGAGTTGTATTGTTTTTGTCTTTCTGATATCTATCAATACATTTTTCTTTGGTTATATCATATTTCTTTCCAGTATTGATTATTGCGGCGACCACAGGATCGTTCAGTTTTTCACTTTCAATATTTACAAATGTGGCTTCTAGTTTTAAATTATTATCTGTCTGATAGAACGACTCTGAAAAGTTTTCATTATCATTTATTAAATTTTCCGATTTGCATTTCTTGATGGCGAATTGATTCGCATTGTCCACACATTTTTGAAGTTTTATGCAATTGCCTGCTGTTGCAGAGGCTTTAGAATCGTCGTCCGATTCTGTTACTGACGAATGTTGGAAATTCATATTCTTTCACTCTATTATTGATTGATGTAGTATGATTGAATTATTCATCAGAAATTACTAACTGTAAGAGATTATCAAATATGTAGGGTTTGAATTGAGGAAGAGAGTAATTAACAGGACTTACCTAAAATGCATTTTTATAAATTTTTGAGTCTAAAACATTGTAAATATATTAAATATCTTCCAAAAATAGATAGTTATTGCACTCACCTAAATTATGTCTTTATGATAAGTTGAAGGTTTATATACCTTCTAGTCGAATATATAATTATAGATACTATAATAATTATGAAATTACGGTTGTTCTTACCCAAGCTTGAAGTTTATTACCCAATTTTTAAAATTTTGACCTAATGTTTACCTACGATACGTTTTTTAAATATATTGATTTAATTAATTAAATTTGATTTTGAATAAATCTTATGGCTCACTAAAATCATCACTGGATTATCAAACGAGACATTTTTATGTATTATAGAAGGTTGTATACATTTTTATATCTTCTTAAATTATGATTTGTTTATTGTTGAGTTTTCTGTTTATAAGAAATCTATCATTTGTCACAATAATTTGTAGTATTGGCATGTATGGTTTGCAAAAAAAAAATATTGGGGTAAATTTTCAAATCCACTTTATTCGAATCAATGTAAAATACAACAAAAATCGTCTAACTTCCGCAGGCTCCGAGGAACATCAGTTATTAGTAGCACCTATATTTTCTCCCTTTAGGGAGCATGCGGATATTAGAAGATGAGTAAATAAATATACTTAACAATTTCTAGGATAAAAGCAAGCTTAAATATAAGTCTAATGAATATGAATATAAATAGTTCAAGTAGTTCGTAATGTTCGTATACGATAAAAGAGTCAATCGTAAAACTCTCATGTCAATAAAAGTATTATTTTTACATAAAATCGGGTTTGACTTCTCAAGTTTAGTATATTCGTAGAGTTCGGTATCACAGTTACTAATTAATGGACGTGGGATGTGTTTAGGGGTTCAATAGGTGTATTCTTGAGAGCTAAGGAGATTGATGGCCAGTTAATTTATTATCCAAGTTCGCTTCGCAATTCGCAAATGATATCGTGCCGATCTGAAATACCCGTGCTCCCAAGAATAACCTTTAGGCTTCGATAATTACAAAAAAAAATACGTCAGCCTTAGAGTCATTATCAGTTATAAAAATATCGCTAATCAACTACTTATAATAGAATTATGTACATCGCAATAGTTAATAAAAAACGTGCACTTCTTAGTATGACGAAATTATACGTTGGGCTTTTGTAACGATTAGTGACTTATTTAAATAATTGTTTCGCGTAACACCAGATCTTGAAGAAGTACTCGTCCCTCCTCAACAACGTTCCTCTTGCGTACGAGTGAATATCTGCGTCCATATTGTGCTCCCTCATCCAAGACGTCGTTGTTTCTGATATACTATACGACGTAGGTTCCCTGTCTGTGCCTTCTCTAAAGTCTTCTTGATCCCCTTCTGCAATACAACTCATGAAACAGAAATTTTCAAAATTTGTAGGAGCAGAATTACCAGTTCCTGGAAGAACTTTGAAAGGCTCGTCCGATTCCAAGGGATCGCTGAGTCCGACCTCGTTCCTCGCGAATATCCTAATGAGGTAGTCATGGTCTTCTTGCAGATCTCTAATGGTGAATTTCTGCACTCCCTTTGAAACCCTGCCGATTTCCATCCACATTGTCTTTTTTATATCTCTGATAGCGATGTTGTATCCCTCCAGTGGGGCGCCTCCATCACTCTCAGGTGCCCCCCATTCAATCACTAAAGCATTTGGCCCTATCGTTCTCATCTCCAAAGGCGCAGTGGGTGGCGTTGGTACAGCTAGAAAATAATAACAAACTAGCACCTTTACTTTCGAAATAATTCCTACAACTTACTGGCATGCGATCTTAATTGAATTATTTCCGTGGTCGTGGCCACACTTAATCCCACTGAATTCTCAGCGAATACCCTGAATAGGTAATCACTCTTCTCCTTCAAATTCTCCAAAGTATATTCCAAAGTGAAAGCCTCCAAAGTCACAACCTTTTCCCATTTAGGCATGAATTCCAGTTTCTTCTCAATAACATAGCCTATCACTTCAGCGCCCCCGTTATTTGTTGGTGGCTCCCATGTAATAGTCGCGCTTTTACTAGCGACTTCCTTAACTTGTAGATTAATAGGTGGAGATGGTGGTGCTAGAAAAACGCAAATTACCAGAAGGCACCCAAAATGATTTCAAAGCATAAGCGGTTGAGGCATATACTTACTCATATAACAAATTTTAGCGGGAGGAAATATGCCAAGCAAGCAGTAAAGGGTCTCTTCAGTTTTAGCAAAGTGGTAATCAATTCCTGATGGTAAGCGTAAGCGTTATATAAAAACTTGCAAAGCTGGATATTATACTTACTAATCCTCGAGCCTGCGACGACTACATCAGATGGCTCGTAAGGTTCGCTCAATCCCACGGAGTTTCTTGCTGTAATCCGGAAGTTGTAACCGTGATCCTTCTCCAAATAATTCACTGACATATCTGTTACATTGCCTTTCGTACCTCCTACTTTCTTAAATTCTGTCTTCTTAGACTCCCTCATGTCAACAATATATTCAATGATTGATGAGCCGCCATCGGAAAGTGAGGCTTGCCATTTGAGCGTGAAGGAGGTTGCGCTCATTCCAGACACCTCGAGCGGTCCTCTAGGAGCTGATGGCCTCTCCTCGATTATCATTTTGGTAGAAGTGCTTATATCTTCAGCTATGCAGGTGTATTCGCATACTTCTTCATGAGTGCATTTCTTGATGATCATTTTATGGATAGTGGTTTCTGAATAGAAACTATACTTACTACTCGCCTTAATCGTAATACCTTCGCGCACCCATTTAACTTCTACTCCAGGTCGTGATAATTCAATAACTAATTCAAGGTCTTCATTTAGAGGCGACCTTGATATTTCTGGCAGTTTTCTGATGAATGACAGCGTTGGTTCATAAACAGTCAATTTTGCAGAAGATGTTTGCTTGCCCACCTGTAATATAAAAACATTAGTAAGATGGAATACTCTCTTAAAAAAAATCTCACTTGGCATGAGAATATTCCTTGGTCTTCAATTTCTGAATTGTATATCTTCAGCTTTTGCCGTTTACCATCAATAGAAAGTTGAATGTGTTCAGAAAATTGGATTTCAGTTTCATCTTTGAACCATGAAACCAAAGCGTCTCCTTTGGTAAGCTCGATTTCAAATACCGCCTTCTCTCCTTTGTTAACTGTTTGGTCATGTAATTTGGTGATAATTTCCGGTGGCAGTTCTATTACAGTCAGATCGGCGCAGGTCTCATCATCGCCGAGGAAACACGTGTATTCGCCCTCATCGTGAATCGAGGTCATTCGAATTATCAGCCTCCTAACACCACTGTGCTTCTCAACAGTATACCTTTCATTTGTAGTATCAATAAATTCGCCATCCTTCTTCCATGTAACGTTGGCAGAATCTGATGAAATTTCCACCTCCAAAATTGCCACTTCTTTCTCTGTTATCTCCATATCTTGTAGTCTCCTAATAAATTCCGGCTTGGTCTCTACAATGGATACCGTGGTTTCCGTCTTGTGTTTCGTAATTGTGCATTTGTAGCTGCCTATATCGACATGTGTTATATTCTTGATTACCAACTTATGAGATTTTCCGTCTTCAATAATAACCCTATGATCCATGCCACTCAACTCGTTATCATTATGGAACCATTTCGTAGAGATAGTATGTGATGTCTCGCACTCTAGTACAAGGGTATCGTGTTCCACGCTCTCGTACGCTTCCATGAGCTTTCTGGTAAATTTGGCATCAACATCGACAGTAATCTTAGCTCCATGCGACGTTTTACCAATGGCATTACTTGCTACGCACTTATAATCACCAGTATCCTTTTCGTAATCAGCATCTTTAATTATTAGCTCAATATTCTCTCCATCGTAAGACATCTTGATGCGTGGAGATTTCTTCAGAGGGACATTGTTCTTCAGCCATGATACTTCAGGTACTGGATTACCCACTACTTTAGCATACAACTTAATGGTTTGTTTATCTTGTACCACTTGCTCTTGGAATCTTTCCACGAATATGGGTGGTTCTGGCTTTGGTGTTTGGCATTCTACAAATATACACACACGCATTGGTAATATGACTAAACACTATTAGCAAACAAAGCGGATAGGTTGGCGCAAATGAAACTCATTTCATCAAAAAGTTTTAATTACAAGCTTATTATTAATGAGCAGCTAAAAATTAAAGCATTATTTGTATTGATGCTGTAAAAATAATTACCTTCAACGGTGAGAATTGATGTAGTTTCTACTGTTCCCATAGAGTTCACAGCCTTTACAGTGTATTCGCCTTCATCATCTTTAGTGGTTTGAATGATAGTTAACGTGTATTCATCTTCATCTTTCTTAGATGTCGGCTTTTTAATGGGCTCACCATTCTTATACCAGGTTATCTTTGGTGTTGGATTACCTACTATACTAGTGCTCAAAATAACAGAATCACCTTCCCTAACATTAATATTTTTCAAATTTTCTATAATTTGAGGGGGCTCTTTATTGCCAGTCTTCACCTTTAATGTTATTTTAACTGTAGATTGACCTTCCCTGTTTCTAGCAATTATTTCATACGTTCCTTCTTGCGTTTTCTCAACCTCCTTAATCTTCAGTATACTAGTGTACATGTGCATGTCGGAATCGTTCACAATTACAACGTTTTTCCTAGTGATGGTTTTACCATTGAAGAGCCAGGTGATGTCAGGTTCTGGAACAGCCACTAAACGGCACTCAATCACCACGTCTGCCTTTTCATTAACGCATTGTGGTTTGGGTTTCTTTGAGAATGTAGGTGGAATGCCTTCTAGTATATCTGCTAATGAGGATTCTCTAGATAGACTTCTTCTGGATTGTCCTGTGATGTCCGAACCGTGATCGGATAGTGGTGCTTCCACGATCAATTCAGTTGTGCTTGAAGCGAAACCTGCGGCATTCTTGGCTACGCAAGTGAACGTTCCCGCGTCTTCAGGAAACACTTCTCTGATAATCAACGTTGCTACATTGTCTTCGTCATAGAACATCTCGAAATCTTGAGACGGTTTAATGATCGCTGTTTGCCTAAACCAGGTAATTTGTGGCCTAGGGACACCTTCCACTTGACACTCGAACTGTACCGTATAGCCATCAGGCGTATGTTGTGGCTGTAACTTTTCAATGAACCTAGGTGCTGCTGATTTCTCCTTGGGTTTTAGCTCTAAAAAAGAAATTATTAGCAATGCTAGCAATACAAATTTGAAATTACTCACTTTCAAATACTGGTAACTTATCTATCTTCTCATGTAGCTTCTTCTGTACATAGTAGTTATAGGTAGCTTCATCCATCAAATACTGCGCAGGCACCCAGCCCTTTTCTTCAGTAAGATGTTTCTTTACGAACCACCAATCAGCATTATCAGTGTCCAAAACGTAAACACGTTCACCCTCAACCAAGTCGATAGCTTGTTCCGCTTCGGCATTATATGAACACATCGAATATAAAATATCACCTTCATATACCTCAACAATTTCTTCCTCTTCATCTTCTTCATATATTCCAGATTTTCTGGTAATACTTAGAGACGCCTCTTCCTCATCAAATGATGGCTGTGAAATCTTTCTCCTTGATCTAAGTGTAAGTGATTCAGCTTCATAGTTAATTGTTTTAGGTTTAGATTTAGTAAGGCTTAAATCAATAGAGATTTCGTCTTCCTCTTGAATGGAATAACGAGGTTTCACTCTGCGTTTCAATGGTACATGGAAGCTTTCCTCGAAATCTTCCTCATCATAGGGAAGTTCCTCAGCATCACTACCATCATCGATTATTTCTTCAATGATTGGTCCTTCTTCTTCAATTTCTTTGGTGATCTTTATAGTTTGATGTCCAGCTTCCTCAGAGTATGTTAATGGTCTTTGCTTATGCTTGAGTTTTACCTTACCTGACATAGATATTTCTTCCTCTGCATAAGAGTCGAGCGAGATTTTAAATTCTTGTTCGACATCCTCCTTAGTTTTAGTGCTCTTTGGTCTAAAGGTAACATTTTCTATCTCTGTATATTCTGGAATTTCAGGACGTTTCTTAACAGCCTTTAGTTTTCTTATAGTGACTTCTTGAGTATGTTCTTCGAGAGCAGGTTTAAATGCGGGTGGCTTCTTCTTAATGGTAAATTCTTGGACTTCATCTTCGATTTGCAGAACCTTTTTAATTGTAATTTCATCTGCTGCTTCATCAACTACAGGTTTCCTGGGTTTACGTTTCTTAACAGTTATATCTTCGTTTGCAGTTTCTGGTTCAGGTGCCTTCGCCTGTTTCTTCTTTATAGTAAATTCTTCTTCCACGTCTTCCTGTTCTTCCACTACAGGTATCTTGGGTGTACGCTTTTTGATGGTAAATTCTTCAGCAGTATCGTCAGGTTCCTGTTCTTGCACCTTTGTTATTGTAATTTCCTCAACTACTTCTTCTACCACAGACTTTCTGGGTTTCTTCTTCTTTATAACAATTTCTTCAGAAACCTCCTCAACTTTTGGTTCTTTAGGTTTCTTCATCTTAATAACTAATTCTTCCGTTATTTCTTCAATTTCAGGTTCCTTGGCTTTCTTTTTCTTAATTATGAATTCTTCTTGAACATCTTCGACCTTATCGGGTTCTGATTTCTTAATTGTGATTTCCTCGACTACTTCTTCAACAACAGGTGCTTTTGGTTTTTTCTTTTTGATAATTACCTCTTCCCTAACTTCTTCAACTTCTTTTTCGGGTTCAATGTGCGCCTCTTTCTTAATAGTAATTTCCTCGGCCACTTCCTCTACTACGCGCTTCTTTGGTATCTTTTTCTTTATAACTATTTCTTCTGACACTTCTTCGGGTTCCTTTGGTACTTCTTTCTTAATAGTAACCTCCGCGCTAACCTCTTCTACAGGTGTTGGCTTTGGTTTTCTTCGCGTTATAGAAATTTCTTCAGTTACTATTTCCTCTATCTTTGGTTCTTGCGGCACTACTTTCTTAATTGTTATTTCTTCTGCGACTTCTACTACAGGCTCTTGAATCTTTTTCGTCTTAATTACAAATTCTTCGGCCGGTTCCTCGACAGGCTCAATTTTCTTTATCGTTATTTCTTCCGCAGGCTCTTCTATAATGGGCTTCTTGTTCTTCTTTCTCTTAATAACTACTTCAGTTTCTTCGATTTGTTCTACTTTTTTCTTAATAACGACCTCTTCGGAGGGTTCTTCGGGCTCTTCTGGCTTTTTGAAAGGCTTGAGTTTAATTTCTTCTGTCTTCTCTTCCGGTTTATCTCTTTGAGGAATTCTAAATTTGACTTCAGGTTCTTCGGGCTCTTCCTGTGGTTTTGGTTTCCCTGGAATGATTGGTATTTCTACGATTTCAGGTTCTGGTTTAGGTGTTTTCAACTTCTTCGGCTTTTCTTTTGGTTTCTCTTTCTTGTCTTTTTTAGATACTTCCATTTCAGGGAATTCAAGTTTCTCCAATTCGGTGTCGTCTCTTTCAATATCATATGGCTCAAACGGCTCTGCTTTGGGGAACTCCTTATCAGGTTTCTTTTCATTGATTTTCTCTTCATCCTCCTTTTCTTTTGGCTTTTTCTTTTCTTCGATAACTACTTCTGGAATCTTTTCAGGAATTTTCTTCAATTTGATTGGTTCTTCAATTATTTCCTCAGGTTCAGGCACTTTACCTTTTCCAATTTTAATAGGTTTTTTTTCCACAATCTCCTCTTCTTTCGGTTTTTTGGGCTCCTTCTTATAACGATATTCATCATCTACCTTTTCCAGTTCTTGTTTCTTCAATTCCTCCATTTCTAAGTCCAATTTTTCTAAATTTTCCAGGTCCTTACCTTTGTCCGTCAACTTCCTTCGTCTTGTTTTCAGTACCTTCTCCGCTTCTTGTACATTTCTTGATATAACGCCATTATCTCTTATAACAGGTTCTAACTCAGTAATAACTGGTTTCTTCTCAATTTCGGATAATGGCGGAAAATCAACATAATTAATGCGACTCTTGAGAATAAACTTGGGTAAACTGGTGGTCTTAATTTCTTTCTTCGGCACGGTTTTTGGTTTCTTCAGTTTAATTTCGGCAAAGTTGATAGGAGCTTCTTCGGGTTTAGTAATAACTAATTTCTGGGGCTTCTGTTCTCTGCGTTCTATTTTTATAGGTTTTAATTCCTCTACTATCGGTTTCTTTTCGTCAAGCTTCTTGAGTTTCTTCTTTTCTGGTATCACCTTAGGAACTACAACCTTTTCAGGTTCCTCAATTTCTTCAGGTTCATCTTCCTTTTCGGGTTCAATTATTTTCTCAGGAACTTCTTCTGGTTCTTCAATCTCCTCAGGAGTTTTCTGTTTAGGTTTCTTCTTCTTTCTAACAGTCTTAATAACTTCTACATCTTCAACAACCTTTGTAACTTGTTCTTTAGGTTTAAGAATTACTTCTTGCATTACTTCGTCTTCAGGTTCCTCTTTCGGTTTTTTGAATGGTTTCAACGTAATTTGTTCAGGCTCTTCCTCTGGCTTTTCTTTCTGAGGAATTCTAAATTTAACTTCTGGTTCCGTTTCTTCCTCTTTCGGTTTTGGAATACCCATTTCCAATTTAATTTCAATCACTTCTGGAGCTGCTTTTGGTTTCTTTATTTTCTTTGGTTTGCTTTCAGGTTTCTCGGGTACTTCTTTAATCTTCTCTGGCATTTCCGGCAAAATAAGTTCTTCCTTTTCATATTCTTCTCTTTCGATGTCATAAGGTTCAAATGGTGTTAGTTTAGGTTCCTCACGATGTTCCTTCTTTTCTTTAATAGTTACTTCTTCTTCTTTTTTCACAGGTTTCTTTTTCAGTTCTTCTTCAATCTCAGTTGGTTTGCTTGGAACTTTCTTAAGTTGTATGTCCTCTATCACTTGTTCAACCTCTGGAATCTTACCTTTACCTATCTTTAGTTTTTTTACCTCTTCTGGTTTGTCTTCCTTTAGTTTTTTAGAAACCTTTTGCATCTTGTACACATCATCAACCTTTTCAAGTTCTTGTTTCTTAGTTTCTTCGAACTCTAAGTCTAATTTTTCAAGATCGTCAAGTTTGGGTTCTACATCCGTTAATTTCCTTCGCCTTGTCTTGAGTAGTTTTTCAGCATCAGCCACATTTCTTGACAAAACACCATTATCTTTTACAACAGGCGATATTACTGTTACCTTCAGCGGTTGAAGTATTTCTGAAAGAGGAGGAAATTTTATATGAGTTATGCGACTCGTCAACATTATCTTCTTTAATTTCACGCCTTTAACTTCCTTCTTTTGTGGAACCTTTGCTTTCTTCAATTTAATTTCAGCAAAGTTAATTGGTGCTTCTTCAGGTTTGGTAACGATTAATTTCTGAGCGATTTGCTCTTTACGTTCGATCTTTATAGGTTTCAATTTTTCTACTACAAGTGCAGATTCTTCATGTTTCTCCTCAGGTTCCTTTTTCTTCGGCTCTTTCTTTCGAATCATTTCAAGTGGTTCTTCTTGAATTTCTTCAACTTTTTCCTCTGGTACCTCTTCAATCTCTAAGACTTCCTCCGTTACCTCCTCCACCTCCTCAGTCTCTTTGGGCTTCTTGCGCCTGATAGTTTTCTTAGTTTTAATAGTTTTAATTATTTCCTCTTCAACTACATGTTTCGGAACTTCCTCGATGAACGTAACTGACTCTGATTTCACTTGGTCGGGCGTTGCTTCATCAACTTCTTCAATTGTAACTTCTTCCACTGGTTCTTCGATCTCCAGTTCCTCAGTAGGTTTAGATTTCTTTTTTATAATCTTCTTCCTCTTTGTGATCGTTGTGATGATTTTTTCATCTTCTTCAATATGTGTAGGTTTCTCTAAGATCAACTCAACTTCTTGGTCAGGTTCATTCTTATGCTCTTCCGGAATAGGTTTTTTGAATGGTTTTAATTTAATTTCTTCGGGCTCTTGTTCTGGTTTATCTTTTTGTTTGATACGCAATTTAATTTCTGTTTCTTCTTCAAGTTCCTTAGGTTTAGGTATGCCTTTTTTCAATTGAATTTGTTCTATTTCAGGAGCAGGTTTATCTTTCTTTGGTTTCTTTGGTTTTGTCTCTATGAATTCCGGCTCTTTGGGAATTGGTTCTTCCACTTCGGCAAATTCCAAAACATCCTTTTCAGGTGATTCCCTGTCTATATCATAAGGTTCAAATGGTATTAGTTTAGATTCTTGCAAGATCTCTTCTTTGACCTTTTCTATCTTCTCTTTGTGCTCTTTCTTGGGCTTTTTCTTGGGTTCTTCCACTGTTTCAGTTGGTTTATCAGGAATTTTCTTAAGTTTAATCTCTTCTACTGTTTCATCTACTTCAGACACTTTTCCTTTGCCTAATTTAATAGTTTTCTGTTCGGGTTTCTCTTCCGGTTTAGGTTTCTTTTGTGGTTTTTCATAAACTGATTCATCTACCTTTTCCAGTTCTACCTTTTTTATTTCTTCCATTTCCAAATCCAATTTCTCCAGTTCTTCCAATCCCTTATCAACTTCCTTCAACTTCCTGCGTTTTGTTTTTAGAACTTTTTCGGCATCGTTAACGTTTCTTGATAGTATACCGTTATCTTTTACTGTAGGAGCCATTTCTGAAATCTTAGGAATTTGCTCGCTTTCAGAGAGAGGTGGGAATGGAATGTGTCTAATAACGCTCTTAAGAATAAATTTGGGCAATTTTTTCTCTTTCTTTTCTTTAATTTGGGGAATTTTTGGTTTTTTCAATTTAATTTCAGCGAAGTTGATAGGAGCATCTTCAGGTTTGGTTATGACAAGTTTTTGTGATTTCTGTTCCTTGCGTTCTATTTTAATAGGTATTTGTTTCTCTGGTTTGAGGACTTTTTCCAATTCAACTGGTTTTTCCTCTTCATCGGGAGTCCTCGTCTTCAACTTCTTCTTTTTAATTTTCTCAATTGTAATTATTTCTTCTTCTATAATTTTTGGTTCCTTATCTTCGGGTTGCACTTGCTCAGGAACAGAAGGTTCTTCCTTTTTAGGCTTCTTTACTTTCTTTGCAGTTACCGGTACCATTTCTTCAGGTATATCTTCTGGAACATCTTCAAATACATCCTCCTCCGGTTCCTCTATTGCTTCCGGTACATCCTCAAATACATCTTCGGCGTCTTCAAATGTTTCCTCTGGTTCTTTACCCTCTATTTCTTCAACCGCTTTGGGAGTTACCTTTTTACCCTTCTTGTGTTTGATTTTAATGGGTGCAACTTCTTCCGTTTCGCGTTTATAGTCGAAAGGCTTGGGCTTTCCGACGTCAAGTTCTTTTGGTACTTCCTCCTTGTCCGGTTTAGGCTTATCGAAAGGTTTCAATTTAATTTCTTCAGGTTCTGGAACAGGCAGATCTTTTTGTTTGTATTTTAATTTTATTTCTGGTTCCTCATCTTCTTCCTTGGGTTTGGGTTTTCCCTTAATTAATTGAATTTCAACAACTTCAGGTTCAGGTTTCTGCTTCTTTGGTTTCTTTGGTTTAAGGACTACCTCTTCAGGTTTTTCCTCATCAGGTTTCTCAAATTCTGTTTTTTTGTAAATTTCTACTTCAGGTTCTTCTCGCTCAAAGTCGAGTGGTTCGAATTTGATTCTTTCAGGTTCTTCTACGCCCTTCACTTCCTTTGGTTTCTTCTCTTCCGGTTTCGTTTTCTTAGGCTTCTTCTCAATTTCTTCGGGAACCTCTATCACTTTCTCTGGTACCTTCTTCAGTTTAATTTCTTCCAATATTTCTTCGGGTTGTGGAATTTTTCCTTTGCCAATTACTAGAGGTTTAAGTTCTTGTGGCTTTTCTTCTTTCGGTTTCTTTTCTTTACGTTGATATAATTCAGCATCTACCTTTTCTAATTCTTGTTTTTTCAATTCTTCAAATTCCAGATCTAACTTTTCTAAGCTGCCAATTTCTTTGTCTACCTCTTTCAATTTTCTGCGTTTCGTCTTAACTATTTTCTCAGCATCCTTGACATTTCTTGAGAGAATGCCATTATCTTTGTACACAGGTTCAAGCTCTGTAATTTTAGGTTTTTGTTCAAGTTCTGTCAATGGTGGGAAGGTATTGAACCTAATTCTACTCTTAAGGAGGAATTTAGGGACTTTACTTTCTTTAATGTCCTTTCTTTGAGGAACTTTTGGTTTCTTCAATTTTATCTCAGCAAAGTTAACCGGCGCGTCTTCGGGTTTGGTTATTATAAGTTTTTGTGGTTTCACTTCTGTACGTTCAATCTTAATCGACTCAAGCCTTTGTGGCTTGAGTTTCTCAGGTTTGCGTTTATCTTCTTCTGGCTCTTTTTCCACTGGTTTTTCATGAACAATAGTTTCTTCCTTTGTTTTCTTGATTTTCCTTCTTTTGACGACTTTACCTTTTTCAATAAATTCTTCAATCTCTGGTACATCTTGCTCCTCACGTTCTTCTATTTCTATCACTATTTCTTCATCTGATTTTTGTTCTTCCTTAACTTTCTTGATTTTCTTCTTTCTTACTATTTTGCCTTCAACGACTTCTAGAATTTCAGGTTCCTCAACCACTTCATCGGCTCTAACTTCTTCAGGCACTCCTTCGATAAACTTTTGTGATTCTACCACTGTAACGGATACATGCTCTTTGGTATCTGTTACACTTACCGCTTTATCAAAGACAACATCATCTCTTTGTATCTCACCTGAAATATAATTAAAATTTGATGATATATGTTTAAACATATTTTCACACTTATTATGTTGTATTTGTGAATTCTTACCTAATGTATCGTCTAATTGTTGTGTTTCGAATACTGTATGTTCATGTGTTTTTGGTGTATCTAGCGACTCCGTCTCCTCTAGTGGCTCAGTTGGTTTTTTATGTTTGATTTTCTTCGATTTTTGTTTTGTTGTATCGAGACGACTCGTTACTTTTGTGACCTTAACTTCATCGAGCAAATCCTCTTTTAACAACGCGGTCTTTTTCAGTTGTGTTAATGGTTTTAAATCATCGAATTCTTCTATTTTAAATTCGACGTCACTGACCTTTGAGAGCTCAACTTTTACTGTTGTTATGGGTAATTCGTCGTTTTCTTGGACACTGACAATTTCTGTAGTTTCGACTGTATCTTTATCTTTGGGTTTCTTAATAACACGCTTTTTGATTACTTTACGTGTAGTTTTTCCATCTTTGGTTTCTTCGATTACTTTAACTTGTTCTGGCAATTCTTCTGCAACTTCATTTGTAATCGGTGTAATATCTTCTTCGGCTATGTCTTCTTCTGTGACTGTGACTGTAGTTACAGGTTCTTTATCACCTTCCTGGACCATTTCGATTTCAGTGATTTCTTCCTTAGCACCCATCTTCTTCCTAATTTTTCTCTTCTTAATAATTTGTTGAGTAGGTTTCCCTCCCTCAGTTTGCACTTCTAGGATAGTAACTTCTTCAGGCAATTCCTCTACTAATGCCTTTGTTTTTTTGCCCTTGGTTGATTGAATTTTAATCTCTTCAGTCAATAATGGAACTACTTCTTCGGTGTGGTAAGTATTTACAGTTGTGACCGGGGCTTTGTCTTCCTCCTCAATTGTTACAATTTCCGTCACTTCAGTTTCTTTGCCGATAGGTTTCTTAATTGTGCGTTTCCTAGCGATTTTCCTCACGATAGTACCATCGGTATTAGTTACCTCAGTGACTTGTACTTGCTCTGGAAGTTCTTGTACAATATCGGCACATACCGATGTATCTTCTTTAATAGATTCTCTCCTTCCTTCAACAGTAACAATTGTAATGGGTTCTTTGCCATCTTCCTCTACTGTGGTGATTTCAGTTACTTCCTCTGTAGGACCAGTTTGTTTCTTAATTGTGCGTTTCTTTACTGTTTTCTTTTCCTGTTTACCTTCTTTAGTAATAACTTCTGTGACTGTGATTTGTTCAGGTAGTTCTTCTACAATAACATGAGCTTTGCGGGATTTACTTGTGAAGGGTTCTAAATCTTTAAGCTCTTCGAGAACCAATAGTTTGGATTTAGTGGGTTTAGATATATTAACATTGACTGTTGTTTGTGGTGCTTTATTTTCCTCGGTGACTGTAGAAATCTCGGTAGTTTCGGTTTCATCGCCTTTTGGTTTTTTAATGATGCGTTTTTTTATAATTTTCTTGACGGTCTTACCTTCTTCGACAATTTCTGTTACCTTTACATCATGTGGCATTTCTTCAATAATTACCGATTCTTCAGGAAGTTCTTCGAATCTTTCAACAACATTCTCTTCAGTAGTTACTTTAACGATGGGCTCTTTGTCGTCTTCTTCGACAGTTATAATTTCTGTTATCTCTTCTTTTGGACATATACGTTTTTTAATAACTCGTTTCTTTTCAATGCGCTCCACAGGCTTGCCTTCTTTTGTTATAACTTGTGTAATCTTCACTTCTTCAGGAATTTCATGGGTCATTGGTCTGGCACGTACTTGTTTTGGCTCAAATGGCTCAAAAGTGCTGACTCCTTCTTCGGGTACTTTGGCCTTTTTAGTTTGTGAAGTTTTCACAGTTACTTCGGGTAGTTCATTATCTTTAGTGACTGTTTCAATTTCTGTGACTTCGATTTCGTTACCTTTGCGCTTTTTAAAGACTCTACGTTTAATAGTTTTTCTTGATTCCCTATCTCGGGTTATAATTGTTTCTTCGGGCATTTCTTCTACTATTTCTGACTGTTCTGGCATTTCTTCATAATCAGAAAGGTCCATTTCTTCGATTGTGACGGTAACTTTTGTTTCAGGTTTTTTATCGCCATCTTGAATTGAAATGATTTCAGTGACTTCTTCTTTGGGTAGAATTGGTTTTTTGATAGTTCGCTTCTTAGTGACTGTGTTAACTGTTTTGCCTTCCATAGAAACAACTTGCGTTACGTTAACTTCCTCCCGCAATTCGTGCATTACAGGCTTAGCTTTAATTTTCTTCGCGGTAAACGGCTGTATTTCGACAAATTCTTCATCTACATACTTCACCTTTTTGGTTTTGGATATATTAATGAAGGTTTCTGTGGGCATATTATCTTCCTGCACTGTAATTATTTCTGTAGTCTCTACATCTTCGCCCTTTGGCTTTTTAATCACTCGTTTTCTAATCGTTTTTTTAGTAGTTTTGCCATATTCGTCCGATGACTTAGTTACTGTGACTTCTTCAGGCATTTCTTCAATCACTACTGATTCTGCAGGTATATATTCAGGTTCTGTTATTTCCCTTTCTTCAACTGTGACATATGTTACAGGTTCCTTATCCTCTTCCTCTACGATCTCAATATTTGTGATTTCTTCTTTAGGTCCAATTCTCTTTTTAATAGTTCGCTTCTTCTCGACGGTCTTAACAGGACCTTGATTTGTTATGACTTCTGTAACTGTAATTTTCTCGGGTAATTCTTCAACAACTGGTTTTGCCTTTTTGATTGTTCTACTGAATGGTTCCCACTCTTCAATAACTTCTTCTTCAAAAGGCTTGGATTTTGATATTTTTGATGTAACATAGCTTTCTGGCTCTCTACCATCTTCTTCTACAGTTATAATTTCAGTAGTTTCCGTTTCTTCACCTTTAGGTTTTCTAATAATACGTTTCTTAGTTACTCTTTTCTTAACCACATCTTTGGTTGTTATTAATTCAGTAGTTATTTGTTCCGGGCTTTCATGGATTTCTTCTGTAAGCTCTGTTGGTTCTTCAGCTTCTATTTCCTCAACTGTAACAGTTGTTACTGGTTCTTCATCGCCTGTCTGGGTGGTAATGATTTCAGTTACTTCCTCAGCGGGTCCTATTAATTTCTTAATAACCCTTCTTTTAACAATTTTAGTTTTTGGTTTGCCTTCTTCATTGATAAACTCTACAACATTCTCTTCTTCTGGAAGTTCATGAATGCTTACCCTTTTCTTGGGCTTCTTTGGTTTTGTAGCTTTATCCTTGAATCTTAACTCTTCCGGTTCAAATTCGGTATCCTTTCTTCTAATTCCTTCAGGTTTGCCGACATCGAGCGTCTGATCACCAGGTTCTTTTTCGTATTTAGGTTTCTTAAACGGTTTAAGTACAATTTGTTCAGGTTCGATTTCAGGCAATTCTCCTTGCTTGTACTTAAGTACAATATCTTTTTCTGTATCAGGAGCAGGTACTTTAGGTATACCTTTTTTCAATTCAATTAGTTCAACTTCAGGTCCTTTCTTTTCTAATTTCGTTTTGGGCCGTTTAGGTTTATCAGCCTCATCTTTCTCCATTGGTTCCTTTCTATATGGCTCTAATACAAGTTCTTCCCTATCTCGATCTATATCGTCGATATCATAGGGACTGAAGGGTTCCAATTTTGGTAGGTCTGATTTCTCCATCTGTTGTTTCTTTATTTTTTCAGGAGCCTCTGTTTTTTGTGGTTTATATTCAGGAATGGGTTCTTCCTCCTGTTTCTTAGGTATTTTCTTGAGTTTTACAACTTCAGGTTCCTCTTCATCTTTAGGAACTTTACCCTTACCAATTTTTAATTGTTTCGCAGTTTCTACAGCCTCCTCGGGTTTTTTCTTTTCTGGGCGTTTATACCTGAAAGTTTCATCTACTTCTTCTGGCTGTTTTTGCTTCATTCGCTCAAACTCGAGATCAAGCTGCTCCAATTCCTTTGCATCGTGTTTAACGGGTTTAATTTTCCTCCGTTTTGTTTTTATGATGGTTTCCGCTTCTTTCATATTGTGTGACAAAATTCCGTTTTCTCTGTATATTGTAGGCAGTTCCCTGATCAAAGGTACTCGTTCTTCTTCTCCTTTTGCAGGGAACTCCATATGTTGAATTCGACTCTTCAGCCTGAATTTAGGTGCTTTCGGCGTTTTTATCTGCTTCTTTGGTGTTGACTTGCCCCTTTTTAATAAAGATGGTAAATCTTCCACTTTAACTACCTCTATTTTATGTGCTTTTGGCTTATTAACGTGTTCCACTACTTGTGGCTTTAGTTTTTCTGATTTTATTTTATCTTTCTTTGGCTTTTTAACTTCAAATGTACTAACAATTGTTTCTGGTTCTTTTCCTTCCTCATGAATTGTTGTAATTTCAGTGATTTCTTCCTTATTGCCTTTAGGCTTTCTCAATTTTTTGCTTCTAATAGTCCTCTTTTTAAGAATGTTATCTTTATCTAAAATTTCTTCATACTTAACATCTTCAGGAGTTTCTATGACTTTTATGGGGGCTTCTGTATTCTCAAAAGGCTCCTTGTCATCTTCAACAATAAATGTTTCGGTAGGTTTGTCCAGCTCTTCAACCGTGACGATGCTTGTAACAGTTTCTTTGCCATCTTGTACCTTCTTGATTCGCCTCTTTTTGATAGTTTTCTTCTGAATTTCGCCAAATGGAGTTATTGTTTCCACAACTTTTATGAGCTCGGGATATTCCTCGCATATTGCTTGTTCAAATTCAGGTTCAAGGCATTCAATTGAGGTTACCTCTTCCTCTTCAACGTTATCGTACTGAGGAAGACTCACTGCTTTCTTAATAATTTCAAGCCTAGCTTTATCTATAGCTTCATCTTCACTATCAATTTCTTCCTTATGAGCAAGAGTTGGGACGTAAAGATACTTCTCCTTTGGTTTCTTCTTTTTAATCTTCTTAATACGTTTCTTTTCAAATTCAGTTTTATCTATTGTCCCCACGGTAACCTGCACCTCGGGCTCTTTTCCGTCTTCTTCAATAGTTGTTATTTCAGTTGTTTCGATTTTAGGGCCAACCTCTTTATGGTATACCTTTTTCTTGGTAATACGCTTTTTTGGTTTTTCGAAGCTTGTATCGATCTCGATAATTTGATCTTCTTCCGGAAATTCTTCAATAACGGGTGTAATTGAAGTAAAATCTTCTGTGGTAACATCAGTTTCTTTAACTGATACTGTGGTATCAGTTACTTCTCCATTTTCTTCTACTGTAACAACTTCAGTTTTCTCAATCTTATCTCCCTTCAGTTTTCTGAATACCCTCTTTTTAACAACTTTTTTAGTAATCGTGCCTTCAGGTGTAACCGATTCCATAATTTGTACATGTTCAGGAAGTTCGTCGACGTAAGTGGGTTCCAATACAGTTTCTTCGATTGGTGTTGTGAATTCAGGTTCTTCGTCGGTTGGTTTAGCTTCTTCTGGTTTTTTAGGTCTTTTAGATTTTGATTTCTTTGATTTTTTAGTCTTTCCATCATCGTCTTTTTCTGGGCGTTCTGGCTGGGAGTATATTGCCTTTTTGATAAATTCTAACCTAGCCTCGTCAATGAGTTCCTCTTCTGTTTTCTGTTTACTGGCTAATGTAGGTACGAACAGGTATTTGGGTTCCTCAGCTATTTGATCTTCTTCTACAGTGACAGTTGTTACAGGTTTTTTGCCGTCTTCTTCAACAGTAACGATATTAGTAGTTTCTTGCTTATCTCCCTTGCGCTTTTTAATTACTCTCTTCTTAACTATGTGCTTCTTAACAGTACCATCACTATTAACGGTCTCTATGATTTTAATTTGTTCAGGTAATTCCTCGATGCTCTCAGGTTTAACAAATTTGGAACTTTCCGGATAGTTTACGTCCTCCTCTGGTAATGTCTCTTCTTCTACTGTAACAGTTATCTCAGGCTCTTTACCTTCTTCTTCAAGTGTTGTTATTTCTGTTGTCTCTTGTTTATCACCTCTGCGTTTCTTGATTATGCGTTTCTTAACAATTTGTTTCTTTTTTACACCTTCAGAAGTAACTGTTTCAGTGATTTTTAATTGTTCTGGTAGTTCTATTATATGCTCCGGTTTAGTGAATTTGATATCCTCTAGGAAAGTTACTTCTTCTTCTGGTATTTCCTTAATTGTTACTGTAGTTTCCGGTTTTTTACCTTCCTCCGCAACAGTTACGATTTCAGTTGTCTCTTGCTTACCATCTTTGCGCTTTTTGATTACACGCTTTTTAACTACTTGTTTAATTTGCACCCCTTCTTCATTTACTGATTGTCTTACTTTTACCTCTTCAGGCAATTCTTCGATTAACTGTGGTTTTATCTCTAATAATTCTTCTATTGGTCGTTCTTCTATAGTTACAGTTGTTTCTGGCTTCTTACCTTCTTCCTCAATAGTCACAATTTCAGTCGTCTCTTCTTTACCACCCTTACGCTTTTTGATTACGCGCTTCTTGACAACCTGTTTCTTTTGAATACCATCATCTGTTACGGTTTCTGTAATTTTGATTTGTTCAGGAAGTTCTTCGATGTATTCAGGCCGTATGAATTTAGGACCTTCTAAGAATAATACATCCTGCTCAGGCGTTTCCTTAATTGTTACTGTAGTTTCGGGTTTCTCGCCTTCTTCCTCAACAGTCACAATTTCTGTAGTTTCTTGTTTATCTCCTTTACGTTTCTTAATCACACGTTTCTTAATAACCTGCTTCTTCTGCACACCTTCTTCAGTGATTGTATGTGTAACTTTGACTTCTTCGGGCAATTCCTCAATATAGGAAGGTTTCAAAATAGGCAGCTCTTCTGCAGGAAGTACTTCTACGGTGACAGTTGTCTCAGGTTTTTTGCCATCCTCTTCAACAGTTACTATTTCAGTTGTTTCCTGCTTACCACCTCTATGTTTCTTAATTATTCGTTTTTTAACTACCTGTGTCTTATGGATTCCTTCAGGTGTTGTAATTTCGGTAACTTGCGTCTCTTCCGGCATTTCTTCAATATATTCAGGCTTACTTGATTCTTCTATAGGTTTAGTCTCTTCTTCTACAGTTACTGTAGTTTCAGGTATTTTACCTTCTTCCTCAAGAGTAACTATTTCAGTTGTTTGCTGCTTATCACCTTTCCGTTTTTTAATTACTCGCTTTTTAATAACCTGTTGCTTACGTTTGCCCTCAGGTGTTTCAATTTCTTTAATTTTAATTTCTTCTGGTAGCTCTTCAATGTATTCTGGATATTCGGGTTCAGTATATAAAGCTTTCTTAAAGAATTCAACACGAGCTTCATCAATTAATTGTTGGTCGCTCGGCTGCTTATTGGCTAGTGTAGGAACAAATAAGTATTTTGGTTCTTCTGTAACATCGTGTTCTTCCACAGTCACCATAGTCTGTGGTTTTTTACCATCTTCTTCCGTAGTCACAATCTCAGTTGTCTCTTCCTTTCCTCCTTTACGTTTCTTTATTACCCGCTTCTTAACAACTTGTTTCTTCTGGACTCCTTCTGATGTCACCGTTTCCATTATTTTTGTTTCTTCTGGAAACTCTTCGATAAATTCCTCTTTAAAAGGATGATCTTCTAGCCCCTCTGTAGTAATTACTGTCGTTTCTGGTTTCTTACCTTCTTCCTCAACAGTCACGATTTCCGTGGTTTCTTGTTTGCCAGCTTTGTGCTTTTTTATTACCCGCTTTTTAATTACCTGTTTCTTTTGAATACCCTCAGCAGTTATAGTTTCTGTAACTTTAACTTCTTCCGGCAGTTCTTCAATATATTCAGGCTTGATAAATTTAATTTTCTCGAGAGGAGCAACATCTTCCCTAACTGTAACTGTAGTTTCTGGTTTCTTACCTTCTTCCTCAACAGTCACTATTTCCGTGGTTTCTTGTTTGCCAGCTTTGCACTTTTTAATAACCCGCTTTTTAATTACCTGTTTCTTTTGAATACCCTCAGCAGTTACAATTTCTGTAACTTTTACTTCTTCCGGCAGTTCTTCAATATCTTCAGGCTTGATAAATTTAACTTGCTCGAGGGGAGCAACATCTTCCTTAACTGTAACTGTAGTTTCTGGTTTTATACCTTCTTCCTCAACAGTCACTATTTCCGTGGTTTCTTGTTTGCCAGCTTTACGCTTTTTAATAACCCGCTTTTTAGTAATCTGCTTCTTTTGAATACCCTCAGCAGTTACAATTTCTGTAACTTTAATTTCTTCCGGCAGTTCTTCAATATATTCAGGCTTGATAAATTCAACTTGCTCGAGGGGAGCAACATCTTCCTTAACTGTAACTGTAGTTTTTGGTTTCTTATCTTCTTCTTCAACAGTTACAATTTCAGTAATTTCTTCCTTATCACCTTTACGCTTTTTAATTACACGCTTTTTGACAACTTGTTGCTTCTTGCCCCACCTAGTTACTACTTCGTTGACTTGCACTTCTAACGGAAGTTCCTCAATATATTCAGGTTTAACGAACTCTGGTTTTCTAAATTCCAATTCCTCCGGTATTTCATCCTCCTCAACAGTAACAGTTGTTTCAGGTTTCCTGCCTTCTTCTTCAACAGTAATAATTTCGGTAGTTTCTTGCTTTCCACCTAGTCGTTTCTTAATAACCCGTTTTTTTACTACCTGCTTTTTCTGAATGCCTCCAGGAGTTATAGTTTCAGTAACTTTAACTTCCTCGGGCATCTCTACAATGTAGTCAGGTTTAATAAATTTAACTTCCTCAAACGGTGCACTATCTTCTTTAACTGAAACTGTGGTCTCAGGTCGTTTACCGTCTTCCTCAATAGTCATAATTTCGGTGATTTCTTGCTTTCCACCTACTCGCTTTTTAATAACTCGTTTCTTGGTTATTTGTTTCTTCTGGACTCCTTCTGGACTAATGGTTTCAGTCACCTTAACTTCTTCAGGTAATTCTTCAATATATGCAGCTTTAGTAAATTCAGCTTCATCTATTGGAACAAGTTCTTCTTTAACCATTACTGTCGTTTCGGGTTTCTTACCTTCCTCTTCGATAGTTACAATTTCTGTAGTCTCTTGCTTATTACCCCTATGTTTTTTAATAATGCGCTTTTTAACAACCTGTTGCTTTTTACCCCATCTAGTGACCACCTCATTAATTTTGACTTCCTCGGGCAGTTCTTCGATATACTCCGGTTTAGCAAACTCCTGTATCACGTTTTCCATCTCTTCAGGTGTCTCTTCTTCCTGAATAGTCACGGTAGTTTCAGGTTTTTTACCTTCTTCTTCAATAGTAACAATTTCAGTCGTCTCTTGTTTCCCACTCTTGCGCTTTTTAATAACTCTCTTTTTAATCACTCGTTTTGTTTGGATGCCATCTGGAGTAATAGTTTCAGTAACCTTAATTTCTTCAGGTAGTTCCTCAATGTACTCAGGCTTAATGTAAGTAACTTCTTCGACTGGAGCAACATCGTCAATGACAGTTACTGTTGTCTCAGGTTGCTTGCCTTCCTCTTGCACAGTTACAATTTCTGTGGTCTCATGCTTGCTACCCCTATGTTTTTTAATAACACGTTTTTTAACAACCTGTTGCTTTTTACCCCATCTAGTAACCACTTCATTAACTTTAATTTCCTCGGGTAGTTCTTCTATGTACTCAGGTTCCACTGATTCTGGTTTTCTATATAGAATTTCTTCTGGAACTTCCTCTTCCTCAACAGTCACAGTAGTTTCGGGTTTCTTGCCTTCTGCTTCAACAGTTATGATTTCGGTAGTCTCTTGTTTGCCACCCCTACGCTTCTTGATGACACGCTTCTTTACCACCTGTTTCGTTTGTATACCTTCCTGGGTAATCATTTCTGTCACCTTAATTTGTTCCGGTAGTTCCTCAATATATTCAGGTTCGATGCGTTGTTCTTCTGGCTCTTCTTTAGTTACTATAGTAGTTTTGGGTTTCATACCTTCTTCTTCAACAGTCACTATTTCAGTTGTTTCCTGTTTACCACCTTTGTGTTTTTTAATTGTTCGTTTCTTAACAACCTTTTTCCTTTTACCATCAGAAGTTTCAGTTACTTCCGTAGGTAATTCTTCTGTATACTCGGGACGTTCCGATTCAGTGTACAGAGTTTTCTTAAGAAATTCAAGTCGAGCTGTATCAATCAATTTTTTTTCATCCTCAAGTTTTTTCCTTTCTTCTATCATTGGAACGAACAAATATTTCGGTTCTTCTACAACTTCATGTTCCTCAATAGTAACCGTGGTCTGTGGTTGTTTTCCATCTTCTTCAGTTGTAACAATTTCAGTAGTTTCCTCTTTACCACCAATACGTTTCTTGATTACACGTTTCTTAGTAACTTGCCTTTTATGACTACCATCATTCGTCACCATTTCTGTTACGTTGACTACTTCCGGAAGTTCCTTAATATACTCAGGTTTTTCATAAGAGGTTTTCTGGATGGGTTTTATCTCATCATCGGGTATTTCTTTTACACTTACTATTGTTTCAGGTTTCTCGCCCTCTTCTTCAATAGTTACAATCTCGGTTGTTTCTTGCTTTCCACCACTGTGCTTTTTAATAACTCTCTTTTTAACAGTCCTCTTCTTTTTCGTTCCTTCTTGAGAAACTACCTCAGTAACTTTTACTTCTTCAGGAAGTTCTTCGATGTATTCAGGTTGTTTCAATTTAGGCGTTTCAAAATATTTTATTTCTTCCTCTTCCGGAACTTCTTTCACAGTTACCGTTGTTTGAGGTTTATTGCCTTCCTCTTCAATAGTTACAATTTCGGTCGTTTCTTGCTTTCCACCACCGTGCTTTTTAATAACTCTCTTTTTAATAGTTCTCTTCTTTTTCGTTCCTTCTTGAGAAATTACCTCAGTAACTTTTACTTCTTCAGGAAGTTCTTCGAGGTATTCAGGTTGTTTCAATTTAGGCGTTTCAAAATATTTTATTTCTTCCTCTTCCGGAACTTCTTTCACAGTTACCGTTGTTTGAGGTTTATTGCCTTCCTCTTCAATAGTTACAATTTCGGTCGTTTCTTGCTTTCCACCACCGTGCTTTTTAATAACTCTCTTTTTAATAGTTCTCTTCTTTTTCGTTCCTTCTTGAGAAATTACCTCAGTAACTTTTACTTCTTCAGGAAGTTCTTCGAGGTATTCAGGTTGTTTCAATTTAGGCGTTTCAAAATATTTTATTTCTTCCTCTTCCGGAACTTCTTTCACAGTTACCGTCGTTTGAGGTTTGTTGCCTTCTTCCTCTATAGTTACAATCTCGGTTGTTTCTTGCTTTCCACCACTGTGCTTTTTAATAACTCTCTTTTTAACAGTTCTCTTCTTTTTCGTTCCTTCTTGAGAAATTACCTCAGTAACTTTAATTTCTTCAGGAAGTTCTTCGAGGTATTCAGGTTGTTTCAATTTAGGCGTTTCAAAATATGTTATTTCCTCTTCTGGAACTTCTTTCACAGTTACCGTTGTTTGAGGTTTCTTGCCTTCTTCCTCTACAGTTACAATTTCTGTTGTTTCTTCTTTGCCACCTTTACGTTTCTTAATGATTCTCTTTTTAACTGTCTTTCTCTGCTTGCCTTCAGGAGTTACAACGTCAATAGTCTTTACTTCCTCGGGCATTTCTTCAATGCTTTCATGCTCATGAGACTCAATTTCTTCTGGTTGTTCTTTAACTGTAACAATTGTTTCAGGCTTCTTGCCCTCTACTTCAATAGTTACAATCTCGGTTGTTTCTTGCTTTCCACCACTGTGCTTTTTAATAACTCTCTTTTTAACTACTTTTTTCGTTTTGACTCCTTTATGGGAAATTACTTCGGTGATTTTTACTTCTTCTGGAAGCTCTTCAACATATTCTGATTTTTCCATGGTAGGTTTGTCATAAGATGTTATATTGTCATCAGGAAGTTCTTCCTCTTGTACAGTAACATATGTTTCTGGTAATTTTCCTTCTTCTTCGATAGTTACAATTTCGGTAGTTTCTTGTTTTCCACCTTTGCAACTTTTAAATACTCGCTTTTTGACAACCTGTTGCTTTTTACCCCAACGGGTTACTACCTCATTAATCTTTACTTCTTGTGGTAGTTCTGCAATGTTTTGAGGCTTAAGTGGTTCAGATTTTTCGTACTGTACTAGTTCTTCAGGAGCTTCTTCTTCTTGAACTGTTACAGTAGTCTCGGGCTCTTTACCATCTTGTTGTATGGTTACAATTTCAGTTGTTTCTTGCATAGCACCCTTACGTTTCTTAATTATGCGTTTATTTACAACCTGGGTCGCTTTTTTTCCATCTTTAGAAATTATTTCTGTCACATTAACCTGCTCAGGAAGCTCAACGATCTGTTCTGGTATACTGTACTCAATTACTTCTTCTTCGGGTAACTCTTCCTCTTGTACGTTAACAATGGTTTCTGGTTTCTTTCCATCTTCTTCAATAGTTACGATTTCAGTGGTTTCTTGTTTTCCACCCTTACGCTTTTTGATCACGCGTTTTTTAACTACCTGCTGCTTTTTGCCCCAACGTGTTACTACTTCATTGACCTGTACTTCTTCGGGAAGTTCCTCAATATATTCGGGCGGAACAGGTTTTGGTTTTCTGTACTCTACTTGTTCATTTTGTACTTCTTCCTCTTGTACGGTTACTGTTGATTTGGGTTTCCTGCCATCTTCTTCTACAGTTACAATTTCAGTTGTTTCCTGCTTTCCGCCTTTCCGCCTTTTGATTACACGCTTTTTCACTATCTGTGTTGCAGTTGTGCCTTCTTGTGATACTATCTTAGTAACTTTGACTTCTTCTGGAAGTTCTTCAACATATACTGTTTCATCAAATGTAGGTTCTGTGTCCTCAATGAATTCTGCAGGAACTTCCTCTTCGCGTACAATTACAGACGTCTCTGGTTGTTTACCTTCTTCCTCAACAGTTACGATTTCTGTTGTTTCTTGCTTTCTACCTCTGCGTTTTTTAATAATGCGTTTCTTGACAATTTGTTGCTTCTTTCCCCATCTAGTCTGTATTTCGTTCACTTTCACTTCTTCAGGAAGTTCCTCAATGTATTCTGGTTTAACCGACCCAGGCTTTTTGTACTCGATATCTTCTAGTACTTCTTCTTCCTGAACAGCTACGGATATTTCTGGTTTCTTACCTTCTTCTTCTACAGTGATGATTTCAGTTGTTTCTTGCTTTCCGCCCCTGCGTTTTTTAATAATTCGTTTTTTAATTATCTGTTCCTTCCGGAGACCATCAGGTGACACTATCTCTTTTACGTAAATTTGTTCCGGTACTTCTTCTATGTATTCAGGCTTAATGGCCTGAGGTACTTCTTGAGGTACTTCTTCTTCTTGCACTGTAACAGTAGTTTCAGGATGTTTACCTTCTTCTTCAACCGTAACGATTTCAGTAATTTCCTGTTTTCCACCTCGGCGTTTCTTGATTACACGTTTCTTCACGACTTGTGTCTTTTCTGTGCCTTCTCTTGAAACTACTTGTGATATTTTTATCTCTTCTGGAAGTTCCTCAATGTGTTCAAGTTCCAAAGGTTGTAGTTTATTTGGGACAAATTCTTCTGTTACTTCTTCTTCGTGAACAGTAACTGTTGTTTCGGGTTGTTTGCCTTCCTCTTCAACTGTTACAATTTCCGTTGTTTCTTCTTTTCCTCCTTTGCGCTTTTTTATTACGCGTTTCTTTACAATCTGCTTCTTTTTGCCCCATTTAGAAACAACTTCGTTTACTTTAACCTCTTCTGGGAGCTCCTGGACATATTCGGGTTTAACTATTTCAGGAGTTTCATTTATTTCATCTTGAACTTCATCTTCTTGTACGGTCACAGTAGTTTCAGGTTTTCTGCCATCTTCTTCAACGGTAACAATTTCAGTGGTTTCTTGTTTGCTACCTTTACGCTTTTTGATGATACGTTTCTTAATTATTTGCGTCGATTTGGATCCATCTTGAGAAACAACTTGCCTAACTTTAACTTCTTCCGGAAGCTCCTCGATATGTTCCGATTTTACAAATGGAGATATTTCAAATCCTATGGATTCCTCAGGCACTTCTTCTTCCTGAACCGTTACAGTAGTTTCGGGTTTTCTGCCGTCTTCCTCTACAGTAACTATTTCAGTTGTTTCCTGCTTACCTCCCTTGCGTTTCTTGATTACGCGCTTTCTAACTACCTGTTGTTTTTTACCCCACCTGGTCACAACCTCACTTACCTTAACATCTTCCGGAAGTTCCTCAATGTATTCCGGTTTTAAAGATTTTGTACTCTTAAATTCGATGGTTTCTTCTTCCGGTATTTCCGATTCTTCTACAGTCACAGTTATTTCTGGTTTTTCCCCTTCTTTCTCGATAGTTACAATCTCAGTAGTTTCTTGTTTACTGCCTTTTCGTTTTTTAATAATGCGTTTTTTGGTTATTTGCTTCTTTCTAATACCATCTGTAGTGGTAACTTCTGCGACATCTATTTCTTCAGGTAACTCCTCAACCAATGCAACTTGCTGAGGTGCATTTTCCTCTTCAATCTCTTGTATATTAACTCCACTAATTTCTTCTTCTTGCGGTTTATGTTCGTTGATTACTTCGTCAATAATTACGTCGCCCTCGTCCGTTGTCTTTTTACCCTTCTTACTTTTTATAATAGTACGTTTAGTAACAACAGTTGTCGTGGATTCGCTTCCGGGAAGCTTTTTGAATGTTGTGATAATTTCCTCGCTCTCATCGTCTTTAGTGTGTTGTGTGTCAGTGTCAGTCTTAATTTCTGGTGGGATTTGTTCGAGTGCTGTGAGGTTTTTCTCTGTAGTGGTCTGTGTTATTTTTGCTCGTGTTGTGTGTATTGCAAGTTCATCCAGTTGACCTGCAATATTACCTTGTTAAAAATGTATAGATCATGTTAAGAGTGTACAATGGCCAGTGTAATTTGTTTGTGTGAATTTGTCCGCGTCCGCGAAGTGATCATGCCGAATCTAACCTAACACCTAACCTAATATTGAACCTATTTACAAATTTTAAAGGGGATTTAAGTGTGGAAAAATACTCACCCTCGCTGTCATGTGGATGGACTTCTTTAATGATAATGCTTGCAGATTTGTCTTGAACAGTAACACTTACTGCCTTGTTGGGGGATTTTTCCAAGGGACTGAGAGATTCCACATTGCTCGTAGAACTTACACAAGTGACGAGCAAACCGTGCTGCTCGACTGCATCACCACTTTTACTTGCTTTAACTATATTTAGCTTCATATCTGAAATATCGTCTGGTGTTTGTAAAGTAAAAACTTCTTCTTGTGTGGCTGTTTGCCTCTCAACAATATCGGGTTTAGCTATGTTATCTTTCGCTTTCGTTATTAACACCTTTTCACCTTCCTGTTCATCTGCATGGATTTCTGTGATGCTAATGCTTTCTTGGACTGGCATTTCGACTTTAACTTGTTGAGGTTCCTCTTGCTTATACGTAAAGTCAGTTTCAGATTCAATAGTAGAGACCACCGTACTTGTAATACTCTCTAATGTGGATTGCTTTTTAAGAGCCTTTCTAGTTGGTGCTATGCCAGCTTCCAAGTCTGTGATGGTACCAATTGTTAAAGTTTCAGATTGTTCCACATATTTATTCTCCGAGAATGTTAAACTAGCTTTATCTGTTGCCGATTTTTTAGGAATCATTATATCTTCACTCTCTTGTGAGATCACCTCAGATATATTTAGTGGCATCAATTCTTTTTCTAAATCTATATCCGCCTTTTGCAGATTTGGTTGAGTCTCAGTTGTTAATGTAACCTCTTTTTCTGATAGAATCGTAGAGGTTACAGATAGAGGCTCATGTGGAGTTCGCGTTGTACCAGCTTCTGCGAGAGGAAGTTTTTCAGCTATAAATTGATCAATATTTTCACCTGGAATTGTCTCTTTCTTAAGCGCAACTTCTTGCGTTGTGAACGTACGTGTTGCCTGGCTTGTTTTGAAGGGTTTATCTGTATATTCTTCTTCATTGCCTTCAGTTACAGTTTCTGTAATGGTAATATGTTTATGTTGCGATAACACGCACTCAGCAGTTTTTGTTTCCTGCTGTGTCTTGTCGAAAGTGCTTTCCTTTTCTTGAACATTGCTTTGTGTTGTAATTACGCTTTCTTGACTATCCTGCATTTTAGTAGCTATCTCGGTTTTCGGTTTTAACTTCGTAAATCCTTCGGTGGTTGATTGCACAGTTACCTCTGTTTGTTCAAAAGTCTCAATTGACGAGATTTCGGGGTGAGCACGTTTTGCATCATGAACCATCTCTTCAAACGTTTCTTCCTTTTCACTAATCGCTGGTTGCGTTACTTTAATCGATTTAACTTCCTCGAAAGCAGTGGTAGCTAATGATGTTTCAATAATTGGCTTACCAACAAACTCCTTCTCTTGCTCATGTACAGTCTCTTCTTTAGCAACAATACTTTCCAGTACATCTAACTTTACAATAGCTGAAGTTGTTTCTTGAGAGTCAGAAATAAATTCTTTAACTGATTCGTGGATACGTTGTTGGGCTAGCTCAAAGGCTTCTTTAGTGTTTATATCAGTTGTTGCGTTTTGTGTTAATAACGTTTGTGTTATGAGTTCATCTTCTCGACCAGTTGTCATAGTTTCTGTAATGGAAAGTCCATGCATCTCCTCTATATTGGTGGTCGCTGTTTTTTGGACCGGCTCGAATTTTCCTGTAAACGACATCTCTGAGTCTACTGTTGCAGTTTGAGTTTGTACAATATGTTGATGCTGCATTTGGGATTGCGAGGCTGTAACCTTTGAAGGCTCCGTGATATCTAGTTCACCCAAATGTACACTTGTTAGTGTTTCAGAGGTTTGTACTATAGTTTTTCCTTCAATATCAATATCAGCTTTTCCAGTTGTTGGTTGCTTATTGGAATCAAATATATCTTCTGCTTCATTGGTTGTTATTTCATATACAGTTACCCCTTTAACTTCCTCTAAGACCACATCAGCTTTTTTACTAGCCGCTTTGAATTCCCCTATAAACGTATCTTCGCTTTCCTGGATATTTGGATGTGATCTAATTACACTTTCCATAGAAACCAAATTAATATTAGCTTTGTCGGTTATGGGAGTAATTTTTATTTCTTCAGACACAGAATTTGACGCTACAACTTCAGATTTTTCTGCTACATCTAGACCTGTAAACTCTGGTGTAGCTTTCTTGTCTAATGGTATTATCATATCATCAACAATACCTTCTTTATTCTCAGATAATGTTTCAGTTACTATTTGGACGCATTTGCCTTGTTCAATGGCTACATTTACAGTGCTAGTCTCAGGAGAGAATTTACCTGTGAAACTTTGCTCCCTATCTTGAGCCATACTTTGCGTAATTATTAAACTGGATTGTAGTTCTTGTGTTTCTGTGCCCTTTTCAGTTGTAGATGGTTGAATTTGCAAGATGCCAAAGCTATCTGAAACGTTGGTCTTTTCTTGTTGAACGACTTCCTCGTGAATATCAATCGTAACGCTTGCCGTTTTTCTATCCGTAGTTGTAGATTCGTATTTGGTTTCTTTTTCTGCCACTGTTACATCTCCTACAATAGCTGTTTCTCTACCATCTAGTGATATTAGAGCACATTGTAAACTTGGTCTCTCAGCATCAGCAAGTATCATTTCCGTCTCGTTGGTTACTGTTTCTACTTGAGTAATAGATTCGAAGGGAGTTGTTTCCTCATTTGCAAGTACTGATGTTAACGGTTTGTCTTCAATAACATTTAAGCTTGTGTTTGGGATAACTTCGAATTTTGTAGCAACAGCAACAAAATCGCTCATTATGGTGGCTCCCATTTTAGCTTCAGGTGTTTCTTTACTATTTAAATCAGTTTCCCTTTCAGATGCAATAACCGTCTCTACTCTTACACTTTGATCTTCATCAATAGCAATAGTCGCCTGCCTAGTTTCTGGATTTTTATCTCTTTCTAATTCAGTTTCAAATTCATTAACACATGTTTCGGTTTTAGTAGCGCTTGTTAACCCTGTGAGAATTGTTTCTGCCAGTGATTTCGTTGGCGAATCTCTCAAGAATTCATCAATAGCGTCTGTAGTTACAATATCAGTAGTTTGTACAGGCTCTAAAGCATCTAGTTCGCTAACTGCTGTTTGGTAGTTAGGTTTGTCTCCAATTTTATATTCAGATTCTAAATCATTGCTTGTTACTTCGGTAACCACTGTCGCTCTTCCTTCCTCGAATTCCACAGTAACGTTCTTAACATCGAATACCTGTTTCTCAAATGGCTGCTCGCTCTCCCGTATTATGGTTTGAGTATGAATTATACTTTCAAATGTCGTCTGATCTTCAGTGGCTTGACCGATGATTGGTGCTGCTTGTGTATGTTGACCTACAGAACTTTGTGCAGTAACTATTTTGTTCTCAGCTACAATTTGAAGTATGTATTCGCCTGTAGCTGTTTTTTCCTCTGGTTTCTCGGCGATAGCGTATTCACCTTCTTTTTCATGATGTTGTGTTTGTGATATTGATGGGATGATTTTCTCCTCGAAATTAATTTCAGCGTTTTTAATTTCAGGGACGGACTCTATTAAGTTAGTCTCCATCTCCACAACCATAGGTTGAGATTGTGTCAGGCTTTGCAGTTCTGAGTGACCGAATTCAGCCAGGGCTTTAGTTGGAGATTCTCTGCTTAACTTGTTTAAGCTATCACTCACTTCAGTCATTTGGGTTTGTGGGGCGCACTGCGATAGAATGTTAGTATCAGCTTGTTGCAATTCAGGTTTCTCAAGGTCTTCAAATTTATTTTCTTGATCGCATATAGTTACCGACGTGATAGAAATACCTTCACCAATTTGAAACTCGGAAACCGCGGACTTTAAATCAGGTTTCTTCGTTTCAAGCATTCCTTCCTTTTCTTGCACCATTGATTGAGTCTGCGAGATACTTTCCAAATATGTTTGATTAACATCAGCTGTAAATGTCTCGCGCTCGAATTTCTCAGTTATCAATTTAGCTGAGTCTTGTGCCACCACAAGAGATTTAATTGCAACGCCATGACTTGTCAAATCTGCAGTACCCTGTACACTCTCTGGTAACTCATATTTATCAAACACCTTTTCAGTTTCCATGGTTTCAGTTTGTGTAATCATTAGACCTTCACGATCTTCATAATTAATACTGCTCTGCTTTTCTTCGGGTTTTGTAGGTGTAATAAATTCTGATTCCTTCTCCCCTGTAGTTGTGTGACTTTGTGTGATGTGAAATGATATATTTTGTTGAGACTGTGCTACATCAGATACAGGGGCTATTTTGAGAAACTTGCCTAAACCACCTCCTGGTACTATCTCCTCCTTCATTGCAACTTGTTGTTCCAAAATTGAGCTCTCTGCTGTTTTTCCTGCAGGTGCCAGGAGATTGCTTAAATCATCTTCTTTTTCATTTGACACAACTTCAGTTACTGTTAACTGTGACCCTGGGAGTATGTCGACAGTTGCATTTTTTTTATCGGGGAATACGTCCTGCTCTAAAGCTTTTTCGACTTCAGTTACGTTAGATTCGGTAACTATTAGCTCTTGGTTGGGGCTTGCGTACTTTTTCGCCTTACCTGTTAGAATTTCAGGTTCTGGCAATAAATCTGCATGTACTACGGTTTCGTGTTTTTGCTGTAGAATGGCTTCTTGAGTAGCAAAGCCTCTAGAAGCTTCCACAGTCGCTGGTGTTTGGTCAGGTTGCAATTCTATTTCCTTATCGTGTGATACGACTTGTGTCACACTAATTACTTCCGATGCATCAGAAATATCAATATTCGCATTTTTTAAATCAGGTTTCAGTAGGCTTATATCAGTCGACTCCTTTTCACCGGTCTGATGTTGAATAACTTGCACCGATTCTAATGTATCTCTTTCAGATTTTGCTTGCACGGATATAACTTTGGGATGTTCCAATGCTTCTGGAGTGATATCTGTTAAGACTTCACTCTTACTGGCTACTCTCCTACTCTCAAATTCCATGCTGGGTTTGAACTGTTCTGGGAGTTTACCAGGCACATATTCGCCTTCCTTATCAATACTTTGAGTTTCGTGGACATTAATACTTGCACTCTCTAGCATTGAAATATCAGCAGTTTGCTTTTCAGTGATATCAGGGCTGTATCTTTTAATATCTTCATTCGTTATGGTTTCAATGATTGTTGTTTCTTCATTTACTTCCCGAGATATATTGGCAGTCTCGAATTTGTTATTATCAGCTGTGATATCTTTAGTGATATTATGGGTAACTACTTCCTCAGATATACCAGCGGGAAAGAGATGTGTTGGTACTACTTTTCCTTTAAACATATCTGGCAATTCGAAAGTTCTTAGCTGACCTTCTTTCTCCATTCCTTCTTGGTGCTGCACAAGCACTTCCTCATTAGTACCTATATAATCACTTGTAATTGTTTGTGATTGCACTGTTTCTTTAGAATACATCGCTTCTTTATCAGCAGCGTAAGTCTCGGTGATTTCTTTAGCTTCCTGTGTTTCCAGATTCTTTGAAGCTTGTTCAGTTTTAAATTTGATAACATCAGTAAATTGAATCGGAAAATCGGCGGTTTGAATTTGTGATACAGTGAGGGGCTCTTTTTCACCTACAGAAGCTTCAGCTGTAGCTTGCGTTGGTTTTATGGTTTCTGGTAATTTTCCTTCAGTTTCTTGCACCATTATCGAAAACCTATCACTGGTTTCTAAGCAGGATATAGATGTATCGGCTTTTCTGGATTCTGGCCTATCTTCAGCGGTAAAAGCCTTGTCGTGTTCACTAGAAACTACTGTCTGTGTAACTATTGATTCTCTAGACATAATATTAACATCAGCTTTTTGTTGTTCAAACTTTTCAAATTCTACATCTTTCGAAGGCATCTGTGAGTCTACACCGCTGTGAATAACACCTTCAAACAATTCATAGTCCTGCGAGGCTATGGATGTAATAGGTTTAGGAGCACCTTCGAAACTCGTCTCCTTCTCTTGAAATTGAGTCTCTGTGACTGTTAGGCTATCTCCAGAATCAACTGAATATCCAGCTTTTTGTGTTGGCGGTAGCTTTTCTGGCATATATTCACCTTCCAATTCAGGAGCGTGAGTTACCATTGATACAAGCTGCTTTTGAGTGATGACATTTTTAGTAGCGACCTCTGTAGGCACGAATGCTTCTGGCATGTGTTTTCCAGGTTTACTCTCGGCAACAACTTCTTCCACAATTATAGACTGCACCTCACTAATATCGAATTTAGGCTTAACAGAGAAGGGAATTGTAGCATCAAAGCTAGATTCACATTCCCCTTCTTGTACTTGTTTAATCTCGATGCTTTCCTTAGTGGTGAAACCCGTAGTAGCTTGTACTGATTTCGGTACAGGTACTTTATCGAAGTCAGTTTCTTTCTGCGATATATCGACTTGAGAAACGCCAGTGGCTTCTTGAAGCAGCACTGATACATTTGCCCTATCTGTTTGTTGTACTGGTGTGATGTATTCACCTGTTAGATCGTTAGTTTTGGTTTCTGAAACTGTCAAGCCTTCGCTAGCTACGAAGTCAGATTTGGCGCTGTAAGTTGATGGTTTGAATTTATCATCAAATTCTCCAGGTAAATTGTCCGCATTGGTTTCTGTGACTTCAATAGTCTCTAATACGTTGAAAGATTTTGTCGCTTGGCCTGTTTGTGGTTTTTCGTCTTTTGCCAATTCCTCTCTTTCACTGGCAATGGTTTGTTCCTCTGTTATTGCCGTTTGTGTGATTATGTTTACAGTGCCTTTGCCAAATTCTTTCTGTTCGTGTATTTGTATTATACGACGCGTTGGAATGCTTTCAACTACGATAGACGACATGTCGAGAGGGACTTGTTTTTCTGGCATTGTAACAAATGGCTTTAAAGGTCCCAATTCTTCCTCGTCGAAATGTTCTTCATCCTCACTTGGTTTATATGCTTTAAGTACTTTTCTTCTCACTTCTCGCTTTTCACCACCTTCAATTTCAATAATCTCCACTTGTTCTATAATTTCTTCTTTTGAAACTTGTGTAGGCAATTTAACTTTTTTAGTCTTTACTACCCTGCGTTTTGTATCTTTATCAATAATTTCTCTTTGAAGTTCTTGGGTAACAGTGGTCTCCTCTATTTCTTCAATTTCTTTATCTCTAGGCTTCTTCTCAATTTTGGTAATTGTCTCCTCAACAATTTGTTTCACCTCTTCAGGCATACGTTTTTCTTGAATCATTTCAGTGATGGAGGTGGTATCCACAGTTATTTGTTTTGGTTTAAGTTTTTTAATTAGAGTGGTTTCTTCAATTTCCTCAACTTTCACTTCATCTTTCACCAGTTTGCGGGGCATCTTCTCAATTTTCGTGATTGTCTCCTCAACAACGTCTTTTACCTTTTCAGGTTTAATTGCTTCCTCAATCACTTCAGTAATTGTTGTCTCCTCAATTGCTTCCTTAGGTTTGTGAATATTGATCACCAATGTTTTCTCGATAACTTCATGTTTTTCCTCTGTTTTGGTCTTTTTGACATTCTTAGGTTTGTGTGTTTTAGTGACAGTGGTTTCCTCTATTTCCTCAATTTCTACATCTTTTCTGACTTTAGGCTCGTGTTTCTCGGTGATCACGGTAGTGACATCGACTTCTTCTTTGGGATGAGTGACGTATGAAAATGTGGTTTTATCAATTTGTGTAAGTTCATCATCGGGCAATTCTGTAATCTCTACGCCATTGTCTTTGATAGTGGGTTGTGTGTGATGGGGGGACTTAGCGTCGGCCTTTTTGGTGACCTTCCGCTCAACATCTTCTTCAACTTCAAGGGTTTCTGTGAAAGTGTATCATGGTATTGTGTTTGTTCATCTCTTGTGTATATTTACACTACTAATCTACTATAGAAGGCTAATTTACAGCGACATTATGATAGTGTATTAGGCTTATAGTGTAAAGCATTAACTTGGTAGATGTTTTGTAAGTATTGTGCATGAAATTTACTTATTTATATACATTTGGAGGTATATGTGAGGGACGAATGCACAATAGATATAAGAATATTTTTCACTCACCTATAGGCTTTGCAAAAAAGCAAACGAGATGAAAGTATCCACTAATATTGACTAAGTAGCCATGCTTCACTTGTTAGGCGCAATTTTGCATAAAAGCGTTATGCGACTAATTCACGTTGTCAAAAATGTAAAATATATTATTTGAACTCATCAATAGTAAGTCCTAATTTACTAATTCACATCAATAATTAGAATATATTTTGATCTTACAGGCTTACCCAACCACTGATCAAAATATACCAAACTCATTTTTTATCAAAATAAACCGTTGAAAATAAAACAAATAGTTCACACATAAAGCTTATTTTCTTACCTACAATTTCATCCTCGGTCTTAAATCTCAATTTCTTTATTTTCTTTTTACCTGCGAAATTCACGTGTGTCATTTTTACCGTACAGACGCTATTTTGCAAAAGCTCTGTGTAAATTGCGAAAGCGAGTAAAATAAAATTATAAAGGGTAATTTGAATAAATTTATTCAACAACATACAGATAAAAGCTTTGGTAAGGTGTAATGTTAAGTTTATGGCACAATATTTTATTATTAAGTTGGAGGGACATGCAGAAAACGACACACTGCAGGGCACGATGTAGAACTCACCAGTTAATACTTGTGTCTTATCGGTAATTTGTACGGTTTCAGTTGCCCCAGATTTAGTGGTTTCCTATAAATAAATCCATCACTATTTGCAACTATAATTAAATATAACAACAAACCTCAACAACCTCAGTAATTTCCCAAGCATGTCTGATAAAATCTTCTGGTGTAAATAATGTTATCACCTCCTCAACAGTGGCATGCTTTAGATCAATCATCTTCATAAACGCCCTGAAGCCGACAGTAGCAGCCATAACTTTCTCATCAACAGTGGTCTCCTCGGTCAGCACTTCCGAGATCAATGGACCATGACCCTTTCTCTCGACCACATTAACAAGTGCAGATTGAGATTCTGGTGTCTTTAGATGTGGGAATTTGTCTTCGTTATATAACACTGTAACTTCTCTAACAGTGATCCCGTTTCTCACCAGGTACCCAATTTCTGCAAGTTCTCTGAGTGGATTCTCACCGGGACCAAACTCTTTGGCCCTGATGAAGTCGAGGACCTCAGTCACTTCCTTGGCCATTCTGATTTCTTCATTGATGATGATTTCCTCGACACGTTTAATCACTTCCTCTAAGTTTACTTCGGTAATAACGGCTTCTTCGCTAACGCTCTCGGTAATGTCGGGTTTGGCTTTCCTAGTCTTTGGTTTCTTTTGCTTAAGGTCACCAATTTCATCCTCTGATTGTATTTCGGTGATTGATAGAGGTTCCTTGGGGCTTAGTACTCTAGTAGCCGTCTCTGTGATTTCCTCGGTGATTTCTTGGGTGTCATCGATTTTTTTACATGAAGCAGTAGCTTCTGTAGCCAGCGGTTCTTGTATGGGAATAACCGGAATTGCCTTTTCTTGCACTCTCGACGTCTCAACGATTTCTTCCACGTTTTCAATGACGGTGATTTCTTGTACGTCAACGGGTTTCTTTTCCTCAGAGGTTAAAGAGTCGCGCTGTCTTCTACGTTCGACTCGCTTCTTCTCGATCGTTACCTTCTCCTGTTTAACTCTTTCTACAGTTTCCTGTGTCTTCTTGATACGAATTTCTTTTTTCTTATCTTCCGAAACTTCTTGAACGTTTAATTTTGCTTTAGTTACTGCCAGACCAATATCGCTGATTGCCTTGCATATGTATGTACCAACGTCTTCAATCTTCACATCTTTAATGGTACACAGAGTTCTGTTGTCCTCAATTCTAATCTTCACTCTTTCCGTGTTTCTGACGATCTTATCATCATGATACCAAATAATATCTAACAAAGAACAAATTATTACTAAAAATACTTTTATTGGTTAGTAATAGTGAACTTACCTGGAACTGGTGTGCCAGAGAATATGCACTCAAAGATGACATTCTCCTCTTCTGATGCGTGAACGTTAGTAATTTCTTTTACGAACGTTGGGATACTTTGAGCAGCTGCGTAAAAAATAAATAATTGCATGTTAATATATTTATTACAGATTTGTGGTATATACACACCTATTATCTTAGGCTTTACAGCTCCGTAGTTTGGCACAATACATCAAACGTGCAAGCAGAATTAGTAGAAGACACACAGCTTTGCATTAGCTACGTTACCTGATCCTCGACATCGGAAAATGCGGAAGCTAAACCACGTCCTTTGGAATCTGATAAGCAAGCGCTTTCCAGGAGTAAGAATTCCTGCAATTCCTCTTGACTATCTACGGTATGCAGTTGGCTGAAAGCACTTGGGTCTAATTCTCTAGGCTCTAGGGGATATAGGGTGGGATTAAATTGAACATTAGATTTACGTTGTTTGTATCTAGGAAACGTTTCATATTTCTCGCAAATATCGTAATCAGGATTTGACGGGATTGGATCACAAGATGTTGAGGTTACATGCAAGCTATGCATACTCTTTAACTCTCTACTACTACCAGTAGACGGTTCACTGTACTCCTCAATTGGAGACAGTGCGTAATAGTAATTTGTATCCTGAGAGTATCGTCTTAATTCTGAAATATTATCTTCGTCTTCTTCATCAGAAGCGTACTCATACTCTTCAGGTTCCACTTGCTCATTGCTTTGTGGATCCGCACAATGTGAGTTATTGAGCAATTCCATTACAGAACTCAAAGAATGTCTGTGAGAATTCAAATAATCTTCCATTGCTGACTTAACAAATCCTACCTTAGAACTTCCTTTTGGAAACGGGTCGCTACAAATCGATGTCACTGAGGAACCAGCTGAGAAGCACTCATGCAACGTAGGCTTGTTATGTATATAAAACGATTCATGCAAGTTTTCTCTTGACGATTCTTCCTGTGATACCAAATAGGCGTACGATAGTGGACGATCTAGTTTTTTGTTTGATACAAGTGAAGCTTCTAAACTATCAATTGACAAATTCTCTGAATGCATAAGCGACATGCAACTGCTGTCCGTGGCTGCGTTACCTTTAAGAGCCGCTTGAAGCTCCTCCATATGTGTGACCCATTCTGGTTTACGGTACTCCTTAGTTCCAAGAATACCTAAACAGATACTATATTAGTTATTGACGTTACAAATTAAATCGAGAGGTTTCAAATGTTAGTGTGCATGTATGCGAAATGGGATAGGGAAGATGTAAAACGACCTGAAATTGAAAATAAAATTTTACTCAAAACTGCTAAAAGCCGATGGTTACCTTCAACAGATTCTACAATGAGTTGAGCGGTCGTTACTGCAACACCTAACTCATTCTGGGCTTCAAAAACGATGTCTCCTGTATCGTCGGGATATACTTCTGATATTGTAAGCACGGATGTGCCATCCTCAAAGTTCTCAATCATGAATTCACTCGATGGAACGATTTCTTCCTTGTGTTTAAACCATTTTCCTCTTGGTTTTGGTTTACCAACGGCCTTAACTTCCAATCTATAATTTTATATTTATATATTATATTGGGATAAGTTTATGCAATATATCACCTTGTAATATCTCCGTCTTTAATGGATATTATTTCAGGAAGTTTCTTAATGATTTTGGGGGCGCATTCATCATCGGACAAGACATCTACGTCACTTAAAGTCTAGAATAAAAACGAAAACAACATTTATTTGTACTTTATTACAATAGTTACATATAGATATGTATATAATATATATATATATATATTAACGGTCGTAGTCGGAATCGTAAATCGATCTCCAGTATTTGAAAGTTACCTTGTCCGCGATCAAATCTTCTTCTGAGCCACTAGGACCGGTCATTATACCTATTTCTGAATCTGGCACGTATTCGTAAGCTGAAATACAAAATATATCAATCCCTATTGTTTTATTTTTGTACGTCCTTAAAATACCTTCTACTATTAGTGAGGATTTACAGATGGCTTCACCTAGTTTGTTAATGGCATAGCATGCGTACTCGCCAGCGTTTTCTGGGAAAACCTCAGAAATTGCAAGCATGCACACCCCCTCGGTATCTTGTGAAACAACTACGTCTTTGGCTTCATTAACGACTTGATCATTATGATACCACTGTACCTTTGGTACAGGCTTTCCGGTCACTACGCAAGTAAAGAGTACCTTTTCCCCATCCATTACTCGAATTGGAGAAAGCTGCTTCACGAATCTGGGGTACTCAATTTCTCTCATTTCTTCCCATTCTGTTTCCTCAATTACGCTCAAAGTTGCAGTGCAACCTACTGAACCTGCCACGTTTTCAGCTCGACATGTGATTAGTCCCTCAAATTCTGGGCCTACATCATTAATTAGTAGAATGGACTTATTCTCAGTATTGGAAATCCTAATTTCAGGGGAGGTTTGTATTGGGTAAGAACCTTGGAACCATGTGAAGGATGCAGTTGGCACTGCTTCTACTACAGCTTCCATAATAACCACCTCTCCAGGTGTGACGATTTGTGGTTTAATTGGCTCGATGAATCTTGGTGCTTTAGCATTGAGCATTTCCTTGTCTTCAGTGACGGATACGGAGCTTGAGGAGCGTGCTTCTCCCTTTGGATTGACGGCTCTCACCTCATATTTGCCGCTCTTCTGTGGCGCAGTCTTAGAAATTCTCAGTACAGTCTTCTTCTCTTGAGTTTTAATTTGATAGTTGTTATTGTCTTGCAAGACTTTGTTGTTTCTGAGCCATTTAATTTCCGGTTTAGGTGTCCCTTCGAATTCAGCCTCGAGGACGATGTCGGTATCTGGTTTGCTGATTACAGCCTTAATAGGTTTAGTTATTCTCGGTGCGTACATAACTACTGGCTGTGTTACTTGCACGGCCTTGGATATGATCAAATTGGCACGACATTCTGCTTTTCCGAATTTGTTATCTGCTGTAACTCTGAATATAGTTTCGTCTTCAGGCGTAGGCTCCAATAGCTCAAGCTTTGCAATGCCAGTTTCCGGATTGTAGGAGATTTTCCTTATTTTATCAGGTTTCACTTCCTCGTTGTTACGATACCATTTAACATTAGGGACCGGCTTTCCGACGACGGCACATTCTAAAATAGCATTTTCCTTATCCTCTATAATCCGTGGTTTCAGCGGCTTTGTGAAATGCGGTGCTACTCCGCTCTCTTCCTTTTCTACAGAAAGTACATTATATATAAGCATTAAATCTAAAATAAGTTTATAAAAACACATGCTATAAATACCTAACATTATATAAAAATCCATTTTCCAGCATATGTTGCGAGTTAAGTGCATTTACCAGCGCAAAGCACAGAGAGGCTACTGACTTTGAGCTCTTGGCATGAAGCCTAATAGTTTACGGCAAAGCAAAAGAAAGCAGGGAAATAATACTATATTTAAAACGCAATTATTTACACAAAAGTTTCCACACATTGTGTACCTAGTATGACAAGATTTGCAGTTGATGTTGCAACGCCTGCTGAATTTGTCGCCTTGCAAGAGTAAATAGCAACATCCTGCGGCTCGACCTTGACGAATTCCAACACCACCGTGTTCTCAAGCACCGTCATCGTGACCCGCCTCGTAGGCTGGAAGAGGACCTCGTTCTTATACCATTTCACTTCCGGGAATGGAATGCCCTCCACTTTACAAATGAGACGCGCTGGTTTGTCTTTTTCAGCAGCTACAGGTTCGATGCGCTGTACAAATCTAGGAGGCTTAGGTTTCGCTTTTGTGGCGTGAATCTCGGCAACAGATTTTTGCACAACCGATTTCCTCACTGCACGCTTATCTTCAGTAATCTGTATATCTTCTACCACTTTATCCTCAGACACCTTATCAACACCTTGAGTGATACGTTTTTGAGACACAATTTCTAACTCTGGGAGAGGAAGATTGTCTTCATAATGTACAACCTTCCTGCGTTCCTTGCGAGATTTCTTAGAAACAATATCCACAGTCATTTCTTTCTGGAACACTTGTTCTTCCTCTATTTCAGGAGTTTCCACAGCTTTATGTTGGATAACTTCCTTCTTCTCCAGTAGTGTAATATTAGCTTCAGATTTTACAACTTCTGTGGGTGTTGTTTGTACAGTTGCAGTATCAACTAATCTAGTAGGTATTAACTCTGGTTTGACTTCTTCAGTATATTTAGATTTCTCTTCAGGAATTTCCTCTTGCGGTTTTGGTTTACGCTGCCTTCTCCATGGCTTAGGTTCCTCCGATTTATCTGGGACAAACTTGATCGTATCATCAGGTGATGGTTCTCCTGACGGGATATCTTTAATAGCAGCTTTAAATTTATCGTCTTTCTTATCTTCTGGCTTTTCTTCTGGCTGCTTTGGAATTGGTTTGAGCTTGATTTCTTCCGTCGAAACAGGAGACTTGGGTCGCCTCTTACCAGTCGGCCATTGTTTTTCTTCTTCTGGGGTTTCTTCCTTCTTCTTAGTATGTCGTCTCCACATCGGTTTTGTATCTTCCTCCTTAGCCTCTTCTTTTAGTTTCTCTTCTTTTGGCATTTCCAAAACTTCTTCCTCTCTTTCCTTTTCAGGCTTATATTTGTCAACCGGTTTCAAAGTAAGCTTCTCTTCTTCAAATGCGATTGGTTCATGACGTGGTTTATCAATTTCATACTTTTTAAGTTCCGTAATTTTTTCCGGTATCTTTTCTTCTTTAGGTATGGGTTTCAATTTAACTACTTCCGGAGTTTCCTCTTCCAGAGGTATTTTACCTTTTCCGATTACCAACTTCCTAGGTTCATCCACCTGTTCTTCTGGTTTTAGTTTTGGTTGTCTACGCCAAGATGGCTGTGGTGTAACTTCTTCGGGTTTTTCCAGTTTCTCTTGTGTTTCAAATTCGGGCATTTTTTCAGGTATGTATTGTTCATGTTTTGGAAGTTCGATGGGCTCAACTTTCTTTTCCTTAGTCTGTCTAGTCTTCTCAGGCCTTTCTTCCTCTTCCACAACCCTTTGCTTCGGCACTGGTGTCAAGGTCACAATCTCTTGCTCTTCTTTTTCCACTTCTCTCTGTGGACGCCTTGTTGGCTTGAGTTTTATTTCCTCGAACTTTTCCTCAGGAACTTCTGTTTTGATAGGTTTTTTAAGTTTGGGTTCTAATGCAACCTCTTTTTCTTGCGGTTTCTTTGAAATGGGTTTTAGTTCTACGTTTTCTGGCACCGCTTCGTCTAATGGTCTCCTCTTTCCAGTTGGATACTCCTTTTCTTCTGGCACAACAGGTTCTGGTTTCTCCTTCTTTCCACGTTTCCACATTTTTGGTTCCTCTTTAATTTCTTCGGGTTTCATATCTCCAGGCTCCAAGATAGTTAAGGTTTCATTTTCAGTTGGTTTTAGGTCTTTCGGAGATTTGGATTTTCTCCATGTGGCAACCTCTTCTTCTTGTGATTTTATTTCTTCAACCTTCTCTACTGGCTCTGCAGTTTCAAAAGGTTTTAATTTAATTTCTGCCGGTTTTTCCTCTTCTAGTTTCTGGGGTATCTTGACCGGCTTGAGAGATACGGTCTCTAATGTTTCTTTCTCCTGTTCTTTTGTTTGTACTCTTACACGTTTCAGTTTCACCTCGTCCGGTTTCTGCCATTCTTCCATAACAGTTTTCTGTGGTTTTGTTTCATCCACTTTAAATACAACAATATCTTCCACTTCAGTAACGGTTTCTTCTAATATGACAGTCTTATCTTCAGGTTTGGTTTCTTCTTTTACAGGTTTTCCAAGTTGAGGCTTCTCGCTTGGTTTTGTGCGCCATGATTTCGTTTCAACTGTCTCAACAATTTCATCTTTATCTTTGGTAACCAACTCTAAGGGCTGCTCAGGAACTGGTTTCTTTACAGGTTTCAAACTAAATTCCTCCAATGTTTCCTTCTCTACACTTGATTTAATTGTTTGTGCTGACTTAAGTTGCACAGGCTGTTTATGCCATGGAATTTCTTCATCCTCTTGAATGTGTTTTGTGGGCTTCGTCCTAGGCGCTTCTTCTCTCGATTCGATTTCTTCTGGTTCAAGTGTTGCAACTTTCGGTTGTTCAGGCTTACGTGTTTTCCTCCAAGGTCTTGTATCGGCAGTTTCTGTTTCTTTTTCGTCAACTTTTATTATAGTTTTATCTTCAGAAATCTCTTCAGCTGTGACTTCTTTCACTTCTTCAGGTTGTTTTGGTTTACGAGGCTGTCTCCATGACTTAGTTTCTATCGTTTCATCCTCTTTTGTTTCTAAAATAGTTTTATCCTCGATTTCTGATATTTGGCTAACTTCAATGCGTTCTTTCTTCTCACCGATATGTTTAACAGTTGTAATCTCCTCAGTTACCGGTTTTTTAAGTGGCTTAAGCTCAACTTCTTCTATTGTATCTTTTTCGATAGTTTTCGATACTTTTTCAGTGCGTTTTAATTGGAATGGTTGTTTATTCCAAGGTACAGGCTCTTCTGGTTGAGGTATTGGTCGTTTCTCTTTCTTTTCTTCTGGTTTCTTTGGTATCTCAACCTGTTTATCTTCAGGAACCTCCACCTCCTTCGGTTGATCAGGTTTAGGCTTGGACCTCCTCCAACCTCTAGTTTCAAGAGTTTCTTCAACAAATTCCTCATCTTTGGCTACAGGTGTGAGTTTGGTAACTTCTTCAGTTGTATCAAGTTTAAGAATTGTGGTGTCTTCAACTTGTTTAATAGTTGTGGCTTCATTTAACTTCTTAACTGTCTCTGGTCTTCTCCATCCACGCACTTCATCTGCTTGCTCGATTTTGGTGGTTTCTTGTAGTTTCAGTATTTGTGAATCTTCGAGATGTTGGGTAGTTATACTTTCTTGCACCTTATCTGCAGTCTTTGATTTACGCCAACCGCGAGTCTCATCAATTTGCTCAGTTTCGATTGATTTTACTTTCAGTGTGGTGATATCTTCAACTTTGATGATTTCTGTATCTTCGGTGAATTTCTTGACGGGTTTTAAATCTACCTCTTCTAAAGTTTCCTTTTCTATAGTCTTGGTGATTTTTTGGGCACGCTTTAATTGAACGGGTTGCTTATTCCAAGGCACGGGCTCATCTTTTTCAGGTATCATAAACTTAGGCTTATCCTCAGGTTTTTTCTCAACAACTTCTGGTGTCTCTTTAAGTTGAATATCAGTATCTTCTACGATTATAGGCTTAGGTTTCCGCCAAGAGCGGGATTCATCGAGTTGTTCAGTGTGAGTTTCTTTAATTTTTAAGATGGTCAAATCTTCAGTTTGTTTAATGACTTCAGTTTCCTCTGCAGTAGATTGTTTTCTGACTGGTTTAAGGTCGACTTCTTCAACAGTTTCTTTCTCGATTATCTTAGTCACTTTTTCAGTGCGTTTTAATTGTATGGGTTGTTTGTTCCACGGAATTGGCTCGTCTTTCGGCTGCAATGGTTTCGGTTCTTTTCTTTTGTGCTCTAATGGTTTTTCTTCTAGCTGCTCCACTTCAGGAGCTTTTTGTGGTTGCCTCCAAGATTTAGTTTCTGTGGATCGTGTCTCTTCGTCTACGACGTCTTTGGTTTTTAGTAGTGTGGTATCTTCTGATGTAGTAAATGCTGATTTTTCAGTCTTTTGCGTTTTAGTAACTTTAACTTGTTCGGTTGTGGCCTCGTCTACCTGCACAACGTCTATGGAATGCTTTCTAAATGGTTTCAATTGCACACTCTCAAGAGTTTCCTTCTCCAAAGTTTTCGATTCGCGACGTACAGGTTTAAGCTGTATATCTTCAGGTTTTTCTTTAGGTATGTCTTTTCTAGTGATTGAGGACTTTCTAAGTTTAATTTCCTGCTTGTTCCAAGGTATGGTTTCTTCTTTGGGTTTGTCTTGTGAGGGACGCCTAAATTCTGGTTTAGGTTTCCGCCATTGCTGGGTTTGAGTCTCTTCGGTAGTTTCATCAACTTGCAGTATTCTAGTATCTTCTTCAGTCTTTTGAGTAATTTTAGGCCTTCTCCAAGATCTGGTTTCTGTTCTATCTTCCTCAGTAGTTTGTTCAAGCTCATCAATTTTTAATATTGAAGTGTCCTCAGTGGTTTGCTGCAGCTTGGTACCTGTAATCTCTTTAGTTTTGGTAATATCTTCGTGTCTATCAAGTTTTAGTGTAGTGATGTCTTCTACAGTTTGATGTGGTTGTCGGGGTTTTCGCCAAGATTTAGAATCAGTAGATTTACTTCTATCGTCGACGTCTTTGGATACCCGTTCGTTTTCTTTAAAATCAAGCAGTGTGGTATCGTCAACTTCGCTCCATTTTGTTTTGCTTTGCTGTACAGTATCTTTCATTGAATCGGTCTGTTGCTTAATTTGCCAATGTTTGAGGTCTACTTGCTCAAGTGATTCACGCCTAATGTCTTTCCTATCGATTCTAGAGTGTTTCAGTTGAACCTCCTCAATTTTTTCTTTCTCAACATCTTTGTATTCCCTTTGGGTTTTCTTAAGGGTAACTTTTTCATGAGTCCAAGGCAGAGTTTGCGTTTTCTCCTGAGTGGTGGTATCCAGTTGGGAGATTTTGCGAGTGGTTTTGCGTCGCCAAGGCAACGTCTCATCTCCTCTGGGCAGTTCTTCTCCATCTATAAGTTGGCCTTCCCTTGGTCCAAGTCCATCGATAAAATGTTGGGCGGTGCTATCGATTGAACTGTCATCGTAACCTTTGGTAGGTTTGATGGTTTGCCCCGTTTGGTCGTACACAGGCGTGCGGTATACTTTTCCTGGTCGTTCTGGAATTTATTATGAGTGACGAAAGGTGACAAAAATTATGCAATACAGAAATAATTTGGAATTAAAGTTCGGGCGGCAATTCATCAGGACTCACGCGACGCGTTGGTAACTTGAGTTATTTTCAGTGGCTTATACGTGGTCTATATTTAGTCAGTTATGATTCATAACAACAATACGCACACGCAGATGTTCGCGCGTAGATGCGTAAAGTCTAGGCAAGAGAGTGATTGACGACGATCCTGCCTCCCTCCTTAAAGCACAGATATGCTCAGAAATAGGAGAATCACAAACATACGCGTTCCACCGGCGAGAACACGTGAAAAGTGTTTTGTGAGACATTGCCTAGTGGACTAGTGAGTAAATTGCATTGTGTCCGTGTCTGTGAAAGTGAAATGGTGTTATCCTCAATCAAAAGCCGTGCAATCGTTTCAATTACGTAATAACGTCAGTAATTTTAATGATTGCGCGGCTTTTAATCGAACCCCCATGAATTGGCCAGGATGATGGGATTTTGGCGAAAAAGTGTTCTGTTCAAGTTCCAAGTGATTGCGCTTAATTAACATTAAATCTGTGTGCAAGTGGTTCGCTTATAAAATGTTTCTCGTGACCATAAACGGACCTTCAAATGATAACCTTTTATAGAGATGCTTGCTTTGCATTGATTGTAAATATCGCTGTTGCTGTGGCTTCTATTTTTGTGTTTTATAATAGACAATAAAATTCCTTAATGCCAATAAAACTGCCTTATAATATATAATATGTGTAACTCAGATTTATTTATATTATATGACGTTGAGCTTGAACATATATGCACCTATACGATTGCACCTTCAAAGTGTATTTATTAAATTTTTAGTCAACACGCGCTTGAATTCACGCCAGTCACCAATGTCTGAGCCAAACAGTCGCACGTGGGTCACAAAGGACGATTTAGTAATCGATCTAAGTACAATAATAATAAAAAAAATAATCTGCCAAGAAGGTCAGCTTAGAGTAGGTCAAAATCGATTTGGCTGTATTACTCAATCCCGGCGTGATTCACGTGCGTTAGTAATAACCCTATAAATAGAATAGTATTTGTCACAATGACCAAGACGTTTTGGACGACTATCAATAAAGTAGTAAATATTTTTTGTGCAATGTGATGATTAACGGGGCCATCATTTATTTTAAAATCTAAGGTGTAATAAGTAAACCTGGCAAAAGGTAGAGCGTCGCGGCCCGAGCTCCTAATTTAGATTGTAATGTAATACACGTAAAGTTTAAAATAGTTCTTTGCGTGTGTATGGTGCACACGACCCGAAGCTTCTTGTCCCGCTCTCTTTGAAATAAATCCCAATCGGCGCACTTTGAAAATAGAATCGCACTCTTTCGTGCAGATGTACAGCTTCCAGTTTGTTTGTTATTCACGATAATAAAAATGTAGTGATGAGATGTGACGAGTATGCATTTATTCTTCTCCCTAAAATGTCCCTCTTAAAATGTTATTTTTACCACTTTGATAAATGGTAAAAATAAATCCATCGTCCGCACGTATGCCAAGGCACCAGAAAATGAAGAAAACCCAAAAATAGATTTACTCTCGTACGAGTATAACACAAAAACTACATAGTGCTTCGTCTTCGTTCAGGTCAGATTAGTACGAGAAAACGAGAAACTCAGGGATATATGATAATAGCAATTTATTACAATAATGCACTAAAACTATACAATTGATAACAATAAAGTTCAATAAATAATTATGGTATAAGCACAACTTATTAGGCACAAGCTTAAATCACTCCTAAACAGAACATCACTTGGAACTTAAACATTGTATAAAAAATAACCACCACCAACAATTACATATAGGTAGGGGGACCTTCCCAGAGGTGGACGCACAACCCAGAAAACCTCAAGTGACTGCATCAGTTAATAAATATATTTCACGAAGCGATTAAAAGATCAACTGATTAATAAAGAAATGGCGCAAGTCTATGGCGATACCCTAGAGTAGTGGTGCTCTAATAGTAATAATCATGTACTCTAATATTTTGCAAATTTGTAACTATAAAACTAATAAATAAAGGTAGTATAGTGGGGTTTAGTTCTTACTTTTGACGATCAACTTGGCGGACTGCTCGACCTGTCCGGCCGACGTCGTCGCCCGGCAAGTGAACGTGCCCGAGTCCTCTTCGTAAGTGGAGGAGATCAGGAGGACGACGTTGTTACCTTCGTGAATCATCTGAAATACCATAAGAAAAAAATGTTAATTACAGATTTAATTGAGACTGCATAAATAACCAGCATATTTGCTAATGAAAACCACAATATTTTTTCTTGCACTTACATAACAATACATTGCAATTTGCAGTAATGACTTCTATGCTATGTATCTAATTAGAACCCTAATGCATTTTTCAATTATTAAAGCAAATTCAAATAAGTAACAATGCCTGTGGATGGAAAAACGAAAGTGTTGTAGATCGTTCATTGGCGACAATAATTAGCCATGACGGCATAAACTTAAACAAATAATTCAGAAATAGCTATTGTATTAACCAATTTCACAAAAGAAATTATTTTTGATGCTATTATAAGAAAAAATAATAATACTGTAATAATGAGGAATTCTAGTAATAACAATATTCACCTACATAATTTCTTATATTTGAAATTATTATAGTCAGTATACATATTAAGTAAACAAAAAAATAGCAATCAATTTAGTAACTTCCTAAACTTACTTAGTAACAATATGTTGCTTAATGTTAAATAAACAAAAACAACAATAACCTACCTAAAATGTAATAATATAATATATAAAATACTAATGCTAATATTTTGAAAGACCTGCATCCATAAAATATATTTTTAAAGTTTTTACAAATGGCTCTATTGTGCACTGGCTTTATTTTAGGATTTACATAAAAAATAAATATTTATTTTCTATTTTCAATAATGTATTTATACTCGTTGCAGTATTGTATTATTTTTAGATATTATTTTCTATTATTTCTGATTCAATTCACGTACACTTTGAATACATTATTGTATAATATTTGGCACTGGATTTTTATTTTACAGACAAAATGTCTTTTTAGAAAATTGTATCAAGATACTACTTTACTACTGTAGTAGTTGAATTATATGTGTATTCATGCTAAATTCACTATGCAAGTTTGAATAATAGTATAGCGGGAAAGAGATGTATAATTGTTTTATATTATGATAAAATATCAAATATTTTTAAATTTTAGCTGTTTCTTATGTCTGATTTTACTTTGCACATTAAGGCCCGTATTTATAGTCCGTACTTGAGCTTGAGTTCGACTCAAGTCGTATATTTGGTTGCGTATTTTCTATAAACGATTATGCATCAAACGCAACAAAACATACGCAAATATACAGCTTGAATCGAACTCATGCTCAAGTATGGAGTATAGATACGGGCCTTAAATAATTACAATGGACCTGTTCTTAAATAGTCATAAAGCAGTTTAATAAAATCTAAGTTAGGTTGGGCCAATTGATGAATTGCCTTCTGCAGTGATTTCAATACACACTCGAATAGGCCCTAATTGCTCAGCGTATGCACGGACATTGTAATTGGGTTATGTTAGGGGTGTCATTTAAACTAGACTTTTCCTGAGGTTGTATTCAAACCGGAAACATTATTACTTAGAATATATCTGATAAAAACGAGAATATCAAATGTTTATTCCTGGCGCATGCACCAAAATGTAATATTGACGACCATAAAAAGTTGTAATACAAGTTTGTTCTTCAAGAATTGTGAGTTACGTTATTAAGGTATGTAAATGTTTAAACCGATTAATTTTCCTTACTATTTAAACAACTATTTAAACAACCCCGTATTTCGACATTATTTAAATATTGATCTCATTTTACTTTTAACAAATATTTGCTAAACATGGCAAAATCCCCATTAAAGTATAACAAACAAATATTACACTCACCCCATAGTTTTAAATAGATAGTATATCATATTTTATGATTCAACAAATAAGTACCATATAAGAAAAAAAGATATGTACCGTTTTATTGTAACATTTAGACAATTACCATCACTATATGAATTTTATCCAAAATTACAATATTAATATACATAAAAGTTAATGGCACCCGAAAAATCATAAATATATAATAATGATCCTATTATCACACAATAGCTGCCGATCTTTATTTCGTCAAATTGCTTATAGATTTTACTGAGAAGCTCTGGAAATACAGCTGCCAGATTTTACGTTTTTGATTGTGATATATCCATGCTTTAGAGATTATACCTCCTATATGACATTTTTTGTGATTTTTTTACTTTTTAGTGTTTTTCTATCAAGTCGAATGGTAAACCTCATATGTGATAAAAATGTCCAGAAATATTAAAAAAAAGGAATTCACTCTACATGTGCATGTATTTTTATCATCTGAAAAGTTTAGATTTTTTCACATGGGAGGTATTGTGCCAAAAGCGTCGATATACAATATTTTCGATTTGATATTGCTAACTAAATAATAGTTTTAGAATTTTTTATTATTAAAGTTAAATTTTATTATAACATGTTTTAACATACCTTACGTTAAATATTTTATAGTCAGTTGAAAATAAACATTCAATGTTTTGGAAATAATTGAGTTAATTTAAAAAAAATCAAATTTTATGATAATGCTTGCAAATTTCAAATTTTATGATAATGCCATTTTGAGATTTTATTTTGTTGCTGGAATTCAAAGTAATATTTTAAAACCCGGTAACACGGTGTTATGGTAAATAATTCATAATTTTATGGGAATGTACGACAATATTTCACTGTTTCTTTTAATAAAAACTATTTACTTTATTTTAAATTTAAAAGTATTTCATTATTTACATGGATCATTCTTAACTGCTCAGACTCACTAAATGTAAATAAATTTAATTATTATTGTTATTATTTTCACCATTATTGATCGTATACATGGATTTGAACAATATGTATATCAATCGTAGAAAGAAGTCTAAACTGTGATGAAATATAAATAATTCTATAATTTTGGCGGCACCCTAGAATAATAACAAGCTTGAAAAGAGATATATTATATCTTTCATATCAGAAATTTACAATAAGAGAAAGTATGGCTGGCGAATTTAAAATTTTGTGTCGGAGAGGCGGTAGTAGAGGTACGTATAATTATTATGATTATTATTATTATTATTGCACTAAATATTTTACTGAGCGAATGTTTGACTCAAAGCCTCTATGGCAATGATTCAAACCTTCTATTGCAAAAACAGGTTATTAAAATTAATAAAGCAGCAGCTGTTGATCTTGTAAACAAAAAAAGGCGCCAATGCCAAATACCTCAATTTTAGATTTTATATTTCTTAATCAGTCGTGCTCATTTTTTCATGCGCCATCTATTGTTTTTGCAAGATCAATGCCAGATATTACATTTCTTGATGAGGTCAATGAAAAAATAAAATAGTAACGACCGTTGACAAGAAACTTGTGTGCAACAAGACAAATTGCTGCCAAGCGAGTAAATAGATAAGTCAACCAGAAGCCAACGTCGCATTTATGTTACATGTTTTACAAATTAGTGTTTTTTTGAAGATAGATATAAACATCTGAAATTAAACCCGTGCAATTTTATAACAAGGACAAGGTTGTCCCTTTTATAATAAGCTGTAGAATATTTTTGTGTCAGAAAATGTGCTATTTCCGGAGTTCAATTAGAACAATTTCTCCAAACAAATTATAGTTTCGAATTTAGTGAGAGCAAGTCATACAATGTGAACTTTTACAACGAAATAATGTAACATAAAATGATTATGATTTATAATAGTTATAAACAAATTATAAATAGTCTTTTATCATCTTGATTAATTATGACAAGTTAACGGCTTCCGACATTGATTTTCTAAAGTCTTGGAATCTTCAGCTAAAAAACTGTTCAGCTATAAAATTTAGTACCTAACGATTTATTATATTATCAATAAGTTATTAATCATTAATAATAACTATACATTCCCCATAACGGGGTAAAGGGAACATTGACATTAAAGTTCACTGTTTTATCATGCAATGATTCCGCTTAATTGGGACACATCGGGACTAGGCATTTTGGCTCAATATAGCGGCTGCCCCAATCAAGCGAATTTCACATAAAATTAAACAATAAGTATTTATTTTTTAATTTTCTTCTTAAAACGTATTAATTTATAACAACATGAAATAAACTTTAAAAAATAATACTAACATTTTCTAAAGTAAATTATAAAAAAAAATTAAATACATTTTCAAAAATTCTTGAGAATTATTAATAGGAACTTGTATGCCTTCATTTTTTCATTGCTTAAGATTTAGGAAACAGCGATTAGCAACTGAATTCTGTCTAGTTGAGTCTTATAACTCACCAACGTTCATTAACAAACAGTATTACTTGAAAAAGGGAAATTATTTTACTAATCTCTCAGGCTGTACAATTATTAAATTTTCATCAATGGATTCTAATATGTTATTAACCAATTTTTGTGTTTTACTGTTCCAATTAAACGGAATATTGTCCCAATTAAACGAAGTAATTTACTGTTAGTTCCTTAGTTTAGTTTCCGTTCCATGAGGTTTGGCCCAAATAGCCTGTGCCGATTAACCAGCGGCCCAATTAAGCGGCATCAACTGTATTTTTTTAAAAATACGAATGATCAAAAATAACCTAACGAGTTGCACAATATATATTTTTTTAATTTGATTTTTAATATAGGTTCTGGACTGTGTGGTTGTATAGGGTGTTTAATAACAGATGTGCAACACTGAAATGATATAGGCAGGATCACATTCTAAGTCAAAATGAGAGAATAAACTTATTACAAATTCCATTTCGTTTTTGAGTTAACTGAGCTTAAAAATTTCGCAAAATAATAATAAATTTATTAAGAATAACATTGGCCTTCGAACGAAAATGGCGAACAAAAACAAAACTACCTAGTACTGTTTTAATCTAGGTACATTTTCGAATAAGCATTTTCCATTATGAATACAAATAAAAATAATAATTATTTATGTCGCCATCAATACATTTTCGCAAAAGCTTGGAAAAATTTTCGATCCCCAAAATTTAAGCCCCCACCCCTCTCAAAAATGAAGTTACGGTCCTGCAACTTACAGCATTTTTGTTGTGCGACACGAAAAAACGTGTTTTAAGTGTTTTACGAACGCAATTCTGACAGGTCGTTTTTGATTTTTTTTTCTTCTGCCAGGGACTAAAATTCTAAATTCTAAGAAAGCGGATAGGGGGGAAAATTATCTGGCCATCTATTGGCACAAATTGAGCTCGATTCAGTGCAAACTGTGGTAGTCCATAGAACCCCCGATGGGACACCTTTTTGCAAAAATAAACAAAAATGGGCAAAACTACCATTTTTGACGGGCCCTCACGGAGACTGCCCGAATTCGACGGCATTCGGGTGAGATAATGTGGTTCTTTCGAAGCCCCCAGACGGCGATTTCGAGAAAATAATTTTAAAAAGTAGAAAAATTTGATTCTAACCTAAAAATTGAACGTGTCACTATAATCTTACTGCTATCACAGGATTTGGGTACCATTTGAGGCGCTGAATTTTTTACGTATTTTTTGCGTTTCACATTTGCGTGTTTGGGCAACTTTGTTTTCCACTATTTTATCTGAAAAAGTGCAAAAAACGTTTTTTTGACATCACTTTTAAGGGTAAGGGAGAAGAGGTCGAGATGCATATGCCGTCGTATGATATCAATATGTAATTTTCTGACGTTGGTAGCAATGCAATCAAAAATTTTCAAATCTCTAAAAATCTCAAAAAACTATTTTGTTGTTGTTTTAAACAGACGAATATATAGAAGCGGTAATAAGGATCAATACTACAAAATTTAATCCGGCTGCTTTATAAATTTCTTTGTCGCTCACAACTTACACATAATTATTAAATTATTATTATAGTTTTTAATTTTTCTTATGTTAGTGCGGCCATTTTTGTCATACTATTTGCATAAACTGCCCCATCACGGTCCTAGGCTATAAGATGTATGTCACAATTGCAAAAAAAAAATCTGTATAAAAGAGTCAAATATACAACATATCTAAATATGTGTGCTGATTAACGTTGTTATAAAAAATGTTTACGACACGGTTAATTGAATAATGATTGTTCTTGTTAAAAATGACTTTTTTATCTTAAAGCTGTTTCTTTGAGTTGCTGTTTATTAAAATTATGTTTTTCACAAACAGTTTTGTTATTTAACTTGCGTAACTCATTTGTCAAAGTCACATCGTAAAAAAAAAATAAAACGGCTAATGTGATGGGATTTAAAAAGCAGAGAAAGTCCGAAATCAAAAGAAAAATGAACTTTTCTTTCCACTGAGTCACAATAATGAAGTTTTAATTAGAGAGTTTCAGGACAAGCAAAAAATCTTATTTCTTTGAAGTTTTGGCGTAAAATTAAAGAAAAAAACGTTTTTCCTCTTGTAAACTCAATCCGGGGACATACTGTATATTACCTTTTATCAGTATTATAATATGCTGCAAAACATTTCAGTGTATATATATATTTTTTCTTCATATTATACCTATTATAGTGAAAAAATATAGTATGTAATATGAAATGCAGAGTTTGCAAAACAGAAACGATGATTTAAAAAGAAAAAAAAAATAACGTTTTTATATGAATTACCATCAAGAACTTTTCGTAATTTTATAATAAAGACAAAAATATTCCTTTTATAATTAGAAAAATCTATAATTTTCACATCCCATTTAAAGCGATAATGCTCTAAACCAATTAGTGTTTTTTGTGACGATAAACAACTTGAAGTTATTGCATTTTTATTACGTTCAAGGACATCCTTTTAATAATAAGATCTGTTTGCGCTGCTGCTTAATAGTGGTCTATAGCGAGGGTTTCAGGATATTCTCGTTCTAATCGTCAACCTCTGAAAGTCTTCCCGAGAAAACAACTATTATCGTCATCCACGTCGTGCACTTCATACACCCAGCAACATGGTCCTGAATTCACATTCATTTAAGTCAGCTTACAGACGTTACAGTTTAATTAAGGTCCCTCGAACAAGGCACCATATTCTATAAACGTATACAAACCACTATGGATATTTATTCACCTAGTCCATAAATGAAGCCGTATATTGTTAGATGTTATATAAGTTGCAGGTAAATCCTTAAATATGAGAAATTATGACACATGCTACCCGTAGATTATTTCTGTCTCGCAAAATCTGTATGATGATTTACAGCGAGAAGTCTGTGAATTTTCAGTAGCACATGAAATCTGTGGAACCTTGGTTTAAAATAGACTGGCTTGATTAGATCGCCGAGCAGTTTTACTCTCGTCTAAAATACAATAAATGCTAATCGAATAGGTTTTGATAATTTAAATTTTGGCAGATGTCTTCACTTAATTTTAATTTGAAAATGACGCTCTTAGCTTGGATATGTTCGGCCAACTCTTAAAATGTATCTTACCAAGTGCACAAACGCATATATTGATGTATGTTTTCATGCACTTTAATAGGCAAATTTTATGGCAAACAGATGTTTGGTCATTGGTTTGACGATTATGCGCAGTGTATATTTACTGAGAGCGAAATTGCAGATTTTAGGGCCATTAAAGTTTTACGTGCTGAAAACGATTATGCATGCAAGTGATAGTGATTATTTTGTGACAGTTGACCTTAAGTTTTATAGCATGTTTTCTGAAAATGTATGAATCTATTAAATCTACAAACACGTAATTTTTAAATCTATGAACCCAAGTCTTTTCGGCCAGTACAACACTTATTAACGATGTTTTTAGTACAAAAAATTGTTATCTGTGCAGCATTGTGATATAATCGTAGTAACTAAATAGCTTATAACAAAAAGTTTTTGTATTTGTAATAATTTTTAACGTGGTCTACGCAATATTTTATAAAATATAATGGAATTTTGATGACTAATGGCTTCATTCGATAACTTAATGACGATTTTGACCTCATAGGTTTAGTGCAATCAGGATTTTTCTTGTAATTTGTATAGTATAGGCATATTGATATTGAATACTCGTGCGAACACATTTTTTTAATAAATACCACGATTATACCAAATCATCAAAACCTTAGCTAAAAGAGCAAACTAATGTGATTTTTGGAATCAGGGTTTCAAATAGACATATAACTAGCTCTGATATCGTCGGCACCAAAATGAGTATTTCCCTATGTTACCAATGTACTCTACCACGGACATGAAGATGCAATATTAAAGCGATTACTTAGGCCCCAATCTATAGTCGTGCTTGAGCATGAGCTCGACTCAAGTCGTATACTTGGTTGCGGGTTTTCTATAAACGTTTATGCACCAAACGCAACCAAACATACGAATTGAGTCGAACTCGACCTCAAGTACGGATTAGAGATCGCTCGGCTACTGAGGCCGATGTTATACAGATTTAATGTACAATAGAGAATTTTCCTACCTGAAAATCGGGTGATTCTGGAATGAGGAATCCATCCCTGAGCCACTGGATTGTAGGCTTCGGCTTTCCGGACACGGTGGTCTTGAACTGTGCTGGGCTTCCCTCAGGGACAATAACGTCCTTCATGGGTGTCAGGGAAGGCAGGACATCCTGACTGTCTGGCACGGTGATGCGCAAGTTGGCTTGCGTAGAGATGCTGCCGCCTGGGTTGGTGGCGACGCACTTGTAAACGCCCTCGTCTTCAGGAAATGCCTCCGACACCTTCAAGATGCACATATCGCCATCTTTGACCATCTGGAAGTACTTGGATGGTTTGATGACCTTGTCGCCCTTCTGCCATTTAATTTGGGGCGTAGGTTTGCCGGAGATCTTGCACTTGAAGGCAACGGATTGACCTTCACGAATAGTTTGGTCCTTCAATGGCTCGACTACAGCTGGAGCTTTCTCAGTTCCGGGTGTTGTTGGTTTTGCAGGTTTTGAAGGAGCTGATGGTGCTTGAACAATGCATTCGGCTTCGCAACGAGCTTCGCCTGAATTATTGATGGCTACACACTCGTATTTGCCAGAATCTTCAGGAACCACCTCAATAATTAATAAGGTGTAAACTTCATCCTCCTCCAATGTCTTGTATCTTATATCAGATACAATTTTCTTGCCGTTCTTTAACCAGTACACATCAATCGGTTTGGTGCCGTTGATGCGAGCATCGAATCTGACTAATTGTCCAGAATTAGCAGTGGCGCTTTGTGCTGTGGTGATGAAGCTTGGTGGTACTGCACCTCCTTTTCCAGCTCTCCTACGTTCTTGAACTACGAGATTTGCACTGCATTTAGCGGTACCACCGCGGTTTTCAGCAATAACGCTGAATACAGCAGAATCTTCCAGGAATACTTGGCGCAGCTGCAAGATGGATTTGGTACTGAAGGTGTAAACCTTCAAATCCGGAGAGCTTTTGATGGGAAAGTCCTCACGGTACCAGGTGACTGTGGGTAGCGGGTCACCATCAAATTCGACTTCAAACTTTGCTGGTTCATTCTCAAATGCCCTGCATGGCTGAATCTTCTTGGTAAAGTAAGGAGGGTTGGATGGTAGAACTTGGCCTTGTACAACGCGCTCCTGGGTTTTTCCCTTATGCTCAACGTCAGTGGTTTCAGTGGAGGTTATGTTTCGAGTAATCTCTGTATCTCCTTGTTTCTCTTTTTGAGTTTGCTTTTGCTTGCTGACGTGAATTTCACGACCATGCACCCCTGACTCAGTTGGATCTGGTGGGTAAGCTCCCTTCTTTGAATCTACGTCATATTCACTGGTGTGCTGTTGTCTGCCCTTATGTGTCTTTCTCAATTGCACTTCTTCATTAGGATCACGTTTACTACCTCTGGGCAGGAATGGGATTGGTCCTAATGGTCTGGAATCAGGTTGTTGTTCCCTATAATAAAAATAAATTAATAACATTAATAACAGACTCGTTGTCAACTAAACATAGGCAGAATATGTTTTATAATTTAGCCATGCTACAATATTTTAATAAAGAAACTGAAATTTTCATTGTAATCAATTAAAACTAAAACTATCAAATCAAATACTTACAAAGTTTGTTGGTATTTTTGGGCCATGCCCCTAGCCACACTATTGTTGAGAACTTGCTCGCCAGGGACGGCATACTGGTGGGTACTTTCTCTTAGTTTAATCTCTTTAGTGAGCTGCTCGTTCTCCAATTCCTGAAGTTTGTTGTAGTACTCCTGGCTCTTCTTGGATTTCGCAAGCTGTTGCCATTCAGTCTCTGTACCCTTGAATGACTTGGGCTGTACGTTAATGCCGGTCAAATTATGACCACCCTCTTTAAGGGTTTCGTTACGTTCATCGAAAAATTTCTCTAGCTCGGTATCTTGGCGTTCTTTCTGATATTGTGACAATTCTAAATCGTACCAAGCTACACGAATCATAAAATATATTATTATCTGATAAACAATTCAAATATAAACATAGAATAACGATTAGAATGCAATGCTTTTATACGAGCATGACACTTTTTATATAAAGTACGACACAATACGATACACAAAATGCACGAATACGTAAGCATGCAAACGTAGGTCAATCATACCTGACCGGCGACTCTTTGGCGAGTTATATCTTATATCTGCCCCATGAGGGTCGCTCCAAAGCTTCTTGGAAGGGATTGGTCTTAAGGAGTAATGGGGTTGTAATGTAAGTGTAAGATTCAGGTGTGTTTTGCGTATTAGAGGGCACTTGAAATTGCATAATGTTTATAATGGCATAATATATGGTGCATTGTGTAAAGTATCATATGCAGTTGATAAAGAAAATGTATATATGTGAATTATCCAAAGTATTTTTCATGCTGTATAAGTTTATATTTGTAAAAAGTACTTTGAATAATCTTTAATTGTTGCTTGGTATGAAAGGCACTCACGTCTTGGTGAATTTTTCAGTACTCCTCTATAATCGTCATGTCTTGGAATTACTTTAAGTTCGGTTTCCGCTATGGCTTCACCAACGGAACTACGGGCAATCACCTCTACCTTGCCAGTATCATATTGGCGAGTTTTCGGAATATCCATATGGTACATGCCATCATATGTGAGTTTATATCTGGAGCCATTTGCAACGGTGTGACCGTTAACCAACCACATGACCCTTGGGCGAGGGTGACCGGTGACACGGCAGCAGTATCTCGCCCATTCGCCTTCTTCAACAATGCAAGGTTCTGGTCTACTCACGAAGATTGGAGCTGATCTAGGTTTCGTTTCTTCCTCAGCTTCCTCAGGTGCGCTATAAATAATACACATATAAACAGAAATATTAAAGAGTTATGACGCAGTATACATTTGCCAAGCCGCTTCCATTTCACGGATCTTCTCAATACTTTTCATTCCTTTAGGCAATTGAGAGTCGTAGATGATGCCTGGTTTACCAGCGGTCTTTATAATAGCCCTAGTTTCATCCATACCGTATAAATTGGTAGCACGGCACAAATATTCACCGCTATCTTCAGGGTACACCCAACCAAAATTCATGGCCACGTAGCCAAAATCGTAGATAGGTGTGAATCGGTTTTCTAAAAAACAAAACCCAATCAACACCACAAACATTAATCACATTTGATAAACTCACTATGTGGTAGAGGTTTTCCATTGAAGAACCATTCAACTTTCATATTAGGATCTCCAACTGGTGCAAGTTGACACTCAAATTTAGTAGTCTGCATCTCAACCAAGGTAGTTTGGTCTAGAATTTGCGTTACAAATCTTGGTGGTTGTTTTTTGTCAGCATCGTATAAATCATCTTCAGTTAAATGAACCTCGGAGGTGTATTTCTTAATCGCTGCCTCCATCTGCATCAGTGTCTCAGATCTCTTCATGCCCTTAGGTACTTGGTTTTGTAGAATGATGTTGGGTAGCTTCTTACAAGAAATTTTAGCTTTTGTGAAGTCCTCGCCATAATCATTGTAAGCTCGGCATACGTATTCACCAGAATCCTCAGAGTAAACATATAAGATGTCTAGAGATACGAAGCCCATATCATGAACTGTTCTATAACGATGTCCTGAAGGTAACAACTTTCCATTTCTATACCATTCGATTTTAAGCTTAGGATCTTCTTTAGGTTCAACACGACATTCGAACCTAATAGGTTCTGACTCGTCCACTGTTGCAGATTCGATTTGAGTGATGAATCTAGGTGGTCCCATAGGTACATCTTCCTTGGGAGCTTCGGAAACTGGGCCGCGCTCGAGTTCTTTCAGTTTCTCAGCACTCATACCAGCAGGTAGTTGCGACTCAAAATCTATATTGCGTTTCGATGTAGATGTTACTGTAGCCTTAGTGGTAGCAGAGCCCCATTTATTAGTAGCTCTACAGATGTACTCTCCAGCATCTCGAGCGTAAGTATAATCGATGTCAAGAGCAATAAAGCCAAAGTCGTTTAACTGATGCACGCGGGAACCTGTGGCGAATGGACGGCCGTTATGGAACCAATCAATCCTCATGGTGGGATCGTTTGTGGGTTCAACTCTGCAATCGAAGTGGACGGGACCACCTTCAGGTACATCAACATTATCTTTAATTTCAACGGTAAACCTAGGTGGGTCAGGTTTCTCCTCCTCAGTCATAATTTCATCTTTCTTGTATAGCTGCTCTTCAAGTTTTTGGATGCTTTCGGTTCCGCTTCGGAAGTTGCTTGGAAGTTGTGGTTCCATAATGATGCCTTGTCTTCCACGTACTTGCAATTTACATGAGACAGATGCTTCACCATGCTTGTTGGTGGCTTTGCAGGTGTAGAGACCGGAGTCGCGTTGGTATATTCCAGCGATTTCAAGGATCACAAAACCAAAGTCATTGATAGTCTTAATCCTGGATCCGGCCCATAGACATTTGCCATTATGGAACCATTCCACTCTCATACTCGGATCATTCACGGGTGTTAATCTGCACTCGAAGTGAGCTAAAGTATTCTCTGCTAAAGTTAAATCTCCAGGTGTGGTGATGAATTCCGGTGGCTTTCCTGTATCGTCATCAGGGGTCATCTGGCTAGGAACCACACCCAAACCTTCCAACTCGGCAATTTTGTCAATCGTTCCTTCCATACCTTTAGGAAGTTGAGACTCGAGGATGATACTTCTCTTTCCTTGTACCTTCATAGAAGCTGTGGTAACAGCCTCGCCGTAGTCGTTGAATGCTCTGCAAGAGTATTCGCCAGAATCCTCCGGATAAACAGGAGCTATCTCAAGAATGACGAAGCCGAAATCGCAGAATGTGCGGAATCTGGAGCCTGTTTTCAAAGGCTTGCCATTCCAGAACCATTCTACCTTCAGCTTTGGATCGTCGGTGGGAATTAAGCGCGCCTCGAAGTGGGAGTTCTCGCCTTCGCGAAGGTTGTCGATATTTGATAATGGAACAGTAAATACTGGAGCTTTTCCACGCTCTTCGGTAACTTTGTCATCTTTTGTGCGGACCATTGAATCTTCCAGAGTTTGGATTTTCTCCAAACCTCCCTCCATGCCCTAAAAAGTAATTAATAAAGTATTCATATTTTATTTATTATACACACATCTTATACAGATATTATCATCACAATGACTAAAAGATATGTTCTGAAGTTCTATTTAAATTTAATTAAGCTGGTATTAATTCGAGCGTCTCATCATAAATTATGAAGCAAATAAACAACCAATATTTGATAATTTCAACTAAATCTTAAATGAGATATTATCATCACAACTTGTAAATTGTTAAAAGAAACATCTACTATCATTCTGCTTTAATTAAAGAAATCTCAAGCAAAGAATTATTGCACGATACTAAATGTATGCATCCATAATAAAAGTGAGAAACATTTATCTATAAATTTATAATGAATAAGAAAATGATAAAATATATTCGATTATTTAACAGTTGAACATTAAACTTACCCGCGGGAGTTGCGAGTCCAGGATTAAATTAGCCTTCGACGTACATTTCAATGTTGCTTTGGTGGAATCTTCTCCAAACTTATTATAAGCTCTGCATTCGTAAATGCCAGAGTTCTCCTCGTAGCAGTACAAAATGTCCAAGATGACAATACCAAAATCATGGAAAGTACGATATCTATGCCCGTGTGGAAGCTTTTTGCCATTGTAATACCATTCGACAACCAAGTCGGGATCTGTAACAGGTGTTAAACGCGCCTCGAAATGAGCGCTTTGTCCCTCAACCAACTTGGTAATATCGACAATTTGTGTGATGAATTTAGGTGGCTCCGTGACTTGCACTGCTTGTATTTGTGACTGTTGGCCCTGTAAGCTCTCGAGCTCCCTGATCTTGCTAAGAGAGTCGGGTTGTAAGCTTTCAGTGAATACGCCGCTTCTGCCGTAAGCGTTGATGGAAGCTTTGGTGGAGTCTTCGCCGTATTTGTTCCAAGCCCTGCAAACATACTCTCCCGAATCGTGGTTCTCTGTGGTGCTGATGTCCATGACCACAAATCCGAAATCGGACACTGTTTTGATGCGGGTAGAATGCATCATCGGTCTACCATTGTGGTACCATTCGACCTTGAGATCAGGATCATTGACTGGAATAAGATTGCATTCGAAATGAGCAGGTTGGCCATCTTTAAGACCAACGATGTCTTTAATGTGGGTGGTAAATACAGGAGGTTGCCCTTTAGACTTGTCAACACATTCAAGTGTTACGCTTTGTTCAGCTTTGCCCCATGCATTTGTAGCTATGCAAGTATATGTGCCGGAATCTTCTATTTTAGTTCCCAATACTTCAAGAACGACCATTCCAAACGCGTAAACAGTTCTGAGGCGATGACTGGCATCGATGGTCTTGCCATTATAGAACCATTCGACCTTCATAGTTTGGTCGCCCAGTGGTGTTAAGCCTGCTTCAAAGTGAGCAATTTCACCTTCGCTAAGGTTTGTGAGCTCAGTGAATTCTGATGTAAAAACTGGTGCATGACCTTCTTCGGGTTCTGCCATTCTACCTTCGGGTCTATTGAGGGCATCCTCGAGGTCTTGAATCTTCTCTAAACCTTCCTGTCCTTTAGGATGTTGAGTGCGCTCGATCAATCCAGCCTTTGTTGTGCAGTAGATGGTGGTGGAGGTAAATGCTTCACCAGCTTTATTGGATGCTTTACAAGTATAAATACCTTGATCACGCTCATAAACATCAGTGAGATCTAAAGTAACAAAACCAAAATCGCTGGTGAGCTTGAATCTGGACGCATGATCCAAAGATTTTCCATTGAAGAACCACTCGATTTTCAAGTTAGGATCTTCTTTAGGCTCTACCGTGCCTTCAAGATGTAATGGTTTGCCTTCAGCAACTGTGAATTCTGGATTAAGTGGGATGATCCAGATTGGTTTGGCGAACTCCTTTTCAGGTCCTGATGTTTGGCGTTGCAACTTTCCTGCAACAGCATCTTCCATATCTTGCACGGCTTCCAAACCGGCCTTGCCTTGTGGGTGTTGAGTGTTGAGGTAAATACTTTGTTTACCGGTGCAACGCAAGGTCCCTGAGGTAGTGGCATGACCTTTGCTGTTGATGGCTTTACAAGTGTATACTCCGGAATCTTCCTCGTAGGAGTGATTGATGTCTAAAGCCACGTAACCAAAATCGTAGGTTGACTTGTATCTGGCTCCGCTTGGTAGTGGTTTGCCATTTACAAACCATTCAATCTTCATAGTAGGATCCTTGGATGGTTCTACATGGCACTCGAAATGCACATTTTCGCTTTCAGTACACTCGACATTATTAAGATGGGTAATGAAGATTGGTGTATCATATGTTGGTTCTGGGCGTTCCGGTGCTCCCTCACGAGGTGCTTCCAGAGCTTCGAGTTTTGGAATGGCATCCGGATGCAACGATTGACCAAGAAGCCAATGTTTGTCTTCAATTTTCAGAGTGCACGTAGATACAGCCTCACCAATCAAGTTGGTTGCTTTGCAGGTGTAAATGGCAGAATCATCTGCACGCAGTCCATTAATAGAAAGTGTGACCAAACCAAAATCAAATGTGCTGCGAAGTCTGGTTCCTGTGGTAAGTGTTATACCGTTCTTGAACCATTCTACTCTCAGATTAGGATCAGCTCTAGGTTCCACTTGAGCTTCTAAGTAGACATGTTGCCCCTCGGCCAATTTGTCGTAGCTCTGTAGATGTGTGGTGAATACAGGAGCTTGTTGTGGGTGGGTATCAACGAACATTTCAGGAACTTTATTCATCTCCGCTTCCTTAAGCTGTATTTTCTGCCATGCATCGGGTTGAAGAGGTTCGCCAGAGATGTTGGCGCGAGCCTTCACCTTCATGGAGATGGAGGATACTGCTTCACCGGCTTTGTTGATAGCCTTGCACATGTAAACGCCGGAATCCTCTCGGATGGTGGACATGATGTCGAGAGTGACAAAACCAAAATCATTGGTAACACGGAACCTTGAGCCCAGCTTGAGTTCTACTCCATTTACGTACCATTCGAAGCGTAAGTTGGGATCGCCGACTGGTACCACGCGAGCTTCAAAGTGGGCATGTTGAGCTTCCCATAACTCAGTAGGTCCAGTAAGCACTTGGGTGAAGATGGGTTTCTCGAATGCTTTCTCCGGTTCCTCGGGACGAGCCGCATGGGGTTGCTCCAGCTGTTGGATCTTGCGCATTCCTTCAGGATGTTGTGTATCCAATTGGATGCTTGCTTTGGCTGTAAAAAAAAAGCCATAAGTATACAAATCAATGCGACAGATATTGGTATTAATATACTTCTAATTTTCATAGATGCAGTCGTGACAGCTTCTCCAAGTGGATTGGAAGCTCTGCACATGTAAACGCCTTGATCTTCATCGCGTACATGCGTGATGTCAAGAGAGACGTAACCAAAGTCGTGCATTTTCGTGATGCGTGAGCTGTCTTCTAGCGGTTTCTCATTGCGAAACCATTCGACCTTGAGAGTTGGATCTCCAACTGGGATCAACCTGCATTCGAAGTGAGCGGTCTCAGCCTCATGGATGTAATCGATGTTCTGTAGAGGCTGTGTAAACACAGGCCTCTGCCTGGTCACCGGATCTTCAACTTCGGGCCTCTTATACGGCTCGTGTTGCTCGAGCTGGCGTATCTTATCCAAACCTTCTGGACGTTGAGATTCAAGAATAATGTTGCTCTTGGCAGTTACACGAAGTTTGATCGAAGACGTGCATTGGCCCAAGTTATTAATAGCCTTTACAGAGTACTCTCCAGCATCTTCAGGTACAACATGGCCAATATCTAAAGCCACGTAACCAAAATCGAAAGTAATATGGAAGCGTGAAGCACTTGGAAGGGGCTTTCCATTATGGAAAAATTCAATTCTTAAGTTGGGATCGTGAATAGGTTCGATTTGAGCTTCAAAGTGCGCGGTTTGACCTTCAAAGAGATCGGTTGTACCCCGCAATTCTGTGATGAAACGTGGTGGGAACGGAATAGGTTCTTCTACCTCCAAACGAGCTGGACGGCCTTGTGCCTCTAGTTCCCTAATCTTCTCTAGACCTTCAGGATGATGGGTATCCAAGAGGATGCTGCGGCGACTTCCTACTTTAATAGTGCACGTATTGACTGCCTCGCCAACCAAGTTGGTAGCTTTACACATATAAGTGCCACTGTCTTCGGCATAAGCGTATAGTATATCCAGGGCGACATAGCCAAAATCGTGAGTTGTTCTGAATCTGTGCCCAGCTCTAAGTTTAACTCCGTTAACATACCATTCGACTTTCAAGTTAGGATCATTGATGGGTTCAACGCGGCATTCGAGATGGGCATGTTCACTTTCTTTAAGATTCTCCAAGCTTACTAATGGTGTTAAAAATACAGGGCGCTGAGCTTGTGGCTCAACTTCTTCACGTTTTGGCCTTTCGTAGTTCTCCAAGTCTCTGATCTTCTTGAGACGTTGCTCATCCATTGTTTCCAATTCCAATCCAGATTTAGCTGCAATAAACCATTAATAACAGACTCATAATAATATTTAAGTAATACATACCAACAACGGAAATTGCTGAGGTGGTAACAGCTTCTCCAACCGTATTCCTAGCTCTACACATGTAAGTGCCAGAGTCCTCGGCATATGCGTACAAAATATCCAAGGCAACGTAACCAAAATCATAAGTAGTTTTGAAACGATGACCGGTTTGAATTGGTCTTCCATTACAGAACCATTCTACTCTCATGGTGGGATCATTTACTGGTGTTAGGGTTGCTTCGAGGTGAGCACTTTTGCCCTCAGCAAGACGCTCGATGTTCTTGAGACCTCTTCCAAACTGCGGTTTCTCTAAGACGATAGCGTCTTCTTCAGCGGTGCGCTTATAGCGAGAGTCATCCTCAAGGTATTGGATCTTTTGCAGAGCTCCTTCATGCTGAGTCTCACGAATTATGGAAGCTTTAGCTGTAGAAATGAATAAATATTATTGAAATTGCCGAGAAATATGCTTTACGATATATGAATATAATTCATATTATTAGATGATGTAATTTATTTATTATTTATAAATTTGCTTACATTTAACTGTTGTTGTACAAGAAGATATGGCTTGTCCTAGGCGGTTGGTGGCTTTGCACGTGTATTCACCAGAATCTTCAGCATACACGGTAAGTACATCAAGACTAGCAAAGCCGAAGTCGTAAGCTGTTCGGAACCGATGCCCTGTTGTTAAAGATTTACCATTATGGAACCATTCAACTTTAAGGTCAGAATCTGGGTAAGGTTCGATCCTGCATTCATAATGAGCACTTTGCCCTTCGTACAATTCCTTAGGTCCATTGAGTTGGGTAGTAAATCGTGGTGCTTGAGTGACTACGATGTCCTCCTCCTCACGACGTTGGTACTTTGAAGAGTCCTCAAGTTGTCGCAGCTTCTGCAAAGCACCTTCGTGTTGTGTCTGGAGCTCCAGAGAGGCTTTAGATTGCACGGCTAAGGTGGCTGTTGTAACGGCCTCCCCGAGTTCATTGATGGCACGGCAAGTGTATGAACCTGAATCCTCAGGGTTAACGTATTTCATGTTAAGAGCTACGTAACCGAAGTCATGCATTGTGGTCAAGCGATTGGAGGCTTGAATAGCGACGCCGTTTCTTAACCACTCAACCTTAAGTTTTGGATCACCAACAGGGATCAATCTAGCTTCAAAATGAGCGGCTTGATTTTCGGCCACTCTAACATCCTTTATTGGTAGGGTGAAGACAGGAGCTTGGGTGATAACTTCGTCTTGTACGCTTTGTTTGCTGTGACGAGTGGAATCATCAAGTTGGCGGATACGTTCGATAGCTCCTTCGTGGACAGTCTCTGTATATATCGATTTTTTAGAATGTACAACACAAACAGCAGATGTTACGGCTTCACCAATGGCATTAGTGGCTCTGCAGGTGTACGTGCCTGAGTCTTCTGGATAGCAATACAGGATATCCAAAGCTACGAATCCAAAGTTGTTGGTTTCAGAGAATCTAGAGCCAGATTTAACAGGTTGGTTATTGTGGAACCATTCGACTCTCATGGTGGAGTCTGAGACGGGAATTAAACGGCACTCAAAATGAGCACGTTGACCTTCCTTAATCTCGACGTTCTTCAAAGATGTAGTGAAGGTAGGAGCTTGCGTAGTCAACTCCTCAACATGCTCAGCACGGTGGTAGCGTGAGCGGTCTTCCAAGTGTTGGATTTGTTGAAGACCTTGTTGATTCTGTGTTTGAGTGATGATTTGCTTGGTGCCACGGCAAGAAAGTGTGCACGTGGTTTCATCAGTACCTACCAAATTAACAGCTCTGCAGGTATAAATACCTGAATCTTCAGCGATGAGGTCAACAATATCAAGAGCCACGTAACCAAAATCATGGATCGGTCTAAATCTGTGGCCGATAATAATTGGGCGTCCATTCTTGAACCACTCAACCTTCAAATTAGGATCGGTAACTGGCTCAATTTTGCATTCAAAATGGCAATGTTGGCCTTCAAGCATATTGTCAACGTTTTTTGGTTTTGTTATGAATTTCGGTTTAACATTGATTACCTCGTCCATGTATTCAGTACGCTTATAGCGCGAAGCATCTTCGAGGTACTGAATCTTCTCAAGTCCAGCTGGGTGGTGGCTTTCAAGCATCAGATCCTTCTTGGCGATCACTCGGACTGAGCAGGATGTTACTGCTTCTCCCAATTGGTTTCTAGCTTGGCAAGTGTAAACGCCGGAATCTACTGGGTAGACGCTCAGAAGGTCCAAAGCGACATAATCAAAATCATAAGCAGGGCGGAATCGGTGTCCTACCCTAACGGGTTTACCATTACAGAACCAATCGACTTTCATGGTCGGATCACCTACTGGTTGCAAGCGACATTCCATGTGTACATTGGTGCCTTCAACGGTTTCAATATTATGAAGTGCACGGGTGAATTGTGGTGCTTGAAAGAGTGTAACATCTTCAGTGATTTGCTTGCGGCTGCGATCTTCCAGCATCTGGATTTGCTCTAAAGATTGTTCGTGTTGGGTTTCGGTTATGATATCTGAGCGTCCTACAACTCGCACACATGCAGAAGTATGTGCGGATCCAAGGTGGTTCGTGGCTCTCACGGTATATTCACCGGAGTCTGAAGCCGTAGCATGTACAATGTCTAAAGCTACGAAGCCGAAATCGTTGTAGGTTTTAAATCTGGAACCAACAGTGATTGACTTGCCGTTGCAGAACCATTCAACCCTCATAGTAGGATCGCCCATTGGTTCCAAGCGGCATTCCAAGTGAATGTTTCTGCCTTCAGTTATTGGTCTTGGGTCGGATAGTGGCTGGACGAATATAGGCTTAGATTTGGAGATCTCTTCAATTTGGTATTGAGGTTCGATGAATTTGGAACCTTCTAGTTGTTGCGTTTTTTCATAGGCTCCACGATGCATGCTTCTTGTGTCGATACTTGAGCGCGCTATTGAAATTAAAATATATTAGTAAATGAGGCATTAAAATTAGGACTGTACTATTGCAACAAAAGTAATATGATACTTACTTTCTACAATCATGGTAGCGGCTAATTGAGCTTCTCCAAGAGCATTTCTGGCAACTACTGTGTAAGTACCGGCATCTTCGCCGCGTACACTGAGGATGTCGAGAGCCACATATCCAAAATCGTGGTAGGTTTGAATCCTATTGGCGCTCTCAATGGGTTTACCATTGAAGTACCATTCAATCTTCATAGAGAGGTCGCTTTGTGGCTCGACGCGTGCTTCAAAGTGAGCACGTTGTCCCTCAACAATCTTATTGGTACCTTTGAGGGGTCCAAGGAATCTTGGTTTTTGGGTCACGGTGACTTCTTCCCGGTCAGTTCGTTGGTACCGACTGGAGTCCTCGAGGTACTGAATCTTCTCCAATCCTCCGGGGTGCTGTGAGTCCATGAGGATGTCTTTCTTGCTGATGACACTCAATTGGGCAGTAGTGTTGGCCTTGCCAATTGCGTTATATGCATGGCAAGTGTAATTACCAACGTCGTGTACAGTAACATCTTTGATGGTAAGTGCTACATAGCCAAAGTTGAAAAAGCTAGTGATTCTCGAGCTCGCTTCTACAGTGCGACCATCTTTTAGCCATTCAACTCTTAAGGTGGAGTCACCAACTGGCTCCAAGCGGGCTTCGAAATGAGCAAAGCCACCCTCGCGTACTCCTAATTGTTCCTTAATCGGAGTCTTAAATTCTGGCGCATGCATGCACTCAGGTACTTCTTGCACGTACTTTTGGTGCTGATGCAATTGATAGGCTTCTAACTCTTCTACTTTTTCGATATATCTTTGTTGTTCTGGGATTCCCAAATCACCAGTTACAGTAGAGCGCGCGATCACGCGCACAGTGGATGTGCTGATAGCCTCACCTAGATGATTGACGGCACGGACCGTATACGATCCCGCATCTTCGGCACGTAGGTGCATAATGTTCAAGGAGACGTAACCGAAGTTGAAGATTGTCGTGATCCGTGAACTGGCGGTGATTGGCCTGCCATCTTTGTACCACTCCACTTTCATCGTTGGATCGCTGACAGGTGTGAGCTGCGCCTCAAAATGCGCGTTACGGCCCTCCTGCAGGTCGCCGAGGTCCTGGAGTGGACGGATGAAGTGCGGTTTCTGGGAAGACTTTTCCTCGAAGCTCTCTTGCCTCTGGTACCTCGAGTAGTCCTCAAGCTGCTGGATGTACTGCAGGCTATCAGGGTGCTGACTGGTGCGCTCTATGGACGTACGGGATTGGATGCTGAGGGTTGCGCAGGACTCTACGCTTCCGGTGTTGCTGGTGACGCGGCATACATACTCTCCGCTGTCCTGCAACACGATGCTCAGCAGGTCGAGAGCGAGAAAGCCAAAACGAAATACGTATGTAGCGCGGGAACCTAGATAAGACAATAGATTATGAAGATAATATTAAGAAGCAAAATATATTTTTTAATTGTTATGCTCTCGACTATAGTGTAAAATCTTCGTTTACTCAAACCACCAAAGATCTAAGGTTATTGGTGTAATAATGCAAGAACGGTAATTTAAGAATGTGCTTTATGTACTAGTGGTATGATGTCTTGAATAAACGCAAAGAAATATTTTCCAAGGTCATTCTTAGTTTACTTAATAAGTAATTACTTATTTACTAACGTGCAAAAGTTATACGGAGTTTAAAGTCTTACTTGCGGCTAGAGGTTTTCCATTGAGGAACCATTCAACTCGCATAGATGGATCGCCTACTGGCTCGATCCGCGCTTCGAAGTGCACTTTGCCTCCTTCCACTTGCATGGCATCGCGAAGTGGAATAATGAACTGGGGTGGAGGGTACACGCGGTCCTCCTCTGCTGAGGGGGCGAATGGGCGAGATGGTTCGACATGTCGTAGATAAATAACTTCAGGACCAGGTGCAGGTCTGTGGAATATATAAAAGTATAGTACCATAAAAGTTATATAGATTTTTTACTACTTACTCTGGTTCGATGACTTTGGTCGGTCGGGGCAGATGAAGACGTCTGGGCTCGGGCGCAGGTCCTTGGGGTGTTTCAACAAATAACCTTGCCCTGGTGGCGGTGGAGCCTGCTACGTTCTGGGCGGTGCATTGGTACCATGCTGCATCCGACGCCTTGGCCCTTGGTATATCCAAAGTGGAGGCTCCACCGTCGGCCGATATGCGAACGTCGGGGCCGCTCGCTATGGCCACGCCGTCCTTCTGCCAAGTGATTCGTGGGATCGGAGTGCCCACGGCCCGGGCATTTAGGATCACTGGCTCTCCTTCTTTCACGTTAACGGTGGTGAACCGCTCTACGAATTTAGGCGCGACCACCTGTTCCTTCTCGATGACATTGATGTTACACTGGAAGGTGATCTCGCCGGACTTATTACGCGCCACACAGGTGACGACGCCGGAGTCGTTGCGGCCTACATTGGTAATCATCAGTGCGTGGTTACCAGACTCATTCACCAAGATCTTGTGTGTATAGTCGTCGGTGATCTGGCGCCCGTTGACGTACCAGGTCACCTCAGGATAGGGTCTACCGGATACCCTGCAGTCGAAGCGGGTCATCTTTCCTTCGGTGACATCCCTGTCGCCGCAGACTCTTATGAAAGTGGGAGCTAATGATTTTGTAGAGTCGGTAGTCTCTAGTTCTTCGATTTGTTGAGACTTGAATGTAGATTCATGAATCAAACCTTCTTGAGTGGTTACTGGTTCGATGGCCAAATATGCGGACGAGACAACACAGCCTTGTGGGTTCTCGGCGAGGAGTGTGTAGTAGCCCGAGTCTTCAGACTGAGCCTGCTTAACTCGCATCATTGCTTGATTGTTAGAGAAGCTTGTCTCGTACTTCTGCGATTCTACAATCCTCTGCCCGTTCTTAAACCAAGTTAACCGTGGCCTAGGATTGGCCGAAACTTTAGCAGAGAACACAGCATCCGAGCCTTCCAGTAGTTTCGAATTACGTGGCTTCTGCGAAATTTGTGGTGGTGCCGGGGGTCCCAAAGACCTCTCAATAACAGTGGAGATTTGCACATCCTTCTCATTGGAGTACCTCCTTGTAATTGACTCCCTATAAGACGTTTCTCTCAATATTCTGTATTCGAAGGTATCAATTTTGAACTCTTCAACGGTGTGTCCGTTAGAGTAGGATGACACCTGTTGAGTAGTTTGCGTCTTTTTAAAGCCCTGCATCTGGGGCATTTGCATGCCCTCAGGTGAGATATAAACTGAGCAGATGGCTTCGCCATATTGGTTCCTGGCTGTGCAAACGTACTCTCCTTCGTCTCCGGGTCCGATTTGGTTGATTTGTAGAATAATTTCTCCATTCTGGCTGTTATACGAGAGCCGGTATTTACTCGACTCGTTGAGAGGGGCACCTTTCCGGGTCCATGTTACAGTCGGTTGGGGTTTGCCAGTTACGCGGCCATCGAAGGAAGCATTTCCACCCTGCGCAAAGCGGGCATTGCTGAAGATCTTTTCGAATACCGGAGGCGCAGCGTTAGGCCCAAAACCGGTGATCTGTTGCATTCCGGTTTGCTGAACCGAACCCCCTTGCACTGGAAAAAGAAAAATATTGCATTTACACACCTTTCTGTTTTGGCAATTACTAGATGAGAAGCGATAAACAACAATCATAAGTAAGTAGGTGTTTTTTTCTCTTTAGCGCTGCCGCTCCGCGCTTAGTAGCGAGCATCTATTTCGGTCGAGGCATCGTATTTCAGCCATCCATTTTTGGAGCAACTATCTTTACCCTGCCAATAGAAGCAGGCGACAACAGAGCCACTGTAAAACCTCGCGAAATATACAATTATTCTCCAACAACTACACGGCTTTATGAAATTGCTTTGGTTTTTATTTCCGAGTTTACAATCTTCTGCAACATTATCACTTATCAATTAAGCAATTGAGGCCAAAATCACTTAAAGAAAGATCTTTACTAGATATTGAAAATTATCATACACAAAATAATGCTTCTATTTATACAGTGTGGAAATTAAGTAACGGATAAATTCGGTAACTCCGTTAATGTGTATGAGAGAGAAAAAATCTGAAAGGGAGATAGCGATATAAATTGCCGCGCATATTAAAATATTTGTTTCAGATTTAAAAAAAAAAAATTGTAAAACGAAGTTATGACGTCATTAATGTTTTTTTTTTTAAATGACAACCTACATTTTATTTATTTTTATTTCGGAAGAACTCTTTAATCTGTTTTCAACCATATAATATTTTGAATAGGTTACAATAGAAAAAATAAAATAAAAAAACGGCCTTAAAGTTAAAAAAGTAAAGATGGACAGGAAGAAGGGGTCCAGTGGAATGGCCAACTAGGTAACCTGATCTAACGCCATTAGACTTTTTTCTATGGGGGCACTTGAAAAACATGGAATAGACGACCTTAAAGAAAGAATTCGGCATGAGTGTAGGTTAATAACGAATGCTTCCAAACGTGGTGAATGAATGCATTTTATTACCGTTTGGGTATTACCATATGGTGCAGGGTCATCAGTTTGAACATCTACAGTAATTGTCAAAGCCTTAATATATTTTTGTTTGTTTTAAATCCCGATAACTAGAATTAGTCTGTTAATTTCATTAATCTTTTTTTTACTTTAAGGCTGATTTTCTTGATTTTTTTCTTATCTAACCTATTCAAAATGTTGTATAGTTGAAAACAAATTAAAAAGCCCTACCGAAATAAAAAATAAAAAATGTAGGTTGCCATTTAAAAAAAAAATTAATGACGTCATAAGTTATAAAATTTTGTTTTTTTAAATCTGAAAAAAATATTTTCATATGCGCAGTACTTTATATCGCTATGTCCTTTTTAGATTTTTTCTCTCTTATACACATTAACGGAATTACCGAATTTACCCGCTACTTAATTTCCACACTGTATACTGAAGGTAAACTTTGTACAAATCAAGTTTACAAGCTGAAAAAAAGGTAAAGGAAGAGTTTCTCTTACAAAATTCGATGTCTATTTGCATTGTTTAGAAAATGTACAATTTGTACAATTGAATTTTATGTAATGAGAAATGCTGAGTACTTATAGCAATGTAAAGTATCAGAAATAATAATGGTGGTATTTATCAGATATTTTGTAATCTTAAGTATAATTGTAGCACAGCAATATCTCAATGTACAAGAATCATAGAAAATAAACAATAACAGAAGGAGAATATAATTCGAGAAAAAATAATATTTGTAATATGAACTTATTTTCACTTTTGAATGTACATAATATACATGAGTATACTGATGAATGTGGTATATGTACATTTAGTACAAAATGAATAAGTTATTATTTAATTAATTCTTTACGTGCTCAAGAATATACTTCATTTTGCTATTTCTCTGTGAACGTTTATACTAAATTAATAAGAATCAATTTGATGATTAAAAAAAGTAATAGAGACTAATTTTATACAAGTAGAAATACAATCTTCAAAACTAATACTTCATAAAATTAATTCTTTCCTTGCTAATGTAATATCTTGATGAAACATTTTATGTTTCATCATGCATTTTATTTTAAACTAATACTTCAGTTTCAATTTTACTATATAAGTGAACGAACGCAAAGCAAACAATTTTTCGCTGTACTAGTAAAAAAACATATCATTGTGTCATGTATGAAAGCACTCTAATATTGATTTTTATGATTAGTGGATAATATTTTTTTTGTCAAGGTAAAAAAGTCCAAGGCTACATTGTTCTTTTTTCACCTTGGTAATGTGGTAACTAACAAAGTACCTATTTTACTAAGGTAAAAACGTACCTCTTTTACCAACGCAAAAAATACTCCTATCTTTTTTTACTACGGTAAAAAAAGTATCCTTTTTACCAAGGTAAACGTAGTTATGTGTTTATCCGAGCCTACGCAGCTAAGCGCCGTCCGTCTGCTCATCCCGTCCGCCCATCCGCAGATTCACAGTTTGAGACAACCAAATCCTAACAGCCGACAGCCGATATATTATTTCAAATGATTGTAATTGTTCTAGTGGTAAAGAAATAGTGTACCGGGTGGTCCATTTAAATGAAGACATCGAAATATCTCGAAAAATAATATAATAAAGTTAATATTATTTAGGGGGGTAACCGGCAACCGGCACGTTTGAGAGGGCGGGGGGTAACTATGAAATTTTAAATAGGAACTAGGAACTTTTTATTGCAGATTCTAATTCTATGACAAAAACGATGTAGGATTTATTCGAAACATTTTTTTAAACTTTGTAGATGGTGCTACAATCGGCACCATCAAAACCAATTTCTGACACTTTTACAGCAGCGGAAGCCACCTTTTCGGCATAAAAATGAAATAATATCAAATCGGCATTTAAATCATCTTTTATCATATGTACGTATGTCAATATTATTAACAACCTGATAGTGACAGATAAGGGGACTTACTAAGAACAAGCACTCAGATGGTAAATATTTATGTTTTTCATTGTAGCATCATATTGTAATATAATACGTGGATTTTCCATAAAAACGAACGTAACAAATTTTTGTCGTTTGCAGTGCCATCTACATTTATAAAAAAAAAATGTTTCGATTGAAACCTTCATAGTTTTTGTCATAGAATGTGTTCTCAAAAGAGGCGGTGGGGGTAGTCTAATTTTAGTACCAGTAAATGGGCCCCCTCAATTGAATTAAGTTTCAGTTGGAATCATTTTTCGTACGATGCTTATTTTTCCAGATATTTTGATGTCTACATTTAAATGGACCACCCGGTATACACGGCGGTTGTGAATACTCTTATAGCCACGGTTCATGTATCGCTCGGCGCAAGCGTCTCGCGATACAACAGACCTGGGCTATAATACACTAAAAATTCGATAAATGCAACAGGCCTAATTCTACTTGTCAAAAAAAGCTTTTAACGAGTATTGCTATTGTCGAATTGATTATAAAATTTGAAAGCAGAGTAGAATTTTCCGATGCTAATACATAGAGAAAGTAAGGCCAAACGCACGATATATGTGTATTAGGTTAATTTGAATTTAAACGTAAAGTATAACAGAAACCAGACGCAACACAATTATAAACAGTTAAGATCTGTCAAATGTCATAAGTTGCAGTTATGGAAAAAATGAATCAAATATTGTTGCTATTATAGAGAGTTGCTAATGGACAAAATAGACAGTGCATTTACAGAAGTTGATTTATATTTATCGATTTTTTACTGTAATGGTATAATTCTCAACCTTGGTGTATAATATACAATTTTTGGTTAATTACGAGCAATTGATAGTAAAGATAGCTCTTATTCTATTCATTTGTGAATTTAAGAAAAATCAAAATAATAATAAAATATTAAAACAATTCAAAAATTGGGTAGGTATATCGAGAGATATATTATTTGGTAAATTGTTTGGATGTTGGGTTTGTTATGGGTTGTTTGTTCACTTGTTTCTTAGTTCCATTTATATGATTATTTGATCAACTGCATTTTATTTATGTAACAAAAGGAAATTACATTTTGCCCTAGGGGTTTATTGAATTTTTTTTCGATATTTTGTTATAAATTTCTATTTGTCACTACTTTGCAATTGCTGTTGAATCAACTTATCAATGAAATCAGTTCAATTTTTAAATGTAATTAATTAAATTTTTAATTAATTATATTTAAAAAATCTAGTGTGATTGGCATTTTCTTGACTGTAATAATATAGTTTCCCACCACTACTTGTTATATACTATAAATCTAAAATAATTGAGTCAGAATTTGCATCTTCAATTAGCAGTGGGAGCAATTCTATAATTATTCTAACATCGTTATAGTTTTATTATTTTTAATAAATTAATAGATGCGGCTAATAGTGCTAAAAGCTGATATTAATTTTCACTTAAACTTCACAAATAAAAGTTCGTAAAAAACACAATGTATATATTTGAAAGTTTTTTAGGAAGTTTTATTTGTGAAGTTTAAGTGAAAATCATTATGTTTACACTTACGAAATTCATTATTTTTAATTTGCATTACTGCTTTGTTATCACAAAAGATTTTGCCCAATACCAAGCGTAATCTCCAAAAATAACGAAATTTTAAAACTGTACCTTTCTAAAGTTATGGTTACAGCTCTTTATTTAAAAGTATTAGCAAAAATGTTCTCATTTCTATGCATCAGAGAAGTAATTAAACAATTATTGAAACAAAGAAAAATTATGTTTAGAATATAAATTACAATAAAAGTTCATAATTACTTATTTGAGCTTGAACTATAGTAGTACAGTTATTAAAGTAAGCTGTATCCCCGTTTTACTAATTCTATTATTCACTATTAATACAGATCCTATAACACCTGTTACATAAGCTTTAGGATTTTTTTAATGCTTTACGTGACATAGTAAAACTATAACATGTGGTCTACTATAGAGAAAGAAGTTGCTAGGTATCTTGTCAAATGACATTTCACATTTTCGTCTGACCTTTGCAAAATGGCGTTTTAAGTAAATATTCGAGTCTTCGAAATAAGTCCATCTACAACTTACATGGGCAGCTGCCGAAAACGAGATTTTGTTAACATTATTTGTGGGCAAAATATTTCAAAAAACTCTGTATAGCGGACAATTCGGGAATGTCAAGAGTGAATTCCATGCGCAAACCTACCAAAAACAGGCCGTCTACGGAAGTTAACACAACTTCCGGTCAATTGACTAGCCGTGTAATCCAAAATCACCATTAATATGTCCACACGTAAACTTGTCCGTCGGTTCCATGTTTCGATTCCTACAATTTGTCGATATATCGCAAGAACAGAATAAAATATAGAAAACGCAAGAAATTTCCCCAATATAAGACGCCGGGCTTTAAGTCGTCGACACATGGTGTTTTTGGACGGATAGTCTATTGAGCTGAAGTTCTATTAACTTCCGATTAAATTCCTTCTTCACTTGCTTCACATTCCTACATTCCAAAATTGTCCGATATACAGTGTTTTTTGAAACATCTTAACCACAAAAAAATTGTTCACTATATCTCGTTTCGGTAGCTGTCTAATTAAGTTGTAGATGGACTTTCGAATATCTACTTTATTGGCCAATTCGCAAAGGTCAGGCAAAAATGTCAAACAAATTGACAAGAGTCCTAGCAATGTTTCTCCAAAGTAGACCAGATGTAATAGTTTTACTATGTCACGTAAAGCATTAAAAAAATCCCGAAACTTAGGTAACAGGTGTTATTCTATAGATGATCAACATTCAATTTTATTATTTCGTTTTTTCGGAATGCTCTTGTAATACCCATTAATAAAACAACCTGTAATAGACCAGGATATAAATGATTACACAAATCACTCATGAATAAATTCAACCTCTTGAGCATATTAGCAATTAGCACTCATTAGCAAATATGGTACTTTTTGAAAAACAAAACCGATGCATTTCAGCTCTGATAAATACTTTTGACTTCTTTAACATCATTCTACCACTTCACAAATGTAAAGAAGGCGGGAAATTTCGAAATACCTATTTTTTTTTTAATGAAACGGATAAAAGCATAGATAATGTGTCTATAATGTAAAACTCTTGAACTGCTTAAATTTTTCATAGAATGAAGCCCGAAGTACTTAATTCATTGTATTCCGAAATACTTGTTTTGAGAGCATCATTTAACAAATTTTTCAAACTGACCTTCATATATTTTGAACTTTGTAGGTAGTAAATCTATCAATGACATCTGCAGCACAGCTGATACCAGGTAAAGTTTTCATATCCAATTATTTTCCAATTTATTCGCTCAGTTTTATTTATGCTTCTACATGAAACAGTATACTTAACACGTGTGTGAAGTTACATTAAAAAAACTCGTCTGTTTTCAGCACTTGCCAAAGCTCGTACTGAAATTCGCATGCTTATTTCATAATGAATTACTTTGCGCAATTATCATGTAATGTGCTAGTATGCTATTATACTGTGAGATGAAGAAGTATTTAGACAAAAGAAGCCCTTGAGATGTTGAAGTATGTCTGTTAGGGTACACGACGTACAATTTATGACATACCTGAATTTTGTAGGGATGCATATCCAAGTCTTTCTTCAAAATTATTTGCCAAGTTTCATAAAACTAACACACTCATAGCCGCCCCTTATCTAAATAATTGTTGATCGCACGGTATGTAGGTAATTACCATTATACTTGAGATTGATTTGCACTCTGACGTTATCTCCTTTAAACAATCACATGAACAATTAACTGCAAAATAACAGTTATACCGTGGTAACAGATTGATTCCCATAATTGGGCAGATGTTTCAATAGAAATGGATGTATGGGTATATCGTTTTAATTGAGGTGTTTTGCAATTTCTGTTATTTTATGATCGACCTTGCACACTTGCAGCCAGACGTTCTTTCTATTCTCGACGGGATTGTTAAACAAATCGCAGAGGATCCAGAGCAGATGCCTTGGAATGTTGTGCCTAGGCGCCAATGTTACGCGTCCGATTATATAAATATAGACGTCGCTTTGCAATAGATGCTTTTTTTTGGAAGGAGATCATATTTCAGGCCCGACATTTTTTTGTTTAACACTACATAATAAATAATTACTATTGTCATTTCTTAAATCAATAATAATACATGATTAATGATAATCAATAATTATTATTCAAGTAATTTAAATAAAGGCGCAATGAATAGACAGTTTAACCGTTAATGTCTGCTAATTAAATGTATATTTTAAACAGCGAGTGTAACACAGGCTTTTATTCACTTTTGTCCATCTGCATTCTGTAATTCATGTTCTTTCTTGGGTGTTCTGATTGTGTTCTTTGCAATTTATAATGAAGCAAGACTTGAAAGTTTTGACAATTTGTATTGATAGACGTCAGAATATGACAAAGTCCATTTTCTATTAATGAAGGATGCAAAACATAAAAAAATATTGACTGTAAGCCATCAAACCGTCGTCGTATGAAGTTATAGGAGGCTACAGCATGTGTTCTCTACTTCAGATACGTAAGTGTCGTTATTATTGTTATTATTATTATTATTTTTATTAATATTATTATTATCATTATTAATAATAATAATATTATTATTATAGCTATTTAACTGCAATTTAATATTTTACTATTAAATAATGATGATATTTCGTGCTACGTCTAATTTACTTGGATTATGAAAAATATATTGCGCTCGAGAAGGATAAGTATATAAGTAGTAGATCGATCTTTATTCGGCTATCTACCTAACCTGTCTTTCCGCCGTCAAGTGTATTATTATATTATAAACGTGTATTCCTTATATCTAACTTATGTTTCACTGAAAATGTTTTAATGCAATAATAGTTATTTGTTATTTGCAGAAAAGTAGTAATTTCGCTTCCTCGGCTGGTTTTGTAGCCTCGGTTACGCCTCGGCTACAGAATACCAGCCGCGGTAGCGAAGTTACTTGTCTTCCGGGTTAAACATTCAAGTTGATACAACTGAAATAATGTAATTGTCAAATCAACGCATAAGCGGCAGCTGCAAAAAATATGTCATTGCATGAAAATAAATAAACTTCCTTAACAAAACAAATAAATTTCTGTACTAATTTTCTTCATTAAAAATATTGTTTCCGTATTGTCTGGGCCATTATTAGATTCTTTATGGATTTGGCATACACAACAAAATCTAACTTGACTTTTAAATTTCCCTTAAAAAGCGTCCTCGTATATATTCGAGGTAAATATAGGCGTTGGTTAGTGGGACTTTGAAATGAGAATAGTGTCAATTTGAAAAGTTGCCACCGACTTTTTTCATAGAACTAATGATTATGTTTAAAATTGATCAAAACCATTTGGGTGGTTCGGAGGGGGAAGCAAAATGGCATAGGTAGTGTCGACCCCATACCCAGCCTTTAAGCCACAGCCACCTCCATCTCAAAATTTAAATGGCACCCCGATACCAGTGATTCATCGTTGGAACGCTCTTGAAAAATGCTTTCCAGTCATTATCAATACAATATGATTTGGTGAACTAGTTTTGGAATAAAGTGCAAATAAAGTGTTAAAGGAAATGTTGGAAATGGCTTTCATTATTTTCTAAACACAAAAATATAGCCTCTTTTCAAGCTCTTTGCGGTGGCAACTTTTCAAATTCACACCCTGTATTTATATTATTGTTGATCGTCATATTAAGATGAAGGTAATTATAATTTTGTTGTATTTGTTTTACTACAACAAATACAACAAAATTATAATATATTTACATATTAAGGTTCCTTTCTTTAAAGATTCGCCATATGTTGTTTTGTGTTGGGCAAAATAAAAATCACTAGAAAAATCACTCCATATTGAACCGTAACTTTATTTTCGAAAAATAAAAAATAACACTAACAGCGTTGCCACTAATACTTTCAACATATATTGCGACATTGGTAGATCTATAACAAGTCTTTATAAATTATTGGTTAGTTTGATTAATATAATTCATAACAGGATAACATAAATTGTATTTAAAAGCAATTAATAATGTTTTAGTATTTTTTTCGTAGTTTTAGCACAACAACACATAATTTGTACTTAATATTATTAAATTAATTACTTAATTACTTTAATATACTCAAATTTATTAAATTCAATAATAAAAAATCGATTCTAAAAAACCCCGCTGTATTTATTTATTTAGAGAGTCTAAGTATTAGGATTATAAAATTTTGAAGTGTAATTATTTCATACTGAGATGCCTAAATATTTTATATTCGTCTAGATATTTTTAATGCACACTTCTACCGTTATTGTAATAATTATTGGAGTTAGTTATAAATAGATGACGTAGTGCAGGCGTTAGATATTTTTAAACAGACTCCGATTTATTGCATAAGTCGTTTACAAAATGAATTCTCTCTCAATTCTTCTGACCCATTCGTTTTATATTTCGAGTTCATGCTACCTTGAGAAGTCATAGTGGTGGCCAAGTTTCGAAGCATCCGTCTTGCTAGATATTGTCAAGAATGCCAATTATACAATTAATTGCATTAAGTGGAATATTAACTAACTAAGAGATGAATCAGATGATTTATTTAAGAAAATATTTATAATTTTAGAAAATATCCCTCGAGTTAATTGTAGCATAATTTTGTATTAGGGAATGTGTTTTTATAAATGTTTTAAAATTTTGTTCAATAAATTATCTACATTTCAGGTTAGAGATTTATCTGGTTTTCCTACCTTAATTACGCTTAATTAAGCATATGCAGGGTGTCCCACGCTCATGGACCATTAAAAGTTTAATGTGGTTCACGATAACACAAAAAATTGAAAAAAAATCCGTTCTCCTCCGGTGAAATACTTTTAACCTTATATCACTTCCGATTTTACCGGAAGTAGCCATCAACTTTTGTTTTTAAAATGGAGCACCCTATATATTATTCTGTGTCTGGATTTCTCGTTTAATTTTAAGCATCTATTCTAGAGATGTATATCTACAATCCCTATCCCTATCTTTTTTATTTTCTGAGATCAAAATTGAAGTTCAAGATTTTGACCTCAAAAAGATGTTCTGAAAAATGGCTTCAATTTCTCTTACAAATAAGATAATAAGGGAAAATTTATCTTGAATTGCACCGGAAGGGTACCTCTTTAACTAACGATAATTTGCTACAAAAAAGTATTATACAACCATATTCCCAAAATAAGTAGTTTTTGAAATATTCCGAAAATTCGAATTTCTGCATCATGTAATTTCGCCCGTTCTATTTACGCATGCATCATAGTTTGCAAAATTTCCGTATTTTTCGTCGCTGTGATAACCAATGTTAACATAGAAATTTCACTTCTGAAAAGTTTCTAAACCATTATTCCGCTAAAAAGTATTTTGTAGTAAGATGTCATGTCAATTGCTCTGAGATAAAAAAGTATGTTATTGCATGTAAAAGAAAATTGAAATACAATTCATTTAAGTGGACTTAACAAAAGACATTTTTGAATGACTAGGATCAATCACAAAATTTTTCGTCAAAATTAAACGTTTTTGTCTTATTTGAAAGAGGCATTGAAGACATTTTTCATCTTTTATTTTTTTTGCGTCTTTATTTTAATTTTATTTATTTTATTTAATCATTTCCCTTTCTACCTTGTTGGTGTAGGGTTCTTTTTGAGGTCTTTTTGATGTCAAAATCTTGGAATTTAATTGTTATCTCACAAAGTAAAATAGATAGGTGTACATACATCAAATCCACCAAAAAAATGAAAAGCACAAAAATGTCACATTGAGCTTTATTCTGTAAGCGTCGATTGGTCAAAACTTAATTAATGGTTATATCATTTCGCAGTTACTAACTTTAAAAACAAAATTTGATTAGTTGCTATTAATGCACTTAAATTAGTGCATTAATAATCTAATAAATTATCCAAATGAACGCGGTAAGAAGGTATTACGAACGGGATATAGAAAAAATAACAAACAGTGTCGATGTTTCCTAAATTAAAATTGTAACAATTTCGCAGTATTACCTTTGTGAAAATCCAAAATACCTAAAATAATAACAATATGTCAACATGGCCTTTACTAATTGTGATTTATAAAATAAAATATAGTGCAAATATCAACTAGTTTTACAGAGGAAATTTGGTTTCATTAACATTCGATATTTATAAATTTAACATAATAGTAGCCACTTGTACAACATTGTTCAATTAACATCGCACATTTTTATTTACTACCTATATGCAATAAAGATAATTAGACAAAATACGTTTTCAATTTCCCCCCTACGAAAGTCTAACTTTGGGTTAAAACATCAGAAAAACTTTCATGCCGTAACAAACGAAAAATGCCAGTAACATATATTTAGTTATTGCGGAAACATCATTCGTTGCACACCACTTGATGAAACTTTCATAAACTTGAATAAACTTACTGTAGAGTAAAACTTAGGTAATTTAGCTGTAAACTGTTTCTGCAAACTGTTTTAAAATATCTTATGTGTACTGTGGGCTTGTCCCGTAAATAAATAAATAAATAAATAAATAAACAAAACAATAAAAAATATCCCGGTCTTTAGATTTGTCCAGCAACAAACTTCTGCACGCAATACTTGCAGCTGCTTCAATGAAATTCCTTTAATTGTGACATTCAATGATATTTGATAAATGTCATACAATTATATTTTGTATTGATACCTAGGTAACGTTAACAACAAGCCACCTTATACTAAATTTATAATAATCTCTGTATCAACGTATTTTAATAAATTTCGAGGAGAGAATGAAAAATTAAATATATTACATGCTGCGAAAGCTCTCTGAGGTGCTCGGAATATTTAAATAGCTTCGGCCACAGTAAGTTTCGCCTCGGCCAATAAAAAACACCTTGCACCTAAAAGTAAGCTTTCGCAGCATGTAACGTATATAACTATTTTAATTGTACAAAGAATGAGAATAATCTGATACGTATAAATTTAACATGAAAGTAGCCATTTGTAAAACATTGATCAATTAACATCGCACATTTGCATTTACTACCTGCATGCAATAAACATTATTAGGAAAACATTTTTCCAATACGCATTATTAAAATGCTCATTATTTTCACTTTATTCACTATAACCATTGACAGCGTGAATAAAGTAAAAAAATCTATACTTGAAGTTTTCGTTGTCACCTGACAATGTGACACTTCACGCAAATTCTTTAATTCTGATAACGAATTGGAAAAAATCTTGTATGATACAAGTGAATAAAGCAATTTTATCCACTCGAAAACGTTATCGCACTCGCTTCGCCTCTTGCGCTAAACTGTTTTTTCGTGGATAAAATTCGACTTTATTCATTTATACCATAAATAGCAATTTTATTATACTTTTCTGAAATAATCTTGTTTTTATACGTGTTGACAATGACGGAATGATGACATTTTTTGAGCAGCCACGTTAACGTTTTTCGTAAGTTAAATGACGTCAATTAGCACACGAAAAAGTCACCTTTCCGTAATTGTCAAAACGATAAGGTTATTTCAGATAAATATAATATCGTTATACGTAATAAAATTACGTAAAAGAAAAATTATCGTACTTTACACGTCCAGAAATGGTTTTTCCATCCTTGCATGAGTTCCCGTGTTCGGATACGCCTCACACAGGAAACGTCATACGCGCACGGAATAACCCTTATTTCCAGACTCGTAATGAAACATACTATTTTAATTGTCTAAAGAATTAGAATGAGTAGGGATCAAAATGTAAAATATAACACCGAAAACAATTAGAATTTTGCAAAAAGTTAATTCACACTAAAATAATAATAATAAAAACACGAAATGAGCAAAAATTGGTCCGCCAAAATTAACACTGTGAAAACCATAAAACCTGGAATTGGTACATTTTCTGTTTTTCGGTATTTCGTTTGAGTTTTTTTTTCAATATTCTTTATTAAGTAACTACTCATCGACAAAATTGTTATCACAGGCAATTTGTTGTTATTATCGAGACGTTCATTGAGTCTTAATATCTCATTTCTAATAGAGTGGGTTACAGATATTTAAAAAATATTTCAATAAAAGTTAAATTAATGTGTGTGGCTTAATGCGCATTTTGCTTATAACTAACAATATTTCAGCATGTATATGCATCGTTTACGAAGAAAATTAAATCGGAATATGGAATTTATAGAATTTTGCTCCTAATTATAAAGGATCAATAGTTACATACGGGTTATTTAAAGAATAATGAAACAAACTTATTTTAACTTTTGATTCAGGGGGCTAAAACAAATCAAAACCAAAAGTAGAAAAATTTCTGTTTGTTCCTCTTTATATAGAGTTATTGATAAATAAACAAAAAATAACATTTCAACTTTAAACTTTATTAAAAACTAATAATATTAAAAAACAAGATATTGTCCACATCTGGCAAACTAATTGACAAATCTGACAGTTATGTCTCTAAATTTGAGAAAATCCATAAATCGAAATCGTGTTTTGATTAGTGGTCGAAACTAAAGCCTTTCGGCCTGCTGGACACACGCAATTTTTCTGCCTACCTACAATATCTGACTTTTTTTGCTTTATAATCAACCGAATTTCGTGTCAGCTACCGCTGCACTTTGATGAGTTTTTGTATGTCAATATTTTGTTTTATTTTAAGAACCGACTTGAACATTGAATGTTGAGACCACAATGCAGCACTATTTGCTTCTTTCTGCTATGTACGCCAGTATTGTATTTTCTCTAATGTTTTTCGATTTTTTTGCCGTTTTCCAACTACAAAACTTATTATATTGGAGTGCATACCGAGTCTAAGATTATGTTGGTCAATTAGGTTAGCTCAAGCGGCAGCGGCAACTTATCTTATATCGAGGGGTGTAAGCCAAGTCTTCATCGCTGCTAACATCTATTGCACTTAATACACTTTTTAATTAGAGAGTAGGTGCAATATATCAGTCACCGTATCAGTCAAAATGATACTGGTTTATAAAAAGTATGCAATCATCTATGGGAAAATTTGTACAAAATTTTAAGAGGCCGAAAAATACAGACCGATTTACAGACCGAAAAATGAACTTTCATAGCAGGTAGGCGGAAAAAGTTATTGTTCACATTTTTATAACTCTATAATACGAGACAAACGGAAAGTTTTCCACTTTTAATTTTTAATTTGTTTTAGCCCCCCTGAATCAAGTCCCAAAAGCACGGGCGTCAATTTTAAGACACCCTGTATAAAGAAAGTAATGTACTTCTTATAAACATTTGGAAAAATGGGAAAATTATTGTTATCATTCAACGAATGGAATCGTGACTATCGATAATCGCGTGAGTTGGGACACGAAACATGTTGTCAAATATTAATTCCACGAGTCTAAAAGACGAGTAGAATTATTTGATAACATGTTGAGTGCATCAACCAATACAATTATCAATAGTCACGATTCCAAGAGTTGTATTCGTCAGACTATATCACGAATGAAAATTTTAATACTTTTGTAAATAGAAATTTATTTATTATGTTGCAGAACTCGGTAAATTGGGCTCAAATATACTTTTGAGACCTTGCAGTATTAGATGGTTTTTAGTTATATATGTATTCTTTAATATTTTTTAAGGAAGGATCACCGACGCGCGACATTTTGTAAATTGTGACGTTTCAGTTGACAGTATAGCACACCAGATGTGCATATGACCAAGTGTGATTATCACTTATTAGTCAATTGGAGTTCTGATTATCAGCTATTAGGCTGTCACTAGGATAGGGAAGAAAAGCATTATTAGTGATATAATCGATTTAACATATTCGAATTCCTGATTAGAATAGAAATATCCGTTTCAAGCGCCCCGAGTTCGATAAAACTATTTTTGATAAATGGCTGTCTGTGTAGGTATCGGACACTTTTTTGTGAATATGATGAAGTTAAAACAACTCAAAATAATGTTTTTTTTTTTAAATGAGATATATAGATAAAATCTAGATTTAGGTTTGCGAAAGATAAAAAAAAAACAAGCGACAGTGCGTAGTGTATACTGTTATAATATTTTTGTTTCTATGAATAGTTTTGAAAACAGGTCTATTATTAAAATTAAAAAAAATATAAAAATAACAGTTACACATAATCTAAAACTGTACACTTTTTTGTAGGCAAAACACAAACTATTGATTTATAGACAAAACTACGTTGAATTATTTTCGTGTAACTGATATTAATATGGAGAAAGTAATGTGCTACCTACATCAGATTTTATTATCTTTTAGGGATTTTTAGATTTCATCCTTGGAAGGTGACCAACAAGAGGTTTAATAGAATTGAAATAATATTTATATGTATAAGAAATTAATTAGTGTTCTTCAACTCAAAACTTGTCAGAAATAATTTATGGTTACAGGATTCACCTTGCATTGAATAGTCAATTTATATTCAACAAATCGCTCTTCTCTGAAATAAATAATCTTAATACTTTCAAGATATTTTTTTATTTTACAGAGAGCGCATAAAGTATTAAGACCTAGCTTTATTTTTTCCCCTGTATACATTTTCGAAAAACGCTTCAACATGTCAAAATGATTATTTTTCAAACAAATATTTTGAGACCATTTTCAATTTTCCATCTCTCTCCGTTTCGAAGTTATGACGTCAGATACATTTTTTTTCAATGACAACCAATATTTTTAATTATTTATTTTAATAGTACTTTTTATTATGTTTTCAACAACATGACATTTTCAATATGTAACATTTGAAAAAATTTAGGTAAAAGTGCGTTAAAGTAAAACTATTACATTATTATTTCAATGTGCAGAATGCATCTAGTTACCATTCAAAACAACGTCAGTTAAAAAAAATATTTGGAAAACAGGCTTGGATTTTAAATATTGGAATAAAACAAAATTGATCAACCAGAAAAACATTCTTATTACAATATCATCAATTACAAAAATAAGAACAAGTATTGTCTTCTACAAGAGAATTTATAGTGACACCATGTAATTTATCATCCGACACAATATTTTGATGAACATTACTGTTGCCTATAACACAAATGTATCTATTTGTGCCATAATCAGACCGTTGTTGTGAAATAGTAGAACATCCAGGTAAGGCTGAATCAGATAAATTTTCTTCTGTATTCATTTTAAAACAACGCAAAATTGCGAAAATAAAATCTGACGTTTCAAATTAATTTTCCACAGCCGCCTAAATTTATGCCACATAAATGTCACCAACCACCGCAAAATTTCCTAGATTTAATTTTTTTTAATTTATAAAATAGTATGATGCGGCAAAATAGAAAAAAATAGTATAAAACACTCGTTGCAGAAGGTCCTTCAAGCACTCATTTGTTCCTCAACTCGCTGCTACGCAGCTCGTTTCGGAATTTCAAATTCGTGCTTGAATAGATCCCTTCTGCAACTGGTATTTTATTATACTATTCTATGTTTACAAAAAGTACTTGTAAACAAAATAAACCAAATTTCTGAGCAATTGTTGAAAAATTGAAGTATGTAGATATTAATTATAGGAACAAGTATAATAAATATTAACATTTAGTTTTACAAATGTTGGCAGTTTTTAACAAAAAAAGGTGCCCATTCTATACATTTTTTGAACAACATATACTGCTAATTTCCACGAGACATTTCACCCACAGATCTACGTGGGCGAAGTATCTCATTTAATCAGAGCGCCGCTGCTACCATTTTTTGCTCGATGCAGAAATCCTGTTTCGTCCAGAAGAAGGATGTATCCTCTGGCACAACTCCAATACACCTGCACATCGCGGATAACGAGAGAAACTGTGCAAGTTATAATTAACTAAGATAAATATGAATAATTTCGTGTGCGGATCATCAATGGATTCCCCTTTTGTGATTCCGCCGTGTTTGTTGTTGTTATTATTTTTTTCAGAGAGAAGGATCTACAATTTTCTCCTGTCCGCTGTCTGAGCATGAAACAATGAAGACTTCGCGCGTGCATGATTTTTTATTTTCAACTTTTGACAAAGGAGGAAAACAGCAGTTTTTCGACGTTCGCGGGTAGCGGTTCGGTGCACAAAAGAAGGAGCGATATGCACCAAATACCGAACGTCGCAGTTGGATCTGTCGTCGAGCGTGAAACGGTATACCAGTGAGGTAACCTATTTATACGTTACGTATAATTTTAGATGCGTCGTTTTGTGAGCGCCGGATTGGATTAATCAGAATTGCGCTCCTTGCGAAACCAGCCATTTTCTGCCTAAAAATACACGCGGTACGCCAATAAAAAGTGTATTGCCTCCTAGGATTGTCGCGCCGATAATGGCGTCCGATAAAACAGCAAATACAAGTACAAATATTTGGGCGAAATGCCCGAAAATATTTTTAATGTTGGCATAGGAAGACTCGATTCCCCCACACGCAACGCACCCATAATGTTGTTATTACGTTGTTATGAACTAAAGCGAGACATGCAACATGAATTAGAATATATTAGGGGAGGTTTTGCGCAGTTTTAAATTCATCCACCTAACTATGATTCCAATTACTGCCAAAACCATTTTTGGCATCGCGCATAGTAGCGCATAGATCATACAGCTATTTATACTGCATTTTGGAATGCTTATATTAGTAACATAAATAATATTGCATCCAAATTTAAGCGATGAGTATGAGATGCGGGCAAAGCAATAACAAATATTCCAGGATGCCATTTCCATCCATCACAAAATTTTCAGAGAAAGCTGGATGCAAAGCTGCACACGGACGTGTGTATATTTTGGTCCCGATTTCGACATGCACTGGATTGATCAGGCGATTTGGACATTGATGGGAAGCGTCAAAACAAAATCTCTTCTAACCTGTTTGCTGGCTGGTGACCTGTCGGGTGACATGCTGTTCAGTCCTGACCCTCTGTTGGGTCATCTGCTGAGTCATCTGGCTCGACTGAGTCTGACTTTGACTCTGTTGCGTCACCTGACTCTGTTGAGTCTGCGACATTTGCTGTTGCTGTTGCTGTCGATTCATCTTATCACCACAAAAATCTCACAGTCGAAAAAAATCGAAGAGTAACACAAACACAAAAATAATATATTATATAACACAACACGGGCGAAAAAGTCTATTTTATGTTTTGTGTGCAAAAAAATACTACTGACTAGTCTGTTCACGACGTTTCGTTTTATAAAAAAAATTACTGCCTACCACGGCTTCAGTTAGCAGAAGTTAAGTCATCATCCCCGATACTATTACCAAGACGTCGGTCGTTTGCGAATTGCGAGCGAAGAATGAGTTCTCCTGCTGAGCGCACATCAGCCGCTGGGAAGGGGTCGAACCGATGAACACCGAGGTGTTCTATTTTGGTGCCCTACTGGTACATGATACCGTGGATGCTGCCTGCTGGCTGCTATTTGCTATTGCTCGCTCCGCTTTGACTCATACTCAATTACTCAAGTTTCAAATAAAATATCGTCGCGATGTGCGACGCGGCCCAATGGGAAGAAATCACCATCACACTCCAGAAATACTTTATTAATCAAATCGCAAAAAAACAATATACAGTTAATTACAGATATTAAAGTTCAAGCATTAATAGTTCCCAGTTAATATATACACAGTTCTCATTATTTTATTAATTATTATTCGAATATTTTGCCAACTTTGCCATGATTTGCATTATGCGCTCAGTCATAGCCCTTATTATTGTTATTATTATTCGCAGTTTTCTAGTCGGAACCGTAAACCGTTTGACTTACCCACATATGTGGCGATCGTAGCCGGTGACGTTGGACGTGCGTACGGCTCCGGAGAAGTTGTCTTTTGCCCTATGCTCAGTTGCCTGTAAGTGCCGTACATGTGAGAAGGTACACCTGAAAATGTACAAAAAGTTAATTATGAAATTAATTTATAAATGCGAAATTTTAGACACACGTGTGATACGAATTTTCAACAATAATAATAAATTAGGAGTAATATTTAACACAGAAATATCGAAATATCTTAAATTCAACTCAAATTAAAATTTATATAAATTTATCATTTTTAAAATATAAAAATATATAAAAATCTTCCGATTTTGCCGAAGGTAAGGCTAAAATATTTTCAGGGTTTAATGCAATATAAAAGTTACCTTTTTGTGTATCAAATTCAATTTTTAACTTGTACTACTTAGTTTCCTACTGTAAATTATTATCAATTCCAGTTCAATTATAAATCTACTGACCAAAAATAAGTAATTATTTTTACATTACACGCTAGAATTAAAAAAAAGTTACCCGAGTTAATTTGAAAATTAATTCATTTGCAAATCTAGAGACCAATAACAGAAAATATATATAGTTCTTTCCCTTTTGAAATTGTGTTTACTCTATATATAAATTTTTGGCTTGTAGTGTTTTTCTCTACAATATTTATTTAGTCAACAGACTGAAAATGTAAGTTTACCTAAGAGTTACGATTAAAGCAGACACACAATACAGTAACGTTACTTTATTAGTAAACAAGCTTTAAATTAAGTTAATGAATTATTTTCTCATAGTGAGTTAAGGCTCCGACTAAATATTAGCTAGAACAATTTTCGCCCAGATAGCAGCAAAATTCCGCAACTTTCATTTTGCCAAGGGCCAAAAACGAATAAGCGCTACTGAAATTTATAAATTTACTCATTCCGACACATAAGCTTTCAATGAAATTTAACATTAATATAAATAACATAATGTTTACACAATACATACATATACAAGGTGTCTCACGTAAACCGTTCATTAAAAGTTTATGGGGTTCCCGATAAAATAAAAATTTGAAAATATATCTATACATAGCTGATTCCGTTCTCCTCGGGTGAACTACTTTCAATCTTCTATTATTTCCGGTTCTACCGGAAGTAGCAATTAACTTTTGTTTTCTATTTCTTAGATTTCTTATATTAAGGAGATTTATTCAATTACAACACTTTATATCATTCTTTAAATCAATTAAAATTCAATTTAAATACAACACCTAATCAACATATCAACACCATTAACCATATCAACACCTAACAAGTATTATTATTATTAATCAATTGCCGTTTTACATTTCGGTGTTGGCGTTGTTAACCTAACAAGTAACGAATTGTTAAGATACACACACTCACACGAAATACTATTTACGAAATACTACGTTAAATAGTATTTAACGAAATACTATTTAGAAACACACTAAATTATATCATGTAAACTCATACCCAGAATAAGTCAGAATATAGTTTGTGTGAATTTAATTTATTAAGAAAATGTACATTTTATGAAAACTAGCATGTACTATTTATATTAAAATCTATTTTTGTTTTTCCCGATGGTGGTTTAAACACCGAAACCGGTCGCAAATACATTTTTTAACAAAATTAAGGAAGTACAGATTTTTTAATTTATTTTGTTTTTTAATTAAAACACCCTATTTATTATTATGTTTGTGGCTTCCTCATTTAATTTCATCTTTTGTAGAGATGTATGTACACATATATTTTTAATTTATTCTAAGAAATTAAATTCCAAATTTCAATCTCGAAAATACGTGACTACAATTTACTACACGACTACACGAAAAATGACTACAATTTCTCATACTAATAAGACAAAAACGGAAAACTGATCTCGAATTATACCCGAGAGAAAATGTTAATTGCAAGAAGTGCTCAACGATACCAACACAGTTTAAGTCAACTTTTCAAAACTGAAATTTGTTTGTATTGGTTATCACTGCGACGAAAAATAAGCGTGTATCGCATACACGCATTGCCCGCGCATAATGCATACACGCATTATGATGCATTTGAAGGGCTACGGGGAAAAACGATCAGAGCCCATTTTAGATTTAAGATGCGTTTAAGAAGTTTCTGGATACAATTGGAATGATTTATGACAAATAGGACACTTTCAATTGTATAAATTGATTTTTAGAGATGGAGTTCTTGCAGATATTAAAATTTCATATTAACATTTGCAAAATTTCCATACCAATTCAGATATAACTTTTTTTATATAACTGGTAAGATTTAAGGTAAACATGATGCATTTGAAGGGCTACGGGGAAAAACGATCAGAGCCCATTTTAGATATAAGATGCGTTTAAGAAGTTTGTGGATAAAATTGGAATTATTTCTGAGGAATTAAAAAGGACTCTTTCAATTGTATAAATTGACTTTTAGAGATGGAATTCTTGCAGAAATTAAAATTTCATATTAACATTAGCAAAATTTCCATACGAATTCAGATTATTTTTTATATAACTGGTAAGATTCAAGGTAACCATTACGATTTAGAACAAATTATAAAAGATTACTTCATACTTTCATAAATTAATGCCAAATTGCCCAAAATGTTGTCTATTTCAGAAGTTAAAATTTCATTGAACATTCTTATAAATTGAAGAAAAGTTTAAAAAGTTTCTTAATAACATTGGAAAGATGCATGCTAAATATTATAACTCAGGATACATTGAAAAGGAAATGACGGAAAGACTAGTTATTAGCCGACAATAGATAGATATATACTTCTACTTCAGTATGATTCCTTCAAAATCAGAAAAACCAATAGTAAATTAATCTCTTCCATAAGATAGAATTTTAAAAGATTCGTTTAAAATTAGAAAATTTCATACGACATTCATCAAGTTTCTTTTAGAAATTGAAAATTCATAAAATTGTTCAAGATATAAGATGAATTCAGATGGTTTCTTGATAGAATTGGAAAGATTTATGCTAACTGTCATGATTTAGGATAAACTGAAAAAGATTCCTTTAAAATTAGGCAAATTAATGGTAAATTTAAGAAGTTTCTTGCAGAAATTAAAATTTTATACTAATATTCGCAAAAAAATCAAGACGTATTCTGTTTTTTTTATAGGATCAGTTATTATAGATTCATGCTCAATATCGTGATTTTAAACGTTAGAAGTTATAAAAGATTCCTTCACAATTTTAAAATTATACCAAATTTATAATGTCTATTCGAGAAGTACAAAATTTTTTATTTTAAAAATAGAAAACGTAATAATTAAATTGGAAAGATGCATGCTAAATATAAGTATTCAGGACAAATAGAAAAATATTCGTTTAAAATTTCTTCAATGAAAAAAATCAATGGTATATGTGGTTTATGGTTACAGAAGTTAAAATTTCGTAGAAAATTAATGAAAACTCAAGATGCGTTTGAGAAGTGTCTGGACATTGTCAATTTTAAAATTTTAGAACATTGATTGATGAATATTACTCGGTTTGGTCAAGTTTTTGGTTCAAATGGAAAAATTGTTGAAGAAAATTTGATAAATTTTGAAATTTTGGAGCAATTTGAAATTAATTTATAAATACTTGTTCAATTATAAAAACACAGGTTTCAGGCGAATCAATGATTGAAGAAGATTTGTCAATTTTGGAAATTTGGAGCAATGTTTCTGAAAATGTTCTAAAAAATTAGGTTAATTTTAGAATGTAAGAGCATTGATCTGAAACATTACGGAATATTTATATTATGCACCCAATTTAAGGTTTTATGACTAGAATTATTGAAAAGTTGGCTATATTCGTAATTTTGGAATTTTAGAGCAACGAATTTTGAAAATTAGCCAGTTTTGAACCATTGCAACACTGATTTATAAAAATAGGTCAACTTCGATATGGGCCCCGTTATACAGGGTCCTGCAACAGTGCGTCGGGCTTTCCTAACGCCTTTCTCGTGAGAGATAGAAAACAATGTATCGTACAAAAAGTTATTAGTTTAAAATTATTTATGCTGTAAAATTATTTTCAAACATACAGGGTGTCCCAATTTTGCGGAATAACAAAAATAAACATTTTTTTAATAGAACACCCTGTATTTATTCAAGTTTTCTGATGACATATTTCAACCTCTACAATGTTGTCTATTTAGTTTTGGATTGTGTTACAGTGTTACCAACTTACAATTTTTTTCTTCAAAATATCATGCATAAGCAAGCTCAACTTTAAAAAGTCGTTACGACCTCGTTTTTTGAAGGTAAGAATAAGTTTTAGCAATAGTCGCAGCGTGGTTAATAAGCAACCTTATTGTAATGAGAAATTTGAATATAGTAATACAGGGTGTCCATAAAAAAATGCCAAACTTTGCAAATTTCAAAATAAATAATAATATAATAAACGAAAAATATGACAAGCAATTCTCACATAGGGAAAATGAATATTTTTTCTTAATCAGTAGTAATTTCTAAAGAAGAGACTTTATTTCTAAAAATTTGATAATTTTGTATTTTCAGCTAATTGGAGAAAGTATATTTAATTTGGAAATTTTTACTTATATTTGAGCACCGATTTTACTTTTACTAAGTATTACTATTTTTGATATTTAGAGCAGTGATTGAAGAAAATTTGTCAATTTTTGAATTTATGAGTAGTGAATATTGAAAATTAATAAAGCTTTGCATATCGCAGTATAATTATATAATATTAGTAACATTTCTAATTTTTAACAACTGACACTTCCTAATTTAGTAATTTTTTTTAAATTTTCAACTTTCGTAGAGCATTGGTTGTTGAAAAGAGGTCAATTCGTGATTTTTTAGTCGTGTTTATTAAGCAGTAGATCAGTTTCAGAATTTAGTAGTATTTAGTACATACTGATTATGAAACTTTCGCACTTTTCAAATTTCTGTTCCAATTCTATATTTTCCCTTTTACAAAATTGTGTAACGTCAATTGAACAGTGAATTTTGTTATTGAAGATAAAGAGCATCTTTCGTATATACTATAGCACTGGTTGTTGAAAGTGTAGCACATTTTTTTACATATTAGAGCACTCTTTAATCAAACTCTGGTCAATTTTGAAAATTTGTAGCACTAATTGTAGAATATTCGTTCGGTGTTGAAAAAATTAGAGAAATCAGTAGTATATATGGTTTATGGTGTATTCCAGAGGTTAACATTTCGTTGAAACTTGATGACGACTCAAGATGCATTTAAGAAGTTTCTGGATAAAATAAATTAAGTAATAAATTAAGATAAATTAAATCAAACCTTTTCTATATGGCAACAATGGGACACTCTATTAAAAACCATTTCAATATTTACTGCATAACGAATAGTTAAGAATAACCCAGAAACTATTTAGATTCCCATGGATTTCTTCAAAATTCTTGAAGATGATGAAATTTTATTAAAGTTTTTTCTTGAAATTATAAGTTTATAGGATGCCGAAGATTACAAGACAAAATTTTAAAGTGTCTTATTACCATTGGATAAATGCTTACAAAAAATCATAAATTCGAATAAAACGAAAAATATCCCTATAAAATTTGAAAAAATTACGTTATATTAAATTACCGAAGTTTCTCCTAGAGCTATTTGATTACAGAAAAGTTGATAATATTCAAAACCAATACTAGTTATTTTGAAGTTCAAAGCACTAATTGACTGCAATCTAGATTAAAATTGTTGTACTATATTGTAATATCAATATGCATACTGCGTGGAAAAATATCGAAACAAGAATTTGCAGAATATATCGGTATAGATTTTGATGATGCTTGAACGTAGATTTTCATTTTAAACAATTTTACATAATTACAATTTCCTTATAATCTTTTCATAATAAAAATTTCTTTATGATCGTTATTAACTTTGAAAAGATTTTATAGATAGAAAGGTACAGGCGTAATTCATAAAAAAATAAACCATGGTTTAGCGGTGGTTTAGCGGTGTTTTACAAAGGGTTACCAAGGTTACCAAAATTAAACCACCGTTAAACCGCGGCTTAATTTTTATAAAAAAACACTGTAAATGTTTATTTACTACAGGTGGGCACAATCATTATACATATTCTATATTTTTCTGATGTAGTTTACATGTATGTTTTACAATGTTATTATTCATGTGCAATTAGGCAAATAATGTAACTATTTTAAGTTTGTTTGGAATCCAAAGCATGAGCATTTCCGAGAAAATTATTTATAGTTGCATTGGGAGCTCGAAATATTTTAAAATAGTAAAGATTTCCAGGACGATGAGGTTTTTAAGTATATGGAGCGCAAATGATATAAATTATGGAATGCGAATTCCTATAACAAAATAAAAATAAACTGTTGTCACTGCATGACGTTGCGGCACAAATAATTAAATTCATATTTTATTGTAATCCAAAAATTGTAAGATCTTTTATACAAGAATTATGCGGTTTTCAAACAAATTTTTCAATTTTCCCTTGCCTATGCGAGGAAATTATGCACTTTCCTCCCTTGTAATACAAATAGCTATTGCATGTGAAGTAGACATTTACATAGTGACAAATGAGAGAATTGAAACTTGAACATAGAAGTGTGACACAGTTTTTCACTAAAGAGGGCAATGGCACAAACATTATTCATGAACGAATGCTCATCACATTATCAAGTAAACTTCTGGTAGAAACAATTTCGTCGGGGTCGGGATTGTATAGAAGATGATAAATGATGAAATAATAAAGTAAATGGAACATTGGGCATTGAAAGATCGAAGAATTAGAGTTTTAGTTATTGGTACAGAAGTTCTGATATCTGACACAACAGTTGATTGAGCTGGCGATGGTTTTCTGGGACTGTGAGGGTACATTGTTGGTTGAGTAGGTACAGGAACAAGGGCAATTACAATTACCGGTGATGTTTACAAAGAGACCATTAAAAATCTTAAAGCTGCTATCCGAGCAAAAATATCTCAAAATATCTCGAAAAGCTCTAAGAATGTGGGTACAAGGAGTTGAGTCATCAACTCTACAGTCCGGATCAAGCACCCTGCGAATACTATATTTTCCCTAAGTTAAAAAAAACCCGTTACGAGAATGGAGATTTTCTTCTGATGAGGACTGAAAACTTCTGTTAATGATTATTTTGAGGGGTTGCCGAAAGATTTTGTGTCTGAAGGGATCTCGTTATTGCAGAAATGGCGGAATATGTGTATGGATGTTGAAGGATCATATGTTGAAAAATTTAACAAAATCATGGCTCTTTTGTTTTTATTTTCATGACTAGGTAGATTCTATAAATATCTCCCCTGTACTTACCTACTACTGACTACTGTTAATGTTTTTTAATTTTTCATATAACTTTATGTGGAAAGTATTATATTACAACAGAGAAAAAATATGCAAATATGCATTCAATAGCCAACAAATAGTTATGAATAATGTTTGCAAATGTTCTCCCAACAATGCAATTTTCCTAATTGTCACAAAGAATATGCATATGAATTTCATAATAGAATTAAACAAATAAAATATATCTAAAAAAAAAAAAAAAATACATGTATGTGCATACAAAATACAAACAAACAGAATTCCGCGACTTCTGTGTACATATTTGCGTCTGGTCTACGCAACAATAAATTTAACTCCTGGCACCAACGTAATTCGGGTAATTTATCAATATCAGGTTGCAACACAAATCTACGTCCAAAATAACCTAAGAAACTGTTAAGGTTAGGTTAAACTTCTGTTATTGTACATACTAAATAAGACAAAAGCTCGCCTGCCAAAACCGTGTCGCAAAATATAGCTCCATAAGAATGCCAGACATGAAGTAAAAGACGATTTATATAGTAATGCCTAGATTTGAATCGTTTTTGGAATAAATTTGACAACCATTAGTGAGTGTTTACTATTATCATATTATTAATAATTCTTAATAATTACAAAAGTATTACTCATGGGAAACGTATGTAAGTATAATTATTACTTAAATAAATTATTCCTAGGTATATACCGAGTGATCACTTTAATTTCGAGATTGGTGATCTCGCCTTTATTATTGGCTGCAAAAATTTCCATGGATAACTAGAGCTGAAATTTCAAGGATCACTCGGAATATTCCTAGATTATTTATTTCATACTCTTATTAGCCAATCACAACGTCAGTTTGGACCAAACAACACGAAATATTTATGAATATTTTGAATATTCCGGTTGATCATCGGTTGTCTAGTTACGTTCATACATTGATAAACTACACTTCATAATTATAATTCATGTCAAAGCAAACATAAAAAATGAATCAAAACGAATAAAAATTAAATGCTTCAAAATTGTTATATTTGAAACAACGCAACGTTGAGATTACTGAGATTGCAAATCATAAATCATATTGTATTCATTAAATAATCTGATCAAGTACCATTCATGAAATAAAATTTAGGATATTTAACTCTAGCTTGCTGAATACATACATTGCGGGCATTAAACAGACATTTAAAATATTCTATTTATGAAATCAAATTCTGCAATAGCCCCTGCATAATACATAAAAAGAATAGTGCAAACGTAGTAAATTCGTTCATATACAGGGTGTTTTAGGAGTACATATAGAAAAAAATAATAATAGTAAAATGCGTTTATTATAAGATTCGAAAAAAGTTTATATCGAAAAGTTTTTTCATTTAAATATAAACTTTCATAAAAATCAGGTTTTTTATTTTTTAAATTTTTTTATCCTGCTTCTATACATTTTTCCATGCTACTCCCAAATTCCGTACTGGCATTTTAAAAATTCATTTTCACAAGGGCAGCGTTACGAACACTCTCCTTCAACGTTTCAACATCATGTTCCATGTTCTCACTATAAACTTTTTGTTTCAAAGTTCCCTACAAGGAGTTCCTACAGAAGTCGACAGGATTCAAGTTTGGTGATGTTCCTGGCCACGGTATAGAGCTAAATCTTCAGATCAACTGATTAAGAAAGTTATTATCCAAAAATTAACGTGATTGCATCGAAAAGTGTGTACAAAAACTTTTGCATCGAAAATATAGGGTCTAAATAAGATTATTTAGTCTACACAATTTTTGTCCCTTAGACGTAAATAGCCGATTTTGATTGAAAATTTTGCGTGGTTTCAGAAACGTAAAAAGTTGTTTCTAGCACGTCAGGTTTTTGTGATATTTCAATTTTTGCTAAATGCGTAACTTAATTTTTTCGGGATGCAAGACCGATTCCGATAATTTTTATGACAATACTGGATTAAAATTTCAGTTTAACACTTACAGGTATCACTTTTCTAAACTCTCGTTAACTGAGAACCTGTTTTTGTAAGTAAATAGTGAAAAAACTATGCAAAAATCTACAAAAAAAGACCTCATACACATTTTTTTTTGCATTTCGCACATATGCATATTGCATACTTAAAAAGGCCATACCATACAACAACTATTTCATATCGTGGGCTTCTTCTGAATTTCTGAATAATGGATTTTCGTGTTCCCAGAATCTATAATTTTGTGAAGACACCACACAATTAGTTGTAAAAGTAAAAATTGATCTACACAAGTGAGGCTCTTGCAAAACATTTTAGCCAGAATTAGACAATATTCCAATCGTTTTGTAGCTTAATTATTTTCAAGTGTGTGTCTAAATTTCGGTTTATATACAGGGTGAGTTTTTTCGAATGTTTAGTATGGGGATCTCGGAAACTAGCGGAGATAGAGGAACGATTAAATGGGAATAGAATTGCAGTTTTACGAGCTCAATTTCATGAACTTTTTGTTTTTTGGAAAAATTGCATGGCTAACTAGATTTCTCGAAAATATATATTTTTTGTTATTTGGTTCGGTGCCTATGGATCTGTTATTATTACCTTTAGAAAAAAATGTGTAAAGGAAAAAGTTGTACGTAATTAAGTGCTTAATAATACAGTCTAACCGATTATTTTATTTAAGCTATAATTTTTTGTAATGGAAACAATAGTTGGCCATGACTTTATAAAAAATGCGCTTTTTCAACTATTCTAATGATATACTACTTAATATAGTTATTTTTATAAATAATTAATTTATGGTTATTTTTTACTTTTCATTTTCGAACTATTCAAGAAGTAGGCTATGGAAACAATTGATAGATGCGCAACGCGTTAAATAATAAAATTCAAGTTAGTTATTAAAATTTTTCCTTTCATTTCGAAATTATTAACATTATTATTTTGGTGTAAAATGTTTATTTCGTTGGAGTTAAAATTTTATATAAAAATAATTTCTGATAAAACAAAACTACATAAGTACAAAACTACTAAACAGGGAATGACAGACGATAAATTGAGAAACAATACAAGCATATTAGAACGTAACTAAAGTAGTACCAGAACAACGTAATTAAAGTTAGAAAAGTATTTAAGACTAAATATGTTCAAAAGGTTCGCCATTATGATTAATGCAAACCTTTTTAAAACAGAACTGGTTGCTTTCCTAACAGAGCGTCCATCTGTGACATACGATGTTTGATACACCCTATCTTTTTCCATTCCGAAAGAACACCCCATAACCATTACCCATAAATATAAATCTAAAACAGATACATCGGGAGATTGGCAACCTCGATAATTGTCGTTTGTATCTATCAATGGTTTCTATAGCATACAACTTCGAATAGTTCGAAACTGAAAAGAAAAAAATGGCCATATTCTTTATTTATAAAAATAACTATGTAATATGGTATATCATTAGAATCGTTGAAAAGAGGTCTTTTTTATAAAGTCATGGCCGACTATGGTTTCCATTAGAAAAAACACAAGTGTGTGTCATAACTCAAAAATTATAGCTTAAATAAAATAACCGGCTAGACTGTATTATTAAGCACATAATTAGCTATAATTTTTTCCATTATACATTTTTTCTAAAGTCAATAATAACAGAGATATAGGCTCCGAACAAAATAACAAAACAATTTTATTTTTTCGAGATATCTAGTTAGCCATGCAATTTTTTCAAAAAACAAAAAGATCATAAAATTGAGCTCGTAAAACTGCAATTCTTTCCACTTTTAATCGTCTCTCTATATCCCCTAGCTTCCGAGATCCCCATACTAAACATTCGAAAAAACTCACTCTGTATATAATATATTTTTTACCTGATAATTTATTTTTCCCTGATCTTTTTTTGCATCAGAATTTTACTTATATTCTGTCTAGTTAATCATAAACTTCTCATTCGTAGTGTAATACGTAATTTCCCAGCTAATAACGTATATAACTATTTCCGAATTTATTGTACTAAACGAATTATTAATTTTGTTGGATCCCACCTTGTTGCCGCTGCAATCGCAATCGGAGGCTACGCTACTGACTCACATACTAACTTTGTCTAAAAATACCAAAACGCCCCACATATGACTAGATTATATTTTATTATAAATTACAAGTAGGAGTCGAAAAGGCTCAAATGTTCTCGAGAACTAAATGCATATTAAAAATAAAACGGAGTTCTTGTTATCGAAATTATTTGTTTAAATATTACATATCTATTATTATTTACATTTAAATAATAATAATTAAGATTATTATAATTATAAAATAAATTATTACTACTTCCATGCAGTTGCCAAAATAGTAGCCCTTCTCTAAATATTTATTAAATCATATAAACTAAATTATTATTGAACAAAATGAGGGAATTTAGACAAATATTTATTCATCTATTGAGGTGACCGGACTTCTTCTTGATCGTTCTAGCGCATATGATACCATTTTTCTAGAATAGTAATTTCTGGGAGAAAACAACACCCACCATTTAGCATATATCATAAATAGTAAACTAAGTCATTTTCGATTCACCATTTTGGCGTGCTATTTGTTTATAGTTTTGCACGCGCGATTGCCTCACAGGAATCCAAGAACGTGGTTCAAAATAGAGATTTGAATCATCGCTGAATAATAAGACCTCGAATTTGTACTGTGCGAATCATGAACAGGTGAGAATTTGATTAGAATTAATCGTGACAATAGCGAAAAATATTGCTATTTAGATTATTTTAATTTAGATATGTTATTTGGATTACTAAAATAATTATTGGCCATTATTGGAGCTAAATGAGTGTGCTTTCGGAAGATAACATTTAGTACGTGAAAATAAAATTCAATTACCTACGTTTGTTTTAGATAGAGAAATTGAATAAACAATGCTATAGGAGTATCTAATTAATTATTTTAAATAATTTAGTTTGACTTAGCAATAAGCTAACTGCTAGTTGCAGTTAAGTTAAGTTAACTTGCAGATTCCAAAGTGGTGTGCAAAAGCATTATGAGCAATTGAAATTTTTCAAGAGAGGAACACATTTTATAGGCTAAAAAACAAAAAAAATGCTCATCTGTAGATCAGCCATAGATGATAATGTACCATTAGAGGTAGTCAATATACCGGGTGGTGCCTCAGACAATGCACAATAGGGATTTACATGTAAAATTTTAAATATTTAAATATTGTCTTGCCTAATTACTTTTGAGAAAAAATATTATTAGCTCTTTTGTGGAGCCAAAAATGCTGCATCAATTTATGCTGTCACTTTTTATTTTCCATTATCCATAATCTAAAAATCGACGAAACGGAACTTTCACTTTTTAAAAACTCATAGGTGAACTGAAAATAAAAAGTAAAGAAAATGCTTTTTACATGTGTCGGGAATGTTTTATAACCTTATATTTTATAGTCAGTATATTATGGCTTATTTAAATGTTGATTTTAAAAAGACAGAATAAGTATTACTTAAATAACAAACTTGAAACAATGTAACTATAAAATTTAAGGTTATAAAACATTACTGATACATGTAAAACGCATTTTTTTTACTTTTTAATTTACCGGCACCTGTGATATTTTAAAATTGTAACTCATCTTTTGTCGATTTTTTAGGTTATGGATAATGGAAATTAAATAAAAAATAATAGCACACATTGACGTCAACTTTTTTGTTCTACAATAGAGTTCATTATAGTTTTTTCTGTAAAATAATTACGGAAGACAACATTTAAGAATTAAATGTTTACATGTAAATTGTTATGGTGCGCTTCCAGATGCACCACCCTTTATATATATTTATTGATTTCTATCTCTACTAATTTTTAAGTTACAGCCTAGTGAAATCGTCGAAAAAGAGTGTTTTACAATTTTCCAAATGACTTGCTAGGAGCCACAATGAAATACGAGGCACTCTGTGTCGAGTATTTTACAGGCTCCGAGTAAAGTAAGACACAAAGTAAGACAAATCGTATATATATTTTTTCTGAAACCCAACAATTATAATAAAAATTAATATTAATTAATTTAATAAATTTATTGGGCGATTTTCCACGTACATACCTACTCTTCGTTCACGATGTTTTTGCGTCAGGGGAGTCTATGCATATGTAGTAATTTTGTGGGTAGTGTTTCGTAAATATCTGACTTCCCCAATGGAATGGTTACATAGAAGAATTATTAGTATCAACTGTCAACTGCTAATCGAATACACGTCAGAAAAGAGGAAAATAACGCTGACATCACGAAAGACGGAGAAGTTGGTGGATGTTCAAAATGTGAAACTTCTCATTTGGTAGTTGGTGATTAATATATCTCTAAAGAAATTGAAGTTTCTGTTTATTCAAATGTGATGATAGGTAATACGGAAAATAATGTTATTATTCGAAATAAAAGTGCTTTGTTGTCCGGCATTAATATAACCAATGTAGAAAACTTAACTATAAATATAAATATGCAATAAAACTTTAGAAAATAATGTGTACATGTTTCTGTGACTAGTCAGGAAAATGCAGTTTTCGCGATTAGTCAGATAATGCATTTTCGTGCCGCATTTGCGGATTTAAATTTCATCAAATGAGTTTGAAATTATTAAAAGTAGTGTTAGGCCTTCTTGGTATGCACATTGAATGAGTTTTCTCAAGTCCTTGACAGTATACGCTATAGACCCAGCAAATCCTGGGAGTACACGGCGCATATGGAGTATACCCTATAGGAACACCACTGATTTTATGTACTTACATCAAATTCTTTAACTGCTATTCAATTGTATGAATCTTTAATTCATTTTATGATAGGTATAATAGGTATACGAGATAAATTAAATAGATATGAGGAAAATAACAAAATATTAATGTAATAATTATAAGTTGGACACTGCAAGAAAGAGAAAGTTCCTAATTACCGCGAGAAATGATGAAGGAGATGCATATTTTTGTGGAAAAATAAATATGGAAATAAAAAACATTCTACATAATATTATAATAGCACTGAAACGGCGAAAATGGGTATTCTCATATGGCAGAGAATTTTGGCTTTCTGTCAAAATGATTATGTACCTACAGATAATTAAATAATGCAACACAAATGCACACAACTTCATAACTCATATGATAAAAGAAATTAAGGTGAAGCTTGAATTGCATATACTTATCCATTATTACTAAATTCTCATCAGTGAATTCTTGTAGTTTTGTTCAATATTTTTCAGTGTAATTGTGGCGACAATAAGGACGTAGTTAACATTTCCGAGCAGCTGTTATGCGCCTCAAATGCCCGTTAGACTATAAATTATACTATATGGCCGGTTCGTAATTATAAATTCCTCAGTTTATTGGTGTTCCCGAAATGTTTTGCAATAACAGCAATATCAGACGAATAAACAATTCAAACTACAAAGAAAGGAAGCGTTTTCGTGTTCCAGTGTTTAAACAAAGATCAATGGCTAAGATTATTGAGATGAGTTCGGTTTAAAACAATTACATTTCGTAACTTTGTGTATGAATTACTGATGGAAGACATTTATTGTGTTAGTTGTTACATCAAAAAAATACCAAGAAAGTTTGCATTACTGAAATTTGTTTCACAATTCACATTATATTCGTATTACGAGGCTACTGCTAATAACCGTACTAATTCCGCCAAGAATCCGCCCACAAGTATTGGCTTACAATCAAACGATCCCTATCAATTCAACGACCCGCAAAAACTGTTTAAAAATTTTTCGTTCCGTTTCAGCACCCGCCTATTCTAATTTTGGCAGCAGACAAGTGAAATTTCACCAAAGCTTGAGACAGACGAGAAATTTAAAACGTCAGTCACTGCCATTTATAGTTTTCGCGCTCAGTTTTACGTAGTTTAGGTCATAAAATATGGGAGTGTGTTGTGTGTTTTAAAAATAGCAACAGTTTTGCTTTCGAGGAATTTATGGCAACTGCCAAAATTTATTGCCATTTCTCCACAAAATAAGGAGGACGGGAGTTGGGAGTTTTGGCAATAATACGAACGTAAATATTCAAAGTAAATCCCACAGCGTTGCTGTCTGTAATTTTTTTCCCGGAGTAACAGTTTCAATTTAAAAGACTCTTTATTTTGTAATCAAGGGCATCCTAGCAAGAGGGGCAAGTGAACATTTTGTTATAAAAAAAAATCATCTTCCTCAAATTATAGTTTTGTCTTTAATTTTGCTAACCAAAGTTCTTAATAGTTTTAGGTTAAATAACTGAAGTCTATGTATACTTTTAATTGCAATATTATTTTTTGTGCAACCCAACATTAAGTGCCCATTTCACGTACGCAAAACAGGCTTCGAAATTCAATTTCGCGAACAGACCAAACGTCACTTAATGTTTCACAGATAATGATAACGGTAAATTGTTATTGATTTGGTTTTTATTCTTTTTAAAATAAATTCAATTAACATTGTAATGGTGAGCGCGCACTTATCGGCAGCGGACGGACGGCACGCATCGGATAAAATCACTTAACATACATTTAAACATGTAGCGCAGCGCATTTCCACCGAAAAAAAAATGATGCGACGGCGTCCGTAGGCTGCCGATAAGTGTGTGCTTACATTAATAGTTATTTCTGAAATCAAATTGGAAAGGGCAGAATTTCTGAATTCTGGCGGAATACACAAAATGGAAACATCGCTGTCATCTGTCATGTGACAATTTTTGATATTAATTTACTAAATTATGTTAATTATATCATTTCCATAGCATCATGCAAGCGAACTTTCTATTTATCCATAATAAATAATGAAAGTCACGTTTTAATAACTAGAAATTGTCAGTTGCACAAAAATGTTGTGTAACCTCACCTGCGAAATCCTTTACCGTCCTCGGGATTATCTTGCCTCGGCCGCAAGCAGCCTCGGCGACAATATCGGTGCAATAAATCTCCCTCGGTGCATTAAAGAATGATTTCGCGGCCTTGGTATACTAATAACTATTGTAAAGACAGGGTTTTCAAAATAACATAATATGTATTATTATGGAATTCGGTAATTCAAAAAAGTTTTTTTTAGGAATGTAAGTATTAAGTTTCGTCTTCCTGAAATAGTAGATTATACACCAAGGTTGTAAATTGTACACCGAGGGATACAAGACCCGGAGCTATAATAGTATTTACAACCGTGGTGTATAGATACATACATACATACATACATACATACTCCGTCCTCTTGTACTTTACGGTGTCGAGGTAGGTATGTAGGTATACTATTTATTTTCTACTAGATCAATTGCAATAATTTAGAATTAACAACAAATATCTTTCATTATGATTTCATGTGACGTTGACATTTTCAACGAATATAGCGAATATAGCTCCATAGCTGGACGCAGCACATTCGAAATGCCACTGTTATGGAAATACTACCAAAAACCAGAAAACTTGCATATTTCACACATGTAATGATGCACCCAGAGGCATACAACATCTTGCACATAATTCTCTTCTCCTTCTTTGGTCCTATTACTTCACCAGGGATGTCGTCACCATTTTACTGTCTTCCTCCTGGAACTACTCATCTTCTTCTTCGCAGAGTTGATCCACCATTTCTTTCCACCTGCCTTTATTTTTTGCAATGTGCTTTGCCTGGTTCCATGTTATATTTCGGCGTTCAAGCTCTTTCCTTATGGTACTTCTCCATATCGTCTGTGGTCGACCTCGTTTCCCTTTTCCCCTCATATTAAAATCTAGTGACTGTCTGGTTAGATCTATCACTGCTTTCCTTAGTGTATGGCCAATCCATCTCCATTTTTTCTTTTTAATAGTGGTCTTCATTGGAATTTGGCTTGTCTATTCCCACAAATCTATGTTTGATATTTTGTTTGGCCAGTATATTCTTAGGATTCTTCTCAGGGCTTTGTTTACATATGTTTGTAATTCTCTTTCTTGTGATTTATTTATGGCCCAAGTCTCCGACCCGTATAATATCAGGCTCACTACATTCGTGTTGAAAATTCTAATTTTATTAGTTTTTGATATTTAATTTGAGCGCCATATTTTCCGTAGCATGTTGAATGCGTTTTGAGCTTTTCCTATTCTGGTATTTACATCTTCCTCGCAATTTCCCTTTGCCTCTATTACGCTGCCCAGGTATGTGAAGTTGCTAACGTTTTCTATGCTGGCTCTTTCTATATTAATGATTGATTCATCTGTGGGGTTTGCGCTCATTGTTTTTGTCTTTGCAGTATTTATTTCTAAACCGTTTTTTTTTGGCTGTGTGATTCAATAGATTCTGTTTTTCATGTAGATTAGTTCTATTTTCTGCGATTAGGGCTATGTCGTCGACATACTCAAGATCTTCGAGTTTTTGACCGAATCTCCACTGCAACCCGTTTTTATTGTCAGTAATTTTTAAAGTTCAATCGATCATTATGAGGAACAACAATGGTGACAGGATGCAGCCCTGTCTGGCACCTGTCTCAACTTTAAATTTTTCGGAGAGAGTCCCGGAGTGTTCTATTCTAGCGTAATAGTTTTCGTATAATAGCTTGATTAGCCGAATATATTTCGCGGGCAGTCCATATTTTCCCTAGGATGACCCACACATTTTCTCTATCTACCGTATCAAATGCCCTTTTAAAATGTATTAAGCTTATATGTATTTCTTTATTCCATTCATTCACTTCATCTAGTATTATTCTTAAGGTAGCTATGTGGTTTGTGCAAGATTTTCTGGCTCTGAACCCTGCTTGGTTAGTTCTGAGCAGTCTGTCTACCTCATCTTTTATTCTAACCAGTATTATTTTGGTAAAAATTTTGCTCGTGGTGTTCAGTATCGTAATGGCTCTCCAATTATCACATATTTTCCTGTCGCCCTTTTTTGGTATTTTTATTATAAGGCCTTCCACCCAATCTACTGGATTTTTTTCTTGCATCCATATTTAGTTTAACAATAGGTGCGGTACTTATTCGGTAGCTTCTGCTCCTGCATTTATCAATTCTCCTGAGATGTTGTCTAATCCTGTCGCCTTATCGTTTTTGAGCTGTCTAATGGCCACTTCAATTTCTTCTCTCGAGATTTAATCTGTTTTTGTCTTAAGTTCCGGTACCAAGTTCTCTGTTAACCCCTCTAGCTCTTCTTCATCTAACACCTCCTTGTTCTTCTTTGAATAGATTTCCGTGAAATACTCTAGCCATCTATTTATAATCTGTTTCTCAGTTTTCAGTATGTTACCTTGCTTATCTTTTATATGTGTGGTTGTGATACCTTTGCGCCCTGCCATGTTTCGCGTTATATTGTATAGTGTCTTCATGTCATTCACTCCTGATGCCTTTTCAGCTTCTAGTGACAGTTTTTCTCGTTCTTTTCTTTTATCACATCTTGCACTCTTCTTTATTTGTTTATCCTTCTTAACATACTGACTCTGCAGATTAACTCTTCTCTCTGGCCAGTGTTCGCTAAGTATTTTGTGTTTGATAAAATTTCTTTTTTGATGAGATTACATGTATGTTTAGTCATCCATGTTTTCCTGTTGTTTTTTCTGATGCCTATTGTTTCTTCCACGGCTGCTTTTATTGCTTCCTTGTAGGATTTCCAGAGTTCTTTCATGTTCATATTTCCCATATCACTGCTGTTTCCTAGTTTTGCTTTCACTGTTTATTCAAACTTCCTTCGCGTTTCTTCATCCTTGAATGTTGTACTTTCGCCTTTTAGGTTTGTTGGGTTCATTTCTTGCCTTTATTTTAACTTTTAGTTTTGCCCTCACTAGAGCGTGATCTGATCCAACATCTGCCCCATGCATTGCACGTACATCTTGTAAGAAGCTTCTATATCTGTTGTCGATGGAAATGTGATCAATCTGATTCTTTACACGCCCACCAGGGCTCGTCCATGTTATTTTGTGACTTTCTTTGTGTGGGAAAATACTGTCTGCAACAACTAGGTAATTTGTTGCACAGAAATCCACGAATAGTTTGCCATTATCGTTTATTTGGCCCACCCCTTCCCTGCCCATTACATCCTCTCTTCCAGTGTTGTTACCAATTTTGGCGATCATGTCCCCCATTAGAATTATAGTGTCATTTTTGTGCTAATTTCTAATCTGATCGTATGTTTTTGTAGTTGCTCGTAAAATGTGTTCTTCACTTCCTGCTCTTCCGTATTTGTTGGTGCATATATGTTTATAATTGTGATGTTAAATAATCTTGCTCTGACATAATTATACAGGTAAAATCAAGCCAATCATCCTGGATAAAGAACATCCGACAAACGTTCGGACTAACAACAGAGTCGCTGTTCATATCAGCGGTCAATAGAGTGATGAGAGGCCAACATATGTTCGCTAAGCGTATAGGGCACTCTAAGAAGAAGAAGCTCCATTATTGCCCGCCTAGCCCCATTACAGCCCCACGGGCGGCAATGAAACTTCAAACTTACAGAATATATATATTCCAAAAACAAATACGTTTCATTGTGGACGGGTACTTTGCAAACTCTGCTCTTCGCCGCATCGCTTCGCTCCACCAATCCAATGGACGTTCAGCTTCAGATCGATGGTTTTCTTTGAAAACGTTATGTATCTCTAATTTGTAAATTTCTTCAGGAGACACATAAAACTGTTTAAAATACTAACTTTCGTTAGTACTTGTTGCAGACAAGTATACAAAACTTGTACTTAAATCTATTTATTCTCTTTTCTTAATATTCGAGGTTTTAATTAACGTTATACTTTAATTTTAGTTTAAAAACCACTTAATTTAAAAAAAAAATCCTAAAAGTCGTCGATATTGATGTAATAAACTTTTGTCGCGTGTCAGTCAAACCGATCCTTCAGAATCAATACCCTTATTTACTGCCTTTGTATTTATTTATTATAATTAAACTATAATCATTATTTATAATTATTTTTTACACAATGAATAATTTGAGATAAAAACTTATTCCTATCTCTCAGCTGACGTCTAGGCCTAGAAATAAAGTTTCGGGCCACAAAAGCTTCTTTACGCCCTTAATACATAAATAACTATTATAATTTAATGTAAAGATTTATAAACTCTCAGGCAAAACAATTTAAAGTTGTAATATTGGAATGTGCATTTGGGAATTATTTCTGTTGACAACTGGAGACCGGTACGGAAAATACATTGCATTCCCTGTGGTGCATCGTCCGACGCACCACCCTGTATTTAAAAGGCATAACATGGCATTTATGGCCCCGCATTATGGTCACAAATACTAATTATGCTCGCAGTACATACATTTTATGTACAGACCGTAATACTCCCAATCATAACAAAATGTTTATAAAACAAAATATTTTCAATGTTTCCCAAATTGAGTAGGATTGCATGGGTATCTTTCTTATTCTAAAAGCTAGAGATTTGATTAAATGGGCAATATTGTGCAGTTTTATATGCTGGTTTAGATTATGTTGAATTTTTTTTTGAAAAGTCCGTGCAGTGTAGAAGTTATTCTAAAAAAACTAAAAATCGCGATTTTTTTAAAAGTCGGATATATTCATAATTATTAAAGATGCGGAAAAAAGTTTAAAATTAAAGTTACTTGGTTCGATCGAACAAACTTGAGAATCAAGTTAAAACAAAAGTCAAGATGGCGGTTTCCGAGATATTAATAGCAACTGTCTTATTTTAAAGGGCCGCTATATTTGATATTTATACGTCTACATAGACTTTCTTTTTCTCTTACCAACAATGTTTAACAACCTTTGTTAAAATGACAAATATGGGAAATATTAATTATTCCAATTTAATTTTAATTTTTTTAATTATTTTTAAAATAAATGTAAAAAAAATAATACAACTATGTAGTAAAATAACAATAAATTATAAAAAATGCTCAAAATTCTGACAGTTAGTGGCCAAAAACAATTGACAGCGTTAAATGTTCGCCAATCCGAACATTTCAACTCGCCAAATTAAAAATCAAGTTAACGTATCTAAATCTAGAGCATCAACAATTTTATAAATGTACAAGGTTCGCCCTTATAAAAGAGCAGATTGCAGATTTCTCATACTTTACAAGCAAATGATAACATCCGTAGATAAACGTTTTTCAGAAAGTCAATCAACAAAATTACGGAAAATTGGGATTTTATAAATACAATTTTATAGATATATATATATATATATATATATATATATATATATATATATATATATATATATATATGTATATATATATATATATATATATATATATATATATCCTACTTTTCTAATTGTGGATTATTTAATCATCATAACGAACCTTATTAGGCTCAGGAAAATCCACACATAGTGATTCCACGGCGAAATCAAATGCGGTTCGGCTTTAATTTATTTTGTGGCGTATTGGGAAATGATTTACATGGTGCTATAATATTTCTAACTGCATAGCGTCATTTGGCAATTCTTCAAACTACCTATTAAGATTTATTGGATGATTTACCTTTGGCACAAAATATTCAAATATAGTACCAGTAAGATGGCGCCCCTCCACACAATGCTAGAAATGTTATTACTTATTTAAATGGCTGTTTTAATAACAAAGTAATAGCGACTAATACATCTATTCACTGGCCAGCCCGATCTGCTTACTTGACGTATCTTGACTTTTATTTGAAGGGTACTTAAAAAAAATAATTTTGGAAGTAATTTCAATTATAATAATGTAGATGAACTTCGTGAAGCAATGACAGAGGCAATAAAAGGCGTATTTCGCAACACATTGCGATTAGTAGCTATCAATATTCCAAAACGCTTTCAATTATGTTTAGCTTCTTGTTGGCCATTTAGCCAATAACAGTCAGCATTTTGAATTTTTTTAATAATTTATTGTTATTTTACTACTTAGTTATATTACGTTTGAAAAAATTACATTTGTTTTAAAAATAGTTTATAAAATAAAAATAAAAATGTTAACAATTGATATTTCCCTTTTATTTTGACATAGGTTGTTATACATGGTTGAAAATAGAAAAAAAAACCATATGGACGTGTAAAAACCAAATATAGCGGCCGTTTAAAGCAAGAAAATTGCTATTAATATCTCGGAAACCGTCATCTTGACTTTTGTTTTGACTTGATTTTTAAGTTTGTGCGATCGATTTAAGTAACTTTTATTGTACACTTATTTCCGCTTCTTTGATAATTATGGAAATATCGGAGTTTTTAGTTAAAATAGTTTAGTTTAAAATTAAAATCACGATATTTAGTTTTTTTAGAATAATTTCTAAACTGCTCGGATTTTTGAAAAATTTGAACATAATCTGAACCAGCATACAAAACTGCATAACATTGCCTATTTAATCAGATTTCTAGCTTCGAAATAAAAAAAAATTCATTGTAAATTAATACATAGAGCATAGTGACATAGGGTCCTGGGAGAAAGGCAATACCATTATTATCTACGAATATAATTTTTATCAATATAATCAATATAAAATCAATTTTAAATAAAAAGACATAACTTTTGCCAAGCAACTGATCATTAATATTTAACCCTTTTACCACAGGCAGGGGAGGAAAGGTACCACAGGCAGGGGGTATAAAACTTTTAAGGCGAGCAAATTACAAAATAGCATAATGTATTCATATCCTTGTAAAATAGAAAAATAAATTCCTCATTCCAGCAGCAAATATGTATCCAGCAACAAAAGTACTAAACTGTCAATTGGACAATATTAAGATGGTTTATTTATTCCATTGAAGAGGCATTTATGGGGATTATTTTGATTGAAAACAAGAGCTGCAGCTCGGGGGCAATTGATGTTTTTTAAAATAAAAACTCCTAGTAATATGTCACACTTCTACCAATACTGTTTAACATCTGCAACTTATTTCTCGAAAAGTATTATTAGACATACATTATTAGACAAACAATTCGATAAATTTATTCTAAAACTACAGTTTTTTAAAGAACAGAATTCCCATTTATTACTATCGAGGTTCCTCATTCTAATAATATCTCTGTTTATTCCAATTGCTCGACTCAATGCGTATTTTCGACAGAAAAATATGTTTTACCGCCAAAGATTATTAATGAAGACGTGCAGCATTAATTTACTCAACTATTTAAAAATATGTCGGACGGAAATGCTATTTTTACGTTGGAAGCACCTGATTGTTGTTTAGCGTAGAACGATTCCAATACATACATTACTGTCAAGTGTACCATTTTAAATCATTTTCGCTCTATGTATTTTGCAGTGACAATAATCAAACTAACCATAACATAATTAAGGTATACTGTCATACATATTAACATATTAAGGTTAGTTAGAAGATTCAAATATTATTGTTTAAATGAGTTAGTTGTGAATTTTATATTAGTTCAATATATTATCTACAAATATTTTTTTTGTTACTTTAAATTTGAGTTTCAAGTACTACATACCTGAGAATCAATATAAAATGTGTACACGTCTCCAATTAGCTGATAAATTTTGTAATACGTGGAATGCAAATATTGATTATCATATTCATCGTATTCAACTGAACGACTGAACGAGTGAAATTTGGTAAGTACCAATAATTGTTCTACTGTACTATATGTTTTTACTAACGTTGTCGCCAATTTAGCGACAATTGAGTAATATAAACGTGGATATTTTATCTATTTTAGTGAAAATAATTTACGTGAAATACTTTCCTTTCACTAACAAGACAAGATAATAAAGATAAAATAAGATACGACAAATACGACTTCAGATTATCATAAAAATGAAATGACATATTTGGGACACAAAGCAGTGTATAATAATAATATAATTTAATTATTAATCAATGCCTTCTAACGCTAATAGTTTCAATTTTAACGACTCTACTGGAAGCATGAAATCCATATTTTCTTTCTAATGCCAATTTGGTTAAGTCCAGATGCAGCAATACCTTGTGTCGCTAATATTGATATGGTATTATATGCTTTTAATAATTTACCAATTGTATAATGCAAATGTACATTTTGATTATTGCGATTAAGTGAAAATTATTGTGTGAAGATTAAGTGAAAATTGTCATTCCAATAGCCACATTTGGCCACGTCGAAATAATGCAACGGCTGTGATGCTTACAGTTACAGTATTCCCAAATTATGAAAAACAAATTTCTTTTAATAGCCGACATTCATGTGTAATTTTCTAAATATATCCCAGTATTTTGGCGCTGACACTATTTTCATTATTCACCACCACCATCAGCAACTGATCTCGCGCTTAACATTTTAGACTTCACCAATTTAATAATTAGCGTCCCGGATGTGGTTCATTCACTTCTTGGCTTCTGTTAAATTGCTCGTATCGACCAAGAATTATTTGTAGTCAGCCAATTTTCAGCTATTGTGTCAGTGCTTGGCAAACGATTATGTTTAAGATACGCATTCAAATTTATCAACCTTTTGTTATTACTGCCAAAATGCAGGTTTATAAAGTGACGATTATACTATAAATAATGATAATTGTTGTTACTTAATCATTTCTGTGTAGTTTGTAATACAAAAGTATTTGAAAATATAACGTTGGTAACTTACCAATTACTGCAGTACTAATATTTAATTGTAATATATATTTGTATTTTGGTTCCGACAATATTAATTTCAATTATATTTTAGGGAAATTGACGATATACCGTGTGTTGTATAAAAAGGGCCCAACACTATTTTTTGTACGGTTATACAATGACATTTTTGCAAAAAATGTAAAAAACTGGTTTGAGCTAGTAGACACTTAAATATGAAATTCTCTGGAACAAACAATTGGTGATAATAAAGCTCATTCAGTTGTAAATTTTGAACTGGGTTTACCCAATGAATTAATACAAGTAAATTAATATCCTAAGTAATGAATATATAAGCACCTTATAAGGACGTAATTTATGCTTTCTCAAAATGTGGTGAACCACTCTAACAGATCCATTAGTGTAATGTCTAATTTCACGTAGTGACGTTTGTGGTCTTTTTTTGACTTATTATTATTATCACCAATTATTTGTTCCAGAGAATTTCGGATTTAAGAGTCTACTAGCTCAAACTGGTTTTTTATATTTTTTTCAAAACCACTACTAAAAACCTAATCCGGTGAAAAGTACTTAAAATGCAGGGCGTTTCAATGCTCCGGGAACGGTCAACCACGGGGTTATTAAACAAAAGTTTTATACAAATGTTCTAAATAATATTGAGTTACACTTCATAAAACTATTGAAATTTATACAGAAAGTTACAGACTTTTAGAAGATAGAAATTAAAAACTAGAGAAGACAAGAAAACAGAAAAAAAACACAGAAACCAGAGACACATTAACACAAAAAATAAACTAAAAATCTTTTTGCACAATGTAAGATCACTAAAAAACAAAACCGAGGAAATAGAACTGATAACAAACCAGTATAAACACTCACACATAATTGCTCTCACGGAAACATGGATCACCAGAGCCATAGAACACTTACACCAGCTAGACCAATACAGAGCAGAATTCCACTCAAGAATAAACAAAAAAGGAGGAGGTATAGCAATCTACATCAGAGATGATATAGGATATGTAGTAAAACAAAAAAGAACCGTAAACGAAATAGAAATGATCACGATAAAGCTCACCGATCAGAAAACAGATACAGGGTGTCTACGCTAAACTGTTCGTTAAAAGTTTACAGGGTTGCCGTTGTACTAAAAATTTCAAAAAAATCCTCGTCACACGGTTGAATTAGTTATCTTCATGTGAAATATTTTCAACTTTCTATCACTTTCGGTTCCACCGGAAGTAGCACCAACTTTCTCATTTTAAATGGAACTCCCCATATATTCTTATATTTTCGAATTTCACGCTTCAATTGGAACATATTTTGTAAGAATGTATGTACACTTATCTCTTTTAGTTTTCAAGAAAGTCTTGAATAAAAACATAACCTCTCTGTGTAACATATGCCAAAATTGACAGGTTGCTTGCACCGACGCCGCTAATGAGTTGACTATTTTTTTTTTAGAATTACACATAGGAAATTCGTTGCGGGTAGATGCAGGCAACCAGTTATACATTGTCACTCATATGTGTAATAACAAAAAAAAGCCCGGTATATATATATATATATATATATATATATATATATATATATATTTATACGTTATACACGGTGTCTACGCTAAACCGTTCGTTAAAAGTTTACGGGGTTGCCGTTGTACTAAAAATTAAAACAAAAATCCTTGTCACACGGTTGAATCAGTTATCCTCATGTGAAATATTTTCAACTTTCTCTCACTTCGAAGTAGCACCAACTTTCTTATTTTAAATAAAAACCCCCATATATTATTATACTTTTGAATTCCTCGCTTAAATTGGAACATATTTTGTAAGAATGTATGTACACTTATCTCTTTTAGTTTTCAAGAAAAAAATGGTTTTTTTAAATTTTGACCCCTAAAAGGTAGCCTGAAATCTGTCTATAACTACTCTTAGGAATAAGATAAAATTATGAGTTATAGAGGCGAAAACACTATAATCGACCACGCTTTTACAAACATAGATACAGACAAAACCACTATAAAAATACTACTCACAAACATCTCCGATCACTACCCGATCCTAATAACTTCTAACTCATATACTCCAAGTAGAAAATATTATATATATATATATATATATATATATATATATATATATATATATATATATATATATATATATATATATATATATATATATATATATATATATATATATATATATATATATATATATAAACAAAATATATAAACAAAAGCATACAAACCACAAAGCAATAAAAGATAAACTAGAAAAACAACCAAACACTACCACCATAAACAATCTAGAGGAACTTTCTCTAAAAATGCAGGCAATAATCCATTAATACCAAATGGAAACAAACATCAAAAGATAAGAAAATAAAATCTGGATAACTGTTTTTTTAATGGAACACACTATATACTTTAAATATTTTGAACATTTGAATCCCGTGTAACTACACAATTAAAATGTTAGAATTAAATTATATCAATAAAAAATAAAGTCTTTATTTTTAAATGGAGTTAGGGTTGAGTGATAGTTCATTTGAAAAGCTTACGTGATTTACACCCCCTAACCCCTGCCTTCTCCGTAACCCTGGCCTGGTAAACTCAGAATTTGCAAAAGAAATGGTTTGGGTGACTGCCTAAATGCCCTCCGTGTTGCTATGACGTCATCTCAGCCCGGTGAGTCCACCATCAGTTTTAATGGTTAAGTTATCAACACGGTTACTTCATAGTTTAATATAAAAAAAATATATAATTGAGTTGATTCCATTTATGCTCCCATGTACTCCGTCTTTTGTTTATTTGCACTACTAACTATAATGATGATTACCTTGACGACTTTCCAGGGTGGGGTTACATTTTCAGCTCGGTAAGTACTGATTTTCTTATTTATTTCTATTTTTTATATTTGCAGTGATGGAACTTTCAATTCTCCGTTGTGATCCACCATCAGTTTTAATACATCCCTTTCATAAATGCCGCTATAGCTTTCCGTGCTGCTATGACCCGGTGAGGGGTCAAATCAAATAGGTGAGGTCATTGCTCCCTTGATGCTCCGTTGTGCTCAACCTTTTGTCTTTTTGTACCACTTACTATAATAAAGTTATTGGCTTGATGACTTTCCGGGTCTTAATTTAACATAACCTAATCTAATCGAGCCTAAGCTAACCCTAATTTAACCTAACATAACCTAACCATTAAAACTGGTTGGTGGTCATTGCACAAAACATAAAGCTAAAGTGTGACACATAGTACTGCCAATACTACGTACAAGCCAAGTTGAGCAAGTGGTATTGGTACAGCGCTAGTTTAATGGCATTAAATTTCACCAGAACATGTCAGCTTATGTCCAATTGTCGTCACTGTATTTATTTAGCCACTGCAGTTCTATATAAATGCCGGCATCTTACACTGCATAGTTGTATTGGAAAGCAGTGGACTTCGCAGAGGTAGCGTTTTGTGGTTTATGCGAATTTTTATGCGGATTTTTATGCGCTCGCCTAGAATCGAACTCATATATCCCAGCGATGTTTGGCACTGCAGTTGGATGCGTTTACCGGTGCGCCACGCTGATCCCTTGTATCTATTACGTCTTGTATACTTCGCACAACGATAGTTTGTTTTTATGACATTGACTTGCAATAAAAACTATAAGGGTGGGATTGTTAAACCACTTCAAATTATTTATCATAAAAGTCCAGGTATCGGCTGGCCCTTTGTCACTGGCAACTCTTTGGTGCATCAACATTCAAGCCAAAGCCTGGACTGGATACCTGGACTTTTATGATACCTAACTTGAAGTGGGTTAACAATCCCACCTTATAATTTTTATTGCAAGTCAATGTCATAAAAACAAACTATCGTTGCGCGAAGTATAACTTATGCAAGCGTCATATGACGCGATATCAACAAAGTTAAAATATTTTTTTGAATCGCTCTGTATAAAAGTTAGAGTCAATGGCCTGGATATATACTATTTTATGATACAAGTGCATACGAGAGCCTTTCAAGCACGTTAGCCGGACTTAAGAGCACGACGCGAAGCGGAGTGCTTTTACAGGCGCTGTGCTTGAAATGCCTCTATGCGCGTGTATCATACGTTGATTTTTATTATACACCACCATAGTTTGGTGGAAAAAATTAGATTCATTATAGAAGGCTGGTATGCATGTATATCATTTTTAATAGTTAATATAGAGAGGGTTGGCATTTGTTGCATGAATGTCATCAGCTATAGACATAAATGTAATCAACGAAACTCTGAAAGTTGAAACTGCTAGTTTCCAAATGTAAAATACTAAGCAGTATGAAGCTTCTGGTTTCCAGTTTTTGTATTTCCAGCAATAGTAAGTGTACATTTAATATTTATTCCAATAAAAATAAGTACTGCCTGACGTTTAATCTCGATGAAAGTTAGACAACAATGTCGTTACTAGACCTATAGAATACACCGTGTTAGAAGGACAGATTTTTGCACCCTTATTAGTTCGATATCGAAAAATTATGATGGAGTTATGAAAAAAAAAATAAGAGAATGGGGTAGTTTTTGCCGACTAGTAAGGTTGAAGTAGGGTTATGTAACGGGAAAGCGGCAGTAACTAATTGAAAGTAGAACTCCTTCTTTAAATAATCGATATTTCGCTAGTTTATTCCAGCTTCATCAGGATTTTCCTAGATATTAAACAATTTCTCAGTAATACATAAAATGGTACAGCAAGGTTATACTTACAAAATAGGTTCTTCAAAAACTAGAAAGTACGCGCAGAGGCGTCGTCATAGCAAACCATAAGACAAAAAGGACAGTAAGTTAAAGTTTACGGTGGCGATACACATTAAAAACACATCAGATAATCGTTTTAATGTGTTTTTAATATGTGTACCACCACCGTAAAATACTTTTAGTGCCTTACTGCCACCATAATTTAAAAAAAATCATTTCAAACAAAAAATGGCGCACATTTTTTTTTTAGATATGTTTGAAGTTATGCTTCATAAAACGAAAATACTTCACAGTATATTTTTACTCTCTTTCTATTTCCTACATATAAATAAGTAGGTACCTACATAAGCAAAGTATTGCTTTCGTGAAAACGTTCGTATACCAGATTTTAAGTGAAATATTATTTTTGAGGTTAACCGAGTCCATTTTTAAGAATAAAACATCAATGCTGTTTAGCTGTATCTTTATTGGTTTATCATTTTATTCATATCAAGTTTATGATTGTGGAGAAATGGTATAGTGTTTTTACTTGAAATTAAAAATCTACCTACGAAGGGTGTTTATTACGCTTCATTGTGCGAACGAAATTCATACGTAATGTGAAATATCGAGCATTCAACAAAATTCGACGACGAAGTTGGAGGTTGGTAATTTTAAGTCATGTCTGCACTAAGATCATACGCGCACGCGTGCAATGCTGGCTGTCATGTTGACATGTCAGATTTGATCTTAGTGCAGACATGACTTGAGATTGCCAAGGCCATTATGACGGGTAATGGGAAGAGAACAGCGTCCAGAGCCGGCATCAGAAAATACAGATTCAGTGCCCCATACAAAATTAACATTGGTGATGTGTACATATAATTAAATGTGTTTAACAAATATAGATATAATTTCATAGAAAATTTATATACAGTATAATTCGCGAAACAAATAACTTAAGTTACCCATAAAATTATTGACTTGCTCATTGCGTTGAAAAAATTAACGACGTTAACATCAGTTAATGTTTTCATGAATCGTAATATAACAAGCAAATGTTATTCCGCACGACTAGATTCATCGCTATCACTTTCACTTTGAACATTAATAATTAGATTTGGTTATTATTCTTCTTTCGTAATTATTCTCCAAACCGTTGAATATGATATTCCTGTCAGAATGAAAATTCTTTGCAGTGGAGATGCACGATTCTCGCTTAGGGTGTTATAAATATTTACGACTATCCTTTTAGTATCAGTTGAAAGAAAAGCAAGCTTTATTAATCCCTGATTTTCATTTTCGATAGCTAATGTGTCCCTTTGATGATGGTTGTTTTGGAATTTATCAAAATCAATTTGGAACAGCTTCCCTCTGTAGACTGTCGAAGGGATTCTTCAACAAAACTTTCGCAATGGCTTCTTTCCTTACATAATTGAAATAGATCGTCGAACTGAGTGTCATTATAAATTGATGAAATAATTGTTGCAGTTTCACTTAACGACGTTTCTATCTTAATAAACTCTACCCTTTCACAAGTTTATAAATGATAATATGCAAACGTATGTAAAATGAGTACTGTTGCAATGTAAAGGTTAACACCGACTGAAAGACAGATGTAGACTATTTGAGGCAGCCTTAACTGATTGTCTACCTGGACTGCATATTCGCCCAGCAATTAAGGTAAAATGAACCTTAATTGCATGGGCGAATGTATAATCCTTTTAAAACAGTTTCCTAGGTGACGGCGCTTAATTATCTACAGGCGTCTGTAGTCTTGTAATTACATATATCGAATTGTAAAATTGTAAAAAGAATTACGTCCGCCGACTCATAAAAAACGATGTAGATTGCAAGATTATTGAATTCAAGTTATTTAATAAATCATTTTTATATTATGATCATAGTGATATAATTGTGTATATATCGAAGAGAAAACAATTAAGTAGCATCTTCGTCGAAAGTAAATTATTTGGTTACGTTCCTGGACGCCCGGCTCTTCACAGCACGCCATACAATAGAGAACCCTTGACCGTATTTAACACTCATTGAAGGTACATTTTCAATTTCAAGTGAAAACACTATAATTTTCCGATTTTCTCAATAATTTTCTGCACGGCTGGGCATTTGTGATATGTATAATCAGAATTTCAAGCACAAGCAGCATAATAACGACACAGTATTCTCCATTTAAATGAACATATAAATATGATTATTATGTCGTGAAAAATTAAGTAAACTTAACGAATATAGGTTTCTTGTTTCAGCAGCCAAAAGCCGCATAACGATGAAATTATTACAATATAAATCTACAAATTGTAAATTATCTATAGGAAGAAGTTGACTGCATTTATGGCAATTATAAAGCAGTGCTGCATAAAAAAACATGCAGATATTAATGTCAATTCTCACGCTCGTTTATAAATGTCTATCTTAAGTCAGCCGAATTTATTCCATCTGCATATTTTTGTGGTGAGCCGGCACCAACGTTTTCAAAATATTGCATTATTTACGTACTTACAACTCATATAGTTATACAGCACTGCAAAACATGTATATATCCGCACGACGCGAATTTCATTTAAAACTAAGACGTTCGGGCAATTAAATCTCTTCTCGCAGTTATACAGCACAAAGGTAATTAGTATTGTGTGTTCTAGCAGGAAGAGGTGGAAAGGTAAGAAATACACCAGAACCGTTGGGAGTGCGTTTATTACCTAGATTCTAGTACCTAAAAGGAAAGTAAGAGAGACCCAAACACCGAGTAGTTCAGCAGGAAAAGCTTTAATAAGAACATAACAATCATAATAAATAAACTTAATAAGAAATTATGTAACAACTGATAGGCAAAAATGCTACAGAGAAGTGTGTTAATTTAATGACCAGAAAAACTCATTTACTTAAAATACGTACGATAATTATCTGCGCGAGTACATTATAATTAGTAGTTCGTTTACTTACATTTTTGGCAGTGAAATTAACGCAAAACTCGAAATTAAAATTAAAAACGCACAATTCCTACTTCTTACTGTATATAAAAAGCTTAAGTTTCGGTTACGTTTGGACGCGAGTGGCACCTCCACCAGATATTTGTTATATGTACGAGGATCGCCTCTCACCTGGCACTTGCAACGTCGCTGTTGTACCTACCGCCCCCACCTGGTTTGTGGCCGTGCACGTGTACGTCCCTGCATCTTCTGAAATTCAAACAAAACACTTAGATATGAATTGTACTGTAGTAAAATTTTGATGAAAATTTGTATCTTATTCGTTATTTGCTAATGGAGTTGAAGAAGTCTCCAAATCTGCAATAAAGCTTCAGCTAGTATTAAGTTGACTAGGATATTATTTTTCTCCAATTGTAACACCTAATGTACATATAATATAATAATAATATTTATATTGTCTTCTTATCTTCTCGTTCTTAGACTAATATGTCTTACCTCGCTATTTAGTGGCTTTATTTGTAAATGAACATAAAATCGTTGAGAAATAGTATATAACGGTATTAGGCCGATATGGGTTATATAACAGACGAGGTTCAAATTTTATATCAACCGCGTCTGTTATATCCATATCGGCCGTACGTTGTTTTATAGTTTTCGTGATACTAAAATTAAAAGGATTAAATTTTGCGAAATAATTTTCATAAATCATAATATCATATTTCAAGTATGCTGTGATGGCTGTGTAGTAACGCTTGTGAACACCAACAAAAAATAATAACAGTCCACCGCTGTTAAATTTTAACGGTCGGGGCTTATATCAGCTAAATAACAATCATGGAGACAATACCGATAATGTGTAATTACAATCATCACGAAAAATATTTAAAAAATATTCGGACAAGATTTGACTGACGTAAATCTTCAAATTATAAATATAATTATTTAAAAAAATATTATTAAATATCTATAGGTACATTTTTGGAATTTAAATTTACAAAAAAAAAGTTTGGGTTAAATCTAAAGATTGTCGGAATTTACTAATTGTCATTAAAATATCTAACAAAACTTTTTAATCTTTAACTGAAGGCAACAATATTATTGAATGCTAGAAATACATACCCGGAAAAGCCTTAGGTATCGTTAACCTACACACGCCATTCCTGAAGAAGAGTTGGTTGTCATTGGAGTTCTCGATGATGCGACCGTTCTTTGACCACAGGACGCTAGGCGGAGGTTCGGACTGCACGATGCACTCGAACCTTGCCGTTTGTCCACTTACCACTGCTATGTCTCGCAAAGGCTAAGAAAAGTATTTTATATATTGTTGATGTTGTTTGATTATTTTGTAGAGCTCACCGTTATAAAAACTGGTGAACGCTTTATTAGAGAGTTCTGGCCCATTGCAGGAGTACTAGGGCAGCTTGGCGGAGTCTCAGTGCCTTTCACGCCAGGTCCTGAAAAGAAAGGAAAGATGACTCAATATGAAAAAAAAAACCATAATCAAAATATTCATTCCAGAAGTGCTAAAGTAGTTCTGAAAAATAGTTGATGGTAGCCGTTGTAATGTATCTCCGGAGAAGTAATGATAATAGCTGATGTCTTGAAAAATAAGTTAATATATGAAGGTAATCTGGAAAATAAATGCTATTTTCGTTCTGAACATGCCTACACAATGTTGTTATACATATACAGGGTCCGTCAATTCACCTCCCATCTTCTATAGCTCAGTTACTAATTGAGTTAGGATTTTTATTAATACTTTGCAGACTTTACTTGCATTCTGGGGCGTATTTCAGGAAAATATTTTTGATTATACAGGGTGTCCCAAAAAGTGTGACGTCATCACGATGTATGTTTTTAGATTGCTTGGTATATTTTTTGTAACGTATTTGGGTGACCTTTATGGGCCTACATATCCATAAAATTTTATTAAAATCGGTTCAGTGATTTAAAAACAAAAAAAAACTGAAAAAAAAACAGTTTTGCACCATTGATTAAGAAAATTAGTAAGGGATAAAAATAGTGCCTCATTAATAAAACCATACAAGGTAATTAGGAAAAATGTTTATCTTTTAATTCCACATGGAATGACATAAAAATATACAGGGAATCCAATTTAAAATAAGAAAAAATAAAGTTCTTTAAAGTTTGAAAATTTTGACACTAAATTTTGGACACTCTGTATAATTCATATCAATAAAACTTGGTTAACGCAACTGTCAGACCTTATTTAATGAGTACCTAGTATGGTTTTATCAATTAGGCATATTTTTATCTCTCATTAATTTTCTTAACCAATGGTGCAAAACTGATTTTTTCAGTTTTTATTTTTTGTGCTAAAATCACTGAACCGATTTTAATAAAATTTTATGGGTATATAGGCATCCATAAAGGGCACCCAAATAAGCAACAAAAAGTATACCATGCAATCTAAAAATATACATTATCATGACGTCACACTTTTTTGGGACACCCTGTGTAATCAAAAATATGTTCCTGAAATACCCCCCAGAATGCAAGTAAAGTCTGGAAAATATCAAAATATTAACTCAATTAGTAACTGAGCTATAGTAGGTTAGAAACTGAACCACGATCAAGGATGATCCACGTTCGTACAACTGGGCCTTAAGAGCTTAAAGAAGACTTTGTGGACCGAAGGCACATTTATAGTCCGAGGCGCCAGTCGAAGGATAGGAAGATGTTGTAGGGGCCATGCAAGCAAGTTACACCCACTACAAGTATCGAAACAATTGCGGTACAGTGACTACAGAGACTCCCTTTTAGACAGATCGATTAGAGACTTCCCTACAATGCGCGTCAATTTCAACCAATCACTAGAAGCACTAATATTGTCATCAGTGTAGCTACAAAGTCACTGTAGTGATCGCGTTACAACAGCTCCACCTTCGCATTTCTTTTCAGCGTAACTATTGAAGTTGTCTACTGCTTCGACATGCACCTGTCGTGCGTCATGCACTCTCATATTTATTATATATTTGTTGTCAATTCCTAAGATAGGTTAGATGGGTTAGTTAAAAGCAGATTTTAAAAAGTAATACACCGTTCTATTGCAAATTACTTAAGCTTTCAAATGAACTGTCACACCAATTTAACGAAATTGGGCTTACCTTCCTTGCGACGAGGGGGTTAAAATCAGATTTAAAAAAGTAATACACCGTTGTATTACGTAAGCTTTCAAATGAACTGTCACTCCAATTTAAAGAAATTGGGCTTACCTTCCTTCCGACGAGGGGGTTAAAAATTGAAGAAATTGATATTGCTTACGAAAACTTGATCCCCTTAAATTTAAAATTAAGGTATTGCAGCGGTAAGGTATTTCATGAAAAAAGAAGATATTTAGGGTGATTGTTTTCTCCCTGGACACCCAGTAGGTATACCTATGTATATTAAATGCTGTTAATGGTTCTCTATTTGCATGCAATGATGAAAAATAATCAACAAAGAAAACTTTAAAGTTAGTGCTGAACATCAATTTGTTATAAATCCTCTACCTGAATTATAGTAACTATTAAACGCTGGTGATGTACTGGGAAGACTAGGCGATATAGAGACCGGACTGCAAGAAGACTGGTCCCACCGGGCCTTCTTCTTACCATCCGCCTCGTACTCAGACATCTCGCTCTCAGATGTTGGTTCCCATTTCACGTTCTTACTGGGAATGAACTTTTTAGGCTGAAACTGTGATGGTACAGCTCCCGGCTTCGTCCTCTCGTGATACACAGGCATCTCAATCGATTCCGAGCGTTTAGGTGGCTGAATTATCGTTTTCTTTGGCATTGGTATTTCGCCATTTTTGCTTTCACCAGGCAAGATGACACCAAACTCATATCCGAAATCGTATTTGAAATAGATGAGACCAGTATCGGGGTCTACGTGCTTTGTGCCTGGAGATTGTGAGTTAGCGCTTTTGTTATTGTTAAGAGTGTTATAGTGGACTTACCATATTGTGCAGCGCGTGTCTCCTCCCTATACACTTGAGCGTCGCTGTCGTCTTTCGATTTGAGGATGGGCTTCTGCACTGCTTTCTTATTCACATCGTCCATAATATCGCTGACGAATTGTTGAGCTTTTGATTTGAAGGTATGTGTCATGTTATCCATGTGTTGGGAAGCAATTTTCGTAGCCGTTGACTTGGTGATCTTCTGGGGTGTAGTGATGTACTCTGGCGGTGGTCCAGGGTAGATTCTACTTTCATGAGTGGATTTCACCATTTGACTAGATTTTCCGCTGGTCTGCCTGGAAGCATCCAAGGAAAGTTGTGGTTGATAAGGAGGTTGGGTATCAAATTCCATTGGCGTAACGACACGTTCACGTGAGGAAGGTACACTGGATGATCTAACGGCTGCTGGTGCTCTAACTTTTCTGTAGTGTGGCTCATCTGTATCACTATACCCTGGCGCCCATTTAGGTTTAATCCTAGCACTATCTACTTCGCTTTCATAATCACTCTCTCTGTATTCACCTGGTACGAATTTCTTAGGTTTGGGTGGTGGAGGTGCGCTACCTCTACGGATTCTCTCCGGTTCTGCTTTATAAGGAAAAGGTTCTAAGACTTGGCTAGACGTTTTCGAGTTTTCACCAAATTTAATTACCTTAGTAGTTTGCTGTACGCTTACAGTACGATGACTATGTTCAGTGGACTCATCGAAGTGCATAACATTGGATGTTTCTGTTTGCACTGCATTATGGTATGGTGCACTAGTCGTGGATCTATAGTACTGTGTCTGTTTTGGCCCTGGGGTATAAGCAATTTCCGGAGGAGTGCCAGGTTGGATCAAAATCACCCTTTCTGGTACTGCCGGCGTAGCAATGATCACATCAGTTATCGGAGCCTGCTGCATTATAGGTTTAGGCTTAAAGATGGGTGTGGGCTTGGGTTTGATGATCTGTTCCAGTTTCACTGACTTCTTGGGCTTCTCGATGGGCTCAAACTTGGGTCTTGTTGGCATCGGCACCTGTTCTGGCCTGTCGAACTCTGTGGGTGGAGTAGGTGTCCGCTCTCTCATCTGCGACGAATGTCTTCCAGTAGGTGTTAGGGGCGGACGTACGGGTTTATAGTATCGCTCCTGGTCGGATCTCCACACTGGAGGTATTCTTCCATCGTAGTCGCTCTCGTAATCGCTTTCCTTGAATTCGCCTTTGACGAACTTGGAAGGACTAGGTGGTGGGGGCAATCTCATTTTCTGCACCGGAGGTTCAGCCTTGAACGGGAACGGTTCCAAGTTTTCGATTTTAGATTCCGTGGTAGAAACACTAGTTACTATAGGCGTTGACACGAGTTTCTAGAAACAGAACATACATTGGTGTTGGCTCAAACCATAGCTCACGGATTACGAATATTATTGGTGTATTATATTAACAAATCTTAAAGAACATAATAGCAGAAGTAACTAAACTGTATTTGTTAATTTATAACATTTATTTAAATGTGATGGCTTATACTGATAAATATTTATAATAATGTTATTGTGAATATGAACAGCAGAATACATGTCTTTGAATTGAATGATTACGATGAAGCGCGTGAAACGGACATAGAAAAAAGCCAATTTTACTTGATGGTTATAATAGTGCTAAGCTTTCGATTTATAAATCATCTTCATCAGACTACAAATATTGCCAACAGGGATCAAAAGCTTACCACTAATAAAACCAACAAGTAAAAATGGCGTTTTTCTGTGACCGTTTCACCCGCTTCACCGTAGTTATTGTGAATAATAATAATAACATATTTATGTCATTTTTACAAATTTTCAATAAAATTTGTATAAGAGAAAATTTAGTTTTTCAAATTATGTTTAAAACTATTTGATAAATGTTTAATATGCATAACTTTAAATACAACATTGGCTTTTAGTAGAGTTGTGGAAGTGGGAAATGTTAAAATTGTTCATTTTCCACTAATTCCAGACTATTGCATATACCAATTTGATCAAAATATTCGATAAAACAAATGATATTTTTTAAGCAGAACGTTAAACACCGTGGCAAAAATATAATCATGCTTTTTGTGGCGTTTCAATAAACACAAACGTATTTGAGGATGAAGAGCGAAAACTTGAAAAGAGCGTTAGTGCGTAGCGAAAAATGGTTAGACGCAAATACACACACTTAATTATCCGCACCTTCTTGGATGAAGCACTCGATGAGACGTGTTTCTTGTAATGAATGACTTTAGGAGTAGACACGGGTTTTTGAACGGGCGGAGGGACATACTGTTGCTGCTGTTGTTGCTGCTGCAACTGCTGTTGCTGCTGCTGCATTTGTGAAACCTGCCTAAACTCGCTTTTCTCCTCATGCCTGTACTCACTCTTCACCACCTTTTTCTGCTGATGCAAAGTAAACGGCTCATCAGTATCAGCCATGTACCCATCAATTACAACTCTATGCTTGGACTTCGGGGATTGCGGCTTGACCTTGGGCTCAGCTTGTACGTACTCAGGCGGAGTACCTGGTTTCAATTGCGGTTGAGGTGATGATGGTCTCTTGTCCTCGTGCGTTTTGGTGAATTGGCTAGTTTGTTTCCTAAATTGCGCCTCACGCCTAATCTGTTTACAAGCTTCGAAGTTTATGGCAGGCCTTGGTGGGCCGCTAAGCTGAGGTGGATGATCAAATTTTGATGGTGGTAATACGTCTTTATCAATTGACCTAGATCTCGGCATTGTTGATATCCTTGGAGGATTCACGTGTCTAAATGCAGGTTCATCTGTATCACTGGCGTAAGGCTTCCATTTACCATGAATCCTTACTGCCTCAAAATCACTCTCGTAATCACTATCAGTAAATCTGCCTTTGATGAATTTTGATGGGGTTGGGGGCGGTGGAACTCTTACTGGCTTAGGGTGTTCGGGGCCTGCTTTAAATGGGAAAGGTTCTAATTCAGGGAACTTATCAAATGGTTTAGTAGGTACTTCACCTTGTACCTTTTTTGGAGGTACAACTTGTTTGATCGGCTTAATCGGAACATGATGAGCTATAATCTGTTCCTGCTTAGGTGGTAGTGGAGGTGGGATAGTACGCACTGCCCCTGGTAGCACTTTTGGGGGCACCTGTTCAATTTTCTTTTCCAAATCATGCTCGATAGTTTCCACATAGGATACCCTACGCTGTACAGGGGGTTGAGCATAAGCGATCTCTGGAGGTGTACCAGGTTCCAAATAAATTTCATCAGTGATATCCTGTACTGAAACTGGACGGATTGGCAGGCTCTCAATTAATGGAGCAACCGGTTTATAAACTGGAATTTCTTCTTCTTTAGTTTCAGGTCGCCAAGCTTTAATGATTCCAAATGGTTTTGCATTGCTCTCCTCGCTTATGAATTCCTTGTGCATCTCTTGATGAGATTTGGATTCTGTTTTCATTTCTTTATGCTCCACGAAACTCTGTTTAAACTCCTTGATATTAGAGGTATGTGATACTTGCGCAACATAATGAGGCACCGGAAGTGGTGGAGGAAGAGTCTCAGAAATAAAAGTTTCTTTTTTATAGCTCTCAGTAATTATGGGTGTTACTGTAGTTGTTTCTTTAAGTACTGTTTCTGTACTTAAAGGTGCCCACTTTTTCTCTAACGTAGATTGTGCTGACCATGTTGGCGCAACTTTAGCAAAATCTTGCTGTGGTGGTGGCCAAGATTTTTGTACGTTGCATTCGCTATGTTTATGAGCCCAGGCTTTTTCCATAGCTATTCCTTCAGCACTAGGCTCAAGTAATCCACCAGATAAAGCAGATGCTGGGCGTATGTACGATTGCTTTTCTGTAGTGAGTGAAGACATTACTGAAACAGGCTCTAACTCGGGAAGCTTGGGGGTCCAAATTTTCTCCATTTTCAAAGCTTCTGGATGCGGAGAAATCGTTCTGGCTATAGGACCAATCGTCTCAGATTTATAGTACTCAGTTTTTATAAAACTCCCTTGAGTCTCTAAAGGGTCAATCTTAGGAACGGATGGAATTACGGATTGTGTCTTATAAAATGAACTGCTCGAGCTCTCCGATGATATATTCTGCTGTGTCACTTGAGCTGGCGGTTTCGGTGTAGGGATTGGTGTAGGAAATATCCTCACAGCCCCTACTGGGATCTCAGTAGCACTCAAATCTCTGTGAGACTCCTCGATGCGTTTAATTTTTGTAGTAACGTCCTGTCTAGTTTGTACAGGTTCGGATTCAGATGTATAACATATTTCAGCTGGTGGTTCAGGTGTTAAATTAAATTCTTGGAGTAGCTGCGATTGCGTGGATGAATAGGAACTAAACTGTTGACTGCTTGATGACATAGAGCCTATATAAGTAGATTGCGTAGGGAATGGTTCGAGTTTAGGCATTTCGTACTTGGTGGGTTCAAATTTGGGTGCCTGAAATTTTGCAGGCTCAAATTTTGACGGCTCAAATTTAGGCGGCTCTACTTTGGGTGGCTCGAATTTAGGCGCCTCAAATTTAGGAACTTCGTAACTTTTCTCCTGAGAAACTTCTTCAAATTTAGTATACAGTTCTTGTTTAATGGGGGCTGGTTTAACCACTTCCTTTGGCTTCGGCTCATCTACTTGATTCATCTTCTTAACGAAAAAGTCTAATGACTGCTGTTTGGTTATTGAGCTTGTTTGAATACCCTCATCTACAGTATCAGGAGGCACCACGGGGGAAGCAGCTTCAATTCTTTCAATTTTTTTCGGCATATCTATATGAGGCACCGGAGTTGTACGCCCCAAAGTAACAGTTTTAGTATCTTGTCGTAGCGTGTTTTCGGTATGTGTGGAAATTTCGGTGGTTAATGATTGGAAGGGTTGAGGTTCGATTTTGTACGGTTCTGAAATTGAAATGGGGAGCTTTTCCACTGGTCTAATAACTTGAATTGGAGCCGAGGTAATCGTTTCAATGCTCTTGTCGGCCGCCGAAGCCTAAGTCATAATGAAAAAGAGATGTTTAAGAAAGGATGATTCAATGAATTAATAGTCGCACGTGGCATGGGTGTGAAGTATGTGGTACTTACGAGAGTCTCATGTTTACGTACGTCCTCGAAGACGACTGTTTTAACCACCTCGACCATTGTGTCCGGTGTGGGTTCGAAGACGGCGATGTCGGCAATACTCTGAGCCTCACCTCCAGCGTTAACAGCACGCACAGAATATTTTCCAGTGTGTCTCAAATCGGCTGAAATAAAAATACAATAACTGTAGTCATCTTGAAATGGTAATGATTTTAGTATACAGAGCCCCCAGAAAAAGGTTCTAACGTGGAGATCTCACAGATGGCGCTGATGGTGGTTACGTAATGAACAGGAGAAAAAATAAATTTTAAAATAAATAAATAAAACCTTAAACTCAAAGAAAAAAATAATGTTGCAACGTTTCTGTTTGAAGGGCGACATGAATATTTAACAAATGTCAGTCTTTATTGTCAAAATAGATGCATTGCAAGAAAAAAATTCGATATTAAAACGGTTCTACCATGATATTAACTAGCGGTGGGTAGCGACATTACAACTACAAAAGTGGATGCAGGTATATGGTGAGCACCAAGTAAAAAATGCATTTTGAATTGATAAATACGTTTGAAAGAACTCATGAAGTAACGTATCAATACAAGAGTTGAAAAAAAAGTAATATAAAAATACGTCAAATAATTGACGTATAATATATAATTGACGTTATACGTCAAATAATCATTGATTACCATTTGTGTGTACCATTGTGACAATACACAGTATTGTCAAAAATAATCTATAAGTTCTTATCCAGTTTCATACAAATATGGTAGACATTATTTGCTGCCAAGCCCATTTTTTTCCTTGTGTTGGTTCCCTAAAGCCCCTCAGCACTTTGGCCCCTGTAGGCCAAGGTCATAGACGATTGCAGTTCAAACATTTGCTATAAATATTTCAGTGATTTTTTTAAATAAACACCTACTCATAATTTTTTTGAACTTTCAATTGCTTTTTGAGGATTTTTTTTCTTATACAAGGTAGTCAATAGGACGGGCAGGCTCGATTACACCTACACCGTTACCGTTACTGTTACCGTTACTAGAGGCCAAAGTGCAGTTTGTAAAATTATGTTGCCATATACAGGGTGTTCCATTTTTGCAGGGCAGCCTTTGACCTAGTTTGTTTAAATGGCACCCCCTGTATAAATTTACATATTTGAATTCGCCCTTCTTTGGGGTTTATTAATCCGTTTAATTTTTGCAATTCGCTTTAACCGTTCATAAGTTGTTTATGTTTTTCTAAAATTTAACGCATTTCCTGGCACTTATTAAAAAAATCGCAGGGCACTTGTTTTCTAATATATCGGGTTGGAACTTTGCCAGATCCTAAATAACAGTCTGGGGTATCTTCTGGCGGTAAGATCGTCGATTTGCATTGTGGCATCACCTTGCTGTGGGACATTAATTTTTGTAACCTTAGAAGGGCCATAACTTGATTTTTTTTAAATGGCACACCCTATATTTCATTACTTAGTCGTATTCAGCATCTCATTTTACATCTGTTTTGCCCATTATATTTTTTCTTAAAAGTTCATAGTGTGAGAAATAATTTGGATTTTCTAAAAAATTAACCCAGATCTCATCGAAATAGACTTAACGTGCGTTGAATATCAATTGTTTCTGTCATGTCAACGTCAAAGTAATACGAGGTGTGGCAATTAGGTTCCGAGACTGATTTTTTTTAACGAACACCTGAGTAGCGAGAAGAATGAAACGGGCGTGGTTTAGATCTGTACATATCCCTTGACCTTGGGTAAAAATTTCAAGCAGCTGCAACAAATAGTCTCGTTGTAATCGTCAAATAACGAAGGTGAAAAAACTGATCGCGCCGAAAAAATGTTAAATACAAAAATTGAGCAAAGAGTGAATTTAAAGTTTTTGTTAAAACTCGGGAAGTCCGCGACCGAAAGCTATGTAACTTTGCAGACGGTTTACGAGGATGATTGCCTTTCCCGTGCCAGAGTTTTTGAGTGGTACAAACGTTTTCGGGAGGGGAGGGAGAATGTTGAAGATGACGAGTGCCCCGGGCAGCCTGTGACTTCAAAAAGTGACTTGAGCATTCAAAAAGTAACCCAGGTGGTTCGAAAAGACCGTCGATTAAGTATTAGGGCCATTGCTGAATATGTGGACATTAATAAAGAAACTGTGAGACAAATTTCGCAAGAGGAACTTAACATGAGGGAAGTGTGTGCTAAACTTGTGCCCAGACTCCTAACGGTGGAACAGAAAATGCATCGTCAAGTCTAGACATTTGTTCTGACACCCTGGAATGCATCGAAAAGGACTCACACTTCTTGTCAAGAGTTATAACTTGTGACGAAACATGGCTTTTTCAATATGACCCTGAAACCAAGCGGCAATCCATGCAATGGAAGACTCCAAACTCCCCGAGAGTCAAAAAAGCGAGGATGAGCAAGTCCAAATTTAAAGCGATGTTGATTGTTTTCTTCGATATACGGGGTGTAGTTCACGTGGATTGGGTACCACAAGGTCAGACAGTAAATCAATATTATTATTTAGATGTTTTACGAAGACTCCGAGAAAAAATTCGCAAAAAGAGGCGCGAAATGTGGAAAGAGAACTCCTGGATCCTCCGTCAAGACAACGCCTTGGCTCACAACATGCACTCTGTCAAGAACTATTTGGCCAAAAACCAGGTCACAGTCATGGAGCACCTACCTTATTCGCCAGATTTAGTACCCTGCGACTTCTACCTATTCCCAAAAATCAAATGTTGCTTAAAATGAACCCGCCACGAGTCATTAGAGGACGTAAAACAAAAATCGGCGTAGCTACTCAAGAGCCTGTCGGAAGATGACCTGCAGCACTGCATCGCACAGTATAAGATTCGTATGGAGAGGTATAGGGATGCGGAAGGGGAGTATATTGAAGGGGGAAAATTAAAAATTGTAAAAAAATGCGAAATAAAGATGTTATAGCAACAGTCTCGGAACTTAATTGCCACACCTCGTATTTGTTCATGATCGGGTGTGCGAAGTAGAAGTTACTACGAGGGAAAATATGCAGAAAATAATTAGAGAGCATTGATCATGCCACATTCGAAACAGTGAATGATTATTTAAGAAAAAATGACGATTGTATTGTACAAGAGGGCCGTCATTTTGACACTTTTTATAATGTTATAATTATAGTAAACTTAAATGTTCTTTATTTGTTTTTTATGTTATGTTGAAATGTTATAGTTTAATTTAAATGTCTTTGCTATTGATTTGTTATGCCTCAATACATTCTGGTCACCTGCAACGGTTTGCGCTGTCACCGTGTACATAAACCATGTCAACTATTTCATTATGAGAAAAATTTATTAAGAAAATGTGCTAAGAAAAATAAAACGTATCGTACAATAAATGTCACTTTGACGTTGGTACGACAGAATTAAGTGTTTTTCATGGCCCGCTAAGTTCCTATCGATGAGATCAGAGTACATTTTTAAGAAAATCAGAATTATCTCTTAACTATCAACTTTTAAGAAAAAATATAAGGGGCAGAAAAGATGTAAACTGAGACCCTCAATAGGACTAAGTACTGAGATATAGGGCGTGCCATTTACAAAAATCAAGTTATTGCACTTCAAAGTTTACCAAAATTAATCTGTCACAGCAATGTAATGCCACAATGCAGATAGGCGGTCTTGTCGCCAGAAGATACCTCAGTCAGTTGTTTAGGCTCAAGCAAAGTCCCAACTTGATATCCCAGAAACTAAGTGCCCTGCGATATTTTAAATAAGTGCCTGCAAACGCATTAATTTTTAGAAAAACGTGAACAACTTCTGAACGAATAAAGCGAATTGCAAAACTAAACGGATTTATAAAGCCTAAAAAGGGGCAAATTCAAATATGTAAATTTATACAGAGGGTGCCATTTAAAAAAACTAGGTCGAAGGCTGCCCTGCAAATATGGAACACTTTTTATATGACAAAATAATTTTACAAACTGCACTTTGGCATCCCGTTTTGTGTATTTTGGTTCATGTCGATATCATTAACGGTGTAGGTGTAATCGAGCCTGCCCGTCCTATTGACTCACCCTGTATAAAGATAAAATGATCTATCGAATAAAATTATAAAATATTGGTGTTGCCTTTTTAATAAAAAAAGTCGATGACGTCATAACTCAAAAACGAATGATGGCAAAATTTTTAGATTTATAGGAAAACGTGTATTTTCAAAATTAGAAATCGACGTGTGCGAGAATTTTTCAAAAATATTTTAAATTTTCCCAATAATGAATTTATTCCATACATTTTGAACACCCTGTATACTTTGATATAAAGTTAAATTAAAGCAAAATTAAAATTGTACCTTTCTCGATGACCAGAATATGCGAATTGCCATGGCTTTTCAACTTGTATCCTTCCTTGATGGCTTGGTCTAAAGGACAGTTGTCCTTAAACCAGGTAACCTCTGGATCTGGAGTACCAGTAACTTCCACCTCCATATTGACACGATCGTCTTTCTTGATGACCTGAGCTTGCAGCCTTCTTCCAAATACTGGTGGAAACACGGTTTCTGTAACCAAAGCCAATGTAAAACCAGATAATTGTGTAACAAACAACTAACATACTTCTAACAACCAAATCAGCAGTGCTGATTGCCTTTCCTGCATCATTAATCGCAGTACATGTGTATCTTCCAGCATCGTTGATGTTAACTTTCATGAGTTGGAGTCTAGCACAGTTGTGTTGGAAGGTAATTGTGACGCCATCCGCCGATTTCAGTTCGTTGCCATTTTTAGTCCAGGTGACTTGTGGTGTGGGTTGTCCATCGAGGATACCTTCAAATACAATATCAACATCTTGGTCTACGATTTTTCCAATTACTGGGGTGACGAATTTTGGCGGACGTGATTTGAACATGGCTTTTTGTATAACGATTTCTTGTCCTGGCATTATTTTAGGTGTCTCCACTTCTTTGCCTCCAATAGTGTAGAAGGAAGTCGATTTTTCGTGCATTACCGGTGGCTCCTTTCCGATTTTGTGGTACTCTTCTTCCTTGTGGCTCTCTTGAATTTGTGGTGCTTCTTGATTAATTTGCTTGAATGACTTTTCATCTTGAGTAGAGTATTTGTGTTCTACGGTATGGGGTTCCGGGGTTGCTGAAGTTGAGCTTATGATTTTGCTAGATGTAGATGTTGATGACTGAACGTTGACTTCGCGTTTGTAAGTGAAACTTGATTCTGTTTGTTGTTGAATATCTCGCGACCAATCACTTGATGGGAGTAGTGCGATGTCTGTACTTGGAAGTATTTGTTGGAGGGATAGGTTAGCTGTACACGATGCTCTTCCAACTTCGTTCTCGGCTACACAGATGATTTTACCGACGTGTTCTATTGAAGCTTCTGGAATTGTTAGCACTTGTCGTTCTCCTGAAGTTGATACGAGGAAGTTCTTTCCAGCAACCGGGATGTCGTTGAAGAGCCATCTAATTTTTGGTGTAGGTTTGCCTACGACGATGCACTCAAATTTTACGGATGTCTTATCGAACACTGATTTATCGTTGAAAGACTCTTTAAATAAAGGTGCTGTTTTGACCTCCTCGTGGACCTTCGTGGTCTCGGCGGTACTCAAGGATTTCACTATTAATTGCGCGAAACACTTGGCATCGCCGCTAGGATTCGAAGCTTTCACGGTGTAAACACCACGATCTTTAGATTTAACGTTCTCGATTTCCAACCTCAAGTTACCTTCTGTGTCGTGGGTGATGTTGATGTGACCGTTGATATCCAGAGATGCATTATTTAGGAGCCACTTGACGTCGGGTCGGGGATCCCCCGAAACTGCAGCTTCCAAAATAACCTTCTCTCCTTCAGAAACTAGAATATCGGAGAGCAGTTTGCTGAACTTTGGCGCGGATCCAGCCGCTTCGTATTTCAACTCCTCCGGTTTCGTATCTTTATCTGCACTCTTGACAGGAGTCACCATTAGGTGTGCTTTGCTAGAAGCCTCTCCGGCGGAATTTAAAGCGACCACCTTGTACTCCCCGGCATCTTCTATGAGTGCCTCTTGTATGATTAACGAGCAGCGATCACCTTGAAAGAGCAAGCATATGTCTGGAGACTCCTTGACTGGACGGTTGTCATGGTACCAGATTACTTCTGGTTCTGGTTGTCCAACAATCACACAGTCCAACCTCACACGGTTACCTTCATTAATTGAGACGTCTTTGAGCGGTGCCTGGATGGACGGTTTGATGGGCTCCATGTCACTAGCAAGTTCTGAGTCGGACGTCTCAACCGGAAGACGACCTTTGACACTCACGCTGGAAGAGCTCGTAACCTCCCCTGCTAAATTGGAGGCTGTTACAGAGTAAGTACCGGCATCTTTGGGGAAAGCCTCGTAAATTACGAGTGTCTCCTTCTGGCCGTCGCACTGCAGCTGAAATCGAAATGGTATTTTTAGATGTGGAACGGACGCGCTTCTGCAACTAAATCGTCTTGCTCCTCAGAAAACGATGACACCCACGGACGCACTCGTGAAAAAAACACACACAAAAGCGAAAACCTTTTCGGATGTGTGGATTGCAGAAAAAATTGCTTCACAGCAATCTGGTTTCGTGCCAATTACAAAATTTACCCAACCCACGGCTCACAAAAATACACGTAATAAATAAATGTGATTAAGTATGTGCTAAGGCTAGTTGATAAATGCGAAACCAAAATACTGTATCTGAACTGACCTAAAGTAGTATTCCCCAACCTCTCTTGGCAGCGCTGAACCCCAAAAGCGGTGGAATTATAATTTGACTTACTTTAAGTTCGCGTGTCTCTTTGACGGGCTTGCCGTTGTGTGACCACACGACATTAGGAGGGGGCAGTCCAGAAACTTCACATTCCAATTTTATCTTCTGTCCCGCTCGGGCCATCACATTTGATAGTGGCGATACGAACGCGGGAGATTCAGTTGGCTCGAGAGCTGAAACCATAAAAAAGTACAACATATCAACTCAAAGCACTAATACAGATTTAAAAAAAATATGACATTATAATTAAGCCTCGAGTAGGATTATAATTATTTACTAATGGAAGTATAATCTATATTCTAGAACGATCTGGATCGGATAAAAATATTTTTCTTAATAGTCTTAAATTAAAAATAAAAGAACATAGTTTTGTACATTCATAGATGTCTATTACCGTATAAGGTAAACATTGAAATATACCACGTCATAAGATTATATGTCATTCCAAATATATAGAATAGACTGATATGAGCCTTGCCAAAATGTTTGAATGTACCTTCTACTAGCCATTCTTTTTAATGCTGGCGTATACTCAGTGTACAAAAATTCTTTGGTAACGGTCTCCAAAATGTTTACAGAATAACTTTAACACGTTAAATGCCACTATATAAAAAAAATCGTCATATTGGGCCATCCTGTTTTTTTTTTTCATGTTAATGCAATTTTATTTACTTGAGCCTTTTTAAATTAAAAAAAAAATCCTCAAAAAAAACAGAATGTATGAAATTGGATGCAGCTGGGCCATTTTCAGTACTTATTTACATATTTCTTACAAACTTACATATTTCCAACCAGCTAAAAGCATATTCTACAAGTTAAGGTAAAGGTGTCAAGTGGTACCGTAAATTAGCTTTAGAATTACTAACAGGGTTCTAATAAATGCATACTATGCACATCAAAAAGTAAACCACAAAGAAATATCTATTACAAAATTCAAAGAATTGGCTGTGACACAGCTTAGGAAAGTACTGCAAAGCTATTTCAGCAGTTATGGAAGAAAATCACTATTTAGTAAACGACATAAAAATACATGCCATTACATGATGCTCGCGATGTTCAGGATGCAAAATATGAACGATCAAAATCAGCCTAAACCTGACATCAGTGCACTGCTTGTAACAAGTACTATTATCTAACTAGTTTTATTGCTTCTCATTTCTCAAAAAATAGTAGTAAAAAGTTAGTAATATATCAATTCAAATTTTGCCGACAGATAATACGTTTAATGTACTCAATATAAAATAAATTCGTTGGCCAAAAATTAATTATGGTCCTACGGGCTATAGTGCACTTTGGCCTCTAGTTTGCAGTGCCGTTTGGTTCATTTCGATATCATTAACGGTGTAGGTGTAATGGAGCCTGCCCGTCCTATTGACTCACCCTGTATAAATTAACTACAACTTTAATGCGAGACGAGGCATTAAACCAGGTGGATGTTTATTTCTGTTTGGAGAAATTCAACCTGAAAATCTCTTTTAACAATTTTTAAATGATATACTCTACATATCAACATAACAAACTTGTTGCTCAACTGTTGATATCTCATTGCCCTGCGATTTTTTTAATAAGTGCCTGCAAACGCATTAATTTTTAGAAAAACGTGAACAACTTCTGACACTTTGGCATCCCGTTTGCAGTGTATTTTGTTTCATTTCGATATTATTAATATTAATTATTATAAAAAAATATTATTAACGGTGTAGGTGTAATCGAGCCTGCCCGTCTTATTGACTCACTCTGTATATTTCATTCTATTTTTATTAATTACACTAGTCAGCACGATTTGTGTAACACGGATCTTTGATAGTGAGTTTGATACTGTTTCACGCTGAATTCAAATCTGCAACCAGAAATCACACTTTTTTCCAGAACTTTTTTCTATTACAAAATTTGTAGGTATTTATTTTATTTTATTTAACTTTATTATTTATTTATTTTATTTCGCGTGACCAAATGTATAAAACCTTAAACTTAACATAATTTATAGTTATTGCAGAAGTATCAGAGTAAAATAAAGCTCTTTACTCGGGCGAGGTGTAGTTAGGCCTGTTTATAATATGTTTATAATCTGTTTATAATTCCGTCGTCATGATTCAGCAAAACGAACAACATTTTTGAATTTTGCATGCCTAATATGGTTAGAGTAGCATTTTAAACCGTTTTTGAATTAAAAAAAAAAATTATTCCCTAAAATGGGAATGTACGCTACCAGAACAAGAGGAGTTGGTATATGATGGTCTATTCATACTTGCGGATTGATGTTACGAGGATGTATGTAACGATGGAGGATCGATATTACCCAAGTCAAATCCACCCAAAAAGGAAAAAAACTGTGCAAGAAATTTTTTTATAGTAATTTTAATGTCAAATTTATGATTTTTTCTGAAACTTTGCTTGTGTATTACTTAAAAACCTTGGGTGGTACGCCAAAAACATATTTGGATTCTACATGAAAAGTATAACTACAATCTCTTATCAAACCATCTGTTACACAAAACAAGTATCATTTTGTTGACCAGTGTTATTATGCAATTTCGTAGTCTGCAGGAAATATCTGCGTAACCAATCTAAAATAGTCCGCAAATGGTTGCTATGAAAACTTTTATGGACAATGCCGAAAATAGAGCTTTTTGTGGACTTGACTGAATCCGTAAATTGGTAATTTTGTCGAGCGTCTACGTACCGAAAACATGAATTCACGAATTCTATAATTTCCAAATCCAAACGCTAGTATTTTTCCACTTTTAGCTTAACACATAATGGTTGTATCAATAATATTGAATACTAACCTCGAAGTACCTACTTCATTCGAATATAATATTAATCAATTATTTGTGTGTACCAGACTAAACTAAATAATCAATTATTGAAAAATATCGGCTACATACATAAATGTTGATAAATGAATAATATTTGGAGCAATAATAATATCTCTTGTTCAATTCTCTCTTTATTCAATAACATGCAATAAATATATCGAAAAATAATAAATAGCTGCTTTATAAAATATGAAACATGTTATTAATATTAAAGTTAGTGCTTAAGGGAATTGATTAATTAATACCTACTTTGCCACAGACGTCACATTTAAGTGTGACAGAAATTCACATTTCGTTGGTATACAGGAGAAAGTTAAAAAAAAATGATTTTTTAACATCAATGTATCTAAAGCATACTTATCTTTTCATAAGACATTTACTAAATCTATTTTCTTAGAAATTCATACTTTTTTCTGTAAATTCATATTTGACCAAGTTCATTTTAAAATTAAATATACTGGAGAAAACATGAACTTAAAATTATGATCGGTTAACACAAAATGCCTTAAGTTTGTATGAGTTGAATTTTATTTTCAAATTCAGTGCTAAAATATGAATTAGCGTTATATTTGAAGATAAGTTTATCTAATGTACATTTTCTATAAAAAAAATCTACATAAATTTAATATCAATGAATTATTCATTTATGAAAATATTTGTTTTTCATTCTTTATAATATTTTTAATCTGACTGAACCCATAGTCGATGAAAATAGTACATTTAATAATTATAAAGTATTAATGATATAGCACTGAAATTCGAATTACAAATTTATATTCAGTTGAATATTTTTCACAGGCTCTTAATAGTATTAATCTAATTGATTCTCAAAATGTTCTTACTTACTTAAAATTCCAAACTTCTGTTTCTTTATATCTATACAATATCCATATTAGGTCAATAGATAAAACAAATTTTCTTGTTTTATGAAAAATATATTATAAAATCTATACATTTTTATGTTTTATTTAATATTTACATTTTTGTTGAGTTTTATTGAAAGTTCATCTAATATTAAACTTAGTATATTGTTTTATTTGTTATTTAAAAGTTATGAATCTTAGCGCAATATAATACATATTACACTTGAAGATATTTTTATCCAATATGCTCTAGTAACACATAGTTCCTTGACTAATTAAATAATTTATAAATGACTTTTTTTGTATAGTCTGATTTTTCGTCGGACGAAATTATCATTATGAAAACCGAACAGCTTTGCAACGAAAATGGCACGAGTCGATGGCAGAAGTTACTACTTACCACAACTGCACGTTTAATTTTAATTTTTCTAAAAAAACATTTTGAGATAGTTGTTAATTTTCGTTGTAGCCGCACGGGCTACAAAAAATCGCAAAATTCGTGATTTTTTTAAAGTTTTATGTTGCTGCTAGGGACTTTCGGGGCACGTTTCCATTACTTAGACTCTCCCGAGCCCAAAAAGACCTCCGTTCGAGTTCATTGCCCCATCAGTTCCCTGAGTGCTTTTAAAGTTTGAAAAGTTATCTACCCTCATGAATAATAGCTTCTACGCTCGTTGAATCATTTGATTATAATGGAGCTTGGGAATATTATAGAACAGAAAATAACTTACGTGTAATATTCAGATTAGCTGTAGTTTGGGCTAATCCCATTTGGTTCATAGCCTTGCAAGTATAATCCGCGCGATCTTCAAGGAAAATATGTTCGAACCTAAGGACAGCATCTCCATTATTATAGGTAATAATATAATCTGGTGAATTATCTATGCAATCCGCATTTTTGAACCATTGCACTGTTGGTAGAGGATTTCCCTGTACTTTACACTCAAACTGGAATGGGTTTCCTTCTTTGGCGGTTGAAGGTTGCAAGAGTTTCACGAAAGTTGGTGGTAAAAGCTGCTCCTCTGGTTCATTCTCCTTCACGCTTAGGAAAGCGCCAGTTTCTGCAGATCCGGCAGCATTTATGGCTTTGCAGGTATATCTAGCTGAATCTTCAGTAAAAGTTTCCTCGATGGTAAGTGTACATAAGCCTTGGTCAAATGTTGTCTGGTAATCAGGGTTGTTTTGTATTGAAATGCTGTCTTTATGCCACGTAACTACTGGTAGTGGCACACCTGTTACTTGACACATGAATGTAAACTTTGAACCTTCTTCTATGATTTGGTCGCACAGAGGCGATGTGAATATCGGTGCTTCCATTTTTGGTAGCTCTTCAACAATTTCGGTAATTTGATAACCAAGATCTGGACTGCTTTCTTTTATAATTTGTATAGGAATTTCTCTAGACACCTGCTCGATTTCAACTTTATGGATATAAGTGGTTTCTTGTAACAGTTTAGCAGCATTCTCTGCTGCATTTCTTGCCTCTTCGGCAGCAGCTGCTGCGGCTTGAGCTATAGCTGCCTCAGCTCTAGCAGCTTCCAATTTGGCATTTGCTTCCTCTTGCTCTCTAAGCATTCGTTGCCTTTGCTCCTCTTGCTCTCTAAGCATTCGTTGACTTTGCTCCTCTTGCTCTCTAAGCATTCGTTGACTTTGCTCCTCTTGCTCTCTAAGCATTCGTTGCCTTTGCTCCTCGGCCAAGCGCAGATTTTGTGTTAATGTCATTAGTTCGTTACTGATAGCGTTGAACGATTCCATCATCTCACGGTTATCAATGATGACTTCATGTGATTTATCTTGACCGAAGAGCTGACCACCTATTATAGATATCTGCCTAATTCGGTCGTCTTGTTTGGATTCACCAGGTTTCAGGAACATCTCAATTTCGTTGAGGAGGAGCTGAGCTTCTTCGGGACGTTTCACTGTCGTAGACCGTCTCGCGATGGTAACCAGGAGATGACTACCTTCTCTGAACCATTCATCAGCCTAAGAGAAAATTTTTAGTATGTTGTATTACTAATATATTAAAATTAAGCGAATTATTGGCAAAATATCTAAATTGGTCTATTTTTGCTATTTAGTAAAACGTTTCCAATAAAGCACAAAAGACCCCTTTTCACGTATTGGTTCCCTTAAGTTCAGCCTTTGAGAAAAATAGTAAACTTGATATACTATAATACTTATTATATCATATAAATTAATAAACATTATGGCGCATTGATACTCTTTAGTTCGGTACATGACAAAAGTATAAAGCCTGATGAACTACGTAACTATATAACTACACTATGGCACTTACCTCATTTACCAACTCAAAGTATTTGATGCTGAGATCAATTAGTTTCCTTGTCTCCCCGATCTGCAGCTTAAATGCGTTCCACCTATTCTGCAGTTCTTTAATATGATGAGAGATGTGTGGAGATTCTACGTGCTGGTCTCTGATCATCTGCTCTCCAGTATTCACAAATGAATTGATGCGCTGCTCTAGTAGCTGAATTTTCAAAAACCAACAAAAGAGAAATGTAAAATATATATTCTATGAAAGATTTATATGCAGGATGTCCTAAATAGAGTAGGATTGCATGGGTATCTTTGTTATTTTGAAAGCTAGAGATCTGGTTAAATGGGGAATGTCATGCAGTTTTGTATACTGGTTCAGACTATGTTGAACAATTTTCAAAATTCTGAGCAGTTTAGAAATTATTCTAAAAAAACTAAAAATTGCGATTTTCTAAAAGCTACGATACTTCCATAATTATTAAAGATGCGGAAATGAGTTTAAAATAAAAGTAACTTAATTCGATCGCACAAACTTAAGAATCAAGTCAAAACAAAAGTCAAGATGGCGGTTTCCGAGATATAAATAGCAACTTTCTTATTTTAAATGGCCGCCATATTTAATTTTTACACGGCTAAATCGACTTTTTTTCTCTTTTCAATGATGTATAACAACCTATGTTAAAATAAAAAATATGGGATATATCAATTGTTCCAATTTTTATTTTTATTATTATTTTTAAATCAAATGTAAAATAAATTTAATAAACGTAATACAACTACGTAATTAAATAACAATAAATTATAAAAATGCTCAAAATGCTGACTGTTATTGGCAAAATGGCCAAAAATAAGCTAAACACAATTGACAGCGTTTTAGAATATTGCCAGTTACTTATCGCAATGTGTTGCCAATAACGCCTTTTATTGCCTCTGTCATTGTTTCACGAAGTTCATCTACATTATTATAATTTAAGTTACTTCCATAAATTTTGTTTTTTAAAGTACCCTACAAAATAAAAGTCAAGAGGCGTCAAGTATGCAGATCTGACTAACCACTGAAAAGTTTTATTAGTCGCTATTACTTTGTTATGCAAAGGGCCATTCAAATAAGTAATAACATCTCTAGCATTGAGTGGAGGGGCGCCATCTTACTGGTACTATATTTGTTTCGAAGAATTTCCCAACGACGTTGTGCACTTAGAAATATTATAGCACCATGTAAATCATTTCCCAATATGCCACAAAATACATTAAAGCCGAACCGCACTTGCATTTGCCATGGAATCACAATGTGTGGATTTTCCTGAGCCCAATAGTGTTCGTTATAATGATTAAATAATCGACAATTAGAAAACTAGGATGCATCTATCCATAAAATTGTATTTATAAAATCACCATTTTACGTAATTTTGTTGATTAACCTTCTGCAAAATGTTAATTTACGGATGTTATCATTTGTTTGTAAACTATTAGAAATATGCAATTTATAAGGGTAAAAATTGTGCTTTCTTTTAAATGGCTGATTCTCTAGATTTATTTACATTAACTTGATTTTCTAGTTGCCGAGTTGAAATGTTCGTATTAGCTAACATTTAACGTTGTCAATTGTTTTTGGCCAATAACTGTCAGAATTTTGAGAATTTTTTATACTTTATTGTTATTTTATTACTTAGTTGTATTATGTTTTTTTAATTCTTTTACATTTGTTTTAAAAATAATTAAAAAAATAAAAATAAAAATTCGAATAATTAATATTTCCCATATTTATCATTTTGTCATAGCTTGTTATACATGGTTAAGAAGAGGAAAAGAAAGTCTATTTAAACGTATAAAAATCAAATATTGCGGCCGTTTAAAATAAGAAAGTTGGTAATAATAATTTGAAAATCGTCGTCTTGACTTTTGTTTTGACTTAATCCTCAAGTTTGTGCAATCGAACCAAGTAACTTTCATTTTAAACTTGTTTCCGCATCTTTAATAATTATGAAAATATCGGAGTTTTTAGGAAATCACGATTTTAAGTTTTTTATAAAAACTTCTAAATTGCGCAGACTTTTGAAAAATTTTCACCATAATCTGAACCAGCATATAAAACTGCACAATATTTCCCATTTAACCATGTCTGTAGCTTTAAGAATAAGAAAGATACCCATGCAATTCCACTCTATTTAGGACACCCTGTATATGGTATTTTGGTATTTCCCATTAACTTTCCTCGGTGGATAATTTCCTTGAATACCATCTAGGATACTATGGTAGTCACGGAAACTACCTATTAATTATTTATATTTGTTACTAAAGAAGGATTAGATATTACAAATATTCATTCATGTCTAAAATATTTTTGTACAGTCGTGTTAAAAAATGTGTTGTACACAGATAATTGGCTATTGTAAGTCGTGTTTAAAAATGTGCTGTACAGTAATAGGTAGATGGCTGTATATTTTGTCAATGGTAGATGCATTTCAGACTGTCAAAGTGACAATTAACAGTGACAAAAATTATTATTATTTTATTTTTTATATGACAATTAATTACTCCAGATATATAGTGTAATATTCATTCTGCCATTAAAAGTTTATTGGTGGATGTATGTTTAGTCAACAAAGGCTCCATCTGTATCATTAATTAAAAAAAACCTAGATATAACCTTTCAAAATATTTGTATGTAAAACACTTTTTTTTAAATTTGTAAACATAAATCACATTTACACAGCAGAAATGTTGTACAATCCTTTAGTGAACACGAGTATACATTGCACACTATCTTAAATTAGACTGAATTAGATCAGGTTAAGGTAGTAGAAAATGTTAGAAATATAATGGATCATGTACACCATTTCTGCCAAGATTAATTGTTGTTGAAGTAAAACCAAAGTATGGTTTAGATTGTTGTTAAAGTATTTATAGAATATTCTAATTAATTCATACCTCGATCGTCTTCTCGAAGTATACAAAAGCTAACGAAGTAGCTTTGGCAGTAGCCAAAGACTCTCCGTACTGGCACTTGATACCAGCGAGCTGCCGACTCAGATCATCCAAAGTCTCGTTGATCTGCATCAGGTCAGCATCAAAGGTGCAGAGCTGCATATGTCCCTCAAACTTCTCTCTTCTGATCTTGCATTCATTTTCGAATCCTTCTCTGCGAACTTTTAGAATGTACTGGAGTTTTTCGATATCGTGTCGAGCAACTTCTTTCGGCTCCTAAGAAGATATTTTTCGTCATTAGTCTAAAGTCGAACTATTACGCGTCTGGTAAGAAGAGTCTACTAATAACTACAGTGGTCTTACCTGTCTGTTAATCCTATTCACAACCTCGTCGCACTCATTTTGAGCGAACTTGAACATATTGAATATTGAGTGTTTTGAAGCCTCATGCTCGTGTATCATGAACTCCATATCTCCAGGCTGCCTCGGCAGGGCTGCTTTCGCGTATTGTGTGTTGAAGGTGTTGATGCTCTTGTCGAGCTCTGCGAGGTTATTGAAGTAAGAAGTCATTACTTGGAGGAGCAACTGATAATCGGTTGTGATTGTGATTAGCATATGGTTCATTTCGTTTAGTTTATTCCTTATGCCTATAGTCTTCTCATCCGGAGTCCTCGCCATAATGGAGTCGGCAATTTGAATCCTCTGATCAACTTCAGATTGCGCCCTTTTAATCTCGGGAAGTACAGTGTTAAGTTTTTGCTCGATGTGCATGGCTACATCTTTGGGCGTTGTTGATTGGGTTGTGATAACTGGGTATATTTGAGTATCCAGTTTAGATACCCAGTGTATTGTCTGTAAAGAAAATGCGGTAATGTATTGAAGATATATTATTTGGTTGATTAGGTTTATTATCTCTCATATGTATCAATATTTATCTATTGATAGATTGCACAGGACATGCCTTAACGGTAGTGGATACCTAAAAGTTGTAAACTACTACTATTAGCTGGTGCTGTAGTCGGATTTGAAATGACGAAGCTTTGCATTACATTAGTCCATAAGCTTGGCGCTTCCGCCACGATAAAATAGACGAAGCTTTGCATTATATTAGTCCATAAGCCTGGCGCTTCCGCCACGATAAAATAGACGAAGCTTTGCATTACATTAGTCCATAACCCTGGCTCTTTCGCCACTATGAAATTAATTTTTTATCTGCAAATTTTGACCTTATTAATAAAGTTATTTTCTTCAAAAAGGGTTCGTGTGAAACGTGATCAAAAGCGTTTTAGAGCTTTAGAGCTGGTCACAAGTTTCAGGCAGGTACGTTGCCCTAAAATTATGCCATCCGATATTGTGTCTTTTTCGGAACATACCGAGGGTCCGTTTTTAAACGCGTAGGGACAGGGATTTAATCCCTATCCTGAGCTTTACTGTAATAGAAATAGGTCACGTTTGTCTTTGGCCACCTTAATATTTATTTTTTGCTAACTAATCGACGGATTTTAAGATTTTAAAAAGTAATACAACGTTGTATAGCAAATTAAGTAAGCTTTCAAATAAGCTATCACTCAACCCCTACTCCAATTTAAAGTAAAATGGGCATGGACCTTCCCTGCGGCAAAAATTGCATTGTTGTGGTATTGTTGAAAAAGTGTCTATTTGAAAATGTAAAAATATGCAGGGCCTTCCAAAAAAGCTGTCAATGGCATTATATCTCGAAAAGTAGGTTAGCTGTTGGAAAATAAAGTACGCCACTGAATATAGAAAAAACAACTATTAATATTTGTTTTAAGAGAAATAACAGTAATAATAAAGTTTAGAGATAAATCGGGTATTCCGACACATTTGCCCAACCCTGTATATATTGTTTCGTATTTTGTTAGGTTGTAAATAAAATTTCCGTAGGTTGATTCAAATCAAGTAATTTGTCGAAAATAAAAATAATAATGATGGAGTTTGGTAGAGCCAGAATATTTAATGTACTATAAAATTGTTGAGGTATGACTGTTTCATTATTTTTGGACTTACCTTGGTGCTTTCAACCATGTTGGTCTCGATGAGGATCTGCACCTCACGCTTCTCCACGACCTCAGTATGGAAGGTCTGCCAGTTCCGGTTGACGGTTAGCTGTCTCCCTGCCAGTCTATCCAGTACGGATTGCACACAAACACAAGCCCTGTTAGTGTCTAGATGCGGCTCCGTCACCTACGACAAAAATAGATCCTCTGTTTTATTGTATCCTTTTCATATCTCGTACCAGTGTATTGATCTTGGCAGTGACATTTAGAGGTCTTACATTATGCGCCTCATTGACGAAAGTTAAGCCAGTATTCTTGGCGGATTGGTAGAGAGGCACCAGGTTCATCATCTTATCCTCCAGCTGATCCTCAACTTCCTTAGGGATATTGGTGCCACCGAGCTGGATGGTTTGTTCCATCGCGTCCATCTCCTTGCTCACGCGGTCCGCCTCTAGATGGAATTTTACGTAGAGGGCAGCCAAGTCCAGGCGCGACTCAAGGATATTCTTCAGCTTCAACCATCTGTCGTGCATTGCTTCCACTTTTTGGTCCACGTCGTGCCTCTGGCGGTCTTCGAGGTACTCCAAGATTGGAGGCAAGGTTAGTAGTAAATTGTTAATTTCGGATCCTTTCGTCTGAAATCAAACCATACGTAATGGGTTCCTCTTCAAAGCTGATTAGAATCAAGAAATCAGAGGTTTCACTCTGTGCAATAAATAAATCTTAAACTTAATTATTATTGAATCATTTTTTAACTAATAATAATTAATTAAAGAAAAAATATAACACTTGGTTGAGTTTCACTGATTTTTATAGATGTCTCTACAATTGTTTCGGCCTCACGACCATTTTCAAGAGTCTGCAAATTTTTTTTGTATAAGTATAAGTTTTTGTATAACTCTTGAAAATAGTCTTGAGGTCGAAACATTTGTAGAGAAATCTATAAAAATCAGTGAAACTCAGCCAATAGTTTTAGTTTTGCTTTAATTCAAATATCTTTCACCAAGGGGTAACCACCGAGACTTACAATTTAATAATAATTACGATTTACCTAATTATGAATCAGGTTCATTGATAGGTTCACCACTTATGATCTATCATACATTTTCATTTGATTGTAGCTTAAAATAAAATTTTCATGTAAATACAACATTGTTGGTGCTACTCAAGACATGAGGTTTAAAATGATTAATACATATCATTTTACGTGAAAACCATTGTTGACCTTTGCGTATGATATTAGTTTTACTAAAATTTGATAAAACATTTAAATAAACTTACTTGTAAATCGGCGAGCAAATGATTGTGCAAATCCAAGAAATCTTTGGCCATGACTAAATCGCTTCCCATATCTTGATGTCCTTGCAGAAATACCTCTGCAATTCCCACCAACCATCCATACAGTTCATTCTGTTTCTCCATGAAGTTATTAAGCTCTTGATTGATTCTCCTATTTTCCTCTTTATGAGCTACACAGAGCCCATCAAGCATGATCTTCCTATTTTCTAACTGTTCTATCATACGTTGTATGCCAGTGGTGTCCAAGCCGCGGTTTACTGTTTGCAGAATGGCATATCCGTCTGTGAGAGGATTGGATGTTATTTCTTCTATGGTTTTAGAACATTGAGCGTGTAACGTGGCTAGTTGTGGTGACGTTGAAGCCAGCTCTGTAGTTTTTAGTTGCACCTCGAGTTGATCCAATTTCGTCAGAGCCTTGAAAATTAATTTGGTTCAGTTATTAAGTTATTAGTGAACATATTATTACAGAAAGTCTGCCTGCTGCGTGTCTGTGATAAGTTTTTCGGGCAATCAAACGAGGGTCAATATAATCGAATATAATTTTGAAATTGAGAGTTTTAGAAAAACCGAAGATATTAAATACATAGTATATTATTTTAGAAATGGACCTTTTAAATGGATGTTTTTGGCAAAGTTCCGATTTCTGTTATTGCTTGTGCTGCCGTACTAAGCACAGAGATGGCAACTCACATTTTTGACGAAAATTAACAGTCTAAGATGATGTAATATCAATTGAACAATTTTATAATGTAATGAAAAAAATTATTTATATTTTCACAATAAAAATAGTTTATAAAAGTAGTCGTATCTTCTTTAAACATGTGTATTACGACAAAAATTTGCTGTAACTAGCAATTACTAATATATTTTAATCGTAAGTCAAGAAGTTACGGTATAATATCGTAGTATTTACGAGATACGCTTATTTTACCTTAGTAACAATTATTTTCATCAATTATCGTTAGGAATAATAATGGTAGGCAATTAGTAATTCCGTTGATATTGAAAGTATTCAATCTAGTGAAATATCTTATTAATAATTTTTTTAATTATTTTTATGATAATGAAAGATACAGGTTTGTGAACCTTTAATAGATTAATGAAAGATAATACGATGTTTTTTGGCTTATGATTTGTTTAGTATTATGTCTATAGTTAATAATAGAACATTTCTAAATAATTTTCGTTTTATCGTAACAGCCGTTAATCTCTAAGTTAGAAGATGAATAGGGTCTTCCGCGATTTTTCAAAAACCTTGAAACTGAACTCTAGACACATAAAAAACATCATTGGCACTAATTTTTGTGTTGAGACAAATCTTTGTAATTAGCAAACACGTTTTTAAAACTAACGGCGTTTGAAAAGGTCCCGAAAGCCCGCCATGTTGCGGTAACGTCACTATGCACGTTGGCGCTCAGCTGTAGCATTGCTTACAATGGAGCGACAGAAAAAAAAGTCGGTTTTACGAAAAAAGGGACGAATAAGTATTGCATTGTGCCTGGATGTGATAGCAGCAGTAAATGCGAACCAAATAAGTTGTTTATAAACGTCCCAACAGGAGATATACGGTAAAAGGGGTTACAACAAGTCCGAAGTGATTCCACGAGTGTCACTTTGACGTCCCACTTATATATTTGTGAATACCATTTTAATGTAAGTACATAATTTTCAATAAATTATCGACGAAATTCGATAAATATATATATATATATATATATAATTAACTATCGTCATTAGTAATGGGTATTCAAGGGGATTTCCGATTATATATATATATTAGTAATAACATAACCTCAAAATAGTTTTGTGGGTTTTATTCTAAAACAATACCTTCCTCATCATTATTACTTTTTAAAAGTACTACTACTAAAAAGTACTGCGAGATTTTGTACAATATGTTTTTACAAAAACGTGTAAAAAACATGTTTAAACAATATTTGTAGCAAACTGTTGATTTTAGAAATTTGTTTAGATGATTAATAATTACAAATTTTGAAATCAGAATTACCAATTCGTATGAGATGTAGTATATATTGCAAAGTTTATACAGTATTTTATTTGTTCTTACAGCTGGAAGAGGATTTGGAAAATTATATGCGAATCCACGCGTTTCAGCTTCGTTGAAAAATTCACTTTTTTCGAAAGAGTCGGAAACCATTAACACGTGAACTTCTAGCAGATTATCTGGCTGTCTCTTTACTAACCCATCAGAACTTATTTGATGTCAGACTGGATTCTAAGTCGAATTAATCCACGATTCATATCCCTTGTGCACTAACTCCCGATCGCCAACATGCGCAATGACGTCACAGTGCCGCTCGGATAATAACAGCGTTTCGTCGGTCACGTGACAAAATGTGTAAGTTTTACGATATTGTATGTTGTTTGTTGATAAGTTACAATGAAAACCAAATGTTTTCTCTGTGGGATGTTAAATTACAGGTTATAAACTTTACGTTAAGACACAACAAGGTTATATTTTTTTTTTCAGGAAGACTATTGCATTGCACAAATAAGAAAATCTTTTAGATAATTTAATTTGATATTGCATGAGATGTGTGTTGTTTTGCTGATTTATTTCACATCAGGGTAGAAAAAGGACTCAGAGCAAAGAAAAAAGTGACCCAGAATCACAAATGCGTCAAAAAGTAGACATTTTCGAAATGAAAGTTGAAGATTATTTGAGTGGCAAGATCTCAGTTCCACGAACGAAATGAAATGTACTAAATGTAATTCTCTACGGTCATGTGTTAAATATTTTTGTGAAGTAAGAACCGAACGAGGAAGCTGGTCATTAATGTATAAAAGTACTTTTGAAGATGCTGAATATACGATAGTTAAAATTTTGAAGAACAAAATCATTAAAGAAGGGATGAAGGAACCAACTAATGGTATTCCACAAGATTTTTTTTTTCCAAAAAATAAACTCAAATTTTGGCAAACCAATTTGTGCAACAGTTAATGATAACGATGCTTTGGGCGAAGAAGATTGATATGTATTTTTTTTAATTAAATGCGTGTTTTTCTTATAACGAAAATTTTATTTTACTAAGTTAGGTACTTTATCTTGAATTAATAAGTTTATGATTCTTGTTTGAAGTATATTTATTATTTGTAATACTCTCTCTATTATGTTTTTAGTTAAGTTAAGTTAGTTAAGTAATAAAATAAAATTATATTATTCATCTAAAAGTGGTCAGTGTAATTTTTTTTCTCTTTTACTATTTAATTATCTAATGAGTAATAATTTTATAACATTAACAAGTACCTTACGTCCATAAACCTTTTACCTTTATGATTAAATTCAAATTTGAAAATTTATTGACTTTATTGATCTAATTTTTAGAGACTGGGAAACTTGAAAATTAAAATCTGTGAATATCTCAAAATGGCCATAAAACAAGTTATCACTATTGTGCTTAGCACGGCAGTGTAGTAAAAGTTATACGATTAAAAACTTGCTGCCAAGAAGAAATACCCTGTATAATAGAAAATGACACATTGTTTCTGGTGTGATACTATACAGGGCGAGTTTTAAAAAGTGTTACAAGGCGATATTTCGAGAACGGTTTAATATATTTTATAGCAGTGTTGGTGAGGTAATGGGGGCATATGTTATATAAACACAAATTTCGTATTTAAGACCCCCTCTGAAATGCCAAAAATTTGTTTACTATTTTGAGTGGGGGTATCTTTGGAATTTTAAATAGGGTTATGTACTTTTATTACTTATAATACTGTTTACTACTATATACTTTTGTTTATAAAATTTGAATCTATAAAAATAAATTACGTATGTATATAAATAAAAAAAGTGCAAAACGTCAAAATTCTCAACTGACTTTAGTAAAAATAAAACAACTGTTTATTTTATATACTTTTGTTTATAAAATTTGAATCTATAAAAAAAGCTACATATGTATAAAAAAAAAATCGAAACGTCAAAATTCTCAACTGACTTTGTTAAAAATATCATATTTCCATGGATACCAATGATAATGCTTAATTAAGTGAACCTAGATTTATAGGTGAAATTTATATATTTTGTAAATTCAATCAAAATTTAGTTAACCATAATAATCCGTAATGGAAAGAAATCAAATAATGGTTCGCACACATACATAGGTTTTTACGTAGATTTTCATTTGATATACAAAAGTACATCAACCTGATTAAAATTAAAATAATGTCACCCCACCAGTCAAAATAGACATAGAGACTATATATCAAAAATGTTTTTAAATATGTCCCCCATCTTTTAATATTATAGCTATTTGTATTACAAGGGAGCAAAGTGCATCAGTTTCTCCCGCGGATATAGTGTCGGGCATCAAAATCTAAGGGAGGAAATGGCACTTTGCTCCCGAGTAATACATATGGTTATTTATGCGACCTTTCACAGTGTTTTGCATAAATATTATATTTTCTTGTACATGACAATTAAAAAACCTAATGTCAAAATATAATATTTAGAATAAGTATATTGTTAAAAATCAATGTATACAAGGAACGTACGAACTTTCATAAATAAAAATAGTACCAGGCTTATGTTGCACGTTGAATGGATTACGGCTACTGTTGTGGTCCGGTTGAATAAAATACGTAATGACACGGTTCATGGGAAATTATGTTGAACGTTTTGAGCTAACTAAAATAAATGTGAATACATACTTTGCAACGGGGTACCAAGGATTTGTCTTTTGGGGAATCTTTTTGTAGTTCTGGCATGCTAATTATATGTACCACAATTAGCCGGCCTTAGCTGGCCGCATTTTCACTATATTCGTTGAATACATCCATGTCAAATTTTGATTGATGTAATTACAGATGTTTGTTGTATTTTAATATTTTATTTTAAATTATTGTAATTGTTCTAGTAGTGAAAAAATAGTATACACACCACGGTTGTGAACACTATTACAGCCTCGGGTCATGTAACCCTCAGCGCTATCAATAGAATAAAACCATACACTATTATTGCAGCTATTTAATGTTCCTATTCTAAGTATTATTCACGGGAGGCAAAGTTGTTTGCCTCCCTAAAGTTTGGGAAGTTCTACTTTTCCTCCCACGGGAGGCAAAGTTGTTTGCCTCCCGTGGGAGGAAAAGTTGTTTGCCTCCCGTGGGAGGAAAAGTTGTTTGCCTTCCGTGGGAGGAAAAGTTGTTTTTCCTTTCTATTAAGGGAGTAGAAAAAATATTTTAAACCGTTTTCGTACGTATAGCCTTGTAACACATTAAAAACCTCACCCTGCATGCACGTCAAAGAACTCGATGTGGATGAACTGTAACCCATAGTTGTAGAATTTAAAAGACAGGCAGATCTTTCATTGACAACAGTAATTAGTTATAGCAGCAGAAAAAGGCTTCTTAATATATTAAGAGAAAATGAGACATAAACTCACGGCTTGTGCTGATCTGAAGAAAGCGATGACTTTCTCATATAGTGAGTCTCTATGCTGCAGATCAGAGAGGTAGTCAGAGACTGAGGAGAGTACAGCATAGGCCTGTCCGGTTGCTTGTTCTCCAGCAAAACATCCGGACTGGACCAGTTGCTCTGTAGCTTTAGTAATCTTCAAGGCACGTTCTTGTAATTGTTTGCCCTCTGGAAGAAGCTTTTTAAGCTCATGCTGCAATAACTCAGCACTTGAAGACGAATCACCTAAAACAAAGTACAGCGGGTAACAACTAAATTCTCACAGTGTGAGTTAACGCTCTGACTATTATATACTATGTCTCTCTGAATATGATTTTTCTATAACGTATTATAGTTGTATAATCTGCCAATGATCAGTTAATTTACAAAATAGACTAATTTCTTATGTAAATTATGAAGTCGCTATGATTAAACTTGTTGCAGATTGATAAGTCGCAGATTGTAGTTATTTATTGTACATGCGGTTAAATATACGCTTAAGTGGACAGTTTTGCCAGGCTGGCGTTAGCGAACCCGTAACGATGTCCGCGAAAAAAAACTTATGTTTTAACCTGCAAGTGTAAGTTTTTATACAATTTATCCCACCTGAATTCTGCAATCAATGTTTTTTCTTGGGTTTTTATTGTATTCTTTACCGTTTATAATGACGGAAGACTTATTTCCAAAACCAGTTCACTAAATCATATTGTATTAATAATGACTGGAAAGCATTTTTTAAGAGCTTTCCAACGATGTATCACAAGTAGGGAAGTGCCATTTAAATTTTTTAGATGAAGGTGGCTGTGGCTTAAAGGGTGAGTAGGGGGTCGACACTACCTACGCCATTTTGGTTCCCTCTTCGAACCATCCAAACGGTTTTGAGTAATTTTAAAAATAATCATGTGTTCTATGAAAAAAGTCGAAGGCAACTTTTCAAATTGACACCCTGTATTTATGTATGTATGTAGTTTATAAAAGAATTTGGTACTGAAAATCTAGTAAGTTTGTAATATATAAAATGACAAACCTAATTGGTCACTCCTGCTTAGAGATTCTCTCCTGTTGATGATTACATCCTCCAACTCCCTCAGATCTGCGGCAAGCATTGCTAGAGCTAAGCACTGCTCTAGCTGCGCCTTCCTTCTTGTAAAGGTAGATTCTAGAACTTGCCTCCTCAGATGTAATTGATCCATCCATCCTTGGACTTGCGATATAGCTAGAAACAATGTCATCAAACTAATTAATTGGATGATACCCATACCAAAGATAATTTGCGAGCTTGATGTCACATATCTTAAATCATATTCAAATTTATGGGTGGTTACGGGCAGTTTCAAATATTTGCTTGTATATCGGGTGATTCAAGTTTAATTACCAGGCCAAAAATGGCGACTTCTAATTTAAATAAAAAATCCAAAATAAGTACACATGTTTAGATATTGATGAAGCCCAATCTGACGATAAAAAAAATAATTTTAACCATCCGGTAGTTTATACATTATTTCACAAAGAATTCGTAATTTTATTTATATAGTTTTTATCAGAACATACTTTAATGCTATTCCAAACATTCCAGTGTAATCGAAGAAAAAAAAATTGCACCAATTGTTGAATTAAATGAATTTTGATATTGCAACAGTAAGATTTATTACTAAATAGTAAAATATGACGGCTGCTATCAGTAATAGTCCCTATAATGGATTTTATGGGTTTTATGATAGGGCCGTACCCAATCCGTCCTGCAAAAACGTTCCAACCGCACCCGCGGTCAATGCTTTGTAGGGCTCTTGACTTACAAAATCATAAATCATACCGAGGAAAGTTGGTCAGTAATGTAAAAATGCTTTAATTTGAAATCTAATCATTTTCGTAAATTTTTGATTTCATAAATGGGTTCTATGAATAAAATAAAACCGTTTAGGGCAAAAATAACGATAGAGAAATTTGCCCGAAAAGAGTTTTTTGAATTTTATAACCGTCTATATAATTATATCGAAAAAGTCAAACTACCTTTCCGTAGATTTGTATCAGACCTATATAAATCCAAATATTCATATTTTTTGGGCAACTCCAAATGCCTAAAAAACCCATGGTAATAAAACTTGAATCACCCGGTATTATAATTTGCTTATAATCATAATGTCATGGAATAATATCATGGAATAATATCATGGATAAAAGTTTTTCAAATGTTAATAGTAAGATTAAAAGATAGCGGGTAAAATTTAATGTTTTAGAGAATATTTCTGGTATTATCTATACTTTACAAGGTAGAACTCATATATTGCCCCTTGAAATAATATATGATAATTTATATCTTAACATTCAATTTGACCTACAAAGTAAATTTGATAACTATTAATTCAATTACAAGGATGAATCAATACGTATATAATATATAAAACCCATTAGTGTTTTTGATGGTTTTAATATCAGCACCACCAAACTTAATATCTGATGCGTATAAACTAAATCGATTATAGATATGAATTGTCCATGAAAAGTGCCATTGGGTTGGCTTTATTGATAAAGTTAGTAGGAACGCCAATGGGTATTTTAACTATTTAATTTTTAATTTTTATTTTAATTTAATACATTTTAAGGAGGCAAAGACTAAAAGTGCGGACAGAATTGAATGGCGGAAGTGGGTGAATGACAGTACAAAAGGATAACAGGACAAAACCTCGACACCCAATGGGTAAAAGAGGGATGGATTATGTATGTATGTATTTTGGCGGCAATATTAAAATGATTATTTCAAATTTGTACAAGTCCATTGTGTTATATAATTTTCTTACGTCCCGAAACTTATAAAAAGGTAATAAAATGGAAAATCAGAAGAAAATAATATTACTCTCTGCAGAAGAGAAACTGTGGGTAGTTAATTGTTATCAGGAAATTAAAGAGATAACGTCCCACTCATCAAAGAAATTTAGTTGCGCAAGAGTGTTTAAGGTAATCTATATCAAATCTGATTTTAATATAATATCATTTTTACAACATAAGTAACTTCCAGATAAGCCCCACGTTTGTTTTTGATATAATAAAAAACATGAAAGTGGTCAGAGTTTTCAAAACCCTAATTTGCATGGAAAACAAAATACGAATTCGAATTCACGCTACGAATTCACACTAATATACCGAATTTTCTAGAAAAAATTATGGGTACCATGAGAAAAATGAATACTTTACATTAGACGATCTTTTAGATTATGCAAAATTGGAGTTAGAATATAATGGAGCAAGATCAACGTTACACAAAATCATAAAATCTATGGGGTACAAATTTAGAAAAGTTAATGGCCGTCGCATTTTATGTAAAAGTAGTCGAATAAAATCTTTGAAAATTTCGTTTTTAAGAAAGTATTTGCAATTCTGAGATTCGTCAACTTCACCGACTCTTATTTTTTTGGATGAATCATGGATTTTTCAAAATGGTAGTCAGGTAGGACAATGGCTTCATGACTCTGATTTAAAAGGGAATCCATCCTGAATCAGAGCATAAGGGAAATGCTTTACTGTTCTTCATGCGGGATGTGCTTCCAGATTTTTAGATGGATGCAGTTTTCTTTTAGACAATAAAATTGAACATCGCGATTACCACAAAAACATGTCTGGGGAATTATTCAAAAAGTGGATTGACGAGCATCTAGTCCCTGCTTTAAATCAGATTAATAGCTAAGTAGTTGTTATAATGGATAATGCCCCCTAGTATTCCATGCACGCTGATTTTTTTTCAAATTTTTCAATTCAAATTCACGGAAAGGGAAAATGGAAGAGTGCCTCCAGAGAGAGAATATCAATTTCAATCAAACATCAACTAAAAAATATCTTAGGCACAAAAAACAGAAAATGTTTAATTGACGATATTTTGAATAGTTATGGACATCAGGTTCTCAGGCTTCCTCCATACCATTGCCAGTATAATGCAAGTGAACTAGTATGGGGGTTTTCCAAACAGTATTACTATAAACATGTTCACGCCCAACCTTCTTCAAGAGCTAATATTCATTTATAGAAAGAAGATCTTTCAAAATTTACACCAGAAATGTGGCGAAATAGTATCCAACATTGCGAAAAACCCATCAAAGATGATTGGACGAAGTATATGGGATATACATCTACCGAAAACATCCCTCCAATAATTATATCGTTAGGACAATCTGTGTCAGAATCTGATGAATTGTCTAATTTTAAATGAATTTAAAACGTTTTTTGTTTCTTTCTCATTTTCACAATTTATTAACTAAAAATTGCAACGGTACCTACTTCTTGTTATTAAGCCAACTCAAATTATTGAAAACTAATAGGTCCCATAACCTCAAAACACATGTTGACATCAATGACATATTTGTTACTAGTTTTTTTACAAGTACACGGTCCAAATTATACCATGTGGCATTTTGGCCGACCTTGAATTTGACAATTCATACCTATAATACCTATTCTGTAGCATGATCTATAATTTATACCAAAATTACACATTCTTTAATCAAAGTATTTGATCAGCCAAAATCTAGTTTCTCTCCAAAGTTTGCTAATACATGATTCCAGGATTGTATACACCTTATAAGCTACAACAAACCTCTATTCACAGAAGTTCGTATTCGTTCGGGTCTCGAGTCTAGTGTGCCCTCAGCACCAAGTTCCCTCAACTTCCCTATCAGTGAGTTCCCAGCCTGAAGGGCGGCCATCAGCGACTCCAGCACAGACCTCCTAAGCTCGTGCACGATAGTTAAGAAGTTCTTAACGGCATCGATCTCTATCGGCACAACTGTATCGGAGCATGCCTCCTCAAGAGCGTCCATCCTTTCGAAGAATTCTTGAGCTCTGGTATGGTACTGGACGTTGAGGTCCAACATGGCCTTGCGGAGCTCCAGGTGGCCGTTGACGTCCTTCCAAGCTCTCCCGAGGCTCTCGGCCATAGCGGCATATACTTCAGCTCTAGGTCTTTGCGTGGAGATGAGTTGATCAGCTTGCCGTAGCAACTCCTCGACGGGACTCTGCTTATTCTGTAGGCAAAATAAGTTAGTGGGTATATTGTGAGGTCTGGATCGTTATTCTGTCAGGTATTTATATGCTAATAAACAAAATGGAAATTATATTTCGATAAAAGAGGAACGTGAATGCTTCTATAAATCGTCTAATAATGGTTTTGGTATGGAGATTTTGTCTGTCTCTTAAATGGTTGTTGTCCACGATTTACTTATGGGTTCTGAAGATGCAGATATCTTTGTATACGTTTGAATTACTATGTTATTTAATAAACAGAGAGCGTATAAAGTTTCAGAATCTAGATTTTTTTTTTTTGAATGTAGAAATTTGCGAAAAAAGCTTGGACAGGTAAGTTTTATTTTAGAATTATTTTGAGAGCATTTAAAATTGTCAAGCTCTCCATTTTAAAGTTATGAAGTCATATTCATATTAATCATATTCATTTATTTCCACTTAGCCACGATATACAAAATGTACAATACATACAAAATATACAGGGTGTCCTAAATGGAGTGGGATTGCATGGGTACCTTTCTTATTCTTAAAGCTAGAGATATGGTTAAATGGGCAACAGTGTGAAGTTTTATATGCTGTTTCAGATTATGATGAAACATTTTCAAAAGTCGGAGCAGTTTAGAAGTTATTCTAAAAAACTAAAAATCGCGATTTTCTAAAAACTCCGATATATTCATAATTATTAAAGATGCGGAAAAAAGTTTAAAATGAAAGTTACTTTGTTCGATCGCACAAACTTGACAATCAAGTCAAAACAAAAGTCAAGATGGCGGTTTCCGAGATATTAATATCAACTTTCTCATTTTAAATAGCCGCCATTTCTTATTTTTATACGTCTAAATAGACTTTATTTTCCTCTTTTTAACGATGTATAACAACCTATGTCAAAAACCTATGTCAATTTTTATTTTAATTTTTTTAATTATTTTTAGAACAAATGTAAAAAAATGAAAAAAACGTAATACAACTAAGTAGTAAAATAACAATAAATTATAAAAAATGCTCAAAATTCTGACAGTTATTGGCCAAAAACAATTGACAACGTTAAATGTTCGCTAATCCGAACATTTCAACTCGGCAAAAACAAAATCAAGTTAACGTGTCTAAATCGAGAGGATCAACAATTTTAAAAAAGCACAAATATTACCCTTATGAATTGCATATTTTTCATACTTTACATGCAAATGATAACATCCGTAGATTAATATTTTGCAGAAGGTTAATAAACAAAATTGCGTAAAACGGTGATTTTATAAATACAATTTTATAGATAGATGCATCCTGCTTTTCTAATTGTGAATTATTTAATCATCATAAAGATCACTTTTGGGTTCGGTACAATCCACACATAGTGATTCCATGGGAAATGGAATTGCGGTTCTGCTTTAATGTGTTTTGTGGCATATTGGGAAATGATTTACATGGTGCTATAATATTTGCAAGTGCACAACGTCATTTGGAAATTCTTCAAAACAAATACCGGGTGATTCAAGTTTTATTACCATGGGTTTTTTAGGCATTTGGAGTTGCCCAAATAATATAAAAAATTGGATTTATATAGGTCTGATACTAATCTACGGAAATGTAGTTGACTTTACCGATATAATTTATAGACTATTATAAAATTAAAAAAACTATTTTCGGACAAAATTATCTATCGTTATTTTTGCCCTAAACTGTTTTACTTTATTCATAGAGCCCATTTATGAAATCAAAAATGAACGAAAATGATTAGATTTCAAATTAAAGCATTTCTACATTACTGACCAACTTTCCTGGGTATGATTTATGATTTTGTAAGACAAGAGTGCGGTTGGAACATTTTATGACTTTTTATGATTCCGCCAGTTGACCGTGGGTTGAACGGGCCTTGCAGGAACGTAATCCCTATCATAAATAATATATCCCTATCAGGCCCTATCATAAAATCCATAAAATCCATTATAGGGACTATTACTGGAAGCAGCCGTCATATTTTACTATTTAGTAATAAATCTTACTGTTGCTATAACAAAATTCATTTAATTCAATAATTGGTGCTTTTTTTACTTGGATTACACTGGAATGTTTGGAATAGCATTAAAGTATGTTCTGACAAAAACTATATAAATAAAATTACGAATTCTTTATGAAGTAACGTATAAACTACCGGATGGTTAAAAATATTTTTTTTTATCGTCAGATTGGGCTTCATCAATATCTAAACTTTTACTTATTTACTTATTTTGGATTTTTTATTTCAATTAGAAGTCACCATTTTGGGCCTGGTAATAAAACTTGTATCACCCGGTATAGTACCAGTAAGATAGCGTCCCTTCACTCAATGCTAGAGATGTTATTACTTATTTAAATAGCCCTTTTAATAACAATGTAATAGCGACTAACACAACTGTTCAGTGATTAGCCAGATCTGCATACTTGACGCCCCTTGATTTTTAATTTGTAGGGTACTTTAAAAAAGTAAATTCAATTATAATAATGTAGACGAACTTGGTGAAGCAATGACAGAGGCAATAAGAGACGTTATTCGCAACACATTGCGATAAGTAACCGGCAATATTGTAAAACGCTGTCAATTGTGTTTAGCTTATTTTTGGCCATTTAGCCAATAAGAGTCTGCATTTTAAACATTTTTTTAAATTTATTGTTATTTTGCTACTTAGTTGTATTACGTTTTTTAAAATTAGTATTACATTTGTTTTAAAAATAATTTTTAGAATAAAAATAAAAATGAGAACAATTGATATATCCCTCTTTTTAATTTTGACATGGGTTGTTATACATCGTTGAAAAGAGAAAGAAAGCGTATTTAGACGTATAAAAATCAAATATGGCGGCCATTTAAAATAAGAAAGTTGCTATTTATATCTCTAAAACCGCCATCTTGACTTTTATTTTGACTTGATTCTTAAGTGTATGCTATCGAACCAAGTAACTTTTATTTTAAACTTATTTCAGAATCTTAAATAATTATGGAAATATCGTAGCTTTTAGAAAATCGCAATTTTTAGTTTTTTTAGAATAACTTTTAAACGGCTCGGACTTTTGAAAAATTTTCAACATAATCTGAACCAGTATGTAAAACTGCATGACATTACCCATTTAACTAGATCTCTAGCTTTTAAAATAACAAAGATACCCATGCAATCCTACTCTATTTAGGACACACTGTATACAAAGCAATTACATTGCACCGCACAAATTGTTGTTGATGTGGTCGTCAGGATATTAAAATAGACTACACAGTCAATTAACATTAATTACACTCACATACAAGTACAAATACTCCTTTTTATCACGGATATTCTGAAAAAAACATAATATCACTTCTATAACAGAAATTGCTTTAGTCTTCCTTTGAACATGACAATATTGTTACAACACTTCATTTTATTAGGAAGACTCTTATATACTAAAATGCTTGAGTATGCGGATGTTCTTATATAAATTGTGCTACAATGTGGAGTTATTCTTAGATCAGAGCTACTATGTGTCTCATAGTTGTGCTTACTATTATTTGTTATAAATTTATGCATGTACCTGAAAACATACAATGCACTTTTGTAGATATAAAGACTTGTCAATCTGAGCAAATTATTCTCGAAAAACACATCTGTGGATGTCTGTGTTCTTCGAAGGCCATACATTAGATTAGACGAAGAATTCTCTTCTGCACTATAAATATTCGAGATATATTTACTGATCTTCCCCAAACTAGTATGTTGAATGACATATGTGAGTGTGCTAGCGCATAGTATGCCTCCAGTAGCCATTCACTATTGAATATGCCTTTTAGCTTAAGAATGACATAGTAAACAGTGTTGAGTTTTGAGATCTCGTGCTCAATGTGATTGCCCCAAGCCAGCTTTACATCGATGTAACTGCCAAGATATTTGACATTAGTCGATTTGTTACTAATTAGGTTCTCTGGTGGTTTTCTGTTGTAGAACTGAATTGTAGCGCTTTTGTCTACATTGAGTAGTAGATTATTTTTATCACTCCATTCTCTCATTTCTTGATTGACCTTTTCCACTTTCAGATTTAACTCTGCATAACTATTGGCTACAATAATATTCGCCGTATCATCGGCAAAATTTATCATGTAACCCAATGAGATACATTCCCGCAAGTCATTGATAAATAAGAGGAAAATAAGTGGATCCAGGGTTGAACCCTGGACCATTCCCCTAGTGAGTGGGCACTTTACAGAAGCACTCTCACTTATTTGACCATAGAATTTTCTTTCTGTGAGGAACGATGTGATCAGGTAGAGCAATTTCGGTGGCATTTAGCTTGTTCTGCACAAACCTCTCGTCGATTGTGTCATATACCCGCGAAAAATCATAGAAGAGACCTGCCACACACTTTTTATCATCTATGTTTTTAGCGATTTCTTCCATCAGATCTACGATTACCGTTTCCGTTGATCGATTCTTTCGAAAACCATGCTGTGCCTCGCTTTGTAGTTGATGTTTGGATATGTAGCTTGATAGTTTCGCTACTAAGATTTTCTGAAATATTTTGGAAAATGTGTCGAGAAGCGATACCGGACGATAGTTGTCTACATCCTCCTTCGGCCCTTTCTTATGTATTTGGAAATTTTTGGCATTTAGGTTGTCCAGCACAAACCTCACGTCCATTGTGTCAAATGCCTGCGAAAAATCATAGAAGAGACCTGCCACACACTTTTTATTATCGATATTTTTAGAGATTTCTTACATCTGATCTACGATTACCGTTTCCGTTGAACGATTCTTTCGAAAACGATGCTGTGCCTCGCTTAGTAGTTGATGCTTAGATATGTAGCTTGATAGTTTCGCTTCTAAGATTTTTTCAATTATTTTGGAAAATATGTCCAGAAGCGATACCGGACGATAGTTGCCACATCCTCCTTCGGTCCTTTCTTATGTATTTGGAATTTTTTTGATACTTTTAATACTGCCGGGTATTCCCCACTACTAAATATTAGATTAGCCAGATATTGCAGTGGCCCCCCAATTTATTCTACAACACTTTTAATTACTTTTGGAGTAACTCCGTCTTGTCCCGCAGTCGTCCCATTTTTCTAGATTTACTACTGCATTGTGTATTTCTGCTTTGATAGCTGGGGATAGAAATATTGACTGCTGTCTGTAGTTCGATGTTGCACATCTCTCAGATAAATTTTCTCCGAAATGATTAGTAATCTTCACGTCTGTTATACAGGCGAAGTAGTCGGCGAAAATATTGGCTAGTTTCGTCGCATCACTCATGGTTATGCCATGTTTATTTATGACACTATTGGCTTCATTGTTGACTTCGCCATAGCCGTAGTTCACCATATTCCTCATTTATTTTTGTTTGGTCGATGAGTTCCTAATTCTACAGCTGTAATAATTTCTTTTGGTGTCTTAAGTCACAGCCATTTTTTTTAAATCCCGAGAACTCTTGGCCAGAAAGCTAAACATGTGCATATTTCTGAATTCAGAATGCTATGAAATATTCAAATCTACTAAAAAAGGGAGGAGATTGCATTTAAAAAAATGCTCTGACGTCATAACTTTAAAACGGAGAGAGGTGAAAAATGAAAATGGTCTCAACATATTACATTAAAAAAAAAGATTGATCTGTTCAAGCGCAAATTGTCGCAAATTCCTACACGGGAAAAATAAATCCAGGTTTTGAAACTTTATACGCTCTCTGTATAGTCGGGAGAAGATAAACTAGAGTAGGAACCATTGGATTAGTGAGTATTGCTTAGATACATGATTAGGCGTTTTTCGGGCACAAAAGCGTAAATGATAATTCATGTGTGTGTACATTGATCGACATGTTTCGGAATTTTTCGAAACAAATGTGCTTCCGTTACCAGATTTATTTCATTCCATCTTCCTTTAGGAAAATTAAGGTTTCAATTGCCCCTCTGCAAACTCTATTTATTCTCTACAAACGTCTGTTGTAGTAACAAACATTTAAAAATCGTCACTTGCTTTTTTATCACTAGTAGAAGAAAATATAGATATTTTAGAGTATATCAGCATCCCCTTGCCAAAACATTCCCAAAACTGGAGATCCCCAAAGTTGACTATTACCAAATAATTCGATAGGACAACACATACCGCGTGAGCATTTTCAATCCGAAACATACATAAAATGTAAGCAATCCACTTTGTAAAATTGGTTGCCTGTCTCTAAGTATACTACCGCATACGCCGAGGGATGCGGCATTCATTGGGAATTATCTCTCAAAGGATGATACAAACCAATTACGCCATATGTAGAGGACCAGTAAGGATTATTATTATTATTATTATTATTATTATTATTATTATTATTATTATTATTATTATTATTATTATTATTATTCCTAATTTTCAATGTGCGTTGAGAATGTCTACAGCGATAGCATTTTAACAGAGTGGCTTTGCGCCGCGTAAGAAATCTATGTATCAGTGTTAACACTCTGTTTATACTTTATTGAGTATAGCACCCCTCTGGCGGATGGTCAATGATGTTCAGAGATAGGCAACCCACTTTGCAAAGTGGATTGTTTACATTTTATGTTCTGGATTGAAAATGCTCACGCGGTATACGAGTGAAGGAAAAAATAGAGCATTTTATCCGCATGTTTATATTTAAGATATATTATTCTGCAGAAAATATATCTGTATCTTTATATATGGAGATTTGATATCAGTATGACTGAAGAAACTATTTATCAAATTGTATATTTACATGATATTCAATTTAGGAACACAAATTGACTTAAAATTTGAATGATGCTTATCACTGCAAAAATATCTTACAACTTGTCAATCCCATATATTTCTAAATATCCAAAATAAGTAATGGTGGCTGAATGCCATTGGCGAGAGCTCTGAGAAATTATGATTTTTTTTACGCCCATACCAGGTAGTGGTTGTGAATATAATTATTTATCACGAAGGCACCTCTGGACCGTTGCAGCTCGGCAGCACTTATCCACCAACCGAGGTCCAATAAAGCAGTATTATTACATTATTATATAGGTATTTAATTCAGAGAAAGTATGAGGTTTAGCAAATGTTAGGTTTAGTGAATCCACTTAGTTTATTTCTTATAACAATTAAATTTCTTTGCCAGATTTTATTGCAGAAGCAAGAACATTGAGAATTTAATATATCACGTACCTGTAGTTGTCTAAGAACTTCATCATGGGCCTTTTGAAGTTCTAGGGCTTCGCTTAATGTATCTCCCAATGCGGTTAGTTCAGGCGTAACTTCTAATATCTTGAGTTGAACCCAGTCGCCACACTGAAAAAAAAAAATTAAATAAAATATATAAATTGTATTAATGTAATATAGAGATTAATCTACTTGCTCGGTGCTAAACTTTCACAGATGATAGACGAAGTAATTCTAAGAAAATAAAGGAGAAGTAATATTTTCAATGAAGATAAGTGTGATTCATAGTAATAATACCATCTTATTTATGTAATAAGACCGCAAAGTGGTACATTGTAGCTCTCGGGGGAAAGTTGCACCGCGACGCGTAGCGGAGTACGGCAATTCCCCGAGAGCAACAATAGCACTTCGCGCTCGAATTGCTCACAAGATATTTCCTACAAATTATTGTTTCATAATACGATCGTTAATTTTGCGTATGGCAGGATGCAATAATTATCATTGACTTTTTAACAGACATGTAATTGATCGATCAGGTTAAAGGCGTGACATATGCGAAAACTTATTGAAATTATTCTTATCATTATTAGCAAGCGACAAAGTGTTTACCCGAACCCTTCGCTTGTTGTTAATAGCAACGCGCGATAATGTGACGGCCTCGGAAAACTTCAACTTTGCGCTTGCATTAACAAGCAAGATTTGTGTGTCAATTGTAGGAAAATTACTATTATTGTTAATTATTGTTAGTGCAAATTATTGATTAATTGTTTTTTGGAAGTCTTTAACACATTACATTATTACTTAATTATTTTTATTACATCAATTTCAGCGCTAATGGCTATAGAAGTCGATGCGCTTAGATAAAAAAAAAACAATTTCAATTACTTTCAGTTCTTATCAACATTTCAAAAGTTTACTTCCCTTTCTTCCTTCTCTATTAGTTTGTTACAAATTCTCTTAAGCTTGACAGTTTTATACGGACAAAATATATTTCACGGACAAGATAAAAACTAAATACAATAGTATATTACATACTGAGGTGGAACATGTTTTGTTACTGTCCTGTCTCGAGATTAGGAAGTTCTTATTACTGCATCTCTCGATAGAGTAATGAAACTTATCATTAAGGTTTGTGTTAGTTATTTATGTACCAAGTCCGTAAAGCGATTCTTTATCGAACGAGTCTGGTGTATGAGACGAGCGAGCGAAGCGAGCGAGGCGAGTAACAGGCGAGTTCGATACTTTAATCACGTGGTGCATACAAACTTTTATCGCCCATATCTTCTTCCATTATTTTCTATAAATAACTCGCGACAAAACATTTACTGTTGGAACCGTGACACCGACAAACTATTACTGATTAATGTCAAACAGTTGTTTTGGTCATGTTGGTAAATAATAACGGCAGGTAAAATGTTTTATTTTTACAGTAAGATAAAGTGTTTGATTACTTCCGAAAATCGCTATGGTAATGCATGGCTCTATTGACGGCAGGCGATAATAGTAGATTATACCACGAGTCAATAATAATAGCCATTATTGCGAGTAGTATACTCTAGTTTATCTACGACTCAATAGGCTAGTACAACATTTTCGGAAAATGAGTTTGCGTTCTTTCGAAGACGCCATTCGTTGAAAGTTGCGTACGTTTTATTGTAAATGGATTTCGATGTTTCCGGTATCAAGGTAGATATTGTTGCTGAACAAGTTGTACAATTTCTGGAGGTGTACAAGTAAAAGACTCTTGATTTTCATTCATCTCAACACAAATACACAAACACTACGCGTTTGACAGTGACACTTTTGAGTTTGTGTATTTTGTTTCCATGGTATTATTTAATTTGAGATATTTTGTAATTGGAGTGCAAGAGGGAATAAGGACTATTAATCCCTAGTCATTATTCCCTAACGGAATAATACCGGGTGTCTCCTAAAAAACGCCGCTGGCCATAACTCTTTTATTTATTGGCCGATTAAAAAAAAACAAAAACAAGTTTAAATGGCTCCACATATTCTACAAAGGGGGCCTAATTTTGTTTTTTTGTAAAATCAACTTTCATTTCAACGATAGTCAACTTTTATTTTTCAAATGGTTACATATTTACATATTTAAAAAAATTGGTAGAGATTATTTTTCTGAATCCAAAGATGTATAACAAGTTGACTTTGATGGAAACGTGTGGCGTGAAATACAAAGCAAACACCACGTGGAAAATACGAGTAATACCTCCTAATTGTATATTAAATGCAACTTATGCAATAACAAGAAGATGTCAGTTGTGTATTCAACAAGGTGGCCGTCAGTTTTAGCAACTTTGGTACATACATTTGTATTTTCTGATGCAAATATTGAATTATTGTAATAAAATATTACATATTGTTTTCCACATTGTGTTCGCTTTATTTTTCATGCCACACTTGAAAAACTATTTAAACATTTTATTTTATTTTTCTGTAACGAATATTCCATCAAAGCCAACTTATTATATATCTTTTTATTCAGAAATATAATCGCTACCAGAAAATAAAAGAAATTATATGTAACTATTTGAAAAAAGAAAGTTGACTATCGCTGAAATGAAAGTTGATTTTGCAAAAAAAAACAAATTAGGGCCCCTTTGTAGAACATGTGAAGCCATTTAATCTTGTTTTTTTTTTAAATCGGCCAATAAATAAAGGAGTTATGGCTAGCGGCGTTTTTTAGGAGACACCCTGTATATAGTATTATACTGCGAACACCTCAAGTATAATAGTTACATTACAAATTAGTCGTAGATAAGCTATATTATTCACAACCGTTAGTTCTAATGCCAGTTGTTCAGTTGTCAAGTACATTAAGTACTAAGTATTTACCTATGCAAATTTTTATTTCAGTTTCAAATCGAAGACGAAATTTGTGAAAGTATCTGGAACTTCTGAAGAATCTACTAAAACTGACGGTACTGAAAGAGTACACAATCTGTGCATAATATAACTTTGGATTCTATTCTAATTGGTTCTGTAATTTACGACCGGTAATTATTCCGCCTGTTTCTGCAACATCCACTATCCCACGAGCTGCAAGTAAGTGAGATTGTCCTTATCATAATATGCAAATTTAATTACCTCACAAATTTATATGGGAGTAATTTAGCCGAGGTAATTATTATACTTGGCAATTAAACCAGACTTTCTCTGTGTACAAAATCTAAATTTAATACTATACATTTAGATGATTTAGTGCAAAATGGATAACATATGCAACACTAAATGTGTCGAACAAATTATGCACTTAGAACATTATAAATATAGTGAATGGGCAAATGCGCGTTTTGAGTTTAAAAAAATATTGTACTGTCTGCGACATGCTTCGATTCACAGTGTTTTCATCGGGTAGATGAATAATGAATAATAAATAATCATTGCGTTATTTACCCAGTCATAATAATGGAGTTTAAACAAGTATCCGCCAAATCTATTTCCATGTTATAAATGTAGATTAATCTGCCAGAATTTTATAGCTGATAAAATTAACAAAGCATTTATATACTCATATTTACATTATCAGAGAGAACCATATCTGACATATAAGCTGTAATAGTATTTCCTTTTCCTGGGAGATACAGATTTCATCTTCATTGCGTCTGGTTATTAAGTTTTCGATTATTCAAATGCAATCATCTTTCTGAGCCTGTGTCTATTTACAGTCAGATAAAAAATCATCTACGGATTTGTAACCGCACTGCGGATTTAAATTAATAGTCTTATAATTTACATCAACGGAATCGTATTATACCGTGAAATTAGAGATTAGTGGAGTTGAAAGGGGCCATTTATCGAAGCAATGTACGCATATCAATGATGTAATGAGAAATTTCAATTTAATTTTTTTAGATAGATCCAATATAATAGACAACTACTCATATAATGGATATTTCGAAATATAATATAGTCTCCATTATATTGACTAATATAACTTATTGTCGAATAGAATTGGGAAGCATGTGATTTTTTTTTATGTGAGACATATGACAGATATTATGTAGTATTTCAGGTAAAAAAACTGCTGAAAGTTTAGCATGTTTATTTTTATTATATATGATAAGTTCTCTGCAACTTTATTAAACATTTTCACAATCTTCGGTTTCAGAACGTATTCAGTAAGTTTTTTTTTTAATTTACAGTAATGGTTGCAGTTTCTAAAATTTTCTTCCCAACTTACTTTTGATATTTTGATTGAAATTCTGGACTTTTTAACTATTTTGTTGGCACATTCTGGAAATTTTCATTAAATTTACATATAATTTATTGGTTATTCCTCTAATCTTCTCTACATATAATTAAATTTTCTACAATGGGATTTTGCAATCTATTTACAGTTTTTGGCCGAGCAAGGTTAAAGTGTTGCCGAAAAAGTCAAGATTATTAGATTATTTTGATAAAATGTGCGATCAAATAGAAAAGTAGCTATTGAATGTACTTTGCGACATCCAGAACGTTCAAACTTTAGTTATGGAACTGTCGGTAAAATAAACCAAGTATTTTCACAAAATGGTAGTGTATATAAAATTAGGGCAAGACGGAATTATCGACGACCTGATGATGTAACAATCCTTGTTTAAACGCATCGCCATCTAGGGGCATTCGCGCTTGCTGGTTTCCTCTTTCAATAAAGTTATTGGATCTATACTGTATTCAATATACATGCGCATTACAAGCCAATCCTATAGAAATCAGTTAACTCAATCAATCAGGCTGTGATCTACTTTCTCCCATTCGATGTACTGATTACACGCATTTTCTGTTTGCTATTCTCACGAGAGCAACTGGCCACCTTAAACAAGATTCCACGCCCAATCGGCTGGTCGCGTTGATTTTGTTTGATGTTGGAGACGAAAACTGCTGTAGAATCCATTAAACTTTACGGAGGCAATTATGTAACCTTCCGCGGACCGGTTTTCTCGCCATGCTGAGAATTCCGCGGTGAGGTTTACGTTTTTTCGCCGCCAGAAAACGGCAAGCATGCTGCAGTGGAGCCTATACTCCTGACCCAAATTCGGGGAAAAAGTGGGAAATATAGAAAAAAAATTGGTGCCATGTGTGGTTTGTTCGTGCAAGGTCACTTAAGAAAACGTGTTTAAACGTTAAACTTAACAATCCTAGATGCAAGTACTAAAAAGGCGTAGCAGAGTTGCAAAACACCTCGTAATGAAGCAATTATATGCAGGTGCTATATAGACAAGCTTGGTTTTCAACAGTAAACCCAACAGTAACCAATAGAGAAATTAAGTAATATAGAGTGGATTTTTGTAGACAGAGTGGATGAAAGATTCAAAAACTTAGGTATAAGCAAATTCCTAGGTACTAAAATATTAACTAAAAGAACATTATTATTATAATAAAAGTAGTTTTTTTTTAAATTTAAATCGAAAATATTATTCAAAATCAAGAAATGCCTCTACATAATCAAATACTATATTTTTCGCATCAACATTATCTATTTATAATTAACAATTATGGAAAAATGGCAAAATATTGTATGACTTATAACCAAGGCGCGGATTTCTAGGTATTATGCAATACATCAGTTTTAATAGCAGACCAAATTTAACTCGTATCTATACGAATTTCAACAAATGAAGTAACGTGAGATTTTTTTTTGTGCTTTAATGTATATTTTCAGTTTTTAAGCTTATAATTGCTTAAATGCATTTTTTGTGCATATTTCCTTATTTTTTGTGCTTATTCGCTTCTTTCTCAATTTTACAGAATATTATTTTTATTACCTAGGAATATATTTTGTTGCACATTATTGTAATGATAATTCAGTATTAATATTACTCCGTTACGTCTAGAGTGCTTGGTTATCACAAAATCATCAACAAAGCGAGCGTGCGTACGTGATATTTAGTAAACAAAGCTTGATTATTTCGGGGATTACCCTATTTTTACGTGCACAGAACGCATCTTAGGCAAGCGTGCCCCAATTCAGTGCAATTTATCTCAATCTTCAGTGCGTTGTGCTTGTGCCTTGTTTGTATTACGTGTTTATAAGTTTTCTTGTATAAAAGCCAAAAGTACAACCTTCCGTCGATGAATGGATACGTGGACATTATGAATTAAAATATGAGAACGGCAAATTAATTTGCAGTGCATATCAAACCGGTAAGTTTTATTTTATATTGCTATTGGCCTAGGTACAAGCATGTATTATGTTGTAGATTAACTGCGAGAAAATATTTAACATAACACAACATATCAAAACAACAGTTCACCTGGAAAATTTAAAAAAACACAAATCTGTACCCTGAGTACCCAGCAAACTATTTCCGAGTCATTTGCGAGTTCTTCTACACAGAATGAAAAGGAATTTTACTTTGATTTATGCAATACGATTGTATCTTCTAACATTACGTTAAAAAAACTAGATAATAGTATGTTTAAATCTTTTTTACAAAAATACGCCGGTAGACATATTCCAGCCGAATCAACGATTCGCAAAAACTATGTCGAGCAAGTATATAAACACACTATTGAGGAAATAAAAAAGATAATTGGCAACAATTACATATGGTTCTGTGTAGATGAAACTACTGTTTCATGTGGTCGGTACATCGCCCATTTAGTGATTGGAATATTAAACGAAGACTCCACCAATGCATTTTTAATTAGTTCCAAGCAGTTAGAAAAAACAAATGGCAATACCGTTGCCAAATTCATTCACGATGGATTAACACTTTTTTTGTGCCAAACCCCGTACCAAGTGATAAATTATTATTGATGCTTTCTGATGCCGCTGCATATATATTGAAGGCATATTCTAATTTAAAAGAATTTTATGAGCAATTAATGCATTGCACCTGATTGGCACATGGTTTTAATCGAGTTGCTGAAACGATTAGACTGCAATTTCCCCTGGTCAATGATTTGATAAAAACCGGGAAGAAAATTTTCCTAAAAGCTCCACTGAGGGTTGAAATGTTTAGGGAAAGAATGCCAAATGTACCTCTTCCTCCGGCACCGGTTATAACTAGATGAAGTACGTGGCTAGATGTTGGCTGCTATTATGCTGACCGTTTCGATTCATTTAAGGAGCTTGTGTTAGAGTTTCCCGAAAATGTGTCAGAGGCAATTAAAGAATGCCACAAAGTTCTTAAAGATAGGAAGGTTGTACAAAATTTAGCATTCCTAAAAACCAACTACAGTTTCGTAAGCAAAGCGATTGATAAACTCCATGCAAAGGACACAATTTTAGTAGATGCGGTTCAAATAGTTGAAGACTGCATTAGATGCAGTTTTGTCAAAAAATGAAGGTCAACAGTTTTAAAAGGAGATTTCGTGAAAGATTTGCTGATAAATAATACAATTGTTCCTAAATTTGAATATGCACCGATTACAAGTGTGGATGTGGAGAGAAGCTTTCCACACTTAAAAAATGTGCTCAGTGATAGGAGAATGGGATTTTCCGTTGAAAATTTAGAAAAACATTTAAATATTAGTTCATTTAAAAATGAGCAGTAATCATTATTTGTTATTAATTATTATTGTTATTAATAATAATCACCAAAACCTATGTTATTAAAATATTACTTTCTACCTATATCTACCTATAGTGCGTTCTTGTTAATAAAATCATGTTTGGTTTTGTTTTTCTGTATTTTCATAAAAAATAAAATATGCCTTTTCATGCTTTTTCTGCGTTTTTGTGCTTATTCAAATCTTTATGCTATTTTAACTATCTTATTTTCTAAGATGTTCATGCATTTTGTAATTTTTTATGCTTATAAATCCGCGCTTTGCTTATAACAAGTGCTCAAAATGTACTCCTTAAGCTCAAATACAAGTTTGACACTTATGAGTCATTGAGTCATACACTTGACCGTATCCGTTATTCATTGAAGTAATTGTCCACGAGTGGACATGTTATTTCAACATTGTTGCTTTAGGTGACCCCAAAGGTAAAAATCCAAATTTATTAATCCAGATTTAGATCGTTAGATCTTGGAGTTCCATCCTGTTGATACCATATTTGTTTCTGAATATGAAGTTGAGCGTCTTTTAGCATTGCATTGAGTATTACATCAAAGAAAGAAGAATATCGTCTTAAATTCCAAACAGGCAATGTTTGGTTTTTTCAACTGTAACTAGATATTAAATCATCTTTTTACTATAAGAATAATAAAACATTTGATTGACGTTTCACAGTAGTTAATACTCTTCTACTCAATAGGAGTTTATACTCTTGAGAATGGCTGAGAGACTGAAACAATTGTAGAGTTATTTTCTATATATAGTGTGAAACGTCAACCAAGTATTTTATTATTCCTATACTAATATGTTTCACCAATTGGTAACCACTCACACAACCGTTTTTTTTTTTACTACTTTAACATACATTTTGTACTTAACATGTATTCCTTATATTCCTTATATTGTATAACTTTATATATAGCATTATATTGGGAATGTAACTATTGCAGCATTATACAAAATATGACATTTTCTCTGACAAAATATTTGTCTTACGAAACTTGTTGCTATATGATCGAGAAATTTCCAATCCTTTATCACAATGGGCGCATTCATTGTTAATTTACGAGAAAACGTGGCTCCTTGGGCGCCTATTATGGCTACCCATTGTCACCCATTGCATCACTTGTGCCGCCAATGAAGCGTTAACTACATAATAAAGTTACTGCCACAATTCACTGCCGACGTTGTCTGTTGTGGTATGCCACAATCACATTGTGCAGTTTTTAACGTGCAAATTAATACGTTTCGCCGCCGGGAAGTGATTTTGCAAGAATGTAATGGTTATTAAAAGTTTTAGTGTCAATGCACTATTAATTGGAATTCATGTGTCGCTGCATCTTCATCGAGGCATCCGGGTTTGATCTCGGCGGCGGTGGTGATGGTGGCGTTGGTGGTGAGGCAGTACTGATGATCGTGGTGACAATGGTGGATAATAGTAGTGGTGGTGGTGGTCGTGGTAGTAATGGCGATCTTAAGCTAGTGGCATTCGACGAAAAATAAGAAGAAAGAGAGAATGACGTATAATACAAAAACGCATACGTACCCGCATTTTCGGACATGCACAATTAAGAGAAAATGGACATATATTAATGGAACGCATAAACTAACGTCAACTCGAATTTTAAACTACCTACATCTTCAGATAACGGGGATGCTGAGTTTGCCACCGGCATGGTAACCTTGGGGGGTGCACACGTGCAGAGAGAGATCACGTTCAGAAAAACAAGTGAAAATAGGGACGGGGGTGGTAGAATGTGGAAGGAGATAAAGTATAAATTCAGAAGCTCGGCACATACTCAGATCAGTTAGAAGTAACCACCATCGCAGAGCGTTACTCTGCTCGACGAAGTCTCAGAAGTTGAGCATTAATTTCTCAGGTAATTATACGAACGACGATTTCGAATGTACACCTTATTAACCAACTATAAAGTCAATTTCCATACTAATGTGAAACCTATCTAGTGACACTGCAGCGTCCTGGCGCTTGCAAGTGGAGCAAAATTTAATAAAGGTAGAAATGCAGGTTCCTATCGCCGAATATTGCGTAGTGGATTGGGTTTTACTGCATTTTATACCTTGTCCTGACAATATTTTCATCAAGACAGCAGAATATTATAAAATTCCATCCTATCACTCGTTGCTAACATTTGAAAATCGTGTGTTCATAAATCAAAAACATTTGGTACTCGGGTATTTTAATTAATTAAAATCATAACTAAGAATCGTCGTAGATTCAGAGGAAAAGGTATTTATGTTCATAACACCTTATTAACCAACTTTAAAGTCAATTTCCATACTAATGAGAAACCAATCTAGTGACACTGCAGCGCCGTGCCGCTTGCGAGTGGAGCAAAATTTAATAAAAGTAGAAATGCAGGTTCCTATCGCCGAATACTGCGTAGTGGATTGAGCTCAACTGCATTTTATGCCTTGTCCTGACAATATGTTCATCAAGATAGCAGAATATTGTAAAATTCCTGCCTTCACAACTACGAAACACGTAAATACCGATATAATGAATCAAGTTTATTTGCTAAAATTAAACTAGTTACCAATGCACATAACAGATTACCCTGTATAAATCGCTCAAATAATTCAATGATATTCTGGGTCAACGTAATTTCGTAAAAAAAAAATTGTTCAGCGCTCTGATATTCAAGCAATCTGAGCATTCCAAACCGAATCAATCGTATGAATTAATGTACGTATGTATGGATGTGTGTAGAAGTAGAATTGAACCCGATCAAACTAAACCGTAATCCGTTTTATTTAAATACTATTACCTCATCAAGTGCTGACGAATCATGTGGGTGAGATTAATAGTAGACATAAATGCTATTAATATCATGCGATGATGACATGCCATAACTTATCTGCACAATTTGAAGATGGGTTATTGCATGAATGCATTTATGTGATTTGTTCCTATCCACAAGGTGGCATTGAAATTCATTGGTAGACACAAATGCTAACGAATTTCTATACAGTGATGACATGTATTGAAGGTACATTAAGTCGCTAATCTCACTTTGTAATTCCAATATTGATTCTTAACGATAACCAACTTTACAAAGTAAAGTAAAACAGTTAAGGTCAGAAAATATAAATAAAGTTTCAATAATTATAAAATAAAATATTTGCAAAACTTGAATAAAGTAAGTTAAATAAATAACATCCAATTAGAATGATAAAACTGAATTTCATTTAAATGTCGTTTGCATAAAAGATAATTAAATAAATAACGTCCAATTTGAATGCTAAAACTGTATTTTATTTACCTGTCGCTTGCATAATCTTTCAAAATCAATAAATCTCATTGAATTCATATGTCTGTACATTATAACAGATACATTACCCAATAAACGAATCCAATTAAGTTGTCACGATAATGATTTTAAAAATCAAACATAACGTAAAGTACTATCACTAAATCACGAGCCAAATTAATATTACAAATTATGAGAATTTGTATAAAACCTATTTTCTTAGATTAGACATATGGAAGGGGTGTTCCTAACAACCAAAGAATCCAATTCAGAGTCTCATTTTATAAAACAATTTGAATTTATAAAGCTAGTCATTAAACGAACCCAATTAAGTTGTCACGATAATGATTTAAAAAATCAAACATAACGTAAAGTAGTACCACTAAATCACGAGCCAACTAAATATTACAAATTATGAGAATTTGTATAATACCTGTTTTCTTAGATTAGACATCTGAAAGGGGTGTTTCTAACAACCAAATAATCCAATTTAAAGTCTCATTTTAAAAAACAATTTGAATTTATAAAGCTAATCAAAGTTGTTGTAAGGCACTTTATTGAGGGTTTTGCGTCCTCAATCCTCAATGTTTACAACATTATATTTTCTTGTTAACAATCATAATACCACAACTAAATTAGGAAATTAATGTTAAATATGTTCCTTTCCACAGTAAACACGTCTTTTAATACAGAAACCCATCAACTGCAAGTTTTTTTTAATTTTCTTAACAAGTAAAGGATACATATGATAATTTAATTACAGGCAATATTCACTTTGAAGGGATGTTAATGAATACTCAAAAATTTGTCAAGCCTAAATCTATATTAATATTAAAATATAAATAATGTTTTTCTTTATTTCCCTAATATTTGTGCACTTGACGGGTTTCTGAAATAAACGATTCAATTGGCGTTTGAGTATTAGTCCTTTTCTTCCTATTATTAGTTTTAGTTTCTTACTAAACAACTTTTCAAAGAGTTTTGATATCTTTGGCAGCAGTTATATTGGCCAAAATGATTTTACGTCGTTAAGTGGTTTGCCTGGCAGAGGCAGCATTATTATTTCGGATACTATATAAATTCCAGAGACTTGTTTCAGTGAGTCGAGTGCTGCATTTATTAGGTATATCAGATTACTTATTATTTTTTATTTTGGTAATTGGTTTAGAACTTCTACTGTTATAATCCGGGTTTTTGTTTTCGGATTCATAGTTATATTTTTTTCTTTGATTTAGTTGATGAAGTTTGATTTCTTCAACTTCTCGATTTGTAATAACCTCTAACATCATTTCGGATTGTATTTCGTTAGGTTTAAACGTTTCATCCAGGTGTTTGACAAAATCCTCAGCTTTTGGTTGTAGTGAGGCTGGCCTTTTACTGATTTTTGATTGTTTTCCATACGGAGTAGTCCGTTTTCTCATCAGGGGTTAGATTTTGTATCTTGTAGTTTTAAGTTTTATATTTTGCTTTTCTCAATTTTTGATCTCACTTCTAAAGCTCACCCAGTCTGTCGTCTTGTTAGTACAGTTGGTTTATTTGTCCTCTTAATGACTGTTCCATATGAATCTGAATGAGTGATCTGAGATAAGTTTTATCGAAGTTTTATTTTATTTTAATGAAGTTAGCAGCTTTTTACGACCTTTCTTGTTATGAAGAACTGCAGTAAGTCTGGAAATTTACTTGAATCTTTCGGAAAGTACGTTGGTTTTCTCGAAGAATGTCAGGTTAATCCTCTATCTCGCATTGCTTCTTTGAGTTCCTTGCCTTTGGTATTCTTCAATCAGGAACCCCAGTGTACATGTTTCGCATAAAAATCCCTGTACACTACGATTATTTTATTCAAAAGCTGGTGAAAACTGTTACAGTCTTCTCTTTTAAAATTATGTTTTGGTGGGCAGTAGAGACTCCTATTAGTATTTTGCTTGACATATTTGATCCTTATTGGTGTTAGTTGTATTTATTCTCTTTGTAAATGGCATTCTTCAGAGTGATTTAGTGTTTCTTTTAGTGTTATTACACTTCCTCCCCTTCCTTGGTTTTCCGGGTGGTAGATATGGCACGCTTCATATCCCCGTATTCTCAGATATGATTGGGTTGTCATATGCGGCTCCGATAATAAACACATCGATGTTTCGTGTGTTTAGGAATACTTCTAGTTCTTGTTTTTTTTGTTTACAATGCCATTGACATTTCAAGTCGCGATACGAATATCTTATTGATCCATTCGATTGTTTATTTGGGGATAATATCACTTTTCTGGCTTCCAGTCGCTCTATTCTTTCACAAAATTTATTCATCGCTTTCATCATCTGTTGCATCATCTGTATCATAGACCTATACATACTCATTTTATTCTGATAGTCTATGTTGACCTTGGGTTGCTTGCAGGAACGTCATTTCACTATTGACACGATTTGCGTCAAAGGATATTGATTGGTTGGTTGTTTGTTTCAGGTTGCCCCTTTTGTTGGAGCTCTTTAGCTATCGTACATCCTCGGTAGCTGATTAGCTCAGTTTGTTCTAGTTGATCTAGTAGTCTATGTTGACCTTGAGTTGCTTGCAGGAACGTAATTTCACTATTGACACGATTTGCGTCAAAGGATATTGGTTGGTTGGTTGTTTGTTTCAGGTTGCCCCCTTTGTTGGAGCTCTTTAGCTATCATACATCCTATTTTGCTATTGACACGATTTGCGTTAAAGGATATTGGTTGGTTGGTTGATTGTTTCAGGTTGCCCCTTTTTTGGAGCTCTTGAACAAGCAAACAAACCTGCTGCACAGAAACCTGCAGCTATCTTGCATCCTCGGTAGCTGGTAGGATGTTCCTTAGCACAATTAACACATTTAGAAAATGATTCTTAGGGTTCACTGCAATCCGATATGAGATGGTTATCTGTGCACTTGACATAAGCAGGTTTCTGTGCAGCAGGTTTGTGAACTATATTATAGTAGAATTGAACAATAATAATATGTACACATTCCATACGATAACGATTAGTAAAAAAAATATCTTAATTTAGTGTACATCTCATTATTTATATTCGGTTGGATACAGTCAAAGTAACAATGAAGTCAAGTTACCCACCTTCATTGTACACGTTAAATTCAATCACGACATTACTCTTAGTTGCATAAATAAAGTGGACAGTAACGAACGGGTCTTTGGGCCTAATTGGCTCCCTTTTACTTTCCACACTGGTAATTGCAACTCGCACTCTGGTCTGTATTAATTATTAATATGTATTATGAAATAACGACTGCAGAAACTTGACATGCTTTGCATTTAAGCCGATTAACGACCATATAATTGGTTTTTAAATACAGCTCGTGATTGGGAAGATGAAAGATGTGTAACATTGTTTGGTAATTAGTCCAAATAGTAAATAAAATTGCGTAATCAAATTGCGTATAGAATAAACTTGCCTTTAAGTTTCTCTAGCTCTATTTTTGCAAGTATTTAATTTAATTATAGATCTTGTATCATGGCATGTGTTGCGATGTTATGTTTTTATCAGACAAAAGATGTTTAGAATTTATTCTTTTAGCGCGTCTTCTCCTTCTTGTGCTTCTTCTTCATCTTCTTCTTCATAATCTCTATCTCCTACTCCTTCTACTTCTACTTCTACTTCAACTTCTCCTTCGACTTTTTCTCATTGATTGTGAATTCTGCCGTGTTGCTGCCTTATGATGTGTATTCCCATAGTAATATAATATATATTCTTAGTTTATAGAACACCCAGCAGAATGTCCATAAATAAGTACCATCACTTGGTATACCTTCACTAATATAATATGCTGCAATGATTTACTCAAAAAGTTGAGTACATGAGACATTTGGAAGAACAACAAATAAAATATAATCCATATGCATAGTCGATCTAGGGCGGAGATTTTAACATTTGAATTATGTAAATTTTGTATGATATTTGGTTTTTATCAATATTTTCGAATTTATTATAGATATTAAAAAAATAATAATTAAAAATCAGAGATTGTCTTAAACTACATACATTTTGTAGGGAACTAGATTTTTAAATTGACATATGTATCACTTCATTTGTATTAATACGGAGAACGTCATGATATTTTGTATAAATAAAAAGTTGTATACTTATTTATATAGATAGTTATATGTTCTTTGTTTGGCAGTTCTTAGAATAAGTAATATTTTGTAGTAGAAAACACGGAGTGGAGTCACCAAATAATTTTCTTTGGGACCATTGTGGATACAATAATCATTTATAATGTTAACCTTAGACAATAAGATCCGGCAAATGAATATGGGTAAATAGTCCAGTCGTATTAGCCCCAAAAAGCCGTTTTGGCGGAATTAATTATATAGTTTTAAAATTTGGTACACATACTCTTGAGCACTTAATCCCTTAATATCGAAAAAGCACCCTCCAAATGGCGAACTTGTGTTATTTTTCGCAATTATCTCGTAAATGGTGCACCGCCAGAAAATTTTTATATCGGGAAGTTGATGGGAAAAAAATTTTGAAGAAAATTTATGTTACACGGTGTGCCACAAAAGCTATAGTTCGCGCGGAATAGAGGCCGGAAGTTAAATTATCCAGTAAATCCAGGCGGAAATAAATTAGGCGGAAATAAATTACGAAGTTTTGAAATTTGGTATACATACTCTTGAGTACTCTAGAATCAAATACCCGTCGAGTTTCTCCTCTTTCTATGGGGGCTTCATCCCTTAATATTTAAAACAACACCTCCCAAACGGCGAACGTGTGTAATTCTTCGCAATTATCTAGTTAACCTGAAAATTTTCATATTGGGTAAAGTGGATGGAAACAAAATTTTCAACAAAAATTATATGACACGGTTTGCCACAAAAGCTATAGTTCGCAAGGTGTGGACGCCGGAAGTAAGAGATGAATACTGGCGCGCGACGCACAATTCCTTTCTCGGGCTCTCGTTTCGTAAATAAATATAAAACGGCTAGGCATTTGTTAAAATGATTTACTTACTCTGATCCAGAATTTTTCGCTCCACAACCTAAATTATGTGCACTATTAAATAAAAATTAGTTAGCGATTCTAGAGTACTTCAGAGTAAGTATACCAAATTTCAAAACTATATAATTAATTTCCGCCAAAAGGTCTAATTTGACCGGACTAAAATGAGTTCAATGTTCTTGCAATTCTTGATCGAAGCAAATCTCTGAATCAGGAAATATGTAAACTGTTTATGTCTCTAGCAATACACGTTTTATGATCCATGCGCCCACATACATATGAAGTGACCACTAACTCTCAAGCACCAGCTCGTCCATGAAAAAGATTAGGACGTTTTATCTGCGCTGTTTACATGTAAAACTGCGTAGGGATAGGTCAAAGCGACTGTTAAGAAATTTATGTGCACTGCATTCCTCGATTCTGTGCAATAGAAATTAAATAAAAACTTTATTGTTTTGGAATTCAATATAAAAACCTGTTACTTTCTCTATGTGTACTGTACTGATAAGATATACTGGTCTTTTTATAGAGAAGTAGTGAAATTATCCTTTATTGGTACATCCGTATACTAACAAGAAAAATAAAATTCCTTTTAAAAGTAACACAAAATATCTAGATAATCAGTATAATTGAAAAATGCAATGGATAAGTAGTGCTAAAATATTAATTTTAAGCTAAGTAAATCAAAGTTATTGTACCTACATCAGTTAGAAAAAGACCAATACATATTTTTTCATTATGCAAAATAATGGTATTTTACTACAATTATTACAATCTGATCAAAGACGGATCAATGAGTAATGTTATGCCAACTTAAATTACTAAATGAAGGTTTAATGCTAAGGCTCTACTCATTAGTATCCCTTAGATTCTAATCACTTAATTACACTAATATTAGCATGTATATGCACTATGCTCTGCTTTTGCACTAACACAATATTAAACTAACTCGAATGGTTTGTTCCGCTGTAGTCTTCTGGTCAAATTCGTGTTATCGAGGAGCTGGACGGCTTCGACGTTGACGTGTTGAAGAAGTCGCTGTTCATGACTCTTGGCAAATTTGTTTATTGTCTCATTAACAGTGTTAATTTCCAAGTCTATGTGGAGGTCAGTGTTCCGGAAATACCAAGCATTGCATTGACAATACTCCCTAGTACTTCATTTTGGTATCGCTGGATTATTTCTATATTGCTCTTTTTGGCACAACCCCACAGCTGGATGCCATATGTTCATACGGGCTTAAGAATTTGTTTATACAGAAGTATTTTATTATAGATTGACAGGGTGGAATTCCGACCAAGCAGCCAATACATTTTTCGAAATTGGATGTCAAATTCTTCTTTTTTCTTCTTGACATGAGCTCTCCAGCGTAGCTTACCGTCCAATGTAATACCCCAATATTTTGCTGTATCAGTGTAGGATACCTGGATATCATTCTTATTAACAGGCGTATGTTGATTCATTCAATTTGATTCGCCATGGCTTAGTCCAGTTGTTAATTTTATTAATTGAGGTTTGCAGATTTAGTGCTGCTTCTTCGTCATCTTTGCCTATATCCAATATGGCAGTGTCGCCGGCAAAAGTGGCTATCGTATTATAATCTAATGTAGGTATATCGCTGGTGTATAATAGGTAGAGGACTGGCCCTAACACACTGCCCTGTGGCACACCTGCCTTTATATCTTTTAGTTCAGAGTAAGCATCTTCCTGCTTAATTCTAAACTCTATCTGACATGTATGATTCTAGTAATTGTATTTAAATCCCTCGTGCCACACTTTGTGAAAAGCTTGCGCTACATCATGAAAGATAGGAGAGCAAATCTTTCTTTCTTCCAATGAATTTTCAATTACGTCTGTTATTCTATGGACTTGATACAGTTGAATGAGATTCTCTGAATCCAAACTGATGTTCTGGAATTACGTTTTTCTCTTCGATAATTGGTTTTATTCTTTTAAGAAGTATTTTTTCGAACAGTTTTGAGATTACAGGTAATAACGAGATTGGTCAGTAAGCAGAAACTTCATTTGGTGGTTTTTCAGATTTAGGAATCATTATCACTTCTGCTACTTTCCATACTTAGATACATGTTTTAATCTTAAAGATGCATTAATAAGATATGCAAGTTTTACGATTGCTTTACGAAGTAGTTGTTTGAGAATTTCGCCAGTAATTAAGACCAAACCTGGAGCTTTCTTAGTGTTCATTTTTTTTTTAATTTCCATTGCAATTTCTTTAGGGGTTGACAGTCTGATTTCACCTTCTTCCTGGGTAATATTTTCTCAGTCTAGAATGGCTTCGACCTTATTCGGCTGGAAAGTTCTTTCAAGATATTCGGCAAATTAGCCTTTTGAGTATTGCTTTTTGCATATGTCCAATATGCAGTTCCAATTGGAGAATGCTGCAAGATTGGTCTCTTAAGTCTCTTAGTAGCTTTCCAAAGTGAATAATCAGTTTTACTGTTTTACTGTCAATTGATAGTCCAATTAGGTATTCATTTTGAGTCATTTTTATTTTTTTGAATCTCTCTTTTGAGTTGTGTTGCGTTATTTACTCTAGTTCTATATACTGGGGATCTAGATTGATGTCAGATTCTTCTGAGTGTTCTCTTTTCGGAAATAGGCGTTCGATTTTCTTTGGGGTAATTGTTACGTTTTGTTCGTGGGGTAATAATAGGGGTGTTATCTCATATAGCTTGTTGGATATTATCAACATTTTTTTTCGCTTCATTGTCTAGCTGGTCTTTATTTCTATTTCAGGATGACAAGTTGCTAGTGTCTTCAAGTTGAAGTTTAAAGCTTGACTGGCAGAGTTAATCTGTTAGTCAACCTAGCAGGTATTTCCTTTTGTATACTACTATCGCTTAGGATGAGGACAATCGGTGAATGGTCAGAGTTTATATTCCAAGCCTCTTCTACGTACATATAGTTTACAGACACATTTCGTGTTATAAAAAAATCAATTAAATCTAGAATTTTATTAATATCTGTACGCAAATATGTTTGCCAGTTGAAATTGTTTCGCATTTTAGATGGTTAACTGCTTGTAGCAGTTCCTTTCCTTTTGTATTTGTTAGTCTAGATCCCCATTGAATGTGTTTAGCATTAAAGTCGCCTCCAATGATAAATCTATATCCCTGTTTATTTAGGAAGTCTAAATATTGTTATTTTTTGAGAGCATGTCTAGGCGGACAGTAAACTGCAGAGACAGTGATATTGTATGTTTTTGTTTTAACATTTACAGAAGCAGCGTGAAATTCATCTGTTTTATATTCCGCCTCTTGGTTATGTTCAATTGTTTCCTTGATTATGATAGCACTACCACCTCTGGCTGTATTTCCAGGCTGTATGGTGTGATATACATACCTTATATCCTTTGAATTAGATGAATGACTCTTGTAAAATAAGTCTCGGAAATAAGACATGTAAATATTTTCTATATGTAGGATTGCTTGCAATTGTTGTTGGTGTTACAAGAGTCCATTGGCATTCCATTCCATAATCGCAATGTTGCGGTTTTTGGGACTAGCTCCTTTAGTGCTATGTTCAAGCCTGCTTACACGTTCATCCATTTTTGTTAATTTCTCCATAATTTGCTGAAGAGAGTTTTGAATGAAAGCGTTTTGATCTTGCTTTTGGGTTTCATTTTTATTATTATTATTTTCGGATTTGTTAATGACTGCTTGTCTGTATGACTTGACTCTGTACTTGTGCTGGCTACAGGCATTAAGACCAATAAATGCTTTCGATTTCTTTTGTACGGCACACATCTTTACAAACATGCTGGTAAATAAAAGACACCACATCATTTTGGTTGCAAAAAAAAGTTGGAAACTAATAACCGTTTATTGTGTGTCGCAAAGATAAAATATCATGTATTTCGGTTTTTATCATACTGTAAACCGAACATTTATTGGATATGCATTAATAATATCTAAATTAGTTCGTTGCACACGTTTGCTATTATTTTCAAACATTTGCAGTGCGCTTTATGTTCTTTGTTACTGGAGAATTTAGAACATTTCCGGGTGTTTATGCTAAAAGGTTCACGTTTCAGTAGTTTTAAATAAACGCCACCGAACGACGAACCGAAGTTACTTCAAATTATATTTATGTTGAGGCGTTGTTCCTATAAATATTTATTAAAACGCATTCGCGAACGGACAGCTGCTCCTATAAATACAGCGTTTCTAGATCGAATCTACTCAATAATACCACTGAGCGTTTCGGAACAGCTTCCTAATGGTCAAGTGGTGAAAGAGTAATCCCTCATGTTACCTATGAAAGCTAAGCAGGAAAAATATGAGTTTTTAAGATTACTGTAAATGAATATAAGTTTGATGCATCGTCGGCTATCTGGTTTAGTTCTTGCTAGTTAATTATCTATACTTATTGATGATTTCATAGCACATGTGGCCATTGACTTGGTTGTAATGCATACATTACAATTTTCATTTTTGACATTTTCTTCTCCGTGCCGGTGATATCAGTGAATCAGCAAGTTAGTTCTATTTCAGAAGTAAATATAGTATTTTCTTTCGAAATTTTATTGAAATTTTACCTATGAAGAAGGACATTATGGTCAACGGTTCTCTATTGTGAATTGAGCTGCGAAGAAGCTGGAAGAGTGCAGACGTCCAGGACCATCGCCAAGTTTAATAAAAATTAACAAATGACTTTTATTTACTCTAAGGCACTGAATCTTGTTTCTTTCTATTGTAGGTAATGACATACAATGGATTGCAATAAACCTTCATTGCAAGTATAATATTGTAATGTAGCAAATTTTGAGCAAAAATTCTGTCCCCTTTTGAAATATTTGTAAATTTTGTAAAGCTTAAGGCTGATTCATAGAGTTCTTAGGCGACGTTCAGCATCGTTTAAAGTGCGATGAAAATGCCCATAGCGACAGCACAGCCACAGCGTAGTGTTGCGTCGCGTAAGAAATCTGTGTATCAGCCTTAAATGTAGTATCGGGTTTCTGGACCATACACCAATTATGTTGGCATATTGGATTATTTTTTTCTTCAGTTGATACTTTTCAGTGGCGTGCAAGGTAATTTCAACAGGATCGAATAACATAACCAACATATATCGGGAATCAAATAAAAACAGGACTGAAGAGAATAACTCCATGACCCGTTTGGATTTTGAGTTGCAGTCCTAAAATGAGCCATTGGGATGTAAGCATCTTGTTCTGGTGTAAACATTTTGTAATAGTCTCGAAGACGATTTTTAATAATGCTATCGGCAAGCTGCTGCTATCTGTCATATTGTCAGCCAAACTGCCAACACGTCAGTGTTGACAACTGTAATTGGAAACTTTTGGAATGCTACCAACATAATTTGCATTCGGGTTTTTCCAGACACTCGGTATAATAATCCATCGATCATCTGAAATGTATGACAGCCAAACTGCCAAAACGTCAGTGTTGACAACTATAATTGGAAACTTTGGAATGCTACCAACATAATTTGCGTACGGGTTTTTCCAGACACTCAGTATTTTGCAACCTTTGACTTACTTACAATAATGTATGCGATTATTATTATATTTTCTTATTCAAGAGCACCAGGGCATCAGTCGCTATCTTTTTATCAGATTAAACAAAATATTAAATTATACCGGGTGTTAGGGAAGTCGACCGAAAAAATTCTAGGGGTGAATCAGGGAGCAAAATGATATTCGAATATTCCTTTACCATTTTTTGTTTAGATGGACATTTCTTTTTAGTAAAGCTTCGAACGTTCAATTTTGCTTTAACTTTGTTAGAGATCATATTTAAAAGTAATGCAAGTAACATGCTAGATTTCAAAAAACAATGCATTGTCGAGATTTATTTAGCAGTTCCAAAGCAATTATATGGCACAAATTTTAACAAGGATTTAGGGAAAATCTATGCATCTGGGCCAAAAGTGGCAAATGAATAATCTGCCTCATTTTGCACCCTGATTCACACCTATAATGTTTTCAGTCGACTGCCCTAACACCCTGTATATAGAAATATGTAAACCTGATAACATAGTGTATTCATTATTAAAATGTAACGATGTGGCTTAAATTGATATTAACAAATAAGTCGAGCTCTTCATCTGGATTCGAATTAGGAAGTAAGAATGAATTCGTCATTGTGGGATTCATGTCATTTTAATTACTTACATCAGATTATTAGTATTGTGTTACACATTTCTTCACCAAAAGTATTAAAAGTGTCTCCACTAACTGAAGCATCTCAACAATTCACAGAAGCTTTAACCTTTTAATCCTATAATCTTTTTTCACTCTAAGGCTGGCATTAGGCGATGTTTAATACGTTTCATCAGATAAACTTCCAACAACTCAGATTTCTCTCGACAAGTGCTCCTCAGCTGTCGAATTGGGGCGATAAACTTGCCTTATATTGCACAATCTCGTACCAATTACTTATTACGCAAGTCATGGCTGGTATGGTCGCTATAAATCAGGCGGTACTTGCAAGGAATTCATAAATACCATAAGTGAAGATTGTGAAATTTAATGCAACAGTGAAGTTTTCATGAAGAATATATTATATCCTTACGTAGGACAAATGTAGCGTTTGTTTTATTACTTAATGATGACTTATTTTTGCTGCCATGGTTAATTACATTCGTCAATAAGTGATCCATATACCCCCTAAAGGCTTGGTTTAAATTAAAAGAACAACATTTTATGGTGCATTCAAGAATATAGATATTTTTTGCATTATGATTCACATCATTGATACGAGTAGTTACATTCGTCACTGAGTGATCCATATACCCCCTAAAGGCTGGTGTAAATTAAGAAATCAAAATTTTATGGTGAATTCAAGTTCAAAGTTTAGAAACGACTTTTTTTACCAATTTTATGCTGAGATATTTTATCTCGATTTAACATATAAAGTAATAAGCTACAATAGTCTGAGTTCAACCGTATCAGTATACAATGTATAAGAACAAAATTTAACATTTAGGAAAATTGAGCACTAATGAAATCGAAAGTAATGAAGAATGAAGTTGAAACGAATAGAAAAAAACGAAAAATGCAGTCAGATTAAACCGGAGTAGGAGATGTACAATTGATTCGAAGAGAAAATTTCAGAATCAATTAAGAGCACTAAAATTCTTTAAAAGTTCAACGTCCAAGAAGCACTTTGACATTGTGTGAAAAGTTTCAGTAGGTACCCCTAGAAAATTTTATTATTTCGGAAAATTTCAGTTTAAATTCTTTGAACAGTTTATCAAGTATTTAGTCGTAAATATTACTTCCAAAATTAACTTTGTCAATTGAACAACTATCATCATACTACAATAAATATTGTAATGTTTTTGGACGTTTTCGCTTTCTTAACGCTGTTTTAACTGCAGTTCGAACTAAAATTTATTTCTGTGAAATTTCTCATATTAAGCTTCATTAATTCTATAATAAGATTACAGACGTAGAATTATTAATTAAACTATAAAATGTATTTATTTTTATATAATTTATCAAAGTGTTGTTCATTTTCCCCCAGAGTTTCAAAGGTTACAATTAAAGTTTTAATACTAAGAGAAGCTTTAGATGAATCAAACTTTTCACTCTGAAGCAATTGATGAACTCCTGAAGCGACTTCAAGAATTAGTTCAAATATAAGAACAAACACAAAATGGTACATTTTTAAATGAGCCACGCGTCTAGCCATTTTGCTGTTACATCAATGCCTTAATGGCATACATATGATTTACCATCATTCTTAATTTATCTTTTGTTCTACTATAATCGGTCATAACAGCAAATAATGCATCAATAGTTTATTTTGCAAACATATTCAATAAGGAATTAGAGTACTGTGTACAATTCCATTTAGATAGACATCATCTAGACACAATTGTTGGGACGATAATAACTTTGTAAAAATGGTTAAATTTTTGTGTTCTTTCTAAATATGTTCTTTTAACCTAATGTTGAAATTGCATTGGCCAGTCTGGGCGAAATTTCAATATTAGGTTGAAAGATCATACGTGACCATTTAGATGAAACCATGACAATTCAACATTTGCTAACCGTCTCATTAAAAATCGGCATTCTTTTGGGACAGATGTACTGCAGATTATTCATTTTGCCGAAAAAGATCTTAAGATGAACCATTTGAGTCCCTCGAAATTCAAAAGGCCAAGCGTAATCCCCAAATGTCCATTAACGACCAGACAGACCTCGTTTACTCCCCACTTACTAAAGCTGTATTATAGATACCTATAAATAGGTGTTTTATTTGTATTTTATTTTACTTCAAGTTTGATAATGATCAGGACACGATCGAAACTATAGTCGCTAATTTTAATACATAGTGTGATATAAACAAAGAAAAGTGATTGTTTTATTTAATATTTTGTATGTTTCGCATCCCACATTAAAAGAAATTTGACTTTGTGAAAATATCACGTCTAATACTTGGAATTGTCAAAACTGTCAAGTCTTGTGTCATTATGAATGGCAACGGAATACAATAAAATCCTCAGGAAAGAACATGTGATATATAATTCAGATGGAGAAAATTGAAGAGAAACCGTATACCAAATTTAAACAAGTTTTGTTCTGCTGTTTTCAAAATATTTGACTGTATCCATACTTTATAGCGACCCTGTATACAGGATAAGTAAACAGTAGGCAACCTCATTCGTAGAGCGGTTATGATTGTTTTTAGAAAAGCAAAGTTTTTAGCAAAAGTTTGATAGCTAACTATTTGCAACTAGCACGTTCTAATACAATTTAATTTACAAACTTATTTGATACACATAAAGTGACAATAAAAAAACAATATTTGTTTACTTGTATCATATGTTTACCAAGACAATCTTTAATGTTTCACAATTTGGTCAAGAGGAAAACAAATGCTGTAAAATTTATCAATAGAACAATATAGGATGCCATTTAAATAAAGTATCAATCGTCATTATCATAAAGTTTCCGAAAAAATCATAAAATTGTTGCAAATAATTGGCTATTAAACTTTTGTTAAAACTGTTTCCTTACTTTTTACTCGCCCTGAATATAATTACATGAATATATGCCGAGAAAATTAATGAATTAATGAATGCATAATTACTTGTATATTTATTACATTCAGTTTGTAAAAGATCGCCATTAGAATGACATCAGTTATCTCCTGACTAGAACGGATGTCGACTCACTGCCCTGAAAACTCAGAGCGATTTGTAATCATACAACACCATTTTACTGAATGCCGTCAGCGTCTGTCGATATAAATAAGTTCTGTCCGACGCATAATTATGACTTGGCTAGCCAATATAAGCCAGGAATAAAGTACATTTGGACAAGTCGTAAAATATTGGTATCACATTTCTGGAATAGTGTAATGTATCTAAAAACTTGGTAAACATATAAAATATTTCTAATGATGCAATTATTGGTATATACTAGTTCTAGGCATAAATGGGACAATATTTATCTCTGGGGGGTAATTAGGTAATTATCTAGTTTAGATATTTAGATTCTGATGTAAATATTGAGTTCTAAGCGATCTATTTTCTAGAATCCGGGCTAAATTGATTGCGTCCATTTCTACCTTGTATTTATTTAACAAATTTAGGCAAAATTCACAATCCTTGAATTTAGAAATTTATATCGATATTTGCATTCATAATTTGTTACCACAACTACTGGGTTAACTAAATTTGAAAATTTGCACACACAAAGGTTTCACATTCATTTAAATATCTGAATTATCATGTTTTCCATTTGATCGCATCATGTATCAAAAGCAAATTCACAGTTCTTTCGTGCACTTGGTTTAATCTTTGAATCTAGTGCCTTAATCAAATCGTAGGGTACAACAACAAGAACAAAACTATTGGTACATACAAGTTCAATTTACACAATTCCGTATCGAATATCTGGGGTCTAGTTTACATGCAGTTGTATGTACAACGTGCTACGTTCGGAATTACAAAAAAAAACCGCGACATGTGATGAAGCGTAATCTGTCCACGAGAGAACATAAAAAAACATACATGGCGAATGAATCGACCGAACGACCTTGAAAACAATGCCCTACCGAACGGACACCTTATACGTTAATTTCTTCTTTTGAGCACGTTCTCCTACAAATACGGAATTCAATCGGATAATAATTATTAATGACTTCATGCATTTCCATATTTAATTGTGTCGATCGCAATTAGAATGGATATCCCGTCGAGCATCCACAGGCGACCACTTGTACCTTCATTTATTGGGAGTAATGGATGGTAAGAGATTAATAAGCAGCAATTACTGGAGAGCAAAGATGCGAGTCAGTTGTTCAGTTAGACAAATCTAAAATGAATAATTACCCTCGTTGATTGCCTGTAAGTGGTTTGGTGTTTAAGGTATGCGACTTCTCAGCAAGTTTTTAATTACAAAATTCTTAGTTTCTGCACTAATTCAGGTGAGAATTATATTATTAAAAAGTCGTATAGGTGGAACAATGTCGTTATTTACATCTAACAAATCAATCATTGGTTTTGAGAGTTGATTGTGAATGATTTAACCTGATTTACAACGTGTTTTTTTGTTGTTTGTTTTGATTTCGCTTCATGTATTACTGGTCAGATCTGGTCAGTGAAGAATTTCCTGGAGGCAAAAATAGGGAGGGATATAAGAGGGACCATCCAAACCATGCTGGACTTCAATGCTGGACATCAAAGGTAGCGGAACCATTTATTACTTCCCAGCTTGAACCTATTCGAAGAAGAAGGAGCGGTAATGCCCCACGATGGCGATGCGCGCACTCTAACCCCCCCCCCCCCCCCCCCACAATAAAAAAAATGAGGAGAGAGAAACACTGTAGTATTTAACCCTTGCTCTTTAATTTAATACGAAATAGACATTTTTTTAAAATTAATTAATGCGATAAAAAATAAACTCTGTTCCATTTTTATTATTAAGTAAGTTGGCTCTATTAGGGTGACAGTTTTGTTAACCAATATAAACAGTCACTAGACTTGACAAAATAGGTTATATTTAAAAAAAGGAGGTTATATTTTATGACAGTAGGCAATGCTGCCATCAAATTGAGTATCTATTGAGTACAAAATTTATTAGCTATTTTAATTTTATAAAATCAAATCAGTCAAATTATAATATAAAATATAGTTGATGATTGGTTTACTTACTAATAATTAAAAAAACAGCACACTTGAATTATTGAAGCAATAATTTAATTATTTTAATATATGAATTAGGCAACATTGTTAGAAATCTGACATTTAATAAGTTTTTCACTCTCAGATCATTTTTCTTGGTGTTCATGTGTAAAACTTTATAAAATGAAACAGCCTTTTTAGTTAAAAATAAAAATGGAACAGAGTATACATGCCTAGAAGAAAAATATCTACCTACTAGGATTTTCCTGAATTTATTATATATTTAGTCTAGAGAAAAATGTTTCACTACCTAACTGCTTTTATTAGAACCATAACGTCGTTCCGAATGTATTAATTCAGTTTAACTGATATTGCCGCACTACATTTTTTTACGTGAATCCGTAATTGACAAGGTCACTTAATAAGCAAACAAACAGATAAATATTTCCACGAAACAGAAATAGCATACGATCATCTCCCACGCACCGAGCAGATCAATGCAACAATAACCCCATAAATATTGGCACGTGCCATGCCAATTTGCTGTCATCAACGTAAATTGATTCTATTAAAGCAACCTTCCCTGCAGCTCCGTTGGATGCTACTTAATTACGAAAGAAACGATGCGCTGTTTTCTGCTTCATAAACCCAAGTAACTGTAACAACACACCATAAATTGACCTAGCTAATTTAATTACTTTGTAAATCAGTCATTATTTAAAAGTTTAATTTTGTTTTTCAATAGTGGTTGCGCAAATGAAAGATTCTATACCAATTAAAATAATATAGTTCTAACAACCTTGTTTTATAAAATACAATAAACTCGTGCTAGCTGTAAGTCTGATAATGGGCGCCTTTAGCGAATACAACAGTTGAGAATCAGCACTCAACCTTGTGGTAACAGTCAACTGTTGCAAATTCGCTGAACGATTTAGAAGCAACACTGCTAAATGTTTCACTCTGGTTATAAAGGTTATGTTGTTTGTATTATGTTTGTATGTAACGCGTATTATTTGAGGTTAGATAATACCGCTGTTCACTGCCAGCGTACAAAATGTGTGGTTAGTAAATTTAACAGCAGCTGACAGTTAGCGGCTGGCAGACGGCGGACTCGTTCAGCGAACCGCTGTCAGTCAACTTTCTCAACAGTTGCGTTCGCTAAACGCGCCCATTATTATTAGTTTTAAACCAATTGTAATATTGTTGTCTTCGGTTCGATTAGGGGTTTAAAGTTCTTGCCGTTAAGTCAAATTCTAATATTTTTTGTTTGTTTTATGGCATATAGTTCATATAGAAAAATGAAACCATTTAAAAACAAACTTTATTAAATTTTATCTTCCACATAAGTATAAGTATATGGATTTGCTTTAAGCAAATTTTATCATCCACAGTAGGAATTTAGTCAATATTTAAGTTCATCCCTCTCTACTATGATTTTTCTACTAGTATTAAGCATTGCAGGCAGAAAACCGCAGACTCCTGCCACTTTCAACTTCAAATGTTTGGACGAATGAACTTTCAACTCCATTTCACTGCGATGCGCTTCAAGGATCAGTACTATCACCAGCTGAAAGCCTGTTTCAGACACTTGTCCACAATAGAGCTTCCGGACATGCATCTAATGTCCGCGCTAAAGACATATCAACCTTGGCAAGGAATAGCGTTCCAACAAAGCGGCAGAAGCCCTCGACGGATTCATACCTCACATCAGCCCACAACTGCCTAAAAAAGCATTGATTATCTCGACAGCGAAATCAACTGTATACCTTCTACGCTAGCAAACCACGAACACTAAGTTAACACGAAGGTCCTGATTAATGGCATCCCTATGGCATTAGCAATGTATCCCAAAATTCTCGGAGTAACTCTGGATATTCTCTTGAAATTCAACGTGCACATCAAGAAAGTCGCGAGCAAAATGAATACGAAAACCTTAGCCACTAGATGGAGCAAATCTAAAGAGACGTTCATCATGATTGATGGTCATTGCATGGTATAATTCTTACAACTGCCATGTTCTTGAACTGCCGTACTCAAAACTGTCAAAACGGAAAATGTATTCAACGCAAAAAAGTATTTAAATTTTCTTCATCAGTATCTTCTTCAGCATAACATAACACGTTTAATTTCATTTTTTCAGTCAAAACGTGACATCTCCTAGTTATGTTATGATGACTACCGGAGATGCATCCTCTACTTTTAAATTTGGCGATTATATTACAAATTGTTCAAATTGATGGTATTGGTCTCTCAGGATAATGCACAGAAAATACATCGCGCACAGTCCTTATACTAATGCCACATTGTTACCAGTGCACTGTATTTGTGCACTGGTTCAGATGCACTGCCCAGATTGTATCTTTTCTTGCGTTGAATTCATTTTCTGTCTACAGTTTTGACGTTTTATTAAATAGGTTATGAATTTTTCATATTTTTAAAAATAATTGAGTTACCCACACTAGTAAATTTGGTTGCATATACATTGAATGGATTGATCCTGTCGTTTTAAAACTAAACATACCCTATGTTCAGAGTTTAAAAAAACGCGCGGTATATTACACCTGCGAGTGTAATATAAATTTTTATTCAATTTTTCCCATCTGAATTCTGTTATTCATAAGTTTTCTCATTTTTTTTTAATTGTATTCTTTGCCATGTATAATGACGCAACACTTGGAATGTGTGACAATTCGAATTGACAGACGTCAAATTTTGACAAAGTACAAAATATTGATTGTAAGCCATCAAACCTTTGTCGGGGTGAAGTAATTGCTCTATTATATAGGCCTGCCAGACAGCATATGAGAATATTGACATTGCAAGGAAATATTGTATCTAATAATTTAAAATAGCGGATCAAAAGATGACATTGATTCATTCATGCCTTAAATGAGGACGATCCCGACGCAAGGCTACAATTTTGTGAAACCTTTGAAGCGGTGCAAACAGGTCATGAAAATCATAGTAATTTACTTGATCGAGTTCTTTGGAGTGTTGAGGCTAAATTTCAGTTATATGGACGAATCAATCGACACAATTGTGTTTATTATGCCAGATAAAAAGATAAAATGCACAGGTTACAATAAAAAAGATTTGAAAACGCTGGGCATTAACGTTTGGATAGGCATTTGTGACGCACCTGAAGACTACGTACATACATAAGAACGTGAAGGCAACACGGAGTATCACCTCGGAGCATCCCTTTGAAGCGGGTTGCTAGCTCTCGACGTCGGAGAGTGGGGTGGACAAAAATGGGCTCCACGTAATTTTCCCTCACCAGTTGCTCCAGAGGCATTAAAGGCACGGTCCCTTTTTGGACCGTGACACATTTGGTCTGGTGGAATAATTAGTCGCATTTTTATAGAAAAAAATATAACTGGAAACGTGAATTTAAATTTATTACGGGAAAGAGTAATGTTCGAATATATAAAATAAATGTCCGCCGGACATTATATTGCAACAAGATAGTCACCTCAATAAGCCACACAAGTACGGATTTTTTGGATGAAATGTTTCCAGAATCTTGGTTTTGCAAAAGAGGTCGAATTGAGTGTTGGTCGAGATCTTGCGATCGAACTTCTGCAGACGTTTCTATGTGGGGATATTGTAAGCGTTTAGTTTATATACAGGGTGGGCCACCTATCCTCGCTCGGACCATTGCTGCTAAACTAATGAAAATTGAGGGAAAGTCAGATCGGAAATTATTGGACACTAGATGTTTTACTCTAAATTATTTTAGAGTGTACCATAAATCCGGGACACACATTTGGTCTCAGTTTTAAATGGAAATCTCTGTACATTCTTTCATTTTTGGAATCCGCTTCATGTGGGCTTCACAAATCATTTTTATTTTAAGAGATCAGATGCAACGTTGCTAAGTTATTCACATTTTGATCAAATTTAACTAAGAATCTTCGAAAAAATTCAACACAACCATATTATTAGAGCTCAATGAAAGAATCTGGTTATGCAAGTACCCAAGCGATGTGCCAAAACACATACACTATTTGGAGTCACTTTGAATTCACAGGGTGTTCTGAAACAATAATACAATTTTGCTATTTTCAAATATCAAAAACTTATTGAGATTGATCGTTATTTACCTATTAAAATGATTATTAGATTATAGCCCTTACACTACCATTGCTGAGTAGTTCATTAGATGAGCACTCAGAATATGATGCTGTATACAGGGTGTTCCATTTGAAAAAATGAGTTGTAGCCATCTTAAAATAGCAAAATTGTATTGTTGTTTCAGAACACCCTGTGTATTCTACCTAACTCAAAATATTGTGTATGATTTGGCTCATTGCTTTGGTACTTGCATAAGCAGATTCTTTCATTGATCTCTTATAATAAGGTTTTCTTGAATTTTTTCCACGTCCATGATTTTTCGTTAAATTTGATTAATATGTGAATAACTTGGCAACGTTGCATATAATCCCAAAAAAATAAAATGACTTGTGAGCCCACATAAATCCGATTCCAAAAATGAAAGAATATACAGGGTGATTCAAAAAAGATAACCAAATTCTATGTCCTGTATTTATGGTACACTCTGTACACTCGAAAATAATTTAAAAAAGTAGCACATCAAGTGTCCAATAACTTCCAATCAGATTTTGTCCTCTATTTTCATTAGTCTAGCAGCAATGGTTCGAGCGAGGATAGGTGGGCCACCCTGTATGTGGTCCTAAAAGTGATATTTCGACGTTAAAAGTATATATTAAAGAAGTAGTTCGTACCATCAATACCCCTTATTTGTGCTAAAAAAATTGTAGACAGTTTGAACGATTTCAGTAAAATGAATGCTTATTAATATGAATAAATGTAACAGTACCTTTATTCATATTAATAAGCATTCATTTTATTGAAATCATTCAATCTGTCCACAATTTTTGCAACGACAAAACATTGTCATATCAAAAATAAAAAAAAAAAATTCAAAAATATTTTATCGTAACAGTTCCATCTGTTGGCAGTAATTGGAAAAGTTGACACCACTTTCTTGAGCGCATTGTAGATAATAGATATTATTTAGCATAACTATATCTTTGTTTTAGTATTATGAACATTGGATGAAATGGGACTGTTGGAAGTGGACCGTGAATTATTATCAGCTGTAATTGAATGATGTGTTAATAAAATAATAATTTGTTAGTCGCTCCATGGGAGATACATAGTTATTTTCTTGTGGTCGTTATTTTTAATTATGATCGGAATCGAGCGGTGACTAATGTGGTATTCCTTCCATGGCCAGGTATTCATTTCTAATGCGTAAGGTAATAACGGTGATTTATGATAATGGTAACGTTCGTTTTATAACATGTAACATAACAATTACATGCCATATATATCATTGGGATGTTGCTCAATATTAGAATTATTTGGCAGTGAACCACTTCTGGTGGTACTTCTGTTTTTTTCACTTTACAGTGTTAGTTACCACTTGGGGAATAAATTTATACCACCTTAATAATATCACCATAAATTGAATATTTAGATCATAATGCAAAAAGAAATTGTAAATTTTAGTTCGTTGTTTGTAAACAATGTGTATCTTATGCAATATTGAAAGTACTCGGGCTTCCAAAACAAAGCAGATCGTCTATTTTTCTTGGCAGTTAAACTACTCCTTTGAAACAGTAATAACCGAGGAAATGTTATACAGAGGAACTACATTTTATGTGAAAATAATATCAAGGACATAAGACAATGTTCGAATAAAATTGCATAAATATTTGTTATGCTTATTGTTTTATATTGTTTTATAGAACTCTCAAAATATTTAGCTGAATCTATAGAGCGGCTATTAATAGTGCGGTCAGTATTATGTCTATGGCCAATAGATGGTGAAAATAAACCATAGTCCATCTCCCAACCTTTTTGATTAATCTTGATTAATATAATTTTATTTTAAATGCAATTTAAAAACATTTAATTTTGAAACTTTTGTTACATTGCTAAGTAGGCCATGGCTAATAATACGTTCATATATTCAGCTTGAAAAATTAAATATAGACTGTAGACTACTTCAATGGATATAAAACAACAACAATAATTATGCTAATATAGGAATTCATATTTACGTAATTCATAACCTGGTATCTAGTACAATAATCTTTGACAGCTGAACTGAATCTTCGAGAATCGTGTAATTGTTGTAGACCACTAATATTTCACCATCTTATGTTTTTAATGCTGACATTTACTACTCAGTAGAACTGAAAAATTGTAATAATTTTGCAAACTAATTTTGACTCAGTATTCTCTATAATAATTTTCTGCATATATGTTTCGGATTGTGTTAAACTTTCTGCATAACTCAAATTTAAACAGTATTAATAAACAAACGACACAATAATTTTCCACTTCCGTCAAAGACGAAGGATGAATATGGTAAGACAAGAAATTGCACCTAAAAAAACGCAAATTCAAATATGTAAAATTATAAAGGGGGTGCCGTTTAAAAAAAACGAGGATGAAGGCTGCTCTGCACAAATGGTACACCCTATATAGGGCAAAATAATTTAACAAACTGCACTTTGGTCTCTCGATTGCGGTGCCATTTGGTTTATGCCGACATCATTAATGGTGAAGATGCAATCGAACTTTCCTATATCAATGACTCACCCTGTAGATATAAATCCTATAATAATGTATTATCCTTAATAAAATAAAACACAGAGCTCAACGTCAAATCTGTGTTGCATATTATTTAATTGTTCTTGTAGATACTTCCACATTCAGCTAAAAAATAACGACGTTTTAGCTTATCTGCGATCAGTAAAATGTGAAGTATAATACCACCAATAAATCTTGCCCAGATCGCAACAAAAATCTCCTGAACTGCTTAAAGACCACCTATAAGACACAAAAATTATAAGTGAATAAAACTCCTTAATCCTACAATTTGGTAGCCACTCTTTGACCTCCGTAAGTTAAGCAGATTAAGTTGATGTTTCGCGTCGTTCTTATGGCTCTTTGAATGTTGAGAGCCCAAAACTTCTCAGCTCACATTCGAGGCGACACGACATACCATACACACATTTGATCCGGAATAAATTGCGTGGGCCATCGCCCACACACCCATTGAATCACGAAAATAGAATATAAAAGATAATGAACGTGCAAATTGAGTAACCTAGTAAGTGGCTTATTACCATACAAACCTACTTAAAAGCCGAATAGAATCAGTGCAGTCTATTTTCTGGAATTTATAAATTACAATTTAAAAATGAAACAATTTACTTAGATATGATAGATATTAATAGAATAATTTCATTTGTTTAGAATATAAAAAATTATTATTTATTTTTATGTAAGCGCCCTAATTAATTTGATTAATGTAACTGGATCAAATGTAACCCAGATTGTAACTTATTGGCACTATTATTACTATACTTTAGAACCAAATTTCAATATGTTTCTACAATATCAAAATTATAATTGCAAAATAATAATTGTCCCAATAAACTGGATTGCAACTATACAAATAGAAACCTCTATTATAAGATTAAACAGAAATAAATTGAATAAGTTTTCTGCACTGTGTCTTGAGAATGGCTGATAAACATTTATTAAAAGTGCCCCATAACTTAGTTTGATATAATTGAATAATTGCTATCGTAATAATTTACATTATATAGAGGAAGACAGTCAAAAAAATCTTCAAAAGAAAGCTACAAAGCTAATGTGGGACATTGGCAATATTGGGTTTCTCGTTTAGAAAATTGGTGTCTAAATGGGAACAGCTGTTTCAACAAGATGGTATATAACGTGGGATGAAATAGGATGGCATTAGATCAGCATGAAAAATGTTTGTTTATTCCAGTTTCTGAAAGTAGGCTATGTATTTCAGTCATAATAACAAAACAAACAAAAAATGGATCTCAAAATAAATCTTTTTAAACGTGGAATATCAGAAAATATTGAAATCAAGGCGAAGGTTGATATAATATCCGGAAATAAAATTATTATTATTAAAGCAGTAATAGACTATCCTTAAATAAATAAAAAATAATAATGCTCCTTGTAATATTTGATCATTGCTAAAATTAATTATAGACTTCATAATCAGTTGTTGACCAAATTTGTAATGATAGATTACAGTTAATACAAATTGCTGTGCTTGAAATTATGTTATGAATTATTAATGATAAGGACCATGCAATTAAAACTAAATATTGATAAAAATAGAGGGCAGTATTACATGTATATACATGCTTTGGAAAATGTGTCGGGACACCTAATGTCTGCAAAACTTTACTCTAAACATAAATGTTTGTAAGGTTGTTAAATTATTATTTGGTACTTATATATTGGTACTTGTATAATTGGTGGTATAATTTAGTCAATTAATTTAAGTGTGAAGTTTACTGGTAAATAATTATTTTTATTTTATTTTATTATTTATTAATTTTATTTCGCCTGACTAGTTTCGGTTTTTAAAAAAATACCATCATCAGAGGCATGATATGTATTTTAATTGATATTTGAAAATATCCAAATTCAAAGTAATATTCATCGTAAAAATAAGATCAGGATATATAACTATTAAAATACATATCATGTCTGTGATGATGGTTTAAAAAAAAAAGAAACTAGTCTGGCGAAATATAATTAATAAATAATAAAATAAAATTAAAATAATATATTAACAGTAAACTTCACGCTGAAATTAAATAACTAAATTATACCACCAATCATACCAAATAACAATATAACAATCTGAAATACATAACTGATATTTTATGGATAAAACCTTAAACTTAATAAAAGCTTGTACTTTTTTTCCTACATACAATGATGAACTTTGATTTCCAATATCTATCCGATTTTTGATCTTCCGAAGTTTTTTCACCCTATATAGATACTATTTCAACAATTACAATCATATAGGATTATATCGTTTAGTAGTGTGCGACATGTGTTTTTTTTAAATATTCAAAAAAATTAAAATATAAACTTCAAACTTCGAAGGTGGGCTTTTTGGACTCCCAGGAGTCAATTGTATGCTTTTTGAACTCCCAGGAGTTAATTGTATACAATTTTTAATCAAAGGGGAACCAATTTAGTAAGCAAATTATCATCAATTTTTTAATTCTCCCGTCGTAGGAAAGGTAACTTCAAATATATGATTGCAAAATACATATCAAATATTTTTTTTTACATGCTCCCTCAAATAGCTATTTTAGAAAAGCAATTTTTAAGAAAAAGCAACGATTTGTCCGAAAAAAACTTCATTTTAGGTACTTGTAACAAAAATAACGATTTACTTTCAACATATAAGTATAAAAAACCGTTTTCAAGTTTCAACGGAAATATAGGATAAAAGATCCCCGAGTCCATTAGGATCATTTTTTAGATTTTGGAACAAAATCTTGATTCAAAAATGTTTAGCAAAACAACAACCGAAAGTTGGTGTTTACTCTTATAATATTTTTGGTTTTTTTCAATAACATAGAAAATATAATTCAAAAATATTTTAATAAAATTTAAAGACTTATTAAATTTAAACTACATATGTCTTGTGGGAAACAAAATGTCATAACACTCTTGGTTTGTAGATACAAATACATTGAAGTTTATTTTCTATCATTTTAATAATATTAATATTGAGAAATTAAGAAAGGCATGAGGTTTCGAATAAAATGTCCGGGCATTCGTAGATTATATTTAAATGCTGATAAGATTATTCAGTTTTGGTTAAATGATCTACATTTAATTTAAAATAACCATCTTTTTTGACATTTAGTATAGAAGAAAAATACGATTGGAAAGGTTAAGAAATTATGAAAACCGGAATATATTGGCATAAATATGTCTTTGGTACTCCCCCGCAAAAATACTGGCGCTGCACTGAACAGAAATTTTAAACGATCTTTATGTAATATATAAATTTGCAGTGGACAGATACTTACTGAAGCATTTTAGATTTTATGGCAACAGGTTATGAGAATCCCGTAGGATCGAAATTAGCAATTTCGTAAAACTTTGCATTCGCATTTGTGTCTCAAAATAATTGCTCCTGCAATCTGCTTTGTAGTTAATTATATTTTTCATGCATGTACCAATGTTATTTATAAAAATAGCATGTGCTTGTAAATAGATGATTCATAATTGTTCTGGTTTGATAACAGCTGAGAAGTATGCCCCTGAGGTATTTTTGGAATTGCAGTGGGTTTTGAGGCGTTGGCCGTCGAAACTTTGGGTCTATTTCTAGATTTTATTTTTGTACATCATGTAAAAGTGTGCTACGTAACTATATTTAAAATGTGTTAAATAAAGAGTATCATGTACTGCATATATTACTATTTACATATTCCAGTTATGTATTTTGATATCAAATATTTGAAGTTACCTTTCCTATGACAGGAGAATTAAAAAATTGATGATAATTTGCTGACTAAATTGGTTCCCCTTTAATTAAAAATTGACGTATTTCAGCAATTTATGCATAAACAAGTGGTTGATAAAAATGTACCTACTTGTAAAGGTACCAAGTAAGGCTGCAGTCTTTCAAAATTTACCAGATGCAGCCTTGTATATGTCTGCAAAGAACTTCAGCTATAAGCTATACATTGCTAGCAGATACAGGAGTTGATATAACTACCGTAAAGTGTCATGGCGGCTGGTGTTCGACAACAGTCGAAAGAGAAGAAGTTCTCAGAAACGCAGAAAGTTACATTGAAGATTTAATTGAAAATTAGACAACCGTTGTTAAGTACTACAAGGTTCTTCCAGTATGAAAATCATTTTATCTTCAAAACATTTTCTCCAATTTTCCTGCGTTAGGTTATGGGTCATTTCATGTCATGTGAACCAGTTTTGAAAAAAAGACTATCTCCAATTTTGATGAAAATTAATATGGATGTATATGTACACTTGATTAAAAAAAAAATGTACAAAAACAGTTTCGTGTATTTGTATTTTCTCAACATGTTATTGTATAAATGTGGTTTTTCATAACCCCCATTTCTTTTAAATTTGACAATGTTTCAAAGTTGACATGAGTTCAAAACTTTTAAAAGTTAAGTATTAAAATGCCTCTTCTAGATGAGGAAACCAAATCTATAAATGATTCAGGAACGATGTTTTGAGGCACACTATCGCCTCACCAGTTCACCAAATACAAATAAAAAATATTATAAGAGTAAACACCAACTTTCGATTGTTGTTTTGCTAAACATTTTTGAATCAAGGTTTTGTTCTGAAATCTAAAAAAATGATCCAAATGCGAAAAAAAAATCGTTGAAGTCAGTTGTTTAATTGTAACTAATGATACTGACACTTACGTGACTTCTAATATCAAGGTTGTTCAAGCAACCGAAAATTTCTTGTGTACTTTTTTTTTAAATCAACTGTATATTTGACAGGAACTTCTGAAAATTATTAGCTCCTGATATCAAATATCTGAGGCACTGCAGCCTTTCCCGTGGATGTCACACAAAACTCAAAGAGTCTGCTGCAATGATTATGCAAAGTTTCGTATGTTCCCACTGCTTATCTAGATTAGCTATGGCTAAAAATAATTATTTATATTTATAATAATAATTAATTATAATAATTATAATTAATCATAGCTAAAATTCGACACCTTAAATCAATTTTGCTGAAATAATATACTATTGATTAATGACAAGTGTCACGTTTTTATGAGGCTAAATAGCAACGTTCCGTGAATGACAAGTGTTCACGTGTAACAATTTAAATCACAACCGGAACGGACAGTGGAAGTTTATACGTAGTGTACATGCAAATATACATAATCACTTGACCCATGCATAGTAATGGATGTGTGGCAACGGAAACGAAGAATGTACTAAATGAGAGTGAGGTATTTAAGTACATCAATGATAAGCCGTAGTATGGATATGTTGGCGACTGAAAGTCAGAATAGTTAGAATGTAAAATATAAAATATAATGCATATCTATAATAATATAGAATTTTTGTATTTTGGAAGACATTGTACAAAATAAAAATGCATGTTTTACTGTTGGTTACAAGTAATTATTTAAATTTGAAATTCTGCAGTTCTGCATCTCTAGTTCTTGCGGATCGCTTTTATTATTACTTTTGTGGGTCTGCTGGGTCCTTTTTTAACTATTAATCTGTATAAATATGACTGTATCTATGCATTTATACATGTATACATGGATCTGTAGTTGTAATCAGTCATAAAAGAAAAAAAAAGAAAAATATATATATTTTTTTAAATTGATAGGTTTAGTAAAATTTATAACACTGACAATTTTGTAGCTAGTCAGTATAGGTAAAACGTATTGTATCCTTTGTAAAACGTACGAGTAAATGTGCTTTAAGCACAGACGACCGATGAGAAATTAGTCTCACTATTCCCGTTTTCTATTTTTATATCCAGGCCGATATTTCATTACACCAGAGATCGAACTATTTTCACTGTTCGATTATTTTTCTTGGCACGGATTTCTCTTTAGCAGAACGATTTGCAACTTCTTTCATCTTAGCATTTACGGCATCGAGGGCAGAAAACCATAATTTATACATGTTTGTCTTCTAGTGCCTCTATTTAATTGTTGATATATTTTAGCATTTACGGCATCGAGGGCGGAAAACCATAATTTATTCATGTTTGTATTCTAGTGACTCTATTTAATTGTTGCTATATTTTAGCATATAAGGCATCGAGGACAGAAAACCATAATTTATACATGTTTGTCTTCTAGTGACTCTATTTAATTGTTGCTATATTTTAGCCTGTGCGGCATAGGGGGCATAAAACCATAATTTATACATGTTTGTGTTCTACTGACTCTATTTAATTGTTGCTATATTTTTTAGTATTTCTTCAAAGCAAGTCAAAATATAAAATTCCTTCTTAGGTCAAATTTTCATTGTGGTATATGAATTCCAAGCCGTCGATTTGTAAAATCTCCGTGTTTTTGTCACAAAGGCGAAAACGTGCATTTAACGCTTATCTCAAGTTATAAACTTATTTAATAGATATTGTTGCTATAATGTGCCGAGCTATAATGTATTAAGTTATGAAAGAACATGGAAATAATATATCTAAGCTTCTCTGTAATATCACGTCTTAGACGTTCAGGGAAGAAAATAGCATGACATAAGCCCATCTGAAGAACACAATAGAGGTAGTTTCGATTTGCGGAATTTACCGGAAGAAGGAGTAACTGCACTCAACTTCAGAATTTTTAATGGGAATATTATGTGTGTGGCATTGTTGGATAGGAATTTTAAAAAGAAAGAACTCTTGTTAGAACATTTTTTTTTTAGATGATATGCCTAATGAAATAAAAATTGATGTTTCAGACAACCAGTCCCGGCCATTTTCTCGAAATATCATAGAGGTTCAGGAAAAAATAGCAAGATATAAGCCTACGTGAAGAATTTAATGGTGGTAGTTTCGATTCTGAAATTACTGGAAGTAGGCGTAACTGCACTCAGCTTTCAAGAATTTTTGTATAATTTTTCTCCGATTATTGTCAAATTTACTATTTTAAGGTGTTCAAAGTCCAATCTTTTAGTTGCCACATTCTTGGGGCGTTCATCGGTCATTGTAGATCTGGTATAATTTTTTACTATTTTACTATTTCCATCACGGGGAACGATTTATAAACCTATCTGTGTACAATCATGGGAGAAACAAAAATGGGACAAAGGTACCTGGGTATTTTTCCAAACAATTGCTGCCCCTGGATTTTGCACCCTGGGCTATAGCGCTTATAGCCCCTCCTCCCCCCGCACCCCCTTGGTCCACCACTGCACACAATGTAAAAAATGTTTAGAAAAAAAAAACAATTTTAAGTTACTATTGTTAAAGTTTCATTGAACGCCAACACAATTAGAAATAGTTCAGCGGTAAAAAATAAGTAATTGTGTCAGAATTATCTGTCAACATAAGTTAAGTAATTAAGTAATTTAAGTAAATTAAGTAATATAAGTTAAGCAATTCTACAGGTGCAGCACCAGTAGATATCAGTATTACTTATTATTAAACTATTTGCAGTTTAGTTAATGTTAGCGTTTATGGCATAAGAAATTGTACAAATAAGGACCAGCATAGTTTTGCTTAACATTCTGAACAAGCAATTTCTCTTGTATGCCTTGTTTAATATTCCAAATGGTGTCAGGTCGAGAGGATCTGGTTGCGCCACATATCCTAATTTCTCCGCATAAAGAAAGTACCGAGGGGCAGCAATTGAGAATATTGTGTACTGATAAATTCGATAAACGATGTGTAAAAGTGTTAACGTTAGAATAACTAAGGATTAAGTTTGCATTAAGTTGTAACCGGAAGTGGCATATATGAATTGTTTCTAGAATAAGATTGGTGCCTGTTAACATTTTAATTAAGGTTAAATATACGAAGTTGAAATTATATGGAATAAATACATACTTTTCGTTGGACACAAAATTTCATAATACCTACTTTAATCAATTTATTTGCGGAATTCTATATTATGATACAAATGCATAAGATAGCTTTTCAAGCACCCTTGCCGTGTATAAAAGCACGACGTGAAGCGGAGTGCTTGAAAAGCCCGTATGCACGGATATCTAATTGGAGGATTTGGAAATTGATTAGTCTCATTAATACTACGAGGTCCAGATATAGCCTTTTCTCGAATAAATAATATTACATTATTTTTAATTATACCTACACTACAATATAGAAATAAAGAGAAAAGTAAGAAACATTTAGATTCATTTTATTAGGTTTGTTCGTGTGGATTTTATTTTTAATCTTGGAGGATTGACATTCGTTGCATACATCTCATTATATACAGCAACGAGCAGCATTACTAATAGAATTACTACATGTATTGAGGTTGGCTGTGGAATTTTTGAACCAACAAAGTAAATTTGTTTAATTTAAATTGATATTATTAAAACTCAACAATGTTATTTCTCGTACTTATAATAAATCTTATAATGACCCTATCTCAGTATCTATTAACGATGGGATAGGTGCTCATATGACATTTTTTACTTAGACCCTATCTCAGTATCTATTAACGATGGGACTCGTTAATAGACTGTGGATCTATTAACAAACAGAGGTGATAAAAACGTTAAAACATTGCAAAGGATTGAATATTTGTAGAAATTTAAAAATTACGTACCTTAAATGTTCTAGTTTATATGGATTGTCTAAAATAAACAACGTGAATGTACCTATTTGGTCGGTTGTTTCTCATATAAATGCAGCCACATATAAGTTATGTAAGTGGTTGAATACACAAGTACCTTTGTTGTTGTAATTTAATTGAATGACACCACTAATAAATTTCAAACACAGGTGATAAAAACGTTAAAAGATTGCAAAGGATTGAATATTTGTAGAAATTTAAAAATCATGAGCACTAAATATTGTAGTTTGTATGGATTGTCTAAAATACACAACGTGAATGTACCTATTTGGCCGGTTGTTTCTTATATAAATGCACTCACATATAAATTATCTAAGGGGTTGAACACACAATTACCTTTGTTGTTGCAATTTAATTCTGAATTCGCGGTTAAAAATTCCGTTGAATTGGTAAATAAAATTTAAAAAAACTAGACCTACAAAAAAATTGTAAATTTATCTCGTTTGATACATGCAGTCTTTTATTTCTTGCCTGTACAAGAACTGAAAATAATTTTGAATAAATTAATTTATAACAGTGAATTAGGTTTAAGTAACAAACTGAGTTGAAAAATCTTTTAAATCTGTGCCTAAATCAAAATTATTTTAACTTTAATAATGAGTTTTACATACAAAAAGACGGTCTACCTGTGGGATCGCCGTTATCTTCCCTTTTGGCTGAAATTTACACGGCACATTTTGAAAACGTGATCTTTGAAAACTAACAATTCAAGAAATATATTAAATTTTGGCCTCGTTATGTAGACGATACTTTTGTGATTTGGACAGGTACAGATAGACAACTTGATCACTTTTTTTTTTAAATTTTATTAATTCGATCAACAACAACATCAAGTTTACGATAGAAAAATAAATTGATTAGACAATAAATTTCTTAGACTTATCAATATTAAGGATTAATAATAAGATAGCATTTAATATTTATAGAAAACCTACTTAGTCGAGTCATATTAGTCTCAACAAGCCGGTTTGGCGGAAATTAATTATAATTTATTTCCGCCAAAAAGTCTAATTTTACTGGACTAACTTGCTCTGACGTGATACCTGCAAATTCAAACCAATCTTGGAATATTAAATTGTCTTCCTTTTATAGCGTTATACATAGATTGTTAAATATTCCGTTCAGTCAAGGAAATTATGAACAATATGTTAAAACTATAAAATGAATTGCAATAAATAATGGGAAAAAAGTGCAGCTAGTAGATAAGATCATTTGCAAATTACTAAAACGAAAATTGAACGAATTATTGTATAGCGTACATAAAGCCTCTAATAATAATTGGTTCTTTATTAATCATGTGGAGGACTTAAGCATTAAGATTAGTAATAGGTTACGCAAAGTAGGTTTAAAATGTATAATAGTAAATAAGTCTAATTTAAATATGTTATTAACTAATAATAAAAACAATGTGGGTCGCCTTAAAAAAAGTGGAGTTTATAAACTTAAGTGCGCTGACTGTAACGATTTCTATGTCGGTCAAACGGGGAGAAATTTGAATACGAGACTCTAAGAACACAGGAAAGTGGAATTGCAAAATAGAGAGGATACAGGATTATCGCAACCTTGTATAAGAAACACACATTTCTTCAGAGAAAACCATCTGGAAATTCTACATGCAGGACACAAAGGAAGACGTCTGGACCGAATGGAGATCTTGGACATCCGTAAGTGGATCAACAATGGAGACAACATCGAGAATAAACAGACTTTATTAAAAAATAGCCCGCTGCTAATAGGTATCGCCTCGCCCAAGCTTGTCTCTCAATTTGTCTATGGTTAATAGTTAATATTAAGAGGGAATATTAAGATTAATTTTAAGAGGAAACCACAGATTACTGGGATAAAAAAAAGACGATTTAACAAAACTTATCTATATACAAATGCGTTTGGTTTAGCCAGTATTTAGCTTCAAAGTTAATTTACAAAACACAAAATTTGCTTATAAAAAGAGAAAATTGATTTGGATGTTGTTTGGTATGACACTTTATACGGGTATAACTCATATTTTTACATAATATTGTTATTATCAGTAGACCGGTTGTGTTTAAAACAAGTGAGGCACTACATTAATACATTCATATTTTTTAATGACAAAACAAATAATAATTTAAAAAAATCAAATCTTACGCAGGCATTCATTATTAAGTTTTTTTATATCTTTATAATTTTTTATGTCTGTTACAGTTTCGGCACAAAAAAAATATATGAGTGACTGCCCTACACCCATTTGCTTTAACCGTTCAGAAGTTGTTCACGTTTTTCTAAAAATTAATGCGTTTGCAGGCACTTATTAAAAAAATGCAGGGCACTTGGTTTTTGGGATATCAAGTTGGGGCTTTGCCTGAGCCTAAACAACGGACTGAGGTATCTTCTGGTAGCAAGACTGCCTATCTGCATTGTGGCATCACCTTGCTGTGACACATTAATTTTGATAAACGTTGAAGTGCCATAACTTGATTTTTTTAAATGGCACACCCTATATTTCAATACTTAGTCCTATGAAGGGTCTCAGTTTACATTTTTTTGTCCCTTATATTTTTTCTTAAAAGTTGATAGTTGAGAGATAATTCTGATTTTCCTAAAAATGTTCACAGATCTCATCGATATAAACTTAGCGTGCCATGAAAATCGCCTAATTCTGTCATGCCAACCTCAAAGTGGCATTTATTGTAAGACACGTTTTATTTTTCTTAGCGTATTTTCTTAATGATTTTTTTCATAATGAAATGGTGGATATGGTTTATGTACACGGTGACAGCGTAAACCATTACTGGTGACCAGAATCTATTGAGGTATAACAAATCAATAGCAAAAACATTTGTATTAAACTATAACATTACAACAAAACAAAAAAAAACATTTAACTTTACAATAATTATGTATGTGTGCAATAATAATTGCATGTTAAGTTTATATCAATGAGATCTGGGTTCATTTTTCAGAAAATACAAATTATTTCTCAAACTATGAAGTTTTAAGAAAAAAATATAACGGGCAAAACAGATGTAAAATGAGATGCTGAATAGGACTAAGTAATGAAATATAGGGTGTGCCATTTAAAAAAATCAAGTTATGGCCCTTCAACGTTTACCAAAATTAATGTCCCACAGCAAGGTGATGCTACAATGCAAATCGCCGATCTTGCCACCACAAGATACCCCAGACAGTTGTTTAAGTTCTGGCAAAGTCCCAACCCGATATCTTAGAAAACAAGTGCCCTGCGATTTTTTAAATAAGTGCTTGGAAATGCATTAAATTTTAGAAAAACATAAACAACTTCTGAACGGTTAAAGCGAATTGCAAAAACTGAACGAATTTATAAAGCCCAAAGAAAGGCAAATTGAAATATGTAAATTTATACAGCGGGTGCCATTTAAATAAATTAGGACCAACGCTGCCCTGCAAAAATGGAACACCCTGTATATGGTAAAATAATTTTACAAGCTACACTTTGGCCTCTAGTTTGCAGTGCCGTTTGGTTCATTTCGATATCATTAGCGGTGTAGGTGTAATCGAGCCTGCCCATCCTGTTGACTCACCCTGTATAGGACACGCAGTATAGCATATTAAATGCGTTTCGAGAAAAACTGTGTATTTATAGAGGTTGTTTTACTATTTAGACTGGAACTTCAACCGTCATTAGAAGACCTCATTTAAAGAACAAAACTGTAATATGTACATATACTTGTATAAATGTAGGTCATATAACATTTCGTTTTAGAGATGGAAGTATTGGATTTCTTGGTATGATAGGATGCGTGGTATAGTTTATGACTTTGGTGTGAAAGCTTTGTATTTCAAAGTGAAGTTTACGGAGTAAACAAATAGGAAATGAAAATGATCATCTAATATTTACAGTGGCATATTATACATGTATGGGAGTATACATGAATCTTAAAAAAAAAAACAACATCTGTAACGTAGATTAGTGGATTTTTTTTAATACAATTTAAACTTAATATTATTTTAATTAATATTAAATCCATCTAAAAAATTATAAGTTCTGCGACCCATATTTATAGAAATAATGCGAATTCTAATCATTTTCATGTAATAATATATGTATTACATATCTGTGAGGGAAGAACCAGGTAACGATGATAAACTTAGAGATCGCAACCATGTGGTGTCCCAGAAACGTATGAACATGAATTCGAATTCGACCTCATAAGCGGCTGATGTCGGTTTCGAGTTCTACGAAACACGCAAATTCGATTCATTGCTACAACAAACCCAGCCCAATTACGAAACCAGGCGTTTCGCAACCACGCCAGGCCGGCCGGTTCTCAGGTTATGCAACAGTCTACCAATAATTTTTTCGTACCGCAAAACTAAAAAATCGTCAAGGACGCGATAAAGGCTGTTTTCTTATCAGTTGTCACATGGTTGACAATTGTGATGCGCGCATTGCGTTCTGCGAGCCTTCATTGTGATTGTAAATTGTGCCCATCAAAGCTGTGTTTCATCGAACATATGGCTCCATACCGTTGTTTCCGATATATCGGTAACCGACTTATATAGAACGTCAGAGACGCGCGCGTTTTAGCGCCGTTCGGGTTTAAAAATAAGTATGACTGAGCGCAATCGGCGTCCGTGGCGTCGCGAATTCCTTGTTTGATGCGAAAATTTTTGCGAGTTAGCGATGTAGTGGAGGTTCACGTACGTGCAAAAGGGCGATGACTAGTCTCGTTTTTCCGCTCTGCACCGCGATGGTGCTGATGGTCGTCGTTTTCGACATGGGCGAGGGAGCAGTGACTATGGTGGAGTTATCGTTTCCGGCGCATCCGCCATCCACGTCGGTCGTTTCGCTCTTCGTTTCCATGATGCGCACAAAAAATCCGCAGCGTTTATCTCCCTAGTCTGACAATCTACTAATTACACACACACACAACACCACGAACTGCACAGCAGGAGTTAGTTAAATTAGAACATATCAGCGCGCGCGGGGGTTAAATTTTCGAGTATGTTCATGGTGAAGGATCCGCCGAGGAACTTCATGAACACAGCTAGTAGCGAGTGTCTTATGTACGCACTATAATTAGTCTCGTGGTTTTTAGAATGTGTGTGTATATTTTAATTCGCGCTCGTGTGTGGATGTGAAGCCGGCGCTGCGGGGCCGCGAAACACACTGATCAAGTTTGACTGCCGCTGCCTGGCCGCTCTTCCACAGCTCTTCCACTCCACGATGGCCATGGGCATGCCTCCGGAGAAGTCTCTTTTCTTCTGCTGGAACGCGGACCGTCCTCCTTTATTTACATCCCAGGATTTATTTACATCGACGGCGCCCGTCCTGGACGTCACGTCTGATGGAGTCTACTCCCGTGTGCAAAACGCATCTCAACACACGCTTAAAAATACAGCGATTACGTAACCAATAAGCTGATGCTTCTGGAGTAATCTTCCGGCTTCCTCAAATTACACCAACACTAATTCACCCAATCTAAGCGTACTTGGAACAATATTAGCGAGGCATTTACATAAATGTAGGAGGGATGCGAATTTCCACTACATTTACTAATCATTCAGCCAAAAAAATCTTTATAACAGAAACATTTCAAATTAAAAAAAAAACACATAAGTACACCTTTTGGGGTGATCAGACGTATTTTCTCAAAACTGGCACAATTTCCTGGAAAATCAAGACATTTAGCTTTTGAAGTTTGAAACTTTGTTTCATAGAAAGGAACTATATCATCAGATATGAATCAGTTAGTTAGTAAAGATTAGTTTAAGATCCTCTAGACCAGCGGTTCTCAACGTGGGCCATATGCCCCCTCCAGGGGGCCACAGCGTATTACTCGAGGGCCACAAAGAAAATACATAATATTGGGGGGCCACGGAGACCTCTTAGTGGCCCATTGATATTCGCTGGATAAATGGGTCCCACAGGTACCCCACAGTACCCCACACTACCCCACAGTACCAAACAGTACCCCATAGTTTCAAAATGTTGCCATCACGCGGGGACGCAGGATACATCCTATCACTCAACCAACCCACTAGACTTCGAATACAATAGCTTCAAGGTCCCCTGAAAGGTCTTTATGGCAGTAATACAGCAGTGCTCATGTTTTTTTTTTACAAAGTAGTCCAAAATTCATTTCTTTTCTAAAGAGAAAAATAAGAACGAACACTGAAAATACGTGAAACGACAATGTTTATTAACAAAAAATATTTTGCTATATACAGCTATTTTACTGACATAAAGGCCTTTCATATGAGGTGGCACAAGGTGGGTCACTCACCACATTCAAAATTTTCGAGAGGTTCTTATAGGAGGGGTTTGGGGTTCTGACACACATGTCACACATGTCAATAGTACGTCAAAAGATGTCTCCCTCAAATTAAAAATTGACGTGTTTCCGCAATTTATTATTTTGCCCTTATTTTCTGACAAATCCGGGGAGGGTACTTTTCAACAAATCACCCTGTAGGTATAATATATTATACCGGGTGATTCAAGTTTTTTTACCAGGCCAAAAATGGCGACTTCTAATTGAAATAAAAAGCCAAAATAAGTACACATGTTTAGATATTCATGAAGCCCAATCAGACGATAAAAAAAAATATTTAACCATCCGGTAGTTTATACGTTATTTCACAAAGAATTCATAATTTTATTTATATAGTTTTTGTCAGAACATACTTTAATGCTATTCCAAACATTCCAGTGTAATCGAAGTCTAAATATTTGCACCAATTATTGAATTAAATGAATTTTGATATTGCAACAGTAAGATGTATTACTAAATAGTAAAATATGAGGGCTGCTACCAGATAGTCACTATAATGGATTTTATGGGTTTTGTGATGGGGCCGTACCCAATCCGTCCTGCAAGGCCCGTTCAACCCACGGGCGACTGGCGGAATCTTAAAAAGTCATAAAACGTTCCAACCGCACCGGCGGTCAATGCTTTGTAGGGCTATTGACTTACAAAATCATAAATCATACCGAGGAAAGTTGGTCAGTAATGTAAAAAATGCTTTAATTTGAAATCTAATCATTTTCGATAATTATTGATTTCATAAATGGGTTCTATGAATAAAATAAAACAGTTTAGGGTAAAAATAACGGTAGAGAATTTTGCCCGAAAAGAGTTTTTTTTTTAAATTTTATAACCGTCTATACTGAAGGTCCTGCAACAGTGCGCCGGGCTATGCTTGCGCCTTTCCCGCGAGAGATAGAAAAAAATGTATCGTACAAAAAGTTATTAGTTTAAAATTCTTTATGCTATAAAATTATTTTCAAACATACAGGGTGTCCCAATTTTGCGGAATAATAAAGTCAAACATTTTTTTAAATGGAACACCCTGTATTTATTCAAGTTTTCTGATGACATATTTCAACCTCTACAATGTTGTCTATTTAGTTTTGGATTATGTTACAGTGTTACCAACTTAGAATTTTTTTTTTCAAAATATCATGCATAATCAAGCTCAACTTTAAAAAGTCGTAACGACCTCATTTTTTTAAGGTAAGAATAAGTTTTAGCAATAAATGCAGTGTGGTTAATAAGCAACCTTTTTGTAATGAGAAATTTGAATTTAGTAATACAAGGTATCCAGAAAAAAAAGCCAAACTTTGCAAATTTCAAAGCGGTATAACTCATTTTTTTTTAAATGGAATTTCAATTCCATCATTATGCCCCATATTTTGTGTCTTTATTCGGTAAATATTTTTCTTCTCTTTAATTTGATGGTGCATATCTTATGTGTGAACCCTATAGTTGTTGAGATATTCAATATTTTTCACAAAAGTAACCATTTAATTACATTTCTATGCACTGAAGTAGGTCATGCTGAAACAAAACAACTGCCAAAATGTAAGTAAGAATCAATGTGAGATGAACAAAAACATTTTGAACATTACTGTAGGATCGTTTCCCTTTTGTATTAATAATTTTGTTATCTCTCGTGGTTTTAGAATAAAATTAATCGTATTGCAGATGTACTATCTACTATTTTACAATTTTCGTTCATCTCACATTGATTCTTACTTACATTTTGACAGGTGTTTTGTCTCAGCATGACCTATTTCAGTGCATAGAAATGTAATTGAATGGTGACTTTTGTGAAAAATATTGAAAATCTTAACAACTATGGAGTTCAGACATAAGATATGTGCCATCAAATTGAAGAGAAGAAAAAGACCTGTCGAATAATGACATAAAATAGGAGGCATTCAATTTAAAAAAAAAGGGTTATACCGCTTTAAAATTTGTAAAGTTTGACTTTTTTTTTCTGAACACCCTGTAATACTAAATTCAAATTGTTCATTACCAACATGTTGCTAATTAACCACACTGAGCATATTGCTAAAACTTATTCTTACCTTCAAAAAACGAGGTCGCTACGATTTTTTAAAGTTGAGTTTGCTTATGCATGATATTAGGAGAAAAAAATTGTAAATTGGCAACACTGTAACATAATCCAAAACTAAATAGACAACAATGTAGAGGTTGAAAAATGTCATCAGAAACCTTGAATAAATACAGGGTGTTTCATTTAAAAAAATAAGTTTGTTTTTGTTATTCCGCAAAATTGGGACACCCTGTATATTTAAAAATAATTTTACGGCATAAAGGTTTTTAAACCAATAACTTTTTGTACGAAACATTTTTTTCTATCTTTCACGGAAAACGCGCTAGGAAAGCCCGACGCACTGTTGCAGGACCCTGTATAATTATATCGAAAAAGTCAAACTACCTTTCCGTAGATTAGTATCAGACCTATATAAATACAAATTTTCATATTTTTTGGACATCTCCAAATGCCTAAAAACCCATGGTAATAAAACTTGAATCACCCGGTATATACAGGGTCCGTCATTACACCTCCCGTCTTCAATAGCTCAGGTACTAATTGAGTTAGGATTTTGATATTTTGCAGACTTTACTTGCATTCTGGGGCGTAATTCAGCAAAATATTTTTGATTATACAGGGTGTCCCAAAAAAGCTTTTGGGACATGACTTTATGACTTCATCATAATGTATATTTTTAAATTTCATGGTTTATTTTTTGTTGCTTATTTGGGTGCCATTTATGGATGCCTACATACCCATAAAATTTTATTAAAATCGGTTTAGTAATTTGAGCACAAAAAAATAAAAACTGAAAAAAATCAGTTTTGCACCTTTGGTTAAGAAAATTATTAAGGGATGAAAATAGTGCCTCGTTAATAAAACCATACAAGGTACTTATTAAATAAGGTCTGACAGTTGCGTTAACCAAGTTTTATTGATGTGCATTCTACAGAGTGTCCAAAATTTTGTGTCAAACTTTTCAAACTTAAAAGCACTTTATTTTTCTTATTTTAAATTGGAAACCCAGTATATTTTTATGTAATTCCATGCGGAATTAAAAGACAAACATTTTTCATAATTACAACCCTATCTGAATTCCTAACACATTAAAAGATGTTTGCAGAAAACTCGTTTTATCAACAATTCCAATGGCCATTTTAATTAATCAATATCGAAGGTGGGTTTGAAAAACAATGTATTGACATTAAAGTTTAAAGAAGTGACAAGAGCCATGCTGACTGTAGTAATATAAAGGTCTAAAACTTTTTTAGCTAAGGTCTTTATATCCAAGAAACCAAAATTATATTTTGTCATGGACTACAACCGAGACGAACTGGTAGATATGATTTTCATATTAGGAGAATCATTAAATTCTCAAAAATTGGCATAAGCGGTATTAGAATGAGAGTTTGGGGGGTTGATGTGATGTGTGATATAAATATTTATTCACTGCCTCTAAAACGTACCATACTTATATTTGCACTCATTGTGCAAAAAAAAATAGTAGGTAGTTAAGGGTTAAATAATTTAACAATTAGTTTTCTATTTTCAAATCAGATTATCAATGGCTAACGAAGAAAAAAAAATGTCGTCAATATTCTGTTGATTACCTTGCTGATTCCATCGTTACAAGATAACGGATGCCATTTATGTAGCATTCATTAATCATTTCAAAAATGCCGTGACTAAAGTTTTTTGTATTCACCGCGTAGTTCATCGCCAATATTTAGTAAAAAAAAAAATGGGAGGACGTTTACATGATTGTCTAGCTGTTGTAGTAAAAGTTGTCAACTGTATAAAATTAAATGCACTACAAGATCGCCTATTTCGACAACTATGTGAGGAAAATGAAGATTTCCAGCGGTTACTAATGCATACAAAAATTAGATGGTTATCAAAATGAAATTGTCTTCGCCGTTTTGTTATACTTTGGGACAGTATTGTATCATTTTTAAGTGATAAACCGCTTGGAGAAGATATCGGTGCTAAATGTGACGTATTTTATGTATCGGACATATTTGAAAATTTGAATTTGCTGAACAAGGAAAAAATAGCAATGTTATCTTGCAACGAAGCCATTGCTGCGTTTATTGGAAAACTCAGGCTATTCTGGAGTAATGTCGGGCGACGTGTTCGGCTATAATACAGTTTCCATCATTCTTAACTCGGAGCTACAAGACGACGATATTTTTGTGTACATAGAACATTTAAAACAATTGCACATTGATATCCAACTCCGATTCAACGATCTGCTAGAAATGATTATACCAAAGTGGGTGGAAGATAAATTTTGAGTGGATGCCGTTGAAGATGATATCGCATTACAAAATCTCCTATTGAGCTGCAAAGTGATTTAACAGCGCAGGCTAAATACAAATCCAACAAACACAATTTCTGGATGTGCAGTGAAATTGCTAATAAGGTTCCTCCGCTTTTTTTTTAGCATTTCCTACTTCATATCTAGTGGAATCTGGTTTTAGTCGAGTTGTTCATTTATTATCAAAAGCTCGCAACCGTCTTGATATTGAAAACAGAGGCGATCTACGATTATCACTAACAACAGTCCAACCAGATATTCAAAAACCTGTTCGTATGCACCATGTACAAGCATCTCATTAAATTTAAAAAAAAGACATTAAAAACACAAATTTAGATTAATGATTTAGATTAATAATGTTGGATAATTAAGAAACTAATTAGTTCACACTTACATGTGCGAAAAATAATGTATTTTTAAAAAGTATACTAATTTTTTGAATAAATAATTGAAAATTAATAGAAAGTGCAGTTTTCTCTTAAGGGTGTTTGGAAGGGCCAAGCGGAGTTTCTCAGGAGTATAGGGGTAGGACGTGAGGTAGTAAATCAGGAGGGTGACCGGATCCCAAAGACGAGGGTCCGCGTTGTATCATGCTTAGTTACATCCCACGCTCAGAACATCCAAGATGGATGCTGATTTTTGAAATTGTATTTCTCAAATGATTGATTAATTATTAGTAATATAAAAAACTCAAAAAGAAATAATGTTGAAAATTGATTTGCTGACAGCTTCACAATATTTTTTTTCTAATATGTCACAAAGATTGATAGAAACAGACATTTGAGGGGGTTCGAACAGCCTTGAGAAGAGGGGCATGGATGAAATTTTATTAGCGGGCCACATAAAAAAAAATAGAGACACTGCTCTAAAGGCTTTTCACTTTTATAAATATATTTATAATATCTGTTCATTACATTACATTTTCGAAAGTACTAATAAAATAACTTATACTTATGTACTAATAAATATTAATATGTGTTTTTCAAATCTAGGTTTTGTTCTAAAACTTTAATTTCAGACTTAGATTCGATATTCTCAATTTTTTAATGGACTTTTTGGGATTGAGTGAACATAGTCACGCACACTATACCAACATATTACACAAGTATACCCATTTGAGGTTAGTGATTCTCGAAACATGCTAATAAAATGATACTTTTTTAATAGACAAAAATTTTGAACGGAAATGGCTATAATCTATAAAAGAGACGAACTTATATTAATTTTCAGCCTGCTTCCATTTTAGGAGCCGATTTCTGAGAACCCTGCAGTAAGCCTTTTCTGTGGCTTCAACTGAAGCAGAACAATGGTTTTCTATCATCAAAAGGAATCAAACCTTCTTAAGAAATTCTTTGAGACAAGAATGACTTTCTGCGTTGGCATATCCGAATTGAATCAAAAAGTGATTGACTAGTTCGCTACAATCGCCAAATTGATTCTCTCTACTCCCTTAATAGAAAGATTTTGATGCCCTCAGCTTCACGTCGGCCATCAAATATCCGCGGGAGGAAATTATGCACTTTGCTCCCTTGTAATACAAATAGCTATTTTCTACTCCCTTAATAGAAAGTACACACTTTCGTCAATCATATGACAGAGGAAAGTTCTACTTTTCCTCCCATGGAAGGCAAACATCTTTGGCTCCCTCATATGCGGGAGGCAGACAACTTTGCCTCCATAGAATAATACTTAGAATAGAAACATTAAATAGCTATTATAATAGTGTATGATTTTCGTTTATTGATAGCGCTGAGGGTTACATGGCCCGAAGCTGTAATAGTATTCACAACCGTGATGTATATACTATATTTTCACTTCTAGAATAATTACAATAATTTTAAAATAAATTTTAAAATACAACAAACACATGTCCTTATATCAATCAAAATTTGACATTAATGTTTGATGTATTCAACGAATATAGTGCAAATGCGGCCAGCTAAGGCCGCTAATTGCTTTAAGCTACCGGCTAATTGTGGTACATATACTTAGCACGCGAGAACTACAAAAAGATTCCCCGAAAGACGAAAACTTAAACAGCTACATACCCCGTTGAAAAGTAGGTATCCACATTAATTTTAGTCAGCTCAAAACGTTCAACATAATCTCCTACGAACCACGTATCCTGTTTAATAACGGTATTCAATTAATTACGTTTTTTATTGTACCGGTCCACAACGGTAGCCGTAATCCATTCAACGTGCGACTTAAGCCTCGTACTATTTTTTTTTTTTTTAATTCGTACGCTCCTTTATACATTGATTTTGAACAATATACTTATTCTAAATATTATATTTTGACATTTCATTTTTTCAATTGTTATGCACAAGAAAATATAATATTTATGCAAAACACTGTGAGAGGTCGTAGAAAAAATTAAACAAAATATTTTGATGCTCTCCGCGTCGCGTTGGGCATCAAATGTCCGTGGGAGGAAATCATGCACTTTGCTTCCTTGTAATACAAATAGCTAATTCTTTTCTAATAAGGAAATATGTTGGTGGATGAATATCCACCAATATATCACGGCTATATTAATATTTCTATTATATAGTTAATGAAATCAAGTTATCATCAAATTTATAAGCTATTCCTTAGAAGTCCTGAAGTCCGTTAGAAGTCCAGAAATATACAAGGGACATGTCTGTGGATCTATTTCTGGACTTATCTGAATTTAAAAAAAAAGTTTTCAAATGCTCAGCAATTCTTAACTATCTTCAATTCACTGAAAGATCTCTCGCGTGAAAATGAGGTAACGGAAATTGTTACAAAGATTCTATACTCTACATCCATGTTTGGGTACTTTGCTACTAAATCGAAATTATACATTATCACAAGTGATACTATGAGTAGAATGCATGTTTGCGATAATTCAGATGATTTATTAGGAAACGAAATTTATGTTACTTGGAAACACCAGAGTTCATAGAACGAGTGGTGTTTCCTAAAACAACATAAATTGACATTGCTAATAAAAGTCTGAATTATAAACAAAAAATGAATTGTATTTTGCAAGATTATTCTACGCATAATGATATTCCTCTCCAAGCAAGTTCGACATACGCAATGTGGTAGTACTTCATTTGTAGCCCCCTTGGTGTCTTCGACCCATTGTTCTCAAATGGCCTGGTTCTTCAAAAGTCATTGCAGCAGAACTAACTTTTTGCTTTTCTGGTAGCCGTTGCAGTTCTCTTCTTTTAGTCTCTCGAGTGTTCCTTGCAGATAATAAAATAACGTCTTTAAATGGACCGAAATTTCCTCTTGTTGTATTTCAAATAGTTTTAATTGCGCTTTCTTCAGAATCTGATCCATGCAGTTTACGCATATTATACCCCCATTCTTTCAAAATTAAAGGCAATGTTTCCGTTGTAGTGTAGACATCCAAACTGAAATTTCTGCTCGTATAAAATGACTCAAACTGTTTCCAAATATACTTCTGCGACTTCAACGTATTCTTCGGAAAGTTTTCCACTATTTTACAATCAATTACACTTAAAGAATTGCTTGCAAATCGATTCATTTTGAAGTAATTAATTATAAAATGACTCAAAATGAAATAAAAATAAATTTGTTCATGTCGTCACTAAGGCTAGTTAAGTTGAAAACACCAATTTTAGAACAAATAGAAACGCAGAGTTAGCAGGGCTTTTCACGATAAGCCTCTGTTGACTATGCCTGGCGATTGGTATTTAAGCTATGTGCGTGGAATAATCTGGAGTATATGTAGATACTGATATTTTATCAACAATTTTACTTGATGATTGAAGCATATTCTCAAAGCTTACTACTTCTGAAACTAATTTAGCAGCATTCAAGTGACAGAGATATTAAAGAGCAACATTTTGTAAATTCCTGATGTCATCAGAAATATTGGTTTTGAGGTCCCCTGAGTCAAAAAAGTCCAAACTAGTTCAAGATAATTGAAGTTCTTTATTGGGTTTATTACTTTTCATAATTTTGGAATATAAAGTGTCACTTTTCAAAACTGACAGTAGTTGCGAGACATCGTACTTTTCGTAACTAGTTTGGAAATGAAAGACTTTTCGCAACTGGTGATGAAAAATTTATCACCGACAAAATTCATTGAATTGTCATTGAAAATTAAGTAATCTTGGCGGGCAAATAATTTTGATTATTTCTTTGATAAGTTTCGTATTCACAGTCGTTGTACAAGCATTATGGCACAGAAAAAGTGAAAATGACAAATTCACATTCTGATAATGTCCCGAGCGATATCGAAGAAGCTGCACAAGAAGAGCTTTTAGCAATAATTCCACCAAAATCCAAAGTCATGAAATGAATTTTTCATCACCAGTTGCAAAAAGTGTTCTAACTGGTTACGAAAAGTACAACGTTTCGCAACTACAGTCAGTTATGAAAGTGGTAATTTATATATCAAAATTTAAAAAAAAATGTTATTTTGTAATAAGAAGATGAGGTATATTATAGTAGGTAATAGTATGGCATATTTCAGCTTGCCGTAAGTATGTATTTTTTAGGTTCAGTTAGGTTAAGTTTAGCTATTTATCGCGAGAGCAAAATGAAATATATTTCTAATTATTGCGTGAATATCAGATTATGGTAAGTTTACGAGTATATTCTATATTATTGCAAATTGGTATCATAATAGAGATTTCCACGTTTCACTTATTAATTGGTTTATAGATAGTATAGTGAGAATAACAAGACCAATGGAATGCTGAATGGATCCTAATTTTAATTCATTCGTTCGATAATGTGTTGAATTGATCCATTTAAATTTAATTGTAAATAGCTGGACTATAGAAATGCTTGAATCATTCATTTCAATCGATTAAATGAAAAGTAATCAATTAGGCTTTTATCTCTGCTAAGATCATTTCAATACATTGAATGAATAACTAACTATGTACTCTTCACATAAAAACAATTTTAATCATGCTAAAGCATTACTGCTAATCATTACTTTTCCATAATTTTCATTCAAATTTTAGTTTTCGTGATTGGTAATATATTTGAACATGAAGCCATATACAATGCTTATTACGGTTGTATAGTCGGATTGTTTTTAATGATGTTAAAGATGATTATATTTCAATATGGCGAAAGAGTTTATAAAATAATCCTGATTTGCACTCATCGAGTGCATATCTACCAGTTTTAATAAATTCATGACTGTATCAACTGCGGATAGATTTACACTTTAAACTTTAACTCAGGAGACCAATCGTGCTTACATTTAGCAGACATTAGTTTACACTTTACATGATGAAAAATGGTGACGTATATGCGAGTTATTTCAGTATATTTACGATCGCTCGCACAAGTAATTTGCATCAGTTAAATTATTTTCACCTAAATATCGAAGGCTGAGCCCGTAATGAACACAAGGCTAAATATGACACATTTTAATGAAATAGCAACAGAAACAATCCAAATATGTTTATATATTCCGCAGATGTTAAATTTTAGTATGTGATGTTTTGAACATTTATATGGCAATTTTCATCGACATCAATGTCGAGCACTATATGATCTCGTAATATTAATTAACAAGGACAATAGAGTGCGATAGAGCGCAAGTATCCTTATAAAGATTGGTTATTTTTAGATACTAGGTAATCAATAAAACACAATAATAACAATAATTACAACAGTCGAAAGACCACTAAGTTACTGAGCACTACAGTAACGTACCAAAAGTTATTCTTTAGTATTTTGCTATAACTACTTACATATACTGCAGGTAGTAATAATTATCATTGATAATGCAACAATTACAATAATATTACAAACCTTCGTGTAAGTAAACAAACCTAAACTAACTTATTAGGTATTAATATAAAGTATTAAGTAGTAATAGTACTAACTATTACTTATATTGGAGACCACTGCAAAAATTCAACAATTTTTCAATATTTAATTTATTAAAAGCAATTTTCCTAAATTAATTGCGCGGAGAAAAAATATGTGAAAATAAAATTTTCTAAATAAATGTTTGAATCAAAAACATTATATTGTTTCAACTAATAATTGGACGTAAATGTAACGAAAAAATATCGTAGGCGAAGGATTGTTTCATTTTTATATATGATTGAGGCCTTGTTACGGTATTTTGTTTTAGAAAATGCCATATTTAGAATAAAATTGAGAAATTTTAATATTACCGAGGGCGATAATTGAACCCTCGACCTTACATTTAAAGTACGTTCAATGGTACGTTATTAATATGTTGTTGTATGAGGATATCTATAGTTCTCCAAATCTTAATTAATTCAAATACCTTTTAGTTGGTTATAGTTTTATACCCTGTTTTAGTTTTTAGTGAATATTTAAGGTAATATAATAACAAAAGGTTTTGTTTATAATTTTAGATAATAATAATTATATTAGATAATATTATATTAATAGGTCGTATAAAAATGTTACTGTTGCTAATAGAACCGTGCACCGTCGTCATGAGTATAATTTTTCATGAATTTGTACATATTTGTGCTTGATTTATTTTAAGTACTTGTTCTATACATACGAGAGTTTTCATCGATTGTTGTTTTCACATGATACTTTCTAATAAATAATATTCTGGGAATAATGGGTTGCCTAACTTTAATCACTAATAACGAGTAAAGAATATAGTTTATAAAGTTGTCTCCCAAGTTTATGAACACTGAGTAGCCATATTTACGTACATTTTTGCATCTGGTACTATAGGTAATGTCAAATAAATCAAAATTTATTTTCAATATACAGGGTGTCCCTGGAGCAAGGAAACACCCTAAATATCTACATACGAGTACATGATTAGTACATACAATTTTTTTCACAAAATCGCTGAAATATGTAAATTTTAATTTTTAATAAAGGGGGACAACTTTTGGCTCGCAAAATTAAATTCGTAGATATTTAGTGCTTCCCTTCTTCGGGGATACCCTGAGCTTTAGCTACTTTAGTTAGTATCAAGTTCAGAAATCCTTTGCTCACATCCAATATGTTGAATAATTTGTCAGTCTGCAAACATGATGAACAGTATGATTGCACTTGTCATAAATAAATCGTTTGAATGTCTCTCTGTCTGTTTGACAGCTTTGGATACTCATAGAACAAGTGTAACATAATGTAAATCAAATTACAGTTTTTCAAGAGTAAATTTATTGACGAACCAGAAAATCTTCTTCAAACTATTTTCTAAGATTTTTACTACATCATTAAAATGGTCGCGGTATTTTTTGCGTACTCTTCAGTTGTCACCAAGGCATCTTTGTATCATCATTTTCGACGCAATATTTTTAATGAGTTCACTAAAATCAATATATTTCTCTAAATAATTTTCGAAATGGTAGATGATTGAGTTGCTCTTGACTAGTTGTACATCTTTGCCTTGTTTTCAATGAATTTGCCTATATGAGGAATTAGCTTTCAGCTTAAGAAACAGCACCTACTGTACAAAATAATTTAATGGTGAGACAGATTCTGAAAAATATACATTGTAGTTTTTTGTCGTAAATTGCATCCAAAAGTCTAATTTTGCACCTTTTATTACCGACAACTATCTTGTAAGTTGTATATACTTTTGTGTGAAGATTTTGTCAGATTGTTTGCTGTGAAATCATCTTCTTATGTTTTACTGCTCTTGCTGTAAGTTGACCATCGTCCAACTTCTGAATATTCAAAAGGGGCGAGAATAATCCATATATGGCATTTGCTGCTTCAAATCTTGTCTTTAAAAATCTGTGATGGAGAAATGTAAAACTTGGTAAACTAAGGAAATTCTGAAATCGTATTCAGGCTCTACAGAAATTATCCGGTTATTTGGAAATTAAAGTCGGAAATTGGAAATGAAGATTAAGTTGAAATTTTGGAAGCTTAGGAAACTAAATCAATCTAATTAGGTGTTCATTTGATTTTTGTTAGGGAGATACTGTTTGAAGTTTGGCGCCTCAGCAACTACTTTTGCTTCTTTAATAATACTTTTTAACGAGGCACGTAAGTGCTGCATCTCCTAAATTAGTTGTCTTATAAAGCCCAGTTGTACTATTGTTGATCATTATCGACTATAGTTGTATCGTGGATTATCTCTGATCGTGATTCAGTTTCTAAGGATACTATTGTATTAACAATTGTTTCATAGGTGACGAACCATGGTCAAGGCTCATCATACAACTGGGTCCAAGGCTCAGTTCGTCGATCATTATTGACCATGGTTCACTCTACATAATCTCTTCAGTATTAAATATAATTAAAAGTAAATAAGATATTTAGGATCTTATAGAGGTTTGATAATGACAGTGTTTTGGCACAAAATATTAGCAAATGTTTAGTGACTTATAAGACACTAAGGTCCAGTTGTACGATCGTGAATTATGTTTGACAGTTGTTCAGTTTCTAAGGATACCATTGTGTTTACAATTGTCTAGGATTCAATTGTTAATATAATGGATGATATATGGATAATATAATCCTTAGAAACTGAAGAAATTAAACGATCAAAGATAACCTCATCTAGTACAAATGGGTCTCGTTGTGTTAGGCCCAGTTGTACGATAGTGGATCATCCCTGACTATGGTTCAGTTACCTTGGATGCAATTGCTAATAACCTTAGAAACTGAACCACGATCAAAGCTTAATCACTATCGTACAACTAGGCTTTATAACTCAATACTTGCTAATATTTTATGCCAAAATTGTGCCAGCAAATTTTAGCTTTAAATAAAGAGACTTTAATTTCAACTTTCATTCAAGTTGTATCAAAATAGACACATGTCAGTTAGCAAACATAAGAGTTTGAATATTGGTAAATCATAAAGTCCAGTAAAATAACTTTAGTTAAATGGGCAAAATTACAGTCATCATTTTATATATCATTTTTTAATGCATCATAAGATAGTATTTTTCTAGATAAATACTTCAAAATACTATTTTGTCTTCTGTTTATACATTTCTATTGTGCATAATATCTAGTACTTTACTTTAAAGTTAGCCGCCACTAGCTTTGTGGCTGCCATGGCTGGTTTTTATAAAATGAAAAGTATACAATACATACTCTAATAATATAGTATATTATGAGAATAAATAATGACCAATAATATGTATTATAAAAAATAATCCAATCATTATCATTATCATTAATCAGTAAAAAACATATTCGGAAATTTATTAAGGTTTAGGTAAAGTTTAAATTTTAGGTTTTCTGTCATTTCGAATTAAATATATGCATATATTAAATTATATGTAATTAAGTTTCTATCAAAGAAGATCAGGCCTGGGCTAAAGGGGTATTTTTTGGGGTCAACACACTTCTAGTATTGTACCTACTATATCATATACCGTGACATTTTTTAACTCTGAACACACTCAATACCATAAACAATTATACCATTAACCTGTCAAGAAATCTGTTGATTCTGTCGAAAATGATATTGAAGAACTAACAGATAGAATAAGACATGCTTGCAATGAGCTTGATCCCAATTTCGTTGGAAATGTTGTTCAAGGTTTTTACAATAGGCAGGCATATTGTCTAGAACGTGAAGGTGGACATTTCCTATATTTATTAAAATAACGTATCATTCCTTACCTGTTCCTGTTACCTGATTAATTGTTTGTTCTACTTCGTTTGTGATATCTATACTCAAGCCATCCGTGGTTGTTAACTTTTGAAATAATATTAAAAATTGTTCCTATTGATGGAATTGTCTATCGGGATAAGTGACTGAATAAACGTCACGCACATTTCTTATGCTCTGATTTGTATGGTATAAATGCATTATTTGTATCTTTTCTTTTATTAAATACATTTCTTTAATGTACCTATTTTAGCACAATAATAGTTAAATCAAGTTGACAATTCTATTTATTTTTATTACCCATCAAATAGTTATTTTGATGTTACCTTGGTCACTTGATATCATCCACGATTGATCTGTGTTTTTTTTTAAATTGAACATAGGGACGTTGTATTGACTATGTTCAGAGTTAAAAAAATGTCACGGTATATATTTACACATTAAAATATATTCGTGATAAAGTTTGGCATAAAATTCATAATTGCTGTATTTTATGTATATTTAAGAAAATAACTACGTCAGGTACGATAAATTTAAAGATACGTAATCAATATTTTAAATGGCATCCCCAAATTTTTCTTCTGTTTTTATAGATATTCGTATTACTTACTTAAAAAAGTGATATAATGATCACTTTTTGTTTGAGAATATGAGAATAGTAGGTTTCGGCATTGAGTTTTTAGCATTATGAATGCCCTAATATATTAAAATTTATAGAAGATGTAAGAAAATTATATGCAACTACATTTGGAATACTATTCTACTAATTCTACTATTCGCTAAATTCGAAGTTTAGTGAGAAAATTTAATATGTTATGTTTTTCCAAAACTGCTAATGTATGTATTATATGAGTATTTTTTGTGGAAGTTCAGTTAACACGAAGATACTCAATTCTAAAATACATGAAAACTATTTGGGCGATGGGGTAAATTTTGAATAAATAATATACAACGTTATTCGCGCTATACGACTTGGAATATAGTGGCCAATAGACGTCACTTTCAAAATGTCTTACTTTTCAGATAAACGGGGGTCTATTATGGTTACTTTTTAAAATTAATTTAATATTATACAGGGTTTTCCAAAAGCCATAAAAATATCAAAACTGTGATTTTTTAAATAGAACCCCCTGTATAACTTTGCATATTTAAATTTTCCCCGTTTTAGGCTTTATAAATCCGTTTAGTTTTTGAACTTCGCTCTACACGTTCAGAAGTTATTTATTTTTTGATGCGTTTGCAGGCACTTATTAAAAATATCCCAGGGCACATCTTTTAGTTCTTGAGATCTGTGTTCATTTTTCAGAAAATCCAAATTATCGCCCAAACTACCAAATTTTGAGACAAAATATAAGGCTTGAAAGAGATTTAAAATAAGACGCTGACTTCAACTAAATAATAAAACATAGGGTATGCCATTTAAAACATCAAGTTATGGCCTTTAAGAATTTTCCCAAACTAATGAGTCACAGCAAGGTGATGCCACAATGCCAATAAAGGGTCTTGCCGCCAAAAGATACCTCAAGCAGTTGTTTAGACAAAAGCAAAGGCCCAACCTGATATCCAAAAAATCAAGTGCCCTGCAATTTTTTGAAAAAGTGGCTCGAATTGCATAAAAATATAAATAACTTCTGAAGGGTTAGAGCAAATTTCTAAAACTAAATACAGGAGGTGCCATAAAAAAATACAACTTTGAGACTTTTAGGGCTTTTGGAACACCCTGTATAATACGAAATTTATTTTAAAAGTAACCACAATAGACCCCCATATATCCCCAAAGTTCAACTTTTTGATAGTCAGGTATTTTGGCCACAATATTCCGTGCCGTGGATAACCCTGTATAATAACAGGGTTGTTTACAACTGAGTTGTAACTATGATTATTAAATCAACAAACGCATAAATTTGGGGCCAATGCCATAAACACATAATCCATAAAGTAATTAAACAATATAAAATCCATAAGAACCAGAATGTCCCACTATTAACAAACGCGGAGAAAAAATTAATCTGTGCGACCGAAGTTCTGATGAACTTTAGAACTTGCACCAGAATCAAATTCACATACGCCGTAGATGACAAGTAGGCGGGATTTATCATCCCGATTGGTCTCGATTAGGTTGTGAGTATAATCTAGAAAGATGTAACAGATGTCAGTGCAGGTTTGTACATGTTTCTCAGAAAGCATGCATATTCCTCCAATTCATCCTGCACATGTTGCAAGCAACCTAGGTGTTAATTCGAAGTCACTTAACGAGTTCTTACTGAACTCGATCAATTTTTCTGAGTAAATGAGCAAACATAGTTTCAAAACTATTAGACAAGATGCAAAATAATATATGCACAAAACATGTTCAACATTAACAACAATTATTTGTGTCATTGACATTTTAATTATCAGCAACATAACCTCATTAGTATCCGTTTGCAAAAGTTGCCCTTACTTGAAAGTTCTTAATACAAGACCAAAGTCACTAAAATTACTAGATTTGGTCACAAATGTAAAAAAGTGCTTAAGGGCATAAATAGTTTTTTCTTCCGACCGGAAATAAACGGACACCTTATTAACTGACAATCGACACATACTACACTACTTTAATTCCGGAGGGATTAAAATATCCAGTTTCCCTAGGGAGTAAAGTATAAACCAGTTGTATTTAATTATTTTGTAATAGTAACAGTAACATTAGATGAATTCACAATATTTACTTACAATCTGATATCTTGGAGGTTCGATGTTACTTCCGGTAATGGGTGCGAGGCGTGGATTGTGTGTGGTCGTGGCTTGATACTCAGCTTTTGAATACAAATAGATATGAATTTATTTGACATTGAAAAATTGTTAAGATGACAGCTACCATAGCTGTCGCTACGAGAATTTTCAATAGCGTTTCAATTATCAAATTAAAAATCGAAATTAATATGTAAATTTAACGGCCGGAAGAAACATTTTGTATGCAATTCGGGAATAAACCTCAATAATCCCTCGGCCAAATATGCCGAATATAACTTACGGCTTCGGGAGTAATACTGTCGTTTATTCACTTAATGCATAAATAACTATTATTTAATCTATGTAATACATAGCTGTTAAGACGAATAGATTTATAGGTTGTTTTTATTAGAGGGACACCTGTGGCGACTTATTTTGTAATACGATAGAATGCCTGCCAAGTGTTGCGCTTTGATGTCCGCTGATTGCTAATTCTAGTATTTAGGCTCGATGGAATTAAGTGAATGAGCAACGATTTAAAGCTTCTCAGCCAATATAAATGTTCGTGAAGCTCAGTAAATTAAATGTGATGAAGTCCAGCAGTTTCATAGACTCCATAACTTTTATTACGTGGGTATTTTCAAGCAGATTTCATTTATTTAAAATACGAGGGCGGCTCTGAAACTAACTAGCGTTATTGAGTAGCGCAAGATGTAGTTTGTAAAGAAACATTTACGGTGAATAAAGAAGTATTGGAGCCTAGGCTCCATCTGATATCCAGATATCCATATGTTTACATGTACAGCCACGGACTCTAAAAATGACGAGTCCGTCCGTCCGATCAGTCTTCTATCATTGTCTACCTTGCCCCTACCGTGCGGGACCAGATAAGGATAGCAGACTGCTCGAACGGACGGCGCGTCATTTTTAGAGTCCGTGGCTGTACACGAAGAAGTCAGTTTGGGCCTAGTCCTTCGAAGATGATGAAGATCTTCAAAATGGTGTGACAGGTTGGCTATATTCCCAGCCGGCCGAGTTTTATGCAGAAGATATTTGCAAATTGGTGACATCGTATAACTGCTTGTATTTAAATTGCGATTATGTAGTGGAAAACTGTAGTTTTAAGACGCACGTAATAAAATCTCTGTATCTATGCGGGTTGTTTTAATTTAAAGTCAAACGTTCCCACCGGCCTCGTATTTTTAACTCACTATGATTTTCGGATATACCCGACATGATATTTCAGATCAATTCATCTGAATTCATTCCAACGATTCAATCTGAAATAGTTCATATGTAGTTCATAGGTATACTCTGTTCCATTTTTATTTTTATTAAGAAGGCTGTGGTTTCATTTTATAAAGTTTTACACACGAACACCAACAAAAATAATCTGACAGCGAAAGAAATATTAAATCAGATTTCTAACAACGTTGAAAACAGACAAAAGGTGGTGTTTGTCATTCATATATTAAATGTTTGTCATTGTCAATTCATATATTAAAATAATTCAATTATCGCTTTAATCATTTAAGTGTGCTGTTTTTTTAATTATTAGTAAGTAAACCAATTATCATCTATATTTTGTATTATAATTTGACTGTTTTGCTTTTGTAAAATAAAAATAGGATATAAATTCTGTACTCAATAGATACTCAATTTGATGGCAACATGGCCCACTGTTATAACCTTTTTTTTAAATATAACCTATTTTTTAAAGTCTGGTGTCTATGAGTATCTAGAAATTTTGTTAGCAGTGTTTTGAAAATAACTCATTTTTTTTAGGTTAAACTGTTTTCAATTTGATTTTATATTTTTTTAAATAACATTGTTGCCGGATGTAAAGTTTAAATTATTAAAGATGAAAATGGAACGGCCGGAAATTATAAATCTGAAAATGTGGTAGGAAGCCATTGTCTAATAGACACTAGTCGTAGACACAAAAAATAATTAACTTCCGTTGCATCACTGAATCAGTTTGTCCAACATGACAAAAAGAAAACCCAGCCAACTCAGTTGCAAAAAGGTCGTGAGTCTATAATAGATCAAGTATTTAATTCGATAAGTGAACTCGTCTGGGGCATGGAGATAGGCAGACAAACACCATCTTGAATAAGATGACTCGAAAACGGATATTTCCAAAACTAAACTCGATCTTGAAGATTTTTTGGATTACAATACTTAGAATTTGAATACAATACTTACAATGAAAATTAAAACAATTTTAAACGAAAACTTGAGTATCATTGTTATATAAATTAATTTAGATGTCTACAACATTACTATAATATACTGAACATTATCTATATAGTTATTATAATAAAATCAGCTGATGTGAAAAATTTTGCTATAATTTTTTTGTGTACCTACTAATTACAATAATGTCCAAATGAAGTTTTATTAATTTACGTTTGTAAATAACGAAAATTAAAACTTTTACTTACCTTTAAGCATCCTCAATCCATATTGATAGCAAAAAATTAAATAAGCAATATCATTATTACAATAAAAAATATATATTAACAAATAAAATTATAAAAAAATAAAACAAAATAAAATATTAATTAACAACAAAACATACAATAAAATGATGTATTATGATAAAGCAAGCGCATGCTACATTTCACTCTTATACAAGTACACATATAAAATTCTGCATCTTCAGGAAGGGCACCTAAAGTAGCAAAATTTTTATTTTATACAAACTTCAATTTATTTATGTTTTTAAAAATCAAGCTATATTTTAAAGATCTAACATTGACTGAAACATTTATTTTACAATTAATTAAAAATCATATTTGCATTATAGGTATATCATTGTTGTTGTAGTTTATAGAAATTATTAAAATTTATTTTAATAAGGCTTTAAATTATCTATATGTATCTTATTTCGCCGTATAAAATTTGAAATAATCCAATAAACGTTTCTATTGTGGTAGAATAACATATAATACAAAAAAGTAGATATTACTTATATTATTTAAAAGCAATTTAGTTGGCTGTCGTGACAATAAACGAAACAGATGTCAAACAAGACTCGATTATCCATGAAATGTGAAAATACCAAAACTTTGCAAATATTACAACGTAGGAGTAACTGCTAGTACAACATTTTTTCGTGATAATTGCATAATAATAAATCAAATATAAATCCAAAATATATTATAAGGAACATATTATACCTTTGTACAATTATTACTGTTCATCTTTTCTATGATTGAAAAGAAAATCAGTTTTCATTGTGATATTGACATTGTTCTAAAACAGTTTTTTTTTAAATTAATTTACTTTAGTTATTTTGAACTGATCTTGAATTGAACTGAAATGCGTTGTTATACCTGATATATACGTAGCGGAGATATAGAAATAATTAATAAATAGTTCCAATGCGGGATTTTCAAGGAATCAGGAGTTTTTTCAAGTTTTCAAGCATTGGGATCTTGGAAACCATATGATATAGAGATTCCGTTAAATGAGGAAAGAGTTGTCGTTTTATGAGCTTATGTAAAATATGCTTTTGTTTTTTGAAAAAAAATACCACAGTTTTTAATTTTTAATACTAACTCTATTTTTTTAAATCATAGGCTTTGACATTTTTTAAAAGTTTTTTTTTTCTCTTTATAGCGATACAAGGTTTGCTATACTTTGATAAATTAAAGGCCATCTTCGAAACTTAACTTTATGACAATAATTACATACTTCAACTACAAATAAACAAGACAAATAACCACGATACAGGACTATTTTTATTATAGAGAGAAGCAAAAACAAAGTTCGCCATGGTAACATTTTTTTTTCCTCTTCGAGAATTCTATTAATTTTTCTGTTCTAATTACACTAAAATCTATTCATTCCATTTTTAAAAATTTAGCCATGTGAGATTGCCATTGAAAAAATAATATGTTTGTATTATAACTCAAAAATTATGTTCAAAACAAAAGCATATCTTGCATAAGCTCTTAAAATGACAACTCTTTCCTCATTTAACCGATTCTCTATGTTTTAAGGTTTCCGAGATCACAATGCTTAAATTGAAAAAAAAACTCACCCTGTATATTTTTTTTTGTGGAAAATGAAACATTCTCTTTATTTGCATTTAATTTTTTTAATATTGACAAAATGATTCTCCTGATTTTATCTGTAGGATGTTCTAATATAATTTTTTTGTTCTTTGGTTTCATGGTACTGATTTTAATAATATTTCAATACTCTTTTTATTTGTCAATTTTCCAAATATCTACACGTATATGGTAGTTGCAAAATGTCTATATCTATATCTATTTCATGAAATTTTCTATTGTTTTTTTTTTTAATATAGAAGTTTTACTGAAGTTTACACTTTTTAAGTACGTAGTAATAAGAACGTAGTTATCGTATAATAATATAATGTAAAAAAGTCACATTGTGTAGGTGCAAAAACTCGAAATGCTGTTGTTGCTTTGAATGTATCATTCACTTTTGGAGTGAACTCCAAATTCGAAAATTGTGATGAGATAAAAAAAACTTATTTTTCATTAGGCTTGAAATTTAGAAATGTACCTGGCAAGTTGATATTAAATATATGAACATATTTAAACTCTGTTCAATTTTTATTTTTAACTAAGTTGGCTTTGTTAGGGTGACAGTATTGTTAGCTAATGTAAAAAGTCACTAGACTAGAAAAAAAAGGTAATATTTAAAAAATAAGAGGTTATATTTTATGACAGTGGGCAATATTGCCATCAAATTGAGTATCTATTTAGTACAGAATTTATTTGCTATTTTTATTTTACAAAAGCTAATCAGTCAAATTATAATATTAAATAAAGTTGATGATAGTTTACTTGAAGCATAAATCTAATTAATTAACTATTGAATGATTGAAGCAATAATTTAATTATTTTAATATATGAATTAGGCAACTTTTTTAGAAATCTTAACATTTAACAGGCATAACATTTAATTTTTTTTCCACTCCTTGCATGGTATGTACACTGTTTTAACATTGATTTAGTGGAAGTAAGTCCCACTTACCGATAAAGCTGTGGTTACTATGAGCAACGGGAAGTAAGTAATCACTTACTTCCAGTAAGGAACACAGTATTCCAGGGAAGCACCATTTGTACTAAATGTCTTAAGGGTGTTCGGAAGGGCCTAGCGGAGTTTCTCAGGGGTCTAGGGGTAGGACGTAAGGTAGTTAAAATCAGGAGGGTGGGCAGATCCTAAAGACGAGGATCCGCGTTATATCATGCGTAGTCACATCCCACGCTCAGTGCATCCAAAATGGATGCTGATTTTTGCAATTGTATTTCTCAAATGATTGATTAATTATTAGTAGTATAAAAAAACTCAAAAAAGAAACCATGATGGAAATTGAATTGCTGACAGCTTCACAAAGCTTGTTTTTTTAATATGTCACTTTGGTTGATATATTTTATTAACAATAATTTTTATGTAAAAAAATGCTTTGTCACATTGTAGATAATCATATTTTAGAAAGCTGTGCAAAATTTGGTGGCTTTATGTTAATTTTTAATAGAAGAAATTCAGGAAACTGAAATTTGAGGGGGTTCGAACAGCCTTAAGGCGCGTTCTCATGAATCAAGTTTAAATGATCAATTGTTGTTTATCGAGAAAGATTGAATGAAAACTATTGTTTAAAGTTGATCAAATCTATTAAAACAATGGTTCTCGCTATAGTTTGTTGTATAGTTTTTGTTGTTGATTTGTGATCAACTTTTGTTGATCAACTACAATCGATTATTTAAACTTGATTCATGAGAGAACACGATAAATATCTTAATCCAGAGAAATGAAACCACAGCCTCCTTAGTTAAAAATAAAAATGGAACAGAGTATAGCAACTCTTATATTATAAAGTACAATATCTAAAATACTTGAATTGTTCATAAAGACGAAGAGTGCAATAAAAAAATTTACATTCATTGATTGTTATAGTATATAACCATTTTTTCCCTAGTAGTAGTGACTGCATTTGTTAGGGATATTATCCCTAACTGGCTATCGACCAACGTGGGTCCTTCTGCCGTTTGATCAGTGTAATTGTGTGTATTGAGTTAGGGCTTGTTACTCTACAAATTCGCCCCCGATCTCTAGAGCGCCGTTAATGAGCTCCCAACGGTGAATGGCACTAGTTTCTCAGAACAAATGTACTACCTGTACTGGGGCTCGAACCCAGGTCTTCGTGCATGCTAAGCAAACGTTGTAACCTATCACCCAAACTAGCGATTATGTTTTCCCTATTTTATCAGCTATTGAATAGTTGCACCTACAGTTTTAACTGAAAATATTTGTTTTCCTAAAATTGTACGATTCTTCAAAGTTAGATGATATTTTCAATGAAATTCCAATGCTATTGTTCTTAATAGGATGAATTATAATTTGAGTCATCCATACAAAGTGAGTGTAGTAATGATTTTGCACAATACTTAATCATAATACGCGTCATTACATTAATTACATAACACCTACTAGGCTGCATGCTTTCTATGGCAAACATAACACAAAACAGAATTGTCCATTACTTAAAGGCATCCTTTAAGGGTTTGTTTAGTAACGTAATTATAGTTCCTCCAGTACACATCTTCACCTACCTCCTTCATCCTGCTCATGAGATCGTCTTGCGAATCTTGCCGGGCATGTTGTTGCTGCGTCTGTTGAGGTGACTGCATAGCTTGAAATGGATGGCCATCCTGTACTTGCACAGTGCTTGCTCGTATAGTATCTTCAGTGGGAACATCTTTGGTCCCTTTTTCCCTTACAGTCTCAGATGTGAGCACGAATGATTTGACCCCTAGGGTGTGCGAGTGCTGGACCTTAATATGGGTGGTCTCTGTGACTTCCCTGGCTATTTTACCAGGTGGTACCTCTGGGGACGGTTTTAGGACAGATTTGGCTAGTGGGAGCTCTGGTAGGCCTACGGCCAGGACCATCTTCTCCTTGGCGACGTCTTCGCGCACGTCTTCTTTGCCATATTCCCACCAAGGAGCGTACATCTGCTCGCATTCCGACGCCGTGTTGTAAGAGGATGAACGTGAGTGCTGCAGCGTGCAGTCGGAGGCTGTGAGGAACTCGTCGTCTGAACGCACGTCTTCAACCCTCAGGAACTTTTGCTGATGGTCCTGGAAAAAATAAACGATTGCCAAAATTAGCATGCAAATTACTTAGTAATAACATCTATGTTTGATTTAACGGATCGATTGCTGCAATCACTTCGATGAATAGTAAATATTTTGTCACAATTAAACCCACGACCATGTATTCGCCGGAACCTCAATTAATTAAGCTGCACAGGGTTTATGTAATTTTGGGCAATACATTACTTTATAATAACTAGACACTTGAATATTGTGGAATTTAATAATTATGAAATCTTATCTTATTATAATTATTTATGGTAATACATGCATTAATTGAAACTTATGATATATTATTGTGGTTGAAGCTCAGGTTGCTTTCCATATGAGCGACATGAGAACGTTGATTTGCTCTGATAAGCTTTGTGCGGGACACATGCAAAATCTAAAAGTCGACGCGTGCGGCGAGGTTGCGAAATTTCATAATTTTCGTAACGACAATAACCGTTAATTTATCAATTAACTTTTACTCTATTTGCGATTGGACGAATAAGACGTTGAGCTCTATGCATTATATAAATTATGCATTATTCATGGCCTACAATTAGCTCCTTGCCGATATACAGGCGCACGGGCAGCCGCATTAATTGATCTAAAATTATTTAACACGAGGAAATTGTCTGGACTAGTTTGCCGTGCAGGTCAGGAAATGCAAGTGTACGTAATGGGTGTTTGCTTAAATGTGTATTAAGAAGCAAATATGCGTGAGACAATTACTCCCTGCGTAAAAATTGAGCCCCTTTCACGGGGGGATTTTGTTTAAATAGGCAATTCTCTGCTCTCAGGTTATCAGTTCGATTTGGTATCTCACTGAGCACAGTCATCACATCAAACATGAAGTTGTGGATTGTAAGTACTCGGATAGAACCTAGAAATAGTGATAATAGTTGTTATTATTGCAGGCATTTTTATTTGTCATCGTGGCTATGGTGGGCGCCCAGCATGAACACCACCATCTAGAGGAATACATTGATTACCAGGTATGCTCTTTAAATCAAGTAATTTTACATTTAAGTGATTTTCATTTTTTTGTCAAGGCCCATCCTCATTACAATTACCACTATGGAGTGCATGACCCAAAGCATCACGATGTGAAGGACCAGTGGGAAGCCAGGGACGGTCATAAAACCAAAGGAGCCTACAGCCTCCTGCAGCCCGATGGCAGGAAGCGCATCGTAGAGTACGAAGCCGACAAACACGGAATTCACTACAAAGTTAAATTCGAGGGCCATGCCATCCATGAAGAGGGTCACTCTCATGGCGGCGGCGGAGACGGCGGTCATGGAGGGCATGGCGGTGGCGGCGGCGGACACGGCCACGGACACTCTATCAGCAGCCAATACTATCACGGTGCCAGCAACTACGCCGGAGAAATCCACGGCCACCACGGCGGTGAAGGCGGCGGTGGCGGTCATGGAGGACACAGTGATGGCGGCCACGGAGGACAAGGAGGTGGCGGCGAAGGACATGGGCATGGTGGACACGGAGGCGGTGGCGGTGGAGGCGGTGATAGCGGATACGGCGGTGGACACGATGGCGGTAGCCACGGTGGACACGGGCACGCTGTTAGCTACTCCACGCACATCACGCATCCACAAGGACACGGACACGGTCATCATCATTGAGAGCGTTTAAGTTTATTTTTTTGTATATAGTCAGCAACCTCATTAATCAACTCTCATGCCCTTGCACTCTCCTATTATGTACCTTTTTGTTCTTGTTGTATGATATTGTTCAATAAATAAATGTTTTTCTATTACGTCTGTGTATTTCTTGGGTCGATAACTCATCGATGACTGAAGGAGGATGGCCGAATTTATTTTGCCTGCCTCTTAATTACAATACATGCAGTAACAGCGGCGTATAAATCAGAAGAGTCTGGCTATATGCACAAAATTATGCTCAACATGTTAGTACTGGTCAGTAATTTATCAAATTGTACAGTCCGAGAAAAACTTGTCAGCTAAGATAACTAAAAAACTAGCCAACAATTAAGTTCTTCATCACAATCAATTGTAAGTACAAAACTATGAAAGTATAATACATTGATAGTTTACAATTTATATCAAAGAAAGACCCAAACAAAGAGCTGCTTCGTGAAATTTTGTCTAAAATAGTTTATTAGTATTTCTTTGGGATTATAGACCCATGAGATGGGTCTATAAATTTTGTTAGCCCACGGCTTTTCTTGACCACGGTAGTGTGGCGAGCATAACGCGATAGAAGTCCCCGGGAAGAAGTGAGCCATGGGGTGGCACGGAAAAATAAGTGAGGTGACATTATAAGAGGATTATAAAAAGTCTTATCAATATAAAATATCATTCTCCTTCACAAGTTGGTCTTTCTTCTTAGAAGTGTAGCAATCACTTTAGATTAATTAAAAGTGTTTTGTTTTTAAAGTTTTAAAAGTTATTTTCAGTGTCTGTGCACTGACCACGATTCTGTATGCATCCTGTTATATTATAATAGCATGTTATAATATAAACAGGTGTTAAAAGTAAACATGGTATTTTGTAAAATTATCTTTACTACATTTTAAAATATATATGTCCATGTTAAATGTTGGTCTTAAAGTCAAATTTTTTCCATGATACCTACCTACCTCACCATATCAAATGAATGTACTTTCAGCCTACTAACTGTAAATTATTTACAGACCCAAAACAAAATTTGGATTATAAAGGGAGTAGAACAACATTATACAGGATCATTACCAGGATCATAAGAGGTATTCATCAATGGGTACGAAATACAAGATACATGACGGACGAAAATTATTTTGTGAACAAAATCATATAGTTGCAAAACAAATTTTTTGAATCATTTTTGGCAATATAAAAATTCAAGTAACAATAAAAAAATTGTGTACCTTGATGAAACGGGGATCTATCAAAATGGGTCTGCGATTCGTCGATGGGTAAACGATACAGATATAAAAAGTAACCCATTCAAATTTAAAAGTGAAGAAAAACGTTTTACTATTTTACATGCAGATTCAATATTTGGGTTTTGGAAAGTTATGCTTTTTTATTAGATTCGACAATTGATAGTAGGGGCTATCACAAAACGGAGAAATATTTCAAAATTTGGTGGTAAAATTCCTGCGTTAGCTAATTTGAAGGGAACATTTGTGGTGGTTATGGACAATGCACCGTACCATTTGGTGCAATGCGACCAGACTCCCTTATTTTCCAACAAAAAAAAAAACAAAAAATACAGGAATGGCGTACTCGCCACAATGTCAACGTTGAAGACAAAATTTAAAGGCAAATACCATTGCCAGGCGTAATATAACAAGTAATGTTCTCATTATCGATGATGATTTTATAAATACAACGAATTTCAACCCTAATGACGAAAATTTTAAGCATTTTCAAAGAATGGAGTTGAAATAAGTGGTATTTTTAAAATCATAATTGATTTTTGAGAACACCACAAATTACATTTAAGAAGGGTATAATGAATTCATTGAGTCATCAAGTAAAGAAGAATAAACAATAAGCTAAATATACAGTTTAAATACCTATATTTATTTAGATCACTTCATCTTTCAAACAGCAAACCACATTTATTACCACATTTTACTATTTTACTTGCACTTGGGGTAGGCGCAACCGATAAATAACACCATCGCAACGGTCGTCGGTGCGATCTGTGTTGGGCTCGAAATTGACAGGGACCGACATTTGTTCGTGGTATTATCGTTAACTAACTATAGAAACTATAGTAACTATAGACACCGCATTGTTATGATGTCACTGTTTTACGTATGAGTTATATTCCCAGTATAATCCGATAGAAATGGCACGGGGACAATGCAAGGGCTTCTACAATAAGCATATAATTTCGCAACCTACATCGAAAGATAGGGTTGAAAATTTATGGGGTGAAGCTTATTTCAAAATGCACACCTTACATATCGGCGGCTTGGTGTTACAAGGTAGCATGTAACATTTTTTTAATTTTTAGTTCAATAGATTTGCAGGGCTATATGTTTTAAAAGCGGGACCTTTCAACTTGTTGGAAGATTAAAATTGGATCATTAAGGACCTGTGATAAAAACATATCTATTGACAGTGCAAAATTTATCATTTTTTGATGTAGCAAACATATTTGAAATCCTTATTCCCAAATTTACAAATTTGCACATACAACCTTGTAACATTAAGCCGACGATTATGGCAAAATTTCTGTAACCACTTTGAAAATTTAATTTCGGAAAACTAGTCGAGACTAATGGGAAATTTTTCGGTAGAAAATATTCCGCCTTTCATTAGTTCACTAGGAGAATCAGATTCTGAATTAGTTTCTAACAGTGAATCTGATTCTTCTGATGAAATAATGGACGGGGAATATGGTTTATTACATTATTTGGCATCTAATTATAAATTACAATGTTTTGTTCTTCGTGGTATTGTTATATCGCAGTTTATTTCTTCAAAACCAAATAGACTGATGGAGTCTTTGTAGTAACGGTAACTATCAAATAGTTTTAAATGATAGTTACGCTTTGGAGTTTGTAGCTACCTAGCCAACAGTAAAATATACGTTCATCCGTGAGAGTGAGCGCCGATTTGGACCCATTCAGTAGGATGGAACGAAAAAAATCAATTTTCAAAATTTAATTAGGCAGGGTCAAAAAAAACTGCGTTTTGCAACACAAAGACTCCTAAAAATTTTGGCTGTTGTCACAATAGTTTTGGAGGGTCCGCAATAGCTCTAATTTTTACGATTTTGAATTTTTTTTCTCTATCTCATTAAAAATCCATCTTCTTCCCTTTCTACCTTCGCAAACTATTTCTTTGAACTATCCCATCAATTGCGTTGTGTTATAACCTTAACTTGTGTTTCGGAGTACATCTATTCAGTGTTCAGTTGTTATCCATGGTGCGATTCATATTCATGCTATACTCCAGTGTTGATTAGAATTAATGGTTGTGTTTTTTTTTTCTGTTTGCTTTGATAAATTTAAAAAAAAGTCTAATAGTAAAACTCAAACCACAAATAAAGGTTGCCCAAAAATGTTTAAATGAAAGATTAATTCCAACTTACGAAGATGTTATGAGATGTAACCTTCACATTCGTCAAGAACTAAGAACAATGCAGCCCAAAGAACCAACAGTAAATAAAATCCTTAAATTATTAGTGCCCCAAATAGAAATTATCTGGAACCGGGCTTCAGTTCCGATTGTGTCTAAAAAAGAATTATTGAAATGATAAAAGTATATCACGGGAGGTACATGCTGATTCGAAAAGCACCAAGTAGAAAAGACACTACTAAGTTTGAATCTAACCTGAGAAAGTTCTAAGAAAACGAAAAAAAAAAACTGATCGATATCGCTGCATGCAAGTGTGTTAATATCGAACAATGCAAGTGTAACAAATGTAAGAATGTTTCCGTTGCTAAAAAGAAATATTTGACCGACCAGAGGACCCAGAGAAATATTTTTATAGGAAGTGTTGATAGAGCTGTTACTAAAAAAAATGGAAGCCAAGGTAATTAGACAGGAAAAAGAGCGGCAAAAATTGATGTTTTTTCCTCTATTTCGTTCCACCCTATTATGTACCTGGTTAACTAAAAAACTGGTTAGTAATTGAGAGAAATGAGAAAATTTAAAAGTATTTGCGGACCCTCAAGAATTTGTTTTACCAAGCCGGGTTTCTACACGTTAATAATCACTAAGGCCTGATCCCACCACCGTCTCATAAAACTTAGTTTCTGTAAACTTGGTTTAATGTAAACGTCAAATTTAATCTCGATTAAAAATTATCCGTTTCACCACGAAATGTGTTGCGCAAGAAAACCGAGTTTAGTGAATCTTAGATTAACGAAAATTAAAGTAGGCAACACTGCAAAAGTTGAAGGAAAGTGACAGTGACAGTCGATGACACAGTGACACATGTAATCGCGTTATATAGAAAACATAGTGTAAAACGTATTCACCAAAGCATAAACAAGTAATAGAATGCAAAAAAAACTGATACGGCAAGTGTCCTAAAAAGTTAGATGAATGGGCATCGATTGCCAATGAGTTCTATTTTCAATATACTTATATGCCCGAGACCCTGTAGTGCCGAGGAATTTGTGAGAGAATTTAAAAAAGGCAAAAAGCTTTTTAACCCAACAGACCATAGCATGGGTGACATGTATGTGTAACATAAATATCAACGTGCATATCATAGTAACAACAAATAACTTCTTTGATGTGCATGTAAAAATATTGTATATCCGAACATGGTGCTACATAAACTGTCCATTTTTCAGGGTTTAAAGGGTCCGTTTAAAACACATAAAGAAGACCCATTGATTGAGAGCTGGAGAGAAATTCCAGCTGGTACTCTATTTGCTCGAGGACTTCCATGGCAGATCGTTTTGATAACCGAAATTGGGTTATAAAATCAAGGTCGTCTAAACCATCAAAATGGTCTTCACGATTACAGATCCATCGAGATCGGCGAATGACAAACTCGTCGTCTTCTTCCTCGCTGGATGTTTCGGCAAATACCATTTAAAATACTCTTTCCAATGCCATTTTACTCAAAGGAATGTGATGTGACAGAATTCGCGTATACCAGTTTCAACTATTTGACACTTGACATCTATCATTAAGCTTCGTTTAGGCGTTTTACTGGCCAAAATGGCCAGTTACTTTATAAACGCCGTTTAGATATGAAACCGCGATTAATATGTTGGTGATACTGAAAAATGGCAGTTAGAGATGTAAACTCGGGTTAAAAAAATTTAAACGCAGTTTACTTTTTGGTGGAATCGGCCCTAAAAAAGACAACTTTTAATCACTCTGCCATGGGAAACAATGGGAGAAAAAAATGTAACCTCTATTTCGTTCCACCCTATTGTATACCCTACATTAACGTTAATGCTATCAACCCCGTGAAAAATATGACTCAAGCTGGAAATAAGGTAGATTAATGGGACCAACATCATTTTGTAGCTTAGTTTATAGGCTTTCATACAATATATTATAAGAATACTTCGTACCGTAATACCTTGACGACATGACGTCAAGATCAAACAGCAAAATTTAAAAAAAAATACGAGATTCTCAAAAGGCTCCACCTTTATCATTTGAAAAAATCACAGTTAAGCTTACCGTCTTCTGGATCGGAAATTCCGCGGATATGATAGGTTTGCAAAGGTAGGCTCGTTCGCTAAAAAACCCAGCGCGGCCTTTTTTGAAATATACGGTCAGCTTGAAAGTATGTATAGTCTGACCCCTGGATCTTTCGGCTGACGACATCAATTATCGCGTCAATAATTGACAAGATAATTCTATCTCATAAAATAAATACAATGCGTAAACGGGCATAAACATAGATATCCTGACAGTTTGGCATTGATGTCAGCCCAAAGATCCAATGGTCAGACCACATGTACATTTTCCTATGCAAACTCTGGTCTTGACCGCGGCGCAGCGCGTTTCCGACCATGTGGACGCTCAGTTTTCATCTTACATTTCTCAGTAGCATTTGTACAAAGTTTAAACGTGGGATCGCAATGGGATTGTAGTTTTTTAAAGTTTTTTTTTTATCTACCATTAGTTTAGTCTGCAGGAATTTTATTATTTGGCGAAATTTGTTCTCTATTGACATAGGAATGTTTGACATAGGAATGGGAATAATATTCAAATACAAGAGGAGAATTGCTTATTTATTTTCCATAACATTACAAAAATTGTTTTTTTTTTCATAAGATTACAAACAAAATTGTTCACAACTCGAATATATATTTGTAAGTATTTCATTATTTCAGACAGGGATAAATCTGTGATATTTGTGCGTACCCTGTATTTTTTTAGCAACCTGAAATCCTTCTAACGCCTTTGCTCTTCTTTATTTTGCTCCTTGTTTAAAGAAACAAAATAATCTTTTCTATGTTGGCTTTACACCATGAAAAAAGTTGTGTTGGTATCATAATTTTATCTGTATATCTGGTCTTTGTAGACTTGCTCTTGGTGCAAGTCACTTTACGGTTCCCCCCAAACCATTACATAGGCTGTAGCATAGGCTGTAGCATAAAGATGTCACTCACATTTAATTCAATAACACGCACTCTCATGGTAGCATATGTTTGCGAGGTTTTTCCTATTTTTAAATAATTGTGCAGCAGTGAACCCAACGGTGAACTAGTAGATTTTCTTTTATGCAATAGATATAAGATAATCGGTAAGTTTTATTTAGTTGCCCTTTCAGTATTGCTATAATAGTAGTCACAATAATAATGTTATTTGGTGTAACAAAATAGTTATTGCCGAGTAAAGTGATAATTTAAAAAACAATGATCCCATTGCCATCCCACGATGAAGCTTTGGACAATTGCAACCGAGGTATGTAAGTTTATGTGTGATTTTCTTATTATTACAATCTTATTTTCAACTTGAGTAATAGTTTTTTGTGTAAATATGTGTTGGCAGAAAAATACGCTTTTTCGGCGATTTCAGGATGATGTAACTTAAAAATGTATACAAATCTATAAAAATAGGGATATTTCAACATAGCAGAAAAAGGAGGATTTTAAAATTTATTTTTTTCATTTTGTTTTACTATTAATTCACCTTTCTTATCATGTTCTTGCCGGTGTTAACGTCCCAAACTAGTGTTATTATATATGATATGCAAGCTTATAATTTAAGCTACATAACGATTTTAGTTCCATCCATCAATCTTATTTTCAACTTGAGTAATATTTTTTAATATGTATTGGCAGAAAAATGCGCCTTTTCGGCGATTTCAGAATAATGTAACTTAAAAATCTATAAATATCTATAAAAATAGAATATTTCATTACGAGTCTGGAAATAAGGATTTTTCCTCGGCGCGCCTGAATATTCCCGTGTGAGGCAAAGCAAACAGGGGAAATCATTCAAGCAGATCCGTGAAGTTAGCCCCCCCCCCCACTCTAAATTTTCTATTTTTTAATGCCAATATTTAGTGCTTAATTATTGATAATTTGTGCCGTTAATTTCAGAATTTGTGCGTAATTTATAAAAGAGGGTTAAAGAGCATTGCATACACTAAACGGATTTATACAGCCTAAAAAGGGCAAATTAAAATATGTAAAGTTATACAGGGGCGCCATTAAAACAACTAGGCTAAAGGCTGCTCTGCAAAAATGGTACATCCTGCATAGAGTCAAATAATATTACAAATTGCACTTTGACCTCTCGTTTGCAGTGCCACTTGGTTATTTCGATATCATTAAAGCTGTAAATGAAATCGAAATTTTTCGTATTAATGACACCGTGTATATTATTTTTCGCGTTTTTCAGCCTAAAACTTCAAATATCTCAAAGAGTATGCATTTTTTCGAAAAAAATGCTCAAACAAAAGTGGTTTAGAATTGAATTTCTAAAAATATCACCTATACAAATGTTCGAATTTCCGAGAAAAAAATAAATCGGACCTGAGGAAAACTTCCGAATTTCCGTTTTCAGCTGTTATTTGTGATTAAATAAATCAAACAACTAATATTTTGTTTTAAAAACATTAATTTTCGGCGTAATCCGTGATTCATTGAAAAATATACAGTGACCGCCAAAAAGTCGCCATCAACTTAACTTTTTTATATATTTTTTATTATTGATTTGTCAAAAAGCAGTAGTTATACTAGGAGAGTTCCAACTCACCCCCAGCAGATATTTCGATCCTTAGGCGGTCCCCGTGATTTACGGTATCAATTTGACCTCTAATTATCCCCGCGGTGATTAGACTGCCAATTAAAATTGCGGATCGCCAATTAACTTGTAATTGAAATTATTGCGCCTGTAATTGTTGTAATTATACCATTTTTATCATGCAATTGTGATTAAATTACTCGCAATATCCGCAATCAACCCATTGTTACTGCTCGCGGTGACTGATTAAATTCGCGAATTAAAAGCGTCAATTAAATTAATCAAAATCTCTGCTGGGGTGAGTTGGAACTGTCCTAGTATAATTACTAAAAGCTTTTTTACGACATGAATTTGTGTTTGTCTAAAAATCTCATTAGCCCGTATCAATGCACCGAGTGATTTTTTACTTACCAAGAAAACCTCGTTTTTCAAGATGATGAAAATCAAAATGTGCTAATTTACGGAAATCACAAGAGATCAATGAGATTTTTTCTTGCGTGTTAGTTCTTTATAACCGAATCGTTTAAATTTCGTTTTTTTTTTGTTTTCTGCAACTTTTGCAAATATTGGATTTAAATGTACTTTTTTTAAGATTTAAGATTTTTTTAAGATTTCACTTACCAAAACTAAATTTCAATTGTTTCAAAAGTTACAGACAACAAAAGACCTTATGACTTTTAAGTGATTCAGTAATTTGAAACCAACAAGCAATAAACTAATCTCAGTGATATTTCGCTTGATTTCCGAAACTGAGCGATTTTCATCGTTTTAAAAAACGAGATTATCTAGGTAAATAGAAATCACTCGGTACATCTGATGCATTTTGTTCGATAAAAATGGCCAAACAAAAGTGGTTTAAAATTGAATTTCTATAAATATCACCTATACAAATTTTCGATTTTCCGAGAAAAAAATAAATCGAACCTGAGGAAAACTACCGATTTTTCGTTTTTCAACTGTTATTTGTGATTAAATTAATCAAACAACTGATATTTTGTATTCAAAACATTAATTTTCGGCGTAATCCGTGATTCATTAATGCTAATAAAGTTTTTAGACAAGCACAAATTAATGCCGTAGAAAAGTTTTTTGAAAGATGAACGAAAAATAAGCATATTTCGCAAACGATAATGCATGTGTAAATAGAATAAGCGAAATTGCATGATGCAGATATTCGAAATTTCAAAATATTTCAAAAACTACTTATTTTGTTAATATGGTTGTATAATACTTTTTTGTAGCAAATTGTCATGCAAATTGCTCTATGAGATAATAAGTATGTCATTCCATTAAAAACATGAATTACGCTTACTATAAGTGGGCTCTTAACTAATGTCATTTTTAAGTGACTCCAAAAGTGAGTAATTTCATAAACTACTTATTTTGGGAATATGGTTGTATAATACTTTTTTGTAGCAAATTGTCATGCAAATTGCTCTATGACATAATAAGTATGTCATTCCATTAAAAAAAATGAAATACGCTTACTATAAATGGGCTCTAAACTAATGAAATTTTTGAGTGACTAATTGTGAAAATTATGACAATTATGAAAATTGGGGGGGCGGGGTGGAGCGGTTTGGATAAACATTAATAACTCATTTATAAATTACGCACAAATTCTGAAATTAACGGCACAAATTAGCACTAATTAAGCACTAAATATTGGCCTACAAAAATTGGAAAATTCGTAGTGGGGGAGGGGTCTATAGCGGTTCTAAAATTAACGACACAAATTAGTACTAATTATGCACTAAATTTAAAAAAAATAGAAATTTAAATGTGGGGAGGGGGGTGGGGGGTGAGTGAAGTTAGCCTCCCCCGAACATATATAAAAATTGCGCCTAAACTAAAGAAGCACAAATTCTAGGATAAGCAGCACATATTAGCACTAATTAAACAAAATTATTCAAAGTGAGGGAGGGCTAACTTCACGGACCTTATGCAAGCACGGAAAAATCCATTTCTGGACGTATAATGGACGATACTTTTTATTATAGTTTATTATTTATATTATAATTCGTTTTTACTTCATTTAGCGCACGGAAAAAGTCTGAGAGAACTTTCCGTAAGTGTCAAACGGATCGAAACAAGGTGTTTTCAGATAAGTATAATAAAATAATATTTATTAACTCTGATGGTACATAGGGCCAAATTACAGCCATACATACAGCCAAATTTAAAAAAAAAACTATGCTAATTAAGGCAGCCAAATTTGAAGAAAAAAATTAAGATGGTGTTTTTTTTTTTCGAAGGATCACTTGACAAAATGACCCATATAATAAAGCAAATTTTGTTATATTTTGTTGCTTCGGTCGGTAACTTATATTTTTATTGTGTATTTTTTCTTTTTTTACTTACTGGAGAGATTTGACTTAGGCTTAAAAATTAGTGATTTGCTGCAGTAGTAATACATATATCCAGAAGAATCCAATATTGTTGGATACTCCAGTTCTTGATCATGTTACATATGACATATTTAGATAGTGAATTTCAGTATTTTCGGGATGGCAACACGCCGCTCCAGTGAAACACCTACACAACTACGATTTCAAACCGGTAAAAACTTGGATAACGAGCAATTTTAACACCCACATTAACTCATTCACTTTTAACCATTACCCATAGTTAACTCGAAATAGGCAAACTTACATCTGTTGCTCGATTTTGCATTCCGATAACCGCCGATTGCTCAACTGATTATGAATATTGAAAGGGGACAGTCGCGGTTTCCACATTACATGACCCAATGGAGAATGATAATGACATGTGCGTACTTGTGTATGGAACAGTAAAGAATGTTACCTGGCGGTGGGACACTTAGGTGTTTGGTTTCCGCGTAATTAACAGAAACACGCACAGGGCACTATGTAGTCGGACATTCGTAGAGTGTGGACCACGCAGGTTACTTGCTCGGTTATGATTAAGCCTGCATGAATTTTCCACTATAAATAGGTGCAAAGTGCCGTGCGCGTAATATACAAAAATTAAATTATATATGAAATAGGTGTAAGCATCTAACCCGTGAATTATTTTACAATGTCTTGACTTTGTTTAAAGTTGTAGGGCCGATTCTCACTAAAGGAAATATTTAAATACGGTTAATCGGAAAATAAACTAGAACACGTTATTAAAAGTGTTCATGAAAAGGTCAGTGTTCCGACAATTGAAGCTTTCTTTCAAATATAGTCATGCACGTTCTACAGAAAAAATCTGAAAACCCCATGAAACTAAAGTAAAAAAAAACTTTTACTGTCGGTGCGCTATAAATAATGTACCTATGCAATTAATAAACCGAATTAGACAGAGTAGTTATGTGACTACATGATGTCATTTTCAAAATGTAAAAAAAAGTAGATTTTGGTTATTAGATAAATGAAATTATTTTCTTATTGTAATTTTTATTTTTTGTTATACGTTCTATAACCTATCGAACATTTTAATGAATTTGATTAATATGTTTTCCTGTATTATTCTTTTTAATAATTGGGCTCCATTCAGCCAGTAACTTGTATAAATTTTTTTGTGCAATATGGGTGAGTTTCTTTCATAATATTTACAAGAAATGTGTGTACTCCGAGTAGATAATCTTGTAATAACTTTTATTTTGAACTCTCATACTGTCTGAATGATTGCATTTGTAAAGCGTATCTTCTGATATTTTTAGTATGCTCGTCGGCGTGCAGATCTAATTTCGTAGAAAAACAAACAAGGTCTATTTCGGAAACAAAAAGGTGAAACAATTCTTTGTTTTGGTTGTGTTCGTAATAAATTAGATGGAGACTATCGCTCGCAATTCATGGTTAGTAAGTGGTAGCCAGTTACTTACTCGGGGATTTAAAAGAGAAATTTCGCAATTTTCGTGGGAGTGGGTATCGTCAGTATTCAATTTTGTAATCCTTCACCTATATAGCTGAAAGACGCAGCTGTTTTCATGATTCTAAATGCAGAGATTTTTATGTGCAATTTTGTAGATTTATGTCATTAATATGATATAGCTTTTAAATACGAGATCATTTTTTTTTGCACAAGCTAGCACATTCAAATTCTCTGTTGGCAATGACAAATATTTTATATTTTATTTCCAATTCCAATTGGAACTTCAATTGATAGCCTAATAATGGGCGGTGGAATAATATCCTTACCCTACCATCAGGTCAAATTTCGAAACAATTGAAAGTCATTTATTGACTATAGGCCAAACTAAAGGTCTAAAGGTCATGACTAGGACAAACAAAAATGTGCTCCAAAACAACTAATTGAAGAGTTTAACATGTGCTCTTAAAAATAGAAAATATACTTTTAAATATAGAAAATATGCTCTTATAACTGGAGAATATGCTCTTAAAAATGGAAAATATGTTCCCAAAAATGAAAAATATGCTCAAAACAACGAAAATATACACTTAATCCTCCGATGATAGCATAATACGTCTCGAGTTTCAAGACTCGAATCCTTCACTCCTCGTCTTTAAACATCTCACTGGTACTGTAAAATATGACTTCACGGACTGAATTATTATATATAGGGTGTAATATATTAGCAATAAAGGAGACAAAGAAAAAGGGAGTAGGGAAAATCAAAACTGATAACGGTCATACCTTATGCTTTAGTGGAGTAGAAGAAAGCAAAAGGGCAGCTGCAGGAGTAGGAGTGATAAATGCACCAACATTTCAAATATATGCCAATATATTCAAATAGTGATAATTAATTATCAGTTGATAATACATAAGAAATGGAGCCAAAATATTGAGTACTGGAAAGTATGGTCGGAAAGAATAATAACACTGAATAACACTGAATTGTGGACAAAATAAGAAAAGAAATATTGTTGTGACATATGGACCTAATGACGACGACTTAGTGGACAAGAAAAAGATTTTTTGGGATAAATTAGGAGAAACAATAGAAAACCAAAAAGGAGAAATTTATGTTGCCGGAGATTTTAATTGTAGAGTAGGCAGAGGTGATAACATATTCAACGGAATAATAGGTAAATATGGCGAAAACGCAAGGAATGATAACGGGAAGAGAATGCTAGACATCTCTTTAATAGAGGACCTTATTATAACAAATACATTCTACAACCACAAAGAAATACATACATATACGAGAGAAGAAAGGGCAAGGAACAAAGAAACAGTTATAAACTATATATTTTAATAGATATAAAACATCGTAGTAACATAATCGATACAAAGGTTAGAAGAGGATTCGAAATTAAGAGCCTGAAAAATGGAAAAGCGGCAGTAAAGGACCAAATAACAGCAGAAATGATGAAAACCATCGGCGAAGAAGCGAAGAACCTATTAATATATAAAAAAGGAAAACACAGTAGAAGTAAATGACAGACATGAGAAAGAAATAAAGAAAGAAAGAGAGACGACGAAACTATACTAATTGAGAGAGGAAAAAGTAGCCAAAGAGTGCACAAAAATGGTGACAGAGTTAATAACGCAAAAAAAATACAGGAGATGGACAATATAAAGTTATGGGAAACAATAAGAAACATTATGAAAGAGGAAGCAAAAATAACATGTGGAATAATGAGGGAAACAAATAAGAAGAAACAAACGAACGAAATTAAAAGCTGGCCTGGAAGCAATACCTAAATGATAAATCAGACGCAAAATATGACCACTATAAGGAAAGCCGAAAGAAAGTCAAAGAAGTAGTACTAAAAGCGAAACAAAAGTCATGGGAAGAATTAGGAGAAAGAATGGAAAGAAATAGCAGAGAAAACCAAAAGGTGTTCTAAAATGTCATCAAGAGCTCCAGAAAAGAAAAAAAAACAGACATACTATGAAATCAAGAACAAACAAGGAAACATATTAAGAGAAGATGAACAAATTATGAACAGATGGAGGGAATATTTCATGGAATTATTAAATGCTGAGGAAAACAATGTTAGAGAAATAGAAGAAATTAAACAAAATAGAGAAAACAAAACCGAGAACGAAGAGAAAACAGAAAAAGAATTAGACATAGTAATTAAGTGCCTGAAAAACGAAAAAGCAGCTGGAAAGACCCAAATAACACCAGAAATGATGAAAACCATCGGCGAAGAAGCGAACAAACTACTATTAAAAGTATATAATGGAGTATGGGAGGAAGAGCGGATACTGGACGACTGGAGGACCGCACTTGTGGTACCAATATACAAAAAAGGCGAAATAAAAGAATGTGGTCACTATAGAGGCATCGATCTAATAAGTACTGGAATGAAAATATTAGAGAAGATTATAGAAAACAAAATAAGGACAACACTAGAAACGACATTACACGAGGCACAAAGTGGTTTTCGGAAACGGAGGAGTATACAAGACCACATTTTCACAATTAAACAGATCATAGAGAAGAAACAAAAACAAAATAAAAAAGTATATATGGGCTTCATAGACATAAAAAAAGCATTTGATACGGTCAACAGAAAGAAACTTTGAAAAATATTGGAAGAAAGAGGTTTGAGCATGATAATCATAAATGTTATCAAAATGATATACGAAAACAACAACAATATAATAGTGTACAACAACAACGAATCAAAGTGCTTCAAGACCAAAGACGGGCTGAGACAAGGAGGAAGCCTAAGTCCGATTCTATTTATCATCTACATGACCGAGATAATAAAAAAATACCAAACGAGAACAAGAGAAATGGAAATAGGATACAAAAGAATGAGGAACATCAGTGTGAAAGAAGGAGCGTTCGCAGACGACGTTGTATTACTGGCGAATTAAGAAACAAAATTACAAAAGAACTTTGAGATACGGGAAGAGATACTTAAAAAGTATCAAATGGAAATAAATATGGATAAAACTGGAGTAATGGTAGTGGGAGGTATGGAAGCGATGAACATCAAATTAAAAGACACCAAAATTGAACAATTGGAGAAAATTAAATACTTGGGGGTAATATTCAACAGTAACGGGGAACAAGTGAGTGAGATTGACACGATAAAGAAGGCTACACGTACCTACCATGAACTGAACAAAACCATCCTACGCAGAAAAGAAATATCGACCAAAACAAAAACTAAGTTATACAAGACACTGCTAGACTTGTATTAACTTTCGGATGTAAGACGTGGAATCTGAAAAAGAGGGAGAAGGAAAGAATACAAGCTGTGGAAATGAAATACCTGAGAAGAACGAAAGGGGTAACAAAATTCGACAAGATCAGAAGCTCAGTAATAAGGTATGAACTAGAAATAGAATCGACCCTGGAATTTATTGAAAAGAGAAGGTTAGGGTGGTGGGGTCACATGCACAGGATGAAAGAAGATAGACAGCCAAAACTTGTGTGGGAAGCAAAATGCAAGAAGACCGGACGAGGTAGGCCAAAGAAAACCTGGGACGACACGATTAAAGAGATATTAACAAAACGAGGACTAATAACGATACAGGCAAAGAACATGACAAACGACCGAGAGAAATTGTTTCGGCGCTTTTAAAGCGTATTCTCGGTATTTGGCTTTTATTGCAGCAGACACATTTGTATTAAGATTGAAAAGACGAGTTATTGGAGTGGCTATTACCTGCCCATTATATTCACCGAAAAGTGCTTGAGTAAATTACTGTACGCATAAAGATCAATAGGCACCTTAAAATCCAAAACATATTTATTGCACCGCATTAGGAATCCTCAGAAATTCCAGATAGAGGAATTACCCAAGGATTGTATGAACCAATCAGGGACCATCTTCAAGCCACCCCTCGCGGTGCATAATTCAAATTGCGCCCCACCCCAGTAACTCAAAAATTAGTTGTAAGAGTGCAGAGTAGACAAGACTTCAATTCGTTACCTTCACCGGTATACATCGTTGTGTATTTATTATTGTTACATATTAATTATAGTCCACGTTATTTCCAAACCTACGAATTTTAATTACCTTTTCATTTACATTGGCGATACAACTCGCCTGGTCCTTCGATTACGTAACAGAAATGGAACAAATTTATAGAAAACTAATGGAAAAAAGATAATGAAAAATGTAAAGAAAAACACCTACACTAATTGGTAGAAGGTGAAATGATAAATATATATATACAGGGTGTCCTATGTAGAGTGGGATTGCATGGGCATCATTATTATTTTGAAAGCTAGAGATCTGGTTAAATGGGCAATGTTGTGCAGTTTTGTATGCTAATTCAGATAACATTGATTTTTTTTTAATTCCGAGCAGTTTGGAAATTATTCTAAAAACACTAAAAATCGAAATTTTCTAAAACATCCAATATTTTCATAATTATTGAAGATGCGGGAAAAACTTAAGAATTAAGTCAAAACAAAAGTCAAGATGACGGTTTCCGAGATATTAATAGCAACTTTCTGATTTTAAATGGCCATATTTGATTTTTACACGTCTAAATAGACTTATTTATTCTCTTTTCAACGATGTGGAACAACCTATATATAAATGAAAAATATAGGAAATATAAATTGGTCTAAGTTTAAAACAAGAAGGCACGAATAACAATGAAACAAAATTTATTATAACGACTAATTGTCATGTTGTATTAGTGTATCAGCTGTATAAATCATTAATACATTTCATTTGAAATTGCGATCCAATACATGAACAATATTATATGTTATGTACTTACATCAAGAGTTACAAAAACCCCCACCTTACCGCATAAACATACCAAGCAAACTTTCTTGAAAGAAGACAGCCAGACATTAAGGTATTTCAAAGATCGGATAGAAATATGCAGCTGTATGGAAGTTTAAAAAACCTATGAGAAACAGAAAAATGGTTGTTGACGATGTAGAGTTAACATGTACTTGTGTAGCAGCTAATCCGAACATTTCAACTCGGCAAATAGAAAATCAAGTTAACGTATTAAAATTTTTAAATGTCTTTAATCTGTTGATCTTAATCGTAACTATTGATATGACCTATATCGTCGGTATAGAACAAAAACTCTCTATCTACATTTTCATGTTTTCGAGTTATGAGGATTTTTTGTATACATCATTATCATTAAAAAATCAATCTGCAAGGTTAATCATAAACAACACGTATTATTCAAAACATTTGTTTAGGGCACGTTAGATTTTTAATGATAAAGTGTATTCAAAAATTGAAAGGAGAAATCACAAAAATGCAGATAGTGAGTTTTTGTTCTATACCGACGATATGTTCAAATGCTAGCATGGACACAAACTGCTATGTTAACCATTAAAATAAGCTCAAGGTATACATTTGTATTTCACTTTATGAAATGAATTACTTAATATAGCTATTACCGAACCTTTATTTACTTATAATTCACATATTTCATATTTCAGTTCAAATTTCGGAAATTCTCTTTGCTATAAAATAACATCGTTGTTATTATCATCGATGCCTATGTTATTACCTACTATTTAAATAAGGCTAAACTTTTAAAGATCGAACGCGTTTGTAAAAATCAATAAGATTGACAAAATTAAATTAATCTGGTCTAAAAATTAATTATTAAATTAAATTGCCCTTAAATTACTGTACAATCAAAGTCAATATTGATATTAGCATTTAACAATTATAGCACTATTTTACTTACGTTGTATTTCAGATTTGGTTAATTCGATTTGGAAGGAAAATCATGATTTCTCGAAAACGGTTATCTGGTGCAGAGCATACAAAAAAGGCGCAAAAAAAAAACAAAAACAGCGAAACAGAGTGCGAAAGCCATATCCAGTTGGCCGCAAAAAATAAAGAAGACAATGAGTACGAACCTGTCGAGTTAAAAAAAATCTGATTTAGGTGAAAAAGAGGCTGATAATTTCGGTATGGAAATTTATGTAGATGATGACATTGCAAGTTGTTCATATCAAAATATTGTTGATGGTGATCAAATAAAATATGAAAGTACAGCTGGAAAATAATGTTAATTTTAACAAAATCTCTAGCTTTAAGAATAAGAAAGCCCATGCAATCCTACTCTATTTAGGACACCCTGTGTAGAACTGTAATTTTTTTTTGTGTGTAAAATTGAAGAAAGACGGCTCGGAGATTGCGGAGCTTTTAAATGATGCAGGTGAGTCTGTCATGAAACCTGCTACAATTTACACAGGGCAAAGAGGTCCAAATAGAAGTGAGAATCGGGTAAAGACGATCTCTGAGAAGACACAAGAAATAAAGAAAATATGAGCCGAGTTCACCTTTAACTCCTAGTTAGTTCCCAATACGAGTAGGTACTTCATTGTTTTCTCGTAAGTACAGATACGTATAGTGCTTTTACTTGAAATTTAAAATCTACCTACGAAGGGTGTTTATTGCGGTCCATTGTGCGAACGGAATTTTATGACGGGTAATGGGAAGAGAACAGAGTCCAGAGCCGGCATCAGAAAATACAGATTCAGTGCCCCGTAGAAAATTAACATTAGTGATTCATTATCATTAAATTGTACTTTTCATTGTATTTTTAAGTGTACATATAATTAATTGTAATTTAAAAATGTAGTTATAATTTCATAGAAAATTTATATACAGTATGAATCGCGAAACGAATAACTTAAGTTACACATAACATTATTGACTTGCTCATTGCGTTTAAAAATTAACGACGTTAACATCAGTAATTTTTTCATGAATCGTAATGTAACAAGCAAATATTATTCCGCACAACTAGATTCATCGCTAGCACTTTCATTTTGAACATTAATAATTAGATTTGGTACACTAAGCGTCCTATAATCGTTTTCAATTTTAATCACATGATCGATGCAGTTTTTCCAAATGATACTTGAAATGTTGTTGCATTCTCCCTGAACAAGTTGAATTGTTCCTTCAGTCATTTTGGGATGTGTATTTTTTTTTCCGCAAATTCCATTTTAAAGTTGACCACATCAGCTCAATTGGATTGAAGATTGAGTAATAAGGGGAAGACGCAACACTTGGTGACCAAATTCTTCTGCCATCTTGTCAACCACATACGTTTTTTTGAAATTTTGTTTTTTATAAGTTCCAATAATGTTTTTATCTTTGCACTTAGGGGAATAACAATACCATTTTGAATGCAAAAATCCGAAATATCGCCTTTCTTGGAAGCGGCGGTTGGGATTTCATTAATTTGCTTTGAGTGGTAAGTTGCATTATCCATTACGATTATTGAGTTATTGGGTATGTTGGGCAATAATGGATTGCGAAACCAATTTTCAAATAATTCGGCGTTCATATCCTAATCATAGTGTAACGAGCTTGATGCAATATTCTTGGCTGATAAGAGCAAACTATTTGACACAAAACCTGCGTCTCCTCCTGCATGAAGAATAACAATTCTTTTTCCTCTATTGCACGGTGTTCTAAGGTGACACATTTGTATTATCGACCCATCCCTTGGAAACGACGTCGTGAATATCGAACCATGTTTCATCCAAATAAATTATCGATCTCCCTCCATTTCTATATTCGTTAATTTTAGATAAATATTCTAATCGCTCTTTTTGCAATCTCGGCAATTCCATGATGTCAATTCGTTTGTCTAAAGTTGTATACTTAAAACCCTGACTAAGTATGTAGTTATACAAAGTAGTTTCCTTATATGGAAAATCATTTCCAAGAGTTTCCGAAATAAATTGGACCGTGGGAACGTAACCTAAATGATAAGAATTGCAAATTGTATTTTTGATCCTCTTGGCGATGGCATCGTCTATTTCGGTAAATTTGGAACTTATTCTTCTTGTCATTTCTAGCGGTCCTTTCGTAATTATTCTCCAAACCGTTGAATATGATATTCTTGTCAGAATGGAAATTCTTTGCAGTGGAGGTGCATGATTCTCGCTTATAAGGGTGTTATAAATATTTACGACTATCCTTTTAGTATCAGTTGAAAGAAAAGCATGCTTTATTAATCCCTGATTTTCGATAGTTGTTGTGTCCATTTGATGATGGTTGCTTTGAAATTTATCAAAATCAATTTGAGAACAGCTTCCTTCTGTAGACTAGGAATGGCTACTTTCCTCACATAATTGAAGTAGATCGTCGAACTGAGTGTCATTATAAATTGATGAAATAATTGTTGCAGTTTCACTTAACGACGTTTCCATCTTAAAAAACTTTTCACAAGTTTATAAATGATAATATGCACACGTATGTAAAATGAGTACTGTTGCAATGTAAGGGTTAACACCGACTGAAAGACAGATGTAGACTATTTGAGAAAAATACTAATTTGGTCAGCCCTAACTGATTGTCTACCTGGACTACATATTCGCCCAGCAATTAAGGTACAATGAACCTTAATTGCATAGACGATTGTATAATGCTTTTAAAACCGTTTCCTAGGTGACGGCTCTTAATTATCTACTGGCGTCTGTAGTCTTGTAATTATATCGAATTGTAAAATTGTAAAAAAAATTACGTCCGCCGACTCATAAAAAACGATGTAAATAGTTGTAAGATTATTGAATTCAATTTAATTAATAAATCATTTTTATATTATGATCATAGTGATATAATTGTGTATATATCGAAGAGAAAACAATTAAGTAGCATCTTCGTCGAAAGTAAATTATTTGGTTACGTTCCTGGACGCCCGCCTTTTCGCAGCACGCCATACAATGGAGAACCCTTGACCGTAATAAACCCTCATTGCAGTTACATTTTCAATTTCAAGTGAAAACACTATACTTCTATTATCACTAAAGCTGTTTAGTATTTTTAGCACAGATTCAAAGTAGCACATATTTTTTGTTTTCTAGTTAAATACTAGTAATTTATAAAGGCATTTACTATTTGTATACAATTTATTTCCAATTTTGATACATATCAGTTAGTTTAAAAATTATTTTGAGATCTTCCACATATTATATTTTTATCACCTCACCAACCTGTAATAACTGCTTAACCAGACAACAATATATAATCATTACAACCAGTGTAACATTCGATGCTATCTTAGTCTAATCTCTACGAATTCTCTTTGGCTGTTACAAACCTCGTCGGCGGCACCAGCAGTGCCATCTATGAATTTCTTGGAGCTCGTGATCGGTACTGGCAGTGATGTGGCTGCAGGAGAGATGGCGCAGTCCTGCTGGGCACTTTTCAGCGCCTGGTCAAGCTCCTCGGCCAGTTCGGTTACTTCGGACAATCGCTCACTGATGGCTTCTACAGCGGTTAGGTTCTCCATTGAGTCGTTCAACTCGACGATCTCGACGTTATCGGAGTCAGTCTTCACAGTAACTTCAGACATCCTGCAATGAAAATTTTATTTTTACAAAACAGATTTATTTGATTTATCGCATTCGTTTCGATCATTCACGAACGATAATTAAATAAAACTCAGAACAAACAATAGAAAATATGTTTTATTTTATGCGGTGCATGTGATACGTTCCTAACAATATTAATTATTAAATAACAAAATTTATAACACTACCTACGTGCCACTCCAAAGAAAATACAAATAATTAAGTTTTTCAAAACAAGAAATATTATTTGTACCCATAGATATCGAATTTTAATTCGTAATTCGAGTAGGTTTTTAATGTATCGTGTAAATAGTTTTAATACCCAGATTAGAAAAAAAACACTTTTTTAAAACAAATTATACATCTATTTTTAAAATCAACAAGCTATACCACTTTACAAATTCAGCAGACATATCGAATGTCGCTGTTCGGTGTATAAAGGATTACATCGTAAACACATTAATCACATTCCTATAGAGAGCTACTCTCGATATTTCGGTGGAAGTGTTCAATGTAATTCCTTAAATTATATGGTGTAGGCGTCGCCTAAAACTGCGAATATTCAGATTGAGTACGTCCTGTGGATTAAGATGAGGCAAGTTGCCAGTTTTTTCTCGTTCAATTAAGTATTGTTGGCGAGGTTTGACGTATTTCTTGTATCGGCTGGCAGGCGCTCACTGAAATTTATAGACGCGTAAATTATATGAAATAAACGAAAGTTCTAAATTTACAGTTACGGCTTCTACGCTATTTAATGCATTTTAACAGTCACAAAAAAGTGCTACAAGACAAAGTAGTAGTGGGCTATTACTTGAAATTGTGCTTTACGTAAACATAAAATGGTTGGTTAAAAATAAAACCTGTAATGAAGGCATTGCCAGAGATTGCCAGATAATAAATATTTTAAATTGTTTTTTGGGAAATTTAATTTTCTGAAATTATTTCTGAAAACATTATAAAATATACCAATCATAATCTAAGGGATATGTCCCTGGATTAATTTCTGGACTTAACTGAATTAAAAAAATGGACTTACGCCACATTGGTTTTCAACGGCTCATATGTATATTTTGATATGTAGTCCCCGACCAAATAGCGGCAATACTAGCAGGATGAAGTATCTAACCCTTGGGAAAGGATAGCTGAAGACATACATCATAATTCCGAGGACGGTGTTGTGATATGGCGAGTATTGCCGCCAGTAAATGAGCATATCCTGAGCGATGGGCAACAGTATCATTTGTAACGGGTTAAGACAGATAAGAAAGGCTTCGATACGGCTTAATACCAGAATATCAATCGGCGACCAAATATCAGTATACCCGGTATTCGTACTGCTTGAGGAATGCACGGGGAAACCACGTCATACAACTCACAGATACAACTCAAAAAACTCACAGATACAACTCTACAAAAAACGGCTTCGAGTATCAGCGTTCCGTTGATGGGATAGGGATGCAAAGAATCTCTGAGTCCATAATGAAGAACAACAATACACCTAAACACGAAAAACTGAAGATAAGATCTACGCCAATAAAGATAGGAACTTGGAATGTACGAAGTGATTTTGGAGATAGAAAGGTACATGACATCGCACAAGAAATGGATAAAATTAATGAAATAATGGGCATAAGTGAGATGTAATGGGAGGGCACAGGATGTAGTACATACGATACTAGATCACTGCGTATACTATGCTGGTAACAACGACAAGCAGCATCTAAACGGCATGGGCATCATAGTTACAAAAAAAATTAGAGGGTCGGTCAAAAATGCAACATTCCACTCAGAACAGAACTATAATAATACAACTGGAAGCAATACCCTTTAACATTTACATTATACGGGTCTATTGTCCCACTGCGGATAAAGATGATACAGATACAGATTACAAAATTCGATCAAAATTGAATCAAAATTCAAATTACAAAAAAAAATAATGAAATCACAATCACAGTGGATGATTTCAATGCGAAAGTTGGGCAAGGAAGAGAAGACAGCATAGTAGAACAATACGAACTAGGACTACGGAATGAAAGAGGATATAGGTCCAATTCTGCAGTGAAAAATAGATGGTGATTGGGTAAATAATGCACAGTTTGAGTTTGAAAAAATCTTTTTTGTTTGAATGATGTCATTCATCTGGCCGATCAAGACACTGTGTGTCAAAACATGTCGCAGACAATATAAAATACTCGAACTGTGCGTTTTTTTATACTCAAACTGTGCGTTATTTACCCAGTCATTACAATAGAGTTTAAACAAGTATCCGCCAAATCTATATCTATGCTAAAAATAGATAGTACAAATATATGCTATAAACCCCACGAACACCGCTATTAGAGAAGTTATGTCCGATTTTTTTTTCCAAAACATTTAAACGAAGTATCAAGGAAAGTCTAAATGCAGACGAGGTATGGAAAACGATGCGAAACGCAATATGTAGAATAATTAGAGAATATTTGCCCCACAAGAAAACACAAAAATATATTGAAAGGATGACAAGCGACATTTTAAAGATATTGACCGACAGAAAGATGGTTAAAGGGAAAGACCAAGAAAGATATAAATACATTAATAATTAAATACGGAGAAGTATACAGTAGGCAAATGAAGAAGTAATGAAAGCCAAATTCCAAGAAATTAGAAGCTGCAAGGGAAATATGACTACTTCAATATACATCGCAAGATAATGAAAGTTGTAGGTACGCAAACGAAACATAAATGCAATGATGAGAAGAATATATTGTAATGATATTTCTTAGTTAATTTTATAGTTATTTAGAAATTTTGTTACTTGTTTTATTTAAATTAATAGTGTAGGAATGGGTGTAGTTAGATAGTTATCAAGTTAGGTAATTCATTAGAGAGTGCTGTTTAGTTAATATAGTGAATCATTAGGGCACAATTAATAATTAATAATGTAATGAGTTAATTAAAATTCGTAATTACAATGAAAACCTCAAACATGACGTACAAGGACGTACGACGTTTCAATGGAAGCGGAAAATTATCAGGATAATGAATATCGCATTAAAATTTGGATTGGACATTTGGATTTGCGAGAATTTGAAAAAGCAAATTAGAAATGATACATTATTGAATGATCACCATGGCACCGATTAAAATTATCGGACGACGCTGTAAATTTTTAAGTTCTGAGGAACGACAAACGAAAAATCAATAATAGAAAAGTGACTGTCTGGTCGATTATTTAATATGACCAATGACACCAGACGCTCCAGTTTACATTCGTTCCCGGCAAAGCTCACGTCTCAATGCGGAGGAAACGGAAGATAGTTTAGAAACAAACAGTATCGTCACGCCGATAATTGTTTCCGTTGTGGAAAGTAACAAACAAAAGTGCTACAAGTGTGTGTCTACGAACACATAAACAAACAATATAAAGACAGTAATCATTTCGCATCCGATTAAATCTCCGCATCTGAGCGATAATTAGGGAAACCAAATTAAAAAGGACAACATCATCATAGAATTTCGCAGAAAGGAGGAGTGAATTTCCCCTAATTTGATAGATTGCAACCGGGAGGGCCAACTGTCACTACAAGTTGCCATTACACATAAAGTTCCGTGAATAGAACTAAACTGCAAAGGTAGAAATATACAATTTTAATTAACTCAGACCCATTAATTGTGCAATTTAGAGTCAATAGGAAAGTTTTGTTAATGAAATTAGAAGTTATAATGTGTTAGTTGTTGATTTCGTTTGTTTTCTATTGTTTACGTGTTTTATATTAATTTTTGGGTTTTTGTTTGTTTGTTTACATTTCATTTTGATTATAATAATTTGATTTAAATTTAATTTACCTGTCGTCTATCTAATTTATTGGAACCTACTCGAGACCCTGAGATAAAGAGCGAACCCAATATAACACAGCATTTTGACAACCAAAAGTGGGGTTAAATAGTAAAACATCACATTTTGGAACCCATAACGTGCGAAAATAATAATTATTATTGATAACATATAACATAGCATTTTTCGAGCCTGAACACGAGGCTAAACCAATAGAATAACATAGCAATATTCACGAGCTTTTTGAAGATGATCGCCCTAAAGAACATGACAACAACAAATATGTATCAACAACGCTTATAACTGACCTCATATAACAGAGCAACAGGTTAGCACAGCGACAAGTGTGGCGAAAAATGGAAAAACTGTAGAACTGATCAAATTCCCACATAAATTATAAAACTTGTCAACGAAGATGCCATTACTACGTGGACTCTCCTATAGGACTGAGTACGTTAGGGGAAATATACCCAAAAGATGGCTTAAATCCACATTCGTCACAATTCCCAAAAATCCAACATTAAAACAATGTCAAGAATATCGTACCATAAGCGCAATGAGTCACACCTTTAAGATATTCCTAAAAATTATCCACTTCAGAATATACTAGCAATGCGAGCAACACATGGAAGAGATAATTCGGATTTAGAAATGCTTTAGGTATTAGGGAAGCACATTTGTACTAAATGTCTTAAGGCGCGTTCTTATGAATCAAGTTTAATTGACCAATTGTAGTTTATCAACAAAGTTTGAATGAAAACTATAGTTTAAAGTTGATCAAATCTATTGAAATAGCGGTTCTCACTATAGCTTTTATTCAACTTTTGTTGATCAACTACAATCGAATGTTTAAACTTGATTCATGAGAACACACCTTAAATATCTTAATCCAGAGATGCAGGCACGTTAACTGCAATGTGCACACTTGCCTTATAGACTTCAGTAAAGCGTTTGATAGGGTAAAGCACAAAGCATTACTTGAGATAGATAACTGATAGATAGACATTGCCGTACAACTAAAAATGAGCTTCATCGCTGAATAAGATTTTCAGTATGATTTTTCCATAAAATCTTCCATAAAGCGAATTGACTTATTTGGGTCTGCCTCAACACTGCGCTCTACAGCAGCAACAAGTTTCGCGAACTGAACCACGATCTTCAAAATAAATTTGCACAATTTGCTAACGCTGTTCTGGTGTAAGTCTATTCATGTTGAAATTACAAAACGTACTGAGTAGAAATCAGCCGGCAATTGTCACAATAGTTGTCACCAAAAACCGTATTGGCAACTTAAAATTCAAACCTTTAAAAAAAAACCTTTAGAATGTGCAATAAAAAAATTAAAAAAATAAAGTTCATTATTATAATTCTAATTATAATAAATATATAATTAATTTTTATACCAATATCTATGAAAATAATTATTAAATTAATAATACAAATTGATAAAATTATCTAAAATGATATTTCAGTATCGGCGAGGTATTCCTGCCAGTCCCAAAAAATGTTGGGGGAAAAAGGTTAGTCCACCACCAAGTAGTGGTGGAAGGTTTATTATAAGATTAGGTTCTAACGCTTTCTAACCCAATACCCTCCCGTACCCTCCCAGGTAATGGTAAAGAGTTTATTATAAGATTAGTTTCTAACGCGTTCTAACCTAACCTTATAATAAACCAACCAAGATGGCCTTTTAAATCTAACTTTCTGCTTCAATATTGTTGCAAAATTTGTACAAGAGACCAATGGAGGAACCTACCACCAGAGTAACGCGTGCCATAGATAATTAATCACCGTCTAGACGCATTAAATCGTTCAATGAAAGCAGATAGCATTTATGGCCTCAATGTTGAGTCAATTAATTCACAGAAAGCCACTCAATTTTCTAATTAGCATCATCAGGGAGTTAATCTCTAATTATAACTTTCACACCAATTATCTAATCGAGAAAAATCTCCAATGAAAATCTCCGCAGGAGTGTCTTGTAATCTTCAACAAACTAAATGATCTCGGCGCAAGATGCATAATTTCGTCTGGATGTGATAAATGTATTACAAAAACTTGAAAAAAAAAGTATATAATTAACAATGTTCGTGAAGTAAATCCTCGTATTGGCTGATTTATGCTTAAACTCAGTTTTAATCAATATAATAACGGAAACTGATTTTAGATTATTTATTTTCATTTTCCGATGAATTCAGAGTGTTGTAGCATATAGTAGCTTTTGCATTAAATAAATTGAAACTCGAACCGTGCGTTACTTGATTTGTTATTGTGAGATAATATGCAGTTAATAATGCACAATAATGCCTTTGTTATAATCGATGATATATCTATCGTTACAATATACAGGGTGTCCAAGATAAGGGTCAACTGCATGGGGATCTCGGAAACTGTGAAAGTTACAAAGGCAGTTTAATTACAAAAAAGTTGCCCAAAGTTACCATATTCAGTAATATTCTGTAAAGAAAACCAGAAAGATCTGGTTACTACCGGAGTTATTCGACAAAATCAGAAATCTTGCGGTTTCGTTTTTATTTGTTTCTGAAGTTATTTGAAAAGGTATAAGAAAACCAAAGGCACTTTCTCATTGCCACATTTTACCCTCTATAAGACAGCGTTTACAAAGGTTTAGTACAACGTTTCGTTTCGAAGAAACCGTCAGCAATTTTCTTTTCTTATATGGGCCGTAAAAAAAGTAAACCCTGTATTAGATAGCATTTCCTATTACGAATTCAACGATTTATATCACAGTATGGTTTCTCATGTTTTTATTCAGAAAAGGCTTGTTAATACATTTCGACCATTTTCTTGTAGTAGGCGTTGAAATGACGACGATGAAGAAACAAAATATTGTCTAATTTTACCCAGAATAGATACCAAAAATAATAAATAATAATAAATAAATAATAATAATTTAGCAAGAATAGTTGTTAAACATTGAAACATTATAGCTATTTAGTACCACACTTATATATTTTTTACGGTACTATGATAATTGTTCTGTTCATTTAATGGCGACAAAGAAAACAATTATGACATCATTTTAACTTAGAATATGTACCAAAATAGTAACAAAAACAATTTAGTAAGAATAGTTGTTAAACATTGAAACATTATAGTTACTTAGAACCACACTTATTATTTTTAACTATGGCAAGAGAATTATTCTGTTCATTTAATGACGACGAAGATAATAATTATTACCTAATTTTAACCCAGAATAGGTACCAAAATAATAACTAAAAAAAAATGGCAAGAATATTTGTTAAACATTGAAACATTATAGTTATTGAGAACCATCCTTATTAGTTTTTTACAGTGGTATTATAAGAATTGTTCTGTTCATTAAATTATCTTCAAGTCTTAAAATTAGATTATAAATTTTGTCTTCGTCGCTCATTTCAACGGATACAACACCAAAATGTTCGAAATGTATTAACAAGCCTTTTTTTCTGAATAAAAACATAAGAAACCATACTGTGATATAAATCGGTGAATTTATAATAGGAAATACTATACAGGGTGTACTTTATTTACTGGTCATATAAAAATTTAAAGTGGTTTCTTCGGAATGAAAAGTTGTACTGAAAATTTATAAACGCTGTCTTGTAGAGCTAAAAAAGTGGCAATGAGAAATTGCCTTTAGTTTTTTAATACCTTTTCAAATAATTTTAGAAAAACATAAAAACGATATCTAAAAATTTCGGATTTTGTCGAATAGCTTCGGAAATATGCGTTTTTTTTTTGGTTTTCTCAACAGAATTATACTGACCACTAAATTGCGCAACTTTTTTGTAATTTAGCCGCCTTTATAACTATTACTGTTTCCGAGATCCACAAGCTTTTGATCCTTATCTTGAACACCCGGTATACTCCAATCGATAAAATTCGAGAAACATTTTGTCGAGATTTTATTCTTGGGCGTTAAATAAAATTGTAAAATAGCAAAACCATTTAAACCATTAAAAATAGTCAGAATCTTATATGTGTGTTTTTTTAAATGATCCACCAACCTTGCAATTTCTGTCGAAAGTATTAGTGGAATATCCGTTAGTGTCATTAGTGTTTCTCAATAAAGAGATTAGGGTTCGATATGTAGTGATTTTTGTTTTGGCCAAGATAAAGCAACAGGTTGTGTTAAAAAAATACTACAGTCCAATTTTTAGTTAGTACCCATATCTAGTAACTTTAGTGACTGTTATATTGTGTTACAAACTTTCAACTAAGGGAAACTTTTAGGGCATGATTTAGTTACGCACCGTAATTATGATTTGCGGCTATAATTTATGAAGAACAGTCATGCGCCATTGCCAACAACAGGTTCTGATGCAATAGTCGCTTTCCCGTTGAATATTGTTTTCCTCGCAAATAATATTGCAATACTATTATTGTTAATCGTATTTATCTTAATTCTTAATTAGCTAAGTTTTTCAAGAAGAATCAGCAAAAGTGATGACGAAATAATAGTATATTGCAGACCTAAGCGGTAAAGGGATTATTTTCCTGGCTGAAAGAAGAATCGAACAGCGAGCTTTGGCGAGCCTGGACACTTCTTGAAGGCTGGAAGATCACTTTGTCGTCCGTGGTTTACACATTATTTTTTATCCTACACCACGATATTGCAGAAATTTATTACACAAGTTAAATTGTGATAAGTATTTTTGTGATAAGTCCGATAAAAAAGCTAATATCACGTTTTCCCTACTTTTTTTTTAAGTTTTTAAAATTGCACTACTCCGAAATAGTATATAACGGTATTAGGACGGCATTGGTTATATAACAGACGAGGTTAAGATATTGTTATAATCAACCGTGTCTGTTATATCTATATCGGCCGTATGTTGTTTTATAGTTTTCGTCATACTAAAATAAAAAGGATTAAACTTTGCGAAATTATTTTCATAAATCATAATGACATATTTCAAGTATGCTGTGATGGTTGTGTAGTAACGCATGTGAACACCAAAATAAATAACAGTCCACGGCTGTTAGATTTTAACGGCCGTGGCTAATATCAGTTAAATTACAACCATGGAGACAGTACCGATAATATGTAATGACAATCAAGTATCACGAAAAAATATACAGTATGTCCCCGGATTGAGTTTACAAGAGGGAAGTTTATTTTAATTATTACTTTTACGTAAAAATATTATATCAATTAAAACTTCTGCTTCCTTCCGGTCTGAAACTACCATTTCAGTAAACAAAACATTGATTTATTTATACAGGGTGTTGGCTAAATAAAAATAAATTTAATCTAATTATGACACTTTAGAAAAATAACATCATTTAAACAATCCCCCACCATTTTCTTTACACAGTTCAAGCCTGGTGTGGAACTCCTGAAAACTATTTTGTATTTATTCAATAGTTATCTATGCAAATGTCTCTCATAGGCGATTTTTAATATTATCAGTATTATTTCCTGCATATGGGGGATTGTTTGAATGATTATATTTTTCTATAATGTTGTTAGATGTAATTTTTAATTCTTTTTGCAAATAGTAAATTAATAAGTGTCAAAATAACATTTAAAAATTTCGACACAGCCAACATCCTGTATAAATAAATCAATGTTTCAATAATTGAACTGGTAGTTTCAGACCAAGCAGGAATTATAATTCCTATAACATTTTTACATGAAAGTAAATTTTAAAAAAAATCGCTTTTGTAAACTCAATCCGGGGACATACTGTATACTAATCTATTAGGTTAGTTATTGAGAACAATGCTAGGGAAGTGAGTGAAAAGCCGCTGTCAGGCGAATGTGCAACAGGCGTAAATTTTGTTATAGTCCATGTCAAATGTGTTGTCACTTTTGCAGTAAAATTATGCCCAGCCTTCTCATTTGTGAGCTTCGTAGCGGTCAGTCCTACGCGGGCATGCAAGAAAACACGTTTTAAACAATAATGTGCTTTAAGGCGAGGAGTAATAAAGCCTGGATTTTAAAAAGGGTCGGTCCGCATTTTACTGCAAAACTGACAACACATTTGAGATGGACTATAGCAAGCTTATGGTATTCCTAGGGATATACTATAAATTTCTTTGGAAAATTTTGGTATCTAAGCGTTCGGTGTCGATTACAATTTTTGTATTTTTCATGAAATTGAGTAGTAGTTACAGTTTCTTTGTAAATAAATAAATAATTTATAGGCTTATTACAAACAGTGATTAAAATATGTATTAAAACGCAAAATTGTAATATGCGTGTGTGAAGCAAGAAAAACAAATAAAATTATGTGTGTGTCTCAGCAAAGAATTTGGAACCATTAATTTAGTTTTCAACTCACGGCTCGGATTCACTTCCGCTGGTAGAATTTCAGTAATCACACTTCAGTTTACACAGTCGCAGGTATTTACACAAATTTTTCACAGGACCACGCGAATTACGCGCTCGACATCTTCGCCGACAGCCGAGTGTGACACTCTCGAGTTGCGTAACCGAAGCAACCAACGGCGGGAATTTCGCCGATAACCGGCAGCCGAATTCCCGAAATAATCCGTGGAGGCGCGGGCGTGTCGTAAAGTTCAAGATTCCAGTGGTAAAAATAAAAATCGTCTTAGGCACAACTCCGGGGTGAACAGGGCTGAGGAGGAGGAAGAGAGAGTGCCCACAACACAGACAGTGGATGTTGCGTTCAACAAACATGAATTTTGCAAGGTATTTATAAACGAAAATCGGCCTCTTCGGGTTGTTCACCTCGCCGATTTCTCGTGAGGATAATTGACGGGGTATTGCGCTATTTCAGGGCGTTATGAAATTTTCCGTGCTTATTTTTAAGTAAACATTCACAGTTAACGAACTCTAAATATATGCACATGTATATACCAAATGGTACTGTGCCTTACTGTTTGTTACTTTGTCGCTCGCCGTTTTGGTTTGATTTGGTTTATGGTTAGTGCAACGACCAAGATTTCTTCTTACCCGTGTGTGGATGCTGTGCTGGGGCCGGTTGGTCCGCCACTGAATTCCCCAGGTCCCCTACCACTGAAATCCCGAATTACTTATAAATTCAAAACACTGTCGGAAAATGTAAGCACAAAACGCGCTCTCAACTCGCGAGTAATTAAATCAGACCCCCTACGTAATTAATTATAATTAAGAAGCTACGCTGCTGCCAAATTTTAATTGGCAATAAATGCAAAAACACTCACACGTCATCGTAATATAAAGCCTCCCTCAAACGGCTACGGAGAAGCCTTCCAAGCCTAACCATCCTGCCGACTTCAACCAGGAGGCGCTCTCTGGCTCCTAGGTAGTGCCGCACTCTGGCGCGCTTCTTATTCATGTCCATGAGGGGGATGGTGGCAACCGCCTCCCTCAGATCCCGGAGTTGGTTGCATTGTTCTTCCACGGATCTGTGGAACACGGCAGACACCCGCAGTCGTGTCATCTGTTCCTGGGTGACATTCAGAAGCCGCTCCCAAGACTGTTTTAATCTCGAGTGCAGTTCATCGTTGGTATGTGATGGAATCTTGCAGGAGTGCCTCAGGGCGGCGGCTGCGCTTAACAATTGGAAGCCGTAGTTATATGTGCACTACAACAAAAAACAGTCTAATGTGGTCACCACATAACTTCATCGGACAAATTGAAAGTGCAATTATAAGCGAAATAGTTCAATTATTATCAAATAAAACAATGCATGAGTAAAGGTAAATTAAGGTTCAATGAACTGATGAAAACAAAAGGGTGGAAAAAGTACAAGTAAAAATCAATGAGATAATAGCAGTAGTGACTGTATTTGTTAGGGATATTAACCCTAACTGGCTATCGACCAACGTGGGTCCTTCTGCCGTGTGATTTATGTAAATGTGTGTATTGAGTTAGGGCTTGTTACTCTAGAAATTCGCCTTGGATCTCTAGAGCGCCGTCAATGAGCTCCCAACGGCGAATGGCACTAGTTTCTCAGTACATATGTACTACCTGTACTGGGGCACGAACCCAGGTCTTCGTGCATGCTAAGCAAGCGTTCTAACCTGTCAGTCAAACTAGCGAGTCAAACTACTAATGAGATAATAAAATTGTAAAATATGAAAATATCATAGTAAAAACTGAAATATGCACACCTGTGTGCATTAATCAATTAATGAAATATTAAATTTCTCAGTAATGCAGGAGTTCTATGAAAATGCATTTCCCACAAAAAATGTTCATCTTTCAACTGTCTTTGAGCACACATATGTATCTTTACGCAATTCCGCCGGTTAGAAACTCATTAATTTCAGTGGATTTCTATTTTACACCTTTGTTATGAAATTACTCCGTTCTTTAAATATCTCGTATTTACCTTAGCTGTCTCCTGAAATACCTGGTGCTCTTCCTTCTGAGCTTGTATTTCTTGCACGGTACAGCCGACGTGACCGTGATCTTTAGCGAGCACCTGGAAGAGATCATCAAGCCAGTGCACGGCTTGCTCCCCGTCCGTTTCGTACTGGTGGATGTGGGTGACTTGCTCAAGGGTCAGCTTCTGCAGGTCAACGCTGTCGCTGAAGATGTTCTTTCGTGCCGTAGTGGCATCGAGGATGTCACGCACGTTGACGATGTCTTCAGAATAGTCTACAGTGACTTCACGGCCTAACGCATCTTTGATGGGCATAGATAGCATGTCTGAAAGTTTTTCGCCTTCTTTCACTAGCTCGCGATCGACGGCATCTAAAATAGTAATTTAGTAATAGTAATTTAGTAATAGTGATTTTAAATGATAGTATTATTTTTTTAATGTTTAGTTATAGTGATAACCAAGGCTCGGATTTCTAGGTATTATGCTATACATCAGCTGTAATAGCAGACCAAAATGACCTCGTATCTATACGAATTTCAGCAAATGAAGTAACGCGACAACTTTTTTATGTGCTTTTATGCATATTTTCAGTGTTTAAGCTTATAATTGCTTTAATCCATTTTTTGTGCATATTTCCCAATTTTTTGTGCTTATTTGCTTATTTCTCAATTTTATAGCATATTATTTATATTAGCTAAGAATATATTTTGTTGCACATTATTGTAATGAGAATTCAGTATTAATATTACTCTGTTACGTCTAGAGTACTTGGTTATCACAAAATCATCATCAAAGCGAGCGCGCGTACGTGATATTTGGTAAACAAAGCTTGATTATTTCCGGCATTACCCTATTTTTTCGTGCACAGAACGCATCTGGGGCAAGTGTGCTAGCAATTCAGTCCAATTTATCTCAATCTTCAGTGCGTTGTGCTTGTGCCTTGTGTGTATTACGTGTTTATAAGTTTTCTTGTATAAAATGCCGAAAGTAACACCTTCCATCTATGAATGGATACGTGGACATTCTGAATTAAAATATGAGAACGGCAAATTAATTTGCAATTTGTTATTAATATTATTCACCAAAACATATGTTATTAAAATATTACTTTTATCTACCTATAGTGCGTTCTTGTTAATAAAATTATGTTTTGTTTTGTTTTTCTATATTTTCATTAAAAAAATTAAATATGCCTTTTCATGCTTTTTCTGCGTTTTTCTGCTTATTCTAATCTTTATGCTATTTTATATGCTTATTTTCTAAGAATTTGATGCATTTTTAAGCGCTTATTTTGAAATTTTTATGCTTATAAATCCGCGCTTTGGTGATAACACAAATAAGAGAAAACAACAACAACGTAACAAAAACACCAAACAACGAGAACGAAAGTATGCACCAAAATAAAGACTATAAGCTGAACAATGAAGACACGCAAACAGAATACAAAGAAGAAATGGAGAGAGAACTACAAAAAAATACAACACAAAAAGCAACGAAAACAGAAAATTTAGAACAAATGTAGAAAATTCTCAAAGAAACCATAATAAAAGTGGCAAGTAGAATAAGCGGAACCAGCAAGAAAGAAACAAACAAAAAACGAACAGCCTGATGGTGAACTTAAGTAACAGACCAGGTAAAACCAAATAAATAGGCATGGAAAAAATACCTCAACAACAAAACAAGGGAGAAATACGAAGAATATAATAACGTAAGAAATAAGGTAAAGCTAATAATACGCAAGAACAAACGGAAGCAATGGGAAGAATTTGGAGACAAACTCGAAAGAAATAGGATGGAAACCCAAAAACTATTCTGCAGCGCAATCAAAAGGAACAGACAAGACAAACAAGCAGGGTCATAAAAAGCAAAAACGGAGAAGTACTAAGGGATGAAAAAGAAATAGCAGAAAGGTGGAAGGAATACTTTGAAGAACTATTGGGAACCACAGAAGATAAAAGGGGAAGAACAAAGAGACAAATAGAACAGAAACAGACAAAGAAGAGGCAGAAGATATAACAGAAGAAGAAGTGCAAACAGCAATAAAGGAACTGAAAAACGAAAAAGTGGCAGGAAGTAACATAATCACCAGTGAAATGATCAAACACATGGGCACATAAAGACAAGATAGGCTACAGGAAATAAATAAGGAAAGCATGGAAAACGGAGAAAACACCGAGCGACTGGCAGACAGCACTCATACTGCCGATATTTAAAAAAGGGGATAGGAAGGAAAGTAAAAATTACGGAGCAATAACCCTATTAAACACAGCGATGAAAATATACGAAAAAATCATAGACAAGCGGTTACGCAAAAGTAATAGAGAAGATACTACAAAACCAACAGAGCGCATTTAGAAGCGGAATAATCGCAGAGGACCACATATTCACGCTCAAACAAACAAACGAAAAACGAGATGCAGACACAAAAATATACATAGCGTTTCTAGATCTAGAGAAAGCATTCGATAAGGTACCAAGAGCAAAACTATGGCAAACACTGAAACGAAGGAAGGTAAACAACAAAATGATAAGAATAATAAAAAAATATATGTGAAACCAACACATACACAGGTATATGTTACAACACACAATCAAAAACATTTAAAACAAAAAATGGGGACAGGGAGGGTGTCTAAGTCTCACACTATTCATTGACTACATGGACGACATAATAAAGAAATGCACACCAGTGAGCAACAAGAAATGGATTCTAGGCTACAAAAACATGGAAAAAATAGGAATATCGGAAGGAGCATTTGCAGATGATGTAATAATAATAACAAGAACATCAAAGCAGCTACAAGAAAGAGTAATTTTAGGGAACACAGAACTAAAGGCAAAAGGAATGAAGCTGAACATAATCAAAACAAAAGTAATGGTAGTAGGGAAACAGGAGCAGATACAAATAGAAATTGACAACAAAAAACTTGAACAAGTAGAGACATACAAATATCTGGGAGTAGAAGTGAATGCAGACGGAAATGAAGAGACGGAAATAAACAGAATAAGAAAATCTTAAAAACTATACAAGGCAATCAAAAACACAACCATAAACAATAAAGAAATAAGTAAAGAAACAAAGATAAAAGTGTACAAAACAATATACCGGCCAATACTAACATAATGATGCGAAACGTGGAAGCTGGACAGAACTGGAAAAAATAAAATACAAGCAAGCGAAATGAAAATACTAAGAAAAATCAAAAGAGTAACGAAAATAGACAAAATAAGAAGCACAAAAATAAGAGAAAAATTAGACATAGAGCCAATACAAGAATACATGGAAAATCGACAGCTCGGATGGTGGGGACATATGCAAAGAATGGACAACCAACGAATAGTGAAAAAAGTGTGGGAAGCAAAGTCAAACAAAAAGAAAAAGAAAGGAAGACCGAGAAAGACATGGGACGATAGAATGAAAACAATAATAGAAAAGAAAGAGGAAAAACATGGAAAGAAGCGAAAGAACCAGCGAAGGATAGGACTAAATGGAAGAACTTCATGAACGAAAAACGGTAACAGAAGAAGAAAAGGAGAAAAAAACAACACACCTACACCATTGTGGTAGAAGGTGTAAACGACTGATTCATACAGGGTGTCAATTTAAAAAGTTGCCACCGACTTTTTCCATAGAACTAATGATTATTTAAAGTTCGCGAAGAGATGGAAATTAGGCTATATTTTTGTTTAGAAAACAATGGAAGCCATTTCTAACATTAACTGTAACATGTTATTTGAATTTAATACATTGAACAGTTTTGCACTTTATTTGCACTTAATTTCAAAACTAGTTCATTTAATCATATTGTATTAATAATGACTGAAAAGCATTTTTCAAGAGCTTTCCAATGATGTATCATAAGTAGGGGGGTGCCATTTAATTTATTTAGATGGAAGTGGCTGTGGCTTAAGGGGTGAGTAGAGGGTCGCACCACCTATGCTATTTTGGTTCCCCCTCCAAACCACCCAAACAGTTTTGAGCATTTAAAAAAATAATCATTAGTACTATGAAACAATTTAATTTAAATTTGACTTCGTTAACGTCAACCGTCAACTCTACCACTACCAACATCAATGCAGTAAATTTTACTAGTCTATTCTAGCACACAAACCGCTTATTCTAACACTCAAATGACATCATTTTGGTGCTAGAATCGACTTATTCTAAACGCAAAATAGAAAAACATTATTCTAAAACATCCCAGGCACCTCAAATCAGATATTTCTGTTCAATTTGAAAATTTTGTCGGACACAATACAAGGTAATCCAAAAAGGTTTAGGATAGTTGTTTAGATGTACCGCCACACGAAATTATTATCACGTTGGTAACACAAATATTTTTCAGTCATTTTTGTATTACCATGGCGCTGTATGTTTAAAAGGAGTATTATATCCTAAACAATTGAATAATAAGCATATAAATTAAGTTTATTTTAAATAATAAACTTACTTGAGAATACAATCTTCAAAACAGAGCGTAATAAAACAAACATTCAATAAAAACTCAATGTAAGAAAGAAAACAAAATATACCAGAAGGGACAAGTGTTTTTATAGCAGTTTTAAAATACACTAAAACCAATGACGGGAAATTCAAACTATACTCAACCTTTTTAGATCACCATGTGACAAAATGACATAATGTAAGAAAATGTAGAAAGCATAAACATTAGGAGCAATTGCAAGTACGTTTCTTTAGAATGTGAAGAATTTATAATAAAGCTTTTTATACTTTTGATTGATTTTAAGTTTTCAGGCTGTATAAAGATAAAACCCTCGGTAGTTCTGAAGATCGGTAAAATAACTGACTAAACTCTTTTTTCTACCATGTTATTTGTATGTTCTCTATAATAAAATTGTGCAATGTTCATATCCATCATAACTAGTTGGAAATACATTAACTTTATTAGGTTTATGAATTTCAATGAAACGAAGTTATAAAAGTGTAAACATCAAAATGAGACTTTCGAATGTATTCTCCATTCACGATGTTTTTGGGTCAGGGTAGTCTGGTCTATGAATATCTAGTCATTTTGTAGGTAGTGTTTCGAAAATAACTGAATTCCCTACTGGATCTTGTCAATTTTATTTAGGTTAAGTTGTTTTCAATTTGATGTTATATTTTTTAAATAACATTGTTGTTGCCAGATGTAAAGTTTAACTGATTAGAGATGAAAATGGAACGGCAGAAAATAATAAATCTGACAATATGTTAGGAAGCAAATGTCTAATAAACATCGACACAAAAACATAATTAATTTTCGTTGCATCAGTGAATTAGTTTGTCCAACATGGCAAAAAGAAAACCCAGCCAACTCGGTTGCAAAAAGTTCGTGAATGTATATTAGTATTGATAATTGAATCTAATTTTCGATTTTGTATAAAAGAGAAGGTCAAAAGTATCATGAAACGTCCAATGTTTATTTCATCAAACTTTGAAGATGTTAGAAACAACTTAATATACCAGCAATATCGTTTTTTTAATTTGTTTTGTTTGATTTAGGGCGTCGATTGATCGGGCTGGTTTTAGGATGGTTTAACATATAAGGTGAGTTATTACCTAAATTGAATTGGTTTTCTTGTAGCTCCTTTAGTTTCTTTCCAGCAGTAGCAAAATCACCAATCTTATTCCCCATCACCAATGAGTCAAAAACCTCTCCAGTTCTATCGAAGTATTCAGCGACTAGTCGAAAGAACCTCAGTGAGGTAATAAGCATATTCCTCCTCCTTTCCAGTCTGGTTGCAAAACTTCTACATACAAAGTCCATAAAATCCTTCTGACTTATCAGATCTTTTTGCTGCAGTGTCAGGAATTCTCCACCAGCAAAGCTCTCAATCTTGTGTATGAGCTCGGCATATGTACCGTAAGCGTTCCAGCATTGTAACTCTATACTTTCGTGTTCCCGTCGTAGTTCTTCAGCTGAAGCAACGTCATAGCCAACTTTCTGCCGTGCTTTAAGCGAATTTTCAGCAGGTCCGAGAATCCAGTTTACCACCCTGACTATACCTTCCTCTAAAATTGATAGATCTTTGGTGTCTATATAGCTTTTCTTAATAGATTTCCGCGAGTTTTCAAGCTCAATAAGCTTCCGACGCAAACAACCTATAGATATTTCTAATTTATCTATAGTATCTAAAGTATCTTGTGGGGTTGACATTGAATCTGACTCGGATGCAAATTTTCTATTTCTGTTATCATATTCAATCTTCTGCACCAGCTCCCTTCCTAAACACCAAATATTTAAAAATTAACATAATTTTCTGCTGTGTTATGTGATTTGCAGCACACCTTACCTCGCTCGATGCAATTGTTGGAAACGATTTTCATCATCTCCAGCCTCTCCATGACGGCCATGTGGCAGTTCTGTATCTGACTAGCGCTAAGGGTGTAAATTCCGGCTATCCGCTCCTGCACCTCGGCAAGGTCCTTCAGGCATGCCGCGGACTCCACGAAGAACTCCTCCACTTTCTGCGAGAAGCATTCATGAATGGAAGTTTGTCAGAGGTCAGTCCGTCGTCGCACGTGCAGGTGTATCTGAACCTGTTCTGGTCAGAGACCTGAAGACGCGTGCGACGCGAGCCAACGCGGATTATATCTAACTACCAAGTTACACAGAAAAATGACATAATTTGAATAGTTACAAGTGAGTATAATTGAATTTATTTAAATTGTATTTTAGTAAATTCGCCACCAGGAAGCCAAAACTAGAGAGATGTTGCGTCTTATGGGAACTCATCAGTGCAGTGCTAGTGATGATCCGATATTTACTACTAATTACGCTATTAATGGTACTCTTAAAATTTATTCAATGTATTCAATTAAAAATTTGGAAAAATTGTCTTGTTTAATGTAACATTTATATTATTCCTATTATTTCATCTTAGAATCATAACATATTTGTAGAATATCAAAATATAATTCATGAACGCGTATCTCTATTTTTATTTTCTAGATTTAAAAAAAATGATTTAAAAATTATTACTCTTATCAAAATATAGTCTTAAAAAAAACTACAGTCACCTTCTTAGGAATACTAATAAAAAATAACCTTTAATTAACAAGAAAGATAAAAAATAAATAAAACTAAGTATATAGCAAGCGAAGTGATTGCAATCGGCGGCGTATATTATATTGATACTAAATTATTGATTAATTTTAACTTGCCTGAAGCAATGTAAATGTCTATAAATTAATATGAATTATTAAATTTTTATGTGTGCAAAAATATTTCAATTTTTTGTATATACGAAATGAGAGTTTTTTTTATCTTCCTACCGTTCGGTTCTCGAACCACTGGTTGCTGTTGAAGATGAAGTTGCCTCCAAGCTCTATCGGAAGCTGTGACTGATCTGCATACTTGAAGAGTCGTGTCCTCTGGATGAACACTACCTGAATAATGGAGGAATGTTGAGTCTGTGATTTATTCGAAGAGGAATATTTGGAAGTATTTGTAATATTTAGTCGAATTTGCTTGTAATTATTTGGTAATTTATAGTTAATATATAGTGAGTTTTAATATTTCTCAATATATAGCAGTAAACATCGATATGTTCAGATATTCAATCTTTTTAGAGTCGCCTGCCAGATTTGATAACCAATGCGCGGATTTCTAGGTATTATGCTATACATCAGTTTTAATAGCAGACCAAAATGACCTCGTATCTATACGAATTTCAGCAAATGAAGTAACGTGATAATTTGTTTGTTGTGTTTTATGCATGTTTTCAGTTTTTAAGCTTATAATTGCTTTAATGCATTTTTTGTGCATATTTCCTATTTTTTTGTGCTTATTTGCTTATTTCTCAATTTTATAGCATATTATTTATATTACGTAGGAATGTATTTTGTTGCACATTATTGTAATGAGAATTCAGTATTAATATTACTCCGTTACACCTAGAGTGCTTGGTTATCACAAAATCATCATCAAAGCGAGCGCGCGTACGTGATATTTGGTAAACAAAGCTTGATTATTTCCGGCATTACCCTATTTTTTCGTGCACAGAACGCATCTGGGGCAAGTGTGCTAGCAATTCAGTCCAATTTATCTCAATCTTCAGTGCGTTGTGCTTGTGCCTTGTGTGTATTACGTGTTGATAAGTTTTCCTGTATAAAATGCCGAAAGTAACACCTTCCATCGATGAATGGATACGTGGACATTCTGAATTAAAATATGAGAACGGCAAATTAATTTGCAGGGCTTGTATCAACCCGGTAAGTTTTATTTTGTGTTGCTATTGGCCTAGGTACAAACATGTATTATGTTGTAGATTAACTGCGACAAAAAAAAAAAACATTACACAACATATCAAAACAACAGTTCACCTGGAAAATTTAAAAAAACACAAATCTGCAAGCAGTACCCTGAGTACCCAGCAAACTATTTCCGAGTCTTTTGCGAGTTCTTGTGTGAGTTTGCGAGTTTGCGTGTAGATGAAACAACTGATTCATGTGGTCGGCACTTCGTCCATTTAATGATTGGAATATTAAACGCAGACTCCACAAATGCATTTTTAATTAGTTCCAAGCAGTTAGAAAAAACAAATGGCAATACCGTTGCCAAATTCGTTCACGATGGATTAACACTTTTTTTTGCCAAACCCCGTACCAAATGATAAATTAGTATTGATACTTTTTAATGCCGTTGCATATATGTTAAAGACATATTGTGCATCGCACCTGTTTGGCACATGGTTTTAATCGAGTTGTTGAAACGATTAGACTGCAATTTCCTCTGGTCAATGCTTTGATAAAAACCGGGAAGAAAATCTTCCTAAAAGCTCCACTGAAGGTTGAAGTGTTTAGGGAAAGAATGCCAAATGTACCTCTTCTTCCGGTACCGCTTATAACTAGATGGGGTACGTGGCTAGATGCTGTCTGCTATTATGCCAACCATTTTGATTAATTTAAGGAGCTTGTATTAGAGTTTCCCGAAAATGTGTCCGAGGCAATTAAAGAATGCCTCAAAGTTCTTAAAGATAGGAGGGTACAAAATTTATCATTCCTAAAAACCAACTACAGTTTCGTAAGCAAAGCGATTGATAAACTCCAAACAAAGGACACAACTTTGGTAGATGCGGTTCAAATAGTTGAATATTTTAGGAACGACGTCTCAAACTTACGGGGATCTATAGGAGAGATTATTAAAAAAAATGTAATGCAGTTTTGTCAAAAAATGAAGGGTTTGGCGAGTTACAAAACATATCAACAGTTTTAAAAGGAGATTTCGTGGAAGATTTGCTGATAAATATTACAATTGTTCCCAAATTTAAATATGCACCGACTGCAAGTGTGGATGTGGAGAGAAGCTTTTCACACTTAAAAAATGTGCTCAGTGATAGGAGAAAGGGATTTTTCGTTGAAATTTAATTATTACTTCATTTAAAAATGAGCAGTAATATTTTTTTTGTTATTAATTATTATTGTTATTAATATTAATCACCAAAATTTATGTTATTAAAATATTACTATTATCTGCCTATAGTGCGTTCTTGTTAATAAAATTATGTTTTGTTTGTTTTCCTGTATTTTAATAAAAAATAAAATATGCCTTTTCATGCTTTTTCAGCGTTTTTGTGCTTATTCTAATCTTTATGCAATTTTATATGCTTATATTCTAAGACTTTTATGAATTTTTAAGCGCTTATTGTGTAATTTTTTATGCTTATAAATCCGCGCTTTGTTGATAACTATTGCTACACGGCTGTTTTGTCGTTCGTAGAGAACATTTCTTGAAACGTAAGGAAATTATTTACATAATGATGAAAATATTTAACGTCCGTCTCTATAACTTTTTCATCAACTTTCTGCACCAGATCATCATTATTGACTATCGATCGTTCACTTCGTACGTCATCGTTCATGTTTGTACGGCCATATTTCATTGCCCTAACCCATTTTCTTTCCATTCCCTCGCTCATAGCGTTGTTCATAAACTTCATTAACCTGTGGATTAGTTCAGATGATGAACGTCCCTGCAGCAATAATTATTAAATCAAGCTAGCGATTCTAAAAATATGGAATGTAGAAGCTGATCTCACGATACGATAAGTGTCTTAATAGAAGTTGAAATTATGTAGAAAAGTGGATCAAAGTCTTGGCTTTTATGTAAAAATAAAACTTTTGCCAAAAATTTTCTTGTTTTTTTTAAATATCAAAACGGCGTTTACTTAACATGGCTTGTATACATATAATGACAGATACAAAGACAGATATTCATTTCACGAAAAACTGTAATACAGCATTTAAAAACGGCGCATAATGAAATAACTATAATTACAATTACAATTAGCATAATATTTGAGACACATAAATTGTATAAAATAAAAAGAAAAGTTACATATTCATCATGATGGTACCGACCCGTTACGACCTTTACTAATCTACCACATTTTGTGGTAAAATCACAGCAAATTCTTTCTCTGTTTTTTAAAAGTTACATAGTTGAATAATTATAGACCAAGTCCTACACGCTGCCAACATTTTCATTTATGCAAGCTTTGATTTATGATACCAAATATGGTAAAATATTGGTTTAGAAAACAAAAAAATAGTGCAAGTTCATTTTGTCCGTATTTGAAAATACCAATTAATCCCTGCTCTCATATATATATATATATATACAGGGTGAGTTTTTTCGGATGTTTAGTATGGGGATCTCGCAAACTAGCGGAGATAGAGGGACGATTAAATGGGGAAAGAATTGCAGTTTTGCGAGCTCAACTTCACGAGCTTTTTGTTTTTTGGAAATTTGGAAAAATTGCATGGCCAACTAGATATCTCGAAAAAATATATTTTTTGCTATTTTGTTCGGAGCATATGACTCTGTTATTATTGACTTTAAAAAAAATGTGTAAAATAAAAAGTTATAGGTAATTATGTGCTCAATAATACAGTTTAACCGATTATTTTATTTAAACTATTATTTTTGAGTTATGACACAAACTTGTGTTTTTTCTAATGGAAACCATAGTCTGCCATGACTTTATAAAAAAGGCCTATTTTCATCGATTATAATGATATACCATATTACATAGTTATTTTTTTTAAATAATTAAATTATGGCCATTTTTATCCTTACAGTTTCGAACTATTCGAAGTAGTACGCTATAGAAACAATTGATAGATACAAACGATAATTATCAAGGTGGCCGATCTCCCGATCTGTCTGTTTTAGATTTTTATTTATGGGGAATAGTTATGGGGTATTCTTTGGGAATGGCAAAATATAGGGTGTATCAAACAGCGTACATCACAGTAGATGACCTTAGAGAAGCTGTACTACAAGTTTTTTTCTAATATTGATTGACGCTCCGTTAGAAAAGCAACAAATTCTGTTTTAAAAATGTGTGTATTAATCATAATGGTGAACCTTTTGAATATATTTAGTCTTAAATACTTTCCTAACTTTAATTACGTTGTTTTGGTACTACATTAGTTACGTTATAATATGCTTGTATTGTTTATCAATTTATCGCCTGTCATTCCCTGTTTAGTAGTTTTGTACTTATACAGTTTTGTTTTATCAGAAATTATTTTTATATAAAATTGTAACTCCAACGAAATAAACATTTTACACCAAAATGATAATGTTGAAAAATTTTAATAACTAACTTGAATTTTATTATTTAACGCGTTGTGCATCTATCAATTGTTTCCATAGCCTACTTCTTGAATAGTTCGAAAATGAAAAGTAAAAAATAACGATATTTTAATTATTTATGAAAATAACTATATCAAGTGGTATATCATTAGAATAGTTGAAGCAGCGCTTGTTTTATAAAGTCATGGCCAACTATGGTTTCCATTAGAAAAAACTCAACTTTGTGTCATAACTCAAAAATTATAGCTTTAATAAAATAATCGGTCAGATTGTTTTATTAAGCACATAATTACGTACTACTTTTTCCTTGACACATTTTTTTCTTCAGTCAATAATAACAGATCCATAGGGACCGAACCAAATAACAAAAAGTATTTTTTTTCGAGATATCTAGTTAGCCATGCAATTTTTCCAAAAAAAAACAAAAAGCTCATGAAATTGAACTCGTAAAACTGCAATTCTTTCCCCATTTAATCGTTCCTCTATCTCCGCTAGTTTCCGAGATCCCCATACTAAACATCCGAAAAAAGTCACCCTGTATATATATATATATATATATATATCTTGGATATGCCACTGCTGGAGGTTATTGCAACTCTAGCTATGAACAAATTGGTTGGTTAATATTTTCAACGACAATCCCCGTGTAGATGCAGTAAAAACTGTACGAACATGCATTGTAATTGCTTTACTTGCTTCTATTTTCTAGAAAGTTATAAGTAACTAAGGTACGAACGCCTCGTTTGTAAAAACCATACAGTTATCGCTCTGGGCTATGCCCGATGCAGACGCGTCCGTGCGTGAATGAGACTTCTTCAAGCCCACGTGCTAAGATATTCTGGTAGATTGATTTCCAGAAAAGAAATATTGAGATTAATTGATTAGTTAGCTAGTACTAATTAATTTTAAATAGGTAATGTAATTAAGTCAAGATACATGTTTTCTATTGCACTAGTCTACAAATTGGAAAAACGTGTACGGAACAGAAACACTAATATGTAAATTTAATTATATTGTGTACGCTGAATCTAGAAATGAAGTCAGTTTTTCTCCATCGCCCATCACATTTTTGTTATACCCCTCAGAACTTGCTCAAAATATGAAATTGGCTATGTTTATAGGTTTAATTAACCTATTAGGATATGTATAATTTTAATATTCATATTCTATTTTGCTTATTACATAAACAAAACCTTGTAGAATGTAACTATAAGATCAAATATTATTAAAAATAATTATAAAAGGTGAAGGGCACATGCTTGTTTTTTATAACTGCAGCTGGAAACTGCAGTAACTTCTTAACTACTTCTTCCATTTGTGTATGACAGTGTTACACGTAAGTGTTATATTTTGTGCTAGATGACTATAAGTCATCGGCTATTATAGTCATATAGCACATAATTTCGTCATGATTCAAAGCAAATTTTCTATGATTTGTGGTTATTCATTTTTCATTCCGTTTTTCAGGCAGTTTGGAAGCTATGGATTTATTGGAATAAATCTTCTCAGACAGTCAAAATTTGACATAAGAATATGCATTGTAGTTATGCTTATTTTTAACAAATTTCTTATCTTTTAACACCATTTCACATAGGAAATACAATTTCTTTACAATTAATTTATAGTCAATACTTTTCATTATAAATTAATTTTCGTTGAAAAAATATGCGTTTACTTTAAGTTTTCTTAATAATTGCTATTAGAGATTTGGTATTGGAGATTGCTATTGGAATTTAACAACTTAACCTTACGCACAAGAAAGCTGATCAGTCTATTTTCGTTGTTATAATACTGTTGAAACTGGTTGCGAAAAAGGAATTTAAAAGTTTTTAGAAACATTAAGGAAGTAAACAAATTGAACAAAATAATAATAATCTTTACTTAATATGAGGATCAACCATAACAAAATAATAATTCTTTTTGGGTACATATTTCAAAGATAAAGGTTACTTGAAGCTTTGTTGAAGCTTTAGTGGTAGTTTCGTTATACCCTGTAAACAGGGTCTTAAAAAATAATGTAAAATATTTAAGGCGGTAGTAGTATGAACCACAAGAAAGAAAAATGTCTTGATAAACATGGGTCCTCAAAGTAAAGGTTTCGGAGACATGGAAGATTATTCTTTTTTACCACCTTTTTTATTTTGCTAAAACTTGCATTTTCTTATCATAGTTCGCTGATGTTTTGTGGAACTAACAGTTCCTAAACTAACCAATTTTACATTTTTTCTCAAATCGTATTACTTCAATATTATTTTGAAGGTTTCGATAAAAACAAAATATGCACAAAATTTAAATTTGATTCCTTGCACCTTTAAAAAAAACATTCAAAGTTTACCATTGAATCTCCAAAATAAATGACAGCAGAAATGTGAAAAACATCTCAAAATATAGAATTTAAATACTTTTAACTGTGAAGGTACTAAATTTCAACAAGTTTTCATAAACAGTTTTCATTCATTTAACGGTATTCATACTCTTTAGGGGTGATTTTTTGAAAAGTGTCCACGCGCGATATCCCAAAAATCCAGGGCACGCACCATTAAAAAAACAAAGAAGTCTAGCTTTGAATCTCTAAAACAAGTGACAACAGAAATTTGAAGAACGTCTTAAAGTATAGAATTTAAATACTTATAACGGAGTACTAAATTTCAACAAATTTTCATAAAGCGTATTCACGCCCGATATCCCAAAAATTCAGGGCAAAATCAAAAATTCCAGAAACATGTCAATTTTTATTTTGAGGGGGAAAGATTTAACGTACTGTTGACGTTTGTGTCAGTTCCCCTTCCAGTCCAATAAGCACCTCTCGAAAATTTGAAATTTGATAGGTCTTTATGTCAGTAATAGAACTGTGCAGATTTTATTTAATTATTTTCAAATTATATAGCGACATTTTCCCAATAAGGGAAACATGAGAAATCCGAAACACTTAACTTATGGTTTGGTGAGAATTTCTCGAAAACAATTGCTCGATAGAAAATGGCTCGTAACCAATTGCTCAAAAAATAGTTCCTCGAATGGCAAATTGCGCGAAAGCCGAGTTGCTTGAATAACAATTGCTCAAATTTCTCGAAATAATGAAATAAGAAGGTTTACTAAATTTATATAAATACAAAATATGGACCTACTTACCCAATTTACTCGCAAAGTAGTTTACATATGTTTACACTTAACCCTTACCAGTACAATGTCAAAATTCTACATAATCTAACTAACCTATCCTAACGTAACCTAATATAACCTGACGTAGCCAACCTGCTTCACAAAACATGATTCAACCTAATTAAATGCATGTAGTCGCAAGGTAGTATACATTTGTTTACACTTAACTGTTACAAGTACAATGGCAGGATTCTATATAACCTAACCTAACCTAACCTAACCAAACCTAACATAACCTAACGTAGTCAACCAACTTACGGAACATGATTCTAGTACTTGCATATAATTACATATTTTGTATCTATATAAATTTATTAGATTTTCTTATACTAACTTATTTCATTATTTCGAGCAATTTTCCATTCGAGCAATTGTTATTCGAACAATTTTCTATTCGTAATATACTCGTAGTATTACTCGTAGTATTACTCGTACGAGTAATTTTCTTACAATCAATTGTTTTCGAGAAATTCTCATCAAACAACTTAAGTTAATGTGTTTAGGGTTTCTCATGTTTCCCTTATTTTTTAATTTTCCCCAATTATTGCTCATAAAAAATATTGTTTTTGGCAATTCTTCGCAATCCCTACTGTATGGAGAATAACGGAGATCACTTTGAATATCTCTTTAGAGTGTTTGATTCATATTTAGACAGCTATCTGTGTTTTTTGCATTCTCTGTTATTTTCCAATCATTTTTTTTTATTTTCGTGTTTCATTTTTTTTATATTTTCGTTGTTTTCTAAAAAGTTTCGTCAAAACTAAATATATAAGCTAAAATTTACTGTACTGTACTACTGATATCAATCAATACCTTTCAAATGGATTCTTAAAATTTTCTATTCAAAGTTTGGCCATACCTATTATTAGTTCCACGGGGTGCTTGATGAGGGCAGTGGGGTGGTCATATACATTACTTTAGATGCCAAAGTACGGCTCTAAAAATAAACATGTATTATTGCACATTTTTTTCAGTGTTTTTTCTCTTAATAAAAAAAAATATTTTGACATATGGGGAACTGCCACACATGTCAATAGTACGCCAATTGACTTGTTTCAGGAGTTTTTTATTTTGGCCTGATTTTCTGTGATATCCGGGGTGCATACTTTTCAAAAAATCATCCAGTATAATTATATATGAAATATTATATTACACGATAATAACTATAATTATCAGGAATGTTTAAAAAGTTTCATTATAATTGATTTAAACAATCAATGTTAATTTACGTGTATATTAAAAATCATCGGACTCGTGCGAATGTTATATGCAATAATGAAATTTTAATAACAAGAAAACTTGAGTAATTAGTGAATCAGTCAAGACTAAATAAATAAATATGCTACCATAATCACTGTTATCCCAGCATGAGTTGTTTTTCATAGTCACTCAATCACTTCAACCTGCATCTCAACAGTTTAAATAAAAACAATGCTAGAATTACTAAAGATTGATAGATGTTAGCGTAATTCCAAGCTATAATTTATATTTTGTTATTACTATGATTATAATTACACTGGTCAACAAACATTTTTGTCCCTTTGATGTAAATAGCCGATTCCGATAGAAAATTTTGCGCTGATTTCAGAAACGTCAAAAAAAACGATTTTTAACACGCCAAGTTATTGTGATTTCAAACTTTTTTTTTTCGGGAAGTAAGGCCGACTCAGATGATTTTTTATGGCAACACTGTATTCAAATTTCAGTTTGATAGTAATCGCTATCACTTTTCTAACCTTTCTTTAATTGGGCACGTGTTTTTGTAAGTATGGAAAAATATGCAATAAATCAGGCACAAAAAATGTTTGCATTTCGTACATATGCGCAGTAAACACTTTCTGAAAAATGCATTTGAATTGAAGGGACAACACATTCGTCAAAATTTGTCAACCAGTATTATCGCACATAGATATCAACGGGTTACAATGTTTACTCTCAGATGAATTATTTAAAATCAGTCCACGGTCTCGGTAATCAATTTTCTTATAATTGCACAGTTTAATATTCTCGCAATTATAAATGATAGCATTACAAATAAAGGCGTGGTCTTCGCATAATTTTATCACCGTCTATGTTAATGGTAATTTATAACTCGACGCAATCACCGAAGGATTAAGTTATTGAAAATAAAAACAGCAGAATAAGTTAATGAACGAGTTACGATTAAATAATATTCCCACGATCTTATACCTATGTTGACTTAATTATCACGGATTAATTACGGATTAACGTAGGTACGCATATTGTATGACAGAGATATCGGCTGGCGCCATAATTCAAAGGTCAGATATATTTTCGCCAAGAATGATGTTACAGACTGACTAATTGAACGAGCACTATGCATTTAAGATTTAAGATTTAATATTATAAATAAAAATCTAAAATTAGCAGACATGACTTCTAGAAATACATTAAAATAAATTATACACTGCTCAACAAAATTAGGGGAACACCTTTAAAAAAGGGTTAAAATAGAAATTTAACAACTATACGAAATTCATTATTTCTGATTAATCTTAATTCATGTTTATTTAAACAGAGAAATGCATTTTAAAACCATGTGCTCCAAATAAGCATAAAAATACCAGCCTAATGTTGCCCTAATTTTGTTGAGCACTGTAATAGCAGTTTTGTTATGTATCAATGATTTTTATTTTGTAAGTTGATCAGAGTTTAACATTCTGATATCTGCAACATTCTGTGTAGAATAATAGTGTAACTAAAACTGAGTGATCATTTAAATTTCAGCTCTAGTTATCCATGGAAATTTAAATGATGACTCGATATTTATTAAATCAAAAATGATAAACACTAAATTTTAACTTGCTTGGTAATAAGTATAAAATTGCCACTCTTGAAATTAAATATACAGTTTTTGATTATCTTGAACAGTTTTTAAATTAAAAAAAATATTTTCAATTATAAGTTGTTTATTTTACATGCATAGCATACAGTAAGCACGCTTTTAACATAAACAAATATGTTTAGTAAGTCATGTACTGCCAACGTATATCGATATGGTGTTTGTTAAATGCGTTTCGTAAATTTGGATATCGAATCAACGATGTAAATCAAACAAAACGTTCATATTTACATATGAGCTCGGACGTTTCTTTAAGAAGATATTTAATATTTTATTTTTCCATTATCATTTATTTGTTAATAATGTCTTTGATACGAGTTTCATAAAAAAATAACGACGTCGCTGCGCAACGGGCAATATAGCGGGCGACATATTTTTTACATTGCCCTGTGCTCCTGTCTCATTCACATCCGTCACAGCATTTATTAGTTTCCAGACCACATATATTTTAAAATGATTCTCGTAACTTGCCCTAGATTTCATGGGCAATAAATCTTCTGTGGCCTTACTTGCTTTTGCCAAAACTTCTATTTATTTATTTATGTTATTTCTTTGGCCACCATGAACAATGCACATGATAAAATAGATAAACAAATCGGTAGGTAGAAGTGTCAATTACTCAAATTAAATATATTTTACCACATTGTTGTCGCTATTATAGAGGCATTTAACCGATAAAACAAATTACAAATATAAAGGCGCATTGCAAGCATGTCAAAATAAAACTTAATTTACATTATAGGTTCTGGCAAAGATCATCATATCCACTCACATTGCAGTGTACTGTCATTGAGGAACTCGTTAAAACATTAATAGCACTTTATTATGGGAAACTGTTTTAGTTTTATTTTAAATGTGTTCATATTGGTACTCTCAGTTATCGAACACAGCAGAATATCGAATATCATCCGGGATATTCATGTCTCTTCTTTGTTGATGCACGCTGACGTATTACAAATTAAATTATAAACATCGTCCTTAGCAATGGCAAAGTAATGATATTCTTACGCATTATATACACAACACAACACAACACAATAGTTTTTAAATTAAAAAAATATATTTTTAAATATAAGTTATTTATTTTACATTCATAGCATTCAGCAAGCACGCTTTTAACATGAACAAATATGTTAAGTAAGTCATGTACTGCGTATATCTATAGGGTGTGCAATGATATTTTTATGCATTATATTAATCACAATTTGGTGTAAAATTTTAGAAAAACATATATGTATAGTAAACACTAGGCAAGAACTTCTTCAGAGCTGTATTCTTTGAAGAAGTTCTTACCTGTGAAACTATGGGAAGGACTCTTGAAGTCTTGGAAAGTCCTTAGAACAAATACGTGTGTCTTCAAGTCGACTGTGGTCACAATTACTATAATGAAAATTGTTTATTGATCTCTAATTTTTAGTTCAATGTCAAATTATCTCCATAATATAAATTCATGGTAACAAAATGCTTGCAATATCTGCGTACAGCGTCAACTAGACCCACATGTTTGTATTAACTTTTATGTTTGGTATCCACCTCTGACTCGATATTCAAATTTATGGAACAGCTTTAGTAAACACCCTGTATAATTACATGTTTCTACTCAAAAATGAAATATTTACAAAAAAGTAAATATACAGTTGAGAAAACTGAATAACGCTGTGTACATAGAAATAATTTATGAGATCATTTGGTGATGTCTATATTACCTGTCCATCTTTTTGGGTGCTAGTGCAGTTCTCCACTCTTTGTTTGTCCCAAAACGCATCTGGCCTAAGAACTAAAAACTGGGACAATTCCTCACTGCTAAGACTAGTATTCACTTGGCGTATGCAAGATCTGGCCACCCTCCATGGACCTTTTCTGGCATCAACGATAAGCGTAAAACCACGCTTCCTACTATCCTCACTAAAAAATAAAAAATAAACGAAGTTAGTTTTCTCTAATTCATGTAAGATTAAAGTTATTTTACTTGGTTAATTAATAATTTGAAACACATTTCCCATATAACGGCTGTCTGGAAAACACGTACGCAAAGTATGTTGGTAGCACTCAAAAGTTTCCAATTACTGTTGTCAACACTGACGTTTTGGCAGTTTGCTTATCAATGTTACAGCCGTGCCGATAGCATTATTAAAAACCGTCTTCTAGACTACCCTAAAATGTTTTCACCAGAACAAGATGCGTACATCATAATGGCCCATTTTAGAAGTGCAACTCTTTTTGATTATTATCTGTAATCCTGTTTTTATTTGATACCCAATATTTGTTTCTTATGTTATTCGACCCTGTTGAAATTACCAGCACGCCACTGAATAGTACCAACAGAAGGAAAATAAAATCCAAGATGACAACAATAATTGGCGTGTGTTCTTTTCCAGACACCTGATATATGAGTAATGAAGTTTGATTGGATCGATGATATTATATTATGAAATTTTGGTAAGTACGGAGTTGAACCAAAACGTACAGTTTTTTATACACTGGCGAGCAAAAAATAGAGGTCACTTTTAAATTATGACTTATTTTTGGATTTTTGTTTTGTTTTAACCTTATGTTTGCAAATTGTAAACTAAAGTAGGTGTTTAATAATACATTTTCTGACAAATGTTATCTATCTGTCAGTTACAATCACCGTGTTACAGACTTTTATGAAACAACATCCATTTCGCTCTAATTGAAAAAATAAGTTTCGTTGTGGTTTTCTTACATACTTCTTAGTGTTGATTTTTCTCTGCGAAACTTGTCATTCACACGTCATTATTTTCATTATTTTTTGTTTCATATTAGTCCTAGAAACCAATATTTGAACTTCGTCTGAACTGTAAATTTGTGATATTTCCAAAATAGGCAATAAAAACAATAAATATGCTTTACGATTCAACATTGCTTTCTTAATTTAGTGTGCAAAATACCGTACAATTGTTTACAATTTGCAAACATAAAGTTATAACAACAAAATTCCTAAATAAGTCATAATTTTAAGAGGTCACTCTACAATTGTGACTATTTCTTGCTCGCCAGTGTAATTTCAGGATAATATTGAAATAATTTTTCGTCACCATTTACTTTGAAATAAAGCAGTATTCTTAGATAATGTAAAATGGACACATTTTTTGACTGGTGTAGTATATATTTTTTAGTAGTTCAATAGAGTTAATAACCTATGAATATAATAAGAACGTGAGCTGCGTTAACAACCTTCCGAGTCAGTTGAAAAACATAACTAGAAAATAACAACTGGTTTGAACTTTGGACTACTGTATGCATTTGATATGTTGTCTAGGTATTGCGTACCATATGTATATGAAATGTACATATTATTGCATAGAAATCAAAGGCTTATCTATAGGGCAATAGTAATTAGTGATATTATCTGCAGTAATACCATAAGTGAATTAAAATTGCTGGATATTAAATATCCTATTCTAAATATCCTAAATTTTAATTCATGAATTGATTGAATGGATGTATTTGATCAGATTATTTAATGAATACAATATGATTTATGATTTGCAATCTCGGTCAGGGTATAATTAAATATATCCAAGGTTGCGTCGTTTCAAATATAACAGTTTTAAAGCATTTCATTTTCATCCGTTTTGATTCATTTTTGATGTTTGCTTTGACATGAATTATAATTATGAAGTGTAGTTTGTCAATATATGAACGTAACTAGCCAACCGATCGACAACAAAAATATTCAAAATATTGTAAATATTTCGTCTGCGTGGTCCAAACTCACGTTGTGATTGGCTAATCATATAAAATGGGTGGTACAAAAATAGTCTATCGTATAAATTTAATTTGTTGCATTACGTCTTATACACAATAATCATGTAGATGATCAGTGCATGTACATTGTTCAATAATAAATTAACACATGATATATTTATTGATCTCGTTAAATTAATAAGCCCACACGATAAATAAGTCAATTGTGGCTTTTCTTTGCAAATATGTACTGGTATATTGATTTTAGTGTTTTATTTATTTAAAATGTCTGCCTAACAACTTTAGGCAAGCTCAGACCTACAAAAAATTATAAGTTATACATTTTAATTAATCCACGCAAATTACTCCGAAGATATGTTCGATAGCAAAAATTGACCCTAAAAGAAGTTGTATGGCTACAAGGGGGACATCTGATGATGACCTTTAATTTAACCTTGAAGTTGACTTTCAAGGTCATTTCAAGGCCAACTTAAAAAATTTAAATAGTAACACTTCTTTTTGAGTTTTATTTTTGAAAGAGGTTCATCATATTGATATTCTTCTTCTTCTTGCAGTCCTTCTCCTACCGGAGGTTGGACACCATCATAACTATTCTTATCTTATTCACCACTGCTCTAAATAGCTCCGTGCTGTTTGTGCATATTCTCCGTGCATATTGATATACAGCTGCTTAAAATTTTTATTACCTTTCAATACCATTTTCGATAGTTTATCCTGTTTATCGTTTTTATTGTTTATTATTGTTAATGGCTTGTCATATTATGTTTTTATTATGTTTCTTGCCGCAAATATCATCTAGTTTTCTTTAAAAGTGAACTTTTGAAGTTTTAAATTAGTCTTTTAGTAAACTTTTCTTTAATTTTTTTCTCGAAAATTTTCTCATGTAAGGTATTGAAATTTTTACGCAGCCGTACTTATATGATAACCCTCTTTCAAAATAAAAAATAATAAAGTAGGATTACCATTTAAGATTTTTAAGTTAGCCTAGAAATTTCTTGAAAGTAAACTTCTTGAAGTTTAAGTTAAAGGTCATCATCAGATCGCTCCCTTGTGCCATATAACTTTTGTTAGGGTCATTTTTCGCTATCTAATATACCTTTGGAATGATTTGTGTGGATTGATAAAAATGTGTTACCATGTATAGTGTGCTATTTTTGGTTATTCTTAACTTTTTTAAATGTAATCTTGTAAATTAAATGTGCTTTCTACTATAATGAAAATCCACAATTTAACAAGTATCAACAAGTAAAAATTGATAGAATACAAAAAAATAACAAGTAAAGATACATACATAACGTGCGTTCAAAATAAACATGTAAAAAGTTATGTGATCCTCCATTATCACCAGAGGTTGAAATATAATAGGTAGACAGAAACAAAAATATGTGTGAAATCCCAAACTCAAAAGGATTGAGTGTTAACGTGATATGATAATCTGTTTTGTGTTTGTTCGCTATAAAATATAATTGCCAATTATGATAAATAAAATGTAATGTATTGTTACATAGATAAAGTCAAATTGGGCATACTGTGCATTATTTTGCATGTAATTTAAATTGCAAAGTAAGTGAGTGGGACACAATAATGATCGCATAATTTCTAGTTGATCAATTTAGATTTTCTCCATATACATATCCATGTACATATCATAAATGGATTGTAATATTTATATTACTAAATTTTCATAGAAATAAAAATATGCAGATAGCCATGATATTCTTAACAAATTGGATTTTTAAATATATTTTCGAGTTCTGCAGGTAAAAATAAAATTAATTATATTATAGCTATTAACATATCTAGGAATATTATGAATGCCATATCAGCCGTAGATATCAGTTTGAAATCTGAGCGATACCGAGGATTTTAAGACATATACGGATTTCAGAAAATAGACATATTTAATTATTATTCAAATTGCATAATTATTATCATCAAGATTTCACTTTAGAATTTGCGGATTGATGTGACACAATGATTACAACTGCTTTTGGTCGCCGTCACAATAAATATTGGTAATGCAATCTTTCAAACCTGAAATCGCAATTCCTGGCAAAATTAAAATGAGAAACTGACGAAGACTACATGTGTGAAGATGTGTTTCGCTGCACAACTTCTTTGATAAGTTAATTTCAGCTGAAAATTGGTTTTCAATTTCTTGACAACTCTTGAAATGACATATCGGTAGGGTAATATTATCGGTAGGGTTATTACCTTACCATTATACAACCCATGTTGTATAATGAAATCATTATACAGCCCCTGTTGTATAATGAAGTACATTACATTACCAGAGTTAGGTATATAAAAAATGTATTATTTATGAGTCAAAGATATATAAATTTATAAGTTGCACACAAGGTGTGTCACGCAAGTCGTTGGTTTAAAGTTTGTGGGGTTTGTAATATTACCTATTCAAATATGAAATCCATTATTAACATTGCTTTCATTTATTCATTAGGAGTGTTATATCCATTCATTTTTTTAAAAGTATTTCTGAAAAAAAAAACTCAATTGCAGAATTTATTTCTATTATGTGAAATTATAAAATAGAATAAATCTGCAAAATGAATATAATTTGCTTGATTAATGGAGGTCTGGGTGAGGCAACAAATTAATTCATCGACATGAGATGGGCGTTGTCGTGAAATGAATCCGTCGCTCAGGTACTTTAGCACTTCATGTCAAAATTTAAACGAAGTCCTCCACTTGACCCAAAAAAGTGACCAAAATCATAACTGTAACGGTTCGCTCAGCGGAACAGGTTCGAACTGTGCTCGTATCGCTTAATTACAATCCACCGTGTGCGTATAATTCATCGAAATCTGTTTTCAATCAATTTATTAGTTCCACGAGCAGCTTAATTTCTCTATACAAACGAAAACTGTTATTATGTAACTATTCCTAAATACAAATGCGAGTATTGATTAAATCATATTTCTAGTGTTTACTATATTTTATCAATACAACAATCATAACTATTATATAGTAATAAAGGTACATGCAAATTATGATCCACTTAAAAACATAAGCTCATGGCTGAACAAATATGCCTGATTATTAATATTTTCTCTCGTCAATAGGCACGTGAACACATGAAGGTGATTGCAGGCTCGGCTGGAACGCGTGGGCACAACAATAGGACAAATTGCACTCATGTAATTAATAGTCATCAGGAAAAAATACGATTACTGTCTTTTTATTTCTCCTGGAATGCATTTGCATGTTAAACACGTGACACATGTTATTGTTTCTGCTGCATACGGAGGCACAGAGAAAGCTACGAAAAAGGACATTTGGTTTTCGTAAATGTGTCATGTTCCAATAACAGATCTGCTGACCATCAGCATCTTGTATTTCTGTAGAAAGTTGTTTTATTACCAGAAGTTGACCGCATGGATTTGCATACGGTTTATGTTAATGATTAGTTTGGGGATCCATTGAATTCGTTATTACAAAGCGTGTACAATAATTTATTTTACAATTTGGTGTGGTATTGCACACTTTTACCGATTAAAGCAAAATCATGATTTTGAATAGTGACTGCAACATAGAACCTTTCCACTAAGAAATATTAATTAATATTAAAACACAACCTATAAAGTAGATTTTGAAAATTGATTTTTAATGTGATATAATATACGTAATACAGGGTGTCTCAGTTATCGTGCTCAACATGGGGATTTCGTAAACGGTAATAGATACAGAGTTGGAAAAAAAATCTTCCGGCGAAGACATACTTATCATCGAAAATAAAAGTTTCGAAAATTGATTAGTTTGGCTAATATTGGTGAAAATCCAATAAACTGCACTATAAATTATGCGCACTAGCCAGTGTATTCGAATCTATATTGAAATGATATTTTGATATTATTAAGGCACATTTGTGAATAGAATTCAAATATGTTATGGTCAAAACTGACAGTGACAATTTCCCATACGAATATGCATTGTTGTCATGTTCAATTTGAACAAATTTCATATCTTTTAACGCCATTTCATAAATGAAATACTAACAGTTAAAACAAATTGAATTGCAAATTTCGAAAATAGTTCATCTCGGGGCGAATTTAAAATGGACTATTTCATTCAATTTTTATGTACAAATATATACAGGGTGTCAATTTGAAAAGTTGCCACCGAATTTTTTCACAAAACTAAACCAAATGGCGTAGGTAGTGTCGACCCCCTACCTACCTTTTAAGCCACAACCACCTTCATCTAAAATATTTAAATTCCTCGTAATTTTAGAGGGAAAAAACTGCTCACATAAGCCAAATGGTTCAAGGGATTTTTTTTTTGTCTCTTGAAAATATTTCATTTTCGGGGTTAGCCCTTTTTTAAAATTTGCAATTTAATTATAGTCAACACTTTTTATTTTAAATGCTATTGATAAAATTTGGGTTTTCGTTAAGTTTTCTTTACAGTTACTTATTTGCTGTTGGAGATAACTTTTACCACACCGTCGAAGAAATCTCGATGCTTTTTTTTCAGTTTTGTATTCATATTTCATGACAAAGAAATGTTACCTGAAACTTTAGGGGGGATTTCGGGATACCATGTATACAGGGTGTCTACGCTAAACCGTTCGTTAAAAGATTACGGGGTTGCCGTTGTAATAAAAATTTTAAAAAAAATCTCGTCACACGGTTGAATGAGTTATCCTCATGTGAAATATTTTCAACTTTCTATCACTTCCGGTTCCACCGGAAGTAGCATCAAGTTTCTTATTTCAAATAGAACACCCCATATATTATTATATTTTTGAATTCCTCGCTTAAATTGGAACATATTTTATAGGAACGTTTGTACTCTTATCTCTTGTAGTTTTCAAGAAAAAAATGTTTTTCTAAAATTTTGACCTCTAAAAGGTGCCCTGAAATATGTCTATAACTTCTCATAGGAATAAGATAAAATTATGAGTTATATTTCTAATTGTACCCAGAGGATGCCTCTATGAGTAACATAATTGGATACTGTCAATTTTGATAATAAGTGTTCATCAAATGTCAATATCTAAGTGCCCTCTTAAATATCTCGTAATTCAATTTTTTTAAATGCAATGACCCATTTTTTATCGTATAGCACGATTGGGAGAAAAATTTACTACAAAAAAGTATAATATAACCATACTCCTAAAGCTAGTATTTTTTGAATTATTTCGAAGATTACTCTTTCGTCGCATTTCTGCAGGGTATAATTTAGTATGTCACAAGTGCACTTTAGTGTTAGTAGGCATGTGCTATACTTTTGTTTTGTCGCTATTGTAATGCAACTAGACAACACCCCATATATTATTATATTTTTGAATTCCTCGCTTAAATTGGAACATATTTTGTAAGAACGTATGTACACTTATCACTTCTAGTTTTTAAGAAAAAAATATTTTTCTAAAATTTTGACCTCTAAAAGATCCTCAGAAGCCTGAAATATGTCTATATCTTCTCTTAGAAATAAGATAAAATTATGATTTATATTTCTAATTGTACCTAGAGGATGCCTCTATGAGTAAAATAATTGGAAACTGTCAATTTTGATATTAACTGATAATTCTGCATGCTATGTTTTTTCAAAAATTTCTGTACTGAAGATTTATGAACGCCTAAATCCTCTTGAGCACAGCGGATAGATGCTTGTGATTAACTTGAAAAAAGGCCGGACAACACTATTTCTTGCACTTCCTCATTTTCCATAACTTTCATTTGTCGATGTCTTATTGCATTCACTTGTCCAAATTGAACAACATTTGATTCCAATCTTCTAAATCTTGTTTTATTCATCGGCGGAAAATGTGGATAAGTTTTATTGAATACTCTACATGTTATAGGAACAATTCTATCGTAGTTGCCATGAATAAAGAATAAATTGATAATTTATTGATTTGTGTAATGATTCATTTTGTTGATTTTGATTTATGTAATACTTTATTCTAATTGGTTTTATTATTAGACAGTTTGCATTACAATAGCGACAAAACTAAAGCATAAGACATGCCTACTAAAGTGCACTTCTGACATGCTTTATTATACCCTGCAGAAATGCGACGAACAAGTAATCTTCGAAATAATTCAAAATATACTTGCTTTAGGAGTATGATTGTATTATACTTTTTTGTAGTACATTTTCCTCCCAATCATGCTATGCAATAAAATATGGGTCATTCCATTTAAAAAAATTTAATTACGAAATATTTAAGAGGGCACTTAGATATTGACATTTTGTGAAGACTGATTATCAAAATTGATAGTTTCCAATTATTTTACTCATAGAGGCATCCTCTAGGTACAATTAGAAATATAACTCATAATTGTGTCTTATTCCTAAGAGAAGTTATAGTCATATTTCAGGGTACCTTTTAGAGGTCAAAATTATAGAAAAACATTTTTTTCTTGAAAACCAGAAGAGATAAGTGAACATACGTTCATACAAAATATGTTCAAATTTAAGCGGGGAATTCAAAAATATAATAATATATGGGGTGTTCTATTTAAAATAAGAAAGTTGATACTACTTCCGGTGGAACCGGAAGTGATAGAAAGTTGAAAATATTTCACATGAGGATAACTGATTCAACCGTGTGACGAGGATTTTTTTGAAATTTTTAGTACAACGGCAACCCCGTAAACTTTTAACGAACGGTTTAGCGTAGACACCCTGTATATTTATAAATATTAAGTTTAAGGCTTTATCCATAAATTACCAGTTACATATACAGGGTCCGTCATTTCAGCTCCCGTCTTTTATAGCTCAGTTACTAATTGAGTTAGGATTTTGATATTTTGTATTCTGGGGCGTATTTCAGGAAAATATGTTTGATTATACAGGGTGTCCCAAAGAATTGTGACGTCATGATGATGTATATTTTTTGTTGATTATTTGGGTGTCCTTTATGGATGCCTACATACTCACAATAGTATATTAAAGTATAAGTGGATATCAAGGCCTTTCAAGCACGAACGTTTTTCAAAAAACCGACCCGTCGCTCCCCGCGCAGCGGGGTGGCGGGGAGGTTTTTTGAATAGAGTGAGTGCTTGAAAGGCCAGATATCCACGCATACTTTACGCTATTTTTTATCATTGATGCCGTAAATTGGCCTAAACATTTGTAATTATAATTTCTATCTGATGTGCCGTCGATTTTGCCGTACAGTTTTAGTATCGTTGCTAAGATACTGAATAAATAACTAGCTAACATGGCGGCTGATACTATGCAATTGTTCTAGCCTTGGTTGTCAAAGTGTTGAATATCGTATGTAACAATCTTTCAATTTGGCGTCAGTTTTGATTTTGGTTGAAAATGCAACGAAACATTGATCAATTGAGCTCCGAAGCAGAGAGGCGTTTAATTCCCCAAAAATCGGAATTGGCATATAAGAAGGAATACGATAAATTGGTAAAATGGATGGACGAACAGGAGGTGAAAACTGTAGATGAAAGAATGATTCTTGCTTACATGCAGAAAATGTCTACATGCTATAAGGCGTCAACAATGTGGGGAATACATTCGAAATTGCAATGCATGTTACGGTTAAACAAGGGAGTGGATATAAAATCGTTTGTTAAGGTTAATGCATTCATGAAGGCGATCAACAAAAATCATGTGGTAAAAAAGGCTTACGTGTTTAGAGAAGAAGACCTACAAACATTTTTCAAAGATGCTCCAGATGTGACATATTTATTTCTGAAAGTCGTTGCAATTTGTGGAATATTCGGTTCATGTCGCAGATGCGAATTGTGCGATCTGCGTTTATTTGACATCAAGGAAGAGGGTAATACATTACTAATTACCATCCGACCATCTAAGACAGAAAAGGCTCGACATTTTGTTGTTGCTAACAGTAATGGGATACCCTATGTTGGGTTTATGAAGAAATATTTGTCTCTGCGTCCTCAAAATGTGAGTACAGACCGTGTTTTCTTACGTTTTGATAAGGGACAGTGCACTAAACAGGTAGTGGGCATTAATACCTTTGGCTTGTGCCCATCTCAAATTGCACAGTTCCTTAAATTAGACGAGCCAAAGAAGTACACTGGACATGCGTTCCGGCGGACGTCCGCAACAATTATGGCTAACGGTGGGATGTCAATAGATCAAACACAGCGACAAGTTGGATGGAAATCGGCATCTGTAGCCAGTGGATATGTCGAAGAGAGTATCGGAAATAAAACCAAAGTGTCGAACGTCATAGCAAATGCTATTAGTGGAAGGACGGATCCATGCACGTCAAGTGAATTTTCGGCAGTTAGCAACAATGTTCATGTCCTCTCGGAATTGAAGAAAGGAAATTTAACGTTTTCAAACAATGTAAATTGTACATTTAATATTCATTTAAATTAAAATAAATTGGTATTTATTTGAATTCATTTTTTATGATGTTATTTGTTTTGTATCCATGGAAACCTTTACAGGAAACGCGCGTTTTTGAAAGCCTGTTTTATGCACGCTACACGATGTTTTAAACAAGCAATATGATGCATCAATGATAAAAAATATTATTAAAATCGGTTTAGTGATTTTAGCACAAAAAAATTAAAACTGAAAAAAATCAGTTTTGAACCATTGGTTAAGAAAATTAATGAGAGATAAAATATGCCTTGTTAATAAAACCATACAAGGTACTCATTAAATAAAGTCTGGCAGTTGCGTTAACCAAGTTTTATTGATATGCATTATACAGAGTGTCCAAAATTTAGTGTCAAACTTTTCAAACTTTAAAGCACTTTATTTTTCTTATTTTAAATTATAGCCCCTGTATATTTTTAAGTCATTCCATGTGGAATTAAAAGACAAACCTTTTTCCTAATTACAACTCTATCGCAACTCCTAACACATTAAAAGTTATGTGCAGAAGACTCGATTTATTAACAATTCCAATTGCCATTTTAATTAATCAAAATCGAAGGTGGGTTTGAAAAATAATTTATTGACATTAAAGTTTAACAAAGTGACAAGAGCCAATGTTGACTGCAGTAATAGAAAAGTTTAAAACTTTTTTAGCTAAAGTCTGTATACCCAAGATACCAAAATTATTGTTTCTTCGATTGCATCATAAGGTAGTATTTTTCGGTATGAAAATCTGGACGAAAACGCCATCATTTTGTTAAAGACCATAGTTGCTAGGTAACGGTACTTTTTTTGTCCTAAGCCGTAAAACAAGTCAATGGTTGATTAATTTATGGCATAACATGGCTGTTACCAAAGAATAGTGAGACCATACAGTCGAAGATTTCATTTGTTGAAACAAATTTGAGAAATATGCCAGTAAAACATTCTCAAACGAGTTTTTTGCAAACATCTTTTATTGTGTTAGGAATTGAGATAGGGTTGTAATTAGGAAAAATGTTTGTCTTTTAATTCCGCTTGGAATTACATAAAAATATACTGGGGTTCCAATTTAAAATAAGAAAAATAAAGTGCTTTAAAGTTTGAAATGTTTGACACTAAATTTTGGACACTCTGTATAATGCATATCAATAAAACTTGGTTAACGCAACTGTCAGACCTTATTTAATAAGTACCATGTATGGTTTTAATAATGAGGCATTATTTTTATCCCTCATTAATTTTCTTAACCAATGGTGCAAAACTGATTTTTTTCAGTTTTTATTTTTTTGTGCTAATATCACTGCACCGATTTCAATAAAATTGTATGGGTATGTAGGCATCTATAAAGGGCACCCAAATAAGCAACAAAAATAATACCATGCAATCTAAAAATATTCATCATGATGACGTCACACATTTTTGGGACACGCTGTATAATCAAAAATATTTTCCTGAAATACACCCTAGAATGCAAGTAAAGTCTGCAAAATAACAAAATCCTAACTCAATTAGTAACTGAGCTATAAAAGACGGGAGCTGAAATGACGGACCCTGTATATGTAACTGGTAATTTATGGATAAAGCCTTAAACTTATTAGTATAATAAGAATAAATAAATAATAATAAGGTAATATTTAGTACTTTATATTTAGTTTATATTTAGTAATAGTTGGTTATGAAAAACCATCTTCAGAGGACTACATATGCCAGAATATGAAACTCTGACTAGTTTTATAACCGAAACTAGTCAGGCGAAAGAAATATATCATAAAATAAACTAAAAATAAATATTACTTACCAGTAAGTTCTAAATATAACAACCTTAAATTTATAACTATAGTATGTGTTATATTGCAGTAAAGCATATTTGCTGTAATACAATTTAAAAAAATGTACATTCCTTTATTTACAATGTACTGATATAGATACTGTTTAAATTCTCAATCATCAGTGTTTATATATTTCTAAATTGAATTTTAACCAAAAGTTAATTTTTTAGATAACACATTTTTCGAACCATAATTCAATGTAATGATTAAACTTAGAAGTAACAACAATGCTCATAGAGATTAAGAATTCATTTACCTGAAAACATTAAGTATATATTTTATCGCTGATGAGATATCCACGCCGGATGAATCAACAGGGATGTGCACAGTCAGAATTGGGCGGCCCTCTTTGTCCCTTCCTCCTGGTAAATTGACTAGTCGCCCCTGCAAAGCTGTAGATGCATCAGGTTCCATAATCAACTGGAAATTGGAGAGAAATGAACAATAACAGTGTACCAGATCGTTTGTAAGTTAAATAAAAATACTGCAAAACATTTATATTGAAAACAGAAAGGAATGTTAACGTTCGTTTCTGTTAGCGATAAACACTGAGAGTGCGATAAGATGGAAATGTAAATACATTGTTCTCGTTTCAGTAGGAATGTTGGTTGATGTCACTCGTGTATTGTGTTACCATTAATTATTATTTACTAGTTGTGAATGCTATTAGATTTATGCAAAGTTAGAAATGTAATTATGATACATTAAAAAATCATCTGAAGAAATTTCGAAAACAGAGGGCAAAAAAAAAACTTTTTTTGTGCAATGAAATTGAGACCTGATGTTGGGTAAATCGATGCCGTTGATTCAGAAAATGCATTATTTCTCTTTGTATCAGCTCTAGTTTTGTAAAAATCAGCCTTTTTGTTTTAAGCGGTAGGTAATTAATGCTGTTTTTTCCGTCATTTCGCATATTTTTATTCAAGCTTTCTAATTTTATTATGTATGAATAGATATGGTAATAAGCTCCATGATTCAGAGAAGAATTCTTGGAACTTTACATCGAAGCGCTATGATGTCACCAGTGCATTAACCAATTGTACACCCTTTTTTTACGTTTGCCTTTTATGTAATTAAAGGGCTGCGTTAGGATAAGAATTGTACCTACAAGTTGTACAAGTGTTAACAAGTTGAGTTTTTATATAGTATAAATCATCCGAGTAAATTTTGATATATTTATATAACTAAATAATATGTATTTATATACAGTGTGCGCCTAAAATATGAAATAAATTCAGTAAAATCGAAATAAAAAAATAAAAATCCTCGAACACGTCGATTTTCTTTGATAAAATACACATTTCAGTCGATTTTCAACCATCATTTGTTTTTGAGTAATGGCGTCATCCATTGTTTTTTTTTAATGACAACCCCCTATTTTTTTCTTGAGATTGAGAGATATTTTCATTGTAGAAGTGACAGTATAAAAATGTTGCCATGTTACATATGAAATTTTTCGAGTAAATGACAATTGAATGTGAAAAACGGCAAATCATGAAAAATAAAGCAAAAGCATCATCAGATTTAGTTTTTCAAAGTGCTTGAGGATGAAACAAACAATAACTTCGTGCGCTATTATAATCCGTCTGCTATTAGGCGAAGCGGTACAAAACTCTTATTACAATTTAAGCATAATGGCACATTTAAGTGCCACACAAATAATGAAATTTTAATAATTAATATATTGTTAACAGTAATATGTACAAATAGGTAAAAAAAGTATGTTAGTGCAAAAAAAATATGGCTGGGCAAATAACACACGTTATGACATTATTCATCTGTCCGATGAAGACACTGTGAGTCGAAACATGTCGCAGACAATACAAAAAAAATTTAAGCTCAACACGTGCGTTATTTACCCAGTCATGATAATGGAGTTTAAACAAGTATCAGTCCAAACTATTTCCATGTTAAAAAAAAACTCAATATTTTTTATGAAAACATTTAATTACAATATGTGTTTCTAAATTTTCTATTAGAAAATTTTTACTCTAATAGGATAAAATATTTGTTTATAAACGGAAAAACTTCTCTCGATATCTACTGATACATGTCACATGCATACATACGATACATGCAAATATGTTAATATCTAAATTCTAAATTTTCTTAAAATTGGACTTGTAATACATTTCCTATCTTCCGAAGTTTTGTAAAACCCACACTTTTTCTGAGTGCATCATCAAATTTGTTGCGTATTATTTCTACAATTTTGCCAGGTTCTTCTTGAAGGGATATTTTAAAATCATGGACAATCACAACACATTCCACTAAGAACAATCATTGCTTTTTCAGTTTTTTTTATTGACTCGCTAACAAAAGCATAGTTACGTTTTAGAAAAGCTAAATGTTTTTCTTTCTCTGAATTTTTTAAAAATATATTTTGACATTTACACTTATGCGGCTTCAGTAGACGATGCTGAAAATTCCAAAATCTACATTGGCACATATATACAAATACCACAGCTAGAAGTGATCACTATTTAATCCATGTGCAAGCTATGTAGAGTAGTTAATTTTTTGTGTGAAACATTTTTAAATTTCTACCAGCTTTTACCATACAAATATAATTTTTTTCATATGGAACTGAATTTGGCAAAAAAATGTTACTAGTCAGAGGCACAAATCTCTAAATAAGCAAAAAAGCAGATTTTCCAAGAAAATATGAAAAAAAGCTAATAGGCCGAAAATAAGCAGAAAAAGCAAAACAATATAGGTGTCAAAACAGTCAGTTTTTTGTGATTCGTCCACAAAAACCAACAAATTATGTTGGTGTGCTATTAATATACGTAAAAAGCAAATTTGATATAAATCCGAACCCTACATATAACAGACATAAATTTTAAAAACTTTAGGAAAGAGATTGAGTTATTGGCCAGGACTCATTTGTTAGAGTAGTACTAAACTATCTTGGCAATTATAAGGCGAAAAATGACCCCAATTTACAAAAAACTTTGTTAACCAATTTTCGTAAGTTGGGCTGTAATTTGAGCATTAAAGTTCACTACTTTGACAGCCATTTTGACAGTTTTCGAAAAAATCGTGGCGATTTAAGGAAGTGAATGGAAACGTTTTCATCAGGACCTCTAAACGTGTACGTTACTTGTAGCATCACATTCGAATGTCAGATGCATTTAAGACATATAACCATCTGACATTCGAATGTGATATTGTCAAGTAACGTATCCAGCAGTAATCTGCCAATCAGGTATATTGCGTATGAAAAACGTTAGCAGTAACGTGTACGTTACTTGACAGTCATATTCGAATGTGAGATGCGTTATGTCTGAAATTCATCTGACATTCGAATGCGATGCTGCATGTAACTTATACGTTACTGCTAACGTTTTGTGATACGCAATATACCTGATTGGCAGATTACTGCTGGACACGTTACTTGACAGTATCACATTCGAATGTCAGATGGTTCTATATCTTAAATCCATCTGACATTTGAATGTGATGCTATCAAGTAACCTACACGTTACAGCTACGGTTTTGTGATACGCAATATACCTGATTGGCAGTTTACTGCTTGACACGTTGACACGTCCCAATTCTAGTCACCCTTTATCAAGAAAATCCAGAAAAATCAGATTGTTTTAGTATAGATTAAATATTAAATACATATTATGGCAATACATGCATATTTTTATTTACATATGTGTTTTTCTCCATTTATAATTTATAATATTATTGATATTGCTTATATATTAATGCTGCAGATACCTAACTATTAATATCATCAAATTTATAAATTTTAATTTATATAGTACACTGTATTCGTGCAAACACATTTTTTTTAGAAATTCCATGATTATGCAGCATCGTCAAAAACTAAGCTGATACTGCAAAACTGATGTGATTTTTGGAATCAGGGCCTCAGACAGACACATAAATAGCTCTGATATAGTCGGCACCAAAAAGGATCAGACGCAACATAAGAACATAAGAATAGAATAGAATAAATATAATTAAATAGAATACAAAAGATTATTCTAAATAAGTAGTTGTCAGAAGTTAAATTTTATTCTCCATGAGATATATTTACCTACACTATTTTACAATTACACTATTGACATATTTTATAAGGTAAGAACACTCTAGTAAACGATCCTGCCCAAGAATCGAGGAATTTGGTTTTAATTAAAAAACGACGTATTTCAGCGATTTCGTGAATAAAAATTATATTGGTAGATATTTAGTCTATGGGATAATTAGAAACAGCATACTTTTCTGTTTTTTTTAATGTATAACATGGTGGGTTGCATTACCCAAATATAAATAATTTAGCCAAATTTGTGCTATTTAATTCACATTAAACATAAACATGTTCAGTGGGCAAATTTGAACAAAACAAAAATAGTATCTGTCAAAATTTACTTTAATAATATCAAAATATCAGCACAATAAGAATTTAATGAAACCAGCTCAAAAGTAAATTTGAAAATGCATTTTTTTTTTGCTTTTTGCCAAATGCGTCCACATCACTATTTTGTTAAACTTTTTTCGAGGTCAAGGCCTCGTGTTTATCTGATATAATTTACCCAACACAGATATCATATTGCCTTCCTATGGGGTTGCATTACAATTTTCAGCTTATCGCTATCAGCCCAAATCAATCAAACGCGAAATGAAGTTAGGCCAACAGACTAGCAAAGCTCTCGCGGGATTTTGGCTATATTTGCTCGCATTTTTTTTTCGAACGTTCTCATGTTGGCATATTTTTAGGCCAATATTTGGTATCGGTTTCATCATCATCATTTGGACCCAATTTTCGCAATGTAATTCGGATGAATTTCGTTTTTAGTAAATTTGATGAAAATATTAAAGAAAATCAAGAAAACGAATACTTTTAAATATATTTATGATTGAATTATTCATTTGAATTTTTTAATATTTTACTCTTTTTTTATTTTGTTTTGTTTGTAAGTTGTAAGTGTGGATAAGTTTCGTTGAAAGTTCTGCAAGTTCTCTCAACAATTCTGTTGCACTGGCCATGTATGACGAATAAATTCATAATTTCTTGATTTGTATAATTATTCATTTTAACCTCGATTCTTTCGCGTTCAAAAATATTGACACGTTGGAAATGGATTTTGCCCGACTTGAAACAATGAATATTGATACTAGCCTACTATAATGATTGATATCATTATTTATTTTTATTTATTTATTGTTTATTTAATTTTATAGTTAATTATTTATTTTTCAATGGAAAAAGAAACTCCAAATTCAAGAATAATCACTTTTTTAATTAATATTAATATTAGCTCGTAATGTTATTCGGATTTATTTCCTTTTTTAAGAAAAGGTAATTATTCTTGTATTGTTTGTTTATTTGTCCCATGAATTTGATGAAATATTAAATGAAATAAACAAAAAAGGGTTTTACAATGTCGTGTTCGAGTTATTTCGAAACTGGCTCTAAAATATTTCGTCATATACATTTTCTTCTGTTATATAATTAAATTTGAATTTTATTATATAACTTTTAATACAATTTTAATTTGAATGAAAACTAAATTAAGTCTGAAATAAAATGTGAAAATTGTGCAAAAATGCAAATTTTGTCACAAAAATATCTCAAAATTAGCTTAAAAACATGCGAACTTCAGAAGGTTTAAAAAAAATTGCGAGCTAAAATAGCCAAACCCCTCGGCAGTTTTGCTAGTTGGTTGGCCCAATTTTATTCCACGTTGTAGTCGCTCGGCCTAGAAATTTCTTGTTGTACTGTGTTATTCATAAAAAGCTTAAAAGTTATTACATTTAAATTTTTTTTTTCAATTATAAATTAATAATTTTTTCTAATCCGCTAAATATGAAAAAATATAGGTACATTTTGCAGTATACAGAATCACCGTCAAATAACCCAAAAGACTTCAAAGTTTTATAAGTCTCGCTTCATTCATAATCGGTTACAGAGGCATGGAACAATACAAATGAAATCTAAGAAGATAAGTGAAAGAAATTAATCTGATTTATTTATAATTGATATTTATGTAGAGGCACAACATAAATAATATTTCCAACAACTGGATAGTCAAGTCATAGAAACAAATACGGTAAAACTGCTTGACTGATTTAGGAACAGATAGAGTATAACATAAATGATCATGAAAATTTGAAATCAGAGAAGTACGTAAAAATTTTTTTTTTAACATGTCATATAAATAACATATTATATATCTCATAATAAATATCGCAAATAAACTCATAAAAATCTTACTTACTACAACATTCGCTAAAAATTAAGATCCAACTGCCAGGAGTGACTAAAATACGACAAAGAATTTAGTAACATGAGAAGAGAGATTTTTCGTGAAGGTGCAAATTATTACTTAAAAATATTTAGAGGGGCCCAAAGTAAAATTGAGCCTAGGGCCTCTCAAGTACTAAATCCGCTTCTGATTACTCTTGCAATAAGTATAATCAACCCAACACGTTGTACATCAATGAAACTGAAAATAAAAATGCTAATTCCGAAAATATCACAACCTACTATGACTTGTATTTGAATTCAGAAAGTTTATATCAACATTTCCATATTTTATCAGTTTCAATAACATATTTGAATCCTCCTTAAAGAAGTGCCATAATAATGTACCAATATCATGTCAATATAAATTCGATTAAACGAGAACTAGAGCGTAAAATTGACAATGCAGTCTTTTTGCTTTTTCGCCAATGGTAGCCAAACTATTCAATTTTTGAGTCTTTTATTTCCCCTGCTAACTAGGCTTTGCCCTCAAGATTTTTTTGTCTAATCTAACCTCTCAATCTCTATCTTTAAAACAAAATAAAGTGTAGGTACACTTAATAATGACTATATATTTATCTCATCTATTAATTTATATTGTCTAATTTCTTCTGTCATCTGTGCTGGGTTACTATGTTAATATTTAATAATTATATGCTTTTCTCGTTGCTGCAACCAACAACATCTGCATAAACAACGGTACACAAATAAATGTATACAATTGAACACATCTGCAATTGATTCACCCACCATGCCGAGTGTACGTGATAGGATTCCACATTAAGCCAAGAATAAATAGAGCGTAGAATATTTGTGATCCCACTGCTTCTGCATTAACTTTTATAAACGATTTGCCTGTTTAACGTGAAAAATGATCCCTGTTGCTCGCATACATGATGGACATTTGTAGAATCGCGCAAGAGGAGTGCCATGTGGATATCAATGGTATCCCTTAATTTCCACATTATGAAAGTTTGTTTTCAGTGCATATTTGTTATGTAACAATGTAAAAATTTGCATATTATAATTAGTGATCTGTGGAGGCCACAAAGTTTACGTTGAAACTTGCTGTAAGTGGTGTAATTTGTGGCAATTTTAATCGTAGTAGATTTCAATCTATACTTAACTGGCGACTGTGGGATAAATTTATAATGATCGCGTTATGAATACAGATTATGTTCCGGGATCTCCAAGCACCTAAATATATTTACACTTAATTTTTTATTCTTAGCTATATTACAAATTATTAAATTATTGAATTTATTTGATAAATATATCAGAATTTATAATTTTAAGGATAATTTGTCAATTAAATTAGTTGTATGTGGGGTTACTGCTCGGTGAAATATGTTAACGGCATGTTTACCTTTTTATAATTTGCCAAATTTGTACAACGTTTTAGAATGACTGCCTAATTAAAATTTGAGTTTTTCTGCATTTATATCTAATAATTTTTTGTTTCATTAGTTCTCATGCTGTTGAATGAATTTAAAATACCTACCTGATATTTATTAAATTATAGCAGGTTTGACAAAATTGTTCGACTCATTCGCATTCGAATTTATCAAATGTAATAATCTTACATTACACACAAGTATTCATTGTACTTTTGAGAATGGCTGAGTGGCCAAAACAATTGTAGAGTTTTTCTATAATTATTGTGAAACGTCAACCAAGTGTTTAATTTACCTTTAATTATCATGGTTCGCATAGTGGAAACCACTCATATATTTAATTTCATTAAAAATCTTAGGCTTGCCTTGAAACGTTAGATAAATATTCAAAACTTTAGCAGTGTATGTAAAGGCAGTGCATATTTAATTAATAGAATTTTAATTAACTTCATTTTTTTACGTGTATAATGGATCTTTCCATCAAGTACACCATCCATCAGCAAAATATACATATTTCGTTATCACACAGATGATCAGTTCTCACTTAAAACGAACGATAAACGGATTCTCACACTATCTAAGTTCCGTTCTAATGTTCGCAATTTACATGCTAATTTTCTTCTCTATGCACCGAGATGTGAAAACGAATGTGGTGCACATTAATACCATCTGAGTCAAAGTCAATGGAGTGATTTCCACTTTCCTCTTCCTGTACACCAGCGTCTCAAAATGCGTAACTGACCGGCATTAAAGTATCTCATGTGAATCCAAGAATTGCATAACCTCAATGAGAATTTAAATGGGCATTAATATACCGTAATCTTGATCTGGTTAGTTGATTCGATTAGACATTAGTAGTATTCAACCGATTACTGTAAGAACGATGGATTTGACGTTTATAAGCATGCATAACTGCACTCTTGTACTTCGTTAAATGATATTTATTTAGTTATGCTCCTGCATAAAATTACCATCACCAAACACTACTAATACAAACATTCCATATGGGGTTATTAACGTGCTCTCGCTAAGGAGTCCTTTAAGGTTAACTACACATGGCGTTTTTTAAGGTGCGCTCTATTAGAGTGTTGCTCTATATTAGGGATATATTTTTAAGTTACATACCTAATTTAACTATACAATAGATTTACCAGCTTCGTATCCCTCCCAAACTGTCGGCCCCTTAGATTTTGAATTATAATCTCTCAAAAATTAAGTACTATTGAGTACCGTCGGTGGAATTAATGATTTATTATTATATATTATTTCTCCTAAACAGAGGGATTTAAAAAGCAAAATTTTAGAAAATTAGTGTAAATAGTTTGGGTTGTTTGGAATTTTTTTATCGAAATTCATTCAAAACAATTTAGTGGAAATTACACTGTTAATTTCAGAGCTATCGACATGTAGCAACGTAAATATTAAACAATTATAACGTAGGTGATATTAAAATTAACAACGTATACATTAAATATTTATAACGCAGGTGATATAAAAATAAACAACCTAACTTAAAAATTTCGGAAAAAAATTACCATCAGTTACGATTTGTCTTTGGGAATATTGACTAAGATGGAAATTTAATCTGATGATGACAGATGATCTATGAATGATGAAGCCTATAGGTACTCAAAACTGTCGAATATTGTTAATCGAACATTCTCACGAAATCGTTCAAGCGTGTTTAGATGACAAGAAAATCACCGTTTGGTGCGATTTCACAGCAGATTCTATCATTGGTCTGTATGTCTTCGATGAAAGACAGAATGGAAAAGCCGTATTTGTTACTATTAATGGTGAACAATAATGTTAAGAGATTATATAATTTCAATGTTGCAAAACGAGCACATAGAAATTGAAGACATAATTTTTACGCAGGAGGGAGCATTCTCGCGTATTAACCAACCAGTTAAAGTTAACTAATGTTAACTCATGTTTATCAAGATCGTATTTTAAGCAAACTTGTAATTTTATAGCCACCAAGATCACTTCATCTTAATCCACCGGATTAAGCCGGGCATACACGATGCGGTATACCGGAGAGGTAAACCTGTGCAGGTGACCTGTACAGGCAAACCGGAGCGTATGTATGGACAAGTTTCGGTATACCTGCACAGGCATACTGACCTGTACAGGCGACCGGAGAAGAATCAAAATTCGATTCTTTCTGCCTGCAGCCGAGTGCAAACCGGAGCGTGTGTGGCAATCGGCAGGTTTCAGTTGAGGTTTCAATTTCGTTTAGTTGTATCCTGTAAGTGTTCGAAGCGTTTTGCTTCTTATTTTCGTTAAATTTTTCGCCAGTTGAAACAAAATGGCATTAACAAAGAAGCGTAATCAGGTTATTGAAGATTTCATTGATATATATATATATATATATATATATATATATATATATATATATATAAGTCAGAAACTTGCCTATGGCATGTCAAGGGCAAGGAATGTCATGATCGCTCGAAGAGGGACGCTGCGTATGCTAAATTGCTGAGAAAATTAAAAGACGTGGAGCCTGATGCTACTAAGGATTCTACTGTAAAAAAATAATAACCTAAGCAGCAATGTGCGTAAAGCAAAAAAGAAAATTGAAGCGTCAGTGGAATCGGGAACATCTCCAAACGACATTTACAAACCTTCACTCTGGTACTATGATATGTTTGAGTTTCTTGGGGACCAAGATACACCAAGGGCATCAACTTCAAATTTAGATGACATGGAAGGGAATGAGGATGAAGAGGTAAAAAAATCAAAAACTTTTTATATTACATATTTGAAAGCAAGTAGTAAGAAATATTTGAAAGTGAAAACAATTCTCGGTACACCTTTTCGTTCATGCGTCAGTAATTAAGGCAAACCACGGGTTCTACTGTTAATTCTTGCAATAAATTAATATGCGTGTACTGGTTTCTTTTTAGCAGCCACTTGTTGCACCACTTTTTGCGTTTTTTCTTTTGATTTTGCTTGGCCGTGAAGTAGCAAGCAGGAAACCGAGGATCGCAATTGCGTCTTCTGTAGATGTTGACGCCATTCTTGTCTTTGCCAACTGAGACCTGAACTGAAAGTCCAGTACGGTTAACCCTACTGTGTATGTGCAAGGCACCTGTGCGGGTATACCTGCAGGTAAACCGACAGGTTTACCTCTCCGGTATACCGCAACGTGTATGGCCGGCTTTACTGACTGTAGGGTTTAGAACAACAGAATTTAAATACAGTATTACGGAGGAAATTGGTGCAATCCAACTAGAAATGTTGAAATAAAATAATGCTGTTCAGTTTTGAGGGTTTTTTCAAATTTTTAAGTTTTGGAATCTTACACCAACGAAATGGAGTCGTGTTGAACATTTATGGTAACCAGTTTGAACATAAAAAGTCCAAATATTTAAGCAATACAATTTCGTTTACTTTAAGTTACGAGCTCAATTTATTAAGAATATATTAGTTATTTACGTAGAAAGCCTTGTAAGTTAGCCTTAACGGGCGAGCCGGAAAGTTTGCTGGGTGAGCTACATGGGGAGCGAGCGCTTTAATTCGGTGAGCCCCAGTATAGGCTAATTCGAATCGAGCGTACAACATTTGATGTCCTCTGGAAAATGAAAATTCTTGAAAATTACTATCCTTGACATCTCAAAAAACTTCGTTTGATGCTGGTGACGATAGTTTGAATTGTTTATTTCGTTGTTTAATAATAATAATAATAATAATCCCTACTACTCCTCCACCTATGGCGTAATTGGTTACTGTCATTATTTGACAGCGAATTCTGACCCAATTACATTTTATTTTACCATAGGCCCCTGAACTATTACTAGGTATGCGGGCGTTAAGAGGAGAGGAGGAGAGGGGCATTATTATTATTGTCCATCTGCGCCTGCATGCGACTTATAGATGATAGCAATATTGGCAATATTAACAATATTGACAATAATTACTCTAATATTGACTGAAATGATGACCTAGTGACCGCGGAGCCGTGTTTGTTTCAGACTTGATAGAAGTGCCGGGTAAAGTCCTGGCCTGTAAAGAATCACTTACCAAATCAGTCTAGATAACAGTAATCGAGCTTTTACATGTCAGGAGGACGAAATTGTTTTTTTTTTCTGACGATTTGCTAATGTTGCCAAGAGCGCATTAGTAAAAAAAAAATGCTTCATCTATGAATTACTATAGCAACAATTTTGTTGTGCTAACTTGTGACGTCTATCATTCACAATTTGTTATAAGAGATTTTCAATTTGAATTTACCCCAACAGACAGAAATATCCACCTGTTCATCTCGTCTCGCATTAGAGTTATAGGTAAGTTACGAGTATATATTCCATTCACTTTTAAGTAGGTATGTAGTTCTGTAGTCTGCCGAAATTATCTACTGAACGAATCTAAAATAGTCCGGAAATGGTTGCTATGACAACTTTTCCGAACAAGGCCGAAAATTAGGCATTTTCGGGACTTAATTGAATCCTTAAAATGTTAATTTTTCAGCGCTTTTGCTAACAAAAATATTTTTTACTACTAGATGAATAGCACATAATTATGTCATGCATTAAAACACTGTGAAGTTGATTTTCTATGATTAGTAAATAATAATGTTAATCTCAAATGAAATTCCAACATTTCTTAAAATTCTGGTACGCTTCCATTATAACTCTTTACATTTCTGTTGTAGGAGGTTATCTTTTATGCTATATCTAGTAGTTCATTTGGTGCAGAGCTCATTACTTATTCAGCACTCATTTTTATTATGCATATGCGTTGAAATATCAATGTCAAATTTTAATTGATGCGATGAAAGATGTTTGTTGTAAATATTAAATGATTGCAATTGAACTAGTAGTGAAAAAAAATTGTATTCAATACGGTTGTGAATTATAGCCTCGGGTCTTCTAGCCTACCATACTATTGTATTGTTGTACAATAGTACTGCAAAATAGTAATTGTATACTATTGTACTATTACAATAGACCTCTGCTATAATAGTATTCTTTACAACCTTGAGGTGTAATCTACTATTTTGTGCTCGGGTAAAAATAAGTTTCAACAGCAATCATAACGTTTAACGAAAATATCATGTTTTTGTCCAGATTTCGAGAACAACGTTTTGTTATCAGATGTTTAATTAGTGCGAACTGTAATATCAGCATTTACAGCTTTCTGAATGGATCTACTTATTTTATTCTAGGTTAATGAAATCGATGGCTTCTACTATAATCAACCTACTAATTGACGAACATTCATTATTTCATTCATTATTCATTGTAATATATTTAATTGGTAAGTAATTATACATTTATCGTTAGAAAAATCACATTTAGCTTCGTGGTAATTATTAAAGTTCTCTGCAATTTCTTCTGCAGTAATTACCTGCTTCGGCTTTTTTTCTTTGAAATTAAATGGCAGTTAATTCGGATGTGGAGATAGCAATTTTGGACATAATTGAATCATAGACCCAGACCTATTTTATATTGAATTATGCGTGTTGCAACATAAGGATTAATTCGTAAGTCGCTAGAAATTTATATTTGTGTCGAAATTACAAATAAAGTTAACGTTAAGTTTAGCTTCGTGGTAATTATTAAAGTTCTGTGCAATTTCTTCTGCAGTAATTACCTGCTTCGGCTTTTTTTCTTTGAAATTAAATGGCAGTTAATTCGGATGTGGAGATAGCAATTTTGGACATAATTGAATCATAGACCCAGAACGATTTTATATTGAATTATGCGTGTTGCAACATAAGGGTTGATTCGTGAGTCGCTAGAAATTTATATTTGTATCGAAATTACAAATAAAGTTAAATGAACTGATTACCGTGTCATTTTAAAAAATCTTAGATTCACTTACCATTTTGATACGAAATGAATCAACGACTAGTGGAAGCGACCTAAAAAACGGTTCAGATGAATGAGAGTTACATTTCTACGTAAAGAAAATATTGTATAAACATTTTATCTATAATTGTTATTGAGATATTTTCTGCATATTTATTGTGATACAAAATAGTCACAATAACAAGAAAATGCGAAAGAGTGAAAAACTTCCACTTCCTTTAGCCATTTGCGAAACTTTTTTCAAAATATAAATATTAAGTTACAACTAAAAATGTTTTCTACTCCCACATTAGTAAGTTGTTAATTACAAACGGACTTCATGGCTGGTAAATCAAGTATTATGTAATACTGTTATGTAATGAAAAGTCACTACTATTACGTAACAGTTAGGTCGGAATTATTTACATGAGCATCATCAACATTATGACATTTACTTTTGAAATTGTCAAAATAATCATATGACGGTTCATATCACATATTGCCATGAGCATCTGACAGAACAAAAATGTTTCAATTTGTGCTTATTTTTCATTATTACAATAGGAAGTAGAAAAAAATGCGTACACAACTTGAGTAGTAAGGCAATTATGCACTCGACTAATTGCGCAATTCGCCGCTTTGCGACTCGTTGCGTAAACTTTTTTTTCGTGTGTAATACGCTTCTTACAACTCTCGATATGTAATATACTATTGTGGTTTTGTGTAATTGTATCGACAATTTTCTTGATACATTGCACATACATTTTTTTTATACCTAGTCACTTTCTGAAACCCAGAAAATGTAAATCTAAAATTTTATCTTTGAACGATTGTAATACTTTCTCTACAGTATATTTCAGAATATGTATTGAAGATAAATGCCAAAAATATTCCTCAGAAGACTGAATATGAAATACAGGCCTCTTGCACATAGTAGAAAAAGAAACAAAACAGCATTAATGAAAAACATAAGGGAGTAAGGAATAAGGTGCATTACTTAGGATTGCCAGAGCTGTAATTCATTGGGCATAGATGGTAGAAGATTGAGAATAATGTAATGGCTCGCAGTACAATAAATATGCAAAATTGTGTCTTCTTATTTGAATAAAATGATTTAGCAAAAATGACTGGAGCTCTGTATTTATTTCATTTGATCGAACGCATATTTTATTGTCTTAAATTTTCAAAATATATTTGTCCTAACGTTGTGGAAAGGCAAACTTATTAAAGTGCTGAGCTATAATGTTATAGAGAGCTATAATGTTTATAGAGGGGAATTATTTGTATGAGCATCGGCAACATTATGACATATTTATGGCTTATTTGTCATTATTACGATTGGAAGTAGAAAAAATAGCGTACACAAGTTGAGTTGTAAGGCAATTACACACTCGAGTAATTGCGGAATCCGGTATACATGGCAGATAAGATGTCACTATTGACATAAAACCTAAATCCCCCCACTGCTGGTGGAATTGAAGCAAAGAGAATGCATGCCAAAACCGAGGAGCTGTTTTAAGCCATAAAGTTATAAAGCAAAAATTTTATCCTTTGATCCCTTAGAAATAAAGTCCTTTGGAATAAGCAATCGCATTACTCAGGGATTTTAAGCTCACTATCATACACAATAAACTAGGATGATCCAAGAGATGTATTTGTATTTCAGGTGACCAGTCCTACAGGTCAGAGGAGGGATTTCTGTTTTATGTGAAATATGATATATTATCTGGCATGGACTGAAGGAAGGACTTTGATCGATATACAGTAGGTAAAGCTAGATAAAGTGAAACAGAAATCCAAGATATAAAAAAAATGATGATTATGTAATAGTAGTAAGACTACTGTGTGACTCCTAAAAATATAGTGAATGTATAAAGAAAGCAACCAGGTAATTTTCTATACCTGCTTGCTGGATGAACTAAGGGAAATTAAATAGGAAATCAGTGCCATTGATGTCCAATAATATATTATACGTCAGATCATACAATTGGCTGGATTAATGTCAGACGTTACATAAACATAGGAATGATACAAAAAAAATCAAAAATGAGAGCCAAAACTTTGTTATTTATCATACCTGTTTCGAAAATACTTGAACGAAATTTAAAATAATTGCAAGTTCTTGCAGATCTATATATTAAAGTATTAAATAAAAATGTTGGTTTGACAAATCATATGGTGGTTAATATTTTTAACCAAGTGTGCTTAGAACACTGATTCTTCCATTGAAGAATTAAATAAATCGAGGGTAAGAATCATGATAATGCAGTTGTGAAAAAATATAGATCCATGTGACGAATGAGAAAAGTGGAGATTAGTTGTCCAGACAGCCATTCGGAACGATGATATTGATTAACAGTTTCGTGGCTCTGGTTTGGTTACGTTTCTAGAAGGTAAAAAGGTGTACATATAAAATATTAGGAGTAAAAGAGTTAAAAAAAAGATATAAATGTACAGTCGTGTTAAAAAATGTGTTGTACATAGTTAATTTGCTGTTGAAAGTCGTGTTTAAAAATGTGTTGTACAGTAATAGGTAGATGGCTGTATATTTTGTCAATGGTAGATACATTTCAGAACTATCAAAGTGACAACTAACAGTGACAAAAATTATTATTATTGCATTTTTTATATGAAAATAAATTACTCAAGATCTTTAGTGTATTATTTATTGTGCCATTAAAAGTTTATCGGTGGATGTGTTTTTAGTCAACAAACTTTCGCCCTGTGTCATTAAAAATAGACCTAGATCTAACCTATCAAAATATTTGTATGTACAATATTTTTTTTGAACTTTGTGAAATTAAGTGGTATTTACACAGTAGAAATGTTGTACAACAATTTAATGAACACGACTGTGCCTTGTTGAATGGAAGATAATAATTTAGTTATAGACACAATTGTAGTAAGTATTTCTCAAAGGTATATTCTCGAACCCTTATTACTTCTATAAAATATTAACTATAGAAATCAACGATATTAAGATGATATTGGGACAAATTATGATTGTACAATGTTTACGCCTTAAAAAAGTTACCAATTATTTTGAATATTAATGGATTCAACGAATAACTATCTGTTTACAAAGTATAAAAGCAAACCACTTTGTATGGGATTTAATGAAAATTGCATGTTCCTGCTACTTGGGAAAAAACTGAGTATAATAAAGGAGTGTTATTAATATCAATTCTATAATAGCATTTTGTCTTGATTGTCTATTAGGTATTATTGCTTTCTTTACTTGTTAGTACTTAATTAAAATGTTTGAAGTGAGTTGTGTCAGGATTCGAATTTCAATTCCAAATCAAGAGGCTTAACGTCGTTAACTACACATATAAATATTTGGTATTTTTTCTGTGTATAGATATACCTATAAGGTATTTAATAATCAAGAATTATATATTTGGCGCATTCGTTTAGTTCACTAACTTTAAAGGGCAGCATTTCTATACATATATAACGTTGCGAATAGACATCTCAGAGCATGTTTATCGCCCAAACCATATAACCATACCGAACCTTATCAAGAATTTAAAATATCAAATATTGTTTTTGCACTGCGAGTTGTCAAAATGCACTACTGATACAAATAATTTAAAAAATATGTGTACTGTATATACTTACTAGTATTTGACTGGACTTTGATTGTTGTGCTGATGACTACCTCCTCGTCGATGTGGTATTCCAGGGTTGAAGGACCGTCCTTATGGCGTCGCGACGTATAGACCGCAAAAATGAGGCGACGCTTATAGTTGATAGAAGTGCACGCGCGCACCTGTGGATCACCTGACGCGGATAGGTACCACGTGTGGTACCATCGCGGTACTGCCGGGTACTCTTGTGCTCGCGCCGGTCCCGGTTATAGTGTGTCACAGGCGCGGCCACACCGCAGCTCCTTACCTTGCTCACCAGCAATGCTAATAGCAAGCGGACTCGATTCGAAAGGCACACCAAATGTCTAACTCGGGAAGATCTAACAGACTTGTAACCTACCATAACTCTTTATCTTTATCTTCATAGCCAATGAAGCCATTCGGATCCGTCTTTTATTGTATATTCGTACTTACTTTCAATTCCAATGTACATTTACTTCAAAATACATATTTTCGTTGAAATTTAGAAAAAATAATTTTATAAATTGAATTATATTGGTTTTTACGCAAACAATACTATCGCGTACATGGTGTATGAAGAAAGTAAAAATATAGATCAGTTACAAAAATGTATGAAACCGCATACAAAATGTAATGCATAAAATATGGCTTCACAAGGCTGCATGCAAATTTTAACTATTATGGATAAATCATTTCATGGATTAAGTATTATTTTAATGTATTACTTATTTTGTTTGCGTGTTTTATTTGCAATTAAAAATTGCAAATTACTGTTTTGCATGTAACTGGAAGTTAATAAATGGTTTTGACTGTAATTATAAGCCTTTGTGGTATAATCTTTAAATACTACGACTAATCTATTTTTCCATTTTTGTAAACGGTAATATTAATTATTATTTGCTATTTGTTAAAGTGCTTTCTGGTATCTTCTAGTATTTATTTATTTTTCCCTACTAGTTTCGGCTTAATATTCAGCCATCATCAGGGGTTTTTGTAAATAAAATTATATTTTTCAACAAATAACAAATAATAATCAAAAATATCTGGTAAAATGGATAAAATACTAACAAAAAAGGTAATATTAATATTATTTAGCTCCCCGTATATGTAGGTGCTCAATTTCAATAAAATAAAAATTTGACTACGTTTTCCTGTGCAACTAAATAACCAAAAGTAGCTATCAATAATAATAACCAACTACACGCCAAGAGTGTAATATATCACAAAAGTTTAAATATACGTTAATCAACATAATGATTAATTTAAAAATACCGTGTACCAAGTTATTATTGTTTTAAGTTAAATAACAATTTATGAGAATGGTAAATTATAATCAGAATCATCTGTAAATTAATGTATTATAATCGTGGGTTTGAAATTGTTTACTATTTTGACATCCTTGATGTATTTAATAAATGGACGCAATTAATTGGCTGTAATTATCATTGCGTAATGTGCAATCAGATTCCGCCTTGCCGAAGGTGAACGTGACGAAAATCTGTGGCATCATTTCCTGCAGTGATGGATCGTGATTAGGATTAATCAGGCCGATCGCCGGTTTTCGTTAGGCATTGATGTGAAATGTGAATTGCAAGTTCGAATCGTATGCAGTTTTAACAGAAATAGTTGTATTCATGTTTAAAATAGGTTAGTTTTAATCCATATTATACAATAATTATATTATTGCATTGAAAATAAATTAAAGTATAAATTAATTCAAACATTTTTGTAATCTCAATTATAACAATAGCTATTTGTATTACAAGGGAGCAAAGTGCATAATTTCCTCCCGCGGATATTTGATGCCCAACGCAAAGCGGTGGGCATCAAAATCTAAGAGCTCCCGAGTAATACATATGACTTTTCTATTACCTTTCACAGTGTTTTGCATAAATATTATATTTTCTTGTACATGACAATTAAAAAACCAAATGTCAAAATATAATATTTAGAATAAGTAGGTATATTGTTAAAAATCAAAGTATTGCATAAGCAAAGTATGCTTATGTCGCACGTTGAATGGATTGCGGCTACCATTGTGGACCGGTTGAATAAAATACGCAGTGGATTGAATACGTTTATTAAAACAGGTGCGTGGTTCGTAGGAGCTTATGTTGAACGTTTTGACCTGATTAAAATAAATGTGAATACATACATTGCAACGGGGTATGTAGGTGGTAAGTTTTCGTCTTTCGAGGAATCTTTTTGTAGTTCTCGCATGCTAAGTATATGTACCACAATGAGCCGGCCTTAGCTGGTCGCATTTTTACAATATTCGTTGAAAACGAATGTCAAATTTTTATTGATGTGATGACAGATGTTTGTTGTATTTTGAAATTTAATTTTAAATGATTTTAATTGTTTTAGTAGTGAAATTATAGTTTATATCACAGTTGTGAATACTATTATAGCTTCAGTCATATAACCCTCAGCGCTATCAATAAAAGAAAACCATGCACTATTATCATAGCTATATAATGTTTCTATCCTAAGTACTATTCTAGGGAAGCAAAGTTGTTTGCGTCCCATGGGCGGAAAAGTAGAACTTTCCTCCCTCATACGAGGGACGAAAGTGTGTTCTTTCTATTAAGGGAGTAGAAACATATTGTTATAGTAAAGGCTGGTTCATAGATTTCTTACGCGACGCAACGCTACGCTGTGACAGTGAGAGCTATGGGCATTTTCAACAGCTTTCATTGCGCACTGAAAATATGCATAGCGATATCACTGTCACAGCGTAGCGTGAGAATTCTATGAATCAGACTTTACAAATCCAAACTCATTACATACTTTATACCTGTAGATTGTAAGAGTGAATCTATTTTATAGTAAAATCTTATTTCAAATAAATTTTTATTAAGGTCCACCTTTATTTGTCTTGCCTCGATAGGTTATTTACTCTGTGCATTCCCACACTCAATGTTATTTATTTCTATAATATTAGGTAAAATTGAAGTGAAACTCGTATTTGGCTTCATGTTTGTACAATAGTAGTAGCAGTGGCTGTGATATTGTGTGTAGCATTGAAGTGTTATTTTTAAATATTTCAACCCTATTCTCTTTCCTAAAAAAGTATCTGAAACTATTTTGTAATTATTAAAAATATTACGAAAATTTGCTTCCTGTTGATAAAACCTGAAAAATAACCCTCAAAAATTCAAAAATATTAATAAGAATTAGGAATATGGATTATTTATATATAAACTATCTTTATTGGGCTATCGAGTCTATGGGGTCTTTCTGCCTTGTCAAACATTATATTACATTATACATTACATTATACATTACATTACATATTATATTATATTACATTACATACATGTGATTTATGAGTGATTCTTTTGATAAGAGAGTGTTATGAAGAGTAATATGATTCATGAAGCGTTTTTGTCGGATGTAATTTTATAGTTCGTTTGTCTTGTCTTTTAATACATAATTAATCGAGTATTGTCCTATTGTAAAGTTTTTGTTGAAATTTATTTCGTAGTTTGTCCAGTCTTTGTTGGATTGGTCTTTGTTGAATTTTTTGTTTTGTTTTGTTTCATCATTTATTTGTATTATGACTCTAAATAGAGTATTACATTGTAAATGTAGGATACAACATGTCTCTAAATAGAGTATTACATTGTCATTGTAGGATAACATATAGAAATTCAGGTATTACAGTACTTTTACAGATACATTAGGCATTTTGTAAGTATATGTCTTAATTAAAATTATGTTAAAAACTCTTAGATGTTATACAGTGTTTTGCTAAAAGATATTGTTTCATTGCACTCTTGAATCTATGTTCCGACTTTATTTCATTATAGTATGTAATTAATGTGATGTACACAACTATCCCCATATAGTCAGTCGAAATCTTATGGAGTGTTGTTTTATGTGTGGGCAGCGACAAATTGGAGGAGTGACGTCTTTGTATCGCAGTACTTATAATGCCATTTGTTTTAAATTTATATACATTTTTGAACATGTGTATTGCCAAGTTATAAAGGTAAAGGGAGTATACTGTCATATTATATAGATCCTTATTTGGTTTGCAGTGTTCTGTCCATTGTTTGTTTGAGATAAATCTTACAATCTTCTTTTGTATAATTAGTAACTCATTGAGGCTGGTTGTGGCTCCCCATACAATTATTCCATATTCCAGATGGCTTCTTACGTGTGCATTGTAATATTTTACGAGACTGCTTTAGTTTACGCATTTTTTAAGCTGAAGGGGTGCATAATGAGATATGTTTTGTTTTTTGTGATCTCGATGATGTGATCAGTCCATTTTAAGATATTGTCTAGTTGTACCTCAAGGATTTTTTTTTGTGTTATGATTGGTATAGTGTTTTCACTTGAAATTGAAAATGTACCTGCAATGAGGGTTTATTACGGTCAAGGGTTCTCCATTGTATGGCGTGCTGCGAAGAGGCGGGCATCCAGGAACGCAACCAAATAATTTACTTTCGACGAAGATGCTACTTAATTGTTTTCTTTTCGATATATACACAATTATATCACTATGATCATAATGTAAAAATTATTTATTAATTAAATTGAATTCACTAATCTTACAACTATCTACATCGTTTTTTTATGAATCGGCGGACGTAATTCTTTTTACTATTTTATAATTCGATATAATAATAAGACTACAGACGCCAGTAGATAATCAAGAGCCGTCACCTAGGAAACGGTTTTAAAAGGATTATACATTCGTCCATGCAATTAAGGTTCATTGTACCTTAATTGTTGGGCGAATACGCAGCCAAGGTAGACAATCAGTTAAGGCTGCCTCAAATAGTCTTTTTCTCAAATAGTCTACACCTGTCTTTCAGTCGGTGTTAACCTTTACATTGCAACAGTACTCATGTTACATACGTGTGCATATTATCATTTATAAACTTGTGAAAAGGTAGAGTTTATTAAGATGGAAACGTCGTTAAGTGAAATTGCAACAATTATTTTATCAATTTATAATGACACTCAGTTCGACGATCTATTCCAATTATGTGAGGAAAGATACCATTCCGAAAGTTTTGTTGAAGAATCCCTTTGACAGTCTACAGAGGGAAGCTGTTCTGAAATTGATTTTGATTAATTTGAAAACAACCATCAACAAATGGACACATCAACTATCGAAAATGAAAATCAGGGATTAATAAAGCATGCTTTTCTTTCAACTGATACTAAAAGGATAGTCGTAAATATTTATAACACCCTTATAAGCGAGAATCATGCATCTCCACTGTAAAGAATTTCCATTCTGACAGGAATAACATATTCAACGGTTTGGAGAATAATTACGAAAGGACCGCTAGAAAGGAAAGGGTTTTAAGTATAAAACTTTAGACAAACGAATTGACATCATGGAATCGCCGAGATTGCAAAGAGAGCGATTAGAATATTTATCTAAAATAAACGAATATAAAAATGAAGGGAGATCGATAATTTATTTGGATGCAACATGGTTCGATACTCACGACGTCGTTTCCATGGGATAAGTCGATAATACAAATAATAAATAAGAAGAATTGTTATTCTTCATGCAGGAGGAGACGCAGGTTTTGTGCCAAATAGTTTGCTCTTATCAGCCAAGAATATTACATCAAGCTCGTTAGACTATCATCAGGATATGAACGCCGAATTATTTGAAAATTTGTTTCGCAATCAATGATTGCCCAACATACCCTATAACTCAATAATCGTAATGGATAATGCACCTTACCACTCAAAGCAAATTAATAAAATCCCAACCGCCGCTTCCAAGAAAGGCCACATTGCGGATTTTTGCATTCAAAATGGTATTGTTATTCCCCTAAGTCCAAAGAAAAAAACATTATTAGAACTTATAAAAAAAACAAAATTTCAAAAAAACGTATGTGGTTGATAAGATGGCAGAAGAATTTGGTCACCAAGTGTTGCGCCTTCCACCTTATTACTGTATCTTCAATCCAATTGAGCTGATATGGTCAACTTCAAAAAGAAATTTGCGGAAAAATAATGCACATCCCAAAATGAGTGAAGAAACAATTCAACTTGTTCAGCGAGAATGCAACAACATTTCAAGTACCATTTGGAAAAACTGCATCGATCATGTGATTAAAATTGAAAACGATTATAGGACGCTTAGTGTACCAAATCTAATTATTAATGTTCAAAGTGAAAGTGATAGCGATGAATCTAGTTGTGTGGAATAATATTTGCTTGGTACATTACGATGCATGAAAAAATTAACTGATGTTAACGCCGTTATTTTTTTAACGCAATGAGCAAGTCAATAAGGTTGTTTCGCGAATCATACTGTATATAAATTTTTATGAAATTATAACTGCATTTGTAGAACACAATTTATTATATGTACACTTAAAAATACAATGAAAAGTACAATTTAATGATAATGAATCACTAATGTTAATTTTCTACGGCGCACTGAATCTGTATTTTCTGATGCCGGCTCTGGACTCTGTTCTCTGCCCATTACCCGTAATAAAATTCCGTTTGCACAATCGAGCGCAATAAACACCCTTCGTAGGTAGATTTTCAATTTCAAGTAAAAACACTATACTGATACATGGTTGCACTTTATTAACATGCTTTGTCCATTTAGTTTATTGTTTCTTATTGAGAATTGTATTACAGTGTTTTTTTTGGGTTTAAATCTAGTTTATTTGCTCTGCACCATTGTTCTATTCGTTGCATCATTTGATTGCATAGGGTCACCAGTAATGGAGAGTGTTTGCTGTTATGATTATATTCGTGTCATCGGCATATTGGCAAACTTTTGTGTCCGTACTTTCTTTCTGTATTTCTACTAGATCGTTGCATAAGATTATATATAATAGAGAAGAGAGGATTCCTCATTATGGAACACCCATATTTGTCATTTTGATATTCGATGCATGGTGCTTCTGTGTTTTACTCTTTGTGTCGGCACTCATTTCTGTGTATTGTTTTCGATTTGATAGATATGACAGTATTCATTCTTTGACTGGGCCTTGTAGTCCATGTTTTTCTTTTTTTTTCTCTATTATTGTGTGGTCTATGATATCGAATGCCTTTGTTAGGTCCATGAAAATTCCTGTTACGTATTTTCCATGATCTAACGCCTCTGTCACATATGTAGTAAGTTCATATAGTGCGGAAGTCGTATTCTTGCCTTTTACAAATCCGTGTTGTGAGGGTGATATCAGGTTATATTCTACTAGGTGCGCAATTATCCGCTTGTACATGAGTTTATCAAAGATTTTTACAAACACCGATAGATTGGATATTCCTCTGAAGTTGGTTACATCAGTCTGACCACCTTTCTTGGGTACCAGTGACACTCTTGCTAGTTTTAGGGCATCCTGGTATTATTCTAAGTCTGGTAGATGTAGAAAATAGAAACACCTCGTGTTGAGTATTCAGCAACGACTGACTGGTTTTATTTCTATACAATGTTGCCAATACATTTGATAGTACAACAAGGTAACACCAGATGGCGTTAGATATAGTTTTTGGATATAACATTTCAATAGTAGATTCATTGAATATATATGGGTTAAAGGAGTAGCTATTATAGGAGCCACTACATGGATAATTAAGTTAGGGATACCATCAGGTGCTGCTGATATTTTCTTTGATATGGTTTTTATGATTTCCTCCACTTCTTTCTCATTTGCTTTTATTAGAAGCATGGAGAAATTTGTGGCATTGTTGAAGGTGTTTTATTCATAATAGAATTTTCTACACTTGAAGCTGTGACGTTTGCACTGCTTATGAAATACTCATTTAGTACATTTGAAATTATACGCGGAGTCGTGATTTCATGATTATTTTGCTTACTACTACTACTATTTATTATATTCCTGGTTGTTTTCATTGGATTATTAGACATTATAAATAAGAATGTTACATTTTTGCACATTCAACTTCAAAAATAGTTCTCGTTTTGTTTGCAACATCTGCTAGTTTCTCTAAACTAGCAGACTAAGCAAAACTAAATACTAGTTTGTGTTTGAGTTCTCCTAATACTTCAAGAAGCATTAATTATATTTCATAAATCTAATACTTGCCTCGTTGAGTATGGAACACTTACGAATACGTTAATCAGGGCCTTAATTTACGGTGCTATATAAAGCTTTACAATTAATTATTCAGATTCTTGTACTGCTTCAATATGCCAGCAGTAGATTCGTTCAGCAAATAATTTACAATCCACAGTCATATAACAGCCATCCATGCAATATCGTTAATTTGCTTTAAAATTCTCTAGAATTTTTTCGCCAATAACCGGCGGCATTTCGGAATAACGTTTTTGGTCATCCCAGGACGATGAACCTCTCTAATTGAGCAACTATTCATTAAACGGCGCGGCTTCGGGCCGGACGAAGCCACCTGAAGGCCACAATTCGATTTTCGAATTTGTACAATTTTCCATCCGCTCACACCCATGTCCATTCCACTCGCAAACTGGAGCTTGCAATGTGGGACGAGATAATGAAGCTTCGACCGATTGTGGCAACTTTTACTCACATATTTGCAGCCGGCTTCACTTTTTTCTTTTTGCAGTGGCGAACGTGAGTATATTGAGTGTGTGTATAGCAGGCACATGCATAGAAACGCTTAATTTAAGCCTTCTGTAAAAGCAGGTGTTTTCACTATAATTGACCAAATAAGAAGATGCTAAATTGAATTGAATTTATGTATAAACGTACACTTTCGGATTAGAGTTTTACACTGCTGTTACTTTCATTTAAAAACATGTTATGGTTACTTCTACTATATACTATCTTATTTAAATTCGATCAAATTCTTGTGCAAATAAATGATTAAATTTAAATACAATTAGGCGTTATTTATTTACATTGGTCGTTCTACTGCTGAAGTTAGCTGAAGTAATTGTGGCGCCTTTCAAATTTGTATACCATACTATTTGAGAACTGTCACTTTCAACCATACCTGTCAACTGTCAAACAACATAATAACAGTAGTTTGTTAAATTGTACACTGATCAGAAGAACACTTTTATTGTTGAAGTTTACTTTCGTAATAGACGATTTGAAAATGGAGAATGGATTTATTCAATTCCAGAGTGCGTTCGGGAATTTCAACAAAAGTTCCGTGACCACCAATTTGAATATTCGATTTTGTCAACACATATTTTACGAATAGTGCACCGTTTTAGGGAAACTGGTAGTGTTCAGAAAGGGAAATCCTCAGGCAGACCCTCAGTATAAGGAGAGGTTGTTGCAGATGTTCGTGAACGACTCGAAGTAAGCCCTCAAAAATCAATTCGCAAATTGGCTATAGTACCGTAGTTGGATACTTCCTATAGTACCGTAGTTGGATCTACTTTGCCAGTAGATCCTCAACGCCGACTGAGTTATTGCCGATGGTTTATGAAAAATTTAGAAGACGATCGATTGCTCGATTTAATATTTTTCAGTGATGAGGCTTGGTTCCACCTATCAGAATATGTTAATTCATAAAACTATAGGTGCTGACATGCTGAAAACCTTCATCTTTTTGTGGAAGCACCACTACATCCTCAAAACGTTGGAATTTTGTTGGCTGTGTCTCGCCGTAGAATAATTGGGCCTATATTCTTTCATGACACAACAAACGGAGAGAGATATCGGCAACAAATTATCCAGTCTTTCATGGACCAGTTAGACGATGAAGAAATGTAGAACGGATATTACAATTTTATATTACAACAAGATGGTGCAATAGCTCATACAGCCAGAGCAACGTTAGCATATCTGCATTTTTTTTTATAATAGACTAATTAGTCAAGGACTAAGGTCGTCACGCTCTCTAGATCTAACTCCACTGGACAACTCAATTTTTGGATATTTAAAAGATAGAGTTTTACCGTTAAGACAGCATACGTTGGAAGAATTAATGGCAGAAATTGTAAATGTTTGCCGAACAATAACTCCTCAAATGCTAATCAACATTTTCAACAATAAAAGAAGACGACTGCAAATGTGTTTACAATCAAATAGTACACATTTTTAACATCTGCTTTAATTATATACTTTATTTATTAATTATGTTTTCTAAATCTTGACTTCTTTTTATGTTTTGGATTATTAAATAATTTACTTTGATAACTTTAATAACTTTATATGATTGCTTTATTGTCTACTAGTCCTCAATTTGCAATAGTAAAACATTTTGTAACATTGTCAGATTTAAATCGGAGCAATTATTAGATTTGTCGCAGTTCGATTATTTCATTAATTCGTGCATGATTTTCAGTTTACAGCTTGTTGATGCCGTAGAGTAATCTGCCCCTTTTGGGGATGCAGCCTGTGAGGACATTTTCATGCATATCTGATTATTTTTATGTACACACAATTTAAGAATGCCTTCGATTTTAAAAGTAAGGTTATGCAAATAATGTACATTTAAACTCGTGGGCCCTTAAGTAATTCTTCATTGTAGTCTTTTCATGTGCTTGGAAGCCACAACTTTTGCTGAAACTAATAATAATTTAGTATTTGAGTAGTCAAATATCAACCGCACAATAGAAATTTGAATTGCATAAACAAAAATTTTAATGGCATCTTCATGAGTAATGAGTAAAATGTCTCGTGCGTCTTTAAATAATTTTTCATTGTTGTCTTGTCATGTGTTTTGGAAGCCACAAATATTGCTGAAACTAATCATAATTTCGTATTTGAGCAGTCAAATATGAAATTCCACAATAGAAATTAGAATAGCATGAAGACTAGTACTTGTGTAGTTTTATGAAAAAGTGAAATAATTGAAACAATAGAGATAGGAGTAGGTCATATAAAGAGTACATGGCTTAAGAAAAAAAATAAAAAATTTAAATTTAAAAATGTTGAGTTGAAATATTTTGAAAACCTGATGATGTAAAAGGTCGAAACGTGCGCAGTTGGATGGGGGGAAGTTTGGTGCACAATATTGTATATTTATCTTTTTATGCTCAGATTATTGGTTTCGGAGGTATAAATTATTTTCTACAAGGTAGTTTGTTATTTCGGGTCTATTTATTTTTAATTGAAAAATTAATTCCGTAAAAATATTAATATCTTTAAAACCCGAAGACTTAGAGTGACGAAACTTGTTTGGTTGTACGTGTCGAATAGAGTTTTACAAATTTGCATACTTGTACATTTTTGCTCAGATCAATCGTTCAAGACCTATTAATTATTTTATGAAAATCAAGTTGTTATTTTATTGCTATCCGCCATTTTGGAGAATAAAAACGACGTGATAAAATTTTTGTTTAATGAGCTATCGACGTAATATTTTTACACAATCTGGGGGTACCATCTAAGAAGGCCCATGATAATTTTAATTGATCCCCGAATCTTCTAACCGTACGAAAAAAATTATTACCAACTGCACAAAAAAAAATATAGAATGCATTTTTTTCTCAAAAACAGCTAAAGATATTTGAAAAAAATAAACGGCAGAGGATAGCACTACAATGTAGGTACGAATAAGTCATATAAGGAGAAATTTGTTAATAAAAAACATTTTTTTTTAATTGTGTTTAAATATCTTGAAATACTGATATGAGAAAGCTCGAAACGTGCGCGGTTGGAAGGAAAGTTTGGTGTACAATTTTGCATACCCTTCATTTTCGAATTGGGGACGTTCCGCTACCTTCCGGGGCGTTCCATTACTTCCGGGGCGTTCCGATCCGGACGGGGCCGTTCTCGTCCAGCGCACGGTACGTCAGCAAACAGTAACCTAACCTAACCTAACTTAACCTAACCCAACCTAACCCAACCTAACCTAACCCAACCTAACCTAACCTAACCTAACCCAACTAAACCCAACCTAACCCAACTAAACCCAAGCTAACCCAACCTAACCCAACCGAACCGAACCGAACCTAACTGAACCTTGTAACATAAATAATAAAGATTGCGTATGAAATTAATTTCGAAAAATGTCTACAACATGGATTCGGCCAAAAATTACAACACAGGTCCATTTTAGCACGGAGATTTAGAATTTTGCATCGGTTTTTTGAAAAAAAAAATCCCTCTGGTGCAGGGCCGTCTGAAGTGTGGAAAAACGAAAAAATCGTGGTTTTTAATTTTTTAAATTTTTTTCTGCCCACCCGAAGAATCGTCAATTAGATATTCTTGTAGCAAAAATACTGAAATAATATTTTTTTAATTTTTTGCCCGTTAAACTGGTCATATCTCAAAAACCTAATGATGCACAGTGCCAAAACTTTTTTTGTAGACGCGCCTAAAAAAGGCAAAAAAGTACGTACCTCAGTTGTTTTTTGCTCGGAGTAACGGTTTGGCAGTGATAAATTAATGTGTGTTCGCGGATCGCCATTTCGACTAAATTTTCCGGAAAATTATTTAAACGTATCGCGTTGGATTTTTTTTCTCATAACGAAGCTTATCCTAATATACGCCTCATATATAGATAAATATTTTTGCATTCTTGTGAAATTTTGCTTAGATTAATGGTTTTGGAGGTTTTAAATTGTTTGTTGGAATAAATTTATAATTTTTAAATTTTTCGGCATTTTCAGCGAAACATTTGGCCTGTAAAATTAAGTTCGTCAGATAAACTGCTGTACAATTTTTTGTTGAAGAGCTATCGACTTTATATTTTTAGACGATGTGGGAACGACATCTGAGAAGGCTCACAGTAAATTTCATTGAAATACAATGCTTGTAACTGCACAAAAAAAATAATTACCAACTGCACCTAAAAAAATATATATATCGATTTTTCTCAAACATGGCTAAAGATATTTGAAAAAAAACAAACGACAAACGATGGATCGCCTGAAGCCCTATAGATTTGAAGTAAAAAGTTTTTCTCTGCGACGCATATTTTTTGAAATATTAAATATTTTCTCTAAAAATTTAAAATCTCAAGGGATCTCAAGGGTATTGAAATATTTCGAAAAATCTCGATAACTCGGATTCGGCCAAAAATTACAACACATGTCCATTTTTGCAAGGAGATTTCGTATTTTGCATTGGTTTTTTGGAAAAAAAAAATCTCTCTGGTTCAGGGCCGTCTGAAGGGTAAAAAAACGAAATAATCGTGGTTTTTAATTTTTTTAATATTTTTGTCATTACAGTATTCTTGTAGAGAAAATCAAGGCCCTTCGTGTGGTATCACCGAAGCGGCAGTAGGGCGATTCAAAGTGACCGGAAAAAAATAATGAAATGTTAAATTTTTAATTTTTTGCGCGTTAAACTGGTCATATCTCAAAAACCTGAGGATGCACGGTGCCGAAACTTTTTTTGTAGACGCGCCTTGAAAATGCAAAAAAATAAGTGCTTCAGTTATTTTTCGCTTGGAGCAACGGTTTGGCGGTGATAAATTAATTAGTGTCTGCGGATCGCCGTTTCGACAAAATTTTCCGAAAAATTATTCAATCGTATCGCGTCGAATTTTTTTTTTCATAACGAAACTTATGCTATTGTACGCCTCAAACATAGATAAATATTTTTGCATACTTGTCAAATTTCGCTTAGATTAAAGGTTTTGGTGTCTAAAAATTGTTTGTAGGAATAAATTTATTATTTTTAATATATCGGACATTTTCAGCGAAAAAAATGACCTGTAAAATTAAGTTCGTCACATAAACTGCTGTAAAATTTTTGGTTAAAGAGCTATCGACTTTATATTTTTAGACGAAGTGGGGGCAACATCTGAGAAGGCTCACCGTGAATTAAATTGAAATGCAATGCATGTAACTGCACAAAAAAAAATAATTACCAACTGCACCTAAAAAATTATATAATTTGATTTTTCTCAACAATGGCTAAAGATATTTAAAAAAACCAAACGACAAACGATGGATCGCCTAAAGCCCTATAGATTTGATGTAGAAAGTTTTTCTCTGCGACTCGTGGTTTACGAAATATTAAATATTTTCTCTAAAAATTTAAAATCTCAAGGGGTATGTAAAATATTTTCGAAAAAACTCGAAAACTCTGATTTTGCTAAAAAATACAACACAGGTCCATTTTAGCATGGAGATTTCAAATTTTGCATCGGTTTTTTGAAAAAAAAAAATCCCTTTGGTGCAGGGCCGTCTGAAGTGTAAAGAAACGAAAAAATCGTGGTTTTTAATTTTTTTAATTTTTTTCTGCCCACCCGAAGAATCGTCAATTAGATATTCTTGTAGAAAAAATCGAGACGCTTCGTTTGGTACTACGGGAGCGGTAGTAGAACGATTCAAAGTAACCAAAAAAAAAACTGAGATGTTAAATTTTTATTTTTTTGCGCTTTAAACTGGTCGTATATCAAAAACTTGAAGATGCACAGTGCCGAAACTTTTTTTGTAGACGCGCCTAAAAAAGGCAAAAAAGTACGTACCTCAGTTGTTTTTCACCCGGAGTAATGGTTTGGCGGTGATAAATTAATGTGTGTTCGCGGATCGCCTTTTCGACTAAATTTTCCGAAAATTATTCAATCGTATCGCGTCGAATTTTTTTTTTTCATAACGAAACTTATGCTATTGTACGCCTCAAATATAGATAAATATTAGTGCATACTTGTGAAATTTCGCTTAGATTAATGGTTTAGGAGTTTTTAAATTGTTTGTAGGAATAAATTTAGTATTTTTAAAGTGTCCAACATTTTCAGCAAAAAAATTGACCTGTAAAATTAAGTTCGTCAGATAAACTGCTGTACAATTTTTAGTTAAAGAGCTATCGACTTTATATTTTTAGACGATGTGAGGACAACATCTGAGAAGGCTCCCAATGAATTTTATTGAAATGCAATGCTTCTAACTGCACCAAAAAAATTAATTACCAACTGCACCTAAAAAAATATATAATTCGATTTTTCTCAAAAATGGCTAAAGATATTTGAAAAAAACAAACGACAAACGATGGATCGCCTGAAGCCCTATAGATTTGATGTAAAAAGTTTTTCGCTGCGACGCATATTTTTTGAAATATTAAATATTTTCTCTAAAAATTTAAAATCTCAAAGGGTATGTATGGAATAATTTTCGAAAAATCTCGAAAACTCTGATTCGGCCAAAAATTACAACACAGGTCCATTTTAGCACGGAGATTTCGAATTTTTCATTGGTTTTATGATTAAAAAAATCCCTCTGGTGCAGGGCCGTCTGAAGTGCAAAAAAAAACAATAAAATCGTGGTGTTTAATTTTTTTATTTTTTTTCTGGCCACCCGAAGAATAGTCAATGCGATATTCTTGTAGAGAAAATCAAGGCGCTTGGTGTGGTACTACGGAAGCGGTAGTAAAACGATTGAAAATGACCAAAAAAAAATACTGAAATGTTAAATTTTTAATTTTTTGCTGGTTATACTGGTCATATCTCAAAAACCTAAGCATGTACGTTGGCGAAACTTTTTTTGTAGACGCGCCACAAATAGGCAAAAAAGTTCGTGCCTCAGTTGTTTTTCGCTCGGAGTAACGGTTTGGCGGTGATAAATTAATGTGTGTTTGCGAATCGCCTTTTCGACTAAATTTTCCCGAAAATTATTTAATCGTATCGCGTTGTATTTTTTTTTCTCATAACGAAACTTATTCTTTTGTACGCCTCAAATATAGATACATATTTTTGCATACTTGTTAAATTTCGCTTAGATTAATGGTTTTGGAGTTTTAAAATTGTTTGTATGAATAAATTTATTATGTTTAATTTATCCGACATTTTCAGCGAAAAAATTGACCTGGAAAATTAAGTTCGTCAGATAAACTGCTGCAAATTTTTTTGTTGAAGAGCTATCGACTTTATATTTTTAGGCGATGTGGGGACAACATCTGAGAAGGCTCACAGTGAATTTCATTGAAATGCAATTCATGTAAGTGCACAAAAAAAAATAATTACCAACTGCACCTAAAAAAATATATAATTTGATTTTTCTCAAAAATGGCTAAAGATATTTGAAAATAACAAACGGCAAACGATGGATCGCCTGAAGCCCTATAGATTTGATGTAAAAAGTTTTTCTCTGCGACGCATATTTTTTGAAATATTAAATATTTTCTCTAAAAATTTAAAATCTCAAGGGGTATGTATGGAATAATTTTCGAAAAATCTCGAAAACTCCGATTCGGCCAAAAATTACAACACAGGTCCATTTTAGCATGGAGATTTCGAATTTTGCATTGGTTTTTTGATTAAAAAAATCCCTCTGGTGCAGGGCCGTCTGAAGTGCAAAAAAAAAACAATAAAATCGTGGTGTTTAATTTTTTAATTTTTTTTCTGGCCACCCGAAGAATAGTCAATGCGATATTCTTGTAGAGAAAATCAAGGCGCTTCGTGTGGTACTACGGAAGCGGTAGTAAAACGATTGAAAATGACCACAAAAAAATATTGAAATGTTAAATTTTTAATTTTTTGCTGGTTATACTGGTCATATCTCAAAAACCTAAGCATGTACGTTGCCGAAACTTTTTTTGTAGACGCGCCACAAATAGGCAAAAAAGTTCGTGCCTCAGTTGTTTTTCGCTCGGAGTAACGGTTTGGCGGTGATAAATTAATGTGTGTTTGCGAATCGCCTTTTCGACTAAATTTTCCCGAAAATTATTTAATCGTATCGCGTTGTATTTTTTTTTCTCATAACGAAACTTATTCTTTTGTACGCCTCAAATATAGATACATATTTTTGCATACTTGTTAAATTTCGCTTAGATTAATGGTTTTGGAGTTTTAAAATTGTTTGTATGAATAAATTTATTATGTTTAATTTATCCGACATTTTCAGCGAAAAAATTGACCTGGAAAATTAAGTTCGTCAGATAAACTGCTGCAAATTTTTTTGTTGAAGAGCTATCGACTTTATATTTTTAGGCGATGTGGGGACAACATCTGAGAAGGCTCACAGTGAATTTCATTGAAATGCAATTCATGTAAGTGCACAAAAAAAAATAATTACCAACTGCACCTAAAAAAATATATAATTTGATTTTTCTCAAAAATGGCTAAAGATATTTGAAAATAACAAACGGCAAACGATGGATCGCCTGAAGCCCTATAGATTTGATGTAAAAAGTTTTTCTCTGCGACGCATATTTTTTGAAATATTAAATATTTTCTCTAAAAATTTAAAATCTCAAGGGGTATGTATGGAATAATTTTCGAAAAATCTCGAAAACTCCGATTCGGCCAAAAATTACAACACAGGTCCATTTTAGCATGGAGATTTCGAATTTTGCATTGGTTTTTTGATTAAAAAAATCCCTCTGGTGCAGGGCCGTCTGAAGTGCAAAAAAAAAACAATAAAATCGTGGTGTTTAATTTTTTAATTTTTTTTCTGGCCACCCGAAGAATAGTCAATGCGATATTCTTGTAGAGAAAATCAAGGCGCTTCGTGTGGTACTACGGAAGCGGTAGTAAAACGATTGAAAATGACCACAAAAAAATATTGAAATGTTAAATTTTTAATTTTTTGCTGGTTATACTGGTCATATCTCAAAAACCTAAGCATGTACGTTGCCGAAACTTTTTTTGTAGACGCGCCACAAATAGGCAAAAAAGTTCGTGCCTCAGTTGTTTTTCGCTCGGAGTAACGGTTTGGCGGTGATAAATTAATGTGTGTTTGCGGATCGCCTTTCCGACTAAATTTTCCCGAAAATTATTTAATCGTATCGCGTTGAATTTTTTTTTCTCATAACGAAACTTATTCTTTTGTACGCCTCAAATGTAGATAAATATTTTTGCATACTTGTTAAATTTCGCTTAGATTAATGGTTTTGGAGTTTTAAAATTGTTTGTATGAATAAATTTATTATGTTTAATTTATCCGACATTTTCAGCGAAAAAATTGACCTGGAAAATTAAGTTCGTCAGATAAACTGCTGTAAAATTTTTTGTTGGAGAGCTATCAACTTTATATTTTTACACGATGTAGGGGCAACATCTGAGAAGGGTTGTGGTAAATTTCTTTGAGCTGTGATGTTTGTAACTGCACAAAAAAAAATCAATACTAACTGCACCTGAAAATATATGTAAATCGATTTTTTTCGAAAACCCCAAAAATTTTTTGAATTTAACAAACGACAAACGATAGATCACCTAAAGCCCCATAGTTTTGAAGTAAAAAGTTTTTCTCTGCGACGCATATTTTTTGAAATATTAAATATTTTCTCTAAAAATTTAAAATCTCGAGGGGTATGTATTGAAATATTTTCGAAAAAACTCTAAAACTCTGATTTTGCTAAAAATTGCAACACAGGTCCATTTTAGCATGGAGATTTCGAATCTTGCGTCGGTTTTTTGAAAAAAAAAATCCCTTTGGTGCAGGGCCGTCTGAAGTGCAAAAAATTTAAAAAATCGAGGTTTTTAATTTTTTAAATTTTTTTCTAGCCACCCGAAGTTTCGCTAATGAGATATTCTTGTAGAGAAAATCAAGGCGCTTCGTGTGGATTCACGAAAGCGGCAATAAAACGATTTAAAGTGACTGAAAAAAAATACTGAAATGTTAAATTTTAGAATTTCGTAGAGTTAAACTGGTCAAATCTCAAAAACCTGAGGATGCACAGTGCCGAAACTTTTTTTGTAGACGCGCCACAAAAAGGCAAAAAAGTACGTGCCTTTGTTGTTTTTCGCTCGAAGTAACGATTTGGCGGTGATAAATTAATGTGTGTTTGCGGATCGCCTTTTCGACTAAATTTTCCCGAAAATTATTTAATCGTATCGCGTTGAATTTTTTTTTCTCATAACGAAACTTATTGTTTTGTACGCCTCAAATATAGATAAATATTTTTGCATACTTGTTAAATTTCGCTTAGATTAATGGTTTTGGAGTTTTAAAATTGTTTGTATGAATACATTTATTATGTTTAATTTATCCGACATTTTCAGCGAAAAAATTGACCTGGAAAATTAAGTTCGTCAGATAAACTGCTGTAAATTTTTTGATCGAAGAGCTGCCGACTTTAGATTTTTAGACGATGTAGGGACAACATCTGAGAAGGTTCACAGTGAATTTCATTGAAATGCAATGCTTGTAAGTGCACCAAAAAAAAAAATTACCAACTGCACCTAAAAAAATATATAATTCGATTTTTCTCAAAAATGGCTAAAGATATTTGAAAAAAACAAACGACAAACGATGGATCGCCTGAAGCCCTATAGATTTGATGTAAAAAGTTTTTCTCTGCGACGCATATTTTTTGAAATATTAAATATTTTCTCTAAAAATTTAAAATCTCCAAGGGTATGGTATGGAATTTTTGTTTAAAAATCTCGACAACTCGGATTCGGCCAAAAATTACATCACAGGTCCATTTTTGCATGGAGATTTCGAATTTTGCATCGGTTTTTTGGAAAAAAAAAATCTCGCTGGTGCAGGGCCGTCTGAAGGGTAAAAAAACGAAATAATAACGGTATTTAATTTTTTTAATGTTTTTCCGTCCACCTAAAAAAATCGTCAATGCAGTATTCTTGTAGAGAAAATCAAGGCCCTTCGTGTAGTACTACCGGAGCGGCAGTAGGACGATTGAAAGTGACCGAAAAAAAATAATGAAAAATTAAATTTTTAATTATTTGCGCGTTAAACTGGTCAAATCTCAAAAACCTGAAGATGCACAGTGCCGAAACTTTTTTTGTAGACGCGCCTTGAATATGCAAAAAAATAAGTGCTTTAGTTCTTTTTCGCTCGGAGCAACGGTTTGGCGGTGATAAATTAATAAGTGTTCGCGGATCACCTTTTCGACTAAATTTTCCGGAAAATTGTATACCCAAATCGGGTCGATTTTTTTTCTTCTCTTGACTGATTTTGTTTCTTTGTACGCCTTAAATATAGAGAAATATTTTTGCATACTTGCCAAATTTCGCTCAGATTAAGGGTTTAGGAGTTTTAAAATTGTTTGTAGATATAAATGTATTTTTATAATTTGTCCGACATTTTCAGCGAAAAAATTGACCGGTAAAATTAAGTTCGTCACATAAACTGTTGTAACTTTTTTGGTTGGAAAGCAATCAAGTTTATATTTTTACACGATATAGGGGCAATATCTGAGAAGGCTCGTAGTGAATTTCTTTGAGCTGCGACGTTTGTAACCGCACAAAAAAAAATCAATCCTAATTGCACCTGAAAATATATATAATTCGATTTTTTTCGAAAACCCCAAAAAATATTTGAATTTAACAAACGGCAAACGATAGATCGCCTAAAGCCCTATAGTTTTCAAGTAAAAAGTTTTTCTCTGCGACGCGTGGTTTGCGAAATATTAAATATTTTCTCTGAAAATTTAAAATCTCAAGGGGTTTGTATTCAAAAATTTTCGAGAAATCTCGATAACTCGGATTCGGCCAAAAATTACATCACAGGTCCATTTTTGCATGGAGATTTCGAATTTTGCATCGGTTTTTTGGAAAAAAAAAGCTCTCTGGTGCAGGGCCGTCTGAAGGGTAAAAAAACGAAATAATCGTGGTTTTTAATTTTTTTAATGTTTTTCCGCCCACCCCAAAGAATTGTCATTGCAGTATTCTTGTAGAGAAAATCAAGGCGCTTCGTGTGGTATCACTGAAGCGGCAGTAGGACGATTCAAAGTGACCGAAAAAAAATAATTAAATGTTAAATTTTTAATTTTTTGCGCGTTAAACTGGTCATATCTCGAAAACCTGAGGATGCACATTGCCGACACTTTTTTTGTAGACGCGTCTTGAAAATGCAAAAAAATAAGTGCTTCAGTTCTTTTTCGCTTGGAGCAACGGTTTGGCGGTGATAAATTAATTAGTGTCTGCGGATCGCCGTTTCGACAAAATTTTTCGGAAAATTGTATACCCAAATCGGGTCGATTTTTTTTTTCTCTTGACCGATTTTGTTTCCTTGTACGCCTTAAATATAGATAAATATTTTTGCATACTTGCCAAATTTCGCTCAGATTAAGGGTTTAGGAGTTTTAAAATTGTTTGTAGATATAAATGTATTTTTATAATTTGTCCGACATTTTCAGCGAAAAAATCGACCGGTAAAATTAAGTTCGTCACATAAACTGTTGTAACTTTTTTGGTTGGAAAGCAATCAAGTTTATATTTTTACACGATGTAGGGGCAATATCTGAGAAGGCTCGTAGTGAATTTCTTTGAGCTGCGACGTTTGTAACCGCACAAAAAAAAATCAATCCTAATTGCACCTGAAAATATATATAATTCAATTTTTTTCGAAAACCCCAAAAAATATTTGAATTTAACAAACGACAAACGATAGATCGCCTAAAGCCCCATAGTTTTGAAGAAAAAAGTTTTTCTCTGCGACGCATGGTTTGCGAAATATTAAATATATTCTCTGAAAATTTAAAATCTCAAGGGGTTTGTATTCAAAAATTTTCGAGAAATCTCGATAACTCGGATTCGGCCAAAAATTAAATCACAGGTCCATTTTTGCATGGAGATTTCGAATTTTGCATCGGTTTTTTGGAAAAAAAAAATCTCTCAGGTGCACGGCCGTCTGAAAGGTAAAAAAACGAAATAATTGTGGTTTTTAATTTTTTTTATGTTTTTCCGCCCACCCCAAAGAATTGTCATTGCAGTATTCTTTTAGAGGAAATCAAGGCGCTTCGTGTGGTATCACCGAAGTGGCAGTAGGACGATTCAAAGTGACCGAAAAAAAATAATGAAATGTTAAATTTTTAATTTTTTGCGCGTTAAACTGGTCAAATCTCAAAAACCTGTGGATGCACGGTGCCGAAACTTTTTTTGTAGACGCGCTTTGAAAATGCAAAAAAATAAGTGCTTTAGTTCTTTTTCGCTCGGAGCAACGGTTTGGCGGTGATAAATTAATAAGTGTTCGCGGATCACCTTATTGACATAATTTAGCGGAAAATTGTTTATACCCGTAATGCGTCGTATTTTTTTTCTCTGCTCCTGTTTGCAGCAGGGACGCGAAAAAATTAGAGGTTATACCCAGATGTCCGGGGTATATCGCCGTTAAATGAGAAAAAAGTGCTCTCAACCGTTTCAGAGAAAAAAAATAATAATCAAAAATCGTCAGTTTTGACGTTTTTCCTTTGAAGGTCAATAGCTCCGAAACGTAGGGCCTAGGCTCTTAAACAACATGTGGGTTGAAAAGCCCGTAGAAAGGCGAATCTTTTGGTTGTGTATAAACGAACTCGAGCAATCATACGGCCGCGAAAAAAAAAAATTTATCTGAAAAATTACCTGTTTAAAAAATCGAAAAAACGTTTCATCTTCAAAACCTGATGATGAGCGGCGGTGAATTTTAGTGTTTTTCTCTAAGACGGACGGTTCGGCCGTAATAATTTTTTTTTGTGGTTTTGTTAAATGTTGAGAATTTTTTTGTGAAATTTCGCGCCCCGAATTGCGCGCCCCTCTTAAAAACGGAGGTACGGCCCTGAAACTTTTTTTAAAAGAAAGCCCCGCCCCTCCCGAACGTTTTGTTCCACAGGACCCCCTACCGCACTCCCCCCTGAATGCCCGTTATATAAGCTTTACTTTCCTCCCTGGGTGGGGGGTCGTGGGGGGCGCAGGGGGGTCAATTTTTTTTTGTCATGCTCCGGACGATACGGCGCATCCTCTGGCGTTCACGGCGTATTTTTAGGCCCCCCCCGTGGGAGAGAAAAAAATTTCAGCAAATATGATCAATTTCGACCGATTTTTCGGCGCCATTTGCAAGGGGGTAAATATCAAACGTGGGGGGCGTAATTTTGGTGACAGGTGCGGGACCCCTTGGGCTTGCACCAAACCCAATTAGGTTCGCAAATTTCCCCCCCGTTCGAACGGCAGACCGGTTTGAACGGGATTTTTTGCGAGGGGTCTGGGGGGCGCCCCCCACCTCCGACGGACGTGCGCGTTGGCGGAAACGAAAGACCGACAGTTGTTCTATGCGTCGATAAAATTTAGTCAATTTCTGACAAACCGTTCGAAAGTTGTGGGTATTCGTTTTCGGCCCTCGAAATTTTCCGAAATATATGGGCTTTAAATGGGCAATTTTCGAATGTCATTTTTGACAATTTTTTTCTCCGCTCAGGGGTAAAAATTAAAAAATTTGCTCGGTGCGGGCAGGTAGAATATACCAGGCTATCCCCTGAAAAAAACTGGACCCGATTCGTTCAAAATTGTGGCCTCAAATGGTCGCCTAAGCCGACCACCTTTTTCCGAAAACGGTCGAAAAAATCGAAAAAACGTCTCATCTTCAAAACCTGATGATGAGCGGCAGTGAATTTTATTTCATCCGATGCGCTTTCGGAAGGCGCAAAATAAACTGCTCTTGGTGTTTTTCGCTTAGACGGACGGTTCGGCCGTAATAATTTTTTTTTGTGGTTTTGTTAAATGTTGAGAATTTTTTTGTGAAATTTCGCGCCCCGAATTGCGCGCCCCTCTTAAAAACGGAGGTACGGTCCTGAAACTTTTTTTAAAAGAAAGCCCCGCCCCTCGCGAACGTTTTGTTCCACAGGACCCCCTACCGCACTCCCCCCTGAATGCCCGTTATATAAGCTTTACTTTCCTCCCTGGGTGGGGGGTCGTGGGGGGCGCAGGGGGGTCATTTTTTTTTTGTCATGCTCCGGACGATACGGCGCATCCTCTGGCGTTCACGGCGTATTTTTAGGCCCCCCCGTGGGAGAGAAAAAAATTTCAGCAAATATTATCAATTTCGACCGATTTTTCGGCGCCATTTGCAAGGGGGTAAATATCAAACGTGGGGGGCGTAATTTTGGTGACAGGTGCGGGACCCCTTGGGCTTGCACCAAACCCAATTAGGTTCGCAAATTTCCCCCCCGTTCGAACGGCAGACCGGTTTGAACGGGACTTTTTGCGAGGGGTCTGGGGGGCGCCCCCCACCTTCGACGGACGTGCGCTTTGCCGGAAACGAAAGACCGATAGTTGTTCTATGTGTCGATAAAATTTAGTCAATTTCTGACAAACCGTTCGAAAGTTGTGGGTAATCATTTTCGGCCCTCGAAATTTTCCGAAATATATGGGCTTTAAATGGGCAATTTTCGAATGTCATTTTTGACAATTTTTTTCTCCGCTCAGGGGTAAAAATTAAAAAATTTGCTCGGTGCGGGCAGGTAGAATATACCAGGCTATACCCTGAAAAAAACTGGACCCGATTCGTTCAAAAATGTGGCCGCAAATGGTCGCCTAAGCCGACCACCTTTTTCCGAAAACGGTCGAAAAAAGGTGCAAAACCGTCATTTTTGACCGGCCGTCACGGGGGCCCCCGATATTGCACGGCCCCCATCGAAACGGCATTCAGATGAGAAAATGTGGTTCTTTCCATCGCCGCAGACGCGGTTGTCGTGCGATTTTTTTTAAGAAAGTCGAAAAAATTGATTCTAACCTAAAAAATTTTTGCACGATTTGATTTTGAAATTTCGACCGGATTCGGATCCCACTCGGGGCGCTGAATTTTTTCCATATTTTTCCACAAAAAAATCTGAATATGGTACATAGAGTTGGGCATTTTGAAAGTCGTGAAAAGTGGCAAAAACGGGTTTTTGGGGGTGCATGAAAGGGGGCGGAGGTAGGGGGCTGAAACTCATATGGTAGAAGGTCCCCACAGAGATACGTCTCGGGTTGAATTTTTGTAAAAATCGGTCCGGCGGTTTAGGAGAAAATCGATTTTGAAAATTGAAAAATTTCATTTTCAATTGAATTTTACTCGGTTGGCAGCAATGTTTTTAAACTTTAGTAAATCTGAAAAGATCATAAAATTGTCTATATATTTCAATTTTTTGTTTAAAAAAATTTTTCATTGAGCCATTTTCTTATTTGAATTTGAATTAGTATATATAATAACTTTTATTGCCATATTCATGTTTAATGAGTGTATGTGAAGTTGCCGTTGTCAAAAATAGAACTGTTTTTACAGGAGCGGAATAAAAATACTTTGCATGGTTACGTAATTACAATCATGTAGATACACCTTGTACATATAATTAACAGCAAAATTGACAATGCCATTTTTCAGAAATATCTCATGGGAAACCTCACGAAAAAAAGGAAATTCGGGCTTCAATAGGGTATGATTTTTGGAACGCTCCAGTTGTATGATCTTGTAACCTTGTATTACCTTGTAACAATTTTAAGTAACACAGAATAGTTTTCAAGTATTCGTCCGTTCGGCCACTCGCCGATTTTTTCTTTTAATTGCCTAATATTACACTTTTCGGCTTATCGTTCGTTTCGCAACGAATAATAACATTCTGTGTGTTTTGTACGTCCGACTTTCTCAAACCAATCGCAAACTGCTATTCAAACAGCGCGGGTCAAAGTGGGACGTTTTATTACTATATCTGTTCGGCGACCCTAGTATATCAAGTAGAAAACCGTTAATCTAATACAATAACATTGTAACAAGTTGTGAAATAAAAGAAAAGTATGAAAATAGAAACATTTAATTAGAAGTGAGTAGAAAAAGCATAATACAAAGCATAAAAGTATATATTATATTTTATGTACTTCGCTTAATATAAAGTACCTACGTAACTTGTAAAAACTAACAAATTAATAAAAGTATATTTTAGATCCGCAAAACACTAATGCTGTAAAACTAAGAATAAATGATGAACATGCAAATTGTATTGAAAATGGTTCATAATGATCTATTTTCCACTTTTTATAACGATAGCACTGTTTTACTCATTGCACTAGACTCGAACATATGAAACTTGATAATACTTACATATATCGTGACTATAACTTAAATTTAAAACTATAACTATAACTTAAATTCCATTACAATAAACAATAAATATCACATACAAAATATATACAGGCCCCTTATCCTTGTTCGGCCATTGCTGCTAGACTAATGAAAATTTAGGAAAACATCTGATTGGAAGTTATTGGACACTTGCTGTGCTACCGTTTAACATTATTTTCGAGTATACAGAGTGTATCATAAATCCGGGACACAAAATTTGGTCTAGTTTTTAAATTGATCACCCTGAATATTATATCATTTTTAGAATCTGCTTTATGTGGGCTTCACAAATCATTTTTATTTTTTGAAATCAGACGCAACGTTGCCAAGTTATTTACATTTTAATAAAATTTTACGAAAAATCATGGACGTGGATAAAAAATGAACAAAACCTTATTATAGCGATCAATAAAAGAATCTGCGTATGCAAGTACCCAAGCAATGTGCCAAAACTTACACAATAACTTGAGACACGTAGTATACACAGGGTGTTCTGAAAAAACGATACAATTTTGCTACTTTCAAATGGCAAATACTCATTATTTTCAAATGGAACACCCTGTATATAGCATCATATTCTCTGAGTGCTCATCTAATGCTCATCTGTTTTTGGAGAGAGGTGTTCTACAGGGGAACATTTTGGGCCCTTTACTGTTTATAATTTACACAAATGACATAATTTACAGCATTGCCGGTTCAGATCATCAGATAATCACATATGCTGATGATACGTCTGTCATTAGCAGTGGCACAAATTATCAAGATATTACAACTGACTGTAATATATATCTCAGCAAAATAAATAATTGGTTCACATCAAACAAACTAATGTTAAATAAAATCAAAACGAAATGTATCATTTTTAAAAGTAACACTGCTATTCCGACGCCTGAATATATAGAAATCAATAAATTGTGATAGGTATTTCACTGATAAAGCCGTTAGACTTTTAGGAATCAAGCTTGACGAACTTCTCAGTTTCGACGAACATATTGAAACGTTATCTACTAAATTAAGCTTAATATGCTATGCTATGAATACAATTAAGGATTTGTTGGACTTTTCATCACTCAAAATTATGTATTTCAACATATTCACATCAAATGTTCGGTTTGCGATACGTTGTTGGGGACACAGTACAGAATGCAGACGATATTTATAATACAGAAAAGAGTCATACGAAGAATGTATAACCTAAAATTTTGATCATCCTGTAGAGGTACATTCGCACAAAATAATTTACTCACATTGTACGGAATATATGTGTATGAGTGTATTTTATTCTTATATATATATATATATATATATAATCGATCTTTATTGGGCTATCGACCCCATATGGGGTCTTTCCGCCTTTTTATTCTTATTTAAAAACAAACATTTATTCATTGGTAATGAAATAGATCATAAATATGATAAAAGAAACAAATCGAATTACAATATTCCAAAACACCGTCTAACGCTGACTGAAAAAGGGCTGCATTAGAGCAGCATATCATTCTATAATCGATTGCCAGGTGATATAAAAGGTAACGGTAAAGGAAACATCAATTTATTTAAGAAGCAGCTACATAGTTTGGCTACATGTGCCAAGGAACTAAGCATTAGTGAATATTTAGTGTAGTGCAATTTGTATGTACTTGTACATTTGTTTTGTGACGTGTTTCTTTCTCGTTCGAACCAAATTTGTAACAAATTTGTATGTTCAAACTTTTTAGAAATAAATTCTATCTATCTATCTATAATGAGCTATTCAATGGTAGCATATGGACTGTATCTAATAATACTATATAATAGGTAAATACCGATCAATCTCGATATGTTTTAGCCATTTGAAAATAACAAAATTTTATCGTTGTTTCAGAACACCCTGTGTACTCAACGTGACTCCAAAGATTGTGTATGTTTTCGTACATTGCTTGGGTACTTGCATACCCAGATTCTTTCATTGATCTTCTATAATAAGGTTTTGTTGAATTTTTTTCCAGGTCCATGAGTTTTCGTTATATTTGATTAAAATGTGAATAACATTGCAACGTTGCATCTGATCCCGGAAAATAGAGATGATTTATGAAGCCCACATGAAGCAGATGGCAAAAATTAAAAAATATACACAGTGTACCGTAAATCCGGGATACAACATTTTTTCTCATTTTTAAATAGAACACCCTGTATATTCTTTAATTTTTTGAATCTACTTCAAGTGGGCTTTACAAATAAGTTTTATTTTTAAGTATCAGATGCAACATTGCCAAGTAATTCACATTGTAATAAAATTTAACGAAAAATCATGGACCTGCAATAAAATTCAACAAAACCTTATTATAAGAGATCAATGAAAGAATTTTTGTATGCAAGTAGCCAAGCAATGTGCCAAAACATTCAGAATATTTGGTGTCACGTTCAATACACATGGTGTCCTGTAGCAACGATCGTATTTTGCTATTTTCAAATGGCTAAAACATATCGAGATTGATCGTTAATTACCTATTAAAAAGTATTATTAGATTGTAGTCCATATGCTACCATAGAATAGCTCATTAGATGGGCACTCAGAATATGATGCTATATACAGGGTGTTCCCTTGGAAAACAATGAATTTTAATCATTTGAAAATAGCAAAATTGTATCGTTGTTTCAGAACACCTTGTGTATTCTACGTGACTCAAAATATTGTGTATGTTTCGGCACATTGCTGAGGTAGATGCATACGCAGATTCTTTCATTGGTCTCTTACAATAAGGTTTTGTTGATTTTTTTTCCACGTCCATGATTTTTCGCTAAACTTTATTAAAATGTGAATAACTTGACAACGTTGCATCTGATCTCAAAAAATAAAAATAATTTATGGAGCCCACATATAGCGGATTCTAAAAATGAAATAATATACAGGGTGATCGATTCTATATACTGGAACATAATTTGAAAAGATAGCTCATCAAGTGTCCAATAACTTCCAATCAGATGTTTTCCGAAATTTTCATTGGTTTTGGAGCACAGGTCCGAGCGAAGATAAGTGGGCCACACTATATGTAAAAATTAAATATACTTATGTACAAAATGAAGATAATTTAAAAAAACATAATATGATCTCTATAATAATCTCTCTATCACTGTTAGGTACTCAATGATTATAAGCTTTATACGTACTTTTTAGAAGAATTCATAACCTTTAACAACCCTCATTTTGAAATTGGGCACAATTCAAATAAAAGTAATATTAGAGAATTGCAGTGATTTTAATATATTAAATACAGAACAACTACTTACTAAAATAAACGTTCTAAACAGGAAAACTGGTTGACTATATTAAAATTATCTAAATATTTATATCCAAATTATATTTGAACGTTTACAAACAATGAGATGATTTATAAATAAATTAAATAATTTAATCTCAGGGTGTCAACATGAAATAATTTAAGGAAGCATGAAAACCATCAGTCAATCCAGGACATAGATTTTCCAGTACAGAGTCTCCAAAAAAGAGTACTATTCTGGTAAAACCAGTGCCAATGATCACCTTACTTTTAGAATAAAATAAATTGACCCTCTATCGTACGACATCTTGAATGTTTGCTTTTACTTACTCTCTAACAGCATTGCACACTGTTACAAGAACACTATACAAGGAAAATCTACTGCTCCTCATTTCACTTAATTGGGAGGTTATTATTTTTGTTTTTATGTATGTTGACCTTCAGAGAAGTAAGAATGCATATTAATATTAATACGGTATCTACCAAAATTTATTCTGCAACTTTGTATGAAGCTGATGACAGTTAAAGGCGATCGGAGATGGAGATGGCAATCATATCGAGCCGGTGCATCTGCGCTAATCAGTTGGGATGCTATGAGCGGTGCGGCACGTGATAAAGGGCGATGGTGTGCTACTTTCTCCTCGGCGAACTTGCAGACCGATAGGTGCACATTGCAGGTATAATTGGTGCCACGGTACCGTTGGAATGCTGCCCCAGGGTGTACCCGTGGAGGGGCTTGCCGATATCATGGACATACCACCGACCGGTTCTCAGATCTAAATTCGAAGGTCTAACAAGAAGAGTTCAATGTTTGGTCGGCTTGTACAACATAGTGTATATCTGTAGAATTTTAATATACCGACTGTCTGGGATAAGGGGCGAACATAGGAATTTAATATGTAAAATTAAATATGTGTAATTATTAGCTCCCCTATTAACTTAGAGAAAAATCGCTACGCTCAGGCTGCAAACTTGGCTCGGTAGAGTATATCCAGCTTCCTTCCCTTGTAATGTAATATACAATTCGCAATAACATGACATTTCGTCGGCTTAATGTTACAAGGTTGTATGTGCAAATTTGTAAATTTGGGAAAAACCATTTTAAATATGTTTGCTATATCAAATAATGATAAATTTTGCACTGTCAATAGATATGTTTATTTTTCAAAGTTTCGTAATGATCCAATTTTAATCTTCCAACAAGTTGAAAGGTCCCGATTTGAAAACATATAGCCCTGCAAAGCTATAGAACTAAAAATTTAAAAAAATGCAAACGACGGCAAGGGTATTTATGGTACAATGTTGAACTTATTTTTATTATTTCTGAGGTGGATTCTGGTACAAACGAATATTAAATGGATGATATATTTACAGTTTTTAATACTCTGAAAAATATTCCATTGCGAGTTTTCTTTGAAATTAATACGGAAGCTAATAATTACACATTTTTAATTTTACATGTTAAATTCCTATGTTCGCCCCTTATCCCAGACACTCGGTATAAAACAACAAATTCCAAATGATGTAAGCATTACACCGTTGAAAATAATTTAATAACAATAATAATAATTATTTATAATAATAAGCATTATAAATTTAAACGATAAAACCTATGTTCACAGGATAATGTCGGAATGATAAATCACATTACTTGAAAATTAATACAACCAAATTCAGAATTTAGAACATTTACATTTTAAGTACGCATCCGAGTATTGTGATGATTATTATAATAATAAATTATTGGCTGCTGAATTCATCGATGATCCAAATATACGTATAATTTCTAACTAGAACGTCAACTATTTCATTTACTCCATACAGGGTGTCCCACGCTAATGGACCATTAATTGTTTTGGGGTTCCCAATTAAATAAAAATTTGAAAAACATTATCAAAACTTGGTTGATTCCATTCTCCTCAGGTGAAATACTTTCTACTTTCTGTCACTTCCGGTTCTACCGGAAGTAGCCATCAACTTTTGTTTTTTTTTAAATGGAATACCCCATACAGGGTGTTAAATAAGTACGTAGACAAACTTAAAGGGGCGATTCCTTGATTAATTCTAAGATTCTAAGATTCTTCTAAGAGAGAAGTTCATATAAATATGGGGTCTCGGCAGCTTCGTTTACAAAATAAAGTTTAAACAAGTTTTAAAAAAAATATTGTTGAATAAGAAACAACTTACGATAGATACAAAACTTGAATACCCTACTGCTATAGAAATTCCTTTCTTTGTGTCGATGTCTATTAGACATATGCTTCCTACCACATTGTCAGATTTAAAATTTATTTCACTACTGTCTATTGAAGATATCATTATTTATTTATTTTTTACTGCATATTGGAACCCAGAAATAATTTTCACTTCTGTCAAATTATTAATCAAAATTCCAAAATTATACAATTGCAAAAAAATGTATCAATTAAACGCTTCCACTGGCAGTTTAAAAATGACAGGCCAGACTTGAAGCAGCACGAACTAATCTCGATACTGGAGAATATATTTTCTATACGTTAAAATGAAGTACATTATTTGTTATTAAAATTTGAAAATCTTTGTCGGTGAGACGACGCACATTTGAGACTATTTTAGGAACAAAAACAGTAAATTTACAAATAGCATCCTCTGGCAACAAAGCGGATGTTTTTACAAATTTTATGTTTCGGAAAGACCTGCTACGACTGATTTGGCAATATAATGAAAACATCGAATAGTTTACTTTGGGTAGACTTTTGGCAGATTCACGAGAAATATTAGAATTTGAAGAGGGACGTTCAACATTATTCAAAATTATTAAGTCAATGGGTTATAAACAAAGGGAGGTAAACGGTCGCAAAATTTTATGTGAGCAAAAGCATGTCGTTGCAGCCGAAATTACTTTTTTGAGAAAAATTTTACAATTAAAAATCTAGTGAAAATCTAACGTTTGTGAATCTTGACGAAACCTGGATCTACCAAAATGGTTCGTCAATCCGTCGTTGGATACACGAGACAAATTTAAACAGTAATCGTGCCAAAATTAAAAGTGAAGGGTCAAAATTTACAGTTTTACACGTGGGATATCATTTGGGATTTTTAAATGGGTGCGGTCTATTATTAAATTCAAAAAACAACGATATAGATTATCATAAGACAATGGATAGAGAACTTTTTCAAAATTGGGTGGTTGAACAACTTATTCCTGCTTTGGCCAATTTGAAAGACAAAAGGTGGTCATGGATAATGCACCTTATCATTCCATGCAGGTGGATTAACCACCCACATTTTCTAATAAACAAGGCAAAAAGCAAGAATGGTTGCATAACCACAGTATTGAATTTAGCACAAAATTTACAAAGAAACAATTGTTTGATTAAATCAAACCTTTTCGGAATAATAGGAAAAAACGATATTTTGTACATGAGACATTGCGGGAACAGGGACAAGAGGTTTTTAGATTACCCCCATATCATTGTCAATACAATCCTATTGAAAAGGCATGGGGTTTTTGTTAACCATCTTAAAACAAGGACATAAATGCGTAACCTTTATCTAAGGATAAGGCTGAGAAGTTATGGCTTGTGTCCATTTCCAAATGAACTCCAGAAATGTGGCAAAGTTATTGTAGACATTGCAAAGAACAAAGAACTTATTTTGGACGATTGAAAAAATACATGGAAAATTTGTTGTTTGTAAGCATACCTCCTTTTATTATTTCGTTGGGTGAATCTAATTCTGAATCAGATGATTAAAATTATGACGATGATTCGCTTGGCAAAATAATACAGGATCAGTAAATAGCACATACAAATTTAGACAAAATTTTAAGAGACTATTTAAAATCATAAGATGTTTGTCAAATGAGGTATTTTAACAATTTAGCCGAAATTAGTAAGAATATTTATTTAAGTGAGGGTTTAGATTAGGGCATTTTGTTGATCGACTCATTTCATCGTCGTTCCATGGAGGCAGTGTGAAATGATCTATAGTGCCTTAAGGAAAGATATACTATCTGTACATTATTATTGAAACGAACTGTGTAAAAAATGGTACCTATGTATACTTGAGACAAATTTCTGAAAACGAAAAGAAGCTTAGGACGGCCCAAGAAGACCTTGGGTGGAAACCTTGGCGTCACATGAGGGAAATCGTTGAAAAAAAAAAGAAAAAATGAGAAGAATTTGACTTGTTTAATTATTACACCAGTAAATATAGCAGCATTTAATACAAGTTGGCATACCTAAGTCTCCACACAATCCTTGTCCAAATTGCTTTAAATTGAATGTTTTTCAATGCATTATTTTTCATTTTCTTTCCTGCCGTTCCATTTTCTTCTCAAATAATTTAAACTTAACATCTGGCAACGACGTTATTTATAAAAATATAACTTCAAATTAAAAGCAAATAACCTAAATAATGTTTACAAGTTCCATTGGGGTAATCAGTTATTTCCGAAACACTACCAACAAAATTACTAGATATTCATAGACTCCCCTGACGCAAAAACATCGTAAATGGAAAGTATTTAACATTTTTTGGCTCATTCAAAATGATTTTCAGCCGACGGAAGGTTAAAAAAACATTGTAAATTTATCGGCTTCAGTCGGAGTTATAATCACATGAACACAAGATCTACTGAATCTAATAACTAGTTATAAGTGTGTATTATTACTACTTTAGTCTTAAATTTTCAGTCAGCTAATACCGATGTAGTCCCTTAATGGCTTATCGCATGATTTTTTGCGCCGAATACTGTATTGTTTGCATCAAGAAATGTTCAGACAATTACTCGTATGATTATTAAAATTATTTTTGTTATTATTATTCATTTATTAATAACAATGGAAAAAATTCTTAAAGGGAATCTTAAAGAGACAATATTTATTTTTATCAGATATATACAAACACAATTTGTACAGAACATTTTACTCAGGTAAATCATTGACGGTCTCGGAATCACTCTTCCATCCAAATAATTCGTAAATGGCATCAATAACCTCGTCAATAGGCACATCCATAGAAATCATTTCCTTGGAAAACACCCTGTACTCTTCTGATCTTAACACCTTACCAAACAACGTGTGCATTCTCTCACTGGAAATTGCATCAAAGAACTTCTTGAAAGCTGGGCTGTTTTCCAACTTATCGGACAGCAGGTCAGCAAGCTTCTCGTACGGTATCAGCTCATCCAGTTCCTCGAGGAAATTGCTGAAGCTCCTCCTCTGATCTTGAGGTACTACAATGTACAAAGATTCCAGGAAGGCCTCCATGATGCCCTCTATGAGCTCCAGATCTAATCCGGCCTCGATTACTGTCATCCTCATTTCCTTCATAGAAGGCTTCATTTTTAAGTTTTTTACTATGGTCTTATATTCTTTGCCTTGAATGTATTTTACAGCTGCTTGGTATTCTTTGTCATTCTCCAAGTGGTTCATGGCTAATTGACGGATCTTGTTCACTGGTAGGACTGAGAAGAAGTCGCGGAAGTCTTTGACTAGGCTGGCGCTAGGTGCAGCACAAGCAGCCCCGACAACTGCCAGGAACAATATTATGAACTTCATCTGCAAAAATAATCAAAATAGATGAAAACTATTTAGCTTGTTACATTGTTAGTATAAAAACTCCATCATATGAAAAATGTACTCATCGGATTTATCCATACAGTACGCATTGATTCATATTTGAATCGCTTTATTTTTTAGCCACATTTTAAAAAGTGTATTTAGTTGCTAATGCACGGCGATGCATATTTCAATCATCTCTGTGCATGTGTAAACACATACAGGATGTTAATTTGAAAAATTGCCTTAGACTTTTTTTCATAGAACACATGAGGTTTTTAAAAATAGTCAACTGTTTAGGTGGTTCGAAGGGGGAGCCAAAATGGCGTAGGTTGTATCGACCCCCTACCCCCCTTTAAGCCACAGCCTCCGGCATCTAAAAAAATTAAATCGCACTCCCCTACTTGTTATACATCGTTGGACAGCTCTTGAAAAATGCTTTCCAGTCATTGTTAATACGATATGATTTGGTGAACTAGTTTCGGAGAAAATTCTTATGATTCAAATTTGAATCACTGCCCATTTAGAGCAGACTGATTTATATTCCTATTGTTCAGTGCCGTATTTGTAATATACTTATAGAATTTTTATACATTTTTAAACAATTATAATCTTTTAGATGTCATTTATTTACAAAAACAGTCAAGAAGAACTTGATTTGGAAAAATTAGAACCTGCGCTCTATTCGATATGATAGAAAATATACCTGCATCATGTGAGAATGGGGATGAGGATTTCAGCGATAATGAAGACAAGCCGGTTCCAGTTACCGAGGAAATGCTTGAAGATTATTTTGAAAGAAATAATATTGACGAACAGACACTTCGCTTCTAGACGAACAGACGCTTCTAAAAACTCAGAAGCATCAACAACTGCGAAACAAAATATTGAAGCATCTGCAAAATCAAGTACAACTTTTCTATCTAATCGCTCCAAAATGTAAATAGTTGCGATGGAAAAGAAGAAGAAAAGGTGATATGCCTTCAACATTTACTGATGATTCAGGATTGTCAGATAAAATGACAACTTTGCAAACACCTTAGCAGTATTTTAAATATATTTTTTAAGACATACTATTGAAAAATATTGTTAAAGAGAGTATAAGATATAGTCTAACAGAAAATTTAGCTAAACCCTTTGAATTTTCAAAATCAGAGTTATGCAAATATTTGGGAATATGTATAATATCATCAGTAGCATCAAAAAGTACTATGATGATGTAATGGGAAGATACAATTGAACTAGAACTTGTAAAAGATACTATGAGCCAAAAGAACTTTTGCAAAATTAGATCCGATTTTAATTTCAATGAAAACACAGAAGACGGAAACGGAGATACATTGCACAAGTTAAGGTCTATTATAGACTCACTTTCCTCAAAATTTCTATCAGTTCCCATGGAGCAGATGTCCGTGGATGAGCAAATATGCGCCACAAAAGCTCGCCATCATATGAAGCAATATTTGCCATCAAAACCCCATAAATGGGAATATAAGCTATTTTTTCTGTCTGCTGTATCAGAGATTTATTACAAATTTGAGATCTACAGTGGAACTGAAAATGATGTTGCCAAACGGTTACCAGGTGAACCCGATCTGGGCGGAAGTTGTAATGTAGTCATACGTTTGGCCAGAGAGATACCTATAAATTGTTATTACAAACTATATTTCGATAACTATTACACCACTGTGCCACTTATAAGTTACTTGGGAAATGAAGCAATTCATTCGCTTGGAACCGTAAGACGAGATAGAAATCCATCTTGCAAGGTTCCCACAGAATCAGATTCTAAAACATTGGAACGAAGAACGTCTGATGAATTTGTTACAAATTTTGAAGAAATATAAATAACTAATGTTTATTGAGAATTAGTTGGTCACGTTTCTATCTTCGTTCGTAGAAACAGATCCCCTAGAAATGGTAGAAATATACGATTGTAAAAACAAATAAAAAAATCAGATTCCTTGTCCTGCAATAGTAAAACAATACAACCGTCATGTGGGAGGGGTTGATTTACTGGAGAGTATAATTGGGATTTATATATTAAAAATAAGGTCACGAAAATGTTACATGAGGATATTTTACCACCTTCTGGACATAACGATTATAAACTCCTGGTTACTTTATCGCAGGTGTAATATGAATAGTACGAATTTAATTAAACTTGTTGATTTTCAAATCGATTTAGTCGTACGTTGTGCCCAATAAGGATGCCAAAAACGACCAAACTGGGAAGGTCGTCCGATTTGCAAAATATTATCGAATTTAAAAGAAAAAAGCCTCGCTGCCTCCAAAAGATGTAAGGTTGGATCATCAAAATCGCTTCTTAATATGGAATGTTACAAGGATAAGATGCAAAAATCCCACCTTAATGCCCAAACATGTGTAATAATATAAATAACAAAAATAAAAATTGTTTTAAACTTTTCCACCAAATGTAAAGTTGTTTGTATAAATAGGCAGTGATGAGAGTATGAATCATATATAATTGTTATTAATACTGCATGGAAAATAAAATTTAGATATTTTAAATTATTTTTCCCGTATTTCTATCAATAATTGTGATAATCCATAAGAATATTGAACAAAGTTAAAAATATTCCACACTGTAGGGTTAAATAATTACTATCCAGATGCAATATGTATATATAAAGAAAAATACCATCATAAAGTCAGAAATACTCCAAATAACTCGCACAAACCCCAAATTCATAACATCGTCGTAAAAGTCTATAATATTTTCATATAAGGCGATGGTGGCTCCTCAAGGCACATCTCTTAATGAACTTATCTCTCATGCCAATTGTGGCAGGTTCGAACTATTAAATTGTGCATGTGGGATACAGAATCTTATAGGAATGAATTGAAATTGGTACAGTAAAATTACCAGCAACAGTAATAGACCAAACAAAACCAAAATAAAAAAAGGTAATTATGAGTACAATGCGAAAAATTTCATAAAAGCATTATTTAAAATCGAATTACCGAAATTAACCGAGTGGACTGCAGAAAAGTTGCATATTATTTAAAATATGAACGAAAATATCCTATTTTTTACAAATATATTTTTTTATTATACAAAAATGGATTTGAATTCAAAAGAAAAGATCAACTTTTAAGAACTTTATAAAAATGAATCGAAAAATTACGAAAAATAAATAAAACAGCAAAAAAATCTAATCATTAGAAACGGAAATAACTTAATATTTTCTATGTAACTTTTAGCTATACATATTTATAATCAATAGCAAATAGCCAACGTATAATCAATAGCTAATAGCATGCGAATTTTGGATGCCTATAAATTACAAATAGTCCATCCTCATACAACAAAATCATGAATAATTGAAAAGATCCTATTTTTTACATATAATTTTTTTTATTATACAAAAATCGATCTGAATTCAAAAGAAAAGATAAACTTTTAAGAACTTTACAGAAATGAATCAAATTGTTACGAAAAATAAATAAAACAGCAAAAAAACCTAATCATTAGAAACGGAAATAACTTAATATTTTCTATGTAACTATTAGCTATACATATTTATAATTAATAGCCAATAGCCAACGTATAATTAATAGCTAATAGCATGCGAATTTTGGATGCCTATAAATTACAAATAGTCCATCGTCATACAACAAAATCATGAATAATTGAAAAGATCTATTAAATAGAACAGTTTGGGCCTATCATAATATTTGCCATTGGGTACATTCTTATATAACCAACTATTAAATAGAACTTAAAATACAATATAATTATAGTAATTATAAATAGACAAGACGTATTATTCTATTAATGGATTCTTAACTCAAACTAAATATATGATTGCAGTGCATTTATTTTATATATTAGGTTGACAATTTATTGAATGTAGTATAATATTAAATCTTGATTAATTCAATTTTGTATCTATCAGGTTACAAGGTAGTAACAATAAATTACTTAATATTGCAAAAATTAACCCAAACCAAGTATAAAGTATAATCTAATATTCAAACAGTATTTTGTTTCATCCATTACAAACAATTTTCCTGTTTTCGGGACGAGATTGACCCAACTTAAATATTCCCAAATATACCCAATATAAACAATAAGAATTTACAAATTCTACCCACATAATGGGTGATGGAATATGGGGTTCATCACCCATATTAGTCAATACTATTACTTGAAATCAATATTTGTGTATTGCGTATCAATTTCTTGATTTTTAAATTAGCCTATAGTTACATAATTGATATGAGCACGCTCTGTGTAGTCATGCAATACTCGTACAAATATTAATTGCCATATAATTTCTAATATCTACGTCAGCATAATTATGTATGTTTTATACCATAATTGATCTATGTGACTCTCCGATTTCAAGGTGAATATTCAGAAATATTGCCTGTATCACTACGCACGTGTTATGTTATGATATAGCATGATATTTGCTTTTTTTATTTATTTCAACAGAATTATAAAGTTTAATATATTTTATTATAAAAAAATAATGAATTGTTTGATATTCTTATATTTAAAATTATTTTTTAACTGTAGTATAAATACTATTAAATAACACTTTGCAGATATTAATTATATCGCAGATATAAATAGGTAGATATTTTAAATGTAACATTATATACTATTAAAGAACACTTTGAAGAAATTAATGTTATCACAGATATAAACAGGTAGATATTATAATGTTTTATTAAATTTAAAAAAAAAACACTATAAATAATAATGAAGAGGATTGCACTTTTTCACAATCAGGTTCATATATTAAAATATTTTGTTTACATGGACTGGTTTCGACCTGGGGGTCGTCATCAGCAGTTCCAGTACGTTTTTTTTATAAAAAAATGATATAAATTTATCTTAAATTTCTTAATATCTCGCATAATAAAAAGTTACTTTCTGAAGTTAAATATTAACATTCCCCAACATTAACACTTAATCAGGATAGATCTTCACACATATCAATATTAAATTGGCGACAATTTGCTAATAAATTTATTGAAATATTAAATTATTTTTATATAATTTCTATAGGTTTTATATCGAAATATCGGAGAAAATATCACTTTCTGAAATAATTACATCGAAATATATTGCTAATTTTAATAACGATGTACATTTCCACAACCAATTTTACCAAACTCGTATACAGTGAAATTAACAATTATTTCGTTCTGTCGTTAATACAAGGCTCCGTAAAGTAAATTCAAGTGCCATGGTTACGACACGATGTTAGCTAATGCAATCCACATTTTTTTCTGCGAAAAATGTTAATGCCAAACATTGCTTATCGTAATATACAAGGTTAATTTTATGCTAATACTTTAATATCAAATGTCTCTGAATTTTATATATCTGAAATTGAAATTGAAATTTTCGTCAATTCAGATAAGCTAAACTTGATCCTTATGCTCTATTCGGTCGCATAATATATTTGAATATTGGCAGATGCTGCTATTTACGATTAAATAGTTTTTAAAGCTAGTCTGTTTTGAATTAGGAAGTCGATTGCCAAGTAATTGGATCCATCCAGATAAATTTCAAATAATATTGCAGAAAAGTAATTATTATTGGCAGTTTGCACAAAATGCTCAAAATTAAATATTGTTCAAAATCTATATTATAATATCCAAATTTGATAAATATAATTGATCTATAAATTCTGATCCGTTTATTGCTGATAAGAATTGTTTTAGTCGATTTTGAACATTTTTAAGATGTAAATGGTTTTTAAAAAATACATAACAATGTTTAAATTTTAATCAATTTTACCGACTATTTGTCACAAACAGACAAAACATAATTTAACTCCAAATTAATTTTCTTGATTTATCGTGAGTTTTACCGTGGTAGAATGAATAAACAATTCCAGAAGATTTTTTAATGACACAATTCCATATATATATATATATATATATATATATATATATATATATATATATATAGAAATCTGTATTAAACCATATAATGTATAATTAATTAGATACAAATGATGAATGTACTGCAATTTATTACACAGTATAATTGAATTTTGATTAAAATAAATGATAAATTATAATGATATACTGTGGAATCATAAAAGTGGAAAAATACAATATTTAATGCTAACTTCTACATAATTTTTATTTGAATAATAACCAAGACAAGTAAGAAAATATAGTGAACACTAAAGAGGTGGAACATTACATAAAATTATGAAAATAAATACGATTTACCTAATTTAAGGCCATGATCACTGAATTCAATAAATGCACTGATTGTTAAAATTATCAAGTATGAAAACTTTTTTTTTATATAGATTTGTAAACTACACATTTCATTTATTGGAAATTGGAACTTACTTTTTATTTCTTGCGATCCTATCTAACACAAGTTTCACATGTATTTGAACTTGGTGGTAAAGTTTTTCACGATTTATAGGAATAGCCGTCCCCGAAAATGACCGGTTTGAGATGTTATTACTGCGAATTGCTATTGTGCCATGTACTTCATGCAGGTAAACATTCAATTACTCAGAGCGACGATGTCCGTGTTGTTTCGTTTGCTGTCGTCATTGAACTTCAATGTATATTTTTCCATTTACATTTTTTTGTTGGTAATGTTGCTGTTTCCTGTTTATTAATGTCATGTTATGTTTGAACAGTAGAACATTATTAATGAGAGGTCTCATTATTTTTTTTTTCTTAATTACGAGGGTGAATCAAATATGAATCGGAATAATTTTTTACACGTCCTTGGAAGAACAGAGAGGGGAGGAGAAGGGCCACTACCCTATTACATCTCATATACCCCTAATATCATGTACCCATTAACTCTAAATTTTGATTTGCGAGTAATCTTATAACAGATCCTATTTCTTCTAACACTTCTACCCAATGTTTTTGTTCTTCATTTAAAAGTGTTCAAATTTATAGTTATTGTTAACTTGAGCATGTTTCGAGATAAACTAATATTGTTACGTTTTGTTTTGTAATGATTTTAATTAAATGGTTCGTTTAATTTTTTGTGTTAAAAATGCGAACTCTATTTGTTATGCAACTTAATTATAGTTTAGATATTCGAAAAGAAGAACAATATTGCTATAAATTTTTTTCATCATAAAAATTTTGATGCGATCTAATACACCTGCAGCGTACAATATTATTTGATACACAAACCTACATTAGTAAATCCTATTTGTTTAACTTATATCATTTGTTTTCAATATTCTAAGATTTTTTTATGCAACTTCATATAATTTTAGGATATTCGTAAAGAGAAAAATATGCTATTAAATTGGTTAATACAAGAATTTAGGTTGTCATTAAAACAAGTATGGTGACGTCAGTGCCAAAATATATCGCATCACAAAAAAAATTATTAGCAGTCACAGTTTTGTTAAAACTTGTTTTAATAATAATAAAGGCTCTAGAGAGGTTTGTGACCACTACTTATTAAAGAGCAATAAGGCTCTCTTGGGTTTTCGAAAGTCTAACAAGAAGAGTTCACTCTGTTTGGCTGGCTTGTACAACATTGTGACTATCTGCAGAATTTTAATATAATAAGATAACAAATGCTAAATGATGTAAGCATTACACCGTTGAAAATTATTTAATAGCAATAATAATAATTATTAATAATAATAAGCATTATAAATTTAAACGATAAAACCAATGTTCATAGGATAATGTTGGAATGATAAATCACATTATTTGGAAATTAATACAACCAGCTACAGAATTTAAAATATTTATATTTTATGTACGTATCCAAGTATTGTGATGATTATTATAATATTAAATTATTGGCTGCTGAATTCGTTGATGATCCAAATATACGTATAATTTCTAACTAAGAACGTCAACTATTTCATTTACTCAATACAAGGTGTCCCACGCTAATGGAATTAGCGTATTTACTGTTTATGGGGTTCTCGATAAAATAAAAATTTGACCAAAATCATCCAAACTTGGCTGATTCCATTGTCCTCAGGTGAAATACTTTCAACTTTCTGTTCATCACTGCGGTTTCTACCGGAAGTAGCCATTTACTTTTGTTTTTTTAATGGAATACCCTATATATGGAGGAATCAATCATGTTTTGATGTTTTTTTTCAAATTTTTATTTTAGCGGGAATCCCAAAAACTTGTAATCTTAGATTAGTGTGAGACACCCGGTATTATATAACCACATTCGTAGGGCATGACCAGAACGTATGATATTTGAATTTATAAGCTCCTCATCAAGTAGATGCAGAATTTAATGATTTACTCTTGTAGAAAATTAGATCAATTCGTAAAATATTAATAATTATGAAATTATGTTGAAAGTTCAGATTAAAAATCACATTAAAGGGATTATTAATATTTGATTGTGCAACAATGCTCCTTTCGCTTCCGCAAAACAGACCGCAAAATTCAAGTTTGCGGCCGCTGTCCTTCGCGACGGCAGTCAAACCGAACGTCACTAAATGTTTCACGGATAGTGACAATGGTATATTTATTAAAAAAGTGTTGACTGAGAAATATTTTGAACCAAGTTCTAATTTATACTAATATGAGTTCATATCTCCAATACGCTTTACGTATTAAAATACACCATATCCAAGCTGGTAGAACAACCTAATAGAGCTTCATTATAGGCTAAACTGAAGAATTACATTAAAACATGTCCGAAAGTGCACTACTCTGTAGAATTATTATGTACCAAATATAAATAATACATATTTAAAATTTTTGGGCTTGATTCATAATAATTCTCAGTCGACTGAAAGTAAAAAAAACATTGTTAATTTTTCGGCTTCAGTCGGAGTTATAATCATATGAACACAAGATCTATTGAGTCTAATAACTAGTTAGAAGTGTGTATTATTATTACTTTAGTATTAAATTTTCAGTCAGCTAAAACTGATGTAGTCCCTTAATGGCTTATCGCATGATTTTTTGCGTCGAATACTGTATTATTTGCATTAGGAAATGTTCACACCATTATGATTATTGAAATAATGTTTGTTATTATTATTTATTTATTAACAATGAATAAAATTCTGAAAGGGAATCTTAAGGAGACAATGTTTATTTATATTAGGTAAATACAAACACAATATGTACATAACATTTTACTCTGGTAAATCATTTACGGTATCAGAATCACCCTTCCATCCAAATGATTCGTAAATAGCTTCAATGATCTCGTCAATAGGCACATCCATAGAAAGCATTTCCTTGGAAAACACTCTGTACTCTTTTGATCTCAATACCTTACCACTCAACGTGTGCATTCTCTCACTGGAAATTTCATCAAAGAACTTCTTAAAAGCTGCGCTGTTCTCCAACTTATCTCCCAGCACGTCAGCAAGCTTCTCGTACGGTATCAGATCACCCAGTTCGTCGATGAATGTGCTGAAGCTCCTCTTCTGATCTTGAGGTTCGACAATGTATAACGACTCCAGGAAGGCCTCCATGATGCCCTCTATAAGCTCCAGGTCTAATCCGGCCTCGATTACTATCATCCTTATTTCCTTCATAGAAGGCTTCATTTTTAAGTTTTTGGCTATCGTCTTATATTCCTTGCCCTGAATGTATTTTACAGCTGCTTGGTATTCTTTGTCGTTCTCCAAATGGTCCGTGGCTAATTGACGGATCTTGTTCATTGGTAGGACTGAGAGGAAGTCGCGGAAGTCTTTGGCTAGGCTGGCGCTAGGTGCAGCGCAAGCAGCCCCGATAACTGCCAGGAACAATATTATGAACTTCATCTGCAAAAATAATTAAAATAGATGAAATCTATGTAGTTTCTCACATTGATAGTATATAAATCTCATAATATTAAAAATGTTCACATCAGATTTAAAAAAAAAATACTATCCAGATGCAAAACGTATATACCGTGCGATCAACAATTATTTTGATAAAAGAATTCCTTGAGATGTTGGAAGACTGTCTTCTAGGGTACAAGACGTCTGTTAAAATTTGTAGCCAGCAATTCATGAAAGGTCTGTATTTTGAAGGGATGCATATACAGGGTGTAACAGAAATACGTGTGTTAATTTTAAACATTGGTAGAACACGTTAAATAAAACATTTTTTCTATATGTTTTTTTTTTCAAAAACCAACGTTAAACTGATTTAAAATATGATCTAGTTTATCTACTAAAACGCGTACCCGCCTATGGTTAAAGGTGTGCAGCGATTAAATCTTTTGTTGTGATGGCAACGGTGTCATAAAGGTACATCATTGCCTGTTAGGCAAAACACGTTTAGGATATTGTGCACTGTACAATCTTCGATCTTCTGCGGCATTTCCAAAAGCTCGGCCATATACCAACACAATATCTGTTAATTCTTGATTAGAAAAATTTGGCATTTTGAAATAAACTTCACTTGACAATTATAGTGACAGTACCTGAGAACGGCTCGTTTGGTCAAAATTAGGGGGCATAAAAATATTTAAAAAACCTGCAAATTTTGAAAAAAACACATATAAAAAAAAAGTTTTATATAACGAGTTCTACCAATGTTTAAAATTAACACACGTATTTCTGTTACACCCTGTATATCTCCTTCAAAATATGTTGGCAGATTCCATAACACTGACACAGTCAGAGCCGCCCCTTATCTAAATAATTGATAATGGCACAGTATAAAAATCATACACACATCATAAAAAGTTCACGAGCCACAAATTTATAACATCGTCGAACAAGTCTTTAATATTTTCATATAAAGCGATGATGGCTCCTCTAAGCCATATCTGTTAATGCAATTGTCTCTCATGCCAATAGTCGAAGGTTCGAACTACATATTAGATTGTGTGGGTAGGTTACAGAATCTTATATGAATTAATTGAAACTGGTACATCTAATTTACCAGCGACAGTAATAGACCAAACAAAAACAAAATCAAAAAAGGTCATTATGAGTACAATGCGAAAATTTTCAAAAAATAACAGAGTGGACTGCAGAAAAGTTGTATATAATATAAAAAGTGAACGAAAAATACTCTTGTATATATTTTTATTTTGTATCCGATTAAAAGTGTATACAAAAATTAATCTGAATTAAAAAGAAATGATAAACTTCCCGGACTTTACAAAATTTAATCAAAGTGTTACGTAAATTAAATAAAACAACAAAAAAACTATGTTTCTTTGTAATAATAAACTATAGCATGGGTATTTTGGATACCTATTAGTTACAAATAGTCCATCGTCATACAAAAAAATCATGAATAATTGAAAAGATCTATTACATAGAACAGTTCGGGCTTATTATCCTTTTTGTCATTGGGTACATTCTTATATAACCAGCTATTAAATTGAACTTAAAATACAATGTATGTATTGTAATTATAAATAGAGAAAACGTATTATTCTATTAATGGAAACTTAAACTCAAACTAAATATATGATTACAGTGAATTTGTTTTATATACATTAGGTTGACAATTTATTCGATATAGTATAATAGTAATTCTTGATTCATTCTATTTTGTACCTATCATGTTTCAAATTTCTTAATATTGTAAAAATTGTCCCAAACCAATTCTAAAATGTAATCTAATATTCAAATAGTTATTTGTTTCATACATTACAAACAATTTTCATGTTTTTGGGACGAGATTGACCCAAGTTAAATATACCCAAATATACCCTACATAAACAATAAGAATTTACAAATTTCACCCATATAGGTGATGAAATATAGGAGTCATCGCCCATATTAGTTAATACTATTACTTGATATCAATATTTGTGTGTTGCGTATCAATTTCTATATTTTTGAATTAGCCTGTAGTTACATTATTGATATGATCACGCTGCTGTGTGGTCATGCAATACTCGTACAAATATTAATTGCCACGTAATTTCTAATAGTTACGTCAGCATAATTATGTATGTTTTATACCATAATTGATCTATGTGACTCTCCGATTTCAAGGTAAATATTCAGAAATAATGCTACCACCACGCAGGTGGTGGTAGAGGTTATGATAAATGTTATGATATAGCATGATATTTACTTTTTTATTTTTTTCAACAAAAGTATAAATTGTATATATTTTCTTTTAAATATTTAATGAATCGTTTAATATTCTGATATTTTAAATAAATTGTAAACTGTAGTATACATACTATTAAAAAACACTTTGAAGAAATTATGATATCACATATATAAATAGGTAGATATTTTAAATATTTCAATAAATTTACAAAAAAAAAAAAATATAAATATTAATGTTGGGGAACGTACTTTGTCAAAATCAGGTTCATATTTTAAAATATGTTGTTTACATAGACTAGTTTCGACCTGGGGGTCATCATCAGCAGTTCCAGAACTTTTTTAAAATTAAAAAATGATAAAAATTAATCTTAAATTTCTTAATATGTAGCATAAGAAAAACTTAGTTTCTTAAGTTAGATATTAATTTTCCCTAACATTAAGAAATAATCAGGATAGATCGTCACACGTATCAATATTAAATTGGCGACAATTTGCTAATAAATTTATTAAAATAATAAAATAATTTTTAGATAATTACTATAGGTTTTATATCGAAATATCGGAAAAAAAATCACTTTCTGAAAAAATTACATCGGCATATATTGCTAATTAATAATTATAATAATGTTGTACATTTCCACAACCAATTTTACCAAACTCGTATACAGTGAAATTAACAATTATTTCGTATCATACAATTGCTCTGTCGTTAATACAATGCTCCGTAAAGTAAATTCAAGTGCCATTTTTACCACACGATGTTAGCTAATGAAATTCACACATTTTTATGCGAAAAATGTTAATGCCAAACATTTTTGATCGCAATATACAAGATTAATTTTATATTAATACTTAATTTAAATCAAATGTTAATTCAGAGATATTTGATATCTGAAGTTGAATTTAAAATTTTTGTTAATTGAGATAAGCTAAGCTTGTATCCTTATGGGATTCATATATCGCTTTATTTTTAAATTTATTTGTTCCGTCTCTTGTAGGTAATGTGCGAACATATTTTAGCATTTACAATACAGATAATATATTTGTATCCTATGTCTATAGGCAGATGCTGCTATTTAAGATTAAATAGTTTTTAAAGCTAGTCTGTTTTGAATTAGGACGTCGATTGCCATGTAATTGGATTAATCCAGATAAATTTTAAATAATATTGTAGAAAAGTAATTATTAATGGCAGTTTGTACAAAATGCTCAAATTATATATTGGTTCAAAATCTATATTATAATGTACAAATTTTATAAATATAATTGATCCATAAATTCTCATCCGTGTATTGCTGATAAGAATTGTTTTGAACAATTTTGAATGTTTTTATGATGTAAATTGTTTTTAAAAAAATGCATAACAATGTTTAAATTTTAATAAGTTTTACCGACTATTTCTCTCAAACAAAAAATATTTTTACTCCAAATTAGTTTTCTTGATTTATCGCGAGTTTTACTGTGCTGGTATATATTACTGATAATAAACAATTCCAAAAGATTTTTCAATGACACAATTCCTTATGTATATGGAATATGGAAATCTGTATTAAACCATATAATGTATAATTAATTAGATACAAATAATGAATATGCTGTAATTTATTACACAGTATAATTGAATTTTGATTGAAATAAATGATAAATTATAATGATATACCTATGCAATCATAAAAGTGGAAAAATGCAATATTTAAAGGCTAACTTATACATAATTTTTACTTGAATAATAACCAATAAGTAAGAAAATATAGTAAAATCTAAAGAGTTAAACATTACATATAATTATGAAAATAAATACGAATTACCTAATTTAAGACCATGATCACTGAGTTCAATAAATTTATTGATTGTTAAAATTATCAAGTATGAAAACATTTTTTTTAAGTTTGTAAACTACACATATTTGTATTACATTTATTTTAAATTGAAACTTACCTTTTATTTTTTCCGATCCTATATAACACAAGTTTCACAAGTATTTAAAATTGGTGGTAAATGTTTTCGCGATTTATAGGAATAACCGTCCCCGAAAATGACCGGTTTGAGATGTTATTACTGCGAATTGCTATTGTACTTCACCTGCATATACTTCGTGCAGGTAAACCTTCAATTACTCAGAGCGACGATGTCCGTGTTGTTTCGTTTGCAGTCGTCATTGAACTTCAATGTATTTTTGCCATTTATTTTTTTTGCTTGTAATGTTCCAGTTACCTGTTTTTTTTTATTAATGTAATTTTATGTTTGAATAAACAGAATAAACAGTAAAGATAGCCAATATGATAGCCAACATCTGGAACGGATAGGCACTTGCAGAAGAAGATATTTGACTAGTAGAACATTATTAATGAGTGGTCAAATATTTTTTTTCTTGTTACATACGAGGGCAAATCAAATATGAAGCGGAATTATTTATTGCGCTTCGTTGGAAGAACGGAGAGGGGTGGTGGCATCGTGATGTGTAGATAGGGTTGTCTAAACATATGATATACCATGGGCGGACTGAAAATAACGGTGGTTTAGTCCGATAGTTTAGTCCTGATACCGCTTACTGCAAAACATACTTCAGAGCAAAGTGTTGGGAATGAGAGGGGTGGGAAGGAGATGGATATCTTGGCTCAAAAATATCAGAACATGGTTTTCAATGAGGACAACGCAATTATTAAGGACAGCAGTAAATAAAGTGAAAATAATAAATATGGCTGCCAACATCCGGAACAGATAGGAACCTAGTGAAGAAGAAGTCTGTACCACGACGTTAGACCACGATAGCACCCTTAAAAATACTCGGCTATACACATGGCATACATTTCTTGTAGAACACGACAAGTCTTCGAAGTCAAGTTAAAACTCAGCTCTCACCAAGTAAGGTTCTTGCAATATTTTTAATTAAATTGAGTTTTTCATATTGTTTTTCTTCACGAACGTTATACCGTGAACGTTTCGTTCTACTCCTAACTTTTCGAAGAAATAAAACTTACATGTCGTCGGAAAAGACGTGAATTTTCCATATGAAACAATGTCTTGATTCGCGACAACGATCGACCCCATACAGCTGTCCCTACCTGAGAAAAATTATTATTATTACAGTTGATTTGCGCTTTGTTGTTAGTAATATAATTTTCTTGAACATGTTAGGGCGCCCTGTATTTAAACCAGTTCAACTTGATTTCGTTTATAAATTATCGTTTATTGAACAATTCAATAAAAATATAAATTTCAATAAATCATGTCGCTATAACTAACATTATCAAATATGTGCACATAGTCGTTCATATTAAATCAAAAATTGAATATTATTAAGTAGTTCTTCTGTCTTTTTCCGTCGAAAATCAATAATTATGTTTTCTAAATCAAGCTGGTTATTTACGTACTAAGGGCTGTTAAGAAGGTTATAACTCACAAGGGAGCTGTTTACCTTCAGAGCTGACCTCCTTCGTCGGACTTCAACCGTTTGCCATTTTTTCGGGAAATGCTAAAATATTTCCATTATTTTGTGTAAATATTACATATCTGATGTGTACCCCTTAACCCTAAATTTTGATTGGCGAGCAATCTTATAACAGATTCTATTTCTTCTACGTCTACCCAATGCTTTGTTCTTCATTAAAACGTGGTCAAATGCATAGTTATTGTTAACTTAGCATTTGTTGCGATGAACTAGTATTGTTATTTTTTTGTAATGATTTTAATAAAATAGTTCGTTTAATTTTTTGTGTTGAAAATACGAACTTTATTTATTATGCAACGTAATTATAGTTTAGATATTCGAAAAGAGGAACAAAAATGCTATAAATTTTTCATCAAAATTTCGATGCGATCTTTTTCTGTTAAACGTACCTTAATTATTGATAAACACTTTCTAATACAGCTACAGCTTACAATCTTATTTGATATACACACACTTAGATTAGTAAATCGTATTTGTTTAAGTTATATCATTTGTTTTCCTAGATATTTATTTTCTTAGATATTTTTTATTCAACTTCATGTGATTTTTGGATATCCGTAAAGAGAAAAATATGCTATCAAATTTATGAATACAAGAATTTAGGTTGTTATTTAAAAAATTATGGTGTCATTGTCAAAATGTGGAAAATAATTAGCAATAACAGTTTTGGTAAAACTTTTTTTAATAATTATAAAGGCTCTAGAGAGGTTTGTGACCACTACTTATTAAAGAGCAATAAGGCTCTCTCTGCGGCTCCTTATGCCTTCCTTAGGCCCCGACCACGGCACTTGATAGCTCAGTGAAGACAGCAGTGGGTCCTTCTGTTGCTGGTCAAGTTGGCAAGAGGGCTCCATACATTTTCATTTTACGTGGAGCGTGGCGAAAAAATATGAAAACTTCAACAACGGCCCGTCGGCCTTCGGGCCGTTGAAAATAATTTAATAACAATAATAATAATTATTAATAATAATAAGCATTATAAATTTAATCGATAAAACCAATATTCATAGGATAATGCTGGAATGATAAATCACATTATTTGGAAATTAATACATTCAGATACAGAATTTAGAACATTCATATTTTAAGTACGCATCCAAGTATTGTGATGATTATTATAATAATAAATGCTTGGCTGCTGAATTCGTTGATGATCCAAATATACGTATAATTTCGATCTAGAACGTCAACTGTTTCATTTACTCTATACAGGGTGCCCCACACTTATGGGTTTAGCGTATTAATTGTTTATGGGGTTCCCGATTGAATAAACATTTGAAAAAAAATCATAAAAACTTCGCCGATTCCATTCTCTTCAGGTGAAATACGTTCAACTGTCTATCACTTCCGTTTCTACCGGAAGTAGCCATAACCTTTTGTTTTTCTTTTAATGGAATATCCTATATTTCGAGGAATCAGCCATGTTTTGATAATTTTTTTCAAATTTTTGTTTCATCGGGAGCCCCATAAACTTTTATTGGTCCATTAGCGAGGGACACCCGGTATAATATAACCTCATTGGTAGGGCATGACCAGAACGTATGATTTTTTTATTTATAAGCTCCTCATCAAATAGATGCAGAATTTAATGATTTACTCTTACTTGTAGAAATTTAGATCAGTTCGTAAAATATTAATAATTATGAAATGAAGTTGAAAGTTCTGAATAAAAATCATAATAACGGGATTATTAATATTTGATTGTGCAACAATGCTCGTTTCGCTTCAGCAAAACAGGCCGTGAAATTCAATTTTGCGGCCGCTCTCCTTGGCGACATCAATCAAACCGAATGTCACTTAATGTTTCATTGACAGTGAACAATGGTATATTTATTAAAAAAGCGTTGATTGAGAAATATTTTCAACCAGGTCCTAATTTATACTAGTATGAGTTCATATCTCCAACACTCTTTACGTATTAAAATACACCATATCCAGCTGGTTGAACAACCTAATAGAACTTCATTATTGGCTAAACATGAATGAATGAAGAATTACATTAAAACATGTCCGAAAGTGCATTACTCTATAGAATTATTATGTACTAAATGCAAATAATACATATTTAACATTTTTGGGCTTGATTCAAAATAATTCTCAGTCGACCGAAGGTAAAAAAAAACATTGTTATTTTCTCGGCTTCAGTCGGAGTTATAATCATATGAACACAAGATCCATTGTGTCTAATAACTAGTTATATGTGTGTATTATTATTATTTTAGTCTTAAATTTTCAGTCAGCTAAAACTGATGTAGTCCCTTAATGGCTTATCGCATGATTTTTTGCGTCGAATACTGTATTATTTGCATCAAGAAATGTTCACACAATTATGATTATTAAAATTAGTTTTGTTATTATTATTTTTTTATTAACAATGAATAAAATTCTTAAAGGGAATCTTAATGAGACAGTATTTATTTATATTAGGTAAACACAAACACTATTTGTACATAACATTTTACTCTGGTATATCATTTATGGTCTCAGAATCACTCTTCCATCCAAATAATTCGTAAAAAGCATCAATGATCTCGTCAATAGACACATCCATAGAAATCATTTCCTTGAAAAACACTTTGTACTCTTCTGATCTCAACGCTTTACTAAACAAAGTGTGCATTCTCTCGCTGAAAATTACATCAAAGAACTTCTTGAAAGCTGCGCTGTTCTCCAACTTATCAGACACCAGGTGCGTAAGCTTCTGGAACGGTATCAGATAACCCAGATCGTCAATGAATTTGCCGAAGCTCTTCTTCTGATCTTTAGGTACAACAATGTACAACGACTCCAGGAATGCCTCTATGGTGCCTTCTATGAGCTCCAGGTCTAATCCGGCCTCGATTACTATCATCCTCATTTCCTTCATAGAAGGCTTCATTTTTAAGTTTTTGGCTATGGTCTTATATTCCTTGTCCTGCATGTATTTTACAGCTGCTTGGTATTCTTTGTCGTTCTCCAAGTGGTCCAAAGCTAATTGACGGATCTTGTTCACTGGTAGGACTGAGAGGAAGTCGCGGAAGTCTTTGGCTAGACTGGCGCTAGGTGCAGCGCAAGCAGCCCCGACAACTGCCAGGAACAAGATTATGAACTTCATCTGCAAAAATAATCAAAATAGATGAAATCTATTTAGTTTCTCACATTGTTAGTATATAAACTCCATAATATGAAAAATGTTCACATCATATATAACAAAAATACTATCCCGATTCAAAACGTATATACCGTGCAATCAACAATTATTTTGATAAAAGAATGCCTTGAAATGTTGGAAGTCTGTATTTAGGGTACACGACGTCTGTTAAAATTTGGTGGCAGCAATTCATGATAGGTCTGTATTTTGAAGGGATGCATAATAATAATAATAATAATAATAAGTATTTTATTCACGTAGCTGCTTTTTACAGATGTGATAAGTCAGACAATAAGAAACAAAAGACAGAAACAAAAATTGTTTAACATATAAAAATAAATACATCGTACTCATTATGACGTAACAGTTTTTTTTTTAAATGACACATTGGCATAATTACAGATTATCGCAGATGAATTCACTCACAGTATAATACTCCTTGTCTATCAAAAATTGTTTTAGCATGGTTTTAAATTTGTAGACGTTAGTTGTATGTTTTATAGGAGAAGGTAGTTTGTTATATAGGTTTAGGCAATTGAAGGCAGGAGATCTTTCAAATAGGGTAGTCCTGTGAATAGGATTGCGTAACATTGTGCAGTGCCTTGTACGATATTGGTGTACATCATAGTTTGGGGTGAATTTGTAGATATAATTCCTTGTGTACATTATACACTTATAAATATAGATACCCGCCAATGTAAGTAAATTCCGAGTCCTAAAGATAAATCTACATGACATTCTGAAACTCATATCAAACATTAGTTGGATAATTCTCTTCTGGAGGACAAATACTCTATTACAGTCAGGAGAATTCCCCCATAAAATTACATTGTAGCCGATAACCGAATAACACAGGCCATAATAAATTTTCAATAGTGCGTCTCCTTTATCTCCTTCTTCAAAATTTGTTGGCAGGTTCCATAACACTAACACAGTCAGAGCTACCCTTTATCTAAATAAATGTTAATGGCGCAGTATAAAAAACATACACACATCATAAAAAGTTCACCAACCACAAATTTATAACATCGTCGAACAAGTCTTTAAAATTTTCATATAAAACGATGATGGCTCCTCTAAGCCACATCTGTTAATGCAATTGTCTCTCATGCCAATAGTGGAAGGTTCGAACTACATATTATATTGTGTGTGTAGGTTACAGAATCTTATATGAATTAATTGAAATTGGTACATAAAAATTACCAGCAACAGTAATAGACCAAACATAAACAAAATAAAAAAGGTTATTATGTAAATCATTATAAACAATTGTAAATAAAAAAAATAACAGTGGACTGCAGAAAAGTTGTATATAATATAAAACATGAACAAAAAATACTCTTGTATATATTTTTATTTTGTATCCGATAAAGACTGTATACAAAAATGAATCTGAATTAAAACGAAATGATAAACTTCCAGGAACTTTACAAAATTTAATCTAGTAGTTATAAATAGAGATCACGTATTATTCTATTAATGGATTCTTAAACTCAAACTAAATATATGATTACAGTGCATTTATTTTATACGTGAGGTTGACAATTTATTGGATGTAGAATAATAGTAATTCTTGATTAATTTTATTTTGTATCTATCAGTTGTACTACATTACAAGGTAGTAACAACAAATTTCTTAATATTATAAAAATTGTCCCATGCCAATTCTAAAATATAATCTAATATTCAAATAGTTATTTGTTTCATACATAACAAACTATTTTTTTTTGTTTTGGGACGAGATTGGCCCAACTTAGATATACCCAAATATACCTAATATAAACAATAAAAATTTAGAAATTTCGCCCATATAGGTGATGAAATATGGGGGTCATCGCCTATATTAGTCAATACTATTACATGAAATGAATATATGTATGTTGTGTATCAATTTCTTTATTTTTGAATTAGCCTGTAGTTACATAAATTATACGAGCACGCTGCTATGTGGTCATACAATACTCGTACAAATATAATTGCCATGTCATTTCTAATATTTACGTCATCATAATTATGTATGTTTTATACCATAATTGATCTATGTGACTCTCCGATTTAGCATTATATTTGCTTTTTTATTTATTTCAGCAGAATTATAAAATTGTATATATTTTCTTTTAAAAAGTTAATGAATCGTTTAATATTCTCATATTTTAAATAAATTTTTAACTGTAGTATAAATACTTTTTAAGAACACTTTGAAGATATTAATTATATCACAGATATAAATTGGTAGATATTTTAAATGTTTCATTAAATATTATTAAAGAACACTTTGAAGAAATTAATGATATTACAGATATAAATATGGAGATACTTTAAATGTTACATTAATTTTACCCTAAAAAATCACTATAAATATTAATGTAGAGGAATGTACTTTTTCACAGTCACGATCATATATTAAAATTGTTCTTCGTGTACTTTTTTTTAAATTTAAAAATTATTAAAATTAATCTAAAATTTCTTAATATCTAGCATTATAAAAACTTACTTTCTTAAGTTAGTTATCAACATTCACCAACATTAACAATTAATCAGGATAAATCTTCACACATATCAATATTAAATTAGCGACAATTTGCTAATATATTTATTAAAATATTAAAATTATTATTATATAATTAATATAGGTTTTATATCAAAGTATCGGAAAAAATGTCACTATCTGAAATAATTATATCGACATATATTGCTCATTATAATAATGTTGTACATTTCCACAACCAATTTTACCAAACTCATATACAGTACACTTAACAATTATTTCGCATTATACAATTGCTCTGCGTTAATACAAGGCTCCGAAAAGTAAATTCAAGTGTCATGGTTATGACGCGATGTTAGCTAATGAAATCCACATTTTTTTCTGCGATAAATTTTAATGCCTAACATTGTTGATCGCAACATACAAGGTTAATTTTATGTTAATACTTTAATATCAAATGTCTCTGAATTTTATATATCTGAAGTTGAAATTCAAATTTTTATCAATTGAGATAAGCAAAACTTGTATCTTTATAGGGTCGCTTAATTTATAATTATATTCGTTGCATCTCTTGTAGGTAATGTGCGAAAATATTTTAGCAGTTACAATACAGATAATATATTTGAATATAGGCAGATGCTGCAATTTAAGATTAAATAGTTTTTAAAGCTAGTCAGTTTTGAATTAGGACGTCGATTGCCAAGTATTTGGATCCATCCAGATAAATTTCAAATAATATTATAAAATATTCAAAATTATAAATTGGTTCAAAATCTAAATTATAATGTACAAATTTGATAAATATAATTGATCTATAAATTCTGATTTGTTTATTGTTGATAAGAATTGTTTTGAACAATTTTGAGCATTTTTAAGATGTAAATGGTTTTTAAAAAATAAATAACAATGTTTAAATTTTAATAAATTTTACCGACTATTTCTCACCAACAAACATAACATAATTTAGCTCCAAATTAATTTTCTTGATTAATCGCGAGTTTTACTGTGGTAGAATGAATAAACAATTCCAAATGATTTTTTTAGTGACACAATTCCATATGTATATATATGGAAATCTGTATTAAATCATATAATGTATAATTAATTTCGATTCAACGAATAGATTCGACGAATATACTGTAATTTATTACACAGTATAATTGAATTTTTATTGAAATAAGTGATAAATTATAAAAGTGGAAAAATGTAGTAGTAATATTTAAAGCTGACTCATACATAACTTTTATTTGAATAATAACCATACAAGTAAGAAAATATAGTGAAAACTAAAAAGGTGGAACATATAGTTATGAAAATAAGTACGAATTTGTAAACTTTGCATATTGATATTTCATTTATTGGAAATTGGAACTTACCGTTTATTTCTTCCGATCCTATCTAACACAAGTTTCACAAGTATTTGAACTTGGTGGTAAAGTTTCTCACGATTTATAGGAATAGCCGTCGCGAAAATGATCGGTTTGAAATGTTATGACTGCGAATTGCTATTGTACTTCACCTACATGTACTTCATGCAGGTAAACATTCAATTACTCAGAGCGACGATGTCCGTGTTGCTTCGTTTACTGTCGTCATTGAACTTAAATGTATTTCTTCCATTTAAATTTGTTTTACTGGTAATGTTCCAGTTCTGTTTATTAATGTCATTTTATGTTTGAACAATATCTGTCTTCCTACATATTGTGGATATGTCCCCACCAGCAGATCTGTCTCTGTTTCATGTACATGAAACAGACAGCTCAGTACTTTAATATTGGCTGTACCGATAGATCTTGCTTATTTATTTCTTTTTTGTTTATAAATTTGTTTTTCATATTGTAGTATAAGTTAATTGTTTCTTGTACTCTTTCATTAATCTCGATCTCAAATTAATCAAAGTATTTAAATTCTTTTACCTGTTCTAAATTCTTCTCTCGTATTTTCATGTTTAATTTTTCATTTCCTATTGTCATTATTTTTGTCTTTTCTATATTTATTTTCATTCCTTCTTCATTAAGTATTTCATTTCAGGTGTTTATATTTTTCTACAACTTTTCTGTACTTCCAGATATTAGTACTACATCGTCAGTGAACGCTCCTTCCGATATTTCTATTCTCCTTAGTTATCTGTATCCTATACACATTTTTGTAGTTTTTTGTTTCTCTTAGATTAATTCATCCATGTGTGACGTGCCTGAAGGGCTAGCAGCGCGTTAGGCCGCGGAGCGAGTGGAGGGTACCTTCGAAGCAGCGACGAGGGCCTGGCTCTCGGTGTCGGAGAGTGGGGGGGGGGGTTAAAAAAGGGCTCCACGTAATTTTAACCTCGCCACTACTTTGTCACAAAGTGGGCTCCACCCTATCTGCGTGGGTTGACGGCAGACAGTCAGCGAAGTTCAGAAATTACGAACTGTCGCAACGGTCGACCATCTGGCGCCCACACCACCAAATTTAAACCTCGCAATGAGAAAAGGAAGTTAAATTGAAAATAATGCCCGATTGAGAAAACGTAAACGAAAAATAACAGATGAGAATTTTTTGGTTGTAAACTATCTGCGTTTATTAAACACAAAGGACGGGACACCGTGTCCGCGCTCCCTGAAAGAAAATACCTCCGCTCGTAGTTCTATCACGTAATCCGCATACGCTTATTGCGCGATGCGAAGTGCCCTCGGAGCCACTTTTTTTCTTACAAAAACGCAAAACACGTACGGCACGAAACACGCAACGCAAATTTACACAACAGAAAACGATATAACAAAAAAATTAAAGACACTAAAGGAGAACCCAAAATATATAGATCTGGCCTGTTCGTCCACGTGGCGCCTCCGCTGCCGGTGATTGCGGCTTGGTTCTTAGGAATCCGTACTAATTTGCGGTCTTCAGAAGAACTCTGGCAGGGTGGTCGTCGCCCCTAGCCGAGAAACTGACTGGCTGGGTTGTTTCAGCCCCTACCCAAAAAACGCCTGTAAAGCACATGGCGTTATTAATAATGGCCGGACAAGTGTCTTTACAAAAATGATGTTGGTTTTAATCACTTACTCTGGTGTTTGAGCGTGTATAGCCTATTATTGCTGCTCTCTCCTTCGTCTTGTGCCGGTGTCATCAATCCCTCATAGGGCGGTTATTGGAGGACACATTTTAAATCCCGGAAACAGGTTGGCGATAAGCCCAGAGAAAAACCGTGTACCTCCTGATACTTTCACACTCGAAGAGAGTTGGCTACCTTCTGCCTTCATTCCAGCGCCTCGTGGCCGAATCACAATTATACGCAGACCAGAAAAGTGTCGACGTTTAAAAAAAGGGGGCGTAGCGGTTGCCTACGTTGACGGTCCGCGAGCTCAATTAAAAATTAAAACAGAATTCGTCTTAACCGACCGGAGTCATAACCGACCCGTTACACATGTATATATCGGAAAGTGTCGGGCTTAGGCTGCCAGCTTGTTTTAATCCTGTTCTAAACTCTTCTTATAGCATGTTGTTTTCGATGACATATTGTATATTGTTATTGTTCATATACTCTGTTTATATTTTCTTCCTAATACCATTATTTTTCATACTTTTTTATACTTTTGTTCATGACACTTTATCAAACGCCATTTCCATGTCTAAGAAGGATAGGTGTAACTTTTTGTTATGGGGTTTTCTTCTTTCTATTATTTGTATAATGGTAAATATTTGGTCTTGTGTGCCTCGACCGAGTCTAAATCCACTTTGTGCTTCTCTTAATTGTGGCTCTGTGATAACTGTTATTCTGTTTTGCAAGATTTGTTTGTATATTTTGACTATTGTATGAAGTCTCGTTATTCCTCTATAGTTAGTGCAATCTTTGCCATCCCCCCCTTTTATAAATTGGCATAATCAGTGCTACTTCTGGTAATTTTTCTTGTTCCCAGCTTGTGTTTAGTATATGTTGTAGAATCTGTTTGGCGGTTTTGCCCATATATTTTATCATCTTCGATGTTATTTTATTCTTTCCAGGTGTCTTTTCGTTTTTTTAAATTTCTGATAAATTCTCTTTCTTTCATTGGAAATATTGGAAATCTCGAAAATATATACACAATATTTGAAATAATCCTTAACGCATTTAAATAGTATAAATGGAAAGATGAATTAGCATCAGTGTATGTCGAAGAGTCTTACATACCTTAGTCGTAAAATATTAACTATAATAACTAAACTTTAAATCACATTATGTACGAGTATCACAATTTACATCAACCTTTCAGAGGCAGTTAAGCGTACTTGCTTAATACTTATACTAAACATATTGATGGACTTGAGGCTAATCGAATAAAGTTGTGTGAAAATATGCTTTGCGGTAATTCTTGCAGGTCGTACCTACTTAGTGCTTCATTATAAACATGTGGATATTCACACAAGTAATGGTAATAATGTAATGATTAATCATTTATAAGACTTATAAAATAACAGACAAAAATATAATTGGAAGATGGTTTGAATGCACTATGCCACAGCTTTCCCAAAACATTTTCCGATATCAATGAGAGCGGTATAGGGCAGATCCCGATCTGAGTAATAATGACCATGCTAGGCCGAAACTCCCCAAAACGAATCTTCTGAGGTCTTCTTCATAATCCCATGCACCTTGAAGCCAAGTTTATTCTTGCCCAACTTAAGGTATATTCACAGTACAACCATACAGTTTAAATTCTGTTATCTACGGTATAAAAATACAACTTATGGCCATTCTATTTGTTTATTCTATAGACTCATTAAATGATATTCTTATGTAGAAACGTTGTTTTCTGTAGCTACTATTTTTTAGTTATGTATTACTATATACATTTCCAGCTGTTTACGGTTCCTGCTCCAATTTATTTTTTTCTAATTCCAAGATCGTTTCTTCAACTTCACATTATAACCATCTCTGGCTCGAACTGAGATGTACGAAGTAAATCTGAGGTCTTGTAATTTTCCATCCGCTTCCAACTCGAACCGTTGTAGGATATTAGCCATGATTACCTTCAAATATGGCATTGCTAAATGCATACCTTAAAGCAAGAAGAAAAACCATTCAAAATGTGTACGTTGTATCTTTGATACATAAGCTACAATTATTTTTGTAATCCACATTTGGGTCAATAATGGACACACTAAAAATTGTTCAGTTATATGGCATATTCAGTTATGTGGCAAATATATTATTAATAAGCTACGCTATCCCTTCTTCTCTTTCGTCACTGCAACACTGTGCACATTGCATTATGATAATATGTGCAATTTTATTAACAAATTGTTATATCTTTGCCTTTGCCATGTTTTAATGAGTATATCATGATGAATGAAATATAGATATAATGAGTGCACAATCATTGTAGTATTAGATTATTATATCCGTCATCAAATACAGATAGAATCGTAATAGTCATTGATTAGTAGGCTGGACATCTATTATTATACCGTGCGATCGACAATTATTTAGATAAGGGGTACCAATGACTATGGCAGTATTATGGAACCTGCCAAACAAAATTGTAGAAGGACATGGATATGGATCCCTACAAAATACAGGCCTATCATGAATTGCTGCCACCAGATTTTAACAGACGTCTTGTACCCTAGCAGGCATACTTCCAACACCTCAAGGGCTTATTTTATCTAAACAATTGTTGATCTCAATCTAATACTACATACCAGCACAAGATCTAGGCCCCATGCTGAACGGTATGTAGCTGTAAGAATGGCGTTTCCTGGCAATTTCGGGAAGGAAATGGTCTGGATAGAAGTCATTTGGATGAATCCATTCTTGTGTATTCCTGTGCATGATGTCAGTAGGTATGATTACGTCGCACCCCCTGGGAATCATGTAGTCGCCTTCGAGTAAACATTGTTGGTTTATTGATCAATTGTTAAGACACAAACTCACCAATTGTAATGTCATCACTAGACGTTCTAGGCAAAAATGGGGCAATTGGAAAAAGTCGCAAGACTTCCTTGATACATAATTCCAAATACTTAAGATGTGGAAGGTCGTCGGCACTAACGTCTCGTGTCTCTTCGCCGAAAACCTGCCTGATCTCCTCAGCTGCGAATTTCTTAATTTATTTTAATTTTTATTAAACTTATTTAAGTCATCTGAAATATTACTAAAATACTAAAGTCGTGTATTACAAGCAAATTACCTGATACTCCGGGTACATTCCCAAACACAAGCACGTAGCTGATGAAATTAAAGTAAGTGTATCTTCGCTCTGAAAAAAAAATTATAATAATAAATCTAATATCGCAACTGATGTGGAAAAACAAATCTTCTGAGTTATTATGTTGTTTAACGGGCTTCGGATATAGCCAGTATACGGTCAGTAGGTACGGTCGCGGCCAAAAGTCTTATAGTGAATTTGTCCAAAGTTAACCTGTGTAACCAAGTCATTCGTCTCGCTGCAAAAATAAATCAAGTAACATCTCATTGTCATTGTGACACAAATACATGTTACTTATTAAAAAGCCTCATTTTGGAATAGCCCCTCAAGTTTGTGCTTTTAATAAAGCCAGAATAATACAGAAATTGAAAATGGATGGTCTATCACTCAAGTTGCATAATTTTTTAGATCTTCAGCTAAACCAAATTCACACTAGGCAAAAAAACTGTCTTTTTTATGGCCGCAACCGTACCTACACTGTTTTTTAAATTAAAGAATGTTACAATTATTTTTATATATCACGATCCTTGTACTGTTTTTTTATCCATTGTTAGATGCTTAAATGGAAATAATAACAACCAACAAGTTGCATTTAGCCTTTAACGTATATTTGGTTCCGTATTTTCTATAAACGTTTGTGGAAAATTGGCAACCATATATACGTTCTCGGGTCAAACTCATGCTCCAGTATGGACTCAGAACAGTATGGTAGTCAAAACATTCAATTGAAACTTTTGAAAATAATCATGAATGTAATCAAAACTATATTTTTATAAACGCATTATCAAAATTTCAACCATAATTGCACTTTTATATTTAAAACGAACGACGGTAAGTATACCCAATAATAATGGAAAAAAATTAATTAAGATAATATAAAAATTATTTGGGAGTAATCAACCCAGTGGGCCTTAGCCTCAAGATTATTTTGTCTAATTTAACCAACTCTCTATCTCTTACTGTCAACAAAATCCCCTTGTTGAGCATCATAACTGAAACATTCTGAATATACAAAAAATATTAATTATTTTCAATTTACTTACTGCAGTATACAATGTGCACACATGATCATTTATAGTTTGGCGGTCCATTGGTTCTGGCTTGCTTTCATTCGCTTTAATTATTTGGTCAATAACACAGTCATCTAAGTCTGAACCATTTTTAATCCTTGATTTTGAATTATCAATTATCTGAAAATTAAATTAAATAGAATATTATCGTTTTCAACTTCTAGAATATTAGAGAATTAATATGTAGTATATTATGAATCATAATTTATTATACAAGTGCATAAGAGAGCCTTTCAAGCACACTCGCCGGGTTTAAGAGAACGATGTGAAGCGGAGTGCATGAAAGGGCCTTATAGTCTGACCGCTGGATCTTTGGGTGCGCGTCATCAATTATCGCTTCAATAAATAACAAGGGCATTCAATCTGATAAAATTAATTAAATGCGTAAGAAAAAACTAGCACTATAGAAGGAACGTCTAAGTATAAGTATAATTATTCAAAGTATAAGTACAAACATACTGACAATTTTGTATGGCTCTAGAGTTAAGAGTATGACAAAGACGGAGCATTGTGATGGTTTCGCAATCACTAGCCGATTTAGGTTTAAATTTGAACCGAAGAAGTCAAGATTTGATAAGAAGTCAAGTCAAGAACACGTTTACAGTTTGATGTTTGAAGGTTGAAGTTTGTAACCTAAATTAATTTCTCTATATTACCTGTCAATTTTACTGTCACCTCTTGGCTCATAAACGGTACAAGTACATACATTATTTATTTACCGTCCACATATGTACGTGTTTTAAGCTCAACATTCTGGGTTATGTGGTTTTGTGTATCTCTTGATATGAAAAATATATCAGTGGCGCAATATATTTCTGAATTGTTGATTAAGTAATATATAGTTATTAAAACTCGCATTAAATATCGCTTTAAAATGTAGTGACTAATTCTTTGAAAACATTATTTTTAAATGGTTTTTGAAACTATAAATATGAACTTGATTTGACCAAGAAATTTCGACTTAATTCATCATGATAAACAATGACGTGCACCCAAAGACCCGACGGTCAGACTGTGTGTACATGAATCATACGTTGTATTTTTATTATCTACCTAACCTAACCTACACCACAATGTGGAAATAAAGAGAAAATGAGAAACATTTAGATTCATTTTATAAGGTAGGTACGCGTGCATGTCATTTTTAATCGTTAACATGGAGAGAGTTGGCATTTGTTGCATCAATGTCATCTGTTAGAGATATCAATTTCATCAACAAAATTCTAAAGGTTGGAACTGCTAGTTTCCAAATAACGAATAATAAGGAGAATGTAGCTTCTGGTTTCTGGTTTTCGGATTTCCAGGAATGATAAGTATACATTTCATAATTATTTCAGTAAAAACTAGTACTGTCTGAAATTTCTTGTCGATTAAATTTGGTCAATAAATGTGTGTTAATAGGCAACTTTAAAACACGTTATGCTAGAAAGGTGGATTTTCGCACGCTTATTAGATCGATAATAAAAATATATGATGCAGATATGATAAAAAAATATTTACATTCGATAATTTTGCTGTAATATGCATACCGAAAATTAAAAAAAAAACTTTTGCGAGGGAAGAAAATTTTGCTAAACTGCCAACTGTTGTTCAATTATTTGGATAAACATTGAAAATTTAGTTAAGATTACAAATTCAAAGCAAAAATAAAATTAATAATTGTTGATGTGCATAAATACAACGTTATTTTCAAATTTTCAAAACGCTATGTATATAAAGTTATGAAATAATGAAAATTAGGTTAATCTAATTAAAATATTGATTCCATACATAAAATGAATTAGAAAATAATCAATTTATAACTGAGCCTACGAAATTTTCAATTAAAAACATAAATAAAATACTCTAATACTAATACTAATAAAATGGAAGAAAGAGATAATAGAAAGAATTAGTTAAAATTATGCGTGGCTATAACATATTCAAAATAAAAGTTTATTTCGCTTTCTTTCGTCATTGAACGATGACAATCACTATTCTCGCTTATCCTCCTACTAGTTTTCTTTGAGGTTGCAGGAGTAATAAGTTATTTGAATAACTGCTCCACTGGACAACTGAATAATAGCGTGTTCAACCTAGTGCCACTCGTGCCACCTGTTGGTAGAATCAATCACTACAAAGTTAGTGCATGTTGTATGATTTCAAAATTTTCAGCAATATTATAAACTAATTAGATATACTAATTAGCAAATTATGGAAACATCGATACGGTTTATGAAATTTGCACCTTTTGTTGTATGTTCTAAGGTAATCCCGAATATTTACTCAACAGGTTTTCGACTGATGTATAAATATACCAAGTGTCTGGGATAAGGGGTGAACATAGGAATTTAACATGTAAAATTAAATATTTGTAATTATTGGCTCCCTTATAAATTTTAGAGAAAAATAGCAGAGGAATATTTTTTAGAGTTTTAAAAACTGTAAATCATCATCCATTTAATTTACGTTTGTACCAGAATCCACCTCAGAAATAACCAAAATGAGTTAAAGAGTAAAAAACCCTTGCCGTGAGTTTGACAAATGCCATGTTATAGGGAAAACGCTAGTCAGATATCAATTACTAGAACAATCATCTGAATTATTCCAATAAAGAGAGTGGATTCATTGGCAAAATATTGTACAGAGAAAGTTTTAAGTACTTGCTCTAACAACTCTAGTTGTTGGTTCAGCATTTATCAAATCAAAAACTCTTATTATTTGTTAATCTATCTATCTCTCTATCTAAATATTTGTTGAAACCGGAGTACTAAAATACCTACCTATTGAATCATCTGTCGCTATACTTGCTGTATTTTCAAACTTTTTCACAAACTTGCTAATTGTTGATATAGACGGAATTGGTCGATTGTTAAATGTAACCGAAAATAAGTCACGAACTCTGTGTAAACTGACGCCACTGTAAAATGCTTTGATAATGAACAAATTATATGTCTTCTACTAAATACGTGTTATTATTATGATTTACCCCAAATGACAATCATGAATTTATAATTATGTGTCATCATTTAAAAAAAATATTCCTTTACGATTTTTCTCTAAAATTAATAGGGGAGTTACTTAGCATGCAAGAAGACCTAGGTTGAGCCCCAGTACAGGTTCATTTGTACTGAGAAACTAGTGCCATTCGCCGTTGGGAGCTCATAACAAGCTTGTTACAGAGTAACATGCCCTAACTCAATACACACACTTACACAACTCACACGGCAGAAGGACCCCCGTTGGTCAATAGCCAGTTAGGGATAATATCCCTAACAAATACAGTCACTACTTAATAGGGGAGCTAATAATTACACATATTTTATTTTACATGTTAAATTCTTATGTTAGCCCCTTATCCCAGACACTCGATACAGTTTGTTACATATTTTAATGATTTATTTCTTATTTATTTTATTTAATTTAACGACGCCCTATTTATGCTGCTATGGCTAAATACCGTCGCTTAGGAGCGATCCACAACACTTGGGAATTTTGCCTATTACAATGGAAACCCATCTGTACTTGATCACACTTTTACACTAATTTATTTTTGAAATATTTTAATGCTTTTACTTTAAAGCAATATTTTAAAAAACATTTTTGTTTTAGATTTTAATTTTTTAAATCATTTTTTTTCAAATATTTTAATGTTTTTAGTCTCGCTCATGCTGCCTATAAAAATGTGTGAGCGTTCGTATTATTGTGATTATCACTGAACATATTTCATCAGATCTGCATATAGTTACTTACTTTATCTGCTAATATATTTAAGACCCTTCTGTGTTCATCTCTCTCCCTTGAATATCTTGTCATTTTGAAAATAAAAGGTATATGCAGCCACGGCTTTACCATTTGAATGAATACATTTTCATACAATCTAAAATTTAATATACATAGTATAGTCATTATATATTTCCTCACTATTTTTATTACTAACGCGTGAAATGCGTTGAGAGCGTCTAAATTTTTGCCATATTGTGAACCAACTTCAAATCCAAACAATGTATCTAAAGCATAAATGATATTATATTTAGTACTTACATTGAGGTGTAATTTTTTAAATCATGCTAGTCTAGCACGATAATGGATTATATTTCTGGTAGTAGTAGTATGGTATTAGTATGATAGTAGTAGTAGATTGGGATTGCATTGTTAGGGATTATTAGGGATATATTTATTATTAATTTTGCCAAACTTTAATGTTATCGGTTTATTTTGGGGTAAAAAAATGTATGTACCTAAATGATGTATTAACAATCTGAGTTCTGATATATGAACGTTTTCAGGGTATGCTTTATGTGGTTTTTATTCAAGGCACCTTTGCATAGCGATAATAAAAACTAATTTGAAATAACAAAAATAAACTAAATAAGCTATTATTTTATTTTTTTTAGAAGATTTTTAGGCCTACTTATAAAGTATGTTTAAATCTCCGTAAGCATTAATACCAGGGTTGGAATAAATGATGATTAAAAAAAACAAAAATCAATGATTTTTTGATTTTTTTATATTTCTGATCAGTTTATGCCAAAATAGATGTGATTTATACCAATTGATTTACATAACGATTTAAATCATATGTTTATTTAATAAATTCTTGAATTTAGACAAGAATTTATAAAACAAATTTCTGTGTATCTGTACCATGTGATGGACAAAAAATGGAAGAAAAAAACAATATCTTACTTACTTATAATTATCTACTTAAAAGCATGCTAACTCTATAGTTATATTATATTTTTAATTGTTCACCTACATAAATGCACAAACAATGCAATAACAATGATTAATTAAAAAAATCAATTTTGATTTAACTCAATGATTTATTTAAAAAAATCACTTGATTTAAATTATGTTTTAAATCACACCAACCCTGATTAATACTATCATGATGAGGAAGTGTTAATTATATCGCTCCAATTGAAATTTGAAACATTTATACTTGACCACTGCACGATAACACACTACATTCTTTTGCGAAAAATAGCAAATGTTCTTCCTCATTCTTCGATAATTCTGCATGTTATGTTTCATATATTTTAGTAGGTGCTTTCATACAATTTTTTTAAATTTTATTACTACAAACACCCGAATTTTCATCGTTTGTATCTTTGTAACTAATACGTTTGGCTATAATGAATCATATATGTGTATACATACCGCCCACTATATCGAAGCAACAGCAGTGTAATGTGTTATAAATATCCATCGTATTATCAATGTTCAATTGATCGAGCATTTTGGTGCAATGCTTATTAACATGCACTAATGTATTCAATGCAAACTTTGGGCTCATTAGTGGCATTATGAGTTTACGGTGGCTTCTCCACTCGGGCCCTGTGTATAAGAAAATGTGTTTTAAACGTTGTGGTAAGTATCAGGCAAGATAAGTTCAAATATATTTAAAAGACGGAAAGAACCTGTATTATTTGATAGTTTAATATTAGTATCTTCGATTCAATTTATTGACTCAATTACGTAAAATATTCAGAGAAATTTAATACTATAACATTAGCCGGAAATTAATCAAACCCATGACTATGGGCTTAAAGTTTATATTTTGACTCACTTCGATGTATAGCTAGAAGGAAATGTGGCAAAATTACAACAACTAAAAATCCGAAATCTTTCAACTTTTCAACATATTTGTACTACATATACTTCAGGGCCGATCAATACATCCACCGGTAAAGTTGGTGATATATTATTGAGACTCCCACAGAAAGGTTAGAATTTTTTTTCGTAACTTCTTATAAATTCCTTGGGGTATCTAAATCCCATTAGTGGAAGCTACATCTCTTTCAATTTCATTTGTAAGAAGTATATTTTTGAATTAAAATAAATGTATTACTTACCAGAGTTTTGCACGAGACCTGCCCTAAAATAATCCTTTATGAAGTCGTATAATTCGCTTTTATGTGATAGTTTCGTAGAGCTTAACAATTTCTAGACAATGAAAATCAATTAGTAGTTGTGGGCGTATTTGCTAGCGAATTTATCCCTATAGTCCGTTTACTTGACATCTGCACTGGCAAGGTCAAATCTTCTGAAATATTTTTGAGCAAGCCTAAAATATCACTAAAATAAGGTGTTGATTCAGACTGGACAGCCATTTAGCTATTAAAATGTCAACATAAAAGTTATCTTATGCGGTTAAGGCATGGATGTTGTGTTTGAAAATGACCCAGGCATAAGTCTTTTATATATTTTTATAGGTAAGTATTGACGTTTTCTCTCTACCATTTAAGAGGATTCTAGTTCGTTGTTCTTGCTAATATCCATGTTTTCCTTTATTATTTTTTTTGACAAAGTCGAAATGTTTGGCATTGTCTGTCAGTGGATGATTTGCACGAGATACAAATAGGTAAAAAAGTTAGAACCATTCAGTGATAAATAACAGTGATGCCAACACACTGTCAGTTTGACAGTGCATATGTCAAGTAAATGGAGTATAACTGGTTATAGACCAAGGGGTCCTTCTGCCGTGTGATTTGAGTTAGAGTTTATTACTCTAGAAATGTACCCACGATCCCTAGAGTGCCATTAATGAGATCGACATATAGTACCAGTTTGTCAGAACAAATATGTTACCTGTACTAAGACTAAGAAAATGTTATACTCTGTCAGACAAACTGGCGGTTGAAACGTAATTAAAATGTTGGCAATGTTTAATTATTTATTTTGATATACGAGGGTAGATTGAAAACTTTGCGGCCTCACCAGGCAGCACATTTGGATATCAATTAAAATTCAGTGCCCCATTGAAAACTAAATTTATTTCTTCCGCGACCGGATAATGCCAAAGGACTGAACACGCCGTCTTCACTTAGTTGGCCAGTTCCAAGGTAGTCTGTTTTTAAGGGTGAAACAAGAATACCAACAACGAACAGGTGGAGTATTGGAGAGAAAGGGAGAGAAAGAGAGAAAAAGAGGGTAGCAAAAGTTAAACGATCCTGCCGACCTGCCGAAATAGCCCTATTCGGTTAGGCCGGTGCCAAAAACTTGCTCCTACGAAAATGCTCCTAGAAAACATCTGAGAGTTGGCCAGAAACGTGCTTGTCAGCAGACGTCGATAATCCTCCCTGCTGGTCCATTATAAAGTTCATCCTGACCTACAGGTATAATGAAATATTTGCTACCATCGCTGATATTTCACCACTATCAGTCATAGTGAACGCAACAATGGAAATATTGGAAGACTACTAATTCACCACTTCACCACTTCACCAAAGAAAGCAACGGTAATGACAAAATAATGCTACCTGGAATGCTAACAAAAGAAGTAACATTACATCAAGACACTGCGCCGTCAATTCTTTAACGTTAACCAGTGTTCTTTGAAATGGTTCTATTGATTTAGTTAGCTGTTTAGTTAGCTCCATCAATCATTCAATTTATTTCTGTTTAAATGTTATATTCCGTTATATATAATAACGGAAGGACGAAACCTGATTTTCCAACGGTGATCATGACATTACAACATCAATAGAGGAACGGCCGGTTCCATAATGGTATTAAAGTTTCCTTTAAACCGAAAAGGCGCCTTTAAGTACTGTAACGTGTTCCACAATTTATTTTTAAACGTCACTTTACGAAAAAGTGTCGAAAAAGTACGAAATTTTATCATATGGAACAGAAGCAGACTTTAAAGTCGACTTTTCTATTAAGTAAGCTTTACATAAAGGAGACTTTTCTGTGATATTATGGAACCGGCCCTAAGGGCATTACTTTGAATAGGACTGATTTGCAAAATAATGCAAAACAATCTAGCTAGTGTGTTAATTCGCAAAGTTTTGAATCCACAGTCGTATAGTTGTTATTAACAAATGGACTTTTAAAACAACTATATTACATAAACTTACTTCAACTTGGGAGAGGTCTGTAAAAATAGTGAACATCTTTGGTCCCAACCATAATGTCATTGGATGTTTAAACCTTCTTATTAAGGCTAACACTTTATCATACAGATCTGCAATATAAAAAACAAAATAGTAGGTGAAAACGTAAAACATTGTATAATTTTGTCAGTGATGATTAAATAATTTCATACTTAGAGATACAAGTCACTATAAATATACTAAGAATGAAACTTAATAGACATCAATGTTAACATCAATGCTATTTAAATTATAAAATGCAAAAAGTTTTCTCGTGTTATAATGTCTGTAGATATAAATGATCGGATTACCGGATAAACACAATTCGGATATATGGACGTCATAAATGTCACAAGTATAAATCTTACAAAGTAAATTACAATAGCTATTTGTACAATAAGACTGCAATATGGATATGTGTATGTCATAAATGTCACAAGTATAAATTTTACAAAGTAAATTACAATAGCTATTTGTGCAATAAGAGTGCAAAGTGATACATTGTGCGAATTCTTCCTCCGAGAGCAACAATGGCACTTTGCGCTCGAATTACACACAAGATTTTTCCTACTATTTATTAATTCATAATACAATCGTTTATTAATGTAGGTAATTGACTACAAAATAAGTTCTCAAAAATTTAATTGGTAATAATTACTGGAAAATAACAACATTAAATATTGGATACATTAATGTGAAAAGTACAATTTTTGCAATGCTTAATAATAATTCCTGAATCTGATGGAATAAAAATAAACTAATAAGAATACTGATAACCGAATAATAACTGATTAGTATTTACGTGAACTTTGCGCTTGTTGTCAATAGCAACGCGCGATAAAGTAACGGTCCTCGCAAAACGTCAGCTTTTCGCTAGCATTAGCAATCAGGAAGACCTACTTTGTGTGTCAGTTATAGGATGTAGTTATTTATATATTTAAAGCGAAAAGTGACATATTATTACTTGAGAGTGATAGTTGCATTCACTAGAAAGCAAAAATGTAACTATTTGCTCATAATGGATACATTTTATTTTTCTATAATTACTTAAATAATGTTAAATATTGTGCAAACTTTGTGATTAATTAATTTTAAAACAACGCTTCTTGAAAAATATTACTATATTATATTATGAATTAGCACAAAGATATCAGATTAAATTTCTTAAATACGTACTAAATACAGGGTGGCCCAACTATCCTCGCTCGGACCATTGCTGCTAGACTAATGAAAATTGAAAATAAATCTGATTGGTAGTTATTAGACCCTTGCTACTTTTTGAAATTATTTTCTAGAGTACAGAGATCCGGGACACAACATTTCATCTTATTTTTAAATGGAACACCCTGTATATTCTTTCATCTTTGGAATTTGCTTCATGTGGGCTTCATAAATCAGTTTTATTCTTAAGGATCAGATGCAACGTTGCCATGTTATTCACATCTTTATCAAATTTAACGAAAAATCACGGACCTCGAAACAAATTCAACAAAACCTTATTATAAGAGATCATTGAAAGAAGCTGGGTATGCAAGTATGCAAGCAATGTGTCAAACATTCACAATATTTGAGTTACGTTGAATACACAGAGTGTTCTGAAACAATGATCGAATTTTGCTATTTTCAAATGACTAAAACATATCGAGATTGCTTGTTATTTACCTTTTAAAAAGTATTATTAGATTATAGTCCATGTGCTACCATTGAATAGCTCATTAGATAAGTACTTAGAATATGATTCTATATACAGGGAGTTCTATTTGAAAACAAATGAGTTTTAGCCATTTGAAAATAGCAAAATTGTATCGTTGTTTCAGAACACCCTGTGTATTCTAAGTGACTCAAAATATTGTGTACGTTTTGGCACATTGCTTGGGTATTTGCATACGCAGATTCTTTCATTGATCTCTTATAATAAGGTTTTGTTGATTTTTTTCCATGTCCATGATTTTTCGTTAAATTTTATTAAAACGTGAATAACGTGACAACGTTGCATCTGATCCCAAAAAATAAAATGATTTGTGAAGCACACATAAAGCAGATTCTAAAAATTAATGAAAATATAGGGTGATTCTTTTCAGAAAGAGAACAAATTTTGCGTCCCGGATTTATGGTACACTCTGTACACTAGAAAATTATTTTAAAAGTAGCACATCAAGTGTTCAATAACTTCCAATCAGATTGTTTCCTCAATTTTTAGTAGTCTAGCAGCAATGGTCCGAGCGAGGTTAAGTTGGCCACCCTGTATGTAGAAATTCCCAGTCTGTTTATTGATTGACTAATGACTATCATTGATATTTTAGGAAAATATATCAAGTGCTGACATAATAATTGAAAATTTGTGAGAAATAATTAATTGCATTGTTGTTGATTGTCATTAAAATTTGAAATAATTCGAAACTTGACAGTAATCATTTAAATTTTGACAGTAATCAATGAAAACTTGATAGTGGTCAATAAAATGCTAATAGAATAATTCAAATTTTTGTGAAAAATAATTGAAAATTTTACAGTAACCATTACAATTTCGTCATCATTATTTAAAAAATAATTGAAATGTATTATTCATACTTAATAATGTTTTTAGTATTAATGTTAACTTACTACTACTACTTCTAATATGTCAAGTTGTTCAATCACTAATTAACTTTATCGTCGGCTACTGAAATAGTAATAGTAAAATTTGCAGTAATCATTGACATTTTGAGGGATCAATGTTAATTTAATTGATAATTGAAGATATAAAGAATAAATTTAAAAAAAATTATTAAATATTATATTTAATAATTTAAAAATTTTAATAATTTAATAATACTACTAAAATTAAATTTTCGTAGTTATTTCTGTAATGGTAACAAAATAAATGAAATTTCAGCAGAATTAAAAAAAAAAAGGAAAATAAAAATGGCAGTAATCATTGAAATGTTTACAGCTATATATGTAATTAATGCATAATAGCAGGAACTTTGACAGCAATCTTAGAAGCCCTCATAGCAATCATTAACATATTTAGAGTTACCACTATGAAATTTGAAATAATGGAAACATTTTTGGTAATCATGGATATTTTGACAGTGATCAATGAAATTTCGAAGTATATTTGAAATTTTGGCAAAATAAACGAAATCCTGCAAGAATATTTGAAAATTTGTGAAAAAAATTAAAATAATTACGGTAATCATTGAAATTTTGGCTAAATATGAATGAATTTGTACAAAATAATTAAAATCAAAACCTAATAAACAGCGTATTTTGCCTAATATTTTTTATGCGTCTAATAACCAAAATGATTCAAATATTATTTTAATATTAATATTTAAAACATTTCCCATTGACTTACATAAAATAATATTTATTGACTGGAATTTTAAAGGAGTCCCTTTTAAAAAAGTAAAGATGACGTCACATGTGTATTTTCAAATGCAGGTCGATTTCTAATATACTATTTATTTAGTTAATCAATGCTTACATATACTGATGTAGGGTCAGAATGAATTGCTGGTAAGGGAAGAATCTTACTGAGTATAATATTAGAAGCTTCCATATTTGTCTTTCATTAAAAAAATATACGTCATTGATATAAAAAAAAGAATAATTTTATTTATAATTACCCTCATTTTCGCAGTTGAACTCCAGGCCGTTTCCGATGATAGGAAGTGTAATAGGGCCGTGTAACTTCCAGCTGAGCAAGTACAATTTCCTCCTGCTCCAATGATATTTCACTAGGATTGCAGCGATTAATGTCAAGATTAACCCAAAAATAAAAGACATTTCGTAATATGAGACGTTCTTCTCTTCTGCTAATTTGTGCACTAAAACAAATGTGAACTGACTGGTTTATATATATACACGCTCATAAAACAAGTGTTCCCCAGTCACACATAATAATTTATTGACGTTAATTACATTTGGTTTATTGAGGCAATATTTGACCACTAAGAGCAAATTAATAAATCTGCATCATGATTTACAATTATATCAAGGTTAACAAGAATAAGGTAATAAAATAATTAATTGTATTTTTGAATTTATATTTACATTTGTATCTAAGTATGTGTGCGTGTGTGTGCATGGGTGTGTGTGTATGTTTGTGTGAGCGTGTGTGTGATGGATAATAAAAAATACGTTAAAAGAATATGAATTATATGTGTGTATGTGGTGGATATCAATAAGTACGTTAAAAGAATATGAATTACATTTAGAAAAAATATGTAAGCCGACGACTTCAAGTTCTACCTTGACTCAGTTTACAATTCCTCTTACCACTAAACCCATTCAGACATATCAGACACACATATTTTACACATATCTTGCGTGACATTTGATTTGCCAATTTTAGTTCGTGTTAGTTTTAATTCAAAATATCACAATAGTATATTACAGCAATAGGCCGATATGGCTTATATAACACACGAGGTTAATATATTGTAAAATCGAGGCGCAGCCGAGATTTTATAATCAACCGAGTCTGTTATATCCATATCGGCCGTATGTTGTTTTATAGTTTTCGTGATACTAGGTAGACTCGGTTGATTATAAAATCTCGGCTTCGCCTCGATTTTGCAATATATCAACCTCGTCTGTTATATCCATATCGGCCGTATGTTGTTTTATAGTTTTCGTGATACTAAAATAAAAAGGATTAAATTTTGCGAAATTATTTTCATAAATCATAATGACATATTTCAAGTATGCTGTGATGGTCGTGTAGTAACGCTTGTGAACACCCAAATAAATAACGGCTGAAAAATAGTCCACGGGTGTTAAATTTTAACGGCTGTGGCTGATATCAGTTAAATAACAACCATGGAGACAGTACCGATAATATATAATTACATTCAAGTATCACGAGAAAACTTAAAATTTCTACTTTTCTTTCTATTTATTTTGTTCGGAAACAAGTTAAGTTAGATATTTCTAATGAAAACATGAATTGGACATTTTTAATAATAGATTGATCAATGTGGCTTTGATTTGTTGAAAATTCATAATTTGAAATTTATGTAATAAAGTTACGCACTTTTTAATTTTCAAAACTGTTTTTATTGTTATTTAAATTACTGAAAAACAACCCAATCAAAAAGTTCCAGGCAAAACTAAAACAAGAAACAAGAATCGAAGTACAGCTTTATTTTCGGAAAAAGAAAAATATTTCCTCACCACAATGAACCCATAACCACCTAAATTATACGGTTTGATTAAATTACATAAAGAGAAAAAACCTATACGGCCAGTAGTATCATACGTAAATGCCCCTGGCACCAAATTAGCCAAACAACTTAATATATTAATTAAACAACATAGCAAGTTTAACTCACAGTTTGGAATTAAAAATAGCCTGGAACTCGTCAATAAAATTAAAGACCTAAAATTACCACCCAACAGCAAATTCGTTTCATCCGATGTAAAGAATTTATTTACAAACGTACCGCCATTGGAAACAATCACAATATTAGATAAGCTGATGACAGACAATGGAACAATTACTATTATCATCTCAGAAATCCGGAAACTTCTAGAACTTAATATCGCACAAAATTACCTACAATTAAACGATCAATTCTATTCCCAACCGGACGGCTTAGCAGTGGGAAACCCATAAAGCCCATTAGGTCCAGTTGTATGAACGTGGATCAGTTTGACTATGGTTCAGTTACCTAGGATACCATTACTGACACAATTGTATCCTAGGTGACTAAACCACGATCAAGCTATTCTCCGTTCATACAAATGGGCCTGAGGCCCAGTTGTACAATCGTGGATTATCTCTGACCATGGTTCAGTTACCATGGATACAATTGTTGATACAATGGTATCCACAGGAACTGAACCACGATCAAAGATAATCCGAGATGGTACAACTGGGCCTTAGGCCCAGTTGTAAGATCATGGATCATCCTTGACCATGGTGCAGTTGCCTAGGATACTATTGTATTTACACTTGTATCCCAGGTAACTGAACTATGGTCAAGGTGATCCACGATCGTACAACTGGGCCTTAATGGCAGAAATATTTATGAGTAACATTGAGACACAAATATCCAAATAAGCGGCTTTCAAGAACTGCCTATATTGGTATCGCTATGTGGATGATGTAATAGTTGATTTTATAGAAACAAACAGACAACTAGATTCATTCCTTATATTTTTAAATAACTTGCATAAAAACATTCAGTTCACCATGGAAGTAGAAACAGATAACAAGATTAATTTTCTTGACTTAACAATATTAAAAATAAACAACAAACACGACTTCGCAATTTATAGGAAACCAACATACACAGACAACACCATCCATAATGACTATTTAACCCAAAATCACACCAAATGGCAGTATATAATAGGGTCTTTCGCGATTTTTCAAAAACCTTTAAACTGAACTCTAGACACATTAAAAACATCATTGGCACTAATTTTTGTGTTGGGACAAATCGGTGTAATTAGCAAAAACGATTTTAAAATTAACAACGTTTGAAAAGGTCCCGAAAGCCCGCCATGTTGCTGTGACGTGACAACGCACATTGGCGCTCAGCTGTAGCATTGCTTACAATGGAGCCACAGAAAGAAAACGTCGGTTTTACGAAAAAAAGGGACGAATAAGTATTGCATTGTGCCTGGATGTGATAGCAGCAGTAAATGCGAACCAAATAAGTTGTTTATAAACGTCCCAACAGGGGATATACGGAAAAAGGGTTACAACAAGTCCGAAATGATTCCGCAAGTGTCACTTTGATGTCCCACTATTTTTGTGAAGACCATTTTAATGTAAGTACATAATTTTCAATAAATTATCGACGAAATTCGATAAACATATATAATTAACTATCATCATTAGTAATGGGTATTCAAGGGGATTTCCGATTATATATATATACATTAATAATAACATAACCTCAAAAGAGTTTTGTGGATTCCATTCTGAAACAATACCTTCCATATTATTATTACTTTTTAAAAGTACTGTGAGATTTTGTACAATATGTTTTTACACAGTAGTTTAGTTAAAACTAAAAAAACATGTTTAAACAATATTTGTAGCAAACTGTTGATTTTAGAAATTTGTTTAGATGATTATTAATTACAAATTTTGAAATCAGCATTACCAATTCCTATGAGATGTAGTATATATTGCAAAGTTTATACAGTATTTTATTTGTTCTTACAGCTGGAAGAGGATTTGGAAAATTATATGCGACTCCACGCGTTTCGGTTACGTTGAAAAATTCACTTTTTGAGAAACAGTCGGGAACCATTAACACGTGAACTTCTGGCAGATTATCTGGCTGTCCCTTTACTAACCCATCAGAACTTATTTTATGTCAGACTGGATTCTAAGTCGACTTAATCCACGATTCCTATCCCTTATGCACTTACTCCCGATCGCCAACATGCGTAATGACGTCACAGTGCCGCTCGGCCAATAACAGCGTTTCGTCGGTCATGTGACAAAATGTGTAAGTTTTACGATATTGTATGTTGTTTGTTGATAAGTTACAATGAAAACCAAACGGTTTCTCTGTGGGATGTCTAATTACAGGTTATAAACTTTACGTTAAGACACAAAAAGGTTGTATTATTTTTTTTTCAGGAAGACCCTATTGCATGATACATAGATTACTAAATATCCCAATGACATAACTCAATTATAAACAAGAATTGAACATAATTAAGCAAATTACCAGAAAAAATAGATTTCACGTAAACCTCATTGATACCATATTAAAAGCTCGAATTAAGCAACGAACTACAAACTTAATATACCAACGAGTAAAAGATAAAAATCAAATTAATTATGCCCCCTCATCATTAAAAACTAGAAACATCCTAAAAAAGAAACATGTGAAAGTCTCGTTTAAAACCAACAACAACCTAGGTAGGATAATAAAACAATACTCCAATTATCAGAACTGACCGCAGCGGGGTTTACATGTTGACGTGTGGTCACTGCCCTTGCCCAATGACTTACGTAGGGCACACAGGCCGCGTTTTTTCTGAAAGGATTGAGGAGCCTAAAAAATGTTTCATTAACCAAAAAAACTCTTCCACATATGCGAACCACCTACGAGAGGAAGGACATTCGTTCAACCAACAATTTCAAATACTCCATCAAGAGGAAAAAGGAAAAAAAACTTTCAAAAAAAATCAATCACCTGGTGAGCCTGGAAATCAACAAAAGGAAATTAAGCGGCCTCCTACTTAACGACCAAACAGATGTCAATTATTCACCGCTATTCAAATAAATTATTCAAATAAATAATAGGAGAAATTGTAATAATACCTAAGAGAACGTCATATAAATCTGTATAAACCCATTATTCGAATAATATTAAACATAGTACCTACAAATATCCGTTAAAAGTTAATGCACCTATCTCTTTGTCTGCATTAAGATAACACCCAGAACGAAACATCAAAATTGAATTCGGATATATTTGAATACTTCAGTCATCCAAAAGACAAATTAATACAAGACAACAATACTAAATAATAAAGTTTGACCTGAATGTGCCCCAGACATCCCTAAATCAACTATATATCTCAGGATAGATCACTACAGCTACTTATAAAAAACAAATATTCGACAGCATAATTAACTATCAAATTTGGATAATAATTTACAATGTTTTTTTCTTCTGAAACTGGGGCGATAGTAGACTTTGGCTCCGCAAATGCGGCACGAAAATTGCATTTTCTTGACTAGTCACATAAACTGCATTTCCCTGTCACGAAAACATGTACTCATTATTTTCTAAAGTTTTATTGAATAATAATATTTATTTTTGTTATAGTTTCATCCATTTGGGATACCAGTTATTATTGTATTTTATTTAAAGTTTTCTTTTCTCCAATTAAGAAAAAACCAAATAATAAAATATGTTATTATTTATGATTGAATGTTCTACATTGGATTTGTTAATGCCAGACAACAAAGCACTTTTATTTCGAATAATAACATTATTTTTCATGTTAACTATCATCGCATTTGAACAAACAGAAACTTCATTTTCTTTATAGTTATATTCATCACCAACTACCAAATGAGAAGTTTCAGATTTTTAACATCCATCAACTTCATCGTCTTTCATGATGTCCGCGTTATTTTCCTCTTTCCTGTCCTGTATTCGATTAGCAGTTGCTAGTTGATTTACTAATGATTCTTCTATGTAACCCTCGGAAACTCATCGGTATAGATTAATTCTACCTGATTTTTTTTAAACTGTTTCAAATGAAATATATAATAAATTTTCTGCCTTCGGCATCAACATTTTTTTATCTGGAGCTTCTCTTCGCAATCTGTCGTTAGATTTCTTAGCTTGATATCCCTTACCTTGTCATTTTAAGTACCCAATAAGCTTATTGAACTTGCTGATATCAATGTTCATTTTTATCGATAATGTCGATTTAAGCATAGAATAACTGCTCCAAAGAGTTGAAGTCTTATAATTATGTTTAGTTTTCTTCACTAAGTAAGCCAAAAGAACGTCTTTGTAATTCTTCTAACTTTCTTAGTCTTACACGAACCTTCAAAGGTATCGTAAACACAATTATATCTCCCTTTAAATTTTTTCGGCAGTAGCTGCACCACGACCTCTTCTGTGGCTTTTCGTATTTCTAAAGTGACTAAAGATCTTTCAATATCACCCGATCAACCCAATATCAACGATCCTTCTATTATGGATAAAATGAGATGTATGAACACGAATGCACAAAAAAATATTCTGTCATCTTAGAAACAGAGAAATAGATAGGGACGTATAAAATCGCCCATTCAATTTGTTAAATTAATGAATTTTAAGTTTTATTATAATTAGGGGGGTTTAGAAAAAAATAATACACGACTCGTCATTAAAATGTCTTATTTTACTCGGAGCCTGTAAAATACTCGGCACAGAGTACCTCGTATTTCACAGTTCACTACGAGGAGCCGTAAGCAATGGATATTTTTCACGACTTTTCTGTAAATAACTATTAAGTTCAAACGAAATTATAATCATTATGTACAGTCATTCTCACATAAATCTAGTACAAACAAATTGACATTGCTATATAAAATTGCTATTGTAACCTAATTTCTTGTACTAGATTTATGTGAGCATGACTATACATACCTTTAGGCAATAAATATCCGAAAAGATTGAAAATAATACTGCTATTAGTTAAAAGTGAAAACAGACGGACAATGATTTGGACATAATCTGGTTATTAAATTTGAGAAAATACTTAAAATAGTAATATCAGTAACGGTGATTAGTGAACAGAAAATTGCAAAAATCACGTATCTCTTCTGCGGTGCTGTCCGAAAATCGAGTCTCAACTTTGATTTTTTTTTCCGATAAACGATTCGAGCGATCTCGACTGAACTATTTGGTTGCGTTATAAGAATTTTTGCAAATTTTTTTGGGAAAATTTAGTTCGTCCGGCTTGCATTCGTCCGGAGAACTCGAACTGATCGTTTTTGCCGACCAAATATCGAATTTTGCCATCAGATGGTTAAAGATGGCGACAATCCGATTGCACTGCGAGCTTCGACAATGGTTGGCTTACATGGCGGAGTTTTCTGCCGCATTTTCCATTTGTTCAAAATGGCCGACACACTTTTTTTCAATTTTAAACTTTAAAAGTTTAGGTAGTTGCACCGCGTCACCTGCATGAAACTGCAAATCTTCGATCCCATGCAAATATCGTTTGCCTTCTGCCCGCTACTCTGTGGGATAAAAATTTGAGACTTGAAACATGTGTTGTAAGATCTTGACAGGTTGGCAAGATTGATAGATTTTGGCAGTTTCAATTTTTTTTATCGAAAGATGAAAAAATGCATCATCAAATAAGTATACAGGGTGTCCAACATAAGGATCAACAGCATGGGGATCTTGGAAACCGTAAAAGGTACAAAGACAGCATATTTTGTAGTTTATTCTTGCAATCAAATAAAAAAATATGTATGATATACGGACGACAAACATATTTCGGACTCATCGCAGTTGCTGGACTCGGCGTTGCCTCGTCCAGCAATGTCCAGCAAATCGTCGTTTTGCCTCCTTATAAGATAAAATACTATTTTTGATAGACTAATTCATATTAATAAATTATACACAAAATGTGACCAAATAATTTACTATATTTGAGAATTTAGATAATAACATTATCAGCCCATTCAACCTTTACCTGCTACGAACTTAATTAGCTAACCACGAGTGCGGTTAAAATAGAACGAGTTCTTATTTAACACATTAAATGGCCATGTACGTCAAATAGTAAAATGTTAATTATTTCATATTTCAGTCAACATATATTTTAAGTTACGTTACATAGACATTTTCATGGGCACCTCAAATAAAACGTGTTCAAACTTTTATTACTTCACATTTCTAGTATGCTTTGCAGCTTGTATACTTCATGGCTGTTTGACGCAATAATATTAATATTGATGCATTAGATAGTTTTACGAGATTCCAAATGACAAAACTGTGAAGGCCTTCTATTCACGGAGGTAATTATTAATACATGTCATTATTTATTATGTTTGCTAATGTTTTGAATCGATTTTAAGTATTTATAATATATCCTAACAGAAGTCCGACTGTTGAAAAACCTCGTAGATGCTTGCACTTCCTATCCAATAATTTGTATAATAGTGATAATACCCATAAACTTCTACAAATGACAAACCAAGTTAGAAATTACGGCCTAGGGTGCTGGTCCTAAGTTAAAGTATTACTACAGAGCCAGGCCTAGAGGCAGTTTTAGCTGAGGCAGAAGAATATTAGAGTGATATATTGTTTTTGCTTGTTCTTACAAAACCACATTTTTTGTTGAGTTTCAGTCTATAAATTACTATTGAATTTTCCAACGTATTCATTACATACATCTATAGCTTAAAATGGAAAAATTTCAATATCAAAATCAATATTTTATATATATATATATATATATATATATAGAAATGTACTTAGCCTCCGTACTCGCATGCCCGGTTGGTGGACGTATCTTCCACCAACCGTCGATAGTCGCATTACTGTTACTGTACGGTTGGTCGCCCTGACTTTGTTATGAAAAACGAAAAACTTTAATTAGTGTGCTCGTTTTGTTTGTTTACGTACACCTAGCTAGTGTACTATTTTAATATGTCTGTTCTCGTTACACCTGTTTGTTCAACCAGCCCATTGTTGCGCCTCGCCATTGCGAGAATTCATAGGATGCACTTGTAGAGTTATTAGTAAGTTAATGTATTCATTATCATGACAGTTCGCACCCCATGCTCTCTTACATAATTGTATAATAAATATTTTGTCTTCTACTTGTAGGCCTGAAGAAGCCTTAAAATAAATGCGAAACGTTGCTAAATAAACTTTAAACTGTGCCATTAGCTACCTACTATCTTCAGCTTTCTATTTTTTGACTTTAACCCGTTAACCTCTATTCAATTCAAGTAAAGTCGTTACGTCCAGATATTATATATATAATATATTAGTTATTCTATACAATAAGTTTTAGACTGAAATTATTATCGTTATTTTCTGTTTGGTAAACCCCATCTTTAGTTTTTTCGGGAAAGTTCAATTAAAAGTTGTCACATTAATGTCTTATTGGGGTACAAAATTGTTTTTGCATGATGGCAGTATTTGTTTTACTTCCTTTACCAAAAATGATGCATGGCAAACAAAATATAGACATACATATATGGCAACAAATATGAAGTTGCGATGGAATCGCTCTTCATCGGAACCTTGAAAAAAAAAATGCTTTGAAAATCTCCTGCCCAGACGCACATTTTCGGGAATCTACTTGAAAGGATAGCAGATCCCCGAAAATCTGCGTCTTCTCTTGTTCTGGTCCAAGTTCAATTATAACACATCTAATTTTATCCGCAATAGAAGGATCGTTGAAATTATTAGAATTAAATATTTCGTTGTCTTGTTCTGTCGAATTTTCTCGTATTCCAAATTGGAAGAATTTAAGCTTTTTTTTTTTAATTATTTTGCAATTCATAAATTTTTCGCAAATTTTGCGCCCTTTCCCAATGTTACCTCTTTGGCAAGTCCGTAGTTTGCCTTACCCATGTCCCTGCTCTGTATTACAGAATACATAAGTAACAATATGTAATTGGAGGTTTTACTGATTACAATTACAAAATTTGTATAAATTTATTGGCATGGTGAGTAAAATTTCAATATTATTTCGTACAATACAAGAAAATTTCTTCAGTCATAAAGGAGCACATTAATTTGTTTCATTTTTATGAGAAATTGGTCATCATTGCCTTCGTTTCAGTAGGAACAAGTCAAAATTGATTTTGTGGAAAAAGTATCACTATTTTCAATTGAAAAAGTTTTTTTTTTAATTTTTGTATACAAGAAGATAAATATTTATTTTGTTTAGAAAGAGTTGAAATTTATATATAATTTTTTGTTTGGCTTATTGACGACATGTGTTACTTAATTATTATTTTATTTTGGTGTAGAAAGCAGGGTTGAGAATTGATGATAAAAACAATGTCTATCTAGACCATGTGTTATACTAAAAAATGGAAGAAATAAAAAGATTTTAAATATTTGTTCAAAGTGGAAAAACAATCACTATTTTCAATTAAAAAAGTTTTTTTTTTTAATTTTTCTATACAAGAAGAAAAAAAATATTTAGTTTGATTGGAAAGAGTTAAAATTTATATATATAATTTTTTAAGGTTGTAATATTTGGAACTTATGGGTTAAGTAATATTTATTTTTATTTTATTTTATAATTTCTTTCGCCTGACTAGTTTCGGTTATGATAAAATAAAATAAAATAACAATAAATATTACTTATCCAGTATCCAAGTACCAAATATAACAACTTTAAATATATATAACTGGTAATGTATAGATAAAACCATAAACTTAATATAATTTTTTATTTTGCTTATTGACATTTATCACTATTTTATTTTCTTGTAGATGCAACGGGTTGGAATAAATCATGATTTAAAAAGAAAACAATTTTTTTTTTCAAAACAATCAAATAAATCATGATCAAAAATCAATGATTTTTTATATGTCTGATCAGTTTTTGCCAATTTAGATGTGATTTGAATCAATTAATTTACATCACGAATTATATCACATGATTTTTTTTAAATAAATTCTTGAATTTAATCAAGAATTGATGATTAAAACAATGTGTATCTGGACCATGTGATGGACTATGAACGGACGAAATTTTTTTATTTTATATATACGAATTTATAGAAATACTCTACAATTGTTTCGGTCTCTCCACTATTCTTAAAAGTACAAATTATACATATAGTATAAATTGTACTCTCAATTGAATTTCTATACATTCAAAAACTTGGTTAATATCACGAATTTATAGAAATACTCTACAATTAGTAGTAGTACGGATTATTATTATTATTATTGAGAGAACATATTATACTATAAGTACAATTTGTACTCTTGAGAATGGTCGACTGGCCGAAGCAATTCTAGAGTATTTCTATAAATTCGTAAAACTTTAACAAAGTGTATTATTTACCTTTTAAACTATATTCAATTAAGCATGTTGTTTTTAATTTTCCTGTACAAGGAGTTACAATTTACTTATTTTTGTTTAGATTATTATTTTTTTACTTATTCACGACATTACTCGATAACTATTATTACTATTATTTATATAATTTTTTTTTTGTACAAGGAGTTAATAGTATATTATACACTAAGGTTGTTAAACATATACTATTATAGCCGATGTCTGTTGATACATGAACCGAGGACCCATGACCTGAGACATGACCCGTTTATTAACATAACTATTTACACAAAATGAGAGCTCTAATTTCATTTCATATAAAAGCTCGTATAAAAATATGCGAACTACTAAACATAACGAAAAAAAAAGAATTTATTCATTACCTTAAAACAATAAGGCAGATATAATTAATACTAGAGCAAATAGAAAGAAAAATTATGTGTTTTCTGAGTCATTTCATTGTTTCAAAAAAACATTTTGTTGCCCTGTGTTATCAATGGCGTTGCAGAACAATGTAAAACTACATATTTTTGTACATTTATATTATTTTTGGAACAATATACCTGCCTACCCTTACAGCAGTACGACAATTTTGTCATATACTCTGATTTTTCTAAACTGGCGTTCACGTCATCAAAATAATAATCATAATATTGATGGCACAATTTTACAAGGTTGCCAGCTGTCCAGGGTATTTAAAAATGGCTGCAATCAGCTGTTGCGCCCGTGCAATCTTGTGCGACAATGCGCGGTTCGTATCAAATTCGTCGACTTCTCTGCCGTTTTTCGTACAGATATCAATCTTGTGGTTATGGATTCACATCTACAATGGCAAAATATGCATTGTAATAATTGATCAAATGTAACAAGTTAAACGTCAAAGAAGTTTGGTTATACACACATGTATGAGCACGTGTTAGTGAAAAAGATTTGGCATCGTCGCCGAAAGAATATCAAGGCCGCCAACATAACATGATTTATTACATGATTATTACAAATGATCCTCAGATTAATTTCGATTCTTAAACTATTGTCATGCATATTCTCGAAAACAATTACGTTGGTATGAAAAAACCTTATCACACAGCTGTTTGATGACGTGAACGCCAGTTTAGAAAAAAAACAGAGTATACCTCTCACTCGTGATTGGTGAAGTGAGTTTTTACAATCAACATTTGTTATCCAGAGAATACATTGATTTTAATTCTTTAACAAAATATTTTCAATATTACTTGCAGATAATAGTATATTTTGCAACTGTATAAGAGATGAAAACACTGTTTGTTTTCGAAAGTGGAAAGTCGTTCACAAACCGCGCCAGCGGCGAGTGGGGCAAGTGCACGAACGAATAAAACGTATTTCATCTCGAGCAGGAAATGCTATTATTTCTACGATATTGCAGTTTATAAAATATTAGATATTAGAGAACTTTCAAGTTCAAAGCTTTCAAGTTCACTCTTCTTCTTTAGATGGCATCTCCTTTCAGGAGGTTTGCAATCATAATTGCTTTCTTCACCTTAGAGGCGGCAGCTCGGAATATCTCTTGGGATGTGGTATCATACCATTCTCTCAGGTTACGCAGCCATGAGCATCCGCGTTTACCGATGTTCCTCTTGCCCATTACTTTCCCTTGCATTATCAGTTAAAGCAGTTCATACTTTTTTCCTCTGGATATATGGCCTAGATATTGTAGCTTCCTTCTTTTTATTGTGTGTATGAGTTCACGTTGTTTGTTCATGCGTTCCATTACTCTGATGTTCGTCACTTTGTCCGTCCATGATACTTTTAGCATTCATCTATAACCCCACATCTCAAAGGCTTCTAGTTTTTTTTTAATTTCTGCCTGCTTTAAAGTTAATGCTTCCATTCCATATAGTAGAATGGAGAACACGTAGCCTCTTAGTATTCTTGTACGCAGATCAAGTTTTAGTTGTCTATCACAAGAAAGACACGCATTTTAAGAAATGTGCTTCTGGCAATTTCAATTCTGGTTTAAATTTCTAGTGTTTCGTCTATGGTATTGGTTATCCATGTACCAAGGTATTTATATTTAGTTGCCTTTTCTATGTACGTGTTGTCGATGTATAAGTCTTGATATTGTATTCTGCCTTTTGTTATGACCATGTACTTCGTCTTTTTCAGATTCATCTTGAGACCGTGCTGTAGACCGACATCATTTAACTTGTTTGTTAAACTCTGAAGGTCTGCAAGATTCTCTGCTATAACAACAGTGTCATCGGCATACCTTAAGTTGTTGACAGTCTGTCCATTTATTGTGATTCCAGTGTGTCCTACACTTAGGGCCTCTCTGAATATCTCTTCGAAGAATAGATTAAATAGAATTGAGGACAGTATACAACTTTGTCGTACCCCTCTTAGTATCCGTATTTCGTCAGATTTGTCGTTGTCTACTTTTATCGTGGCTGTTTGGTTCCAGTAAAGCGATTCAATAATCTGAATGTCTCGAGTGTCGATCTTTCGTTGTTTCAGTATATTTATTAGAATCTTAATCTTAAGGACGTACTTAATCAGAGATGAAATAAAGAAATACATATAAGCTTCATAGATATACTCTGATTTTTCTAAACTGGCGTGCACGTCATCAAAATAATAATCATAATAATGATGGCACAATTTTACAAGGTTGCCAGCTGTCCTGGGTATTTAAATTGGCCGCAATCAGCTGTTGCGCCCGTGCAATCTTGTGCGACAGTACGCGGTTCGTATCAAATTCGTCGACTTCTCTGCCGTTTTTCGTACAGATATCAATCTTGTGGTTACGGTTTTACATCTACAATGGCAAAATATGCATTGTAATAATCGATCAAATGTAACAAGTTAAACGTCAAAGAAGTTTGGTTATACACACATGTATGAGCATGTGTTAGTGAAAAAGATGTGGCATCGTCGCCGAAAAAATATCACGGATGCCAACATAACATGATTTATTACATGATTGGCAGGCGAAAATTGTGTCCGCGGTTAATACACCGATTACCTATTTATAACCACCGGTGATCAGTGTTATGTAACAAATGATCCTCAGATTAATTTTGATTCTTAAACTATTGTTATGCATATTCTCGAAAACAATCATATTGGTACGAAAAAACCTCCTCGCACAGCTGTTTGATGACGTGAACGCCAGTTTAGCAAAATTAGAGTATACTCGTATTCTTTCCACCTTATTAGTTTTGTGCTGGTTCTATTATGATCTTCCCTTTTTATTTTTTATAATGGTGGTTTGTCTTTTTCGCGATGTTTCTGTTAAATCTTTGATTTCTTTATGTAGATTTCTGTTATCGTATTTTGATTGTAGTTCTTCTATGTATTCACATTTTGTAGTTAGCCATTTTTCTTTTTCTTCCCGGATTTCCCTTGTTATATTTCTTTGCAGCTCTTTATATATTTTTTTGGGATTGTTTTGTTTATCCTTCCTTCTTCCACAAGGAGGAGGATTTCTTGTTTCATCCATTTTTGTTTAGGTTTTGTCTAGTCTGGTGTCAATTGAGCTTTACTTCCTTTTATTAGTGCTGTTTTAACTTATCCCATTTCTATCTATATCTGGGATTGTAGTTTTTTGTCGTATTTCATTAATATTTTATTAATCTCTTTTTGTACTTGTTCTTTTATGTCTTTACCGTTTTTCTGTTGCTATCTTGTCATTCTTTATTTTAGATTTTAGTTGTTTTAATTTGATGTGAACTCGGGCGACTACAGGGTTGTGGTCTGAACCGATGTCTGCCCCTGGGTAAGTTTTAACTGCTGTTACACTATTTCTGAATTTCTTTTTTATGAGTATATAATCAATTTGGTATTTCGCTACCTTTTCTTCATTATGTTTGGAGATTTCCATGTATATAGTCTTCGTTTATGAAGTTTGTAATAGGTATTAGTTATTACTAGATTCTCTGATTAGGCAGAATGCTGTTAATCTATCGCCTCTTTCATTTCTCTATCCAAGTCCATATCTACCCACAATATCGTCTGCTGCTCGTTCGCCAACCTTCGCATTAAAATCTCCCATGACGATAGTTACATCTCGTTCGTTGGTGCTTTCGAGCACCGTGTATAGTTCTGCATAAAACTGTTCGATTTCGTCATCATATTTATCTGCTGTTGGTGCATAAATCTGTATGATATTGATGTTTCTATTATGCGAAGGTCTGTATCATCATAACTCTGTCTGAGTAGGGGACAAAGCTGGTCACTGATTTATGTATATTTTTATCCACCATACCTCCGTATTTATTAGATTTATCGGTACTTCCTGAGAAATACATAACATAATCGTCTGTGCTGTGGATTCCAGTTCCTGGCCGTTTTAAGTCACTTATTCCGAGTATATTCAGTTTCAGTGTTTGCATCTCTGCTGTTACATTATCAATTTTGCATGCTTTAAAGAGGCTTCTCACATTCTATGTACGTATTTTCATGGTTTTTTTCAAAACTGCCCCCCACCCCCCGGAGATCCGATTGGACGACTTTTTACTCCGGTATATTTCTTAATCTTGATATTGACCCTAATGATGATTTTACTAGGGATATCCAAAGGGATCTTTACTGCAGTGGCTTCCCGTTCCCTTCTGCATCTTCATGCCATTGATTATTTCTTGATTCATCCGCCTTTAGGGAAGATTAATCGTTCCAAGGACTAGAGGGTGCCCTTGCTCTTGTCAGCTCGTCCACCCGGAGCTGTTGGCCAATATGAGGAGTCTGCTTATCCCGGCAGACATTCGGTCGACAGAGCCTCGTTAGTTCCTTAGCAGGATGTACTACGTGCAAGTGACGTTGTCATTTTGGTTGGCTTTTAGTGCTATCACCCCTTACACCCCCAAGTGTGTCAAGTTCATTGTCATAATGCAAATTATTGAAATTAATGTTTGTAAAGTCGTTTCCATAGAAATGAATGCATGCTTCCATATAATTTAACATGTTTATTTTCAGTAATAATATAACAAGAGAGTGAGAATAAATTGAAAATAATTTGACAGATTGTCGAAAACTTGTTGCCATGCAATAGTCACGAGAGCCCGAAGGGCTCGAGTGACTATTGCCAAATGGCAACAAGTTTGAGACATAATCTGTCAAATTATTTTCTAATTTATCGAACTCTCGAGTTATATTTGATTAGATTATTTTTTGACGTTTTTTGCTTTCTAGTATTTCTTTATCAATTTCAGTATGCGAAACGCAGCTAAAGCGACTTTTATTCATTTTGTATGACACTTTAATATGATTGATAAATTAATAATTTGACAAATATTTTGATTGACAAGAGTGAACCTAGCTACCGAGATTATTCCCACTATAATAATCTCTAGAGAATATTCCCAGTATAATAATGACGGGATTGGTCCAGAAGTATCAATATGACAAAAATCGAAATATATCATTGGTTTTGAGAAACGTCAAAAAATAATCATCTGTAGATGTGAAAATATTTTCACATCTAGAGTAAAAAAGTATCACTTTCATGTACTCAGTAAGGCGTGGAAAAATTACTAGTTACACATATATGAGTAGAAAAAAAAATAGTGCAATAGTAAACGCCCGCGTCCGTTTGTTTATTTTTCATAACATTTTTAAATATAGACAAAATAATCTGTTACTTTTCTATGGTCGATTTAGTAGTACCTATTTATACAATCTTTTTTATCTATTGTACTATCGACCTAATTACTCTTTCTGCGTTTGGTTATATTAATCAAGAATATTACTTATATTTTAAGTTAAATGTGTATTAGTAGCGCCTCCTCTCTGGAGACTATGTCGAATATGCTGGTCCAAGCAGGAATCTGTTCCGGATGGAGGTGCCAACCGTTCCACACATTCAAATAATATCGCGCCCAAATCCCACTCGTGCGTTCTAAAATTAGTGCGGACTGGGACGGCTTCGGTATCCAGTGGTCGCAGTGCGTGATGGGGAACGCGCCTGGCAAACCCCACAGTCGTCCCAAGAACAAGAAGTACCTCCAATTAAAGGGAACAGGTAGGTGATCCGCTCAACAAATCGAAACACGAGGTGTCCACTGGTGATGGCGTTCGATAAGTGAACAATCGGGCCGTGCGGGACCACCGTCTATAACCAGTATATGTTATTTCTGTATCCGGATGCATGTGTGGTATATGTGATATGTGTGTGTGTGTGTATTTTTGTAAGAGCGGAGAGCGTAAAGACTCTGTTTTTAATTAGGGGAGTAGCGCATCCCATAAGACACGGCTTAATTTAGAAGCTGGCATTGAATTGTTATCGGATGCCTTTGCTGGCGTGTAACCACCTAACTTTATTTCTGATCGATGCACTTTCCTGCTTTCAGAGAGGCCGGATCCGCCGGGGAAGCCCTATCTCGCCTCGGAACTTGAGGCTACCCCAGACGTACTCACCATCAGATGGGACCCACCAATAAAGAATGGCGGTACACCCCTGACAGGATTTCTTGTGGAACACCGGAGGACTGGCTCGCCGCACTGGGTCAGGGCCACGCCTCTGATGGTCCACGTGACGGAGCTAACACTCAGCGGATTAGAACCAGGTTGGAGGTACCAGTTCCGTGTCTTCGCCGAGAACCTTGTAGGTCTATCAGAACCCAGTGAACTCTCGGAGCCGCTCACAGTTACCCTCCAAAGGAACGCTGTCACATCCCCAAAATTTACACAGGAACTTAAAGATACTGTGGCATTGGAGAACGAGAAGGTCGAGTTTGTAGTGCACTACATAGGACAACCAGCTCCTAAGCTGTGTTGGTTCAAGGACGGTTTCGAGATCTTCAGCAGTCGCCGCACGCGCATCCTCACTGAAAACGATAGAAGCATTCTAACCATCCACCAAAGCGCAATTTGCGATCAAGGAGAGATTAAATGCGCTGCCACCAATAAAGCAGGACATGTTTCAACTAAAGCTCGTCTAACTCTAGAAGCACCACCGAGCATACGCCTCCCCAGGCAATATGAAGAAGGACTACTCTTCGAGATAGGTGAGGTAATTAAGTTAAAAGTATCAGTAGCCGGTCTCCCACCTCCTTTAATCTTCTGGACTCACAATGGTGAGTCAATTAATGAAAACGAACGCTACGAAATCGAAAACGACGAGAAGACTTCTACCCTTCGTATATCCGAAGGTTTGCGCACCGATAGGGGAGAGTACCAAATAAAAGCCGTTAATAAACTAGGCTCAGACATAACTTCATTCCTAGTCACAGTTACTGACAAACCATCACCCCCAGGAAGAGCTAAGGTTGTAATGACTTTGGGCCGTTCCGTAACCCTCTCCTGGAATACCCCTGATGACGACGGTGGTTGTAAAATAGGAAATTACATTGTTGAGTACTACAGGCTAGGCTGGAACGTGTGGCTTAAAGCAGCAACCAGCAGACAATTATCAACAATACTGGGTGACCTTATAGAAGGCAGTGAATATAAATTTCGAATAAAAGCGGAAAGCCCGTTTGGCGTCAGCGAACCCAGCGAAGAATCCGATCTAATCTTCATACCAGACGCAAAGAGAGGGATAGTCGAACCAGTAGGTGGTCGTCGTAGTCCTACAAGAGACACACAGGACCACGGCGCTCCTATTGCTGCCAAACGCAGAAAACCACGTTCACATTCATCATCCCGGGGACTTGAAGACGAAGAATCAGCCCCTGGATCACCAATGCGACCCGACCGCTCCAAAATCAAAAGCCCGCCTAAAACCCCTGAGCGAGTTTCGCCACGTGCTGAACGCAAAGAATTCAATACCATCTCCATCAACAAAGCAATTTTCGATCGAGCACAAACATCAGATATCACCTACGGCAGTCCAGAAATTAAGATTAAAAAAACTGCACCTCTACCTAAAGAAATAGCCGAGGTGAAACCAACACCTCAGAAACCCAACCAGCCCTTACAGGACTCCATCAAAAATACTATTCATTTAATCGACAAGCAGAAGCAGCTGACTGCTCCTGTAAAATCTAAATCTCCGAGTCCTGTGAAGCCCGTAACACCTTTGAGGCAGAGGTCTCCTAGTCCAGTAACGTACAACTCTCCAAGTCCTAGACTTGTTACGGAGAAGACGGATTTGAGAATTGAAAACGCCAAATCGCCGGAGATGTCTAGGGACAACAGTGTCAATCTTGGTGGAAGTACGGAATTCATGATGGTTTTGTATCCAGGTGAAAATACCAGAGGTATGTTATTTGTATGTTTTAAATTTGATTTCAAGTGTCGAATGTTACAATCATACATCGTATAAGGATTCATTTGTGAATTCTTATATATATAAACAATCTTTATTAGGCTATCGACCCCATAGGGTCTTTCCGCCTCGTGAATTCTTATTTTGAAGGAAATTGAATAAATTTAAAATTCGGTCACGATCGAAATCTAATAAATAGTATTTTTTAAATATGGATGGGTTATCTGCCTAATAAACGTACTCACAGGATTATTATTACAGGTTGCCGAGTATTCTCGAAGTTTGTAATAGTTTCGGTGTTTTTCTTTTAAATACATCAAATGCTGAAATTGAATAATATTAACGGCGAAAATCTCAATAATCACATCTGATTTGATTGATTGATTGATTTGAAATGTGATTGCTTTCAGTTAGAATTTGGTTTTTTAGGAGGTTCCACGTTGGTATGTTAAACTGTTAGAAGACTGAGACTAGTCCGCTTTATTTTGCGATGACTAGTCCCAGGACATAACTTTCAGATTAGATTCAGGTCAAGTTCTTCGTTTTGTAATATTTATATACATTGACCATCAAAAAGTCTGCCTCATAGGAAACTCTCTTATTATTGATTTTTCAATAAACTTTTTTACGGGATTCATTTGTGCATACCGAAAAACATTATAACCCCTATCAGATATACCGAATGATTTTTACTGATCTAGAAAATCTCGTCTTTCAAAATGATGAAAATCGAAATAGTGCTAATTTTTGGAAATCAGGGTTGGGTTTCTTTAGAGGTTCTACGTGGGTATGTTAAATTGTTAAAATACTGAGACTAGTTCGGTTTATTTTGCGATGACTAGTCTCAGGACATGACTTTCAGATCAGATTCAGGTTAAGTTCTTCGTTTTGTAATATTTATTGACCGCGAAAAACCTGCCTCATATGGGAAACTCTTTTATTATTGATTTTTCAATAAACTTTTTTACGGCATTCATTTGTGCATACCGAAAAAATATATAACCCCTATCAGATATACCGAATGATATTTCTTCTTATCTAGAAAATCTCGTTTTTCAAAATGATGAAAATGGAAATAGTGCAAATTTTCGGAAATCACGCAAGATATCGATGAGATATTTTTATTGCGTGTTAGTTTTAGATTATTGAATGGTTTAAAGGTCCACTCCTGATCACGAGAAAGATTTTGTGAACCTTATAGACCACAACCCTCTTAAGATAATATTTTTTTATTTTTTTTGACTAAATCTAGATTTTAGAGGTGCCTAGTTCAAAAATATTATTAAAATTTCCTACACATATTTCTTAGCAAACAAATTATTATTTTATAGACGTTTATTTTGTGTTCTCATTTAATTCAGGTTTAAGCAGAATTATTAATAAATAAGACTTATTTGTTATACCAAATAAGTGTAAATATTATATTATATCAAAATGGCTTAGCGTGATGTTAAGATAACGTAAAATATAAATATAGTCGCCCCCAGAAGAGCTGACAATGACTTATGTTTTTTCGAATATAGAATCGCGTTTTCTATGCTCGCTGCATGCTTGAGGTAAATGTAATAGAGTGAAATGAAATAAGAAACGTATATCGTATGCCCGCAATATGGAGCGATTAGTCTGTCAGCTCTCCTCAGGACACCTATAGTAGATTTATTTTTGAGCAAAGTTAATAACTAATAATTCTTGAAATAAAAATATAGAAGTCACGTGCTGCCTAGATCAGATTGTTTTATACTTTTAGAAAGAGTTTAATTCATTAGATTTTTTTTTAGACAAATGGTTGAATGTGAAATTATTATTTTTTTTTAGTAGATATGGGCAGTGCATCAGAATTCGGCTTCGGTTTAGACAACAGCGTAGCCCCACCTTTATCACTATCAGCGCCAGAATTAGGCGTGGAACCTCCACCGATCTTCGAAGCACTGCGCCTCTCGGCGAGTTCTACGGAGCTTCTACACGAACGCGCCATGGTGAGGTTCTACCAGGAGGCTCTAGCTGAAGAAGAAGCCTTCAGGAGGCGGGTAGAGCAGCAAGATGACAGGCGCTCTAGCCTGATACCGAAGATCCAAATCAACAGCAGAGATGAACAATTCGTCGGCTTGGAGAGGAAGCATTCGCTCAGAAGAAGACTGTCAGCAGGAGGAAGCATCCCCCAGCAGGTGCTATTGGCGCAGAAAAGGCAAAGTCTACGCGCTTCCAACGAATTTAGTGATATCTTTGACGTTAAGTTGGCCAAACACCAGCTTACAGTTGAGGAGAAGCGGGAGCTGATGCAGAGCAGACAACGATCGCATTCCGAGGAACGAGAGGAAGAAGAGTTCCAAAGAGTGCGACAGCGTATGGCTGACCGCAAGGTAGACACTAAACCGAAGAAGGAGATAAGTGTGGTGCAAGAGGAAGTTTGGGAGCTGGATGAAAATTATGTGGAAAGTTTGTCAGAAGAAGAGGAATCGTCTGAAGACGAAAGATTTTCAGAGATGCGTCCTGTCAAAGAGCCGGATCCTGAAGAAGAGGACGCTACGTACCACCCTCGTATAATGCTTCCTACGACTGAATCTAAATCGAAGTACGAAGAGCCGTTTGAAATTCTTACTAGACCAGCGAAGCTACCAGATGCAAACTTTGTTCCCAAACCTATTCTCAAAAAGAAGGAAAACGGTAACGGGACTAAATCACCTGAATCATCGTCATCGCCTGAAATTAAAACTAATGTGGCACCACAATTACCCACTAACCGTGGAAAGGTTGATTCACATGTATTACCAGAAGAAACTAAACATGACACAAGCGCTGTAGCAAGTGTTGCTGCCTTCACCGCTGCTGGGATTGTTATACCACAACACATGATACAACAGAAAGAAGCTGAAGAAGCTAAAGTAGTCATCGAGCATTATGGTGATATAGTTAACACATATAGACAGAGGAGTGTGCGGAATTTGGACAACAACCCAATCAGAGAAGCCTTACGAAAAGCTGCGGCTCTACAAGCAGCACTTCATCAAAGCGACGAGGAACAAGAAGAACTACCTCATCCTACAATCTCTTCAGCTAATAATAGCAAAGCGTTCGATGAGAGATTCAAACAACTGGACAGAAAATTGGAGACAACAGCTTCACAGATGCCACCACGTAGTTCTACGCCTATATTCAAACAGGCGAAGATAGAGAACACAAATGGGGATATATTTTCAAAACGTCAAGCACAAAAACCAGAGCAAGTTGAAGAATCATTGGAGGACGACCGAGGTAGAGAAATTAATAGATTTGGAGCTGCAAAACGTGAAATCATACAACAATCAACGCAACCCTTAAATGAGAATAGAAGAATACGAAAATCATCACCATCACCTGTTGAAGCCCGGAGGATACGAAAATCATCACCATCCCCTGCTGGAGGTAGAAGAGTTCGAAAATCTTCACCATCGCCTAAGGAAGCCATACGTGTGAGAAAGTCATCACCGTCACCTATACCTCAATCGCGTTCAGAGTCATCGGCGCGTGGTGCAAAGAAAACGCCGCAATCGCGTTCTGGCTCATCGGCTAGGAATCAATCACGTTCTAACTCCACTACTAGACCATCATCACGTTCAACATCAAAAACGAGACCAATGCAAGACAGACGGACGCCATCACCACATCTTCTGAAAAGACCTCCGAAAATGTGCGAGATTATGACCCAAACCTCAACTTGCATAGACCCCTTTACCATTAGTACTCAAACAAGTTCGTACGAGGAACACCTGAAAGTAAAGGCACAGATTACTGTGCGCACAACAATGGACTATATCACTGACTTAGCTATGTTTGCCATTTCTTCGTGGCTATTTCTCTTCAGCAATGAACTCTTCGCCGTACCATTTCTACTGATCGCTGTATACAGACAGCTTAAAGATGAGCTTAAAAGGTGGATTCCACAATGGATGAAGAGAAGATGGAATAAAGGGAGGAAGGAGTGAACATTGCTAAAAAAATTGAGGTTATAAATTATAATCACGATCGGATCAATATTATAATATTATAATATTATCAGTATCCGCTGTGGAAAGATGAGGCGTCATTTTAAGAATTTTACATTGTTAATTTTTGACTTAACATCTATCGTTGTATATATTATACTACTTAAATAAATTACTATATTGGCTTTCTCATTGTTTTGCAGTTACAGATTGTTAATTTCTAAATGTGACTAATTTTGTTAATTTGTGTATTACATACTTTTTGGCAACGAACTGATTTTTGCATATAATAACCTACCGAGAACACGTAAGGAAAAATTATGTTGTATGTTTAAAGGTTCGTCAATATAATAAATACATTTGTTTGATTGTCAACTATTTTTTTAAGAGTTTATTTTGCTCTTTTTTCAAATATAACGTCTTCTTTATATAAAAATGTACTTCTAACCTTGTTTTTTTATCGTAAAATTCCCTTACATAATTAGAAAACTATAAATTATATGTGTATCATATAAATATATTAATTTGTACTTAAAATCAAATTTGTAATTTTTGTCAGGTTGCATCAAAATCGCATTAACTCGGGCGTACTGAAACAACTCAGATGAGCGAAGAGTCATTGTCAGCTCTCAAAATACACGTATTTATGGCAGAGTTACATTTTTGATCTGTTGCATTAACATTTAGCAAGGTCGAGTTATAAAACCTAACCTACGTGTTATATGTGCCTAAGTCGAGTAACTATAACGCGTGTTTTATAATATATTTCAGATCTAGCAATGCCGATTGAGGTTAGCTCTGAGTTAAACGTATAACCTAGAGTTAATATTTAACTCGAGTTGATGCAGCGGGCATAAGAAAACATACGAAGTTATTATATAGAATTTTTCCAATTCGAATGCGAATAATGATAATAATAAATTAATAATAATGATTAAAATGTTCATTATGTATATTGAGTCTCATCGTTAAAACTACACTTTAATCGAATGGGTGAATAAAATGTTTACATTTTCACTTTATTCACTATAACCATTGACAACGCGAATAACGTAAAAACATAGGTAAATTAGAACTATCCTTGAAATTTTCGTTGTCACCTGACAATGAGACTTCACGCATATTCTTCCATTCTGATAACGAATTGGAAAAAATCTTGTATGAGTCACGCGAATAAAGCAATTTTATTCACTATTACCAATTACCTATTAATAGCTATTAGACGAATAGTAAAATCAAAATGAATTTATCTTGAGAAGCATTTACTGGTACACTAGTTAGAATTAAGTCTTCTAATAACATCAGTCTTATAAAGTACTGGAGAACTAGAGTAATGCCTTCTGGTATCTAGTTTGATAAAAGGAAAGACCCTATCAGCATATCCACGTGGTAAGTAACCCCAGAATGGTGGCTGACGCAGAGGGGGAACGAGTTTTTGCCGGGATAAACAACTTCGTCCTCGGATGAAGCAAGGCACTCTCTTGTCCTGTGGGTGAGAAACCACCCCCGAAGGCGCGGACGAATCACCAACGGGTAGACCAACGGCATGGGGATGCTGAATTTTGCACACATTGATTGAAGTGCTCCACTGCTTCCGTATTGTCAATTTCATTTTTTAACGGCAAGTTAATGTTTATGATAGCAGCCATTAGCCCCTTAAACAGCACCCAGTTAGATTTTCGGTCGTGCAGTCTACATGCTTTTACCCTTTTTGTGATTTGTTTGTTTAACATAATTAGGACTGGGGAGTGGTCAGATGACAAAGCATAAATTGGGGTACATGTTACATAAATGGGTGGTATTCCTTTACTGACACAGAAGTCAAGATGATCGGGTTTTTCCTAGGATCCGAGGGCCAGTAAGTTGGTTTTCCAGTTGAGATTATGTTTAAATTAAATTTTTCTGCCGCCGCACAGTGGGGAAAATATTTTTAAAAAAACGCGATAAACTATTAAATGTATCTCAATTAGCTTGAAAATTGGTATACATATGCTTTTGGGGTCGCTAAGTACTAAATTATAAAAATCCAAAGGGCGGATTAAATATGGCGTGTGAGGTTATTAACATTTACCTAAATATAGATGAAAATTGGAATACCGATGTTTTTGGGGTCGCTAATTTCGAATGTGATATCTAAATTGTAAAAATAAAAATGCTGGAATTAATATGGCGGGTGATTTGAATTGCAATAAAATGTTATATACATGTATGTACATTTTTAACGAAACGGACTTTTACAAAACGTGTAAAGGCAGTTATGAAAATATGTTATTAAATAATTATTAATACAATATATTACAAAATGAATACAATACTTAATCCGATTCACTACTGTTATCAATATCACCCAATGATTCGTTGGTTGAATTATCCTGCTGCGATAGAATGTGCGGACAGCGTAAAATATGTACAGCTTCAGAGGATAATTTATGTAATTGTTTTGTTGGTAATTTTCTTACACTGCTTATGAGTACGTCTGGTGATATCAGAAGCCAATTCAATACATCTGTCAGGTTTTGTTTCCTTGAGCACTTCCTTGAAAATTTCTTGAGATATTCCTTTATATCTTTATTTCTTGATTCTTGCGCCTTCTCAGATAGTTGCCCGATTGGTATAGGTGCATGAGCAATAATCATCTTTGACCCTTGTATTAATATTTTGTGTACTGTGGTCGACATGCAGTACCATGGATACAAATCGACCAACTTTTTCGCGGTGTCCACTGCATATTCATCAAACTTGCCAACATCAATGTCGTGTCCACTTGCAAGAGTTTGCAAAATTACATGTAATCTTTTTATAATATGTTCATCCTATCCTGTAATATCAGATACCGTTGTGGACTCTTTGAAAAATATCCTTGACGTATTTCCGTGAGTGGAGCTCCCGTAACTTTGTTTAGGACAGTCGACAATAAGTCCCAGTTTCTCTCGTAATTCTTTCTGAATGCACGCCTTTCGTTGAGCTACAATCTTCTTTTCATCGGGTAAACTAACTTGCCACTTTTTAACACTTAACTTGTACGCCAAATGAAGCAAACATGCGAATCCACGCATATAGAGTTGAGAGTCCAAATCGTAGGTCACTTTTAATTGTAAAACTTTATCAATGTTGTTAAAGTCTTTGGACGTAGCTTCGCATAAATAACATCGTAGTGTTGATTTGGTTGATGACACCGAATTGCAAACTTTCCCATCTATCGTGGTAAATAGCATGGTATATTTCACTCTGACCTCTGTGTCATTTATAACAGTGGTCAAAGGCTGAAGGGCAGCAATTTCATCTTCGATATTTTTTACAAGATTTACTGTTGGTTCAACTGTTTCTCGGCAAAACTCAATTTTAATCCGTCGGCAAAATCGCGGTGATGAAGGCCTTGGATTTTTCCATAAAACTATTTTGTCGTCGGTCTTTCTTCATTGGTTTTCCGGTAAGGTTGATGTAACTTCCGTCTGAAGTAATAAGATTCGGCTACACGTGTGATCCAGTAATCTTTGCACATTAACTTTTGCACAAGTTTCCGAAATGGAAATAGCTGATCGAGGTGGGTAACAGCGTTTTTTCTTCTCGTACTGCTTCATATGTCGGGTACGCTTTGCAGTTATGAGCCTGTCCACTAGATCTCACGACATTATATTGCCGTCTTGTCAATTTTGCTTCCACTATAACTGAAAGTGCTTCGCTTAGTGACATCGTAGTTTCGCTATTTTTTTAATATACTTCGAAATATTTAGAAGCTCTCGTAGGACCCGTTGTTATGGCTTTCATAACTCTAGCTGCATTGCATTATCCAGACGATCTGAAGCTCATTTGGGCTGCATATGTTAATTCCGAAAGGCTCGTTGTTTCTTGAAGAACCGATGTCTTTTTTCTCTTCGAAGTTTCACTGCACTCGTTGCAAAGGTCGGCCTTTTCTTTTTATTTCAGTATTAGCAGTTATCGGTATAGATATTGTACTACTGAGCCACTTTTGGTGCTTTTGTTGAACGAATTCCACATTTATCGAACAATAAATCCAGTATTTATGCAGCTTTGAAAATAGCAGCGATAAATTCTTTCTTGCGTTTGAACGAATGGTAACCGATTTCTTCATCCTTTCTGAAATTTTAGTTTCCAGATATTCGACTCTGCATTGAAAATCATTGCTTACACAATCTCTAAGCATCTTGAACATTTCCAGCCTCGTTACCGTTGCTACTTCATCTCAGGAACCTTTAAATAAATTTACATTGAGTAATTTAGTTAAATTTGCCCGGGTAATTACAATTATGCTTTAATAGTTATTTAAGCATTAAGAGAGGTAAGTATTGTTTACCTGTCGAGGTCGAGTTTGCGCCCGACCGACAGCGAGGGCCAGCAATAAAGACCGAGACTGGTCAAAACTTACCTCTCGAATTGCTTATAACAGTTTTTCCACTCCTGAAGTTGGTTTAATTGTTTGTGTTTGATTAATTTATATTCGCAATTTGAACAACATGTCAGTACGGCTTTAGTTGCTAAGACTATTTTTCAAACAAAGTGTGAATGTCAGAAATTGCATTCGTTCAGTTGTAAAATGAATTGCAATGAAAATAAACGAGGCCGCAGATGCTGCCTGTTCCTTCCTACTGCCGGAGAAGTCGAAGGGGTGTTATCAAAATGCTTATAAGTGTTTTAAAGACTGGTGCCAGAGAAAGAACGCTATTCAAATTATTTTACTTACTTCCCTGAGGGAAGTAAGTGATTACTAACTTCCCGTTGCTCATGGTAACCAAAGCTTTATCGGTAAGTGGGGCTTACTTCCACCAAATCAATGTTACAACATTGTACTTACCATGCAGGGAGTGGAAAAATGATATTTATTTGATTTGATTAAAATACGCATTTTAAGTCATAATTATAAAAGCAAGTTTCATTTTATATACTAAACTGTGTTGCTAGTATCATACGAGCTCATAGCACATTCTCCGGCGACCGTAAATGAACGGTATATTATCGGATCTGTCTTTAAAACACTTTTGATAACACCCCTTCGAATTCTCTGGCAGTAGGAAGGAACAGGCAGCATCTGCAACTTCTTCAATTGCCATTTCTTGTTAATTTTCATTGGAATTCATTTTACAACTGAACGAATGCAATTTCTGACATTCACACTTTGTTTGAAAAATAGTCTTAGCAACCAAAGCCATACTGACATTTTGTTCATGTAGCGAAAATAAATTAATCAAACACAAACAATTAAACCAACTTCAGGAGTGGAAAAACAGTTATAAGCAATTTGAGAGGTAAGTTTTAACCAGTCTCGGTCTTTATTGCTAGCCCTCGCTGTCGCTCGGGCGCAAACTCGACCTCGACTGGTAAAAGATACTTACCTCTCTTAATGCTTAAATAACTATTAAGTTCCTTCCTACTGCCGGAGAAGTGTTATCAAAAGTGTTTTAAAGACTGGTGCCAGAGAAAGAACGCTAATGAACTTATTTTACTTACTTCCCTGAGGGAAGTAAGTGATTACTTACTTCCCGTTGCTCATAGTAACCAAAGCTTTATCGGTAAGTGGGACTTACTTCCACTAAATCAATGTTATAACAGTGTACTTACCATGTAGGGAGTGGAAAATAGTATATTGTTTTATTAGGAGTAGAAGTGACACTTTTTGTGGCGAGTCTGTAGGTATTGGCTGCCGAGCGGAGCGAGGCAGGCAACTACAGACGAGCCACAAAAAGTTACTTCTACTCCGAATAAAACATGTAATTTTTTCTTCAAACGTCGAAAATAGTTAAAAAGATAATGGAATTAATATTTTTAATTGTCCGAATACGTTAGTTTTAATTCCCAAAGAAGCATGCTATGCAGAGCGTTGCTATGGTTTTGTTTAATTCATTATTTGACATTAAAGTGTATAAAATGGACGAAGACATGTTTCAATGTACACCGCCAGATATTTTAGAATCGGCAAGGGCTGCAACAGAGAAATTATTGCCCACTAAGTCCAGTACCATCTATGAAGTGGCCTACAAAAAATTTATTAAGTGGTGCGCCGAGAAAAATGTAAGCAATTATAGTGAAAATGTTTTACTCGCATATTTTTCGGAAATGGCTAAGAAGAAAGTAAAAAGTTCCACTATGTGGTCTCAGTATTCCATGGTAAAATCGTTATTAAATATTAGAAATGGTGTAGATATTACCAAATATTTAAAACTACGTGCATATTTAAAAAAACAAAATGAGGGTTATACACCCAAAAAGGCAAGAGTGCTGACAAAGGAACAGTTCGACAAGTTCTTATCCGATGCTCCTAACGAGAAATACTTGGCGACAAAGGTGAGTTCTTAGAATAATAAACAAATACAAAATTAAACCCTAAATCGTATTTTCAGATTATTTTGATATTTGGCATATCAGGGGCATGCCGTTGCGATGAACTCGTAAAAATGAACACGACAGATATTCAAGACTTGGGATCTTTGCTACACGTAAAAATACCAGATAGTAAGACATCAAAAGTAGAAAATATCTGTGGTAGCAGCAAAATGGTTGGCGACAGCGGTGCTGTAAGTGCTGCTGTTGCTGCCAGCGCAATCAGTTTTCAAGGGGCTAAAATATCAAATTGTACCTTTAATTTACATTTTAGCAATAAATAAATTTGTGTTTTGTTTGAATTTTTTGTTTTGTTCATCATGTATGCGCACCATATGTATGTGCAATATTAAACCCGCCCTCGTAGGGCGTTCTTATTACAAATTATCCAATCATGTTGTCAAATTTACTTTTACTGCCTAGTCAGTAAAAGTGAAACTTTTACTGACTAGGAGACGAAGTAAAACTTTAAGATTGTGAATCGAGTCACTAAAGGTGTCACTTTTATGACGTTTGAAGAAAAATGATATTTATTTGATTTGATTAAAATACGCATTTTAAGTCATAATTATAAAAGCAAGTTTCATTTTATATACTAAACTGTGTTGCTAGTATCATACGAGCTCATAGCACATTCTCCGGCGACCGTAAATGAACGGTATATTATCGGAGCGCGCTTCTAGAAAATGATCGCCAAAGAAAGCTAGCAAAAACTAGCAAGAGATTTTTTAAATTTGAATGGTTAAAGAATTAAAGTAATAGCTTGCATGCAAATTTCCGTAGTGTCTCGCAGAGCCCACAACTTTCAGCACATATGAACAAGAAATGCTTCAGAAATTATACACTTGTTTAAGTCATTACAAATGCAGGCTGTTCTACGGCGGGAAATCAACACTAACCTATATTAATTATATCTAATGATTGTACATACCTCCAGGAAGAGTATACATCTCACAAAACTCGAATGCAAGAATCACAACAGAAGTTGTGCACTTTTTAAAACTGCGATTGTTTACGGCAGAGTTTGTTGTGATGCTTCAGTTTTATATTATGACATTAGTAGCTTGTATTTTGTCAGTGCAGTAGTGATTAGCCAGGTGGTGTTTAACATTATTTCTATTTAATATGGCGATTCCGCTATGTGCTGTCCCATCACGGTGGTTTGTATGGTTGAAGTTGTATTTGGGTATTCTGAAGTAACTTTTGTTTGTGGAGTTTCAGATATTAGTAATATATCAATTTGGTTTGATTCTATAAATACTTTCACCTCTAGGGTGTGGTTTGACAGCCCGGGTTATGTTTAGACAGCGAACGTTGCGCTATTTTTGTTGTTAGTGTTAAAAGAAGATTTGTCATCGTCGCCATTTGCTTCATAATTTCTTTTTACATGTCTATCAGTTCTTTTATTCCGTTAGGGAATTCTGTAGGATTTGATACATTCTGAGTTTGTGGGGAAACTTGGTTTATTTGAAATATGGTGTTATAGAATAATTCAAAAGATATCGTAGGTATATACTATATTCGACTGAGTTACAAATATCGAGGTGCTACAAAGACATGATAAAGAAGAGGAACTTATAAACACCATTAAAAAACGTAAACTACAATATCTCGGTCATATAATGAGGGGGAAACGCTACAGGTTGCTGAGACTGATTATGGATGGAAATATAAAGGGGAAAAGAAGCATAGTAAGAAGAAAAATTTCGTGACTCAGAAATTTAAGAAAATGGTTCGGATTAACATCAAGCCAACTATTTAGAACAGTTGCTAATAAAGTTAGTATTGCCATTATATTTGCAACCTCCGATAGGAGACTTTAAGAAGAACTTATGAATTTAATTTATTCCGAGTTCTAAGATTCTTATGGCGCGTTTACACCAATGTTAGTAAGAAGTAGTAGCCATTATGGCGCGTTAATTTGTTTTTTTTACACTCAGTGATGAACTGTAAATTATGTATTTGTTGAAGTTTCTTTTGTAGTTTACGATTACGTTGTTTCAATATTTTAAATTCTCAGAATGGAAAACCGAAATGATTCCATACTTTAATTTCTTATTTTATTTTACATTAACTTAACTTAATTAAAAGAGTAACCTCGGCCAACTTCTGCTTGTTTTACATAAATTTCACAATACACAAGATAGCCAACTGCATTTACCCTCCAAATTGTAATCTTGTATTAGTTTTCAGACTCAGGTAGTTCGAACCTGCGACCCTTAGTGTGACATTAATTGAGCTAATTAGTTTCAGATGAAAAACTGAACACAAATTTAGTGATAATGCACAGTATGCAGCCCGTTGAACTTCATCATACTTGAACATTTTTTAACTAATTTGTGAGCTTTGATCGCAATGAATGTACCTATGAACTTTTAATTGTTTATAGATCAACGTACATGTTTTTTCCTTTATAATTAGAAGTACTCGAAAGTCTGGACACCTCTTAATTGGTGGCCGGAAACAACAGGCACCGACTCCTTAATTAACCCTGATGTCCAGCATAACAATGGACAATTGTATGCCCAATCCCGCGGATTAAACGCATTCACAAATTGCATTCATGTCGAGGCGATCCACGCCGGTTAAATACGTCAAACACCGGCCGTTTATTTTTAAGACGTTAGCATTCGCACATACTATCGCATCAATTCCCGCAGGAGTGTCAGTTTTTGCAGGAAAATCGGTGAATTGGTTGAAAAACGCGTCGCTATTTTCACCCATCTGCTTAGTCAGTGAGAAGAGGCCTCGGTGTGCGAGTGAGTTTTTGCTAGTTTTTAAGTGATTCTGTGGAGTAACATTACCGACGACCATGATCTCCAAGATTCGCAGTATTTATAGCTCTGAAACTTATGAGGTAAGTCCTATAACTACTTGATTTATTTGTGTTTGGCGTAGAAATGTGTGTTTATTGAAAAAAATGTCGTGAGGTTACGAATATAAACTAGATCACCATTTGCAGGTGATCTCTAAAATTATGTTTTTCGAAAACATTGAATAATATTTAACAGAAAATATTTACAAGTAAGATATTGACAAGTCTAATGAAATGGCATTACTAAGGGGAAAAGACCCCGATAGGGGTCGATAGCCTAATAAAGATGGTTTCTCTCCCTGTTAGTGTATGTGAAGAATGTTCCTATTATGACCATTTACTGACCTAAGCATGCAGGTTTCATGTTTTACTGATTTGATTTCAATTGCTAAATATGTGTATTATATCTTTGTACTGGCCTAACCTTACCTTACCTCACCTACCATCGATCAAAATAACGTAAGCTGGTATCAGATACTAGTAGACAGATTTGTAAACATCCCCAACACATTTTATACTGACGTTGTGTGGTGAGTTGGTTCTTATGCTAGTTGAACGTAGTATAGTGTATTTTTCTGTTTTTCATCTTTTCAATGTAAGTTTCTACTTAGAAAACGAAAAGTCTTTGTCAATTTTATAGCACTGAATCAGGAAATTCAATAAGACTACATGAATCAGCAATTAATTTCATACACAAAACAAGTATTCTTACCCTAAAATCTACATCAAGTTAGATTGTTAATTTTGAAAATTTTATATCTCAGGAGGTTTGATACGATTTGCTTGGGGAGGGTTGATACGCATATCAAACCTCCCATTGTGGGCACATTTAATATTTTTTGCTGATTTCGTTACAAATTATGTCGTATAACGCCAATTATCGATTTAAATAGCGCCGTTCTTGAGGTATTAAACTAAAATAAACCAATCAGAACTAGAGCAAAAATTACAATAATGATAAACTTGTCAAAAATCTAATTTTCTCGCCAAATTTTGTCACTTTTTTTTGCAATTTTTTCGGTCGAGAAAGAAAACCTTTGATGGAATACGTGCCAACTTATGCCAATTTGTATTATGGACTTACGCCTTGACAAACAAAACAAAAATGAGTACCAATTTGACAAGAAAAACAATAACAAAATACCTGAAATGTGGAAGACTAATTTATCTGCTTTCTATAATTAGCTAAAAGGTTTCATGGAACATCGTCTTAATTATGATATAATATACAGGATCAGTCGGAAGGATCGGACCAGACTCCTGGAGTGTATTAAACTTAAATGTTGTTATTCAATTTTCATTTGTTTTTAAGTTATAGTTTCGATCAGTTTGTTGAAAAGTCGGATAAAATTGTTTTCATTCGGAGTTTTCTGATGTGGAAACCGGTGACGATATCCTTTACCAGCAGCTTTGGCACTCTCATTACAAAGATCATAGACAAACACCATATTTTCATATTCAAGATTTGAAACTATAACTTGAAAACAAATGAAAATCGGATAACAACATTTGATTTGGTTTTAAATTATTTTTACGTGCTAACTCTTGCCAATCTGTATTATTGACTTACGCCTATACAAAGAAGAAAATTTGAGTATCAATTTGACAAGCAAAACAATAAAAAGAAACCCTGAAATTAGGAAGACTAATTTATTTCTTCTTTTTTTCTTCTTTTAAGCCTTCTGTCGTCCTTCTTTGGACATAGGCCTCCCCAAGTTGCTTCCATTCCTCTCTAGCACTTGCTATTTCAGTCCATTTCTTTCCTGCATGTTTCTTAATGTCGTCTGCCCAACGCATTTGTGGCCTTCCTCGTCCTCTCGTATTTTCCCATGGTCTCCAGTGTACAATAAGTTTGTTCCATCTTTCATCGATTTGTCTGATGTTGTGATCAGCAAATTTCCATTTTGGCTTTACAGCTTCCTCTCTTACATCTTTAACTTTAGTTTTTTCTCGAATCCATACATTTATTTTCCTATCTGCTAGTAGTATGTGGAGCATCTGTCTTTCCATAGCTCTCTGAGCTGCAGCAGTTTTCTCCATATTAGCTTTTGTGAATGTCCATACTTGTGCCCCGTATGTAAAGACAGGAAGTATGCACTGATTAAAAATTCTTGTTTTTAGGTATTGTGGGTACTTCTTGTTTTTTAGGATAAAACTTAGCTTTCCGAAAGCTATGGGTAGCTTTAAGAAATGAAATAAAAAGAAGAGTTAGGCTTGCATGGGTGCAAGCCTAACTCTTCTTTTTATTTCGCTGGTTTGATTATTATTATATACAGGGTGAGTTTTTTCGGATGTTTAGTATGGGGATCTCGGAAACTAGCGGAGATAGAGGAACGATTAAATGGGGAAAGAATTGCAGTTTTACGAGCTCAATTTCATGAGCTCTTTGTTGTTTGGAAAAATTGCATGGCTAACTAGATATCTCGAAAAAATATATTTTTTGTTATTTGGTTCAGTGCCTATGGATCGGTTATTATTAAAATAATACCCGTAAGCCGGGAAGCACCAAAATCTTGGCCTTCCAATGATGGGCTTATCTTTTCTGTTTTCCACTCTAATTTTATATTCGACTTCGATGACGTCTATCATCGAAGTCGAATATAAAATTAGAGTAGAAAATAGAAAATAAAATTCAAAATGTATCTGACAAATTGTAATCTAACTTGTACGTATATTTTAAATCCGGTTTAATTATGCTATAACTTTTAAACTGTGTGCATATGCTATGTAGATTTTATATGTCTGTGTCGTATTTGCATTATGTAAATGTATTTTTAATATTTTTTTCAACCTGACGCTTCACATCTCTAATGTACGCAGATAGAAAATAATTGTATGTAGTACTGTAACATATGCAACCAAATGAATAGTAGTCAAACATCATTGCATACTATAATATTCCTACCAGCTTTATATATTTAATGCATGTGCATTGCCTTATTACATTGTCTCAAAATTGATTTCCAGATAAAGATATAAGACATTTCAGAAAACTAAAGATAACTACATATGGCTACTATATCCATACTATACTATAGTTTCCAAATAAGCAATAAGCAATAAGCAATAATCAATAAGGAGTGAAGCTTTAGGTTTCTGGTTTTCCGATTTCCAGCAATAGTAAGTATACATTTAATATTTGTTTCAGTAAAAAATAGTACTGCCTGACGTTTATTGTTGCTTCAAGTTGGTTAATAAATGTGCTGTTACTAGGCACCTTTAAAACACGCCGTGTTAGAAGCGTATTTTTGCACGCTTAATAATTCGATAACCAAAAATTATGATGCAGGATTGATAAAAATTCTAATCTAAGAGTACTAAAAAAGAGCCAAAACTTAGGCGTTCCGACACATTTTCCCCACTCTGTATATAATGTTATAGAATCAACAATGAAAAGTGTTATCATGTTACTGCAATGAAATTACTATGTTTATGTGCATGTAATTATTAAAATATGTAGTATGCAAGTTGTAACATTTCGTTGCATTTCGTTGCAAATCAATGTTTCAACTTTCAACAATATTCGGGAAGCATTATTCTATAATATTATATGTACTATAATAACATCCCCATACTATCGTGTTTTCAATGCTTTGTTCAGAGGGCACACGTTTTTGTAAAAAAATACATCTTTCTGGACATATTAATATATCGATGGCTTATTAGCTATAGGATGTAACCCACATTTGAATCATTTTGGGGTTACATCCCATTGCAAATAAGTAATCAATACTCTCTTATCAATAATTATTAAAACTGTATACTAAACTAAACTATTAATGTATTAAAGTGTGAGATTGTAATTTTGGTTTTAAACCGCATTCACATCATGGCATACTCACGACCATCCGCTGCTGTCATGCAGCTTGCACCAGATCATCAAGATCAGTTAAGAAACACTTTCCCCTTTGTATTCCAAACCGCGCTAGGATTCACTCAATCCCAATTCTGCAATCTGATCGAGTTCACACATCCCCAGGACGTTTGTTTTCCTCCTCGTTTCCACATAAGCGGTGGTCTTCACATGCATCCCTCATGGTGTCATGCGATCTTCATCGTTTGACCTATATGTGGGTGTGTCTTTACTGCTGAGCGTTTCGTGAGTTGAAGTCGTTTGCACCGCTAGAGGTTAAAGGTATTGCCTGTCTGGGCAGAGTAACGGATCGGATTAATTTATAAAAGGCTGTGTACACATTTTGCCGCGGCATCTGCACTATCAAATGCCGACCTATTATCCAAGAATCGTTGGTTTTGCTTTTAGCAACTCAACAGGCAACTGTGTTCATTTTTTTGTCTCAGACGTACTACACAGCACAATGCGTTGCTCACTATAATAATACAATTTGTAATGGACTAACAATGTTTATTTATATTCTAACACCGTCATCGGTTCCAATCTCGCCCAGGATGAAAATTTGTTCATTTTACCTACCATAATACTTATCAATCATTTTACCAAAACCAATTACATACATATTTATATAATTAATTATATAAATTATAGTAGTTATTACATACCTAATTAATAATAATATATAAATAATAATAATAAATTAAATTAAAGTAAAAGTAATGCAATTGATTTGAAAAGTTATCCGTATGCCCATTATACAAATAATAGCAAAATACTTGCGGAAAGTTGAATATACAATTAAATAAGAACCTAATTAACATATGGCTTTAACAACACTGGCATGTCCAGACATGAACGAAGAGAAATGTCATAATAATAGTTCATTATTACTTGCTTAATTCCATATAGAAGTAAGCATGTGTCTATTAAAATTGCTAAAACTCTTGCTCAGTTTTGGGATAGTTTGGGATAGTCTCCTTGAGCGACCAAATCACAGTTTGATCTGTTATAGTATAGTAATATAGTAGTTTCGTAGGTATATATTGCAATTTTCAATACTTGACCTATTTAACGAAGTCGTGTATTAGGAATATTAGTATTAGATAGTATTAGTTGACTAGTATCAGGTAAACTTAACCAAACCTTGTTATAAATGTATATAGTTTTGTGATAATTACAGCATTTAATCAACTCTTAGTGGTATTGCATATTTTTATAACAATTTTGATTGTTTTTTAATTTACAGTATACTGACAAAAGTTTCACTAAATAAAAATCACTAAATGAACTTTTAGGGCTCGTAGCATATACAGGAGGAGTCAATAAGTATTCGGATCAGACCATCTTGCCACAAACTCGACAAGGGTCATCAAGTGGTACATATATTTTTCGTATAACTATCATCCTCAGGGAGATGGTACAGCTAGACTAAAATATTCACACTGTGAAGTCAACTGGCACTGAGACTATGTTGTTCTGCGGTTGGGTTGATATTTCATAACTGAAGTTAGTCAAAATGATCAAACTTTTGTACAAGTGTCAAATATTATACATGGACTATACATAATTATTATTTGAACGAATTTAATGCAAACAAATGAGCAGGAAGTTTATTTATTATTATTCTAATTGCATGATTATTGTCATCAAAATTTCACTTTCGAATATACGGATTAGTGTGACAACCATGGTTATAACTGCTTTTTGTCGCCTTCAAAATAAACATTGCTAATGCAATCTTTCTATCTCACACATATTTTAAAAAAAATAGACTGATCCTGAAAATACCTGGTGTTGCAGTACATAATCTAAATCAGTGCTTCCCAACTTTTTCTACTCGTGGCCCACTTCGATGTACTACTTAACCCCGCCAATATATTACACTATATTTCTAAGCTCAAATCCAATTTTACCGTTTACGAATTACAATCCAAATTTCTTAACCAGGCAGCTCCACCATCGATAAATAATCAAAATTAATTAAAATAATTTTAAATTTTGGGGAAAAAATTACCCACCTATAATTTTAGCAAACCAATTAGGTCAAAAGGATGTCCATTCAGTATTCCGCAAATTATTTGACTTTTATAAGAATCACATTGAAATGATTACCCGGCACCACCACCATATCCAAAAAATCAAAATGAATCAATAATAATTTCAAATTTTCGAAAAAAAATTACTCGCCAATAATTTTAGCAACTTAATTAGGTTAAAAGGATACCCAATCAGTTTTACACGAACTATTTTATGTTTTTGAAGAATTACGTCGAAATAATTATAGATAATTGAACAACTATTAACCAAATAATATAAATAATCACAACATAAAACACGAATTAACCCTTTTTCACAATTCATTTATGATATTTTCAAAAAATATTTATTAATTTATATGTACATTTCGGGCGCGATGCGACTATCTTTAGCAAATGTCAAATACATACTCGACGTACCAGTAAGTATTTGATACATGCTGAAGATGTCCGAAATGTACATTTAAATTTATAAATGTTTTTTGTGAAAAATGTTTAATTCGTGTTTTAATTATATTTTACCTTTCACAAGCTCAAACGAACCTAAATCACAACATACTTGGACTTTTTCCATCTCATTTCTTTTGTCTGGGAACCCTGCACGTACTGTTTAAATCGCGGCGATATAGGTCAATTGGTTCTCGCTCTGAAAATTCATTAAAATGGTGAAAAAACTTGAATTTCGCGAAATGAAAATAGTCGCAAATATATAAACCTTGATCTCGTTAAACTTGTAAGAGCCTCCTGAGCCTAACGGGACTAACGCTAACAAATCTCAAAACGTGTTTGAAAATACACAAAAATTCTCACTCGGGGGTTCTTAGGGTCGCTAATTCGAATCGAATCCGATGTCAACATTACCAAAAACGGAAAATGGCGGATGCAATATGGCGGATAATATTTATTTCTATAAATCTGTAATATAGACCGGTAGTTTGGGTATAACGCTAGCTCAGCATGCATAAAGACCTGGGTTTGATCCCCAGTACAGGTAATACATTTGCACTGAGAAAATAGTGCCATTAGCCTTTGGGTGCTCATTAAGGGCGCTCTAGAGATCGGGGGCGAGGGCGAACTAAATACACATACTTACACAAATCACACGGCAGAAGCTCCCTCGTTGGTGGATAACCAGTATCCCTAACAAATTCACTACTACTGTATAATATATATTTTATGAACCACAAAAATACCATCCTTATTCAAATCATAGATTAAAAGAAAATCTTCCAATTCACAATATCAATTTTATAAAAGAATGTAAAAAGAGCGAACCCCAAATAGATCATAGGTACCTATATAAAATAATTGGTACCAAAAATGAAAAACCTTGTCGCTAATAAAAAGTAAGTGTTGAAAAATACAAGTTTGTTTATTTAATGATAAAAGAAAGTAAAAGATAATATGTATAAATGTTGTTAGTCGATGTTTAATCTGTAGGTAAAATAGGTCACCTTTGAGAAGATGTATACTATCATTTGTAATTATTAATTTTCATACGTGCCTTCTCATATTTGCCTAATAAAATAGTACTTAAACATAATGACAATTTTTACAAATTTATTAAAATACAACATATATTTGTAATATTTCATTTTAAAAAGTGCCTTCTCACATTTGCCTTATAAAATAGTACCTAAACAAACATAATGACAATTTTCACAAATTTATTAAAACACAACAATTCTGCAGGTACATTGCGTGGATACTATGTAAGATTTTTTTATGAAATTTTGGGTAGTCTTTTCCCAAGCCATAAACTTGCCTTTGATGCAAATTTATTTATCATTTTACTGATGGTTTTTCTGTAAAAAAAATTGTGAAATACCTACAAAATGTTGAAATTGCCTTATGTGTATTATTCAATTAAGCAAATACGAGAAGGCATTTTTGAAATTTGAATGTTGCAATTGACAATATATATATTTGCAAGGGCTTTGCAAGCTAAATGACACCTAAAAGCAGTGTTTTTTTATGGATTGTGAAGATAAAGGTATGAACTACATGTATCAATAAGTCATTTGACATCATTCGGCGCGATTTAGAACTTATGGCTTATGTTTGTTAAATTTTCCCGACGGAGTATTAGTGTTATTCTCATGCGTTAAATGGATGATATTATAATGTTATTATTAATTGCATTGGTTAAACAATTTAATTTTAGTATTCTACGAACTACTAGGAGTATTTTACAGTTTGGAAAATTCAAATCGGTTGAATATTCTTTCCTGTGCTTCACTTTCGCTTGGTTGCGCTTGGAATACCTGTTGGAACACTAATTTGTTCCTCGAAGGTAAACTTTGAACTGGTACATCACAGCAAAAATAATCCTGAGGGGTTTCTTTCCCTTGCCGTGCCTTGCCTATGCAGGGTGTCCTAAATAGAGTAGGATTGCATGGGTATCTTTCTTATTCTTAAAGCTAGAGATATTTTAAATGGGCAAAATTGTGCAGTTTTATATGCCGGTTCAGATTATGACGAAATTTTTTGAAAAGTCGGGGTAGTTTAGAAGTTATTCTAAAAATTTTTTTTTATTTTTTTAATTATTTTTAAAACAAATGTAAAAATTAAAAAAAAAACGTAATACAACTATGTAGTAAAATAACAATAAATTACGATAAAATGCTCAAAATTCTGACAGTTATTGGCCAAAAACAATTGACAACGTAAAATGTTCGCTAATCCGAACATTTCAACTCATCAAATAGAAAATCAAGTTAACGTGTCTAAATCTAAAGATTCAACAATTTAAAAATAGCACAAGTTATAAATTGCATATTTCTCATACTTTACAAGCATATGATAACATCCGTAGATTAACATTTTGCAGATGGTTAATCAACAAAATTAAGTAAAATGGTGATTTTATAAATACAATTTTATGGATAGATGCATCTTGCCTTTCTAATTGTGGATTATTTAATCACCATAACGAACACTATTGGGCTCAGGACAATCCGCACATAGTGATTCCATGGCAAATGCAATTGCGGTTCTGCTTTAATGTATTTTGTGGCATATTGGGAAATTATTTACATGGTGCTATAATATTTCTAAGTGCACAACATCATTTGGAAATTCTTCAAAACAAATATAGTACCAGTAAGATGGCACCCCGTCACTCAATGCTAGAGATGTTATTACTTCTTTAAATTTTAATAACAAAGTAATGGCGAGTAATAAAACTGTTCAGTGGTTAGCCAGATCTGCATACTTGACGCCTCTTGACTTTTATTTTGTAGGGTACTTTAAGAAACAAAATTTATGGAAGTAACTTCAATTATAATAATGTAGATGAACTTCGTGAAGCAATGACAGAGGCAATAAAAGGCATTATTCGCAACATATTGCAATAAGTAACTGGCCATATTCTAAAACGCTGTCAATTGTGTTTAGCTTATTTTTGGCCATTTAGCCAATAATAGTCAGCATTTTGAACATTTTTTATAATTTATTGTTATATTACTACTGAGACGTATTACGTTTTTTTAAATTTGTTTCACATTTGTTTTAAAAATAAATAATCTATAGAATAAAAATAAAAATGGGAACAATTGATATATCCCATATTTTTTTTAATTTGACATCGTTAAAAAGAGAAAAAAAGTCGATTTAGACGTGTAAAAATCAAATATGGCGGCCATTTTAAATAAGAAAGTTGCTATTTATATCTCGGAAACCGCCATCTTGACTTTTGTTTTGACTTGATTCTTAAGTGTATGCAATTGAACCAAGTAACTTTTATTTTAAACTTATTTCCGCATTTTTAATAATTATGGAAATTTCGTAGTTTTTAGAAAATCGCAATTTTTGGTTTTTTTAGAATAATTTCTAAACTGCTCGGACTTTTGAAAAATTTTCAACATAATCTGAACCAGTATACAAAACTGCATGACATTGCCTATTTAAGCAGATCTCTAGCTTTCAAAATAACAAAGATACACATGCAATCCTACTCTATTTAGCACACCCTGTATTAGTCATTGATCCCGCCCAATACTTGAAATTTCACAAAACAAAATTTGTGGTTTTTTGCCTATGTTTTCTTGACTTAGGACCACTGTGCGACGATTTTCAAAATAGAAAATTTGTTCGATTTTTACAACAACAAAAAAATACTTTCCAACGTTGAGAGTGCATATCTCGGGAACCGACAGGCCGGATCCGGGAGTGGGGCGTTTAGGACTCAGGAAGATATCAGAAGGTAGTAAGTAGTAGACTTAGTAACGTAAGAGGTAATGTGTCTCAAATGTCTCTAGAAGCAACTTGAACATTCGCATAATTTCGCGATTTTTTTTTAATCGGAGATACTTCATTTTTACGTTTTGTTATCTACTTACCCAAGTGGCAGAACAGAAAACTTTTCTCTGGGGGAAATAGCCCAATATAGGGTACACATTTCAGGGTCTTCCATTAATCTGCCTTCACAACTCATCGAGGTAGGACACTTCAAAATTATGATTTTTCGGGATATTTTTCTAAAACCCCCCTGAAAAACGGGAGTTCTTAGGGGGTGCTCACTGTGGCTGATGTTACTTATCAAGATACCCACCATTCACTGTCCAAATCTCTGCGATATCGGGCAAATGCTCAGTCTAAATATTAATCGATATGGAAAAAAACACGAAAACTTGAAAATTTCGCGTAATTTAGATCATCGTAAATATATCGACTTCGGTCTCATTTGACTCATCTTAGCCTCCTGAGTGGAATGAGACTAACGGCAATAAGATTGAACCGACGCAGATATTTACTGTTTTTTTTAAATTAAAAATTTTGAAGGCTCATCGCTCGAAAATGTTGCCTATTCGGAAGTTGCCATGGCCCCCAAGGATGCAATTTTATTGATGTTCCCTATAATATACGGCATGGCCCTCTAGGGGGCCATATGGTCCCCGTTGAGAACCACCGATCTAAATAGCCGTTGTGACCTATTCGCTACCGCGATGCGCTCATTGAAGGAAGCCAAACAACAGGTAAAGTTTCCAGCAGATTGCTCGTCCTCATTGTCACAAAAGCATCAGAGCGTCGCACGAGGACATTTATGATAATGAAGCTGGTCGTAATACGGTAATCTAAAAATAGTATCCTTGTTTGTGGGTGGCGGTTCGGTAGATTATGGCATTGATGCAGATATTACTAATAACCTTGATTTTAGTGCAGAAATTGAAAAAAAAAAATGCATACTAATAATAATGTAATATATAATGTAATTATTTAAGGTGCCATTGTAAAAAGTCGATGTTTATGTCGACTACAATAGCCACGAGTTGAATGGACAGACTTTTTACACATGTATTTTGCAACATTTTATCTACGATCATAACGATTTTCTAAAGTAATCATTTGATTTGTTTTTTTTTTGTCTACACACGACGCGACACAACACAAAGGGCTCGCCTACAATACGAGCGGTGAGCGGTTGAACCTAAAAACAAACGTTTTGTTCACGTTTTGAATGCAGCTTGCTGGGAAAACTTGACGCTATGCACTTGCGGCTCACGGCTACTCCAAGATATCATCATTCGCCGCCGCGCAAGGTTTATAACTTTTAACTTGCAATTAAGTATTTGAGATGGTATGAATTCAAGGTTAATTGGCTTTTACAAAAACACCACTATGGAGAGTTTTCAGAGCCATATTGTTTTATAGTTTTTTTTTCTGAAGAGGTATAGGGCTCCGTCTTGGGTATCCGTGAATACTGCGGTCATAAAGGCCTATGGCCTATTATATTGTGCCCCATATCAGTCACAATCATCTATCGTAAATAGGTCAATTCCCTTTCTAGCCATATTGTTGCTTTAAATAGTGTTCAAAGTTTGATTAAAAAAAATCGCTCTGTTTTATTAGGTGGTTAAGATTGCTTGGTTTTGTTTAGATCTGGATAAGTCGGTGTTGTGAAAAATGTCTTGAGCCGCCATTTGCACTACTCCTGGCGTGAAGCTTCTTCTCTACCTGAAGATGTTGATAATCATCGTATAGAATGATGATGATGCTCATTATAATAATTTTTTATGCACCATAGCCGTTACGCCGATGATAATGCTAGTAGGGTGACGTGGTAAAGCGCGAAAGCCTCGGGCCCGAGGGATGAATATCGTAATTGAATAGTTTATTGCAGATACTGGTCAAGTGCACCTTTTTAAATTGTTGGGAAACAAACAAATACATTATATCCTTATTATTTAAACAGATTTTCGCCTAAAAAAGTGTCTAGTATTAGTTAACATCTTCCCGAAGTTGATACTGCCTAATAAATTTATCATATTTCTCCCTAAATTGTAATCGTTTCTGCAATAAAATACAATTTTAATGTAGAAACTTATATTTTTAATGGCAATTTCCTAATGTTTTTGTGGTATTATTATTTTTAATAAACACGACCCTATTATAAATAGTATATATTTTTTCTATGAACATAGAATAAAACACAAAATTTTCCGTGTTTTCTTTAAAATACAATAAAGAAATTTAAACTAATTTTCTGATTTGTTAAATATACCAAACTACTAAGCAATGGTAAGTAATGGTAATCATATGGTAATTGTTACCATGGTATTAGTATTATACAAAATACCACAGGACCTTTACTGCAAAAAATTTAAAATTACTGCGGAAACACGCAATGTGATGTCGATTGACAGGTTTCTGCACTAAACATATTCATTGTAAATTATATCCCATAAAACGGAAAGGCAGTTGAAATTATATTGCAGAAATATATTCACTGACAATAGGAGATACTCATTCCGCAAAGAAAGATAAATCCATAAAATGTCTGTTGACCAGTTTCTGAAATAAACGTTTCAATTATCTCGGATGAATGTCGACATTATCAGCTAATTACGCTATTTTTATTATATTATTAAATATATTTTTCGATAGATATATAATATTAATTATACATTACAATAAATTGTAATTAAAATAATGCATAAATACAGAGTGTGCCAACGTTCTGGGAACAGTGAACTAAGGGGTTATTAATCAAAATAACAAAAATAGTTGTATACAAAAGTTGTGTACAATGATGAGTTACACTTCATAAAAATATTGAAATTTATACATGGTGGTTGATATAATACTTACAGACTAAACTTACGTTTTTTAAATGGAACACCCTATATATGTTTGCATTTTTTGATTCTGTGTTACCACACAATAAAAATTATACTACTATAAGATATATTATAAGATAATTGCGGTTGAAACATAACCGTTTCCATGTTATTCAGATGTTTATACAAAAATGTATGCAATTTAATTATTTTTTCCTGCTCTTGTTGATAAAGTTACCAAGCTCTAATTTGGTCTGTAATTTTTTTCATTGTTGGGCTTCAATAATATTTTTTTATCTGATACATACCTCACAATATCATACAGGATGATCGATATTGCAAATTTGCATTTGTTATTAATAACACCCTCTATATTTTTTCACAGTATAAAACTCCATTAAATACGCTTTCATATTAAATGGGGTTTCCATACATTTTACATATTTCGTATTATATATTATATATTTGGGTTACATATTGTTGTCAATGTTTGTCCACTGTGGGCTTCATTCATAATAATTACAAAAATGACACATACCTACTTGACATGAACAAGTAATTAGTCTACCCATCGCAGTCTGTAAGATTCGTTCAAATTTTCTTCCTAAAAGTCAATACTTACTTAGTGGAGTATGAATATTTCTCAACAAGACATGGTCGATATAACGTGTTACCTTGAGAATGTTACAAAAATTATAATTTGCCATCGCTAGTATATAGAACTCGAGAGAACTATCCTGAATTCAATTCAATTTAATTCAATTTATTTCATGTTAATGGGTTTTTGCAGCCTTACAATTGTCATTACATAATATAATAAAAAAATCATGTCTTGAGAGACATACTATCCTGAGACTATCCTGAGAGACTTTGTCAAAAAAAGAAGCCTTCAAAAGATTACGGGAAAGATTTGAAGCAACAGGACATGTAAACTACCCCAAACGTGTGAAAAACAAATCTGTTTGTACCCCAAAAAATAATTACCAACTGGTTTTAATGTCCGTTGAGGAAAAATGAAACAAGATTACATGAAATTAATACTTAATTAATAATGAAATTTAAACGTTTATTTCAGAAACCCGCCAACAGACATTTTTATGATTTTTCATTTTTGAATACTGAAAAATACTGTTATACCGTGTAAAATACACGGAATACTGTTATCAGTAATCAAAACGCATGTTTTTTTTTTGCATGATCCGTTTAACTGACAATCCTTTATATGGGATATTTCATTACAACATATAAAATATGAAAAGATTTAGTGTTTAGTTTTTTTTTTTGTGGGCTCTGGAGTCCCGCCTCCAAGCCATTGTGCTTGGCTGCGAGCTCCTAACCCTGGCATAAGGTACGAGCCTACAGCCAGTTCAATGAAGTGTTTAGTTGTTTGACGAAAAATTTGAAAAAATACACTTACGCTTCAATTACGAATTAGCCTATCATCAAGTTGCAGAATGTTGAACACAAATTTCAGATATTCGTGCCAGAGTTAATTTCTTTCGCTGCATACTCAATGCCATGGAAAATAATGGACATTTTTTTGAACTTTTAATGTCTACAGATGAGGCTTTATTAAACAATAATGGTCAAGTCACTATCTTCATTACTACAGTGATCATAGTCCTCATTTTACAAGATCTGTGAATTTTCAAAATCGGCGATAGGTCATCAGACCACACCAAATATGATTTATTTACCGTGGGAGTTTATTAGGCTTTTTCATTTATGCTTTTTCCACATTAACACATTTTAGAAATAGTTGAAAATTCATTCTATGCACACCTTAGAATATTGTTGTTTTTGAACATTTACATGAATTAATTTTTCGTTCGTTAGTTTTCACTACTTATGCCTAATGAATTATATATATATATATATATATATATATATATATATATATATATATATATATATATTAAATAAATTTTTGATTTACTAACAAAAATAGCGTTGCGCCGACTCGAATAAATGTATTCGCTTATCTCGAGTATACATGTATTCGAATAACTCGAGATATTAATAGGCTACTCGTGTTCAATCGCGAGCGGTCGGCTATCCAAATATATCTATATAAGGAAACCAAAATACAATTTCGTCTAACATAAAAATAATAATTAAAAGATAATTAAAACAATTCAAAATAAATATAACAATAAAACCCGCTAGTTTGGCTGACAGGTTAGAACGCTTGCTTGGCATGCACGAAGACCTGGGTTCGAGGCCCAGTACAGGTAGTACATTTGTACTGAGAAACTAGTGCCATTCGCCGTTGGGAGCTCATTAACGGCGCTCTAGAGATCGGGGGCGAATTTCGAGTAACAAGCCCTAACTCAATACACACACTTACACAAAACACACGGCAGAAGGACCCCCGTTGGTCGATAGCCAGTTAGGGATAATATCCCTAACAAATACAGTCACTACTATAACAATAAATAATAATTCTTACTTTTGAGAACTGAAGTAGCAGGAATGCATAAGTATTTGATGGCCATTTTATATAAATCTAGAATGAACTTTTGATGCAGTTTCCAAAAATCTAACGGATTATGTTTTCTGTCCAGTAGTGGAAGGTCTAAGTATTGTTTCACGGCTACCACAGATTCCGAAACTGGAGCAGTTGAAGAAACATTTTTTTATTTGGGGATTTTTAAAACAAAAAGTTTATGTTACTCATCCAGAAAATCTAGACGATCTGAAAAATCGCATTCGTAGGGCATATGGCCAAATAACACCACGCATGTTGCAAAAAGCACGACGAAATTTAATAAAGAGATCTGAAAAATGTATTGCAAACAACGGAGGTTACTTTGAACAGACACTCAAATTGTAATTCATAGCAACTGATTTATTGGGAATTGTCGCTTTATTTGTATAATAAAGAAGCTACTTATGTAGTATCATTATAAAGGTAATGTTATTGCCTATCAGAAATAATCAAAATATACAGGGTGTTCCATTAAAGAAAATAAAGCTTATAGCTTTCACGTGTTTATTTGATTTTCAATTGTTCTTCTAAAATTAGGATAAAATAGACGATAAAAAGTACTAAAACTTTTTTCTTCAACTTTTTTTCTCTATCTGTACTAATAATAATAAATATTTGCTGTGTCACAATAAATCAAACAGGCTGTATAGGGTGTTCTATTTAAAAAGAAAAACGTAAGTTTAGTCTGTAAGTTTCATATGAACTACCCTGTATAAATTTCAATATTGTTACGAAATGCAACACGCTGTTGTACATAACTTATGTATAAAACAATTTTTAATATTTTGATTAATAACCCGTAGTTGACCGTTTCCAGAGCAATGGGACACCCTGTATATCATGACCTTAACGTTGTCACGTCCGTGGCAACCCTCATTTATTATACAATACAATATGTTCCGAAACTAATCGATAAGGGACATATGTTTATTAAACTTTCTATGTTAAAATTACATGAGTTTTCATCTCTCAAAGTTTGTTGGTGATCTAAACAAATCACACTGTATATTAACTAACATTTTAAGGAATGTTTAGAATTAGCTTAAATCTGCAGCTAAAAAAATCACCCTGTATAATAACTAACATTTAAAGGTATGTTTAGAATTAGCTTAAATCTGCAGCTGATCGACTGAAGTAAAGGCGAGGTCCTACTTGTTGTGATCGACTTAACGTTGTTATTATTAGTATGTGATAGTATGTTAATGAAGTAAATTTCTTACTTTCGTCGATTCTCTCCTAATAGTTCAATTGGGCTTATTTCTATTACATTCTGTTCTCATACTTTCCATTATTTTCAAATTCTTCTGAATTATTATATTACAATCATTTAGATAGTCCTAGATAATTTCCAAAAGTAGTCATGGAGTAATATGTTCGCCGGAGATATTTATCTGGTGATTGAGTGGCGTAACATAATTGAGCATTGAGCGTCGATCTGGCTCACTCGATCTCGATGTGCTCTTCAGATAATAAGAGCCTAGGTTTGCGCACAAAACGCTGCACATGAATGGAGTTTGGTTTGCCAGAGGCCGGGGGGTCATAGGTTATGTCGCCCATGTCCACGGTCCGCCGCTGAGGAAATTGTATACAGTTAGGCTAATAACATTGACACCGGCTGTAGGTGAGAAAAATAGCGAAGCTGATATCATCGGACAACTGTAATGAAATTGTTCACTACTAACCCTTGAACTTATATTAATACAAATACGCCGTAATTTAATAATGCACATCCAAACATAGATTCCCCATCAATTACTCATATACCTGCGGCGGCAACAAATTGTATTTGCTTTTATTGTGAGGTCGACTATTTTACGTTTTATTGTGTTTGCTGCTTTTAATGAGTGTGGCCAAAATATTAACTTCCGACAATAGCCTTAGTTCTCACGAAAATCCATCGTCCTACAAACGAAAACCGGCAAAATGAATGAATCGAATCTTAACGTTCTTTAGGTGTTTATTATCTTGGATGAGTGAAAACGTGAGTTTCTGCTCATAACTAGAGCGTGGTGATCCGCGCATATATTACTCGAACGCAGCGTTGTATAGTGAAAACAGTATTACGAAATGCACTCGTTCTAAATGGCAAAGAGTTTGAAATTAACCAAAAATTCGTAGAGAAATAATGCATTAGTATCATTTATTTTATTGATTGTGACTACGTTGTACGCCTAAACTTACTTTTCTATGCCAGCAACTGTTTCTAATTTGCCCAAAAATTTCGTGGTCGCCAATATAAATATGGGATATGTATTATAGTGACAACTGTATTACGAAATGCACTTGTTCTTAATGGCAAAGAGATTGAAATTAACCTAAAATTCGTGGAGAAATAATGCATTAGTATCATTTATTTTATTGATTGTGACTACGTTGCATGCCTAAACTTACTTTTCTATGCCAGGAACTGTTTCTAATTTGCCCAAAAATTTCGTGGTCAACAATATAAATATGGGATATGCATTATTAAACAGGTTGTCTCAAAAGTAAACAATAAATTAGAAATCGACCTGTTTTGGATTTAAATGTATTGTATTTTTTTCCAATAGTTTACACTTCGATTATGATAAATGTATACTTTACATTTGGAACACACAGTATGGTAATACACATACTATGGTTTGACTTCTTGTTTGCTAGTTTATGACCATTTCAAACATAGCTACTGAATTCAATTCTTATGATCAAGGCGCGGATTTCTAGGTATTATACTATATATCAGTTTTAATAGCATACCAAAATGACCTCGTATCTATACGAATTTCAACAAATGAAGTAACGTGACAATTTTTTTTGTGCTTTTATGCATATTTTTAGTTTATAAGCTTATAATTGCTTTAATGCATTTTTTGTGCATTTCCTTATTTTTTGTGCATATTTGCTTATTCCTCAATTTTATAGCATATTATTTATATTAGATAGGAATATATTTTGTTGCACATTATTGTAATGAGAATTCAGTATTAATATTACTCCGTTACGTCTACGAATGCTTGGCTATCACAAAATCATCAACAAAGCGAGCGTGCGTACGCGATATTTGGTAAACAAGGCTTGATTATTTCGGGGGTTACCCTATTTTTACGTGCCCAGAACGCATCTGGGGCAAGTGTGCTATCAATTTAGTCCAATTTATCTCAATCTCCAGTGCGCTGTGCTTGTGCCTTGTGTGTATTATGTGTTTATAAATTTTCTTGTATAAAATGCCGAAAGTAAAACCTTCCGTCGATGAATATATACGTGGACATTCTGAATTAAAATATGAGAACGGCAAATTAATTTGCAGGGCTTGTATCAAACCGGTAAGTTTTATTTTGCGTTGCTGTTCGCCTAGGTACAAGCATGCATTATGTTGTAGATTAACTGCCAGAAAAAAATTAACTTAACACCACATATCAAAACAGCAGTTCACCTGGAAAATTTAAAAAACACAAATCTGCAAGCAGTACCATGAGTACCCAGCAAACTATTCCCGAGTCTTTTGCGAGGTCTTCTACACAGAATGAAAAGAAATTTTACTTTGATTTATGCAATACGATGGTATCTTCTAACATTCCAATAAGAAAACTAGATAATAGTATGTTTACTTACATATTCCTGCCGAATCAACTATTCGCAAAAACCATGTCGAGCAAGTATATAAAAACACTATTGAGGAAATATAAAAGATAATTGGCAACAATTACATATGGTTCTGTGTAGATGAAACTACTGGTGTATGTGGTCGGTACATCGCCCATTTATTGATTGGAATATTAAACGAAGACTCCACCAATGCATTTATAATTAGTTCCAAGCAGTTACAAAAAACAAATGTCAATACTGTTGCCTAATTCACTTAATTTTAACACTTTTTTTGCCAAACCCCGTACCAAATGATAAATTATTATTGATGCTTTCTGATGTCGCTGCATATATGTTGACGGCATATTCTAATTTAAACGTATTTTATGAGCAATTAATGCATTGCACCTGTTTGGCACATGGTTTTAATCGAGTTGCTGAAACGATTAGATTGAAAATTGCCTTGGTCAATGATTTGATAAAAACCGGGAAGAAAATTTTCCTAAAAGCTCCACTGAGGGTTGAAATGTTTAGGGAAAGAATGCCAAATGTACCTCTTCCTCCGGCACCGGTTATAACTAGATGGGGTACGTGGCTAGATGCTGCCTGCTATTATGCCGACCATTTCGAGCTTCATTTAAGGAGCTTGTGTTAGAGTTTCCCGAAAATGTGTCAGAGGCAATTAAAGAATGCCACAAAGTTCTTAAAGATAGGGGGGTTGTACAAAATTTAGCATTCCTAAACACCAACTACAGTTTCGTAAGCAAAGCGATTGATAAACTCCAAGCAAAGGACACAACTTTGGTAGATGCGGTTCAAATAGTTGAAGATTTAAGGAACGACGTCTCAAACGGGGGGGTATTTATAGGAGAGATCATTAAAAAAAATGTGATGCAGTTTTGTCAAAAAATGAAGGGTTTGGCGAGTTACAAAAAATGTCAACAGTTTTAAAAGGAGATTTCGTGGAAGATTTGCTGATAAATATTACAATTGTTCCCAAATTTAAATATGCACCGATTACAAATGTGGATGTGGAGAGAAGCTTTTCACACTTAAAAAATGTGCTCAGTGATAGGAGAATGGAATTTTCCGTTGAAAATTTAGAAAAACATTTAATTGTTAGTTCATTTAAAAGTGAGCAGTAATCATTATTTGTTATTAATTATTATTGTTATTAATATTAATCACCAAAACCTATGTTATTAAAATATTACTTTTATCTGCCTATAGTGCGTTCTTGTTAATAAAATTATGTTTTGTCTTGTTTTTCTGTATTTTCATTAAAAAAAAAATATGCCTTTTCATGCTTTTTCTGCGTTTTTGTGCTTATTCTAATCTGTATGTTATTTTATATCCTTATTTTCTAAGATTTTTATGCGCTTATTTTGTAATTTTTTATGCTTACAAATCCGCGCTTTGCTTATGATTTAATTTAATCTTTCATTTTTATTTCAATACTGTTTTTTTGCATTTGACATTATTGTTTTTTTTCCGTTACCTATTGATGTTTTTTTTTTCGAAAATAAACTTTTAAGTTGAAGACCATTAGTTGAAATGATTTAATTATAATATCACGTAGGTACTATGATTTAAAACTTCGAAAACATACAAGTTATAACGAAAAGTCTTTCTGATCATTAATTTTGCCCCGGAGTGTATGACATTAGGAAATGCATTAATTTCATGTTTAATTCTAACAAATTTCTTATCATTTAACACCATTTCACAAACGAAATACGATAATTAAAATAAATTATAGTTAATACTTTTTATTTTAAATGCATTTTCTATTGATAAATATGATTTGTTTGAGTTTATTATAATTTGCTATTGGAGATAACAACTTTAACAATACCGTACAAGAAACTAACTGCGCCGGTTTTTTTTTCAGTGTTTGTGTTTATCTTTCATGATAGAAAAAGATAACCCGAAGCTTGATTTAGTGGCAGTTTCGGAACACACTGTACATAAGAATAATTAAATTTTCATAATTATTTATTCAACGTGTACATGTAACCAAGGTTAGCCTATTTCCGGAAACAAATCAGACAGGAAATTATGGCATGTGGTGGCCCCTGAAATGCACACAAATTAGCACTGTAAAATTGGTGGATAACGGTGATTTTTAGCGAACAAAGGGCACATATGAATAGCACATCCAATATCGGTATTCCTGGCCGACCAACACATGAGAGCGGAAACACGCCCGGTATTGCACAGTATGATTCACCAGTGTCACATGCGATGGTTGTGGCCATATTAGAGGCCGACGACATGAATTCCCAGAAGGTGCAGTTTGAGAATTCAGTACTCGTCCTTGGTAATTGGGCGTGTTGTGACAATAAAGCTTTTCGCTTATATTATACGACAATGCATTATTAATTTATCGACGTGATTTAAAGTTTAAACTAGGATAATAAAATACTAGCATGATTTTATCAAGAAATTGTATACTAAATTTAACAAATCTAATAATAATTATCGGCCACCCTTCAGCCTCTTCCACTCTTCCCGATCCTGCGCTGCCATCCTTTAATTTCCCTTGACTCTCCACAAATCCTCTGTGAATCTGGTTGACGTCTTTCTCTGTTTATGTGCTAATCTCTGAATCTACATATTGTGTCCAAGTTCTTCCTTGAAATGCAAACATTATGAATTGTTCTAAATTTCTACAATTTCATCATTCTGTAATTTGATATGCAATATGATTACATAAATGAATATCTTCTAAAACATTAAAAACTAAAAACGATTGTAAAATATAGAAATATTCAAAACAAAAACACTTCAAAACCTAAACAGAAGTACCAGTCGATTTTCCAGTTGCCAGTCCCATTTTTTTCTAAGTCAGGGGCAGGGGCGGACTGACCTTAAAATTTTGGTGTGGAAAAAGTTGTTACATATACTTAAATACATATATTCAAAATGCAATAATGACAAAAAAAATACTCAAAATTTACAACTTCAGATATACCAAGAAATCAATGAACAATATGGTATTGTTTTTATAATTGAATAGCAAACATTATAACTGGTGCCAAATAATGACAACAAAAATTTAAAAAACACAAGTCTACATTATTTTTTATTTAGAAGTTTACAAGTAAGAAGGGCTTTAAAAATATACAACTTCAGATATACCAAGAAGTCAATGAACAATATGGTATTGTTTTTATAATTTAATAGCAAATATTATGAATGTTGCCAAATTTAAAAAAAAAACAACATTCTGTGAATATCAATATGATTCCATAAATGAATTTCGTCCGATAAATCAACAAGTGAAAACGATTCAAAAACAAAAGAAATATTCCAGATAAAATACTCAAAAAAAAACTTTAGAATTAGATACCGAAACTGTCATTGGACATTAACGAATTTCGTTGAGTTTAATGGAAGGCTGTTTTATTGTGTGACTCAAATTTTGAAATTTTCATGGTTTTGATGGAGGGTTTTGGAAATTTACAACTTTAGAAATACCAAAAGAGTCATTGAACATTCATGAATTGTCTTTCACACTATCAATAGTGCCATATTTCTAAAATTTCAACATTCTGTGAATATTAATATGATACAATACATGACTCTCGTCTGAAACATGAAATATGAAACGATTCAAAATTATAGAGATATTCCAGAAAAACACTCCACAAAGCTTCAAAAACACCACAAATATCATTTGAACATTAATGAATTTCATTAAGTATTTATTATGTGTGACTTGAATTTTGAAATTTTGCTGTTTTGGTGGAGGGTGTTAGAAATTTACAATTTCAGAAATACCAAAAAGGTAAGAACATTATTGAATTGTTTTTATAATTGAAATGCAAATATTATGAATTGTTCTAAATTTCTATAATTTCATCATTCTGTAATATGATATGCAATATGATTACATAACTGAATCTCCTCTGAAACATTAAAAAGTAAAAACGATTGTAAAATATAGAAATATTAAAAAAAACACTTCAAAACATATACTGAAGTACCAAAAACTTTAATGAATTGAATTTGACATTGAACTTTAATGAATTTAATGAAATCGTTTCAGTGAATACGACTTGAATTTTGAAGTTAGGTTTTGTTGGTGAGTTTTAAAAAGTTGAAGTCAAAAATTTACAGCTCCCAATCAAATTGTATATAATTTTGCTTTTTTTTATAGAGAATGCCCTGAATTTAAATATATTTTAATGATAACTTCCATCAAGAAAGGTTTTTAATGCAAATAAATTCTGAAAGAATTTGAATCATTTCATGTAGACTGCGGAAAATATGAATAAAAATTTATATGCCGTTTTCCTTCTCATATTCAAAATTTTTTTAATACAATTTTCAAATTGAATGAAGTCATGAGGAAGTCATCTGATATTTTATACAGAAAAATTAACTTTCGCCAATAATTGTCAAACTTTATAACAGTTTCACGAAAATTTCACAACAAAAATATCAAAGAAAGTTTTATAGCGTAAATACAATGATAAAAAGTCTACAGCATTGAAAAAAAACGTCAAAAATTTTCCACAATTAAAAAAAAATCTTGAAAATTGAGCAGTATTATTTTTTTAATTTAATTATCGATAATATTGATATTGGCATACGAAATTTACGTCATGGAAATTCTGAAAGCTTACAAAGCTTACTTAAATCATTAATATCTTTAGTTAATAAGTCTCAGTGTAGTTTGAAATTTCCCTGTGCATACAGTGTGGAAATTAAGTAGCGGATAAATTCGATAACTTCGTGAATGTGTATGAGAGAGAAAAAATGTAAAAGGGAGATAGCGATATAAATTACTGCGCATATGAAAATATATTTTTCAGATTTAAAAAACAAAATTTCAAAAGTTGTGACGTCATTCATGTTTTTTTTAAATATCAACCTATATTTTTTTTTATTTCGGTGGAGTTTTTTAATCTGTTTTCAACCATACAACATTTTGAATCGGTTACATAACAAAAAATTAAAGAAAAACGGCATTAAAGTTAAAAATGTAAAGATGAAATACGAGTAGAACAATTTCTTTGGGCGATACTCGCACTGACCAATGATCGAGTTCCTAATTGTATTTCAGTAGTTGCGTTTATTTCATATATTTTCTGTATTATTGCTATAAATCAATCAATTTGTTGACAACTTTTTTAACTTAAAGATCGGTTTTCTTTAATTTTTTTCTTATGTAACATATTCAAAATCTTGTATGGTTGAAAACAGATTAAAAAACTCCAAAATAAAAATAAAAATATATGTTGTCATCTAAAAAAAACGTTTTAAAACACTTTTAAAATTTTGTTTTTTTAAATCTGAAAAAAATATTTTCATTTGCGCAGTAATTTATATCGCTATCTCCCTTTTAGATTCTTTCTCTCTCATACACATTAATGGAGTTACCGAACTATGGAAGTTACGGAATTTAATGAAAATGTCAATTACATACAATGCAAACTATTTTGTGTTTATAATAATTTTGAAAGCATACAAACTTTACATGTCAATTCTGAGATCATTAAAAACAAGTCATTAAGAGTACAAAAAGTATGCAGTAGAATTTCTATATCGCTTTATTTTTGCCATTATTAACAATATTTTTTTACAGTTATCATTTTTCAAATTATGTACTTATAGATAGCAGTATATGATATGTGAATACAAAAATTAATTTTCAATCAAAAATATCAAACTATATCAAAGTTTCATAAAAATTCCAGAAAAATCATGGAAATTCGAATAGTATATGAAGAAATCATGAACATTTTACAGTATTAAATACACTTCCAGAAAACTAAGTTGAAAAGTTATGGAAATCCAAATGTATAAAAGATAGCAAGATTCTTTTGTATAAAGAAGGCATGTAAATTCTAGTATTAAAAAAAAACCTGGAGGAATATTAAAAAATTGTAAAAATTTGAATAGCAGATAAAGAAATCATCTAAATTCTGGCAAAAAGAAGGCGTAACTAAAACATTGTGGACATTATACGGTATTAAATAAATTTTAATGGGGCAAATTTGAAAAACCCAGCGTATAAAGAAGTCGTGTAAATTCTACGGTATTCAAACGAATCTTGATGGTATATCAGAAAAATCAAAGAAATTTGAATAGCATGCAAAGAAATCAAGGAAATTCAAGAGCATAAAAAAATCCTTCAGGTATAACAGAAAATGTGGTAATTCTACCACACTGTAATTCTACAGTATTAAATACATTTTCAGAAAGCAAATGTGAATGTGTAAATCATGGAAATTCGCATGTCAATCGTCTTTAATTCTTCAGAAACGCTTGTGAAAGAAAAACAGCTGATTCAGAAGAAAATCAGCTTGATGAGAATGACATGGCTGTTATGTCGGATAATGAAGACGATGCATTAAGAATTTAGTTTCGTTCATTTTAGCTGATTCTGAAGTGATTCGTGTAGTTATTACTTTCTCTGGAATCTTGATTTATTTTAACCCCAAATTTCCCGAGCCTAAACTTATTGGTGTATGTACCATTAATATAGAAATGCAAAACTAAACATTTGTAGTTCACACAGATTGCATATGCAGTCCTTTGCAAGTCTGTGCTGGAAAACCGGATATATGTATTTTTTTTAACAAAATATATTTTTAGTAATAAATCAGACATATCTGATTTATTACTATTATTATTATTATTGTTGTTAATTTATTAAAATTATAAACACAAATTATCTGAAAATCAAGTTTATTGGTTAGCTTTTAATGTCTTGGTTTGGTAGGTAGGATTTTTGGAATATACTCTAAACTAGCCTGCTTTTGCATTTATACACTTCATTTGGAGTTCGATTCAATTTGAAAAACGGCCCAATTTGTATACGGCCCATGTGCCAATCTGACCCTGATCCAAGTTAATGGTTGGATCACATTTTCTAAGTTCATGAAATGACTAAACCGTTATCAAACGCTAAACATGATAAAATTCATTTATATGCAGATGAAACTACTAGTAAATAATTAAATAATTGAATGTGTTCAAATTGGCACAGGAGTTTCAATAAATCAAGTTATTTATTAAATGTTTACATCCGATTGGCAAATACATGAATTCCCATGTTATTCAATTCCTTAATAATATTATATCAACCATGGTAAAAAAAATTGCAGACACTAATTAGGCTCCAATTAACGAATGAATAAATATTAAAGTATTTCTGGCAATAGTTATGAATATTAAAATTCCCGAAGCGGACAACGAATATAATTAATAAAAGCTAAATAATTAAGTCCGCTCTCAACATTACCGTATTATTTTTTGTAACTGGTTTGATCAAACCAGAAGATTGGATTATGTGTTAGGTTTTTTTTTATATAAATTAGTTAGTAGCGAGTATGCATTCCCCTAATTAAATTAAATGAAACATGTATTTATTAAGACTGTAAAATTGGATCTTACGGCGATTTATATGAATATTAATTGAAAACAGAAAATTTCTAATGTGTTAGTAAATATGTTAAACTAGTAATATTTTACATTTCACACACCAATGTGTAATGTGCCACCCTTATTTCCTTTATCCTTTATTCTTTTCTTATATTTCCTTTATTTTATGCAAGAATAGTTGAAATACATTATTCAAACTAGAGGGGTTAATCTTGAAGTGTTAACAAATATTTCGTTGTCTTTAAGAGTAGTCAGTCACAAACTTATTCAATACGAATTTGTTATTATAGATTCTGAAATATCAATAATACCTACAAATCCTGGGCACCTTCACGAAATTGATAATGTTACTTTTCAACCAATTTACTTTCTGTTATTATTCGATCTTACGACGCTTAGTACTCAATTCAGATTCATTTCAATTGTATTTTGAGCTACGTGAAAGAAAATTGTAATGAATACCACCCAAACATTAAGATTCTTGAATTCGCGATCTGGTACCAGGCAACGTACCTATGTTGATTATATTGTCAACAAATCGATTGATTTATAGCAATAATACAGAAAATATATGAAATAAATGCAACTACTGAAATGCAATTTGGAACTCGGTCATTTGTCAGTGCGATTATCGCCAAAAGAAATTGTCCTACTCGTATTTCCATGCGAATATCTCTATAACAGATTATTATATAATGACAAAATTAGTCTGGGCCCTACTAGAGTACTGCGTCACGGTTCCAATGAATCAATAGTTATGGGTTCAATTCCCCCCTAGGATAATAAATTTGTTCAATTTTCGTTTAAATGTGACTGTTCTATTGTATTTCATATTCTGAGAAATTAACGTTGTAGTGATAATTTCTGTAGTAGTAACCTTGAGAAAATAAAAAAAACAAACAAAATATTATCATGAAATGAAATTCCAATACATATTTTATTCACCACTATTAATTTTAGCATCGAAGTGGTTTATGAAGAATAAATATAAAAGCTAATAATCGTAATACTTCTACTCCCGTTTTTTTTTTATTTTTACAGACTACATTCTAAATCCGCTAATCAATGGTCGCCTGAACCAATTATCACAAGTTCTCGAACAAACAAGAACTGCATGAACATGTGCAAAAAGTCCAGTACATCCGATCATTTACGCCGGCAAAACCAACCGGAGGAAGTGACAACCTGATAATTAGAGCAGCACTGGGCCTTAAAAAAACATAATCTCCTGTAATCAATGAGCCATTTAGCACTAAATTTGCATCGAAATGCATCCTCACCCGTTAATCTATAAAGTATTATTTCACGACCCGCATTAGGACTGGAGTCACGTGCATCCTTGAAGCACTGCATGCATATAATGCGGGCGTTTTTTCGTTATCGAAATGGAACATGTGATGGACTAATGGCTTCGACCTTCTCACTAATTTTGTAACGGATCGAACAGGATTGTTACTAGTATTCAGACCCAGTCTCGATTGCCTAGACTAGGCGATTGCACTAGCAAGGTGTGCGTAACTACACAGAAAGCTCGATGATAATAGTTTTCCTTAAGTTGACTAATTAAAATGCATAAATTATTATAACTAATCAGAAAATCAAGCAAAACAAATTTAGATGTTTGTGATACCATTACAAATTTGTACACAAGCACATGGAATTTATACCGAGTAATCATTTAAATTTCAGCTGTAGTTGATCGTAGATGCATGGAAATTTTTCATGGAGATTGGTGGAAGGCAAGGCGAGCCTTGTTAACGCGAGCCTTTCTTATTGGCTACGAAAATTAATTTCCATGGATAACTAGAGCTGAAATTTAAATGATCATTCGATAATTCCATTTATTAGGAACTTTCAACTTAGCATTGAATCCTGCTAATCTATTATAATTAGTGACATCGAAGTTTGCTCTAGGCGTATATAGAGAGATTGTTTATCTAAGGTACATTCAAAATAAAAAGAATCAATGTATTTAATAAAGGAATTTGAATGGGGTTAAATGTTTCAATTCCTATTAAATCAGTGGTGTAATAAAAGCGAAATTATTTTCATTGCTACACCAAAAGATGTAAGCAGTTTTTGAGAACTAAGCTGGCATTGAAGAGAAATTGTACAGAAATTTGATACTTTGAATCCTCTTTACAAAACAAACGCGTTGGGTAATATTTCTATACATTGTGCAGGGGGGAATTTCATCTAGATCACCATTACTTTAATTATGGTGCCACAGATAAGCCGATGCACATATATATTTATGCACTTGTTTTATGCAGATCAAAATAATGCAAATTTAATCCTCAAATATGTAGATATTTTCTATATTATAATTTTCTAAAATTGTTGATCTAGAGCAGTTCATCCATAATCACATCAAATTATTGCTCTTCGTGCAAACTTTTCCTAGGTATTCATCATGGTAATTATGGGATGTGCGCAGGCCGTCTGGTACACTCCAGGGGATTCCACCTCCAACCTTCCACAAATTGCTCTCCTTAGCGGCGCTATTATAAATGTAACAAAATGTCGTCATTATAGTGAAAGTACAATTAATAAATCATTATATCTATACAGGTTGAAGTTATGTAGAAAAATTATATTGTGTAATTGTACAGCAAACATATTTTAAGTTATTGGGATAATACACAATCAGACAACAAATTGTTATACTTTCTTAGAACTTTATTAAATTATTATTTCTGCATGCTTTGAATACAGTAACATATATGTAGGTACCTACTATTAATCTGTACAAGGTATAATACATTTTAGTCTAAAAAATATGATGAATATTTCTAATATTTCTATAATAAATCTATAAATTATTTATTAGATTAATAATACCATTAGATTACTGGTATTAAAAATGAATATATTTTTTTTAAGGCCTTCTTTAATATTTTTAACATATTTCAGCATTTTAGCATTTTAACATATAGTATTTTTTGTCGAAAATTAAAATAGTTTTGAAAATATTCACAAAATCTGCTTAGATAACATATTCGTCTTTACAGAAAATTGTCACAAAGGCATTTTTGTTATTTTTTAATTTAAAATTATTACGCACATGAACAAATTATTTTGTTTCAATAAGAATGTATTGTTATCTAAATTGTTTTTTTTTTCTAATGTTGGCAAATAAAGTGTCACTTTCCAAAACTGACAGTAGTTGCGAAACGTGATACTTTTCGTAACTAGTTAAGAAGTAAAACACTTTTCGCAGCTCGTGATGAAAAATGCATTACAACACTTTGGATTTTGATGGAATTACGGATGAAAGTGCGTGATGTGCAGCTTCTTCGATATCGCTAGGGACATTATCCGAGTCTGAAGTGGACATTTTCACATTTTATGTGCCAATAACGCTTGGACAACGTCTGTGAACACAAAAGTACACACTGATTATTATTTGCTAAGGAATATAACTCATACGTAAAACAGTGACGTCATAACAATGCGGTTTCTATAGTTACGCATGTATTAATAACTGATAATGCTGAAAATACAACAGTTCTATTTTCACGATAATACCACGAACAAATGTTGGTCGTTGTCACAATTTCAAGTCCCACACAGATCGCAGCGACGACCGTTGCATACGCGAATTGTCAGTATGTACCAAGTACAAGTAAAATAGTAAAATGTGGTAATAAATGTGGTTTGCTGTTTGAAAGATGAAATGATCGAAATAAATATAGGTATTTTAACTGTATATTTAGCTTCTTGTTTATTCTGCTTTACTAGATGACTCAATCAATGCATTATATTAGCTTCCTGAATATAAGTCGTGGTATTCTCAAATATCGATAATGATTCTAAAAATACAACTTATTTCAACCCCAATCTTTGGAAAATGCATCTCGACCTTCGGGCTCGGTGCATTTTCGTGGTTGGGGTTAAAATTCGTTGTATTTATTAAAGATTATCGATAATGAGAATACCACTTGTTATATTACCCCTGGTAAGTGGTAAGAACACCAGATTATTTTCAATGATTGAATTCGGTCGATTTCGTCAAAATTTGAAAAAATCTATATTGTATATAACACGTTATGAAATGCCATTTAGTGTAATCGTGTGGTTTTGTGCATTTCATAACTAATTATATAAATAGCTGTTGTCCATGCCAGATAGGATGTCACATTTCACATATAATCGAAATCTCCCCACAACCGGGGAAATTTTACCAATTCAACGAAATTTTCAAATCCCATTAAAAATACTAAATAGATTCTTCTTCTTATATCTTAAATATTCTTATATAAAAGTAGAGAAAGACTCATATATCTATCAATTGGAGCAAATTTCAGAAACCATCAAAAATTGAAAATATAATAAATTGTAAAAAAATGAACATTTCGGGGATACGATTTATAACATTTCAAGATTGCAAGATTAAGAACTTAAAACACGTTCAGAAACGTAAAAACCAAATCAACTAAATAATTTCAGAAAAGTTTGCCACATAATAGTATATTATTTTACGTGGAGGAGAAGTGAGACTTTTCATGGCGCGACTGAGTTTGCGCGCCGAACGAAGTGAGGCGCGTTATAGATGGCAAGCCATGAAAAGTCACTTCGCCTCCAAGTGAAATATACTATGTTTTCTTTAAAAGGGCGACTACATAGTTAACAACCAATAGATGGCGCCAACAGGTAAATGTTTGGGATTGATGTTCATGGAATTCTGTAACATATTAAGAATTTAGTTTCGGGAATATTAATTGGTTTATTATTAGGTAGTTTTTAACATAAATTTATTTGATGAAATAAATGTCTTTATGAATTTAATTTCGAAATTGGCAATGTGGATCATCATAAAATACTTGCTGTAGACATACAGTATTGTTTTAAAAATGGTATTAGGTACTAAAGGAATATATTTTTAATGACTGGGAATATGAAACTTACTTGAAAACTGCATTATTTTCTTGTACATCAATCCCAAAAAAGTATCTTTTTCAAGACGTCTTATTTCTGATGACAAACTAGTAAACTTACAGATTGCTGCAAATATATAATTGCCATTAGTTCACCACTTCACCACAAAAGACGTCGTGTGTATTCACTGAAAAAACGCCGATGTTGCCGTTTTATTACCCACGATGACATATATAACTCATAATCAAGCAGGAGTGGTGATAGTTGATGAAAGCCGCCGAAAGTTTTTTTTTTAATTCATTGGATGTTGTTACGTTCTTATTACGTTGTTCCTAATTTCTTAATACTGATTCAAAAAATAATTATAATATATATATATATATATATATATATATATATATATATATATATATATATATATATATATAATATGTTCATATCATATATTATATATATTCAAAATTTTCAATCAAATGTATGCTGGTTTTTTACGGTTCGATTTGTATATTGCTGTTTGTTAGCATCAGTCCTTGCTTTATATTATATATTTCATATTTTACAGTTTGTATGTGTTTAAGTGTATTTTTTTGACCTGTGTAAACATTTCTGTACTAGCACTAATAAATTATTATTATAATAATAATAATAATTATTATTAAATATGATGAGTTTCAATGGGGTTGAAGAACCTGAAAAAAAGTTTTGTGGAGATTGAAAATTTTCAAAACATGCAATTAGAGCAACAAAACGTCCAGAATGTTATTCAAAATATCAGAAGCTTATTGAAACTAACAAATGTGTCAATTTACGAAGAATTGACGAGAATTTAATTGTTTAAATGTTTTAAAAAATTCTATAAAAGCTCTACAAGATTAATTTCTGAAATTCAGTAAATTTTCAAAAATGGGCACAACGCACACGAAAATCTGATACAGTTATTAAATGATTATCAAAATTTAAAAAAAAACTAAAATCGAAACAGTTTATTTTTATATTTGGCAATATTAAATTAAAAAATATTTCAACTATTTTTAGCAAATTGTAATTGTAATGGTATTGTAATATAAATAAACCTGAATATTTAGATAGATTTAATACATATTCAAAAAATAATCAAAATATCAAAAGAATGAGAAGGTTTTGAAATTGTGAACATTGTAGTAAATATCTTAAACTTAATGGATAACCGGAAAATTTTATAGTTCCAGAAAACTTAATCATATTATCAAAATAATGATCACAACATATGAATAAATAAGCAAAAATTTCAGCATACGGCGTCGGTGCAAGCAACCTGTCAATTTTGGCATATGTTACACAGAGAGGTTATGTTTTTATTCAAGGCAATACATGACGGGGTCTTTGAAGATACGCAGAGTATTCCTAATGTATTGTGGATTTATGCCATTACATGCAGTACGTATACGGCCTTACAATTCATCTACGTTATGTATTTGTACGTCAATAAACATTTTCGTTTTCAGGTAACCCCAAAGAAAATAATCATTTGTTGACAAATCAGCTGATCTTGATACATTAGGAATACTCTCTTGTATTGTCTTGAATAAAAACCTAACCTCTCTGTGTAACATATGCCAAAATTGACAGGTTGCTTGTACCGACGCCGCTAATGAGTTGTTTTTTTTTTTTTAGAATTACACAGGAAATTCCTTGCGGGTAGATGCAGGCAACCAGTTATACATTGTCAATCATATGTGTAAAAACGAAAAAAAGCCCAGTATATATATATATATAGGTATATAATATATGAATACTGATTTTTGGCCTCTTTTTGGGTGGTTTGACTACAGGTGGAAACTTGATACGCCAACAAAAAAACAAGGCCGTATCAACAACTACAACACTGTAACCATGCAACCATGTAACGAGTACTAACGAAATACATCGACTGTATATCGTTACCGTTCTGCGTAAAGCAGCGCGACCTACCTGGCAAATGCAGAATTAACCAAATCTGCTCTAGCGGATGTTTTCAGATACTAAGAATTAATTTATTATTCCAGTACTTCATGAGCCATCTGTTGTATAGATTAGTAATCAAACTTGAAGTCGCCCTTTTAAACGTACTGCAAAACACGAAAAATCGTAATTTTGATATACTCGTATAATTATTACAAATAAATTAAATATCAAAGAATGCATCGTATTGTTTTTTTGTTTTCTTGACAGAAACTATTTCAGCATCTGGCAGTGACAGTGATAATTTTTGTTGAAGAAACCATTTATAGATTTAATCTATTATTAGTAAAAGCAGTATATCTACCAGAAAATTTGGAAAATAATTGCAAAACACTGATATATTTAATTATTATATGATGAAATTTATAGTATTGCATGGCGTTATTTATTTAATGTTGCCATGACAACACTTTCTCTACCGCCGATAGGGAAAAGAAAAGTAAAAATTCCGCTGGCGGAAATGTGACATTTTCTCACAGTCAACTGAGTTAAATAATGACATGATTTTCTAACGTCTGAAGAAAAACAAATTTGTCAAGAAACTAAAATAATTCACAAATTTAATAATAATGCTAAAAAATGTCCTCAAATAGCGATTCAGAACTAACTTATGATGCTGAAGACTCTGGTAATGTTGCCATGGGTAGTTTACTACCAGAAAAATCCAGAAATAGATACGCTGTAACCTACAAAAAGTTTGAAACTTGGTGGGAACTGCAGTTATGTAATGTCTTTACATAACTACATTACGTAACTGTGCGCATGACAGTTGCGAAAAATTTACCGTTTCATAACGACAGATATTGATATAAAATTTGACTTTTCAAAACGGAATTAAATAAAATTATTTTATTTAAGTAATAAAATAATAAAATTATTTCATTAAATTCCGTTTTGAAAAGTCAAATTTTACATCAATTTCTGTCGTTATGAAACGGTAAATTTTTTACTTCCAAGGTACAGAATTTATTGTTATTTTAAAAATCTGCTATGGGCATTATATAAATTTTTCCAATATATTTATTCATCTGAAAATGTTTCTACTTTCATTTATTCTCTGTGAAAATGTTATACGAGCTATTCTTGTTATTTTCTATTTTATTTAAATCGTTAAATTTAATATGTGTAACGTTAGATTTTGAGCGTACAGCAGAAATCGCGTGGTTACCTACGATTGCACCGTGTCGCGATAATTAATTCAATCTCCCCTCCTAATATCGGTTTTCACTGTAGCGAACAGAAATCGAAATAATCGTTGCTAGGTCATTCATGCGAGTGTAAGTCAGTAAAATACTGGAATTATGACCGCCATTGAAGCGTGATTTGTGGTTTGAGTGGTCCTTTTGTAGTTGTGTGGCCCTGCCATAATCAGTCAAGGCCAAGATTAAAAACGACCTAGATTACAACATATATCGGCCGCCGTAAACCTTAGGTAAGATAAGTCTTCTTTAGGCCGGTTCGTCACTGGTTTTCCTCCGTAGCAGTACCCTCGAGTCGTACCCAGTCGTACCCGTGAGTACGACTAGGTTAAGGGAGTTCAGCCCCGCTGAATTCAAAGGACCACGAGGTCCCAGGGATGTGAACGATGCCAAGGAGTCCCCCACCCCCCTCCACGCGCGGTATAACCTTCTGGGGTGCGTTCAGATTAGAGCGCCCGACAAGTCGTTTTGCCAAACAAAATACCCACTGGTTATTTTGCCGAGTAAAATAGAAACTGAACGGACTGGAGCGTAGTGTGACTCACTGTCTGTCAACTGTCAATTCTATGCTGTCAGCTAAGAATAACGAAAGTTATTTCTTTGTCGTGCATGCATAACATACATCATGGCCATGCAAGAGTTTGTACCAGTACTTCACCGCCTTGTTCATGAATTTGCATGGATGATGAAGAAGATGATTCTGAGTAAACTACATTGTTGAATATAATATGTGAAAAAACAAGAGGCAGCAAACCAATCAGGATTTTAAACTATTTTGCAATTACCACACCTGCATTAACTGATAAACAATTTCAAATGTACTTTCGAGTCAGTAGAGAAGCTTTTGAAATATTACATGGCTTAAAAATCTTCTTTTCTATTACAATTTCATAAGTTATTTTTGTTTCGGCATCGAACAAACTCAGTTGTTTTAGCTTCTCATTCATTTTTCAGTCTTATCCTTATATCTCTTCTTAACCTGTGTCAAATAAACAAACAAGTTGACAATGAACTGGACAGTATGACCAACACAACGTATATTCTGTGCTCATTATTGCAGATTTTGCAATTAAATATAGGGTGTGCCATTTAAAAAAAACAAGTTATTGCCCTTCAAAATTTACCAAAATTAATGTGCCACAGCAAGTTGATGTCACAATGCAAATCAACGATCTTGGCGCCAAAAGATGCCCCAGACAGATGTTTAGAATCTGGCAAAGTCCCAGCCCGATATCTTAGAAAACAAGCGAACTGCCATTTTTTTAATATGTGCCTGTAAACGCACTAAATTTTAGAAAAACATAAACAACTTCTGAACGGTTGAAGCGAATTGCAAAAACTAAACGGATTTATAAAGCCCCAAAAAAACTCAAATTTAAATATGTACATTTATACAGGGGGTGCTATATAAAAAAACTAGGTCCAAGGCTGCCCTGCAAAAATGGAACACCCTGTATATGGAAAAATAATTTTACATACTGCATTTTGGCCACTAGTTTGCAGTGCCGTTTGGTTCATTTGGATATCATTAACGGTGTAGGTGTAATCGAGCCTGCCCGTCCTATTGACTCACCCTGTATATACTGAACGCAATTAGGTGTGTCCGACGTTGCCCGACGTTAAATCTGAACGTACCCCTGGGGTTGGCGATACAGATAGGAATTATTTTTTGTTATGTAATCTAGTTATTATCATCTTTTGTGCTTACCACTATTTTTTTTTTTGTGTGGTCAATTTATTTGGTAAAATTATATGTGCACGTGTCTGCCGGTCTGTCCGACGTACCACCATTTTCGGTTCGAAGCGTGCGCATGTTATAACATTCGTCCAGCATCGAATGTTTTTGCGGAAAATTGCGTAGCGGAAATAGATCGTTCGACGCGCCCCCTCTGTTTTTTTTGTGTATGAATTTTGTTGTGACTAGCACATTTAGCTACATCACAATAGAAACCAATTATGATGTTTGCAATTCCACATAACCACAATTAATGATAACAATGATTTTTGTAGTCGCCTTAAGCTCAGTTGTGCGTAAAACGTTGTATGTACCTTGAGCTACGCGTCGGGCCTCAAACATGGTTTCCGGGTATAAACTATTTCTTTCGGCCCTAGTTACGTAAATAACTATTACAGGTTGTGTTGTTAGCCTACCAGATTTATTTTTAAGCTTTTTATACAACAATTAATTTCTACAACGTTATTAATAAAAAATTAAACCGTGGTTTAGCGGTGTTTTACAAAGGGTCACCAAGGTTATTAAGATTAAACCATCGTTAAACCAAGGCTTAATTTTTTATGAATATCACTGCTAGTATTTACAAGTTAAAATGTTGTTTTTGTATGCTATGTGCCTATAAAATTAACCATAATTCACAGTTAAATTTAATACATTGCATAGTCTTTCACTTTACTTTACTTTACTTTATTGTATTCTAAGAGTAGAATGAGTTGCTCTTACTGTATTCTATTATAATCACAAACAGATAAGTTTGCTCGATTTACTTAAGAACCCAACACTTGCAATGTTACACATTTAGCGAGAAAGAAAAAAAATGTTGAATTTGCATATTAAGTAGGAATATAAATCAATTACTTCAACTTGCAAGCATTAGTACCAATTCCAAAGGCACTATAACACCCCATTACATAATTGAAAACGCATACTCTGCTACCGATCTAATTACGGCTCGCAATAAAAAGGCGCGCCCTGCCCACCCCGCAGCGCAGAATTATTAATGAAATGGGGGCCCTGTCCCCGTAGTGCTTCGCCGCCTCCGCGCCTCCACCATTACTTTCTCCGCCGCCGCCTCTGGCTTTGTCCACACACGGCACGTGCAGTCCGGTGGCCCGCCAGTCGCTTGTTTCGCGCGCCGGCAACTGGTTCTCAAAACCTCACCTGTCTGCCTTACCCGTGTGTGATTGTTGTGCGTGCGGATTTGGACAGACATCTGTGATAACCAAATTGTAAATTGCAAACCGTTAGGTAATTAAACAGGGGGCGGCAGCTGCCCCCACTCGTGAATAACCATTGCCTGTTGTGATGATACAAAGTTTTGTCTTAATCTTAATCTACATGAAATCGCATTAGGAGATAATCCCGTCCTTGGATGTGTTCCGGTTAAGTCCGTCGCACGTAACAAATTACACAATCCTTATTACTTGGGATTACCTGTGCAACCTAAAGGGTTAACTGATTATAGTTACTGTAATTTGGCACTGATTGTCCGCGATCAAATTACGCGATATTCACTTCAATTGCAAATAGCATTCCAGTTTTCAGTAAAACAAACAACTAAAAATTTTAAATTTAAATAAATTATAATTTTTGTACTTAACTGTAACAGCCGAATCATACAACAATTTGATTAATAGTTAAGGGAAATTTAATAGCTTAAACGTGTTCGTTTATGTTATATAAGGTGCAGTATATTTCGAAAATGAGCAGTGATATAATGCGGAATTACATGTATGGTTTAATTGAGCTGACATGATCCACTTGCTAATTTTAATTTGCACATATTTACAGACAGATTTGTATGTGCTAAAATTGCTTCTCTAGACCTAAATATAGCGGAGTTATCTATATTTTGACGACCTAACAAATATTTGATTATTTTTTGACTTCCGGCATCCGCACACAAATAGACATCACATACCACAACACAAGCCACACGCGACACACACATATGCTACACATTTAATTACACTATTTAAAATTGCACAATAATCGTTATTTATTGTACACGACGATAAAATTGAGTTATATCTTTAAGAATGCATTAAACATCGAGGTGCTAACCGAGACCTTAAAGTCACTCGAAAAGATCGTCAGCAATTTTATCGTCGTATCTATTATTAAATTTTATTCAATCTTCACCGTTTTTACTTTTAAATGAATTTAATTCTTTGAATAATTATAAACGTTATAAACTAATACAACAGTGGATGCAGGCATAGAAGTCGCAGTTACCATGAAAATAACAAACAAGTATTTTTGTATCGTCTAAACAATGAAATTGCATTTTAACATGAGGTATAGACTAGATAAATTCAATTTTAACAGTGAGGATTGAATTAAACAATATAAGTGTAGCTATTTATGGTTTAAGTGAATAAAGTCGAATTTTATCCACGAAAAAACAGTTTAGCGCAGGAGGCGAAGGCGAGTGCGAAGTTTTCGAGTGGATAAAATTGCTTTATTCACATGTATCATCAAGATTTTTTCCAATTCGATATCAGAATTGATGAATTTGCGTGAAGTGTCACATTGTTAGATGACAACGAAAATTTCAAGGATAGTGCGAATTTACCTATTTTTTTTACTTTACTCACATTATCAATGGTTATGGTGAATAAAGTGAAAAAAAATATAATGAATTAAATGTAAACATTTTATTCACGCATTCGATTCAAGTGTAATTTTAACGATGAGATTCAGTACCTATACATAATGAGCATTTTATTAATGCGAATTGAAAAAAACAATCTTATCACATGTAACAAATAAAAAGTATGACACCCTTGTTACAAATTAATATGTCACTTTTTTGTTTCTTTGTGTACTTTTAATCACAATAATATGTTTTTTCTCTACCATAATAGAAAGTACACACTTCGCTCCCTCATATGAGAGAGTACAGTCCTACCTTTCCTCCCTATGGAGGCAAACAAATAGGAACTTTAAATAGCTGTGATAGTTGTGTATAGTTTTCTTTTATTGATAAACAAACTTCCAAAAAGTTATAATAATGCATTTCTTGTAAACAGATTCGTTATTAATAGTTTATTTTTATTTATGAAAATTTGTACGTTTCTCGTATACTTTGATTTTTAACAATATTAACTTATTCTAAATATTATGATATTTTGACATTTGGTTTTTCAATTGTCATGCACAAGAAATTATAATATTTAAGCAAAACACTGTGAAATGTCGTAGAACAAGACTACTTCTAGTTCATAATAATTATTATTTATTATTATTACGTTATTTTATTTACTGCAGAAGGTTCATTTTTTATCTGTTTGCAAGTATTGTTATACTTTAACGTATTGTTACAATTTTTTAAAATTTAGAATACAATATAAAGAAGTACGTGACATATGCCTTCTATTAGAAAATGTTCGTCTATACTCTCTGCTAGCTTCTACTGCATTGCCATTACAAAATCCATATACCTACAAAGATTATATCAACATATTCATTTGTGTATTACGACATGATTGTTTTCAATTATCTGTTTACTGACATAATAAACGTGATGTTAATTGTCTAATGGCAGATAATATGTCGTCCTTATTTTTATTCCATGGCCTATGTTATTATTAATAATTTCATTATTATCTTTACCTAACTTTTAAACGTAGTTAACTCAGAATGCCATCCTGCATATACAGGGTGAGTCAATATTCACTCCCTAAAACTCGGGTATGTGTTCTACTATTAAAAAGAAAAAAGAAAATGAAGAATTTCAAAATCTCGAAAACAAGGCCGTTTTCGGTTTTCGGTTTTCGGTTTTCGGTTTTCGGTCCGTAAAATGGAATTAAAAATTTAAATTGAAATTTTGGATTGTTTTGAGATTGTGGTTCGGAAACTGTTCCCTGAACAAACTCTCGGCAGCACGGGCGTTATAATTACAAGCCCTTATCAATTTTTTATCATATCGACGTATTCTGTTTTATTTTGTAAATTTGAAAAACCTTCTGAAAATTTCAATGTTTTCAATATAAACGGTCAAATAAATATACCTGATAACCTCAAAGTTAAGTAAATCTGGCCAATTTAAATATATTTAATACAACGCAAATTGCTGTTTATTTCATTTCAATTTTACCTGAAAATGGGATCGCTTTCGTGATTTTAGCATTCTCATTTCTCTTTGTAATTCTATAACACATCCGGGAGCAGGGGAGTGAATATTGACACACCCTGTATAACTTCTATTATTTTCGCAATAACCATATTTATCGATGAATAATTTACACTCAAAATAAGGTAATTTTAATTAACCTAGAATACACTACTTATAAAACTATTATATTAAAACTTTATTTAAAATAAATTTAACTTTGTTTGCAACAATACTTTTAGGTCTATAGGTATACAGGGTGTCCAAGATAAGGATCAACAGGATGGGGATCTCTTTAACCGTAAACGTTACAAAGGCGGTTAAATTACCAAAAAGTTGCACTATTGAGTGGTCAGTAATATGTTGTTGAAAAGACCAGAAAATTCCTCTTACTTCCGGAGACATTGGACAATATCCTGAATATTAACATGAGAAACCATTGTGTGATACAACTAGTTGAATTCGTAATAGGAAAGGCTACATACAGGGTGTACAAAGGATACAGGGTGTACATTTTTTATGGGCTATATAAAAATAATTAAGTTGATAATGGTTTCTTCGAAACGAAACGTTGAAACGCTGAAAATTTGTAAACGCTGTCAAGTATAACTAAAAAAGTAGCAATGAGAAAGTGCCTTTAGTTTTCTTATACCTTTTCAAAGAACTTCACAAAAAAATAAAAACGAAATCGCATGATTTCGGATTTAGTCGCATGTTTCCGGAAGTAAGCGGAAATTTCTGGTCTTCTCAACAGAAAATTACTAACCACTAGATTGAACAACTTTTTTTGGAAATTTTACCGCCTTTGTAATTTTTACAGTTTCTGAGATCCCCATGCTGTTGATCCTTATCTTGGACACCGTGTGTGTACCAAAAAAACTGGCTTCGAAAATTTCGAAATTAACGCATGTGATTGAATTATTAAATATTCAATTTGCTAAGGATTCTGTTCAGAAAATTCAATTATAAATACAAGAGCATCTACGTCATACAAATTATATCCTAGCATGGCCAGTATTTGGCAGTCCCTATTAAATGTAATTCTTCCATTCACCTGGGCTAATCAGATCAAGACAGGCAGAACGCGCTAAATTAATAAATTGTTTTACGATATTCTCTAGTTAAACAATTTGCTAACTTGTTCATAATATTATATTGCAAATATAGATAACCTTGTTTGCATAAATTCGTAAAATAATGGATTACTTTGGTACCGATTTCGGCTCACTTTACTGCCCATTTCTCTTACTTTACTGACGATTTCAGAAAAAATAATACTGGAAGCTTTTATTATTAAAAATAAATATACATTCACTTTTTAATAAAAATTGGCAGAATTTTGAACGGGTATCTTATTAGTTTCTGTATCATTGAGCGTAACAACTGCTGACTGGTATCAGTTAATGTTTTTAAATAAGTCAATGCCTTTTCCATCTAAATTTATCTTCTTTAGTTCTTCTATTAATTTCAAATGCTGTACCCTGTCAAATGCTTTCTGAAAGTCAATAAAGCACAGGTATACCGGTATATTGCATTCTCGACTTTTCTAAAGGAGAATCGTCATAGCAAATAATGCTCTTCTTGTCTCCATGCCCCTTTAGAATTCAAACTAGGATTCATCTAGTTGTTCTTTACATTTGATATGTATTCTGTTTTAAATGATTTTTAACAAGATTCTCAAATAGTGACTAATGAATCATTTGAAAATCTTATTATGAAACTAGTATATGAAAACGCCTGCTTCAGTTCCCATCCAAAAGGCCGGTACTTTGTTGTCAGAAATTGTTGAATGCTGAAATATTATAGGGCCTACTGATTTCGAATCTGGGACTTATTCTTAAAAAGAAATGCGCTAATGCTACATCCATCATCGGCATAAGTTGAAACAATTAGAACATATGTTGTAAAATATTAATCAGACTGTTTTTATTAATTCTTATGTAAGTATAACCATTGATTATAATAACCTTTAGATTGGGGTATTATAACTACTTATTACTTATACGGTATAAGTAATAGTGAATAGTGATGGTAATGTGGTAGTAAATATTTCTTATGCATTCGTCGTATTATGCATGTAAATACTAAACTAATTATTGCATTTTTATACCTGAAGAGGCTATCGCGTCATCATTATCTTCCTAACAAAACCCGCACACGTAAATAGCCAGTTTTTCCGCCAAACCTTGATGAAGCTTACGCTAATCGACTGTTTATATTGGTTTCATTACCTTGCTGGCAATTAAAGACTGTTTGTTGCCCCATAATAAAACTATGGTGGTATATTTCACGGAATCTATCAATTTGAATTCAGATTTGAACAAGAAAGAACATGGAATCCAGAATTCATATGAGGAATATTGAATAAAAACTTGTTCTATACTCGCAGTATAAAATATATGTTTATTTATTTGAATCGCTTGTGTAATAAATAACTACTATTATTAATATCGTCTTAATTACATTATTTTCTTTGAAGTTCGAAGGTTTGCAAGTTATTAAATACCTCCGACAAAATTGCTTTCTCAGCAGTTCTACAAAATACGTAATGCTGAAATTTAAAGCTTGCAGTATATTGCCTGCAAAGTGTAACAAATTGCAGCGTAACGAGGTTGGTCCAATTTCACTCCCCATGTCGTTGCTGGCTCACGTTGAACATTTTCCCAGGGACGTGTACAGCCATATGTTTTACTGTTAAATAATAAAATACTGTCGGTAATAATTAAAGAGAAACGAGCGCCGACTGCGGCGTTTGTTGGTGTTATACAATAATAAAGCAGCGGTTGGTGAAATGAATGTAGGTATATCTATTTACAGCGTTTAGAGGAGGACGCTATGTAAAGAAACTTTATGTCCAGTTACGTTGTTTATCAGTACATCAAAGCATCCTTAGTTGATAATTGCGAGTGGGTATGGTAAAATAATAATCATGCAATAATAATCATAACAATAGCAACAAAGCACCAAGTAATGTACTTACGACTGCTACACTTTTGGGTTTGAAAACAATTTGAAATTCTACTTTAATGTGCCTATGATGTAAATTTAAAAATATACCATGATATTGATGAATAGTCACTCCAGTTTTAATTCACAACATATCGTTTTGTAAAAATTATTTTGAATGTTAGCTAGATATACAAGTTATAGGATTTTTTTTGGAATTTTAGTTGATCAAATCATTTAATAGCTATTTATGCACCAAGGGAGTTATACGGATGATTACGCCCGGTAAACGATAAAATCAAGCTCGAGGGCTTTAGCCAGAGAGATGCATATCGTGCGATGGGCGGAATCATTTGGTAATGCCGTGGTGCATACAAGATATTATTTTACACTTTTCTTTTCTTAGTATAGAAAATATACTCCAGAGCGTAATGAACTCATTACGCCCGGTTTTTATGGACATGTTTACATCAACACAGGGTGTCCAAGATAAGGACCAACAGCATGGAGATCTCGGAAACCGTAAAAGTTACAAAGAAGGAAGACAAAATTTATCACCTAATTTTATGATTTTAAGATAATTAAATGAACAGAACTAATAATAATAATACCACAGTAAAAAAATAATAAGTGTGGTTCTGAATAACTATAATGTTTCTATGTTTAACGACTATTCGTGCTAAATTGTTTTTAGTTGATTTTTTTGTATCTATTCTGGGTTAAAATTAAGTAATAATTGTTGCCTTTGTCATCATTAAATGAACAGAACAATTCTAATATCACAGTAATTATAAAATAATAAGTGTAGTTTTAAATAACTATAATGTTTCAATGTTTAACAACTATTCTTGCAATTTTTTTTTTTTTTTTACTATTTCAGTACATATTCTGGGTTAAAATTCTGGGTTAAAATAATGCTATTTAATACAGGGTGTACTTTAGTTACAGGCCATATAAATAAATAAAGCTGATGATGCTTTCTTCGAACCGAAACGTTGTACTGACAATTTGTAATCGCTGTCTTGTAGAGCTAAAAATGTGGCAATTAGAAAGTGCCTTTAGTTTTCTTATACCTTTTCAAATAACTTCAGAAAAAAATTAAAACGAAATCGCAAGATTTCGGATTTTGTTGAATATCTCCGGAAATAAGAGGCAAATTTTGGTTTTCTCAAACGAATATTACTGACCACTAAATGGCGCAACTTTTTTGTAATTTCACCCCCTTTGTAACTTTTACGGTTTCCGAGAATTTCCTTGCTGTTTATACTTATCTTGGACACCCTGTATAATAGAATGAGTGAGCCTCATTATATATTTCTTATTTAATTTCATCATAAGATAGTATTTTTCGGTATGAAAATCTGGACGAAAACCCCATCATTTTGTTAAAGACAATGGTTGCTAAGTAACGGTCTTTTTTGTCCTAAGCCGAAAAATATTTTTCGGCAGCAAAATAAAAAAGTCAATGGTTGATTAATTTATTAATTTTCTAATTTAAATTCAACAATAAATTACTTACTTTACATTAATATTATAGGTACAATTAGTACAATTTTGAAATATAAAGGGATGATATAGATTAGTGATTATACACTGTGCTGTATTAGTGATATTCGATACTTCTCTTAGTCTGTTGAACAGAGTTGTGTCTCTTGTGCTGCTTTCCAGGACCCTAAATTTCCTAAATGGTGAACAAATTATTTTTAGTTGCTATTTTGGTACCAATTTTGGGTTAAAATTAGATAATTAGATTTTTCTTCGTCGTCATCATTTCAACGCGTACTACAAGAAAATGTTCGAAATGTATTAACAAGCCGGTTTTCGAAATCCCCATGCTGTTGATCCTTATCTTGGACACCCTGTATACACTCCAAAAAATAAAACATTTTATGTTATTAGTTCTAGATCTTGGGTGCTTGAAAGATCTATGGTTGATAAGAGTTTCTTTTATTCTGCGAGAAGACGATTTATCCGGTTGTATTAATTCCGGTCAGTGATTCAAATATATTTCCTAGATAATTTGTTAATTGTTATTGGTTTGAATAATCAACTTTTAAACTTCAACTTCTTCATAATTTTCGCCCGAAAAAAAAAATACGTCCAATGTGTTTATTAATCAATAATTTGACTTTAAACAAAACAAGCATCTACGCCCAATTAGCGAACATATTTCTTCTTCTGCTTCAACTTCGAACTTTTTTATGTTGTTTATCAATAAAGATCAAAATTCCGAAAAATTTCATTCAGATCTCCTAGAAAATGTGCCTGAAGAACATACTCTTTATCTTAATAAAATGATAAACAACTAAGTTTTTTGGAAAAACAGAAAACGATAGCCGATTTTTGATTTTAACATTGAGTTTGTCTTGAAATAACCTATTTTCCCTATTACTTCCAGTTGCCCTATTGAAATATACAAATTTGGCCACCAAGTACAGTTCATTAGTTATATAGTGTAGTATATATAGTAGTATAGTATACAGTGTGGTAATTAAGTAGCGGATAAATTCGGCAACTTCTTTAATGTGTATGAGAGAGAAAAATTCTAAAAGGAAGAAAGCGATATAAATTACTGCGCATATGAAAATATTTTTCTCAGATTTAAAAAAAATTAAAGTTGTGACGGCATTAGTGTTTTTTTTAAACGACAACATATATTTTTTATTATAACATGATCATCAGTTTGAACATTTACAGTAATTGTCGAAGCCTTAATATGTTTTTGTTTGTTTTAAACCTCGATAACTAGGATTAGTCTGTTAATTTCATGCATCTTTACTTTTTGAACTTTAAGGCCATTTTTCTTTATTTTTTTCTTATGTAACCTATTCAAAATGTTGTATAATTGAAAACAGATTAAAAAATTCTACCGAAATAAAAATCTAGGTTGTCATTTAAAAATAAAACATTAGTGACGTCACAACTTTTAAAATTTTGTTTTTGTAAATCTGAAAAAAAAATCCAAGATAAGAATCAACAACATGAGGATCCGTTCGGGAGAACGTGGATCGGAAACCGTTACAATTACAAATGCGGTTAAATTACAAAAATGTTGTGCAATTCAAGGATCAGTAATATTCTGTTGAGAAAACTAGAAAATTCCGCTTACTACCGGAGATATTCGACAAAATCCTAAATTTTGCGATATCGTTTTATCACCTAATTTTAAGATTTTAAGATAAATAAGTGAACAGAACATTTCTCATAATACCACAGCAAACAAATAATAAGTGTGGTTTTCAATAACTATAATGTGTCAATATATAACAACTATTCTTGGTAAATTGTATTTAGTTACTATTCTGGTACCTATTCTGGGTTAAAATTAGGTAACAATTATTGTCTTCGTCGACATTAAATGAACAGAAAAATTCTCACACAACAGTAAAAAAATAATGAGTGTGGTTGTAAATAACTATTTTGTAATATCTCTGTGTTATTGACATTTATCAGTACTGTCTGCTTGATCGATATGACAGGCGTAAAGGCCTTGGCCGTTATAATAACGGCCGTGGACGTTATTTAAATGACAACGCAAATTTATGAGCAATAAAGTCTTCATATTCTTTCTCATACCAGCTGCTGCTTTTTTGGGGAAGTAAATCGATTGTGGTAGCATTTGCTTCATTTAGTACATCTTCGGGGATACCACAAAACGAAGAACTTTGCACATCTGACATTATTTTTCTAATTTCACTTTGATTTGTTTGTTTGTATTTGAACCGTTGATGTTGCTATGGTATCAAATTGCGCCTGGATAACTAGTTTATTAATTTTGAAATTTAATATTGATAAATTGACCAGTTTTTGTAATTTAGGTATTACAAAAAGTATCGAACAGCATACGGCCGATATGCAAATAACTGGCTTGGTTGAATATAAACCTCGGCTGCGCTCCGCTCCGCTTCGCTTCACCTCGGTTTACAAACTTCAACCCGCGCCTGTTATTTGCTACATATCGGCCTAATGGCGTTATATACTATAATGTTTCAATGCTTAACAACTATATTTGCTAAATTATTTTTTGTTACTATTTTGGTACATATTCTGGATTTAAATTATGTAATAATTTTTGTCTTTGTCGCCATTAAATGAACAGACATAACCTATTCAAAATGTTGTATAATTGAAAACAGATTAAAAAATTCTTCCGAAATAAAACATATAGGTTGACATTTAAAAAAAACATTAGTGGCGTCACAACTTTTAAAATTTTGTTTTTGTAAATCTGAAAAATATATCTTCATATGCGCAGTAATTTATATCGCTACCTCCCTTTTAGATGTTTTCTCTCTCATACACATTAACGGAGTTACCGAATTTATCCGCTACTTAATTACCACAGTGTTTTTGAAAAATATATGGAGAAGGCAAAATGCGAAAACTATTGACAGCATTGCTTAGAAAAAGATAAATTTGAGTGGCTCATGTAAGAAATATTGCCTGCAATGTTTTCTTTAATCTACAATCAAATTGTTCGCTATCTAAAAAAATAGATTTACCGTATTTCACAAAACGACCATGCAAACTGCATCTTGCAAATACAATTGTAGTGAAGACTCAATTACTTCGTACCATTACAGCCTCGTTTTCCCATCCAAGCATAGCACATGCAAATATTTAATCTCACGTGTTGTGTGCTTAAGCTAATTATATCGTTATCTGAAGACAAATAGAGCAGCAGTACATCATACCTCGTGTATGCTATCAACACGGCTGCTTTGGACGTGTTGCATTCTTTTTCATTGTATACGTAGCTCATTATGACGCTACATTCATCAGAATTAATTTTACAAATTACGTTTAATTTTATTAAATTATGGATAATGTATCACTTTACAAGTCCTAATTTATAGATGGTATTTTATTTTATTAACTCTTGTCCACAATTATTATGATGTTGGAAGCATATTAACCTCGGTTGTTTCAAAGAGTAATGATAATAACTTATTACTACTTACTATACTGAATAGTATTAATCATTTGTAATGCGGCTTGTCTAAAGCATATTTTAGTAAAGTGGTCATTATTATATCAATAATACATATTTTTTAGTACTATAAATGTTGCACTGAAAGTTAAGACTGACATGAAACATTGTGGCTACAAATTTCGCCCATTGCAATATTAGTTTGTTCAATTGTTCGCGGAATACAATCTTTTATAGCGCATTCAAATAGATTGGCCGTGATGAGGCCAATGATAATAGCAATGAACCCTTCTCTAATTAAAAAAAAAATGTAATGAACAGTCAACTCGACAGTAAAGCGACAGTAATTAGTTGTAGACGCAGATATCCAGCGCCATTAAATGAAAAAACTTGCTTTAATCAGCCAATAAACAAACAAAAATGTATCAAAAAATTTTTCGTTTACGGAACATTCCTGCTGAATATATAGGATATTTTAGGTGTTACTACTCCTGTAAGCGTTTGTCACATGTTTACCAGCAGATAATAAGCAAGACATCAAGACCACGCACAGTGCGTGACCCAAATAATCTTCTTAGCCATACAAAAATCGGAACTCTTCCTCGCTGGCACGGATCTTATTCCAACATGTTTGAGAACGATCGAACCTGCGCTCCAATTAAGCGGCACGCAACGAATTTCGCAAGTGTAAAAATCGCTGTCATCCGCATTTTCACATATTAGTGTTAAATAGGCGTAAATTGGATTGCTCAAGATTTGGCGCAACCTGCTGTTCACGAAAGAAATTAATTGTGAGTCCAGTGCGGATTTCTACATATGCTATGAATGGGAGCGCAGGCAGACAATTTCTTAAGACGTTTCGTGTGGTGCTCCGAGAAAGGAAATTGTCCAAGTTTGGCACGTAATATAATAACCGTCTCACGGGTGAAAATTGATTTCACATGCATTGCTAACTCAATAGTTACATATTAATGCAAATTAACATCATAATTTTATAAGCATGTATCAAACTAATATAAAACATTTTCTAGTCATGCACTTACACGTCACCACGGTCAGTATTTTTTTTAATTTTCAGGATGTGTAGTAAAATTTGTAACTACAGTAAACGTTCCACTCTTTGCGCAGTTCAATCTCTGTGAAATTGACGATTAACGACCATCGCAAGTAGTTGATACTTGCACAACTACATTACGTTTTCGCTTAATTGCATTGACCGTAATTAACACAATCAGTTGATTAAACGCGCAGAGACAAGACTAAATTCGCTACTTCCGCAAGCAGAGATACAAGTTTCTTCCTCGTACCGAATTAAGTTGTCCTTAATTACATCAAATTGATTTAACAACGGATGCTGTATGCCATATTCTGCACGTATATGGCATATTTAATTCATGAAGAAGAATGATCATTATTTTGTCTTATTTCGGTTTTTAATCGTTTAAATTTTACATTTTCGATAGCGTTAATATAAGTATCTTGTATATTCTGTGCGTTTTTTTTAATACACAGGGGGGTACAAAAGTAACGGATAAATTCAATAATATCGCTAAGAAAAATATTTGGAAACAATGTTCGGACAGGTCGATTTTTACTTCATGTTCAACCCCCACCCCTCAACCCCTGAGCGCTAGCACCCCAACTTTAACAATTCAAACAGAAAAATATCCCTTCTAATACCCCATTTGATAGCTTATTTATAAAGCGCGGATTTATAAGCATTAAAAATTACAAAATAAGCGCTTGAAAATGCATAAAAATCTTAGAAAATAAGCATATAAAATAGCGTAAAGATTAGAATAACCACAAAAACGCAGAAAAAGCTTGAAAAGGCATATTTTATTTTTTATGAAAATACAGAAAAACAAAACAAAACATAATTTTACTAACAAGAACGCACTATAGGTATAAAAGTAATATTTTAATAAAATAGGTTTTCGTGATTAATATTAATAACAATAATAATTAATAACAAATAATGATTACTGCTCATTTTTAAATGAACTAATAATTAAATGTTTTTCTAAATTTTTAACGGAAAATCCCATTCTCCTATCACTGAGCACATTTTTTTAGTGTGAAAAGCTTCTCTCCACATCCAAACTTGTAATCGGTTCATATTTAAATTTGGGAACAATTGTAATATTTATCAGCAAATCTTCCACGAAATCTCCTTTTAAAACTATTGATATTTTTTGTAGCTCGTCAAACCCTTCATTTTTTGACAAAACTGCATCACATTTCTTTTTAATAATCTCTCCTATAGATCCCCGTACGTTTGAGACGTCGTTCCTAAAATCTTCAACTATTTGAACCGCATCTACCAAAGTTGTGTCATTTGATTGGAGTTTATCAATCGCTTTGCTTACGAAACTGTAGTTGGTTTTTAGGAATGCTAAATTTTGTACAACCCTCCTATCTTTAAGAACTTTGTGGCATTCTTTAATTGCCTCTGATACATTTTCGGGAAACTCTAACACAAGCTCCTTAAATGAATCGAAATGGTCGGCATAATAGCAGGCAGCATCTAGCCACGTACCCCATCTAGTTATAACCGGTGCCGGAGCAAGAGGTACATATGGCATTGTTTCCCTAAACATTTCAACCCTCAGTGGAGCTTTTAGCAAAATTTTATTCCCGGTTTTTATCAAATCATTGACCAGGGGAAATTGCAGTCCAATCGTTTCAGCAACTCGATTAAAACCATGTGCCTAAGAGGTGGAATGCATTAATTGCTCATAAAATCCTTTTAAATTAGAACATGCCTTCAACATATATGCAGCGGCATCAAAAACCATCAATAATTATTTATCATTTAGTACGGGGTTTGGGGAAAAAAATGTGTTAATCCATCGTGAACGAATTTGGCAACGGTATTGCCATTGGTTTTTTTTTAACTGCTTGGAAGTAATTTAAAATGCATTGGTGGAGTCTTCGTTTAATATTCCAATCATTACATGGGCGATGTACCGACCACATGCATCAGTAGTTTCATCTACACAGAACCATATGTAATTATTGCTAATTATCTTTTTTATTTCCTGAATAGTGTGTTTATATACTTGCTCGACATAGTTTTTTGCGAATGGTTGATTCGGCAGGAATATGTCTACCGGTGTATTTTTGTAAAAAAAAGATTTAAACATACTATTATCTAGTTTTTTTAACGGAATGTTAGAAGATACCATCGTATTGCATAAATCAAAGTAAAATTCCTTTTCATTCTGTGTAGAAGAACTCGCAAAAGACTCAGAAATAGTTTGCTGGGCACTCAGGGTACTGCTTGCTGATTTGTGTTTTTTTAAATCTTCCAGGTGAACTGTTGTTTTGATATGTTGTGTTATGTTAAAAAATTTCTCGCAGTTAATCTACAACATAATACATGCTTGTACCTAGGCCAATAGCAACCCAAAATAAAACTTACCGGTTTGATACAAGCCCTGCAAATTAATTTGCCTTTCTCATATTTTAATTCAGAATGTCCACGTATCGACGGAAGGTTTTACTGTCGGCATTTTTTTTCAAGAAAACTTATAAACACGTAATGCACACATGGCACAAGCACAACGCACTGAAGATTGAGATAAATTGGACTGAATTGATAGCACACTTGCCCCAGATGCGTTCTGTGCACGTAAAAATAGGGTAATCCCCGAAATAATCAAGCTTTGTTTACCAAATATCACGTACGCACGCTCGCTTTGTTGATTATTTTGTGATAACCAAGCACTCTAGACGTAACGGAGTAATATTAATACTGAATTCTCATTACAATAATGCACAACAAAATATATTCCTAGATAATATAAATAATATGCTATAAAATTGAGAAATAACCAAATAAGCACAAAAAATAAGGAAATATGCACAAAAAATGCATTAAACCAATTATAAGCTTAAAAACTGAAAATATGCATAAAAGCACCAAAAAAAATGTCACGTATAGATACGAGGTCATTTTGGTCTGCTATTAAAACTGATGTACAGCATAATACCTAGAAATCCCCACCTTGATCATTATTTTGTCTTATTTTGGTTCTTAATCTAAGAATTTTAATTTAAATTTTACATTTTCGATCGCGTTAATATAAGAATCTTGTATATTCTGTGCGATTTTTTTTACAGGGAGGTTCAAAAGTAATGGATCAATTCAATAAAATCGTTAAGAAAAATATTTAAAAAAAAAATTCAGTCAGGTGATTTTTACTTATAAATTGTCATTTAGAGATGTAATTTTCAACCCCCCACCCCTCATCCCCTGAGCGCTAGCAACCCAACTTTAAAAATTCAAACAAAAAAATATCCCTTCTAATACCCTATTTGATAGTCTATTTATGCTGAATCCAATAAAAAAAAGTTTTTCAAAATCGGTTGATAAATACCGATTAATAATATGTGTATACCGTGTGTTCTACAAAAAGTGCCCAAGACTATAACGACTTCAATTGTTATTTAACCATCAATAAACCAGATATATTATTAAATGGGACAGTTTTAGGTACAAGTTGGCGAAAAAACATTTGTTTTAAACACCTTCATTTATTTTTTACTTGCGATTTTTTTTTAAATTGCACGATATATAGTTTTTGATGTACATTAGAACATTATAAGTAATTTTAGCCGGTCTGGATTTTTAGTAGGGTTATACTATAAATTTTGCAAAAAAATGTAAAACAAAACTGGTTTGAGCTAGTAGACTGTTAAATCAGAAATTATCTGGAACAAACAATTGGTGAGCAGTTTATCTCGTGGCATAAAGAAATGCATCGAATGCTCTGATGACTGAGACTGTTATAGCCAAATGTTTAAAATATGCATTAGATTTATTAGAACAATTATATTCTGAGATATATTAACAATTTTAGTATTGACCATATGCTGTAATCAAACCTACGACAATTGAATCGTTTATTTCTGAAACTGGTCAACAGACGTTTTTATGGGTTTTTCTTTTTTTGGGGAATCAGTATCTCCTATTGTCAGGACATATTTTTCTGCAATATAACTACAACTGCTATTCCTTTTTATGGGATATAATTTAGAATGAATATCGCGTTTAGTGCAGAAACCTGTGAAGCGACATCACATAATGTGTTTCTGCAGTAACTAAATTTAAATTTCTGCAGTAAAAGTCCTGTGGTATTTTGAATAAAAATCATAATACCACAAAAAAATAGGAAATAACCATTAAAAATATATGTTTCTACATTAAAATTTTATTGCAGAAACGAGTCAACTGCAATATTTTCAATATTTTTTACAATTAAGGGAGACATATTATAATTTAATTGCAGGTAGCATCAATTCCGTGAAGATGTAAACTGATACTAGATTTTTTTTAGGCGAAAATATGTTTAAATATCAAGGATATATGTTTTTCTTTGTTTCCCAACAATTTGAAAAGGTGCACTTGACCAGTTTCTGAAATAAACGATTCAATTATTTAATCGGAGCTTTGACTCAATGTGCCATATGGGCTTTAAACTGTGCTATATTTTGTTGCAATATTCAATTTTATTATGTAATCATGATTACTCCGGCATACTTATAATTATTAAGTCCTGAACTATTATAGCTTTCTCCGAAATTGATGAACACAAAATAATGCTTTCTTTCGTATGTTACGAAATTTTATTTCTACTTTCGCTTGTAAGCAGAATTTTGCGAGTGATTCTATACAATTATATAGATGTATTCACGAACAAGTGTCTGTATTTGGTATTTAATTATTTTTGCATTTTTAACGATACTACATTATAATTGACACCAGTCAAAATGTATAGAATAAATTAGATGTTATTGCGTCAATAAACAAAATATATATATATATATATATATATATATATATATATATATATATATATATATATATATATATATATATATATATATTCGATTCGTTTTTAGCCGTTCTCTCCTAAATACATAAATAAAGAAAATGATTACCCCCAATATACTCAAAAAAACAATAAGTTCAACAAATATTTTCAGGCAGAATGTAGATTTAATAACTTAATTTAACATAGAAAGTGAAAAATTTTGTTTGTAAACAGGGTGTCCAAGATAATTATCAACAGCATGAGGATCTCGGAAACCGTAAGAGTTACAAATGCGGTTAAATTACAAAAAAGTTGCGAAATTTAGGGGTCAGTAATATTCTGTTAAGAAAACTAGAAAATTCCGCTTACTTCCGGAGATATTCGACAAAATCCGAAATTTTGCGATATCGTTTTTATGTTTTTCTGAAGTTATTTGAAAAGGTGTAAAAAACCAAAGATACTTTCTCCGCCACATTGTCAGCTCTATAAGATGCCGTTTATAAATTACCAGTACAACGATTCGTTTCGAAGATACCATCATCAACTTTATATTTTTATATGGCCCTTAAATAAAGTACACCTTGTATTAAATACAATTTCCTATAATGAACTTAACGATTTATATCACAGTCTGGTTTCTTATATTTTTGTTCAGAAATAGGGGTTTATTAATACAGTTTCGTTTCGAAGAAATCATCGTTAACTTTATACAGAACAATTCTCATAAGTAAAAAAATAATAACTTTTTTTTTCAATAGCTATAATGTGTCTATAACAACTATTCTTGGTAAATTGTATTTAGTTACTATTTTGGTACCTATTCTGGGTTAAAATTAGGTAACAATTATAGTCTTCGTTGACATTAAATGAACAGAACAATTCCCATACAACAGTAAAAAAATAATAAGTGTGGTTGTAAATAAATATAATGTTTCAGTGCTTAACATCTATTCTTGCTAAATTATTTTTTGTTACTATTTAGGTACATATTCTAGGTTTAAATTATGTAATCATTTTTGTCATTGTCGCCATTAAAGAACAGAACAATTCTCATATCACAGTAAAAGAATAATAAGTGTGGTTCTAAATAGCTACAGTATTTTAATGTTTATCAACTATTCTTGCTAAATAATTTTTGGTTACTATTTTAGTACATATTCGGGGTTAAAATTAGATAATAATTTTTTTCTTCGTCGTTATCATTTCAACGAACCGTTTTTCTGAATAAAATCATGAAAAATCATACTGTGATATAAATAGTTGAAGTCGTAATAGGAAATGCTATCTATGACAGGGTGTACATTTTTTACTTGCCATATAAAAATATATAGTTAATGATGTTTTTTTCGAAACAAAACGTTGTGCTGAAAATTTGTAAACGCTGCCTTGTAGAGCTAAATAAGTGGCAATGAGAAAGTGCCTTTACTTTTCTTATACCTTTTCAAATAACTTTAGAAAAAAATTAAAACGAAATCGCAAGATTTAGGATTTTGTCGAATATATCCGGAAGTATGCGGAAATTTCTGGTTTTCTCAACAGAATATTACTGACCACTAAATTGCGCAACTTTATTGTAATTTAGCCGTCTTTGTAACTTTCACGGTTTTCGAGATCCCCTTGCTGATGATCCTTATCTTGGACATCCTGTATATGTATTTAATTTTATTATTGTGTTCTAATATGTATTTTTCTAAATCAAATATTTCTTAGACGTCAGTTACATGTGTTGGCAATTTTAAAAATTCTAATAGTTTGCTTGGTGAGCATTACTACGGTCATGTGTCAATGTAATATTATAAACTCCTGTATTAAGAGCGTTAAGAGCTCTTGTGGCCCGCAGCCTTATTTCTAGCCCGAGGCGTGAGCCGAGAGATACGAAAAGACCATTGGGCAAAGGAAGCAAGTTATGCCCGCGTTACATGCACTATTTTATGTATATAACAAGTTTTTATATCAAATCAATCGTTGTGTAAAAGATAATTTTAAATATTAAGCACACTTAAAGCTTGTTGACATAGTAAAAGCAATAAATAAGGCTATTGATTCCGATGGTTTGGTTTTATTGGCACTCGTCAGAAGTTTACAACATGAGTTTGTCATTTGAAGCTGTGGATCCACGAGGTGAGTCATTTTAGAGTTCCATTACCGCCCGCCGGGCTATAATGGAGCCCGACGGGCAATAATGGACCTCGGTGGACAATAAAATAGTTATTTATGTATTAAGAGCGAAAAGTGGTACATTATTGTCTGAGAGTGATAGATGCAATCACTCGAAAGCAATAATGTTACATTTTGCTCTTAATTCATACAATTTTTTTTTTTACAATTAAAGAATGTTAAATACTGTGCAAACTTTTCGATTGAGTTTTTTTTAAATAACGCTTATTTAAAGAAAAATAACAAATTATCCTTTTTCACGACGACATTTATTTCTCTAAATGTACATTTCAACCACTACGTGGTCATCTTCAGTAGACATTGGTTAGTATTGACGATGCGTGATTTTTAGTTTTACTTTGAAATTTGCCATCTGCAATTATGTTATAAATTTTAATTTCATTAAAATGTATCTTTTGATGAAACATTGGATTATTATCACGTACCACAATAGCACGACTTTGTCGATAGTAATTGAATTGAATTTTAGTTCACCAATGCCGCATATACGAAATACTCATCGCATGAAATTTATCATCTATAAAAACGCTATCAAAAATACATGCCTCACTGAAACCTGTGCAATGTTCTCTAATGTATATACAATAGTCAAGGTTGCAATAACCATAACATGTGTGTACTAAAAACAGAAAACAACAATCGATCATATTCACTTTTATTTCAATGAGGAGGAAGCTACTTTCTATTTCCGCTGTGTCGGTTTCGGTTTATGTAAATCCTGCTTTATTGTGAGATGTGGGGATTCAAATAAAATACACGTTTTCTCACAGCTCTAATAAATGGGAATGTATTATTTTTTGCGTTGCGTTAGGCGCGAACTGGCTTGCTCAATGCGTGCCCAATCATTCGGCGAATACATATTACTGCAAATTATGAAATTAGAGAGAATTTATATTTTGGATTGTGCACATGACAATAATTGCCAATACTGTACCCATTATTTTAGACTTCATGACTAAATTTGTATAAAAATATTTTGCAATGAGATATTTGTATCTCTCACAACAGAAGAACGTGTCGAAGATCCAGAAGAGGTTGCAATGATGATGTAAATGAAGAAATTTAAAAAAGATGTCTGGAAGATGATTATGAAGTATATAGGACGAAGTTTTATAAATGTTTCAAAAATCTGAACCATACATCGAAAAAATAACGACGTAATGTACAGAAAAAGGTCAGAGCTTGTTTGTTGTACATCAAGTTTATTGAACAATATTTTGAACACATTTTTTTTACAATTAATCTGCCAGTGTAGTTGATCCGTTCTTTTGAAAAATAGAATATTTTGAGGTATGTTTGATAGAGAATCACGAGAACTATCAAAAGGTACAATAAAATTAAAACATTGACATTTTAAAAAAGGATTGGGTTATAGCTCTTTGAAGGTCAACAAAAACTGGAAGCAGGTATCACTAAAATGTACCAGTGTTATTCATAAACATTTAAGCCGCGGTTTAACGGTGGTTTAATCTTATTAACCTTGACAACCCTTTGTAAAATACTGCTTAACCACCGCTAAACCACGGTTTAAATTTTTATGAATAGTGCAGTACATTTTTACAACAAACCAATTTTAGCATGTTTCCACAAATCCAAAATTACAATTTTATTGGGATTTTATCAAACTTATTATGCACATTATATACGAGTTGATTCAAATTTGACCCCCACCATGCACATCTCGCTATTTTAAGATTTTGAAAATATTCACGATTAATAGTAGGTACTACATACCTACTTATATTATAATACAAGTGTACGATTAAGACGAGATGTTAAATGCCGCAAAGTATTCCCACTGCTAAAATTGAAACGTGTTCACTCGTACATTCGTAGGAGCCGCTACTGTCATACAACGACCTAATCTAACCTAAATTGCTGACATAGTACACAGAATAACGAGTCAAAACGAGACGAGAATAAAAATCAGCTAAGTCAGCACGTTAGGTTAGGTTTGGTTAGGTTTGGTTAGGTTTGACGTCCTCGTTATATAACATAAGAGCCTTCTACGAATGCACGAGTGAATACCTTTCATTACCCGTATTACGAAAGGCTCTCACATGCGCAGTATAGGGACTACTTTGCCTCTCGTCGAATAAAAGCATTACAAACACCCGTTATATAATATTAAGGCAAGAGAAAAAGTTGATGAGATTGTAGAAACGTTTCACAAAATAAGTCTTTTTATTTCATATAATAAGATTGATTATCTTTAAATGACGAAATTCCGAAATTCGTATACATTCGTAACAGTTACGTTTTTACTTCTAACAAATGTTAATAAATTACTCGTATACAGGGTGTCAATTTGAAAAGTTGCCATCGACTCCTTTCATAGAATCCTTGATTATTTTTAAAATTACTGAAAACCATGTTTGTGGTTCGAAGGAGGAACCAAAATGAAATAGTTAATGTCGATCCCCTACCCACCCTTTAAGCCACAGCCACCTCCATTTACAAAAATTAAATGGCACCCCCTTACTTGTGATGCATCGTAGGAAAGCTCTTGAAAAATGCTTTCCAGTCATTCTTTTTTAGAGCTGATACTAAGCCTTTATTCAGATCTCTTGGCCTAATGACACTACCTTGTCTGTACATATATACATGCTTAATTTATATTAAGAAGCATGAGAATGATTATATTTTAAGTGATTCTGTTCACAGTTATGAAACTCGCAAGTGCAATCATATACGGTCCAATAGAATGAGACTCAACTACTCTCAAACTGGGGTTAGATTTTAAGGACCAACATTTTTTAATGCACTCCCCACTTCAATAAAATGTCTGCCTTTCAAAAGGTTCAAGATTAGCATAAAATAACTATTAATTGACAAATCGTATTTTCTCTGGGAAGAATTTCTGTCTGATATCTAGCCATCCATACAACACACCATATTTTATACCATAGTAGTGGTAGTGACTGTATTTGTTAGGGATATTATCCCTAACTGGCTATCGACCAACGGGGGTCCTTCTGCCGTGTGTTTTGTGTAAGTGTGTGTATTGCGTTAGGGCTTGTTACTCTAGAAATTCGCCCCCGATCTCTAGAGCGCCGTTAATGAGCTCCTAACGGCGAATGGCACTAGTTTCTCAGTACAAATGTACTACCTGTACTGGGGCTCGAACCCAGGTTTTCGTGCATGCTAAGCAAGCGTTCTAACCTGTCAGCCAAACTCGCGGTCCTTTATACCATATTAAGTACCATTTACTTTTTACTATTACTTTTTTATATCTTCGTATTATTGTGTATTACCTATTTTATGTCCTATTTTTATATCGTAGTAGTAGTATATATAATTTATTGAAGCATTTTTATACAAAAATATTGTTTTATTACAAGTGTATGATGGTAAGGCTACGGGGGTGCTTCAATTGGCCATCAGCCGGAGCCTTTCAGCCTGTTTATATCGTATTTATTCTATATTTTATATATTCTATATTGACGTGTGTAAGCTGTTTGTGAGCATTGGCATTAATAAACTATTACTATTACTATTACTATTAATAAATACAATATGATTTGGTGAACTAGTTTCGGAATTAAGTGCAAATAAAGTGCAAAAGTGTTCAATTAATTAAATTCAATTAACATATTAAAGCAAACGTTGGAAATGGTTCCCATTGTTTTCTAAACAAAAATATAACCTTGCTTTAAAAAAAAATTAAATAAATAAATGCAAAAACTATTTTTTTAAATTTCATTCTATTGAGGATTTTCATCTGATTTCCTTTATATTATAATAAATTTTGAATATTTAAATCGTACAAAAATCTCGCGAACTTTTTGAAAGGTTTGTCTAGTAATAGCTCTACATTTGTGTGTTATTATTTCTCGTAATTGTTCAATATTATCTGGTTCTTTATTTATTTATAATTTATAAACTACAGATTTCAAGTGACCCCGTAAAAACAAAATTCATTAATTTGAACGGCGAAATTTATGCTAATTTGCTGGATGAATCCATTGAGCCTCTCATACTTCAAGAGGTTGAAAACCAAGCAGATGAACAAGGAAATTATGGACTTACCGAAAATACTGAACCGAACATTCCATTTTCAACGAGATGGTGCACCTCCTCACTATGTACTTCCAGTTAGAGCATGGTTAGAGCGTCACTATCCAAATCAGTTGATTAAAAGAAGAGGCCCTATCGAATGGCCTCCTAGATCATCAGATGTAACACCTCTAGATTTTTTTTATAGGGTCACTTGAAATGTAGTTTATAAAACGCAACCAGATACTATTCGACAATTTTGAGAAAGAATAGCACAATAATATTGAGCTATTCCTAGACAAACTTTTCAAAATGTTCGCAACGAGTTTGAAAGCAGGCTATATTTTTGTTTAGAATACAATGGAAACCATTTTCAACATTTACTTTATCTTGTTATTTGAATTTAATTAATTGAACACTTTTGCACTTGATTTGCACATTATTCCAAAACTAGTTGACCAAATATTATATTAATAACGACTGAAAAGCATTTTTCAAGAGCTTTCCAGCTATGTATCACAAGTAGGGGGTGCCATTTAAATTTTGTTGACTTAAATGGTAGTTGACACTACCTACGCCATTTTGAATCACCCAAACGGTTTTGAGTAATTTAAAAAATAATCATGTGTTATGAAAAAACTCGATGGCAACTTTTCAAATTGATACCCTGTATATCAATGGGACGTTAGTCGTTACCCATTGATACCATATTTGTACTATCGTTAAAGGGCGCAATGATTCTCCCTCCCTTCGAGGGGAACTAAAGCTGACGATCCCGTGTACTACTACATTGTGCAGGTTTTATTACTACTAAATTTAAAATCCAGATATCCATAGACACAACATTTCTTAGTATGTCGATGAATGAAATTGAAAAAAAAAATGTTTGACTGACAATTAGAATAAAAGATTGGCTACATGTTTCATTATACTGCCACTTTATTTATTGAAGTGTTTCTTAAATCAACTATATAACTTAAGCAACTTATATTAGATTGATACTAATACTATTGGGAAATAATATAATCAACATAAACTCTATTTTAACAGTCGCAATATTTTGTTATCGAATTATAAATGACAGAACGTACTAAAATAACTATTTCCATTCCTTCATTACATAATGAACTAAATGGGTATAATGTGTACTTGCAGCACGCCCACCTTTAATCTCGCACATTTCCTAAAAAGCGTTGGACGTAAAACACACTTAGACTATGTTTATAGATTATTCTAAACCGGGTCAAGGTAAAACATCGATTTTTCCATTAGTTACCACCATGGATGAAATATTGATAAAATAACAACTGCATTTGCCTAATACATATTTTGCCACCTTGAACATCGAAACTGTGCCATCGAAGAATGTGCTGATTTTAATCAAACTCTTTAACATAATTTTAATTATCTTGTACTACATCGTTTAACATAATAATTGTTGTCTTCACGCTGTGTAATGTAGTGCACATTGAGAAGTTAAAATCGGTTACTTTCATTTTCAGTCACGGATTGGTAATACGTGTTTTGCATTCAGAATTATTATTTTTGTGCAGTAGTCGTTAAAATAATTGTTAAGTATAAAAGTCGTCGTTAAGTAAGTAGTTTGATGAATCGGTCAGAATTATTATTGTTTTAAATGTAATTCAGTCAGATTCATGATCTCTTAACTGATTCTGTAGATTATAAATTCGTCTGTTTTACTGGGTTTAAAATTTTATGTATCATCACAATATAGCAATGGTTCGCCACGGGCGAACCAAAATTCAACAATGTCCTTGCAGGTCCTGCAGAATCACCGTCGGAGCCGCACGGATGACACAGCAGGAGTGCAACCATTTAGTGAAACCATTAGTGCAATTAACAGTGACTCGCGTGTTTTGTGCCCGCTGACATGAGAAAATCACGCCGCCCCCAGCAGTAAAGACAGCAGCAGAATGGCGTACGTGGTATGGAGGGTGCTCATGAAGAAGTACTCGAGGGTGCGCCTCGGACTCCACAAAGGCACGCAGCCGTCGGTGAGTAGAACTGAAGAATTGATTCAACGTACCGGTCGAGGTTACGCTAGGTCACGATGTGGGGCACCTCGAGTTATGAATTGTTATGCAGTCGCAGTTTGCTAGGCACTCGTCCCAGTTATCTGTCGATTAAGCACGCGCTCTGCTCGAAATGGTAATTAGCCTTAAGATAAATCTGGCGCACACTATGATCCGAGTCGCAATTAACCCGAAATGGCGATTAATTGATGCCCGCACGCGGCGGTCACAGCAATTAGATTTCGATGCAAGAAATCGCATCCTGAATCCATTTTTTCTACTGATATCTTCAATGCACTAAAGATTGTCATCGTTGCGTGTGATGTTATTAATGTGCGTGGCGGGATTAGATTCCAGGAAAATTTGTTGTGTCGTGTATTTTTTTCCTGTCGTAATTTTGACGGTGCACGGCCGTGTAATTATTCTCAAACGAGACCAGACGAAAAAAATGTAAACATCGTAATGGGCATGAATTATTTGTTGTGAGTTCGTGCACGCTCTATATTCAGTTCAACAGAGTAATTCTGTAAATTATTTACAGAATATAGTTCCATAGAATATTTCCGGAAAACACTATTTTTCTACTACCCTAACAGGTAGTAGTAACAGATAAACAGGTATATTGCGTATCAAAAAACGTAAACAGTATCGTGTATACTCTGATTTTTCTAAACTGGCGTGCACGTCATCAAAATAATAATCATAATAATGACGCCACAATTTTACAAGGTTGCCAGCTGTCCTGGGTATTTTAAAATGGCTGCAATCAGCTGTTGCACCTATGCAATCTTGTGCGACAGTGCGCGGTTCCTATCAAATTCGTCGACTTCTCTGCCATTTTTCGTACAGATATCGATCTTGTGGTTATGGTTTAACATCTACAATGGCAAAATATAAAAGAGTTTGCACCGTATTCGGGTCTAACACTGACAGCGACAAAAATCTTGAGGTTAGATTCGATTCCCGGCTGCAGGCAAAAGAAACGTGAAATATGTAACGAAGTCAAATGTAACAAGTTAAACGTCGAAGAAGTTTGGTTATGCACACATGTATGAGCATGTGTTAGGGAAAAAGATCTGGCATCGTCGCCGAAAAAATATCACGTCGGCCAACATAACATGATTTATTACATGATTGGCAGGCGAAAATTGTGACCGCGGTTAATACACCGATTACCATTTATAACCACCGGTGATCAGTGTTATGTAACAAATGATCCTCAGATTAATTTCGATTCTTAAACTATTGTTATGCATATTCTCGAAATCAATCACGTTGGTACGAAAAAACTTCATCGCACAGCTGATTGATGACGTGCACGCCAGTTTAGAAAAATCTGAGTATACTTTACTTGACACCATCACGATGCTGTCAACTGTCAGGTAACCTACACGTTACTATTAACCCTCTACGGCCCGATTTAATAATACATGTACAAAAATGCAGTTTATCATTTTAACAAAATGTAATACATAATAAGCAATATGAAACATTAAGCAGCAGAATTCACGCACCCCACTAGGTTTTAGGGGGTAACTTCTAGGTTACAGTGGACAATAAAAATTTACTGATTCTTGAATTTCGCGTTGGACACATGACGAACTGGGACGACCTCTTTTTTTCATTTTGCTGATCACCCATGGCGCATAGGGTGCTATCAAGATCAGCCTTGAATTGCAGCAAGCTTAACTGTTCATTTTTTGATGTTCCACAGAAATTACAATTTCTTCTGTATAAGAGGGAGCTGTTCACTACACACAAATCCATGAGGTGAAAATAGAGTTTGTGATACCATATTTTACTCCGAATGGTAGTTCCATATAGTGCTACAAGAGAGTCAACCAAATCTATCCCTTCCATAAACTGATTGTAGATAGTTACAGCATTAGGGCAGTCTACATCAATTCTGCTCTTGGTTTTAGAATCCTAGCGTTTGACTTGTGTTGCAGGATACGCCCCAACGAAGGAACTTAGCAAATGCACTGGTTTATTGTCGAACCAGTTTATTGCTGCTAGTTCCACACCTTCTATAACTGCCATCTTCTCTTTCACAGATCCTCGGCCCTTTTTTTTCATGTCTCTATCACTCGATTATTCGCATCCTTCTAAACGATTGGGACGTACTGTGCCCAAACTATGAATATCACATTTATGAAATTCAATTTGTAACTATAAACTGTTGAACCAATTATCAAAGTATATCTTGTGATACTTATCACAATCTTATTATCTCTCATTATAGATCATCCCTCATCTCTCTCATCTCTCTATATTATCTCTTATTCCTTGAAATTATTTTGTATAACCGCAAGACAACATTTCCACTGACACCAACATCTGGAAGGTCGGGATCGTGATCTACAGCACCACAGTAGAGCTCCCAGTTGTACACAATTCCATCAGACCCACATAACACGAAGGTTTTGAATCCCCATTTTTGAGGTTTTGCTTTTATATAATTTTTGATGGAATGGTGACCCTTGTATGGTATCATTTGCTCATCCACACAAATTTTCTTCCCCATTGGGATTTTGTTGAAGTTTTTGACCACTTTGTCAATGAATGGGTATTTTGTATAATTTGTCATTGCTTTTAGCAAGATCAGTGTTGTTATTAAAATGTAATTTCGCTTTTTTGTGCTCTCAGCGATTTCTTGCCATAGTCTGTGCCACCTTTGACACCTGTGTAGCTCGGTGCCAAAACATTCTTGTACGAGGTAGGCCACAAATGGACATCAGGAATGTAATTCCTATAAATCGTTCCAATTCTTCTACTGACGATAAAAGAGTCCTATTCATATCAGACTGGAGCGCATATAGGTTACTCTGTTCCACTATATGTTCGAATATGTCTCGATCAATAAACTTTCGAAAATCATATAAAGGGAGGCCAACTTATTCAGGTCCATCCCGTAACTGTCCTTTCCACGGTAATACAGGTCGAATTTGACGTGCCTTTCTAGATATTCATTTTACTACCCTCTTTTTCTTCTTGTTTTATTGTATATTTCTCTGTGCAGAAATATCTGCCAGTAATAAATCATCTTCAGTTTCCCATTCCATAGGATCTTCTTCGAACAAAACTCGAACAAAAAGAGGCACCACCTATTTCAGCATCAAATTCTTCAATGCATTGCCGGAGCACGTTCGTAAACTGGATACCATTAGCTTTAAAACAGTCATTAACGTGCGGTTGACCGAGGGTGCCTACTATACCTGGGATGAGTTACTGCTTGACACTCATCTGTAGTAATAAGCATATTGTCAGAATGTAACTGATGCATGATACACGGTCGTCAATAACCGCGCCGATCTGTACTCAATTTATCTAATTCCTATCTCTTGCTTTGACGTCAGAATTGTGATTGACGTCACACGTGCTGGTTGTGTTGCCTATCTTTCGAACATATTTACATAATTAACTCAACTATACCGAGAGTCTGAAAATTGTAGAAGTGATTCATCGGTAGTATCGGTACACAGTCTTTATGATGCAGGTAGCAAGATAAATCCGGGTCCTTTTGATTTTAAATGCAAAAATGATTTGCCATTTCAGATACGGGAATTCATACTATTACTTAGTACATGCGGATAATATGCACCCTCGAGTCGAACCGATTGTTAACCTGCTATACCGCCAGAAAATACCCGATGCGTTATATTCTTCGTCGCGTAAGACAAAGCGCGCATCCCACACTTCTTAGGCGGGATCCATAGGCGGAGTATAAACCAGGAATTATAATTCGTGATTACCAAATTTATGCAAATCTCTCGTTTTGAAGACCAAATTTCGCAAAGTGAAATATTGTTAATTGGTAAGTATTTAATTTCCGTAATTACATGACATTTCTTTACAATTTATACCCCGTAGATATAATATCATCAAACGAAATAATTACTCACCGAGCGCACGCCTATGGAATTTGCGTCCCCACCCGCTCATCCCGCCGCGGCCCAGCCTTACCATAAGAGTCACTTCTATATTTGTTAGATCAGAGAATATCTATCTTGAAAATAACCCAAATTAAACATTTTAAATTCTATTAGAAAATACCGTCACATATACTCCACAAATATTTTATCACAGAGAGAGAACACAACTTTTGTTCAGTTTGTATTTCGAAGTTGGGTTTTTCATTGACACTAAATGTGTTCTTTTAGCTATATTATTACAGCTATTATAGCTACAATGTTGTATTATTGCTTCACCTCAGAATGGTGTTTAGTTTTAATAATGTAAAAAACAGGTTCAGTTTTACGACCCTAACAGTTTATTTAGAAAAACTTCCCCTGAAGAAGCAACCAAATGGCGGCAAAATATTGCCGATTTGATTAAATGGTTTAATAACTAAATCTTTAGCTTTTTTGCACAACCAATAATCATCACACAGAATTCAACTCAAGGTCATACTAGTAATGGTATAACTTATTATTTATTTAACCAGTTGCCTAAGCACGATAAAACATGCATTAAACTTGATAACTAATGGCGTTTTTGTGTAATAATTAATAATCAGTTTCGCTTGAATCTTATATAATCACATTTTGCAATATTTTCAATTGTGATTTTGTAATGCACATTTTTAATTCATGTTTAATTAAATTTTGCCCAATCGTACGCCATGGATCGGTGGTTCTGTTATTCTGTTTGAAAGTTATCAAGCATTTTGTTAGATAAGTATAATTTTACAGGAATAAAGATTAAAAACGAAGCATTACGGAATCAGATAATAAGTAAATGATTTTAATTAAAAATGTGGAAAGTTGAATACCGATGATGAGTTATCTGTAGAAATTGCTATATTTTTCTTCTAAATTTATGCGCTCCTGCACGCTCTAGTTTTTATTTTCAATTAAAATTATGTATTGAAGTAGATAGACTGGAACAGAAATAAATAACAATAATGATCGGTCTGTGCTAGACTTTATTATTTATGATGTTATGATTGATGAAAGTTCAAAATATTCATTAAATGTTGAGTTAAGTTTCCTCATACTAGTATAATTTACGAATTATGATTCCCATATATTGTTATTGATGTACGTAATTTTTTATTTATTTTGTTTATAGTTATTTTGTATAATGCAAAATGACTGGCTATACTGCTAGCAATATTCAGTATCTTATTTTCATACTTATATATTAAATTTGTTTTATCATATTTTATTATTTAAAATTCTTTACTTGAGTGTCGACTGGGATAGTCAATTTCAATGGCAAATGATTGTTTACTTATTAATAATTATATACTTCTTCTATAAAGAGATTTTAAACAGCATTAATGTATTATACGAATGATACATTCGTATGAGAATTTGAATGCCCAACAGTAGATTTTTTACAGTTTTCAACTTTCGAACTCGATTATCTCAAAACTTTAATTCTGCACATTCATGGTATTGGCAGTGAACTGACTATATGATAATTTTTTTTTTATGTAATACTAAATTGATTATGTTCTGTCAGCATTCTAACAAATATTTTCATAACTTTTTACTATAAATTTATCAATAATACCGATACTAGGATGTAGGATTTTTCCATTATTTTATATTGTATAAAACTTCTTCTAAATGAGACAAATTCCACATAATTATTTTTTAGTATATGAATTTTCTTCTACTTATGCCTATATAATAATATTAATATTTCATGTAATACTAAATTGATTATGTACTGTCAGCATTCTAACAAATATTTTCATAACTTTTTACTATAAATTTATCAATAATTCCGACACTAGGATATAGGATTTATCCATTATTTTATATTGCATAAAACTTCTTCTGAATGAGACAAATTCCACATAATTATTTTCATGTGTATGAATTTTCTTCTACTTATGCCTGTCAATGACCCACAGTATGTGGCTTAATGATATATCACCCATAAATTCTCAACCAATACATTTATGCGTACACATGCCTGTATACCTCCAATATATTGCCCATAACAATCACCACTGGAATACCTCACATGCCTGCATAATAATCCGCTTCTTGAACGATGCAAATTAATCGGCCCAATAAACTAGAAAGGGAAATCGCAACGGCCTTAGCCACTGCAACCGAAGGTGCTACATTTTTCGTGGTTCACACAGTAGCCTCCAACTGGAAGCTTTCTTTTCGCGAGTTCCATGTCGAAAACAATGTTTTCGTTAGGATTTAAAGATGCGATTATGGGAATTTCCGGAAGAACAATGCGAGCCGGCGAGATCTTGAACTTGCTTGGTGCGTGCCCGGAGGTTTCGCTAATTGAATCGGAAAGAAATGTAACTGGTTTAAATAATGGTGATGCATCTTGTAGTGATGGTAATTAAGTACAATGTGTTGGTGGCGTTTTTGTCGAGACACTATATGGAGGTTACTATCACATATTTCTTACCTGTATTCAAAATTGGAATGCAGCACATCACAAGAATACATTTAATAATAATGTTAATATTTTAGCAATGAATCTCCAATTACAAGAAAATATAATCATTTCAAAAACAGTTACACATTCCCACAAATAAAATGTTAAATGCTCAATTTATACATCACTTTAATCATTCGTTGCTGTATGACAGAAATGCATTTAATAAAATATTAACACCGATTTCGATTCTATCAAATATTCACTCTATCTTTTCCCGTAATCCATCCAATTTCCCTTTCATTCGTGGAACGCTCGTTCTGATTTGATGGACACCCAAATTCCAGCTGCATTATGAATGAGATGCATGAACATTTTAGTCGAATTCCTAGTGTTGTAGAAAACTATCGATCGTCCCTATGTCAGACGTTGCATGTTTGTTGGATGGGCTTCATGTCTGCCGGGGTTTTCACAGCGTTTCCATATCATAAATTTAAAACTTTAACTTTAATTAGGGATGTATCACGTCTATGATATCCCACCACCTAAACGATAAAACCTTAACGTTCGAGAAAGTTTATGCAACATATTATATTTAGGTGGATTAATGGAGGGATTAAATGGGTTTTCTAGTTTGAATTCTTAATGAACATTTTATCAAACTAAACATACTCAAAAAAAGTTTGATAATGAGATTCATTATCACATATTTTTCATTATCAAACGTTTGTTTTTATTTATTTAGGATTGGTAGCCATTCTTATTATTATCTGACATTAAAACGTCAAATGTCAAATGAAAAATAAATAGTATATTATTTCACGTGGAGGAGAAGTGAGACTTTTCATGGCGCGCCTGAGTTAATAAAAGGCAAGCCATGAAAAGTAGTCGCTTCGCCTCCAAGTGAAACATACGTTTTTTTCTTCAAACTTTTTCATATTTTTTCATATATAATTTTTACAAACAAATTTAATATCAAAGAATGTATTTCATGTTTTTTTGTTTTCTTGACAGAAACTATTTTAGCATTTGACAGGGTCAGTGATACTTTTTGTTCAAGAAGTAGCAAAACACCGATATAGAATTTGCGGCGCATGATGCAGTGTTGTGTTTCGGGCCTACAAAATCTAGAAACAAATATGTTTAAATGTTATTTGATGTAATTAACAGTATTGCTTCGCGTTGTTTATTTAATGTTGCCATGACAACACTTTCCCTTCCGCTGACTGGAAAAGGAAAAGTAAAACTTCCGCTGTCGGAAATGTGACATTTTTCCACAGTCAACTGAATTAAATAATGACATCATTTTCTGACGTTTGAAGAAAAAAATATTTTATTTTATTAACAAATTTTGTTGTTGTTTATTGTACAATTATTGTAAATTGCGCATACATTGTAAATTGTATGTAATTTGTGTTGTATTGTTTTAATTGATATTTATGGTTAATCGTCCATCGGGTATAATCTGATTGCTCACTAGTATAATCCATTACTGAATTAAAAAAAACTAATTTACTCAAAACCAATAATTCTTCTCAACATTCTTTTTTTAAATACCCTTTAACTTTGTAGGCACCAACTTTCCCACTGATTTTGAGGCTTAATTCTAAATCCGCTTCTGTTCTTCAACCGACTTTATTTTATAAAAAAATAATTTGCAACTACTGAACTAATGTTCAAAAATATTGAATAAAATATTCTAGAAAAGCGTGTGTTACGGAAGTTCTTCATTCGAATAAAATAACATCCACTTAACTCACTTGTTATATTATATAAATATCTATGAATTTATAAAGTAATTATAGAATTAAAGGAGCGCATAGAAAATGAAATGTGCATAAATAATCTTATTATACAAAAATGTGTACGTGCACTTATTAATGATGTATCTTAATCAGAATTTAGCCACAAAATTACACAACAAGTAATATCGGATTACGTTTTGTTAGAAGATATATTATTTTCTGCACGACCGACTCAAATTGTTCATTTAAAGAAACAACTTCCTAATCACTGTTTACTCTTTACGAACGGAAAAAACAGAAGGTCGTCTCGGCAATTACTTCGGCACCTGAGTTTGAGACAAAAATAATTACACCAATTGATAAAATCGACCATTCCGGGCGATGATCGCGTGCATAATCATATGATTTACGCCTGCAGATACTGCCAAGGGCGCATCGGTTCAAAGTAAATGGGAACAATTCTTAGGAGCAATTAATTGGCTTTTATAGAATTTTGAGAAGCTGGAGTTTCTATCTATTTTGTATACTAGATCGACTGGTAAACATAGGCAACGACTGCAGGCTAAGACTGAGCACAAAGAAGACCAAATATCTCAATTCAGTAAAAGTCCAGACGTAAGCGTCAATGGAATTGTAGTAGAGAAGCTGGTGGATTGCGTACCAAAAAACTTTAGCACTAAAGTGTACATTACTTAACAGCATCACATTGAATGTCAGATGCATTTTGACATAAATGCATCCGATAATCGAATGTGATGCTGCCAAGTTGTTCACGTGGCTGCTAACGATTTTTGATACTCAATATACTTGAATGTCCAGTTAGAACGAATTAATAATATAAAGTAAGCGTCGAGGTTTATGTCAGAATCGCCTAAGCAAGAACAAGCTTCTCCTACTCGTGAAAATGGTTCGAGTTTACATATGTTTCCGTTTCTCTTACATGGCGCGGATACCTGGACATTAACAGAAGGTTTACTCAAACCTCAGTGGCGACTCAGTGGCGACTCCTAAAGATCAGTTGGGTGCAAAGAGTTACTAACCCAATGTCCTTCAGCGAAAATGAATAAGGAGCTGGGATTATAAACACCACCAATCAACAAAAACTCGAATATTTTGGCAGGTAATAAGGCATTCGGGGAACTATAGCTTGCTACAGCTAACCATTCAAGGTAAAATCATGGGAAGAAAAGGCGTCGGGCGTCGCACAACATCGCATCGTGGCTACAAAACCTTCGCCAATGGTTTGGCAAATCTACGGCGCAGCTGTTCCATGCAGCAGTCAACAAAAAAAAAATTGTAAATGTGATAGCCAACATGAGAGTCAACCATCGAGATCAGTCATAACACACCAAAAGTTTGGATTGGATGTCGTCTTACTTTGGATTTTCTCACTGGAAGCCTCATTTGATTAATATTTCATCTTTGAAAAAATATCTTTGTTTGTTGGATGTGGTTTAAAGTACTTAAAATATGAAAATTTGGGCGAATGATTGCTCATGAGTTAAATAATTGATTTATTTGCAGGTACCATAAATCTGCCTCTAAAAAAATATGCTAATGAATCACGAAGCTGTATGTTATTGTGATGAATCAATAACTTACGGTGGATTCATTAGTAACACATGGGTGTTTATTGGGTGTTTACGCCAAGTTTATATATTGAATTTATTGCGGATCTATTGCGGATCGAAGACCTTGCGTGTCTATTTAACAGCATAAGCATGCAATCTTATTTCATCACCAAAAGTATTAATGTAATTGCCGAGTAATGAATAATTAATTATTTACTAGTCATCATAATCTTATACATATGTATGATTTTCTGTGAATTATTTTTTATAGCTAAACTAATTATGCACAACCTTATTACAGTGATCATTATAAATTTAGTTTCTTATTGATAGTTTTGATTTCTTAGTTCAAATGCTTTAATTGAATATTCATTAAATAGTTATTTATGCATTAAGGGAGGGAAGTATTGTTTACCAGTCGAGGTCGAGTTTGCGCAATAAAGTCCGAGACTGGTCAAAACTTACCTCTCGAATTGCTTATAACTGTTTTTCCACTCCTGAAGTTGGTTTAACTGTTTATGTTTGATTAATTTATTTTCGCAACTTGAACAAAATGTCCGTACAGCTTTGGTGCTAAGACTATTTTTCAAACAAAGTGTAAATGTCAAAAATTGCATTCAAAATTGCATTCGTTCAGTTGTAAAATGAATTCCAATGAAAATAAACAAGAAATGGCAATTGAAGAGGCTGCAGATGCTGCCTATTCCTTCCTACTGCCGGAGAAGTCGAAGGGGCGTTATCATAATGCTTATAAGTGTTTTAAAGAGTGGTGCCAGAGAAAGAACGCTATTGGAAATATTTTACTTACCTCCCTAAGGGATGTAATTTTTTACTTACTTCCCGTTATTCTTAGTAACCACAGCTTTCTCGGTAAGTGGAACTTACTTCCATAAAATCAATGTTACAACAGTACTTACCATGCAGGGAGTGGGAAAAGGTTATGTTCTCCCAAACAAAATAAAAATTGTACAATGTTATTGGTCAATTTCAAAATCAAAACGTCAAGAGATGTTTAATACCAACCAAACCACCAAGTATATGTTTTCATATACTTTGGTTAAGCAGGAAAACAACGATAACGGTCTGTATTTCGTTTTCCCTATCGGGTTCTGTTTTTTTTTTAATGGAAATCACTACAATTTGCCCTAATCTGTTATGTTACTGCCAATTGCCCTAATTTTATTATAAGATAGTACTAATAGTTACATCATTGGCGTGGGGAAGTTTTTAATTCATCAATTCTCAACGTTGTCAATATCCGTAGAACTACTAGTATTATAGGCTTGAGCCTTCATCATTTGTAATCTTGGGCTCCGAAATAAATTTATTAAGGGGGTCCTGTTGACCATCTTGATTTACTGTTCCTCTATTCAACACGAATGGAAGAGCCAGTAATGATATCAAGCTCTGCACATCTTGTGCTTTCAGTTGTGTGTGTTGTTGATCAAAAGTTCTTACCTTTCATTTTTTCAATTTTGTCCCATACCTCTCTAAGGCCCAGTTGTATGAACGTAGATCAGTTTGACTATGGTTCAGTTACCTAGGATACCATTATTGACACAATTGTATCCTAGGTGACCGAACCACGATCAAGCTGAACTCCGTTCATACAACTGGGCCTTAGGCTTAGTTGTATGAGCGATCGCCTTAGGCCTTATAAAGTTAGTATAAGTGCATCAACTTTAGTTTATTAAAGAGCGGACTGCAATGTGAACAGTGCCGTAAGTGGCTTAAATATTTAATTTTTTTGTGCCGAAACTGTAACTGATATCAAAAACTAAAAAGTTACAAAATAACTTAATAATGAATGCCTGCGTCCGATTTGATTTGTTTTTTTTAATTATTTGATGTGTCATTAAAAAATATGAATATATTAATGTTGGGCCACCCTTGTTTTGTACACAACCGGTCTACTGATAATAACAATATTATGTCAACATATGAGTTATACCTGTATAGAGTGTCATACCAAACAACATCAAAATCAATGTAAACGTTCTCTTTTTATGAGCAAATATGTTTTTTTTAAATTAACTTTGAAGCGGAATACTGGCTAAACCAAACGCATTTGTATATATATATATATATATATATATATATATATATATATATATATATATATATATGTATAAGTTTTGTTAAATCGTCTTTTTTTGATCCCAGTAATCTGTGGTTAGGCCATGTCCACGTAATTTAGAGACACCCTGTACTTTATCCATGTTATGACATAATCTACAAAAACTCTTAAAAAAAACTCGCAGAAATGGGAATGTAAAAGCATGTTGAGCAAAACTCTTAAATGGTAACTCAAAATTATGTAGTAAAAAAAATAATTCTAATTTCTATTGAAAAAAAACATAAACATAAACTCGTCAACAATATTATTTTAGTCGAGTTGTCGTTCTCGAGAACGGAATTTCTATTGTTAATATTGCTACCTTTGACAACCTTTCTTAAGCCATCGTAGACCTTAGATATGTTTGCTAAAACTTTTTTCGTATGATGGAGTTGTATCTGGAAACGTTAAAAATATTTTAACTGCAACCTCAACTGTAGGAAAAATTTCAACAAAACAAAAATCATGTAGTGCCTCAATTAGATTTTGAAAAGATATTAAATCGTTTGGTAAAATCTCAGTAATCTAAAACCTCAAGTACTCTATTTCATTTAAAAATTCTACTGCATCTATGTCATTTCCATATTTTAGCCAAGCTCCTTTAAATCTGGTGTGTTCCAATTGTCTGGTAATTGTGTAAAAACCAAAATCCTTAGCAATCCAATTTGGCATTGCAAACCTCCATTTGAAATGTGTTAATAGTGTATCTACATCTTAAAACATTTCCATTTGAAACTTTACTTGAAACTTGTATCTTATTTCAAACATATTAAAATTCCTTGAATCGAAGCTTCCATCCATATATTGTCTTTTAGTCCGTTTTCTTTTTTTGTAAAAAATAGCGTTCTGTACTTATTTCTTCAGCAGTCACTTTCACACCTTTCAAACGATATTTAAAAATCTTCGTTCCGAATACCTTCTATTTCTTTACATAATTGTTCAATCTTTTTGCCGCCACATCTATTGTAATATTTTTTATAGTATTTTTTTTTAAATTTATATTATCTATAGCTGATAAGCGTGATAACATGCTGATAACATGAAATGTCTAAGACCCAGACTGGGCGAATCAGAAATAAATAAACTCAAAGATGAAAAAGGCAATGAAGCAAATACTAAACCAGAAATTATTAGAATAATTGAAAATTACTACTCGGACCAATCAAAGAAAGACCCACAAGAAGACGTAAAAAATCGACTTACATCAAAGATAGTGAACATAAATTCGGAACTTCAACCCAAAATATCTAAATCAGAAATAAGAGCGTCACTGAAACAATTAAAGAACAATAAAGCAGCGGGCAGGGATGGAGTAACTGCCGAAATGATAAAAATTGGAGCAAAACCTGTTATTGATTGTCTGCACCTTCTCCTAAATCAAATTTTAACAGAATAGAAAATTCCAGAGCATTGGAACGAAGCTATTACATTACTTCTATTCAAAAAAGGAGATAAGAGAGAATTACAAAACTATCGTCCTATAACCCCTCCAAGTATCATGTATAAGCTCCTAACCAAAATACTAACAAACCGACTTACCAAAAAATTCTATGATTACCAACCCAGAGAACAAGCAGACTTCAGGAAGAGATTCAGCACACAAGACCATCTGCTGACAATGAAGATCTTAATAGAGAGAGTAAACGAATACAAAATACCATTATTCGTAGCATATGTAAATTTCGAAAAAGCTTTCGATTGCGTAGAACATTGGGCAATAAAGAAGTCTCTAATAAACATCCGGATCGATTATAGATACACTAGCTTACTGTAAAACATGAACAAAAATGCTACAACATCAGTACAAATATATGAAGGAACTAAACCAATAACGATTGCAAGAGGCGTAAGACAAGGAGATACTATATCACCAAAATTATGTAGTCAAGCATTGGAGGATGTTTTAAGAAATCTGGAATGGGATGAATGTGGCATCAAAATATGTGGACAACGACTAAATCACTTAAGGTACGCGGACGACATAGCATTATTAGCAAACAATATAGCAGAGCTACAGAAGATGTTAAGAGAGCTAGACCATCAAGCCTCAAAGATTGGTCCTAAAATGAATTATTCGAAAACAAAGATACTAACTAATACAGAGGAAGATGCTACAGTACAAATAGGAAACAAATCAATCGAACAAGTTACCGCATATATATATATATATATATATATATATATATATATATATATATACATATAGCTGATAAAAATCGTTACCAAATATTCAATGTGCATGAGAACTTCAAATCGATGTATTTTAATATAACTTTGGCATTGGTAATAGTTTCAACGTTGAAAGATGCTGATGTCAAATCAATCAAATCAGCTACAACATCCACAGTTTGTGTATTTAAAGCCCAAATGATTTTGCCTCTGATGACCATCGGGTATCTGGATGGCATTTCAAACTAGTCTTCATGTGGTTCATAAGTATTTCACAGCAAATAGTAGATCCCAAAAATACGTAAATACTTCTTGAACCGTCTCAGAAAAAAAGCTACCATACCTGGCGTAACACTGGAAAATTGGGCTTGCTTGTTTAGACCTTGTAACCTGACTTACACATCACTGTACTTCCCATTCATGTTAGTTCCGTTGTCATATCGTTGTCCCCTAATATCGATTATATTCAATCCATCTTCTTCCAACTTTTGTACTATTTCTTTGGCTAAACCTTCACACCCAAGTTGATGAAACATTCATCAACGACAACGTATCCGTCACTTTTACGAATCTTATGTGACCTTAATTCTGGATTATATTTAGATATTAATTGCGCCTAAAAATATGTTGGAATGAGGCTGACCTATTTTTTCTTAGCTACCTCTAAGTGTAAATTATTTTCCGCACAAAATAATGTCATACTTATATGAACTTTTAAAATATGTTGCCACTTCTTTTTCTGATGGTCTATTAGACTTTGGATAGAGTCGATTAAACACGTATTGTGCAAGTTGCAACTTATAAATTCTTCTCTTAAGTTTTTCACTTTCTACCATTTTCTAGGTGAAGTGCTGATTTTTCATGATCGGGTATACGAGGACTTAAATGTCGCTTGTTACTGAACCCCTTTTATAAATTGGTTAAAAATGATACAGCTGGGTTATTCAATGGGTGATATTTGTTAAAGAGAAGGCAGGAAAAGCAAAATAGTACATCCCATTTTTGACTATAAATTACCTTACCATGTTTGGTTCAAACATTGCTCGTTAGCTATTTTTCTTGTAAACCAATCACTGGAAAATATTCTATTACTTAATAGGTCACATTAAGAAAACCTTAGATTCTTTACAAGGTCAGGACCTTGCTCTACAAGAAAACAGCGAATCGAATCATTTATTCGAAACCAAGACGTTGGATCGTTCTATCAACAGAGTACTCATTTGCATTATTACTTTTTTTGTCGATTGCATTGTGGTTTCAAGTTAAAAAAATTCATTTGGAAATTTAGAAGTTTCTTTATATTGTTTAACTTCCAAATCTTGTGTTGATGCTAACATAGATGGAAAATCGTTTATTTGATCTTCTTCACCGACATCGTCGTGGTACCTGCAATTGGTCGTATGTCTAAAAATCACTTTATGGTTTATTGCACATTCGTGATAAATTCGGCCAACTACATAAACTTCACGGGTTGTATATCGGTGGCAAATATGCCCACTCTTTCCACAAGTGTAGCGTGGAGCGCATCGTTACGTTTTCCTTTGAATTTTTTGCTAGTAAATTCTTATATTTTTCCCCTGACGTTTCCAAACTCCAGTCATTTTTTTGAGGTAGGTAAATGCGCGTCGCATCGTGCTTGGCCCGATGCGGTGGTACAGCCACGGACTCTAAGAATGATGCGTTCGTTCGTCCAAGCAATCTGCTATCTTTGTTTGGTTTCGCACGGTAGGGGCACGGTAGACCAGGATGGAACGCTGCTCGGATGGTCGCACGCGTTATTCTTAGAGTCCGTGGCTGTACATACCGACGGCACCACCCTAGTTTCGGCACTGTCACATTAGAAACAATCCGAGTTTGTTTTGTTATTGATGGTCGAAAGCGCAAGCTCGAACTTCGATTTAACCTACAATTAAATCCTTGAAAACCTAAACTTAAATCTGCTTGAAGTAATACCGCCAGTTAAGATTAAATATTTTTTTATATTTTCTTCCACACATAACTTTTGTTCTAAATATCTATAATATTAAATATGTCCTTGTTTTCATTAGTTGTTTGAAAACATATGTTTTATTTATTATTTTTTTGGAGATTAGGTAGGTCAGGTGAGTTTAAACAATTTTCTGCTAAACCAGACTGAAACTCACCTGACCTACCTAATCCCCGAAAGATAATAAAGAAAAACATAAGTAAAACAACGACATATTCTAAATACGCTAGGTCGATAACATTTCGCATAAGGGGTTGTATACTTTTTGTTAACTTTCATAAATTTACGCAACCCTTTTGAGAATATATTTTTGTAAAAAAACAGTAGTCATTCTCTTATCGTTGTGTCCATTGGTTTGTGGATAAGGTAAACGAGTACTACGAAATTAATATAATATTAAATACACATACTCGTGATCATACATTATTGTGAAATAGGACATTTCCAATAATAGATTAAATTGACTCCCAAGACTTAAAAACGAATATATCCGCTAAAATAAAATACTTTACCGTAACAGGGTAAATAAAAAGTAAGGAACATGAATGCTGTGGTCTTTATTATTAGTTTGTCATGCAACCCTATGGTATTTTTACATGGTCGTAAAGAGTAACAAAACTAATATCCAATTGTATTACCCAAAGTATGGTTAATATTTAAATTTTGTTTTCGATCAATTAAAACAAATGAAATCATCAAATTGTGGTAAATGATTGGTCATTTAACAATTTCTCATACTTTTCTTTCCTAAACCTTGATAATAACGTTTCCAGCAACACTATTCCTTGCTATTACTTCGTTTATAACGTTACTTTTTATTTAATACCCTATACCTTGTATAGGGTATTATATGTCAGGTGAATCGAACATACAACTATTGGTCAATCGCAGTCTTAATTAATTTTACCAATTGAGTTCAAAAATTTCAACAAAAAGAGTCAAGGCTAAATGCTTGACAAATAAGTGTATTGTACCGTTTCAGTTAGTAGCAGGAGTCAGTCATCCAATTAAATCGTTGAAACGCAACGAATAGATCTTTTAACATATGAGCTGTTCAAAAATATTGAAGTTTACAACCAATTATTAATATTAACAATAATAGTATGTATTGTATTTTTATTATTCAATTATATGTACATTCATTATGGTTTTGTACGTGACATTAACGGACGTTCGAAGACCATAATTCCTGGTCATTATCCTCGCCCGTCTGTTTTTCATCGCAGTGACGGCAAACGCGAATTTTTGTTTGCATTAATCACGGCTTTGTTACACACAGCTGGACTAAACGAACAGCAAAATATTTCTATAGTTTGCAGCAGAAGTTTTATTGTATTGTGTCTAGGTGCACGTTGCAGAACACATGACCGATGGCATAACGGGTCGATAACTTTGCACGATTGCGAAAACAAATAAGTTGAAAAATACTGCATAAATTGGCAGATATAATTGAATTATGTTGCATTTTATATAGAGGTAGAAACTTTGCGAGAAATAAATTAAGGGAATTTTCGAAATCGAGAGATTTGCCAATATATGCGTTTTTGTTCAATGGTTTTTGAAGTGGTATCTAACTATCTGTTTATGTCTGCTATGCTCCCTTTAAGCCTTGATGGCTCATATATGGCATGCATGCTCGTATATTATCAAGTTATCAATTTTCACATTGGCTTGGGAAGAAGACGATTTGTTGAATGGCTACCACGATCCTGTGACTTGAGTCGTTTGGATTTCAGTGCAGTCGAATTATTCGATAATATGTGACCCGACAGCGGTATGAAGATATTAGCCATAGTAGACGTATATAATATTCTATATTCGTTCTAATTCCATTAATATCATAACAAAATGCAATAAATAATTTTTGCGTGCCGTATTATTCCAGTAATAGTATCATAATAAGTTTAATATTCGTGGTACAGTTTATATTCAGGAATCTATGAGTATGATCGATTCGTAAAGTAAGTCAACATCAACATTACACTACTTCAAATCCAATATGGTAAAATGTGCATTCATATTTCCTAGCGTAATTGCAGTGCGCGGCTATTTACAGATGTTACTAAGAAGCAAATGCTGCCCGTTAATATTTAAAAAAATGCATACCTACTTTCGCAAGTCGCTTTACTGCCCTATCATACGCTTTATGATTAATAAATTTCCTTATTCGCCAGTATTTCCAGTTCGCACGGAAGAAAGTCTAGGATATATTGAATTCGACAGTTTGATTCAAATATGTACCAATTTGTGAAAGCTATATTATATTTGGTATTTCCATGTATTTTTAATATAGCATATGTCATAAGTGGTAAAGTAAGTAATTCATAATTCGTAAGTAAAGAATTGTAATTGTTCAAATAGATTCTGTCTTCATTACACCTTTTGGAGTCTCTAACATAAAATAACTACGATATTTACAAAAATGTATACTATAAGTCGATCTGTACGTGTGTACGATATAATAATTTTATGCAAGATATATCACAAGTGTGAAGCAATTTTAGATTGAAATAATTGAAATTAAATAGTATCGCAACGTCACTTAATACCATGGTTGGTGTAATTTAAATCAATTGATTTAAATCATGATTTAAATCAATATTGTTTTTTTTATTTAATCATTGGTTTTACATTGTTTATGCATTCCAACAGGCGAACAATTAAAAATATAATGTAATTATAGAGTCAGCATGCTTTAAATCAGATAATTGTAAGTCAGTAAAATATGTTTCTTTTCTTCTATTTTTTGGTCCATTACATGGTCAGATACACAGAAATATGTTTTAATCATCAATTATTGTTCAAATTCAAGAATTTATTTAAAAAATCATATTATTTGAATCGTGATGTAAATCAATTGATATAAATCACATCTACCCTGGCAAAAAATGATCAGAAATATAAAAACATCTAAAAAATCTAAAAATACAAATAAAAAAGTGAAAATCATTTTAATACATCGCTGCTTGGTATTGATACATGCTACGTGATACGTATTGTTCTTGGGTCACTCAACTAGTCCCGTGAATGGGACTAGGGATTTTAGCCTACAGAAGGTTCGGTAGTTCTGGGTTTTTGATGTTGTATAAGTTAGTAGGGTAGGAAACATCCAAGTGTTTGTCATACTACCTCCTGTTCTTCATTCGCAACCTTGGAAAAACCGCCGAACATTGACACTCTTCAGTTTTTTGCCTATATCTCCGTTCCACTGTATTTAAGCGCAAAACATATTACACCGAGCAACAATTGTCTGGTCATCGCTTCCTGCCCAAATGCCAAATGGCTCCAACGCGAAATTAAAGTAGGCCAACAGACTAACAAATCCCCCGTGGGGGTTTTGCTATATTAACTCGCATTTTTATTTATAATCTGCTAAAATTGGCATGTTTTTGGGAATTTTTTTCGACTTTTTGCGATATTTTTGTGATTTTTTGCATTGTGGCCCAATTTTGCAATGTAACTTGGGTTAATTTTGTTTTTAGTAAATTTTATAAAAAAATAAAAAGAACTGAAATGGCGTACATTTTTAAATTTATTTATTAATATTATTATTTCATTTCATTTCTTTTTTCAATAGAAAAATAAACACAATATACAATGTAATACAATATATCACTTTTTAAATTGATATTAATATTAGCTCGTACCTAATGTAATTCGGATTTTATTAATTTTTATATAAAAAAAATGATGTAAAAGTATTCTTGTATTATTTGTTTATTTTTCCAATGAATATGATGAAAAAATTCATGAAAAATACAAAAAAAAGGGTTCAACTACTTACGTCGCACGAGTTATTTACTATGCTGGTTGGAGTGACCGTAAATTATTTCGTTTTATCACTTTTCTTTTGTTTAATTATTAAATGTACTGAAAACTAAATTAAATCTGAATTATATTGCAAAACTTGGGTTAACATGCGAAAAATATCGCAAAAAGTTCAAACTATCGGCCTAAAAACATGCCAACTTCGGTAAGTTAGGTTAGGTTAAGTTAGGTTAGGTTAGGATATTCTTTTGTTTAATTTTTAAATGTACTATAAACTAAATTAAATCTGAATTATGTGGCGAAAATTGGGCTAAAATGCGAAAAATATCGCAAAAAGTTCAAACAATCGGCCCAAAAACCTATCAACTTCAGTAGGTTATAAAAAACAATGTGAGCTAATATAGCCAAAAACCTCGGAAATTCTGTTAGTTTGTTGGTCTACTTTCATTTTGCCATCACTCAAGCCTAAATATGTTGTTGCACTGTATGATATGCAATTTTGTAGGAGACAAAATTTCCTATTTCCGCTAATTTCAGGTGGTTTTCCGAATATGGCGAACGGAGCACAGGGGGTAGGGTGACGAAAACTTTTACTAACCTACCAACCTATAGAACATTTAAAATCCAGAACTACAGGACCTTTTCAAGGGTTTTGGTTTTTTTCATACGACTAAACTTAAAAATTGTAAACTTTAGAGATAAGTATTTTAGGCATGTATTATATTGTTAAAAATATCAAACGCAGACCTTGTTAATAACTATTATTGATTATTGTAAAAATAATTTGTAATTATACTATTGAGTTTTGTATGAATTATATTTACATTTACAACCATCAATATGGTTGTACACTTTTTTGCAATAATAGAAAATTTGGGCTTTTTACAGCAATGTAATTATCAATATCACGCAGCGACATGTTGCAGATAGTTGCAAACCGTGTAGGAAATTTTCAAGGTATCTTGATTAGTTGGAAATGTAACTTGAAATTTAATAATTTGTGGAATATATATATATATATATATATATACCGACTCCGTGATGATATAAATTTTCAAGCTAGGTACTTTTACACAAAAACTTCATTTCAAAATGCCGAGAAGATGATGGAAAAAATAACTCTTAAAATATTTTATTTTTTCCCAATATTCTCGAAAATATGTCAAGTAATATACAGGACGGGGCAGTCAGATGTCAATATTCTTTGAACTTTGTATGGTGAGGGAAGTAGACACTGACCTTTGATGTTCTTCACACTTGGAAGTTTAGTAACCATGCAACGTTAAAGCGGTAAACAACGAGGTTTCCGCATCAATGGATGTCATAATAAACACAATGTTCGCTATTGGACTACTGCCAACACTCAACAACTTTACGAACGGCCTCATTCGACCAAAGTTACAGTCTGGTGTGCGATCTCTTCGAATTGACTAATTGCCCCATATTGTTTCGAGGATGATTACAATGCAGTTGCAGTAACTCAACATGCTATGTTCAAAATCTGGAAACCTTTATAACAGAACATCAACGATTTCCTGTGAATGAGATCACTCATTTCCAATAAGATGGAGGACTAGTCACACAGACAGGATGACATTGAACCATAAATCATGAATGGACCAATTTTCAGTGGCTTTTTATGGGGATATCTCAAATCGGAATCAAATGAAGGTCGGAAGTTGGAGGGAGGTGGTTAAGGACAGAGTGTCCTGGAAGAGGCTGGTGGAAGAGACCAGAACGCACAGAAGGTTGTAGTGCCACAGGATGAATGAATGAATGAATAAATCTCAAATCGAAGGGTTTTGATACTCAATATATGACTTAAAAGTAAGGATTTAAGAAAAAGTTCGTGCAATTATTATATTGGCGATACAACGACGTCTCAATTAGAATTTCCTTACGAGACTCAGACAATGTGTACAAAATGATGGTTACCTCTTTTTTCCAGTGATATTCCAAAAGAGAAACTTATTTTGATTGAATACAAATTTTCATTTGTGCTCTTAACATTTCTTGCAATAAATTTAAAGTAGAACTGTTTTCGTACGTTTTTAAGCTGTTTGACTGTGGGACAATATATACTATATATCTATACCTTATTAGAACAGCTGTTTCATATGCCTTTCGTTTTTTAGTACGTTTATTTTATAAGCATTGTATTTTATTCTGTAATTAGTTAATAATTATAATTATGATTGCAGCCTCAATTAGTATTATACAGTGAATTATACTGATAACCTTTGTCACAAAAAAAAATTACTTAATATATATCAATCGCAATTTAGTTCATTTAGTAACTTATTTAGAAACTTATTTAGGTTATAAATATTGTTTTGTGAAAAATGTAATCAGTGTTTCACTTTAACTTTCAGAAGATCTTATCACCATTGTAGTATTATACATAATTTTAGCATTGTTATATTAAAATTTATTACTAAACTGGGCATAAGGTGTAATAATAACGAATATTCATAGCTGGGTCAAAAGTATTTTAATTTTATATGCGCATCTCTCGCCTACACATTGAGGTCCACGTCTATTTATTATGTCCACAGTGATGACCCGTAGCGGTCCATGGATGAACCCCATTGTTCGAAGACAAGATTTGCCAACGCATATACACACTTCGTCCGTTTCCCACACCAGCCGCATGCCGATTTGTTTGCGGCGATTAATTAGAGGCGAAATCTGGAACAATGATGGGATAATTAGGGGCCCCAGTAAATGCTGCCCACCATTAGAGTACAGCCATTTATATAGGCTAATTAAGTCCAAATGCTTCGTGAGCTTAGGAAAGATCGCGGTGTCGTGCGCCCAATGCTCCGTTTTTCTGCCATTTTCAATTAATCCGTGCACAAGCACGGAAATAGAGACATCAAATTGGACCCCGCATGATATACTGAGTATGGTAATTTTGAAGTTTAGAGCACGAATTTGGGGGAGAAAGTTGTAGCGATCAGCAGACCTCTGAAAACATGAAAATTGTGTTCGGTTTTATGAGGATTGTCGCGTTATTATGCAACCATAATTTGTGACTCTATAACCTCTGCTCAAAGTTCTAGAAACCCGTGAGTTAAGGCTCCGAAATCCACTCACAGTCATATATTTAAATGTTGTTCGTTTAAATATGCAAGACTAGTGTTGTAACCCAGGAAAAGTTCGGTCGAAAAGTTGGAAAAATTTATGGAAAAGTTGGAGAAATTCGCTGGTACCTTGGAAAAGTAGGAAATGTTTGCATTTGGGATGCCCCTAAGTCGTTCAAATGATATGTAAATATGTCGTATTGCCCATTCTCTCAACCTCTCAACCTCCTTGAGGAGGTTGTCTTCCTTGAAGACAAGATGTCTTCCTTGAAGACAAGATGTCTTCCTTGAAGACAAGATGTCTTCCTTGAAGACACGATGTCTTCCTTGAAGACAAGATGTCTTCCTTGAAGACAAGATGTCTTCCTTCAAGACAAGATGTCTTCCTTGAAGACATAATAAAGTTGGACAATAGTCTCTGTTTAAAAAATCAACCAGGAAGAATTGTCACACAAATTAGAGGCAGTTAGAGTTCTAGCAGCTCAATTTACAAACATTCAAAGAGAAAAAAATATTAAGGTAGTTATGAAGTAATTATGAAATAATTTAAATGATCACTCGGTACGTTTGTTCAGGTTAGAGTGAATGCATGGCCTCGTCCGATAATAATTATTTCCACAACTCTCCAGCAGTCAATAGTCAAAACGGAATATTCCGGATATAGAAAAACTGGCCATTGGCTCATTTCCCGTACACTCACTGAAAACCCATTTTTCCAACCTCTCAACCGACATCAGTTTCCTCTTCCACGCTTCGGCGAACGATATTTGCGCAACTTGTCGCAGCGTTTGGATGACAGCCATCCATAACACACATCATACGATTACGCAAGAAGTCGCGGAAATTTCCGTTTCCAGTTGTGCGGTGTGTTAACGTTTTTCCGTGTCTCGCTCCGTTGCCGTCCCCCTTTCGTCGATAAAATAGCAAGCTGGTAATTACTTCTCTTAACTGCAAGCGAAGGCCTTACACCGAAAGGTAGATAGGCAAAGGAATACATAAATAAATATATAAATAAAACTTCAAGCGAAAAATAGGAATCAGACAAACGGAAATTGTTTGTAGCTTGTTAGATTTTTGAAGATTCAAAGTTATATAGTTTTTTAAAGTATTTTATTTAATATTTGAGGCTTTACCTCCTTACTACCGACCGTGTACATTACCTGTGTACAAAGTAATTCTTTCTGACAGGACGCGAGAGTAGTGAAACAATATCAAGCACATTCACTTAGCATCAATATTTGATTTATTTCGACTTCAACAATCATATCGTGATACGAGTATTGTTAATGAGCGTAAGAAGGAGATTAGAGCGGAAAAATTAAACGTCCACATTTTCACAGGACGATAGTGATCACGAAAGTCGTTGTGCGAAGAGCGTTGCGTTGTGGTTATTAATGCTTTCCACTATGAAAGTATTAGACTGGTATTAGCAATGGTTATTTTCATACTGGTCGATTTGTTTGCCATTGCCATTTTAAATTATGTGGGAAAACTGACAAATATAATTTTATTGTTACTGTGATTCGAATTATCACGTATAGTTAAGGACATCATAACTGAGGAAATTATATGGGCCGAGGTGCAACCGAGGCCTGTTAATTCTTCCGAGAATAGTCACTCCTCATTTTTGTTTTTAAATTAATTTAAATTAACATAAAAATATATACAGGGTGTCTACGCTAAACCGTTCGTTAAAAGTTTACAGGCTTGCTGTTGTAATAAAAACTTCAAAAAAATCCTCGTCATACGGTTGAATCAGTTATCCTCATGTGAACTATTTTCAACTTTCTATCACTTCCGGTTCCACCGGAAGTAGCACCAATTTTCTTATTTTAAATATAACAGTCCATATATTATAATATTTTTGAATTCCTCGCTTAAATTGGAACATATTTTGTAAGAACGTATGTACACTTATCTCTTCTAGTTTTCAATATATATTTAATTTTTTTTAACTTTGGCCTTTAAAAGTTAGCCTGAAATAATTGGAAACTGTCAATTTTGATAATAAGTGTTCATAAAATGTCAATATGTAAGTACCATCTTAAATATCTCGTAATTCATTTTTTTTTAAATAGAATGACCCATTTTTGATCACATAGCACGATTGGGTGAAAAATTTACTACAAAAAAGTATTATACAAACATTCTACTGAAACAAGTATTTTTTAAATTATTTCGAGGATTACTTTTTCGTAATATTTCTGCAGGGTATAATTTCGCATGTCACTAGAATGCTTATGGATTAACTTGAAAATAGCCCAACTCTATTTCTTGCACTTCCTCATTTTCCATAACTGGCTTTTGACGATGTCTTATTGCATTCACTTGTCCAAATTGAACAACATTTGATTCCAATCTTCTAAATCTTGTTTTATACATCGGCGGTAAATGTGGATAAGATTCATTGAATACTCTACATGTTCGACAATTATATCACAGTTTGCCACGTATAAAGAATAAATTGATAATTTGTTCATTTGTGTAATCATTCATTTTGTTGAATTTGATTTCTGTAATACTTTATTCTTAATGGTTTTATTATTTGACAGTTTGCATTACAATAGCGATAAAACAAAAGCATATCACATGCCTACTAAAGTGCACTTGTGACATGCGAAACTATACCCTGCACACATGCAACGAAAAAGTAATCTTCTAACTAATTCAAAAAATACTTGCTTTAGGAGTATGGTTGTATTATGCTTTTGTGTAGTACATTTATCTCCCAATCGTGCTATATGATAAAGAATGGGTCATTTCGTTAAAAAAAATTGAATTACGAAATATTTAAGAGGGCACTTATATATTGACAATTTATGAACACTTATCATCAAAATTCATAGTATCCAATTATTTTACTCATAGAGGCATCCTCTAGGTACAATTAGAAATATAACTCATAATTTTATCTTATTCCTAAGAGAAGTTATAAGACATATTTTAAGCTACCTTTTAGAGGTCAAAATTTTAGAAAAACATTTTTTTCTTGAAAACTAATAGAGATAAGTGTACGTACGTTCTTACAAAATATGTTCCAATTTAAGCGAGGAATTCAAAAATATAACAATATATGGGGTTTTCCATGTAAAATAAGAAAGTTGGTGCTACTTTCAGTGGAACCGGAAGTGATAGAGAGTTGAAAATATTTCACATGAAGATAACTGATTCAACTGTGTGACGAGAATTTTTTTGAAATTTTTAGTACATTGGCAACCTTGTAAACTTTTAACGAACGGTTTAGCGTAGACACCCTGTATGCTGATTCGTAGACATGGTATATTATATCTAATTTTCAGTAGCTATGTTTACATAATGTTGCAATCCTTGATGGAAATATAGCAAACTGTCCTTAATATCGGAACTTAATACTTACATTCCTAAGGATGTGAGTATTAAGAACCGTCGTCAAGGAAATTTGTATATACCCCGAGGGAAACACATTAATCGAAAATTGAAGAGTGAAGAGAGAAAAATTCTTAAATGGATATATTTGGTAGTAAGTTACCAGTTTTTGACTAATGGGGAAATAATTGTTTTCGGACATGATAAGTACAAAATGGCTAAAGACAATGTAATTCATTTTCAATTTAAGATTTATAAAACAACATCTAGACTTGGGAAGGTTTTCGAAAACAAATCGAATACCGGAAGTGGGCACTTACTCCAATCATAATTTTGTTTTTATCGATAATTTCGAAAACATTATAGGCATTAAAAAAATATTTTAATAAAACTTAAGGTAATTTTAAACTGCAAATATTTCGAACGGAACAAAATTACATATCACTCTAGCTTTCCACACAAAACTAAAACTAAACTAACACTAAAATACAAAACTTATATCATTCGTATTACTATTGAGAAAGTAAAAAATATGGCTTATTTCAAATTAACTTGAAAAAAATAAGAATTAAATCTAGATATAACTTTATAACTACATTTTTTAAGGTAATTATGTAGTATAGTTAAGTTGACCAGACGTCCCGATTTTGGCGGGACAGTCCCGATTTTTAGAAATTTGGCCCGCGTCCCGCGACGTTTGAACCCGACCCGAGTCCCGACTTTTGAGAGATTAGGTTTTTTTTCCGGGGTGATCTTTTATTCGCTATTTTGAAGTTATCAGCTTATATATTTCGCCAATATCTGTATTTGGTAGCAGCGCTGCAGCGGCCAAAATGCAAAACGATACTTTAAAAACATGCGTCGTATTTATTATATTTGTAAATTGTTTCATGTTGTTAAAAAAAAATTGTAATATAATATTATACAGGGTTTCTCCTAAAAAACGCCATTAGCGATAACTCCTTTATTTATTGGCCGATTTCAATAACACGAAAACATAAATAAATGTATCAACATGTCTACAAAAGGGGCCCTACTTTTTTTTTGCAAAATCTAGCACACTATCGCTGAAATGAAAGGTGATTTTGCAAAAAAAAAAAAAATTAGGGCCCCTTTGTAGTACATGCGGAGACATTTAATTTTGTTATTGTTTTATTCAAATCGGGCAATAAATAGTTAGGGAGTTATGGAGTTATTGGCCAGCGACTTTTTTTCGGAGACACCCTGTATATTTTGCGTTCTTTGGTAATGAATTTAAAAATCACCCCCCGACCCTTTTCCTTTTTTGTGTCGTATGGTTTGTAAGCAGCTTCAAATTATGGCCGATATAAACATTTTTGTCCAGCTCTTAGGGTTGTTAAACGATTTCTACTTTTGGTATGAACTCGGCTATGTGTACTAAAACTTCTCTCGGTAGCGGCTGATGTTGTAGCCATTAACAAGATAGCAGAAGCAACTGTAGACAGAGGGAATGTAGAACACATGCCATTCCACCTGACAATAGGATCCACTTTGTGAGCACATTTCCGAACAAATTCTTTAGACCACAGTCCATATTTTGCTTTCTACTTTGCAAATTCGGTAATTACTTCTCCATCATCCACATCATTCATGTGCTATGCAATGTTATTGATGAACTCAAGTCCATCAACATGTTCCTCAAGGGACAAACTACGCCATTGATAACGTGGATCCAGGGGGTTTTCCGCAAGATGAAATTTTTGTAACAGAAGTCTTTGCGGTCAGAAAACATATCCATAATTTTCTTTTTAGTTCGTATTGCTTGTAGGGCATTTAGGTACATTTTCCTCAAAAATTGGCTTCAGGTTTGCAAATATTTCGGGAACTAATGAAGACAGGCCAACTTCTTCAATTTTGGTTATCCATTTCCAATGGGTTCTAGATCTAGTGTTTTCAAGTCAAAAAATATCATCATCCAATAGCATTGTTTTCGTGTCTTTTTAAAGATACTTGACAACTAGTTCATTCACCGCCAAAGTTTGCAGACAATGCCTGTTGCTGATTAACTGTTAAAGCAACGTACTACTGATGACCACCTGGTTTTCACTAGCTACTTCAAAGCTACCTTAATATTTTTTTTTCTTTTTGAATGTTTGCAAAAGCTGCCAGAATGTGGCTACAGAGAATATTATCCAATTTTATTATATCTTCAATAAGGAGGTTGAGAGAATGGACAATGCAGCAGTAAAACGACATATGATTACATATCATTTGAACGACTTAGGGTAATCTCAAATGCCAACATTTCCTTCTTTTCATATATTTTCAACTTTCCCAAGGTGCTACTGAACTTTTCCTTCCAACTTTCCATAAATTTTTCCAACTTTTCAACCGAACTTTTCCTGGGTTGCAACACTTGGAATATGACGAGGTGACGTGCTACTATCAGTCGAGTAATTCCCTCCACCTCCCTAGAAGACGAATAAAATAACTTCATTCATGTCTCCAAATATCTGATAAGGTGTTGGACTTAAGAAAGATTGATTAGGTGTATAGGGTATACCCTCAAGGAGGATATGAAACTACTTGCCCAATGTTTTTTATTTAATTTCATTGGTTGCATCTTAAACTATAAGATATCTATTTACATCTGTATCAGTGGTTTGGAAAACCTAGTCTTAAGTGATCATTGCAAAATCATATAGTACATACGTTTTTCCAAAATTAGTAGTAAGATTTTAATGAAATACCCAAGTAACTTATTTATCCAACTATTGATTCTCTTCTGACTCTTCTGATCATGAATATTTCAGCTGAACCAACTTCATTAAAATTTCCGTCCGACCTTTTTCTAGAAACGTCACAAATACCCTGCACACCTTTATGCACACACTCAATACACACATCTTCTCGTACCCCAAGGGTAAATATTTAATTTCGAAATATGCGAGCGCCGGCTACTTTAATCGCGTCAAGACACGACATCCGGGTATCTCGCCCCTACACACATTATCGCAACGGATCTATAGCTTCCGGTTTCGCGTGTGAGCTACGGTTTTGTTCGCCGCCCCACCACCCTCAACTGGGATCATTGAAAATGAATCGATCGCTTCCACAAACATAGTCCATGGAATTGCTGCGAGGGAGTGCCCCAAGAACGACAATGGCACCCACGGAGCCCTAGGAGCGGCCACTCCGAAGAACTGTTCAGAAGCTAGAGTCGCCCTTTCAGGCGACTTGTGTATACACGACTTGCGTGTATATGAAATTTGTAAGAAATAGTGATGATAAGAGCAGATTCGGTATGTGACATTCATTAATCATATAATTTGATCACGCCCATATTTTGAATATTGTAGTAAATTTATTGAGACACAAAAATAATATACAAGGTGGGACACTGCGTGGTATAAATCGAAGAGCGTACTAAGAAAGGAAAAATTAAATTAAAATGTTTTTTTTTGTTCTATTCGCTTTTGTTTCCAAAATATAGGACCTTAAAGTGTTACTTTACTGTATTACTAGAGTAGACTTGAAAATCTGATATTTTGCGACGAGTCACCCAGTATCAATACACACAAATAATTAAAATCATAGCTACATCAAAATTTGAGGTTATGATATTTTTTTATTCTACCAATTTTCTGTGAACTAGCTTTATTGTCATAAAAAAGTATACTACTTGAACTTCGAAAAAATAAAGCGTTTCTGAGATATTCGAAGTAAATTACAAATTCATTTAATTTTGCCTTTCTTAGCATGCTCCTAAATTTATGCCACAAAGTTGTTAGACACCTTGCATAACTACGATGTTGCTATAAATATGATATATGTTTTTTGAAATGATGATTATTCCATATTTCAGAATATTTGTACCGAGTGATCATTTACCTTTACCTTTAAATTCGAAAGGCGAAATGCGAAAGGCGAGATCACTAATCTTTAGTTTATTCTCTATTCTTTTCTTATTGGCTGCGAAAATTTTGATGGATAACTAGAGCTGAAATTTAAAATGGTATATCAAATATAATTCGGCTACAACAAAAGCTTTCTTAGAATTTAATGCATGGGCTTTCGAGGATGTTTTATGAAATTGCAATATTTTTGACATTCTAAGGCTTCCGGTTATTTCGAAAATGGCTGTTTCCAACAGTTCAACAAAACAGTTTCAATACAATCAACTGTTTTAATTTAAGTGCCCTGGATTCTGTTATTATTTAAATAATAAACCCCTAACTTTTACATACTAGAATTATATCAAATGACCTAGCTTTACACCGACGCTCGTATAAACTCTGTACAAATTCTCTTGGCGATGATTCTAAAACAATTAAAATAATAAAACCGGAAAATTTATTCAGATTTCTACTAAATAATATGTTAACGCAATTATTGCTATATTACCTGATATGTATTATAAATTTTAATTCAAAATTTAAATACCTTCTACTGTAAATCAATAAAATATATGAAAATTCTCACAGCCTATTCAATATAAATCTTTCACGAATTGTGCGCCACCAAATGCAAGCTGATGCAATCATAACTATTACTTTTCGCGGCAATTAGGTACCTCGTAGCGTATGCACCGACGAAATATTCCGGATTATATCAGAAACGCAAACAATTTTCAAGGATTCGTAACTTGCAATGTTCTTACAATTTAGGTAAGTTTTGCGTAGCGGTTGTATGTGCAGACATAAAGCTAATTCGTGTTTTGCAACGTTATTTTTGCAATATAGGACTAGGAAACTGTGTTGCAAAAATGTGCGAGATGATATCAGAAGCCATTCAGCTATGAAGTAATGCTTTGATAAAAGTAGAGATCTTGCGGGTTCTTATAGCCCACGACATGTGCGTAAAATTTGTGAAAGAGTTAGATCGGGAGTTGATAATGAAACTTAAAAACATTATGCACTCGGGAGAAAGTTCGCGAAATTGAATCCAAACAACAACGAAATCATATTTGAAACGAAAACGAAATTAAACTTGAAATGAAAACGAAATTAACTTGAAACGAAAACGAAATTAAACACGAAATTATTATAAATTCTAATAATCTTTTACGTTAAATCTACAACTTGATAACTACGTGTAATGAAATACGCATATCTTTAATTGGTCAATGTTGGAGGCATCTACTTCATGATACATGACGAAATTAAATTAAACAAACACTTTTCTTTGTTTATATCACACTGTTTTTTTTTAAGTTGGTGACTATAGTTTTAATCACGTTCTGATCATTATCAAACTTAGAGTAATATAAAATACAAATAAAACACCTATTTATACATATCTATAATACAGCTTTGAAAAGTGGTGAGTAAACGAGGTATGTCTGGTCGTTAATGACCGAACATTACGCTTGGCCTTTTGAATTTCGAGGGACTCAAATAGATCCATCTTAATAGATCCTGCAGTACATACGTCCAAAAAAAATGACGATTTTCAATGAGGTGGTTAGCATATCGTCGGCTTGGTGTTACAAGGTTGTATGTGCAAATTTCATAAATTTGCGAAAATCGATTCTAAATATTGGGGTGTTACAAAAAGTGCCGTACCATTCCTATTCGTTTGATTTCTGTTTTGACATTTTCATAAAATTTCAGTATTAAAAATCCCGATATTTCAAGCTTCCAACGTTCCAAATTTTTGAGTTATGAAAAAACATAAAATTTCATACAACTCTGTTATATCATGTTTGTGTTTTCGTTAGTTTGCAACTTTGAAAGAAAATACGAGTACGTATTGTTTACAAAATTAGATAATATTTTATTTACTAACACATTTAATGGGGTCATTAACTCAATATCTCTATAACAATATTTTAAATTTGTTAAATTTACATAGTTTTTCTTCCATTCTTTCCTTTTTTGTCACCAGTTTTCGATTTCATAAGAATTGCGTCCAAATAGTCTTTACGAACTGTAGGCATCCACCGGTACATTGACTTGATTGCATCAATCTTATTTTACGATATCTTATAAAGAGTTCCCTTTGCTTGCTTGGGTACAGGGAAGTCTACCTTAGTTTGACCCGTTGACACCCGTTTTTTTTTTACCAATAGCACGTTTTATGCTTTGTTCGACAAATTCTTCGTCAACATGGGAAGTTTTGTAGTAAATATTAAATACAGATCCGCAAAACTTAATTTGTTGAACCTTTGTATACGGCACTAGAGTATAGTTAAGTAAAGTCGCGCATTCTTGGAAGTTCTTAAAATTAATTGCCTGCATCTTGTGACGTACCTGAAGGGCAATCAGCGCGTTAGGCCGTGGAGCGAGTGGAGGGTCCCTTCGAAGTAGTGACGAGGGCCAGGCTCTCGGTGTCAGAGAGTGGGGGGGGGGTTAAAAAAAAGGCTCCACGTAATTTTAACCTCGTTGCTACTTCGTCGCAAAGGGTGGCTCCACCCTACCTGCGTGGGTGGACGGCAGACAGTCAGCGAAGTTCAGAAATCACGAACTGTCACAACGCTGACCATTTGGCGCCAACACCACCAGATTTAAATCTCGCAGTGAGAATAGAAAACTGAAACTGAAATAAATGCCCGATCGAGAAAATGTGGGGGGAACAAAAAATAACAGGTGTGAGTTTTGTAGTGTAAAATATCGGCGTTTATTCACACAAACGACGGACACCGTATCTGCGCTCCTGAAATAAATACCTCCGCACGCAACCCTTTCACGCAGGGTTCACTCTATTCGGCCGAATATAGCAAGCTCCTAATCGCGCGATTCAAAGGGCCGACGGAGCGACCTTTCTCTTACACAAGCGCAAAGCACGTACGGCACGCAACACGTAAACGCAACTCTTACACAAAAGAATAAACAATATGTCAATAAGGAATTAAACGGAGGTCTGGCTCAATTGAGACCACAAAAAAAATGTATCAATATCTATATATATATATCTCTGGGTATCTGGCCTGTGTTCCTGGTGGTCGTCGCTGGCGGCTGGCTACAGCTCCGGAAGGGCGACGGTTTGCGTCGTGGACGCCTAGTGCTCGATTCCGGCCTCCAGCCAAGATGATCGCGGCCTCCAGCCAAGAATGGTTTGGCCGAGCTACTTAGCCCGTAACAAAACGCCTGCAAAGCACATGGCCTTAGTAACAATGGCCGGACACGTGGCTTCACGAAAAGGAAAAAAATAATCTCGGGCTTAACTACTTACTCAGGTGTTATGAGCGTTTTAGTCCTCTGCCCTGTACTTGGTGCCTCAATCCCCTCAAGGGTGGTTAACTGAGTCCCCGTTGGTTATCCCGTAAACCGGATGGTGGTACACCTTATCTCAACGGTTCTTCTGGCACACCGTACTGGGCACGAGTTAGCTGAAGTCTGCCGGATGGCGGCTCCTCGCCGGCGAATTTAAAAATCGCCCACAGGGGAAACGCGTCACCACAACAAAAAAGTACGAGCACGGCTGTCTACAGTGCAGGTCCATACGCCAAGTAATTATTAAAATGCAGTTTCTGCCAAAGCCGTTTTCGGACCGTTACAAATTCCCCCCCAACAAAATTAAAAACTCCGGGAAGCGGATGTTTTTTTTCCAAACCCCCAAAAAGAAAAATAAACTCATAAAAATGACGAAAGAAAGATAGTACTAGTGGGAGTAACAATGTCCCGACACACTCGATGCGTAACCACAATCATATTCATTAAATCCCCCAAAGGGCTAAGCTAAATAGCTAAACTAGGGAGTCGTCGAAAAATTCCGCAATGCGGCATGTCACTCAAGGACAAAACACGAACGATCCCATAGAATATGAAAGTTTACTTACACCGCATGGTTTTAGACAAGTGACAGCCACTAATTACAATCAATCAAACTAATAAAACTAACACAACTCATAGCTTGTCACAACTATCCTAATACTAAACTGAATAACACTAAAAATTATCAACCAAAAATTCGACATACTCAAAACACACAATACGTAGTGGACATAAGCCTCCTAACGAGATACGGTTGTCGCCATAATACCACCCCCATTTCGGTGGCAGGACCTATCCGAACATACGACGACAACACCCAAAACACACTTAACCGTAGGTGTTCGAGCGTCGACTCAACTAACTACCACTATTCCAACAATAACTATTATTGACTGGTCAACATGTATGGCACCCTACAGTCTTGTACCAAAAAAAATAAATACCCAAAGGCTTCGAGATTGCCATTATAATCCCGCTATGCGGCTGGTCCCAAAAACTAACCACTATGACCCAACAAATGGCGAATCCCCTGATACAAGCAGAAACTAGGTCCAACAACCATTGATCCACAAATCAAAAAAAGTTTACCAAAAATCAAAATCACAAAAACCCAATCGAGAAGCGATGAAAAATTTTGAAAGTCCGGTGCACTTTGAACTCTGTTGGTGTGCCTCAGAAGATTGTCGCAAAAATCCCGCAAGCGGATGGTTACATAGAACCAACACAACAGATCTCCCGATGCACGATCCCACAGGTTCTAGCATCGATACAATCACTACCAAATAACAAAGTATGGGCTACAAGATTGTGCTACAAAGTTTGTGATAGCTAATGAGCGTTAGCAAATTACAAAAAAAAGTCATAAGGACATGAATTCAAAATTACTACTACAATTAATTACCAAAAGTTACAATATTAACGCCAGAAGGGCTGAACGCGACATGAAAATGATAACAAAAAAGTTTAAGCGACGTATCCGTAAGACAAACTAACTAACTAACTCGTTGAACAAACAATAAGTCAAAACGGCATACGCGCCAACTATAGTAAAGTAAAATCATCGACTCACCGCTATGGGTAGCCGGAACAAAAATAACTGACTCACGTTATACAAATACGCAAAACAAAACAGTACGCGATAACTAACAAGTTACAAAACCTACAAAATATACTGTATAAAAAGACGAGCCGAGTGCGAAGAAATAATGGCCGTCGTCAGGATCTCGGAATCATTGGACCCGAATCCACACAAACTACGAAAAAAATTAAATCACCCACGCGCTACTGCGAGCTCTCTAACGAAATGAAGAAGAAGGAAAGATATCGAATCGCAACGCACCATGAACATACGAATGGTCGTGGTCTCTAAGGAATCGTCATCAAAAAATCCCGTAACTAGACGGATAGTCTACGACTAACAACAATCGATTCCCTCACCCACGAGCAATCGCAAAGCTCAGGTGGTTTGCAACGAATCGACACCAAGGACATGACTAGATAGTCAACAAAAGAAAAGTGAAAAGATGGTTACCTAGGAAAAGAATCGAACACAGCTGCATAATTTCCCTTAGACGCAACCGAACAAAACCAGAAGGAACACATTAAAATCGCGTCATCGCTACGTCACGACGCGATACGCCAATTCTCGCCAGAGTACGGAATCCCCGCCAGAATACGAAGATTACAAAGCATTTCGAAATGCGTCGGTTATATTCAATTTATTTATCAAAAACCAGCTACTAATAGCACCAAAAATAGAAATACTAGCCGTAGTAAGCTCGAACCCACAAAATCATACCCAAAAATCTAACTACCAATCAACCAAATATGTATGATCCGTGGTCGCCCGTTCACTATCTCACTAGCTTCCATAAAAAAACAACAATAAATCTATAACCAACGAATATTAAAGTAATTTCTACACTAGGTATAGTAGAAATTATACCAACAAAAAATAACTAGACACAGGCCAGAAAATTCTCAAAATTCAAAATACTTAAATCCAAGTTCAAGTCGAAATATCAAAATTTCCAACCAAAAAAAATTTCCAAATTACAATATTTAAAATAAAAGTTAACGTTAAAGTTAAAGTCAAAATAGTTTCTTTTGTGTACACTATTACCTACAAAATTCACCAAAAATTCTCAACAACTGACAAAACAACCACCCCAAATTTTCTCAATATACTAAATGCTGAAGGCTGATTAAAAATTTGAAATACTGTCAAATTTTCCAACTCCCAGTTCAGTTTCCTTGGCGTAAACTTAAGGCCTACCACAAAAATTTATTCCCAATCAAAAAGGGCACAAAAATAAACCAAAGGGCCAAAAAGTTTTCGCGAAGGGCTGAAGGGTCAAAATGAAAATTAGTGCCAAAACTACTAAAACGCATAAAATTGAAAAAAGGGCACAAAAATTTTCTAAAGGGCAAAAAGGGCCAAAACAAAAATTGAAAAAGGGCTGCAAAATTAATTAAATGAGGTCTATTTAAAATGAAAAACAAAATCCTGAAGGGCTAGAAAAATTTACAAAGGGCTGACAAAACCCTTAAGCCTCAAAAGATGTTAATGAGCTAAATAAATAAAGATACCAACGATAGCTATTGTTGCTATTGCCCCACGTTGGGCTCCAAAAACGTGTGACGTACCTGAAGGGCAATCAGCGCGTTAGGCCGTGGAGCGAGTGGAGGGTCCCTTCGAAGTAGTGACGAGGGCCAGGCTCTCGGTGTCAGAGAGTGGGGGGGGTTAAAAAAAAGGCTCCACGTAATTTTAACCTCGTTGCTACTTCGTCGCAAAGGGTGGCTCCACCCTACCTGCGTGGGTGGACGGCAGACAGTCAGCGAAGTTCAGAAATCACGAACTGTCACAACGCTGACCATTTGGCGCCAACACCACCAGATTTAAATCTCGCAGTGAGAATAGAAAACTGAAACTGAAATAAATGCCCGATCGAGAAAACGTGGGGGGAACAAAAAATAACAGGTGTGAGTTTTGTAGTGTAAAATATCGGCGTTTATTCACACAAACGACGGACACCGTGTCTGCGCTCCTGAAATAAATACCTCCGCACGCAACCCTTTCACACAGGGTTCACTCTATTCGGCCGAATATAGCAAGCTCCTAATCGCGCGATTCAAAGGGCCGACGGAGCGACCTTTCTCTTACACAAGCGCAAAGCACGTACGGCACGCAACACGTAAACGCAACTCTTACACAAAAGAATAAACAATATGTCAATAAGGAATTAAACGGAGGTCTGGCTCAATTGAGACCACAAAAAAAATGTATCAATATCTATATATATATCTCTGGGTATCTGGCCTGTGTTCCTGGTGGTCGTCGCTGGCGGCTGGCTACAGCTCCGGAAGGGCGACGGTTTGCGTCGTGGACGCCTAGTGCTCGATTCCGGCCTCCAGCCAAGATGATCGCGGCCTCCAGCCAAGAATGGTTTGGCCGAGCTACTTAGCCCGTAACAAAACGCCTGCAAAGCACATGGCCTTAGTAACAATGGCCGGACACGTGGCTTCACGAAAAGGAAAAAAATAATCTCGGGCTTAACTACTTACTCAGGTGTTATGAGCGTTTTAGTCCTCTGCCCTGTACTTGGTGCCTCAATCCCCTCAAGGGTGGTTAACTGAGTCCCCGTTGGTTATCCCGTAAACCGGATGGTGGTACACCTTATCTCAACGGTTCTTCTGGCACACCGTACTGGGCACGAGTTAGCTGAAGTCTGCCGGATGGCGGCTCCTCGCCGGCGAATTTAAAAATCGCCCACAGGGGAAACGCGTCACTACAACAAAAAAGTGCGAGCACGGCTGTCTACAGTGCAGGTCCATACGCCAAGTAATTATTAAAATGCAGTTTCTGCCAAAGCCGTTTTCGGACCGTTACAATCTGTATTATTTTGTAAGATTTGATCATCTCGGCAATAATTACGATCTTTTATAGAATCATCACTCTCATACTTTTCACAAATTTGATCCATATTTCACAAGACTCTCAAAACATAGTCGGTTTGAGTTGTATGCGTCTACATACAACTATGTTACACTAAAGTGTAAGTGCCAAATTTGACATATAACCTTGTTTGACAGTAAATAAAAATGTTTGGACAAGTGCAGCAATCTATTAGACCTTTGCAAAAGATAGCTTATAACACATATAATCTTATAATACCAAATACTCAAAATCTTACAAAATGTTACATTGAACCTTGTAACACCAAGCCGACGATATGTTGAATTATCATGGTTTAATCTAAATGATCTCATATGTTCTTTCAACCTAATGTTGAAATTACGCCCAGACTGGCCAATGTAAACCTCTTTACAATCTTCACAAGTTAATTTGTAAATTCCGGATTTGTTGAAATTATTAATTTGTTTGTAAATATTTTCGGAAAATGAGTTTGCGTTCCTTCGAAGACGCCATTCGTTGAAGGTTGCGTACGTTTTATTGTAAATTGACTTCGATATATCGAAATGATATCGTTGTAATTGATTTCCGATATCAAGGTAGATGTTGTTCCTGTAGCTACTCGTATAATTTCTGTAGGTGTACAAGTAAAAGACTCTTCATTTTCATCCATCTCAGTACAAATACACAAACACTTCGCATTTGACAGTGACAGTGAGTTTCTGTATTTTGTTTCCATGGTATTATTTAATTTGAGAAATTTTGTAATTGGGGCGAAGAGGGAATCAGGACTATCAATCCCTAGTCATTATTCCCTATGGGAATAATATACAGGGTGTATCAGCCAAATGGAATAAATTCAATAATAAATAAATGGGGGCGTGTTCGAAAAAACGCTCGGATACGTCGATTGTTATTTTTAGTTGCGCATTTTTTTCAACAAAAACTTTTTATACAGGGTGTGTCATGTGACCGTGGCCAATACCAACTTTCTTATTTTAAATGCAACACCTGGTATATTATTCATTTTTTGGATTCTTCAGAAAATTCTAGACATATTTCATGTACAATGTCCTATACCTATCTTCAACTGTCATTCCCTTTAGTACTTCTCCAGTTATTTAGTCGATACCCGGAGATTTATTGTTAGGCAGCTTTTTATGTCTGCTCGTACTTTCAACATTAGGATGTAAAGTTATTGGTCACCGTTACCTTCTTAGATAATCAGTAGGATTCTTAGATTTCATCTTGATTAGGCAGGTACACACTTAGGATATTTTCAAGCGATCTGTCCCGCCGTCCGCATCTGCCATCCCTGTCATGCCGATCTGTCTCAAATCTGCGTGACAAGGATGTCAGATGCGGACGGCGGGACAGATCGCTTGAAAATCCCTTCCGTGTGTGCCTGCCTAATATCGGTCCTCATTGTATAATCTCTCACAGTATGTCCTCCAGATTTCAATTATTTCTAATTATTTTTTTACAAATAAAATTAAAGACGCATGACTCTTGTAAACATTAAATATACTCTGTACATTTAAAATAAACTACAACTAGGTAGGTACATAAGGTCGAGAGAGATACAGTTGTTTGTGCAAAATCACTACGGAGATTGTGAGCAAATTGAACGAGAATACGAGGTGTGTAAATAATGTAATGAGACTGATAGCGTAGTGTTTGATCTGGCAATACTGGTAATCTTGTTCTTTAACATATGAATTCCACCAACTTGTTTGCTTCTTGTTTGGGTTATGTCTACTCATACCACATGTTCTTTTAGCAGCTTCCAAAATTGTCATCTTCAACCCCTTCCACGTGCTTTCTATATTCTTCCCTTATTATCCCCTTCCTCTTCAAGAATTCTGGCCACTTCTTCTTCATATCTTAAAGATACTTGTTCATTACTTAATCGATGATGCTTAATGGCTTCTTCATACTTTTTCGTGTCTCCTTTAGTTTCTATGTGTTCTCTATGTGGTATCTTAAATGTTGTTGTCAGTAGGTGGTGATCACTTCCGATCTCAAAACCTCTCCTTACTCTGACATTTTGTATTGTTTCTCTGTTCCGTAATTACAAATCTATAATTGATTTCTCGTTTCGGGTCACCTGAACTCTAGTATACTTATGCGTATCATTGTGCTCAAAAAAGCTGTTCGTAACTAGTAAATCATTTAGCATACAAAAATCTAACAGTCTTATTCCATTATTATTACCTTTATTCTCTGCCTTCCAATTGTTTCTAGGTATTTCTCATCTCTCTTCCCACTATCGCGTTCATGTCGACAATTATGTAAAGTCTTTTGGTATTATTTACTATTACCTCACCTAAAGCTTCCCAAAATTTGTGTAACAAAGGTTTTATTACATTAAAATATAGTTATTTTATTCCATTCCACAATAAACTTAAAGATAATAAAAGTGGATCGCAGTATGTCAAGAAAATTTAAATTAGTTTCCAATTGTAAATAGAGCTGAATTAATAAAAAACGGGTAATATCAAAATAAATGACACGCTCTTTTTCACTTTGGTGATATTTTGAAAATGTTTTTTTTTAGCAATAGGTTAGAATTTTTCTATATGTCAGTATACCGCGCGTTTTTTTTATCTCTGAACATAGGCCATGTTCAGTTTTAAAACGACAGTATCAATTGCAACCAGTTATGCAACCAACATTACACGCGCCTGCAACTCGATCATTTGAAATGTCAAAACTGTTGACAGAATATGTATTCTACGCAAGAGTTATCCTGAGACACCAATCCCATCATTCCTGTTCAAATAGGAATTATCAATTGTAAATCCCGAAATAGTAACTCATTTGTGAAAGTGCCCTATTTATTTCTTGCGTTGAATACATTTTCTGTCAATAGTTTTGACATTTCAAATGATCGAGTTGCAGTGCATGTAATTTTGGTTGGATGCAATTGTTATGCAACAAAAATTACATGCAAGTGTAACTTGATCATTTGAAATGTCAAAACTATTGATAGAAAATTTATTCAACGCAAGAAAGTGTTTAAATAGGGCACTTTCACAAATGAGTTACTATTTCGGGATTAACAGTTGATGATTCCTATTTGAACAGGAATGATGGGATTGGTGTCTCAGGATAATTCTTGCGTTGAATACATTTTCTGTCAACAGTTTTGACATTTCATATGATCGAATTGCAGGCGCGTGTAATGTTGGTTGCATGACTGGTTGCAATTGATACTGTACATAGGCCTATGTTCAGAAATTTAAAAAACGCGCGGTATAATTGCATAATTGCGCCGCTACATTCATAATTGTCCTACAGTTTTCTAGGTGAGAGACTATTCTACCAGTATTTATTTCGATTCAATGAGGCATTGTAAAAGTTGGTGTAAATTGGTAGAACATTTTTTGGTAGGTACTGTCCAGTAGACAAATAATTGACAAATACTTAAAACCAAAATTACATTAGGAAAAATTTTATTTCCCGTTTTTTTTTAAATTCAATTGTAAGTTCAGCCAGCCCTGAACCCTGATATATGCCACTAATGCTCCAACCTCCCTCATGGCAATATAAACTATATAAGGACTCGGGGAAGGTACTCAACTAGAAGTAATTTATCTTGTTTGAGAATCTCCTTCCGGAATACATTTTGTACGACGCGACGATGCAAAAAATACCGGCCAGTCATCCACTGTTACAAACGTGATAGTAAGTTCCTTGAATTTGTGAATGGCGGATGGATGCTCGTCTCGTTATGCTTGAAGTAGCTCAAATAGCACTTGGCATCAAGATAGAAAAGTATGTACTGGTTAATTTGCCCCTGTTGCAGTTGTGACGAAATTTTAATTCAATTGCTTAATGCTAGTTAGTTTTGCCGAAAGTCATGGCGTCAATTTTCCAAATTGCGACCGTCTATTGATGAAATTACTCTCACATGGTACATTCTTCCTTGCATTACAAAATACAGACATTCGTTTAATAGTATGAGTTATAGTGGGAGGGGAGCTGTTTTCTATCTTATTTTTTCGATCTAAACTAAAATTTTATTATTCTTTGTTGTCTATATTATATTTCTTGCATTAAAGAAAAAATCTAACTTTTTCAGTGACGCTTTTACAAAGATCCAGGATACGCACCTGATCTACACAATTTCATTTTCTAGAACCACGCACAAAATATTCATCACAAACATGTGTACGTGCAAACCTATTCCCGTCTCTTCTCCCATTTGTTCTTCGAGGAACGGCTTACAAGATCGCATTACAAATTGCCCAATAAACCCGTATATACGTATGCGACCTTTCGACATGGGGAATTTATCTTTATTACTAGTACGACACTTATCATATTGTTGGGGACGCACAAAAAAGGAGCGGGCTCGGACGTGAACATGCATCCGCACCGTTTGTGAGAGAGCGCCGTCTCCATAACAGCATGCAAATCGGCTCCGGTGCGATGTGTATCTCTGGTCTTTGGTTTCCTCCAGGTCGGCTCCGTGGCTACACGCTGAATGCATGGTCGCTGGGTCAAAGCGCGACTAAAATAGACAATGCTTAGTTTTACGAGGGGTGATACGTATATGCACTTCGTAACTTCGCCAAAGTGTGTGTATACTATCGGTGCTGATATGTGGTTGCGATATCTCTTATCTACACACAATAAATCAAAAAAGACTCAAAAAATGACGAAACTAAGATTTTCAGAAATATTAACGATCAGAAAGATAAACAAGATTTAAAAATGTTTTGGAAAATCAACAACTGAAAAATTTCAATATAAATTCAATTAGACGAGCTAGAGCCCAAAATGGAAAATGTGTTTTTGCGGTATCGACTATGTCATCTAAATCATTCCATTTTTGAAACATTCCATTTCCAACAAATCATTTTTTGAAGACGTGTGGGACTGAGCCCACCTAAAACTTGCTTGGTCCACCCTTTGGCCTACCCTGGTCCCTGACCCATTCTGGTTTAAATTAATTTTAAAATACATTAAGTGATAAACATTACTAAGCGATAAATTATCTAGTGATTTGCAATCGGAATATATTAACACACTTACGTTGCCACCTCAGAACGAAGTCTCGCCTGGAGACGATGATTAAAAAACCCAAAAAAAATACACAATTTCTACATATGTAATTGTTTTATTTATATAAATTAACAAATTCAAAACTGACATTCCTATAAATTAAATACAATTCTAATGATCACAGAGTAGTTACTATACATATAACTAATAAAAAACAAACTTTACAATTTAGGACTTAACAAAATAAAAACAGGGAAAAAGAAGAAAAACAGTATAATTAGTATAATATAAAGTATAATCAATAAATTGTTTATGTAGATTTTTCCATGTATATTTACTGTTGGACATCGCAGCCTTTACAAGATCGTCGTTTTCTGTTTTTTTTTTTATGAATTCCCAAAATTCTCGACAGCTCATGTCAAAATTCAGTTGTATGCATAATTCTGCCTATACCAGCTCAAGTCGCATTCTGTTAGGGTTGTCTGTCCCAAGTATTTTCTCATAAAATTTCGATCTACGTATTTCCCAATAAATTTCGTTCCTACTTATAGCTATCGATAGAATAATTATAATAATATTTATTGAAAAAACACATAGTATTGTCAATAGCTGTGTAAAATACAGTTACAGTTTCGTCTGCATTTTACAGAAATAATAACAATTAGACAAATAGTTACAGACCAGATGAAAAAAACTTTTCAATAGAATAGTACCCTTTCATTAAGACATGTTCTTTTAGTGCTTGGTCTTGGCAAATAGATATTCTGGTGTGAACGGGTTTTGTGATAAATGAATAGCCGACGCTATGGTATTTTTTTACCGATTTTTGTGTATTGAAGAAAGAACCTCTAGTAAGAATATCGAATAAATTGTCAATTTTGTGTTATATAAATAGATGGCGACAGTGATCTTTGAATTTCGCATTCGCCAGAATACGCATTGCTGTTTTTTGTAGTTTGAAAACAGTGTTCAGATTTTTGTTACTATTGAAGCCCCAAAACACAATAGCATATCTTGAATGGGAATCAAACAAAGAGTGATAGGTCAATTGGCCAGCCTGAAAACCTAGTCCATAAACAACGGTTTTGATTGGATGACAACTTGAATCTAATTTGCTGCATACAACATTTAAATGGTCATCCCATTTGAATGATGATTTTAGGCTAAGTCCTAGAAACACTAAAGAAGTGGAATTAGGTAGATGTACATTATCAACGGAGACTTCTATTGGCTGACTAGTGAAATTCAGAAGTTTATTTTTCGAAGTGTTCAGGCATAAGTAATTTGATTGGCACCAGCTCGTTATTTGAATCATATCAGAATTAATTGTAGACTCTACTTCCTTAGCATGGTTTGCTGACCAGAAGATAGTAGTGTCATCTGCAAAAAGAGTAAATTTACCTTTCACGGGTAGATAAACGAGATCGTTAATATAAATAAGGAAGAGGAGCGGCCCTAAAACAGAACCCTGCGGGACGCCTCTCTTACCTTGGCAATAACTCAGAGTCTTTCGCAGCGATTCTTACGAATTGCGATCGTCCAGATGGATACGTTTTGGACCAACTAGAAGCACATCCTCTGAATCCATAGAATTCAAGTTTCGCAATGAGAATAGCATGGTCAACAGTATCAAATGCTTTGGCCAGGTCGCAAAAAAATTATGCAGTGGAGTACTTTTTGTTTAGACCGTCATACACAAGATAGAAGAAATTGTAGATACCATCGCTCATCGATAACCGGGATCTGAATCCGTACTGACAGCCATTGATAATATTAAACTTAGTGAGAAATGCAGTCACCCTACGTTTTACAATAGTCTCCAGAAGTTTTGAGAAGGTTGACAACAAACCGATGGGCCGGAAATTTGCTTGTGTGAAACTAAGACCGCCTTTGCGAAGACGTATCACTATTGATCTCGGAAACGACCGGATGTTAACAATCGTTGAACTGATCTACCAATAAATCTGTCATATCAGCATGAAGCTTGTTTATTAATTTCAAAGGAACTTCATCGAGACCCGATGAGGTTTTATTTTTTCTGAGGATATTATTTCACGTAATTCAGTATTAGCAGGGGCGCGCCTGACGGGCGTGCAACGCGTGCGGCGCACGCGGGCGGCCAAGTTTGGGGGCGGCCGTTTGCCGATGTGCTCAGCAGCGCCCCAAACCAAATACAGTGGATACCCACACTTCTGTCAGTTCTACAAAAAATATTTTAAACTAAATAGTTGCAACTTACAACCTTTTCATTTATTTAGTATGTCGGAAAGAAAAACTAAACATATCCAGCGTATTGAGAAGCAGAAAGATAGCAATAAACGAATTCCCCATTATTTGGGCGATAAAATTAAAAATGAAATTATTAATCTAATTGGATCAAAAATTAAATGTGCTATATTGGATTTGCTCAGAAAGTCGAGATATTTTTCCATTATATTAGATTATACACTGGACGTAAGCCATGTAGAATAGCTTACCGTTATCGTACGATTTGTACTCTTAGATGAGAAAAGAGTAGAAGTAAGGGAACATTTTCTTGTATTCAGTCTAACAACAAAAAGTACACGAGAAAGTATATCTGAATTTCTCTTAGAAGAATTATCGAATTTGAAATTAAATATTTTTGATATGCGGGAGCAAGGCTATGATAATGGTGCAGATATGCGAGGAAGGCACAATGGAATACAAAAACAAAAATTAAACATAAACCCTCGTGCTTTTTTGTGCCACGTTCAGCACATAGTTTAAATCTGGTCGTAAATGATTCAGCTAATATTTCACATGAAACTGTAATTTTTTTTATCTTGTTCAAGAATTGTACGGTTTTTTTTCTGGAAGACACAAAGATGGACAGTTCTTCAAAAATATGTAGGAAAGTTAAATTAAAACCACTAAGTGATACTCGATGGTCCTGTAGAATCGATGCAATAAAGCCTTTACGATATCACATTGTACAAGTGTACGACGCTTAATACGAAATTTATGTAGATAAAACTTAAGAGTTTAAAACTGTACATATGGCGCATTCATTGCTAATAAAGATATCGAGTTTCAAAAATGTTTATGCTCAATTGTGATTTGGCATCAAATTTTATTTGATATCAACGTAGTCATTTTTCAAAACCCAAAACTAAAGGTAAGATCGTCTTTGACGTATTTAACAAATTTGACAAACCTTTTAAAGAAATATCGTACCGATAAAAGTTTTGAAGACTTTATTGTTGCAGCTAACACTTTAGCTATGGAATTGGAAGGTTGAATGTAATTTCCCTACAGTGGAAAATATAGGAGTAAAGCGAACACCCAAAATTTTTGATCATCAATCTGCGGATGAGCCAATTTTAGATCCAAAAACCAATTTTAAAGTAAATTTTTATTTTTGTTTATTGAACCAAGCTTTATCATCTATCGAGACCAGAATTGAAACACTTGTGTATTACAACGATTTATTTGGCTTTATGACCAATATTAATAGCATTTCGAATGAAATGTTGTTAAAATCTTGCAAGGATTTGCAAATTAAACTAAGAGATGAGCAAAGAAAAGAGTCTGATATTGATGGGATAGACCTCTTTCAAGAAAATTTATCCTTGAAAAACCATTTACCATAAGGTGAAGTCTGTAAATTTTGCAAAAATAAATAGGGCCCCGTTGTAGACATGTTGAACCATTTAGTTTTGTTTTCATTTTATTGAAATCTGCCAATAAATAAAGAAGTTATCCCTTGCGGCGTTTTTTAGGAGACCCCCTGTATAATATTATATTACAATTTTGCTTAACAACATGAAATATAATGTCAAATTTATAAATATAATAAATACGAGGCATGTTTTTAAAGTACCGATTTGTACTTTGGCCGCTGCAGCGCCGCTACCAAATACAGATATTGGCGAAATAAATAAGCTGATTACTTCAAAATAACGAATAAAAGATCACAAAGATAAAAAAAAACCCAATCTTTCAAAAGTCGGGACTTTTTTCAAACGTCGCGGGACGCGGGACAAATTTCTAAAAATCGGGACTGTCCCGCCAAAATCGGGACGTCTGGTCACCTTAATTTACCATCAAAAGATGTCACAGAACCACAAAGAATTCTTGAATACATATTGGAAAATGATCTTCAGGCAACGATCCCGAATATATTTATTTCTATCAGAATTTTGTTAACATTGCCAGTATCCGTAGCATCTCGTGAGCGATCTTTTTCGAAATTAAAGATTATAAAAAAATACTTACGATCTACAATGTCACAAGAACGTTAGTAAAATTATCAGTGATATCTATTGAACATGAGATATTGGATTAGCTAGTCATGCACGATTTAATATCAGAATTTGCTCTGCGCCAAGCGCGAAACACAAATTTTTTATAGTTTTTTGCTTGTAGATTTTTCAATATTCTTCCTATGTTGTGATTAGTGATAAAAATGTAATTTATTATTTGTAATATATTCTGAATAAATGTTGTGACGTACCTGAAGGGCAGTCGGCGCGTTAGGCCGTGGAGCGAGTGGAGGGTCCCTTTGAAGTAGTGACGAGGGCCAGGCTCTCGGTGTCAGAGAGTGGGGGGGTTAAAAAAAAGGCTCCACGTAATTTTACCTCGTTGCTACTTCGTCGCAAGGGAGGCTCCACTCTACCTGCGTGGGTGGACGGCAGACAGTCAGCGAAGTTCAGAAATCACGAACTGTCACAACGCTGACCGTTTGACGCCAACACCACCAGGTGTAAATCTCGCAGTGAGAATAGAAAACTGTAAAACTGTAACTGAATATAGAAAACTGTAAAGAGAAAACGTGGGGGGGGCAAAAAAAATAACAGCTGTGAGTTTGGTATGGTAAGATGGCGTTTATTCGCACACACAGATCAAGACGGACACCGTGTCCTGCGCTCCTGAAAACAAATACCTCCGAGCGCCACCCTTTCGCGCAGGGTTTACTTTATTCGGCCGAATAAAACAAGCTCCTAATCGCGCGATTGAAAGGGCAGAGGGAGCGACCTTTCTCGTACACTAGCGCAAACACGTACGACACAATTTACACGTAGACGCAATTTACACGTAGACGCAATTTACACACAAAACAATAATCGGTAAAGATGGCTCAATCGAGCACACAAAAGAATTATATTATTGGAATTTTTATATCTGGCCTGCGTTCCGGGTGGTCGTCGCCGGTGACTGGTACAGCTTCCGGAAGGCCGACGGCTCGCGTCGTGGACCTGAAGCTCGCTTGCGACCTCCAGCCAGGGATGTTCCGGCCGAGCGGGTTAGCCCGTCGGCAAACGCCTACAAAACACGTGGCCTTAATCAAAATGGCCGGACACGTGGCTTCACGAAGAGGAGAAGAAATAACTACTTACTCGGGTGTTACGAGCGTGTTCCCTGCCCTGTAGTCGGTGCCTCAATCCCCCTCAAGGGTGGTTAGTTGAGAACCGTTGATTATTCCCGTAAAACGGATGGTGAAATACCTTATCTGCAACGGTTCTTCTGACACGATCTATCTCGGGCACGAGTCAATGTAGTTCTGCTCGTAGTGGCGCTTAACGCCGGTGAATTTAAAAATCGCTCACCGGGGAGACGCGTCACCACAACAAAAAAATGTAAGCATGGTTGCCTACCGTGTAGGTCTACACGCTAGTTAATTTATTAAAAGCCGTTCCTGCCGAACGCTATTTTGGACCGTTACAAGTATCATTGCGAAAAAATAATGTATTTTATATTATTATTATTATTTTTTTTTTTATTATTATTATTATTCCCCACCTGTCTTTAGAATGGATAGCTACTCTGTGTAGGGCGGCCAAAATACTATTGCACACGGGCGGCCAACTACCTAGGCGCGGCCCTGAGTATTAGTGACCGGTATTAAAAAAATGCTTTATTGTAGGTTTTATTGAAATTTCTTAAGAAGTCACTAAAGTGATGTTGCGGTTTCAATCCTTTAATAGTTTTATCAGCAATGGTGGTAAAGTATTTATTTAGTTAATCCGAGAATCGGCGGGTTCAGTTAATAGTTTGTTTTCTATTTCAATTGCAATATCAGTTTGTTTCTTTTCACTCCTGCCAGATAGGCCATTGACAATCTTCCACAGTACGTTTGGTACGTTGCTGGATTTGGAAATATGTTGTAGAAATAATAATCGTTTTGCCACTTGGATGGTACTGGAGAGAATTATTTTGTAGTTTTTGAAATAGATTTGGAAAATGGTAGAATTGGTGTATTTACTAATGTAGCATAAACTGCGTTTACTTTTTCAAGAAATTCGTAGTCCATTTATAATCCAGGCATGATGTTTCTTAATTTTCAATGAGGTTAAAGGAAAGTCTGTTTCAAAAATTGCCCCAAAAGATTCCAAAAATATGGAGAAATTGTTATTACTGTCAGCGTTATATACGTGATCCCATCTTGCAATAGAATACAGCGAGTTGAATTTTGCAATGTTACGTTCAGAGAAAATCCTCATAATACGAGTGGGTGTATTATGGTTAGTTGATGTGCGTAGAGAATCTTACCAACACGTTTTAGTAGTTCAGTGAACACATCAGAGGAAAATATTTGTATCCATTATCAGTTGGCAAAGTGAGCGATTTGGTGGAAGGAATGATATTTTTAAGTAGGCAGATATTATATAATATATCGGCATCTAATTCTACATTTGCGTATTTTGTAGCATCTAACAAATTTGGTATTTAAAATTTTTGTTCTTAAGGTTTATTGCTGAAAAATATTTTAATGGGCTGTTTTCAAAATTATAATATTTTACCAAGTAATTAATAGCCTTTATGCACATCTTTTTCGCTTCAGTCACAAATATATTTTTTTTTTACCTAGTAGTTCGGAATTCTAAACTTGTATTCTCTTTACTACTGAAATTTTTTTACTACTGAAAGTACACCCGGAGATAACTGACTGAAACCCGGAGTTTCTGGGTCAAACCTGGAGAGGTGACAAGCCTAAATACTAATAATTTATCTTGAAAAATCATGATCATGCTTAAGGCGTTTAATAAATTATTTAAGAAATACTATGACTAACGAAAAGCTTTCTAGTTAGCAATAGTTATAATTTTTCACTATTTAATAGTGAAAAACCAATAGCAAAAAAATATATTTCTTTGGAAGAAGTTGTGGATGTACTTTGCGAAGAAACATCCGAGAAGATTGTTAGAATGTAGAATGTAGAAATGTAGAATTAGAATGTTAGAATAGATTGTAGATTAAAAACATATTAGTTCGCATCCGAACGGCAATATATTAGTATTCAAATTAGTTTATGAGTGTTTATCGTACGAAAAAACTAGATAACCGGGAAAGCCCGTATAGCCTCATCATATCTATGTTTTCGCCATCATAGAACAGCATATTTTTTGAAGGACAACAAAATGTCATGGTGTATCTTAGCAAATAGAAACAAATGAAGAGGAAGATGAATTTTCACATGTTTCCCCTTTTATAATATTAATAAATAATGTTTATGTCAATATGCTACAAAATTTACTATTATATTGCAATATTTAATATAACTATATGTCAATATGCTACAATATTTACTATAATATTGCAATATTTAATATAATTATTAGTAAAATGCTACATTATGCTAATATTTCTATAATAGTATCGTAATATATCTATTAATGGAGTATTCTATGATTTTGCATTTTTTAGAAAACTATTTTACATATCTCTCATATTTTTGAATATTAATAAAATAAGTAAAATGTGTAACTGTAAACACTTACTATCAGTTGTAAAATTATTATATTTTGTTTGTAGATGGTGCCGTGTAAGGCCATCATTTATATCTTATTAACTGGCATTTTAGCATTAAAATGTAGTGGGAAGCTACAAATTTGTTAACTATGGTTTCTAATGTTAAATCCTAGTGGCCTCCTAACCCATTCAACGCCCGATACATGAAATATGTATGTACAAATAGTACAATTGAATTATTTATGTTATTAATTTAATATTATAATTGCAAACGAAATTGTTTTGCATTACATTTACGATTCTTAATAATAATTTGTAACTGGTATAGACATCTATGCGGTGTATTTAAAACATAGGTGAAATCTGTATCCAAGACATGAACCATTCTGAATCGATGCGCGGAAACTTTCATTTATTACTTCACGTATACGATAACTGATGGTAGCACTAGTACAATTATGCGAACTGAATTAAACATTTCATTAAATCTCATTATTCCCAGAATATAATACTGTATACTGTAGATAATGACCGAGAATCAACCCAAAACTGTTGATTAGCCTTAAGTCACTTAATTATATTTAAAGACATAGGGTAGATAACAATTGTGAAATAATAAAGGATTGTTTTATAATAAATTATTACATGCATTTATCTTTATCAGTTTCACTCTAATAATTATTACGTGGCTATTGCAGTACTGAAATTAATCGATTAATCTGAGCATCTTCGCCGTTTCGAAGTCAGCTCTAGAGTTTTCACTGACATCTCTCTAAATTTTAGAAAAAAATCTCTAAATTTTCTTATCTACAGGTAAGTAACAAATTATAATCCTGCCCCATTTTTGGATTGCAAATTGCAACTCATAGTGTTAAGTACTGGATTCATAAATATCGGATGTTCTTAATTGCACGAGAAATAAATGAAAGTCAATTACAGAAGTACCAGTATTTACTATGTGTCATTAGCTAAGGGGTTGAACATTACATTACAAGGTCAATATAATTGATTAAACTTCAAAACTTTTACAGCTTCATCATTACATCAATATCAAGACACTATAGTTCTGGAAAAAAATAGAAACTTGGACTAATCAAGGAACAAAGCAAAGGATGCCATCGAGGTTAAATATAGATTATATTATGAAAATTTCGATTCAACCATTAAAATAATCGATTTACGAATATTAAATGATACGCAAATAAATTCAACACAAACTTTTAGTTGGCTAGCAAATAGTTTAATTGACCTTAGTTATTGTAATTTTAGGTTTTTCATATACTTTTTATACTTACACGTACTCTTTCATTTGAACTTAAAATTAACGAGGTATGGATTCGATCCTGCGCTAGCAGTATGAAAAAGGGGATTTATATTTTTAGATTCAATCTGAATATACATGGCATGCAACTTACTCATTGGACTCTTTGGTTTAAAATAAATGCCAGGAATTATTACAGCGAATATATGTACCTACTTTTTTTTTACAAATATATTAACCGTAGGTAAATTTAGCATTGTGTTTGCTTATTTTTGTATAAAAAAAATAAATTATATTGTTAAAGTATTCATAAAACAGGCTACATTATGATAATACTTTGACTTTTAGGTATCATAATCTTATATGGATTGCTTCTGCATTCACAAAATCTTCACACTACAATACATAAAAATATACAGGTATAATTTTTTAACTTAGAACCTGGTACCATTAACCATTAGGCATTGGTATCTCATTAGTGACATTCTATTGATCAAGTGCATTATTTGTAGAGATAGAATAAGATCTGCATAGTGATTCTTTTCTTTACTAATCAACTGACCACATCCCAACTTCGCCCACTTCGGTACAACGAGAAATAACCTGAGTTATGGTAATTATGTGTCTTCTTTGGTGTCTAATGATCTAGAATATCTTCAATTATTATGTTCAATACTTACCAAAAGTTTCTAATGTTCAAACTCGCTAATCCGTGCCATTATTTGCCTTCCAATCTACACAATAGATTTTTTAAATTTTATAGTGTACGATTTTTTTAATTTTATGGTATACGATTATTATTTCTAAATAAAATCATTCTTGTTATTTCTGTGCTATCTTAGGCAAACCCCTATAAGTCAAATCAAATTGATTGTATCGATTGTGCGTATTATTGCCTTTATGTAGAGCCCTTGGCGTAGATTTCAGTGGAGAAAACCCTATATGGTTCTCATGATCATAGAATACGTAGAACCAAAATAACGGTTATGATATGTAGCTATAGTAGTCCCAGCGCTTTTTGGTTTTTACAACTTAAGTGGATATTTAGCTATTCGCCATTTTTACGGCTTCCTAATAAAATAATTATTCTGCGGTTACTGAATACAATAAACCCTAACCTAAACCATAAACAAACCACAAACAACCTTACCGCAGGACTGGCATTGTGATGGTTATATGATGGGATATTGTAAGAAAGGAATAATACTCCAATAAAGCTCTCAAAGAGTCAAAGCTATAAAAACAAAAAAGCATTTTTTTTCGGGGCATCTTTTTGGGACTGAATTCTGAAAAGATTCGAGTAGATAAACTGTACCGGTTCTGGCTCACTCGATGAAATCTAGTACCGGTTCTGGCCCACCCGATGAAATCTAGTACCGCTTCTGGCTCAACTCTAACTTTTTTAAGTCCCGCATATACACGCATTTTTATGCGCTATGATAACTGATCCTGAGTCCTGCTCCAATAAACTTAATGACTTAAGGGACTTAAATGAGTCTCTAAAATAGCTATTTTGTAGCATTTTTGGAACATCTACAAACATTCATTAAAATATCTCATCAAATTCTAAGTAATTGCGATAATTTTCCAAAAACTGCGAATACCAGAAAAATCTGATAATTCAACATATTTATATGTCAATAGTCACTTCTCATAAAGAGACGGAATCATCCAAATCATGCATTAATAATACTACAAAATGTCATCCAAATCTATATGATTCTGGGAAATGACATCGCCAAGATACCACATAAATAATATAAAATTCTCATAAACTTAAAAGTAGAAGGTATATCAGGAAATGTCCAGCATTCCATAATATCCAACATAAAATGTTATGCCTAAATTCAATAACATAGAAAACAAAAATGTTAAATTCTAGATAGGTACAGTCATGCTCACATAAATCTTGTTCAAGAAATTAGTTTACAATAGCAATTTTATATAGCGATGTCAATTTGTTTATACTAGATTTATGTGAACATAACTGTACAATTTTTATGTCAATTTGTCATGTCAATTTCATATCGATCAAATTAATGTCTCTTCTGGAGTGAATATTTTATATTGAATTTATTTAAAAAAATTATTAAAAAAAATTGTAAAGAATTAATTTCTTATTAATGTTGTTTTTATAATTCGTTTGCGATCTCGTAGTTTCGAGCTTTTCAGTTTAAGACGGGCTAAGATTACTCGTCTTTGACTGGAATGGGGAGGCGAAAAAGTTTTTCGAGTGCTGGCTCTTGGCATTTCCGTTTGCAAGAGAGTGAAATAATACTGTTTGTTTTCAAAAACCTCCAGTGAATCTGTTCTTGTCAGAGGTGAAATGTATTATTTGAATGATACTAGCAGATTACTCAAATTAATTTGCAACAGATGAATGTGGGTAGAATTCCTTAACCCGATAAAATAAGAAACATTTAAACTTTGTTAGCTAAACATTATTTTAAAATTGGCAAATTGGAAGACCGATAATCGTATTTACTTCAGAAATACGTTTGAAAGAAAAATAGCTAATTCAGAAGAAAATCTGCTTTATGAGGATGACATGGTTATTTTGTCTGATAATGAAGATAAACAGCCATATTCGTAGTGAACTTAGTAGCGTCTAAACCTTAGTAGGTACTAAATACGTTTAGAAAGTACATCACTGAATGTCATTTCAGCAAAATAAATCACATTCTGATTAACATTAGTAGATACTAAGGTTTAGTAGCTACTAGGCTCGACTATGCATACGTAAGAGTCTAGATTTGTAATTTTTTCTGCTTACTTTTGTTTTTCCTAAATATGTTTTTTTATTATTATTCTCTTTGAACTATTTTTCTACTGCAATCCCGAGTTACCTTGGCCTATTGGTGTTCGTACCATTAATATAAAGATGCAAAACCAAACATTTGCAGTTTACACAGATGTATAAGCAGCCATTTGCCAGTCTCAACTGCAAAACCAGACAAACAAAATATTTATTTAATAATAATTGAGACATTTCTCACAAAAGCACCTACTTTATTAAAATAATACTACTGTTGATTTTTGTTTTACTGTAATTGTACCTTTTTGCGTTTTACTCAAAACTAGTTGTGTGTCAAATTTCTACTTTTGCATCTATACGCTTCATTTATGATTGCAAAATTACCCATTTTAAAACTGAAATTTATAATATAATTATGTTTAACGTTCTACCTTCAAATTTTTACATACCCATTTTCCGTTTTCTTTGCCCATCTTTAAATAACCTGTTGTTATTGTGCTGCTTTTCTTCCTTTGATGAGTCCATATTTCATAAAAAATTAACTTTAACACCAATAACCTAATTTAATATTTAAAAAAATGCTTGACAACGAAAATCTCTTGACCAGGTGTCAAGATTGTCACTACTAATTATCAAATCCAAAAGAATGAGATTATCAAGCATGTTTCCTATTCAAATTCACGCAATCCTGATGTTTGTTTTAATAGTCGTCGTCTAAGAATTATTTTGAATCAAGTCCAAATATTATATGAGTAGTATTTGGATTTGTTACAAAAAATTCTATTGAGTAGTGCACTTTCGGACATGGTTTAATGCAATACTTCAGTTTTGTCAATAATGAGTTCTATTACGTTGTTCTACTAGCTGGACATGGTGCATTTTAATGCTTAAAGCGTGTTATAGTAAATGTGGACTCAAAATAATTCTCAGTCATCGAAGTGTCAACCTTATTTTGCTGTACTCCATACTTTATTAATAGAGACATATTTGTTTGTCCCTGTAACACCGATTGATTCAATTAGAATAAACTTTCTACATGTGTGCTACGTAATTTTGATGTAAAAAATACTAGGCACAATCGCACTCGATCAATCCTATGCTTCCGACGTGGTGAAAACAAAATTAAACGCTCGCTCTAGCCCGCGGTCCATCTGAATTAATAAATGTCAATACGTGTCGATTGATGATTTTCTGATGCCGCGGTCCGTAATTACACTGCAATTACGCGCTTTTTCTCATTCGTAAATTGTCATTAGCCGTTTAATCTGGTTCATTTCGTACTTTCTCGACCGGATAATCAGCACCTTTGCTTATCGGAGGCGATTTTTTAACGGCCAGCAGTGACATCTTTAACACGAACTCTTTTCGGCCTTTTAATAATGGAAAGTTGAAAAAATAATGATTTGAAGTATAGGTTCAGACATAAATGACAGCTCATTTTGAAACGTGGCTGCTGGATTTCATATTAAGTCGAAACTGCAGCATGTGGTTTAAATAATTAACTAGTTTAATTGATTATAATATAAGAATATATTATATAAGAATACGAATCCAGTTGCATTTAAGTAAATGGTACAAAAATAGTTTGATAAGAAATATAGAGGTTTAATGAGCGTTTAATAATAATAAAGGATTATACAAATAATAAAAACTGAACAACTTTTCTTCAGTTATTTATTTTGTACTAAATGTACACTAATGTAGTTCAGCCAATTTTCAACAGAATGAATTAGGCTGTGATATACAAATTTTCATTTTTTTTTTTAAATTAGGGTATCTTAATATTTTCACTGTCTTAGTTTTCAGGTGGTGGTACATTGAACTTCCTGGCTTGAATGTTAAAGCGTAAAGCAGTTTTTGATTAGTATTATCTTGGAGCTGGTGAAAAGTTCGTAAAAATAAGAAAAACAAAACACCTTATTCACAAAACACATTTATTCAATCTAAATGTACATTGCAATCGCTAGGCGATCATCTTCAGTAGAAACATTACTAAGTAATGTTAAACAAAACACCTTTTTCACAATACAGATTTATTCAATCTAAATGTATATTTCAATCGCTAGGGGATCACCGTCAGTTTCATTACTGAGTAATGTTTCTACTGAAGATGATCACCTAGTGATTAAATGTACATTTAGATTGAATAAATGTGTTTTGTGAAAAAGGTGTTTTGCATTTCTTAGTTTTTGATCGTACAAACTCTTTAATCGTACAAACTCTTTTTTCCATTGCCTACCTATTTTCAGGAAAAGTATCTAACTTTTTCTTATGCAATATATTATTATGCAATTATGTATATTGAAAGAAAACAGATTCTTAATCAAATTATTTTTACAATAGTGTATCACAAGTACCATTTTGCTTTTAAATTGTGTTCAATATTTCAAAACCCAGAATTATTATAGTCTATTGTGATTTTTGTTTTGTTTTTATATAAATACTTGTCAAATGTGTATAATAATTCAACGTTTTGAAGCATGGAGCATAATATAACCGGATATATCTGAAACTCTAAATAACTTGGATGAAATAACTAATGCATGGTGCCGGAAGATGTTGGAAGCTGATCGAAAAATTATTTAAAAACGATTAATTTCCACCGAATTGGAATTTTTATATGCAAACACCGTTTAGTTCAAAAAATCAAAAATTAGGTGATAATTATTATCGAAGAGCATTGGAACTGTTTTTTAATATTTGTTATACTATTGCCGATAAGCAGACTCCAAATCATATAGCATAGCTCAATCCATTCATCACCTGACTAGATCTAAACATTGAATTACTATCCTCAATAAGTTTGGGCATTGTATCAGCTATAAAGCATTAAAATAGCTTAATATGCAAATAATTGCGTAAATAATTTGTGAATATAATTGATACAAAAATTCTTATACCTAAGAATATAATACGAAATACATCGTTATTTCTTCTTAGAGCTATGGATAATGATGATTTCATTGAGAAAACGCTTAGTGGACAAGACTACACATGTTACGGCAATGGTGATATTTCAAGAGAAAGGAATGTACGAAAATGAACGAAATCGCGAGAAACCGATTCGATTTGACAATGATTTGAAGCCTCTGAACTAGTGTTGTTGCAACTTTTCACGAAAAGTTGAAATTGTTGAAATTTTCGACCAACTTTTCGGAAATTTCGGACAAGATGGAAAAGTTGAGTTTTATTGTATCAGTTGTAAATGTTGAGATGCAAATCATATACAGTCATGCTCACATAAATCTAGTACAAGGAATTGGGTTACAATAGCAATTTTATATAGCAATGTCAATTTGTTTGTACTAGATTTATGTGAGCATCACTGTACATAGTATACACATACACACATTGAACATAATTTAAATTTTTTATTAATACAGGGTGACCTTTTAATGCCTTAAAAGCTCCGGCTAGCAGTCTTATTTAAAATTGGCATGTTTATTTTAATGAAATTCTGTTTTAAATGCGTTAAAGGGACACCCTGTATAAAGGAAAAGCAGTTTTAAACAACAATTTTTTAAAAATACGATAAGTTTTTACTTCATGGAAGTCGGAGTGATTGGATGAACCACTGTTAACTGAAGTATATGTATCATCATGAAGAATGATAGTATCGCTATCAGTACTTGAAGAATATTCTTCATCAGTTGAACCATGTTCTTTGTTTTAATCTGCTAAAGTTGGTTTGCTGCGTTTAGCAGGAACATGCGATTTTGATCTTGTGAACCGTTTCCTAGGAAAGGCCACAGGCAGATCAAAGCTACTTGACTCTGATGGATCTTGATGAATGTTGTGTAAGAATATTTTCGAACCGTTATCATTATTAGTGGTCTTCCCATTTTGTGTCGTTGTGTTGTTGTTGTAAACAGCTTCAAATTATGGCCGATATAAACAATTTTTCCAGCACTTACGGTTGTTAAACGATTTCTACTTTTGGTATAAATTCGGCTATATGTAGTAAAACTTCTCTCGGTTGCGACTGATGTAGCCATTGACAAGATATCAGAAGCAACTGTAGACAGAGCGGATGTAGAATACGTGCCATTCCACCAGACAATAAGATCCACTTTGTGAGCAATTTCCAAATATTTTTTTAGCCCACATTCCATATTTTGCTTTGTGTTTTGCAAAGTCGGTCATTACTTCTCCATGATCCACTTCATTCATGTGCTCTGCAATGTTACTGATGAACTCAAATCCATCAACATGTTCCTCAGGTGACAAACTATGCCCTTGATAACGTGAATCCAGGATGTTTGCCGCAAGATGAAATTTATGTAAACAGAAGCCATTACGATCAGAAAGCATATCCATAATTTACTTTTCTTCTGCATCGCTTGTAGGGCATTTTGGTACCTTTCCCTCAAAAATTGGCTTCAGGTTTGTAAATATTTCGGGAACTAATGAAGCATTTGGCTTGTCTTCTTCGATTTTGGTTATCAATTTTCCAATCGATTCTAGGAAATCTGTGGTGTTTTCAAGACTTACCTAAAAAATATCTTCATCCAATAGCATTGTTTTCGTATATATTTGAAGATACTTGACAACTAGTTCATTCACCTCCAAAGTTTGTAGATTATACCTGTCACTGATTAAACTGTTAAAGCAGCACTGATACTCACCCGGTTTTCACTGGCAACTTCAAAGCTACTTTTTTTTTCTTTTTGAATGTTTGCAAAGTGAGCTGCTAGAATTTGACAGCGTTTGATTTGTGTGACAATTCTTCCGGCTTGATTTTTTAAACAAATTATATTATCCCACTTAATGATGTCTTTAATAAGGAGCTTCAGAGAATGGGCAATACAGCCATAAAACGACATATGAACATATTTGTCTGCAAGTAGTAGCTAAGCCCTTTTCATATTGCTTGGCGGATCTTTTGCCATTATTCATGTATGAATTGCATGATTGCTTTCCATTGCGTCTAAACAAATAAATACTTGCTGCTTAGTACTACTTGCTTACTAAATTTGAACGACTTAGGGGATGCAAACATTTTGTACTTTTCCAACATTTCCAACTGTTTCGAGGTACTAGCGAACTTGTCCAACTTTTCTATAGATTTTTCCAACATTTCGACCGAACTTTTCCTGGGTTGCAATACTACTGTGAACTGCCAAGATTTTTATTTTATTTTGAAGCTATAAAACATCTTCAATATTAAATTATATTGACAGTAGATGTTTATTAAATTACATATTAAAAAAATTAATATGAGAATAAGGCTTATGATAAATTAAATTACCACGTCGCGTGGTGATCATTACATAACTCAATACCAGGTTGGATTCATTCCAATAATTACTAGTATCTAAACATAGCCTATATCTACTATTTCAAAAAATTAGATATTTTTCCGGAAAATTGGTAGTCTATGAAAAAATGTTTGTGCCATTTTGTAGACAAGTTTGCGTTTGACAAGTTTCTTCTTAATTTTTGTTGAATTTTAGGGAAGCTTACTTGTTAAAATTAAACAAGGCCATGGAATCCATGTTTATGCTGTTGTTTCAAGCCTTGGAAGTTATTCGGTAGTATAGAAATATCAGTATATAGTGTGCGCCTAAAGTATGGAATAAATACAAAGCTAAATAAAAAGATTTGAAAAAAAATCCTCGAACACATCGATTTTCTTCGATAAAAATATACATTTTTGTATGACAGTCGATTTTCAACCATAATTTGTTTTTGAGTAATGAAGTCATTCATTTTTTTTTTTTAATGACAACCCTCTATTTTTCTTGATTTTGAGAGATCTTTTCATTGTCGAAGTGACAGTATAAAAATGTTGCTATGTTACATAAGAAATTTTTCGAGTATACGACAATTGAAAGTGAAATACGGAAAATCATGAAAAATAAATCAAAAGCGTCATCAGATGTAGTTATTCAAAGTGCTGAAAAGATTCTCGAAACCAAGAACAAAAATACGGGGTAGTCATTAAAAAAACAATTTTTGACGTAATTACTCAAAAACAAATGATGGTTGAAGATCAACTATCATGCAAAAATGTGTATTATTAAAGAAAATCTACGTTGTTCTATGATTTTTTTTCAATTTTTTTTATTTCGGTTTTAATGAATTTATTCCATACTTTAGGCACACACTGTATAAAAATAACATTGTTTAATGTTACAATTTGATAAAGGTCGTACAATTTGTCAGTAGATTTTAATTCATTTTCAAATAAGTATTTGTCTTAATCAAATACATCTAGAAATAATAACCAAATTGGTCATAATAAATAAATACACCCTGCAACTGACATTGGTGGCCCCGATCAGTGAAGAAACTTTTTGCCTGCTTCAACCGGATTGGTCCAGTTGAGAACTTTTACCGCAGCTGATTCCTCTACCTCCAGTTGTAAATTGAAAATAATTTTTCTAAACTGGCATTCACGTCATCAAAATAACAATCATAATAATGATGACACAATTTTACAAGGTTGCCAGCTGTCCTGGGTATTTAAAAATGGCTGCAATCAGCTGTTGCGCCCGTGCAATCTTGTGCGACAGTTCGCGGTTCGTATCAAATTCGTCGACTTCTCTGCCGTTTATCATGCAGGTATCAATCTTTTGGTTATGGTTTAAAATCTACAATGGCAAAATATGCATTGTAATAATCGATCAAATGTAACAAGTTAAACGTCAAAGAAGTTTGGTTATACACACATGATGAGGGTGCGTTAGTGAAACAGATTTGGCATTGTCGCCGAAAAAATATCACGACCGCCAACATAACATGATTTATTACATGATTGGCAGGCGAAAATTGTGTCCACGGTTAATACACCGATTACCTATTTATAACCACCGGTGATCTGTGTTATGTAACAAATGATCCTCAGATTAATTTCGATTCCCAAACTATTATTACGCATATTCTCGAAAACAATCACGTTTGTACGATAAAACCTCCTCACACAGCTGTTTGATGACGTGAACGCCAGTTTAGAAAAATTAGAGTATACATCCTTTCACCCCATTCCACATTCACTTTGACAGTAATCGGGCAAAAAGTATAGTATTTATTTACAAAAATACATGAAAGTTGAGTGCAATTACGTTAACTTCCTGTAATTTCAGAGAACCGAGACTACCACCATTAAATTCTTGAGATAGGTATGCTATTTTTCCTGAATCTCTATGACGTCATTAACATTCATGTTTCTTTCGTTAAGCATATAATTTACACAAAAAAAACTTAGCTAACGAAAGTTGCTTCTTTTTAAAATACCTATTCAACGATGCCACACATGACCTATGTTCCTATTTAAAATTCTGATGTTTAGTGCAGTTACGCCTACTTCCGGAACTTCCATTAACGTCCATTAAATTCAGGTAGCCTTATGTCATGCTATTTTCTTCCTCTTTTCTTCTTCTTTTCTTCTAAGACCATAGAGGTTGAACCCAATATCTTACGTGGTGGTAGCTTTGCTAGTAACGTAGATAACGTATAACTTTCACATGTATATCGTAGAAAAACTTTCGGTGCTCATAGAAAGCTAGTATGGTAGTATATACTATACTTCGCGAAACGACTGTTTGTTTTTATGACTTTGACTTGCAATAAAAATTATAAGGGTGGGATTGTTAAACCACTTCAAGTAAGGTATCATAAAAGTCCAGGAATCGACCGGCCCTTTATCACTGGCAACTCTTTGGTGCATCAACATTCAAGCCAAAGCCTGGACTGGATACCTGGACTTTTATAATACCTAACTTGAAGTGGTTTAACAATCCCACCCTTATAATTTTTATTGCAAGTCAAGGTCATAAAAACAATCTATCTACTATCGTTGCGCGAAGTATACCACTAGTACTAGTATATAGTAAAGAAAAACTGTACAACGCTAGTGGTTATAAGCCCATATAGCACTCGGCATTTAGGGCACTCGCGTTCGGCATCGTGCCCCAAACATGTCTTCAAATGCCCATGACGATATGGGCATTATATCCACATTTGTTGTACAACATACTATTCTTGTTCACTTGTACACCTGCTGATTTAACGCTTTCTAAATTAGTTGAGTCTCAAACACATTCTTCTACATCTGTACCCTGAAATAACTATTGGCATCAGGATCTATACAACAAAGATATCTCATCTTGCCTTATATGCAGATAATAAAATATTTAACCATTTTACTCGACGGGAAGCCGGGCGGTGGAGGTCTTGTTCGGCATAAACTTTACGACGTTCTAAGAATTATTGCAATTATATAGGCTGCCCATTATCGGCCATAAATCTTGTATGGGATCAAGTGACATGTGCTAAGTATAATAAATGGCGTGCCGCGATTTTTTTCCTGACGTGGTTAGAACAATACGACGTCCGCGACTCGGAGGCACCTCGCACATAAATTGCCAGCGGTTAGTGCGGTGCAGGGTCGCACCTCGCTGTTTATTTTTGCCTCCTTTTCATTTGCATTTCTTTTTGTGGGTCCGTCCACGCTGAAAACTCTCAACACAAACCCCGTTCCAGACGGTCGTGTCGGACCGAAGGATATACGTGCGCACAGTGCTCGCATACCTGGCATAAACCGACCAGCTATGAATAATTACGGGCGCATTGTTGTCCCAGTAGGTAAATCAATTGTGAGACGATATAGCCATGTTTGTGTATTAAATCGTTGCTGCACATTTTTAGAATTTATAATATTGATTCAACACCAACACATCTAATCGTCTAAATATAAATGTATAAACCTCAAATTCGCTATTTTTTTGATGAGGTATTATTATATATATGAATGAAGGCTAAGTGGGCAAGAGGTTAGCGCACCTATCTCATAGCATGGGTTTTAGGTTCGGACCCAACCCACTGAGCCAGGGAACTTTTAAGCTGTTATCTAAACATTATCTGACATATTTCCTTTGGAGGAGACTTTAGGAGAAGAATACCTGGTTCTTTTACGTGCACACTTAGATAAAACGAAATCCATAACGATATTTTAGTGTGGCAGAATGCTCCTTAGTAACTGTTAATAGCGCGTATATCATCAGAAGTAAGCTGTCGTTAAATAAATTAAGAGGAAATTGCTACCACATCTTCAGGCATCCATATATCAAGTTGTTACAAATGAAATGTTGGATTTTTACTGTATTTTTTAATCGCCCAGATATCAGCTTAGAATAAACGTTGTTGATGGAAATAACACACCGTTAGAATCTACACCATTTTTTACCAACAAGGAACAAGTTTATTTATTTCTGTAGAATTTAATCCTGGAGTTCTCTAGTCGATAAATTCTCGGAAGGCATTTTTTTGCAGCACGTTGGTTGTTGAAGACTATCGTTCAAGAAGTTGCCGAGATGTTTGAAGAAGTGGTAGTCGGTCTGCAACAGGTCTGGTGATTATGCTGAGGCAGCGTTTCATATCACAATTCGTTAACTTCCGCAACGTCGATCGTGCAACATGTGGTCGAGCCCTGTTATGCATAACCTTCGACCTTTTTCTAATGTCCAACCCCGGGTGCAAACGTTGCAGTTGCCACCCCTTATTTTCTCTTTCCTGCCTTACCGTTCTATGACATACCTTGTTGCTAATCGTTACATTTGATAGTCCGCCCTTACGGAAAACACGCCCACCACGGACGAGCGTCGCACAGTGAAGACGATCGTGTCGGTCGTCACTAGCTTGATAAGATCGGAGTGTCGTCATGTAATTTCTAAAACGAGGTGGGAGGGCGGATACGGGAATATGATGAAATTACGAAAGAATTACACGTCAACGTACCCTTCACAAAAAAAGCTCTTGGTGGACAGAGGTTTCCCTGATCCTTCGGGCCCAACGGCTTCTGGGCGCTCTGGGTTACTGTTGCGGGGGCGGTTCATCTGCCCGTACGGTGCGGCCAAATATGAATAGGGTGGTGTAAGTACCACAGAAAACAAAGGAGAACGCCACGCTTACCCAGTAGGTGTTCGAAGGGCCGCTAGATCGACATCCGAATGCTTTAACCCATTACCGCCTAGTATGCCATATATGGCACACAAATCAGTGGCACCATTATAAGCCCTCTACAATTTCTGTGGGCAGTATTGAGGTATGCAATTTGCATCACTTACCTCATAAAATTTCATAACAAACACAAACGTCGTCAGTGAAGAGTTTTAATCTGTGTCGGGGGTCACATTTGCCGTTTCTGCCGAAAATTGACGACCGATGACCGTAAGTAATTTCTATTATGCCGATTATCTCAAATTTATCTCAAATTACTGCAGTTATATTCTAATAGAATTTATTTGTCGATATATACTACAATTTCAATTGAAAATAATATGATGATGCTTGTATTGAGAGTTCAAAAGAGGTGTTCCATAAATGGAACACTAGTCTGATACCACTTCACTAGTATATTATACTATAAGGTTGGTAAGTGCGTTATAACAGAATCGAGAAAAAGTTGGAAAAATGGAGACGAAGTCGAGATTTTTCAATTTTTGAGATTCTATTAGGCACTTAACAACCGTGGAGAGTATTTCGTTCAACGTTTTTCGCACAATCGCATAAACCAAATAAGATAGCAAAAATTTGAGGGGTTTCTGATTTAATTATCCTGACTTTTATGAAAAAATGGTGTACATACGTATATCCAAAGGTTTTGAATGTATTTTGTTCGAACCGTTCTGTGGTTAGAAACCGAATAAACAATTTGAAGTTTCAGTATTAATTTTTCACAATGGCTAATGAAGAAGATTCTCAAATAAATACAAGCATTGAAGAATCGTATCATAGGGGTTGTGAATCTCTGGTTCTTAAAATATCAAATGAAAAGTACGAAAACGTTTAATAATTGTACAAACTGTAATTTCAAAATCTGACATCTGTTGGTGAAAAATATTACTATTACTTACCGCATTAGAGCTATTATAAACTCGAACAGAACTGTGTTTCCATGGAGACTAGCCACAGTATTGTTATGTTCAACTTACAAGATGTATCAACTAAGACTGTAAATCGCTATAACAACACGATTGTGCGAAAATTATTTTTGAGATTGAGTGTCAGAGATATTACAGATATTATTAAATCTGAAGAGTTTTGGCAAGATATGGTTTCTGATATTTATATGTGTCCTCCAGAAGGAGAAATGTCAGAAGAAGATTCTGCTGATGAGGATGCAGGAGGTCTGGTGGACAATTTGTCAGGAAAGCAATTGCAATCTCAAGTTGAAGTGGTCTTAGCAAATGGAAGAAGATTATCAACAACTGAAACAAACACTCAAATTGCATATGACAGTTTCACAGAGGACGACTTACCCTTGAGCAGTTTCATTTCAAAAGAGCCAGTTATTATCACCAACAAACACAAATTTCTCTGGTTAAAATCTGACCACACAGTAACCGACAATATATTTCCAGAACCAAACTATTCAGATTACGATAGCATGTCACCAGTTGATGCGTTGTAAAGAATGTTTGACTATGAAATTTTTGATTGTTTAGCACATCAGAGTAATATGTACGTTGCCTTCAAAAATCGTAATCCATCTCCTAATATCAGCACAAATGAAATAAGATGTTTTATTGCCATCCTAATTGTTTTGGGCTACAACAGACTTCCATGCAAACGATCATTTTTGGACTCAAAAGACGACATGAGAAATCAAATAGTTTATAAAGCTATGAGAAGAACACTGTGTCGACAATCATACGAGTGTGATTGAAATATAAACGGTAATTTTGTTGGTGTACTCCGTAAGTTCTTTCGGGCAGTATAGTAGAGTGAGAGTTTGAAGTTTGGTGTGTTTTGAAGGAGAAACCAACTTGGGCAGCAGTTTCCGCTCTGTTTTATCCTCACTACAGTAATGTCTGAGCAAGAGGTTCCTGTATCCTTTGCGCAACGTAGTATTATAAAGTTTTTAACTAATGAAGGAGTTAAACCCTCAGAAATTTTAACTCGTTTCAAGACACAATTTAGGGAAGAAACACTGTCTCAGAATCGAGTGTTTACTTAGGCCAGAGAATTTAAAGGTGGTCGAAAACGTGTTGAAAATCAAAGTCATCAAATCGACGCCCAAGAACAAGTCTTACAGATTACAGATCTTTGACTATAGGGGAGTTTTACCCATTAATTTTCTTTGTGATCGACGTACAATAAATGCAGCTTACTATTGCCAGTTGTTAGAGTCAGTAAAAGCTGCCTACCGAAACAAAGGACGATGTACGGCCATCAGAAGTGTCATTCTTCTTCATGACAATGCTAGGCCTCACACGGCAATTTTGACAAGGGAAAAATTGGAGAAAATGCACTGTGAAACCATGGAACACCCTCCTTATAGTCCGGATTTGTCTCCCTGTGACTATTTTTGTTTGCGCCCCTGAAAGAATCACTAGGAGGGGAACGATTCCAAAGCGATGTAGAAGTCGACGAGTACGTGCGCAATTGGTTGATGACGCGCCCGCAAACTTTCTAGAAACAAGGAATGTTTAAGCTTCCAAATCGCTGGAAAAAGTGTGTTGAGTAAAAAGGAGGGTATGTAGAAAAAAACTGAACGATTATCTTATGCATACCATCAATCAATAAATTTATATTAAAAAATTACCGTTTATATTTGAATTACCCTCGTATATTAGAAAACGCCGATAAAATGAAAAAACTATGACCATTAATGAATTTACTGAAACTTAGATTCAAAAACCGAATTTATGACGAAAGTATGATAGAATACTACGGTCGCCATGGATGCAAGTAATTTATCCATGGTAAACCTATTCGATTTGGCTATAAAGCTTGGTGCATCAATGCTAAGTCTGGATACCTGATAAATTTTGACATCTACCAAGGAACAATCCCCGGAATACCAGAAAGTAATAAGAAGTTATATGGCAAAGCAACCGCTCCGTTACTGAAGTTTGTAGAAGAGTTCCCTCCAGGAATAAAAATACTTCCGTCCAGATTCTATTTCGATAACTTGTTTACCTCTATGGCTGTTGCGATCTACTTGAAATCGCAAGGCTATGGTGCCGCTGGCACTATGCGTGAAAATAGAGTCCTAATAAGTTGTTCCATAAAAACAGCGAAATAAATGAAGAAAGAAAAAAGAGCCACTTTCGAAAATTATGTGACCAATGTGAATCATACTTCAGTAATCATCGCTAGATGGATGGATAATTCTGTAGTAACCGTGAGATCTACTTGCCACGGAGTGTATCCAATTACAACTACGAAAAGGTATTCGACTGCAGATAAAAAACATATATCAATCGAAAGACCTAGGAATATCGCTATCTACAACAAGTTTATGGGTGAGACCGATCAGATGGACGCTATTCTGGGTGTTTATAGAATTAGTGTAAGAGCTAAAAAATGGTGGTGGTCGATATTCACTTGGTTAGTTAACGTAAGTATACAGAATGCATGAACACTGATACGACTTTAGGTAGTAAAATATGTCAACTGGAATTCAGACGACAAATTGCGCAATACTATCTAACCCGGTACTAAATGTTGCCCAAAGGTGCAGGACAGCCCGAAACAGAAATTCAGTTTGATAGAACCGATCATTTAATCATAATTATACATGGCAGAAAAAGACGCACGCAGTGCCAAATATGTGGCATAGACTTGTGCATAGAATGTTTCTCTGATTTCCACAGGAATCAATAATGTTATAACGCAATATTTGTAATATTTTCCCCAATTTATTTTATTTAATCATTTTCCTTTCTACCTTGTTGGTGTAGGGTTATTTTCCCCAATAAGGAGTTATTATTGAAAAAAAAGAAACTGTTCTACGCCTAGCGTTCCATATATGGCACGCTCAATATCTCCTAGAGTCTAGGACCTAGACTAAAAGTGATACATAAAAAAAATGCTTACAAAAATATATGACGGAAAAATACAACTTGAAAAAAAAATCCAAGAATAAAAAATCATGCGTTAATGGGTTAAATCAGCACAATGAATTTACGTGGGGCGATCGCAAAACCACACTCGCGAAACTCAAATGCCCACAAGCTGGTCAAATATCCTGGTACAACCACAGTTGCCAGTTTCTGCGTCCCTGACGATTACGAAGTTATGACCAGCGGACGTGTTAATCGGATGACGACTGAACTCGCTCATGGCGTGAACAGCGCCGTTCTTCGCGGGGGTGGAGGAAGCGCAGTTCACCTCACTGCAACGGACGCGTGGCGGGAAATATGAACGTTACAAGTATTCGGTGCATTTTATCAAGTTCATTGTGACAGTACTTCCCTGCGTTTATTGTTTTGCCCAGATTCCAAAATCTGCAGTGGATTATTCCCGCTGCAGAGCACCAAATACTCATCTTGGTACTGGAGTTTACTTTTGTCTTCGTTCAATTCTTGCGGAACTGATTTTTACAGTTTATATCTCTTTCCGATCCGACTCAAATGCATTGAAAGTGTTGCTATGCTTACGTCTAGTTCTTCAGCGAGCTTTTGAACTGTTGTGCGTGAATCTGCTTCAACCAACATCTTCAATTCGTCGTCGTCGATAACATGAATTGCCCTACCACGCTCTTCGTTGTTGAGGGCAGGGGCGGATTGGCCATGTGGACAATATGGTAAATTCCACATGGGCCGTATACAAATTGGGCCGTTTCGCAAATTGAACCGTACGGGAAACGTATCGATGCAAAAGCAGCCCAGTTTTGAGTAAAACGCGAAAATGCTGCATACCAAGACATTAAAAACTAACCAATCAATTTGAATTTCACAAATTTGCTGTTTATTATTTTAATTAGTCCAGTCAAATTAGACTTGTTGGCGAAAATAAATTTTATATAGTTTTGAAATTTGGTATACTTACGAGTTTCCTTTCCTACGGTGGGGGCTTTATCCCTTAGTATTGAAAAAACACCCCCAAACGGTGAACGTTGTATTATTTTTCGCAAATATCTCGTTAACGGTGCACCGCCTAAAATAATATATATTGGGTAAAGTTGATGAGAACAAAATTTTGAACAAAATTTATATTACACGGATTTACTGGATAATTTGACTTCCGGCCTCTATTCCACGCGAACCATAGCTTTTGTGCCAAACCGTGTAATATAAATTTTATTCAAAATTTTGTTCCCATCAACATGACCCAATATAAAAAATTTCAGGCGGTGCACCCTTTACGAGATATTTGCGAATAATAACACAAGTTCACCGTTTAGGGGGTGTTTTTCAATATTAAGGGGTTACAACGGGGGAGGGGAAACTCGACGGATATTTGATTCTAGAGTACTTAAGAGTAAGTATACCAAATTTAAAAACTATATAATTTATTTCCGCCAAAACGGCTTTTTGAGGTTAATATGACTGGACTATAGGTGCTTCATTAAAAAATGTCTGAATTATTACTAAAAAGATATTTTGTTAAAAAAATTATATATGCCCGGTTTTGCAGCTGAGACTTGCAAAGGACTGCATTTGTGAACTAAAAATGTCTGGTTTTGCATCTCTATATTAATAGTACAAACACAAATAAGTTTAGCCTCGCGAAATTTGGGATTGAAATAATTAAAAAAAAAAAATTTGTATTCACATTTCATGTACTGGTACCTACAAGTACATCATTTGCAAAATGATAACTGTAAAAAAATATTGTAAATAATGGGAAAATGAAAGCGATTTAGAAGTTTTAATGCATGATTTTTGTATTCTTCATGACTTATTCTAAATAATTTACAGAATTTTGATGAAAAGTTTTTATGCTTTAAAAATTATTATAAAAACAAAATAGTTCGCATTGTATGTAATTGAAACTGCACTGAGACTTATTAACTAAAGATATTAATAATTTTAGTTTGTAGTATTTCAGAATTTCCATGACGTTTATTTCGTATCCTATTTATCAATAGTTTGAAAAAAAATATATACTACTGCTCTATTTTCTAGATTTTTTTTAATTATGTCAATTTTTCAAGAATTCTTTCAATGCTGTAGACTTTTCATCAATTTTTTCTACACTATAGAACCTTCTTTGATATTTTTGTTGTAATATTTACATGAAACTGTTATAAAGCTTGAGAATTATGGGCTAAAGTAGATTTTTCTGTATAAAATGTCGGATCACTTCCTCTAAAAACATATTCTGAATATGAAAAGGGAAACGATATAGAAATTTTAATTCATATTTTTTTAAATCTACATGAAATGATTCAAATTCTTTCAGATTTTCGTTGCATTAAAAGCCTTTCATGATTGAAATTATCATTAAAATATATTAAAATTCAGGGTATATCTATTCAATTTTATTGACTGGTGTAAATTTGTGAAATTTTCAAAACCCATCAATATAACAACCTAACTAACAAAATTCAAGTCATATTCTCTTAAACGATCAAAACAAAAACTAAATTCATTAAAGTTCAATGATATTTTAGGTATTTCAGTATATGTTATGCAGTGTTTTTTTTTTTAATATTTCTATATTTTCCAATCGTTTTCACTTTTTGATGTTTCAGAGGAGATTTATTTATGCAATCATATTGATATTACGGAATGATGAAATTGTAGAAATTTGGCATCATTCATAATGTTTGCTTTTCAATTATAAAAAACATGTATTAATGTTTAATGACTTTTTTAGTATTACTGAAGTTGTAAATTTGTAAAACACCCTCCACCAAAACTACAAAAATAAAAAATAAATATTATTACATAATTTGATACAATTTATTGTAGACTTGTGTTTTATTTTATTTGTTGTCATTATTTCATTTTGAATATATTTGATGTAACTAGAAAACAAGAATTTTAAAAAAATTATTGGCCCGTCCGGTCCGGATCAAAATTCGAATCACACACAATAAAACAATCTTACCTAAAACTCAATGAAATTCATTAATGCCCAAATCATATTTTTGGTGTTTTTAAGCTTTGTGGAGTGGTTTTCCGGAATACTGAATAATATTGAATCGTTTCCAATATTCGATGTTTCAGACGAGAGTAATTTATTGAATCATATTAATGTTCACAGAATTTTGAAATTGTAGAAATATGGCACCATTCATAGTGTTTGCTTTTCAATTTCAAACACAGTTTAAAGACAATTCATGAATGTTCAATAACTTTTTTTTGTATTTCTAAAGTTGTAAATTTTCAAACACTCCACCAAAAGAATCAAAATTTCAAAATTTAAGTCCCATACAATAAAACAACACAATCCCTTAAACTTTCCTTCTTCCTTCTTTAAACTTTAAACTCAATGATCCATTAATGTCCTATGACAGTTTTGGTATCTATTTCTTAAGTGTTTTTGGGTGTTTTTTCTTGAATATTTCTTTATGTTTGGATAGTTTTCACTTGTTGATCTTTCAGACGAGTTAATTTTTTTAAATTATGTTGATATTCACCGACTGTTGAATTTTTTTTTAAATTGGCATTGTTCATAATGTTTGCTACTCAATTATAAAAACAATACAATATTGTTCATTGACTTCTAGGTATATATCGCATGCAGGCGCAGATGGGCAATAATAATAATGCCCCTCTCCTCTCAACGCCCGCATAACTAGTAATAGTTCAGGGGCCTATGGTAAAATAAAATGTATTTGGGTCAGAATTCTCTGTCAAAAATTATGATAGTAACCAATTACGCCATAGGTGGAGGAGTAGTACGGATTATTATTATTATTATTATTTGATTATTATATCTGAACTTTTAAGAGTTTTCAAACTTCTAAACTTCTAAACAAAAAATGATGTATTGTAGACTTGTGCACAACCAAAAAGTGAAACCAATAGTAAACCACAAAAGTAAACCACATGTCTGCAATAAATTGTAGACTGGTGGTTTTTTGATTTTTTGTCATTATTTCATTTTGAATATATCTAAAGAAAAGTCAGATCAAGATTTTTTTTAAATTTATTGGCCGGTCCGGTAGCAACTTTTTCCACCCAAAATTTAACGTAAGGTTCAATTTTTTGAACCAGTTTACGCCGTAAGTTCGTTAGCCACATACTTTTTTTCGTTGTGGCCATGTTTGCACTCGCAACTAGCCCGAAAATCTGGAGTGTTCGTCCTTTACTAAAATGTAAATGATCAAAAATTATTATTTCAGAAAATGTAAGTGTGGGTAACATTTTAATTAGTAGATTTCTGGCTTTAAAATGACACATTACACTTTGACCAATATACTTGATTGAACAAAACAATTTCGTCAAACAGGAAATATAAAAAAGATGCGACATTTCATCTGTAATAACGTTATTCCAAAAATCTCAGCCATCCTCTTTGATATTTTCTAATTAGCCATTATAACAGTTAACGGCGTCGTAAAATTTAGTATACATCCATAGGTAGATTAAAACGTGCTAGATTTCAAGGCACAGAGAAATTTGCTTTGTTTTTGATACATTCGATTGATTTGTGTACCACACGACTTCCTCAATATCTGCATTTACATGAAACATAGTTTTCACGTTAATCTTGACAGCAATTGTGTCCGAAATGAAAGAACGTACAATTGATGTTCCACGTTCTATTAGTTAAATTAAACGTAGTTTCATGCAATGTGGATTTTTATATCCCCACACTGCAATCCACTCGCAAAATCAAATCTAACAAAAACATATTCGTGCATTTGATTAATTTTTCCTTCAAAAACTCATCAAAAACACATCACAAGGGGACTTGACCCCAAATTTTCTATGCATTATTTATACATTACGTCAAAAGCTTCAACCCCGTTCTCAATGGAGCCAACCATCATTAATTAGCCACTCGGAAGAGATCCTCGATAAACATTCCATCACAAATTCCATTCAAATCTAGCCTCGCCACACTTTCATCAGCTGCAAGAGTTCGGAAACTCATAAATCAAACTGAGCTTGTTTCGATTAACACACTGAGAGTCGCGTAGGGGCGCCACGAAGTCCAGAGTAGGTGATTGAGGGGATAACGTGCATGAGTAGGTGAGTGCGCGATTTGTGGGTTTCGAGGTGACGGCGAAAAAAATTGGGCAATTTCATGCAGTTCAGTCGCGTGGAGTCGTGACGGTCCTCATAAAGGAGCGTATAAATATTATTTTGCATCGCAGATATATGTCATAGTTATTGCTTTTCTGGAGCCAAAAGTATTCCATAAACTTGCTTAATTATTAGGTTAGTTTTCATGACTACCATTGTATTCATACTTGAAAGTACTGGTGGGCAATAAATAATCTAATAAAATGCATAATCTAAGACAATTCACTATATCCAAGCCGGATGCCATTAACTTCCCTTAAACTCCCCCATCCTAAGCTAATTGCAATTTAATCTGGAAATATACTGTCCGAACCAGAATTTTCCACGACAGAATCCCGCCCTTTATCACTGCAATCCACGCGATCCCCGTATCAATTTCCATTTCGCAATTTGGAGTGCCGCCCCATGAAAAGGACTGAATTGATTGGGAGGTCGTTATACTGCCAACGCTAAGCTTCGTCTTGGGAATCAGTGTGAGATTAATTTGATGAACTTTGGTATAATAACAACTGCAGTAATGCACGATCATGACGGCGAAGGGCGCCGTGTTTGTTCTGACTGAACTTTGTGTATGAGTTGCAATTTGCGGATAATTGTTGTTAATCAAGGCGAAGGAAATTACGGCCTAGATTCGATGGCGTAAGAGAAAAATTGTAATGCTGGGGCCTTCGGTAGTGTATGAAAGTGAATAGTCATGTGTGGGAAATTACCTTGTGTTAAGTAGTTAACAAATATCTGTGCAGTTCAACACACGACAGATTGTATAATAATAAGGACTGTTTCGATAAATAATAAGTCACGTCATGGAAAATTATCTTGATTGAGTAGCAAACAAATATCTTCGCAATGCAACAGAATGCAACGTATTATTTTATTGCAATTTTCTAATTTCTTAAGGATTATTTCAATCTACTAGGTTATATTCCAAATGCATTTTAAGCCGATAGAACTTCAACAGATTATAAAGAAGGTGACGATAAGTACAAAAAAGTCGAAGCAAATGAAAGCAAAATCAATGGAATTTAAGTGCCTATTGTTTTGTTCTATACCTTTTCAAATAACTTCAGAAAAAAATTTAATCGAAATCGCAAAATTTTTGATTTTGTCGAATATCTACGAAAGCAAGCGTAATTATCTGGTGTTCTCAACAGATTATTACTGGCCACTAAATTGCGCAACTTTTTTTATAATTAAACGGCCATGGTAACTTTTACGGTTTACCAGATCCCGATGCTGTTCATCCTTATCTTGGACACCTTGTATAACCCTACTACATATAAGATAATTATTACGATAGAAATAATTTTAAAAATATCATTTTTTTTCCGAAAAAACATTTTCAATCTGTATACAGGTACTCAACAGACTATGCACACCTATAAAATCCTCATATTAATTTTAATTGCATACCTCCTTTAATTAAAGTACTGGTAAGTTCTCGTGAGATATCCCGACATCGTCGTCCTTAATCGATTAATCTACCCGCCTTCCTGGTAAACCACCGCTAATTAATTTTCCTAGAAATCGAAGCCAATTAGCCAGTGCGTGCCATTGTATACATATGTATACATTAGAGTGGTCCTTAAGAAAAACAAAATGAGGACGCCCCCTAGACTTACAAGAATTAGTAAAAAAAATACATATGTATCCATTAGGGTGGTCCTTAACAATAAAGAAAATGGGGACGCCCCCTAGATTGGCTAAAATTAGTAAAAAAATTTTGGATTTTTTTGAAATATTGTATTTCCCTATTTTAATAAGAATTTTTAACTAAATTTTTATTCTAATTTTTTTGCATTGACTGCCATTGAAAAATGTTTCAAACAAAAATCGTGGGCATATTTTCCGCTACAAAACAATTTTTTATTAATGCGCCAATAGGAGGCGAGATATTGAGGGTAAGGCTTTTTTCAATGTGGCCGTCCTTATCTTGAAATAACCATTATCCTCGATATCTCGCCTCCTATTTATCGTTTTTTTTTTATATGCCCTGCGACTTTTGTTTGGAACATTGAAATACAACAAAAATTGAACAAAAATTAAGTTAAATCGAAGTTTCCTCTTCTTTCTATAATTTCTTTAACGTCCACATCCCATGTTTTCTGTTGCTTCGCATCCTTCTTGTCTTGTCTTCTTGACTCCCGTATTCTTTAGTGTATTTTCTGTGCTTTGTTTCAGTCATTTATTTATAATTTATTCGTATATTTATATCACTACTAATAATATAATTGTTATAAGGTTGCTACTGTTTGCCAGTCCTTTCCGATTTTTTCTTCTTTCCATGATTTATTATAAACTTGCAATAATGCCTGCCTGCCTTTTTCTTTGAGATGCTTCATCATTTCCGATGTGATTTTGTCAATTCCCGCTGCTATTCTGTTTTTTTTTTTGTGTTTTGATCACCCTCTCTAATTCCGTAATTGTTATTTCTTTATATTGCTTTTTAATGTTTTTCCTTGTTTGTCTTGATTTTCTGGCCTCGCTCAAAAATTCTTTAAAATATTCACATGGCCATGTTTTTCTTGCGTACGTTAATTTTTTTTTCTGTTTGTTCATCTTCTCGTCTTACTTCACGTGCCACGTTTTTTTTTTACTCTTTTTAACTGTGCTGTAGAATAGTTTGACATTTTCCTTACAGGTTTTTTTCAAGTTGTCTCCGTATTTTCTTCAGTTATATAAACTGTATATAGCATCATATTCTGAGGGCTCATCTAATGAGATATTGATGGTAGCATATGAACTGTACTCTAATAATACCTTTTAATAGGTAATTAACGATCAATTTCAATGAGTTTTAGCCATTTCAAAATAGCAAAATTGTATCGTTGTTTCAGAACACCCTGTGTATTCTACATGACTCAAAATATTGTGCATGTTTTAACACATTGCTTGGGTACTTGCATACGCAGATTCTTTTATTGATCTCTTATAATAAGGTTTTGTGGATTTTTTTTAACGTGTATAAATTTTCGTTAAATTTGATATAAATGTATATAACTTGGCAACGTTGATCCCTAAAAATTAAAATAATTTGTGAAGCCCATATGAATCAGATTCAAAAAATTAAATAATATAAAGAGTGTACCTTAAATCTGGGACACAACATTTGATCTCATTTTTAAATGGAACATCCTGAATATTATTTCATTTTTGGAATCTTCTGCTTTATGTGGGCTTCGCAAATCAGTTTACCTTTTAGGGATCAGATGCAACGTTGCCAAGTTATTCACATTAAAATGAAATTTAACGAAAAATCATGGACCTGGAAAAATATTCAACAAAACCTTATTATAAGAGATCAATGAAAGAATCTGGGTATGCAAGTACCCAAGTAATGTGCTAAAGCATTCACTATATTTGGAGTCACGTTGAATACACAGGGTGTTCTGCATGAACGATCGAATTATGCTATTTTCAAATGGCTAAACATATCGAGATAGATCGTTATTTACCTCTTAAAAAGTATTATTAGATTATAGTCCACATGCTACCATTGAATAGCTCATTAGATGATTACTCAGAATATAATGCTATATACAGGGTGTTCCATTTGAAAAAAAAAAGTTTTAGCCTAAGTTTTAGAAAATAGCAAAATTGTATCGTTGTTTCAGAACACCATGTGTATTCTACGTGACTCAAAATATTGTGCATGTTTTGGCACATTGCTTGGGTACACTCATACGCAGATTTTTTTATTGATCTCTTATAATAAGGTTTTGTTGAATTTTTTGCCACGTCCATGATTTTTCGTAAAATTTTATTAAAATGTGAATAACTTGGCAACGTTGCATCTGATCTCAAAAAATAACAATGATTTGTGAAGCCCACATAAAGCAGATTCTAAAAATGAAATAATATACAGGGTGATCAATTTAGGGATAGCAAATTAGGTGTCCCTGATATATAGTACAGTCTGTATACTCGAAAATAATTTAAAAAATAGCACATCAGGTGTCCAATAACTTCCAATCAGATGTTTTCCTCAATTTTCATCAGTGTAGCAGCAGTGGTCCGAGTGAGGATAGATGGGCCACCCTGTATATCTTACTTCACGTGCCACGCTTTTTTTTTCTTTTTTACTATACTGTGGAATAGTTTGACGTTTTCCTTACAGCTTTTTTCAATCTTCTCCCCGAATTCTCTTCAGTTATATATGTTATCTTATCACTCTTATATCACTTATAGTCGTTATAGCTTTCTTCTGTTTGGCTCTGAAGGTATGTTTTCCACGAAAGCTTATTTCTTTTTATCTTCTCTTTTATTTCCTCTGTCCACCATCTTGTTGGTTTTCTATTGTTTGATTTTTTTAGTAGCTTCCGCGTGTCTTCTCAGCTGCTTTTAGTACTGTCGTCTTGAATATTTTCCTTTTTTTTTTTAAGTGTTTAGATCTATTCTGATTATAGGTGAATTCAACATGTGAGGTCAGCACTATCAGGTAGTGTAAAGTCAGTCTTTAGTTACATGGACTAGTTTCGACCGAGGGGTCGTCATCAGCATCCAAATCTTTATTCACACACCGAGAAAAATTATAATAACAATTAGTAGAGGTATTAAATTGGATGTGTGAGTGGTTACCACTTGGTGAAACATATTAGTATAGGAATAATAAAACACTTGGTTGACGTTTCACAGTATATATAGAAGAATTCTATAATTGTTTCGGCCTCTCAGCCATTCTCAAGAGTATAAACTTTTTTTAGAGTTTTACTTTTACAGTTTATACTCTTGAGAATGGCTGATAGGGCGAAACCATTGTAGAGTTCTTCTATATATACTGTTAAACGTCAACCAAGTGTTTTATTATTCGTATAGTACAGGTATATTTCTTAAAAATCATATAATAGAAATTTGTAAATTCAACTTACAGTCATAGGGTAAATACAGATCTAGGTATGTTTCCAGTTGATATTCTAGTAGAATAATGGGTGTTGTTCACAAGTAGAAAATATGATGAAGTCCGAAATGTGTAAAATTGAATTTATATTTTGTTTGATATTAAATTATGCAAAGCTTGAACATTTTTTAATATGAATTTGGTCGAAATGATAAAAATTGTGTTGAAATTTTAGCGATATTTAGTCTAGTTTTGCGCAAATTGCTTGTTAAAATTGAATGAAAAGTTTAATGTTTACAGTAGTAATATATAATATCAAAATGTTGAAAGATTAAGTTATGTTATAATGTATGCGACATATGGTCTAGTTTTGCGTTGGTTTTGAGTAGACTTCCTGTTTATCTGCTTGTACTTTTTCTTCTTTGACTTCGGCTACGACCAGGTAGTGGTCGCTGCCTGTTTCTGGTTCTCTCCTAACTTTGGTATTGTATTTCTTTTCTCTATTCTTTTTTCACCAATATATGGTCTATTATTGAGTTTTCGTGCCTGCGTTTTACTTCTCTTGTATGTGTGTGACAATTTTTATTCATTTTCCTCGCTTACTGTAAATAAATATTACGCACAGTTGATGTTTTTACGCACAGTTGATTTTTGACTTTTTGATAGACGCAAAATTATCAATTTACGCATTGTTCACTGTGCGTTATGTACTTCGTTTACACACTGTTGTAATAGTATATAACGCCATTAGGCCGATATGTAGCAAATAACAGGCGCGGGTTGAAGTTTGTAAACCGAGGCGAAGCGAAGCGGAGCGGAGCGCAGCCGAGGTTTATATTCAACCAAGCCTGTTATTTGCATATCGGCCGTATGTTGTTCGATACTTTTTGTAATACCTAAATTACAAAAACTGGTCAATTTATCAATATTAAATTTCAAAATTAATAAACTAGTTATCCAGGCGCAATTTGATACCATACCAACATCAACGGTTCAAATACAAACAAACAAATCAAAGTGAAATTAGAAAAATAATGTCAGATGTGCAAAGTTCTTCGTTTTGTGGTATCCCCGAAGATGTACTAAATGAAGCAAATGCTGCCACAATCGATTTACTTCCCCAAAAAGCAGCAGCAGGTATGAGAAAGAATATGAAGACTTTATTGCTCATAAATTTGCGTTGTCATTTAAATAACGTCCACGGCCGTTATTATAACGGCCAAGGCTTTTATGCCTGTCATATCGATCAAGCAGACAGTACTGATAAATGTCAATAACACAGAGGTATTACAAAAAAGATTTTAACGATATGTAAATGTTTTAACTAGAATATATGTATCCATTTTATCCTTACAATAAATATAATTTAACATTAACAGATATTGACGTTAACAGATATATGAAATTGTTTTAAACAGACAGTAACATTTGAACACTTTTGAAATATTTCGAAATTTACGCTTTGCCAAACTTCTGGTTTTTACTTTTTTCTGCAGACAAAGAACTGCCATATTGTGGATGTAAATGGCGATTGACATTAAGAAACATGCAGGAAAGTAATGGACTGAAATAGCAACTAGTAGAGAGGAATGGAAGCAACTTGGGGAGGCCTATGTCCAAAGATGGATGACAGAGGGCTGAAAAGAAGAAGAAGAAATGGCGATCTGGGTAGTTTAGTTAGAAACACCTTGTGCACTAAAATTGGAATATAATGTGCTCGGCATTGATGAATAATTTGCAGTCTAGTAACGATAAAGGGCAAATGATTCAGTGAAAACGCCACTACTTTGACAAGGTGTGGTCTGCCAATACATCACATTGCCTCATGTTAAACGATTTATTTCTTGGTGCAATAAATAACATTTTTCCCCCTTCGGTATGTAGAACAAAAGTCTGCCAGCTCTAGCTGATATTTAAATCGCACGCGGGGCACACAAATCAATAGCGTATGCCTTCGCGATTTCGGAAAAAATCTAAAATTACATACCGCGCAGGCTTCCCCCCTGAAATCATAAATTATTTAAATAAAATGTCTCCCAGCGTTGACCTTTAGCGCGGAATTGCGATAGAGGCGCTGCTCAGTGTGGACCAGGCATAATTACACATCGCGTTTTTACGCGCAACGACGGGCACAAGATAAATCGCATTAATAATAAGTAAACAATAAATAATTCCCAGGTAAAAGTGCTTATTAATGCTGCATTGGCAATAATGCACCATTAATAATGGGAATCGATATCGACTCTATGGGAACTGAATCTGTAACGAGCGCACATAATACACGTGTCGTGTGTCTGTCTATATATGTGTATGTGTGTGAGAGTGTTTGTTTTGCAATTGCAAGGGCGGGGTACCCGGTCGCACCCGGCTTAAGTACCCTTTGACACGGACTCATTGCATCACACCCACAATGATAAATAAATGAAGTTATTGGAGACCTTTAATCTTTGTCGGCCTCAGCACGGTTCGGACCTACTTCTACTAACAACAAATAAATCCATCTCCTCACGTTCCGGCAATAATCGAATGCATAATCCTGATAAATTTCAGGCGATTCCTCATAAATTCCTGATGGCTTGGAATGCGAACTTTCACATCCAGCGTCGACACTGATAACTCTAAACTTCCAACTGCGTGTAGAAAACCAATTTTCTGGGGTTCGGTAGCTCTTTTCTCCTTAAGCAATGCATTGGTTATTACGTGCGCAATCCTATTAACAATTACCACCGTATTCCGCATACATGTTGCTCTCGCACAGGACAAAACACCAATTAATTTTTAGCCTGGCGTGGGCGAACCATTCTGGGAAAGCCTGTTGGACATGCTAGCTGTTTGTACATGATTCTACTCTGAAAATTGTGCAAGTAGTTGCATAACAGTGAAGCTTGTAAGTTTTATATTACGAACAAAGAGTTTAAACAAAAATGTACAAACGTTATCTGTATATGAATTTCATTGTTCATCTAACAATATTAGATCATAATTTTTGCGATTTTCCGTATAATTTTCATCATGTCTAAAGTGTGCTTGACTCCATATAATATTAAAAAAAATTATTATTCAAGTGCCGTGCCTAATTTTCAAGCGTTAACACCTATGTCAACTATTTCTTCGAATCTATCGCAATCCTATGCGGAATATAGCAGTTCCTCTACTGATAGAACCGTCCATTGTCGAAGGTTTCTTAACCAGAATAGATTCTTACTGCCAATACCTCTTTTGCCTTATATTTTGTCATTGAAAATATGGTGGAGCAGGTTGTACTTTGCGCCTCGTATAAATTACTTTAGATTTATTGATATATCTTAATCCTACTGGACTGATTGAACTATATGAATTCTAGTAGCTTCTTAAAATATCGACAATTCTCAAAATATTTTAGTTCTACTAGACTTATTGACAAAGCGCGGATTTATAAGCACAAAAAAAAACAAAATAAGCGCTTAAAAATGCATAAAAATCTTAAAAAATAAGCATATAGAATAGCATAAAGATTAGAATAAGCACAAAAACGCAGAAAAAGCATGAAAAGGCATATTTTATTTTTTATGAAAATACAGAAAAACAAAACAAAACATAATTTTATTAACAAGAACGCACTATAGGTAGGTTTTGGTGATTAATATTAATAACAATAATAATTAATAACAAATAATGATTACTGCTCATTTTTAAATGAACTAATATTTAAATGTTTTTCTAAATTTTCAACATCCCAAAATACCATTCTCCTATCACTGAGCACATTTTTTTAGGTGTGAGAAGCTTCTCTCCACATCCACACTTGTAATCGATGCATATTTAAATTTGGGAACAATTGTAATATTTATCAGCAAGTCTTCCACGAAATCTCCTTTTAAAACTGTTGATATTTTTTGTAACTCGCCAAACCCTTCATTTTTTGACAAAACTGCATCACATTTTTTTTAATATTCTCTCCTATAGATCCCCGTACGCTTGAGACTTCGTTCCTAATATCTTCAACTATTTGAACCGCATCTACCAAAGTTGTGTCATTTGCTGGGAGTTTATCAATCGCTTTGCTTACGAAACTGTAGTTGTTTTTTAGGAATGCTAAATTTTGTACAACCCTCCTATCTTTAAGAACTTTGTGGCATTCTTTAATTGCCTGTGACACATTTTCGGGAAACTCTTAACACAAGCTCCTTAAATGAATCGAAATGGTCGGCAAATAGCAGGCAGCATCTAGCCACGTACCCCATCTAGTTATAACCGGTGCCGGAGGAAGAGGTACATTTGGCATTCTTTCCCTAAACATTTCAACCCTCAGCGGAGCTTTTAGGAAAATGTTCTTCCCGTTTTTTATCAAATCATTGACCAGGGGAAATTGCAGTCTAATCGTTTCAGCAACTCGATTAAAACCAGGTGCCAAACAGGTGCAATGCATTAATTGTTCATAAAATACTTAATTAGAATATGCCTTCAACATCTATGCAGCGGCATCAGAAAGCATCAATAATAATTTATCATTTGGTACGGGGTTTGGCAAAAAAAATGTGTTAATCCATCGTGAATGAATTTGGCATCTGTATTGCCATTTGTTTTTTCTAACGGCTTGGAACTAATTAAAAATGCATTGGTGGAGTGTTCGTTTAATATTCCAATCATTAAATGGGCGATGTACCGACCACATGAATCAGTAGTTTCATCTACACAGAACCATATGTAATTGTTGCCAATTATCTTTTTTATTTCTTCAATAGTGTGTTTATATACTTGCTCGACATAGTTTTTGCGAATGGTTGATTCGGCAGGGATATATCTACCGGTGTATTTTTGTAAAGAAGTTTTAAACATACTATTATCTAGTTTTTTTAACAGAATGTTAGAAGATACCATCTTTGCATAAATCAAAGTAAAATTCCTTTTCATTCTTCAATTTCATCGAACTTCATTCGAGTTCAGAAGAACTCGCAAAAGACTCGGAAATAGTATGCTGGGTACTCAGGGTACTGCTTGCAGATTCGTGTTTTTTTAAATTTTCCAGGTGAAATGTTGTTTTGATATATTGTGTTATGTTAAAATTTTTCTAGCAGTTAATCTACAACATAATATATGCTTGTACCTAGGCCAATTGAAACACAAAATATAACTTACCGGTTTGATACAAGCCCTGCAAATTGATTTGCCGTTCTCATATTTTAATTCAGTGTGTCCACGTATCCATTCATCGACGAAAGGTTTTACTTTCGGCATTTTATACAAGAAAATTTATAAACACGTAATACACACAAGGCACAAGCACAACGCACTGAAGATTGAGATAAATTGGACTGAATTGGGAGCACCCTTGCCCCAGATGCGTTCTGTGCACGTAAAAATAGGGTAATCCCCTAAATAATCAAGCTTTGTTTACCAAATATCACGTACGCACGCTCGCTTTGTTGATGATTTTGTGATAACCAAGCACTCTAGACGTAACGGAGTAATATTAATACTGAATTCTCATTACAATCATGTGCAACAAAATATATTCCTAGCTAATATAAATAATATGCTATAAAATTGAGAAATAAGCAAATAAACACAAAAATAAGGAAATATGCACAAAACATGCATCGAAGCATGTATAAGCTTAAAAACTGAAAATATGCATAAAAGCACAAAAAAAAAATTGTCACGTTACTTCATTTGCTGAAATTCGTATAGATACGAGGTCATTTTGGTCTGCTATTAAAACTGATGTATAGCATAATACCTAGAAATCCGCGCCTTGCTTATTGATATATCTTAAACGTAACCGAAGTATGTAGGTATAGCTAGCGTTCTAAATCATCAATTGGTAGGAAGTAACAGTCAAAACATTTATTTCCCCACATGCAAAAAATACTTTACTAACCGGCGATCTTCAAGCTTCAAGCATCGTATCACCACCCCTATGTTCATCTCGTTCTCCGCTGTCTGTCACCCACACTCAAGTATCCTGATATCGTCTTCGTTTGAACCTGTGCGAACAATGACATCCCACACCCTCTTGAAAGATTTCGTTCGCCTGGGGAGCGCCGGCGTTTTTTTATTTATTGGACCGGGACCGGTGCTCAGCGGGAATTACGGGGCTTGCCTCACATTTGATCAAACATTTATTATATGCATGCGTACGTTTTAATTGTGCACTAATTCATTATGTTTTTTTGTTATGGATGGTTTTGGTTTCGATTTTTGACCGACGCATATGTCATGGACCCACGGGGTTCTAACAGTGGCATAACTAAACCGTCAGCAAAATAAATCGTTCATATATAGCGTTTCAATCCAAAGCTCGCTCCTAAACTTTAATTTACAACCCTTGTTTGCTTATGGAAAGCAGGGGGACTTCCCTCATAGAGAGGGAAATCAATTAACACCCGAAATACGCACGATTTCCATAAACGCGGCGGAGTCGAATTATTGAAATTAAGTACGCACACAGCACAGATGATAATTCGGACGTCATGCTGTAGTCATTACAACGGCCAACGACCACCATTACCAAACCGCGATGATTAATGGAGGGCTCACACAATCACTCGCCCACTGAAAAGTCATCCGGTTTTTATTGAAAACAGTTCTAAAGGTGTAAATTTAAGCAACAATAGGAGAAATTACTGATGTTTACTTCTACGTTTTTGTTAGATGTGCTTTGCGATGGGGCGGACAAAAGATTACTTTCACTGCGTCACTGGTATTGTACCATTGTAGGATGAGAATAGGCTTGAAATTAATAAAAATGTAAACGCGCAACTTTAAAATACGATTTTTGTATGCACGTATTTCTCATGACCATAATGTGTATCCAAATATGAATATGAAAGAACTTTCGCTCGTCGCACAGTGTAAAGAGTGAACGCGGAATTCAATGAGACAATTCGTATTGCTATTAAGATCAAAGAAATTTTACACTGCAGTTCAATAGCGTTGCTTTCATGATTTATCATATGGCGCGGCTCGGCTACAAAAGTAGAAAACGGAATAATCCATGCAAATTAATCACTTCTAGCAGTAGTTACTATAATTCGATACAATCATTAAAAACAGTGCTTTGAAAATTTAATAAATACCATATTTTAGCGAGTGGTCAGATTTGCTGAAACGTGCAGCTTTTGCAACTAAAATCACACGAGCGAAAACGGTCGGCAACAACTGTGACTTTCCGAAAGCAAAAGCTTCGAGTTTTTCTTAAAGACACATAGAATAGATATTTGTTTCATTAGTACAAAATATGCATGTTTTTAAGCAATCATGATATAATTAGCACTTTCACGTATCTCTTGTCAATCGTAAAACGCCACATTTTCGTAGGTAGTTATCAATAAATCTTTCACGGCTGCATCCACTTCACGGCCCCAAATGCTTCACGGCCGCATAGTTCAAACTTCGAATTTCAAGATATACAGAGTGTTTTCGACCCAGCGCCGTAACTAGGGGGTGGCGAAGGTGGCGCCCGCTACGGGACGCAACATTTAAACCATCTTTGATACTCTCAAATGTCAGATTAAAGCAGCGTAACAATGTCTATTCGGTGCCATGGAGCGCCAAGGGGCGCAACGCCAAGGGCTCTAAGCAAAATTATGAAACGTTCCTAGATCCTAGATCAGCGATGGCAAATTCGTGGATTTTGCCATTCGCGGCACGCAAGAAGTTTCTGATGGCACTCTAATATTACGTTAGTACTTTAATTCCCCAAGTTCTGAGTAGCACATTAGCTACTACATCTAGCCTGGGAATGGAATTGTGTGAGTGGCTTGTTACTAACAACATTCATCTCTATAAATTAAACAATCCAAATTTTACTGATTTCTTGCGAAGAAAATGTTTCAACAAGAGAAGTTTTGCAAAGTGACAAAACTATGCGGACAACATATCTTTACAACTACTTTCAACTGATTATGGCTGAAATTCGTACAATTATTGGAGACACCCATGTATACATCTGTGCGGACGAAACCACAGATGCTTGTGGAAGATATGTCGCCAATCTTCTCATTGGAACATTGAATGGAGACTTTTCCCGGCCGTACTTGATAGCATGTAACCTGTAGCAACTATAAATTATGCTTCCGTTGCTCGTTTCATTAATACCACTCTAAATGAATTTAGTGATGATTTTTCTGATACAGTACTAATGTTTATTTTTGATGCGGCCCCCTATATGGTAAAAGCAGCAAAAACTTTTAAAATATTTTATCCCAACATGCAAACATCAGAAGAAATTAGAAACGACGTTAATACTTTAATATCAAGAACTAAGAATTTTTTTACATATTCCCCATCAAGATTAGCATTGTACAAAGAACTGCATCCCAATTTACCATTACACAACCTGTTATGACACGATGGGGAATATGGATTAATGCCGCTATATTTTATGCATCAAATTTTGGATTTGGATACAAAATCCAAGCCTGTTTTCCTAATTATATTAAACTGACGTTGTTTTGAACGGTAACTAGATGCATTCTGCACATTGAAATAGTAATTTAATAGTTTTACTTTAACGCACTTTTTCTCATTTATTTTCAAATAGTACATATTGAAAATGTCATGTTGTTGAAAACATAATAAAAAGTCATAATCAAAATCAATAATAAAAAATATAGGTTGTCATTGTAGAAAAATGGCTCTGACGTTATAACTTCAAAATGAAGAGAGATGGAAAAATGGTCTCAAAATATTTGTTTGAAAAGAAATCATTTTGACCTGTTGAAGCATTTTTCCACAATTTATACAGGGGAAAAAATTAAGCCAGGTCTTAATACTTTATGCGCTCTCTGCATAATAGTATGAAACATATCAATAAAAAATAAAATTTCGCAATTTCCTCCATGTATACCTCCAAAAGTGAAAGATAAATTTGACAAAGTATTGAAAAAAAATCCAGATTTAGAAACATTATGTAAATTCAATAATTTTATTAACGGACGTGCCACTGAAAACGAATTGCCGGTGCCTGTAGAAATATTGCCTTTGTATCAATATTGTCCCATTACATCTGAACATGTTGAACGTTCATATTCAGCTTATAAATTTATATTGTCTGACAATCGATATTCTTTCACACTCCAAAATTTATAAAAGCATTTGATTGTATACTGTTTGAAAAATTATTCATCTGAAAATTAAGTAATATGTAGTTCGACGACATAGTATATTTATTTACAAATATGTATAATTGATGATGAGATTTTATTGACTGCAAATATTTTTTTGCGTATAATTAATGTTGAGATTTTATTGCCTATATATTTTTTTTAAGTATAATTGATGTTGAGATCTTTTTTTATCTTGAACAATGTATGGTTTCACGTTTTCTTCCCAAGTTTATTATAGGATAGTGCATATTATTATGTTAATGCATAGGTATGCATAATGCATATTTTTACATTTTATCGTGCATATGATTGTGCATATTTTTGATGTTTGATAGCGCATATTTTCGTTGCTCTAGAAATAAATGTAGCCCTTGCCAGTAACAACTGACACACATGTCACTAGTAAGTCACAAGATGTCCCCCTCAAAATATAACTTGGCGTATTCCTGGAGTTTTTTTTATTTTGCCCTTACTTTTTGAGATATCCGAGGTGGATACTTTTCAAACAATTATATACCTTGAATTTGAAAATTTGAAAAGTTGCCATCGACATTTTCCATAGAACACATGATTATTTTTAAAATTAATCAAAACTTTTGGGTGGTTCGAAGGGGGAACTAAAATGGCGTAGTTAGCGTCCACCCCCTACCCGCCCTTTAAGCCTCTCCCACCTAAAAGGATTTAAATGGTACCCCCACTTGTGATCGTTGGAAAGCTCTTGAAAAATGATTTTCAGTCGTTATTAATACAATATGATTTAGTGAACTAGTTTGGGAATTAAGTGCAAATAAAATGCAAAAATGTTCAATTAAATAAATTAAAATAACATGTTATAGTAAATGTTGCAAATGGTTTTTGATGTTTTTTAAACAAAAATAAAGCCTGCTTTCAAGCTCCTCGTAAACTTTCTGTTCGACGAATAGCTCGACATTCTTGTGTTATTCTTTCTCGAAATTGTTTAATAGTATCAGCTTGCTGATAAAACTACAACTTTCAAATGACCCTATTATAAACTACAAATTTAAAATGACCCCATAAAAAAATCTAGAGGTGTTAGATCTAATGATCTAGGAAGCCAGTCGATATGCCCTCTTCTTACAATCCACCCATATGGATAGTGACGCTCTAATCATGCTGTAACTGGTTACACATAGTGAGGAGGTTCATGCACCACATTGTTAAAAATGTAATATATTTTCGGTAAGTTCATAATTTCCATGTTCATCTGTTTGGTTTTCAACCTCCTGAAGTATAGAGGCTCAATGCATTCATCCATCAAATTAGCATAAATTTCGCTGTTCAAATTATCACAAATTTGAACGGCAATTTTTTTTTGTGTTGGGTCGCTTGAAATTTGTAGTTTATAAAATGCAACCAGATATTATTGAACAATTATGAGAAAGAGTAACACATGAATATTGAGCTATTATTAGACAAACCTTTCAGATAGTTTACGAGGTGTTTGAAAGCAGGTTATATTTTTGTTTTATAAAACAATGGAAACCATTTCCAACATTTACTTTAACATGTTATTTGAATTTAATTAATTGCACTCCTTTGCACTTAATTTGCATTTAATTCTGAAACAAGTTCACCAAATCATATTGAATTAATAATGACTGGAAAGCATTTTGGATGATTTTGGATGAGGTGGCTGTGGCTTATGGGGTGGGCAGGGAACCGACATTATCTATGCTTTTTTGGTTCCCCCTTCGTACCACCCAAACTGTTTTGAGTAATTTTAAAAATAATCATGTGTTTTACGAAACAAGTTGGTGGCAACTTTTCAAATTGACACCCTGTTTAGTTGTATGTAGAACTGTATGGTGTACCATATGTATCCCTATATTCGATGTAGGTATATTTTTTTTATTTATATATATATATATATATATATATATATATATATATATAATCAATTTACATCTCCCATACCCTTTCGGATGTCGAGATTCATGCCACAACTAAATTATGTTGTCTACGAAGTTTTTCCATTCCTTTCTATTTGTAGCCTTTTTCATTGCTTCTTGTTGATCGAGGTCGTTTCTTCTTAGGATCTCTTCTATGTTGTTTTCCTATCTTTTCCTTGGTCTTACTCTTTCCTTCTTTTTCTTTTCGTCTTTTGATGTCTATCCTATTTTTGTTTGTCTGTCTTCTGGCATTCTTATCAGGTGCCCGACCATCCTAGTTCTCGTTTCTGTATTAATTTTTGCACACTTTGTATTTGTAGGTTTTCCTTGATCTGTTCGTTTCTTACTCTGTCTAATCTCGTGACTCCTTCAACTTTTCTTAAGTATCTCATTTTGGTTGCTTGTATTTTGTTCATTGTCTTTTCATTTGTTGTTCAGGTTTCGCTTCCATATAAGAGTATTGGTCTATAAATTGTCTTGAAGAGTGCCATTTTCGTGTTTTTGGAGATTCTTCTATTATTTAGAATGTACCTGTTTATTGCATAGTAGGTTTTATTTGCAGCCATGATTCTGTTATTTATTTCGTTCTCCATGGTCCTTTTTTTATGTATTATTGTACCTAAATATTTGAAGATTTCTAATGTTCTATCCTTTTCAAATTTATCAGTATTTTTGATTATGTTTCCTCTTTTGCTACTACCATTACTTTTGTTTTGTTTATATTAATTACCATGTTGTGTTTTTTCAGTTCCTCCTCCCATATGCTTATATTGTGTTGTAGGTCTTCTTCGCTTTTGCGCTTTTGGCTAACATGGCTAAGTCATCAGCAACAGCACATTCTGCTATCACTATTCGTTTCATATTATAGTATCCTATTTCTACCTTCTTGCTGTTATCCTCATATTTTTTAAGAGCAGAGGGCTTAAAGCGCCCACTTTTCGAAGGCCTTGTGTGGTTGTGAAATTCTCAGATGTTGAATTATTAGTCCTTACGTAGTTTTCTGTTGTTCCATACATACTCTTGATTGCTTTTATTAAATGCACTTTTATCTTCCTTTCTTCAAGTATTTCCCACACTTTGGCTCTTGGGACTCTATCAAATGCCTTTTCTAAGTCCACGAATATCATGTATTGTTTGTTGTTTTGTCTCAATATTTTTTCTGTAATCTTTTTAATTGTGAAGATATGGTCTTGTGTTGAATGTCCTTTCATGAATCCACTTTGTGACTATTCCATTTTTTTTTTCAATTTCCTTTCTTAGTTTGTTCTCTAGTATTGATTTATACAGTTTTGCCGCTGTGCACAGCAGGGATATTCCCCGAAAGTTGTTGCAATTTCTACTGTCTCCTTTTTTATGTATAGGGAAGATCAGTGCTTTTTGCCAGTCTGCTGGTATTTTTCCTGTTTCCCATATTCTATTTGTTAACTGTAGTAGTAGTTCTTTCCCATCCTTTCCTATGTATTTCACCTGTTCATATTTGATTTTGTCGTGACCTGGGGCTCTTGCGTTCTTTAACTTCTTTAGTGCGTTTTCTAACTCTTCTTCTGGTAAGAGGGATCTATCTTATTCTTCTGTTTGGTTACTATTTTCTTGTTCCTCTTCGTTTTAATTTTCTTCATTGGTTGTCTCTTTTCCAGACAGAATCTCTTGGAAGTGCTTTTTCCATCTGTTCATGATTTCTTTATCATCTTTCATTAGTACGCCATGTTTATTTTTGAGTAGCTTTAGGTTTGTTTCTTTTTCCTTTTTGCAGCTTTCAGTGTTCTGTAGAATACTTTTTGATTTCCTTTAAAATGTTCCTCTAATTTGGTTCCGAAATTCTCCCATTTTCTGTCTTTTTCCTTCCTTATTATTGATTTTACTCTCTTTCTATGCTGCTTGTTTATTTCGTACTCTTCTTCGTTTTTTGTATTAGGTATTTTTTCAATTTTTGTTTCTTTTTCCTAACTTCTTCCTTCACTTCTTTGTTCCACCAGCTTGTGATGTTTTTGGTTTGGTGTACTTTTAGTTTTTCCACACGCGTGTTTTGTTGCCTATGTTACTATATTATATTTGTGTATTTCCTTGTGTGCAAATTTGGTGTTCAATATTGTTAGATCATTCAATATGCAGAAATCAATAAGTCTTATTCCATTGTTGTTGATCTTCGTTTCTCCGTGTGTTCCCATTATGCTCTCCAGCCCCTCGTTTTTAATCCCTACACGGGCATTTAGGTCTCCTATTAAATTTATAATTAACATTTATGTTTAACTGTGGCAATGCAATAAGAAAATAATTGCAAGTCTTGTTTTTTACTACTATTATTCTACTTGGGGCGCAAAATCATCTATTTGACACAGGCGCTGGAAGACTTTGTTACGGCTCTGTTCCGACCACACGTCCCAGCCCTTTTTCTCGATAATATGACATCTTAGAAATACAGAGAAAAAATAGCATGACAGCCTACCTGAACAATATAATAGAGGTTGCTTCAATTTCCGGAAGTTACTGAAAGTAGGCATGCAATCAACTTCAGAATTTTAAATGGGAATATGGGAATAGGATATAATTTAATATAAATCAATATTAACCACCGATTCTTACAATTTAATTGGGATAAAATTGGTAAAATAAATTCTGTGAAGGGATGCTGCAATTTCTCCATCAGCCCCTACAAGACAAGGCTCCCCTACTCTAAACCAACAAAAACATACAACTATGGAACATTCCCAAGCCAGATCCGAAGCAACAGTCCGCTTTGAAATATTATGGACTTCCCGGAATGCTTAGTAATAGATCAAAGGGGAGGCCATTCCACGTATGTGAATTCACACGCGAGACGGCGCCCCACATGAAATATTCGGTGCTGATCGATTGCGCCGTCCGTCCACACCGTATTGTTCTAGTAAACAGGATCCGATTTAGCCGGGAAGACCCATGCGGCTCAACTGGTGCGCTTCATTCATGTTTGATGGGGGCGGCCGGCGCCGGCGCCGACGACGCCGCCACCGGCGCCGCGACGCCTGCCCAGTCCGCCGGGACGCCCGAAGTCGTCGCGAGTGCGTGTGCATCCAACAATCTCCGCCCGAGATCTATGGCAATGCGACCAGAAGCGCTCTGTGCGTGCCGTGAACGCGTGTGTCCGAGTGCGAGCGTCGCGACGCATCCGTGATTGCGTGCGTGTGTATGTGTGTGCGGTTGTGTGGGTGTGGGTGCATCTCCTGACCGTGCGGTGAACCCATCCGGGATACGTGCGCTACATGCGTAGACGGTCGGCTGGTTACTTTTCCTGATTGATGTTTGGAGTCAGCGCATTTTTGGCGGAGGCGCCGCGTTTCAGTTTCACTTTCGCCCTCCTGAAGAAATTCGTTTTCGAAGGCAGTAGCGCGAAGCAATATTACCGTGATTTTTACGCCCCGGACCATACAATTAATAACGCGAGCGCGAATTTATCATAAAGCACGTTGTATAATACCGACGTTAATCGATTTCCGTGCTTCGATGCAAATGAGCCTCTATTGTGCACTCGAATTCCACGATTTCAACGTCTCGCATCTTGATAATGTGACGAGATAAGCGCGGACAATTGAAAGTTGATTACGCATGTGACCCACCTACACCACTTGCACTTTCCTCGGGTCGCGGATCGATGGTTTGTGATGATCTCTCGTCGCAAGTGCCTCCTGCCAGATTAGGACGTCTAGGTGAACTGCGTTTAGTTTTCGCGGACTATACTGCCGAGGAACGCCGCTAAATGGGGACCGCCGGGCACAATTGGGATCACTATACAGCCGAGCTAATAATATGATTAGGAGGAACAGAAAGGTAATGCCAATAGCCAGTTGTAATTGAGTGGATTGCGTGCAAGGCTCAGGCGCTTAATTGGGTAAAGGAACATAATTTTCTGAGCGGCTAATTTCTTTAAGATAGAAAACATGCGGAGATTGAAATTGTGCAGATACACAAATTACCACAAAAATATTATTTTTGGAAAGATAGTAACATAAATTGATTACTCATTAAAATCTTTATTTCATTATTTTATTTATTTGTTTCATTCCCGTATGGTTACATTAATATACAATCTCTCCATCTCCAATTTTGCTGAAAATTGATATGGATATGTACCGAGTGATCATTTAAATTTCAGCTCTAATCATATAGAGCTGAAATTTAAATGATAGCTGGTTATATATGTTTGCAAAGAAGTTCTGTAAACTTTTAACTCTAACTATTAAATATCGGGGGCACTGCATCATTCACTGTCGAGGTTTAATAACCCCGATGGCATCGGTCTCGGGGATTTTGCAAAGTTTTACTCCTGCGCATGTCCCCCCTACTCATCCAAATTAGCCATGAAGGTGAAATTCAACATCTTGGATTCGCTTTTGCTTGTGAACACCATACAATTAGTACAGTATTTTCATTTGAAATTTAAAATGTACCTGTAATGATGGTTTATTACGGTCAAGGGTTCTCCATTGTATGGCTTGCTGCGAAGGGGCGGGCATCCAGGAACGTAACCAAATAAATTACTTTCGACGAAGATGTTTCGACTTAATTGTTTTCTCTTCGATATATACACAATTATATCACTATAATCATAATACAAAAATGATTTATTAATTAAATTGAATTCAATAATCTTACAACTATCTACATCGTTTTTTATGAGTCGGCGGACGTAATAATTTTTATAATTTACAATTCGATATAATTTCAAGACTACAGACGCCAGTAGATAATTAAGGGCCGTCACCTAGGAAACGGTTTGAAAAGGATTATACATTGGCCCATGCAATTAAGGTTCATTGTACCTTCATTGCTGGGCGAATATGCAGTCCAGGTAGACAATCAGTTAAGGCTGCCTCAAATAGTCTACATCTGTCTTTCAGTCGGTGTTAATCTTTACATTGCAACAGTACTCATTTTACATACGTGTGCATATTATCATTTATAAACTTGTGAAAAGGTAGAGTTTATTAAGATGAAAACGTCGTTAAGTGAGACTGCAACAATTATTTCATCAATTTATAATGACACTCAGTTCGACGATCTATTTCAATTATGTGAGGAAAGAAGCCATTCCGAAAGTTTTGTTGAAGAATACCTTCGACAGTCTACAGAGGGAAGCTGTTCTCCAATTGATTTTGATAAATTTCCAAACAACTATCATCAAATGGACACATCAATTATCGAAAATGAAAATCAGGGATTAATAAAGCATGTTTTTCTTTCAACTGATACTAAAAGGATAGTCGTAAATATTTATAACACCCTTATATGCGAGAATCATGCATCTCCACTGCAAAGAATTTCCATTCTGACAGGAGTATCATATTCAACTGTTTGAAGAATAATTACGAAAGGACCGCTAGAAAGGAAAATAAGAATAAATTCCAAATTTACCGAAATAGACGATGCCATCGCCAAGAGGATCAAAAATATAATTTACAATTCTTATAAATCAGGTAACGTTCCCACGGTCCAATTTATTTTGGAAACTCTTGGAAATGATTTTCCATATAAGGAAACTACTTTGTATAAATACCTACCTAGTATCAAGTGTCACCTTAGAGCACCGTGCAATAGAGGAAAAATAATTGTTTTTCTTCATGCAGGAGGAGACGTAGGTTTTGTGTCAAATACTTTGCTCTTATCAGCCAAGAATATTGGATCAAGCTCGTTAGACTATCATCAGGATATGAACGTCGAATTATTTGAAAATTGGTTTTGTAATCAATTATTGCCCAACATACCCAATAACTCAATAATCGTAATGGATAATGCAACTTACCACTCAAAGCAAATTAATAAAATCCCAACCGCCGCTTCCAAGAAAGGCAATATTGCGGATTTTTGCATTCAAAATAGTATTATTATTCCCCTAAGTGCAAAGAAAAAAACATTATAAGAACTTATAAAAAAAAAAAAAAAAAAACGTATGTGGTTGATAAGATGGCAGAAGAATTTGGTCACCAAGTGTTGCGTCTTCCACCTTATTACTGTATCTTCAATCCAATTGAGATGATATGGTCAACTTTGAAAAGAAAATTGCGGAAAAATAATGCACATCCCAAAATGAGTGAAGAAACAATTCAACTTGTTCTGCGAGAATGCAACAACATTTCAAGTACCATTTGGAACTGCATCGATCATGTGATTAAAATTGAAAACGATAATAGGACGCTTAGTGTACCAAATCTAATTATTAATGTTCAAAGTGAAAGTGATAGCGATGAATCTAGTTGTGCGGAATAATATTTGCTTGTTACATTACGATTCATGAAAAAAATAACTGATGTTTTTTAACGCAATGAACAAGTCAATAATGTTATGGGTAACTTAAGTTATTTGTTTCGCGAATCATACGGTATATAAATTTTCTATGAAATTATAACTACATTTGTAAAACACAATTAATTATATGTACACTTAAAAATACAATGAAAAGTAGAATTTAATGATAATGAATCACTAATGTTAATTTTCTACGGGGCACTGAATCTGTATTTTCTGATGACGGCTCTGGACTCTGTTCTCTTCCCATTACCGTTACCATAAAATTCCGTTCGCACAATGGAGCGCAATAAACACCCTTCGTAGGAAGATTTTTTTCAATTCAAATTCAATTTCAAGTAAAAACACTATACCAACATCCAGTGGCGGAGTTATACTTCTGCCGCCTGGGGGCTACCGGCAACTACCCCCACCCCCCTTGCTGCATAATAAGTTAAAAAGTTATTCATTTAGGCATAGGCCTGTCAACAATCAGTAAGATAACTCTTACCAATCTAGAAGTTTACTATATTAAGCACTACATTATTGACTACATTATACAGTGTGGAAATTAAGTAGCGAATAAATTCGGCAACTCCTTTAATGTGTATGAGAGAAAAAAACTAAAAGGAAGAGAGCGATATAAATTACTGCGCATATGAAAAAAAAAATCAGATTAAAAAACAAATTAAATGTTATGACGTTTTTCTTGATTTTTTTCTTATGTAATCTATTCAAAATGTTGTATGGTTGAAAACAGATTAAAAAGTTCTACACTATTTTTTCAAAAAAAATCCGCCCCTGGATTTTGCCGCCCTGGGCTATCCTCATAGCCCCCCACCTGCTCAAATCCGCCACTGCCAACATCATAATCACGAATCACAATTTAATCTCAGAGTAGCCACAAAATTACACTACTCGATGTTTGCGCCATACTTTGGCAGCATGTAACTCGAAAACAAAACCTGTTGGTAAGTAGTTCTTTTACAAGTACACCAACCAACTATAGGCCATTGCATTGCAGTAATATCGGAGCAGTGACCCACATATTTGTTTAGATATTTGTCTATAAACATGATGATGCTTAAAACGATGCTTACCTATTTTCAAAGTCAATTCTCTTAAGGGTACCCACCACTAGAGAGAGCAACTTTTTTTCTAGTACAATCATCTTTACATGTTTTTGATTCTTTCAAGTTAAGTAAGGAAAACTGACTTTGAACGTGATTCTTTTCATCCCGTACAATGAATATTAATTTCGTCATTTATTTTCAGATTTCCAATATATTATTTCGAAATTTGACTACTTTATTATACCCACGCTACGGGTGAGATATATATATATATATATATATATATATATATATATATATATTGATTTTTTTAACTATGGTTAATAGGCATTGCCGACAATTCAACATGTCACCAGAAATTAAACATTTAAATGTTCACTGAAGTAGTTTATTTGGATTTGAGGAACAGAAATTAATCACTCGACAGTCGATATTGTACATTTGTTGAGAATTCCCAAATCTACTTGCATCACATAGCTTAATTGTTGGCTAAGTCTGATCATTTGTGAAAATTCTGCTGTAACCCATGTGGGCAGAAAATCATAGTGTGTAGAAGGGTTTTTGAACGATCAACTGCTGGTTTGACAGTTGATTAACTGTGTTAACTGTCGTGTAAATTTGTTAACTACCGATCAATTGAAGGAGTTCACAAATACTGATATAAATGCTGGTCAGAAGATGTATGCAAGATAACGAAAATAGTTTGCGAAAAGCATTAAACTTGCTGCTTTATTTTCATCTGAATTAGATTAGGATGAATGGATGACTCTGGATTGCAATTCAAGTCTGACATCCATTTGCGTTTTACTTCTAAAATGTCAGAAAACGATACAAAGAGGAATATGATAAGCCAAGTGCAAGAAGTACTATCACCAACATTCGAATTACAACAGGTTTTTTTTGCGTAGCTGTTTTGCATCTGTATTTGTACTTGTACATGCCTAAACCCCGATTTGCAATAAGGTCGAATTTCACTCTGGTTTATGGCTTTTGCTTGTACTTCAAATGTTGGCGAGTGTACTCATTAGCCAAATACTATCGATTTGACGCTTTGAGCCGGACAACGTTTTATAACCGAAGACACTGCAGTGCGAAACAAGACTGGACTATAATCACCTTATTGTAAACTTGAAGCAGAAACCAAAAAGTTGACTAGCCAGGCTGAAAAGGTGTAAACTTGAAGCAAAATCTAAAAGGTGAAAAGGTGTTTTTTTTTTGTAAATTGTGTCTTGTGTAAAACTCTGTTCTTGTCACTAAATAAACTAAACTAAAGGTCCAACTTTTGACCTTGCCACCTGTAAGTTAGTCCATAACGAAATGTTCGAGGTGAATTTGGTGTCTCCAAGCAAATAATAAAAAACAAGATAGCTCAAAAGTGAGCATCTTAGCCAATTCTTGTAATAATTGGAAGACACAATTCAGTAGCAATTCTTATGAGAATTTGTAGCGGCAATGGACCAACGCAACGGTTTCATTAACAAAAGTAATGTTCATTGCACATAATCAGGAGCACCATGTTCAAAGACAATTTTATTGCCTTAACCTTAAAGACTCCAAAAAGTGACAAAATGATTCTAGTAGAAAAATTGTAGTAGAATTAGATCGCAAGCAGATCGCAATGGACCAAAGCTATCGTTTCGTTAACAAAAGTAATGTTCATTGCACATCATGCAGACCACCATGTTCAAAGACATTTTTCTTGCCTTAACCTGAAAGACTCCAAAAAGCGACCAGATAATTCTGGTAGAAAAATACTAGTAGAATTGGTACGCTCTATCAGAAATTTGACTTTGAAAATAAGTAAGATTTGGTAAGAATTTTAGTAAGGGTATTAAGTATTTAACACTTGTTTGTTGGAAAAATCTTCCCAAATATGTGAGCCACTGCTCTGACATTACAGTAATGCAATGTATGTACCCAATGCATTGGATATCGACAATTTTTGTAATTCAGAGAAACTTTTTATTTTTAAATTGAAATGATTTAAATTGGGGGGGGGGGGGGTCTCCATAGAAGGGGGTCTCCATTGTTTGAAATTGAAATCGTTGCATAGTCCAACTGGGCGCATACCCAGAAACCATGGTACTATATTTTGGTATTAAGAATTTCGACTTAGAATGTTGTGACCAACATCGCCACGTGTAGTTTTTTCTTTATTTATGAAACACCCTGTATACTTGTCTTACTTAAATACAGATTGTACAAACTATCTATTATGTATAGTCGACCCAAAAATCTAAGAATATTACGACTTTGACTTTTAAGTATTTTATGGGGGTTTTATTTGGTGTTGCCATAAAATCAGCGCTTATACTGGCTTGTATAAAGACCCAAAGCCAGTATAAGCGCTGATTTTATGGCAACACCAAATAAAACCCCCATAAAATACTTAAAAATCAAAGTCGTAATATTCTTAGATTTTTGGGTCGACTATACAGTCGTTTTCAAAATTGTGTTGTACACAGATAATTGGCTGTTGTAAGTCGGGTTTAAAAATGTGTTGTACAGAAATAGGTAGTTGGTTGTATATTTTGTCAATAGTAGATACATTTCAGAACTGTCATAGTGACAACTAACAGCGACATAATAGATATTTATGCATTAAGGGAGATATGGATGTTTTTTCCTGAGGTTGACAGGATTACAAACCGAGGGTAAAAAACATCCATATCTCGCGTGGTGCATACAATATTTTATTTTTTAGAAACATATTGGTAAAAATTTTAGGTATTGTATCGTTCCACAATGTTTATTTCCGAGGTTGCTATGAGTTGTTTGACAGTATATAAAAGTCATAATAAAAATGTGACAGGGGTTCAGTAATTGTGGTGCAGATTCCGGACACTAAAACATTGGCAAAGAGATCCTTCACTATAGTTGAAGAGGAGAGACTGAATGCGTTGTCGCTTATCAGAGAATACATGTGTTTGCGTCCTGCAGGAGTCTCAAGGTTTTTTTTATCGTACAGAAACAGAAAATGTACAGTGCAACCTGTTGGGAGAAACACATTTGGCAGCATTCCGTCAAAAATTGCTGTCTACTTGGGTTTGCCGAATCCGAAATCTTTCACAGGTCACTGTTTAAGACGAACATCTGCAACTTTGGCAGTAGATGGAGGAGTAAGTATGACCAATCTGAAGCGTCTGGGTGGATGGAAAAGCTCTACAGTAGCGGAAGGCTACTTGGCAGACAGCATGCCATCCAAGAATAAAATTTCACGCGTGATTGCTGGACTGGAAGAGACTGAAAAAGTAAGATCGTCGGCATCTGCTAGTGGCAGTGGAGGCCATGAGCTGACGCAAAATTGCTCATCTTCAAGTACCGTCTTGAATGGAAAATTTGTCAATTGTACGATCTATTTGTCAAGTGGTCATAAGGTTGAAGGAGAAAAAAATGTGATTGAGAGTGAAAAAAATTGACATCTCCCTAGGGAGATATGAGTTGCTTTTCATAGATTGTATCCATGATGAAAATAAATAATATCATGTTTCTAAAAAATAAAATATTATTATTGTACTCTTTATATGAAAATATAAATCTCTAGATCTTTAGTGTATTATTTATTCTGCCATTAAAAGTTTATCGCTGGTTGTCTTTTTACTCAATTGAGGATGTTTCATTCTATTAAACTGTATTATTAATTAAATAGACTTAGATCTAACCTTTTAAAATATTTGTATGTACAACACTTTTTTGAACTTTGTGAAATTATGTCACATTCACACAGAAATGCTGTACTACACTTTAATGAACACGACTGTACATATCACATTTGTGATAAAGTCAATTAATGTGTAAATATCTAAGACAACAAAAATTCATTAATTTTCATCATTTCTATTTTTCTGAAGATGCTAGTAGATCATATTTGCTCCATCATATATCCTTGCATAATTTTGAGGGTCTTGTGATGATTACATGTCATGTAAATAAATAATATTTACGTCATAAATGAAGATTTATGGTCATTGCACATGCACAGCCGGAAGCTCCCAGGCGCCGTTTATTATTACATTACAATCACAGAGCGGATCCATCGAAATCCCCTTCAATTTTTATGCGTCAGCGGTTTTACAAGCCGCATGGAGCCAAACACTTGTTTTAATTGGAAAAGTTTGATCAGTGCCATACAAATTCCAAACTTTGCTCTTGCTGTCCCCCAATACGATATTAACTCCCCAGTAATATCAGCCCCATCCCATTATCGCACAAACTTTGACTTACACACAGACACTCAGTCACTAGCAGAACTTATAAACATAACAATGAGGCAAAGGGTTAATGTTGATTTCCTGCAGTTTCGGTGATTGTGATCATCGATATTTAAACCATTACTTTTTGGTTGCAATTCTTCACTATGCATGGGGCAATTCAAGTCCAGACACTAAGCACGAATGTATCATAAACTCTAGTTTTCATTATTCATGAGGATGTATAATCTAAAATCTAATGCTAGAAACTAAACTCGTACAATCATCTGAATATTGTTGAGAATAATTTTGTGATTCACAGATCGCCTTCTTGTTTATATTTTTGGCGGCCATTAGACCCATTTGTACACTCTCGAATTAAATTTAACAGTCTTATTTCCAAGGTAAATACGGTGTCAATACAAGTAGGTATACATGGCAATAAGTTTGTAAAATGGATAAATATAAATTCTCTGAATCAAATTATTTCAATAATATGGTAAGCAATTGGTAATTTTAATTATAAACTATATAGTGTCACTTAGAATCAGGTCTATATTCAAGTAAAGCTTTAAAATCGTAAAGGAAAATCGTAAAGGCGGAAAGACCCTATGGGGTCGATAGCCTAATAAAGATTGTTTATATATATATATATATATATATATATATATATATATATATATATATTTGCAAAGACTATCCATGAAGATAAAAAAATGGCAAAAATCGAAGATTTAATGAAATTTCATAGAAAAACGTAAATAATAAAAAAACTAACTATATGTACAGTGACACGTAGTATTTATTTTGATAATTTATGGTACAGAAACTATAACTTGAATGTGATTATTAACAGCATTTAAGTTGAAAAACACTTTTACTCCCGAAAACCGCGCTTTTAAATCAAACATTCTGACGAGATAAAACTGCCAATTCTTCAACTCCTTAAATAGTATAGTGGCCCGCTATTTTTTTTTTAGCAGTGTATCTAAATTTTGAGAAGGTTTAATTATTGTTTAACAAAACTCAACAACCCAGAGAAATTATAACTCAACTTGGAAACCGCAGATAGGTGACATCCCTCACCGAAACGAGTTTTTTATAATTCAATGTTGTATATTTCTTGAATTTGTATACCAATCTAAATCAAATGTCCGGAATAACCTAAAATACTCGTTACATCTGTTACTACGCGCGTTTCATGTCTTTGTAGATCATATATCATATCTTTATCTCTTATATCGTCATTGTTTTTTATGCTGGCGGAAATTATAAAATGGGGTGGCTTCCGGTGTTTGGTACCCGAAGACACAAACTGCATTGTTTGATCTACGGATCGATATCATTCCTGTGGTCCGTACGGCAACGATGCGGGAAATCTCCAGGCGAGCGTGCACAATGCGCCCCAATTTCCGGGCGTGCTATAAAGTATAAATAGTGGATTGAATCATTGCACTAATTTCGAGCGCGCACGCACCGTGCACTGCATAATTGCCTCATCGAATATTGTACCACCGTCGGTGGGCGACCGGGTATACTTGGGTACGTCAGGGTATGGAACGGGATTGACCTTGTATTAGGTATTCCACGCAATGCACACCGTCGGACGTGAGTTCGATTAGCGATAGCGTTTTATACGCCCGGTGGTATCGACCGGGGTTTATTGGGTCGTATATGGTGCAGTGGAATTTAGCTTGTTATCTAATCGGTAAATTAATTCAACTGTAGTTGGTGTACTGTAAATTCTATATATCGTGAGTTATAGGTGACTGTCGACTGATTTAATATGCAATTATAACTCCTATACAAATGTCGTGCTTAAACATCAAGTGTAAGCTAGTTGGTTATGTTTTTTTTTATATATATATAACTATGCCTTATAACAAACTTAAAGCAAAAATGATCTATTATTTTAATTATCCCGCAAATAAGACACAACCAGATATTTAACTAGAAAGCATGGGGCATATCTTGTGTCTGAACCCCATAGTTGTAGAGATATTCAATATTTTTCACAAATGTAACTATTTAATTACATTTCTATGCACTGAAATAGGCCATGGTGAGACAAAACAACTGTCAAAATGTAAGTAAGAATCAATGTGAGACGGGAAACGCGCTAGGAAAGCCCGACGCACTGTTGCAGGACCCTGTATAAGGAAATGTAAAGTCATTTTAAGTCAGTATACTAATGATTATGGTCATGTTGTGACCGAAATGTACATTTAGTCACCAATAAATATAGTGAAGAAGAGCTACCACAATAATTATTTTCCCTAGCGATATTGCTTATCAACCAATAGTAGTAAGTTCAATTTTGAAAATATTGTAGTGACAAATATTGTTCATATAAAGTTTTAACAAGCAAGTAAATGAAAGTAAGAACATTTTTCAAATATCTATCATATTTTCAAAAATATTATAAGACATCCACTTCCTAGTGTTTTTTTAAACCCGGTTTTTTATTCAAAACCTTTATAGAACCATTCAATTTTGATCTGAAAAGCTTATTTCCAAATTTTACTAAATTATCTTGAGCCGTTTTTGACTTTTCACATACCCGCACACACACATGTTTTCGGAAATATGGACGTAATAGCCTGGGATCCAAGATCTCAACACTATCAGATCAGATTCAAACTTCATTTAAAAACTGGAATTCGAAATTTACTTTCCCATACACAGGGTGTTTCTGAAAAAGATACCCACTTTCCCTACTAAGCTCACTAGAGGGCGCAAAACATCTTCATTTCAGAGAAAGTACAATCTAATTGACAACACTGTATGTTGACTGACAGTTACATGTATCCAAGTGAAATGTCAACTTGAATACTCGGACACGAGTGAATATAGTCTGATTTAATAAGTGGAAGACGATTGCAATAAACGTTAACGACACTAATAGTGTTGAGGTAGAATAGAATAGATGAAGACGGATTATTATACTCTTTTAGCTAGCTTTCTAGCTAGGTAAGTAAGAATAACACAGATATTTTAATATCATTAAATGTATATCACATTCTCATTTTTTCAATTTAAATAATTCCTAGAGTAAGTGCCATCTATAGGTAGTCAGTGGAAAATTGGGCAGTTTTTTTTAAACACCCTGTATACAAGATGCAAAGAGGTATGGTGCAATAAACTGACAAATATAATGCAGCTGGATTTAAAGGTTATATCTTCAAAATTTGGTTCCAGTTTTAATTTTGGATTCTGCTTGAGGCAAACAGGTTGATGTAATTTGCTGCTGATATCAATTTAGTTAAGCCAATGCTATGTATATGTTTTTTTTAACAATATGTTGGCGGAGTGAATCAACTCCGGACGCACTGGACTGATAAGACCCACAAGGTCAAAACTGGTCTCTATATAGTTGTACGTAGAGTTTTAATTTTGGATTCTGCTTGAGGCAAAAAGGTTGATGTAATTGGCTGCTGATATCAATTTAGTTAAGCCAATGCTAGTATATGTTTTTTTTTTGCAATATGTTAGCGGAGTGAATCAACTCTGGACGCACTGGACTGATAAGACCCACCAGGTCAAAACTGGTCTCTAAATAGTTGTACGTAGAGATGATATAAAAATGTACAAATACTTAAAATTAATAATTAAATTATATTAACTTCAACTTAATATATTTATAAAGAATATGCAAAAATGGTAGGAGGGCAAATTTAAAATTTACATACTTAATTTTACTTACTGCCTGTATGGCATTTGCCTTTTTATATCGAATTTTACTGACTAGAATTACTTCTACAAAATATCATCGAAGTAACTGCTGCACAGACTATTATTCACTTAGTAAATGTATCAAATCTTAGTATCAAATGATATAATTAACCTACTACGATTGAACAATTGAATAATAGTGGTTTCTTTATACAGGGTGTTAAAGAAGAGTTTAAAATATTTAAGGGGTAGTAGTATGAACCACAATAAAAAGAAGTCTTGATAAACATGGGTCCTCATAGTAACGGTTTCTGAGATATGGAAGATTATTCTTTTGCTAAAACTTGCACTTTCTTATCATAGTTTACTGATGTTTTGTGAAACAAACATTCAGTTTTTGACAGTTGTTGTTAGTGCATAAATTTGCATTGCTATAGCTGTTTACTCTACTGCAGAATTAGCCGACATGCATACAGTACGCTTTTATATGAAATTTGTGGTGCTAAATAAAACAACAACAATGAAATTCAAAAGTTAGTTACGATATGTTATTAATATTTTAAATACATTTTACAAATTATTTCTGTCAAAATAATGACAAATGTCAAACATTATTTACTATGAAATGATTTGAAAATGCTTTTCGTAACTAAATACATCTTCGTTTTGGTATCCAATGATACATCACATCTGGAGCATCTCTAACAATCAGAATAATATGATTAATACTAGCAGCAAATAGGTACAAGCACTGTAAATGTTTATTTTTCATTACTCTTCTCTATTTCTAATTACTATCCTAATCTCTCCTCAAACCCTGAATCCTCAATAAATAGAATAATTATTCGATATAGATTACCCCATAGTTAAATATTTAAAACTGTAACGATTAGTTTTCAAATGCTTTGGGAGTTTTATTTACATCATTTCTTTCTTGCTGACAAGGCTCAGCAAATTTTCTCATAGCATTCCTTTATTTCCCTTCTCATGGAAACCAGAGTAAACAAAGGAAGCGCCGCCCCCGAAGGGCGGCTGCGTGGAGAGGTTTTTATTGCCACGACACGTGCCCCCGCGGCGGCCGACAAAGTAGGTCACGTTTTAGCCCACGAGTTCGGGTTTGTTACCCCTTGACCTCTTCATGACTCCGCCGCGCGAAGTGATGGATTGAGGCTGGAAACAAAGCGGCGAGTGCAACAACAGTTTAATCAAATTTAGTTGGGAAATGGCTATTGCGACTTTATGCCAGTTTGAGGACTCTACAATACTCTGCGGAGTATAATGGAATCTGTATTGTCAATAGTGTTGCTTCATTAGCGAGTGCCTCGAGATTATCATTTATGGGGACGAAAATAAAAGTTGCTTCTTATATTCGCAGTAGAAACGTGAATATTTCAAATATTTCCTCAATTATTCTTGGATTTCATTTACCTACCAACAAAGTTATGTAAAAACGTGCAAATTTTGTAAATTTCGATTGGCATAATTGAGAAGAATTGTACGAACTTTGATATTTTTTGTGATAGTTCAAGTTTTTAATCTTCTTTGGTCCTATTACTCCGCCAGGGAGTGTAGGGCATCTGTCGATGTTTCTGTGACTGATGTACCAATAAAATTTCGTCACCATTTTACTGTCTTCCGCCTGCAACTACTCCTCTTCTTCTTCGCAGAGTTGATCCACCATTTCTTTTCACCTGCCTTTATTTTGTGTAATGGGCTTTGACTTGTTCCATGTTACATTTCGGCATTCAAGCTCTTTCCTTACGGTTCTTCTCCATGTCGTCTGTGGTCGACCTCGTTTCATTCCCCCCCTCATATTAAAATCTAGTGACTGTCTGGTTAGATTTCCCAATGGTTTCCTTAGTGTATGGCCAAACCATCTCCATTTTTTCTTTTTAATAGTGGTCTTTATTGGAATTTGGTTTGTCTGTTCCCACAAGTCTATGTTTGATATTTTGTTTGGCCAGTATATTCTTAGGATTCTTCTCAGGGCTTTGTTTACAAATGTTTGTAATTCTCTTTCTTGTGATTTATTTATGGCCCAAGTCTCCGACCCGTATAATAGCATGCTCACTACATTCGTGTTGAAAATTCTAATTTTAGTAGGTTTTTGATATTTCATTTGAGCGCTATATTTTCCGTAGTATGTTGAATGCGTTTTGAGCTTTTCCTATTCTGGTATTTACATGTTCCTGGCAATTTCCCTTTGCCTCTATTACGCTGCCCAGGTATGTGAAGTTGCTAACGTTTTCTATGCTGGCTCTTTCTATATTAATGATTGATTCATCTCAGGGGTTTGCGCTCATTGTTTTTGTCTTTGCAGTATTTATTTCCAAACCGATTTTTTTGGCTGTGTGATTCAATAGATTCAGTTTTTCTTGTAGATTAGTTCTATTTTCTGTGATTAGGGCTATGTCGTCGGCATACTCAAGATCTTCGAGTTTCTGACCGAATCTCCACTGCAACCCTTTTTTATTGTCAGTAATTTTCTTTTAAGTCCAATCGATCATTATGAGGAACAACAAGGGTGACAGGATGCAGCCATGTCTAACACATGTCTCAACTTTAAATTTTTCTGAGAGAATCTAGGAGTGTTCTATTCTAGCGTAATAATTTTCGTGTAATAGCTTGATTAGCCGAATATATTTTGCGGGCAGTCCATATTTTCCTGGATGACCTACATATTTTCTCCATCTACCGTACCAAAGGCCATTTTAAAATCTATGAAGCTTATATGTATTTCTTTATTTCATTCATTTACTTCATCTAGTATTATTATTAAGGTATCTATGTGGACTGTGCAAGATTTTCTGACTCTGAATCCTGCTTGGTTAGTTCTGAGCAGTCTATCTACCTCATCTTTTATTCTAACCAGTATTATTTTGAGAAAAATGTTGCTCGTGGTGTTCAGTATCGTAATGGCTCTACAATTATCACATATTTTCCTGTCGCCCTGTTTTGGTATTTTTATTATAAGGCCTTCCACCCAATCTACTGGATTTTTTTCTTCCGTCCATATTTTGTTTAACAATAGGTGCAGTACTTCGGCGGTAGCTTCTGCTCCTGCCTTTATCAATTCTCCTGAGATGTTATCTAATCCTCCGCCTTATCGTTTTTGAGCTGTCTAATGGCCACTTCAATTTCTTCTCTCGAGATTTCATCTGTTTTTATCTTTAGTTCCGGTACCAAGTTCTCTGTTGACCCCACTAGCTCTTCTTCATCTAACACCTACTTCTCCTTCTTTGAATAGATTTCCGTGAAATACTCTAGCCATCTATTTATAATCTGTTTCTCAGTTTTTAGTATATTACTTTGCTTATCTTTTATTTGCGTGGTAGTGATACCTTTGCTCCCTGCCATCTTTCGCGTTATATTATATAGTGTCTTCATGTCATTCACTCCTGATGCCTTTTCAGCTTCTAGTCATAGTTTTCCTCGTTCTTTTCTTTTATCACATCTTGCACTCTTCTTTATTTGTTTATCCTTGTTAACATACTGACTCTGCAGATTAACTCTTCTCTCTGGGCATTGTTCGCTGAGTATTTTGTGTTTGATTAAATTTCTTTCTTCGATGAGATTCCATATATGTTTAGTCATCCATGTTTTCCTGTTGTTTTTTCTGATGCCTATTGTCTCTTCCGCGGTTGCTTTTATTGCTTCCTTATAGCATTATATTATATTATATTATATGGGATATTTCCATTTTCACTGCTGTTTCCTAGTTTTGCTTTCACTGTTGATTCGAACTTCTTTCGCGTTTCTTCATCCTTGAGGTCTTGTATGTTGTACTTTCGCCTTTTAGGTTTGTTGGGTTCATTTCTTGCCTTTATTTTAACTTTTAGTTTTACCCTCACTAGAGCGTGTTCTGATCCAACATCTGCCCCATGCATTGCACGTACATCTTGTAAAAAGCTTCTATATCTTTTGTCGATGGAAATGTGATCAATCTGATTCTTTACACGCCCACCAGGGCTTGTCCATGTTATTTTGTGACTTTTTTGTGGGAAAATACTGCCTCCAATAACTAGGTTGTTTGTTGCACAGAAATCCACGAATAGTTTGCCATTTTCGTTTATTTGGCCCACCCCTTCCCTGCCCATTACATCCTCTCTTCCAGTGTTATTGTTACCAATTTTGGCGTTCATGTTGCCCATTAGAATTATACTGTCCTTTTTGTGCTTATTTCTAATCTGATCTATGTTTTTTGTAGTTGCTCGTAAAATGTATATAAAATGTATAAATATATGTTTATAATTGTGATGTTAAATATTCTTCCTCTGAATCTGGCCGTAAAGATTCTATCAGATACACCTTCCCATTCCATTAATGATCTCTTTGCTTCTTTGCTCATTAACAATGCGACGCCATATTCACGTTTCGCTCCCTCTTCCATTTTACCTGAGTATATGATCCATTTGTCTCTTTCTTGACCGATTTCACCATTTCCCAGCCATCTTGTTTCGCTTAGTCCCAAAATATCAAGCTTATACTTCTCCATATCCCTTATTATTTCATTTGTTTTGCTTGGTTCGTACATAGTTCTCACATTCCAGCAACCGACGTATTTAATAGTTCTTGTATTTATTAATGTATCAAATAAAGTTACGCACTTTTTAAATTTTCAAAAATGTTTTTTATTGTTCACGACAATTGTTTCGCCACACTGTGGCTTCTTCAGGTGAAGAAATGATACATAAACTGTGTACAATTTGCTTAAGTAGTGTATTGATGGGGGTGGGGGTAGCTATTAACAAGTTTTAAAAATATTGAGGAGCGGTGAATGATTGACGTCCGTTTGGTCGTTAAGTAGGAGGCCGCTTAATTTCCTTTTGTTGATTTCCAGGCTTTCCAGGTGGTTAAGTTTCCTTCCTTTTTCTTCTTGATGGAGTATTTGGAATTTGGGGTCGAACGAATGTCCTTCCTCTCATAGGTGGTTCGCGTACGTGGAAGAATTTTTATTATTAGTGAAACATTTTTGATGTTCCTCGATCCTTTCTGAGAAGGCACGACCTGTTTGCCCTACGTAAATCATTGGGCAGTCCCCACACGTCAACATGTAAACCCCGCTGCGGTCAGTTTTGATAATTGGACTTTTGTTATTTTTTATTATCCTACCTAGGTTGTTGTTTGTTTTAAACGAGACTTTCACATTTTTCTTTTTCAGGATGTTTGCAATTTTTAAGGATGAGGATCCTGAATACGTGATGGAGGCATACTTCATATGATTATTATCTTTTCCTCGTGGGTATATTAAGTTTGTAGTTCGTTGTTTAATTTTAGCTTTTAATATGGTATCAATGAGGTTTTCGTGAAATCCATTTTTTCCGGCAATTTGTTTAATTATGTTCAGTTCTTGTGTATAATTCTTTAATTCTTTTAATATTAATCTAATTTATCTTCTATTCGCTTTGATCTATTCTCCATTGTATCCAGTTTAGTGTTAATTTTCTCTAGGAGTTTCTCCATATTTGCACCCACTTGTATACTACTTTGTGCAATTTCTACTTTGGTTTGGTGATGTTTTATTTTATTTGGCAACGTCGCATTTTTCGTTCCTTGGCAAATTCATTCCTCAAAGTTTTTAATAATACATTTTAACTTAGATATTGGAATTAAGTATTACATAAATATTAATATTAATCCGACTGCACTAAATATGAGTAAATTATTGCAATTTAAAAATTGATTATAAAATTATATTTTATTTCATTTTCTATTTTTTCATGTAATGCAGACCTATTACTAGTGTTAATTACGAATAACTCTCATCGCTAGCGAATTATCTATCACACCTGAGAAGTTTTGCCACTACTTTATATGAAATATATGTGAACGGTTATGATTTGTTTCTAGATTAAATAAAAAGTTGCTGCATGATATACGGCGGCAACTTGAATAAACAAATTATTATTATTATTGAATTTTAGTTAAGTCGAACTACAAATCATATAGTCGCTAGTTAATTCTTAGAGATAGAAATCCACGTGATTGATATTTTGTAGCTTGTAGGGTAGCTGATTTGGTGTTCAGAAATATCACCATTGTATTAGTGTTATAAACTTTTTAAATTATGGTCGGATTCGAATCGCAAAGTTGCATACACCCGTTACTTATGTAAACAAAGTCTTAATTTCTGAAAACTTGCTAATAATTGCAGATTTCCATTGCCGTAACTGCCACGTTATGGCACAAAACGCTGTTACCTGCAATCGATTGTCTAACGATCCCATCGACAATTACTCTGGTGCACTCACGGCTAATTACCGTAATTGCGGCTGCTTCCACTACTTCTAGTGCTTCCCGTGTTCAATTAGTCCTTCGCTCGTGTTCCGCAGCATCGCTTCCGGTCGACACGTGCGTTGATTGATTATTAATATTCCAGGAACGCGCTTTACCACTTTCCACGATAACAACGTACAGGCATGCCAGAGAGGGGTGCGAAACCGGGAGTATAATCAAATAGTCTTAATAACTATATAATTTCCTGCTTCCACCTAAATTATTCCATAGGGAACATTCAAGTTAATTCTCAGTTTCATTAGAAGCTATAAACTTGAAAACGGGAATTAAAACCAGCACAGCAAAGAAGCTTTAAAGTATGTGTTACTGCCAGATATCAATACTATATCACTAGTATATACTTACAATTTACTAATTTACATACGATTACATTTCGCATGAAGTAGAATGGTGTAGATCGGATTTGCGTATAAGTAAAGTAAGCAGTTGCTTAGGGGCCTCCACCCATCGGGGGCATGGGAAAAAAATATAGTACTTATTTTCAACCTTGTAAGTAATGTTTTTCTTTGTCGCTTATGTATTTATATTTATTATGTATAAAGACATACTAATAAGTAAGTGTATCTTTTAGTTTTTTTTTAATTAAATTATCAGGGGGCCTCGTAATACCTAAATCCGGCTCTGCTTAAAATCATTCAATATTTAACATTTCTCGCCAAAATTTGTGAATTTCAGGTAAAATCATCAAATTTCTTTTGCATTCCGAAGAGTTATGTTAATATTTTGGATCAAATTTGATAAGTGCAGGTAAATTTTATTAACTCAGATTCAATTTTATAAATAGCATTCTAATCGTTGACTGTGACAGAGGTTAATGAAATTTAAGTCTTTCTGTTAAAAATAAAGATGGAATTTGCCACCTGCCAACAAATTTGTGTGTTTTCCATGTGTAATGTAATTTGACTTGTGTAAGACATACTAGTGACAGAAACATCAATAACTTTTTATTATTACTATTATTTCATATGTTTATTATCATTTAGGAATAACAGTCAAAAATTAAAAACCAATTTGCAAATTACGTGCAAAATCTATAAATTGTCTTGGAATCTAATAACTTTTCATAAATGTCAGTTCTGATTCGACAATTTTCGACCAAATGTTATCATTTTTTTATAATACACAATTAATTAATAATATTTATCAGTATTTGTTAATATTTAAAAATTACACCTTAAAACTAGTGTCGTTAGAATTGGAAATAAACTTTTAATATTTGATCACTAACGTGGAATGTTAGTGTTTTAGAAACAACCACAGCCCAAATTTAGCAAATAGTGAATACCAACGAAAAACTTAAAAAAATCGATATCTGCAAAATTAAAAAATTAAAATATACTAATATAAAATATACTATAAAATATACTAAAAAAATACATTACTTTTCCCTAGTTCTGTTGTAATTTTAGATAAAATGTCATATCTACGATTATAATTCATTCAAGTTTGAAAATTATCAAAATTTAACATTTATAGCCCAAATTTGTAAATTTCAGGTAAAATCCTAAAATTTCCTTTGACAAGTTGTTTTAATATTTAGGATAAAATTTGATAACTGCAGTCAGAATTTGATAATTCAGATTAAATTTTATAATTATTATTGTCACGATTGGACTGTGACAAAGGACAATGGAATTTGAGAGTTTCCATTAAAATTACAGATAAAATTTTCCAACTGCCAACCAAATTTCACACATTTATTAAAATTTAGGAATAGCAGTAAATAATTTAAGAGAGATTTTCAAAGTACAATTAAAATCTATAAATTGTCTTGGAATATAAGAAGTGTTCACAAAATTTCAGTTAACTTTCGTCCAAATTTGAGTTTTTTTTTTACAATACATTATGAATTTTAAGGATATTTTCCATGTATTGTTAAAATTTGAAAATAACAGTGGAAAACTCGTAAATTCCTTAAAATTGGAAAATTAGTATTCAAATTTATTCATCAAAATGATATTTGAGTGTTTTCGACACAAACACCGTCCAAATTTAGTAAATTCACATACAGTTTATCAAATTCAGACCAAATATGGTAAACTCAGATCAAATTTCAGTTTGAAGTCTGACGCTTCATTCTCGCTATTATTGTTGAAATTTTGAGATTATTGAAATTTTAGATGAAATATGATATATGTCCTTAAAATAATTCAAAATTTAACATTTGTTGCCCAAATATCAGGTTTCAATAATTTAAAAAATCAAATTTTATTTGCATTCTGACAAGTTGTGTTAACTTTTAGAACCAAAATCTATAACTGTAGTCAGAATTTGATAATTCAGAGGTAATTTCATAATTATCATTGTTACCATTGGACTTTAACAAAGACAATGGAATTTGAGAGTTTCTGTTAAAATTTCAGGTGGAATTTACCACCTGACAACAAAATTTCACACATTTATTAAAACTTAGGAATAGCAGTTAAACATTTAAAAGAGATTTGCAAATTACAGCTGAAATCTATAAATAATCTTGGAATCTGACAAGTTTTCATAAAATTTCAGCTAACTTTCTAAGCTAATTTCGATTTTTGTGTACAATACATATATGAATTTTAATAATATTTTTCATATATTGTTAAAATTTGAAAATCGCAGTTGAAAACTCGTAAATTATTTAACATTTTTAAATTACTTTTCAAATTTGTTCATTAATACAAAATTTGAGTGTTTGGGAATCAAATCCGTCGTAATTTTGCAAATTCACATCAAGTTTATCACATTCAGGTCAAATGTGGTAAATTTAGATCAAATTTGAGTTTTTAGATTGGCGTTTGCTTCTAATTGGTTTAGTTGAAATGTTAGTTGAAATTTAAAAAAAAACGTAAAAAACCCACACGTTAAAGAAACGTCAACAAGACTAGTTGACGCCATATGCTCCACTGGGAGCGAAGAGGATTAAAGTAAAGTAAGTAAGTTAGTTGAAATATGATGTCTGAAATAATTCAAAATTTGTCGCCCAAATTTGTAAATTTCAGGTACAATCATCAAATTTCCTTTGCATTCTCACAAGTTATGTTCACTTTTAAGACGAAATTTGATAACTTCAGTCAGAATATGATTATTCTGATTAAATTTTATAAATGTCCTTTGTCACAGCCCAATGAAATTCGAGAGTTTTTGTTATAAAATTACATAATTATTACCAATTATCAACCAAATGGCATACATTTATTAAAATTTAGGAATAGCAGTTAAATATTTAAAAGAGATTTGCAAATTACAGTTAAAACCTATAAATTGCCTTAGAATCTGACAAATTTTCATAATATTTCAGTTAACTTTTGGCTGAATTTTAGTTTGTTTCTTACAATACGTATATGAATTTTAAGGATGTTTTAAATATTTTATCGTTAAAATTTGAAAATCTTAAATTATTTAAAATTCGAAAATTTCTTTTAAAATTTCATCGTTATTATGAAATTTTGGTGTTTTCGAAACAAACTTGGCAAACTCGCAAATTCAGATTAAATATGGTAAACTAAGATCAAATTTGAGTTTGCAGACTGGCGTTTGCGTCTCATTAGTTCTGTTGAAATTTTAATTTAAATGTGAGATCATTCCCTAAAATAATTAAAAATTCAATATTTGTCGCCCTAATTTGTGAATTCCAAGTAAAATCGTCAAATTTTCTTTGTATTCTCACAAGTTGTCTTTACATTTCAGACAATTCAGATAAATTTTTATAATTATCATTGTTACCATTCGTTTCGAATTCGAATTTTCGAATTCGAATTCGATATCGATTCTATAAGTGCGAATGTTCAATTAAATTTTGCTGATTGGCGTTTGATTCTAACTAGTTCTGTTGAAATTTTAGGTGAAATATGATATCTGCCCCAAAAATCAGCACTGAATTTATGTATAAGCAAAATAATTGAATGTTTTAAAATCAGAAATATAATATCTGGTAGTACCTTTAACCGTAATCCGATCATTTTAAAACGAAGTAACAGAAGTAAACGTAATCTGTTAATGTTAACTACATACCAATAGTACAGAGTACGAAACTCGAAAATTACGAAAATTTTCGAGGGATTTAGCCCAAGAGATGGATATCGTTCGATGGGCGTAATCATTCGTTGATGCAGTATTGCATACAAGATTTTATTAATTTTCACTTTTTCTTTTCTTAGTCTGGAAAATACACTCCAGGGCGTAATGAATCCATTACGCCCTCTTATTACGCCCGGGTGTTATGTCAATTTGACAGTGCTTAGGTAGTTTATTCCATTGATGAGCGTTTTGAAATTGTGAGCCTTTATTTTAATATCAACGAATGCTCCAGAGCTGCAGCTCTGGTTTTAAATCAAAATAATCCCCATAAAAATATCAAAACGCTCTTCAATGGAATAAATATCTTAGTACTGTGAAATGGACAGTTTCGTACGTTGTACTTATGTTGCTGGATCCATTTTTGTTGCTTGAATGTAAAGTTTATTTTGTATTTTGCTCCCCTTAAAAACCACAATTTCTTGGAAACTAATCGATAGATTTTGAGCAAATGAGCTAGCAGTAACGTCTACACTAATAAAGAAAGGTGTTACCTGCCCTGCCATAAGGGGGTTAAACAGTTGGAGATCATTTGGTTGTCAAAAGTGGTCCTCCTATAATTAAAACTTGACATATTTCAGCCATTTTCTGAAAAAAAAGTATATTCGTAGATATTTAGGTTTTTCCTTTCTTCAGAGATACCCTGTATATAGTTTCAATTTGATTTCAACGTGAATAGTGCAAGTGATATAGGATTTTTTTTTTGTCATGATGTGTGAGGAGGAATCGTGTAACAGATCTAGGAAGAATTGTTTGTTTGTTGCTTGAAACTTAATCAAATCACAGAATAATCGCATAAAAGATAATAATAGTTATATAAAAAATACATTTGAAAGTGCATTACTTAATATTCACCTTTGTCTACCTATTTGTCAAAATATAACGGTACCCAATAGCACCACAGGTGGAACATTGTAATTATTATTATTTAGCTTGTTAATGAAGGAGTATTAAACATCCCAAGCAGTATAGGAATGTGGTAGACAGGATATCACTTTCATTACTATGAAAAGCGAAAAACCCATAAAGTATCTACGTTCTCATGCGATTCTAATGATAATGCGATATAATTTTATTATTATTGATACAAATTTGACCTAATCGATGGCCTTCCGGAATTTGAAGTTATTAAGGAAATTGGCAAGCGTGGGATCTAGGACGAATTGTAAAAAAACTACTTATTGAGGCGTTAAATGAGGCACTCGAGGCGCACAAAGAGAAGTCCATCAACAACGGCTTCCGCACCTATTTGCAGAACACTTTTTGCGTAATTAAACACGCGACTGTTTGGTTAGAAATGGTCTGCACTCTGCAATTCTGCATGGTGGACCGTGGAGCAGTTTGATTTTCCGGAATTTACACTCTCTACAGCGGGAATCTCAATTAAATTTATTCTGGCAAGTGATTAATAATAATAAGCCGACGGCGACCTAGAAGTTACCGTTTCCCGCCCATGGTCTTAGGTACGAACTTCGTGGGTCCCAGAATTATTGAGCGATTAAAATATGCACTAAGTATAACATCAAAGCGCTCTTTCTTTAAAGGGGAACTGAAGCAGGCGGTCCCGTTACTGTTAAATGTGTGTCTGTGTGTGTACGTCAAAGAAGCCGATTTAAGAATAAAGCAAAATCTATAAACGCAAAATTTCCAAGTGAGGTGGATCGCTACTTGGTGACGGTAATTGGTTATAGCAGTGAACATGGGACGTGGTTAATATAAAAATTATAAAAATAATACTAAAATTTCTTTCTGCACATTGAGTATCAAAAAATGTATTTTGGTAGGTTTTCTACGAAATATGAAATAATTAGTTTTTGTTATTAAATATAGAAATTTTCCCGATATAGATATTAATATACACGGTGTACACAAAGTACACCGTGTACTTTGTAATGAATAAATTCATTATTAGGGAAATTATAAATATTTTAGAAAAAATCATCAATACTTGTTTTCAAAAATACATTTTTTTTTGTTATAAATCTAAATGATTTGTTTTTGAGTTAAGACATCATCGATTTTTTATTTTTAAATGGCAACCTTAATATTTTACAATTTTATTTGATAGACCCTTTCTTCTGGATATAACGGTATACATTTTTTTAAATATTTATTCAATGAGAAAAGTTTTGCTCAAATAACAATTTGAAAGTTTTACATAAACAATACAGGTATTTGTTTTGAAAAATCACAGAAATAATTACAACAAATGTTCGAACTGGAATCCTCTTACAGCTTTCCCAAACGGAAAATGATATTTTTTTTAACTTTGTTTATGGTTTCTGGCAAAATTATTTCAGTTTCTATTCGAATTCTAGCTTTCAGGCCTTCTATATTGTTAGGTTTGAATTAAAAAACAACCCTTTGTAAGTGACCACAAAGAAATAAAATCAAGTGGAGTAAGGTTCCACACCAGGCTAGAACTGTGTGACAAAAATGGTGGGGGATTGTTATAATGATGTTATTTTTTATGTAATGATGTTAAGTGTCAAAATTATATATTATACTTAAAAGTACAAGTTTAAAAAAATCCCCTCTTGTAAACTGAATCCGGGGACATACTGTATATAGACAAGAGTGTAATTTTTTTTTTCGAATTTTGTAGATTACGGGGCTGGAAAGTGTGCGATTATTTGAAATAATAAGCCTCCTAAATTTTGGCACCGATTGGTTGAGATTAACACGTTCCTCAAAGCGAAAAACTATCAAAAAGCAGCCAAAACCAATAAAAATTGCTAAAAATACTGAAAGATGCCTTCGGGTTGCTGTGGGTACAAGTACAAGTTTTTAGTATTTTCATGGCGAAATGTGTAGGCAGGGAACTCCTAACTCAATTTACAGTACGTAAAGTTGAAAAGAAATTTAGGGACACTGTTCATGTAAAATATTTATCAAAGATAGATCGTCCAGGAAGTACTTAAGGGTGCAACATATTTTATTAGCTGTGGAAGATAATCCATGCTAATTGTCGCCAAGTTTCATTAGATTATGATGTACCATTAACTTGTATTCACAAGATGTTAAATTTAGAAAAATGGCATCATTTTAAGACACAACTTGTGCAGGAATTAAATGGAGATGATGCAGATAGAAGGCTAGAGTTTTCTGAAATTTCGATGAATATATGGAATGCTGATCCGTGTTTTGTAACAAACATTTTATTTTCTGATAAAACCATGTCTACATTAAATGGTAATGTAAAACGCCAAAACTGTAAATTTGGGCAGGGGAAAATACTCTTTGGATTCGAGAACAACATACCCACTTTTCGCAGAAAGTAAAGACAGATGTCAATCTTTACTCGGCTATCGGTAGTGAGCCTTTCTACCTTTATAGTTATAATTATAGATTTTTAGAAGAGTTATGATAAGGGAATATCTACCAAAGTCCAGTTTAGTCTAAAAATTTCCTGAAGATTTTTTTACTATATAACTAGATTTAAAAAAAAACGACTAAATTAAAATTAAATAAAAATATTAAATTTAACTCTTTATTGTAAAAATAAATTTCAAAACTCCCTCTTTTCATTGAAATACAAAAGTCCACTTTTTATCTTATATTATTATTTTTTTTCATTATTTCATAAACCTTCTTCTTATGAAAATCCCAGGAATAATAATCTACGAAACATCTAGTTTCAGTAGTTCAGTACTGTTATGACAAAACATGTTATCTGCCATTTTTGTTATTTTACAAAAATCAGTTTTGTAATTATAATTATGAATGTAGATTAACATGTATCATTGCCATAGTTATTTATAAAACAAAGTTACAATACAACAAAACTCTTGATCAACTAAAAGTACACTATATTTGTAACCATTTAATGCCAAAAAGTGCATTTTGAAGAAAAAGTCATATAAAACATACTACTGATTGTTTGGGCTGGAATTGCTGGAAACAGGAACCATATTTGTTTCATGGAAATTTAAATGGACAGGCGTATCTTCAATTTCTAGAAGATCTAAACCTTAATCTAGCTAACTTCTATCCAAATATAAACAATTCTCAAATTCCTAAAGAAAATGTATGGTACGAACAAGATGGTTATCCATTACCACCCCATTACGCACTGACTATTTCGAATTCGTAGATTTCATCAGGTATGGTTTCCCGTATAACTAGGTGGGATGAAAGGCGCGAACCTATTGAGTGGCCATCAAGGTCTCCAGACTCTTGAAAACTGTTTTGTATTTATTCAATAGTTATTGATGCAAATGCCTCTCGTAGGGGATTTTTAAAATTTTCAGTATTATTTTCTACATTTGGGGGATTGTTTGATCGTATATAATGTTGTTAGATGTAATTTTAAATCTTTTTTTGCAAATAGTACATAAATAAGTATCAAAATAATATATTTTTTCTTAAATTTTGCCAACACCCTGTATAAATAAATCAAAGTGTTAATAACTGAACTAGTAGTTTCAGACCAAGCAGGAATTATAATTCCTATAAAATTTCACGTAAATTAAAAATAAAAAATAAATCCCTTTTGTAAACTCAATTCGGGGACATACTGTATACAGGGCGTCTTTCACGACGCCAATCATTAGGATCTATTAAACGGAAATACATACAGAGTTGGTCATATGGGATAAAAGTTTCTTATTATTGTCCCTTTGAATATACTAAAACGAAAGCGAGGATAGCACAGTTCCTGAAATATCGCTGAAAAACTGAAAAAGTGCACTTTCATTTTCCTCTTATAACTTTTTTACTTTTGAAGGAAATTTTACCAACCAAATTTTCATAGTCTACTTTTGATTTTCTTATGGCCGCAATATGGGGTTTTAATAGCATTCAAAAGAGCGAAAAATTCAAATTCCAACCATGTATCACACATGGGTAATCTGATATTATTTACCACCAAAAATTGATAATTTAAAAATTTGTTGCAAAAATCAAACTGCTGTGTACTGTTCTAAAAATCAAGTTGCCATGGAACAGCAAATTACCATTTTGACATTTCTTCATACAAAGAAAATAACTTTTGAGTAATTTTATTGTGTATAAAGGGCAAAAAGGTGATAGTATCTTTGATTAGTAAAAATGGCAAGATATTATCCTCAACATGAAAAAATTGTATAATCAAAACATACAAAACTTTTACAATCTCTATAATGTAATATATTACATTATATGTCCCTTGCCGAGATTGCAAATCATAAATCATATTGTATTCATTAAATAATCTGATCAAATACCATTCTTGAATTAAAATTTAGGATATTTAGTTATTGCCATTTTTACTAATCTAAGATATTATCTCCTTTTTTGCACTTTATACACAATAAAATTACTCAGAAGTTATTTTCTCTGTATGAAGAAATGTAAAATTTGTTATTCCATGGCAACTTGATTTTTAGAGCAGTCCACAGCAGTTTGTTTTTTGCACAAATTTTTAAATTATCGATTTTTGGTTGTAAATAATGTCAGATTACCCATGTGTTATACATGGTTGAAATCGGAATTTTTCGCTATTTTGAATGCCATTAAAATCCAATATTGCGGCCATAAGAAAATCAAAAGTTGACTATGAAAATTTGGGCATCTAGTTGGCGCAGAAAATGTTTGATACTGTGATCAGAAAACTGACGTCGAAAAATGTGCGAAGTTTCGTAAAATTTCCTTTAAAAGTAAAAAAGTTATAAAAGGAAAAGGGAAGTGCACTTTTTCAGTTTTACAACGATATTTCAGGAACTGTGCTAGATATCCCGGATTTCGTTTCAGTATATTGAAAGGCACAAAAATGAGAAACGTTTATTCCATTTGACCAACTCTGTATACATTTCCGTTTAATAGATCCTAATCGTCGTAAAAGTGACCACGAATAACGACCATTAAAAGTTTACGGCGTTCCTGATAAAAGAAAAATTTGACAAAAATCAGCATTGCATGGTTGAATACGATCTCCTCAAGGAAAATACACTTCTGGTCAAAATTAAGGGACCACTAGTAAAATTCAAAATCAATTTGAAACCAGATAACGACATTAATTGAACGGAAAAAATATATAGATGCAACTGTTTCCTAACCAATAATAATTGTGTTTAATAAACGCTAATTTATGACATGTGAAAAATCTATTGAAAACAACTTATAAAATGGAAAAGTTATTTTAAGTATATTGGGTGGTCCCTTAATTTTGTCCAGAAGTGTAGTTTTAACTTTCTATCACTTCCGGTTCTACCGGAAATGACTACCAACTTTGTTATTTTAAATGGAACATCCTGTACATTATTACATTTTTCGATTCTGTGGCTAATTGGCTATATCCCCATATGTCCACTTAACTTGTATAGTTTTTGAGTTAAAAAATTATTTGTCAAATTTTGACCTCAAAAAGACGTTTGAAAAATGCGTATAACATCTAGTAGGAACAAGATAGAAACATGAACTGCATCTTTAATTATAACTATAATAATAGATTATTTATAATCTATAATAGATCCCTTTAAATTTAAAAAAATGATATTTGTCAATTTTGATAATAGGTATTTAAAAAATCAATCGGTCAATATTTCAGTGCCCACTTAGAAACATCATATTTAATTTTTTTTAAATAGAACGACCAATATTTTATATCATAGGGAAATTGGCAATACAATTTGCTACAAAAATGTATTATGCAACCCTATAGCTAGAGCAAATGGTTTTTTGAGTTATTTCAAAATTTGTTTCTTCCCAGAATTTCTGCGCAATAGAATACCTTCTGTACTATTCACACGTGGACCATAGTAGGCTAGTGTAAATATTCATTGTTTCAAATCTAGCAAAATTAATTTCCAACGTGTCAATATTTTTTAACGCGAAAGAATCGAGATTTAAATAAATAAGAATACAAATCAAGAAATTATGAATTTATTCGTCATACATGGCCAGTGCGACAGAATTGTTGAGAGAACTTGCAGAACTTTAACACCTATTGTCAAAATTGACACATGTTACTTAATTAGAGGGATCTATTAGTAACAATTCAAGATGTAGCTTGTGTTTCTATTTTATTCCTACTAGATGTTATACGCATTTTTCAAAGCGGCTTTTTGAGGTCCAAATTTGATAAATTAATTTTTAACTCAAAAATTATAAAAGTTACGTGGACATAAGTTGATATGAAGATCTAGGCAATTGAGCAGGGAATCGAAAAAAGTAATAATATACAGGGTGTTCCATTTAAAATAACAAAGTTGGTAGCCATTTCCTGTAGTACCGGAAGTGATAGAAAGTCGAGGAGAGGAGGAGATCGTATTCAACCATGCAATGCTGATTTAAAAAAATCCTTTATCAGGAACCCCGTAAACTTTTAATGGCTGTTATTCGTGGCCCACCATGTATACAGTGATTATTACAGCTGAATATTGCAATAAGTCGGTATTTTGACTTTTTAAGTTGATACAAAATGGAAGAGAATAAAACAGGAAATTTTCTTTACTTAATGATTATGCATGTGGGGAAAGCAATGGAAAACCCAGTGCAAATGTTGCCCATTAATTAATTTAATTACACAAGAATTGTAATAATAAAATAATAGCGATTAATCAACTTCATGAACCAGGCGAAATCAGGAATCTTCTCAGCTTCTCACATGCGAGCTTCCTGAATTTCACGCATACAATTCTGCCGCGCCTTCCCCTATGGGAACTTAATTAAATAAAATAGTAATTAAAAATTCATTTTAATTAACCGATAGCGCGCGCAACTGTAAAATACATAAACATCCGTTCATTATCATGTTAATAAAGTGAGCTGACGTTTTTATAAGCGTTACTGTTATCATTGCCGGCGAGTTTAATATTTATCGGTTTTTTCCTTCACGCATCGGCGCAATTATCGGCCACTCTGAGCCCTGATACGCCGTCCGTTTGAGAACCAATAGGAATATAAACGGTTATTATAATTTAAATGACACTGATTATGTCCGGAGCGAGGAGCTATCGGTCCCGTCTTGTCTCTCACGCTCGGGACTCCTGGTGGTTACGGGAAATTCTTCAACGAAGAATTCACTTCTGAGAAGATTAGATATTTTAAGAAAATATATACGACCGGTGTATGCCAATTAGTGAATTTAAATCGTCGCTTGAGAGCAGAACTAGCCTATGTCCAATTTACTTCCAATTGATTTAGAATACTTCTGTTCTCAAGCAACGAATTGTATTTTGTAAATGTTCGAGTATTATGTTTTTAGCGGTAGGGAAATAATTTGCAGTTCAATGCCAATAAGTCCATTTAATTTAATGCAAAGTTTAGTGAAACCGTCAAGATTTATGATACCAAGTTTCGTAAAGAAGCAATACTTTCATATTTAGATATTTTAATTAATCAATTTTAATTATATAGAGTTTTATTTCATTTAAGATATTTTTAATGATAGTGGCGTCTACTTCGTGATACATTTTATTAATTATAAATAAAACACATTACTTTGTTAGTATAACATAAAATTATTCATTGATTTGTTACTAGTTTCGACTACTTAAGTTATCATTATCTAAGATACTCAAAGATACTCTGTTTGATAATGATTACATAAGTACTCAAAACTAGTAACAAATTAATAAATAATTTTATGTGATACTAACAAAGTAATGTGTTTTATTTATAACTTTCATAAAGGTAAGCATACAAAATATATATGTCGAATAGAATTTTGGAATTGAAAGATTAAAACAAGGAAACTTGAATGCACTACATAGGTCTTATCATCAATTTTGCAAATACCGAGATAATTAACAAAACGGATTGCAGATCTCAATCAATTTTCACAATGTACCTTCCCAAGTTCCCATCGATAATAATACATAATACACTCATCCCGCTTACTTGAAATAAATCTCTCATAAATCACATTTACCAAATAGAAATGAAATCCAATCGAACCTACACTAATAATAAAATATTATGCGTGTTGGAGGCACTCTTTTCTGATTTATGACGGTTTCCCCGCTGTGGTACGTTCCCTACCGCAACATTTCTCTTCTCTTCGTTTTCGGTTCGGTTTGGTTTGATTTACTGTGGAAAACTAACGCCGCTTTCCGGGTTATTTATGAATCTCTTCCCGGAGCTGGTCGGTGTGATTTACTGAGAGACGGATAATGGCCGGTTACTGTTAATTATTAACTAAATTTACATTCATCCTTTGTGTAGTGCGAATTACTATAACGAGGTAGTGTTATGCGGTATGGAAATTTGGCTTAAGCCCTTTTAATAAACGATGATGGATGGGTTTACAAAAGTGGGTCTTCGATTCGAGGCGGTGAAATATGAGTTTGGATTAATTAGTTACTAAACCCACTTTCGTGTGAAAATTTTAGAGTAATTATGTGTCCTTGAAGCCATTGAATATTACATATGAATTATGATCTTCTAAAAATTGGCATATTGGTTTTACCGTTTCAAAGTAATTGAACGTTAAATAGTCCAGCAGCGTACTTACTCTGTGTCAGTGGGTCAGATACTGTCAAAGTTGTTTTACTTGATTTATAGTTCTCAAATTATAAACCACTAGAAACTATCTCTATGGTCGAGAATTGGTTAGATTACATTGAGGAAGATCAGAGGAAGATCAGGTTGGGTCGGACTAGGTGAACTAAAGTAAGGTGTGTGTATTTTATAGATAAGGTAAAGACTGGGGTAAATGTAGGAAAAGGGGAATTCAACCATCATTTGTTTTTGAGTAATGACGTCATCCATTGTTTTTTTTCAATGACAACCCAATATTTTTGTTCTTGATTTTGAGAGATCATTACTCAAAAACAAATGATGGTTGAAAAGCGACTGTCATGCAAAAATGTATATTTTTATCAAAGAAAATCGACGTGTTCGAGGATTTTCTTCCAATTTTTTGTTATTTCGGTTTTAATTAATTTATTCCATATTTTAGGCGCACACTGTATATAAAATAAATAGCTATTTCCTACATTGGGACAAAGTACGTCTTTCTGCTTGCAAATGCGAGCGAAACGTTGATGTTTTCCGAAATCGTCACTTTGTCGCGAATTGCTATTGACAACAAGCGTAAAGTTCTCGTTAACACTTTGTCGCTTGATAATAATGCAATCTTAGCAGTTTCTTTACCAATTGAATTTAATAGAATTCATTGAAATAACGATTGTATTATGAAACAATAAATTGCAGGAAAAATATTTTGACAGGAGAGCGCAGTGGTACATTGCTGCTCTCGGGGGAAAGTTGCCGCAAGACGCGACGCGGATCGCGGCAATTCGCCTCGAGAAATAATGGCACTTTGCGCTCCAAAACACACAAGTTTTTTCTTACAATTTATTGTTTCATAACACAATCGATAATTAAGGTAGGCAATTAATTACAAAATATGTTCTCAAATATTTTATTGGTAATAATTAGAGATGGGAATTTAGGTTGTTAAAAATCAAGAAATAGTTAGATTAAAAGGTAGTAAAATAATGTAAAATAGGTAAGATTGTAGGTTTTTAGGTTTTTATTTAAAAACAGTAGCTGACGTCTATAATATTTTTTAAATTTTATTATTATTGCATACAGTAAGGTCGAGCGTCCACCTGGGTGCATCCGGAATTCTCCGACAACTAGAACTGTGTGAATAGGTAGAACTGTCATCTGCAATTTGCAATTGCAATTAGTTTTTATTATTGTTTATATTCTGTTTATGCTCTTTGCCAGATTCATGTTGTATTAAATGAGATTGTTGTTCGCAGAGCACATACCTACATACATATACATATTAGAACAAATTAACTTTAAAACATAACCTAATATCAAATTTTGTACTTACAATTTTTGAACAAGATCTGCAAAACACATTGCCATGGTATATATGAAATGTTTTCTCGAGTCCTTTCACCCACTTTTTTAAAAGTTCAAGTTTTTTGAGTTTCGCTTTAGGCATTTTAAAAGATGTAATGTCAAACAAAACACAAGCGTAAAACGGCGAACATACCGACAGCGAAGTGGGCGTGCACTCTAAAGCCTCGTTTACATTTGGAAAGTTTACTGGCGGAAAGTACTTACCGCCAGTAAACTTACGATGTATAAACCAGAAAAACGTCTGTCAAGAAAGAAACTAAACAAGAAAGTAAGACGGTTTTCTGGTTTACACATCGTTAGTTTACTGGCAGCAAGTACTTTCTGCCAGTAAACTTTCTAAATGTAAACGGGGCTTAAACAAGAAAAACGTCTTACTTTCTTGTTTAGTTTCTTTCTTGACAGACGTTTTTCTTGTTTACACACTGTTAGTTTACTGGCGGCAAGTATTTTCGGCCAGTAAACTTTCCAAATGTAAACGAGGCTTAAGGCCGCCAGGGCTGCCAATTCGAACTTTGGAAAGTTCTGTAGCATTAATGGTGTTTTCTACCTGAGATCCATATAGCCACGAATAAATAGCATACAAATATCTACGAAATATGTAAATTTTGTTTAATTCTGCCCAGAAATAAAAAAGTTCAAAACCATAAGGGGGGTGTGGGGGGGAATTGTGACTTTTTTATCTCTCATACAATTATTCCAAATTCAAACTTTGGGAAGTTCTGTAGCATTAATGGTGAATTCTACCTGAGATCCATGTAGCCACGAATAATTAGCATACAAAGATCTACGAAATATGTAAATTTTGTTTAATTCTGCCCAGAAATAAAAAAGTTCAAAACCATAAGGGGGGACCATTATGAGTAATAATAACTGGAATTAAATATGAACGACGAAATTAAACATCTAAACAAGAAAGACAAGCTAAAAGAACTATATGAACGCTAACCCCCTTCACAATGAGCAAGCCACTTTTACCTCACCAGACACTGCTAATGAAAACTCATTACTATCAAAATATCGAGTTTATCGAAATTATTACCGAGAATCCTGACTTCTTATGGTATTTTTAGAAATTTGTAAAATGAAATACAAATGCCATCAAATTTGTTACTAGAAAAATTTCGGTTGCTATTTAAATAAAGTATCGATGACGTCATTGTCAAAAAGTAACGTGTCACAAAGAAAATAAAAACCGTTAAATTGTCAAATATTTAGCTATCAAACTTCTGTTAAGAACTTTTTTTTTAAATATAATAATTAAGGATCCAGAAAGGAAGTTCCTTAATTTTTACTCTCCCTGTATAATACATTTATAATAATATAACTGTTCTGTAATAAAAAAAATTTGCTCCCTTGGAAAATTTTGCCTAATTCCTATATTTTTAAGTACGCTAAGGGCGAATCCGACCTAAAAAAATCTATGATGCACAATATTTGAGAAACATAAGTTTCTACTTAAAAAAAAATGCAAATCGTATGCATATACAGGCTGTTTCAGGAGGAAGTGCAAATATTTTGGCATGTAATAGTATGGACAATTCTAAGTAAAAAATGTCATAAGAGCATGAGTCCCATCGTTAATAGATACTGAGATAGGGTCATTATAAGATTTATTAAAGTATGAAAAATAACATTGTTGACTTTTAATACTGTCAAATTAGTAATTTGATATTATCCAACCTCAATACATTTAGTAATTCTATTAGTAATGCTGCTCGTTGCTCTTCTAATAGCAGCTTGGCATTCCTTTATGAGCGAGGCACAATCCATGTAGTGAAATTTTTGAACCAACAATTAAACAAAGTAAATTTGTTTAATTTAAATTGATATTATTAAAATCAACAATGTTATTTCTCGTACTGTAATAAATCTTATAAGTACCCTATCTCCGTATCTATTACCGATAGGACACATGCTCATACATGTTTTACTTAGAATCATCCATACTACAACTTCACAAAATATTTGCACTACTTCCTGAAACACCCTGTATATTTATTTTAATTTGTAGATGAAATATCTTATTTGTAATTCATATAACTGTATTTTAAGCTCAAAATTAAGTATAAACAAAATTTAATGTAACTGTGGGACGACTCTGGTCCAACTATTGGGCCGCTACTATTTACCTGAAACCTGGACGGGGGGAACTACTACATTTACCTATGGTGCAAAAATACTCACGCTATCATAGTTTTTCTTGTTGAAATACATCGTAATAACTTCGAAATCATGCAGCGTTTTAATCTGTTCAATTAATCTTCCCACCCAAAACAAAAAAAAGCCCTAAGGCACGAAAACGCCACATTCATTTTTTGGCCAAAAACTCTGATTATCTAAAAAGAAAACTGTGCCTGATAGATCTTTTCTGACTTGGGATTCGTGTTCTTGAAACATTAAGAAAATACATTTATGTTTATGAGGATTTTGATGCAGAACTCTAATTAATGTACATTTTTACATTTTCAGAAAAACATTTATACATGATTTTATGAAATATGAAAATATCACGTTCGCTGTTGTAAGAAATAATGTAATAGTAATATAATAAATCTGAAAGTGAAATGCACGTATGGAAAGCATTTATCCCTTCGATAATTTTTCCTACGTTAACAGTGCAACAAAATTACATATTACAGTATAGCCACAGGAGATCAAATCGAGTAAACCGTTAAACCCATATAGAATAATTGGATTATGATAATTCGAATCGATCATACTAACGACCAGGAAAACCATTAAACCACATGCCCACCCAATCCTGGCCGCGATCACCATTTGTAAGTTCCAGTAATCCGCCGGTGTGATGCCGAATCACGGCCCCTTTTGACCACACCGCTGATTGTGAAAACTGGTGATTTATAAACGCCATTAGCGGTCAGCTCAGTTATAATTACAGCGAATCGGGAGTCCATCGAGTGGCGTTATCAAAACAGTATTAATTTTAGCCGTAATTACGCGTTCCGGTCACCACTGTCTCTCCCAGCTAGCGTGGATCGTATCTAGAAGTAATTAACGCCCAATTTCCGACATGCTGGTTTTAATAAAATTCCGGCGATCTCCGAAGCGATAACGTTCGATGTCGGCGTTTTCGTTTTCCGTCTGATGGATCGACGAAAGTAAAAGCTCATTTTGGGGAGTTCAAATTGAGCAATGATATAACTGTAATATGGAAGGGAGCTGCTTCGACATTCTGCCTTATATTGAAAGGAATGTCATTTAAAATATTTATTTGTGGTGAAGGTATTTCAATATTCTTCAATTTTAATGTATGTGTATGAGTCCGTACATATTTCTGTGTGTCTATTGTGTGTGGTTATAAAATAAATCTAACAAATTTATGGAAAAGACATAAGAGATGAGTTGTGTGTTTCCATCCTATTTGCATTTTCATTTGAAACGAAATGTTTACATTTTTGTGTAACTTTAGTGACTTTGATCTTACATTATGAACCTTCAAGTAAGGGAAACTTTTGCATTGTAAAAAGGATATTACAAATATATTATGTCATGTATTGTTTTGTATTTTGTCTAATAGTTTGCACTAATGTTTGTTTATTTTCTGACAAAGATTAGCCGAGTTGAGTTAACTTTAAAGAAATCAATAAAAAAATATTTTTGTTGTTAATAAATGCCTATTTTAAAACTGTATCACCCCAGAAAAGCCAAAGAAAATTAAACTAGTCAGTACTCATTCCCTATGGTTACTTGTGTTAAAAAACGTGCGTAGTATTTTTAATATAACAGTGGAATTTTATATTGTTTTGGTCATTTTTACTTCCTAAACGTACGTGTATTCTTGATCTTAAAAAAAGGAAAAAGTCAGAAAGTTTTACGTGACACAGACACGTGGCAGATAAATCGACATACTGCAATAATATTCGGCGTGACCATATTTTGGTAATTATTTGTTTCATTCATGTTAGAGGTGATAGGCAGAGATGAACCTATTCCGCTAGGGTATACAAATACTATAGTTAGATTTCTATAAACCTGACAAATAGGTATAATAGGAGTTTTAAGATTTTTGGATGAAGAATTGACTGCATTAAGTAATATGTAAGTTATGAAATTTAAACATAATTCCCAAATCATTTTAGTCATTATTTAATTATCCTATCCTGAATTGAATCATTTATTTCAGAAACAGACATTTTTATGAATTTTCCTTTTTTGCGGAATCAGTATCTCCTATTGTCAGGGCATATTTTTCTGCAATATAACTTCAACAGTCATTCCGTTTTATGGGATATAATTTACAATGAATATCGCGTTAGTGCGACATCACATAGCGTGTTTCTGCAGTGAATTTAAATTTCTGCAGTAAATGTCCTGTGGTATTTTATATAATAGTAATACCATGGTAACAATTATCATTGGTTTGCCATTACTTACCATTGGTCAGTAGTTTGGTATATTTTCACAAATCAGAAAATTAGTTTCAATTTCTTTATTGCATTTTAATGAAAACACGGAAAATGTTGTGTTTTATTCTGTGTTAAAATGAAAAATATATAATTTATAGGTAATAGGGCCTTGCTTGTTTAAAATCATACCACAAAAAGAAAATAGGAAATTATCATTAAAAATATATGTTTCTACATTAAAATCGTAGTGTATTGCAAAAATGAGTCAACTGCAATATTTTCAATATTTGTTTACAATTAAGGGAGACACTTTATAATTTAATTACAGGCAGCATCAACTTCGGGAAGATGCAAATTCTTGAAATTTTTTCAGGCGATAATCTGTTTAAATATCAAGGATATTATGTTTTTCTTTGTTTCCCAACAATTTTAAAAGGTGCACCTGACCAGTTTCTGAAATAAACGATTCAATTGCCTGAAAATAATTTCATTTGGCTATAGATGTTTGTGTTCAAAAAATGTAATAGATTTGAAGAAATTGTAAGTTAATTAAGAGAAAACGTTTTACAGGTGTTTAGTGACTTAAGGTAATACAGTAAGGTACATAGTATTTAATATGAATATTAAACATACCTTAATTAAATAATGTCAACCAAATGTGCTTAGACAAATGTTCTTAAAGACTAATGTGATTTTAGACATACATCTGATCTGGAGCACATACCTTTCTCCATTCTGATTGATTTAATAAGGTCCAATAAATTTACTTATTTTGCAAATATAAGTAAACTATTGAAATTTGAGAAGTTGAGATGTTTTTTAACTTTTGAATGTAATTATTATCTAATAATCAGGAACTATCATCATGTTACGATCATAATGAGAAAGTTGTAACAAATCCACAGAAAATTTGGAATAGGTATAAGAAACAAAATGAAAATTTTCAAGAAACCAAACGAAAATGTGTACCATTTTAAAAGAAAATTTGTGAGAAATTGGAGAAAATTTCACTATTTTCGACGACCGTTTTTTTTTATAAGCTTTTTGTAGCTTAATCATATTAAAATTACACTCAATTATTAAGTACACTTGGAATGATTAGAAACTGGAAATATAAGAATATATCCCATTTAAATTTCCCGGAAATTTAATCTGAACTCGGAAGAGTAAGTAATATTGGTAATATAGTATATAGAGTAATATAATATAAAGTAGAATAAGTATAAATTTTAGTTTCGAAAACAGCGGCATATGAAATGAAAATTTTCACAAGGATTGAGTACTACAAGAATATTCAAAAATATGTTCCCTTCTCTGGTTTTTTCGGAGTTTTAATCTGAAACTTAGCAATATTAATAATAATAATATAATAATTAATAATATTATTAATAAATAAACAATACCGTACCATGTACATTTCACAAGTTTTAAATTTATTTTTTTTCATGCTTTTAGTAGTTTAGTGACATTCAAATTTTACACGATTATTATGTAGACTTGGAACTATTAAAAAATTCACTAAAAAGAATATACCACATCTCTAGATTTTCAATAAAATGAATTCAAGTCACAGGGTTAATATGTAGACATGGGAAATATTACACATATACAGGGTGTCCAACATAAGGATCAACAGTATGGGGATCTCGGTAAGCGCAAAAGTAACAAAGGCGTTTAAATTACAAAGAGTTAAAAAAGTGATAATGAGAATGTTCATTTGGTGTTCTTATACCTTTTTAAATAACAAGTAAGCGGAAATTTCTTGTTTTCTCAACAGAATATTACTGACCATTGAATTGCGCAATTTTGTTGTAATTTAACCGCCTTTGTAACTTTTACGCTTACCGAGATCCCCGTGCTGTTGATTCTTATCTTGGACACCCTGTATAGTCTAGTTTTTTTATAATCCACGAACGTCACAATTTTCTCAAAAATATTAGTGCCAACCGTTAGTGGCATTAGTATTTTTCGAAAACGAGGTTCAATGTGCAGTGATTTTTTGTTTTAACTAACATAAAGCAGCAGGTGGTGGATTTGTAAATAAAAACCGACTATATGATATTTTTTCAAAATTTGTGGCTCATGAATTTCATTTTTCTAGTAAGTACACTTAATACCTACTACTATAAAACGCAAAAATTAAAATATACGCCATCTCCTAAATTTTCCGGAATTTTAATCTGTAGTCAAAGGGGTTATGTGTTGACATTCTATTATTTTTGTTACACTCTACTCATATATGAGTAGATTTTGTATTAAAATATTATAATCCAGTAGAATGTTGACGTATTTTCTTTAGATAATTTTATTTTGTTGTTAAATAATTTCTGGTAGGCCTTAAAATATGTTTACGCCTTTGGCCTTCACAGAGAAGTACGACAAGCTACTAAGCTTTAGTGACTACTAAAGTTGACTATGCGTATAGACATAGATGATTACAGCAAAGGATTGAAATCCTATTTCAACACATGCATATATTTATACATGCACAGACTTTTTATAAATAGTCACTTTGTGATAGAGAAACCTCAAAACTGGAGAGTTCGTCAAAATCTGATATTTGCACGATTAAAATTTACGATAAAATCTATGTTTTTTTTAAAGTTTGAACAAATATGCCTCTACAATAAAAATACCTATCAAATACCTGCATCTTTGTAGTTATCTTAAACCTCAAGATACAGTACAATTTTATATATGAATGGAAATCAATTGCCTAAAATTCAAATTTATTTGCTCTAAAAACTAAGTTCTCGTACTATTAATAATGTAATATACTGGAATTAGTAAATGTCGTGACATTTTTGGAGCGTCGTAATTTGTTCTTTACTTTATTGGGCTTTCATAAGCTTCATATTTGTAGGCTATATTTCAAAATAGTGTATGTACTACATATTTTAAATTCTGTGGAAAACTGTAATAGAATTATATTAACCTATTATAGATTATTCAACTTATAAGGTATACACTATCGACATTTAGTGTGCATGTATCAGATACTAAAAGTAACTTCGAGTATGCACATATTTTATAAGTAGTTTACTCTTAAGCTCCGCTTATCACTAGTTAATTTTAATATCATCAAATAACATACATTGACATATGCGCGAATTCATCAAAACATGATTTTTTGGAGATATTCTGCAAATCTTAATTTCCGTCAAAATTCTCTGAGAATTTGAGGACGCATTGACAATAGTATGAACCACAATTTCAGTGTATTTTATTTTTCATTTAACTAAAGGTTTATCAGCAAAAAAATGAAGTATGTGTCAAAAGGGTAAAATATCGATCAATATTTTTTTTCTTTCCGTAAAATAAGGCGATATTTTGAAAATGAATACACTCATTCTATAATAGACAGAATATCTTAAAATGTCGCATTTATTAAGCAATTGATTCTTCAAAGTAAAGTCACCAGTTCGATGGCAGGAACGTTATTTTTTCCGTGCGCACAAGCAGTCGAAATCCTCTTAATATAGGCCTTGAGGACGCATTGACAACAGTATGAACCACATTTTCAGTGTATTTTATCTTTCATTTAACTGAAGGTTTATCAGCAACAAAAAAAAAAATGCAAAACTACTTCCGCATTTATTTCTTTATTATTATTATTGTCTTTATTTAGGTTATTGTCGCCTTTTTTACATTAATAGTGACTGTTAATTATTTTTTTTTATTCAAGAATTCCAATCTGTTATGTATTTTCAAATTAATCCATCATACAAAATACTACATGCAAACGACGTTTTAATATAAACCCCGTCAATCTTGCGCTATATATTACGCAAACTTTGGAGTTGACAGTTATGGACCGCAATAAAAAAAGGCCTCACAGAATTACCAACTTAATCATGCAAGACCTCACAAGTGATTGCAATAAACCTATGTAAGCTTCGCACGGGAGTCCTCTATTCACCCTTCGTTAGGCAAAGAGCGTGATGATCGCATTGACCCCAGGCAAAAAAAATAGCGCCCAACGCATACAGAGGTTTGATAAAAGCACGGAATCACGAAAGCTCCGCTTGCATCGTCATTGGCAACGGTTGGGTGCCGTAATTTTTGCCAGTGCCGGCAGACATGAAAACAAACTGGGTATCATCATGATGCATCATCATTCCGCGGACCAACCCTGCTGTACAGGGCGGAAGCTCGCGTGTCTTTGCCCCACATGTATCGATCCAGCTATAGTAGGTGTATTACCCCGTAGATAACTAAATTTCACTCTGCAGCATTATCTTACATCACAAGTTGATACATTGATATAAATTAGTTGTAATAGAAGACGAACTTGACTAACATAAAACAATTAACATCAAATTTATATCACTTTTCCATTACATAAATACAAAACTATTTACTTAAGATGTGGTATTATGCTTGGCTAATATTATAATAATAATATTATATAATATTATGAATGAATTCATGTTATGAATGTCATCACAGCCGCAGATGTCAGTTTCTCGCTAGCGCTCGGATTTCAAGACATCTAAGGCTGTTATGGCATTCATTGCATCCAAGGTATGTTCGAGATTGTATCGGTTTCAGAAAATAAAGACATATTTAATTATTATTCTAATTGAAAAATTATTATCAAGATTTCACTTTCGAATTTACGGATTGATGTGCACCATTGTTACAACTGCTTTTTGTCGTCGTCAAAATAAACATTGGTAATGTAATCTTTAAAACCTGAAATCGCAATTCCTGGCAAATTCAAATTAGAAACTAATGAAGACTCTATGTGTGAAGATTTTGCTGCACAACTTCTTGGTAAGTTCATTGTAATTAATTGCCGCTGAAAATAGGTTTTCAATTTCTTGACAAGTGTTGACAATGAGATATCGATAGGGAAATATTATTACCTTGCCGATTTTACATACAGGATAGAGTTATGGCTTACCTACCAGCCAACTTTTATGAATATAAACAGATGTTTAATACCCCGAAACCGGTAAAGTAATTAACATCAAATGCAAAACCCTTTTACATTAACAATATATACAAAACTATTTACTAAACATGTGGTATTATGCTTGATATTTTCAGTATTTATAAACAATTCTGATTCATTTTTTTTTAAATGTAAGTGATAATTTCCATGTTGCATGCTTGATATCTAATGATTTTATGGCATTTTTTTTTAAGAAAGGGTATTTAAGGTGTAATCCAATATCTGCTTCGTCTAAGTATGACTAAGTATTAACTTCTACTGTAAATCACAAATGAGTTCCACTCTATATTTTAGCAAAGTCAATAAAGGAACATTGAAATAGTTATTAGGGCTTAAAAATATTATAAAAAAACACACGTTTTCGAAAGTACGAAGTCAGCGTCACTGACTAAGTGACTTAGTCAATTACCCATAGCCCTCTTCAGATAAAAACCAAAATTCTTACTATTACTAACTAAAATGTTTCCAAATGAACCATGTTACTCTTTTGAAATTCCAATGAAATATATTTTCTTAATAAATATCACGCCCACGAAAATAAATTCCTGAACCTTGTAATTTTAGGAAAAACCATTCCATAGACATAATATGATATAATAATTTTATAATGAATCTGTGCTATTAGTTTTTACATTAATCAATAATTAATGTGAATTTGATGAAATTTCATTTTGGTGGAGGTGCCGGGAAATAAACTTTTTATTTATTTATTATTTGACGCCATTTATTTATTATGGAGTTAGGCATTATTATATTTTAATTAAAAATTTATATTAAATACAAAATATTAATTTTTCACAACGAAGTAGGTAAAACATCATTACTACATTGTTATGGAAGTTATGGTTAGTATGAGCTATCATACTAGTTAGTAGTTAGATAGTTACGAGTTATGGAAAGTAGAATAGAAGCTCTAACAGTGGCTCTAACATTAACAACTATATAAAATTAATGTGTAATTAATTACATATTACATTACATACATTAATTTAATGTAATTAATTAATGTGTAACCAGATGATCAGTAACTTTTGCGCAATGGTAGCGGAGACAGGAAAATATCATATCAAACGTCAAATCTACAGTATTGTAATTTTGATATTTGTACATGTTTACTAACTAAATAATTAAATCTAATAACTTTCGCCCATCGTAGAAAAAAACAACGCTATAACGCGTGTGGATATAAGCCCATACCGCACTTGACATTTGGGGCACTCTTCTTTGACATCTGCCCCAAATAGCTTTTGTGGTTATGAGCATCATGTCCGTACTAGTTATTACAAAACAAAATTTCAAGTTGTGGTTACAATTGTTGAGAGTTGGCAGTATTGTCAGCAAAATGTGTAACTAGAATGTACAGTTTTGTTTTGTTTTAAAGATCTACCTCATGTTGTTCATGTTGGTATAAATAAAAATCACTACATATTGAACCTCGTTTTCCAGAAAAACTAACAACTCTAACAGAGTTGCCACTAATACTTTCGAGAGAAAATGCGACGTTAGTCGATCTTTAAAAAAACTTACTATGGGTATCATTTTAATTCGTTACAAACTTCACCATCAGTACAATTGCTACAATAACTATCTTTGTGATACAGCATTATCTAAATCTAATTATTGTAAAATTGTAACAAATTGTCTCTGATCTAGTTCACTTGATCGTATAATTGTATCAATTGACTTTTTGATTTATTGTGATTTATTTGTAATACATGTTTATATATTACTTGCTGATGAAATATTTAATGTAGGAATAATTTTTTATATTGTTCATGAACATCATCTTAAGGTTTTCTCAAGTATCTTGTATTCGTATCTCCTAAATTTTGAAATCTATTAGTTGTACGTACGAACTTGTTGAGTGGCAACTAATTTCAAATAATAATTGTCCTCGATATTATATATTAGCAGTATTCTATGGATGTTTTCTTAATTCTTCTTGCCGTTCCTTCTCCTACCGGAGGTTGGAAATCATCAGGCGTATCTTTATTTTATTATCAGTCGCATTAAATAGTTCATTTACTGTGCAGCCTAACCATTTTCTTAAATTGCTCGCCATCAAATTCTTCTTCTCCCTACACTTCTAGTTCCATTCATCTTCTCTTGTATTATAAGTCTCAGCAGTTAATACTTCTCGCCTCTCATAACGTGTCCAATATATTCTAATTTGTGCTTTTTTATGGTCTTTATGAGTCCCCTTTCCTTTTCCATGCTTTACAGCACCTCTACATTCGTTACTCTATCTGCCCATGATATTCTCCACATTCTCCTATAATACCATATTTCAAATTCCCCAATATTGTCGATGTTTGCTTTACTGGTCAGACCTCTTCCCCCTATAGAATAGTGGAGTATATGTAGCATCGTAGTATTCGTACTCTGAGATCTAGGTTCATGTTTCTGCAGCACCATTAGTTTCTTCATCTTTATAAATGCCTGTCTTGCAAATCCAATTCTTGTTTTTATTTCTTTACTCTGCTCATTTGTATCTGTGATATATGTCCTTAGATATTTGTATGATGTGACTCCTTCAATATAGGCATTATTTAGTTCTATTGAAACATGAAAGAAGCATATAGATGCCATCTCGTGGTGATATCAATTACAATTAAGTAATTGATTTCATCACTAGATGGCATCTATATACTTTTCTCATGTTTCAATATTCTATTACAGGTATATAAAACCTGAGAAGTGTACAAATTGTGAATTGCTTTCGGACGCACATGACTGATGGGACCCACCACGTCGAAACCGGTCTCCAGTTGTTCACGGAAGTAATATCCAATTTGTACACTACACTTAATTACACGATTTATTTTTATAGTCAGATTTCTGTCTGTGTTCACCTTTTGACAATCGATGCTTTAATCAAGTGCAATAGGGTCTTCCGCGACGTTTCAAAAACCTTGAAACTGAACTCTAGACACATTAAAAACATCCTTGGCACTAATTTTAGTGTTGAGACAAATCGTTGTAATTAGCAAACACGATTTTAAAATTAACGGCGTTTGAAAAGGTCCCGAAATCCCGCCATGTTGCTGTTACGTCACAACGCACGGTGCGCTTAGCTGTAGCATTGCTTACAATGGAGCAAGAGAAAGAAAACGTCGGTTTTACGAAAAAAGGGACGAATAAGTATTGCATTGTGCCTGGTTGTGATAGCAGCAGTAAATGCGAACCAAATAAGTTGTTTATAAACGTCCCAACAGGGGATATACGGAAAAAGGGGTTACAGCAAGTCCGAAGTGATTCCGCGAGTGTCACTTTGACGTCTCACTATTTTTGTGAAGACCATTTTAATGTAAGTACATAATTTTCAATAAATTATCGACGAAATTCGATAAATATATATAATTAACTATCATCATTAGTAATGGGTATTCAAGGGGATTTCCGATTATATATATACATTAGTAATAACATAACCTCAAAATGGTTTTGTGGGTTCCATTCTAAAACAATACCTTCCATATCATTATTACTGTTTAAAAGTACTGTGAGATTTTGTACAATATGTTCTTACACAAACGTTTAGTTAAAACTAAAAAAACATGTTGAAACAATATTTGTAGCAAACTGTTGATTTTAGAAATTTGATTAGATGATTAATAATTACAAATTTTGAAATCAGCATTACCAATTCGTATGAGATGTAGGCTTGAGATGTAGGTATTGCAAAGTTTATACAGTATTTTATTTGTTCTTACAGCTGAAAGAGGATTTGGAAAATTATATGCGACTCCACGCGTTTCGGCTACGTTGAAAAATTCACTTTTTGTGAAAAAGTCGGGAACCATTAACACGTGACCTTCTATCAGATTATCTGGCTGTCCCTTTACTAACCCATCATAACATATTTTATGTCAGACTGGATTCTAAGTCGAATTAATCCACGATTCCTATCCCTTATGCACTAGTCCCGATTGCCAACATGCGCAAAAACGTCACAGTGCCGCTCGGCCAACAACAGCGTTTCGTCGGTCACGTGACAAAATGTGTAAGTTTTACGATATTGTATGTTGTTTGTTGATAAGTTACAATGAATACCAAACGTTTTCTCTGTGGGATGTTTAATTACAGGTTATAAACTTTACATTAAGACACAAAAAGGTTATATTATTTTTTTTCAGGAAGACCCTATTGAAGACAGTATTAGTTTTGTAGGCCGGAAAAACTTTGAAGAGATAATAGAATACAAAGTATATTTTCATGTCTCCACGCTTAGGAAATGAGCCGAGAAGCTGACAGTAGGTTTTACTATATTTCTTATTTTGCGCCATTTATGATCTTTTCAAACATAAAATCGCAGTTTGAAAATGTAGGGAATCTCGTGGTGGTTTGTAACAGTGATGTGACCTTTATCAAAGTTAAATTGTTAAATTAGTTAAAAACAAACTTAAGAATCAAGTCAAAACAAAAGTCAAGATGGCGGTTTCCGAGATATAAATAGCGTTTTTCTTATTTTAAATGGCCGCCATGTTTGATTCTACAAGGCTGTATCGACTTTTTTTCTCTTTTCAACGATGTGTAACAACCTATGTCAAAATAAAAAATATGGGATATATCAATTACCCCATATTTTTTATTTTGACATAGATTGTTATGCACCGTTGAAAAGAGAAAAAAAAAACGATTTTTGGTTTTCTGTTCGGACTTTTGAATTTTTTTGAACATAATCAAAACCAGTATATAAAACTCCATGACATTGCACATTTAACCAGATCTCTAGCTTTAAAAATAACAAAGATACCCATGCAATCCTACTCTATTTAGGACACCCTGTATTAGTTCGCTACATAGTTGACTTACACCACCTTTCTTTTCAACGCCTCATATCTAGAAGTATATTAAAGTAGTTACTTAGTTAGTTCATAAACTAGCTAGATAATTTATAAACTAATCAAATGACTGGTTATTTTAGAAGAAAATAAACATTCCATCGAGATAACTGCCAAATTTAATTAGTTTATGTACCTACTATCCAGGAAGTTTATAAACTAGCCAACAATCACGAAACAGTTAAAAGTATGATTAAATAGAAACGGGATGTAGAATTGGTTGCAGGTAGATTATTCCGGAGAAATTTGCTACTATACTTGTTTAATTATTTACCACAGTAATTATGTCATCTACAACAGCATTCGGTGTCTATTAGAGTGGTCCTTAACAAAAAAATGGGGATACCCCGTAGATTGGTTTGAATCGGTGAACAAAACATTATATTTTTTCTGGGTTATTTTAATAAGAGTGTTTCCTTCATTGGTTTGGTGCTCCTATTGGTCGAATTTTTATTTATTTTGTTTTGTAGCGAAAAATATTCCATAAAAAAATCTACCTTGTTTGAAACATTTTTCAATAGCTGTCAAGGAAACCAAAATTAAGTGAAAAAATCTTATTTAAATAGGATTAGGAAGGGTAAGAGATAAAAATTTGTATGAAACATTTTTTAATAGCTGTCGAGGAAACAAAAATTAAGTAAAAAAATCTTATTAAAATAGGGTTAGGAAGGGTTAGAAATAATAATTTGAAAAAATCTGGAATTGTTTTTGTATGAATTGGAACTAGTTTAGGGGGCGTTAACTTAAATTTTCGCAAAAAATCTATGTTAAAGATCACCCTGGTATCTATGGAAATAATCGGAATTTTGTAACTTTTACTTACAGATCCTGAACCAACGTTGGTAAAAGTGACACAGATTACGATCGGGCTAAAAATCAATAAATCAAACACGAACGATTAGATCGATCATTTATTTTAATATAATATGTGTAATGCAAGGCTTATGGCAATATTAAAGACAAAAAACAAGTAAAATAAGTAAATATCTAGAAATGTACTTTACTAGCCCTTATACGAATAGTTGCAAAGATCGACTGTATCGTCAAATTCTACACTCAAAATCCCAAGACCAGGTATTCTTGATTGGGCCATGAAGCAAAATGCATTCTTGGGTCTGACAACCTTTTATGAACGCGATCTATAGAAGAAAGTGGATTATTTCAAAATCCTAATAATATAAGGAAGTCGTAGGTTAATATACGATTATACCGTGACATTTTTTTAACTCTGAACATAGTCAATAAAACGGCCCTATGTTCAATTTTAAAAAACACAGGTTAATACGTGGTTGTTATCAAGTGACAAAGGTAACGTCAACATAACTATTCGATGGGTTATCAAAATAAATAGAATTGTCAAGTTGTTTGAACTATGATTGTGCTAAAATATATTAAAGAAACGTATTTAACAGAAGAAAAGATGAATTTATACCATGTAAATCAAAGCAAAAGAAATGTGCTTCACGTTTTTTAGTCACTTATCGCGATATACCAATTCCATCAATGGGAACAATCAATGGGAAAGCAGTTAACTATAAAGTTGTTTATGTTATGAAATGTATTTGTACATAAACTCTGTTCCGTTTTTATTTTTAACTAAGTTGGCTCTGTTAGGTATTGTTGGCCAATGTAATAAGTCACTAGACTTGAAAAAGTAGGTTATTTTTAAAAAAATATTTAAACAGTGAGCAATGATGCCATCAAATTCAGAATCTATTTAATTTTACAAAAGCAAATCAGTCAAATTATAATATAAAATATAGTTTCTGATTGGTTTGCTATAAAGTTTGTAATGAAGTGCTATAAAGTATAAGTTTGCTATGAGTTTTGCTATAAATATCTCGGAAACCGCCACCTTGACTTTTGTTTTGACTTGATTCTCAAGTTTGTGCGATCGAACCAAGTAACTTTGATTTTATCTGTTTTCCACTCCTTTAAAAATTATGAATATATTGGAGATATTAGAAAATCTCGATTTTTGGTTTTTTTAGAATAACTTTTGAAAATGTTTCAACATAATCAAAAGCAGTATACAAAACTGCATGACATTGCCCATTTAACCTAATATTTAATCTAAACCGGCATATAAAACTGCACAATATTGCCTATTTAACCAGCTCTAGCTTTAAAAATAATAAAGATACCCATGCAATCCTACTCTACTTAGGACACCTACTGTATAAGGTGTTCCATTTTTTTTTCTTTCTTTGAATAACTGAGAAACCTGATGTTCAATTATTTTTCTGACGTTGCCATCTTAATCAGCTGAAAAAGTACTACTTGTTTGCTAATTTAACCGACTTCGTACCTTTAATAATAACCGAGTTAGCAATGGTGAACCGGTAACTCTGAACACCCTGTAGTATATTCTAGTTATAATTCTCATAATGTGTGTAATGTGCTTGATTAATTCATTCAATTAACATATGCTTGTATATATATATATATATATATTTCAATCTCTTTTACGAGTTTGCATTAAACGGTTGGAGATATAATCAATTGTTATTGCATCATGCCTACGAATTAAATTTTTATGTGAGTGTAGGGGTCAAAAACGTCTACTGCCATTAAATTCTCAATTTTTAATCCTGAAATCTACCTCGAGGCAGCGGCATCACTCAAATATTGTCTTAATAATTTAAACCCGAACTGTAAGCACTGTAATTTTTCCGGTTCTTCAGTTTCAACGCCGAATTCTCAGTGCATAATTTTAACCCAGCCTGTATAAATCAACCGTCGGAGAGTGTTTATCTATCGGAGAGCCCCGGCGAGAGAGGTTATAAAGCGTGCCTGAATTATACGAGCATTTAAAATGAATAATTCCCTCTCATAACTGGCGATGGTAACTTTTCACCTATCCACTTCGGCGCGTGTATGTTTCCCATCACATGGAGGATAAAAAAAATAGTCGAATCAAAGTATTCTTTCTGTACCGCTCAGATAATTACTGGTGTTTTACGGGCACCGGCGCGGCCAATAAATATTTCCTTTATCAAGATGAATGGAGGTGGGTATAAGGTGGCGAGTTTCTATTTCCACACACATGCACATTATAATGGTAAGGAGAGAAACGCCGGAGTGACAGACACGGCGGGCCCGGGAATGCATGCAGTTGCTGTTAATAATATTGTAAACGGGCTTGTTCGATTAGTTTAGTACGGTTTTAATTTGTCGTGGGTGTTTACAACAGGTTCTTACTTCTTAGCAGGAATTACTTAAGCGCACTTGCCCCCGTTTTATGCGGACTGCAAGAAAGCCGCGCTCGATTCTGTATTCAGATTGGACACGAACAACTGATCGTTCAGATCAATGTACTTACACCTTACTCGTTCTAACGCAAGAATCTTACCCCTTGAATATCCTTTCAAAACCTATATCATACATCTGGAGATGTGTTGAGAAATTGTGCTAAGAATACAGGGTGTAGGTACGTAAAGAATGGAAGAAAATCAATATTTCAGAAATTAAAAATCTTTTAGAAAAATCACCGGACACATCGATTTTAGTTCTCATAAATACACATTTTAGTTTTAATCTAAAAATGTTGTAATATTTTGTTTTCGAGTTGAGGCATTATCGACTGTTTTTAAATGGCCACCTTCATATTTTATTATGTTATTTGATAGACCCTTTTTTTGTTTCTTTTGAAAAGAAAACTAGATTTTATTCTTCGTTTACCTTCTCCAATAGGAATTTCTGTATACGGCACTGCGAGGTTTGGTAGAGATGAGTCTGATGTTCAGAAATTTGTGCAATGGTTTGCCATTCATAATACATTCCCTACTGGCGATAACATTGTTTCTATAAGTACCGGATTAATGGCTGATCAGCACCGGCCAGGACGTGCTGGAGAGAATCCACTTTCGGCCAGGACGTACTGGAGATAATCCATTTTCGTTCAGGACGTACAGGAAACAATCCACTTTCGGCCAGGACGAACTGGAGACAATCCACTTTTGGCCAGGACGTTCTGGAGACAATCCACTTTCGGCCAGGACGAACTGCAGACAATCCACTTTCGGCCAGGACGTCCTGGACACAATCCACTTTTGGCCAGGAGAATTTGAATATACCCTAAAACTTTTCGAGACAATATACTGTCGGCCAGGACGTGCTGTAGACAATCCACTTTCGGCCAGGAGGTACTTGAGACAATCCACTTTCGGCCAGGACGTTCTGGAGACAATCCACTTTCGGCCTGGACGTTCTTGAGACAATCCACTTTCGGCTATGACGTGCTGAAGACAATCGACTTTCTGCCAGGACGTTCTGGAGATAATCCACTTTCGGCCAGGACGTTCTGGAGACAATCCACTTTCGGCCTGGACGTTCTGGAGACAATCCACTTTCGGCTATGACGTGCTGAAGACAATCGACTTTCGGCCAGGACGTTCTGGAGATAATCCACTTTCGGCCAGGACGTTCTGGAGACAATCCACTTTCGGCCAGGACTTACTGGAGACAATCCACTTTCGGCCACGGCGTGCTGGAGACAATCCACTTTCGGCCAGGACGTGCTGGAGACAATCCATTTTCGGCCAGGACGTGCTGGAGACAATCCACTTTAGGCCAGAACGTTCTGGAGACAATCCACTTTCGGCCACGGCGTGCTGGAGTCAATCCACTTTCGGCCAGGACGTTTTGGAGACAATCCACTTTCGGCCAGGACGTCCTAGACACAATCCACTGTCGGCCAGGACGTACTGGAGACAATCCACTTTCGGCCACGGCTTGCTGGAGACAATCCACTTTCGGCCAGGACGTTCTGGAGACAATCCACTTTCGGCCAAGACGTTCAAGAGACAATCCACTTTCGGCTACGACGTGCTGAAGACAATCCACGTTCGGCCAGGACGTTCTGGAGACTATCCACTTTCGGCCAATACGTCCTGGACACAATCCACTTTCGGCCAGGACATGCTGGAGACAATCCACTTTCGGCCAGAACGTTCTGGAGACATCTGGATATATCTTAAATTTTCTAAAATTTCCAGTTTGTGTTCTTTGATTTGATTTTGGTTTGATTTGAACTTATGTTTGAAATTTTCGATCTAATTTGCAATTATTATCCAATCTTTCTTTTCAAGTTGATCATACATATTATTCAAATTGCCGTTGAAACTCTAAGAATCTGAACTACTCGAAATTTTTATCAAATTATTTATTCCATGTTCCATTTTTTTTCCATTATTTTATTATATTGTTCAACAACTTGACAGTAGTATATACAGGATGGCTCCCTGAAATCGAAACAAACTCTCTTGATCTTCATCTTGATCTTGTGGAATGCTTAGTAAAGTTGAGAGAATTTTGGTCAGGGGATTGCCAGTAAGGCAATGTTGGCGACTGAATGGTTTCATTGGACCATAAGCATTTCACTAATAACGTGTGGATTTTGTTTTGTATGTTCATATTGTCCAGGTTGTAAGTGTAAATATAAATAAACACTTTCATAGTGTGGACATTAATTTAAAGATAGACTATGTTTTATTAAGAACTGCATTTTCAGTTCAGTATGGGGATCTCCACTATGACGATCACCAATTTCAAATTCACAAAGCATTCTAAAAGTAGGTGTTCGTAAAATCTCGTCGAGAAGAATTCCGTATGCTTGTGAAACTAAATTGGTATCGCAATGCTCGTAAACATAAGTAATATCTACAAATTCTTCATACTAAATTGCATTTTATAACACTCGAAATAGGAACCTCTAAGAGAAAATGTGTAGAATGGGCTATGATTTTGTTTTACTGGAATTTCACTTAAACAAATCCTAATCGTGAGGAACGTTTTCTCTTTTCTATTCAAAATGAGATACTATAATACCTTGTATAAATATTTTACTTACTCTAGATAAGCAACAAAAAATAATTGCATTATTTCACGTTTCAAGTAAATACAGAACATCGTCCTCTGCTTACAAGCTCCGTTTGGTTACGTTCACCATACATTACATTTTGAAGATGGTTCACACAGTAAACAGAATCAGGAGCTGCCTCTGTTGGACATTCTCTTATGAAACGTAACCCTTTTGATGTGCACCCCAGCGTGTTCTAAAGAAAAGCTTCGTTTAAGAGTCTTCCAGCCGCACAAGCCGCACGAGTTAAGCCTAATGAATGCGGATAGACGGTGATAGAAGACGGACTAATCTTAAATTCGCAGTATTAACGCTCCCACGATCACAGAAATGATTTTTCACGCTTCGCCGCGCGATTAGCACGCAAAAAGGCACTTTTCTCAAAGCACAAGGAAACGGGGAAACTCCGCATGTTTCATAAACACGAAAGTTGAGCAAGAGATAAGATAGGGCGAGGGAATTTATGAAGTATTGTGTTCATTTGAAATCGGCCTGCTTGCGTGTGCGTGTGCATGTGCTCATCCTGTGCGTGCACGTGCACGTGAGCGTACACGTGTGCCAGTGCAGTGTGCATGTATGTGTACATAAAGACCTTCTTGTGGATACGATAAGTCAATAGCGGCTCAAAATGATTCAATTTTGAAGTTTTACAACAAAATCTATATTTGAAAATGTTTTGGTAATATCGAAAACCTAAAATATTATATTAATCGGGTATAAAAAATAGTACACAGCGAGCAGCCGTCAGGCAACATGCCTGGCGAGGATCATGGTGAACATTTACCCGATCAGGGTGATACAACTAAAATCTGTGCTGGACGATGTGGCAGTGTAGTATATCGTAATACCGTGTGTGAAGTATGTGAGCAGCCGTGCCATCCCGGATGCTTGAAGAGGCACAAAACACATAAGTGCTACTCTCTGAAAAATAAGACAGAGGATAGTAGTGATGGAGCATTAAATACGAAGGTCGATGTAGGCTCTGATAACGGAAGCCGCGTTAATACACTAGAGGGACTGGAACTACGAATTAAGGATCTTGAACAAATAAACGTTTTGTTGCTGGAGAACAAACAATTAATGGAAGAAAAAATAGCTGCATTGGAAATGGAATTGAATCGGTCTGGATGTGGGAAGCCAAGGAGGATTAGTGCTGGCAGCGACGCGTCGAAAGTCAATGATGTTGGTAATGCTACGAATCTACATTCAGCGCGGACAGGTGCGACGTCATCCAACCTTAAAGACGCACCGAGTGTAAACAAACAGAACAAGAACAAAATTAGTTATAGTAAGGCTACCAAGGGAGAAGTACTATTACTAAAACCTAAAAGGGATTTATCATCAATGGAAACTAAGAAAAAAATAATTACCACACTATAGCCTAAACTTTTTAATAATGTTACAGTTAGAAATTCGAACAAAAATAGCAATATTATTATGATTTGTAGCGAAAAGCAGGAAGTGCAAAATCTTCAAAGGAAGTTAAAGGATAAAATCGGTGAGGATTACGATGTGGTTAATGTGAAGAAAAGGCAACCAAGATGTAAAATTCTGCATATCCGCAACGACGGTGAGTGGCAAGACGAGGAACTAATTGACACACTAGTGTAGCAAAATGATATTGATAAGTCTGTGGAGAACTTTAGTATGAAACTAATTCATAAGTCCAAGGTTAATGCGTACAAAGAATTTAACATTATTATTGAATGTGATTACTACACCTTTCGTTACTTAATGACAAAAGGAGTAGTGAATATCGGTTTTTCTAGAGGAAGAGTTCAGGAAGCTATAAATATAATTCATTGTTATAAATGCAGTTGTCTGGGGCATTTTTCGGCGGGCTGTAAGGGGGATGTAACCTGTGGCAAATGCTCCCTTAATCACGACAGTGCTAATTGTAGCGAGCAGAGAGATTTTAAATGTATTAATTGTATAAATAAGAATAGGTCATTGGGTCTAAAACTTGATATAAATCACCACAGTTATGATTCTAAGTGTTCATGTCTTGCAAGGATAACAAACGCTATCAGGAACAAAACTGATTATGGGGGCAACAAATAGCAATTAAATGAAGGTCTGGTTCTATTAAATATACAGGGTATGCTATGTCACAAGGACGAGCTGTATGATTATATTAGAAGCTACAAATTACCACTAGTCGTTCTAACAGAAACGCACATTACTAGAGATGTGACTGATGCAGAGGTATCCTTTGAGGACTATGTTTCAATTGTCTGTAAATCGCATAGTAAACACACTGGGGGCGTGATGATAGTTATTCATAAGATCATAGACTACGAAGTCATAGCTAACCTTGAAATAATCATGAATGCAGTTTGGATATTAGGTGTCAGAATTTCTGACTATGAGCTGTGGGCAATCTATAGGTCCCCTTCGGGTAGTATTCCGTGGTTTCTTTCTGAACTAGAAACTGTTATTAGCACATACATGAAGCGCTCAAGGAAAACGGTTATACTGGGTGACTTTAATATTGATGTGAGTAGATCAGATTTCGCTTACTCTCAACTACTCCTCAATTTAATGAGAAATCATGGGAATGTTCAGCTGGTAAACCAGTTTACAAGAGTTACTCAGTATTCGAAAACTAAAATTGATCTTGTCTTTTCAAACATTGATAACCTAAAAGTATCAGTCGAAGCGAGTCCAAAAATTTCTGACCACTTCAATATTAGAGTGAGATGGTTCGCAACGAATGGTCTCGTGGGGATGGGGACCTCGGTAACTTCTAGAAATTTAAATAAAATAAATCTGAGCTCTTTTCAAGCCGACTTAAAACTACTTGACTGGGCCATGGATGAAAACGATGTTTTAAAGGTATTCTATCGTAATATTATCAGTACATTAGATGTCCATGCGCCTATCAGGTCCTATAAATATGCGCCTCATGGGAATCGTTGGTACGATCAGGAAATTAGAGAGCTTTGTTGGCAGCGGGATAAGTTGTTTGTAACAGCACGGTTATCAAAATCAGCGGAAACGTGGGAAAACTACAGAGTAAGCCGCAATGCAGTTACAGCAGCTATTAAATACAAAAATAAGGCCTACTTTTCACAATTAATTGAAAGCAACAAGAATAAGCCTAAACAGATGTGGAAAGCTTTACAAACAGTAATCTGTAAGAAAAGAGGAACTACAATTTTAAAAATGTCGTTCAATCGTATGTTACGGAATTCAAATATTTGGGGCTAACAATTGATATGAAACTAAACTTCAAAAGTCATTGTAAATTATTATTGCAGGAACTATCAGACAAGAGCAGATACTTTCATAGAATTTGTCAGGCTCTGGACCGGCGGAATAGACTAGTGGTGTACAAATCCATTATTGGCCCTCTTTTTAGTTATTGTCCGACGATCCTATTTTATGTAAACAATATGGAATTGGATAAGTTACAGGTTATCCATAATAAATGTCTTCGTTCCATACTTCAGTGTGACAGGTATGCACATGTTAAAGACATGTTAGCTGAGTTGCAATTGTTTTCGGTTAGGCAAACACTATATTTTATGAATATGTGTTTTATATATAAATTGGTTAATGGCGGGCTACCTGAGTATCTCAGGGATGCAATTACCATGAATTGCGATATTCACAATTATTCCACAAGAGCAAGCCACCTTATACATGTGGCCACCGCACGCAAGCAGACTACATACCAGTCATTATTCTATGAAGGACTAGTCAAATTCAACGAGATAAATCCGCGAATTAAAGATGCCACAAATATTTTGCACTTTAAGAAATTACTTAGAGAATATCTACTAGGGAATTCTGGATGTGGCCTGTAGTTGTGTGTGCACTCAGTTGTGGGGAGGGGTGCTCTTTTGGTAACTTATTAGCGGGTAGTGTCAATGGTTTTATTTTTTGATTGATTGTGTAAGTGATATGTATGTATACATTTAATAAATAAATAAATAAATAAATTGTTACAAATTTTAATTTCGAGGTCAAGATTTAATTTAAGGACCGCGATTGACTATGTCGTCATTTGTTTTAAATAGCAACCAGTTTTTTTTTTTAGGAAAAACGCATTGAACTAAACAAATGCTTCTCGACTCATGGAAATGTACGACAAACAAATTTTGCATAACTTTTAGTAACTTTTAATATGTTTCGAAATAACAATATAAAAATTAAAAAAAAAAAAATTTTATTCTGCACCGCTGCAAGGTTGCGAATTTAGTTGCAATTATTGTGCCCTGCGACAGATTTTCAAGAATTTTCTTCGATTAGTACTGGAAGAAGTCTGCAGATTAAGTAATCCGCCTAGAATTCCAGGCACGCTCCATTAACTACGCACACTAAACAAAATTAAATACTTTATGCGACATTGCCTCGGCCAATTGCCGCGCGAAAAAAAAAATGAATGAATTGCTAATTACCTAATAAAACTTGTTCATCAAGCGTGCAAATTGCTAATATAATTCATTAGCTCCCAATAAATACTAATTAATTCATTTTCCCAGCGGATGTTTATTCAAATTTCACCGATTAATTAACGCGGCGCCGCCCGGAATGCCAATTTCGCTAAACCCGTTTCTCGGATGATTATGCTATATTAATATCGCCGCGATTTTGATGAGACTGCAATATGCCGTGGGATACGGCGGTATTTGGTTTTTGAAAAAGCACTAGATTCATAAAAACACATACTCAATCAAACTAACATGCGAAATATTAATTATAGAGGGTGTCCCGGGAGAAAGTCAACACCCTAAATATCTAAGAATATAATTTATTTATACTCAATCGCTAAAACACGTCAATTTTTAATTCAAGAGGGACAACTTTTGATAATCAACTGATGTTGAACTGTTCAACTCCCTTGCCACAGGAAGTTCAATTTATAAAAAAATCCATACATTCAATATTTTATGTTTTTCATTTCAATATTTTATGACATTCTTGAGATTTTGAGAAAAAAATACACAAAAAGTGACTCTAAATTAAAAGTTTTTCCTATTAGAAACTAAGTTCGTGGACATTATCAACACAAAACAAAAACTTTGAACTTTCGCCTTGATTTTTACACAGGCCCTAAATAATTTTCGAAGATTGTTCTTCGGAGACTTTCAGAATCACACACGCGCATTTCACAAATATTTCAAAAATTTCATGTAACTGAAACTGAAGAAATTTTAAAATTACGTCGTCGATTTCATACATTTTATTTCATAGAATTTCAATTGAATCGTTTATTTGAGAAACTGGTCAACAGACATTTTTATGGATTTTTCTTTTTTTGCGGAATCAGTAGGTATCTCTTATTGTCAGGGCTTATTTTTCTGCAATAAAACTTCAACTGCCATTCAGTTTTATGGGATATAATTTACAATAAATATCGCGTTTAGTACAAAAACACTGAGTACTTTTAGTACTTACAGTACTAACTGAAAATACTGTAAAAATATTAGACTAATTTTAGACTAAAACTGAAAGTTTTAGGGCAGTAACTTGGTACAGAAACACATACTTTTCTACAGTGAATTTAAATTTCTGCAGTAATGGTCCTGTGATATTCTGTATAATACTAATACCATAGCAACAATTACCATTGGTTTACCATTGCTTACCACTGCTTAGTAGTTTGGTATATTTAACAAATCAGAAAATTAGTTTAAATTTCTTTATTGTATTTTAATGAAAACAAGGAAAATTTAGTGTTTTCTTCAATGTTCTTCAATGTTTTCAGTGTTCAAATTTAAAAAAAAAATTTATAATGTTGTCTCTTAAAAATCATAATACCACAAAATATTAGGAAATTACCATTAAAAATATATGTTTCTACATTAAAATCTTATTTTATTGTAGAAACGAGTCGACTGCAATATTTTAAATATTTTTTTTTACTATTAAGGGAGAAATTATAATATATAATTTAATTACAGGCAGCTTCAACTTCGGGAAGATGTTAACTAATACTAGAAATTTTTTCAGGCGAAATTCTGTTTAACAATCAAGGATATTAATGTGTTTCTTTGTTTCCCAACAATTTGAAAAGGTGCACTTGACCAGTTTCCGAAATAAACGATTCAATTTCGAATATTAATAATTGACGAATTAAGAAAAATCGATACATTTTATTTTCAATATTTGTCGTATGACTTTCTTGAGATCTTGAGAAATGCGAAAATTTATGTAACAATGACACCAAAAATTAAAAAGTTCTTCCTATTTTGAACTAAATTCGTGGACACACTCGTAATTACAAAACAAAAAATTCGCCTTGATTTTTATACAGGTCTATAATAATTTTCGAAGCTTGTCTTCGGAGCTTTCGGAATCACACAAACTCTTCACAACTATTTCAAAATTTTCATGTTACTAAAGAAATTCCAAAATTACCTCGTCGATTTAATACATATTTCATACAATTCCAAATCCAGATCTTAATAATTGCTGAAATTATAAAACTATCCATACGAGTCGCATGAATGTTTTATACTTTCGACGAAACACATGAAACACATTTCAGAAATATTTCAATAATTTCGTAGAAATCAAACATTGATTTTGTAAGGTATCACGAATGTTCCATATTTTCCACAAATAGCGTACAAATAGTTCAATAAAGGGTCTGAAAATCTAAAGTGTGTTTCGTAAATATTTATAACCTGAGATCTTTCTTGAGATCTTGAGAAATGCGAAAATTGAATTAACAATGACACCGAAAATTAAAAACTTTTTCCTATTATGAACCAAATTCGTGGACACACTCGTAATTACAAAACAAAAAATTCGTCTTGATTTTTATACAGGTCTATAATAATTTTCAAAGCTTGTCTTCGAAGCTTTCGGTATCACACAAACTCTTCACAACTATTTCAAAATTTTCATGTAACTAAAGAAATTTTAGAATTACCTCGTCGATTTTATACATATTTCATACAATTCCAAATCCAAATCTTAATAATTGCTTAATTTATAAAGCTATACATATGAGTCGCATGAATGTTTCATACTTTGTATGAAACACATGAACACATTTCAAAAATATTTCTTCTTTGGTACGCTGCTTTAATATAACCATTTACTTTATTTGCTTAAAGTATTTGTAATTGTAGATGGATTTCAGATCAATTTGGAAATTCGTGGACACACTCGTAATTACAAAACAAAAAATTCGTCTTGATTTTTATACATAGTCTATAATAATTTTCCAAGCTTGTCTTCGAAGCTTTCGGAATCACACAAACTTTTCACAACTATTTCAAAATTTTCATGTAACTAAAGAAATTTCAAAATTACCTCGTCGATTTTATACATATTTCATACAATTGCAAATCCAAATCTTAATACGAGGGCTGTTTGACGGAAGAGTGACTTTTTAATGAAAACGTTATTTTTCTGTTTAAAAAATATTTTATTTTTCAACATAACACCCTTTTAACTGTACACACTTAGCCCAGCGAGTTTACAGTTTTTTTAAACCTTCCAAAAAGTAATCTTTCGGAAAGTCTTCAAAATATGCATTTGACTCGGTTATCACCTCTTCAGTTGCCTAAAATCTTTTTCCACCCCGCCATTTTTTAAAATTTGGGAATAAGAAGAAATCACTGGGAGCCAGATCTGGCAAATATGGCGGATAAAGCAGTAATTCGTAATGCAATTCAGCCAATTTAGTTGTAGCAATTGCAGACGAATGTGAGGGCGCATTATCGCGATGTAACAACACTTTTTTCTTCATCAAATGCGGTCGTTGTTTTTCAAGTTCGGCATCAAAACGTGTCTGCATAATCAGCATAATACTGGCCAGTTATCGTTTTTCCTTTTTGTAAACAATTAATAAAGATTACCCCTTTAGAATCCCAAAAAAACTGTGGCCATGACCTTATTGGCCGAAAAAAATGTTTTTGCCTTTTTGGGAGCATGTTCGCATGGAGAAATCCATTATTTAGACTGTATGCATGTTTCCGGAGTATAATGGTGTATCCAAGTTTCATCTACTGTGACATATCGACGAAAAAAATCCTTTGAATTACGTTGAAGACGGCCAAACATTCTTCTGAATTCTTAATGCGAGCGCGCATTTGTTCACCATTAAGAAAACGCGGCAACCATTTCGCGGAATGCTTTTTCTTATTGAAATGTTCATGCAAAATATTGTATACCCGTTTGGTTGAGATGTTTACTTCATTAGCTATCTCACGAACTTTTATTCGACGATTGTCAATTACAAGGCCATAGAGTTTATTAACCATTTCTGGAGTAGTTACAGTAAATGATGGTTTTGGACGATCTGCATCAACCGTGCTCATATGGCCACTTTTAAAAGCAGAAACCACTTACAAATCATTCCATGGGACGGAGCAGATTCTGGATAATATTTACGTAACTTTTCCTCGGTTTCTTTAATTGTTTTTTCACGTACAAAATAATGTTTTTCTACGAAAGTGTTGAAAGGTATTTGTTACAAGGAGTGCAGAAAGTACTTTCCGCACTTATATGAGTGCGGAAAGTACTTTCCGCACTCACTTTCCGCACTCCAATACCTCTCTTTTGATTTTTGAGGCAATAAATCGGACGAAACTGTGGATGCAATGGCCGCAAGTTCCGGCGGAGTGTTTGTTATATCGTCACTATCGGAATCCATTATTGATTTTCTTCTACTTCCAGTATTAATGTATAAATTTCGAGTCTCGATTTGGTGACAAGCGATTTATAAATTTTCTGACGTTTAAATTAATGACAATGACATTTATTTTAAATTAATGATTAAATTTACATTAATCTTTAGTTTTCTACACTTTCGTAGAAAAAATAGTATGTAACACTCGTGCGGAAATGGCCATTGCAAAACTCGTATGAATGGAGCACTCGCTGGCGCTCGCTGGCGTTTTGCAATGAAGCCCTTTCCGCACTCTTATTACAATATACTATTAATCAACACTCGAAATTATTTTTTCTCCATATTTACACAACAACGAAAACAGTTTTCTTCAAATAAGTATAAAACAAAATCTATCTGTCAGATTGGTGCCAAATTTTGACAGTAGACCTCCGAAAGGCCTTAGGAGCTAGCAACATAATCATTATAGCGAAAGTGTTACCAACCTTTGAAAAGTCACTCTTCCGTCAAACAGCCCTCGTAATTGCTGAATTTATAAAACTATCCATACGAGTCGCATAATTGTTTCATACTTTCGACGAAACACATGAAACATATTTCAAAAATATTTCAATAATTTCGTAGAAATCAAACATTATTTTTGTAAGGTATCACGAATGTTCCATATTTTCCACAAATAGCGTACAAATAGTTCAATAAAGGGTCTGAAAATCTAAAGTTTGTTTCGTAAATATTTATAACCTGAGTTTCGAACCGGGACTCATCCGAAAACCGAAAATCGGAAGTAACCGTTATATTTCTAGGAACGAAACCCGGAGCCGAACCGAAAAATATATCGATCTATTTCGGTACTATTATTAAATTTTCTAAAAATAATGGGTTATTATTATTATTGCTAATTCCAAAACTGTTTAAAATTTAGTTGTAGACTTTTTAATTGTATCTGTTAAGTTTTGATGAAGTTTACAGCATGTTTTTGAAAATTGGAGGAATATTCTGAAACTGTTTTCCACTGCTTCGAATTGAAACTGAACTGAAAACTGGAAACCGAAAAAACCGTTATTTTTGCCGAAATGAAAACCGGAACAGAACCGATATTTTTATTTTTAATTGAACCGGAACAAAAACCTAAAAGAAATAAAATAGTTTGAAGCCCTGCTTATAACAAAAAAAAAACTGGCTACCGGAACAGTTCATAGTAATTTAGGACCTAAACCATGAATTGACAATATAAATATAAATATATGGACATAATCAAATTCATAATTATATCAAATTTTATATTCGCAAAAGTGCGAAAATAATACGATATTTACAAATTATGAAATTAGTTGTATGCAGGGTATTTCAAAATTTTCATGTTTTCAACTAAAGAAATATCAGAATTACCTCGTCGATTTTATACTATTCCAAATACAATTTATGTTTCATACAATTCCAAATTCAAACCTTTATAATTGCTGAATTTATGAAACAATCTATACAAGTCGCATGAATGTTTCATACTTTCCATGAAACACATTTAAAAAATAGTTCAATAATTTTATAGAAATCAAAAATTGATTTTTTACGCTATCAGGAATGTTCCATATTTTCCACAAATAGCGTAGATATAGTTCAATCGAGAGCCTGAAAATCTGAAGTTTGTTTCGTAAATACTTATAACCTGAGCTTCGAACCGGGACTGAACCGAAAACCGGAAACCCAAAACAACCGTTATATTTCTAGGAGCGATAACCGGAGCCGAACCGGAAAATATATTGGTTTATTTCGGTACTATTATTACATTTTCTAAAAATAATGGGTTATTATTATTATTACTAATTCCAAAACTGTTTAGAAGTTTTGATGAAGTTTACAGGATGTTTTTGAAAAATGCAGAAATATCTGATTGAACTGTATTTCAGTGCTTTGAACAGAAACTGAACTGAAAACAGAAAAAACCGTTATTCTTGCCGACATAAAAACCAGAACAGAACTGATATTTTTATATTTAATTGAACCGGAACGAAAACCTAACAGAAAAAATAACGGTTTGAAGCCCTGCTTATAACAAAAAAAGTGGCTACCGGAACAGTTCATAGTAATTTTGAACCTTAAGCCTCATTTACATTTGGAAAGTTTACTGACGGAAAGTACTCACCGCCAGTAAACTTACGATGTGTAAACCAGAAAAACGTCTGTCAAGAAAGAAACTAAACAAGAAAGTAAGACGTTGTTCTAGTTTACACATCGTTAGTTTACTGGCGACAAGTACTTTCCACCAGTAAACTTTCCAAATGTAAACGAGGCTTAAACCATGAAGTGACTATAAATGTAAGGATAAAATCATATGCATAATTATATCAGATTTAATATTTTGTTATCATAATGATACTGTTATTCTTCTAGCGAGAAAAGTCTTATTTTTCCGCAAAAATGTGAAAATAATACGATATTTGCAAATTATGAAATTAGTTGTATGTCTGGTAGGGTAATTCATAAATCAATTTTTGGAGTTGCCACATTAATAAATTGACAATTACATGATTGGCCGCAATAAATTTTTGTTAGCCTATAAATCAATAACAAGGCGTACAAATTCCGCAAGCGGTTTTGAAAAAATTTTAATCTCAAAGAATTTGCAAGGCATTATGCAACATGGCGCTGGAGATCCAATGTTAGGTCAAGCGACGAACTAATTACTCCAATTACGTATTTATTGTTATTTATACGGACAGATAAAATATTTCGGATTATGGAAGAATTAAGTACATATCGTAATTTACATATCAAATGAATACCTTAAGCATTCGGTATGTGAGTTAGAGGTCTCGGATTCTTTTTTTTTTAGACTTTTTATTTATAATTACTTTTATTTATGTTTTATTGGTATCGGCGGGTATTATGATTCCCGCTAGTATAGTATAGTAGTGAGGGAAAAGTTGGGACCGTTATTTCTATAATCCTTGTTAACATAGCAAGGTTGAAAGCAAACGTTGTAATCGTCTTGGCAGTGTTTAGAATGTTAGTAATTTGCACTTCGCTGTAATCGTGGATACATACTGCAAAATTATCACTACATAGGAGGTATATTGGAAAATTTGTAATCTATATTACAAATGTCAAGGGTTTAATTTAAAGAGTAAGATATTCACTTAGTTTTTTTCACTAAAATTAAAACTTTTTTAATGAAAAGTATACTAAGAACGGAATATTTATGTAAACATATTTATGTGATTATGAAAATCTTATCATGGATGTTCATTGCAAAATGGTGTCATAGGGGAAAACTGTCTTACAAAATGTTGCCAGAATTAGTTTCTTGAAAAGATTCTGGAAATTCTAGCGACTGTAAATGTTATAATCATTATAATGCCCTGGGCGAGAATCGAATCCACGATAATTATTGAATTCGAGAAGTTTTTTCAATTCAAGAATCCTAATAAAAATAAATTATTATATGATATATTAAAATAAATTATTATATGATATAAAAATAAAATCATTTAATTGGTTAATTATTTGGAGATGACCAAATTTGTAATGTAATTGTTACAGCCATTGAATTTAAAGGGTCTTAAATTTATATAAATTTTACAGTGCATAGAATTATTTTATACAGTATTTGTTCACTACACACCATATGCAAATAATAAAAGATTGTTATTGTGTGCTTAGTAAAAGTGTCTTATCTGAAAACATGTCACTTCGAGATATTTCCCTATCTAGTAGACAGGTCTACTAAGACATTCTAACTAAGTAAAATGGATGCCCCGTGTAAAATTACACCAGATAGGATAAATAACGTCACAAACCAAATATTGTCAAATAGGACACTTTTCCTAAGCAAGGCAGATTAATGGATGGCATATTATGTCGTGTGGGAGCAACCAACACGAAGGAGGCATTTAATTGGTAAAAATCACTGCTAATTGTTTCGATTGACCCGCCTCGAAGCAAACCACATATAAAAAAACGTTTACCAGATCAGACACGATTCCTTTGTGGCGATGAAAGTCTCAATTACCACACTAAACGAGCAATTTTTTTTGCAACCGTGGAGCGCCAGAGACACGAGATCGGAGTAACGTGTTTAAAAAATCAATTCCAGAGCATGCAAGCAAACATTGAAAGCTCCAGTGAATCCCAATAAACTACCCGGGAAACCCCCTCCCTCGCACTTGGACTCCGGGGGCAGCGGTCTTCGCCCGGAGTCGTGACGGGGCCGCCGGAAGACTCCGGCACTCGTGCCGGAGTACCTCCCAGGTGAAACGTGTCTCCGACCGTAGGAAGGTGTATTCCGGAGCGAATTTTTACGTCAATTAATACCGTATATACTCGCATGTGTACAGACACACACGGCGCAAGCGGGTAAACAAGAAACTGGTCGGTAATTTATATACCGCCGCGGCAATAGATTATTAATTATTATTAATAAATATCTACAATTACAATAAATGAAGTTTATATAAACCGCACATAATTATAATATAGCCGTTACGTGTCTTAATTAACGGGGAAAAGTTATTTATTGGGCCGACAAGTTTCAATTTCTCCAGGAATGATCTGTTGTTAGTAAGGATCATTTCCGACCAGATTATTAATTGTTATCTGTATACATGTAACTTTTAAATTATCTGTATGTAACAATGTTACAATTTATTGGTTTTCAAGTCTTTGCTTTATAATTCACGTGTTAACAAGATGGTCACACAATTATTACACAATTATGTTATTAGTTTGATTTGACTATATTTATATTTTCTATGAGTATATTTAAAAACAAAATCCAACTAATTATTTTTAAGTATTTGTAAAAAAATATATACAGGGTGGCCCACCTATCCTCGCTCGGACCATTGCTGCTAGACTAATGAAAATTGAGGAAAACATCTGATTGGATGTTATTGGACACTTGTGCTACTTTTTAAAATTATTTTCGAGTATACGGAGTGTACCATAAATCCGGAACATAACATTTGGTATCGTTTTTAAATGAATCACCCTGTTTATTATTTCATTTTTAGAATCTCCTTTATGTGGGCTTCACAAATCATTTTTAATTTTATAAATTAGATGCAACGTTGTCATGTTATTCACATTTCAATCAAATTTAACGAAAAATCATGGACGTGGAAATAAATTCAATAAGATGGTGCAACAGCTAATACAGCCAGAGCGTTAGCCTATCTGCAAGATTTTTTTTATAATAGACTAATTAGCCTAGGACTATGGCCGTTACCCTCTCCAAATCTAACTCCACTGGATTACTCAATTTTTGGATATTTAAAAGATAGAGTTTTCCAAAAAAAAAACTGCATACGTTAGAAGAGTTAATGGCAGAAATCGTAAATGTTTGCCGTACCATTATTTGTTTTTGATTATTAAATAATTTACTTTGATTACTGTAATAACTTTATGTGATTGTTTTATTGTCTACTAGTCCTCAATTTGCAATAGTAAAACATTTTGAAACATTGTCAGATTTAAAGCGGAGCAATTATTAGATTTGTCGCAGTTCGTTTATTTCATTAATTCCTGCATGATTTTCAGTTTACAGCTTGTTTGTGCCGTGGAGTAATCTGCCACAATTGGGGTGTTGCCTGTGAGGACTTCATATTCATGCATATCTGGTTATTTTGATGTACACACAATTTAAAATGCCCTCGATTTTAAAAGCAAGGTTATGTAAAAATGTACATTTAAACTCGTGGGCCCTTAAGTAATTCTTCTTTGTAGTCTTTTCATGTGCTTGGAAGCCACAAATATTGCTGAAACTAATAATAATTTGGTATTTGTGTAGTCAAATATCGACTGACACAATAGAAATTTGAATTGCATGAAGATAGCTTTTAATGCCATCTTCATGAGTAATGAGTGAAAGGTCTCGTGCGTCTTTAAATAATTCTTCATTGTTGTCTTTTCATTTGTATGGAAGTCACAAATATTGCTGAAACTAGTAATAATTTCGTATTTGAGCAGTCAAATATTAATAATCATAGACTGCCTGAATAGCAACAAATAGCTATACATTACATAGACCTAAAAACATTAAGGGAAAATGGGTGATGCCAAGATAGAACGTGAAAAGAAGAAGGGAAACTTAGCCTAGGAGACAATGACGTGTGTGAAACTTGATGCATTTTTTAGTAAACTAATAATGGTGTCATCCTTTAGGAAACTCTGTAGCAGGGTGTAGTGATTTCACACAAAACTGCGAAACTGCGAAGAATTTACACAATAACTTGCAACGAATGTGGTGCCAAATACATTGAAGAAACGCGCAGACCTTTATAATTAAGAATAAAGTAACATTTAAGACACATAAACATTTCAAATTTTGGACGACACCTACACTTTCACAATCATACTTTCGACATAAACAAAAATACGAAACTCTTACACAATACAGATAAAGGCTTAAAAAAAAATTTATAAGAAGCATTTGAAATAGATAAAACTATCAATACAGAACACAACATACATACAGTGCCTTAATGACCAAACTCAATTAACATTTAAACCGCTTTATAAATTTTTAAATAATAAATATAACACATAAAATAACAGAAACAATTAAATACAACTTCACATTAGACATCTGTATCTTTCAAATTTCAAATTACAATTCAATAAGTTTAGGACATACACACATTAAATACGTAAGTTAATAATTCTATGTATGTACATATAAAATGACTAAATCACTTTTTAAGAATTGATTTTACTTTCTATCGCCAAAATTAATGACTGGTAAATAACGCACGTTTTGAGGTTAAAAAAAATAAAATATTGTATTGTCTGCGACATGATTCGACACACAGTGTCTTCATCGGGCAGATTAATCTTACAAATGTACTACATTCTTAAATTGCAGTTTTGTGGAAGGGGGGGGGGTATAATCTAAACACGGGAAAGGGAAAAAAAGAACAGTTCTTACAGTTTTAAATTTAAAAGTAGGATTTACTCACTTCGGTTTGTTCATTTAGTAAAATTCCCAGTTTATTGAAACGCTTGATTTCCAGACTTTCTAATTAATTTAATTTAATACTTTTATCCATTGAATGAAGGATTCGGAAATTATCATTAAATTTGTGCCCTTCCTCTAGAAGTATGTGGACGATGTTTTATCCGTTAGGTATGCCTTCTTATGCTCCTTGATTCTTTCTTCGAATTTTCTTCCTGTTTGGCCGACGTAGACTTTGTTGCAGTCACCACACTCTAACAAATAGACGCCTGAGTTTTTATCTTTTATTATCTTTTATTAATTTTTCAAAATTATTTTTTTCCATAAAGTGGCTGATTTTCTCCTCTGAAAATATTGATTGAAAGACTAGCGTATGTAAAGAAAGTCAGCCACTTTATGGAAAGTAATAATTTTGAAATATAAATAAAAGGCCCTACAACTAAGTTCCAAAAATAATTGAAGGCAACTCTAAAAGATATTACCGGAATTTTCAACGATTATCAAAAATATAAACTAATCCAAATGAATCCCAAACCACCAAAAATGTATGGTTTCCTAAAGCTATATAAATCAGATTTTCCGATTAGACTGGTCGTCTCATATATAATGCACCTAATAGAAACGTAGCTAAAGCCCTAATTCCACTACTGAAACAATACCTACAGTTTAAACCAAGATTCAGCACGAGAAATTCCATGGAACTAATAAAAAAAAAAAACTATCAAACACCGCCTCTCCACCGAACTGTGAATTTTACTAAATGAACAAACTGAAGTGAGCAAATCCACACTTTTAAATTTAAAACTGTAAGAGCTGTTCTTTTTTTCTCTATCCCGTGTTTAGATTATACGCCCCCCGCCCCCCTACAAAAGTGTTACGTGTTAAGCTATTTTTTAGAATGTAGTACATTTGTTAGATCATTATTCATCTGCCCGATGAAGATACTGTGTGTCGAAACAGACAACAGACAATACATTTTTTTTAATTTAACTTAAAACGTGCGTTATTTACCCAATCATAATAATGGAGTTTAACAACTATCCGCCAAATCTATTTTCACGACCAAAATTAATACCCCATAGAAAATAATTTTGACACATTTGAATTCTTCCCCACACTAATATATTACATAACTAAATCATTTATACACACTATAACATTAACCACATATATATGCCTCTGAAGATGTTTTTTATAACCGAAACTAGTCAGGCGATAAATATTAATAATAAAATAAATAAACATATACCAGTAAGTACTTATTAAGGCCCGTATCTATAGTCCGTACTTGAGCATGAGATCGTCTCAAGTCGTATACTTAGATAAATGACGAATTTGACATTCATTTGAGTTACGTAATGACCCTCATTACCTAACTAGTTAGGTAATGAAATAAAAAAACACACTCATTTTTTAATACTAACTTACGATCAAATTTATTAAGCAATTACTTATGAACATTAATTATAACATGTTTACATTTAGTTAAGTGTATTTCAAAGAACATTTGTGTTTAAGAAATGTCCAAACTACTGCAGCTAATGGTTGAAGCTTCTACACGAATATTGATACATTACAAGCATTACATTGCAAGCATTCCAATAACATTGAAACTACCTGCGTAGCCGATTCTTCGATATCCGAAGGCAGAGTTTCGGAGTCGCTTATTGTAACACAGCAAAACAGAAATTAAAGTTTAATTCTTGAAGTTTTGAAGATTAAATTGACATTCGAATTACATGTTGCTATGGTTCTACATACATACTATGACGTTCTGATTTTTCATCGAATTCAATTCAAAAGTATAATTTTCGTAATTCAGAGCAGCGTAGATAAAAATTTGTATCTAATACGTGTGATAAGGTCATATTAACTGAAACTCATGCTCGGGCTACGCCCTCGTCTCAGCAACTCGCCGCATTCGTCAGTTAATGATGCTCTTATCCCACTAATTAGATAAATAAATATTATGCATCAAACGCAACCATATATACGCAAATATACGACTTGAGTCGAACTCATGCTCAAGTACAGACTACAGATACGGGCATAATACAAAATAATATATTTTGTTATTTTTTGCTTATATGAGTTTTAGTATTTATTTACTTCTGTAATACATTTAGGTTTTTAATTTTAGAATAAATTTAGAGACTCTCTTACTTCGTTTTATTTTAACCTCTTCAAATTGACACTTGGGCACTAATAATAATAACCAATTCTTTTAACTTTTGCCCACACTTATATATGGCACCGGTGACTATATTTCCTGCGCCTAGTCCCATCTGCTCCTGGTTGGGGCCTCTACCATTGCCAGCTTTGACGTTTCGTCTTGGGATCATACTGGATGAACCAACATTCATCACCAGTGATAACTCTGTTCAGTAATTCAGCATACTGCTGCGCAATATTTCGTGATTCCATTGTTGTGACGATGAGCGAAGACACGACTTCACTATTCATGCTGCTACTCCTGATTGAAACATTGCAGGCTGCCTGGTTGCCATCATATGTAGGAAAAAATCTCATAACTTTATTGTCCAACCTCGTATATCTCTTCCTGTACTAACCACACAATATTGTTTGTACATTTCGTCATTTAATATTTATGGGAAAAATCCATTATCCCACAGTCCCGAAACAGCACGCGCCCCTTTAGGCTCTTACCTCATTAATATTTGCTGGGATGATGAAGGGAAAATATCAAGTAACACCGCCCCCTATGCTGCCTAAATCAAATTTAAATGCGTTACGCGTAACTCTAGACACGCATTAAATCATCGCGCCAAGGGTGGCCAGTGCCACTGAAACTACATAGATGCGCCCTTTGACGGTGCTCTTTATTAATAATTTAACATTTGCATAGCCACATTTAGCGTTTTCGTTGTTGGTTGGCGAGGAGGCGACGGGCTGTGCACGCGCTCTCCACTCTCACGCATTATGCAAGAGGCCGCCGAGGATTATGTATGCGGTGCTGGGCCGTATTTGGTCCGATGGACGGATTTATCATCACCCAAATTAATTGTCGATTTGAGTGATGACCGCTTTCGAAATGGGGCCCGGACCACGCGCGGACGTTAGTCTGTACCGAGACTGGGCTTAATCGGTCTCGTTTGTACCAGGCTGAGATGATAAATTGGGCGGAAAGCATCTTTTCGATTATTAACGGTCATTTGAACTCCTGTTGGGCGCCATTAGGAAACGTTTCAATGGTGTTAAAGGACGCCCGCCGATTTACTTCTTTAGCCCTGGACACTTCAAATTAACCTTTGTAGGTCAAACCAAAAGAAAAACATTTATTACTACATGTAGGCTATATATTCTCTCGAAGCGAGATTATAAATCATTTAGGTTAAATCAAACACTTGGTTAAAGTTTCACTGTACAGTGAAACTTTAACCAAGTGTTTGATTTAACCTAATCATAATGTTTCACCAAGTAGTATCCACACATAGTTTCAATATAAATAAATCATTTATATTACATTTAGAAAAGCATAATATTGGCAACGTAAAATATAACAAATTGAGTTTAAAAGTTTATAATAAGTCAATAATGGATGCAAGTGAACCGTAGATAAAGAAATTCATGATTTAACTTAATGAATTATTTGTAATTTGGAGGATCGTGAAAAATTACTAGGAAGTTTACCTAGATCTATTAAAGAAATGGAAAGTTAAAAATTAACTTGACAATTAATTAAACAAGAGTGTGGAAAATTAACTTTATGTTGCAAAATTAAGGATAAGATGTAATAGTTTATGATTAACCCGTCAGGACGCGCGCACCTTAGTGAAACGTTAAGACGCGCGCTGGACAAATTTCGCCTATTATGCGAATACCCGCTCTTTCCTTTTGTTGTTATAATATATGAAAATAAAATGGAGGTACTTACTATTTTATATTATATTTGTTTGTAAACATCAGGTTTATATTGTAGGTATTAGGTATAATAACTTGTATACCCATAATAATTAATGTTGAAGAATAATTTTATTCAAATAAAGAAAATGTTTTCGGATCCACAAAAATTATTCAACAAAAGTCATATTATATCAATTATTCGTTATTAAGATTTATAAAACATTCACTGCAAGTTGGCATAGTATGTTTCCGACATATAAGTTTGTTGCATGACTTGCAAGCACTTGGTCTTCCTATCCTTTTTATTGCCACAGTCTTCGCATCTTTCTGCTGCCCGTGGTGTCCTTTTGGATGTGGAAGGTTGTTGATCTGCTTCTTTGGGACAAATAAACTTTATTCTTGCTTTTATATTAGTAGGAAGTGTTTGAATGATTCTTCTTCTGCCTAGATGTTCCCTTGTTAGAACCAGCGGCAATTGTTTTATATAAAGTCGACGTAGCAACTTATTTGTGTCTTTTGGTCATTGGTGGCATACACTTCTTGAGCTTAAAGGTCATTGACCTCCCCCAAACTTCTTCACCTTCTGGTCATTTGTGACACACTTCTTCAGCTTAAGATCCTTCTGGGCACGAAGAACTTAATTATACGAGGGCAATCATGGTCTCTCCTGATGGACATGCCATCCTCAGCAAAAATATACGGGGGCATCTGGAAAGTGTAACGTCAGCCCGCCAGTACTACTACTTATATAGGTTATTTTATTGGTAAATTATAAAGCCATTTATAGCGGCACTATTCAATCATCCAAAAAAAAAATTGTCAGGCCAGCGACGAGATTTTCTGAAAACCGAATAATTTCCGCACAATTCGTCAACCGTTTCTACACAACCTTTTGTTTTATTGTAGAAAGTTATTATTTCAGGCTTTTTTTGTTCCACACTGTTTTCGAGAATTATTTTATCGTCATGGAGTGTGAAAAGAAAAGTAAAACTACTTTGGCTGGATTTGGCTTATAGAAGACCATGACAATATGATTTGAAAACCCAAACAAACTTGAATTTATTTCTCTTCCTTTTGTTGCAGTAAACTCTGGTTTTGTCTTTTGTTTTTGCGTATGGGACCAATGCACGTTGTTTTATAATTTAATAGTAAGTTTTCAACAAGAGGAACACTGGTAAACCAATTGTCTATTGTAATGTTTCACCCCGTGTTTTCGATTGGTTTGATGAGGCGCAGAACTATGGATGAAGCATCATTGCTTTTTTCGATATTCACCCTCAGGTTGCTGACCAACATACCGGGTGATTCAAGTTTTATTACCATGGGCTTTTTAGGTATTTGGAGTTGCCCAAAAAATATGAAAATTTGGATTTATATAGGTCTGATACTAATCTACGGAAAGGTAGTTTGACTATTTCGATATAATTATATAGACGGTTATAAATTTTTTTAAAAAACAGTTTTCGACCAACATTCTCTATCGTTATTTTTACCCTAAACTGTTTTTATCGTCAGATTGGGCTTCTTCAATATCTAAACATGCGTACTTATTTTGGATTTTTTTATTTCAATTAGAAGTCGCCATTTTTGGCCTGGTAATAAAACTTGAGTCATCCGGTATATCTCAAAGTTGCTGGTGTAAAAATTTTGGGCACCAGCCTACAAAAATATTTTTATACCGTATCGGGCCGGTTTACTTTTTATATATTGTCGAAAGCTGCATCGCCTTCTAAATGGTTCCAGTTTTTCGTCGATTGTAGCAAATTCCCCGATGGTGAAAGAGTTCATTGTGTTTTTTCTAAAAATTTCGCTTATCTCTCGTATTGGAGCCAATTTATCAATTTTTCTTCGCTCTGATCGGTCCATTACATTGCCGAAACGGAGAAATGTTAGCAGAAACAAGAACCTTATTCTAGACATCGTGGCTAGGAAAATATTGTGCCCAGTTCCATCTTTTGCCGATATATCTTTTGTATTTAATTTAAATGCTCTCAAAAATCCAGATATATACAACAACCCTATCAGGACTTTAATTTCGTATACAGGGTGTTAAAAAACGAATGAAAAATATTTAAGCGAGTAGTAGTATGAACCACAACAAAGAAAAAGGTCTTAATAAACATGGGTCCTTAAAGTAACGGTTTCGGAAATATGGAAGATTATTCTTTTTTAACTCCTTTTTTCACTTTTCTAAAACTTGCATTTTCTTATCATAGTTGGCTGATGTTTTGTGAAATAAACATTCAGTATTTGACAGTTGTTGTTAGTATCAACAATATACGATATATGATTATATACAATGATAAACCGTTCAATAAACAGTTTACAACATTTCAAAAAACGTTTGGAAAGAATTACAAACATTTCACTTTGGAGCACGAATAAAATCACAAGCATAATTCCGCCGTGTTATTAAACATGTTATTTGAATTTAATACATTGAACACTTTTGTACTTTATTTGCACTTGATTCCAAAACTAGTTCATCAAATAATATTGTATTAATAATGACTGGAAAACATTTTTCAAGAGCTTTCCAACGATGTATCACAAGAAGGGGGTACCATTTTTTTTTTTTAGACCGAGATGGCTGTGGTTTAAATGGTGGGTAGGGAAACGACACTACCTACGCCATTTTGATTCCCCCTTCGAACCACCCAAACGGTTTTGAGTAAATTTAAAAATAATCATGTGCTCTATGAAAAAAGTCTATTGCAACTTTTAAAATTGACACCCTGTATATAGCCAAATATATAAATATAATTATGAAGAAAGGTAAACGTAATTTGATTGATTATTATAGAAATACTTTTCACAAAGCTCTGAGAATAATATAGCAAAACAAATTGATACGTGTATCGAAATTATTAATATCGCCGAATAAGTGTACCTAAATAAATATTGAAGCCAATAATTACCCCGAATAATTAATTGAACAATAGTTAGTTGGTAAAAATTAATGTTTAATTAGTATTAACTTTGATAGTATGAGCCGTCCAGTTTCAAAATGGGCAAAGTCAATTTGTCAAATTTTTGTTGTCGACTGTAATGACATTTATAATTTCAGGTTAGCTGCTATAAACAACAATCGTTCAACAAATTTTGAACATACAAATTTTCACACTTAGTTCAATAATTAAAAACATTATTGTGAAAGAGGCCACTTCATCTTCAAATTTCCACATAGGGAATTTTAGAACAATATTCATCATCAGAGGATGCAGATATAGGCAGATACTAATGATAGCGTAATATTTAATATTATATTAAAAAGTTACGAAAAATAAAACAAAATACAAAGAAAATCTGATAAAAGAAAAACAAATCTGATCTGAGACTCTTTGTTATTTGTTCTTCATCAGGTTCGCTCTCGCCTTTTTCAACTTGTAATCTCAATGCTTTATTTTCCCTTATAGAGTTTGATAACCTGATAAAGTTTTGCAAAACAAAGATTGCAAATGTCGATATGCTTACATTAAAGATTTCGAAGTAGATTTCGAAGAAAAAAACTGACCTGCTTTTGAGAAGTATTGAAATTTGGGAGATGTTAATAAGCAAACTATATTGTTTTACTAGGCTACCAAGCACTATGATGTGAAAAGAAGTCGTCAAAAAACGGTAAGGTTGAATGTACTTTTATTGTTCAATGAAATCGATACATTAGAAGTGAACTTTTACAAACTTCATTTTTTTTTACAAATATATAGATCCATCCTGAGATAAATGCATTAAATTTAGCACTCTCAGGTATTACAATTATTAGTAATTGTAAAAAATTGCAACTTGTAAACCCTTGTAACCCCATCACATGTCCAAAAATCAGTTTTGTAGCAAATTTAAAAAAGTTACAGTGGTAAAGTTATACTCAAAGTACTGGGAAAATAAATCAGGCTATTTTGTTGTTTTTATTTCAACTTGTTTAAAAATAAAAATGATTTTAAATAAGAACTGGGAAACAAGAGAAAAACGGAGAAAAAAAGTTTGACTTGTATGAAAAAAAAATTTATGCGAGCAAATCAAAATACAAAATAAAGATTAAATACAAAATAAACTCTACTTTTTCACAGATTTTAAATGAAAGTTAAAACTCTTCATAACCACTACTGTTGTCATCCTCGTCCAGTTGGGGTTCCTCATCAACTACACTTAAATATTCGTCAGCAAAAAACGGTCCATAAAATGATATATTTTGGGGTTCCTCTAAGAAACCCATTAAGTCCTTAACATTCTTCAGTTTTGCAAATGATATTTCTTGCTTTATGTATAGATATTGACACTTAAGAAAGAATGTCCCGATAGACATGTGTCGTTTTTAAAGAATTGCTATATGTTCATTTGACTGTTACACGCGATTTGTATTGTTTTTCGAGAAAACGGGTTTTGGATGCATAGTTCTAGAGAACCATTTACTGTTAATAACTCGATTTGTGCATTTTTTGACTTGTGTTGTTTTTAAAATCAACGCCTTCTATAAGGAAAATAGTAAATAATTTCGATTTAAAAAAAATTATGTATTTAAACGGGCACTTAACTAATGGTATTTTTGAAATACTAATTGTCTGAACTTTCACTTCACTTTCATACTCGTAGAGATACCTTTCAGGTATAATACTCGATAACATTCTCATTTTTATCTTATTCGTTAGAAATATTGGAGCCGTTTTTCAAAACGTCATTTTTAGGTAAAACTTTGGATTTTATCGGTATCGGTACATATTATCGGTACTGTCTCCATGATTGTTATTTAACTGATATCTGAAGCCATTGACGATATTTTTTAACAAGTGAGGATACATTGCACAGTAAAATGTCTTCGTTAGCACCTTCAACTTTCCTGTTTTTTCTCCATTCGGAAAATTCTTCGTAAATTTTTTTTCTCTTCGCAGCAGTAACTCTCGACTCGCTGTAGCCGATTCATCCAGAATTTCTTGATAACATTCAGGAGAAACACTTTCACCACTTTTATATGACATTTTGTCATTTATTTATTTTGGTGTTCACAAGCGTTACTACACAACCATCACAGCATACTTGAAATATGTCATTATGATTTATGAAAATAATTTCGCAAAATTTAATAATTTTTATTTTAGTATCACGAAAACTATAAAACAACATACGGCCGATATGGATATAAAAGACTGGGTTGATTATAAAATCTCAACCTGGTATGTTATACATATAACCCATATCGGCCTAATACCGTTATACAGGGTCCGTCATTTCACCTCCCGTCTTCTGTAGCTCAGTTACGAATTGAGTTAGGATTTTGATATTTTGCAGACTTTACTTGCATTCTGTGGCGTATATTAGGAAAATATTTTTGATTATACAGGGTGTCCCAAAAAAAGTGTCACATCATGATGATGTGTATTTTTAAATTGCATAGTATATTTTTTGTTCTTTATTTGGGTGCCCTTTATGGATGCCTACATACCCATGAAATTTTATTAAAATCGGTTCAGTGATATTAGCACAAAAAAATAAAAACTGAAAAAAATCAGTTTTGCACCATTGGTTAAGAAAATTAATAAGAGATAAAAGTATGCCTTGTTAATAAAACCATATAAGGTACTCATTAAATAAGGTCTGATAGTTGCGTTAACCAAGTTTTATTGATATGCATTATACAGAGTGTCCAAAATTTAGTGTCAAACTTTCCAAACTTTAAAGCACTTTATTTTTCTTATTTTAAAATGGAGCCCCTGTATATTTTTATGTTATTCCATGTGGAATTAAAAGACAAACATTTTTCCTAATTACAACTCTATCGCAATTCCTAACACATTGAAAGTTATGTGCAGAAAACTCGATTTATCAACTATTCCAATAGCCATTTTAATGAATAAAACTCGAAGGTGACTTTGAAAAACAATTTATTGACATAACATTTTTTGTAGTTACAATTAATGACTCGAAAGTATTAAAGGTTTCGCAGATCTTCGTCTAAACCTATTACACATGGTAAAAGTATTAAGTTTTGTATAAAAAATAGTTTTAGTAATAAAATTTCATAAAAACATAACATAACTGTGCATTTCTAAAATTAATTAATTGCTAGAACTTATGTTCTATATGTCTTCCACCCTCTTGAAGGCACAAACGAAGATGAGTATGAAATGACATTGCCACTCCTCGTAACAGGTTGAATGTAATATTTTGAAATGCGAATATGAAAGTCATATCCACATTTGTCAATATAGGTCATAATATTTGTCATATTATGAAAATCATATTTTCCAGGACAAAAAGTAATTTTGGTATCTTGGGTATAAAGACCTTAGCTATAAAAGTTTTAATCTTTTATATTACTACAGTCAACAATGGCTCTTGTCACTTTGTGAAACTTTAATGTCAATAAATTGTTTTTCAAACCCACCTTCGATTTTGATTAATTAAAATGGTCATTGGAATTGTTGACAAAACGAGTTTTCTGCAAATATCTTTGAATGTGTTAGGAATTGGGATAGGGTTGTAATTAGGAAAAATGTTTGTCTTTTAATTCCGCATGGAATTACATAAAAATATACTGGGGTTCCAATTTAAAATAAGAAAAATAAAGTGCTTTGAAGTTTGAAAAGTTTGACACTAAATTTTGGACACTCTGTATAATGCATATCAATAAAGCTTGGTTAACGCAACTGTAAGACCTTATTTAATGAGTACCTTGTATGGTTTTATTAACGATTCACTATTTTTATCCCTTATTAATTTTCTTAACCAATGGTGCAAAACAGATTTTTTTCAGTTTTTAATTTTTTGTGATAATATCACTAAACCGATTTCAATAAAATTTTATGGGTATGTAGGCATCTATAAGAGGCACCCAAATAAATAACAAAAAATATACCATGCAATCTAAAAATATACATCATGATGACGTCACACTTTTCTAGGACACCCTGTATAATCAAAAATATTTTCCTGAAATACACCATAGAAATCGACTGAAGTCTGCAAAATATCAAAATCCTAACTCAAATAGTAACTGAGCTATTGAAGACGGGAGGTGAAATGACGGACCCTGTATACTATAACGGACCGTTTGCTTACGGACACCTTGTATATGTATAGTTCATTGGGTTGAGCATAATGAAGGATTTTTATTTTAGGTTACTCCCACGGGTCGCCACTGCCAGAACTGCGACGAAGACTCCTGGAAATCAACTCCTGATGAAGCCAAGGACGATTCGGAAACGCTAACACGCACCGTGGATGGACGTCAGAGCAAATCGAAGCGCGTCAAGAACTACTTAAAGAAGTGCCGGAGCGCTTTAGGGAGTAGGATAAGCGTGGATCAAGTCGGGGAGGCGTCGTCCTCGTCATCCTGGTACGTGGACAAAGTTAACGATGGCGAAGTTAACGAGGGGGAAGTTAAGGAATTGGAGGAAGAGTATGAGGATATTGAAGAATGCCCTGTTGTGCACTTCAGCAAAATCAGAGAGTCTGCTAATATAATAGAGATTAAGAGGCCCAGCAGTAAATACTTGGATGAGGATGACTGCGTCTCTCCTCTCTTGCCCGAAGAGCAAGAGCAGGTTGCAGGCGTCGAAGAAGAACAAGTCCAGGAAGATGTCGATAACGGAGAAGCTAATGAGGTGAGTACACTCCATAAAGCATATTTTTGTAAATGGTCATAGCAGGTAAACTACCTTAGCTTTTAGCAAATTGCTGCCATATCTATACAAAGCATGATTCATATTTACGTTTTTAACTTAATTATGAAATAACAAAGTTCTTTTAATTTTAATGAAGACGGAAGCAATATTAATTTTTGTTATTATGTGTGGTAAAATTTCTCTGTAATATGGTTCTGGCTCGTTATTTGAAATATAATTAATATTGTGGGCCACTCACTCGTCATTTGAGTTCGTGGGAATATCTTTAAACGGATTGGATCCTGCACTCTATTTTTTCTTCGTTTTAATAACAGCATGAATAACGAAGGGAACATAACGGGGCGATTACTTAGCCCATACCAGTTGTTCAATTGGAGTTTGCAAAGTAATTTCCGGAGCTGCTCCATCTCGCAAGCCGCCGAATCAATGAACTCCCATGGACCAGATATGGACATATCAGATAAGGACCGAAATTTATAGTCTGCAATTATGCAACTACCGCCGACGTACAGCCGACAATTAACGTAAAACGGGGTGACACAGTTCCCCCTTGACGTGTAACGGTGGAGGAGACTTTAAGGTAACGCACGCACTCGCAGGTCAGAGTTCCTGCGACCGTTATTAATTAGTAGCCAGTGAACTGTGACCTCCGTCGTCGCGAAATCGAAATTTCCTCCATAAATTATGTAAGAGATGAAATAAGAAATAAAAAGGAATAAGCGATTGCCGGCCGTTGTAAATAACCAGCGCAAATTGTATCCCATCTATCCGTTTCTCCATGTAGGAAACGGACCGAAGACATAAACCGTCATATAACCACACGTTATTATATGGAAAATGTCTGGGATTACGGATAAATTGCCGCACATAACTAATAGGAAACGGATAAAGTATTACTTCGTTTCACATATTGAATAATATGAAATCGCATCACAGTTTGCGGAACGTGCAACCGCTTTGGGGCGAATTCCACAGTTTCATCTCGTTAATCGAGTGCCGGGGAAATAAGAGCACCAGCGTCAACAGCTGCTCTTAAAAAGCTTGCATTTAAAATGATATGCCGCGAACATATTTGTTTATCCTGAAGTTTTGTAGTTTTGCACTAGTTTTCTGCGAAATGGTCATTATTTATGATACATTAATTTCGAATCATTAATCGTAGTTGTTGATTACAAGGTTAGTCAGTAGCATATATGTCGGTTGCGTGTCACAGTGTGAATTTCCCATTTCGATCTAATTATTGTTAAATATAGCTGCAAAACTATCAAAATTCGATAGTATATATTTGTCATTATCAAAGAAATCCAATTTCCGAGATATTGGGAACGGCAATTTTTGTAAATCAAATATATAAGTAATCCGAGAATAGAAGTAAAGAAGATACAATAGAAGAAAGAAATTATGAAAATTAATTTCATTCGATACTGATAACCACACAATCGGTTATGGTTATGGTTATGTTTATGGTTATTGGTCATGGCTTTGCTAGGATTTGACATGATTAGGTGTTAAGTGCCACTTTTAAGCATTATTCATATCCTTGAATATAGCCCTAAATCTTCAGTATTCAGTATGTATCAGTTCTTTGATATTTTTTTTGATAAATCTTTGCAAAACATATCGTAAAATTACAATTAGTAAATTGGCAATTTGTGAATGTAGTCTTGCCTTCCTGTACAGGTTCTTCCGCTTGCTGTTCTTTTAAAATTTTAAATTTTCAAATACATTATGTTATTATTCCGTATTGAACCCTCCTTCTGAAATTCATTTCAATTGCTCACATTTTATAATAGAAATAGTCAAATTTTGAAATAATATGCTGGAAATCTATAAATAGATGGTGCAAGTTATGTTCGTTGCACGGGATGAAGAGTACCATATTCAAAGACATTTTTCATGCCTTAAAATGAACCATGGACCAAACGAAGAATTTCATTTTAACAAAATTAATGTTCATTGCACAGAATGAAGAGCACCATGTTCATCGCTAGTTTTCTTGCCTTAACCTAAAACGTCCCAAAGTGAAAACATGATTCTAGTTAAAAATATTTGTTATTTTCTGACGATTGGTACATTTTTTTTTGTGTTCATCCGCAAATGTTGATCTAAGGTGTTGAAATTCAGTTTTATAGAGAATCCAGATGAACAGTGGGGACATGTGAAATTGCAAAATCCGTGCAAAAGACTCTATGGGTTTGGTGTGACCTCCACGGAAAAGGCTGCAGTACCTAGGTTATTTTATATCTAGACCAAAAACACAGACCTTCTTTAGTTCCTTTCAAAAATACATTTATGTCCATATTAATTTTCATCAAAATTGAAGATTGTTGAGTATATTCAACACTGGTTCACTTGACATGGAATGACCCCTGGTATAAGATATGACCCAGTTCAATGATGTTATTTTTAAGATTTGCAGCATTGATTCCTGATGTCATTGGATGAATATTTGTGGTACTACAATTAATTGGTAACAATTAGGCTTACAATTAATTAATTACAATGGTGGTAATAGTTATTTGTCTGATACAAACACAGTTATATTTTGTTTAAAATATAACAGTGTCCGAATTTGCAAGTAAATTTTCTAAAAATTGTATATTAAATATGACGTTGAAATAAGACTAAATCTAAGTAAAATTATTCTTTAACAATACTTATATGGAGAAAGTAAAAACATGCTTCATACTCTACTCACCTACTGCTACTAATGCGTACATTACAATGATATAAGCCTCAATAAATAATTTAAAGCCTTTTATATAATAGATCGCTTATATTGTCACGTAATATATGACAAATTAGTCCTAAAACCCATTTTGTGAATGCCAATTAAAATTTTATGTAGTTATCAATTCATCAAGCCGTCTAAAACTTTCGCATGCTTTTATTGCTCTAAGCACAAACGTGTAGACACTGATTTTAATGCCTGTTGGTAATTATCTGCTTAAATGCCTATGCAAATTTTACAACCAATAAAGTTATAACGCAGTCTTCGCCGCTGCTAATTATTGATCAGATTAAACCGCATGACGGGTAAAAGTTCCATATTTCCGGGCTAGTCGTGCCTTTGCGTTCGCGAAAAAAAAAACTCTTTCCCTTGGAGTTCATCGAGATCACACTGAGCTGATATAAAAGTGCCCTTTATTTGTGCATAAATATTCCAGACTTGAGAGAGAGTCCTTCATTTTTTACTTATAATTGCTCCTTTCATCGTATTGTCCCACAAGTTCGTCTCTACGCGTGAATGCAGCGCAACTTTGGCGTGTTCGTTACTACTCTCTTGAAGTTTAAATGGAGAAATTGTATAGAAAAGTTATTCAGGGCGTTATTAAGTGGGAACTGAATGTTCCAATTATGAGAATAAAAACTCCCCCTTTTGATGGTTGAAAATAGGGGCTGCTTCCGCCCACTGATGTGATCACTAAAAGCATACAAAAGATGGGTTTGGTAACATGTGGGTTTTCATAGTAATCGAATAAATGGTGATTGATTACTAAGTCGTATGTATTTAATCTGATCATTTACTTTTATTTTTAGTAAGGGATATAAAACAATGTATTTTCTAATACCGTTTTACTACCTTTATACAGTGTGGAAATTAAGTAGCGGATAAATTCGGTAACTCCGTTAATGTTTATAAGAGAGAAAAAATCTAAAAGGGAGATAGAGATATAAATTACTGCGCATATGATTTTTTTTTTCATATTTAAAGAAACAAAATATTAAAAGTTGTGACGTCGTCAATGTTTTTTTTAAAGACAACCTATATTTTTTATTTTTTATTTCGGTAGAGTTTTCGAATCTATTTTCAACCATACAATACTTTGAATATGTTACATAAGAAAAAAATTAGAGAAAACGATTTTAAAGTTAAAAAAGTAAAGATTAATGAAACAAAAAAATATATATTAAGGCTTTTACAATTACTGTAAATGTTCAAACAGATGACCCTGCACCATCTAGCAATACCCAAGACGGTAATAAAATGCATTCATCACGTTTTGAAGCATTCGAGGTGTTCTTAATCTACACTCACATAACTTTTAAAATTTTGTTTTTTTAAATCTGAAAAAAATATTTTCATATGCGCAGTAATTTATATCACTATCTCTTTTTTAGATTTATTTCGCTCTAATACACATTAACGAAGTTACCGAATTTATCCGCTACTTAATTTCCACACTGTATACATACTGTTTCAAATTATATCACCCAAATCGCCATTTCCAGATGGCAGTTATTATTATGTGTAAATATTTATGATTTCAAATGTATTTACTGCCTATATATATATATATTTAATTCTTTATCTCAGCCGTATATATTATATGTTTTTGTAATTTGTTCTCTATTTTAGTAGAGAACCGGGTATTCGGCCAGGGTCAATAAAAACACAATATTTGTTTTACACTTCCAAGCTTTCGGACATATGTTTGTGTCCTTCGTCAGGGATGTTACTAAAAACATTTATTAATTATTTTAGCAACAAAAGAAAACAGTATATACATATATGGGTAATTATTAGATTAGTTAAAATGAAAACTTACAATTAATTTGTGTTGTATATGATGAGTGTCATTAATCTTTTCATGACAGAAAAAAATTATTTTATAATTAAATTTGTTTTTAAGAACATCTAGATTATATGTTTAGATAATAATTTTTCTTTATTTTTGTGTTATTTTGTCATTCCTAGATAATTCTATTAAAAATGAATAAATATTACTGAGACCGTCGGTATCAGATTTAAAATTCATGCTATTTTTGATGTCTTTTTTAATATGATACATCTCCAGAAAAAGTCTCCCTTTTTTAGAGTTGCAATAATCTATCACAGTAGTGTTTTTGAAATCAAGTCTATGGTCAAAATTATTGGAGTGTATTGCTAAAGCACACGATTTTTTGTTGAGCTTACAATCGCTTCTATGTTGTGTTAATCTAGATTTCAACCATTGGGTGGATTGGCCGTAATACGTTAGGATAAACAAAATTTGTCACCCATCTTTCATAACAAAAAACCTAAAATTATTGTCAAAAATAATGATCCAAAACAGTTTTCCAAAACGACTTGTAAATAAAATAATATACCACCAAAGAACCGATATAATGATCAATAAACATGTTCTATCATCAATCAATCAACCAGAAATGATTTACAAGAAACTTCCTTATATCGAAAACCTTTCACCACGCCTAATTTCTACACTTAGTAATGATAACATTAAAATTGGACTCTATAACGTAAACACAATATATAATAAATTTTTCACAAAATTAAAGGATAAATGTAAACCAGAACTACAATCAAATATAGTATACAAAATTCCATGTAGTGATTGTAACCTAACGTATTACGGCCAATCCACCCAATGGTTGAAATCTAGATTAACACAACATAGAAGCGATTGTAAGCTCAACAAAAAATCGTGTGCTTTAGCAATACACTCCAATAATTTTGACCATAGACCTGATTTCAAAAACACTACTGTGATAGATTATTGCAACTCTAAAAAAGGGAGACTTTTTCTGGAGATGTATCATATTAAAAAAGACATCAAAAATAGCATGAATTTTAAATCTGATACCGACGGTCTCAGTAATATTTATTCATTTTTAATAGAATTATCTAGGAATGACAAAATAACACAAAAATAAAGAAAAATTATTATCTAAACATATAATCTAGATATATGTTCTTAAAAACAAATTTAATTATAAAATAATTTTTTTCTGTCATAAAAAGATTAATGACACTCATCATATACAACACAAATTAATTGTAAGTTTTCATTTTAACTAATCTAATAATTACCCATATATGTATATACTGTTTTCTTTTGTTGCTAAAATAATTAATAAATGTTTTTAGTAACATCCCTGACGAAGGACACAAACATATGTCCGAAAGCTTGGAAGTGTAAAACAAATATTGTGTTTTTATTGACCCTGGCCGAATACCCGGTTCTCTACTAAAATAGAGAACAAATTACAAAAACATATATATATATATATATATATATATATATATATATATATATATATATACGTAGCATTAATTTAAAAACGAATTTCAAATGTGAAATGGTTGAATCAATCCCATGTCACTTGAAAATGACTGTCATAAGTCAAAATTCGAGTAGTGAATTTATTAGAATAAAATGTGGTTAAAATATAGTAATTTAATATCTAATTATGAATAGAAATATCGATTACTACGTAGTAATGGTCAAGCAATCTTAGTGATTTACTTATTTCCACGTGGTCTTCTAAACTTTTGATAAAACAAAATGTAACGATTCGTACCCAGGTATTGTACAAATGCTCATAATTTATAATTTTTATTTGGCTCGTGATTTAGTGATAGTACTTTACTTTATGTTTGATTTTTAAAACCATTATCGTGACAACTTAATTGGGTTCGTTTTATGGGTAATGTATCTGATAGTAATTTTTGTTAGTAAGTAAAATACATATATATATATATATATATATATATGGATTCAGTGAGATTTAATCATTTTGAAAGATTATGCCAGTGACTGGTAAATAAAATACAGTTTTATCATTCATATTGGACGTTATTTATTTAATTTACTTTTATGCAAGCGACACTTAAATAAAATTCAGTTTTATCATTCAAATTAGTCGTTATTTATTTAATTTACTTTATTCAAATTTTGCATATCTTTTATTTAATGATTATTGAATCTTTATTTATAATTTCTGACCTTAATCGTTTGACATTATTTTGTAAAATTGATTATCGAAAATAAGCAATATTGGAATTATAAAGTGAAATAAATTATCAACTTCATGTACATGTCATCACTGCATAGAAATTCATTAGCATTTGTGTCTACCAATGTATTTCAACCGTACCTTGTGGATAGGAACAAATCATATAAATGACTTCATCAGAACTTTACGAGGTAATATTATTGAAATAAAACCGATTCCAGTGTAGTACTATCAGGTTCAATTCTACTATTAAGCTCATCTATACATACATACATTCATTCATACGATTGGTTCTGTTTGGAATGCTGAGATTGCATGAATATCCGAACGCTGACAATCTAATTTACGAGATTACGTTTACCCTGAATATCATTGAATTATCTGTATTGGGAGATTTATATACCCATTATATGTACTCGTTGCTAGTTAGATTTTAGTAAACAAACTTTATTCATTATATCGGTATTCATTGTTTCGTAGTAGGAGAGGAATGAAATTTACAATATTCTGCTGTCATATGAAAATATTGTGAGGACAAGGTATGAAATGTAGTTAAAGCTCGACTACGCTGATACAGCGATAGAAACCTACATTCCTACCTTTATTAAATTCGTTTCGCTCACAGACGCCATCGCGTTGAAATATCACTAGATATGTGCCATCATTAGTAAGGAAATTAACATTAGAGTATGTTAATAAGGTGTACATTTAATATCGTCGTTCGTATAATTACCTGAGAAATTAATGCTCAACTTCTGGAACTTCGTCGAGCAGAGTAACGTTTTGCGCTGGTGGTTACTTCTAATTGCTCTGAGTATGTGCCGAATTTCTGAATTTATACTATTTCTCCTTCCACATTCTACCACCGCCGTCCCTCTTGTTTCTTGTTTTTCTGAACCTGATCTCCCTCCGCACGTGTGCACCCCCCAAGGTTACCATGCCGGTGGCGAACTCAGGCTCCCCGTTATCTGAAGATGTAGGTAGTTAAAAAATTTAGTTGACGTTAGTTTATGGGTTCTCATTTATATCTGTTCGCTTTCTCTCAATTGTGCATGTCCGAAAATGCGGGTGGTCGCATGCCTTCTTGTGCGCTTCTAAAACCTTTTAACATTTGCGTTGTTGTATTATACGTTTTAAATATAGAATATAACATATGGACGAAACTTCGATATTCAGTTGAATTTTCCTTCATTACTATTATGTTGAATTTATTTGTAATAATTTGTTACATTTTACTTAACTGATATGTAGAACTGACACTGGTTATTTATTATGTTGCAAGTATTAGTAATCGATAATCGACGATTTCCACGGAGAGCACTTGAGGCGAGGCGGTAAATATTGAGCGATAGAAATGCGGCAGAAAATCGATACAATTAAGCGATTAAAGGAACGAATTGAATCGGAGCGGGTTTATAATTAATCGCACTGTTATCTACTTTCGAAGTAACAACAAGATGATTAATGAAACCCAGCGCGACTGCTAAATCGATGCTGTTTTCGCAGAAATGACACATCCTGTGGACAAACTAAAAATCGCAGTTGTAAAAAAATATCTCTGTAACCATCTCTTGATTAATGTAACAAACGGTGACCGAAAGAAATGTTTCAATAATATACGACAGTGAGTGTGTACACGCCACAGGAAAATAAAGGTCTAAATTGTTAAACTGGCGGTGCCATTGCATTAGCACTCGAAGAAAGTTTCTCAAATATTTGAAGGTCCCTCATTTACCATGCGTCCAAACAAAACATCTGAAAACTATATGCAGACCAGCCTTGGCTGGGATTTAAGGGCACTCCCAACTACAGTGCAGAACAATAACTCTGATATGTAGTGCTTGGTTGGGTTTCCTAATCAAACCATATATTTCATTATTTAATAAAGAACTGCGAAGTTTTTCGAGATATCATTCTGAATATTATACCAATCTTGCCATTAAATTCAATTAAATTAATGCAAAATACTCGTGCAAGATGCGTCATTTCAATACTTAATAGCATTCGTCTTATAAGGAGTGCTTTTCAATTCAATAACTCATCGCAAGGTACCGCAATCGCACTTCCAATCAGAGTCTTTAACCAATAATAGTCTATAAATCCCTAATACGTATAGCTTTCTCCATGGTAACTATCTGGCCATGCAGCAATGATGGCCGATGTAGCGCTTAATTTCCTCTCGCGAATCCTGGAATCAACTGTCTATCCTGAGGAAATTATTGTTCGTAATTACGTGCTGAATTCCCAATTAAACACGGCGCTGAGCGAACACCCCTAACATGCGTTAATGGGGAGATAACAGGCGATTGTTCTGTGGCATGCGATTTTCATTTTGAATGTAATCTCTGGGGTTTTAATAGATGTAAATATGTCAAATTCATTTTAACGTGGAACTCCTGTTATATAATTTAAAATTATGCCATAAGAAGAATGTTAAGAATGAAAGGCGAAGTAGGGAATCCCAGCGCACTCACTAGTGCACGGGTGTCGTCGGCTATTTTAATATCGTCAGTCCTTTAACTATTGAATGTGTTAAAATCGACTATTTAATAAAATACATATCTCTTAATTACTCCGACAGAGATAAATCTGACAAGCATTCAATTCTGACGACTACATTACAGAGCGTCCCAGATAAAGGTTTTGTATAGGCTGTTTTATCATATTTTAAGTAACAATTTTATTCACGGGCAACGGCCTATGTAAAAAAATGCGTCATGCCCAACTAGAATGGTATAGTATTTTTAATACCATGGTGGAATTTTTTATTGTTTTGGTTATTTTAGTTACCAAACGTACGCGTAAGTTGATTGATGCGGCTTTGATTTGTTGAAAATTCACTATTAAAATGTCTGAAATAAAGTAAAGCACTTTTTTAATTTTCAAAAACTGTTTATTGTTCGATGCGTATTGTTATGTTGTTTATTGCAGCTAAACAATTGTCACGAACACATTAACAGTTTTTGAAAATTGAAAAGTGCGTTACTTTGTTTCATACATTTTAAAAGTACTTGTATTTTATGTTAAAAAAAGCCATGAAGCTTTACGTGACACTGACAGATAAATTGACACACTACAATAATATTCAGGTGTAATGCGTATCAAATAAAAACCTTACAGATCATCCATTATAGATATAAATTGTCAAATTCAAGGTCTGCTAAAATGTCACATTGTGTAATAATGTTGACAGTGTACTTGTAAAACACTAATAACAAATATGACATTGATGTCAACATGTGTTTTGAGGTTATGAGACCTATTAGTTTTAAAAAATATAAGTTGGTTTAATAACAAGAAGTAGGTTCCGTTATAATTTTTAGTTAATAAATTGTGAAAATGAGAAACAAACAAAAACGTTTTAAATTCATTCAAAATTGGACAATTCGTCATCAGATTCTGACTCAGATTATCGTAACGATATAATTACTTGAAGGATGTTTTCGGTAGATGTATTTCCCGTATACTTCGTCCAATCATCTTTGATGAGTTTTTCGCAATGTTGGATACTATTTCGCCATATTTCTGGTGTAAATTTTGAAAAGGCTTTTTACCATAAATGAAGAACATTAGCTCTTGATGAAGGTTGGGCGTGAACATGTTTATTGTAATACTGTTTCGCACACTTTGATACGAGTTCAATTGCATTATACTGCCAATGGTACGGGGGAAGCCTGAGAACCTGATGTCCATAACTTTTCAAAATACCGTCAATTACATATTTTCTGTTTTCTGTGCCTAAGATAGGCTTAATCTGCTTCCATAGTTCTTTTTTAGTTGATGTTTCATTGAAATTGATATTCTCTTTCTCTCCACTCTTCCATCTCCCCTTTCCGTGAATTTGAATTGAGATGTTTATCAGCGTTCATGGAATGGTAGGGGGCATTGTCCATTATAACAAATACTTGGCCATTAATTTGATTTAAAGCAGGGACTAGTTGCTCTTCAATCCACTTTTTGAAAATTTCCCAGACATGTTTTTGTAGTAACCACGATGTTCAATTTTGTTGTCTAAAGGAAAACTGCATCCCTCTAAAAATTCGGAAGCACATCCCGCATGAAGAACAGTAAAGCGTTTCCGTTCTGCTCTGATTCTGGATGGATTCTCTTTAAATCAGAGTCATGAAGCCATTATCGTACCTGACTACCATTTTCGAGGATCCATTCGTCCAAAAAAATTAAGTCCGTGAATTTGACGAATCACAGAGTTGTAAGTGCTTTCTTACAAACGAAGATTTATGCGAGTACTTTCACATAAAATGCGACGGCCATTAACTGTTCTAAATTTGTACCCCACAGATTTTATGAATTTGTGTAACGTTGATCTTTCTCCATTATATTCAATAAAACTCCAATATTGCATAATCCAAAAGATCGTCTACTGTAAAGTATTCATTTCTCTCGTGGTACCCATATTTTTTCCCACAAAGTTCTTCCTTTGTAAAGTGTATATTAGTATGATTTTTTTTTATATATATATATATATATATATATATATATATATATATATATATATATATATATATATATATATATATATATATATATATATACAGGGTGTAACAGAAATACGTGTGTTAATTTTAAACATGGGTTTTTTCCAAAATTTGCAGGTTTTTTAAATATATTTTTGCCCCCTAATTTTGACCGAACGAGCCGTTCTCAGGTACTGTCACTATAATTGACAAGTGAAGTTTATTTCAACATGCAAAATTTTTCTAATCAAGAAATAACAGATATTGTGTTGAAAACAGTTGAAGATAGGTATAGGATATTGTACATGAAATATGTCAAGAATTTTCTGAAGAATCCAAAAATTGAATAATATACCAGGTGTTGGATTTAAAATAAGAAAGTTGGTATTGGCCACGGTCACATGTACACCCTGTATAAAAAGTTTTTGTTGAAAAAAATGCGCAACTAAAAATAACAATCGACGTGTCCGAGCGTTTTTTCGAACACGCCCCCATTTATTTATTATCGAATTTATTCCATTTGGCTGATACACAGTGTATATATATGGCCTGTAAAAAATGTACACCCTGTATTAGATAGCATTTTTTTTAAATAATAATAGTTTATTTTAAATTTATACCAATACAATAAATAGCTCATATAAATAACATTTTATATAAATTCATTTATAATACTGTTTAAAATATTGCATGTTTTCGTTTTTTTTCTTCCTTCTGTCTTCACCGCGGGAGTTGTGGGATTTCTCTCCCCTCTTGGGTTAATTCGTGCCGTATTTTGTTTTCCATGCAAATTGGGGTTTTGAAGACGTTTAAGGGTTTTTATCTTTTACCACTTTCATGTTTTTTATTATATCAAATACAAACGCGGGGCTTATCTGGAAGTTACTTATGATGTAAAAATAATATTATGTTAAAATTAAATGATACAAAGGACTTGTCAAAATTTGAAATAATCATTTTAATATTGCCGCCAAAATTAAATAGTTAAAATACCCATTGGCGTTTCTAGTAACTTTATCAATAATGCTGGCAGTTTGACAATTCATATCTATAATGGATTTATTTTGTAAAGTGTACATTTTTTGGCAGCATCTCATTCGAATGTAACATGCATTGATGACATAAATCACGTTTGATACCGAATACACCTGATTCCGCCAAACCGCACTTTTCTTTTAACTTTGTATGGTAAGGGCGTGTGTGGTGAAGGAAATAGAAAGTGACCTTCACGATCTTCACACTTGGAACATTACTAACCATGCAGCGTTGGACCGGTAAACAACAAGGTTGCCATCTCTGTAGATGTCTAAAAAAACATAATTTTTGCTAATGGACCGCTACCAATCCTCAACAACTTTACGAACGGTGTCTCTATATGGTCAAAGTTACAGTCAGGTGTGCGATTTAAAAACTGGCTTTCAGATGCACTTGCGAGGTACTTGGAAGGAATATCCGCACATAGGCCGTGGAGCAATTGAATGTCCCTTTGGAAACAACTAGGAGGGCCTGGCTCTCGATATCGGAGAGGGGGGTGGGTGGAAAAAAGGGCTCCACGTAATGTTACCTTACGTTGTACGAAATAAAGGTCTCCACAAATGAGTTAGTCGAGGAGGGGGATCGGCGCTACTTAAAAACCAGGAAAAGAAATGTATTCGCCGCCTCGCAACCGCCTACACTAAATATCCGATTTACCAAAACGGTAATTAGACCAAAACATAAGAAAACAAATAAGCTAAAGTCAGCGCCCTGAAAACAAGTAGATTTAGGGAGAGTAGATTTAACGCATACAGTTGAAACAGGTGTTTATTTATAATTTAAGTTTCGAATGCACCGTTCGCACCGTTCGCTCTTCGGGGAGCGTCAAATTCAGTACGCACGGTGACAATTTTCTCGCACGCGACGCGAATGGCCATCTGCGACACTGCTTATTAGAGATGAGCTTAACGGCGACTTTCAGGTCACCGGTATACCGGTGACGGCGACTTTCAAGTCACCGGTAGGCTTAACAGCGACCAAAGTCGCTGTTAAGGAAATCGGGATCGCTCGCTGGCAGCGACCAAAATCGATGGGTAGGGGTGATGCGATCGTTCGCTGGCAGCGACTCGCTGCAACTCACAACCGATACGGTTACCAGCAAGGCCGCGGCGATTACGCCTGTATTTTATTTATTATTACATCGAATAATCATTTCTAAATATTATGATTTAGCCTAGGAAAAAAAGTATATTGGCATGGCTGTTTCATGTTTCATCGAACATCGTAAATAAAACCTTACAATAATTAATCTTCGTTAAACAAAAAATATTAATGGTATGTCATGTGCATTTTACACACATTTACAATATGATACTTTTGCCGAACTATTATAATGTACCTTACTAGACTAGTTAGTGGTTTAAAATATTCAAATAAAAAATACATTTATTTTTATAAGAAACGTAATACAATAACAATATAACTATTTATAATACATAAACATATCGCAAACAAATAAAAAACAACATATTAATTGACAACGTAATTAATAAAAAAATGAAAAAAACTTCCAGGCATAAATAAAACATCTCTTATTTTTATATTAAGGTTATTTTTATTGCTTGGGATTAATATGTACTTCCTTAATTCATCTCAGTATTTTTTAATATTTTTTATTTACATTGCGATAATACTCTCTTACATAGCTTTTGACAATTTTTGCCTAAATATGATTCCATGTGGCATCGAAACTGGTCGCAAATGTAAATAAAGAATAGAAAAAGAAATAGCGAATATCGACCTTACGGGATTTGCGGTACGCAAAGTTAAGGTAGCGTTCAATGGGCCATTCTTCGTCCACAAAATTAATATTGTTTAAATTCGCACTGACGCAAGGAGCTGTCGCCGCCTTACATAAACCACGCCTAAAGCAGCTGATATCGTTCGCAGCGGCTTTGGTCACCGTTAGCGTTGGAAATAGGGTCTCCGGTTGCCTTAACAGCGACTTCGTTCCCGGCGGCTTTGGAAATAAGGTCACCGGGACTACCGGTGACCTGCTAGGTCGCCGCGACAAGCCACCGGGAGACAAATATCGCTCATCTCTACTGCTTATAAAGAAGTGACCGGGATCGGGCTCCGGAAATAACGACGATACTTACAAACTATGCGTACATACAAATTTAATAGATGGTAAGTAAATGATACTATGCAATGAAATAAAATATGATTGTATGTTATGAGATTAACAATTGAAAACTATGGCCTTAAGCACAAGCTCTAATATCCGTTATCCTGTACGCCGACGGCGAAGGCGACCCCTTCTGAAGGCTATTCTGTCTCCCTCTTGTCATCCACAAAACCTATCACGGTCTCCGTCCGGACGCCAACACACCTCCGGTGTTCGCCGAATATGCTCGGTGGGAGAAAAACGACTCTGTGTAGGAAAAACGACTCGGCATAGAACAAAACTACTCAACGTAGAACAAAACGCCTCGGCGTAGAACAAAACTACTCGGCGTAGAACAGGACGACTCGGCGTAGAACAAAACAACTCAGTTATGGAATGTGGTCGTAACGTATTTTGACCAATTCTCTTTCGGAACTTCGTTACATGTTGGACACTTTAAATCCCCACTTACGGTTAGAAAACTCGATGTTTTCGACTAGGATTGATCCTCAAATACTGGGTTTTCCCAGCTAGTTACAACAACTAATTAGGACTTCAATCCACGTTTCCACATGTCTGCTCCGGAAATTGAATTGCTAATGGCGAGCACGCACTAATACATCTCTTGTTTGCTCGACCTTTGTCTGCCAGATGTGCAATTTATAACAAAGCAAAAATAACCCATTGTCGTAGATGGCAAATTTCCGATCGCCTATACTAGGTGGCGCGGGCAAGCCTATTCTGAATTAAATTATTCGGGGAACCGCCATTTAGTGACGTGGTCCATTTTGAACCGTGACACAATTAAGAATTACCAGATTGTGGTCAAAACTGCTGTCGAATTAAACTTTAAAATAAAAGTGAGATAAAACCTAGTAAAATGTGTGTAGGTAAAAAACACACACAGGTTGCTTTGTTAGTATCACTTAGGTTTATTTATAGTGACTATAGTTTCGACACCTTAACGGGTCATTATCAAACTTACAATACGCTGTTAAGCGTTACTCATCTAAAATGTGTGTTTCTATTTCCGATATCAACATGATCAACTATAATATAGTAAAGGATTTATCCATTAAGTTCATAATTCTTCGTGTTTTACCCTATCAAACCCTTTACAGAAGTCTATAAAACAGAGCGCATATATCGCAGCTAACGTCCCTACATCTCTGGATAAAGACATTTAGTGCAAATAGTACTTGCCTGGTACCTAAGGCATATCTAAATCAGAATTGTGTCTCTATTGTATTGTTCGCATTGCTGGTATATTCTGAAGTGGATAATCGTACATCAAGTTATGATAGACCTGTATTTTGTAAGGATGCATATCCAAGTCCATCTCAAATGTTGGTTAAAAGGTTCCATGACACTGACAGTCATGCTTTGCTTTAATCCTCTTTACTCCGATCGGAGCATAGGGCTTGTACAAGCTTCTTCCATCCTTCTCTATCTTTAGCTTTTCCTTTAACTTCGTTCCATGATAGGTTCCTGCCTCCTATTTCTTCTGTAGTACTCTTCCACGTTTTTGCTGGTCTGCCCACTTTTCTTTTTCCTGCTGGTTGGTAGTCCTGGGCTTGCTTGGTTAAGTCATTTCCATCCTTCCGTATGGTGTGACCTATAAACTTCCACTTCCTTCTGCATATTGTCACTTCCACTGGCTCTTGGTTGATCCTTTCCCATAGTTCCTTGTTTGTTATGTGGTTCGGCCAGTATATCCCTAAGATTTTTTGTACACATTGTTGATAAAGGATTTTTTTTTCATGTTCTTCTTTTTAGTTCTCTATGACTCCGATGCGTATAATAATATAGTTTTTACATTTGTGTTGAAGATTCTGCACTTTGTTGCCACTGACACTTCGTTTGACCTCCAGATATGTTTTAGCATGTAGAATGCGTTTTGTGCGTTGCTTACTCTCGTCTTCATTTCTTCCTCTATTTTCCCATTTTTTCTATCACGCTTCCCAAGTAGCAAAAGCTTTCCACGTTTTCAATTTCTTCTTCTTAGAAATAAATTCCCATTTCTCTCTCAGTGTTTATTTTCATTAGTTTTGTTTTCTGTTTATTTATCACGAGTCCGATCTTTCTTGCTTCCTTGCTTATTCTTTCAGTTTTATTTTGCATGTAATATCTTTTAGAGATGAGAAATATGTCATCTGCGAAGTCTAGGTCTTTCAGTTGTCCAAAAGCATTCCATCTAATTCCTGTTTTCATTTTTGTGGTCCTCCTCATCGCCCAGTCCAACAATATTAAGAATATCAGTGGCGACAAAATACAGCCCTGTCGTACTCCGATATCTATGTTTATTGGTTCCGTCAATTCTCCGTTGTGCATGATTTGGGCAGTAGTGTTGTCGTAGAACATTTTTATGATTCTAATATATTTTCCAGGCAAGCCATATTATCTCATAATCTTCCACATCTTTTCTCTATTAACTTTGTCAGAGGCTTGTCTAAAATCTATAAAGTTCATATAGATCTTGTTTTGCCATTCTAGTGTTTGTTCTACTATAATTCGTAAAGTGTTAATATGGTCAATGCACGCCTTGTTTTTCCTAAAACCCGCCTGGTTTGGTCTTAGCCTCTTGTCTTACTCGTTACGCATAATAGTGTTACTGCTCACCAGTTCTCGCACTTCATACGGTCCCCCTTTTTTTTGGTATTTTAACAATTATTCCCCTTTTTCATTCTCTGGGTATATTTTCTTCCTCCCATATCTTGTTCATTAGAATACGTAGTAGCTCGGTTGAGGTTTCTTTAGAATGTTTGTCCTCTTCGCCTGTTTTGCCCGAATATATAATTGTTTTGTTGTTTGTTGTTCTTGTAATTCCGCACCCTTTACATCTAATTTCACTTAAACCCAAAATTACTAGTTTATTCCTTTCCATCTCTCGTGCTAGTTGGTGAGTCTTACTGACTTCGTAAATAGTGCGAACATTCCAGCATCCTATAAACGTTATCTTTCTCGTGTCCATTGTCATTCCTTTGTTCGTCTTCGTTTCTTCCGTCCGACATCCGAGGCTTGTATAAGTTTCCGTAGCACGCTCCCTTTTACGTTGCAGGGTTGCTAGCCCTGCGAACAACCCTCTTCCTTTCAACTGATAGTCATAGCTGTCCCTTATTTAAATAATTGTTGATCGCACGGTATAAGTGTGTTAAGGCAGTTATGCAGTCTTCATTGAAAAGTTTAATCAATTTTGTGGCAATTTGATCTGGTCCAGCAGCTTTTCCGTTTTAGACGGAGGTCCGTTGTAGACGTTCATACCATGGTCTTCATAGCGATCATCTTCAAAAAGCCTGGGTATATATTTTTCCCACATCACTATTTTCTCTTTGATTTCTGTGATTTCATTTCCTGTCTTCCCCTTACATTTTTTTTTTCACCTTTCGTGTAACTTCCTTGCGATGCAAGGACTATCTTGCGATGCATATTGAAGTAGTGATGTTTCTTTTGCAGGTCCTCTATTTCTTGACATTTATTTTACGCATACTTCTCTATATTTGATTATTAATTTCCTTATATTTTTTTTGTTTTTCCCATTTACTATCCTTCTGTCGTTCATCATCTTTAGAATGTCGGCTGTCATCCATTTTTATATTTTTGTTTCTTCAAATGTGGCAAATTTTGTCCATACCTCTTCTGTATTTAGACGTTTCTTGATATATTTTTTTAAAGGTTTTGGCCATAGATTCAGATATATCATGCAATGGTGATTAAAATTAATTTAATTTTCTTTCTAAGATTGGTGTTAAATGATGCAATATTGTTGTACAGGGAGTCCTAAATAGAGTAGGATTGCATGAGTTTGTTGGTTATTCCTAAAGCTAGAGATCTGGTTAAATGGGCAATGTTGTACAGTCTTGTATGCTGGATGAGATTTTATTGTCTTTTTTTTTAATAATGAGCAGTTTACAAACTATTAATAAAAAACTGACAACGCGACAACGCGAAAAATCAGATATCTCTGTAACTATTAAAGATGTGGAAAAAGTCTCAAGTGAAAGTTACTTGCTTTGTTAAAGTTAAGAATCGCGCAAACTTAAGAATCAAGTCAAAATAAAAGTCAAGATGGCGGTTTTCGAAATATTCTTCAACTTCTTCAACTTTCTTATTTTAAATGGCCGCCATATTTGATGTCTAAATAGACTTTTGTTTCCTCTTTATTTAGAAATATTTTTATCAAAAGTAATTAAAGTTTTCGTGCGCTTTTTAATAACTATAAAAAGTGCTGTTTGACTGCCACACACTGTATAAAGCCTATTTTATGCTGCTTATCTATAAAACTTGTTGGCAGTATGCTGCATCGGTATAACAGACATTTCTATAAAGCTGCATGTAATGCAGGCTAGGAGTACCACGAAGTACCTGGAGAGAATGCTTGACACAAAATAGACGTAATAGGGATTGTGAAAGAAACTGTAAAAATATTGAAGGGTGAAAGAAAATCAAAAGTGTACATAACCAATTGTCATACATGTAAGACACTACATTGTATTTAATGCATCGGCTGTTGTAGTTAAAGGCACTATCGAGGTCAATTTCATGTAATACCGTGCAATCAACAATTATTTAGATAAAATAAGCCCTTGAAATGTTGAAAGTCTGCTAGGGTACAAGACGTTTGTTAAAATCTGGTGGCAGGAATCCATGATTGGCCTGTATTTTGTAGGGATGCATATCCAATTACTTTCTGTGACACAGTCACAGGCGCTCCTTGTCAACATAATTGTTGATCGCACGTTATTGATAGTAAAGTGATATTTTGAGATAAAATTTAATGGCGTTCTGGGCGAGAATCGCACCCACGATTATAAATTAAAAGATTTATATAGTTCTAGCAATTAATTCACTTTCTTATTTAAGTGATTTCAATCCGATAAATGTCTATATTATTATAATTATTATAATTATTGTAACAATAGTGTTTCTTTACGTTATTGTTTTCAAGAGCAATAGATTTTCGGCGATTTCTCAACCACAGGCACAAGCGAATTATGTTAATAAGTCATTCACGATAAAGCTATATAAATTAGAATTGCGCGGTGATGAAACGCAAGGTAAAGCTAAAAATATACAAAATTGCAATCTGTGCGACAATAAATATTAGATGTAAATTAACTTTCTAACCACACGCGTTTATTGTTGAAAAAATATAAAGTTGCGCAACTAAATTAAATTCAAATAAATTGTAGTGAATTTCAGTTGTACATAATAGTAAATATAATGTATGATTTACATTTACAGTCACTTGTGTTATTTTTAATGTTGCTTTGAATTTGGTATATTTTTATTTTCTATTTTGGTTTCTGTGTGTGTTATATCGCTTTTATGCTAATAAATTTTCGTCTTGTTATTATCATTATTATTATTAAATTTTGCGTATAAATAAATTGTATAATATTAAATTTTCATCCACACGCACTCGAGAGTGTTCGTTACCAATTCTCACGACGTTTCGGGGTTCTCTGGGTATTTCAATCTCCACAAAACAGAGGATGCAAAGAACCGGATAAATTGCCAATCGATAGGCTATAAAAACTTCCGGACTCCCCTCTCATTCAAAAATGAGCGCCCTGACGCTAAAACTTCCTCTTCCGGAGAGTCGGGATGTGAAAGGACGGCCCATTAACCAGACGTCGGGTTTAAGGGGAGCGGACCGTATTCCCACGGGACCTAGCGGGAATGGAACTGGAAACATCGGTTCTTCCTGATTAACTGCAATTAGATGGGATGTACTATACATGAAATCCCAGAAATCGTCTGACATGACTTTGTTTTAGCGTAATGAAATTGAAATCGTATCCAAAGGTAATGGCAAGGATAAGTAAAGAGATTTGCCGATTGGAGTTCTTTTATTAGATAAATTATGTAATTTCTGAATCCCTAGCAATGCAATGACAGATATAATTGTAGTTATTAAAATTGGTTTACTCTATAAATTTATCCACCATGGCAAGTGCATTCTTTAGATTTAGATATTTCGGTGCTGATTAGAAATAGAATACTCGTATTTATATACGATTCTGATTCATAAAAATGAAACAAAACATTTTAGATCCTGTCGGAATCATGCTTGATCACTTACTGAGATAAGTAAGTGTTAACCCATATTATAACAGAGAATTAAATATTTACTGTGTCTTGCCATAATTTAAATTTAATATATGTATGGTTAACACTTGGCGAAACTTGTAAAATCAAATATAGATTAAAACACTTTGTTAATGTTTGACTTATTTCTAAGTCACCTTTAATCTTTAATTTCGCCTTTAGAGTTTAGAAATGAACGTTAACTTTCGACTTTGAAATAATTGTTTTAAAGTTAATTCTAATCATCTGATTCTGATCCTCCAATGATTTAAACGTACAATATTTCTATATGCATATTTCGGCTCACTTTACCGGCGATTTTAAAAAGTTTACTCTAAACCTTGACTTCAAGTGGCTGAACTTTTAAAGTGTATTTAAAATATATTATAAAACTGGACCTGACATTCTCTAAAATAATCGATTACATTAATTAATACCTTAATTAAGAGTAGGTACTAATTCTTAAAAATAACCAAATGAATTAATTAATAATTGGTAAAATATTAACTATTTTCGTATTGCTCTATTATTGTCATTGTACTATAACATCTGTAATATTTTGTATGCAGGATCAATTATTAACCTCGTAAATTTGATGGCATTTAAAATCGCATAAACGTTATAAACACGAGTCGTAAGAACATCCTAGTTTGTGATCGGTTAATTATTCACATCGCCAATTATAATTTGTTGCGCCAGACGCTGCGGAAGAAAAAGTTTACGATCCAATCGGCCCATTCCAATTTATATAATTGATTCGGAGCCGGAGACTCCCGTTCCTCAATAAAAAATTAAAGCATTTATAATTAATTCTGAATAGGCAGGGCTAGTAGGATAAATTGGTGTTAAATGCTAATTAAAGAAGTTCACAGTTAAGGAACGAAATCAATTAAAATTGTTTGAGTATACGAATGATAACATTCTCAAAAATTTCTGCACAAGATTTACATTCTTATATAATTTAGTGAAGAGATTAGTTCACCGAGCGATATTAATATGCATAATGCATGTCATAAAGAGTTTGAAATGAAGAACTCACAATACACAAGTACTTACACTTGGTGATACACAAGAGTATCACGAAGTCTTTAACGTCTCTGATCAATCTAAACTAATGAAACTGTCTACTGGTCCCCCCTTTTTTCTCTCTTATCTCTCCACCTGCGTTATTTCTGGTCTTGTTTCTCACGCCCTTGTGACTAGTACCTTGGCCGTGGCCAGCTAAGTGAAGACGTTGTGATGGTCCTTTAATGATGCGAGGGTGGTTGAATTAATTATCGCGGCGGAGTGCCATCGTAGGCAACCTTGGAATCAGCGTGAAACTTAAAACGTTACTTAAAACAAACTATTTACTCTTATATAAATCGTGAAAAAATCTGCACAAAAGTTTATAACAGCACAGGTAGAAACCTATCAATCTTTAAAGATTCCTACTAATATAATTTTGAATAAAGGTAAATGGTCTCCCTGACTTCTTTCAGTTTCGCTTCGTCTCGATTCCTTTATTTGTTAGACCATATTTCAAATGCCCTGCGCAATTATGTTTCAACATTGCGATTGTTTCAACGACATTATTAACTCCTGGTCTAATTCGGATTTCGGATTTATAGTTTCTAAAGCTTATGCCTGTCAGAGCTTGTTTCATGGACCGAGGAGTTTTTATTAACCTATAAAACAAACAATTTGGCATTAGCATGTAAAAAGTGCAATTAAATATGCGAGGTGCTTATTAACTGCTTACTTGCTTATTTAAACAGAAGTCACTTTTAGTCCGAATGAAATGTTTGAATAAAATTAACGAACTGAATTCTTTGTATGATAATGAATGATAATGAAATTGATACACTACCAAAAAATTTAGACCGTGCAAAAGGTCTAAATTGTTGTTTCAATTCTTCTGCCTATTAAATATTTTTTCGTGATACTTGAATGTAATTACTTATTATCGGTACTGTCTCCATAGTTGTTATTTAACTGATGTCAGCCACGGCCGTTATAATTTAACGGCGGTGGACATTTTGTTTATTTGTTTATTTTGGTCCTCACAAGCGTTACTACACAACCACCCCAGCATACTTGAAATATGTTATTATGATTTATGAAAATACTTTCGCAAAATGTAATCCTTTTTATTTTAGTATCACGAAAACTATAAAACAACATACGGCCGATATGGGTATAACAGATTCGGTTGATTATAAAACCTCGGCTGCGCCTCGATGTACGATGTACTATTAAATTGGTGTCACGATAAAAATATAAAATCGTACACGGAAAGTGTACTATTGGCATACTTTTCTAAATTGTCCAGTAAAATGAATATTTTGAATAATATGAATTATTTGTGTAATAGTAGTATCTTTGTAGTGTTTTCTCAAATAAATTTCATTCACATAACAAAGTTTACCCAAAAATTTTAAAAGTAAAAGAATCTTATTAGGACATAAAGTTATAGAGTAATTCTGAGAAGTAAAAGTGTTGACTAAGCAACACACACTTTTTTTATTAGAAGAGAAAACGTCGTGAACTCCAATGACAGTTTTTGGTATTGGAAGTGATGACTTTTAAGACGATTGCGGAAAAATATTTGATGTGAGGCGGAAAGACCCCATATGGGGTCGATAGCCCAATAAAGATCGATTATATATATATTTAATGTGATTTGTTTAAAAAAACTAGTAATTATAAAGACGAAATGTACATATAAAAATTACCGCCAAAAGTATCTAGTGATTTATCTGAAATTGTTTTATAGTGTAAATTGGGTTTTGTAACTTACTCCTCCTAGATATTAAATAGAGCATAATTCTGCCCGGCAACCAATATTAGAGCTTGTGTATTTACTATTTAATGTATATTATATTTTTTATCTGCGACTAATTTATAATGTAAGTATTATACTTGTGGTTCTTGTAGTATAATGCTATATATTATTCCCTTAGGGAATAATGAGTAAATCCCTACTATAATAGGAAATAGGCCTTATTTCCTCTTGCACTCCAATTATAAAATTACTCAAATTAAATAATACCATGGAAACAAAATACACAAACTCAAGAGTGTCAGTATAAAACACTACGCGTTTGCCTATGCGTTTGTGTATTTGTATTGAGATGGATGAAAATGAAGAGTGTTTTACTTGTACACCTCCAGAAATTGTACAACTAGCTACAGCAACAACATCTACTTTAATACCGGAAACATCGAAATCCCTTTACAATAAAACGTACGGAACCTTCTATGAGTGGCGTCTTCGACGAACGCAAACCCATTTTTCCGAAAATGTCCTACTAGCTTATTTAGTCGTAGATAATGTAGAGTATACTACTCGCAATAATGGCTATTATTACCTCGGAATGTTACTCCCTTGCCGCTTACGCGGCTCGGTTCATAAATATTCCTCGGGATAATAGCTATCATTATTGACTATATAGTGGAATAATCTACTATTATACCTCTGATTCACTTCACTAGCACTTAATTCTACTAGTGAAGTTAATTTTGTTTTTCACAAAACAAAAATCACTAAAAAAATGACTACGTATTGAACCGTAACCTGTTTTAGAGAACACTAATGTAAATATTTTGTTCATGTTTCTTAATTTGTAAAATATTGTGTTTGTACTGTAATCTAATAAAAAGATGTCTTTTATATTGCGTCTAATGACGCAATGAGTTGCCACCAATACTATTTAGAGAAATTGCGACGGTAGTGCATATTTTCTTGAACCAATTGACTTTTGTGACTTTTATCTTTTGTTACGAACTTTAAGAAATGGAAACTTTTGCATTCTAAAAGGGATATTATTGTGGTTGTAGTAGTATAGTTACCGGCCTGACAGGACACTTGGACGGCGTGTCCAACAGGAGAGACCATTTTAGTGAAAATTCTTGGCTGAAGAAGTGTTGTAGACAATGACCAGAAGGTTCTTTCAAAGTCATTTGCAGAAGAAGTGTTTTCGGCAATGACCAGAAGGTTCTTTAAAGGTCATTTGTAGAAGAAGTCGTCAATGAGCAGAAGGTAATTTCACAGTAATTTGCTGAAGAAGTTGACAATGTCCAAAAGGTCTTCGGTGAAAAAGACTTTTTCTTTTCCAGAAGCAGTCAGCAATGACCAGAAGGAACGACCGCGGGAAATTCAAACTTCACTCGCGTGTTCTGCAATTGTATAATTTCGAGCACGCCCCACTAGATGACTCTCGACAAGGCTCAACCAAGTAGGAAAAACCGTTAAGTTCTTTGGCGCTCGAAAACGAATTGATTTTGTTTATGTAAATTTTGTTTATTTCAATTCAGAATACAATAAAGATACTAAAATAAAATATCTACTAGGTCAACGTAATGATGTTCGACGTAATAGGAAATAAAAGTAAATTATAGATGAATCAATTTAAATATACGAGGGCGGTTTGACGGAAGAGTGACTTTTTGATGAAAACGTTATTTTTCTGTTAAAAATATATTTTATTTTTCAACGTAACAGCCTTTCAACTGTACAGACTTAGCCCAGCGAGTTTACAGTTTTTTTAAACCTTCCAAAAAGTAATATTTCGTAAAGTCTTCAAAATATGCATTTGTCTCTGTTATCACCTCTTCATTTGTCTGAAATCTTTTTCCACCCAGCCATTTTTAAAATTTGGAATAAGAAGAAATCACTGGGAGCCAGATCTGGCGAATATGGCGGATAAGGCAGTAATTCGTAATGCAATTCATCCAATTTAGTTGTAGCAATTGCAGATGAATGAGAGGGCGCATTATCGTGATGGAACAACACTTTTTTCTTCATCAAATGCGGTCGTTGTTTTTCAAGTTCGGCATCAAAACGTGTCAGCTAATCAGCATCATACTGGCCAGTTATCGTTTTTCATTTTTGTAAACAATTAATAAAGATTACACCTTTAGAATCCCAAAAAACTGTGACCATGACCTTATTGGCCGAAAAAAGTGTTTGTGCCTTTTTGGGAGCATGTTCGCAGGGAGAAATCCATTATTTAGACTGTATTATTGTTTCTGGAGTATAATGATGAATTAAAGTTTCATCTACTGTGACATATCGACGAAAAAAATCCTTTGAATTACGTTGAAGACGGCCAAACATTCTTCTGAATTCTTAATGCGAGGGCGCATTTGATCACCATTAAGCAAACGCGGCAACTATCTCGCGGATAGCTTTTTCTTATTGAAATGTTCATGCAAAATATTGTATATCCGTTCGGTTGAGATGTTTACTTCATTAGCTATCTCACGAACTTTTATTCGACGATCGCCAATTACAAGGCCATGAAGTTTATTAACCATTTCTGAAGAAGTTACAGTAAATGATGATTCCGGACGATCTGCATCAACCGTGCTCTTATGGCCACCTTTAAAAGCAGAAACCACTTACAAATCATTCCATGGAACGGAGCAGATTCTGGATAATATTAACGTAACTTTCCTCGGTTTCTTTAATTGTTTTTTCACGTAGAAAATAATGTTTAATCAACACTCGAAATAATTTTTTGTCCATATTTACACAAAAACGAAAACAGTTTTCTTCAAATAAGTATAAAACATAATCTATTTGTCAGATTGGTGCCAAATTTTGACAGTGGACTTCCGAAAGAGATCAGGAGCTAGCAACATAATCACTATAGCGAAAGTGTTACCAATCTTTGAAAAGTCACTCTTCCGTCAAGCCGCCCTCGTAAAAGACATTTTTTATTAGATTACAGTACAAACACAATATTTTACAAATTAAGATAAATGAATAAAATATTCACATTATGTACAGTACAGACACAATATTTACTACAATTCTCAACGCCAGCATTAATCGATTTTGGTAAATTCTGACAATGACCATCATCCTATCCTCTAAAGTAACAAGATGTTTATAATATAATTTTAGAAAATTTGTTTTCTCATTTCCCTTGGTATACACAACAATGCCATCACGCCATTGAGATTTTTTTAGGTATCTCACTTAAGTCCAAACTACCAGAATTGTATAGCAAGCAGTGGTCAAGCCATCGTCTTTGTTTCTTACATTTTTTATCTAGAAGATGGAACGGAATTTTCGGTTTAAACAGATAAGACGATGGATGTTTACCTTTGTTAGTAATCAAAACAACTTTCTTGGATGTAAAGTCTGGTGTGCGAAATCCTTGAATATCAACTATAAGAAAATTGTCTTTTTTTATTATCTGCTCCATTTGTCTCTAATGAGGTTTCAAGATTTTTCCTTGTGGTTAGCTCCATTTGTCTCTGCAGTTGATGTAAAGTACAGGTTCCAACAATGTTTCATGTCCTTTAATGCGTCTTTCAAATATCACTTTATCTATTGCGGATGTGTTCCTTCTCTCCTCATCTTACAATTCAGAAGTCTATGCTAATGGATTTACAAAGCTAACAAGTTTATTTTTATTAGGAGCGGTCTCACTACAAAATTTTGCAAAGTAGAACATTTGCTTTCGTGCGAACCATTTTTAACAACTAATATTCAGTTCTTGCTATTTATACGAGTTCATCCAATCGAAAGTGGTATGTTGCTGGGTAATTATTTTACCTTATCACCTTAATTGCGAAACTATTCCATGACTGGCATGTAATTATCGGATCTTAACTCTTTAGTGGGTTTGCTAATAACACAGGCCGACATGATTTTTGGTGTTTTGAATTTGATAAGTGTCCTTAGCTAATACGGGTACGTTGATTCTGAATGTGAATTTGGTTTGAACCCATCGCGTCAAGATTTTTCACAAAATTAAAAAAACCTTGTGAGATATTTTGTACTAGAGCACAGAAGTGCCTTTATTATATTTCCTAAATTGCAATAAAATTATTTCTTTAAAATACTTGATACATCGATAGAAAATATTTAAGTATAATATTATGTTTATTTCATTTCAATGACAACAGTGTTTCATTTTCGCATCTGTCAAGGTCAACTTGATGGCATCGGCAGTTGTTTACGAAGTAGTTAGTTAGCGTCAGTTGTTTGTAGCATCGAGTTATGTTATGTTTTCTGAGTGTTTAGTTGCGTCATAATGTCATCAAGAAAGTGCAAAAACAGTTCTGATATATTTTGTTACATGTGTGGTGATTTAACGATAGCAAAGTATCAACGAAACATAACAGAATTTATCAAGAAAGCTCATCACGCGTATTTCGGTGTAAAGCTTGGTGATCAGGACAAACCTTGGGCTCCACACAAAGTGTGCTTTCAGTGTGTCGAGCTACTAAAGGTACACGTAGCTCCTTACCCTTTGGCATTCCTATGGCATGGAGGGAACAAAAAAACCATGGAGACGACTGTTACTTTTGCTCCTGCGATGTCAAAGGTTTCAATTCGAAAAATAAACATACTATTCAGTATCCTGATTTACCGTCTGCTAAACGACCTGTACTTCATGGACCAGGAATTCCCATTCCTCCACCTTTTCTTTCCACCATCCAACAGCAATCATCAGATGAAAGTTAGAATGAAACCGATGAAGACGAATTCAATCCCGATATAAACCAACCTCAACAGTTTATCCAAGCTGAACTAAATGACTTAGTGAGAGACTTGGGCCTATCGAAGGATGCTGCACAAATCTTAGGATCACGACTGAAAGACAAAAATCTGTTGGCTCCAGGAACCACATTTTCGTGGTATAGGCATCGTGAAAAAGAGTTCGCTGAATATTTCTCTCAAGAGAGTTCACTGGTGTATTGTAATAATATTCCTGAAGTAGTCATGAAACTGGGAGCTGACAATTACATCATGGAGGTTATTTATTGGTTCTTCTAAGAGAAGTCTGAAGGGTGTCTTATTGCACAATGGTAATACTTATGCCTCGGTGCCTGTTACTCACTCTGTGCATCTCAAAGAAACCTATGAGAATCTTGAGCTGTTGCTAAATACAATAAAGTATAGCGAATATTGTTGGCAACTCTGTAGAGACCTCAAAATAATATCCATGCTTTTGGGCCATCAGTCTGGATTCACAAAGTATCCATGTTTTTTGTGCGAGTGGGACAGTCGAGCACGAAATTTACATTACGTTAAGAAAGAATGACCACTCAGAGAAAGACTTGTACCGGGACAAAAATATGTGCTGCGTAATGCATTAGTTGACCCAAAATTAGTTCTTTTACCTACCCTTCACATAAAGTTAGGATTGATGAAGCAGTTTGTCAAAGCTTTAAATAAACAAGGTGACTTCTTTAAATACCTATGGGACAAATTTCCTGCTCTTTCTAAGCTAAACTTTAAGAAAGAATTTTTGTAGGCCCTCAAATTCGAACCTTAAAATCGGACAGATTGTTCCAGAATACAATGACCCAGGATGAATCTGAAGCATGGAGTTCTTTCGTAGAAGTCATAGACGGTTTCCTTGGAAACAACAAGTCCCCAACCTACAAAGAAATTGTAGCCAACATGGTCGAAAATTATAAAAAACCTGGGATGCAATATGAGCGTCAAACTTCATTTTCTGAATTCCCACCTTGACTCTTTTCCCGAAAATCCATCAAGACATAAAGGAGATGGAGAGACGTTACCAAGGAAGATGGGATATTAGAATGATGGCTGATTACTGCTGGACCTTGAAGAGGGAGTCGCTCACAAAAATCCACAAAACGAAAACTACAAAACGCAGTTTTGAGGGAAAAACAGATCGATTTTATTAAAAAAAACGACGATTGTCTAACGTAGATTATACTGCATTGTTTTTTTAATGAACAACTCAATTTTGCAGCGTAATTTTCTATTAAACATAGTTTCAATAAATATTTTCTCAATATTTTTGGCAGTTTCTATGAAAAATTTCAAACACACTTTTCCTGAAAATCTGACGTGCTGGAAAAAAACTTAGCACAGATTCGTAATCAGCACGCCCCATTTACTATAGGACACCTATTAAACTTGAAACACTTTTTCCTGAAAAAAAAAAATGTAGGCCTGTGTAATTAAAAGTCCGGGTCACAAATATCAGTTATTATGGGATTTTATTTCACACCAAAACTCAGTTAAAACTCATTTCAGTTACAACCTCTAAATGAGCGCAGCATTCCTTTCATCATGCGCAAGTGAGATTTGAGTAAGAATTTGAGTAAACGGACAATCGAATTTCGCTGTCCATAAATGTCTAAATAAAATCAGAATTACCAACCCCCCAGTAAGGTTAAAGCAAAATAAACTTGTCAATACCAGTTATGAAATATTCATAATACATACTCACAGAAGTAGGTTTTCGCTCTAAAAATTTGTATCGCTTCTCCTAGTTTTTGAATAGAGATTTAATTAATTTAAAGTAAATAAAACTGCACCTGAATGTCCGCCATTGAACGAAATGCCCATCTCGGTTACCGAGTTTTTCGTCTGCCCACGGCCTGCCTGTCGAAGGGTATTCAAACCCTTCGACTCACTTCTATGTTATAGCAAAGAAGATACAATCCTTCTTGGTTGCAACTTCTTTCGTTGTAGGTACAATCCTAATGGTCTACGTGGTCCCGCAGTTGATACAGCTCGGTTTATGTATCATTGTATCATGGACTATATCTAATTAGGTTTGTCGCGAGGGCTTCGCAATATCCAGAACTATAAATTATGTTGTCTGTACACATATGCATGCGCAAATTGGCCGTGTTGTTTGTATGGATTATTCATTTAAAAGAGTGTTTACAACTCGTTGGATATTTCGTCACTGTATCTTTTCTATAAAAATCTCAAGACTAGAGGAATTCAATATGGTAAGTGATTAGTTATTTCGGGTACCTAAGCCATAAATTATTGCTATATTTTAAGATAAATTAGTAGTATCCTGAGTAACATATTTTTTGTGGGAAAACTTTATTTCGGATCTCATGTAATTTCATCTTCCTGCTAAATTACTCAATCCTCACCTCATCAGTATGCAAAGCCCAACGTGAATCGAACCAGAAGTAGTAAAATCGAGACCAAGGCTAATTTACCGGCATCCGACCGTCTCAATCGATCTAATTAGCGGCGTTTGTTTATTTTAGTACGCGATAAATTAGAACCTGACCCGTGTCGAAGAAGTGTGTCACGCACGTAAACATCCTCACCCGAATCCAATGATAAAACCGAATCGGGCGCCGCCCTAGGTGCACTAGGAACTGTTGGATCGGAAGAGTTACTGCAGGCGAAACACCTTCGACCGGAAAATTTACATAAACGATACCACTTAGTTATGTGGGTCAGTGTCGGAGAGTTATCTAATGTTTCGGAAGAAGCGGGGACTTTCTAAACAGAGAATCGTCTCTGGAAAGTGCACAAAAATGCAACTACCGACAATCAAAACAATGCCTTAAATGGGAGACGCGATTTTTCTCCCTCGCATGGCGTATGGGTGAATAAATACAGAGACCCGATTAATTACGATACCGGCTGCGTTCCCGTCTAAGGGTGCCAATTAAATAATTAAATTGCTGGCAGCTTTGTGCGTCGTCATTGCGGGTACAAATTATTAAATTGACATATACGAGAGGCGGCCGCTGCCTTTTAAGGATTTAATATGAAAATTATGACGTGAATTCAATACGCTAGTGTACCTACACATACACATAGGTATACCTGCCGTGCATTATTACGTCGTGTATGTTATTTTACGTTTGATATACATTTATGGTGCCTTGTTATTACGCCGCTCGCCATTGTGTTTTATCGCACCGTGCGATTACTTTACTGCTGATGACGGGGAGGGGTAACGAGGCGTCCCCAGCATCCGATCTTATCTCACCTAGTCGTTTTGTTATGAGCATTCATGTTTTTCGACCAGCTTGCATTTTGTGTCGTACGCCACGAGTGTGATTAGAGGGAAGAGCGCGCGAGCTTAATTGTTGCCAGATGAAGACGTAGAATTGTTGCACAAGCGCCCGCATACAAGTCATTGTGTGTATTGGAGCTGTCCATCTAGTACATGAAGGACCGCTTTTCATTATCTGCCGGCCCTAACCAAACATTAAAGGAGATTGAATAATAATTGTGGCCACCTCTTATCTAATATTACGATAGATGACTCTCAAAACACGCGCTTCCAATTTTGACGGCCTCGTTTGCACCGGTATGATCTCTAACCCGAAAATATTCTACATGTTTCTGATCACTCTTTCGTTTAACAGACGCCTCTCCACTATTAGTATAGTTCCCACTCTGAAAAAATTACGAAAGTGACCAAATAACAAATCTCAACTTGGGTCATAGACTTTCCTATGTTGTACCAATCTAACCATTGGAAAAATCTTATCTGCAGCTCTTTCTCTTCTGGTAGTACAGAAGAAGTGCTTTTAGGTTTCATAAAGATTAATAATGTATAGTGAATGCCAAAAAGTCGCCATCATATGCAAAACTTTTTTAAAACCGATTTAAAAAAAACTCTTTTACGGTATTAATTTGTGCTTATCTAAAAACCTTATTGGCCACTATCAGATATATGAGTAGAATTAATATTGACTGAATATCCAGCCAGTTTTTTGAAAAACCTATGTCTGATGATTAGGAGCTGGGCTTTAAATGATTCAGTAATCTAAAACTAACACGCAATAAAAAAATCTCATTGATATCTTGCGTAATTTCCGAAAATTAGTACTATTTTCATTTTCGTTATTTTGAAAAACGAGATTTTCTAGGTAATTAAAATCACTCGGTCACATCTGATATAGGCCAATAAAGGTTTTAGACTTCTTCTGCAAGTGCCTATCCGGTCTGGACGTTGGCTATCATATTGGCTATCTTTACTTTGTTCACAGCTGCCCGGAAGAGGCCTGTGGTTGTCGTGGAGAACTCCTCAAGTTCATAAGCCACGAGATTTTTCTTTTCCCAATGTTTCTTTTTCCTTCAACTTTGCCTTGTAGTATGCACTGAAGGAGTCCGTATCTACTAGAGTTGCGCATGATGTGTCCCAGGTATTGTAGTTTCCTGGTTTTAATCGTGGTCAGGATTTCTGTCGTTTTGTCCACTCTTCTTAGTATTTCGGCATTGGTAATACGGTCTTTGAATGTCCTTAATATCCTACTATAGAGCCACATTTCACATGCTTCTAGTTTTTTTGTGTTAGCAACCGTCAGCGTCCAAGCATCCACTCCATAAAATAACACAGAGAATACGTAGCAGCGTAAGAGTCTCATTTTGGTGTCTATAGTTAGATGACGACTTTTAAAGGCCGTGGCCATTTTAATGAATATATTTCTACTGTTTTCAATCCTGCTTTTTATTTCCTGTGTCTGGTCCCATTGTTCGTTAATAACGGTATACTATAAAACTTAACTTGTTTTATGGCATTTCGTACTTCGTCTTTCAGAATCCCTATTTCTGGCTGTATATGATGAATTTCTGGTCTTTCGTCTTGGAATAGTTATTCGATATATGTCTTCCATATGTTCTTTATTGCGTTTTTGTCTATTAGTATGTTGCCATCGTTGTCAACGAGTTTTCTCACTTCTTTATTTTATATGTTCTAGTAACTTCCTTCACCTTTCTATATTCGTTAAAAATAAGGTTTTTAGACAAGCACAAATTAAATCCGTAGAAAGTTTTTTTTTAAACTAATTATGAAAAAATCCCCATATGATGCAGACTTTGGTGGTCACTGTATACTTTTTATGATATTGGAAAACATTGTTCTCTAGTACTTCCTTAATGTTTTGTTCATTTTCATTGGCGACCGGTTTCGGTTAAATTATATAACCATTTTCAGACTAGACATAAAAAAATGTTGCATTTTGAAGAATATTGTCTTAAAGTTAAATATATAAAAAAAACACATATAAAATATAAAAACAAAAATATAAGAGTGTTGTAGAGATAATATTAATGAGGTAAACAAAATTAATAAATTAATAATATCAACTATAATTATGTTGCATATGGAAAGGTTACATGTAATATATGATGGACTATTAAAGGAAACAATGTAGGTTATAGTGAGGAGTTCAAAACAAGGCAGCAAGACAGAATTACATGATATAAAGTGAGGTTAAGTGGCCACTTGTAATTCGTAATTACTATCCGTTGGTGAGATACAAACTATACAAAAAACAGGGTTATTCAATTTCGATTATCACTATTACGACTATCACTAAAAAAAATGATATTTTGTAAAATCTTATTTATTTTTTCCTGTCGTTACTTGAAGAGATATTAAAGAAATATAAATACATCTTCATTGCCACTTTTTCTCAATTACAACATGGGAATTTAGATTTTGGATCAGACGTTTCATGTGAGTGCAACCGTCATCAAGTTTAAATTTTGAAATACGGACCTCCAATTTTTATTTTTATTTTGAGTTATACTTGTCTATACTGTTACAATGATGTGCATCACTTGAGGTTTTAATAACGTTTTAAAATAAAAATAAATCAATATCTACAATTAGCACTAAACTGGATTTAAAAAATAAAAATATAAACTAGAGTGCCATGAAAACAGTTGTCAGAAACCATGTTGTGGATGAGAAAAAGTGGATGATGAAAAAGTCTTCTATTTCAAGTTTAATTTTTTAGAAAATGATAACTGCTACTCTTTGCAGTACCTCGCTTCGTCAACCATTATTGCATAGGCTTCACATTCTTTAATCTTACCAACAATTTTGGATTATTTCCACTATCATAGGCTTGTGCAATTATTGGTAAATTTGTTAGACCCACTTTATCAAGGATATCTATTATTATCAAATTGCATAAGCTTAATGCCTCACTTTGCTGAAAGCATTCTATGAATCCCAGAAACAGTTCTTCCATTTCAAGTTATATTTTTTTGGAAAATGATAACTGCTACTCTTTGCAACATTTCGCTTCGTCAACCATTATTGCATAGGCTTCACATTCTTTAATCTGACCAACAATTTTGGATTGTTTCCACCATCATAAGCTTGTGCAATTATTGGTAAATTTCTTAGACCCACTTTATCAAGAAAATCTATTATCAAATTGCACATGCTTCATGCGTCACATTGCTAAAAGCATTCTATGAATACCAAAATCCGATCTTCTATTTCATGTTTTTTTGTTTTGAAACGCACACAAAATGATAACTAGTACTCTTTTAAGCACCTCGCTTCGTCAACCATTATTGCATAGGTCCCACACTCTTTAATTTCACCAACTAAATTAGATTGTTTAATGTTGACAGCACCATTGACAATTTGTATATCTGAACTACTAAGATAGGAGTGGTTAGGATAAGACTAAGGAGAAAGTACATGTTGTAAGACTAAAAAAATGTATTTTAATGTCTTGAAATTAATTCACAGATTCCCTTGTAATTCCATTTCTTTGTAGAGTCATCTGATTCGTCGTGGCACCTGAGGCCCAGTTGTATGATCGTGGATTATCTTTGATCGTGGTTCAGTTTCTAAGGATACCATTGTATTAACAATTGTATCCTAGGTTACTGAACCTTGGTTAGATGATCCATGATCGTACAACTGGGCCTGAATGATATTCCTTGTCATGATAATGTAGGATAATATCACATACAGGTATTATTTTGAAACCAAATCTATATTTTTCTAAATTACTTCATCATTTGATTAAGACATTTTATCAACTACAGCTTCGTCCTTTTTAGGTTGTAGTACTAGGGAATACTTGCTGTTGTCCTTCAAATGGTATTGACTTGCTGGGTTCTTCTTTAATTTTTCGTCCGGCTTTTTCCCATTTTGAAATCCATTAAGAATTGTAAAATTGGTGAGTCCTAAGAAATGCTAAAAATCCTGTTCCTAAGAATCCTAATAATTTGTGACTGTAGTGCTTGGATTTCAATTTTTATATTGGCTTTGAGCTTTGAGAATCCTGTTACTAAGAATCCTAAGAATTTCTGACTGTAGTGCTCGGATTTCATTTCTGATATAGGCATTGAGCTTTGAGAATCCTGTTCCTAAGAATGCTAAGAATGTCTGACTGTAGTGCTCGGATTTCATTTCTGATATTGGCATTGAGCTTTGAGAATCCTGTTCCTAAGAATGCTAAGAATGTCTGACTGTAGTGCTCGGATTTCATTTCTGATATTGGCTTTGAGCTTCTGGATCGTTACCGGCTTGTTTAAACTTGTTAAACCCTTTCCTCAGATCCCACAAACTAAGCAGTCTAGGGCTAATAAATCCGGTGAAAATTTTGTTCTTAAGCTAAGCTAACTCTTGGATACAAACTGCATAAACGATGTACGATTGCGTATCTCTGGGTTGCCTGTGCTACTTGCTAATGGAATCAATTAATTTAATTGCAATTAATTTCCTCGAATTCTTTGAAGGGACTTTCGGAACTTCCCAATCTGACTGGCACGTTTTCGAGTTGGTATTTTGGACTGTCCTATAGGAGTTCAATATTTTCGGCTGTTCGAACGGAACGCAGTCTGCCAAATCGTGGAAGATCACTGCATTGCACTCTGTTTTTGCCCCAAATTTTATTTTTTTAACCAATTTGATGTAAAATATATTTGGGGGATCATTATAATGTTGCTAGTGCTATTTTACAAAAACAAGTACACTACTAAAATTTTTTGTTTCGCTTGTTTATTTGCATATAAAGGTAAAAATCCCATTCGCAATGCTAAGTTTGCCAAACTATACGTGTACAATCTACTATTTATATATTTTCTTTTTATTAATTGATGTAATTTTATGGGTTTTGGTGACTTTTGTTATTGATGAGAAACACATTCTGCAGCTTTTCCCGATGTATTTAATTTAATTTAATTTTGTTAGCTTTATTCTCAATACAGAATGCGCTAAACTTTTATTATTTTTAATTTTATGAGTTTTAATATTAGCAGTTCTATTAGTCTATATTTTTAAGAAACAAATACATCAGATAAAATTATCTCTACTTTACATAACTATTTGATTGTCTTACGCTGTTACTCCTACATTTGTGGTGCTTAGTTTGAACTTTTATAGGGTGATAAATTTCTTTATTTTTTTATTTATCGAAAAATGTCTGCATCTCGGATTGTTTCCTTCGGACGGTCGTAAAATGCGCGATCGGGCGCTCACTTTACGACCACCTTATGCGATTAATAACTTTTCTAAATTGCATTTTCCCGCTGACGATTTATCAAATCGAAGGACTTTTATACCTAGATTGAAAACCCTGTTTGTAGAAGATAAATTAAATGAAATTTAATGAAAGTAAATAAATTATTTGAAGAGGAAATCTTCCGCGGGCTAGTAGTTATTGTTTGTGTATATACAGGGTGCCCACGGACAACATAAATACTCGAATAATCTAAGAATATGATTTTTCACGAAATCACTGAAACCAAGGGGGACTTTTGGCAAGCATAGTATTATTCAATTTTAAACTTTCTTGGGAAGGTAAGGCCAAAATGGTTCAACTGCTGTAGGGCTTATAGCGATAGTGCATTTGAAAGATTACGTAATTTTCAACATCTGTTGATTAGAACAGGTTTTTCAAGATTTGCAGGAAATTTATATGTTTATATATTTATATTTACGAGGTATACCTATAAAGTTGGTTAGTAAACTGTTGTTTTCGTATTTGGAGGGAAGGTAGACATCTGATGCATCTTCAATAAGATTACCTAAAGTCACTTGTTGATCTATAGCAATTATTTTCGTGAATATGATTTTTCTAGTGCATTCTGAAACTGAGTGAGAACAATTTCGATCAATGGTGCGCTGTTCAAGTTTTGTGTCTTGTAGAGTTGGACACAGTGCTATGGAAATTTTAACAGGAAACTGGAGACAGTATCTTGTCAAGGGCCTAGGTTTTCGGGTGGTTTAAGGCATTCTCATAAAACCAAGAATCAATAGAAGATGGACCTGGCTGCAGAATGACTACAACTGCAAGAAGTGATGCAAATGTCCAGAAATTTCAGAATCTTGTGCATTCTGATCGTCGGGTGACTGTCAAAATTATCGGGTAAGAGTTGAATTTGACCCAACCGTTCATCATATTTTGACCAATGAATTGGAAATGAAGAAAATTTGCGAGAAAATTGTTCTCTGGATCGTATCATTACTGGTATTTTTGGCAATAAACATATATCTGGCTCCGCAGCCCCCATATTTGTTTGACTTGAGTCCTTGTGACTTTTTCATTTTCCCAAGATTGAAAATCCCTTCAAAAGGCACCATGTTGGGACATAGGAAAACATTGCAATCGCTGTAACCGATCAACTAAAGGCGATTCCAGTATCTAATTTCCAGTGCTGCCACGACGCGAAAATGGTTTTATGAAACGCATCAGTATTTTCGGCAAGTAAATATATCTTTGGCTCCGCAGCTCCATTATTAACCAGACTTAAGTTCTTGTGACGTTTTCCTTTTTCCAAGATTGAAAATCGTCTCAAAGGGCATCATGTTGGAACATTGGAAAACATTGGAAAGGCCGCAACTGACCAGCTGAAAGTGATTCCAGTATCTGATTTCCAGCACTGCCACGAAGAGTGAACAAACCGTCTACAGATCTGTGCTGCTTCACAAGGCAAATACTTTGAAGGAGAACATGAGGAATTGTAATTTCAATTGGTCTCATTACTTTACAAGTTTTCATTCACACCTCGGTATTTGCTAAAGGTGTTCCGTAAATTTCGATATCAAATTAACGATGGAAACTAAACAAAAAAGTATGTATTTCATACATACATATTGTGATGTATTTTTACACTGTAAAGCCCCACTTTCGGGTTCCCAAAATGTGATGTATATGTATGAAATTTTAAATGTGTACTAATGTATAATAACTCTCTTTATACTTAGCTCAGATCTCACGGTCAATAAGTTAGGTTCGTTAGGTAGTAGTTCTTGAATATAAATAAGAATATTGATGATTCAAATTGAGGTTAATAAACATAAATTGTAAAACTTGATAACTTAAAAAAACCTTTTTCAACTAAACTATCAAACGATTAACCCAAATTCAAAAAGAACGAAATCAAAATTATATAACACCTAAACTCCTAGATTAACAAAACTAAATCCCTAAACTAAAATCCTATTAGCACAATCAGCGCATATGTTTATACACTGTGTATCAGCCAAATGGAATAAATTCGATAATAAATAAATGGGGGCGTGTTCGAAAAAACGCTCGGATACGTCGATTGTTATTTTTAGTTGTGCATTTTTTTCAACAAAAACTTTTTATACAGGGTGTGTCATGTGACCGTGGCCAATACCAACTTTCTTATTTTAAATACAACACCTGGTATATTATTCAATTTTTGGATTCTTCAGAAAATTCTAGACATATTTCATGTACAATGTCCTATACCTATCTTCAACTGTTTCGGAAATATTAAGTGTTTTCAGATTTATTTATTAATTTATTTCATAAATAATTAGCAATTTGACGGTGATTGAAATATTTTGGAGGCATAAGTGATAACGTGGTTAATTGATCAATTGACACTAATCACTCAAATTTTGACAGAATAAATTTAATTAATTAATTATTAAAAGAATAATTGAAAATTTTATAGTAAACATTGAAATTTTGACAGAATTATTAATATTTTGGCAAAATAATCAACATTTTTAAAGAATCATTTGCAAATTTGCTACAACACATTCAATAATTATTTATTATTATTTATTATTTAATTTTTGCAATAAATCTGAAAACACTTAATATTTCCGAAACAGTTGAAGATAGGTATAGGACATTGTACATGAAATATGTCTAGAATTTTCTGAAGAATCCAAAAATTGAATAATATACGAGGTGTTGTATTTAAAATAAGAAAGTTGGTATTGGCCACGGTCACATGACACACCCTGTATAAAAAGTTTTTGTTGAAAAAAATGCGCAACTAAAAATAACAATCGACGTGTCCGAGCGTTTTTTCGAACACGCCCCCATTTATTTATTATTGAATTTATTCCATTTGGCTGATACACCCTGTATAATAATTATATATATTTGGTGTCAGTACAAATAATAATGTTTACACTAGTCAGGTTCATGTAGGGTACATATGTGTAATATAAATATAAAATTAAATAAATAGATGTCGATAATTCAAATAATGGTTTTGTAAATAAAGGACGATCACTGACATGTTAAAATTAACGAATCATGTATTTATAGCTTAACTGCTAGGCAATTACGTCAGTGAACTTACTGCTTAGATATTCTTCGAGAATCTTTTGTCCATAAAATGACTAGAAATAACAGGAAATCTATTCATGTATGCGGACGACATCTGCCTAATAAACTCGCACAATAACACAGAAGAACTAGCCAAAACAGTAAATAGAGACCTCGAGAAATTAAGCAACTGGTGTATAGAAAACACCCTCACAATAAATGATACAAAAACAGAATATATGCAATTTGGGAAGAATAGACATAACTCCGACCTACAGATAACACTAAAAAGCCGGCCACTAAAAGAAACACAGCAATTCACGTACCTCGGGCTAACAATCAATAACAACCTAAAATGGGATCAACACATCAACAAAATAACCAGAAGAAACTTAAAGACCTTATACATGCTAGGTAAAATCAAAAATTATATACCCAACCATCTAAAAAAAACCCTCTACCATACACTTTTCATGGCAAACATCAATTACGCAATAAACATTTGGAGCTACACAACAACCAAGAATATAAGTAAACTACAGACCCAACAAAACAAAGCCCTAAAAATAATTTACAAACTACCACACACAACAAGCACAACACAAATATATAAACAAACGAACGAACTAAACCTAAAACAGCTCATAAGGTTTAACAATATACTCCAAATACACAAAATAAAACATGAAGAAACATACAGCAGCATCATTCTAAAAACGAACAACGAGATACATACACACGATACAAGAAACAATCAGCACATAAGAACCTACACCTGTAAGCAACAACAACACAAACTAGGAATAACAAGCATCGCAATACAACAATACAACCAGTTAGATGACCCAATCAAAGCCCTAAATCTAGCAACCTTCAAGAAACAATTAAAGGAAAAAATCCTCCTGGAATCCTAAGCATCACCGCCCTCATACCATTAGTACAGAGACCAGCAGATCATCTGATACGAAGAAGAGGACGAAGTACCCCCCCCCCCCCGCCTTTTATTTGTTGTAATATGACATGACTTGTGACCTTTATTGCAACAAATAAAGAAAAACATCGAAAAAAAAAAAAATAGGACTTTATTACATTTTTAAATTTGACACGGCAACACTGTTTGTGCTGAATCGTTATCTTTTTGTTTAGAATCTTGTCAGTTGGTAGTGCACACAACTTTAGATGTATTGATGATCCTTTTCTGAGGTTGGCTAGGTTTTGGCATCATCTCAATAATGCACGAAGTTGCAGCTTATCTAAATCCCGTAAACAGCAATGTAGATCCTTGCAAACACCTTCGTAGGTAATTCGCAATCCAATTCTCTCCGCCAAACAATAATTAAATTCTCAGATACGTAACTCTGTTTTGAATTTGTTTTTATGGCGTCATTTCGCTCCGTACTTGGACGTGAATTCAAGCGATGCAAAATGAGATCTGTCTGCTTTTTATTTTACGTGGTTTATTTATAGACTTCACCCCGATCATCCATTGTCGTTTTTTTTTTTCACAACGCCGAAATTGTTTGTAGTGACGCGTTACCACAGTGACCTAACGTCTCCATGGTTACACTGTAATTATAATTTCTACGTCCATATTCCAAATATTAATAATTCATGCATTTCTGTATCTTCATATGATTTTTCTATGGACTATATGGACATATAATTCTATGGACATGTCGTATATCCTTCATACGATAATTTTTAATTCTTTACACAGACTGTAACTCCGGTATTTTATAATATATGGCTCTACTGATTGTGCTATTGTTATTACATAGTAATTTTATTTATAAACTACCTAATCTAAATATCTAAATACCTAATTTAGATATGCAAAAAAACTTCACAATATGTATATAAATTATACGAAAACGTATCAAAACTTTTCTCCCTAAAGTTCAGATTGAGTTAGTACATTTCAAATTTTCAAGTCACGATTTCCGAGGTAATGGATGTGACTTGACAAATCTTTTTATGAAATGTGTTGCCCAGATACTAAACTTGAAAATTTCATGACATAATATTGAGTAGATTTTGCAATGGAGAGAGTTCATAAATCAGACCATTTATTAAATAACCCTAACTGGGTGTTTACCGAACCAGGCCCTTATGAGGTAACATCTATTATTTATTAAGATATAAAAATGGTTCTTTAATGGAACTTTTTTTTTCTACTGGCATTTAAAATGGCTCTTACGAAAAATTTATTTGGTCCTATTAAGATGTATAGGGGACGTTACATGTCAACTGGGACAAAGCTCTGTGCATAAATTGGAACACCCAATAATTAAGTTTAAGATCTCAAAATATTCGTTATGATGTCTACTTTCAAATGCAACGTGTCCTCTTGAAAATTTCGATATGGATGATCTAATATGGCGGCTAGAACACCGACCCCTTGCGTACATGGGAACATTTTCATAAAGCACGCACCCTTTTGTCGATCTAAATTGTATGAAATTGAATGTAAAAGTGCTTCTGAAATCGCGGAATAAGAATATAAAGAAAAATATATAAAAATTCAAAATAGCGGATTCAAGACGCAACCAAAATCTAAAAAAACATCTGAACTCAGTGAAACTTTGAATATATGGGGTTTTGGAAGTTAGCGACTGAAAAGCTGACACTAAAATTGCATAATTCAAAATGGCGGTTCCAAGATGGCGTCGTTGTGTTCAAGTTTTCTATATTACATGAAATGAAATGTCAGAAAATGATCTATAAATCGTATAGTTACAAGTTTAGGTGGTTGCTGATTACCAATTTAAAGTCAAAATACCAAAATTAAAATTTGGTGACTTTGATAAAATGGAAAGACGCGAATTTTCTAACTTCGTCTGGAATATCACTTATTTAAATGACACATGTGATCGCTGACATCCCTGAATGAGATAGGCAGTCAAAGAAGAAGATAATGATGTATGCTTTATGAAAATATTTCCATGTACGCAAGGAATCGGTGTTCTAGCCGCCATATTGGATCCGCCATATTGCATTTTTCAAAGGGCCACGTTTGATTTGAAAGTAGACATTATAACGAAGATTTTGAGTTTGTAAACCTTAATTACTGGTTGTTCCAATTTTTGCACAGAGCTTTGTCCCAGTTGACGTGGAATGTCCTATAGGTATATTATAAGAAGCGCGTTTTCCGTGAGAGATAGAAAAATAAATCTTTCGTACGAAAAGTTATTGGTTTAAAAATCTGTATGCCGTAAAATTATTTTCAAACATACAGGGTGTCCCAATTTTGCGGAATAACAAAACATTATTTTAAATGGAATGTTGTCTATTTAGTTTTGGATTATGTTACAGCGTTGCCAATTTACATTTTTTTCTCCAAATATCATGCATAAGCAAGCTCAACTTTAAAAAAATCGTAACGACCTCGTTTTTTGAAGGTAAGAATAAGTTATAACAATATTCTCAGTATGGTTAATAAGCAACATGTTGGTAATGAGCAATTTGAATTTAGTAATAACTAAATAGTAATAATAATAGTACAAATTTTAAAGCGGTATAACCCTTTTTTTTTAAATAGAATGCCCCATATATTATATGTCATTATTCGATAGGTCTTTTTCTTCTTTTCAATTTGATGGCGCATATCTTATAGTTGTTGAGATACCCCATAGTTGTTGAGATATTCAATAATTTTCACAAAAGTAACCATTTAATTACATTTCTATGCACTGAAATAGGTCATGCTGAGACAAAACAACTGTCAAAATGTAAGTAAGAATGAATGTGAGATGAACTAAAATAGTAAAATAGTAGATAGTACTTCTGTAATACGATTAATTATTTTATTCCAAAACCATGAGAGATAACAAAATTATTAATACAATAGCGAAATGATAGTACAGTAATGTTTAAAATGTTTTTGTCGTGTTTGAAAATATCTATCAAATAATGGCATAAAATGAGGGGCTTTCCATAAAAAAAGGGTTATACCGCTTTTAAATTTGCAAAGTTTGGCATTTTTTTCTGAACACCCTGTTTTACTAAATTAAAATTTTAACCACACTGAGATTATTGCTAAAACTTATTGTTACTTAAAAAAAATGAGGTTGCTACGATTTTTGTAAGTTGAGCCTGCTGATGCATGATATTTGGAGAAAACAATTGTAAATTGGTAACACAGTAACACAATACAAAACTAAATAGACAGCAATGTAGAGGTTGAAAAATGCCATCAGAAAACTTGAATAAATACAGGGTGTTCCATTAAAAACAAATGTTTGTTTTTGTTATTCCGCAAAATTAGGGTTCTATGTTCTATGTTTTAAAATAATTTTACTTCATAAATATTTTTAAACCAATTTAAAACTATTTTTTTCTTATGTTACCTACTATCAAAACAAAAACAAAAAAGTTATCATTAGGTTTGAATTAATTTATTACAATAAAATTTAAACAAGTTTTTAAATTCACGTTACTTTTATGAAAAGAATTAAATATGTGATCTGAAAATAGGACACAAAGGGTCGTTTTACATAACGTTGTTTAAATAAATATTTTCTTTTCTATATGAGCCCTTTTCCCGTGAATACCAGTGTAGTGGTGGCAAGTAATTTATAGTTATTGAAACGGGAGTCATCGCCCTAACATTTGACAGTGTGGCATGGAGAATTTATTAAAATTAATATTAAATAACCAAAGCAATATTGTCCGTTCCCAAAACACCCCAAGCAGTAGTATTTAGTTTTCACATGATTCATAACAGTAAATAAAGAACTTCGTGCCTTCCCTATTAAAAATTTAAGCCCAGGAGACGGAATAAACAAGTAGCCACAATTTATGGCAATAAATGAATCCCAGTGGCCGTTCTTCTTCATCTAGTCATTTAAACAGGCTACGAGTGGTGGTTGTGCAAATGAATTGTATGCATCGTGCACTTACATAACCCTAATCAACTAATACCACTAGAATTTATAGTGCCAGATCAAACACCGAGCGCAATAAATAATCATTAAAAAGCAACATGTTCAATACAAGTTCATTGTTTAAGTGCACATGGGTCGGGCCCAAGGTCCTGATTTATGTATTTACACACTTGTGGAGCAGTTGCTTTCACACACATACACATACACAACCGCACAACTTAGGGCACGAGGGCGCATTGTTCTCACCCCGAGGGGAATTAATAAAAAACGGTGGGGTTGTTTTGCTCCATTATTGTTATAATAAATTCAAGCTGGTGCAAATTATCCTCGGCGTCGATTCTAGAAGGGTTAATGTAACAGACAATGTACGTAGATAGGTTGGGCGCTTACATCACTTGTACACCAATTTATCAGCGATGACGGTGATGACGGGGTCCGTGTGTCTGTTCATCAATCTGCCGGCTCCGGATTAGGCGATCGATCCGAGTTAATCAACTCTTATGTGGGTGCCCTCTGTTCTAGCATCATCTGATGCGGTAACGTCCCTCTAATATTACCACTCATTGTTGTGATATCGCATTTTTTTTTGATGCCAGGGAAATCCAATTCTACTCGTAATTGCGGAAGAAGCACTCCGATGCAGGCGCATGAGGTGAAACGCAGATATCTCTTTATGTGTGCGTCTGTTGCGATAGATGCGGGGCTCGCCAGGTTTGGGCATAAGTAATTTCGACCGTGTTTTAGGTCAAAGATAATTAGGTGAAGGGAGATGTCTTAGATGTAGATTTCCAAACGACACAGAATTTTGTCGATGTCGTGCTTTAAACGTCGAATTTGTATTTTAAATGGTCGTAAAATTACTAAAATATTACATAGTAGGTAATAAAACCAAGGACATCGTATTCAGTTTCGGATAAAACTTCTGTGTCAAAGAATCCAATCACTTTTTAATTACTTTTGCAATTTAAAAGTTATAAAAAATCATCATAGCACGAACCGGAAATAACAAATGTATGTGTTAAAAAATTGAATCAATAAAATTTATTTAAGATACAAGATACAAGTATAAAAAGTTGGTATTTATTAATAGCCACAAGTGAAATGAATAGACTCTTTACACATGTATCTTACAACATTTTATCTACGATCATAACGATTTACTAAAACATAATTTGAGATGTTTTTTTTTACTGTGTGACATGTGACAGTATTTCCACGTACAATGTTGCGGTGCAGTTCAACCAGTTTTTTATTCAGGCTCCTTTTTAAATATGGAACCAAAGCGCTCAACCGAAATAGCTCGAAAAAGCAAAAAAAAACCTCGAACAAGTCGAGTTTTGTTAATTTATCCGCATTTTCTGACCCACTAAAAAAAGACAATTGTCAGTAATTTTTTATTTATAACGTCAATGAAATTTTTTTTAAATAAGATATGATTTTTTTTTAATTCACTCTTTTACACTCTCTCAACTTTTGTACAGACAGTTTGTACAACGCGGTACAGTTTTTTTTTTTTTTAAACTTATCATTTCCTTTAACAAGTGGACTTTAAAAAGTGGACAAATTTGGATAATGAAAACATGAGGAATCTCAATAAATATCATGATCTAATAAATATCTGAAATCTACGGAAATCACTAAAATTATTAAAAAAATCTTGTTAATTATTGAAAAATGTCAATCGATTTGCATGTTTTATCCGATATTATGGAAAAATCTCTTGAAATCATGATTATTATTGGAAAATCTATAGAAATCATTAGAAAATTATTTGAAAATCTCTCGGAATATTGATAAAATTTAGAAATGTTTACATATTTCAATTATAAAAAAAAAATGTACTATGAAAATATGTATGAATAATTCGTATCAATCGTGTGAATCAATTTGGATTTCCTGATTATAATGATCTTCAAATTGTTGTAAACGCTCTCAAAATCTCGAGAAATAATGAGAAATTTGTATAAATCCCTAAAATTATTAAGAAATCAACCGCTAGTTGGCTGACAGGTTAGAACGCTTGCTTAGCATGCACGAAGACCTGGGTTCGAGCCCCAGTACAGGTAGTTCATTTAACTAGTGCCATTCGCCGTTGGGAGCTCATTAACGGCGCTCTAGAGATCGGGGGCGAATTTCTAGAGTAACAAGCCCTAACTCAATACACACACTTACACAAAAACACACGGCAGAAGGACCCCCGTTGGTCGATAGCCAGTTAGGGATAATATCCCTAACAAATACAGTCACTACTACTACTATTAAGAAATCTTCGGAATAATTGAAAAATTTCTATAAATCTCGATAATTATTGAGAATTCTGTAAAAATCATTGAAAAATCTTGGAAATTATTGAGAAAACTTAAGAATAAAGAAAATCGAGAAATCATGGAAATTATTGGAAAATCTCTCGAAATCATGATAATAGGTACTTAGATATTTATATGATTTATGATATTTTTATATTTAAATTTTATATGACTAGATATTTTAAGAATTTTCCAGATATTTGGAGAATGAAATATACAGTATGTCCCCGGATTGAGTTTACAAAATGGAGTTTTTTTTTAATATTTACTTTTAAGTAAAAATGTTATAGGAATTATAATTCCTGCTTGGTCTAAAACTATCAGTTCAGTTTTTTAAACTTTGATTTATATATGCAGGGTGTTGGAAAAATTAAAATTTTCAAATTTTATTTTGACATGTCTTTATTTCCTATTTGCAAAAAGAATTTAAAATTACATCTAACCACATTATAGAAAAATATAATCATTCAAACAATCCCCCAAATGCAGAAAATAATACTGAAAATTTAAAAAATCGCCTACGAGAGGCATTTGCATCGATAACTATTGAAGAAATACAAAACCGTTTTCAGGAGTTCCACGCCAGTCTTGAACTGTGTGAAAAAAAATGGTTGGGATTGTTCAAATTATGTTATAATTTGAAAGTGTCTCAATTAGATTCAATTTATTTTTATTTAGCCAACACCCTGTATAAATAAATCATTGTTTTAATTACTGAAATGGTAGTTTCAGACCAAGCAGGATTTTTAATTGTTGTAAACTCAATCCGGGGACATACTGTATATGTAATAATCATGCCAACTAATTTGCATTTTCTGTTTTAATAATCCAAATAATTGAAAAATCTCTTGAAATCTTGATAATTAATGAGCAATCAATAGAATTTTTTTCAGTATCCAAATTTGTTGACATTTAAAAAATATCAAGACATTTCTAAATAGTATCAAATTTCGACATTTTTCGATCATTTCCCCTTTTTCATGTAAATATTACCTATTGTATAACTACATGTAATTAAATTTAGCAAAATAAAGATATTAACTGCTCATTCTATTATTAAATCTTTATTTCGCTTCGGACAGAAACAAATAATGTACACTCAGATGCAAAAAAACCGGGTCATTGGGTCATTGTGTGCAACAGAACCTTTTTTTAAATTTTGATGTTGGTAGAGTCCTTGGAATAAAATTTTTGGTGTTTTACAATCAAAGAAATCGTCAGGATGTAGAAAGATAGAACATATGGTACTTATTATTTATTTAATGAACATTAATATGCGAAAACGATAATGTACGTATACATGAAATAAAATGCATTTCTGCAAAATAAACTTAACAGAGATTAATAATGAAAATTACAGTTAATCGAAAACAAACAAGTCAAAACCCAGTAGCCACCTTGATCATTTGTGCATAATGCCGAATGAGCAATAGGTAGTGAAGAACGCATATCTTTAAATGTTATTTTCGCTTATTAAATAAACTGATAAGTATCATATGTTGTTTTTTTCTATATCCTGATGGTCTCTTTGATTGTAAAACACTAAAACTTTCATTCTAAGGACTATACCAACATGAAAATTTAAAAAAATGTTTTTTTTGGAAACAACGACTGAATGACCCGTTTTTTTTGCATCTGAGTGTATAAATAAATAACTGCTCATTCGATTTATGATAGGGAGATACCGTTTGGAATTTTAGATAGCCAAATCAATCCATTTAGGTGCTCATTTGATAATTTCCCTGATTTCTCAATTAGTTTTTGAGATCCATTCAGATTACACAATAATTATCGAGATTTCTGGAGATTTTTCAATAAATTGAAAGATTTCCTAATAAAAAAATGCTATTAGAAACTCATTTCATAAAATAAAACGATAAGTATATTTGCTAAAAAACTTATATACAATAAGTATTTTTGCAAAAAAAATGTGTGAGAAAAGAGAATTAAGAGATCTACAAAAGAGATCTACGAACGTTGTAAAATTTAAAAAAATCGAATTCTGTTTAAAAAAATGCCAATGACATCATATGTCAAAAATTACTGTGGTTATATTTATTTCATTTTTCTACATTTTCTGACGCACTTAGAGAAAATATACCGTCGACTTATGACCTCATTGCCATTTTCTTAACGGAATTATATATTTTTATATTTTTCAACTGTTATAGAGCTCTCAATTCTTCTTAAGAGTCACATGTTTTGTATTTGCAAAAATACTTATCCTTTCCTTTAAAATGCGGAGTTCTTAATAGCATTATTTTATTAGGAAATCTTTGAATTTATTGAAAAATCTCCACAAATCTTAATAATTATTATAAAATCTGTCGTTTCATTTTTTCGGGCTATCTCGGCCGAATCGATTCGGTTCCATATTTAAAAAGAACCTATACAACCTAAATGTACAAAATTGAAGACGTCTTGACAGTGTTGATATTGATATTGGTATTGAACATTATTGATACTGATATTGGTATTGACATGAAGGTATGACATGATGGTAAGAGTTCTCTAGAAATTTTACAGCATTAGATTTTTAACAATTTACTGTTTTCACTATTTTCAGTGTCAAAAGTAATGACTTTTTGAATGATTATATCTTTTTACCTTGAATGTAAGAGAACCTTACACCGAGTGACCATTCTCAGAAGAATTAACAGGCTTCGGTTGCAGTTCGGCCCGTACAATTCTCCCTCGAATGTCATGATCCGTACATTCCTTATAGCTTAAATAAATATTATTCACAATGACCTCATACTTGACAAATCATTATTCTCACATCATTTGAACTATGTAAAGAGGTATACAGGGTGTCCAAGTTAAGGATCAACAGCATAGGAATCTCGGAAACGGTAAAAGTTACAAAGGTGTATGAATTACAAAAAAGTTGCACAATTTAGTGGTCTCTAATATTCTATTGAGAAAACAAAAAATAAATCCGCGAAAATAGATAATTTTTTTTTCTTCGTCGCCATCATTTCAACGCCGGCTATAAGACATTGTTCGAAATGTATTATAAAGCCTTTAAAAAATACATGAGAAACCATACTGTGATATGAATAATTAAATTCGTAATATGATATGCTATCTAGTATAGGGTGTATATTTTTTACGGGTCAAAAAAATAAAGTTGGTGATGGTTTCTTCGAAACGAAATTTTGTACTCAAAATTTGTAAACGCTGTCTTGTAGAGCTAAAAATGTGGCAATGAGAAAGTACCTTTGGTTTTCTTATACCTTTTCAAATAACTTCAGAAAAAAATATAAACGAAATTTCAAGATTTCGGATTTTGTCGAATATTTATATCGGAAGTGAGGGGAGATTTCTAGCTTTCTCAACTGACCGCTAAATATCGCAACTTTTTTGTAATTTAACCGCCTTTGTAACTTTTACGGTTTCCGAGATCCCCATGCTGTTGATCCTTATCTTGGACACCCTGTATTATCTACTAGTGGAATAAAGTAACAACTTTATCAACTAATAGAATAAAGTAACTTTATTTTACTTTCAGAAGAATTATTATTCTATTATATTAAGAATTACTTCTTAGACCTAATATTTACGTTTAAATTATCTCAAATATCCTTGTTATTTTGTCAAATTTTATTAGATTTCCATTGATAACAATCTTATTATTACTGTCAACATTTTCGGATACCGTAGTATTTGGTAGAGTTTGGTAAGTTCAAATACCAATAGCCTGTGCTGTACATTTTTGATTTGCATATCACAAAAATCGTTTATATGAAGGCCTATACACTAAGTTAAATTCAAAAGAGTTTCGAAAATTCTAGAATTTGCCCTTTGAATCCCGATGTTTTTGCTGATGAAGATTTCGCGGCTGCTAAAGCAGTTACTGCAAGGTATATTGATGGTGGGTGACATACATACTCTGGTCACATGTTCTACAGAATTGCCTGTTCCTAGGATGGTACCAGATGCACCAGATCTTGACCTCCAAGTTCCAACAGTTGAGAACACATCCATAAATGTATTGAATACAGAGGCAGTCAATTGGCCGGTAAATGTGCAAAAACCATCTCCCTCGCTATATGTGCCTTTTTCGGATATTTCACCCCTTTCGCGTCCGAAGTCCATTTTATTAGAAGCCAATGTAAAAAAGCGAAAGCAGGAGAAATCTGAAAAGCTTACCAGCTGTCCCTACAAGGACGCTTTTGAGTCCGAAGAAGCTGAAAAAAGGGTTATCATGAAAAGAAAACTAGAGAAAATGAAAGATAGAAAGGAATCTAAAGGTGCCCAAAAGTACTGCCAGTGCCAATACAAAGGCTGAAAGCTATATCCTTTATAATATGAAGAAAGATGAGGAAGACAACGAAAATGATTACTTTTTCTGCATATTTTGTAATGGAAAATATGAAGACACCCAAAGGATTCAGTATAATGCATCTTGCAGTGCATGAGTACACGAAGAATGCACAGACATTGCACAAAAATCAATGGAATTTATTTGTATTTCTACTGGCGTTAAGTAAACCATGTTAAAATATTTTGAAATTTTACAGTGTTTTTACAGTTTAACGGTGGTTTAATTTTAGTAAACTTGGCAACCCTTCGTAAAACACCGCTAAACCACTACTAATTTCATGTTTTATGAATAACACAGTGTTATTTATAAAAATTTAAGCCGCGGTTTAACGGTGATTTAACCTCAGTAACCTTGGTAACCCTTTGTAAAACACCGCTAAACTACGGTTTAAATTTTTATGAATAACGCTGTTAAGCATAAAGTTTATGTTTATAATAAACGTTACTATGCAATGCTTCAATGAACTTCGTTTCATTGATTAACTTACCCCACATACATATATAACGAATGATACTGATTTACATGATAATGATTATTGATACATATATGGGCAAGTTCGACAAATTTAGAATTTGTTTATTTTGGTGGTTTTACAAATATTAATTTATTTCTAGCCAAAATAACTCTTCAGTTATGGTATTGAATTTTTTTTTTTTTAATATAACGATTATTCGATTTTCAATGCAATCTTTTATCTATTAAATCTTACTCCACACAACATTGAAATAAAAGTTTATTTAAATTCGTTAACTAGACCAGGGACCTGTAACACAAACACTACACTTGTTAGAAGTTTACAAGCTACAGGTAATTCGCCTGTAACTCCAAGTTCTAATAAATTCTATAACGTAGCGAAACTTCCTACAAGTGTAAGAATATGCTTAAGGAGAGTTAAAAAAACAGTTGGTATAAGTTTAACAATTTTTTTAATAGAATTACCTCTACAATAGTTTCGGTAGTTAAACCATTTTCAAGCGTAAATGAATACTAAATTAAAATTAAAAATTGTTTACTATATATAGAGACAAGAGAAGCTTGGGCGAGTCGATACCCATTAGCAGCGCGGTATTTTCGAATAAAGTCTGTTCATTCACGATGCTGTCTCCATTGTTGATCGCCTTACGGATTTCCAAGATCTCCATTAGGTCCAAACGTCTTCCTTTGTGTCCTATATGTAGAATTTCTATGTATAGAAAATATTGTTTTCACCAAAGAAATGTGTGTTTCTTATACAATGTTCTTCAGATAATCAATCGTCACTTTTAAAATTATGGCAATACAAGTACTTTTGTTTGTTTATTTTGTAATATGTAGACTGGTGTCCGTGTGTTTTGCATAATAGAGAAAATTGAGGAAGAAAGTGTAAGGCATTAACATTTTTATATTTTAGATAATATATTAATGAAACATAAAATCACGAAAATTGATTGATATAACCGCTAGTTTGGCTGACAGGTTAGAATGCTTGCTTAGCATGCACGCAGACCTGGATTCGAGCCCCAGTACAGGTAGTACATTGGTACTGAGAAACTAGTGCCATTCGCCGTTGGGAGCTCATTAACGGCGCTCTAGAGATCGGGGGCGAATTTCTCGAGTAACAAGCCCTAACTCAATACACACATTTACAAAAATCACACGGCAGAAGGACCCACGTTGGTCGATAGCCAGTTAGGGATAATATCCCTAACAAATATAGTCACTACTTGATTGATATTAAGTTAGATTTTTGGATAAATTTTCGAAAAATTATCTATTTTTATAAAAAAGTTCCACACTAAAGTGCAGTTTGTATTAGTAGTTCGTTCTAGTTCGTATTAGTAGAAATTAGTATTTTCTGCGTTGATATCAAACCACACCATCCAACTGTCTTATTAGTAAAAGGCGGCCCAATATTTTTAACTAAGTTATGGAATTGGCGCCGGTTCAGCCGGTATCTGTGAACTCTTTAAGTAGATAAGCTAGGACAGTTCGGCCTCATTTTCCCATAAGGATTTACATAGGGGTCTAAATTCACTTTTAGGCCATTTTGTTTTTCAAGTCGTCGGGTTCGAAGAGCCCTATTTGTACAATGGGTTGCCTATGGGCCAAGTATATATTGGGTTGGCTGACTTGTTGACGTGTATGTTGAGTTGGCTACGAGGTCATCGACTTGAAGAAACAAAATGGCTGAAAAGTGAATTTGGACCCCTATGTAAATCCTTATAGGAAAATGAGGCTGAACTGTCCGAGCTTATCTACTTCTGTATCGCACAAAAAAATTAAATTGGTTCTTTCCAGAAAACGATATTCAACAGAGCCATACCCAATATCGGTTTATGAATCACTTGACAACATATTGTCAACAAACAGACCTGTTAACAGTCTGTATTATATATACCTGCAACACGCAATGTATTACTAGCTAGTCAGGTTTCAAGATATGTGGAGAATTCCCTACAACTAAGTAAATTTGGTAACACAACGCGACAAGGGCAAATATTATATTATAAGTGTAGGAGACTTACCGTCACTACAAGTATGGCACTTGTACATACCTACAACTTGTACCTACAAAGTTTGTGTTACGGAATAATTTCAAGCGTAGAATTTGTATTTACAATTGTTGAACTTGTAGGGTTTGTATTACAGGCCTGTACCTTATTATTCCATTCGTCAGCGGAATAAAATATTCCATAAAAAGACACCATATGAAAACGGAAGTAGGGGATCTTGGTCCCGAAGCTACAAATCAGATATTTGTGAACTCGATTAGCTTATTGTGTTGAGTAAATACATTTAACAATACGCGAAATCATTTATTTCCATGTGCACAGCGATTAGTATAATCTCAAATAATAACTACAATACAGCATTAATTCTCAAAGCTCCCCCGCAGAGGCCGGAACTCACCACGAAAGCATGGCAAGCATTGGAAGGAAAATGGCATAAAAGCTTACTAACATCTGCGAGGATCGCGTGCAGGGAATCCGAGCGGAAACTCGGATGGAACTCAATCATCCTGTTTTATTGTGAGCTTTGTGCGATCGCTCCGTGACACTGGGGGACGTAGATGGGAGTTTGTTTTGATTCCCTTTAAACGTAACCAATTTATTCGCTTTGCTTAGACAGAATTCTGAGAGTGTACTGCACGCATTTTACATATTACGGTAATACATTCGATCAATACAATTGTGTTCCAGGATCTTCGCCATTCTTTGGGCACATCATTTAACAACAGTTCGCTACATCAAACATATCATGGCCGAGACTATGCATCTTACAGTCATTTATTTTTTTTGTAACTGGGATTGCTATGTTTTACTAAGCCATAAACAATCTTACTATTAAGTTAAGATAGTTTAGAAAGTATAAAGATAGTTTAGAAAGTTTAGTCAAATCAAAATTAATAATAATTTAAAAGAAATTTGAAAATTGTAATAAAATTCCCAGATGAATGATTGGGAGAATAATAACATTCTAATTGCGAAACAGAGAGTAGTATATTTTATATTGTCGTAATAATACTTGAACTCTACTCGACCTCAAATCGACCAACTGAAATCTCACATTCAGAAACCGTTTTATAACTTTTATTTTATGTTTTTATAGTCGCATTTAAAAATGCATCGTAATTACTTTTACAGTAATCAATGCTGACGTTCCTCCATGGTACGCCCACAACCTGCCAAAAAACTGGACGTGTATGGCCTTTAGGCGTCGGAGGTCCGAATTAATGAGGTGCTGGATGAACTGAAGAGTGCGAAGGGGTGGTGATGAGTTAGTGTGGATCGCCTGTTTCGTGGGCTGACCCCTGCGAGGAGGCTATTAAGCGAGTGGGTTATCAATTAGCCATCGCCGTGGACAATAAATCCATTCGCAGGTATTGACTGTAATTATATGTAATTTAATTTTGGCGCGGCGAATGTGAATGCGAAAAAACGGCCGTTATCGCGCGCAACGTTGAAAGGATGGGCGTGGGTGGAGTGAGTTTATTAGAGGTACAGTGTTATGTCCACACAACTCTTTTCTATATGGAAATTAAAACTCCAGCTAAATCATTCATTTAGATTACAGGTCAAATACTTCAAATGACATTACAATAAGAATATTGTGCTGCATTCGAAGTAATTCCTCTGAATGATTGCTTGGAGTTCATTAATAATACAAACCATCAAAGTTGGTACACACTGACTTGAAAAGCCTACAAAAGTGCATTCCCTTAAGGGCAAACAACGAGAACTCACCTTTGAAAACATGGTTTCTAAAATTAAAATGATTGTTCTAATCATTTCAATTATGGCACCAATACTTATTTTGTCTAAGAATTTGAATGATAATTTTTAGTCCATTTGGGGATATTCCTGAGCCAGGACATGGATCTTCTCCGGACTTCTCTTCGTCGCTCAAGTTGCCTTCAATAGTTAGTAGCAATACATTTTGTTTTCTGTTACCTATAATGTAGCCTTGGTAGGAACTTTTTCTTTGTATATAATACACATGAGTTCGCTTTTCTAATCACTATATAGTGATTACTGTGTCGTTCCTGATGCTTAGTCCATGAGATGTGGAGCATCCTCGAAAAGTCCACATCGAAGGCCTATCTTCTAGTTCCATAGATCAGTACCTACGAACTGTAGGTAGCATTTGAGCATTCTGTAACAAATGTCGAGATTAAGTTTGCGATTGTAGATGACATTCTTCCGTTTAGTAAAATCAATCCTGACTTTCAATTATTCCAGTCGTCTTCTTTCAAGTTCGATCTTTGAGATAATTTCTACGTCTGGATTTAATTGACTATTTAGATTAATACCCAAATACTAAAATTAATTTACTTGTTCCAATGATGTCCGTTCAATGTTTATGTTACAGTTGATTTAGTTTTTGCAGGCTATCATTGCTTTAGCCTTACTGATGTTATTTTAACCCCATCGTGATACTCTCGTCTTGTATTCTGTCAACTATCAATTAGAGTTTCAACACGTACTCAGCTAATAGAATGATAATAAAAACGAAGTTTGCGATTGCAGATGACATTCTTCCGTTTAGTAAATGCAATCCTGACTGTCAATTCTTCGAGTCCTTTTTCTTTCAAGTTCGATCTTTGAGATAATTTCTACATCTGGATTCCATTGACTATTTAGATTAATACCCAAATACTTAAACGAATTTACTTGTTCCAATGATGTCCGTTCTATTTTTATGTCACAGTTGATTTAGTATTTGCAGGCTACCATTACTTTAGTATTACCGATGTTAATTTAACCCCATCATGATACTCTCGACTTGTTTCTGTCAACTATCAATTAGAGTTGCAACTCGTAGTCGGCTAATAGAACAATAATAAAAACATTTTGATTTTTAATAGAATGAAATATTCTACTAAAATAGTGACATATTAATACTAATCATTATTATTAATATTTTAATGTAATGTAGTGTAGTGTAGAAATGCAGAAGCTTGATACTAGTGACAATCCTTTTAAATCTCTTGGTATTGCTTATTATTTTTGTACAATTTTTATCGTAAAATGATTTGAATTATTAGTTGATTTATAAATTGTTTTCTGATTTTTTAAAATTTGTATTTTCTGAAATCATCAAAGTGGCATTTTCTAACATTTGCCAAAGTTTTGTGAAACTTATGATTATCACATTATTTTGTAAATTTAAATTTTTAAATTTTAAATTTTATTTCAAATATCCCAAAAAATTAAGACTGAGTTGTTTTGTGTTTGAACCAATTTTGATCTGAAAATTTTAACACTCATTGTTTTAAACAATCTTTCATTATTTCATGTTTTAAACTTTTTCTAGGTTATTCATAAAAATTTAAGCCGTGGTTTAGCGGTGTTTTACATCGGGTTGCCAAGGTTATTAAGATTAAACCACCGTTAAAACGCTGCTTAAATTTTTATGAATAACACTGTTAGAATGTGAAATTTTCTTATTTAGTTACTGATCAAAGATTTTAGTTCATGGTTTTCAGTAATACTAATAGATAATAATAGTAATACGATGTCTGTGAATTTCATTGTATGCATTATTGCAACAGAACCGTGATGCAACCTTTGTTGTTTTAATTTATTATTGCATAAAACCATAATCATAATACATAAATGAGAAAGTATTAGTTTGTGAATATATTTTAACTTCTAGGTCGCCCTAGTCACTTAATTCCTTTTTTTAATGGCTGTTAATTTGACAACTTTTGTCAAAAACGACTTGATCTCGATAACTAGGACACCCTATGTACTTTATGCTCTGCGTTCATATTTATTTATTGGTGAGAGTTAATGTAAATCGACAATGTTTTTTTTTAGTTTTCTCAATTTTTGGGCTTCTCAATATTTTTTTAATGGCACATTATAACAGGAAACATTATAAAAATTGGCACCTCCTTGAATAGTTGTTTAACCTCTATAAATACTACATATATTCTTTAGTGGTGAACAAATTACGGAAATGTCAATTTTAAATTGTGGACCGTAATCAAGTAATGAACCAGAAAAATTAATGCCCGCTATTAATTACGGTATAAGAAATTAATTGTCCCCTGGCTGTACATAAATCTATCGCAAAAGAAAGAGAAAGTATTGGTTAATACTCATATTCGATCATAAGTTATAACTTACGGTGGTTTTCGATAGAATCTCGCGCATGAAGGAAAGTGAAAATTCCACGAGAACCACTCACGGCTAACACATAACTACATACAAGTTCGACATACATTGTGATATGTGAATCATTTTTTGTATGCAATTTAAGCTTTCGACACAAATTGGTTGTTCATGAAAGTTATGTCAATTGTGTTATTACGGATAACTATAGTTTATTTATTATGAAACGAATCTTTTTCTGACGTGCAAATATTTATTATTAGAGGAATACTACTATTATTATCGATAATAATTTCTATTATATTACTATATATTACGATTATTAGATACTACTATTAATATTATTAGTGTCGACTTAATTGGACAGTAGGTACATATTTACAAAATATACAATTATTTTCTTGATTCAGAAAAAAAAGCTGTACCTATCTAAATATAAATATACACAGTTAAAGATATGTTAAGTAGATATCACGTGTCATACTGAAAACATTATCATTATGATTATTATTAATATTACTATACCAGTAAACATTTCCTCAGAAAATGTTGAGGAAAAGCATCCAGAACAAAGATCGCTACTATTACTATTAAATGGCAAATAACTGTTATAGTCAAATTATTCATATTTTATTAAATATTAATGAAAAATTTTAATTTGATATTAACAACCTCTGTGAATTTTAACGAATTTTATGTTATAGTGTAATAGATTTGTGTAGCAAACATGAAATTATGTGATACTTATATATTCTATTCACGATCTTTTTGCAACTAAGTTGGCTGGGTTTTCTGTTTGTCATGTTGGACAAACTGATTCAGTAATGCAACGGAAGTTAATTATTATTTTACACACCCTTAATAGAAAGTACACACTTTCATCCCTCATATGAGGGAAGACAGTTCTACTTTACTTCCCATGGGAGGCAAACAACTTTGCTTCCCTAGAATATTACTTAGAATATAAACATTAAAAAGCTGTCATAATAGTGTATAGTTTTCTTTTATTGATAGCACCGAGGGTTACATGACCCGAGGCTGTAATAGTATTCACAAGCGTGGTGTATATACTATTTTTTCACTACTAGAACAATTACAATTATTTAAAATTATATATTAAAATACAACAAACATATGTCATTACATCAATCAAGATTTGACATTGATGTATTCAACGAATATAGTGAAAACGCGGCCACCTAAGGCCGACTAATTGTGGTACATATATACATATACTTGAGAGAACGCGAGAACTACAAAAAGAGAAAAGCAACTACACACAAAATTTGTGTGTAAAACTCCACACAATCCTTGTCCAAATTACTATAAATTGAATGTTTTTCAATGCATTATTTTTCATTTTCTTTCCTGCCGTTCTATTTTTATCACTAATAATTTAAACTTTACATCTGGCAACAATGTTATTTAAAAAATATAACCTCAAATTGAAAACAACTTAACCTAAAAATTTTACAAGTTTCAGTGGGGAATTCAGTTATTTGCGAAACACTACCAACAAAATTACTAGATATTCATAGACTCCCCTGACGCAAAAACATCGTGAATGGAGAGTGCAACTTGTTTTTCATTTTTAGATTCATGACAAGGAAATTTCGTCAAGTATCCGCCTCATCTATGCAATATTAGCAAATCCTACCTGGTTTCCTGCGTTAATTTTCTTAGTCCTATAGACTTTTACATAATATAATATTACATACATACACAAAAAAGCGGTAACACAGTTTTCAAGAATCGGTGCGGCAAAATATTTCCGATTTTAATTTCTTGTAGTTTGGGCACGAATAAGATAGAAGATAATTTTGTCCTATCTATAATGCATTGTTTAAAAAAATATTACGAAACCCGTATTACTTGTGTGTTATTATAAAAAAATATTTGTTTATTAAATTGATGATATAGAATTTTAGAATTTGTAGTGCTTCACATGTATTTCACGTGTAGTAGTTTATATTTGAAATTCTAGATCCATTATGGTGCTGAGAAAATAAACATCGTTTAGCAAATCGCTTTTCTCCGTGATCTAATAAAATGAGGCAAATGACCCGTAACCCCCGGGGTCCGGTTTCACCTTCCAACGGTCTGGATAGATGCGCCCTCCATATATACAAAATTAGTTCCTCAATTACGGTCCCTGGAGAGCATTTAAACTCTGGATGAGACGGGATTAAATAACACCGATTCTGGGCTGCGAAATCAGCATTCTCCACTCAGAGGATTCCGGTTATACTCCTCAATGCAATTATATATCACAGCATCGACCGGAAACGCGAGGACGTGCAAATGTCGTCTTGGTTTGCCGTCATGCGTTGGTTTGGCTCATTTTCTTGGGGAAACAATTGTTTAACTATTGTCCGATCATGGACGTCGGACTCAGACGTTTCCTCTTAAACAAGCGATCGGGGGATTCGAAAGTGATTGATGCGGAGCGTGAGGGCCTTGCCAAGTGACTTAAGTCGAGATTACGATCGGACAGGTCTTATCTTTGATTGGATCGAGATGCGCGCCGGTGATTCGAGCCTGTGGTGCAGGTCACTAGGGAGAAACGAAAGTTTGTGCCTCCTGGCATTGGAGTATGATGTCGTTTGCTTCCTTCTTAGAGCAACAATTTTAACTTATAAATATAAAAGCAAATTTAGAAACCTAAATTTTTTTGTTTAGAATGAAATAATGAGACAAGAACATTTGGGGTTGAAATTTTATTCCTTCGGTAATTTTGTTAATCATTCTTCTGTACCATCCCATTTGTGAGATGGGATTCTGGAACTCTGACAGGGCAAGTTGTTGGTAGCGGGTGTTGCCAATGATTATTTATGAATTTTATTTATTTCAGCTTCTGCTTATTATCAAACATAAGTTTCAGCAATTTAATAAGATTTCGTCCTTTGTGCAATAAGTTGGGCTACCTCGTAGAAGGCTTTAGCAGGTACTTTTATTGCCCGTTGGAATTATTTTAATTGTTTGGCACTATTAGTTTATTATCTCTCAAAATTAATTACCTTGTAATACACAACTTCGTGTGATTTTTTCTAACATGCCATTTTAGTTTGCCAGGAACCATTGCACCGTTTGTGTTTGTATGTCCGCATACAACAAGAAAATGAAATGGAAAGTCTTCGTCCCCTTCCCATGTAAAATAGAAATTTAAATAATTTTTACTATATTTTCTTGTACTTTCTTGTGCTCTTGTACTCTTCTACTCTTGTAATTTCGACAGTTTAGCCTGCGGTTCATCCATGCTGATACCGCTGGCTCTAGCCTTATCAATGGATGTTAATAGTATGTATTATGATGGTATTTTGCAATAGTTGTTATAGTTGGATTTCATAGTTTTTGTTGGAGATAGTAATAATTTAGATAATCTTGGATAGAAATGTAATATAGGTAACCAAGTTAGTACATCACATACGAATTCCACTGAAAGGTTTTATAAAGTGGTGCCTGAATATACGCACATCAAAGTAGTACGAAAAGAACGGGAAAAATTCAAAAAACACGAATTTCTGCATCGGACAAGCCGATTAGGTATAGGAAAACCGAAATTTGAATAATTACAAATTGATATTACTTTGTTGAATGTAACTATGGAAACGAGCCTGAAAGGCGAAAGCGATTGTCAACATCGATGCGAAAACCTTCAACTTGATCGTGAAAAGTGATGTGACGACACGAACAGTGCAGAATCGAGACCTAAAGTTATAAATAGGATTAACGCAGAGGTTTGACCCAATGCTGAAATTCCCGTCAACGTCAGAACTCAGTGAACAACACATACAACAAATAGTACTATAACACAACATAACCAAAAAGGCAATAGCACCAAGTGCGAAGAAATGTGTCAAAAAGTGTAAACAAGGAACGAAATCCGAAGCGGCTAAACTCGTCAGGGAAATTGGAGAATCCAGAGCGGTCCATAGCATGAGGTATCCTGGATCAAGGTGATCACCACCTGATAGTCAGCATCACCAAGGAGCAACCGAGAGGCAGTAGCAGGAGAGGAGCAAAAACAGGAGCACGATATCCGAGGAACAGTAATACAGGAATACAGGAGAAGGCGGCACGATACATGTAACCCGGCGATAACTTGTAATAATAGGGAATATTGTACAGATTACTTATAAAATTTTCAATTGTTAAGGTTAAAATAAAAAAATAATAATAATCCCTACTACTCCTCCACCTGTGGAGTAATTGGTTACTGTCATTATTTGACAGAATATGTTATTCTATTTCTAGTTATGCGGGCGAGGAGAGGGGCATTATTATTATTGCCCATCTGCGCCTGCATGCGACTTTTAGATGGTAGAGCCACATTTCTAACATTTGTTGCAAGGAAATGGGAAAACTGCAGAAAAAGTTACTTAGTTTTGTTACAAAGGTAGTTAGTATTTTGTTTAAGTTGGAATTTGCGCATAGTTAATTATCTGTTTTTCTTTATATTTTATAACTTGTTAACAATTGAATCGTTTGTCCTAAACATTTCATTTCATTTTTAATAAATTAAATATTATTATACCTACTCGCGTATCTGATATTCAATCTACGTAAGCTACACCCATTGATCCCTCAGCGAACCTTGAGGTAACCCTACAAGAGTAAATTAAAGTTGTAAGTATATAATAATATTAATAGTATCGTCATAAAATTAATAAATAAGAACATAACAGTATATTTGTTGGAGAACTACGATATTGCAATCATCTTTAGTTCTCTTTGTCATAACAAATTTTCTTATATCATCAAGTATTGTTATTTTGGATTAGCTAAATATTAATTTGAATGATAATTATTTTATTTATAATTATGAAATGATCTATATAAAGAGTTCCCCGGAAGGAATGATATGTTTTTAAAATTAAATAAAATACAAAATATTTGAGACAGAAGCAAAACTTTTTCTTTATTTTATAGTACACTTATAACACTTATGTTTTAAATAATACATTATTCAAATGTTCACCTCGGCTTCGTTTGCAGGATCGAATCCGATGAACCCAATTTTCAGTAACTTTGTGCAATAAATCAAGTGTATTTTCATTAATGCAGCGTTCGATGTTAATTTCAAAGCGTCTATAGTTCGCGGTTTAGTGGCATAGACCAATCACTTTCAATAACCCAATAAGACGAAGTCCAAAGGTGTTAAATCACAACTTCTTGGGGGCCAATGAACAGTTTTATTCCTGGAGATTACAGACTCGGAAACTGTTCTCTCATATGCGGTATTGCACCATCATCTTGGAAAAACATGTCATGCAAATTAATTTCATCCAACTTTGGCCACAAGAAATCCGTTAACATTGATCGATAACGCTCACCAGTTATTGTTACTACATCCCTATTTGCATCTTCAAAAAAATATGGTCCGATGATGCCAGAGAAAAAGTTACTATTTGGTGTGCTTTATGGCATAAAAGCACACCAAACAGTAACTTTTTCTGGATGAAAAGACTTATTATGAATCTGTTATGGATTATTTTCACACCAAATATGACAATTGTGTTTGTTAACGAAGCCGTTAAAATAAAAATGGGCTTCATATGGAAAGATGATGTTTTTGAAAAATCAGGATCAATTTTAAGTTGCTCTAGAGCCCAAGTTCTTGAGTCAATACAATCTTATATGGATGTAAACCCAAATCTTTTCTCAAAATACGCTAAGTTGTCATTCTTGAAAGGTCAAGTTCTTGAGAACGTCGATTACTCGACTGATTTACATCTGCTGTAACACTGGCACTTACAGCGTCAATATTATGTTGGTTTCTTATGTTTCCTTGTCTTATTGGTATTCTGGTATCGTGTAAAGTGAAATTTGTTTCGAATTATTTTTCAACGATTCGACGTATAGCAAGCACAGAAGGGCGATTATGTGGACCAAAATCTTCACGAAGATCACGTTGAGTTTAAATAAAAGTACAATTATTTTGATAACATTTCTGGATAATAAAATCACTTTGTCGAAGCGTGTATTTTTCCATGATGAATTGTCAAACAATACTAAAAACAAATGACAGCTAGTTAGATTTCTACAATTTGAGATATGGTTGCAATGATATTTTAAAAACATATCGTTCCTATTGGGAAACCCTTTACTACAAGAATATTTTTAATGCGTTTTTCCATATACCTAGTGGATGTCCATTTAAGTGAAGATATCGAAATATATCCGAAAATAGGCATAGTACGAAAAACTGTTTGAGATGAAAGTTTATATAATTGACGAGGCCTATTCACTATTGCTAAAATTAAACCGCCCTTACCCCTTAAGGGAGGGCGCGGGGTAACTTTGAAATCTTAAAAATGAGCCCACAGTTTTTATTGCAGATTCGGATTCTACAACGAAAACTATAAAGGTTTTAATCGAGACATTTTATTATACTCTCTGTAGATGGCGTTGAAAACAGCGCAAATTAGTTATGTTCGTCTTTCAAGAAAAATCCACGCATTTTATTACAAAATGATGCAACAATGAAAACAAAAGTTTTATTTAGCATCGGGGTGCTTGGTCTCAGTGAGTATTCTCGCCTCTCACCATCGGGGTGGTTGTTTAAGGTCACTCCACTCGCCTCTCACTATTCAAATAACTAAGTGTTCGAAATGTCGACCTTCAACATTCTTGATTCGATTTATCATGTCTTCACGAGTTGTTGGCACGAGTTGTTGGCTAATATTGTACACTTCCATCGATAGGTGGTAAAAGCTTCAACAACATTATATACAAACAAACGTGATAGAATATTATTTGGAAAACGTTTTATAATTTTTATCTTCTACAGATGCAGGAAACATTTTTCCACTCGAATTATAAATTGAAGGCTCAATGTACTGTTATTAATCGTGAAATGAACATGAACAGCAAATTCATTGATTTATTTATATTTAATTAACACATTTTGTTTGGCTTTTTGTCAAAGAATTATTGAGAGGAACTAATTTTAATAACATGTACAGGGTGGTCCAATTTGGAGGTTTCTATAGGAGATCTCGGTAACTAGAAGAGATAGAGAAAATCGGATGGCGTATCCTCGATCTCTTTTTTCAAGACAAACTCTATGTGAAAATAAAAATTGGCTATCGAATGTTGTTTTCAAGTTATGGCCAAAAACTTACATTTTCGATTTTTATCGATATTTCATTTATTTATCATTTTATCAAGATAAAAATCAAGATTGCATATTCTTGAGGCACTTTTTTACGGTGAATTGAATAAGTTTTGTAGAATTTTGATTTCTTCGTTACTAAACAAGAAACAATACAAAGTTGTGTTTTTTTAAATAGAAGTCATAATTGGCTTTGGTATTAATAAATAGGTTATTTTTTTCTCTTTTCAATGATGTATCACATGTGGATGTTATAATTGCATTTTTGTTCAAATCTATTAAAATTCTATCAATACATCATATGTTCTGAATCTGCAATAAAAAAAGGGGGTTTCCATTTAAGATTTGAAAATTACTTAAGCCCTCTTAAAAGGATCAGTGGGGAGGGTCTAATTTTGGCAGGAATAAATGGCCCCCATCAATTATATTAACTTTCACCTGGAACATTTTATCGTATGATGCTTATTTTTTGAGATATTTCGATGTCTTCATTTAAATGGACCACCCCCTATAATTAATTTGTAATCTCCCTATTTTTGTAATTTAAAAAAATCTGCCAACACTTTATAAAAGTTAACAGTTATGAATTGTACACATTCTTAAAAGAAATAGATTAAATATTAAAAACATCTTACCTATCGATTAATTTAATTAAAAACCTTGTATGTCTAATTAGCAAAACTTTTCAGAAGACACATAAAACTGTATAAAATACAAAATTTTGTTAGAACTTATTGCAGAAAAGTATACCTACAAAACATGTACTTAAATATCTTTTTTCCACTCCCTGCATGGTAAGTACACTGTTATAACATTGATTTAGTGGAAGTAAGTACCACTTACCGATAAAGCTTTGGTTACTATGCGCAACGGGAAGTAAGTAATCACTTACTTCCCTCAGGGAAGTAAGTAAAATAATTTCAATAGCGTTCTTTCTCTGGCACCAGTCTTTAAAACACTTTTGATAACACCCCTTCGACTTCCCCGGCAGTAGGAAGGAACAGGCAGCATCTGCAGCTTCTTCAATTGCCATTTCTTTTTTATTTTCATTTGAATTCATTTTACAACTGAACGAATGCAATTTCTGACATTCATACTTTGTTTGAAAAATAGCCTTAGCATCCAAAGCCGTACTGACATTTTGTTCATGTTGCGAAAATAAATTAATCAAACACAAACAATTAAACCAACTTCAGGAGTGGAAAAACAGTTATAAGCAATTCGAGAGGTAAGTTTTGACCAGTCTCGGTCTTTATTGCTATTCCTCGCTATCGCTCGGGTGCAAACTCGACCTCGACTGGTAAACGATACTTACCTCTCTTAATGCTTAAATAACTATTATGGTCTATTCTCAAAAAAGTGTGTAAATTAACGCATTTTTTGTTCATGCTTCCACAAATTTGTATTTTGCGAACTTATTTGAGTCCCTAAAATGAGTCTTTTCAATCCCAAAAAATTGCCATTGTTGAAACAATCTGGTTAATATGGTAATTAAAACCCGAGACTCACTATGTTTGAGAAATATTTGCTCTGATCACATTAATCATATGTAATAAAAGCTTTAAATGTGTTTTTGGGAGCATATTCAAAAGGATTTTGTTTGTAACACGTACCTAAATTAAGTTCCTTCGGACTCATTTGCTATTCCAGGAACAGCCACGATTCGGCCGAAAAAAGTTCATTTTAGGTACTTGTAAAAAAATTAATATTTTTGACATACAAGGTTTTTAATAATATTACAATTTATATTCTAAGACATGCATGTTTTTAATCTATAGAATAAAATGATTTCTGTTAAAAAAATTATTTCGACCAAGTAAAGCATATTGAGTAGGTGTAAACAACCATAACTATCTTCAGGTGAAAATATCTTAATAAAAAATACTATGAAACAATAGTTATTACGATAATAATTTTTATAAAAGCGATTTTAAACTTAACAAAAATGTGCCAGAGAGCCATAAAAATGGCGATGCTCTGATTCTAGCACTGTTTTAAAATTTCCAAGGTTGTTTCACTTTTCCCTTTTATTTTGAGTCGTTGAAGGTGTTCTGCAGGAGTTTCATTATGTGGACAAAGAAAAATTCCCAAAAAATTGGACTTACACGATTCTTAAACAAAACCAATATGTCTCGAGCAGATTTCTGATTCTTCAATAAAATTCTACAATTGATCTAAATGAATAAGAAGATCTAAAAGAAAACGCTACATTTAGTGCGTTTAAGCAGACTGAATCGACAAAACAGTCAAAGTATACCACTTATTTTCGCATACCAAGGGTAGTACCACGCCTCGTTAGAGTTCAAAAATTCGATACAAAACGAATCATTTGGTACCATGGCCACTTCAACTCGGGCCTGTCTAGGACTTTTCGTTTCACTTCTGGTTGACCGTTTCGCTTATCTTAGTAATTTACTGTATCTCCGCAGTTAGTATCTGCGAAAACACTTTTGCAGATAACATTTAAAAAGTGCTTAAATAGATTTGGTGAAATCCATCCGGATTTCGGCGTCAATTTCGGCGTCTTTTCCGCTATTATGACATCAGTGTTCTGATTCGAGGAAAAGTTTTTGAAAATCTGGTTATCTTTCAAATCAACAACTTTCTGTAGGAGACCGATATAATTTCTCAAGCAGGCGATGTATAAGAGTGATTTCATTCTTCCAAGACCGCTCCAGAAACCGAGTTGCGAGGCGTCCATGCGTTCATGAAATGGAATCTTTATTCGAGCATACGGTACCTCAAAGCACATAAGTCGATAGATGCTTCATGTACTAGGGGCCGTATCTACAGTCCGTACTTGAGCATGAGTTCGACTCAAGTCGTATATTTGGTTGCGTATTTTCTATAAACGTTTATGAATCAAACACAACCAAATATACACAAATATATGACTTGAGTCGAACTCGTGCTCAAGTACGGAATATCGATACGGCCCATAATCTTCCTTTATTTGAGATAAGTATAAATGTTGACCTCGCCCTAGTGGTTAAAGACCACACACCACAAGCGCTACTGCATCATCATCATTAATTTTAAAAATTTCAACTAGGATTTCGTTGTGTCCAATTGCTGTCAGAATTTTTAATTGTAAGTTCCTAGGAATTCGAACACAAAAAATCTGCAGACTACAAAAACGTCGATCAGAAAGCTCCAGAGCTCCACAATGGCCATGATTATTGCAGGTCCATTCGGTCTCATTTAGTAGCAGCGTTAGCCATATCTGTAAATGCGTGTTTTCTCTTTGATGTATCTTAAATTAGCTATTTGGTTAATAATATTTCTTTGCACGTTAGACGAAGTGCTTTTTTGACATAGATCATCACCCGAATATGGGCGGCATTTGTATTTCAATGGCAAGAGTACCCTTAGGGATGAGGCATTTGTCATCAAATGAAAGTTTGAGATCATATCAATTTCAGATAATTGCCATCGGTCCGTTTCACGGATGCAATCTAAGAAACAATCCATTTCGCGATATCTCTAGAAAATTACGCAAGCCCGTGCTTGACATGCACCGTTCCTCGGAAACATTGGCAGATAATTGAATTCCTATCGGCGAAAAAGGCGCCCGGCAGGCAATTTCCTGAAGATTTATCGCAACCTCGCTCGTTTTTCCACAGACGCGTTTGCGATATTGCGATATTAACGATTTCAGCGCTGATGTTTCCTTATTAATTGCCAAATAAGGAGCCGAAGAGCCCCGCCGGGTAAGACAGTGGGCATAGGGGTTATAAGGCCGGCCGGAAGCCTCCGGTCCGGCGCACGAGCTGGGTGCACTTTCACCTCTCAGCTCCTGAGGACTATATACCTGTCATGGGGACCGTAACCATACCTCAACATCGACGGTCCCTGGATTGCCAATTGCGCAAGAAACGAAGCAAACGAGAACGTATAAGCCACAGGGAAGTGATCGATAGCATATCGTTGAGCAGATCATTCATCACAGACCAAGTTGAGTTTTACAAAAGCTTCACGGCTCTAACTAGTGCGTAACCGAAAAACTGGATTTCCACACAATGGCAATGATAATTGCTGGGCGAGCTACCGATGCATAAGTAGCGCTAATCCACACGAAGCAAGCGAAACAATATGGAATACGTGTACACTCGTAGGTGTATTTAAAGATCTCCTGAGCAAATGACTAGAAGTAACGTAGGAAATAACTTGGGAAACAATGGCATATTGTTAAAAACGGCAGTAATTCACCTTTACAGTTCACCGACACTATCCCAACAGCAAATGAGTTATAATTGCACCCAATGCTTGCATCCTAATATGCTATGCTTATATTTTTCTTTCTCTAGACCGTATTAAGATGCAACCATATTTTTAACGACTTTAAGTTTGTGAAATATTATTTTACACGCTGTCAATAAGTTAAGTAGTAAACGTATCAAACTGTTGAGCTTATGCTTTCTAGGCTAAATATCTTCTGCACTAAGTTCTGAGTTGATTTGAATTTAATTTCTAATAAATTGTCGCCAAGTACTCTCAATACAAGTTTGAGAAAAGTTGAATTTAAAAACTAGATTACAAATTTCTTGGAATCAAAATGCCATAAAAAGAGCTGTGGGGGATTTTCGCTAAACTATCTACCACAAATTTGTCATCGTCATCGATTCTTTTTTAGAATTGGTACATATAACACTAAGTGGTTTCACAGAGTTTCACAAGAGTTTCACAGATTTATTGCTTATACTGCAAGAATTGTAACAATTGTGCAACAACCTAGTGTTTTATTTACCAATTCTACCATGGAATTTCATCAAGTATCTGCCTCATCAATCCGATACTCTTTAATTGGCAACCTAAATATTCCAAATAACTCAATTGATAGCATTTGTTTTTCACGAATTCGCGAATATCTAACAATACCAAGAGGTTGCATAACAAAAATTTCTAAGAAAATCGAGTTTTATGTTTGATGACAAACATGAAAAATTCAAGATAGCCTTGAAAAACAAATGATATAAGTTAACAAAATAATTTACTAGTGTCATTTTGTGTTTATGAAATAAGGTTATAAATTGAACTGTTTGTCGAGTTTCCTTACTTTTTACTGTTTCAGGAGGAAGTGCAAATATTTTGGGAAGTTGTAGTATGGATGATTATAAGTAAAATGTCATAAGAGCATGTGTCCCATCGTTAATCTATGGTTTCAACTGTCAATTACAATTATTTGTGATTTGTTAAAAATACTGCCAGATAACCCGATATCACATTTCAGATTTTAAGGTGTGACTAAAAATTTAAAAAAACAATACCTAACTTAACCTAACCTCGAAAACCATTTAGTATTGGACCTCGGTGTATTAGAATGTGTTTCTTATTTATTATATATACAGGTATATATAGGTATATATATATACAGTATGTCCCCGAATTGAGTTTATAAGAGGAATATTTTTTATTTTTTACTTTTTAGTAAAAATGTTATAGGAATTAAAATTCCTGCTTAATCTGAAACTACCATTTCTAAATAAAAAAAATCAATCTAATTTTAACAGTTTAGAAGGAATAATCTAGTGTTCAAAGGGGTTCAAACTAAGGAAAGATAGGCGCGATACTAAATATAGCAGGAGTAATGATAGATAAATAAACAAAATGATATAGAGGAAGCCAGACGATTTTTTTAAGTTCAGAGTCGATAACTGTAGACCGATACTTATAAAACTGTCAGAAAGTAATAAGAAGATGGAAATCTTAAAAGATGCAAGGCGCCTTATGGGAACAGATATATGGATAGATCAAGATTACACAAAAGAAATTCAAGAAGAGAGAAAACCATTAGTACCAGAAATGGAGGAAGCGAGACAAAATGGGCACAGAGCGCAAATACAGTTCAACAAATTGATAATAAACGATAAGAAATATAGCGTAGCAGATCTAAAACTGAACAAAACAATGTACGGAGAGGAAATAAACAGCGGTAAAACTATAAGCGAAATATCACCGGAAGGAGACAAGTTCACACAACAGCTAAAAACGGTAAGCCGAACAATCAAAGAAAAAAACTAATAAGTACCGAATAGGATGGGGCAAACGATAACGATATAGGCAACGGATACGGTGATGAAATTAGAAAATTACGTAACTTTCGCAAAAAGAGACGCAAAACAAATACAACAGAGTTTGATTTAGGAGTATGGAACGTGCAAGGTTTAAATGGAAAAGAAAATGAACTAATTGAAGAGTTTCAAAAAAGTAATTGTGTGATATTAGGACTTACAGACACAAAGAAAAAGGGACAAGGAAGTATGAAGATGAGTAATAATCACCTACTAATATACAACAGAGTAGATATAACAGAGCTGGCTAAGGCAGGCATAGGAATCCTAATACATAAGCAATACACTGGGCTTATAAGAGATTGGAAATTTATCGATGTGAGATTAATAAGAGTTGACTTAAAAGTAAATGGAAACGAAACTCTGATAATAATTGTAGCATATGGACCTTCAGAAAATGAGATAAAAGGCACCAAAGATATTTTTTGGGAAAACCTACAAGAAGAGAGAGACAGGGTAGATGATCAAATAATAATTGTGGGTGATTTCAATGGAAGAGTTGGAACTAGCACAGATAAAGGACCGGTGGGACCGTTTGGGGAAAAAACTAAAAATAATAATGAAAACGAGTAATAGATTTTTGTGTAAACAATAACATGATAGTGAGTAATACCCAATTTAAACACAAGGACATACATAAGTTCATACGTGTTATGGAATGCAGAAAGAAAATATCTATCATAGACTTAGTATTGATGCAAAATGAATACCGAAAGGAAATACATGACGTAAAAGTGTGTAGGGGCCCAGAGATCGGGAGCCAAGTAAACATCGACCACTATCTAGTAAAAGCGAAGGTAAACATCGGTGAATATACTAGGACTACGGGAAATAACACTTACAACTGCCCCAGTATTAAAATATATAAACTAATGGAACCTAAAGTAAACGAAATTTACAAAATAGTCCTAAAAAGAGGATTCGATAAATCAGACTGGCATAACAACAATGAGGTAGAGAGTATATGGAACGTATTAAAACTAATAGTCTGTGGAACAGCAGAGGAAATATGCGGTAAGTCCATCCAAAGAACAAATAAGGGCACTGCGCGGTGGAATGAACAAGTCAAATCAGAAATTAAAAAGAAAAAGAAACTATGGAAAGCATATTTGACCAACAAGACAAAAATTAATTTCCAAGTAAACAAAGAACAAAACAGAAAAGTGAAAGCAAGGGTCAGGGAACAACAAAACAGAAATCACGGGCAGAATTTGGAAACATCATGGAGAAAAACAGCCAAACATACCAAACTACTCTATCGAACGCTGAAGAACCTAAGGAAAACAAAGAAATGTGGCATCAACTACATAGAAGATAAAGTAAACAAACTAATCACAGATGGCAAACAAATTGTGAAGAGGTTGAGAGAATATTTTACTAAAATATTGGAAGGGCGAACAGAGATAGAGACGGTAAGGGATTGAGATACTGAATACCATGGTATAGAAGAGGCAATATCGTTCCTAGAAATGGAAACAGCGGTCAAGAGTCTAAAAATAGCAAAGCAGCGGGCCAAGATAATATAAAAGCAGAAATGGTAAAATATATGGATGAGGAAGGCTTCGCATGCCTGCATAAATTGATAAATCAGGTCTGGAAAACTAGAACAGTACCTAGAGACTGGACGGAAGCAATAATTTTACCAGTTTTCAATAAAGGAGATGCACTAACTATAGAGGGATTTCAATATTAAGCGTCATCAGTAAAGTGTACGAAATAATACTCGAAAAAAAAATTAAGAAAAATTGTAGACCCCACCATAATCGCTAACCAATGTGGCTTCAGACCATCTAGGTGGACAACTGATTTGATATTCAGTATAAGGCAACTAACAGAAAAAACTGACAAGAGGAAGGATTAGTATGTATGTATTCGACAGTTTATGTCAAATAATTATGAAAAATAACATCATTTATACAATCCCCCACCATTTTCTTCACACAGTTCAAGCCTGATATGGAACTCCTGAAGACTGTTTTTTTTTCGTATGCGACTTTTTAAATGTTCAGTATATTTTTCTGCATGTGGGGGATTGTTTACATAATTTTATTTTTCTTTAATGCTGCTAAATGTAATTTTATATTCCTTTGGCAAATAGTAAATAAATAAGTGTCAAAATAGGATTTAATTTTTTTTATTTTGCAAACACCATGTATAAATAAATTAAAGTTTCAATAACTGAACTGGTATTTCTGACTGATTTATTTATTATTTTTTATCACTTCGAAAAATATTTGCACTTCCTCCTGAAACACCCTGTATAAAGGCGAAAATGAAATAGAGTTGATTTATATACCAACAAATGGTGCCTCCAGAAGAATTTTTTTTCCGGTTCTCTACTTCCGGTTACATAACAAGGCAACAGCAAGTTCAAAATTTTAAAAGGCCTGTTATTTAAAAAAAAATACAACGATACGATATTTATTCGAGTTTTTTTCAAAATAATGGAAATGGTTGCATTTAAAAAAACTAAAAGATAATCTAAATCTATACAAATCTGCAACTCCGAAAATATTACTCAAATATTACAACCTATTCATGTTGTTCTAAGTTACCATACTCTATGTAAATGCAGTTATAAACTTATAATTTTTCTTCATATTTCTGGAATTTATATTGCACGATGCGATTGGTTTATGGTAGGACAGTTGGCATGCGATTGAATTAGAAAGCGGCAATTAATGAAAATCTGGGGAGAGATGGGTAGGAGCGGATCCGTGGGAAGGACGCGTTCCCGGAGCACGACGAGGGCATTTCGTGCAATTAATAAATGAAGACGTTCAGGAAGATACGAGACAGTACAGACACGACGAGGAAACGGTGCCTATTTGCGTCCGATATAATTATTGAAGAACCTTTTCAACCTGTGGTGGCCGTACGACCGATTTCGACTGGCTATGATTGAATCTGTGTGTAACAATTAATATTCATAACTCAAACAACAATCTAAATTGAGGAAATTCTTTAGAAATATAAATCTGCAATAAAGTTGGTATACAATTAGAGCATAAAGTAAGTTTGCTATTTGCACATACTGAATATGTAGAGGAGAGGACTACCTTAGGAGAGGACCGAAAACTTGACGGTTTGCGCCTGATCAGCCTTCCAGGTGATCTTGCAAATAAAATAATAAAGAACAAGGCTAAACTATAAAATATGTAAAATAAATATGATAAAAAGAATAAAAAACATAATAACAACAAAACTTTAACTAATTTATACAACCCACTATTCTGTACAAACTTAACATATCTAATAAACGTGTGGAGCAACACATCTGCAAAACACATAAACAAATTATAGCGACGGTAAAACAAAATACGAAAACTATTGTGCAGAGTACCACATCGCACACCTACCACAATGGTTTACAAGCCCATGAATAAAATCAACATGCAACAGATATTCAGGTTATAAAACCTAAAATAAAATGAAATGCAACATTGAATTCAAAATGTGCAACACATGTGTTTTTCACAATACAAGAAAATAGCGACAACATAACTCACATCCATAAAACAAAGAAATTATCTCTGAACATCACAGGAAGAGCCATCACGTATTCCAATTCATTATTCACGTAAAATCATTCCACTACCAGTAGACCACAAGCAAGCAAACAGCTGCAAGCCAAGTCGAAGAAGAGAGAAGAGAATAGGTTATAATGTACATAATGTTAATTACTTTAATTAATGTTTATGTATTGTAATACTGAATATACTTTATCCAACACCACCTAATTTTTCCATAAATCTACTGATTTCAGTTGAATGATGTACCCTATAACTCACTAGTGAGTTATAAGTCGTTCATAACTAACGCTCACTGAGATCTTAAAATTCACAAATAAATACAACAATTTTAGGTAATTAAATGATTTTTAATAATTATTATAGGAGATATGGATGAATTTGCAAGGCTGATCTCGGAAACCTTAAAAGTTGCAAAGGCGGTTAAATTACAAAACAGTTGCACAATTTGGTAGTGAATAATATTCTGTTGAGAAAACCACAAAATTCCGCTTACTTCAGGAGATTCGACAAAATCCGAAATCTTGCGATTTTGTTATATTTTTTTTCTAAACTTATTTAAATAGGTATAAAAAAAAGATACTATTTAATTTTTTTAGTTCGTTAAATCTGCGTGTACACATTTTCTACAACTTTTCGTCTCGAAGAAACCATCAACAATTTTAGTTTTTTTATATGGTCCATAAAAAAAATACACCCAGTACTGGATAGTATTTCCCATTCCGAATTCAACGATTTATATCACAGTATGATTTCTCATGTTTTTATTCAGAAAAAGGCTTGTTATTACATTTCAAACATTTTCTTGCAGTAGACGTTGAAATGATGGCGACGAAGATTACCTATTTTTTAATAGAAAAACGCTAAGTAGCAAATTATCAAAATCTTTTTGTGTTATTGCATATTTCTTTGTATATTTTGATATTATAATTAAATGAATTGCAATTTTCTAGTATTTATGTTTTTTGGCCTTATTTTAGAATTTAAATAAATATTTCTGAAACTTCTTTAATGTCTTTAGTTGCAACTTCTGATTTTTTAATAAAATTTTAAGCAATTATACATTTTCTATGAATTTCTTGTATTTTCGAAATTAAATATTTTATAACTAGCAATCTAGAGATTTCATTATTATATCAGAGGTTCGTGGGTGACAGAAAAATCAAAATTTAAATGAAAATTATTCATACATATTAAAGTTTATACAACATTTTTAAGGACTTCTTAAATATCAAAATTTTGAGAATAAGCATTCTCAAATTTTCAAATAATATCAGAATAGTTTTTATTCAGATATAAATTTGAAAGATTTCAATAAAATTTCAATAATTTAAAACAAAATATTTAACATTTTCATTACTTAGATCTCAAACTTTTATAACTAGCAAACTAGATCGTACAAATTGTATCAGAGGTGAGTGGCTGATTTATAAATTTCATATTACTAAAATAATGCATCAATAATCCAAAAATTATTCAAACTATTTATGATAATTATACATAAAAAAATGAGAAAAAGCAGCATCAAATTATCAAATAGTATCAGAACAGGTTTTATTAAGTTATAAATTTGGAAAGATTCCAATAACATTTTAACTATTTAAAACATAACATTAAACAGTTTCATTACCTACTTCGATATTAAAATTTCTATAACTAGCAAACTATACTTTTAACAATCAACTGAAATCAATTAATTTAAAAATATATATTATATCTTACGTATTATTCTTTATTTACTGGTCTAGTTATTTTTAATTTAATTTAATTATTTATTTATTTTTATTTTGCCTGACTAGTTTCAGTTTGTTTAGCAAGCCATCATCAGAGGCGTCAAATGTCTTCAAAGTATACAATAATTATGTTAAATATAAATTAGCGCTAAGTTTATTATAAAAATGTTTCAACATAAATTATAATAATATTTGTTGTGTCAACTTAGCGCTAATTTATATTTAACATAATTATTGTATTTTTGTGGACATTTGACGCCTCTGATGATGGTTTGGTAAACAAACTCAAACTAGTCAGGCAAAATAAAAATAAATAAATAATAAAATAAAATAAATAAATAACTATACCAGTAAGTGCAGAATAATACCTGAAATAAATAACTGGTAATATGGATAAAACCTTAAACTCAATATATTATATCATTTTAAATATCAATTTATGTCACTTGAAACCTCTAACTTTTTAATTGTATCAGAAATCAGTTCGTCATTTATAACAAATACATTTCATGCAATTTTCCACTTCTGTATTATCTCATACAATGGTTTAGTTTCTATTAATAGTTTTCTATTCTATTTTATTTTATTCTAAATCTAGTAAAATCGCATCCAAATTCTGTACTCAAGTAATTTAAATTACCCATTAATTACTACATTGTAGATAATCAAAAGTAATAGAGATAATTTGAAGTAAAATATTTAAAAAATAAAATTTGTAATAGAGAAGTAGTATTTTATTAAAATGTTTCAGTATTACTCGTTGAATATCAACAATTTTGTAATTTCTGATAAGTTCTATTGCGAGAGTATAGAATTTGGAGGGTTCCTAAGCTTAAAGGCGATTTTATAAAAAATGTGTTTTTTAACAAAACAGATTTTGTATGCAAAAGTTGAATTTCTTGGCATGTTTCAAAATATTTAGCATTTCTAGCCGATTATCTAGAATTTTATCTGTTTTTTTATAGATTTCGGAGAATTTTTCACTATTTCTGACTAATCAGAATTAATAAACTTACATGACAAGAAATTCAATTTTTCTGTATAAAATTATCAGTGTTGTTGAAAAATACAAATTTTGTAAATTCACTTACAATGGAAAATTTATAGCAGTTATGAATTTGTAGAAATGTTCTAGATTTCTTAATAATTGAACTTATCAGAAATTAAAAAAATGTCGATAAATGATGAAAAATTGAAGTAAGATCCATATCGAAAAAAAAATCTTTTCTATAAGAAACACAAATAATACAAATTTTGTAAAATCGCTTACATTGGAAAATTTATAGCAGTTCTGAACTTGTAGAAATGTTCTAAATTTCTTAATAATGGAATTTCAGAATGGACCATGGATGGAATTTGAAATTACAAAATTGTCTATAAATGAGTAATAATAAAAAAATTGAAGTAAGATCCACACAGAAAAAACCACTTTTCTATAAGAAACATTTAGTTTTTGTTCATATTTTTTCACAATTCTTGTAAATTTACATCCAAATTATGTACTCTAATTATAAAATTAACCATAAATTGCAAAATTGTCGATAATCAGGAGTGATAGCGAAAACTTGAAGCCAATTATTAAAAAAAAAAATTCATAAAGAATTCATTATGAGAATCTTAATATTTTACGAACATTTGTCATTATTACTTGTTGATTATCGACATTTTTGTGTATTTTTAATAAGTTTATTTGCCAAAGTACAGAATTTGGTCGGGTTGGTCCTACAAGTTCAACTACCTTAAATTTTCCAATATGTGCGATTTTACAAAAATTGTGATTTTTTAACAACACTGACAATTTTGTATATAAAAATTGAAGATTTTATCTATTTCTTTAATATTTCCGAGATGTTGTCTCCGTTTATGACCAATCAGATTTAAAACAAAAAATGTCTAGAAATTCAATTTTTACTTACAAAATTGTCAGTGTTGTTAAATTTTGTTTGTATAATCCCCAACAAAAGAAAATTTATGGCAGTTTTGAACTTTTAGATACGCTTCAAATTCTGTACTCTAACAATTTAACTTATCAGAAATTAGGAAATAGTCGATTTTATTATTACAGTACGAGTGGTTCTACAGATGTGACATCTCTTTACCAAAAGTTTACCGAAGCATATACAAAATGTTTATGCTTATCAATAATTTCTAATTAAAGATAGACATTTCAAAGTTTATTTGATAAAACTAGAACTTAAATTTAAACTGCATACAATGGCTAAGGCCCGTATCTATAGTCCGTACTTGAGCTTGAGTTCGACTCAAGTCGTATATTTGGTTGCGTTTGGTGCATAAACGTTTATAGAAAATACGCAAGCAAATATACTACTTGAGTCGAACTCATGCTCAAGTACGGAGTATATATACGGGCCTCAATGATTAAATGATTTTTATTTTGATAGATATTCACGTTTTGGGGCTATATTAGTACAGAATATCTATTTGAACTATTTAAACTATTTGATCTATTTAAACAGTGTGATATAAATAAAGAAAAGTTTTGTTTTATTTAAATGCATATCTGTTTGAAATACGGTACCGGGTGCCGTACCGGTACCCGGTACTGGAAGGACCGGTAGGGATTTTCAGCTGAAATTTGATATTTAACAGCTTCTAGTACCAACCAACTCGTCAATTTAAATTACTTGCTACGGAAATTAAGGAATGATGAATGTCTTGCAGTAATTATCTACACTGACGGAGTCCTACCTCCAGTCTTTAAAAATATAATTTTTACTAGTTTTATTTTTTTTTACTTCAAACAACTAGCTTCAAAAATTGGTGGGCGAAAAAGTTGAGGTGATGTCACGGTATGTCTGGAAACTTTGATTTTTTGGCATGGCGAAACAAAAGAAGCAATGTGTTTGTTCATTCTGAGCCAAACAAATCTATCCAAAATAAGTTTGTTTGTGGCATTTACGCCAGGGTGGGACAGGTTATGGATGTTAGCTATAAAATTCTGATTTCTAAATTCAATTATATATTCTCCATGCTTACGCTATCGTTCTCCACAGTTTGCTGATGAAGTTATATTACAACGCTAACTATCCTCCAATCAGAAAACGCAAACTAAAAGAGAAAAGGTAATTGACCATTAAAAGGTAAACACATCCTGCTAAAAAACTTAAGCTTAGTAAGCTTGCCAACGTTAGAAATCAATGAAAATGCGTGTTTTACTCAATCGACTGAGACATTTTGATTCTTATTATTAATGACAAGTGTGAAATACTTTTCTCTTCTGTCCACCACCTTGAAAGGTCCAAAAGTTAGTTCAAGCGAACTTTTTACACGGTCTATCACAATATATCGGTCACGAACGTAAACATGTGAACAAATTGATAAAAAAAGAGATTTACTGCGTGATTTTGTAGACATTCTCGAAATCCCTGGCGAAATTGAACCCATGATATTCTTGAGGTTCAAAATGAATTCTGCATGATGCAAGAAGGGTCCACGAATTCGTTTTGAAAACGAATAGATGTGAATATTTGGAAATATTCAGTTTTGTTGATAAATGTTCTTATAGAAAGTTGTTCAGAATCTAAAAAATAGTCGAAATAAAAATTACGATTTGTAAAACAGTGCGTTCAAAATGAATTTTAAATCAATGTTTTTATATAAATATGTTTGTAGTCGACACTCATAATGCTATGTTTGTTATAGAAAAAATCATGCATAAACACCTACTTTATGGCATTGTACCGTTAAGTGTGCCATAAAGTAGCCATAACAACAAAATAAGCACAGTCAAATATTACGTTGTATTTTATTCGTAGGATGCATTTTAACTTCGAAAACATACATAACGAAGAAGACTTGTAAAGTTTTGACTAATAGAATAAAGTACGATGAATTAATAGATCAATAATATAAGCTAAATTTAAACGATTTAGCAGATCTAAAAAAACGCAACCATAACCTTTTCTGTGACTTTCTCCGCGTTTTTTATCGTTATTCATTGCCAAAACTTGTCATACTCTTTCTTATAAATATCTTCCGACTTTTAGGAATCAGACTCAGCTCAGCTTCTGCAGCTTTTTTCAAAACTTCATCACTTATTAAATCTTCATCACAACTATTCATTTTGACAGAATTTGAAAAAAAAAAAATGGTTACAATAAACAACAGCAGAGTGACCGCATCAATAAGATCATCATAGAAAAACTATATCAGCACAGGCCACCTCTTGTCAGTTTTTCATACGCGGATTAGTTTTGAGCAATTATTTATCCGAAATTTTTAATTATGCTCTAGTCGACTACAAAATAGTATACTAAATTCGTTTATAACTCCGGATTATGGCATTCGTGAAATTAGCGCATTCGCTTCGTTCATGCGCCAGCCATTCGCTCATGCCATAATCCTATGAATTATAAACTAATTTCATAATATACTATTATAAAATTTATATGTTGCCCAGGTCAGATTTTTGTTACTTTATACAATGAACATTTAAGCTCGTTAAACAAACAAAACAGGAAATAATTGACAGAAACATTCAGGTATCTCTGGTGTGAAAGGTTAGATATACGTTTGTGTACACTGGTAGTAGCAGTAGGTCATATCTGAAGTAATATAATTATCACCTAAAAGTGTATGCTGTGACATTAATGGATGCCTGAAGTGTGTTAATTAAAACGTTAGTTTCAAGCATTAACCGACCACGCAAAAATATATCATATTTACGACTTTTTACGACGTTATTTTTTGGCTTTATTACAGGTGCTTCGCTATGCTTGCTTGCTTATGTGCAGCCGTATTCATCTTCAGAGCTCATAAAATTGCTTTTAGAAATAATCTAAAAATGAAGGATCCGTGAGCGCTGCACGGAGCTAACCCAAATTCCATAGTCCCCCATTGTGGGACTAAAAGTGAAATTATGGATACGTTTAATTTATTATCGAATAAAGAGAAGGAACAGCGACTGGCTCATCTCGCAGCCATAAACCAACTAGAAATATGTTTTAATAATGAAATACGATCTTCTTGAATTAAGCGTGCAATTTCCGAGGAATACGGTTGAGCATGCTGCAGTGTATGTATGTATTCCTATGCACACATACATCACACATAAACTCTTATTTGTGTGCAAGAGTTGCGAGTTTATTATGCGGGCGTATGTTGTTTTCGCGGTCGCAATCTGTAAATCTGAATACGTGATTTTGTGTTTTGCAGTCCAGGCACGACGTGGCTAGCCTAGTCGACAGGCACTTTGGTGGGTTGTATGCGAATTACTCTCGCACCAGGAGGAGCCTAGTCAGGCAAGCCAGGGATCTCCTCGTCTGCGAGTACCACGGTTGCCTGCAGAGGTTCGAGGACGAGTTCTGCGCACCAGCTTCAAAGCTGCTCCAGCATGTCAAGGTAGGTTTTTTGTAAACACAATTCCATAGCTCAACTCAGGTTTGTCCTAGAATTTTCTAATTCTCCGTAAGTCTTCTGTATCAACTAAATACGTTTGCATAATTATATTGAACAAATTATCTCAATTCATCAAGGAGAGCAAAAATTCCGTTTTGCAGTTTCTACATTTATTATAAAATTCAAAGAAATTAGTTCAGTACAAAATATATGATCACAATCTAACGGTAAAAGGTAAGAGGGTAAAAGAAGGCAGAAAACAATGGTAGGGTAAACAGCAAACCACAATTAATTACTTCAGTTGTTGTTACTTAATAACTATTCAAATATATTCGTCACTATGATAATTTATTATTTGTAGATACACAATTTTTTATTTCAGCATAAATTATTTATGACCTCATAACAAGTCAGACATTTTCATTCTTATTATTAATGACAAGTGTGATATACTTCTCTTTTCTACCCAGGTAAAAGGTAAGAGAGTAAAAGAAGGCAAAAAAAAAGGTAGGGTAAACGGCAAACCACAATATATTACTTCAGTTGTTGTTACTTAATAACTATTAAAATATATTTGTCACTAAGATAATTAATTATTTGAGGGTACACAATTTTTATTTCAGCATAAATTATTTATATTGACCTCATAACAAATCAATTAATTATGAGGAATGCGGGAACATATCCTCTATAATTACAATAGACGGAACATAGATAGCGGGAAGAGCGCAAGAATAATTTCAACATTTCTTTCAAGCACAATTTACCGCCGGTGGTCACTTGTCCCCCGCGTTCCGTACAAAGGAAAGTAAAACCAATAAAGTAAACAACAATCGAAAAGTAAATACTGATAGAATCGGGCCGCGTCCCACATTTCATGAGGAGACGAGGCACGACAATGGCTTAAAGCCAGACGTCCATCTTCATTATTTTCGTCCAAGCAATGTTTTCACAACATTCAATGGATAAAAGAAGAGAATGAGAATTGTTGGAATCTCTATTGTAAATTGAGCTCCGAAGAAGCAGGAAGAGGGCCGAGGTGATCACCCCGCAAACTGGCTCAGAATCGGTAAAGGGATAGGGGAAAAAATCACTTTAGTCTCTCTTGCGCATGGTGAAATGAACACCCCGCTCAATTTGACAATATAGATATAGTGAGTTTTAAATGAGTTTTGTAGTAAAACGAAAGCACCTACAATCTCATAAAACAAGTTTGATGTCTGTGAAAAACGAAGAAAACGCGGCTCTACTTTGGAGCTAGGTTGCGCACTCTTAAGAACATTTAGTGAGCGCTTTGCTTGTTTAACAGTTGCCATAAATAATGCCTGATGGCAGCGCATCCATGCAGAGCATTAACTATTTAAATGATTACCGCCGAGGCCGACGGCGGTCTTCTAATTAATGCGGCGAGGTACACCTCCTCAGAAACGTAATTAGGGGAAGAGTTTGTTTTCTCGATGTGAACGTCCACGCACTTCTTGTAGTACGCGACCACAAGCCGGCCATGATGAGGGCATGACTATAGAATAAAACTCAGATCCAATATTCTGATACACCTTAAGACAATCAACGTTGATTAAGAACATCAACGCAGGCACAATTAAAAATGCATTTATGATAAGGACCGGGAATTTCTGGTAAATCATCAATCACAAATGATTGGAATAAGGTTCAAGGTCTCGAATACATTATTTGTGGAATCACGAATAGCTTTCTAATTTTCCATAATCCATAAGTCACTTGTGCGGTACTTATGCATTGGATGAGTCTAGGAAAGGCGTGAAATTCTATATCAGGGGTCGGCAATACGTGCATCCGGGCTTCAAATATATAAATTCTAAATTCAAAATTTTATGTATCTGAATAACAAACACTCGTTGTTGTAATGAATCATTTAAAAAAAAAACTCATTTTATCTTCGTAGTATTACCACTGTGTGCTCTTCATTCCACGATGCCAACTAAACTCTCGCATTTCTAAATTATGTCCTCCTGGTACAAAAAGGTTGCCCACCTCGGATCTGGGCGATTGTAAATTGCAGCGATGGTCAAGGGTTTTATAATCCTTGTATGTAAATTGCAGCGAATGGTCAAGGGTTTTATAATCCTTGCATGTAAATTGCAGAGAATGGTCAAAGGTTTTATAATCCTTGTATGTAAATTGCAGCGAATGGTCAAGGGTTTTATAATCCTTGCATGTAAATTGCAGCGAATGGTCAAGGGTTTTATAATCGCTGCATGTAAATTGCAGCGAATGGTCTGGCCTTTGCTTCTGTTAATTCCAGGGCCTCCAGCAAATGTGCCTTTTTCCGCAGAGTAGATTATCTCCAGTACGTCTTTATCGAACGTGGATTATCGCCAGTACGTCTCTATAGAATGTGGATTATCGCCAGTACGTCTCTATCGAAAGTGGATTATCTCCAGTACGTCTCTATCGAAAGTGGATTATATCCAGTACGTCTCTATCAAAAGTGGATTATCTCCAGTACGTCTCTTCGAAAGTGGATTATCTCCAGTACATCTCTATCGAAAGTGGATTATCTCCAGTATGTCTCTATCGAAACTGGATTATCTCCAGTACGTCTCTATCAAAAGTGGATTATCTCCAGTACGTCTCTATCGAAAGTGGATTATCTCCAGTATGTCGCTATCAAAAGTGGATTATCTCCAGTACGTCTCTATCGAAAGTGGATTATCTCCAGTACGTCTCTATCGAAAGTGGATTATCTCCAGTACGTCTCTATCGAAAGTACGTCTCGATCCGCATGCGGAAAAATCCTTATTTCCAGACTCTTAATAAAACATACTATTCCGTGCTTGCATGACTTCCCATGTTATACTTCGCCTCATACGGGAATTATCACGCTCGTACGGAAAAATCCTTATTTCCAGACTGACTTGTAATGAAATATACTATAAATCATAAATTAATTATGTATCATTTCATTCTAGTTTTCTTTTATTTCTAATTATAATAATAATTTGTTATAATAATATTCGACGTTTTTTTTTTACAAAAGTTGCGTATTGATTTGACAGTTATATAACTGTATTGAAATTGTCGAAATTTTTGATTTGGATTGTCCGATTCTTTTTTTTTTATAAAACCTAGGCAAATGTTTCAAGAATTATTGACGTTTTCGAATGTGGAATATCTGTGGCATTTTTTTAAACTTCTACAAATTTTATGCTATATCTACAAATTGTTTGACTTATTTAAATGGACACACTTTCAATTCATTCAAAATATATATTTTGAATAGAAGATAATTTTTGAGAAAAAAATAACCTATTTATTAAGGTCAAAGCCAACTACGACTTCAATTTAAAAAAACACACAACTTTGTATTGTATCTTGTTTAATAACGAAGATATAAAATTTTTGTAAAACTCATTCAATTCCCCGTAAAAAAGTCCCTGAAGAATATGCAATTCCAATCTTAATAAAATGATAAATAATTGAAATATTGATAAAAATCGAAAATGGAAAATAATGAGTTTTTGGCCATAACTCGAAAACAAAAGACGATAGCCAATTTTTGTTTTCACCATTGAGTTTGTCTTGAAAAAAGGCATCGAGGGTACGCCATCCGATTTTCTCTATCTCTTCTAGTTACCGCGATCCCCTATAGAAACATCCAAATTGGGCCACTCTGTACATAAGATTGTTCCTGTACAGGAATTTTCTAAAAATAATTATTTAAAATTGCAAATTTAAGGAAGGGGTTTCCCGATTTAAGGCTAGAAAACTCAACTCCAATTCAAATTCCAATAAAAATAACAATTAAAGCTATAATTTTGATATATCCTTTAATCTTTGCAATTTTCCAATATTTTAAATAAATTTCTAATGTTGATTATATATTGTGACTTGCCACTTTTAATTTTCTGTAACAATCATTTTATGTATTGAATCCCACTTAAAGTTCATAGACCAATCTTATACAGGGTGGAAACCTTAACTGGAATAAATTCGATATTTATGAAATGAGAATTTCTAGAACAAAATCCTCGGACAGGTCGATTTTTGTTCTTTATTGCGCACTCTTTTTAGCGTCTTCAAAACAAGTATGATGTCACTAGCCTTTCACCTATGACGTCATAGGCATTTTTTTTTAATGGAAACATTTTTTTTATTTCTCTAAATTTGTAGCTTTTCTTATTCTCTTTACGACCATGTAAAAATATTTTGTTTTTATAAAAAAATTATTTGAATATTGATGATCTGAAGGAACGTATTAGGCATGAAATGAGAAATATTTCACCAGAAATGTTTCAAAATGTAAGTGGTGGGTTTTATCACTCATTGGCTATTTGCCAAGAGATAAACGGTACTCATTTTTAACATTTTTTACAATAAATAAATTTATTACATTTTTTTTTTAATATATATTTTAAAAACTAGATATTTTTACATAGTCGTAAAGAGAATAAAAAAGGCTACAAATTTAGTGAAATAAAAAAAATGGGTTCCATTAAAAAAAAATGCCTATGACGTCATACGTGAAAGGCTAGTGACGTCATACTTGTTTTGAAGACGCTGAAAGGTGCGCAATAAAGAACAAAAATTGACCTGTCCGAGGATTTTTTTTCTGGAAATTCTCATTTTATAAATACCGATTTTTTTCCAGTTAAGGTTTCCACCTTGTACAATCAACAAAACATATAATTTTTATATCCTATTTCGCGATAAAGATACCCAAATATGTTGTTTGGAAACTTTCTTGGAATTAAAAATTTACAATCAAAATAACATAAGAAATAGCATTTATTTAATATTTTTCGATTATGTTGCTTACTATTGTTGTATTGACATTTTCAAATATTTAGGATTGTTCAGGTTTACTGTAAATTTCTCAATATTTCTGCAAGTTTTCCAGTAAGTTGTTCATTATTGCATATTCTATTAATGTTGACAAAATATTCTGATGTTTGCCTATTGTGAAAAACTTTTATAAATGCTCTTATGGAAATTTTAAAGCTTTCCCAATTGTTAACTTGCTTTCGGAATATTCTACAATTCTATACTATAACATTTAAGAGTTTTTTTAGAGTATTATTCATTTATATTCAAATTTTCAATTACATTGTTTGAAACTTCTGCAAATTTCATACAATTTCTACAAATTCTTTATTTAAGGACACATTTTATTAGTTTTAGAAACTAGGATCACTTTTGATATTTTTGAAAGTTTTCTAATACTTCCGCATTTATAGGATCTATAACTTTTATTGGAATTTACCTATGCAAGGATTGTTATAATTTTCTGTGTATCTCCTTTAATCTCTGCAATTTTCCTAGATTTTTATTAAATTTATTATGCTGTTTATATATTGCACTTTTTGCAATGATCCCCTTCATTTTTAATGAACTTAAATGTTGTTAATTTGATTGATTTAAAATTTTGTTTGGTTGACTGTAGGAATCATTTTATGAATTTAATCCCAATTCATATACCACCCTGATATAATCAAGAAAAATATAATTTTCAAATATTATTTCGCAAAAATTTCATTGGCTTGCAAAACTTGCTTAGAATGCAAGAAATTATTGTGTGCACCAGCACCAACCACTACGATGAAGCCTTTCTTGTGTGTCTGCAAATTAGGGTGTGGCAAGCGGTGTAGCTGTGGGTTTACGCTGTTCAACCATGTGCACTAACTGTCAAGGATAAGGATGTCTGAAATTGTAGACGAACCACCTAATGATCTCATCATGACTGCTAAAGAGGACGTTTTTTATCGATTAATACTCCCTCGACAATTGTAACATTAATAAATATACAGAGTGGGCAAAAACAAACTGTACAAGATCTCTTGCAGAGCCTCATTAATGTGAAATATCGTTGATAAAAAAACTATCCAAAAGTGCAATTAATCATTTTTGCAATCTACAAAGGGAAAATATTTCGTTTTTCAAAGAAATATTTAATGGCTTAATTATTACAGAAAATATGAATATTTCCAATTTGTACCTTTTTTTGCCCATTGTGTATATTTCAAAATTTTATAGTATTTAATTTTTTTGCAAAATCATCAGCAAAGGCCTTTAAATAAGTTTCTGTTTTTTTTTTAATTTACTTATTCTGATCGATAATTTCTCGCTCTACAACTTCTAGAGTTGTAGTTATGAGCCCTTTTAATGAAAATCTAACCGTTTCATAGCATACTTCCGGCCTCTATACCGCGCGAACTATAGCTTTTGTGGCAATCCGTATGATATAGTTTTTGTTCAATATTTTGTTCCCATCAACTTTACCCGACAAATTAATTTTCAGGAGGTACACCGTTTACGAGATAATTGCAAAAAATAACATAAGTTTGCCTTTTTGGGGGAGTTTTTTTCAATATTTAGGGATAAAACCTCCATTGAGTAAGGGAAAACTAGGTGGTTTTTTGATTGTAGAGTACTCAAGAGTATGTTCACCAAATTTCGAAAATATATCATTTATTTCCGCCAAAAAGTATAATCTATCTGGACTATTTGTGATGTTGCTTTTACATTGCAAAGCAAAAAATATTTGTGTATATTTTCTGGTTATTTGGTATTCTACTGAAATACTCGTATCCTTCGGTTTATTGTGTGGGTTATGCGCTTATGAAAATTAATAGAGGCGGAGGTTGGTGAAAGAGGTGCGAGCCCACGAAAATATTGTAGTATGTGTGTGAGTAATGAAAGGGGACAAATTAACGGTAATTAATAATCAGGAGGATAGGATTTGTCGGGTAAGAAGGGGTGAACGGTACACAAAAGAAGCGGACGTGACGTAAATTGATGCACCGGAAGATTCGTATAATGATGCGGGATTATGGGTTATGGACGGTGTTGAAAACTGAAAGCTTGTGGGGATAATGCGGATGTTATTGTGTGCCATGTAGAGAAAAATGATATATGAGGTCTAGTGGCATGGAAGGCCTCAAAGCTTCATTGTTGTTGACATAATATACATATATACGGGCTATCTTAAAAAAATAGTTTCTACTTTTTGCTGCGATAAAAATAAACTATATCTGCGTTCGGTGTAGTATTTAGAGCCTGAACACACTTAGATATTGTATGCGGATACAGTATGCGAGATACAGTATAGAGGAGGAAAATTGACGCATACTCTATCGCATACTATTAGGCTAGTATCTCGCATACAGTATCTACGTGTGTTCAGGCTCTCAGTGTTTAATTTACGGGTAACGATAGTAACAATAAGAACTAACAACATTTCGCTAAGCAATGTGCTGAAGGATAGAGGTAAAATCCTGACTTGATAGTTTCCCTCTAGTTCAATATATAAACCCAACTAATTGTATTTTTTATACGTCCCCTAACAACTATATGTTCGGCCATAAACTGTTACCAGCAAATCATATTTATTATTATTGTTTTCGTAAATTTTGGATCAGCAGTACTCTGGCTGCACGGTGGTGATAAAATATAATAAGAATCACAATTTAAGTTTGTCAAAAAACATTTTTGTTGCGTTGAAACCGACAATTAAATGTTCGGGCAAAATATTATGCATTTTAGATACATCACGAAATTAAAATCTAGATAGCTTTGGATGCTGCTTTTACATTTAAGTAAACACAAGGCATCTTGTTACCCCATGTCTTAGTATGTTTGTCAACTTTAAGTGAACAGTTTGCTTAAAAATGGCTCGAGGTGTGGCAACTCCCAAAAAAGTGATGCGCGTGAAAAAATTAGACAAATTGCCAGAGACTTGCAATTATCAAAATCTATGGTAACTTACATCATGAGATTATATGATGAAAACGGTAACACCGATATTAAGGGAAAAGGCTCACGACATCCTTGTTATAAGAATCAAATATGGCAGCCATTTAAAATAAGAAAGTTGCTATTAATATCTCAGAAACCGCCATCTTGACTTTTGTTTTGACTTGATTCTTAAGTTTGTGTGATCGAACCAAGTAACTTTTATTTTAAACCTATTTCCGCATCTTTAATAATTATGGAAATATCTGAGTTTTTAGAAAATCGCAATTTTTAGTTTTTTTAGTATAATTTCTAAACTGGTCGGACTTTTAAAAACTTTTTGAACATAATCTGAACATCTGAGCATACAAAACTTCATGACATTGCCCATTTAACCAGATCTCTAGCTTTCAAAATAAGAAAGATATCCATGCAATTCTACTCTATTTAGGCCACCCTGTACATTGAAAAGTGTTCAAATCAAGTCTGATTATAGGTGAATTCAACAGGTGAGGTCAGCAGTAATAGGTAGGTAATATAAAGACTGACTTTATATTAACTAAGGGTGCTGACCTCACCTGTTGAATTCACCTTATATATTGTTACATACGAGGTTAGTTCAGAAAATAACAGAACTTATTTTTTTTAAATTTTCATTATTCCATATATAGCATATTCATTCTGGTCACCTTCTAAATACTCCCCTTCTCTATTAAAACCAGCAGTGTTTCCACTTCTCCGTGCAGTCCTGGAAAGCATGTTGTGGAATGCTGTTCAATGACATTGACGAATTAATCTCTTATCTTTCTCCTCTTAAAATGCCATTATAAAAAATAGAGCCCACAATTTTCGTACCGGTAAACAGCACCAAAAATTTACGCTAAAGCGGTTCTAGGGATTGTGTGGATCAACTCTAAGCAGATTTTCTCTACTCTAATAATGTTGATTATGTTTGTTGCACATACAGGAATTGAAGATGTTGGTTTGCTGGAAAATAAATGTAATATTATCTCGATTTTCGTTGCAAAAATGTAATACACAGTTTCAGAAAACGTTTCTCCTTATTGGATTTTCACAGTGGCGTGTTATCCTTTGAGCAAATTGGGGCCCGGGGCCAAATTCGCCCGAAACCTATAACGCCAGAGGAGCCCCGGAGGGGCCCCAAGCCAATATTATATATTTATTTTAATTAAAAAATAAATGTATTACTTTCATTGATATTGTTTATTATTTAATGCATTGAAAAACAAATAACACTGTTAACTCAGTTCCATTTTTATTTTTAACTAAGAAGGCCATGGTTTCATTTTATAAAGTTTTTATGAACACTAACAAAAATGATCTGACAATGAAAAAAATATTTAATGTCAGTTTTCTAACAACGTTGCCTAATTCATATATTAAAATAATTAAATTATTGCTTCAATCATCAAATCATCAACTAAATTTAATATTATAATTTGACTAATTTGCTTTTGTGAAATAAAATTAGCAAATAAATTCTGTACTCAATAGATACTCAATTTGATGGCAACATTGCCTAGTGTCATAAAATATAACCTTTTTTTTTCAAGTCTAGTGACTTTTTACATTCGCCAACAACACTGTCCCCCTAACAGAGCCAACTTAGTTAAAAATAAAAAAGGAACAAATAGTAAAAATGGTATACATGGAGAAATTCAAATTTGCCCCGGGCCCCATGAACCCATAACGCGTCGCTGTCCAGGTAATAAAGTACACACTCTTGCTGGCTTAAACGGACGTAATTTATGTTCTTTAAAATAATTTGAACTGTGGTCGTATTTAAATAAAATTCTCGAGCAAGATATTTGATAGAGTTGTTAGGAAAACTTTCAAAATACGCCAGTACAATGGTTTCTGCTTCTTCGACAATTATAAAAGACTTCGTTTTCTTGGTTTTTTAAATGTTGCTTCATTTCTTCGCATTATTCTATAGAATCTCAGAAAATATCGCGTAGATGGTTTCACGATCCGGAAATGAAAAATGATGCAGATATGCCTCTAGATGTCACATTTTTTGAAATGTGTAAAGGGCATTTGTACAAGACCAAATTAATTAACGAACTAAAAATTATTGTTGACATGACATTTGTGTTTCGGATCGACAGAGAAGAAAGCTAGTTAAAGCCGGCTAGAATAACAGAATAGGCACTTAAGAGAAATAACGATCGAGGATGCAGGATTATCTCTTTCCAAGAAAACTTACTGAAAGCAGGTACATAAGAGTGACCTCGGTTTTTGGGTAATTTTATCAATGTCAAATATTTCAATATGATAGGGATAAAACTATCTAACATTTTAGGCCAAAGAAAAATCATTATTGGCCCAACGTCAGATAAAAAAAACCGTTTCGTTTGGTTTACAGAACAGCGACCATAGATACATGAGCAGAGGAGTTCGATTATTTTTAGTGATGAATCGAAATTTGATGTGTGTACGGAAGATAATCGAAACACAATAATTAGAAACAATAAAGAGGCGTTTAATAGGGACGTCCATTCCTTAAAACATACTGTCTCAAGTGTCCATCAGGCTTATGATTTTATTTATTAAATCAGCCACCTTTCTACTTTTCGGTGTAAGGCTAGGCTTATGATATGGGGTTATGTGTACACAAAGAGCGTAGAAAATATCCAGTTCATCAACGTAACTGTTAACGCTGTAAAATACCAAGAGATACCCGAAAATAACTTAATTCCCAGTATTGAAAAATTGTACGCTGCGCTGCCATTTATCTTCCAATAAGATGGAGCATCAAGCCATCCAGCCAAACCCCCCGAAAGTAGTTGGAAAACCATTACATCGCAGTATTGGATTCGCCTTCCAGTAGCACAGGCTTAAACGTCATCGAAACCCACAAAATTTTGGCACAAAATGAAACTGAACTGTGAAACAATCCACAAAAAACTCAAACAAAAAGGTACGTTTGAGTGCTAAACCTCAAGAAGTACGAGACTCAGTAACAGTAGAAGAGTGTCAATCTCTTGTAAATTCTATGCCTAGACGAATTCGAGCATTAATTGCAGCAAAATGCGATGTTACGCCTTATCGAATTGTTATATTGGTCCTTCTTACTACAAAGTTTTATTTTGGCCGAATATTTATTTGCAAAGCGCGGATTTATAAGCATAAAAAATTACAAAATAAATCTACCGAGAATATGTCTACCGGTGTATTTTTGTAAAAAAGATTTAAACATACTATTATCTCGTTTGTTTAACGGAATGTTTGAAGATACCATCGTATTGCATAAATCAAAGTAAAATTCCTTTTCATTCTGTGTAGAAGAACTCGCAAAAGATTCGAAAATAGTTTGCTGGGTACTCAGGGTACTGCTTGCAGATTTGGGTATTTTTTAATTTTCCACGAGAATCGTTGTTTTGATATGTTGTGTTATGTTAAATTTTTTCTCGCAGTTACTCTACAACATAATACATGCTTGTACCTAGGCCAATAGCAACACAAAATAAAACTTACCGGTTTGATACAAGCCCTTAAAATTAATTTGCCGTTCTCATATTTTAATTCAGAATGTCCACGTATCCATTCATCGACGGAAGGTTTTACTTTCGGCATTTGATAAAAGGTATTTATAAACACGTAATACACACAAGGCACAAGCACAACACACTGAAGATTGAGATAAATTGGACTGAATTGATAGCATACTTACCCCAGATGCGTTCTGTGCACGTAAAAATAGGGTAATCCCCGAAATAATCAAGATTTGTTTACCAAATATCACGTACGCACGCTCGATTTGTTGATTTTGTGATAACCAAGCACACTAGACGTAACGGAGTAATATTAATACTGAATTCTAATTACAATAATGTGCAACAAAATATATTCCTTGCTAATATAAATAATATGCTATAAAATTGAGAAAGAAGCAAATAAGTACAAAAAATAAGGAAATATTCACAAAAAAAGCATAAAAGAAATTATTAGCTTAAAAACTGAAAATATGCATAAAAGCACCAAAAAAAGTTGTCACGTTACTTCATTTGCTGAAATTTGTATAGATACGAGGTCATTTTGGTCTGCTATTAAATCTGATGTATAGCATAATACCTAGAAATCCGCGCCTTGGTTATTTGTCGTTTTTTTTTCAATAATTTTTTTTTTTACAAATGAAAAATGTAATGTTTTGTTACATATTATCATCTTAAAGTAGCCAGAATCATAATGATTCTAAAATTGAAAAGAAATGCATTAATAAATATACTACTACTATATTTTACTAGTAACTAGTAGTAGTAATTATGAAGTGGTCGAACATATAGTTCGTATTACTAAAAACTGTTTATATTCTAAATAATTGTCATAAAATATAAGTTACGACTTATAATTCCTGGATGATACTCCGCATCACATTTTAGTTTTTTATTTAGGAAAAAATGTTCAAATATGTGGATGTAGTTATATGCATGTATAGTCATAATAATTGACATTTTAGCAAATATAGCGAGGAATTCAAAGAATCTAGGCTAATACCCACCTGATCCTGTTCCAAAAGCTCCCACTTACCTCGCACTCCCCACGAAAATAAAAACGTGGCACGTTTGCCAGTACTTTATAGCCGTCCACATGAATAAAATACGCATAAAATTAATCGATTTTAAATTGACCCTTTCGCGTTCGCAAATCCGTACCCCTCAGCGATCCCTCGCGTCGTCTGCATTTGCATATAAACGGTTCGCCTTGTGAAAAATCCGGACACTGAGGAGCGACGTAATAGCCGGAAAGGTGGACGCAAGATCTTCGCCGTTTTTGCGTCTATTAGAACCAGGTTAAACGCGCCAACGCGCCGAGGACGGCATCCAGTGAAAAATAACTAAATAAACCCGAGATGTGAGTAGTGTTGATGGCGCGCAGACACGTACTCACCCGGTAATTAGAATGTACTTCTTGGACCCTGAGGGTCCCTGATATCTCAGCATCTGGGTTAGCGGACTGCACCCGAAAATGGGTCACATCCTTATCGAGCCGCTACTGGTTCACTGTCCACATTAAATATTGATTCAGAACGTCGGTAATTGCACGAATTATGTGCGTGTGCCGCAGGCGAAAACTGCATAATTTATGCAATGTACGTAATCGGCGTTTATACTGCCTAGTGAGAAAAATTCCGAGACGTGCCATGCCGTGTAACATAACGATCGAAATTTACAGCACATGTCCCCATAAACGTCGGTGTTGGTGCCTCTAAGAGGAATCGTTTACGATTAAAAGGGAGTAACGTGGCACGAAAAAAGGGAAATAAATAAGGCCCAGGCCATTGTTAACCCCTACACATTTAATTCTATGTTTTCAGAGATTGAAGCGCATTGATAAACCCCGAAGCCGCGGGTGGTCCAGACGACGAGTCCTCGTGTGACTTTTCGGAGGAGCGTTGTTCAGGTCCTCTCATTAGACCTCCACCGCTGGACCAGAGGACGGACCATGGTGAGAGGCGACGGCCTGACTTATCGACGGGGATCATGCATTTTTATGTACGGCGTAATTTGTCAAATGTACGACCGGTGGAAGAAGTAACGGAGTTACATCAATCTGAAATATAACGATGAACTGATTAGCGAAATCTCGTTTAAAAAATAATAACAGTAACATAATTTTAATGGCGTTCTACCTGCGGTGTTTCCACCTTAAACTAATATTTCTTTAAAATCAATATACCAGGTGATTCAAGTCTTATTACCATGGGTTTTTTTAGGCATTTGGAGTTGCCCAAAAAATATGAAAATTTGGATTTATATAGGTCTGATAGTAATCAACGGAAAGGTAGTTTGACTTGTTCGATATAATTATATAGACGGTTATAAAATTTAAAAAACTCACTTCGGGCAAAATTCTCTATCGTTACTTTTGCCCTAAACTGTTTTATTTTATTCATAGTTTGACTTGTTCGATATAATTATATAGACGGTTATAAAATTAAAAAAACTCACTTCGGGAAAAATTCTCTATCGTTACTTTTGCCCTAAACTGTTTTATGAAATCAACAATTAACGAAAATAATTAGATTTCAAATTAAAGCATTTTTTACATTACTGACCAACTTTCCTCGGTATGATTTATGATTTTGTAAGTGAAGAGCCCTACAAAGCATTGACCGCGCCGGTGCGGTTGGAACGTTTTATGACTTTTTATGATTCCGCCAGTTGCCCTTGGGTTGAACAGGCCTTGCAGGACCGTAATAACTTCTTATAATTCAAAAACTAACTTATTTTAGATTGTATAAATCGGTGATTAATACTTGGTGAAACATCTTTAAATTAGTATAAATAAAGCACTTGGTTAAGTTTCACAAATTTTATTAGAAAAAACTCTACAATTGTTTCAGTCTTGCGACCATTATCAAGAGCAAAATAGACTGAATACAAATTCATTAAATGCGCTATTTATAATCTACTTCCTAGTCTAACATTATCAACACATTAAGGTAAATTTACGAAAAGGCGTACTTTCAATAATCCCATTGAACACTGGATTATTTTCAAAACAGATCTGGTCATTCACAATGTTCCCCTTGCTTTCTTAATTTCCAGAATTTGCAGGAGGTCCATTCTTCTAAGAAAGCAACGGGGAACTTCTCTCAAACTTCTTTTCTTCTCAAACGCTAGCGCTTGAGCCACCTAGAATTCAACAAGCATTACTTGCTCGAGATTTATAAAACTTAGAAAATACAGAAAATGTTCAATTACGGAACATAAGTATATAGGGTAGTGAATTTTTCGATCCTCATTATTGGTATCTTGGAAGCTATAACATATAGTACAAGGTCGCTTAAATTAGAGAAAAGTAGCACATTTTAATAGGCGATTAAGAATCTGAAAAAAAAATCCAATTATTTTGATAGGTACTTGATTTATCGCGAAAATTGAAAAACATTACATTAAAAAAAAAGTACATTCCCTGCCATTGACGATTTTTTGGTGAAACTGGGCAATTTTATATTTTTGAACCCTTTGAATCGAATGTTATTGACAGAAATATTCTAGGTTCTCTAGATTTCGAGTTACGATATTCATCTTTTTTATTTCTCATGGCAACCATATTGGATTTTGACACCTTTAGATAGACCAACAAAATACATTTTTTAAAAGGTAACCAACCTACCTCTGATTTCTAGAAAAACCTGTAGAAATTTAAAAATTAATGTAAATAATTTATGAAATCGCGATCCTTTAGAAAACAACGGAAAGAATAATTGTCGAATTAATTATCGCGCCAGAGCGCTATCGTAGGCTGCCTTGCTACCACCGCTGTACGACTAATTTATAACGTTACAAGTACTAAAGATATTTTTGGTGTAAAGACGTAATCTTAGAAGTTAGATAACAATTATACCATGCACCAAGATAACGAAAAGGTTATTTGGAATGAAATTAAAATTGTTGATTTTGGTAATTGATGTCGGAGGTAATTTGAGAAAAAAGACACCGGAAGCAAAGATACAATTAGAGTCTAATTGGCTGTAAACTGACAATTGTAGCCTGCTTATAAATACCTCATATTTGTTTCATGTTGTTATTTTCTGAATAAATGTTTGCAATTTGGTAATTTGACTTTTCATAACACGCATAGCACAATGTAAAAAGTCGTAATTAAAATGGTACCAAGAGTGAAGATTATACTACAAAATGAAATAAATGTTAAGTTCAATAGTGTACCAACTCATTTTTTTTAAATTTTGGATAGTGTAAAACAATACTTCTTAATAACATAGTTACTAAATCAGTAATAAATTTATTAATACGTATTACAAATGTAAAGTAAAAGATGTTGCTGCTATTTTATGAATGTCCAAATTTAATTATAATAATTATTTTACATCAAAATGTTGTTCATCAATTCACTACCATGTTTCGCCACACTGTGGCTTCTTCAGGCGAAAAATCTTGATTAAATTGAAATATACAGTTATTTATGATGTTTTTAATATACTCAGTGTGGCGAAACATTGTAGTGATATGTAAAATAGTGAAATATTTGAAAGTTAAAAGGAAAATATTATTATAATTATATATGCCAATTATTGTCTCATTGTCTGTAAATACCTCAGAACAAATATGATAAAGTGAAATAAAGAATACGATGTCTTTTAAATGTAATTGTCTGAAAACTGAATATTTCGACTTATTACACTATAGAACTGGGGTATATATTCATTAATAAATATAAGAATACACAACGGGAGAAGCAACATTGACCTCTCCTTTGCCAATTACGGGACCGAGAAGAAGTTAATATGCTCCATAGTGCTACACAACCCTATAAGAAAACATCAACGACTACTCATCATTAGCACATAGCACAACTGACAAACGAGATGAATCAAAATAACGAAACATCTATGTAATTATATATTTTATACTATATTATTTAGAATTTTTCTGTAACGTGCGAATAAAGAGAGATTATCAATATAGGAATAAATTTAATGGTTTTTCGAATATTTGTAAAACAATGAATTTCAGGTAGTGCCGTAAACTTGATATTTATATGTTTGGTTTGATTGAGGTTTAGCATCGAGTTCAATAATTATTGACCTATATCTTCAAAATCATAGAAATTATTTAGTAATCACCTGATAGACATAAGTGTAGGTAGATGTAAATAATTATATGCAGATATGTTTGTAACGTCATATTTTGAGCGTACAGCGGATATCGGGTGGTTGCCTACGATAGTACCCTGTCGCGGTAATTAATTCAATCTTCCCCCACCTCCCTTAATACTGTCAGTTTTCGTGTTAATGAGCATTAAATGGTATTAATATTTGTCTGCAACCAAATGAGTGAAATACTGGAATTGTTACCGCCATCGAAGCGTGATTTGTGGTTTGAGTCAAGGACTCGATTAAAAACGACCTAGATTACAACATATATCGGCTGCCCTAGACCTTAAATATGGCTAGGTATGGGTATTTAATTTGATTTTAACTTACTGACTACTTATCATTATCTTACCTCCCAACTCACAACTCACTATGCCCAACTAGTCAAGGCCGAAGGCTTGCACTCTTATTATCAACTCTCAATTATCTTTTGCGCTTATTATTTTCTTATTATGTACTACAAAAGTTGGCTACGTATTACATGGTTTCATGTACTTTTTTTTTCAATTTATAGGTCTATAGTTTTACAGGGCTCTAGGTTTTCAAAGCGGCACCTTTCAACTTGTTGGAAGATTAAAATCGGAATATTAAGAAGCTATGATATAAAATACCTCTCTATAAATACCTGAATGAAAAAATCTAATTACACTGCACAATGTATCATATTTTGTAATACCAAAAATATTTAAAATTCTTATTCCCAAATTTACAAATTTGCACATACAACGTTGTAACTTTAAGCCGACGATGTGCCAAGTCCTTTTTGCAACATTATACGGGCACAAGTCGGTCGGTCTAGTCGATATACCGCCATTTCCGGTTTGAAGCGTGCGCATGCGACCACACTAGTCCAGCGTCGAGTGTCTTTGCGGAAAATTGCGTCGCGGCCTTAGAGTAAGGTGACCAGACGTCCCGAATTTGGCGGGACAGTCCCGATTTTTAGAAATTTGTCTTTTGACTTTTGAAAGATAGGGTTTATTTTTTCGGGGTGATCTTTTATTCGCTATTTTAAAGTTATCAGTTTATATATTTCACCAATATCTGTAATTGGTAGCAGGGCTGCAGCGGCCAAAATAAAAAACAGTACTTTAAAAACATGCCTCGTATTTATTATATTTGTAAATATGACATTACAATTCATGTTATTAAAAAAAATGTACTATAATATTATACAGGGTGTCTGCTAAAAAACGCCGCTAGCGAAAACTCCTTTGTTTATTGGCCGCTTTCAATAAAACGAAAACAAAACTAAATGGCTCGACATGTCTACAAAGGGGCCCTAATACGAATCGCATTTTTCTGTGTTTATTTTTGTTTAAATAAATTTACGTTGTTGCGGGTTATTTTTTGTAATTTAAATTAACTATTCCCGAGTTCACCCTATCGCCTTGTGGCGATAATTAAATTACGTGGAACCATACGCCCAAGTAGTCAAGGCCGAAGGAGTGCACACGTCTTCACTCAGCTGGCCAGGGGCCAAGCTTGTAATCACAGGGGTGAACGAAAAAGAACAACAAAGGTGGAGCATTGGAGAGCAAATAGAGAAATAGGGGGTTGCATGTAATAGGGTTATATGGATGAATATTGAAGATGTAATGCCTAGTAAAGGAGATATAAAGCATTTTGTGGTAAAAACATAGCAAGTTGTTTCTATGTTTTTTGAGATATAAAGCATTATAAGGTCTACGTACTGATAACGTGATATTTTAATATTCCCTTTCGAAAAGTCAATCTACTCCACTTTTATAAACCTGTCATTTTGCTCTCAACCGTTACATATACCATATATGTACCATATACAATATATGACATAATTTTTGTGGTATATAGAACGTGTATATACAAAAGAAAAATATTCTTTAAAACAAGTCCTGCTTGTTTTAAAAACAATCAGGATAGATTTTTTTTAATGATTAATAGAAACAATTGCATTTGTTGCAAACTTTCTGGAACACGTTGTATATACGACAAAAATTATGTCATATATTGTATATGGTACATATATGGTTTTAAAAACAAGCAGGACTTTGTGTACAGAATCTTTTTTTTAATAATTAATACAAACAATTGCATTTGTTGCAAACTTTCTGGACACGTTGTATATACCGGGACATTTTTTTAACTCTGATCATATAATCCATACTTCGTTTCTATGTTTAATTTAAAAAATATATATGATCAAAATAAAATTAACTGTCAAGTTGCTTGGATTATTATTGTGATACAATAATTTAAAAAACTGTATTCAACTGAAGATAAGATACAATAATGCATGTATGCCAAGCCGAACAGAGCATCAGAAATGTGCGTAACGTTTTTTCAGTTACTTATCCCGACAGACCAATTCCATCAATTGGAACAATTACTATTAATTTATTAATTTATAAACATTATGTCTTAACAGAAGTAGCTAAGTTAAACACCTTCACTCTTATACTTTGCAGAAGAAATACCGATGTCTTCATTAAGAGTGACCAGTAACTATTTTGAAGTTATGCTCTTCAATCAGATAGGTTTAAAAATAATCTATATATAAACCTTATAAAGTTACAAATCGCCAGCAACCAGTTATTGAAAAAAAAAATTAAAAGAACTGATTTTTGCGAAAGAATGTTTAATTTAATAAATGATGAAATATTAGAAATAATAGTATTTATAGACGAAGCATCATTTATAGTTAATGGGTTAATGTATGGGAACGACTTATCAATGATTCATTAATTGGCCCATTTTTAATGGAAGTAAATTATAAATTCAAATTCTTTCTTAGGACTACTTCATGCACCATGGTACCACATATCCAACCCTTGAATGTCAATTATGTTTAGTTTCAAATGAATGGAGCTCCGCCACATTCCACTGCAATGATAGGACGTTATCTACATGAAATGTATGCGGAGCATATAATATGGTTTCTAGAGCCGAATTTAGTCACCAAAAGTAATATAATATGTTCTATTAGAAATGAATGGTCTTAACTATTTCTATGGTAATAAATAAGAAAATTAAACAATTTTGTATTAGTATAACATACAGTGTACCCCAGAATTGACTTCACAATAGATATAATTAACTGATTTATTAGTACATATTTTTTAATCTTTACTGAAAGTCTACCCTCTTCACACTGTATGCAATAACATGTAATAAATAATTTTCTACACAAGAAATGTTATATTTAACTATCTAATTCTAATTCAAAGATGTCTAATTCAGCAGTAGGCATGATTTCTTCTAAAAGTAGTCTCCAAATCAATTTTTTTTACATGTTCTTCATCTTCATCTGTTTGTTTAAATTCGGCTTGGTTTGGATTCGGTTCTAGAGTATCGAGTAATCTGATAACTTCAGAAGGAAGGGGCAATTTCTTTTAACGACGTACACGATCTTCTACGTGTATGGAAGATATCAAAGGATCTGATGTGCCCATTGCTAGGCAAAAAATATCTTGCAAATTGTTTTTTTCTACTTGTTTTTCTGGCATGGAATTGCCTATTAGATTAATAAATTTTGTTTCTTCCTTCCGACCCTTCCTCTCCAAAGTAACCCACGGGCAATACGGGATTTTCAATAATTTGTCTGCCATGAATTAAAATTTTGTGGACAGTTGGTGGTATAGCGTACCAAGAATATTTGTACATAAATAATCTTGCCGTTTCGTGGCAATAAGTCTCAAATTTTATAAAGCCAATTTGTAAACTACAAGATAAACAAATTAAAATTATTTTAAACCTTTGTCCCTAACCTAACCTTTGTTAAACTTAATTCTTAACCTTTGAATTAATTCTTCACTGACATCTGTAATTTTGGAAAACAATTTTGAGTTGCTAAACGCTCGACGGCTGGTATTTCCGTCGTTGGTACTGCCAAACCAGTTGGATTTGGGTTTATCGACAACTAGATGCAGCTTTTCCAAAAATCGTTGTTGAACAAGTTTCTTTCTCTCTTTTAAAATTTCCTTATTTTGATCCCCTCGAACTTCCCCTTCAAATCATATCTATACGATTTATGAACTATGCACTTAAAGAACCTAATCCATGCATGTAAAGGGCTTGCTAGAAACTGCAAAGTATTTGCTTTTGGCTCAAATATTTTTGTCGTTTCAAAATGATCTATTTCCGGCATCAGTCTTGGAGTAGCACCACATATGGGACAAGCTCGACTTGACTTTGTTCCGGTCAATGTATTTAATATTTTTCCGTCAATTAAACTCATATATAATTTATATTTTACTTTTATGACTTCTATCTAACATATTAATATTAATAACTTCAAGCATCTCAATTTCGTTATCAATATTTTGCTTCTCCTTTAAAATGTACTCCAATGTTTATTTTACGTACTCTAGTTTGATTGGTCTACAAAAACGTACTGATTGTGAAGTGCGATTGTTCCATAAAATTGTTTCATTCAAGGTTTGCAAGCGAAGAGGAATATATGTTGTTGCTAACAAAGAGTTGTCAGAATGAGTACCAGGACTTTCAAATTTTTGTTTATAATTTGATTGATCACTACTTCCATCGAAGCCATAACTAAAAATTATTTCTGCGTCTATTTCTGTAACCTTAAGAATTTCCATATGACTCAAAATAACCTCTCTTTGCAATTCAACCATACATCTACTTGTGTGCTCCAAAACAGAATCAAGTGGAACTTCTGCCTTAATATCGATAACATTTATGCCAGATGGTCTACATTTTGATTTACAAAGCCACACTTGTTTGTAATCAGGATAAATGTCGCATCCCTTTAAAAGAGCACCCTGTCTGATGTTCAAATATTGCTGTTTACTTAAATTACTTTTTATAACAAGCTCTAAAGCTTCTTCGGCGGTATATTTTGACATCTCTTTTTTGGGAGTAAACATAATTTTCCGAATTTTGGATGGTCGAGATGGACTTGTGTTTACTTCCTTCGAAACGGCCGCTAAATCATGTATGCCTTGATGTCGTGCTGCCGAGGATGCAGCTTGTACCAATAAAGCGCATTCATGATGTTTTTCCTTGGATAATTGTGAAGCTACTCTCCTTTGTAATCGGCTTGTTTTTACAGAAAATAGAAGAGTGGGTCGACCAAAAGATGTCGAAAGCGTGGGTTTCTCTACTTCAACAATAAAGTTTTCATCCAGCCAAGCAAAATTTGTCCTCTTAAAATATGTTACTCGTCGACAAGCTCGATTGTACCTTTCTTCAAAATTTCGGGACACACGGCGATTTTTTGCAAAAAGTTCTCCTTCATTTGAGGGCATTAAGGGTTCTTCAATAAGTGTTTTAATATAATCTACAATTTTTCGGAACTTCTCCTATTTATTAGTGCCTTTCAGCCAAATTTCGAATAGGTTTATCTTTTTGAACACATGCATTGCTAGAAAAACAAACAATTTGTCATGCTTATAGAGAAAATAGCAACGTAATTTTATATTTTTAACTTCTTAAAATAAGGCTTAAAACGTGTATGCAAAAATAAATCTCGTCAAACCCCGCCATTTTTTTATATGTCACGTGAAACTTTAAAAATGATATATTATGAAACCACAAAGATCGATATCGATTAAAATTAATTTGAACCATTAAAAATCAACGAACGGAGTTAGGATTTTACATATTAAATAAACATACCTGGGAGAATAATATAAAAATAACTGCACAAAGTTTTATTGAAACAGACGGTGACACCACTCACTCTGCTAAACGTGTCGTCGGTAGACAAATGTGTGACTAATGACATCAAATTAAAATGCCAACTTGCAGTTATTTTCATCGGTAACTGGATCAGTTAAAGGGACTGTGCACGTAATTACATTGTAGTTTGGTATGTTTAGCATCTGTTATTATGTCCAAAAATATGCTTTCTTACAATCGAAAAAATGACTTTAGGCCAAGTAATCGGGTTCTAGAAACCATAGTGCATTGGTTAGGAAGTTTTGGGCCTACAGCTTGGCCACCTCGATCGTCAGATTTGTCCCGAAATGACTTCTACCTTTTGGGGTGCCTAAAACATAAAATTTACAATAAAGTTATGATAGATGATATTGAAAAACTCAAAGGTTAAGGCATGCTTGCAATGAGCTTGATCAAAATGTCATCAGAAATGATTGTCTAGCACATGAAGGTACCCATTTCAATTATTTATTAATACTTATTTACGATATTACTACCGTAATGTATCATTACGATACGATATGGCAAAATTATCAAACGAGGCCGGAGACCAAGTTTGATAAGCCATTGAGTATCGTATCTGAATAAGAAGGCTTCCGAAAAAAAAAATCGATATTAAATGAGTATTAAAAAAAATACTGTATTTTGTAATTTTTAATGTAAAAATCGAAATAATAAGAATAAACCAAATGGTCGGGGCAACAAATCTTCAAACAAGGACAATAACCGTGCAGACTGCATGGCTGTGCAGGGTCCCGATCTCCTAGCCCAGTAACTCCACCTAATCCGTTAAGTCACCGTCGACGAACCCATGCAATAAACAAAATCCAGGAACGGATTTAAGCGGCCCATAAACGTAATCCGAATTAGCATACATATGCGATCCCGGCTTGTAGCGATTTCGTAACCGCTCATAAGTCAGCTGGGAGTGCGCCCATTGTTGAAGCATTTCGAAACCAACTCCATATCATTAGCTCGTTGCAGGGTGCATAGCTGGTCCCTCAGCGGGATTCCATGACCCACCAACCACCACGCCAAAGACAACCAACTTTCCAATCAGCACCCTTTGACCTGCGCGACGACGTGTAAAAGTTTAATTAGCTTTTTTTTAACGTCCAATTTTCATAAATCAAAGATCAAACCGCCGCCTAATATTTACATTAATGAAGGTTGCAAATATTTGGTGCCGCCTGTGCTTGCGCTTGGAGGAAGCATGACGACTATTTATACTGCAAATAAACGTTTCCCGTCTATAATTACCAACTCGGCAATTTTTTTCATCCTATAATTTGACCGCCTGTTGATTAGTTAATAGCCTCAGTCTCCCATTAGAAACCAAATAATCTAATTATAATTATTATTTTCACTGCGGATTTTGTATTGTCCGCTAATGCCGCCCTGATTATAGTCACTACTGATAATTAATTGAGATATTGGCGGCGTTAATGGACCATTGATCGTTTGTAAGGTGTGCAAGTTTAATTCGAATAGGGGGACAATCGTAACGCCCGAAAGATCGCTGTAATTATCAGTTTTCGTGGGCGAAAAATACCATAAATGAATGCCATTAAAGTTATGTATCATGGGATTGATTCTCGATACACAGTTTACCTTATTTACTGACGTGAAATTTGATACTTTATTTGTTATTGTGCAGCTTTTTATGTTCGAGTGTTATATAAAGTGCGATGTTATAAAAATAACTATAAATAAATGCATGAAAAAGGGACCAGTTTCGTAAAATTTTAATGCATTCATTACTTCTGCAAACGAACCTCTAGCGGTAGCTTTTAATTTTCTGAACAATATCCATAAAATGTATCTCTTAGATTAGAAAATATCTCATCTAAATCTAAAATTAATTAAGCGTCAATAAAGTGCCCGTTAGTATTCCCCTAAAAGTCTGTTCCGCATGGGCAATACCGAACTGTATATATTGAACAACAAAACCCTCATCCCCTAGCAGGCAAGGGTTGATGACAAACACTTCACCAGATGATGCGGTCTACCAAATTATCCGAGGCAGTATGATAACATTAGCCACAGAGCCTCTCAATTTACAATTTCACAGCGGAATAAAATTGGCTCCAGTTTTTCTATGACTGATGTTTTTTCCCCTCAGTTACGTTCTTTTCAAGTTTCTTAGAATCCAATTAGCGCCCAAGACAGGCAATTAAAGCGTCACTTAGGGTTTCCAATGGTAATTATAATTTCCGCCTTTTGTTGCGCGAGACTCCAATTTACCGAAACCATTAATTACTTGGGGGCTCACGTGATTTTTTTCTGCATCCTGACCCTAAGATTAAATGTCAATTGGCCGCCGCTTATAACAAATGGTGCGACCGGCGGAATACGTGACCGATAATTCACGATTAAATTATTTATTATTAATAATGAGCTCAAATGCTTAATTACCTGTGGTTTTATAAATGCCACACGCCAGAGGAAAAATATAACGGCGAGATTTATATGGGAATGCGCCAAAGTGTACTTACATGTACAACACATACACAGACGTAGAAATGATTAAAGATAATAAACGCCGCGGTTTGCTCCGCGCTCGTTAATTCGCTCCCCTTGACCGGAAAAGCTAATGAAATGTCGGCGCTTTTCATGGCGAAAAACGCCAGTTCCAGTTTAAATATCAGGGTGAATAGTGAATTACCAACAAATTGTATTGCTTTAAATTTTATACCACGTAAATGTTATAGGTGCAAGGTACAAGCAGGTAACGTGATAGCACATGCGGCAGTCTCTGCAAAAATAGACTTAAACCGCACATGATAATAATTTGCACTTCCTGCCTGTTGAGGAATTTACATTAATATCGCGATAACGATGCGGTAAAAGTCGCACGTACGTGAGCCGATAATTCTAGAGTTCATCTCTTTGATAATGCCGGTTATCCACTCTTCATTGATGATGGGCATCACAGATAATTTAACGGTTTTATTTGTACGAATGTTAATGCTGATTATTTTCCATAATTCTGATAAATTAAATTATATAATGAATAATATCTGTACCTTCGAAGTAAAAGTCCATTTTTCTACATTGCGCATAGGGGTATTGACCCAAAACAGCGGACAAAATTATCTTTAAATTTCATTTGTCATATAAGTACTAAACAGCAATATGTATCTAAATTTGAATTTTTGGTAATGTATTTTCGAAAATAGCAAAGAGTGAGTCGTGTATAACCGACTGTAGCTAATTTTTCAGGAAAATTTGTAAAAACAAATAAGACAAATCTCAGTGAAACAGTATATTTATCTTAAATATCTTTCCACTATTCAGAGGATGAGTCCCCCCCTTCTTCATTAATGGAATCATTTAAAATTTCTCGAATTTTCGTCATCTTCGTTCGAGGCCTCTATTTCACTTGGCACCAACATTTCCATGGCTGCTGAGCTAAATAGCTTCGATCTCTTTAGTGGTTTTGATCTTACGCTTAGTGAAAGAGTATATTTATCTTAAATATCTTTCCACTATTCAGAGGATGAGTCCCACCCTTCTTTATTAATGGAATCATTTCTTTCTTCCGAAAAGTTTCTCGAATTTTCGTCATCTTCGTCCGAGACTTCTATTTCACTTGGCAACAGCATTTCCATGGCTGCTGCGCTAAATAGCTTCGATATCTTTGGTGCTTTTGATCTTATGCTTAGTGAAGCAGTATATTTATCTTAAATATCTTTCCACTATTCAGAGGACGGGTCCCACCCTTCTTCATTAATGGAATCATTTGTGTCTTCCGAAAAATTTCTAAAATTTTCGTCATCTTCGTTCGAGGCCTCAATTTCATTTGGCAACAACATTTCCATGGCTGCTAAATAGTTTCGATCTCTTTGGTGGTTTTGATCTTATGCTACTCATAAAGGGATCTGACATTAGAAGTAACCTATTTAAGACTTCTTGATTACACTGTTCTCGAGAAAACTTTCGAGAGAAGTTTTGGCGAAATTGCCGGAAATGTTTATTTCTCGCCTCAACTGCTTCTTCCGATAAGGTTCCAATGGGTAATACTGCATGTTGAACCACAAGAGGTCCGTAAATAAGTACCTTGTGTACTGTAGGCAACATAGGATGTTAGGAGTATAACTCAGCTTATAGTAATGATGTATCATGGCAAAATATTGAGGAGTTTATCAATATTTATCTTATGCCCACTGGAAATTACTTCTAAGATACTAGCAAATCTTTCAATCAACCTGCAATCAATCCCAGTTATATCTGAAGATATTTGTGGTTTCTCAAAAAATCTTTGGCTAGTATTCCCGTCATTGGAATTACCGCAGCCTGATTTGGGAACATCAACCATGAGACCAAGCTGAGTTCTAAATTTTTCTTGAATCTCTTTTTTTCTTTGAATCAGAATTTTTTAACGGCCTGTGCTCTTATTTGCCATTTCTGTACAGTTATCTTATAGGAAAGATGGAGCAAAGTTTCCAAAAATCAAATCTTTGCGTGTAACACAGACAAACTAAATTTAAGATTGTCTAAATCCACTTCTTCAGACACGCATATTATTTAATTTTGAGTGAAAATTGATGAAAAACATAAGAGAGGTACCTTCAGAAATGCCTACTTTAGACACAAGAAGGGATGCTTCTAGGAGAAAAGAGGACGATATAAATTTCCAGGATGTAGCGGTGTCCCAAAAATTTTCTGTATCAAGGCCCACTTGCGTTCAGCGCCGACCCAAAATTGTTTTATTAATTTTCATAACCAATAAATTTCTTTTATTCCCCACTGTAACCTCGAAGTTACACACGCCTAACATCTGGTGGGGTGTATTAATTTTGCTGCTTAATGTTTTATATTGCTTATTATATCGTCGGCTTAGTGTTACAAGGTTGCATGTAACATTTTTTCAATTTATATGCCTATAGTGTTAGCAGGCTCTAAGTTTTCAATATGGGACCTTTCAAATTGTTGGAAGATTCAAATTGGATCATTAGGAACCTGTGATAAAAACATATCTATTGACAGGGCAAAATTTATCATTTTCTGATATAGCAAACATATTTAAAATCTTTATTCCCAAATTTACAAATTTGCACCTACAACCTTGTAACATTAAGCCGACAATATATTAAATTTTGATGAAATAACAAACTAAATTTTTGTTTGCATGTATTTTTAAATCGGGCCCGTATTGTATTGTATTGTATTGTGGTATTGTGATCGGGTTATAAGACGGGTGCAAATTGTACATTTGGGAATTAACTTCTGACGCAGTGGACCCACTAGGTCGAAACCGGTTTCCAATTGTCCGCGGATTTAATATCCAAATGTACAATATTTACAATTCTATAATTAAATTCCCACATACCTATGTATTATACAAATTCTCTTAATTTGTAATTTTGGCTTGTGATTTTGTGATAGTAATTTACGTTATGTTTGATTTCTAAAACCATTATTGTAACAAGTTAATTGGGTTTGTTTTATGGGTAATGCGACTATCAGTAATTGAGCCGTTGATTTTGAAAGTGGGGCAAGTCCATTCTTTATTTTAAATTGAGAAAAATCCAGAAACACACAAGGGACAACATTCCTTGTGTATTTATGTACTTATCGGACTTTTAAAAAATAATGGACTTTGCCCCACTTTCAAAAGCAACGGCTCAATTGTTGTTAGTAAAACCACAGATATGTGAATTTAGTGTGATTTATTCATTTTAAAAGATTATGCAAGCGACAGGTAATAAAATATTATAAAATACTATATACTATATTATAAAATATAGTATATTTAAAATTTTCCAAATATTTTATTCAATAATTATTGAATCTTCATTTAGGTTTTCTGACCTTGAATGTTTGATTTTTCTTTGTAAAATGGGTCATAGTTGATTAAAAATTTTGGTATTACAAAATGATATTAGCGACACAATCAATACATGTTATACATTACAAATTCATTAACATGTTTCTGTCTACCAATGAATTTCAACGTCACTTTGTAGATGGTAACAAATGACATAAATAAATTCATACAAATTATCTTCAGATTGTGCAGAGAAGTTCCTTAAATGTATGTCCTCATCGCATGATATTATTAGCATTTGTGTCTACCAATAAGTCCAGCTTTGTGATCCGTAAAAACTGGTTCGATACTAGTTCGATTCACAACGCAGTATTCGACAATAGGAACCTACATTTCTGCCTTTATTTTGCTCCATTCACAAGCGGCACGGCGCTGTAATGTTACTAAAAAGGTTTTATTAATAGTATGAACATTGACTTTAGAATTGGTTAATCGAATATGTCATGACCGAACATACCTTATGAAATCTTATACCTTAAATATGAAAACACACGATAATCAAATGTTTTGCGATGAGGGAAAGGAATGAATTTTGCAATATTCTACTGTCTTTATGAAAATATTGTCAGATCCACTACGCGGTATTCGGCGATAGGAACCTATATTTCTAGCTTTATTAAATTTTTCTCCATTCACAAGCGGCACAGCGCTGTAATGTCACTAGAAATGTTTTATTGTTACTATGGATTTTCACTTTAGAATTGGTTACTTTAATTTGATTCATTTGCACTTATTCACTTCTAGTAAGACTTTCTGCAGCTATAATCAATAGAAATCAACAATATTTTAGGATTTCAAAGAGTACGGATCAAAACGATTATATGATTTAAAAATATTCTTATGAGTGTAATAAATTAGCAATGTTTCATTTGACATATTTCATGGTGTTTAGCTATTGTTAATAAATCATGGCAATCTGTGAGAATTAAATTGAACTCGAACATATTTTTGGGTGATTTTTGTTTGGTTTCCAACCAAACTTGGGATTTGGGATTTTGAGGTGAACAACTTTTCTTAATACATTTTTTTTTAAGAAATCCCTAATATGTTTTCTTTTGCATTAGTTTTTGATCACAGGAGCTAGTTATTACTAAGCGTAAAATGTAGTTTACCCATTCAACACAGCTTCACTACCTGCACATAATGATCATTATAAAAAAAATATTGTGGGACAATGCAGAAAATTTCTAAAAGCAAGTCGTTAAACCATAAAGTACTTAGTATCGAATTTCTACTTACACCTACACAATTCGCGAGTCCAAATATTTGATTTTAACGCTTTCCTTGGGCAGCCGCCTCGTTCTTCGATTATTACAACAGTTATAAATCATATCCGTTGTTTATAGAAAGCAGTGTATCGAATTACTCTTTGTTTGTCCGCTTAAAACCTGCAACTTGCATAATCCCTATTTGTGCTGCTCTGTGGAATTACCCTCGCCAAGAAGGATTTACTACACTTTTTTCTTTCACTTCATTCATGTCGGGTTCTTCATTATACATGCACAATTTAACAAGGGATCATCTATTTTGTTTCCCCCTTGTCCTCCTGCCAATTTAATTTAGTTTTGCACAATCTACTTAATTAAATTTCGTCCAACGTGCTATGTCTATCTGCTGCTTCGGGTTGAATATCGGCATTTATATGATAATGTCCTTCACTTTCATCGTAATGAATATTATTTTTAATACAAATTTTGTGTAAAATTGCACAGGAATTAATGACCTAAATGAGCATGGGAGTAGTGCAGTGATCTATATTTTAGAATACATCTAAAACGCTGTTTTAAAACTCCAAAACATTTGAGGGCTTATGATTCGCGTTTGGGATTGGTGTCATCATCCAGCTTTGCGTCAGATATCCAGAATCGTCAATCAGCCAAAAATGTCTCCTTGCATTTTCATATCTATTTTTTAAATAAATGTTGCCTAATTTTTGCTATTTATTGTAGACATTTTCCAAATTGCAGAATGATGGATAGCATGCATTAATGTTTTGGAATAGCATATTGCTATCGCATACTGCTTGCATATTTATGCTGTAGAACCCTTTCGATTGTAATATGCTACTGTTGGATTATTTTCGGTATACTCGGTGCATTAATAGCAACATGTGTCCCGTCTATGTAAGAAATTTATTAAGAGACTTCAGTAATCCGTTCGAACTTCCACAAAATCATTTAAAAAAAATATTTTGCCCGGCTTTTTAACACTTCAATTAATTAAAGAACTGAAAGTTTACAGAAGAAATAATTAGACAAATTAAGTCAAGTCACCTTTTTATTTGCAAGTAACTACTTTACTTCTCTTTTGATATGGATCACACCAAACGGGAATTGGCCAAAATTTGAACATATACATGAGTCAACCTGTTTTCAGTCGCTCTTCTTGCATTATAAATATTTTAGCCAACAATCTGTTGCCTATTCATGTTAAATGTTCTACAACGGCAGAAGATGTTCAGGAGTGAAGAATGGTTTTCTTGAACATATACATTTTCCCAAATAGAAGGGGCATATTTTGTCTTCTTTCTCTTTGATTATTATTTAAAAGCAAGTGAATTGTCATACCCTCCATTTTTACGTTTATAAAAATAGTATTGGCAAATAAATAGGTTAAAAAGCTACGTTCTGCGAAATTAAATTTTATAGAATAGGATGTTTTAACAATCTTGTTAATTAATAACAATCTTGCTAAATAAAAAAATTGTATGTTAATTTGTAATTAGATGAACAGGAACTTTCAACAATATTGTTATAAATTAACAATTTTGCTAAATTACAAGATTATTCCTTGTTATTTTTCTTACCGAATCGGTTTGATTATCTTTAATTCTTTTTTTTTACTAATTAATAAATTGGGAACTTTCTACCCCATTTATGACGACTTTGTTCTCATTATAGCGGACCAAATTCATTTAGAAATACCTATGAGAGAGAAAATTATTGAAGAAGAAAATAGTACAATAGTAGAAAATAATTAAGAAACTTTAAAATCATAGTTAGTGGAGTCTTCTATAGAAATTTTAAATGAGATTTTGAAATTTTGGTAAAAGCAAAGAGACACAGTGGAACTTGTTCGTTGTGGCACAATCAAGAAAACTCTAAGTTTTTGGAAAAAAATATTACCTACAACCCCTCTTTTTGACAAAAAATGTGTAGATTTATCCTTTTTGGCAAATGGTACCATTTTATTGTCAGTGTTCAAAGAATCTCCAGTTAAAATTAATTTTGCGGGGCTATGTTCACCCCCCTCCCCTCCTGATTGGGTGTTAATAAAAAAACTTCCCACTCCTTTGCAGGTGATAGTAGAGTTCAAAACAAAAAACCAAATTCTAATATACCTAGCTCAACACTCAATGATTTACTTTTTTTTTAATTTCAATTACGCCTTTCAATTTGAATGAATCTAACAAAATCGAAATACCGTAACACGAAAATTGTCCGGTAAAGTCATTATGACTCTTTACAGGCACTTGGCCTATAAAGCATCACTTACCGAGTCAGTCTAGATGAACGTATACGGCTTTTACATGACAAGAGGACATAAAATTGCTAACTGTCACTATCAACCGAACAACTTTTGTTTTACGCTATTTTTAATCTGTTAGATTATTTCAAATTGGAAGGTGTACCAAATGGGACCATTTTATTATCAGTGTTCAAAGAATCTCCAGTTACAATTAATTTTGCGGGGTTATGTTCACCTCCCCTCCTGATAGGGTTGTAATAAAAAACTTTCCACTCATTTATAGGTGATAGTAGAGTTCAAAACAAAAAACCAAATTCCAATAAACCTAGCTCAACACTCAATGGTTTACGAAAATTATATATTTTTTAAATTTCAATACACCTTTCAATTTGAATGAATCTAACAAAATCAAAATACCGTAACACGAAAATTGTCCGGTAAAATCATTATGACTCTTTATAGGCAGTTGACCTATAAAGCATCACTTACCGAGTCAGTCTAGATGACAGTAAACGGCTTTTACATGACAAGAGGACATAAAATTGCTAACTGTCACTATCAACAGAACAACTTTTGTTTTACGGTATATTTAATCTGTTAGATTAATTCAAATTGGTGTAATTAAAATTTTATTTTCAAAAACCATTGAGTGTTGGGAGTTTATTAGAATTTGTTTCTTGTTTTTATCTCTAACATCCGCTATCAAAGCGTGTACTTTTTTTTATTAACATCCTGTATATATTTTTTTTTTCGAAAAAAATCAATTGCAACTATTTAGGATAAATCTCAATTGAATTGGACATAATTTTGGGTGTAGGTAGCTCATATTGCTTAAAAATAACTGTATAAATGTCAGCTAGAAATATCTAATACTTTGGTTAAAATTGCAGTTTTAGTCAAATTCACAGACATTTTTAAACTGCGATATCTATTGTCGAAATAATCGTATAGATATTTCCTTTGCACAAATTGAAATAAATTTTCAATTCTTTTAAAATAAAATTTTTGGAAGTTACTAGTTACATTTCTATTCCAAAATTATAGGTTCGACTCTTATTGATTTCGATATTATTGTTTCATCTCTCGTCTACGTCGACAAAATTGTTAATTTTTCAGAGTGAGAAAATATCCATTAAAAAACATTCGTCCTTTTGCGTTAGGAGTAATTATATAGAACTATTATCATTTTACATATCAATTATTTTTATTTTTTAAGTTTATGGTAAACATTTCGTTCAAAAATCAAGAAATTTCTCGATAAAAAGTATCAATTAATTTAAAATTTTGGAAAAGTATCTGTATGAAATAATTTATAATCCAAAGTTTTAGGTTTGCCTGTCGCCCATGTCACCAAACATGTTGAATTTCTTTCAGAATCAGTTTTTTTTTTTTCAAAATATGAAAGTTTCTTTCAACTATAAAGAAATTTGGCTGTATGAATATTTTACCCGAAACATTTACTTTAAATCTTTGTAGATGGCGCCAATCGGCGCCATCAAAACAAAGTTTTAACCTTTCTAGTTTCTACAGCGGCCGGAACCACCTTTTCGGTGGCAAATAATATCAAATCGTCACTAAAATCATCTTTTACCATTCAGATGGTAAATAAAACTTTTGTTTTCATTGTTCGTCATTTTGTAATAAAATACGTGGTTTCAACGTGAAAAACGAACATTACTAATTTTCATAGTTCTTCATAGTTTTTGTCGTAGAATCGGAATCTGCAATAAAAAAATAGGGGTTCCTATTTAAGACTTAAAAGTTACTCATCGTCTACTTCTACTCAAAAATTGTGGTGGGGTGGTCTAATTTTAGCACGAGTGAGTGCTTCCCCACCCCCTCTCAATTATATTAACTTTTATCTGGAACATTTTTTCACACGATTCTTATTTTTTGAAAATTTTTAATGTCTTCAATTAAATGGACCACCCGGTATAATATTTGAAATATTTGTACATTTGGATATTATTTCATTTTCGGTCTCATCAGTCCATGCGTCCTTTAGAAATCGATTTAAAAAATGGGACTCTCATAAGCTTATGTCACGCTTCATTATATTATGATCGGGTTATTACATCTGCAAATTGTACATTTGGAAATTAACTCTGGACGCACTGGACTGATGAGACCCACTAGGTCGAAACCGGTTTATAGTTGTCCGCGGAGATAATATCCAAACGTGTACATATTTAAAATTGTATAATTAAATTATAGGAGTATTTGGCATATAGCTGCAAAGCCATTAAAGAAGTATTTCAAGTTTACGTGGTTCTGCAACAAATCTCCCTATATGGTTATGCAGTAAAACGCACGACAGACTCTTTAATAATTTATTTAACCAGAGGTGGCGCTCGTACGCTTCTCTCGCGCTTTATTATAAAAATAATCTAATTGCTTGAAACTGGTACATAGTAATTTTATATTATGTACTTGTTATCTGTTAAACTGCAAGAAATAATATTGAGAAATAAAAACGATTTCTAACATCTTCTTGGGTCGATAGCCCAATAAAGATTGTTTATATTGTTTATATATATATATATATATATATATATATATATATATATATATATATATATATATATGTAACTATGTGTATGTGCATGTATAAACTATTAAGTACTTTGTAACGAATTTCTACTTACACCTACGCAATTCGCGAGTCCAAATATTTTATTTGAACGCTTTCCTTGGGAAGCCGCCGTGTTCTTCGGTCATTACAATAGTTATAAATCATATCCGTTGTTTATAGAAAGCAATGTGTCGAATTACTCTTTGTTTGTCCGCTTAAAAACCGGAACTTGCACAATCGCGGAAACTTGAAACTGTCACTAATACAACTCTTACAAGTTTAATATGAAAATGTATAGTGTGTAGTGAATCCTCATTTCTTAAAGTACACTAAGGCGCCGACAAGAGAAGGGAGGAATGAAAAGTTAACGACAACAACTGTTCAGGAGTCGCTTACTATAATGTAAGTAATTGAAATCATCAATATTTAACTATTTGAATATTTTCTCCCTGCTCTCAATCAAATTCATCTCCTACAACTGTAAATCACCCGTTTAGTCAATCGTAATGGAGCCAAGCACCTGTTCCTCCAGTCTTCCTCTTGAGCTGTTCTCTCGGGATGCAAATGCGCGGTAACACCTCAACTCATTTGTCGTTAGCTTTATTTATAAGTCATATTCTTAGAGTCTTATTAACGGTACAAGAGATGACCGGTATTACGCTTCTCGAAGCAGGCTTAAAACACCGATCTGGACAGTAATGGCCAAGTAAAGCCATACCTGCAGCGTCCTTAATTTTCCTAACTGCGGAATGTTAATCTGGAGCCGCTTACGTGGTGACGAAAAGCAGTAAACGCTAGGTATTGGTGATGGTAATGGGATTAGGAACGCTGCGGAATCCACGCTTGTAATTGGATCGGGGCTATGGCCTAAAAAGTTGCGAAGAGCGTGGTCAGCATGTGCTTTTAGTGTTTTAGTGATTTGTGTGTCCGAATTTTGGAGGCTAGAAACCCACAATCAATATCTGATTTATGATGGACGTGAAGCAGGTACGCGTGAAATTTACATATAGGAAATTATTTCGCCATTCAGCTCAAGCCGTGTGCAATGCGTCAAAATTTTTGGTAGAAAGCTGGACTGAAAATGGGTCGAACATCGTTTTGTTCCTTCTTTCTCGTTGCGAGGATGATATGATAATGACCGCGTACTGGCTTAATTGCTGCACTTGTACCTTTCGAAATGATGAGTGCATCGCGTTAAATCATGCCTTGAAAGCACACGAGGCGAAAATTATGCGAGGTAGGTGTGCATTGATTATAAACGTACGTGTGAATAAAAAACGTCCAAACCTGGGAATTAATTGGGATGTAATTAGAGCAGTTGGTTGTGAAGGGGCAACAAATTAATTTTGACGCAAAATTTAAAAAAAAGTTTACTTTTATGCAGTATTTTTATGTTATAGAAGTTAAAGACGTTAAATAAAGTAAAGTGAATATTGTACAAAGTCACAAATTAATAATATTAAAACTTCTACATAAATTTAATAAAAATCCTTCAGCCTAAATACATTTGAAACCACTATTAATATCACATAATTAAGTACTTCGATTGAAAACGAACTAAACCAAATTTATGAAGTTTACATTTGAGGAGCTAAATTTCCAAAGGATTATTATCTATTTTTCAAGAATTGGAGAAAAAAACTGTTTTGTGATTGCGGCAAAACTGTATAACCAAAATTAAATTTGTTAACTGGTAAATGTAATACAAACTTTTATAAAGCCATATGAACAAAATTGAAATTGAGTTCATTTACGCTTTATTATTATTGACTAATTAATTTGGATAATATTGCTTTTGAAAAAAAAAATCCATTTGATTCAAAAGATATGAATAAAATTATTTTTGAAATAATTTTAATGTATCAAAGCGTTGTATTTTATTGCAAATTGGAAGTAAAAACTTTATTATTATCAAACATTTTATTTTTACGAAACAATAACATTATTTTAAGTACATATTGTATAAGAACACCGCCATCATCTTCATTGCAATCACAAGGTTCATCGTCCTTGTGGCTGGTGGCTGGGTTTAACTTGGGTCATCCAATAGTAATTCTTTAAAAAACTTAAGTTTTTCGTCTTGCTGCCAATTTTCGTCGTATAGTAAGAGTAATGTTTTAAGATTTTTCAATTTCTCTTCCTTTACTGGGACTTTCAGTACCTTTTCATTGGCATTCAAGACTTTTAAAACTATACCTTTTTTATTAGACTTTTAAAACTTTTCGATGAGTCATCGTTCCTAAAATATAGTTCTATTTTCATTTTTACAACTCCATTATTGCCTTTTCTTAATATAATTCTTTTCATGTCATTTATACCTTTTAACTTTTTTAAGCTTGTATCAAGGGCCTTCAAATCTTTGATTGTTCTATCTATTCCTATCTTCTTCACAGTTCCAACTTCTTTATAAATTTCTATGTACTCTTCGGCATTCCGTATTACTTCTATTCTGCTAAGCTTCTTTTCTAGAAGCCCAAACACCCGATCTGCGGGCAGAAAAGAGTGCCCTCGAACCGGAAATGTAACTTTAATTTATTTTAATGACTCAAGAGCACTGTTTGACAGCCAAAGTGCCAGAACATACATTACATATGAATTTTTATTTTGCCCAGCGTATTCGTCTGCAAATAATCGTAACACGATTGCAATTATCCGAAAATTTATGCAAATTTAAGAAATTTGTAATGGCAGAACCCACTTCATTAGATCCTCTACCGGCTTGGCTTTCATTCCAGGTGTAGAAAAATGAAGATGAAGTCGCGACATCCGTAATACAAAAATTATAAAAAGAAAGCTGCCTTAAGTAATATGCTTCTCCCACAGGTAGTTTGGGCAGATTCCGAACCTGCTGTAGGTCGAAACAAAATACTTCACTGTTTTCCTCATAGCTATTCATTAATAAATGAAATTGTTTCGCTCTTAATTTGTGTATTCTTAACTCTGTCGTCACATTAACTTTTTGCAATTTAGTGCAATTCTTCAGTTCATTTTTCTTTTTAAAACAGAAACTACAAACATCCGATGCTGGTGACCCGAAACCAATATTAAAATTGGTACAAAATATGTTATGAAAAAATCCGTATGTTACCTTGTATTGTTCCTCAAAAGAAGAATCGTACAATTTCAACAATCTTCTTATATTTAAATTGGCGGCCAAATACAACCTTTTCGATTTATTGCGGTTATAATGGCTTTCTTTTGCATGAAGTTTACTAATAAACTTTTTAACCTCCTCTCTTTTTTCATTATTCTTTAATGAACGCCTGTCTCCTACTCTTCTCTCTTTTATGTCGTATCCAAATTTTATATTTTTTGTAATCGTATGTAACCGTTTTAAAGAAATACGGTATTTTGCTGACAAAACATGTTTTTGATTTCGGCAATTATATTTTTCTTATATTTTTCCCTGTGCCTCTTTGGATTTGAAACTTGACAGAAATATGATAATTTTCTATCTTGAACATACTTATCCGGAGTATGAAAAATATTTTTTCTTGCTGTAATTTGTGACGTACCTGAAGGGCAGTCGGCGCGTTAGGCCGTGGAGCGAGTGGAGGGTCCCTTTGAAGTAGTGACGAGGGCCAGGCTCTCGGTGTCAGAGAGTGGGGGGGGGTTAAAAAAGGCTCCACGTAATTTTACCTCGTTGCTACTTCGTCGCAAGGGAGGCTCCACTCTACCTGCGTGGGTGGACGGCAGACAGTCAGCGAAGCTCAGAAATCACGAACTGTCACAACGCTGACCGTTTGACGCCAACACCACCAGGTGTAAATCTCGCAGTGAGAATAGAAAACTGTAAAACTGTAACTGAAATGACTGGAATAGAAAACTGTAAAGAGAAAACGTGGGGGGAGCAAAAAATAACAGCTGTGAGTTTGGTATGATAAGATGTCGGCGTTTATTCACACAAATCAAGACGGACACCGTGTCCTGCGCTCCTGAAAACAAATACCTCCGAGCGCCACCCTTTCGCGCAGGGTCTACTCTATTCGGCCGAATAAAATAAGCTCCTAATCGCGCGATTTAAAGGGCAGAGGGAGCGACCTTTCTCGTACACTAGCGCAAAACACGTACGATACAGAACACGTTTACGTAATTTACACACAAAACAATAATCGGCAAAGATGGCTCAATCGAGCACACAAAAGAATTATATTATTGGAATTTTTATATCTGGCCTGCGTTCCGGGTGGTCGTCGCCGGTGACTGCTACAGCTCCAGAAGGGCCGACGGCTCGCGTCGTGGACCTGAAGCTCGCTTGCGACCTCCAGTCAGGAATGTTCCGGCCGAGCTGCTTACCCCGCTGCTAGACGCTCCGGTGTTATGAGCGTGTTCTCTGCCCTCCAGTCGATGCCTCAATCCCCCTCAAGGGTGGTTAGTTGAGAACCGTTGATTATTCCCGTAAAACGGATGGTGAAATACCTTATCTGCAACGGTTCTTCTGACACGATCTATCTCGGGCACGAGTCAATGTAGTTCTGCCCGTGGTGGCGCTTTACGCCGGTGAATTTAAAAATCGCTCACCGGGGAGACGCGTCACCACAACAAAAAAAAATGCAAGCATGGTTGCCTACCGTGTAGGTCTACACGCTAGTTAATTTATTAAAAGCCGTTTCTGCCGAACGCTATTTTTGGACCGTTACAAATTCCCCCCCAACAAAATTAAAAACTCCGGGAAGCGGATGTTTTTTTTCAAACCCCCAAAAAGAAAAATAAACTCATAAGAATGACGAAAGAAAGATAGTACTAGTGGGAGTAACAATGTCCCGACACACTCGATGCGTAACCTCAATCATATTCATTAAATCCCCCAAAGGGCTAAGCTAAATAGCTAAACTAGGGAGTCGTCGAAAAATTCCGCAATGCGGCATGTCACTCAAGGACAAAACACGAACGATCCCATAGAATACGAAAGTTTACTTACACCGTATGGTTTTAGACAAGTGACAGCCACTAATTGCAATCAATCAAACTAACAAAACTAACACAACTCATAGCTTGTCACAACTATCCTAATACTAAACTGAATAACACTAAAAATTATCAACCAAAAATTCGACCTACTCAAAACACACAATACGTAGTGGACATAAGCCTCCTAACGAGATATGGTTGTCGCCATAATACCACCCCCATTTCGGTGGCAGGACCTATCCGAACATACGACGACAACACCCAAAACACACTTAACCGTAGGTGTTCGAGCGTCGACTCAACTAACTACCTCTATTCCAACAATAACTATTAATTGACTGGTCAACATGTATGGCACCCTACAGTCATGTACCAAAAAAATAAATACCCAAAGGCTTCGAGATTGCCATTATAATCCCGCTATGCGGCTGGTCCCAAAAACTAACCACTATGACCCAACAAATGGCGAATCCCCTGATACAAGCAGAAACTAGGTCCAACAACCATTGATCCACAAATCAAAAAAAGTTTACCAAAAATCAAAATCACAAAAACCCAATCGAGAAGCGATGAAAAATTTTGAAAGTCCGGTGCACTTTGAACTCTGTTGGTGTGCCTCAGAAGATTGTCGCAAAAATCCCGCAAGCGGATGGTTACATAGAACCAACACAACAGATCTCCCGATGCACGATCCCACAGGTTCTAGCATCGATACAATCACTACCAAATAACAAAGTATGGGCTACAAGATTGTGCTACAAAATTTGTGACAGCTTATGAGCGTTAGCAAATTACAAAAAAAAGTCATAAGGACATGAATTCAAAATTACTATTACAATTAATTAGAAAAAGTTACAATATTAACGCCAGAAGGGCTGAACGCGACACGAAAATTGCTACAAAAAAAGTTTAAGCAACGTATCCGCAAGACAAACTAACTAACTAACTCGTTGAACAAACAATAAGTCAAAACGGCATACGCGCCAACTATGGTAAAGTAAAATCATCGACTTACCGCTATGGGTAGCCGGAACAAAAATAACTAACTCACGTTATACAAATACGCAAAACAAAACAGTACGCGATAACTAACAAATTACAAAACCTACAAAATATACTGTATAAAAAGACGAGCCGAGTGCGAACAAATAATGGCCGTCGTCAGGATCTCGGAATCATTGGATCCGAATCCACACAAACTACGAAAAAAAATTAAATCACCCACGCGCTACTGCGAGCTCTCTAACGAAATGAAGAAGAAGAAGGAAAGATATCGAATCGCAACGCACCATGAACATACGAATGGTCGTGGTCTCTAAGGAATCGTCATCAAAAAATCCCGTAACTAGACGGATAGTCTACGACTAACAACAATCGATTCCCGCACCCACGAGCAATCGCAAAGCTCAGGTGGTTTGCACGAATCGACACCAAGGACATGACTAGATAGTCAACAAAAGAAAAGTGAAAAGATGGTTACCTAGGAAAAGAATCGAACACAGCTGCATAATTTCCCTTAGACGCAACCGAACAAAACCAGAAGGAACACATTAAAATCGCGTCATCGCTACGTCACGACGCGATACGCCAATTCTCGCCAGAGTACGGAATCCCCGCCAGAGTACGAAGATTATAAAGCATTTCGAAATGCGTTGGTTATATTCAATTTAATTATCAAAAAAAACAGCTACTAATAGCACCAAAAATAGAAATACTAGCCGTAGTAAGCTCGAACCCACAAAATCATACCCAAAAATCTAACTACCAATCAACCAAATATGTATGATCCGTGGTCGCCCGTTCACTATCTCACTAGTTTCCATAAAAAACAACAATAAATCTATAACCAACGAATATTAAAGTAATTTCTACACTATAGTAGAAATTATACCAACAAACACTGAAAACAGGCCAGAAAATTCCCTAAATTAAAAATATTTAAATTTAAAGTTAACGTTAAAGTCAAAATATTTTCTTGTGTGTATTCTAAATTACCCACAAAACTCACAGAAATTCTCAACAACTGACAAAACAACCACCCCAAATTTTCTCAATATACTAAGTGCTGAAGGCTGATTAAAAATTTGAAATACTGTCAAATTTTCCAACTCCCAGTTCAGTTTCCTTGGCGCAAACTTAAGGCCTACCACAAAAATATATTCCCAATCAAAAGGGCACAAAAATAAACCAAAGGGCCAAAAAGTTTTCGCGAAGGGCTGAAGGGTCAAAGTGAAAATTAGTGCCAAAACTACTAACAACGCATAAAATTGAAAAAGGGCACAAAAATTTTCTAAAGGGCAAAAAGGGCCAAACAAAAATTGAAAAAGGGCTGCAAAATTAATTAAATGAGGTCTATTTAAAATGAAAAACAAAATCCTGAAGGGCTAGAAAAAAATTTACAAAGGGCTGACAAAACCCTTAAGCCTCAAAAGATGTTAATGAGCTAAATAAATAAAGATACCAACGATAGCTATTGTTGCTATTGCCCCACGTTGGGCTCCAAAAACGTGTGACGTACCTGAAGGGCAGTCGGCGCGTTAGGCCGTGGAGCGAGTGGAGGGTCCCTTTGAAGTAGTGACGAGGGCCAGGCTCTCGGTGTCAGAGAGTGGGGGGGTTAAAAAAGGCTCCACGTAATTTTACCTCGTTGCTACTTCGTCGCAAGGGAGGCTCCACTCTACCTGCGTGGGTGGACGGCAGACAGTCAGCGAAGCTCAGAAATCACGAACTGTCACAACGCTGACCGTTTGACGCCAACACCACCAGGTGTAAATCTCGCAGTGAGAATAGAAAACTGTAAAACTGTAACTGAAATGACTGGAATAGAAAACTGTAAAGAGAAAACGTGGGGGGAGCAAAAAATAACAGCTGTGAGTTTGGTATGATAAGATGTCGGCGTTTATTCACACAAATCAAGACGGACACCGTGTCCTGCGCTCCTGAAAACAAATACCTCCGAGCGCCACCCTTTCGCGCAGGGTCTACTCTATTCGGCCGAATAAAATAAGCTCCTAATCGCGCGATTTAAAGGGCAGAGGGAGCGACCTTTCTCGTACACTAGCGCAAAACACGTACGATACAGAACACGTTTACGTAATTTACACACAAAACAATAATCGGCAAAGATGGCTCAATCGAGCACACAAAAGAATTATATTATTGGAATTTTTATATCTGGCCTGCGTTCCGGGTGGTCGTCGCCGGTGACTGCTACAGCTCCAGAAGGGCAGACGGCTCGCGTCGTGGACCTGAAGCTCGCTTGCGACCTCCAGTCAGGAATGTTCCGGCCGAGCTGTTTACCCCGCTGCTAGACGCTCCGGTGTTATGAGCGTGTTCTCTGCCCTCCAGTCGATGCCTCAATCCCCCTCAAGGGTGGTTAGTTGAGAACCGTTGATTATTCCCGTAAAACGGATGGTGAAATACCTTATCTGCAACGGTTCTTCTGACACGATCTATCTCGGGCACGAGTCAATGTAGTTCTGCCCGTGGTGGCGCTTTACGCCGGTGAATTTAAAAATCGCTCACCGGGGAGACGCGTCACCACAACAAAAAAAAATGCAAGCATGGTTGCCTACCGTGTAGGTCTACACGCTAGTTAATTTATTAAAAGCCGTTTCTGCCGAACGCTATTTTTGGACCGTTACAAATTACATCGCGTCTCTTTATTTTTATACATTTATATGTAGGCCCGTTATGTGTGCAGGGACATTCAAAATTTTCTCAGTTAGGTAAATGATCCACATATCTATAACATAAGAGTTAATATTAGAAAAGTAGGGTTATAAATAAAATTATCGGAATATTACCTTAATTGCTTCGCTTTCTCCTTTTTAGAAGTTTTCTTCTGCCTTTTTCGGCTACCTTCATTACATTCACTCACTAAAACACCTTCTATATCCATTTTATTTTGATAAAAATACTTTCGAGTAAAGCAAACAAGCTGATTTTCGTTACTAATAAGTAAATAAAAAATAAAAATCTTTTTTTATAGGAATATACGAACTTTATAGGATAATATTCCTTTTGAAAAAGGTGCGATGTTTTAATATTTATTTTAGATGGGATAGAATTTTTTTGAACAGTTTCGTCTTCAGTATATTAATTATGGGGTATTGAAGCCCCTAACGCCACCTATAAGTCATTAGCTGAATTTAATGGATAACATTCTGTTTGAAATTTAGCTTCTCATTTACCCATTTTAGTAACTTATAATATTATTAAACATATGTTTATTAGAAAATTTGCAGAATAAGAATTGCAATTGAATGTCTTTTATATAAAAAATGTGATTGCCTTATTATCAATAAAAATAATAATAATATGTTGCTCGTACATACAGGGTGGCCCACCTATCCTGGCTCGGACCATTGCTGCTTGACTAATGAAAATTGAGCAAAATATCGGAATGGAAGTTATTGGACACTTGATGTGCTACATTTGATTATTTCCGAGTGTACAGGGTGCACTATAAATCCGTGACACAGCATTCGGTCTATTTTTCAAATAGATCAACCTGTACAAATCCTTTTTATTTTCAGGGATCAGATCCAACTTTGCCAAGTTATTCACATTTTAATCAAATTTAACGAAAAGGAAAAGGAGTAGGAAAAAATTCAACATAACCTTAGTATAAGAGATCAATGAAAGAATCTAGGTGTGGAAGTACCCAAGAAGTACCCCATATGTGCCAACACATATATAATTTTTGGAGCCTCATAGAATACACATGCTGTTCTCAAATAACGATCGAATTTTGCTATTTTCACATAGCTAAAACTCATTGTTTTAAAATGGAACACACTGTATATAGCTTTATATTCTGATAGTTCATGTAATGAGCTATTCAATGGTAGTATATGAACTATAATCTCATAGTAGTTTTTGATAGGTAAATAACAACAAAATTGAAAATACGTTATTTATCTTAACAATTTTATTCGAAACCACCAAAACACAGATTAAACCAACAGACCAACAGGCAAGATTAAATTCGAAAGAGATTTCATTTTACAAGGTGTTCGAAATGTCTCCCATTCTGCTGAATACATTTTTGTGCTCGTTCTTTTATTGAATTTCGTACTCTCGACTATATTTCATGTGTAATGGAGGTAAAAGTTTCCCTTATTCTCATCTTCATATTTTCTTTTGTCGTTGCTGGTTTAGAATAAACTTTACCTTTGACATATCCCCATAAGAAGAAATCGCAAGGTGTCAAGCCTGGTGACCTTGAGTGTACTTGACCACCTCTACCAATCCATCTGTCTCGAAATTGCTCATTCAACCATTGGCGAACAGATGCCACAACATGTACTGGTGCACCGCCGAGTTCAAACCACATATTATTCATCATATTGTCAACATATTGTAGACAACATATTGTCTCGATAATATTTCATGTGGAATGGAGGTAAAAGTTTCCCTTATTCTCATCTTCATATTTTCTTTTGTCGTTGCTGGTTCAGAATAAACTCTACTTTGAGATATCCCCACAAGAAGAAATCGCAAGGTGTCAAGCCTGGTGACCTTGCGAGCCAGTATACTTGACCACCTCTACCAATCCATCTGTCTCGAAATTGCTCATTCAACCACTGGCGAACAGATGCCACAAAATGTACTGGTGCACCGTCGAGTTTAAACCACATATTATTCAACACATTAAGTGGTTGAAGCAGCACTCTCAAATGGTTTTGAAGAAAATCTAAAACCACTACCCCATTCACTACGCCACGCCGCACGTTGTGACGGATGCCCGATCTAGCTTAACTTTATTAATATTTCGAAAACGGTTTATCACCCATTGTTGAATTTTGGTACACGCCTAAAAGTATTTGAATTCTATCGTCTGAAATATTTTTCAGGTTTTGGTGGTTCAAGGCTAACTTTTTTGTTTTTAAATAGCACGAGGGGTCAAATTTTATTAGTTTAAAATTAGTTTATTTTTCTAAATTCAGTGATGTAACATAAGCCTATTTAATTTTTTACACACCCTCAAAAAAAAAAATATTGAAGGAATACAATTTGAAAATATGTAAAATTATTTATTTTTCTTCTTTCTAGTGACTTTCATACCATTTCCCTTGGTACTTTATCGAATGTCTTTCCATATCCATGAACGCGTAGTTTACCTTTCCCCCTATTTTCAATCTGTTACTCGTAATTTATTTTATTGTGAATATATGATCTTGTGTACTTCTCCCGTTTCTGTAGACACCGTGAGATTGTTTTAGCTCAGTTTTTATTGTATTTCTTAGCCTTCCTTCTAAAATTTCTTCGTATATTTTTGTTACTGTGCTTTGAAGGATTATGCACTTGTAATTTTCCCTCTTGTCCCATTTCTTGTAGATTGGTACAGTAAGCCCTATTTTCTGATCTTCCGATGTCTTTACTTCAGTCCACATTTTGTTCATGATTTCAAGTAAAACTTCTAGACTATTTTCGTCTATATTCTTCATTATGTCTGTAGTTATTCTAACTTCTCCTAGTGATTTCCCATTATTTGGTGTTTTTATTGCCTCTTTCGATTCTTTTATGTTAACATCCATGTTGGTTTCTTCTTCTTCTTCCTCCACTTTCCCATTTACTTCGTCTTCCTTCTGTATTTTATTATTTACTGTAATTTCTTCTTCCAGTAGTTTTTCGAAGTATTTTCCCCATTTCTCTATTGTTCGTTTCTCTTCTTTTATTATTTCTCCGTTTTCTTGATTAATTTTTGTCGTGTTCTTTTTCTTTTTCTTTTTAGGCTTTTAAGCACTCTATTACTTTTATTTATTGATTACTTTTGCTGTCTTCTTCCAGCCTTTTGCAGGCTTTTAGCTTGTAAGCTGTAATGGTTTTAAATTTTTGTTCTCCTATACCTTTCTTTTTTATTTTCAGTTTCTTCAAATATATTTCTTAATTTAGCCACTATTAGGTAATGATCACTGCCTATTTGGTTTCCTCTTTTCACTACCGATTGCCTATTTTCTTTCTTTACTAATACAAAGTCGATTATAGATTTTTCCTTCCGGCTTCGTTTTTCTCTTGTGTATTTGTGAATATTTTTGTGTTCATAGAAGGTATTTGCAATTATCATATTATGTTTCATACAGAATTCTAATATTTCTTCTTCATTCCATTTTCTTCTTGCATCCCCTTGTCTGCATATTACAGATTTATATTTGTTGTCTCTTATTCCCACCATCCCTTTGAAATTTTTTACTAGGTCCTTATAATTTTCCTTTTACTTTTCCATGGTGAGTGTTGGGTCTTTCAAAATTTTTTCTTTGGTTATTAGTCTCTGGCATTATAATCTAGCATTAATATTCTGGGTGTTGGAAAAATATGGATACAGCAGGAAATCTCGGAAGAAAGAGGTTTCGTTTCAGACATGTTTCAGACAAAAGTTACAGGGCTCGAAAAATCTATTTAGTGCTGATATTTTCGTGACCTTCAATAACCTTAAAATTGAGAGTTGCTGGTCAACTTTAAAATTTCAAATGGGAATCTTTAGGTTTTTGACCTAACTCGTGTAGACGAGGTTAAGACATTCAAAATAAAAAATATATTAAAAATAAATATTTAATTAAAAAATATATATATTATTTTTGTTTTTTTTAAGTCTTGGCCCCGTCTTGGCGAATCCGGTCAAAAACCTCCGGGTTTATATTTTAAATTTTACCGTTGACCTTTACCTAGCAATTTCAAGATCATTCAAGGTCACGAAAATATAAATAGATTTCTAAATAGATTTCTTCAAGCCCTACAACTTTTGTCTGAAACATTTTTCACGAAACCGCACCAAGAATTCCAGGTATCTTTTTTCAACATACGATATAATGAAAATACAAGTCAATTTATCTCAAACTTGTTGATAATGAGTAAACACGATAACGTAGTTGAATATACTAGTGAAATGGAAGCTGTTTCGTGTACACCAACTAACGATTACCACATCAGTTGAAAGATATTGCCTGTAGAGGTAATGATGTATATTCTTTCTGACATTGACAGCAATGGTACAAAGTATCACTTTGCACAACTGATATAGAAACTGGACATTGTAATGTGGAAATAGAAAAAATATAATATTATATCTGACCCCAATTTTTGTAAAATAATGTATGCTTTTAAAACAATATTTAAAAAATCAAGAGAGACAAACATGGCCAGCCAATTAGTATGTGGTCTTATAAAGGAATATCTAGTCTTTCATTTCTATTGAGAAGCAAACGTGAATTTTGCGGAATATTTTTTATATCTCAAGTTGAATTTAATATTTCGTAAAAAAATAAATACATTCAATAAAAACATCATGTTCAACAATATAATTACTTTTTCTAATATATGCTTAGGTTTTACATGACTACAAAGTATAGACAAAAATATCCCATTATTAGAATTTGAATCAGGGGTCACGAATAAGTGCTATAATTTAATGAAATAGGTACTAAATCTTTACAGATAGATGCATGCATATACAATTTAACCGCTCCATTTTTATGGAATGTAGACTCGAAGAAAAATGTCTCTCGGTATTTATCATATTAATTAGCCATGTACAATGTTCTATTCTACGATTGAAATCTTATGGCAGAAGTTCCTGATGTAATTGAATATAAAACGCATGAAATTTATTCTTCTTTAATATCCGTTGTACTGTAGTTCTTGAAATGCGTACATATTGGCTTAATTCTCTGGTACTAATGTTTGTACTTTCAACCACAGCCGCCATAACCATCATCTCATTATTTTCAGTAAGAACAGAAGCTGGTCTCTTATTTTTCTGATAATTTACTGTACCACTATTATTAAATCTCTCTGCTAGATTTTCGAAACAGTCAACTTTGGTATGTCTTCTTTGCGGATATCGTTGGGCATATACTCTACTTGCCAAAAGACTGTTTTTTTACACTCGCCCAAAATGTACAACATTTCAATCATTTCCTCCTACGAAAAATAATAACCGTTTGTAACTTGTTGAAACTCTTCGTGAAATTTTTCTCTTCTTTTGTTTTCAGTGTTTGCTTGAATTCATCTTGAATGATTTATCTGATCTCAACAGTTCTTAAAATGAAAATACTTATTGGTATTATTCAGATATTAGAGGATGTTGAAAGCATTTGTTACCTCTGAGCCTGAAAATTCAGAATAAAAAATGTTCACGCCAATACTAGATATTTATAAACCACGCGCAGTAGAAAGATAAAAAATAATTGATTGCTCGCGTGGTTTATGCAATCTACTGAAAAAATCATGAAAAATCGAACGCGAAAATGTTTTTAACAGAAAAACTTACTAAATCTCTTTTGAATTCATTCTATTCAGATACATCGTTTGATTTCTATTTGTTTGTTGGTGTTTTTGAATATAATTGTTGAATAACGTATATTCAATTTTGTTGTTATTTACTTATCAAAAAGTATCATTAAATGATAGTTCATATGCTACCATTGAATAGCTCATTAGATGAGCTATCAAAATATGAGGTTACATACCGGGTGTTCCATTTAAAAAAAAAATGTTTTAGCTATGAATGTTAAATGAGTTTGATTTGAAAATTGCAAATTTCAATCGTTGTTTCACAACACTCTGTGTATTCTACGTGAAATGTTGTATATGTTTTGGCACATAGCTTGGGTACTTGCACACCTAGGTTATATCATTGATCTCTTATGATAAGGTTTTGTTAAAAAAAATTCAGGTCCATGATTTTTCGTTAAATTTGATTAATATGTGAATAACTTGGCAACGTTGCATCTAATCCCTGAAAATAAAAATAATTTGTGAAGCTCATGTGAAGCAGATACTGAAAATGAAATAATATACAGGGCGATCCTCTTAAAAAAGGGACCGAATATTGTGTCACGGTTTTATGGTGCATCCTGTATACTCGAAAATAGTTTCAAAACGTAGCATATCAGGTGTTCAATAACTTCCATTTTGACATTTTCCTCAATTTTCATTATTCTAGCAGCAATAGTCCGAGCGGGTATAGGTGGGCCACCCTGTATGTGGTGTAATTGGTAATTATTACACTTTTAACAAATAACCACGACCCAATTATACAGTATCTGATTTTAAATATTATAACCCATTTTAATAAATGATTCTTTTATGTTGAATTTGCTACATAACTTTAGATTGCAAACAGAGATCTAAACTTTTCCCATTACAGAAAAGAACCTTATCATCCACTCCACCTGCAAGCGGCTTAGCTTTTGGCACTATTCCGCGTGATTAATGTGTCGTCGAGACTCTTTACCTGAGCTGTTGCCTAATTTTTTTCTAAAGGCTACCCGCGTTTCCAGGAAAATAAATCACAGACATTGTCCCATAGTAGGAGATGTCTGATATATCTCCCGGTTGCTTTTGTATTTAAATCCACTTCTGTCTCGCCAGATAAGAACACTGAGGAAAGTTTCCACATAATTAACAATAAAATATCTTAGACTAAAGTGGATTGAATGAAATATGAAATAGTTATGAATACATTGTTGTAGAAATAATATGAGATTTTCAAAGAATCATTACAATTATTTTAAGATAGTGCGTGATCTATATGAAATCTATTTTTCGATTGATTTTTTCTATGTGAAAAATAGAGTTACTAAAATCTAATATTAAAATATAGATTTTGGAACATTAAACTATTCAGTCAGAGTTGTTTAATGTTATCCTCATAAGCCACCACATCCAGTCTAGTATCCTAGTATACTTCTAGTATACTTCTAAATGACAAACTAATTTAAGTATTAGATACATTGGTTATAAACTGAACAGTTTCCCTTCAAAGTTAGGGGAAAAATGAGTTGCATTTTTTTTTAATTGGTATAAAATAATTAATTGTGATATTTTGATATCCGACAAATTTCCATTGTCCTGTAATATATATTCTACTGTTAAGATTCTGAATTGTCATAAACCTATCCTCAATTACATCAACACCCACGCAGCTCATCAAAAATCAGAACCTGGAATTTGTGTTGCATTGCATCACATAATTCCCTCCTCGCCATCGTCTAATCATAAACTAAACAGATGCAGTGAACATAATGCATCTACGCACATGTGCAAATGTAAATCTCACTGAGCCCTCAGCAGAGACTCTAAGCGGCCTTTATTTGAACAGGCATAGGTGTGAATTGTATAATATTGAAAAGTGTGGGCAAATAATTGAACAGATCGAGGGACGGTTACGTAAATGGTCGGCGGTTGTGCAACCGCGCCGATAACTAATGTGCATTAAACGTAATTAGGTGAGAGCATTAGAAAGAATAAATATTGTGATAGTAAATGTAAATGCGGCGTGTAATTACGCTTTGTACTTTGCGCACGCAAACGCTGCGGTGGGAAAATGTTGCTAGAATACCTTCGTCATTCTAGAAACTGTAAGTAGGTATTGTGAATTTGATTCCCGAGTTTCAGGAAACTGTTTTAGACTCGAAAATGAAGATGTTATTATTTGCAAATTCATTAATGCTTGTTTTCCAATATAATAAGTACAACAAATATGTAGAGTTACGTCAATCAATTAATCAATAAATGGATTTGAAAATAAATAAAAAAACATTTAAAAGTGTAGGAAATGTTTTTTTCAAAAAATAGAAGAAACAAAATAGATGGGGTTAGGGGTTCATTAGTGTTATGTGATATGGGGATTGAATTATTAATATATTAATTAATTGGGGATAAAATTGAATTGCAAATTTAAATTTTGAATGGTTATGTAATGTGAATGATGTCGGTTCGAAAATTGTTCCCTGCATAAACGCTCGGCAGCTCGGGCATTATTATTACAAGCGCCTTATCAAACGTTTATCATAGCGAAATATGATTTTTTTTTTTAATTTGAAAATACTATTCTGAAGTTTTCAATGTTTTCAATATAAAAGTCTATATAAAAGTCTATATAAAGTCTATATATATATAAAAGTCTATATAAAGTCTATATATATATATATATATATATATATATATATATATATATATATATATATATTTGACAGCCTCAAAGTCAAATAAATCAGGCCAAGTTGATTATATTTAATAAAACACAGATTCCTGTTTTTTTAAATCCAATTTTACTTGAAAACGGCCTTACTTTCGAGATTTTAGTGTTCGTAATATATATATATGTAATATATGTAATATACTTAATGTCCAAAATTTTAATTAGATGATTTAAAATTTTGGGAAGGATATAAAGTACCTATAATAGATGACTTATATGTTGTAAGAACCACTTCTCTGTTCAAACTATTTTAGGCGTGTTGAAAATGTATTTCATCATTTACAAAGTTGTTCAATTTCAATTTGAACCGTTTTAGTTGAAAGACCCTGTATAACAATCAGGGTTTCGAACCGGAACTGAATCGGAAACCGGAAACCGGAAAGAACCTTTATTTTTGTCACAACGAAATGTTGTGACGAACGATTCTAAACCACTCAAACAAACAGAAAATAATAAAAGTATGATATAGGTTAGTAAAAAATGGTTATAGCCATTTCTTGTGTTTTTCACGATTGTGAAATACTATTGATAAGAAAAGGACAAGAAAATGGGATAAGGGAAAAGAAAACGGCTGTAAGATTGCAACGACAAAAATTATTATAAAATGTCAAATATGATAATGAAAATAACCATATTTTTCGTAATAAAATGCACAAAGATCTAAGTGAAAGGTAAATGAAACTCACACACACCCAAAATTAAAACAAATAAAATCATTTGAACATCACTAGCTGTTATTATTTTTGTTGTTTATTCAATTCATCTGAGAATTGCGGACACAAAAACAGTGAAATATCACTTTAATTACCTCAATATTTTATAAATATAATATTTTTTTATATATTATATATTTTCAAAAGTAATTAGAATTTTCAATGTTTTATTAATATTCCATAAAAAATATACACCGAACTAGACGTGAATAATTTACAGAACTATAAAATTCTATTGATTTTTTTCTAATATGCTTTATTTACAGCATTTCTCACAGTATTTCTAATACTCTATTGAGAGTCATAATACAAATAAATGAGGAAATGACATTAATGCCCGATTGCACCGTATGCGTTAAGGATACTTAAAATTTTAAGGTTCCTTAACGGACGAAAAACCATTGCACCGTCATCTTAAGGTTACTTAAACGCCGTAAGGACCCTTAAATTTTAAGCTCCCGACTCCGGCGGAATAACTTATTTAAGGGTTACAAACTGTCAGTTTGACGTATTATGAGCAGTGGATGTGTACAAAATATTACTTATTTTTAACTACATTACCCTTTATACTGATTTTAAGATAACTAACGAACTTATAATTACAATTCGAGTGTTAAAACCTTGACTATGATTGCAATTGTTGTTAAAGCAATATTGTGAACTATTTGGTGTTTATAGGTTAGTTTGTGTTGAATTTTGATACAGGATAATCGGGTGTATTGCGTATCAAAAAACGTTAGCAGTAACGTGTACGTTACTTGAGAGCATCACATTCGAAAGTCAGATCGAGTTATATCATAAATGCATTTGATATTCGAATGTGATTCTGTCAAGCACAGATTATATATCAAGTCAAGTAACGTACACGTTGCTGCTAAAGTTTTTTCATACGCAATACAACACATTGTGTGATTCGATTGTATTCAATTGAAACTTTAATATAAATAAATTACTTCTACATTCGTATATTATTCGGCATTGGTGCTTGATACTTCTGCATTTCCTCTACAATTAGGACATAAAATTATTTTTATTAAAATTGAATAACATTTAAAATTAAGATAATAGTGACATTCTGGAATAAAAATTCATCGGATTTCCTTGTTTAGTTTATTTGAGAACGGATTATTTCAACAATTTGGACGACCTAAGTTTTTATAGACAGAGAGGAATCGAGGTAAAACATACCGTTGACAACGAGTTTCATCCGAGTGAATATAGCAGTTACTAAAATTCCCTAGGATGGGCAACGTTAAGGTTCCTTTGCTAAGGGAACTGAATCTCTTTACGGTGCAACACAAAGATAATTTTAAGAATCCTTAAAATTTAAACTCACTTAACTAAGCGCCCTTAAAACTACAAACGGTGCAATCGGCCATAAATCAAAATGAAATGCTTAAAATTCGCTTAAAATTTCATTTAATTTTTTTTTTTCTGAGCTTCCAAAAATTGAAATTGCCATTTTATTGATATTCAATACAATGTTATTAATTTCTTTCGAAAGAAGTTAAGATTTATAAAACTGTATCAAAATTGTATAAAACATAAAAAGTCTATAAAAATGTTCAATGTTTTATCAATACTCTAAATACAATGTACACCAAACAAGACCTGAATCATTTCTAAAACTATAAAATTCTATTGATTTTTTGTAATATGTTTAAAATTCGCAATTTTTATTTTAAATTTTATTCAGAACTTCAAAAAATTTAAATTGCCGACATTCTCAAAAGAGAGGCACCATTGAGTCATGTATACAAGAATGTTATTAATCTTCTCTCGAAAGTAGTTAAGATTTACAAAATTGTATTACAATCGTATAAAAAAAATTCTATGATAAAAACGTACGAAGCATTATATTTTCGCAAGCCGAACCGAAAAAAATATCGGTTATTTCGGTTCCGTACATGTCAAACGCACGCTTGACACAATCTTACACTCCAATGTAATTCCAGTTGTAATTTTCTTTAAAACAATTTGAAAAACAATCACTCGCAACGTTACCGAAAACTAAAACAGAGTTATTTTTGCCGGAGTGTAAACCGTATATATACAGGACATACAGGGTGTGAAAAAAGATGGATACACCTGGAAATCTCGGAGGTGTCGTGTTTTCAAGTTTTCAAAAAAATGTTTCAAGACAAACGTTGCAGGGATTGAAAAAATCTATTTAGGGGTTATATTTTCGTCATCTTGAATGACCTTGAAAAACTAGGTGAAGGTCAACTATAAAATTTTAAAATTTGAAAATATTGGAAAAAAATTGAAAAAAAAGCAAACAAATATATTTTTTGTAGGTTTGCCGTCCTGTATATGAATCTGGTCATAAACCTAACGGTTCCTATCGGAATTTTAAAAGTTGACCTTCAACTAGCCATTTCAAGGTCATTCAAGGTTACAATAATATAACCACTACATAGATTTTTTCAAGCCCTACAACTTTTGTCTGAAAGGTTTTTTTTACGAAACCCGTCTTCCTTCCGAGATTTCCTGGTGTATCTATCTTTTTCACACCCTGTATATATTTTATAATTGTACCGGAATGAATATCGAAATGAAATAAATAATGGTTCGAAGACCTAAAGAGTCTTCTAAACTCAAAGCTTATAGATAAATGTTAATATTTAGGTACATTTCACAATTTTTAAAGAAAACAAATATTATCTATCTTGATACATGAAAATTTACTAAATCATGGAAGAGTATACATTATTTCATAGGAATTAATTCAGTTAACAAAATGCACACATTGCATGTGTGCATTGTGCAATGCATTTGTGTTTTCAGTTTTTGCGATTTTTTATCCAGAGATTTTTTTAGCATATCAGCATAGAAATATGTATTTGACCTCATCAAAGTTTAACTGCTTTTGTCACGATATTTATTAGAAATTCAGAATATGTTTTACTCCTATTGAAGAATTTCAATGTTCTATGTAGATTCATATTATAATTATTGTAAATATATTTATTTATTTCCGTTTTGAAAAGTCAAAGTTTACATCAATTTTTCACAACTGTCACGCACACAGTTATGTAATGTTATGTCAATACATTACATAACTGCAGTTCCCACCAAGCTTCCAAGCGTCAAACTTTTTGTTTACAGCGTATCTATTTCTGGATTTTTCTGGTAGTAAACTACCAAAGGCAACATTAGCAGAGTCTTCAACATCATAAGTTAGTTCTGAATCGCTATTTGAGGACATTTTTGGCATTATTATTAAATTTGTAAATTATTTTAGTTTCTTGACAAATTTGTTTGTGGCAGTGCAATCATGTTTCCGTAGAATAGGCATAGTGATGTAGTAAGGAACGTTCTTATTCAAATAGGAGATTAAATAATTCTGACGGAATTAAAGTTTTGTACGTAACATGTTATGAAATATGCAAAATTATTTGACTTGTGTAATTTGTTACACTCGTCAAACATTATCGCACTTTTCATAACTGATTACGTAAAACGTAAATAACTATTGTACTCTTTGTTTGATTTATGTTTCATGCCACGTGTTTTGGTCTAGACGAAGAACTGTTGCACTGAATGTGTGAATTTATTACAAATTATGATTTATTGAATTTTTATTATTTTCCTGTACACATTTTTTTTTCAAAATTTACAACTTTAGAATAATGTAATTGACAAGATTTTGAATTCATTCGTGAATTTTGCTAAAAAACTTAATTTATATTTACGTTACATTTTTAGAAATTTTCTGTATTGTTGGTATGTTTTCAAAATGTGGATTATTTCGCATTATTTCTCAAATATTTATTATATGACTAGCATTTTTATAGATTGATTAAAAAAAATGCATTTCGTTACTATATGATGAAATTTATAATATAATTTTCGCAAAATTCAACAGTTTAGTGTTGAACAATGTATTCTAATTTACCTTTAACTTATAAAATCAAATTGTTTTTGGTATTTTCGCATTTAATTTTGTGTATTCATTGGTATTTTTGTGAAAACAATTTGAAACTAATTTGAGTGAAGCACAATAATTGTAATTTTTTCTGCCATTTCGATTGGATGCCGGCAACTATTACTCTCAAGTAATAATGTATCACTTTTCGCTTTTAATACATAAATAACTATTTCCTACAATTGACAAAATAGGTCTTTGTACTTACTGATACGAGCGAAAAGTTGACGTTTTCCGAGAATCGTCACTTTGTCGCGCGTTGCTTTTGACAGCAAGCGAAAAGTTCGCGTAAACACTTTATCGCTTGCAAATAATGCAACTGGAAACGTTTTCCCATGGATGGTCACATATAATATTTTTATTTTGGGGAACAGACCAATCATGGCCAATTTTTGCGATAGATATAATTATTTGCTTTGAACACCTCACCGGAAAAGGTAGATAAGGTTCATCCAGTCTCCTTGAGCCGAAATATAATAATAACTTACAACAATCTTATTATCGTCTTCTTTTTTAGTAGTAAATTATAAGTCTGAATAAAATGAAGATTTAATTTTCAATTATAAGTTGTTTTTGGACATCTATAAATGAAAGTTTTATGAAGCGCTGAATAATGTATAAGCCGTGATTAGAAATTGCGACACGCGTTAGACCAAGCTCGATTAGCATAAAAGTAAACGTAATGTCGTCAAACAATACCGAAACAATCGCAAAAGTAAATGAAGAGATTTCACTTTTCCAGATCTTGAAACCTCCTACGCCTGCGTCCCACACGGCGATTCTCTCATTGTTCTCCGCGGTTTGCCGAGCAAACTGCACATTTTCTCCATTTCCTTGAAAGGTTCCGGCTAATAAGTACCCGCTAAGGCCACGGCTTAGTTGTCCACATCTTCGGAGGTTCAATTAAAGTTGTTCTATTTTTGGTAGCTGCCCAAGTCAGGATTTGCAGAATAGGTTGAATGAATTTGAAACGATTTAAAAGCTGAGAAAGTATACTATTTATTAACCTTAAACCCAGTCTTTTCTAATAGTGTGGCGAATAAAACAATGGATTTTGTTCTGATTAAATAGTTATTTGTTTAATTATTTTAATGATGATTGGATACAACTAGATATATACAAATGACAATAATTACAACATTAATTGAAAACTATAATATATTTGTAACTAGACTTAGTGTAGGTTGGTAATATTTTATATAATTTCAAGCAACTGTAATTCTTTTTTTTTCTGTGTACAGGGGTCTATAATTACATTCGTAGAGCTTGAACTTCCAATATTTGTATAATTAATCTTCAATGCAGAAGAAATCAACGACAACACATGCATTGCTTATAAATGAACGTGCTGTTTATTTAAACTATTTTTAATTTTCCCACACATGTCATCGTTCGAGGAACGGTATTTGCTTACTTCAAATTTCCAAGGAATTACAGTGCTCTAAAACTGAACTTGTCAGCGATGCGTGCTTAGTTCAGTATCAATTTTAGTAGATCGCAAGCTTGCATTTAAAATAGTAATTGATTATTTGATATGACCTACTTTTTAAGACATACCCTGCAGTTCTTCTATTAATAACTACAAGGCAATAATATCAGTTAGCTTTGGATATGTGTAACAAATTCATAATATACAGGGTGTAACAGAAATACGTGTGTTAATTTTAAACATTGGTAGAACTCGTTAAATAAAACATTTTTTCTATATATTTTTTTTTTCAAAAACCAACGGTAAACTGATTTAAAATATGTTCTAGTTTATCTACTAAAACGCGTACCCGCCTATGGATAAAGGTGTGCAGCGATAAAATATTTTGTTGTGATGGCAACGGTGTCATAAAGGTACATCATTGCCTGTTAGGCAAAACACGTTCAGGATATTGTGCACCGTACAATCTACGGGCTTCTGCGGCATTTCCAAAGGCTCGGCCATATACCAACACAATATCGGTTAATTCTTGATGAAAATGAAAATTTGGCATTTTGAAATAAACTTCACTTGACAATTATAGTGACAGTACCTGAGAACGGCTCGTTCAGTCAAAATTAGGGGGCAAAAAAATGTAAAAAAAAACTGCAAATTTTGAAAAAGAACATATAGAAAAAATGTTTTATATAACGAGTTCTACCAATGTTTAAAATTAACACACGTATTTCTGTTACACCCTGTATACATAATATTAATAATACAATAATCATATTAACATAATAGCTATGGCTCGATTTTAGGCTTTAGCTTATGGGAAAGACCTGACGAAATTCTTTATTTTTATTTTTAAACAATATTTTAGTATGAGTAAATGTACAGTGAAACTACTGTTGGTCCATCTCCAGTAGAACTGCTATGAGTACTTTCAGTATGCGCCTTTCTTTAGTAGAACTACTACCTAGTAGAACAAGATCAGTCCTATACTGACATAATCATACGATGGATAGTGATCAGAACTAATTTGCCAATATTTATCAAATTTTTAAATCTTAATTAATTATAATTATTATTAATTGTTATATTTATATTTGCAACTGGTTTCGATTCAATTAATGAGTTATCATTAGCCAAAAACTATAAAAGACAGTAATTCTAAATTTTAAGTTCTAAATTTTCTCTCGCATACTGCAAATATATTATACTAACTCAAACTCGGAACCACTCTACCAAGGGGCGGACTAAAACCTGAAGCTTATCCCTGATATGTGTATATTTGTTCACTTCAAGTATTATACGCATGGCTTAATTTTGAAGTCATGTAAATTTTACGGTATTCAAAAGAATCTTGATGGTATATCAGAAAAATCAAATAAATTGGAATGGCATGCAAAAAAACATGAAAACTTAGAGCAATAAAAAAAATCTTAAGATATAACAGAAAAAATGTGGAAATTCTATAGTATTAAATACATTTTCCAGAAAGCAAATGTGTGATTCATGGAAATTCGCATGCCAATCGTCTTTACTTTTTCAGAAACGCTTTTGAAAGAAAAACACCTAATTCAGACGAAGATAAGCCTGATAAGAATGACATTGTTGTTTTGTCGAATAATGAAGACGATTCATTAAGAATTTAGTTTCATTTTTGCGTATTGTGAAGTGATTCCTATATTTATTATTTTCTCCGGAATCATTTTTTATTTCTACCCGAAATTTATCTACCCTAAACTTATTGGTGTTTGTACCATTAATATAGAGATGAAAAACCAGACATTTGTAGTTCACACAGATGCATATGTAGTCCTTTGCAAGTCTCAGCTGCAAATCCTGGCATATGTACATTTTTAAACAAAATATATTTTTAGTAATAAATCAGACATTTCTGAGCACCTACTTTATTAAAATAATAAACAGAAAATATTTGAAAATCAAAACTGCAAGTTGATTGGTTAGCTTTTAATATCTTGTTATGTAGGATTTTTGAGTTGTACTTAAAACTAGCCTGCTTTTGCAACTATACGCTTTATTTGATGTACGGTTCAATTTGAAAAATGGCCAAATTTGTACACGGCCCATGTGGAATTTGCCACATTGTCCACATGACCAGTCATCCCCTGACTAGTTCTGCATATTGTTCTGTATTCTGTTTCAATGTTCATTATCGTCCTCAGGGAATAATCAATTATCAGCGCAGCGTGATTAACATCCAACAATTCGTAATTTCAGTTCACTGGCTTGAGTTACTGACACATTTCTGAATTCTATTAATTCCACGAAAAAATACATAACATATTAAACTTCCTAACACACAAACTGACTTTTTTCCTCGTTTATAACGCCACGGCCCCTGATTATTTATGACCACCCTTTGAAAGCTGCCCGTATCGTGCCGTGTATTCAGGAAAAATGCAAATGAGCCGGTATCCCCTGCAGTTATCAAAACGCCTGAAAGCGCCAAATATTTAACGAGTTGGCCGTACCCCCTGTTATTTAACCCTCAACCCTTCGTTCCTGAAATGGTTCGCTTGATTTCGTCATGCAACAATTTGTGCCATCAGATAAGGGTTGAATTAACGTTTTCGAGTGCCAAACGTATGCTAATGACCCACCCAGAATTTCATTCGGCCAGGAAATAAAGTTTGCGGTGTAAAATATGATATGTGAAAAATATTTTGTTATGGATTATTTAGCTAAAACCTTCAATCGTGATTTTTACTGTGTTCGTCAAGTATTGTCGAGAAAGTGTAGTTCTTGCGATAATATCTGTATTTTGATCCAGATCAATCTTGGCCCATTAAGACGTTGTGTGTAATTATAATTATTGATGGTGCACATGAAACTTGCACAAAAATGTGGAGCCATTGATGCCTAAATTAATTTGAAACATGCATTTCAACATGAATAAGTATGTGGCGAAAGTAATTTGCTGTATATGTCGGATATCTTTGTATTAAATTAAATGCATGTTTGAATCAGACGGGGATTGCAGAAACAAAAAATATGGATTCGTAATGAATATCGATTGATTGTTTTTGTAATCTGTAATGCAAATCTCTAGTATATTTCCTTTATTTTTATAGTACTAAAATCATGTATCACTACCTTCGAATATCTAAATAATTTCGTGAATAGAATAGAATACCAAAAATTAGCCCTACACTCATAAATGGAAAGCCTCTTTTTCTCTGTACTAGATGAGACTCGAAATGCGTTCTATATTTCTCCAGGACAGACAGCTAATGCGCGACGACGGATCCTCGAAAGTACCCTAAGGAGTCGTTCGACCCAAATAACCACCTCGTGGTATTCCAAAATTTACAAGGCATCATAAACGTCGCTAATAGGAAGCGTTTATCGTTGCACACACTAAGATGGAGAAAAACATGTACAATTTCTATAGCGTTCAATTTATCTATCGACCCGCAGCGAAACGTTACGAAACATCGGGATTGTTATGGCGCTGGGCATAAGGATGATTGGCAGTAAAACACACCTTAACCGGGATAATTTATGCCCGCGGAGGACATTAGCGGAAAAATCGGCGCGCGTTTCCAGTGCCGATCGCCGGCGAAGTTATCGGAAACGGTCTGGCTAATTGGTCTTAAAGTTGAGATGTTCGTTGATGGGGAAAGTAGATGGGTGGCTGCGTTGTGGTCATCAAAGCAAGGCATACACGCTGGAATAAAAAAATTAACTCTAAGGATGTTTCGATAATGATAATTATAGCAAAAATAATAGTACCTAATACCCTTAAATGAGTAACCGTGATTTAGATTCACGCCCATGGCTATATTATAATTGTTTTATTACCCCCACAATATAATTTTCTATGAAATGTGCTATAAATGAAAATACAAAGAAAAAATAATGAAAACATGAAAATACTATAACATATATTCTCAATAATGGATAAATATGAAACCTTAAATATGAAAAAACTATTAAATTTCTAATATGCACAAGAAAAGTCTATGGTATTTTATAGATCATAATATTATAATTTCAATTGATGAATTTTAATGATTGACACATATTTTGGGAGGCTCATTTATAAAATTTATGATATTACTGCGATTAAAGACAATTTTTGGTTAAAATTTAGAGCAATCAAGGTTTTAATGATTGTACTGACGAAATGTGAAAATGCCTCTAGAATATTGAAGAATAAATCTATAACTTTATATACGAGCCCTAACAACTATATGTTCGGCCACTTCATAATTACTACATAAATTTGTCTTTCTTAATGTACTGTTACTATTAAAATATATGCATTAATGCATTTGTTTTTAATTTTAGAATCATTATGATTTTGGCTACTTTATGATGATAATATGTAACAAAACATTACATTTTTCGTTTGTAAAAAAAATATTTTATTGGGAAAAAACCGACAATTAAATGTTCGGCCAAAATAAAACTTTATAATAAGTAGTAACAATTTGATACGGCGTAACATCGCATTTTGCTGCATTTACTGCTCGAATTTTTCTAGGCATGGAATTTACAAGAGATTGAGACTCTTCTACTGTCACTGAGTCCCATACTTCTTGAAGTTTAGCACTCAAACGTTCCTGAGTTCTTTGTGGATTGTTACTCAGTTTCAGTTTCATTTTGAGCCAAAGGGTTTCGATGACGTTTAAGCCTGGGCTACTGGAAGGTGAATCGAAACTGCCCAATATTACATGGAAGATGAATACTGCCATGTAATGGTTTTCCATCTATTTTCGGGTGTTTTGGCTGTATGGCTTGATGCTCCATCTTATTGGAAGATAAATGGCACTGCTGCGTACAATTTTCAACACTGTCAAGTTATTTTCAGGTATCTCTTGGTATTTTACAGCGTTAACATACAACCCCATACCATAAGCCCCGAAGGAAACTTGAGACAGTATGTTTTAAGCAATGAACGCCTTTATTAAACACCTCTTTCTTATTTCTAATTACTCTGTTTCGATTATCTTCCGTAGACACATAAAATTTCGATTCATCACTAAAAATAATTGAATTCCACTGCTCATGTGTGATGGTCGCTATTCTGTACACCAAACCAAATGTTTTTTTTTCTGACGTTGGGCCACTAATGGTTTTTCTTTAGCCTAAAATTTGTTGAATAATAGTAAACAATTTTACTAATGATAAATTTACAAATAGGAATAGAACCAAAAAAGTTCCTTACACCTTACATGGTGTCTCCTAAAAAACGCCGCTGGGCATAACTCCTTTATTTATTGGCCGATTTAAAAAAAAAACAAAAACAAAATTAAATGGCTCCACATGTTCTACAAAGAGGCCCTAATTTGGTTTCGTTTTGCAAAATCAATTTCATTTCAGCGATAGTCAACTTTTTTTTCAAATGGTTACATATATTTTCTTTTTTTTTCTGGTGGAGATTATTTTTCGGAATCCAAAGATATACAATATGTTGGCTTTGATGGAATATTCGTTACAGAAAAATTAAATAAAATGTTAAAATAGTTTTTCAAGTGTGGCGTGAAAAACAAAGCGAACGCAATGTGGAAAACAATATGTAATATTTTATTAGAATAATTCAAAATATGCATCAGAAAATACAAACGTATCTACAAAAGTTGCTCAAACTGACGGCCACCTTGTTGAATACACAACTGACATCTTCTCGTTATTGTATTGTTATAATACATAAATTGCAAGAGGCATTTAATATACAATTAGGTCGTATTTCTCATATTTTCTACATTGTGTTTGCTTTGTTTTTCACGCCACACTTGAAAAACTATTTCAACATTTTTTTTATGTCTGTAACGAATATTCTATCAAAGCCAACTTGTTATACATCTTTGGATTCAAAAAAATAATTTCTACCAGAAAAAAATATATATGTAACCATTTGAGAAATAAAACTTGACTATCGCTGAAATGAAAGTTGATTTTGCAAAAAAAACAAAATTAAGGCCCCTTTGTAAAAACATGTGGAGCCATTTAATCTTGTTTATGCTTTTTTGAAATCGGCCAATAAATATAGGAGTTATGGCCAGCGGCGTATTTTAGGAGACACCCTGTATATTTTATTTAGGGAATACCTTAATCGTGGTAAATTCAGCCATTCATGTAATTCCCCATTTTACTATAATGTAATTTTCTACAAACCTTACGAATCGGGTTTTTCATTGTTTCAACATGTTATACATTTAACAAAGATATGGCGCCACATATTTTTACAAAAGTAGATGTTGTACTTACCTATAATTTACTTTCAAGATAAGGAAATACCAAAAATGGAAATCATGCTTTATTGTGATCGTTTACACTGAAGTAATTATAAACGAAAAATATATTTTTTTTTAAATGGGTAGAATTTAAAGTTGATTGGTAGATCGGTAGATGGTTGATTCAGCATAAAATCGGTAGATCTATCGAAAAATCGGTAGACGTGGCACCACTGCTCCAGACTAGCCTTAGACTTCCTAGTAAATACATATCTGCAGGTGAACGTTATATAAATTATCAATTTAGCACAATATTGATGATTTTGAACGATTCTGTCTGGTTATAAATGGAGTATTATAAAAATATATCGTAATGTGGATAATACGTTTCTTATTTTCATTGCCTTTCAAGTTGAACTGTTCGCATTACATCCTGACGTTTTAATTTATAGGTGCAATCATGATTTAAATCGGAGGCCCTGAGGATGCAAACTTTTTTATATCATATATTAATTGTCTCAAGATAATGTATCATTAACAACATTAAAAAAAAATCCCATGAAATGCTATTAGTGTGCCCTTGTAAACTGATCGCCACACTGCATTTCGATGTTGTGAAAAAAATTAAATCGTCTGTTGAAATCCAATCGCGTTCATTGCACAATGCTACGCAGATCGGCCGTATTCACACGCGAGACACCGGCTTGTTATATCTATCCAATTAATCGGAGCAATATATCCCGTTCCTAATTCGTACGTGTGGATAGACATGATGTGAAATGTGCGGGAGCAATGTAAAGCCAGCTCATACTCGTACAATGTCTGTCTGTGTGACAACTCGCTTGTTTTCAAAGAGCGCCTGTTCAGCTGACCGCAATGATTTAACATTAATTCAATTGTTCCTGCATTTAATTCACTTAATTGAAGTGTCAATTGTTGCTGCAGCTTTAATTGGATTCGTTTAGTGGGACACGTGTCTCAGAAATGCATAATTAGACTTTAATCCCGCATCAGCAAAAATCTTCTCCTTCCCAAAAGTTTATCGCGTTAATTGAGTAATGAGGCGCAATATAAATTACTGCCATTATAGCTCATGACTTTTATGACATTATTTGTTATCGCCGATCGCTAATTGCACGCGGCAATTCATTTGGAACGTTTAGCGCTGTTATTAGCGAGAGTTTCTACAATTACAGCACAAAAATTATTAGTGTTTTCGTAATTGTAATAATTATTGGCTAAGGTAGGTGGAGAATTAATCTTGAAACGTTATCGCATTTCACAACGTGCCTATAATAACAGTCAATTTATCGTTGACATTCGATTTGCTTAATGGTTGAGCATTAATTTATCTCAAATATATATTAATTGTAGGTGATAAATACATACACCTACAAAAATATTTCTTGGCATGAATGGTTGAAACCAATACGAGAAGTGAATGCGGTTGTATGCATGATTTACTAATATACTTACAGTGTGCATATTTATCTGCAACTCCATTTTTTTAACGTGTAATGTGTAACGTGGATTCATTTCAGGACTTACCTGAATTAAAACCTGTAACTTGTGACGTACCTGAAAGGCCATTCAGCACAAAAGGGCTGTGGAAACAACAAGGGGAACCGGAGTTTCCCTATGGAAAATAAGGAGGGCCCCTAGCTCTCGATGTCTGAGAGTGGGGTGGGCGAAAAGGGGTAAACGTAATTTTACCTCGCATGTTACTCCGGAACGAAATTAGGCACTCAACCAAGGCGCGGATTTCTAGGTATTATGCTATTCATCAGTTTTAATAGCAGACCAAAATGACCTTGTATCTATACGAATGTAAGCAAAAGAAGTAACGTGACCATTTTTTTTGTGCTCTTATGCATATTTTCAGTTTTTAAGCCTATAATTGCTTTAATGCGTTTTTAGTGCATATTTCCTTATTTTTTTTGCTTATTTGCTTATTTCTCAATTGTATAGCATATTATTTATATTAGCAAAGAATATATTTTGTTGCACATTATTGTAATGAGAATTCAGTATTAATATTACTCCGTTACATCTAGAGTGCTTGGTTATCACAAAATCATCAACAAAGCGAGCGTGCCTATGTGATATTTGGTAAACAAAGCTTGATTATTTCGGGGATTACCCTATTTTTACGTGCACAGAACGCATCTGGGGCAAGTGTGCTATCAATTCAGTCCAATTCATCTCAATCTTCAGTGCGTTGTGCTTGTGCCTTGTGTGTATTACGTGTTTATAAGTTTTCTTGTATAAAATGCCGAAAGTAAAACCTTCCGTCGATGAATGGATACGTGAACATTCTGAATTAAAATATGAGAACCGCAAATTAATTTGCAGGGCTTGTATCAAACCGGTAAGTATTATTTTGTGTTGCTGTTGGCCTAGGTACAAGCATGTATTATGTTGTAGATTAACTGCGAGAAAAAATTTAACATAACACAACATATCAAAACGACAGTTCACCTGAAATATTAAAAAAAAAACACGAATCTGCAAGCAGTACCCTGAGTACCCAGCAAACTATTTCGGAATCTTTTGCGAGTTCTTGTACGCAGAATGAAAAGGAATTTTACTTTGATTTATGCAATACGATGGTATCTTCTAACATTCCGTTAAAAAAACTAGATAATAGTATGTTTAAATCTTTTTTACAAAAATACACCGGTACACATATTCCTGCCGAATCAACCATTCGCAAAAACTATGTCTAGCAAGTATATAAACACACTATTGAGGAAATAAAAAAGATAATTGGCAACAATTACATATGGTTCTGTGTAGATGAAACTACTGATTCATGTGGTCGGTACATCGCCCATTTAATGATTGGAATATTAAACGAAGACTCCACCAATGCATTTTTAATTAGTTCCAAGCAGTTAGAAAAAACAAATACCAATACCGTTGCCAAATTCGTTCACGATGGATTAACACTTTATTTTGCCAAACCCCGTACCAAATGATTAATTATTATTGATGCTTTCTGATGCCGCTGCATATATGTTAAAGGCATATTCTAATTTAAAAGTATTTTATGAGCAATTAATGCATTGCACCTGTTTTGGCACATGGTTTTAATCGCGTTGCTGAAATGATTAGACTGCAACTTCCCCTGGTCAATGATTTGAAAAAAACCGGGAAGAAAAATTTCCTAAAAGCTCCACTGAGGGTTGAAATGTTTAGGGACAGAATGCCAAATGTACCTCTTCCTCCGGCACCGGTTATAACTAGATGGGGTACGTGGCTAGATGCTGCCTGCTATTATGCCGACCATTTCGATTTTTTTAAGGAGCTTGTGTTAGAGTTTCCCGAAAATGTGTCAGAGGCAATTAAAGAATGCCACAAAGTTCTTAAAGATAGGAGGGTTGTATAAAATTTAGCATTCCTAAAAACTAACTACAGTTTCGTAAGCAAAGCGATTGATAAACTCCAAGCAAAGGACACAACTTTGGTAGATGCGGTTCAAATAGTTGAAGATTTTAGGAACGACGTCTCAAACGTACGGGGATCTATAGGAGAGATTATTAAAAAAAAAAGTGATGCAGTTTTGTTAAAAAATGAAGGATTTGGCGAGTTACAAAAAATATCAACAGTTTTAAAAGGAGATTTCGTGGAAAATTTGCTGATAAATATTACATTTGTTTCCAAATTTAAATATGCACCGATTACAAGTGTGGATGTGGAGAGAAGCTTTTCACACGTAAAAAATGTGCTCAGTGATAGGAGAATGGGATTTCCGTTGAAAATTTAGAACAACATTTAATTATTAGTTCATTTAAAAATGAGCAGTAATCATTATTTGTTATTAATTATTATTGTTATTAATTGTAATCACCAAAACCGATGTTATTAAAATATTACTTTTATCTACCTATAGTGTGTTCTTGTTAATAAAATTATGTTTTGTTTAATTTTTCTGTATTTTCAGGAAAAATTATATATGCCTTTTCATGCTTTTTCTGCGTTTTTGTGCTTGTTCTAATCTTTATGCTATTTTATATGCTTGATTTCTAAAATTTGTATGCATCTTTAAGCGCTTATTTTGTAATTTTGTATGCTTATAAATCCGCGCTTTGCACTCCACAAATTAAATAATTGATGCGGGGGCGGACGGCTACCAAAACTACGAAAACTAAAGACTCTCACGTCAACAATGTCAGTTAAATTTTACTCAAGTGGTGATTTGTGCTCTGGAAATGGATAAAATTGGGAAATCGATCTGGGACCGTGACAAAGTAAATGTACATTTCAACTGCTATACGGTTATCTTCAATGGAATTGAACTTAAATTGGTGATCGCACAACACCAATCCAAAAATTCCTATTAGAACATTTTTTAGGTAACTAATTGAAAGAAAAATATGTATTTAATAATTCTATAGAAATGCAACAATCGCAAGAATTCCATGTTTTTAAAATTCAGTCGAGATTAATTTATTTACAAACATGCAGATATACATGCTCAGCTTTCCAGTAAATTCTTGGTTTAAAATTGAATTAATCATAATTATTGTGACAGTACTATTCTCGCCTCTAATTATGTGCAGAGGAATGCAAAATATTTTTGCAATAAATATTTTCCGAATTGTTTCACGATTTGTCATAAAATTTCGCTAGCTTGGTATGTCTTGAGATTTGCACATTGCTACGAGTCTAGCATTTATAACAGCGCGTTAAACTTCCATTTTCAAAATATTACTGGCACCGTTTAGTGAATACAGGAAATAGCTTATCATTCAATTGCAAACTGCTAGTATTTATAGGTGAGTAAAATGATTGTTTCATTTTATATTACGTAGGTTTATGCATAATTTATGTAATGGAATGCGTTACGCAGAATGCAACCGATTGTGTATACAAGCCGTGGTAATTATGCAATATGAAGTACGTAATGTGAGTGAGCTGATATCATTTTTTTCGGCTGTAATCAAGCAAGTCCTGTTTTACAATTAGATTATCAATACTGATAAATGCATCGTATTTCTATAATTCTACCAAGTAGTTAATTATACACTGCACACCAATCAACAAATACTTTATAGACTTATCACATTTCTAACTACTAAATATGTAATATTACTACTAATGTATGAATCATACATAAAAAACAAAATCATAAAAGCATTTATGATATTTAAAATGCATTTCCATGTGCGGTTGATTGGCCTTTTTCAACCAAAAACTTATAATTGGTAAATAAAACGCTAGGTTGTTTTGAGTTTCACAGATTTATTGCTTACTGCAACAATTGTTTCGCATCGCTACAATTGTTTCGTTGAAAACTTACCAAGTTTCGGCCTATTTAATTATCGATTTTGAGATTATTTCGGTCATTTGGTCATTTTGTGTTTTTGTGGTATCGACGAGTAATTCTGCCAGAATCTGATATTTTTCCACGAAAACAATACAATCATCGACTGGTACTTTTGCTAGACTATTTAGCTGTGGATGTAATTGGCACAGAGGAATTGTATTTCAAATTTCTGGGATTATTGAGGGGTTGTGTCGTCGTACGTATTTGAATCAAATAAGGCCAGCAGGCAACGCAGCTGCAAAGCGGCAGACTGCAAGTAATTGCGGGCGTTTTTCGTCCAATTATGCGATACTCACATTTTCTTGTACTGTTTCTTCGTGTTTTCAACGTAATTGTGTGATTTAACGGCCGCGCTTGCTTCTAATGCCGCGCCAAGGTAAATATCCTCCGATTCCCTCATCGCCAACACGACAACCTTCTCAACAATGTCCTTCCAAGGATGAGGATGTGTCATATTTATATTCCGACCTTGTAATGTGTGCAATTTAATTCTTTAAATATGTGCATTAGAGTTAATGAATGCTAGAATTTGTGTCATTGAAAACTATTTTTTTTCTGTTTCGTACGTCACCCTGTGCACTATTAATATATTTTGTGTACTCTCTAAATGTAACTTTTCTATAACATATGTGTCCCCAAGAAATTGTCCCTCCCCATAAAAGCAATTAGCTATGGTTAATTCTTTAACATGGCAAAATGTTAATCGAATAAATTGCACAGTATGAAAGCTATTTTAAATTATACAGGGTGGCAAAAAACAAGTGTTAGAAATCAACTAGTGTCAACTGGTGGGGGGTAATTAAGACTTTTCTCTATATCTTGAAGAATATAGGGCCTATATGGATGTGTCTTGACTGGAAAATCGGGAGGGGTTATATACCTCTCCCGATTTTCCAGTCAAGTGTTTCTACACAAGGTTTTCCAACACACTGTATAACATAAATAAGTAGGACATGTGTAAGTTTAGCAACACATTGAAATGTCTAATGCAAGTATGACACAAATACATGTGACATTTGAATGTGATGGCAACAGCGTCAACTGTACATTATTAATACAATTAAATACTTGCCGAAAAATAACCCATTCATATGTGCCAACTAAATTCATTCTTCTCGTATACCAAAACATAATTTCAATCCAATACCGGAATAGTAAAGTACCCAATAATTTTTTAAATTATTGTATAAAGAAGAAAATTGTCTGATTCGTTGGAATTTTGTTATACCATTTCGAAAAGAGGAAATTTATGCGCTCAACCAATTAAAGACGACACTTTTAAAACACTGATGGGCAATGTAGTTAAAATTGTTAATTATATTCGCAATAATTCATTGCATTATCAAGGTGTCCAAGTTCTATAGCCAACGACATTGATGACGGCGTAATGTAATATTCTTTCCAATTGTACGATTACGATGGCTTAGTCGAGGTAATTTTTGCAAAAGATTTACTGAGCACCTGAATCCGATTAAAGAATTCCTTGAAACGAAAGAGAAAACCTTGTAAAGTTTTTAAAAGATAATTAGCGGGGAATAGATTTTGACTGATATTACAGGTTTAATGAATGAATAAAATATAAAACTGCAAGAAAAATATATTTATTAGCAAATGAATAGTACATTCTCATTGAGCAGCTTCAAGTTGATGATAGAATGAAATATATTTTATTGCTATTTACAGGGTGATCCAAATTAAGTGTTCATGTTTAACACTTGTAACTTTGTTATTATTAAAGATACATAATTGTTTAAATCAGCAAACTATTGGTAATTTTAACGCCCATTAAGATAGAGAAATCAAAAAAACAATTGAGCATCGATTTTTGAAGTTTAGAAGCAAAATACATTTTTTAAATGGAAAGCACCAGGCTTGGTGTGATTTAAATTAACTGATTTTTTTTAAATAAATCATTGATTGAAATCATTTTTTTTATTAATCATTGTTTTTGCACTGTTTATGCATTCCAATAGGTGAACAATGAAAAATATAATGTAACTATAGAGTTAGCATGCTGTAAAGTAGATAATTGTAAGTAACTAACATTTTTCTTCCATTTTTTGGTCCATCACATGGTACAGACACACAGAAATCATCAATTTTTGTTGAAATTTAGGAATATACTAAAAAAAAACATATGATTTAAATCGTGATGTAAATAAATTAATATAAATCTCATCTGCCCTACCAAGAACTGATCAGTTTTTTTTTAATTATCTGATTTTTCAAATAAGTCATTGATTGAAATCATTCTTTTTTATTAATCATTGTTTTTGCACTGTTTATGCATTCCAATAGGTGCACAATGAAAAATATAATGCAACTATAGAGTTAGCATGCTTTAAAGTAGATAATTGTAAGTAACATTTTTGCTTCCTTTTTTGGTCCATGACATGGTACAGACACACATAAATCATCAATTCTTGTTGAAATTGAAGAATATACTAAAAAAAACATATGATTTAAATCGTGATGTAAATAAATTAATATAAATCTCATCTGCCCTACCCAGACTGATCAGTTTTTTTTTAAATCATCGGTTTTTGTTTTTTTTTTTTAATTATCATTTATTCCAACTCTGGAAACCACTGTACAGGTATATTAAGTATATATTCTTTCTGTTATAACATAAAACTTAAAGCAACATTGATAACTTTGCTATTATAAACATAATAAAATTACTATATTATATCAATAAAGTAAAATAGTTTGAGTGGTTACAAAACATACGAAAAACTCGAAAAAAGATATTCAGACACATTGAAACACATATGCCTGTTAGTATTTTCATTATCTCAATTTGATTGCTCATAGTGTGATTCACAAGATAATAGCAGATATCTTGAAGTCAACATAAATATTTTCGAAGTGATTTACCTTTATTGAGTTAGTACCCCCGCATAAGTACGTCACTATACAGGTATAGTAATTTAATTTAATTTTTGTTAGTTTTGACCATTTTTGACTCCACATATATGAAAATATGAGACGAAATTTAGTTAAGTAAGTCACAGCCAATTACGTTTACATTTAAGAAAATATATACACGGTCTTTTTTAAATATGGAACCGAAACGCCCCTCTCAGATATCCCGAACAAATAAAAAATTACCGAATATGTTGATATATGTTATTTATCCCGCACTTTCTGATGCACTCTGATGCACTAATTATACAAAATTTGAAATCAATAACTTTTTACTAATGACGCCGTTGCCATTAAGCCATTGAGCAAAACAAGATGAGAAAGTAGGATTGATGCTTTGAAGTATATAAGGTATCACCTTGGTGCAATATATGATGCTTTAATGGAGATTTTTGATGACCCAAGACTAAATATTTCATCTGGTAATACTTCCCAAACGGACGCAAATGCGCTTGCTGATGCAATTTGTAAATTCAAGTTTATGGTATCCCTTGTCACATGTACAACATTCTTAATTAAGTGAATGTTACAATCAAAATACTACAAAAAGAGGAGTCTGCTATAAATTCAGCTACAAAACAATTTGAAGTGACTAAGAATTACCTTTAAAAATGTATGAGTGATAATGGTTTTGAACAAGTTTTAATTGATGCTGCCGAGATTGCAAAGGAATTAGAAACAAAAGCGAAATTTGAGCCCGATGAATGTAGAAGAAGGAGACATAAACGGCAGTTTGAATATGAAGCGAAGCTCAAGATGAGGCACTACAAGATCTAAACAGAAATTCAAAGTAGAATTCTACTACACTATCTTGGACATGGCTATACAGTCTATTGAAGAGAGGTTCCAACAATTAGAACAACATAATATTCTATTTGGCTTCCTCTATGATATATCCAATATCAACAAAAATACACCTGCGGATATACTTACTGACTGCAAACATTTAGAAACGTCTTTGACGCATAGTGCTAATAAAGATATTGATGCTTAGGAGCTTTGCAATGAGCTGCAAGTAGTAGCTCGAAGGCTTCCAAAACCAATGTCACCATCAGATGTACTTCTCTACATCTGTGATGGGTGGGGAAAACAGTATAAGTCGAAAATTTGAGAAAAATAGTTTAAGTCAAATTATATTTCAGAAAGTGATGCTCTACATTGTGTTTCAAATAGTATAAGTCACATTATTCAGTTAAGGCTTTTAAATAGGTTGGCAGTATTAGTACAACTTTAAATGCTACGATTATTGGAGGGAAAAGAGGTATAAGTCGACTTACTATACTATTTTAACGTAACAAAATGTTTCATAACAAGAGACTTATACTATTTGACGCTAAGAAGGGCACGAAATATTTGAATGCTGTTGAAGTTGTCAGTGTCACGTCTACTGACGTTTGACGTGGACCAAGTAGTGTTTTGAGTTTACGTTTTTTGCGAATTGCTGGTGGTCTTGAAACTCAAAGAGTAGAATAATGTATTCTAATTTGACGTTTAGAATTCTACATCTTGCCCAGATGGACCTTGGTATGTAAAAATACATAAAAAAGAAGACTACAATGTATCTAGTATTTTTGTGTTTTGTGGGATTGGAGGCTATGCATGAAAATGATGAAGAGGAGGGAAACCATGAAGAGGAGCCTAATAATCTAAGAATCGAAGACAAAGTTGAGGGCGATCCGGCCGAGTGCATTCCAAGACAAATTGAAGACACAAATGTTATACATATCACTGGGTTACAGCAATGTTCTGATGTTATAGCTAATGATCTTGAAAATCTTAGTCTGATGATAGCGTGAAAGATAGGAATTATGAACCAAGCGATAGTGAAAAGACGTGCAAATGCTTGTAAAAAAACGTATTGATGGTGAGAAGGAAATGGTATCCAAAGTTACTGACGTAAACCAGAGAGAGAGAGAGAGAGTAGAGAAGCAGGAAGCAGCGTTACGAGTAACAAGGAGAAACGGAATAAAGACGGTAGTAACGCACGAGAATAGAGGAATGAGAGGAATAGGAAAAGAAATTCGGGCCACCTATATATAACCCCAAAAAACAAAATAAAGAAAGCACTGAAAATGCAATTACCTAAGTGTTAGCTAAAGTATGCTGAAAGTATTCAAGAAGATACAAGATATTTAATAAATATTGGCTTCTAACTAGATTCTAGATTCGAAATCAACTGCCACCAAGAGAAAAAGGACAAACGATCCTGAAAAAGCAAAAATAGAAATGTAACTCATTGTTATCATTTTAAAGTTAATAGAGAAAGACTGAAGGTGTCTAGAGGTTGCTTTTTGAAAATATTAAATCATTAGATCGAGGGCAATTAAAAGGCACGACGCTAAGTGGTTTCGCTACCTACACAAAAGAGTCTGAAACAGTATAAATTAACTCTCCCAATGAAAAAGAACCGTTAAAAAAATTGTGTTCATCACGATGTAGAAAGGGTTTGACACTTACACCTTACAGGTGTTATTTTGACATGGTCCCAATATCTGTGGATCTGTGGAGAAAGAGGATAATTTATTAGAACTTCTTCCTTTAATATCACTCCCTTTTCGAGATTTTTATCTCAATTTAAAAACATTTGCTGACGTTGAAGATACATTACCGGACATTGAAGAATTTGATGAAAACCAAGCATAGGGTATATCAATCATTATCAGTTTTTCTTATTATTACCTAATTTAGAATTATTTTCAAAGCAGACATTAAAATGTACACTTCAGGTAAATAAAAGTAAACCTAAACAACGTTTTTTAATAACTTATCTACTTGGTTCTTTTAGTATAAGTCAGACTAAGAGGTTCAAATAGTATAAGTCAATCCTTTTTGTTGTAAAAATTTTTTTTCACAATTTTTTTACAATCATATTTTGAAAGTGATACAAACAAAAAACAATTAAAAAATTATTAAAATTGTAGAACTATTTTCCCCAGGCTGTGAAAACAGTTGTGTGTTTAAAACTAGTCAAAATCTTGAAGCGGCGTTTTCTTAAAATGCCAATTCTTGACTTATCCTGTTTTTCCCACCCATCACAGATATAGTACAACAAACATTGGAAGATTGTGTACCAAATGTTGTTGTTTCCTTGAGAACACTTTTAACACTTCCAGTGTCCGTGGCTAGTGGAGAACGCAGGTTTTCAAAATTGAAATTAATTAAAACTTACTTGCGTTCAACTATGTCACAAAGCAGACTCGTGGACTTGGCAACAATTAGATTTGACACTTGGCGACACTGGAATTAAAGGAATTGGAAACTTTTGCGACGAAGAAGGCAAAATTCAATTTTGATTTTCTAGTCTACTTGTAACATTTATGCAATTATTAATAAATTAATATGTCACTTTAAATTTATTGTTTTCTTATACATATTTTTTTTAATTAATTTGTGTGAAAGGGGGCGTTTTAATTTGTTTTGCGCTAAATAACCTGGCGCCGGCACTGAGTGAACCGATTACATATTGGCTCGCCAGTCGCCTCACGAGTCGACTCGTTATTCGTCGAATGTGTAGATGCGCCATAAAAACCTCAAAATTTGCCACAATTGTTGATCAGGTAATTTTGTTTCAAATTTTTGGCTGCTCCCCATTACACATATTTGTGAATTTAGGGGGCGGTGCGGGGTGCATTGGAGGTGCTTTTTTTACGGAACGTTGGCGCATCTCCGAGCTTCGTTTTTCCGTCCATCTCTTGGATGCTGGGCCGCGCGGGCGCGTGTTTTGTGGAGGAGACGGTCGTCGCGCCGAGTGCATTCACACACATACAACAAACCAGAATATACACACCGACAACAAACGCAGCCAACTGTGCTGCTCCGCCGCTCAGAGCTCACGGAACGCTGCTCCGACCTTTATTATTGAATCGCGCGTTGGAGTGTTCGCGTCGTGGTCTCTCCATATAAAAGTTACGATCGAGACATTCGCGAAGAATTTGTGGTGACCTTTTATGTTTTTATTGGGTGATCTGTGCCTGTGCTGAACATTAAATTTACACACATTTACTGTGAATAATATTTGTGCTTTTTTATAATTTTTTTTTATGTATGGACTATGATTACGTGCTTTGTTTATTGTGTTAAATAGGATAAACTTTAATAGGTGAGTTGTTTTCCATGCATACCCAAATGCAATTGAGTGTGAAGTCGCCGGGCAATTAACTGACTGCTGGGTCGTAACAGTGGGGACCTTGGTTGGTTGTAAATATTTTATATACTTATAATCGGATAGGCGTAAGATATTTTATTTTTTTTTATTTTTACAAATATTTATCACTAAGAAAACCAATCATGTGATTCCTCACACGAAAACTTGTAAACTGTAAAATAATTTATACCTACCTGATTTTCAATTTATTTTGCATATTTGGAACTATTTTTTGGAATAAATCAAGGTTTTGGGGAATTAGATCAACAATAGTTTTATTCTGTACTTAATCCGAGCCTACATATAAAAATAATTGTTAAATTAAATTGAACGTATTATTTTTATGATGTATACCTACATTTTTTTTATTACTTGTAATTATTTTTCATAAATTAGGAACAGAATTGTATAAACACAGTTTTGCTATTTAATTTGGTGCTTTAGTCCATGTAACATAAATTTATCGATTTAAATATTAATCGCAAATTTATAGAATATGATAACTATGTTTAACATAAATCGTAATAAATGTAAAAATATATTATTTAATAATTATAAAAATGAATTTAAACATAGCAACTCTTAATATAATCTAATATAATAATTACTGCGAGCAACTCTTAATATAATCTAGTATAATAATTACTACAAGCAACTCCTAATATAATCTTTTTTTTATATACATGAAATTCTCGGGATCCTTAGCTATGCATAAATAGGCTGTTGGCATTAAATAAATTAAAAAAACTGACTTTAATCAAAATATATCATGAGAAGTTTGACTTCCCTTCTCGTAACCTTCACATTAAAAAATATTCTTTTCAAGATTGAACTTCTTTGCATAACATAGCTCACGTTAGTATTGACAAAATAAATAGTAACATAGACAGTTGTAAGCAAAATTTGCACCGGAAGCAATCGCGTTTGTGACTATTTACGTAATATCTTGATTATTAGCTTTTATTGAAAATATCGTAGGCGATTAATGAAAAAAAGACTTCGGTCACACATAACAATTATATCTTTACGGACGAATATTTTCAGTGCATAGTTAAAATTAAAATTTGAATGTTTAATCATGCTTAGTAAAATTATACCAGTTTATTTGGTCCCTAGTAGAAAGTGGATGGTAATTAAACCATTAGTAGTTTAGTTTGTTTTTCTTGTAATTTAATTATTGCTTATATTGCAAGTTATAATTAATTAATAATTGTCGTATGCAATCAATTTAAATTTAGCACTATGCAAAACACTGCCTACCTGTATGTTATACCAATAATGTCAATAAATAATAATCAATACATATTACTTAATGAATAATCCCAAAGCAATAGAACTGCAATTACAATTTTTCCATTTTAATAATACTTCAGCAATTATTTAATGCAATAATCAACCGCTTCATGATTTACTTGAAACCAGGGTTGGTGTGATTTAAATCATTTTTTTAATCATTTAAATCATTGATTTAAATTGAAAAATGTAAATTATTTTATTTATTTAAATTAATTATTGCTTTTGCACTGTTGCACTCCAATAGGTGAACAATTAAAAATATTTTTGTTATAGTTTCATCCATTTTGGATACCAGTTATTATAATATGTTTTTATTGTTTTCTTCTTAATTGCAGTACTTATCAGTAGTTTATATATTAAGAACGTTTGTTGCTTTTATTATTTTTATTATGTCTTCTTAACCTTTCTAGCTAGTTTCGGCTATATTTTTCAGCCATCTGCAGAGGTTAATTTTTTTGAGTTGAATATATTCGATATTTGATAAGATTTTTATATAAATGTTTTGACTTATAAAATAAATTATTTAAAAAGTCAAAACATTTATATAAAAATCTTATTTAATATCGAATATATTAAACTAAAAAAACCCTCTGAAGATAGCTGATAAATATAGCCGAAACTATCTAGTAATGTCAAGAAGACATAAAACATAAAAATAATAAAAACAAGATATCTTTATATATCTTTATATATCGTCGGCTTACAAATGAAAATACACATTTTTGGCTGTTTTTAGTTAAGTTTTATTTTTATGGTTTACTAAATTGTAACAAATCTCAGACTCAGTAGGGGTATAGTAAGGTATGTAGCCGAACTTCCAAATTCTTAATTCATTAAATGACTGAGTAGGAAAGGTAACAACAGAATATAAAACTTTCATTGCAGTTTCTCACATTTTATAGTTTTTGACTTAAATGATTTCACTTGTAATCCGACGATATCCGATAAGAAAACGATTTAAATCATATGATTTAAATCGTGATAAATCAATTTATTTAAATCACATCTACCCTGACAAACCCTGATCCCAGACCCAGACCCTGATCAGAAATATAAAAACAAAAAGAAAAATAATCAAAAATTTTGATTATTTAAAAAAATATATCGATGTTTGATTTTTTTAAAACATGATTTATTCCAACTCTGCATACAACAGTTGCAAAATTATTACAAACCAATATATATTGACTTTTTCATTCGAACATATTATTATATAATAATCCAAATAATATGTAATAATGAGTGCGATTCTCGCCCAGGGCATTAAAGTTAGTTTAATTTAGATAGTTTCAGTATTTTCTGCATATTGTAATAATTTGACTGTCAATGATCTTAATTCGCGAAAATATACAGTATGTCCCCGGATTGAGTTTACACGAGGTTTTTTTTTTAATTTTTTACTTTTAAGTAAATATGTTATAGTAATTAAAATTCTTTTTTGTGTACTGAAATTTAAATAATACTAATAGTTCTTGTAACACAATGAAAATCACTTCGCAAAACTAAAACCGGTCATTTTTCCACTCATTATTAAATTTATGTGGCATGATATGAAAAATATACTATCATGAAATCTGTACCTTAAAATAAACATAAAATATGTATAAATAAATATAAAAATAATCTTGTTACCAATAATGATCACAGTTACACCCTACGGGCAAGTCTCTCAAAATTTGGCCTTGTGTGCAATGCATTTCTATTATTTGCTTCAAAAACTCTTCCAAAATATATTTTAAATGAGGTGTTCGGATTTAGGCACTCTCAGTTGTAAAGCAATTAAAAGCCTTATATACCCTCGCATACTCTCGGGTACACTAGTACCCGTTTCTACTACTAAGTAGTACTACTACTAGTAGTAACTTACTAGTTACTACTAGTCTCGGAGACTAGTAGTAACTAGTTTCTGCCGGGCGGCCGTCATCAGAATATTTTAAATTATTATCTTATCTGCTGGATGGGTATCTCTTCATAATGATGAGTTAGGATGAGTTAGGAACTACCTGCCCAATGCATTTCTATAATCAAAGCCAGACCAATTAAGAATTTACTTGACGCTCGAAATATTGTTTTATCGACTATGTAATATTTTGTTTCACATCGAATTGTAGATATATTATTTATGTTTTATCTTTATTACGTACATTCATGCTCACATAAGCCTAGTACAAGAAATTAGGTTACAATAGCAATTTTATATAGCAATGTCAATATGTTTGTAATAGATTTATGTGAGCATGACTGTACAAACAACGTGAAGTGGAATAATGACATAGGTATTAAAAAAAAAACATGTGCCATAAGGCAGGATTCGTGGATAAGTACTCTTCAAACTATGTTTTTTACAGCCCTTTTTAAAATGCATTTTAGATTTTGTTAAAGCTAGCCTCAGACTGATATGTAACTTAGTTCTATTCCTAGTATAGGTACAAAAGATGATTGTTTTCTATGAGCCAGCCACTGGTGCTCATAGCTGTTCTGGCATTTGGTTCACTTGATTCGTGTACAGACTGGCTCTGCGTTTTGCACTATCACTAACACATTACACCAACTCAAACGGTTTCTTCGTCTTGAGCCTTCTTAGCTGTCCACGTAATTAAGAAGCTGGATAGCCTAGGTTTTCGCATGTTGGTGCAATCTTTCTACGTGCCTCCTAGCACATTTCTGGATTTCACTATCTACAGATTCCATTACATGATCATTGTGGAAGTTGTCATTCCTAATTACCAAGGCTTATTTACTACGTTTCTTAATACGTTAGTTTGAAAAGTCAATATTATTTTTATAATGATTTTTTGTAGAGCCCCAGACTGTATACCATACGTCCACACTGGCTTTAGTTTGCTTTGGCCCTTCTAAAATTAAAAAAAGGTTCAAAATGTAATATTTTTTGTGTAAGTTGGTAACCCTGCTGTGGCGCTCACTTTGAAAAGGCTGAACTTCAGCTCATACTACTTCTTTGTTTATTCAGGCAAAATATTAAGGGTAGCTTTCTCTTACCTCTAGAGAAATGTCTGAAATGTCTTCTTTACTATTTGATAGTTTTCTTTGTGATTATTAGATGCAACTTCGATGTCACTTCAATAATCTCACTAATCTCACTATTTACCAATCAATTACATTTAATTAATTGCTGGCTGATTCTGATTGCCGAAAAAAATGTTATATAAACACCTGTAAATAGCGTGTTTTCTTAGATTATTCTCCATTATTCTCCAAAATCAAATGGAGTGCGATTAGTTTCCGCCAATCTAGAACCTACCGTTATAAATAGATTTGCCATTGTTGAACGAGGCAAAACTTTCGGGGTCATATAAGACAGTACCATATTTCACACTGGTATTATAAATAACTTGTGATATCTACAGAAACAAATATCTGCAATTGGTCCCAAGTTAATGGGTTCTCGACTATAATCTCAATATGGGCACTTATCTTATCTGCCTGTTCTATAATTATTTTAGCCTATTAATAATGTCTCCAATGTCTGATTGGCTAAAAAGTGATTTTAATAGTGCTGTTAGCTAATATACCTGTTTGAATAATTATAAAATATCATCACTCAATTCTCAGATAAATATTTCCTTTTTTTTTATTAGTACACGAAGAGGCCCGTTGAAAATATAATTTATAAATCAATTAAAAATGAAAATAATCACTGAAGAATGATTAACTTGTGAATTATAGATTTCTATTATTACAAATGTCTATTTTATGTAACTTTGAATGAATTACAAACAATATTCAATACCTATCTGTAGGTACCTAGTGAATTAATGTGTGTTCTAATTAAGAATATTAATAAAACTCGTATAAATTCCGAGATATAAACTACGCGCACTGTAAATGAACTGCGCCAGCAAATATTTATAAATATATTTTTTATCAGACAAAATACTGAAGATGCATATATTGAAAGCCTATAAATAAAGTTTACGATTGAATAAGCCTTGAGCGCAATAAAAAGCAGAAGCGAATAAATTAATGCAAATTGATTTCACATTGTATGCGATGTCTTTAGTTTTTCTAGAATTTTTTATTTAGTTCGTATCTATTACGGCCGGTTTCATAATGGTATTAAAGTTTCCTTTAAACAGAAAAGGCGCCTTTAAGTACTGTAACGTGTTCCATAATTGATTTTTAAACGTCAATTTACGAAAAAGTGTCTCTTATCATATGGAACAGAAGTAGACTTTAAAGTCGATTTTTCTATTAAGTAAGCTTTACATAAAGGAGTCATTTCTGTGATATTATGGAACCGGCCCTGACAGCCAGTAGTTATAAAACGATATTTTTTGTGCTTTTATGTAATTTTTTGAAGAATTAACTTGAAGGTCAATTTACAGATAATTTGTTTGCACGTGAGTTTATTGCACGATATAAAATTGCACAAACTTGTGATCATCATTCAAAATCAAATATATTTCAATTAGAATTTGGTCCTCGCAGCATTTTTTAAAAATTAATTTAATCGAACAATAGCTATTTATGGTATAAGTGAATAAAGTCGAATTTTATCCACGATAAAACAGTTTCGTGCAAGAGGCGAAGCCGAGTGCGACAATGTTTTCAAGTGGATAAAATTGCTTTATTCACGTGTATCACACAAGATTTTTTTCCAATTCGTTATCAGAATTGAAAAATTTGCGTGAAGTGTCACATTGTCAGGTGACAACGAACAATTCAAGGATAGTGCGAATTCAGCTATTTTTTTACTTTATTCACGTTGTCAATGGTTATAGTGTAAACATTTTATTCACCCATTCGATTAAAATGTTGTTTTAATGATGAGATTCAATCAGCATTTTAATAATGTGAATTGGAAACACGTTTTTTATCATACCTGCATCATAATCTTTGGTATGAACTAATAAGCTGCGAAAATCCATTGTTTTGCACGGCTTTTTTTAAAGTTTCCTACTAACAACACATTTTTTGTCCAACTTTAATAATTCACGCCATACAGTACAAATTTTTATTGAAATAAATTTTAAATGTACACTTACTATAGCTGGAAAACCAAAACCAAAAACCAAATTAGAAGCTTCATACGCCTTATTTTTAGTTATTTGGAAACACATTTTAAATGCACACTTACTATAGCTGGAAAACCGAAACCAAAAACCAAATCAGAAGTTTCATACTCCTTATTATTAGTTATTTGGAAACTAGCCATTTCAACCTTCAGAATTTCATTGATGACAGTGACGTCTATAGCAGATGACATTGATGCGACAAACGCATCCCTCTCTATGTTAACGATTAAATATAGCATCCACATGTACCTACCTACGTTGTAGAATGAATCTAAATGTTTCTATTTTTTTTAAATTTCATTATAGTGGTGCCGGTATAATAAAAAAAAGTATGATACACGTACATAAGGGTTTTCCAAACACTGCAAACCCGGCGAGCGTGTTTGAAAGGCTCTCTCATGCAATTGTATCGTACACTATTATTCGAATTTCACATTTAAGTACTTTTTATATTAATTATTCAAATTACATTTATTTATTAACCTTTCTAACCCGCTACAACTTTTTATTTAATTTTTTAAATATTAAAAATCATAACATATGGGTCCAAACGAATTATTACATTGTAGAGGGAACCTAATGAATGTCATAATTCATGTAACATTTTATTTCATCTTTCGTATTAGTAAAATAAGTTTTATGTCTTATTCTAAAATAAAGCTATTTAAAAGTATTAATTATGCATATAAAGAAAAGTTATTTCTTAGCAAGCTGAAATCTCAAGCTTTGTAAAAAAAAGTTTGTTTACTATTTTTTCTCTTATTTCGTAATTTAACCGCCGTATGTACTGCACTTTTAATCTCCTCATAATTGCATCTCGTAAGAGACAAAGAGTGGAGTGCTAATAGCCGACAGGTTAATGCCCTCTGAAAAACTCTTCAAACTCAACTGGGCGAGTAGAATTTTCTCTTTTAAATTACCGTTAGCCAAACACTACACATAAATCATTATTGCATTTATTACGTGTGTTTAAAAATTGGTAATTGCGATTATCAAGAGAGTTAAAAATTGAAGCTGTAGTCGAGATACGTGAGAAATGTAAACAAATAATTAAAATGTAAGTTGGTAATTATTTTGTGTAGGTGCATAGAGGTGTTCCAAGTGTGACAGACTGCTTCTTGGCGATCATCATTAGACATAGCAGCCTAAATATGCCGCCGCTAAATAAGTACAGCATAGATCAGTTTATTTAAGTTTGTTTTTAATATATATTAAACAATTTGTTTAGCTTAAATCTTTATGCAAAATTATCCCCTAAAGATTTCTGTTCACAGCATGTGCATTTAAAAAATCCCAAACATTGAATTGCCGTATTCATATTCATCCATCAATGTCCTGTAAATAGAGGGTTTACAATTAAACCGTTGATCCCTAAAACTTATAGTTGTCATTCGGATTTCTCATATTAAGGTTTAGTGTTTAATAGTAAATCAAAATCTGTACCTCCTTAATTTGTATATAATCGTTATTTTGCAACCGGTTTCAACCTGCAGTTCAAAGCATTGTCAGGCAAAAAATGTTTTTATATTATAGAGCTGTGTTTTGCTTTAAAATGTAAAAACTCCAGCGTTCACATTTAAAAGTCGATCATTATAATATAAAATTCCTTGTTTACATATAGACGGTAAAGATCTGAAATAAAACATGATATTTTTTTATAGAAAATTGTATTGTAATAATTTTAAGGTGGTGCGGTAAGATTAGACCATTTGATCTAGATCAGTAGTTCTCAAAGTGGGGCGCACGCCCCACCGGTGGGGCGCGTAGGTTTTTCAGGTGGGTCATGAGAATTTAAGGTGGTCTTATGATATTTGAAGTTGGATTTTAATATCGAATTAATATTTGCTGCAGCACTTAATTAAAAATATATTAAATTATAATATATTAAAATTTATATACACATATGTATATAATATACATATATCATAGCGTTTTACTTAAGCGTTATTGTACTATAATATTGATCGGAAAAAAATGCGTTAACAAACATTTTTGTTTTTCCACGTATTTAATCGAATCGACAAAATCATGTGTCGCGACGTCGTGGCTCGATGACTGTTGGTACACGAGTCATATTTTCAACTAGTGTTCGTCTAGTATTCATTGTCAGTACTTGGATTTACGTCTTTTTCAAGTGTTTTTCGTGTCGAGTAGGTGTATATAAATCAGTTCATTGTTCTTTTTCGATGTTGTAAGAGAGTTTTTCAATTTGCTAGTTATTAAAGGAAAGTTGCTTTTTTTATCAAAAAATAATTTAAAAATACTAAATACAACATAATTGTAGCTAATTTTGGCTCAATATAAAAATGGCTAGCGCCAAGAAGATAAAGACTCGCCAATACAAAGAAGAATTTTTAAATTTTGGTTTCATAACCGCTATAAATGATGAAAGATCGCCTTTCTGTCTACTATGCCATCAATCTTTGAGCAATGAATCAATGAAGCGTGGCCGTCTCGAGGCACATTTTAGAACCAAACATGCTGCTCATGCGAATTCAGATTTAAATGACTTCAAATCATTAAAAGAGAAATTCGAAAAGCGAACAACCATAAAAACTTGGTTCACTGCGAGAACTGCTGTTGCTAATCGTACCTTAGAGGCAAGTTACGAGATTTCTTTATTGATTGCAAAATGCGGAAAAAATCATACCCTGGGCGAAGATCTTATTAAACCCTCGATATCAACATTTTTAAAAACCGTTTTGAATATTGATGACAAAGAAGTGAAAGCATTACCACTTAGTAATGACACTGTCAGAAGAAGGATAGATGAGATGAGCGATGACGTTGAAGCACAGCTTATTGAAAAGCTTCAGTCGAGATACTTTTCTTTACAAATGGATGAATCTACTGTAAGAGGCAGTGAAGCATTACTATTGGCTTACGTAAGATATATTAGATTCTAAAGGAAAGGTTTTGTGAATAAAAATTTTGACAAAAATTCACAGCAAATGTAGGAAATTCTAGTAAAATTCCAGAAATTAACCAGGAAAAATCAGGTAATTACTAAACATTTCGAAAATAACAATGCTTAACATGAAATAAAACTCACCCTGTATAAATAATGGATGAAACTATAACAAAAATTATAATAATCATTTTACGATTTTCTGTAGTAGGTATTGATGAAATTTACAAGTAGTTCATTTTTAATTTTAGTCAAAATGTAATTTATCTTCAAAATTTTTAGTAAGTACTGTATCGTCTTCCTTGTAGTTTCCTGATTTTTCCTTGTTCATTTCTGGAATTCTACTAGAATTTCTTACATTTGCTATGAATTTTTGTCAGAATTTTTTTGTATTTCTAAAAAAATTCCAATATTTTAATTGTTACTTTGTGTATTTCTGTATTTATAAAATTTTCTATTATAATAATCATTTTACGAGTTTTTGGAGTATTGGTGACAACTTAATTGTCAATTTTGGTTAGAAATTTTACATATCTTCGAAGTTGTTAGCACTTCTGTCTTCTGTGTATTTTCTGGAATCTTTTTACTTTCTCGAATTTTACTGGAAGTTAATAAATTTGCTCTGAATTTTGGTTAGAATGTTTAAGTATTTCTAAAAATTCAATATTTTAATGGTGATTTTAGGATTTCTTTTTCGTTTTTACTGGAATTTGCAAGATTGTTGTTAGAATTATTGTACATATCCGAAAATATTTAATATTTGAATCGTCCTTCTAGGATTTTCACCATTAATGCAGGAATTCACAAAACAACTTTTTGTGGATTACTGTTCTAGTTTTGATTTATTTTTGATTTATTTTCATATTTTATTTGTCCTTTTAGAATTTTGAGTTTGAAATTTATTTTTGACCTTTTAATACTTTCTGTTGCGTTACTAAACTAATTGTGACAAAATTTTCTATTATAATAATCATTTTACGAGTTTTTGGAGTATTGGTGGAATTTTACTCCAAAAAAAGGAGAAGAAGAAAAAATCAATATAATATAATAATAACCGGTATATATATATATAAATAATGGATGAAACTATAACAAAAATTATAATAACCATTTTACGATTTTCTGTAGTATTGATGGAATTTATAAGAACTTTATTTTTAATTTTAATGAAAATTTAATTATCTTCGAAATTTTTAGGAAGTACTTTATCGTCTTCCTTGTAGTTTCCTGATTTTTCGTTGTTAATTTCTGGATATTTACTAGAATTTCCTACATTTGCTGTGAATTTTTGTCAGAATTTCCTGATTTTTCTTTGTTAATTTCTGGAATTTTACCAGAATTTCCTACACTTGCTGTGAATTTTTGTCAGAATTTGTATGTATTTCTAAAAAAAATCCTATATTTCGATTGTTAATTTGTGTATTTCTGAATTTATAAAATTTTCTATTATAATAATCATTTTACGAGTTTTTGGAGTATTGGTGGAAGTTACCTTCAAAAAAAGAAGGAAAAGAAGAAAAAATCAATATAATATAATAATAACTGGTGTATATAAATAATGCATGAAACTATAACAAAAATTATAATAATCATTTTACGATTTTCTGCAGTATTGATGGAATTTACAAAAACTTCGCTTTTAATTTTAGTTAAAATTTAATTATCTTCGAAATGTTTGGGAAGTACTTTATCGTCTTTCTTGTACTTTCCTGATTTTTCGTTGTTAATTTCTGGATATTTACTAGAATTTCCTACATGTGCCTTGCATTTTTGTCAGAATTTTTAAGTATTTAAAAAAAATTCCAATACTTTAATTGTTGCTGTGTGTATTTCTGTATTTATATAAAATTTTCTATTATAATAATCATTTTACGATTTTCTGTAGTATAGATGGAATTTACAAGAACTTCATTTTTAATTTTATTTAATTTTTTTATTTATTTTCCAAATTTTGATAAAGTACTTTATCGTCTTCCTTGTAGTTTCCCGATTTTTCGTTGTTAAATTCTGGAATATCAAAAGAATTTCCTACATTTGCTGTGAATTTTTGTCCGAATTTTTATGTATATCTAAAAAAATTCCAATATTTTAATTGTTATTTTGTGTATTTCTGTATTTATAAAATTTTCTGTTATAATAATCATTTTACGAGTTTATGGAGTATTGGTGCAAACACTTAATTGTCAATGTTGGTTAGAAATTTTATATATCTTCGAGATTTTTAGCACTTTGTCATCTGTGTATTTTCTGGATTTATACTTTTTCATTTCTGGAATTTTACTGGAAGGTTATAAATTTGCTCTGAATTTTTGTATTTCTAAACATTTTCTAATATTTTAATGGTAATCTTAGGATTTCTCTTTTGTTTTTACTAGAATTTGCAAGAATTTGTTGTAGATTGTTAGAATTGTTGTAAATATCCGAAATCTTCGAAACTTTTAGGAAGTACTTCATCGTCTTCCTTGTAGTTTCCTGATTTTTCCTTGTTAATTTCTGGAATTCTACCAATAATTCCTACATTTGGTGTGAATTTTGTCAGAATTTTTATGTATTTCTAAACAAATTCCAATATTTTAATTGTTATTTTGTGTATTTCTGTATTTATAAAATTTTCTATTATAATAATCATTTTACGAGTTTATGGAGTATTGGTGCAAAAACTTAATTGACGATTTTGGTTAGAAATTTTATATCTTCGAAATTTTTAGCACTTCTGTCTTCTGTGTATTTTCTGGATGTATCATTTTTAATTTCTGGAATTTTACTGAAATTTAAAAATTTGCTCTGAATTTTGGTTAGAATGATTAAGTATTTCTAAAAATTTTCTAATATTTTAATGGTGATCTTAGGAGTTCTCTTTTGTTTTTACTAGAATTTGCAAGAATTTGTTGTAGATTGTTGTTAGAATTATTGTACATATCCGAAAATATTTAATATTTGAATCGTCCTTATAGGATTTTGTAGTATTGATGGAATTTACAAGAACTTCATTTTTAATTTTAGTTCTTTAACTTTAATTTTAATTTTAGTTTAGTTTTTTAGTTTATATTCCAAATTTTGGTAAGTACTTCATCGTCTTGCTTGTAGTTTCCTGATTTTTCCTTGTTAATTTCTGGAATTTTACTAGAATTTCCTACATTTACTGTAAATTTTGTCAGAATTTGTATGTAATTCTAAAAAAATTCCTATATTTTAATTGTTAATTTGTGTATTTCTGTATTTATAAAATTTTCTATTATAAATATTCATATTATAATAATCATTTTACGAGTTTTTGGAGTATTTGTGGAACTTCACCGTCATCTTATCTGGCTGAATGTGGGTTCAGCAGTGTCAATGATATATTAGTAAAAAAGAGGAGATCTTTAAATATCACCATGCGAGGAGATTTGAGACTCATGCTGACTAAGTTTGCACCGAACATAAAAAGTCTTTGTAGCAGACACCAGGCTCACGGATCACATTAATTAAACCAAATTTACTTACAATTATTATATCCTTTGTTTTTTTCTTAAAAATTTTCGGTTTATACTTTTACTAATATATACCTACATATACAAATTTATTATAATATTTAATTTTATATCGATATTTTATTTTTTTTGTTACTTTGAACCTGGAAGTTATTATAAACAATATTTTATAGTTCTTATTAAAAATTCGTTTTTCTTGAATTTATATTTTATGACCATTCTACTTTGCGTATATAGACGAAGAAAAGCAATTAATAATTTAGTCATGCTGTGCAAAAGTTCCGACATTTTGTTTATTTTATATATGGGGCATCAGATATTTAGTAGCTAATTGGTGGGGCATGGATCAAAAGAGTTTGAGAAGCACTGATCTAGATAATAATAGGTTAGTTGGTTTTCGTCAAATATTGGAACGTTATTAATTCATTACTGATTTAAAATGACATACTGCATGTAATAATAATAATAATATAATATTAATCCTTAATGTTAATATATTCCCATATACTTATATGATTATAATTTGCATGGTGTAACTTGAGGTCATCTTTAAGCGATGAATGTAATACTTCTACCATTCTTCCGAAAGTGTGTCTTGAAGATTAACCTCTGTTAAATTTATTATCTCATCAATAATACCTTTACAATCTCATAACTCTTCCGGTTCTCAGAAACGATGAAACTTTACTATAGGTATTTTATGCTCGCAATTGTAGCTCAGTCAATTAAAACTTAATTGAAAAATTCTACGTTTGCGGAATTCGTCGCGTCGTGAATATAATTGCTAGATGAAAGTAGCCACAAAGTGTGAAAGACCTAACGCAATTACTTAATGAACCAGTCTGAAAATATTTATATTTGCATACTTTAGATACGCCAATGTTCGCTAAATATTTGTAATCGTGTGTGGTTCTACGTCGGCGAATTTGTGTATTTAGTTAATAAATTTCAGCTTGTAAGCAATTCGAGTTATTTTCTGCAATCCTACCAAGATTCAGTTATAAATATTTATGGTTGCAGCAAATTAAATACATAGCCGTGGAATTTCTCAGAAAATTATTTCAAAACATTCAAGGACAATTAAATTGGGATTATTAACGATTTGGTGATAAACTCCACCATTTGGAACTGTTGAGTTTCAGTCAGTTTCAGTAGAGTCAAGAGTTTGCATCAGTAGCGTACAGTCATACAAGCAATAAAGCAATACATTGGGTCCACTTTAATCTGTGACCCGTTGAAGCCTTTAGAATAGGCAACCTTCAGGGGCACGATTTAAAGCGGGCACGGTGTTATGCTAGTAATAGGAATAATACCTGCCGCAGAATAAAGGAGAATTGTTTTTGTCCATAACTCATAGTTCCCTAGATATAGATCCATAATTCTGGCTCGTTATTCCCATAATAATCGAGTATGATTACTTGGGCAACCAAAAATATGTTCCAAAAAAACTATTTTAACCGATTAAAATAAGCTCTTATAAATGGAAAATATTCTCTTAAAAATAGTAAATATTCTCTTAAAATGGAAATGTTTCTAAATATGAAAAATATGCTGAAAATAAGGAGAATATAGTCTTAATAATCTGATGACAGCATAACTATCTGAAAAATATGCTGAAATTTAAAGAAATATGATGAAAAATGGTGAAATATGGTAAAATATGCAAAAATGTGCTTTTATGTTAAAATGTGCAAACATATGCTCTAACAAATAGGGCCCAAAATTCACAGTATTGCATAAAACATATTTGAGTGCAGTCCATTCTGTTATCAGTCGCATGAAAAAAAAAGCCTTTGCATATGTTTAGTTGCCGTAATGATTACCATTGAGAAATTTGCGGAATAAAATGTTGGGCCTCGGGCACGAGTGGTGTGAGCGGTGTGCGGCGAGCGGCGAGTATTTGCCGTAATATCTAGGACCAGCGGTAAGCGGCAAGCGCAAAGCATCCAGATTTCCCAGCACGCTCGATTCAAATCGTGAACAAAACGTTTGTTTTGTCGCCCTGCCGCTCGCCGCAGCCGCTCGCCGCAGCCGCTCACCGCTCCGCTCATATCGTAGCCGAGGCCTTACGGTTACCACAATATAGAGGCAGCTCATATATGACCTGCACAGTGCATAGGCAATACGTTAGGTAAAACAGATCGCAAGCACTGTAAATACACCGAATATAAAGTACAGAAGCAAGAATCGGGATACCTGTTTCGGGGAATTTCGTTATTTAATTAAAATATATGTGGAGCTTTAAATGAAAATGCAGTTAATGACAATATGTATTTTTTGACAGAAATTGACTTGTTGGCTGATACTCAAGTTTTATATTTTCTCTCGTGAAATAATGCAGATATGTGGATAAGATTAAAGACATGATCAGAGTTTAAAAACCAACTAGAATCATCTTAAATGGTAATGAGAAAAGGGCAGTAGTTAGTTATTAACCAGATTTAGAACACTTATGACAATGCATATACGATAACCCAACTTTTTGTTGTTGATATTATAGTAACTAAAAAGTTATTTAGTCTGAATTAACACCTTATGTTAGTGCTTATATTGGCACACTCAAGAATATTTTTAAAGAGTTCACCGATAGTGCAGATACCAAGTAAATGAACTGAATATGTATCAAATGTACCTATGTAATCAAATGTAATGATTAGAAAAGACAACATTGACTGCCATAAATTTTGCTACTGAAGTTCGCTACTGAAATGGTAACTCTTAACTGTAGGATCTATTTTATTTCTATGACTTTGTTTTGTTTCATTTAAATTGTTATTGAATTTGTTAAAAAAAATTTTTTTGCCAAATTTACAAAATAATTACTACTTATTAAAATATATTCTCTATAGAATACAATTTGCTATTATTAGTTAGATTTACCTAGTTCTAAAAACTGAAAGCCCGTTGATAGAAAATATACAGCACACCAAATCATACTAGTAAAATTATAAATTACGAATTAACCGACCTAATTCCAGTGCATATCTTCTTCGTAAGTGATCTTTTCTGAGAAATGCCACCAAATAAATATTCTAATTAATTGCGATGGCTTATAAAAAAATCTAAATCATTTCGTAACGTACATAACTTAAACAATTATGTCTAATGCGTAATCGATTATGATTTTATTGACTTAAATTACCTTCTGCTTAAGTATGTTGCGTAATGAATGATGAATAAATGTTGATACACTCACTGACACAAAATCATATCACATTACGTCATTGAAATTCAGACGTACCTAATTATCGCAAAAGTTTCTCATGCTAACTGAGCATTAGATGAAGGCCGACCCGTTATACCAGGTGATTCAAGTTTATTGTCCAAGCGAATTAAACCTATTTTCGGTTGTGCAAAAATTATAAAATTATAGAATTATATACCTACGATATTAATCTACCAATTGGGTGGTTTACAATTTTCTATATCATTTTAAACACGGCTATAAATTAAGAAAAAAACTTCACCCAATGTTAAATTTTTATTTTTTTATATAAAATAGTCCAAAATGATTATTTTAATTCAAATGACCCAATTATGAAATCGACGTTAAATATTTTTTATTTGATTGTAAATAAGTCGCACATTTAATTTATTTTTCTATGATTTGTAGTCTCTCTTCTATGGTAGTTGAGATATTTATGGCACCAATGATCTACAAATGCAGAGAGGTATAATTTATGACTTAAAACCCTCGCCGCTCCGCAAACCAATGATTTTCTGGGCCGAAATAAAGATTTTAATACAGCGACATGCTAGTCTTGTAAAAAATGGGGTGCTTTGGGGATTAGTGGCAATAATTTGTCCTTCTGTGAAAAATAATTTTCACAACTTAAATAAATCATTTTATAGATTCCTTGCGAAATATTACAATGCATTTATTTTAGAAACTGAAGCATATTAGTCAATTTTAATTGCGCTACCAAATGTATCAATATGCAACAATATTATCAGACAAAATCGATACATAAAACTTCAAAATCACGAGTGGAAAGTATCAAAGTTCAATAATATACAATATTTTAGATATAAAGTACAACTAATTCATCTCTTTGGGAAGTCGTCATTTTCGCCCTGAACAATAAACTTGAATCACCCGGTATATAGGGAAAGACACGCAAACAGATATTCAACACAATAATAATTCAATTGATTATACGGGGTGTAAAAAAAACATTCACGAAACTGTTTTGGGAGACTCCCGGCTCCTGGGAAATAATTAAACAATTTTGAAATTTTAATTTTCGGAAATAAAATATTGAAAATCCCTTTTACCGATTCATGATATATGCAATAAATGTGTCAATACATAAATTATCGACGACTAGTTTAAAACCCAGACCATTTAAAATTTAAATAGCATTAGCAGTTAATTATGTTCTTAATGTATTTAAAGGGAGAAAATAGAAAATACTAACGAATGTGATTAACACGTCTTAACGTTTTGAAGTGACACTTTTTAAAGAAATATTTTGATACTTATTATATCCTGTACACAAAGTGGACATTTATCTGAGAGTAGAATGTGAATGTGAAAAACATGTCTTAACGTCTTGAAGTGACACTTTTTAAAGAAATATTTTGATTCTTATTATATCCTGTACATAAAGTGGACATTTATTGTACTCTCAATATATATGATATAAAATTAAGTTTTAACTATTTTTGAAAAGTGGAACACTTTAAGTAGAACTCTTAAAATCGCCCAATTTATTCCTGTTTTCTCAACATTATCTATGTTTCCGCCACCAGTATTTCTGAATATCTATTACATCAGTCAATAATGAATTTGAGGTATTTTAAGGACCATTCATAATTCATTTGTTTGTCGACCTCTCGAGTTTTAAGTCGGTTATCGGAATCGATTGCTTTAAATATTTACACGACCCAGTTTCAGAGCTATTGATTTACGCTTTCGTAAGTAGGCAATTGTGAGAATTTTATTTGTTCGTTGCAATTATCGAAAGGTACAAAAGAATGAGCACAGAAAAAAATATGTAACACAATTAATAATTATTATTGCAATAAATATTTTCACCAAATTAAATAATTAATAGCATTGCAATAACTATTTTCACCAAATTAAAGAATTATTATTATTAAACAAGACAGGCGACCTGTCCTAAAGTAGATAGTGGATCTAAAGTAGCCTGAATTCCAAGATATTTGTTTTTTCTTGTATAAGGTAACTTACAGAAGCTAACGTTTTTTTTTTCCAAATTAACAGTACTCAGTTGATTTTCAAGTAAACATATATCTCTTCTAATGATGCGAAAGTGCATCCATGGAAGTTATGAGGAATATACCGGGTGATTCAAGTTTTATTACCATGGGTTTTTTCGGCATTTGGAGTTGCCCAAAAAATATGAAAATTTGGATTTATATAGGTCTGATACTAATCTACGGAAAGGTAGTTTGACTTTTTCGATATAATTATATAGACGGTTATAAAATTAAAAAAACTATTTTCGGGCAAAATTCTCTATCGTCATTTTTGCCCTAAACTGTTTTATTTTATTCACAGAACCCATTTATGAAATCAAAAATTAACGAAAATGATTAGATTTCAAATTAAAGCATTTTTTACATTACTGACCAACTTTCCTCGGTATGATTTATGATTTTGTAAGTCAAGAGCCCTACAAAGCATTGACCGCAGGTGTGGTTGGAACGTTTTATGACTTTTTATGATTCCGCCATACGGCCCTATCATAAAACCCATAAAATCCATTATAGGGACTATTACTGGTAGCAGCGCTCATATTTTACTATTTAGTAATAAATCTTACTGCTGCAATATCAAAATTCATTTAATTCAATAATTGGCCCTTTTATTTTAATTTGGATTACACTGGAATGTTTGGAATAATATTAAAGTATGTTCTGACAAAAACTATATAAATAAAATTACTAATTCTTTGTGAAATAAAGTATAAACTACCGGATGGTTAATTTTTTTTTATCGTCAGATTGGGCTTCTTCTTCTTAGGGTGCCGTCTTCAACGAAGGTTGGCGACCATCATGACAATCTGGATCTTATTTACTGCTGCTTTAAATAGTTGGTTCGAGGTACATCCGAACCAATCACGGAGGTTACGCAGCCACGATATTCTCCTCCTCCCAACGCTCCTCTTCCCAGTTATTTTCCCCTGGATTATGAGGTGCAAAAGCTTGTACCGTGCACCTCTCATAACATGGCCAAGGTACTCGAGTTTCCTGGTTTTAATTGTTGTTAATATCTCTTTTTCCTTTCCCATTCTTCGCAGTACTTCCTCATTAGTAACTCTCTGGGTCCATGATATTTTTAGGATTCTGCGGTATATCCACATCTCAAATGCTTCAATTTTGTCGCTTAGGCGTTGTTTGAGCGTAGAGGCCTCTATGCCATATAAAAGTACGGAGAAAATATAGCATCGTACCATTCTAATCTTTAGAGAGTTACTAAGGTATTTACTGCAGAAGAACCGTTTCATTTTAATGAATGTGCTGCGGGCTTGTTCAATTCTGCACCTTATTTCTAGTTCAAAGTCATTGTTGTCATTGACCCATGTACCCAGATATTTGTATTTATGAACTCTTTCGATGTTGTGGTGATTGACCGTTAGTTGTGTGTTGTTGTTTGTTGCGTTTTTGCTGATTAACATAAATTTGGTCTTATTAATGTTCATTTTAAGTCCGTAGCGTTCACTGACCTCTTGGACGTGTTCCGTAATTCTACGTAGGTCTTCTATATTACTAGCCAGCAACACGGTATCATCGGCGTATCGGATGTTATTTATGGGAGTACCATTCACTATAATACCTGTTGACTCATCTTCCAGGGCTTCCTGCATTATTATCTCTGAGTACAGGTTAAAGAGAATTGGGGATAGAACACACCCCTGTCGATCGCCTCGATTAATTGGAATATTTTCAGATGTTTCTCCTTCAATGTTAATGGTGGCCGTTTGGTTGTAGTAAAGAAACTCTAGTACTCGTAAGTCTCGGCTGTCCATTCCGTTCTTATGTAACATTTGAATCAATTTTTCGTGTCGTACTTTGTCAAAAGCCTTTTCGTAATCGACAAAACATGCGTAAACATCCTGATTGACATCAAGACAGCGCTGTACGAGCACATTGAAGCTAAACAGTGCTTCGCGTGTTCCTACCCCATTCCGGAAGCCAAACTGGGTATCACTTATTTCGCTATCCAGCTTATTGTACATTCTCTTGTGCATTACTTTTAAAAAGATTTTCAGTATATGGCACATCAGACTTATTGTGCGATGGTCTTCACATTTTTTCGCGTTATTTTTTTTGGGGATCGTTATGAAGGTTGACCCTAGCCATTCTGCTGGTATGATACCGGTATTATATATAACGTTAAATAACTCCACTATTATTCCAATTTGATCTTCTTCTATGAGTTTAAAAATTTCTGCCGGGATATTATCAGGGCCAGGCGTCTTTCTGTTTTTCATATTTTTGATAGAGTATATGACTTCTTCCTTTGTTATTCTGGGTCCTGTTTCTGTTTCTTCTTCTGTTGGTACTATATTCAGTCTCTCAGGTCGTATGTCTTCGAATAGTTGTTTAATATATTCTTGCCATCTACGCAATTTGGTTTGGACGTCTGTTATGATATGACCATTTGTGTCGACCAGGACACTACTCTGTGCATGTTTTGAAGTACCAGCTATTTGTTTTATCTTCTTGTGCATATTGAAGATATCATATGATTTTTGGAGAATCTCTAATTCCTGACATTTTTCATTCAACCATTTTTCCTTTGCTTCGCGGGTCTTTTTGGTGATTTCTCTATGTAGTTCTTTATATTTGTTAGTATCTGTAGTTTTGTGTCTTCTTCTTTCTTCCATTAGGTCTATTATTTCTTCCGTCATCCACTCGTTCTTCATCGTCATTTTGCTAGGTGTTAGGTAGTTCTCCTCCACGTCTATTATATTTCGTTTGATAGTGTCCCATTTGACATTTGGGTCATTTGAATTTCTAATTTCTTCTTTAGCCTCTTTAAGCTTTTCGTTCAGAGTTCTTTCTACCTGTTCTTTGGTTGACTGGCATTTAAGTTTTGAAACATCTAGTCTGGCCTTTTGTTTTAGTTTTGTTTGTTTCTTCAGTTTCACTCTGAAGCTGGCTACTACAGGGTTGTGGTCAGAGAAGATATCTGCACCTGGATATGTTTTCGCTGATATTATGCTGTTCCTATATCTTTTTCGAATTAGTATATAGTCGATTTGGTTTCTTACTATGTGGTGTTCAGTGTGTTGTGGGGATGTCCAGGTATAGAGTCTTCTGGCTGGAAGCTTAAAATATGTATTTGCTATAGTCATATCATTTTCCTCTGCAAATTCTATTAGGCGGTCTCCGCGTTCATTTCTCTCGCCCAATCCGTAGTCTCCAACCAGATCCGTATGCCTGCCTTTGCCGATCTTTGCATTCAAGTCGCCCATCATAATGCATATCTCGTGTTTTTTAATTGTCTTAAGCAGGGTTTTAATCTCATCGTAGAAGGCTTCTATTTCTCCATCGTCTTTGTCTACTGTTGGGGCATATACCTGGATTATACTTAAATTTCCAGTGTGTGTTCGCAGTTGTAAAAGCATAACACGTTCCGACAGAGGTACGAAAGATGTTACTGATTTTGGGTCTGTTTGTCTACCATTATTGCTACCCCATGTCTATGATTGGTGTCTTCTTCATTAGCTCCAGAGAAATACATCGTGCCGTTGTTTGTTTGGCACTTTCCTTTGCCATACCATCGTATGTCACTGAGTCCTAGTATGTTAACTCCTAGCCTTTCCATTTCTAAAGCTACATTATACATTTTTTCTGTTTGAAAAATACTTCTTACGTTCCATGTTCCTATTTTTAATTTTCTCTCGGTGATTCTTAGCACCCCCTGATCACTTAAGATCTGCCGGGGACTGGGGGCCGATTGTTTTGTATTGTTTGTCATGATAATTGTACTAGGGATATACATGTGTATCTTTAATGTAGTGGTCTCCCGTTGCCTTCTACATTCTATGCCGTTGACCATACTTATTGGTTCGTTCGCCTTTGGGGACTTTTTTCTCCTCCCCAGGACAAGAGATTGCCCTAACTCATGCCAACTCCTCCACCCGAAGCTGTTGGTTGGCAAGAGGGGGACTGCTTATACCGACAGTCTTTCGGTCTTGTGTTAGTTCATTTAGCGTTATCCAGGGTGCACCACGAGGAGGCGAACTAACTTTACACCCCTAAGCCCCGATTGGGCTTCATCAATATCTAAACATGTGTACTTATTTTAGATTTTTTATTTCAATTAGAAGTCGCCATTTTTGGTCTGGTAATAAAACTTGAATCACCCGGTATATATGTTTTCTGGGCGCCTCGTTTCGATGACGTACGTCACTGCCATTGGCAGTATGTGCTGCAGCAACCATCCTGTTGAAAATAACCATTTTTCATGTTTATCCGTCGTCTTCGCAGTTCTGGTTGAAAAAACGCTTAACGTATGCAAAACGTCTAAATTCAATCACCGTAACGTCGTTTTCCTCAAAAAGTACGGTCCAATTACAAACAAAAGGGACAAACAATTTTTTTACATTAAATGGCCGATATTAACCTTTCCTTTCGATTTTTTTTTCTCTTTCCTAAAAATCAACTAAGTACTTTTCATTTGAAAGGCGTTAGTTTCGCGTAAGTCACACGGTATAATCTTGATCCATATTCAAATAGGTATTGCAATAATTTCTAAACATAACCAACTTTAATGAATGAGAAATCAATATATGTGCCATCTCGTGATGAAATCCAGTTACTACCGAGACAACATTTTGGTAGTTACATTCGGACTCACTGTACAGGTGAGACCCACCAGGTCGAAACCGGTCTACAGTTGTCCATGGAGGTAGCGACCAAAATGCACACCAGATATTTTTATTATAACCAACTTTGTTTGGAATTGTTAGTGATGGAAAATTCAAATTAGAAATGAACCTATTTATTTAGTTATAAAGTGTGCAATAACATTGATACGACGTAAGATATTGTCATGCATCATGTAAAGTCGATTAGTGCACGTTGATATTTTGAGTAATTCAAATTCTAACATCTGGTCAAATACTGTTGCTTTGAGAGGAGCTAAACCTAGAGGTCTTGTGTACTGTTACTTTGCATATAAAAAACCCGATATGGGAAAAGAGAAATCCACACAATAAAATACCTAAGCGTGATTAATCGCCAGATCACTACTTGGCGTCGGTAATCAGCCACAGCAACGTGGCAATTGGAACAAATTGGGAACGTCTGCGGATGTTTAATGTGTACTCAAATTAGCTTCCTGATGTAAATCGTTCCGTGGCATTAGTATTTACATATGCTTAGATCCTTAATGATGCCATGTATTCCCATATTATATGGGAACAACCTAATGTAATTTATGTGACCTGGCCAGCCTTTATATTTTCTGTATCTGGCAAACGTTATTTTACCCTCAAAACATAAATCGCATGCCTTGCCTCCTTGATCCTTCATCCTTCGTGAGGGTTTCGTGACGTTATCGATGTGCTGATCCTATTTCTGCCGCCCATGTGTCCTTATCTTGAGCAGCCTCATGAAGCCTGGTAAGACTGTTTTAATTGCTGAAAGATCATGATTACAATCATCAATTCATCAAAGCGTATTCATCATCATTACGTACAATTTTCAACGTTAGTCAAATGTAATGTGGGAAAATTACAAGCTTCTTATTCTAAAAATTCCCGACACCATTAAGTTGCAGGATGTAGTAAGTTGTAAGTTGAATGTGTTGAATTAATTGCTGAAAGATCATCATTACAATCAATTCATGAAAGCTGAAAGATCATCATTACTTACAATTTTCAACATTAGTCAAATGTAATGTGGGAAAATTACAAGCGTCTTATTCTAAAAATTCCCGACACCATCAAGTTGCACGATATTGTAAGTTGTAAGTTGTCTGACTACTTTGACCTCACATACTTTATTTATAGAATTTTCTATTCATATATTTTCAAATATCTGAATTAATGTAAACATATTTTAATTATTTATTAAGTTGTCCACTTTATAAGTCCACCATATTCGTCAAGATGGGTTTCATATTATAAAAATTCTGTTTATTTTAATATCATTTAAATATGAAAGTTTTTGTTTCAATTTAACTCGCTTTAATTCTGTGGTTACAAAGAAAAGGGGACGAGGAAATTAATGATAAACGTGTTTTACTTGTCACTCACTTGCAATTTTTCTATATTACTTGGAAATCGTCTACCCTCCAAACCCGCCAATAAAATATCTCAGATATAATGTCAGACTGGCCATGAAACGACGAAAAGTAGATTATATAAAACTTTACTGCTTCATCAACTGAAATTTCTGAACCATTGCCACCACACTCGTCTCGTAAAAACTTATCTGTACGGATGAGCATCTCAGCCAGTTTCATTTCATGCGTACTTTTGGTCCTCTGCATGGCGAAGGTAATACAGGAGACACGTAACAATAAACCAGGCAGAGTCCAGACATAAGAGGATTTCTCGCGATCATCACAATAAAATCTCAAGGTGAAGAGAGTGAAGGTGGCCCGATCTGGCTGGGTGCTGCAAACGGACCAACATGGGCAGGTGCTGACCGCCGGTGTGTCCAAAAACCGGACCGTCTGTAACTTCCAAGAACAGCGAGGCACGAGCTGCTATCCCGCGGAAGGTAGCGCGTGGATTCGCAAGAGAGAGGACCGCTTTTGTGCGAATATTACTTTTCCGCCTGACCCTGATCTTGATTGATGGAAGTGGAGTATGGTTAAATGAAGAGGTAATTAGCCACCGATTGTGGTTGATGTATTTCCTGGTTCGGTTCTGAAATATTACCACGAAATATTAATTTGCGGAAAATAAATAGAAATCGAAATTGAATTCATACAAAGTAACACATAAATTTAAACTAGGAATTAATTAATTAAACCATTTACTCTATTTAAAAATATAGTGCTAAGGGTTTAATTTTGTACGTAAATGTAATGTATGTCTGTAAAAAACTTAGTAGCGCTAATTTAATGAAAAATTACCGCTACTAAGTTTTTTGCAGACATAAATTACATTTACGTACAAAATTAAACAAATTTGTTGAAAATTTTGAAGAAAAAAATATTACTAATGAAAATTCTACAGCATTTAAAACATTCTTGAAAATTCGACAGTATTAAAAATAAGCTAGAAAATTGGGCAGTTTTCCTTTCAACATCATCTCAACAAGAAATCGCTCTTATTTTTCGTTGCTAATCCATATCGCTTGTATTTCAACGAAGATGAGTTGCAGTTGCAAATGTGGTTCTGTTTCGGTCGACGTGCCCAAAAAATGCAGTTTAAATTTTAATATCAACACCCTTTGATCCAATTAATTTTAAGGGGAAGTTTCCCTTAGCTCTCCAAAGATTATAATAAGTCAGGCAGCAGTTAGGCATACAGTTCACAGTTCAGAGTTCAGGATTTACGTATAAGCTACACAATCTATAGCTTAAGGGCCCCACTTTCTTGCCCCCCCCCCCCACCCCCCAAATTGTCCGAGTAAGCAATTGTCATATATACTTAAATATACTGCAGCATTATTTGTCCCAATACCGCACGTCCGGACCTTATAAATGAGTGCAAACTATATTTTCAATCACTGCAAGACCCCCAAATTAGTCTAGATGTATGTAGGAATTTGTATGCTTCACTTTCGGATTTTGTTAAAGGTTCCAGGGATATATTCGATCATTTTGAAGGAAAAGTAAACGAAAAATTGCCTGATGTGATTACCATAAAAGCAGATATAGAAGAAGGCATATCAGTGATGATGAAGATGATGCTTTAGAGTACCTTGAGCGAAGAGACAAGTTCAGAATCAAAACATGTATACCTGTGATAGAGGGCTTCGGTATACAATGATGCTGCAAAAAAGTTTTCATTCTTAACAAAATTAGAACCTACAGAAGAAGAGATTCGTAAAGGAGTTAGTGCGTTAGGGCAAACATATCCTGCAGATGTGGACATGAATGTTGTAGGAGAAGTCAAGCATTTTCATTAATATATTAGACATAGTCAAGCCTATGGTTCAGCGGAATATGATCCACATCAGGATCTTAAGAGGGTAATATTTAACGATCTTGTCCAATCAGCATTCCCTAATGTAGATGCAATTTTGAGATTGTTCCTTAGTACGATGATTGCAAATTGCTCTGGAGAAAGATTTTTTTCTCAGCTGAAGAGGATAAAAAGTGAATTTAGAACAACAATGACTCAAGATAAATTATGTACCCTCAGTCTCATGTGCATAGAAAGTCACAAACTACGCAGTTTATCATTTGATGATGTCATCAGTGACTTTGCTCTGGCAAAGGCAAGAAAGAAAATATTTTAGTTTAATATAATCCTTAATCCTTATAACTGTTTCAAGAGATTAGATAATAAACCTGTGGAAATTGTGCCTTTTAGAAGAACTTTTGTTTCTTTTTACCAGAGTTTGCATTTTTAAGTTTGTAATGAATGAAAATGATTTTAAGTAAAAGATTTATTATTTCACTATACAGTATGTCCCCGGAGTTTACAAGAGGGATTTAAAAAAAAAATTACATTGAAATAAAAATGTTATAGGAATTAAAATGCCTGCTTGGTCTGAAACTACTATTTCAGTAATTAAAACATTGATTCATTTATACAGGATGTTTGCTAAGTAGAAATAAATTGAATCTAATTTTGACACTTTAGAAAAATAACATCATTTAAACAATCCCCCGCCATTTTCTTCTCACAGTTCGAGCTGTGTTGTCTAACTCCTGAAAACTGTTTTGTATTTCTTCAATAGTTATCGATGCAAATGCCTCTCGGAGGCGATTTTTTTAATTGTCAGTATTATTTTCTGCATTTTTGCATAAAATTTGTAAAAAGTTTGAATGATTATATTTTTCTATAATGTTGTTAAGTGTCATTTTAAATTCTTTTTGCAAATAGTAAATAACATAAGTGTCAAAATAAGATTTAAAATTTTTGATTTTGCCAACACCCGTAAAAATAAATCAAAGTTTCAATAACTGAACTGGTAGTTTTAGACCAAGCAGGAATTATAATTCCTATAACATTATTACATAAAAGTAAAAATTAACAAAAATGTAAAAACTTGTAAACTCAATCCGGAGGCATACTGTATACAGGGATATTCAAATTCGATTATCACTATGGGAATATCAGAAACGGTCAGAGATACGAAATCGGTTAAATTGGGGCAATGTTGCATAATAATTTAGGGAACAATAATCAATAAAAATAATTAAATATATAATATATATAAAGAATGGTTTTTTTAGATTTAAAACAGAATTAATTTTAGAAAATCTTATTTATTTTTTCCTGCAGTTACTTGATGAGATATTAAACAAAAATAAACACGTTTTCATTGTCACTTTTTCTCCTCTACAACAAGTAAATTTTAGGTTCTTTGATCAGACGTTTTGTGTGCGTGCAATTCGGCAGTAAGCCTAAATTTTTAAATATGGACTTTTTAATGAGAATATGATTTTGCCAACACCCTGTATAAATAAATCAAAGTTTCAATAACTGAACTGGTAGTTTTAGACCAAGCAGGAATTATAATTCCTGTAACATTTTTACATAAAAGTAAAAATTAACAAAAAAATCCTCTTGTAAACTCAATCCGCGGACATACTGTATATGAACTTCTTAATTGTATTTCAGTTTAACCCTCTAGGTATCCGAAAATCATATTTGTCACTGACATATAATATCTGGACTAATAAAGAGCCCCATATCTCAAAAAGCTTAGGGCCTTATCAAGTCTAAATCCGGCCCTGCATACACATGAGAGTTTATAAACCACCTGCGCAATGCGTTTCTAATCTCCCTTTGAGAATGTTAAGCTATCTTATAACCAATCGCGATGTGGAAGATTCTATAACTATTCACACTGTACGGCAAAAAATGGTCTATGGGTAATATTTGACCTATCCCCAATATCACTCGGGTACTAAGCTATGTCCGACCAAATAACCAAGAGCTAAATAAACTCTGTATGGCAAGGAGTAAGGACCCATATGTAGAATAGGAAGTCGAGTCACGTCGACTAGATACATGGATTTGTCGAATAACCGAATTATAAAATTTACGATTGAATCGATGTTCTGAACGAATATTATACAGATGAATTTGAATCGATAGCTAGGTTAATTATAATATGTTAAAATACTTTACACAGTAGGATGATGTTCATACAGTTCATTGAAAATTTTGATACGAGGAAGTGACGAAATTCGGATATAGACTAAATCGCAGGTATAGTGTTTTTACTTGAAATTGAAAATCTACCTATGAAGGGTGTTTATTGCGCTCCATTGTGCGAACGGAATTTTATGACGGATAATGGGAAGAGAACAGAATCCAGAGCCGGCATCAAAATATACAGATTCAGTGCCCCGTAGAAAATTAACATTAGTGATTCATTATCATTAAATTGTACTTTTCATTGTATTTTTAAGGGTACATATAATTAATTGTGTTTTACAAATGTAGTTATAATTTCATACAAAATTTATATACAGTATGATTCGCGAAACAAATAACTTAAGTTACCCATAACATTATTGACTTGCTCATTGCGTTAAAAAATTAACGACGTTAACATCAGTTATTTTTTTCATGTATCGTAATGTAACAAGCAAATATTATTCCGCACAACTAGATTCATCGCTATCACTTTCACTTTAAACATTAATAATTAGATTTGGTACACTAAGCGTCCTATAATCAATTTTTTCAATTTTAATCGCATGATCGATGCAGTTTTTCCAAATGGTACTTGAATTGTTTCTTCACTCATTTTGGGATGTGCATTATTTTTCCGCAAATTTCTTTTTATAGTTGACCATATCAGCTCAATTGGATTGAAGCTTCAGTAATATGGTGGAAGGCGCAACACTTGGTGACCAAATTCTTTGCCATCTTATCAACCACATACGTTTTTTCTGAAAAAGCTTCCAGCAGAGAACTGCTTCCCTCTGTAGACTGTCGAAGGGATTCTTCAACAAAACTTTCGGAATGGCTTCTTTCCTCATATAATTGAAATAGATCGTCGAACTGAGTGTCATTATAAATTGATGAAATAATTGTTGCAGTTTTACTTAACGACGTTTCCATCTTAATAAACTCTACCTTTTCACAAGTTTATAAATGATAATATGCACATGTATGTAAAATGAGTACTGTTGCAATGTAAAGGTTAACACCGAGTGAAAGACAGATGTAGACTATTTGAGAAAAAGACTATTTGAGGTAGCCTTAACTGATTGTCTACCTGGACTGCACATTCGCCCAGCAATTAAGGTACAATGAACCTTAATTGCATGTGCGAATGTATAATCCTTTTAAAACCGTTTCCTAGGTGACGGCTCTTAATTATCTACTGGCGTCTGTAGTCTTGTAATTATATCGAATTGTAAAATTGTAAAAAGAATTACGTCCGCCGACTCATAAAAAACGATGTAGATAGTTGTAAGATTATTGAATTCAATTTAATTAATAAATCATGTTTATATTATGATCATAGTGATATAATTGTGTATATATCGAAGAGAAAACAATTAAGTAGCATCTTCGTCGAAAGTAAATTATTTGGTTACGTTCCTGGACGCCCGCCTCTTTGCAGCACGCCACACAATTGAGAACCCTTGACCGTAATAAACCCTCATTGCAGGTACATTTTCAATTTCAAGTGAAAACACTATAAATATTAATATTCGAGCAGAGTAAATAGAAGGATGTGGAAAATTTTCTATCACAGAAAAGGGAAAGTTATGGTCAATGTTCAACCAGAGAAACTGGAAGATGAAGAAAAACTATCAATAGATGGTAGCAGCAATGAAAAACTGTAAACTGTACAAATTGGAAAAGTTTTACGTTTCTATGGTGCCAATCAATTATATTTATCAAATAATAAACTTATTGTGCAATTATTTTGTAAGAAAATGGTTTGATGGTAGTTTTATGTCATCTGTCCACGCATTCGGCTCGCCTGAGGGCAACGCGTCAATCACGTCCATCTCTCAATCGCGACGTTTCCGTTAAGCGAATTCCAATTTCATAAATGAATAAACATAAATTTGAATATATTCCGGGTTATGCAATTGCGTTTTTGGTCTCCTTCCGACGCCATTCATCCTCTGGGTATCCCACGTACGCCTGCCGGGTGAGCCATGACTATCTCCTCCACGATCTTGTCTTGAATTATGTAGAATCTGTGTTTTCGAGGAGTCTAATGAGCTGAGCTCAGGAGATAAACGTAGACGCCGACGCCTAATGATGATTAAACGCTTCGCATCATGTCCGCTTAATTATCCCCCATGTTCGATCGCCTTTTACAGTCCAGCTGGAACATCGATTGATGGCAGCGCCCAACGTGGGGCAGATGTTCGCTCTGTAGGGAGGCGCACGCGTTTGCCCGCAGCCTTTACCTCAAAACCAATTGAGGCTTGTTAGTGAACCACCATACCCATAGATTTTCTGAAGAATGAATGAAAACTTTATTTGTAATTCACAATAATAGATTGAGGAAATAGGACTATTTAATTGATCCATTATAGTAAGTACTATAACAAAGGTCAATGAACAATATTGTAATGTTTTTATGATTGAATAGCAAACATTATACATGGTGCCAAATTTCAAAAATTTAACATTCTGTGAGTATCGATATGATTCAATACATGAATATTGTCTGAAAGATCAACAAGTGAAAACGATTCAAAAATAAAGAAACGATTAAAAAAACATTCCAAAAAAACTTCAGAAATAGATACCAAAACTGTCATTGGACATGAATTTCGTTACATTCAAGGGAGAGTGTTTAATTGTCTGTAATTTAAGTTTTTAAATGTTGATGGTTTTGGAGAAGGGTTTTGGAACTATACAACTTTAGAAATACCAAGTCATTGAACATTAATGCATTGTCTTTAAATTGTGTTTGTAATTGAAAAGCAAATACTATGAATGGTGCCATATTTCTACAATTTCAACATTCAGTGAATATTAATATGATTCAATAAATCACTCTCGTCTGAAACTTCGAAAATTGGAAACGATTCAAAATTATTGAAATATTCTATTAAAACACTCCACAAAGCCTCAAAAACACCAAACATATCATTTGAACATTAATGAATTTCATTGAGTTGTAGAAAAGATTATTTTATTGTGTCACTTGAATTTTGAAATTTTGGTGGTTTAGGTGCAGTGTGTTAGAAATTTACAACTTCAGAAATGCCTAAAAAGTAATTGAACATTAATTAATTGCCTTTATAATTGAAATGCAAACATTATGGAAGGTGCCAAATTTCTACAATTTCATCATTCTGTAATTTCAATATGATAACATAAATGAATCTCCTCTGAAACATCAAAACGTGAAAACGATTGTAAAATATAGAAATATTCCAAAATAAGATACATACTGAAATACCAAAGATATCATTGAACTTTAAAGAATTTAATGATGATCGTTTTAGTGCATATGACTTGAATTTTGAAAGTTAGGCTGTTTTGTTACCAAAGTCAAAAATTTACTACAGCCAATAAAATTGTATACAATTTTGCTTCATTTTTTATACAGTATGCCCTGAATTTCAATATATTTTAATGATAATTTTAATCATGATGCAAACAAATTCTGAAATAATTTGAATCATTTCATGTAGATTTAAGAAAATATGATTTAAAATTTCTATATTGATTCCCTTCTCATATTCAGAATATTTTTTTATACAAGTTTCAAAGTGTATACTTGCACGAGGAAGTCATCTGACATGTTATACAGAAAAATCAACTTTAGTCAATAATTCTCAAACTCCATATAACAGTTTCGCCAAAATTTCACAACAAAAATATCAAAGAATGTTCTGTCAAAGAAAAATTCTTGAAAATTCGACAGTATTGCAAAAATATAAAATCTAGAAAACAGTTTTTTTTTCAAATTATTGATTGTATTGAAATTAATGTCATGGAAATTCTGAAAGCTTACATACTTAAATTATAAATATCTTAAGTTAATAAGTCTCAGTGTACTTTGAAATTTCCAAGCGCACATAATATGTATAATGAAAATTTCAATTACAGACAATGCTCACTATTTTGTTTTTATAATAATTTTAAAAGCATTCAAACTTTTCAAGAAAATTTTGAAATCATTTAAAACAACTTAAAGAAAAATAAGAAATTAACATTTTTCACAACGACATTAATTTCTCTAAATGTACATTTCAACCACTACGTGGTCATCTTCAGTAAACATTTGTACTCAAGTCATCATTTAAAACATTTTTTTTAACCATTTTTACAATAATGTACTTGTAGGTAGCAGTACATGAAATGTGAATACAAAAATTAATTATCAGTCTCTAACTATCAATTAAATCTCAAACTATCAAATCTCAAACTATGTAAAAGTTTCATAAAAATTCCATAAAACTCATGGAAATTCGAATAGTATATAAAGAAATCGTGTTAATTCTACAGTATTAAATATATAAAGATAGCAAGATTCTTATATTTAAAGATGGCATGTAAATTCTACAGTGTTAAAAGAAATGCTGAAGGAATATTAAAAAAAATCATAAAAATTGGAATAGTAGATAAAGAATTCATGGAAATTCTGGCGTATTAATCTGAAAAATCAGCGTATTAAGAAGTCATGTAAAATCTAAGGTATTCAAAAGAATCTTGATGGAATATCAGAAAAATCAAAGTAATTGGAATAGCATGCACAGAAATCATGGAAAAATCAAGAGCATTGAAAAAATGCTTGAGGTATAAACAATAAATGTAGAAGTTTTACAGTATTAAATACATTTTCAGAAAGCAAATGTGAATGTGTGTATCATGGAAATTAGCATGCCAATAGTTTTTACTTCAGAAACGCTTTTTAAAGAAAAACAGCTAATTAAGAATAAAATCAGCCTGATGAGAATGACATGGTTGTTATGTCGGACAACAAAGCTTAAGGTATAAACAATAAATGTAGAAATTTTACAGTATTAAATACATTTTCAGAAACCAAATGTGAATGTGTGTATCATGGAAATTAATATGGCAATAGTCTTTACTTCTTCAGAAACGCTTTTTAAAGAAAAACAGCTAATTAAGAAGAAAATTAGCCTGATGAGAATGACATGGTTGTTATATCGGATAATAAAGACGATGCATTAAGAATTTTATTTCGTTCATATTAGCTGATTCTGAAGTGATCCCTATATTTATTACTTTCTCGGGAATATTTTTTATTTCAACCCTAAATTTCCCGTGCCTAAGCTTATTGGTGTTTGTAGCATTAATTCGTAGTTCACACAGATGCTGTCCTTTGAAAGTCTCAGGTGCAAAACCGAGTATGTGTAATTTTTTAAACAAAATATATTTTTAGTAATAAATCAGATTTCTGAATAAAACACCTACCGAAAATACACAGAAAATTTCTGAAAATCAAATCTACAAATTGATTGGTTAGGTTTTAATGACTAGGTAAGTAGGATTTTTGCGTTTTACTCAAAACTAACTTTCTTTTGTATCTATACGCTTCAAATTGTGTGGGATTCAATTTGAAAAACGGCCCAATTTGTATAAGGCCCTTGTGGAATTTGCCGCATTGTCCACCTGGGCGGTCCGCCCCTGATTGAAGCACACGAGTTTTTTAATATCTTATTTCGAAAAGTAACAATAGTAAAAATCCTACTGCTCTTACACCTGTGGCATAATTGTTTTTTATCATATAGTTTAGACAGATAACCTTGACCCAATTAGTCAATTTATTTTTATTATTGGTACGTCATATTGCTTGTTTCAAACAAAGCGCAGCGTTTTCTGTAAAGTTGTTAAGAACAACAATGTCTTCAAAATTAACATTCATATATAAATGTCAACATATTTTGTTAACAAATCTGTTGTATTCCTTAACTTCCCACTTTTGCGGAATCAATCTACTGTCGGCTTTCGCACTTAAATTATTATTTTTTTTACTGATATATGTGAAAGTAGCTATTTTTCTACGGCTTACTAACATCAAAATATTTTCACAAACATGTAAAATTAAATGGAAGCATGCATTCATTTGTATGTAATCAACTTTACAATTATTAATTTCTGTAAATTGCATTGTGACAGTGACAGTTCATTTTTAATTAAATGGAACTTGAAAGTTTTGAACTAGAAAATTCTCTTCTATCTAATATTTAATAAACTGCAATATCGTAGAAAAATGGCATTTCCTACTCGAGATGAAATACGTTTTTCTTCGTTCGTGGACTTGCCCCAATCGCGGCAGGCGCGGCTCGTGAACAACCGTCTACTAACGAAAAAAACGATGTTTTATATCTTGTTGCAAAATATACTAGTTTTATTACATTTTTTATAAGCTAATGCCAAATTGACGTATTGTTTACTTCATGTTTATTCAACCCATTGACAACGAAGGCTGCAACGATTGCGTCAAATCAAACTTGCCCAAATTTTCAGGCCCATTTATGGTATTAAAATGGTCTTTCAAGCACTTGCTCTATAGCTAGCAATCCAGCTGCAACGGCGTGCGTGCTTGAAAGACTGAATATCCACTTATACTTGTAAGGCACTGATCCATACTTAATATTAATCTCTACAATTAACAGTATAAAAACAATAAAAGCATAGATACAGTTTCGAGATTGCATGGGAAAACGGGTATACAAAAATCATGCGACGCGTTAGCGAGATCACATAATTTCGGAACGCGCACATTGAGATAATGCGGACTTACTTTATTATCAATGGATATAGTCGGCACCGAAAGTGGGCAATATGCTGAGTCAAATTATTCACATGGCAATGACGTCATTATTTGACGAAAAAAGATTCACATGAGAGCCGAAGCGAAAATTAGTAAGAATTTTCAATGAACTCGATCCAGAACGTTACTCTGCTCTAAGACTCAGGTCTTGAGCATTGGTTTCTTGGGTAATTATATACACAACGAAATCAAATATACACCACACTAACAATTCTAAAGTCAGTTATCTAAACTTGCAATAACCTATCACGTGACATCACCGCGCCGTGATCGCTTGTGAATGGAGCAACATTTATAAAGGTAGAAATGCAGGTTCCTAACGCCGAACAATGCGTAGTGGATAGAACTTAACTGCAATTTGTACCGTGCCCTGACAATATTTTCGTACAGGAGAACGTTGTGAAATCCATTTATTTTCTTCGTCGCAACACAGTTGATGGTCGTTATGTTTTAATTAATTAACAACGTAACCAAGGTACATTATCGATTCGGGGTTGAAGTTATTTTCGGTCACATTATGGGAATAAATATCAATATAAATAATACAATCATATCAGGATCATTTTAGTTTCATAAATAAAAATTTTCAGTACTGCTATATTCCAGTAGTCTCAACATTAAAATTGAATCACCTATATGTATGTGCATAAGTAGTTAGAAAGTTAGAAGTAGAATTGAAGCTTATCAAGCTAAACTATAATCCGAATTATATAGCATTACCTGTTAGTTTTACGGATCACACGATTGAGATTATTAGTAGACACAAATGGTAATAATATCTCGTGATGATGACATACATTAAATGTCCACCTGTGTACAATTCGAAGATATTTTACTGTATGAATTAATTTATGTGATTCGTCCCCATCCACAAGGTGGCATCGAAATTCATTGGTAGACACAAATGCTAATAAATTTCTATGGAGTGATGACATGTATTGTAGGGCCTTCTCGGCACAATTTCAAAATATTTTCGTGCATGAAGTCGCTAATATCACTATGTAATTCCAACAGTAGTATGTATAATTATCTCTTAGCTCATTTTCAAAATAAAATTAATCATTAAAAGTCAGAGAATATAAATAAAGATTCAATAATTATTAAATGAAATCTTTCAAAATTTTGAATAATCATAATTATATAAATAACGTTCCATTTGAGTGAGTAATAACATTTTTTTATTTACCTGTCGCTTGCATAATCTTGTAAAATAAATAGATTACATTAAATTCATTTATTTGTGTTTACTTACTAACAAAAATTGCTTACAGACACATTACCAATAAAACGAACCAAATTAAGTTGTCACGATAATGATTTGATTTTTTTTCACGATATGTTTTATAAACCGAACATAACATAAATTGCTATTACTAAATCAAGAGCCAAGCAAATATTACAAATTATGAGAATTTGTATAATACCTAGGTGCGAACCGTTACATACTTTAAAATATACGTTTTAGCTTTTAAACCGATATCCGTAGTATGCCAAAATTAATTCTTAAACTTACGTTAACAACAAATATCAATTTGACATACTTACAAAAATCAGGTCATTACCAATAGATACACACTCACTGGGGCCTTCATAGTCACGCACTAAATTTTAACCATATCTGGTGCCTACAGTTTTGAAAAGTTTAGAAACAACTTACCCGGCGCAGTGATTTATGCATTATACCATTTTTTCTAATGGCCTTCCATTGTTTTGTTTATTCGCAGCAACAATGACGCCATTAAAGAATTCCGAGTATGATAACGTCCGCAATCTGCGCTTGTAATAACTCCTCCGATAATTGCACAGCCGCAGAACGCGAGGAATCCTTCCTCGGCTGCCCACGGTCGCTCTTCAATGGTGTCATTCCTGGCTTTTTTTGCGACCTTCGCCTGAGCGAGTAACTCATGAAAATTTCAGCGATGGTAATATTTACGGCGGGCAGAAATGTGTTAACGCTCGTTTCACGGCGTGAGTTCGTTATTTGTGAATGTTTACGAGCGACGACAATTTGCTTTGAAGGCCCGTTTGCAGAGCATCAGCGTCTTGCACTTTTACAGCTTACAAGTGTAATTTATCAATTCGCAGTGCCACAATAAATTCGTTTGCTTATTAGCAGCATATTTGTACTGCTATATTTAATTACCATAATTGAATTGTGGTCAGATGTGGCACTACTATGTGGTACTATGGTACACCCCGAGTAATATTTATGCACACCACGAGTAACATTTATACTGACCATTTATTTTTGTTTCAGGTAAGGCGTTCTGCTATCAATTTACAAAAGACATAACTCTAGAATGAATTGGTAAGTTACATTGATGTAAATGAATTACCTAAATGTACTTGATTTTCCCATAATTTCATGCGGAAAGAATTCACAAATGTGTCTTGAATTTATGTTTCATAAAAATTTTAATAACTATTATCACAGCATCATTACAAATTATGTGATTATAGATTCTAAAGTCACTATTGACTATAACACTGGAAGATACATACATTAATAATTATAAAATGTAGTTCATCAAGTTCATGTCACATTCATGGGAAGTACAATTCATAGATTTTTTTTCTTGCTTTGGCATATGTTTATTGCTGTATAAGGAATTCTTTACGGCACTATCTGCATTCCTGCGATTGCTACCTTCAGTTCCCTTTGCAAGAAATGCAGTAATAATAATAATAATAGCTGCTCCTTCATCAGAGAATGATAAGTATAAAGAACACTTTGACTACGATCGAAAAGTTCTCCGATTCTCCACCAACCATATCACCATATCGTTTAAAATTATAATGAGTATTACTGGTTCATTTTTGTAAATGAAATTTTAATTTTTCAATGTTATTGAAAACATGGTTTTGGTCGTCATTCACTTATCGTGCTCAAGTTTTAATTTGATTATTGCTCATATTTCTAATGTTTATATATGAAAAAATATATGAGTCATATATACCCAAACCATATATGACTAGTGTCACGAATTCTGAAAAAGTTAAATTTTCAAACAATTAAATAATAACTAATAACTTGCAAATTTAATTTAAAACACTTTTGAACTCATGTTATGTTTTCTCATAAACCAGACAGTTTTTGATATATTTGCAAAACTGCTTCCGGTTGTTGGATTTCGATCACAAATCACAGGGACCCTTTTCTTGAAAGTTCCAATATCAATTTTCAAGTCGATGAGTTAAGCCATCTGGGCTGTCAACAGTATACAGAATACTTTTTCACCAGTTGTTTCACAACTTTTTCTGAATTAGACAACTCGAAAACGGATATCTATTTTACAAATTAAATGCCAGTAACATTCGGGCTATCGCTGGAAAAGTGTGTCATAACAATCAAAGCCCCAAAAATTTTTCTTCAAAGCCAACGTATCCAGATAGTGGAATGATCTATTTCTCATGCAACTGAAAAATGTGTGGACTTGGATATTTCGATTGAAAGAAGAGGAAGGAGGAGATTCCGAAAACGTATGCCAGGAGAAATGGCTCAAAAGGCTGGACTAACATTGCCAGAACAGCTGCAGATAGCAATGTTAGAATGTCTTAATAGATTTTACGGAGAACTAAACCATCGTTACAGGGCAATGGATGACATTCTCATAACATTTGGTGTTGTTCAGCCTAAAACTCTGCTTACGTCAACAGAAGAACTTCGTGGTAGAGTTCCAAATCTGACAAAAATCTATGATGACTTTTCTGCAGAGGATATTATTTTGGAGATTTTAAGACTGAGGCGCCACTTGGAAGCCGCCAGAATTTATTTCCAAGAAGAGGTCCAATGACTACCTTGGAGTTTCTGAAATTCATTGTAAAATGGGACTATTCTCAGTCTGTTCTGAGTCTAGCGCTGTGTCTAAGATTTTTTGAACTGTTTGTGTATCGGTGGCTTCTTGTGAAAGTAGTTTCTCAAAATTAAAGTTGATAAAATCTTACTTAAGATCAACAATGAGGCAAGCACGACTTATCGACCTTTCCATATTGTCCATAGAAAAGGAGAGCAAAGTAATTTTTGATAATGTGATCGAATATTTTAGCAAAATGAAGTCACGTAAGCACGTTTGGTGACCAGACGTCCCGATTTTGTCGGGACAGTCCCGATTTTTAGAAATTTGTCCCGCGTCCCGCGACGTTTCAAAAATGTCCCGACTTTTGAAAGATTAGTTTTTGATTGATTAGAAGTGCATCGTGCATACTTACGAATTTTATTTCTCGAATTAATTGCATTTACTTTTACCTTTTGCGAATGCAATAACATGATAATATTAGAATTTTATATAACCTCCAGCGCGTTTCATTATTCAGCCACTGCGATTCCGCTCGCGTTCCAAAGAAAGTAAACACAATTTGCATTAGACAGCGCACTCAAAGGTTAACCAGAATTATTTTTATAAACACACTGCCGGTATCAGATTGCATTTGTTTTAATCGAAGCGTGTATCAAATTTCATTGTAAGTGCCTAGCTCGTATTTGCTTAGCTCCACAATGTCTGCGTTTTCAATACTGTATATTTGTATTCTATAACAAACCAAGTACCGACTGATATTCTTAAATTTCATGGAAATTCAATGATTATATTCTGATAACCTTAAGTTTCATAAGAAATTGATGGCCAGTACAAAGTTTGTACTGAATATCAGAAAATATAGTATAATATTCTTCAATTTCGTGGAATACAAAGTAATCATCGAATTTCTATGAAAATAGTTTTTATTCTATTGTATTATATTATATTGTACAAGGTGTCCCACAATTTCGTGGGATAAATTTAGGAACATGGTAAGAAAAGCAAATTAAACGATTTTTTTTTCTAATCGCTTTTGTTTCCAAAATATAGGGCCTTAAAGTGTACTTAGCAAGCCAGTTTTCTTGTTAACATTTCTTTTAGAGTAGACTTGGAAATCTGATATTTTGCGACGAGTCGCCCACTATCAATACACATTTTCACAAATAATTACAATCATCTGAGTAAACACAGTGCCATAAAAACCGGGGTTCTTCTATGGTTATTGCTACATAAATACTTTGGGGTTAGGATTTTTTTTAAACATATACAATTTTCGGTGAATTAGCTTTATTGTCATAAAACAGGTATACTTCTTGAACTTCGAAAAAATTAACCGTTTCTGAGTTATTCGAGGTTAAACTAGGCAGAATACATAAAATAATAATGAAAAATAGTTGAATCCTTCCGTGTACACTCTTCTTGTGGCTGTCGTATTTCCTTGGTAATCGCTCAGTATCAAAAGCATATCCACTGTTGGTGTAATATTTCATTGTTATTCAAGAAAAGATTTTAATCTTTTACAGAATAACACTTAAAATTAATATTTTCTTAACAGAGTAAAATTTTACAGTTTTCCCAAATTTCAATTAATATTATTAAACAACCGCTAGTTTGGCTGACAGGTTAGAATGCTTGCTTAGCATGCACGAAGACCTGGGTTCGAGCCCCAGTACAGGTAGTACATTTGTACTGAGAAACTAGTGTCATTCGCCGTTGGGAGCTCATTAACGGCGCTCTAGATATCGGGGGCGAATTTCTAGAGTAACAAGCCCTAACTCAATACACACATTTACAAAAATCACACGGCAGAAGGACCCACGTTGGTCGATAGCCAGTTAAGGATAATATCCCTAACAAATACAGTCACTACTACTATTATTAAACAATTATGGAATGTTTTTCAGCACACTGCATTGTTATTAGAATTATTTTTTTATTTTTATTATGGATGTGAAATTTCTTTGTTAACATTTGTTATCACAGTTAGGAAAAATAAGCATGTTTCGCAAAGAACTATTCAATTATTCATGTGTAAACAGCATAAGCGAAATTACATAATGAGAAATTCGAATATTCGGAATATTTCAACTTCAACTACGTATTTCAAGAATATGGTTTTAAAAATATCCATTTTTATAGCAAATTGTCTTGCTAATTGTTCTATGAGATAAAAAGTATGTCATTCTATTAAAAAAAAAAGTAATGCCCTTAATTTAAGTGGGCACTTAACTAATGACATTTTTGAATGGCTAATGGTCAAAATTTTCAGCTGCAAAATGTATCATCGAAGTACCTTTCTGATAATTCTAGATACATTTTCCGTTTTTATCTTATTTGTAAGAGAAACTGAAGCCATTTTTCTCAACGTATTTTTGAGGTCAAAATGTTGGAATTTCATTTTTGCCTCAGAAAGTAAAACATATAGGTGTACACACATCTCTACAAAAGATATTTTATATTAAACGGGGAAGCCAGAAACAGCCAGAAGAATAATTATAGGAAAAATATCTCCGAAACTAGCCAGCAAGGTCAGGAACACACAATAATAATAAAAACCAGAACAGATCTTTATATATCAACTACCAGTAAATACTCCAATTAAGAAGAAAACAATATAATATATTATAATAACTGGTATCCAAAATGATGAAACTATAACAAAAGTAATAATATAATAATAATAAGAATATTCATATCCTGTGATCATTTTTTCAACAAGATCTACAATAGTTGGTCATTGCTGATAAAAACCAAAGCCTTAAATCAAACAAAATCAATCCCTTGAGTATTTTATTACTTAAAATACATCAAGTTACAAATAATTTTCCATAATTGAATAATTGCAGATTTAATGGATTTAAATACTCTTACATTTATTTATTTTTTCTGGAGACGTTGACTATTATTGGTTATTGGCCGCTATAATTGAATTATATGCAAATAAATTAATTTACATTCATAACAACATAGTTTGCATACTCACTTTAAGTTTCATACACAACGTACAATATACAGTAGGCATACATATTATTATAGGATCAAATTATTACGAATATCAGTTGCGAACTTGTGATACATGGAATGCCTCATGAGTTCAACTCTCCACTAAAAAAATCCACCCACTCCAAAAGCTCAATGAAACATCATAAGGAAACCCACAAAAACCGCAACTCGCGCTTCGATGAGTAGATATCGACTGGAAAAATGAATGAACAATACGTAATAATTCATTCATAACTTTGCTATCTCTCGCCGCCGCTCATTGTTGGCTAAGTGGTTCTTTCATTTATTTGCTATGCATTAGTATAACTGTATAACTATAATTCGCTCCGATGCTTACGTAATTGTGTTATTGTGAAATCCGGCGTTTGTTTCCGCAATAAAAGTGCATGCCGGTTAATTTAAGGCAAGTCGGTAGCAAAATTCCTAACGCATGTGCACCGTACAAAATACGAGCAGCATTCAATTGCTATTGATAGTAAAGTCTCAAAGTTTTGGTTCTGAATTAAATATTAATTTTATTGGTCATTGTTGGAGGCATCTACTTCGTGATAAATGATGAAATTAAATAACACAAACACTTTTCATATCTGTAACTGTAGTCACTAATTTTAATAAACAGTGTGATATAAACAAAGAAAAGTGTTTCTTTTATTTATTAATTTTATAATAGTGTTTTAGATCGGTAATTGGCGATGGCTCGGTACATGCAGAATTAGACCATTGTTAATATATAAATAAAGGCACACCCAGGAATGTATAGTCTTTATTTATTTTTACAGAATCAAATCGACCAATAGTAGGACAATTGGCTTGATTGTAGTTTATAATTAAATTAATGCAATATAATTGTTTCATCTATGCATTGCATTAATGAAACTGTATTGAATTTAGGAGATTTTTCATGCACCTTAAATTTAGAAAAAAATATAGTTATAATTACGACAGCAGTAATTAAACTCAACCAAACTTATATGGAATCACTCAGTATTTCTCATAAATCAACATTTTAGAAACAAAATTTTATATGCAAGTAAGTCATGATTGTTTTTGTTTATAACCTAAGAAACAGTTTATAAAATTTAGCTTGACAGATCTCAGTATTTGCGTGTTGTTCTTAAATTGAAGTAAGTGCGTAAGTAAACTTTTGTGCTTTAAAAAGTTATTATGCCTTACGTAGGATTGTCAGCCGTTCAGAGGGGAAGAATTATCGCCCTTGTTGAACAAGGAATGTCACAAAGGCAAATTTCAGCAACACTGGGCGTCTCACAGGGTGTAATATCAAAAACCTACTCAAGATTTTTGGAGTTGGAAACACTTAACAACAGGCCTCGACAAAGTCGTGGAAAGGTAACCACTGATCGACAGGACCGTTTTATAGCTCAAATTGCATGAAGAAATCCAACCACCTCTCATCCAGAAATAAAAAGACAATTCTTAGAAGCCACAGGTGTTAACGTTTCAACAGAAACAGTTCGAAAGAGGCTTCGTGCTCAAAATCTATTTAGCAGGAGACAGTTAAGAGTTCCAGAATTATCGAGACAACATAAAATTAATAGACTAAATTGGTGCCGTGAACACCGAAACTGGACAATCGAAGACTGGCAAAAAGTGTTGTTTTCAGATGAGACCAGAATTGGTCTTAAATCAGATGACCGCCGAATTCGAGTTTTAAGACGTCCAGGAAGACAAGCTAGACTAGAAATGGCCAGATCCCTACCAAAATATAAGGGCGGAACTCTAATGTTCTGGGGAGGTATTATGTTAGGAGAAAAAACTCCTTTGATTCTGATCCGACAAAACTTAACTGGTCACAGATATGTTGATTTAGTATTAGAACCTGTAGTTCGACTGTGGAGAGGTGCAATGGGCAATGATTTCATTTTTATGCATGATAATGCACCTCCACACACCAGCAGAACTAGCAGTGACTTTTTGGAAACAGAAGATATTACAGTTTTGGAATGGCCTGCCTGTTCTCCAGATCTAAATCATATTGAACACTTATGGGACACTATGAAAAGGAGGATTAGAGCTCGAAGAAATAATCCCGGCAATGCAGAACAACTCATTCAAGCTGCCGTACAAGAATGGGCAAATCTAAACAATGATGACATAAACTGTTTAATTAGGAGCATTCCCAGTCGAATTGAAGCCTGTATTCGCGCTAGAGGTGGCAACACTGATTATTAATGTTGAAAAAAGTTATTTTTTGTGTTATAATTTAAGCATTCATTGGATTGACTATTGACTCATTTTAATATTTTGTTCAGTTCTGTTAAATTTAGTTCTTATTTAAACATTTTCTTTATTAAACTGACTTGACATACAGTGTTTGGTACCTTCCATTATAATTATTTCAAAAATATTACTCACGATCGGAAATATTAAGTGATTCCATATAAGTTTGGTTGTGTGTATATGTTTTCGCCATTCTAGTTATTGTTAAAAACTCTCTTATTTTATGTATAAATTCAACCTTATTCCTCGAAAACCGTAAATATACAATTAATTGTGCTACATAACTTGCACTGATATTCATTAATATTTATAAAGTGGGAAATCAGTTCTCGTGTTGTTATAAAATTATTCACCATGAGATTTATGATCTTGCAGCTACAATTTATATGCATATATGAACGTATTTTTCTGGTTGACCTTTAAAGTTTCATGCGTTGATTTTAAATCTGTATCATATTTAAGACCGTGAGATCACTTCCTGATGACATTGTCTGCTGCATAATTTGTTATTGCATTATAGTGAAGATCCTTATACTCCAAGAAAAACAATGTTAAGTTAAAAATAGTTGAAAACGATAACACAAACATCGTTCGATGACTGGATCAGAGAAAACTACACAAAATTGCAATTGATAGCTAGATATTTAGACATTTATTTCTATCATATTCCTTCAATATTTAGTTATTTGAGTCTAAATTACTAAACATTTGTATCGACTATTCTTGATTGGCAAATTTTCTATGTATTGTTTATAAATATAAATAAATTGCCAAATTATATTGCCTGCTATTATTAATTAAACATTACAGTCTAACCTCCTGTATCCCGCTAAATTGTTAGACAAACCTTATCTAACAATTTCGGTAATCGCGTTATGTGATGTAGCAGTTTTTATTGCTACTTTTAACTATCAATCTTAATTATCTAACTAAAATGTTCCCACTGTTTACATATAATTAAAATGTCTGATATATTTTTTATAGCGTAATAAAAGTCGAATATTGCAACTTCCTTGCAGATAACTTTGCAAATGTCTATAACGTTGGGTAATATTTGCAACTAATAACAATAAAACTTGGCATTTTAGAGCAATAAAATAAACCCATATAAAATTCATAATTACAATAAAGTAATAAATATTTGCTTTGAGCTGACATTTGAAGCGATTGAAGCGACTATGTGCAGTAATAATATTATAATTTATTCACATTAACCTGCAGATTTATCATAAGTAGTTAAACAACACCGATTCCACTTCACCTCTCGCAAAAACATTGCGAAAAATTGGCGCTTTTAATTCGCGAATTTAATCAATCACCGCGAGCAGTAACAATGGGTTGATTGCAGGATAACAATGGAATAATTGCAGGTGCATTACTGCAATTACAGGTACTTTAATTACAGGGTAATTGGCGATCCGCGATTTTAATTGGCACTCTAATCACCGCGGGGATAGGTCAAATTGATGGACTAAGGACCGCCCCTCAGCCCCACCGCTTCCCCGACACTCCTCAGCCCCTCCAACCCCTCCTGTCCTCCTCAGCCCCTCCGCCCCTCCACGGCCGCCACCCCCCATTAATGATTGCAATCCTGCAATCAACCCATTGTCACTGCTCGCGGTGATTGATTATATTCGCGAAATAAAAGCGCCAATTTTTCGCAATGTTTTTGCGAGAGGTGAAGTGGAATCGGTGTTGTTTAACTACTATCATAGCATATCGTTTAAATTTAGTTATTACCGTGTTCAAACTACTTTGGACAGCTTATTTCTGTTGCTATGGCCAAGTACCATTTCTGAGAGTACCGTAACTACAAAGAAACTAATAAAAGTCCGTAATCTAGATCTAGGCGAATCGATTGAACACGGACGGAGATGGTGTCAAATCTTGATATTAGAATTTTTAAGATGCGTGTTTTCTTAGTTAAAGATAAGTTATCTGCCATGTACTCCAGGAATGGAACGAAGAATTGCATAGGCAAACAAAAAATATCATTCTATTTGGATATGGATAGGTGTAACGGATTCGCAGGAGTAAAATTATCCACCGTGTCACAGTATATTATTAACTTACCAAGGATTTTTTTTTTTTTTATTAACATTAGTCCGGAAATGATATGTAGAGGTTAGAGGTTTGGTATCCACAAAAAAATAGTAGGTCCTCCTATACGATGTAGTGCCTATCTTATCATAGTTGGTACTTTCGAAATGTAATTATATAAAACGTCACATTGCCAAACCTTTCGGAGTACTTTCGAATACTTTCGACTTTCGACTGAAAAAAAAATTCCCTAAACTTTGAAACTACGTTATTTTTCATTTACGTAAGAAAGAACTTAATCATAAAAAATCCGTGTTCGTATCCGTCTTCGAATCTTGTCTATGTGTTTATTTGTATGGCTGTGTGTGCCCTCTCTACTACCCAGACAGATGGCTTAACTCATCGACTTGAAAATTCATAAATAAGCTTTCAAAAATTGGGAAGTGTCAGTGATTTTTGACCAAATCCGCCAACAAGTTATAGTTTATTAGATATGTTTTTCGCTTCTTCATAAATATTTCAACCACTAGCAGGTTTATGGATAAAACATAACGGTATAAAAGTAATTTGTGACGTACCTGACGGACTTTCAACACATAGCAACCGTGGAGCAACTGGATATCCCTTTGGAATAACGCGGAGGGCCTAGCTCTCGATATCAGAGAGTGGGGTGGGTAAAAAAAGGGCTGCACGTAATTTTACCTCGGACGTTACTTCAGGTCACAAATAAGACACTCCACAAATAAGGTACTTGACGAAGTGGCGGACGATTATCAAAACTACAAAAATTAAAGTCGCCATCTCTCTCTCTCTCTCTCGTTAATGATGTAGGTAATTGAGATCAATCGATGGTTGAGATTAATTATTGTATATCTTCCATAGAAAAATTTCGTTCAAAAAGTAATTTTACAATCCCGTGAAATGTCTGTCGCTCATCAATGTACAGCCACGGACTCTAAGAATAACACGCTCCGTAAGACCGAGCAGTATGCTATCCTTCTCTGGTCACACACGGTAGGGGTACGGTTAGGGTTGCCAACTCTACATTGAAAAAATACCGAACAATACCTACACATTCGGTTACTGGCGAGGAAGAGGATTAATTATATTTAACCATCACTCATATATAATTAAATTACCTATTCCTTATGATCAAGTTTCATAGAATTTATAGCTGCACTTATGATAGTTGTGTTGTTCTTAATAATATTAATAATGTGCTGAGTAGGCATCCTATTGAAAATAGATCTCTTGTAAGTTTAGTCTATCAAGAGATGTAAGGTAAAAAAACAGTGAATCCACATATTTATGCTGCATTAAATTATTGTCGAAATGATTGGCTCCAATAATATAATCGACTAAAATCCCGCACCAAACTTTTACTTTTTTGTAACGTTAATTTCTCGTATTAATTCTGAAATTTGGATTTCCGTGAGACCTAGACCTATAATTTTGAGAAGATACCACACCATTTACCGAAACTGAAGCCTCTTGAAAAAAAAAGTGATGGAAAAATTGTTCTATAGATATTATGCGTGTACTCAATCCGTGGACTGTCTGTGTATTGTATGAGGTATGCGGAATTTTAACAATAAAAATAATTAGTGTCGTAAACCTATTAAATTCGCAACCATCTTCTGGAAACATCTAACAACTAACGACTCGGCTCTTCCTTGCATTGTTTTTATATTTCGTGGCATTTTCCAAGAGCAGTCGGAAGAAGATTGTGTAATTGTGTATATACCGATGGCAGCTGCTAATTTCAAACGCTATGTGTTGTGAACGAATAATCAAAACAGACGGCACCAAAGCGGCAACTTAATAAAGGTTACCTGGTGTTTACAAACAAACAATTTGCAACCGTTTGCAGCGTGTCAAATGTCAAACGTCAGGCTCGGCCGCCTGCGATAATGGTGCGTTCTCGGCGTCTCGTGTAATGCCAAACGTCTTCCTTTGCGCGATGATTACTGTATCTTCAACCTTCTGAATGCCAAAATAATTATCACCATGTGAGATGTGAAAAGGTCTGAAAAAGTGAAAATTACAATACGTCTTGGGCAATCGTAAAAAAAATGATGTTTGGAGTTTGGAGTAGAAACAAAAATGTTAACATAGGTCATAATTTACAATGTTAATCTTTTATTTCTTCGAATATGGATAGACAATATTCATTGGTTCATTGGGAGTATATGCGAGCTCAAGGTTCGAAGTTCAAGCTGGAAAACATTTATAGTATGTTCACTTTTAAGATGAGTAAACGTAAACTATCTTACATGCGTGATCCACACCTGGACTCTTCAACACAAGCATACGATTGGTCGTCCCTCAGTCTGCACTCAGTCTGCACATGCATGTGCATGTTGCACTCTATTTTGTATTAATTTAGTTACACATACTCACCGATTGTAAAAGTATTCTAAACTGCGTTCAATTTGTTCAAGTATATTCAACACAGTTTCTTTAGTTAGCCTAAATTTACAAAAAAAAAAAACTGTTTGCTATTACATTTTTCAAAATTATTATCTCGTTGATAAATATGACGAGCTATTGCTGGCATATGATAATCATCTGCAATATCTGGAGCATCTACATCAAATGCATTTATAGCCATGATTGCTAACAAATCATAAGCCATATTTTGCATTAGTTGCAATTATTTACGGACAGTACAAATTACATTGGATTTTAGGTTAGAATCCGAATCTTAAGACGCCATTTTTGACGTCTTCAAATGTAAGACATTCTTACGATATGGCACTCGAAGAAGAAGAGGAATAAGAAGAAGAAGTACTAAATATGAAACTGAAAATGCAGTAGCAATACTTGTATTGTATATACCGTATGTTCATAAAAAAAGTCCGTAAGGGGATGAAAACTTAAACGTATGTCCGTGAATTGATTCACATTCATAAAATTAAAATCGAATGTCATTGAGCTGTATGTCAATGTCATAAATATGGCACTTGTTTCAGTAAACTGGCAGCGTAGATCGAAAAATTGAAGCGGTAGGGGTTTATTAATTTACACATGTAAAATTAACGTTTAAATTGCACAAAAATTGCAGCAATCACGCCGGCAATGAAGAAATGATTACTACAATTATATAACAAATAAGTGCGAACACCGCAATTCTATTATTTTTGAGTTTTGGACTTACGTGTATAAGGTATTTTCGACTGAAAGCTACATTAGGAATATACCCTTCAGCTATAATAGTCGAGTCGCGGGACACCCTGTATATAAAATAAAATATACAGGGTGATTTATAATAAGATGTAAGAAATTTAAGGCAAGCTTCTTTAGGCCAAAAGAAAACTGTTTTACCAATATATGCTAGTACCCAGATGCTCCCTTAAAAAATATAGACTGAAAATATTGTTTTTAATTATTTATTTAATTATAGGTAATTAATAATATAGATAATTAGAGGTAATATATAGTTATAAGTAATAATAATTATTATAGGTCATTATCAGGTAAAGTAGCAACATATAAATTAACGTAACTCAATCTAGCATAACCTAACCAAAACTAATCAACCTACCTAATGACCTAATTTACATTTGAAAGAATATCAAGAATATAAACAAAATTAACAAGAACATTGATATTAAAAAAAATATATGTGGGCACCACACGACTCTCACGAAAGTACGAATCTAATCGAAAAAATGGCAAAAACAAAAGATTTCGAAAATTTTATTGCGAACAAATTGTTTTATATAAAAAAATTATGCAGGTACGAACGGGCTAAAGGGCTTCAAATGTTGAAAAACTTAAAAATAAAACAGTAAATTGTAAAAATTATCCTCTACCAAAATTTCGATCTAAATGCAATTTATGTCATCGAAGAGGCACTAGCAATGAACATTTTAAAAGAATTTAAAAAAAATAGTATATTATAGCAATATATAAAACATTGTTAATACCCTGTATTTATTAAGGGAGCATTTAGTTACTAGGGTATATTAGTAAAACAGCTTTCTTTTGGCGTAAAGAACCTTGGCTTAAATTTTTTACACCTCATTATAAATCACCCTCTATAATTGTTCCGATAGTTTTGGCACCTTTTAGCATCAAAATTTTGAGGATTATTTATATTTATCATGCAATTATAACTACAGTGGTAGTACAATGTTTTAATGCTTGTCAATCTGCGGTATTACCGCCTATAATTATGTTTTTCCTAAAACATTTTATAATATTTTTGGTCATTTTTCTAAAATTTTGTTTGTATTATTTAATATTGCTAATTCCGAAACTGTTTTTTTAAGTTTGATGATATTTTCGTTTTACCCATTTTGTTGTAAGTTTTTTGTTTTTTTTACAGGTTTTATGGATCATTTAAAAATATTGAGAAAAATTAAATTTCCTGTCAATTTTCCTAATTTGTAACAATAGGCAGGCATACATGCACGGGATTTTCAACCGATCTGGCCGGCCGTCCGCGTTTGGCATCCCTGTCACACTTATTTGGGACCGATCGGAGTGAAAGCGATGCCAAACGCGGACGGCGGGCCAGATTCGTTGAAATTCCCGTACGTGAGTGCCTGCCTAATGGTTGATGTAATGTTCGCAGTTTATGAACATTCTGATACTTTTCATCATTGTTCGTTAACATCTGGACCTTTTACCACTCGCAATGCATATGTTGGAAATCCAAACTCCATCATTTCATGAAACCGTTTTGAAATTTCTATTTAATTTCAAAACGGTTTGATGATATTGAAGTTTGGAACTCCATTGCAACAATTGAAACAAAATTTGGTATTATGTGTAAATAAATAATGCAATTTTCTTGCGTTTTTAGTATCCCACGTTATTAAATAATGGTGACTATAGTTTCGACCACATCACCTATCATTAGCAATCTTACCAACACACCAACAAAGTAAAGGCCTCGAGTGTTGAGAAAATGAATATTATATCATCACGTCCAATTAATGGCTTTTGATTTTAGCTTTTTTTTATAAGGTTTTAGATCCAATCAATCACAAGATAATAATTCATCTATGGCCATGTGGCCATTTGGTGCTATACCTACATATACCATATACCTACATATGCTATACCTATATGCTATACCTATAATATTAGCGGGATTAACGATCCTATACCTGCAGGAATCATAAATATGCCACGTGCGTTTTTGACATCAAAATTCCCCCCGTCACATTAGTTCAGGCAAAATTAGTAATTACCGTTTTATTATAAATGTATATTATAATATAATTACTCTAGATTTGTTTCATATGTATATTTATCAGTTTCCTGACACTTGTTACGGCTTATTCGGCCATTTTACAAGGATTATATGTGCTTACAATACAATTTAATTGATTGATGACACATTTGATTAATTTGATTAATTCAAATGAATCCCTCCTATAAAAATATCATTGCCTCGGAAGAGCTCGTTTAGATTATTCTTTATGTTTTTTCCTTCCATAATAGCTTTTTTGGTCTCTACCCCTTCTCACATGTTTAATCTATCTCCATTTTCTGAAAATTTAATACGTTTGATATCTCCTAAATGGCGTACTGTTTCTATACAATGGCACGGTAATCTTGTTTGATCAATTAAATTCTGTATCGCCTTTTTATGTTCATTTTAATTGTTTTAAATTGTTTTAAAGTTACTCCCTGTTTGGCCTATTTATATACTATCACAATTAATTGGATTACAATTAATTTGATATACTCCTGAATTATTTAATTTGTCTATACTTTTTATTTTATTATTGATTATAAATGTTCCTATATTATTTTCGTTAATTTCTAATGCTTTAATATTATATTTCTTAAACGCTTTACATGTTTTTCTACTTTGTTTATCACATATAGTAATGTAAAAAGTTTTTTTTTCTTTTCTTCAGTAATTTCCTCATTATATACAAATTTAATTAAATTGATTTTCTTTTAAGTATTTTATCAATAAATTTCTTGTTGTTAATACCAATTTGATATATTACATTTATTTCTTTAGTATAATCTTCTTCCTCCATTGGTTTATTTATTAAACGGTGTATATGTGTATTTATGGCTGATTATTTTATATGTTGTCATTGGTATGAGTCAAATGGAATTATTATATCTGTTGTTGTTGGTTTTCTATATATTAAGAATTTGAATATGCAGTTTTCAATTTTTGTTGTTAGGTCTATAAAAACATTAATATAATATCATCGCGTCAACAACCTAATACATACATGACAGGTAGTCGTTATAATAAATTTTGTTTCATTTTCATTTGTGCCTTCTTGTTTTAAACTGAGACCAATTAATATTTTCCATATTTTTCATTTTGACATAGGTTGTTATACATCTTCGAAAAGAGAAAAAAAGTCTACTTAGACGTGTAAAAATCAAATATGGCGGCCATTTAAAATAAGAAAGTTGCTATTAATTTCTATGAAACCACCATCTTGAATTTTTTTTACATGAATCTTAAATTTGTGCGATCGAACCAGGTAACCTTCATCTGAAACTTTTTTCCACATCTTTAATTATTATCAAAATATTGGTTGTTTTTGAAAAACGCGATTTTTAGTGTTTTTAGAATAATTTCTAAACTGCTTGGAATTTTGAAAAAAAATCAAAGTTATCTGAACATGCATACAAAACTCCATAACATTGACCATTTAAGCAGATCCTAGCTTTGAAACTACGAAAGATGCCCATGCAATCCCACTCTTCTTAGGATACCCTGTATAATATTTTTATAAGGTAATAAAGAGAAATTAAACTGCTATCTAATGTTAAGGCCAAATATGTGGGTTGTTATTTAAAACAAATCGATGACGTCATAATCTGAGGGCATGGCATCGAAATAAACGTACAAATTGTTAAATTGTGGCCAATAAATAGCTTTTTAACATGTTAAACTTATGTAACAATATGTAACTGTTAAACCAATAATACATGCTCTAGAATCAATGTTCCTTACTTTCTATTCATCCTGTATACACCACACATTGTCTTCATTAATGCCCGATTGCACCGTATGCGTTAAGGATACTTAAAATTTTAAGGTACCTTAACGGACGAAAAACCATTGCACCGCCATCTTAAGGTTACTTAACACAGTAAAGGCCCTTAAATTTTAAGCTCCCGACTCGAGCGGAATAACTTATTTAAGGGTTACAAACTGTCAGTTTAACGTATTATGAGCAGTGGATGTATACAAAATATTACTTATTTTTAACTAGATTAGCCTTTATACTGATTTTAAGATAACTAACGAAGTTATAATTACATGTCAAGTGTTGAATTACCTTGACTATGATTGTAATTGTTGTTAAAGCAATATTGTGAACAATTTTGTTCACAATATTTGTGGTGTTTGTAGGTCAGTTTGTGTTGAATTTTGATACAGGATAATCGGGTGTATTGCGAATCAAAAAAAGTTAGCAGTAACGTGTACGTTACTCGAGAGTTCACATTCGAAAGTCAGATAGAGTTATGTCATAAATGCATTTGATATTCGAATATGAATCTGTCAAGTAACGTACACGTTACTGCTAAAGTTTTTTGATTCGCAATACACCCGATTATCCTGTATCAAAATTCAACACAAACTGTTTCATCCGCGTGAATATAGCAGTTATTAAAATTCCCTAGAATGCTGAACGCAAAGGTTGCTTTACTAAGGAATCTGATGTCTTGAACGGTGCAACACAAAGTTAATTTTACGGATCCTTATAATTTAAACTTACTTAACTAAGGGTTCTTAAAACTACAAACGGTGCAATCGGCCTTAAGAGGTCCATACCTCGTCACCATCTCACCAATTGGCATATTATATTTGCATATTTCATATTATATTGATATATTTGCTTAAAAAATATCAAATGCTTACAGTGGTATGCTTATATGCTGTAAGACTATATCAAAATTCATGCTTTTCTTAATGACAATTCTCACAAGTGATATCTTTAAACTTCATTTTAATGGACTCGTTTAGTCTCTTATCGGTATATTTCACATTAATATAAATTCCGGAGTGTTTCTGAAATCTTTTCGAGGAATCATATGCACGCCAAACATCAGATTTATCTAAAATCTTAACGTGCCACATGCTAGATGGCTAGATTCCACAAACTAACGGCCCACGACAACACCTCGCGTTTGTCGCAACATCAGTCACCGAGGACCTCTTTCGTCGTTGACCCAGCTTTTCGAAATTTTTGTGGGCCGCATCGGGTCCAGGACGTTGCGTAACCCATTCGGGTCATCGCAGTGAAAAACGTCCAGCGTCCGTTTCCTAATCGAAAAACGCACATTCCCACATCAATTCCCAGTAATTGATTCACGATTTATCACTTTGTGGAGACACAGAAAATGCGTACTCTGGCGACTAACTTCTCTTCAAATTTATGCGCACCATATTACGTAAATTACGTCCGTAAAATTAATTTACCGCCGGCCTTTGTGAGAAGGAAAACCGACGTTGCGACCCACATATTGTGTATTCATCCTGCTGTTAGTTAATTGAATCCCCGTGAAGAGGAAAATGGCCTAATTGGACGCACGGTTTTAGAATCTTGCTATTGTAAAATTTTGAATTCAGAATGATTAAGGAATTTTGTTGTGCCTAAAAGTGCACACAATTTAAGTATCCTCATTAATTGGAATAGGGCACATAGGGCCAGAGGTGGTGCCAAGTCGACGAAAATAGCGGCGAAAATTGTTTTTTTTTCGCTGAACTGAATTACTTAGAATTTGAAAAAAAGGCACACAATCAAGCACGTCGTAGAAAAACTAAATATGTAATACCAACCTTATCAGCATTTACGTAAGTTAAACTACCTTGTATGTACAATCAAAACTTCACCGTAATGCTATACATATTGTTACTAGATCCAATAATATGACGTCAAGAAGATCTCACTAGGAAGTGCAAAACTTTCTATTATTATTTAGCGAATTATTTAAGTATATAATAAAATACTTAGTTCTTGCATTTCTACATGTTCCTTGTTCTCCGCTTACGTTTTTTTTTTCCATCTGAACATTCATTTGTGTGTTGGCTGCCGTTCTTTGTCCGCATCGGTACACCACCTAGCCATGGAAGAGCATCTATACGGGAATAATAAAATGCTTGGAGACGGCCGGCCACCCAGGAGTTATATAACCTACAGGCGCTGTCTCCTCGTAAGCCTGTGCACGTAAGTGTATGTGTGTGTAAATTTAACACTGTCCGTCCGACCTGTTGCAGATTAGCAATCAAAAACCACGGACTCTTGGCGATCGCGTTGGCAATTACGACCGGGTTTTGTAATCCTCGGCCGCATCTGCGCGTCCTTCGAGAACTGCCTCTTAATTAACGCTTCCGAAACGTGTTAGCGACCTTTCCGAATCAAATTAATTAAGGGGATTGGTAATTGGTTGCGATTAACCTGCTGTACTCTCTTCAGACGCCGGTGACACATTTAACCATTTAGCGTTGGGCAGTGTACTGTTATGGATCTGCTGTCCGTGATAAATCGACGTTTTCTAAATTATATGCCCACCGCGACAGCTGCTTGCGCTTTCAATGCATGTGAATGGCCATCTGCCTCTTTGGAGGAATCCTCCTGGTTCATGGCGGATGCATGTTTGCGAGTCGTTTTCCGGGGAACGATTTACGGTATGGTTTTGGACACATTGCACTATTTATACACCCGCTTCTTGCCCCTGTGAACTGTAACAGTTTTGTTTGCAGAAAATTGCAGGACCGGCGAGGGCTGGGGTGTTTATTGCTGTAATTACTGCAGCGCAACGTACACCATTCCAAATGGGAGGTTTTATTATGTTCAGGGTAAAAACATAGAATATTCTGTATCGCTCAATATATCTTCACGCCCATTGTATGATTGTACCGAACAAGAAAAATACAAAAAAACGTTAGCAAAATATAAACCCGGGCTACATTTGTATACTACTTTTTTATAAGTATATTCTGTTTATATTCTACCACTATTATTATGAATATGACTGGAAAACATACATCAACTTCTTAATTATTCAAAATGTAAGCTAACTAATCTAACTCCATTTGTATACTAATTTATATTGTATTTGAAATTACTTTTAGCTAAGATTGTTATAAATATACAAAGACTAGTTTACTAAACATGGGGCAAACATTCAAAGAGTTATTCTTACGAAATTTACTCACACAGCAAGAAAATTACAAGTTGCGAGACGTTCAATATCGTACGGTAGCCACTAGCAACATTTTTTGTTATATCTACACCAAGCAAGAAAAGCAAATGTTTTTGTAGAAAACCCTTTATCGCCTATTTTCCAAAACAACGCGACACTCCTAAAATCATAAAGGCCAAAATATACCTAAAATAAGCCAAAGAATAACCCGTTGGATATGTTCACCATATTTAGTAAACACGCTGTATATTCAATAATGAAGCGTCTTCTATATTGCAAACGACGTATATTAGAAACCTAGCCTATTTGTAAAATGCTTCTTAACATTGAATAAGTTGGCCAAACCGACGATGTCTAATCAAGAGTATAATTGCTCTACAAAATACTAACAAAATATAAGTATATTTTTTGTAGTATTTAAATTTCTAAAAAGAATGCCATCATAATATTCTCACCGATACCTTCTACGTTGTTTCGTGTTCTCTCACTGACTCTACTGACTCGTAACATATTCGTAACATTTCAAATATTTGTCTCGCGATTTTGTTGGAAGCAAATTTGAAATCGATTGTTTTGTCCCTATTAAAATTATGTAACGTTAAAATTTGAGCGTACAGTTCAGAGCGCTTGGTTGCCTGCAATAGCACCTTGTCGCGATAATATAATTAATTGAATCTTCCTCCACCCCTTCCTAGATATCGGATTCGAAGGCCGCAAATCTAAAAATAATCGAAATAAATTGTTCAGTTATCACACACTTGGTTGGTCGAGGATTTTGTCTACGACAAAGCCGGTAAAAGACCGGTAAAAGTCCTAATGGGTGCCTTAATTACATAAAATAAGCATACCTAACTATTTTAGCTTAGATAGTTGGTGCACTTTTAGGTTAAAAAAAAATTAAATCGCACAAACTTATTTGTTCACCTGTCATTTGGTGATTTTAGAGTTAATTAGTGACAAGCGCAATTTGAGAACAAAGACTTAGATGATGTTTACTCAAGAGTATAATTACTCAACAAAATACAAATAAAATATAAGTATATTATATGTACTATTTACATTTCTAAAAATAGTGCCATCATTATATTCTCACCGAAACCTTCCACTTTGTTTCGTGTTCTCTCACTGACTACTGAATCCTAACATGTTCGTAATATTTCAAATATTTGTCTCGCGATTTTGTTGGAAGGCAATTTGAAATCGCTTGTTTTCGCGCTCCTACGATTATGTAACGTTAGATTTTGAGCCTACAGCGTAGAGCGTTTGGTTGCCTACAATAGCACCTTGTCACGATAATTAATTCAATCTTCCTCCACCCCTTCCAAGATATCCAGATATCGGATTCGAGGGCCGCAAACGACAAAGCCGGTAAAATACCGGTAAAAGTCTTAATGGGTGCCTTAATTACAAATAATAAACATACCTAATTATTTTAACATTGATAGTTGGTGCAGTTTTAGGTAAGAAATAAACTAAAACCTCACTTATTTGTTCACCTGTCATTTGGTGATTTTAGTGTTAATTAGTGATAAGCGCAACTTGAGAACAAAGTTTCTTCTAGTTCGCAGTCTCATAAATGCACACTAAATATCGCAGTTTATTTTGAGCCAAATATTTCGGAGTTTATAAAAATTATGCAGAAATGTTTCAGACAAAAGTTACTTGAGTAGAATAAACACACTTAAAAATGATGTCAAAATATAATATAGTCCATTTAGGTCGAAACTAGTCCATGCATATTAAATAAATTTCCTTTACTACCCGATAGTGCTCTTAAAGTACACTCTTCGAAAATGGTAGTTGAAATGTAATAATAAGAAATGTACCCATACTCAATTTGGGACACCCTGTATACCAGGGCCGTTTTAAGGGAGGGGGTACAGCGGGCCCCGCTTTGCGTGGGTCCTGGCCATGGGCTAACAAAACAACTCTATATTTCTAAATTCTAGCATTGAAGAGCAGATGCTGAAAAAGCTAAAAGTTATAAATATAAAGTAAATTTTCCGCGAGTGAAGGTGAAGAATTAGAATTTATTTATCAGTTATGGTCAGTCTATTATAATCAAATATGGTCATGAGAGAGATCATTCTCTAAAATGAAACAGATACAAAATTATTTGCGTAATTCATCAACTCAGAATAAGTTAAATGATTTGTTAATATTCAACAAAGAATCGGATTACTTGGACATTATTGGAATTGATAATATCATAGAGGAATTTTCTAAACAAAAACAATAGAAAACGTATTTTCTCTTAAATTATAATAATTTGAAATCACATGTGTACCTACCAATGTATTTTGAGTTTTTTATTTTATTTTCCAATTTTCTATAGCAGAGTAACAGATAGTAGATTTTTATACACCAAGGGAGTATTTAAACCATCGTTTATTTGAGAAGAATGATTTTGCTTCGATGATATGGTTCATTCAATTTTGCGTTTTTTTTTTCAATTGTTATGGACTAATTCTTGTTAACCTTGTTAGTAAATTATGTGGAGCCATCCCCATATCTAGATAAGCGTCACACCGTCTTCACTTAGCTGTCCAGGGCCAAGGTGGTATTTTTCAGCGATTAAATGAAAAAAGAACCAGAACTTCAATATCAAAGCTGGAGTATCGGAGGGAAAAGTGAAAAAGGGGATTGCAATGTCACAATAATCTTCACGTAAACTATTACTATCCGCAAAATACAACTTTGATTCATAATTATTTTGTTTTTTACATGTTATTATGTACGTGTTGCAGTTGTTATAAGTCATTTCTATGTTTTCACAAACACAGCGAATGTACAAAATTTAGAGCGATAATTAGTTTCATTGGCACTTTTCTATTAAATACTCAAGTAACACCAACAAAATTTGGTGATAATCACATACGGGCACCTCTCGTCTTGTTTCGAGACACCTTTAATAATTTCATAAGTAACAAGCTGAAGGGGTAGGAAAGGTGGATTTTTAGCCCGCGGAAGCATAATTGATTAGCCGATGCTCGTGAAACGTAATATTTTTCCACTAGCTAGAAAACTAGCACTTTTCTTCATTTGTGGAGCAATCTACTATTGGTGGATTAATTTAAAGCATCTATTACATTGGAGCTATAAAGGTCAACTTTAGAGTAAGCTCAACATGGGGATCCAAGTCATAAGAGATAGAGAGTTTGTTAAATTAGACAAAATAAACTTTAGGCCAAGGCTTACTTAGGATCGAAAATAAAAGTTTTATATGTTGAATGCTTTTTCGGGCATTAGATAATAAAAAAAAAACGCATTTATATACTTACTATCAATATACAGGGTGTCCCGCGACTCGACAGACAGAGACTAAAAGTGTATTCGTTAGGCAATTTCAACTAGAAAATTCCTTATATACATATGTCCACAACTTAATATTAAAGTAATTATAAGCGACTCAATTTTCAAAAAAATAGTTATTTGTATACCTAGGCCGAGAAATCATTCTTTGACGTACTTTACGTACCGTTGTCTCGGCCGCTTGCCGAGGCAAGACAATCCCGAGGAATTTTTCGACTTGAAATTGCCTAAGGAATAAACCCTTAGTCCATAACTGTCGAGTCGCGGGACACCCTGTATAATGTCAAACTTTATTATGTATTATCATTGATTATAATATATATAAGGATATTATAATCAATGGTATTATGTACACAGTAACGTCACAATGGCGTAATTTTCTGCACTAGTGCCATAAAGTGTCACTTTGCCTGATGAAATCTTGCTTATCTTGCAATCTTGCAATCATATCTTGTTAATCTTTCAATAAAATCTTGCTAATATTACAATGAAATCTTGCTAATATTACAATCAAATCTTGCTAATCTTGCAATGTAATCTTGCAATCAACTCTTGCAAATCTTACAATCTAATCTTGCTAATCTTGCAATCAAATCTTGCTAATCTTGCAAATCGTGCAATCAAATCTTGCTAATCTTCCAATCAAATCTTGCTAATCTTGCAAACAAATCTTGCTTATCTTGCAATCTTGCGATCAAATCTTGCTTATCTTGTGATCCAATCACTCTGTATTATGTCAAACTTTATAATGTACACTGTAACGTTATAATGCCGTACTTTGCTGCACTAGTGCGATTATGTGTCACTTTTCCTTATGAAATCTTGCAATAAAATATTGCTAATCGTGTAATCAAATCTTGCTTATCTTGAAAATCTTGCTTATCTTGCAATCAAATCTTACAATCTTGCTTAATAATCACGGCGCATGCGGCCTAGTTTGATAATTTTGCCATATCGTATCGTAATATGATACGTTACGATACTAATATCGTAAATATCTATTATCTACTATCAGTATATGATGTCAAACTTTATAATGTTCACTTTAAGATTATGATGACGTAGATTGCTGCACTAGTGCGGTAAAATGTCACTTTACCGTACTAAGCTACACCATATTTATAGAATTTATACACCTTTTCGTACTTCTGTCGCGATTCAATATGTTCTACGTCACTCATTTCATACTGAGTACTGAGGGAACACAAAACTGACGGAAAAAAATTAAAAACCTGCAACAAAATACAGAGTGATTCTAGTTTATTGTCCAGGGCGAAAATGACGACTTCCCAAAGAGATATATTACTCGTACTTTATATCTAAAATTGCATATTATTGAACTTTGATATTTTCCACTTATTAATTTAATTTTAAGATTAATTTTCCGAATTTTCATAACCTCGTAGCGGTTTTTGCGAATTTTCTCAATTACTGTGAAGTTTTGTGTATCAATTTTTTGTCTGATAATATTGTATCATACTAATATGCTTCAGTTTCTGAAATAAATGCATTTTAATATTTCGCAAGGAATTTATAAAATGTTTTATTGAAGTTGTGTAAATTATTTTTTCTACGAAAGTGTTGAAAGACACGTTTTCTGTCATAAAATTTAACCTTGAAAGTTGGTATTTGTTACAAGGAGTGCAGAAAGTACTTTCCGCACTTATATGAGTGCGGAAAGTACTTTCCGCACTCACTTTCCGCACTCCAATACCTCTCTTTTGATTTTTGAGGCAATAAATCGGACGAAACTGTGGATGCAATGGCCGCAAGTTCCGGCGGAGTGTTTGTTATATCGTCACTATCGGAATCCATTATTGATATTCTTCTACTTCCAGTATTAATGTATAAATTTCGAGTCTCGATTTGGTGACAAGCGATTTATAAATTTTCTGACGTTTAAATTAATGACAATGACATTTATTTTAAATTAATGATTAAATTTACATTAATCTTTAGTTTTCTACACTTTCGTAGAAAAAATAGTATGTAACACTCTTGCGGAAATGGCCATTGCAAAACTCGTATGAATACTCGTTTTGCAATGAAGCCCTTTCCGCACTCTTATTACAATATACTATTTCACAAAACGACAAATTATTGCCCCTAATCCCCAACCACCCTATTTCTACGAGCCTGCCTGCCGCTGTATTAAAATCTTTATTTCGGCCCTGGAAATCACTGGTTTGGGGAGTGGTTGGGGTTGAAGTCATAAATTATACCTGTCTGCATTTTTAAGGACGATTGTTGTCATAAATAACTGAACTACTTGACTTTTCTACTTCGTGGGAGACGTAAATCATACAAAAATAAATTAAATGTGCGATATACTTACAATTTCGGAATTTAGGAATTTATAAAATGATTTATTGAAGTTGTGTAAATTATTTTTCACAAACGACAAATTATTGCCCCTAATCCCCAACCACCCTATTTCTACGAGCCTGGCCTGCCGATGTATTAAAATCTTTATTTCGGCCCCGGAAATGATTGGTTTGCGGAGCGGTGGGGGTTGAAGTCATAAATTATACTTATCTGCATTTATAAGGCCAATTGTTCTCATAAATATCTGAACTACTTGACTTTTCTACTTCACGGGAGACCATAAATCATGGAAAAATAAATTAAATGTGCGATTTATTTACAATCCAATATATATTTTTAAACGTCGATTTCATAATAGGGTCCTATGAATTAAAAGGATCATTTTAGGCTATTTTATATAAAAAAATAAAAATTGATCATTAAATTGATTTTTTTTTTAAATCTATAGCCTTGTTTAAAAATTTACACCACCAATTGGTATATTAATATCTTATATATCTAATTCTATATGTTTTTTTTATTTTTGCACAACCATAAATAGGTTTAATTTGCCTGGGCAATAAACTTGAATCACCCGGTATAGCTAATTATTGATAGCAGATAAAACATTGTAGGATATGCGTATCGTAACATCATATTACGATACTATTATCGTAAATACAAAAACAAAAAATTGTCAATAAAACTTGTTTTATTTTAGTCATAGATATGTTTAAGTCATAGATAATATGTCGTGTTTAACTCACGCCTAATGGCTATAATGTGCCTACATTATGTGCTGGTTAAATAAACTGCAATTCATTTAAATTTCTGAATTAGGGCAGATATTTTGAATTATATTAAAGTTAACTCTTCGGCCATTTAAATCCGTTAATGAATTTGAATTTCATAAAATAATATATTTTCACGCTTGTCAAGCACCCAATTCCACTCCTTGTGGCAGCCCGTCAGGACCTCTCTATGCAGACAGACGCCCGCGCCTCCAGGGCCGAAGAGTTTCTAGAAGACCTTATGACTGGGTCTCGCCCCCTTTTTGGCGTTCCCAGAACGGCCGATTGTGTGTTAATCTTGTGCCGGGCCTTAATTAAAACCGAAATTGCGAAACCCCGCCGATTCAGTACATGCAAATCGAATCAGAACGATTGCAGAACCTCCGGAAACCACGCGGAAGAGCTTTGAATCCAGTTTAGAGTGGATCAGGGCTGTTTAGTAAATGATCATTGATAGCTAACATTTACTGATGGCATTGGTCTATTGGTACAATGCGATTTTTTTTCAATTACTTTGAACGGTTTAGGAAACTATTATGTATTTGTTTATTTTATTTCACGGCAGCCCATCGTACTATTATTGGTAATAATCTTTGCCACGTAATAAGTTTGCCACCGATTTCACTCCATATATCTTTATCTATATATGCAGAATTTTGAAGCATCTAATCTTAAACATGAATAATTAGAACAACCCTTCAGTACCCCTGTATACTAAAGTTTCATTTCAAAAATTTAAGAGCAAGTATCAAGTTAGCACTATGAAAGTTATAGGCCTTGCTGGAACACGATGGATGCTATTTCAAGCGTCGCTATTTTCATCCTCAAATACTTGGAATCGCTCGTGACCTGCCGACCCACCAAAGTTCAGCGTCTAGCCCCTCTCAAAGAATTTAAGCAAAGCGAATCATCCCCGTGGGAGATGATCTTTGAAGATTCTCTACAGGAGGTTTCTCGGAACGTGTCTCTGCATTGTCAAGAGTTATTGATTAGACGTTCTATTAAGTGCTGCATTATAGAAGCGAAACTTAATAGGTATACTGAGATGATGGGATGGCAGCTATTAAACAATTAATAGACTTCTTCGGGATCACCTGGGGGCGCACGGCGCGCAATAAAATCCATATAAATGTTAATTTCCACAGTCCGAAATCTGTGGCGTGTAATTACACGATCGCTCGTCCTATATTTCAGGCTGACGGCCTAAAACTGTCTTCTAAAACGTAACCCAGAAATGGCGCGGAAATTTTGAGAAAAAATTGTGTAGGTGATTATGCAAGTCCGCCGCAACTGGTGCCGTACTTTCGCGCCCATACATTTGCATACTAATGTGATGATATAATTTTACACTCGAGCGATGTGTGTGTTGGGTGCGTGAAACCGGATCGTGTATAATGCCGAATTTGTAAGGCTTATTGGTTACAAGAGCGCCGAGGCAGGTAGAACACGATCATGGCAGGAAACTGGAGCAGAAAATCAGTGGGTGTCGCTGCATTTTAAATTTTTAATGTCGTTGCGCAACGAATTCTACTTTGGGAATGATCATGTACACATGATTTACCTGATGCGCTGGTTTGTGGTGTTTTAAAGCAAATTGCTTGGCAATTGGCAGGGCGCAATCAAGCAGTGACTTTACGTTTTGGTGCAAATATCTCCATTCAATTCAACAACTATATCCACCTGTTATTTCATTCGATACATGTTTATGTATTCTCTTCCACTTCAGCTTAAATTATCCAAGATTGATGTGTGCAATATACATTCTGCATTGACTGCGATGACTACGAGGATGATTGAAATACACAGCGGGCCAAAAAAAAAAAACGGTATGAATTGGAAATATTCATATTTTTAATTATTATTAACGCATTAAATATTTCTTCAAAAAACAAAATATTTACACTTTGTAGATTGCAAAAATGATTAATTGCATTTTTTAAAAGTTCTGTCATCGATAATATTCCACATTAATAAAGGCTATGCATGAGAGCTTGTGACGTTTTTTTGTCCACTCTGTATAAACGAGCTTGTTGCTTAAAAAATGTTTACATTATTTTTAAAAACGTCTCTTGCATCATTTTTTTTGTGCATAGTTACCCTTTTTGGTTATGCATTTATCCTTGAGACGGGTATTCATCCAATTGTGCACGAACACATCAACCTATAGATCATTCTCAAAGCGCTCTCTACCAAGAGCTTCCTTGAGGGGTCCAAACATGTGAAAATCACATGGTGAACTGCGGGGAGAGTGTTTAAGAGAAATCCAATATATTTGAGCAACTTTTTGGGTAGTTTGGTCTGCAATGTTGCGGTCTTGCAATGTCGTGTAAGAGCAGTAAGTTTCGGATGGGCTGATAGCCTCTCCAAGACCTGACCAAGAAGGTGACAGTAGTAGTGAGCGTTTAATTGTCCTACGATCATGGAGAAAGTCATTTGCCAAACTCCTCGAGAATTCTAGAAAACCGACGCCATCACCTTCCTGGCTGATAAGCGAGTTTTTGCTTTTGAAGGTCTTGCCTTCCCATTCCGCCACGACTCCATACTGACCGTTTTCGACTCAGTGTCGTAATGATGTACTCAAGTTTCATCTCACATCATTGTTCGTTGCAAAAATCCATCTTTTCATTTTGAAAACGACCTTCCTTCCTTCCTTCCGTCCTTCCTTCCTTCCTTCCTTCCTTCCTTCCTTCCTTCCTTCCTTCCTTCCTTCCTTCCTTCCTTCCTTCCTTCCTTCCTTCCTTCCTTCCTTCCTTCCTTTCTTCCTTCCTTCCTTCCGTCCGTCCGTCCTTCCTTCCTTCCTTCCTTTCTTCCTTCCTTCCTTCCGTCCGTCCGTCCTTCCTTCCTTCCTTCCTTCCTTCCTTCGCCGGTCTGGCGTCGTATCCCTTCTAGGGATCCCCACTACCGCCCCTAACGCTCCCTACCACCGCATGATCCCATTCCTTGCTTTTAGTGGACAAAGGCTCGTTTATATTTGAACGCCCTTCGTGGTTGACCTTTGTTGAAGATTTTTCTAGAATTTATTACCTCACCTTTAAGAACGTGATTTGAAGATAAAAATTTAATAAATAAAATAAATAAATGGAAATATCAATTCGAAGCTTATTTGACAAAAGAACTTCTTCTTTAAGTGCTTTCTTCGCTGCGAAGTGTGGCAATCATCAATGCTATTCTTATTTTTGAAACAGCTGCTCTGATGATCAATTCGGTGGAATTGATTTCTTTCTCAAATTTCGTAGCCAAGATGTACGTCGACGTCCAATACTTCTCCTTCCTTGGATCTTTTCCTTCATGATCAACTGCAGTAGTTGGTATTTCTATCCTCAAATTACCTTGCCCAACTACTCAAGTTTTCGTCTTTGGATTTTTCACTCAGCCAATAACTAAAGGAGTTATGGCTAGCGGCGTTTTTTAGGAGACACCCTGTATAAGACAATATATTTTTGCAATTGAGTAATTGTTAAATAATATTAAATACTCATTGAAGTGAAAATAGATGAGTAAAATACAGCAGTTTATGACATTTATGTAATATTACCTTATCTCTAGCATGAAGTTTAGCAGCGAAAAAAAATATTGCCCCCCTCATGCTCCCAGAAATTCTTAAAGGTCTAAAAAATATAAAGTACACAGACTTTTTTTCCAAAGCAAACAGCTGCCCCGAGCTGCCCCGGTGAAAGTTACAGCCTATATAAAAGATGCATTTTTCTTAATAAAACGTGCATTTTTTGGTATAATCGATAAATGCTTGGACAATTACTGATAAAAGTGACGCTAAAATTTATTGAACGACACTAAATATCTTAATTTTCATAAGACAGTAAAGTAAGACCAAATTATTTTTTTTTTTTGTAAAAATGGACATTTTCAGAAAACATTGGTAAAAATTCATTTTTTACCTATTGCTTCGAATAAAATCTATACAGTTTGTTAAATATTGCTAATAGATAGGTAAACATTTTTTTTCGAAATTATTATCAACACAGAATTCAAATTGGACATGAATTTTAGATTTTTGTGCGCCATATTTGATCGGCTATTTTGAATTCAAAAGTTACCTCAGAATCTTATTTCTAAGTCCGAAATACATCTACATACAAGGTTTTGAGATTTTAGGAAGGTTCCTTAGATTATATTCCTTTTTTTTAAATTCCGACCCCTGTGCGACGCCCCCTATTTTCCAAAATTAATTGTCCTAAATCAAAAGCATAAAAAATATTTAACAATAGTTTTTTTGTAACTCAAATTTTATTCATTCTATAAATCTATATTTCGAAATACGATTTTTAGTATATTCTTCTGACACATTAATTTGAAACAAATTTTGGACATGCAACATTGAAAAAGTCAATTTTTGGTAACTCAATTCTTTAGAATGTAAATTTTTAGAAGCTAAATTGTACGAAAAGTCACTTTTACAAAACAAGATGAATTAAAAAGTCAAGTTCTCGAAACGCAATTGCTGAGAAAGTAAATTTTTCAAATCAGTATTCTTCAGAAAGTCATTTTTTCAGCAATATTTTTCAAAATGAGAAGAAATTGCTCTTATTACAATAATTACATCCATTTCGCAGAAGAATGCCAAACCTTTCGCAAAAGAATTCCAAACATTTCTCTGAAAAATGCTGTCCAATTATAATTGATAGTTATAATTGAGTGAATTGAGTGAATTCAGATAATTATCTGAATAATGACATTCACACCTCTAAAACTGTGCCAAATCGAACTAAACAGTAAGTCCATGTTACGTTTATGGGGCATCTTGAGGTACGAACAAAATGTTTACATTGTTGTGACGTGCTAGTAAAAGATCAAATACTTCTAATTTATACAGAATGAAGACGATCCCAAAGCATCTAGCACTAGGCGCTAATAACCTTAGCACATACGTCCTGATTGCCCAGGGTGGGCGAGCTATTTTAATATTTGTACGTGGAGCGATAACGGTCAGGACATTAAATTAAGCCATTAAACGCCTGGATAATCCAAACTGAACCATAAAACATCGTGAACCTCATAACGCTTCGACCTCGAACTTGACTTCGAAAGCTTGCAGACACTCTCTCACAGAACCAGCACCTACACGCCGATCGGCCAGCACTTTCGATTTCGGAATTGACCGGGCACAATGCCCTCAGACTCATCACATCATTATTGATGTTCAATTAATGGATCTCTGGTAGCCGAAGAGGTGCGCTTATCGCGTCGACTGAGCATACAGAAGACGCATTGTGGCGGTGAAGTGTGAACACTATTGTGTTTGCACGCCAGCGAGTGATGCGAGGCAAAACAGGATGTGCTTGATGCACTTTGCGCCGAGCAATCTCACGCAGAAATGCAAATATTTAATGAAACAGTCGAAAAAAAAAATGCGGTTATCGAACCCGAATCTCACGCCGGCGATTTACTCTTCATGCGTATGTTGGGTGCAAGAAATCGCCCGATGTGCGACGCAGACTCGATAAGTAATGGTATCAGTTTCTTCGTTTACAAGTTCCTAGAGTCGTAATGTCTTAAGGAGACGACCGGCCCAGATCGAATTAATGCGAACGTGCGCTCTTTTTCCATGCGCAACCTGTAATTTGCCCCAGAAAATCTCTTGTAGAAACCAACAACAATTAGTTTCACCGACCGAGACTCAGTCCTGTTCTGCAGCACACACGAAGCTGCGTGGGTTCGGATATTTACAGGTCGAAAATCCCATTGAGTGGTCATAAATAATGCTATGCAGATCGCATTGTGCGGATCTGACCGATAAGTGTCTTTTTTTCCTCCGCTTTGAGCATTAGCGATGCAAGCCGCGAGTGGAACGGCGAGTGCCGATCCAGCGCACACTCTTACTTTTCGAGTGCTATTGTCAAGGTAAGAGGTGGACGAACTCTTCTCAGGTCCATGAGCTACCAATTCAATACTAGAATTAAAATCGGCACACATTAGGCAGCAAATATAATTATTTATTTAAATCAATTGAATGAAACGACTACGTTACTAGTGGGGCTAGGACAGTTCGGGGCCATTGTGCCCTATAAGAAATACATGGGCCGATTTTTCGCTACTTACTTCCGGCCGAGCGTCGAATCGACTAAGTCGCGATGTGTATGTTGGGCTGCCTAGCATCTGCGCGGGAGTAACCATTTTGAATATTTGAATTTTTAATTGAGCCGCCATCTTGAATTTTTTAATTACGATGTTTAAGCCGTTTGAGCCGTTTAAAAAGCCGCTTGAGCTGTTTAAAAAGCCGTTTGGCCGTTTGTATAACCGCTTCATCTTTTTAAAATCCCGTTTGAGATGTTTAAAAAGCAGTTTGGGCCGTTTGTAAAAGCGTTCAAACGACTTAAACGGCTTTACAAACAGCATTTTAAACGGCTCAAACGGGTTTACAAATGGCTCAAACGGCTTAAACATCGTAATTATAAAATTCAAGATGGCTGGTCAATTAAAAACTCGCGCGTAATTATAAAAATTCAAAATGGCTGCGCAATTTAAATATTCAAAATGGTTACTCCCGCGCAGATGTTAGACAGCCCAACATACACATCGCGGATAAGGGACTTATCCGACCGAAAAATCGGCCCATGTATTTCTTATGGGGAAAATGGCCCCGAACTGTCCTAGCCCCGCTACTTACGTCCGCATGCATAGTCGACCCTAGTAGCTACTAAAGCTTAGTAGTTACTAATGCCAATTAGAATGTGATTTATCTTGTAGACATTACATTCAGTGATGTACTTTGTAACCGTTTTTACTACCTACTAATTTATAAGCAACTAAGTTCACTCTGCATATGGCTGTTAATGTGTGTAAATAACTGATTTATTATACCTGCATCATAATCTTAGTTTATCCCACTAATAAGCGTGTGAAAATACGTCGTGCTTTAAAGTACCCTAAGTGACAAGAACTTCATTGACCAAGTTTGAACATCAATAATATCCAGATAGTGCTAATTTTTATTGAAATAAATTATAAATGTACATTGTCCAACAGTATTACTGGAAATCAGAAAACCTTAATCTTCAAACTTCATATTGGTTATTTCGAAACCAGCAATTTTGACTTTCCGATTTTCGTTAATAACGCTATTATAGACGCATAAAGGGGAGAACACACATACGCGATCACGACCACGATCGCGATAGCGATGGCGTTGGCGTTCGCGATCGCGATAAGCTACGAACACACCTACGCGATCACAACCACGATCGCGATAGCGATGGTAGTACTCAAAATAGACCAAAATAGAAATAGGAGTCAAACGTAATTTGGAATTTATCGTCTAAAAGTTGGATAATTTCTTTTTTATGTGTTTATTGTGTGATAATTATTGAGATTAAAATATGGTTGGAAAATAATCGCTTTTTTTAAAAATTTTTGCCTCCCCCCCCCATTATGAAATGCATATGAACGCGCCGCTCCTTACAGCATAGTAATAATAATATGCCTGTTGATGGAAGAAGAGCAGTAAACTTGGCTTTCACTATAAGTGAAAAATTTGCTTCTTATTTTGATCTTTTGTAAAGTAATTTTATAATATAAAATTATTAAAACAATACATTACTTAGCACCAGTGCTTTCTAATTTCAATTCTTTGGCAATTTCGTCCCATATTTTATTTTTAATGCGCACGTTTCTGTAGTCGGGGTGTGCCAAATTGAACAATGCATCATGCTTCTTTATATGTTCAATAATCTTTTCAGTGAAATTGTCCATATTCTCTCCGCGATCAGCGATTAACGTAACCTGCAGCGTTTGATCGCAAACGCAACTATATCGCCGACGATCACACGAACGATCGCTGCACGAGTCGCTTCTATCGCCAATAGATCGCATCATGTGTGTGCTGGTACATTTGATTACACTGGACGCATTAGATCGCCAACGCCATCGCTATCGCGATCGTGGTCGTGATCGCGTATGTGTGTTCTCCCCTTTATGCTGATGGATCAAATGCTAACTATCACCTTGTTAACGATTAAAAATGACATCAACATGCTACCTTGTAAAATGAATCTAAATATTTCTATTTTTCTCTAATTTCTACATTGTAGTGCAGGTATTATAAAAACACGTATAATACACGTGCATAAGAGCCATAAAAGCACTGGCTCTGTTAATAGTTATTTAGGCATTAAGGGAGGTAAGTATTGTTTACCAGTCGAGGTCGAGTTTGCGCCCGAGCGACAGCGAGGGCTAGCAATAACGTCCGAGACTGGTCAAAACTTACCTCTTGAATTGCTTATAACTGTTTTTCCACTCCTGAAGTTGGTTTAATTGTTAATGTTTGATTAATTTATTTTCGCAATTTGAACAAAGTGTCAGTACGGCTTTGGTTGCTAAGACTATTTTTCAAACAAAGTGTGAATGTCAGAAATTGCATTCGTTCAGTTGTAAAATGAATTCCAATGAAAATAAACAAGAAATGGCAATTGAAAAGGCTGCAGATGCTGCTTGTTCCTTCCTACTGCCGGAGAAGTCGAAGGGGCGTTATCAAAATGCGTATAAGTGCTTACAAGAGTGGTGCAGAGAAACAACGCTATTGAAATTATTTTACTTACCTCCCTGAGGGATGTAATTTTTTACTTACTTCCCGTTGTTCATAGTAACTACAGCTTTATCGGTAAGTGGAGCTTACTTCCATCAAATCAATGTTACAACAGTGTACCTACCATGCAGGGAGTGGAAAAAAGCGATTACTATTATTTAATGTCATGTGTCACATAGCAATATTAAAATGTTGAAATGACCTCGGAAAATGATTGTTCTAAAGCAGTGGTCTCCAAACTACGGCCTGCAAAAGGATTGTATCAGGCCCGCCAACATTGTGTTTCTTTGCTTTCTTTAAATTATCTAAAAAAATAATTAATAAAATTAGTTCCACAAATAAACAATACTTTTATTCAGTAATGACAGAAATAATTATAATTAATACTAGTTTTATAACCTGTTAGATAGGTATATATCTTTAGTAAACTTTAAAAATATGTAGTTTTTGAGTGACAAAATACAATTGCTTTTTTCTTCCAAAAATTAGGTTTTATTTAATATTGCTACATCCAAAGCTGTTCGGAGTTTTTTTTTTAAGTTTTCGCAGATATTGTTTAACTTTTGTACAATTTCCTGAGAATTTGAGGAGTATTCTGAATGATTCCTCAAATTTTCAGAAATACTGTTTCCTGTAATATTACTAAATTCAAAACTGTTTGGAGTTTTAATTTTCTTGTCTGATTAAATTAGTTCATCAAGTTTTGCTGATTGGTTGTAAGTTTCATGCAATGTTTATTATTATTGGTCACTTTTTCAATTTTCATAATTGACATATTCGCGGTTTCGGAACTTTCTAATACTTTTGATATTTTGATTAAAATTGTGGATATATGAAATTTCATGAATTTTTCAGTTGCCCTAAAACTTCAGTGAATTTTTCAGTTTAGTTTTACACTTTTTACGGAACGCCTGTATTAGGCTTTTTAAATTTATCCTCTAATACTTTTAACAAGTTGATTTTACCTCTCAATTTACCTTTCTTAATATTTTGATTGCATATTTTGGCACATTCTAGATATTTTCATAAAATTTTAATACAAATTTTTCGTATTTTTTGAAATCTTTATAATATTTTGTGTAGCTTATACAGGGTGTCCACGATAAGTGTTAATCCTTGGGGATCTCGGAAACCGTAAAAGTTACAAAGGCGGTTAAATTAGACAAAAATTGTGCAATTTAGTGGTCAGTAATATTTTGTTGAGAAAACCCATGTGTTCTGGTTTTCTCCACAGAATATTACTGCCCACTAAATTGCACCATTTTTCGTCGATATTCAGCAAAATCCGAAATTTTGCGATATCGTTTTTATGTTTTGCTGAAGTTATTTGAAAAGGTATAAAAACACAAAGGGCACTTACTCGTTGCCACTTTTTCAGCTCTACAAGACAGCGTTTATAAATTTTCAGTACAACGTTTCGTTTCGAAGAAATCATCATCAGCTTTTATATTTTTATAGTAGGCTATCGTCCCTGAGACTTCCGCCTCTTTTGTTAAGTTTTTCTAGATTTACTGGCTCGTTTTTCAGACAATTCAAAAACATTTATGAAACTTCTATTATTATCTATAGATTTTTTTTATTTGCAACTATTTTAGTTTTTTAATCACTTTAATTTAGTGTTTTAGATCAGTCAATTAAGTGCAGTTACGAGTTTGATAACAGTGTACAGAATAATTAAAAATATTATCACTCTCATGCTTTTCGACATAAAAAAATATTAATTTAAAAAAAAAATATTTCAATCAATACTTTTATTAAGTGTGACTTATCGTAAATTAAATTAAATGTATGCTGGTAAGGTTAGGTTAGGTTAGTTTTGTGCATTTATTATCTTTTAATCACAATGTTATTAAGTGTTTTAGATGTGTTCGAAAATTAATTAATTAGAAAAATTGTGCAATTTTGTTGGTCAGAACAAAGTTGGTCAAACATGATGAATCAAAGTTTAATAAAACACTTAGTCAAAGTTTTACGAATTTATTGAAATACAGAGTTTTTCTATAAATATTTCACGATTATATGTATAAATTCGAAATTCGTGAAACTTTAAGTATATGTTTTATTTAACTTTGACTTATCGTAAGTTTTTTTCTTCTTGCAAAATTTGATAAATTTGATTACCTGTAATAATTCTTGGATTCTAAGAATAGGTATATTATTATCACTTATAGATGCAGGTAAAAGTAGGTTAGGCCCGCCTAGAATTTACAAAATTCCTATGTGGCCCGTATGCAAAAAGTTCAAAAAAACAGGGACCCTTGTTCTAAACCATTCGAAAATTATAATTCTACGAAATTGACCATACAAATTGTACAAAAATTATATATTTTCATCGGTTATACTTGCGATAGTATTATGTCATTTAGTAATGCATTCAGAGGATTTTTATTTTGTCGTAAGTGTCAGTCATCGTAAGTGTGTTTTAAAACGTGATAAATTTATTAGTAAAATGTTATAAATGTTCTCTACTCTACTCTACTTTACTTAAATTTAACTTCACTCTACTCTATTTACTTTAACTTTAACTTAATTTAACTTTAATTTAATTTAACTTTACTGTACTCTACATTAATTTAATCTACGTTATTTAGTTATTTTAATACAAATCATAACGAAATATATCAGAATCACTTGCACATTGACCTGATTTATTGATTATTGATTGGTTGGTCTAACTTCTGGACCTTTAAATCAAATAAGACTGTTTTAATAGATCATTTATTTTCGAGTAAAAGATTATCTAAGACTTAAGTGTTCAAATGACATACCTATGAAAAAGAAGACCTAATAATAGTTTTTAGTTTAAACACGTTATAACGAATAAAAGAAGTCTGGTGCAAATTTAAAAAATAAATACACTAAAATGCATCTGCGCTGGTAAGAGTAATTGTAGTGTTTCATGCTATGGATGTTAACTTAATAATGTTCTCGTGAGTATGAGGTGTAAGGGCTGAATTATGGCATTTCAAGAATAGGCGATTAACTCAATGACATAAACCGGGACAATAAGTCTGGGAGACAAAATTTGCAGCCAATCTTCTAAAATTTGTTCAGTTTATCTGTGATAATGTCAATAAATTTCGTTATAAACTCTGCTATGAAGTCTACAAAGTTCGTTCAACAACTCCATCGTAGTATCCATATATGAAGAATAAATTCATAGTTTCTTGAGAAATAATGTCTTGAGTACAAACAATTAAAGCATTTGTAATAAACTTTAAAAAAAACTATTTCTTAATAGTTCGTATCCATTATTACTTTGGTTAATTCTCACTTTTCCACACATATTATTTTCATTTATGTAATAGTTACCGTTTCCATAATTATGTGTTATTTGACTTCCTACTGAAACCTGGTTTGAGCTCAGCTTAAATGTGAAAACGGAAGTAATAATCTCCGTTTTGTTCAGTAGTACTTGTAAGTTGCTATAATTCACAGATAGTTACGTAGGGAAATCACACGTGAGAGGCAATTATTGCTAATAGATTGTTCTCCGATAGTCGAGCGTAATTGGCTAATATTATGCACGTAACCGATAATGCAAACATAACAAACCAATTACTACCGGTCTCTCAAAGAATACTTAACTTTATACTTCCCATATAATGTAATTATGAGTGAGACACAAGTTTACATTATTGGTATAAGGCCCAGTTGTACAAACATGGATTATCTTTGATCGTGGTTCAGTTTCTAAGGATACCATTGTATTAACAATTGTATCTTAGGTCACTGAACTATGGTCAAGTATGGTCCACAATCATATATATAATTGCGCCTAACTGTTGCATTGGCAACAATTTGTTACTAAAAATGTTTTTTTTTTAAATAAATTCCGGATCAGGGCATGTTTGTTAGTACTAAGTACAATATCCTTCAAAATTTTGGGTGACGAGTCACCCACTATCAATTCACATCTTCACAAATAATTACAATCATCTGAGTAAACACAATGCCGTAGAAACAGGTTCTTCTATGGTTATTACTACATACAAACCTTGAGGTTAGGATTTTATTAAATCATATACCATTTTTCGATGAATTAGCTTTAATGTCATAAAAAATGTACACTTCTTGAACTTAGAAAAAATGAAGCGTTTTTGAGATATTCGAAGTTGAACTAGGCAGATCTTGCTGGAAATCTTATCTAAATGATATTTTTAATATAATATTTTAATTGTACCAATATAAATACATTATTACCTACATACGTTTTTACGATTGCACAATAAGTTGTTGAAGTTGAGTTGTTCAAATTTATTATAAATATAATTTATTTAGGGTTGTGTATGTGGATGTGTGTGTATACACAAATGTGTATTTGTGTTCCATTTAAGGGAATTGTTTAGAAAAAAAAAATCAACTTTTTATTTTTTTCATTACTCCAGTTATATTCTAATTTTTCTAATTCTTTAATATCTGAACTTTCCATTTAAATACTTAAGGTACTAAATTAAAATCTAATCCAGGGTTTATCATCAAGTTCTTTGAATATGTAGTCATGCTCACATAAATCTAGTACAAGAAATTAGGTTCCAATAGCAATTTTATATAGCAATGTCAAATTTTTTGTACTAGATTTATGTGAACGTGACTGCACCTATATGTATCATGATTTTAAAATTGTCAAAATAATTTCACAAAAATTGTCAAGCGGAATTTTGAATATTTCATAGAATTTTCGGGGAATAATTCCACGAGTGCTTAAAATGTACTGATAACTTTCATGAAATCTTTACTTTTTAATACTAGACTTAAAAATATACTTTTTAATAGGATATACTTTTTAAAATATTGCTAGTCAAAAGTATAACATTACAACAAGTTTATAAGGGCTCTTGGATGAAATTTAATGAAAATCATGTGTTTTAAGTGTTCAATTTTAAGTTGTTTAATTATATATATATTTTTTTTAACAATCATTTTGGATATTGACAAATAAAATAAAACCCAAAAAGCAAATAAAATGCTTTTATCACGCTGCCAGTAAAACTTAAAAAATGAATCACGATATCCGTCAAATAAATATTTAACATTGTATGCATTGTTTATAGTGCGTAGTGGTGAATTGTAATTTGGTAAAAGTGGATTTCACAACTGAAGAGAAAACCGACATGGTATACCGTTTTTATCAATCAGATAATAATTGCCAGCAAGCTGCCACTGTAGACAAAACAATATTAAACGATTATTTCGAACGATTCAAAAAGTTATCTTTAAACTTTCTTAAAATATACAAGGTGTTCTATTTAAAAAAACAAACTAACAAACAATGTTAATTTCATGGATTCTTGGATTTACAATGAATATTTTCTCCAGAAAGCAGTACCTCATGAAAAATAATTTTCGTGATACTTGTTTGTTATTACATATTATCGGTACATATTGACAAAATGAAAATGTTTGAAAAGTTAACGTGACAACAATGTGCTATACAATAAACATACTGATAATAAAGTCGTCTACGATTTATATTTTTTTAAAGTTAAAAGTTTTTGTTTTATATATATTTTTTTGTAATTTCTAAGGACTCAGTTGCCATCCCTGAGTGGCGTGCTGTTGAGGTTGTCCATTATTTTTGGGACACCCTGCATTTACAATATACAATTTATATGTCGTACATCTTTTAATACGACAAATGCAAGTTCAGATGCTAGAGTATCTCGATTAAATGTGTTCTTTTTTATTGGCGCAAAATGACATAAAATGTCTCCAGGCACTTCTAATGGCATTTTCGTTAATTTCTCGTTTTGTAATATCACCAAATCGATTTACGATGACTAAGAAACTTGGCTTTTCTTAACTTTGACGTTTCTGCTATAACAATGTCATAGCAACAATTTCCAGTGTAATTATTTGAATTTCCATTTAATAATTCAGTACCTGTTACACATGAGTGAAATATTCTTCCAAGAAAGTTTTTGATACAAATTATTAAACGTGGTAGGTGTTCATTTTTAACAAGATTTTTCAAGTCGAATTTGATTATTACTCTATTCCAGCTATTTGCCAATTCGTTGCCTCCTCGAATAGAACAAATCTTTAGTTCCATTACTAGTTCTTAAAATATTTTTTTTGTAATTTTACAGTAACATTCCAAATGACTTTTACAGTATATTCTTTATATTCCTCGCCATGTTAGTTCCCATATTAATGCCTTATGTACATATATGTCGTACATCTCTTATTACGACAAATGCAAGTTCTGATGCTAGAGTATCTCGATTAAATGTGTTCGTTTTTATTGGCGCAAAATGACATAACATGTCTGCAGACACTGTTATTCCTCTTTTCCGTATTTTTGGGTACACTACTAATGACATTTTCATTAATTTCTCCTTTTGTGATATCACCAAATCGATTTACGATGTCTAAGAAACTTGGGTTTTTCTAACATTGACGTTTCTGCTATAACAATGTCAGCAACAATTTCCAGTATAATTATTTGAATTTCTATTTAATAATTCAGTACCTGTTACATGAGTGAAATATTCTTCTAAGAAACTTGTTGACACAAATTATTAAACGTAGTAGGTGTTCATTTTTAACAAGATTTTTCAAGTAGAATTTGATTATTACTCTATTCCAGCTATTTGCCAATTCGTTGCCTCCTCGAATAGAACGAATCTTTAGTTTTATTACTAGTTCTTTAAATTTTTTTTTTGTAATTTTACAGTAACATTCCAAAGTACTTTTACAGTATATTCTTTATATTCCTCGCCATTTTAGTTCCCATATTAATGCCTTACACCGAAAGGTAGAAAGGCAAAGGAATAAATAAATAAATAAATAAATAAATTAAAGGCCCAATATTTTAAAATTTTACAAATTGCAACTTATTTATACAGGGTGTCCCAAAAATAGTGGACAAGCTCTATCTTCAGTGTGATAGTGTATTAAATACTTTTTTGTTCACAATTACAAAATGTTTAAAATTATGCAATAATGTACAGGGTGTTTTTAAATAATTTTATTTCTTTGAATAACTCATAAAACGTGATTCAATTGTTGTTCAGATATCAGTATCTTAATCAACAGAAAAATATACTACTTGTTTGCTAATGTAACCGACTTTGTAACTTCAATAATAACTGAGTTAACAATGGTGGACCGATAACTTGGATCACCCTGTATACATATAATTCTCAATAGTTTGATAGAGTTTGATTATCAATAGATAATTCTCAAGATGAAGCTGTTTGAACTTTGCTTCCCGAGTTACATGATAAATCTTTAACTATGTTATTATTATTATATATATATATTTTTTTTATTTCTTCTTTATTATGTATGTGTTGTATGTCTTGTGTATCTATTATCTATCCAGCACCAAGTATTGTTATCATTATTATTATTATTGCATGTCCATATTACTTTAACCAATACAACTAAATAACATTTTATATCATATTTGGGTCAGGTTTTACAGTCTCCGATTAGCTTTAATCGGTGGTTAGTACACATTAACGTGCATATTAAGTGCGCAATCACTTTGTTTCTGGTATTGTATATTATATATTATTCTGGGCTATTGATACACTTATTTGACCTGTGTAAACTTTTTTTAGTGTAAACATCAAATAAAGATATATTATATTATATATTATTAGTACTTAGTGGTAGTAAATACATAAAGATGTTTCTTGATTTATGTTGTTTTTATTATTTTTATTATTTATTGACAAAAATTATTATTATTGTTAAGCAAATTCTCAAAAATAGAACCATGTACTATTAAAGAGTAATGAACACTTGTGTACTCATGAAAAACAATAATAATATTGAGAATTATACCTGTTCAAATGATTTTGACCCATACTACCACTTCTTAAAATAGTCAATATATGTTTTATGTTGTTTTTATTATTTTTATTATTTATTAACAAAAAATATTATTATTGTTAAGCAAATTCTCAAAAATAGAACCATGTACTATTGAAGAGTAATGAACACTTGTCTACTCATCAAAAACAATAATAATAATGAGAATTATACCTGTTCAAATGATTTTGACCCATACTACCACTTCTTAAAATATTCTATATATGATTTATGTCGTTTTTATTATTTTTATTAGTAATCAATGAAAATTATTATTATTGTTAGAAAATTCTCAAAAATTGAACCATGTACTATTTAAGTGTAATGAATATATGATTTATGTTGTTTTTATTATTTTTATTATTTATTAACAAAAATTATTATTATTGTTAAGCAAATTCTTAAAAATAGAACCATGTACTATTGAAGAGTAATGAACACTTATCTACTCATGAAAAACGGTAATAATAATGAGAATTATAGCTGTTCAAATGATTTTGACCCGTACTACCACTTCTTAAAATATTCAGTTAATAATTTATGTTGTTTTTATTAGTAATCAACAAACATTATTATTATTGTTAAGAAAATTTATATTCTTATAATTTATATTTATAGATTTATATTGTATTTTCTCAAAAATAGAACCATGTACTATTGAAGAGTAATGAACACTTGTCTACTCATGAAAAATAATAATAATAATGAGAATTATACCTGTTCAAATGATTTTGACTCATACTACCACTTCTTAAAATATTCAATATATAATTTAGGTTCTTTTTATTATTTTTATTATTTATTAACAAAAAATATTATTATTATTAAGCAAATTCTCAAAAATAGAACCATGTACCGTTGAAGAGTAATGAACCTTTGCCCGCTCATAAAAAACAATAATAATAATGATAATTGTACCTGTTCAAATGATTTTGACCTATACTACCACTTCTTTAAATATTTACCTTTCCTCGTGACTCACCTTGTATATAACTAAAGAATAAGGAAATACAATAAAATGCGCCAGCACCTTTGTGTATAACGTGGGTGTAATTAATTCAAAATATTGTACACGTTTCATTCACTATATTCCACGAAACTATAACACATCCAGTGTTGTGAACCTTGTCAATGGTGTGAAATAACGTTATTTCATTCTTAGAGCAAGGCACGAATTTAAATGTCGTTGCACGTGCCGAATCTGCAATTTAAATCTCGTTTTTGGGGCAACATGGTCCTTAAGAACATCGTAATTTACATCATTGCGGAATATGTGGGATTATTGAGATATACTAGTAATTGACACTGAAAGATAAAGTTGGACGTTCCAAGAATTATTCACGGTAATTTAGATAAAAATAACGGTTTTTTTTATTAACTGTTAAATATACTGCTTCGTGTATTATTCAATTGTATTGTATAAAAATACGAGTTATTGATGAAAGTATCGCAGCGTTTACTGTAATAAAAAGGGACAATATAACTGAATGAAAAGTAAGTTATTGTATCAAAATACTTCTACGTGTAGGTATATAATCTGGATAGTTTTGAAATGTTTTCTTCATAGTTCTAGTGATAGAAGCAATATAACCAGAGAAAGTGAAGTTATCATTGAGTTTGATTTGTTTCATTACAATAAAATTAATTCTCAAGCTATTTCATGAGAATTAAAACAACTTTGACGATTTATGGTAATATTATAGTACCACCATTATCTTGTTGGTATTGTTATCATTTTTTTCTAAAAACAATAGACTAATTATTATTATTATTATGGCCTATGTTATATTGTCTCCGTTTCCTTTTAGTTTTATTAAGGTAACCGAAATCGAAGAAATCAATTTTCCCATGTTATTTCCCTATGTTCCGCGCCAAATCCGCCACATCCGCGCGTATATATGTGATTTCAGTCCAAGCAGAAATTAATGCGTTGTATTTACTACCATACTTCTCAATAATTTGAGAAATGTGCAGAGAAATCTGTTTTTAACGTACCAGTGAAATTAAGCGGTGGCTTCAAGAAGTTAATTATGGAATTACACATGCTTTTAAATATAGCCCATCGCCCGAAATTAAATTGAGTATGCGAAGCATCCTGAGATCTTAATAACAACTGTCCAAGCTCATTTCCAGTGAGCTGGACTCCCGTAAATACGCAGTGGATTTTATTTTGGACTCTCATAAACGTCAAGGAATACGGTTTTCATGGTCCAATCGGCCTAGGACGCTAACAAGCATTGCCCCGTTGTGTGGTTCACGAATTGCACCCAAATCCCCTAAAAACGTAACGTTTAACGACCTCCTGTACATGCATTATATTTAGCTGCAGGCTATGAATAGTTCTTACGTGTGCATCCAATTCGCGTACGTTGACGTTTAGTAATCAAGCATTTCATACAGCTGCTGCACAGGATTAGTTTTTAATTGATAAAAAAATAGGAAAGCGTATTAACACGGCGACTGAAACACGAGTGGGATTACTATCTAATAAACTGGGCGGTTTACTAAAATAATAAATTTGCCGTTCTGGAACCCATTAGATCTTTTACTGTATAGCCTTTTTCGTGTACAATATATTAAAGTTAATGTTGTTTTAAACGTATTATTCACTTAAGAACAACGCTTGGTCGACGTATAATTAAACGGACCGGTTGCGCATATAAGGGCACATTAACGTGGCGTTAATTAAGCTCTGACTGCTCGGATTTTCGGATCTCACGAAGGCACTTTCGATTTTCAACTGGAATGCCCTAATATCATGGAACGTTTGATCTCCGTCTAGCGGCCAAAGGTGTAAATATAGCCGGGATTCATTGTATGCTCATTGAAGGCACCGCTCAACATATGAAAATTATTTGTAGGCAGTACAAGGCATATGCACAGCGGCGCGTTATGGGCTCATGATCACATTCGTCCGGCGTCGACCGTTATTGCGGAACATTTCGTCGCGGAATTATTAAACCGCCCAGCGCGTCCATTTGTTTTGTCGACATATTAATTAATAGTTTTTTTTGTACGACCACTACACCAAATATTTTTGGTTAAATAAATTTACGTTGTTACGGGATATTTTTCGTAATCTGAATGAACCATTCCCGAGTTCACCCTACCGCCTTGTAATTAAATTACGTGAAGCCGCACCCCCAACTAGTTAAGGTCCAAGGACTGCACACGCCGTCTTCACTCAGCTGGCCAGGGCCAAGGTGGCATTCAATACCATATTCATGGTATTCGAGGTGGTCATTATAATAGTAGATTGTATTTATCTAGCTGCAAAATTATTGCTTCAACTGCTGCATATTCGGCATCAGGCCAAATAATTCAGCTCTAAAGTTTATCTTGCTATAAATTCTGTTCAGTTAGTCACAAAAGCCCTTATTACATATCCGAGCTAATTGGTTTATACTTATTTACTGACAAAGATTATATTTGCAACATTTGCAACGTTATATAATTGCTGCGAGACCGTTACAACTGCTCTTTGTGAACCATTAATTGCATGAAATACTCAAGAAAATCCCACCATTATCATCGGCTTTGTTTGCAATTTTTCGCGACGACCGTCAAGCTTTTCTGAGGACAGGAACCTCGCGGACAAAAACCGTCTAATTAGCAACAATATCTCTTCGTGCGCTCGCGATTTTAGTCTCGGCTCGGTTATTCCAACGTTACAGCACCGATTTTTGCCCAGACGTTCTAATTGAAAGGCGGCATGCTGAGCAACTGTGAATTTATCGAGGTGAACGTCCCAATTTTCGTCGCGGAATCCGCGCAATTAAAACCGAAAATACTCGCACGGCGGTTCCGGTCCATCCCGCTCCCGAGGGCGAAGAGAAAACGCGGAATGGTGCCATCAGAAGTAAATATTTTAGTATGTTTCCACACGAATACATGGCTGAGTTTCATATGCCATTTGGAATTTTAACAACTAAAGAGACTAAGATGTGAAGTGCATTTTTGAGTCATAGATATATTATATATCACAGTGTAGCTTCCTGTGTGCTTTTCAGCAATGCGGCCTTGTGTAATGCTAAGTACTGTAGTCCAGTCAAATAGATTCGAGTATATTTTTCTAAAACCGGAGCGAAAGTACTATTTCCCGGACTATTGCGGAAATGCGGCACGAAAGTTGCATTTCCCTGACTAGTCACGAACACATTTACACATTATTTTCTTAAGTTTTATTCAATATTAATATTTATAGTTTCGGGATCTACATTTGATATGTTTATCCCGAACAACAAAGCACTTTTATTGAATTTGGAGAGTTGAAAGTGGCAGATTTTTGATATAAACGAATTGTAGAATCCGACAGTTTCAAACAAATATTACGACAGTCTTGAACAATTTCAGGTGAATATTTGACAGATTGCGGAAAGAAATGAATACACCACTCGTCAGTAAAATGTCTTACTTTACTCGGAACCCTGCAAAATACGCATAAGTATTTGCTGCTCATAAGTAATGGATCATTTTCCTGACCACTCAGTAAATAACTATTTTTCGGAAAAATTCAAGGTGAACTGATTTTTTGTGTACACCTTTATTTCTTCTCTTCTCGGAGTGCCGTACTCGATCCCTCGAGCGTAGGCGATTTCCCCGCATACGTCAGTGTACCTTTATTTAGTGTTTTTAAACATATAAACATATAACATACATAACATAACATATAACATACATAACATAAAACATAATATATCAAAAGTACCCTTGATTTGGCCTTGAGCTTCATGAGTTATAGGGCGAAAAAAAGGGTTTTTTGCTTATATCTTGTGTTTTATTGACTTCAGGAATAGAATAGTTTAGAGATAAATTGAAGGCTTAAAACGGGCCATGAACGTTGATTCGAAGTATAACATTACAATTATACCACGTTTCACAATCCATTTGAAGTCTGAAGTATAATACTTTACAGTAAAAGTTGAATTGCACGTAAGATCAAGTTTTCCATGAACAAAATTAAAATAATGAGGTTCCTAGAATCAAATATTTGAAGAAAATACCGTTGGAGTAAGTAGCTGCATCTCTTCTTTTGGTTTCTACTTGTTCCGGACTTTTTCAGCTTGTAGCTCTGCCAGCTTTTTTTTGCGTGTTAGTATTGAATTGGTTGTGTATGAAGAAAGATTGTGCATTTTTTAGTGCATAATTCAGCGGCAGCAAATATAGTATAGTAAATATAGATAGTAACCGCTGAAGGCAGTCTGCACAAATCAAAAGAAGCGATGGTCGACAGAGAAGATGGAATTGTAGATGTTTTTCGTACTGTGAGTTCACTAACAGTTGTTCACGTCAAACGTTAACGAAATTACTTTCGTAGAAGCAGTATAAATGGTTTTAACCGTAAAAGAGACCCTAGAATAGGAATTGTGCCTATCACACCTATCACTTGACAAATTTCATTACATTATAGATGCCGTTTAAATGGGAATCCAAAGGTCATAGTAAGATCGCTCCAGAACATTTAAAAAGCGCCCCTGTTCATATAGTAAAGCGCCCTTCTTCAATAAAAATAATACTAATCAATATGACTCTACATCCATAAACAAAATGTTCCTGTGATGGTTATTTTTGAAGTTTAAGCGTATGAAATTGTGGACACCCTGTATAATGAGGTTTGAGACACATTGGAACTATGAGTCAGTAGCGTGTCTCGAAAACAGCGAATTTTCATGTATCGAATTCTAATAGTGCAGAAACGTTGCGTATTTGCATGATAACACTGGTTTATAATGTGTGTCCTTTAGACGTAAGTAGCCGTTTCCGATACAAAATTAAGTACTGATTTCAGAGGTAAAAAAAAAATTTGGCACGTCAGGTTTTTGTGATATTTCAGATATTCCCAGAACAAATTAGATAAAAATAAATTATATTATTATATTATTAAATTATATGTATTTCTAATACAACAGTGTTTGTAAATCTTTAAATTTATGTATTTTCGCCAAAACTCCCAAATTTTAGGTCCTATGCGCAAACTCACAATGTAGCGCGCGATTTAAAAGAAATATATATTTTCTATTATCAGGCAACTTAACTGAAATAATTGCCTGCTATTAGAAGTTGAAAAATTGGTAGAGTAAAACAGTATTAGAAGTAGAAGTACTTTATTCTGTAAAATTTGAGTGCTAAGGTAGTACTTATTTATGACTTATTTTAAACTTCAGGTCCTATGCGCGAACTGAAGATTGTACATAAGATTTGTTTCGTTATTATTCCGTTTATTAGTATGCAAATACCCAACTTTTCTGCACTATTAGAAATCGATACGTGAAAATTGGCTTTTTTCAACCCACCCTTCTCCCCAACTATTACTATCGACACTCTACTCCCCAGTGTGCCCACTATTATTATTACTATCCTATTTGAAGTCAATAGAAAATAAGATACAAGGGAAAAACATTTTTTCTCATCCTCTATGTCCTATATCACATGCAGCTCAAGGTGAAATCAAGAGTAATTTTGATATGTTGTTTAAAAACACTGAATAACGCTGTAGACGAAAATTCAGCTATCTTTGTACTGAAGTTTTCTCGCATATTTGTCTAATTTGACTCGACTACTTCGATACTTTTCAATATGAAAAATCTAAAAATATCAACGCATATAAACGTCTTAATTAATTTATCGTACATACCTTGTTAATTGTAAATAGTCAATTGTGTTGTTACTGGCAATATTTTGTGTGAAATTACAATTATTTCAATGAAGTAAACAATGGCAAAATAGTTCCTAACTCCAAAATAGTCCAGAAATATTCCAAAAAAGACATCTAAAAACTTAGTAAGAAGAACAAACTTTTCAGCCTCAATTGTACCGAATCTAATTAATCTCTGATAAAGTTAACCAGAGATTGTATCTATAGTGGAGCTGCTAAGGGATATAAGGGGTCTGCAAACTACTACTTTTAACCCTTGGAATATTAATTACTAGTTAGTTACAATCTGTATTCGCTATCGACTAGAGGTCTTTCTGCTTTACAGTAGTAGTTTGATTATATGTAGTTTGATGTATCAAATATTAAAATTAATAATTATTTTAAATTAAAATATTAAAATATTAAATTAATAGAGGTAGAAGAAAAACAAAACAAAACAAAAACATAGATAAGTGTAAAGTGTGAAGTGTGTATATGAAGGTGAGAATATATCATCCAAAACTCTTTTTGGACACCTCAAAAAAAATGTTTTAGACGAATGTAAGATAGTTTGAGGATTTTATAAATGTTTTATTTTGAAAAATCGATCGAGTGGTTTTCAATATATCTTCTTTTGAAATTGATCGGTCGCCATTTTGTTATTTGATAAAATAGAAAATAATTGTAAATATAAATATTTTAGAGAACCGAAAGCAAATGCTGAAAGTTTTTGTATTTTTTAAATATTCCTTAATATATGGGAGTAATGACGATTAAAAAAAAACGCCAATAACTATGAACTTGGGCTCCAATTCAAAAATTTGAACTAAGAAAAGTTGTTTATTTCAATGAGTTCTAACAGCCATTTTCGGGTATTACAACTTACTGTTAACACCATGTATATTTGGTTGTTACATGTTAAGTTCGGTATATATGATGTTTTTTTGCATTTAGCCAGTATTTTAATCTTTGTCCAATATATTTTGCCTCTAACGTGTCTATTTCTTGGCATACTTTTATTAATTACTCTTATGCAAAATTTGGTGCAGTATTGCAAAACACAAACTAACTGGATCTGGCGATTGCGATGAGCATCAACATAAAAACGTTGCATTTTTTGCCTTTCCCATTAGCACGATCATACATGAAATGCATGTTGACTTATTCAATGTTAGAGTAAACATAAATATGAAAAAATCGTGAAATTGTGCTGTAACACTCAATAGTAACTATAAGCTGTAATTTCAAGACCACGATAAGAAAATGCTATTTTTATTCACCGACAAAAGAGGTAGAAGAGATATAAGAACAATGCACAAATGCTACAAATAATAATAATCCTTCGTATGTCCGAAACGGTCGATTGCGAACTCATGTTAATTATGAATTTTTTGCATATTCTGGGCCATACCTCCCCTCATCCTCCCACACATTTTTTGTTTTTCAACATTTTAACATTTTTTTATGCAAGCTCTGTTCATTTTTCTGTTCTTTATGCATTTTGTACCCCTCTTTATAGCCGAACATACGTTCTTTTGAATACCGCGATAAAACTATAAAGAGATAAGGATACTAATATCGATGACTTGCTCCTACAACACTACAAGGCTTATTTAGATGTTGTCACTTTTTTAATACAATCATTTAAAACAATACAATACAAATTTAATACAATCAAGGTAGTTCAATAAGTACAATTTCTTAACTGTGTAGTGTTTAAGAAGTCTTTATTTCTTTAAGAATTAAGAATAAGTTTTAGAATTCTTATTCACTATTTTATGGTATAATAAACCTCTTTCTCTAGAATTCACATGGTCGAATTATCTTGTGACATGACTCTATGTAACTAAGGCGGCACCAGAAACGAAATGCATCTGGGAATAAATGATCCCTATAATCAGTGCGCCTTTGTGGGCATCATAAAAACAACCGGCTAGATAAGCAGCTGATGAATACGACTCGTATTTTTATAGTTCTCAGCGGGCACGTACGCTACCTACTCGCCTAGTCGACGATCTCGTGTGCGCGAAATGAAGAATATTTACCATATAAGCTGTGCGTACGGTACACGCACGGATGCGAGTAAAATCGCTTATGCGAGGAGGAAATTATTATATCCAAGCTTAGGATGGGACTCGACTACGTAATGCGCCGCTGCTTTTTGTCGTAACTGTTATGATTTATGCTCTGAAAGTCTATAATTGAGTTTGAGGCGTCCCGTTCTTTGAATCGTCGTGCAATTAACTTTAAATTAATATGTGTTTTAATGGTAATGCTCTTCATGCCGCGCAATTGTACATATATTATCGTTTTTGCGCAAGTAAGCAGGTACGTGCAGTTTAAGACTTGACGCATGCTCTACAAACAAAGTACAGCTATACACTTATTTTACAAATAACGTACTTGCCTTTTTGTATTAGAAATATGTGGATATCTTAGGAATTATTTCGTACAAAAATATATTCCAATGAAGTATTACTCGTATATAGTTTACATATTAAATATTACTTTCGTTAACACTCCTTAAAGCTGAGCGTACTAGCGTACCGCGTTCAAGAGTAGATTTTGAATAGGTACATACATACATATTGTCGAGCTGACAGTATATTTCAAAAACAGCCGCGCCGCGTTTCTTGGCGGACGGGCCTACCTTTGCAAAATTCTCTTAACCGCGGCGCGTCGCGTTTCCGAGTTAGTGGACGCTCAGCTTAAATGGAAAAACTTAAGATATGCTAGGAAAGCAATGATACTTCAAAACTGTGAGCGATCGAACGACACTGCGGACTTCACGTTCACATACATACGTTAGTCCCTCCTAGAAAAGTGTGCGCCAAGATGATGCAAAAAACCTGTCACACGGTCATCTCCATCAACCTGTTTTTGATGGAAAAAGGGACTCCTGTGGTCCCGACCCCCCATCCGCCACTCTCCTAGTGGTTAGTCCTACTGACCTTTTGTCAAAAACACTTGCAAGGTCAAGGGCACCATCCTCGTACTGCCAATAACATCCATAGGAGTGTAACCGAGGGTCTGAAGGCGCTTCCTACTTACCCAAGGGATCTACTTTGAAGGAGATCACAGGACATCATTGTTGTATGAAAATAAAATAAAATGGTTGAAATAAAAATCGGTCTCATTACTTTGCTAGCATACTTCGTATGTCATCATAATCTTCAAACTAGAACTCTGTAACTAAAACAACTTTGAATGGCATGCACGTGTACTCGACAGCTTGACCGGATGCCGGAAATCCTTCTAAAAACCTGTTTATGAACGTTTAAAAAAACCCACTGGAGTGGAGAATGAGATTGTGTATAGGCGCGAGTTTGAACATGCATGGAACCGAAATGAGCCGATTTATTTTTTCGGTTCAGTTCCGGTTCGAAGCCCTGGTGATAATGAAATTTCTTTTACAAGTTTTATTGAATTATTTCAGAATTTTAAGTAACATTGTCAAATTGTTGAAAAATATCCATTATAATTCCATATAGAAGTTGTTCATTTATACTCAGTTCAAGAAAATTATATAAGATATTTCATACTTATTAATTAAAAAAAAAAAATATATTATTGACGCTAAATGCTGTTCAATTAGTACGATGCTGGTTATGAAGATTTAATAAGAAAATTCATTAAAATGCTATAAGAAATTTCATAAAACTTTTTTATAAAATCTATCAAAAGAATGGGAGTATATCAAATTTCAAAGAGAGAGGAATATAAAATTTCAAAGAGCCAGGAATATAAAATTATAAATAATTGGAATTTTATTTATAAGATTTTTTTATAAAAACCCCTTCTGGAATTTATAGAAGAATGTCCATCAATATTCCATAAATATGTCATTAATGGAAACGCAAATTAAAATTTCACCGGAAATTTCATAAAACTTCCAATAAATCAATTAAAAATGTTGAAATTATTTCAGAATTTCAGGTAAAGTTTGTTGAAAATTTTCCTTTATAATTCCTCAAACAAGTTGCTCATGGAAAGGCTGTAAGAGTTCAAGTCAATTCCATTAGATAAAAATAATAATAATACTGTATTGACTCGATGAAGGTACTATTTACTTACCGAAAATGCAGTCAAACTGAAGAAACCAAAAATAGAGAACATTGCAGAAACTATTATATTTATATACAAAAAATATTAAAATATATAAATGGATACAAATCGGACGCACAGTACTGCTGAGACCGACCAGGTCGAAACTGATCTACAGTTGTCCACGCAGGTGGTATATAATTTGTGCACGTCACTTGTTATTAAATTCAAATAAATACATTACATTATACACCATACACCATATTTGACAAAGATTTTAGAAATTGCCAGAACTTGTATTGAAATTTGGACATTTCTACAATTTCGACAATCTATAAATAACGTAGACAATTTCAATCAAAATATCAAAAATATGAGAAAGTACTTTAAAATTCATCCAGGTGTTCATTTTATTGAAGTTGCAGAAAAAATCGTATTTCGAAGTACATATTCAAATAAATATGCAAAACTTTCAGAATTTTCTAGGGAATATGATGAGTATCGATAAAGTGGCAAAATGTATTAGAAACGTTTCAGAAGTTGCCAAAAAGTTTTATGAAGATTGAAAATTTACAAAATATACAATCAAAACATTGAAAGATGATTGACGGAAATCGAAAACAATGTTTAGAATTATAATCAAAATATCAAATGTATCCAAAATGTTTAGAAACTGCAACCACTAGAATGTTACAAATTACGAAAATTTACAACAAAATGTAATTGTTTCAAAAAGTGTATAATAAGTGTTCTAAAATTACCCCCAGAATTTATGAAAATTGCACGTAAACTTATAACAAATCTGCACTCTTTAATAACAAAAATGTAGTCGAACTAAAAGCAAGGCTCCATAAAGTTTTGGATTTAGCAATATTAAACAAAACATGATTATGTTTTTGAAAAGATTAATTATATTTGTATTGTAAATGTAAATAACCCTGAAAGTTTTCTAATACAAGAAAATGTTCCGTCAAAATCAGATTTAAAAAAAAATGAGCGCATACAATAATTGATCGACTTTAATAGAAACGGAAGGCGATTTTGTAGCTGAAAATATTCTGAATGTAAATATTCCTGAAATTATTTTAACATAACTGCTACCTAACTAACCTATGAGTAGTATCTCAAACAAATACTTTCAATGGTAAAAAATTTAAATGAAAATTATTTGTCTGGTGAGATCTAAATCAGTTAAAATAATAATGGTTGTTATATTATTATTTAGTACTTACTGAAAAAAAATATATATTTTAGGATTTATTTATTATTTCGCCTGACTAGTTTCGGTTATATATATATATATATGTGTGTATCAGCTAAATGGAATAAATTCGATAATAAATAAATGGGGGCGTGTTCGAATAAACGCTCGGACACGTCGATTGTTGTTTTTAGTTGCGCATTTTTTTCAACAAAAACTTTTTATACAGGGTGTGTCATGTGACCGTGGCCAATACCAACTTTCTTATTTTAAATGCAACACCTGGTATATTATTCAATTTTTGGATTCTTCAGAAAATTCTAGACATATTTCATGTACAATGTCCTATACCTATCTTCGACTGTTTCGGAAATATTAAGTGTTTTCAGATTTATTGCAAAAATTAACATTAAAAAAAGAAAATTATTTGATTACAGAAATTCGTTACAACACACTCAAAAACTAATACGTAATACTGTTTATTTCTTGATAATGTAAAAAACAAAAAAAAAACAATAAATTTCAATGGAGGAGATGTTCAAAATGCTCGCCGTGAACGTCTTGGCAACATCCTAATCTTAAATAGAAATTTCTTCTAACGTTACTCAACATCTCAGGCGTGACCGATCTAATGGCAAGCATTATTCGTCTTCTTAAGTCAGCTAAGTCGAGGGGTTTAGTTTTGTATACACTACTTTTGACATATCCCCATAAGAAGAAGTCTAATAACGTCAGATCAGGGGATCGTGCTGGCCATTCCATCGATCCTCGCCTCCCTATCCACCGATTTGGAAATATTCGGTTGAGGTAGTTCCGGACATTGATTTGGTAATGGGGCGGTGCTCCATCTTGCTGAAACCATATCATATTCGCTGGAACTTGTGGGTTTGCTGGATCAGGATATAAGTTTGTCAAAGTTGGCACAACACTATTTTGGAGTAGTGCTACATAATTATCACCATTTAAATTGCCATCAATGAAAAAGGGACCTATGATATATTCTCCAACAATTCCTGCCCAAACATTAACCTTTACAGGGTATTGCGTATGGTTTTCTCTCATCCAGTGCGGATTTTCCGTCAACCAATAGCGGCAATTTTGACGATTAGCATGACCGTGAAGTGTAAAGGTGCATTCATCAGAAAATAAATCATGTTCTAATTGGATCACATTGTTATCTAACATTGCCATCATTTGTTCACAAAAATACGTTCTTCTATCAAAATCGTGTTCCATGAGCTCCTGAGTTGGTATCATTTTATAGGGATGCATTTTAGTTTCATTTAATGTTCGAAAAATCGATGAATGGCTAACATTGAACATTGTGGCTGCTTGTCGACTAGAAGTATGTGGGTTTTCCACAAACTCAAGCATAATATCCAATTTGGTATCATCACTTATTGCATTGGCAGCTGCTTTTTTTATCTCCCTTACATGTCCAAGCTCACGAAACTGCTTTTCTATTTTACTAATTGTCCCTTGGGATATAGGCGGCAAATTTGGAAATTTTTCATGAAATAAGCGAGCAACTTCCATTTGTGTCCGTGTGTTATCTCCATAACCAATCATCTGTAGAATTGTAATTTTGTGCATTTCTGTTAAATTAACCATTTTTCTGATATGCAGTTAACGAAATTCAAACGACTATAACACTGACAACTAAACTGTCATGCAGGCAGACAACAATTTCCTAAGGCCAGGCGTTTTAAAGAAAAGTAAACTAAAGTATTTATAGCTTTTGTTTATTTCATATCCGTAAAAAGGTAAAAAGGAACGCTGAAATGGTTTTTGCTTACTTTCTCATTATCAAGACCTAAATGGGAAATAATTATTGAATGTGTTATAGCGAATTTCTGTAATCAAATAATTTTCTTTTTTTAATGTTAATTTTTGCAATAAATCTGAAAACACTTAATATTTCCGAAACAGTTGAAGTAGGTATAGGACATTGTACATGAAATATGTCTAGAATTTTCTGAAGAATCCAAAAATTGAATAATATACCAGGTGTTGCATTTAAAATAAGAAAGTTGGTATTGGCCACGGTCACATGACACACCCTGTATAAAAAGTTTTTGTTGAAAAAATGCGCAACTATAAATAACAATCGACGTGTCCGAGCGTTTTTTCGAACACGCCCCCATTTATTTATTATTGAATTTATTCCATTTGGCTGATACACCCTGTATATATATATATAACCATTTTCAAAGGCATGTATTCAATGTTTATACATTTTGAATACTAAATAATAATGTAACACCTTAAATATATAACTAGTAATTTATGGATAAAACCTTAAACTCAATAAAAATAATAATACTTTATTGATTCAATAAAGCAAGTACAAAATTGATACAGCAAGTACCTATGCAAGTATTTATGTACCTGCAACAGCATTTAACTGGTGAGATGATGAAATATGAAAGAATTTAATCAGGAAAATATTGTTAGGTGAGAAGGCTTTTGAAAAAAATTTCCTGTTTCATGTTTATTTGGAAAGAAATGTGTTTTTCAATTATGAATATTTGATTTATTTATCACTTTTACCCCTTATTCGGGGTGTCTCAATAATGGTGTTTATTCTTTATAGGTCACATACTACCAACCAATATGACTCTAAATCCACAAACTAAAATCTGAATTAAGTACGTAATATGACTACCGGCAGAATACTTATCATGGTAGCAATATTTTCTCTATCTCTGAATTACATAATATGCCTAGCAAGATAATCCTTATAATGGTATCAGTTTTTTCATGTACGCCTAATCGAACCACAATTTAAAATATTTTCATATCATAAATCTGAACGCTGTTAACGATATTTTGCCTAATCACCAAGTTTTCGTAAGTTGAGGCATTGCATGGGGCATTTGTTGGCATAGTCGTTATAAAGTCACTTATAATTTTATTTATTTTCCCTTATCTATGAACATTTATCAACCAACTTTAAATTGAGCAGGCGAAAATTTATTGAAAATAAAAGTGTTCGACATTTTGGTGGAGGGGCCGGGAGTTTCATATAAGTATATAAATAAACAATCTTTATTGGGCTATCGATCCCATGGGGTTCATATAAGTATTTGTTCAGGAATCCAGATTATTATTATTGACACTATCATGGTCAATGATGCTCTCGCCAATCGTTCATTATTTTTCTCCGTGCAATAATTGACTGTACCTGGTATATTTAGTATACCTATTTTCAAAGCAATACTTGTAACGAGCGTACCTACTCTTTGTCACAAATTTTCGAAATTGGCAAATGTGTTTTAATTTAATTGGACTTAGGTGATTTATTCTGGGCTTGATACTGGACACATTCATAACATACATTAGATGCTTATTACTGGCCGACATTTGTTCCAATATACAGGGTCTTTTTTAAATATGGAATCACTGCCGAGATAGTTCGAAAAAATTAAAAATGGCTGGGCTCTTCCGGGAACAGATAAACAAGCAGCATATACATAGAAATGAGGGCAAGAAAAAACAATACTTACCGTGTTTCGGGATGTTTTGCAAAAATCGCCTATATCGAAGTTATGAATTTTATTCCAGTTAAAGTTTCCACCCTGTATACTTAATGTGTATATATCCTGATCAATCAATTCAAATAAGATCAGAATATATACACATTAAAATACATATTCCTGCGAAGATGGTTTTTAAAATATACAGAAACTAGTCAGACGATACAAATAAATAATAAATTTAAATAAAAATAAATACCAGTATGTACTTAATACAACAACCTTAAATTAATATTTATGGTTGAGTTTTCTACATCCCATATATGTTAATCCCGGACAACAAAACACTTTTGAACAAACAGAAACTTCATTTTCTTTATAGTTATACCAACTACCAAATGAGAAGTTTCAGATTTTGTACATCCAGCAATTTCGCAGTCTTTAGTGATGTCAGCGTTATTTTCCTGTTTCCTGTGCTGTATTCGATTAGCAGATGATTTGCTAATGATTCTTCTATGTAACTCATCGGTAGAGACTAATACAACCTGACAATTTTTGAAAACTGTTTAATATGAAATAAAATAGTAAATTTTCTACCTTCAGCATCAAAAATTCTTCATCTGGAGCCTCTCTAAGAAATCTATCGATTTGAATACGGGACAACACTTTTGATTTCTTAGGTTGGTATCCCTCAATGTGTCTTTTTAAGTACGCAATTTGCTTATTGAACTTGCTGATATCAATATTCCTTTTTTATTGATAATGTCGACTTAAGCATAGAATAAATACTCCAAAGAGTTGAAGCCTTATAATTATGTTTAGTTATCTCCACAAAGTATTAATTATTATTTTATAGTTTATTAATTTAATGAATATTTTTTTTTTATAATTAGGGTGTTACAGAAAATAAATAATATAAAACTGGTCATTAAAACGTCTTACTTTACTTGGAGCCTGTAAAATACTCGGAACAGAGTGCCTCGTATTTCACTGTTGCTCCTCTATCATTTTCATGACTTTTCGGTAAATAACTTGTGCCATCATAATTTCTCTGATAGTTTATATTGTACATTTTTTACTTAAAACTTGTACTTGCCACGTAACATATATATAACAGGTAGACGGAGATCTGACATTTTAAGGAGCCGACCTATTTTGACCCCCATCAACCCTCTTCGCTTCCTTCTCAGAAACATCCCATATCACTTCGTCTTCTCAGGAACTTCGTCATTCCTCTCTTTCTCTTGCATTTTACGTTTTTTTCTACTACATCATTCCTCTACTCTCCGCTACATAACATCTCATCGTTCACCAGCAACGAGTTGCTCTACTATCTACAGGAGGCAGACGCCACGTACGAGAGTAACGTGTCTTGCATACACATACGAACACAGCGCGGAAGTGTACAAATTGAAAAATGTCGAAGCGATGATCCAGTCCTGGAGAACGAACATCGCCACAACTCACGCCTCTACGTATTCCACGCATCGAACTTACATCTCTCCAGCTCCAGAGCCTGTGCCATGGTATTGTTGTAATGATACAGTACCGGTATTCTATCCGCTGTGGTATCCCTGCGATGAAGCAATAAGGAAATGTGGCCGATAACATATCGATAGGTAATCAATTGTGAGTACGTTGTTTGTTGTGCAGATACAGGAATATTGTTTGCATTGATAGGATAGGAGATGCAGATAGCAAAAGTTTTATATGAGTGGTCCAAAACTATATTGGCAACCTACGAGGCGCAGGCTAAATCCGGCAACTATTCACTAGTCCCGCTACATATGCTATTTTATTGAATAAAAAAAAAGCAGTTTATTGGAATCTCTAAATTATAACTCCGTCATGATATGTTTGACAGTGTCCCTACCTCCATGGATTTTAAGCTCACTTAAATCTTTAAATTTATTCATATGGCTAAAATTTTGACCTTATCCTTATCTTATGTCACCATCGTATTGTAGGGGTCTAAAAAAACGAAATTTCGGAAAATAATTTGTCTAAATATATGGACAAAGCCTCATCATCCTGAGAGTCTCAGGTCCATTGGTTCATTCTCCAGTTATCTTTAATTAAATATTTGGAGCGGTTAGGTTTGGTTAGACATGAATGACTCTTTTATAAATTACGCACAAATTCTAAAATTAACGGCACATATTATCACTAATTAAGCACTAAATATTATAACAAAAAAAGCGAAATTTCAATTGAGGGGGGGGGGGGGGGCTGCGTAAAGTTAGCCCCTCCTGAACATACATCAAAATTGCGGCTAAACTAAAGAAGCACAAATTCTGGGATAAAGGCCCAAATTAGCACTAATTCAGCAATAAATATTGGCATATTTTTTTTTATTAATTCAAAGTTGTGGGAGGGGGGACCTATGGGGGACCTAACTTGACGGACCTATGTTTTTTGCCATAACTTTTATCAATTTTTTCTTAAAACAAGCAAAGACAATCCCATAATTTAAGTCAAATTTAAGACCGATGTAATAGCTAGCAGAGGAAGCGACTAGATGTTAAAGCGAACATTATGTATCCGAACATTAGGTGTAGTAGGACAGCAGAACTTCGTAATTTATCAGAATGAATGCCATTGACATGGTATCTCTTGAGTTCCGCACAAATAAGATGACCAACCAATCTTTGAATAATTAACGGTTAACATGATTCAATTCTTCAAATTAAATCAGATCTGTGGAATTTGTACGAAAAATGCGTACCTGACCTATTGCCCTATCTAAACAGTACCTCATCAGTACCTGGATGACTGAATACTGAAAAAACATTATGCCTTGGAACTCTTTTAACGGTCGTTTCTCCTTGCTTTGATTTCTACAAGGCCTAAAAATAAGATAGGGATGATAACGAAGTAGATCCAGAACCCTACCTACTTCTAGACACAACAAAGTGGATGACTGATTTTTGATTTTAAGTAACCTGTAGTATCTCGAACCCACAGCTTTAAATTAGTTGTAGAAAGCTGAAACTGAATTTTATATGTTTACTTCACTGTTGTGTAACCCAGGCCACTTGGTGAATATATTTCTTCCTAAAAATGAGAGATAGTAGGTAAATAAAACATGTATTTAGATTTAAAGAGAGATTGTGTTTTTATTCATCGAAAGAAATGCAAATAAATCTATATGACATGTTAAAATTTTAATACTAATGAATACAGAACAAACAACGATATAATTCAATATTAATGAATTTTCAATAATGAATGATGATTTGTGACACTAAAGTATAATTGAAAATATGTTTATCTTTGATGATTTCTTTTACAACTTATTTAACATAAGGAAACCAATTCTACTGATAATCTCGACAGAAGCATATTTAAGTAAACCTATTTAAGTAAATTATAATTCTTTTATCTTTATTCTCATTTATTTATTAAAATAATTGTGTTTAATAATATATCTTTTTTTAAATTATATAGTATCTTAACCAGTCTTAACGTTAACCAGTATCACCCGGAAGTCACGAACAGAAGGTTCTATTCAAATTTGTATTAAACTTTAATAATAGTTCTCTCAATTTAATTTCAATTTCATATCTTTTCATATATTTTTTAATAACAATATGGTATCTTCCCCAGTTCAGTCGGAAGTCATGACCAGAAGGTTCCAATACCAATTTTCAAATATGAATTTTCCCAGTTCAGCCGGAAGTCACGACCAGAAGGTTCCATTCAAATTTGTTCTAAAATATGAAATATATTTATTTGTATTCCCCTTTTCTTTTGTTTTATTTTATTTTAATATATTTTAATATATTTTATGATTTAGGGGAAAATTTAAAATTTGGCACTGACTTGTGGTTTACATTAACTCATTATTTTATTTTATTTGATATGAAATGTTGTAATTTGTTAAACATTTATTATTTTGAATTTCATCACTTACTTCTTATTTTATTTAACTCACAAACATACAACAGGACACAATGCTAGTGTCTTGACTCTGGAACTCACTAGCAACGTGACGATACTGATATTTTCTAGAATCAACTGTCACGAGCCTCATCCTTCTTTCCCTTTTATACGATTTTTTCGTCTGATAGCTACCTTGGTTCATACATCCAATGTGAACATTAATTTATTTATATGTCCTCTAATTTTCTTCAATTAAATTACTTTGAACATAATGAATCCTCCCATCTAATTATAGTACTAGCTAAATTAAATTTGAGTTCAGATATGCAATAGAGATTTATTTAATGTTATAGTTGGTTCTAGATTTTCAGGCGATGCATTTTACATAGCAAAAGTTCCCTTGGCTTTAAACTCGTAGGCTCATGTGTTCCTTTGTTATCTAATTTCTTAACTGCTTCGAACCAAGCAGCCCACAAATGTATTTAAAAACTTGTAGATTTTTAACAAAGTCACTGGACCGGGGACCTATTACTACAAACCCTTATATATTAAGTTATTATTATTATTTTAAAATTTTACAAATTAATATAAACAAAAATATGCTTTTGAAAACAGTGCATATTTACCTAGTGCAATTCTGGGGAGACTTTCCACTCAAGAATTCTGATGTATTAATTTGTATATTTATATTTACATGCCAAATTTATATTCTACCAAGAGATTGACGATTTGCGTATCTCATCGCATTTGTACAAACAGAAACATCATTTTTTTATAGTTATACAAACTACCAAATGAGAAGTTTCAGATTTTGAACATCCAGCAACTTCACAGTCTTTAGTGATGTCAGCTTTGTTTTCCTGTTTCCTGTGCTGTATTCGATTAGCAGTTGATTTGCTAATGATTCTTTTACGTAACTCATCGGTATAGACTAATACAACCTGACATTTTTTGAAAACTGTTTAATATGAAATATAATAATAAATTTTCTACCTTCAGCATAAAAAAATCTTCATCTTTAGCCTCTCTAAGAAATGTGTCGATTTCAATACGGGACAACACTTTTGATTTCATAGGTTGATATCCCTCAATGTGTCTTTTTAAGTACCCAATTCGCTTATTGAACTTGCTGATATCAATATTCCTTTTTTATTGATAATGTCGACTTAAGCATGGAATAAACACTCCAAAGAGTTGAAGCCTTATAATTATGTTTGGTTTTCTCCACAAAGTAAGCCAAAAGAACATCTTCTGTAATTCTTCTAACATTTAGCCTTACACCAACCTTCAAAGGCATCATAATAAAGAAAATTATGTCTCCCTTTAGATGTTTTCGGCAGTACTTTCGCCGCAGCCTCGTCTGCGACTTTTCGTATTTCTAAAGGGAGTTCGAGAATTCTGATGTATTAATTTGTATATTTATATTTACGTGCCAGATTTATATTCTACCAAGTGATTTGCGATTTGCAGTTATGAAGAAGGTGCTAAAATGTTGTGGAGACTTTTATATTTTTAAACAGCGATAGTAAACAATGTAACAAAGGGTTTCATTTTTTTGTCGTTATTACTATACAAGCTATACTATACAAGCATCTTATGTAACCATATGGATATATTATAAGTACTTATGTTTCTGTTAGTTTTAAATCGTAATTATTTTCGTAAAGTAAATATGTGAGCCTATAAAACGTGCAAATGATACATATAATGAAGTCATTGGATATTTCATCCACACCTTGTAGAGAGTTAAGCTCCGCAAAGTTTCTTAAGGCCTGTAAAACCGCGATAATCGATTAACCGATTAACCTATGCACGTACGCTTCTTTTTCCGCATAGGAGAGTATGTGCGTTTTCAGGGAGCGGATATGCAATCGTCAGTTTCTCAGGCTTTTACTCCCGGCTCGCCTCGGTAATTATGCGGATCGAAAAAGACCCGATCGACTTTCTTGTTTTCCCAAGGATCTCGAAACCGCGGCCAGTCCGGAAACCCTGGACCACAGATTCGCGGGGCCTCTCCAATGAATCGGGGCCATAACACCGGCTTTTCGACAGCCCGTCCGATATGAAAGTAGCGAAATATTTGCAAACAAAATGTACTTTCAATAGTCACGCTGTAATATGGCACGAACTTTACTTAATTAAAGGAATTGACAGGACGTTTACGCTACGCTCGCGCTTGACGGCTTAAAAAAGGCACGAGCACCACGAAACACAGTTATTCAATTAAACGTTACAACTTCATAGTCTTGTGAGCCCTGGGGGACAAAGGTGGCTGCCTCGGGGAAAAACTTATTCCCTTGGAATCCTGCCAAGTCTGTATGAGGTACGCGAAACTCGTTTATAACCCGCCAGAATATTTTATCACCTTCGAAAACGCAGAGTTTATAACCCATGCATTTTATCGACTGCCCTGATATTTAAGACGTGCCGATGGCACGCGTTTCTCGTTTTAATTGCACACAAGCTTCTCTTGTTGGAATGGCCAAGTCAGGTTTTCGGGCCTCCTCAGTTACCTGCAACGCGAATTTGTTCTCCTGGACGTGCAAGCGATTGCGCGCCAGAAAGCCAGTAGTTTGCGATATCACGACCGTGTGGGTCTTAATTAGTGAGAAGTATCGGAATTGTGAAAGTTATTTTACACTCCATTTGCACAATGCGTTTAAAGGCAACAAAACTCGTTGCCCAATTTAATTGACCAACATAAATTAATAAGTGTGTTAATAAGCAATGGAATTCAAAATATGGAATAATTTGTGTTGGAACAACCAGCAGTTAATAACCTTTCATTAAACATTTAATTAATTACTAATACCGGGCAATAGTAGTTTCTTCTTGGAGTGCCATACTCGATATCGAGCTTCGGCTATTTACCCGCATACGTCAGTGTATGAGTGCCTGTATTGTAGTTACAGTGACGTATGGCACCTACAGTTTAACATTGGCTGCGAACAACTGGTTTGGGGAAACATCCCTGGGCAGATAGTAGTTAGTTTTCTACAATATACAATTGACGATAACGTTTATAATGGAAACGGAATATTCTAAAATACTAGCTTTGACAATAGAAAATAAATTGACAAAAAAACTATTTGAGACATTAAGTAATCTGATCACTATTGTTGACCAATTATTTTCTGGAATTTGTGTATCCGTCTGAATACTCTTCGAATATTACAACCTCGGCGACACCGAGGTGTCAATGATTGCAGGTGAGAGCTTCATATTCGTACTTTTTTTTAGATGAGTGCAGAAATCGGTTATCAGACGATTCGCACTTTGACGATGTAGAAAATTGTGCAGCAGACAGCCTGTGAATATAACAAAGGCTTCATGTTCGCTATTTTTTTTTAATATATTTGGAACTCGTTAATATATCCGTAGACATAATTTTTCAGTAGGTATAATATTTTTTCAGAATAATTTATGTTGACAATCCAACTCTAATATTATTAACCAATCAAATTGCAGCATTTTTTACGTATACTATACAAGGCTCTTTTGAGGTCTTGCATTCATCGATTAATGAAGAATACATTGCAGTTTTGACGCATTGTTTAATTAAGTGTATTAAGTGTAAGGAGGACTGTATAAAATAATAAAATGAAATTTTATCCCAAAATGCTGCATTTTTCATGTGAGACCACGAACTTAGCGAGCCATCCTCGTATATATTGAGAGAGAATAGGTTGAAAGTATGTGAAACCCGGTTAAAACCTGAGCGAATTTTTCATCGATACAGTGTGCAACTAATAAGTGAAAGTGTTGCGATAGTCACGTAAATTGGAGGAAGATGCTCAATTCGAAGCTCTCGTGGCATAAATATTATATTTCATAGTCAATTTTATAGTGTAATGATGCACATAATAAAGGCCCGATAAGAAACTAGCGTCTGCAGTGTAATTATTATGATTTATTGTGGCCGAGACGCGTTGGGAAACTTTTTCGATGGTTTATTGCCGTGGGTAATAAATGTATTTAGATATTATAGTTATTTGTATTTTAATGTACGGCGGCTCACCATATTTCCATCTGAGAATTTAAGCATTAGCTTCACAGGTGAGAGGTACCGGGTTCGAGTCTGTGAAAGAGCATAGACATTATTATTTGCTAATTCAGATTATTTACGATTTCAGGATGACTTTATTAATATTGCTCCTAATTATATTTAAAACTTCATGGGCTATATTCAGTGAGTCCATACATAATTGAACTGCACTTTGAAATTTTGATTTGTCATCCTTTAGTATTTTTTTAATTACGTAAGAACGACGATAAAACATACATGGTGGTTGAAAAAATGATGCGGGAAATATTGAAAATGCTGTTTCAGCAGGAAGTAATCTGTCATAGAAAGTATGTCTCAAATTTGAAAGTTTCATTGTCCAATTGTAATAAATCTTACAAATAATATTATGTACAGCAGAATTTGATTATTGGTAGCCATGGATTAATACACTTGGAATATTAAAATTACATATAAAAGATAAATATAATGTTTGCTGAGAAAAAAGTTGTACAATTCACGTTTATCCTAAACAATTCGTCGGCTTAATGTTACAAGGTTGTATGTGCAAATTTGTAAATTTGGGAATAAGGGTTTTAAATATGTTTGGTATATAAAAAAATGGTAAATTTTGCACTGTCAATAGATATGTTTTTATCACAGGTTCCTAATGATCCAATTTTAATCTTCCAAGTTGAAAGGTCCCGCTTTGAAAACATATAGCCCTGCAAAACTATAGAACTAAAAATTAAAAAAAAATGTTACATGCAACCTTATAACACCTTATAACACCAAGCCGATGCATTGAGGCGTTTATTTTAAAAACAACACAAGTCCAAAAATGCACAAATCGAGTTATTAGCAGTAAACGGCTCTCAAGACCAATGCTATGCACTAACAAACCCGTTTTCTCGAAAAACAATACAAGTCGCGTGTAACAGGCAAATGATTTTTTTTTTCATTTTCCTGTTACACGCCTGTTACATAACAATCCCCCGTTTTTCGCTTGTTTCGCAGCTCTTATTTAAAATCATTTTTATTTTTAAATAACTTGAAATAAATGCAACAGAATAGCCTGATTTATTTTCCCAGTACTTTGAGTATAACTTCCACTGTAACTTTTTTACATTTCCCACTGATATTTGGACATGTGCACTTTTTTAAATGAACGCCTCGTTATTATCTCGTTGATTGCTCATTAATTTTAGTTATGTTCTACAAGTATTTATTGTTAAAAGTCGTGGACATTTACAACACTGTTTTTACAATACATATATTTTACTTTCGGTTTTAGTACGCTACGGGTTTAAAAACTACCGACGGCTTTAATGGCCTTTTTGTGCACTAATTACGTAAGATGTATACTCTGTTGTTTTTTTTAAAGATCCACCGACGTGGCAATTCATGTCGAATTTATTAGTGGCAACTGTGTTAGTGTCGTTAGCGTTTCTCGAAAACGAGGTCACGGTTCAATATGTAGTGATTTTTGTAGTTATATTTCTTTTGACCAACAAGTTTGGTTGTGGAACCTTAAAATAAAAATACGAATCATAAATGCATTTATGCATTTATGGTTCATCATCAATGCATTGCGCTTGACGTCATTTTTTTTTTGTGAGGGTGAGCGCATCGCCATCTATGGGCTTTAGCGCTTTACTAAAAAACACGATAGACAAATACGCGTTAAAAATATGACGAATATCTAGTAGTTTTGCAGTTATTTCCGAAACGAGAGACCGATAAAGGAATTGTGCGTTGCGCGCCAGAATGCACCCCTTACTTCCGGCCTCTATACCGTGCGAACTATAGCTTTTGTGGCAAACCGTGTGATATAATTTTTGTTCACAATTTTGATTTCATCAACTTAACCCAATACTTGAATTTTCAGGCGATACACCGCTTACGAAATAATTGCAACAAAAAATAATAGAGGTTGTTATATTGTTTTATTCTTCTCTATGTGTTTCCTATAGAGCTGTACACAGCTTTATATTATATAGTGTATTTATAAATCAATGACAAATATTTTAATGTACACTTCTGTGATCCACAACTGTTGTAGTGTTATGAACCGCTGGAACTTTAAATGTGTAATTTGACTTGTGTAAAACTTTAATGTTACTTAACACCAATAAAATACTTTACTTTACTTTACTTTATTTAGTAATTACTGGTAAATAATTGTATTTTTATTTTATTTTATGATTTATTTCTTTTGCCTGACTATGTTCATACGTCTTGAATTCACTTGAAATGTAATTTTAAAATTTGATATGTCAACTTTAGAAACCTTAAACTTAAAAAAAAAAGTTCGCGGTTTGGGGGTGTTTTTACAATATTTAGGGATGAATCAAGCCCCCGCCGGAGGAGGGGAAACTCGACGGATATTCGATTCTAGAGTACTCAAGAGTATGTATACTAAATTTCAAAACTATATAATCTATTTCTGCTATATAGTTTAAATTGAGTCTTTTAAGATTTTACAGCAATACATACAAATATTAAAACAATATTTTTCATTACACCACCATCATAAGTTTTGCATATCAAACTAATTAGCGTGCTAAACATGTCTTTCAAACACGGCATGCTCTAATGGCTATTTTATACTCTAGTATTCTAATCTACTATTATTTTCATTTTGGAGCAGGCGCCGGGACCGCATATCTTAAACTTTAATTTAGTTATATTTTCGCAAACTTGATTATTCTATTATTTTCTATGAATTGAATATGTCTTACCCGAAATTCTTAAAACTATATAGTTTAACGTATTGTTTTCCTTGCGCACTCCAATTTGTATATTTCAATGGTTTTTATTTTACATTACTCTTCTTCTGTGCTCAAGTGCCTTGACTGATCTGATCGTTGACAACTAAACTACTTGATTTTTCTACTTCATGGGAGACCATAAATCATAGAAAAATAAATTAAATGTGCGATTTACTTAGGTACAATCTAATTAATTTCTATAAACGCCGATTTCATTTGGATCTTATGAATTATAAGGATCACTTTGAGCTATTTTATATAAAAAAATAATAATTGCACATTGGGTTAAACATTGTTTTTTGTTTCATTTATAGTGATTAAAATGATGAGAATTTTAAACCACTAATTGGTAGCGTAATGTCGTAGGTATCTAATTCTATAACTTTATAATTTTTATTTAATCCCGTTTAGAAAAGTGAAATTTTACATCAATTTGTGTCATTATGAAACGTAAAATATTTCACAACTGTCACGCACACAGTTATGTAATGTGCTGAAAGCTTCAAACTTTTTGTAGGTTACTGCGTATCTATTTCTGGATTTTTCTGGTAGTAAAGTACCCATGGCAACATTAGCAGAGTCTACAACATTATAAGTTAGTACTGAATCGCTATTTGAGGACATTTTTTGGCATTATTATGAAATTTGTGAATTATTTTAGTTTCTTGACAAATGGGTTTATGCCAGTGCAATCATATTTCCGTAGAAACAATAGGTATAAGGTGATCTGATTCTGTGATGTAGTAGGGAACGTTCTTATTCAAATAGTTGATTAAATCATTCTGGCGGAATTAAATAAAGTTTTGTACGTAACATGTTATGAAATATGCGATATTGTTTGACGAGTGTAATAGTTGCCAAAACGAGCGAAGCGAGTTTTGCAAATTACACTTTTCATAACTAGTTACATATATAACTATTTATAGTTATTTACGTTATTTTTATTTTTAAATTACACAACCGTAAATAGGTTTAATTTGCCTGGACAATAAACGTGAATCACCCGGTATATATCAGCAAAAAAAAAGAAAAAGATCTATAAAAGTTGTAAAATATTTCAGAAATACATGTATATACAGGGTGTCCCAAATATACTTGACAAGCTCAACAACATGCCACCGGGGATGGCAACTGAGTATCTTAAAAAATACTATAAAAAATCCTAAGGCTGTGCTTTTCGAAATATAACTTGTGAAATGTGAAAATTTATGTTTTTTAAATTTTTAATTTTTTTGTGATTTTTAAGGACTTTCTGAGAGGCGTGCTGTTGAGCTTGTCCGCTATTTTTGGGACACTCTATATATCTCTCAAAATGAAGTCGTTTTCATTTTAGAAATTGTTATAGAAAATACATTTGTTACAGGAAGTTTAGAAGGGCTGCTAGGATGAATTAAATGCCAATCATGTGTTAAGTTGTTTAGTCAGTTATATTGTTTTTTTAATAAATATAATTTGATTTTCCATTTTTAATAACGTATTTAACTTTTTCAAAAACAAAATTGTGGAAAAATGTGACAACAATGAGTTGTAAAATTAAAATACTGATAACAAAGCCGTCTTTGATTTATGTTTTTCTTTTATTTAAATTTTGTTGATGATTTTTAAGGACTCCCTGAGAGGCGTACTGTTGAGCTTGTCCATTATTTTTGGGGCACCCTGTATATTGCCCAAAATGAAGTCCTTTCAAATTTAGAAATTTTTATAGAAAATACATTTGTAAAATGATTGAACATAATAATTTCAAATTATATAAATTTTCTACTCCTTAAATCCATTTACATGGGAAAATTATTTCTCATTTATCATGTCAACTACATATTATTATTGTGGAGAGAAAAATCATTGGAAATACACAATTCTTTAAATCAGTTTAAAGGAAATCCAGGGATAATATTATTGGGCATTCTAAATGATCTGGGAAAAGTATTTCTCATTTATCATGTCAACTACATATTATTATTGTGGAGAGAAGAATTATTGGAAATACACAATTCTTTAAATCAGTTTAAAGGAAATCCTGGGATAATATTATTGGGCATTCTAAATGATCTGGGATTCTATTACTTTATATCAAGAAATAATAAACTGAAAACTAATGTATACAATCCATATTAACATCATATTGCTTATAATTCCTAAGTACATATTTGCTTACATGTTTTTTTTTTTATTTCAGGTAAGCTGACGATTGTTCAACCAGTGAAGTAATATTAATGCTGAGCTGGTAAGTGCACCAAGTAATATATAATGTAATTTACATTGTCAATGTTATACCGAGTGATCATTTCAATTTCAGCTCTAGTTATCCATAGTATTACTCGCAGCCAATAAGAAAGGCGAGATCACCGGTCTTGTCTTTCTTATTGGCTGCGAGTATTTTCATGGATTACTAGAGCTGAAATTTAAATGATCACTGGGTAGTTCCTTCTTAGTTCATACATTGCAATAGATGTTACCTACATCTATTGTATCCTCTATTGTTGTAGATGATACTTACATTTTCATATTTTGAACGTTCTCGATTTCCATATTCATTAGTGTTGTGTGTGGTTTCGTTTTAACCTAATATATGGCACCTACCGTTTAATAATGACTGCGAACCTCTACGACGAGGAAATTTTCTAGGGAATATATCCTCGCTGACTTGCCCATTACGTTTCGATGGGAGATAAGCGGTACATGTTAGATGTTTCTTCGGTTTTAACATAGTACCATTCTCTCTGCCCAGAAGCATGCGCTGCCGCATGCTTCTCTCACATAAAGAATAACATTTGTTATTTTTGCTAAAGATAACAATAATATATATTTATTATTGTTATGAACAACATTGGTACATTTTTATTACAGAAAATTTGTAATTTTTGCTGAAGGTAACAAGATTACATCTTTATTATTTTGAGTGGTTTGACCAAATTAACCTTAATATATAATTGTAGTATCTTCATATAAGTATATTGGGAAAGTATTGTAAATACGTAAAACTAAATCTTAATTCCATAGTTCAACGGAAATATATACTTTGAGTCCATAAAACCCATTTTTTAACAATGTCCGTCTGTGTATGTGGATTGGTAGGTACGTATATTAGTTCACGCGATAACATTTTGTCGACAGCTAAAGATGATAAAAATGAAGAAAATCAAGATTTGAAATTGTTTTAGAATAAAATTGAAAACAAGAAATTGAGATCTCATTTCTTTTGTTTTTTATAAACAATTTCGAAAATATGACAGATATTTAAAAGATAAATAAATTGCAAATCTTTAATATCTAATGAATGAAACAAAATTTAATAATATTTTGCGGCCAAAACTCGTTGAAATGTATTGTTGTCATTTTATTCATGTTAATATATTAGTATACTAAAAAAATATGTGCTGTCCACATTAAACATTTGGCAACGTGGTATCCTCGAAGCAATTTTACAATGCCCGCCGTTCAAATATCTAAATCTAAATTCTAAATTTTAGGTATTTTAACAACACACACCCGTAGTTATAATGGATAATTTTGATAAAAACTCTTATTTTATCATCGTTTAAATACTACACCTGGTTCCTCTTCATCCCAAGGTGCCCGCCGAACTCCGGCACTTCTGAAATGTGCCCTCCTAGGAAAAAAGGTTGCCGACCCCTGCTTTGGAGTATTCAGAGCAAATATTCCACTATTCTCTCTCTGCATCTAAAACTGTCGCTATGAATTGTAGTGGATGCATTAACATCCACTCTCGCGATTCACTCAATGGACAGCGGCGATGGAAAACATCCGTATCCATCCGCGGCACGAGCGCTCATGAATAAAAAACGGATAAACCGAATTCCAATTCAGTTCTGGCGTCTGGCTTGCTGTAGTGTTTCCCAACAGAGCGGAAAACAAACCAGATAAGCCCAAGATCTCGTCTCTGGGAAATTTATTGCTCTACACACACGAAACACGATTACACCAGGGCCGGAGCCGCACTTTTACAGCGCTTTTACTGCCGCGCGATAACGAGAAGCAACACTAATGCGTCCCTAATTTGATCCCCAGTTTTATAAAGTGATTTGGAGCGAAAACGTAAAATCACGTCCATGGCAGAGAAACGGCGACACAAACGCACGTTGCGTGAGTCTGAAACAATTTCCCCCAAATCGATCAAACAGCAACCAATTTTTTTTTAATGAAAAATGTGAATATAATAAAACGCAGACATGCACTGTGATATCATTTTTTTATGCGTGTCTGCATAGACTTTCATTTCGTGGCGTTGAACGGCATTAGAGACTGTAAACGAAACCGGCGACTGTTTTTATTCAGCTGCTTAATGAAACGAACGCTGTATATGGATGTAAATTACGTGTTAATTCATAATAAACGTGGAAGATTTTCTGGCTGATTAAACACCAAGTAATGAACATTATTTATGTAAAGCTACTTTCTTAACTTATATACTAAAACAACCAACACAAAAACTCTTAATTATGTAACATGTGATCAATTTTACACATTTATTAATACAATATTGAAATGATTATTATTATATTAATAATATAAGAAATTCTTATATTCTTAAAAAACTTTTAATATGTAACATGTGATCAATTTAAACACATTTATTATTACAATATGTAAACATTTAAACATATAAACTAAGATATACAAATATCGCTATATACAGAAACATTAGACAATAAGCTAATAGTGCAACATGAACCAGAGACAGTAGTTAAACATATAAACTAAGAGACACAAATATCGCAAAATACAGAAACATTAGACAATAAGCTAATAGTGTAACATGAATCATAGACAGTAGAAGGAAAGTGGGAAGCATGGCAAAAGTACACCAGAAACAACAACAACGAAGAATACCAAGAATATCGAAAAATGCGCAGGGCAGCCAAGGATACAGTAACGCAAGCGAAGAGGAAAGAATGGGAAGAATTTGGATAGAAGGTGGAGAAAAACAGCAAAAAAAATCAGAAGCTATTTTATAACATACCAAAAATCAGAAGAGGAGAACCAAAATACGACACAAACTACATGTTAGATAGAGAGGGCAACATTTTAAAATAACGAGAAGAAATAATGGAAAGATGCCCTAAATACTTCCAAGTACTGCTCAACATAGAACGGGAGGAGGACGAAGAGTATGGAAAACAAATAAACTTGGATATGACACAGAAATCATAAATATAGAAGAACTAACAGAAGCGATCAAGGACATAAAAATGGAAAAAGCACCAGGAATTGACAAAGTTGAGACAGAGATGCTAAGGAACATAGGACTAGTAGCGCTAGATAGACTTCACAAACTATTCAAACAAATATGGGAAGAGAAAGCATATCAAACGAATAGAAAACCGCACTTATAGTGGCAATATATAAAAAAGGAGACAAAAGAAATTGTAATAACTGTAGGGGTACAATGCTAATCAATATAGAGAAAAAACTACTAGAAAAAATTATAAATAAAACAATATATAGTCAATGTTCCTTCTACCCTTGTGGTGTAGGCTTAGTTCGATTTAAGCTGTATAAATAAAATAATAAGAGAAAAAATCCTTCAGAGCAGGAAGAGCAACCTAAGACCATATTTTTACTTTAAAACAAATATTAGAAAAGAAGTATCAAACATAACAAAATGTATATTTAGGATTAATTGATTTGGAAAAAACGTTTGATACAGTACCACGCAATAAAGTCTGGAATATAATACTTGAAAGGGGAATAGAGCAAAAAACCATCAATATTATAAATCAAATATGCGAAGACGATAAGAGTGTAGTCATACATAACAATTACAAATCAGAACACTTCAAAACAAATAATGGTTTGAGGCAAGCTGGAGAACTTAGTGCAAAATTATTTATATAAAGGGTGTCTCCTAAAAAACGCCGCTGGCCATAACTCCTTTATTTATTGGCCGATTTAAATAAAATTTATTTTATTTATTTAAAATAATTTTCTTTTTTTGCAAAATCAACTTTCATTTCAGCGATAGTCAACTTTTTTTTCAAATGGTTACAGATATTTTTAATTTTTTTTTCTGGTAGAGATTAGTTTTCTGAATCCATAGATGTATAACAAGTTGGGTTTGATGGAATATTTGTTAGAGAAAAAGAATGTTTGTTAGCATAAAGTTGTTTTTTGTAAGTTTATGAAGTGTGCTTTGGGAAGCAAAGGAACACAAAAAACAGTAAAAGTCATTTTATGGTTTGCATTTGCGTTTCTTGTGAATTGCTTTTACCGTTTATTTTGATGTGCAACTGTTATTTGCAAATTCCCGAATAGATGTTCTTGGATTTTCTGGCACATTAAGAAGCACATCTAATTCCACATTTCCGTGAATTCTCCGTTCCTCTCTCTTCGGTTTCTTAAAAACACCATACTTATGTTTTCTTTCATGTCTTCCAAATTTTGTAGGCTCTGCACAGAAGCTCTGCTTAATCGTGATTTTTATTGCATTCGAAATACACTTGTAACATGTCAGTCTATCGATTGGAAATATTGTTAGCCATCACTTGAATTACTTCACAAAAATTGGACCGACAAATAAGAGAATTTGACACACTATCACTTAGATGACTTTTACTGTTTTTTGTGTTCACTTTGCTTTCCATGGCAAACTTGATAAACTTACAAAAAAACAACTTTATGTTAACAAACATTATTTTTCTGTAACGAATATTCCATCAAAGCCGACTTGTTATACATCTTTGGATTCATAAAAATATACTCGACCTTAAAAAAAATAAGAAAATATATGTAACCATTTGAAAATAAAAAGTTGACTATCGCTGAAATGAAAGTTGATTTTGCAAAAAAAAGAAAATTATGGGCCCTTTGTAGAACGTGTGGAGCCATTTAATCTTATTGTCGTTGTATTGAAATCGGCCAATAAATAAAGCAGTTATGGCTAGCGGCGTTTTTTAGGAGACACCCTGTATATGGACGAAATTATAAAGAAAACAAGGGGCAGAACGAAATGAATAACAGTAGGATACAGAAACATGTTACCAGTAAACATAACAGAAGGATTTTAACAGAAGGAAATTATTTTAATTTTATGGATAATTTTTATATTCAAAAAGACGGTTTACCGATGGGATCTCCCTTATCACCTTTGCTGGCAGAAATATATATGGCTCATTTTGAAGACATAATATTTTCTAACGAGAAATTTAAGAAATATGTCAAATTTTGGTCACGATATGTAGACGACACGTTAGTCATTTGGACAGGCACGGACAGATTATTAGATCAGTTTTTTAATTATATTAATTCCATTCATAGCAATATTGAATCAAACTCTCGGCGTTTTATAGCCTTGCGCATAGACTTTTAAACATTCCGTTGAGTAAAATTAATTACGATAATGAAGTCAGAACTATTAAACAAATCGCACAAAATAATGGGTTTAAGGTGGATATAGTAGATAAAATTATATAGAAATTAACTAAACGCAAATCTTGTAATCTTTTGTATAGCGTTTGTGAAGGTGAGGATAACAATTGGTACTTTATTAATTATGTTGGGGATATTAGTACCAAAATTAGCAATATGTTCCGTAAATTAGGCTTAAAATGTATAGTAGTTAATAAGTCTAATCTAGGTGCAATTTTATCAAATAATAAAAGTAAAGTGGATCCTCTACAAAAAAGTGGCATTTATAAACTTAAGTGCGCGGATTGTGACGCATTCTATGTCGGCCAAACAGGAAGGAATTTCATAACACGAATGAAAGAACATCGGAGAGCAATTCTACAAAACAAGGAGGACACGGGATTAGCGCATCATTGCATTGAGAATAATCATTTCTTCAGAAATGACAGCCTGGAGGTAATGTGCACACCGAACACAAAGGGATACGGCTGGATTTACTCGAAATCCTAGAAATTCGAAAAGCCGTCACTAATGGGGATAATATTGTGAATGAACAATTAATCTTTGATAATACGCCTTTGTTATGCGGCATCCGTTCGGAAAAACCAAGACTGTAATTCATTTATTGCCATGTTGTAAAATTTTTCTAGCTTAGTATATATTGCACATTTGTTAAATTTTAATTTTAGTATCTCTGTACTCTTGAGAATGGTCGTGTGGCCGAAACAATTGTAGAGGTTTATTCTATCAATACAGTGAAACTTTAACCAAGTGTTTGATTTAACCTAATAACAGAAGGAGCTTTCGCTGACGATTTAATGATATTAGCAAATAGTACAACAAACTTACAAAATAACATAAATATACAGTATATACCCGAATTGAGTTTAGAAAAGGCATTTTATTTTTTGTAAATTTTATCTTTAAAGTAAAAATGTAATAGGAATTATAATTCCAGCTTGGTCTGAAACTACCAGTTTAGTTATTGAAACTTTGATTTATTTATACAGGGTGTTGGTAAAATATTTTTTTAAAATCTTATTTTGACACTTATTTATTTTCTATTTGCAAAAAGAATTTAAAATTACATCTAACAACATTATAGAAAAATATAATCATTCAAACAATCCCCCAAAATGCAGAAAATAATACTGAAAATTTAAAAAATCGCCTACGAGAGGCATTTGCATCGATAACTATTGAAGAAATACAAAACAGCTTTTAGGAGTTCCACACCAGGCCTGAACTGTGTGAAGAAAATGGTGGGAGACTGTTTAAATAATGTTATGTCAAAATTATTGTTAAGTGTCAAAATTATATATTTTTTTTAAATTTAGTCCACACCGTGTATAAATAAATCAATGTTTTAATAACTGAAGTTGTAATTGTAGTTTCAAACCAAGCAGGAATTTTAAATTATATAACATGTTTACTTAAAAGTAAATATTAAAAAAAAATCCTCTTGTAAACTCAGTCTGGGGACATACTATATATAACGAAGTAATGACTTCGAAGAATGTAATATGAAGATAAACAAGCATAAGACAAAACTAATAATGATAGGCAAAAACAGAGAAAACATTAAAATACTAATAGGAAATGAAGAGAGAAATGAGAGAAATGTACGGCTGTGAAACATAGATCATGACAAAAAAGATGCAAGCAGAATCCAAGCGGCTGAAATGAAGTATCTGAGGAGAGTAGCAGGGAAGACAAAAATGCACGAGTAAGAAATGAGGAAATCAGGAAAAAATTGGAAAGTAAAACTCCAGAGGTCCTTAGAAAAGAGGCAGATTAGTTGGTGGGGTCACTTAATAAGAATGGATGAAAAGGCTCAAGTAAAAAGAACGTGGGAAGCGAAGAGATAGATAAGAACAAAAGAGGAAATCACTGAATGGGATGCAATGAAACTCATGAAACTGTTATAAACGAAGGGACATTCGTTGCCGATTTAATGATATTAGCAAATAGTACAACAAACCTAGAAACTTTCTATAAAAATACTAGAAAAGAAAGGAATGTCAGAAGGAGAAACAAGGAAACTAGCAAGAGATAGAGACGAATGGAAAAAAAATGCAAATAAAAAGTAAAAAGAAAACAGTAGAACAGGAAAAATGTAATGTAAATAAAATAACACTGTACACAAATCGCTACACCGCAACGTAAAATGGCAATTGATTAAATAAATAAAAAAATATTGCAATATGGAAATTAGAGTTATTATATTAAAAATAAGCATATTATAAAAAATACGCTACCGCTGGTGCGACAATCCTGTAATTTTTAAGCCATTAAATAATACGATGTATAAATTGGGCATAATCTCTGGATGCACTGAACTGATGAGACCCACCAGATCGAAACCGGTCTTCAGCTCGAGGCTGCGGTGGAGTGAGGTCCCAGGTTCGACCCCGGGAATAGTCTGCATTTCTAGGGTGGTTTTTCTGTAGTTTTCCTATTTCCTTGCAACAAATGTTGGAAATATGCCTCTACCATCTATAGGTCGCATGGAGGTGCAGATGGGTAATAATAATAATAACCCCCTCTCCTCTTAACACCCGCATAACTAGTAATAGTTCAGGGGCCTATGGTAAAATAAAATGTAGGGGCCATATCTATAGTCCGTACTTGAGCATGAGTATGACTCAAGTCGTATATTTGGTTGAGTTTGGTGCATAAACGTATATAGAAAATACGCAATCAAATATACGACTTCAGTCGTCCTCAAGTTCAAGTACGGGCTATAGATACGGGCCTAGTAGGGTCGGAATTCTCTGTCAAATCATGACAGTAATCAATTACACCATAGGTGAGGAGTAGTAGGAATTATTATTATTATTATTATTATTATTATTATTGTCCTAAGGAGATGGCGTCTAATTGTACAACATTTGAATATTTCATTAAATATGAATGTACTTTTTTTGTAGTACTAATGATGTAAAAAATCTTGTGGGTTTGATGAGAGCTATAACATTTATGGGCAACAGACGAAATAAAATTTGCAATAGTTCATGGGAAAGCGCTGTAACGACCACGTTCGGGTGTGGGGTGACGCCTAATTATATTCTCTTTCAGGACCAAGCGAGTGCTGTTCTATCCAGCGTACATTAGCTAATTCAAATTATGGCAGAAGACGAATGGGGATTATTATTATTGTCATTTTAATAATTACTTCTTTGTGTTTTTAATAGCGATCAAGAAAGTTTGTGTAGTACATCAAAGATCTTGGTGCTCCGGTTGTAGCTTCAAAGGAATGCCACTTGTTTCATATGATTTATCGTATGCTGTTTTGGTCACTAATGTTGGGCAATTTCAGTGATGCTTAAATATTTCCAGCAGAGTGACGGATTGTACACATCTACCTGTATATCTTCATCAGGACCATCAAAACAACATTAAATACGACAGTAAATCTATGGGGTTCGTTCACCTGTGAAGCATGTTTCTTAATGTATATTGTATTTAGTTTCGTGGCAAAAAAGTTATGCTCGGTCATGAATGTTAAGCGGCTTGCCTTAAGGGCCTGTTCATAAGTTGGTTAAAAACGCGAAAATCTATGCATACTAATAGACGATCTGGAATGTGGGAGAGCTGACGCGGTTGCGTAACGCTATGGAATCTGGACGTTGTCGCGGCACAATCGGCTGCAATGAGGGGGGTAAAAATCAGTATACATATGCATATCTCGCATCTTGCTTGATCCGGCTCTCTCGCCTTAATTAGATTTATTTCGCGAATTAACACCCACCGCCTGCGCTGATACGCGATCGATTCGCCCGCCGTAAAGTATAATTAAGCACAATTAGGTTTATATACTGAGGCAGTTAAAAGTTATTGCATCACGACACCGTTCCGCGGGTGCATACTTTTTCTTCGGCCCACTTACCAGCAGCATCCTCGAAGAGCTGTGCTGATCGCCCAAAGCATACACTTCAATTTTCGATGTTTAATGGCAGGTCACCACAGAGGATTGTTAAGATTGTATTAAATCCTGAGATTGGTAAATTAATTGGCGGTTGGCGAGGTACTGCCAATTTTACTAGCGGCGAGACTAATTTTAACAGAAAATAGCTAATTTGTAGTTGGTTAGAAGGTGAGGAGCAAAAGCCATAGACACTCCCATGCAATTGTTTTAATTGCCTTAAGTATGCTGTTGATTGTTCCTGACAAAATTCTTCAATAACCTCTACATCCTAACATCTCTAATTTTTAAATTTCAGCAATCCAATAACCTCTACAACCCAATCTTCATTCGTTTCAACTAATTCTTCAAAGACACAAATATCGATAAAACATTTGTTTTCCACAACCTCCACAACGCAATTCTTTGTCGTATTTTTCATATCGACCAACACATATTTTTTTAACGATTTCTCAATTCTTCTTCAATATCATAAATTGACTAAACAAATTTTCAGCAATATCTACTCAATTATTTAATGTTTCATATAGACGTATAAAACATATTTCTTATTTTTTGGCAAGTCCAAGCCTGCATAGCACATTTTGATTTGATTGTTTTACTAAATATTTTTTGTAAATGATGAACAACATTGACGACATTAAAATTTGTATGGATAATAAAAGTAATTTACTGATGATAGTTCAGGTGCTTGCACCTGTGATCAGAAATGATAAAATGCTATTCATTATCGATGATATCCTATCATCCATGTTTCCTGCAAGCTCTATTTCAGGCGCGTTGATACGGAGTGATCATGAATGCTAAAGCCTGAAGTAACATAAATTGTCGATGGTGTTGTTTATTGCCGGCGTGCGGGACATGCCCGTTGTTACGCTCCGTTTGATTTCCAGAATTTTGTGCTTCCACAAACGGCACTTTCCAGCACTCTCGGCCATCAAGTTTAATTACGCAGCAGCGCGACACTGTACATAATGTTTTCACGAGGAAGTGTGGCCTGCACGAGTTTGGCTCGATATGAATTAATGGTGTAATAATTAAGTCTCACAGGGCAACTGAACGTCGATACGTTACGAAATCATTAATCCCTGAGAAAACATTCAATCGATATTTTTAACATTCTTGCCTGCAAATAAGAAATTACCGTTGCAAAATTTAAAATATACTTCGTTCTGAGATAAAATAAAATAAAATTGCTCACGTGTCGACACGTATTCCATGTAAAGCGCCGTGTATACACTCACATTTGCGTATCACCTGATGCGTTCAGTTCTAGCGTGCTAATTACACTGGTCGACAAATGAATTTTTCGGAAAATATTTACAATGCATATGTACGAAATGCAAAAATAAAAATTGTTCGAGATTGTTTTTTTTAGATTTTAACATAGTTTTTCCACTATTTACTTACAGAAACACGTTATCGGTTAAAGTTAGGTTAGAAATGTGTTACCGGTAGCTGGCAAACTGAAATTTGAATCCAGTATTGCCATAAAAAATCATTACAAAAATTCAAAAATTAAGTTACACATTTTGCAAAAATTGAAATATCACAAAAACGTGACCTCCTCGAAAATTTTTGTTGACGTTTCGGAAATCAGCAAATAAATCTATCGGAATTGGCTATTTACGTCTAAGAGACAAAAATTGTGTTGACCAGTGTTACATTTAACAACGTTTAAAAAAAATGTTATTCAAAAAACCCCCACAAATGCAGCATAACTGAGGGGTTAAATGCAATAGTGAACCAAGTCACTTTTAAGTAAAGCTGAGATAAAGATGTTTGAAGTTGTTGGTTAATAATTAATTCATATGCGTTTTTCGTTTATTTATCCGTGTGGGAATCTTACAATTTACTCACGACTGAAAGATTAGTAACAGTTTTAAATCCCAAAATAAATGCTAATCAAATTAATTTAAAAACTACGTGGTCCTCTGTCGGACTTAGTTCACTTTAGCAGGGAACATTTTATAAAATGTTTCATACTGTATTGAAGAAATGATTAGTTAGATTAAATAAAACACTTTAGGTTTGATACATAATCCCAAATTTACTAAATTAAACAATACGTATAGATTGCTTTATTTTATTATTATGTATCAAGAATGCATCAGAAGAGTGTTATGCTTTTCTCGGAATGGGCATGTTTTCATTTCATTATTTTTGTTAAATGTAACGTAATGAACAAATATTATAATCATATTTTTACACATTCAGGGTATTTGAAAGTTAGTCACTGATAATAATATTTTGTCCCATATACGGACCTGTCTTCTCGTTTTACATTAAGGTTAAGATCCAGAAATTAAGAGTGTGAAATAGTTGATGATTTTATTGATTAAAGCTGGAAATTGATCATTTAGGAAAGAATTACTTTTTTAAATTATTTTGTGCCACCTTATTATCGAAACATCTAGATTTGACTCAGTTAATAAGTAACAAAGTTGTATGCGGAAGTACCAAATACATTCAGTTTGCTTAATTTTTTCTCCTCTTTCCAAATATGGAAACAAAATTTTAAAATATTGATATACAGGGTGTTGTTTCGAGTAGAAATCTACTTATTATTTTTTTTAAGGCCGGACCTAGAATATTATTTTTATTTATTATGTTAATCGACATTACAGTGAACAAAGAACATACGTACCAAATATTACAAAAAAATTTAGAGTGGTTCGTAAGTTATGATTAATTGAAAAATGGGCAATATTAATTAATCACCCTGTATATAGGTTATAAAGAACAATAGACCCATAAAATATAGTTCATTTAGAATCACCTCGGTGTGCCGCAACTACCATTACTGTATGCGCATTTCCCAAAGAATCACCCTGTATAAATACTGAATTATAAAAAAAATATAGTAATTTACATCAAGTAGACATTCTATTATGTTATCTTAATTCTCCGTGTCATAAATTGGTTCATCATCTTCAAACTCATTTTGATTTTGAGCAGCTCGTGTCGAGGTTACTAGCGGCAAGTTTAAAAAAAAAGTTATGGTGGTCAATGTTACAGGACGTCTTATAGTGTACAGTTGTTGTTGTTCGATGTTCTTTAAGGACATCAGATTTCTGCCTGGACAAGCTGGTTTCTCAATGTTAATTACACGATTCACGCATTTAAGCGAATTAATGAATTCGCTTAAAGTTTCTTTGAACTTTAATTTGAATTCCTGGCCTGTTTCTAATCGAAACCAGCGTATCTTTAACCAGTTAATAGGCGCGTTCTCAGTGTCTTTCTTCCTATTAGATATGACTTCTTCTAATGCCTATGTACTTAAATTCCGCCACTTGCATTTCGATAACTTCAAAATGAGGTTTCTTCTGCTTTGCCTTGTTTATGATATCGAGCCAATCTTCTGGCACAAAAATGTTTTGTTTTTTTCTTGCTACATGATTCTACAACTCCAAAATCTGCATGATTGGGCAGATAAGAATGGTCAGATACCATAAACTTGAGATTGATGGTTTCCACTTTCATGATAGGATCTTGTATGAGTTTAAGAAGTGACAATAGTGATTCTGTCCTGTACAAAACTCTAATATAAAATAAATATAAAATTATGTTTTTAAATGTGGTAGCGTTTTATTTTAGATGCTTTACAATACAGGAAGCTACTTGCTGGGATCCTCTCCCAATCCTCTGTCTCGTTCCAAACATTCATAAATCCTGTATCTGCATTCGAAGAATGTATCCCAATATTGTACAGATACAAATTTCTTTTATAATGAACTACTGATGTAGTAAGCTTTGGAAATGGAAGTACCTTTTGTAAATCAAAAGTACAGACATAAAATTCAGGAGAAGCTATTTGCTTGTCAGCCTTTAAATTGTCTCTTGCCTGTTCAGCACGAGCTAGATGAAGCGATTTTTGGACGTCAAGCTCCTTTTTTGTTTGTCACTTTCAGTATACAATTTCAAAAGTAAATCATCGCATATAATTAGTAGGAACTTTAAAGTGTAGATTACATTTTGTGGAAAACACCTTGTAGTAATATTTCTCTTTGACGGCCTTGTTTTTTCTTCAGAGCATTTCTGAACATACAGGTTATACATTTTTCTGATCTTCAGATCAGGATTAAGATATCTTCTTTGTTCATTATCTTTTCTACAATAGTGACTCTTATATGATGGAAAAGATTTTATATGCATAATGATATCAGTCATCTATTTTATTGGGCCGAACAATGTGTTTTCCACGTTGATCTGCTCCTCTTTTTTTTCTTTAAGCATCAATAAAGCCTCCCCCAACTTATTTGTACAATTCCCAGGAAGAACGTTTTACACACTTTAATGTTTGCCTCTTTCACTCTTATGTTGTATTCATATGTCAACAAGTTTTGTATCCCTGAATCATGTTCTCTTGGACGCTCCCTTTGAACATTCATTACTTTTACCAAACGAAGCAGAAATATATTTTGCTTTGTAAAATCTGCCAATTTCCATTAAAAAATATTTCGAAATCCTCTGGATTAACATTTTCCACGCATTCTCTGCGGCACTTACAGTCAAAATTGGCACAAATTCCTTTTTTTTTTTATTTTTACCCCATTTTTTTTATCTCGAGGTCATTTTCGACAAGGTTCCGTGTGTTTGAAGTTTCTACCCCATTTTTTTTATCTCGAGGTCTTTTTCGAACGCGTTCCGTGTGTTTGAAATTTTGATGAATTTCTAAAAGAAATTTTGTATTCTTCATAGGAAAAATCAAACATCGGTATTTCATTATCGATGCAAACATTTCTTACCATTCAAGATGATTTTCCACAGCTTGGTCTGTATGGTTCTTATTAACTAAAGGTATCAGGTGTACATCATCAGAATCTGATTCTGAAAATTAAATTTTAATAATAAAGTACAATATTATTGCTTATTTCATTTCACAATTACATTGATATGCAACATAACCTTAGAATAATTGTTCTGATAAATTCGAAAGAAAATGGCAAGAAAATAAGTAAGCAATTAATAAATTTATATCAACTTACCATGATTTCCACTTAAATTCATCTTAACGCTCGATAATAGTTTAATCCAGATTAATCACAAATAAAAACTGACGGAAACACTAACTTGCAACAAACTGCGGACTTGCCTGGAATTGGTTCACTTTTGCACTATGCATTTTTCGAAATAATTCACTAGACCAACACATTACCCCCATCTATCGGGTTTTATAATAAGTATGGACTTAGTTCAGTATACCACTGAAAATTATATACTGTGCAGAATATTGAGCAGGGTTTAACTCCGTACTTTCATAAAGTGGACTTATTTCGTTTATAAATTGAACCCCTTAACTATTGAAGAAATCCAAAACAGTCTTGAGGACTTCCGTACGAGGCTTGAAACTGTGCGAAGAACATGTACGGTTGTTAAATATAATTTTAAATTCTTTTGGCAAATAGCAAATGAATAAGTGTCAAGATAAGATTTATTTTTAAATTTGGCAACACAATGTATAAATAAATTAAAATTATAATAACTGAAATGGTGGTTTCAGACCTAGCAGCAAATTTAATTCATATAACATTTTTACTTTAAACTAAAAATAATATGTTTTTCCGACTTAAACTCGTAAACTCAATCTGGGGGCACACAGTATATTGTCATACATATCTTCAAAAATACATTTGATTTTACCCTAACTAAACAAAACTCCAGTCGTGCTCGTTTGTTTTGGTCGGTCAATAATGATTTCACAATTGAGGATATTCGCTTGAAATGTGGTCCTTCTCTAAATATCCGAAAAACATTTGATTTTGGAATGTCAATTGCAAAAGATAATCTGCGAATTGTGTTATGTCGATGACCCGGAGTATCTCTGATTTTAATATATAAATAAAACACAATTGATCTGAGTTTCACAAAAAATTTAATGTTGTACTGCCTTGTTGTACTTGTATATTTTGTGAAACTCGCACCAATTGTGTTTTATTTATATATTAGCACGGAGTTTCATCATGTATCACCGATATCTCAGATTTAGTACAAGTTTTCCGAAAAATTCGTGAATTTTTGGCCATGTTTTCTTTCTTTAGAAGAGACAAAATGACAAAAATGCCCTTGATCGTACTGTTCCTTGACCCCTTATTCCAATTTTGGGAAATAATTAAACGGGAAACATAAAACTTATTTGCTACTTGTCCAATAGCACCCCGCTTCAAATTGATGCCAGTTTTAGATTTGCAGGAAGAACTGTAAATTCCAGTTCGCTGTTTATAGGTCAACTGTTTTGCATTTAGTTCTCTTCTTTTAACGTTTCTGAGCTTTATTTTCCATAATTTTGCGACAACAGGTGTAATTTTGATTTTTTTACGTATTCACGTTTTCTAACTGGCAGCCTGTAAGGATTTAATTATTTTTATGCATAGCCACCTAAGACACTATTATGGAACACCGTATCTAGATTATGTTAAACTGATAAAAAGTCATCATTTTCTCAAACACTCGATATAAATTTTAGAGAAATGTATACCAATTATACCATAATTTGATAATTTAGGGATTAATAATAATTTTCCCATGAAATGTAAACATTCAGCTTACGAACTTAGGATACACAAAAGTATTGTACAGGGTGATTCTTTAATATTGCAAAGAACTTTAAGAAACGATTCCTTGTCAAGAAATATAAGGGGTATTTTATATGAAGTAGGTTGGCATACGTAAAATTTGACGCATCACTTAATAAAACTGTTTCGCCTTAAAAAGTATAACTACTCAAGTAGTGAAATGTGCGACATGCACTTTGTTTATGGCCTTGCAAACGGCAACGCATTGGCAGCTAGGCCACTTTACGATGAAACGTTATCCAAATCGCGTTATCACATCATATGCGGTTTTCTCGTATACATCAGCGTTTAAGTGAAACTGGGAGTCTCAAACAACAAACCTCTGACAATGGGCACCCTAAAGCTATCAATCCTCTTATGAAAGAACATATACTCAACGAAATCGAAGATCAGAAACTGGGAGTCTCAAACAACAAGCCTCTGACAATGGGCACCCTAAAGCTATCAATCCTCTTATGAAAGAACATATACTCAACGAAATCGAAGATCAGCCTACAAGTACTAGGAATATTGCTCGTACCTTAAATACTCGTATTAGTCAATCAACGGTTTGGAGAATTCTTAAAAAAAAATCTTTTGTACCCCTATCATCTTCAGCGTTGCCCACTGTTGCCAGATGATTTTCCACGAAGAATGACTTTCACCACATGGATGCATTAGAGCAGGGGTCTCCAAACAACGGCCCGCGGGCCAACACCGGCCCGCGAGCACCACTAATCCGGCCCGCGGTAGCGGGCCGGACATGTCCGGTATCCGGCCGGCCATAGTTTATTTTGATTACTTGATTTACTTACATTGTAAAATTTAAAATTTAGCTAGGTCTTGGCCCTTGGGACTTAGTAGAGAAGCTAGTGTGGCCCTTACGCTAAAAAGTTTGGAGACCCATGCATTAGAGTATAGGACGAAATCGTCAATTTTTGTCACACATACTCTTTACCGATGAGGCTAACTTCTGTAGGAATGCCATAACGAATTTTCATAATTTTCGTGTATGGACTGATGAAAACCCACATGTGGTATCAGAACGCCATCATCAACACCAGTTTTCTCTTAATGTTTGGATTCGAATTGTGGGAGATCATCTGATTGGTCCATTCTTTCTATCTGGCAGGCTGAATGGTAAAAATTATCGCAGGTTTCTTGAAGATTATTTTCCAATACTGCTTGAAGGAGTTCCTATACAGTTAAGATAACAAATGTTGTTTATGCACGATGCTGCGCCGACACACTTCAGTGTAGTCGCTCGGCACTATTTGGATGTTGCATATCCTAATCGTTGGATAGGTCGAGAAGGACCCCAACCTTGGCCTCTACGGTCACCAGACTTAAATCCACTGGATTTCTTTCTCTGGGTACATGATCTTAAACATGGTTTATACGACTCCAATTGAAAATGTGGAGGAACTACAGAATCGCATTATAGCCTGTTGTGAGACAATTCAGATAATCATATGAAAGCTAGATAAATATTTTACTTCTAAAAAAATCAAGGAGTATTGGAAATAATAATTACAGCCTTTATGGGCTACTAAAGTCAAAATTTGTCTCTGAGTTGAAATATCCAGATACAGGTAAAAGCTATCGTCATCTTAAAAAAATCATAAGTCGAAAATCTTTAAACGAATTATAATAATCCAATAATCATATAAAAGTCAGACAAATAATTTACTTGTAAAAAAATCAAGGAGTATTGGGAATAATAATTACAGCCTTCATGGGCTGCCAAAGTCAAAATTTGTCTCCTAGTTGAAATATCTAGATACAGGTAATGCTCTCGTCATCTTTAAAAAATCATAAGTCAAAAATCTGCAAACGAATTACAAAAAAACAGTAATCATATGAAAGCCACATAAATCTTTTACTGGTAAAAAAAATTAAGGAGTATTAGAAGTATTTAATTACAGCCTTTATGGGCTGATAAAGACAAAATTTGTCTGTGAGTTGACATATCCAGATACAGTCAAATGCCATCGTGATCTTAAAAAAATCATAAGTCGAAAATCTTTACACAAATTATCATAAACCAATAATCATATGAAAGCCAGATAAATATTTTACTTGTGACAAAATCAAGGAGTTTTAGAAATCATAACTACAGCCTTAATGGGCTGCCAAACTCAAAATTAGTTATATTAGATATTTTTCAAAAGTAGCTGAAATCTATATATTTTATTTGTGTATAGAATGGATTTGCTCCAATAATCACTATTTTTTTGGGTATTTTACCAAACCCATATATAAAATAATCCCTAAGAATTTTCGTATTTCCTCTTTTTGTAGGTATCCATCTTTTCATCCTTGCAAATTTTGAAGAATGTTTTTCCTTAATATCTTGTAGGGATTTCAAATTGGTTTCTTTGACAAGTAAATTTATAACTTGATCATCAACGACTTTATTGTACACTTGAAAATCCGTTAGCTCACCTCGATTGGCAGCGTAGTCATCCACCTAGTTATTATTATTATCAAGGATACAACGACATACCTCTCCTTTATACAATCACTAGGACATACCTCTCCTTAATTCAATTACTAGGACATACCTTTCCGTAATGCAAACACTGTAGATATAAAGGATACAAGGACCTTGTATCCTCTCCTTTATGTGATAACTGCAGTTATAAAGGATACAACGACATACCTCTCCTTTATACAATAACTAGGACATACCTCTCCTTAATTAAATTACTAGGACATACCTTTCCTTAATACAATTACTGTAGATATAGAGGACACAAAGACACACCTCTCCTTTATGTGATTACTGTAGTTATAAAGGACACAAGGACATACCTCTCCTTTATGCAATAACTCGGACATACCTCTCCTTAATTCAATTACTAGGACATACCTTTCCTTAATGCAATTACTGTAGATATACAGGACACAAGGACATACTTCTCCTTTATGGGATTACTGTAGTTATAAAGGACACAAGGACATACCTCTCCTTTATACAATCACTAGGACATACCTCTCCTTAATTCATTACTATTACATAACTTTCCTTGATGCAATTACTTTAGATATAAAGGACACAAGGACATATCTTTCCTTTATGTGATTACTGTAGTTATAAAGTTCATACCCCGAACATTTTTTACCGTGTTCGCCGATCAATGCTTCGCATAATAGAAGCTGGTATTGAAGTTGGAGGGGCTCACTTTCAACAGCTTTTATAAAATCTACTTAATGAAATAATTAAATAAACCAATTGTGTCCTCTGGGTATTTTGATAAATTGTATTTGACCTATGATAATATACCTCTTCGAAGGAGTAAAGAATCACCCTGTATAAATACTTTGATTTTCGCGTTGATGATTGATGGGCGGCGAATACGATTTTTGTAGTTTATTGTAGTGTCGTTCCCCTGGTCAGTCAACTCACTTGTGGAGTCTCTTCATTATTCCGGAGTAATTTGCGGGTAAAATTACGTAACGTAATTTTACCCATTCCACTCCCACCATCAGGAGCTAGCGGCTCCTCTTGTTACTCCAAAGGGATACTCCGTTCTGCTTCACGCCCTTATGTGCCGCGGACGCTTCAGGAACGTTACAAACTTCGTATTAAATACTGTAATACGAAAACAAAGTATGTTTAATAAATCAATGACGACGGTTTGTAACGTTATAGTTTTTACGCACGGCGCGGGTCGCGAGGTTGTCTATGGAGGTGCACCAGGCGCGCTAATTATTTCAATCACAAGCCATAAACCATAAATTTAAATGTATTCCCTTGATCCCTTAGAAATGAAGTGCTTTGGAATAAGCAACCGCATTACTCAGGAACAAGCTCACTATCATAACTCAATAAACTAGGATGCTCCAAGAGATGCATTTGCATTTTTGTTGACCAATCCTGCAGGTCAGAGGAGGGACTTCTATTTTATGTGAAATGTGACATCTTATCTGGCATGGAGTATATCATATGCGCGACAAATTCCGAGTACCCGTATTCTCGTATAAAGCTCTAATGGAAACCACGAAACTGATTACAATATAGTTGCAATGTTTATGACGCCAATAAAGATGCACCACTATGATAGAGCCCATAAAACGGCGACAAACCTACACTGCATACATTCTATCTAACCGACAATTTCTGCTTGATTTAGCCGCAGATATGGTGGAGGCGCCATGTCAAATTCAACGCAGAACAGCTCGGCTCTCGAGGAAGCGACGCCAACGCAAGTGAACGGGGATGTGAACGGCTGGACCAATCTCACTATTTTCCCCGCAATTTAACGATTGCGAGACGCGTGTGGTCACATTACCGGCTCTTAATTGAAAGGTTTGCCGCACTCTCGGGCCAAACCTACATTTATGAATTACACACGGACAGACAGACGGGTTTCCACGGGACCATCGCCCAGGAAATCGGTCTTGGAAAGTTGTGCGTCCTTGCGCCTCCCACGGACGAACTCGGCTAACACCGTTTAGGCGTTCATACCTAATTAACAAGAGCGCGTTTTTCCACGTGCCATTGTGCTCTTGCGACACGCGAAACGTTGCACAAGAACCGTTTTTAGTGCCGAGTAATTAATTTGTGACGCCATGTATGCAGCAATCTGATGCTTTCATAGACTGGAAAATTGAATAAGCATGCACAGATTTTAATTCTATTTTTAGCAAAATAATCATTGATAGACGAAACATGCAAAAGGGCTAAAATTCAAGGGCAAACGGGTTCTGCAATGCCCATTAAAAATATGGAGATAAGACTTTCCACGAAATAAATGCATTCAATTAATTTCGAGCGCCGATTACTATGGGTGTTTGTCCTATAATGGTATAGAAAACATATAGAAGCGAAAAATTTGAAGAAAAAATCAGTAGATGTATGGACATGTACCTACTCTTACACAGACACGATCTATTTCTGTATTATTTGACGGCGTCTGCTGCTATGGTTAGTATTTTAATTTTTTATTAATAACTTTTGTTGGTTGGGGGTCTAATGGATCTTGGCAGAAATATGAGGTGGTCGAGGAGAAAACAACCTACATTCTCTGCACCTCGCTTTATCTTGCTCGGATCGTGAGCAATCGTCTGATTGACAAGAACGAATTAGTCGCGCGGTCCGCGTCGACTTTTCATAATTCATCAATTAAAAACAATCGCCGTGTGTGTCCCGGTTAAGCTGCGAGCCGGGCCTTTGGTTTTCACCGCTTAGCCCACTTTTCTTGGTTAATATTTAATTGTCGCTCATTAATATGGCATTTATTGCAAATTTGCAGATAAGAAAATGCGGCATTCCTCGAAGCCCCGTCAGAGTCGCGTTTGCTTTTTTAACAGCCGAGTGCCTCTCCTCTTTCAAGCTCTTGACACGTTCAAGAGCGAGCTTCCGGTGCGTGAGTCATAGGGCTTCTTGTAGGAAATGATGCAAGTGAATTCCAAGCTTTTCTGGGTTAATGGTGCGTGGTAATTAATTATGTGTATACGCTTATAACAGTAGGTAAATTAGCAGTAATTAATTAAATTACCCCAAGTAATCGATGCAGTTTATAAATCCTTCATATTATTACGAATAAGGGGACATTTGTCGCTATTCAGCGGAGTAAAGCAGAATCAAAGAACAAAAAAAGGAGTGAGCTGTATTATAAGAAAAGATAACACTCAACATATAAAGAATTGGACAGAAATATCTGACAGAATACTAAGAATCGACATGAACATAACGAAAGAGCTTCAATAAGTGTAGCGTACGAACCAAGCGAAGATGAAAACACAAAAAAGAAAGATAAGCTTTGGCAACAATTTATGGCAGCAGTAGAATATCGTAAAGTAATATTGATATTAATCTGAGATTGAAGTGGAAGGGTAGTCATACGAGAAGAAGAGACTGGCGAATCAATAGGAATACATGGAGAGGATACAAGAAACAGCAATGGCAAATGACATCGATTTCTGCATTACCAACGATTTAATAATAACGAATACTATTTGCTCACAGAGAGATTCACAAATATACGAGGTAAATGAAGGGCAGAAACGAGAAATACATAATACGTTAGATTACAGTATCATAAACGCAAGCGCAAACGCAAGAAAGAAGAGGAAGGCTCAGGGGAGGGAGAAAAGAGGGGCAGAAATATTTTCAGACCATTATCTTCTAACTTCGAAAATAGGAATTACGGACAAAAGTAAAAACCAATGGAATGTTAAATATATAGTATATATATAATCAAGACCCTTTTCTACCCGTTAGGGTGTAGGGTATATGGCCTCAATGGCCCTTAATAAACTTCTGCCATATTTTTCTGTTCTTTGAAATTTCTTTGGCTTCTGTCCATGTTTTTCCTTTCTTCTTTAGTATTTTTCCTATCGCGTTGTCCCATGTGTCCTTCGGTCTTCCTCTCTTTCTTTTTCCTTGTGGTTTCGCCTCCCAGATCTTTTTCACGGGTGTTGTGTCGTTCATTCTCTGCATGTGGCCCCACCATCCAAGTTGCCTCTTCTCTACAAATTCTTCAACGGGTTCTATCCCGAGCTCTTTGCGTATCTGGTCGCTCCTAACCCTGTCTCTTAATGTTACACCTTTCACTCTTCTAAGTATTTTCATTTCTGCTGCTCTGATCTTGTTTCTGTCTTTCCTTGATAATACCCATGTCTCACAGCCATAAGTGAGTATAGGTCTGTATATTATCCTATATACTTTCATTTTAGTTTCTTTTGATATTTCTTTGTTTCTTCCCAGTACCTTGTCCATTGCATAATATGCCTTGTTTGCCATTTCAACTCTTTTGTTGAGCTCTGCTTCTTGTCTGCCTGTTTCATCTATCATGGTACCTAGGTATTGGTAGCTGCTAACCTGTTCAATTATTTCTCCGTCTATCTTTATTTGTACATCTTTCTTTTCTTCCGATATCACCATTATTTTTGTTTTGCTCTTGTTCATTTTCATTCCGTTTTCTTTGAGCACATCATTCCATGTTTTCAGGTTATTTTCGAGGTCTTTTTTATTCCTGGCTATGATCCCCACGTCGTCCGCAAAGGCACAGTCCGAGATACCAATCCTCTCTAGTTTTCTATAGCCTATATACAGGGGCCTGGTTCTTTGTTTCGTTGCTTTGATCAGATCGTCCATGAAAATGATGAATAATAGCGGGCTTAAGCTTCCTCCTTGTCTTACTCCTTCAGTGGTATAGAATATTTCGGATTTCATGTTTTTACTTATTACGCAGTTTCTGGTTTTATTGTACATGCTTTTAATTACCTTAATTAGTTTTTGGTCGATGTTCCTTTTATTCAAAGCTTCCCATATCCTCGCTCTTGGCACCTTATCAAAAGCTTTTTCCATATCTAGGAATGCCAGGTATGTTGTTTGTGATCTGACCAGGGTTTTGTTTATTATTTCTTTAATTGTAAATACATGATCTTGCGTACATCTGCCTTTCCTGAATCCGCTCTGTTCTTCTGACAATGACTGCTCTACTTGTTGTCGCAACCTTTTCTCCAGAATTTGTTCCATTAGTTTCATAGTTGTTCCTAACAATGTGATGCCTCTATAATTGTTGCAGTCCATCTTGTCTCCTTTTTTGAGTATTGGGACTATTAGTCCTATTTCCCACTGTTTTGGGATTTTTTCCTCAGTCCACACCTTGTTGCATATATTTAGCAATGTTTCTCTTCCTCTTTCTCCCAGACACTTAATCATCTCCGCCGTGATTTGGTCCTCTCCTGCTGCCTTGCCATTCTTTAGTCTGTTTATCGCATCTAGTAATTCCTCCATAGTTATATTCGGTTCTGTCTTCGGCTCTTTTTGGTCTCTTTTGCTTGTTGTATCTTTTTCCTTCTCTTGCTGTCTTGTTTCTTTCTCTACTAGTAGGTTTTGAAAATACTTTCTCCAGCGTTCCATTATTTGTTTCTCGTCCGTTAGGACTCTGCCCTTCTCGTCTTTAATTGCCAAATTGTCTGCTTTTTTACTACTTCTGCAATTTTTGAGCACCCTGTAGAATAATTTCTGGTTTCCTTTGCTGTCTTTTTCTATTTTTTCACCAAATTCTTGCCAGGTTTTCTGCTTTGATTCCATAATCATATTTTTTACTTTGACTCGTTGTTCTTTATATATTTCGTAGCTGCTAGTTGTTTTCATATGTAAGTACGTCTGCCAGTTCTTCTTTTTGATTTTTACTTGCTCTTTAATCTTATCTGTCCACCACGCTGTTTGTTTTTTGTTCTGATTTTGTCTGTTGGTTCCACATATATCCCGTGCTGTGTCGATGATGATAGTACTGAATACTTTCCAAAGCTTCTCAATATCCATGTATTCTAGTTTATCTACTGTGTTTTCAAATTTTTCATTTGTTTTCTCTTCGTATTTCTTTGCCGTTTTTCTGTCCTTTAGTTTATATGCTCTTATTATTTCCGTGTGTTTTCTCTTTTCATATTCTGGGGTTGTTTTAGTTTCTTCGTTCTTTGTTTTGGTTTTTGCCACAAGTAGGTGGTGATCACTGTATATCTCAAATCCTCTTCTGACTACAACGTCTCGTATCGAGTCTCTGTTTTTCCTTTCGAGTATTATATAATCTATTATGGATTTTTCGCCTCTACTCTGCTGCACTCTTGTATATTTGTGTATGTCTTTATGTTCATAGAATGTGTTCGCAATGATTAGGTCGTGCAATGTACAGAAGTCCAGCAATCTCTCTCCATTATTATTTCTTTTATTTTCTCCGTGTTTTCCAATGGTTGTTGTGTGAACATGGTCTCTCTGGCCAACCCTTGCGTTTAGGTCACCTGCCATATATATGGGTCCTCTTGCTGTTTCTGTTACTAGGTCTAGTTTTTCCCAGAATCTGTCCTTGTTTTCAATTGTATCATTCTCATCTGGTCCATACACTGCGATTATTGTTTTCATTTCTCTATCGTTTTTCAGTTCTAACATTAGGATCCTCTCTGATATAGCTTCCCAATTATTCAGTGTGTTTTTTGTGTCTCTATGTAAAATACATCCAATTCCCGCTTTTGCTCTCTCCTTCTCCTCTACTCCGCTGTATACTAGAAGATGACCCTTATATATTTCTTCAGTCCCTTTTCCCTTTTTCTTCGTTTCTGTTACTACTAAAATCTCTAAGTTTGCTCTCTCGAATTCGTCTACCAGTTCTACTTCTTTCCCGTTTAGGCTTCTAACATTCCATGTTCCCAGTCTTTTATGAACTTGTTTTATTTTTCTCTCCTGTTTCTCATTTACCGTATTCCTTTCTTGTCTTATTTCTTCATCTGTTTCCTTATTGTATGTTTCTTTTGTTTTTGTATCACACTCCTTTTTCGTTACCTTTGTCGCCTCCTGGGTTGCATCTCTTTCATCATTATCCTTTTTCGTTGCCATTGTCGTCATCTTTATATCTTGTGGTTGTTCTTTAGTCGCTAATCCTTTTTTGTCACCCCTTGTTCTTTTTGGTCCCAGACGTAGGGTTGTCCATTTATGTATATTTTCTTGTACCCTGTCTTAACTGTATTTCCTTTTTCCCTCTCACTTCTAGCAATCTTACGAATTTCAGCCTGTATTTTTCTTTCTGTTAGTGTTAGGTCGTTCTCCAGGTATATTTTGGTTCCCTTCAGTCTGTACGTGTTCTTCATTACTTCTTGTTTCTGCTCCCATGTCTCCATTTCAATCACTATCATCTTCTCTTTACCATTCTTGCCTATGTCCTTCTTTTCTTTGTATTTGATATCGATTTGCAGTTTTTCTTTTAGGTTTTCCATAAGCGGTTTAGTTTCATTATTTTCAAGATTTTTGATAATTATATTGTTCTTCCTCTTTTCTTTGTCTTGCTGCTCAATTCTCTCTTCCAGTTTATCAATTCTCTCATTTAGCTCCTTCTTTTCTTGTTCCCATTGTCTCTTACTTTCTTCCATTTCCGCCTTCATTCCTTGGATCTCTGAGTTTGTGTTTTTAACTTCTTTAAGAATTTCTTTGATCATTTCCTCCATTTTTAAGGTTTCTTCTTTGGTTTTACGATCTTCGTTTATTTTCAGTACTGGGCTTCTTATTACTTTTTTGCTCTTCGTGAATGCCTCAGCTTCTTTATCCGGGCTACTGTCCGGCTCCCTATCTCGCTTATTGCTTCTCATTTATTGTTTCCGTTCGCGACAGCTATTGCGCCCGTCCAGCTTATTTGCTAGTTTGGTTGCCTATGGCTAGCTACGTCGCGTTGTTTATTTTCTTGAGTATATAACCTCACTTGATTGTCTTTAATATTTTACTGGTCTTTGCCACTGTTTTCTGCTTAAATTTTAGCCCTTAGGTTCACTTGATTGACTGACTACACTCGGCGAGTGTAGTAAATATATAGTAAAAGAGAAAATTTAACTTACAAACTTCAAACGTACAATTAGCCACATAATTAAGAAAAATAACAAACGGTAAAATGAAGTGGTTACATGTAAATGGGTATGCACTTTCTACTAAAGGGCTATGGAATTAACCAAAATAAATATTATATCAACCTGCTAAAGAAATCCATAATACGTTAGATTATAATATCATAAACAGCAAACGCAAGAAAGTAGAAGAAGGCACGAGAGGAGGGAGAAATGAGGGGCAGAAATATTTTCAGACCATTTTCTTCTTACTTCGAAAATAGGAATAAAGGAAAAAAGGGGATAAGAGTAAAAACCAAAGGAATGTTAAAAATAAAGTTATAAATAAAAAAACTTAGACTTACAAACTTCTAAAGTAGATTTAGCTACATAATTTAGAAAAATAACAGAAGATAAAATGAAGTGGTTACATGTAAATGGCTATGCACTTTCTACTGAAGAAGTATGGAATAAAACAAACGAAATATTTTATCATACTGCTAAAGAAACATGAGGAATTATAAGAATAAACAAGAGTAAACAAGATGATAGAACCAAGAGATCAAAGGTGAAGTCAAAAATAAAAACAAAGGCAAATGGAAAATGTACCTACAAGACAAAACAAACGACAAAAGAAAATACACCCTGTATAGAATAACCAAAAGTTATTCTATACAGGGTGTCCTAAATAGAGTAGGATTGCATGGGCATCTTTCTTATCTTGAAAGCTAGAGATCTGGTTAAATGGGCAATGTCATGCAGTTTTTAATACTAGTTCAGATTATGTTGAAATTTTTTCAAAACTCCCACCAGTTTAGAAATTATTCTAAAAAAACTAAAAATTGCGATTTTCTACAAACTACCTACGATATTTCCATAATTATTAAAGATGCGGAAATAAGTTTAAAATAAAAGTTACTTGATTCGATCGCACAAACTTAAGAATCAAGTCAAAACAAAAGTCAAGATGGCGGTTTCCGAGATATAAATAGCAACTTTCTTATTTGAAATGGCCGCCATGTTTGATTTTTACACGGCTAAGTCGACTTTTTTTTGTCTCGTTTCAAGGATGTATAACAACCTATGTCAAAATAAAAAATATACTAAGTATCAATTGTCCCCATTTTTATTTTTATTCTATAAATTATTTTTAAAACAAATGTGAAACAAATAAAACAACTTAATACACCTAAGTAGCAAAATTACAATAAATTATAATAAAATGCTCAAAATTCTGACTGTTATTGGCTAAATGGCCAAAAATAAGCCAAACACAATTGACAGCGTTTTAGAATATTGCCAATTACTTATCGCAATGTGTTGCGAATAACGCATTTTATGCCTCTGTCTTGCCGCCAAAAGACACCTAAGTAGTAAAATAACAATAAGTTATAAAAAATGCTCAAAACGCTGACTGTTATTGGCTAAATGGCCAAAAATAAACTAAACACAATTGACAGCGTTTTGGAATATTGCCAGTTACTTATCGCAATGTGTTGCGAATAACGCATTTTATTGCCTCTGTCATTGCTTCACGAAGTTCATCTATATTATTATAATTGAAGTTACTTCCATAAATTTTGTTTTTTTAAAGTACCCTACAAAATAAAAGCCAAGAGGCGTCAAGTATGCAGATCTGGCTTACCACTGAACAGTTGTATTAGTCGCTATTACTTTGTTATTAAAAGGGCCGTTTAAATAAGTAATAACATATCTAGCATTGAGTGGAGGTGGGCCATTTTACTGGTACTATATTTGTTTTAAAGAATTTCCAAATGGCGTTGTGCACTTAGAAATATTATAGCACCATGTAAATCATTTCCCAATACGCCACAAAATACATAAAAGCCGAACCGCACTTGCATTTGCCATGGAATTACTATGTGTGGATTGTCCGAAGCCCAATAGTGTTCGTTATGATGATTAAATAATTGACAATTAGAAAAGTAGGATGCATCTATCTATCCATAAAATTGTATTTATAAAATCATCATTTTACGTAATTTTGTTGATTAACCTTCTGTAAAATGTTAATCTACGGATGTTTATCATTTGCTTGCAAATATGAAAAATATGGAATGTATAAGGGTAAAAGTTGTGTTTTTTTTAATTGTTGATCCTCTAGATTTAGATACGTTAACTTGATTTTCTATTTGCCGAGTTGAAATGTTCGGATTACTGAACATTTAACATTGTCAATGGTTTTTGACCAATAACTGTCAGAGTTTTGAGCATTTTTTATAGTTTATTGTCATTTTACTACTTAGTTGTATTACGTTTTTTTAATTTTTTTACATTTGTTTTAAAAATAACTATAAAAAATAAAAATAAAAATTGGAATAATTAATATTTCACATATTTTTCATTTTGACATAGGTTGTTATACCTCGTTGAAAAGAGGAAAAGAAAATCAATTTAGAAGTGTAAAAATCAAATATGGCGGCCATTTAAAATAAGAAAGTTGATATTAATATCTCGGAAACCGCCATCTTGGCTTTTGTTTTGACTTGATTCTCAAGTTTGTGCGATCGAACCAAGTAACTTTCATTTTAAACTTTTTTTCGCTTCTTTTTTAAAAATTATGATATATCGAGTTTTTACAAAATCGCGATTTTTAGAATAACTTCTAAACTGCTCCGACATTTGAAAAATTTTCATCATAATCTGAACTAGCATATAAAACTGCACAATATTGCCTATTTAACCATATCTCTAGCTTTCCCACTCCCACTCACAATCCCACTCTATTTAGAACACCCTGTATACCCAATACTTAAAAATGCGAGGAAAGGAAGCAAAGTAAAGTATGGTAAAGCATATGAGGAATAAAAACGGCAAACTAATACATGAGGAAGGAGACGTTATAAAGTGATAAATAGAGTATTTTAAAGGAATTCTAAATATACAAAAAAACTAAATTAAACAAAAACATGAAGTTGAAAAAACAATCCAATGTCAATGCCAAAACAGACGAGAAATAACACTGCAAAGCAACGGGGTATGCAAAGTCCCGCTTTGCCGTTATGTTAAGAGCATAACGGGAGAAATGGTCAAAAATGGTGGTGATGAAGGGCGAGAAGTACTACAAGAGCTATTCAATAACTAAATGAGAAGTGGAAAAATACAGGATGAGTGGGAACTGGGAATAATTATACCACTATATAAAAAAGGCGATAACAGATAAAAGCTTTGAATTACTGAGGAATTACAATACTCAGTACAGTAGCCAAAATGTATGAAAAAATCCTAGAAAAAATATTACAAATAACCATAGAACCACAACTAGAACAATCCCAAAGTGCATTTAGGAGAGGAAGAGAACCTACAGGATCGGATCATATTTTCAAGATCAAGCAGTTATTAGGGAAAATTATAAACAAGAAGATTTACATTGCTTTTCTAGACCTCGAAAAGGATTTGATCTTCTACCTAGATTACTTAAAGGAACAGCTTCACAGCTGTAGGTGGAAATCCGCTTCTCTGCGAAGCAATTAAAAGCTTATATCGAGTAACAAGGAGTTATGTGAGAATGGAAATTTTGAATCCGAGGAGTTTACAATACAAGAAGAACTCGGTGTTCTAATTCGCACCCTGTTCGACATTATAATGATGATGATGATGTAATACAAGAAATAAAGAAATTACTAATAAAGTACAAAGTAGGCTGCAGAAACACGGTACTTGTAAGTACAATGGCAAATAGAAAGATTTAAATATTTAGGAATTAAAATACCCAATCAGGAAAGATTGAAGCGGAAATAAATGAAATAATAGAAAATGCACTAAAAGTATCCCAAAGCCGAAACAACTCTTTCTTATACATAAAACAAGAAGTTTCGAGAAATACAAAATTAACAGTATATATGAAACCATAGTAAAGGCCCATTCATAGATTTCTTACGCACCGCAACGACACGCTGTGACAATACTATCGCTAAGAGCATTTTCAACAGCGTCAATGTGCTGTTGAAAATGCCTATAGCGATAGCATTGTAATAGCGTAGCGTTGCATGGCGTGAGAACTCTATGAATGTGTCTTAGGGTGGGAAACCTAGCAAACTTCAAGTAGTTGAGATGAAGTATCTCAGAGCCGTGATGGGTATTACAAAAAAAAAGACAGAGTTCGACATGCGGAAGTGATGAAGCTACTGCAAGTGAAACCACCATTGTCAACGTTGAAATGGTATGAAATGAGATGGTTTGGACATTTGTCCAGAAAGAAAGAAAACCTATAAGCAAGCTTCAAGCAGTTGAGATGAAGTATCTCAGAGCCGTGGTGGGCATTACAAAAAGAGACCGAGTCCGAAATACGGAAGTGACGAAGCTACTGCAAGTGAAACCACTATTATCAACGATGAAAAGGTATGAACACATATGGCTTGGAAATTTGTCCAGAATTAAAAAAAAATCAATAAGCAAAAGTAATATGGAAACCAAGAACACTGCAGAAAAGACAAAGGGTAGACCGCATACACCATGGGACAATATAATAGCAGAGAACCTGAAGAAACAGAAAACGGAATTACCTATCTAATCGCACTACCTCTGAATCGGTTAATTTTTGGACATCTGTTTAAAACGTGTAGGCTTATTTTGGCCTGTACTATATGTCGTACAAATATCATACATATGTTTTTTAACACCCTGTATATTTCATTGTAACTATAGAATAATTTGTAGTAACAAATTCTGCTTTCTCTATAAAGTTTATAATGTTTTTAAAACTTTAAGTAAGAATAGAAAATAGTATATTATACACCAAGGTTGTGAAGTGCATTCTTGTGGCCGCGGTCTGCTGATGCGCGAGGAGCGTGGCGCCGAGCGATTCATGACTCAAGACTATAATAGTATTCAAAACCATAGTGTATTTATTTTATTTATTTTATTCAGAATTTCAAAGTTTATTTTTATTTACAAATTACAGGAGTTGCAGCACTCCATTTACGTTGGTAAAGTAGATACATTTTTCAAATAACCAACATTCATACATTAATATTTGGAAACAACTGATAGAAATGAACTGACATGTATAACCACTAAACGTATTGTTAAACGAACTTGCAATGTTAAATGAACAATCGTTGAAATGATAAACTTTCCACCAGCAACCACAGCGGATTCTTCGTCGTTTACAACAGTAAACGTCAAGCCGACATTTATATCTTTCATCACAATACCGCAAATATTTTGTTATCGTAAAACTAACTAGTAAGGCTAGTCTAGATTCTCATAGGTAAAGTTATCCTTCATCTCCTGGATAAATAATTATCTATTTTTGTACTACTAGAACAATTCCAATCTAAAATTAAATATTAAAATACAACAAACATCTGCCAACCTTTGTTCTCGCCCGCTAAGGCCACTAAACTGATGAGATCGTCAGTCGAGAAGGTGGCCGAAATAATCACTTTCGTATGCGGCTGTCGGGATTGGGTTGCCGCAATCTGCGAAAGCCTGAGGGAAGAGATGGCCGTAGGATAGGCGTAGCCTCGGAATTTGTATTACCTCTAGTCATAAAAATCAACTTCACGGTGCTTTTGATACATGACATAAATGATGTGTGTTTTGAGTAGTAGTGCAAACAAATATATTATCAGTACAATTTTTAAGAAAACTTACTGATATTTGTTTTACAATCCAATTTCTATAATTTATTTTTCTCAGTGTACATTTACGATAATTGCGCATTTATGAAAATTAAGGATAATTTATTATGAAATCAATTTACTCCGCAGCAAATTTGAATAATTAACGTGTAACTGATTAAGTAGTTTTTGCATGTATCTCTTATTCCACTAGTAATTATGTAGTAAATGTACCTACGTTGAATTGTAATTTTTAACATTACGTGATTGCTAGAAAAAAGTTTACATCAATTTCCTGATATTTAATCCTAATTAAAACCAAATCAACTAAGTATCCTGTCCTATCGAGAAATTGCGGACCCACAAGGTGCAAACCGACACCGCAACCGATCACATTGACATTTCCGAGTAATATTCGAGCAGCATGCAAATTTTCCTCGGATTTCCGCATCTATTTGTTATTCTGCCGCGATTATGCAAATCACAGGAGCTCATCATGTGAAATTGATAGGCAGGATTCAGTTACCAGCAATGCTTTGAAAAAAAATGAAGGTTGGGTTATAAGAAACACTCCTTTTATGTAACATGTTGCTGGCATGTGGGTAATAATAGTAGAGGTTTATTAATAATGTGTGGCATATTAATTTTTCGCAGAACTAATAGGTACATACCTGTTCGGTGTAATTGTGAAATTAAGAATTGAAAAATGAAATTATTTGCCTTGCTTATTAAGAGCGCTACTGGTTGGTGTATGTACTCCTATACTTTTAAAATGCTTTTCCAGGCAACTTAAAATTGTTAGAAACTATCTCCTATAACCAACAAGATTAATGCTTAAATCTTTATAATGGTCCCAAGAGCGAAACAGCTGTTTAATTAACTTGTTTTTAATAATCTTGTATTGTGCTTTTAACCCTCAAATCTCCACAATAAATACCTCTGAAGTAATTTGAAAATTGGTATAAATTAATTCCCCAAAACTCCGGAACGCCATTAAAGCTTGTGAAAAATAGGTAAATATTAACTGATGTGACTGGATACACGAGTATTTGAAGGAATATTAAAATTGACAAAAATTTACTATAAAATATGAAATGACTGGCGGAAAGACCGCATGTCGATAGCCATTAAATATTGTTACTACTACTATGAAATGACTCTAAAATATATTTGAAGTAAATGAAGTTATTTGTCGAAACTGACTAAAATATTTAAAAGATACCTTCTCATGCATTTGAAAAATTGGCAAAAATTAACTGTAATAACTCAAAATTAGCGCAGAATGTTTTTAAAAACCGCTAAAAATGTATTCAAAAATTTATAGTAATTAACCTTAATAACATTAAAATACCTTTCTGGGCATTTAAGAAAATTACATACAGGGTGTCCAAGAAAAGTATCACCGACATGGGGATCTCGTAAAACGTAAAAGTTACAAAGGCGGTTAAATTAAAAAAAAATAGCGCCTGTTGAGAAAATCAGAAAATTCCGCTTACTTCCGGAGATATTCGACAAAATCAGAAATTTTGCGATATCGTTTTTATATTTTTCTGAAGTTATTTGAAAGGTAAAACATCAATTTTTCAGGCAAACAACAGGCACTTTTCTCATTGCCACTTTCTTAGCTCTACAAGACAACGTTTATAAGTTTTCAGTACAACGTTTTATTTCGACGAAACTATCATCAACTTTATTTTTTTATATGGCTCGTAAATAAAGTACACCACGTATTAAATAGCATTTACTATTATGAATTCAACGATTTATATCGCAGTATGGTTTCTCATGATTTATTCAGGAAAAAAGGCTTGTTAATACATTTCGAACATTTTGGTACAGTAGGCGTTGAAATGAGTGACGAAGACACAATTTATCACCTAATTTTGAGATTTTAAGATAAATAAATGAACAGAATAATTATTATAATACTTTTGTGAACACATAATAAGTGCGGTCCTCAATAACTATAATGTTTCAATGTTTAACAACTAGTCTTGCTAAATTGTTTTTAGTGGCTATTTTGACCTATTCTGGGTTAACATTAGGTAATAATTGTTGTCTTTGTCATCATTAAATGAACAGAACAATTCTCATACCACAGTAAAAAATAAAAAGTGTGGTTCTAAATAACTATAATGTTCCAATGTTCAATAACTATTTTTGCAAATGTTTTTGTTTGTTACTATTTTGGTACATATTCTGGGTTAAAATTATGTAATAATATTTGTGTTAATCGCCATTAAATGAACCGAACAATTCTCATATCACAGTAAAAAAAATTATAAGTGTGGTTCTAAATAGCTACAATATTTCAATGTTTGACAACTATTCTTGCTAAATTATCTTTAGTCACTATTTTGTCACCTATTCCGGGTTAAAATTAGATTTTTCTTCGTCGTCATCATTTCAATGCCTACTACAAGAAAATGTTCGAAATGTATTAACAAGTCTTTTTCTGAATAAAAACACTAGAAAACATATTGTGATATAAATAGTTGAATTTGTAATAGGAAATGCTATCTAATACAGGGTGTGCATTATTTACGGGCCATATAAGAAAATAAAGTTAATGACGGTTTCTTTGAAACGAAACGATGTACTGAAAATTTTTAAACCCTGTCTTGTAGAGCTAAAAAAGTGGCAATGAGAAAGTCCTTTTATTTTTTTATACCTTTTCAAATAACTTCAGAAAAAAATAAAGCCGAAACCGCAAGATTTCGGATTTTGTCGAATATCTCCGAAAGTACACGGAAATTTCGGGTTTTCTCAACAGAATATTACTGACTACTAAATTGCGCAACTTTTTTGTGACTTAACCGCCCTTGTAACTTTTACGGATACCGAGATCCCCATGCTGTTGATCCTTATCTCGGACACCGTGTATAACATAACGTTTTCGTTATGTGATAACATCATATTCAAATGGCAAACGCAATTATGACATAATTTGTCAAATGTCAAATGCAATTGTTATATAACAGCATTTGATATTTGAATGTGATTCTGTCAAATAACGTACAGGTTACTGTTAACGTTCTAAAGGCCTACATACCTAAATATATTTAAAATGGAAAAGAGGAAAAAATATAGAAAATATTGAAATAAAGTCAAAAATACTCTGGTATTGAAGTTTTTGTAGACATTGGTTCAAATAACTTCATCATACTTTGTAGGAAACAAAAATGATATACATACATAAATATGTAGCTCCTAATGGTACTCCTGGCATCTGTGGACCTTTCCATCTAATTATGTGTGTTTGTTTCCAAAGAGGTCTGAGGCAACCTGGATTATGTGTGTTTATTTCGAAAGAGGTCTGGGATGACCTGGACTAGATAACTCGTTCAATTTTTTTTATTTATTAACATGAAACATTATTTTTGCTCGTAGTTGTTCCTTGTAAGGGACTCGTGGTTATAATGACCAGAATAAAACAGTGAACTACTAAATATGAATGTATTGAATTTACTTTACAACGATTCGTTTAATACATCACATTCTCGGAATTTTATAGATTATACAATTAGTTGGATTTTTATGGTACATTTTTTAAATCAATTGCGAAATAAATGTATGTATAATGATAGGGGTGGTGCGTCCTCACGTTTACGAGCACTGGCAAGGCTATAGTCTGTCCAATTTTAAGACGAAGCTAATATATAATGTTCGCGTGAACATGGGACGATTCTACACAACACGAGGGTAGCGATCGCAGTAACAAAATATCGTTAGTCCGGATAGACCAGAGACTGCGGCACAACCTGACAGGCATGTATATTAACTTCGTCTTGAAATTGGATGACTATACTGAATATAGGTAATAAGAACTCAGGAAGAGTTAACTGCCAAACGTGTGCGATTCTTTCTTTCGTACTACCTATGTGTTCCACGAAAGGTCATCAATTAAAGTTCTTGTTTGTCACAAATTTATATAACATACGTTACATTGTAAAGTTTGGTTTAGAACACCTGGATAAATCTTAATTATTCAGTGAGTTGTTTTAGGATCGTTTTCAGGCAGAATGCACCACCACTGCTTATGCATTATTTAATAATCCCTACATGAAAAATGTAAATGTGACATTGTCTCGTCTGCAGTGCAGACAAGAGGCTAAAAGGAAAACAAAATGAGTCCCGAGGAACGTTGAACACACGGAAAGGAAAAACGACGCACAAAAAAGCAACCGGCCGGTGAATCACGCTCGCGTTCATTCATGCCATTTTTTATCCAAGGCCACGCGCACCTTTGAAAAAAAAAAGTGAATCCAGAAGGCGTGACCCGCTCGGTCCGTCCGTCCGTCTGCTCACGAATTCTCACTCACTTTTCGGGCTCTAATTGCGAGAGCGCACAATTACTCAATCATCGGGAAGTTGCTCAGCTCCTTGGACGCCTAGAGACCCGTTTTTTTCTAAGTGCCTAATTGAGAATTTCAATTTGCAGCCACTGACATGGACGTGTTAATTTCGCGATATGGTCCCACGGTACCGCGAATCCAGTTTTGGTGGCGCGCTAGGCGTACTTTTAATTAATCACGACGACCGCTAATTGCCGCGGACGTACCTAAGAACCATTATTGCGCGTTCCTCTGAAAATTGAAGACAGGAGGCCGTGTCAGTTCTGTTACCATCGCAAGAAGGCCCGTCTGCCTCCGCAGATTGAAGAGAAACCTAAAAAAACCCACAAATGATCGCCTTCGCCAAATTAAAAGCAGATTTATAAGTTACATAATTCTCTGAGGAACATATTACATTTTCATTGAAATCAATTTACAACTATTGAAAAATCAGTGCAAAAAAAATTGATCCACTGCTATTTTTGCCTTTATTTTGCTTGTAACATTTCTTATTTTAATTTTGGGATAAATTATTTGATCTAACTAACCTTTGAACTACAAATTGACAATTTTTACCATATAGAAAAACATTGAATTTGCATATTAACCTTCGAAAATACAATAACTAAAATACAGTTTGCTCGACATTTAGCATTAATTTAAAAATACTCTGTGCTTATACTGAAGTATAATTTGTACTCTTGAGAATGGTCCAGACACTGAAACAATTATAGAATATTTCTATATATTCGTTAAACTTTAACCAAGTGTGTTATTTACCTTTTGATTTAATATGTTTCACCAAGTGGTAACCACACATAAATCTAATTTGAACAAGGCGAGAACTTTTTTGTTGCCTTGATTTATCTTGACTATTCAACCAGCTCTGAGATTTTCAAGACTTTCAATAATTATTCTTGGAAGCCATTAACTGTATCGAAGTATGCACGGGTGGTGCTGAGACCATGACTCAACGTTACTCCGGAGTTGTTGCGAAGATCAGAGATATGGTTCATTATTATATGTTGAAAGCTCATTACATCATCCATCGTCAAAAAATAGCTGAAATGAGGCTTCATCTTGAACTTAATGAGGTTCCTAATAATACCGTCAATGGACCCTTAACTCCCGGCGTATCAAAATGTTTTAGGAGAGTACGGGTTCTCTCGACGCAAATGTAAGATGGCTATGTAAGGTTTTATCCGTTTCATCGAACATCCAGATGAAATGCAACTATTTTCACGTGAAAAATGTTATTCACTTTGTATTATTAGAAAAAGATTGCATTTTGATTCTTGTATATTTAGCTTATATAATTTCGCTTATTAACGAGCTTAATTTTATCTAATTACGTTTTCGAAGCATTCAAAAATACGCATTTCTTGTGGTGATATTCAGGTGTATTGCGTATCAAAAAACGTTAACAGTAACGTGCACGTTAATTGACAGCATCCCATTCAAATGTCGCAATTGGATCTGACATTTGAATGCTGTCAACTAACGTACACGTTACTGTTAATGTTTTTTGATACGCAATACACCTGAATATTCTTGAAGAAAAATAATGAAAACGTTAGATTAATGAATTTTGTCTTCAATGTTTGTAGGAAAATTTTGGCCAGTATTATTACCAGAATATGGATCCAAGGCAATCAAATCTATGGATTTCTTATACATTCACAAAATATGTGAGCTACACCAAACTCGCATTAAAAGCCAAAGAAGTTTTTTTTAATATATTTTGCTAGCTGTTTACGCACGCATTTCAGTACGTTAATTGACCAACACAATCATTTTTTTAACGCGACATTTAGATTTTCAAAGTTAGTACGCACTGCGACTGACGAACTTCACGTCATATGTCATATGATTTGACAAGCGGTTTGTTGATAAAAGAAAACGTTACAGTGAAATTTGCAATGAAAATAGTAGTAATGGTTATGTGTTAGGAGGACCTTCTGAGACAATGACAATAGGACTACTCCGAGCCCTAACACTACACAACACTACCACAACATATGCATTATGCACAGCACGGCATATCACGGCATGTCATAGGCCATGGCACGTAACATCTACCCACCTGGATAGGCACTATAAGAAGTAGAATATAAGAAATGTAAGTTAGGACATAACATAAGAAATATGTAGAAATGTAAATAAATTAATTTGAACTTCACATTAAACAAATGTCAGATGAGTGTTACCAACTCATATTAAAAAACTTGTAAAACAATGAAACAACAAAAATCTGGTCTAAAATCAAATAAATCATGATTTTTTTTTAAATAATTGATTTGTGATTTATTTTATTCCTGATTTAATCCAACCCTACTCTACAGAGAATAGAAACCATAGAGTAACATATATAGAGTAAAGTCTACAGGGAAAAGAAACCATAAAAAAATCAAATAAAAAATCTGCTCTAATCAAATAAATCATGATTTATTTAATTTTTTTAAATCATTGTTTTTTGATTTATTTTAGTAATGATTTAATCCAACCCTTTTCTCCAGGGATCACCTTGTGTAGAAATGTACTAAAAATGTTTAAAAAAACATTTCCTGCTCAACACACTGCTCTAAAAATCAAATCAAAAATCTGATCTAAAATCATGATTTATTTAAAATAAAATTAATCATTGATTTTTGATTTATTTTAATCATGATTTAGTCCAACCCTACTCTACAGGGAAAAGAAACCATAGAGTAACATATGTAGAGTAAACACTACAGGCAAAAGAAACCATAAAAAATCAAATCAAAAATCTGCTCTAAAATAAAATAAATCATGATTTTTTTTTAATCATTCATTTGTGATGTATTTTAATCATGATTTAATCCAACCCTACTCTACAAAAAAAAAAACATTTCCTAAAAAAATTAATTGCTAAGCGATTATATTATCGGTTAGTTGGTAATTGCACCTATTTTTTATTATAAAAGCACGTTTCTTCCATGTGTGTGAGCTTCATCAGGCCTTAATATTACAATTATACAGAGAGCATGGTGATAGAGGGTAGGTAGAGGGTAAAAAGAGATAAATAATATGTGAGTGCGTCATAAACGCGTAACTGGTACATCGAAAATTGTGGTCATGTTAGAAAATTTTGGAATAACAACACAACATTTTTATAGCACACTGGAATATTTTTACAATTAGAATATAAACAAAAATGCCAATCATCAGTGTATATCATCATAAATCATAATAAAGTCATAATCATCGTAAGTGTCCCGCTTAATACGTCATATTTAATTTTAACTTTAATTAACTTTGTATTGAAATCATAAAATTTTTCGAAAATTAGATTTTTGCGGTAATATCAATTTTTGAATCTTCGTATTCAGAAAAAAAAAAGTTTTCGAAGTGGTGTCTGTTGGTCTGACTGTCTGTGTGTTTATATCTCATTTCCCTTTCTACAGTAGACCTTACTTTGTTATGTCAAAAGCATCCTGTTGACTGAATTTGTACAAAGATTAGAAATACTCCTATCAAGTAAAAGTAACCTTCATCACATAAATCAAAATAGTCTTAATATATGGAGGAAGGCTTGGAGGCAGTGATTTTGGGGGTGGTAATTGCGATGGGATTGAATATGTTAATCTACAAAATGTTCTGGGTATTCCACAAGATATCGGTTTTGATGAACCTCTTATATTTACCTTAAATGATATAACTCCGGTCGAAAAAGAAAAGAACTTTAAATTTAGTAGAGAAGACATTGACAGGCTGGTTGAAATATTATAGTTTCCAAAATGAATATCAGATCCATTGTGTAGTTAGTGGTAGTAGTAGTGGTGGTAGTGGTAGTGGTAGTAAATCATTGTTTACATTACTTTATGATCAGTGATGGGCATTACGATTTAATCCATTAACAGTTAAGTAACGATGTTAATTTCGTTTAACGGACCAATAACTGAAGTTGCTTTTAATTTTTATTAACGTACTAATTAACTTCGGTTAACACGATTTTAGTGCGTTAAAGTCCGTTAATTCATCACCAAAAAGTACTGTCGCTAAAGACTGCTGTTTTGACCTTTTCAAATTGTTGGGATATAAAGAAAAACATTACATCCTTCATACAGATTTTCGCCTGAAAAAATGTCTAGTATTAGTTAACATCTTCCCGAAGTTGATGCTACCTGTAATTAATATTTCTCCCTTAATTGTAAAAAATATTGAAAATATTGCAGTTGACTCGTTTCTGCAATAAAATAAGATTTTAATTTGGAAACATATATTTTAAATATATAGAAATTTAAATTTACTGCAGAAACATGCTATGTGATGTCGCTTGACAGGTTTCTGCACTAAACGCGATATTAATTGTGAATTATATCCAATAAAACGGAATGGCAGTTTAAGTTACATTGCAAAAAACTATGCCCTGACAATAGGAGACACTGCAAAAAAATCCATAAAAATGTCTGTTGTAAAAATAAACGATTCAATTAATAACACTGACACTTACGTGACATTTCTAACATCAAGGTTGTTTAAGCAGTCGAACATTTCTTGACGAATGACTAATGATTGACGAAATGTGATTATATTTCTGTCAAAAATGACAAATACTTATAAGTATACGAGTATAACCATAATTGCAAGTTGTGTGGTGATAACACCTGCATTTTTTAAATATGTTATACTTATTTATTTCTAAAAACAAATAGTCACCGTTAGTAATTATTACTTAAAAAAATACAAAATGAAACCCAATCATATATTCCCATATGTATTTCTGTACATCATAAAAATGAAAGGATATTTCACTCAAACTCTCCGGGCCAAACAACTCCCACTTCGCAATTTTTACTCTTCTAATGGACCATGGTCGGATAATAGGCTAATAGCTGCGAGGAAAGAGGCGGAAGTGTCCGTTTTTTGGCACTATCCAGTCGAAATTAATTACGCCTCGTAATTCGCTAATCGCTTAATTGACGGATCGCGGGTATTTTAATTGCTCGGCCCACGAGCGCTCCGAAGAGCGGCACTTCCAAAACGGGCACTTCTTCACTTACTTTCTAATTCCGTTTCAATTACCGTTTTTGCCAATTTCGTTTTTTGCGTAAGCGGAGGTCGCGGATGACAACGGATCTCTTCCTTTGTCCTTATTAAATTTGATGTTGCAAAAAGTGTAAGAGCATGTCGGCGATTCGTTTCTAAAATTACCTGCTAAGCGAGTACAGGTATTAAAATCGCTGAAGAGGTTGTAAACGCAGATTGATGTGGCCCCACAAGAACCATTGGAATGGTGTGCAGGGCTTTGGTTTTTTTAACTGTAATAAACCAAAAACTCGTCAAAATAATGTCGCTGTAAAATAATAAAACTTTCCGTTATATCTTAATTAAGTGATTATAATAAAACACGTCTCAACTGTTGCTACAATGAGCATTAAAAATTCTAATGCATTGTAAAAAAGCACACCGTTAGACCACTCAATAATTTTAATGCCTCCATTAAATCAATTCTATTATTTTCTGTAGAATGTATTGTAAATGAATGGCTTGATCACAATTTACGTTTATTTGTCAACAATTGTTTTGGTCTCGACAATTCTCAAACTGCATTAAGATTTCAAACTAATTCTATATTTCAATTGACCTATTGTTCACCAAAAAATTCATTCCTATTTTAACTAGCAAAAAATGCATCATTTATTGCCTTGAAATTATTATCGAAAACTCTTGAAAAAAAACGGATGTTGGCGTTTTTTAATAAAATAAAAATCCTATTCGTATGCATTTTTGGAATTTGGAATTTGCATTAGTATCACTAAAGCTTCTACTTATAGTTCCCAATTGCAATTGATATATTTTGTACTCAAATGATCGGCATTTGCCTGAAAATGTTATTCAATTTTATGATAACATTTTTTATCAATGCGACAGTCTGGAATATGCACACTAATAACTTTATAACTAGTTAAGAAAATCATTAACCCATTCTAGAAACAAAAGTTTTTGTCTCGACTAAAAACACAAATTAATCTTTAGTTTTAGGTCGATAGTGATATAAAATTGTAAATAAATAATATCATATAAAACATAAATAGTTGTAATAGAAACGATTCAGAGAAAATTTCAGAATGTTGTAAAATTAATAATCCATGAAATAACTTGCAAAAATTATTCACTGCATTCAATCAGCATGAGAAAACGAGGAAAACATGTATACAGAACCAGAATATTCAAGTACACGTTCTTGTCGTAACTGTAAGTTCTGTTTCCGATTTCAAATCCCGCCACGTACACGTATGTTAATGCGTGTACCAGAGTGTATATTGAAATGCATCTATTTGTTTAAATGTGTCGTATCCTCTGTCACACAGAACTCTCGACGCCACTTGAATACATCACCAATTCCCCGAGGAAACAGGGAGAATTTAAACTGATAAACTGAATACAAACCGTATCTAATATTAAATTACAGCGCAGGATAGTAAAAATTTCATGGTTCAACTAATAAACTTTGATACAATACGAACAAAGTTAAAATTCGAATATACCATACAATTGAATTCGAACATACGAAAATAGTTTTAAAATGCAAAAAAAATCACGATATTTGAAAATATATCGTAATGCAATCTCCTGAGCAAGTAAATATTTATTCCAGGATGCAAAAACAATATCAAGTAAATGTTGTGCTGTTATGCAGGGTGAATAAAAAGCAAGGAACCGTGATAGTCTTTATTATTAGTTTTAGAAAATAAAAGTTTGAATCATGTGACAATTTTCATTTTTTTGATGTGACACCCTCAGACAATGACATGATCGAAAACCAAAATTAAATCGCAACATTATACATTTGTTAATTTAATTAAATTAAAATAGTAGTATTGTTTATCTTCATGACCTTGCAAAAATGTCAAATGTCAAGGTTTGAAATAGAAGAATTTTATTAAACATCACGTTTTAAGTCTTGAGCTCTTTCACACGTAGATACTGTATCCGAAATACGCATATCATACTTACATGTGTTGAGTGCCATATTATATTTTTATTTCTGGATCCAACTATGAACTCATTACAATATATTCAAAACCCAACTGATATCTCGTATAGACAAGTCAATCTGCCCAATCTACAATGTGAGTATCCAAAAATGTTATTCAACCATAAAGTAATATTTTCTTGTGGAGTCTCCAAAAATATAAATGTATTATTTCATAATATGAATTATCTCTACAGCTCTCTGCTACTATACTATTAAATATTTTGCGATTGTGTAATTTTAACAAATAGTGAAATGTACGCCTCTTCTCGATATGTTAATTGAAACTCTTCCGCAACAGTTGACGGAAAAATCAAAGTTCACACACTAGACGCATGCATTCCACGAAGAAAACCACGCTTGAGAAATTTGCCTTACGGATTATTCAACGTGCTTCGTTAATTGCTGCTTTTAAATAAATGACAAAAGTAACTAAAACTAGCGATTTCACGGTTTCGTTCATTATCATAATTAATTGCCCCCAAACCTGCAATATGGGCTTTGTTGTTTTTGTGATTAGCATAACGCCGGGCGGGTGTCGAGGGACCCACGACCACGCAGGTTGAAATTGATTTACCACTGACTATGACAATACCGTTTTTCAGTATGATATACACATTTCTCTTTCGAATCTTTAGGGATTATTCATAAGTCAGAAGAACAATAATAACACACAACTATGAAACCATTTCATTCAATCTGAAAATGTATTATGAGAAACAGTTTGCATTGAATATTTCGACCAATACAGAAAACAAATGAAGGATCTGAATGATGCTCGAATTGGATGGACTAATATGATGAGCCGATATCTTGAAGTACATGAAGTCACTGAGGCTTCCTTGGTTTGATGATGTAATGGTGATAAAGAATTAAAGAGGACAAAAAATTATATGAAATGAAGACCAACTGGACTCTTATTTCAACAACCAGACTTGCGCGGACATCCAACGCAAGAAATGGAAATATGTATTTCATTACAGATGGTCCAAGAAAACTTGTGTGAATTTTACACGACTAGTGTTCCGAAAAATGGAATGCAAGAATATTGCAGGGCAGCTCAAGGCCCACTTTACCGTCGTTCAATTTAAATATAAATGTGCAATTATGATTGAAAATATGATATTGTGTTTATAAAAATGTAGTCACTACAGGTGACAGGTGACACAACAGGTGATATATTTTTTTTATCACAATATTATCTTTATTTATCCAAGTGTTTAACAAACAAAATATTGTTCATTATACGCCGGGTAATCGTTTTTACTGGGTCTACAGGGTGACAGGCTCGCTCTTGGCTCGCCAGTCAATTCTTTGTATCGCCAGTAAAACCCGTTTTACCCCCCAGCTTATAATGTAAAACACTATTACTTGACTTGCTATGATGTTATCAAGTTTAATATTCATGGTGCTGCTCTGTTGTGTAATTTTGATGATTTTTGCAACTTTTGTTTTTGTTGTGTTAATGCCTTGACGCTGCACTATCTTCCACTAAAGCATATATTGTACATGTGCCTCATTTTCAGCAAGAATACAGGAATTATGTTTTTTATCCATCGACCGGGTATTTTGATGGACATTTTTTCGTCTTAAAACGCGTTTGAAGATTTTTTCTGAGTGCACATCAAACAGCACATGGAATAAGATACACCCTTCACGCACAGCTCTTTTTATATTTATTTCTTGTGTTTCTTCTTCTTCGAGTTTTAGGGCAGCTTTCAAAATATAGCTTGTCCTGTAGTATATCCATAGGAAATTACAATTGTTCAAGCAATGGCTAAGCTTTGAAGAGTTAAAGAAAAAAAACAAGCTTTCTTAGTAGACATGTGTGGTTGTGCATGGACGCTCTTCATATGGATAATTCCATGTCAAGTGGACCAGTGGTTCCCGCACCTTCAATTTCTGTGAAGTTTTAGCTCCAGATATCCAATATCTGGGGTACTGCAGTCCAGTTCTGATTCCAATAAAGGTCCTAGATAATGCAAATTTCTTTTCCATCTAGTCTTTAGTTTTTTAGATCTTCGATCAATTTTTCATGTCGTACCTTGTCAGATGCTTTTTGGTAATCGATAAAGCATGTGTAGACGTCCTTTTGATTGTCTAAGCATTTTTGTACTTGGATTTGAAGTATAAAAAGTGTTTCTCTTGTTCCCAGGCCACTTGATATTCTTTCGGACTTCTCTATGTATTTTGCAGTATTTTTCGTCATGTTTTTATGTGATCTACGGATGTTCATCAGTTCAAAAATCGCTTCTTGTCTGGGTAATGATATTTTTCGTTATGATATCTTGCAGTGTTCCTTTTATTACTTTCCATTGTTTATTTATAACATCTTCGTTTATATTTTGTTTCTTATTAAGTCGTTTATTTAATTTTACTTATATTTGTTCTAGTAATTCCTTGTCACAGAGTTTACTGATGTCAATAATAGGCTTGGGTTGGTGTTTCTCTATATTTTTTATCGAACGCAAACGAAACAAAAGTTATGGTCATCAGCAGAACGCCAGGTGTTGCAGCTAACATACATACGAGGGGCGCGGGGGTATTGATAACTAGTTAACCTAGGCCCTAGGTCATTTAGCGTGCATAAAAATGAATCTCGTTACCACCACAATAAATAACGACTTATTAGAAACATCATTGTAAAAATTCAGTACAAAACCTTGAAGCTTTGATATGTAATTTATATTTAAAAAAATCATGTCAGTCCCTATTGAAATTATCGAAAAGTTTGAGTATCGTGCGATAATCTCTTTAAAGCACGTGTTGCTTTATCGCACTGCCATCTGTAGGCATTTGCTGTTTGCTCCCCAATACTCCACCTTTATGGCTGATGTGTGTTTCATTCAACCCTGTGAATACCACCTTAGCCCTAGCCAGCTGAGTGAAGACGGCGTGTGCAGTCGTTCGGCCTTAACTAGTTGGGGCTCCACGTAATTTAATTATAATAAAGTTAATAAATTTAATTATTAAAAAGAAGAGTGAACTGGGGAATAGTTCATTTAAATTACGAAAACTGTCCCGTACAAACGTAAATTTATTTAATCCAAAAAAATGAGGGGTCTAATCCCGCGACGCAATTTTGCGCAAAAATACATGCGCACGCTTAGGACGGAAAATAGTGGTGTGTTGGCTAAACCGGCCACTTGGCCTTATAATACCAGATCGCTTAACTTAACAAATGACGCACATAAAGAAGAAAATTTAAGAGTAGATAGCGGTAAAATAAGGTCTAATCCAGTGTTTCCCAACCTTTTTTGTGCCATGCCCCACCTTCGCCTTTCTAAAATTCTCATGTCCCCCCTTTGTAACATAATTTTTATTATACAAAAATTGAATTGCTAACTTAAGAAACTTAAATTAGGAAATAATCACTAGGGAATTGTTGACGAAACACAGTAGGTAAATTTATCACACATTTAATGAAAAACTGAAATTTGAACTCCATATAATTTTAATCAATATCTTTTCAAATCCATTTGTTATTTTTATTTAATTTTAATGAGAACCTTGCCCTTGATGTTGGCTGCACAAAAATTTTATATTAGGCTCCAAGTTGGTTAGCTTCAGCCTCAAGTCGCCACGTTGTGTTATACTTAGCCGATTTCTTTTTTTTATTAATAAATCATTTACTGCACTAAATCCACATTCAACCAAATACGAAGATGGAAATGGTAGCAACAGTTTTCTTGAACATTTGGTTAGATTTGGGTATTTGGTTTCTGTTTCTTCACAAAGCCAAGCGATTGTTCCTTTTAAATTAAATAGAGTCTTAACTAACTCATCATTTTGTAATTCTGCAAGTTCTTCCTGATACTTCATGTTTGATATGTCAGACAAATCTACTAACATTGGCTGCATCATCCATGCTGGAAAATGAATTTGTTCTAAATCAGAAAATATTTCCTTCAAATCAGCCGAAATAAAATTAAGATGATTGACTATAACAAGTATAGCAGTATCAGTTACTTCACATTGTTTGAGCCAGTGAAACTGTTCGAAGTTTTTGTTGTTGATTTGTTTTTGACATAACTCAATAACGGCAATGAATCCAAATATCTTTGCTTTTGCATCGACCAGAGTTTTATTTTTTCCTTGAAGTTGTTTGTTTAAAATATTAAGTTTTTCAAATATATCGGCTAAGTAACTTAAAAATGCTTTGCCATCGATCGTTAATAGATACTTCATTTCAGGTTTTTCTGTTAAAAAATCACCAAGAGTATCATACAGTTCAATGAATCTTTTCAGGCAGTTTCCTTTGGAAAGCCATCTAACGTCCGTGTGCAGTAAGAGTCTCAGATGGTCTTCGTTTTGTTCTTCACAAAATAGTTTGAAAAGACGCTCGCATTTGGCATTCGCTTTAATAGCATTAACACACTTAATAACTGAATGTAGTATTTCATTCAGAATAGGCGAGATGTTCTTAGCTACCAAGTTTTCCCTATGAATAACACAATGCACAATAATCAATTCTGGATTAGCATCTTTCAGCAATTTTAGGCAGCCATTTTTTTTGCCCATCATATTAGGAGCACCATCTGCAGCACAAGATGTTATATTTTGCATTGGTATATCATTCATATCAAAGTAGGTTTTTAGTTCATTATATATATCTTTTGAGGTAGTGGTGCTTTCTAATCTTCTACAGAATAACATTTCTTCAGCAAATTGCCCTTTATCAATATATCTCACGTAAGTCATCAATACTGCCTCACTATCTCTCAAAGTTGATTCATCCATTTGCACTGAGAAATTTCTTGTTTTTAGCTTCTCAACAAGTTGTTTTTCAACATCTTCACTCATTTCGTCTATTCTTCTGCTAACAGTATTGTTACTGAGCGGCATTGCTCTTACATCTTTATCATCTCTTTCAAGAACCGTTTTAAGAAATACTGATATTGACGGTTTTATTAAATTCTCTCCTATGGTATGACTTTTTCCATTTTTACCGATGAGTAAAGAAAGTTGATAGCTAGCCTCAAGGACGCGATTATTAGTTGAAGTATGAGCAGTAAATAGAGTCTTTATTGTTGTTCTCTTTTCAAAACTTTTCCTCAAAGTTTTGAAGTAATTCAAATCGGAATTGATGTGAGCACTATGTTTCGCTTTCAAATGTGACTCAAGACGACCTCGTTTCATTGATTCGTTGGATAAGCATTGCTGACATAAAAGACAAAAAAGAATCCGTTCATCGTGGATAGCGGGTATGAACCCAAATTTTAAATATTCTTCCGAATATTGACGAATTTTCTTTTTGCTTGCACCACTCATTTTACCGAGGGCTGAAAGAGATAAATACGAGTATAAGGTCAAATAAAAACTAAAATTCGAGTATGTATATCACAGCACGGAAACTCAATGTTATTTTTTGTAGTCTGCATACTTAGCGACATCTAGGCGGCTTGGTAGCTGAAGTAGCTGAAAACGCGCCATAATTTAAATCGTTCAAATATATAGAATTGAATGCTTATTAAACTTAAACCATTAAACTTATTTAATATATAAAATCATATTAAATAAAAACAATTTTAAAATGTTTTAACTATTTATAATGGTATTAATAAATAATTTAAACAAATGCTTCAATTTAAACAGACTTTACATATTAAATAATAGTGGTATAAATAACGGCAATGTTCATAAATATCCTGAATTGATTTCGATAATAACTTATCGTTTTCACTTCAACATTAAATCATGTTGTTTAGTTCGAAATCGAAATCTTCTGGAAGAAGCACTTCCATCACAATTAATAATCGCGCACGATGGTTTCCATTGCAACAATGCAATCAAATGAAATCAAAATCATCAAAATTTAAATATGATACATAAATTCGAAGAATTTTTAGTTGCGCAGCTGACTCAACTTTTCAGAATTATTCTCATCTATAAGTCAGCAGTATATATGGTTGCAGTCATTGTTTTTATTCATTTAAATGTGTTTAAATGTGATAACTGCTGCCATCATACAACATGGTAGACAAGCATTTTCTCAATCTGAGAATTTGCCATATGAGTTTCACTACCCTGATGTATATCACAAAAATATTCAAATAAATAAATCTATATATATAATCAAATGTAAAATGCTGCTTCAACCCAATCGTGTTTAAACACGATTGGGTTGAAGCAGCATTTTACATTTGATTATATATATTTTACCCAAAGGACTCCGCATTTTTCTATTTAATAAATAAATATATAATCAAATACTTACCATTTACATCTGAACAATTTATGTACTTATTAAATTTTGAAGATTTAACAACAGTTTCTCCTGACACCTATTTCAAATTAACACTATCTGAATGCTGTGAAACACTAGGAGTTGTGATTGCCACTCAGTTGCAAATAACTACGATTTTAACATACAGCTCACGACAGACTGGCGTCGCAAGCAACGCATTGTTGCCATTACTACTAAGTGTTTCGTCCAGTATAGGCAACAATGTACACATACCGATGTGTACATGTCTGACACCACGCGAGCAGGATGTCAAATAATATTTGAAATATGAATAGCCATAGAAAAAAGAAAGAAATTATAAGACAAAGGAAGAGACGGCTAGAGAAAAGGTAATTACAGCGGACGCGAACGCAAAAAGTAAAAAATAAAATAAAAGTAAAAAAATAAAAACAAGCTTTTATTTAAATTCGCTAAAATGCGATAAATCTGTGTCGAGTACATTTTCAAATTGCCCCCCTTAAACAATCAAATTGCCCCCTTGTGGGGCGTGGGCCCCACGTTGGGAAACACTGGTCTAATCCTATCTATTTTGTGTCCTCCTCGAACTCGGGTATGGGGGCTCTCTATGGGGGCGAATCCATCGATATGTCGACAAAACAATGGGACGCGCTGGGGGGTCTAATCCCGCGACGCAATTTTGCGCAAAAACCCTTGACGCCGGACGGATGTGATCACATGCGCACGCCTAGGACCGGAAATAGTGGTGTGTCGGCTGGACCGGCCACGTGGCCTTATAATACCAGATAGCTTAACTTAACAAATGACGCGCATAGAGAAGAACATTTAAGAGTAGATAGCGCTAAAATAAGGTCTAATCCTATCTGTTTTGTGTCCTCCTCGAACTCGGGTATGGGGGCTGTTGGCCGCCACTCATCATGCCTTGTGGTCCCTCTCTGGGCTCGGTGTGCCCGTACGTACTCTGAGGTGATGGGGGTTTGTAACCCGTAAGAGGAACCTCTCAAGAAACGGCCTGACGATAGTGGGTGGTATTAGCAACACAGTAGGTCAGCCCTTACCTGTAGGTCTAGGGTGGCCGACATGAGTTGTAAGCTAGGTTAATCTAGTCCATTACTATTAATGGTCGGGCCACCGAAAACTACGAAGGGGCCATCAAACCACAAATCACGAGTCAATAGCAGTCTTGGATAAATCCTATTTCCTTGCAACAAATGTTGGAAATGTGCCTCTACCATCTATAAATCGCATGCAGGTGCAAATGGGCAATAATAATAATGCCCATCTCCTCTTAATAAGCTCTCATAACTAGTAATAGTTCAGGGGCCTATGGTAAAATAAAAAATGTAATTGAGTCAGAATTCTCTGTCAAATAATGATAGTAACCAAATGCCATAGGTGAAGGAGTAGTAGGGATTATTATTATTATAAATGCTTGGCCGGTCGCGTGTTCGACCTAGTAACGATTAATTCGATTTTATGCTCGCCAACGCGAAAACCGATATTAGGGCGGGGGCGGGGAGACATCTAATTTATAACGTTACACATTGTCATCGATACCACTTGCGTTTTGCATGCAAACATACAGTATTGTCAAAAATAATCTGTAAGTTTCCATTCCAGTTGCCTAAATTATGGAAGACGAAGAAGAAATTATTTGGTGTACACTGTACACGTAAGGACATCGAATGTGCAGTTTTGGCAACATTGCAATTAATTCCTTTCAAATTAAAACCAAATATGTATGATAAAAATGCATTTCCGGTCTAGGCTAGGAATACAAATGTTGTAGTACAAGTATCGAGCGTTCAACATCGATGTCTGCAAAATCGACGATCTGAAAAATCGATGACTGCACTAAGATCATATGCGCACGAATGTAATGCTAGCTGTCATGTTGACTTGCCAGAAGGGTTGCCAACTGTTTGGTATTTAACCGAACTGTTCGGCAAATTATGTGTTCGGTTCGGTATTCGGTGACTGATACGAAATGTTCGGTAAAAGTGAGCCTGGGAGGAAAAATTAAAATTATTACAACAGTTATGGCTATTCCAAGCAGTAGGCCCTTTGTAGAACATGTGGAGCCATTTAATCTTGTTTTTTTTTTTTAATCGGCCAATAAATAAAGGACTTATGGCCAGCGGCGTTTTTTATGAGACACCCTGTATATGAAGTGAAGGTTAAATATAATAAATCCTCTTCCTCGCCAGTAACCGAATGTGTAGGTATTGTTCGGTATTTTTTCAATGTAGAGTTTGCAACCCTACTTGCCAGATTTGATCTTAGTGCAGACATGACTTGAGATTGACAACGCCAACTTCGTCGTCGATTTTAGTTGAACGCTCGTTAGATAGAATTACAATTGAATGCGCGAGTTGAAAAAGTATTTTTCAATAAACATAAACTATAAACAATAAACTTCGTCACTTTTTTTGTTTATATCTTAACTATCAGTTATATTAAATCACTACATTTTATCAGTAATTGTGTGTTAACTATAGCTCCAAATTATATGTAAAATTTAATTATATTAATTAATTATAATTGTAACTTTTCTTGTAATACGATGTGTTTGCCAAAAAACCGGACGATGGGAGAAAAACGTTCGTTTCCTAGCCTACACGCAGTTCACAAAATGGACGATTCCGGTAGTGATGACAGTTGCTATGTAACGGAGAAATAACTGTACTACAATACTGTAATTCCAGGCCTAGGCCGGCAATGCAATATTCCTGGAGGTCTATAGCAAATAATTTCTTCTTCGCCTTCCATATTTTTACGAAACTTGCAAAAGTATTGCGATGATAGAAAAAATAGTATGTGCGGTTCGTACTACAAGGAGTGACTTCCCGGCCTCTTCAGCTTGCTGTCCTCGCCTAATGGCTCGGGCATCAATTGTCGCTACGGCCGGGAATATAGCACTTCCTGAACTAACCACACAATATACTATAATGGGCGTATATCGTTTTTTTAACTCTCAACATAGTCAATACAACGTCCCTTAGATCAATTAAAAAAAAACACAGGTCAATGCGTGGATGTTATCAAGCGACCAAGTTAACGTCAAAATAACTATTTTATAAGTAATCAGAATAAATAGAATTGTCAAGTTGTTTGAACTATTATTGTGCTAAAATACAATGTATTCAACAGAAGAAAAGATATAAATATTGCATGTATGTTATGCAAATCAGAGCATAAGAAATGTGACGTTTTTTCAGTCACTTATGCCGATAGCCAATTCCATCAATGGGATCAATTTTTAATATTATTTAAAAGTTAGCAACCACGGATGGGTTGAGTATAAACACCACAAACGAATTAGAACAAATAACTAGTCAGGTAACAGTAATAGGTACGGAATGATACGTTATTTAAATAAAGATTCGAAATGTCCACCTTCACCTTCTAGACAATATGCCTGCCTATTGTAAAAACCTTGAACAACATTTATAATGAAATTGGGATCAAGCTCATTGCAAGCATGCCTTATCCGATCTTTTAGTTCTTAAATATTATTTTCGACAGAATCGACAATTTTTTTGTCAGGTTTACGGTATAATTGGTCGCATAGCTAATTCTCGCAAATTGTTGACTTCTTGTGTTCTTAAAATTGAACATAGGGACGTTGTATTGACTATCTTCAGAGTTTAAAAAAATGTCACGGTATGTTTTACTGTATGATATAGTCTAATAATGATATCTTGCTATCAATTCTATTTAAAAATAGTAAGTTTTATTACCTGATCAACTTTGGTCTATTATCACCTTCGATTTATTCTGCTATGTAGGTATGCCACCGCAACATAATCTTTAATAATGTGTAATTCACATTCCCATCCCTTCATCCGTAATGAGCACCGATTTTTTCGACCGTGACTTACGGCCGATAATTGTTTTTCCCTGAGCGAAAATTTGCCACCCGGCGCCGGCGCCGCGGGATATTCGCTTCATTAACACGAGTGAAAAGTCTTACTCCAAGTATCGTGCAAGATTGGATTCAGACGCGCAGGTGAATCGCGGCGGGCGATCCGGCCACGATGAAAATGCCTCTTCTACATGTTAATTTACTGACCACACAAACAGACAATTGCCGGCCATCGAGACGCACGCGATTTCATTTTAACGCTCGCTCATCAATTAGGGCCTTAGTCACGGGGATCGCCAGATCCAATTCCACCTGGATTATATCAATTCAATTTTCAGTCTCACTCCAGATCAAATAATAAATTGATGCCGGGTTTCAATACCGAACGTGACCTGGGTTCATTTTTCTAGTTGATAGCCGATGGTCGAGCACAGACGTTTACAATTTTTTCAGAGACATGTTATTCTCAGTAATAATATAACAAGAGAGTGAGAATAAATTGAAAATAATTTGACAGATTGTCGAAAACTTGTTGCCAGGCAATAGTCACGAGAGCCCGAAGGGCTCGAGTGACTATTGCCAAATGGCAACAAGTTTGAGACATAATCTGTCAAATTATTTTCTAATTTATCGAACTCTCGAGTTATATTTGATTAGATTATTTTTTTAAATTATTAGTATTTCTTTATCAATTTCAGTATGCGAAACGCAGCTAAAGCGACTTTTATTCATTTTGTATGACACTTTAATATGATTGATAAATTAATAATTTGACAAATATTTTGATTGACAAGAGTGAACCTAGCTACCGAGATTATTCCCACTATAATAATCTCTAGAGAATATTCCCAGTATAATAATGACGGGATTGGTCCAGAAGTATCAATATGACAAAAATCGAAATATATCATTGGTTTTGAGAAACGTCAAAAAATAATCGTTGTGAGATAAACTGGAAGCACCGGACGCCACATTCGCGGTCGGCTATGTAATTAGATAAACGGCGGATTGCCTTTATACGGCATCTGCGCGTTTTTGATTCCGATCGCGGCTTAATTATAGAAATTACAGAAAATGTTACTTCATATCTATAAAGGAAATGTTTAACGCACTATAATTTTACACCGCCGGGTTATTAATTATCAGCTATTGGATTATAATGTATTAACTGCATATTTATGCGTCTTTATTTACACGTTTGTTGATTTTTGTTGTTTGTTGCAGGTAAGGGATCGTCGTGAGTGGCGATTGCAGACGGTATGCTCACGTATGTACACACGCCCATTGGGTAGGATTATCCTTTATTTATAATAATCGCTCGAGAAGGCACGCGAGTTTACCTTAAGTGCGTGAAATATTCGACCGCTCCTTGGAATTTTAAGTTCTCCCCCACGCATCATGCGTTTTATATTTATTTTGCTTCGCGTTAAACGAACGACAAAGTATGCAAAGTATATTGTCACCGTGGTAATTTTACCAGCTTTATACACTATTGGTTTTTAAATAACGTTGCCTAATTTTCTTAAATACTTTACTTCGCCGAATCATTTTATGCCCACTTCAAAGAATCTATGTTCTGTCAGTTACTGTCCTGCATTGGCTGCATTGGCTTTAATACTTTAGGAGCTTTTTTCTACACCCTTAATAGAAAGTACACACTTTCGTCCCTCATATGAGGGAGGAAATTTCTACTGTGCCTCCCACGGGAGGCAAACAGCTTTGCCTCCCTAGAATATTACTTAGAATGGAAACATTAAATACATATGATAATAGTGTATAGTTTTATTTTATTGATAGCGCCGAGGGTTATATGACCCGAGGCTATAGTAGTATTCACAACCGTGGTGTATATACTATTTTTTCACTACTAGGACAGTTACAATCATTTAAAATTAAATAATAAAATACAACAAACATCTCACATTGCTTTTCAACAAATATAGTGAAAATGCGGGCAGCTAAGGCCGGCTAATTGTGGTACATATACTTAGCACGCTAGAACTACAAAAAGATTCCCCGAAAGACGAAAACTTGACCATATACATAGCCCCATTTATTTTAATCAGCTCAAAACGTTCAACATAAGCTCGTACGAACCACGCACCCAGTTTATTAAACGTATTCCATCCATTACGTATTCGATTGAACTGGTCCTCAACGGTAGCCGCAATCCGTTCAACGTGCGACATAAGCTTTGTATTATTTTATTTTATACTTTATTTTTAACAATATTCTAAATATTATATTTTGATATTTGATTTTTTAATTGTCATGCACAAGAAAATATAATATTTATGCAAAGCACTGTGAAGAGTCGTAGAAAAAATCATATGTATTAATCTTGAGCAAAGTGCTATTTCCTTCTTTAGATTTTGATGCCCTACACGATGCGGAAATATCAGCTTTTCGTTTGAAAATTTCTTTTGAAATATTTGTATGTTGTTTTTTTAATTATTTTATTACTTGTTTTTAATTTAAAATTGCTATTAAATGCTGTTTCTAATTTTGCTTATTTAATTTAATTTATCAGTTTTGTTCAATTAAAATAATTAAAAAAACAGCATAAATATTCCAAAAGAAAACATAATATCAATAACAATATATCAAAAAATAACAAACAATCACTAAAAACTACTAACAATATACAATACAGACTTACACTTACTTAGCACGGAATGTTATTAAATGCTGTTTCTTTAATTTTGTTTATTTCATTTAGATTATCAGTTTTGTTCAATTTAAATAATTAAAACAATAACATACAAATTTTTCAAAAGAAAACATACTATTAATAACAATATATCAAAAAATAATAAACAATCACTAAAAAACACTAACAATATACAATACAGACTTACGCTTACTTACCAAGGAATGTTATTAAATGCTGTTTGTTTAATTTTGTTTATTTCATTTATTTTATCAGTTTTGTTCAATTTAAATAATTAAAACAATAACATACACATATTTCAAACGAAAACATACTATTAATAACAATATATCAAAAAAATATATACAATCACTAAACCACACTAACAATATACAATACAGATCACTTACTTACCAAGGACACATTTGCGACATAATTGATCAAACATTAAAAAACTATGATATTAATATTTCATTCAGAACCAAAAACACAATAAAAACAATTATTTAATGCAAAAGATCGTACTAAACATTTAGACAAAATGGAGTTTATGCACTAAGCTGCAAATATTGCTGTGCAAAATACATTGGAGAAACAGGAAGAGATCTAAACAAGAATTAAAGAAACATATCAGCGACAAAAATATATAAAATTTTCGAATTTACATTTACATATCAATAACCACTCATCGACATTAACACCAACACAAAATTATTACACTACACTAATAAAGGCCTCAAACAAATTTTATTAGAGGCATATGAAATAGATAAATTAATAAATACAGAACCTAATACAATATGTTTAAACGACCAAACAGAACTAAATTTTAAACCACTCTATAAATTTTTAAATAATCCTTACAGAATCTAAATTAAAACACCAAGTAATAACATACACTTCAAAATTTGACACATTAATAAATAATTAGGAGTCAAAACATTTATCATTTTTTTTGTCTAATATCATATACAGGGTGGCCCACCTATTCTCGCTCGGACCATTGCCGCTAGACTAATGAAAATTGAGGGTAAAAATTGATTTTCGAGTGTACACAGTGTACCATAAATCCCGGACACAAAATTTGGTCTCTTTTTTAAATGGATCACCCTGTATATTTTTTCATATTTAGAATCTGCTTTATGTGGGCTTCATAAGTCATTGTTATTTTTTGGGATCAGATGCAACGTTGCCAAGTTATTCACATTTTAATCAAATTTAACGAAAAATCATTGACGTGTCAAAAACTCAACAAAACCCTATTATAAGTATAAGTATAAGTATTGCAAGTAGCCAAGAAATGTGCCAAAACATACACAATAGTTTGAGTCACGTAGAATATACAGGGTATGCTGAACCGACGATAATTTTGTTATTTTCAAATTACTAAACCTCTTTTTTTTTTAATAGAACACCCTGTATATAGCATCATATTCTGAGTGCTCATCTAATGAGCTATTCAATGGTAGCATATGGACTATAATCTAATAATACTTTTTAATAGGTAAATAACAATCATCTCTACATGTTTTAGCTATTTGAAAATAGCAAAATTCGATCGTTGTTTCAGAACACCCTGTGTTCCAACGTGACTCCGTGACACCCTGTGTATTCTAAGTGACTCAAAATATTGTGTATATTTTGGCACATTGCTTGAGTATCTTGCATACGCAAATTCTTTCATATATCTCTTATAAGAAGTTTTGTTGAATATTTTTCCACGCGCCATGATTTTTCATTAAATTTTATTAAAATGTGAATAACTTGGCAACGTTGCATCTGATCCCTGAAAATAAAGATGGTTTGTGAAGCCCTCGTGAAGCAGATTCTAAAATTGAAAGAATATATAGAGTGATCCACTTAAAAAAAGAGATTAAATTTTGTGTGCCGGATTTATAGTACACTCTGTACACTCGAAAATAATTTTAAACAGTAGCACATCAAGCGTCCAATAACTTCAAATCAGATTTTTTCCTCAATTTTCACTAGTCTAGCAGCAATGATCCGAGCGAAGATAGGTGGGTCACCCTGTATATTGAACACAAAAAGTAAGTAAAATTAATTTAAAATACGCATACACCACATAAAACGCAAACTTATTTTTAATATACTTTCTATATTTAAATATAGATATTGTAGAATTAATACCTGAAGAAGGCTGAAAGATATCCGAAACTAGTCTAGTAAGGTGAACAGAAATAATAAAAACAACAAAACATCTTTATATTTAAACATATAAACTACCAGTAAGTACGCCAATAAATAAGGAAGAAAACAATACAAAATATAATAATAACTGGTATCCAAAATGGATGAAACTATAACAATAATATTAATAATTAATTTAAAAATGTGTGTGGAGCGCGTTGCTAAATGGCAAATGGTCCGACTCAGGCGCTAAATGGCTCGGGTTCAATAGCATTTATTCCAGGATTTAATAATAGGTGCTTCTCAAGGCACTTTAAGTAGGTGGTCCGTCAATAACGTAACACCTGCCCTGTTACTTATAAACGACCGACGCAAACATTGAGCTGTTATGAACTCTAAAGTGACCAGGGTCTATGAATTACCAGAGTCAGTTTACCCAATAATCGAATCATCGACTACAAAACGGGGACACTCATAATTAAATAAGTCAATAAGACACATTCAAACAGAAATATTTAAAAGTTTATATGTTTCCATATTTAATGTCCTACACAAAAAGGCCTACACACATTTTAGCTGTAAAGGTCGCAATGCTCGCCTTCCTTCGATCACTCCCAATTAATTTCACTCGTGTGCATAATCCAGGTATAGCCGAAGATAATTAAAAAAAAAACTCACCAATGCGATTGAAAACGTTGTTGTAATGATGTTATATGTTATATGTTATATATGTTTTATGTTCGTGATTTCGCCACCTTAATCACCGTCAGTTTAAGGATTTATGGGTTGCAAGTTTTTTTTTCGTTCCCGGACAAATTCCATGAATTATGGAACAGTGTGATGTCGTTTTATGGAAGAATTACGGTTTGAATGTTTGACATAAATCTATATACTATTTATAAGAATCATAGAAAGTAAGAAGTAAGAAATAAGAAGAAAGTAAGAAGTGCAGCTCAGTTTATTTTATTTACTATTACTGTTACTTGCTGGCTTGTGATTGAATATGTGGTAATAGGATAGCACTGTCCAGGGTTTGCATACCGTTGTGAGATATGGTTTATTTTTATGAATTAAACTTGCATACATAGGCATAAAGTTAAGCGGAAAATATATAATTCCCAATAAAGGAAAATCAGACACTTTATAAAATAAATTTCACAAATAAATTTTATAATGATACTCAACAATTGTTTCGGTTATTACACCATTCTCAAGAGTTATAAGAATACTCAGTATTCTTTTTTATTCTTATTTTCCTTTATTTAATATGTTTTACCAAGTGGTTACCAAAAAAACTTTCAATTTAATTCTCTTCTATTTGATGCTTCCGCTGTACTTATATTAACGATGGGCATTAGAATCGCGGTTGGTAATAAAGCTCGTCTTTTGTTGTGGAACGTGCTGTTAATCAGGTTCGCTGTCGCGTGTTGCTTACCAGTTCTGGAAGCGAAGTCCTCGTATTCGCTTATTTATGTCCTGCTAAATACAATAAACAATCATAATGTTATATTGGACACTGTAAATGCACCGATAATAGTAAATTACGTAGTGAAAGAGAGGAAAATAATTTGTAATTTATGTATAATAGAAGATGTTTTATAGGATTATAGGAATATATGATTCAAATTGGCTGTACAGTGGTTAATGAGCCCTATCAATACAGTTGATTCAATCATAATAGTATATTTAAGTATAAGTGGATATTTAAGTCTTTCAGGCACGCGCCAGTTTGCAAGCACGACGGCACATCCTTTAATCTTTATTGTTTTAAATTTATATTATCTGCTATTTTAAAATTCTAGTATGCACTTCATAGCTATGACATGATTAAAATTTTAATAAATCTATCCTCCTTCACACATTTGTATTAATTATAAGTTTACTGTTTCAAATTTGAGTTTTAAACTAATTAGTATGAACAGAGTGAACTATAATAGCTGTCGTGTGTTTATTTTTCGGATTGGCAACGCTGTATTAAATCTAGAAATAGTTGTATGTGATATAGATATAGCAACGTAATGTACATATAGTCAGTACGTAAGTTTACAAAAAAAAAGTATATTATGCAACGAGCATTTAATGATCTTGCGTAATGCTTAATAACCATTAAATGCGAGTTGCATACACTATTTTTTTTCTACAACAAAGCATGAAAAGTGGTTATTGTCAAAATTTATTAAAAGTAAATATACAACAGAATACTTTTCATATATTTACATATGTTTTCTACGACACAGCATAAAAATTAATAATAAATATTTAACATCTAGGGGGTCTGTAATAAATTGCTTGATTTCGTTGGTCGCAAACGTTTTAGCTTTTTTAGGTTTATATCCTTCAGATTTTCTTTTTATTAAACATGTAATTTGGAATATTTGGAGATGTCCACATTATGTATGATACCCAACGTAGATTTCAAAATAGAATATTGTGTCCATAAAGTTCGAGATTTCAATTTTTTTATAATTCATTAAAGTAAACAAGTAAGACGTTTTCGGAAAAGCTGCGACCTTATTTGTGTTTCTAAAATCCATAAAATGAGAGTAAAATCTCGTAAGATTTTAACGATTTCACTGGTAGTAAATTGTTTGTAGGTCTTATGGCCTGCTCCACAATGTCCGCTAGGGTTAAATTATCCATATCACTATCACTATTCCACATATTTAATGATTTTATTTAAAACAACAACAATTTATTAAGAATACGAATCACCAATTCCCCATGCACAGCTGCCAAAACTAATTAATTTTATATCTGTCATTGGCATGGCTTTTTATATAAACTTGTATTTTAATGAAAAATTTGTATCTAAATGACTATCATGTAGGTACAGGTAGCGAATGTTTTTAATATCAATTAAAATGTAGCAGTAGAAAAACTTTTTACTTTGGGGAAACCATTCAATAGTTTTTAGATGCTTTCAAACTGAACTCACATTGTTTAATAAAATTCAGACAAACATTCTAGCTAACTGCAGTTGATATTAAACCGTCAGTCATATAAACTAAACTTTAAGATTTCTAGATGAGGCAGATGTATAGGTATAAAGCAGAATTGCAAATATTATGCATATTGATTTTCTTGAAAATAGCTTGAAAAATTACAAAACCTAAGAGGAAATTATTTTTTTGAAATTATAAATTAAATCATTAAGAAAAATACAATTGCTGGAATGAATGAGCGTCAAATCCTGTACAATAAAATATATAGTCGTTGCTAAACAGCAAGTAAGTGAATTCTCCCAACTTCCACAATGTCATTTTGCATTTTATCAAAATTTTAACATTTATATTTTCATTCGAAAAATTGTTCGTTAGAGGGATTGAGTTACTTTCGAAAAATCGATATTGGCAGTACTCGTCGCCTATCTTAACATCCACTAATGGCTAGTAGTAAGTACATTGCATCGGGAATCCCATTAATTTTTGATATATTATATCAATATATTACAATTATTATATATTACAATATATTTGAATACAGAGCTCCATAACTTTACAGAGAAGCTAGATTTTTTGCTCAATATTTGGTTTGCATCTTGCCACGTAATTATTAATCAGCTTGTTTAAAAATGGACATTTTATTAAATAAAATTAAGCAGTTCAATATTAAATATTTCTACCACGCTTTAGGCACTCACTTTATTGTTAATATAAAACCATTCTATTTAATTTATGATTAAAAATAAAATTCCAATTTTAATTAGTTAATTCCATACTTTTATCTGCATTCTGCGAGAATAGAGAGGTATGTGCAATTTTATGCATTGCATTAAAATATCAAATAGTCATTCCTGATGCTTGAGACTATATCGTCGGCTTACAAGTGAAACCACTTAAGTCAAAAACTATAAAATTTGAGAAACTGCAATTAAAGTTTTATATTCTGCTGTTACCTTTCCTACACAGTCATTTAATGAGTTAAAAATATGGAAGTTCGGCTACAGTGCCCTTTGCTATACCCCTACTGAGCCTGAGATTTGTTACAATTTAGTAAACCATCAAAATAAAACTTAATTAAAAAGAGCCAAAAATTGACTTAGTGTATTTCACTTTTAAGCCGACGATATTTTCTTTTTATGCCTGATTTTCTTTCTCGATTATTGTCAGTTTTTATGTTACCGCTGTCGAAAATCTACTCAGACCAATAACACAGGTCCCCTTAAATTTGGTGAATTAAAAAGTTTTAATATTGATATAAACCTACAATTAGTTTGTCAAACTCTTCGGACATCTAGGCCTGTGATGACTGCTGGTGCGGCTTGTTTTCGTCTCATCTTGCTTAATGTTGTAGATCTTGAAGAATAAGCGGAAATCCCTTAAATAAATGTAACGTGAATGGAAAAACTGAAAGGTTACGGGGTCAACTACTGAAGATGTCTGACTTTACGTCCCTGCTCGGTCGCCAAAATTGTCACCTATGGGTCAGTGATGACTGAACGGAAGCTCAGATAAGCTTAGTGAAGTATAGCCAAGGTTCTCAGACAAGAACAGTGGTTGAAGTACTAGATGCTCGGGTGCCATTACGTGAGAAAGCACGCAGACTTAGACTGAAAGAAAGTTTAACAAGACAAGGAAATGATAAACAATAACAATAATAGTGGCCGCAATCTTTGTTTAAGAAGTTAGCTTCCTTTTTTGCAGACTTATTTTCTGTTTTGTGGGATTTTGCTGCGTTCGCCTGCTTTCTGAGTTTTGGCTCAGTGGCAGACATGGGAGTTTCTTCCCGTGCTGACTTATTTTCGGCCTTATTGGCTTCTGCAGCGGCGACTTTCGTCGTTTGGGCTGCTGACTTCTCATCAGCACCAAACTCTGTGTTTAGAGTTGCTGTTGCTATCAATTTAGGAGTATATTTTATTAAATTTGCTCCTGTGGTCAAGATCCACGTCCACCTCAATTAAAAAATCAAAAGAAGTAGTATACAGGGTGTTTACTAAACATCGGACAAAAATCCATAGGGTTATTGTTCGGCTTATTTTAAGAATTTTTTGTTCTTTTATGAGTCTTGGAATATCGCGCTGTTTCGGAAATGGAACGCGATAAACATTTTTACAAAAACAGTTTTTGTTGTTGTTTAGTTGCAGATACTGAAAATCCATTTACTAGTGGCTGCCATACGTTGTTGAATACGTCTCGCGAGTAATCAGTTCCTGCTTTGTAAGTTGATTTCATCTTTATTGTCTTTGAAAGTTTTGCCAGCATTGTTGCATTTAAATACAATCGTAAAGATAACAAACGTAAGGATTCAGCTATTTCTACTAGAAAACTTATAAACGTTTTTAATATAAGTAATATAATATAAAATAAGTAATAAGTAATGTATTGGACATTTTGAAACATCATTTGTTGTACCCAAATAAATTCAACTCATCCAGGCACTTATTCCTGCTGATTTCCATCAACGTATAAGCAGTTTATTAGTGGCTTCTACAAACATTATGTCTCGCTCTCAATGAGCTGCAGACAAGTTAGCGCTGGAATGAAACTGCCACTGTCGTTTCTGCAGAAGATTCGGGGACTAGCTACTCAGAAGTGTTAGTAGAGTGGCATGGGTATAATGAGGGCATGTTCTTCTGTTCCCGAACCTCCTGTGTTGCGGAACGACTACTCTCTACCTCCGGTAACGGACCATCCGTATACATTAAACTTAAAAATGGGAAAACCGTCGGATCTATACAGACGAAGTTAATAACGGAAAGGGTGGTAGACCTGTGAGAATAATAAATGAAAGCTGATAAAGAAGTAACACTTCATACAGAAGTATCTAGATTGGCTACAATTTGATGTCGTGATATAGCAGTTGAATATTTTAATTGTCGGTCGGCTACAGAGCCGAGAACTATGATGACAGTATTTCGGCATTTTGTTTAGGTAGCATTTTCCCCAGTTTATGTATTAGTCCTTCGTGCCATACCTTGTCAAAGGCCTGTGCAATGTCTAAGGACACAGCTGCACAGACGGACTTTTCTTCCAGAGCATTTTCTATGATGTTAGTAATTCTATGCACCTGGTCGATGGTTGAGTGCTTTTTTCGAAAACCAAATTGGTGGTCTGGAATTAGGTTATTCTTCTCTATTATTGACCACATTCTTTTCAGGAGCAGCTTTTCAAAAATCTCAGAGATAATTGGGAGTAGAGAAATCGGTCTATATGACTTAACATCGTTGGGGGGCTTACCAGGTTTTGGTAGCATTATGACTTCCGCAATTTTCCATACATTTGGGAAGTACTTCAGTCGTATTGCTGCATTGAACAAGTATGTTAGCATTACTCTTCCTTTGTTTGGGAGCGGCTTTAGAATCTCGCCTGTAATACGATCTATGCCAGGAGCTTTTCTTGGGTTTAGGTTTGTTTTAATTTCCTGGGCCACTTCTTTTGTAGTGATTAGGGGAATGTTTCCTATGTATGGATTTTGTATTTCTTCAAGTACTATACCTGGATGTGTTTGGTTTGGTTTGAAGGTGTTTGCTAGGTGTTCCGCGAAAACTTCAGTTTTTTGTTTATTGTTACGAGCCCATGTCCCATCTTCCTTTCTGATTGGTGGAATCGTTATTATTGGTCTTTTGATCTTTTAAGTGGCTTTCCACAATGAGTAGTCCTTTTCTGCATCTGCTGAAAGGTCCCTCAAGTACCTGCTTAGGGTATCTTCTTTAATTTTTTTTATTTCTCTTTTAAGTTTGTGGGTTTTATTATTTAGCTCGGTTTTATATGTAGGACTTCTTGTTTTTTGCCTTTGTGTCTTGCTTTCCTCTTCTCACTAATCATTTTCCTGATTTCCTTGGGATAGTTGTTTCCTTTCGTGACATAGGTTATTTGTCTAGTGCAGTAGTTCTCAAAGTGGGGCGCACGCCCCACCGGTGGGGCGCGTAGGTTTTTCAGGTGGGTCATGAGAATTTAAGGTGGTCTTATGATATTTGAAGTTGGATTTGAATATAGAATTAATATTTGCTGCAGCACTTAATTAAAAATATATTAAATTATAATATATTAAAATTTATATACACATATTTATATAATATACATATGTCATAGCGTTTTACTTAAGCGTTATTGTACTATAATATTGATCGAAAAAAATGCGTTAACAAACATTTTTGTTTTTCCACGTATTTAGTCGAATCGACAAAATCATGTGTCGCGACGTCGTGGCTCGATGACTGTTGGTACACGAGTCATATTTTCAACTAGTGTGTGTCTAGTATTCATTGTCAGTACTTGCATTTACGTCTTTTTCAAGTGTTTTTCGTGTCGAGTAGGTGTATATAAATCAGTTCATTGTTCTTTTTCGATGTTGTAAGAGAGTTTTTCAATTTGCTAGTTATTAAAGGTAAGTTGCATTTTTTATCAAAAAATAATTTAAAAATACTAAATACAACATAATTGTAGCTAATTTTGGCTCAATATAAAAATGGCTAGCGCCAAGAAGATAAAGACTCGCCAATACAAAGAAGAATTTTTAAATTTTGGTTTCATAACCGCTATAAATGATGAAAGATCGCCTTTCTGTCTACTATGCCATCAATCTTTGAGCAATGAATCAATGAAGCGTGGCTGTCTCGAGGCACATTTTAGAACCAAACATGCTGCTCATGCGAATTCAGATTTAAATGACTTCAAATCATTAAAAGAGAAATTCGAAAAGCGAACAACCATAAAAACTTGGTTCACTGCGAGAACTGCTGTTGCTAATCGTACCTTAGAGGCAAGTTACGAGATTTCTTTATTGATTGCAAAATGCGGAAAAAATCATACCCTGGGCGAAGATCTTATTAAACCCTCGATATCAACATTTTTAAAAACCGTTTTGAATATTGATGACAAAGAAGTGAAAGCCTTACCACTTACTTAGTAATGATACTGTCAGAAGAAGGATAGATGAGATGAGCGATGACGTTGAAGCACAGCTTATTGAAAAGCTTCAGTCGAGATACTTTTCTTTACAAATGGATGAATCTACTGTAAGAGGCAGTGAAGCATTACTATTGGCTTACGTAAGATATATTGACAAAGGTGAATTTGTCGAAGAAATGTTATTTTGTAAGCCACTGGAGACCACTACAACCGCATCTGATATATATAATGTTTTAAAAAAATACTTGAATATCAATAATATACCTACAAAAAATTTAACATCTTGCGCAGCTGATGGAGCTCCTGTAATGATGGGCAAAAAGAATGGTTGTTTAAAATTAATGAAGGCCGACAATCAAGATTTATTTACTATACACTGTGTGATACATAGAGAAAATTTAGTATCGAAGAACATTTCGCCTGTACTTAATAAGGTATTGAAATCTGCTATAAAATGCATAAACGCAATCAAAGCTAATGCTAAATGTGAGCGCATTTTTAAGAAATTTTGCGAAGAAAGCGATATTGCGCATGTTAAGCTAATTATGCACACAGAGGTCAGGTGGCTGTCAAAGGGAAATTGTTTAAAAAGATTCATGGAATTATTTGATCATCTAAGTGAGTTTTTGAAAGATAATCCTGAAATGATAGTATTGCAAACGATCGACGGAAAAGCGTACTTGGGATATTTGGCTGATATTTTCCAAAAGCTTAATATATTAAATACTCAACTCATGCTGACTAAGTTTGCACCGAACATAAAAAGTCTTTGTAGCAGACACCAGGCTCACGGATCACATTAATTAAACCAAATTTACTTACAATTATTATATCCTTTGTTTTTTTCTTAAAATTTTTCGGTTTATACTTTTACTAATATATACCTACATATACAAATTTATTATAAACAATATTTTATAGTTCTTATTAAAAATTCGTTTTTCTTGAATTTATATTTTATGACCATTCTACTTTGCGTATATAGACGAAGAAAAGCAATTAATAATTTAGTCATGCTGTGAAAAAGTTCCGACATTTTGTTTATTTTATATATGGGGCATCAGATATTTAGTAGCTAATTGGTGGGGCATGGATCAAAAGAGTTTGAGAAGCACTGGTCTAGTGTTAGAATACGCAGCTTCTTGTATAGTTTTGATCAGATTTTCTGCTTCTTTGTACAGTTGATCCTTGGTTTTAAGACTAGCTCTTAGGTTTATATTATTTTCAATTGACGTTCCGAATCCTTCCCAATCTGTGGTTTTGTTTACCAGTCTATGCTGTGCTTCTTTTCGAATTACCATTTCACTGAGCGTTAGAATGAGAGGTGAGTGATCCGAGCTGAGGTAAAAGTTTTCTTGTACTTCAATGAAGTTAGACAATATTTTTCTTGCGATGCAGAAGTCCAGTAGATCGGGTATTTTTTTTTTAGATCTGTTGGCCAGTATGTAGGTTTGCCTGTGGAATGGTAGCTACAGTTTGTAACTTCCTTTGCATACCTGAGCTCTCTACCTTTGGGTTGAGTTATTCTGGATCCCCAGTCCTTGTGTTTTGCGTTGAAGTCGCCTCCCAGTATGAATTTTTCACCCATGTGCTGAATTAGTTTGAGATATTCTGTTCTTTTGAGGTTATGTCTGGGTGGACAATAGACCGCACCTACATTGAATGTTTGGTTATTCGATTTGATCCCCACTACTGTTAATTGTGTTTCTTCCATTTGTAGTTTAGTTTCCTCGTAATGATTAATACTATTTTTAATTAATATTGCACTTCCTCCTTTTGCTTTGTTTGCGGGGTGAGTACATAGGTAGCTTTGGTATCCATTGACTTGGAAGTGTGTTTGTTCAGTACAATGCGTTTCTGAGATTAATAGTATATCGATGTTCTAATTTTTTAGAAATAGCTCAACTTCCTGGCTGTGATTTAGAATGCCATTATCATTCCATAGTCCAATTATTAAGTCTGTATTGCTCATTTTTATCTCAGTTCAAGGGAGACGCCATTTGTTCTGGCTTCTATTCAGTCTAGCCTAGTAGAGATTTGATTTATCATACTTGACATTTGTTGTAGCATTTGTTCAATGTAGTTTTCTTGTTTTTGATTTCTCAGAGGGTGTTTCTCTTGCTGGGGGTTTTGCTGCTGAGTAGCATTAGCAAATGTGACGCCTCTTGTGATTTTCCTGTCACTTATGAATCTGGGTTGTGTTTTCTTGTGAAATAACTGTTTTTTTCTGCTCTGTAGTTTTTTTTTTCGCGATGGTACGTCCTTTGTAGTTCGCCGTGTGGGCGTCAGCACAGTTTGAGCATTTGGCTGGGGTATCAGTGGGCTTAGTAGAATCAGCTGTAGGGTATCTACCTGCACACTTTACACTTACAGGGCTTCTTTGGCAGTATTTTTTTGTATGGCCGTACCTTTGGCACTTTTTACATTGTGGAATTAGTTTGTTCATTCTTATTGATTCTATTTTGATTTTCATATTAGCAAGGCAGTCTATTTCGTTTTTTTATGTCTTCCGATTTATCGAAAGTTAATATGTGCATAGGCAGCTTAATTAATTTGTTTGCACTCGATTCAGTGTTAGAATGCTGCATTCAGTTCAGCCCTGGGATGCCTCGAAGTTTTCTGGTGTCTGGAAGTTATCAGGCTGACAGATTTCGTCTTATTGACAAACGCTCGTAGAAAAAGGACTGTAGTTCGGATAGCAATGGGAGAAGTTCAAGGATGGATTAAATGTATCCGCCAGCGCGTCAGAACTGTGTCTAACTCATGGAGGCTGTACATCTACTCAAATCAATATATGTATGCTGAAGCGTATTTCTCACCACAATTCAAGGCTTCGTATTAACACAGCTTCCATGAGATCCAACTTGAATTTCTCTCTGGAGCACCCTTCTCCCTTCTTTTTTTTATGTTGCTCAGTTCCTTTTCTAACGCCCACCTTTTAATCTTCCCGCGGAATCCTTTTATGTGTCTAACATGAGTAAGTTACACAAACTGATCAAACATCGAAATATGAACGTTACAATTGGTTCAGATTCTTCAACTACTGGCGGGATTCTTTTGACCGATGAGGCAAAGTAGGAATTTCCAAGAAATTCAATAATGAATTTTCACAATAACCGTGTATTGGCTGATCTAAGTCCACATCATGCACAAGAAAACTGTTTTCAACATCAGTCTTCATTGAACGGTTGGATTTCTGGGTAACTTCCTAATTCGACCGGTTTTTCTACCAGGAACCGGTAATCGAAATCTTTTCGATCGAATTTTTTTCGAACACACACTACTTGTTTTACTGGATCTAAAAGGAATTAATTAACAAAAGACCCTTTTTGCTGAAACACTTGTATCGCCTTCTATTTCTAAAACAACGCGACATTCCGAAAATTATCAAAGGACAAAATATTCCTAAATTAAACTAAAGAATAACTCTTTGCATTTGAAGTTTGCCCCATTTTTAGTAAACACTCTTTATAGGAGAGGGTATGGGGAGTGTGCAGTTAATCTGTAATGGAAACAGTGGATGTAGTCGAGCTTAAGATAAATTACCATATTATGCGAATACATAAGAATGAACTCATTATAAATTACTACGCGCTAGGATATTTGTATTAATATTATATCAACAACTATCCCACGAGCGACAGACCACACTCAAGAATCTTGCAACTTTCCAGAACCTTAATATCCGTTTTCTCGGCCGCCCCTGCACCACCGCAGCCGTAGCTGTTACAATTTGCATCGTTAAAAAGCCTGCCTTGCAGATAATCTGCTCAGCTCTTCCAATTTTTCTTTGCGTCGGCGTCCACCACTTTTACTTATTTCCACATGATAATCGCGGATAAACGGAAATTTCTCCACACCAGCGGCGCTGGGCGTCTCAGGCAATCACATAAGGGGGCAATAGCGCATGGATTTTTCATCGATTTTCACACGGCGGTGCTCATTACGCGGATCGCTTTATTAATACGATTACGGAGGGCCCCGTCGCTTTCCGCAACGCGCTTTTACTACTCACGGCTATCTTGGATTACAATAAATTTAAATAACGCGGCGAAATTGCGCACGACAGCCAGCGAGAAAACGAAAGTGCGAGATGCCTTATCGCAATTCGTGGGGTGGCCCAGATTTTCACGGGTATTCGCATTCGAATGATTCGTATGTGGGCTCGCGATTGCCATGAGTTATGGAGAGTGTAATCACTGGGGGCACAATCAACAATTCCATTTAATTTCTTGAGCATTTTCGGGGCACCGTACTGTCCGGGCCCGCCGTGGCCCATTAATTACAACTTGGTACAAACATAATTTATTATCTGCCCCGGTGAACAATCCAGTCAGATTTCTTCTTCCGCGTACGCTCACAGACAATACGGGTTAATTAAGACGAGGTGAGTACGGGAGGGCACGATTAATTAGCTATGCGATGAATAAAAAGCACGGCCCCGGCGTCCACAGGGTTTTATGAATTGAGATTTTGGGTTATTTACCAACACTAACAGTATCGACAATCAGCGGTGATCAAACACGATTTCTCAGACATCGATCAAACTTAAATAAAAAATCTAGCTCCGCCTATTCTTGAATGAAAGTTAAATATTTACAGTAATGTTATTTTATCAAAATTTTGAAAACATAAGTTATGTTAAAATGTATGTGACATATAGTCTAGTTTTGCGTAGGTTTCTTAAGAATATCGAAAAAGTTAAATATTTACAGTAGTATTTATGTTTAAATTTTGAAAAAGGAATAATTTATAAATTTGAGCGCCATGTGCTATTTTGGCAGGTTAAGTTGTTATTCTGCAAACTAAGAAATAGGTGTTATTTGGGAGTAGATATAATATATTTTGTCAAATTAACGTACCCCAGACCATGTTTCATGATAACATTAAGAGATATTATATTTTCATCATTCTATATTCTAGCTTGTGTAAGAATAAATTTTGCTTTAAAAGAAAATTGAATCGGATGTTTTCTGTGCAGAATGGCTTGAATGGTCTGACGTTAGGTGTAGGGAATTGTATTGTATGTTTGTTATCAAGTTGGCCGGCCTGAGCTTCGTTTTACATTTTTAAGTTAGTGCAATCTATTTGAGAAGTGACGCGAATGTGGATGCCGACTGATCATTAAGACATGTGTAATTAGTGTTATTCCTTATATTTTTGATCTCAAGATCCTCATATAGCTTAAGTTTCCGGCCTTTTTATAATGGTTTAAGAAGTTTTGTTTTAGTCATCAAATCGCAAGTGTGATTATGTTTAAAAAGGTGTTTACCTAAATTTGAGGTTGTAACATTTCTGAGATGCTCTTTTACTTTAGTTATGATTTTTCTACCTGTTTAGCCAATATAGATTGGGTCGCAATCATTACATTCTATGGAATATAAACCATTGTGCCATAAGTCATTTTGATTTTTGTTGGTTTTGTAAATTAGTTTATTTTGAAGTGAAGGATGGTTATTGAAAGTAGGTGTTATATTTTGCTTTTTTAGGATGTCTATAATGGGTTTTAATTGGAAGCCTCGGTAGGTTAATGAGCAGTATGTTATTTCAACTATCGATGTGTTATGAATAATATTATTAGTGGGTGACATTAATTTCTTGATTATTTGTTCTTATGTGCGAGTATGATTATGTTCATAAAGGTGTTTACCTAAATTTGAGGTTGTAACATTTCTGAGATGCTCTTTTGCTCTAGTTGTGATTTTTGTACCTGTTTAGCCAATATAGATTGGGTCACAATCATTACATTCTATGGAATATAAACCATTGTGCCATAAGTCATTTTGATTTTTTGTTGGTTTTGTAAATTAGTTTATTTTCATTTATTTTCAAGTGAAGGATGGTTATTGAAAGTAGGTGTTATATTTTGCTTTTTTAGGATGTCTATAATGGGTTTTAATTGGTAGCCTTGGTAGGTTAATGAGCAGTATGTTATTTCAACTATCGATGTGTCATGAATAATATTATTAGTGGGTGACATTAATTTCTTGATTATTTGTTCTTATGTGCGAGTATGATTATGTTCATAAAGGTGTTTACCTAAATTTGAGGTTGTAACATTTCTGAGATGCTCTTTTGCTCTAGTTGTGATTTTTGTACCTGTTTAGCCAATATAGATTGGGTCACAATCATTACATTCTATGGAATATAAACCATTGTGCCATAAGTCATTTTGATTTTTTGTTGGTTTTGTAAATTAGTTTATTTTCATTTATTTTCAAGTGAAGGATGGTTATTGAAAGTAGGTGTTATATTTTGCTTTTTTAGGATGTCTATAATGGGTTTTAATTGGTAGCCTTGGTAGGTTAATGAGCAGTATGTTATTTCAACTATCGATGTGTCATGAATAATATTATTAGTGGGTGACATTAATTTCTTGATTATTTGTTGTTCTTTATTATGGAATAGTTTATTAATAGTTTTAAGAGGGAATTCGTGTGTTAACGCAAGTTGATGGATAATGTTTTTTTTTTTCAAATTAAAGTCTTCTGTTTGTAAAGGATAATGATACGAGTCTGTGTTATGAATGATATTATTAGTGGGTAACATTAATTTCTTGATTATTTGTTGTTCTTTATTATGGAATAGTTTATTAATAGTTTTAAGGGGGAATTCGTGTGTTAACGCAAGTTGATAGATAATATTTTATTTTTCCAAATTAAAGTCTTCTGTTTGTACAGGATAATGATACGAGTCTGTGTATGTGGTGATGGAAGAATGCAAGCTTATGTGAGTGGTGGTGAAATTAGTTGAATGGGATGATGTTCTCGGACTGTGTGGATTTTCTATAGATTTTAAATTTAAATGTATTATCTATGAGTAGTTGGATGTTGAGGTCCAGAAAGGCGTGTCAGATGTCAGATAGACAGTATGTCCCCGGATTGAGTTTACAAGAGGGATACTTTAATTTTTAATTTTAAGTAAAACTGTTATAGGAATTATAATTCCTGCTTGGTCTGAAACTGCTAGTTCAGTTATTGAAACTTTGATTTCTTGGTGTTGGCAAAATCAAAATATTTAAATGTTATTTTGACATTTATTTATTTACTATTTGCCAAAGAAATTTAAAATAACATTTGACAACATTAAAGAAAAATAAAATCATTCAAACAATCCCCCTAATGCAGAAAATGATACCGAAAATTTAAAAAGTCACCTACGAGAGGCATAACTGTTGAAGAAATCTAAAACAGTTTTCAGGAGTTCCATACCAGGCTTGAACTGTGTGAAGAAAATGGTGGGGGATTGTTTAAATGATGTTATTTTTCAAAGGGTCAAAATTAGATTTTTTTTATTTTTATTTAGCCAACACCCTGTATAAATAAATCAATGTTTTAATAACTGAAATGGTAGTTTAAGATCAAGCAGAAATTTTAATTCCTATAACATTTTTACTTAAAAGTTAAAAAAAAAACAATCCCTGTTGTAAACTCAATCCGGGGACATACTGTATATTGTCGGTGGTTTCAATGGTAAAATTAATGTTGTTATGTAGGTTCTTAATGTAGTTATGAATATTGTTAACAGTGTCGTTGGTTCCTTTAATGATGCAGATTATGTCGTCTACATATCTATTCTGTTCAAAACAGAAACTTCATTTTCTTTATAGTTATATTCATCACCAACTGCCAAATGAGAAGTTACAGATTTTGCACATTCAGCAACTTCACCGTCTTTCGCGATGTCATCGTTATTTTCCTCTTTCCTGTCCTCTATTCGATTAGCAGTCGTCAGTTGATTTGCTAATAATTCTTCTATGTAACCCTCAGCGACTCATCGGTATAAACTAATACAACCTGAAATGATTTGAAAACTGTTTGAAATGATATAAAATAACAAATTTTCTTCCTTCAGCATCAAAAGTTCTTCATCTGGATAAGGAATCTGTCGATTTCAATACGGGACAACACTTTTGATTTCTTAGCTTGATATCACTCACCTTGTCTTTTTAAGTACGTAATTAGCTTATTGGACTTGCTGATATCAATATTCGTTGTATTGATAATGTCGACTTAAGCATGGAATAAATACTCCAAAGAGTTGAAGCCAAATCCAAGCCAAAAAGTTGAAGCCAAAGAATTATGTTTAGTCTTCTCCACAAAGTAAGCCAAAATAAGCCTTCTGTAATTCTTCTAATATTCTTAGCCTTACACCAACCTTCACAGGCATGATAAACAAAATTATATCTCCCTTTAGATGTTTTCGGCAGTAGCTTCGCCATGGCCTCTTCTGCGGGTTTTCGAATTTCTAAATGGAGTTCGTCGGTAGTTTGTTCACAATCCATTGCAAAAGGAACACGAACGCACAAAAAAACCGACAGCGGTTTTCGTTTAATTATACGAAATTTTCTGTCACCTTGGAAACAGAAAAACGTACTACTGAATGGGTACGTAGAAAATCGCCCATCAATTTATTAAATTATTTATTTATTATCTCTAATCTCGTTTTCGTTTTATTATACAAAATTTTAAAACATAAATCAAATTAAGTTCTGTATTAGCTCCTACCATGCTATTCTGTTTTTCGCTCGTTTCTTTCTTCTTGTACACCAATATTGTTCCTCTTCAGTATTTCTTCCACTTTTCCTTCCCAGATTTTCTTCGGTCTTCTTCTTCTCCTGTTACCCGCTATTCTTGTATTCCATATATGTTTGGTTTGTGTTTCCTTTGCCATTCTTATGAGATGTCCATACCAGGCTAGCTGTTTTTTTTCGATGGTTTTCTCTGCAGTTCTATTTCTTGGATATTTTTTATCTGTTCATTTCTAACTCTGTCTAGTTTGGCTAAGCCCTCCACTTTTCTTAGAAATCTCATCTCCGTAGCTTGTATACTGCTTTTACTTATTTGGTCTAACACCCAATATTCGCTCCCATATACTAGAGTTGGTCTATATAAAGTTTTGTATAATGTCATTTTCGTTTTCTAAGCAATTTGTTTGTTGTTTAGTATTGTATTTTTCATGCTGAAATAACTTGTATTCTCTGCCTGAATTATTCTGTTGATTTCCGGTTGCATGTCTCCCTTACTTGTTAAAACAGCCCCTAAATATGTAAAGCCTTCCTCCTGTTCTATTCTTTTGTCGTTTAACATTATATTTGTCGTTATCTCTGCTTTCGTCACTATCATAACATTTGTTTATTCTATGTTTATCACCATATTGTGTTTCTGCAGTTCCTCATTCCAAACATTTAGATTGTGTTGCATGTCCTCTTCGTTCTGGCTAGTACCGCTAGATTATCAGCAAAATCACATTCTGTTATCGTTGTTGCCGCGAAATTGGGTATCCCACTATTACTTTCTTCGTTTTATCCTTTATATTCTTTAAGATGATATCCAGATATATTATGACAAGCCGGAGCTCAATGCACCTCCCTGTTTTAGCCCCTGTGGAGTAATTTATTCTTCACATACACCTTGGCTGTGGTGAATAGTAAGGGTATACCCCTATAATTATTGCAGTCCCTACTATTACCTTTTTCATAGATGGGGAGTATCACTACCTTCTTCCAGTCATTGGGGATTTTTCCCCTTTTCCATATCTCATTTTGAAGCTCTAGTAGTAGTTTTTCTACTTGGCTACCTATATGCTTCAGTTGTTCTGCTTTTATCATGTCATGGCCTGGGGCTTTTTCGTTCATTACTTTGTTTCGTACTGTTTTCAGTTCTTCTTCCGTTATCCCTTCTGCTTCTATCCCTTTGACGTTTTTCTGATATTCACTTCCCCATTGTGATTGATACGAATACTCAATATCTCTGTTACTTACTCTTGATGAGAATGGTCGTGAGGCCGAAACAATTGTAGATGAAATTCTATCAATACAGTGAAACTTTAACCGAGTGTTTGATTTAACCTAATCATCATGTTTCACCAAGTGGTATCCACACACCCTTTCAATTTAATTAGTTTTCATTGTAATTAGGGGGTTACAGATAAAACTTAATACACGACTTGTCATTAAAATGTCTTACTTTACTCGGAGCCTGTAAAATACTCGGACTGAGTGCATATTTCACTGTGGCTCATCGTAAGTAATGGATAATTTTCATGACTTTTCGGTAAATAACTATTTTATAGCGCATTTCTTTGGTATGCGGTGCCAAGTTGTAAGATTTTATTTTTCCTTTCAATTCCATCACAGTCTACCCCCTCTATATATCTTGCTTAGCTATACGTGCTGAAGTGAAACAAACAGATTTTACAATTTAGCACCGTATCCCAAACAAATACACCATAGGAAGACGCTCGCATCTGTATACTCGTATCGTATATGAGGTCAAAACCGACATTGTTCTAGATGTTTTCTGAATGCTGACACCCTGCTGAAAGAGCTGTTTCTTCAGAATTTTTCTTTATTCGTTGTAAAGATATGAATTTTCAAAGCATTGGTTTCAGAAAATCAGATTTTGAATGGTTTAATTGTGATTTCTGACTTTTCTAGTAAGGCGCCACAAACAGGTGCCTCTCAACTAAAACATAGATACGGATTATTGTAGTGTATACAAGCATCGGAATCGATATAAACCACAGGTATATAATGGCCGCAATAAACACCCTTCGTAGGTAGATTTTCAATTTCAACTAAACGCACTATACATTCGCTAGGGAGAACTTGACTTCAGTTTGTGAAATTAGCCTTTGTTATTAATTGATAATCCCAAAAAAATAATTAACTGAATTCTAGTACATAATAACATGTGAATAAGATAACAAAACAGAGTTGTTATCTTGTATTTTTTCTCATGAGTTGCATTGCGAAATCTTTCATCAAAGCGTGCCATGAAAAAAAAACTTATGTCTTAATTACTTTTCTGCTGAATTTATCAAAGTAAACGATCACTTCTGGAAAATTTTCTTGGAAATCTTCAAATGCATTACGTGTCGAATAAACCACTGCCATAAATTTTTACACCAGTCGTAACCATAACGTTAAGATCAATGAGATTTCACATTCACAAATTCGAACTCTGCCAAAGCTGTCAGATTTGACAACTGTAAGCTAAGACACACATTTTATATCTATCCTTTTTTTCATGGCAACTTTCATGAAAGTTTGTTTGAATCACTTGATACAATATAGGAGTAATATTTAGTAACACATTCTTATTCAGGTTATTTTTGTAACCCAGGTAAGTATAAAATCAGGCCTCTTGCGCACACATTGAAATCGCACCTCGAGTTTCTCTCCGCAACGCGACTCCTGAGAAAAAAGACAAGATAACAACTCTGTTTTGTCTGCAAACAAAACCAGGCTCACCTCCACTACATCTCCTCGCCCTGTGCAAACACTCTCGACTCGCTCTCCTGACATGGTGCGCGTTTTCGCGTCAATTCTCAGGGGCGCGGGGGCACCAAGCCGCCACCTACGCGGATCGTGATGTCTTCGACCTTGTCGCAAAAACAAACAATGAGTATGGCGAGAGAAGCAGGGCGACTCGCGGTTTGCGCAATAAAAGTGTCGCAAGTGTCCGTTCCCGACTTTAATGCACTCTGATCCCACGCCGCGATGGAAGAGGTAGTTTTCATTGCCCATCAATGGGCAGAATGTGGGTGCGAAGGCGCGGAATTTGGATAATACTGCGAATATTTTTTTTCTTCTGAACTGACCAGTGTTATTAGATGAGAATTTATTATGTGGAATCTGCAACATTTTATGATAGTAATAGAACATTGGTGTTGGATAAGTCAGTTTTAATGACATATTTGAATTATACTCAAAAAAGGGCCTTAATAATATCAAAGTATCATTCAAGATGAATTCGACAAAACGAGTAGAGCGTAAAATTGAACCTGTAGTTTTTTTGATTTTCGCCATTTGCAGCCTAACCATACAATTTTTGAAACTTTTATTTTCCTTACGAATTAGGCCTTGGCCTGAAGAATATTTTGTCTAGTTTAACTTTATCTTACCGTTTTCAAGATAATACAAGATGTTTGCTAAATGAGCTAAATGGGTATTAATGGAAGATTATTTAATTGACTTTCCTACCATGAAATAATATACAGGGGAATCCTTTGTTATTATTAAAGATACAAAGTTGTGTACATTATACTCTAATTTTTCTAGGCGTTCACTTCATCAAAATAATAATGACGACACAATTTTACAAGGTTGCCAGCTGTTGTAGGTATTTAAAAATGGATGCAATCAGCTGTTGCGCCCGTGCAATCTTGTGCGACAGTGCGCGGTTCGTATCAAATTCATCGACTTCTCTGCCGTTTATCGTACAGATATCAATCTTGTGGTTATGGTTTAACATCTACAATGGCAAAATATGCATTGTAATAATCGATCAAATGTAACAAGTTAAACGTGAAAGAAGTTTGGTTATACACACATGTATGAGCATGTGTTAGTGAAAAAGATTTGGCACCGTGGCCGAAAAAATATCACGGCCGCCAACATAACTTGATTTTTTTCATGATTGGCAGGCGAAAATTGTGTCTGCGGTTAATACACCGATTACCTATTTATAACCACCGGTGATCAGTGTTATGTAACAAATGATCCTCAGATTCATTTCGATTCCTAAACTATTGTTATGCATATTCTCGAAAACAATCACGTTGGTACGCCAGTTTAGAAAAAATAGAGTATAGCAAAACTATTTGTAATTTTAACGCCCATAAAGCTAGGGAAATCGAAACAACAATTGAGCATCGATGTTTCAAGTTTCAATTTCAAGACGAAGTTAATATAAACTGTTGACGTGAATGGCGACAATTTCCACGGCAGATTCTACATAACACAGGTCCAACAGTAGTGTAGCGTTTGTAGTAACAAAATTCACAACAAAGTGTAGAAGCGTTTACGTGCCGATCACGCATGTAAAAGGTTTATATAAGCTTCGCCTTGAAATTGAACGGAGTATAGATATGAAATTAAAAACAAAAAACCAATAAATGTGTCGGCTTAATTATTATTTAATATCACCCAATATCGTTCAAACAATAAATAATAGAATTGTTGTACGTAGAAAGTGAGTAGCACTGTCTGGTTAATTGAGCTACTCAAAAAAACTTACTCTTTCAAGAAAAATACATTTGTTTTTATTGGAAACCACTGTATATATATTTTTCTCTTAAACCCTCATATGTAAAGCAAAAATAATGTAATGAATTTTCTCAAAAGTGAAATCTTACTTCGATATTAAAATTTCTAAATATTAACAGTATTAAATATTAAGATGGCAGCTTCATAATTAATAGATCGACAGATCTTCTCGAAGAAGAAGAAATATTGATATGGCTGTGAAAACAACAAATTTATGTTGTGATGGCGTTAGAATAAGGGATGAATGGCAGAACTGGTGTTCCGTGTAATTTTTCGGCTTTGGAGGAAATTGCAACTCTGTTTCTTTCAAAAATGTATCAAATACTAGTTTTTCGCGATTAGTTTGGTTGTCTCAGTGATTAATTTAACAAATCATTAATGATTTTCCCGCATGCAGGAAGTGTGATACTTGGAATGTTATATAGGATGCAGGACATCTTCTTGAAGAGCAAAATAATACTACTCCTAATTAAATTCATTGCTCATACAGCCGCCACAATTTTTTTTTTAAACTACCAAACATTTATAGGAAATGAAAGTGTTGGTACTAAAACCAGGCAAACAAGAATTTTATCATAAGCGAGGCTATAAAAATTGCAGTTATTGGATATTTTGAAGCCTACCGTGAGAATTCCATCCGAGATATTGTCAATGATTCTACTTTGTCTTATGGAACAGTTCACAGAATTCTAAAAAGTACAAATTTGGTCCTTATAAGTACCGACCGGTTCAAGCACTATTGGTAGGGAATCCACAGAGATGTTTTTTTTGTCCTTGGTATCTGAATGTTTCTGTAGGGGATCTCAGTAACTAGAAGAGATAGAGAAACTCGGATGGCGTATCCTCGATCTCTTTTCTCAAGACAAACTCAATAATGAAAATAAAAACTGGTTATCGTCTTTTGTTTTCGACTTATGGCCAAACACTTATTATTTTCCATTTTCGATTTATCAATATTTTTATCGTTATTTTGTTCATTGAGTAGACCAAATTTTGGATCAATTTTGTGCCTCAATATTTCTGCCGCTTCCAATAAATTGATCTTCTTCCAGCTATGCTTTGTACACCTATGCAAAATTTCTAACTTTTCAATTTTAGGAAGTAACTGTTTCGATTCTAATATATGATTTGCGAAAATACTATTATTTTGATTTAATCTAAAAGCGCGGACGTGTTCTCCAACTCTTCTCGAAACGTCTGCATGTATGTCCTACATATATGCTATTGCATTCTGAACAACAAATTTTATATACTTTTTATATACAGATTTCTTTGATTGGCTAATTTTATCTTTACAATTAAATAAAATGTTTGATAATTTAAAATTTGTTCTAAACGCCACTTCATGATTGTTTTTTTTTTAAATGTTTGCAATTTTATTACTAATTTCACCAAAATAAGTTAATGTAATAAATGATTGTTTACTTAAATTTTGAAATTTTGGATAAATGTGTTTAAGCGTATTTTTATATATTTTTTTATTTATTAACTTTTCCACTATACTTGTTGGAAAACCATTATTGTTTTCAATTGATATAATTTGGTTTTGTTCTGTTGTTAAATAATTTTCTGATAATTATATTGTAAAGGCTCTATGAATCATTGACTTATATGCGCTAATTTATGTGAAATGGAATGGTCGAATTGTTCAATTTCAATTTAGATTCTAATTAGTAGGCTCAATCTGCATTTTCAGCAGCACGATGAAAAGTGAATTGAACAACGGGGTGATATCTTTTAACTGAGCTTCTTGAGGTTTCGTATCTTCTTTAATTTTCATTCTAGAAGAAAATTCATCATATTTTTTGTTTTAAATTTGATGTTTAAACAGAAAAAAAACATAATATTGAGTAGTTTCCATTTAAAAAAATGTATTTTGCTTTAAAACTGGAAAAATCTTTGGTCAATTTTTTTTTTTTCGATTTCTCTATCTTAATGGGCGTTAAAATTACTAATAGTTTGCAAATTTAAACAAATTTGTATCTTTAATAAAAACAATGTTATCAATGTTGAACACTTAATTTGGATCACCCTGTATCGGGCGTTTCATTAAAACAGAAAGAAATGATGCAGTTTGCAAATATAGTGAGTTATGTATCAAATGAATATTTATTATTACTATCATTAAAACTAGATGCCAAGTCAAATCTTATTAACTCCATCAGTAAGAGCAGGAAAAATGAATAAATTTGCATGAATTTTTGTAAAAACATCTGAATTACATGGAAATGGTTAGGTTTTAACCCATAAAACCCTATATCATTTTAATTCTATAGTAACACAGGATCAAAGAATGCATAGATGTGTAGGGTGTTCCATTTAAAAATAAACATAAGTTTGGTCTGTAACCTTTATATGAACCACACAGTATAAATTTCTATAGTTTTATGAAGTGTAACTAATTATTGTACACGACATTTGTATAAAACATGATTTGATAATTTGTTTAATAACTTAGTGGTTGACCGTTCCCAGAGCGTTGAAACACCCTGTATATACGGAGAGCGAGTAAATCTGCATTATATGGGATTTTTTATTATTTTTTTCATTTCAAGTTTCATTTAATATCCACAAAATTTTCATTTTGTGTCATGTCGCAACTATTACATCGCGAAAATTTGACTTTTCAATTTTAAAATGACCAGAAATACTTTTTGATTCTTAAAAGATGTCTCTGAAAAATAAAGTTTAGGGAGGACAGTTACAGTTTTCAATTTGTTCATTTTTTTCAAAAATATGTAACAATTATATTGTTCAATATATTTTTCTATGCATTTGAGTTAACATGATATATTACATTACGATTATACATAACATTACAATTATGTTCCATATTTTTGTATATGTAATCAATTTCTATAGTAGTAGTAAGTTCTTTATGTTATAAGGACGAAAAATAACATTTTTCAGACGATTTGCTAGTGCTACCGGCAAGAGCAACAAGTCGGTAATATATTTTCCATTATTTCTTATTCGATTACAAAGGAATTCAAGAAATTTGAAGAATACAATTAAATTATTGTGGGCTTAGTGCAAAACACACTAAGTGATAAATGTTACTTTCTCAGAAATAACGTTTAAAGTTTTGTACCAAGTTGTCTTACCAACTTACCAATGGTGAAGTTTGTCATGATATTTTTAATGTAATTAAAGGTTTATGCCATTATGTATTTCATCTATAAAGCGTAACACTTTTAAATGTAAAAATATTTTCGAAACAAGTCACGAAAAGAAAAATTCGATGAGGGTCGTTTACTTAGGCCTGTATTCATAGTCCATACTTGAGCTTGAGTTCTACTTACATACTTTTCCGATTGCTTTTCACCATGTATCAGTTGTGTTTCACTTTATCTCAAATGCTTTTCCCTCTTGTCAGCACTTTTCAATATTGTATCAGATGTATTCCCCATATGTCAAATTGTTTTCACTATTTATCAAATGCTTTTCCCTGATGTAATATTTAAACCATCTCGACCAGAGGGAAAACCATTTGATAAATAATGAAAACAATTTGACATATGGGGAATACATTTGAAACAATATTGACAAGTGTTGACGAAAGAGCGAAAAGCATTTGAGATAAAGTGAAACACAACTGATACATGGTGAAAAGCAATCGAAAAACTCTGTCCTATACTCTGAACTATCCTATATATTATCATTGTATCTTGTATATTGCCTATTTGTTTAATTTCTGCGTTAGTGATTCCAAAACTTAAACTGACCTTCATAATACATACTAATTTCACGTCACTTTTCCTTGCACGCATTCTACCTCACGTCCATTATATATCTCCAATTAGAGCAGTCAGGAAGTGCATTGTGCTTCCATCAGTCTCTTTTTTCTCGCATCTCCTAAAAAATAAACTTCTCAATTTTCAAGGCATTCACTCTGTTAATTCGCGGCAAACATGTATCGCTTGATAATTAAACACTGCAAAAAGCAATTGTAGGTCAGCACCATTTGGCAATTGTACTTTTTCCTATGATGTGGACGTGTGATAGGAAATGCGAAACGGCAATTAAAACATATCTCCAATCAAACACTCGCCAGGTAGTAAACGAGCGTGAATTATTGTTATAGCTGACGGGGATAGGCGTGGGCGAAGTCCAAAACACGACGACCTTTCAGACGTTAAATTTTTTTTTTATGTTTTGTGTGAATTATTTGGTAGCTCAATGCTTAAGAGACACAATGCTAATCAGAGCTATATCAAAGTGTAGACAACGGGATTGGTTTAGTAGTATATTGTGTGGTCAATACAGGAAGTGATATATTCCCGGCCGATGCGGCAATTAGGCGGCAAATGCTGCTATTCGGCGAGGACAGCAAGCCGAAAATGCCGGGAAGGCACTTCATGTACGAACGGCACATACTATTTGTTCTCTTGAAAACTAAAATCAGCGATTTTCGAAATCGTGATCAACACTTTAGATCATACTTTTCTCGAGACTGGGACTTGTGTATTGTGTAGTGTAATGATATAAATTGGATTATGAAGATTTTGGAAATCGATTTTGAACCCTCCCAGTGGCGTTTATTCAGTGACTCTTCTAAAATAAGTCTAAAAGAATTGTTACTTCATAACGGAAATATACTTCCTTCTGTACCTCTGGCTCATGCTGCTAATATGAAAGAATCGCATGAAAACATGAAATTATTACTTGAAAAATCAAGTACAGTACATATTCTTTCACAATCTGTGGCGATTTAAAAGTTATTGCCCTACTACTTGGAATTCAGGTGGGTTATACTAAATTCTGCCGCTTTTTATGTGAATGGGACAGTCAAGACAAAACAAACCACTATCATTAAAAAATATGGCCTATGCGTGCATCCTTAATTCCTGGACAAAAAAGGTGAAGTATTTACTCCTTGTAGAGCCATCCGAAGTACTTCTTCCGCCATTGCATATCAAATTAGGCCTGGTCAAAAATTTTGTCAAGGCAATGCATCGCAATGGGAGTGGTATCTCCCATCTCCCTGGTTTGTATCTTAAAGACAAAGTCCCCAAAATAAGTGATGCAAAGATAAAAGAGGGTATTTTCGTAGGACCTCAAATCAGGCAGTTAATAAATGATTCGATATTCGAAGAAACATTGAGCGATTTAGAAAAACCAGCATGGAAATCTTTTAAGAATGTTGTTACAGATTCAATCAAAAGGAACTAACTAGGAGCTAAATTTGCTAGAAAATCTTAGATCATAACTTCATAATAAAACTTTTTTGCATTTTTTGTTTAGGAGGTCATTGTTTTTTTGAAATATTTTAAATTACTTAAGAGAATAAAATTATTGGCTAACAGATTTTTTTAGTGTGTGTTTTCACTGCCTATCCACCTATTAAAGTAAAAAATAACCATAACGATCCATGTGGCACGATAAAGTTACAATTTGGTTTACCAGTGTTATTATTAAAAGTTTAAATACTTTTTGTAGCAATTATCTTGCAATTCGCTCAATGAGATAACAAGTAGGTCACTCCATTTACATAAAATTATACACATATGAGGTATTTAAGGAGACACTTTTTTTTTTAATGTGGCGTTCATTGTAATAGGTAAAAGATCTACGCTAAGTAAAAAGAAGCAAGGGCGATTAATAAACAATTTAAACCACATTCTGCAGGATACACTCTATCCATCAAGAAGACCTATCACTATTGCAAAGAAGAAAGATATGCTTGATCTTCTACGGTACATTCCACCAATTGATCACGGATACTATAAAAACCTTCCAGTTGGTACCAACCCGTTCAAGCACACCTAATGCCGATAGACGTACTTGCGATGATGAAATCACCTTTGAAGAGCAACAGTCACTATAAGGTATTACAGTGAAGTAACTCCATAGAAAAAAGTTATATTCGTTATTTATTATAAATATTGATCTTAATTACTCATTTGTAATGTTTTTTTAATCTCTAAACTTTCATAAACAATAAAAGTTAGTAATCAATAAAAAATAGTTTCATTATTTTTTTCTATAGAGGATTTTGCAAAACGCTTAATATTTCAACATGCAATAAGATGGAGATAAGTCACTTTAACAATGAACAACACAAATACTATTTGCTGAAATTTATAGTTGTAAGATATTCCGCCCATTTTTCAATACTTTATATACCTATACTTACTTATAAATGACGGCAAACTTCGATAAAAGCCCATCTCACTTAAAAATAATTCATAAGGTTTTCTATCTCCATAGAAAGAACCTTCTGAAATTCGTCAATTGTTACTGACATATCTTGTATTATAGCTCTTATGATGCCAATAACCGTTTAGTGAAACATTAGCTGTTTTTTTTAATAAAACCGAATTAGAAAATAACAAGAAATTGTGATTATCTTTCTGGACTTAATAATCCGTTAACCATTTCTCCTGCAACCTAGTGTTAATGCTAAAATGATTAGCAATGTGTGATTACTAGTATTAGGTTCACTGCAAATAGTTTAGTACGTAACATTAGTTCATAATGATAACACACTTCCTTTCCAGTCGTTTAAAAACGTACCAGTCTATGGAAATGTAGCACACAGCCGTTTCATGAGAACAATACTGATTTCAGCGCGCTGCACTTTTCAGCACAGTTTCCGATAGGAGTTACGGCATTAGCACACATGAGGAATTGTTATTGGAAAATCTGCCTGGTTAACTGCCCATTGGCCGCACAAAACAAACCATTAACAAATTACTCCATTTATGAACGCACGGAAAACGTGACTTCTACAATAGGAGGCGAGTGTGGCGAGTCCTTGTGTCCATGATGCGAGTTTTCCGAGCGACCCGTTTTCATCTGTGTCCTACATTCTGCGACACAATGCACACATTACGCAACGTGCCCACGAGAATGAGACGTTTTTTGCCCTTTTGCGCCTCGCCGAGTGTGGTCCGTCCATTAACCGGCATCGGTGGGCGGCATCTTCACCTACTCGCCACTCGTGCCTTGGGTAGGAAGAGTGAGAAAAATGAGTCAGAAACGTGGGAAAGTCCACGTTTGGTGGGTGCAAGGTCACGGACTTTTCAGCGCCTTTTCCGCTCGCTATTCCCTCTTTGCTCCGTTTCGCTGATTGATTCGGACGCGTGACTTTTGCAACTCGCATAACGACGTCCACTAATGAAAAGCTATCCTTTTGCAGCCGTGATTTGCGAAACGTCGGCCATTAATCTTCGTTTTGCTGATTGCTGCGCGCGATCCGATCCTGGCCGCGATACGGACCTGCAAAAATCGCGTTTCGAAATTCGGATCCGCGTTGGCGGCGATTAATGCGATTAATTGGGCGGTCCTGGAATGCCGGCCGCAATTATGCAAGCCGATCCACCGACACCGACTGGATTAATCGAGAAACAGGATAACCCTCGGGGCGGGTTTGCGGATGCGTTATCTACGCGAAACGCACATGTGACGGCTCAAGCCGAGGAAGTTGTGCTGTAATAACTGTTCTTGCCGCTGATAAAGATTAAATGTGCTGTTTATTGATTATATGTAAGGGGTCATGTAAGGGTTTATTCAATGGAACTTGTTGTCTGCAACATGCATGTATGCAATTACTGTTTATTACCAAATCAGGACAAAGATTACAAAGATCAGACCTTGCAACAAAATTGTTACTGACTTCGACGTTAAACGTACTTATATTTCTTAAAATTCTTGAAATTTTGGTCGTAGCGAGAAATAAAGCTACTATTCAATTTTATAACCAAAACTGTGGGTTGCAATTCAAAATAAAATGATTACGTATTAGTCTGGAAAACAAAGGAAATCGTCAAATAAATAGCCATTAAAGTTCTATTCAAATGTGTTTTGTAGACAGATAATAAATGCTCTAGAATCAACGTTCCTTATTCTTTTTATACAATTATTCACCCTGTATAGTCAAGATGGCATTGTGCACTTAAATAGATATTAGTTGTAATTTAAATGTATATAAAGTCGGATTGAAATTGCAATTATAAAACTCTTTAATTTTAAAAAGTCCTAATGTTGCAGAAACACCACCCTGCCAACTCATAGACTATTGATTTTAATCATAAAAGCTATACAGGGTGAGTAAATAGTAAAGAACCTCCTGCCCAGCCCGCCTTTATTATTATTTGTAGAAAAAACTGTTTTTTATAAAAGTTTGATAGCTACAGTATTTATAGCTATAGTATTTGCCACAGTGTGATGATTTTCTTTTTTTTTGTGACGGACACATTTTGACAGTGACAACCTAACATTTTCTGTTAACAAATTTAATAGCACTTGTTTTTCTCTTCATGAATATCTATCTATAAATACCATGAGGTTGAACAATAAACTTTTCTAAGAGAATCGAGTTAAATATCCGATGCCAAGTTAAAGACTGCCTTGGAAAAAAAAAAGATTTTTAAGTTAGGAAAGGAAAGGAAGTTAAGAAAGGAAGTTAAACAAATACGATTTGGATCTACTAATGTGCAACCCCCTTTTTTCTCGCGTATCTCTCGAATACTTTACCTACGTTATTTATGTTCTTTTTCGTTCGCACCTGTGAATACTGCCCCTGGCCAGCTAAGTGAAGACGGTGTGATGGTCCTTCGGCCTTATCTAGATGTGGGGGTAGCTCCACATGTACGATATCTGATTACGAGCACGATCTATACATCTATACCGTGGCGCAGATTCCATAATAACGTTCGTCACGGCGTATGTGTACATAGGCGCACATGCCAAACCTGAAAGACGTGGAATGTCAGCTGGGTCAGTAACGTCCCTTACAATACGAAATATCAACGTACAAGAAACATAATATATGGAAAGTAAAAGTAAGTAAGTAAGGAAACAGCACAAATTCTGCATAAAATCAATCAAGAGAGACAAAACAGGTCAAACGTGAATTATATAAAGTAAACTAATAATAATACTTTATTTGCGTAAAACAAATTTACAAAAATGGTATAATCTAGTGGGGGAAAGCATGAAATTTGTAGGCGAAAAACATTAGTCAAAAATTGTTGTCTTGAGTCGTTCTGGAAAAGTAAACTATTCCTATCTGATTTTTGTGTCCTTGTGCCGGGGTGTAGGGGGGTCTACTCGCAGTCGACCACCTCACAATGTGATCCTTAGGACTCAGCGGGGCTGAAGCTGAAGTCTTACTCAGTAGTGTGACGTGCGGTTGTAATCCGTAAAGGAAAATCCGCAAGAAACCGAGCTGAAGAAAGGAGCTGGTATCAACACCACGCGTGGAACAGATAAATGTTTGACCGCTTGCGTGTGACAGTATTAGGGGAAGGGAGATTGAATTAATTATCGCGCCAGAATGCGTGTGGTAGGCAACCACGCAATATAGACTGTAAGCACCAAATCTAACGTTACAAATGTCAGTTTGTGTTCATCAAATATGGTTCTAAATTAAACTGTATTAGAAAGTGTTTCTCAATAATTATGGTTTATTTAATAGGAACAGATTAATATGAAAAAAAAATATAAAAAAACCTCGAACAGGTTGATTTTTGTTATTTATTATTTTCCGCATTTTCTGACCCACTTAAGAGAAATATGACGTCATTAATGTTTGACTTATAAGGTAGTTGACATTTTTTTAAATGGAATTCGATATTATTGATAGTCTCTTCACAGTCACATATTTTGCAAACCTACTTATTCTTTTTTTGTGGATATTTTAATAGCATTTTTGTATTTTAGGAATCTTTGGATTTATTAAAAATCTCCAGAAATCTCCAGTGATCTCAAAATATATTTGAGAAATCAGGGAAATGATTAAAAAATCTCTCGAAATTTGACAATCATGTGTATTACGTATCAAACAAGGTTAGCAGTAACGTGTACGTTACTTAAGAGCATCACATTCGAATGTCAGATGCATTAATGACATAACTGCATCTGAGATTCGAATGTGAAAAGCCTTCAAGTAACGTACACATTACTGCTAACGTATTTTGATACGCAATACACCTTACAGATATGTCTTGATATTTTTTAAATTATCGACAAATTTGGAGAATTTTAAAATGTGAGTAACAATCAATGATATTTATGATTTATCATCTATGATAGAAAGTATTAAGTAATCGAGAATAATAGAACAAGTGTATTAATGATTATCGATATACAAATTCCTTCGATTTTGAGAAACCACACTCCCGCTTCACGCGCTCGTGTGGTTCCCGAGCAACATAATTTGTTTTGAAAAAGAGAAATAATTTTTGATAATCATAATGACACGAGTTGTATTTGATAAGATTATTTAATGAAATTAACATTTAAATCGAATAAATTATTATTTATTATGAATATTGATATTAAATGTACGGTTCGTAAAATTCAATCAATCAATATTTGGATCAATTATGCTGCTCGTAAACTTTGACTTTTCTACACTAATCGCGAAACTTGGTGTTTCGTAGTCATGAAAACAAGATTACAGCTACCTCATACTTCAATATTGAATAAAATTACCAATAACAAACCGAAATACAAAAACGAAAACATGGACGTTTAACAAATCAAGAACCGAAATACAAAATTGAAAACATAGTGTTTTCAATTATGAATACACACGTTTGAACCAATCAAAAAAACGTATATTTTACATTGAATGAAATAATCTCCCAACATTTTAACTTTAAATCCGATACAGAGGTCTCTATACATAATTGGGAACATCCGGTCTGAGAGACCCTGTATTTTTGCTTGATATTTTTGGATACTTGTTATTACAAAATGTGTTTGAGGGTTTCCAAGTAATAAAAGTGTAAATTTTATCATTTGTAACTCAAGTTCATTGAAAATTAAAATTACATATTAACAAAATTGAGAAATGTGTATATTAGTTAAAACTTGAACTCATTTAATAATTGTATGGATCCTAACCTGAGTTACTTTGATTTGATGTAAAACGCTTTATGCGTTTTACTCATTTGTTATTGCACATGTGATGCATATTTTTCTACTGCATTCCTGGCAAATTAGATTGTTACATTTTGTACACTTGTAGAAAAAAAAACTGTCTTTTGAGGATAGAAACTTCGAACAGGTCTTCCTCTTCTCAAGCTTATCGTTTGGTACTACAACACCTCCTGTAGCAGCATTTTCCTCGTCCTCTATTGGTTTCCGTATCAATGCCCTAATATTTCTGAGGAGATTAGGAATACTGAGCCGTCTTCTGAGATGTTGCTCCAACAGATAGTGTACAATCTGTTAATAAAATGTAATCTTTTGATGACTAATGTGATGAATTTTGACGATAGCACAAGTAAAGTATGAAACTGTTTGAGTTCAGAAGGGAGTATAAGACCAGTAATGGCCATTTCCTAGTTCTCGTATTGGACGTGCACAGATCACACTTAAACTCTAGAAGGTCAACACCACATTTGTCGTGTTGTAATAGCAGACAATTTCTCGTTTCTTCTTATCTACCTATCTATTCTGCTGTCTGTTTGATTTTATATTTATATTATACCTTTGTACCCTACATGTACCTGACTTGTGTAAACATTATTATTTGTATTAACACCAAATATATATATTATTATTATTATTATTATTATCATCGGCATCAGTTTCAATGCGATGGTACATAGATGATATGGTGCATATTACTCCTATTTCTAGGTGGCTCTTGTTTTAGCTATTTGATATCTACTCTCTTCTCATTCCCAATGAAAAACTGAGGCGTTACATCTTCTTCATGCGAATTGTTCACAGTGATTTCTTGTTCAGCTTCCAAAATATCGTCATGGTCGTCATCGTCACTGCTGTCGTCTGCTACACCATTTCCATTGTTTCTTTTCATCTTTTCTTCTTCTTCCAGTTCTTGATCATGCATTACAAAGACAGGATCCGTATCTGAATCATTAATTTCGTCTTCAAATTTATCATCGCCCTCCAACAACCACTCCGACTATCTCCTCCGCTTATCTTCTCAAAAATGTTATCATTGTAATATATCCTCTCAGTCCTTAAAGGTCTTGATGATTTTAATGATTTACCAGTACTTGTTGATGAAATATCTATAATTAAATGTACTAATATGAATAAAAAGCTTGTCATCAAACAGCAAAAGTAGCAATCAAAAACTATCAAGAGTACACAATACGAAACATATGGTCTTACATACCTTGGCATTGAATACCTAAAACGAAACATCCGGTCAGTAAAACCTGCACGTTTTCAAACAGCAATACGTACATATTAACAAACAGTCACAAACTGAGTCATTAACACATGTGTAGTGTAGGCAAGTGGTTCATATAGCAGAGATCACGAGACATGGCTCATGATGCATTCTAAAATAATGTTTTTCGAAGAAATAAATGCAAAGACAGTAAATGTCTAATTTAAATAAGAACTTTAAATAAGAACTAATATGAAAATGAACGAATGAATGAATAGATTGAATAAATAATAAGAAGAAGAACAGTTATTTTTTGCGAACGCGAACAACAGTTTTAAAATAAATAAATGAGTTAGGGCTAATTTCAATGAAAGAATCATTAAATGAACACGCAGTTTAAAAAGATAAAATTTAAAATATCAATTTGTTCTTTTGTACTTATACAAAGTGATGAGTACTGCGAAGTGATAATCGCTGCATAATCCCTTTTACGGATATACAAGGTGATTCAAAAGGTACGGGCCAAACTTAAGGGTGTGATGTGAGATGCTATACGAAGAAAACATGTTAATAAACCTATGTCTTATTTCCAACCGTTATCTAGTTACAGAGGATTTCTTTGTTTTTATCATGTTCATGATCATTAAGTCATAATAAAACATAAGTCAAACAAATGCTAATTTGTTATGACGAAATTGGCATTTTAATATCACCAATGATACCTAAATGTTTGGATTCCACCTTTTGAATCACCCTGCATGTCAAATTTAATTAAAAACCGTCGAAATCTGCCAAATTTACAATTATAGTTATCAAAATCTGTTAAATTTTAAACAACTTTCTAAATAGGTACAATTCTCGACTGAGACATTCAAAATATATAAAGATCAAAGCTTCTGCTGTGAAAATGTGACAATTTGTTGTCAATAGATGCTGCCTGAATCTGTTAAATTTTGCACATTTTTGATATCCCAGTTTTAAAATGTAAACATCTATCAGATTTTTAAGTGCAACAGTTCGCATACGTTAAATTCTCAATGAAAACCGCCGAAATCTGTTAAATTTTCAATTCGCAACTGGCAATATATGTCAATTTCTTAGCTTCAGTTGTGAAAATCAGTTGTGAAAATGAAAGTTTTTATATCCCAGTTTTAAAATGTAAACATCTATCAGATTTTTAAGTGCAACAGTTCACATACGTTAAATTGCCAATGAAAACCGCCGAAATCTGTCAAATTTTCTATTTGCAACTGTCAATATATGTCAATTTCTTAGCTTCAGTTGTGAAAACCTGTCAATTTTTTTAATAAATACTGCCAAAATTAGTCTATTTAAAATATCCCAGTGCAAAAATGTAAAAAGCTATCAGATTGCACGTTGAAAACCACAGTGAAACTACACAAAAATTTAAAAAAATCAATAGAATTTGTTTTGTTTTTTTGTCATAAAAAGATTACCATTAATATACTGCTTAGAGCAATTCTTGTGCTATTAATAATATTTTTTATGATTGTTTTAATTTATTTGTTAGCAATAAGGTTAAAAATAAAATTATATGAAAAGAAAATTATAGAAAAGAAAAAGAAAAGTCTTTTAACAATTACTTTTGTATAGTGTCACTTTGTCAAATCATTTTTTCTCTTCTGTTCATACATTCGATTTTTCTTTTGTGTATAATACTACACAATATAAATATATAAAATAAACTTATAAATATGCACCTGTGCATATTTTCAAATGATGCGTACAAGTCGGATCCCCAGTTTATCATTTATGGGGCGCTAATTGTGCGAACATTGCAAGTAAGTAAGTAAATAAGTAAGTAAGTAAGTAAATAAGTAAGTAAGTAAGTAAGTAAGTAAGTAAGTAAGTAAGTAAGTAAGTAAGTAATTACAAGTAATTAATTTTGTGTTTACAGTCGTGGGATGGGGCGGTGACGTGGTGAGTCCCTTAATTAAGCCCCCAAATAACATATGAGGGTAAAATTACGTGGAGCCCGTTTTCACCCACCCTACTCTCCGGTATCGAGAGCTAGCGGCCCTCCCCGTTATTCCAAGGGATACTCCGGTTGTTTCCACGTCCTATATGCTGAAAGTCCTTTCGGGTGCGTCACAACAAGTCATTAACAATTAACATTATAAACGTAGATACTTCTTCAAACCACACGCATTGCTGTTTTTATAACGGGACCATATTTATTATGTTAGCTTTTTCATATAAAAAATATTTCGTACATCGTCTTGTATGCTATTACGGATACCCGTCGAAAGTGAATGCCCTCCGACGCGTTGAAAAATCGGCACCGTGCGAATAAATTAATTGCCGAGCGTCGTAACGGACCGCTCGGAGTGTTCAACTTAATTGGTTAATTAAGAGTTCCCATATACCCGCGGAAGTGCGCATAGCGTCGACAACAATCGCTCGCGCGCCAATTACACCATTAACGGCGGCGACGAAGCCCAGAAGGTAAAAGTGAAGAACGAAACCTTCATCTGCATGAAAGCTGTGCAGAACGATATGTGGGAAACCAGATTGCTTGCAAAAGATATTGTGGATAAGAAACAACACACAAATCTGATGATGAAATCTATTCAAAACATAGAGATTTACGTCTCATAAGTCCAAGCAAAATCAAAGCATCGAGTTAAGTTAATACACCTCTAAAAAATTAATCAAATAAAAATAACTATTTATTAAACAGTTTATTGACATAAAGTTGAAAGGAAAAATTTACTAAGGAAAAAATGCAAAAAAAAATTAAAAAACGTACATAACAATTCGAATATAACGGCCACTAGCTAATTGATGTAAAACTTTTTTTAAATAAACTGAAATTTCTCGATTAATTACTAAACCACTCAATCATTCGTCTATACATAATCAATACATTATCTCACAAATAACTATTTATTAAACAATTAATTGACATATAGTTGCAAGGAAAAATTTACTAAGGCAAAAATGAAAACAAAAATAAAAACGTACATAACAATTCGAATATATCTGCCACTAACTAATTGATGTAAAACTTTTTTTAAATCAACTGAAATTTCTCGATTAATTACTGATCCACTCAATCATTCTTTGAATCGTTTTCATGAATTGATACTTTTTTATGTAGAAAGATTAAGTTCAATTGTAGAAATAATTGAAAGTGTTACGGGAATCTGCAAAACTGAGCAGATATTTGGTTATTTTGTTTTTTATACAACATTTGTTTCATTATCACTTTTTAATTAATTGTAATTACAAACGCTACTATAGTTTCAACACATGACGTTAATGAATTATAAGAAAATATTGGCGTCAGGTATTGATCGTTTAATGTTATCTCAATTGCAATAATGGTACTTTCTGTCTGTTCTCTCTAGTGTTGCTATTATAAATAATTAACTTATTCCCACTTTGCTTCAAATAGAATATTCGAATCCGATTGTTCGGAATTAATGTTTGTAATATTCTCTATTACTGTTGTATGTTGTTAAAGATATCCAAAGCGTACACCAATTATTATATGATGTTTCACATAGTACTCTCAATCTTTGGTCACATACATCACCCAAATTGAACGTGATATTTACAATATACACCTTTGTTCTGTGTCAAATATGGCCACCGAATCTATAGTATATAAAATTTTAGTTTTTGAGTTTGAAATGAATTTTGTGTAAAAATATGTGTAAGTGTGTAGCAATATCCGTACTAGCAAGCGGTGGGATCAGTTGTTCACTAAAACTACAACCAACCTCAAATCGATGTTTTTCTACCTACATTCCCTTCTCAACATTCTTTGGCTCATGTCGCTCAATTCCTCTCATTCTCATGACGTTATTATTTCCCCATAATTTAGACATCATATGCCGCTTTCAATACTCTCGCGATCGCATGACCAAATCAATCCACCTTTATAAAACTGCGGTTTGAAGAGTCACGGCACGAGTCCCCTCAATCAATCAGCCACTGGGAAACGGGATCGGCTGATCTTCTCGCGTTTGGGCTCTCCGCAATTAGCCTCTAATTGAAAGTGGCCCGGCGCATCTAACGTTCCTAAGATTCGATTTCGCCGCAGAAAACCGACGCTTTTCCTTTCTACGAAGACCGGCGAAAATTTGGACCGCGGCCTGATTCTCGCTGTAATTGCCAGGTTCTTGGACAGATTATCGAGGAAATTGGTAGGAGGCTTCAGTTTCGCCGTCCAAATGGCCGAGAGTGGAACAATTTTCGTAGTGCCTGACGTGAATAATTGGGTCTGAACTGATATTAATTGGTACTTGTCTGGTAGTGTTTCGGGGATCAAGTGCCAAGAGAGGTGATCAGTCCTGCAGTGCTCGAATGTAATGATTTTTCTTGTTCTACGCATTTTTAACAATTTATTCTGCAATCAGGTGAGGTTTTTTTTTAGTTATATATGTTCCAAAACCAAAATTGGTACAATGCCTCCTCTAAAGGCAATGTATAAATTTTCGAAAAATAAAATTATTTGTTTACTTTCCGAAATCTGTATTATTTACCTAACCATAGAGAAGTTAATGTTGAACAACAAATTTCTGTTTTTAAATACAGTAATAATATGGATATCAATATCCTCCACTTCCAAGTTCTTATTTTTCCATTAGTGTCTATTGAGAGAAGTCTTTGTTTTAATAACGCCTAATGGTTGTTGCGGTGATGAGCAAAGAGACTACTATGATTGAAACGAGTTTTTGTAGATTTTGCTACGTGTAGCTACGTAATTTTGTAGATTTTGCACTTTTACAAAAACTGGGGAAAACTGATTTTTGGTAACGTCCTCGGCGGTCTCTACTGTTCGAAATATCAACTACACAGTATTACGCTAATGACAAAAAATGTGTAAAATTTTATGTACAAAATTTCTTGTCTAAACAGATTTTGTCTACAATAGAAAATGAGATACATAGACCTAACAATTTTTCAAAATTTTGGCATCTTCAGGCGGTAGTGGGGACACGCCGTTTTGGTTTTAGACTTGCTTTAGAATTGCGTTACGTCCCTCAACACAAACAAAAATCAAGTCTTAGAATTTTTCCGAAGGTTTTTCCGACAATTTTACTGTACTACTCTATTTGTAATTGATTTTGCAATCCCTAGCTCTGAATTATACGCAATTTTGCCACGAACCAATATTATGCCTTTATAATTTAATTTTCTGAAACTGTTCGTTGTAAAAACTGTTCGTTTTCTAAAACACTATGTGCCACGATCCAGGAACTGTAATTATGTTACTTACCGCGTTCTTCCAGACGTATATTTAAACATTTCTCCATGCTTCAATACTGAACCAAATTCTGAAAATATATTAAGATATTCTTTTAAATTATTTAAATATTTATTTTGGGTTTAAATATTATTTATTTTTTGTAGCATTCAGGTTCAATATGCCCAGAGACAAAATGACAACTACAAACGAATATATACGAAATACGTTGGACATTGTACATTTTGTCACAAAGTATAAAAATGGAGATTGAATAGTTTGAACTGATAAATTAGAGGAGATTGTACGTTTTGAAAGTGAGTGTTGATTTATACATTATACAATGCAAATGCATTAGATGCTACAGGTATTGCTGTGAACTGATTCCATATTGAAATGCAACATTGAAAATGCTATATGTAGCCACCATTAACTGAAATTATATTAAAAGTGGAGATTGTACGTTATGAAATTAGACCCCTCATATACACTGCATGCGTAGCTTCTTGCGAAAGTGCTTGCCGTTCTTGGAACGAGATAAATTCTAGCCAATGCGGGGGTGGGAAGCGAGAGGCCCAGTCGCTAAACTCGGGCATCGGTTTCTTAAATGAGAGGTCAGAAGGACTTGTAACATTCACTAAATGTAATGCAAGAGATTGATTTGATTTGTTAATAAGTAATAGGTATGTTGATGTAATTTTGAGTGGTTAAGAAACAAATTGTGTAAGTTTATGAATTAGTGGGCGAAAATATTTTCGTATTTCACTAACAATTTTAAAGGAGCATGTGGTAAATCCAATATTATTTCTATTTTTGCTCATTAAAGCAAACATTTTTTCATGTGACTGATTGAAATGTTCTTTGTTCTATTTATAATAATTTTTTTATGTACAAGATAAATTGTTCTATATCATTTATTATTATTTTCTTTTTTGAACTATCCTGTATTTTTAACTCTGATACGCCTTTTGATAGACAACGAGACAACGAGCCAATGGAACCATTGGCACACGAGCCAATGGTTAGTAAGAAAATATAGGCTATGTTTCAGATTTCGTTTAAGTTAAATCTGGGGTCAAAGAAACATGGAAAATATCCATATATTAAATTTAACCGGAAACTGTAAGAACATCCATCAAATTACTTAAAATAAATTCGCCAATGAAATAGCTGCACAATAAAATTCAAAATAGAGTAATAAATATAAGTTAGAAATATTTCAAGCAGAGACTAACAACATTTGTTAAGAAAGTTAGAACATCTTCAGGTATAGACACCTTGAGTAAAAAAATCAACAACAAAAAACTACTGAGGTTACCAAAAACCCTCGTCCCTCATACAAGAATTTGATGACTCATTCACCTGAAGATTACTTAATAATGGCGAATATACAAATACCGTATCCATAGATTTATATATTAACATTTTTAATTATTCAGGTGTATTGCGTTTCAAAAAATGTTAGCAGCAAGTATACGTTACTTGCAGCATCACATTCAAATGTCAGATGCATTCATATCATAATTGCATCTGGCATTCGAATGTGATGCTGCAAGTAACGTATACTTGTTGCTAATGTTTTTTGATACGCAATACTCCTGAATATTTGTGTTTATAGCATCCACCGAAACCATACCGCGCGTTTTTTTTAAATCTCTGGACATAGGCTATGTTCAGTTTTAAATCGACAGTATCAATTGTATTGCAAAATACATTTTCTGTCAACAGTTTTGACATTTCAAATGATCGAGTTGCTCGTGCATGTAATTTTGGTTGCATAACAATTGCATTTTAGCAATGCAATTGATATTGTCGTTTTAAAAGAGAACATATCCTAGGTTCAGAGATTAAAACAACTCGCAGTATAAACATCTATATTACAAATTTTCTTTGTTTCCGCAGAGCAAACATAGTTGTTCAGCAAGTTTACAAAACCCAAAATGATATTAGAAATGCTATCCATTAGATGACTTATTCAAAAAATTGCCTGTAGATGGATAAAAGCGACCTTAATGATTACTCTCCATTATAACTCGTTGTTCTTGATATGCGAATTTAAAATGACTGGAAGTGCTGAACTAATGGACCACATCATCAAGTGGCGATTGTACGCGATTTCACCGATCAATTATGCTGAAAGACCGACCTCAAATAAGAGCCGAAATTCACGCTTAATGAGATGATTGGTCATCCTTTGATTTTTAATAATAACGAAGTAGAATTAATCAATGTTTGCTTGTCTGATTCGATTTTCAATGGAGGTAACTAATTTTGATTGTGACAAACGAACTGGAAATGTGAAGCTAAACATTTGGGTACCTATATTACTCAGTTTGTAATTTATGAAATTTTGCTCGTACCCACTAATTTAATAAATTAATTTAATTAGTAAATTAATTAATTTATTGTTAATTAATCAATTTTAAAGAATATTAACACCGAAGTGGAATTTAAAAAAATGGTTCTTAACGAGAATGACTTTAAATTAACAGCATTACGATTGATTTGACTAATTCTTGCTTAAACTCCTTTATTATGAATACATGCATGCATCTACCCGATGAAGATGCAGTATATTAATAGTAGTTTAACGAACTAGTGTAATAATGAGGCGATTAATAATCAAAATATTTTGAGATTATTAATCGCATAGTTTAATTCGCATTAATCGAGATTAATAATACACGAGTTAGTTAGAATTCTTTCGGTCGACTGCATTTTAATTAAAAGAAAATAATTATAGATATTTATTCGAGTGATTTTTGTTTATAAACATTGATATTATAAAGTAAAGACGCCATGACATTTTAACACACACGCACACACACACACACACACACACGCGCGCGCGCGCCCACAAATATACAAACATACATACAAACATGCAAATAAACATAGAAACTTACAAAAAAATATACAAACATACAAATATACAAACACACATACCAACAAACAAAAATATATACAAATGTTCAAACGATCCTACATACATACAAAAATACAGGGTTATTTGTCAAATTAAGTAATAATTTTCATAAAGTTAATTTTCGAAGATGGCCTTTATTTATCAAAGTAAGTATAGCAAACCTTGTATCGCTATAAAGAGAAAAATTATCCTTTTTAAAAATGTCTAAGCCAACTATGACTGCCTTTAAAAAAAATAAAATTTATATTATAACTGAATACCTGTGGTCTTTTTTTCAAAAATCAAAAGCATATCTTGTATAAGCTCTTAAAACGACAACTCGTTCCTCATTTATCTCTATGTCTTATGGTTTCCGAGATCCCAATGCTTAAAATGAAAAAATGAAAAACACTTACCTTGTATATACATACATACATGCATGTATGTATGTGTGTATGTATGTATGTATGAATATATTACAAACGTATGTAACATGTAAATATATATGTAAAAAACATACACACATACACATATGCAAACATACAAACATGCATACAAGCATACATACACAAACATACCAGCAAACGTAGACATATACACACACACACACCATTTTTTTCTTGTTCAGTACATATGCCAAAATCATTGTTTAATGAGTCCATAACGTTTACATTAATTGACAATTTTGTAGACTCATAAACACTGACGGAAAATAGTGTATAATTTAACGAGCACATGATATAGGCTATAAATCACGAGGATGTATTTTATCCGTGTCAATATCCATAAATGATACGTCAGTTTAAATAACATATTTTAATTTTACTCAAAAAAGAGCCTTAATAATTTTAACTTATCATTTTTAGATAGATTAGACATTTTTATATTTTGATGCCCTCCGCTTTGCGTCGGGCATCAAATATCCGCGGGAGGAAATGATGCTCTTTGCCCCCTTGTAATTCAAACAGCTATTCAATATAAATTTGATTAAACGGGCTAGAGAATCAAAAAAGCAGTTTTGCTTCGTTTTCGCCAATGGCAGCCAAACCAATCAATTTTTGGACCTTTTTTTATGCTACGTAGGCCTTAGCCTAAAGATTATTTTGTCTCATGTAACTAACGCTCTATCTCTTATGATTTACATGATTCTCACTCCGCATGTTGAGAACGATAACTGGAACACCCTATATTGTGAACATCAACTAATATAACCTCTCTCTATGGTTTGTAAAGCCGAATTCAATTCGTAGTCTAAATTTTACTACAAAATTAAGCTTTAAGGAACACACGAAGTGTTTTGCTTTTGAAAACTGATTTTATGCAAAAGCTCCTTTTTTCATGATGACACATTTTATGGGCAAAAATCAGACCACTCGTTATATTATATACGAAAAATAATACTAAAAGATTAGTAATACTACTAATAATACGAAAAGAGTGGTTAGATTACTAATTACCTTAACTAATTTATATAATTAATTGCTGAAAATATCAAATTTATTACTATACATATCTTATGTTACACATGTCTTGATTGATTCATAAATCAGTATTCAAGTGAATAAAAATATTTAACGTTGGTATATACTTTAGGAATTACGTTACATAATGTTAGTGCATTTTAGAAATCAACTCGCATCGATTTAATTATGATTAATTTATATCTTCATATACATAGATCCAAATATAATAATGTATAAGCATTTATGTTTGTACTGGTTTTTTTAATCATTACCGGTTGTTAATTTACACTAAGTTTAGTTGCTAATTTGCTGATTTTGCGTGTAGAATTAAAAGTTGCTTGGAAGGTTTAAAACTAATTTTACTTAAATTATTATTCATATTATGACATATTTAATTAAAATATAAAAATAATTATGATTGTTCTGATTAAGTAAGAGATAATTACGATAAAGGTACGGCGATCGAATTCTTATTGCCCCATTTTACACGAGCACATGTTCACCAGGTAGTTTTATTTTCATGGTTAACACTATCTTTTTCACTTGAAACATTCCATCGGAAGTTTGTTATCACAGTGGGAATGAGAACCAGCCTTATCGCTTAGGTAGACCTCCATTATTTCAGTCTCGAAGGTAAGCACATACCGACAGTAACACATTTGATAGGTGAGTGGGGACCACTCGGTCGACGCTTTTACGTTTGTCCCAATAAAAAAGTAACGACAATAAAGTGATTTTAAAATTGTAGTGCATTAATAAATGGGACATCGTCAAAGAAGAAATATGAATAAAAAATATTGGAGAACATATTATGGGATTATAATATATTAATAACAAATTGTGTTTTGCCCTTAGGCAGCGGCAATAAATCACACCGATAGTCATCGTTAGATAAACAAACAAATAAAACAAAAATGAATAAAATATATCATGAATTTCTCATAGTATTAATGGTGATTTAGTTTGTTATTCGTACTGATACATAGATATTTTCTGAGGATGATGCTTTTGAATTAGCTGAAGAATGTAAGAATAGTTTTTTATAAAATTTGTATGATTTTATTAGATTTGTAGTTTTCTAAGGTTTTTTGTAAAATTTATAGTTTTTATTATACAATTATTAATACAATTTATTTGGTGAGTATTTTAACTTATAAATAATTATAAGAATTTTATAAAATAAATGGTCTACATGTTATAACATTTTGGGTAGTTCAAATAATAATGACATAAAACATACCAGCCTATAAGAAAAAATGAAGGCATTATTGGAACAAATCTTTAGAGTAGTAGGTATGTACTCTGTAATATATATTTTTTATTTTTGTACTAAATAAGTGCGTATATATTTTTGAGAATTATTTATATTCTGTAATAATAAAATTATTTCTGTAAAAATTTCATTATTGATATTAAAACAAAATAAAAGTTTTTGTTTAGTTCTTGTTCATGTACGTAAAGTTTCAGTGCATAAAATCGTTTCAGTAAATCGTTAAGGCGTTAATTGCATTATCAGGGGTAATATAACAAGTGGTGTTCTCATTATCGATAATGATTTTATAAATACAACGAATTTCAACCCCAACGATCCAAAGTTTTGGGGTTGAAATAAGTTGTATTTTTAAAATCATTATCGATTTTTGAGAACACCACGACTTATATTTACGAAGAGAATATAATGAATTGATTGAGTCATCTAGTAAAGCAGAATAAACAAGAAGCTAAATATGCAGTTTAAGTACCTATATTTATTTAAATCACTTCATCTTTCAAACAGCAAACCACATTTTACTATTTTACTTGTACTTGAGACACACTGACATTTCGGGTTATGTTTTTATCAGCGGCCGACTAGATTGTGGGCGCAACCGATAAATAACACCATTGCAACGATCGTCGCTGCGATTTGTGCTTAACCAAAAATTGTGACAGCGACCGACATTTGTTCGTGGTATTATCCTGAAAATACAACTTGTTGTATTTTCAACATTCTCAGTTATTAATACATGCGTAACTATAGAAACTGCATTGTTATGACGTCACGTTTTACGTATGAGTTATATTCTCACTGAAATGCACTCTACGACCACAAACAAATGTCGGCCGCTGACAAAATTTCGAGTCCCACACAGCGATCGTAACGGCGACGGCCGCATATGAAAGAATAATTATATGTCCCGACGACGCCCGAAACCGTTGTGATTTTCTTATTTTTCGGTTGTGGCAACTTGGATACAGTCGCGATACTTTGCAACGGGGTATGTAGCTGTTTAAGTTTTCGTCTTTCGGGAAATCTATATGTACCACAATTAGCCGGCATTTTCACTATATTCGTTGAATACATCAATGTCAAATTTTGATTGATGTAATGACAGATATTTGTTGTGTTTTAATATTTGATTTTAAATTATTGTATTTGTTCCAGTAGTGAAAAAATAGTATATACACCACGGTTGTAAATACTATTACAGCGTCGGGTCATGTAACCCTCAGCGGTATCAATAATAGAAAACCATACACTATTATTATAACTATATAATGTTTCTATTCTAAGTATTATTCTAGGGAGGCAAAGTTGTTTGCCTCCCATGACAGGAAACGTAGAACTTTCCTCCCTACTATGAGAGACGAAAGAGTGTATTTTCTATTAGGGCGTAGGAAAAATAATTAACTTCCGTTGCAGCACTGAATCAGTTTGTCCAACATTACAAAAAGAAAACCCAGCTTAAAAAAAGGTCGTGAATGTATATTAATTGAATCTATTCATTACATTCCTTTCCTAAATTCCGTGCGATCAACAATTATTTAGATAAAAGAAATAATAGCATATTCTTGATTTGAAAATGTACTCATGAAAAATTAAAGTTTAAAATAGCAAAAATAATGCAACAAAAACGCTAAACAAGAAACAATTGCGTCAATTAATCAACATACAAGTGTAATCATGACATAAAATTATGCACGAACCTAACAACTATGGCCATCGAGTTAAGGGAGGCGTTCTATTTCTGCTTGACCTAATTGACCCCATTTGTAATGGTATTATCTAAGCCGTATTGTTACTTATGTAAATCATAAGAATTTAATTCAAATTCGGTTTTTTTTTTTGAACGACCAGCAAATGTATATTGAAGTCACCCCTTACGTCAAAAAGAGAATTTTTGTAGTAACTTTTTTCAAAACCTACTGTCTGCTGATGATTTATATCAATTAGGTTACTATGCAAAATTTGTACACAACATTTTGTTAACAATTATTTTAATAAGTTTATTATCAACAAATGAAAGGTAAATATGTTGGACAATCATGTAATGGAAATTATTGACTGGAAATTCTACATACTTTCTTGTGATATGTTAATGTCAGTAAAGTGTGCTTCAAATTTGTATAGGAAGATTTATTGGAATCAGCTTAGTGTAAATTTTCTGTAACATTTGCAGTATTTGTTAATACCACATAAAACGTATTTAAAATCGGTTTAACGGTTGGTAATGCAGTAAACGCTGAGTGACGAATGTTTTATTTGGTTCGTGTGTAAATCAAAATTGTCCGTTTAAATTGGGAAACACTTTAATGGAGTGTTTAATGACATGTGTGGGCTTTAAAATTTAAATTGGTCTAAATTAAATGTAATTATTTAAGAAATCTTCTTCATGAGTCGGTGAGATCAGTTTCGTGTTTGTTAATTTGTAGAACATTCTTTACAAATTTATTATTATTTAGTGAGTGAAGATTATTGCACGTAATTTAGATGGCGATGCGCTTAGCCCAAAAATTATATAACATGTAATTAATATTTCATTAAATTTGGTCATTATTAAAAAGCGGATTATAGGCACTTATAAGTCTTAGAATAGGTAGGCAAATAGGCAGTAATAAAATTGTATGTAAATATATACCTTTCTACCGTATTCTACGGTGTAGGGGGTTACTCCTTTTGCTACTCTTTTATTCCGTGTACAAATTTTCTCCATTCGTTTTTGTTCCTTGCCAGTCTACTTGCTTCGTTCAGGTTCTTTCCTTTTTTTCCTATTATCTCTGTTACTACGTTGTGCCATGTCTTTTCTGGCCTTCCTCTTGTCTTCTTCTTCTGCATTCTTGCTTCCCATACTTGTTTGACCTGTCTTGTGTTCTTCATCCTTTGTAAGTGTCCCCACCAACTGAGTTGTCTTCTTTAGATGAATCTGGTTCAATAAAATTGTATTGACATTTAAAGTTAAAAAATGTTTTATATGAATTTTTTTTCTTTTCTTCTTTATTATATTATTATCATTTGTTATTTATTTATTAGTCTTAACTATTATTTTTTTTAAGAGCCACCTAATATACTACAGCAGTTACAGGACCGATTGTAATATCTATTTATTTTCGCAACAATGACAGACTAATTCCATTTCATATCATAATTGCTATAATGTTTTATATGGATTTTTGTTCCTTTCTTCTTTATTATATTATTATCATTTGTTATTATTTATTAGACTTTACTATTATTTTTTTTTCTTAATTTATTATCTATAAAAAATGTTTATTGCACAAATAATAAATGCTACCTAAAATACTACAGCAGTCACAGCACCGATTGTAACATCTATTTATTTTCGCAACAATGACAGTACATTAGTCTGTTCATTTCAATATTTTCTAATGTAAAATTTTGTCTTCTTTTCTGAAAATACATACATGTAACTAGAAAATAATCGCCCAACATTACATGCTACTACATCATGTAATGTACTTAAAATTCACAAGAATTGATATACTTATTCTAAATCTCAAATCTGAAATTTCAATATCTCTTTGACCATTAAAAACGACCAATGTTTTTAATGGTATTGTGTCCCGGTTTTTTACGTAACATAATTTTCAATTTTTTTGCTATAGATTTTCCGCAATAATGACAGACTAATGTCATTTCAATATTTTCTACTGTAAAATGTTGTATTTTTTGTGAAAATACATATATGTAACTAGAACATGATCGCTCAACATCACATGATGTAGCAGATGTACTTAGAATTCACAAGAATTGTTATTCTTATTCCAAATCTCAAGTCTGAAATTTCAATATCTCTTTGACCATTATAAACAACCATTGTTTTTAATGGTATTGTGTCCCGGTTTTTTTACCTAACATAATATTCAATTTGTTTGCTATAGATTTTTCGCACTAATGACAGACTAATGTCATTTCAATACTTTCTATTGTAACATTTTGTCTTTTTTTCTGAAAATACATATATGTAACTAGAAAATGATCGCTCAACATCACATGATGTAGTAGATGTACTTAAAATTCACAAGAATTGATATACTTAATCCAAATCTCAAATCTGAAATTTCAATATCTCGTTGACCATTAAGAACCACTACTGTTTTTTAATGCTATTGTGACCCGGTTTTTTACGTAACATATTTTTTTTTTTTTTTTGGCACTGGATTTTCGAATAGGTCCTGGTTCTGCCGCAAACTTTAGTTTCACACGATGTCTATTATTTCTAGAGCATCCTGTAAAGTTAGACCGACCGTTTCCAATTAAGCTATGCTACTAATTAACATTTTCAAATGTGTATCTATATAAAGTAAGTAATCGCTATTGAGTTTTTCCCAAAACAATATTTTGCTTTTCAAGTCGAATCATCTGCAGAACTATCCATAACTACCCTCTGACATCAGAATATCGTATATTTTTTAACTCATTTGTTTTCCAAAGCAGTCTTTTTCGAACTCGATTTTCTTAGTATATTATTCTGAGATATTAGTGACGAGAAAAAAATTGCTATCAAATTTGTTAATAGAAACATTTAATTTCAAATGTCATGAAATGTAAATGGAAATTTAAAATCATTAAATTGTGGAACATAATTAGCTATCAAACATTTGTATGATTTTGTTTTTCTATAAATATAATAATAAAGACTCTAAGGAGGACCTTCCTTGCGTTTTACTCACCTTGTATATTGATGGGTTATTCGCAAATCTTTTACCTTCCGTTTCATATTTTTATTTGTTGTTTTTTTTAATAATAAGTGTTCTACGCTGATAATATACTACTTGAAATAATTCACTAAGCCAATATAAATCAGATATAACTTCTATTAGGAACAGAAACGGAGAGTTGTAAATTTAAAAGTGATGCCATCCAAATGAAAATGAACATGCCACGCAAACACGCTTAACCCATCAATAAATCTTCAGCATTAGCGTGAAATCCCATGATTATCTAGTTTAATCGAATCGCTTTTATATCCAGGCTCACAGAGAACACGGAATTCCTCGGCTCGTTTTTCTTTACCAGTGATGACTTTTGGTCAATTATTAATGAATTTATAATGGCTCAGTTAAGTTACGCCTTCTAATTAGATTAATATTAATTCTCGCCATTTTTTTTTAGCTACGGGTTGTTATTAAATTCACATTTATGTAACACTTCTGCGGAATTTATGCGGCGGGCGGGCGTAAAAACTGCTAGGAACTGGTTTAGTGACACAGGATGCGGGATATTTCGAGGCTGTGGAGGAGAGATTATTTGCAAATTAAAGTATTTATTATGTATGTAGGTGAGGATGTTTATGAGGTGAATGATTATTAGTTGCGCACCACAGGAAACACTAAAATTATTATTTTTGTAATGGCATTTTAAATATAAAATTATGTTTCTCTGTTATTGACTTAATCGATGTTCAGTCCCCATGACTACAATTGTGCCTATAGTGATATGCAAATAAACAAACTAAATGGCCGGTGATTAAATTGAGACTGTAATACCGTGCTTTGCCCAATTCTAAAATATATGACAATCCATATAACATTTATATTTACGGTTACATTTTTATTTAATAAGTGAAATTGACTCACAGTCGCAGCCCACAGTGCAATTAATAATAATTTTAGAACATACTGATACGAATATTATCGAAATCTAATAACAAAACTAACGATAATACTTACAAAATAATTTCTTATAATCAGTCTAGAAAAGTAATAATATAACTATATATGAATAAAATATACACTATACATATAATAAGACAAAAAAAAGTTTTTAAAATGTGAATACTTTTGTCTCTAAGTACTGGTCAGTGCAAAGTGGACAATTTTGATTTGTGCACAGACAACAAATTATGTAAAAACATAATTCTCTACGCTTCAAAATTTCTGAACGCACATTTTGACGCAGTACTCAGCAATGGGCAAACAACTACAGAAAACAGTCGTGTTGAATACATTTAAATTTTATAAAACAATAATGGCTGGTCTTTTCATCCACTGATATGGTTGTGACTAGTTTTCTGCCGGTATAAGATATGAACAAAGGGATTGTGTATTAGGCGAGAAGTCTGTAATTTTCTTGTTGCGGCCGTATAAATCTTCCTCAACTATGTAGATATTTGTCTTAACTCGAATAAGCTACGCTGGGGTCGTATAAATTAAAACCCTACATTCAAAGGCGTATCCAGACAGGTAGCTTAAGGTTGGGAGGATGGAGTGTGTGAGTAAAACGATAAAAACATAAGCAGGTATAGTTTGCGTTTGGTGTCCCTGTATACAGCTGTCTACAGCTGTAAATTCGTTATGTTTCAGAAGTTGCGGTCGAATTAGTAGTTAATAATCAATTATCTGTGTAGTTTATTTTTTTACACGTATATAAATAATTATTCAGGAAGATGAACATTATAAACATTACAGTAATTATTATACTTTGTAACTTTCTCGTGAAATGTGAAGCAATTCATATAATTTATTTTGTCGCTGCTGCTATAAATGTTTACATGTAAAGCGGTAAAATTGAAAACGTTTTCCAAATAGTTGAATAAATACGCAAATTGAGTTATTAATCAGGTGAAATTCGCTGCGCGGTTTTTGCAATATTTCAGGAGAAATGACAAATTACCCAATTGAGGCTACACTTTTTCCCATGCATGCTAATTCGAGCCGGCGAAATTACCGCATTCCTCTCCAAGAAGGCCGGAGATTCCGTAGCAAATTGAGTATTCCGTGATTTCCTCTTCCTCCCATTGCAAACCTCACATTTGCTTGCATATAAACACCTCCGGGCTGTAGGTAATTCAAGTACGTATGTTCTGTCTCGAATGTACTCTAATATTTTTAGAATTATTTTAGACAAAATTTAGCAGTCATAATAGGGCAAACCCGATAGTTATTGGACACTTAAGGACATAACTATCTTAAATAATATATTTTCAACGTAACATGTCATATAGGAGAATGAAATTAATAAGGTGTAAGCTTCTATGTATGAGCAAGTAAATGGTTTACTTAACTTTTACAGGATTTGGTGATATTAAAAATTATGAATTTTTAAAACAAATTATGCACACTAAGAGTTATTGGACAGGAATTTGACAGTTATTTGTATATTTAAATTATTTTATTTGCATCCATAAAGATCGAATAAAAAACGCTTGCTTAGTAAGCAGGCCCCTAATTTCCTAAGCAATTTGTTTCCTTTAAATACATATTATATAATTGGGCGATTTCTTCATCATCAGGTTCAATATTGTCACTTATGCTTTCACTATCTTCCTGGTAGCAGTTGTGACACACATATTTGTCTTCTCCTTCAAATGGTATGTGTATGGTATGTGATGGTGGTACACATTTTTTATGAAAATGATGATTACATGCGTCGCACTGTAAAGTAAAGCCTTATTGATAGCAAAAATTACACTTTTGCAAACATAATATGACGTTCTAGTATTTTTTGTTGTTGTTTTGGTGTTAGCCTTCTTAAGTTTATATTCTTCTCGTTTACGTTTTCTTTCTTCTTTTTTGCGATTTAGTATGTCAGTTTTCTCTTTTTTTCTCTACATACAGGGTGGTCACTATTACGACGCCCACCATTAGGATCTATTAAACGGAAATACATATAGAGTTGGTCAAATGAGATAAATGTTTCTTATTTTTGTGCTTTTCAATATACTAAAACAAAACCTGGGATCTTGCACAGTTCCTGAAATATCGATGAAAAACTGAAAAAGTGCACTTTCCTTTTCCTCTTATAACTTTTTTACTTTTGTAGGAAATTTTTTGAAACTTGGCACTCTTACATTTTCGACGTGAGCTTTCTGATGACAGTACCAAACATTTTTTGCGCCAACTAGATGCTCAAATTTTCATAGTCAACTTTTGATTTTCATATGGCCGCAATATTGGATTTTAATAGCATTCAAAAGAGCGAAAAATTTCAATTTCAACCGTGTATAACACATGGGTAATCTGACATTTACTACAAAAATTCGATAATTTAAAAATTTGTTGCAAAAATCAAACTGCTGTGGACTGCTCTAAAAATCAAGTTGTCATGGAATAACAAATTTCACATTTCTTCATACAAAGAAAATAACTTCTGAGTAATTTTTTTGCGTATAAAGTGCAAAAAGGAGATAATATCTTTGATTGGTAAATTGGGAAGATATTATCCTCAACATGAAAAAAAATGATATGTACAATCTCTATAATGTTATATCTTACATTATATTTCCCTGGCCGAGATTGCAAATCATAAATCATATTGTATTCATTAAATAATCGATCAAATACCATTCTTGAATTAAAATTTAGGATATTTAATTTTTGTCATTTTTGCTAATCAAAGATATTATTCAGCATCAATATTAGTATCCTCCTCTAAACATTGTTTTGAATTAGGGCCTAAGTCTGCATCTAAGTTTTCAAGTGTTTCGAAACGCTCAATTGATGCATTCGATGTAGAAGCTATATGAATTTGCCAATTTTCACTCACATTGATCCTTTTATCTGCATTATTTGTGAAATGTTGCCACAATTTATAAAGATACAAGAAACATTCATCCTCTTTGGCGATTCCACCAATGTCTTAAATTTGTTTTAGTCTCTCTGGTCGGAGAAGTGTGGTAAAATCATTAAATTTCATAAGAGCTTGTTCGTCTTGGTTCTCTTTATCAGATTAATCTTGTGATTTACTCTAGCATTTACTGTAGTCTACAGCATTCGGATTAAAATGGTACAATGCACAGCTTCTGAAACCGTTACTTATAGTTTCCTCTTTCATCGATTTATTAACCACTGTTTCCAAAAGTGGAGCAAAAGGAACTTTGTTGAAAATCAGTCAAAATCACTCCAGTCCGTTCGTTGTGCCATTCTCGAAGGCATTGTTTTCAAGTTGCCTTATACGGACCGAATACTGATACGTCGGCAGGTTGTAAGATGCGTGTTGCATTAGGATATCAATTCTATCTGAAGTTCTTTGCATGTTAAACTTAGTTGATAGGTTAGATGTGTTTTATGACCATCTACAAAGAGAATCACCGGAAACGAAAGATTGTGTTCTATCAAATATGGATAGAAAACTTGGGATATATATATATATATATATATATATATATATATATATATATATATATATATATATTCGCAGAAGGTTATAGCCGTCATCCAGGTATTGTCGCTTCTACCTATCACCCATTTAGGGTTGATAGTAGTCACATTTTTTTCTCACCAATTCACCAATTTAAGCCATTTGCCGAAAAAGTGAACATAACTGTGATACTTTCCTTACTTTCCTTTGGGCATCTTTCTCAACAGTATACACGTTTTTTTTTTTGCCACTTTGGTGGCGTAAACCTTTCTGGTCTTTGGCTCTTTGGACATATCTGGAAGCCTGTATCATCACCATTGTAAACCCGCGAAGGGTCCTTAATAACGTCGTTGATATTTGCTTCATTGATATAATTTTCTATTTCCAGAAAGCATTTTCTAATATCGTTTTCGGTGACGCAGGCACTTACGTATGACACTGGTTCGCTAGTTCTTTCTGATATTTCGGAATGAAGCTTTAAAAATGGCTTGAAATATGGTTGAGTTAATGCGACGAAATAAAAATCAATCACACTTACCTGTCACCATCCACCCCCAGGACGATTGTCTTTAAAAGGAGTCTTTTGTGGATTATCTTTAAGAAATTTCGGGACACTCGTTATTATATCATGCTATTTCCTGGGAAAACCTTTATTTGCTGACTCTATTAACCATCTAGGTACAAAAAAAGGTTCTCTTAAGTTATGTAGAATCCTAGGTACTAACCTTTATGTGTATGTAACAAGAGATTTATTGAGTTACGTTGCTAAAGAATGTTCTTCTTGAGTAGTCAAAACTGGAGAAGGACCACAATTTGATCGGTGTCCAGGATTTTTTTATTTAATCGCAATAGTAGATTTTGGGATTCCGTATTTTATAAATACGTTACGCAAGGAATTACCGTTTCTGACCTCTTGCGTATAATACGCATTTAGTTCCGATGCCTATAAAGTTTGAATTGTAATAAGCTTTTTAAGACATTTTGCAATGTATAGGTGGAACTTTCTGTCGAAATCTGTATAAGTGGAACTTACTGTCGAAATCTATGCATTCTGAAAGCAATTTGAAAAATAATAAAAGTTACCTAAGTATATACCTATGTAGATACCTAGGTATCTACCTATGTAGATACCTAGGTAGGTAGCGAATTTGTGGCATAAACCTGCCTGTCCAATAACTGTATTAATATCAAAATAAATGGATTGTGTTATTGGACAATAACTGTCTTGGGTAGAAATATTGAAATATTAAAAATATTTCCTTAATACAGCTTTAAATGTGCTAAAAGAAAATGGAGTAAAGTACACCATTTATTTGAAACAATGATAGATTGGTAGATGACAGCTATTGGACAACGTCCAGAAAACGTTTAATGAAAGATTTTTCTATACAGTTATTGGACACGTTAGTGTATCAAAAAAAACAAACAATAACTGTATTATAGGTTAGACTCAACAGTTTCATAGACTTACCTTTTTAACACAAAACAGAACTTTTGCAATCAACACTCACAATAGGGCCGAGATTTATTAATTGACACCTTCACTATCCTTAACCTAACTGTTTACTAAAGCTGCAAAAATGGCGGGAAGAAGAATGAAAATTCATAGAGTTACAGGAACCTGTACCATATTCACAGATTATTGTCACGTTCCACAAACATTGCATTCGGGTCTATGTTACACAGCATAATTGCCTAATTCGCACAGACACCTTATTTTGAAAATAAAAAGTCACATTGTCCAATAACTATTAGGATTACCCTAGTTATTTATACAGAGAGCGCATAAAGTATTAAGACCTGGCTTTATTTTTTTCCCTGTATAAATTTTCGAAAAACGCTTCAACAGGTCAAAATATTTTTTTTCAAACTAATATTTTGAGACCATTTTCAATTTTCCATTTCTCTCCGTTTTGAAGTTATGACGTCAGAGCCATTTTTTTTTAAATGATAACCTATATTTTTTATTATTGATTTTTAAAGTACTTTTTATTATGTTTTCAACAACATGACATTTTCAATATGTAACATTTGAAAAAAATTGAGAAAAAGTGCGTTAAAGTAAAACTATTAAATTATTATTTCAATGTTCAGAATGCATTTAGTTACCATTCAAAACAACGTCAGTTAAAACAAAATTAGGAAAAACAGTCTTGGATTTTAAATACTGGAATAAAACAAAATTGATCAACCTGAAAAACATTCTTATTACAATATCATCAATTACAAAAATAAGAACAGAAAAACGAACAGAAATTTTTATCGAGAAAAAAATACTATTGACTTGTTTTAAGATAAGATAAGTTTACATTGTTGACCATTTTGTACTTGACAGTGTGCCAATCGATGTCGAAAGGCCGCACAGACATTGAGGAGAACTTCTGGCTGTATTTGTCTCATTTCGACTTGGATCCGTTCTTTCAATTATTTAATTGTGGTTGGCCGACTAAAGTATACTTTACTTTTGATGTAACCCCATAAGAAAAAATCTAAAGGGTTCAGGTCAGGGGAACGCGCTGGCCATTCAACACAACTCCTTCTGCCAATCCACCTGCCTTGGAAGACTTCGTTGAGATAGTCGCGTACCATTCGGCTAGAATGAGGTTGAGCTTCATCTTTTTGGAACCATATGTCTTCATTTGGAAGGTCGGGATCGTGTTGATTTGGGAATAGAACCGTCAAAGCTGGAACGAGGTAATCTCTCAATAGCTCTAAATATGTTTGGCCTGTCAACGAGCCATCAATGAAGAAGATGGGTCCAATAATAATATCACCTACTATTCCTGCCCAAACGTTTATTTTTTTCGGAAATTGTGTATGGGCTTCCATCATACAGTGATGGTTGCGCTTGGACCAATAGCGACAAATTTATTTATTCACCGTTCCATTCAAAGAAAAAGTTGCTTCATCACTAAATAAAATTCTGGTAGCAAACCCTTCATCGACGTTACAGAGATTCATCATTTGTTCGCAAAACTGAACCCTACAATCAAAATAATCTTCGTTCAGTTCGTGGACTAAATTTACTTTGTAAGGATGCCATTTCTGCCGTTTCAAAAATTTCAAAATAGATGTTTGTGAAATCTCACTATTTGCCGCAACCGCTCTGGAGGGAATATGAGGGTTTTCTTGCAACTCTAACAGCACGTTTAGCTTAACATCTTCCGGAACACTTTTCGGGCGTTTTCTAATATGCCCCAACTGCTCATACTTTCTTATGATTGCACTAACAGACGTCTTGAGAAGAGGTTCTTGTAGCGGATATTTATTATTAAAATAAATGCACACTTCTTCATAGGTACGTATTCTATCACCACAGCCTCTAATCATAAGAATTTCAATTCTTTGTGCCTCCGAAAAACGTCGAACCATTTTGAAATTAACTTCTGACACGATGAATCGAACGAAACGTCAATCTGACTGTGAGAAGGTAATAATTTGTCTCACATAATTGTACTAGATTGTTTTTCAAGTTTATCAATTTTGTTTTATTCCAATATTTAAAATCCAAGCCTGTTTTCCTAATGTTGTTTTAACTGACGTTGTTTTGATTGGTAACTAGATGCATTCTGCACATTGAAATAATAATTTAATATTTTTACTTGAACGCACTTTTTCTCAATTTTTTAAAAATATTACATACTGAAAATGTCATGTTGTTGAAAACATAATAAAAAGTATTATCAAAATCAATAATAAAAAATATAGGTTGTCATTTAAAAAAAATGGCTCTGACGTTATAACTTCAATACGGAGAGAGATGGAACATTGAAAATGGTCTCAAAATATTTGATTGAAAAAGAATCATTTTGACCTGTTGAAGCGTTTTTCGAAAATTCATACAGGGGAAAAAAGAAAGCCAGGTCTTAATACTTTATGCGCTCTCTGTATATTAAAAAAAGTAGAGAGTTCTTTCTGGCCCGAAGCGTTATTTTTAGCCCGAGGCGTTAACCGAGGGATAGTAAAAAGCTGTCGGCTATACAATTTTAAGCGCAAAACAAGTTTTTATCTTAAATCTATCTTTTTGTAAAAAATAATTATAAATATCAAACACTCTTAAAGAACTTTGCTATAGTGAAAGCAATAAATAGGAGTATTGATTCTGGTGGTTCATTTTGATTGACAGTTGATACGCTTCAGAAGTTTATAACGTGAATTTGTAATCTGACATGGTGCCTTACCAATATAAGGAAGTCAAATAGTTCTCGCTTTTAACTACAAGTAATAATGTACCTGTTCCAAATGTAAACATGGCTCACGGGACATTGTTCCAACTGTGTAATAAATGTGAATATTCCAAAATATTTAGATTCAGCTTCTTTTCATTGTTGATAAGTTTACAAATTCTGAGTTTTTATTGATATACAAAATTTGACGTTTAATAAAGGTTTCATTATTGCCCGCCGGGCAATAATAAAGCTCGCAGACAATAACGATACGGATATGTTCAGCTAAAAGAAGTTAACCCTTCAAAGCTTGCTGTTCGTTAATATCGGTATTTTCATCGATCGATAAAGTTATAAATAGTAATCTAACTGTTGAAATGTCTCTCCAAGAAATCATTTTGTATGGCAGAGGATCGAATACTACTGCAATCATGTGAAATCCGATGCATGCACCTAGTCAACGTGCATGGACACACGAGGAACGGTAGTTGTCGGACATCACCTGCAATCTCGTAATGCCACATAGTGAGTCCCTGCAAGGCTACCGGATTCCAAGCCTCCTTCATTGTGGCCGCAAGTCTCGTGTAGACCAATATCGTGCAACAATTCTTCCCATACAGACAGCTACATGCCTTATTATTTATAACTGATAACAGCATCGTGGGTGATGAAAATTCGCACAAACCGCAAACACGTTTCATATAAATACACTTAATGCAATAGCAATAGCAATAAAGTATTATAGATGTTTTTAGTGATTGAATTTGGGTAATAAGTATTCACGATTATTGCAAACACTTACAGGCTCGGAGTTTATCGATACGACCACTCCGTGGGAAACTTAAATGTTGCTTAAGATGTAGTAATTAACGAATTATGATAATCGACGTAATTAGTCGTGTCGGACAGGATATGTCCCTAGCGTCACGCTTTCCACCTTGCACCTCAGTCACCAAATACGAAAAAAAACGTGATTTTTTCTGAATATCATCGCCTCGATCAGTTAGATACGTAACTGAATTATTTATTGCTCCCTCGGGACAAATGAAATAGAGAAAGTAAAATTATGCATTGCATCGGCACTCTGTTCCCTGCAGATCTCAATTTCGATTGCCCCTTTAGGTATGCAGCAATAATAATGGACACGAATCCATAAAATAAAATCATATAATAACCCAATTAATGTCTTTGTATACTATCCCTACGGCTAGCTGAGAGGATTGTTTATTTTGCGGAATAGGGAACGCTTCTGTGGTAATAATAACGGCTGTGGATTATTTATCTGTCGGCATTAGCTTACGACAAATTAAGCACGTGCGGAAGCAACAAATTACTTGCTGGTAGCAATAAGAATCGTGGTCTAACTCTATGGCATTACAATTGTAAAGCTAAACTGATTCACTTCTGCTAAGTATTATTAATTCCAAAATAAATAAACTGAATAAGTATAACAATAATCTATAATAAACAATTTTTATTTAGTTATCTACAGGAGATAGGTAGGTTGTCGATTAAGACTCGAACCAGAAATTTATACACCAAAATCATGTAATTGAAAAAAAAAATATATTAATTATTTTCAGAAACCGTAGTTTTTCTCCAAATGCTATGTAATAGTCTTTTGAAATGTCATTGCTTTCATCAAATATACAAAATAGTAAAAAGCTTCAAGCTTAATCTTGCTAATGTCTACAATTTTAGTACAGAATAAGAAATTTCGTGACATTTTTTATTATTTTGTTATAATTTATGGTAGAACATTCATTTTAGGGATCATTTCTTGTTGTACTCTGTAATTCATCATCTAAACTTATTCAACCACACTGAATTACTGCATAATATTTTTGGCGAATATAGATGGTCAGGTGAGTTCTCATTTTGGTTATTAGACTCGATAGTTGCGATTTCGAAGAGTCTGTTTATCTTTATGGCGGTTTAACTGTCCTATTGACCTTTGAAACATATGATACTGCAAGTTATTTTTATCATACTGCGCCCTGTGTAAAAATACAAACTTAGTAGGTACTCAACTTTGTTTTTAATGAATCGTTCCTGTTAATATTTGTTGTTTCTTATCAATCAAAATATCATATGACATCTACGTTCCACAACCCTTCCTCTCAGTTGCTCCGGATGGACACCAGTGCGTCTAGCCATAATTCCCACGACCAGACCGGTCAATCGGCAAACATTCGTCGAAGATGCATCTCGTCACGTACTTGGACCACTCACTTTCCCCATCCTCGCCAGCGAAGTTGTTCACTTGGGGCTAGAAATTCAGCAGACGTCGAGACAATGTTCGCCTTCCATTGTGACCAGCGAACATTTTCAACGTCGTGCAAGATGGTTTGTGTCGATAAGGACATGGCGGGATTCCCCGCCGCTCATTATAATGTAAAAAGCGAAATTGTTATTTATGGCGGATTTAGAAATTCGATTCGGGATTGGTTTTGGGAGGTATCACCTCACGCATGTGAAGCCCTAAGGGCGTAGTGGCGTATTCTGAGTATTTTCTCACATTAAAGACTAATTGGCCCTGTGATACTTTTGGATGGTAATTGGTATTGATTTTCGGGGGAAGGAGAACGTTGACCTGAAAAATATATACTCAACACGAGAAAAGATATTGAATCGGATACAACGCTAATACAAGTATACAAGTAATCACCAAACGAACTGCACCGTTGTACAAAAATAAATTATACAGTGCAGTAATTCAGCCTTCTTAGTGTTCTATAAAATATGTATAGTATATATAAATCTCAAAGCGTCAAGTATATCATTAATTTAAATTAAAAATGGCACGAAAAATGCCAGTGAACTAAAACTTTACCATTCCTCAATACGTATATTACTCTGAATTATCTGAAACTATTGAAAACAACACGATTGTTTATAGCGCATAGTATGAGTAGATAATTTTAGATATTATTATGATTTTATTTTGTATTTAAACACTATGTTGTACTTACTAAATAGATTTAAATGATTAAATATAATTATGGTTTCTTTTATATGTAGCATATTTCCTGCTTTTACTGCATATTTCTGATATTTCAGATACTGTATATCATTCAGATATCAGATACTGCACATGTTGCGAATATATTTGCTTTATTATAGTGCATATTGCATGCATATTTCGAGCAAATTTTAGTGCATATCTGCCCAGCCCTAATTATAACCCACACTACGGGAAACTAAAAATTACTTACCCTTCTTCGCTATATTCCGTTTTACTCCAATCATCCGCTGGAGCAAAAACTGAACAGTCTTAGCCCTTAAGAATAGAATTCTCAAAATTTCACACAAATTCACCACCAGACCCACCTGAACAAAGTATTAGCAACATTGACAAAAATGGCTATCCTCAATCGTTATTAAAATAACTAAAACTAAGTATCACACAAAAAAAAAATCCTGTAACAACGTTTATCAAAAATTGTTAACATTTGGTACACTTAAAAATGTTTAAATTTTATCGTTATTCGTGAGGATTTTGAAAGCAGGCTATATTTTTGCTTAGAAAGCAATGGAAAAAAGCATTTCCAACATTTACTTAACATGTTATTTGAATTTAATTAATTGAAAACTTTCGCACTTTATTTGCACTTAATTACAAAACTAGTTCACCAAATCATATTGTATTAGTAACGACTGGAAAGCATTTTTCAACAGCTTTCCAACCATGTATCACAAGTATGGGGGGCGCAATTATTTTTTTTAAGTTGGAGGTGGCTGTGGCTTAAAGGGTGGGTAGGGGGTCGACACTACATACGCCATTTTGGTTCCCCCCTCGTACCCCACGAACAGTTTTGAGTAATTTTAAAAGGAATCATGTGTTCTATGAAGAAAGTCAAGTCGATGGCAACTTTATAAATTGACAGCCTGTATACAAATAATGTACACACACCTCTCATCTATTATTAATTTATCAATTATTAGCTAATAATATAATTTGATATCCAACTGAAAATAAATCAAATGGTTGCACATACAGCCTGTTTGATTTATTGTGACACAGCAAATATTTCTGTTATTAGTACAGATAGAAAAACACGTTGCAGAAAAAAGTTTTAGTAGTTTTTGTCGTCTATTTAATCCTAATTTCAGAAGAACAATTGAAAATCAAATAAACACGTGAAAGCTATAAGCTTCATTTTCTTTAATGGAATACCCTGTATATTTTGGTTATTTCTAATAGGCAATAACATTGGCTTTTTTAATCATATATATATACATATATATATATACAGGTATATACAGGTATATATGCAGGTATATATATATATATATATATATACATATACAGGTATATACAGGTACATAAGTACCCCTTTATTATACAAATAACGCGACAATTGCCAATAAATGAAATTTATCAGTTGCCATGAATTACAATTGCATGCTGACGTAAAACAAGTTTCTATCACTTTGATGTCAAAGTGGCTTAGTAACTTCCCATCCTGCGTATTGTTGATTCACATCTTTAGAGATGGGTGATAATTATTATACTAACGATGAAAAAATGGATATGCTGAATTTCTTCGTTAGATGCAGCGATAATTCTAGAGAAGCTAGTATCACTTATGGAAATATGTATCCAGAAAGAAGCCAACCACATTATCGCACTTTTGCAACACTTGAACGAAATTTACGGAGAAATGGCTGTTTTAATAATAAATTGCGATTGGCAAGAAATGGACGCAAAGGAAATAATGAAGTTTTCATATTGGTCTATTTTAGAGCACATCCACGAAATTCAATACGTGAAGCAGTGGCTGCCTAAGGAATAAGTCTGTATAAAATATGTTCTATTCTAATAAGAAAACATAAAATAAGACTATATAAAATTAAATTTGTACAAGGTTTAAGAGATGGTGATTCTGACAGGAGGATAATATTTTGTAATTGGCTGAACAATAATCAACATTTATTAAATTTAATTCTTTGGAGCGATGAATCTAACTTCAACAACAACGGAATCTGACACCGAAAAAACCATCATTACTGGGATACTGAGAATCCACGTCAAATTCGGCAATGCAGATTCCAACACAGATTTGCAGTTAATGTGTGGCTTGGTGTGTCAGGTGATACTATAAAAGGGCCTTTTTTTATCAAGGAACATTGAATGCGGAGCGGTATGCCAACTTTCTTTTGACAGAATTCGAAGATTATTTGGATGATATCCCCCTTAAAATACGCCGTGATATGTGGTTCCAGCAAGACGGATCTCCTCTCTATAACGAAAGAATTGTCAAAGATATTTTGGAAAGAAAGTTTGGTGTGAAATTGATTGCAAATGGTAGCCTCAGAAACTGCCAGATTAGTCTATTTTATATTTTTATTTGGGGATTTTTAAAGCAAAAAGTTTATGTTACTCGTCCAGAAAATCTAGACGATCTGAAAAATCGTATTCGTAGGGCATATGGCCAAATATCACCACGCATGTTGCAAAAAGCACGACGAAATTTAATAAAGAGATCTGAAGAATGTATTGCAAACAACGGAGGTCACTTTAAACAGATACTTCAAATTGTAATTCATAGCAACTGATAAACTTCATTTATTGGCAATTGTCGCGTTATTTATATAATAAATGGGTACTTATGTGGTATCATTATAAAGCTAATGTTATTGCCTATCATAAATAACCAAAATATACAGGGTGTTCTATTAAAGAAAATGAAGCTTATAGCTTTTACGTGTTTATTTGATTTTCAATTGTTCTTCTGAAATTAGGATTAAATAGACGACAAAAAGTACTAAAACTGTTTTCTTTAACTTTTTTCTCTCTCTGTACTAATAACCGAAATATTTGCTGTGTCACAATAAATCAAACAGATTGTATACGTTACCATTATCACCAATCGCTATAGCGTCCACCATACCAACCACACCTAGTACTGAAACCAACTTTTCGGCCACTTCTAACCTACCACCCACACATACAATATCTTTATTGTCAACTGACTGTTTGTCAACTGACATATTGACTATATGAAATATAATAAAGAAGAGAAAAATTATTTATTTTAATGTATTTAATTTAACCAATAAAATTTTGATCATTTTCAATGTTATCTATTAAAACTTTTAATTCTATGATACAATGTATCAACCAAAATGTATCGACTACTAGAATCTCCACATCATATTTTATTTTTAAGTTTCCTAGTTTGTAATATTTCTTCGGAAAGTGACTAACAGGCGTGTAATTGCGGAATTTCCAATGGAAACTCGGCTCGAATATCGGGCGACTGTAAGTTAGCGTTTAACACACATCTCAATCACGATCCCGTCATGACGGTTTAATATTGAAGACATCTCGGCCGAGCGTAATTAATTCCGAACGTGTACCAATACGGCCACGGACGGCGGAGAGCAATTTAAACGTCTCGGACGGATATTAGGGTAAGCGAAGTCACGAGAACCCTCATATGTGGGACAATTACATGGTGAAAAGCACGTACCACGGCATTTTTTCCAGAAGTTCGCTGGGAAGGAATTGTCCAGTATCGCGATAAGTCGAGGTTTTAATTGAGGTTTCGGTTTCTCTCAAATCGCGTCTCCCACGAATGTCGGTAGAGGTGACTTGCAGCGGAATAAACGGGAGAACAATGTGCAGCAACCCAGTTAAATAATTGTATAAAATAGCCTACTCTTTTCAGCCCGGATTATGCACGAACCGGACGCGCAGCAAATTGCTCGTCATGTACCTCCACGGTTTCATCTCATGTTTGGTCTTAAGTTTCCTCGGTGTTTATTGTTTCTGCCGCTTGGTAATTAACCCCGGCGCGGTGAAATGGGCCGACCGGTAATTGCGCCTCGTCCCATTTCGGTAGACGAATCAATTACAATTATTAAAAGAGCATTATGCTATCTCTAATGACTGTGTAGCAAGAGTTTCTTCAGACTTCAGACCATACCACGCGGTGGATGCCACGCGGGGATCCATCAGGTCTAATCAATCATCGTTCGGGGCATCCTCCTCGCTTTCGATATGCTTCAAACAACCAGGATGGAAGGAAGTCTTCATCGCGATTGGCATTTATACGGCTCACTTACAACCTGGCGGTCATATCTATTACCAGTAATTACTTTGTACATAAAAAAATACTGTTGCTGATAAGGGCGACATACCAGTGCGACTGTAGTTTCGAAATTTAATCATTTTCTTTATTTATAAAAATTATCAAAACATTGTCCACTGACCATTGTCCAATGTCCACATTGTACACCTGACATTGGCGACACTTAATTAATTTTCATTCAAGCAGATTGCTTCCATGTTAAGGTGTTTTCCTTCTACCTGTTTGAAAGTGCTCAATAATTTATATAAGTTTGACTTCTGCTGATAAAATTCTTTTTGTTATTCTTCTATAGCACTACAGCTACAGCCGCTGTTGATAGGCTTGTACCATCCATTCCTCCATATTGCGTACCAATCCGAGTCATCAATTGACTTTAATCATAGATGGGTTAACCAGACTTGGGGTTAAGTTATCAACCAGACAGATATTCTCACAATGAGATTAGAAACTATTTACCGCACAATAATAATAATAATCCTTCGTCTGTGGTTGCATTTCTATGTTCTATATTGGTGTTTTAATTAGTCGGATAACTATTTCCAACTTTTATCAGTAGGTGCAATGGCCAGCCTTTATTCACCTATGTTACCATAAACTACTAAACTAATTAGAGCCTTTAAATTTAAATTCAAACAGTTTTCCTGAAATCATAACTAGCTTTTAGCTAATTATTATTTCCTAAATGTGAGAGTTATATAAACGAGACTCGGTCAGCTGCTCAGGAATTGGTTCAAGTTCGCGTTCACGTTCAGAGTGTGCAATTAGCTGGTCCCGTATACTATTAATTACAGACTTTTTGAGTTAGGTGGGGGTCCGGCAGACTAATATTCGTGCAGAGAGTTGAAAAAAAGTGCGCACCGGAAGGCCAGCAGACGACTTTCTTTCACTTACTGGCCGCATTCGACCGTTCGTACCTCTTCCCATTGTCGTGTGTACTTTTTGTTTTCAATGTCAAGGACAGCTTGCCGCACGCACAGCGCTTTAAGCTGGCACTCACGCACGGCGGTTTTAATTACGAGTCCAATTAGCAGATATCTCGTTATAACGGTGGTGCTGTTGCCGCAAGTTTGCGAATATTTAATTAACCTCTGAATGCACGCAAAAAGAAGAGCGCACGTTGAAGCTAATTAGTTTTCATAGTGGGCAGTGCGGCTGTTGGTTTGGCTGCCCAACGTTTTCATATATGTAAGATGTTTTATGGAAACTAGTACATAAAACTGAATTTCTAATAATACCATAATTAGTAATAAACTGCGCAATGGTCAATAGTAAAGTAATATCAATTTGCTAGTATACTCTAATTTTTCTAAACTGGCGTTCACGTCTTCAAAATGATAATCATAATAATGATGACACAATTTTACAAGGTTGTCAGCTGTCCTGGATATTTAAAAATGGCTGCAATCAGCTGTTGCGCCCGTTTAATCTTGTGCGACAGTGCGCGGTTCGTATCAAATTCGTCGACTTCTCCGCCGTTTATCGTACACACATCGATCTTGTAGTTATGGTTTAACATCTACAATGGCAAAATATGCATTGTAATAATCGATCAAATGTAACAAGTTAAACTCAAAGAAGTTGGTTATACACATATGTATGAGCATATGTTAGTGAAAAAGATTTGGCATCGTCGCCGAAAAAATATCACGGCGGCCAACATAACATGATTTATTACATGATTGGCAGGCGAAAATTGTGTCCGCGGTTAATACACCGATTACCCATTTATAACCACTGGTGATTAGTGTTATGTAACAAATGATCTCACATTATTTTCGATTCTTAAACATTGTTATGCATATTCTCGAAAACAATCACGTTGGTACAATAAATTAGAGTATACATTTAGTCCCTCACAAGGTACGATACGATTACTAGTGTTATGTCATAAATATTTGGGATAATTATGGACTGTTATAGAAAATGACGGAAACTGATAAATGAGACACTGAACTAACGAGACCCGATAGGTCGAAACCGGCCTTCAGTTGTCCGAGGAAATAGTTCCTCAATGCACATTCGAACTTTTTCCTATACTAAAATTGTAATACCTGAGTGCATAATTCTTTTTAATTAAATTAATAATAATTGTTCAATTTTGGCATGCGACAGTTTAATGATCTTGATTCATTTTTAACTTTTTAACTTATCATGAACACATACCGACGAGAAAAAGGAAAACTTGCGAAATTGTCAAAACGGAATATATTATTGTCCACTCACATTCACAATACAATATTTTTCAAAAACTGACATTTTAACATGAAATAATATTCTTTCCTCATTATATCTTTGTGGAGATCATAAGCTTATTAATATTTTACTTGGGGCAACTATTTAGATGTAAATAATATTTGCACTAATTATTATGTAAACTTTAATTACTTATATCTTTATAAATTCCTTCAAAATGGTATATTTTAATCGAATTAAATAAAACAACTTTACTTCGTTACTTTGTTACTACTGTTTATATTTTAATCAATAATTAAATTGTTCATGTAACTAATTTTTTCTTCTTTAATTTCAGGTAAGGAACCCTACACGAGAATATTGCCGAACAGTAAGTGTTTTATAAGTTTGTAATAAATTCACATTTATCTTACAGGGTGCCCAATTTAGATGTTTATATAGGGGATCTCGGTAACTAGAAGAGATAGAGAAAACCAGATGGCGTATCCTCGATTTCTTTTTTCAAGACAAACTCAATTGCGAAAATAAAAATTGGCTTTTGTTTTCAAGTTATGGCCAATAACTCATTATATTCCATTTTTTATTTTAATCAATATTTCTTTTATTTATCATTTAATTGAGATACGACTTGCATGTTCTTGAGGCACTTTTTTACGGTGAATTGAATGAGTTTTACAGAATTTTGATATCTTCGATAATAACCAAGATACAATACAAAGTTTTGTTTTTTTAAATAGAATTCGTAGTTGGCTTTGGTCTTAATAAATGGGTTATTTTTTTTCTCTTTTCGATGATGTATCACATGTGGATGTTATAATTGCAATTTTGTTGAAATGTATTAAAATTCTATCAAAACGTAATATGTTCTCTTATTAGGCGTAGAAGGCTTGTTTTGTTTAAATAATAAATAATTTTACTCTAAACATTACAAGCCTACTACCAGTCTACTACGCCCAATAAGAGAACATAAGACGTGTTGACACAATTTTAATAGATTTCTACAAAAATACAATTATAACATTCACATGTGATATATCATTGAAAAGAGAAAAAATAACCTATTTATTAAGGCCAAAGCCAACTACGACTTATATTTAAAAAACACAACTTTGTATTGTATCTTGTTTATTAACGAATATATTAAAATTCTGTAAAACGTATTCCATTCACCATAAAAAAGTGCCTGAAGAATGTGTAACTCTTGTTTTAATAAAATGAGAAATAAATGAAATAATGATAAAAATCGAAAATGGAAAATAACGAGTGTTTGGGCATAACTTCAGAACGAAAGACGACAGCCAATTTTTGTTTTCACCATTGAGTTAGTTGGTCTTGAAAAAAGAGATCGAGGATACACCATCCGATTTTCTCTATCTCTTCTAGTTACCGAGATCCCCTACAGAAACATCCAAATTGGGCCACCCTGTACATACATAAGCGTGCCCGATGGGTCGCTTCGCGTCGTGCTTTTAAAGGCACAATTGTTTTTAAGGCTCTTATAGACTTGTATTATTCGTTACTGTTTTATTATTTCTGCACTACAATGTGGGAATGAAAGAAAAAAATAGAAACATGTAGATTCATTTTACAAAGTAGCGTGGATGTCATTTTTAATCATTAACGTGGAAATGGTTAGCATTTGTTGCATCAACGTCATCAGCTATAGACGTCAACATCAGGAAAACTGAAAGTCGAAACTGCTACTTTCCAAATTACCAATAGTAATGAGTATAAAGACTAATGCATAGATTTCTTACGCGATGCAACGCTACGCTGTGTCAATGCTGTCGATATGGGCATTTTCAACGTGCATTAAACGCTGAGGAAAATGCATCGCGTAAGAAATCTATGTATCAGCTTTAAGCTTCTGGTTAAATTTGATATTTATTTGAATCAATATTATGTCCGAACATTTATTGTCAGAGTTTGTCAATAAGTTTGTAGTAACCTAGATCACTTTAAAGCACGCCGTCCTTAAATATCGTTTTTTCGGACGGGTATTAGCCTGATAAACCAATATAATGATATGATGAATGTGTGATAAAAAATACAGGGTGTCTCTAAATTATGTGGACATGGCTTAACCAGTGTAGGGCAGTCACTCATATTTTATTTTTTTGTGCCGAAACTGTAATAGATATCAAGAACTATAAAGATACAAAAAAACTTAATAATGAATTCCTGCGTCCGATTTGATTTTTTTTTAAGTTATTTGCTTAGTCATTAAAAAAATATGAATATATTAATGTTGGGCCACCCTTGTTTTGTACACAACCGGTCTACTGATAATAACAATATTATGTCAAAATATGAGTTTTATCCGTATAGAGTGTCATACCAAACAACATCCAAATCAATGTAAACGTTCTCTTGTTATAAGCAAATGTTGTTTTTTTTAAATTAACTTTGAAGCTGAATACTGGCTAAACCAAACGCATTTGTATATAGATAAGTTTTGTTAAATCGTCTTTTTTTTATCCCAGTAATCTGTGGTTAAATCATGTCCACGTAATTTACAGACACCCTGTATATAAGTGTGTAAATACTAAGTGATATTCGTTCTAGATTTTATTTTAAAACTTATTCTAACTTAATTTAAAAATTACGTCTGTGACCACCATCTGCGTAATAAATACCGTTATATTGTTACTTGTCTTTTTATTAATATTTTAAATAACTCACTTTATAAAGAACACCCTATAGATTAATAGAGACGTATTAATGGAACCTACGCTTATCTCTCACTCTAGGCTAAATTATAAACGTTTACTCTCGTAAGGACTTCTTCTGTAGCATTTCCAATCAAGGCTCTATGAGTAAACGTTTCATTATAATTGACATAATGATTTTGTTTCATTAGGTCTTGTTCACCTTTAATTATTTAAAAAAAAAAATATTGTGAAAGTCGCAGCCAAATAAAAATGTGCAACTTTAAAAGTCAAGTTTAGGCACTACAATGAAGAAATAGAATCATAATGTTTCCTTATTCTATATAATACGATAAAAATATGAGCTTTATTTAAAAATGTACAGAGGATTTGCCAATGTCTGCGTTTTAATAAAAACTGTGGTATGCTATAATATATTTTTCCTACAATTAACACACAAAGTAGGTCTTTCTGCTTGCTAATGCGAGCGAAAAGTTTACGTTTTCCGAGGACCGTCACTTTATCGCGCATACAATTGACAACAAGCGCAAAGTTGGCTTAAACACTTTGTCGCTTGCAAATATTGCAAATAGAGACGTTTTCGCGTTCATCATCACGTCTTTAACCTGACCACTCGATCAATTACATGTCATTTAAAAAGTCAATTATATTTATTGTATCTTGCCATATGCATAATTAACGATTGTATTATGAAACAATAAATTGTAGGAATAATCTTGTGTGCAATCGAGCGCAAGAGACATTGTTGCTCTCGAGGAAATACTGCCCTCTGTTTTGCGTCGCGTGGCAACTTTCCCCTGAGAGCAACAATTTACCGCTTTACGCTCTTATTGCACAAATACCTATTTACTTCATTCATATAACTATAAGGGGAAATTACTGCTCATTCGATTTTATGATTTCAACGAATATTTCTTTTTATGGTCCCAAGAGTATGTTAGGACATTCTTGAAAAATATATGTTTATTGGTGTGGATGGTATGAATTGTGTAATTTCATAAAATTTTGAAATTGTGGTTTTTATAACAAAATGTAGATTGAAAATTGTTGTGGAAAAAATCGGCAACCAGAAGTGAATTTACACTTTTTTTCTTTACCCAGAAACTTTTGTTTAAGTCATTTCTGAGTAACTTCTAATAACGAGTAATTTCTCAAAAATTATAGATATTTTTAAAATATAATATAATATTCTAAACCTATCGATGCCCCTGTTCTGTAGTGTAATAAGTCGAAAAAAATAGATTTGGCATAATCGCATTTAAAGGCTCGCTTAATGCAGTATTGAACTGAAACGTTCTACTGAAAGGTTCTACTTGTTATTCTATTAAATGATAGTGAATTAACACGTTTTCTTATTTGCTTATAATATTGATGATAATATTGTATGGTGGATTAACGCAAAAACGAGTTTTTTTCCGACTTATCACACTATAGAACTATAGACCAAATAATTTGAAAAAATCACGTTATTGCACTGCATTTAAAAGTCGTTGTCATGATTAGGTTAAAGAATAATACTGCATACTCGTATTCATAAACCGATTTTCACTTAGTTAACAAAACAGAACACAAATGCCTAGTAACATACAAATGGAACTGATTGATTAAAAAAATAATTTATTATTGAAAATCAAATTTTATGAGCATTACTCAGAACAAAATGCTTCTAACACGATTAATTTCTGGCGTTCATTAGCAGGGGTAATATAACAAGTGGTGTTCTCATTTCGATGATGATTACAACGAATTTCTACCCCAACGACGAAAATGCACCGAGCCTGAAGGGCGAGCAGCATTCACGTTTCGGGTTGGGTTTTTATTAGCGGCCGAGTAGATTGTTTCTAGTTTGGGGTTAAAATAAGTTGTATTTTTAAAATCATTATCGATTTTTGAGAACACCACGAATTATATTTAGGAAGGGAATATAATGAATTGATTGAGTCATCTAGTAAAGCAGAATAAACAAGCAACTAAATATACAGTTTAAATACCTATATTTATTTAGGTCACTTCGTCTTTCAAACACCAAACCATTTGTACTTGCTTTTTATTTTACTTGTACTTAAGACACACTGACATTTCGGGTTATGTTTTTATTAGCGGCCATAACAGCAAATAACACCATCACAATGGTCGTCGCTGCGATCTGTGTTGGAATTGAATTTGTGACAGCGACCGACATTTGTTCGTGGTATTTTCATGAAAATACAACCGGTGTATTATCAGCATTGTCAGTTATTAATACATGCGTAACTATAGAAATCGCATTGTTATGACGTCTCTGTTTTACGTATTAAAACAGAGCAGAGCTCGTAAAACAAATTTTACGAGTTATATTCCCCTGTGAATATTTTCCAGAACTTAAAAATATATCTGTTGTATCGGAGCGACATTCAGATGTGAATAAGATTCTACCCCTATTTTCCAACCCCGTAAAGAACGAGTACCCCATAACGTACGACGTTAAAAAAAGTGACTGTGTTTGTTGTAAGAGTGTAAAATTGCGATCATTTACAATATTCACGATAGCAATTTACAGACTACATCCTAACAAAATTATTACAATTAAATAGCAAGGCATTTATTGGTTCTTGTCACATTTTTTCCTCTTTCATAGTAGTTTGATGCGCAGCCTATTTAGAAAATTGAATAATTAATTGGAAACCTATCATTTGCTGAAACATAATGAGTAGAGAACCAGTCACAGAACCGAAATCGAAACGTACAGGATTATTGTTTTCGTGGCAACAAATCTATCTAGAAGCTGATTCGTTATAATTGATTCGTGTTTCGGCACGCTGTCTTTGGCGAAATACAGTCATTATTATACCCATTATAAAACTCATTAATGAATATTAAAATTAAATTGTGACTTTGCTCTCTGTTCCTTTGCCGTCGATCAATCTCGTGAGTTGAGACGTTCTCTGCAATCCAAATAAGAGATTCATGTATAGGTGCATGCGAACGATCACCTCAGGACCTCCGACTCACCAGCCTTTCTTTACAACGAAAACGTTCACCTCAAACCTCCAGAGTACGAGCGACAAGGTCTGCGAGTTATTAATATGAATCGTAAGTAGTCTAGGGTGATTCGGTCACGTGTCAATCAGTTGTCAGGTGGAATGGTAAGTGCCTTTCTCCTCCGAAACGTAATACCTACATTGCGCAACAGTTCTTCGTTTTTATTACACGCTGATTAAAGGATGGTGGATATATTAAGCGAAGAGAGGAATACGGATGCTTGCATCAAATTGGATATGTTCGAAGTGTACTGAGGTGCAGATGGTAACAGGGAGGTTAGCACACTTGTCTCGACCTGCAAGAAGGATTGAAACTGGGGATCATGTGTATTGTTAAATTGTGCGAGGCGTTAAAGAAATAGATGAAGCGAAATCCATAGGCAAATTCTCAAGTTGGCATATGTTTTCTTGGCGACGGTATTTAGCTATAGCAGCACAACTAGGTACTTGTTAAAAGAATTAAAAATATTATCAAATAGGTAATATAAAATTAACTAAACCCTAAGGTACAAAATGAATAAATATCAATTTCCAGTTCGCGAACTTGAACAAAACTAAATTATCAGATTAATCATTTTGATGGTCCTCTGCAATTACAACACAACTCAAAAATTATCAAATCTATGTATCGTTGATACACAGAAATAGTTATTAGCTACACAATCCGGTATAAAACTCAACATCATTAAATTTGTTTGTCAACAAATTATTGGGTCGTTATTGCAGAGGATCATCGATTTGTCTTTCTTTAGATTATAAGTTTATAACTTCACGCTTCACGATTGCGTTCATTGAGATTGCGGCGCAAACACTCTTCTTATCATTGCTGTTCAAGATTTTAAATGCAGATGAGCCGAGACCTTCCCAGTCTTGTTGTCCAACGTACGATCAAAGGCCACTTAAACAATTAACACCGCTGTAAATAAATGAAAACAAACAGGGACCAAGTAGAAAAATTCGCGGGGCCCCAGGTGATGCACGCTCGCCGCGACGTACCCGACAATTTTCCTAGATTACAGGCCGCCGATGTCCGAGGATGGACCCCAGGGCAAGTGTGCGCGAACACATACATCTGTGTAGCTGCATCCGTACAAGATTAAAATTGCTTACAATGTCAGAGTGTTTTCTACACGTAAAAATATTTGCTAAGAATACTGAAGGTTGGGAATTTGCATGCACAATTTATTTGAATAATATGAATAAGCATGTATGACTTGATTTTTCAGTCCACTGATAACTTTACGAATTGTTATGTAAGAGTGTATGATACCTTTACTCAAAAAAGTAAAACCCATTGAACAGGTACATTTGAATGTTATTATAAACACCGTTCACTATCTGTTTTTGCCAAAGCTGCTGTGAGATTTTGAATCAAGTTGCATTCATGAATTATAATACACGTCAAGATGTGAGGTACAAACAAATAACGCGAACTTAAGCTCATAAATTTGCTGCACTCACTAATAACTAGGCTAGGCTCAACTTAATCTGGTTGTGACTATCGATGATTTATGACCTAGTTTGGACACCTCTGGTCTAGGTGATACCATTTCGCCATTAGCGGTGTATATAATGTTAAAATTTAAAAAAAACTTCACCGTTATCCGAAAACAGAACATCTGTGTAAGTGTAAGGAAGCGTTAAGCATTAGAACACAGAAGCCTGCAACTTTAAAATTTGATTTAATTTTCCAATTTCATTTACCAATGCAGGAGGAATTATATAAATCTTATCTAGATTTATCAGTTGAAAAAAAATCGATTTGATCCCAGAATTGCACTAAGAATGTATCTTATTCTGCTATACCTCGTTGGTGAGCTATGGCATTTTCAGCAATTCCTCTCTTGATTTTGTCTTGTATATTGCATAAATGATTCCATTTTCTTACTTTTACTCCCAGCTTTCCCAGATTCACCTCTACATTATCCTTCCATCTTGTCTGGCCTGGGGCTATTTTTAGTTTATACTGGTTCACTCTCTTATATTTTGTGGTGATTCTTAACACTATCAGTCGTGAGTTGTGTCCAACTTATTTAATTAATTGTCATTTAAAAACATTAGACATCTTCACCACCCAGATTCACCTCTACATTATCCTTCCATCTTGTCTGGCCTGGGGCTATTTTTAGTTTATACTGGTCCATACTCTTATATTTTGTCGTGATTCTTAACACTATCAATCGTGAGTTGTGCCCAACTCATTTAATGCATTGTCATTAAAAAAAAATCCGACATCTTCACCACTTATCAGTGCGTTCAACTCATGGTCTTACGCGATATCCATTATTCGTTTTCTTACACCATAAAGTATGGTTTGGTCTTCATTTAGCTTAGGTCAGGTTTGGTTAGGTTAGATTTGGTTTGGTTTGGTTAGGTTGGGTTAGGTAAGTGATTACCAATAAAATGTATTAACTACTTTAATACTCAATAATTTACAAGCGTCATCATAAAAAATCATTTTGCAGTTGCGTCGTTGTTGTTCCGGTACGGCGATATGTTTTAATGGATAAAAATGGGTTTATTAATAATTGTACAACCTTTCTTTAAAATGATTCCATTAATAGTTATTTCTGTATTAAGAGCGAAAAGTGATACATTACTGCTTGAAAGTGAGAGTTGTGAGAGTTTACATTAAATATATGTCATTTTACAATGGGTGGAATAAACGTTTCTACATCGACATCGAACAAGAATCCCGAAATTAGCGCTACGGGCAATACTTATTGTTTAATTGGGGTATATGTTAATATTCCTAAAACATAATTAAGGCCAAATGTATGTTTGCGTTTCTAATAAATGTAAGATTTGATTTATAAAAATTAATCTGTCTAGTAAGTATTGCTTAGATAGTTGATAATGATATTGATTGTATAATGTAATCGAAAATCTACCGAATAGTGTGAAGTAAAAACTGTATTCGTTGATATTTAGGGTCTTTCCGTTCTCCCGGGACTTGAATACATATTCATTGCCTCAATGTGTTGTGTAGAAAACTGTCACTTGTACCATTGAGAGGGATGTCACGTAGGCATTTGCTTGCGGTGACATGAGCCGTAAAAAATAACGAACCACCGTCCATCCTATGGGTGAGTGATATCCTTGTAGTGCTTCCGGTGTATTGTCCGCGTTGAAAACTTCATTTCGCGCAATACGACATGAATCTAAAATCGTTCCATCTCGTTATGCATTCAAACGAGCCGGTGCATTCATTAGGCGGCGCGCCGTGTGTCTCCCAGAACGACTTTTGTCGGATGCTAATTAAGCCGCAAAACACGGAAGAATCCGCCCGGAGATCTAGTAGTTTCGTATGAATGCTAATCCAGGTGCCTGTGTCTGAAATTACGGCCCCTTTGTATACTTTGGTCCCGGATTAATGGCCTCCGTGCGGGGATAATTCCCCTTTTTATTGCCGGCGGGTGTCGCAAACCAGTTCGCCGATAACATCTCCAGCAGGTGCTAAATTCCGCACAGACTGCCTTAAATTATGAGATAACGTCGCAGGTTCGAAACCCGTTGCAGCGCCACTATCGGCGATCGCTTTGATGCCCGCCTGTAAATGACCTGAAGGATTTTAATTGCTTGTGAACAAAACGTCGTAAATTATGAGAACGTAAGCATCACATACTCGAATGGTTCGTTCACGTTCATTGAGACCTGAATGAACTTCGGCCTGTCTGACAAATCGCAGCTCGCTCCTTTTACAAGCCACCGTATACGAATTCTTTTGGAATATTTATCGATCTTGTGAAGTAACGTGATTTCTCATATGAGGAATTATGTAAATGTTACGTCGATTTGTCAGCTGAAAAAAAATCGATGTGGCTCGCGTCATTTATCTTCTCCACGAGTTCAAGTAGCAAAGGTCCGGTTCCACTTAGCCATATCTTGCTGTACTGTTAGATTTTATAGTTCAAATAACAGAAACATTCTATTATACGTATATTTTATTCAATCTTTGTTGTAACAGTTTAGATCCAATAATATTGTACACATATATACAAGTACCTACAGCCCTGAGCAAAATGCGATACCGCTTACCTTACTATGTATGACATAAAACTATTATGTATTTAACCCACTTCGCAAATGCCAATGAAACTACTAATGTAGTTTATTTTGAATTAAAATTTAACGAAAGCATTACGCTCTATTTGATTCAACACAGATCATTTCGGTTTTCTCTTCCTTTTATCTTCCATGGTGCTTTCAAATGTACAGACATACTGCAATGTTTTAAATGCAATATACTGAGTATGCACAATATTATTTAAGGAAGTCAACCAAACTCACCAAAGAGAATCCCACATAAAACTATTAGTGTCAAGTTTATCAAGTTTTTAATAATATTAATATTAGTTTAATCAAGTTCAAATTAGTTTAATTTTGGTTTTGATGTCTTTTATTTTTTTCGTCTCACTTAAATGTCCGGACATTTACATACTTCTAAAACAAAGTAGTTGTGCCATTGACAATTAATTATTACAATAAAATAACTAACTATGATTCGATTACTGAAAACGACGTATTTACAAAATATAAACTGCATAAAATGTGAAAATCAACAATGCAAATGTGATTGTTATACCTCTGTTGGAAGGAGATAGATGGCTGAAAATTGCGTGGTATTATCATATTTAATCTCATTACTCTTTAATTATTTCCGGTTTTTTGCGTGCATTGAAACAACTCATTCATTTGGCTGAGTAGAACATGATGCAGATTCGCTAAGAAATAGTAACGACACCGCCATGAGTCAGATGCTAGAAACAAAACGTTGTTAATAATGATAGTGTATTTCACTCTAATTTATATATGTATGTATAGAAAATATCCCGAAGCTGCCATTAAAGCTTCAGGTAATCTTTTTCTATGATTGAAGATGAACATAAAACTGCAAAAAAACTGCTGCATTCTATGCAGCTTAGTTTTCTTGTACTGTATGGATTAAATTGTTATCTCCAATAACAAATTATAACGAAACTATAAAGAAAACTTAAAGAAAACGCATATTTTATCAAGAGAAAAATCATTTAACATATAAAGTATTGACTAGAATTTATTTCAACTATGTATATTTCGTTTGTGAAAGGGTGTTAAAGGATAAGTAATTTGTTGAAATTAAACATGACATCGTTAATAAAACTTTGTTAATAATAATAGTGTGTTTCATTCTAATTTATATACCGGGCTTTTTTTTTCCTTATTACACATATGATGGACAATGTATAACTGGTTGCCTGCATCTTCCCGCAAGGAATTTCCTATGTGTAATTCTAAAAAAAAAAAAACAACTCATTAGCGGCGTCGGTGCAAGCAACCTGTCAATTTTGGCATATGTTACACAAAGAGGTTAGGTTTTTATTCAAGACAATACAAGAGAGTATTCCTAATGTATCAAGATCAGCTGATTTGTCAATAAATGATTATTTTCTTTGGGGTTACCTGAAAATGAAAATTTTTAATGACGTACAAATACATAATGTAGATGAATTGAAAGGCCGTATACGTACTGCATGTAATGGCATAAATCCACAATACATTAGGAATACTCTGCGTATCTTCAAAGACCCCGTCATGTATTGCCTTGAATAAACACATAACCTCTCTGTGTAACATATGCCAAAATTGACAGGTTGCTTGCACCGACGCCGTTAATGAGTTGTTAGAATTACACATAGGAAATTCCTTACGGGTAGATGCAGGCAACCAGTTATACATTGTCAATAACATGTGTAAAAACGAAAAAGAAGCCCGGTATGTATGTATACAAAGTGTCCCTTAACTGCCACTAAAGCTTGAGGTAATCTTTTTCTATGATTGAAGACGAACATAAAACTGCAAAAAAATTGCTGCGTTTTGCGCAGCTAAGGTTTCTGGTACAGTATGGTTTAAATTGTTATCTTCAATAGCAAATTATAAGGAAGTATAAAGAAAACTTAAAGAAAACGCATATTTTATTAAGAGAAAATTCATTTAAAATAGAAAGTATTGACTAGAATTTATTTCAACTATGCGCATTTCGTTTGTGAAAGGGTGTTAGAGGATAATAAATTTGACATGACATCATTAACAAAACTTTATTAATAGTAACAATGTGTTTCACTCTAATTTATATATGTATGTATACAAAGTATCCCTAAACTGCCACCGAAGCTTCAGGTAATCTTTTTCTATGAATGAAGATGAACATAAAACTCCAAAAACCTGCTGCGTTCTGCGCAGCTTAGTTTTCTTGTACAGTATGGTTTAAATTTTTATCTACAATAACAAATTATAAGGAACTATGGAGAAAAATTTAAGAAAACGCGTATTTTATCAAGAAAAAATTCATTTAAAATAAAAAGTATTGACTACAATTTATTTCAACTATGCGTATTTCGTTTGTGAAATGGTGTTAAGAGGCCTCTTTACCCCAGCTAGTATACGGCATTATTAATAAGCGATAGCCAAATAATTCATGAATGGGTTAACATAATTACAATCGGAGAACTGATATAGAAAGTTTAGACATTTATCTACAATTAGACACAAAGTAGTTTTAAGAAATAAATCAAAGGTGACTTATTTGTGATCATCTAATCGGATTTATGTGCAGACAAGAAGACTCCATTATAATTCATGATATTGGAACAAAATAAAAAGAAGGTGGTTCGCAACAACATTGTCTCCAAATACCCTGTGGGAATTTCCATTATATGTACCCTGTCTTATTTAAATAAATACAGATGAAAATTTCACAAATCTGCTAAACATGCCACTCTTTTAATCAACATAATAAATCACGATTTTATTATTTCTTAAAAACTACACAGCACAAATGTAGATAAATGTCTAAACTTTCTAAATCAGCTCCCCGATTGTAATTATGTTGACCCGTTCATGAATATAGCTGTCGTTTATATGGGGATCCAGTAAATAGACCGCCCACAATTGACCGCCAACAATTGACCGCCCGCAATTGACCGCCAACAATTGACCGCCGCATCAATTGATCGCGCCAACAATTGACCGCCCGCAATTGATCGCCATACAATTAACCGCCACATCAATTGATCGCGCCAACAATTGACCGCCAGCAATTTACCGGCGCATCAATTGATCGCGCAAACAATTTATAGTTTACAAATTGATCGCTGTATATTTTATGGACAGGCAGTAGTACATATCGTTTATATAAATGCATTGATCATTTCAGATTGAAAATAAGGTTTTTCTGTAGGTGTTATCTAAAAATTATTATTATTGTTATTCACAAATTAAGTACAGCTAAAAGTTTACTTTAGTAAATGTAATATGAATCTATTTTATATTATTATAAAAAAAATAGGCATTACCTTTTAAATTACAATTAAAGCCCAGTGAAGATCTGTATGTTGGACTGATTACCATTAATAGATACATATATTTCTGATAAAACCTGATTGTATAAATTTTGTGAAATATCTATAATTTAATTCATAAGTACTGCACATATTTCACAGTTTAGAAACATATAATGCTTTGGATTATAGGACAGTAATCCTTTGTTCAATGCATTTTAGATTTAAAATGTAAATATTTAATGTGTAAAACTTTGGGGTACCAACCTATTGGTGAATGGCCCAACTTAATTGGTTATTCCTTGAATGTGCCCCATTAAATGACCGAAATGTACAGTTACGTTCAAACGTTTCCATGGACATAGTGCCGTCAGAAAAAAATAGCAGACTACACTTATCTGTCAAAGTTCAAAAGTGAGTATATTGTCAATGAAATTTTATACTAAAATGACCTAGAAAACGCACTGCCATTGAAAAAGCACGGATTGTTTTAAAATTAGAAGACTGTCGATCGATATAAATGACTGCAAGGCATATCAACTTGCTAGAAGTCACAATTACAACACATCAAAAAAGTTGTCCCAGATTTATATGAACAAGTGAGTTTGAAAGTAACATTATAACAGTGGCTCCAGATTTATTTGAACAGAACTGTACATATAGTGCAAAATAAACAAAGTAAAGAAAAAGGTTTCTCAGTTTTTGATAATTTAAATAAACCTTCAGGTGCTCTAAACAGTATCTGATTTTATTTCTGTATTATTCCATCATATTTTATAGAATTCCTAAAAGAATCTCGTTTCAATTAAAAAAATACATTATACAGGGCGAATCAACAGTGTGGGGTCGGAGGATATCTCGTTTAATTTCGAAAATACAAAAATACGTTTAAATTAAAAGTTTCAGTATACTGAAAAGCGCATCTACTAAAATTATTTTTAAATATCAATTTATTTATATATATATTTTTATATAGGTATTTACAAATATCAATTTGTAAACTATAGTTAAACTATTTACAACTATACATTTACAACTATATTACATTACATTTACAACTATCGTTAAATTTTTTGCGCGATCAATTGATGCGCCAGTAAATTGCTGGCTAGCAATTGTTGGCGCGATCAATTGATGCGGCGGTCAATTGTATGGCGATCAATTGCAGGCGGTCAATTGTTGGCGCGATCAATTGATGCGGCGGTCAATTGTTGGCGGTCAATTGCAGGCGGTCAATTGTTGGCGGTCAATTGTGGGCGGTCAATTTTCCTAGACCCGTTTATATGCAATTCTCTATACCGCGTTTGGGTAAAGAGGCCTCTTAAGTATAAGAAATTTGCTGAAATTAAACATGACATCAATGCATAATATTGACTACTGACAAATGTCAAATTTTGACTGCCAGCTGTGACATGGGAAGATTTACTCCAATAAATATATGGCTTCCAAGCGGCCTTCTTGTTAAGTACCTTCTTTAAATAAAGCGTGTTATTATTTTTTCTTTTCTTTTAATGCTTCGTGTTGGGTTTCTGTTCATGCGTACCCCGAAACTCCCTCTAAAGTTTGAGATAGAAAGTTTTGATAACGTATGACAATTCTAAAACACACTCTCACATACTAAGTTTGTGTCAATATCTCACTATCTATGAATGAAAATGTCAGGTTTTAATAACATATTTGAACTACTCTACTTAAAAAAGTGCTCAATAATGTCAAAATATCGTCTCAATATAAATTCGATTAAACGAGCCAGAGCGTAAAATTAAAAATTAAATATTTTGTTTTTGAGATTTTTATTTTTTTTTGCTGAGTAGGCAGTAGGCAGTAAGTAAAAATATTATGTCTAATTTAACTAACTCTCTATCTATTGCCGTTTACGAGATCCCCATATTGAGGACGATAACTGGGACATCCTGTATACTAGGAAGTGTAAAAAATAAAAATACATGCAACCTATAATTATTTCACAGCACTCATTTTTTTTTAATAGGGACTTATGATTATGACGGGACGCCAAAGCATTGTTTTTTTCAAAATTTATACAGGGTGTCCAAGATAAGGCATGGGGATTTCAGAAACCGTAAAAGTTACATAGGCGGTTAAATTACAAGAAAGCGCCATTTAGTGGTTAGTAATATTCTGCTGAGAAAACCAGAAAATTCCGCTTGCTTTAGGAAAATCCAAAATATATATATATATATATATATATATATATATATATATATATATATATATATATATATATATATCGCCATATCGTTTGTATGTTTTTCTGAAGTTATTTCAAAAGGTATAAAAAAACAAAAGGTACGTTCTCATTGCCACTTGATAAATATTCAGTGCAACTTTTCGTTTCGGAGAAACCATCATCAACTTTATTTTTTTATGCCTGTAAAAAAAGGACACCCTGAATTAGATAGCATTTACTATTACGAATTCAATGATTTATAACACAGTATTGTTCGTATTGTTTTTATTCAGAAAAAAGGGCTTGTTAATACATTTAAAATATTTTGGTGTAGTGGGCGTTCAAATGAGCGACGTAGACAAAATGTATCACCTAATTTTAAGATTTTAAGAAAATTAAATGAATAGAGCAATTCTCATACACCTGTAAAAAGAAATAATTAGTGTGGTTCTCAATAACTATAATGTTTCAATTTTTAGCAACTATTCTTGCTAAATTGTTTTTAGTTACTATTTTGGTACCTATTCTGGATTAAAATTAGGTAATAATTATTAACTTTGATGCCATTAAATGAACGAATGGCGTTCTTCTCAACAATTCTCAATTCTCACACCACAGTAAAAAAATAATAGGTGTAATTTTAAATAACTATAATGTTTCAATGTTTAACAACTATTCGTGCTAAATTACTTTTTGTTACTTTTTTTATACCTATTGTTACGGCAACCAATGCCTGTCGACCACCACTGGCCTGCACCCCCTCTTAAGCGCCCCGACGGGGAGTTGAAGCGGGGTGGCTCTTCACGAAGAACATTGTCATCAGTCTTGTTTTTGTACCAGTCGGTCGAGTACCATTTTGAGTTGGCTGGACAAACTCTTAATAAATGCTGTTTGCTTAAGCAATAAAGTTTAATTTCCCACGTCTAACAATTTGGTCCAAACGAACCGGATAAATCAGTGCAAAGTTGGAAATTTATTTCCTGGTCCTTCGAAGAAGAAACAACGACGTTGGGGAAGATTCTGAATTGTTTTCGCCGTCCGGTCCTAGTCAAGAGCAGGATCGCAGACTATCGGAGCATCAAGCCTGTCCACCGCAGAAGCCAGATCCCGATCAGCATCATTCAGTGCAACCGCACATTGGAAAAGGTCAGACTCCCTTTTTTCCATATCCCACATTTAATTCCTAGTAAATTGAGTACTACTTGTTTTGTGTTTTACGTATTTTTGTAATCAAGATGGCGCAACTAAATTTATTGAAAAGTCAACGCAAGAACTTACGAGCTTCGTTGACAAGGTTCGCCACATTTGTAAACTCTATCGACAAAACTAATGTCGATGTTGCTAGTTTTGAATTAAGTGCCCAAAACGTGTCACTTGACAAATTTTTTGATGTCCAATGCCAAATAGAGGCATTGGAACCGTCAGACGCTGATGAGATTGAGGAGTACGAAAATGGCTACTTTGCTATAATGGATAAAGTAAATTCATTAAAAAAGGCGGCCACGCAGGCGTCTCAGTCTGCGCCTACAAAATCTCGCGGTCTGTTAGAGGGCGAGTTACCCAATATTAAATTACCTAAATTTAGAGGAGAATATGATAAATGCACCATTAAACCAGCAAATTGGAGTGAAAAAACTCGCAACAATAATCATGTAGTCACCGAGTCATCGTGTAGTCTCTGCAAGGGACCGCATTTTATTGCAAAATGTAAAGATTTTAAAATATTATCGGTGGAGGAACGGTATAAACGCGTTAAAGCGTCGGGCCTCTGCATTAAATGCTTTAAGAAGGCGAATCATCCTCTCGCGAATTGTTTTCATTCGCCCTGTGATGTGTGTAATAAACGGCATCACGCCCTTTTACATCGCGCACATGTGGCTGAGCAAAGGGCGGAACCGAGCACGTCGGTCGCGCTAAATCTACCGCATCAAACTCAGGCATTATTATGCACTGCGGTTATAAATATACAGGTTAACCCTAAAAAATTGGTGAAATGTAGAGCTCTGCTTGACTGTGGTGCGCAATCAAAGTTTATCACCGAACAATTTGCCTCAAAAATTGGGTCCCCGTTAACAAAGGATTCCATTGTTTTAGATGGCATTAATAACGCTCAATCGCATGCGAAAGCCAGAACAACTGTTACAATTAAGTCGCGTATAAACTCATTTACAGCTACGTTAGATTGCTATGTTATTCCTCAAATAACTAATTGTGTGCCCCAAGTATCATTTGAAAAGAATTTGTTTAAATTTCCAAAAGGTATTCAATTAGCGGTCCCGGAATATAGCAATTCCCGTCCGATCGATATATTACTCGGGGCCGAACCTTTTTGGAATCTATTATGTATGAGTCGCATACGAGCGAATCCTAAGGTACCTTGGTTGCAAAAAACGCATCTAGGTTGGATTATAGGCGGTGGATGGTTGAAAGATAAACCGGCAATAAAGCGTAATTTAAATTTTAGTGTCACCATTACGGATAATCTGAGTTTTAATCTGGAGAATTTTTGGAGATTAGAGGAAATACCATTTCGGCCCGATAATAATCCCCAAAGTACCGCCTGCGAAACACATTTTGTAGATACCCATAATCGCACAGCGGAGGGTAGGTTCATTGTTCGTCTTCCGCGCAAGGGAGCGATGACCACATTAGGGAAAAGCCACCACTTCGCCGCTAAACGGTTTTATGGGTTAGAAAGAAGGCTTTCTAAGAATAGTCAATTACACGCGCAATACTTGTCGTTTATGCACGAATTCATTAGCTTGGGCCATATGAAAATTCTAAACAAACCGTCTAATTGCATCCCGCATTATTACCTGCCGCACCATGCGGTCCTAAAAGATGATAGCGTATCAACGAAGTGTCGAGTTGTGTTCGATGCTTCTTTGAAAACGGACAATAGCGTATCACTTAATGATATTTTAATGAAAGGGCCCGTAGTGCAGCAAGATCTATTTTCTATTCTAACGCGTTTCCGAACCTTCAAATATATATTAGCCGCCGACATAATTAAAATGTACAGGCAGGTGTTATTGCACCCCGACGAGAGAAGCTACCATCGCGTATTGTGGAGAGATGACACATCGAAACCTCTCGAAACATACGAGATGCATACGTTAACTTTCGGTACAGCACCAGCTTCATTTTTGGCTACTCGTTGCCTTATTCAAATAGCGGAAGAAGGAAAGGCGGAATTTCCGGAAGCGGCAGAAATCATTAAACTCGATTTTTACGTCGATGATTTACTGACCGGTTTTCATGACGCTACAACAGCTATTCGTGTTCGCGAAAATATCATGCATCTACTCCGAAAAGGCAAGTTTGATTTAAATAAATTTAATTCGAACAATTCCGAATTACTTAAAAATATAAGTCACGTAAACACGGATCCCATCATAATATTAGACAAAATAGAGGCAGTACTCAATTCCCGCCCTTTAACCCCCATATCCGCCGATCCAAATGATTTTTCATGTTTAACCCCTGGCCACTTCTTGATCGGAGACGCCATGACATCACTACCAGCGGAAGGCTTGACATCAGTGAAAATCAACAGGCTATCCCGATGGCAGCACCTCCAATTTATCCAACAACATTTTTGGAAACGTTGGTCTGACGAGTATCTAGCCCAACTCCAGGGACGGAATAAGTGGAAAAACACAAGAAAGAACCTCGATGTCGGACAATTAGTTCTTCTTCGGGACGAGAACCTTCCGCCGTGCAGATGGAGGACTGGCAGAGTCGAGATGCTGCATCCTGGAGCTGACGACATCGTCCGCGCCATCACCATCCGCACCAGCAGCGGGCCCACAAGACGAACTGTGGCTCGTGTATGTGCCTTCCCAGTAGTGTTCCAGTAGTGTGTTAAGTGATCCGTGCGCCTTGCTCAGTAAGATAACTTACTATTGTATATATTTTCATTTGAGTCTATATTCCCTTTTTATTTCTTATGTACCATTTTTTCACCTTTTACAGTTATGTTCATTTGTGTTTTAGTTTATAATTTGTACATTGTTGTTTCTAATGCTTTTCGTAATTTTCTTAGGTTTAGTTTTATATTGTTAGTTTGTTAGTTGTTTAGTGATTTAGTTTTTTTTTGTGTTTTGAAAGACTTGGAGTTTTCAAGGGTGGCAGCTTGTTACGGCAACCAATGCCTGTCGACCACCACTGGCCTGCACCCCCTCTTAAGCGCCCCGACGGGGAGTTGAAGCGGGGTGGCTCTTCACGAAGAACATTGTCATCAGTCTTGTTTTTGTACCAGTCGGTCGAGTACCATTTTGAGTTGGCTGGACAAACTCTTAATAAATGCTGTTTGCTTAAGTAATAAAGTTTCATTTCCCACGTCTAACACCTATTCTGGGTTAAAATTAGGTAATAATTTTTGTCTTCTATTTTTGTCTTCTATTATCTTCCTTGTCACTATTAAATAAACGGAACAATTCTCATTTTACAGTAAATATAAATAGAACGTGTGTTTCTAAATAACTATAATGTTTCAATGTTTAACAACTATTCTTGCTGAATTATTTTGAGTTACTATTTTGGTACCTATTCTGGGTTAAAATTAGATAATAATTTTATTCTTCGTCGTCATCATTTCTACGCCTGCTACAAGAATATGTTCGAAATGTGTTAACAAGCTTTTTTCTGAATAGAAACATTAGAAACCATGCTGTGATTTAAATCGTTGAATTCGTAATAGGAAATGATATCTAATACAGGATGTACTTTTTTACCATACATAAAAAAATTAAGTTGATGATGGTTTCTTTGAAACGAAACGTTGTACTAACACTTTGTAAACGCTATCTTAAGCTAAAAGTAAATCGTAGAGCTCGTAGAGCTAAAAATATGGCAATGAACAAGTGCCCTTTGTTTTTTTTTATACCTTTTCAAATAACTTTAGAAAAAATAATAACGAAATCACAAGATTTCGGATTTTGTCGAATATCTCCAGAAGTAAGCGGAATTTCTGGTTTTCTCAACAGAATATTACTGACAACTAAATTGCGCAATGTTTTTGTAATTTATCTATCCGCCTCTATAACATTTTTATGGTGTGAGAAAATTGAACACCTTCAGATACTCTGATCATTATTATCGTCCAACCTGGAAACTGTGTTTATGAACGAATACACTTAACACTCAACAACACGGTTTTTTTTTTAAATTAAATGCCTTGATGAGCGAATGAAACAGATTATTTTTTAATACATATCTACTATTAGCATATCTAAGCTAATAATTTCACCATCCTTGTGAGTTATGCATTACTTTCGTTTCAAATTACCATGGATAATGCTCTATTATTAATAGGTGGTAGATATATAAATAAAAATGTTCTGAATCCCAAGGGCAATAATATCAATAACAAAAGTCGTCCATTAAATGCATAAATGGTGCAGGCGCCGGGCGTTGTTTGTGGGAAAAAACTACTGTGTTTAAAAACAGCATAAATAGTGTTGTTTGAGTGATAAAATAAGGAAATATGATATAAAAATACGGAAAACTTCAATCAGACCAGTTGATTTGTTTGATACAAATGCTAATAACAAAATGATGAAAACATTCCGGGATATTTTCTGTAGTAATGCCATAAGTGAGTTAAAATTGCCTGGTTTTCTGACATATTAACACGAGTTTTTCTAGAGTTAAATATTATTATTTAATTCATGAATGGTATTTGATTAGATTATTTAATGAATGCAATATGATTTATGATTTGCAATCTCGGTCACGGCGGTATTAAAAATATCCGTTGCATCGTTTCAAATATAACAGTTTTGAAGCATTTAATTTTCATTCGTTTTGAATCATTTTTGATGTTTGCTTTGGCATGAATTATAATTATGAAATGTAGTTTATCAATGTATGAACGTAACTAGATAACTGATCAACAACCAAAATATTCGTAAATATTTCGTGTTGCTTGGTCCAAACTCACGTTGTGATTAGCTAATAAGAGTATGAATTAAATAATTAAATTAATAATTGAGCTGAAACTGTGAGCTCATGTTTCATATGTATAACTGTTTCGACTCTTTCACGTAATTGTGAATCGCGATCGTGCGTTGATACTCATCTTTTGTAGCAGGTATTAATTTGTCTCACATTAATACATGCGGTCAAGAAGACAGCTGTATTATCGCAGTGAACATTTTCAACGCTCGTTTTAAAAATGCCCATAGCGACATCAATTTTCAAAAAACAAATCTTTTAAATCAATGTCGAACATTATTATAGTCTTGGATAACATTGCGCACTTAACTCGCTGGAAAGTGTATGTCGTTCTCGTGAGATTTACAAGATTCTCACTCACACGGTAACATTCACTTTCCACACTTGTTATGTAATATACTTTTTCTTGTCACCGGCAAAACCCTCCTGTGTTAAAATATCTAAATTATGCTTAAAATAAGTTTCAAGTGAAGCAAGGCTGATCTGAAAAATATGAATTTGCAATTCAAAAAATTTTGGTCGATTATCCTCGATCCTTGGACACCCCATAAATAAATTCAATCAAATTTCACAGTATTACTATAATTATTGAATTGACGAGGCAGATACTTGATCTCCATAGTAAAATAGGTAAATAAAACACTAGGTTGTTTAAGTATCACCCATAGATGTATACGTGGACAGTATTGTTAGGTATCAAATTGTATCATTGGATAATAATTGATTATTAATATTAGAGGCGGCATCTGTGGCTTTGTTTGTTTATATAAGCCGGGGCGCGACGCGCTCAGCTTAAGAACGAGAACGAAGGGACATTGAGTTACGTGCTTTTATGGAGTGTGGATGCAAGTTGGGTGCTGATTATGGGGAAAGCATGTGTGTGCTAATGTATTGGTGTGTGTTGCGATGTGGACGGTTATGGATTAGGTGTTGGAATGGATTAAAGGTCAGTACATAAACTACAATATGTATATTAGATAGAGGTGCGTCCTGGAGGTGCGTTCTAGTAATTGCAATAAGAGAGCTTTATCCTAGTAATTGCAATAAGAGAGCTTTATCCTAGTAATTGCATTAAGAGAGGTTTGTCCTAGTAATTGCAATAAGAGAGCTTTATCCTAGTAATTGCAATAAGAGAGCTTTATCCTAGTAATTGCATTAAGAGAGGTTTGTCCTAGTAATTGCAATAAGAGAGCTTTATCCTAGTAATTGCATTAAGAGAGGTTTGTCCTAGTAATTGCAATAAGAGAGCTTTATCCTAGTAATTGCAATAAGAGAGCTTTATCCTAGTAATTGCATTAAGAGAGGTTTGTCCTAGTAATTGCAATAAGAGAGCTTTATCCTAGTAATTGCATTAAGAGAGGTTTGTCCTAGTAATTGCAATAAGAGAGCTTTATCCTAGTAATTGCATTAAGAGAGGTTTGTCCTAGTAATTGCAATAAGAGAGCTTTATCCTAGTAATTGCAATAGAGAGATTTGTCCTAGTAATTGCAATAGAGAGATTCGTCCTAGTAATTGTAATGGAGAGGTTTGTCCTAGTAATTGCAATAAGAGAGGTTTGTCCTAGTAATTGCAATAGAGAGATTCGTCCTAGTAATTGCAATAGAGAGATTCGTCCTAGTAATTGCAATAGAGAGATTCGTCCTAGTAATTGCAATAGAGAGATTCGTCCTAGTAATTGCAATAGAGAGATTCGTCCTAGTAATTGCAATAGAGAGATTCGTCCTAGTAATTGCAATAGAGAGGTTTGTCCTAGTAATTGCAATAGAGAGGTTTGTCCTAGTAATTGCAATAGAGAGATTCGTCCTAGTAATTGCAATAAGAGAGGTTCGTCCTAGAGGTTCGTCCTAGTAAGAGGTGTATGTCACTGCTTTGCACATGAAGGTGAAATACAATAGTCGTAGAGAATAATGGTTGAAGCCGTGAGTGCTAGCGATCCAGTTGGCGAGAGAACTGGCGGGGGAAGGGGAGTTGCTCCCCCGGTAAGTCCTTCCAATTATAGTTAATATACAATACTAAAAGAATACTCTTTATATGTGGGGAAATCATTTGGAGCCAATGCCATCTTCGGATCGAGTTCAATATAAAGCCTGCGCATCCTGACCAATGAAAATACAGTATATTATGTAAGTGATTATTATTATTAATAGGTAAAATGGCGAAAATTTATGTATTTAATATGACGTCAAGTTAAGGCTACGATAGGAAAAAGAACTAGCCTAACAGTATTATGTCCGTAGAAATTTTCTAATTCTAGATTTCAATAGAAATATGCGTTTTGAAGTCCTCCATAATACCTTCTACCTTTGTCGTGAAATCTCATCAATGTTTAAGTTTATTTTATAGGATTCACTATAATATTTGGGTGTTAGTTTTGCTTCAATGGAATGTTTAATTTTCTTAGGAAATATAAACCGTTATTTAAATACGCACTTTGCTTGCATGTTGTCGGCAAGACTCATCGCGAACATGACATATGTGTGTCAAAAGTCATGCTGCAGTGCACTTCCTGTTTTGGCATCCGAGGGCAGCCCGTCCTGATAACGGCAACGCGCCCACTTATCACTCTTGCAGTCTTGCATGTGTATTCTTAGTATATGTATGCCTTTGTATAAACATGCTTAAATGTGTTGTACATATACACATGTCTAACATGTATGTATGAATACATGAGTGTCCAAGCATGGATCGACGGTTCGATGATTGAGGGGACAATTGCGGCTGCGTTCGCCTATGCTCCTCGTTTCCGGTTCTCTAGGCGAATTCGCGTATAACGGTGATGTCGTAAAGTCTCCACATGCCAAATATAGTGAGCGAACATAAATATACCATCTCGGCACTGTATTTTATACACAAAGCCCATTTAATTATCCGCATGCTTTCTAAAATTATAGAAAAATTATGGTCTAACCCATTTCGACCATATACGTGAGCGCGGTTTGTTTATTATCGGAGACACGTAACACATTTCTGTCGGCTTCAGCATCACAGGCCCAGTACATCGGCGCCGGTTTCCTTGCATTGTCTCCGTGTCTGCATAGATTTCACCAGGATAAACACGTCCAGAGTCCAGACGGCCGACGTGGACCACAAAGCGCACACCAATTTTTCCTTGCTCTAGCTTTATCAGGCATATTACTTTCACCGGAAAACCCTCGCAGTACCATCGTCCTGTGTGGCGAGCTCTGCTCACACACGACACACACACCGGTTCCCCAATCGATGCTTTCGAGCGACCTAACGCGTTCCAACATGTATGAAGACATTACACTTTTTTTTTAAATGTGTGCACGGTGTTACGAGAGAGACTTTCCGGCCTCTCCATTAGTTGCTGCGATTGTTTTTAAGTGGGCCCACGCGTCTCTTGAACGACAGCGATTACACTGTCGTAAAGTGTCCTCCGCCTCTCGTACTCGATGCGATTCCGTCGTAAATATGATGTCGCAATGTGCAAATGGTCGCATTCATAAATATAATAGCTGGAAATCGTCGGCCACTTTCTTATCGTGATCGTCGAGGTAGCGCACAGATTCCCATTTCGCCGTCTTCTGTTTTCCGGGCGAAAAAATTCCAGATTTATGGAGTACTGGCTTCAACTGACGGTGCTCCGCTACAAGAATCACCACGCCAACATCAGTCGCGAGATTTGCAGTACTACGGTTGAAAATAATCATAAACTTTTTATTTTTATAATTATAACCCTAAAAAAATATCATTAATGAGAACCATCCTTTATTTTATCCCCAGTTATTTTTTAATATTTATTTTTAAAACTTGACTTGTTTTGTATTATAATATATATTTAAATGCCATAAAATTCAGGGCATAATTTATCATATATCGTCAAAAAGGTCACTTTTTAGTAGACACATTTTAAAAGTTAACGAGTTTAAGGTACGAAAAATCGCTTTATTTAAGATATATTATATCGTTCGATTATAGGAACGTTCTATACACCATACGTATATTCTGAGTTTGCGTTATTTGTTTCGTGTTCTAATTGAAATTTTAATTTACTGAAGTGCCCTAAAGTGGACTAAGTGACTTTTGATTGCACAAAGAGACCTAATAATGGTACATAACATAAAAACTAAAGGTGATTGTGAAAACTATCGGTTTATTGAAAATAAATAATAAAAATGAAATAAAGTTAAATATGAAAACGTTATAAAACACTTGTAGAATTTAAACATCTACTCTGATTCGTCACTGCCAGAGTACAAAGATGTTTCAGAATCAATGTCACAAACTGTTTTGGATACAGGTAGCGATTGATACCACCCGTAAAATTATACAGCGATTTTTTTTTGACGAATAATTGCATTAACTCCTTGTGCTTCAATAATGATATTGGTAAACTTTTCCTGTAAGCCTTCTTAACCCGGCATCACTAAGGTGACTTTTTAGAACACCAACGCCAAGGTGGGGTGTGACTCACCCAATTTAAAAAACTTATAAATAATTAATTTTAGTAAAAACATGCATAGTTGTTTAATCACGTTAATCATTGCAGTGTTTGTAAGTAATCAATATACATAAATACTCAAATAAACGTTCATTGAAATTTTAATCAGATAATTTCTATTTCAGTACATTTTTACCGTCATAAAAACATGATGTTTGTGACGTACCTGAAGGGCAGTCGGCGCGTTAGGCCGTGGAGCGAGTGGAGGGTCCCTTTGAAGTAGTGACGAGGGCCAGGCTCTCGGTGTCAGAGAGTGGGGGGGTTAAAAAAAGGCTCCACGTAATTTTACCTCGTTGCTACTTCGTCGCAAGGGAGGCTCCACCCTGCCTGTGTGGGTGGACGGCAGACAGTCAGCGAAGCTCAGAAATCACGAACTGTCACAACGCTGACCGCTTGACGCCAACACCACCAGGTTTAGATCTCGTAATGAGAATAGAAAACTGTAAAACTGTAACTGAAATGACTGGAATAGAAAACTGTAAAGAGAAAACGTGGGGGGGAGCAAAAAATAACAGCTGTGAGTTTGGTATGGTAAGATGTCGGTGTTTATTCACACAAATCAAGACGGACACCGTGTCCTGCGCTCCTGAAAACAAATACCTCCGAGCGCCACCCTTTCGCGCAGGGTTTACTCTATTCGGCCGAATAAAATAAGCTCCTAATCGCGCGATTTAAAGGGCAGAGGGAGCGACCTTTCTCGTACACTAGCGCAAAACACGTACGATACAGAACACGTCGACGCAATTTACACACAAAACAATAATCGGCAAAAATGGCTCAATCGAGCACACAAAAGAATTATATTATTGGAATTTTTTTTTATCTGGCCTGCGTTCCGGGTGGTCGTCGCTGGTGACTGCTACAGTTCTGGAAGCCGACGGCTCGCGTCGTAGACTTGAAGCTCGCTCGCGGCCTCCAGCCAGGAATGTTCCGGCCGAGCTGCCTACCCCGCTGCTAAACGCCTAGAAACACGTGGCCTTAATCAAAATGGCCGGACACGTGGCTTCACGAAGAGGAGAGGAGATAACTACTTACTCCGGTGTTATGAGCGTGTTCTCTGCCCTCCAGTCGATGCCTCAATCCCCCTCAAGGGTGGTTAGTTGAGAACCGTTGATTATTCCCGTAAAACGGATGGTGAAATACCTTATCTGCAACGGTTCTTCTGGCACGATCTATCTCGGGCACGAGTCAATGTAGTTCTGCGTCGTGGTGGCGCTCTACGCCGGTGAATTTAAAAATCGCTCACCGGGGAGACGCGTCACCACAACAAAAAAATGCAAGCATGGTTGCCTACCGTGCAGGTCTACACGCCAGTTAATTTATTAAAAAGCCGTTTCTGCCGACGCTATTTTTGGACCGTTACATGTTTTAAAGTAATTAAAAAATATATAAACTAAAAGTATTTTTACATAGTAAACTAAAATACATGTTCTTGATACATATGAAAATGAAACTGTATTGACAAAAAACAATTAGTAACAAGAGACCCCAAATTATTCACCCTCAATTGTAGTGCATTCGCGACAGTAAATTATTGCATGTTCCAAGCAAACTTTTTTTTCACAATTAGTACAGCTGTACTTGGTCTTTCTGTCTTTCATCCTTGGACATTCCTGATACCTACCCACACTACTTTTATGCTTGGGTATCGAAACGAATGATGTAATTTTTTGTATTTTCATTCGAATATCTGTGGTAATTCTGGGGTTGTCTTTTGTTTCAAAATATTCTCTCTGATTAATTGCAGGCCCTGAGTTTTTAAAACATCCTTACGTTTCAGCTTATTATCATCACTGTTACATCGATAGATAACTTGCGAATTTACTCCAGCTGAGTTTAGCAATGAGTACCAAATTGTAAGAGGCCATCTTCTGGAATTTCTTGATACACTATAAGTAGCAGAAAGTTCGTCTAGTACATCCACCCCACATTTATTGTAGTTATAAAATCCTATTATTTCTGGGAGACGGCGATCACTAGACCCATCTTCAATTTTATTGTTGTGGTGAAGGGTCGACATAAGAAGCGCATTCTTGTTTTTTTTTCGGAGTATAGCTTAATAGTGTAATATCCTGCTGGAAGCCAAATAATGAAGAATTTACCTCTTCACCTCTTGTTTTTACGTAGAGTTCCTACTGATGTTAGTTTATGATCTATTAGAAGCTTTATCATAAGGTCATAATTTGTATACCAGTTGTCGAACGTTATATTTCGGTTTGTACCGGATACTACATTGATCATTCGTTGAACAATATCTGTTCGACTATTGCTAATATTATAGGGACCTTCAGGTTGCTTACCCACATACACCTCGGCATTAATCATATAATATGACACATATCAAAAATTCCACGAATAGGGGCTAATTTATCAATCTGCCGCCTCTTTTGCCTGTTCTCTATGTTATCAAATCTCAAGCAAATTAGAAGGAATTCAAATCTAAATTGAGTCATTGTGGAGCGAAATATATCTATACCCGTACCATCCGTTGCCCACAAATGTGTCAGATTTTGATGATTGGATCGAAAAACTCCTCCTAAATAAAGCAAACCTATAAGCGCTTTTAGTTCACAAACATTTGTTTCGCCGACAGAATAGTTATTTTTGTAGGAAGATGATTTTTCTACGATTTTCTTGTTGGTATATATTGAAATGTTTTCTAACATACGCATATCAAAAAACAGTTGCCAGCACTCAATTGGAGTCTTGGCATCTTTCGCATAGGATTTCACACATCCCATAGGGACTGTTATAACGATTTCTGACCTTGTACGAACACACGTGGCAGGTGATTGTGCATTCCATTTTGTTTTGTCTTTTCCATAGTAATATATATTCTTGCGAGAAGGACGTTTTTCAGTAGACATAGATGTAGTAGCTTCATTTATATTACAAGGATCATTTTCGTCTACTTCTAAATTGTCAGCATTATCTCTTCGGTCAGTGGTTTCGTCCATTTGTACATGTCGTTCGTCTCCATCGCCCTCATCTCCCTCCTGCTCTGTATCCGTTTCATGATTGCTCAAGCTAACATTATCTTCCTCATCCTCACTTTCGGTACCAATATTTGCTTCATCTTCCGACTTTACAGATTACCAAAGAACTAGGAGGCGTTTTTGTTCTTCCTCATAAAATGACATTTTTCTAGACACAAAATTTATATAGAATAATGAATACATAATGAGTAAGTTACAAATTATCTACAGCGCTTACCTATTGTAAAATTGTTACGTTATACCTAAGGTGGGGTGTGACAAACCCCAACACACATAAAACGCGTGCTAACTGAACACTTCAACAGCCACAGTGGAACTAACTAATCTCGTGTGAGCATTATATTATATGCTAAGAAGGTACTGAGACTCACCGGTACATAAGCTAAAAATTTGCTACATGGTAGCGGTTTAAATATGACTGGGGTTTGTAACACCCCACCTTAGTGATGCCGGGTTAAGTTGTAAGTTACATGGTCGTCCCATTGCATTGCCTTTAGTGTTAATAGTTTTGTTTTCGCTTTTATGTTTGTACTTATATTGGATCTAACCAGGCTTACATTTTTCAAACTTCAGATTTTTTATTTTTAACCAGTTTACATTACAACTCTCCTCATCATTTTTTTTTGTTCTTTAACAAATCCTTCGAAAGGCTGCCTAAATCAAGAAAATCGTCATAATGCAATTCTCTAATTTTATAAGGATCATTTTTATGTTTTCCACATTTTGATCTGGCCATTGACAAAATGTTGATCCAATCATGCATCGTATAAACAGGAACGTTTCGTTTTTGCTTTTCAATTGCGCTGTGCATAATGTCACATTTCATCGTACTGTGTCCGGATTCCAAAAATGTTTGCTCTATTACATCAATATGAGTTGTTGGAACTATGTACATCAGGATAGCGACCACATTTTGGTTCCGGTTTTACCCGCTGCATGTATCTGAAAATAACGTGACATGGTTTACGTATTCAGGTAATTCAGTTAGATACATGTAGAGGCAACTTCCAATTTCTACACTTCCTCTTTTCCCATTAACTTCAGTCCATGTAAAGAAAACAGCGTTGTTTGGTGGTACCCCTTCGTAAATTGTTAGATTGTAACACCATAACTTTCTGCTATAATACATCAGAGAAACGTCACTCGAAGGTATTTGTAATGCACTCTGAAGATCACATGTGGCTATAACATACTTCTGCTGGGATATCGCCCTTGGCTTACCTGAAGCAAAGCAAAGATTAACGTATTGGAGTCATTCAGTCAGATACATGTAGAGACAATTGCCAATTTATATACTTCCTCTTTTCCTATTAACTTCAGTACATGTGAAGCAAACAGCGTTGTTTGGTGGTACTCCTTCGTAAACTGTTAGATTGTAATACCGAAACTTTCTGCTGTAATACATCAGAGAAACGTCACTCGAAGGTATTTGTAATGCACTCTGAAGATGAAATTTGGCTGTAACATAATTCTGCTGGGATATCGCCTTGTGCTTACCTGAAGCTTTAGCATTATTACCATCCAACTCTCGGGCTTTATTTCTTTGAAATTCTCTTCTAACGCTTATTTTTCTTCTCCTTTAGCAGCATTATAGTTAAGCACTGATCCTTTCTTGGCTTAAAGAACTAATAATTGTAGTTTTTGCAAAAATATCTTCTGTACGTCAACAATTGTCTGCAAGGTATTACTTGTTTTTCCCCACACACTTCTTTGTAGAGCTCATATATTTTTAAGATGGGCAATTTGCTGTTAAGGTACTTTTTGCTGCTGGACTTCCGGATGTAATGAGATTCCGTAAGAGGGAAACTCTCGATGTGCTCTTTAATAATTTGCAGGAGCAGGAGGGTGTTTGCCACGTTTGTGATCACCATAAAACATGTCATGTTTAAAAAAATCTCAACAAACCTTTATGTTATTGTCATTCTTCACTAAAAAGAACTGATGCGAGTGTTGTCTTTCTTTACCATTTCATCCTCTAGGTCTTTTTCTACTGACCTCAATTGTGTCCGAAAGATTTAAAAAAACTGTTTCTATTATAGTTTTTCAATTTCCAATAATTTGCAGAAATTTGTAATCTATCAGCTTAACTAATTTTAGATTGCATTTAAATGGACACTTAGGCCCAGTTATACAATCGTGGATCATCCTTGATCGTGGTTCAGTTTCTAAGGTTACCAATGAATTAACAATTGTATCCTAGGTAACTGAACCATAGTCAAGGATGATCCACGATTGTACAACTGGGCCTTACAATCAATTTGTTTTGGTATTTTTTCCTCATATTGTCATCCTTTTTATAAGTCTTTCCGGAGTTGCGACGTTTCTTCATTTCATTTCGCTTCCATTTAGAAGAATCTATCGTCGACCACGTTTTTTTTTTGTAGAAGAATTAGTTTCTTCTTAAATTAGTTTATTATTAGTTCTTTATAACGTTCTCTGTCATTGCAGCTACTAGGATCCTTCCTGATCTGCTATTCAAATTCATATCGAATAATGTTAGCTTTACCACAAACACTATTATTATAAACAAAACACCTAAACATTGAGATGTTTACTGCCTGTGGCAGGCGCTAACTAGATCGGCTTGTGAAGATAATGGCTCGGTCAAAATTCACCAGGCCTGTATCTATACTCGGGACTTGAGAATGAGTTCGACTTAAGTCGTACATTTGGTTGCGTATTTTCTATAAACGTGTATGCACCAAACGCAACCAAATATACGCAAAAATAAGACTTGAGTCGAACTCTCAAGTACGAACTATAGATACGGGCCTATGTGGATTTGGTCAGTTTTGGTTGTATACAATAATGGTATAAAGGACTTGGTGTAAAGTAGGTACAGGAATTTGATAAACTTAGAAACACAAGTCACTAGATCATACGATGTTATATTCAATGATGCAAAAAACAAAGAAAATCCCAAATTGGACTAAAGCCCGTATCTATAGTCGGTACTTGAGCATGAGTACGACTCAAGTCGTATATTTGGTTGCGTATTTTCTATAACCGTTTATGCAGCAAACGCAACCAAATATACAACTTGAGTCGAACTCCAGCTCAAGTACGGACTATAGATACGGGGCTTAGTGACTTTTGCCAGAACAACGACGATATAAATGCATATTTTGAATTAGTGAGTCCTTTTGATCGATTTAAGAAAAACAACATTTCCGAAGATCTCAACTATATCAGAATGTAGTTTTTATATTATTATACAAGTTTTATTTCGTTCGCGTTATTATACGTTATTACTATACAAGTTTTATTTCGTTCGCGTTCAAAAGTTGCGGCATTGTCAGGACTTTTCAACAAGTCAATGAAGATCGTGTAAATTAGTTATTTGTATGAGGGCTGTTTGACGGAAGAGTGACTTTTCAAAGGTTGGTAACACTTTCGCTATAATGATTATGTTGCTAGCTCCTAAGGCTTTTCGGAGGTCTACTGTCAAAATTTGGCACCAATCTGACAGATAGATTATGTTTTATACTTATTTTAAGAAAACTGTTTTCGTTGTTGTGTAAATATGGAGAAAAAATAATTTCGAGTGTTGATTAAACATTATTTTGTACGTGAAAAAACAATTAAAGAAACCGATTAAAAGTTACGTAAATATTATCCAGAATCTGCTCCGTCCCATGGAATGATTTGTAAGTGGTTTCTGCTTTTAAAAGTGGCCATATGAGCACGGTTGATGCAGATCGTCCAAAACCATCATTTACTGTAACTACTCCAGAAATGGTTAATAAACTCTATGGCCTTGTAATTGACAATCGTCGAATAAAAGTTCGTGAGATAGCTAATGAAGTAAACATCTCAACCAAACGGGTATACAATATTTTGCATGAACATTTCAATAAGAAAAAGCATTCCGCGAAATGGTTGCCGCGTTTTCTTAATGGTGAACAAATGCGCGCTCGCATTAAGAATTCAGAAGAATGTTTGGCCGTCTTCAACGTAATTCAAAGGATTTTTTTCGTCGATATGTCACAGTAGATGAAACTTGGATTCACCATTACACTCCAGAAACATGCATACAGTCTAAATAATGGATTTCTCCATGCGAACATGCTCCCAAAAAGGCAAAAACATTTTTTTCGGCCAATAAGGTCATGGCCACAGTTTTTTTGGGATTCTAAAGGGGTAATCTTTATTAATTGTTTACAAAAAGAAAACGATAACTGGCCAGTATTATGCTGATTATGCAGACACGTTTTGATGCCGAACTTGAAAAACAACGACCGCATTTGATGAAGAAAAAAGTGTTGTTACATCACGATAATGCGCCCTCACATTCGTCTGCAATTGCTACAACTAAATTGGCTGAATTGCATTACGAATTACTGCTTTATCCGCCATATTTGCCAGATCTGGCTCCCAGTGATTTCTTCTTATTCCCAAATTTTAAAAAATGGCTGGGTGGAAAAAGATTTTAGGCAACTGAAGAGGTGATAACCGAGTCAAATGCATATTTTGAAGACTTTCCGAAAGATTACTTTTTGGAAGGTTTAAAAAAACTGTAAACTCGCTGGGCTAAGTGTGTACAGTTAAAAGGGTGTTATGTTGAAAAATAAAATATTTTTTAAACAGAAAAATAACGTTTTCATTAAAAAGTCACTCTTCCGTCAAACAGCCCTCGTATAACAAGGCACCAAAATTGCATCTTTTATCATGAATATGGATACAATTTTCCGAGCGGTTGAAATACAGCAAATCAGACCAATTATTTAATAAATTTTGTTAACTGTTTGCAAAACCTAGTTTTTAGTGTTAGTGTTAGAATTATCAAAATCAGTTTTGATCTCCTGTTGGTACCGTAAATTATACGTCATGGAACCATTCATGTATCCGGGGTAGATATTGCTCCATGCCTTAGCAGCATTATTTAGAAACATTTAGATGTTTAGTATTGAACAAGAAGTTCCTAACCACCTCGTGGATATGTCAGTCCGACAGATAACTTATCCTGAACTTTGGATATACGGGCTGCCGGATATAGTCCATGCCAAATGTGTCGTCACTTTTGCAGTAAAATTATACCCAGCCTTCTCTTTTGTGAACTTCCTGGCGGTCGATTCCCACGCGGGCAAGCAAAAAAACACGCTTTAAACAATAATGTGTTTTAAGTGGAGGAGTAGTAAAGCCGCACATCGATGTCAATAGTACAATTTAATGGAAAATAGGCGCAGTGGAATGGGGATGAAAGTACTCACGGGCCGGCTGGGCCGCATGGGACCTAATAGCGCCTTTACTGCTCATGCCATAATGCTCATAATAGTTCAAAGACCCTCCTTGCCTGGATTTTAAAAAGGGTCGGTCCGCATTTTACTAAAAAGTGACAACACATTTGACATGGACTATAGTCCCTAACCTCACACAAATAACTTATCCTCCATTTTGAAAACACGGATCACCAGTGTTTTTTTCCCAATCTCCGACAGAGCATGTATCCTTAACTTTGGTAAGACAGGCCTATTGCACTCTTTCAAAGAAGTGCAATAGAGTGCGACGTGCACGCGCCTGCATTACTCGCATTAACAATCCTTTACACACAATTAGTCTCGATGAAGCTGGTGTCGGACCCTGAAATTGATGACGACGGGAATCCACCTGCGGCCGCCGGCTGCTCCCAGGTTGGCCAATAGAAAGCGCGATTTATCGTTGGTATCGCTTTTCACCCGCGCCACGCAACCTCCACGTCTCGGGTTTCCCGCAAAGATCGCCGGTTGAACTTCACATAGACGCACAGAATAGACGCACTGAACCATGCCAAGAGCAGGTAATTAGTAATTACCTCCGTGTCCGATCTAAATTAATAATTTAAAATCTAAGAAGCAGTGTTCGTTACCTCACATGTAGATGCGCTCGTGGGAGATGGTATTCGGGCCCCTCGGCGAAGACAAGTTCTGGGAAGTGCTGGTGATTAACCCGTGGGAGAAAATCGGAGCAGAGAGGTGCGTGGATTTTTTCGGCAGGTGGATTTACGATTATCCATTTAAGGTGGGATTATTTAAATATTGTTATTATCCGGCTGTGTTCCTCGCCGCTTCTGCGGTGATTAACTCGCCTCCTCCTCTCTTTTTGCCCGCCTGGATAACAAATTAGAGTTTATCGCTCTTGTAATATCGTTTAGTTATCACGGGAGTTCAACTGCTGTGTCATAAATCAAACGCACAATATATTAAAAGCGGCCGATTTTTGCCGGTTTTCAGCCATAATTTATAATTACAGTAAATAGCGTAATAAATTACAAATGTTTCTTACATGTGCTCTAGTGAAGGCTCTAGTGTACATTGCAACGCACGCTTACACTTTGTCTATTACATAAACGCTAAAAAATCGTGCTTAGCTAAGTACTTACCTGAAGATATAATTTAAAAGCAACTGTGGTTGAACGGTTATCGCCCTTATCTCTCATATACCGTGACATTTTTTAACTCTGGACATAGTCAATACAACGTTCCTACGTTCAATTTAAAAAAAAACAATGTCAACAATTTGGGAGTATTAGCTATGCAACCAATTATACCATAAACTTGTCAAAAATTCTGTCGAGCTAGCTGTCATTTGAGATCATTCAAGTCTGTCAAGTGACTGTCAAGTCAAGTAATTTTTGTGAAATTTATTTTATATTATGTATATTTTTATATTATATATTTATATAATGTGCGTGACGTTTTTCAGTCACTTATCGCGATGGTCAACTCCATCAAAGGGAACAATTTTTAACATTATTTCAAAATTTAACAACCACGGATGCGCTGAGCATAAACCGAATAACGAATTAGAACAAATAATCAATTAGGTAACAATAACAGGTAACGAATGCTACGTTATTTTAATAACTATAAGAAATGGCCACCTTCGCGTTCTAGACAATAAGCCAGCCTATTGTAAAAACATTCAACAGCATTTCTAATGAAATTGGGATCTTGCTCATTGCAAGCATGCCTCATCCGATCTTATAGTTATTCCATATCATTTGTCGTAATATCATTGTAATTTTGTTTTGTTTAGAAGCCCCCTAAGGAAAAAGTCATTTGGGAACAAATCTGGTGATTTGTTGGCCCAAATCTTCCTATTCAATGCTCCGCAAAAAATTCATGTAAATAACGTGCCATCATTGCAGTGGAATGTGGGGCTCCATATATTTGAAACCAGACATTATTGACATTCAAGTTCTGGATCTGTGGTATTATTTGTATACGAAGTGAGACTAAGGAATTAGAATTTAAATTTCCGTCGACGAAAAATAGGCCAAATAACGTATTATTAATAACATCTGTCCATACATTAGCCCTACTGTTGTATTATTTGTGTACGAAGTAAGACTAAGAAGAAATTTGAATTTAAAGTTCCGTCGATGAAAAATGGGCCAATTAACGTATTATTAATAACTATTATATTAGCCCTGTCCATACATTAGCCCTGCTGTTGTACTGAGTTCTTCTTAAATTTTGGAGGGGCGGATTAGTACTTGACTAATATATGTAAGGAAAGGAATTACAAGGAAAACATATATGATAAATCAATAGAGACTAACTAATAATTTTGGGAATTTACTTCACCATCAAATGTAAATGATGCTTCGTCTGTAAATACTATTATTTTTTCTAATATGTCTTCATTGTTATTTATTAAATTAAACACAAAAATTTGTTCTTTTCATTTTTCATTTTCGACGGAAATAGGAGTTTGTATGTAGTAAGTGTGGTATAACAAATTTGTATAACAAGAATGTATATTGCCCATTTCGCACTAATGCATGTTTGAGGCACGATGCTGAAGGCGAATGCCCCAAATGCCAAGTATCAAATCATCTTGGAATATTTTATTGGGATTATATTGCCACTAGCCTAAAAAGGCTAGCTTTTAAAAAGCTAACTAGTGATTTAAATTAAATAGTATCATGCTTATGATTCGCCCATTGGTGTCATTGTAGACTGACACGAATAGATGACGCAGAAACTTGTTTTATGTTTTTGTACTGACACTTCGTTTTTTACTTTCTTAAACCATCTCATTGTCAAAATGTTGGATGGACTTACCTTCTCATAGTCACGAATCCAAATTTCAAGCTTTTGGAGAAAGTTCTTTATTTACTCTAATATAGGTTTTATTAATAGGTCCTTTTATTACTAGCTCATTACAGGATATCTCGATTTGGCATTCAATACTGCACGTAGTATGTACGGTGACTGCCAAAGATAAGTGGAACAAGTCGTATAGTGAATTTGTCTATAATTAAGCTAGGTAATTAAGTCTTTGCTCTCTGCAAAGAAAAATTAAGTAAATGTCATTGTCATTGTGACATAAAAACCTACTGTTACTTAATAAAAAGCCACATTTTGGAATGGCTTCTCAAACTAGTGCTTTCAATAAATCAAGAATAATAGAGAAATTGAAAATGGATGGTCTATCAGGCAAGTTGCATAATTTTTTGACATCTTCAACAATACCAAATTCACATGAGGCAAAAATCCTGAGATATCCATCATGAATTCAATATCAGGTTTGGTTACCTTCACTATTTGTTAACAATAAAACAAAAACAAAAAACCCACTTTTTTAACCCCGCGACCTAAGCTCAACACTTTGTTCAGATTTTTTTTTTATTATGTCTATGTTGGTTTCGCTAGCATGTAGTTCGCAACGATATATCTACATTTGTGGTTGTACTTGTTTGAAACAAAGTAACTTGTATGTATTTGGAGCTTGTTGTCAGCAGTCAATACACTCTTGTATATTTTATATTTAGTTCTTCTAGTTTCTTGTTTATAATCTCTTTCTACTGTAATCGTTACTTATTGACATGGCAATGTGTATATGCAAATAGTACGAATCATGAAATGTTGGTTCCATCAGTTACTCTATGATCGATCTTTGAATACGACATGCTGCAAACGAAAGTAGAAAATTACTGATCAGTAATAAGCAATACTTAGGGATACACATGCCCATGGTTTAATAAGTCATAGCAGCAGAAATATACAGAGTGTTTCCAAAGTAATCTCAAATATTGTTGTGGGTGATTCGTCCATTTTATGACGCACAGTTCCCAAAACATGTAGATAAGTTCTGTCTGTTATTGAGATACAAAGGTGAGATACACAGGTCTTGAACTTTTTATATTTAACGAGTGGAGTTTATGTGAAAATTGATTCAACCATCGATATGCGATATATGCATCGATGCATGCCATCCACAAAATGGACCAATCTGCACCTATTCCGAAATACAGATTGGCCCTTTTTTCGGAACGCAATCGATATGTTTTTCATGATCAAACCACTGGTTATCAAAATTAATAAGAAAGTACATGTTTACTCTGTGTGGCCTTTGGAATTATGACAATTAGTTATTCATTAATGTGCCAAACATATTTTTCTGCTTGTGTTTGTGTTCAGTTATAAATTTTTGGCGATACCTGCGTTTAATAACGCTGAAATGGCTTATATGAATGTTTTGTATGGATTAGGCAATGGTAATGCCTTAGAGGCTAGACGTATTTATGCTGAGATTTAACCAAATAACCGTTTACCTTGTTCTGAAACGTTTAAGAGACTCCATCTTTGTTTACAAGAAACTGGAACTTTTGCTAAATCAGAAAACATCAATTGAAGACCTAGAACTGTCAGAAATCCACAACTTATAAATTCGTTTCTTCAAATTATTGATGAGTATCCAGAAAGTACTACCAGAATAATTGCTCAACAAGTAAATGTTAGATACAAAACCGTTTGAAATATTCTTACAGAAAATGTATTGTACCTATCCAGTTGCTATCCAATGAATAACCGCTCTATATGGAGTATTGCCAATGGTTTGTTGGAATGATTGCAAACTATTCAAATTTTGCTGCGTCTGTATTGTTCACTAATGAAACCAACTTCTCAATACATGGAATTATGAATTTACATTATAATCACATATGGTCTAATCAAAACCCACACGTCACAGTTGTATTATGATACCAACAAACCTATTCTGTCAATGTTTGGTTAGTATTATGGCAGATTATTTAAAAGGAACATATTTCCTCCCTCGCCGATTAAACGGTAAAAGATACCTTCATTTTCTTGAAGATGAACTTCCAGATCTTTTCGAAGAGGACCTCTCGGAATTAGAAGGTGTAAATGTTTATGCACGACGGTGCTCCTCCACATTTTCCACTAATCGTACTGGAGTTTTTAAATAACGTTCATCCCGACTCGACCGTTGGATAGGATAGGAATCTCCATATCCTTGACCTCCAAGATCACCTGAATACAATTCTCAGGATGTTTTTGATTGCGGATACTCCAAAACTACTCCTTTGCGCAACCCCAATTGAAAATTTTGAAGATATTGAAAATAGCATTATGGAAGGTTATAATGTTATTCGCAATACTCCTGGCATTTTCGAACAGGTTCCACAAGGTATTAGGCATGATTGGAAGCTTGTATTTTAGCTGGAGGTACACATATATCTGCACTAATATGTACTACTTTCATTTCTCTAATACCACAAATTAAAATGTTTAATATCCTGTATCTCAATAACGACAGAAATGATCAGTTATCACGTATGTCTATAGGAACGTTTCGTTATAAAATTGATTGAACATCATTCACAGCAATATTTCAGATTACTTTGGAACACCCTGTATATATATATATATATATATATATAGATATATTTACATTTACATTTCTAATAAATACATGATTTTGTTTTCTTTCTTATCTTTAATTTGATTCACATTAATTTTCAGAACATCCTATTTTATTTTTTTATTTTTTTAAATTTCTTTCTATATGAGCTGGAACATAGACTAATTTTGGAAGTGCGCGCTAAAATTTCATGTTGGCGAGATTCGGGTCCGTTAAAAAACCCTAAATCTTACCTATTCCTTTGTCTTTCGCTTAGTTGGCCGTTAGACGGGGGCGTTCAAATTCTTTCATGTTTTATTAATAACGGTGTGCGTTCAACTTAACATACGTATTTGTGTGATTTACAAGCCCCATTCAATCCGACCATCCGTTAACTGCCTGTACTTAGTTTAGATAATATACGATGGGGTATCAAATGCCATCGATTAGGATATCACAGGAAGTGATGGTTTTTTTACGACGTGCTCGCCAAGAATGGCCTCTTGTTATTGTTGGATCTGCTTGGATGGACCCACCACGTCGAGAGCCCTTGTCCTGACGTATTGGCTTATGAAAGGTCAGGGACAGCCGTGTACAGTTTTCAGCTTTCAGTCGCGACTCGAGACTACAATAATCTCAACTATCGATTGATTACCAATTTGAAAAGTACTGTAGGTTTTTAAATGTAGAACAGAGCATTAATAATAATACAATTTATTTTAACCTTGTCAATTGAAGTTGATCAATTGAACCAAGAATCAGAACAGGACTCGGACAATGTTAGACGTCTAAAGTGAAAACGAATCCTGAGTGGAAGATTAAATTACTCTATTTTCTATTAATTCGCGCTGGAGCATAGTGTAGATATGAATGGGATTAATGGTAATTAAATAGTATATTATACAACAAGCGTATAATGATGGCTATTAATCACAAGAACGACGTTCACGTAGTGAGCCGCCAGGCGAGTGGAGTAAATCGTAGTTGTTGATAGCCATTATACGCGAGTAGTATACTATACTTTGTCCACGATGATATTTTATAGCACTTCAAAATACTCTTAACGTAAATGTAAACGACGTTGATGTTACAACGTTTCAATTTATTTGATGACACATTGCGGACAAATCGATAAAAAAAAATAAAAAAACGAGCCAGACGCTTGATAGACTTATATAGACGGTTAGCAATTGCTGCCGTAGAAAGCCGGTCTAAACCGGCTGATTGTATGCGATATATGTATTGCTCGAGTCCCTGGTTTATACAGGGTGTCTCCTAGAAAACGCCGCTAGCCATAACTCCTTTATTTATTGACCGATGTCAAAAAAACAAAACAACAAAAAAATGCCTCCACATGCTCTACAAAGAGGCCATGTTTTTTTGTTTTTTTTTTGCAAAATCAACTTTCATTACAGAGATGGTGGTATTTTTAAATATTCGTGAAGAGAAAAACAAGTGCTATAAAATTTGTTAATAGAAAAAATTAGGTCACCATTTAAAAAAGTATGACGTCATTTTCAAAATGTGACGCTGCACACAAAATAAATGAAAATGACAAATGGTGGCAAATATCTCCCCATCAAATTTTTCTTGTAAACTTTTTTTTTCTTAAAATAATAATAAATGCTCCAGAGAGGCGGTTCCTTACTTTTTACTCACCCTGTATAATGCTGGTAGCAGATTGGAGTATCCATGTTCATATGATTCTTTGCATTTTTTTAAACAATTTTTTTAACATACCCTGTACTTTTGTAAAAAGTTTGTAATTATTTGATATCCTTATCTGCCAGTCTCTTTCTGGTATTTTTTTCTGGCCCCCTCACAGGATAGATGATGTTTATTTGAGTGATATTGCAAGGAGACTTCCACTTATATATAACTTCCACTTATATATAATAAGAAAAATAGGGCATGTACAATTTGTATTTTTATTCTGCCCCCCACATCTATCGCAAAATAGTCCAATTTTTATACAACCGCGAGTCCATCTGAATGCAACAGAATGAGTACAAACTTATTTGATGCGAATAGAATGCATTACTAATAAGTGTACGCGGAATAGACTGGACCTGATGTAAGTCAAAGCAAACACTAGCAGCATCTACCGGATTCTCCTTCATAAGATCGTAAAATGCTTGTGCTATTTTATTATGAATACGATATTATACACACTCTTTATACAGGGTGTCTGCCAAAGACCATACGCTTATTGTTGGTAATTATGTTGGTATCTTGGATTTTATTTTTCTTTCATTGGTACTGTTCTGTGGGGTGCGGGATAATTTCAACGGGGTCGATACCGTAACCAATAAATATTGGGAATCAAATAAATACAGGATTGAAGAGAATAACTTCATGATCCGTTTGGGTTTTGAGTTGCACTTCTAATATGGACCATTAGGAAGTACGCATCTTGTCCTGATGAAAACATTTTGGGATAGTCAACAAGACGGTTTTTAATAATGCTATCGGCACACCGCTGCAAGCTGTCACAGTGACAGCGAAACTGCCAAAACGTCAGTGTTGACAACTGTAATTGGAAACTTTGGAGTGATACCAATAAAATTTGCGTATACTCTATTTTTTCTAAACTGACGTTCACGTCATCAAACAGCCGTGTGGCTGGAAGATTTTTTCGTACCAACGTGATTGTTTTCGAGAATATGCATAACAATAGTTTAAGAATCGAAATTAATCTGATGATCATTTGTTACATAACACTGATCACCGGTGGTTATAAATAGGTAATTGGTGTATTAACCGCGGACAAAATTTTCGCCTGCCAATCATGTAATAAATCATGTTATGTTGGCGGCCGTGATATTTTTTCGTCGATGATGCCAAATCTTTTTCGCTAACACATGCTCATACATGTGTGTATAACCAAACTTCTTTGACGTTTAACTTGTTACATTTGATCGATTATTACAATGCATATTTTGCCATTGTAGATGTTAAACTATAACCTCAAGATTGATATCTGTAGGATAAACGGCAGAGAAGTCGACGAATTTGATACGTACCGCGCACTGTCGCACAAGATTGCACGCGCGCAACACCTGATTGCAGCCATTTTTAAATACCCAGGACAGCTGGCAACCTAGTAAAATTGTGTCATCATTATTAAGATTATTATTTTGATAACGTGAACGCCAGTTTATAAAAATTAGAGTATAAGGGTTTTTCCAGACACCCGAATAGTTATTCATTATATTTAGGGATCGTTTTTTGGATTGTGTTTTTACTGGCCGCTTTCTTTCTGCATGTAGCACATATATCATGTGGCAAAGTTTCATATCTTGTTCTGTTTTATCAAGTATCTTGTAGAACTTTTTGCGAAATAATGTAACATCACAACTTCGAATTCTACTACAAAAATAGGTGTTTGAATAATGTTGCAATTCCAGAAGTGCCTTTTTAATTTTAATTTTTCTTGGTCTAGACTTGAATATCTAAGATGTATTGTCAACATTTTAAGTTATACCTTTCCTTGTGCTTTTAAAGAAATCTCACCTATTTCTCTTTCCTTTTACAGAACTAGCATTTCTTACGAACACTAAATTATGCATTCTAATTAACTGTAATTGGTAAAATAAAGAATACTTCACAACAACACTGTATCTTCACAACTGAAGATTCGGCATACATTATGTTAAATTATATCATTTATGTCAAGAACGAAATAAAACTGTAGTCATTATCGAGTTAATATATTTATTCGATTTTGCTTGATAATAGGATGTATCTGATTTTGTTCGAAACATCCTTCTTGGAGTGGTTTCAGTTAAGGATTTATTTAGTTTTGCTCGAAACTGAGTGCAGAAATGAACAGCTGGCATCGAAATTATATAGAAATAATGTATAACTTATTTTTCTTAAAAGTGGATGCGGTAGGTTTTGCGTGGAAGCTTCTCAATTGATCCAGTACCGAAAAAGAATAGTACAGGGTGTCCCACGCTCATGAACCATACAAAGTTTATGGGGTTCTAGATAAGATAAAAATTTGAAAAAAATCATCCAAACATGGCTGATTCCGTTCTCCTCAGGTGGAATACTTTCAACCTTCTAGCACTTCCGGGTCTACCGGAAGTAGCCATCAGCTTTTGTTATTTAAATGGAATACCCTATATATTATTATGTTTCTGGTTTCCCCGTTTAATTTAAAACATCTTTTGTAAAGATAAGTATGCACACCTATCTTTTTTACTTTCTGAGATAATACCACAAAAAGACGTTATGAAAAATGGGTTCAGCTTCTCTTACAAATAAGATAAAAATAGAAAATTTATCTTGAATTGTACCTGAAAGATACTTCTTTAACTGGTATATGTAGCAGCTGAAAATTTTGACAATTAGTCATTCAAAAATGTCATTAGTTAAGTGCCCACTTAAAGTAAGCGTGTTTCATATTTATTACGTAGAATGACATACTTTTTATCTCATAGAGCAATTAACATGGCAATTTGCTACAAAAAAGTATTAAACAACCATATTCCCAAAATAAGTAGTTTTTTAAATATTTTGAAAATTCGAATTCCTGCATCATGTAATTTCGCCTATGCGATTTATACATGCATCATAGTTTGCGAAATATGCTTATTTTTCATCACTGTAATAACCAATATTAACAAAAATATTTCGTGTCAGCGTGGGACACCCTGTATATATACCACATTTGTGAGAGCCATGTATACACAGATTTTAAGGGATTATTCAATATAATTCAATAGCAAAATGTTGGTCCGGTCCGGATTATTCAATATAATTCAATAGCAAAATGTTGGTCAGGCCTATTCTCCTGCAGGCTTATTCTTGTTATAACCTCATTCGATATTTAACGTTTCTATAAAATGCGCAATTTCTATTTTTCGATTCTGTCCTATGGTTACTATAGGACTATAGGACAACTATAATTTGAGTTTAGTCGAGTTTATAAAATACAATAATTACTATAATGCCAAATTGGGCTTAAATTTTTCCCCTTTAGCATTAGGGCTAGAATTAGGGCATTAGCGATTTTTGGCCGGCCTTTCCATGGTTGGTACCCTAGCTGTTGAACTCTTATCTTATCACATTTTCTGATTATAAAATTTACAAATTGCTATTTAGTCCAAGGTAATCTGTACACTAAGAATAAACATAAAATGACTTTTATCACTGCTTTATTGATACAAACAATCCATTGTTTACATGCTATTGACATGTCATTAATAAAAAAAAAAACAGCTAATATAAAGTTGCGATTGTGCTTAATTAACAAAACGCATCCACAAAGGAATCTGACGCAAACTAATGATTAAAAATTATCCAAATCACCTTGCAAACATATTAAATTTCTTCTTATTTTTTAAATTAATTGGTCACGATAACCCCAGTTCGCAGTTAATTAATTAAAACGTGCATTACGTACGAGGCAGTATTAACATAATTTCCATCTGCATTCCTTCGCAGCTATAAATCACTTCAACCAATAAATAATGATAACCTAATAATGTTTGAATTAAAATATCATTAAAATTTATCGGCGGCGTAAATTATTGTTATTACTCTTTAAACGATAGCATACGCCGCCGTTCATTAGTCGTTCATTATGGTACAGAGTTTGTAGGTTGCATAAAAATACTGAAATGAGACTTTGTTGTGTGAATCAACGGAATTAGGTAACGATGTTTAGATTTTTTAATGTAAATTCGCTCGAATTGTATAAAATTATGTACAATTGTTGTGGTCGATACACTATATGCAATTTTTTGGAGTTTACTGAATCACATGTACCTAAAGAAAATAGTTTTCGATCGACTTACAGCAATCTCTATAAGTAAATTGAAATTCATTGCTACAAGTTCAATTTTGAGAAAGCATACGTTGCAAATGTTTTTGATAAATAAATTATAAATTTTTGTCTTTCACCTATGTAGTAAAATTCATCTTTTCCATTCGTGGACACAGTTCTATCTCTGCAGTTTTTAAACTGCTTTAGTTTTGATCTAAAGTTCGATTCTTAATATATTTTGTATAATAATTCCTTAAGGGGAGAATTATGCACAATCAGGTTAATAATTATTCAATTGCTGTTTACATGGGATAGTTTCGGCCGAAGGGTCGTCGTCAGCGATGTACAAATCTGATTAATTCAAAAATTATACAATTAGTTATATAATATAGTTATTCTAGTGCACAGTTGGTCTAAATATGACTCACGTTTAAAAATAAATGTCCCAATCTAATTTTAGTTTGAAAGTACTCTATGTAATTTCATCTTAAAAAAAATATGCTGCTGAAAATCTTTCACCGACGGTTTTGAAATAGTTACATATTTTAAACTGTATTTATTTTAATTAATTTGATTGATCATAGAAACTTTTAATATTGACAGTAAAACAAAATAATTGCTTCAAATATTTGTTTACAATAAATTAGAAACACTATTTTACAAATGAATACTATTAAAAAATTGAACACATTAGGAATTTAAAAGAAAATATCGGAAGTGTTTATATTTTGTATCTTATATTTTCCCATATCTTCTTAAAATCGGCATGTACGGCTTCTGAAGCTTGTTCCCTGAACTTCCCTAATCCATTACCCTCATGTTTCCAAAATTGTTCAATATGGTAAAATGTACCATGATTTTTATTTAATTTCTTTAATTACATGATTATTTAAAGTTGTGGAAATTATTGGAAATTGTTACGAATTATAAAGTAACTATTTCAGAATACTTCCCTCAATTTTCTTTTTTTTTTTAGTATACAAATTTACAGAGGTTACCGGTAAATTTTTAGGACTTTTTCAGTGTGCTAATTCTTACAGGAAAATGTATTTAAGAACATAAGTCATAGAAATTTTTGGCAAAATTTTCACATTTATTTTGAAAAGTTCAAAGGGCAGTAAGATCATAATGTAATTTCTAGAAATTCTTAGCAAATTTTCTGGGAAAATTTGGCAGTAATTTACTGCCATGATTTTGACATGGTATTTACCATTGATCTGTCTTAATATTTTGACCGAACAGGATTTTTTTAGAAAAGTTTGGTTTATTCTGTAATGTTTATAGAAATTACTTGAGTATTTAAACATGTGGAAATTATTGGATATTTTTACGAATAATAAAGTACACATTTAAGAATTTTTAGTATTTAAATTTGCCAATATTACCGGTAAATTTTCAGAATATTTTCAGTGCTCAAATTCATACAGGAAAATTTACTTCGAAACATAACTCGTAGAAAATTTAGGCAAAATTTTCACATATTATCGTTTATTGTGAAATGTTCAAATGGCAGTAATTACAAATTTTCACGCGTTTTCTTTTAGTATTTAAAAGAATTTTACGTCCATATTACCGGTAAACTTTGAGAATATTTTCAGTTAATACAGGAAAATGTACTTCAAAACATGTGTGCCTAAAAAAGTTTAGGCACAATTTTCACGTATTATCGTTTATTTTGAAATGTGCAAAATATGACTTGGTATCTATCTTAAAATGTTGATCGAAAATTAATTTTTGGCACATTTTCAGGAATTCAGGATGCAATAAAATCTCGTCACTGAAATTATTGCCATTAATAATAATTTATATGTAATTTAATAATTTTGACTAAAAATAGAACTATTCGCGGTTTTCCGAGGAATTTCAGAATTTTCAAACAAAAAGTGAACTAGATTTTTATTCCAGTAAAATTTGTATACTGAAAAAACGTGAAAATTTCTGAAGCATGTATTCTGAAATGTGTATTTATAATTCGTAAATATTTCGAATAAATTTCGACAAATTTAAATAATTAAGTAATAAACGCTTATATTTCTGAATAGAGCAAACTCTTCTAAAAAAAATGTCCTTTTTGATAAAAATTTTAAGATAGATTAATGCTAATTACTAAATCAAAACCATGTCACTGGTGAAAGTTTGCTTTGAGATAGATCAATGATAAATATTACGTCAAAATCATGTCACTACTGAAAATTTACTTTAACGTAGATCAATGGTAAATAGCAAGTCAAACCCATAGCACTACTAAAAATATTCCCTGAAAATTTGCTAAGAAATTCTAGAAATTACATAATATTATTTCTGCCATATGAACATTTCGGTTGGTTACAGTTATGTTCAGTTGAATAAAATAATTCTTAATGTTTTGGTAACATTTTCAAAATCACTCGGCAAAATGTTATCAAAACATGACTTAACAACTATTCAAAGGTACGCAAACACGACGACACATTGAATGTAAAACATCTGAACATCACATATCACATCAATGAACTTCCATGGGAGGGTTCTTCTTGCATATCGTCGGCTTAGTGTTACAAGATTGCATGTAACATTTTTTTTTTAATTTTTAGGTCTATAGTGCTAGCAGGCTTTAAGTTTTCAAATGGAACTTTTCAACTTGTTGGAAGGTTAAAATTGTATCATTAGGAAACTGTGATAAAACCATATCTATTGACAGTGCAAAATTTATAATTTTGTGATATAGGAAACATATTTAAAATCCTTATTCCCAAATTTACAAATTTGCACCCACAACCTTATAACATTAAGCCGACGATATGGCAACTTCCTGCCCATTTTTCACAAACTTCTGGAAAGTCTTTGTTGTTTAGCAGTAGGTATAAATATTATTAGCAACATCAAAGAATCTACAATCCTTCAGAGGATGTATCTTCTTTGGCAACACCTATCATTAAGTGTAATTCTGGAAGTGGAATTATTTATAGAATTACTGCGTTTTCAGCTGATTCTTCAGATTGTTTCAAATAATTACATGATGCTACGGAAAATACAGTTGCCCAATTTCATCAAATCATTTTTGTTACCTCTACAAACTGACCATTTATTATCTTAAGATCTTAAAATACCTTTATTGAGGAAATGATATTTATCTATATTACACCATGTGCAAGGATATTGAAATATATGATTCAAATATTTTTGTTCCGGCAGCTTTACGTAGCTCTGATAACTAATTTTACCATTTTATTTATGCTAATATCCAAAGATAAATTGCATCCTGGTCTATAAACAAATTTGTGTCTTTATTAACTAAATCTTTTTTATTGAGGTTTACAGAAATTCTAAGTTCTGTATTTGTTTACTTATACTGAAATAATATTTTCTTCGATTGTATGCTGGTGTTTTTGTATTAATATTAAAGAGACAACTTTTTCGAAAGGTAATTTCAAAAATATTAAATAATAATAACAAATTTTAACTTTTAGAGAAAAATATAGCAATAAATTTAGTTATAGATTAAAATATGTAATTCTTTGAAACTCAATCGGTAAATTTTTTTAAATGTTATCTTTATTTAAAAAAAGAATAGCTGGAAGCAGTTTAAACTTATAATTTAGCTTGGACATTTTTTCTATATATAAGTCATGGTTTGGCGAACTGTGAGTGTTTATGTGTTAAATTAACTTACATTCAGAGTGTTATTGGCTCGGTAGATACATTAGAGTAGTAAAGTATGCATATGCATTGTTCCACTCTTCTGCGTGACATTATAATTATTATAAAGTAATGGGGCAAGAGATTTCAACAATTGAAGCGTTTAGAGCTAAAATGGATCAAGTCCATAAAATATAGTTTTGAGATTATCAAAATTAAAGTTTATCAACACTAGTTGAATCTTAAAGTGATTTAGAGGGTAATTTTCTTTTTATTGTTGTAGTACGAACACTAACTTAAATATGGGTTATAATTTGAAATTTCAAAAATAATAATTAAAGTGGCAATTCAATTTTAAATCAGAAATTACTGGACTCGATCCACTTTAGCCCGGAACTGTTTTTTACATAAGGTCGATCAAATGAATAGACACAGTGTAAAATGGAAATAATTTATTACTTTTTTATACCTATATCATAAAATAATCTAAACAGTTTTAAATTAAGCTTTAAATGATATTATCAAAGAGAGGTTCGTCATTATCTGATTCTGCAATTTCCTTCATTCTTTTGTAACCCAGTGGCAGTTTATGTCCGTAGGCTTTTGAAATAGACGTGTGTGTTTGGGGGAAGAAATGGTAAAAGTGAAAGCATATCCTATTTCTTTGCCCCATTGACTACTCTTGGAGTTTTGTACAGTGGGTCTTGCTTCTTAACAAATTTAGAATTTTTCGTAGACATGGTTACTTCCGAGAAGTCAAAATCTGCATTTAAGGTATTTTTAAACTGCGGTGTCCATGGTTGCTCTCGCTCAAACCTCATCTACCTCATCTCTAACCACTTGACGGGATGGCCTTCATCAGTTTTTTCCTGTTGACTATCATGTCTTCTAGTTTTTTGGTGGATAAAATTTCAGGTGTTCTTACTTTGATAACCACGAAAGGCTTCTTGGTCTTGGCTTTCTTGGCCATATAACTCCAGTCCCTCGGAATTAAGATTTGAATACACTTTCGTGACGATGATTCTATTGCTCCGAAATCTTGATCATTAGGCAAAAATGAATGACCTGACACCAAAAATTTATGATCAATTGTTTTAATGCTTAAGGGAGGATCTAAGACCAAGTTCATCAATGTGGACTTTAATATTTCGATTTTGACCAGTGCATGAGTCAGAGTAGAAATTACCACATGTATGTGGTTTTTAGCCTCTTGCCTAATATGTTCAGCAAGTACAGATGCTACTTCTTGGGACCCTCTCCCTCTTCTGCCTCGTCTCATAAATGCATGTACCCATTATCATTATTAAAAGAATGGATTCCAAAATTGTACACATACATATTTCGCTTATAGCATGCTATAGACGTAGTCAATTTTGGATATGGGAGAGCCTTTTGTAGGTCAAATGTTGCAACATATCATGCATTTGATGCAGCATCTTTATCATTTTTAAGAGATTGTCTAGCTTGCAAAGCTTTAGCCACGTGCAGTTTCATTTCAAATTCAAATTTATCACGCCGTTCCGGGACATTTGTTTCAGATACTATCTTTAATTGAAGTTTGTCACATCGACTACATGAATCTTTTGCAGGAACTTTAAAGTGCAAGTTAAACTTAGTAGATAAAACATTATAGTAAAACTTGCATTTTTCTAATATTTAAATCAGGGTGAAAATACTTCCTTTCCGGATTTGTTTTTCTACTATAGTGCCTCTGACCCACTGGAAGAGATTTGATATGTGCTACTATGTCGGAATCATCAAGTCTATTAATTGGAGCTTTTTTACCACGCGAATCAATGACGCCAGACTTTCATATGCATCTGTAAACCCTACCATGGCTAAGCTGATGAGTTTGAGGAAAATTATTTTTGCACACCGTTTAAGAATTGGCACCATCCCTTAAATTATACGAATACGAAACATTCTGTTCAGTACCACTTCCATCTCGTATTCGTTTACGTTCCACTCTGTGACTCTCATCTGAACTCCTAATGTACACATTTTGTTTGCTGAAATCTCGTAACTTCCTAAATGATTCGAATATGCGCTATCTTTCGTCCTGTATGAATTTTTGGTTACAATTATTTTTACAGTGACATGGTGCGTTTGTAAAGCACTTTTTTTTAAATTTCCTTGCCTTTTACTGAATGGTAAATAAGTCCACTATTTCTTAAATTTTCATTTTTCTGTCTTTTTCTACCCCTTGCTTTATTTGCTTGCTCGTCTTCTTGAATTGGCCTACTTGGCCCAGGAAGTAACGAAGAAGAAGCTGCGATTAGTTCCACCTGGCTTGAATCGGAGTTATCTTGAAAGAAACATTTTAATTTGTGGTTTTATCATACTTTACCTTCAGATTCTGAAGTAGTTAATTCATTTTGCGAAGGTACATAGTCTGAGGATGAATCAACAAACTAAAACCATGTGCTACGATTTTGGACTTGATCCACTTTAGCACGGAAATTTTATGAAAGTTTTTCCAGGCTAAAGACAACTGCTGACATTTGTTAGAATATAGCTAAAGTAGGGACTTAGTTCACTGTGGCTTCAAAAATATATACCTTTAACAACTATTAATCCGCAACAAACATATTTTTAATACTTTTGGACTTGATCCACTTTAGCTCTGAACGCCTCAATTGATGATCATTTGCTTGCCAAAAAAACGACGAAAACAACGAATTCAGCGATATCGTGAAAATAAAATTATATTCCTGGATATTAAGGGTTTTTCCTTTCTACCGGGGCACCCTGTATTAATTCTGGTGGTGTATTACATCTTAAGGTGATAATAGATATTTATGAATTAAGTTTCTAATATCATGGTTATAGGGGACCACATTTCACTATGTTGTGCTAAGTTTTTGATAATGTTTGTGTGCCCAATATTATAAATTACTTCAATTTCGCACATAACCGATTCATAATTACGAGTACATAAGATCTGTAGAAGTATGTATCTCCTAAATATAGCAGCAGTATATCATTAAATATCTAATAATCACCTCATGAGTTTAAACAGTAAGACATTTATTACCACAAGCATTCACTTTAGAGCCGATTTTGTAAAGAGTTCCTAGGGAGTTCTATTTATGGTTGTATAATTTTCGCACACGTTACTCTGATATCAGGAGGTGCGTGCAGATCTTTGGCGATTAATCAGCATGCATCGGGCCTCTAAAATATTGCTAACTTGGGCCTGTCCAGCCCACTCAACTCGTCTTCTCACTGAAGCGAAGGCGAAAGAAGTGGAACTATTTTTGCATACTCCTGCATGCCGAGGATGCAAATTAACGGGTGCTTAAGGCCCCGCTTCCCAACTGATCTGTTAATTGCTTCCATTTCCAGGGTATCGTCAAAGGTGTTCACCGATGAATGGAGGTCAGGTGTCTCGTAGGCGTGGTGTTGTAACAAAGTAGATGCCAATTTATTTTGAAGTTATTTAGTACTAAACGTCGTAGAAATGTATTGCTTTAGCACTTACTTGGAAAACTAACGAAAGAAAACTGTATCTTTACTTAGGAGTTATTAACATTTTAAGACACTTCTTAAATTATCTATAAACGTTGTCTGTTACGCAAAATTACTAAATTAAATTTTATCTGAAATTATGAAAATACTATTATTTTTTATGAAAATACACCCGAGTTTTGGTATAATTTATTGATCTAATATCAACTGTTACCAAAAGCCGTTGAATGAAAAAATGAAGTAGAGCAAAACTATTTCAGAGTTTTAAAAGGAAACAAATGCGAATGTCAATTTTCCTGAAATATGGGTGGAGTGCACCTCAGAACTTCTCGGGAACTTTCTCCTTGCCGCATTTCCTTGGACATAATCTTTCATTTACAAGAGTGGAGCGATAATCAGACGCCCGTGGTCAGAAATCCTAAGCGGATCGGTCGCATGCGTCGGACGTAATTTATCCACACCTAACGAGGATCCTTCCGCCGCCGAGATCGAAATTAAGATACGCGCCTCAGCGATATAGAAAATAATTAAAGGCAAATTAAGAATAATGAAAATGGATATTTATGGCCGTTCGTTAGAACATGATTATGAACGCGCACCCAACCGGAGTTTGATTTATCTGCCTAGTGCGTGTATTTATCATCCGGCTTTGGTCTCCGCGTTTCGAGTGCGACTGAGCGAAACCAAAAATTTGTGCCCCATGGAAGCTGCTCCCTTATCGTATTTTGTAGAGTGGTGGAATTGAGATTATTAGCGAAAATAATCGAGCGTAATTTAATCGACATACTAAATTATACTAAATATGTATATTTATTTTTCAATTAGCAATGATTTATTAATAATGCTTATGATACGAGATACATAAGAAGTCCATAACGTCGCACAATGGTCTGAATTTCCAAACAAATGCGATTTATTCTAAGGAACCTTCAAAAAATCTCAAAACCTTGTATGTAGATGTATTTCGGACTTAGAAATAAGATTCTGAGGTACCGTTTGAGAAATTCTAAAAATTCAAAATGGCCGATCAAATATGGCGCACAAAAATTTAAAATTCATGTTCAATTTCAATTCTGTGGTGACAATAATTTCGAAAAAAAATTGTTTACCTAGCTATTAACAATATTTGACAAAATTTATAGATTTTATTCGAAGCAATAGATAAAAAATGAATTTTTACCAATGTTATCTGAAAATATCCATGTTTTACTTACTTTTTTTTAAATTTGGTCTTACTTCACTGTCTTATAAAAATTAAGATATTTATTGTCGTTCAATAAATTTTAGCGTCACTTTTATCAGTAATTATGTAAACATTTATCGATTATACAAAGGTACTTTTGAATACAGTAGAATTTACATGACTTCTTTATACGCTGATTTTTCAGATTTGCCCACCTTAAAATTTATTTAATACCGTAAGATTTCCGCGATATTATTGTTAAATCCTCTTAATTTTTTTTAATACGCCGTAATTTCCATAATTTCTTTATCTGCCAGTCCCATTTTTATGATTTTCTTTTAATATTCCTTCAGAAATTTGTTGAAATCTGTAGAATGTACAGTCGTGTTCATTAAAGTGTTGTACAACATTTCTTATGTGTGAATGTGACTTAATTTCACAAAGTTCGAAAATGTGTTGTACATACAAATATTTTGAAAGGTTAGATCTAGGTCAATTTAAGTAATGACACAGTGCGAATCTTTGTTGAGTAAAAACACAACCACCGTTAAACTTTAAACGGCAGAATAAATAATACAATAAAGATCTAGAGTAATTATTTTCATATAAAGAATACAATAACAATATTTTTGATCAATGTTAGTTGTCAATTTGACAGTTTTGAAATGTATCTGAAATATTCTGAAATGTCAATCAACCATTGACAAAATATACAGCCAACTACCTATTTCTGAACAATACATTTTTAAACACGACTTACAACAGCCAATTATCTGTGTACAACACATTTTTTAACGCGACTGTACATGCCTTATGAGAATTTTTTTTTGAAAAAAAAAACATAGTTTTTGGGTTATAATACTACTTTTTTTTTAAATGACAGTCATAGTTAGTTTTGGTATTTTTAAAAAGGACATTTATTTCTCTTTATAACGATATAAGGTTTATTATACTTAGTTTCATAAATAAATGAGATGCAGGAATATTCGTTGTATTATTTTCACCTTCCACAAGAGATCAAAATCAGCAATTACATTGCGATCAAACACAAGGTCCTAGATATACTTCACAAACTAGAGCCCTATACTCTTAGTGAATTCTTTGATGCAAGGTTATAAGTAAGTACAATATAGTATAACATATATTGAATTACAATCCCTCCCTCGCCCGACGTGTTTCTCTACACAGTGTTATATGTAATTTAAGGTTATGATGTATACTGATGCTGAGAAATAAATGGATTTATTATTATTATTATTATTATTAATGTATTATAATTAGAATGGAAAAAAATAATAGAATTCTCGTAGTAAGAGGAAAACTTTTTTTTTTCATGGAAAACTCTGTTATGCTACTTTCAATAATACAAATTGTCCTGTATCGTGTTTATTTGTCAAAGTAAGTAATAATTTTCATAAAGTTAATTTTCGAAGATGGCCTTTATTTATCAAAGTAAATGTCTTAAGCCAACTATGTATGCCATTTAAAAAAAAAGTTTGTATTTTAAATGAAAAACTGTGGTCTTTTTTTCAAAAAAACAAAAGCGTGTTTGCATAAGCTCTTAAAATGATAACTCTTTCCTCATTTAACCGATTCTCTATATCTTATGGTTTCCGACATACCAATGCTTAAAATGAAATAACTCACCCTGTGTATTCGGATTTCCATAATTTTTCTGGATTAGATTAGATTTCTGGAAATGTGTTTAATACTGTCGAATTTCCATTCTGGATTTTTCTGGAATTTTTATGAATTTATTTTTTATCATTTTTGACTGAAATTAAATTTTTGTACTCACATTTCATGTACTGCCTACAAGTACATAATTTTAAAAATTATAACTGTAAAATAATATTGTAAATATTGGGAAAAGCAAAGCAAAATTTTAACTTTTTGTACTTTTCAAGACTTGTTTTAATGATTTCAGAATTTTCATGAAAAGTTTGTATACTTTTAAAATCATAATAAAAGCAAAATAGTTTCCATGTAAAATTTTCATTAAATTATGTATACAGTGTGGAAATTAAGTAGCGGACAAATTCGGTAACTTTGTAACTTTTTTAACTTTAAAGCCGTTTTACCTTAATTTTTTTCTTATGTTGTATGGTTGAAACCCGATTAAAAAACTCTACCGATATAAAAAATAAAAATATAGGTTGTCTTTTAAAAAAAACATCAATGACGTCACAACTTTTAAAAATTAGTGTTTTTAGATTTGAAAACCATATTTTCATATGCGCAGTAATTTATCTCGCTATCTCCCATTTAGATATTTTCTTTCTCATGCCAACCTAATTTCTCATACCTAATATTAACGGAGTTACCGAATTTATCCGCAACTTAATTTCCACACTGTATGCACTGGGAAATTTCAAATTACACTGATATTTATTAACTAAAGATATTCATAATTAAAGTTAGTAAGCTTTCAGAATTTCCATGATGTTAATTTCGTATGCCATTATCAATAATTTGAAAAAAAAAATTATACTGCTCAATTTTCTAGATTTTTTTTAAGTTGTCCCAAACTTGTAACAACATGTCACGTGATTGGTGTATAAAACCAATGTAGTGCACACGAGTTCATTCGCACAAAATAGGTAAAGTTGACTATCAGCTGTTGAGTCCGCTGTTCCGATGTCCTTAATTATAATTACTTAATTTTTTAATTGCTTCATTTTACAGAGCCTAGCTCGTGAAATATAGCCAACGTTCTCGCGTTTATATCGAGTAATTCTGATTCTCATATTCAGTATGCCCCTGGTTTGTCCGAGGCTAAGCTCCGCCCTCATGTTATTTTCAATTTGCAACAACTCTAATACTGTCGAATTTTCAAGAATTTTTTCAAGAAAAGTTAATGTAGACTTTTTATCATCTATTTCTACACTATAGAAACTTCTTGGATATTTTTGTTGTGAAATTTTCATGAAACTGTAATGAAGTTTGAGAATTGTTGGCTAAAGTGATTTTTCTGTATAAAATGTTAGATTTGTCTTAGACTTCCTCGTGCACAAGTACAAAATATGAAAATTGTATAAAAAAATATTCTGAATATGAGAAGGGAAACGATATAGAAATTTTAATTCAAATTTTCTTAAATCTGCATGAAATGATTCAAATTCTTTCAGAATTTATTTTCATTAAAGAACTTTCATGATTGAAATTATCATTAAAATGTATAAAAATTCAGGACATACTCTATAAAAAATGAAGCAAAATTGTATACAATTTTATTGGGTGTGTTGCTGTAAATTTTCAAAATATACCAACAAAACAACCTAACTTTCAAAATTCAAGTCATATTCACTATAGCGATCTTCATTAAATTAATTATAGTTCAATTATATTTTTGGTATTTCAGTATACATATGTTTTGAAGTGTTTCTTTTTTAATATTTCTATATTTTTCAATGTTTTCACTTTTTGATGTTTCAGAGATTCATTTAGGTAATAATATTGATATTACAGAATGATGAAATTGTAGAAATTTGGCATCATTCACAATGTTTGGTTTTGGTATCTATTTCTGAAGTTTTTTGGAGTGTTTTTTCTGGAATATTTCTTTCATTTTGAATCGTTTTCACTTGTTGGTCATTCAGACGAGATTCATTTTTTGAATTATTTGATATTCACAGAATGTTGCAGTTTTTGAAATTTGGCATCATTTTGCACCATAATATTTACTATTCAATTACAAAAACTATACACTATTGTTCATTGACTTTTGGTATATCTGAAGTTGTAAATTTTAAAAGCCCTTGAAACTTCTAAACTTGTAAATAAAATTTAATGTTGTAGACTTGTGGTTTTTTGATTTTTTTACATTATTGCAGTTTAAATATATGTAAATATAAGTAGAAAACAAGATTTTTCTTTTAATTTATGGGCAGGGCCGGTAACAACAACTTTTTCCACACAAAAATTTTTAAATGCCCATTTTAAAAATGGGCATTTATGAAACATTTTCTGTTTTCACTGAAGATATTTCCGGTGCACCAGTTGAGGTGCGTTGAGTAAGCAAAGTCCCGTCATTTTCGCCCACGATCGCATCAATTTTCCGCGCGATCAGTCCACACAACACATTCGTTTTTTCGCCATTATTTCCTCTCGAGCTACTTTCTCCCCAGTTTGTGTGAGTACGTGTGCACGCTTGGACATTTGGTTTACGGGAACGGATTAGGTTAATCGATTTTTGCGAAGCGATAAATCCGCAATTTTACGGTGTGCAGCGGGCGCTCTAATTCCTCCGCGAAATCCGCGAAAAAATCGATGGCCCGACACACTAACGTAATTTCTTGGCCGCACGTTAACATATTGTGTGTGTTTACTGTTTAGGGCGGTTATGGAAATCTATCCCGAATATCTCTAATCGGCCTTGGGGTATCTCAGGAATTTTTATTGGCTCCCCGTCCTTCCATAGTATTTATTAATATCTTGAATTAAAGGCCGGATACTCGAGTGTGCCACTAAAATATGGAACTCGGCCGCCAGGTACATGACTCCGTGAAAAGTACAAACGGTACAATTCTTTGTTTACGCCGCCCAAATTGCTTCCTAATTTTGAAATTCTAGGTTTCGATTTCGTAGAGAGTTTTCTTCCAAACGCACTAAAACTGCCTACTGTGCTACCTCAAGGAATGCTACGTACACTTCATTCATTCGTCGCCCACAACAACCGTAACTATTACATCAACGGTAATAATTGAATTCATATTGAGGCTGTCGCTGCTTGAGTTTCATTCACCTCTTGTTCGTGCGTTTTTTTAAATTTTTATTTGTTACGTGATTTCTTCGCTTATCTTTATTGTTTAAATAATCTATAAAATATTCTTGTACTGCAACATTGTATAATTTGTTTTGTTAATTATCGTAATGCGCCGTTTTAATTCACGGCTCATTGTATTGTGAGATAAGTTGTATTTCCTCAATAAACATGGCTGTAAAGCTATTATTTTATTTCCTGTGTGGACTAAGGCGGTATCGAGTTGTTTAATGTATTTATCTACCGACACAACTATTAAATAATATATCTATTACATTTGCGATTTTTAACAATTAGGCCCAGTTGTACGAACGTGGATTATCTTTGATCGCGGTTCAGTTTCTAAGGATACCATTGTATTAACAATTGTATCCTAGATAACTGAACCATGGTCAAGGATGATCTACGATCGTAGAACTGTCGCCTTAACCTCCTCGGGCCCATCGCTGAATTGATTATAAAATCTTTATAGTAAATGAGACAACTTATTATTTTGGGTCCTAGTAATACACTCCAGTAGGATTTTTAATTTTTTTTTTGTCAATTTTTGGAAAAACTAAAGTATTACTAATGATACTTTGGGCCTTTATCACAACAAAAAAAATCATATTGAACTTATATTTTATTGGTGAAATTGCGCAAAACAGTTTCGGTCAACGCTGCAGCATCAAAAAACCGTACAAAATGAGCACTTGGCAAAAGTGAGTTTCTTGCAGCCCGAATAGCGACATTTAGATCGTGATTTTTGTTGATGTTTCATAAACTGCGGAATATGTTTGTTCTCTTTCTTTCGAATCCTTTTCTCGGGAATTGCCTCTACCTTTCTGCGCTTTCTACTGGTCTGTGATGTTTCCTCATCCTCACTGTCAGTCGAATCTGAATTTTGCGGGTTTGCAGCAAGTCCTGACGATAAAAGTGCTTTCGCAATTGAAAATTTAAAATCAGTTTTTCTTTTTTTGAAACATTTGCAGCTTCAGCATCTTCTCGATATTCTAGCCAAGTGGCCTCTGCACTAAAGTCTACAAAATGGTAAATTGTACGAATGGTCCATTTCTTTGTACGACCTTCATTCGGTAGTTTGAAATAACTCGACCAAGCAAATCAATGCCTTCCATGTTTCAATTGTACGATTTTACAAGAGATGGACGATTTATTTCAATGTATTTGTTGTCAACTTTTGACTAGCGCTTACACAATCCCATAGGTTCAGTCCCAAATTCCGAAGACCCGATGTGAACTGGCTTGGAGTCGTACCATTTAACCAAATCTATTTTATTATCCTCAGTAACAAGCATTACTTGGGAACCACGGCCAGATTTTTTCATTTGATTATCTGTTCTGAAACTCACCACTTTTTGGATTCGGTTTTTATGAGAGTGCTAGTAAGAGTAATCCCTCGAGCGAGAAGCGTTTCTATTATTGATATTGACTATTATTAAAATTAACAAATCTATCAGTAAAGACGGATACTCCAACTGATAAAGTATCCGAAAGTCTAAGAACCACCCTTCCTCCAACATCTAATATTTCGGGAGTAGGTACATGATTCCATTGTTTTTCCCTTTCCTTAATACATGAGGAAGTCCGATGGAATTCCTTTTGCCGTCGTCATCACAAAATTCTTGAGACCAATAGGATGTGGTTTTCCACGAACAAATTGTCTCATTCTTACCTTACCATGAAAGGGGATCATTTGTCCATCCACTGATATTTCATTTGTCCTTTCATTCTGTAGTCACGCTTTTTGAATTCGGTCTAACATTCGCCTTATTTCCCAAAATCTATCTTTCTCTCGGGCTTCTTTCGATACATCATTGTCATCTACTATTTTTAAACGAGTTCGGCGCAAAAAACTGATTTCTGGAAATGTTTTCACAAATAATTGGTACTCTGGTATCCATTTGATAGTACATCCTGATTCGTGGTAGATTGTAGATGCCAATTAACATGCTGCTTGCAAAGAAAACTTTCGGCTTTGCCGCAGAAGTATCTAAAGACTTTCCGGTTTTATTTACTTCGTTCATGTTGGTCACAAGGGCCATGGATTCAAAGAAATCGTCTTCAAGATATCTGCTGAAATAACATATTGGATTCGGAATGTTTTCAGGCAAAAGTTCAGCACGAACCGTTGGTGAATGTTTCACAGCAATTCTAGGTACAAAAGCACTTCGCTTCCATTTCCTTCCTTTTCTTTCCCTTTGGTAGCAAGTGAACCAAAGGCTGCTCGTCATCTGAAGAAGAGACTGTACCTCCAATTTGCCTCTCCTCTGCTTCATTTTCTTCGCTACTTTCTGTGGTACTGTTACCGTCATCATCAGTATCAGCAGTTTGCTCTGGCACATCTTCCTCCATTTTAGCAATTTCGTCTTCATTTTCACTGTCATCATCAGGTAGTATATCACCATCAAGATCAGTCATCGAAGTTCCAATTATCAATGATCTCCTCGAGTTATTTCTCAGAGAGAGCTAAAAAACGGATGATAGACAATTGGATTGGATATTGGGCAAGGCCCGAAGTATCACCAAAAATACTTCGAGTAGATAGGCCAATAGGTTTTGTAAACTTTTAGATACTGTAGCTTTGATGGCACTAGAACCAACAACTAACCTTCACTCAATGAGACCCCAGCGCAAAATGCATAATTAGTCATTACTTACCTTTTTTTATCACGTTTCGAACTAGACGTCATAACTGCATAAACAGTGCTCGATTATTAATGACCAGACACTCTAGAACACGTGCGATTCGATTGTGAATTTTTGTGCGCAACCACCTCACGCATATCATATATAATACCGCTGGAAACATAGCCAAATTCCGATAGGAAATAGCAAAATAAAAATTGTCGAGCCGTAGTATCGTATATGATACTCAGGGTCCGAGGAGGTTAATAGCGTTCATTACCTTTGTAAATTGAATAATAATGGCGGTTCGATTGAATAATGTTACCTCATCGACTTGTTAAATTCAAATCTAACCAATCCCAAAATAGATCTAAATAAATCTTCTGTTAATATAGTCAACCTAATATGCACTAGTCCATTATACACATCTCACTTTGTTTTTTCAAACTTTTTTTTTCCAATTTCGTTGTTCTGAACCACTGCCATTCCTCATTTATATTGTTTTAATTTTAATTTTGTAGTATGTGAAAATTTTAATTGTGCTCCTATGGCCTTTGTTACTCATTATCATAATCGACACAACAAATGCTCTTTTATTACATTTGAAATAGCTTCGCCGTTAAAATTATCAGACACATAATAATTCATTGATATACTGAATTCCATAACAAAGTAATAGTTGAGAGTTGCATATTCTTTAGGTTTCTGAATGCTCTTTAACCTTAACGCTTCGACCTAAATACGCATTGATAGTGAACATAGATACCTATTCGCGACGCTCTAAATAATGAATTTGTTTGGTTATGGGTGACGGTAGATAAGATGATTCCCTGTCGCATGCTGCCGTGCGATATAAACAGTTTTCAACATAAAGAAATTATTGTTTGCCTATGCAGTGTGGATTAGGCATTAGTTGTAGATTAATACTGTGTTAGTACGTACTTTTTCATAAAAGCATATTCATATTATCACGCGATTTCTAACGCACAAGAGATTGACGTGTTTATTAATCGCCTCTAAAATTTTCTAATCAACTCTCGCGTCGCACACGCATCAATTAGCGCACAACGCTTAATAGATAATCAATCGCCTGCTATGGGATAGAAATGGAAAGTGGCATTATCCAATTAAACGCCGTTAATGTTATAATTTCCGGGCGCTTAGGTGAAAAAAAAATAATCGAAACATCACACGGCTAAAATCGCGCGACGGTCGCACCTGGAAGAATCATAATTAGAGTCCGTTAATTAGCGATGTGCGTGAGCGAAGAAAGTTGCCACACACGCAACCGATGAGCTTTACGAAAAACGTGGAGAGCTTTCGGTAATTGTGATTAATTACTCGGGTAATCCTCAACCGTGGCGGAGTGCCGGCGTGGGCGCACCTCAGTTAATTTAAAAAAAAAGATTTAATAACAATTATTCACGTATACGCAGCAGTGCGTGTTCCCCCGGACCTGACCTGCTTACCCATATTTTGTGAAGAGGATCGCTTTGTGTGCTGGGATGGGCGCGCATTACACAATCCCATTCACACGACGCTAGCTCAACTAATGAGCAGACGATCCCAAAAATAATAGAAATCCGCATGGGAAATGGTCATAGATGAGTGCACAGCTTGTGTTCGTCAAGTAAATCGGTTTTGATTGGTTTTGAGGCGATACTCGACCCATAGGTCATTGGCATCTAGTGTTTGGTACAATCATATTTGAGAAGAAATTTACCGAATAGAGCGGAAACTCTAATTGTTTTAATGTAGAACACAACATAAAATATGACGGGCTTTTTTTGTCCCGAGCCCTTCATTTTTTGAATTCTTGACTTCTACTGTCGTTTGTGTCTTGCTTGAGACAGTTCTAATTTCGCAAAATTGTAGGGCTTGAAATTTATTTTGTCTACTGACGCTGACACTCATTTCTGCTAATTCACGGTGACAAATATCTATTGTGTGATTGAAAATTGTCACCAACACGATATCTACTGACTACTGGAGTCAACGAAATCTACTGTCAATTGTCACTAACATCTTTACAATTCTGACTCATTTCCTTTAAAAGTGTTGTTACTAAGGTTGATGCAGCACACTATTATTTGTACGATTTTTTCTAATATAATGGTCATAATGCCGCAGATTCTACTACAAATTACCACTAATATTATCTATACGATTGCTGATCTAATATGCATTAAAAATTGTCACTGACACCATATCTGCGGACTATTGCAGCCGACGAAATGACAACTGTCAATTGGCATGTCTATACAGTTGCTAACGCAATATGCGTTGAAATTTGTCCCTGAGCACTGACACGATATCTACGGACTGTAACCAAAATGGCTAGTGCCAATCGTCAATAACATGTTTACAATGCTGAGGAACTTCCTTTGAAAGTATTACTATGGTGCTACAGTACATTTTCTAAAATGTATAATGATCATAATGTCATAGTTTCTACTACAAATTATCACTCAATGTTGTCAATTCAGCTGAAGAAATTGTATGATTGAGAGTAAAATGGTTACTCATTTACTTAATACTAACTATTGAAGCTAACCATATTTCTAATATCTCCGATGAAAATTTTCACCGATATGATTTTTGTTGATTGTTGTAGCTGAGAAATAATTTTGATTGTCCAATATTGCTGACGCAATACATGCTAGATATTTTTACTCGCAGAATCTATACTCACAATTGCAGCTGACGAAGTTGTTTTGTTTATTCTAAAAACTTCATTGATATGATTTTTGCTGATAGTTGTACCTAAGAAATAATTATGATTGTCCATTGTTGCTGGCGCAATTTATGCTAGAAATTGTCGCTCGTACAATCTATACTGACAAATGTAGCTGACAAAGTTGTACTGTTTGTTCTGAAAATTGTTACTGATATAATTTCTGCTCGTCATTGAAGTTGAAAACATTCCAATTGCCCATTATAACTGATGCATGTATGCTGATTATTCACACAGGCGCTATTATTGCTGATTTCGAATTTCAATTGTCTAGCGTTTAAACAATTTCAGCTGACAATTGTTATTCATACATCTTCTACTAACAATTTCTATTACTATCTGCTGGTATTTACCATTAATGCTACTCATTACGCTGAGGCCATTTTAGTTGACTATGTTCCTTGACAAGAGACACGCCTTATATTGTAACTGAGTGATTCCTACTGTCACTTGTCAATTTGTCAATATGTAAATATTGATTGAGATATTGATAGATTTTGTGGGATTACACTACAGTAGATTAATATCTTACTGCAATTCTCAGTGTATAAATTTTTCAAAACAAATTCGGTTGATTCACTAGTGTTGCGATTCTTTAAAATATTATCTTGAAAATTTATATACATTTAGACTATAAAACCTCTAATGCGATATAATCATGAGACATCTAAAAGTTTTGGTAGCCTATTTTCGTTGATGTGATACGTGCAAAATATTGTCACAAATGCAGGCCCGGTTTACCCAATAGGCCAACCTAGGCGATCGCCTAGGGGCGCCTAGTAAATAGGGGCCCCAAAATTTGCGACAATTCATTTTTATATTCGTGTTTCTTTCCGTTTATTTTAATTAAATAATATAGTTTCCGGCGAATATTTTTTATATCTTTAAGTTCCAATTAAATGCTTAAAACTGCACTTTTATTTTGAATACAACACGATATTTGTGTTCAAATGACAAAAAACAATTTATTTAAAGTAGGCATGTTTCAAAGCATATACGACATAAAATGTATTAATTCTCATATTATCAAGTCCATTAAAATTAGCGTCATTATTGGGTTCCAAAAACTGGAGTTTCCTTTTACGATTCTAGGTTCATTTTGTTTTGTATTCGATGCAGCTGGATTAATTTTTTCCTGCTTCCTCATAAAGATAAAATTTAGATCTTTGTTCTGGTAAATATTCAATTAAAGTAATATAAATTTGCACAATGACTGTTAAATCTATATTAACTATTGGCAGTGTTTTATTGCAAGCATCGATTCTCTCCAAAATATTGTTCCACAATTCAGTATTTGTCTGTCTACTGATGATGATTGCTTTGAAATCGAAATGCACATTTAGTGTAATAAATGTTTATTGTGAAAAGGGTTATTCTTGTTTTATTAAAAACTTTCACAAGCTCCAATACTTTGATACAGTATACAAATGATATGCCTCAGAGTCAATCCTATTAATTTTTTTATGCACCTAGTCGTGTGTATATAGAGTGTGCGAAAAAACTGTTTTGGGATTTTTTCTATGAAATAAATTATAGTAGAACAATTGAGAGTATCGGATTCAGATTAGCAAACATTGTTTGTTTAACTAATATTATTTATGGCTTTTGCTATGATTTTTATGAAACATTTTTACAATGGTCTTGAACTTCAGATTAGCAAATATTGTTTGTTTAACTAATATTATTTATGGCTTTTGTTTTGATTTTTATGAAACATTTAAAAAAACATTTAAACATTTTTACATTTATGTGCTTTGAGGAGTTGTTTTTATTTTGTCAAGCTTTTATACTGTTTGATTAAAATGTGTTTATTTTGTACATTTTTTTTAATTGTAATAAAATTTACCAAAACAAAAATCTCCCATTATTAAATTACCTGCATCACTTTAGACATTATAAGGGAGGCGGCAGCTGATAGTTCAAGAGGCGGCAGCTGATAGTTCAAGAGGCGCCACCTTAAAAATCGCCTAGGGCGCCAACATTTGTTAAACCGACCCTGCACAAATGCCATGTAAGATATTACGTGTAATCAAATAACATCTATGTTTGTAAAATTGTTCAAGTTTTACGAGCTCTAACAACTTAATGTTCGGACGGTACCAATTTGTATACATATTTACTGATTGTTGTTCTGTAAATTGTTTATACTTTTTTTTTATTCACGAATTAGGGAATTAGGAATACTACTTTATTAAGAGAAGCTTTTGTTGAAAAATATTTGTTTCATATCAACAAGAAATGAAAAGATAGAAACATTTAAAAAATGGAAGGAATTCTATTGACAACTTAATGTTCTGCCGACGACCGTTTAAATTATTAATACGGTGTCACATCACCTTTCGCCTTTATGATCGCTCGTATTCTAGCTGGCATGGTTTCCTACAAAGACTTGCAGTAATTTGCCGTGAAAGATCTCCATATTTATGTCAGTTTTATCTTCAAAGCACGTACGTTTTGTTGAGAATTGTTCCTCAAGTGACTTTTGATGATGCCACAAGGTCTCAATAATATTTCCGGACTGTTAGAGAGCTAAGACAGAACTTTAATTCCGTGATCTGAAAACAATTTTTTGTCTTCTTAGCTGTATGGCTTGATGCACCATCTTGCTGGAAAACGAAATTCCCATCTGCACAGAGCTTATGTAGGCTGGGAATTAGACTATTATTCAGAATTGTCTGATATTCAAGAGCATTAATTTTATCATCTATTGTTTCCATTTTTCCCAAACCTTTTCCAGAAATACACCCCTAAATCAACACCCCTTTTGGAAACTTCACAGTTCTTTTTATACAATCCGCTTTAAAAACTTCCGTTTTATCTCGAATAATTATTTTTCTGCAATCACCTACAGAGATGTGGAATTTGGATTCATCGCTAAATATGACTTGGACCAGTCTTCTTCTGTTCAAGACAATTTAAACTTTGCCCAATCTATACAATTGTTCTTCTGTTTGTTACCCGATGGTTTTCTTTAAGTTTCAATAAAATTAAATAAAGTGAATTAAAGAAAGTAATGTTATTTAATATTTCATGTATTAGGTGCCTTATAAAAACTAAGCTCTGACTTGTGGATCCATTGCCAACAATATTTTCGTGAAATATTTGCCCCCGTTTCCCGATTAAATAGGCCGTTATCTCCCTTACAGTGACTCTTCACTGACTTTTACATATTTTCACAAGATGCTTTTTCTTTCTGCCTGTTATTTTACTGGGTTTACCGGAACTTTTGCCCCAAATTTTGTATCTGGCTCTATCTCCATAGCCCTGGATAATATCTCCTACCGTTGACTTCGCTAAATATAAATTATCGCTGATGGTCTTCAAGCTTTTTCCTTCATCGTACTGTTTCACAACAATTGGACGAATTTGGTTTGATGTGGCTTTACCACGTCTCATTTTCATGAACACACATAAAAGAAAGCAGTAAATCGACGCTTATCACATTCATAACTATCATTTTAACGTATTAACCAAAACAATATTTACAAAAGGAGACGTCCTAACATTAAGTTGCCAGTAAAATTGGTTCAGTTTTTCATTTTTTCCTCTTAAAGAGGTAAATATAGACAAATAATATTTATTTTTTGGCATGAGGGGTGCTTAATAATGCATTTTTATGAGATCCTAAATATAATCAGTAAGTAGCAACTTTTAGCAAAATAATCTGTAAGTTATAGTTAAAATGGGTATCGTCTGAAATTTAAGTTGTTAGGGCTTATAGTATGCAGGAGTCATGGGAGTTTTAACTTTAAGTTTAAAATCGGTTTAATTTCCATCGGTTCTTCGTTAAAAAAAACCCTTTTCGGTACAGGGCCGTCTCCAATATGATTTTTTTTTCTGTTTTTCTCACACCTGCTTGTGAATACCTTTTTTGCGGGCAACGCTGTACCAAAATAACATAAAAATTATAAAATGGGTGGTTATACATTTCCTATTCAACTACAGATTTTGGCATTCTCAGCTTCATTCTATATAGGCCTAATGCAGCGACACACTCGAAATTGTACATATGATAGGTAGAAATGGTAAAATGGTAGGCCTCCTATTAAAAAAATCATCATATAAATTATCTTTCTTACGGAAGAGCATTCATATTTTTTTATTATATCTAATTGACATCAGTTTATATTCTAACTGACGGTAGTCATTTTAATACGATAGTTGGTCAGAATATGAGTCGGCATAAAAGATTATTAATCATATTTGTTTCATTTAACTGAATCATATCTTAAAAATCTGAAGATGTACGGTTGAGGCCAAAAAAAGTGGGACAGGTTTTTTGCCTAGTGTGAATTTGGTTTTAGATGTCAAAAAATTATGTCTTTGTGGTTATGATTTTTACAGAATTTGTTTTGTTTCTTCATTAATACTCATAATTCAAAATAATAATTAAAAATGGTAAAACTATATTAATTAGTTATCTGTAATATATCATGATAATAATAACATTAACAACTAACTGTATTACTGTTTCCACAATAAATTTTAAAATTATATTACATAGGTACAATAATAAAAAACACGAGAAAATAATACTAACTTTATTACTGCTTCCCTAATAAATTTTAAAATTATATTAACTATAAGATACGTAAGGAACGATAATTTTATAGGTACAATAATAAAAAAGAAACGAAAAAATAATGTTACATTTAATATTCAGTCATTTCAATTAATAAAATTAATTAAATTGTTACAGTAATCAATTGTTAACTCCTCTCAGGTAGCATTAACCATATCCAGTAATTCCTGTCTATTGCTAGGTCCCAAATTTTGTTTTTGGATCCTTTGTGAAAGAAATTCCCAGGCATTTTCCATTGGATTAAGATCAGGGCTCTTACTGGGCCAGTTCAGAAGGTTAATGTTATTTTATTGGAACCAGTTGGTCACCATGTGGGCTTTGTGGACAGGACAATTATCTTGCTGAAATATATAATTATTTTCGGGATATAGTTAAGTTACTGAGGGAACGATAATATCGCGCAAAATTTTAATATTCAATTTCATTTGTTGCTGCAAACTTTCTCGTTAATATGCCACATAACTCTGCCAAATCTAAGCCCACATGTTTACCGAAAACCGACCACTACTTTCAAATTGATGAACTTATTTTTCATCATACCTTGAATTTCGTGGTCGATATACTTTATTTCTGCCGCTATGGGTTGACGTAATAGCTATTTATGGTATACGTGAATAAAGTCGAATTTTATCCACGAAAAAAACAGTTTAGCGCAAGAGGCGAAGCGAGTGCGATAAAATTTTCGAGTTTAAAAATTGCTTTATTCACTTGTATCATACAAGATTTTTCCAATTCGTTATCAGAATTGAAGCATTTTCGTGAAGTGTCACATTGTCCGGTGACAACGAAAATTTCAAGGATAGTGCGAATTTACCTATTTTTTTTTACTTTATTCACGTTGTGAATGGTTATAGTGAATAAAGCGAAAATGTAAACATTTTATTCACCCATCCGATTAAAGTGCAGTTTTAACGATTAGATTCTATATACATAATGATCATTTTAATAATGCGAATTGGAAAAAGGTATTTTCGTCACTAAAAATGACTATTCAATTTTTTTTTTAATTTCATCATAACATCATAATCCAAAGCAAAACCTAATCTTGCTTCCTTGTGAGTTGCGTTCGGAGCATTTTTTTTTGTGCTACAGGAAACATGATAGTTTTGATTCCTTTACACGCCGACATCCAGTTTGACTGGATGCAGGAAAGTTAACGTATCTTATTGATACAACTGAATAAAATGGATTTACTTGTAAGACATCTAGAAGAGTCGTATCTTGCTCAACCGCAGTTATTCTTTTACGACCTGAACCAGGATTTCTATTGATACTATTTTCTTGCCTCTAGTTTTTAAATATACGAGATACTTTATTCTTGTTTATATTGAAATATGCAGTAACTTGCCTGATAGACCATCCACCTTCATTTTTTTAAAATAATTCTAGCTTTATTAAAAGCACTAAATTGATGGGCCATCAAAATGTGGCTTTTTATTAAGTGATATGTCCTAAGTATTTATGTCACAATACAATGACAAGTTACTTTATTATTTATTGCTTGTCACAATGTGACAGACCAATAAAATAACCCAAAATTTAAATTGTTTTCCAATTAGAATCCACTTATAGTGATAATTGCTGTCGAACACTTATCAACACTTCAAGGAGGTTACGATTAGGTTTCAAGAGGTGTCTCATATTGTATGCCAAATCGGTTAATATCATTGCAATTTTGTGCATACTCGTAGTTTCATTTAGTACGTACTTTTTTCATCGCAAAATTTTTCAAGTTGGCTCCAAATATATTCTTGTGACTATTTAGTATTCTCTGGCATGGAGCCAACAATTTCTTGCTTTATATTTGTAAGAGATTTAATGCCAAACCGGTTGGAATACATTTTTATAATATTTATTAAATATTTTTCAATTTCAGTAAGAGACGTGCATCATGCAAAATATGTTTCGTGCATAGTTCCTAGCTTAGATAATACCCGCTATAGTGATGCAACAAGCTCTCGTGCCACTATAGCGGGTATTATCGGCAAGTCACTATGCACTTAACATATTACTATTGACAATTGACTGGCTCAATTCTAGACAAATTCGCCATTAGACTTGTCCCACTTTTTTTGGCTGCGACCGTACATTGCCGAAACATATTTCTTTGGACGTGCCCGAAGGAGGTCGTATATTTCATTACGAGTCTAGAAATAAGGATATTTACGTGCTCGCGTGAAAATTCGTGTGAAAGTATGGAAAAATATATTTTTGGACATGTTATGAACAATACTTTTTATTATACTTTGATTTATTATTGTAGATTTATTGTAGATCGGGAAAAGTTTTCCGTGCGCTGATCTGACATTATTTAGCTCACGAAAAAATATCGGAGATCAGAAAAACTTTCCCGTGCGCTGTTCAGAAAATGAGAAAATATTTTGAACACCTAGTTTCGATTGCGTTCGCTTAATGTTCCCAGAGAAGAGGGATTCTAATATGAACAGCTACATCGGAAACGTGTTAAACGGGTCGTACCATAATATTCGCTTATAACTTAAAACAAATTATGGATTTGTGAATCACTTCAGCTGTATACTGTCGTCAAGCACCATTACACAATGCGGTCAACAATTGTTTAGATAAAAGAAGCCCTTGAGATGTTGGAAGTATGTCTGCTAGGGCATAAGACCTTAAAATTAAAAGGGCATTCAAATCTGGTGGCAGCAATTCATTATAGGCCTGTATTTTCTAGGGATACATATCCAAGTCCTACTTCATTTTTTATGTTCAGGTTCCTTAACACTGACACAGTCATAACCGCCCCTTATCTAAACAATTGTTGATCGCACAATATTATACCCCACTGCTACTGCCGAGTTCTCAGCACATTTGTTAAACAAATGGCATTGTCTATTTCTACATTAATACGGATAGATACAAGTTTGAACATTTTGATACTATGAACTTTTAAATCATGTTATAGGTATGTGCCTACTAAAAGAATCTAATTTGGTTTTTATATCACGCTTAGTGTGCTATAATATCCCACAGTGCAGTACCGCATCAAAACACGCACGCGATAAATCCGCAGTAACCTTCTTTCTCGAAGCGTGCAATATGCACCGATAAATACAGAAAATCTGGGTTAGCGCATTGTGTGTGCACGCCGTGTTTGTGCACCTATTTTTATCAATCTGAGCAATTATCGATTACCTGGTAGCCTTTGATCTCAGTGTGTGGATGAATGGAGGCGTCGAAGATATCAACTAGAATAATTGATTGTTTAGACTCGGCGATCGCTAATTAATCTGCTCAGGTTGGATCGGCAGACAGCATCAAAACACGTCAAATTAAGCGATTTCCTTCGGCGATTTTCAAGAACGTGACTGAAGCTTGGAAAGTGCATTATTGGCGAAATCTGGTCTATATGGACGTTGAGGCTCCAGTTCCCACGAGGCGTAAATATCTGTCGATCTTACTTTACTCCCTTAGAAAATCTGTGAGCAAGGTTCAGATTTTTATTGTATAAAATATTCAGAGTATAGCTAAACATGCTTTTCTTTTCGAATCCATTTCTTAAAGAAAGATACACTCTCCTTGACTACTCAAATTATACTGACGTAAAGTAATGACAGTATGATTAATTGTGTAAGGTCCGCTCATAAAATAGATTACTGATGTAGTAATGACGAGGCTCAGTAAAGACAGTATTACTTATCGTGTAAGGTCTGCTAAACAGGAAAGTTTATCATTCCATATAGAATGTAATGTAAGCAATGCAGAGCCTTGGTAATTAATGGTAGTTTTGCTGGCATAGTAATCAAAATAACAACATATTTTAGGAGATTATTTTTTTTACAAAAACATATCAATTTCAAATATTGAAAAGTACTAAAACTTATCCTAGATTGCAAAAGATGGAATAGTTTTTTTGTTTATTTTTATATAGAGTGTTTTCATTCAGAAAGCTTTGGTTGATAGTGGGCTCAATATTTCAATTACAAATGAAGAGTTTGATACAGATTTATACCATGCTCATATTGCGCTGGAATTTATGCTAGACGAACTGTCGAGCAAAATAATTCTATAAGTAATGATTTTAAAACACGATTAAAAGAACATATTTTCAAATACGCCGATTTGTTTAACTTTTTGCAAGATATCTGCATTTTGGATAAAGTGCAATATTAAAAAAAAACAATTTATGACTAAAGTACTCGAAATCTTGCAAGAAACAACGTTAAAAAAATTTGAAAATATCACTTTAGACGTTGCCGGCAAATAAATTTCCTTTTTTTTACAAAAACACATCAAATTCAAATTTCGAAAAGAACTAACATTGATTTTAGAACGCAAAATTAGATGGAATGGTTTTTTTTTTCTCTATTATAGAGCGTTTTCACAAACCACGCTTTTTAATTCAGAAAGCTTTGGCTGATAGTGAGCTCAATATTTCAATTACAAATGAAGAGTTTGGTACAGATTTATAAAAAGTTCATATTGCGCTGAATTTGTGCTAGTCGAACTGTCGACACAAAATAATTCCATAAGTAATGATTTAAAAAAACGATTAAAAGAGCATATTTTCAAATACGCCCATTTGCTTAACTGTTTGCAAGATGTCTGCATTTTAGCTAGAGAACATAAAAATTGTGGAATTTTCAATATTTCAAAAAAGCCCAATTTATGACTCAAGTACTCGAAATCTTGCAAGAAACAACGTTAAACGAAATTAAAAATGCCACTTTATGCAACAACGTTCCCACTTCTGAAGATGCAGTGGAAAATGTATCAGAATGCCACTTGAAGGAAAGACTACACAAAATGTTAAACAAAAGAGTTTAGCTGGTGCAGGAAAAATTAAAAAGCAAAAGAAAGCTAAATATATACAGTGTGGAAATTAAGTAGCGGATAAATTCGGTAACTCCGTTAATGTGTATGAGAGAGAAACATTCTAAAAAGGAGATAGCGATATAAATTACTGCGCATATGAAAATATTTTTTTTCAGATTTGAAAAAACAAAATTTTAAAAGTTATGACGTCATTTATGTTTTTTTTAAATGACAACCTACATTTTTTATTTTTTATTTCGGTAGAGCTTTTTAATCTGTTTTCAACCATTTTGTTTCCAACATATAACTACAATACGTCACGACCAAATTAATCTGGTCCCAACTATAATTCCCACCCGATTCCGATAATTCGTTTATTTATGTTGTTCTTCTTATATTACCTCCAGCAGTTTGCATATTTTTTTCAATGTTCAAAGACTTCTCTTTAGATGCAAATTGACGATTTCACTTATTAGCCAGCTGCATTACAATAGTGATTAATTGATTTAATGTGTCGATTGTAGCGCGGCACGAAGTCATATTACGCGAGCGAACGTATGTATACGTTTTCATTTGTGGCTAATGGAAATATTTACACACCCGTCGTGCATCGACGTGATCTGTGCAGAATGCGAAGCGCTAATGGGGCAATAAATTAACGCAGTAGGTATAGAAATATTAATTGGAACACATCGTAATTTCTATAGATAAAATCAACGTCTGAAATGTGCGATTATTTACAATTATATTGAAGAAAAATTGGCGTGCATAAATATACCTACAACTGTGAGAAAATTTAAATAAAACCAACAAAATTATTGCACTGTACAGGATGGGCCAATTTGGATGTTCATATAGAGGAACTGGAAAACTATAAGAAAATACTTAGTGAAAATCAATATTAGGTATTATCTTTTGTTTCCAAAATATGATAAAAAGTTCAATTTTTCAATATTTTTATGCATGTTTTTTAAACACCTTTTGAGTACAATTGAATGGCCTTAAAATATACAGGGTCACCCTAAAGTTCCCCTTGACTATCAAACATTCCTCGATGGTAGTTTCATACTCCCGAGGGGTGATAAGAGACAGGAAGCGCCATGGTTCGCTATATGTATTTTTATTCTGGTAATGAAACAATTCCCACCTCGGTTCGTAATAAGTATGCAATGAATATTACTTTAAAAGACGTAATGAGGTAATTTTTACGTGCTTACTGCTACAAAACAATTAATACTAATAATAATAATCTAAACGACCACTCCATTAAGCAGTCTTAATAAAGATGAAAGTACTGATTTTTAAACTCACATGCGCCCATTACTTTTCTCAGTCCTAACTGTAAATCATGCCATCCTCTCAGCACCGCAACAATAATTATCGATAACTCAGCCGGCGTTAATACGTTTTAATAACCGACTGGGAGTTGTTTTACTAGAGTTCGATTTTCGACAAGCGCGCAAAGCGATTATAGACTGGTGAATGCGCGATAATATGCAGTACGCTGTACCTTTTTTACTTTCCAACTTAGAAAACTAGCTCGCGATTTGGTTATTAATTGATGCTATCTGTAAACTGGAAGCAAGTTATTTTTTTTAATATATTTTGATGCTGGGGGTGTTTGTTCCACACTTGCTCACTTTCTCGTCAAAGATGTGCGTTCTCATGTTGTATTTAAAGTCGAGAAACACTTGAACACATTTAAAATATTGGGTACAAGCTAAATACCTACACTTTTCGTCATACTATGGCTATTAGTCCAGTCCAATTGGACTTTTTGGCGTAAATATTTTATATAGTTTTCAAATTTGGTATAGTTACTCTTAAGTACTCTAGAATCGCATATCTGTCGCATATATTGAAAAAACACCCCCCAAACGGTGTACTTTTGTTATTACTCGCAAATATCTCGTAAACGGTGCACCGCCTGAAAATTTTTATATCGGGTAAAGTTGATGGGAACAAAATTTTGAACAAAATATATATTACACGGTTTGCCACAAAACTATAGTTCGCGCTGAATAGAGGCCGGATGTCAAATTATCCGATAAATCCAGGCGGGAATAAATTATGCGAAAATAAGTTATATAGTTTTGAAATTTGGTATATATACTCTTCAGAACTCTAGAATCGAATATCCGTCGAGTGTTGCTTCCCCAGGTTGAGGCTTCATCCGTTAATATTGAAAACACACCCACCAAACGGCGAACTCGTGTAATTCTTCGCAATTATCTCGGTAACGGTGCACCGACTGATTTTTTTTTATATCAGGTAAGTTGAAGGACCTAAAATTTTGAACAAAAATTATATTATATAGTTCGCTACAAAAGCTATAGTTCGCAAGGTATAGATGCGGGAAGTAAGAGGTGAATACTGGCGCGCGACGCACAATTCGTTTATCGGGCACTCGTTTCGTAAATAACTACCAAGCGACTAGATTTTAGTTAAAAGTGCTGATAACTGAAGTTGTAGAGCGAGAAATTCTCGATCAGAGTAAGAAAATCATTTTAACAAATTTCTAGCCGTTTTGTAGTTATACAGGGTCCGTTATTTCACCTCCCGTCTTCTGTAGCTCAGTTACTAATTAAGTTAGCATTTTGATATTTTGCAGACTTTACTTGCATTCTGTGGCGTATTTTTGCAAAATATTTTTGATTATACAGGGTGTACGAAAAAAGTGTGACGTCATGATGATGTGTATTTTTAAATTGCATGGTATACTTTTTGTTGTTTATTTGGGTGCCCTTTATGGATGCCTACATACCCATGAAATTTTATTAAAATCGGTTCAGTGATTTTAGCACAAAAAAATAAAAACTGAAAAAAATCAGTTTTGCACCATTGGTTAAGAAAATTAATAAGAGATAAAAGTATGCCTTGTTAGCAAAACCATACAAGGTACTCATTAAATAAGGTCTGATAGTTGCGTTAACCAAGTTTTATTGATATGCATTGTACAGTGTCCAAAATTTAGTGTCAAACTTTTCAAACTGTAAAGCACTTTATTTTTCTTATTTTAAATTGGAGCCCCTGTATATTTTTATGTCATTCCATGTGGAATTAAAAGACAAACATTTTTCCTAATTACAACTCTATCGCAATTCCTAACACATTGAAAGTTATGTGCAGAAAACTCGATTTATCAACTATTCCAATAGCCATTTTAATGAATAAAACTTTAATGACAATTTTTTTTCAGTTTTTATTTTTTTGTGCTAATGTTATTAAACTGATTTCAATCAAATTTTATAGGTATGTAGGCATCTATAAGAGGCACCCAAATAAGTAACAAAAAATATACCATGCAATCTAAAAATATACATCATGATGAAGTCACACTTTTTCGGGACACCCTGTATAATCAAAAATATTTTCCTGAAATACACCCTAGAAAGCAACTGAAGTCTGCAAAATATCAAAATCCTAACTCAATTAGTAACTGAGCTATTAAAGACGGGAGGTGAAATGACGGACCCTGTATACAACAGGAGAGCCCGAGAAAGGAAGTGTGCATCGCGCGCCACTATTTATCTCTATCTATTTCTGGCGTCTACACCGTGCAAACTATAGTTTTTGTGGAAAACCGTGTGATATAATATTTGTTCAAAATTTTGTTTCCATCAACTTTACCCGATATGAAAATTTTCAGGCGGTGCACCCTTAACGAGACTATTGCACTTGTCCCATTTACATATGAAACTTCAAACTGACAGACCAATGAAATAACAAAAAATTTAAATTGTTGGCCAATTAGAATCTACTTATAGTGATAATTGCTGTCGAACACTTATCACTTTCGAGCAAGTTAAGATTAGGTTTCAAGAGTTTTCTCATATTGTATGCCCAATTGGTTAAAATCAATGCAATATGGTGAATACTGGTAGTTTCATTTAGTACTTACTATTTTTCATCGCAAAATTTTTCAAATTCTCTCCAAATATATTCTTGTGACTTTTTAGTATTCTCTGGCGTGGAGCCAACAATTCCTTGCTTCATATTTGTAAGAGATTTGATGCCAAACCGGTTGGAAGACATTTTTATAATATTTATGAAAAATTTGTCAATGTCAATACGATACGTGCAATAATCATGCACAATATGTTTCGTGAATAGTTCCTTGCTTAGATTTATGGCAGTTTGTAGTAGTAAGTGTAAGCTGTGGAAAATTATAGTTTTATACATTATTTTTGTAATTTTTCAGTATATAATGTTTGGTTTATATGTATGTTCAGCCCCTATGCACATATAGATATCCTTATTATTACAGCAATTATAAATAATGTTATGAATATTCCTCTTGAAGATGACGTGTATACACTGGTAAGAAAATATCTGGTTTTTGCTTTTTGCATTGAGAAAGATGAAAACAGATTTGGCAAAATAGACATGTGCAGAGTTACTTGGTGGCTGTCTCAGATTTTTTTTTTTCACAGCAGTGTACATTTGAAACACTTTATATTATACAGTGTGCGAATAAGGTATGGAATAAACGTGGTAAAACCGAAATAAAAAAAATGGAAAAGAAACCTCGAACACGTCGATTTCCTTTGATAAAAATATACATTTTTGAATGACAGTCGATCTTCAGCCATCATTTGTTTTTTAGTATTTACGTCATCCATTTTTTTTTTTTTTAATGACAACCCCCTATTTTTCTTCTTGATTTTGAGAGATCCTTTCATTGTCGAAGTGACAGTATAAAAATGTTGCCATGTTACATAAGAAACGTTTCGAGTAAATGACAATTGAAAGTGATAAACGGCAAATCATGAAAAATGAAGCAAACGCGTCATCAGATTTAGTTTTTCCAAGTGCCTGAGGTTGAAACAAACAATAACCCCGCGCGCTATTCTATGCTGTCTGCTATTAGCCTAAGCGGTACAAAACTCTTATTGCAATTTAAGCATAATGGCACATTTATCTGTCACACACAAAAATTAAATTTTATTAATTCTCATCGGAAGTAGGGATAACAATTCAGCAGGAAGTATGCGGTTTGTTTAATGCACAATATCCAGATCGTCCCATCAGCCAATCTGTTTAGTAAGATTGAATCTAAATTTCTAGAAACTGGTGATGTTAAAGATATTCCGAAACCTGGATGTCCAAATGTTATTGAAGATCAGAAACTGAATGTTTTGTTAAGTATGGAAGAGAATCCTCATAATACATCTCGATTGGTTTCACAAGAAAATGAAGTTAGTCATAAAACAGTGCTACGTATCATGATGAAGGATAAATATCATCGCTACAAAATACAATACTAGCGCGCGGGGTTATTGTTTGTTTCATCCTCAAGCACTTTGAAAAACTAAATCTGATGACGCTTTTGCTTTATTTTTCATGATTTGCCGAATTTCACTTTCAGTTGTTATTTACTCGAAACATTTCTTATGTAACATAGCAACATTTTTATACTGTCACTTCGACAATGAAAAGATCTCTCAAAATCAAGAAAGAAAATAGGGAGTTGTCATTAAAAAACAATGGATGACGTCATTACTCAAAAACAAATGATGGTTGAAAATCGACTGTCATGCAAAAATGTGTATTTTTATAGAAGAAAATCGACGTGTTCGAGGATTTTTTTTCAAATTGTTTTATTTAGGTTTTACTGAATTTATTCCATACTTTAGGCGCACACTGTATATATTTTCAGCCCCTATGCAAAGATAAACATCCTTATTATTAGAGCGATTATAAATAATGTTATGAATATTCCTTTCGAAGATGACGTGTGTACACTGGTAAGAAAATATCTGATTTTTGCTATTTGCATTGAGAAAGATGAAAACAAATTTGACAAAATAGACATGTGCACAGTGTACATTTGAAACACTTTTTATTATATTTATCTGACCTTGTTTCCATCCGTTTTGACACTGACGGAAAGGTGACATTCTCAGAACAGCGCACTGACAACTTTTCCCGATTTTGTTTCGTGCCCTAAATAATGTATATGAAGTAATAATAAATTATAATAAAGTATAATAAAAAGTATCGTTCATTACACGTCCAGATATGGATTTTCCGTGCTTGCATGACTTCCCGTGTTCGCCTTCGCCTCACACGGGCGCACGGAAATATCCTTATTTCCAGTCTCGTAATGAAATATACTATTATCGGCCATTATCATAACATAACATAACATTTCAATACAATTTTGGTTAATTTCTTTCCTGCAGACACTTTGCTGTAAATGTGTAAATATTACTTTTTTTTAAATTTCATTACTCCCTCAGGTACCACTCTAATATGTAAATTGATTATAAATAATAATTAACCTTTCAATCTTATAGCTACTTGTAGTCAGTCTTTGGAAAACTTGTGAAATTTATATTTTTATCGTTTTATACATCCTGGATGCTTAATACTGAAGACATCCTGTAAGACGTATAAATGTGTTGATGAAACACAATTGCTGAATCTGACAAACAAGACAAATATGATTACTATACTCAAGTACTCACTTAATTTTTCTAAACTGGCGTTCACGTCATCAAAATAATATTCATAATAATGATGACACAATTTTACAAGGTTGCCAGCTGTCCTGGGTAAATAAAAATGGCTGTAATCAGCTGTTGCGCCCGTGCAATTTTGTGCGACAGTGCGCGGTTCGTATCAAATTCGTCGACTTCTCTGCCGTTTATCGTACAGATATCAATCTTGTGGTTATGGTTTAACATCTGCAATGGCAAAATATGCATTGTAATAATCGATCAAATATAACAAGTTAAACGTCAAAGAAGTTTGGTTATACACACATGTGAGCATGTGTTAGTGAAAATGATTTGGCATCGTCACCGATAAAATATCACGGCCGCCAATATAACGTGATTTATTACATGATTGGCAGGCAAAAATTGTGTCTGCGGTTAATACACCGATTACCTATTTATAACCACCGATGATCAGTGTTATGTAACAAATGATCCTCAGATTAATTTCGATTCTTAAACTATTGTTATGCATATTCTCGAAAACAATCACGTTGATACGAAAAAACCTCATCACACACCTGTTTGATGACGTGAACGCCAGTTTAGAAAAATTAGAGTATACTTTCTTGTATTTTTTTTTTTTAATTCAAAACATGAATAAAATAATGTACATTACATTGATCTGTAGATGGTCAACTTGGTCATCTGATGGATGGTCATCTTGTAGGTTTAAAAATGTAATGGGAAGGATACTTATATGCAGGTTGAAGATGGTTATGCAAAACCTTTTGTTTTTTGCTGTTCGTCCAATGGTCGCGTTGAAAGTAAGCTTATCTATTTGCATGAATGAAAGTTGTAGATCGGGGTAGATGTGTAACGGGCCCACCATTAAGATCTACAACTGAGTAATAAGCGCTTAAATGAAAATGGCAACCTGGAAAACGTTGTGATTAATGATTCCCCGTCAAGCGCCAATTAGCAAATTATACACGTGGCTCAGGCGCACGATATACGATCACTCTACAGATTATGCTCCTCACCAGCAGCTCTTCTCATTACTCCATTTCTGTTTCAGGATGAGAACGCACAAGACCCATGCTCTCCGAAGGGGTGGCCGCTGTGTCTGGGCGATACAGGGATAGTAATCCACCTAGGCCCTCTGTGCCCCACAATAATCCGGCACCTGGATAGCTACCTCTGCGTGCGCGCCCGCAGCGCACCAGGTCTCGAGCTAGCCCTGGTCTACCGCCACACGGACACCATCGTCTTCAGGACGCTAGCGGAGTGCGAGGGCCCTGCGACGGTCATGGGTACCGCGTCGCGTGTTGCCGCTGCAGACTTAGACGCCGGCGTCAGGATGGGCGAACCCGACGAGCTGCCCCAGCTGCTGCAGAACCTTCTGGTCTCTATCGAGCACGCCGTCGAGAGGGTGCCTCTAGACGACCTCGCCTTCCCCTGCCCGCAGTGTCTTCAGTACCTTCCCGTCGAGCGCGGCGACGATGGAGAGTGTGCCGCCTGCTCCTGCCACTGCTCATGCACCCGCCTGGACGCCTCCTCCGTCAGCACGCGCGACTCCTCCATCCAGACTAGTCCCATGTTCGAGTTCGCCGGCTCGATACCACATATCGACAGCGACGAGGATGAAGACAAGGAGTCGATCAAATCTGGTACGTCAATTCACAGCAACTCCTAGATCTATAAATTTTCGGCAATCAAATCCTTCAATTCTCGAAAACCTCTTTAACGGTCGCGTTTCATGCATAGATAGCATTAATTTTACCCCACAGACTTATTATTATAGACTGCGACAATTATACGTGTAAGGAACATACTTCTTGGGTGTCACAAAAGTTTTGCAATTTTTATTTGCCAAAGACGGAAACTTATTTAGAACTTTTCATAAATAAGGTTCCTGCTTTGCTTTGGAAGAAGTACCAAAAGAAAGTCAGATCTTTTTTCGCTAATATTTAATTTTTAATAATTATATGCGTAATTTTCGCGTTCCATTGTTATCAAGACATTTTCTTTAGGCTATTGGTTAAACTGTCGAGGAAGAATTCGCAAATAAAGTACAAACAAATATTAAATATTTCATACAGGAAAGTGTTTGTATCTGAACCTCGCGTTATAAATTCGGTAAAAACAAGAAAATCTTGTAGGACTTTACTCTAGTATGTTCGAAATTCTTTTCGATTAATCGAAAAATGCTGCATCTGTATTCGCACCCGGCTGTGTATTTACAATTTGCCTGTATAGAAAAAGTTTAGCAACAGTGCCTTCTTAATAACGAAGAGTGAATTCTCAATGTCATACGCGGCGAACACATTCTGAAGCATAAATATAGATTCCCTAAGTTGAGTCAACTCTGCAGTGAAGTACATGTAGATCAGGAATGCCAACGAAGATTCATAACAAGCTAGCAGACCTCTACTACCAGGAGTCATTTGAAAAATTTCATAATTTTACTTTCAAATCAATTCTCACATAGATCAAGAAGTGCAGCAACCGTATATCCGGCGTAATCTCGTCGATCGTGACATCTGGGCCTCCGCCACTTTTGATTTCCGCCGCAATCTCATCGCTGAATCAAAAATTGCCTCATGCGGATTGGCATTTGGCGTTTCCGGGTGAAAATGTTCTCGCATCGTGAGGCCCCGTGAGCTGCGCGTGCCCTCCTCGTCGGTTGCGAAATTCGCAAGTTTCTAGTTTCGTGCCCAAGACCATTCCATGGTTTTTTTGCCTCCACTTTAGCATTTCATTGGCGGTTAAGTGCGGTCGATTTGTTATGTAAATAAATGGATTGATATTTCGCTTATCGACATGTCGGCTGGTGATTTTCGATATTCGGTATCTGCGGAACAATCGGAGTAATTAATTAAGTACAGCGAGTTGCATAAGGAGTTGGGCGTGCACTGGAAATGAGATTCGTGATCGTGAGTGGATTAGATTTGTGGCCAGCCACCTGTAGTCCTTTTGCACCTGGCTTTAAAAAAAAAATTATGAAGTGCGTTTTTTTAGGCTGAATTTCATCATTTGGGAACGATACGCAATAGCAGGTGTAAGAATTATAATATCAAGACATATCTACAGCTGCAGTACAAGCAGGTAGCCTTTATCGCAATTTTGCTCCAAATATATTTTATTCATTTATGCATAAACGCCTGATTTGTTATTTTAAGCTCATAAGAGGATTATATCATAACAAATATTTTATACAAGAACAATACTGTACCTTTCAGCTACACGGGGTGGCCCGTGGAAAAAAGAAACGTTTTTTTTTTTTTTGTGAAATAGTAGTATTATCGTTTATTCCACATACTGTTACACATCTGCAACATACTTAATACATATATGTATATGTATTACCTTCTACCAATTAGTGTAGGTGTTTTTCTTTACATTTCTCATTTTCTTCTTTCCATTAGTTTTCTATAAATTTGTTCCATTTCTTTCGGTCGCTTGTCATGTTATTTGCCTGCATCGTTGTTAGTCCTCGTTTTGTTAATATCTCTTTAATCGTGTCGTCCCAGGTTTTCTTTGGTCTACCTCGTCCGGTCTTCTTGCATTTTGCTTCCCACACAAGTTTTTTTTGTCTATCTTCTTTCATCCTGTGCATGTGACCCCACCATCCTAACTGTCTCTTTTCAACAAATTCCAGGGTCGATTCTATTTCTAGTTCATTTCTTATTACTGAGCTTCTGATCTTGTCGAATTTTGTTACCCCTTTCGTTCTTCTCAGGTATTTTATTTCCACAGCTTGTATTCTTTCCTTCTCCCTCTTTTTCATATTCCATGTCTCACATCCGAAAGTTAATACTGGTCTTAGCAGTGTCTTGTATAACTTAGTTTTTGTTTTGGTCGATATTTCTTTTCTGCGTAGGATGGTTTTGTTCAGTTCATGGTTAGTACGTGTAGCCTTCTTAATCCTCCTGTCAATCTCACTCTCTTGTTCCCCGTTACTGTTGAATACTACCCCCAAGTATTTAATTTCCTCCACTTGTTCAATTTTGGTGTCTTTTAATTTGATGTTCATCGCTTCCATACCTCCCACTACCATTACTTTAGTTTTATCCGTATTTATTTCCATTTGGTACTTTTTAAGTATCTCTTCCCATATCTCCAAGTTCTTCTGTAATTTTGTTTCTTCATTCGCCAGTAATACAACGTCATCGTTTTGGTACAACGCGAACGCTCCTTCTTTCATACTGATATTCCTCATTCTTCTGTATCCTATTTCCATTTCTCTTGTTCCCGGTTGGCATTTTCTTATTATCTCGTCCATGTAGATGATAAATAGAATCGGACTTAGGCTTCCTCCTTGTCTCAGCCCGTCTTTGGTCTTGAAGCACTTTGATTCGTTGTTGTTGTACACTATTATATTGTTGTTGTTTTCGTATATCATTTTGATAATGTTTATGATTTTCGCGCTCAAACGTCTTTCTTCCAATATTTTCCAAAGCTTCTTTCTGTTGACCATATCAAATGCTTTTTTATGTCTATGAAGCCCATGTATACTTTTTTATTTTGTTTTTGTTTCTTCTCTATGATCTGTTTGATTGTGAAAATGTGGTCTTGTATACTCCTCCCTTTCCGAAAACCACTTTGTGCCTCGTGTAATGTCGTTTCTACTGTTGTCCTTATTTTGTTTTCTATAATCTTCTCTAATATATTCATTCCAGTACTTATTAGATTAATGCCTCTATAGTTACCACATTCTTTTCTGTCGACTTTTTTGTATATTGGTACCACAAGTGCGGTCCTCCAGTCGTCCGGTATCCGCTCTTCTTTCCATACTCCGTTATATACTTTTAATAGTAGTTTCTTCGCTTCTTCGCCGATGGTTTTCATCATTTCTGCTGTTATTTGGTCCTTTCCTGCCGCTTTTCCGTTTTTCAGGCTCTTAATTACTATGTCTAATCCGTTTTCTATTATCTCTTCGTTCTCCGTTTTGTTTTCTCTGTTTTGTGTAATTTCTTCTATCTCTCTATCTTTGTTTTCCTCAGCATTTAATAATTCCATTAAATATTCCCTCCACCTGGGGCCTGTAACACAAGCACTACAAGTCCAACAAGTGTAGATAAAAAACCTACACTTGTAATTATACCGTAACACAAACTATGTAGGTACAACTTGTAGATACAAGTGCCGTACTTGCAGTGACGGTAAGTTTCCTACACTTGTAGACGCTTTGTGTAACACAATATTTACACTTGTAGCGTTGTGTTACGAAATTTACTACAGTTGTAGGGTATTCTCTACATATCTTGAAACCTGACTAGTTAGTAATACATTGACTTTAAGGGTGTAAACACGTATGTCCGCTTGTTGTCAATATGTAGTCAAGTGACTCAGAAACCGATATTGAGGATAATCCTATTGAATATCGTTTTCTTAAAGAACAAATTTTAATATTTTTTGTCCGCTGCAGAGTTTATCGAGAGATTTAGGTCACCTTTATTTGTGTTCGCGTCGCATTCCCATAATATGCACTTGGAACTTTTTTACGTGAATCGATAATTGTTTTAAAATTAATCCAATAAAATAAATTAATATCAATCAATTTACGTCAATTTATATTTAATTAATACATTATATAAATTATAGATATGGTAATCCCTCACACTTTCCTCCCCAATTTCCTCTTTTATGCAATATTCACGACCATAATCGACATAATTTTTAAAGCGACGATTGATTATTTATTTTATCCTAGAGCGGCTTAAATCCGAGAGGTGTGCGACTTGTAACCACTGATTACAAGTCAAGGGACTTGTAGCTACAAGTCGAGCAAAAAACGCTCGTTCCTACACTGTTCCTACACTTGTAGGAAGTTTTGTTGTGTTACAGAATTTATTACAACTTGTAGCTACAGGCGAATTGCCTGTACCATGTAGACTTGTAACAGGTGTAGTGTTTGTGTTACAGGCCCCTGGTCATAATTTGTTCATCTTCCCTTAATATTTTTCCTTGTTTGTTCTTGATTTCATAGTCTGTCTGTTTTTTTTTCTTTCCTGGAGTTCTTGATAACATTATAGAACTTCTGGTTTTCTCTGCTATTTCTATCCATTCTGTCTCCAAATTCTTCTCCTGAGTTTTGTTTCGCTTTTAGTACTACTTCTTAGACTTTTTTTCGGCTTTCCTTATACTGGTCATATTTTGCGTCTGATTTATAATTTAGGTATTGCTTCCAGGCCAGCTTTTTTTTAAATTCCTCTTTAATTTCTTCTGTCCACCATCTCGTTTGTTTCTTCTTGTTTGTTTTCCTCATTGTAGCACATGTTATTTTTGCTGCCTCTTTCATAATGTTTCTTATTGTTTCCCATAACTTTATATTGTCCATCTTCTATTTTTTTGCGTTATTAACTTAATACATATAATAACATAATATTGGTGATAGATTGATATATATATATATGATATACGATGTGATATATGATACATGGAATAGATAAGATAATAAGATAAGATAAGATAATTTATTCATGTTAACAACTCTGATACAGTTTCACATAGGTCGGTTTACGTAGGCTTACAATATACAATACAATAATAAAATGACAATAAAAATAAAAGTACAATACAATACGGGTCAATAACAATACATCGAGTCGAATGTACATTTTTTTTTTTTTTTTTACATAACTTACACTACAATTAGTATATACGGAATAAAATTTGAACACAAAAAGGATTAATAAAATAGAGCGAAAACGACAAAAAGGTCTCCTCATCGTCGTCGATGCCGATCCGCGACTCAACCACAATACATAGAAATAATCAACAGCAGTAATTATCCAGAATTATGTGTTGATTTCGCAGAAGTCACTTGCTGTGTATTCCTCAAAGCTGAATGGGCTACCGACTTTCGTCTTTCAGCCCACGAACTGTTGTGAATATTGCAAACTGTTGCAAACTGTTGCAAATTTAATCGTTTTTTCCTCCCTCTTAAATGTACACTTTAGTTTTATTTGAAGATTTCTAACCTCCGCGCTTTTTTAGTCCAAGAATGTCTTCACCTTTATTAGCTAACAAAGCAGACGGACTTCGTCGTGAGTGACCCATATAACTAGCAGGGTTTCAATTTCAATAATCAGCTAAATTTTACCTAGAGATCGATAACCGCCGCTAAGTATAATGATTCTAGATCGTAATTAATCCAGCACTCAGCTGACGTTGAGGGAGGGTATCACTAAACGACTCACTCTCCAGCAATATCACGTCTTAATGGCGTTCGTTTGTCCCGACAATTATGCGGATTTTTGTCCTTGATAAAATTCACGATCGACCGACGTGTGAACTATGTGAACGTCTCGCCCAAATCGCGATGATAGTAGGGGGAAAATCGGAGTAACTTGCCGCTAGGGAATTAACCTACGACGCACACTGGGGCAACTGGACACCTTCAAAAGTAGCAATAAATAAATTTTAGCTTAAAACACGTTGGGCGTTAGGTAATTATTTCAAGAAATCATGTAGAATAAATAAAAAAATATAGATAGGCGGTAGAATATTTAATTAATAATGTACAATCATTTTTTTGTTAATATTTGCGGTACACAAAAAATAATACGTTAAGGCGGTCTTAATCCTTAATACATCCCAGTGCATCATGACTACTACCACTCCTTTAAACATAACTTTCACCGCTATCAATACTTTGATCATCACTTTCGTCACTATCATCACCGGCGTCAATATTACTGTTATAATTATTTTTATCAGATTCCTTAACGAATGGAGCTTTTAACAACTGTAATGCTTCTGCTGGCAGATGTTCTAACTTTTTCTTTGTTTTTTTTTGTTTACTGGTTAGCACAGGATCAGAGCTCAATAAGAAAAAGTTAAAAATGTTAGTGTTAGTTTTCTCCCTATTGAATTTTATTATGCTCTCTGTACCTTTTAAAATCTTTATTCCGAGCCTCTTATGATTCTTCGGTCAATTGTCCTATAGGCAAAAGGGCTGAGGATTTCTGGTCCATGGATCAAATACTGGTGTAGTGTTGGGGGCATAATGTACCAAGGATACTTCTAGACGAAATGTCTGGCCGTTTCATAAGCGAACAGACGATATTTTTCCCCATCTATCTCAAATCCACTGGCTACCACAATCATAATTATGTGAAGCCTTTTTATCAAATCAAAATCTATTTTTGTGATTTGGGCAGAAAGTTCTGAATGTTGAAAAAAAACACCTGGCAGTATTGCCATCGTTCGTGTTACCAAAACCAGGCTTAGGTTTGTTAACAATTAAACCACATTGTTATTTAAACTCTTTTTGTATTCGAGCTTTATTCTGAGCTACAATGTCTTTGTCTTCTTGACCACGAGCTTGCCACTTTTTAAGCGGTAGTTTATATGCCAAATGCAAAATAAATTCGAACATACGAATCCACCCATGTAACACTGATAAGCCAAATTCCAAATTCTCAGGTTTAATATCGCTTGAAATCATATCGTCAACCTTGTTGAATTGTTTCGATGTTGCACCACATATAAAGCATTTTAAGGTTGAAGTTGTTTTCGTGAGAGCATTACATACTTTGCCGTCTACCATGGCAAAGATTAATTTATTACTTACTGTCACTTGCTTTGATAGAACTAGCAAATTGGTTTCCTGAATGTTTTTTATTTGGTCATCCATTTCATTTTTTTCCGCAATAGATACATTAGTAGACTCCTTTATGAATTCTGTTTTAATACGCCTGCGATACCTGGTCGCTGCGGGACGTGGGTTTATCCATATTATGACTTCCCCTAACGTTAGATGAAGTGGAACTAAGCATGTAATAAATACTGCCGAATTGTTGGCTACCAAGTCATAGAATGGTTGCTTATATGAACTGTGTCCAGAAGAACCATAAAAACCCCACTTCGATTCTAGACACAGCTGATTTAATTTCCCGTTTTGAAGAAGTTCAACAACGGGCTCTAATGTTAGACATAAGCGCTTGTAGTATGATATAGCAGAGACTGTAATTTAACAGATGCACTAGTTTCTGTTACTTTGATATCATTAGGATAGCAAAACTTTTTCGCTGCTTGTACAATTTTGTAAGAAGGGAATTTCTCTGGGGCACTTCTTCTTATAACATCATATTGCTTACGAGATAATTTAGCATCTATTAAAACAGCCAGAGCATTTTCACCTGACAAAATCTGTTGCTGTGTTCCCAGAAATTTTTTGTAAGCTGTGTGATACTTGACGGTTTGTTTTGGACTTGTAGTTGTCATATCTTTTAAAACTTTCGAGGCCTGAACTTGCCTGTTAGCTCTTAAGCTCATACAGGCAGCATATATTAAGGAAGATACAGAAGTGGAGTCACGCAAATCTTTGGTCTTCAATCGTTTTGAACGTTCGGAACACAATTCAAACGGAATATATGTGTGGTCGGCCGCGTTTGTATTTGGAGAGACGGTTTATGCAGAGAAGGAACGAAAGTGAGGTATCAAGCCAGTCCTTATTAATTTTCTGAAATTTTGTATCTATTGCAATTCAATGTATAATTGCAATATATGCCTTTGCCCACCGAGACTTAAATTCTGACTTAAAATGCGATAGCTTTTGCCTTAGGTCGATAAAATTACTCCCATCACAATGTGTCCGTTTCATCAGCTCTTCTACCATGAAATTGTATTGTTGCTCAAAACCACTTGCTCCAGATCATTTTATGATATCTATGAGTTCTTTTCTAGAGATAAACAATGTGTTCGAACTCATTCCTAACATAAAACAACAAATAATGACTGATGAATGAAATTATGTGGGTAAATTAAGAAAAGCATTCATTCACAAATAGCTAAGAAAATGACTGCGTAACTAACAAAGTTGCAAAAAGTTGCAAAAAATCCAATGATTTCTTATTCCTGTAACTCAAACATAGTAGAAAAAAAAGTTTGGTACTCGATCTACCTTGGAACATCATTTCAAGCATACGATTGGTCTTGCCGCAGGCTCTGGTCTACCCGGACTAAGTGAATTTTGTTACTGCAAACGCTACACTAGTGTTGGAGGTGTATTGTGTAGAATCGGCCCTCGGCGTTCACGTGAACAGTTTATATTAACTTCGTCTTGAAATTGGACGGACTTTAAATCATAAGATACATCCTCACATTACCTTCAGAGAACACCTTAAACTCGACAGCCTAAATCGCGGTGTCCCTTTAGAGGATTATTGCGTTCGCCGTACTAAATGGGCATGTTGTGTGGTTAACTTAATAAATAATATTTAATAAACTTTAAATAATCGTTAAAAAACGGGTTTCTCAAACATTAATATTTTAAGAAAATGCACAAAGATCAATAAACAGAAATTTATTAACAGTCTTTTCCATGTTTTAGAATTATTTTGTTAGTATGTAGATAAATTGATAATTGGTAATAACGAAAGCAATTTCTTGTGAAACTTAATCAATCACTTATCGTTTTGTCTGCTTGTCCTACAAAATGTCAATCAGTTATCACTTATTAGATTCATCCTGTGCGATTGCTTGCTTTGCTCCTATTGCAATCTCCGATTCTTATAGCGTCCACCCAGTTGCAGAAGAAACCCATATTACCATTAATGAATTTTTGTCCCACGTTGATGTATTGGAGAAAACTTGGAATCCAATTAAATTTATAACGAATACCCAATCGGCCATTAGGTAAATTGCTCTCGCAGTTTAAACGCAACCATAATTTATATAAATCAATTACACGCGCGCTGAGTGATTTGAGTCATTACGATACCTTTCGATGACATCGGAGGCAATCCGAACGAATCCTGGCAATACATTAAAAACGTGTCCAATCGAGGAAAACTCGACCATCTCCATCAAGAAACCTGTGCGAGAGCACACGAGAAAGGCATAGGGACTGATTAATCTTTGGCTTGAATAGGATGTTGTTGCATGTTATTTAAATAACACGAAGCAATTAACTAATTAAATGATCCTGCGGAATTAATCACACCACGACGTGTGCTGTAGGAAGAAGTTAGACTTTCGAATCGTTCGATGTACGTGTCACGTCGACGCACAATGAGGAGAAGAAAAACTGTCTCATTCTCTTGTCGATCGCTTTTCGCAGATTTTCCGGCAGTTTTTTTCCCGCAGAGTCAGAGACCGAAGACAAATGTGGAGGATAGTTACTGTACCGACGGGTCCATAAATAATCCAGCTGTTCGTTATTTTTAGCAGGAGTTTATAACTGAGGACACCATATTTGGGTAACAACTGTAATGGAATATTGCATAGCGTGTACCCCTGTCTTTCGCCATTTCAAACGACGCGGACGCGGCTACACGTAAAACAGATTTATAACTGTCCGTTTTTACATCGACGCTCGCTTCCACTTGAAGCCCTATGTAAATCGCAATTACGCCTCATTTGAATGCCACGTTTCCCCGATTTTTTCGTAGATGGTTTTCTTGCCCCACCCCCGGGACATTCGCGTGTCGCCAATGAACGGCATTAGCGACGAGCTGCAACGGGGCATTGCATAATCACGACGAGTCGGCAGGCGCAAGAACGAAAATTTCACTTATTTTTCAGCGCTCTCAAGCGGAAAATTGACCACGCCGGTTTTCTCGCCAGCGCTGTCGGCTCACTTTTCATTTCGCCGGCTAATCGGGCGGGCATATTTCATGTCATCAAATAATTATCACTTTTCATGAATACATTATCGACCGTGTGAAGTTGAATGGAAAGTTATGGTGTTGCCCCTTGCAAATAAGCAGTCTGAAGATTGCACTCTGCAATACCAAGAAAATATTAATAGTGATTTATTAACTCATGATAAGTAGCGATTGCATGGCCTTTAAATTTATGAACGTCACTATTATAACTCAAATCTATTTCGGTTGTGACTTTTAATTTAAACGTCTTGGTTCTGTTCATCATATCATATAAGACACTATGATAACTATTTATGGTATAAGCGAATCAAGTCGAATTTTATACACGAAAATACAGTCCTACTGAATGCACACAATTTAGTATAGTAATCAATAATTTTGTTTTTCTTTGCTCATCGAGTATATAGACTGATTCAGGACATGTCGATATCAAATGATGAGAAAGGCCATTGTGAATAAAAAAAGTTTTGTGAATAATAGCTACTTATGGTATAAGTGAATAAAGTGGAATTTTATCTACGAAAAAACAGTTTAGCGCAAGAGGCGAAGGCGATTACGATACTATTTTCGGGTATTCACGTCTATCATACAATTGTTTTCCAATTCGTTATTAGAATTAAGAATTTGCGTGTGTGACATTGTCAGGGGACAACAAAAGTTTCAAGGATGGCGCGAATTTATGAATGTTTTTACTTTGTTCACGTTGTCAATGGTTATAGTAAATTATGTGAAAATGTGTACATTTTATTCACACATTCGATTAAAGTGTGACTTTCGTGTAATGTTCGTGGTCAGTAATATTCTGTTGAGAAAACCAGGAAATTCCGCTTACTTTCAGAGATATTCGACAAAATCTGAAATCTTGTGTTATCGTTTTTATGTTTTTCTGAAGTTATTTAAAAAGGTGTAAAAAAACAAAAGGCATTTTCTCTTTGCCACTTTTTTAGCTCTACAAGACAGCCTTTATACATTTTCAGTACAACGTTTCGTTTCGAAGAAACCATCATCAACTTTATGTTTTTATATGGCTCATAAATAAAGTACACCCTGTATTAAACAGCATTTCCTATTACGAATTCATCGATTTATATCAGAGTATGGTTTCTCATGTTTTTATTCAGCAAAAAAGCCTTGTCAATTCATTTCGAACATTTTGGTGTAGTAGGCGTTGAAATGAGCGACGAAGACAAAATGTATTCCCTAATTTTAGGATTTTAAGATAATTAAATGAACAGAACAATTCTCATAATACCACAGTAAAAAAATAATAAGTGTGGTTCTCAATAACTATAATGTTTCAATGTTTAACAACTATTCTTACTAAATTGTTTTTAGTTACTATTTTGGTACATATTCTGGGTTAAAATTATGTAATAATTTTTGTTTTCGTCGCCATTTAATAAACAGAACAATTCTCATATCACAGTAAAAAAATAATAAGTGTGGTTCTAAATACACTTCCAGGCAAAATTAAGGGACCACCAAATTAACTTCAATTAACTTTTCCAATTTACAAGTTGTTTTGAATAGACTTTTCACATGTCATAGATTGACGTTTATAAAGCATTATGGCACACTTCAAATAGTGTGCCATGAAATAATTAACAACATCAGGACATTCTCTGCTAGGAAACGAAAATTTAACAAAAAGGTCTAATTGATGACCTACCTTTTTAACTCATTTTATTAATAAATCGGGCTTTATGTTTCAAAAATTAGTGAATTTGTTTGCATTAAGTTAATTAAATATGCCTAGATGCCATTCCAGACCAAAAGAAGTACCCCAGATGAGTATTCTTCTTCGTGAAGGATATTCACGATGATAAGTTGCTGGGATTCTAAATACCAACAAATCTGTGGCACAGATGGCCGCAGCACGGTTCAGAGACACTGGTAGTTTCAAAAGAAGTTGCACAAGGTGCTAAAAGAAAAAAAAACATCACGCTGAGAAGATCGTTTATCGAACTTCAGGGTTTAAGAAAACGGTTTGTAACATCTAGCATCTGGTGAATTAAAAAATGATATTCTATTAGCAGTAAAAGAAGACTGAAAGAAGTCAATTTGTCTGCTAGAAAACCTTTTGTTTTCGGATGAGTCCAGATTCCTCCTAAACAAGAATGATCGCCGTGTTCTTGTCTTATGAACCCCATGTGAACGATTTGCACCATGTACCATTCGAGAATTTGACAAATTTTGTGATGGGTCTGTAATGGTTTGGGGTGGGATACAATTTAATGGCCGTAAAGAATTGTTTTTGATACAAAATGGGTGGCTAACAGCAAGAAGATATACAGACGAGATTATTATACCCCATGTTCAACAATTTGCCGAAAATTTCGGCAATGGATTAATTTTTATGCAAGACAATGCCAAACCTTATACAGCTAACATTGTCACAACTGCGTTGAGAGATGCAAATATCCAATGTTTTGAGTGGCCTTTCAAAAGCCCTGACCTCAATCCTATTGAGCATCTCTGGGATCAATTGGGCAATAAAATTAAAAACGCACCGAGACTAACTCTTTATGAGCTCTATAACATGCTTGTTCAAGAATGGAAACAGATGCCCCAAGAAAGAATACGAACCTTAATCTCAAGCATGCCGAAAAGATTAGAGGCTTGTAGTGCTGCAAGAGCATACCCACTATTAATAATGTTACTTTTAATTACAAATTTGGATTTCAGTTCATAAGAAGGCCATTGGTATTTTTGTCTATTTTTTATCTTTATTTGTTCAAGTCCATAAAAGAAAAGTTTGTTAATTTTAATAGCTCTTAAGTCAACTAAACTGTAAGGAAACACTTGGATTTATATATTTATTTGTTTCATTGAATTTCGTTATCTGGTTTTAAATTTATTTTGAATTTTACTAGTGGTCCCTTAATTTTGTCCGGAAGTGTAGCTATAATGATTCTATGTTGAACAACTATTCTTGCTAAATTATTTCAGTTACTATATTGGTACATACCTATTACCTGGGTTAAAATTACATAATATTGTTTTTCTTCGTCGTCTTCAACGCCTACTACGAGAAAATGTTCGAAATGTATTAACAAGCCTTTTTCTGAATAAAAACATGTGAAACCATACTGTGTTATAAATAGTTGAATTCGTAATAGCATATGCTACATACATTTTTTACGGCCCATGTAAAAAAAGTTGATGATGTTTTCTTCGAAATGAAACGCTGCACTGAAAATTTGTAAACGCTGTCTTGTAGAGCTAAAAAAGGGGTAACGAGAAAGTGCCTTTGGTTTTCTTATATCTTTTCAAATAACTTCAGAGAAAAATAAAAACGTTACGCAAGATTTCGAATTTCGTAGAATATCTCCGGAAGTAAACGAAATTTTCTGGTTTTCTCAACAGACTATTACTGACCACAAAATTTCGAAACTTTTTTTTATTTAACCGCCTTTGTAACTTTTACGGTTTCCGAGATCCCCATGCTGTTGATCCTTATCTTGGACACCTGTATATAAACAATCTTTATTTGGCTACCATCCCTTTATATCGATTTTAATAATGCGAAATGGGGAAAAAATATTGAACACTATTGAGATTCGTGTATCAAGTCAAATATCTCTGTTTATGACAATTTAATGTGATATTTAGAATATAACAATTTTCTGTCTGAACTCGTCAGAACAGAAAGAGAAATCATGAGTAAAAGCAGTCAAAATCTGCTCTTATTTTACGATTTTGTGTAAATTGGGTTTCCCACATCTGTTAACTCTTCGGATTATAATTATTTACGTTAAACACTACCAGAAAACGCAATTAGGTTTGTCAGAACTCCTCGTTATCAGACAGCGTCTCGTACCTTTTCATCTTGCCATTTGTTTCTCGGCAGAATTTATTTATTTAAACATTCCACGGCAATGCCACCGCCCGGAACTTTTCGGATTATAATTGTTTACGTTAAATACTACAAGAAAAAGCATTTCGGTTCCCCAGAACTTCTCATACCCAGTCCTCATACTATGACGCTTCATCACTTTTTGTTATTAAAATTGTTTTGCATTTCTATTGCAGAACTCTTTACAAAACTGTTATAGAACTCTTCCTGATGCAAAATCATATAAGATATGTGTCCAAGAACTCGTTAGGGTGAAAGAGAGACGCTGCGTGAAGTTAGCGTCTCACTTTTTTTAAATTAAATTTCCGGCCTAAACGGCCGGAACTCTTCATTTAAACTGTAAAGAACTCTAGAACTCTTCAAAGGAAGCGAGAACTCTGAATAGATCTTGAGTTTCCGGGAAGTGCGACGCCAGCTTCACACACACTATTAAAAAGCACGTTTCTGCACGAAATATGAACAATATTTTTTCTACAGCTGCAACTTTTTGAAGTGTTTAAAATTCATTGAAATTTACCAGAGACCGCGATTACCGAAACGCAAAATACAAATTAGACGCCGATTTTGAGAGACGCGTTTCATTAAATTTCAATATTTATTCTGTTTTCTGTGTGGTTTCGAGATGAGTAGTTCTTCCGATGAAGATCCTGGAGTCGATTTCAAAAAGAGGTCGTTGTAAACCCTTTTTCTTCAAGTATATTAGCAAAACCGTCTAGTATAGTTTTTTGCACTGGTGCGTGGTACACTTGTTTTTTGTACTCGTGCGTGAAGCAAGTCATGTTTAAAATTGATATGTTTCATGCTCCAAAAAGGGTACAAAAATGTTAGCTTTTTGATGCAGTTGTATAGTGCAGGAAATATGAGCATTGATATTTCCTTAAAATACGTTTTTGTTTTGGAAAGCATAATATATTATTCTTAATAATTATATTGGTGTCAATAACACAATTGAAACGTACAAGTGAAATAGTTCAAAATTTAAGCCAATTTTAAAACTAAAAAAAAATGTTATGTTGGTGACCACGAATTTCGGATTTCTATTTGTATAGAACCTAAAAGTGTAGTTACCTAAAGCACTAAATTGTTTATTTTTTAACAATTGATACAGCTTAAAAGAGGTCAACATATTTAAGTTGGGACAAAAAAAAATTAGACTGCCTGCTGAAAAACTATTTGTTTTCGCTAGATTCCTTAATTTATTCAATGTGAGTTGCGAGATTCGTTCATCAAACTCTATTCATGAGTTGTATAGTTAACTAAAGTAGATCAACTATGCTTATGTAGTGAATAATGATAAATAATAAATAAGATAACAGAAAATCCAATTGACCCGTTCGACTTTACGTAATCTCAATCAGCGGAGTGCAGTCAGTAAACAGTTAATCCAATTAAGGCGTCTGAATACAATGCAATCCTCGAATTAATTTGTTTTCATCGGCTCAGTGGGTGTACCCGTAGCGGCACTTCCTCAGTTTCACCGAGGCAATCACAAGACACATGTCCTCGTCGGATTAACATTAATAACTAAACGGAATTTATCTCCGCACGCACGCACACCATTGGATGTCACTCGGCCAGAGCAACAAGTGTTTGTGGTGGTGTGGGAAGGCGCGCGCTCTCCTCGTCGCCCTTCGGCGCTCGTTATTATTTATTAATCGCTCATAAATATTTAACATCTCCATTATCAGATTATTGATCCGCTCCTACGAAAAACGCCGTTGCACGGGACTCGGAGTTGTGCAATGTGCAGGGAGCGAAGCCCTCGAGGACCACACACCGGCTTTCGAGGATGCAGTGGCCGGAGAGGCGGGTAACGAATGGGATGATCATTAGGTGCACTGTCGGTGGCGTGGATGTCGGTAATTATAAATGCACCGGGTGCTGGAGGATACGAAGAATTGTAGAGATTATGAGGAGCTTGATGGTGGAGGAGAGAGTTGCCCACCGTACTCATAGTGATGGATTTTCAGAAAAAAAAGGTGTTTTTAGATAAGTACCAGGTTCAGTAGTTCATTATGATGGCCAAAATCGTTACTAGAAGACGAGCAAAAAAATGTCCCTACCATCCATTTAGAAAAATTTAGAAATCTATGTAACTGGACAAAGCTCAATGCTCAGTTTCTTCTTCTTCTTCTTCTTCTTCATGTGCCGTCTCCATTCCGGAGGTTGGCTATCATCATTACTATCCTAATTTTGGAAACTGCAGCCCTAAATAAATCAGCTGACGTGGCATTAAACCATTTACGCAGATTCCTAAGCCAGGACATTCTTTTCGCTCCGATAGATCTTTTCCCCACGATTCTTCCTTGGATTATGAGTCGTAGAATCTCATATTTCGGACCTCTCATGATGCGGCCGAGATATTGCAGTTTTCTTTTTTTTTCACTTCCAGTATGATCTCTCAGTCTTTCTCCATTCTTCTCAGAACCTCCACGTTGGTCGCATGTTCTGTCCATGATACTCTCAACATCCTACTGTATGTCCACAGAAAAATGAAGGCCATTTGAATGTGGATTTGACCCTAAAAGTTCAGCTCGTTTACCTTTCTCTTCTAATTTCCTCTCGCAACACAAGTTGAGGGTTCTACACCATACAAAAGGACTGGAAATATGTAACATTTGAGCATCCGGGTTCTAAGGTCCAAGCTCAGGTCGCGACTACAGAGCAGCTCTTTAATCTTCAAAAAGGATGCACGGGCTTTCTCAATGCGAATCCTTATTTCTGCGCAGTAATCCACGGCGCAGTCGACTTTTGTACCTAGATAGTAATACCTCTCGACTCTTTCCAGCCCTTCGCCTTCCACATACAGATATTCATTTGGTGCTTCAGTTTTGGTGACAATCATGTATTTGGTCTTCTTAACATTAAGTGTCAGCCCATATTCTCTATTAGATGTGACGACGTTATTCAACATATTTTGAAGGTCTTGCATGTTTTCGGCGAGAAGTACTGTAACGTCCGCGTAACGCAAGTTGTTAAGTGGGATGCCGTTAACTCGTATTCCACCGTCTTCTCTTTCGAGGGCTTCGGTGAAGATTTCTTCTGAATAGATGTTAAAGAGGAGTGGAGAGAGAACACACCCTTGTCTGACTCCTCGCCTGATCTCAACGGCTTTCGTTAGTTCGGATTGGACGCGAACGGACGCACTTTGGTTTAGGTACAGTTTTACTTGTATTTGTATATCTCTTGTGTCGAGATTTTTTCGTTCCAGTGCTTCTATTAGTTGTTTGTGTCTCACCTTATCAAATTCTTTATTATAATCTATAAAACAGGCATACACCGTTTGGTTGACATCCAGACACCACTGCATTAAGACATTGAAGGCAAACAAGGCTTCCCTTGTGCCAACTCCTTTTCTAAAGCCAAACTGGCTATCTGCTATACCTTCTTCCAGTTTCTTGTAAATCCTACGGTGGATGACTTTGAGAGAGATCTTTAGAGTATGACTCATTAGGCTAATCGCACGGTGTTCTTCGCATTTTTTCGCATTATGCTTCTTAGGAATTGTGACAAACGTTGACTGAAGCCTTTCTTGTGGTATTATTCCTATTTCATAGATCTTACTAAATAGGGAGGTTATAGCATCTAAATGTTTCTCTTCAATCAGCTTAAGCACATCTGCAGGTAGGTCGTCAGGGCCAGGAGCTTTTCCGTCTTTGGCTGATTTTATTGCTGTTTGTACTTCTTCTTTTAAAATAGATGGTCCAGTGCCATTGTTACCGCTGGTAGTTATTTCTTCTCTTTGATCGTTGAAAAGGGATTTGATGTAGTCTTCCCATAGAGTCAGTTGATCTTCAATATTCGGCACAATGTTTCCTTCTTCATTTGTAAGGATGTGTGATCTTTGTTTCCGACCAATACCAGTGAACTCTTTTATTTTCTTATGCACATTATGAGAGTCGTTCAGTTTCTGCAGAGTTTCTATCTCAGTACATTTCTCTTTCAGCCACTCTTCCTTAGCTTGTCGACATTTATATTTGAAATCCTGATGTACTTCTTTATACTTCTGTGTGTCTGAATTCTTTAGGTTTCTCCTTTCTTCCATAAGCTTTCATATTTCATTGGTCATCCAATCTCTTCGGTTTGTTCTTTTCTCAGGTTTCAGGTGTTTCTTACAAAGTTCTATGATGGCCGACTTTAAATTTTGCCATATGTCTTCAGGTTGATTCTGAGTTGCCGAACGGGTGTTTATTAATTTAGTTAGGTTTTCATTTATCTCCTGTGCCCGGTGCCCTTCGTTTTCCCGTTAGTACTTCTTAGTAGGCCAATATCAATAGGTCTTTGGTTTGACGAGTTTGACGTTGATGGTTTGACCATAATCTCCGTTCTGCTCTAGGTTCTGCTCACTATCAAAAGATCGGAGATATGATGGCAATTTAGGCATGCCTCTGCCAAGAAATAAAGTTTTAGAATTTCAGAAAAGTTAGATACACAATATTTTTACAGTTTTACATAAGAACTGTTCATATATGTTCTGTTTTAGATCATCATGGATAGAATAAATAAATAGTCGATAAATTATCATGTCAAATAATAATCTCGTCTTAAATTGTTGCTGCTTAGACCACCTCGTTACTGTCGTGATAGCTGATGATGACGATTTTAATCAATTGGGGGAGTGGTTCATATATAGTCTGTTTTAATTAGTGACTTTATAAAGAGAGCTTTTCTTGGATACTTTGGTGTTAGGCTTGGTGATCAGGATAAAACCTGGGCACTGCATGAGCTCTGTAAGACTTGTACAGAACACTTACGACACTGGACTATCGGGAAAAGAAGAAGTCTGAAATTCATACCAATGGTTTGGAGAGAACCCAAAAACCACTTCGATGACTGTTATTTCTGCCCAGTAAATATTAATGAAATCAATCGAAACAACTGTAGCTAGTGGCGTTATCCTGATTTAGTCTCTGCTAGACGCCCGGTCAAGTGCCAATTCCAAAGTTTCACCAGCTACCAGTGCTGTGTGAAGATGAGTATTGTCCCTCTGATGACCCTTCCGATACTCATGAAAATGACTGTGATTATGAGGGATTGTCGTCAATTCTACAACGTTTCAACCAGGATGAGTTGAATGAACTCACCAGAGATTTCAACCTGTCAAAAGAAGCTTCTGAATTACTTGCTTCCAGGTTGAACGACAAAAATTCACTGGCACAAGGAACCAAAATTACCTTTTAGCAGCATACAAGGGAAAAGAGTCTGCTACCCGTCTTCTCTCAAGAAGACAATCTTGTCTTTTGTCATGAAATTAGAGGGAAAAAATGAGTCCTTCTACACAATGGGGACAAATATGGTTCAATACAATTGCCCGATTCAACGAAAATGAAAGAAGAGTATAACAGCATAGCTTTGCTTTTAGAGAAGATAAAGTATCATGAACATCAATGGGTGATTTGTGTGGACTTAAATTTGGTCAACTTTCTACTTGGACAGCAAGGTGCATACACCAAATATAATTGCTTTTTGTGCCTCTGGGATAGCAGAGACAAAACACACCACTGGGTTAGAAAATAGTGGCCTAAGAGAGAAAATATGGACGTTGGGGAAAATAATGTTATTAACGCCCCCCTTAGTTGAACGAGAGAAAATCATCCTTCCTTCACTGTATATCAAGCTGTGCCTTATGAAGCAGTTCGTAAAGGCTGTTGATAAAAGCGGATCATGTTTTATATATATAGGGCGAAATTTGTGTCAGTTCAGTACGGAAAAAAATAAAGCATGAGTATTCCACGGCCCACAAAAGGCCGTATAAAACAACTTATTAAGGATTCTGCCTTTGTAAATTCGATGAATGAGGCCGAGCGGAAAGTCTGGACTTTTCTGGGCAAACACAAAGCTGAAAACTATTTTTCACCATTACTTTTCATTGCATTATTTTTGGACGGATCTTCGAGCATGGATGCCATTTTGTAACTGTACATTGCTAAGAAAAGCCAAATGCAAATATTTTTATCAGTCACTAGTACTAAACAAACAAAAAACTCTAATGAGTTCCGTTGCCATGGCGACGAAGTTACCGATACCCAGATGAAACGTGAAACGTGAAATTGAATCCTTGTACTTTTTTTGTAAGAAATTATAATGTACAGTCATTCTCATATAAATCTAGTACAAGAAATTAGGTTACAATAGCAATTTTATATAGCATTGTCAATTTGTTTGTACTAGATTTTTGTGTACATGTCTGTACCAGGTGGGCAAATTTCGATGTTTTAATAGGGAATCTCGATCGAACTATAAGAAGTATGATAAAATGGACCCCCACCCCCTCACCGATCTCTTTTTTCGAAATTAATGGTGAAAACCAAAATTGGCTATTGTCTTTTGTTTTGGAGTTATTCGCAAATATTCGATTTTTTTACTTTTTTCGTTTTATGGCTGTAGGCTGTTACAGCTGTTATGGCTGTAATAAGATTTTTTTATAAAATCATATTGAAAATTAAAAATTGTCCCGTCATGTCGTAAATTGTTCAAACGAGAAAAAAAAACCTATTTTTAGCTAAGCCAACATATAAAAAGCCACAACTTTATGTTACAACTCGAATTTCGAACTGTTTTTTTGAAAAATTGACTTCGCCGCTGCATTCTTATCAAAAAAGTGCCTCAAGAACGTAGAAATTATTTTTTTCTATTTTCATAAATAAGCGACCTACAGCCGAAAGCGAAAAGTCAGAAAATCGATTTTTTGCGAATAACTCGAAAACAAAAGACGATAGCCAATTTTGGTTTTTATCATTAAGTTTTTCTCCAAACAAGAGTTAGGGAGGGGGGGGGGGGATCCATTTTATCACACCTGTTATAGTCATAGAGATTCCCTATTAAAACATCGAAATTTGCCCACCCTGTACAGTTGATTCATAATGTAATATTTTGCCGATGGGTGTCGTCTAATGGTTCTTCAAGTCAGTCGTTTGATGCACGCACATGCCACATCTTTGAATTTGGTTGTAAGATTAGATTATAGACGCCAGAGGCCGATTGGGGTATTTTGTGTTTTCTCGTAGAGCGGAAATTAGTGGGATTGTGGAGTAAATGATCGTGATTTGTAATCAATTTCATCAATGTGCCTTTCTTCTTCGATCGAAGATCATCAAACGGGCTTTTATTCTTCGATCGTATATATCCTGCGATTCATATTATTAGTGGCGTTATTCATTATGGAGTATTTTAATAAAACTTTCTCTGTTTTAATAATAATACAGGGCATGTTCCCTTTGGAAGGAAGGCAGCATCTTTAAGAATATTGAAATCACAAAATATAATATATTTAAAGCTATGATTAAAAATTTTGTAAGGGTGGTTCGAATCTCGAAAAATAAATGAAATCTCTTCATTCTTAAGATTGGAAATGTTATCAGAAAAAGAGCAGTTCTGGCAGTTACAAGTTACAGTTCACAGAAATCTGGTCAAAGAAACTGTCATAAAGTCAATGGAAGGATGACATCCCGAAAGTAGATGCAATGAATTCGAAAGTCGCCGATTAATGAATTGGGTAAAATGGATAAGACAGAGTTCAGAAGTGAACTATAGAAGTAAAATAGCTATTTGTGCAATAAGAGTACAAAGTGGGATATTGTTGCTCTCGGGGGAAAGTTTTTCGGGGCAATTCCCCGAGAGCAACACTGGCACTTTGCGCTCGACTTGCACACAAGAGTTTTCCTATAAGTTATTGTTTACTGCTGCGTTGCCGAACTCTGTTTAATTCAATTTGTAAATAAACTGATAAGATTGTAATATTCGCAGGCGACAAAGTGTTTCCGCGAACTTTGCGCTTGTTGTCAATAGCAACTCGCGACAAAGTGACGGTTCGTGGGAAAAGTTAACTTTTCGCTGGCATTAGGAAGCAGAAAGACCTACTTTGTGTGTCAATTGTAGGAACAAGTAATTGCTTTTCAAGATTTAAAATTTAGTAAGAAGAGAATAGTCTCGAATCTCAGGGCTTAAACATGGCTTCGTTCTCCACTTTAAATATTGTAAGAAATTTAATAGTAAAATCTTTGAGCAAAACGATGAGTCTTTACAAACACTAGTTATTGAATTGTAGAAAATGAAACTCTGGCCACTTAACGAGGGCTTTACACAACTACATCACATTCTCGAACGGATTGAAATCGGATTACCGCTTAATGCCTTAATAAATAACTGCGGGTAAAATCCGTAATAAACATGTCCATCGGCATTATTAATAATCCCGTTCGTTTACCAGACATAAAGCGCCCCAACGTGCCCGAAGAAGTTATCAATAACGCCGGCGAGCTTTTCCATTCGAAAACGATTTCATCGAACCTCGTACACATGCATTCACATGTACGCACGTGCACACGACACACTCACGCACGAACGTATCTCAAGCCATGTCGCCCGAAGGTGTTGTACACAATTAAGATTTTTCCCCTTCGGTCCACGCTCTCAGCTTACCTACATACACTAACCTAAGTGTTTAATTCATTATTGGGATTAGCCGGGGGCCAGCCAGCCAGATGAATAATTGATTTGTATTAGATGCTAGTGGATAAGGTGTAGGCCGGCTGATTTATCCGCACGCTGGGGTTATTAATAGCGGCGGATTCAATTAAAGAGCCCGGGTAAAAGTCTCAAAAAGCGCGGATCTGTTAAACAACTCTTGACTTTTCAGTAGCGAAAGTAATCCATTCCACCCATTCATGCTCAGTTTTACTACGATTTTAGAGAGGCCTGGCAACGAGTGGGTCGCCTGCCCGATATACAGTAATTTATTCGGCGGGCACGTTGGCGTTCCTGCATTGCATATTTGTTATATAATTTATTATTTTCCTCCGTTCGTATTTATATGTATTTGGGACAGTCGGCTATCGTACACCTCGTCGAGTGCATTCCAGTCATTAGTATATAATTGGGCACTTGCTTAATGCAGGCCGCTCTTTTCTGGGATGTATGTTTATGAGGTGGGCCCCAAAACACTCTTCATCCCACCGTACCTCCGAATAGAGGCAGCAAATGGAACTCAAATTATATAGTAATTTTACAATGCTTTATTTATGTAATAAAATATAATATTATAACCGCTTTATATAACATGTAGGTATAGTTAACACTTACGGAAAATCCTTTCGGGTATTTTCAGAAAACCTATTTTTCAAGTTTCATCAAAATAAATTAATAATAGTGATACATCTCTTTGACGTCAGTAAATTGCTTCTGTTTTACCGCTTTGCATAATCATAGTTATCTTTTGATCTGTATAAGGTCTTTGACTCAGTAAATGAACTTTTGTTGAAAACACTTTGTCGGGACGAGATCATGGGAATAGAGCATAACTAGTTTCACCATATTATATTAATTACAAATTTTCATAAAACATCTACTTTCCAAGTTATACTCCGACAGTTATCCACATTAAAAAAAAATGAGGCAAGAAGCAAAAAAGACTCACAACTGCATGGAACTTAGTAATTAACTAAAAATATTATGTTGTGAGTTACAAAACACCTGATAGTTCGGTAGGTAGATATCTGTTTTAGGCAGGTCGCAATTATTGTACAAATGAAACATCAAGTTTTAAAATTTTATTTCATAGAGAATGGTGAGGTTTTAGTTTGAAAATTGTGCATTACATGTCTAATGGCAGATCCACAAGTATCTATTGAGTAGACAACTTAACTAGTTTATATGTCTATATGTCTTATGCATTTTTGATCGCCTCGGAAACTATCCTCATATGAGCATTTAAATATGTACATCTTTATAAGTAGATAGAGAGAGATATCTTCCTGAGAGCGTGACTATATTTTTATAAAATACTTTTCACTCCGAAGTGTTATAATTTTTCATCAACTTGTAGTGGTTTGGTTCTCTGGTATATCAATGGCTTACTTAAATACAGCAAACTACTTATATTATTTGCTACAAACTAGATTATTTAAATACAGTAAATCGTACACCTAGAATTTCCAAACATTTTGTCGAAATGGCTTTATCAATTCAATTTTCAATTCTTTTAAAACGATTTATTATTCCAGTCACAAACAGTATGGTGATTAAATATGGAACTAAATTAAAAGTTGTTGCTTTTTATGGATCTATATATTTTCGACAACTTTTACATGTTGTGCAAATTGCTCAGACGGGTCAATTTTAGATTTTAAAACGCCATTTTCTGACCTAACAAATATGTTGTAACTATGATGATACAAGAATAAACACATTACTACGTTTTTATCACTTAACGTAACGGTACAGTAACGTACAGTAACGTGTTTCATTTTTTTATCATCATGATTAATAATCACATAGTAGCGGCTTCCTCCATCAACTCCTTTTTCTCCTGATTTTGATGGACCTTTCGACTACTTAAATTGTGTTAAGGATATTGCAGTGATCATGAAAATGAAAATTAATGAATAATCAAAACTTTTATAAAATTCTGATATTAAAGCGTATTTTGCAGAGAAACATAAGTAATTCAAAATATGGAATTTACATTAATAAACTTAAAGATTTACTAAACTTTGACAAAACCTGCCACAGTAAAAGCTGCTTTCGTTAACGTAAATATCTCAGTTTTCTAAAATATCACTTACGCAAGTACTTTGCCAGATATTTATTGATGTATAATTACTTTTATCTACGAATAATTTATAATGTAAGTATTACACTTGAGGTTTTTGCAGTATAAGTCTATATATATATATATATATAATTCCCTTAGGAAATAATGATTAGGGGTTAATGGTCATTATTCCCTCTTGAACTCCAATTACAAAATTTCTCAAATTAAGTAATACCATGGAAACAAAATACACAAAGTCAAAAGTATCACTGTCAAGCGCGTAGTGTTTGTGTATTTGTTTTGAGATGGATGAAAATGAAGAGTTTTTTACTTGTATATCTCCAGAAATTATACAACTAGCTACAGCAACAACATCTACCTTGATACCGGAAACTTCGAATTCCATTTACAATAAAACGTACGCAACCTTCAACAATTTAGTTCAGCCTATTTAGTCGAAGATAAAGTAGAGTATACTACTCGCAATAATGGCTATTATTGACTCGTGGTATAATCTACTATTAAAAATACCATTAAAATGTAGTAGTATTTATTTAAATATAGTATAAATTTTAATATTTCAATTATCAATTATTTTTTAATAATGACCTGTTATATAAGATAATCATCAACAGATCCATAAAGATGTCGCTGGGCAACGGGCGTTATAGCCTACAGAAATTTTTGGACATTGCCCGCTCCTGTGACATTCACATATATCACAGGTTTTTAGTTTCCAGTCCCAAATATTTTGAAATGGTTATCGTAACTTGCCATAGATTTCTTGACCAATAAATTTGTTGTGGCCTTTCTTGCTTTTGCCAAAATATCGTCTAGGATATTCATCTATTCTTCGTTGAAGCACGTTGACATATTACAAATTAAATTATATATCGATCTTAGCTCTATTTGAGAGAGAAAACAGATTTATTCAAAAGACCATGTACCATATATACATAACATAGTACACGTATCATGATCACGAAAAGGATAACGACCGTAGTGTTTCTGCCCGTGAATAGTTTAATGGGAATGAGATATGGAGTTGTGAAGACTGAAGATGTGAAGAATGAAGATGTGAAGATATATGTAGCATCATTCACTGTCAAAGGTTTGAGACAGTTTTTCGTACAGCGTTACTCTTGGGGATTTGTATTTGGGTTGTATATTGGGGTCGCGTTGTGAACAGATGATTGCTAGGGATTCGAGATTGGAAACTCTGCTACAGATTTTTTTAAGTAGTTGTTTGTGTCTGGTTTCAAGTGGCAGGAATTTGGTGAGATTGTGTAGCGATTCATTACTTATGTAGTGCAGTGGGTTTATATTTTGATATGTTTACGAATTATTTTAATGACTATTTATTGTAATATACAGGGCCCACCAAAAAAATAGGAAACAGATTTAGGTGACTGTTATTTTGTTTTTATTTGACGTTTCGTCGTGTGGTTGTTACGAATAGATAGATAAATACTTGCAATTTATACCCTTAATGGTGAAAAATATCATATCCAATTTTGGATGGAAACCAAGTCGTTGCAAACCCAGACCCAATCTGGATTTGTGTGTGCTCCTTATTCGCCTGACTTATTCCCACTAGACTAGTATCTCCACTAGACTAAATTAGTAGGTACTTGAAATTGTATATATAGTTCGTTAATTAATTTGCTTAATACAAACACGTGATATAATTTGAAATTGTTATCCATAAGAATAACGTATAATATTAGATTTTACACAAAATCCATCAAATTGGAAGAACATATCACGTTTATTTTTTTCAACTAGTGAACCATCCGGTAGTTTATACGTTATTTCACAAAGAATTCGTAATTTTATTTATATAGTTTTTGTCAGAACATACTTTAATGCTATTCCAAACATTCCAGTGTAATCCAAGTCAAAAAAATTGCACCAATTATTGAATTAAATGAATTTTGATATTGCAACAGTAAGATTTATTACTAAATTGTAAAATATGACGGGTGCTGCCAGTAATAGTCCCTATAATGGATTTTATGGGTTTTATTATAGGGCCGTACCCAATCCGTCCTGCAAGGCCCGTTCAACCCACGGGCGACGGGCGGAATCATAAAAAGTCATAAAACGTTCCAACCGCACCGGCGGTCAATGCTTTGTAGGGCTCTTGACTTACAAAATCATAAATCATACCGAGGAAAGTTGGTCAGTGATGTAAAAAATGCGTTAATTTGAAATCTAATCATTTTCGTTAATTTTTGATTTCATAAATGGGTTCTATGAATAAAATAAAACAGTTTAGGGCAAAAATAACGATAGAGACTTTTGCCCGAAAAGAGTTTTTTTAATTTTATAACCGTCTATGTAATTATATCGAAAAAGTCAAACTACCTTTCCGTAGATTAGTATCAGACCTATATAAATCCAAATTTTCATATTTTTAAGGCAACTCCAAATGCCTAAAAAACCCATGGTAATAAAACTTGAATCACCCGGTATGTGACTCCTCGTGACCTTAACTATCAGGACCGAGCGCCCAGGTGCCAACTCAACGACGCAACATCCCTATTTCAGATCTAGATCTCAACAATTTTCAAGGGGATTTCTCAGATCTACTGATGTTGCAATGGCTTAAACTTTCTATTATTGTTTTCATCAGTTTCACATATTGCATCCACGTGCCATTCATTCTCGAAACTTTTGTTCCAGACACGCTGCTGCATCGATTTGTGGGCAGCGTTTATGGACACCTATATTCGCGACGCGTTATAATTCCCGTCGCATGTGGGTTTTTGGTCTCGCTGCAATAGGTATAAACTCAATTGACGCGGCCCGCGGGCAGATAAATTAATTGGCAATAAAATCAGAAACACCTGCGCCTTAGCCGTACTAGGTTGGCAATAGAATAAAATAATAAACTAAGTAATGTACGTACGCGCTCGCCTTTAATGCCGGACTGTGCGTACAATTGCTCACATGATTTACAGTGCGAAGTTCGTTGAGCCCATAAAATCCGCGATAAAAGCCGCGTTGGGGGGTTTTACGCCAGGATCTGCCTACGATCGACAGTAAAAAGCTCCACTCCGTCCTCCGTGTATGAGCTGGTTATATCTGATGTACGAGGAAACGAAAGTGAACGCCAGATTCTATAAAATCCGAAGCCACGCATTCCCCGAATTAATTGATAAGCTAAGCTCAAAACGTAAATCATTTTTTTACGAGGAGATTAAACAATGGCCACTTCCGAAGTGTCCCAGAGCAGAAACGAGCTGTGCTTAATTATAGCATTAGAATTTATCGCTCGTAGTAATGGGGCATTTAAATTCATTGGTTATTATCGTGACTCAAAGAATGAACAGCTAATTTAAAAATATATATATTAAATTTATAATTTTATTTCACAAACTAGTGTGGAAGCACTGTTTGAAAAGCATTTCTTTTTCTGCCTCAATTAAAACTGCCCAATTCCCATCAACATTTACGAGTATATCATTGTGGACGAAATGACCACGGGAAAGCGTCGTTAATGCAGGGGTTTGATTAAGATCCAGTGGAGCGCATTACTTGGAAATAATTGTCAGGTTTTCATTTACAATCCACAGCTCCCCATACAATCCAGATTTAAGAGCATTTTCTTTAGTTGTTGAGTAGCATGTTTCGCTCTATGAATCATCTATAAATGTTGTCTGTAAATATTTGTCTACAAAGTCACATTTGTGGACTTCTGAAAGGATCCACAACGTACCTTGTTTTATTTTGCCAATAATCGACTAGGTGAAACAGATAATATTTGTTGATGGAGTTCAACATAGGAGACAATTATACGAATACGAATGCCAGGGTGGTCCAGTAGAACGAATTATTGAAATTATTGAAACCGACGATATTAACATCAAAGGGGGAGTTCGACAAGGCTGTGTTCTCTCTCCTACTCTATTTAACATATACTCTGAGCGAATTTTTAATGAAGCACTGGAAAATCTAAACGAGGGAGTCAAAATGAACGGGGAAAATATCAATAATATCAGATATGCCGATGACAGTGCAATACTAGCCAGTAGCTTAGAGGGTCTACAGATACTGATGGATCGCATCCATTTGGAATTTCCAATTTGGAATATATTAAATTTAATAATTATTGAATTATTGAAATTTTTGAAACCGACGATATTAACATCAAAGGGGGAGTTCGACAAGGCTGTGTTCTCTCTCCTACTCTATTTAACATATACTCTGAGCGAATTTTTAATGAAGCACTGGAAAATCTAAACGAGGTAGTCAAAATGAACGGGGAAAATATCAATAATATCAGATATGCCGATGACAGTGCAATACTAGCCAGTAGCTTAGAGGGTCTACAGATACTGATGGATCGCATCCATGATGTAGGCAGCAAATATGGTCTACATCTAAATACCAGTAAGATGAAATATAATTTCATCACCAAACATCCAACTCAGCTAGTGCCACGCACACTTCGTATCAACAATGAAAACATCGAACATGTAAAAAAGTATTCGTACTTAGGAACAGTCATACACGAAAACTGGGACCAAGCTATCGACATCCGTTTATTATCCGACAATAATTCGATGCTATGTATTTCCTGTACTACTTACGGAGCGGAGGCATGGACTTTAACAGACGTCAGCATGAAAAAAGTCGAGGCCTTTGAAATGTGGATCTACCGACGTATCCACCGAATATCATGGACAGAACACGTTACAAACTTGGAAGTCCTCAGAAGAATGGGAAAAGAGAAGGAAGTACAAACAGGAAGTCAAACAGCATAAACTGGAATACTTGGGCCATGTGATGAGAAGCAGCAAGTACCGTATTCTCCAGCTCATAATACAGGGTAAAGTAGATGGCAGGAGGGGCCCAGGCCGAAGTAGGCATTCTTGGCTTAAGAACTTGCGAGAATGGTTCGGACTCACATCAATACAACTATTCCGACAAGCGCCAGATAAAGTACGCATAGCGATGTTGATTGCCAACGTCCGTAACGGATAAGGCACGCTAAGAAGAAGAATTATTGAATCTTATTATATTCTTTGATTTTGAATGATTTATTTTATTTTCAAAACTAAGTTCCGAATTAATTATTAATACTACTGCTGGAATTACAAAGTGATAAGCATTTGTGTCTATAGTCGACCCAAAAATCTAAGAATATTACGACATTGACTTTTAACTACTTTATGGGGGTTTTATTTGGTGTTGCCATAAAATCAGCGCTTATATTACCTGTCCTGCTAATATTATTCAGTTATCTGGGGTTGCCCGGCTGTCTTTCTGGTATTGACGACGGCGTGCGATTCTTCCGTCTTGACCATCCGTTTGCTTTATGGTGACCCTAAATTAAACCCCGAATATAACTATTAAGAAGTCAAAGTCATAATATTCTTAGATCTTTGGGTCAAGTATACCAATGCATTTCAATGCCAGTTTGTGGATAGGAACGAATCATATAAATTCACACATTAAAGTACTTCAAATGATGCACCCCAATGTATGTCTTCATCGCGTGATATTACTAGTATTTGTGTCTACCAACAATATCAGCCATATGATCGTAAAAACTTTAAGAGGAATGTTATTCAAAATTGATTATAGGTTAGTATGATAAAGCTCTATTCTACTTCAAATTTTCTAACTACTTAAGCACATGCATACATTCAGTTGATTCATTCATAATGCTGAGATTACTTGAATATCGGAACGTTGAGCAAGTTTATTTATACGATTTAATAACCCGGAATATCATTGAATTATTTATATTGAAATTATTAAGTAATGTTCCCCTGGCGCAACTTTTTATTTAACTACCGATGGCAAATAAATCCGCAACTGGCTTTAAGAAATCATATGTTATCATTATAAAACTTCCCGAATCAAAATTATATTTACGTCTTTGATTAATGAAGTCACAATGTTTATTTATTAAATGTTTGCCACGAGGAAAGGAAGGCATTTTACAATATTCACCTGTCAGTACGAAAATATTGTTAGGATAAAGTATAAAATGCAGTTAAGTTCAACTCCGCAGTTTTCGACGTAAGAAACCACATTTTATACCTTTATGAAACTTCGCTCACTACCAGTGGCAAGGCGCGGTAATGTCACTAGATAGATTACAGTATTAGTATGGAATTGACTTTAGAATTGTTAGTGTGGTGTACATTTGATAAACTTGTGTAATATATTCACCTGAGGAATCAATGCTCATAATCTGGGTCTTCGTAGAGCAGCATAACGAGCTTCGGCGCGTGGAAATTCTAACTCTAGGTTTTATTTAATTTCAACAGTAATATTTATACTGTTCCCTAATCTTCACTCTTCTTCCCCGCCCCCATGCTATATCTGTTTTCCACCGCAAAGTGACGCAATCCCAGATGAGTAATCGAATTACGCAATTGCCCTTTTTAGTCCTACTTGTATTCCCTTGACCTATTTATGTTTCATCATTTGATCGTGAGCTAATTAAAATTTGCCCAAAAATTAGAAGTCGGCATAATCTCAATATGTGCGCGCCCGAAATGGGTGACCTCGCTCGAGTCGCATATTCACGCCTGCCGACGGCATTTACACCTTTTTGTTTCGACTCGTCCAATTATGGAATTTAATATTAAATATGGATTGGGTCCTTACAGGGTGATCTTTTATTCGCTATTTTGAAGTTATAAGCTTATATATTTTTCCAATAGCTGTATCTGGTAGCAAGCAGGTACTACAGCGGGAAGCCTACAGTAGCGTTGCAGCGGTCGAAATACAAAATGGTACTTACTTTTAAAAAATGCCTCGTATTTAGTATTTTTGTAAATTTATATTATGCTTCCTGTTGTTAAAAAAAATGTAATATTATATTATTTATTTTGCGTTTTGCGTTCTTTGTTAATTAATTTAAAAATAATTCACCTCCAACGATTTGTTATACTACTTTTATTTTTATTTTAAATTATTGTGGTTATGTTTTACTCACAGATATTTCATTTGAAACATTTTCCATTAACTACTCTGCCCTGTTAAGCATAGAAGTCGTAACTAACAAAATCGTAGTTTTGAGATATTCCACATTTAGTAAAATTTGTTGCCATGCCACCAAATTAGAATATATGATTAAAAATTGAATTTAACATTTACTAAGAGGATGCAAAGCATAATGTAATAAGCCAGAGCATTATTTCAACCCATAGCAGAAACTAGATTTGATAGATACGACATGTACCACTAATATCATACCAGGTTTGCAGAGCAACAAAAATGCATATCTACACATTGCGCGCATCTAGACGATATAAAAGTAACAGATACGACTTGTCTTAACAGAGTGGTAGGTTTATCAATTATGAAGTTGTAGACGTCATAAGCTGAAAATATGAAAAAATATATCGTGCCTACAACAAAAATCGAAGACGAAATTGGCGTCTGCACTAAGATCATTTCTGACATGTCCAACATGACAGCCAGCATTGCACGCGTGCGCGTGTGATCTTAGTGCAGACATGACTTGAGATTGCCAACTCCAACTTCATCGTCGATTTTTGTTGTACACTTTAGATACAACTTATATGCTTAAGAGGGCAGTACAACACTGTTTATAATAAACACTATCCTAGATGGATCACTGGGTAGATTGATGATATACTATTCTACTGGGGTATTAAAAATACGATATCTTGCTGTACAACAAGAGTGAATATTTTATTCCCACATCGCAAGTGAGAGAAGCTTGAAATGTGAAGCCAAAGGCGTGTGCCTAAATGACCGAATGCGATAAGGGGAAACTTTACTCGCGCTATACAGTTTCCTTTTTTTACGACAAATATTTACTTTTTTTTACATTGTTTATACAGCTGTATTAAAAAATAAAACGGGAAATCTCATTTTTGTCATAATTTAAAACTGTGTTTTTAGAAATGGGTTAAAATTATTTGACGGTATGTCAGTACATAATTGCATAATTGTACCACTACATTCTTAATTGTTCTACCATTTTCTAGATGGGAGACTATTCTACCTTTATATATTTAGATTAAATGAGGCATTCTAAAAGTTGGTGTACATTTGTTGAACATTTTTTGATAGGTAGGCTGACAGTACCTTGACAATTAATTGACAAATACTTAAAACCAAATTTACGTTAGGAAAAATTTCATTTCCCGTTTTTTTTAAATCTGCTGTATATGAAGAAAAAATACAAATAAATTTATTTCACGTTTTCTATCACTGCTGTTGTTGACAACTTTAATAATCAACTTCTAGTCAATTTTTCATGAATTTTTGCAAAACAGTTAATCAAAACTGTGATTCGATGTTTTGAGAACTTCTTGTCTCTTACGTAGGTAGATCTCGCATAGTTTTTGATTTTTTTGTTGCGTTTTTTCGTTTTAGCATATTCACGCGGCATCGTAAAAAACTGGAAATGAAAATAAATCAATGTACCACCAATCTACACTCTGAACAAAATAACTAATACAACAATCTAAATATATCCTAAATTAACTGAGTAAAAATTCGAAGCAAATCACTAAAATACTAATTTAAAATGCGGATCTTCCAAAATTAAATTAATTAAAAGAAAAGAACAAACGAATCGAGATAACGCAAACCAAGAGAACAAACAACAAGAGACCTGTACTAAACGGTGTACTGATTGCAAATGAAATGATAGCTGGTAATCTCGGTAACTGTTGGCTTGCCGAAAGTGATAATCGCGCCGAAAAATGTGTATACACAGGAATTTATTATTTTCATCGCAAATTTAATAATAAACACGAGTAAGCCGCCGGATAATATGCAACTTTCATTATACAACCAACAAGTGACCTGCGTTGGCGAGACGGTGGGGCTGGGGATTAGCCATTATGGTCTTTCTTTCTTCGCTAGATTAGGCGCATTATATCAACTGGGACTAGCCATTTGAAAAGTTGCCCGTACTGAGCCCGTACTGAGGGCTTACAGCCAGGGAAGATTATATATTGGGATATATTATAATCGCTGCATACGCCAGTTTTTCCGAACCACTGGCTTCATCCTTAGCAGCAACACTTACCACATACCAGTACACACAAATACCTTCTAACTATCCTTTTGCCGGCATTTTAACATGTTATTGCCGCCGAGAAAAAGGCGCCCGACATTGTTTATGCAATAATTATGTGAACGATTTCTTATCTCTTGCTCATTTTTCTGTTTGCGGGGGCGGGTGGTGATGTGGAGCTTTCACGCCTATAATTTATCACCGCGCCGCAATCCGAGCCGCTCCGACGTATCCAGATTAATCTGAATATCTTACAGCGATCTGGAATAATTTTCCTGTCAAGAAGCACAATTATTGCTGAACGATATAATTAAGTCGTGTGTGGGCAGCACCGTTTTGCGGCGGGACGGGGGAGGCGATTGGCATGGAGATAGCAGGGAATGGACGATTTTATCGGCGCCGCTGCATCGCAACGATAATTATAAGAAATTCCATTAATTTCTATTGCCAACTACCATTCTTAGATTTATCGCTTCATTATTAAACAGTTCTCTGGAGAAAATGTACGGCGCGCATTTTCCATCTGAAATGGAAAACTTAAACAATTGCTACATTAAACTCATCGAAATTCCTTTTCCAAGCAAAAACGTTTATAACAACTTTCCCATAGAAACGTTTTAAAAATAGTATTGGTATTTTAACAATTAAAAATTAAAATTAATTAATGTGCTTATTAATATAAAACATATTTTTGCAAATAAATCTACGATTTTTATTTTCTAATTAAATCAATTTGAATAAATTATTAGTGACAATTGAAATATTTTGTTGCATTTTCTTTATACAATTTTGAGTATGTTATATGCAATATTAAGTTTTCTCCGTTCGTTTGCCACTGAGACAATTCACCATAAATTTTTCAACGAGCCAGTGACTACAGATCATCCATTATAGATATGAATTATCAAATTCAAGGTCGGCCAAAATGTCACATTGTATAATAATTTTTACAGCGTACTTTTGACTAATAACAAATATGTCATTGATGTCAACATGTGTTTTGAGGTTATAAGGCCTATTAGTTTTTAATCATTTGAGTTAGTTGAATAACAAGAAGTAGGTACCGTTGCAAGTTTGAGTTAATAAACTGTAAAAATGAGAAAGGAACAAAAACGTTTTAAATTCATTCAAAATTGAACAATTCGTTATCAGATTCTGAATCAGATTGTCCCAACGATATAATTATTGGAGGGATGTTTTCGGTAGACGTATTTCCCATAAACTTCGTCCAATCATCTTTGATGGGTTTTTCACAATGTTGGATACTATTTTGCCACATTTCTGGTGTAAATTTTGAAAGGGCTTCTTTCCATAAATAAAGAACATTAGCTCTTGAAGAAGGTTGGGCGTGAATATGTTTATTGTAATACTGTTTGGCAAACCCCCATACTAGTTCAATTTCATTATACCGGCAATGGTGGTATGGGGGAAGCCTGAGAACCTGATGTCCATAACTGTTCAAAATATAGTCAATTACATATTTTCTGTTTTCTGTGCCTAATATAGGTTTAATCTGCTTCCATAGTTCTTTTTTAGTTGATATTTCTTCTTCTTCTTTCAAGTGCCGTGTCCGGTCTCCCTGACGTTGGCGATCACTTTGGCGAATGCGAATGCATTCGCCTGATATTTGATATTTGAGTTGATATTTGAGTTGATATAGTTAATATTTGATTGAAATTAATATTCTCTCTCTGGAGCCACTTTTCCATTTCCCCTTTCCGTGAATTTGAATTGAGAGGTTTATCAGCGCGCATGGAATGGTAGGGGGCATTATCCATTATAACAACTACTTGGCCATTAATTTGATTTAAATCAGGGACTAGTTGCTCTTCAATCCACTTTTTGAATAATTCCCAAAACATGTTTTTGTGGTAATCACGATATTCAAATTTATTGTCTAAAAGCAAACTGCATCCTTCTAATAATTCGGAAGCACATCCCGCACGAAGAACAGTAAAGCGTTTCCCTTCTGCTGATTCTGGATGGATTCAATTTTAAATCAGAGTCATGCGGCCATTGTCGTACCTGACTACAATTTGGAAGATCCATGATTCGTCCAAAAAAATAGAAGTCGGTGAATTTGACGAATCACAGAGTTACAAATACTTTCTTAAAAACGAAATTTTCAAAGATTTTATGCTAGTACTTTCACATAAAATGCGACGACCATTAACTTTTCTAAATTTGTACCCCATAGATTTTATGATTTTGTATAACGTTGATCTTCCTTCATTATATTCTAACTCCAATTTTGCATAATCTAAAAGATGGTTTAATGTAAACTACTCATTTCTCTCGTGGTACCCATAATTTGTTCTAGAAATTTCTTCCTTTATAAAGTGCATATTAGTGTGAATTCGTGCCGTATTTAGTTTTCCATGCAAATTGGGGTTTTGAAGACTTTCATGTATTTTTTATTATATCAAATACAAACGCTACTTATGTTGTAAAAATGATATTATATTAAAATCAGATTTGATATAGATTACCTTAAACACCCTTGCAACTTTTTCGCAAATAAATTTCTTTGATGAGTGGAGCGTTATCTCTTTAATTTCCTGATAACAATTAACTACCCACAGTTTCTCTTTTGCAGAGAGTAATATTATTTTCTTTTGATTTTCCGTTTTATTAAGTTTTATAAGTTTCGGGACGTAAGAAAATTAAATGACACAAAGGACTTGTGAAAATAACACAGGCCAACCACCAAAAAACGTTTTGTGTGTGTTTGCCTAATTATTGTCGTTTTAAGTGTGCTTATTCCAAAAATAACATTAAAAATGCCATATCACCCACTATTTGTTCACATTTTAACATTTTCTCTGGATAGCTAGGTGATAGCTAGGTGATAGTTACAGCTATTTGTGTAGCTAGGTGATAGCTAGGTATTATGATGGAAAAACGTTATCAGGCACGCTGGAACACCAACATGTTGGGAGATTACTGTTGGTCACTTCACCGAGAGAGTCGGCAATCGGCGCCTAGAAGAAAAAGCTATATCAGGAGCTTTAAAGAAAAGAGACAAAGAAAATATACATCAATGGACATGTAAAGCCTTTGAAGAATGTAATGTTAAGATTATAAAGCCATCTTCTATGTTTAAATAAAGTTCTGTTGGTATTTTAAAAGTCGTTTTCTTTTCATATTTATTGCATATTTTACATATTTTCCCATATCTTACTAGGTCAAATTGTGACTAAACTGTGGGTGATGGAAACGATCATAGTTCAGATACGGATTTAGTACCCAAAAAACTATAAAAATCAGCTATCAAGATTTAAAAAGTTTTTTGAAACTTTGTTTTTGTTGGCCTGTGTAATCATTTTAATATTGCCGCCAAAATTAAATAGTTAAAATACCCTTTGGCGTTCCTAGTAACTTTATCAATAATGCCAACCCAATGTCACTTTGACAATTCATATCTATAATGGATTTAGTTTATTTGAAATGATACTTATAAACTATGTCAAATGTTCACATAGAGATTGAGACTCCTAATTTGCAGAAGACATTAATTTCGACCGTGAATGATTTTAATGATTATCTGAAGAACAAACCTTCGCAAAGCTGTATAGATGTAAGAAAAACATTATATTTCAGTAAAGTTCAACTTTGGCCGGTTTAGTCTCAAAATTAATATGGCTGTGTGTATCTGAGAATAGCGCATACTATGTATTACAATTAGATGCTTACAGTTTCGTCATTGCCACATCTAACAGTCACCTTCACATACGTTAATTATACGTTTTTGCATTTCACTTACAATATAAACACAAAAATATACCATCCACACGACATTTGGGCACAATCCTCCATTATCATTCTAATTATGTTGTGGGTAGATGCTTTGGTACCGCAAGCATTCCTCTTTGGGCGTACTCTTCAGGACCCGGAAATCATAACCGCTCAATGCCAAGAACACACTCACGAGGATCCCACTCAAAATTTCCCACGTCACACCTCTCTTTCGCGAATGTTTTCTTAGGACGCGCACATAAATATTTATTGGAAATTTTCGGTGCGTCAGAAGCCGAGCCCATCCATCATAGGGCGAAGAAAACGTGCTGGTGAAGAATTTAAACACGATTCCACGCACAATCTATCGAGCTGAATGGAATCGGTGATCGGGCTGAGTTGCTGCTATGGGCACAAAGTAATTTCATGAGAAAAGATTCAATATCCTGTCCAATAAAGAGTGCCCAAGACTATAGCTACTTCATTTGTTATTTAATAAGCAACAAAGCATATATATTATTAATGGGACGGTCTTAGCTTCTAGTTGGAGGAACAAAAACTTTTTTAACACCTTCATTTGTTTGTTGTGACGTCACCAACATTTTTTTTTAAATGGCTCGGTATAATTTTTTTGGTGAATTCTTGTAGAGCATTCATAGATTTGTAAACCGATGTGGCAATTAGGTGTTCTAGGTAAACTAAATCTTGAATTAGATACGCTGTTGCTTACAAAAAGTGTGAAAAGTTATGTAATGTCTTTACATAACTACATTACTCAACTCGTGCGTGACAGTTATGAAAAATTTGACGTTTCATAAATGGTTCATAACGTCAGAAATGGATGTAAGGTTTGTGTTTTCATAACGGAATTAAATAAATAAAATAACTACATGGAATACATGGAAACATGAATGATTGATGTGAACATCCAGTTGAAATGCTACTGATGCACCTAGTATTTTCTCATGAAGCTGAGTACTGTTATTTTGGGGAGGATCGACATTTACCTTTGGATATTAATTGCGTAATTAATTATTTCTGTATTGATAATGTACCGGTCTAGGCTGCGAGGGGACACGTTGACCTCGGATATTGCCGAAAATGGAAACCCGTACGCGGCCGTTTCCTGCAGTTCATTGCCGGCCAAGGAGTTGCAAAAAATGTTACTGTTACTGGGAACGCTACTTCGTGTGAAAGTCATGATTTTTGAGACAATACTTTTTAAAGAATTATGTAGTATTTTTATTTTAATATTAACCAATCGCCTAAGTACTACGTATAAACAAATTATTGCTATTTAATGCAAATCAACGACGTCGCTATTAGAGCGAGGTTCGAAGTCAGTATTCTCAGCTAGTGGTAATAGTATTTGTAAATAGTAATGGTCTACTAAGTATATCAGATTATTTATAAAAATATTGTTTATAAAAAAAATCACGATAATAAGTTTTATTTCATTCTGTCCCTGCTTACGATAATGATTAGAGTCGAATAAATTAAACTTTACTGTTTTATATCCGGTAAAAATGATACATGACTCAAACAACTTCAACGTATACTTATATAATATAAATATTTAACAGTTATAGATAGTGCAGTCTACAGGGTGGCCCACCTATCCTCGCCCGGACCATTGCTGCTAGACTAATGAAAATTGAGGACAACATCTGATTAGAGTTATTGGACACTTGATGTGCTACTTTTTAAAATTATTTTCGAGTATACAGAGTGTACCATAAATCCGGGACACAAAATTTGGTCTCTTTTTAAAATGGATCACCCTGTATATTCTTTCAATTTTAAAATCTTCTTCATGAGGGCTTCACAACTCATCTCTATTTTCAGGGATCAGATGCAACATTGCGTAGTTATTCACATTTTAATCAAATTTAACGAAAAATCATGGACGTGGAAAAATATTCAACTAAACCTTATTCTAAAAGATTAATGAAAGAATCTGCGTATGGAAGTACCCAAGCAATGTGCCAAAACATACACAATATTTTGAACCACGTAGAATACACAGGGTGTTCTGAAACATCGATACAATTTTGCTATTTTCAAATGGCTAAAACTCATTTTTTTCAAATGTAACACCCTGTATCTGCATCATATTCTGAGTGCTCATCTAATGAGTTATTCAATGGTAGCATATGGACTGTAATCTAGTAATACTGTTTAATACTTTAAAAAAGTATAACATCAAGAGTCCATTAACTTCCTATCAGATTTTTTTCCTCAATTTTCATTAGTTTAGCAGCCATGATCCGAGCGAGGATAGGTGGGCCACCCTGTATATTGCTATTAATTTCAACATACGGAATAGAAAATATCAAAATTATGTTTCATTTAAAATCAAAAATGCGATAGTATGAAATAAAATGCTTCACTATGATTTTTAGGTGTATTGCATATCGAAAAACGTTAACAGTAACGTGCATGTTGGTTGACAGGATTACTTTCAAATGTCAAATGAAATTATAACATAATAGCACTTGAGCTATTATGTTATAATTGCATCTTGTAATTTAATTAATTAATTATGTTAGCATGTTGTGGGACAGTGTGCGATTCGTATCAAATTCGTCGACTTCTGCCGTTTATCGTACAGTTATCAATCTTGTGGTTATGGTTTAACATCAACAATGACAAAATATAAAAGGGTTTGCACCATACTGTGGAAAAGTAGATGAGCCCGAAGAAACTTAATTAAGGTACGTGTTACAAACAACGCTTTTGTGTATATACTCCCAAAACACATGCAAAACCTTTTATTATGACATTACGTTATCAGAGCAAATATTTCTCGAAAATAGTGCAATTCGGATTTTAATTATCATGCCACCATAGTAACCACATTGTTTAACCATGGAAATTTTTTAAGACTGAATCTTTAATCGGACTTAAATGAGTCTCTAAAATAGATATTTTAGGTGGCATGTACTAAAATAGTATATTATGCAACGAGCATTTAAAAACCATTAAATGCGAGTTGCATACACTATTTTTTCTACGACAAAGCATGAAAAGTGGTAATTGTCAAAATTTATTAAAAGTTAACACAATAATTTTAATATATTTAACAATATGTTTTCTACGAGACAGCATAAAAATTAATTATAAATATTTAACATCTGGGGCATCTATAATATATTGCTTGATTTCGTTGGTCGCAACGTTTTAGCTTTTTTAGGTTTATATCCTCCAGATTTTCTTTTTAATAAAGCATGTAATTTGGGATATTTTGATATGTCCACATTATATTTGGTACCCAACGTAGATTTTAAAATTAAATATTGTGTCCATAAAGTCGGAGATTTCAAATTTTTTGATAATTCATTAAAATAAACAAATAAGACGTTTTCGGTTAAATCCATAAAATTAGAGTAAAATTTTTCGTAAGTTTTTAACTATTTCACAGGTAATAAATTGTTTGCGGCTCTTGTGCTCCACATTATCCGGTGGGGTAAAATTTTCCATATCACTGTCACTATTTGACATGTTTAATGATTTTAGTTAAAAAAGCAACAATTTGTTAAGAATACGAATCACCAATTCCCCATGCACAGCTGTCAAAACTAATTAATTTTATATCTGCCATTGTCATGGCTTTTTAGATAAACTTGTATCTTAATGAACAATTTGTATCTAAATGTCGTCTATCTATCAATCTAAATGTATCTAAAATCATTTACGTACAGGTAGCGAATGTTTAATATATCAATTAAAGTGTAGGAGTAGAAAAATAACTATTTTGTTATATGTCGTAACTCAATTTAATGATACTTACTTATATAAAAATGGCGTACTGGTATTTTTCCTTGAATTGAATCAGTCTACTGTTCAAATGTCAAAATTTACGGAAAATCAAACAAAAAATTACAGCAAATATAATCAATGGCTAATATGATGTTGCGATACGAATATCCTACAATGTTTTACTTACTATCAATTATTACTATTACTATTTTTAATGTAAATAATTTTTATCATAACAAAATAAATAGATTTTGAGGTATCTTCTGCCAGTTTTAAGTTCTGTCCTTATATGAAATGGATGCCGAAGAAAATATTGATTCTGATGCAGAAGCAACAACAAATGCTGCCCTTAAGATAGTGGTGCGGGTCAAATCGAGACAGATGTTTGAGAACAATAAATTCAACAAATGGTATACCTTAAAATAGTGCGGTAAAGTACGTCACTACAATCTGAAAGTGAATATTGTAAAGTTTGACATTACATATTGACAGTAGATAAAAAGTGTTTCCAGTATGAAGCTTAGATTTGACTAGATACAAGTATTAGTTGTATTTTTTTACCACCAGCCACGTATATCAGTAATAAAATATATATTCTTAGTATAAATAAGCACTTGGTTAAGTGTCACAATTTTTTATAGAAAAACTCTACAATTGTTTCGGTCTCACGACCATTATTAAGTGACAAATAAGACTGAATAAGTCATTCAGTTCAATTAGTTCATTCAGTTTTATTTGTCTCTTGATAGTAGTCGTGAGACAGAAACAATTGTGGAGTTTTTCTATTAAAATATTGTGAAACTTAAACAAGTGCTTTATTTATACTAATTTAAAGATGTTTCACTACCGATTTATAGTATCTGAATATATATTCATTTACCTTACATTTTGGTGCATGCGCCGGGGCTCTCATATAATATATGACCTATTGTTTAATAAATTTAAATATAAGTTTAAATTAAACGTTAAATACAATTACAAATATTATTATTTTTGATATAAAACCACGTATTTATACCATTATTTATTGTTTTTGTTTGTTTTTTTTAGTTTTTATTGCATCAATGAGGAAATCCAAATAGATACTTGATGAAATTTGTGAAATACATATTACGTGTGCATATTATTTGTGTGAAACTGTATTAATAGTAATTTAACGAAGTAGTGTATTAATAATACCGATTAATAATCGAGATAATTAAATAATAGAGATTATTAATCGCTTTTTAATATACCAGTTAGTTACAAAACTTTTCCGTCGTCTCTTTTTTTAAAATAAAATATAGAAAAACTACTTTTGTATTATTTAGTTATTTTTCATTGCACCGTGCAATAAATTCGGCGTAAGTTTTCCCGAACAGGTTTAGGTTTTTGTTTTGGGGAGGGTCGAACATAGGAATTAAACGTGTAAAATTAAATATGTGAAATTATTAGCCCCCCTATTAATTTTAGAGAAAAATCGCTCAAGAATATTTTTTAGAGTATTAAAAACTGTAAATGTATCATCCATTTAATATTCGTTTGCACCAGAATCCACCTCAGAAATAATAAAAATATGTTGAACATTGTATCATAAAAACCCTTGCCGTCAGTTTGACAAGTGCCATGCTATTGTGAATAGTATATTTACATTACAAGGGAAGGAAGCGGGATTTACTCTACCGAGCCAAGTTCGCCAAACAGCCAACAACAGCCAACAGCCAAAAATCGCCTACAGGCGATTTTTCTCTAAAATTAATAGGGGAGCTAATAATTACACATATTTAATTTTACATATTAAATTCCTATGTTCGCACCTTATTCCAGACACTCGGTATGTATAGTGATAACTTAAAGATGCTATATGTGTAGATTCTACCATTTCGGGCGGAGTTACGTTAAATCTTCTTAGTCGGCATCGATTAACTCGCCGTTCACAATACATATTTCAGAAATTATTGCTTCACATGGCAAGTAACATTTTGACAAGCACGACACTGTGCCGAGATTTGGATATTTAATTTTATGATTGTTTAGTGCCTATTCCAAAATCGTTTATTAATAAAAAAAAGATTCATTAATGGGAGTAATTAATAAACGATATTGTATGCATTAATTAAACTCATAAATACACGGTCGACGGAAAAATAAATAAATTAAGATATTGTCATAATTAGGTATTATCATTATTAGTTATTGGCAAAGCGTGGATTTATAAGCATAAAAAATTACAAAATAAGCGCTTAAAAATGTATAAAAATCTTAGAACATAACCATATAAAATAGCATAAAGATTTGAATAAGCACAAAAACGCAGAAAAAGCATGAAAAGTCATATTTTATTTTTTATGAAAATACAGAAAAACACTGTAAACTGTTGGGGACTCGCCGTAATGAAACGAAAAACGGCTACCCGGAAATGTATGAATTTATTATTGCGAAATTATAAGTTAAGCACAATAACAAGCGAGCAAATGACGGGGCTCCTCCCGGGACCTTTCTGCCGATAGCAATCGAAGAAGAACTCACTCTTAGAGAGCATTACAATTAGTTTTAACAGATTCACAAACAATGCCAGCCCTTCCGACTGGCGAGGGATGCACCAGCTTTCTACAGTTCCAAGAAACTGTTTACAATGGCACATTCCGCCGCTATACGTCCCCTGGTCAGGCATATCGTTTGGCGTGACTAACTGGCCATCCCTCGGAAGAGCACGTAACATTACACAAGAAATATTTACAATAGAAACCTAACTAAGACATTCCACAGGACTGTACAAAAACAAAACACAATTTTATTAACAAAAACGCACTATAGGTAGATAAAAGTAATATTTTAATAACATAGGTATTGGTGTTTAATATTAATAACAATAATAATTAATAACAAATAATGATTACTGCTCATTTTTAAATGAACTAATAATTAAATGTTTTTCTAAATTTTCAACGGAAAATCCCATTCTCCTATCACTGAGCACATTTTTTAAGTGTGAAAAGCTTCTCTCCACATCCACACTTGTAATCGGTGCATATTTAAATTAGGGAACAATTGTAATATTTATCAGCAAATCTTCCACGAAATCTCCTTTTAAAACTGTTGATATTTTTTGTAACTCGCCAAACCCTTCATTTTTTTTGCAAAACTGCATCACATTTTTTTTTTAATAATCTCTTCTATAGATCCCCGTACGTTTGAGACGTCGTTCCTAAAATCTTCAACTATTTGAACCGCATCTACCAAAGTTGTGTAATTTGCTTGGAGTTTATCAATCGCTTTGCTTACGAAACTGTAGTTGGTGTTTAGGAATGCTAAATTTTGTACAACCCTCCTATGTTTAAGAATTTTGTGGCATTATTTAATTGCCTCTGACACATTTTCGGGAAACTCTAACACAAGCTCCTTAAATGAATCGAAATGGTCGGCATAATTGCAGGCAGCATCTAGCCACGTGCCCCATCTAGTTATAACCGGTGCCGGAGGAAGAGGTACATTTGGCATTCTTTCCCTAAACATTTCAACCCTCAGTGTAGCTTTTAGGAAAATTTTCTTCCCGGTTTTTATCAAATCATTGACCAGGGGAAATTTCAGTTTAATCGTTTCAGTAACTCGATTAAAACCATGTGCCATCATCAGAAAGCACCAGAAAAAAATGTGTTAATCCATCGTGAACGAATTTGGCACCGGTATTGCCATTTGTTTTTTCTAACTGCTTGGAACTAATTAAAATGCTTTGGTGGAGTCTTCGTTTAATATTGCAATCATTAAATGGGCGATGTACCGACCACATGAAACAGTAGTTTCATCTACACAGAACCATATGTAATTGTTGCCAATTATCTTTTTTATTTCCTCAATAGTGTGTTTATATACTTGCTCGCCATAGTTTTTGCGAATGGTTGATTCGGCAGGAATATGTCTACCGGTGTATTTTTGTAAAAAAAGATTTAAACGGACTATTATCTAGCTTTTTTAACGGAATGTTAAATCTTATTGCATAAATCAAAGTAAAATTCATTTTCATTCTGTGTAGAAGAACTCGCAAAAGACTCGGAAATAGTTTGCTGGGTACTCAGGGTACTGCTTGCAGATTTGTGTTTTTTAAATTTTCCAGGTGAACTGTTGTTTTGATATGTTGTGTTACGTTAAATTTGTTCTCGCAGTTAATCTACAACATAATACATGCTTGTACCTAGGCCAATAGTAACACAAAATAAAACTTACCGGTTTGATACAAGCCCTGCAAATTAATTTGCCGTTCTCATATTTTAATTCAGAATGTCCACGTATCCATTCATCGACGGAAGGTTTTACTTTCGGCATTTTATACAAGAAACTTATAAACTCGTAATACACACAAGGCACAAGCACAGCGCACTGAAGATTGAGATAAATTGGACTGAATTGATAGCACACTTGCCTCAGATGCGTTCTGTACACGTAAAAATAGGGTAATGCCCGAAATAATCAAGCTTTGTTTACCAAATATCACGTACGCACGCCCGCTTTGTTGATGATTTTGTGATAACCAAGCACTCGGTTGCTAACGGAGTAATATTAATACTGAATTATCATTACAATAATGTGCGACAAAATATATTCCTAGCTAATATAAATAATATGCCATAAAATTGAGAAATATGCAAATAAGCACAACAAATATGGAAATATGCACAAAAATGCATTAAAGCAATTATAAGCTTAAAAACTGAAAATATATATAAAAGCACAGTTACTATTACACTATTAAAACTGATGTATAGCATAATACCTAGAAATCCGCGCCTTGATTATTAGGTAGAACCCCTATTTCTGATGTTATGGTAAATTACCGTCGCCAAGAAGCGCTCCACCACTTTTTGATTGAATTTACTACCTTTGTGGATTTTGCAGCATCCTTATCGGGTTCTTTAAGATGCACCCACAATTTAACACTATACGGGGATGTTATAGAATTTTATCGCCAAAAAATTGTCGATCCAACGGGGTTCGAACTTAACACCCCTATTTTTCTTTTATTGGTATTGGAAAGTTTATTAAATTTAAATTTACTAAATAGCTTTACAAATAACTGGTATATTATGACAATTATGTTGAAAACTTGCAGAGATATTTGATATAAGTAACTAAGTAATTTTTACACTTACGATTTTAATTCATGTATTTAAGTAATATGAGACGAGATATTATTATGGTAAGTAAAATAATCTGACGTGAGCCGAACTTGAATTTATTCATACATTTATTAATGCGCAAACTTAGCATTGAAATAAATTACATGGTTGAGTTCAAAAAGGATAACCTTTAAATAATATGTGATATGAAACTGAGAAGCCAATTTTAGTATTGTGTATGACCTATCTTATGAGTCTCATTTTGGGGCTATTTTAGTTCACATTACATCCAATATAAGTACTATAATTGTTTAATACTACATTTTTCATACAAGTTACAATTTGGTTATCAGTTTTTTTCATATACTAGAAATTAGGGTAGATGGACATTTTCAACTCAGCTATTCAATTCTAATAGCAATTTTCTTATAAATCAATAACTCTTCGATTTTCAGTGCGAATTTACGCAGTAAGTAGCGTAATTACTACGCATTCGCGTATTACGTAACTAGGGGGATAACATTCTATTCATTGTCGCTATGTATGTAATACTATAACCGGCTCTCGACATGTGCAAACCGGTATGCATTGTTGGCTCGCCGATTAAATTACCAATAACTCAAACAACGGCCGCAAACATATAAACATCGACTGGCGCAATTGACTCCCTCATTATTGCGAACAATTGCCGCCTAAACAATCGTTCGTGTTTTGTCCGGCCTTCCAGTACCACTATTCCACTCAATTTACGTCCTTAACGTTGCACGAGCTACAAAACGCACTCCAGACACTCCAGTTTTTGCCAAATTGTGATTAGAAAAGGCCGCAGCTGCGATCTGAAGCACTTTGCGTACAGTTAAACACATGTGATTCTGATTCAATTAGATGTGACTCCAAACATGAGCACGAGAACCTCACGGTTCGACGAAGCGCGGGGGCGCGGTTTTCGTTATGGGAGACCGACGGAGTTCAAAGGCGAAAGCCGTGCTGGTCGATGGAGTCATCGTAGGCATGTCGGTCGATTAATTGAGAACGGGACGTTTAGGTTTTAATTTACTACGCTATAAGGAATTCCAGAAGCTAGATCTAAAGATTCTGTAAAACTTAAAAGCCATTAAGCTACTTTGTAACACAATATAATATATGCTACAAATCAAAGTCATTACTACACGAAATTACTGCAAACGACTCAATGGTATAAGATCTATTTTATGATAGAGGGGCCATATTATGGTAAACAACGCTGTACAAAGTTTATACATACATTAACTCTTATACATTTAAACTGTATTTACATTTGATTTAAACTTAATTTAATCTTAACGTAACTATAGAAATTTCTACAACTATAGAACATAATACATAAAAGTAATTTTTAAAAATTTGTACAATTAGAAAAAATATTTAATTAGATTCTTATGATTAGGGATAATTTACGAGGACGGTTCGGAAATTAAGAGCCGTTTGGATATAAAAAAACACATAGATATAAAGATGTTACTGCGTGCCTTAAAACTACACCTTTGCACTATTTTTGTGCATTTTCACATCAGGGTTTCTTTCAGATAATTTAATCCCCGGGGAGCATTTCGAAAGTCCGGAGGTGGGGGGTAGGGCATTTGTAGCTATAGATTCAAGTGTAGAGCAATTTTATTTAAGAAGGTAAAAAGATAAATCAACATGTTTTTGTTGGTTAAAAATACAGTTTCATTTACCAAATATAAAGAAGTAGTTTCATATAAAAACCATAATTATAGTAATGTATAATGTATAATGTGTAACGTTTTAATTATTAAAGCTTTAAAGAAATCGTATACGTCGAGGTTTCTTAACAGCGTATAAGTGTACGGTATTCTCCAAAAATTCCTCTGTGGGAATTTCAGGTCCTTCAATGCTTATCACCATACAATGCATTGCTGTTCCTGGTAGCATTCTATTTCGTGCCTTGCTCAGTATTCTGTTCATTGAACTGAACGATTTTTCTACTGAGGCTGTTGTTACAAGAATGACAAGAAGGATTTCACAGAGCTTTTATAACTCATAATAGCCCATGTCAGCTTCCAATATTTTTGACACAGGGCTTACGTCTGCTGTATATGTTTTGCTTTCTCGCATATACTTAATAAAATAATTTCAAGATTTCAGATGTGCACGTACAGCTTCTGCGTTGAAAATCGAAAAGTTGCCACAAAACTTTCTGGCTTCAGTTTCTTTTAAATTATATAATGACTCTTAGGTCTCAAATTTACTTGCAAATACCACAGCACCTATTGATTTGTCATAAAATCTATGTTCAATTTCTTGAATTACATTTTCGCAGTATTCCTTCATAATTGCAAATGTTTTCCTTGGATCTTCATTATCAATTAAGTACCCTTCAGATCTAATGTCCGCTATCTTGCATCAAACATATTTTTGCAACCCACTATAATTGCATTCACACTGCTTTGCAATATCTTTTAACTGCAACTTTGTAGTAGTAATCAATGGGATGACTGTCATTAAACTCAAATCCTTCCTTTGCAAAGCTTTGCTGAGGTAAGTAAGTGCACTAAGTATTTCGTTCATCAGATGGCAGGTGAGGATAAAGTACTAAGTATTTCGTTCATCAGATGGCAGGTGAGGATAAAGCTTGCATTTCTTATTTCTAATAAAATTCCTCCTGCCAATGATGCAAGGTCTGCTCCTTCTTTGTGAATGTGCTGACAAGCTATCAAAATTGATTTTATACTTCTAAAGATAGCGTTCACTATCCTGTAGTGAGATAACCATCTCACTTCAATGAATTCTGGTATCTTGAAAATAGGATCACTGATTAGTGCTTGAATTTCATGCAAACTATTTTCATTTTAGGTGATTTACTGAATAGCTTCTTATGTCCTTTACAATGTGAAAAAACCATTTGACTTTCTGGTTTCTATTTCTGCAGTAAGCTGCTGCGAGCGATAAGATATGCGCTCAACAGTATATATAAATAACATATTTGTTTGCCTTTTCAGAAACTTTTCTTCTTACACCTCCAACATTTCCAGCCATACTAAAAGCACAAATCCAAAGGCAATAATATTCTCATAATTTAAATCAAGATCAGTTAGCTCCTTATTGATAACATCTGCAATAGTTTTTGCTTTTCCATTAGAGATTTTTATTATTTCCAAGAACTTTTTCGTGGGCACTCCATTTTCTACAATTATAAACATTATACTAAGTTCAATTTCATTTCTTAAAGAAGTGCTTTCATCTGCAACATAGAGAACGTCTAGTTTTTAACGTTTTCTTCAACTCCTCTCTCAAAACTTCACCCATACATAGCAGTACTTCAGATGCAGTCCCTTGCTGCTGTAATTCGATCTATCACTTTGAGATTTTCTACATATTTTAAAATCGTCACTCAACTTATCAAAAAGGCTTTCAACCAGTTTTTCATATGTTGTATTGTACTTCTTCCTTTAACAAAAAGTACAAGCCCCACAGAAGTGTTTTTAATCATTTTCTGTTTAGATTCCTTTCATGTTCACTCTTGAATTATTTGAGCATGTATGGGGTTTTCAAAGCTTGTCTTCTAAGGGTTTCCATTTGGATACTTACCGTGTGACCTGACGAATGTTCCTTTTTTGCCTTTTTTCCCAAAACATTTTTAAATTATGTAAATGGAACAGTTATGAACACCCTACGAGTCTTTTGCATTGAAATTTCGGCATAGTCTACAAAAAAGCACCTACTAGTCTTTTGCAACACTTTTGCATCTCTTTTTAGGAAATTTCGGCATAGTCTACAAAAAAGCACCTCCACTTTCTTCGCTATATTCTAGCCAAGTATACTTCTGTTCCCAGCTTTAATTGTAGTTGCGTTCTTGTTTTTCGAATGATTTAACATTTTAAATTCTGTAGGTTGAATTGTTGATGACACAAGCAATTCCTCCCTTGGCTTTTTACTAGCATCTACCCTGAGAGACCAAAATAATGGTCTAATGTTCTTTTCATTTTAATATTCTGGAAAAAAAATCGCATGTTTGTTTCCAACATAAAAAAAATATCATAAGGTGATTCTTAAATTTATAACTTGTTAGTTCAAAATCAAGATGTTCATGGTACTGAGTTGGTACTGAGGTACTGTCCTTTATACAAAAATCTGATGTGCGGCAGCACATGTCTTTCTCTATATTAACATGATTAATAATAACAATTAAAATCAACGTAATTTTGTCCACAAAGCAAGAGTGAGATGAAATTTTGTTTATTGCAGAAAAATGCAGTTTAAGATTTAACTTTTATTAAAATATTTTTTTAAATATCTGCAATATTTTCGAAATTATTGACAAAAACAAAAATATTATAATAGTATCCGCCCACTTCCGGTTGCAGGTTTTTTTCCAAAACCTTTTCAAATCTATATTTTGTTCGAAAAATCTAAATCTAATTTCCAAATTTTATTCAATTATCATGGACTTATTGTGTCCATAAAGTTATCAAATTCATACAGAAACGTAGGCAGACATTTTTCCAAAATAGTATCAATGGACCCAGTAACTCTCAATATGGATATTTCCGTTGAATTCTGGAGTTCGAAAATTTTCACGAAAACAAAACTTCCCTATAAACTTAGATATATAAAGAAATCTACCACATCATTCCAAAATAATGACGGAATTATAAAGAAATAAATAATATTTCAATTTTGCCGAATCGCGAAAAAAAGTTCATAAAGAAAAGTTCAATTGAGAACTAATTGGGTTTTTTTTCCTGAATAATTCTATGCAAACTATTAAATGTATATACCGGGTGGTGACTTGCTCAACGTAGCATGTACATAGATTTGCATACTAAATTCTTGATGTTAAATTATTGGATTTCCTGATTAATTTAGAGCATCCACATGTACTGATTTTCAATTTTCCCTATTTTCAATCCAGGAAAACAGGATAAATCGAAACTGCCGCTTTACAAAATTGGTCGAAGCTATAAAAACAAATATCGTAAGCGCATTTGCATTGCTCTGTCATTAAACTTGACGCGTTATAAAACCATAAAACGAATAACAAGAAACATCATAAAATCACTTTACCATTTCTACATTTTCTGGCGTTGAATACATTTGATCAAGAACAGAATAATAACTTATAAATGATTATAACCGTCACCGTCAAATGGCATTAGCAAATATGAGCGCACATGTTTGTTATTCAGTTAATTCCCCAATGCACAATTGAGTTTTCGGAAAATGGAATTGTCATTTCGTTAGTTACTTTTCTAGAAACTAGAAAATTGTAAACCAGATAACGTAACCCCGCCCCCCGAAGATATGGCTGAAATAAACACTGATAAACACTGTTACACATAGTTACAATTCGTCATTCGAAATGTAATTACATTGTATTACAAAAAAAAATAACTTTCTAATTTCCAATATTATTATTTTATTTTTTTTATTTTTCAGGTATTTCATCAAAGAAATCTCAGGAACTGTTCCGACCTACCAGGATAACCGACCTTCCCGAGAAGCTGCTGATGTCCGGAATTAACCTTCCAGGTAATTGCGAATACAAAACTTTTGCCGGGTGGTAAAGTCGTTTGTGAAGATTTGTCGTGTGAACTCGAGGCGCCCTGCTCGTAACCGCGACGTGTCGTATTAAGTCATCTCTAGCATGGGAACGCGCGCGTGGGTGTAGCCAGCGATGCATAATTGATCGAAAGTGGAGTTTCTAGCTAGCAGAAACCGCTAATAACCACGGGAACAATGCCATCGTCGGCCTAAGGGCGTGACAGTCGGGCACGATCGATCAGTAAAGGGCGCCGACATTGTCGATGCATATTCATTACGCTAAGTACGGTTTTGCGTCGCGATTGTGCAACCGCAGGGATTAACGTGTTTAGTTTTAGACAATCAAGGTGATGGAGGATAATTTGATGAGTTACAATGAAAATAAAATTCAAATTTTCGTTGTCAAGATAATTGGTCCAGGTGCATGTTACACAATATAGAAAACATTAACTTCAGAAAAACATTCAGCATTACCCATGCATTGCGTTCGTTACTTTGGACGTGGTGCGCGAAAATTGCTGATAGAGTGAAGCAAGTCTGTTTATCCTTTCCTTAGTTCGCTTCGGAGCTTTGGATTGCGGAAACGCAGACTACATTTCAAAATTTAAAAAAAAACTATTTTCTAAAAATCCCTGTTTAATATATAAACAATTCAGTTGCTATAGTTTATTTGCGATTAATAGAAAATATTCGTTTAAGATAGTTATTCATAGCAATCAGAAAATTGAAAATGACACACGACTTTCATTTACATTCATATACGTATTTCTTATTTTTGGTAGAAACAGAACCACATTTTCTTAAATCATCAGCTGATAAGAATGATTATACGAGGTAGAGGCAAAAGGTTACCGGAATTGATCAAAATAATTTTAATTCTTCAAGCTACAACATATTAAACTTTACCTTCTAAGTATGTACTCCCATCCTGCATTCACACACTTGCCCCAGACAACGTTCGTTCAATTGTTGAAAACATTTCTAAAAGCCCTTTCTCTAAAGCTCCATCAGATGTCTCGTCACATTTTCCATCAGAATTCCCTTCACGTCGCCCTTTCAATTTCAGTTCATTTTCATTGGTAATATTATTCTTGGTGAGGTAATTATTTACCAATAATGACCAAAGCGCGGATTTATAAGCATTAAAAATTACAAAATAAGCGCTTAAATATGCACAAAGATTAGAATAAGCACAAAAACGCAGAAAAAGCATGAAAAGGCTTATTTTATTTTTTATGAAAATACAGAAAAACAAAACAAAACATAATTTTATTAACAAGAACGCACTATAGGTAGATAAAAGTAATATTTTAATAACATAGGTTTTGGTGATTAATATTAATAACAATAATAATTAATAACAAATATTGATTACTGCTCATTTTTAAATGAACTAATAATTAAATGTTTTTCTAAATTTTCAACGGAAAATCCCATTCTCCTATAACGGAGCACATTTTTTAAGTGTGAAAAGCTTCTCTCCACATCCACACTTGTAATCGGTGCATATTAAAATTTGGGAACAATTGTAATATTTATCAGCAAATCTTCCACGAAATCTCCTTTTAAAACTGTTGATATTTTTTGTAACTCACCAAACCCTTCATTTTTTGACAAAACTGCATCACATTTCTTTTTAATAATCTCTCCTATATATCCCCGTACGTTTGAGACGTCGTTCCTAAACTCTTCAACTATTTGAACCGCATCTACCAAAGTTGAATTAGCAGACCATAGTTTCAAGCCGGGTGACTATGTCGGTTTACCATTTCATGTACTCCATTTCTTGGTACTATCGAATAAAGATTATTATTATTATTATTATTATTATTATTATTATTATTATTATTATTATTGTGTCCTTTGCTTGGAGTTTATCAATCGCTTTGCTTACGAAACTGTAGTTGGTTTTTAGGAATGCTAAATTTTGTACAACCCTCCTATCTTTAAGAACTTTGTGGCATTCTTTAATTGCCTCCGACACATTTTCGGGAAACTCTAACACAAGCTCCTTAAGAGGCCTCTTTAGTCACCGGAGATCAGAGTCTAGAGAGAGCGCGATTTGTAGAAAAGAGATCTCCGATGCCGGGTGGGCGTCATGGTTTGGGTCGGATAGACGCCGAAAGAGACAGTGGGGGTACAGCATGTGAAACGCTAGATTTGAAGACTATCACTTTATAATAGTTCGTCTCAACCGCGACAAGCCGAATGGGATCTTTGACTTTTCGTATTTTTCGTTATTTTTGCGCCAAACGTTGTATGAAGTAAATCTAAGTAAAACAATTAGCGAATTAATAATTTTAATACAATAGTAATGAGTAAAATTATATCAGGTTATATAGGAAATACGAGTACACAGGATATGTAATAATGACAAAAATAGTAGACAATATAAAGTCTAATTTATTTGACGCACCGAAATATTGAAGTATGTAATTAAATTATATACACAACAAATAAATAGTAACATATATATGAACAATATCATTAACTACTATTTCTTGAATAGGTATACAGGGTGTTGCTAAATTGGACAAAAAACTACACGTGGCGTGGTTGGTCATAAAATTCTGATTTGGAAATTGTAATACCAAAATGTTGCAAAATGAAAAAAAATAATAAAAAATTGAAATAAAAATAAAAAGTGAAATGATAAACGAATAGAAAAAAAAAACGATAAAACGACATCACTTTCAAGCTATGGAGACTCGAAGATACCTAGAAAGTATGGTAGAATAATTTTACATAAAGTGTGGCTCAGTGTCTGCCAGACATAGCAAAATTACATTGGGAAATTATATGAAGATCAACTATTGCCATGTTTTTGAGTGGCCAAAACAAAGAAAACAAAGTATTTAAAACAAGCGGAAATTTACTTCTGTCAAATAATTTTCATATGACATAATTATTTAATGGAATATTGATAATTAAATGGTTGTATTGAGTCAGCAAATTCTAAAAATATCAGCAACCTGACAGTAAGGTAAATTTGATAAATTCAACTACCTGCATTAAATTTGTGACAATCACATGTTTAGATACACATTGCAATAGTTGATCTATACATAATTCACCAATGTTAATTTTGCTATTTCTGGTAGTCACTGAGATATACTGTATATGGAATATATCGTTATACATGAGAAAGTGTCCAAGTCTATTATTCTTATTTTAAAGTTCATTTTTTCTCTCCTGTACATTTAATTTGAAACTGGACTTGGTCAATTTCAAATTTTCAGAAAAAATACGAATTTATTAGAAAATGGATTTAATAAGTGTCTCGTGAAAAGATAAGATAAGATAGATTGATGTGAAAAAAATTAAAAATTTTAAATTTTAGACTTGACCACTTTCTCCTGTATACCAATGATATGGTCTACAACATATTCATATTACGAAAGAAAAGGAGAAAAATAAATGAATCATAAATAATAAAGTAAAAATAAATTGTTTCAATTAAAAATTGTTTATTACAAATTCGAAATTATTTATTTTTCTTTCTTTTCTCCATAAGTTTTTGTTGTGCCTCAATAATTTCTGGTGGATCTCGGATTTGCAAATTTCTCATATGACGAGGATCCACCAATTCTGGTAACATACAATTTGTATAAAACATTTTTAACATGGGCAACATTTTGGTGTTCCAAAAATGATTATCTCGACGTATGTACTCTACTTTCATCGGATACTCATCACCTGTCCATACTGCGAAGAGACATCCGCGTCTTCCTGAAACAACCATTTGTCCCTGAATTTGGTAATACCAGGAGTGGTGTGTATTTACAGAGCACAACTCATTTTTTATCTTCCAAAATGTATTTTTTTTATTTTCAATTGCGTTGATAGGGTCCATTTTAAATGCAGAAAATGGACATTTAATTTCGACAGTCATATTACTTCCTATCAAACCATCGGGCGTTGCGCCTAAATAAGGATGGTCTTTCGATATAAATAAGCCACAATCATCGATGTTTACACATTCTTGGCTAATTTATCAAATATTCTGGTACAAAATTGTTTTTCGGCATATTTTATTTATTTACAACATTCCACGGTTATGTCACAGCCTGGAACTTGTCGGATTATAATTGTTTATGTTAAATACTACTTAAATAAAAACGCATCAAGTTTTCCAGAACTCCTCTTATCACACAGCGTCTCATACCTTTCCATCTTGGCAATTTGTTTCTCGGCAGAATTTATTTATTTAAATATTCCGCGGTATTGCCACCGCCCGAAACTCTTCAGATTATAATTGTTTACGTTAAATACTATACGAAACCGAATTTAGGTTCGCCAGAACTCCTCATTCCCATTCCTCTTACTATGGCCCAGAGCGCGATCGGCCTTAGAGAGAGAGATGCATAACATGCGACAAACGGTCAGGAGGGGCTTACGTCTAGTACTACTGTTTACAGGTTGGCGGCAGCACATTACTGTCGCCAAATTGCATTTATTTGTCGCCAATAATACTCCATTATAATTTAAGATATCGGAACAAAAAAAAAGAAGGTCGTTCCCAACAACATTAGCTACAAATACCCTGAGGGAATTTCCATTATATGTACCCTGTCTTGATTAAATAAATACCGAAGAAAATATCACAAATCGGCTAAACATGCCATTCTTTTAATCGACATATTAAATCACCATGTTATTATCTCTTAAAAACTAATCAGCACTAATGTAGATAAATGTCTAAACTTTCTAAATCAGGTCTCCGATTGTAATTATGTTGACCCGTTCATGAATTATCTGGGAGTTGATTTACATGCAATTCCCTATACCGCGTTTGGGTAAAGAGGCCTCTTAAGGCGGGGAAATCTGTGGGCCATAGCAAGGATATGACGAGCCTCACCATCGTCCGTCGTTCAAGTATCGAATCTGGTAAAATATCTCCCATCTCTCTTAATCACTCTCATGGACAGAGACGAACGCATGGGTCGAGAATTAAATTCGGAAGACCGCATTTTTTATGGTAGGGTCGTAAAGATAACTGCTGCCAAATTGTTCTCGCGTTACTGATCCAGGCCCGTTGCGGGCCGCCCATCGTGGCGTTTAGGGGCAGAATTTTAACATGGATATATCGCAATTTATACCGTACGAATATAATATTTAAATCATGCATTTGGATCATTCAAAGAATACAAATATTTCAGTTGTATGTCAATAAAAGGAAAGAGGATAATACATACCATATTAATGTGAACAGTCACAGTTTCAGGGAGAAATAATTTTTATTAAATTCACATTTAGAATTATCAATTTATATAATTATTTATACAAGTATAATTTGCATACAAGTATACAATTAACATTTTTATTTAAAATTCTTTTTAACATTTTTGACTTTGATCATTAAAATATATAAATAAATAAATAATAGATAATAAGATAATAAAATAGATAAATAATTTGTATTGGCTAAAAAATACTGATTTAAAAAAAATGACAAAAAATGAATAATATCAAAATTATATGTAATTTGTATGTTTATCTTCATCTCTCATTCAGACATTTTCAATTACTTTTTTTTTGCTTGTGCTGCCAATATAAACTCTGGCTCTATACATTTTTTATTTCGTAAGACATTGCCACAAACTATTTCCGTCAAAATGCAGGTTTTGAAGAACTTCGAAAGTTTGGGCAACATCATGATCCATGCATCATTATCCTTCATAATTTTTTCAACAAAAATAGGTTGTGTGTTATCTATGTACACCACAAAATAGCACTGCAGTCTATTACATATATGCAGTTGACCTTGTACCTAAAAATAATTAAGCTTACAGTGATGTTCATACAGGGTGTATTCTCAGGTGTACAGAGTCCTGTATATTAAGTATGGGGTAATTAGGTATTATAAAATAGTATATCGAAAAATAAATATCTTACTTGATAATAATAATCATGTGACCGTTTTAATCTTAGACCATTCTCTTTTACTTCTAGACAGATGTTTAATTTTGATGCTGCTTCTACTAACAACATCCCCGATTTTGATACCTTTGGAAGACATTTCACTTCAATTAAACTATCATTACTGATTAAACCTGCAATTTAGATCATATATCTAGCAGCATCTAGCCACACGTACCCCATCTAGTTATAACCGGTGCCGGACGAAGATGTACATTTGGCATTCTTTCCCTAAACATTTCAACCCTCAGTGGAGCTCTTAGGAAAATTTTCAGTGTAACATCTCTGTGTAACATATGCCAAAATTGACAGGTTGCTTGCACCGACGCCGCTAATGAGTTGACTATTTTTTTGTAGAATTACACATAGGAAATTCCTTGCGGGCAGATGCAGGCAACCAGTTATACATTGTCAATCATACGTGTAAAAACGAAAAAAAACGCCCGGTATATGCAGCGGTATCAGAAAGCATCAATAATAATTTATCATTTGGTACGGTGTTTGGCAAAAAAAAAAGTGTTAATCCATCGTGAACGAATTTGGCAACGGTATTGCCATTTTTTTTTCTAACTGCTTGAAAGTAATTAAAAATGCATTGGTGGAGTCTAATATTCCAATCATAAAATGGGCGATGTACCGACCACATGAATCAGTAGTTTCATCTACACAGAACCATATGTAATTTGTTGCCAATTATCTTTTTTATTTCCTCAATAGTGTGATTATATACTTGCTCGACATTTTATTAAGAGATTTATTATGAGAGAGAAAACATCTAAATGGGAGGTAGCGATATAAATTACTGCGCATATGAAAATATTATTTTCAGATTTACAAAAACAAAATTTTAAAAGTTGTGACGTCACTAATGTTGTTTTTTAAATGACAACCTATATTTTTTATTTTTTATTTCGGTATAGTTTTTTAATCTGTTTTCAACCATACAACATTTTGAATAGGTTACATAAGAAAAAAATAAAGAAAAATGGCCTTAATGTTAAAAAAGTAAATATGCAAGAAATTAACAGACTAATCCTAGTTATCGAGGTTTAAAACAAACAAAAACATATTAAGGCTTCGACAAGTACTGTAAATGTTCAAACTGATGATCATGTTATAATAAAAAATGTAGGTTATCGTAAAAAAAACATTAATAACGTCACAACTTATTTTTTTTTACATCTGAAAACAATATTTTCATGCACAGTAATTTATATCGCTATCTTCCTCTTAGAATTTTCTCTCTCATACACATTAAAGTAGTCGCCGAATTTATCCGCTACTTAAATTCCACACTGTATACATAATATAACTAATGAACTGTACTTGGTGGCCAAATTTGGATATTTCTATAGGGCAACTGGAAGTGATAGGGAAAATCGGTTATTTCAAGACAAACTCAATGTTAAAATCAAAAATCACTGCTATCGTCTTCTGTTTTTCCAAAAAACTTAGTTGTTTGTCATTTTATTGAGATATAGAGTTATACGTTCTTCAGGCACATTTTCTGGGAGATCTAAATGATTTTTTTCGGAATTTTGATCTTCATTGATAAACAAGATAAAAAACAAAGTTGTCTATTTTTTAAGCAGAAGTTCTAAGTTGAAGCAGAAGTAGAAATATGTTCGCTTATTGGGCGTAGAGGCTTGTTTTGTTTAAAGTCAAATTATTGATTTATAAACACATTTGACGTGATTTTTTTTCGCGCGAAAATTATGAAAAAGTTGAAGTTTAAAAGTTGATTATTCAAAACAATAACAATTAACAAATTGCCTAGAAAATATTTTAGAATCACTGACCGGAATTAATGGAACCGTATAAATTGTCTTCTCGCAGATTAAAAGAAACTCGTATCAACCATAGATCTTTCAAGCACCCAAGATGTAGATCTAATAACATAAAATGTTTTATTTTTTGGAGTGTATACAGGGTGTCCAAGATAATGATTAACAGCATGGGGATTTCGGAAACCGGTTTGTTAATACATTTCGAACATTTTCTTGTAGTAGGCGTTGCAATAATGACGACGAAGAAAAATCTAATTATCTAATTTTAACCCAAAATAGGTACCAATATAGTAACTAAAAATAATTTACCTTTAAAAATAATTGTGTTCATTTAATGTTCATTTAATGGCGACGATGACAAAAATTAGTACATAATTTTAACCCAGAATATGTACTGAATTAGTAACAAAAAATTATTTTGCGAGAATAGTTGTTAAACATTGAAACATTATAGTTATTTAGAACTACACTTATTATTTTATAATTACTGTGATATGAGAATTGTTATGTTCATTCAATGGCGCCGATCACAAAAATTAGTACATAATTTTAACCCAGGTTTTTGCGAATGGTTGATTCGGCAGGAATATGTATACCGGTGTATTTTTGTAAAAAAGATTTAAACATATTATTATCTAGTTTTTTTTACCGAATGTTAAAAGATACCATCGTATTGCATAAATAAAAGTAAAATTCCTGTTCATTCTGTGTAGAAGTACTCGCGGAAATAGTTAGCTGGGTATTCAGGGTACTGCTTTCAGATTTGTGTTTTTTTATTAATTTTCCAGGTGAACTGTTGTTTTGATATGTGGTGTTATGTTAAATTTCTTCTCGCAGTTAATCTACAACATAATACATGCTTGTACCTAGGCCAACAGCAACACAAAATAAAACTTACCGGTTTGATACAAGCCCTGCAAATTAATTTGCCGTTCTCATATTTTAATTCAGAATGTCCACGTATCCATTCATCGACGGAAGGTTTTACTTTCGGTAATTTATACAAGAAAATTTATAAACACGAAATACACACAATGCACAAGCACAACGCACTGAAAATTGAGATAAATTGGACTGAATTGATAGCACACTTGCCTCAGATGCGTTCTGTGCACGTAAAAATAGGGTAATCCCCGAAATAATCAAGCTTTGTTTACCAAATATCACGTACGCACGCTCGCTTTGTTGATGATTTTGTGATAACCAAACACTCTAGACGTAACGGAGTAATATTAATACTGAATTCTCATTACAATAATGTGCTACAAAATATATTCTTTGCTAATATAAATAATATGCTATAAAATTGGTAAAAAAGCAAATAAGCACAAAAAATAAGGACAATTATAAGCTTAAAAAATTAAAATATGCATAAAAGCACAAATAAAAAATTGACGCGTTACTTCATTTGCTGAAATTCGTATAGATACGAGGTCATTTTGGTCTGCTATTAAAACTGATGTATAGCATAATACCGAGAAATCCGCTCCTTGGGCATTACTATGAAAAACTACCCAATCGTTTCCTTCCCAGCGACAGCATAGCCACAGCTGTCATCTTGACATATTTAAATGTCAAATTGCTGCTAGACTAATAAAAATTGAAGAAAAAATTTGATTGGAAGTTATTGGACACTTGATGTCCTCATTTTTAAAATTATTTTTGAGTGTATAGAGGAGTACCATAAATCCGGGACACAAAATTTGGTCTCTTTTTTAAATGGATCAACCTGTATATTCTTTCATTTTTAGAATCTGCTTTATGTGGGCTTCACAAATAATTTTTATTTTTTGAGATTAGATAGAACGTTGCCAAGTTATTCACATTTTAATCAAATTTATCGAAAAATCATGGACGTGGAAAAAAATCAAGAAAACCTTATTATAAGAGATCAATGAAAGAATCTGCGAATGCAAATACCCAAGCAATGTGCCAAAACATACAGAATTTTTTGAGTCATGCTGAATGAACAGGGTGTTCCGAAACAACGATAAAATTTTGACATTTTCAAACGGCTAAAGCTCTTTTTTTTTCAAATGGAACACCCTATATATAGCATTATATACTGAGTGCTCATCTAATGAGCTATTCAATGGTAGCATATGGACTGTAGTCTAATAATACTTTTTAATAGGTTAATAACGATCAATCTCAATAAGTTTTAGTCATTTGAAAATAGCAAAATTTGATCGTAGTTTTAGAACACCCTGTGTATTCAACGTGACTCCAAATAGTGTGTATGTTTTGGCACATTGCTTGGGTACTTGCATACCCAGATTATTTCGTTGATCTGTTATAATAAGGTTTTGTTGATTTTTTTTTCACGGCCATGATTTTTCGTTAAATTTGATTAATTGATTTTTATTTGAATTGAATAATCTGATTTGAAGTTTTTGGAAACTTGATGTGCTACTTTTAGTGTAGCAGCAATGGTCCCAGCAAGGATAGGTGGGCCACCCTGTATAGTGTCGGTTTATTCTCGGTCGGGAGAAAAATATATTAGTGTTTGCATTTGCTTTTCATGCATCGCGGGGGTTCTTAAATGTGGCCTCACATGTCTAGGCCCGGTTTTTTGTGGGACCCAGACAAAGAGTCTACTTTAAAAAATGTAACTGTCATTTCTTTAGAAAATTCTCATTAAAGTTACATGTTATTGCCATTTGTCCCTATTGATTCTATTGGAATAAACCTAACATTAACTGTTTTGTTTTTTACTGAAAATTATTATTTTATATTAAAAATTAACAGACGTTTAATTATTTTTTTATTGCCCCAGGAGCTTTTTTTTTAATTTTATATATTGATTTCTATGTTTTTGGAGATTTTTTGAGTGGTCTATTTCTAGTGGGAGCAGACAGGAAACAATGTCTAGGGCCATAATATAGGTTAATTTGGCCCTGTATGGGCTAATCAATTTTAGATATTTGAGTAGAATTTTCCTGTATGCCATAAAGAAAGATGTCTGAATAGGGCAGAATCTAAAAGCAAGCATCTTATTTGCATCGTGAAGAATTCAAATATTAAATATTATGATAATGTGATCCCCAGCGCGTACCCAGCGGCCAATAAAGTGCTTCTCCGAGGCGATTACCGCGGTACATCTTCATTATCAAAATTGTTTATGTGTGCTGAGGAGAGAGAGGCTCCTTCGCGGAATGTGCATGCGGCGAGATTAAAGGTGTGGAGGTTGCCGCAGTCGAGGAATTAGTAATTGGAAGCCATCAATTGAGCGGTAATTTGACTAAAATGGTATTGATAATTTTCAGTAGAGTTGAAGGAATTTGTCATGCTTATTCAGGGGCGCGCCTGACGGGCGTGCAACGCGTGCGGTGCACGCGGGCGGCCAAGTTTGGGGGCGGCCGTTTGCCGTTGTGCTCAGCAGCGCCCCAAACCAAATCTTGTGGATGCCCATACTTCTGTCAGTTCTACAAAAAATATTTAAAACTAAATAGTTGCAACTTACAACCTTTTCATTTATTTAGTATGTCAGAAAGAAAAACTAAACATATCCAGCGTATTGAGAAGCAGCATGATAGCAATAAACGAATTCCCCATTATTTGGGCAAAAAAATTAAAAATGAAATTATTAATCTAATTGGATCAAAAATTAAATTTGCTAATTTGCTCAGAAAGTCGAGATATGTTTCCATTATATTAGATTAAACAATGGATGTAAGCCATGTAGAATAGATTACTGTTATCATACGATTTGTACTCTTAGATGAGAAAAGAGTAGAAGTAAGGGAACATTTTCTTGGATTCAGTCCAACAACAAAAAGTACAGGAGAAAGTATATCTGAATTTCTCTTAGAAGAATTATCGAATTTGAAATTAAATATTTTTGATATGCTGAAGCAAGGCTATGATAATGGTGCAGATATGCGAGGAAAGCACAATGGATTACAAAAACAAAAATTAAACATAAACCCTCGTGCTTTTTTGTGCCACGTTCAGCACATAGTTTAAATCTGGTCGTAAATGATTCAGCTAATATTTCACATGAAACTGTAATTTTTTTGATCTTGTTCAAGAATTGTACGTTTTTTTTTTCAGGAAGTACACAAAGATGGACAGTTCTTAAAAAAATATGTAGGAAAGTTAAATTTGAAACCACTAAGTGATACTCGATGGTCCTGTAGAATCGATGCCATAAAGCCTTTACGATATCACATTGTACAAGTGTACGACGCTTAATATGAAATTTATGTAGATAAAACTAAAGACTTTAAAACTGTACATATGGCGCATACATTGCTATTAAAGATATCGAGTTTCAAAAATGTTTATGCTCAATTGTGATTTGGCATAAAATTTTATTTGAAATCAACGTAGTCATTTTTCTAAACCCAAAACTAAAGATAAGATCCTCTTTGACGTATTTAACAAATTTGACAAACCTTTTAAAGAAATATCGTACCGATAAAAGTTTTGAAGACATTATTGTTGCAGCTAACACTTTAGCTATGGAATTGTAATGTTGAATGTAATTTCCCCACAGTGGAAAATATAAGAGTAAAGCGAACACCCAAAATGTTTGATCATCAATCTGCGGATGAGAAAATTTTAGATCCAAAAACCAATTTTAAAATAAATTTTTATTTTTGTGTATTGAACCAAGCTTTATCATCTATCGAGACAGATTTGAAACAGTTGTGTATTTATTTGGCTTTATGACCAATATTAATAGCATTTCGAATGAAATGTTGTTAAAATCTTGCAAGGATTTGTAAATTAAACTAAGAGATGAGCAAAGAGTCAGATATTGATGGGCTATACCTCTTTCAAGAAATGTTATCCTTGAAAAACCATTTACCATCAAAAGATGTCACAGAACCACAAAGAATTCTTGAATACATATTGGAAAATAATCTGCAGGCAACGTTCCCGAACATATTTATTTCTATAAGAATTTTGTTAATATTTCCAGTATCCGTAGCATCTCGTGAGCGATCTTTTTCGAAATTAAAGATTATTAAAAAATACTTACGATCTACAATGTCACAAGAACGTTAGTAAATTTATCAATGATATCTATTGAACATGAGATATTGGATTAGCTAGTCATGCACGATTTAATATCAGAATTTGCTCTGCGCAAAGCGCGAAACACATATTTTTTGTAGTTTTTTGCTTGTAGATATATCAATATTCTTCCTATGTTGTGATTAGTGATAAAAATGTAATTTATTAGTTGTAATATATTCTGAATAAATGTTAGTATCATTGCGAAAAAATGTATTTTATATTTTTATTATTATTATTATTATTATTATTATTATTATTCCCCGACCTGTCTTTAGAAGGGATAGCTAGTTTGTATAGGGCGGCCAAAATACTATTGCACACCGGCGGCCGACTACCTAGGCGCGGCCCTGTGCTTATTATAATAGAGTGTAGATAATCTGTTAATTATATTGCTACCATATAACGTGATTAACAAATAAGGAATATTATTTCAGTTAATATTTGTATATGATATACACATGATGTTATCCTTGTTTATAATATAGTCGGGACCAATTTAACTTGCGAGCGGCCTGTCGCACGTATCAATATTCCTATGTAAGTTTAATATGAGGTGGAGTCTAGAAATTCCATCTCCTTGGGTTCGTGTCGTCGCACACAAAATTGTATCTGGGAAGACCATTAGAGGCTGCTAACAATTGAGAAATAAAACGATTTTGAGCATCCACAATCCGTTACTGCCAAGCTATTAACAGCTTACCAAAATTTCTGAATAGGGCCAGATCTGGATAATTCCTAATCACACCCGGTAATTGCACTTTATTATTGTTTGGGATTTCCATCACTCACAAAGCGGCATTACAAAGGACTGGGAATTTGTGAATTAACGGCTTATCGAATTATGCCGATATTGTCTTGCTCTGTGTTTGATATACAGTGCATCTGTAACAGACTTGTTTAATAAATTTTGATCGAACAAACCTGCAGCTTCAAGGAGATGCGTTGAATTTAGTAAGAACAACAGCTGTTGTTTTTGTTTTTGTGGGAAACTACTTCCTTGCAACCGAAATTTTGGACGAGGGGAATTCAGCCAATTCCCAAATTTTTCAGCAGTAGAAATATCCAATGCCATCATATTGTGAGCACTTGGCTGCTTTGTATTCTGACTTTAACCAACGATTTGTAGATATTTTGAAAGTGAATATGCCTAATCCAAAACCCAGATCCATTTTCAAGTGCAGATACAGAGAAATCTACAAAAGAACACGAAAAACTGATTGAAATTGCTACGAATGAAGAGGTGAAACTTAAATTTAATTACCTCTACCAACTATTCTGGCTGCAAAGGGGATTCCTACACTGTATCCTACAGTGTATCCTACAGTGCAAATAGCCTATCGCGGTAATTTAAGGATGCTGACAAATATGGAGCCGAATATCAGATTTATCTCTCACATTAGGATTTTCATGTTATCCTCGCACTATTGTAGGTTTCATTATATCAGTTTACTACTTCTTATAAGACATTTCGTCTGCAATAACATTCTTCTTAATATACATATAGTGGCATAAAATAACGCAATGTAGTGACATCTTTGTTTGTTCACTTAAATTAGGTACATTTTCAGTAGGCGGGCAGAAATTTACTTCTGAAAATGAGGGGCGCTAGGCCAAATAAGTTTGGGAATCACCGCTCTAGAATAACATAGCTTCATTATTTATGGACCAAGTAAACAAAAGATAAATAAAATATATTTTTTTTATTGATTTCAAGGTGAAGCTGCTGCCAACCTGTTTTTTTCAACGCCATGTATATTTTTTATTATTGTATGTGGTAGAGCTTTTTTTTCTAAATTTAACAATGTGAAACACTTTAAGTTTTGCTAATAAGGCGGAAAACATTAATTAAATAATTGTGTAAGTTGCTACAGGAGAATAAATTGAAAATCGATCTTTAAGAGAGTTTTGTTGACGTAAAATTGTTAAGTAAGTATGCTACGAAATTGAACAGCAACGCGAAAATATATATGCACAAAAACAAGGGCCAACGGCAAAAAACAAATCCGTAAGATTTGCTGATTAGCTTCAACACAAGTTTACATTATGTTCAGTAATATTTCTTCATTTTAGAGATATTCAATAAACGTAATCCTGAAGATAAATCCACAACTATAAATGGTGTAAGACTGGGGGAACGTGAAGACCACCGAACTGGTTCGAAAGTTTGTACCCATCTTGAATATAATGTTATATTCAGCCTGTTAACGTCAATTTTAGAATTGTGTGGTATATCTCCGTTTTGTTGAAAATAAATTTCATTGAGTTCTGCTAATGGCAATTCATCTAAAACATTTTCTTGGGGTTGAGTCTACAGTTTATCTATGAAACCAAATGAACAGATTTCGCATACCCAATTATTTCCTTAATTAGATATTTGACTCGTGATCATAACTTCTTATAATTTATGATATTTGTTTTTGCTCATGATTTATTTATTTTATTTTATTGCATCACTATTAACTTTAATATTTGTTATTGATAAACGAAGCCACTGAGTAAGTGACTTATAAGCGAGGGAACATCTATATTTTGACTTTATAAATTTCATGTTGGAAAAGCTGCTTTCGCAAAGATACGGGCTTCCCAGCATTGAACCCAGTGTAAGCCCTAAGTTTCGCAAGTTGGGGTATCGTTCTTCTGGCAGCAACTTGAAAAAGTCCAATTCAGTTTCAGTAGGTAAAAATGATATGATTGCAAATCACACAATTCGAGTTTAATGTCTGCTCTGCTTACATTCTTAACTGAAATCTAAAGTCGCTAAATCGATTTTCGAAATCTTCTGCATTTGTGTCAATATATTTTATGTGAGGTAAATTTGAAACTTCCTCACAATCCTTCCTTTCTTAAAAATACTCTTTACAACTTGGAAAAAATGAAAAATCATATTTTTCTGATGAAAACTTGAAAAGCTTAATTTTTTTCTTAAACCCATGTATGTGTCGAAATAAGTTGGAAATATTCTGCTTGTGTTCCTTGTAGCTTCAAATTCAATTCGTTAAAGGGAGATGTTACAAATGCAAGGTTTGCTAAAAATTGTGTATCTACCATTTGATTTTCCAGTTCCGCGGTGTTGGACTTTACATCATCTTCAGGGAAAATAGGAATCTCCTTGCGTAGAGCGAAGAATCGTTGCAAACAGTTTCCGGCGCTTAACCAACAAATATCGGTGTGAAGTAACAAGTCCCCATATGTAGCATCTACTTTGGCTAAAAAATCACGAAACTTTCTGTGAGTCAAAGCACGATTGCCCCCTCTAATAATATTAGTTATTTTAACAACCACTTTCATGACATACATTTGACGTAAGGATTTTCCACATATGGCCTCTTGGTGGAGAATACAGTGTATTACAGGACAGTTGATGTTGTTTTGTTTCAAGAGTCCCGCAATTCCAATTTCAGTTCCTATCATAGCTCTGGCTCCATCAGTGACAATGCAGGAACATATATCGAATCCCCCGTAGTCTGACACCACCTTATTTACAGCTTCAAAAATATCCGTACCCTTGGTTGTACGCTTGGAGTACAAGCGCATAAGAGTACGCCATGGAGAGGAATAAGATCAGGTGATCTCCTCTGCTACACAGAAATCGTGTTTAATAGTTCTGATAAAAATTACAAGCTGGCTAATATCGAACACATCAGTGCTTTCATCCAGGCATAGCGAAAAATATTTACATTTTTCAACCATGTCGTGCAGTTTTTTTGGATACATATTTATTAATATGGTCTGCAATTGCAATCGTTTCGATGCCACCCGTCTTGCATTTGTTTAATGCGACACTGACACTGTTGCACAATTTTTAATAAGTACTCCATCTTATTATATTGGGTTCTTCGCTTTGACAATTTCCAGCGAGACTTCGTAAAAAGCGGCAATACTGCACTTGTTATCAATGTCAGATTTTTTATATAATGTTGTTTGTTGTTTTAGTTTTTTCTTATAATCCGTAAAGATAGCCTTTCTTGACTCCCTGTATATTGCTGAAACGTTTTCTCGTGTAACGTAGTGTAATGTCGTTTCATATTATATTCTTTGAGATCCGATAGTACTTGCATACAAACAATGCACTGAACTTTATTATTGTTGTTTGTGATTAAATAGTCTGATTCCCAACGGTCATTATAAACTCGATGTTTGTTCGTTATTTTTCTTTTCTGCGAAGACATATTTCAACGAGTATTTCACTTTAAAAGTTTTAAAATTGGTGCGTACCGCACACTAGAACAATTATTAACTAACTCTGCCCGTCCCGCTTGACTCAACCTTATTATATACGTGTGCGTGGCTTCTCGAATATTCAAGGGTGATCGAGCAAGATCGGTCCGATTTCCAGTAACTTCGCTGTGATCTTCTATCCGTCGCCAGTGGCGCCACACGTTATTTGATTGGTATTTTATCGTTAATGTAAGAATTGTGCATACTTCGTATTTGAGGGTAATTTATACATTTAGAGTTTCCAAAGTTGCCATTACTACCGAAAGTGCACTCGTAGGACCAACAATTATGTTTCAATAAAAACTCGTGTCTTGTAATTTATTTCTAAACCAAGTACTCTGCACACTCGATTTTGATATTAAAGTAACACTACCAATTTTACGTACATATGTTTTTGGATTTTTCTGAACACTAAGGAAGATATCCATATCAGTATTTTTCCCGAGTTGGCGATTTTTTCGTTTAGGTTTCTTAATAGATCCATAATTTCTCAAATTTGGTTCGAGGCTTAAAAATTTGCGGTGTTGGGGTATTCTAAGGTATTATAGATACGCTTGACTACTATTTTTATTACACTAAAAATATACTGCAATAAGTTGATCAACTGATTATTATGCATATTCGGCTTTTTTAGGAAATAATAAGTCATACGATGAGAACTTGACAGCGTGAAACAATTGTGAAAAATAACGCTCAATGACTTTGTGTCCAGGGCACACTAACATTTTATCTGTACATTAGTGAATAAATTTCGGCCTAATCGGTCATTTCCTCCAGTGATCCATACAAGTGCCTCTTTGCAATTAATTGTAACCGCAAGTTACGGTTTTGCGCGGTCAACGTAATCGTGACAGTTGTAAAAAAGAACAACGACGCTCCAGAATACCGGTCTAGGACGGCCTGCAGTTTTTTCATCCGCCTGTGATCTGGGTTAGGAAATTTGAATTGGAATTCGAGGCACCTGCCGACCCGATTACCAGAGCACACCGACGCCAAACATGGAAGCGGTTGTATCGCAGGAGCACCAGGTCCTGGTTACTCGCACCGGGGCGCATTTCGGTCCGCTCGTCTTGCTATAAATTATTGGAACCCGCCTGTATATCGCTCTAGCAAATGTGCGCCTCACGCACTTCCGAGGAGGCATCCCACGTGGTGCCAGAAATGCACATTGCACATGCACCGGCGGCGAGAGAGCGCGTGCAGGAACACGCGCGGCTCCGATTCTCACGGCCCGTGAACGCCTGACCTGTGCTGATTACCATAGATTAATCTCGGACTCCTGGTGCACCCACACCTGCTATCCTTTGAGCGCCAAACATACCCAAACGTACCTAGATGTGTCCACCTCTACCTCTTTCACGACGGCTACATATTCACTTGCATATTCTAGCCGAAAAAAAACGGTGATCACCCAGCGCATACGGTTTTATCAAACACTCGTGTACAGCGCTTTGTCTATCAGCGGGGATTATCACTTTCCAGTCATAAATCAGCGGCATTATTTATTATATAAAGAAATCAATTTCCATTCTTAGTGATGGCGGATGTTGCACTTGAACCGAAACATGTTAGGGAATACGAAAGAAACCGTGTGGGAATTCGCTGTGATACTAGAAATCACGACTTTTGCCACCGGAGTAGAAATCACGAGATGATTTGTGGTTGCCAGAGTAATAATCCAATTTCAGAAATTACTGGCTCGATTCAATACAATTCAAATGAAATTTACGCTCGATGATCAGCGCAATGATAACAAATTCGATTAACTGCATAATTTACTATAGTACAGAACGAGGTTAGATACATCTTGATATTGTTTCAATAAACAAATTGCTTATAAATTAAACAAGTCAATTATTTCGTCTTCATCTGCCAATTTATGAGTCATATGGTAACGCACTCCCGTCGCGACGCCCTCCGCATCCGGTCAGTTGGTCATGGGTGTGTGTGAACTTTGACATAGGTGGTCGGGCGTTTCCGCATGCCGCATGACCACAGGGGCACCGCCAACAGTAGGTCATGGCGAGAAGAGAGGTCGTAACTCAGGTCCAGGAAGCCGCCGATGGCTACGTTGTCCGAGTCGGCGCCGGGTTTTCTAGGTTTTTCAATGCATCCACGTTGCTCATAAATTATCGATCGGTGCCATATGGGGTCGATTGGCTCCAGGCCATTATGTACAGTTTACCAGGCTTAAATAGTTAATTCCTGAATTCTTGAGATAGGTCAGAGTATATGTTTTTTGTGAAACAACGTCGATTGTGGTGTTTAATGTCAATATAAATACACTTTACAATGATCGATTGGAAAATGAACTGGTATGTTTTCAACCACAACCCACAATAATGTAATAGCTACAACATTTTATGACATATAAGATGTTAATTCCTTCTGCTATGTTTATTAAAATAAAAACCTAGGAATGTCGCAGGTTATAGGTGGTGGTGTGATTAGGTTTGTAATAGGAAGAAGTGCAAGTCAAAGCAAGTCAAAACTTGACAAAGACGTACTATACTCTGATCTAAAAAATGTAGAACTGACTCATACCACCGTGTCAGGGCCGCGGCGGGAGGTGAGCGGGTCGCGACGCAAATTCTATAGGCATTCGTTCGCTGTGTAATTATTTCGTTTAATGGTATTTTTTATTAAAAGAAAAAGTGGTACGATTTAAAAAAAATATGTAGCAAATCGTCGTTGGCAACTCCTACTTTCTTTCGACCCCTTGCTTCTTCCTTTGGGGTGGATCTCTCTGCGGAATCGCTCCTGTTTTTGGCGCATCTATAAATGGTCGCCTCCGAAACTTTAGTGGGGAAGCTGCACAAAGTTACAGCGTCGCTTGTTGATATAGAGGCATCTCGAACTCGGAGCCCCTCATAAACATTGCAAACCATTGCAATTTCTTCCTCTGTTAATTTTTTTCTTCAACGCTTGACATCTGGTTCCGCCATTTCGTAAAATATCTACGGGGTATAAATTGTAAACAAATGTAAAGAAATAATACTTACCAATTAATAGTATTTCACTTTGCGAAATTTTGTCTTCTAAAAGACAGCTTTCCATAAATTTGGAACTCACGAATTATAATTCTTGTTCTATACCACACCTATGGATGCCGTCGAGGAAATGTGGAATGTGACCTTTATGTTACGTGACGATGAATATAACTATCGGGTATTTTCGGGCGGCATAGAAGGTCAATCGGTTTGACTCGGAACTGCACAGTCCCCGCATGCACTGAATAATAGTAATGATGTCCGTATCTGAAACGGCAAATTATTTTTGCCTTTAAAATCAACAGGACCCGGACGTATCTTGCTACCTGCCTCATAAGGACTGTGTACCGATACTACCGATGAATCACTTCTACAATTTTCTCTCGGGTATAGTAATTTCAATAATCAAAATATGTTCAATAAGGAACAAACACTTTGAAAAGATTAATCACAATTTAGATACCGTGCTATCATCAATTATTTAGATAGAGAGCGGCTATGACTGTGTCAGTGTTAGATTTTTCGTATCTTTGATAACTTCAGCTAATAAACTTCGAACAACTGTCAGTGTCACTATTAATCAAATTTAAAAATAATGCAAAAATGATTTGTACTTCAGAACATAAAAGATTCATCATTGAATCTTACTTTCGTAATGGCGTTTTCAATAACGGAGAATTGAGAATGGAATGGAGCGCTGTTGCCTGTTTAGCCGTGTTTCGTCAAATTTTTCCAAATTTTGGCCTGACAAAAGGCATATTTCTTTAATGTTCTGAGAAATACGGTTAGCGTGATTCGTGAAACTGGATGTGTAGAACATAAGAAAGGTGCTGGGAGGCCAACAGTATGTACCCCAGATGTCATAGCATATGTAAGCTAACAAATGGAAAATAATCGATCAACTCCTTTGCGGCCTTTGGCTTAGTAAACTGGACTATAATATAGAAACTTGCCAAAAAAATTGATGGAGGACTTTTATAAGCATGCCCACAAAATATAGACCTATCGTGATTTGCTGCCACCAGATTTCAACACACGTCTTGTATACAGTATACAGTGGTTTTCGAACTCAACTTTTATGATGTACTTCATTTGACATTCTTCTCAGAGTGGGGCATGGTTTCACCATTCGGGGTATGTAAATTCACAGAATATGAGAATTTGGAGTTCCCAAAACCCACACGTGTTTCGTGAATCGCCACTACATCCCCAGAGAGTTGGTGTGTGGGTTGCAATGTCTCGGAGAAGAATTATAGGACTATTTTAATAAAGTTAATTTAAATTGAAACGGGTATACGCAGCCAAATATACTTACATGCATTCCAGAGCATCTGCAATATCTGAACCTCTAGACATACGTCCAACATCCAACAATATCATAATTTTATTCGACAACAATCGAAGACCTTGTTGTAAGAACAGGATAAGTCCACTTCGAGTTCTGGAAAGGAATGCAAACTTCGCCGTATGAAAATAGCGTAATAAATATAACATAAAAGATAAGATGCTTTGATAACAAGTATGATGCTTTTAATGTCATCTAAGGCTTACGTTTTCAAAGTTATGAAACCACCTAATTCTAGGACACTTCACTAGCATTTAAATAATAATACTAATACGCATTACTTATGTAATGAATATACTTATGTAATGTAATGTGTAATATACATTACACAAATACAACTCAATTGTTGTTACCGACGGCATTGCATGTAATGTGTTTGTGTTTTTCTTCTCTCCTAGATATTCACTTCACTATATACCTCATAGTTAAATGGATCAATCACAATATGGAATTTTTCTTAGTTACTTCGTATTACAGCGCTCATTACTAATTACCTGGTTGTCATGGGGCGTGTTTCGAATATATCGTAAGTTTGCGTATTTCGATGAGGTGTTAATAAAAATCAAGTTGCCGTGAATCATAATATTTTTACACAAAAGTCAAAATGACATAATATTTCTTGCATTTAATATATCATAAGCGGTCAATATGAATCGATTTCGATCTGATGTGATTCATAAAATCGAAGAATCCGTCACATCCACAAAACCCATTAATACAGTGCGAACAGTTCACTTCTCTTCAGAAAGAAATTATGATATAAAAGAAGAAAAGTCGGATGAAGAATTATGTAAAATTTTGGAAGGCTGGGCTTACAACATGCGAAAAGTTAATGGTGAAGATTATAAAGAAGGAGTATTGAAAACACTCTGGACTCTCATAGCTAACCATATTCAACTTACTTATTATAATAAATTCAAAAGAGTTATAAATCCTAAAAGCGTTATATTTCAAAAAGCAAGAGATGTTCGTAATTCAAAGGGGAAAATTTTACAACGCAATTTGGAAAAAAGAAAACGCAGTTCGTCGGATTTAACCCTTGAAGAACAAACAAGAATTATAAATTATTTTAATGGAAATACACCCGATGGTCTACAGCGAAAGTTTTACCATATTGCGACTGTTGAACTTGCGTGGAGCGGAGTAGAAGCAAGTGCTTGCTTGACAGAATATTTCAAAGAAGAAATAAACAATTACGGTTTGCCAACAGGTCGGATGGAATACAACATAATTTTCTCCAAAACAGCACAAGGAGGTGATAAGAAAATTGCAGATAGTAAATGGATTACCCCAAATTCAAACAATATAGATATGTGCCCCATTTGACTTCTAAAGAAAATGTTTTCTAAACGGACACCTAACATTAAAACTAATCGCCTGTTTCTTACAGTAAATAAACATTGGGAAAAACATGAAAATAACTATTGGTATAAAAACATGCCCTTAGGTTAGGATACAATCAGATTAGTAAATGGACAAAAAGTGCTACTAAAAGCATCGGAATAAATGCCAAACTTGTAATAATAACAAATTATTCTAACAGATCGTCTACAGTTAGTCAGTTATCAAGTACGGGTATTAACGCTGAAGAAATTATAAAAATAACTGGACACAACAATACTGCATCAATTCAACCTTATTGGAATCTAAGTGAAAATCATCATCAAAATCTTATTTCAAATTTTAGAAGTGAATCAATGGATTCGGAAATTGAAAATTCTTCTATTAATAATTCTTCGTCAGTTTCTCTTGATTCATTTAATAATAATAAAAATAATTCCAGTGGCTCAGTAATTTATAATAATTATACTTTTAATATTACATACCATAAATAAATAAAGTTCTTATAAGTCATAATTATGAATTTAATTTAATTTAGGTGTTAATAAAAATCAAGTTGCCGTGAATCATAATATGTATACACGAAAGTCAAATTGACAAAATATGTCTTGCATTTACATTTATTTTTCGGTATATAGTACTCCGAATATTACTCGAGCATCAAAAATAATCTGAATATAGCGACTACTGCTCAATGTGTTTCGATTATTTTTGACGGTCTTGTTATATTACTTCTGATTATATCACTCATAAAGCTTTTATTCCCTATCCTAGCGACTGCCTAATAGTTGATAATCAAAACTCGAATTGAATAATAAGTGATAATCACACTTGTTTCTCTGCACATCTGATGTGCTATACTGTCAACTGAAATGTCACAATTAGACCAAAAGTCGCGCTTCCGTGATTCTTCCTTAAATAATATTGAAGAAAACATACAAAACCACAAACCATATAATCCTGTAAGGTCTCAAAAGTATATTTGGGCCCAATTTACCGAGTTTTGCAACTCTTGGAATTATATTTTGTCCGAGAACAGCACGCAGGAGCAACTAGCCCAGATCATACAAGACTCAATATGCGGCAGAAAAACGTATTAAGTATTAAATTTATCATTCGTGATATAATTTTACGAATACAACTCTTGGAATCGTGACTATTAATAATCGCATTGGTTGATGCACTCAACATGTTGTCAAATAATTCCACTCGTCTTTCAGAGTCGTGGAATTAGTATTTGACAACATTTTTCGTGTCCCAACTCACGCGATTATCGACAGTCATGATTCTACTCATTGTATTATATATGATAATCAGATTCTTCGCTCAACATGATGTCAAAGCGGTGGCAATTCCAACAAACCACTTACAAACTCATAATATATATAATAATACACTTGAAGTCCACCATTCTTTAACTAATTGGCGGCAAAAACTGGGCAAGTTCAGAACTTGCCTGTTTCTTGGCCCAAATAATATATCTCTTCAAAACTGCGTCCGATCTGCCTGGTTCTTGCACAAAAATATTCGCAATGTTACTTTTAGTGCATTGGCATTGGAAACTCATTTTGTCCAATAATAATTTTGCAGTGTTCCTGCACCACAATCGCTCTTAACATAAATTAGATAAGTTTATACGTATATTTTGTGACAATTACGCGACAAAGAAACTTATATTCGATGCACTTAAGAGACAAGAGAGCGCAGTGGTAATAGCGAATGCGAATGATCCCCTGCTTGACATCCCTTAGGTCCAGTTGTACGATCGTGGATCATCCTTGACCATGGTTCAGTTACCTAGGATACAATTGTTAATAGAATGGTATCCTTAGAAACTGAACCACTATCAAGGATGATCCACGATCATACAACTGGGCCTTAGAGCATCTGATCAGTAATGATGTAGCCAAGTTCTTAGGAGCAGAAGAACTTCTTCGGCCTAAAGACAACCTACGAACTTTTACTGATTGATAATGCAGATGAAATCTTCGGTCCTAAATAGTTTATAGTACTTGACAATTCAAACTACTTATTCGGCCATAAGAGGTCTAAGAGGTTCCTGTCATTGAGATAACATTCCTGGTGGTGCTGAAGAGCTTGTAATTGCTGATGCAGATTACTTTTTTGTCCCGAAGATACGGAGAGCTTCTTGTCATTAATAATGCAACTGATACTTGCGGAGCTAATTAACTTCTTGTAATTGACGGATGGTAATTCGGTCTGAAGACAACCGTAGAGCGTTTGCTTCTTGATAATGCTTATGTCAAAGTCAGGATGGGTATGACTTATTTTGCCTAAAAATAATCTTAGAGCTTCTTTGAGCTCATAGATAATTCGGATCATAACTTTGTCACTGTAGAATTACTTTGAATTGACGATGCTACTAGAACAGTGGTACGTATGTTCATGAATGATGCTAATGATTTAATCGATCTCTAAGGAGCTTCTGGTTATTTGTGTCGAAAACACTCCCACCGCGACAGGAGGAGATGATTCAAGTGCTCCAATAACTAGTGCAGCAACTTTAGAAACATTTAAGGGTGAAAACCTTGAAATAATCATAAATCCTAATGTAATTTCCAAAACTAACATACTAAGGTCGATCACAGGCAAAATTGGTGAACTAAATATAACCCACAAATACAATAAATAATTTAGTTCAGTTATAAATGTCAATATTGTAATATACACGGAGCGTATGTAAGCTCGATGTATGGTCATTACCAGTTGTATGTACACTTAACCTTTTGTAGATATTATATTGTACCAACATGTTAATAGCTCAAATGTTTTCCATAATTTCCATAATAATCTGAAACTCATGATATCCTGAAAGCTAAATCGTCCTGTCTGACTTATCTACTTCGTTTTTATCACCCAAAAACAATGCGACTTCTTCACGGAGTTCAACAAGTCTTGTTAGCACTCTCCAACTTGACTAATAACGTATGAGCTGTGCATAGCTTTTTTGTTTAACTTGGTGAAATGCAATAGTTTTTTTTTTACATTTTCAACTCTTCTAGCTTTCTTTTGAAAAATTAGTGAAACCGGTATTTCAAATCGGGATGCTACGTGTCAATGTGCCGGCGTAATTTACGTGCATATAACTCACTGGGATTATCTTGATCTTCATTTCATGAAAACCTGATTGTAGACGGAATCATACTTTCTTACCACTTTTCTTCGTTTTGGCTGCTTTGAATTTGAAGGTTCGCCTTCATAAATTTCGATTGTAGTCGGCGTCTTCTGTATCAACCACTTATCCATAATTAAATGCGATAAAATAAACGAGAAAACTACAAAAAATACACACTACGAGTACCACAAATGATAACCTACAGCTTTGAAATGCATACAACAGAATTGAACGATCATAGAGCTCACACGATGTATTCTTTTTCTTCTACACCCAATATATTTTGTATTATTTTTGTTTTTACTTTCACCATATCTTATGAACTTTAATTTATAATCTTAATAACACAAAAATATACATAATGAAGTGTAAGAGAAGAGTATGAACGCCACCTCTTGTTGAAATCAATTACATACAAGATCTTGTCGCGACTCACCTAACATCGATTCGTGACCCACAGTTTGGTAAACGCTTCCCTAGAGCAATAATTGTTGTCAACCTTTTAAGAGTCTCCTAAATGTATCATCTGCATGTGTTAATTTGTACTCAATTATAATGTATTTGTTTTTTTACTGTTGTAGGAACGTCGGACAACGAGGGCAGACCGATCATCCTATGCTACGCTGAATGCATCGCCAGAGCTGGCCTTAACAAATACGAAATAGCTAGATTACTTTTATATTACGCTTCTATACCAAGGTAAAAACATCAACATCTAATATTTTATACATCAAACGTTCCTCAATATTTTATTATTTCCTTATGACACGACGTAGTATTAGTCTAGAATACTATGTAACTATACTAAAGTATTAAAATAAATCAGTTTGAGAGGATGACCAATTCATCATAAGTTACTTTGGAAATATTCGGTGTACTTGGAATTGAATAGATATTAATAATAGTAATACTAATAATAATAATAATAATAATAATAATAAAAAGTTAACAACAACACAAAATAATAATAAATCTAAGTTACCGATAATGATCATAAACCATCAGAGGCGAATCTTGCACATAAATCCAAAACCAAGGGTCATACCATCGAATTTACGACGCGAGCGCGGATTGCGACACCTGTACACAATTTCCGATGTGGGAGGCATCATAAAATCAACGAAAGCACTCCACGGACGAGCGGAAACATCGACATGAATATTCGATTTCTTCATCTCCTTATATTGCGCAACGGTACTTAAAACCCATCACTGGGAGGGATCCCAAAGCCTTAATTAGTCGAGGTGATAAATTTCGAAGAGCCTCCACATAGAGTGATTATTTATCGGCTCCCCATTACCAAACGTGTCACAACGACCCAGCAGCCAGTCCAAACAGCCATTGTGCCGTGTTATTATCACAACGATGCCATCGTCGACTCACGCCGAGAACTGTTAATCTGCAGACAAAAGCGTTGATTGCTTGAAAGCGCCACGAAGAACAATGTCAGGTATCTTGTATTGCTGATGGCTTCATTCGCTGATGTGTGGTGTAAGTGGATAGCATGGAGAAATGTATTGGAAAGTGACTGATTGATTAATCTAAGAATAGGAAGTCATACTACAGGACTCCATATAATTATTATCGACATTTAGTGAATTTTAGAACATTATTTCGCATTTTACCAATGAGCAATATTAGGCTAATAATGGCACTTATTCAATAAATTCACTTACTTTATTAATTAATCTAAAACATGTGCACCCGAGGTAGAGCTTTTGTTCAGCTACTTATTATCAAAGGGTACCAAACTTAAATCACCGCTTACTCCTAGTTATCATCTTGAGACCAGTATTGAGAATTGGTCCTGAACTTTCAGTTATAAAGATGCAAAATGAAGAAAGTACATACAAAGTATATACTCTGTTCATTAATAAAAAAACCTCAAACATTGCAATTTACGCGCAAAATAGCATGCTCACCACCTCTATTTCTCTCTTTTGAAGTCGCGCGATGCTTGGCTCCCATAGTTTGTTATTTTGCGCGGTTTTATCTCTGTTTCTTTACTTATTTCTTTTTTGTTTATGATTGTGTTTTTGATTGCCTGGTACGTGCAGTTTTTTTGTTTTTCTCATTCTGCTGTTTATTTCCATCTCTTCATTTCCGTCTACATTCAGTTCTACTCCCAGGTATTTGTATATCTCTACTTGTTCAAGTTTTTTGTGATCAATTTGTATTTGTATCAGCTCCGGTTTCCCTACTACCATTACTTTTTGTTTGTTTATGTTCAGCTTCATTCCTTTTGTATTTAGTTCTGTGTTCCATAAGTTTACTCTTTCTTGTAGCTGTTTTGATGTTCTTGTTATTATTATTACATCGACTGCAAATGCTCCTTCCGATATTTCTATTTTTTCCATGTTTTTGTACCCTACTATCCATTTGTTGTTGCTCTCTGGTGTGCATTTCTTTATTGTGTCGTCCATGTAAGTAATGAATAGTGTGGGACTTAGATTCCCTCCCTGCCTGAGCCCATTTTTTGTTTTAAATGTTTCCGATTGTATGAATTGCTTGTCTCATTTTTTAAATATCGGTAGTACGAGTGCTGTTTGCCAGTCGCTCGGTGTTTTCTCCGTTTTCCACGCCTTCCTTATTATTTCCTGTAGCCTATCTTGCGCTTTTATGCCCATATGTTTGATCATTTCACTGGTGATCCTGTCACTTCCTGCCGCTTTTCCATTTTTCAGTTCCTTTATTGCTGTTTTGACTTCCTCTTCTGTTATATCTTCTCCCTCTTCTTTATCTGCTTCTGTTCTATCTGTCTTTTTGTTCTCCTCCTCTTCATCTTTTGTGGTTCCCAATAGTCCTTCAAAGTATTCCTTCCATCTTTCTGCTATTTCTTTTTCTTCCCTTAGTACTTCTCCGTCTTTGCTTTTTATGACGCTCTCTGTTGCTTCTTTGTCAGGTCTGTTTCTTTTGATTACGCTGTAGAATAGTTTTTGGTTTTCCGTCCTATTTCTTTCGAGTTTGCTTCCAAATTCTTCCCATTGCTTCTGTTTGTTCTTGAGTATTATCTGCTTTTCCTTGTTTCTTGCGTTTTTATATTCTTCGTATTTCTCCCTTGTTTTGTTGTTGAGGTATTTATTCCATGTCTGTTTCTTTGTTCTTGCCTGGTCTTTTACTTCAGTTGACCACCAGGCTGTTCGTTTTTTGTTTCTTTCTTTCTTGCATGTTCCGCATATTCTACTTACCACTTTTATTATGATTTCTTTGAGATTTTTCCATATTTGTTCTATTTTTTTTTGTTTTCGTTGTTTTTTGTGTTGTACTTTTTTCTAGTTCCCTCTCCATTTCATCTTTGTGTTCTATTTGCGAGTCTTCGTTGTTCAGCTTATAGTGTTTTATTTTGATGCATATTCTCGTTCTCTTTGTTTGCTGTTCTGTTTTTGTTACGTTGTTGTTGTTTTCTTTTATTTGTGTTATCACTAGATAGTGGTGGCTCCTTATTTCCGGCCCCCTTCTTACTTTTGTCCATTATTTATTTTTTGTTTGTCTCTTCTGTTATGATATAGTCTATTATCGAGTTTATATCTCTCGCTTATTCTGTTCTGGTGAATGATTGTATGTTTTTTTTACCTGAAGAATGTGTTCGTGATTATTAGGTACTTACCATATTACATACATAACAAATGTATTACGTATTACATACTATAAACATACTATAAACATATGTTTGTCTCGGAAATTTTCTGATACAACCCCCTATAATTATTTCGCCGTTTGTAGAGAAAATGTATCTTCTGAATTCTGTGATAAAAGTCTCAAGGGTCTCAATTACAAAATAATTATATCGATAGTAAAATTTATCACAAATTTTACAGAAAGAAAAAAATCATACTAAAATATGGCATTTTACCACTCCTTATCCAAACAACAATTTGTAAAAAAAACAATGGCGCTGGGGCGCCCTATGTATAAAAGAATATTACTATTATTTACAAGATGACTTTATTGAAATTGCGAAATATTTTTGAGAAAAATCACAAAAATTCTTCAATTCATAGCAATAAGCTTGTAGAATGGATGATAGGAAACTGACCCTGGCGTAACAGTTCGGGCAGATATGGAACACGATAGTTGCAAGCAATTACTGATTTGATCCAGCCGGATTTCACGTGATAAGGCGGATAATTGTTTACTGGAACGGTTCTCCATAGTCATGTCCGCAGCGGATTATCGTGCTGGACATTACCGTGTCAACGGTTACGGATTCGAAGCGTCGGGATTTTCCTCAGCGAAGGACTAACGGTAGGACAAAATCATTAATCATGCATCTCTAGATATGCATACAAACATCCTGATATTCATTGCTACAACTTGCAATAAAGCATTATCAAATCTCCATACAAAATTGGTACGTTCTAGTTGTTTTTACAATTATATTTACATATTGCTTCTCTTCTCCGGGCAGCACACCGTATTGCTCGATATACGCGTTATACAGGGTCTCTAAATTGTGTGGAAATGGCTTAACCACAGATTACAGATTACTGGGATCAAAAAAAGACGATTTGACAAAACATATCTATATACAAATGCGTTTGTTTAGCCAGAATTCAGCTTCAAAGTTAATTTTAAATCAACAAAATTTGCTTATAAAAAGAGAACCTTTACATTGATTTGGATGTTGTTTGGTATGACACTTTATACGGGCATAACTCATATTTTGACATAATATTGTTATTATCAGTAGACCGGTTGTGTATAAAACAAGTGAGGCCAACATTAATACATTCATATTTTTTAATGACAAAAGCAAATCAATTTGTAAAAAAATCAAATCGGACGCAGGCATTTATTATTAAGTTTTTTTTGTATCTTTATAGTTTTTGATATCTGTTACAGTTTCGACACAAACAAATAAAATATGAGTGACAGCGCTACACTCGTTTGGAAATAAATGTAATCTAGTTACCGGGTTGATGATGGTTTATTCACAATAATGAATATAAAGTACACTTACGCCGATAAAACCGATATGTTGCTGGTTTTAGGATTTTAGGAGCCCTAATAACGAGGAAGAAATTTTGGAAATTATAGCAATTGCTTCATCCATAGATATCCAAATAGTGCAAGAGCTTTTACCAGCTGATTATGACCTACGTTTTGCGTTTTGCCGATTTATTCAGGAAAAAAGAGCTGAACAAGTACTTTTTAACCAGAAAATTCTGTTCACTGCAAATTTGCTTATATTTGGTTGCGTTTGGTGCATAAATGTAAACATAAACGAGAGAGAGAGAGAGAGAGAGAGAGAGAGATATATATAGAGAGAGAAGCGTATAAGCGTCACCTATTTTTGAAATCAATTACTGAAGAGATGTTATCTCATTGGAGTGTTTTACCGCTAAACTACATAGGGAAATTAGTCTCACAACCACGTAAACGTGGGATATTTTTTCAACGGCTATGCAACTTACAGCTGTATGCCAGACCCACTTGGTTGAAACCGGTCTCCAGTTGCCCGCAGAGATAATATAGAAATGTACAGATATTTAAAATAAATCATGAAAAAATAATCATAAATCAATAATTTAAAAAAAAAACAAAATTTATGATTTTTTCATATTTTATGTCAGGTATAAATGAGAAATGAGAAATGTAAAAAGGTAGAAATGATTTAAATAAAATGATTTTGTTACTGATAAATGTTTAATTTTACTTTATCACAGTACTGCTTGGTAAAGTTAAAGTTTTGTGATCGTGCGAAATAACGAAATTTATTTCAAGGAATTAACATATTTAGGCGTATTCTGAACAAGAATTGATTATTAAAACATCTGTATATCTGTTCCTACCATATGATGGAAAAAAGATGGAAGAAAAGAAAAATATTTTACCACTTACAATTATCTACTGTTAAACATGCTACTCTATAGTTACATTATATTTTTATTGGTCGCCTACTGGAACGCACAAACAGTGCAAATGTAATGATTAATAAAAAAAACAATTTTGATTTAAATTAACAATTTATTTAAAAATATGATATGATTTAAATCACACCAAACCTGGGAAAAACAAAGTGAGAAACATTAGTATATTTAACAATATTATTGAAATATTTGAATTTGAACCTCTAGATGTCAAAAGTCAGAATCGTAACTTTTAAATGTCATGTATTATAGAATATTAGGTAGAGATAGAGTATGAGATGGAACCATGTATTATAAAGTATTTATTATTATTATTATTATTATTATTATTATTATTATTATTATGTTTAACACACATATTTACTTTACAAGTTCTCTCTTTATTTACAGTGCCGAGAACGTGGAAAAGGGTTTCACCATTCTGCTTCTAGCCGAGACTGATCAAGATAATAAAGTTTTAGAAATCCTAGATAAGTGCGCCAGCCTGATCGCGAATCACGTCAGGATCGTGAGGATGATCGTGTGGAGACCTGGCATAAATCCGCAGCACCGGAGCCTGACTAGTCGCATCGAGGTAAGGAACAATTCAAGATTATCTTTAAAACTATTTTTATAAATTAATAACAAATAACATAAATGTATTTTGGATAATGTTTACACACCACCTGTAAATTATTTATGTATATTTATCCTATGTGTATCCTATATTCCTTTATTTATACAATGGTCAATGGTCTAACAGTCAAAAATTTGATAAAGGCAGCACATGGCTTTTTCCATATTAATATACATAAACATATTTTTTTAAAAATCAACACAGCAGACGTCAGTGGCTCGTGTATAAAAGTTATCCTTGTGAATTATAGGTCTGCAATGGCCACAAAAGCACTAACAAATATTATGTGGATCAAAAATTAATCAAAGCTAACCTAGCTTAACCTACCTATCTGTTTTTGCAGACGCCAGGAAAAATTCCCAAATCAAAAATAAATTAAACCTAACCAACCTATCTGTTTTTGGGAACGATTCATGATGTTTTGCAACATGGCGCGGGCGCCGGCGCTTATTGGCATATTGGCATTACTGGCGGACCGGGGTATTCTTTGTCGGCACGTCTGAAGTGGGGCCGACAAAGGGGTCAGGTTCTGAAAAGTCCCGACGCCGCACAGTGTATCGTTTATACTTAACGTAGCTGGACAAAATTATTTTAATTTAATTAATTTATATAATAATTATTTTAATAATTGAAATTGAAGGTCGGTAAATATACAGGGTAACAAACAATGACTTTTATAGAAAAATATATACATGATTTTCATTTTAAATAAATAATCTTATACAAATAGTATACCAATAAACGATGTACAATTTTATATCTATGTCTAGGTACACTATCTATCTATCCAATACACATAACAATTACATAACAAGAAAGTAAATGGATAATTACTCATCAGATGATACATTTTTGATTATTATCAAATTCGCTTAGTGTAATCAACTATTGAATAATCCTCATGTTCAACATTTTACTTAATAACAATTCGTATTGCAGGAGGTAGAAGGAAATTTAGTACTTGCTTGGAAAATGAAAATAATTTTTCTTGTAATTGCTCTTAGGCTATTTATGTAAGGATCAGAACTAATTAACACCATGTTGAATAAATCACTATTCGCGGCAGTACGTGAACGTTTCCCAACATTACTCAACTGCTTCTGCAATCTTTATTGCGAGTTTCTTGAGCTTCTTCAGAAACGAGACCTATACGAATTAGTGACGTTTTCATTGCTTCTGTACTCTATTTAAAATGTTACGTACAGATTCGGGCATGCAGTACCATGAACAGTGATCTAAATATAGTATTTTTTTTGTTTCTTCTGCAAATTGTTAAATATTTTCCAAGTTAATATCATGTCCGGAAAAGAGAGTTCTTAACATAATGCCTAGTGTTTTTTTTTTAAATTAATTCAAACATTTAAACCAGTTATTTGAGCACTTGACTATTGATTTTTTTCAATTGATTTGCAACTATTTGACCTGACTTACGTTTTTACATCATTCATTCATTCACTCACACTACTTGACTCAATGAGATCAGCAACTATGCCTTTTTTGTTTGTTTTTAAAGATGCATTTTCAAAAATCTTCTTGGTTTACCTGTACCTACTGCACCCTGCAAGAACCTTGATGGTTGTGAAAGCTGCATTTTAAAAGGAATAGTGATGTCTTCAAGTTTTAATCACTGATCATTTTTCTGTAGGAATCGTTCCCGCGATTTTTTACACTCCTCCCACTTTTTTTCAATTTACACCGAAGTTCTTGATATTTCAACTTGTGTACTTCTTACTGATATATCACAGACATCTACAAAATTGTATTTTGTCGATAGGTACTCATAGATGCCAGTACACATTTCGGACAATAAATGCTTTGCCCATTCCTTGAAAATCTCCATTGTCGTGAGCGAGTTCGCGTAGACGAAAAAATAATTTAAAAAAAAGATAGTTGGACCGATTTTCCGCGGCTAAATATTACATAATTTTGAAAAGGGTTAATGAAAGTACAATATATATGAAATTCAGCCCGGGGACAAGAGGCACATTTTGTTTCGTTCCAACAAAGTTTAAAAACATGCAGTTTTGAAGATATGCTTTATTTTGTCCATTTTATGAAAACTAAACATAGTTCTTGTATTAATTATCAAACAAAATATTGTACTTACCCATATGTGTTAAATCCATCACAAAGAAACTCTTTAACTGTTACAAAAAAAGCTGCGGATGTGTTCAAATGCACGTTAATTTTTTTTGTAAAATGTTGCTCTTGAACAAAACCAAAATTTGCCCTCATTTGCCCGTCTTAAAAGAATGATTATCGAAAACTATTTTGCAAATTGACACATTAGGGATGTTATTCTTCTTCTTCATGTGCCGTCTCCATTCCGAAAGTTGGCTATCATCATTACTGTCCTAATTTTGGAAACTGCGGCCCTAAATAGATCAGTTGATGTGGCATTAAACCATTTATGCAGATTGCTAAGCCAAGACATTCTTCTCGCTCCGATAGATCTTTTCCCCACGATTCTTCCTTGGATTATGAGGATTATGAGATTATGAGATTATGATTATGAGAATCTTATATTTAGGACCTCTCACGATGTGGCTGAGATATTGCAGTTTTCTTTTTTTCACTTCCAGTAGGATCTCTCTGTCTTTCTCCATTCTTCTCAGAACCTCCACGTTGGTCGCATGTTCTGTCTATGATACTCTCAACATCCTACTGTAGGTCCGCATCTCAAAGGCTTCTAATTTCCTCTCGCAATACACGTTGAGGATTCAAGCTTCTACACCATACAAAAGGACTGGAAATACGTAACATTGGGCATCCGGGTTCTAAGGTCCAAGCTCAGGTCGCGACTACAGAGCAGCTTTTTAATCTTCACAAAGGATGCACGAGCTTTCTCAATGCGAATCCTTATTTCTGCGCAGTAATCCACGGCGCAGTTGACGTTTGTACCTTGACAGTCATACTTCTCGACTCTTTCCAGCCCTTCGCCTTCCAGATACAGATGTTCATTTGGTGATTCAGTTTTGGTGACAATCATGTATTTGGTCTTCTTAACATTAAGTGTCAGCCCATATTCTCTACTAGTTGTGACGACGTTATTCAACATATTTTGAAGGTCTTGCATGTTTTCGGTGAGAAGTACTGTATCGTCCGCGTAACGCAAGTTGTTGAGTGGGATGCCGTTAACTCGTATTCCACCGTCTTCTCTTTCGAGGGCTTCGGAGAAGATTTCTTCTGAATAGATGTTAAAGAGGAGTGGAGAGAGAACACACCCTTGTCTGACTCCTCGCCTGATCTCAACGGCTTTCGTTAGTTCGGATTGGACGCGAACGGACGCACTTTGGTTTAGGTACAGTTTTACTATTATTTGTATATCTCTTGTATCGAGATTTTTTCGTTGCAGTGCTTCTATTAGTTGTTTGTGTCTCACTTTATCAAATGCCTTATTATAATCTATAAAACAGGCGTACACCCTTTGGTTGACATTCAGACACCCCTGCATCAAGACATTGAAGGCAAACAAGGCCTCCCTTGTGCCAACTCCTTTTCTAAAGCCAAACTGGCTATCTGCTATACCTTCTTCCAGTTTCTTGTAAATCCTACGGTGGATGACTTTGAGAAAGATCTTTAGAGTATGGCTCATTAGGCTAATCGTACGGTGTTGTTCGCATTTTTTTGCATTATGATTCTTAGGAATTGTGACAAACGTTGACTAAAGCCATTCTTGTGGTATTATTCCTGTTTCATAGATCTTACTAAATAATGAGGTTATAGAATCTAAATGTTCCTCTTCAATCAGCTTAAGCACATCTGCAGGTAGGTCGTCAGGGCCAGAAGCTTTTCCGTCTTAGGCTGATTTTATTACTGTTTGTACTTCTTCTTTTAGAATAGATGGTCCAGTGTCATTGTTACCGCTGGTAGTTATTTCTTCTCTTTGATCATTGAAAAGGGATTTGATGTATTCTTCCCATAGGGTCAGTTGATCTTCAATATTCGGTACAATGTTTCCTTCCTCATTTGTAAGGATGTGTGATCTTTGTTTCAGACCAATTCCAGTGAACTATTTTATTTTCTTATGCACATTATGAGAGTCGTGCAGTTTCTGCAGATTTTCTATCTCAGTACATTTCTCTTTGAGCCACTCTTCCTTAGCTTGTCGACATTTATATTTGATCTCCTTCTGTACTTCTCTATACTTCTGTGTGTCTGAATTATTTGGGTTTCTCCTTTCTTCCATAAGCCTTAATATTTCATTGGTCATCCAATCTCTTCGGTTTGTTCTTTTCGCAGGTTTCAGGTGTTTCTTACAAGGTTCTATGATGGCCGACTTTAAATTTTGCCACATGTCTTCAGGTTGATTCTGAGTGGCCGAACAAGTGTTTATTAATTTAGTTTGTTAGTTAGGGATGTTATTAAGCAATTTCATTTATAATTTCCTGGAAACATGATAGTTACTTTTGTTCACCTTTCGACACACTGTGCGCCGGCTGCCTCATCGTCGCAAAAACTTAAATACTGCGCGAACAAATCCTTCGAATGAACTCGCAGAAACCGACACGACTGTGCGTTATGTTTGTGCTGCACAGACCTTAACCCCCACACGTTTGCACCCGTACTCTGATATTTTTTGCTGACTTTTTTTGGACGCACACTGTTCGTATGGGGAAATATACTCAAGTCAGTACGTATTGTACCATTTGATTTTAAACGAACGCATGTTCGTTCGCGAAAGCTGTTTGTGCGCTGAAATTGCTCTGGTCAGTACTCAGCTTAATAGGCTACGTTACTCACAGATACATAAACATATTGAAAAATTGTTCTGAGTGGACTTGAGAACGGATACTTATATGGAGAAAGTAAAATGGTTTTAAAGAGGGGATGGTTCTTTACTCGGAGGCTAAAATCTAGAAGACAGACAGACTAACAATACAAGGTTATCTACAAAATTATTATAGATAATATTTAATCAAAATTTCTTTCGGGCAATATAACAAATATTTTGAAAATATTTTATCTATATAATTTAACATTATTTAATTCTATTTTGTAAGTTTATCAGACAAAGTTCTGCATGATATATATCTACAATTTTCTGTTCCTAGTCAAATCCTACTCAAAACATTACACCCTTGTTTACGTGACCGTTGAAATTATTAAGTGATATTCACGAGATCACCGCCGTCTATGCTAACCTCTCAGCTTTGGTTTTCTATACAATAACACTGAGTAACCGACCAATGAGTATATGAAGAGTAAAAATTCTCTAGTTCTAATAGAATTCTAATAGTTCTCTGGTTAGAAATGCAGTGCACATTCTTACAGAAGGCGATGTTGCCTAACTACTAGAATCTACAAAAATCGCGCGGAATACATTGATACATCTACGCTAGGCGGCGCCTGTGTTTGACATTAATAATCTTAATAATAATCCTTAATATATTATAATAATATACTTAATAATAATAGTATGCCATACGTATTATGCGCGGCTGACGTGTCTGCGAAAGAAACGACGTCTTTCATGCGAAAATTTCATCCCAGGAGATTAACTGGTGTACTGAATTTATAATATAAGACGAGTATAGAAATATTACTCTATAATTTATATATTCATTGTTTTGGCTTAGCTCTTAGACTCAATCATTAATATTGATAATACAGTGTTTCACTTGTATTATCTTAGAGACTTGGATCGAATTTCTACGTGGTTTCTAAACTTGGCAAAAACATATTGTAATGTGCAATGCCCAGTAATATTTTTTTTTTAATAATAACGGGTCTGGACGATCCCTTTCGTTTTTCCTATATAGGCATAGTGCCCCGGCCGATCCGGCGTCCGCTGGGAAACATTAGCCAGACACTCGCGTATATAATAAATAATTGACATTTATATGGTAGGAGGCTGCTAAAAGTTAACGTCCCTAGAATTGCTTTTGTGGGAGCTCTCTGTACATAAACATCGGCGTTATACAGTAACCCATTCGCGATAGCACAGTAAAACTTAACAACTGCATCTTGGGAGAAACGTGAGAAATAATAAACGTGGAATGGAAATGTTTTGCGCGCGATATTTAATTTATTGTCATGCGCGAGTTGCTAATGGTTTCATTTATGCTGAGCGTATTTACATGATACACCAGATAACGTCAGTGGCCGAGCAAATTATTACAAATATCGTGGGTAATAAGCGGAAAATGTCGGGACGCTCGCCCCAAAGCGTCGACAGTTGCGGTAGAAAGCTCATTAGACACGCCGCGTCCATCACGTTAATTAATTGTTCCATTCTCTAGATCCTTCCTGTATTTATATTAATATGTATAGTTGTATGCGCTCAAGTCTAAAGCTTGAAACGAAAATCGAGGAATATGTAAACAAGCTACTTTATTTTATAATTGAAGTATTTTTTAATTGCATTAATGAAGGTATAAAACATAAACACAGCATAGAATAAGATACATGTCCTATCGCACTATTTAATTTTTTTAAATTTCTAGCGGTGCACACATTTTGTTTCGTTGTTTACATTTCTACTTTGTCTCATTTCGCCATATCAGTTATTACTTAATATGTCGAAACATTCACTCTTTTGATTCTTGTTCAATATTTATAACTCGTTACAAATGCTGCTTAACTATTAGTTTATGAGCCCTCTAATCCCTAGTTAAACTTACTTCAGATATGGTAATAATCGTAGTCATGGTCAGTAAAATGAATTTATTTAATAAGTTCCTTGGAAATTATTTACGCGATATTTTTTGACGCCTACAAACTCACTTGTTGAAATGGTGTGACTATTACAAATTACTACAAAAAAAATGTCCCTATTTGTATTATAGACAACCGCACTACCTACTGTTGCCTAGAGGGAGTTTATGAGGTTGTTTTTGATTGTCGGTGTACGTCTGTAAAAACACTTATAAAAATAATGAATTCCTTCATTTTTATCAGTGTAATATGCGATTAGAATTGACTTTAATTGACTTGAACTATTTATTGTTTTTACTCGATAAATTAAAAAAAAAAAAAGTCTTGTTCAGTTCTCGTGGTATTACTTTGATAGGTTTGATTATAACGATAGTCGTTAACTCCTAACAATATTTTTGCTATAAATTGTTAATTTTATGAGTGACTATTTCTTTTCTTTCTTAATGAAAAAAAAACACATTTAATAATACGAATTAACAGACTAATTTTGTAAGTTTGTCACAAACATGGGCGGATGATGGTCTATGGCGCTTTCCTTCAAGATAAAAAATGGCATCCTTCAAAAATATCATTATAAATGGATCGCGTTATGCAGAAAGCTACCAACCCACAAAATATAAAAAAATACTGAACACTGTTTTTGTACATAGAGGTTTGAGATTTTTATTCTGTTTAAGTCTTAGAAATATCAGGCTTATACTAAATTGTAAAAATGTTGCAAACGTTTTCACTACATTTTTAATATTCATATTTAATTTTGCAGAAAACGACCAACCCACTTAGCTTTACCTATTTTACGTTTTATTTATGATTTGTTAAAGATCTTTCTATTATTTTCAACAAATTTGTCCAGTTTTATCAACCATATTCCTGAAATTATAGTAATGCGTCTACTAGATTATTATAAACAGGCGGCTGTGCAAGAAAGAGAGAGTTTGACAGTGTGAATTATTAATTTTAAAGTTATTGTCGCATCTGTGTACAAAATTGGCCAAATAACATGCAAATAGCTCTTTCAAACTCGTTTACATGTGATTTTCCTAATGAATTAGGTAAAGCACAAATTTTATTATTTAGATTTTTATAGATGCAAATATTTTAATTTATTCTCCAGAAGATCTCTATGCTAGATCTTACGTATAATAACAACAGTTCTGTTGAAAATTAAACGATACAAAAACCAGAAGGACGTCCACGCAAAGGTTGAAAAAGAAACTTTCCAACCCAAAATCAAGAAGAGAAAAAAATTAAGAAAAATAAGGTAAAGAGGTTGAGGTAAAGTCAAAAGAATTTGTCAATTTCAATTGCAACTGTATTGCAAAAAATTGTGCCAAATATCTACCTGTTGAAACGCGGGAATCTGAATTTAATAGATGTTGGTCTTTAAAATCATATGAAAGTCAAACCAATTTTCTAGCAGCACGCGTACTCGACACAGAAAAAAAAATCGTACGGTAGAAACACAGAAAAAAGAAAGTTTTCTAGAATTTACAAATTATAAAATGTAGAAGTTTGTAAAGAAATGTGTATTAAAACCCTTGGTATCACTACATGTACAGTCAACTATGCCCATAAAAAAATCATGGACGGGCTCCAATTTCCGATCAACGAGGTCTAAAACAAGGAGGAAAAAATAAGTTGCCAGAAGCCGAGGTTCAAGCTGTTGTTGATCATATCAACAAAATTCCAAAATACGTTTCACATTATCGAATAGAGCAGACTGATGGTCAATTTTTACATTGAGGAATGACCATACAAAAAATGTATGATATTTATACAAAAAAATATGCTCACCCAATTAGTTTGATGTCTTATAAACAAATATTTTACACTGAATTTAACCTCTTCAAAACCGTCAGACTCATTTAAAAATAGCGAAAGAAGCACAGAAAATTAGATTAGCCGATTTTTCTATAACTAAGGAATCTGCAGAACATAAATGTTTAAGTTTTGACCTAGTAAAAAAATACCGCTACCTCGAATTCCAACAGGAATTGTATTTTATAAGCGCCAACTTTGGGTTTATAACGCAGGAGTACATAGTAGCAAAGATATCCGCGGTTATTGTTACGTTTGGATAGAGGGAGTAGCTGGAAGAGGAGCCCAAGAAATAGGTTCGTGCCTTTTAAAACATTAAAAGTCACTTGGCAGCAGTAATCAAGCATCTAACTCTATGGTGCGATTCTTGCGGAGGACAGAATCGCAACATTAAATTGATGTTATAGCTGAAATCAGTCTTACACAATGTAAAAACAAGTCTTCAAAGTATTTTTGTAAAATACCTTTGCTCTGGACACAGTTTCCTTCCGTATAATACAGATTTTAGCGATATTGAATCCGCTATTAAACGCCAACAAAGATTATATACACCTGACGATTATATAGAAATTATGAAAACATGTAGGAAAAAACGACCTCTGATAGTCACTCAAATGGCTGCAGAAGATTTTATGGGAGTTATAAATATTGAAAAAAAAAATGTTATTAGGAAAATTACAGATAGCAATGAAAACATTAACTGGTTAAAAGTAAGAGAAATACAAATTGTAAAAGAAACACCTTTTATATCAATGATGAAGGAGAATGAATGAATTTTATTGTTTTTACAACGAGCAGAAAGCTACCAACCCTCAAAACACCGCCATATTTAGCACAAAAATCTTACAGGGAAATATTTTACTCAAAATTTTAATTTATTAGTTTTAAAACATACTGAAAATATGAAAAATTAATTTAAAGTTGTCAATAATTTATTATAACAATGAAAACTGTAAAGTCTGATATCTCGTTTCAGTTCTAATATGGGTTAGTAGCTTTCTGCATAACGCGATCCAAATATAAAATTTTAAAATGTATCACAATACAAATAAATTGTGTCGAATGTCTTTTATTACCTCGAATATTGCTTGAAAAATCCACTAATTTCATATTTTAGACTCATCCAACGTAATTATTCCAGAGTTCTACGGGGAAAAAATATAAATTTCTTGTGCGATTTCAAGGAATGATACATATGTTGATAATTTGAACCACATCATTAACAGTTAAATTAACTAACGCTCTTGAAATAATATTGAGTGTATGCTTAGTAACCCAACATTTTTCATTGACGAGTAGAACATAAATGGAATTCTAATGGAACATTTGATGGAAAATCTAAAATTCCCTTATTGTAGATACGAAAAAGTTTAGAGGTAGTTTAGATTTCAGGAAGTTACCGGAAGTAGGCACTCAACTTGAGAATTTTAAGTGGGAACCTAGGTCATGTCTGGCATCATTGTATAGGTATTTTAAAAATAAACAATTTCTGTTAGAAAAGTTTTTTGTAAATGACTAAACGAAATATAAATTAATGTTTTTGACAACCAGTCTCAGTAATTTTCTCGAAAGTATGACGTCGTAGAGGTTGAAAAAAGAACAGCAATACACAAACCTACCTGAAAAATTTATCGGCGATAGTTTCGATTATTGGAAATTACCGGAAGTAGGCGTAACTGCTTCCAAATATTTTTGTAAATATGTACTATACTTTTTCTCCGATCATTATCAAAGTGACTACTTTCAGACGTTGCTTAGAAGATACACAATTCCATATACCTATGCTACTAAAAATTCCTACATTCTTGTATAGTGTTTTCACTTGAAATTGAAAATGTGCCTGCAATGAGGGTTTATTACGGTCAAGGGTTCTCCTTTGTATGGCGTGCTGCGAAGAGGCTCTGGACTCTGTTCTCTTCCCATTACCCGTAAATAAAATTCCGTTCGCACAATGGCCCGCAATAAACACCCTTCGTAGGTAGATTTTCAATTTCAAGTAAAAACACTATACTTTCAGTTACTATTTTTGTTTATCTGATAACTGATTTACTGCTTGACATTTTTTTTATCCACACCATGATTATTTTCAGGCTGTGGTTGTCTCAGACGAGGCGACCCTGATGCATTACGTCTCCAAGGAGCAGGCCCCCGCCAGCTGCGGAGGTTCATCGACTCAGCACGACCAGCTGGAATGGGTGGAGTTCTTCAGGCAGTCGGAGCCCTTCCTGGCGATGTGTCGGACCGCCGGTCGCGCCTTGCTCTCTGCCCTCTCGCAGCTACGCCACGAAGAGATGCCTTACCAGGTCACTAGGAGATTCCTTAATCATCAGTGCAGGTAGGTCACTAGGACTGCACCATGAGATGCCGTTTCGCGAGACTAGCGAGCGCCGATAGCATCGCTAAAAACGATTAATATCCTTTATCGCGGCGTGAACGCAGGCAATTGCCAGTCTCGTTATCTGTAACAACCTTTTTTTACCATTACACCAACGGATCCAAGCACTTCTCGCTTCATCACATAACGTACACCTCTGGTAAGCTCTGGATTGTTTACGTTTGTTCGACGTGCTGATGGGTCCAGATCACATTCGACGGCATTGACGTTGCATTTACATTGCAAATATCGCGTCCGTCATCGTTCTCGTCTTATTATTCCAATACACGAAGTGCATTGCCTTTTTAGACCAACTGAGAGGTTCTTGTGTATCTGAATTCTGCATCTTATCGGATGACAATTTGTTTCCCAATGCGATAACGAAACTGCATGCGAAAGTACCTACTATGCACAGTAAACTGAATAGAAGATTGCTCTGCCTCAAGGAGAGGGTGAAGTCATGGGGTAATGTGAAGAAACTTAATTTTTTTTTCTATTTGATGTTGAATCGGCTAATTTTGAAATTATGTTGCTGGACTCTACAAAGACTTATGAAGTCAAAAAGTCTGGACCTTGACGTCAACCAGAAAAACTGGAGAAATAAAAATGCGTAGATTTCACAGCACCAACAGAAAATATTTGCAGAAAGCAGATACATTGTTCTATATTTAGTGTTCTCCTGGACTCATACGACGAGTTGAACAAAGAAATGTGTTCGTATTCTTTACATCTTCTGATGTATATGTATATTTATGTGAACCATACTTTTGTCGAATATATAAACAAAGCAGTCCTTGTGAAATTGGAGATTTTCGCTACAAGCTCTTTCTGCTAAAAGCAGTTTAGATAGTTTCGAGTCATTCTCGATTAAAAATATTCGAAATTGCCGAGATGCAATACAATTGCCGGTCCAGAATTCAATCGGTTGTCAAAATAATATATTCCGATAAAAATGCCATAGTATTATGCATTATTTCCGCGATATTTGTCTGTCATAAGTGAAAAAAGGTACACTCCAATGAAGTAATTTCAAAACGGCCGATTGAATTAATTAGGTACATACATATATTTTTTTAATGCAGAAAGAAATGAGAATTATTAGTAGGTACAAGTTTTATACAAATTTACTTAAATTCAATGTATTTAAAACTGGAACAAAGAACAATTCATTTACCAATTAGCGTTATAATAATATTCCGTTCTGATCAATGCATACTCCAAATATTAGAATAATCGGACAGGTTTCAAAATGTCTGTCACAGCTATATTTAATTAAAATTTATTGCATACATTACAAGTTCCGAGAAGTAATATTTTAACTTACCAGATGTAAATTATAAAGCAAATCCACCGATTTTTAAATAATACCTATGGGCATCACCTGCGGTAATTCAGTGGCTACGATACATTAAATGTTAATGAAGTTTTTAATGGGATGATCATAATATATGCACATGTGTCCATTTTTTCAAACGATATATCAATTAACGATTAAGTGTTTAGTGTCTAACTAATTTTGATGGTTGATTGATTTGATTATTGACGTGCTATAATTATACGAATCGTGAATGTGAATAGTTTAACAGTTTATTAAAATTGATAGTGTATATAATTAGTTGTAAAACTATGGCCTCCATATTTAAACATGGAAAGCAATGTATACTTTTTATCTAAACTAACCCAGGCTTAATCACAGTGAAGATTCGGTAAATAACGCACGTTTGAGTTAAAAAAAATTGTATTGTCTGCAACATGTTTCGGCACACAGTGTCTTCATCGGGCAGATGAATAATGATCTTACAAATGTACTACATTCTTAAAAATAGCTTAACACCTTCTTATATGCCTTCTTATAACTATTCTTCTTCGAATTTTCTTCCTGTTTGGCCGACGTAGACTTTGTTGCAGTCACCACACTCTAACAAATAGGCGCCTGAGTTCGAGTTTTTTGCTGTTTTATCTTTGGCATTATTGATAAACTTGTTTAGGAAGGCCAAAGATAAAACAGCAAAAAACTCAGGCGTCTATTTCTCATTAAAAAAACATCGTCCACATATGCAACCCGTCTTCTATCCTTCATTCAATGGATAAAGGTATTGTACTGAAGTAAGTACTGAAGTGAGCAAATCCCCACTTTTAAATTTAAAACTTTAAACTGTAAGAACTGTTCTTTTTTTCCCTCTCCCGTGTTTAGATTCCCCCCCCCCCCCCCCCCCCCCGCCCCACCATCCTCCTACAAAACTGTTAGGTGTTAAGCTATTTTTAAGAATTTAATACATTGGTAAGATCATTATAGACACCACAGGAAGACACTGTGTGTCGAAACATGTCGCAGACAATATAATTTTTTTTTTAAATTAAAAACGTGTGTTATTTACCCAGTCATAATAATGGAGCTTAAACAAGTATCCGCCAAATCTATTTCCATGTTAATCACAGTTAACAATATTGATAATAATACGTTTTATTTCAAAGGGAATCAATATTTCAAAAAGTAAATAGATATTTGATGGATACTTAATGGAAAGCAATGTGTACTTTTTATCTAAACTAAGGCAAGCTTATTCACATTAACAATATTGATAATAACAAGTTTTATTTCAAAGAGAATCACAATTTCAAAAAGTAAGTAGATATTTGATAGATACTTAATAAAAAAGTAAATAGATACTACTAGTAGATACTTACAAGAAGGCAAAACCAATATTTTTGAACATCTTATATTAGAAGAAGTATTTATGCAGAAACATATTTGTTTGTTTGAATGCACGTTAAGATAAATAACAATCGATTTTAACAAATAATTGAGATGACTTACACCCAAGTTAATGGTCCTAATTGAATCGTTTATTTCAGAAACTGGTCAACACACATTTTTATAGATTTTTCTTTTTTTGCGGAATCAGTATCTCCTATTATCAGGGAATATTTTTCTGCAATATGACTTCAACTGCCATTCCGTTTTATGGGATACTGTTTACAATGAATATTGCGTTTAGTGCAGAAACCTGTCAAGCGAAATCGCAGCGTGTTTCTGCAGTAAATTTGAATTTCTGCAGTAAATGTCCTGTGATATTTTGCATAATACTAATACCATGGTAACAATTACCGTTGGTTTACCATTACGTACCATTGCTTAGTAGTTTGGTATATTTAACAAATCAGAAATCTAGTTTAAATTTCTTTATTGTATTTTTATGAAAACACGGAACATTTTGAGTTTTATTCTGTGCTCAAATAAGAAATAACTAGTTTATAATAGTGTCTTGTTTGTTAAAAATCATAATACCACAAAAAAATTAGGAAATTACCATTTAAAATATATGTTTCTACATTAAAATCTTATTTCATTGCAGAAACGAGTAAACTGCAATATTTTCAATATTTTTTTTACAATTAAGGGAGAAATATTATAATTTAATTATAGGCAACTTCGGGGAGATGTTAACTAGTACTAGAATTTTTTTCAGACCAAACTCTGTTTAAATATAAGGATATAATGTTTTTCTTTGTTTCCCAACAATTTGAAAACGTGCGCTTGACCGGTTTCTGAAATAAACGATTCCATTATATGTTTACCTTAATTTCTAATTAAGTTTTGTGATTGACAATAAGGAGTCTTTGCAGCTTATGATGACTTTATTCGATGACATAATTCAATTTTGATTTTATTTAACTACTAGTCAAAATTTTCTTCGACTTAATTTTTTCTTTGATGTTTTTCTAAATTTTATTACTTCGTAAATGTTCATTGAGTTTTGTTATTTCTGTAGACTTGCTTTGCTTGTATGTATTTCTAAAAACAAACAAAAACTGTGTTATGTAATGTAAGTTTTCATTTCAATTTCCAATTTAACACATACGGTATTCCTTAAATTTTGCAAGTTAGTTGTTTTAACTTGTAAATTTTGCCTTTACGGATATCGTTTCATCCAACAGGGTTACTTAACGTGCATGCATAATTTAACGGTACACGGAATTGGCTGCTTTAGTTCCCCTCCGAAGGAACGACACTTTAATGTTAGAGTGTTTTAATCGCTCAAAAATACCCTGGCCTCGAACCTACGACCCTCGGCACGAGAGGCCGATCATTTATTGTTATAAATGACCCAATTTTTAATTTGTTACAATATTTTCTAGGCAAATATCCAAAGCTATCCACACCGAAGTGCTTCAAAGTCTCCGTCAGGATGGTCCAGGTACCCTAAATAGCTTGGACGAAAGAGCCCAGTGGCTCGCAGGAAGCCGTGATGTCAGAAGGACGGCCAGCAATGCCAGAAAATCATACTCGACGGTGAACAGGGTCGTCTCCAGATTGGAGCAACTTGCCAATGAGCGTAAAGAGCGGCTGAAGGAGCTTAGTCGGCTAAAAGCCCTACAGGACGAAGCAGAAGAGGTGAGTGAAACAACTAGACAGCATAATCTATATGTAGCACAATTTTGAAAATTGTATCTAATTTCGCGGCAATGCGTATGTCCATGCGTCCAAGTATGGATATTCACTTATTTTCAAACTCTTGAGCAATGCCTGATAAATATGTACCTACATGTTCGAAAGTGTCAGATTTTCATGATTTGCGTTAAATGTGAGTATTTCGATTATATCGGGTGTCTAGAAAAGACCATACGCCAATTATGTTGGTATCTGGGATTGCATTTTTCTTCAGTTGGTACTGTTCAGTGACGTTCGGGGCAATTTCAACGGGGTCGAATAACATAACCAATAAATATATAGGCAATCAAATAAAAATAGGATTAAAGAGAATAACTCCATGATCCGTTTAGATTTTCAGTTGGCCCCCTAAAATGGGCCATTAGGATGTACGCATCTTGTTCTGGCGTAATCATTTTGGGGTAGTCAAGAAAACACTTTCTAATAATGTTATCGGCATGCCGCAGCAAACTGTCACATTGACAGCCAAACTGCCAAAACGTCAAGTGCTGACAACTGTAATTGGAAACTTTGGAATGCTACCAACATAATTTGCGTACGGGATTTTACAGACCCCAGACATACAATATACAGTTTTTGTTGTTAAGAAACATTGCCCATATTAATATATTGTGACATTTGATCATTGTATGTGTGGTTCAAACATTAAGAGCGCGGTTTTTCGGGCGTAAAAGTGTTTTTCAACTTAAACGCTGTTAATAATCACTTTCACGTTATATTTTCTGTACCATAAATTAACAAAATAAATACTACGTGTCGCTGTATAGTAAGTTTTTTGATTATTTACGTTTTTCTATGAAATTTCATGAAATCGTCGCTTTTTGCCGTTTTTCATCTTCATGGATTGTATTTACAAATATTTGCGCAATTTTAAAGCTTTACATGAATATAGACCTGATTCTACGTGTCACTGTATAGTTTATAATTAAAATTACCAATTATTTACCATATTATTTAAATAATTTGATTCAGAGAAATTATGTTTATTCATTCCAAAAATATATCCTGAAACCTTGTAAAATACTGTATCTAATAAGATATAGTACTTATTAATTAACAGATGTTTTATGGTTTTATTAATTATTTAAAATGTACCTAAATTGAATATCCCGCCGTGAAAATAGATAAAAATTTGCTCCTAGCAGTTCATATGTTCGCTACGAGATGGAGCAATGACATAATTGCTAAGCCATGTTGCCAACACTTGTAACAGATGTTTGAAATATGCGAATCAAGTGTAAAGGTCATTTTTTCCCGCCGTTTTTCAGCTCTGTCGGGGCTCAGCCGTTTGAACGAACGCCGACATTATTTTGCGGACTTCGCATTTAAACCGCGAAATATCGTAATTCTTATAATTTTTAATGCAGGATATTCTAAATCTTTGCAACGCGAATGATGATTGCCCCATCACCATGGGCATTATCGTAAATGGGTTTTTTGTGCTATTTTCTGTAATAAGGAAATTAGTTTTTTATTTACTATTTTTCTAGCAGCCAAGGAAACATTTTTTTTGTCATTTTTTAAAGAGTTTAATCTCTTCCCATATTTTTTTATGATAGGGTTAACACATTCAATTTTTGGGATATCCTTCCCATACACACAAATCTCGAAATACGCAAAAGAACTACACAATGCACAAGTAAATTGTCACAGGAAGATTTAATAGTCTAACTAAATATAAAAAATATAAAATATGCAATAATAATTGTCATAGGGAGGAATTAGTCATACACAAAATACAGACACAATAGTTGTCACAGGGTGAAAGTAAAAAATAGTCACGGGGGAGACAGAAGTTTATAAAACACACACACAACCAAAACGCACAATAACCAAAGCAGAAACAGACGAAGAAAGCACAACCATAATTGAATAGGATTTTCAAATTAACTACGCACCCGAATGTAAAGAAACCTAAATGAATCTATTTGCATGTGGGGTGTTGTTGAAATCTCTAGGGCGAAATGCACGCACTTATAATACTTTAAGAAGGGATAAGTATGTACACAAAATTTGGGTCCTGAGGAGATAAGGAGATATGTTCTTGGGTCGTTTATAACTGCCATCGTAATACTACCTCTGTTCCATAATAAGTGAGCCATTTGAGTTTTCTTTCAAACTTATTGACACTTAGTTATTTTTTTAATTTATATTTTGATATTCTTAAATTTACGCAAAACTTATTTTGTGAAAAATAAACATCGGTAATGGCTCACTTATTATGGAAAAACTAAAAATCGGTAATGGCTCACTTATTATGGAACAGAGGTATTAGTTTTTTGGACAGTTGAAGAGGTCACCAAGAGCTTGCTTATATTGACACCAAACATTTGATTTGAAGTCAAAAATAAAAGTATTTAAAATAAATATGGTCTCAGTTTACTTATAGTTTTATTAGGGTGAAATTGAAGGAAACTCGTTTTCCAATGTTATTTCGCGATCAAATAATCCCTCGTCACGACACGAAAATGGAAATGGCTGTGTTAGGCATCTATTTATTTTAAAATAAAAGTGATCTTAAAGTGTAGGAAATGTTTCATATACCTTTTTTGGCTAATAAGCTTACAGTAATCTTAATAAGACTCAAATTTGGTCACATAAATTACAAAACTTGTAAAAGGATTTAGTGAATTTAATTAAATAAATATAACATTTTAAAGAAATTATTCCCTGATATTGAGAGGCCTCTTTACCCCAGCTAGTATACGGCATTATTAATAAGCGACAGCCAAATAATTTATGAACGGGTTAACATAATTACAATCGGAGAACGGATATAGAAAGTTTAGACATTTATCTACAATTAGACAAAGTTTTAAGAAATAAATTAAAAGTGACTTATTTCTGATCACCTAATCGGATTTATGTGCAGACAAGAATACTCCATTATCATTCAAGATATTGGAACAAAAAAAAGAAGGTGGTTCACAACAATATTAGCTCCAAAGAAACCGAGGGAATTTCCATTTTATGTACCCTGTCTTAATTAAATAAATACAGAAGAAAATTTCACAAATCTGCTAAACAGCCATTCTTTTAATAAACATAATAAATCACCGTTTTATTATTTCCTAAAACTACTCGGCTCACTTGTAGATAAATATCTGAAGTTTCTAAATCAGGTCTCCGATTGCAATTATGTTGACCCGTTCATAAATTATCTTGGCTGTCGTGTACATGCAATTCCACATACCGCCTTTCGGCTCTTAAAATATATAATATAATATAATATAATAATAATAATAATAATAATAATAATAATAATAATAATAATAATCCTTACTACTCCCCCACCTATGGCGTAATTGGTTACTGTCTTTGTTTGAAAGAGAATTGTTACCCAATTATATAATATAATGTATCGGAAATAAAGTGTTTATGCTTATAAATTAGCACGCGTCGAAAAAAATCTCGCGCTGCTTCATCGTAAAATTATTTGTGGTCCGCCGCAAAAAAAGCTGGCTATACAAATTAAACACATGGCAACATGTTCAATTTTTTGCACGCAAATTTCGTTAGTAAGGAATGCAAAACATATTACAGAGCGCTTTTAAATCAAATCCTGGCGGATTTATCAACAACTAGAGGCCAGTTTTCGCGCCAAAACCCCGCTCTTAATAAGAGTTACTTTAATTATTTTTCGAACTTCGTAATAACTCGTTGGTGTTTAACGGTACTAGGTATTCAATAATTTGAGAATGACATAAATACTTGATGATTCACTTAGCTTGCTAGTTTTTGTAGTTTATTCATGAAGCCACTTTTCGACGAAACTATTGTTATAGTGGTTAACAATAAACTCGTGACACTTCTCTGCCTCTCTTGTTATTGCGTATTTTTTGTAATACCTGCCGCTTCAATACCTTTTATTTTTCACTTTACTATTATTGAATGATGACTCCTAGGATACGAGATGTGTAAACATGTCCATAACAACCGGGGCGTAATAAGAGGACGTAATGGATTCATTACACCCTGAAGTATATTTTCAGGTAAACAAGTCCATAATAACTAAGGCGTAATAACAGGGCGTAATGAATTCATTACACTTTGGAGATGCAAGTTCTGTTTTTTTTTTTGAGAAAAAGTGAAAAATAAAACCTTGTATGAACCACGACGTTACTGAATGATTACGCCAATCGAACGATGTCAATCTCTCGGGCTAAAGCCCTCGAGCTCGATTGCGTCGTTTTCCGGGCGTAATCATCGTAGTAACGCCCTTGGTGCATAAATATCTATTCAACCACATGTCCAGTAAGCTTGTCATTAATGATAAATAAGTAGAGCTGCAAGAAAAACTTACCGCCCTACAGCTGCAATAAATATTACATACCTCTAATAGTTCTGACTTTCGCCACACTACTGGCATACACAGGAATTGATATATTTGGATTAAAGAGACATGGAGAATTGACAAACAAGCGATATGGAGTGCCTCTTGACCCATCAGAATTTATTTTGCTTCACCAAATTAATATGAACTCGCCAAATAATCTCAAAGTCAATCATTTTGTGATATATTTTATGATAAAGTTATTTTGTGTGTTGTATTCCTCTGGTGGTTGAAAAAATAGTATACGCACTTCGGTCCGTTATCATTTTTCATGGTCGGGAGTGCTTAGAAGTTTCCCAAACTATATTCACAAGCATGAAAAATTATGCTTACGGAGCTCAATACTTAATATACTGTTAACTGATAAGCAACGAGCATTCTAAATAACCATTTATATGCGATGACATAATTTACAAGTGAACGGCCTTAAAAATTCAAATAAACGGCCGTTGCTAGGTTTAAACGGGATAACAACGTCCGATTTTTTAACCCCTACAATTCCCCACACTTCTCTACCGTTCAAACAAGTCTTTATCATGTAATAATAGGACCACAAACTTGATGGATTTGGTGCATTAGCCTTTTTGTGATAAATAATCCAATATAGTATTTTCCAAGACGCCTTGATTTTTTTCCCTCCACTCACAGAACAGCTCCATGCCTTTTCATACGTATCTATTGATTTTTTGGGAAATACTTTTAAGCACGAGCTTCTCTTGGTTGTCCTAAAATATCTTGAGGCAAGTTTTTCTCTGATGATTGGCAGATTTTTAAACGACAGTAGTCAATCCTGTCACAGTTCCCCCGCTGTCAAAATCTGAAATTGCAAAGTGGGTCAAGTCGCACATCATATTATAGCTGTGTAAATTATCTTCACAACTATATGAATTTGTTTTAAATTTGACCAATATTTTTAGAGAAAATGGGTTTTAAAATTGTTTTTTTTTAAATTTAATTATAATACTCATATTTTAATTCTTTAAATTCATGTTTGATAAATGTTTGATAAATCTAAAATTGCAAAGTGGGTCAAGTCGCATATCATATTATAGCTGTGTAAATTATCTTCACAACGATATTAATTTGTTTTTAATTTGACCAATATTTTTAGAGAAAATGGGTTTTAAAATTGTTTTTTTTTTAAATTAATTTAATTATAATACTCTATATTTTAATTCTTTAAATTCATGTTTGATAAATGCCTAATAAGTAGTCTGAATTTTGTCGAAAATAATGGACAAAGAGTAAGATTATTGTTGTTATTATTAAATTTATGAATACAATTTTATATTATTATTATTATTATTATTACGCACTATACCAAGTATTTGATTTGTTTTGATCTTGAAAGCTGTTTTCACTCCGGTGTTCTGTATGTAAGTGCTTTTGGTACGTTTATCTTCAAGGCTGGAGACTGATGAACTCAAGTATAAATAATTGCAGGTGATCCGGCCGGCCAAGATAATAAATAAAAGGGGCCTTTTACAAATTAGTAGATTGAGACCGAGTTTACTAGCACCATAAATGGCCGTTTTACATCCTTATTGGCTGTTAACGTGCTCGTGACATTATGCGGTCCTCTCTCAGATTATCTTTCTAATGTGATAGTGCAAATTGCGGCGGATAGGAAAAAGCGTGTTGCACTTAAGCCATCTCCGTATGCAACTGTCTAGTCTACATGTTTCCTGATTTTTACATTTATATTTGGGTTGCTGATTTGTTGTAAACTATCTGAAACAGGATTCATAAAATGTCAGGAATCAAGTTGCACATTTCCTATTTTCAATTGCGTTCAACTAGAATGGATTTGTAGCTAATATTATCCGACATTATTTGACCTAACCTGCCTGAGCTAACCTAACCGAAGCTTATCTAACACAAAATTAGTATAAGAAAAGGGAAAAATTGTAAGCCAATCATATGAAAACAAGGTTTAATTTCAAGCCCTCCTAAATTTGGTACTACACTACTCAAAAAAATTATAGCATATTCCAAAATAAATATACCGTGTGTTTGAGATAAGGGGTGAACTTAGGAATTTGACATTGTTTTTAACATTTTTGCAAATTTCTGCCAGTTTAACCCACAGAAAATGTTTTGGTATCAATGGAACTAGAAAATTATCACGCATCGAGCGATTTTAAGTACTTATAAAATTATTTTCGACATTTTTTATTGAAATATATTGATTACATTTTATAAGAATTCAACTGGCAATTTCAGGGCGTATATTTGGAGAACCGCTGGTAACAGGAGCTTGGTAAGGTATTTTTTTTTGGTGGTAAGGTTTCAAGTATATCGATTTTGGGCTCAAAAGTTTGACTCCTTAGAACATCTAAAGTCATCTCTATTCTACAGATTATTCAGAAGCTCGTTACATGTACCGAAGTTAGTATCGGAATTTACTATCTAGGTCCACTATGCGAATTACTAGCTAACTAGTGAGGTTCTGGATAGTCTATTGGACATCCGAGGATCCAGATATCTGGATAGTTTAGAAAGTGGATCCAAATTTATCTGAATTGCTGTTGAAATAGTGTACCGATCATAAAAATTTTAATGTTCTCAATATATTGACCTTTTCTTGTTAACATTGAATTAATATGTTGGGACTCAATTTATGTGAAGTTTAGTTAATGTTCCCCAACAAGAATCGAATATTTACTTCTGCCATCAAATAATATTTTGCAGTTATAACGGACTCAACGTAAATAAATATGTCTAATTATTGTTAATAAATTAGCCGCGAAATGTATTGTTGTAAATGAAACCAAATATCTGAAGTTGTAATAATATAATAATATAATAACCACATCAGATTGTTAGGCCTGCAAATCCAGGCACAGCTCTTCAATACATTCATCTATATAAATACCCTGTATGCAGCAATCAATGATAATTTTATTGAATGCATGAATTTGAATGAAGACCAGTTTATATTAAATAGACTCAGTATCATTAGAAATTTCATCCTCAAAGTCTAATTCTGTAAGCTCGTGTCTCGCTGCTCGGCCATGTCTTATTTTCTTCAGATGCTCTTCTCGCTTATTACTGGCTGGCGTAATTGATGACTCATTACTGCTGCATGAAACCGAAAAATTCTGCCGTGGTGTGAAAACCTCTATTAAAATTCTACGACTGAAAAGAAAAGTATTCCGCGTTTAAATGTGATCCCAATCCGGGCGACGGAAACCCCTATAATTAAGCACGGTTCCGTGCGGAGCACACACATACGGATTATAGTAATTTAGTATCCCAAATGCAGAACGCGTGAATGTGCAGAGAATATACTAAATGGGATTGATTTGTTTCATGGATTTGGAATAGATCAGCGGAAATTTTACTTTGCCATGTTGAAAATGGAGCAGAAAGTAAAAACTAACTATTTTTTATTCTTCTCATTAAATTTATAAGTCATATAAGATAATAATCATATTTGAATTACTTTTGAACTTTTGACTTGTAAACATTTTGTAGTAAATTGTCATGCCCATTGCTCTATGAGATAAAAAGTATGCCATTCCATTTTTAAAAAATGCAATACGCTTCATTTAAGTAGGCACTTAACTAATGACATTTTTGAAAGACTAATTGTCAACATTTTCAGCTGCAAAATATGTCAGCCATATAGGTACCTTTCAGGTACAATTCGAGATCAATTTTCCGTTTTTATCTTATTTGTAAGAGAAATTTAAGTCATTTTTCAAAACGTCTTTCTGAGGTCGCAATCTTGGAATTTAATCTTTATCCCGGAAAGTAAAAAAGATAGGTGTACACATATCTCTACAAAAGATGTTTCAAATTAAACGCGGAAGCCATAAACATAATAATATATAGGGTGTTTATATACCCTATATAGGGTCTATTTTAAAAAACAAAATTTTATGGCTACTTCCGGTAGAACCGGAAGTGATACAAGGTTTACTGTATTTGACCCGAGGAGAACAGAATCAGCCATGTTTGGATACTTTTTTTTTCAAATTTTTATCTTATCGGGTACCCCATAAACTTTTAATTGTCCTTGAGCGTGGGACACCCTGTATATTTAATTAGCTAATTTCTGTAATTTTACTATAGCTGCAACTAAAAGTTTTTGCAATTCATTTAAGTGTTTTGACACTAAAAACTGACAATGTAAAAAAGTAAAATTTAAAAATCACTATCACTATCACTGAAATGGTTAATTTTAGGACAGCTATTTATTAAGACTTTTAGGCTTAATTTGGTCTGTACTATATGTTTTAGGAATATTATACAGTTGTTTTTTAACACCCTGTATACCTACATTAGGGTGTCTGTTATTTCCCACATCGCGAATTTATTTGAGAGGACTAATTAAATGTCTTCTTTTCATGGTAAATAACTATTTTTAATTAAAAAAAACTCATTCGTAATGTATTTTTGCGTGCCTGCAAGCAAATTAAATTTCCCATTTGATTAACATGGGAAACTAGTCTTTAAACGCTCATTTTTTTTTTTTTTTTTACAAATTGTAGTGTTTTATACATGTCAACATACCATGTCAAAATATCAAAACCCATGTATTGAATACAGGGATTTTTTTTTGCAACAAGAAAACCATTTCTGGTCGCGAATTTTAGGTCTGTTAGACTAATATTTCATTTTTTCTAGTGCACGCGAAAATACGGTTACCAATGAGTTTTTTATTTCAAAATAGTTATTTACCATGAAAAGAACACATTTAACTAGTCCTCTAAAAAAAATCGCGATTTTGGAAATAACGGACACCCTAACCTACATACTTGCAATACGGTAGTAATAAATTAATTTAACAAAAATGATACACTATTTTTTATGAATACCTCGGCAGTAGTTATCGCAAATAAGTATTATACTCAGTACAAATAGGTACTATATTAGAATATGTTGTGTCAACTTTTAGGATACTAAGAATAAAGATAAATAATGTTATAAAAAACGTTTATTCATAAACTGTAAAGGCTTTGAACTTCTAATTGAAGTATGAAAAATGTAATGTCGAAATATGAACTTTAGTTTGCGTATTAAAGTTTAAAACTCTCTTAATTGTTAATTTCGTAATTTATATCTGCTATACAGGGTGTGTATAATTGGCGAAAGAACTAAACGTGGAAATGTTGGTTATAAAATCGAGTGAAAAATCTTAATACCAAAATGTTGGAAGAAGAAGAAAAAATAAAGTTAAACTAGGAACTAGTAAGTTTAAATGAATTCGTTATCCTAAGTGTCAAAATTTGTCACTGACATATGCTAAATTCACGTTTGGCGGATGTATTTTTTACGAAAATAAACTAATAACGCTTATTAAACTACTTGATGTTAAAACTCGGAGGACCTCGTAAACATGGTACAACATTTTGGTATTAAAATTTTCGATTCGACAATTTTATGACCAACATCGCCACGTGTAGTTCTCTCGCCAATTTATACACACCCTGTATTTGAAGCGGTTAGAAGCAAAAAGGTCTATGACATTTTGAGTCGAAATATAAACATTAAATGCAATTACTACAAAATATGTACGGTCGCGGCCATAAAAAAGTGGGACAGGTTTTGTGCCTAGTGTGAATTTGGTTTAGCTGAAGATGTCAAAAAATTATGCAACTTGCCTGATAGGCCATCTATTTTCAATTTCTCTTTTATTCTGGCTTTATTAAATGCACTAACTTGAAGGGCCATTCCAAAATGTGGTTTTTTAATAAATAATATGTACTAATGTTGCAATGACAATGACATTTTAGTTTATTTTTCTTTGCATCGAGACGAATGACTTGATTACACAACCTAAATTTAGACAAATTCACTATAAAACTTATTCCACTTTTTTACCGCGAGCGTACCTATTAGTTTAAAAAATAAAATGTTATTATACAAGTACAAAATAATACTAAAAAAATGGTTTTTAAATTGTTAATACAGATTTTTACAGCAATCAACTAACTTTGAACTCAATTTTCTCAGAATCTCGAAATTGTTACTTAGACGATTTTGCTTCTTAGTGCTTTATTTGTTTCTTGTTTAATTTTAGTTTAGGAAAAATTTAAAAAAAAGTTATATTCTATTGTAGTAATACATTTTTATATTTTATTCAGCAGGCACCAACTGTTTTATACAATTCTTATTATCAAAACGAGTTAATAATGGAATACGCCAATCGTGAATATGCTGATATGTATTTTATTTTCGGATTATGCAATGTCAATGCAACAGATGCAGCTGAAGAATACAGACATCTAGATCATCGCGTATTCATAAGAATTCGCAATAATCTTAGTGAATTCAGAAATTTCACTAAAAATCATCATGTTGGTCAAATAAAAAATGTTGCAAATTAGAATGACATATTCAAAGCAAAATTTAGTCTATTTCATTGCAGGTTGTAACCTGTACAAAATCTACGCGAAGTAGACAATGTTGCTTGCCTTAATTTTGGTCAGATGTTTAATGGCATAGATGACTCTCCAGATTTCTTGCGGCCATTTCGTGCACTGATGAGGCCCACTTTACTCGAAATGGAGTAAATAACTATAATAATCTGCATACATGGTCATTACAAAATTTACATAAAATTCGTGAAACCAACATCGCTTTATGTCAATATTGTCAATGTATAGGCCGGAATCATTGATGAACATTTAATTGAGTCGTTCATCATATAAGATCGTTTTAATGCCGCAAATTATTTAAAGTGTTATTCATAAAAAAATAAGCCGCGGTTTAATGGTGGTTTAATCTTAATAACCTTGGTAACCCTTTGTAAAACACCACTAAATCACCGCTAAACCAAGGGTTATATTTTTATGAATAACACTATTAAGAGTTTCTCCAAGACACTTTGCCTATATTCAGTTAGAAGATGTACCTACCGGTGGCATTGCAAAGAGCCATGTGGTTTCATCATTAGGGGGCTCCCATTCACATTGCAGGTCAACAGTGGATTGAATGTTGAGTTCTAGATAGTTTTTCGCCTCGTACCTAACTCTATTACATTTATATTTATGGGGTTGTTCAAAAGAACAGGTGTATTCTGTTGCTTTCGTAAAGGCCGACTTATAGTTATAAGTTTTTTTGGAGTTGACATTAATTATCTGCGACAGTCATAATTTTCTATTTGCATATTAATATTGCAAAAACTAAACATTATGAAAAGTAACGAAATCAGAAGCTCATGAAAATGATTAAATAGAAGAGGGATGGACAAGTATTTGTCGGCAGATCATTTCGGAGAAGTTTGCTACTATAGTTGTTTAATTACTTTCCGCAGTAATGCTGTTTCATCTATAATAGCATTCTATATCTATGGAATAAATCGAAATGTTGTAACAACTTATTTTGCGTGAAACAACGTCGCTTGTGACACAGAGCACGATCGACTTAGGGTGGGCCGAAAACGACTGATTTTTTTTTTTTATCGAGGTAGGGCTAATGCGGAAAAGTTGTATACAAAGTAGGACTGATTAAAAAAAAATACCCGAGCCCCTGGGGCTCCAAAAAAATATATTTTTTCATTTATTTTTATTTATATTAATACATAGTTAAACAACTTGGAAATACATACTAATTAATTTCACTGCATTCTTGATGCGAAGTACTGCTTTTTGTGCTCAAATTTTAGCAATTATTTTCTTGCAATTATCTTAGCGCGCCTTAATATAGCTTCACACACATTTCTACTGCCTGGGTGTGACAAGGAAAATTATCAAATTTCACATATTTGTTTACTATATTTAACAGCTCTTCTTTAGACATATGTTTTGTGAGGGGAGGTTCTGTGACCGTGCAGTTAAACCAGTCTATAGCATCAATATAGTCCTCTTGCTTAAAATTTATTTTAGGTAATTTAAAAATGCGTTTTGTTATATCAGTTTTTCTGACTTCCAGGATTCTGGATCTATCAACATCGCTATTAAGAGGTTCTCGGGGTGTGCAAAATGGGCATTGTCTTGTATTACCTTATCAATTCTGATCTTTACATACTCGGGAAATCTCTTGAAACCTGAATTGTTTTCCATACCAATCTACCACCACATTCAAGTCGTGGTTGTGTTTTAATCTCAAACCACATCCGAGCATAAACTTTTATTATAAATTCAGTCAGCAGTTGCAAGTTCTCGGAGGGATGTTGCGTTGATACATATTACCTTGGGATCTGGTTTGTTGCTGTTGAGGCACACTCAACCACCTTGAGTGTGCCGTTTTGCCTGGACTCTTGCTCGCTAAACTACGTTCCATCCCCGATTGCTTGACAAATAACAAACAAATGTTTTTGATCTGTGCGTAGGTCGTTTTCATTTACTAGGAGAAAATCGGTTTTGATTAGTTTAAATTCAACGGGTTCCATTTTGTCGCAATCAGGAAGTAGAAAACCAATTTGACCTTTCGTGTGGCCATCTAGTTTTTGTAATAAATGCCATAAAGGTAATTCGTTAGCATACAACAAATACACGCTCCTGTGTAGTGGTTTATTGAAAACAGTTCCTAGCAATTGAATAAATGTTTGTTAACCTTTGTTACATATGCGATTCTATGTAACTTATAATATCTCTAGCAATATCTGTCGCTCGCCAACGCGTATGAGATAGATGCCCAAAAAAATTACTTCCCGGATCTTCGACTAAAGCTACATGTACTTCAGTTTTTATAATTCATCGATTGTTCTCCTGAATCATAGTATGGTCCTTTCTTCCATCAAAATGGAGACCTTTAAGCGTAACTCTATCTTGCAGTTTACATCTATTTTTATCTACCCCCTTCCGAATTTTATTTTTGTCGACGATCAATGTAGCATTGCCTTTTGAAATGCTATTTGCGTCTTCTAAAACTGCATTGGCAATTTTTACTACATTTCGACTAGAAACACCTGTCATGTCCGCTGCTTTTGCAGTGTGTGTCATCAAAAGCTTTTTGGAAGAATTTTCTTCACAATCAAAAATAAGAGACCAGCACGGCTGATAGAAATGAACTGACTCATTAAGAATTTCTTTTCGGCCCACCCTATCGATCGTGCGAAAACAGTTTCGAACTATTTTTGTAATTACTGTTTGATTTCTTAATGTTTCTATTATTAATTAGTGAAATAAATTTGTATTTTAATTAAAATAAGTATTTTCTCATTATTTCGGTAACCATCGAATTAGACTTAGGTATATTATTATTTTCTACCTAAAATTATATCGAGCGTTCAACAAAAATTGACGACAAAGTTTGCGTTGGCAATCTCAAGTTATGTCTGCATTAGGATCAAATATTACGTGCCAACATTACAGCCAACATTGTACGTGTGCGCGTGTGATCTTAGTGCAGACATGACTTGAGATTGCCAACGCCAATTTCGTGGTCGATTTTTGTTGAATGCTCGATATAATTAATCAGATTAAAGTTATGCCCACACCTTTGAAATTTCCCTGTATATTATAACATGTTTTATTTCTATTTGTTATTCAGGCCTATTCTGTATATTTTTGATTAAAAATAACAGCTAAATTTTGACAGTTACTAGCTAATATTTGTTAAACTCGAAGCCTGATTGGCTAAAAAGTGATTTTAACAGCACTTTTAACTAACACCCCTGTTAAAATATATACATAATAGGGCAGAATATGATATAATACCTAGCATTAAGAAAGATTTAATTAAGAATTATATTTCTGCTGGCAGATTGAAGTATGTGCCCATTCCCTCGTAGTTCAAGTACATGAAGTGCGAACGTGCTCAGCACAGCATTCGAAGTTGATTAATTGCCTATTGCTAATTTACGATTAGTATGCGGGACGGGTGCTCAGCGTGAAACCTGACCAAAGCCCACGCTGGGTGGTCCTCTGGTCACAAAACAGGAACCATTTCCTCCCAGCACTTCCACATCTCTCCTCGCCAGAAAGGTCTGTACTTTGGCCACACTATATCATACCAAAGACATTGTTTTATCGCGCGTTTTATCGCTGTTATATAGTGCCCGGCCGGTAGGATTTATACCCCGTTCGATCCAGCAGGCTCATTTATTCCAAAGGCTAATTGTAATTTAAATACAGCGTTGATTCATCCTCTCCTTTTTTCATAAATAATAAATAATTGTGTCAACACTTATTTATTATGTGTGTTCTCTTGAATGGATGGCCGCGCTCCTTGAGACTGTAGTTATTAATAGAACGTCTTTGTAACAGGTACACGCTCTGTTTTTCATCCCACAACTGCACACCACATTATAAACCCCACGTGCTCGAATTTAACAATTTCATCACAGATAAAATCGCAATTAGGCAAATGCATAAAATTGGGTTAACAAGCAATGGCGAGATGAGCTCTTATACTAAGCAAGAACTCATGACATCTCGTTGGTTTGTGGCAATTATTTGAATACGTGTGAAGACAGACTGCATATTTTACATATTTCAGTTGAATGGAACACATTAATTTAGTCCTACGACGTTCCACTCCCATTCAAATGTTGCGACATGAACGGAATTCATGCAATCTATCTTCATGTAAACTAGAACAAATTCTATTATTGAATTTCTTATCTCTGCCATATGGACTGTATAATACGATTCATGTGGAGTAGTGCATTGTGACTGCTTCTAATAGCCAAATGTTAGCTCGAAGCAATAGGATCAATAGTTTGTTAGGATGTACACCAAATATAGGTTTTCTCCATCCGCACGAATATGATACTATTTAAAACATTTTGTACAAAATTTCCGCAAATTTTAGGAACAGTAATTGAGGAACTGGCTGCAAGAAGAGCGTAAGTCGATTTATGCGGTTTTTGAGCAAATTTGTTTATTAGAATATTTGTACCCTTATTTATAAGTCTGTTAAAAAATATATAGCTACTGTTCATACAAATAATTTGTATGCAATAATTATGTACAACTTTTATTAAGTATTGAATCTTTCGACGCGTTTTTCCCGAAACTATTTTTTCAACTTACGTTATTCTTGCACCCATGTCTACAATTGCTTTTTGTACATGTACAGTCGTGTTCAAAAATGTGTTGTACACAGATAATTGGCTGTTGTAAGTCGTGTTCAAAAATGTGTTGTTCAGAAATAGCTAGTTGGCTGTATATTTTGTCAATGGTAGTTACATTTCAGAACTGTCACAGTGACAACTACCTGTGACAAAAATTATTATTATTGTATTCTTTGTATAAAAATTAATTACTCTATACCATTTCAAGTATAAATTGAGACCAATCAAGTTCAAATTGAGACCAATCAAGTTCAAATTGAGACTAATCAATTTCAACTTGAGACCAATCAATTTCAAATTGAGACCAATCAAGTTCAAATTGAGACCAATCAATTTCAAATTGAGACTAAACAAAATCAAGTTGACACTAAACAATATCAAGTTGAAAGTGAACAAATAAAATTTACTATGACTATATAATTAATTTATATGTGTCGTATTTAAAATGCCACGCTACATAAAAATACAGCAGAAGCAATACATCTCAAGAAGCAGCTGGGTGCTGCTTATAATATTAATGGAGAAAAATATTAAATATTAATGGAAAAACCCCTTCTGGGGTCGATAGCCTTAATAAAGATCGTTATATTGGTAATATTTTCAAATTTAAATTGCAATCAACTTGCAGTCAACTTGATTTTGATTAATCGCACTTTGAAATTGAAAATCTCATTTAGAAATTGTTAGATCTCAAATTGAATTTGTTTCAATTCAATTTGTATTTGATTATTTCCAATTTGAAATTGATTGTGTCCAATTTGAAATTGATTGGTCTCAATTTGAATTTGTTACTTCACAAAATTTAATTGGTCTCATTTTGAACTTGAAAAGGTATTTTCAGACAGAAAATGTAATACTTTAATGTATTTTTTAATTCTGCCATTAAAAGTTTAGCCATGGTTGTTTTTACTAACAAAAGCTCGCATTGTATCATTAATTAAATAGACCTAGATCTAACCTTTCAAAATATTTGTATGTACAACACTTTTTTTAACTTTGTGAAATGAAGTTACATTCACACAGCAGAAATGTTGTACAACACTTTGATGAACACGACAGTACATAAATAGTATATTATTCAACGAACATTTAATAACCATTAAATTCGAGTTGCATACACTATTTTTTCTACGACAAAGAATGAAAAGTGGTAATTGTCAAAATTTACTAAAAGTAAATATACAACACAATAATTTTAATATATGTAACAATATGTTTTCTACAACACAGCATACAAATTAATTATAAATATTTTAACATCTGGGGCGTCTGTAATAAATTGCTTGATTTAGTTGGTCGCAAACGTTTTAGCTTTTTTAGGTTTATATCTTTCAGATATCTTTCTTTTTATAAAGCATGTAATTTGGGATATTTGGATATATCCACATTACGTTTGATACCCAACGTAGATTTCAAAATTGAATATTGTATCCATAAAGTTGGAGATTTCATTTTTTTTATAATTCATTAAAATAAACAAGTAAGATGTTTTCGGAAAAGCTGCCGACCTTATTTGTGTTTCTCCAATCCATAAAATTAGAGTAAAATTTCTCGTAAGTTATTGCGATTTCAGTGGTAATTGGCCCTATTCTGTACATATTTTAACAGAAACGTTAGTCACATTTTGTAGGGAATATAACTCATACGTAAAACAGTGATGTCATAACAATGTGGTTTCTATAGTTACGCATGTATTAATAACTGACAATACCACGGTTGTATTTTCAGGGGTAATATAACAAGTGGTGTTCTCATTATCGATAATGATTTTATAAATACAACGAATTTCAACCCCAACGACGAAAATGCACCGAGCCCGAAGGGCGAGGTGCATTTTCAAGGATTGGGGTTGAAATAAGTTGTATTTTTAAAATCATTATCGATTTTTGAGAACACCACGACTTATATTTAGGAAGAGAATATAATGAATTGATTGAGTCATCTAGTAAAGCAGAATAAACAAGAAGCTAAATATACAGTTTAAATACCTATATTTATTTAGATCACTTCATCTTTCAAACAGCAAACCACATTTATTACCACATTTTACTATTTTACTTGTACTTGAGACACACTGACATTTCGGGTTATGTTTTTATCAACGGCCGACTAGATTGTGGGCGCAACCGATAAATAACACCATCGCAACGATCGTCGCTGCAATTTGTGCTTAACCAAAAATTGTGACAGCGATCGACATTTGTTCGTGGTATTATCCTGAAAATACAACCGTGGTATTATCAACATTCTCAGTTATTAATACATGCGTAACTATAGAAACTGCATTGTTGCGACGTCACGTTTTACGTATGAGTTATATTCTCAGGATAATACCACGAACAAATGTCGGTCGCTGTCACAATTTTTGGTTAAACACAAATCGCAGCGACGATCGTTGCGATAGTGTTATTTATCGGTTGCGCACACAATCTAGTCGGCCGCTTATAAAAACATAACACGAAATGTCGGTGTGTTTCAAGTACAAGTAAAATAGTAAAATGTGGTAAAGAATGTGGCTTGCTCTTTGAAAGATGAAGTGATCTACATAAATCTAGGTATTTAAACTGTATTTTTAGCTTCTTGTTTATTCTGCTTTACTAGATGACTCGATCAATTCATTATATTCCCTTCCTAAATATAATTCGTGGTGTTCTCAAAAATCGATAATGAGAACACCACTTGTTATATTACCCCTGAGAATATAACTCATACGTAAAACAGTGACGTCATAACAATGCGGTTTCTATAGTTACGCATGTATTAATAATTGAGAATGTTGATAATACCACGGTTGTATTTTCAGGATAATACCACGAACAAATGTCGGTCGCTGTCATAATTTTTGGTTAAACACAAATCGCAGCGACGATCGTTGCGATGGTGTTATTCATCGGTTCTGCCCACAATCTAGTCGGCCGCTGATAAAAACATAACCCGAAATGTCAGTGTGTCTCAAGTACAAGTAAAATAGTAAAATGTGGTAATAAATGTGGTTTGCTGTTTGAAAGATGAAGTGATCTAAATAAATATAGGTACTTAAACTGTATATTTAGCTTCTTGTTTATTCTGCTTTACTAGATGACTCAATCAATTCATTATATTCTCTTCCTAAATATAAGTCGTGGTGTTCTCAAAAATCGATAATGATTTTAAAAATACAACTTATTTCAACCCCAAAACTTTGGAAAATGCACCTCGCCCTTCGGGCTCGGTGCATTTTCGTCGTTGGGGTTGAAATTCGTTGTATTTATAAAATCATTATCGATAATGAGAACACCACTTGTTATATTACCCCTGATAATACCACGAACAAATGTCGGTCGCTGTCACAATTTTTGTTAAGCACAAATCGCAGCGACGATTGTTGCGATGGTGTTATTTATCGGTTGCGCCTACAATCTAGTCGACCGCTGATAAAAACATAACCCGAAATGTCAGTGTGTCTCAAGTACAAGTAAAATAGTAAAATGTGGTAATAAATGTGGTTTGCTGCTTGAAAGATGAAGTGATCTAAATAAATATAGGTATTTAAACTGTACATTTAGCTTCTTGTTTATTCTGCTTTACTAGATGACTCAATTAATTCATTATATTCCCTTCCTAAATATAATTCGTGGTGTTCTCAAAAATCGATAATGATTTTAAAAATACAACTTATTTCAACCCCAATCATTTTCGTCGTTGGGGTTGAAATTCGTTGTATTTATAAAATCATTATCGATAATGAGAACACCACTTGTTATATTACCTCTGGTAATATTTGAAAGACTCAGAGCCTGATTGGCTAAAAAGTGATGTTAACCACCATGTTAACTAATACCGCTATTAAAATATATACAGAATTGGGCCAAATAAATTGTTTGTGGTGTGGCTCTTGTGGCATGCTCCACAATGTCCGGTGGGGTTAAATTTTCCATATCACTACCACTATTCGATATGTTTAATGATTTTATTTAAAAAAACAACAGTTTATTAACAATACGAATCACTATTTCCCCATGCACAGTTGTCAAAACTAATTAATTTTATATCTGTCATTGTCATGGCTTTTTAGATAAACTTGTATCCTAATGATTTTTTTTAATCTAAATAACTATCATTTAGGTACAGGTAGCGAATGTTTAATATATCAATTAAAGTGTTGGAGTAGATAAATTAGTATATAACGCCATTAGGCCGATATGTAGCAAATAACAGGAGCGGGTTGAAGTTTGCCTGTTATTTGCATATCGGCCGTATGTTGTTCGATACTTTTTGTAATACCTAAATTACAAAAACTGGTCAATGTATCAATATTAAATTTCAAAATTAATAAACCAGTTATCCAGGCGCAATTTGATACCATAGCAACATCAACGGTTCAAATACAAACAAACAAATCAAAGTGAAATTAGAAAAATAATATCAGATGTGCAAAGTTCTTCGTTTTGTGGTATCCCCGAAGATGTACTAAATGAAGCAAATGCTGCCACAATCGATTTACTTCCCCAAAAAAGCAGCAGCAGGTATGAGAAAGAATATGAAGACTTTATTGCTCATAAATTTGCGTTGTCATTTAAATAACGTCCACGGCCGTTATTATAACGGCCAAGGCCTTTACGCCTGTCATATCGATCAAGCAGACAGTACTGATAAATGTCAATAACACAGAGGTATTACAAAATAGTATATAACGCCATTAGGCCGATATGTAGCAAATAACGGACGCAGGTTTAAGCTTTTAAACCGAGACGAAGCGGACCGTAGCGTAGCGCAGCCGAGGTTTATAAACTTCAACCAAGTCTGTTATTTGCATATCGGCCGTGTGTCGCTCAAGATTTTTCGTAATACGAATATTTTAGCAATATTTAGTACACACAGATGTAGGAGAATAAATTTCTGATTTTCCCTTTACGTAGGCTAGCAGTACATCTTCACTCACCAATTTAATCAGTTTATTTTTGCGCCACTGTAAAAAATCTTCATACTCTTTCTGGTATCGTTTCTTCGTTTTTTTTTTTGGGCAGCAAGTCAATACTTGCAGCCGATGCTGCCTCCAATATCTTGGCACTAATTTCAAAGTTTTTTTATCCATTTTGACGGACTGGCAACTAGCTATGCAACTATTTACTATGGCCGACAGGCATCTGTCAGTCATGGCCTGAGCATTTTCAAATTTGAATTGTTTAACCATGGTGGGCGTGCGTTCCCCTTAACGGCCGGCGTCCGTTAAGAATTCTTGACGGCTGCTGACCGTTTAGCATGACATTGCAGCGCTTTTTTAGTTCTGATAAAATGGTATAACAGTATAGTATTACGAAAAATAATTAACTTGCACGTCACAGTACATTATTTGTAACGTCATTATGTTTCATTCTAAACGGCCCTATAGCGGAATCTAGCAGTTGAAGAAAACATATATCGTACATATTATGAACAAAAGTGGTTTTATGGCTCATAAGACGGTCCCGAAAACATGCATTTATTGATTTAATGAAACAAATAACCGAACGGCTGCGGGTAAATATGTAAACTGATGATACAACTTGATGACTTGATAACAGGTGTATTGAACTATCGATCAAAACACAAATACACAAATTATTTTTAATAACAAGTTTTGGGCTCAAGTTTAAATGAAATACAAATCATTTATAAAATGTCATTATGAATATTGTTCTTCGTCCATGGGGGGTCGTCTGTAAGTTCTTCTTGTTCATCTTGATCTCTTATCGTTTTTAGTCGAAAACCCTATTCTGTTTCTCTGTTTTCAAAGCTAACGGTGATTGTTTTTCATCATTTTACTCCAAGTGTAACAATTTTTAGTTATTGAAAAAAACCACTACGAAGCTTTTTAACTTAGGCACAAAATCCTCTTAATTTACTTATTTACACAATTAAGATAATTCTGCACAGGAAATTTGCAACGAGAGGTAAACTTCGAAGAAAACGAGTATTTTTTGCGCGCCTGTAAATTTTGTTAAAAACTTCTTCAATTTATTTTTGTCTTGTTAAAAAACACATGTATCTATACATAAGTTGAAAACCTTGTCGACTCATGTATACGTATATGTAAACTCCTCAATTGTGCATGATCAGATATGATTCCCGATTAAGCATCCTTCCCAGGCGAGACACAATTAACTAGGGATTATATCTGAGAATATCTGTGCTTAACCCATTAGTTACACCTGAAAATCCAACTCTCTCATATAAATCAGCGACTTGAATCATCTGTCGCTCTCGAAGTGACCACCTCACTAACTCGAATGCTTATTAATTAAGCTTGCGATAATTGAAATCGCGAACATCGCGACAACGTCAATTAAGTGATATACACATGAGGCGATTAAGCTTAATCCATCGCGAGACATTCACATAAACCTGATTGAATCAACGACGTTTCGGACGAAACGGAGATATGGTGGTGCGCGCGTCGGCGTAGGTGGAACGAGGGGGGAGACGGTTGGCTGTAAAAAATCGACATGTTAATCATATTTTATATATATAGTGCGCTTGTCGGACGATGTTGGCGCTCGTTGTACCTACATGTGCGTGTTGGCGCGAGTGTATGCAGAATAAATTTTCCGCTTTCCCCCCGCGTTAACACGCTGATTTTTCGTGGTCGCTCGTTTGTAAGGAACTTGTCGCGGCTGTTCTGACAACGCCAAGTGTATGTTGTGACTGTGGAAAAATGATAGAACTAGTTTGGACCATTTTTAGTGTTAATAATCGTAAAGAAGCATAAGAAAATTGAACATATAAATAGAGTGACACAGGATTGTGTGTATCGTGTGCAGAAGACCACGCTCGAGACAATGAGGATTTTAGAGCAGATACTTTAATACCAATATTTATACAATCCTGTAGTAATTTTAATGCATTGGATTTCTGCTCATAATGGTGCAGCATTTCTGGTTAGTCAAAATAATGCATGCTACTGTTAAGTACATACATGCACCGTAATTATATTCCGAGTTTGAGACGACTAACCAATTGCACCAAGTTTCTCGAACATAGTGTCCTTGAATTGTCTATAATATTTTCTATCCATCCAGTAAGCCCGATGTTGACTAGTATGAAATTCAATATTGATGCTATTTTAGAAAAAATTTGATGAAAAATAAAATTTGTTGGCCTATAAACTATTATTTCTAAATAATTTAATTCTTGATGAATATTTATGGCGTTTGAAATTTGGAGGAACTAGATTTCCTAACCACTCAATTTAATTTCAAATCACACGAAAATATTCACTGTCGCTGATATGAGCGAACATTTTTTGTTGTGTTTTCTATAATTATATCTGCACTAGAGATATATTTTACTGATTTTTATTTTATATAATTTTATTTTACAATGTGAATAACTAGAATAATCATATCATTTATAATTTGTATGGCATTGCGTTGAGAATCAGCCTTTTATCATTTTTATACACGTAATACTTCAAAATATTGTTATTATAAATATAAACAATCAAGTTATTTAATTATAAAAATTATTTTAGTAACAATTAACTTTATTGTATTCCTATACAGGGTGATATTTCACATGAGGATAACTGATTCAACCGTGTGACGAGGATTTTTTTTGAAATTTTTAGTACAATGGCAACCCCGTAAACTTTTAACGAACGGTTTAGCGTAGACACCCTGTATATTATTGCCCTTTTTTTTTCTTTTGTGATGATTTTATAATTTTATAAATAATAAACACACTAAATTACAACTTAAAAACATGTATGCATAAAAAATCCTCACCATTTTTGGCAAAGGCAATTAACCTCATTCACGACAAATTTGTTCACAATATACGATCCCAAGATTCCGGACGTTAAATTACAACTCACTACTCCAATGCTTGTAAACAATGAACTCTGAACCCACAACAAAAACTTCAATTAAAATATGACCCCTGCCAAAAAGAGATACTACATTACTTGCAAATTTCACCATCTGATGACCGCTAAACGACTCTTCGAAAACGCACGACAATGAATAGATACTTTTCAGCGAACATGTTCCAAGTATAGATAACATGGACCCGTTAGGTTTTAATAAAAAACTAAACAGGTGTCTATGTAATAGAATACTTTACAGTTACAATAAATTGAAAACATAGTGAATATTTTTTATAGTTGCATTTAAACGGCATTAAATAAGTCATTGGGGAAAATAAAGTTACAAATATTACATATATTTATGTGTAGCTATATTTTCCATATACAGTGTGTTTCACTTGAAATGGTGACACCACAGTAACTTTATTATTTTTCGGTGGAAATTTTGCATTATGTGAAACAAAACTCAAAACCCAAGAAAGAAAATAAAATCACCCAAATATACCGGGTGTTGAATCGGTTAAGTTACACAGAAATTTAACATGTAAAACTATATTTATCCAATTTCCTGCTTCTCCGATTATTTAGTGAAAAAGTACAAGAGTGAAGAAATGTTTAGAAACCAGAAATTTTACCTAATTACATTTACATCCTCTATCGATGTGCTACCGAAGAAGAGAAAATGTCAAAATTAAATGGTAATAAATACATGTAAAATATCCATATCCATGGCAGTGAATAACAGAAACTAGTAATTTCACTGTCAATTTTGAAGTTGCATATTCCAAAGATTGGTGTTGAAATGAGTTGTATTTTTAAAATGATTATCGAGTTTTGAGAACACCACGAATTATATTTAAGAAGGGAACATAATGAATTGATTGAGTCATCTAGTAAAGCAGAATAAACAAGCTAAATATAGAGTTTATTATGTCTAATTTCATTTTTATTCTCACCGATTGCCATGATTTATTAACAATATCTAAACACTATGAGATCTATCACCTAAAACATTGCTAATATGTCACACTCCTAATAAACTCCTAATAGTATATTATTTTACGTGGAGAATTGAGACTTTTCATGGCGCGCCTGAGTTCACGTGCCGAACAAGTGAGGCGCGTAATAGAAGGCAAGCAATTTAATATCAAATAATGCATCGTATGGTTTTTTGTTTTCTTGACGGAAACAATTTTAGCATTTGACAGTGATAGTGATAATTTTTGTTGAAGATATAGCAAAACACCGATATAGAATTTGCGGCGCATGATGCAGTGTTGCGTCTCGGGCCTACAAAATCTAGAAACAAATATGTTTAATTGTTATTTGATGTAATTTACAGTATTGCTTCGCGTTGTTTATTTAATGTTGCCATGACAACACTTTCCCTTCCGCTGACTGGAAAACGAAAATTAAAACTTCCGCTGGCGGAAATATGACATTTTTCCACAGTCAACTAAGTTAAATAATGACATAATTTTCTGACGTTTGCAGAAAACAATATTTTTTTAATGTAGGTAAATATTTTTGTTTAATCATGTAACTCAGGATTGATCCGTACACTTTAAAATCCTAAATATGGTTGATTTTAATTGTTTATGACTGCGGAATGGCGTACTTGAAACGAAAAAATGGAAATTGAATTTTTTTTTTTCAACTAAACTTGAGATTTGACGTTTCGAGATGACTCCGAACACCTTTTCCTAATAAATGTTGTGTTATTCAATTTTTTGCGTTCGTTTTTGATCACAGTAGGCTAGGTATTTACTAAGGCTACAATGTAGTTTACCCATTCAACTTGGCATATTAAAAAAAGTATTTTAGAATCCACCGAATATAAATAAGTTACATTTAAAAGTGTCACCATTTCAAGTGCAACACACGTAGGTTATGACTAGACTATTATTAGTTAAAATTTTACTCAATACACTTACAAGTCGCATATATGTGTAACCCTTACTGCGCTAGTCGTCAACTTTGCGTAACTCACGTTTGCCAGTTTTTATCAGCCTTTTTAAAGTAATTAGATACAATACTTTCTTCAAATGTCAATATTCTCAGATGTGGCCAGGCAGCCCTAGTATAGGGCAATAACTACCTACCGACGACACGGTTTGATGGCTTACAATCAATTTTTTTTTTTTAATATATTGTGCATTCCTCATTAAAAGACATTTTACTTTGGCAATCAAACTGTTAATATCAGTCTACCAATTCGTAATGTCAAAACTTTCAATCTTGCGTCATTATAAACGGCAAAGAATAGAATAAAAAAACGCAAAAAAAGAACATCCAATACAAAATTCAGATGGTGAAAATTGAATAACACTCGCTGGTTACAATAGACGTTTAATTCGCGGACATTCTACAATAAATAAACCATTGTTATTTAAATAAGTTATTCTAGGGGAGAGGTGGCATGAAAGGGACACGTATTGAAAGGGACAATTCAAATTACGAGACAATTACAAATCTCCCCGAAACCTAAGTATTTATATTGTGGTGCTACACCAATTCATACCCATTCGCACCTAATTACAAGCGTCTGTTATTTCAAAGACGGCGGAATTATGCTTGTGATTTTATTCGTGCTCCAAAGTAAAAATTTTGGAATTCTTTCAAAACGTACTTTGAAATTTTGTAAATGGTTTACTGAACGGTTTATCAATGTATATAATTAGTCGTATATTCAATTATTGGAGAACGAAAAGTCAGTACATTTTAGATAAAATTACAGCTTTAGAAGTTATGTTTTTAAGTTGTGTCCGATATTTTTGAAAGGGACACAATAAAAGGTTATGAAAGAGACGGTTATATCAAATACGGATTTTGACTTGAAAAATTATAAAAACTCTGAGACTGAGTGAAATTCGTACGAATCCCTTGCACATACAATATATGTGGAAGTGTTAATTTCATTGAATTATCTTTAAGAAAAGAAATATAGGACCGATTTACAATTAGTTTAAAAATGTGATTTTAAAGTATATATACTTAATAGTACACATACTTATCCTGTAACGTGTATGTATACTAGTTATTTAGTATGTGTAATGTAAAATACCTGTAGATAAAAGATGATTGTCTTTGTTATTACGCACTGTCCCTTTCATAAATTATTGTGTCCCTTTCAATACAAGCTAGTGATGAAAGGGACATAATACACCATTTTTTTAAATGAAAAAATATACAACTAAGAATAAAAAAGGCTCATTATTATATTTTATTTCAGTAGTTAACTAATTGAAGTTTTCAATAATATTCGTAACTGTTCAAATTATTTACTCTTTTATTTACTAGACTCTTTAAAACAAAAGTGTCCCTTTCATGCCACCTCTCCCCTATAATCAGCAATCAATACCTTATCGGTATTCTGCTCAGAATTTAGATTGCTTAGAAATGAGTTTGTAGGAGTTAGCAGAACGTAATATTAGTAATAATCAATACATTTGCATGTATGTAACATGTTTAAGTGATAATTGTGTTTCATGTGTCATCAGTTCTAGATTAACTTCTTAGAACGGATGACAGCCTTAGTAAACATTGTGTTATTGTAAATGTCTAATGTATTAGTTTTTAAATACATGAACGATGACACTTCTGAATTATAAACGAATTGGAATGAATAACTGCTACAGTTTGTTACTACTTCGGTAGCTAATATGGTAACTAACTGGACGGCAAATTTTGACGAATGTGTTGTCCCTTTAATTTAAGTTCATATTTCGGAAAGTATTTACTATGCATATGTACGAAATGCAAATTATTTTTTTACATAGTTTTTTCACTATTTACTTAAAAACCAAATATTTACTTAGAAAAGTGATACCGGGAACTGTCAAACAGAAATTTTAATCCAGTATTGCCATAAAAAATAATGGGAATCTGTCTGCAAAGTTACACATTTTGCAAAAATTGAATTATCACAAAAACGTGACGTGATAGAAAAATATTTTTGACGTTTCTAAGATCAGCGCAAAAAGTTCTATCAGAATCGGCTATTGACGTCTAAGGGACAAAAATTGTGTTGACCAGTGTTATTTGTACTGTGCTTTTTTTTTATTAATCGACTATAACCTGTACTTTATCTTCAAACTCTAGTTACCGTTTCTTAATAAAACCTAACTCTTAACAACTTTACTTATCTCTCAGTATTATTACTGAAAAATGGAAATCTATAAATCTGAAAACATTTTCGCTGAATTTTCTTGTTTTGCGGATTGCTGGACGATTATCCTGATTCAGGAAGGTGCAAACGACACCGCGACGTGTCACTGAAGTCTTTCCTACAATTAATACTCCTCGCTTATTGAAATTAATGTGGGAAAACATAGGAAGTTATCACTGACGTGAACAAATGGCATCCACTTCTTCTCCTTCATCTAGACAATTTGTAATGATAAAGAGAGGCGCGATCCACGGCATTAATAACCGATCTCCACTCTGCAATTTTACGCGCAAGCAGGCGTATGTGTATAAGCGGAATTATGCGGCACTTGAGGAAAAATGATCGGATATCAGTGATGCAATGCGAATCCATGGCGCTCGGTTTCCTGGGAGGAATCTGTGTCGCGGTTTCGCCCGCTCAGGATTACAAAGGCCCAATCAATAAACAATTAATCAGCGAATGCGACGTGCGATCTCCTTGACTGATAACCGGAGCGCCTTTGGCGTTAAGTGGAAGGAAAAAACACGAGCGTTTTCACTTCTTGTACTAATGAAAACCACGATTAAATCTTTCGCGTGCGGCAGGAGGAAAGAAAGCGAGGAAAAAATTGTGCGCGTCTCGATGGTAGATGGGCGTCTTAATGTCTTATTGATATCGAATGAGTGTAAGAAATCCTCGGAGCTTCCTAATTATACGCGGACACTGAAAATGAAATCACTGGGTTTGTGGCCGCGGACGTGCATCCAAGTGTGTGATGAAATACAGCATGATTAATGACTAATCGCTGCTTTAGCATCCGATCATGCGCTAAAAAATGTTTTTTTTCTGTAATGCATTTTCTTTAACAAAGCCTTGTGCTCGTCTTGCGCCTCGGCCAGTAATTACACATGTGGGAGGAAGCGATGCACATTCCTCCCTTGATGAACAAATAGCTATCGGGGAACTCTCAATAAAATAACTCTAATAACTACTTTACATGCAGTTTTTTAGTTACTGGTAGATGTTAACACCTAAGAAATCAAGGTCAGAATGACTCCCGCTATTCCGCTCCCATTCCTCTTATCGGACGTTCAGCAAGAAAATACGTCTCCGAAGTATGAAACGACAATATTGATGACAAGCTTATACTAATTATAGCAGTTGACTTGCAGAAAGGGAATCATATTTCGGCTAGATGAATTAATCTGGAAGATGTAATAATGAAACTCATAGAATAATACATATTCATCGCCTTTGAGTGTAGTGGCATCGCAAGCAATTATTGCAATTTAAAACTTTACCGCCAAATAAAAACAACTGAAGACCCGGAGAACTGTCCAAATATCTCGTAATATTTTAACGGTTCGTGTACAGATCATCTATTTTTGGAGATCACCCATATTTAGATCACGAAAAGCCATCTCGCCACCATGTGCTATTTCGTGCTTCCCTACCTTATTACAGAAGGTTTATTCACTCAATTTCTGCTATTGTCTGCTAACATACCCGGGTTTTGAAGCTGTAATCACTCAATTTCTGCTAATATCGACTAATATTCCTGCGTTTTATTAAACTCAAGGCAGGGAACAGAAATAATTAGACACTGCCATGAAAATTATCTATCGAGAGAACCGAAGTTCGCGGATCTGTTTCGCAAGTCTTCTTAAGGCATTTGCATCAGCGGACACACGTGCGAAACTCGTCCTCATTGTTTCACAATTAAGTCGCAGGTCGGGCGAAGTCGCTGTTGCGCAATGCCAATTAAAGTGCACTTACGATACATTCTCAAGGTGAACTGTGATGATGTCGGCGCCTGTTCACCTCGGCTGGAGTAAATGCGGAAATAAAATCCGATTTTATTGTCACCGGTGTAATTAACAGTTATGCTATTGTTGCTCGGGTCATAATTACAGGTCAAATGTTATGCAACTGCCCAGATTTTAATGATTATATACAAATACCACACGCAATTGAAATGAGAATATGCATTTATATTTTATTGTCCCTGGTTTGAATTGTGGATGGCAATTAAATTGCGGGGTGTGGGTAAACGTTTTGTCGTTCTTTCAGAGCAACCGTGTTTACGTTTATTGAGCTTATCAGAAGTAATATATATAACAAGAGCGTCAAAAATAATCGAATATAGCGAACGTATAGCGACGTATGCGAAATGTGTTCTGAGAAATACGCCGAGTCCGTAGGACGAGGCGTATTTTAAGGAACACATTGAGCAGTAGTCACTATATTCAGATTATTTTTGATGCTCGAGTTATATTCGGAGGACTATATACCGAACAATAAATATAAATGCAAAAAATATTTTGTCAATTTGACTTTCGTGTATACATATTATGATTCACGGCAACTTGATTTTTATTAACACCTAAATTAAATTAAATTCATAATTATGACTTGATTTATTTATGGTATGTAACATTAAAAGTACAATTATTATAAATTACTGAGCCACTGACATTATTATTATTATTAGATGAATCAAGAGAAACTGACGAAGAATTATTGATAGAAGAATTTTCAATTTCAGATTCCATTGATTCACTTCTTAAATTTGAAATAAGATTTGTATGATGATTTTCAGATAGATTCAAATAAGGTTGAATTGAAGCAGTCTTGTTCTGTCCAGTTATTTTTATAATTTCTTCAGCGTTATCACCCGCACTTGATAACTGACTAACTGTAGACGATTTGTTAGAATGATTTGTTATTTTTAAAAGTTTGGTATTTATTCCGATGCTTTTAGCAGCACTTTTTGTCCATTTACTAATCTGTATCCTAACGGCATGTTTTTATACTAATAGCTATTTTCATGTTTTTCCCAATCTTTATTTATTGTAAGAAACAGGCGATTAGTCTTAATGTTAAGTGTCCGTTGAGAAAACATTTTCTTTGGAAGTCGAACAGGGCACATGTCTATATTGTTTGAATTTGGGGTAATCCATTTACTATCTGCAATTTTCTTATCACCTCCTTGTACTGTTTTGGAGAAAATTGTGTTGTATTCCATCCAACCTGTTGGCAAACCGTATTTTTGTATTTCTTCTTTGAAATATTCTGTCAAGCAAGCACTTGCTTCTCCTCCTCTACACGCAAGTTCAATAGACGCAATATGGTAAAACTTTAGCGGTAGACCATCGGGTGTATTTCCATTAAAAGAATTTATAATTCTTGTTTGTTCTTCATGGGCTAAAGCCGACGAACTGCGTTTTCTTTTATCCAAATTGCGTTGTAAAATTTTCCTCTTTGAATTGCAAGCATCTCTTGCTTTTTGAAATATAACGCTTTTAAAAGGATCTATAACCCTTTTGAATTTATGATAATAAGTAAGTTTAATATGCTTAGCTGTGAGGTTCCAGAGTGTTTTCAATACTCCTTCTTTATAATCTTCACCATTAACTTTTCGCATGTTGTAAGCCCAGTTTTCCAAAATTTTACATAATTCTTCATCCGACTTTTCTTCTTTTATATCATAATTTCTTTCTGAACAGAAGTGATCAAATTGTCTTACAACATAACATTATGTTCGCACTGTATTAATGGGTTTTGTGGATGTGACGGATTCTTCGATTTTATGAATCTCATCAGATCCAAATCGATTCATTTTAACTTTTGTGTAAAAATATTATGATTCACGGCAACTTGATTTTTATTAACACCTCATCGAAATACGCAAACTAACGATATATTCGAAACACGCCCCATGACAACCAGGTAATTAGTAATAAGCGCTGTAATACGAAGTAACTAAGGAAAATTCAATATTATGATTGGTCCATTTTACTATGAGGTATATAGTCAAGGTTATTCCTTAGTTTGTATTATTGGAAGTAAATTTTAACAATTTTAGTACTATTGCCGGTTTTCTTGGGGGTACTTCATACTGCTGCCCTGCAGCTGTGCCACTCGCAGAATAATTTCTTGAATCGTATTATAAAGTATTTAAGTGAAGTGTTAAACAGCAAACTTGCGGTTTTCATGATGCATTTTATTATACTTCAAGGCTTATCAAAATCATTAGAATTGCTAATTCTGGTAGATAAGAAATGATAAAAAAAATAACCTGTGCGACTTTATATTGACTCATAATCTCCTATAATGTCGATAAGTTGACTAACTGCAAATGTTCTTGTGTAAAATCATCGTTACAATACATTAAAGATTCTCGTACCACATATACACAAATATTACAATGGTCAAGGCAATTTGTGTTTGATACCATCTTTTTTGCTTAATGTTTATAACTATGCTATAAATGTGTTATTTTTCTTTTGGATTTTTTTTTGCATGAAATTTATTTGGTGGAAGCTGCAGCTGAATGATCAGCAGAAGCTGATCTGAACAATATGAACACAACACAAAAAATTCGTTGGTCAAAATTTGAAATTTAAGCAAAATTGTTTTAATAATATCTGTTATTTTTTCGGATTATTTATAGTGCGGTTGTATCTCACATTTGCGAATATTTTTGGGGGCCAAGATTAAAAAAAAAATGTCACTTTTGCAGCGGATGTGCGATATATTATATGTTGGTAACAGTTGTTGTGTTGGTCATTTTCAAATATGCCATTCGGCCAGTATCTTAATCGGTTTTAATTAATATTAGTATAATTACAATATTTATATCATATTTGCAAAAAAAATCTTGACTTTTTTAATCATTTTTGGTGTCTAATAAAATTTTGATGAAACTTCGACTACTACACAAATATCCTAAAAATAGTTCTTACTTGTAACCGAAAATATCCGTTTATTGTTATGTTCGTGTTTTCATAAATCTTATTACTGTTTCTGGTACTCATCGCAGCGGAGGTAGAAACTCCATTAGTCTGCCACTGCAGTCCACCATATTTTTTATATTTAAATCAAAATCCTCTACCTTAAAAATGTAGTGAACCGTTGCTATATTACTATATTTTCGTCAAATATGCACACTCTGTTTACTAGTCTGTACTAGTATATTTTCGAATCGAATGGATTTGCATGACAAGAAAACTGTGTGATTTGCACGTAATTAGTAGTGGTGGGTATAATAGAATGATTTCAATAATCGAATTATGCGAATACGAATTATTGCAATAATGGAATTATGAATAATTCTATTTAAAAGCATTCATAATTCGATTTTCACGAATAATAATCCGAATGATAATCCGAATTATTTTTACAAATGATAATCGGAATGATTTCCACGAATTATAATTGGAATGATTTTACTGGATGATAATAGGTATGAATTATGAATGATTTACACGAATAATTTGAGCACGCCGCAGATATTCCTTTCATTGTTTTTACCGACACGGCCGCAAACGAAATATGCCGACGCGGCGGTTTTTTTGTGGTAGCCCTTGTTTGTTTTGCCTTTGATCTGCCGCCGGCGTCGGTTCGGCATACAGTTATAGATTCTGGGTGGTTTTTGGCTGATCTCAGTTTTGCTGCGTAGCATCAAAGCGAACCTAACTTTACAAACCTATCTGTTTTGGGGGACAAATTCTAGAATTTCTGCAACAGGATTAGGCGCTTTCACGTCGTACTTAGGACTAGGACCTTCGTTCTATCGTTATTTGACTATTCCGACTAGCTAACTAAATATAAATCGAATGATTTTCATGAATGGTAATCCGAATGATAATCTGAATGATTTTCACGAATAGTAATTCGAATGATTTTGCTGAATGATTTTACCGAATGATAATCTGAATGATTTTCACGAATAAAAATCCGAACGATTTTGCTGAATGATTTTACCGAATGATAATCTGAATGATAATCCGAATGCTTTCACGAATGATAATCGGAATGATTTTTCCGAGTGATAATTCGAATGATTTAGTTTCACGAATGATAATCCGAATGATTTTAATAATCGAATTATTCCGAATGATACCAATGATCGAATTATTCGATTATTATAATTCGAATTAGCCCATCACTAGTAATTACAACGATCTAGGTCAGATTTCTAACGAGGGGTCCTACAGAGTCTATGAGATCCAAATAATGAATGTGGCACTCAATATCTGAACTATTTAAATGAAAATAGTTTAGAAGAAACTATCAGCATTATCATTACTGTTCTGTTACGAGCTATCCATGTCTATATTTTCTGTCAAATAATGATGACAGTAACCAATTACGCCCTAGGTGGAGGAGTAGTAGGGATTATTATTATTATTATTATATATATATATATATAAATTACGATATATAAATTATGGCCTTTTTCTTCTTTTCAGTTTCGAACTAATCGAAGTAGTAACGCTATAGAAACAATTGATAGATACAAACGACAATTATCGAGATGGCCGATCTCCCGATCTGTCTGTTTTAGATTTTTATTTATGGGGAATGGTAAAAGATACTTGTAGTACGCCTTAAAGAAGGTGCACTACAAGTTTTTGCTAATATTGATGAACGCTCCGTTAGAAAAGCAACAAATTCTGTTTTAAAAAGGTGTGCATTAATCATAATGGTAAACCTTTTGAACATATTTAGTCTTAAATCTTTCCTAACTTTAATTGCGTTGGTTTGGTACTACTTTAGTTACGTTCTAATGTGCTTGTATTGTTTCTCAATTTATCGTCTGTCATTTCCTGTTTAGTAGTTTTGTACTTATGTAGTTTTGTTTTATCAGAAATTATGTTTATATAAAATTGTAACTCCAATGGAATAAACATTTTACAACAAAATAATGTTTATAATTTGGAAATGAAAAGAAAAATTTTAATAACTAACTTGAATTTTATTATTTAACGCGTTGCGCATCTATCAATTGTTTCCATAGCGTACTTCTTGAATAGTTCGAAAATGAAAACTAAAAAAGACCATAATTTAATTATTTATAAAAATAACTATATCAAGTGGTATATCATTAGAATAATTGAAAAAGGGCATTTTTTATAAAGTCATGGCCAACTATGGTTTCCAATAGAAAAAACTCAACTTTGTGTCATAACTCAAAAATTATAGCTTAAATAAAATAATCGGTTAGACGGTATTATTAAGCACATAATTACATACAACTTTTTCCTTTACACATTTTTTACTAAAGTCAATAATAACAGATCCATAAGCACCGAACAAAATAACAGAAAATATATTTTTTCGAGATATATTTCCCTCTTTATGCAATTTTTCCAAAAAACAAAAGGTCATGACATTGTGCTTGTAAAACTGCAATTCTTTTCCCATTTAATCGTCCCTCTATCTCCGCTAGTTTCCGAGATCTACCTTCCTAAACTTCCGAAAAACTCACCCTGTATAAATTATAGGTTTATTTGTTGTTTTGTTTTCTAATGTACTCAAAATTTTCAAAAATGTATCCCGTTTTGATGTAGTATGTGAATATTTTATTACTTTACTTCATACTGTGCGGTAGATGTTCGATTACATTATTAATTTGAGTTCGCTAAGTGAGTTATAACAGCATCAGAGCCGGCAAGTGTCGAGCAATAATGTCGCTCGTATAGATATGCTTGACTAGACTGCTAACGTCGCCTCGTCCATAATGTCTAACTCGTACTGTTATAAGTAACCTACCGGATTTGTAACGTGAAATACTATTCTTTCCCGATCCGTGAATTTTATTTACGTCAAAAAAGGTCAAGAAACATTGTACTTGGCTGTCATTTCGACAAGCATTTGACATTTCGTAATTTTCTAATTGATGATACATACATTTTTGTTTTAGAGTTGTATAATTTTCCATAATTTTCATTTTACTTATTAAAACCCATTCATATAATTTTTTAAGGAGATGTTTCATATCGACGCAAATTATATATTTTGCTGCATCAAATTTAAACTTCTACTATAGAATTAATTATCTCTGGGACCCATATACAGAAAAAAAAAACATTTTTGGCAGGAACCGATTCAAAATTTGAATTTATTGTTACAATTGTTATTTTTTTACAGAATGTATGTTGTAAAATTCATACAAGATAAGTAAGATTTAAGAAAGCCCATCATTGAGTTCGATATTGGAGAAACAGTTTAATCAGGACCAGAAATATTTGCTCTAATAACATTCATTACTGTCATAATAAAAGGATTGAACGTGTTTTGGGAGCATATACAAAAAAATTTTGTTTGTAACCAAAACTAAATACAGTTTCTTCGGACTCATCTGCTATTCTAGATTCACTACGCCACGTTACGTCCACGCTACGCCTTGTCCGGAAACAGTAACAATTCGTCCGAAAAAACTTTATTTTACGTACTTGTACAAAAATAACTATATTTTTAATCAAGTTATAGCTGGGTTTGCCTCTCCAATATTTTTCAAATATTCTTAGGGGAACCTAAAACCTCGAGAAACCTATTTTTAACTGTTTCGGTGAAAGGTTCGACCCTAAATAATTGAAGAAAGATATCTTGTATTTGTCTGCCAGCATACGTAATGCAACTATTTTCCTGCGTCTTCCACTTAAACAATCCCATGCCATCGACTTTTACATCCCGCAACAGAGAAATCTAGTTTGCACAGTCACACTTATAAGGCTTTTGCATAAATTTAAATCTCACCTTGAACGTAAACATCATGCACAAAAAATGGCACTCGTCCTGGCCATGGACGAGTGACATCGAACTGCTCAAGATGGCATCGAGAGACGCGTGCAGCCGATACCGATCCGATAGCTTTTCGCATCCGTGAAAGTGGAAGACCACTAATCCATGTTCACCTAGCTCGTTACACGCACACATATCGTTAATTAACTACGGTGAGCCAGCAATGCGCTGGTCTTCAAATGCGAGGTGCGCCTCCATAACCGTCTCGATTTTTAGTTTGATACTAGAAATTTAAGTGAATAATGAAAGGATGCGTTGGATATGTTTCTGCAACTTTCTTACTTTGATAGGTATATCTTGGCTAGACAAAGATTTAGATCTCTACGGCATTTTTTTAATGTTAATTAGGAAGAGGTTGCCATCATTAATTTAAATATATTCTTACTTTCATTTCATATATTTTATATTTTAGGAGCAGAATTTTATCGCTACCGTAATTAATTTATTCGGTGTGTAGAAATAAATTTGATCAAATGGCTTTAGGAGCAACTACCACCCGTTTATTACTTCTATCTTTTTTATACATATATTTTGCGTTCGTAAATTTATTGACCAGCTAGTTTTATTTTCCTCTCAAATATATAAATATTTTTTTGGAACAGCTCAGAAACCAATAAAGTTATTGTTCAATATATGAGATCACCAGGCGTCCACAGTTTCTGCTAATCGCATGAGTTGCTCCCGAACAATTGTTTACAAGCAAATTTATAAACACTTTCGTCTCAGGATCTAACGGAAATGGCAGCACTTTGTTTACGTCTCCCGTGAGCTTTGTTTAGTAATTTTCAGACAATTTAGTGTTATTAGTTTAATACGGGAGGTAATGGTCGCATTTCTGTATGTCAATATCGTTGCTTATGTAGGTTCGTTTTTACATTTGACGGAAATATATGCTAGCACAACTTGCATTGTGGTCCAGCAGTTTCTGGAGTTGAACACATTGAATAGATGGCATGAAAGTAAACGTAGATTTGATAATTCTGTGTACGTCAAGATGTAAACCATGCGTGCGTTATGTAAGTTGTTCACGAAATATAAATAGGAAATGTAAATAGATTGATTTGCTACTCGACTAGGCAGGGCTTAAGGAAGTTATGTAATTTTTGTATCTCTACTGAACTTAATATACAGGGTGGAAAGAGAGTAACGCATAAATTTGATAACTTCGTTAAAATTAATATTCTGGAAAAAATCTTGAATGGGGTATATCGATTTTAATATAATGACGTTATACTACACCATTTTCATCTGCTTACGTCAATTGTTTTTAAATCATCGATTTTTTTTTTAATGACAGCCCAATTTTTTAATCCTGTCCTCTTTTTATGTTTGCAAGGTAATAAGTATTAAGAGTATATGCTCAAAAAGTTATGTGGGTAATAGCTCGTAATACTTATAAATTTTATACTATAATGTAGTACAGACTATGTAAGTATTTCACCGAACAAGCTTAAAAACTAATTCTACAGTATTCGTATTGAGAATCACTTAAATAAATATTCTAATCTTAGAGTTTTGTATTTTCATTTGATTACAAAAATTATTTTGTTATAGTTATGTTAAAGATTTCGAACCATTGTAGCTTTTCTGCAGTCATAGTTATACAAACCATGTGAAGTGCCAATAGTTTTTTTCTTCTCATAATAAGCATCTCTTTTAATTTTTTTAATTAACATTGGCCTCTTTCTGCTGCTTTGGCTAATTACCTTGGCCGAGGACCAATGTTTCGTTTATGGATTCTGCTTCTTGTATATCACACCTTACAACATACAATCGCTCAAAAATTGTTGGGATTCGAACCCGTCACCCATATCGCGTGAGCTACGTCACCTAACCTCTCAACCACCATCGGCTTCATAACAATAATTTGATGTGTTACATGATTAATGGTGAAAATAGCCTTTGGCGCAATTTGTAAAATTATAATGTGTGTGAATATCCAGGTCAACTTTTTTTACACGCTAAATTACGTCCCCCATCGATCCGTTCGGCCCCATTAATTCTCCACCTTAGAATCCGCAATGGAAGTGAACCCGGTTGTCCTACATTCCTCCAACTATTCAATCAGTTCACCCTTATTTTCATTATTTCCATAATTATGCCTATCGGATAATAATTATTATAAAGTACTTATTAGCGCACTATGTTTGCTGTTTCAGCTCCTAAACTGGATGCGGAAGGAAGGGGAAGATACGCTCAAGGAAAACTTCATAAGGCTACGAACAGCCGAGAGTGTAACCACAGCGAAGGAACTGGAGAAAAATTTCGAGAACTTTCAGTTCGACGCAATGGTGAGCATATATTTTTCAGAAGAAACACTTACACTTGGATGTAAAAGCTTACATTTAAAATGAGTTTGACCGCCAAAATTTGACTGAAATGAGCGTTTGTGCCATCGTCCTCGAGGCTTTACTTTAAAGAATCAATCGCTTAAAAAAAATATGACACTTTAGGGTACACTGTCAACTATAGAATGAATGTATTAATTTCCAAAATATTGCTCCCTTTTATGAAAAAAAAAACTCCCGCCGATGTTTTACTCTTTTTACACAGACTTCTTTTGTTTGTTTTGCTGATAACCCATCATTAAAATTAAAAATTGAATCCCTCCACATTGTGGTTCATACATTTGCTAATGCGTCCTCACATTCTCAGAGAATTTGGAGGGAAATTAAGACTTGCAGAGTTGCATTAAGAAATCATGTTTTGGTGCTTATTTTTGGAGATATTTCGATTTCTTCACTTAAATGGACCACTCGATAAATGATTGTTTTTTTTACAAAATAATGAATCATCGAAATAACCACAATCAATGTTCTAAATACAATACAAATTGTAGCTCCTTAATTGAAATTTGAGTATTAAGCTTTATATAAAATTGCCCTTTATCTACGCAAGAAACTAAGATAAAGAGCAGCTTTATTATTTCGCTCGTATACGAGTACAATTAGTAATGAACATGTTGACCCTTCACTATAAAACTATTTGGCTCAATGTAGTTTCATCCCATGTTAGGAGACCAATAAACTCCGTACTGGCAGTATTTGATATCGCGAGTTAATTAGCAGCAATTAATACGCAAATTTCAAAAGCTCTTAAACAGGTTAAGGCAAAGCGCATCGCCTAGCGAGATCATTAGCGCTTAAGAGAGTCGAGTAGCTTGGCTAAATCACCTGTAATGAATCGATTACCGCGGACAAGCGATTGATTTATCCTTAGATCGCGGTGTTTACGACGCGACGTGTGTTCGCCATCACTTTCTTATTATTAATCTCCCACAATTTTTCGCCAACCGCAGATACGTGACTGGTTGATTTTTGCAACGATAATGCGTCTATTACTGAAACAGGAAGTGATTTACAACACCGGAAGTGTCCGCCGTAGAATACGCCGCGTCCGCATTAATATTAAATCATTGTTATCAAGTGAAACCATTTACCCTGCTTTGCTCGTGTCCGTAGAGACAGATCGACAAGACGTCGGATCTGATCGAGGAGTCGAACGGGATCAAGGAGGTACAGGGGAAGAACTTGAAAGAGCAGACGAATAACCTGAAGATCGAGAGCAAGGCTTTCAGCGAAAGGCTGGAGGAGCTCAGGGAGCGCCTGGAGGATAGCTCCAGGTGCTTCCAGCTGTTGGAATCTTGTCACGATATCCTGGAGGATGACAACAAGGAGCAAGAAGAGTTTAAAAGACTGGCGTTCAAATCTGGCAACGAGAAACTTATTCAAATATGCAAGGTAAGGCTCTCTTTAGAAAAAGATATCTATTTATACAGGGTGCGGCAGAGGAAACAATAGATTGTTGTTATAAACAACATTTAATTACAGGGAAATCAAGCTAGTACATTGCAGTTTATGTTGACAATTTTAGACAAAATTCTTCAGTACTCTTCCCAACATTTCTTCCTCCAAATTAACGATGTACATGCGAGTAGAAACTTTCAGTTGATTTGAGGTCATATCCCATTTTGTTGATATCCATTGACCGCCTCGCTCACCTGACTTCTCGTCGCTTGCGATAAGTCATGTGAGGGCTACTTCTTGTGGGGTTGCCCCACACAAGGTTGTTATTATTTTTTTGTATAATAACTAATTTGAAGAGGGAAATCATTAGTTGGTCAGTATAGTATTATGGATTATGTCATATTCTGTTTTTTGTATGATGTGTATGATCTGTTTTTTTATGATAATAATACTTCTAATTACTCTTAATGCTAAAATAGCAAATATCATGCCATATCTAACACACATTCCTCTCCTCGTTTCCAGGGGGCGAAATCCCCGATTGAGGATGGTACCGGCCGGAACAGCGACGCAGACACTCCCTACCCCCCGGGGGAGGCGACCGCGACTAGCACGCCGGTGAGGCCGTCCTGCCAGATCCGCCGCCGCTCCGTCAGCTCCTACGCCTTCATCTATAAGTGCAACCACCATGCCGCCGGCGTCTCCTGCAACTGCTGTGAGTCCGACGCGGAGAATACCGTCTCCTACAAGCTGAAGAAACGGTACATGCAGACGTTGCAGGGGTGCGGCTGCGGCGCCGGCGGCGGCGGGACCAGCGGCGTCACCTCCAAGGATTCCCTAGAGCGCAAGAGCAGCGTCACCCTGGACGGCATCAAGGAGGTGCGCGAAAGTGTCGAGAACCTGCTGGAAAACATTGATGATGGTCGCGACAGGTGCGGCAGGTGCGACAGTGGGGTTTCCACGGCTGATAACAGCGTTGGTGATGACAGTGGGTACAAGAAGAAGCTGGAGCGATCCTGTTCGTGCCAGTTCTACAGAGAGACCTGTGCTCTTTGCAGCACGAATAGCAGCAGTACGGAATCGAATCAGGACCATACGGAGAACCAGCAGGACAGCATCATCGAGGAAGGAAGTGATGGATTTGTGAAAAGGTAGGCCAAGATGATTCATATTTACAATTTGTTTTTAATGTAGGTGTTTAATTTTGTTTTAGCTTGTTATTTGAATTCAGGCATTAATTGCTGTAATTAGGACGATTTCTAAATTTCCTTTGAATATGCCATTTTCATAGAATATTAGAGACATCTTCCGTAACCAAACTAGAATAGTATAAATATTGTACAATAAGACCCAGTTGTACGATGGTGGATTATTTTTTATCGTGGTTCAGCTTCTAAGGTTACCCCCATTGTATTAACAATTGTATCCTAGGTAACTGATCCATGGTCAAGGATCATCCACGATCATACAACTGGGCATAAGACCTAGTTGTACGATCTTTGATCACCTTGACCATGGTTCAGTTACCTAGGATACAATTGTTAATACAATGGCGTCTTAGGCAACTGAACCATGGTCAAGGAAGATCCACGATCGTGCAACTGGGCCTTAGGTATAAGGCGGATCATCATTGATCATGGTTCAGTTAGCTAGGATACAATTGTTAATACAATGGTATCCTTAGAAACTGAACTACGATCAAGGATGATCCACGATCGTACAACTGGGCCTAAGACCCAGTTGTACGATAGTGGATTATCTTTTATCGTGGTTCAGTTTCCAAGGATACCATTGTATTAACAATTGTAGCCTAGGTTATTATACCATTGTATTAACAATTGTAGCCTAGGTTATAACATTTAATTATCTTAAAATCATAAAATGAAGTGATAAATTTTGTCTTCGTCGCTCATTTCAACGCCTACTACACCAAAATGTTCGAAATATATTAACAAGCCTTTTTTTCTGAATAAAAACATGAGAAACTATATTGTGATATAAATCGTTAAATTCGTAATAGGAAATACTATTTAATACAGGGTGTACTTTATTTACGGGCCATATAAAAATATAAAGTTGATGATGGTTTCTTGTACACGAAACGTTGTACTGAAAATTTATAACTGCTATCTTGTAGGGCTAAAAAAGAGGCAATGAGGAGTACCTTTTGTTTTTTTATACCTTTTCAAATAACTTTTAATAAAAACATATAAACGATATCGCAAAATTTCGGATTTTGTCGAATATCTTCGGAAGTAAGCCGAATTTTCTGGTTTTCTCAACAGAATATTACAACTTTTTTTGTAATTTAACCGTCTTTGTAACTTTTACAGTTCCGGAGATTCCCATGCTGTTGATTCTTATCTTGCACACCCTGTATGAGTAGAAAATATACTATTTTAGACTTTTAATAAAAAAGCAAATTAAAAGTAACAAAGAAGCAAATTTAAAGTAACCTTAACCACCATTACCTTTCATTATCTTGTTACTTTGTTAGGTGTACCTTGTTAATCATATAGTATACAGCTTGTTTTGGTAATAGTCTCTCTGAATTAGCTTTTTTATGTCATCCATTTCCAGTGACGGGCATTAACGATTTAATCCGATAACAGTTAATTATCGAAGTTAATTTCGTTTAACCGACTGGCAATGGAAGTTATTTTTCATTTTTGTTATCAGAGCAATTAACTTCCGTGAATTCGATTTTATCTGTTCACTCATTTTATCTGTCTGTTAACTCATCGGACTATACGATCTCCGGATCGTAGTCGGACAACTCTTTTCAGATTTTGGTCATGCTGTGACTTTGCACTTTACTCGCATTATCTTGACAGCGCAGGTGTATTGTTTATTATCATTGATGGTAAAGTTATTTTGTAGCTAATTCTATAGTTATATAATTAATAGTAAATTAGTGGGTTAACTACTAGGAGGTGGTCAATCTCACTCCTTGTAACTTAACATTTCTTGTTAATAATTACTTTTATCCAAGATCATTCAAAACGTAATTACTTTTGACACAGTTTTTCGTGTGAAATGTAAGCTTTTAAAGATCTACTGTTATAAATATTTTGTGCACGCTAATGGCATGTATGTATAGTAGACCGCAGCGAATTTTAAAAAAGTTTTCAAATCACATTCTAATACCCCAGAAAAGTTGCTACTAGTAAAGAGAATCAAAAAGAAAAAAAAAATGAAATTAGTGAATGTATTCAGGTCGCACATTGCGCTCAAAGTTTCAGTTTCTTGTTCATTTTATGAATTTTTTATCTCATCCAAAAATGGTCCTAGTTGATGTATGAACTCCTAAATATAGTACCTACTTGGCATAGTTTTGATGTCAACTTTTGATAAAATCGTGGTCACCACACCTAGCCCTCAAGGGGAGCAAGAGGAAATTAGCTCATATTGCGAAAAATGCCCATGAATAGAGAACGTGCTATACAATGTCACTATATCACTGTTATATTATCAATATTGGAAAAACGTGAAGAAAAAGGTCAGCAATGGGTGCTTGAAGACTTTGGACAACCCACAAAAGAATAAATTATATAATAAAATAAATCACATAGTAACATTGAAAATTGATACTTGCTCTCAAATTGAGCCATTGTTCCCAAACTTTATTTAACTATTTATTATAAGATAATTCTGACATTTGCAGCAGTAGCAGTGATGACATCGACGACCACTTCACTGAGGAAAGGAGGAAGGTTCTACCAGTACCATCCAACAGCCACCTCTACTACCACTCGTCCATCCTTGACCTCCCAGCTGATAGCTTTGATGTTAATACCGATCCCAAGACCCAAAAGTATATGATGACATACAAAATTGAACATCAAATAATAACCTATGTCTTGCAGGACATTACTATATATCATGCGTGAGATGATACAGACGGAGCGCGACTATGTGAAGTCACTGGATTATGTCATCGAGAATTACATCCCAGAGCTGATGCGCGAGGATATCCCCCAGGCCCTGAGAGGGCAGAGGAATGTCGTTTTCGGCAACGTGGAGAAGATCTACGAGTTCCACAGCCAGCATTTTCTGAGGGAGCTCGAGCAGTGCGAGAACCATCCACTGCAAATTGGGCAGATTTTCCTCAAATATAATAAGCGATTTTACTTGTATGCGTTGTACAACAAGAACAAGCCCAAGTCCGACTCTCTGATGTCTGAGTACGGGAGCATTTTCTTCAAGGTAAATAATACGATTTGAATAGTTTGGATGAACCATTTATTATAAATGAGCATTTATTTCATCTTGTAATGAACATTTTCTGTAAACAATGAACAAAAACGTCATATTTTTGCAATTTCGATACAGAAATTTGCTCATTAGCTTTATCTACATGCTATTTGATGAGCCAAAGTTCTCAAAAGTGAAACAAATCGTCGATGCAGATAATTTTTCTTCAAATTTTACTCAGCGTTCCCATAGTATTTTGTCACCATGGATTTTGGATTAGGTATTGTCTTATTCGGTATACAGATTAAAATTGGTAATCCCTTAACTAATGACTTTTGTATATATTTTTGATCATATTTTCACCACAGCAATTACATTTTTATACTTGGAATATAACCAAAGGATCGCCAAGCCAATATTTTAATTTTGTACTTTTTTCATTCAAATTTAGAATTTTGAATAGAACCCGGTACCTCTAGCTGAATAGAATTAAAAAAAAAAACATTTCTTTTGATAGCAATGAAAAAAAGTTTTGACAGAAATCGGGTTCATTAATTTTCAATCGATTATTTACCATGTAACATAATGACAGTATTTTGGACTTTTAACCAAACTTTGAATATACATTCGTGTACAGCGAATACTTGATGTTGAATTATAATTATTTCATCATTTTTTCTTAATATATATAATTTACAGAGCAAACAGCTTCAACTAGGCGACAAAATGGATTTGGGAAGTTACCTCCTTAAACCCGTTCAGAGGATGGGGAAATATGCGCTTCTTCTTCAGCAAATGATGAAAGCTTGTCCAGAACTTGAGCCAGGAGCGACCGAAAGGGCCCAAACCGAACAGGACGATCTCAAGCAAGCTGAGCAGATGGTCAGGTTCCAGCTGAGGCATGGAAATGATCTTCTCGCAATGGATTCAATCCGCGAATGTGACGTAAGCTTAATACAAATTTAATCATATTTGACAAATATTTTATATAAATGATTTCCACTACAAAAGTTAAAACAAACTAAAAACTGTCATAAATCTGGATAAACCAAACAGTTATAATTACTTTAGTTACTCAAGTTTGGAATTTAAACTATATAATTAATAACTTACAATTTTAACATTATTTTCTTTTTTTATTGAATTCAATACACTTCGTGGTATACTTGAAATCATTTTAAAGCTTATATTTGTGACAAAGTTACTTCAACAATTCATTAGATAAGTAATTATAGACTTATTTTCAATTACAGAATTATTTCTACACATAGATTTTGGTAATTATTTTATTGGTTAGATCTCACACAAATTCTTGAACAACTCTAAATATATTTTCTGAATTTATTTACTAATCAAAACCTGGTACTCAATGACTTAACTGCTGTTATTATTAGACCATGTCATTTTTTTTATAAAAAGAAAACATCTATAATCCAAAAATATCTTAATTTCTTAGTTTGTTGTTTCTTATTTTTGTATACTTTAATAATCATAATTCAAATTAGTTATTAACTTTCGTAGTACTCATATATAAATGAAAAATAAAGTCAAATCGTTAATAATTCAACAGAAATGTAACTGGTGATGGTTTTACTACAAACTTATACATGTGTGATTATGTGTGTAGGTAAACCTTAAGGAGCAAGGAAGACTTATGAGGCAGAACGAATTCTTGGTGTGGGAGGGAAAGAATGGCAAGAAGTCCCTCAGGCAAGTGTTCTTATTTGAGGAGTTGATACTGTTTAGTAAAGCTAGAAGGTTCCCAGATAGAAAGGTAATAAATTTTGCGCATTATATTTTTTATCTTTTAATGCTAATGGTTGATGTTAATAATATGCATGATAGTTGATGTTAATAATATGCAATGCTACTTTTTAACTTCCTACATAATTAAATCACTTTTCATTAATTCACTAATTCGTGAAATTACTGATGCCTCATGGATGCATTGACCACCATTAAAATCATTATAGAAGTCTATGGCTGTGGTTTTTAAGGCTAATTGTTCAAATTTGATTTACAGAATCTAGACTTATACATATACAAAAATAGTATCAAGATGACTGACATTGGTCTGACGGCAAAAATAGGTGATAGTCCCACGAAATTCGAAATTTGGTTTAGGAAGCGAAAACCGAATGATACATTCACGGTTCAGTCTATGTCAGAGGATATCAAGAAGGCATGGACCGAGGAGCTGTCACAACTGCTCTGGAAACAAGCTATTAGGAATAGAGGTAAGATTTTTTTAAATTATAAATCTTTATAGTAAGTAAAATATTAATTATGAAACAATGTTAAACAATCCGAACTTTACTATTGAAACAAAATTCAAAGATAATGTGATAATATAAATTGGCAGGGTGCCACGTTTGAAGCAGGAAAGTTAGACAAACGTCAGTTTGATAGATACTTTTAAAACATAAAACAGAGTTGGCTACATTGTAACAAAATAAAACATGAAAAATAAAATATAACACACGCTGATCCTCTATGAAAAACTTAGCTGATTTAGAATTAAAATAAATATGATTAACATCCATAAAAAATATCAGATACACGAAGGGGATTTTTGAAATAATTGTCCTGCACCAATCACGAGAAAATGACGGCGAAAATGATATGATAAACATATGTGCAAAACTATTAGACAAAATACAAAACATATTCACAATACATTTTCAACATAAAGAGCCGGATTTACAAGAGACATTACAATACCTGGAACAACTATTCCGGGACAAGTGAAGAAACCATTTTACAATCACTTGCATGCGATGGAATAACTGTCCCTGGACATTTCGCATCCTATAAAATTGTCCATCATGCCACAAATGATATATAGCCTATTCTTCTTGGAGTGCCATACTCGATTTTTCGAGCGTATACGTCAGTGTATGAGTGTCTGTATCGTAGTTACAGTGACGTATGGCACCTACAGTTTAACGTCGGCTGCAAACGACTGGTTTGGGAAAACTATCCTGGGCAGATTACTCTTAGTGGTTTGCCATTGCCTTCTGAGAGGAGACGAGCAGATTTCTAGATATTTTTACCGGATATAGCCTATAGTAAATGATAATATCCATAGCCTCTCATAATTTAGTTGTTTTTATAAGAGAACGAAGGATGACCTCAGATGTCAGATCATCAATCAAATCAACAAATGACAGCTCCGAACATATTTGTTCCAGGTATAAACGCCTTGGGCTCGTACACATTTTTGTTTCTTGGAACTAGTTGTTCCAGATTTATTCCAGCAATGTAAAATGTCTGCAAGCATTTTGTCACTAGAGCAGTACGCTTCGGGGCTTGGTTCTCTCTTCCCTTACTTGAAAGTTAGTAACACAAGATAAAGGACACTAAAGTAACTAAATTTGGTTACAATTGTTAAAAAAATAACAAACATCACAAAATCTATACTATATGATCAAGGAAGAAATAATACAATAAACCAACAATCACATTTGCTATATTAAAAGGCAACACAAAAACTTCCAAACACAGTCACCAAACTATCCAATTGACACTCCAACACTAGGAGTATACATTGAGTTGTATCTTTCAAATGAATTAAGACAAATACTGGTTTCATATCAATTCGGTTCGGTGAGGTAAAATTTCATCAAGAAATATTAAGTCTTGTGGTTTGTTATAGACATAAATTGCTATGCTTGAAAACTCAGATTCGTATAGGGCATGTTGGGTAAGTTTAAGTTACTTAGTTCAGTTAGGTTAGAACAGGGGTCGGCAACGCGGTGCCCGCGAAGCAATTTTAAAGTGCCCGCCGTCCAAATTTTTAAATCTAAATTTTAAATTTTAGATATTTCAACAACAAACACCACAATGAATAATTTTGGTAAAAATTCATATTTCATTTTCTTTTAAATACTACCCCTCCGTCCTCTTCATGCAACGGTGCCCACCAAACTCGCGCATTCTGAAATGTGCCCTCCTAGAAAAAAGGGTGGGCGACCCTTGAATTGTTGGAAAAGGGTTAGAAAGTTAGTTCATGATTTATTTGAACGCCAATTCAATGAGCGCTGAAAATGCCTATATCTCCAGCATAGCCACAGCGCACAGACAACTTATATCAAGCGTTATCAAGCCACAGCGTTTCAATGCGTTATGTTACGAGGACTATAAATAGGCCTTTAATGTTATAAATTGCTTGCTGTTTCTGAAGGGCACCATTAAATAACTGAATAAGGAAATAAAACAACTATAATTAATTTTTCTTTTAGAAGTTCGAATGCAGGAAATGTCCTCCATGGGAATCGGCAACAAACCTTGCTTGGACATCCGGCCCAGTAAGGACCAGATTAGCGACCGCTCTATCAGTTTCGACCAGTTATGTAGAAGTAAAACTAATCTTCATATCTTAAACATACTACTACATCTTTGACTCCTCTTCCAGCTGCACCTAGGTTTAGGAATTCAATAGTAGGACCCTCTTCGACAGACACTTGCCGCAATACGCGGCGACCTCATTCTGTCATTTCAATGTCCAGTGTGTCTAGTGGCAGCACTAGCTCTGGGGCCTCCGGCCACACGACAACGCCTCCTACCAATCTGATCAATTTGAGTTTTGACACGGCGTGCGACAGTCCAAAAGGTTACCACAGGTCAGGAACATTGAACAGCCAATGCTCCGTAGGTAAGTAAACAACAAAAATATCGTGAAATAATTTGTCGAGCATTATAAATGATATATTTCTTTTTAATATCCTGTTCGTTGATATATGATATTTATTATGATATCATGTCTATAACTATTTGAAATAGCAAATCATCAAACCTACAAGTAAGATATTTGAAATAGAACAAAGATCAACACTTTTTGGAACCTTTATATATATTTTTTCACATGATCGTGCACAGTATCACTTTTACCAACGTTGCTTCAGCCTCTGTAAGTAGAAGTTACAACATTCCGATTGTTTCCATAGACACGCAATGCTGTTATAGATAAAACAGCATTAGTGCGGTAAATAATAAACAATTATAGTAGAAAACTTCTCCAGAATGATCAGCTGACAACCCATTCTACATCACTGTTCTATTTTCATTTTCGTGCGCTTCTGAACAACTTGATTGGTCGCTTTCCATAATGTTTAGTTCTTCCAATATTAATGTGTAAAAGGAAAGTTGAGCAATGACAGATAATAAATCAACAAAAGTCAACTTAAAAAATCTGATAAATAGCTAGTCGAGTTTGCTGCAGATTTGGTGCAAAAAACTATGTATGACAATGTCGTAATATTCTATATAGTATATAGTACGGTATTAAAAAAATTAACTATTGCTGAGTCGTATGTATTTTATTTTTAGAGAGCGGTATCATATCTGACATCTCCTTGAGCCACGATGAGTGCTCTGATGGCATGCATCAGAATGTGCACTGGCCTCTGGAAAAGTCGAGTTCGCAGCACTCTGAAGTCTCTCAGAAGTCATCATCCACTGCGAACCACATGGAAGATATGCCTATTCATTATGTGCCAGACGATATACCTGTTAATATTTAGTTGAAATCTGTACCATAGAACTGCTTCGAATTGTTTCCTTGCATGCTTCAGAACACAACTTAGCCACTACCTAGGCACATGTACATACACACACAAACTACGGATATTTTTTATGTAATAATTTATTTTACATTCTTTTCTATGGATATACACTAACGATTATGTGCCGTCTATGCATAGGAACCAAAATTTAGAAGATTATATAATATTATTGAAGAGTATATAAATTATTTATCTATGTAAATTTAATGAGAGAAAGATTGTGGAATCGATCAAAAAGAAACACTATAGAAATCATCATCCCTCTTGTCTCGTCAGTTCCAAGTTCTCCAGCCTATATGTATATTGTTATGTTTTATATAATTATTAATTTTATTTTGTACTTACCAGCTTTAAAGATTCTATATATATATATACCGGGTATCTGTTTACAAACTTGTACATAGGGATTTAACTTTGTTTTTAACATTTTTGCAAATTTGCCAGTTTAACCCACAAGAAATGCTTTGGTATCAATAAAGCGAGAAAGTTATTGTGCATCTAACGTTATTAAATATAATGTTTTCGTCATTTTTGTTTGAAATATATTAATTTAAAGTTGTTTTTAAATGCGAGTTGCCGTTATTTTTAAAACAATCGAAAATTGCAGTCCAATTACGTTAGTTATTAACATTATGAAGTAAGTTACTATTTATCATATTCAATGTGGATAATTACACAAATGAAGAGCGATCACCATCTTTTAATTAATATATTTTAATCAAAAATGACTAAAGTTATTCAATATTTAATGTCTTTATATCTGCAATAATTTTCTTGATCTATTGATACCAAACATTTTCTATGGGTTAAACTAGGAAGCAGGAATTCGTAAAAATGTTTAATCCCTATGTTTGCGTTTGAAAACGGACCACCGTATACATATACTTACTGTTTGTTGTGCATCATTGCCACATCCGAATCACACTGTATAAATATGTTTATTACAACAATATCAGGGAAATTTATGTATCTGTTGACAAAATTAGCAACACACGATTTTTATTCGAGCAACATTTGGGCCTGGCGCTTGGACGTTGCCAATTGTTATGCATGATTATTAACAACCGTAGCAACCTATAATCATAGACATAATTACTTATAACAGAATCTAAGAGTAATGTATGATTTTTATATAGTCAAATAAATATAAATATGTATAAAAAACTAACCAATTGCCTACTTTATCTTTATAGGTTCTCAAAAGTGATTTGTTCCATAATACCAATTTATTATGTCGGACTTACCAGTACAGAAAGCGACTCACAATTTTTTTTTTAAATCTGCAAATATTTTGCAGTCCATTTTTTGTAAATTTTGTCCAATTATATTTTGGCCCAGACAAGTAGACGCTCAAAGGAAAGGCTCAAACAATTTTTTTTTTGTTAACAGTTAAATTGGATTATCTATGGTCACTATGATAACCAAATTATTTTGTTTAAATACAATATTGAAAAATTCTGTGCCATTCTCTATGTTGTGTCGTAGTTGGGTTTTCTGCAACTTTATTCATTTAAAGTTTTGCAAAGATTTAATTTGATAACTTTTCTACATTTTATTAATTTCCAAGTCGTTATTATGGTAATTCATGAACTGGACGCAGCCCGAGCTGTTGCATTGATACAGGATGTCGAAACGTTATGTCACACAAGTTCTTAGAGTTTCGCAGTCGGGCATCCACAGAACTGGCAGTCGCTTTTTGGAAACTGGATCTTGCAATCGTCAATCGGAACAGGTCTCCAAAGATGTATCGGTGCCCGATATGACTCTCACAATACTGCACAACAAGAACTTGACTGCCGTTGAGATAAAAAATACCTAGCTTGCATCCGCTTGTGAACATATTCATTGGAATATGGGGCAATGAAGCCAAGTACTATACTGATAAGTCCTATTTTTGTTTACAAGATCCAGATGGTCATCAAAGAGTTTGGAGAAAAGTTGGCGAACGATATTCTCAGTGCAACATTGTTCACAGGTTATGATTCTATGGTGGTTCAATTATGGTGTGGGTGGTATTTCTGCAAACGAACCTAGTGTTGGTTAATAGGAAGGGCTATGAACGTTCATGGGTATAGTCATGTGGTACCTTTTGCACCACTCATTGACGACGAGTTTAGTGGATGATAATGCAGGACGATAATGCATGGTCAGGCTTGTTAATGAATAGCTCGATTACGTCAACTGAATGGACTTGAATAGCATCGAAAATGTTTGAGACATGATTGGAAGACTAGCAAGGAAAAAGTACCATATAGGAAGCAAGTTAAAGCTTGTTTAGCCGTTGCAAGTCGCAGAATAGAAATCGGCTAAGATTTGACAAAGTTACAACGAATTTACCGTAAATCGTAGCCAGCTACCCTAGTCGAGTTGTTTTCTGTCCTTCAGCAACAATCTGGATTCTTTTGGGAAGAATGGGATCTTGTCGAAAATGAAACAATTACAAACTTGGCATGATGCCACGACGTATGGAGGCTGTAATACGGACGTGTGGAGGCATTAAGAGTTATTATTCATTCGGTAAAAAAGCTTCATTTTAACATTTTTTTGTGTCTTAAGAATTGTAACATTTGTTATTTCTATTAAAACCTTCTATGTTTTGTCTAATTTTTTGCTTGTTCGATGTTCTTTACGAAATAAAAACTTACATAACAATTATCAATAAAAAATTATACCAAAAATGTTTTCTGCGACAATGGGTTACTTAAAATTCATACTGATAATCGATTCTTATGCCGGTCAGTGTATTTAATATCAATTTTAGAATCAATGTTATGATTTTTATAATCTTTTACTGCTTATCGACATTTATGTGAATCAAACTACCAAGCACTATCAAATTTTAAACATTAAGCAATCCTGTGAGCAGACCCAATTATGTGTTATAAATAAACAACTTTATTATTATAACTATTAATAAATTTATTGGAATAATTATACATATTAATTTATAAGCTGGCTATGTTCTTTGGTTTTTAAATCTGCCCTAAGTTGATCTAAAATAAGTTTTTCTTTATTTTGGTTAAACTCTATTTTGGCTTTAAACTTCTCCAGTTTCATTTTTTGTTTCTGAGCTTGATAATTTTTCTTCTGCTGTAATATGTCAGCTCTTAATATTTCAGACTTGATTTTCATATCTGCTAGCATGGAGTATTTTTCAGCTAGCCTATTGGACTCAAAGGAACTAGACCATGATGATTTTCTCTTTTCAGACAATGGATCTATGTTATATTCCTGAAAATATAAGAAATAAGAAGTGATTGGATCGACTATATCTTGCTTTAAGTCAATTGATGGCATGCACCAGCTTTGATCAGCTAAAAATTCAAGAGATTAATAATAATAACAATAAATAACAATAATAATTCTTAATTGAACAGTTATGAAATTTCATTAATTACACAGGCTTGAGAATGAAGAAGTTGTCTTGAATGTAAATAAGTGATATAGCTTTTCATGCTGATTACTGGAAGAATAATTGAAAAATCGGTCACTTACACTCTCTTCACAAATCATACTTGAAATGTTGACATTTAGGCTAATGAAAAAAATATACAAAAAAACTGCGAGGTTAGGTTAGGTTAGTTTTTTATTGCACACATATGTATGATATATTAAATCATTCTTTTAGGTGTGTTAATACATAAAAAGACCTCAAAACTAGTTGATACCTAGCATAATTACAACAATACAACTAGTGAAAACTGGTTTAAACCAGTTCCCCATCCTCCACAAATTTCCCCTTCCATCACAGTCTCTCTCTGCGTTTTTGTTTTCTTAATAATAGTGACTGTATTTTTGTTGGATCAGAATACTTGATGAACGGGACGAACATTTTGAAAAAAAAAGAAAAAGTGACAAAGAGAGATTGTTATTAAAAAGATTGAAAGAAGAAAAATTGAAAATAAATATCCATTGTTTAATTTTATATGAAATTCGCTTAATTGGGCCAAAATATCCTAGCCCCGATGTGTCCCAATTAAGTGGAGTTGACTGTATAACAAGGTATATTGTTGAAGATATGTTGAAAAAATTAAAAATCTTAGGCTGTAACATGAGCTTTAACGTATATTTCTTCCATTCACATCTGTACAACTTTCCTGAATATTTAGACACGTAAGCGAGAATCAAGATTTCATCAGGATATAAAGATAATGGAAATACGATACCAAGGAAAATAGAATATGTAGTAGAACGTGTGATCACAGACTATTGCTGTATGTTGAATGGGATGATCCTCAGCAAGTTTATTAAATGAAAAGTGGAACAAGCAGTTTTGAGAGAAAGAAAACGTTGCTATAAGGACTTGTGAATTTTTGTTGTATCTATTAGAAACTTTCTTGAAGATTTTAGTGTTGATATCAGTTTTCATTAAGTGACAACATTAAAACACTTAATCTTTAATTATCTTTTTTGTGTAATAACGTTTTAATAACGTGATCAATCTGTTACAAAACTATAACAACTTTCAAAATTTACTTTTTCGCAGGCCTGTGTTATTATGCCTGTTCAGATTTACCTCATTTTCTATCTCTCTTATAGACGGGATGTAATTCTCAGATATCCTATAAATGAAATACATTTTAGTTATAATATAGAAACTACAATAAATACACTCATAACATTCAAATCAGCAAACAAATCCCATTTATTGTGACCAAGAAATAATGAACAAAAATAATTATACCAAAATATAAAAACCAAATATAAATAATAATATAAGTGAATACGTTCGAATAAAACCATTTATTTTGTAACATTTACAGCTGATGTAAATCATTATTATTTTTCATTAAAAAATTTCACATTGGCTGCTATGGTCATTGACATTCATTTACATAGTTCAAATGAAAAATGTTCACTCCGAGATTTTAGAGTTCTTTACTTCAGAAAAAGTGGTTTGCCTGCTGTGTTCATTTAACAAAAATGTTGTTTCCGTGAATAACTCAAAAACCTGATGTTCAATTATTTTTTAACTATTTTGTGGTATTTGTACTATTGGTAACCCTACTGATTGGCCAACAATTCATAAAGCAGGTGTAGTTCGACCAGAAATAATTGAATAATCCCCTATTTAGAGGACCGTTAACTTTCGTCGTTTACGACATTGCGATAGTAGTTGTCATAAATATAACCACAATTTTACCTTGGTGGCATTTTTCCCAGAGTCGTATTTATACTAATAAATGCCCTCACAATTAAAACATTTATTTTATTTTCCTACATATATAACATGTATAATATAATCACAACTAAAATAGCAATATTTTTGGAATTGTACATATTTACCAAATCATTGCAGTTGTTATCATTTTCATTGTCGCCTAAAGTAATGATTAATTCTTGTAGTCAGGCTCATATAAATCTAGTACAAAAAAAATTACATTGCTATATAAAACTGCTATTATAACCTAATTTCTTGTACTAGATTTATGTGAGCATCACTGTACATTGTTATTTCTGTAGGAATTTCCACTTTCAATCACATGCCGCACACACTGCTCCCAGTTATTGGAAGATATATTGCCTACCTCCTGGTTAATTACAGCAATTGGCTAAATTTCGGATTTGTACTCTTCTTCCTAATGGGTGATTTTAATTGGGCCAAAATTAATTCAATTGGATAAAATTTGCAATATAATAATTAGAAAATTAATAATAGAGCGATCAGCGGAGCACCTGGACATCTGTGTTTCCCAGCTTCTTCATCAGTGTAATAGGTTCTGATGAATTTCTGCATATTAAGTACCTCCAACAATTGTTTTTTTTTTTTTTTGTATAATTCTCATCATAATATAAATCATGATTTTGCAAAAAAAAAAACATTATTTCTTCTTTGCGACTGCTGGCATTTTTTTATTAACCTAAATTTTGGATCTCGGGGTATACTAAAGCCATATACTATAGCTTATAGCCATTACCAGTAACCATTATGTATTTTTAGTAGCGTTGTGCCGAGTCGAATAATCCTATGACTCGAGAAATTACGACTCGTAAATATTCCAACTCGAATGATTATTCGAGTTGGCCAACCCGAGTCAGCACCTGCGTTTGTTTACTTGATTTGCAAGTCGCGTGCCGCAGTTGGCCGCAGATATTCATTCGTTCAGTGGATTTGTGTCGTTGCAGTCGTGTGCTTCTGACGTGCCAACGTCAACAATTGGGCCAACAATTATTACTGACAATGCCGCCAATATTAAAAAAAAGCAGTAGCTGAATATTTACGCCATAAAATCACTATTCCGTAGCGCATACTTTGAATTTGGCAGTCCAATACTACATAATAAGTAACTCAGAATTTTCTGAATTCTTAAAAAAATGCAGACGTATAGTTATGCATTTTAAAATGAATAACGTAGTCAGTTATAAATTAAATTAAATGCAACAACAAATGGGTCTTCCACAGTTAAAATTGAAGCAAGATGTTCCAACAAGATGGAACTCTGCATTAATCATGATTCAAAGATTAATGGATACTCGATCACCATTATAGGCTACATTGGGTTTATTAGAATTGCCACCTATAATTGTTCACTCTGATATGAGTGGACAATTATAACAGATTGCATTAGTCTTTTAAAGCCTTTGGAAAAAATGACGAACGAACTGTCAGGAGAAATGTATACTACGCAGTTCCGTGTAATTCTATTAGTTAGAACTTTAAAAAGTGCAATACGAAATAAAATATTAGTAACACAAACAGGCAATAGTCTACAATCAAAATTGTTAGATGTACTTGACAGGCGGTTAGGACATTTGGAAACGGAAAGTATTGTAGCAAAATCTTGTTTCCTTGATCCGCGATTAAAAAAAAAAGAGATTTAGCATTGAAGGTAACGCAGAAAGTGCTATGCAGTCGATTATAGATGAGTTAATTCAAACGAGTGAAACTGAACCAATTTGTGAGATCAAAAATCTGGCTCCTTCTCCCCCGAATTCTGAAAATGTTGAATCCGATGATGAATTATGGGAAAACTTCAATATGGCAATGGGTGAGAATGTTTTTTCAACTGTTCCAGTTTTGGAATCTGTGGTAGCCGTGAAACAATACTTAGACCTTCCGCTACTGGACAGAAAACATAATCCGTTAGATTTTTGGAAACTGCATCAAAATTTCTTTCTAGATTTATATAAAATGGCCATCAAATACTCATGCATTCCTGCTACTTCCGTTCCGTCTGAGAGAGTTTTCTCAAAAGCTGGACAATTACAAATCAAGACAGAAATAGACTTCACCCGAAGAAACTTGACCAAATATTGTTCCTTAATCGATTGTCGATTGCGTGATTCTAATTCAGTTATTTCCTAAATAGTAGAAGCAAAAAGTAAGAGTTATTTTTTATTGTTATATTTATTTTGAATTGTTTTAATTAACTTTTAATTATTATTTTTATGTTATAAGAAATTGTATTTTGGTTTCCATATATAGATATGTTTGGATAGCCGACCGCTCCCGATTGAACACGAGCCAACTCGAGTTGCCGCTATTAACATCTCGAGTTATTCGAACACATGTATAACTCGAGATGAGCGAATACATTTATTCGAGTCGGCGCAACGCTAATTTTTAGTAATGTACTACCTCTGTTCCATAACAAGTGAGCCATTTGAGTTTTCTTTCAAACTTATTGACACTTAGTTATTTTTTTAATTTCTATTTTGATATTCTTAACATACGCTAAATTCTTAACCATATGTGCCATGGATGTCAAAATATTTGACAGTTTAATTTGTCAAAAGCAACAATTAAAATTCGAATTTTTAAGCGAAAGTGTTCTAACGCCGGAAGTTTCAGACGATGAGAAGACCAAATTTAATCAACCAAAAACGAACGGCTATTGTTCAGTTTTTATTGAAACATCAGAAAAATGGACGGCTGAAAAAGGGAGCGGTGATTTTGGCAATTGAAAAAATTGGCAATAGTCCTGATTTGAATATACTCGATCTTGTTTTTTTTTTCGTCTATCCAAGCATTACAACATTCACCGTCCAATATGGACGAATTAATAAGAGTTGTCGAAGAATCATTTGAAGCGGAGACTAGACATACATTAAAAAAATGTGTTTATATGTTTACAAACAGTTATGAAATTGATTATAGATTGTGGCGGTAACAAAAATTATAAGCTTCAACATATTAGCAAGGCAAAGCTTCGTAGGGAAAATCGCTCGTCTACTATTCGTTTATACTAATATTTTTTGTAAGTTATTTTGAAAAAAATAATATAGTACTTCTTAGAAACGAATATGGCTCACTTATTTTGTAAAAAATAAACATCGGCAATGGCTCACTTATTATGGAAAAAATAAAAATCGGTAATGGCTCACGTATTATGAAACAAATAAAAATCGGTCACTTATTATGGAACAGAGGTAGTATAATATATCGGGAAATTCACAAACGACCATGCTCTTCACCGAGATTTGAACTCGGGACCTCACTTTTGCAGAGCGAGTCCTCTGCTCACAGCGCTACGGTGGCCGGCTACTGCTGGCATTTGGAAGTTTGAATAATTGTACGGAATGGTAACTGGCATTATCCATTACAATGATGCTGTTTTCAGGTAACTTCGGCAGCAATGTATTATAAAACCAGTCATGAAATATTACAGAGGATATCTTCATGATAGTCGAGGTTTGACTAATTTATATTTTTCGCTGATAAAAGAAGATACCCTGAAACCCATCCTTCTCTCGAACCAGCGCGTAAAATTATGATTCGTTTTACTCTCGATGGTGGAACATTTAAATTGCATTTTAAGGAAGACTCGACCCAACCTTTTTGCACGGTATTATGGGTGTAGTAGCAGGTCTGAAAAATGTAGAAGTGACTCACACCACCGTGACAGGGCCGCGGCAGGAGGTGAGCGTGTCGGGATGCAAATTCCATAGGCGTCCCTTCGGTGTGTAATTATTTCTTTTGATGGTATTTTTTATTAAAAAAAAGTCGTACAATTTAAAAACAATATATTTCCTGCACTAACATTTTGAATGGCCTCCTGGAATAAAACGTCTTTCATCTTGAAAGTTTTATTGTTTCTGGCCACTTCTCCCTTCACTTTAGCCCATATTAAGTCGATCGGTTTCAACTCGCAATGATATGGAGTCAGCCAAAGAACTTCCACATTAAAAAGTTTATCAATTTCGTCAACGGCATATATTATATGATGACTTTTATGCAAGCGCGCAAGATTGAGAAGTTCCACTTTTAACATACCATCATTATAATCAATTTGTTTTTCTTGTAGCCATTCCATGATTTTGCCTTTGCTCCATGCTGAAGTGGGTTGAGGTACCAACCGGCGGCTGTGATATGGAGCGTTATCCATCACAATAACAGAACCCGGTTCCATACGTGGAAGGATTGCTGTAAACCACTTCTCAAATGTTTCGGCGTTCATTTTGTGGTAATCGCCTGTTTTCTTGCTTTCGAAAACAAGCTAACCTTCTTCGAGGAATCCGGTCACGCTACCTACGTGGGTAATTATTAGGCGACGTCCTTTACCTGACGTGCTTTTAATCCTGGAGATAATCCTTCTAAATGTACCTGGCGGCCGCTAGTAATCGATAAATCCTGCCAAACTTTATTTACGGTATGCCCTTCATTAAGCCATGTTTCATCCATGAAATACACTTTTGTGCCACCTTGTTGTGCAGTTCACGAATTCTGTGAAGGTACTTACGTTGCCACAAAATATTTCAGGTTTTTCAATTAGAATACTCTTCCGATTTCAACAAATGCACTGTGTGACGGATGGCTATTCGTGTATGACAGTCAACTCCTATTTTCTTTCGTCCCCTTGCTTCTTCCTTTGGGGTGGATCTCTCTGCGGAATCGCTCCTGTTTTTGACGCATCTATAAATGGTCGCCTCCGAAACTTTAGTCAGGAAGCTGTATAAAGTTACAGCGTCGCTTGTTGATATAGTGGCATCTTGAACTCGGAGCCCCTCATAAACATTGCAAACCGTTGCAATTTCTTCCTCTGTTAAATTATTTCTTCGGCGCTTGACATCTGGTTCCGCCATTTCATAAAATATCTACGGGGTAATTGTAATTGAAAAATGAATGTAAAGAAATAATACTTACCAATTAATAGTATTTCACTTTGCGAAATTTTGTCTTCAAAAAGACAGCTTTCCATAAATTTGGAACTCACGAATTATAATTCCTGCTCTATACCACGCCTATGGATGCTGTCGAAGAAATGTGGAATGCGACCTTCATGTTACGCGACGATGAATATAACGATCGGGTATTTTCGGGCGGCATAGAAGGTTAGCAATCGGTTTGACTCGGGGCTACCGATACTACCGATGAATCACTTCTACAATTTTCAGACTCGGGTATACATTGTTGTATATCTTTCAGAAAATTATATCGCCATTCAGAAATTCTTCTCGATTCCATTAAGACAATACGCTTGTCCAGTTTTTTATATGAGCCGTTCATTTTGAAAGTGACTTAAGTCCATTTATCTTTAATTTGAAATACTTAAGGTTTACTTTTACAAAATTAAAAATATACGTAAGATATATGGTTGACTTGCAATGTTGAATCACATTTAAGGGATTTAATTTTATACATCCTATTAAAAAGTCGCTATTATTAAGTGTATAATATGACCTTGCTTACCTTAAAAGGACTTAGGTCACTTTCAAAATAAAAAAAAAAATTGTTACAAAAAGTGAAAGAGCTTAAGTCCGTTACATATAGCTTAAAAAATAGAAAAAAAACATTTAAATTATATTTTTAGGTAATAGAAATAAATTTAGTAACAAGTTATTCGTTAACATTCTCAGTATGCGGGAGTGATTTGAAGTAGTTATGGTGTTCCGGAGGTATATACCGCAATAAGTCCATCATGTGTCGGTATTTTAGTGATGTGATGCTTCTTATACTTTTATATAACGATGGCAATACAATATTCCCAAATTTTTTAGGTCTACCCCGACGTGGCAGTAAATCAAGAATTTTAAATTCTGCGTTCTCATCCATGGTTGTTTTGTATAAAATGTTATGTGGTTCATTTCTTAAAAATCGCATCCAGCATATTTGAAGCCAGTTTATTTTTTCTCCGTTGGTATTTTTGGATCTTTTGTAAACTGCTTCTTCAAAGAGTCTTGTTGATATAAAATCCTCTTGTTTCATTTCATTTAGTATGAAAGTATTACCTTTTCTACATTTTTTAATTATATTATAATAATCTTGTGGCACATACAATAACTGATTTCTTTTTAACGACATTTCTATAACGCCAAAATCTCTGTCATTAGGTAAAAATGAATGCCCTGATATTAAAAATTTGTGGTCTATGATTTCCATATCATTTCCCATCGATAGAATTTTTAACCACATTAAAGATATTTTGATGTATCTATTTTGTCCTCCACACATGTCACTATATGCAATGATGTGTTTTTCACCTTTCAGGGTTTTTAGGTGTCTCAAGAGGCATGAAGCCACTTCTTGGGAACCTCTAGAAGCTTTTGTTTCATCCCAAACGTACATGTATACATTATCGTTGTGGAAATTGTGTATGCCTAAATTTAAAATATACACGTTACATTTATAATAAGCTACTGAAGTAGTTAACTTTGGGAATGGTAACGCTTTCTGCAAATCGAATGAAAAGTCAAAATAATGAGATGGATTACTTGATACTCGCTCTTGATCTTGTTTTAACGCATTTCTAGCCGATTCTGCTAGCTTCAAATGAATATCATGTTCTTCCTTAAGTTTTTTCTGTTCTTCATGGTTTTCTGATGCTTTGACTTCAATGTTTAATAGATGGGTGGTGGAAATGTAGATTAAGATCCTTTTTGAATATTTTTCTATAAGTCCATTCATTAACTGCTTTCAAATTATTTTCTTCACAGTGAAGCTCATAAAAATTAAACATTTTTTTATAGTCAGTTCAGGATGAAGATATTTTCTGTCGGGATTATGGTCCCTAGTATAATGGGATTCAAATTTCGGGAAACTGTTAATATGGTTTTGAACAATCATATTTGCTTCATCACATATTTTTCTCGACGATCCAGGCGAACGCCCACGTAAATGGTTGCCAACGTTTTTATATTTTAATACACGTTTCAATCGTCCTTCGCTTATTTGAAAAGTATCTAAAAAGATTTTTTTACAAACAGCAACTTTGCCTGTTTTAGAATTTAACCAATACGTAAAACTCTCATTTCTACATGAACCTTTTCCGTATCTCTGACGTAAAAAAAGAATTTTACAACACTGCGTCCGGTCGCTTCGTATAGCAATATATTTTGCTTATTAAAGTCTCCTAAGTTCCAAAACATTTCGAAAATACGTTTTCTTTCTGTTTCATTTAAATTTTTCAAGCAGTCTTTTCGGCATTGGCAATCTTCATTTTGAAAAACTTTGGCAGGAATAATTTTTCCCGATTGTGTATCGTATCTTTTCCCTGAATTCCGTTTAATTTTACGAATTTTCTGAATATAAGTACCACTTCTGTGTTCTCTGAATCCTTCTTTGAAGGTGCTGTTTTGTAAATTCTCATTCTCAATTACTTCCTCTTCCTCTGTTGAAGAATGAACATCTAAAATTCTCCTTCTTTTTTTAAATCTGTTGTATGAGTTTAATTCCTCTTCACTTTCAGAATTAAGAAATCTTGTTATTTTATCCTTTCCCATGGGTTTAATAATTTCTTTAAATTAAATATTATTTTTTAAATTTCAATTTAATATCAAAACGTAATTTAAATTACCTTCATCACTGCTTTCAACATTTTGGGCCGCACTTTTTGACATCGTCAATAAAAAGTGGACTTAGGTCACTTTAAAAATTAGGATTTTCAGTATTTATATTATTTTGAAAATGTACGTGATATAAAATTTTCAAATGTACTAAGTATATTTCAATACCTATTTATTTTTTTGACAGTTCAGCATAAATTATAAATGTCAGAAGTGCCAACTTGATAAAAGATGAAAATGGACTTAAGCCACTTTCAAAATAAACGGCTCATATATAAATCCAATAATTATTAACATTTTTCTCAATGTTTCTTTGCTACACGGTATATTAATCAAACTTATTAATTTAGTTTTTAAATCTTTTAAAGTTAATACCACGTTTTGGATACTTTTCATAAATGACCTTTCTTATTAAATGTGCATCATGCTCAACTGTTAACGTTCGATGTTCTCCACAATTGTTCCTGGCTTCCTATAGAAGATTCCACCATTAAATATTCTCCACAGTAGTAATTTACGGTTTTAATAACTAATCCTTCTTCTGGTTCCGTCTCTTTCAAGGAATTATAAACGTTTAATATAATTTGTTTTGTTTCTAGAGGCAAATGACCACGTTCTTGATTTTTGCCACTATCTAGGGCAAGTTCACTTCGGCTTCAGCTTCGTTCTCATTAGATTTAATATCTCAGGAACATTTAAAGAAACATTACTTTTCTTAATTTGCACACTGAACCAAGAAGACCTACATATTAACTAACAATTTAAAATTACATCTTTGGATATTTGCAATTGGGAAGAAGGGGCATTTGAGGCTAGCTTTTCTACCTGTAATGACCCATTTATCAAGTTTCTACTTGTCTACTGGAGTAAACCAAACAATTAAATTAATATTCTATCTCCAATTGGGTTTCCTTGGAATGGAATTAACTGAAATGTTTGTGTACAGTTTGTCAACGGTCGTTATCCCAAAAATGTATGTAAATACAATCGTGTTAATATTATGCGAAAGTTTCTGACCTCTTTATGACAAGCTATAATAAAACCCCAAATAAAATACTCCAGGAGTCAAGACTATCTGTTCATTTATTTCTGGTCTAACTATAACACTTTCAGGCCAATCATTTTAACATTAATTCATCAAAACCCACATACAAAATAGCAAAATTGCTCGTATATTAGAGCATCACAGAAGATGAATAGACCTGACTAACCACACATAATTTATAATCAAAATAATTTCAGCAAGTGCAGTAAACCCAGCAGCAGTTCAAAAACTAATAAAAACAATTTAAACGTTTTTATAATAATGTTCCCAACTATTATACAGCTAGTTTGGCTGATAAGTTAGAAAGCTTGCACGACTTGGGTTCGAGCCCCAGTACAGGTAGAAAATTTGTACTGAGAAACTAGTGGCATTCGGCTTTGGGAGCTCATTGAATGTGCTCTAGAGATCAGGGGCAAATTTCAAGAGTAACAAATCACACGGCAAAAGGACCTGTTGGTCGATTCACAAAGGCAGCTGCTAACTATCGCCTCAAAGTCTATTAATACCAACCTGATATGTGATATTTACCTTATGTCATTCTCATAATCCTCTTCAATTTTACATCTCCTCTGCTTCTGTGCAGCAGCTTCTTTTCTAGTTTCAGTTTTTATGTTATCATAACACTTTTTAAGTGACTCTATAGTCCTCGCTGTACCTCCTCTGAATCTGGTGTTAAAAATATCAGCAATTTCAGCCCAGGTGCCCTGTTTTAAGCGCACCGTAGCAGTGTCAGTTTTCTTATTTTCAATCACTTGCAAATAATTCGTTGCTATTGATATAAGTTCTAATCTCTCGTTTTGGCTGTAATTTGCACCTCGATGGCGCTTGATCTTCTCTTCTGCGTCGTGCATTTTTGGTAGATACTTCAGTTATTAAATAACCAAAGAAGCTAATTCTGTAATAAAAACTCTCCACATCAATGCACTCGGAAAACAAGATGCAGAGGTCATCTGCACAGAAAACCAACAATAACAACGGAACCCATCTGACCCACACGATACACCAACATGGGAAATCAAAAGTCCCTATTATTTTACAATGTTGCACGTAATGCACATATATACAGTTCATTTCAAAATTACAGGCGATTTATATGAAGACGGTAGCGCCACGGTGGCAAATATTCGTACTAGTGTTGACCCTTGTACTCAACTGTTCTCATACAGTGTGTGATTCGTATCAAATCGCCCGGGAATCGATGCAAACTAACGTCAATATTTTTGTTGCTGTCAGCGTTGGGGCCGAATACGGTGCAAACCCTTTTATATTTTGCCATTGATGATGTTAAACCATAACCACAAGATAACTTGTACGATAAACGATAAACAGCAGTCGACGAATATGATACGAATCGCTCACTGTAGCACAACAAACGCATAGGAAAACAGTTGATCGGAAGTGTCAACACTAATACGTAAATGCGCCTCCGTAGCGCTGCCATCTCAATGTAAATCGCCTATAGCCGGATTTTTTTTTAATGTGAGTAACAAAATTTAGTAACTTTAGTCTTGTGTTGCGAACTTTCAAGTAAGGGAAACTTTTGCATTGTAAAAACGGTACTAATGAGGTTATGTTGAAATGGCAATGTCACAATAGTTTTTAATGTTGAAAATGCCTTGTGAATATGTTTCAAATCTTGTCTAGTTAATAGTTTTGCAGCTATATTTGTCTGTTTTCTCAGAAAGATTTGTCGCGTTGAGTTAATTGAAAAAAGTGACAATGGAATTGAACTTTTGCTGTATAATAAATAATACAAATAAATGTCTACTAAAGTGTGTCCTACTTTTTTTGCATCAACTGTAGCTCTGCTGCAGATTAAATTGTTCTTATAGATTTATGTCTTACAATATTTAAATTTTCTTTCCAATTTAAAATTTCTTACGAGAATGGACTCGTTCTCCTTGCATCCATCTCCACCTCCACTTCAGAAACAGTATTATAAACCCTGGAGTTTATACCACGTTAGCGTTTGACTAAATAAAATAGCTTAGCTATACATATTCGCTCATTCCAGAGTATTCAGGTTTAGTATTTCACTTAGAATAAATATCACCGTCAAAATGCAGTAGTGTCAATTAGTTTTCCCTGAAACAAAGAATGTTTTGCACCCTTTAGTAACTAAGTGGAAAAAGTGGCTTTTTCAGAACACCCTGTATATGTGTTGATGACTGATTCAGATTTTTTTTTAAATTCAGAAATGCTCAACAATAATTTTAGTTGAAAATTAGGTAAAAATTACATTTTTCCACTCCCTGCATGGTAAGTGCACTGTTCTAACATTGATTTGATGGAAGTAAGCCCCACTTACCCATAAAGCTTTGGTTACTATGAACAACGGGAAGTAAGTAAACACTTACCTCCCTCAGGGAAGAAAGTAAAATAATTGAAATAGCGTTCTTTCTCTGGAACCACTTTTTTAAAACACTTATACGCATTTTGATATGGCCCCTTCGACTTCTCCGGCAGTAGGAAGGAACAGGCAGTATCTGCAGCCTCTTCAATTGCCATTTCTTGTTTATTTTCATTGGAATTCATTTTACAACTGAACGAATGCAATTTTGCACATTCACACTTCGTTTGAAAAGTAGTCTTAGCAACCAAAGCCGCACGGATATTTTGTTTAAGTTGCGAAAATAAATTAATTGAATACAAACAATTAAACCAACTTCAGGAGTGGAAAAACAGTTATAAGCAATTCGAGAGGTAAGTTTTGACCAGTCTCGGACTTTATTGCTAACCCTCGCTATCGCTCGGGCGCAAACTCGACCTCGACTGGTAAACAATACTTACCTCCCTTAATGCTTAAATAACTATTATAATATTATGAGTATGACACTTATATTATGACACTAAGTACGGTCGCGGCCAAATAAAGTTTGACAAGTTTTATAGCGAACTTGTCTAAAATTGAGCTGTGTAATCAATCATTCGTCTCTGCAAAGGAAAACAAGTAACATGTCATTGGCATTGTGACATAAATACTACGGGTCTTCTTGTTGTCGCGGGCGGCATTTCCGGCCAGCTCGAGGACCTCGGTAGCGAGGTATTCCATCACGGCGGCGAGGTAGATCTTTGATAAATACCTACATGTTACTTAATAAAAAGTAACATTTTGGAATGGCCCCTCAAGTTAGGGCTTGAGGCAATAAATAAGCAATAATAATAGAGAAATTGGTAATGGATGGTCTATCAGGCAAGATGCACATTTTTTTTTACATCTTCAGCTAAACCAAATTCACATGAGGCAAAAAACCTGCCCCACCTTCTTATGGCCGCGACCGTACATGCAGATATCCATCATGAATTCAATATCAGATTTGGTTACCTTCACTATTTGTTAACAATAAAATTCGTCCTTTCGTCAAAAATCACTTTAAAATAAGTATATGAAATTAATGAAGATTCCAAAATATTGACATCTAAATTACAGTGATTACCCTTCCTGTATCAGACATAGTGGGTGAACAAAAAGTAAGGAACATTGATATTGCCTTTATTTACATTTTCATTGGCCACAATTTTATGATTTTGAATACGTCGTACTCTTAGACCAGGGCTCCCCAAACTTATTAGCAGGAGAGCCACATGCAAATGTTACAAGTTAAGGGTGGCGGAAAATAAAATTATTAGTTATTTTTACTGCAAGAAAATACGCGAAATATTATTTATTTCATGTGTTTCTTGGCCAAGATTTTTTCCCAACACCATAGAAAAACCAGAATTTATAAGATATGAAAAAAAGTTTTGTACAAAACTTACTTGCTATGGGGCAAACTTTAAAATAATGTAAAAATAAAATTATTAGGTAGTTAATGGAGTACAATTTGAACATTTGATAAAATAACAAGCGACCAATAGCAGACCAAGACTGAAATAATTTTCTTGAAATTCTAATTATGGAACCTTATGACATTTTTACATGGTCCTATAGAGAAATATAACTACTAACTAGCAATTTTATTACATAAAGAATAGGTTGCCATTTAGTTTTTGTTTTTGTTCATGTCATTGCCTGAGGGTACGATGTCAGAAAAAAATTGAAAACTATCAAATTGTGGTGAATTTATTGCCCATTTAACTGTTTTTTTTACCTTTTTGCCCAAAACTTAATAATAAAAGCTCCAGCATTAATGTTTATTACTGTTTATTCACCCTGTGTACAAAGTATCAAAGGCTTTTCTAAATAATTATGCACGTGCATACCCATTGCAAAATATTCGTACAACAATATTTTTAAATATGACAAGTGCTTAATCTTAAATATACCGCGCGTTTTTTTTTGTCTCTGAACATAGGCCATGTTCAGTTTTAAAACGACAGTATCAATTGCAACCAGTTATGCAACCAACATTACATGCCCCTGCAACTCGATCATTTGAAATGTCAAAATTGTTGACAGAATATGTATTCAACGTAAGAATTATCCTGAGACACCAATCCCATCATTCCTGTTCAAATAGAAATCATCAACCGTTAATCCCGAAATAGTAACTCATTTGTGAAAGTGCCCTATTTCTTTCTTGCGTTGAATACATTTTCTGCCAATAGTTTTGACATTTCAAATGATCAAGTGCGTGTAATTTTATGCAACCAAAATTACATGCACGTGTAACTTGATCATTTTAAATGTCAAAACTATTGATAAAATGTATTCAACGCAAGAAAGTGTTTAAATAGGGCACTTTCACAAATGAGTTACTATTGCGCGATTAACAGTTGATGATTCCTATTTGAACAGGAATGATGGGATTGGTGTCTCAGGATAATTCTTGCGTTGAATACATTTTCTGTCAACAGTTTTGACATTTCAAATGATCGAGTTGCAGGCGCGTGTAATGTTGGTTGCATAACTGGTTGCAATTGATACTGCCGTTTTAAAACTGAACATAGCCTATGTTCAGAAATAAAAAAAACGCGCGGTATATATATTGATTGATATACATATTGATTTTCGTTTACATTACATTTATAGGTATAACAACCAAAATAACACTAGTCTACAAATAGGAAACATTGACATTAAGACGGCAGCACCACGCTGGCGCGTTTACGTACTAGCGTTGACCGTGCGATCTTGTGCGACAGTGCGCGATTCATATCAAATTCGTCGACTTCTATAGTTTATAGTACAGTTATCATTCTTGTGGTTATGGTTTAACATCAACAATGGCAAAATATAAAACGGTTTGTACCATATTCGACTCCAATTCTCTCAGCAACAAAAATCTTGAGGTTAGTTTCGATTACCGATAATGAATGCTGGTAAAAACTGAGCTAATCGATATACAAAGATCATGGAAGCTCAAATTAAGAATGGGCATGAAAAGCATGTATGTGTTCCATGCATTTTCTTCCTGAAAACTATTTTCCAATGAGAGAAGGTATGAATTTTCTCTTGAAAATAACAAGTTGTGTACCCATCCTATCCATTGCAGAATCCATCGTACAGTACAATAACTTTGTGTTGCACGTATCAATCGAGGAACTATATCTATATATGAATCGAACACCTTTTGCCTGCAGCCGGGAATCGAAACTAACTTCAAGATTTTGGTTGTTGTCAGCCTTGGATCCGAATGCGGTGCAAACCATTTTATATTTTGACATTGTTGATGTTAAACCATAACCACAAGATTGATGACTGTACGATAAACCGCAGAAGTCGGCGAATTTGATACGAATTGCGCACTGTCACACAAGACTACACGGTCAATGCTAATACGTAAATGCATCACCGTGGCACTGCCGTCCTAATGTAAATTGCCTATAGCCCTCAGAAATTGCCCATGTTTATAGGTTTAATAAAATTTGTGATGTGTGTAAGAACCTAATATTAAATTCCATAATTTTACGAGTCGGAACAAGACTGCGTAAATATCATATCAGGCCGCGGCCGGAGTCGCGTTGGGACCGAGCAAGGTCATTCATTTGCCGACTTCTTAATTTTAGGCAAATTTAAATAAGCACACGATCAAAACGATGACACAGAAATAGGTCGTGGGAATACGACGTGAACTCGAAAGGGCGTAATTCGGTGACTCATATGGGATTGCGTCACTTTGCAGCGGAACGCAGATATAGCATAGGACAGGGGAAGAAGAGTAAAGATTGGGGGACAGTATAAATATAACTGCTGAAATTAAATAGATATAAGTTGTCGGTGATAAGACCAGTTAGATGTACCGATCGAGACAGAACGTTACCTTGTCCGACGACAGCTCATATACTTTGAGTATTAATTCCTCAGGTGAATATATAACACAAGTTTATCAAATGTAATTCACACTAACAACTCTAAAGTCAATTCCATACTAATAATATAACCTATCTAACCGCTTTATCTAGCCGCTGGTGATGAACGAAGTTTAATAAAGGTATAAAATGTAGGGAGCCTTACGCCACTAAATGCGGAGTTGAACCTTACTGCATTTTATACTTTGTCCTGACAATATTTTCGTACTGATAGGAGAATATTGTAACATGCCTTCCTTTCCCCGTCGCAAACATTTGATAAACAATGTGGCTTCATTAATCAAAGACGTAAAATATAGTTTTGAATCGGGAAGTTTTATAATGATGACATATATGGGTTCTTAAAGCCGGTTGCAGATTTATTTGTAATTAAATCATATAATTAAACTTGCTAGCGCTCCGGTATTCGAGTAATCTCAGAATTATGAATGAATCAAACGAATGTTTGCGTGGTTAGGTTAGTTATTTATTAAAATGCTTAAGTAGTTAGAAAAGAGCATTATCATACTAATCTATAATCAATTTCGAATAACAATACCTATTAAAGTTTTTACGATCACATGGCTGATAGTGTTGGTAGACGCGGATACTAGCAATATCTCCAAATGAGGACACATTGGGTGCTTGAAGTACTGGAATCACTTGAAGTACCTTATTGTGAAGTTATGTGATTCGTTCCTATCCACAAGTTGGCGTTGAAATGCATTGGTAGTCACCGTGCTAGTGAATTTCTAGGCAGTGATGACGTATCAGATAACCTTCTCGGCACAATTTGAAGATTTTGGTGCATTAAGTCGCTAAGTAACACTTTGTAATTCCAACCGTAGTGTTAATAAGTTACTCAGTCTTCAAAATGAAATATATCATTCAAATTCAAAGAATATAATAAAGAGTCAATAATTATTAAATAATATCTATTCCAAATTTTGAACAAATTTAATTAATTGGTTGTATGGTTGTGGTATGTTGTGTGTTTCCTCAACTTTGAAATGTCGAGGAAGTGCATAATGTGCCGCAGCTGTGCAACCAATACATAAAATGAGGAAACATTAAATAAATAACGTCCAATTTGAGTAACAAAACTGTCTTTTATTTACCTGTCGCTTGCATAACCTTTTAAAATGAATAAATCATATAAAATCCATATATCTGTGTTTTACTTACTAACAAAAATTACTAACAGACACATTACCCATAAAACGAACCAAATTGAGTTGTCACGATTTTGATTTAAAAATCAAACATAACGTTGAGTACTACCACAAAATCACGAGCGAAATCAATATTACAAATTACGAGAATTTGTAAATCACGAGCCAAATCAATTACTTGAATTATAAGAATTCATGTAATATGCAGATAAAGAAATTAAATGCATCCAATTGCATTTAAGGATGAATTGCAGTTAAATAAATGCAATGAATAATAAATATTACAAATTATGAGAATTTGTCAACACCTGGGTTCGAACCGTTACATGTGTTACATATAATTTGAATATTCTTATTTTATCGTGCTTATTACATAAAAAAAAACTAATAAATCACTTCTTCCATTTGTCTACGACAGTCTTCTCTTTGTCGAATCATCATTTGCCTTGGTAATGCTGCTCCATATGCAATATATCCTGGTGGATTCGTGCTTCCTGTTCATCACAGAACCCAAATTTGGTGGAAAATAGTCAAGATGGAAGTGCAAAATATGATCTTTTATATCCTGGAGCCTACATTTTTATAATTCAACAAAAGATTTTGCACTAAAAAAAAATCACTGTTTTGCGCTTTATTTCCAATAAAACTATGACCTACATCATTTAACGACTTCCATGCAGCTAGCTCTACGTTACTCATCTTTATGTAAAAACTTTCATGCTAGAGTAATTTTCTAATTTGAGGTCCAAAGAATATTCCTACTTTAAATTTGGCTTCACTTAACTTAGGACACACTTGACTGCAATATGTAAATCCTTCTCCTTCTTTATTCAGCGCTTTAACAAATTTCTTCATCAACCCCAATTTTATATGTAAATTTTATAAAAATGTTATGTTTACTGTATGGCAAAATAACATGCTAATATCGAATTATGTTGACTAAAGGAACATAATTCATATTTATGTTATATGAATATTTTCATTTAATTATATTAATATTTATTCTGTAATGAGTCACATGCTTAGTCAAATCCACAAGATAACAGATTGTTTCTAATGTTCGTCAAAAATAACTTAATCTTTCAATTAAAGTAACTCAAAAACGTGACTTAATGGAGTATTTTTGATTACACTTTCTGTTTCGGCATAAAACATACTTTATAAAACTGTCATTATCTTATCTGTTCCAAAAATCGTGTAGACTAGTGTAATCAAATAACTGTGTATGTAGAGAATTACTACAAATGATTAATATTTTATATATAATTGCAGAGAAAATACAAACAAAAAATATCTTGGTGTAAAATATTTCAAATTGCCTTTAAAATTGTTATATATCAAGAATAGCATAATGCTGTTAAATGAAGACAATTTGTTAGCATTTGCAAGGAGTTATTGCATAGAGAGATAATAAAAAAAAACTTAACCACCAAACAAAGCATACCCTTTATTAGAGCTGAACACTAATGATACAAGCTTTGCATATTTTAAAATAATATTTTTGGCGCTACATTAGTAATGATAAATTAATGTTGACAAGCATAAATATATAATTAATCGCTATCAATAATAATGTCTTTTAATTGGTTAGAATTGAAAGTAAGTAGTAATTTTTGATTTGTATTGAGTAACACATTTACATCTTTTAATGCTGCATATTTATCCATCTCTAATGATGACCATCCTGTATACTGAAAATAAGCATTTAACACAAAGCGCTTAGCATATATTATTATTTACTTACTATTGATGTGTTGCGGTATTTTAGCATACCATTTTCATTATATGGCTCAAATTTTTGTAACAGTGCCTTTCCATCTATTCTCCATATATGTGGTGGATTAGAAGGAGTATAACTCTGCACATCTGATTTTGCAATTACGAAGGAGCCCGACTACAACAAAAATTATATTATAAAAACATATTAACAAAGTTATTAGCAGTAATACATATCATGGAAAAGAGTGGATAATTTTTAGTAGACGACAAAATTAGGGATTAAGCATTATATTATATCACATTTTATCACAAGATGTAACTTTTGATCTTTTCTTTCATATAATACACGTGAGACGTTGCTGATAAATTTTTTTCAGGAAATTATGCGTTTAATTATGCATCCACGGAAGTCACTTTTCTACATAACTACATAAACAATGCAGCTTACATAATATACGTTTTGATACACATTCGTTAGCCAACTTTCCTTTATTATAATCACTAATTTAGGTAATATTTATCAGTTTGAATGTGAAAAAAATCCACAAGTAGATGAAAATCATTTTGTTCCACATTGCATATACCGCTGGGTGTTAACGCATGCCCGTGTACATAGGCGGTTACCATGGAAAAAACTTTTGACTTAACCATTGCTCCCCAAATAATTTCAGAAGAAATTGTTCCAAATAAATGTCAAAGAGCATAAAATTCTGCATTTAAATTGACAAAGAAGATTAATTTACAGCATGCAACTGAAAAAATTTTATCATTGGCAAAAATATACTTTAATAGTACTATAGTCTGTCCAATTTTAAGACGAAGTAAATATAAACATATTCACTTGAATGGCGACAATTTACAGGGCTGACTCTACATAATACAGGTCCAACAGTAGTGTATCGTTTGCAGTAACAAAATTCACTTAGTCCGGTAGACCAGAGCCTGGACAAGACCAATCGTATGCTTGTGTAGAATCGTTTACGTGCCGATCAGGCATATAACAGGGTTTATATAAGCTTCGACTTGAAATTGGACGGACTTATAGATATGAAATTAAAAACAAAAAACAAATAAATGTGTCTGCTTAATTATTATTTAATATCACCCAATATCATTCAAACAATAAATAATAGAATTGTTGTAGGTAGAAAGTGAGTAGCACTATCTGGTTAATTGAGCTACTCACTTTGTACCTACAAAAAATTTCAATCAGGATGGATCTCCACACTTTTAAATAAATAATAGAATGTTCCTTTTCATTTCAATTTGCAGGGATTCTTTATGAACGAATTGTGACCAAGAAAAGGTTACCGTTGGCCTTCAAGGAAATTGACTTCTTAAATATGTAAGAATATTCATCTGAAAATAAAAAGGGTGTTAACATTTGTTTTTTTTATCCAGGATGCGTAAGGGTAAAATTTGATATAAACAAACATTATTTCATATTTGTTTTCCTGAGATTGTACACCTGTTTGTGTACCAAAGTACACTTTTATATGGAAAAACGTTCCTTTATAAATTAGAAATGATAATGGTTTTAGATGCTACCAGTTAGAAGTTATTTCAAATGTTGTTTAGAGATGGGAATTTCTGGAGTACCTACAATGCAGCAAAATGACAACTGCAACAAAAAAGATCTTCGTGACGATCCCAACATCCTTTTTTCGAAGAAGAGAGTCACTGGTACATTTATGCCTCCGCTGATATCTGCACTTCTTGTACATAAATTCGTTTTTAAATAGTTCGGGATTTTCTTGTTTGGGTTTAATTGCGTTGCACTTTACTGCGTTTAGAATTGGCCACCTTGTTAGATTTGCTTCATGTCGTTCTGTGTGCAAAACTATCCAGCGCAATAATTTCCTGTGTTAGACACGCCCACTGTTTGTCGATTTCAGAAACATTACTTACCGAAAATTCTGATCTGTTTTCGAGTTGTAGAGGCTCTTTTAAATACATTATGTCACTTTTGGAATTTTCGACAATTGGAATTTGCTTCTTCGGTCCTCCATTTCGACTCCTTGACAGATTAAGTTCCTCTTCACTCTCTTCTTCCGTGCTTAGATTATCCACGAGGACCAACCTCGGTTTCTTGCTCAACCTGCTGGATATCCTTCTTTTATTTCGCTTTCTCTAAAAAATTATAAAAATTGAATCATCTGCAAATTGTGTGTAATGTGGCAATGCAGGGTAATGCACTTTTCGATTGGTAATAACTCACAGTAAAGAAATCTGAGCACAGACTTTATTCATTTATACAGGGTGTCTCGGGGCGCTAAATCATCGAATAAATAAATTGTTCAACTGCATCAAAGTTGACACACAATAGAAATTGTGCATGCTGTTTCTCTACAATAGACGCACACAAGGGCAAGACACCTTCAATACTGGCAATAAATATATTTCAGCTTAAAACTTTACGTTAGATATTTATTTCAAGAACTCTAAGTAGAGTAAATAAAAACATATAACTAGCCGGAAGAGTAAAAGCAGTTAGGGCAATCATAATTCTTAATACATCCCAATGATGCAGCACTATTATTCCATCACGATCATCATTGTCATCACCGGTGTCATCATTACTGTTATTATTTTTTTCACCAGATTCCTTATGGATACAGCTTTGAACAACTTTTCTCTAATGCTTCTTTTGGTACATGTGAAAGTTTTTGTTTGTTTTTTTTTGTTTTCTTTACTGATGAACACAGGGTCAGAACAATATAAGAAAAAGATGAAAATGTCCGTGCTAGTTTTCTCTTTATTGTAAATTATTGTAATATAACTTAAAATTCTGTATTCAATTTTCCTCAAAATTAGTTAATAAAAGTTGTCCATTGCAAATCAAATTGCTTTTAAATTATTTTACATGAAAATAAGCTTCCTGTATCCTAAAAGTGTATGCCACTGACGCTGTCACATTTAATTTTCAAACATTGCTGCCAGTGTGTTAAATGGGCTGCCTATGTTACAGTCATCATATGGTCTTTGAACATTATGGTTGGTTCGGTATAAATAATATACCGGGTGTTGAAGAATTGGTTTTGTATACCTACATATTATGAATTTCATGAATGAATTTTTTTTGTCGCTAATTGTGTAATGGTGTCATTTTCAACATGCATTGATCAAAGAAATTTTAAAACTGACAGAAAAATTGTCACGGCTGCAGCCATTTTTAGATGTATTTATCACCTTTAACTTTCACATTTTCTCATCTCCGGTAGCACATCAATAGTAGATGTAAATGTAATTAGGTAGATTATTGGTTTGTAAACATTTGTTTACTCTTTAACTTTTTCTCTAAAATAATCGGGGAAAGCAGGAAAATTAAAAATGTGATTTTACATGTTAAATTCCTATATACCGTGAGTTGAATTGCTTAGGTTCGTGCTACCGAAGAAGAGAAGATGTGAAAATGTAATGGTAATAAATACATGTAAAAATATCCATAGCCATGATACTGAACAACTGAAACTTTTAATTTCACTGTCAGTTATGAAGTTTCATTAATCAATGCGTGTTGGATATGGCTTATCATTACATAATAACATAATAACTTAGATAATAACCGATAAATATCAGTTTTCTGGGGATCATATCTAGAGAATACAGTGCCTAGTCTGGAGTATACAAATAGTAATAGGCAATCAAAGTAAATATAGATCTGGTTTTAAACCATGGTTAAGTAGGGCCTTAAGGAAACATTAATTTCACTTAAGTCACGTGAACAGTGAACAACAGTCACTGCAGCTTTATTATGCCTGTAATAGTATACGTGAAATTCGTGATCTGTTCGGTGATCCAGTGATACCAGTGCCTTGTGATTAGTCCATTACATCGTTTCTTAAGCTTCTAAATGTAACCCTCTAAAAAGACAAAAAATAAAATAAATAACCTCACGACCCCCTTAATAATTAGCGATGTCCCACAAAAATAATCCTTTAAAAGTTAAAAGGGAAACACAAACAATAGTGTCATCTTAATATCAAACTAAATTATAATTTATTAATTATTAGAAGGTGTTTTCATATACTTATTCAGACTGACTGCGACCCCCATATATCTGATCGTGACCTCCCGGTACAGAAACTATGGTCTTTTGTACACTTTTTGTATACTCCTAATACAAAAAGTAATAGACAATCAAAATAAACACGAATCTGCTTGGAAACCATATCAGCCCTGCTTGAGGAAACTAAATTTCACCAAGAAGGTGAACACGACTCGGAAAATGAAACATAGGAACGTTATGACTGCAGTGACAAAAAACCCGAATATTATTACAAGGCCCATATTGAAAGACTATTGCCGCCATAATAAATATTTCAGATGATTTTAATCGATAATTGTTTAATGATAAGCCATTTCCAACACGCATTAATTAATAAAACTTCAAAATTGACAGTGAAATTGCAAGTTTTTGTTCTTCAATGTCATGGATATGGATTTTTTACATGCATTTATTACCATTTCTTTTTCACATTTTTTCTTTTTCAGTTTCTGGTTTCTAAACATCTTTACTCTTGTACTTTTTCACAAAAATAATTGGGGAAGCAGGAAATTGAATAAATGTATTTTACATGTTAAATTTCTATGTATCCTAACTGATTCACTGATTCAACACCCGGTATACCAAACTGAATCAACACCCGGTATATAAAAAGTTAAAAGATAATTGAAAATTGATGTCATTAATGTTCATAAACTATCAGTGTAATTATACTGTAGTCCAAATCTAAATGATTCCAAAACTATAAGCACTAGGTACAACAAATACCTAATTCAAATGTATTCGTGGGCCGTGTAAAATTGCTTCGGGGACCAGATGCAGTCTGCGGCCTAACAGTTTGAGACCACCGTATTACGCGACATACTACTGAACAATCTATTGTTTAAACAAAAAATGCAACCTGAATAGGTAATCACTTTCTTGAAAGTAAGTTAACATAAGCAGTGCGTACATACACAAAGTCAAATGCAATGCATATTAATAATATAGCATCTTAAAATTTAAAACATTATTTGCTAAAATCTAACACCCTAACAAAATTTGGTACATGTAAATTAGTCAATGACAAATTACTGACCAAATAAAAAGGTACTGTGTTTTTAAGCCACTGCCTTTATAGAAAAGGTCTGAATATTTTCGAAGTTATGTGAACATCGTAAAATATACGACCTATTAGTAGTCTAAGGTTATAGATATATAGAAAACTTTCCAACCTCTGCTTCTTTCCAATCATCTCCTGAAGAAAGAGGGTCGTCCTCATTCTCTGAGAAATCACTCATATTCTTTCCTAAAAGAATACAACTATGTAGGGGGTACATAATTATAGTGCAAAAAATCTAGTAATAATCACATACGTTTGTAATAACGTATTCACAATTCTAGAAGTAAAACTGCGTATGCAAACAAAATTCGAGGTTATGTTTCATTGTTGTGTATAGACGGTATAGATCAAATCAAGTTGACGTCACAAACCACGTGACTAAATTTCTTTAAGGCAGGCGATACGCATGCGTGAACTTTTCTTCCTGCGATTCAAAAGCGCCACGAATAATCGTTCACACAGCTGCTGGAAAAGTTGCTTTTACCTTGAGTAATCTGAGCGTTGTTTACGATTATTGTGCTCTAGCCGTAGTGTGGTGTTTTATTCGGTTGAGTTTATGATCACACAACGGCCCCAGCACGAGAACCTAAAAGCACGCGTAGAAGTAAACACAGAATCAGGAATCAGCTGTGGAGAATACGTATCACCTGCTGCATAAAGTTCTAGCAACTAGACGAGGTTAATGTTATGATTTTAAGAATCATATTCAATGAGGTTTTGAAGGTAATTTTGAGTCTTTTTGAATACCACCCTCGGTAGTTTAATGAAATGACGAGACTATCTATCAGCAGTAACTTCAATGCAATCATACAACGTAACAAAATGTCCCCAAATAGACTAACCATAGCGATTAAGTGTCAAGCTCCAGTTAAATTATGGGTACATAATGCTATACAAATGAAATTTTGTCATTTATGTTTAGTTAATAGTACTTTCGATATTTATTACTTACTGGTATTATCCAATATACTTATATCCTCAATTTTCAATTGTTGCAAATAAAACATGTTAAGTAATTATTATACCGGGTGTCAAAATGGTTTGGTATACATAAGAATTTAACATGTGAAACCACATTTGTGGCTTTTCCTGTTTCCCTGATTATTTTAGAGAAAAAGTATAAGGGTAAACAAATGTTCCGAAACAAATTTTTTTATCATTACAGAATTAGTGACAAAAATCAGTTTTATAAGCTTTATCATTAACAAAAATTTGTGTCACTAATTCTGCAATGCTAAGCCATTTTCAACATGGATTGATTAATTAAACTACAAAACTGACAGTAAAATTACAGTTTCAGTTGTTCACTGTAATGGCTATGGCAATTTTTACACGTTTTACATTTATCACCATTAAATTTTACAATTTTCTCGTCTTCGGAAGCTCATCGATAGGAGATATAAATGTAATTAGGTCGGTTCTTAATTTCTAAACATTTGTTTACTCTTGTACTTTTTCTCTAAAATAATCGGGGAACAAGAAAAATGGAATTCAACACCTGGTATATGGATAAAATGCAACCTGTTAATGTACTTAATTAATCGTGAAGATGCGTTTATACAGCGTGATCAAAATAATGGGTAACAAATGGACAACTTTTTTGGTATGCATTTTAGAGGAAAAAGATGTTAAGCGAAAAATCTGACATTTAGACCTGAAGCGAATGAACTAATTAATGGTGTGAACATAGGTGCATGGTTATAAATATTTCAAAATGCAATGTTGTGTTTAATCTAATCTAATGAAAAAATAATAACAAACAATAAAATAAGTTATGAAGTTTCCCTCTCTCAAAGAGAAAAAAACTGCTGCTGAAGCTCTACTTAGCTCTGTTTAACCTTTAGGCAAAGAAGAAAATTATTTCATCATAAAACGGTTCATTTTACCTTAAATTCACTGTTAGGTAAACAAAAACCGTTGAAAACATGAAATAAAGGATCAAACAACACATTTATGCAAACAAAAACCCATCAGAACTGTACGAAACTCACGAAAATACGAAAAATCCGTTGATCAGCAGTCGATCGCAATGTAAAGGTCAAACTGTCAAACTCGAGTACCAGTGTCAGCAGACGATCACACCGCAGCGCCACCACCGGTAGGGTAAACTACCAATAGCAAGTTTAAATGAATACGTTATTTCAAGTGTTCAAATTTGACAGCGACATAAGCAAAGTTCATCGTCGCTACACTGTTGCTTATTAACGCTTATTAAACGACTTGATGTTAAAACCTCGGGCAGACTTAGGAACCATGGTACAACCTTTTTTGTTACAAAGATTTTTGACTTAGAATTTTATGACCAACATCGCCAATGTTTTTTTCTAGTTTTCTTTCACTAATTTATACATAAACTGTATTATTGAAGAAGGTAAGTATGCTCTCACTCTTCTATAACGTCCGTTCTTCTCTGCGCAGCACCGGTTTTCACAAGCCACTTTGATTTAAGAGACTGACATGAGGATCACTTTCATAACACATCAAATGCTTTGAGGTTATTTTTATGATATTTTGCCAGACTGCCATTCTAATTTAGTAACCCATTGACTGAAAAGTAAAAACAAATAAAACACTACTGGTGTATAAAATAATACACCAGTGTTACTAAAACAACAAAACATGAATAATTAGATTTTTAAGTAAGTCTCCATATCAATGAACATAATACTAGTTTATCTACTTACTACTAAAAATGTCAAATATTGTATGCATATAAAAAAAACTTATTTTACGATTATATTTGCCATAAGCTAAATAAACTCTTCTGGTTCCCGAGGAGCATCCAAGTCTCTGTAATGAACAACTGGTCTGTAATCGGTTCCACCGCCCCTAAAATTGAGTTATAGTGTGAAATAGCCAAGTGTAGAGGTTTAACAAATCCACTAACCTGGAACGTGGCGGATAGCCCCTAGGCCTTTGAGAATAAGCATTGTATCTGGCAGGAGCTCCGTATCCATAACCACCATAAGAAGCAGCGTAACTTCTAAGATTACTTTTATCAATATGTATTGATGCATGAAATTTTTTATATATACTTACGGAGGATGAGCATATGACGTAGTTTCTTCTCTTTTAGGCTGAGGTGCTTCTGCCAACATTGGCCTTTTGGGATCTTTCAGGTAGTTATTAAAGAATTCAACTTCTTTCTTCACCTCTTCGATCTTCTCGGCATGCTTGTTAAATATGTGCTTTCGTACAAAATCAGGTCCTTCAACAGAATATTATATGAGTTGAGATAATGAATATAACAATACAAAAACCTGTTTTTTTATTGTTCATAAGCACTGACAACATCAGATTTTATTTTTGTACGACAAGTTATACTAAATCCATTATAGATATGAATTGTCAAAGTGCCATTGGATTGGCATTATTAATAAAGTTACTAGGAACGCCACTGGGTATTTTAACTATTTAATTTTGGCGGAAATTTTAAAATGATTATTTCAAATTTTCCAGTTTTCAAGCCCAATTGTCCAATTTTGAATGAATTTAAAACGTTTTGGTTTTTTGTCATTTTCACAATTTATTACCTAAAAATTGCAACGGTACCTACTTCTTGTTATTAAACCAACTCAAAGTATTAAAAACTAATAGGTCTCATAACCTCAAAACACATGTTGACATCAATGACATATTTGTTATTAGTTTTTTACAAATACACTGTCAAAATTATTATACAATGTGACATTTTAGCTGACCTTGAATTTGACAATTCATATCTATAATGGATAATCTGTACATTTATTAATTTGAATGATATTCTGTAAGCAAAAATCGATAAATATAAATTTAATTTGATACCTACCTTTAAATTTCTTTCCAGATAAAGGACACAACCACTTGTCTTTAGCAAGTTCCCTTGTATTAGCTTGAACAAACTTGTCAATTTCCATGTCAACGTCCTTAAGGGAAAGATTTATCAATTTACACTCATTTTTTGAAGCATCATCTTTAACTTGTTTCTCAGGAAGAAAATTGGACATTTTGGCTTCAATCGGTGCTCCAATGAATTGTGAAATATCAGCCTAAATCATGTAATATATTTACTATAGATAGATTTGCTACATTTCACTTACCTTTGCAGTCGGCGGAGGACCTCTTGCATGCAATATGCCACATCTATTTGGCATTTCATCTTCATTTGGATATTCACAATGATTGTAGTAGTCCACAGAATGAACAACACGAAGATATAATATGATTCTGTCGAGGACAGGTATTAAACTTTCATCTCTTTCCACAATCGTAGTAACATCCTGAGTATCCGAAGACGGTTCTAAACCAAGCAATTCTTCTTCTTCAGCACTGGCCTCTTCAATTAAATAATCAGTAATATTATGTAATACAGGATTATTAGATACCAGTCCAAATGTCTAAAATAAAAAATATGTAATTTTCTTTAAACAATCTCTATGCTTTCAATTTATAATTACATGTTGAGGCTTTTCCTTTTTATTATCATCGTCATCCGGCCATAACCCAGCTTTATTATCTAAATGAAGAACTACTTTTGCAGATATTCTGATATCTGATCGTACAACCTGCTTGTGTGCCGTTATTCCATTAACCGGTCGAATGCGTCTACTCAAATCACGATTGACTATAGCACCAAGCTCACAGTCTCGTAACCTTATATTATTCAAGTTCCAACATATTTCTTTAATGTTGGCATCTCTTTTAAAAGTTACCCAACCCCTACGCAACCAACGTCTTTCTGGTTGAGGATCAGCTAAAGCAACTCTTAAGAAACCCTCATATCTGAAATAAAAAAGTATTTTTGTATTGATACAGTTTAAATCTATTGTTAGCTTAGAAACAATGAATTAGTGAAGACTGCAGAAATTTCAGAAATCAAAATACCTTGAACACATTGCTTCCACTTCTTGACGGGTGATGGTTGGAGCAAGGTTTCGTAAAAATATTGATGTGGTTTTATGAAGGGCTTTGGGTTTTTCAATTTTTTCTTCAACCTTTTCTTTCGTTTCTTCATCAAGCTTTTTAACAGTGTTTTCTTTTTCTTTGTCTTTATCATCCTCGGTATCGCTGTTACTGCTACTTGAAGAACTGCTGCTGCTGCCCGAATAGGATCTTTTCCTTTTCTTGGCTGCAATAAATTATATGTATACACAATGAGGTGAATTGCATATAAAAACACCATGACAGCATCACATTCAAATATCAAATGCTACCATGTCATAATTGCATTTGACATTTGGATGTGATGTCACATAATGAACACGTTACTATTAAAGTTTTTTGATACACAATACACCTGATAATATTAGCTATTTGCATCTTTTTCAAGTATATAAAATTTATAAGAATTAACATTAAAGTTCTCCTAAGCTATGAATTATATGAACAATTCTAAAGGTTTTTTTATGAAATAGTCAGCTTTCATAACTTTCTCTTTCTTCAAAATTTAAAAGATTGTAGTAAGAATTGTTATGCATTGAAATGATTTTTTCTTAAACAAAGGATTACAATGAAATTGAAGATTATTTTTGCTGCACAACAGTATATTACAACAGTATATTACAAGATCAGCAAGTGCCTCAAAACTATGAGCTGAAAATACTTATGCAACAAATCAAAAAGCATGATTTATAAATTTATTAGATATTGTGTTGCTTGAAACAAGCAACAACTACTACAACAACTGCAAACTAAATTTAATGTAGAAAACAATTTACCAATCTTTGAAGTGTTGCTTTCTCCTTTTATGTCTTCCTGTTTAGTCCCTTCAGTCTCTACACCCTCTTCCTTCTCTGTATCAGTTACTCCTTTTTCCTCCCCCTCTTCTTCCATTTTTTCATCTTTCGCAGGTTCTTCCTTTTCTTCATTTTCAGACTCAATTTTAGTAGTCTCTTCCGCTGTTTTTTCCTCAACCTGTCCCTCTTCTTCTTCTTGATCATTTACGACTTCATTTCCATTTGGTGTTTTATTTTCAACTACTGCTTCTTCTACAACTTTCTTTTCTGCTTCAATTTCGCCATCTTCTTGATTAGTAGTGCTATCGTTAGGTTTTTCTTTAGGATCATCTTTTTGAAGGTGTTGTTCCAGTCTTTTCTTCTCCAATTCTAAGATTATAATGTTTGTTTATTACTTTATTCATTATGTTCAATAAATAACGATATCATCTACTGCTTTACTATTGTATTCACTAACATTTAGGTAAGAAGAAACAAAACCAATACCTGCGAACTCAAGATCTAAAACAGAAATATCATCGTCGGAACCACCTTCCAATTTAATGACGACAGTATCAAGCAGTCTGACTAGCTCATCAGTACGAGGACAATCCACACTAATTTCGTTCAATTTTCCATTGTTTAGCAGGTCCAAGTAAACATCTACTCGTTTCTGAAAGCGAATACAAATTACTCATTATGCTGCCAATCACTGCTGATAAGACTATATAATTTTAAATGGCTATTAATAAAATTGTCTGATTTTAGGTTTGCTACCACTTACCTTCAATGCATTCATCTGCTCCTCTCTTCTTTTAATTGAATCTTCAGGGTGATATTTAATACGGAACCTACAAAAAACAGATAAAAATATTGTACAATTAAGATGCCAATGTAGGAATACCAAAATTAACGAAACATTCATCCAAATCAAGCAAACGCTGATAGAGTAAACTTTGCCTTCATTAACAGTTTACTGAACCATTATAGTATTTTCTTTTCATATTTAGCCCATTAATTCATTTTAAAAAAATAAAAAAATGAAACAATATGCGACCGTTAATGAGAATTTTAAATAAAGCATTTTAAATTCACTCCAAAGACTCCAAAGAAAAAAGAAAATACTCACTGGCTTGAAAAATGTTTGGCAAGTTCTGAAACAAATTTCAAGTCACACAACAAGACTCGTACATTGAAATTAAAAAAAAAAAAACAATTAAAGTATAAACGTATCTCCTTAAACGTTCATCTCACCTGTTAGTCAAAACCCTAACAAAGTATCGCGAAAAGCATATGCATTGCGCGCATAGCTTTGTAATAAACGGTAATAAGTATAATCCACATATTTGTATTTCATATTTAACGTGGCATAATCACAAGTTTAACGGAGAAGTAGTACACGCACATTAACACATAATTATATTTTACGAAGTTGTCAGGAAGGCTCGTATCAATGCTGTAGAGAAAAAGGTATATAAAACAATATATTGGGGAGCTTTAAAAGTAAAACAAAACAAAAACAGTAATTATTAACCATTAAATTAAGTGAGTGACAAATCTTCGGAGAGGTGGTTAATATTTAATATTTCGTAGAAACTCATTACTTTCTCTCTGTGTATTATATTAATATATTTATTATTGACATTCACAAAACTTACCATTCATCATCTTTATGTGATACGAAAAACTCATTAAGCTGCTGTCTTTGAAACTCCAACTTGTAATCATTGTATTTTTCTATTGCTTCATTGTCTGATATATTATCATCTTGAGTAGCCAAAAAGGCCTTGAATGACATCATGGGTGGTTGCTGTCCATCAACTGCACTGGGCATTGGTTCTCTAAAGATATAGAACAGCTTTGTTATGTTCAATAAAATTATCAACACTGCAAAATGTAATGTCTTGTTGGATTATTAGGTGTATTGAACATCAAAAAAGTTAGCAATAACGTACACGTTACTTGACAGCATCACATTCAAATGTCAGATACATGTATTACATAATTATACACCCTTATACAGGGTGTCCAAGATAAGGATCAACAGCATGGGGATCTCGGAAACCATAAAAGTTACTAAGGTTAAATTAAAAAAAAAAAGCGCAGTTTAGTGGTTGGTCAGTAATATTCTGTTGAGAAAACCAGAAATTTCAGCTTACATCCGGAGATATTCGACAAAATCTGAAATCTTGCGATTTCGTTGTTATTTTTTTCAGAACTCATTTGAAAAGGTATAAGAAAACCAAAGGCCTTTTCTCATTGCCACACTTTTAGCTCTACAAGACAGTGTTTACACATTTTCAGTACACTAAAAACATGTGGAACCATACTGTGATATAAATAGTTGAATTCATAATAGGAAATGCAATCTAATACAGGGTGTACATTTTTTACGGGCCATATAAAAAGATAAAGTTTATGAAACGTTGTACTGAAAATTTATAAACACTGTCTTGTAGAGCTAAAAAAGTGGCAATGAGAAAGTGCCTCTTGTTTTTTGATACCTTTTCAAATAACTTCAGACAAACATAAAAATGATATCGCAAAAATTTTGATTTTGTCGAATATTTCCGGTAGAGTAAGCGAAATTTTCTGGTTTTCTCAAGAGAATATTATTGACTGGTAACTTTCGCAGATCCGAGATCTCAATGCTTTTGATCCTTATCTTGGACACCCTGTATATCAAGTTCGCTGAAAGAATGTTATGAAGCATTTATTTAATGGGTATGTCAACTTTATATTACATTCAGGAAACTTATTAAGTTAAACTTGTTTTTCATAAAAATTTTGGCCACGGTCTAATTTTTTATGAATAATACTGTAAGTATTTTAATCAAGGTATAAGTGGTTATGATGACTGATCGGTGCATTCATTTTTAAATATATTTATTTTATATCGGCAGTAAGACGACAGATTTAATGTATCTATTCGATAAAGAACGCCTCGGTAATGAAATAGAGGATAAAAATTAGTCAGATCCAGAAGAAGGTACTTCCAGTTCCTGATTTGAACGCTAGATTGGCTAGTGCCATAAATGCAGCACTAAAATGAAAAAATTGAAGAGTAAAAACCATCGTCAACAAAAATACAAAAAGAAATGCAACTGTTTCAAAGTACCGGAATGATTACAATTAATTTAGAGAATTTATTCGATGCTCTGATGACAATACAACCTACCTACTGAAAGCAAAAGAGTACGAGCAGTCCGCATCAAATTTTTGCACGAAAAAAGATCATCTTTGAGTGATATCTTGCTGGACCGCCTTTCTTTTTAAAGTCTTTATTTTAACCGACAAACTAGTGCAACAATACCTGATTTTAATATATATTTCTTCGTTTTTTGTTTGTAAATTGTTCTGATTAAACATTATTTTATAAAGCCTTTTTATTTGATTTTTTTCCAGTTTCTTTCTTCTAGGCGGTCCGGTGGGAAAAGTGGCATAAGTGCATAATTAAAGTTTTGCAATATTGGTATTTAAGTAATCTATATCATATAATACAATCTAAATATATTACAAATACAATTTAACTGAAAGATGACTCTTCATTTAACTATAATCACTTTTCCCAGCCATACAGCACGAATATTATAACCTGGCACTCAGTCGAGCATACTGGTAGGGGAAACGGACATGGGCGCGCATAAAATTGTTTCGATTTTCAGAACTGATTATTTATTACTCCTAGTATATGCGATATTTTAAAAGTTCTTACATATTGCTACCTATACGTGATTATTGCGTCCTAATCACTAATCACTTTGAAACCCATCTAAATTATTGGCGTCTTCGCCATCACTATTTAAATTAATAATTAAATCTTCACAGCGTGTATGAGCCACTGGAACGTGCTTTCATGCGATTAAGCGCAAGCCCCCTACACAATTTGGTCAGCTGGGCACCCCCACTCCGTGCCAGGTTATTATAATATTCGTGGTGTACAATGTTTCAAAATAAGTATATACAGGGTGTAACAGAAATACGTGTGTTAATTTTAAACATTGGTAGAACTCGTTATATAAAACATTTTTTCTATATGTTCTTTTTCAAAATTTGCAGTTTTTTTTTAGACTTTTTTGCCCCCTAATTTTGACTCAACGAGCCGTTCTCAGGTACTGTCACTATAAGTGTCAAGTGAAGTTTATTTCAAAATGCCAAATTTTCATTTTCATAAAAAATTAACCGATATTGTGTTGGTATATGGCCGAGCCTTTGGAATTGCCGCAGAAGCCCGTAGATTGTACAGTGCACAATATCCTGAACGTGTTTTGCCTAACAGGCAATGATGTACCTTTATGACACCGTTGCCATTACAACAAAAGATTTTATCGCTGCACACCTTTAACCATAGGCGGGTACGCGTTTTAGTAGATAAACTAGAACATATTTTAAATCAGTTTAACGTTGGTTTTTGAAAAAAAAAAACATATAGAAAAAATGTTTTATTTATCGAGTTCTACCAATGTTTAAAATTAACACACGTATTTCTGTTACACCCTGTATAGTCGAGTCGCCTATATATGCTGGGTATCACTCATCGCCCTGAAATTGACATGAGCCATGTCAACCATAAATAATGCCCAGCTTTCTGCAAGCCGACTATATAATATATTTATATGTTATATTTAATTATGTTTATAAATTGGGTGGCTTGTGAAAAACGCTATTAAATATATGTTATGGAATTAAGTAATAAATATTCAAATGCATCGTCATTACAAATTTAAAAGCAACACTTATGCTCTTTTAATAATGTTGTGTTTGAAATCATCGAAGAATATTCATAAAAAGTAACACCTGTTGCGATTTTAAATGCCTGTTTGGAATCAGTTTCTATTGTTATCTACTAATGAATATTGGCACCAAAACATGAATCATCTTTTAGTGTTATATTATGTATTGAATTACAACAAACAAGTTTACCTTAACTGAACTTGACAGTGAATACTACTACTTAACAGAATCACTGATTTGTAGCATTAACAAACATATATTTTAAAGTATTCTAGATTCCCAGAAAAGAATTTCAGAAAACCCAGTGAATAAAAGGACATACAAAATTGACATACATTATCTTGTTAGCGCCGTTGGGCTCAAAACAAACCGATGGTTGCCCAGCTAATTCACTTATTTGGCTAGTTCTTATTTCTGCCATTGCTGAAAACAAATGCGAAGGTGGCGCTGCTGTCACGCGTTCAGATCAATGACTTAATAGATCCATTGCTGACAATGGACAATTGGTGCTTCCCGTGATGCAAATCTTGTTGGAAATAGAATAATAGAAATTACGAGCAATAAACTCGATAGCTTAATAAAATTTCATATAAAAGCGTGCTGTTTCTGAATTTAGCATAAACATGGTGGCTTATGATGGCTTTGATTCAATTGACTCCACGGATTTAGCAAACATGGCGGCTTCAGTTCAATTGTCACCACTGTCTCTATTAAACCACTGTAGCGATCGGCTGAGCTAATTACTTGTTTGGTTAGTTCTATACCATTCCAAGTTCAAATTGAGACCAAAGAATTTCAAATTGAGACCAATCAAGTTCAAATTGAGACCAATCAATTTCAAATTGAGACTAAATAAAATCAAGTTGACACTAAACAATATCAACTAGCGTTGCGCAGACTCGAATAAATGTATTCGCTTAACTCGAGTTATCCATGTATTCGAATAACTCGAGTTATTAATAGCGGTAACTCGAGTTGGCCAGGTGTGCTCGCGTTCATCTTTATTTCATGCGGGTTGGCGATTCGATGAACTTAGAGGCGTGGCATTTTTTTTTTGTTTAATATAACAACATAAAACGTGTGTATATTCTGCATTTTGTTGCGTTTAAAAAAAGGCATAATTTAGAGCAGTCAAATTAAAAAAGTTTGATAATTCGTTATCACGAGTATTCTCGAATAACATTTACGAGATGCGACTTGGGAATCGAGTAAACAAACACTGGTGACAGCAGAGGCGAGAAACGAACAGCAGCTGTTCGCTTCCGCCTCTTGCAGACTCGAGTTGACCAACTCGAAGATTCGTTAGAGTTGCAATATTTACGAGGTACGAGTTCTCGAGTCATAGGATTATTCGAGTCGGCACAAGGCTAATATCAAGTTGAGAGTAAACAAATAAAATATATTATGAAGAAGTTATGTAGGCATAACTATAAATATATTATGAAGACATAATTAATTTATATGTGTCGTATTAAAAATGACACGCTACATAGTATGTAGCTGTGGCTATAATAACTATAATGTAGCTATAATAGCTGTGTGCTGCTTATAATAAGAATGGAGATTGGAAAACCCTTGCTTCACCGAGGGGCATGAACATGAATTTAGAAATAATCACTTACTTCGATTAAGTCCATATAACCCAATGTTGAACCCGATTGAGAATGCATGGCCAGTCATGAAATCTGGTGTGAAAGCAGATTTGGCGGTACAAATGCCACAAATTTTGAATGGAGAAGGCAGGAATAATATGACACAAACAGAGTTTGGCCTTCAAAGGTTGGAAATAGTATATTACATACCGAGTGGGGAAAGGGATCATTACATCCATGTGCTTCTTTAGATGCCTTAGGCGCGAATCGCCGAGGGTAGCTATAAGCATGAGGTTGGAAAGATCTTTCCCGCGAGGTTTGAATACTATTTTACTCACAATCTAGCTAAATGGTTTATAAAAATTTAATAAATTATTTCATCAATAAGATCTGTGAAATTATTAGAAGGGAAATTAACAAATTTGTCATTTTGACAGATGCAAATATTTTGTCAATAAAAAATTTTAAAATACCACTCGGCAATATAATTTACAGGAAAAGCATGGCTTGACGTTAACAGTCAATAGCAATAATAATAATGCAATGTAACCGTCAATATTCATTGTTCGAAATAGTTTAATTCTGTTCTTAGTTTCGTTTAAATTTTTTGTGATTTATCAAAGTGACAGTGACATTTGCTAGCTGGGAAAATGTATTCCCGCTAACCGGGAAGTAACTCATACAATGAGTCGCTTCCAGGCCGCTTTAAAAGGCAGAAATGCACATATTTTCAACTGATTGTGAGTAAACATAATTAATGAATAAGTAAGTAAAATTAATGTTGTCAATAATTGTGCGAGATTTGTGACAGGTATCAAAAAACTTATTCCTGCTGGGTTAAACATGGAAGACATGTACTTTTAGTTTAGTAGTTTATTCCTAAGATTGTTTTATTCTTTGTTGTATAATGTTAATATTTAATATTACATTTCGTTAATATACATATTGGTGATATTTTCAAATTGAAATTGTTTATTGTTTATACTTGATTTTGATTAATCTCAATTTGAAATTGAAAATCTCATTTAGAAATTGTTAAATCTCAAATTGAATTTGTTTCAATTTAATTTGAATTTGATGGTTTCCAATTTGAAATTGATTGTTTCCAATTTGAAATTGATTGGTCTCTATTTGAATTCGTTACTTGCCAAAATGAAATTGATTGGTCTCATTTTGAACTTGAAAAGGTATAGTTTTGCTGCTAGATATCATACAACGATTGTATCAAGCTTTATAGTTTGCATATCTTTTTGTGCACAAACAAATTGGAGTAAAACATAATATTTTGTCACATTTATACTAAGGAATAACGTCGATAACACATACACAAGTTCATTTAAGCTTTGGTATACATTGTAATAGTCTGAAGTTTTATGACATAAAATTTAAAAGTTACTAATTTAATTTTGATTTACTAGACAAATTGCAAATTAAAATTACAATTTTTTTTGTTTTTTTATCATAAATCATCTCTTGAAAACTAAATAATACACTATTTTATATCAGATGGGAAATATTTACACACATAAAAGAGCTAATTACTGAATTATAATTTGTAAGTAATTAATCTTCATTATAGAAGAATCTCCAAAACTAACCTGTGAGACTGTTGATGATATGCGGGATAATGGTTGTAGTAATTATCTCCATAGTAGTCATTTCTTAATCGCTTTGCAGCGGGTTCGAAACTAGGAGAATAACCTCTATCTCTAACCCTTCCGCTATAATCACGAGCCCGAGGTCGTGACCAAGCATCTCTGAAAAATGAAAATTGAGACACATTAATCGAATGAAATATAGGACAATATTACACAATGAAAAGAAAATTAACATTCAGTTTCATTTAATGATAAAAGTCTACAGGGTGACCCAAAACAATTTTACACCTTTGTCTGTCTTGTATCACAACAAAACCAGTGATCCTTTATACAGAATATCAACATGAATATCAATGTGAATAGATTGTGTTAAAACATAACTGTCTATCCTCAAAGTTAATGGATTCAGATAGAAGTAAACATGCATTCTGAAATCATGAGGAATTACCCATGGGTATCTAACCCATAGAGAAAGTGTGATTGAGGCAAACATGCGTTGACAAAAATATTCTCTAAAATTCGGTTGTTCAACAGGCCAACGACACTACCCAGTATAAAGACCTTAAAACCCTTTACCTCAGATCTGTGAAGCGACGCAGGTCGCACAAGGTAAAAATTAATTACCCGAGAATTGGATACTAGAAGCCCCATCAGGGTTTCCAGATGAAATTTGATGAAATCCCTAGACCGACACGTAAATTTTCCTATAAATCCATAACATTATATGACATGACATGATTGTATGACATTTTTAGGTTAGAAACGGTTAACTAACATAAATGTCACTTATGCTTCTCATATTAAGGTTTTATTTATGGGTTTAAAAAATTGTACTTCCTTAATTCTCCATTGTTTCTTTATTTTTTTAATTATTTACATTTGTGCCCGGTTTCGATCCTCAAGAAGATGATCCAAACAAAGATCAAAACCTTTCGCAATTGTACATAAATAAAAAATAAAGACCCAATGAAGAATTAAGGAAGTACAATTTTCTATACTCATAACTATATAACATAAATGTGGTCAACAAATGTGTATTGAAAACAATACAAAAAAAAAAAAAAAAAAACAATTGTACAATACATATACCCCCTGACTTACAGGGTGCATATAAAAAGTATCGTGAATAATTTTTTCGCGACATGGTGTAACTCGAAGCGCATTTAAAACGCACTAGACTTCAATCGCCTGTGACCTTCAGTGTGGGTTGTATCATGGGTTTCGATAGCCTTTGACGAGAGACTTGGTGCATGCTCCAAAATGCAACGAACTCTTGAACAGTGCTGCAGCAAGTTGCAGAAAACCCTCAGTTTTTGGGCAAAGTGATAACCGGGGACGAAAGTTGGATATTTCAGTACGACCCCGAAACAAACTAACAGAGTTCCGGATGGAACACTGCAGCATCCTTTTGTCCAAAAAAGGCTGAATGAGCAAATCCAGAATGAAAGCCATGCTCATTGGTTTCTATGACGTCAAGGGTGTGGTCCACCAGAAGTCTGTACCTCTGGGGCAGACAATCAATGGTACTGTTTACGTGAAAGTGCTGGAAAGGTTGTAAAAAAAAAAAAAAAAAAAGTGAGGCTTGCCATTACCGCCAATTGGAAACTGCATCACGACAATGCACCGAGCCACTCCTGCTTCCTGGTGACCGACTAACAGACAAAGAATGGAATCACAACGGTTCCTCAGCATCCTCACAGTCCTGGTGTGGCCCCGGCGGACTTTTTCCGGATCCCAGACTGAAAACCGCCCTCAAAGGATGCCACCTTTGGACCCTAGACGCCGTCAAAGAGGTTTGCACGCGTGCTTAGAAAGACAATCCGGAATCCAACTATCAGGGATCCTTCAAGGTGTGGAAATGTCACTGGCACAAGTGTGGCAACGCTCAAGGATCATCTTTTGAAGAATTCTGATGTTTTGTAGCGATATCTTTAATAAATCTCTTTTTCCGAACTTATTCCCGATACTTTGTCTACGCACACTCTACGTAACAAATACTAAATCCTTAACCTTCTAAATAACTTGAATTTTACGCATCCGTTTGTCAATCTAGATTTTATGTCAATGATCTCCTCTATTAAAATTTACATTGATCGTGCAACTTGTAATGTTATTTATGGCATTTTGAGTCGTAAACATATTTATATTGAGCTCTGTCCCTACAGGCATAGTCATTTTTTGACGTTGACCAAATATTATTTATCTGAGGTCTATTTTAATTAAATGTCATTTGTTGCTTTGAATTGTTTATTATCATAGTAAATGCGGTAACTTTCTGTTGTACTCAAAATGCCATAAAACATTGTACAGGGTGGCCCAATTTGGATGTTTCTATAGGGGATCTCGGTAACTAGAAGAGATAGAGAAATTCAGATGGCGTATCCTCGATCTCTTTTTTCAAGACATACTCAATGGTGAAAATAAAAATTGGCTATCGTCTTTTGTTTTCGAGTTATGGCCAAAAACTCATTATTTTCAATTTTCGATTTTTATTAATATTTCATTTGTTTCTCACTTTATCAAGATAAGAGTTGCATGTTCTTAAGGCACTTTTTTATGGGGAATTGAATAAGTTTTATAGAATTTTGATATCTTTGTTAATAAAATCTAAATCTAAATTTGGGGCAAATTGGTAAGAAATAAATGGACCCGTGAAATTGCCAACATTTTTGGGAATATATAAAGGACAAATGATATAAAATTAGAACAAAATTTAATTGATTGTATAAATTCAATTTCAAGTTTTCACATTCATAATGTTTGCAGAAATGGTATTAACAGATGAAAGACAAGCATTTTGAAAAATTAACATCAATTTGAACATTAATTGTAATTTAAATATTGTGTATATGCTTCTCAATGATCCATTGATGGGTTTTTCTTTTAATCTTTGAATAATAAAGTTATTGGGTTGTCTTCCTTTTAGATAGAGATTGTAATATGTTTCCAAGGCAATATGATAATTGTTATTTATTTAATAAACCATTCTAGCATATAAATATAATATTGTATTCATATGGCATTTTATAATTTACAGGTGACAAATGTATGTGTTTGTCAATAAATAATTTGACTCTAAACAATACAAGCCTACTACCAGTCTATTGTATTCTATAAGAGAACGTATGACGTATTGATAGAATTTTAATAGATTTCAACTAAAATGCAAACATAACATCCACATGTAATACATCATTGAAAAGAGAAAATAATAACCTATTTATTAAGGCCAAAGCCAACTATGACTTCTATTTAAAAAAATACAACTTTGTATTATATCTTGTTTATTAACAGATATCAAAATTCTATCAAACTTATTCAATTCACCATAAAAAAGTGCCCGAAGAATATGCAACTCTTATCTTAATAAAATGATAAATAAATTGATTGATAAAAATCGAAAATGGAAAATAATGAGTTTTTGGCCATAACTTGAAAACAAAAGACGATAGCCAATTTTTATTTTCACCATTGAGTTTGTCTTGAAAAAAGAGATCGAGGATACGCCATCCGATTTTCTCTATCTCTTGTAGTTACCGAGATCCCCTATAGAAACATCCAAAAATTGGGCCACCCTGTACAATGCTCGACTGTTACTGATCTTTGCTTGCTTGCATCGTAACATGCTCGCTAGCACATTTACTCCGTGCTCGCATGAAAGTTTTAGGTATCGTCCTGTACTGTAAATAACTACTACAGACAATAACACATTGATCAGAATATTGATCTTTCATTAATCGATTCACTTTTTACATCTTCTATGAAATCCATTTTGGAAAGCCAAAATGAACAAAAACGTCACGAAATGTTGAAGTGTCAGATTTTGTTATCCTAAAGAATGAACAAAAATACTGGCATTAAGCGAACTTTCACTGTCAGAAAATTGATTCAATTGCAGTAGATTCTGCTTTATTTGGCTGCCGGTTAATGAGGGCAGCCGCTGCCGGTTAATGAGGGCAGCCGCTGCCGCTTATTTTGTCCAAATCTCAAGGAACGGAAACTAAACTAAGAAACTAACAGTAAATTATCGTAATAATCGTTTAATTGGACAATATTTTGCTTAATTGGAACAGTAAAATGCAAATATTGGTTTATTACATACTAGAATCCATTCATGAAAATTTAATAAATACCACACATTAGTGCAAAAATGATGCTAAGTGATCGTTGGCGAGTTATAAAAATCAACACTATACACAATTGCGTTGCAGTTTGCGGCTTCAAACCTTTAGAAGTTCCCTAAATTTTATGCAACAAAGAAAATGAAGACAGAAGTTCCTATTGATAAATTATCAATAATTTTGGACAAGATTTTTTAAATATTTTACATTATTTATTATTATTTTTTCTTTAAACTTTATATTATTTTCTTATAAACGGATACATGAAAATCCAAGCTATCAGCTGATGTATGTATTAATGTCACATGTGCCACATAAGAGTATATAAAATGTTGTAAGATACATGTGTAAAAAGTCTGTTTATTCAACTTGTGGCTGTTACTAGCGTTGCACAGTGGGAGAAAGTGTGCATTTAAGTGGACAAAAGTCTGAAACTTGGTATATGCACTTGAGACCCAAGATATTAAAAAAATGACCACACAAGTGTATACAGGGTCATGCAAAACTGATGCTGGAGCGTCACAAACTTTATATTATTAAGATAAAAAAAATAAGATAGCATACTTGCTTCAAATTTAATTAAAAATACAATGGTGGCTTTATAAAGTCAGACAAAACCTTTGTTGACGAGATACTCACAAAAATACTTGTTTTTCTGACACACCCTGTAAATTTTATTATATTTTTTTCATTGTAACGATATTCTTTATAAACGTGTATTTTTGAATCATGGTGAAAACACTGTAATGATATTTTTCGCAACTACAAAAGATATTGCCTGAGCTCTTGTTAAAATTTTAAATCTTTCCATCATATTTTTATTTAAACGGGCAAAAAATATGATTTGATAACGTGCAAAAAATATATATATATATCTCAAAAAGCTGCATATTCCCTCAATTTTTTTTCCCACATATGCTCTGTATATGCCCTAATGGTGTAAATTTTATCATTTTTTCTATACGGAAGCTTTCTCTTTTCTCATTTTTTTACTTAATTAATATTAATGTAACAACAGAAAAAAATAGAGCAGTAGTACATACCTTCAGTTATATTGTTCATATTTTTATTTTGACATAAATCGTTTGGGTAGGCAGAAAAAAAAAAATCTGTACATCTCAGTGTACACAGCAATAGTCAAGCGTATAACAAAAGTGGAAAATAAATGTGTCATTTTTATTGACATTTCCCGTTTTTTTTAAATTCAGCTTTATGTTCGATTGCACAAAAAACCTTTGCCCGCAAAATCCATTAGCATCGTCGAGATTATGATGCCTCGACGACAATTCTTCTCTTGGTGTGTTAAAAGAACGATTTTGCAGCATTTCTACACAAATAACTATTGTTTTATGAATTTTTAAGATAAGTTTTCTCGTAAAAAGTTTTATTTTTGTATTTATTATATTATAATAATATAGTTTTTTCTTCCGAATTAGGCACCATGTGATTTAACTAAAAATATAATGTTTGAATAAGCGACTCGTAAACGACACTTTGAATGATAGTAAGTTTATTAAAATGTCGCAAGTGCTATAGAAATACGTAATTGAAAATAAATGGATTAAAAGAATGTAGACAAAATTTATCACAACTTCATCTAATTAAAAGTATAATATGAATATTCATAAAATATGTATTTGATGTGTAAAAACATAAATTTTGACATACACCTACAATATTTTATTTTATTCAATTCGGACGTTTTATCTTGTGTTACAAACTTTCAACTAATCAAAACTTTTGCATTGTATAAAGGGTATTAATGAGGTTATGCGGAAATGGTAATGTCACAAAATATGGTTTTTAATGTTGAAATGCCTTGTGATTATGTTGTTTCGTAACTTGTTTAATAGTTTTGCACCTGTGTATGTCTATTTTCTCAGAAAGATTGGCCGAGTTGAGTTAATTGAAAGAAGTGACAATGAAATCGAAATTTTGCTGTTAATAAATGTTTATATTAAATATGTATTACCAATACCCCAGTCAGGTCAAAACCAAATAAACTAGTCAGTACCAATCGTACTTATGAAATATTCCTAATGGTTACATTAAAAAAAAATCCTAGTATATTTCTTGGCAAACGTCATAAACAGTTGTTTATGCGAGTTAAGTGGATGTTTATTCACGAGAATATTGCCCTAATGGGCTCGTGGCCTAAATTTCTCGTGAAAAACATCCAGTTAACTCACTTGTTATACAAATAACTATTATTCAATTTTGTCGAACAACAGTTTAGTTGTTATACTCTGTTCCATTTTTATTTTTAACTAAGAAGGTTGTGGTTTCATTTTATAAAGTTTTACACATGAACACCAACCAAAATGATCTGAAAAAATTATTAAATGTCAGATTTCAAACAACGTTGCCTAATTCATATATTAAAATAATTAAATTAATGCTTCAATCATTCAATCGTTAATTAATTAGATTTATGCTTTATGTAAACCAATCTTCAACTATATTTTATATTATAATTTGAGTGATTTGCTTTTGAAAATAAAAATAGCAAATAACTTAGTTAAAAATAAACATGGAACTGAGTTTACACATTTAATTTTTATAATATTATGTCGGTGGAAAGTCAAACTGACTTTTATTGTCAAATCATTATTAAAAAGGCTTTTTGTAGTTTTTGTACCAGAAGGGGTATCAAATGAGTGAGAATGTTGGTTCCCATTAAGTCGAAGGTATTCTGTGAAACGGATTTTCTTGATTTTGAGTGAATTCATAGTTTTTTATTCACTAGTGGATTCAAGAAGAATGTATTTCACCTTGCACATAAACAACTATTTATGACGTTTGCTAAGAGATGTGTCAGAATTGAACCAAAGTTGTTTACGTCCTTTTCTCAGAACACCATCGACATACAGTAGTACATCCACACAATGGAAATTCATAATCATGTGCCGCATTCTCTCTCCCATACGCCACTTCATTATTCTTTGAACTAAATTTAGAGACCTCTCTTTCTCCTCAACGTATCCTCGTTGCGAGTAGCAAGTCTGCCCATTTACCGGATACTACAGGAACAGGTGAGGATCATGTAAGGTTTGGAATGATGTTCCTTGAGCATGAGCATGAGGACAATGACTGCAATAGCAGTCGATCTCATGTGTTTTATCTGGACACAGACTGCAATAGCAATCGTTTCCGCTTTCTACTTGCATAGCGTACAGCGTTATTGTCTTCCTAAAACGATGGCCTTTTATGGCAGTGCTATGAGTATGAACCATTTTTTTTAGCACAAACAATACAAACGTTATGGCTGTGATCCCATACAACCGTCCCCCTTTGACGGCGTGTCCACGGACGTGTAAAAATAGCCAAATTGCTGAAAGACATTACAGTGGCTGAAGTAAAGGATTTTGCGACTTTATATTGAGCACTCCCTCTGTGCAGACACAAGCAGTCATATGGACCCTAGTAATTTGTTTAATGAGGGGAAATAGGATGTAAACCAATAATTGTGTCAATACTCAATGATTGTTGATGTATTGCTAATCTATTTACAGTGAATGGTAAGTTTATGGGATATTTTAATGCACACTAACCAGAAAACAATTGAACCAAAAATAATAATATTGGCCTGGTACTAACTACCAGGCTTAAATGAAATGTATTTTATAATGGCATACCTTTCGGACCATTCATCCCTAGGTCTCACGGGTCTCTCTGTTCCTCTATAACTCGCCTCGGCTCTTTCGCCTCTGAATTTATCCCGGCGTTTCCGATCGTATTCGTCTTCACTATCGCCCATCTAAAAATGAAAACAAACGGTCTCCTATTGATGTAGTGTGTTCCTGCGAATTTTACCTAATCAACTCACCTTTACTGTTGTCAAATTTGACCTTAATTAAAAAATAGCCGTGAAAGTTGCTGGTTTGTACGCTATGGCGGACGAGAAAGAAAGCTGTGGAATGATGACGCAAAGCATAATTACATTTAAATCACGACGTCATCCGTGAAAAGAAAAAAACCCTAGGTATTAAAAAGTTTAAAACCAATTAAACACAAACCATATTCTAAAATTTCCAGTACAATCAATATTTACAATATATTTTAGTTGTAATTTGTAAAGGTTTAATGAAAATATTTTATGATGAACGATGATTTTTGGGTTTAATTAATATTTTTTCTGTTGGTATTGCGTATTGTTTTGAATGTCAAAATCAGTGTCAAAATTCACAAGCTAAATTGAAAACACGTGTCTGCATTGACAAAATGGTAAAATTAAGAAAGCAGAGGAGACGAAAGGTGTATAAACATAATGTAAACCGAAAGAGACTACGTAATAAAATATTTAGTCAAGGTGATATTGCTTGGTAAGTGTCATCTTTCTACTGCACTGGATAATTTATTGTAGAATTGAGACGCTGCGGATTCAAAGGGCGAACTCAACATTGGGGCAACAAATCTTAGTTTGTATAACAAGTGTGGATATGATGCCCATATCGCACGAAGGCATGTTTTAGCCAAGTGCGATAGGGTTTATATCCACACGAGTTGTACAGTTGACTTTGTCTACTACAGACATGTGAAAGTTAACAGATTTTATGAGCATTTGAATAGTGAAGGACTGATTTGATTTTTCACTTTACTACAATTGAATAATAACTGCTAGAATACGAGATATGTAAACAAGTCCAACCGGGGGGTAATAAGAGGGCGTAATGAATTAATTATGCCCTGGAGATGCCTACTGTTTTAAAAGAGAAAGTGAAAATGAGTATCTTGTATTCACCAGAGCGTCACCAAATGATTACGCCTATCGAACGATATCTATCTCTCAGGCTAGCAGGATTTCATCGTTCTCCAGGCGTAATCATCGTGGTACCACCCTTGATGCATAAATAGCTAATTTAGCTGTGTATCTAGGGATTACGAGACTTATAACGGGCTATTGACATCTATACCATGACAATATAAATATTATATTACTTGAAACTAGCGTTGTGCCGAGTCGAATAATCCTATAACTCGAGAAATTACGACTCGTAAATATTCCAACTCGAATGATTATTCGAGTTGGCCAACCCGAGTCAGCACCTGTGTATGTTTACTTGATTTCCAAGTCGCAAGCCGCAGCTATTCATTCGTTCAGGGGATTTGTGCTGTTGCAGTCGTGTGCTCCTGACGTGCCGACGTGTCTGGGCCAACAATTGTTACTGACAATGCCGCCAATATTAAAAAAGCAGTAGCTGAATATTTACGCCAACAAAATCACTATTGCGTGGCGCATACTTTGAATTTGGCAGTCCAATACTTCAAAAAAAATAACTCAGGATTTTCTGAACTCTAAAAAAAATCAGACGTATAGTTATGCATTTTAAAATGAATAACGTAGGCAGTTATAAATTAAATGAAATGCAACAACAAATGGGTCTTCCACAGTTAAAATTGAAGCAAGATGTTCCAACAAGATGGAACTCTGCATTAATCATGATTCAAAGATTAATGGATACTCGATCACCATTATCGGCTACATTGGGTTTATTAGAATCGCCACCACAAAACTTATGAGTGGACAATTATAACAGATTGCATTAGTCTTTTAAAACCTTTGGAAAAAATGACGAACGAACTGTCAGGAGAAATATGTATACTACGTTGTTCCGTGTCATTCTATTAGTTAGAGGTTTAAAAAGTGCAATACGAAATAAAATATTAGTAACACAAACAGGCAATAGTCTACAATCAAAATTGTTAGACGTACTTGACAGGCGGTTAGGACATTTGGAAACGAATAGTATTGTAGCAAAAACTCGTTTCCTTGATCTGCGATTCAAAAAAATGGGATTTAGCATTGAAGGTAACGCAGAAAGTGCTATGCAGACGATTATAGATGAGTTAATTCAAACGAGTGAAACTGAACTAATTTGTGAGATCAAAAATCTGGCTCCTTCCCCCCCGAATTATGAAAATGTGGCAATGGGTGAGAATGTTTCTTCAACTGCTCCAGTGTCGGAATCCAGTTTCGGAATGTGGTAGTCATGAAACAATACTTAGACCTTTCGCTACTGGACGGAAAACATAATCCGTTAGATTTTTGGAAACTGAATCAAAATTTCTTTCTAGATTTATATAAAATGGCCATCAAATACTTATGTATTCCTGCTACTTCAGTTCCGTCTGAGAGAGTTTTCTCAAAAGCTGGACAATTAAGAAATCAAGACAGAAATAGACTTCACCCGAATAAACTTGACCAAATATTGTGCCTTAATAGTCGATTGCGTGATTCTAATTCAGTTAGTTCCTAAATAGTAGTAGCGAAAAGTAAAAATTATTATTTATTGCTATATTTATTTTGAATTGTTGGAATTAACTTATAGTTATTATTTTTATGTTATAAGAAATTGTATTTTGGTTTCCTTATATGATATGTTTGGATAGCCGACCGCTCGCGATTGAACACACGAGCCAACTCGAGTTGCCGCTATTAATATCTCGAGTTATTCGAATACATGTATAACTCGAGATGAGCGAATACATTTATTCGAGTCGTCGCAACGCTACTTGAAACATCTGTCTATCTTCAAATGTCTAAACAAAATCTACATAAAAATATCTGTCAGATGTTTAAAGTCTCAAAGTTGATTGAACATTTTAGTTATTGCGTTGCACTTCTGCAAAGGATTTGATTAAATATAAATATATTGTGAAGCAAATGCCCATAAAACATTGTACAATGCTCGACCGTTACCTGAAATGTTTAGGCTCAAACTGATACCAGGCCTGTAAATTTTTGAATAACTGTCTTGCTATGTAAATAACTATAATTATTTATTAAGTAAAAATGTAGATATCCCAAAATTACAATGACTGTACATTTGACGTGTGATGTGACATTTTCCCCAGACAATTTCCAGGATAATGTTATATCCACATTAATTTTATATGGTTGTTATTGTTTGTAACTTGGCAATGTTCATATTGCACACGAGACCGGAAAGTGGCTTAAAACATTTTTGTTAGTAACCACGTGTTAATAACAAATATTGTAACAAAATAAAGCATAATTTTCCTAAACCAGCATTTGTTGAGTTCACGCTTCGTATCCGCAATGGGCAGGCACACACGTAGGGTATTTTCAACCGATCTGTCCTGCCGACCTCATGTGGCATCCCTGTCACGCCATATATATATATTATTATTTCCTATTATATACTTCCTGGGATTTTCTTCCCGCTCGTCCCCTTCTAGTTCACCCACAGGCTCATGTTACCTTTTCTAGTGCCAGGTTAAACGGTATGCTCATTAAATATTCAACCAATTCGTGAGTGAATATCTACAAATCATATATTGTGCACATTTTTATTTCGTCTTGTTATATGGATTATACAGAGCGTTCGAGAAAGTGGTGTCCACTTTTCCAATTAGTGCCAACGGATGGAACTGTTGACATAAAATATTTCAACTTCGCAACTTCACAAAACAGTGTCAATGTAAATTGTAAATTAGGTTAAATCATTTAAAATCAACTGTCAAGCTTAAATCCATTTATAAACAGTGTCAAACAAAATAATGACAACTGATGACATTTGAAAAAAATTGTTATAAGATTTTCTTGTATACTCACATTTCAGCAATGTTGAAAGACGTATTTATTTTGCATATTAAACAGTACCATCTATTGGTATACTCTGATTTTTCTAAACTGGCGTTCACGTCATCAAACAGCTGTGCGATGAGGTTTTTTCGTACCAACATGATTGTTTTCGAGAATATGCATAACAATAGTTTAAGAATCGAAATTAATCTGAGGATCATTTGTTACATAACACTGATCACCGGTGGTTATAAATAGGTAATCGGTGTATTAACCGCGGACACAATTTTCGCCTGCCAATCATGTAATAAATCATGTTATATTGGCAGCCGTGATATTTTTTCGGCGATGATGAAACATCTTTTTCACTAACGCATGCTCATACATGTCTGTATAACCAAACTTCTTTGACGTTTAATTTGTTACATTTGATCGATTATTACAATGCATATTTTGCCATTGTAGATGTTAAACCATAACCACAAGATTGATATCTGTGCGATAAACGGCAGAGAAGTCTACCAATTTGATACGAACCGTGCACTGTCGCACAAGATAATTGTAGCCATTTTTAAATACCCATGACAGCTGGCAACCTTGTAAAATTGTACCATCATTATTATGATTATTATTTTGATGACGTAAACGCCAGTTTAGAAAAATCAGAGTATATCAATCGTAAAAGTCGACACCACTTTCTTAACTCTCTGTTTTATTACGAAATTGTAAAAGACTCTCAAATCAAAATAGCCAAATACAAAAATGCATCACAGAACATGCTTAAATACTATAACGAAGTCGTTTGGTCAGTTGTGTTGTGGGTTTAGCACTGGCTCTGCCAGTCTCTCTCAGTCTCTGTAGCCATTTTTGATACTACATATTCAGTGGTTAAAATAATCTATTAAGTATTATCAATTTGTTTTTAATTTTAATTTTTGTTTAGCAAAGAAATAAAAAAATCTTGGGAACCCAGAAAGTCTGTGAAAAGAAATTTATTGGAAATGGGCTTGTCTTACGATCCTAATCAATCTGTCAAGAAACATACGTTGAAAAACTCGAGACTACCTATAAGTGATGAATCCAGGAATCAAGATGAACTGAGCAATATCATACCTAATAACAAATCAGAGAAATCACAAGTGGTTGATGAGTTAATAAGAGAAGCCAGAGCACCAAGAGTTAAGATGTTTAGGTTACCAAAAAGTCAAGTGGAATGGATTACCTACTTACTGGATAATTTTGGAACGAACTACAAGGCTATGGAAAAGGATAAGAAAAACTACAATCAAGAAACTTGGAAGCAACTTAGAGCTAAGATCAAAAGGTTTAAATCTATACCAGAGCATTATTCAGAATATTTGACCAAGTCCAAAAAACCTAGTGCTGACGTTGAAAGTGAATGTGACTCTGACAGTGATATTTCATAATTAATAAGTTGTAAAATACATGCGTTTTATTATATTTTGCTTCTATTTTTAATTCAATTTTCATCCCTGGATACACCTTATCATTAGTATTTAACATTTAACTACACGCACTGGTTTATAAAGTAAATTTTCAGAGGAACCGAAACTGGAGCGAAAATAATTTTCAACGTAACCGTAAACCGGAACAAAATAAATTTCAGTTCGACTCACTGCTAGGACCACATTCGATATACAGAATACACCATGTAAATAGGAAGGTGAATTTCTTGATTGGTATGCAAACTGACATTTGATAAAAAATCAAAGTTGGGTATTTTCTCAAAATGCAACAATTCAAAAACAGTAGTGCCAAATGTTTTAGGTAGGGAACCTCTATATAAAAAATCAGAAATTTACTGCAACTGAATTTTAAATTATATTAAGGTACAGTACTAAACAAAAAAACGGCACACTTTTGTGATACCGTACTTTTCCCCACTTGAAATTCGTCTGCTAAGCACCTCGTATTCCACCTTTCTTCAATTTTTGCATAAATTCTAGCACTCTTCTCTTTAGATTTCTTCAAATTTAAGGGAGGCATTTTACAATTTTTTGAGTTACTCAGCTTAAATTAAGGCAAAAATGGTAAGAGTCAAGAGTTGTCACGCTTTTTTTGACAAGTACTGTATATTATAGCTTTCCAAATGAATCACTAGCAGTAAACATTTTTTGTTAATACTATAAGTCATGTCATTGTGACAGAAATTTATTTAAACAATTTTTATTATTGGTAGGTCATGCTTATTTCAAACGTGGCGCAGCATGTTTAAAATCAATATTAATAAACGCACATTCCCTATAAAGTTGCTAAAGCCAACAAGGCATCAAAATTGTCATACAGAAGAGAAATGTCAACATACTTTGCAATTTCGCCTGTTCTTCTATCCATTTAATAAATCTGTTATATTCCTTTCTATATACAACTTCCGACTTGCCGAATCAATCTACTCTCGGCTTTGGCACATAAATTATCAATTTTTGATTGCATTTTTTACATACTAATGAAAAATTGGCGGATTGTTTACTTCATGTTTATTCAACTCCTTGACAACCAAAGTTACAATGATGCTGGTTTGTTTCAGGCACTTTCTCTATAGCAAGCACCTATATTCTTTGGAAAGAACTACGGCTGTACTGTCATGCTTGCAAACTCGCATGTGCCTGAAAAACCGCTAAATATCCACGTATACATTAATATAAATACTATTATAATATAATAATATGAAGATCAATGCATCACATTCGAAAAGTGTATCTAATTTCACAATATGTCAAAAAACAATAAATATAGAACAAAAAACAATCTTATCGATACCCTCATTCTAACACTACGTATCACAATTTTTAAGAATTTAAGGTTCAGTGTGTTCCTGAACCTGTATTTCCCCCCTGTCTAATGGTTCTAATCCTACTTATCAGAAAACATTATTTTACAGTGTTATTCACTATTATAAAATATAATACGATATTATACTACTAAAAACCTATATTGAAAAAGTAGGTTTTATTTCAATCTCTAATATTAACATTTTTGCAATACATGGTATTAGAATGAGGGTATCGATTTATTCCATTAATGACAATTTTAAATATGGCAACGATTTCAATATTATTATATTTAATATTATGAACAAACTTTGCTTGGCTCGGGATTATTTCTCTTTCATTCTCCCTGACCTGACTACAGTGTAAAGATCATTGTATTGTGCCACCTTGTATAATCATTTTGGGGAATTGATGTTGGACAAATGTGAAAAGTTATTGCACTTACCTTATATAGGTATAAAAAATAAAAGAAACTACGTCAAATAATACAAAATATTCTTATGCAGATCTACTTTGGATTCAAGATGTTGAATGACAACTCTCGACCGTTTCGTGGTGAACTATATTTTGTTATCTTTGTAGTCGTTGTTGGGGAAAGGATGTAGTTCTTCGAATTTATTAATCCGCTCTAAGTGATCCGTTCTAAAGGTTACTAGATTAAGAACAAAGAGCAACTATATTCCAAAGACACACTCTATTCTTCATACTTGTGAGTTCTTATGACTTTAACTACATTTACAACATGACTCAAATGTAAAGCCTAATTCATTAAAGGTTGATAAACGTTGCAACAATTATATTGCGGGTCATTACCGTAAATATAAACTCGGAACATCGACTATTTTATTATTTACAATAGATGGGTTTTGAAGAAAGACAGAGTGAGAATACGAGAGTGAAAGATGTGGTGGCTCGTCGACTGACCGATAAAAGGCCCCCAGAATGGAGGCAATTTGTAATCAAAAAAGCTGAATAAGCCAAAACTGCCATATAATATTAACAATATAGATATAAATAAATTACTATAACAATAGTAAAAATAAAAACGAGGTCTTCACGACGAGATTTTTCAATTCAGAGTTCAATATATCTCAGCATACTGTTCCAAATAATGCCTACATTTGACACATTAAATATATAAAAATAAAAATATTCCAAAACAATATTTCGTCCCAACTCAATTTGAACCTTTAATTTTACAGTAATACGTTTATTGTAATTTGTTTCACTAATTTGTTTATTATTATTGTAATTATAATTGGCAGATTGTGTTTTGTTTGAATTGAATTACAAAATATAAAGTTTGGTAAATAACCAAATGATTTGAATATTTTGTATTTTGCTGTAGAAGGGCCGAACATGTACAATAAAAAATATCGCAAAAATATATCACCGGTCAATCTAATACTAAGGATAAATTAATATGTGGGAATATTTGTATGTTATATACCCCAAATTTCCAATTGTCAAGAAAACCGCCTGATTCTTCTTAGGTACACCACCCTGTATAGTAGTTAAAACTTATGCAAGTTGTCCAGCTAGTTCGTTTTTTTACACTTGACCAAAACATGAATGCAAATTGATTATAATACAATTTATTTTAATAGAATTAAGTAATTATTATTCTAATACAATAGCATATACAGGGTGTCCCAGAAGTCAAGGGGCCAAATTCCACCATCATATTTAACAAGGTGGATGAGAGCATGAGCGTTTTTAAAATGTAAGAGGACCTATTAGTTTTCCAGTTATAAATATTTTATGCTGGCCAATCACAGAATCTGATTGTACACTTTTAACATTTTTCATCTTAGCTATTTATGATGAATATACACATTAAATTTGGCCCGCGAGTTCTGGTACACCACCAATAATAAAAAATTTCATGTGTTAATTTGTATTAATAATTTATTTAAAACATTTTTATAATATGTACATTAATAAAGGATGAACAAAAAATATAAATATTAATAATAACTTACACAAGTTGTCAAGCATGTTAGTAAATTTTAATATTGGTTAGTTCTAGGGATTGTCTTTATATTTAGAAAAAAGATTGTACAAAATCCTCAAGGTTGACTTCAAATCTTGATTTACGATATCTGCAAACATAATATAATAATATATAATAAACATATAAATGATTGTTTTAAAAAAATACTATATTGTATTTTAACAATATATGTCTAGAGGTTGTTTGAATTCATGCCCCTCCAGTGAAGGCAATTTTGATTTCGCAGAGAAGCTAGGTTACTGCTTTAAAGCAGCAATATGTTTAATAATAATAGTGAAATATAAATAATTGAATGTAAAAGTGCAAAACCGATATAATTCATCGGTCATTTCAATATGAAATTGATGCTAATTTAAAAATTTTAAGTGCCCTGCGGTACGTGTTCCTGTAATCCTATTACATAAAAATTTAACAGGCGTTCTTATCTTATTAGGTAGAACCATTCTTGGGGGGGGGGGGGGGGGGACGACACCAAGCAAAAAAGTCAACAAAAATGCAGATTTTTTTTTTAATTTCAACTGCCCGGCAGCACGTGTTCTTGTTGTCTGATTGCACAAAAATTTAACAGGCATTATTTTCTTATTAGAGAGAACCGTTCATGGGGATCGAGTAAAAAAAAAAAAGTCGGCATAAAACTACAGGGTGCGGCAACATAACTTCCTTTTTTTAAATGCGCGCCATTCAGTTGGCTGATGTCGTAGCGGACCGCTAGTGGTCTCGTTCGAGAGGCGGGACTATGAAGTTTTGTTCTGACACAGTTACTTTGCCATCATGCGTTGGAACAATGGGCAACGTGCTTTTGCCCTTGAGGCTTATTTTTCGAGCGATGTTCTGTGATCGCAACTCAGCGCGCCTTTCGGAATCATTTTAATTTATCCCCGTCGGCCCCTGTCCCAGACCGCAAATCAATTGTTCCGTGGGTCACTACGTTCAGACAAACTCCAAGTGCGACAAGACGAAGAACTGGAGTCCCTCGGCCCATTAGATCACTTGAGAACATTGAGGCAGTGCGAGCTTCAATGTTGCAATCACCACGGCGTTCTGCGCGCAAACATGTGTGTATCCTTGGACTTTCCGATCGTTCTGTGAGGAGAATTCTTCATGAAGATCTTCATTTCCATCCTTACAAGATGGCGATTGTGCAGGAACTTTCTAAACGTGACTTCAATTCTCGGAGAGACGCGTGTGAGGTTCTTCTCGAAGTTGTTCCTGAGGACGCTATTGTTTTTTTTAGCGATGAAGCTCATTTTCATTTGTGTGGATCCGTCAATAAACAAAACATGTGCTTCTGGGCTGACCAATCACCAATCCTCGAAAACTGCATCAAAAGCCTTTACATTCACCTAAAGTCACAGTGTGGTGTGCAATTTCCTCAACTGGAATTATTGGTCCCTGGTTCTTTGAAGAAAATGAAGTCACAGTTACAGTGAATTCGGACCGGTATTTAAACTTGTTACAGGAACTTTTTCCCACGGCTAAATGAGTTGGACTTGGGGGACATCTGGTTCCAACAAGACGGTGCAACGGCACACACTTCAAGAACATCGATGGCTGTTTTGAGTGAACACTTCCCCGAGCGCCTCATCTCAATTAGGGGAGATTTGGAGTGGCCGGCCCGCTCTCCCGATTTGACGCCTTGTGTTTTTTTTTTATGGGGTTTTTTGAAATCCCGTGTTTATGTGAATCGTCCAAGGACCCTACAAGATTTAAAGGCCAACATTCAGGAAGAAATTGCCAACATAACGCCTGATATGTTGGCAAGAGTCATGACAAACGCCAGAAATCGGTTGGCACAGTGTATGAAGAATGGGGGACGTCACCTACATGATTTGATCTTCAAAACTATGTAAAAAAAAATTATGTATGCGCCTACATTATAAAAAAAATAAAAACATTTTCTGATTAATACAATGGGTTTTATTAAGTTTTAAAAAAAGGAAGTTATGCTGCCGCACCCTGTATAAGGACGACCCTAGGCCTACATTTTATCGCATTTCATTTGTGATACCTATCGCGCTCAAGTCATTGAGAAGGTCCCCCTTTCTTTAGCAAAACTTCAAGACAAACATGTGATTGGTACCTATCGCCAAGAGATGCCTTCCTTGGATATTTTGTAGAAAATAAGTCTCGTCATTGTTAAGGTAATACCATTTTGACACTAAATAATTATGTTACTGTGTGTCACTGATATTTATTTTTAACATAAGTGTAGTTAGTTGCCTATATTACAGGCAACCATCTGATGGGTTTTTGATAAAAGTATTCATAGGGGATATAACATATGTATACATTTATTAAAAAAACTGACTGTATAACTTAGAACAACAAATGCGGATTTTGTTAAGTTTATACAGGTTCCACGACTCGGATGGATGAGCCACATAGAACAGGTGAAGGATAAGAGAGTGTCTAAGAAACAAGGGAAGACAAAGGATAAGCAGATGAAATATTGCAAGACCTAGAGTGAGATGGCAGGATAACATGCGGAACGAGGGTGAACAGTCGATAGGCTGCAGGAACTGGAGAGCAGTGGTGAGAGACCGATGGATGGAGGTGCTGGTTGTACGATGGAGGTCAATATGTCGAATAAAGAGTGTTATATCACTAAAAGGAAAGGCTTGTGAAGATTATCCTACATACCTTCTGGTCTTGCCTTCAATTTAACAAATCCCATCTCTTCCATTAATTCAAATGAAAATGCAACATTGTGTACTTTTTGCTCAAAATCTTTAGGGGTCAAATGGAAGCTATACAAAGGCACAAAAAATCCTTCCAATAAACCCATCAACAATGTTAAATACACACCATCATGGAACTGAGTTTCTAGTTCTGTTACTTCTAAATTAATTTTATTTAGATGTTTATTGACAAACGTTACCAAACTCTGAAAATACAAAAAAAAAACAATAAGCAGACCTGTTAAATTTAAAAGAAGTTAATTGTCATGCTTAACGAATTAACAATATTGCATTTTTTTTAGTTTCTATACTAATTTTAGTGTTGTTAAAACAGATAGCCAAATTATCTTATATTGTGGATATTGTTCCATTATATGTATTATCAGTTCACGATGAATTTATCCAATAGTAGTAACTGAAAACTGTAAATCTTTTTAGATTTTGCTATTGTTGATGCAAAACCATTATCACCAGATATGAATTGCGCACCATACATGGCTGTAGTCTCAGTGTAAATAGTCTATATTATTCTTGTATTTACAAAATAATATTTGACTGCAACAGACCAAACTTCAAATATCATTGTCTAAAATTGAAAGCCTCATTTAACCCTCAATATATCCCTCATTTCTAAAGTCCAGTTGAACTTAATCGTATCTCTAACATAGATGGATAAAACATCGTGAATGTCGTTCAAGTATGTGAAAAATTATGAATTAGATTATCATCTTACCTTCTTAACAACTTGCAATTTCTCAGGTGCATGATCAAATAAGGCATCAAAGGCATCCCTCTCACATCTCATGCCTACATCATCATATGCAGTAGTAATCACTTCATTCACTATCCGATGGTTTAACTGACCTCCAGCCTTCTGCACGATCACAACGGGTACACTGACATTTTCCGTTAAACGAACAGGTGGCCTAAAATGTCTAGCTAAGGCAACAAGTAAATGCATAATTGCAACAATATTCTTCGAGTGGATAGCTTCCACGTTCCATTTTTTTGATCCAGTTCTTTGTAAACCCAAAATGTAGTTAAAATGATTTAACACTGCATTAAGTTTTTGTTTCTGGCCTTCTTCAGATTGTGTGACTTCACGGACATCCAACTTATCCCCAGTCAATTTCTCCAAAAGTTTCTGTAGGACCTGCCCATCATATAAATCTTCGGCAAGATCTTGTACTATAATTCTCTGTGATGCCAGTTCATCGTTTATCCAATCAATCAAGACATGTATGAGTTTTAAAAATTTGCCATCATCATACGCACGACGTTCAAGCATACACCTTTCTTCGTTATCCTCTAAAATGTTGTGAATTAAACCCTTGTGTGGAAGAAGCTTGTAAATTTTTACCAAGTTCATATTCCTCAGGAGGCACCACAGGTGCGGTTGGACTTCCGGGTGAATCAATGGCATACTTTCCTTCTGCTTGAACCTCTTGTACTGGCAAAAATAGGGCAGATGTTGTAATCGTATAAAATTGATATATTCACACCCACAATAACATTGCTATTTTAAGATCATGTTTCTAGTTTGAATACGAGTTTATTTAGGAACTACAAGATAATTGCTTCATTTACCTTCTTTTATGCGTTTTTTACGTCCCAGGGTTCCTAATTTGTCCCAAATCGACTCCTCTTTATCATTTTTTCCAACAATTGGCTTGGGCGACTTAGGTCTGAGCATCGCCATTTTCGTTTTTACTGAAGTAATGGCTGCAAGCAAGGTAATTAATTATGGTCATGTCAGGGCCGTACTTAAGAAATATGTGTAGGTATAACTTAATAACTTTAAATAGTTACACCAGTAGGAATTTGTTTCCTACTTAAAGAAGGTATGTAGTTCAAGAATTCTATTACTTTTAAATATATTTTAAATATCTGAATCTTCAGATTTTATTATAATATATGTACTTCCAAAATGTTTATTTTTTAATTATCTCAATTATTGTTTTGGATTATCAAAAGAATAGGTACATTTTTATTTTCATTTCTCCGTTAATAAGTGTTTGATTTTTTTTTCAACCATAAAATGACAAGAATGGTTATATAGGTTAATCTTGGTTGTTTCTGAAAACATTGTGCGCTTTCATTCACCTTTAGATAATAGATTCCACACGCAAGGCAAGGCTCTACAATTCGTACAAATAGCGAGTCGAATCGCGAGGCGACTGGCGAGGGAAGTACAGTCGGTTCCATTCTCTCGTCATTCACCTCGTACCTAGCCTTGCCGATCGTAGCACTCGCGCCAGGAGCGATTTTTTTGTGGGGACAAGTCAAAGGCTTGTAGTATTAACGAGGCGAAGTCGGTTGAACACTCAGCGAGTGTGTAAAATCGGTCATTTCGCGTTCTGGGTACGAACATAGGAATGCCACTCGCGAATGTCGGCGGCGACGATACGAGACACGAGCGCGAATGTGTAGATGGGCCATAAGAAATTAATATGGAATATCCTAACTAACTGATCCTGGCGCATCTACACATTCGCATGAATAGTAAGTGGAATCGCTCTACTAGCTCAAATCTGTTTTTTACATTTTTTGCAAATATTTGATAGTATGTCAAAATTGAATTGAAAATGAAAATTACTTAAACTGCTCTACAAGAATACCTCCAAAAAATTATACCGAGCCATTTAAAAAATTGTCTGTGACGTCACTACAAATAAATAAAGGTGTTTTTTCACCAACTTATAGCTAATACTGTCCCATTTAATAATATATATATATATATATATATATATATATATATATATATATATATATATATATATATATATATATATATATATATATATATATATATATATATATATATATATATATATATATATATATATATATATGGTTTGTTGATGATTAAATAACACTCTTGTTACCCTCTGGGCCGTTTTCATCGAACACACTGTATATGACTATATAAGTTTGTGAAAGTATATTGGGATTTGTTTTGAACATACTTGTTAAAACTACATATCGCTAAATAAATTGGGTTTAGAGATTGAGGCGGGCGATTTCTGATGAGTTCTACAATCACAGATCGTTCTATCCCCACCACAAGTACAGACTGGGTTATTAACAAGGACTGGAATATAACTTCTATGATCTTTGCAAGTATCAGCTTGATCGAGCCAATTTACTGATAGGGAACAGTGAATGAGTGTAAAGTCTTCCTTAAATAATTGGCAACAGCTATTTGAATTTTTTGGATTTTTGAGACATTTGAGATTTGTTTGAATGTTTAAGACATTTAAAATTTGTTTGGAATTTTTAGATATTTCCAAAATTGTTATTACTAACTTTGCAATTTTGATCTCATTTGACCAACTTTATAATAATAAATCTTAAAATAAGTACGACCCAATGGCGAAGCTTTTGCATTTATGTGATCTGATCATATTTAAAATATGCAATTAGTGGCTCCTTACTGTCTAATTTAGGTAGACATTCTCAGTTTCTGGATATTTTAAAATCTGTGTATACTATCGTGTATGTAGAAAATATATACATAGCTCTAACAGTAGCTCTATCAGTTGAGTGATTTGGAAATCAAAATATAGATTCATACCTTTCATCCATCCGACCAAATCGGCTTTAACGTCAAGTTCATTAGGCATCAACTCTTGCCTCAAAATTTCCAATTTTCGCTTGTCTTCCCAGCTTTGATAGGGTATCTCTTGTAAATCAAAATTATACACGAATCCATTATTTCCAGTGATGAATTGTTTTACAATAGGCGGCTTCGTGTTTGTCGATTTCATTTCATAGTTTGTATCTCCATTTTCCTCTGATTCCATTACATGAATAATGTTCATTGCTTTTGGCACAACATCAACCACTTTTGGAACATTTTTTCTTGCCATGTTCGATTGGGGCAATGTGTAAATTCCTTGATCCATTACGTTTATTTTTTAAAAGCTCTGTGTTAAAATATATGTACTCCTCACACAACACACCAATATTAACTATGGCTGTTTATATTGTGTGGTTAAAAATGATAAGGCTTATCTCTAGATTTACTTACATCCTTTTTATTGAATCATTTGCCATACATTGTGGTACTTTTAAAATAATTTTAAAAAAGTACATAACAAACGACCGGAAAAATCCAGGGGCAGCCTCTTTTCCTCCCTCTTTTTATCCCTGTATCCTCTTTTTATCCCTGTATCCTCTTTTTATCCCTGTATCCTCTTTTTATCCCTGTATCCTCTTTTTATCCCTGTATCCTCTATTTATCCCTTTATCCTCTTTTTATCCCTTTATCCTAGTGTTATCCCTTTATCCGCTTTTTATCCCTTCATCCTCTTATTATCCCTTATTGCGGCTGTGGCAACAATAAATACATACAGGGTGTCCCAGGTACCGATACGATAACGATAGGTACAACGGAATGCATATGGCAGTCCAGCCCTACTTCGTTTGAAATTAATTTTAAGCTTAAAGTCCGCGTGGTTCATCCATTTATTGCTCGAAATATTGTTCGATTTCGAGATCTTGTTATATTGGACCGTGTCATACAGAGAATCTTCATTATCTTCTATATTATTGCCCGAAGAGTGTGCACACTATTGCCCGATTTTTTTAATGGAACTACATATAACGGTTGATTCATTCGTTTCTTACGCGACGAAACGCAACGCTGTGGCAAAAGCCGGAGTGAAAGTACCACTTTCGGTCGGCAAATGCGGCGCGAAAATTGCATTTCCCTGCCTAGTCAGGGAACATCAATCTCTCTCACTAAGGTGGCAGAAAATTATCTGTCACCTTGAAACAGAGCAGTACATACTAGATAAGTAACTACACAATCTCCCGTTTCATTTATTAAATTAATAAATATTAATTTTTATTGTAATTGGGGGCTTTGATTGGGGGTTTCAGAAAAAAATGAATACACGACTCGATAGTAAAGTGTGTTACATTACGGGCGTACTAAACCGGGAATTAAACGCAGTTGAAAATTCCCACGGCGATAGCATTGTCACAGCGTAGCGTTGCGTCGCGTAAGAACTCTATGAATCAGACTTAACAACTATAGTCGATTTTTTTTTAGTGTGAGTAACTAAATTTAGTAACTTTTGTGACTTTTGTCTTGTATTACGAACTTTCAAGTAAATAAATATTTTTCATTGTAAAAAGGGTTATTGTACGTGGTTATGTTGAAATGTCAATGTCACAAATAATAGTTGTTAATGTTGAAAATATCTTGAGAATGTGTTTTTTCGAATCTTGCCTAATAGTATTGCATCTATGTTTTCTCAGGAAGATTAACCCAGTTGAGCTAATTGAAAAAGTATCAATAAAATTGACATTTTGCTAGAAATAAATGTCTATTTTAAATCTGTATTACCAATACCCCAGTTAGGTCAAAACAAAAAAACTAGTCAGTACCAATCGCATTTATGAAATATTCCTAATGGTTACTCTCATTAATAAAAATCCAAAATCCGACTATACGTTCGATATAGTTTTAGAAAGTTTCTCAGAATTTTTTTAAATTTATAATGTTGGCACCTTAATTCTAACCTAAAATTTCACCATCAAATAACTAAACAAATTTTAGTATTTAGTGATAAGTATTATATATTATGTATGCTGATAAAATTGAAGAGTTTCAGCGATACTTTAAAAGCCATAATGAATATAAAGTATATCCAGGGCACTCTTCAAAAGTACATACTGTTGGTTGGAGTTGTGATGGCAAGAGACTAGCCTCAGGATCCTTTGATAAATCAGTATGCATACATACATTACATAGGGACACTGTTGTAAGTTGCATATTATTTTTTATATTATTTTAGAGTAATCTTTGACTCATACTTCAATGTGTTTCCAAATTTTGTAGAAGGCCCAAATATTTTCATTACTATAAAATCTGATGTGGGTAGTATACAAATCGATGATTGCAGTCAAAACGATATATCATTTAAAAGATTTCAATCTCAAAGACATTAATTTGGACATCATTGACATTCGTCGTTTACAGCAGTAAATGTCAAGCCGCCGTTAGTGAATAGTGACAAACGGTTGCTAGCACGGATTAATACAGCTAACATTTATAACCTTCATCACAATACCGCATATATTTTGTTATTGTAAAGCTTATTCTATCTTCTCGTAGATAAAGTTATCATTTATCTCCTTGATAAATAAATATCCATTATACAATCCAATCGGAACCAAAAGTACCATTCTACAATTACTTTTTAATATTAAACACTGCGGAATATTTTTCCCTTTTTCGGTACCATTGACACATTTTTCCAAATAAAAGGTTTACTAGAAATAGGCTAATTTGTTGCCATGCCATTGATTTAAAAATTAATTTAACATCTAGTAATGCTAAAAAAAAATCGCATAATTTGAAAACATTCATTTAAATAATACTTCTTCTGTTTAGGTAAAAGAAACAGTATTTAAAGGGCATGGTGGTTCAGTGGATCAGCTATGTTGGCACCAAACAAATCCAAACTTATTAAGCACAGCAAGTGTTGATAAAACTGTACGCATTTGGGACACACGGCAATCAAAATGTGTTGCTGTAATACCTACAAAGGGAGAGAATATTAACATAACATGGGCTCCGAATGGTGAAACTATAGCAGTAGGCAATAAAGAAGATCTCGTCACTTTTATCGATACCAAAACAAATAAGATAAAGACTGAAGAACAATATAGTTTTGAAGTTAATGAAATATCTTGGAATAATACAAGTGATTTATTTTTTCTAACTAATGGTCAAGGATGCATTCATATACTAAGGTACACTGTTTTCGATAATCATGGAGAACTGATAAAAAATGTTTAAACTCTGCCGTTTTTTCAATTTCTTAACATTACATATCATTTATTTATTTATTTATTTAAAAAAAAAACAATATCACTGTTGTACCAATGGTGGTATACTCTGATTTTTCTAAACTGGCGTGCATCAAAATAATAATCATAATAATGACGACACAATTTTACAAGGTTGCCAGCTGTCCTGGGTATTTAAAAATGGCTGCAATCAGCTGTTGCGCCTATGCAATCTTGTGCGACAGTGCGCGGTTCGTATCAAATTCGTCGACTTCTCTGCCGTTTTTCGTACAGATATTAATCTTGTGATTATGGTTTAACATCTACAATGGCAAAATATAAAAGAGTTTGCACCGTATTCGGGTCCAACACTGACAGCGACAAAAATTTTGAGGTTAGATTCGATTCCCGGCTGCAGGCAAAAGAAACGTGAAATATGTAACGAAGTCAAATGTAACAAGTTAAACGTCAAAGAAGTTTGGTTATGCACACATGTATGAGCATGTGTTAGTGAAAAAGATATGGCATCGTCACCGAAAAAATATCACGTCGGCCAACATAACATGATTTATTACATGATTGGCAGGCGAAAATTGTGACCGCGGTTAATACACCGATTACCTATTTATAACCACCGGTGATCAGTGTTATGTAACAAATGATCCTCAGATTAATTTCGATTCTTAAACTATTGTTATGCATATTCTCGAAATCAATCACGTTGGTACGAAAAAACCTCATCGCACAGCTGATTGATGACGTGGACGCCAGTTTAGAAAAATCAGAGTATACAATTTATAAAATTGTCGGTGATGCCACAACAAATAAATGAAAGTGTTTATTTTTGCCAACTTTTATCTAATAATTTATCTAATTTGTTCATGGTTAAATAACAATTGAAGTCATATAGTCTTTGGCCCTTTTTGTAGAACTCATGGTATATATTTATATAGGATGTCTCAAAAAAAAGCTACCCACTTTCCCCACAAAGCTCACTAGAGGGTGCAAAACATCTGCATTTCAGGAAAATACAAAGTATTCGACAAAACTATATTTTTACTAACAGTGACATTTTTTCCAAATAAAATTCCAAACTTGAGTATTCTGAAATGAGTGAATATAGTTAAACTGTTTATTTAATGAAACCCGAACATGGTATAAACTTCAGCGACAATAATACTATTGCTGTAGTACAGAAGAGGTGGAGACACATTTTTATACTGTGTAATTAGATAGATAAGTGAGAGTGGGACATTAACAAATATTTTAAGGTTATAAAAATTATATTGTCATTGCATGCTATTTTACCACTTTTCGAATGAAATAATTCCCTGAGTCAGTGCCATCTACAGATAGTAGCAAACTGGGTAGCATTTTTTGAAACTTCCTGTACATATAATAATAATAATAATAATGAAATATTGATAATGAATAATGTTTGCAGCTATCCAGATTTAGAATTGCAACACATTTTAAATGCCCATCCAGGAACTTGTATATGTATAAAGTTTGACCCAACAGGAAAGTATTTTGCAACTGGAAGTGCTGACACATTGGTTTCGTTATGGGATATAAATGAATTAGCTTGCAAGAAAGTATTTACAAGGTATGTTATATAAAGTAACCTTAACACCCTACGGGTAGAATAAGGACTTGATTATAATCTATAATAATAATATGTTATATAAAGTTTTATATTTGATTGGAATTGGAAACATTAACCATAATTATACTGAATTAGTAACATTTGTCTATACAGGGTAATTCAAAAGGTAAGGTCCAAATTTAAGGATATTAGCGGTTTTACATGGTCAAAGAAATTGATGAAGAAATTGATGATGATGGATAAATTCATGAATAAATTGAAAATGTGACCTGTGTATTACACGGTCAAATTTTTGCCTACTGTAAACTTGGAACTGTCAATGTGTTGCCAACTTTCAGTTTGCTTTCTTCTCATCTTATCCTTGTATGCGTTAACAGTAGCTGCATATGTATTACACCATGATTACACCATATTAGATACACCATGTGCACATGTCACTTTCCAGTAGGTTAATTTAAAAACCGAAACGTAACTAGAAGTCCCCAAAAAATTGCCGAAAACTTAGAGCAGGTTCTATTGTATTAATTTATTCATGAATTTGTTCCTGACAATTTTGTGAACTTCAAGTTTACAAAATTCATGTATTTCTTTGACCGTGTAAAGCAGGCATATAATGTGGATTATTTTACGAACCAAAACTTGTTAATAACTGTCTTATTTCCAACCGTTATCTAGTTATAGAGAATTTCTTTGTTTTTATAATTGTTCCGTTAAATCAAGTCATAATAGGAAAAAAGTCAAACAAATGGTAATTTATTATGACAGAAGGTGTTTCAAGCTTGAATTATTGTTGTTTTCTAAGCGTGGTAATGAAGGAGGCTTTTTCTGTACTTGAACGACAAAACCAGTGTAAATTGAAATTGATTTAATTTTTCATTTTTTACTTGTTTTACCATCGCCAATTACACCTTAACGTTTCGACCACATCTTTTGAATAACCCTGTAGATAATAAAAATTCAGATTTCTTAACAGTTTACTGTGTTTTCCGATATTCTTTTGAAAACAAAAGATGTGTGCTTTTTTAATTGATGTTGTCACAATAATAAAAACTGATTTTTATGACCGCTTTATTAATAAAAACAATATAGAATTTGATTTCCAAGATTTAGCAAATAGGTGTTCTTTTTCATGTGGTTTTATCTACCGAAGCCAAAAGTGAAAAGAGTGATTGCGTCAACTCCATTTCAACTTCCTAAGATTTTTTTCATGTTACTGTAGAACCGGTAACGTCAATTTTTTTTTATACTTCAAAGCATTCACTATTCTTGAATTTTCTCATTCACCTCTGGAAATTTTTGATAAAATGAACCAATTGCGTATTCACTTTGATAGTGGGTGGTTTAACGGAAATTTACAGTTGTCAAGTTGAATTTCAGCCAGGATTGTTCAAAAATCACTAACAAAGTGGTACAAAGGCGAGCTGTCAATAACATCATTTGAACAGCGCATGTGTTGTAAGAAATTTAAGTTCAAAATACCAAGAAAAATATTAACTCCTAACAAAACAACCGATAAGTCAAGTTTACCACCGGATGTAAGAGGAACTCTTACATATCTACACATGATGAGAACGACCACTCATATCATCACTAATTACACCTTAGCGTTTGGACTACACCTTTTGAATCACCCTGTATACAGTGTGGAAAGAACTTTACGCATAAAATCGATAACTTTTTAAAAACTAATCTTCTGGAAAAAATCTCGAAGGGGTATAGCGATTTTAATGAAATGACATGTGGGCGTATTATCTTTTCTTGTTTCTCCATTACATGGCTTTGGTTCAGTCATCTCTTCAAAATATTGTCTCCATCTCTCCATTATTTCATTCTCTTCTGTGATTATCTTTCTGTCTTTATTTTTACGTTCATCATGCTATATTCTTTCTTCTCAACTTTCTCTCTTGCTCAACTTTAAAAAGTCGTAACAACCTCATTTTTTAAAGGTAAGAATAATTTTCAGCAATAATCTTAGTGTGGTTAATAATCAACCTTTTTGTAATGAGAAATTTGAATTTAGTAATACAGGGTGTCCAGAAAAAAATGCCAAACTTTGCAAATTTCAAAGCGGTATAACCCTTTTTTTTTATGTCATTATTCGATGGGTCTTTTTCTTCTCTTCAATTTGATGGTGCATATCTTATGTCTGAACCCCATATTTGTGGAGATATTCAATATTTTTCACAAAAGTAACCTTTTAATTACATTTCTATGCACCGAAGTAGGCCATGGTGAGACAAAACAACTGTCAAAATGTAAGTAAGAATCAATGTGAGATGAACAAATACATTTTGAACATTACTGTAGTATCGTTTCTCTTTTGTATTAATAATTTTGTTATCTCTCATGGTTTTGTAATAAAATAATTAATCGTATTACAGAAGTACTATCTACTATTTTATAATTTTCGTTCATATCACAATGATTCTTACTTACAATGTAACAGTTGTTTTGTCTCAGCATGACCTATTTAAGTGCATAGAAATGTAATTAAATGGTAACTTTTGTAAGAAATAATGAATATGTCAACAACTATGGGGTTTAGACATAAGATATGTACCCTCAAATTGAAGAGAAGAAAAAGGGTTATACCGCTTTGAAATTTGTAAAGTTTAGCATATTTTTCTGAACACCCTGTATTACTAAATTCAAATTGCTCATTACCAACACGTTGCTTATTAACCACACTGAGAATATTGCTAACACTTATTCTTACCTTCAAAAAACGAGGTCGCTACGATTTTTCAAAGTTGAGTTTGCTTATGCATGATATTTGGAGAAAAAAATGGTAAATTGGCAACACTGTAACATAATCCAAAACTAAATAGACAGCAATGTAGAGGTTGAAAAACGTCATCAGAAACCTTGAATAAATACAGGGTGTTCCATTTAAAAAAATGTTTGTTTTTGTTATTCCGCAAAAATGGGACACCCTGTATAATTTAAAATAATTTTACGGCATAAAGATTTTTAAACCAATAACTTTTTGTACGAAACATTTTTTTCTATCTCTTACGGGAAACGCGCTAGGAAAGCCCGACGCACTGTTGCAGGACCCTGTATATTTACAAAATTTTTGTTTGACCTGATTGATCATACATTTAATGTCTGATCTGAATGCTGAATGACAAATATTTCATAATTTTCTTTACCATAACCATTTATTTATTGTATTTACTTGTTTTTAGGATGGACTGGCCTGTTCGAACAATATCTTTTAGCCACGATGGTCAATTATTAGCATCAGCATCAGAAGATCTCATCATCGACATTGGATTTACAGAGACTGGTGATAAAATTGCTGATATATCTGTTGATACTGGAACATTTACAGTGGCTTGGCATCCGTCCCAATATTTATTGGCTTATGCTTGTGATGATAAAGATGCATACGATAGAAAACGAGATGCTGGGACACTCAAAGTTTGGGGATTTCCTTCAGATTCTTAACTTTTATTTTTAACAAATAATGTTTAAGTTTCCTTTACAATATAATGTCTGAAAAATATTTAATTTTATATAAACTCAACATACGTGTTGTAATTTAACGTATTCATTTTCTACTTGAAGTTCTGAAGCTAAATAAACATTTCAAATATACAATACAAATCTTATTGCCTGCCACATTTTCATCCCGCTAAACCTATCCTAAAACCACAAAGAATAATAAAAAAACTTTGGGAATGATTTGCATAAAAATATAGCCGTCCTGATGAATGCTGACAATGACTCATACTTTTTTGAGAAAAGAATCGCGTTTTCTATACTCGTTGGTGTGTTCAAGGTAAATGTAATAGAATGAGATGAAATAAGAGACATATATCGAATTCATGCAATATATAGCGAGTAGTTACTGTTAACTCTGGATGGGACGACTATACCATAAGGTTCCATAACAAAAATTTCTAAGAAAATCGAGTTTAATGCCTGATGTGTCAACAACATAAAACATAGGGTAAATTTATGGTTGGATAGAAATGGGCAACACTTTGATAAAGTTATTAGAGTTACTATATAAAAATTGGTAAAATTATTGCTTAGATTCTCTGATTTTTCTAAACTGGCGTCACGTCATCAAAATAATAATCATAATAATGATGGCACAATTTTACAAGGTTGCCAGCTGTCCTGGTTTTCTTTGGCCTTGGACGAGTCAACGGATGTGTCAGATACTGCTCAGGTGTTGATTTATATTCGAGGAGTAGATAAAAGCTATGAAGTGCATGAAGAACTTCTTGATATGTATAGTATTCATGGCACAACTACTGGTACAGATATTTTTAATGGAGTTGAAATGGCCATTAATCAAAAGAACCTTCGATGGAAAAACTTGAAATGTATTACAACTGATGGAGGCAAAAACATGAGTGGGAAAGACAAAGGAGTGGTTGCTCTTGTGTCAAAGGCTGTAGAAAATGACGGTGGTTCAAAACTATTAGTCTTACATTGTATCATTCATCAACAGTCTTTGTGCGGAAAATGTTTGGATATGTCTGAAGTTCTGAAACCAGTCATATCAACTGTTAATTTTATCAGATCTTTTGGGCTGAATCACCGACAATTCCGACAATTTATTGAAGAGATTGGAGAAAATGACTTACCTTATCATACTGCCGTACGTTGGCTTAGTTGTGGGAAAGTTCTTCAGCGCTTTTTTTAACTGCGAGCAGTGATCGAAATTTTTTTGAATGAAAAGCATTGCCCTCTTACTGAATTACAAAACAACGCATGGCTGTGGAAGTTAGCATCATTCTATGCTGATTTTTACAAAACACGAACAAAACACGAACTGAATTTGAGATTGCAAGGAGAAAACCAGCATCTTCCTGATTTATACACTAATGTCAAATAATTCCGGAAGAAATTGATACTGTTTCAATCACAACTACGAAGTAAATGTTTTTCACATTTTAAAACATGTGAAATATTCAGCCACACCACTGAGACTGAGTTTCCTATCGATTTTGCAATCGAAACTTTGAGTGCTTTGAAAATAAATTTTGATAGTCGTTTCTCGGACTTTGATGCCATTGCGAATCAAATTAAGATTTTTCAGAATCCTTTTGATACTGACATTGAAACCCTAGCCCCGGAACTTCAAATGGAAATGATTGATCTACAGTGCAGTGATATAATTAAGAACAAATATCAAAACTCATCTTTGTTGGAATTTTATGAGTCTTCCACTCACACAATTTGATAATTTGCATAAATTTGCTCGTGGGCTGTTTTCTGTTTTTGGTACTACTTATTTGTGTGAGTAGACCTTCTCCAAAATGAAGTACACAAAAAATGTTTACAGATCTAAATTAACTGACGAGCATCTTAAATCTCTTTTAATAATTGGTACAAGTAAAATTAGTCCACAACTACAAACAATTGTCAGTGGAAAATCTCAATTACATAAATCTCATTAGTATTTCATATGTCATTATGCTTGTTATAAGTTATGTTTTTATTTAAAATGTATAAAATGTTAGTTGGATTCATTTACATAATTTGTTAGTTATTATATACTGAAGTTAAATTTTCTGCATATTATACATGTCTTTACTCATTACAATTCTGTGTTTCTTTATCCAACTTATCACAAAAACAATAACAATAAGCCTACAACAATGTTATGAGTAGTTAGCCCATAACCATATCAATGTAGATGTCATATTAATAATTATTCAACATAAAATTAGAATACTTCAGTAAACTAAATTTAATTTGCTATAAAAAATATGTTCTCTAATAGGAGTTTTCAAGTATGCTAGGTCTCCGCGGGCCGGATGTGGCCCGAGGGCCGTAGTTTGGAGACCCCTGATTTAGATAAAAACCTTCCGGTTTTGGTTTTATCGATTTCCAAAATTGGTCATCTCGTTCTATCTACAAAAATAAATATTGTTTATTATTATAGTTATAAGGCTGGTTAAACGTCATTAGGCCGACATATAGCAAATTACAGTAAATTATCGATGTATGACTATCGATCTACTACTACTACTGTTATGGTATTACGTAAACTTATAAACATTACCTTCTCAAACACAATTCCCAACGGAACAAACATAATCCAAACAATAAAATAACAATACTGTCCTTTTGTTATGTGTAGCTGCCCTTGTATTTGGTAATAATATTTGTGGTTTTTATTAATTTTCATGGTATCATCTTCGCCTATCATTGCAAATTTATTTTTTTTAGATTTAATTGCATCTATTGGGAGCATATGCCTACTTGCCGATGGACACTTTATTTCTACAATGCCATCATCTTCGATTAGCCAATCAGGACTTGCACCCAAAAATGTTATCAGGATCTATGAAAAATCCACATTCTTTAATTTTTAGCTTTGTTTCTTTCTCGAAAGATTCAATTCATTCAGTTCATTATCATTACCATAACTAGTGTGCGCATTACCTTTAAAAGATCCATATAAAATAGAATTAACTTTATTTTTTGGATTTGTTGTGCAATTTGGATTCTACAAATCTCGCCAAACCATGGCGCTGTGAGACATTTTAATCTTTCGTCGTGCCAAATTGCAGAATTTCGTTGCGCTTTAGTTTTTTTGCTCGATTTCTTCAATATGTTCTGAAGTTTTATTTAATTAACTCTTCCACAAATTTGTTTTTTTTCTCTAAAAATTCCTCCGGCAGAACTCTATCTCCTCCGTAATTTTTATCTGCCGGTGCAGAAACTTTTGTTTTTTTTTTATACTCCCTCATTGAGCATTTAGGTTAATCTTCTTTTACGATTTTCCATTACTCTGACTCTCTTGGCTACAAACCAGTCCACGTAATATTTCAATTTAGTTGCGAAAGCATTATTAACAATGGAATGGTAAGAGCCTTTTGAATCATACGAAATTGCAGCAGCTTCGGCACCTACCTAATATGACCCTTTTAAGCAGAAGTTTATTCTTTTGCCTCCAATGAATTTGCAAAGATCCGAATTGTGTATTTTGTGTATTTCTGTTCAGGCTTTGTTTGATATCTGAATAGAGGCCACCAATAGTGTAGCGCTGTCACTCATATTTTATTTTTTTGTGTCGAAACTGTAATAGATATCAAAAACTATAAAGATACAAAAACACTTAATAATGAATGCCTGCTTTCGATTTGATTTAAAAAAAATTTATTTGCTTTTGTCATTATAAAATATGAATGTATTAATATTGGGCATCACTTGTTTTATACACAACCAGTCTACTAATAATAACAATATTATTTTAAAATAAGAGTTATACCCGTATAAAGTGTCATACCAAACAACATCCAAATAAATGTAAATGTTCTCTTTTTATAAGCAAATTTAGTTTTTTTTAAATTAACTTTGAAGCTGAATACTGGCTAAACCAAACGCATTTGTATATGGACAAGTTTTGTTAAATCGTCTTTTTTTTATCCCAGTAATCTGTGGTTAAGCCATTTCCACATAATTTAGAGACCCTGTATGTTAGTCTATATTTCAACAAAATTCTTCCGCAGGTATTTGGGATACCTAATTTTTTTTTCAAGAAGTAATATTTTCAATGTATTATAAAATCGAAGGGTAAGCATGGCTACATGCTAAACTAAACAGGGCAAGTTCTCATTCACAGATCGGGTCGGGTCCGCCTTTTAACATAAATGCCGATTTGGTGCGACAGGCAGCGCTCCAGGATGGATGCTCATTTTTGCAATTGTATTTCTCTAATGATTGATTAATTATTAAGGTTGAAAATTGAATTGCTGACAGCTTTATAAAAAAGGTTTTTCCAATACGTCACATTGATATATTGTATTAACAATATTTTTTTAAAATCCTTTTCACATTGTAGATAATCATTTTTAGATAGCTGTGCAAAATTTGGTGTCTTTATGTTAATTTTTAATTGAAGAAATTCAACGCCAACTAAAGCCGTCGTTTTTGTTTACTTTTCTAAATTCCGGCATGTACCGCCACTCGTAGGATCTGAGGGCGTCACCTAAAAAGATTTTTAACATGGGGGAAATTCAACTGCTTTTTAATCAATTATGAAACCATTGTATAATTTACTCCACTTATTATTCGTTTTGCAATTTTAAATTGATTTTTGGACTCTTTCCATTTCATCAATTTGATTGCATAGTATGGAGTAAGTTACCAAAATTGATGTGACATGAAATACCAATCGAAAATGATTGGTACCATACCAAAGTATACCAAACTGCCGAATAAAAAATGCCTATGGCTGTATGGTACCGTGCGATAAACGATTATTTAGATAAAAGAAGCCCTTGAGATGAAGGGAAGTATGTCTGCTAGGGTACAAGTCGTCTGTTAAAATCTGGTGGCAGCAATTCATGATAGGCCTACACTTTGTAGGGATGCATACCAAAGTCTTTCAAAATTTTCTGGCAGGTTCAATAACACCGACACAGTCCTAGCTGCCCCTTATCTAAATAATTGTTGATCGCACGGTACTTATGGTAAGTAGGTGTCATTTTATGTCATAAAACATTTGTTTATTTATAGTAAACATAGCTTTCAAGTTTACAATTAACATGCGAAACACAAAATTTATTAAAAATAATCAATTATAAGCTACAATATCATAAAAACAACGTTGTTAATTCGTCTCCATTGGAACATCAACTTCAGTTGATTGTTGAACAGCCATACTTACAATTTCCTGGGAAGGTGCAAAAATCTGGGTGGCTTTTACGTTATTCTTCTCATTGTTCTTTTCATGGGAAGTTGGTTTTTCTTGATTTTGGTCATATAATCGTGGATCTATGCTTACAGATTTTGTACAATTGAAGGTTTTATAAATCCCTATGAGATAATCACATAATTCAAACATGTTAGATCGCAAAGATATTATGACAAATTGAGCATTTTTTGTTCTTTCCTGAAATATAAATAGTCTGTAATATTTAATATATTTTGATTTATATAAAATTACCTTGATGTAATTACCAACAATTGAAACATTTTTAAAATCAAGAGCGGCATCGATTTCATCCATCACATATAAAGGTGATGGTTTGTAGTAATGAAGGGCAAACACCAGAGCCAATGATGACAACGTTTTTTCACCTCCAGACAGGTTTGATATCAATTTCCAGGTTTTTTTTGGAGGTCTTACCCTAAAAATAAAACAAAATGAAAATTGTTAATCGTCACTGGGTCCTTCCTGTGATTTCGCTTCTGAGGAATTGGCTATTTTTTAGAATACCGACTCCCGGGATTCACATTTGAACACCCAAAAAGAGACTGATGAGCACGATATGAAATAATTCGTAATGGAATACTTATCAAGAGCAAAAATGCTAAAAATATACGTTCGTATAAAATGCCAATGGTTAAATCAAACCATGCTATCGAAACAAAAAACGGATGCAAAGATCCAGAAAAATGTAATAAATGTATTTAAATGTAGTAAATGTTTTTAAGAGTTGCTGTCAGCGTTGGAGCCGAATATAGGGCAAACCCTATTGTAATTTGCCATTGTTGGTGTTAAACCATAACGACAAGATTGATAACTGTACGTTAAACGGCTGAAGTCGAAGAATTTGATACGAATCGCGTACTGTCCCACAACAAACACATCGGAGAACAGCTGACTGCTTTGGCCAACCCTAGTACGTATATGCACCACCATGTTAATCTAAATTGCCTATACTCTTTATCCCTTTTCTAGTCTCTTAAAAATCCATCATTATTATTTGTTTACTAAGCAATACATCTTTCATCAAAGAGTGCCAGGAAGAAAATTACGAATGTCTGAATTACTTTTCCGCCGAATTTATGAAAGTGAACGATGACTTCTGGAAAAAGATTTTTGGAAATCTTCAAATTCATTATGCGTCAAATAAACCCTCTGCCCATCAATTTTTACACTGTTTCTAAAATAACAAGACAAGTGTAAGCTAAGACATATATTTTATATCTATCCTTTTGTTTCATGCCAACTTTGATGAAAGTTTTTTTGAAACACCCCATAGCTAGTGATCTAATTCTTACAGTATGCTTAATTCCCGTCAATCGATGATTGATGAAATGCGGCGGTTTCTTTAAAAAATGACATATAAGTCGTATGCCGACCAAACCTCCAGTTTAAAAGATGTAATGAGAGTAGATGACATTTATTACATTTGTTTTAAAGTGACAGTAAAATGATACGTTTGTTCCAAGAGAAAGTTAGAAATGGTTTGACAAACTTTTCTAATGTGCATGTATGGTAAACAGGTTGAAATTGATTATAACTGTTGGCTGCTGGAATGTAATCTGTTATTTACTCATTCTTACTTTTATAATTAATATCTAATCAAAAACTAATGCCACAATACAACAATCAAAATGGCAGACATAAATTAGCGAGTATCAAATAAAACAACAATTATCTACTAACTTGGCATATTGGTGGGTCCTGTGCGCAAGTCCATCAGAAAAATTCGTATAAAAAATCCCAAACTTTTCTGACGGTCAGAAATCAGTTGGTAACCTGTCAGAAAATCTCCTGGAACAACTAATTATCAGAATAATGACTAGGGATTAATAGTCCTTATTCCCTCTTGCACTCCAATAAAAAAAAATCTCAAATTAAATAATACAATGGAAACAAAATACCCAAACTCCAGGGCTCCGACAGGCTTATGGGGGAAAGGAGACGAGTTATAGTGCGGAAGATCATTATCTTGTAAACCTCCAGAAATTGAAACTAGCTACAGCAACAACGTCTACCTTGATACCGGAAACATTGAAATCCATTTACAATAAAACGTACGCAACCTTCAACGAATGGCGTCTTCGAAAGAACGCAAACTCTTTTTCAGATAATGTTCTACTAGCCTATTTAGTCGTAGATAAAGTAGAGTATACTACTCGCAATAATGGCTATTATTACCTTGGAATGTTACTCCCTCGCCGCTTATGCAGCTCGGTTGGTAAATATTTCTCGGGAATAATAGCTATCGTTATTGACTCGTGGTATAATCCACTATTAGTATTAAAGACGCGTTTATTTACCTAAATTGTATTCCTTCACTGAATGGATCAAAAGTGTCTAACATCTCAAAATCTGCATCTCCACCTAACGTAATCATTTGATACATTTCTTTCAATTTTGCCTTAATAATGTCATATCCTGTAACAAATTCTTCTTTTCTCCTCATGCATAAACCATCATAAAACCCTCGAATTTTTTTACGCTGCTCGGTAACAACATCCAGTTCTTTCGATCTCGTAATAAAAATCTTTTGCTTATTACTATACTCAGTAATAGCATTTAGATTGGGATTGGCACCTCGAAACTCCTGTTCATATGCTTGAAGTTCCTTTTGGACGCTCTGCAGTTGTCTGTCATTTAGTTCTTCCTCTGTGTATGTTTTTAATTCTTGTTTTTCAGTGTCTGGAATATCCTGGTACTTCAATTGGGTAATCTAAAATTGATTGATCGATGTGGCTTTTATTTGTTGAAAATTCATAATTAGAAATGTATGAAATAAAGCTACGCACTTTTTAAAATTTTCAAAATTGTTTTTATTGTTCGCAACAACTGTTTCGCCACACTGTGGCTTCTTCATTTCTTCGCCAGAAGAAGCCACAGTGTGGCGAAACAGTTGTTGCGAACAAAAAAACAATTTTGAAAATTTTAAAAAGTGCGTAACTTTATTTCATACATTTCTAATCTAAAATTAGTTATTTTAATTAAAAACTAAAATATATAGGAAAATAATTAATTACTTTTACTCTCCACTGATGAATTTTTGCCATTAAATCATCAAGTTTACCATTAAGCATTTTAAATTTCTCTTCAATCTCAATTTTTTCAGCTTTAACAGAATTTTCTGTTTTTGTCAATTTGTCGACCTCTTTTTTCAAATCTAATAAAAAAAAAAGAAGATAATTATCAGTTTACAAAGTAATGTAATCGAATACCATGAAATTCCTCAATATCAGCCAGTCTGCCAGATATTTCTTCAATACATGCTAATAACTTTTTTGCATCAGTTTCAATCTCATCACGTTCTGTCTTTAGTTGTCTAAGCCTATTTTCCATTTGAGTTATGTCTTCTTGCATTGTAGTTATTTTTTCTGAGGACTTGACGGCATTTCTTAAAAGTACATGTTCAGTAATGTAGATTTATGGAAATAAAATCAATAAATAGAATCAATATCAAAGAATACCAATATCAATAGAATCAATAATAAAATCAATAAAAGAATTTAAAAAATCTTACCTTTGAGCTGTCTTTATTCCCACTTTTAACTTAGCTAGGTCTGCTTTACCCATTTCAATCGAGTTGGTAATATCTTTCAAGTTTTTGTCAACTACTCTCATTTTACCCCGAGACATTTCTGTTATTTCTTTTGTAATAACATCAACTTGCTTTTGAAGTACTGATGCATTACTTAATGCTTCATCATATTTCATCTTTGTATTATTAACAACACTATTTAATTCATTTATTTTGGCTGGATCAGTTGTAGTGGCTTTAAGTTTTGCCTCTTGGGTTTTTAATTGTACTTTTAGTTGCGGGAATTGTTGCTTCAGCGACTAAAAATAAATTATTGTAACGCATGTTAAAACAAAACTCAATCTTTTCTAAAATGCAGGGTGTATGTAAGTAACAACACTTAACCGATGGTAGGACTAATTGCGTATATTGTAAATCTGATAACAAGTTTTGTTTCATATGCTTTCTATAGTCTGTTTTTATTTAAACATCCACTAACGTTGAAATCCCTCTTAAGAATATCAGTGGCAGCTCTGTTTGTGTCATCAGCGTTTCTCAAAAACGAGGTTACGGTTCAATATGCAGTAATTTTTGTAGTAAATTTTATGCAGGCATTAGCATTTATGCTTTTTATGCACGTTGCAGTGATGTACAACATACATTCGGTTTATTCAATATGAAAATGCAAAGTACCTTCACCAATCAAGAGTATGCAGACATGCATATAGTTTATGGCGAGGTATACAAAATTGTCGTGCTGCTGTCAGTAACAGCAGGCAGGTACATTCAGATCTTGTGCCAGGAACAGCCACTAATATTTTCACGGCCGTACAATTGGTAACAGTAATGGCTGCGAAATCCAATTTCGCAGACTGTTTTGCGCATGCCAAATGGACAATTCGTGCCCAGTTGCACAAAACAAAAAACATTTTAAGCCAATCTGGTAAAGCGATTTGATAATTAAAATAGAATGCGTCAGTATAGGTACTAGCCACTGACATACTAAAATTCGACAGGTAAAAACTCGTCAATTAGCCCCGGTCTCTAGTACTTCAGAGTTGTCACAATGTGGCATAATCATGCCATTTTAATGCATTTAAAGTTTCTTCAATGGAAATTTCTTACCTGAAGCTCTAATGTGTACTTTTGAAAGGTAATTTTCATTTGTCTAACTTCTGGTGTTAAATTAGAAACATCAGTTGCTAGCACAGTTTCTCTTTGCCGCAATTCCTTGAGTCTCTTTTCTAAGTTATAAACATCATGTTCCATAATTTCTATATCTTGTGCATTTAGGTTAGAAGCAGCAACAGATTGACCCATTCGACCTTTGCTTACTTGCTTTCCACCTCCAGCCATTGTACCTAATTGAACATGTAGGACATAGAACTAATCTTGCTTGCAAGATTAATTTATTAAGATTACCTGTGGTTTCTATGAGGTCACCTCCCAATGTAACAACACGATAACGCTGAGCACCATAGGCAATTCTCGATCCTTGATCTAAATGATCTGCTACCAAAGTATCTCGCAATGCATAGTAGAAAGCGGGACGTACTCTCTCATCTTCAACTCGTATTAAATCAAACAGACGTGGTACATTTTCTGGCCTAAATATAAAATATGTATAGTGATTTTTACAAAAGTTTAATTTTTCTATGATTTGTAAATTTTCTTGTACAAGGCATTTTATTGTTTAATGTTTTACAACAACAAAAAAATTACATACGTTTTTATAGTGGAGTTACAGAATCTTCTTAGATGTTCTTGTTTCTCTAATGCTATGATAGTGGCTCTTCCAATATCATGTTTCTTCAAAAATTCAATACACCATTGTGCTGTATTGACTGTATCAACAACAATATTTTCAAGTGCTCCACATGCTGTTGACACAGCAACATCATACTTAGGATCAATTGCTCCCAAATCTCCCTAAAATAATGGTTAAAGTATATAATATAATAATAATAATAATAAAATATATTTTTTTTATAAGATCGAATATAAATATAAATCTAGTACAAACATTTATATTGCTATATAAAATAGATTTTGTAACCTAATTTCTTGTACTAGATTTATCTGAGTATAACTGTACAATACAAATAATAATTATAACGGATATCCCCGTTCCGAAAAATGATACTGCCTGGTAACAAAGCATTCACAGCATTTATCGACATTATCAACAAGACCCACACATACCAGTCTACCAAAAAGACCAGGACACTTTCCCTCACGTTTCTGTTGGATCAAAGCGTCTAATACACGTCCTCTTGATCTTGATGCTTGCATTGATGATCTTGTTTCCTCAAGTTGAGAACGCTTTTGACGTAAATTGCCAATTAACTCAGATTCTTCCCTTTTTATAGTATCCAATTCTTGATTTGCAGATTGTAACTTGTTTTCATTTACAGGTATTAACTTTCTTAATTTTTCAGATTCTTCCAACTTCTGGGTCATATTTATCTCTGAAGAATTGCAAATTTTTTGCAAGTTTTCAAACTTATTTTTCTCATTATCATAATTACTAGTATATATTTTTAATTCTGATTCTGCCAAAGTATACTGAAAATGTTAAAAATGACCAAAATTACTGGTAAATAATGCAAGTAATGACTTGGTAAACAATGACAAAATAGGCGTCACTATCAAGAGAAACAGAGTTGTCTAAATTTCAATGTTTTAGCATGCAAATCAATGCAATAATGACATACACTACAATTTGGCAATTTTGGAACCGGATATCTCCACGAACGTAAAACTTTACAGGAGAACATAAAAAGTAAAAAAAAAATCGGTTTTATCTACTCCTTAGGGTATATTTGTTAATTCCGTAACGGTACACTATACGGATATAAGCCACTTTCCGGTACATGTGTGGATATGAACTTTGCCAGGTTGCAAACAATAATAACCATATAAATTTAATGTAGATATAAGCAGACGATACAGTAACTTTTGCGCAACGGAGGCGGAGATGCGAATATATCACATCAAACATGAAATCTACAGACAAAATTACAATTATTGTAATTTTGACAGTTGTACATTTTTAGTTAGAAAATAATTAAATCTGGTAACTTTTACATGTCCATTTTATTACCATTAATAATAACAATATACGGTTTATTATTAATGGTTAAATTAAAATAGTAACTATATGGTATTTACTTACTGATGATTTTGTATCATCCACAATTTTATTTAAATCAACCAATTTTGTTTGTAGAACTTCTTTCTTTTCTTGTAAGTCCTTCGTTTGGTCTCTCAGATTAGCCAGCAATTTATTTTTTTCTTCTTCTAATGCCTGCTTCTTAGAGATCATAACAACTTCATTCTTCTCATGAATATTGATTTGCTAGTATCATAATATAGTCAACATAAATTATTCTGCTATGGTGGAGTAATTAATAATAATACCTTTTCAGTCGATTGTGGGGTTTTGTTATAAGTTTCCAATCTTTTTTGCTCCTCAAGAAGTAGTTCTTTAGTCTTTTTCCTGGTTCTATTGGTCTGTGTCATATCCGCTTGCAGTTGAATGTCTTTAGTATTGGCTTTTTCAAAAGCTTCTTTCAGTGCATTTTTTCTTATCTCCAGTTTTTCATATTTTGAGGACGTTTCTTTCAGTATACTTAACCTACTAGATTTTTCTTCTGATATTTTATTTATCTTTGTATTAACATCTTCCAGCATGGCCTCAACTTTTGTTTTATTTTCATCTAGATTACCGACAGTAAGTTGCAAGTCTTGTCTGCAATATAATTGGAAAGATCAAATTCATAAACACGAATCTCCAAATTGTGGACAATATCCACATAAATCGTCAATTAATAAAGTTTGGGTACATCTCTAACCATATTAAGATCTAGATCTAGATTTTGCAGTGTTAGTAATGCGAGCATGACAACAGAATAACTCACTCAAACAAAATTTATCAATGTCTATTAGCGAATTACAAGCACCAGTGGTTTTATGGATTGTATGGCAAAGCAATAGGAATGTAGGAAAGATAAAGAAGGAAGAGTTTCAAGCTTTCAATTTAAAGCTATGGTCGAATTGAGATTTTATAAACAACTAAATTGTACCTTTTTTCAAAACTACTCAGTTATCAAGTTACAGTATTAAATTGACAAAATCATGTTTTACAACTTATGCATTTGCAACATTTGGTGGTCCAGCGGGAAAAGTGGTATAAGTGCATAATTCGAGTTTTGAAATATTAGACATTTATCTACAGTAATTTAACTGATGTTTTTTTAACTTTAATTACTTTTCCCAGCCATACATGGTTTAAAATAAGTATATGCAGAGTGTGTCTAATATAAGGAATAAATTCATTATATTCTAAATGGAAAATATTTTATGTATGGGCATAATCCAATTATGCGAACATGAATTATTGACATAATGTTTATTCTGTTGTGATCTGACTATTCTAATCCGAATGATTTTTATGATGATAATCTAAAAAAAAATTCACAAATGATAATCTGTAGTAGTACCACAAGAGGTGAATATTTTTATAGGGGAGGTATAATAATACCTTGATGTTTTTATGGAAACTCTTGCTATATAAATTCCACGATACCAAACTGTGGCAAAAATACAACAAGCGCTTGCGCAAGGCCATTACCAAACCGGTATTTGCATTATCAAACTTCTCTTAGCATCGATAGTGACGAAACAGAATAATCCCCAAAAAATGTACACAAGAGGTAATTGAACGATGAATATAATTGGATGGTGTTATGCAACAATGTGGTTAGGCCACATCCATGTTTGTAAGAAGCTGTCTCTTTTTTAGAGCGCTAAACTTCATTTTAATATTAAAACACTAAACAACACTCTTAAAACTATGCTGATGCGGCTTAACCGTGTTGTTGCATAACACCATCCAATTAAAAATATATTAAAAACTAAAGCATCTTGCACTTACATGTGTTTTTGATAGTAGAAATTCTTTGTAGATGTAATACAATTTTCCAACTTTAAGAACTGAACTGCTTCTTCCATAGGTTCCTTCAATTCATTCAACTCATTTTGTACAAGCTTCAATCTATTTAGTTTTTCAGATCTCTGTTCACTTAAAATCTCAATTCTATCTGACAACTGGACAAGAGGTATCTAAAACATAATAATAAAATGTAATAGAAAGAGAACACACTAAATTTGTATGAGCGTTTCCTAGCAAAAACTGGTAGTTGCTTAACTGTCATTGAAATACACTGTAGTAATAATTCCACTATTGAATTTAACCGGAGCTGCATATACAGGGTGTCCCGGGACTCGACAGACATGGACTAAGGGAGTATTTCTTAGGCAATTTAAAGTTAAAAATACCTCATGCACTTATAGGCCACTCACTATGGTAATGAGTGGTCTAAAGGCGCGTTCTCACGAACTAAGTTTAATTGATCAATTGTAGTTGATTTAGTTGTTTGTTTGTATATTTGCTGTTCGTATGTTTATATGATCGTGGATAGATATTACGTACAGCATGATTTTGTTTATTTAATGAAAATTCATTTCTGAAGCTATAGGGCTCGATACAATCATGGTACAACGTCTAGAAGAAATAGAAGTAGCCAAACAAGTAATTTAGCACAGCCGACTGTGAGACAGCAGCGTTACCTTCGATTTGTTTTTAGCAGTGGTAGAAGCAAAAACTAGCCAAACAAGTAATTTAGCTGTACCTAAGCCAAGGCGCGCTCTACCACACTTGGAATTATTGTCTTTATAGATTCTGTTTCATCTATATTGGGTTCAAATTACTGTTAGTTTTGTAACCAAAAAAGAATTTGTAACATTTCGCACGTTGAAAACAAAAATGACACTATACAAAAATAAACATTTTTCAGTTTTAGTGATTTTATTTTGTCCTAAAAAGATTACCATTAGTAGTAATAGTATTATACTACATTAATACTAAATATAATTTAGTATAAATCCTTATAGCAGTTATACTTTTAAAGTATATCTCATGAACTTAGATGGGAAAGCCATAAAAGCGTTTTTTCAGAACCGAAGTTTCATTTATATATCTACCTCGCTCGCACCAACAGTCGGTCTGTTTTATTCCTAGTAAGGACAGACATTAATAAGGTTCTACCTTTTCTCTTTTCAACTCTTGTGTCAGACGCAGTGCGCCGATACGGCAGGGCACATTACTTATAGCTCACGATTTGTTCGTGTTGCAAGGGGAAATAACAATTGAACCAATCGGAAGCGTGCTTCTTTAGATTAGAATATTTGAATATAATGTTAAATGCGTATTCAAATCGACCAATCCAAATGGCCTCGACAATACAAGATACCAACTCAAGGGCAAATCGATTGGCCCTACTGATACTGCCCCGAACAGACGTGCAAAATGTCTGTTCTTCTGTTTTATAGCTTTTCCTTCTAAGTTCGTGAGATATATTATAATGATAATTTTTATGGTTGTTATAAGCTATTTGTTAACAATAAGCTTAAAAATAAAATTATATATAAAACGGTCTTATAACAATAATTTTTATTTAGTGTCACTTTGGTTATAAACCTGCATTTTTTGTATAAGTAAACTAAATATCAAAAAATACATTTACTACTATAATCATTATCATAAGCTTGATTCTGTTTAAAGGAAAATTTACATTTGAGAAACTAGAACACATGATAAATACACCAATATTATTTAAATAGACTTACTTTGTATCTTGATGTTCCGATTATATCTTCCAAATATTCTAACATACCTGGGTCGTTATCAGTACCTTTTGGACTCATTAACGAAATTTGCTCTACTTCGCCCTAGAATATATAAGAATGAAAAATATATTATAGACTATAATAAAAAGTGCAGTAAAGCAGTGCTTTTAATCGCGCAGGGCTTGAATCGCCCCTACGCACGTGAAATATTCGTTATTTTTTTATTATTCCAGCACCACAATGTAGAAATAAAGAAAAAATCAGAAACATTAAACATGACATGAAGACATGAATGACATAAAGACGGTTAACATTTGTGCATCAATGTCATCTGCTATAGACATCATGAACGACATTCTGAAGCCTCAAACTGCTAGTTTCTAAATAACCAATAACAAGAAGCTTCTGGTTTCTGGGTTTCCGATTTCCAGCAATAGTAAGTGTACATTTAATATTTATATCAATAAAAAAATAGTGCTGCCCGATATTTATTGATGATCAAAATTGGTCAATAATTGTTACTAAGCAACTTTAAAACTCTTCGTGCTAGAAAAACTTTTCTGCAGAGTCATATTAGTCCGAAAACCAAAGATTATGATGCAGGAATGATAAAAAATATATTACATAAAAATAAGTAAATCACCTGCAATATTAAAAATCGATTGTGATCGAGATCAATACCATGCTTGCGTAGCAGCACTGCAATTTCTTTAAACTGTGTTTTTGTTCCATTTAATGTATAACTGGACGAGTTATCTTTATATGCAGTTCTTGAAACAGTAAATTCACTACCAGGTACTATATCATATTTATCACCTTCCTATGCGGACAAAAATTTAAAAGATAGTCATAATAAACTAAATACATTTAATTGAACATACCTTATCAATTATTTCAGCAAAATGTACTGAGACCGTGCAGCATTGAACATTTCTATATTTTTCTGAATTGTGCAGTAGCACTGATATCTTTTTTGAGCGAATCTTACTAGCTCTATAACCAAATACGAACAGCATAGAATCAATAACATTACTTTTTCCACTACCGTTGGGTCCCACTATTGCATTAAAACATTTATGGAAAGGTCCTAATATTTGAGTATCAGCATAACTTTTGAAAAAGTTATTGGTTATATGTGTAATAATAAGTCTTGGCCCCTTAGTTTCAGCACTGCAATAAGCTTTCGGTGGAGGAGGTATATATATTCCGTCAACCTGCAAACCACCTTCGTCATCAGATAAGTGAAGTTCTTCATCTGAATCTTGGCCAGCTTCTTGTGCCACTGGAGTTGCACTCATTGTTCTGTAATTAAACGTCAATTAATTGTATTAATTTAGAATTTAGATCATTAGCATCAGTGGAGGAAATTTTATTTTGGCGCCCTAGGAAAGGTGTAAAAGTAATTTATACAAAAATATTCCCCTGAGGCAGTGATTACATCGTTCATCGACATATATTTATACAATTACTTACTAGAATTCTAAGTCTGTTTGTTTACACTGGTTTACGGTTTACACGCCGCGGTATACAAATTCTTTTTGACAGTTATAATTCAATTGTGTAGCCAACTGTGCAATAACAAAAGTTTATAGCCAGCAGTTATAAAGAAATACTAAACTTATAGTTTCGTTGCATAACTAAACAAACATTGATACATATAATCTACAATACAAAAATAAATAATTATATATTTATATATTCTTAATAATCTCTTGAAAAGCTTAGGGTAGAATGGGTGGAACCCGGTTAACTTTAGTTAGGTACATTTCATGTGATTGTGGTGGTATGTATTACAACTGTCAATAATTTATTGCAGCCAAGTTCTCTTGGTTAATTAAAGCCTGAAAGTGTGTTCAGTTGCCCAAATATAGAATTTACAAATTCTAATCACAATGAGTGAAGATATCCAGAGGAAATTACAAAATGAGATTGACAATTTCAAAGCTCTACAAAAAGGCAAGTTAAACTATTTAGAGAAAAAGTCAGTGCATAAAAGTTAACCTTAATTTCTAGAGTTACAAAGAGTTGTTTCCACAAGGCAACAGTTAGATGGTCAGCTAAATGAAAACCAAATCGTAAAAGAGGAATTGAATCTATTGAAATCTGAAGCCACAGTGTACAAATCGGTGGGCCCAATACTGATTAAAACGGAATTAGCCGAGGCGAAACAAAATGTGACAAAACGAATAGATTTTATCAGTGCCGAACTAAAACGTGTAGATGATCAAATACTCTCTATAGAAAAGAAGCAAGACTCTCATCGTGATAATCTTCAAAAGCTGCAACATCAGTTTCAGCAAGCACAGGTTAAAGCAGCAATGAAGGCTTAAGTTTGATCGTCATTTATTTATTTTATTACTTTATTCACAAAAAACACATTTTACGTATACTAAAAGAATTATTGATATTTTTTGCTTAAATAATGTAACATGGTTAAAAATAAATTTTGCTAAAGCTTATTTTATATCACATAATAAAGCAACTCCTCTAAGTGTCCAATGTCTAGGATTATGATCAGTTTCAAAATCTATGGATCCTACATATTTTTGATCTGTCCTTTGCGGTTTCCTGTAAATAGGACATTCATAGAGTTTTGGATCTTTCCCTGCCGTGGTATTTATTGCGTATATATATATAACAGGCATTTGCTCATAAAGCACTTTCGGTTTACTCTCAATTAGTTTCCCACATCGTCTGTCTAAGCTAGCACCTTCTAAGAAAAGGCCATGAACGTAGACTCCTTCTGCAGGACCTTCTTTTATATCCTCTTTGTTGTGCCTTGTTATTTGATTTTGTAGTACCACAGAGTCTAAAGCCCATCCTTTATGAGCTCTCGTTACATCCTAAAAAAAATAGTAAAACAACTTTCATTCCTCAATACATTTTTTACAAACAGCAGAATATAAGTTTTTTCTTTAGACTATTTTGTAATAGTTGTAGACAATATTAGTATTGCAATGTATCATATTACGATACGATATAGCAAAATTATCAAACAACGCCGGAAGCCTAGTTTGATAAGCCATTGAGTCATCACATTCGAATGTCAGATGCATCTGTGACATAAATGGGTGTATCATGTTGCTGCTCCCTTCACGGCGGTATCACTTTTGTTTAACATTTAGTTAATGTAAATTGTCCTTGCAAATTAAAGGTTAACAACAGTTAAGAGTTAAAATTCCTTGAACAGAGCTTTAAATTGTTCCACAACTACATTAGAAAGAATTGGATTGCAAATGAATTAAAGACATTCGATGAATAATAGTAGTTTTGTATAACAAGTGTGAACAATAAAATCAAATATTTGTCCATAAAAAAAATGCATTCAATTTTAAATTAAAAAAAAAACCGTAAAAAATAGAATTTTGAATAAAATCGAGCATTTGTCATATATCAATATCATATATCATTGTGAAAATAATTGATAAGTAAGGAAAAATATTTGGTGATTATTCAATTGTGTTTGATTTATCGTGTTGAAAAAAAAGTTCCCATGCACACACCCTCTTATAGTCGGTCACACATAAACACACCAACACCAATCTAGACATTTAAAAAAAAATTATCATATTGGTCTCGCAAAACGAATATGTCCGATGATGTTTGCAGAGTCTAACTTTTGATTAAATTTTGAAAACATTTTTTTAAATATATTGCGAGGAAAATCATTGTTACTCTATTTAAATTTATTTAAAAAACTTTTGACGTGTAAACTTTTAATGAACTGGAATTACAAAGTAATTGTTTACAAAGTATACAAAGTAATGTTTAAATTAAATTCCTTAAACTTTTGATTAAATTTTGAAAACATTTTTTCATATATATTGCGAGGAAAATCATTGTTCACACTCTATTTAAATTTATTTAAAAAACTTACAATGTGTAAACTTTTAATGAATTGGAATAACGCGTTTTCACATTAAATTGTGCCAGGAACTAACATATCTTGTACTAAGTCTAACGTCACCATATCATACCTGTCTCATTGCTGTTAAAAATCCTTGAGGATTAAAGAATCCAGTCATCCAAAATGCGCTTGGTTTTCCTTTACTACACCATGTCCTAAATTGGGTGTCTCTTTCAAGTAGCTCTGTGTACCAAAAGCCCAATGTTGCGGATTCCCACGATATCTGTAGCATTGATAAATGCATATAGGTTATATTTTAATGAAAGTACTTAAATGTGCGTAATATACCTTTTCCCAACGTTCTGGTATTCTAGCATCGTACATAGCATCTAAAGATGTTCTCAAATTTTGGCTCATAATAATCGTTCCATCAATTGCAAGTTTAAGATCACACAATGTACAATAAACCTACGGTTTAAGTTTACATTACAAGTTACATTTCAAGTTTACACATTTGTAGAATAGTATTGTAAGCAGTAAGTGATTATTTTGGCCACCAGATCTTCGAAACTAGTTTTGTCTTAACTGGTGCGTGTAGTTGTACGTTGGTAGGTAGGAGGGAGGTATGGGAGGTAGGTATACCCATTTTTTGAAGGAAATACAGAAATCAAATGACAAGTGCCCCAAATGCCAAGTGCAATATGAGCATGCATCCATCCGCGCTGTACAGTTGGCTTTTTCTATGACAGACATGTGGAAGTTAACATATTTGATTATTTATTAAATAAAAATGTACAAATGTCAAAATTACAATGACTGTAGATCTGACGTTTGATATGAAATGTTCCCGTCTCCATTGCCATTACGCAAAAGTTACTGTATCGTCTGCTTGCATCTACATTAATTTTATATGGTTGTTATTGTTTATAACCTGGCAACATTTTACACACGAGACCGGAATATGGCTTATATCCGTTCACTATAGTGTTTCGAAATTAATAAATATACTGTAGGGAGTAGGAAATTAGTATATTGTGTGGTTATACAGGAAGTGATAAATTCTCGGACGATGCAGTAATTGATGTCTAAGACTGTATCTGTGGCTATTGACTGACCACCCAGATCCTATGATTTAACACCATTAGTTTTTTTTTTAGCTACGTTAAGTCTGGTCTATGCCTGAAAACCACAGATGATTGTTGCCCTAAAGATCATCACACGTCATTATTGAAATTTAGATACTTTTATGAGAGTATATCATCGAAAATCAGGCTCGAATCCTGATTCGAGCCACCCAGCTGCAGCCATGTGGCTGATATAATTTTTCATACAGAATGACATCGAATATGCCCACAATAAAAACAAAAGTATAGCGATATCACTTACACAACCTGTTTTGTTTAATTTTAAAGATTGTGTAGTAAAAATAACCCTATACATGAAAGGTAGTTTGCCATACATAAATGCCACTAAGCAGTAAACAAAGCTATGGGATCAGCGTTTCAATATAAACTTGAAATTTGTGACCATATGACTTATTTTACAGTTGTTTGCATTGATCTGAATTTATTTTTTAGTAACTGAACATGATTTTTCAAATTACGTATTTTGGCTTGGCCTAGGTTATTTATATTTTAGGAGAAACCATACATGAATAATATGACATGGAGTTTAATTGAATAACAGGTCTGGTTTCGTGTATATTCTATGTACAGTTGACGACGAAAAAAAAGTGCAGCATCACATTCACATGTCACATGCATTTATGTCATAATGACATTAGGCATTTCAATGTGATGCTGCACTTACACGTGTCCTACTATTTTTCGGGGCTTTAACTGTACATATAAACATACATATATCTTCTGAAGATCCGGCCCTTAGCAGTAGTCATTTGTGTAAATAATGGTTTTGTATTGCCGAGTTTAATAATACCTCATAAATAACTCGTTGTATTCGATCTACTTCTTGACGTAAAAAAATGTTCATAGGCAGTAAAGCACCCATTCTTTGCAAAGCTTCCTTAACTTCAAAAGCATTGTACTGTGGTGGGAGTTTTTCTAACATGTCTTGAGCTAAGGCATAAACAATACTCTCTCTGGTTTCCCCACCTTGGCTCCCTCCTTCTTTGGGCTGCACACTTAGGATGGTATCCAAAATACCTAAGATGTAACATTAATCATATTGTGCAGCAATAGGGATAAACGATAATAAACCTTTAGCAGTATTTATCTGGTAGGTGATGTCGGCATTGGAATGTAATCCAAATACTTCTGGAGTGTCGGTGCTCGGTAAGCTATAAATGTAATCTAAATAACCTTGCAGCATTCTTGTTTGGGGAATTTTATATCCTTTATAGAATTCAAAACCAGGCCGCAATAAAACATCGCAAAACCATACCTGAAAATCATGATCTGATGAGTTAAATATTATTCGATTCAAATAATAGATTAACCTGAGTAAATGTTACAAGCAAACGTTTATCAAAATCATCAGTTACACGACCTCCGTACATCACCTCACCAAGCATGTAAAAAACTGTTGGCCAGGACACTCCTTTTTTTGGATCCATATCATCTAAATGATTTTGAACGAATTGCACACTAGATGCAAGATCTGCTTGATTAAATTCATAAGGTACGTTCCAACCTGACAATGAATGGGGGTTTTGCATAGAACAAAAAATAATTGTTGTAGGCTTCTAGTGTTATTAGATAATTTGGATTATAGTATTGAATATATGTTTACCTAATGGTCCAAACTTTCTTCTCTCTTGGAGAACTGTATGTAAAAATGAAACGGCATATAATAAAGGAGGCCACTGGTATTGTGCAGAATAATCTAAATAGTCCTGTGTAACATTTTGATAAGTTCTCTTCAAACTTGCTCGGATGCCCTGCGGTGGTTCATTTGTAAATTTTATCGCCATTTGCAGCAACCCAATAGGAAACTGTTCATGTACTTCTGTGGTAAGCCAGACTCTGAACGAATCGTCTACATTTTCGATATCTAAAATCATTGTCATCACGTCGGTGGCAAATGGAAGTGACAAGTGAATATTTTGCAACAGAACCCATCCACCGTTCTCCATTGAGCCTTCAATCATATCTCTTGCCACAATTTCTTGTCCTTGTCCCATTGAAACCGCCTTTAATCCTAGAAATAAGTATCCATATTGCTGATTTGTCATTAGTTTGCTAATCGTAATACCTATATCTTTCTGTTTCGCGAGTGCAGTTATTTGGGGTGAAGGATCTGATCCAATAGATAAAATACATATTAAGGGGCTAAGTGGCTCGGACTCTAACCATGTAGCTTCTAAATCTAAAATACAAGCTTCACCATATTCGGGACCCAAAGAATCTATTGGAATATATTTAAATTTAATTATAGTAGTTTTACTTAACTTAAACATAAATCTTTTACCCATAATGTATGTTCGTGATTGTGATAGTGTTCTATCAGGGCTCCAAGATCGAATCAGCAATAATTTTCTAAATACATCTAGCGATTCTTGATATCCACAAGGTATATCTTCTTGTTCTGGTTTCTCTTTCTCATACCAATTTCTCCATTCCTTTTCATTTTCTTCAATCTGTTAGGTTAATCAATTTAATTCACAAAGTATGTAAGTGCATAAAAATGATTTACATTTGTAAGTACATCCACGAAGTCGCTTAATTTGTTTATTTCCACTAAATTAAGCCAGGTTATATCTAATATCCATTTGAAAGCTTTTGGTGTTACAGCATTTAAATCTAACGAAGCCCCACCTTTAATAAATGATAAAAATTCTTCATGGGTTATTACACTCTTTTGAAGATCTATTTTCATTGCCATCATAAGAGTAAATAGGGCTTTATGCTTTTCATACAAACTCCTCTGCGTGAATTTCCATACCTAAAATAAAGTTTCATAAACAAATCATAGTAGGTTCACTTAAATTTGTACGATTTAAATTTAGATTTAATACAATCCCAACAAACTTTTGTTTAAATTTTCAAGCTAAAAATGATTATTTGTGTAATGTAAAAAAGAATTTGCAGAAAATAAATATTTTTTACCTCAAATGTAAGATATTGAAGAATAATCAAAATTCTCTCTTGAGTATCTGGACTTTTTGTGGATTTCGTTATGGAATTATCAAAGATTGTTAAAAATTGTTTAAGGGAATTCTGATACATGACATTTACATTACTCATTTCGACAATCAAAAAGTACAAAATAGAGCCACGTGAGGCAACAGATCGAAATTCTTCTCTTGCTGTGTTGATCTTTTTTTCGGTATGCACCGAAACAGATAACTTTTCATTGACTTCCTCGGCGGTTACTTTGGTTACTTGTAGTACATTTATCAATTCCTCATCATCAACTAAGGACCCCTCTGTCGAATTTAAGCGACACAGTAGATTAGTTTCTAAATCTTTCATTCTTCTCTGATTTTGAACCACACTTTCAAATAGCGCGACTCTTTCAGCTTCCAAATCTGATTTTTCCATCAATATTACTCTTCCCAACAGTTGATCTTCAAGGCCTAAGGAAAAGTGATAAAGAGTATAGTATAAGTAAGATAAAGTCGTTATCTTGTTGATGTTGCTGTAGTAATCATTGATAAAATGAAAAACTTTGAAGTCTTCTAATAGTACCGAAACTAATCAACATAGGACATGTTTGTATAAACTTTTTTTCTTAAAATTACAAGAGTTTTCATCTCTAAAACTTTGTTACTCTAAAAAGCTCTCTGTTAAGAGCTAAAAAAATCCCCTGCATAAAATGTGTAAGTAATGGGTTTTTATGAGTAAATTTCGTAGTACATATATGTGAACATGTTCCTAATGTTATATTGAATATCGATAACGGTTGTTACTCATTGAAAAATAGCATGAGTGAATATGTAAATCAGTAGGTACTATTCATATAAATTTCAAATACTGTATACATTTCAGGATGGCAGTATGTGATTAAATAAGTATTCAAAATCTTCTATTAATTCTATTAATGCAAATTCAATCCTGTTGTATTAATCTGTTTGTCTTGTCATTTATCGATGGCATATTTTTGGTTCTATAACTAATTACTGCCTTCATGAAAAGATATGCCATATGTAAGAATTTATGTCAATTAATTACCTAACATTGTGACTGTGAAATCGATAATAGACGTTTTCGCACTAATTTCTGGAGAGTATGGTGGATTTGGTAATTTTGTGGTTATATATAACATAAATCCTTTCAACACATCACACTCTTTATCACCAATGATAACTTTTTCAATTGAACCCGATTTGATGAAATTTTTCTCTAATACATTATCGATGACAGGATCTAATTCAACATCTATATCTTCTATTAACAATGGGCGCCCTAAAATAAAATCAATAACATTTTTGCACTAGTAGAAAATTGATATTTACCTAAAGATAAACATTCTTCTATGTGGGTTCTGAAATATTTATGGTTCAATGATGTTATTTGTAAATTATTATTAGCTTCTTTATTTTTGATCCACATTTTGCCCTGTGTTTGTGGATCTATGAGAAGCGGATATGATCGTGATTTCGTGACAATTAACGCATTTTGTACAGACAGTTCATCATTTGGTAGACCCTGTAGAGTCCATTCTGACACTGTTGAATTCTCTACTAGCATACCAGTAATGTTTAAATTTTTTGTTAATGGAATTCGTCGACCTTCCAAAGTGTCCATCCACTTTTGTACTAAATTTGCACGAAATTCTTGATTATAGGGACCACAATAAGATAAAAAGCCTGTTGCCAATACTACGTCTCCAACTAAGCGGCCTATAAAAATTGTAGCTTAAATTGGAGCACTTTGTTTAAGTTGTAATATATTACCCAATTGTTCTTTATAATCTTTACTTTGTTGAGTCCAACGTGCCTTTTCTCCTCCCAATCCATTGATCAGAGCCGTAGCAGTATTCATTTTTCTAAGACAATTACTTGCTGCATCCGTTAATCGCTGCTTTTCCATTACTGCAGTGTCATATTGTTCTTTGACTTGTCTCAGCGATTGCTCTCGTTCTTCCAGTTGCATTTCCGCATTCGCCAAGTCGTCCATTGCAAGCTGTAACACTGTTATATAAATGATGTTCATAATACAAACTGAAATATACTTTTAAGCGAGCCTCTTGAAGCTTTAAATTGGCCTTTAAGGGAAGAACTTCTCTATTAACACTGTGAAAAAATGACATTGCTTTGGTCCAGGAAAGCAGTCCCGCTACATCACCACACACTCGTTTAGCAGTGTCCATGTTATAGTCTTCCATTTCAAAATACGGAGCTAGCATTTCAACCATTTCATTATTTATCATGTCTTTGGGATAATTTTGTAATTGAATAAGGAAGGTTGCGGAAGCCATCAACTGAAAAGAGTTTTGTTTTTAAATATACCAAATGTGTAATCCAACCAATCCAAGCCAATGCAGTGGCTACATACTTGAATTACAGGCTTTCTATTACAAAATATATATATATATATATATATATATATATATATATATATATATATATATATATATATATATATATATATATATATATAGGGTGTCCTAAAATTAGTGGAACACCTTAACACGTTTTAAACGGTGAAATAATTGAAAAAAATATTTCAAACAAAAGTTGATTGAATTTATACATTCGTTCGTTTTGACAGGAAAATCATACTGAATTTACTTTTTTTAAATGGAAACCTTCCATTAAAAGTTTATGGTCTTACCGATAAAATAAAAAAAATGAATAAATCCATCCAAATATCCCATTTTCCTCAGTTGAAATACTTTTAACCTTCTATCACTTCCGGTTCTACAGAAAGTATCCATCAACTTTTGTTTTTTTTTTAATGGAACACCGTATATGTAATTATGTTTTTGGATTCCCCGTGTAATTTGAAACATTTTTTGTAGAGATGTATGTACATCTATCTTGTTTAATTCGACGTTACGGCATATGGCTTCAATTTTTCTTGCGAATAAGATAAAAACGGGAAATTTATATCGAATTGTACCTGAAGGGTATCTCTATGAGTGGAATATTTTTCAGCTGAAAATTTTGACAATTAGACTTTCAAAATTGCAATTAGTTAAGTGCTCACTTAAATGAAGCGTAGTTCATTTTTTTTTTAAGAATGGCATACTTTTTATCTCATAGAGCAATTGGCATGACAATTAGCTACAAAATACTATTATTCAACGATTTTCTGAATAAGTAATTATTAATCTTTATACTAATTTTTGCAATATTTCGAATATTCAAATTTCTGCATCATGTAATTTTGTCTATGATGTTTGCACATGTATCATAGTTTGAGAAACATGCTTATTTTTCGTCACTGTGATAACCAATGTAAACAAAGTAGTTTCCCTGTTTCAAATTTTTATTTTATCTTTAACTTATTTCTAAACTTTTATTGGACGGTTTCCGTGAGACACCCTGTATATGGTAGCATTTTTGAAACATGCAATTAATGGTAAGCATATTTTGTAAAAAAAAAATCGTGCCCCCCAGGTCACCGAACTTGTCCTCCTGTCACTTTTTCTTTCATGGGCAGGGGCGGATGGGGCCGGCGGGAAGCCGGGAAATTTCCCGGTGCGCCGGTCGGAAATAGTCGTGAGGCACCGGTGCAGTAGTCCGATCTTTTTTTTCGATTTCGTTTATTTCGTTTTCATCCACAGCTGATACTGTATTCGTGATTGGACAATTTTAATTGTCAAAAGGTATTTCTAATAAAAAACACAACCCCACGGCAGTGACTAAGTTTTAGTAAGACGCAGAATACATTATTTTGTACGGCATGTTTAGCTTTTGGTAATAAATCTGGCAAAAGTGTGTTTATCAATGGCATATCCGATTGGAAACATATATATCAAAACATTGAAGAAAACCATGTATCACAGCTACATACAAAATGTTGTAATGTTACTTTTTGTTTGAAATAATTCTAGAATTGTTAAATTATTATGGTCTCAACAGATAAAAGTTAAAGAGAAAAATGTTATGATAAATAGACAAATCATTGATAGAAGAATAAATATTATTAAACTTCTTGGAAGACGAGGCTTAAGTTATTGGGGCAAAGAGTTTGAATCGTGCTACTATCTAGACAACGAAAATTTGGACTACGGCAACTTTTTAGAAATTTTACTATTGCTTGCTAAATATGATATAATTTTGAAAGACCATTTAGCTAGAGCTATTTTTGAGAGTAAACGACAATATAGTTTAAATATTAAAAATAGATCTGGAGCATTTGTTTCATTTCTGTCCAAGACTACAGTTAATAAAATTATTAATCTTATTATTGACAAAATGAAAAAAAATAATGGCGGAAGAAATAAACACTGTCGGAATGTATTCAATAGCAGTAGACACAACTCAGGACGTGTCTACAACAGACTACTGCTCGATAATCATTAAATATGTACCAGACAAAAGAAAGGTTGCTCTCCTTTGTCAGTTGTCATAATTCAACGAGAGCTGGTAATCATGAATTAATTGAAAAGGAACTGGAATAAAATAAAATACCAATCTCCCAATGTATGCTGAATATGAACATGCAGGGATCATAAAAAGGTTTAGTGGCAATGATGAAGAAGGAAAACAGTGAGCGTATCTGGTGTAACAGTCACATTTTAAATTTAGTTACTTGCGGTTTAATGCAGTATAGCATTAAAGCTTCATCAGTCTTCTCACTCATAAATAAAGTTGCAGTATTTTTTAAGGAATCCTATCAACGGATGGATGTTTGGATCAAAAATAATGTTAACGACCCTACGAATTAGAAGTTTTATTGACTTTAAAGACAATAGCCGAAACCTACGAGATGAATAGTAATGTGAGAGTTATGGCAAAAAGTTTTAAAGAAAATATTCTAAAATATGAAGCCATTTTAACAGCTAATATATTTTTAAAAATATTCAGCATTACGGGACCGCTATCAAAATATTTACAAACATCAGGACTAGATCTTTTGAACGCTACACAGATGGCGCAAAGTGCAATAATGCAATTAAAGGAGTTTTAACGAAATTTCATATCAGTAAAGCATCGCGTAGACGAATTCGTAGTATGGGTTGAAGAAAAACTAGAACAACAAAATTCTGAAATGATAGTTGATACATCATCGCCCAAACTATGAAGAAAAAAAAAAGCTTATGCCTGGAGAAAAACGTGGAGAAGAAACACCAGACGATGAGCTTGATAACTGTAGAATTGAAACATTTAATGTAATAATGGATATCACAATAGAGTCCATGATAAAACGATTTCAAAAAAACTTTGATGTTTGTAAAGATTTATCTGTGCTAGATCCACATAATTGTAATATAATTAAAATAAATATTCCAAGAAATTGTTTACAAACTTTAACTAATAAATTACAAAAAAATGATTCTAATATTACATTAACAAATTTAAAAGAAGAACTAGATACTTTTATTGAAAATTCGGACTTACTAAAACAAAATATGTGTTCATAGTAGACCAAAATCTTGAACTAGGATTGGCGGTGTGGAAGAATATATAGAAGACTCGATGAAGCAAGTGTTGGAAACAAATTTAGAATTAGGATCATGTTTAAGTTGCAAGAACTGTGCTAGTTGTTGTTATTATGTCATTTGTAAATATAATTTATTTAGGGAAGTGTACCCCACCTTAGCACTAGCGTATAAGTATTTTTTAACACTTCCGATATAGCAAGTTTAATGTGAAAGATATTTCTTTAAGCTAAAGTATGTAACAAATAGATTAAGATCGACGCTATCCGATACTCGTCTTGAGGCTTTTATGCTAATGAGTAGTAAGAAAGAGATTTGAAATTCAGTAAATAATGAAGGAATTATTAAAGAGCTATGAAGATCCAGTTCTCTTCTCTCAAAAAAGTGATTGTTTTAAAATAGGAATATTATATTATCATTTTTTTCGTATTTAAGTTTTAAAATTTACTATTCAGTTGTGCAATACATTTAGTTTTTTTTATTGTAGAGTAAATTTGCAGACGCTTTTATTTAGTATTGTTATAACCTCAACAAATTGACACTTCACACTAATAATAATTAGTTCTTTTAATTTTTGTCGGCACTTCATAAATGGTGCCGGTAACTGTATTTCCTGCGCCGATTTTGCTGGTCCCATCCGCCCCTGTTCATGGGTACTTAAAAGCAATGCCATTATGATAAGCTGCATTTGATTTATCAAGAGTTATTGGCCCCAGTTATTAATTGATTTTGGCAGACACTTGAAAACTGTATTCAAGAGGATGGCCGTCACCTGAATGACATAATTTTCTATACCTGACTGAGTTGCATTGAAATGGCAGATCAGAATGACCTTTCGTTTTGTAAAAAGAAAAAATATATATACAGGGTGTCTATGCTAAACCGTTCGTTAAAAGTTTACGAGGTTGCCGTTGTCCTAAAACAAGGAGTGTCTACGTATATATATATATATACACATTTTAAATCATGTGAGTACTGTTCATTTGAAAATCGTCAGTTTTCCGTAAGTCACTGTGTAATAGTGCTTTTATGTGTTGCGGAATAATCATTCAAAATAGTATTTTTGTTCTAAAAAATAGTTTAGTGTTCTTAGTTATTCACTCAGCTATCAGACAACATTTTAGAACCACCGTTGTAATAATTTACCTTTAACGATTCCGGCCAAGAAGGCTTAGGTGACTGGGCCGTGGCGTCAACAACCACAGATTGTATTTTCCTTTGAAAAAGAATTAAAACGCAATCCATGATTCTCATGATTAAATGTGGCGGTCTTCCAAGTTTTCTCACCGTAGCTGAAATATAAGTTATTTTTTATCATTGATGCATCATATTGCTTGTTTAAAACATCGTGTAGCGTGCATAAAACAGCCTTTCAAAAACGCGCGTTTCCTGTAAAGGTTTCCATGGATACAAAACAAGTATCCATGGATACCGCCATAACATGGCGGTATCAGCCGCCATGTTAGCTAGTTATTTATTCAGTATCTTAGCAACGATACTAAAACTGTAGGGCAAAATCGACGGCACATCAGATAGAAATTATAATTACAAATGTTTAGGCCAATTTACGGCATCAATGATAAAAAATAGCGTAAAGTATGCGTGGATATCTGGCCTTTCAAGCACTCACTCTATTCAAAAAACCTCCCCGCTCCCCGCTGCGCTGGGAGCGACGGGTCGGTTTTTTGAAAAACGTTCGTGCTTGAAAGGCCTTGATATCCACTTATACTTTAATATACTATTTTATTACAGTTATCTGAAAACACCTTGTTTCCATCAGTTTTGACACTGACGGAAAGGTGACATTTTCAGAACAGAGCACGGAAAACTTTTCCCGATCTCAGATTTTTTTTCGTGCGCTAAATAATTGCAGAATACCGTACGGAAAACTTTTCCCGATCTCAGATTTTTTTCTTGCGCTAAATAAAGTAATAATAAATTATAATAACAATAATAAAATATCATAAAAAGTATCGTTCATTACACATCCAGAAATGGATTTTTCGTGCTTCCCGTGTATGACTTCCCGTGTATGCCTTCTCCTCACACGGGAATTGTCACGCGTGGTCGGAAAAATCCTTACTTCCAGACTTGTAATGAAATATACTTTTGCTGGCATCATTTCCGGCTGTAAATAATAAATATAAATTAAAAACAATATAACCTCGCCTAGCAATTTTTCATGTGTATCAATAAAGAACTCACTCCTACCAAGCCAACTTCGAGAGAGTAGATCATGAAATGTAACTTATGTTTCTTTATCTCTGAACGAAACTTCGTTTATTTATTTTTTAGATCTTTCGATTTATTTATTAAATTATATAAATACCAATATGAGCAGGTTTAATCGTGTTCAGTGCGGATTCAGCTTCTTCAAGCGCTGGTTTTGCTGCTTCGAGCTTCACTTCAGCTATTGCTTTTTCATCAGCTATTTGAGCAACAAGAATTTCAGCTTTTTCTTTCACCTTTTGCACTTGATTTTTTACTATTTCAGCTTGCATTGCTCGTTCGGTTACCTATAATAACAAAAATTAAAAAATAAAATAATAATAATAGCGAATGGGAATCATTACCTCACTCAATACAGTTTCAGCTCTTTTTGAGGCTTCTGCAAGTTCTGTTTCCATTGCTGCTAAATCTTGTTTTAATATTTCCACTGAACATGATGCTTCAGCTAATTTTTCCAGGCCTGTGTCCATTCTCAGTGCACCACTGTTCAATTCTTCTTTCTTGTTATCATAAATGCTCTTGTATCCTGCTATGAAATTTAAATATGACTTAGGTGTAACATGAGTGGCTCTCCGAAATCTGAAAATCAATTATTTAAAAAAAGTTTCCTTTTCTATTTTATGCGGGTTACCTTTCAAAATATTTTACTGATGTTATTGCAACCTCGTCTTGTATTAAACCAAGAGCGGATACTAAATCTGTCTTTATTTCATCACTGCAAGTTATTTTAAAATCAGAAAGAAAATGCTGAGCAACAGACACCAATGCGTCATTAGGCCACGGTTGGAACCAATCTATCGTACAACCAGAAATTAATGCAGGAAATCGCATTGCTCTGTTGCGGAATTTTTCTCCAACCTAGACAAGATCAAATGTAGTGGAAATTGGCTGCGTTATATAAAGTACTCACAGGAGAGAAACAAAAGACGACGTGTAAATTTTGGACTGTGCGGTTCATGAAAAATTCCATCACTACTTCATGGTTTAAAGTCCGTTTTGGGTTCTCTCGCCTCATAATAGGTGAAATTTCTTGAATAATTTCTGCCTGCTCATCTTTGGTAAACAGATTTGATATAACTCCACATGACAGAATGTTATTTAGGTATTCAAGGAAGCCTTCCTCCTTGATATCTAAGTCTGTAAAAAGGAAAGTTGTTCCCTTTCCTTGACAGCCACAAGATCTGTACAATACTTTTAAATCTTCTAGAAAGTTAGTTATATTGTAGGACCTTGTTAGCGTTACTTGAAAAGTTTTGTATCCCGCTATAAAAGATGATAATTTTGTGAGTGATTGTTTACCGCTGCCCCCAACGCCTATAAAATGAATGCATTAGTAAAATTATTTACATTTCGAGACAATTTTAAAATTACCTACTAACATAACATTTCCCCTAGGATGTCGTATAACACGAGAAATTTTGACCAAATGCAGCATGGCATCAGGAAAGAAGACCAAATCCATACCAGAACCACGTACCATTTCATTAAATTGAGCCAAGAACATTTCTAAGCGATCCCGAAGTTCACTACCATTAGGCACTGGTTCATAAACCTTTGGCAATTCCATGTCGGCATCTTCACCCTCTTCACCAGTTGGTTCTGGGGCATCTCTGAAATGTTTTTTCCTTATATCAACGTTCATAATCATTTAATAACAATACTGGTCAGCAATTATAAGAAATAGTTATTTGTCTAACGAGGCATTAATTTTTAAAGTTATATCATGAGTGAGGATATACCTCATAACCATATGAATGATAAAAGATACATTTAGTAGTAGTGAAATATAAACATCATTTTTATGTTATGTGTATTTTATGTAAATATTTACCATACTACATTTAGTAGCAGTGAAATATAAAATCATTTTTATGTTATGTGTATTTTACGTAAATATTTACCAGGTAAACCATATTTATTTACGCACAACTGTATGTAAACCAGTTGTTTACAACGTGGCTGAAATTACAATTTTACGAAAGGTGGACGGGAATAGTTATTTACGTACACAATTTTCCCGCTTGAATGCAATTTTGAAGTTGAGCGACCGAAGGGGGCGAATGCTTTCATATTCGTGAATGCGGGAAAATTATTCCCGCAAGAGGTTTGTACAATCTTTTTTGAAACGATCAATAAATCGATGCAAATTATTTTTCGTGTTTCCAGTAGATGGCACTATAAAATATATAGTAGTTATTATTCATTATCATTGATTAGTTTTCAATTTGTAACATTTAATAAATTAAAATCGCGAAAATGATACTTTATAAATTAAATTTTATTATTGCAGAGACAGATATTTTGTAAAATACCTGAGAGATCCAGTGCTTTTTGTTATTATTGATGGTTAAGTAAATCGGAAAATTGACGTTTCGCTTTGCAATTCTGCATAACCACAATTTGGAATAAACATTATTTTTGTGGTAGATTTTAACTCAGATGTGCTTAAAACGTCGTATGCACCTTGGGCCAAAATAAAGTACGATGGCGTAAACTTTCTTTCAGGTACAACGTTTTACGCACAACTGAGCTGAAGTCGACCACAAAAATCATTTATATTCTAAACTATTACGTGGAATTTCAAAAATAATAGTTAGATACCATGGTATTGTACACTCAGATGCAAAGAAACCGGGTCATTGGGTTATTGTTTGCAAAAGAACCATCTTTTTTTAAAATTTTGATGTTTGTATAGTCCTTAGAATAAAATGTTTAGTGTTTTACAATCAAAGATACCGTCAGGATGTAAAAAGAAGCAACATATGGTACTTATTATTTATTTAATGAACATTAATAAGCGAAAAAGATAATGTACGTATACACGAAAAAAATGCATTTCTGCAAAATAAACTTAACAGAGAATAATAAATGAAAATGACAGTTAATCGAAAACAAACAAATCAAAACCCAGTAGCCACCTTGATCCTCTATGCATAACGCCGAATGAGTAATAGGTAGTGAAGAACGCATAGCTTTAAATGTTATTTTCGCTTATTAAATAAACTGATAAGTATCATATGTTGTTTTTTTCTACATCCTGATGGTCTCTTTGATTGTAAAACGCTAAAACTTTCATTCTGAGGACTTTACCAACATCAAAATTCAAAAAAAATGGGTTTTTTGCAAACAACGACCCAATGACCCGGTTTTTTTGCATCTGAGTGTATAAACAAATTAGGAAATGTTCCTCAGGAAATATTACCTACAGCCGCCGAGGCGATAGCCGATTTGCTTCTATGCAAATTTAGAGAGATACTTCACGGAGTATGAAATATTTCAAAAGTGGACGAAGATAATTATATAATTACTAGTACAATTTTAGTTATGCGAACGGCAAATGCATCATCAGCGGGCCTTTTCTATATTTTACCTCATATCGTAAAATTGTAGTTTTCGCCATGGATATTTTTATACAGTTGTGCGTATAAATATTTTTCGAATGGATTTGAAAGAAGAAAAATCATACATTATCTGTTAATATATTGTTATATACAGGGTGTCCAATATAAGGATCAACAGCATGGGGATCTCAGAAACCGTAAAAGTTACAAAGGCGGTTAAATTACAAAAAAAAATTCGCAATTTAGTGGTCAGTAATATTCTTTCGAGAAAACCAGAAATTTCCGCTTACTTCCGGACATATTCGACAAAATCCGAAATCTTGCGATTTCGTTTTTATTTTTTTCTGAAGTTATTTGAAAAGGTATAAGAAAACCAAAGGCACTTTCTCATTGCCACATTCTTAGCTCTTCAAGAAAACGTTTACTAATTTTCAGTACAACGTTTCATTTCGAAGAAATCATCAACTTTATTTTGTTCTATGGCCTATAAAAAATGTACACCCTGTATTAGATAGCATTTCCTACTACGAATTCAACTATTTATATCACAGTATGGATTGTAATGTTTTTATTCAGAAAAAGGCTTGTTAATACATTTTGAACATTTTCTTGCAGTAGGCGTTGAAATGATGACGACGAAGAAAAAACATCTAATTTTAACCCAAAATAGGTACGAAAATACTAACTAAAAATAATTCACCTAGAATAGTTGTTAAACATTCAAACATTAGAGCTATTTTGGACCACACTTATTATTTTTTTGTGATATTAGAATTGTTCTCTTCATTTAATGGCGACAAAGAGAAAACATATTACTTAATTTTAACCCAGAATAGGTACCAAAACAGTAACTAAAAACAATTTAGCACGAATAGTCGTTAAACATAGAACCATTATAGTTAATCAGAACCACACTTATTATTTTTTTACTGTTGTATTATGAGAATTGTTCTGTTCATTTAATTATCTTAAAATCATAAAATTAGGTGATACATTTTGTCTTCGTCTCTCATTTCAACTCCTACTACACCAAAATGTTCGAAATGTATTAAAAAGCTTTTTTTTCTGAATAAAAACATGATAGATCATACTGTGATATAAATCGTTGAATTCGTAATAGGAAATACTATTTAATACAGGGTGTACTTTATTTACGGGCCATATAAAAATATAAAATTGATGGAATTTTCTGGTTTTCTCAACACAATATTACTGACCACTAAATTGCGCAACTTTTTTATAATTTAACCGCCTTTGTAACTTTTACGGTTTCCGAGATCCCCATGCTGTTGATCCTTATCTTGGACACCCTGTATATGAGCATTTCCATTTTCGACAACTTCTTTTGGATCAACAATTTCCTCTAACCGAGATGTTATAGAAATTTACACAAACAAATAAAACATTACAAATAACAAATTACAGAAACAAATTTAATGATTATAGGGTATGGACTCTAACTATGTGGTTATATCATGTTATGTAAGCAACCCATTATTTCCATAAATGTACAATATTGAATTATTTAGTGCCGATTTTGACTCACTTTTCACGATTTTAGAAATGCCTTCAATTTTTATAACAGTATTTGTCTAAAGAAATCAACTCTAGGATTTATATCAGGAAGTGTAAGTTACTAATTATTGTACTTTAAAATTTTGAGTTTGTTGATCATTCGTCTGCCAGTACCTTCAATTCACACGCATGTCCATGATATATGTGACCTACCTCATGAAATCAACAAATACTGGATTGGGTTTTGATTTTTCACATAAATCTGTGCCAAGTTCCCTTTCAACCAAATCCAACAAGGCTTGATTAAACCATTCCTTGTCACTCATCAACGTAAATCGATCAGAGAACACACGCGAACATTCATGTTTCCATAGCACCATTAAGCAGCCTTCGGATTCAATAACAGTAGGTAAAGTGCCAACCTGTGAAATAATGATTTGTTATTAATTATTATCTATTATTATTTTCTGATTTCTACACTGACCATGCCTTGCCAAATTTTTGATAATTCTCGTAAACTAAATACATAATGAAATTTTGCAGGTGTTGGCAGAAGTGTGGCTCTCGTAAATCTCCACAGTAGTCTTGTAATTGTTACTATCTTCTTTACTAAATTTCGGACATCAAGACTAAACCCTCGTTTAATATTATAATGGCCCTGACCGATAACGGAGAAAATCTTGTCAATTGATTCATCAGTTGGCATAGAACAGTTGAAAATGCAAAATTGTCGTTTTAAGCGCGACGGTATGTCGTTTCTTCCACCACCTATTTAGCACATATTAGTTTATTACACGGCAAAGTTCGAATCCAAACTTACCCGGCTGCCCCATTGCACCCACAAATTGCATATCACTGATGCTTGTAAACTCTCCTGGTTTTTCTAAACTGTAAAAACCTCCCATGTCAATTGTTTGACGGACAATTTCGTTAGTAATCTGCAATAGAAAACATTTTATATAACCGGCTTCAAACTTATCGCCCAGTATACCTGATCACCCCAACAATTAATTTCGGGCAAGTTAATGTCATCAATAAAAACAATCATCTTCTTTCCTCCTGGGGGCCCAAATGTATTTCCCATACGTTTTTCGACATAACTTTCAATTGTTTTTTGAAACTGAAAAGGCGATGTTGCACTTGAGAAGTTGAATGCTCTACCAAGAAACTGGTCAGGATTACATTTTTTCATAAATGACTTCATCATGACTGTTTTAGCAGATCCCTGTTCACCAATTAACAAAATACCCTTTTCCTGTTTCACAATAGTTTCTATCAGGAAATCAATTCGGACATTGTCAACTATAGGAATCAATATTGATGCAAAATCGGGTGTACTCAAATCGGGATAAACATAGTTAGTTACTCTAGAATTCCATAATTCCCAATCGCCATTTTCATTTACAACATAGTCAAATACTGTTGCCTAAAATAATTGCAATTAATTAAATATATTAATAATATAGACAATTTCCCGTACATTTTGATTTTTTTTATTATTTATGGGAAGTTTTAAAACACTTAAATTTTCTTTTAGATATGTGTCATATTTAAATCTATCTTCATAATCTAGATATGCACCTATTCCCCAGACTAAGGAAAATACATATAATCTTTCCAAATGTTCTATTGAATACTGTTTAACCTGAGATACCTTCACCTCTTCTACATCTTCATCGATATCATTTTGATCAGGTACAGTTTCCTCAGTATCTTCAACTTCCACTTGCAATGGTATTAGACCCTCCAGTAAATTTAGCATTTGCAAAGTAATGTTACATTGGAGAATTTCCATTACCATGTTTAAATTTTGTGTACCCCACGCGTATACAGTACCAAATGAATCGTCAAATAATTGCTGGAAAAGTTCTTGTTCTCTTTGACTGCGACTTTTCAACCAAGCACTAACTACTGGATGCCATGTTAAACCAGATGAACTCATATATACCATTCCATTACGTGATACTGTTGCTGGAGATGCATTATCAATATTATGTGGTTCAAATATTATTTTACATGTTGGTGCCATGGATAATCTGTCACCATTGGCTAGGGTTAGTAACTTGTTATCATCAAGAACAGAGTTTAAATTTTCGATCCAAATACTATCTACTGGACCATCCAATATAATCCAAACATATTCACTAGAAGTAAGTTTTAAAGTTTTTCTCCATAGAGCTGAGAATATACCATCTGTCCAGTCATTAGTAGCTACATCTAACCGACCAAACATTTGAGATGCTGTTATTGCTTTTGGGTTCATTCGCATTTCTCTGAAATATTATCATAATAGCGTGCATTTTGAAAAGCATTAATTATAAATAGATTCGTTTTTTACAGTTCCGCAATAAGTACCTGTGACAAAATCCCATCTGCGTTAGAGATCTCATAAGTATCTGTAAACATCTAGTTTTGCCTGTGCCAGTTGGACCTAATGTCATAATACCATGACGCACTCGTTGAGTCTCATACAACTAGAAAAATTATAAGATTTGATAACTGGTTTGTAATCTGAGATTTACTTTGCGTAGTAAATACCTGAATTAATTTTAATACCCATGGAGGATGGTTAACTAATCCTGCCGCTTCTACCTGAGCATTTATAGCTTCTTCCAACTCTGGGTAAGTAGTTTTTTCCAGCGCTTGATTTGGAAATAAATCGGCTACCAATGAAATAAATAAAGGTTCGTCTTCGTCAATTAATTTGGAGAGATTCATGTCTCTTAACACTCTCATAACAATCGTACTTTCGGAATCTCTATTATTAACCCTTTTTGCAGCTCCCAAACTTCTTAGAACCGATAAAATATTTCTCAAACCAAAATCGTAATGCACCTAGTGATAAATAATATGGTAAGTCAAAGAATGATGTGAATATAGTTTTCGATTGTGCTATCGCGATAAAAATAAACAATGAACATGGAATGTTATTAGCCGACAATTGTTTTAAACGAGTACAGCCAGCGTTGTCAAAATGAACAGCAAAAGGCCAACAGTGACTAAACACAAATGAGCAATATGATTGAGGAATTACAACACACCTAACTAATCTTGAAAATAGACTCCGGCAATTAGAAGGGAACGATTCTACCCTTGAACTCAATAAAACCTTGTCCAGAGTAGATTTCCGGACCGACGAGGAAGAACTAGCGAATAAGACTGAATGGATATGAATGAAGAAAAGAAACAAGGAAAGAAATATGAACCTTTCTCTAACTCCGCCTAAACCTCCGAGCAATAGGAAGAACTCTAACCAAGCTCCACTGAAAACTAAAAACATCCTTAGTAACCTTAGTGCAGAGTTGCAGGTAGTCCTATGTAGATACAGAAAACATTGGTGTGTGCCTCATTTCCGAGACTAACTTCACTAATCATTTTTATTTAAATTTCGAGGATATGAAACTTAACAAACTATTCATCCGGACAACGACGCGAAAGGCAGAAGTGCGATAATAATCAAGGAAAACATGCAACATTATGAAGAACCCAAATATGCAGCAGAAAAAATGCAAATCACAGTTGTAAATATTAAAACGAAAAACGAATATAAAATTACCCGCAGAAGCTCCATTTAAGAAAGAAGAACAATTTGATTCACAAGTGGACTAATTCATGAATGATATTAACGAGTAGCCTGGGAGAATGTTACAGAAATTAAAAGCGGCCCAAAAGTAGCAATTATCCAAAAGGGATAATAAACTTGATAGCAGAAAAAATAGAAGCAAGAATGAAGCCGTAAATAAAGAGTTATATTATAATTTTTATTGCAATAAATGACTTATTAGCATACTTTTAACAACTTACATTTCTAGGTGGAAAGTGATGTGATGTATTTATAATTACCTGTTTTGTAAGTTGTTCTTCACATAACTTGTAAAGTGTATAAAATTTCCTAGCAAGCGTAATATTCTCTAGAAATCCACAACTGGCTAACTTAACTCTGATGATGATTTGCCTATCAGGCACCATCATAGCAACAGTTCGAAATTGGATTTTTAAATTTTCTGGTAGTTCTTTTCTCCCAGCGTATCCTGGGTTCTAAAATTGCGTTAAGGTAAGTATTTACTAGTTTTAATTCCGAAAGATTTACCATTGTTATGAATATACCAAATTCTGGACACATTTCGATTGTATCGCCATCAGTAAATACAAACTTTCGTCTTTTCTCCTTTTTGGCGGACAAAACGACTGCTACTTGTTGTGCTGCTACAGATAGTACAGGAAGTTCAATCCTGTTAAACTCATCAAAGCAACCCCATGCACCAGATTGTGCCAAACCTGAAGATATAAATGTGAAGTGATTATGTTTGTCACTTTTAATTTCATAACAGTTTACCTTTATAAATTCGCCCCAATCCTCTGTAGTCCATTTGATCTGAACAGTTGAAGACTACTACATATTTAGCAAGAGTTTTGCCCATGTCTTTAACTGTTTCAGTTTTACCAGTACCTGCAGGTCCGCATGGTGCTCCACCCATGCTCATTGCTAATGCTTGAGCCAAGGTAATATAGCATCTACGATTGAAACATGATACAATCGAAGTGTTTTGTTTTATTTAAGGCGTACGTTATGTTGCAATTAAAATATTCTGCAATATATTGTTTTACTATTTGTTGCTTTATTAATCTCGAAGTTCGTCTCTACTTTATTCAGATGTATTAATAATGGTTATTAATTAAGATATGTTCATTTTATTAGATATTTGACATGATCCAAAACAATTGACAATAATAATTCCGGCGATAAATTGAATCAATGCCTCAAATGAAATAAAATAAACAAATATATGTATGCTTACAAATATAAAATAGGAATTAAGAACATATTTGGTATATCGTACCTGTCAGTTAATGGTGTGATTACAAGTCTATCCGTACAACCAAGATATTCATTTTGATAAGAAAATATGACATCTGTTATAACGATTAACGATTTATCCTGTTCTTCTTTAAAATAAAATCTGCATTGTTTAAGCCACTCAAAATCGTTAACAAGTTTTATATTCAAGCGGACCTAAGTAAAGGTTGGAATAGGTTAGTGAGTAGTGTTTCACCTATAACTAAAACTTACAAGAATATCAAATATATCTCTTTGATGCACATGTATGGTAATTAAGGTTTCAAATTTCGTGCGCTCGATTTTTGTTAGGTCCCTGGTTGTTTGATCAATTAACGTATTAAGCAATTCTAGAAATTTATTGTTGGTGTCGGCCATAATTTTTTTGTCTGCTCTAGCTTGCATCAGTGCCAATTCCGCATCTCGGGTCCAAATCATTTGAAGGCCAAGCAAACCAATCTAAAACTGCTATTGAGACAACTCATCTTGGCAATATTTATTACTTACCTGTGCAGGCATTTTATCAAAAAATTGCAACAAATGAAAATTGGGATCATTTATGTTCATGTACGCTTGCCTAATAATGGCATGCAGGGAAGATTGAGCCATAATCAGCAACTGCGTAAGCCAAGTCTCAACACTTCCTTCAGCTCGAACTGCCTTTTCTAGAAGGATAGTTTCCTTTTCGGATGAAATAATAGCGGTAATTTTATTATACTCGATATCATGAAACTTAACCCATCGAGTGTTATCAAATATGGATAATAGATGGTTTTGAATAGTATGTGAATCTGAGGCTTGCCCAAGAATTTCCAATAAAGCTGGGTCAGATACAAAGAAGAACCTTGGAAACATCATTCGTTTCTTTTCCAAATAACCACTTAATGATTTTTGACATAAATCTAATTGCTCTTGAAGATGCGGGAGTAAATTTTTCAACAGATCGTCACCTATAAATACAAAATGTTATATTATAATTTTGGACAATTGATATATCTAGGCCACAGTGGTGTAAGGCAGTCTCTTGGCATTTTGACCCCGTATAAAATTAATCTACATATAATTCATACAGTTTTCGTAACGGTTTAGCTTGTTTTATTGATTTACACTTTCACCAGATACAGATCCAAAGAAATTACTAGTTTTTTTCTGATTTGTCATAAAAGTAAGATATATCGGTAGTAAAGTGAGCTGAATCTTCTCTAAAGTAATCCATTTTCAATGATTTTTTTAAAATTTACTAATGTAACATAGAATAACTCAGAGTTCATAACCATTAAATTTGTTCTGCCGTGTTATAAATATTATTATCAATCGAAATTCAATCTGTACCCGATCTTGTACCGCCTAGGAAACCAAAAGTTTCGTACTCATTATTATCGCTTATTTGGAAACTAGCAGTTTCAACCTTCAGAATTTCGTTGATGACGTTGACGTCTATCGCATAAACATAGACGAAACATAATTTGTTGCATCAATTTAATGCCAACCATCTCGATGTTAACAACTAAAAATGACATCCATGCGTACACTTTGCAATAAAATCAAGCACACAAAATATTTTCTGTTTTTAATCGAACTTGATAAATTTCTTAGGAACTTAAATTTATGTTGCTAGGAAATTCAAAATTATATGTTAAAATGCCGCGTCATTATCATTTATTAACACTGTTGCTAGTCATATAAAATAGACCCAAATTATGCAACTCAACTATTGTAAAAATATAGTCATAGACTTGTAGAATGGGGTCGATAGCCAATAAAGATTGTTTATATACAGTATGTCCCCGGATTGAGTATACAAGAGGTTTTTTTTTTAATTTTTACTTTTTAGTAAAATTGTTATAGGAATTAAAATTCCTGCTTGGTCTGAAACTACAATTTCAGTTATTAAAACATTGATTTATTTGTACAAGGTGTTGGCTAAATTAAAAAAATATATATCTAATTTTGACACTTTAGAAAAATAACATCATTTAAACAATCCCCCACTTTTCTTCACACAGTTCAAGTCTGGTGTGGAACTCCTGAAAATTGTTTTGTATTTCTTCTATAGTTATCGATGCAAATGCCCCTCGAAGGCGATTTTTTTTAAATTTTCAGTATTGTTTTCTGCATTTGGGGGATTGTTTGAATGATTGTATTTTTCTATAATGTTGTTCGATGTAATTTTAAATTCTTTTTGCTAATAGTAAATAAATAATTGTCAAAATAAAAAATTATTTTGCCAACACCCAGTATAAATAAATCAAAGTTTTAATAACTGAACTGGTAGTTTCTGACAAGCAGGAATTATAATTCCTATAACATTTTTCCTTAAAAGTAAAAATAAAAATAAATTCCCGTTTGTAAACTCAATCCGGGGACATTATATGAATCTATTTTTTTCTTAGTTTCTCTTGATTTCCAAATTGTGGTGCAGGTATAATAAAAAATAACGTATCATACACGTGCATATTGACCTTTCAAGCACTGTGCCGTTAAAAGCACTCCGCTTCGCGTCGTGTTTAATCACTGTCACCAACCTTTGAATTTTATCAAAATTTCCCTAAACTATAAAAAAATATGAACATACGTGTATAATACGAATACACGTGAAACAAAGAAAATAGTATCAAAAACTCGTTACAGAAGGCGTTATTGGCACTCGTCAGATCGGTCAAATTTCGGACTCGTGCTGGAATATGATGCCTTCTGTTACTTGTACATTTGAATAGGTATACTATTTTGTACTTAGAAATGAAAACATAGTTTATTAAAAATTTCTCCTCATATTGTTAAATTATCAAATACGTACGGCTACGATCAATAAAATCTGGGTAGTACATTTTCCTACTGTAAATATGATTTTAAAACAAGTCATGAATAATAAAAAATAATGCCACATTTATCATAGGCAGAAAAATTAAGGTTTGTAACAGCAACGCTGTATTAAAGAAGAATTGAATCTGCGAAATCATACCGCAGAAAGGTAATTAGTGTGTATTAACACGGAAGGTAATTAGTGCACATGAACAGGTAGGTACCGTCTCCATGGCAATGTAATTTAAGGTGAACACCTGATTTACCGAACTTGATGAAAAAGTCATAGAATGTTAAATTAAATCAAAACTGTAAACTGTACCTACAGACGAAAATTAATTTACTATTAAATAAATCTAATAGAATTGATTTCACTTCTCACCTACACAACAATTAACAACTCCTGGCGTTTCATGTGCTCTTTGCATAATTTTCTGCCAAGATTTATCGATTTTTGAAAATCGCTTTGCTTCCTTCGGGAGTTGTTTAGCAATATCACCTCCGACAAACACAGCCTCTAAGTAAACCCACATATTTTGTACAAGTAGCCAACGTTCGAGGATTTCGTTGGTGTTCGACAAGTCTGTAAGCCATTGATGGATCTGTTTTTTGAAAGGGGCGTTGTATCTATAAAGTCACATAGAATTATTTACATGAAATGATTTATTTCGTGAGCATAATACCTATTGGATAGCAACGAACCCAATATCATAAGGCTGTCTTCAAGTTGTCCTATTGTTTCAGCAGTTGTGTCACCTCTCAATAGCAATTCGCCTCTATTATTAAATGTCATAAAGGTGAGTTCATGTACTGTCCACTCATTTGTTACTTGTCTCAATTTTGCTTCAATATCTTTTTCTTTCATAGCGGAAATACAAATGTCCTACAAGTTACATAAATAAATTTAGACCATATATTTGTTTGTATAATCTGGAAACACAAAAGAATACGAAAAGACTGGGAGGCAGCAGTTATAATACCAGACGGCAGACAATGTAACAACTACAGAGGCATATCACTTCTCAGTGTACCGGGAAAAATATACAAGAGAATTCTTGAGACGAAGCTAAGGAAAATAATAGAACACCAACTACACGACTCCTAGTGCGGGTTCAGACCAGGACACAGTGCACAGGACCAAATCTTTGCGATAAAACAGATAACTGAAAAAAATCGAGAGTATAACAAAGAAGGATACCTATGTTTCATAGATCTAGAAAAGGCCTTTGACAGTATACCACGGGAGGAAATATGGAAGGGACTAGAGGAAAAAAGGGCAGGTGGGTAATTAATAAAGGCAATCCAGTCATTTTACAAAGAAACGAGAAACTACATAAGAACCGGAAACAGACAGACAGAAGAATTCAGGACAAACCACGGAGTGAGACGGGGAGGAATACTAAGCACACTGTTATTCATATCAATAATGGACGATATAATAAAAGAAACAAGACTGAGAACCAAAGGTATTTACGTAGGATACAGGAATATGAGGAATATAGAAATAAAAGAGTGTGCATTTGCAGATGATATAGTGATATTCGCAGAAACAGAAAAAAAACTGAAAGAGAATGTGGAAATATGGACGGAGGCTGTAAATAAAAGGAATCTGAAGATAAATAGAGAAAAAACAAAAGTGATGTTGATAACAAAGGAGAACAAAATAACCAACATACGAATAAGCGGAGAACAGATAGAACAGGTGCAAGAATTCAAGTATCTAGGAACAATAATAGACAGTCAAGGAAAATATGAAAAGGACAGCAACAACAGAGTAAAAACAACAGGGAGACAACTGTATAGTGCACTAAGAAGAGCGTTCATAAACAAGAAAGAAATATCAAAAAATTCGAAGGTGCCATTTTCAGAACAATCTTTGCACCAATACTGACATATGGGAGTGAGATGTGGGTGATTGACACAAGACAAAAATCTAAAATACAAACGACTGAAATGAAGTACTTAAGGAGAGTGGAAGGAGTGACAAGGAATGACAGACTGCGCAATGTAGAAATAAGGGAGACGTTGGGAACCTCATCGATGAAGAAAATAGAAGAGGGACAATTAACATGGTTCGGGCACATAAACAGACTGAGTGAAGAGAGGCAAGTTAAACAAGTGTGGGAGGCAAGAGCAAACGGGAAGAGAGCAAGAGGAAGACCACAGGAAACATGGAACGGTACAATAAGCAAAACGCTGCAGAAAATGGGAAGAGTTGAAAGCAAGCAAAGGAACTAAAAGGCAACAGAAAAGAATGGATAAAATTCTATAAAAAAAATAGAATTACACCTCAACACCCAAAAGGGTAAAAGAGGGAAAGATTAAGAAAGAAAGAAAGAAAGAATAAAGATAATCGTACCTCAATATCTTCTTTGTGCTGCAGTATAGGAGCCTCAAGTATATTTTTCAAGCAAAAGCCATCACTATCAAGTTCAAAAATGTGTTTTAAAGCTTCCATAATTCGCTGCCAATGTCTGGGTTTCATCGCTTTGTTTGCCATCAGTTCTAACAGTGGGCACATGTCATTGAAATCATCTATAGTTTTCTTGAGTGCAAAGAAAGCGGGCCATTCTTTCAATCCTTTTGGCAATTTTCTACATCTGTTTTGAAATTCCATTAATTCATTATTTATTTCTTCAATATTGACATCTCCCCAAGGTATATCATAATAGCTAGTCACTCTGTCTATAACATCGTTATAAAGTTTGTACAATTTCTGAAGAAGATTAAGTTCCTTTCGAGTTTGTCCCAAATCGGGATAATCTGTCTGCGGTAAGCCAAATAGTTCTTCTCCACTTTGATATGTTTGTAGTTTTCTCCACATTCCATCAAATCGGTTCTAAAATTAATGTTAAATAACATCAAATCTTATTTTCACATTATTCGCTGTAGGATTTGACTCAACATTTTTGTAAGAGTGTAGGATTTTGGTTAGAAACTCTAGAGTTTAGTTACTAGTTACTAAAAATGTGATTTTAAAACAATGACACTAGTATAGGTGTAGTTATTTAGTAATAGGTTCAGAACTTATAATACTACAGTTGATTGCAAAAAAGTAGACAAAAACTGTTGCCTGTATTTGTTTTTCTCAAAATGTTATTGTATAAATGTGTTTTTTCACAACCTCCATTTCTTTTAAATTTGACAATCTTTCAAAGTTGACATTCAGTTTAAAACTTTTATTAAGTTATTAAAATACCTCTTCTAGATGACGAAGCCAAAGCTATAAATGATTCAGGAATGGTGTTTCGGGGTACACTTTCGCCTCACCAGTTCAGTTCACCAAATACAAAAAAAAAATCGCCGATGTCAGTTGTTTAATTGTGATTAATGACACTGGCACTTGCGTGACTTTTAATATATAGGTTGTTCAAGCAGCCGAAAAATTTCTTGTATATATTTTTTTGCAATGAACTGAATACACTATATTCTATTTTTGTCATTAATCATCAACTTTATCAGTAATACTACAGTCAAAATTGACTTTAGTAACTGACTTCTGTCACTTTTTAAAGTACACTGTAAAACTAATTGAAAAGTAAAGCCTACCCTGAATCATATGAAAATCAGATGGACTATACAAGTTATTATTTTTCGCGGTTTTTGTTTACCTGAAATAGTATGAGTCGGTCTGAAGCTTCTCTGGGAGTTAGACCAGGTTCCATTGGTCCCGCATTGTGATATTCGTCGCAATAATCAATTTTTTCTTGCTTAAATCTGGCCAAATTTGATTTTAGTTCATCTTGGAAATGCGGCTGCATGTCTAGCAGTTTGACATGCACTTCTAGAGAGTGTTTTAATAATTGCGCCCATGTGTACCGTAAATTGTCCACTTGTTCAACAACTTCACTTTCAATATGTACTTTATGTCTAGATAAGACATTAAATGCGTCTTCGACAGGATCGATCTTCAATTCCATATCAACCTCCTGATCTCGTATTTTCTTTAATATGTCCATAATCATTCTTACGTCGTCTAAATCTCGTATAGGTTTATCTATTTTACGTTCCATTTCTCCAATAACTGCGTAAATATACTCCATTTCACGCTTGTATTTTTTCTTCATTGCTTGGCCGATACTATGAAACATTTAAAATTGTATTCAACATAAATTGATTGGTAGTAAGAATAGGCTCACTTATGTGTGCAGGAGTTGATTTCAGTTAATAGTCCAAATTTTAATTTTTCGGTGCAAATTGCTAAAGCATTGCAAATTATGTGTACATCCGGTTCTGTAGTTAATTTTATATCTAATTCTTCATGTTTCTGCAGCAATACCTCAAATTCTGAAAGGCAGTTGTTTTGTAATTCTCTGGGTGTTTTTTCGAGTTTCCACAATACATTATAAGGTTTCCATGAAGAAATGAAAGACGTCATTTCCTAATAACATAATATTTTGATTCAGACTTGCTGTTGTAATTGATTTATATTTACCCTTTTCATCTCGTGTATGCAAGTTGATAACAATGATAAGGTCTTTATAATTTCTTTATTTTCCATAACATGATTATAAAAGTTTCTTTGCTGGAAGGGAAATGCTGGCTTTTCTTCGGTCATTAAACGATACAATCGCCTTCTTCGAGTTCTGAAGTCTTCTTCCTTTGTTTTTGGGGCTCCTCGTGTGTTTTTCTTATGTGGATTAGAACGAGACACAATATCCATCAAAGTATTTGGTTGATCCGTAATTTTTTTCCAACCTGATGTTTTAGCTGGTGGTGTCTTTTAGCATGTGTATGTACAAAAGCGGATTAATGTGCCAGTGTTTGTTGGTTAACATGAATGCGTGAAATGTGAAGTTTATTTGTTATTATATCACAGTGAGTCGGTGTATGTATATTGTATATAAGTATTATTTTGGAATGAAGAAAAAACTAAGTTAATTACCATATATGTACAATTGATCACTTATCTACTACTTAGTATAGTATAGCATTGGGTCCAACAAATATTGTTTTATTAGATAATATTGTTAAAACGTGCAATTTTTGGTATTTATTTTCTTTTTCAATAAAAAAAATAACCCACAATTCCAGCATTGTCAATGCTGCATATTTTAATGTTGTTATCTAAATGGATCAAGAATTTCATACATAATTTGCAATACGTATCAACAACGAAATTAGGTAATATTGGAAACAATATTGGAATGTTGGAAATAATTAAGACTCGTTTAGGAATGAGAATTGTTTCCTTACAATTTGGTTGTACATACTGTAATAAATACATACATGCAATTAGCACACATAACATTCAATCAACCCAAGGTAATATAAGTTGGGTTTCACCATACGATAAACATGCTTACTATTGTAATAATTACACACTTAGGTACTTTTATAATTACCGAGATTCTACCACCAGTCCACTGTCCCACACCTTTAGCCACAGAAGTTATAGATCTTCCGGCAATTATCAGAATCTCCTGTGCGTCATCCAAACCTGGCTCAATTGATACTTTTGGTATTAAAAGTAAAGCTTGCAACTTAAAGACTGGAGCAAAATCTGTGTTTTCTAAATGCAAATTATAATTCCGGCATTGTATATAGGAATGTAAATCGAGCTCTAGACATTACCTGTAATTGTGAATCGCTTCCTTAGACTATCTAATGAATTCCTTGTAACTTTTACCAGTACGTCGATCACCTTTCTGCTATAGTAGCGTCTCATTTCACTTACAGCATTTTTAACCATTTCTTTCATAGCTTTTGTAAGACCGTTGCCAAATAAAATATGTGGATTGTCAAAACACTCATATATTGCACTCCAATCAGTTTGTTGCTGAGTTGTGGCTGCTAGTCCATCCATCTTATCATCTGTGAAATAAAGCACCCATTAATAAGTAATTAACAATAAATACTTAAATTAGGTTAAATCAAACACTTGGTTAAAGTTTCACTGTATTAACCAAGTGTTTGATTTAACCTAATCATAATGTTTCACCAAGTAGTATCCACACATAGTTTCAATTTAATAAATACTTAAATGTTGTTGACTTTAAAAATGTCTATAATCATGAATTGGACAATAGCTCCCCCATTGTCCACTACCTTTTCCTCTCCTTCCGGAATATAACATTACCTTCTACTAAACTGTCATCCTCAGAAATGGTGGACGATTCTAGTTTGGCCTTTCTCACTAGCAAAAGGATTTCTTCTAATGCTTCTTCTACCATTAAACTCTTGATGTGTAATTCAACAGCAGCACTTCTACAAATACTATCAATGCGATCTATAAAGTACTCAACCGGCCATGGTGTATCTTCACACGTGGGCAATGCGTGTAAAGTTATGCATTGCATATTAGTTAGCACTTCAACAACACGATTAGTGTATACGTCATTCACCCTCTCGATCTAGAAATATATAACAATAATACAAGTTACGGATAGCGGTGATTATAAACATTACCAAAACGGAAAATCGCCTGACTGCTTCATTTGCCTTATCAATATAACTTTTCCATGAGGATGAAACCCATGTAAGTTCTGACAATCCAGGTTCTATAATTTGGACCAATTTCTCTAAATGAGGTAGAAATAAAGGCCGAATTTCTAGTTTCACGCTTTGTACAGTTTCAATAAAATCATTGATCAAAAACTAGAAGATAATCAAAATAGTTAACGCATCTCAAGTACAGTCTCAACTTACTTGCAAAGAATCTTTTAATCGATTAAAATGATCTTGTTTAGAATATAAAGTGTGAGCTACAACAGGTACAGGTAAATTCATTTTTGTCATTAGATCTGTTTCTCTGATTAGCAAAGGAATTGTACTATGCAGATTGACCTTCAATTTATGTTGTTCTTGACATATGGCCAACAAATTGCGTTTAAGACATTTGTCTACATCAGATACCTAAGAATTTCAAGCCTAATTTTAGCATCAGTTTAATAGCAAGGTAGAATGTATCTTACATGTTGGTTCATCCATACAGCAATAATGTCGTCTTCGTAATGTTTCAACAAATGTTCTGCCGATCTATATTTTTTGGTAAGGTCTGCCGTTGCAGGTAAAGTTTTCAGTATTTGATGACTAGCAACATTTTCCATTAATTCTTCAAGATGATATACAAGTGATCTAGCCCATTTAATTCTTCCGGCAATTGGAGGAAATAGAATAGGTATAGGGGGATCATCTTTTTGTTTCTTGTACATTTTAACAATTCTCTCAACTTCTTTTTCGCAATACTTAAGTATTCTTTCGTACTTGTCCTCCATATTGGTTAATGGTATTTTCTCACTGACCTTTTCAAAACGCACCAAAAATCTTATGCCTTGAGGTGTCTCCCAGACACTTTCGAAATTACTTTCAATAGTATCAGCTATACTTTGAATCAATTCATTGATTTGTGAAGAGAATAAATCAAAATCTTGATCAAATGTGCTATTTCGCTGATCTAGGTAATCGTATGTTTTTTTCATAATCACGTTTTTTATTTCATTGAATTTTTTAACTCCTTCTTCTAAACCTGAAATATAATATTTTGAATATATAGGTATAAATTGTTATTTCTAGTTTCTATTCAATATTTACTTTCTCCCAATAATAAACCTTCCATACGTTTCTCGAATAAATAATTATAATCGTCTATTATAGCAAAAGTATTAATAATTTTTTGTAACCTCCCACAAAACGAATTAAATTTTCCAAAAACATAGTTTTCGGAAAAATTGAATGGTTCTTGATTTGGTATCAATTCTTGATTTTTTACAATTTTATATGTCCGCTGGTAAGCTTTATTTAAATTAATGCAGTGCTGTAATTTATCTTTGGTCTCTTGCCGCTCTTGAGACCATATCGTTTCTTTTCCTCTACAATTTATGTACTCCTTACACGTTTCTATCATTTGATTAGTTATCTAAAATTCAAAAATCTCACAGCTACAATATATCATTTTGTGTTATTATTTGCATTACCTTAACCATTAGTGCTGATGTTCTTTCGGATGTATTGTAAAATTGAGAGACATTATGAATTAGTCGCACCGTTTGAAGAAGGCCTAATAGTGAATCTTGCATTTTTACCTTTAATTGTAACAATTTAAGAGCATAATAGATATAAGAAAATAATGTCTTACCGGATTATCTAGATATAAAGAATGACAATTTTTCTCCAGTGCTTGAATGTATTTGGCGTTATCCTTGGCTTCATTATAACAATATGTAATCTTTTGATCAGTGTCTTTCCATTCTTTCAGATATTTTGAGCGTGAAAATTGCAAGCAGAGAATTGTTCTTTGAATCTCAATGTCTTGTAAAAATGCAACTATTTGTGAAAATTGCGCCCCTCTCTTCTTCCAATATTCAAGCTCATCTTGAGGACCTAATAAATAGAATTACTAACTAGTTTCATACTAAAATTTCAGAAATTACCAGATGAATGATTTTCTCTCCTAATTTGTTCGCTTTCTTTCAAAATATCACCAACTCGTTTACACCAAACCTTCACCCGTTCTTCAATCTTCTTTAGAGTTTCCGGATTCTTCGCATAATCTTTTAATTCTTCGAGTGTGAGATTCGAAACCATATTTTTGCCATCATCAAAAATGTTTTTTTGTCCACATATTTCCTCGCATACTGCAGATATGTGTTTATTTAATTTCTCTTGTTACACAAATATCAATTATTACCTCTCAGTGCGCTACAAAAAGATCGAAGTCCAGGCAGTAGTTGATTCTTTACCATCGGGCAATTTGTAGCTTCATCTTCTGCATCGGGACTAGGGTGTGCTAATGCTTCCATAAATACGTGTTCTATTATACGCTCAATGGTGGTGACTAATCCTATTTTTTGTGCATTTATAACACCACAAAATAGGTCCTAAAATATATTACTTAAAAACGAAAAAAAAAAAAACGGTACCTGAGCTCATACTTTTTGAAATCCCTCTTCTGGTAGTTGTTTATTTGTGCTTGTTCTAAATATATATATGCATATACCAGTTAGAGGCACCTGCCAACCATCCGTTAAGAACAGTTTTTTCTTCATAACTGGTTGATTGACCGTTACTTGTGATCTACTAGTAGATGGCAACATTCTGCTTGTTGAGGGCTTGACTTCCAATTGTGCAACGGTTTCCGTATCCTCCATGTCTTGGTAGAACCACATTAGTTTTGATCTCATGTGAGGTAAAAATAATTCATTTATTTCATCCAACTACAACAGCGTTGGTTATAGATTACACAATCGGTCTAGTGGCAGAGCAAACGAAATATTTTGGATTAACCTTACAATGCAATTTATGTTATTTACTGTCTGAGAAAAACCAACATGAGGAATGAATATCAAATTTGCTTATAAACTATTCGTTTTGGAGTTTGCAATTTTTCATTTCTTAAGTACGTAACTGAGATTCTGCGAAGTATATTCATCAACATTTATATACCTATTTATGAGACAATTTTCAAGCCGTGATAATGCAAATCGAATTATAGAAATTAACAAAATAAATGAGGACTGATGTGTGCATAATTTTACATTTTTGTAAAAGTAGTAAGTTTTAAAACTTCCTCGTGTCATGTTGGAACTCCATGTAAATGTTGAAGAAACCTTAATGTGTACCTATGTGCATTACATTTTGTATCGGAAACTTAAAATGATTTACGAGTAAGAATTTATGCGAAAAGGTATTCCGGTTTAAAGAGTTTGACAACTTTACCATGTTCCCTTCAAAAACGTGGTCCATAATATCGTGTCTTGATTGGCCTGTAGAATCCATTAGTAGTTGGAATGCAAATTCCAATCTTGGATCCATTTCGCCCCGGCGGGCCTTCCGCTCGCATTCTTCTCGTCTTCGCTATAATGCAAACAAAGTTGTTACTTAATTAGAATTTTAAGTAAATAATATAAATTTATAATTTTATAAACCCTGCAAACTGTACATTTGCGAATTAACTCCGAACGCACTGGATTGATGAGAGCCACCAGGTTGAAACCGGTCGCCAGTTATTCTCGGAGATGATGTAAAAATACTTAAAACTATAATTAAACTACATATCGCATACGTTGGCATACCCTTTAAAAAAATCTCGCAAGTCTACGTGGCGGTGAGACCCCTAATACACTGTAGTAATTGATTTTACAATCATATGATTATCGCATACTTCATTATAAAGTCGTCACTGTAGCATTTTATCATTGTGACTAACAATAATGTTATAACGTAGAATAATACATTCAATAAAATAAACAATTTATAAAAAAAATATACACATATAAATTTAATATAATTTATAAATTTATAATAGATTATACATGGCCATGATAAAAATGTGCAACATAATATGGGAAACTTTTTTATTGATTTAGTTTTTTAACTGTGGTTCGGCATTATTTTCTACATGATTTTTTTCTCTTCTTGGTCGTTTGACCCTTATAAGCAGCGCGCGGAATTTTAGGCAAATACATATTCTAAAATAATACTCCCATCAGTTATTACAAGATTTCGCATCAGCACGAAACTATCAAAATTGAATAGAATAACCCCACTTCATTTGCATGTTTTGCATATTTTGTCATCACTGTGCACATAATTATATAGAGTCCATATCTTGGAATATTTCTCAAAAAATCTGAAAATTTTGCATTTGATTTATTGTAACGATCGACATTCGTATTTCTGGAATTTCCAAACATCTACGGCGTTTTCTAATTATCTGCGAAGTTTGGAAGAAAGACCCATTTGCAGAAGTTATATTGCAGATTTAATCATTAAAATATTAAATGCTGGCAAATCTACTGTATGCTATTTAATAATCACGAAAAAACTTGATAAAACCAATAATTTCACATGTCACACGTCAACATACCGTGACATTTTTTTAACTATGAACATTTAATAATCTTAAAAATTGTTCCCATTGATGGAATTGGTCTATCGGGACAAGCGACTGTGAAAAAACGTCACGCACATTTCTTATGCTTACATGGTATAAAAGCATTATTTGTATCTTTTCTTCTGTTAAATACATTTCTTTAATGTGTTTTAGCACAATCATAGTTCAAGCAACTTGACAATTATATTTATTTTGATAACCCATCAAATAGTTAATTTGACGTTACCTTGGTCACTTGATAACAACCACGCATTGACCTGTGTTTTTTCAAATTGAACATAGGAACGCTGTATTGACTATGTTCAGAGTTAAAAAAAATGTCACAGTATATAAACACAGGTACAAATGTTGCTGGTATCAATCAATTATAACAGTATTAAAAATAACAACCTTTTTGTCTTACCTATTTATTCAAGCGTGTGTACGTCATGCTCACATAAATCTACTACAGACATATTTGTTTGGTGTAATTTGTACCTACCACTTAGACAAGGTGTTTAGATTCATACTCATTGAGTCAAATTGACATCTGTCAATACCTTAGGTAGCATTTTCGAATTATTTCAAAAATATACGTAGTATGGCAATAAAACTTAATAATATCGAAAAAAATGCTCATTATAGCCAAGCTGGAAGAAGGGGACACCATCAGGCACGTGTCAGAAGAGATGCATATAAATAAATCCACGGTATTGAATGTAAAGAAAAGGACATGAACATGAACAGGTGTGCGAACATGAAGGAAGTTTAGATTTAAAACGCGGAACTGGCTTTGTAAGAGTTACCACGCAGGAGCAAGATAACAATTTAGTGGAATATTTGAGAGTGCATCCATTCGAATTTGCGAGAAAAGCTGTTCTGGAAACGCAGTTTCCGTGTTCCCCACCAACAGCAAGTCGAAGAATAAAAGAGAGCGAATAAAGATGTCGTGTAGTAGCAAAAGAAAATAATTTGTGCGAAGAAAGGAAACAGGCGAGATTACTATATGCCCTAAATCATATAAAATGTCGACCAGAATTTTCGCAAAATGTGGTCTTTTCTGATAAAAACCTTTACATCCACAAATAATGGGGCGATTTGCGTTTATAGACCACCAAATACAAGATATGAAGAACGATATATAAATAATAGTGATAGGCAAGGGAGATATGTTTCAATCAACATATGAGAGTGGATTAGTTATCATAATACTGGAATGTGTTGGAAAATTGACGGTACATTTAATTCAATAAACTATATTAATATTTTAGATAATGTAATGTTGCCATCTGTGTTTCAACAAAATAATGGGGAAGTTTTGCAGTGAACTGTGGGGAATAATTGAAGAGACATGGGAAACGTTAATAGACCAGCCCAACTACATTGTTGATGCCGAGGAGATTAAGGGCTGTAATTGACGCAATTGGTGGAGCAATATAGTATATTGTGCATCAAGGGCGGAAAATAGGCTTTAGCAGCCCGCAGTGCTTGGCGCATGAGCGAGCGAAGCGAGCGAGGGCGCCAAGAAACGAAGGGCTGCTAAAGCGTTTCGGCCTGCGGGACACACGCTATTTTTCCGCCTACCTACAAAATCTGACTTTTTTGCTCTAGTATCAACCGAATTTTGTTTCAGATACGGCTGCACTTTGATGGGTTGTTTTATGTCAATATTTTGTTTTATTTTAAGAACCGACTTGAATATTGAATGTTCAGACCACAATGAAGCACTATGTGATTCTTTCTGCTATATACGCTGTATTTTCTGTAATGTTGTTTGACTTTTTGGCCGCTTTCCAACTACAAAACTTATTATATTGGAGTACATACAGAGTCAAGATTTAATTGGTAAATTAAGTACCGATTCCCTTATATCGGCAACTTCCCTTATATCGTGTTATATCACCCAATTTATTAAAATGGTAAATCATAATATTTTCGTTCGGGCGTATAAGTACGGGCCGATGTCGTGTTTTGTTTATAAATTCAAGGCCAAGTTGCCTCTCTTAGACCCTTTCGAAGTGAATAGACGCATTTGCATCGCATTCAGTGAGTGATACCAGGCGAAGCGGGCCGTGACGAATTAATAGAATAGTTTCAGTAAAGATTATATTGTTAGTGTCCGTATGGATAAATTGAAGGTGAGTGATTGTGTGGTTGAGTTGAGTTGAGGTTGACCCATCGTTGTTCCATTGTCTCAGAAGATAACAAGGATGTTGGGTTGACCAATTATTACTCGGTGTCAACAAATATGCTGAGTCATTGTATGGTTGTGTAGAGTTGAACTTGGGTCAACAAGTATAGTGAGTCATTGTATAGTTGTGGAGAGTTGAGCTCGGGTCAACAAGTATAGTGAGCCATTGTATGGTTGTGGAGAGTTGGACTCGGGTCAACAAGTATGGTGAATCATTGTCTAGTTGTGGAGAGTTGAACTCGGGTCAACAAGTATGGTGAGTCATTGTATTGTTGTGGAGAGTTGAGGTTGACCTATCGATAAACAATTTACCAAAGATAATTGTTTCACCGTAATTAATCAAGGATGTCGGGTTGACCAATTAATACTCGGGTCAACCAATACAATTGTCTCACTGAGTTGTAAACTCACGATCACTCTTCTAATTGTTACAGAATGACGGTCGTTGGAAGGAGCAAAAGAAGAGAGCGATTGCCATATTTTATTATACGATTATATAACCTTTTATATTTTTGTATCATTAGTTTGTATTAAATAAATAAGTTTCATTGATGCAGATCCCATTGTTTATTAATCGACATCTTGACAATACAAATAATTACCTATTATAAGAATAATACAGCAGAATTAGTATTGAAACTGTTTTTATGGATTAAAAATAATCAGTATTAAGCTAAAGGTAATTCGCCGGCCTAACAATATCTGAATTGGGTTAACAATATCAGAAGTGGCAAAAGTTCAGCTAACAATATCAGAAGTGGGATTGCTCCCAAGTGCTGTACCTAATGAACAATGGGAAGATTGTTCTAAAAATAAAAATAAAAAATTATTAAAAAAAAAAAACATATCAAGATTAATGGCATTCGTTCTCTCTTCGTCTCTATACGATCACTCATTAGTTTTGTTTGTGTAGGAATATAACATAATATTTTAATGGGTGTTGAATTGATAATACTTATTGTGCAATTTGTTTAATTCTTTCAAAGTTAATAAAATAACTTCATGATATAAATGCAAAGCATTTACTCGACTGTTCGGCCGAGGAGTAAATATGTATTACTTACATTTTGATACTAGTACATAGTACATGTAAATGATTGATACCAAATGATAGTTGTGGTGGTATATTTACATTCAGCGAACAAATATGATACAGTAATACTATAAAATGGTTTTGTGTCTGTGTTATAAAGTGTTTCAGTTATTATTTATTGTGAACGGCGTAATAAAATAAATAAAGTATCGAATAACCAGACCCAGACAATTAAATATTGCCTGTGATAAGCGAAATTATAGGCATTACTAACACAGCCAAATGTTTAAGAAAAGACGGCGAAACAATTGTACAGGAGAATTTCTATAAATAAGTGAAATCTATAAACATGTGCAATATTAAGAACAAGTGCGGTTAAATATATTTAATTTATTTAGTTTGATCCATCATTGATTAACACAGTGTTAAATAAATAAATGCTTCGACTAGTTTATTGATTTCGGTTCACAAACTTCAGAACTGGAAATCGAAATAGATCAGTGCGTTGCTCACCAGTCATTTATAAAAACTGCTAATAAGTTAACGTTTTTAAAACATCAGGTTCCAAGATGTGCTCTTCACATCGATAATACTTTGAAGTGCAAAGTTCTGAAGTGTGAGCAATATTTCCAAACATGACCTTCTCATTAAAGGTGGAAAGATATTCGCCAGAGGTCACACTTGTTTGGAGTGTGAAGAAAATTTCAATCTTTTAGAGGAAAATCAGACGCCGTTGAAAGAAGTTGATGAAATACTAGATGTCAGTCTTGCTGCTAATGAAGATAAATAACGACTAGAATGAATTAATAAATATAGAAAATGCTTCGCTACATTCTTTGCAGAGATAGTTTGCAAAGGAAATACTAAAATGCCAATTACGTTAATTGAAAATAAGTCAATATTTTATCGTCCATACAAGATGGCTCACGTGGAAAGAGAATTGGTAAGAGGTATGATCTCTGAAATTTAAGAAACTGGAATCATTCGAGATTCAAATTCTCCCTACTCATATTCAGTGATCTTAGTTAATAAACCAAACAGGGACAAGCGTTTATGTATACATTATAGAAAACTTAAATATATTATTGACGATCAAATCGATCAATTAAAAGTTTATAAAAACTACACTAGTTTGGATTTATTTTCTGAATATTATCAAGTAGAAGTGGAAATGGAGGCAAAATAAGAAAACTACTTTTGTAAAAATTTGTAATGGCAAATACGAATTTAATCGTACGCCATTTGGCTTTTGTAATGCGCCAAGCGTATTTCAAAGATTAGTTAATCGAGTGTTGGGACCACTTCGGGGCACAGTCGCAATTACTTGCCTCGACAACATTTTATGTCCTGGCAAGACATATGAACAAGGATTGGAAAACCTGGAACAAGTGTTTAAAACATTACTTCAGAATAAATTAACTTTAAATCCCTGAAAATGCTATTTTATACAAACTACTGTCACCTACCTAGGATATGAAATATCTGAAGAAGGTGTAAGACCTGGTACAAATAAGACAAAGGCAATAAGAATGTTTGCAACACCGACAACAAGGTACAATGTAGTACAGTTTACAATGTACGACAATTTCCGGGATTTACTGGATTTTTCAGACGGTTTGTGAAAAATGATTCAAGGATTGCCAAACATCTTAAGATGTTGCTGCACAAATCACAAGCATGGCAATGGAGTGCAGAACAAATACAGGAATGGAAGGTATGATCAGAAAGAACGTTAACAATAGAACTAAAAGACGAACTTACAAAACAAATCAGGGCGATAATAGCAATACACGGTCCAAATGAAGGTGAAAAGGAAGAAATTAAGGAGACATTCTGGGAAGAACTAACAAAAGCTAACAAATACAAACACAAATACATTCTTTCAACATAAGGAAATACACTGTTAAACTAGATAAATGCCGAGTAGAAACGAGAAATCGATAATAGTTTATATTTGAGTGGAAGAAAACAATATGAGCAAAATAACGGATGCAAGAGTAAGAAGAGGACCAGAAATAGGATCAGACCACTACCTGGTGATAGCAACTATAAGAGAGGACCCATTAGGAAAAGAGGTAAACCGGACGCAAAGGAAGAACAACATCGAATTCGAAGCAAGCCGTACATATAAACTATAAGAAGATGAAGTAATTCATCGTCCTGCAAAATATGGCACATGTAGATAAGCTAAGTAGAAACTCTATTGCCGAACAAAGTGATTGTGAAGAACACCAAATAGAAGTCGCCAATTGGATGTTAGCTTGTAAGTTAACAAACCGAAAACTACAAGTAATAACAAACGTTTTAAAAATGATTACGAAAGAAAAATCCACAAGGAATATAAGATGGCTGACGATCGTCTTTATAAAGTTGTGGATGGTAAACAACTTTGGGTTGTCTCGAGAAGTATGCGAAGGGAAATTGTAAGATGTAATCACGATAATTTAGGACATTTTTCTACGGATAAAACTATGCAGAAAATACTTGAAGTATACTGGTTCCCAGAAATGCGCAAGTATATTGTGAAATACATAGCATCGTGTGCGCGATGTCTGTATTTTAAAATACCTAAAGGAAAGCAGGAAGGTATGTTGCATCATATAGATAAAGTTTCCGTTCCTTTCCACACCATACATATGGATCACTTGGGCTCATTCAACCCAAGCAGTGGAAAGAAAGATATTCTGGCAGTGGTGGACGGTTTCACCAAATATTTAATTTTGTGTGCTACCAGAGATACAAGCACCAGTGAAAATGAAGAAGTTTAACTTTGTCACCAGTGAAGATGAATAAGTTTAACTGTGTCTGAACGAGGACGTTCTGAAAGGTCAGGAAGGCCGAATGTTATATCACCCAATTTATTAAAATGGTAAATCATAATATTTTCGTTCGGGCGTATAAGTACGGGCCGATGTCGTGTTTTGTTTATAAATTCAAGGCCAAGTTGCCTCTCTTAGACCCTTTCGAAGTGAATAGACGCATTTGCATCGCATTCAGTGAGTGATACCAGGCGAAGCGGGCCGTGACGAATTAATAGAATAGTTTCAGTAAAGATTATATTGTTAGTGTCCGTATGGATAAATTGAAGGTGAGTGATTGTGTGGTTGAGTTGAGTTGAGGTTGACCCATCGTTGTTCCATTGTCTCAGAAGATAACAAGGATGTTGGGTTGACCAATTATTACTCGGTGTCAACAAATATGCTGAGTCATTGTATGGTTGTGTAGAGTTGAACTTGGGTCAACAAGTATAGTGAGTCATTGTATAGTTGTGGAGAGTTGAGCTCGGGTCAACAAGTATAGTGAGCCATTGTATGGTTGTGGAGAGTTGGACTCGGGTCAACAAGTATGGTGAATCATTGTCTAGTTGTGGAGAGTTGAACTCGGGCCAACAAGTATGGTGAGTCATTGTATTGTTGTGGAGAGTTGAGGTTGACCTATCGATAAACAATTTACCAAAGATAATTGTTTCACCGTAATTAATCAAGGATGTCGGGTTGACCAATTAATACTCGGGTCAACCAATACAATTGTCTCACTGAGTTGTAAACTCACGATCACTCTTCTAATTGTTACAGAATGACGGTCGTTGGAAGGAGCAAAAGAAGAGAGCGATTGCCATATTTTATTATACGATTATATAACCTTTTATATTTTTGTATCATTAGTTTGTATTAAATAAATAAGTTTCATTGATGCAGATCCCATTGTTTATTAATCGACATCTTGACAATACAAATAATTACCTATTATAAGAATAATACAGCAGAATTAGTATTGAAACTGTTTTTATGGATTAAAAATAATCAGTATTAAGCTAAAGGTAATTCGCCGGCCTAACAATATCTGAATTGGGTTAACAATATCAGAAGTGGCAAAAGTTCAGCTAACAATCGACTGGTGCAAGCCAAGTCTTCATCACTGATAACATCACTTAATACACTTTTTTATTAGAGAGAGGTTCAATATATCCGTCACCGTATCAGTCAAAATGACACTTGTCTATGAAAGGTATGCTGCCATCTGTTGGAAAATTTCTGAACAATTTTAGAGGCCCTAGAGTCTCTAAATCTCATTTTCCGCCCGCAATTTAGGACCGAAAATGAACTTTCAGAGCAGGTAGGCGGAAAAAGTATTAACTGAAATTATTTCTTTTATTTTATACTTAATTAAAAGTCAGTTGTACAACAAACAATTTTAGATAATTGCGTAACTAGATCTAAATTGTTTGTACTAGGTTTATGTGAGCATGACTGTACGTACCAAGAATAAAATAATTTAAATGGTTTTAATTCCAATCTGAAATAACTCTTTGTAGAATCCAAATAACTCAACACCCAACACAGCTACAAGTGGATAAAGATTAAGAATGAAAGAAAGAAAGATAAATCCAAATAAAGAGAATTGAAACTAACCAAACTCGCTTTAGGTTGAAGTTATTTATCTACGATCATTCAAAAAATGATTACTTTTACTTTTTAACTTAATGAAACTTTTAAAGATCTGGTGCAATATTTTTTTTTAGAGAACGCTAATATACATATTGGTTATATAAAAACGGGTTACTGGTTTTAAAGATCTTTAAAAGTTTACTTTTCACACGATTTTCCGTGTCCAACGTAGGGGAGATGTGACATGGAAGGGACACGTATTGAAAGGGACAATTCAAATTACGCGACAATTACGAATCTCCCCGTAACATAAGTATTTATGTTGTGTGGCTACACCAATTCATACCCATTTGCACCTAATTACAAGCTTCTGTTATTTCAAAGACGGCGGCCTGCCTTACTAATGCAAGGCAGGCATTTTATTACATATTGGGTTATTGTTTACACTAGAAAGGAGAACTTTTTGAGTACTTGCTCTAACAGCTCTAGTTGTTGGTTCAACATTTACCAAACCCAAAACTCTTTCTTTCAATTCATCGTTGCTTCTTCTGTTCCGTTGGCCTGTAATGGTAATGTTTTTAAAGTAATATTTCTTGAAATTGAAGTATTAAAATACCTTTTGAATCATCTGCCACTACACTTGCTGTATTTTCAAACTTTTTAACAAACTTGCTAATTGCTGATGCAGACAGAATTGGTCGATTGTTAAATTTAACCGAAAATAAGTCACGAACTCTGCGTAAACTGACGCCAGTGTAAAATGTTTGATTAATAAATAAATTATCTTTCTTCCACTAATTACGTGTTAATATTATGATTTATCCCAAACGACAAGCAGGAATTTATAATTATTTGTCATTATTTAAACAAATATTCCTTTACCATTTTTTTCTAAAATTAATAGGGGAGCTAATAATTACACATATTTAATTTCACATGTTAAATTCCTATGTTCGCCCCTTATCCCAGACACTCGATGTAATTAATCGTATATTCAATTATTGGAGAACGAAAAGTCACTACCTTTTAGATAAACTTATAGCTTTAGAAGTTATGTTTTTAATTTGTGTGTGATATTTATGAAAGGGACACAACAGACGGTTATGAAAGGGACATATATCAAATAAGGATTTTGACATGATAAATGATAAAAACTCCGAGACTCTGAGTGAATTTCCTAGTAATTCTCTTACACGTATAACATATATGGAAGTGTTAATTTCATTGAATTATCTTTAAGAAAAGAAATATAGAACTACTTTCCAATTAGTTTAAAAAATGCGATTTTAAAGAATAGATACTTAACAGTACACCTACGTTTCGTGTACGTCTACGTATACTAGTTACTTAGTATGTACGAGCCCAGGCTCATAATAGTTCGGCCGGTTTACATTTTCAAGCAGAGGCTTAAACAAATCATAAAACTTACACAAATGATGAGACATTTCGATAAAAAAATTTCGACTATATTAAAATATATACTTTAACCTTACAAAAGCTGAATATTTTATCCGAATAACATAATTAACATTAATGCCCATAAAAAAGGCATTTGGGCACGTCGTATATCTGTTTCGGATTCAGTTCCGCATTCTATAAAGTATATATTTTAAAATAGTCGATACAATTTTGTCGAAATGTCTCATCATTTGTGTAAGTTTTTCTGATTTGTTTAGGCTTCTGCTTGAAAATGTAAACCAGCCGAACTATTATGAGCCTGGGCTCGTATAATGTAAAATACCAGTAGGTACAAGGTGATTTTCCTTTTTAATGCGCACTGTCCCTTTCATAAATAATTATGTCACTTGCAATACAGTATAGTGAGGACAGAGACAAGCTTCACTTTTTTTTTTAAATGAAAGACTATACAATTGAGAATAAAAAAACGGCTTATTCTTATATTTTCCTTCAGTAGTGAACTAATTGATGTTTTCAATTCTATTCGTAACTGTTCAAATTATTTACTCATTTATTATCTAGACTTTTTAAAACAAAAATGCCCCCTTTCATGCCACCTCTCCCCTAATCACTTTTTGAATGATCGTAGATAATAGTTATTTTTGTTACAAGTACTTAAAATGGAGTTTTTTTCGAATGAATTGTTACTGTTTCCGGACGAGGCGTAGCCGATTGTGGAATAACAGATGAATTTGAAGAAACTTAATTTAAGTAGGTGTTACAAACATCAGTTTTTTGTATATGCTCCTCCTAAAATCACATTCAAACCTTTTGTTTTGTATGATTAATGTCGTCAGGGCAAATATTTCTCGAAAATAGTGAGCTTCGGATTTTAATTACCATGATTAAATTAGTCATGGAAACTATACTAACCTACTAACCAGATTGTTTTAAGCATGGCAACTTTTTGAAATTGAGTCCAAAAAAATGCCCATTTTTCCGACTTGAATAAGTACGTAAAATAGCTATTTTTTTGGGAGCATGTACAAAAATAGTTATTTACCGAAGGGTCACGAAACGAATCTATTACTTACGAGGATCCAGTGAAATACGAGGCACTCTGTGCCGAGCATTTTGCTGTTCCGAGTCAAGTAAGACATTTTACTGACGAGTCGTGTATTATTTTTTTTTTCTGAAACCCCTAATTATAATAAAAAATAATATTTATTAATTTAATAAATTAAATGGGATATTTTCTACATACCTATATAGTAGTACGTTATCTTGTTTCTAAGGTGATAGATAGTTTTCTGTCACCTTAGTGACAGATAATGATTTTCCCTGACTAGTCAGGGAATCCGCTCTGGTTTCAGATTAACATAATTATTTATTATTGAGATTAATGTATATATTTTGAGGAGAAGCACTGGTGGACCATTTAATATAATGTATGAAAAAATGTATAGATTATTATATTCATTGAAATATAATTGAATACATAAATATAAACCTGTGCAGTCCGCGTTTGCTAGCAATATTAATAATAAATGCTTTATGAAAAGTAGAAGATGTAAGTAGAAAATACCAATAACAAAGTTTCCGGATCTCCTTCATCGTCAATTTCTCCTGCGATTTCTTCCTCTTTATAAATATGAGGACCGTCGACGAACATGTTACTAATGCACAAGAACAACTACAAAAGCATAATTTATTTTGGGGTGTTTCGGGTAGGCGTTTGTAACGGTAGGATCCAATTACGAGGCAAATTTGGAATTTTGCGCATTCACTTCAATGGTACAAATGGTGACACGCGATGTCACTTATAACATTGTGTGAAAGTGTTATGCAGATTTTAAAATCGAATTTGTTCCAGGCACCGCATGCAAGGTATTGTTTGAAATATACGCATTTTGGCAATTATTAAATACCATTATGTTATATACTATTATAATTTTTAATACTATTACATGTACTTACACATATTTCACTCTCCGAGCGGCTCGTCATTCCCAGTTTCTTAACGCCACCGATCAAGGCAAGCTTATTGCTCAGTTTCTTTTTTGCGGACATAATTCTATCTCTTATCGTCTTATCTGTGGTCAGATCTAGATCCGATACGAATTGGTACTATAGAGTATAGATTTATTCCCTTTACTTACAGGATACATAAAAATATGCAGTATGTCTCATAGCAACACTGATAAGTTTGGTCGATTTCTTATTTATAGAACGTAAATATATAGGTATGGTTTTTATAAAGATTCTTATATTGTTTTCAGTAATATATTCGTTTTATTAAATTAGGGACACAGCATATTTCTAGTTAGTTTTAAACTTTTATAAACTATTTATCAATAATCAAATAAGTTAAAACAACTATAAATGAATACAGGGCACGGGCACGGGCAGTTAATTTTTTTTCTTGAACGGAAAACGATAGTAGTCTGCTGCTGGCTCTTATTAATTGTTTTTAGTTAAGACGATTCCTACCGCACAAACTCAAGGGAAAGTTCTCCCGAACGCAATAGAAGTTATGTTCTTTGTTTATTAGTTGACTACAGCATATCCCCATGTAAGCGCTATTGGATATGAAAGCTACCAGACTAATCTGTGGTTGTGGTAGGGATAAAACGATCCAAAAATTGCGCAAATTGCCCGACTCAATTTCTCTGAACCCAATTTATCTAGCGATATGTAGTTTTTAGTAGAATGTTCAGGAATAATTATACAAGCTATATTATATAGTCATATATATATATATATACATATATATTTTGATGGTATTTTCTACTAGAATATAGTTTGTTTAATTAGGTTAGGTTAATTTCAAGTTAGATAGTAGAGTTAATTATGTACCTAAATATGTTCGAAATATAGGCAACATAATCAGCACATGTTGCGCCAACGTTAGAGATAGAACTTATATAAATCATCAAGATCGGCGCGGTTACCGACGACCGTGTATCGTGTATAAAACAACTGGAATAATTCAGGAAATCTGAAATTAAAGATTAATTAATAAGTATTGACAAGTTATCATAGAAACGCAATTTCGAGAGCGATGTTGCCAAAGGCGTTCGGGGAAAGTTGTACCGGTGCGAAAAAATCACTTAACAACAAGTGACAATAGCGTCTTCCTGAAAAAAAAAACCTTTTGTGTCTTAACGTAAAGTTTATAACCTTTAATTAAACATCCCACAGAGAAAACGTTTGTTTTTCATTGTAACTTATCAACAAACAACATACAATATCGTAAAACTTACACATTTTGTCACGTGAACGACGAAACGCTGTTATTGGCTGAGCGGTACTGTGACGTCATTACGCATGTTGGCGATCGGGAGTCAGTGCATAAGGGATAGGAATCGTGGATTATTTCGACTTAGAGTCCAGTCTGGCATAAAATAAGTTCTGATGGGTTAGTAAAGGGACAGCCAGATAATCTGGTAGAAGTTCACGTGTTATTGGTTTCCGAATTTTTCTCAAAACGTGATTTTTTCAACGTAGCCGAAACGCGTGGAGTCGCATATAATTTTCCAAATCCTCTTCCAGCTGTAAGAACAAATAAAATACTGTATAAACTTTGCAATATATACTACATCTCATGCGAATTGGTAATGCTGATTTCAAAATTTGTAATTATTAATCATCTAAACAAATTTCTAAAATCAACAGTTTGCTACAAATATTGTGTAAACATGTTTTTTTAGTTTTAACTAAACGTTTGTGTAAAACCATATTGTACAAAATCTCACAGTACTTTTAAAAAGTAATAATGATATTGAAGGTATTGTTTTAGAATGGAACCCACAAAACTATTTTGAGGTTATGTTATTACTAATGTATATATATAATCGGAAATCCTCTTGAATACCCATTACTAATGATGATAGTTAATTATATATATTTATCGAATTTCGTCGATAATTTATTGAAAATTATGTACTTACATTAAAATGGTCTTCACAAAAATAGTGGGACATCAAAGTGACACTCGCGGAACACTTCGGACTTGTAACCCCTTTTTCCGTATATCCTCTGTTGGGACGTTTATAAACAACTTATTTGGTTCGCATTTACTGCTGCTATCACATCCAGGCACAAAGCAATACTTATTCGTTCTTTTTTTTCGCAAAACCGACGTTTTATTTCTGACGCTCCATTGTAAGCAATGCTACAGCTGAGCGCCAACGTGCGTTGTGACGTCACAGCAACATGGCGGGCTTTCGGGACCTTTTCAAACGCCGTTAATTTTAAAATCGTGTTTGCTAATTACACCGATTTCTCAACACAAAAATTAGTGCCAATGATGTTTTTAATGTGTCTAGAGTTCAGTTTCAAGGTTTTTGAAAAATCGCGGAGGACCCTATTCAACATCGGAAGCCGAGGTTATAAATACAACCCCCGAACAGTTCCACAGCAGTTCCCGTCTGCTCACACTAGAATCCAATTCTCCTCACATATCAAGCAGTAAGTTTCTATTTCATTCGTAAGATAAATTATGAATATCTTTCAAATCGTCTATTTGCAGCAAACATTTCGAACATTATTGTTTTCCTCAAAACCTACTAAAGATAAGTGCTTAATAGACTTAACAAAATTAAAAAAAACATATTCAGAATTGAACGAGCAATCTGAATATGTAAAAATATACAGGGTATACAGGGTTAAAATAACAAATTCGATGGCCACTTCCGGTAGAACTGATAGTGATTGAAACATATACGTATTTCTTTTGGGAGATCACAATGAACCATGTGTGTATGAATTTTTTTCAAATTTTTATTTCATCAGGGACCCCATACATTTTTAACCAATGACTTGCGTGGGACACTATATACAGGGTGTCTCCTAACAAACTCCGCTGACTATAACTCCTTTATTTATTGGCTGATTTAAAAAAAAAACAAAAACAAGCTTAAATGGCTCCACATGTTCTACAAAGGGGCCCTAATTTTGGTAATTTGCAAAATCAACTTTCATTTCAGCGATAGTCAACTTTTTTTTCAAATGGTTACATATATTTATTATTTTTTTTCTGGTAGAGATTATTATTCTGTATCCAAACATGTATAATAAGTTAGCTTTGAAGAATATTCGTTACAGAAAAAAAAAGTTTAAATAGTTTTTCAAATGCGGCGTGAAAAACAAAGCGAACACAATGTGGAAAACAATATGTAACATTTTATTAGAATCATTCAAAATATGCATCACAAAATACAAATGTATCTACAAAAGTTGCTCAAACTGACGGCCACCTTGTTGAATACACAACTGACGTCTTCTCGTTATTGCATAAGTTGCATTTAATATACAATTAGGAGGTATTTCTCGTGTTTTCCACATTGTGTTTGCTTTGTTTTTCACGCCACACTTCAAAAACTATTTAAACATTTTCTTTTGTCTGTAACGAATATTTCATTAAAGCCAACTTGTTATACATCTTTGGATTCAGAAAAATAAACTCTACCAGAAAAAAAAAGAAAATATATCTAACCATTTGAAAAATAAAAGTACTGCTGCTGAAATTAAAGTTGATTTTTCAAAAAAACAAAATTAGGGCCCCTTTGTAGAACATATGGAGCCAATTAATCTTGTTTTTTTTAAATCGGCCAATAAATGAAGGGGATATGGCCAGCGGCGTTTTTTAGGACCCTGTATATATATAATCTGAACTACCCATAAAATATTCACAAATAAGACCTAACTTACCTATCACCTACATTTGAATGTTTTGTCGCAATTGAAATTAATTCAGTGGAAGTATATGTTTGCAAAAACTTTATTTCAACTTCTTGGCACATTATAAATATAATAATTATGAAAATCTATCGAGAAATAAGGGCAATAAGGGCGCGGGGGAACACCCCGCGATTGTAATGTTTTGCTTAATTTTTGTCATTGCGCGTAAATAGTAGTAGTAATGTAATTACAAAGTGATTTTTTCACAGTTACTTCAATATTAACCGCTATTGTAGTTTTTTCTCGTGGGATATTTTTTGAATATCAAAGTTAAAACTTATCGCATAAAATAATCGAGAATTAAAATTGACAATTCGTGAAGAAAGCAATAGAAATCCATTGAAAATGCTACTTAACATTGTGTATAATTTGTATTAAATTGAACAGACTAAAGAGTATGTGAAGTAATTTTGAAGGTAATATACAGGGTGAGTTTTTTCGAATGTTTAGTATGGAGATCTCAGAAACTAGCGGATATAGAGGGAAATTAAATGGGGAAAGAATTACAGTTTTACATGCTCAATTTCATGAGCTTTGTGTTTTTTGGAAAATTTGCATAAGAGGGAATTATAGATATCTCGAAAAAATATATTTTTTGTTATTTTGTTCAGTGCATATGGCTATGTTATTATTGACTTTAGAAAAAATGTGCAAAGGATAATGTTATAGGTAATTATGTACTTAATAATACAGTCTAACCGATTATTTTATTTAAGCTATAATTTTTGAGTTATGATTTATGACACAAACTTGTGTTTTTTCTAATGGAAACTATAGTCGGCCATGGCTTTATAAAAATTACTTATTTTCAACGATTCTAATGATACTGTATACTGGTAGCCGTTACTTTGTGGAACATGGTAAATGAATGAAATAAAACAATTTTACTTTGTTGCTTCCACTAACACATTTATTTTACAAAAAATAATTTAGTTACTGCAGTTTCGACTACTTTATAGTCATTGTCAAACTAAGTACAAAAATTGAGAATGAAACACAATACCCTAAATTTTATAACAATTGAAGAGGGGTGAGAATATCAGATCTGTCTGATCATTAAGTAAATGACCGTCCTTTGAAAGTGTGGATTTGAAGATTTCCAACGATTCCAGTAAATTCAGTTTAAGCCCTTTGTCGGCAAAATGTAGGATCTTGATTGGGTCATCAGCTGGCTCGTGGCCCTCATTAAGAAGATGTTCTGCGAATGTTGAGTCTTTTTTTCTGAGATGAAACGATCTCAAATGTTCCTTGTACCTGATGTTAAAATTCCGCCCTGACTGACCAATATAATATCCGTCACAGTTTTCACACAAAAGTTGATACACACCCGATTTGTTTAAGGGTTCTATTTTATCATTGGCGTTAAATATAATTGAGGATAATTTAGTGTCTGTTTTAAATGCAATTTTCACTTTGTTTTTAAGAATTTGTGCAATTTTGTCACTAACGTTGCCAATATAGGTTAGGCAAACGAAGGGTTTGTTTTCAGTTTTCGGCGGTATTGGGTAAATTTCTTTTATTAAAAGGCGATATCGCTTTTTAGAAACAATACTGTCGATCAGATTAACTGCATAGCCATTACTAACAGCAATGTTCTTAATAGTATCAATTTCTTCCCCAAGTGCTTTTTTAGTGAGTGGGATACTTAGGGCTCTATGCACCATAGAGTTAAAAGCGGCAAGTTTTTGTTGAAATGGATGTCTGGACGAATTATGGATTGTAGTGTCTGTGAAAGTCGGTTTTCTAAAAATATTAAACTCAAATTGATTTTTTCTTTTATAGATGGACAGGTCTAGAAAATTAATATTGGAAATGATAATGAGAAATGATGGATAATGAGGGCCACGAGCCAGCTGATGACACAATGAAGATCCTACATTTTGCCGACAAAGGGCTTAAACTGAATTTACTGGAATCGTTGGAAATCTTCAAATCCACACTTTCAAAGGACGGTCATTTACTTAATGATCAGACAGATCTGATATTCTCTCCCCTCTTCAATTGTTATAAAATTTAGGGTATATATTGTGTTTCATTCTCAATTTTTGTACTTAGTTTGACAATGACTATAAAGTAGTCGAAACTGCAGTAACTAAATTATTTTTTGTAAAATAAATGTGTTAGTGGAAGCAACAAAGTAAAATTGTTTTATTTCATTGATTCTAATGATATTCCATATTATAGTGTTTTTACTTGAAATTGAAATTCTATCTACGAAGGGTGTTTATTGCGGTCAATTGTGCGAACGGAATTTTATGACGGGTAAATGGGAAGAGAACAGAGTCCAGAGCCTCTTCGCAGCACGCCATACAATGGAGAACCCTTGACCGTAATAAACCCTCATTGCAGGTACATTTTCAATTTCAAGTGAAAACACTACATATTACATTTTTTTCTTTTCAGTTTCGAACTATTCGAAGTTGTACGCTATAGAAGTAGTAGAAGTATAGAAATTGATAGATACAAACGACAATTATAGAGGTGGCCCATCTCCCGATCTCTCTGTTTTAGATTTTTATTTATGGGGAATGGTAAAAGATAAGGTGTATCAAACATCATACGTCACAGTAGATGACCTTAGAGAAGCTGTACTTACAAACTACAAGTTTTTGCTAATATTGAATGACGCTCCTATAGAAAAGCAACAAATTCTGTTTTAAAAAGGCGTGCATTAATCATAATGGTGAACCTTTTGAACATATTTAATCTTAAATACTTTTCTAACTTCAATTACGTTGTTGTGGTACCACTTTAATTACGTTCTAATATGCTTGTATTTTTTCTCAATTTATCGTCTGTCATTCCCTGTTTAGTAGTTTTGTACTTATGTAGTTTTGTTTTATCAGAAATTATTTTTATATAAAATTGTAACTCCAACGGAATAAACATTTTACATCAAATTAGTAATTTTTATAATTCCAAATTGAAAAGAAAAAATTTAGTAACTAGATTGAATTTTATTAATAACGCGTTGCGCATCTATCAATAGTTTCCTTGGCGTACTTCTTGAATAGTTTGAAATTGAAAAGTAAAAAATGATCATAATTTAATTATTTATAAAAATAACTATATCAAGTGGTATATCATTAGAATAGTTGAAAAAGGGCCTTTTTTATAAGGTCATGGCCAACTATGGTTTCCATTAGAAAATACTCAACTTTGTGCCATAACTCAAAAATTATAGCTTAAATAAAATAATCGGTTAGACTGGATTATTAAGCACATAATTATGTACAACTCAATAATAATCAAGTCGATAATAACAGATCCATAGGCACCGAACAAAATTTAAAAAAAAAATATTTGTTCGAGATATCTAGTTAGCCATGCAATTTTTCTAAAAAACAAAAAGCTCATGAAATTAAGCTCGTAAAACTGGAATTCTTTTCCCATTTAATCGTTCCTCTATCTCCGATAGTTTCCGAGATCCCCATACTAAACATCCGAAAAAACTCACCCTGTATACAGTGAGTTTCAAATGTAACAGATAAATTCAATAAAATCGTAGGTAGAAAATCAAAATTTTCTACCTACCTACCTCATCTACCTCATTTGATATATTTTTAATGTTGAATACAATAACAAAAAAAAGTTTTCAAAACTGGCTGATGGATGTATTGATATCGTCGGGAGTCACCAAACGAACGCAGTATAAGAAGAGTGTGCATTTATTTCAACAAGAAATGGTCGATGTGACTTATATGATTATATCCTTTGGGAATGTTATAAAAATTGTAAATCGGCCTCGCGAGTAGGTGTAAGGATCTCGATATCCGGAAGAAGCCTTTAAAACATTTCAGGAATGTCTTGTGGCAACAGGGAATATAAACTACCCCAAACGTGTGCAAAAGAAACCTCTTTGTAACCTAGAATAGTTATTTACGTATTTAGGACCGAAAGAAATACTTGTACCCGTGGACAATGTTTACTACACAAAATAGCTATTTATTCACCAAGGGCGTTACTACGCCTTGATAATGATGACATCCAGCTCGAGGGCTTTAGCCCGAGCATATAAGCATTGCATTCAAGATTTTATTTTTCACTTTTTCTTTTCTTAGTCTGGAAAATACACTATTATTACCCTCTTATTACGCACCGGTTGTTATAGACACGTTTACATGAAAATACACTTCAGGGCATAATGAATTCATTAAGCCCGGTTGTTATGGACATGTTTATATATCTCGTATCCTAGGAGTTATCATTCAAATCATTCAATTATAGTAAAGTGAAAAATAAATCATGTTTGATCCAAATTGTGGTTATGTGGAATTGCGTATTGCAAACATCATACATAATTGTTTTTCATGGTGATGTAGCAACATCTGCTAGTCACTTATGCGCTCTAGCTTCTGGGTTTTGTATAAATAAAATCCGTTACAGAAAACCGCGGCAGCGAGCCGCAAAGATTTTACGAGGCCGCCTGTGGTAAAGTTGTAGTTTCCGCTATGGTAGTGACGTTGTAAACAACTGGTTTACATATTCCTGGGATGCAATTCTGGGTACTTGCCTCATTGGACCACCTTTTTTTGAAGGGAGTTTGGATGGAGAATCGAGTAATTTATATATTATTTTTACATAGTGTATTATAGATAATCATTTATACCTAAGTGACGATAACATTTAAGTTTAGCCTGTAACTAAGAGGAAATTATCTTAAGAGTATAAGTATATCATATTAAGTGTTCATATTATGTAATGTTGTTACTGTACAGCATATTTGCTAAATAAAGTTCTTTTATTATTATTATTTTTACGAAGTGAATTAGATGAGTTGTTACTTGATCTGCCTCTTTATGTTGCGAGAAACATGTTGAAACAGCTGGATGGTTCCCCTCCACATTTTGCTCGCTGTAACTTCAAGTCGTTGAGCGTTACCCCTACAAATGGATAGGTTGTGGTCGCCCTGTACATTGACCACCTAGGCCACCAGACCTCACTAAATTGTTTTTATTTTCGGTGAGGGCTTATTACGGATATAGTCTTCCGCACACCACCAATTACAGCAGAAGATATGCCTTTGCGAATTACCAATGCTTGTTTCACAATAAGGCCACATATTTTAGAAATAGTTTAAAATTCTTATGTTGCACGCTTTAGAATCTGTATTAGTCAGAATGGCAGACATTATGAAAATATTTTGTAATAAATATTTTTTTCTTTTGTTAAGTTTCACTACTTTCTGATTTATAAACAAAAATAGAATTTTTTTAAATTTCTAATAAATTAAGAAGTATTGGAGTAACTATTAGGTTTCAGTATAGGAAATCATATATCAAATAAAATACGTACTATTTAACGGACTTTCATACTATGAAATAATATACAGGAAGTACCATTTAAAAAATTAAGAAATTGTTCAGTTTGCGAATATCGGTAACCGTGTATTAATATACTTAATCGATCCACGCAAATTATAAATTACGCCCAAGGTACGATAGCGAAAATTTAACAAAATCTAACAAAAGTTGTATGGCTAAACAAGGGTTATCTAGCGATGACCTTGAACTTTACTTTCAAGGTAATTTCAAGGCCAACTTGAACATTTTAAATGGTAACCTTACTTTTTGAATTATTATTTTGAAAGACGGTCACATTAGAGCTGAGATCGTTTGCAAAATGTATATCCTATAATGTGCGTGTATAATGTGTGTGTATAATGTTTCGTATCTACGCGAATTAGGACAAGATAATTGTAAATTTTTAACTTTTATATTGCACATTTTGCATATGTTCGGGTTTCTGAGCATATTTCGTTAAGCATGTTACATATCGATGCATATTTGAATACTTTTCGATTTTTAGCGTAATTTTTTATTTTATATTTCAAGTGACAAAACATTTCAAACAGATCAGCATTTAGGCATTCTTTTGCATAGAACGAATTCAATAATAAAGTCTAAAAATCAGTATGTCAGTAATCAGAACGCATATTTTTCTGCATTATCCCGTCAATTGATATTCCGTTTTATGGGATATTTAATTACAATATATTAAATATGAAAGACTAAGAAGAAAAATTTGAAAAAGTACACTTAGCAGGTTTCTTAAATAAACGATTCAATTACCAGATGGGGCACTTGGTTAGTCCTGTTTTTACTTTATGCCGAGAATTTTGAAGCAATAATAAGCGTGGTGCTTCCTTTTTCTGGCGGCAGCATTTAGAAATTGCAAAAATTTACTAAAGAAACCGCTATCAAGACAAGAATTAGGTCTGATTAAATCTTAGTCTATTGAATTGATTGAAAGCTATGAAAAAACGAGTAAAGTCAATGATACTATTGAAGAATTAATAAAACGAAAATTCATGAAGTTTTGAAAAAAATACACGATATGAGTGTCTAACAAAATTTTGTTACGAGTTGTACGGAAACTAGGAAGAAATGGCTGCGTAAAATTTCAATACCATTAAAAAAAATGAGAAAAAAATTAAAGAAAAATTTATTAAATGACTTTAATTCAGTTCTTTTAATTAAATGATAACCCATTTGAAAGCTTATTAAATTTGCAATACAACGCTGTATTACTTTTTTTTAATCTGTCGATTAGTTTACAAGAAATTATTTTTTTTAAGAAGAGAAAAGTACGAAATAAACATGGCATTCCAGCAACAAAAATGTATCCAAGAACAAAAGTACAAAGTACAAAACTGTCAATTTGACAGTACTAAGATGTTTTATTCCATTGAAGAGAGTTTTGATATTTTTATTGGGAATATTTTTATTGAAAACGAAAGCAGCAGCCCTGGAGGTTTCATTGTTTCTAAAATAAAGGCTTACAATTTCGAATCGCTCTTTGATAACGATAGCACTAAAATGCACTCAACATTTTGCTAATTTATATGTAACTTGTAAATTATGTAAATTTTGCTTTAATTTGTTAGACATTTGTTTCTCACATGGATCCCTGTGACCGAGTAAGACCTAGAATTAAATACTTGTTTCGCCCGAATGAACATTAATGTTCATATATCTTGGGAATGTTGGGCTAAATATGGCACCTTTTTTCAACTGCTGTCCGATAACCACTTACAGGATACTCTACTCTACAGGACAGAATTGATGAAAAGTTTGATAAAATCCTTCAACTGTCATATAAGTAACAGACACTTTAATTGGAGGTAAATATACCACCCGTTATACCCTATCACAGTTAAATACAACTTAAAATGTTAGTAATATTGATTGGAATTGCAAGTCGCCAATTCTTCATTTCAAATGGGAGCCGTCGAAAACGAATAGCATCAATGAGCGTAATATTACACGACACGTTGATCCACGGTACAAGCGTAGAACTCATTCACAAGCTGTTCTAGAAAATAATTAATTATCCTATAAATAATCGATTTACTTTGTGCAACAGACCCATAAGACGTGTTGATTGAGCTATCAACAAAGTGCTATATAATATTTCATATCTACATAATTTGAAATAAAATTACCGCATAGAGCAGAATTAAAAAATAACGGGAAATGAAATGTTTTCCAAATCCCAACCAAATTGGTTTTAAGTATTTGTCAATTAATTTTCTACTTGACGGTACCACTTGACGGTAATTTTTTTTATCAAAATGATTTTTAATTAGATACATGGGTAATAAATAATAAACGTAATGATTATTAATATCACCCATTATTACATTATGCGCAACAGGTCCTACTGTTTCTGCATCGTTTTGTTACACAGTATTAAAAATATAATGTGTTCAAACTTAACCTATTTATTTATAAACTGACATACCGTCAACCTATTTCTAAAATACATTTTCAAACTATGTCATTTGTCATTTTTATTGACATTTCCCGTTTTTTTTTAATTCAGCTGTATGTTACTGTTTTTTATTTCGTTTACGACTGTGGTTTTATAGTTTGCATAAGTAAATACAGTTATTCACGTTGATAATATTATTCAAACTGCCTAGTCGGACAAATAAATTAAAATAGATATATCAAACCATAGATTATTTATATAGATTTTTAATCATTGCATAATAATGTACTAAAAACCCCTCGTAATATATGGGGAATTGTAGAAGGTTATTTTGTCAGCAATCGTAATACTATATAAGAGAGTTTACCTTTAGCACTATAGTGAGTCGAACTGATATCTTTCAGATGGAGAATCCTCTGTCGAAAATGTATCAATGACATTTTTTATAACAGGAATTAAGGTTTTATATTATACACTACTCAAAAGAATTATCGCATATTCCGAAAAACACTATTATTTTTTTTAACTTGCCATTGTGATTCGTGTTTGTAGGTTAAAAAAATGAAAATATGCGACAATTCTTTTAAGTAGTTTACGTATTACAAATATGTATTGGATATATTAATATGTATTATAGGTATTACGATGCATAAAAAATTCAAATCATTAAAAAACAAACGTTACTGATTAACTTCTTAACAATTATTTCATTATTATTATTGATTTTGTATGGAAAATTAGTATACCTTCTCGAGTTCTTCGTCAGTGGCCATGGCTGGTTCAAATAAAACAATTTAAATATTGAATACGATTTTAAAGTGCACTCCACCACGAAAATATTATTTTAGTTTTAGTAGAACTAAGTTTTGTTCATTGATGCTCTTACAATGGAACAGTGAATACTAAAATTGAACGCTAATAGATTCCTGTGGAATTAGCAGATTGGGGTTGTTTGCAGATACACAATAAATGGTCACGATAGTTTTAATTTATTTGACAAGAACACGCATATCTTAATACAAAATTTATAGATTTCATTATATATATATATATATATAAAGGGATTCGGTATCTTTCTGAAATAATAGCATAATTAATTTCATGTCTCGTTTGAAATGCACAAATGCGACTTGATGGCAAAGTTTACATCTCTAAACGGAGCCTGGTACTATAATTTTCATTTAAACGTTAGCTGGTATTTTCTAGTCATGCGATTATTGTGGAAACTAGCACAAATTTATGTTTTCTTTAGTAATTTATTATAAGCTAATGAATTAAATATCAATACTTGATACAACGAGAGAGCAAGTGATGTATGTTTTGGAAACAATAATAATTATTCTTGTGGCTCTTTTTATTATGAAGTGGTATATTGTGTGGTTAGTACAGGAAGTGATATAGTCCCGGCCGATGCGGCAATTGATGTCCAAGCAAGCCGAAGAGGCTGAGAATGCACTTCATGTACGACACATACTATTTTTTTTGCCATCGTAATATTTTTGCAAGTTTCATAAAAATATGGAAAGTCACAAAAGATATTACTTGCGGTAGACCTCCAGGAATAAGTCATTCCGGCCTAGGCCGGCAATATAATATTCCAGTACTGTTATTTCTCCTTTACATAGCAACCACTAAAGGAAAAGGGTCAGGAAAATTATCCATTCCTTACGAGGAGCCACAATGAAATGCGAGGCACGCCGTGCCGAGTATTTTACAGGTCTCCGAGTAAGACATTTTACTAACGAGTCGTGTATTTTTTTTTTCTGAAACCCCCAATTATAAGCCAATAAAGATTGTATACAGGGTGTCCAAGACAAGGATCAACAGCATGGTTCTCGGAAATCTGTAAAAGTTACAAAAGCGGTTAAATTTAAAAAAAGGTGCGCAATTTAGTGGTCAGAAATATTCTTTTGAGAAAGCCAGAAATTACCGCTTACTTCCGGAGATATTCGACAAAATCCGAAATCTTGCGATTTCGTTTTTTTCTTCTTATTTTTAAGTTATTTGAAAAGGTATAAGAAAACTGTTTCTAATAAAATAAATACTGTTTCTCATTGCCACATTTTTAGCTCTACAAGACAGCACATTTTCAGTACAACGTTTCGTTTCGAAGAAACCTTTATCAACTTTATTTTTATATATGGCCTGTAAAAAATGTACAAAATAATAGCATTTCCTATTACGAATTCAACTATTTATATCACAGTTTGGTTTCTAATGTTTTTAGTCAGAAAAAGGCTTGTTAATACATTTCGAACATTTTCTTGTAGTAGGCGTTGAAATGATGACGAAGAAAAAAAAATCTAATTTTAACCCAAAATAGGTACGAAAATAGTAACTAAAAATAATTCACCTAGAATAGTTGTTAAACATTGAAACATTATAGCTATTTTGGACCACAATTATTATTTGTTTGTGATATGAGAATTGTTCTGTTCGTTTAATGACGACGAAGACAAACATTATTACATAATTTTAACGCAGAATATGTACCGAAATAAAAACAAAAAAATATTTAACAAGAATAGTTGTAAAACATTGAAACATTATAGTTATTTAGAACTACACTTTTATTTTTTTACTGTGATATGAGAATCAGTTCATTTAATGACGACGAAGACAACAATTATTACTTCATTTTAACCCAGAATAGGTACCAAAATAGTAACTAAAAATAATTTAGCACGAATAGTCATTAAACATAGAAACATTATAGTTATTCAGAAACACACTTATTATTTTTTTACTGTGGTATTATGAGAATTGTTCTGTTCATTTAATTATCTTAAAATAATAAAATTGGGTGATAAATTTTGCCTTCGTCGCTCATTTCAACGCCTACTACCCCAAAATGTTCGAAATGTTTTAACAAGTTTTTTTTCTGAATAAAAACATGAGAAATCATACTGTGATATAAATCTGTGAATTCTTAATAGGAAATGCTATTTAATACAGGGTGTACTTTATTTACGGGCCATACAAAAATATAAAGATGATGATGATTTCTTCGAAACGAATCGGAGAGAGATGTGGCATTTTTGTAAAATACTTACAAAAATGTTTTTAAAGCAATTTAGGATGTCTATGATTTAAAGTAAAAATCAATCTAATGAAAAAAAAGTTCACTTTTGGTTGGCCGCGATTCTACCTATCTAGCAGTATGTGTTTTTGTTTCTAAGGATACATAAACATAAACACATAATATACACTGTATAAATGTTTTCGTGACTAATGTTTTCATGACTAGTCAGGGAAATGCAATTTTCGCGCCGCTTTTCCGGAGCGAAAATGGTACTTTAACACCGGTTTCAGAAAAAAATTACTTTTACCTTATTTCAGTGCCCTTGCCGATTTCCGGCCAGTAGTAATTTAGGCCCAATAACCATTGATAATCCGTAACCGATATAAGTACACCTTAATCCGTCTGGTAATTTCGTCCCGAACGATCGGGTATCTGATTAGTGATTAGGCTTCTTCGAAACGCTTAGGTGATAAGGCGCCGTATGGATTTATATCAACCTGTATCTGTTACAACTGTAGGCGAAGAATTAATAACAATTAAGAGCAACTTACAACACAGTCACTCTGAAATGGCAGCGACAACCGTTCATCGACAGGCGATTTCAAAGTGTAGTGAACTAGGCTATAGTTGGTGTCCAGGAAAATTTGTCGCCAATATTGAAAGTGCGATCCAAAACTCCATATTATTAGTATGCTAAAATTATTGGCTGTCGTTTTCACCTCAGCGAAGCTTGGTGGAGAGAAATCCAGCAACTTGGACTTACAAAGGATTACAAAGAGAAGACATTGGAAAATGGTTGGGTTATTGATTTTGCCTTATATAATTGGGTAAGATAAGTCTGTATTACAAAAAAATAATTTGACTAATTTGTACTTAATAATTTTAGAACCTGAAGACGTCCAAGACTGTTTCGTATTCGATTCATGTTCCATTCAGCCAAATGATGAAAAGGTTTGAAAATTCCAAATAATGAAAAAATTAATCAATTTTGTTTTATTCCAATATTTAAAATCCAAGCCGGTTTTCCCAATTTTGTTTTAACTGACGTTATTTTGAATGTTAACTAGATGCATTCTGCACATTGAAATAATAATTTAATAGTTATACTTTAACGCACTTTTTCTCAATTTCTTTTAAATGTTACATATTGAAAATGTCAATCAAAATCAATAATAAAAAATAAAGGTTGTCAATTTAAAAAAATGGCTCTGACGTCATAACTTCAAAACTGAGAGAGATGGACAAATGAAAATGGTCTCAAAATATTTGTTTGAAAAAAAATCATGTTGACCTGTTGAAGCATTTTTCAAAAATGTATACAGGGGAAAAATAAAGCCAGGTCTTAATACTTTACGCTCTCTGTATAATAAATAATAAATGCAGTAATTTGATTTATTTTATTAAATATTTTTAACATGAATATTTCGGGCCGGGGCCGAAATTACAGAGGCTGAAAAAGGCACTTTTTGGCAGGGATGCTTTTATAGTTATTTACGTATTAAGAGCCGTTAAGAAGGCTATAACGAACAAAGTCGGGCTTCAATACTCCCGCGGTCGTTGTAGCTCTTAACATAGCTATACAATTAATAATGTTCATGTGAGTAAATAGTTATATGAGTAGATGTTTATTATTTTTAAGTTGTAATTGTTCTATACAATAAAATTTTAAAATAACCAACACATTTTATTGATAGCTTAACGGTTGGCAACTGATGAACGTTATTCATTCCATAACAACATAGTACGACGAAAACGTTGTTTTACCCGATTGAAGGGATTATAATAGAAATGTAATGACTATTAAGTCTTTTCTGCAAAAAATCGGCTAAAATAATATTGTTAGATGGTGTCGCTCTATTCCATGTGTTTTTGACACATTGATGAAATGATTGAATCATATTCGATCATCAAAAATAATCTATTAAAAATATTTGAGTGATATCGAGAGTGATTCTCCCGGAACTCCACCGGGAATTGAAGACTGCTGCAACCGTTTTTTAAATAATAAATAGTGTTTCACTATGTCGCGCAACAAAAGGACACAACTTTTGTATTGCGTGTTGTGTAATAAATCTTGAATGGAAAAAAATGGTTATCTTTAATAGTAAATAATTAAAACGTTTTCTCTTTAATTGCCTAAAATTACCATTTTGGACTTATCCCCTTGTTGCAGCAGAGCTGAGTCTTCAATTATCGATACAGCTACTGCTGCAACATTGAAATTTTAACTTCTGAAATAACTGTTTCATTGACCACAAGTTTGAAGTATCAGACAGATTAAATTACACGACTTGACTCTCAAGACATACATGTTAAACAAACTAATTGAATCATGTTTGGCTCTACAGAGTACCAAAGAAGTCAACTTATTCCAAATAAAAGATACACTGGTAGTCTTATCAATACAATATTGGATTGCAGCTGTAGAGTAAGATAATCTTGTTGAGTGTTTCTCAACACTAAATCTCAAAATGATTACTTCTGCACTTAAAGAACAAAGACATTTTTTGGGTGAAAAATTCTTTCAATATAAGAAAAAAAGCCAAAAGGATTTATGGGCTGGTCAGATGTATTCGATGAATATCAAAATGTAGCACAGCGGGCTATTCGTATTCTATTGCCGTTTGCAATCATTTATTTGTGTGAGGCTAGATTTTCCAGGTATGCCGCGACAAAAACAAAATATAGAAACAGAATTGATGCTCAAATAAGCGAATTCAATTATCAAATATAACGCCAAATTTTAAGAGGAATATGAGATCAAAGAAGCAGCAGCATTTAGCTGATAGCGCAGATTGGGCGAAATCCATCCCTCGGGCCAGCGGCCCTCTCGCTGGATTCGTCGCCCTCCTCGCATTATCATCAGCATAACGCTCATAACTACATTGGTACATGAATAACTATTCTCCGATCACTGGCAATGTGAGTGTTTTTAGGATTTAAGGACACCGGATCGCACTCTTGAAGATTTTGGGTAGAAAACGACTCACGACTCGCAGAGATAATGGTTTTGTTCAACTACAAACTTTGAAATTATTTTTTTGTTCGATTAGTTCACATTAAAAATTAAGTTAATTGATGCACTGATATTTAGTTATCGCCTAACCACTAGATAATGGTGGTTTAAAGCAAACATTTTATGATAATTCAAAAATTATAGATAATATATCAGAAACATTGTTTGGTGCGTAAATATTGAACATGAGTTTATAAGTAGGTACTTACTTAAAGATATAAGTGTTGAGAACTTCACCGAATTCCTACGTTTATTCAGGGCAATAAATTCGCAATACTTCAGCACTTCAGTTATCATCAACAACTACTGCAGGAGCCCTTGTTAATTTTATATTACACTAGAAATTTAACACCACAGAATTGTAAGAACACGTAGACTTCTCACATGCAGTATACGATTCATTTGAAATTACTGGAAATATTTCTCATTTCCGTGTGCCGAGAGACATACAATTTAAATGAACAGTAATATGTACTTTCATATTGGAAATATATCAACATTAATATCTTCTAAATCCGTAATTAATAAAAGCTATTTATAGAATGCGTAAAATTATAGTAATTAACTGGGTTCAATTCACTGGGGTTAACTAGGCTGGAACCCTATATCATTATTTTCACCCATATTTTTATTGCAATATATAAACCAAACAACTAAAGGGTTTTCCAATAAGAGGTGTTATTTTGATATTCAAAGAAAAATGCCATTTTTTATTATAAATCATCAGATGTTTATGTCATTACAAAGAGGAAGGTATGCCGTTAATAGTGGAAAATAACATCAAGCAAATGACCACCACGGCCACGCTTACAGGACAAAATCCTTTTCATGAAATTTTCCATAACTAAATCGCAAAGTGGCTGCTGTATGTCCTCGATAGCCTCACGAATTCCATCTTTGAGGTCTTGAATCGATACTGGGCTGTTGGCGTAGACCTTCTCCTTCACGTGGCCCCAAAGAAAGAAGTCGCAAGGTGTTAAATCACAAGATCTCGGTGGCCAATTGTGATCACCTCTTCGAGAGATAACACGGTCCGGAAACTTTTCCCTTAAAAGATCAATGGTTTCGTTGCTTGTGTGGCACGTAGCGCCGTCTTGTTGAAAGTGAACGTTGTCCAGATCAATACCATCCAATTCCGGCCATAAAAAATCGTTAATCATCTCTTGATAGCGCAATCCATTCACCGTAACTGTTGCGCCAGCCTCATTTTCGAAAAAGTAAGGTCCAATGACTCCGCCGGACCATAAACCGCACCAAACAGTCACACGTTGAGGATAGAGAGGCTTTTCAACAATAACTCTTGGGTTTTCTGAGCCCCAGATGCGACAATTTTGCTTGTTGACGAAGCCACCGAGGTGGAAATGGGCCTCATCACTGAAGATGATTTTTCGATGGAATTCCGGATCATTTTCATGCATTTCAACAACCCAATCAGCAAAGTCACGACGTTGTTGATGATCGGCCGGCTTGAGTTCTTGTGTTAACTGGACTTTATAAGCCTTAAGACCCAAATCTTTATGCAAAATACGGTGTAATGACGTTTGTGGAATACCTAATTCCAAAGAACGACGAGGAATGGACAAACCTGGGTTTTCTTCAACACTTTCGGCTACAGCAGCAATATTCTCGGCTGTTCTTGAGCGACGTGCACGGGTTTTATTCTTCTCATCACTAACTTGTCCCAACAGCTCGAATTTTTCCACCAATTTCTGTATTGCGGTCCGACAAGGTGCTTCACGACGACCCAAAAATGTTCGAGTTTTACGAACCGTCTCTGCCAAATTTTCACCATTTTTATAGTGAATTTTAATAATTTCAATGCGTTGTTGAAGCGTGTATCGTACCATTTTTATTAATGGCGTAGTTTCTACTTGTCAAATGCCAAGAAATGACAGCTTCAAAAGTGACATCTACCGAAATAGCGGGCTATTCAAAATAACACCTCTTATTGGAAAACCCGTTAGTATCAGACTTCTGAAATAATTTTAAAATCAATGGTTTCTCTGATTGGCAATTCTACACCTTCAAATTTGGTACCTGCCACGAACATGATAGCATATAAAATATCGTCCAATAAAAATAGAACTACAGACTTGGCGTGTCTGAAATTACCGGTCTAGTTGATAAATACACTTATAATGCTTCTCAATTGCCTACACCCTATAGCAATACACTTCTAGTTTTTATAGCCAACATCAATAATACGATATTCGGTACATCAATGCGTGCATCCGCTTTTACAAACACATAATATGTATTTAAAAAAAAAATACTCCCTTAATTTTGTTAAAAATCTTTATATGCGACCGGTTTGTGCGTTTAGACCATCATCAGGCAAAACTTGAATATATATGGTCTAAACACCGAAACCGGTAGAAATTTAAAAAAAATAACAAAATTATCGAAGTACTTTTTTTTTAAATTAAATTGAAACCTTAGGTTAGGTATGTATGAAATGTATTTAACCATTTTTGATATATTACATAAATAATAAATATCAGTTACGTATTATTACTGTCATTTACTTTAATAATAGTACACAGGGTGTCCCGAGAGAAACGAATGATTTTTGTTTACAAAATCATAGAAATTAACAGTTTCGAAGTTTGTGCTTTTGTTGCAGGAATGTCATGTTCATTTTGTACTGAAAAAATATTTCTTGCAAACTAATCGACAGATTAAAAAAAATAATAATACACCATTGTATTGCAAATTACGTAAGCTTTCAAATGAACTATTACTCATCCCCTACCCCAATTTAAAGAAAAGGGTTTACCACCCATGAGTTTCCTTCTTTCATTAAAAATTGACGTATTTCCGCGATTTCGTAAATAGTTTTTGTTTTGTAGATATTTAAGATGTTTTCTATTTCGTAATCTCGGTAAGAGATAAACGGTAAGAGATCGAGAGTTGGTTGAATCAAACACAAAATAGTCTTGAGACTATTTGGGTCTACTCAGTCACGAATACAATGGAAAACATTAAAAAACAAAAATAGTTTTCAATTTTACGGTCTCGTTAGTTAAAGTACGAGCTTATAACATCGGTGGATGTCGAGAGGATTTTCTCCGTTTATAAACATTTTTCATTTTACATATATCCAGGGCCGGATTTAGACTTGATAAGATAAGACCCTAAGCTATTTGAGATATGGGGCCCTTTATAAGGGCCAATATCCCATATTATAAGTCAGTGCAAAATATCATTTTCGGATACCTAGAGGGTTAAACTGAAATACAATTAAGAAGTATATAGATAGTGAAATAATAAATCTTTAACTTAAAATCATTTTTATTCATAACAAACTTAAAAATGCAAACTCTGTTAAAAAGAAACAAAAGTTCTTTTAAAAGGCGCATTTTACAAAGGCTTATTATCTAATCTCTTGAAACATGTAATTAGGATTAAGGAATTATATTAAACTAAAATATGTTCTTTCTTGCCTTTGCAAGAGCAAAGTCACTGATGATATCATCAAATGATAAACTGCTTAGTTTGTGACTTTCTATGTGCATGAGACTGAAAGAACATAATTTATCTTGAGTCATTGTTGTTCAAAATTCATGTTTTATCCTCTTCAGCTGAGAAAAAGATCTTTCTCCAGAGCAATTTGCAACCATCATACTAAGAAACAATCTCAAAATTACCAAATCTGATGTTTCAGACTATCATGTTCTGCTGAACCAAAGGTTTGACTATGTTTAAACCTATTGATGAAAGTGCTTGACTTCTCCTACAAGATTCATGTCCACATCTTCAGGATATGTTTGCCATAAAGCACTAACTCTGTCACTATTCTCTTCTTCTGTAACTTCCAATTTTGTTGAGAATGAAAACATTTTTGCAGCATCATTGTATACTGAGGCATTCTGTGCCAGACTTTACTGTAATGCATTAACCACAGGTGTATGAATGTTTTGATTCTGAACTTGTCTCTTGGCTCAAGGTTCTCAAATCTAAAGCATCATCTTCATCATCATCGATATGCCTTCTTATATACCTGCTGTATTATATTGTGATATTGTAATCAATATCAGGCAATTTTTAATTTGCTTTTTTTCAATGTGATCGAACATATATATTCCTGGAACTCCTTATTAAAATCCGAAAGTGAAGCATACAATTTCCTACATATATCTAGACTAATTTGGGGGGTTTGCAGTGATTGACTAGTCTTGTAAAATTCATCCAGCAAGTAACTCTACAAATATAACATTTCCATAAATTCAAATTCCTCCATTTTATTCAAAATGTTAAGGCTTGATTTCTTGTTTCGCTTTTCTCTGTAGTATCAATATGCAGCTGATGCAATGTAGAAATTATTCATTTCTATCAAATATTGCACTTGCGGCCATTGAATGTGCTTCCCATCTAGTCTTTGACAAAGACTTTGGAACTTTTGAATCATCATGTTGTCAGAATGACAACAGTACTGCCCATCTATGTGTAGATGAAGAAAATAAATTATATATTTCTTTATTAATTCCAAATAAGTTTAGTGCATCTAAACAACAGTCAACTGCTTCTCAACCAACAAGATTCAGGAAATGACCAGCACATGGAATATACCTAGCATACTTGTTAATCTTCAATATTATTTCTTGCATACCCTTGTATTTGCCAGACATATTGGCAGCATTATCATATGAGTGGCCTGGACACTGACTAAAATCTATTTTGCACTCATTTGTAAGGTCCGGACGTGCGGCATGGGGACAAATAATGCTGCAGTATATTTAACTATACCAAGTGTCTGGGATAAGGGGCGAACATAGGAATTTAACATGTAAAATTATATATGAGTAATTATTAGCTCCCCTATTAATTTTAGAGAAATCCTAATCGTAAAGGAATATTTTTTTAAATGATTACAAATAATTATAAATTCATGCTTGTCGTTCGGGATAAATCATAATAATAACACGTCATTAGTGGAAGAATGATAATTTTTCCACTTCCTACATGGTAAGTACACTGTTGTGACATTGAGTTGATGGTAGTAAGCCCCACTTACCGATAAAACTTTGGTTACTATGAACAACGGGAGGTAAGTAAAAACTTACCTCCCTCAGAGAAGTAAGTAAAATAATTTCAGTAGCGTTCTTTCTCTGACACCACTTTTTAAAACACTTATAGTAGGCAGTAGGAAGGAACGGGCAGCATCTGCCCTCCTCTTCAATTGCCATTTCTTGTTCATTTTCATTGGAATTCATTTTAAAACAACGAATGCAATTTCTGACACTCACACTTTGTTTAAAAAATAGTCTTAGCAACCAAAGCGGCACGGATATTTTGTTCAAGTTGCGAAAATAAATTAATCAAACACAAACAATTAAACCAACTTCAGGAGTGGAAAAACAGTTATAAAGCAATTCGAGAGGTAAGTTTTGACCAGTCACGGACTTGCTACATTTTACAATGACGTCAGTTTAATGTTTTTGAAATAATATTTGATGAAATTGGAGTATTAAAATACCTTTTGAATCATCTGACGCTACACTTGCTTTATTTTCAAACTTATTCACAAACTTGCTAATTGTTGATACAGACGGAATTGGTCGATTGTTAAATTTATTTAAATCTTATTTATTTAAATAAGTATTATGCATAGCACCATTTGCCGAGTAACATCAACATAGTTAGAACCTTTCTCTGGGGCACTTTGTATTGTATGGCCTATTTCAGTTTTCTTCCAAAGCTGTGCTCTACAGTGCTCTAAGTGCTCTAAATCACTCGGTTTCACTAGTTAACATCCTGAGATCATTGAGATGAGAAACATTTCATCTTCAATGGAGTATGTTACAGAAAAGTAGAATATAATAAAATTATAATTGATATTATTTTATTTCAACGTTTCAGTACACTTTTATATATAGATATTTATAAAAATAGGCAACAATACCGATTAAAATATATACATTAATTCAACATAACGGTTATGAAATGTACAATAATTATTTTGTACAGAATGGCACCATACTTCATATAATTCTAACATTGCTTTTGTATAAGACAACTAGAAGTTTGAATTTAATTATTGTCAGTAATATCATGACTAATTAATGTAGACATGATCTTATATCTTAATATTAAAATATGTAATTAAGGTGTGTAGTATCAAATATAGTAACCAATTAATTCAAATCTAGCATGAAATATGAGGAATTTTCGTTACCTTTAGTGAAAACTTTCCTTTATTAGGAATTAACGATCTGCCGATTAGTATGTGTATGACGGTGCACTTAAGTGAACGCCTCGAGTAATTTTGTAAAATTGGAAAAAATTGAGTGCAAGCGGTTATAAAATCATTTTATTTGAAAGGGTTAACAGTAACTGAAGTCAAAGCAAGGAATTTTGAAGGATTTTTGAATGTAGACAACGACATATTAGCAAAAACGACAAACCTTCAAAAATGGCAACTACCCCGGATATGATTGAAAAAGTCCACTGTATCATATAGAATGACTGTTGAGTAAAAGTGCAAGGTACCAAATAGTATGGGTTATCAAATAGTGTTCCCAGAATTTTAGGTGAAGAATTGAAAATGAAACAATACTCTGCGTGTTTGATTCCTCTACAGCTTACACCGCAGCAGAAAACTGAATCATTTATGCATCTGTTGAGAACTTTTGGCACGTTTTAGCCACAATCTAAATGGTTTTTTGGCATTTTTTTTCTTCAATTTTTTCATAACTGTCTATCTAACCTGGTTTCACTCTCGAAACCAAGGAATGGTCAAAACATCGTCGTATCAGGTAATATCTGCTATAAATGGCTATGTTGAGGTGATGGACACATCGATTTATAAAGAAGACATTGGTGTTTTGAGGCATCGTTTAATTAAGTGCATTGAGGTAGCAGGAGACTATGGAATAATAAAAAGAAATATTGTCCCAAAATATTCCTTATGAGGCCACGAACTTGTCAAACCATCCTTGTACTCCCCATAAAAACTTTGAACAGAAAAAGTTTGATAATTTTAATATTGACCTCTCCTGATAAATGAATACTAATGGTTAGCTTATATTTCTACTTGACACCTCAATTATTTGACCCCATAGGATTAAAAATATTAAAATAACATACATCCTATATTCTATCGATACAGAAGTCTTAAGCAAATGTAGGTATTCTATGTTTGAACTGTTTGAGTATTTATGTATAAATATATAAAATGTAATAGTTCATAGTAAATATCATTTAATGGCTGTAACCACCAAAGAATCTTCATTCTTATCTCTTGTTGCCTGGTAAGCTTCTCTTTCCACATCTGGAAATTTAGTTGGTAAATTAGGAGAATGTAAGTTGACCTTTGCGTTGTATCTAAAATGGTTAAAAATAACAAAACAATATTTAGATAACTCTTACTTTGCGAGTGAGATAATGTAATTTAAGCACAAATTGACATATTACCTTATGCCTGCGACATCAACTTCATAATCTCCAGACAGTACATATTCATTCGACACTCTCTCCTTATCTCCTTTTGAATCATACTTTTCAACAAATCCGAGGCAAACCTAAAGAACAAAAAGATAAGAAAAACTTTATGATAAATAAGAAACCCACTTATTGTTTTAAGTGTAAATAAAAACATTTATTATCAAAATGTAAATCTAAAACTTGTATGCACTTGTTAAATATTAAACTACCAACAAACACCCATACAGCTGTGAAAGTCTAAGCTTGTTATCCAGTAAACCATTCAAGCGTTCAAAATTATATCAACAACAATAAGTAAGTTTTACAATGTAAATATCTACAAGCAAACATACATAACTGATTAAATGACTTGAACTAATGACTGTTCAAGGCATCAGTTGTGTTAGGTAAACATGACGGCATGTACCTACTCAGAGTTCACTTCTACTAATAATTTAGAATATTCAAAAAATATGTATAGTAAAAATCATATCAGTTTTTTTTAACGATCCGCCACTTGTTACTTTATGTTGGTCAAACAAAAATCACTACATATTGAACCGTAACCTCCTTTTTGAGAAACACTAATGACACTAACAGAGTTGTCACTAATATTTTCGAGAGAAATTGTGACGTTGGTGGATCTTTAAAAAAGCAGACTATAACTATAGAGCATATTAATCATTGTATGAAACATGTGTGAAATAAAGTTTATAGTTTATGAAAAATTCATTTCATCACTTTGAATTTTGGTGGATTTACTGATGAAAGCACATGTTGTGCAGCTTCTTCGATATCGCTAGGAACATTATCCGAGTCTGAATTGGACATTTTCACTTTTTGTGTGCTAATATACTCAGATTTTTCTAAACTGGCGTGCACGTCATCAAAATAATAATCATAATAATGACGACACAATTTAGAAGGTTGCCAGCTGTCCTAGGTATTTAAAAATGGCTGCAATCAGCTGTTGCGCCCATGCAATCTAGTGCGACAGTGCGCGGTTCTTATCAAATTCATCGACTTCTCTGCCGTTTTTCGTTCAGATATCAATCTTGTGGTTATGGTTTAACATCTACAATGGCAAAATATAAAAGAGTTTGCACCGTATTCGGTTCCAACACTGACGGCGACAAAAATCTTGAGGTTAGATTCGATTCCCGGCTGCAGGCAAAAGAAACGTGAAATATGTAACGAAGTCAAATGTAACAAGTTAAACGTCAAAGAAGTTTGGTTATGCACACATGTATGAGCATGTGTTAGTGAAAAAGATCTGGCATCGTCGCGGAAAAAATATCACGTCGGCCAACATAACATGATTTATTACATGATTGGCAGGCGAAAATTGTGACCGCGGTTAATACACCGATTACCTATTTATAACCACCGGTGATCAGTGTTATGTAACAAATGATCCTCAGATTAATTTCGATTCTTAAACTATTGTTATGCATATTCTCGAAATCAATCACGTTGGTACGAAAAAACCTCATCGCACAGCTGATTGATGACGTGCACGCCAGTTTAGAAAAATCAGAGTATACCGTTGGACAATGACGGTGAATATGAAACTTCAAACTGACAAGCACAATTATTTGTCATGTAAAACTACTTAATTTTCAACGAAAATAATCTAATTTGGCTGGTTTCGTCAAAATTAGAAAATATTCTTGTATATAACATGCTCGACCTAGATTTGCTCAATCATACTACATCAAACTGTTATAAATAGCTAAACAGCTGCTGGAACAATTATTACATGACTTCTTACCTGTTTTTTGAATGTAAATCCATAACCTGCAGTAGTGCACATCCCTACATATTTTCCATTTCTGTATATAGACTCACCACCCCAAGGCCACAAGTCTGTTTCCATGTCATGATCTTCTAACAATAATTGAACGTACATTCGTTTCACACCTTCTTCTCTTTGTTTTAGCAAAGCATCTCTTCCAATAAAATCTACTCCTTTCTAAAAACAAATCATTTTTATATAAATATACAGAGCGGTAAAAGGCTCTAACTTTATTAATATATCTTGGCAGATGGCACTATGTATAAAATAAAATTAGATGAAGAAACATGGCAACATTCGTTTTATGCAATGTCAATTAATTTGATTTGTATTATAGAAGTATGAATTTGATAAATTTTATTTCATTTCCACATAAAATTAACCGAAGTTCGGCAAAAATGGATGCAAGACAAAAAAAAAACTGGTATAACTCTTGAGAGATTTTAGCATTATCTTTTTAGATTGAACGAGGTACGAGGTACTATTACTATTCAAACTCTGACATTTTTGGGCGCCTATGATTACAAGTAAAAATCTAACTATAAAAAAAAATACATTCACTTTTGGATGGCCGCGGTTGTACAGTCATGCTCACATAAATCTAATACAAACAAATTGACATCGCTATAAAACTGCTATTATAATCTAATTTCTTGTACTAGATTTATGTAAGCATGACTGTACATGGGAGCCAATCATTAAATTGATGAAGAAATTTAAAAGCTTGGTTAAAAACCTTTACGCAACACAAGAAAACATCTACACTAAAAATTCGAGTTGATAAGCCTTGTTGTTCTATGCAAAGTCCACCGCGGTCTTCTACACTTCTACAAATATTGTTACAATTTTCTGGTGTAAACGTTTGCAACGTCAGGATATAATATATGTTATATAACCTTCCATACCCAAAAAGAAGGAATACCAAAAGGAAACAAAGACTGCACATAGATTGGTGAATTACTTTTTTTTTTTAGATACTTCCGGACCTGTTTTCCACAAAGGAAATTTACCATTCCACGCAGGATAGCCAACTTGATAGAAAAACACCAAAAAGTAAAATCACCAAAATTTTTATATATGAGGTATTACAGATAGCATCGATATATGCAAAATAGGCTACAAACATACATTTACTCAATCAGTGTAAGTAACTACTTACCTCAAATTTAACCCTCCAAACTCTTCCACATTCCAACGGTGTTGTTTTTGTGTCTAAATCCTGTCCCCAAAATGCATAGAACTTTTCAACACGCAATGCTCTTGTGGCATAATATCCTGCATGTTTCATGCCATACTTTTCTCCGGTTTCTAAGAGGCGGGAATATACATGGAGTGCAAACTAGAATTTAAAATGCTTTGTACACAAATATATAATACGACTTTTGTTAGTATTTTATCCATATTACCAGATATTTTTGATTATTATTTGTTATTTGTTATTTTAGTACTTTCTAGTATTTTATAATATTTATTTATTTATGAATGTTAAGCCGAAACTAGTAGGGATAAATAAATAAATAAATATTACAAAATACCAGAAAGTACTAAAATAACAAATAACAAATAATAATACAATACGATATTATAAAATTTAAGAGCAATTGTACTTTTTTGTTCCTTTTCATTCCAAATTTTGATATTTTTTGTAAAATACTATATTCAGCAACTTACTGCTATAAGATAAGTTTCGAATTTGTTATTATATCAACATATATCAACATTTTGAATATATTAAATTAACATTTTAAATTCATGTATAATTTAGTTTTGGAACAGCTTGGTACCATACAACAAAAATCAATGAAAGTCATGAATTTAGATACACAACTGATACTTTAACACATGTTTAGGTAACCATTTATTATTATTACTATCTATTAAAACATTTGTTTTACCTCATTTGGTATATAGAGTACGTAGCCCAATTCACCAGTGTGAGTCAAATTAAAAGTTCGTATGCCATTGGCAAGTCCAATATCTAGCATTTTGAATGTGAAGAATGGAAAATTTTTTGGACTCAGGTCAGTATCGGTATGTTCTGATAGTAGGGTCCGAGTAAATGGCCCCATTATACATAAAGCTGTGAACATACTGGTCACATCTGACATAGCTACTGTAGATGGTAGGTGTTTTTGTAGCCACACTTTGCATCTTGTCTGTTGTATTGTTGGGGCAATCATCATATAACTAAAACATAGAGAAATGAAATAAACTAAAATTATGATGTTGTTAATATGATTTAGTGAAGTGCATGTAAAACATGCAATTTTTTATTGTAATAAAAATGAAGTCAATTTTATATGATAAAATTAAATAATGCTAATGATAAAATTAAATGGTAAATTTAATGTAACACAGCATGATGACAAGAAAAAACAAAATTTTGGCTAAACTTTTAATGAGCAATTTAACTCCCTCATTTGAGGGATTGACGTAGCTCTTTTACTCTCATGGGAAACAAGCATAGCCTACTCAACATATAAATGTTTTATCGTATTCATTTAATATTAATATTCACACTAATATTACAATCAATACAACCACTAATAGTAAACTAAGATTTTAATCCATCAGTATTACGAGCATTAATGGGCTCAACAGTAACCCCCGATTTATTTTCTAGTATTTGCATCAGAACAAATGAAGACCCACTTTTCAAGTTATTGTCGATGGAACTTAGAACGGTAAGTTTTTTTTTTTAATCATTGGCACTTATTCCTGTTTTTATTCCAAGTCTTCAAATATCTACTCGATTCGTCGATATGGAAGTTTACGGTTGATGTTTCTTTTTCACGTCTTTTTCCTTAAGAATTTTCTTGGCAATCGTATTCTTATTAACTAATGAATATTTCTGTGGTACTGAGGCAAAACCCCATAAGTCAAATAAAATTGACCTTTGCAAATTGACCTTGGCAAATATTTCAATGGACAAACCCTATACAGGGTGTCCCGGGAGAAAGGAAACTAAATACCTAAATATCTACAAATATTATTTTACGAACTCGTTGAAATACGTCAATTTTTAATTAAAAGGACAAACTTCTGGACAGAAATGATCTTCAATTGTTTAACGCCCTTCCCGCATGGGAGGTAAGTGCAATTTTTTTAAATTGGAGTAGGGGTTGAGTGATAGCTCTTTTGAAAGATTATTTAATCTACAATACAATGGTGTATTACTTTTTAAAATCTGTCGGTTAGTTTGCAAAGAAATTAATTTGTTAAGTTGAGCAAAGTACAAAATAAAAATGACATTCCAATAACAAAAATGTATCCGACAACAAGGGTAACAAAGGGCATACAGGGTGATTTTTTAGCTCACCAACAAACTTTGAGACATGAAAACCCATGTAATTTTAAGAACAAAAAGTTTATATAATATCGTCGTCTTACAAGTGAAATCACTGAAGTCAAAAACTATAAAATGTGAGAAACTGCAATTAAAGTTTTATATTCTGCTGTTACCTTTCCTACTCCTACTAAGAATTTGGAAGTTCGGCTACAGGACCCTTTACTATACCCCTACTGAGCCTGAGATTTGTTACAATTTAGTAAACCATCAAAATAAAACTTAACTAAGAACAGCAAAAATTGACAGTGTATTTCACTTGTAAGCTGACGATATGTTCAATATTGATTAGTTTTGGAATTTGATGACTTCAAAGTTTTTCATTTTGTCAATGGTTATTAGAGCAACATCAACGACAACAACGAGGTAACATAAAAAATCCCTCAATCAGCTGATAGTATCTTAACATATGGTGTTGGTAACGATTTAGTTGGAAGTCAATCTGTCACTTTGACAAATGTGTTAACGGTTCCCGTGTGAACGAGAGATGGACAATAATTCTTATGAGAGCGTTCACACGTACCCATGCCGTAGTGGAAGATCCCTTTCGGGGGCACAAACGGGAGAGTACGAAACTGTCAATTTGACGATACTAAGCTGGTTTATTCTATTGAAGAGCATTTTGATATTTTTATGGGGATTATTTTTATTTAAAACAAGATCTGCAGCCCTGGAGCAATTATTGTTATTAAAATAAAGACTCACAATTTGAAAGTGGCAGTCATTAGATTCAAGAGAAAATTATAATAAATGCTATGATACATTTAAACAGTGGAAAGTGAAGAAGAAAGTGCAAAAATAATAAAAATAATCATGCAAAATACGTAATTGTAACTTTATATTACGAATTTATAATAAAGTTGAATGATTTGATTTGATTTCACAGTTGCTAAGAAGAAATGTGGTACCATGTAGAAAATTGATGCTAACTGGAAAACTGGGACTTGAAAAATATGTGACACACTTTTCTATAAAGCGCACAAAAAGATATATTAACTGTTACTTACTGATTTTCTGAAATTCTAGCTAGTGAACAATCATTTTCATATCCTCCATATTTATTTTGCATCCCAGTGTGTATTATACTACCAATTGGCACATCAACGTCATTTGAACATACAAATTGCAATGCGTTCACGACTTCGTCATTCTTTGACTAAAATTCAAAATGCATTAACAACTGAGCAGGCAGTACATACTTCTCCTTACCCACAGATCGATCTTGGTGAAAGAAGAGTAATCACTTATACCAAGAGTTTCCCGGCAGGCTGCATATTCTTCAGCAACGAAATCAAACCACGGAGGTTTTCCAAAAGTATTTGTGTATCCTATTCTATAAGGAGTTGACCAGTCTTGTGCTTCTCTGTCTATAAAACATCAATACAGTTCTTTATGCAAAACTTAAAGTTAATAAGTACACATAAGTTTTACGTACTTTCTAATTGTTTTGGTTCGAACCAAGTTGGTCGCTCATAACCCATTACTTGCCCAAAAACAGCACCAGCTTCCCTTAGTTTCGGATACACAGGAGACATACGTAAATTTCGACCTGTTTGAAATTCATTAAATGGATAAATCAGCCCGTAATGCAGTCCGGGTACTTCTTTAACGCGATCCCTCAAGAATTTTCTATTGTTATGTAAACCTAAAAATCGAGAAACTTCCAATTCGTACATGTCAAATGAAGTTTCTCCATTCACAATCACTTCTGCTGTAGCAAGGCCAACGCCTCCAGCAGCTGAGATACCAACGGTTTTCATCCCAGCAGCGACTAAATAATTTCGTACCTAAAAATAATATCAAAATTGCAACTTGATAACTATCATAATACTTATGTGTATCAATTAAATAGAATACCATCAATTAAATAGAATAGCATAACTAATGAACTCGATTTACACAGTGGATACATTCCTCCAAAAACTGTGTATAATAACTAATGAGGAACAGCTTACATATGCAGAGTGTCCCAAAAATTGTGGACAAGCTCACCACTCAGGGATGGCCACTGGGTCTTTTGGTGGCTCCACTTCAGCTTTCAGTGCAATGCTAGATTGCATAAGTTGTACAAATTATCACTTACTTCTGGTGCTTCACCAACAATCCATTTACAGTCTGGACTGAATGCTTCAGGTCCGTTACAAAGTCTATCCAGTACTGCTCCTCCAAGACTAGGCACTCGATGTAAGAGCTGTTCCAGTAGAACATGAAAATGGTCCCAATCTTCTGGTAGGGACCGTTCTCTACTACTTACTAAGATATTAAATTATTATAAATCAAATCATGTATTCACAGGATGATCCTGAACTTGAGGGCATCATTTTAAACTATTTATTACAAGTAATTATTGAGAATCTAGATGTAGAAAATGTTCGCTTCTGTCCAGTAACTACTTACAGGATATCTGCAGGACAGTATTGATAAAAAGACGGAACTCTGATAAAATCACGTAGGGTTAACTATCACATAAGTAACCGATACCTTACTTGCAGGTGAATAGCCGGGGCTTTAGTAATAATATGCCATAGGTGCCATTATAAGCTTATCCTCAAATTTTAACGACCACTGCATACATTCCTCGATATATATTCCCTTAAGTTCAGAATCAATATGTGCAGTATGATTCTTTACCTGGAATTTTTCCATCTTCGAATGCAGGTTTAGCTATTGGTTCAAAACCACCTGCAAGAAACCTCCCATTATTTTCACGAATATAGATGTAACCGTCCTGATCCCTGATTACTAAAATGTGATTTATATAGTTAATACAGTTTATTTATTCATTTCCATGTCATACCAGGTGTAAGAGGATCTAAACCAGGAATAGGCTTCGTGTGGAGATAATAATGTTCAACAGCATGTAAAGGTACTTTCACATAAGGCTCTGATAATTGACCTACACCTCTTGCCCAGAATCCGGCACAATTGACAAAATATTCACATTGAATGGTTCCCTGGTCTGTTTCAACACTTGAAATAAATCCATTTGTTTGGTTAATTTTCTTAACAGCACAATTTTCTATTACTTGAACACCTATAATTATAACATTTTAAAACAATAATGAATAGTACCATATTGCAATATAAAACCATTCTTTTGTGCTTCACCAATCACAGATAGACAGGTTTCATATGGATCACCAACGCCGTCTCCTGGAATCCATAGACCACCACATATGTCATCCACATTAATTAACGAACAATATTCTTTACACTGCTCAGGCGTTAATAAGTCACAATCAATATTCCAAGATCTAAAACAGATTGTTTTTATTAAGATAATTATATCATATTTATGCCTCCAAGTCATGTATAGGCAATTCACTTTGATAATAAGGGAAATTTACAGTTGTCAAGTTGAATTCCAGAATTGTTCAAAAAGCACTAAAACCGGTAGGTTGGTACAAATGCCAGCTGTCACCAACGTTATTTGGACAGCGCATGTATTGTAAGAAAATGTACTCAAATTTAAGTCAGAAACATCAAGAAAAATATGAAAACTCCAAACGAAACCACATATTTTGCAGTATATATAAATAATAATTATAATAAATATTATAATTATGTAATGAAAGTGGTACCACCGTAGAATAAGTAGCGACATTTTTTATGTCCGCCAGTACACTTGGTATTTTCTTACACAGATTGTGATTTCATTCTTCGAAATACAGTCATCCTATCTCTGGTACGAGCAAGATTTAAGCTTCCACATTGTTTCCAACCAGTTGTTAATCCTTTACTTTCCAGTTCATTGTAGAGGTCAATGCTCGATTGTGTTAACATTACTTGTACTAAACTTGGTTTGAAAACACCTATAAGACCTGAAGAATGCCATGTAGTCCCACCTCCAACTCTGAAAATACAACAATTTTTAATATAAGTTTTAATTGTAATGGCTCAATGAACTAAAGGATATTAAGCCCCTAGAACTTCTATAAGGTGTTATATTCGTGATCTTGAATTATATAGTGTGTGGCTAAACTATGGAATTCATTAAAATTGAATCCATTTTTTTTTATCCTCAGTTAGGTCGGTGGAAGTTAGGTCGGTTTTTCACTTAAATAGTTCATAGGCAAGTAGCATTCATGTTAGGTAAAACCACTGAGTGACCAACTTTGATCCCAATATCTCAAAAACGGTAGAGAAAATCCATGTTTATTAAAGCATTTTTTCTTAGGATTGCTTAATTAGACTACATACAAAGTATGGCGAAAGGCTATAGATAGAAAAATGTAGAGTATACCTTGTCCGTGAAATCCATTAATATCCTCGAAATTGTCGAGGTACTCAATTCTCCACTTGTACATTAAAGAACGATTTCACGGCCTTGGTATACAAATAACTATTTTGCGACCAGGAATAGAAATTGATTTCTCCGTTGTCAAAATGATACTAGTTTTTGACTTGTCCAGTCCAAGATTTTTTTGATAGGTTTAGTGTTTTTTACAATTGCTCTCAAGAAAAATAATGCATTTCTCTCAGTGTATAATCTACTAGGAGTACTTTTCCATCACATTTAGTTTTTGTTTAACTGTCATAAATGACGAAAAAATATCCAAATAATAATAACTGCCTTACGCACTTTTAATAACATAATTTTTAGTTTTATTATACATTTTGAGACTATAGCATTCCCTTTTCTTAATTGATACTCAAAAATTTAAAAAATAATTTTAAGTGTTGTAAAATGAATCATGAAAATGGCATAAAAAGTATAAAAATGAGCTGGCAACTATAACCAGCACATCGGTACATCGTCCAAACCATTACAATAGAAAATTAAGAGTTTCATATTTAAGAAACATACCAACTGAATCTGCCAGCCATTGGTGCTTTAATGATAGCTGCATTTATGAGGAACGATTGTAGTTTATTACATCGTAATGCATTTCCCGTTCAAAGGTAAAATAATTACAACTTTCAACATGTTTGTAATGCACTCAGTGTCAGTGTTACAAAAAATTTAAAAAAAATATTTTGACGTCAGTGCTTGTTGCCCAGAAATCCACGCATACTTTACCTTATTTTTTTTATTGGAATACTATTCGAAATTTTGAGCATGTTTGATATTATGCAATCGTCGTAGTAGCTTCGGTTGTCAGGGTGTTGAATAAACAGGAAGTAAACTATCCGTCATTTTGACATTAGCTTGTGTTTACGTTAGTCTTGGCTCATAGCACTCACCCGAAACCTCCCTTACCAAAAGAACAACAGTTCTACCTGGGAGTTTACCCGGTGCGGTCGAACAGGTCCGTCCGATTCACGTTCAAATACTGTCCATTTCATTGTAGCGTTGGGGAGAAATAAACTATTTCACAGCATCTGAATTATTTTTAACCCGACCAAGAAATTCACGATTCCCAAGGAATTCCGCGTTAACAGCTTGTAAAAAATGCAAGGAAAAATTAATAATTTAAGTTACAAATGCATCGATTTCCCAGTAGTCGGAAAATGCATATAGAGAGGAATACAACAGACACAGTGGATGGAAGAACAACAGGCAAAATTGCAAAGTATGTTGATATTTATGCATGACTTTAATTTTAATTTCATTTTATTATTAATCATTTAATTTTAATTTAATTTTTTTAAAGAAAACGCGAGTTTTTTAATGATGATTTTAAAAGTACTACACCGTGTTTGAAACAAACAATATAACGTACACATAAAAAATATATATTTGTTAAACTTCGTTCTGACGTAAGTTCACTTAATTTAGAAAAAAATACTCTTTTCAAAAATATTAAATTTGACCCCTCTTACCATTTAAATAACATCAAGTTAGCCTTGTATCTTCAAAAGAAATGACAGCTGCCATTTGAAAAATATGTCAGACGATAGAATTTAATAGTATTTTACGTTACAACTCCAGTAGGTTACTTGTAACAGTACGAGTTAGACATTCAGAATGTCTAACGAGTAACTGTTACAAGTACTACCGGACGTGTATCGTACTGTATTTTACTTCATACTGCAAGTATCTTCTATATCATTATTTTATTTCAAAAATCAAAAAATCTGATTATATTGTGAATATCGTGTCATCTTTTAACCTGTAACAACTGCGGTTACTGTTGTTTGTTTACATTGAATATTTGTCACTTTAAAATAGACGTCAAATACGTTCCACCTCGACATCGAGCCAGAAGGGCAATAGAAATTGTTCAATTAGGCCTCGGATACGATAAGAGCGGTGAGCAATATGCGGCGAGCGACAAGTACATATTCATGCCTAGGAGCAGCGGTAAGCGATAAGCCCCAAGCTTCAACTTTCCCCAGCACGCTGCATTCAAATCGTGAACAAAACGTTTGTTGTGTCGCTCTGTCGCTCGCCGCTCGCATCATAGCCGAAGCCTTAGGGTATGTGTTAACATGTATTTCCAATACATAATTAAGGCAAAATGTATGTTTGTGTTTCTAATAAATGTCACATTTGATTTATAAAAATAACAGTCCGGTAAGTATTGCTTAGCAACACTTACCGGCGCTGATGCTGTACTAACTCACCTACCGGACTCAAATTGATAATGTAATCGAACATCAACCGAACAGAATGAAGTAAATAATTCTAACCGTATACCAAATTTCAACAAGTTTTTGTAAACCGTTTTCAAAATATTTAACTGTAACCATACTTTTTAGCGACCATTTTTTAATATGTTGCTTTAGAATTTATCATGCAGGTAATTCGGATACTTACCTTGACATCAATTTTGACTTTTGTCTCCACAAAAAAGTGACAACATCCACACGAACAGAATTTTTCAAAAAAGGTTTTATGGAAATTAATGTTCGATAACTTTTACAAAAATAAAAAATCTATATACATTTATATGAATGTAAAAATATTCATACGAAATAATCACTGTAGTCATCTGCATTTTCCGAATATACAGCAAATATTTATAGCGTATAATGTTTTTTACATTTAATAATTATATCAATTTAAAAACATGTGAAATAATGCATTTTAGACAATATTGGTCACATGAATCTAAAAAAAAAAAGTGCCATCTGACAATAATTATATGAAATAAAGTGGTAAAATGTAATTTTCATATTGAACACAATTGAACTTGGTTTCATTTAATGCTATTTATTTAAAGTATATAAAAATATTACAATAGCGAAATAGGAAGAATTAATATACAATGTTATATATTTATAAAAAACGATAAAAAGACAATAATTTCGTAAATAAAAATTATGGCAGGTTATCATTAAAGATTATCATCTGATGAATCAGTAATTAATGATGAATCATCCGCCATTGATGAATCATCAGTCAATGATGAATCATCCGCCAATGATGGATCATCCTTTACCAAGGCATTCCGAAAACGCTTGGTGCAACGGACTTCATAATGGAGAACTAACGTCGGTGGAAACTCCGACCTGTACCACCCAACACAATCCGCATTTAAAGGTTGTCTTGCTTTCAAATGTGCGATTGCTCGCCTTGTTGGTGGACCAAGTCCATGCATCGTATCAGGATCACGAAAGTTATAGATAACTTCCCATCGGCAATGATTTATGCCGTCTCTCTTCAGAGGCTTGACTCCTTTGACGTACAATTCAGGCGGACAAAGTAGTCGGAAGGCATTTTTTGCATGTGCTGTATTTGGTCTATAGGCACATCCTAACGTGTATGCATAATGAGAGGGAATTGTTTCTGAAATGTTTTAACAAAACTTGTAATAATAATTATAATTTCCTTGGAAATACAGACTATTTTCATTTCAAAATTTCACTATGGTCGTACTTCAACAGACTATTTTATAATTAAAATAGTGTAACTCACCTAAATCCATAACTTTCAACAAAAAAAAATGTGTAGAGCTTCAATCTTTTAAGAAGATGAACTAAAGCCATGAGATCGAATGTGCTGAGAAATAACGATGAGAGGGGATATGATTGGTTTACTGTCCAGTGGTGTATCATATAACTTAACAATTGCAATTTAGGTACAATTCGGTCAAGACAAATACTATCAGTTTTTATTGCACCGTATAAATCCACCATTGCAGTGTAAATAAATACCGTGATTAGTTAATGGTATGGAATAATACCGTATTAGTATAGAAATTAAAAGCAACGTCACTGTAAATACCGAACAATACCGGGCCGCAAAAAACTCATGTGCTATGTGGACTTCGAATTTACTTGTTTTTCACAAATGATTGGAGATTTCTCAGATAAATGGCCTGGCCAATCCAGCAGAGCCTAGAGAAAAACAATATTTATACTTTGTTCATAAACGTTTGAAATCTTGAACTTAGTTCTCTCTAAAGCATACTATTTTCACATTTATTTGAAACTTTTTGAAATCACATGAAAATTGCAGACAAAGTTTCCACACTTATTTTACACACGTTATTTTACATTTTTTTATGCCATCACAACGTGTGTTAAATGTGTACGGATATAATAATATTTTCACAGGATCCCCGCAGACGCGTTCAAATCTTTTTAATTTAATTACTCATATTTCATATTAGTGCGTTATTTTCCTAACACAGACGTGAGTTATTAAAATAAATAAACAGCTTCATATAGACATCGCAATGTGCAAGAGCACTATAAAGGTTTCTGGCAAGTTGCTTGCGATTAGCCGCGTTGGGCCTCTATCACGAAAATTAAAATGTGAAACGTATATTTTATTGAGAATATAATTCATTCAAATTTAAACCAATGAAATACCTTCAAATGCATAGTTACGTTTTTATCACAGCGATATATTTTTTTTGTACATGTTCCCAGAAATAGTAATTTTACAGACTCAGTTAAGTCCCTAAAACCAGCGTTTTCCTGACTCAATCCCAAAAAGTTGCCATGCTTAAATAATCTGGTTTCTGTGGTGGAATGGTAATTAATTAAAATTTGAAGCTCACTATTTTCGAGAAATATTTGCTCTGATCACATTAATCATACATAATAAAAGCTTTGAATGTGTTTTTGGGAGCACATACAAAAAAATATTTTTTGTAACACATTGCGAAATTAAGTTTTAATTTAAGAGAAAACTTAATTTTAGGTACTAACTATTTTGCCACACGCTCTGAAAAGTTCCTACTTTATGGATTCAGTAGAGTCCGCAAAATGACCTATTATCGGCTTTGTCCGAAAAAGTTGTCATAGGAACCATTTGCGGACTAATATACGAAGGAATATAACTCATACGTAAAACAGTCACGTCGTAACAATGCGGTTTCTATAGTTACGCATGTATTAATAACTGACAATGCTGATAATACAACGGTTGTATTTTCAGGGGTAATATAACAAGTGGTGTTCTCATTATCGATAATGATTTTATAAATACAACGAATTTCAACCCCAACGACGAAAATGCACCGAGCCCGAAGGGCGAGGTGCATTTTCCAAAGTTTTGGGGTTGAAATAAGTTGTATTTTTAAAATCATTATCGATTTTTGAGAACACCACGACTTATATTTAGGAAGAGAATATAATGAATTGATTGAGTCATCTAGTAAAGCAGAATAAACAAGAAGCTAAATATACAGTTTAAGTACCTATATTTATTTAAATCACTTCATCTTTCAAACAGCAAACCACATTTATTGCCACATTTTACTATTTTACTTGTACTTGAGACACACTGACATTGCGGGTTATGTTTTTATCAGCGGCCGACTAGATTGTGGGCGCAACCGATAAATAACACCATTGCAACGATCGTCGCTGCGATTTGTGCTTAACCAAAAATTGTGACAGCGACCGACATTTGTTCGTGGTATTATCCTGAAAATACAACTTGTTGTGTTTTCAACATTCTCAGTTATTAATACATGCGTAACTATAGAAACTGCATTGTTATGACGTCACGTTTTACGTATGAGTTATATTCTCAGTAATAATATAACAAGAGAGTGAGAATAAATTGAAAATAATTTGACAGATTGTCGAAAACTTGTTGCCAGGCAATAGTCACGAGAGCCCGAAGGGCTCGAGTGACTATTGCCAAATGGCAACAAGTTTGAGACATAATCTGTCAAATTATTTTCTAATTTATCGAACTCTCGAGTTATATTTGATTAGATTATTTTTTGACGTTTTTTGCTTTCTAGTATTTCTTTATCAATTTCAGTATGCGAAACGCAGCTAAAGCGACTTTTATTCATTTTGTATGACACTTTAATATGATTGATAAATTAATAATTTGACAAATATTTTGATTGACAAGAGTGAACCTAGCTACCGAGATTATTCCCACTATAATAATCTCTAGAGAATATTCCCAGTATAATAATGACGGGATTGGTCCAGAAGTATCAATATGACAAAAATCGAAATATATCATTGGTTTTGAGAAACGTCAAAAAATAATCAGGATAACACCACGAACAAATGTCGGTCGATGTCACAATTTTTGGTTAAACACAAATCGCAGTGACGATCATTGCGATGGTGTTATTTATCGGTTGCGCCCACAATCTAGTCGGCCGCTAATAAAAACATAACCCGAAATGTCAGTGTGTTTCAAGTACAAGTAGAATAGTAAAATGTGGTAATAAATGTGGCTTGCTCTTTGAAAGAAGAAGTGATCTAAATAAATATAGGTATTTAAACTGTATATTTAGCTTCTTGTTTATTCTGCTTCACTAGATGACTCAATCAATTCATAATATTCCCTTCCTAAATATAATTCGTGGTGTTCTCAAAAATCGATATTGAGAACACCACAACTTTCCCTTATAACAATTTTTGAATCATAGACTTCACAAGTCAACACAACAAACTTGTCGCTACGTAGAGAATTCTATGCTTCCTATTTGCTACACAATTTTATCCCGATGGAAGTAGAAATTTCGTTACTAAGGATACACTGAAAATATTTTGGAGAGCATGTTCCAAAAATGTTTGCTTGTCACTCGTACCTAAATTAAGGTTTTTCGAACTCGTCTGCTATTCTATCAAGCAACGATCCGTCCAAAGAAACTTCATTTTAGGTGACTATGAAAGCACATCAATCAACTCACCTTTCAGATACTGACTTTTACTGATATGACAATGACTCATCGCTCCATATTTCCGGAATTCGACATACGAGGGCAAGCTGATAAAAAAAGTACCTACCTATGAAAGAGGCCATGAAAAACAAAAATTGTTTTTTTATTATATTTCTTAAACTGTCAGAAAACTGTCATGCAATTATAATTGTTCAGTTCTGGTGGTACATTTCCACAGATTTTTTTTTAATACCGACGTGTCAAAGTTTTCTTATAATGGAAAAAATTAAGCACCGTGTCGTCATCAAATTCCTAACAAGAGAATAAAATAGTCCGATGGAAATTAATAAACGACTGTTAGATGTTGACAGCGATTCTTCTCCATCCTATGAAACCGTTATATTCTCGTCAAAACAATTTAAGTGGGGAGTCCATTGAAATAACAGTTGCAGTGGAAATAACAAAGTTGTTTACTGCAGTTTGCAGTCACTAAATATTTTCAAAAATAAAAGTGGGAGTGGAAATTACAAAGTTGTTTTATTTAATTTAATTATTATAAACAAAAAAAATATAACATATATCGATTTTGTACTTTGACTTTTGTGTTGAAATTTTGCGCTATTAATGATTTATCTTCAAAATTGGATTACGAAATAAACCTTCCATATGAAAGCTCCCTAGCCTCCAAAGTTGTTGTACACTGAAAACGCGGGCTCATCGTTTTTCAATGCAATGTTGTCCCAATTAAACAATGTAATTTACTGTTAGTTCCTTAGTTTGGCTCCCGTTCCTTGAGATTTGGCCCAAATAGGCGGCGCCCCAATTAACAGGCAGCCCAATTAAGCAAAATTATTCAATATTTTATAGAACATAGCAGGTATGTTCGTTCTCACTCAGCATTTGTAGCAGACGGGAGAGGATGAATCGGCGACTCGTGACATAAGGTGCTTTCCTTTCATACAGAATATCAGCTCATTTTGAGATTTATCTCCTCCCATTTTTATGTTTGTGAGGTAGTTGTCTGCAACTTTTACTGGGGTCAAAAAACTAATGCAAAAGTAGAAAATTAGCTAACAGAAGAAATGGAGATCCGTCGCGGTGTAAGGCAAAGGCTGTATTCTTTCGCCTCTTCTATTTAATCTTGTATTTCACTCATATTAAGGTAATTTAAACTATTCAGTAAAAAATGTGTACTTCCTTAATTATATTTTTTATTTGCTTTTGCGACCGATTTCGATCAAATAACTGATCATCTTCAGGCAAAATTGTCAAAAACTAAAAACTGTATTTCTTTGGTGTGTGGCACATATTGTAAATTAATTTGTATGCTTTTGTGTATTTATCGTGTATCGTCTTCAACTTATAACTAGTAGCGCTACTACTAGTAGACTTTGTGTATTTTTAGTCAGACAACCTGGAAGTTGTCTGACTAAAAATACACAAAACTGTCGCAATTAATATTGATTATCAGCGGTATTGTGGAAGAATGAAATACTACTTAAAGGGTGCATATAAAAAGTATTGGGTACATTTTTTTCCTGACGCGGTGGTTGGGGGTCTCGGCTTCAAAACGCACCAGGCTTCGATCGAGTGCGACCTTCCGTGTGGGTGGTATCGTGGGTTTAGTTAAACTTTGTCGAGGACACTCGGTGCAAGCTCCAAAATGCAACGAGCTCTTGAACAGCGCTGCGTGCACGTAGCAGAAGACCCTCAGTTTTTGGACAACGTGATAACCGGGGACAAAAGTTGGATATTCAAGTACGACCCCGAACAGAACATCAGAGTTCCGAATGGCACACTACAGCATCTCCTTGTCCAAGAAAGCTCGAATGAGCAAATCCAGAATGAAAGCCATTCTTATTGTATTCTTTGACGTCAAGGATGTGGTCCACCAGGAGTTTGTACCTCTGGGGCAGACAGTTAATGGTGCTTTTTACGTGAAAATGCTGATAAGGTTGAAAAAAAAAAGAGTCGACCGAGTGAGGCCAGTCATTACCGCCAAGTGGAATCAGCATCACGACAATGCACCGAGCCACTCCTGCATCCTGTGCTGTGCACTTTTTATTACAATATCTATGAAATAAATATACTCAAAGTCACTCTAATTTTATTTATTTTTCCAACACAAAATCCACTATTTTTGGAGAGAAAAAAAGTTTAGTATTCAAAAACAAGTGTCAATTAACTTATCATTTTAATTTATTCACGACAAAAATAAAATTCAACGAGTAAAAACCCAATTACAAATGGTCTACAACTGTAGATCATGCGACCAAACTCTTCACAGATATAAGCGCGCCTAACGTAGGGTTAATAAATCTCTTTTTCCGAACTTATTCCTTATACTTTTTATATGTATTTATGAACATTGATTTTTTTGAAAAATGTACTACCTACGGTTACAAAAGCACCACAATTTTGTAATACCTTGCCATAAACCATATGTATGTCTGGATACTCTTGAATGGTAAAGGTAATTGGCATTTTGATGTTCAAAAAACCAAACGTAAATTGCCAGTTTTGATAATCAACACGTTTTGTTATCAAGAGTATACATTGATTTTATTATTTTGACTAAATTTTGAACCGTGACGTGATTCTGTAAAACTGACGAATTCCAGTTCTTATAGAAAACATGTAAAACAAAAATTATTGCCAGATTTACAATATATACGGTTAGCCCAAGCATCGGTTAAGCGTTGTATGCTTACTTACATAACACCCTGTACAATAGGGTGAAATATCCGACAATATTTTTTTAATACCCTGTAGATAAACATTATTAAAAATACACATCTCAATATAGGAACTCAAGTAATAAATTTTGTAATTACAATTCAATCGAGTTGTCGACCTTAGGCCTGCTTGTCAAAGGTTTTATTTTCTTTATATGTGTAATCACGACCTCTTTGAAGTGACTAAGTGATTATGAAGTGACAAAAGTCCCTATATACGACCTGCACATTTGTGAAAATTCAGCTCAACCCGAGTAGTGCTGCCGCTGAGTTCCGCTAGTGCGTGAATTTTGAATTAGTACAAACTGCAATTATCGTAACTAGGCCAGAAAATCAATACCGATAATCCGTTTTTTTTTTCAAAACGGGATTCTGGTATTATTCCACCTTGGTATTATACCAGTATTCCTAGAAAATATATTTTTTTTAGATTCTTGTTTGACATTTAAACGTCATCATGGGGAGGTGGCGCCAAAGTATAGAATATAGTGGCGAAGATCAGTTCGTTGAATTGTATTACATGGAATTTGAAAAAAATGTGCAGGGCGCTTATAATGATATTTCATATAATCAAGCAGCTCGTGGGTGTAATAATTGTAAAATAATACCACAATTCATTTCGCCATTTAGCCATGCAATTTCTATTTAAAAAATATCCACAATATACCGGGCTTTTTTTTCTTTATTATACATAACATTCTTACATGTAACTTTAAAAAAAATTATTTTAAATAAATCACAAAATTTCAGTTTTAAATGAAGAAATTAATTTATTCAAACAATTCTAACGGTAAAAAAAACATAAAAGATTAAATGTGGTTGAATCCTGATGCCCCAATAAGTTTTCAAAATGCCCTCCGTGTATTTCAAGGCAATACGCAAAGCGGGGTCTTGGAAGCAACGCAGAGTATTTGTAATGCATTGTGGGCATATGCACTACGTATACGGCTTTTTAGTTCATACAGGTTACATATTTGCACGTTATTATAAATTTTACGGGATAAAACCAAACGTGTTTTAACAGGAGAGATGAAACTGAATATCCTATGTTGTGTACAGGAAAGGCCCATAGGATCGCTTTTAGATGTAGCCAGACAATTTGAAATATCATATGGTTAGAATTTCTTCATTAAAACTAAATTTATGTGATTTCTTTATAACCTCTCTGTGGTTTGTGCTAGATATAACAGTGTACAACTGGTTGTCTGCACCTGTACATAAGCGTTGACAATTTATTTTTTAAAGTTACACATAGGAACAGTCCTAACGGGTAGGTGCAAGCAACCGGTTATACATTGTCACTAATAAGCAACCAAACAAATGTTATGTGTAATAAAGAAAAAAAAACGGTATACAAATGTTGTAAGTAGTCTAAAGTCTAAAATTGTGAAAAATAAAATACATACATAATGGTTGGTTGGTAACTGATTTAAGTTAAAAGAACACTCAACTTTCAGTTAAATGATTGTACTATATAATATACGTCCGTTTATGTTACTTAAATGCCTAATATTGCAAAATTCTAATTATGATTATACAGATTTTCCCACCTACACCCTACAGGGTAGAAGGGGTGTTCCATTAAATATACCCATTTTCCTGCAGTACCCCCAGTTAATTAGTTAGGTATAGTCGGATTATTTTTAATGTTAGTAACCAAATCTAGTAACTTGTCAATGTCACAAATAATAGTTGTTAATGTTGAAAGTACTTTGTGAATACGTTATTTCGAATCTTGCCTAATAGTTTTAGATCTATGTTTGCTCAGAAAGATTGGCCAAGTTGAGTTATTGAGAAAAGTGTCAATAAAATTGATATTTTGGGAATAAATGTTGAATTCAAATCTGTATTACCAATCGCCCAGTTAGGTCAAACCAAACAAAATAAACTAGTCGTTACCAATCGCACTTATGTAATATTCCTAATTGTTACTCACATTAAAAAAAAAATCAACTGTACCATTTATATTTTACCATTGCACATTGTGAAGAGATAAAAGATAAAACATTACAACAGTTATAAATACATTAATAAATCAAAAATAAATTCTAAAATCAAATCTTGCAGAGCAATTATTTGTTGTATTTCAAAAGAGGGTTTTTTAAAGAAACAGATAATCATCCATTATATGGCTATGAATAATATTCACAATAGGTTGCTCTGGTTACTTCCGTTTGTTAGACACTTGCCTATGATAGGAAAATAATGTACAATGCATACCTGTTTTGTTCAACTAGGACTGTCTCGTTCCCCCATCCAAGCTTCGCTAGATGATAAGCCACAGATGCTCCCATAACTCCACCTCCACATACGACGACTCTAGCTGAAGACGGTGGCCTTTTCTGCTCCAATTGGGGCCCATTTTCACCATCTGCGTTTAGACACACAACTTTTGTGGTAGATACAAATCTTCTATAAGGCTTGCACATAGTGCTTTTGTGTACCACACATCTTGGAAACATTTCACTTCAGAATTTGAATTTTACTCAGGAAGCCAAATAGCAATTAGGTAACATTTAAGGTTTCCGCATCATTGCCACTAATTGAAAAAGCAAATGGAAATGATCCAAGCACTACAAAATCGTATATTATAGTCTGACATAAAAAGATTAACAGAGGTTATGTTTCGTTTGACGTTTAAATGTAAACACGATTATTGCCAAATTTAATTCGAGAAATATACCTTCCTAATATGTAATTTCTTTGGTATAATTACAAGTCATGGCGTGCAAACAGGACTGAGAAAATCTGATGTGGCCAGTACATGACTTTTTCTAAATAATTATTAATACGAAAAATTAGTATTAAAATTCAATCTATCGACAAACCTCTAAAAATCAATTGGCGATTTTTATTTTTCAACTAGAGGTTATTAACGATGCTATTACTATCATTACGTTTTTTCGGTGTCATTTTGCTATGCTTTGAATTCTTTATTCTTTTTCTTATTCTTTTGTATAAAGTTTACGGCCGTTTTCACCAGGTAATGTATGTGTTGTTAACAAATCGACATTTCGCAGCCACCAGGAAAGCGAGATCACCAGTCGTTAGAGTATAAAAAAAACAGTTGTTAGCAACACATGTTACAAACATTGGTGTAAACGCGCCGTTAGTGTGTAACTTGTTTTTACTTGTTTCACACGTGTAAATGTCACTCTAACTAGCCTGTACACTTATCTGTAAAGGTCCATTCATAGATTTCTTAAGAGACGCAACGCTACGCTGGGACAATGCTATCGCTATGGCCATATTCAATAGCTTCAATACGCTGTTGAAAATGAATATATCGCTAGCATTGTCACGGCGTTGTGTTGCGTCGCGTAAGAAATCTATGGCCCGTATCTATAGTCCGTACTTGAGCATGAGTCCGGTTCAAGTCGTGTATTTGCGTATATTTGGTTGCGTTTGGTGTATAAACGTTTATAAAAAGTACGCAACCAAATATACGACTTGAGTCGAACTCATGCTCAAGCACGGACTATAGATACGGGCCTATGAATGAACATTTACATGCACCACATGTAAAAATGACACGAACCAGTGTAAAAGTTTTTTCCGCCTACCTGCTTTGAAAGTTCATTTTCGGCTAAATTGCGGCCGGAAAATTAGATTTTAGGGCCTCTAAATTCTAAATTCTAAATTCTAAATTCTCTCTAAATTTTTCAGATATTTACAAATAGATGGCGGCATACTTTTCAAAAACAAATGTCATTTTGACTGATACGGTGACAGATATATTGTACCTACCCTCTAATTAAAAAGTGTATTAAGTGTATTGGATATTAGCAGCGATGAAGACTTGGCTGAAGAAGTGCAGCCGTACCTGAAACGAAATTCTGTCGATTATAGAGCAAAAAAGGCAGATATTGTAGGTAAGCGGAAAATTAGGGTTTGTTCCGCAGGCCGAAATGCTTGAGCAGGCCTTAGTTTTTTGGCGCCCTCGCTCGCTCCGCTCGCTCATGCTCCAAGCACCGAGGGCTGCTAATGCCTATTTTTCACCCTTGGTGCACAATACAGAGTGACCTAAATAGAGTGAGGTGATTCCATGGGATCTTTCTTATTTCTAAAGCTGGAGATCTGGTTAAATGGGCAATATTGTGCAGTTTTATATGCTGGTTCAGAATATGTTTAAATTTTTTCAAAAATCTGAGTAGTTTAGAAGTTATTTTAAAAAAAACTAAAAATCGTGATTTTCTAAAAACTCCGATATTTCCATAATTATTAAAGATGCGGAAATACGTTTAAAATAAAAGTTACTTGATTCGATCGCACAAACTTAAGAATCAAGCCAAAACAAAAGTCAAGATGGCGGTTTCCGAGATATTAATAGCAACTATCTTATTTTAAATGGCCGCCATATTTGATTTTTGCACGTTTAAGTCAACTTTTTTTTTCTCTTTTCAACGATGTATATCAACCATGTCAAAATAAACAATATGGGATATATTAATTGTTCCAATTTTTATTTTTATTCTATAAATTATTTTTAAAACAAATTTAAAAAAATATATAAAAGCCTAATACAACTAAGAAGTAAAATAACAATAAATTATAAAAATGATGCAGATGTATCGCGTGACGAAGTGACGCAAAGGGCAGCGCTGGGAGGCTGTCGCCGGCATGCATAGTTGTGCCACAATGATAGGCTTGCGGCGTTTTGGTATTTTATTACTATCCGTACATAATCGCGTTTGACGTTAAATTATATGAAAAATTATTGGTATTATAATACAAGTGGCATGAATGGTACCGATTATAATTTGATTTGAATTGAACAGCGTTACATCCAGAAATATTTACAGTTGTTTATTTTCATCAGTCTATCACGCATCAAATACACGTGTCCATTTAAATGCCGCTCTGACACAATATGAGTACGGCGATACCAATCTCTCGTCTTTATTCACTACGAGCCGACAATTATTGTTTAAATTACATCAATATCTAACGTGTGTTGTTCAAAATACATTATTTAATTGTTTTCTGAGTTAATCTTCTTTATTATGTTCGAAAAAGTGTGACGATTTGATTGATATTAACGAACTTAGCACGACATTACAAAAACATTATTAATAAATAAGTTGAATAGAAGTTATGCCAAATTTTCACATCATTTAAGGGTTACTGCATTTATTTTATTGTCTTTTTAATTTGGTTGAATAATATTGTAACAGCAAAAAGTTACATCAGGTTAAGTTACAACGCAGTAACAATATGTCTGAAATGCCATACTTTTCGGAAGACTTTCCGCAATAACAATTTAACGAGTTGCATAAGCACACAACTATTTTAATACCTTATTAATGAATGTACCATATATCTTCTGTATTTAAAAAAAAAAAATTGACCTCCTACTTTTGTTTCAATTTCATTTCAAACCCAGGGGTCAAAACTTTTGAAACCGATACTAGTCGCTATCACTTTGTTATTAAAACGGCCATTTAAATAAGTAATAAAACCCCAACATTGAGTGGAGGGGCGCCATCTTACTGGTACTATATTTGAATATTTTGTGCCAAAGGTAAATAATCCAATAAATATTATAAGCTTGTTTGAAGAATTTCCAAATGACGTTGTGCAGTTAGAAATATTATAGCACCATGTAAATCATTTCCCAATATGCTACAAAATATATTTAAGCCGAACTGCACTTGGTTTTGCCGAGGAATCACTATGTGTGGATTGTCCTGAGCCCTGAGATAGTGTTCGTTATGATGATTAAATAATCCACAGTTAGAAAAGTAGGGTGCATCTATCCATAAAATTGTATTTATAAAATCACCATTTTCCGTAATTTTAACCATCCAGATGTCAATCTGACTGTGAGTAGGTAATAATTTGTTTCACACAATTGTACTAGATTGTTTTTCAGGTTAATCAATTTTGTGTTATTCCAATATTTAATATCCAAGCCTGTTTTCCTAATTTTGTCTTAACTGACGTTGTTTTGCATGGTAACTAGATGCATTCTGCACATTGAAATAATAATTTAATAGTTTTACTTTAACTCACTTTTTCTCAATTTTTTTCAAATGGTACATATTGAAAAGTTATAACTCTTGCAATAATTGCACTAAACCCACATTTTATATCAATCAATGCAACTAGAAAAAAGTGTTCATTCCGAAAATGTTTTTTTTTACAATTTTTGTAAACAAATCATAGAATACCATACAAAAAGTCTCCATCGGTGAAAATTACTTAAAACGCTCTAGAAGAATACAACAAAATAATTTACCTAACAATTTAAAAAAATTAAGATGTTCAAAAAAGGTTTTTTTCACCAATTTTTAGCTAAGACTGTCCCATTTAATAATGGTTTGTTGATGGTTATATAACAATTGAAATCGCGAAAGTCTGGGGCCATTTTTGTAGAACATATGGTATACTATAAGTAAGGGACTATTTCATTAGTTCACAGTATAAACTACAAAACAAAACGACAAAATGCCACAAATGCATCGTAATTTCATGAGAACCGTTTTAATCGCGCTATTTTAAATTATAATTTGAATAAATATCATATTGACTGAAAGGTCGAAGGCTAACAACATATCGATGTAATAAAAAACAACAAAAAACAACCTGTGAATTGTGGCATAAATACATAAACACTACATTACCATTGAAAATGTCACTTAAAAAATATCACCTGCGATGATCCTTTAATTTCATTCATTAATAATTTGCTTGTATTATTATAATTTTAATATCTTTAACATTTTAGATTGATACAACCTCATAAAATCGTGATGTGTTTATTAATTAAATTGGTCGTGTTAATTTGCTATAAAGACATCTCACCGCAAATTGAAGAAGATAATGTTGAGATGTTCATGAGAATTGTTTGGTATTTAATAGTTGCGATATTGTAAACATCGTTTAAATACCGAAAATTGCCACGATATATGTCAAAGTCTCAAAAAAGTCACTAATAGTAGATTACAGAACGAGTCAATAATAATAGCCATTATTGCGAGTAGTATACTCTACTTTATCTTCGACTAAATAGGCTAGTAGAACATTTTCGGAAAATGATTTTGCGTTCTTTCGAAGACGCCATTTGTTGAAGGTTGCGTACGTTTTATTGTAAATGGAAATCAATGTTTCCGGTATCAAGGTAGATGTTGTTGCTGTAGCTAGTTGTACAATTTCTGGAGGTGTACAAGTAAAAAACTCTTCATTTTCATCCAAATTGGTATTATTCAATTTGAGAAATTTTGTAATTGGAGTTCAAGAGGGATTAATGACTATTAATCCCTAGTCATTATTCCCTAAGGGAATAATATATATATATATATATATATATATATATATATATATATATATATATATATATATATATATATATATATATATATATATATATATATATATATAATAATATATAATAATAATTCCCTAAGGGAATAATGACTAGCATTATACTGCAAAATCCTCAAGTATAATACTTACATTATAAATTAGTCGTAGATAAATGGTTATAATTTAAATACAATATCAGGCCCCCAGAAAATATTGTTCATTGTTTATTATTGTCAACGGCTTGGCATATACGTCTTTATTATGTTGGTAGCCGGAAATATCGTTTAGTTTTCTTTGTAAGTGACCTTTTGAAGTTTTCAAATAGTCTTTTTGTAATATTTTCTCGAAAATTTCTTTATTATTAAGGTATTAAAAATTTTACTTAGCCATACTAATATTATGACCCTCTTTAAAAATAAAAATTCAAAAAGTAGGGTTACATTTAAAATTTTAAATTTAGCCTTGGAAGTTATCATAAGATGCCCTTTTGTATCCATACAACTTTTGATTGGGTCAATTTTCGCTATCGAATATACCTCCGGAGTGATTTGCGTGGATTGATTCAAATGGCATATCCTGTAAAGGTACAATGAGATCTGTATATTGCCGATATACAGCCGTAACGCCTTAAATTATTCAGTAATCGAAAACTAGCACGCAATGACAAAATCATCAATATCATTGATATCTTGCGTGATTTCCGAAAACCAGCACTATATTCATTTTCGTCATTTTGTTCACATCTCGTTCGATCTGATAAAGGTTAATATTGCTCTTAGACAGGCACACATTTATGCCGTTCAAAATTGTTATGAAAAATTAATAATAAAAAAAATCCTGTATGATGCCGACTTTTTGGCGGTCACTGTAGAATGTTTCTTTTCAAAGTAGAGTAGAGTAGGGTAGTAATAATTTTATTTGCAACTCACAAATCGTAAAAGCATATTTTTAAGTCAGTTGCGCAGTTGTATGCATATTTTATAACTGGGCGGTATGTTATTTTGTACTTCATATAATTTTCATTAATCGCTGTTAAAAAAACTCCCAGTGCTAATCCTGGGTCTAGGATTTCAAACGCATTAAATATATTTTGAAGCAAGAACCACTTCGGATCAAATATCCAACGAACGATTATAATTATATGTTGATGGTAGTTTTTCAAATTCAGGTTAGATTTCATATCTAAAATTTAGCGTATGGAAATATTTTAAGAAAAATATATTGTTGAAGAAGACTAAAAAGTATCTTATTACCAGACAAACACGTCTTCAGTCGTTCAGTTTAATTGCTGAAGTTTCAAATGTATATATATCATTGTATTTTGACATTCGTATTGTTCGCAGAAATATGAATACTCTAATCGCTGAATTATATGACCGCCGACCGGAGATTTCGGGTAAATAAATTGGATTTTACAATGGTTTTGCGAAATACACATAAATATTATCCTGTGGTTTTACATTATGAATATACTGCACACAAATAATATAAATCCCAACGTTTGCAGGAAAACATCAAAGAGAGCGAAAATAATAACGAAATTCCACGTCAATAATTTGAAAAAAGAAAAAAAAAAGTAATGGTATTGTTTTCAACATTTATCAATTTAAGACAAAATATTTAAATAGTTGTTAGGGCCGTATAAAAAAATAAACCAAACAATAATTGTGTGATACATGGCGTAAACATAACTTGTAATTGCTTAAAAATTTTCTAATTTGGCAACTTTTGTAAAACTGTCGCACACAGGCCCATTTGCCTATTCCAGCCCATCTTTTGATAAAAAATTGACTATTAGGAATATCGGTTATTTATGTAATTATCATTAGTAGAATGTCCAATGGATTAGCAGTTACTGTCAAAAATCCCTCTGACCCTGTAGTGAAGAAATTACGCTATTCACAAGCGTCTCTCAATATCAACATTTTGAGCGTTCGGAACGTTCAAGTTTGAATCAATTACTTCGACTTCTGTTGAGTGAAAATATATTATAAGCATGGTTAACTATTTTCCAGATATATATGCAATATAATCATGTGTTATTTTGGAAATACAATAACCCGCCTAATACAGGGTGCATTAAATTTTAGAAAAACGTAAACAACTTCTGAACGGTTAAAGCGAATTCCAAAAACTAAACGGATTTATAAAGCCCAAAAGAGGGCAAATTCAAATATGTAAATTTATACAGGGGTTGCCATTAAAAAAAAATGGTCCAAGGCTGCCCTGCAAAAATGGAACACCCGGTAGATGGCAAAATAATGTTACAAACTGCGCTTTGGCCTCTAGTTTGCAGTGCCGTTTGGTTCATTTCGATATCATTAACGGTGTAGTTGTAATCGAGCCTGCCCGTCATATTGACTCACCCTGTATATTTATCCAATTTAAAGACATGATGCGCGCTAAAGTAATTATGATAAATTCATTCATGTTAACTAAATAATTCTAACTAAAAAATTCTTGTACAATATGTATATAACTAATCATCAAAATTAAATTTTGCTGCCCCGATCTGCCTCACGTTATGTTGTTACGATCTTTAGATAACGTGGAAATTCGTTGGAGAAGCTTACTCGACGTTTGGCACGCTGTAAAATCTGTCTATGAAAGAAATGGTGTAGTATTTGCATTTGAATTAAACAAAATTGATATAGAGTCGGAAAATGAAAAGATCAACAACAAAAAAAAACTTTTGTGGCCAAATTAAAATCGTACTATTGCCAGGTTTTAAGCCAGATATTAAAATTATCATGATTGCTATAATATTTTAGACAATTTATTGAAACTTAATTAAAAAAATGAAAAATACAGAGAACAAAGTGCCCCCTAGCGGTGGATGTTTTCAAGGGTTTGCAGTCAATGGTCATGTAGTGTACATTTCAGATTTAAAGTTTTAATCATTTTGATTCACTGAGTTTTGAGATATTTCGGCTGATCGTCTAGAATTGGCAAATGGGCCTGTGTGTGTCGGTCTTAAATATCCTATAGAATCTGAAATATGTCTTAAACTTAATTTGCAATAACAAACATCAGTTGTAATATGCATTCAAATAATGATATATGATATATCCCGTCAGAAGATTCCAGTTTTGCAACGGATTTTTCTGTATGCCATTTGATGAAAAAATACAATATAGGTATAATTTTATGGAACAATGAAGCACATTTTTATTTTAATGGCAATGCACATATTATGCTGATGATAATCTTCTGAAATAGAATTTGAATCACCGGGTATTAATAATAAAACCAAGATTGACATAAAAGTGCCACATATTTCTTAACGAGCACATAATCACGAGGATTAAATTTTTAATTAAATAAACATCCGAGTTTTATCTATGACTTTTCAAATAAAACAGTTCTTGTTGAAATTTTTTGTCAAAAAAAAGCAAAGACAAGGCAATTCTAGCAACCACATAGAATTGTTAGCAATCGAATGTATATATGTAAATGAGCTTGCGTGGGATGAATGAAAGACAACAAAGACAGTGCAATAAAATTAAGCACACAAAATAGTTTCCAGTTTAAATCGAACTTAATGAATTTCCCAGTAACATAAATTTCTCAATTTACATGATGTCAAAATGACGCATCATTTATCATTTATCAACACTGTTGCTAGTCAATTTAAATAGGCCCGAAGTATGCAACTCAAATATTGCGATAAATAGTCACTTGTTCTTAATTATATTGCACAGAAGTGTACATAGAAAAGCGAAAAATATAGAGGTGTGAAAAGCGTTACACATAGTTTAATTTAACGGCGTGGCCGATCTGCGCTCGGAAATTTATTTTATCTGAAAGTATGGGCATAGGCTCGCTTCTAAAACAGCCCTAATCCCAAACGGGTGAGCATAACTGCGCTTCTACGCTAATTCCCCAATTCCACGGGGGATTGTGTTCAATGCAAAGATATTTCGATTCTGTTTCTCTGAATGAATTGATATACTTAATATTTAATTTTTAATTTAGTTTTTATATATGAAAAAGTGTCTATTTTGCCACATTTGCTGAAACAATCAGAAAAATAACAAACAAATGTTAGTCATAATATCATTTATATCACAGATATTAGGCATAAATATAATAATATAATTATATATATACAGGGTGTCCAAGATAAGGATCAACAGTATGGGGATCTCGGAAACCGTAAAAGTTACAAAGGCGGTTAACTTACAAAAAAGTTGCGCAATTGAGGGTCAGTAATATTCTTTTGAGAAAACCAGAAATTTCCGCTTACTTCCGGAGATATTCGACCAAATCCGAAATCTTCCGATTTCGTTTTTATTCTTTTCTGAAGTTATTTGAAAAGATATAAGAAAACCAATAGCACTTTCTCATTGCCACATTTTTAGCTATTCAAGACAACGTTTACAAATTTTCTGTACGTTTCGTTTCGAAGAAACCAGCATCAACTTTATTTTTTTATATGGCCCGTAAAAAAAACACCCTGTATTAGATAGCATTTCCTATGACGAATTCAACTATTAATATCACAGTATGGTTTCTCATGTTTTTATTCAGAAAAAGGCTTGTTAATACATTTCGAACATTTTCTTGTAGTAGGCGTTGAAATGATGATCACGAAGAAAAAAAAATTATCTAATTTTAACAAAAAATAGGTACCAAAATAGTAACTAAAAATAAATTACCTAGAATAGTTGTTAAACATTGAAATATTATAGCTACTTAGGACCACACTTATTATTTGTTTACTGTGATATGAGAATTGTTCTGTTCATTTAATGGCGACGAAGACAAAAATTACTACATAATTTTAACCCAGAATATGTACCGAAATAGAAACAAAAAAATAATTTAGCAAGAATAGTTGTTAAACATTGAAACATTATAGTTATTTAGAACTATACTTATTATTTTTTTACTGTAATGTGAGAATTCTTCTGTTCATTTAATGACGACGAAGACAACAATTATTACTTCATTTTAACCGAGAATAGGTACCAAAATAGTAACTAAAAACAATTTAGCCCGAATAGTCGTTAAACTTAGAAACATTATAGATATTCAGAACCACACTTATTATTTTGTACTGTGGTATTATAAGAATTGTTCTGTTCATTCAGTTATCTTAAAATCATAAAATTAGGTGATAACTTTGTCTTCGTCGCTTATTGCAACGCTTCGTCGCTACTACACCAATATGTTCGAAATGTATTAATAAACTTTTTTCTGAATAAAAACATGAGAAATCATACTGTGATATCAATCGTTGAATTTGTAATAGAAAATGGTATTTAATACAGGGTGTACTTTGTTTACGGGCCATATAAAAATAAAAAGTTGATGATGATTTCTTCGAAACGAAACGTACTGAAAATTTATAAGCTCTGTCTTGTAGAGCTAGAAAAGTGGCAATGAGAAAGTACCTTTTGTTTTTTATACCTTTTCAAATAACTTCAGCAAAAATAAAAACGATATCGCAAAATTTCGGATTTTGTTGAATATCTCCGAAAGTATGCGGAATTTTCTGGTTTTCTCAACACAATATTACTGACCAGTAAATTGCGCAACTTTTTTTTAATAATTTAACCGTCTTTGTAACTTTTACGGTTTCCGAGATCCCATGCTGTTGATCCTTATCTTGGACACCCTGTATATGACCATTTCCAATAATTTTCGCCGACTTTTTTTTTGGGTCAATAATTTTCCAAGCATGAAAAACTTTAGGCTTTTTAGAGCGAATTAAATGCGAACTTTTCCCGCAAAACACATTTTTGTTTCGTTTACGTAGGAAAAAGTTATAGGTTTTTTAAGATTTGAAATTTAGGTGATTTTTCTTAAAAATGTCGCATTGTCATGAATAATATTCGTGACCTAGGGTTTAAATTGTTTGACCCTCCTTATTGACCTGATCTGGCTCCCTTAGAGTATTACCTGTTCCCTCGATTGTAAAAGACCTTGAAAGACCTCTAACTTTTTTAAATTTTCCTCTAACCGAGAGGTTATAGAAATTGTTGATGGCTGGTATGCAGCCCAAGACGATTTTTTTGTTGTAACAAGTATGTTAGGTCAAGAGGAGATTACGTTAAATGATATAATATTTTGAGTTTTTAAATTAAATTGTTTCTACAGTATGCCATTTACAGTTGTATAAGAAAATTTTAAATTTGTTAGTACATACATACGATGGAAATCTTGCAGAAACTGGTCTAAAATTTTTAATATCATTTCAAACATGTTCAAACATTTAAAAAAAAACCTTTTCGCGGTTTTTTTTTTTAATTTGTATGCCCAAATGTATCCTTTGAATTGAATAACAATTTACAAAACGAAATTTAAAAAAAAAGATTAGTTTTCAAATTAAAGCCACTTCAGTATTACTAACAGAAGAGATTAGATTTACATTTTCAAAGTCAAATGGAAATACATCGTTGGGGTAATCCCACAAATCAGGTGCTCGCAATAAACTAATCTCTGTGCCGTAAATATTAGCGCCACAATATCAAATTGCATTTATTTCAAACACGAAAGTTATATTTTAATAACACGCAAAATGTAGAATTGAGTAAAAGTACACTATCGTGTACTTCAAAATAAAAAAAGCAGTCAATAACTTATAAATGTTAAAAAAATGTTATAGGCAAATATTGTTCTTCATTAATACGTAATTGTATACATTAAATATGAACATTTTATTTCTATCAGAAGTGGCAATTATGGGTTCGGCTGTTAAACTTGAAACACTCGGTATATATCAATACACCCTCGTATACAAAGTATCGTGAAACCTCAGCTAAAGCTTCAGGTAACAATCTTCGGTAACACATGTGAACTCTAAAACTATCATCATAAAACTCTCTAAGGCGTATAGTTTCCTCATATGAAGCATTAAAAGAAAATTAAATCTGAGCTTGCTCTAGTTTTTCAAGGCCGTATTTTTATCTCCCTTGCTATTTAGTTCTAACAAGTATGCTTTCTCTTCTAGTTTTCTTGCCAATTCCACTTTTATTTCTACCCCTAGCCCTTTCTCTATTTTTTTTTTCATTTCCTCTTTCATTATTCTAGGATTACTTGTTTGTAATTTAATTCGTTGGATTATTACATTTATCCTTAGCTGATAAAAATCCATCCCTCGGGCCCGAGGCCCTCGCGCTGGTTCCGTCGCCCTCCTAGAATTATTATCGGCATAACGCTCTTGGTTCATAAATAACTTTTATTTGATTTATACAATATTGAATCTGAAACACACGAATATACAAATATTTGCAAAAACATAATAACTTGATATCAATATAAATACATTGCTTAGGGAACCTGACTGTCTGACCAGCATCCACAACCAGTTCTTGGAGCAATATAAAAGTGAACGTACGCTGTACGGTACAACTTTTCAGTCATGGCATCACACGAGATCACAACAATTGTGCTTAGTTTATTAACATCGGCCATATGCAAAACATATGATCCTTGCGAATTGGCTAGAGAGTTGAGAGACGTTCACGAACTCCCACTCAATCAAATAGCTACTTGGGTATGTCTTGCAAGACACGAGTCAGAATACAATACTTCGGCAATCAATCCAGGTAGCGGAGATCATGGAATTTTTCAGGTAAATTTCGTTCTATTATTATTGTTTCATTCACTACTAATTGAACTTCTCAGTAATATCTTATTTTTATGAATCTGATATTTAATTCATTATGCAATTACATAATTACAAATATAAATTTTAGTTAGCGTTTGTGGCATAATTAAATGCAATTCGTAAACATATATGCATATATTCACTGTACATTACATCGTGTCTATCTTTAATAGGCAATTCAAATTTGTATGTGATAATCACCTGCTTCATGCTGAAATGATTACTATAATTATCAATCACAGCCATCAAATCATAATTTACATTCGTCATAGTGCAAATATTTAACATTGAGTGATGACGCCAATAATCTTCAAATGCTGAAATGCAATAATGCTGAAATGATTACTGTAATAATAACTCACATGCATCAAATCTTAATTTAAATTCGTCATAGAGCAAATATTTAACATTGATTGATGACACCAATAATGTTCATATCTAATTTGCAAGATATAAAAATATGAATGCGCAAATTCAAGTGGGCCAAGGGTGACAATTCAATTGTTGATAATTATTAGTATGTATACATAACTTATGCGTAATGAGAGAGATACATTTAATGTGCACGAATTCAGAATTGGACACCTCAAATGAGGTGAACAAATGTTTAGGAAATATGTTAAAGCTTTTTTTTCATTCTTAATTCAATCTACACACCTTGAAAGTTGATTGTTGTGTTTATCACTGAATGATGCGGAAATTGCGTTTAAAAATACCTACTCAATGCACACAATTTAGTATAGTAATCAATAATTTTGGTTTTCTTGACAAGATTTTTCTTTGCTCATCGAGTATATAGAGTGATTCAGGACATGTCGATGTCCAATGATGGGAAAGGCCATTGTGAATAAAAAAAGTTTTGTTAATAATAGCTACTTATGGTATAAGTGAATAAAGTCGAATTTTATCTACGAAAAAACAGTTTAGCGCAAGAGGCGAATCGAGTGCGATAATGTTTTCGAGTGGATAAAATTGCTTTATTCACGTGCATCATACAAGATTTTTTCCAATTCGTTATCAGAATTGAATAATTTGCGTGAAATGTCACATTGTCAGGTGACAACGAACATTTCAAGGATAATGCGAATTTAGCTATTTTATTACTTTTTTCACGTTGTCAATGGTTATAGTAAATAAAGTGAAAATGTAAACATTTTATTCACCGTTTCGATTAAAGTGTAGTTTTAACGATGAGATTCAATATACACAATGAGCATTTTAATAATGTAAATTGGAAATAAATGTTTATATTATTACCTGTCCTATCTAGGGTTACCAGATTCATTACCGATATTTCCGGGGCAGGAGGGGGAGAGGAAGAAAAAACATATATATGTAGGCTAAATATTCATTCGCAAAAAGCATTGCTGACTGGTATCGATTGGAAAAATTAAATAATATTTTTGAGATTTGTAAATCTTTTTTAAACAAATAAGCTCAAATTTTATTATTTGGCATATCTTTCGGAAGGGTAGCGAAAACAGTTTTAAGACATGCAAATATAATGCATGAATAAAGTGTGACAAAATTAATTACACTTTCAATTTAAAAAAAAAAAAACGTTTGAAATTCAGATAACAAATCCCACGTTAGTTAGTTTTTCTGATTTAAGGGACAAAAACTATTTTTTTTCTTTTGTAGAATGACTGCGAACTTCGTATCTTTTCCAAGTATACTATGAATCTTTGCAAATATTTATGTGTCTGTGATTTAAATGTAGTTAGTTTGTGTTCACTCGGAATTTTAATAGTTGACCTTACTTTGCTTCCGAAAAATTTATCATCCGGGCGGGATTTTAGTTGGTTCAAGAGATGTTGCATTACATTATCGATTTCTAAAAGGTACAGCTTTCATTTTCTAATTTTTATTGTTACTTTGCTAAACTCTGGGAACAGATTTTGTAAAAAGTAAAGAGTGCAAACATAACGCAGGATTTTTTTGTATCCAATTTGGGCAAATTCAAAGTAGTCCTTGATTTTTTTGTTTTTGGTTTTTAAGGCTGAAGAACTGCATTCGCTGTATATTTTAAGGACTATGCTGGCTAAATAAACACCTAGACTCTTTTTTAACAAATATCACACAATTATTAATGACGTGGCAGTTGCAATTTGCGTTAAAAACATGTTCGTTATCTGCTTTTAACTTTTGGTGCACAGAATTAAATCTGTCATAGTTCATAAAAAAAGTCCATCAGGGGCCAATTAAACGTATGTCCGTGACTTGATTCACATTAATAAAAATCAAATCGAAAGTCATTGAGCTATGTGTCAATGTAAAAAATATGGCAAAACTGTCGTCTTGTTCCGGAAAACTGGCAGCGTAGATCGAAAAAAGGGAAGCTGCCGGCCCACAGCACGTACGCAGGAAGTCATTGCTGAGGTACAAGAACGCTTGGAAAACGAACCAACAAAATCATTGCGGTGACTTTGACAAGAGGTTAGTTTATCACTTGGCACTTGTCAGAAAATTGAAAACCTGAAACAAGTCACGGACACACGTTTGAATTTTCACAGCCTTCCCTGATGGACTTTTTTGATGAACATGTGATACATACTTGTAATATTTTATTACTTGACAAAACACAACACGATCGTTGAAGCGATAACCACACATTACTCAGGCGAAGTCATCAGTGACACTGATTTATTGTTACTTAAACAGATGTTTAACATATAAGAATTAATTCAATAAATGGGATCCAATTAATACATTTCTTATGCAAATATTCGACTACATAATATATTAGCTGACATATTCATAATTTATATGATTCCTGGAAGTGTTAGAAACACATATATTTATAATTTAAACGGGGTACTCATTAGAATATACAATAAACTGGTTAAAGTTCAAGATCTGAGCAAATAATGCCGATGAACTTTATGGGTCAAGTTCATATTACAATATAGCAATATTTTGTAGGAAAGGATTTGATATACAGCATTATATTACAAGTAGTTTTAAGATACATTCATTTAAATCTAAATTTCAAAATATTTCCTTATATTCATATACCTACCTTTTTTTATTTATGAAGATGGAAATACGGTTCTTAAACCAAACAATGATTGTTATTCCTGACGATTTCGATAGCGTTTGAGAAGAAACAATTGCACTACTTTCTGTCAAGATATTTTTAAACACCCTTTATATTTCATTACTTTTAGATGGCACATTTATTTCTTTTCCTAAAAGAACTAAGTCGAAATAGTTTTAATTTAAAAGCCGTATTATGTTAGCATTTTTTATAGGTACCGAGTGTTTAAGATAAAGGACGAATATAGGGTTTTAATGTTGTTTTTAACATTTTTGTGAACTCCTGCTCGCCAGTTTAACCCTTCTTCTTTGCGTGCTTATCCGTTACCGGATGTTGGCGATCCACAACGCAATTTTTATTTTGTTCGCGACAGTTCGAAACAGTTCTGTGGTTGTTGTGTTAAACCACGTCCGTAAGTTTTTCAGCTACGAAATCCTCCTTCGTCCTGGTCCTCACCTTCCTTCTACCCTTCCTTGAAGTAATAGATGTAACAGCGCATATTTCTCTTGGTGTCTCATGATATGACCTAGATATTCCAGTTTTCTTCGTTTTACCGTTTTCACGACTTCTCTCTCTCTCTCTGTTTTCATCTTCCTTAAAACCTCATCATTAGAAACAGTTTAACACACAGAAAATATTTTGATATCAATGAAACGAGAAAATGATTGCGCATTTAACGATATTAAATATTTAATTATTGCGCATTTAACGGTATTAAATTATTTTTCTCCCGGCCAAGAATAAACCGTCACCTTATACATCGAGTCCAGTCCTATTATCCTCAAAAAATCGTTTTGGTGGAAATTAATTTTATAGTTTTATTGTGAGCACTCTAGAATCCAATATCCGTCGAGTTTCCCCTCCCCCTGTGGGGGCTTCATCCCTTAATATTGAAAAAACACCTTCTAAATGGCGAACTTGTGTAATTTTTCGCAATTTTTCGCTGTAAGTTCGCCGTTTGGGGGGTGCTTGTCAATATTAAGGGATGAAGTTTCCCCTTCCCAACAGGGGAAGGGGAAACTCGGCGGATATTCGATTCAAGAGTACTCAAGCGTATGTATACCAAATTTCAAAACTATATAATATATTTTCGCCTGATTGATTTCCGCCTGGAATTACTGGATAATATAACTTCCGGCCTCTATTCCGCACGAACTAAAGCTTTTGTAGCAAACCGTGTAATATAAATTTTGTTCAAAATTTTGTTCCCATCAACTTTACCTGATATAAAAAATTTCAGGCGGTGCACCGTTTATTAGATATTTGCGAAAAATAACACAAGTTCACTGTTTGGGGGGTGTTGTTTCAATATTAAGGAATTAAGCCCCCACCGGGGGAGGGGAAACTGGACGGATATGCGATTCTAGAGTACTTAAGAGTAAGTATACCAAATTTCAAAATTATATAATTTTTTTCCGCCAAAAAGTCTAATCTAATTGGACTATTCAATATTATCAATATGACACAATTTTATTTATGTTTGTAATAACATTGTTGTTTTTGTAAACATTTCTTGAAATAATAAACTATTATTATTATTATTATTATTAATCTGACAATCGACACATATTGGACTACTTTATTCCCGGAGTGAATAAAATATCAACTTTCCCTAGGAAATACAGTAAATCGCATGTAATTTATTTAATTATTTTGTAATAGTTACTAACAGTAACATCAGATGAATTGACAATATTTACATACAGACATGTGGTCGTGAGTCGATTCTCATGTTTTGATTACTACAGATATAAATTGACTTGACATTAAAAACTACAAAGATCAGAGAGCTATGCTGTCCCTGTGAGAATTTTTAATGAGCGCTTCAACTATCAAATTTAAAATCGAAATAAATATGTATACCTAACGGTCGGGAGAAATTGGGAGAATTGTGCATGCATTTCTGGAATCTTCAATAATCCCTCAACCGAAAATGGCTTCGCTTCCTACGATCGCTCGGGAATTACTTACGCCCTCAGGAATATGACCTTAGTTTATTAATGCATAAATATCTATTATAATTTATGTTTGAAATACATTGATTTAAAGTTGTTATATTTTTAAATATGAGTTGCCATCATTTTAAAACAATAAACAATTGTAGTCCAATTAATTGGTTATTTATCGACATTCTGAAGTGGATTACTATTTTGTAGTCAATATGAATAATTCGCGAACGTAGAGAAATCTGACAACACATATTTAAAAACATACATTTTTTTAATCAATTTATTTCAATCAAAAATGACAAAAATAATTATTTATTCGATTGCATCATAAGATAAGATAGTATTTTTCGGTATGAAAATCTGGACGAAAACGCCATCATTTGGTTCAAGGCCATGGTTGCTAGATAACGGTCTTTTTCGTCCTAATCCGAAAAATATTTTTCGGCAGCAAAAATAAAAGGCAATTGTTGATTAATTTATGGCATAACATGGCACTTACCATAGAATAGTGAGACCATACAGTCGAAGATTTAATTTGTTGAAACAAATTTGAGAAATATGCTAGTAAAACATTCTCATTGAGAGTTGGAATATAATTTTCTTAGTGATATGTTTCAAATCTTTGATATGCCCTTTCATAAACTGCTTTTGATTTTCGCGGAAGCAAAAATTTGATTTGCGGAGGAGTAATCTCTCGCATCTCAGGAGGAGTACACATTAACTCGTCTTCACTCGACATTTTTTATGATTTTAATATTTTCGTTGTTGATCCAACGTCACACTGACAATGCAATAAAAATGTCCCGGCAATTTGATCCATTTAATTTTTATTTTTTTTAATTTGTATTTTGTAAAGTTCTTGCAATCGAATAAAAAAATATGTGTGATAAACGGACGACAAACATATTATGGACTGATTCAAATTGTCCGAAATATTTCGTTTTTCGTTCTTATAACATAAAATACTATAGTACTTACTATCTTTAGATGCGCAATAATTTTCTCGTTTCATCGACACGCAAACATTTTCTGTGGATTAAACTGGCAAGCAGGAATTCTCAAAAATGCAGTTTTTTGTTAGGTTTTAAAAATGATTTCGTCCAAATGCTTTGACCGCCGAAGCACATAATTCAGTCGTTTGTGGTTTTTCCGTTAGTCCGGTCAGTGGGTCCATTACTCCGGACCCAGTAACAACATTTTTGTTTAAAATATAGAATTTATTTAGTTGACAAAAAATATATTTTCTGTAAACTGCTTTGATATTTCAAATATATTTTCTGTCAACTGTTTTGACATTTCAAATGATCGAGTTGCACGCGCATGTAATTTTGGTTGCATAACAATTTCATTTTGGCAATGCAATTGATACTGTCGTTTTACAACTGAACATATGTTCAGAGATAAAAAAGCACGGTATATTTAAAAAACAAGGACGCATTTTTAAAAATATTTTATTAGGTCTTAACAAAGAAATACACGTACCTATATACATAAGAAAATAACGTTAGTGAGAGGGTTGATCTTGATGTAATGACATTAATTTGTCTATATTTGGTGCCATTTTTGTCATGAGCAATCTTAAGTCACCGCGGTCTACTATTGACAATCTGTTACGCTTTTTTGTTGGTAGTTTGGATACTGCACTAAATCCTCTTTCAGCTAAATACGATGATACGATTAAAGTCTTCGTCGTTTTCATCACAAAGCTTTGTAAACAATCTATTGTTAAGAGAATTGCTTTTGATTTTGTTAACTCCTGTAATTACGTACTGCAGCAAGCAATGAAGGCGATCACTAAGGTTTTTTGCAACTAAATGTTTGTGAATCACACAATACATGGCGACTACATTTGGTACAGCTTTTTTAAAATATGAAATGAACCCGCGGTATCCTCCAACCATTACCGAAGCACCATCAGTAGCAACAGACACTATATTATTCACATGTATATCTTTTTTTTTAATGTTGTTCCAAAACGTCAAATACAGATTTTCCTTTGGTATGAGTTTCTAATTTTTTTGCGAATAATAGTTCTTAATAAATGTTCTCATCTCTTATGAAGCGAACGTACGATAGAAGTAATGCCTCATTGTTGGGCAATGTACTTATCGAGCTGTATAGAAAATTCGGTAGTCTTCAAAAATTCTGTTAGGGAACTATGCACATCCTCGGACATTTCGTCGATTCGTCTCTGTGCAGTATTATTGCTCAAGGGGATTCTTTTAATAATATCTGAAGGTGACATGTGCAGTACGGTACACAGAATCTCATTCACAGCTGGCAGTATTAATTCTTCTCCAATAGTGTGCGGTTTTCCCGATTTAGCAATAACCAACGAAATATTGTAAGATGCACGTAACCCATCATTGTTTTGTTTTGATGCTGCTGAAAACATACCGGCTAAAGTTGTACGTCTCGAATGTTGATTTTTGAGCATTTGAAAGTAAGATAAACTTTTATCTTTTATTGCAGGATGTATTTTGTTAAAATGTTCTTGTAATCGTGACGGTTTCATGGCTTGATTTGAGAAAACTTTCTGGCAAATCAGCACAAAAACTTTCTGGCTAATAAGCACATTGGCAATATCTTGTTTGTTGGGGACTAAATAATTCCATATTTTAAATATTCGACATTGTTTTGTCTATATTTTTCCTTTGATTCTGACATATCTTAAAAATAAAACAAGAAAAATTATAACAATGAGATGTTGTTAGCATCAGAACCGACCCAATTTAAAAACTAAATTAAAACTTTAAAGGTAGTTGAAATTTCTTGCGCATAGCATCAAATACTATTTGCGTCTACATTGCCCAATATACAGTGTGTCCCAGGATAGAAGTTATAAGAGGTATGATTGACCAAACTACTGGTCAAGTACATTAATTAATTTCATTTATAATTTTTAATAATGGTAACATTACAACAAAAAATGTACGTTAGAGAATTGAAGGAAAGGCAATTTTCAAATTTTGTATTCTTATATTTATAATTTAATAATAATATTTTACCTTATGTGTGACATAACTAATATATTTTACCGCTGAGAAAAAAATCGCCATAGATTTAGCCGGTAGTGGATTTTGTTTAGGTGATTTCGTAAATTGGAGGATGCATTGGTGGGATTTTCGTGGCAGGCCATGATGGTTGTATCATCGGCGAATGTTGCTACCATGGTTTTATTAGCCGTTGGAAGGTCTGCGGTGAAGAGCAGGTATAATATGGGCCGCAGGACACTTCCCTGCGGTACTCCGGATTTGATGCTGTACTGTGAGGTTATTTCTTCTTCGACTCTAACTAGGAAATGTCTTCCGCTTAGGTATGCCTTTAGGACCACGAAGAAAGTGTGGGGTAATTTTTGTTTAAACTTGAACAAGAGCCCTTCATGCCACACCTTGTCGAAGGCCTGGGTAATGTCTAAGAAAGCCGAGGAGCAGTATTGCTTCTCCTGGAATGTTTTATTTATTTTTTGAACTACCCTATGGATTTGTTCCACTGTTTCGTGTTTTTGTCTGAACCCAAACTGGTAGGGTGGTTATTAAGTTTCGTTCGATTAGGAGAGGATGAAATCTTTTTAGGAAAGCAGATTCAAAAACTTTCAAAAGTATCAGGACAAGGCTTATAAGACGGTAGGATGCCACTTTGTGTTCTTCTTTTCCCTGTTTGGGGATAAGGATGATTTGTGCTAGCTTCCAACGGTTGGGGAAGTGTCCCAGTCTCAGGATTGCATTGAATATGTATGTTACCACTCTCATTTCTCCGGCTGTTGTTCTTTTAACATATCGTCGGCTTGGTGTTACAAGGTTGCATGTAACATATTTTTAATTTTTAGTTCTATAGCTTTGCAGGGCTATTTGTTTTCAAAGCGGACCTTTCAACTTGTTGGAAGATTAAAATGGGATCATCAGAAACCTGTGATAAAAACATATCTATTGACAGTGCAAAATTTATCATTTTTTGATATAGCAAACATATTTAAAATCCTTATTCGAAAATTTACAAATTTGCACATACAACCTTGTAACATTAAGCCGACGATATGTCCTGTTATTAGGTCTATTCCAGGAGCCTTTTTCGTGTTTAGGTTACTAATTATGAATGTGACTTCTGTGACTCTGAAGTTTTTGATTGGAAGGTCCAGTTGGAAGGGAGCTTCCAAGATTGGAGTATTGGAGCTTCTTCTTCCTTCGTGCAACTTCTTGGAAATGGTTGGAACACGTTAGATAAGTGGTCTGCGAATGCATATGCCTTTTCTCTTTCATTCCGGGCTCAGGTGCCACTTGTTTACCTAATAGAGGGTATTTTTTTCTGGGGTTGTTTAATTCTTCTTGTAGCTTTCCATAGTGAGTAGTTGGCTGCTTCCGAGGGTGACAGTTCTGTTAGGTAGTGATGAATTCATTAATTTTTGAAATCTATATGTAGCTTCTTTAGGTCTTTGATTGCTTTATTTTAATTTGGTTTGACACCATTTTTTGCCTTATTTCAATTGGGCAGGATGTGTCAAATAGTATATTTTGGTTGCTTCACGGGCTGCATTTTGAATAGCAATGTGTTCAACTGCTTTGTCGATGTTTGTGTTAGTTCTAAGGGGCAAGTCAGTTTTTATCTGGGAATCTAGTATCTGTCGAAAGTTGTCCCAGTTCGTGCTTTTATTGGTTAGGTATGTTGGTTTGGCTTTATTTAATACGTGACAACTATATGTGATAGAGTCGTGGAGAGTGGTCTGAAGAGAGGTCGAGGCTTGATTCTGCACGTAACTAGTTGCATCAGGGATGCCTTTTGTTATACAAAAATCTAGAAGATCTGGCACTTTCGTTGGATCTGAGGGCCAGTTTGTAGGTTTACCCGTTGAAGTAGTTTGCAGATTATTGGCGAATATTGTTTTAAGTAGTTGTCGACCTTTGGCGGTAGTTACACGAGAACCCCAGAAGTGATGCTTGGAGCTGTAGTTGCCGCCTGCGATAAATCTTGGTCCGAGTGTATTAAAGAACTTCGTAAAGTGTTCTTCCTTGTTGTTGTACTTTAGTGGAGAGTAAACAGCGGATACCGTTGTTGTTCTGTTTGATTCTACTATATTTGCGGCTTGTAATTGACTTTTTAATGATTATAGCCGTCCCTGCGTATGCGATGCCATCTGGGTCCATAGTGTGGTATATAACATAGTTTGGTATTGTTTGGTAGCTTTTTTTGGTGAAGTGTGTTTCTGTGATTAGCATAATATCGATATTTTGAACGGTTAGGAAGACTTTGAGTTCGTCACTGTGTCGATTGAGGCCATTGGCATTCCATAGAGCTATTTTTTAAAATTGGGGCATTATTTGGATAGTTTGGCTCTGAGTGCTGTGAGCATTTTTGTCATATTATCCATGTTTTCCATGAACATCGACACCTTGTTCTCCATTTTTGTGATGGCTTGCACGAGTATTGACTCTGATCTGCTAGCTTATGACAACGCCGGGTGAGGTATGGAAGGTTCTAGATTCCTGTTCGTAGGTGTTGCTGGTCTTTGTTTTTAGCGGTGGGAATTTCTTTTTAATGAGTTTTTTTCTAACTGAGCATCCTTTATAATTTGCTGGGTGGTCGCCTTTACAGTTAGTGCATTTAACCTTCTTGTCTTTTTCCTTACGTTGGCAGTCTTTGGTCATAAGTTGACCTGTGCATTTTACATATCTGGGCATACGGTTGCAGACATTTTTTGTATGTCCATAGTGTTGGCATTTTTGTCATTGAGGGATTTCACGTTTGAAGTGAGGTGGTTCAAATTTGATTTTCTATCGCATTAGGAACTCAATGTCATATATGGTTGTGTTATTTGCTTACTGTTCAAGCTCTACGACAAACATCGGTAGAGGAGTTTTATTCGTTCTGTGCTTCATATTGAATATGTTTAGAACGTTATGTTCATGCGAGTTAATTTCTTCTTTGAGTTCATCACTGCGATTGTATGATGCAGGTTTCGTATGATAACCTTAAACTTTCGGTCTGATTTGAGCTGGTAGGAGTTGAAATCTGTATTTTTCTCGGCTAGCATTTTTACTATGGAGCTGTACGTTTTTGCGTCTTTAAGTTGTATTTTTGCTTGTGAGTTTCCTATTATGTTCATATCGTATGCGTCTTTAGCATGTGCATCCAGCATATCAGTAAGCGGATTTATATTTTCTATACCATATATGAATATTGGTGGAGGTTTGCGTTTAAAAATTAAAACAAAATATATGAAAGCAAAAATATTAAATATTTGGAACTATATGTACATAAATTGGGGCCCATAAAATATAACAATAGATAATATGTAAGTATGTACTTACCTCTGTTCCAACAGTTATTTCACCAATGATATATTTTTAATTACCAGGTCCACTTAATAATACTTTATTTACAAAAATGATCAAAATATTACAATTACAACCCAAAAACAATAGGTCAAATGCACGGACTCTTTCGGTGTCAGTCAGGACGTAAATTTCGTATCGTCCCCGCTCCGGCACCCGGCACAGCCGTCCCCTAAACCAGGCAAGCCGGGTAATCCCCAGGCTCTCGAAGTGGGCCGATGTGCAGACATCGGGCAGTACGGGGAATCCCATGTTGATTCGGTGGAGCCAACATTGGAGGAGCCAACATTGAATTGTTCTTTTGAATGTGATCTGTAGATATCGAACAGAAATTTCAGGTTTACACTCTTGCTCTGACGGAACTCCGTTTTTGCCAGAGGGGCGGCAGCTGGTCCTCAACGCCCCCTAAATTTACCTTGGGCCAGATAGCCCCCCCCTAAATCCCTTCAGCGCCCAACCGGGGCGGTACAGCCCCCGTTGGGAATCACTGCTCTAACTCATCGTTTGTCAACCTTTTAAGTGTGGCGAGCCCCTATAAACCCAAAAATTAAGTAAACAACCTCACGACCCCCTTAATAATAATAAGGGGCTAATTGTGCAGGGTGTCCCACGACAACTGTCCCTTAAGAGTTCATGGGGAGACACAAACCCAAATGTCGCATATTAATATCAAACTAAGTTATAATGTATTAATTAATATAAGGATTTTATTTTCGTACATTTTTTCGCAATCAAATCACAATCGACTGATTGCGACCCCCCGTTATCTGATCACGACCCACCTGGGGGTCGCGACCCCCCGGTTGAGAAACTATGCTCTAACTGGTCAGGTGACCATTCAGTGATTTTTTTAAATGTGGGACTCCATTATGCCCCACCCTGTATAATAAAATTGCTTCAAAAATAATCCATTTAAAACTGCTCAATACTCATTGTTGTTCAATAATGATCAACACAAACAAAATTCACTACACATTTTAAACATTTTAATCATGTTGCCTATTTTTTTTTTTTTTTGCAGATTAGCCAGTTGTTTTGGTGTTCCCCGCCAGGCTATGCATGTGGCATATCTTGTGAAGATTTGCATAATGATGACATTGAAGATGATGTGATTTGCGCAAGGCGAATATATCGTGAACACCAGCGTTTATCCGGCGATGGGTTCAACGCATGGGTTGTATATCAGCAGTACTGCAGAGATAAACACTACGCGCAAAATCTTATTAAAGATTGCCCCGAAAGTGGTGACAAAAAAGACGTTACTGAAAGGACTACAACTCTACCTGAACCAGTATACTATCCTAAATTTACAAAAACTACAGCGAAACCAAGTTACTCTACAAAACTATCTTATGTCGTTAAAAATGGAATATTTTCTACATATAATGTACACAGCACCTCTCCGTTTCAGCAAAAACTTGAAATACCGACTATAACCACTCTTCGAAAGACCACAACAAAAAGCATTTTCAAAGAAAAATTCGAATACAAAACAAATACCAAACCTAATTTTAAAATATCTCCAAGTTTCCCAGCTTCTATAACGGACTCCAAAATACCATCATTATTTTCAACTAAATACACATTGGCTAAGAAAGAAGGAACAGTGGCAAACACAAAAAACTATGCTTATACTATAAATAAAACCGGATTTCGATTAGAGAGGACAAGTCTGTAGATTGTTGGTTGCTCGTGTAAATGCGCTAATCAATATTTTGTTTATACCGAGTGATCATTTAAATTTCAGCTCTCCATGCAGATTAGTGAGCTCGCCTTCAACTCGAACTAGAGTAGAAATTTATATGATCACTCTGTATATTCTACTAATTTTAATGTTTTTATTTATTGTAGTATTCGATAAAAAAATTTAATATAATATGGTTTCTATCATTTCTATTTTTGCATTCAGTGGCGTCCCTAAGGTCGGTCAACCGAGCGAGTGAAATCGGAATATTAAATGCGAGGCCTTAGCCGAGTTTATAACCGTCCGAGCTCTTGTGAAAGACTGTGTAAAATGCCGTATTGCGAAATGTATAATGCGAATTGGAAACAGTACTTTTTCCAATTCGCATTATACAAAATTTTTGTATGCGTTTGTGTCTCCCCATAAACTCTTAAGGAACGGTTTAATTATTAAGGTTATTAAGGTTAAATTATTATTATTATAATTTTGAATTGCAATACAGGTCCTCTAAGTAAACCGTTAAGAGTGAGATCGTAATATTAAATGCGAGGCGTTAGCCGAGTTTTTAACCGTCCGAGCTCTTGTGAAAGACTGTAAAATGGCGTATTGCGAAATGTATAATGCGAATTGGAAAAAGTACCTTTTCCAATTCGCATTATTAAAATGCTCATTATGTATATTGAATCTCATCGATAAAACTACACTTTAATCGAATGGGTGAATAAAATGTTTACATTTTCACTTTATTCACTATAACCATTGACAACGTGAATAAACTAAAAAAGTAGGTAAATTCGCACTATCCTTGAAATTTTCGTTGTCACCTGACAATGTGACACTTCAGGCAAATTCTTCAATTCTGACAACGAATTGGAAAAAATCTTGTATGATACACGTGTAGAAAGCAATTTTATCCACTCTATAAACTTTATTGATTGACTTTATTCACTTACATCATAAATAGCAAATCGAATCTGATCCTTAATTCAATTTTTTATAGGTCGAAATTTTTATCTACACCTACTTTACCCAATTACATTTTTCGATTTTTTGGTATCTCTAATGTAAATAAATTACGATATTCTACATTTTGGTACCGGTTATTAAATATGCCTGTTTCACTATTCGAGTATGCTATGAAACATTTTTAGTTGTTACTGCCTAAAAATAATTGTAGATTATACCAATACCACGAGTCAATAATGTCTATTATTCTATTATTCCCGAGGAATATTTACGAACCGAGCCGCGTAAGTGGCGAGGGAGTAACATTCCGAGGTAATAAATTAATAATAACCATTATTGCGAGTACTATACTCTACTTTATCTTCGACTTGATAGGCTGGTAGAACATTTTCGGAAAATGAGTTTGCGTTCTTTGGAAGACGCCATTCGTTGAAGGTTACATACGTTTCATTGTATGTAGATGTTATTGCTGTAGCTAGTTATACAATTTCTGGAGGTGTACAAGTAAAAGACTATTCATTTTCATACATCTCAATACAAATACACATAAAATGAGTTCAAATACAAAACCAACACAAAAAAGTGACCACGAAGATAATAGAAGAAAAGTTTGTGCTGTATGTGGCAAGAAAATTGTTTTTGGAAAATCAAAATCAACGATTCTTTTTATTAATAAGCGACTTCAGAATCTTGTGAAAACTTTAATAAATGAGAAGTTCGATATCTTATATTCGAAATTTCCTGTATCTATCTGCAATACTTGTCGTCACACAATCACTGAGAGGTAAAGTAGTGATGTTCGAAAACCTTTACCATTGGCAACCATTACCAATGGTTTGGCAACCATTTAATGCCAAACTTTGAAGATTTGAAGTTACCCAGAGTAACTCGAGGCCGCCACAATGAATGCAATTACTACATTTGCTTAATTGGAAGACTTAAGGGACACAAACAGGTAGACAAAGGACTAGGACATGTTCGTATAATAAATACTACAATTAATACAAAGAATTGACTTTACGGCTCATCTTCCGACTCCGCTTCCTTCTCGAACTGTAGAAAAATATATGTTTGTGTCACCAGGCTGCGAAAATTGTATGCAACAAGTTGGTAAAGGCGGAAGTCATTCTTCAAGCACTACCAGTGGAGCTAAAAAAAACATAGTGAAAATAATAGAAAGTTTTCCAGGAAAATAGCAGGCACAAGTTGTTAGCTCGATCCTGAAGAAAATTATAGATCGACATTTGGAAAATTATTACATAAGTTCTAATTACCAAAATGTTAAAGTAAATCTAGCTACTTGTGGATCTAGTTCAATATTGGGCTTAACTTCAAAACCTGAAAAAGAAATCGAATGCCAAGTAGTTTTTCCAATCAATTCTCTTGTTCACTTTCGAGTAAATTCTGGTTCGTCGTGAAACCAAATGAAAACACTTACAAATTTTCTAAGATCTGACGCAGATTACAAGTCTGTACCAGCATATTATCGGAATCATACTGCGAAGAATTCCAAAATGTTAGAACATGTGCATACGTCCGTTGCATTTACTGTTGAAGGTGATAATAATAAAGAATTAAGGCCAGTTGTTTGGGTAGATGCGGAGGAGCTATTGGAATCTGTTTTAAATACACGAAATCAAACCGGAAATTATGTAATAAAAATTGTGGCAGATAAGGGGAAAGGGTTATTTAAATTCTGCATGACTATCCTTCCCAAAAACTACTCTCCTGTTCTCGCCTCGGTAAAGACGTGGATACTGAAGAAATTGAAAATAGCTTTCCCCCAAATAGAAGATGTTATGCAGAAAGAGGAACCGTTGGTAAAAGGGGAAAGATGACTAGTGTGCATAGGTTAATTGTGGCATGCATTGTACAGAAAATTAACTAAACATACGAGAACGTTGAATTATTATTCAAGATAACCAAAATATACAACATCCGTTTCAAATTCGTGTCAGACTTCAAGATCTTTCATCTCGTAAATGGACAGCAAATTGCGACATCTTCTTACCCATGCCCATATTGTTTTATAACTTTGAGAAATCTGTGCGGTTGTGAAGAAAATATGGATATAAATGATAATAATGACAATAAATTTAACAACAATGAAATTTCGGTAGAATCAAATACAAAGTTAAAAACTTGCTGAAATGTAAAACCCAGTTATGGAAAATGAATTGCACTTGGTAGCAACAAGAAATCCGCGAAATATTCCAAGGGCACAAGTAACCACCCACTCTTCGTTGGACAGTACTTTAATGTGTCTAAAAAAGTTGAAACTGATAGCAAAAAATTATCAAGGGGAAATATTTGAGGGCAATGCTTGCCGAAAACTATTAAAAGAAGCAGGTAGACCAACTGATAAAGATGTACTGGGCCAACTGGGCGATCGAAGTCCGCTTGTAGTTATGTCAATTAATATAATCACATGGTCATGGGCATTCTCAATGCGCGTTGAGAATGCCAATAGCGATAGCATCATCACAGCGTTGCATTTCGTGGCGATTCATCTATGAATCTGTATTTACATTTTGAATCAGGATGTTTAAACAATTAATTTGCCACAAAACTGATGTGCTTTGCAGCATTAATCGTATGTATATAATTGAAAACCGTTGAAAATTCACGCCTTTCGCACATGAAGTTGGCTGCTTGCAACTGTTGACCATAAAAAATACTAGATTGTGACTCATCGAAATTTTGAGTATTTCTTTGCTGAAAACTCCCTGTTCATGGACTATAGAAGACAAATTGAGTATTTTTGGCAAGGCTGCTCACGTAAGTTCTGAGACAAGTACAAGTCAAGTATGGATCATTATCGCACTGAGTACATTCATTTTAGACGACACGTAATCCAAGTATCTGGCAACCCTGTTCTTATACCACTTTTGACAGAAGATAAGTTTATCTCCAATGCTGTAAGCCTGTAATTCCCCTGCCTACAAATTTCGCCGGAAATAGATTTGCATATTTTCGTAGAGATAAAAGACGAGACGACAGGCGACGAACGTGGTTTATGCATCGGTTGGCGCCAGTCTACCCGCACTATATAACAGATATTCAGTCTGTTGGTGGAAGTCGTCCACATTTTATTCGAATGGGTAAGTTTTTGCCACATATTTGTTCAACAGCTAATCGTTTTTTTGTAACTGTTACATATATCAGTGTCTGGTATCTGTTCCTAGCCAAAAGGATGAAATATACATTAGCAGTAAGAAAAATATATCTTCGTCTACTGCTAAAATTCTAACCTCGTCACGAAATAAATGTTATATGGGTTCAATTCCATGGCATCCATATTGTGCTGATATTTTGATATGTGTTTGTAATTGATTTTAAGTTAATACATTATTTTACTCATAAGTATTACTGCACTTCGTATTACATAACCTAAAAATTTAAATGTGCATTTCTTGCGAATAATGTGTCTATACAACGCTCCGCCGAATACTAGTAACTCCAAAGGTGTTTAAATTCGAATTACGGGATGTGAATGATCTGATTTCATCCAGGGCAAACACAAAAAATCATTGAAAGGCCCCACAACCGAAATCAGTTGACCTCCACAAAGCAGCCACTCTATAAAAAAATATCCAGCAGTGGCTTTTCGATAAACTAATATCTGATACAATCAGTTCGTCGTAATGATAAAATTGTCAGAGAAATTAAACAAAATGGGAAATGTCTTGATAGAAACGCTTACTAAAAACACTCCGTATAAATACAAAAGAGACGCTCCAATGACTTGTTTCTCGAGAATTCTAGAAATTCTGTTTGGGAATTCAATTCGCATAGTATAAATATAAAAGTGGCGCGCCAACGAATTGTTTCTCGAGGTACAATTATTGTTCAGGTACAATTCAAATTTTTTCGGATTTGTTTGTAATTAGATATTTTTGGAGACGAATATATATTTTTGTTATGTAATATTTGAAATTGATATTTGCGTTTTTCTGTGAATAGATGTAATGTCCTTTAATAATTTAATTTCATTTATAATTTGTTATTGTTATTTTCAGTATAAAGTATTAAGTAGCACTAAGATATCACACTATCACATAACACATAACAAGTATTGATAACTTTGGGAATTGAACACAATATGTACAGTTTCATTCAATCTTGTTCAAGTACAATTAAAGATCAATTTGAATTTTCAATCTGCAACAACATTTATATTTGCCCAAAATTATGCATATTTAAACAAGGACTTTAAAATTAAATGAATAATACAATAAATTTGTTGATTAAAAGTTAAAATTGCATTATATATTTATACATATGGATCATGAAGTAAAAGCCTCCAGTGTTAATTAAAAAATTAAAAAGACTTTCAAATTATTTATTCTTAGATAATGTCGAATCACCGATAAGGAACAAGCAATCGCTCATTCTAATATTCCTGTCATTGCTGCAACGATTATAAAAATTGCTTTATAATAAAGTATTAATAATACTAAGTAAAACCATAATTAAAAGTAAATTACCAAATTTTGTTCTGTTTGTATACTGATAGCGGTATCTGTTGTTATCATTCTGTTACCATTCAAGAACGCCTTCTTCCATTCGATAACTAACCTTTGAGAGGCGTCGATTCCTATGATCTCTATTCCTGTTAGCAACTAATCTAAGGTGACCAGACGTCCCGATTTTGGCGGGACAGTCCCGAGTATAAGGACCTAGCTTTTAGAAAACATTGAAACCATAGAAACAAAAATGTTCAAAGTTAATTAACTTTAATTGCAATTATATAATACATATTACTGAAAACCTTCGAATCTAGAAACACTTATTTACTGTTTTCCTAAAAATGTTCATTAATATACTCTATTTTTTCTAAACTGGCGTTCACGTCATCAAAATAATAATCATAATAATGATGGCACAATTTTGCAAGGTTGCCAGCTGTCCTGGGTATTTAAAAATGGCTGCAATCAGCTGTTGTCTGCCGTTTTTCGTACAGATATCAATCTTGTGGTTATGGTTTAACATCTAGAATGGCAAAATATGCATTGTAATAATTGATCAAATGTAACAAGTTAAACGTCAAAGAAGTTTGGTTATACACACATGTATGAGCATGTGTTAGTGAAAAACATTTTTTTCATTTTTGTGCTTTAAAGCGGCAGAGTGACAGTGTCCTCGGAAAACGTCCACTTTGCGTTGTCAACTACATATTTTAAACATATTTTACATGTTTTTCGTTTCATTTCAACAGAAAATAATTTATTGGAATTAATAATTACTTCTGTTTTAATTGCCATCATAAAAAGTCTAGTGATGAATTTAGGAACATACCAACCCCTGTTAAAATATAATGGCATCCATTTCATTCCAGAAAGCATGGACAATTACGGAATTTAGTTCATGAATATTTGGTTATTTTTAAGTGCCCAGATTTCCTGTTTTACTTTTTACTTGTGGAATCAAAAACTGAAAATGATCTTGAACAGAGCAATCCTGAAAGAAAAAATGAAAAAGCACTAGTACCACATCTCAAAAGAAATTATACAGGAACGAGTTCAGAATGAAGCAAGCTGGTAAACAATACAGCTAAAAAAAGAAAGGTGAAAGTAGTTAAGCAAGATAAAAAAACATGAAGCAACTGTAACTGCAAATTCAAATGTTTCGACACTTGAAGCAACCAGGATAAAATTGTTTTGAGAATTTTAACTTTATTTCTGACAAAGAGAAGCGAGATATATTTATCTCGGAGCACAAATACATATTTTCAAAGTTCAAAGACTGAGACCGAAATCAAACGAAGGCCAAATACGTTCTTGTTCTTCTAAGCATATCATCAAAATTGGCTTCAATGAAAAAAGAGTTTGTAACAAAGCTTTCTGTGTATTATATGACTTTATAAGTCGAAAAAGAGTTCAACAAATTGTGAAATCTCTTTAAAAACTTATTGCCGCTCCAAAATTTATGCGCGGAAAACATTCCAATCATCCGAATATTGTATAAAAGGATATAATGCATCAAATTGACACATACATAGCGTCATTGCCCTAACGGGCATCGGACAAAAAACAAAATTAAATTAGACTTGTCTCTCCTGAATTGAATATGCGGAAAATGTTGAAATGAAAGTGTGACAAATACATGTAAAATGGCCGTAGGCATGACATGAGAACAACTGAAACTTGTAATTTTACTGTCGGTTTAGAAGTTTCATTAATCAATGATTTGAAAATGGCTTATCAGTACACAATCCGTGAAGTTTGTGACCTGTGTGGGGGTTATATCCAGAGATACCATTGCCTAGTCTTAGGAGTATACAATAACTAATAGACTATCAAATCGGCCCTGCTTAAGGAAACATTAAATTTCACTGAAGAAGGACGTAAAGCCTATATTGGAAGACTATTACCAGGGGTAGTAACAAGTGGTGTTCTCATTATCGATAATGATTTTATAAATGCCACGAATTTGAACCCCGAAAATGCACCGAGCATTTTCCAAAGTTTGGGGTTGAAATGAGTTGTATTTTTAAAATCATTATCGATTTTTAAGAACATCACGAATTATATTTAGGAAGGGAATATAATGAATAATTGATTGAGTCATCTAGTAAAGCAGTAATAGTACGTAATAGTTAGCTGGTAAATTATTTGTATGAACATTGGCAACATTGTGACATTAGTTTTGAAATTGTTAAAATGGTGTTATATGACGGTCCATTTTTTATATACACCCATATCCAGGGGCAAATGGGGCCGGCGGGAAACAAGGAATTTCCCGGTGCGCCGGTTGCAAATAGTTGTAAGGCGCCGTTGCAGCAGTCTAATTTTTTTCTGTTTCGGGCTTGTCACTACTACTACAGGTGATTTACACAAACGCAACTAGGCCACAGTGGAATATTTACGTAGTTGATCAACGGTTCCGAAAACCCTTCAACCCCTTTCAAATTTTGCCATTGTGGTTGTAAAATAATAACCATACGATTAATAACTGTACGATAAACGATTGCAATCGACGAAGATATACGAATCGTACACCAAACGGCATAACGAGCAGACACAGTACCTCTGCTCGAATTCATAAATACGGCACCCATGGCGCTGTCGCGTAGTGTAAATCGCCTATAAACTAAATAGTAGCGCTGTTTCGGCGACTCGTCAGTTCCATTAACCGTTGAGTGAGAGAGGGTACTCAATTTGTACTAGGTTATGGGGCAGTAGGCTTACTAATTTTTTTTTAAGATTTTCGGTTCGTACTTATGTCAACTTATGACATTTACTATATGACATTAATAAAAACAATAAATTCATAGTTAACTGGATTTAATTACATGAAATGAACATATAATTACGGAGTTTTTGATATAGGTTCATAAGATATTTTTTACTTAAAATGACCTCAGCATTATACCCTTAATATATGTCAGGTATGTCACGAGACAACCTGTATATAAAATGAATTTCATTGTAAATTTTTTTATATTTATATTTGAATGGAGTGGTTCCGTTTATAAAATAAAATAAAATATTTTTCGTTTCCATGCTCAAACAATAATTATACTTTTTTTATGAATCTGCTGTGAAAGCCAGAATATTCTTTATTAAACATTCAAAATAGTTTAAAAATTAAAATACACTTACCATCACTTAATAATCAGACTAGATATAAATAGCTATATATTTTATAAACATATGAAGCGAAAGATGGGTGATGCCAAGATATAACGTGAAAAGACCTCCTACCTTAACCTTAACCTCCTCGGTTAAGGTAAACTTAACCGAGGAGACAAAAAAGTGTGTGAAACTTGATGCATTTTTTAGTAAACTAATAAGGCACCATTACTACCACCACTATTATCTACAATAGTTATCCAGTCTCATATGAGTGACTTCTTTTAGGAAACCTGTGGCATAAACAAACATAATATCATCTCTGATGGTACAGGTGGTCGCAATGTTAGACAAATGGTACTAAGGCAAAATTCAAAACATTATTGGATTATACATATCGGAACCTTTATTTTGGTTCTATGTATTTTAGGAGCATAAGAACCATATAGGGTTTTTTCTATTGAAATCTTCGCTAAGATCTCTACATATCAGCAAAAAGTACGAACAATCGATTTTATTTGACTTATCAGATTTTGCCTTAGTATCGCTGCGATAACGTTACTTTACTGATTAAACATGTTTTTAAGTAAAATGACCAAAATAAGTTGCAAATTTTATTTATACTTTATATATCACAACATTGTATAATATATTTGTTTCGTCTCGACATTAATTTCACACATAGCACCGCAATCTTTGACAGGTTCTGTGGGAACTAATTTGTATAAATTATCACATACCTGTTTTATATGCCAGTATAAAAATCAGTTATTGACATGAAATCGGAAACTTGACAACTACATGATTATGTTCAGAATCGATCCTGAGAGTGCAAACTATACATTTTTTCTGCAAAGTCTTTGCATTTATAATATATTTGTTGTGTAAACAAATACATAACTTAGCTATAATTTGCAGGTACGAGTCATAATATGTCAACATGAAGGGAACAACTTCTAGTGAAACCTTAATTCCCGGAGGTAAGTTAACAGCACATATCCATAACGATCTTTATAGCTTTGATAAAATTGACTTCACAGATTAGATCTGTAATCAACGGAAAAGAAAAGTGTACCATTAAATTCTTTATCGATATTATTACATTTTGGCCAGCCTATGTGCTGACTAGAGATCAAGATATATGCCATTCCCTTTGATGTGTGGTCTAATGTAAATTTACAGTTGTCATTTTTAACAGGGGTGAACATAGGGATTTAACATTTTTGCAAATTCCTGCTCGCCAGTTTAACCCACTGAAAATATTTTAGAATCAGTGAAATAAGAAAATTATTGTGCAATTAATGATATTAAATATTATATTATTTTCAGCATATTTGTTTCAAATATATTGCTTTAAAGTTTTTATGTTTTAAAGTAAGAGTTAAGATTAAGATGTGCATTTAGTTATGTTTCTCGTTTATTTAAAAACATTTATTAAATGATAAAAAGAGATTTTACAATGTGTTTCTTATTATTCTATTTAACGACCTCACTTATTAGATGGTAAATGCGAAGTGAATATAAAATTGTTAAGTATGGAGCTGCTTCGTATCGCGAGATGCTGAGATGCTACCTCAGCAGTCTGAAGATAACGGGAAACAATATTCCTGTGCGATTGTCCTTGGGCGAATATTCGCATTTCGCTGCGGGCATTCTTAATCATAATTAATAATAAAAATATGAGAATACATAACTATATTCTCTTCAAAATACTAAGTTTGAAATATCCTTCGTTTAGGACAAATGAAACACATTTTAAATGCAACTCTCCTGTGCTTTCTCCAACTTACATTTTATTAGTTTTAATATCATCACAAAATGAAAACGTAGATATGAAATTTAGAAGTTAAATTATTACCCTTCCACCACATTTCTACTCTTATAGCTCCCGTGTATTTAAAATACTCTCATAAAGGGAGTGTATACTCCGCAGAGTGAATACTCTGCCGTTTGTATACCTAACTTTGTATTGCGCGCATCAATCGACAAACTGAATATGTATCGCACACCTTTTACCTGTAACCGGATATCAGTGGAAACTGATGTCCAGATTTTTTTTTTCTGTCAGCGTATCCGAATATGTTGCAAACACTTTTATACTTTGCCATTGTTTATGTTAAACCATAACCACCAGATTGATAACTCTACGATACGGCAGAAATCGATGAATTTGATACAAATCACACACTGTGGCACAACAAACACAGCGGAGAATAGCTGACTGGACTAGCTAGCCCTAGTACATATATATGCCACCGTGGTGATGCCGCTTAGTGTAAATCGCCTATAGTTATTTAATTATGAACAGATTTCTACTTAAACATTATTAATATTTAATTGTATTAATATTTTTTAGTGGGCAGAGGTGCAGGAGCAATTAGGAGGCGCCCTATTAGGGTGAGAAATGGCAGCATATGTATGTTATGTTATGTTTATGCCCTACAAGTAGTCTAATTCAGAGTTTTATTTTAGCCAATATTCTTGACGATTTCACAGTTCACACAAGTGAAAGGTCTCCAAGAGGTGCAGGAGCGATAAGCGGGCACCCTATGAGAGTTAGACATGGAAGCATATGTATGTTATTTTTTTGTTATGTCCTACATGCAATCTAATTCTTTCTTTTATTTCAGCCAATATTCATGACGATTTTACGGTTCATACAGATGAAAGAAGATCCTCAACAGGTAACTAATAACATCAAATTTGATGGGTGTGTGCTAAGATTTTTGTTCAATTTATACATCCTGAAAAGAAAGGAATTTTGCATTGAAACTTGATATTCAACGGTTCGTAACCTAATTTAGAGCTGATTACATCAATCATAACATGTAATTAAAAAGATCTGTCATCAAAGCGTGCCATGAAAAAAATTATGTGTACCTGAATTACTTTTCTGCTGAATTTATCAAAGTGAACGATCACTTGTGGAATAGTTTCTTGGAAATCTTCAACGTGTCGAATAAACCCACTGTCCATCAATTTTTATACTGTTTCTAAAACACATTTCTAGCATGCAACGTTTTTGGTGGTCGGTGATAGAAAAAAACGTTTAAATCAATAAGATCTCTGATAAATCTGTCAGGTTTGACAACTGTAAGCTAAGACATCCATTTTATATCTATCCTTTTTTTTCATGGCAACTTCTATGGACGTTTTTATGTCACCCGATACCATAAACAGCATGTTAAATATACTTAATTCTCTGTTAAAGTTTTTTCTACGAGAAATAATATTGGCATAAAAATATTATCTTATAAGCATTATAGTAGAAACCATAGTTATTTTGGAATATTCATGGCCCACCACGTGGGATGAAAGTTGTTTTGATATTTTATAGTAATGATTATAATTGCTTATAGGTCCATCAAGATCCAGACAAGCACATGTTGGACAAATGGGTCATGGAAGTTTTCATAATGTAAATCTACCAATCAATTTTCCTAGTTTCGTCCAAAGGGGAAATAATACTGGTATAAAAACATTATCTTATTATCATAATATGATCATCATTAATTACTAAATTTAAATGCTCATATTAACTGGTATGCAGCAATCTTCAGTAAAGATTCTGTTGATACTCATGGTCATTACAAGTATAAGATTTAGGATATGTTTTTAAAGGCTCGACTTTCAAAAGAGAAGTTATTATCAATTAAAAGAGTCTTGTTAACTTAACTACAACTTTAATCCACAAAATAAAATATTCTATTTTTCATTTATTACTTTAATTAATTAATTTCTACATTTTAGGAAACAGTAACCCAACTAGGACTCAAAACAGACTGAGCCATAAAGCATCTGGAAGTAAATCAGGTATGGAACAAACTTTTTTTATGTAATTACTTAAACTGCTCTACAATAATACAACAACAAAATTATACCGAGCCATTTAAAAAAATTGGCATGGTGTCACTACTAATAAATAAAGGTGTTAACAAAATATTTTTTTCACCAACATGTAGCTAAGACTGTCCTATTTAATAATATACATATATATGGTTTGTTGATGATTAAATAACAAATGAAGTCGCTACCGCCTTGGGCGTTTTTTATCGAACACACTGTATAGAGTGTGTATAGAGTGTGTTATTTGACAAATAGGTACTTGAAACCAAATTTATGTTAGAAAAAATTTCATTTCCTGTTTTTATTTTTAATTCAACTGTATCTTCCCAAAGGTATTTTAATATCTGTTTAGTTTGTAAGACAGAGTTTCAAAGAGTCCGTACATATTGCTTGTATTATGTCAAGTTTGGATGGCGATGGCAAACAGAAATATTATCTGCACCTTTATGCGTTGGTGCCGATGTCGAATTATATAAATTACCGGTTGAACTAATGATCGGATTACAAAAGTACAATTCAGCATAAATCTACCATAAAATGTAACAATTGTCATTCTTGGGATAGCAGCATACGTCATAGAAGTCTTTAGCGTCTTCTTTCGTAACTATTGAATCCAGATTATCGATATGAGTACCGCTTATCTTAAGTGTTGTTATATCAATTCTTTCAAAACACTAGGATTAATAAAGACGTTCATACGTCATAGAAGTCTTAACGTCTTCTTTCGTAACTATTGAATCCAGATTATCGATATGAGTACCGCTTATCTTAAGTGTTGTTATATCAATTCTTTCAAAACACTAGGATTAATAAAGACGTTAGCTTCTTCCAATTTCCATAAAAAATGTGGATAGATTAGAACAAGGGAAGAAAAATAACTCAACCCTATTTACTTTCTCCATATAACATACAGTGATCGCCAAAAAGTCGGCATCATATGGATTTTTTTTTATTATTATATTTTCAAAAACCGTTTTATGACATTACTTGCATGTCCAAAAACCTTATTAGTCCCTATCAGATGTACCTAGTGATTTCTAGTTACCTAGAAAATCTTGTTTTTCAAAATGATATTTATTAAATATTAGTTCTCCTCATTTAGGCCCCTGTAAAAGAACACCTATAAGGTTTTTGTAGAACTAATACATTAGCAGGAGTATATTCATGTTTTTTGAATTCTAATAAATATTAATTATCATTCAAAAATATTTCTACTAAAAAACACCTTGCATCAAAAACGTAGAGAGTATGCAGTGATATAACATTTCTGTAAATAATAAAAATTCTAGAGAAATATGTAATATTCTGTATTGTTTTTTCTAATGACTCATCTTCAAAGTTTTTATGAAACTTGAAAAGGAAATTTAGTTTAGGCAAGTGGAATCTTAATAATGTTAAAAAAACATTAAAAATCGATTTTTTGCAAAATTTATAGAAAACAAAAACCTTTATGACCTTTAAATGATTCAGCTGCACATCTTTTGTAAGAAACACAATTTCTTAGCACTCTTGGTTTGCGGAAAAACAGTGTCGAAATTTAGTCATTCAATCATTTAATTTATATTATTACAGATACACAGTATACAGATATTTATTGATATACAGTAATATTACAGATATTTAAAAATTGTCTTAATAAGAGTTGAAGATAATCTTAAAGTGCATATATACTCGGTTCCATTTTTATTTTTAACTAAGTTGGCTCTATGAGGGTGACAGTATTGTTGGCCAATGTAATAAGTGACTAGACTTGAAATAATAGGTTATATTTATTATAATTGAGTATCTATTGAGTACATAATTTATTTGCTATTTTTATTTTACAGAAGCAAATCAGTCAAATTATAATATAAAATATAATTGATGATTGGTTTACTTTAAACCAGCACACTTGAATGATTGAAGCAATAATTTAATTATTTTAATATATGAATTAGGCATCGTTGTTAGAAATCTGACATTTAAAATTATTTTCACCGTCCAATCATTTTTGTTGGTTCTTCTTAGTTAAAAATAAAAATGAAACACAGTATATTTTGTAGAAAACAAATTTTCAAAGCACTCTTGCTCTGTAGACAAAACTTCGTTGGAAGTTATATTTTATCTTTTTTATATTAACATATTAATATGGAGAAAGTCGTGCTACCCACATCTGATTTTTATCTTTATTATTTTGCTGCCCTAAAAATAGTATGTTTATTTATTTTTCTTATTCTCTTAAAAATGTATCTTTGTTTACATACTATTTGATTAGAATTTTGTACGCATATAATAATAGTTATTTATTATATGAGGGGATTAGGAGAAAATAAAATTCGCAAAAAAAATTATACAGGGTCCGTCATTTCACCTCCCGTCTTCTATAGCTCAGTTACTAATTGAGTTACGATTTTGATATTTTGCAGGCTTTACTTGCATTCTGGGGCGTATTGCAGGAAATTATTTTTGATTACACGGGTGTCCCAAAAAAGTGTGACGTCATGATGATGTATATTTTTAAATTGCATGGTATATTTTTTGTTGACACCCTGTATAATCAAAAATATTTTCCTGAAATACACCCCAACATGCAAGTAAAGTTTGCAAAATATCAAAATCCTAACAATTAGTAACTTAGCTCTAGAAGACGGGAGGTGAAATGACGGACCCTGTATACCAGGCTTATTTTCTTTATTACACATAACATTGTTTGGTTGTTTACTAGTGACAATGTGTAACTGGTTACCTGCAGCTGCCCGCAAGGAATGTTTCTATGTGTAACTTTAAAACAAAAATAGTCAACCGTATGTATTGGTGCAGGCAACCAGTTGTACATAGATTTCACGATGTAACATAAACCACAGAGAAGTTATAAAGAAATTGCAAAAAATCTGTTTTAATGAAGAAATTCTAACTGTATGATATTTCAAACAGTCTGGCTACATCTAAAAGCGATCCTATGGGCCTTTCCTGTACACAACATAGGATATTCAGTTTCATCTCTTCTGTTAAAACATAGTTGGTTTTATCCCGTAAAATTTATAATAACGTGCAAATATGTCACTTGGATGAACTAAAAAGGCGTATACGTATTGCATAAGGCCACAATTTATTACAAATACTTGCGTTGCTTCCAAGACCATGCCTTGCGTATTAATTTTAATCATTAAAATTTTAATTTTAATTTTAAAAACTTGCTGGGACATCTGGATTCAACCACACTTAACCTTTTATGTGTTTTGTTTACCGTTAGAATTGTTTTAATACATTTATTTCTTCATTTAAAACTGAATTTGTGTGATTCCTTTATTGTTAAAAACCTAACCTATCCGTGAAACGGTATATGCCATACTAGTGACAGTAGACAACAGTGTATAACTGGTTGCCTACACCTACGCCCTATATACGTTGATTATTTTATTTAAAATTACACATAGGAATGTCATGTGTAATAAAGAAAAAAGCCCGGTATACTTCCATGAAGAAAGTAAAAAGTTACCTAATATATTCCGCGTTTACAAAAAAAGTACTCCACGACGCTTCTCTCCGCTACGTTCAGACCCGTATTTGAGCTCACAACCCCTGGCCTCAGCTTTTTACAAGTATGAATTATACTCGCTTGGATATTTGTGTTTCTCTCGCTTGAAAAGTTGGGAGCGATAGTCGTCAGCAGCAAAGTTTGGTGGCAGAGGCCTGCAAGGAGTTAGAACAGAGCAAGAGGCAAACACAACACGAATATTTCTGTTGGGTTGCGCCTCTTTATGAACTCCTTCACTCAACGTTTCAAGGTACAGATATTATGATCTGGTATCTCTTAAAATAGAAAAGAAATGTCAAAAGAAAAAGGATCATGTGGTTTCATCAAGTAGTGGATTCAAGAGAAAACAAGAAAACATTTACCTTACTGTTTGAGGAATTACTACAAGAGTTATCAAGTTTTTAATTATTTTAGAATGTCTATTGAATTCTTTCAAGAGCTATATGCTACTTGAGAAAATAAATTATTAAAAGCAGACTTTTCCTTCAAAAATACCCCTTTATAAAGTATTCAATGAGTCTCCGGCGGCTGCCAATGAGTCGCATTATAGTCATTGTACCCGCCACTGTGTGAACAGCTCTATTTGAACATACGGCCAAGCTGTATGTGTGTTCGTTCTGTTCAGACATGCATGCTTTTACAAGGGCAGCGCGATATATAACAGACGCCCATGGTCATGGACTACTGGTCTTGTAGTGCAATATTTTCGACAACGGCTAGTTAATTATTTATCTGGCCTAATAGTATGTGATACAGAATGCACAAATTTTTCTCCGCCATACTGTCCAAGCATACAAGTATCTATGTGTGTTCAGGCTCTTAGGGTCCCCAAAGGCACCACTTTTGTGTCTTGACATTTATGCGGACTCAATAATAAAAAAAAAAAGAAATCAATGTTATATTATGTATTAAACAAATCAGATTATATAGATTTCACAAGATATTTTATAACTTGTAGCATTCCATTTCATATTTTTGCCAGTAATTATTAAAATATTATGTAGACTTTACCAAAATGAATAATTACACTGTGTGAATAATCTCCGTAGATTTTTATATATTTTATGACATTTATTAAATTATTATTTCCGCTTTTCAGTAAACCGGAATGACCCACCTAGATTTCGTAAGAGATCAGAAGACAGAGTTTCAGAAAATAATTCAGGTATGGAATAATATTATGTTTTTAAATATTCACTGTTAAGTATAAAATATATACTAAATGTACCAAACAAAAAGAAAAGTCGATTGAAATTTATGAACCAATCTCTGTCGATTTTCATGAATTTACTTTTCCGTAAATAACTGGATCTCATACCCTTAAATCAACCTTAACCTGAACGAAACAAATTTACAATATAAATATAATAATTATATTAGTGAAACTTCAAAATTAAGATAATTATTATCTTAATTAAGATAATTATAATTATTACAATGCACGATTATTAAAAAATTGTAGGAATGGTATAAAATAAGATAAAACATAACCATAGTGCTGTTTGCATCGCTTTTAATTATCTTTGATCAACTATTAAGTTCCAACTATTAATAGTCAATACTGTATGTGTTCTATGCTTATATTTTTTAATATTTTCATTTTAATCTTCCATGGCTGTTTTTTTTTTCTAGCGGTCTAAAAATCTGGGAACACATTTTTAGATTTTTTATGTTTTTTAAGTCAAAACTATGTTTTATGATAGATAATGGTGAAAAAAAACTTCACCGGTATGAGGGGGGTAGTGGTAGGGTCGCGGCCATAAAAAGTGAGACAGTTTTTGTTGTCTAGTGTGAATTTGGTTTAGCTGAAAATGTCCAAAAATTGTGCAACTTGCCTGAGTGTGAAATGAAAATGAAATCTATTTTCAATTTCTCTATTATTCTTGCTTTATTAAAAGCACTAACTTGAGGAGGAGCTATTCCAAAATGTGGCTTTTTATTAACAAACATGTAGGTATTTATATCACAATAACAATGACATGTTACTTGATTTTTGTTTGCAGAGACAAATGACTTGATTACACAACTCAATTTTAGACAAATTCACTAAGAAAACTTGTCTCACTTTTTTTGGCCGCGACCGTACATATAAGTTCTTGCAGTGGTACTTTTATGTACCATCGGTTCTGTACAAAATTTTATTCAAAAAATATTAAATATTCTTATTCTAAATATATTAAAAAAATATGAATGTTAAAAAGCAAAACGTCGCACTCTTGACAAATTGTCTTGTGCATTTTTCAATTTTGTTTTCCACGCACCTTTTGTATCTTCTTCTAGTTGTCTCTTCCAATGGAAGGTACAGTATTGCTCACATAAATCTAGTACAAGAAATTAGGTTACATTAGAAATTTTATATAGCAATGATACATTTTCGAGTTGCTGCCTTTTTCTAGAAGACGTTCCTTTCTTGATAAACAGCACATGTGCTGTTTTTCTTCTTTCGGCTGTCATTTATTTCGCCAATGGTACTAAAAATTGGAGTAAAGGGTTTTTTTGTGCGTCTTCTCTTTATATAGTATCCATCGTGTTTGCGACAGCCATCATAAGCAGGCAATAGAAAACCTTCTTCCACCGTATGTTTGATTTGCAATCTAATTCGTACAATCACATCATCTCAAATTAACCCCTCCCATAATCTCATGGTGCAACCATTTCTGGACAAAGATCACTGATTTTAGGGCCATTTATCCGAGTTTTATTGTAAGACACAACATTAACATTATTGCCATTACTCAACAGAAGGACTTCTTTTATGTCTTGCCATTTCAGAAACAGGAGTCTGTTTTTGCTGCATTGAAACACATATTCTCTTCTTTTCTGTTTATCCTTGATTTTTGGTAAATTTTCCTATTTAGGTTACAAGTTGCTATTGCTGCATACTATAAATTCCATAGTAGTGTGGTCGAAGTAAAGAATCTGTCAAAACAGAAGTATATCTCCCTTGCCGCAGAAACCCTGAACAAGAATTGATGATTAAAAAAATGTCTGTGTATCAGTACCATGTGATAGACCAAAAATTGAAATATTTTACTTATGTATTTACAATTATCTACCTTAAATCATTCTAACTCTGTAGCTACATTATATTTTTAATTATTCTCCTATTATAATGCACCAACAGTGCAAAAGCAGAGACTAAAAAAAAAATTATTTCAATCAACGATTTATTTAAAAAATAAAACATTTTATATAAATCACACCAACCCTAGAAGTGGGAAGTATATAGATTCACTAAGAACCAAATCGCTCTTAAAAACTATTTATTTTCTGTCTAACACTGCAGGGTATTGGCATAAATGTCATGATATACTTATCATGAATACTTATAGTATTCATTCAAAAACTTTCATCTTTATAGGACAGGGTCAGCGTCCAACAAGATTTGTTGGTAGCAGAGGAGTTCATCCAGAAGATTATGGTGGGGCATATAATTTACCTCATGGTCCAAACAATGCCGATAGAAACAAAAATAAACGTAATTATCCAAAATGTGGATTTAGGAAACTTGAAACTATGTTAAGTAAACAACCCGAAGAAATTTTGCTTGATGTGATGGGTATGGTACAGGACTTTAAACAGTTTGCAGATTCTAATCTGACTCCTGATAGTGTTGTGCTGCTAATTCATATTTTTGCTAGTATAAGTCATTCAAAATACACCAATAATATAGCAAAAATATTGATGATATTTTCATCAGATTCATACATTGAACAGTTGCAAAGATTCATTGTTAATTTGCCATTTCAAGATACCAAGGACCGTGACAAAAACCGATATTTTTGGAACAAGATTCATGAATTTTGGAATAATTTATATGTTGTTTGCAATAAATTTATTGATTTATGTCCTCAAAGAGCATCTGACATTTTACCCAATATTATAAAGAGAGTTGTAAACACCATTCCATCTTTTGAGAAAGAATTCAGTTATCCTATACCAGATACAATCAAAAACGATTATGAAAATTTACAGTTGAAGCTTGTAGAGTTTGAATGTAAAAAGCAGACTATTGCTAGTAAATGCGAGATTGAAGAGCAGGAACCTGAAGATGATTTTCGCACACTTCCTATTTACCCAACAACAGATGAATTGATGAGTTCAGAGGGTACTATCATTAGAAAAAATAGGGTAACTGGCAGATACGACAGTGTAGAACAGTATTTAGACATTCAGTTTCGACTTCTACGAGAGGATTTCATCTCTCCTCTAAGAGATGGAGTTTCTGAGTATATGAACAGTAAAGGTGAGTAAATTGCAAATATTCATTATTTCTTTAGTAGGAACTAGAAAATATAAACCAATTAATGTAATATACAGGGTGATTCAAAAAATGACGCATTTTGTATACAGCAGCTTTGTTATTTATTAAACTAATCTCAAAGTATGGGGTATATTGCATATCAAAAAATCTTGATTGCGTTATCTTATCAGTAACGTGTATTATTTGACTGCATCTCATTCTATTATGTCATAATTGCATTTGACATTTGAATGTGATGTTGTCACTTACGGAAAACATTACTATTAATGTTTTTGATACGCAATACACCTGAATATCTCCCAGAGTTCATGTGAATTTGTAATTTATTTTACACAATGTGTACTAATATTCACACAATCTATATTATTATACGATTATATTAGTGGCATAGAGCTACTATGTTAATTGAACTTGATTACAATTTATTATTTTCTTTTCATAGAATGTGGGTACTGTTTCTTAGATATTCCAATATCTCTTAGACTGTTGCAACAATGAAATAAATAGTTTTTTACGTAATGAGGGCGGAAAGTTATGCATTACAGTATGAATGAGAACTTAGGGGCCAGTCCGGAAGTACGAAATGAGTACAGTAACAGAACTTCACGGCCTTATGACTGTCATTTCGACATGTTTTATGTAGGTATATTATTTAATTAAATCGATAGAAATACCTGTCAATGTGACTTGCGTCATATTATCCTTGAATTTCTTTGAATCGTAGCGTGCGGATGTTTTATTTGTTTACTTGTTTGTCAAAAAAATGGCTGCTTGATCTTCTGGCGATGTTTGAGATTTGTCAGCAGAAATTTCCTTAAAATATGTCGCAGCTACGGGGATAGCCTATGACCAGTGTTATAGTGAGGAAGGGTCACCTAGTTTGCAAATATATTGTTTTGTATCTTATAGATCGTTTTGCACCTGTTTGTTTATTTTCTCAGAAAGATTGGTCAAGTTCAGTTAACTGAAAAAGGGATAATAAAATTGAAAACACTCTGTCAATAAATGTCTATTTTAAATCTGTATTACCAATCCCCCAGAAAGGTCAAAGCAAATTAAAGTAGTCAGTACCAATCGCATTTATGAAATATTTCTTGTGTTTACTCTCATTGGTATAAAACCGGGGAGGGGGGGGGGTTGATTTATTTTTAAATTAATTAACAAAGAATGCAAAATGAATATACAGGGTGTCTCCTAAAAAACGCCGCTGGCCAATAACTCCATAACTCCCTAACTATTTATTGTCCGATTTCAAGATTTCAATAAAATAAAAACAAAATTAAATGTCTCCACATGTTTTACAAACGGGCCCTAATTTTCTTTTTTTTTTTTTTTTCAAAATCAACTTTAATTTCAGCGATAGTAGTCATAAAAAAATTAGGGCCCCTTTGTAGACATGTGGAGCTATTTAGTTTTGTTTTCGTTTTATTGAATTCGGCCAATAAATAAAGGAGTTATTGCTAGCGGAGTTTTTTATCAGACACCATGTATAATATTATATTACATTTTTTTTTAACAACATGAAACATAATGTCAATATTACAAATATAATAAATACGAGGCATGTTTTTAAAGTACCGTTTTGTATTTTGGCCGCTGCAGCGCTGCTACCAAATACAGATATTGGCGAAATATATAAGCTGATAACTTCAAAACAGCTAATAAAGGATCACCCCGAAAAAAAACTCAATCTTTCAAAAGTCGCGACGTCTTTCAAATGTAATATATATATGTTATTTTAGGGACGAAACGTTTCTCCAATGTGAAAATATACAAACGTGTAACATACATAACAATGGAACGAGTGCAGAGCCAATTAGGTGCCAAAGTACAAGTCATGGAGCCAGGAAAACTTAAAAATGTAGAACGCACAAAAAGATTCATGTTTGGATCTTTAGTTTGTTTCACTTCAGATGATTTTAATACCATTATATTTGGAAGAGTGATTGATAGGAACATTGTACTCCTAAAACAAGGTCTAATTGTTGTTGGATTTGATGCAGGTGTAGAATTGCAGCCAGATGTGAATTATACAATGATAGAATGCATGGTATTTTTTGAACCTTACTTTCATGTTTTAACTGCATTGCAAAATTTGGATATCGACGATTTTCCATTGAAAAGATATCTAGTTGATGTGGTCAATGATAGCGAACCACCAGATTACATTCAAGATGCAACAATCTTTAAATATTGCGATGCCAATGCTAATGACATAGATTTGAGAACTATAAGGCTGCCTGTAACTCGAACATACAATTGGCCCCATTGTGAAACTTTGAATTTAAATGAGAGTCAATGTGACGCTCTAAAATCGGCTTTGAATAAAAAGTTTTGTATTATTCAAGGACCCCCAGGAACCGGCAAAACATATTTGGGTTTAAAAATAGCAAAAACTTTATTAGCGAATGAAACTGTTTGGTTTGATGATGGTCCAATGTTGGTTATTTGTTATACTAACCACGCATTGGATCAATTTTTAGAAGGACTATTAAGTCAAACTAAAAGTATTGTAAGAATTGGAGGACAGTCCAAGAATGAAAATTTGTCATTATTCAATTTAAAAAATTTAAGAGTAAATGCTCGGCGAAATAATGACGCTTTAAGAGCTACAAAAAATGAATTGTTATACATGGGAGAAAAACTTCAAAGATGGAACATAAATCGTAATGCACTACTGAATTGTACAAGTGTGATAAATTTTAATGAATTTATAAATGACCAACTATTTGATACCAGTTGGTTTACCTCTGCCTCACCTGAAGTATTAATACAATGGCTCTTGGAGGAAGCCAATAACATGGATACTGATGATTTATGTAATCAGGTAAAATATATTATCCAGATTAAGTTTTTAATGATTTATACCTCAATTGTTTTCTCTTAGTCATAGTGGTTTCAGAAATACATGATGCATCATAGTTATGATACAAGTGTAATATTTTATTAGCAAAACAAACAAAAAATGAATAAAACACCATTGATCTGGGGTTTAGTTCTCATTCATATAAGTGAAAACATTTGAGTGCCTTAAATACAAGTTGAATGATGAGACTCCAATGGTTGCTCAGACCAAGAAATAAATAGATATCAAAGAAATATAATTTCTTCACTTATACATTACAAATACATTGAGTTTTACTTCTCATAAAATTTACAATAACTTAATTTACATGTTAAAATTTCCTGATCTGGTCATTAACACAAGTTGTGAAAAAGTTGTTCCGTATTGCTGCCTAGATGTGTAGAACTTAGGGCTGACATGACAAGTCTAATTCTGATCATGGTTATTTTAAGGTACTCGTTGAAATTGAAAAAATGAAAAGAATGGAAGAACACGGCTCAGACTCTGTAGAAGAGGAGAATTATTTTGACATGGGTCTAAAAAATAATATTGATTTAGATGAAACAATATATACAGTAGAATGTCTTCCAAATGAATTAGTTTCCCTAGAAGGATTGGCAAAACTAATATCACGCAGAGCCGCAGAATTAAATGTGATTGAAGATAAAATGTCTTTTAAATATGTGGAAGCTCTAAAAGGCTTCCGAAATGCACGAAACCACTACAAATATTTAGAGGTATTACAAGTCCTAAATCATTGGTGAGCAATATATAATGTGTACATATTGTTTTTATTAATAGATCCGGCTAAAGGAATTATCTTTGGGAGTGTTTAACCATCAACCGGAATACTTAGATCTACAAAAACCTTTCAACATGACCCCAGTAGATAGGTGGAAATTATATGCACAGTGCCTAGTTACATATAAAAATAAAGTAGATATTAAAATAAAAGAATTGGATCAAGAGTACAGAATTTGTTATAAACAATATGAAGATATTAGAGATATACATGACATTATGCTTATGAAACAGAAATTGGTTATCGGAATGACAACAACTGGTGCAGCCAGATTGCAACGAACTCTACAGGCATTAAAATGCCCAATTGTAATAGTTGAGGAAGCTGCAGAGGTGTTAGAGGCACATGTAATTGCAGCTTTGACAAGTAACTGCCAACATCTAATTCTAATAGGTACGTATACTTATACAAGTTTTTTATATCTAAAAATACTGACTGTATTCTTTATATTTTGAAGGTGATCACAAGCAGCTAAGACCGACAACGGCAGATTATCATCTGGATAAACATTATAATTTAGGAATAAGCTTATTTGAAAGAATGATTATGAATAATTTTAACTGCACTACTTTAAATGTTCAACACCGAATGAGACCTGAAATAGCAAGATTGGTATCGCCTACTATTTATGACATCCTTGAAAATCATCCATCCGTATCTGACTACGAGAAAATAAAGGGTGTTGATAAAAGCTTGTACTTTATATCCCATACAAATCGGGAAAAGGAATCCGATGATAACAGCAAGGAAAATATATTCGAAGCAAAATATCTTATTCAACTAGCTAAATATTTGGTAATGAATGGATACAAACCAGAGCAAATAACGATACTTGCTCTTTACTCTGGACAATTATTCAAATTACTGAATGAAAGGAGAAATTTACCAAGATTAAATTCAGTAAAGATAACTATTTTGGATAATTACCAGGGTGAAGAAAATGATATAATTTTATTGTCACTTGTTAGAAACAATGAAAATAACATAATTGGGTTTTTAAATCTTGAAAACAGAGTATGTGTTTCACTTTCTAGAGCAAAACAAGGAATGTATATTATGGGAAATATTGATATGTTGTGTCATAGCAGTAAGGTATGAATATAGCTAGTAATTTATTTATAGGCTAGTCTAGTAATAAATTGTACTTTGCAGATTTGGCCAAAAATTCGAACAACTTTAGAGGATTTAGATAGTGTTGGGCCAGCATTGGCACTGCGTTGTCAAAATCATCGTGAACAAATTACATTAATTACAAATTTAGAAGACTTCAATAAGGTTCCTGAAGGAGGCTGCATGAAAATGTGTGAACAGCTTATGGATTGTGGGCATACCTGTCTCCAGATGTGTCACATAGTGCCTCATGATGAATACAAATGCAATCAACCCTGCCTTAAGTAAGTAAAATATAATTTACCATTTAAACTGAAAAATTATATTTTCATACAGATATCAGGAATATTATTTTGATTGCCAACAAAATCAAGATATAATAAGAATAAATAGTATATTATAAAACTAGGTAAAACACATGGCATATGCTAGGGCCGACACTTGTTTTTACACTTTGGCACGAATGTAATACAAAATATGTAACATGTACACTTGTAACACGTGTGCACAAATTAAAGTTTCTTGGTACGCTCTTTGCATCATGCGAGTCACGCATACAAAATTAACGTAATCTTATACATGCGAAATGTATTGGACACGCAAAAGGTTAAAAATTTAATTTCGTCCAAACTAATCGACAGATTATAAAAATCAATACACTGTTGTATTGCAACTTAGGTAAACTTTGAATTAACTATCACGCAACCCCAACTCGAGTTTAATAAAAGTGGGCTTATCTCCCCTGCGGCAACGGGGTTACAAATTTGAGATCATTCGCTTGCAAAAAGTTGTCTCCATGTTATTAAAATTAGAAGTATTTCAGCGATTTCGTGAAAAAAAAAGTATTCATTGATATTTAGAGTGTTTCCTTTTTCCGTGGACACCCTATATATAAAGAATGTCATGATCTCCATTCATCAGATTGTTGAATGTTTTTAGGATATTATGCGAGTTTAATCATGGCTGCCCAAAGAGATGCTCCCAAGCTTGTGAAAATTGCTTGGTTCCAAAAGAAGCAACATTGCCATGTGGACACACCCATAACATACCTTGTTTTATGAATGCAGAAGATGTATTATGCCCAACCTTAATTCCTGCAACATTAAATTGCGGTCACAAAATTGAGAATAAACCATGTTGCAAAGATCTCGACACCGTCAGATGTCCATTTCCTTGTGATGCTCGTATTGAACCATGTGGGCATGCATGTGCAAAACAATGTCATATAAAAAATGATCCAGATCACTCTCAGGTAAGAAATTTATAAAATGTAGTATATTTACATAAACTTAGAATTACGTGGTATTACATAAATTCCAGGTTACGTAATAAATCTCTGAACCAAATTGATTATCACAAGATTTTTTTTGTTTGCTTGATGTTTCATTTAAAAATAATGCTGTTAAAATAATATTCATACATATAACTATTGCAGTTTTGTACAAAGTTATAGCACAAATGAAATAACATAGCACGGGGTGGGGTTGTGCAGACTTCTCAGGTCTCTTGTGAAGTCTCTTTTGTATACGGTACAAGGGTTGTATAGGGTTTTGTATAGCGTATCCACCTTTCGTGATTTTTGTATAGGGTACGCGCGTGTTCGCCTCAAAACACGTACTATAGTAAAAATCACGAGAGGTTCAACTGAGCATCTTGAATTTTGTTTTGAAAATGTCATCAATCTGTGAGGAAAAGTTTTTGCATAGTTGTGTGCTCTGAACATAGTCAATAGAAAGTCCCTATGTTTAATTTTGAAAAACACAGGTCAATGTGTGGTTGTTATCAAGTGACCAAGGTAACGTCAAAATAACTATTCGATGGGTTATCAATATAAATAGAATTGTCAAGTTGTTTGAACTATGATTGTACTAAAATACATTTAAGAAATGTATTTAACAGAAGAAAAGATACAAATAATGCATTTATACCATGTAAATCAAAGCATAAGAAATGTGTATTGACTATGTTCAGAGTTAAAAAAATGTCACGGTATGTTAATATTTGTAATAAATAATCAGTTTTTCATTGTTAACATTATCATGTCACACCCCCAGTGTACGCGGCTGTGTGCCAGGTTATATCACTCATGCTGTACACTTAAGCAATTTGACAGGTTAGACTAAATTTTGCGGAATGCATTAGTTATGTAACTCGTTACGTTACGAGGGATGACTGTACTTACTGTTGTTATACACTATATTTTGTTCTTGTTTATAGTACCAATGCACAAAAGACTGTGAGAAGCCAAATGCTGGCTGTAAGGATCCCAAAAATCCATCTCACAAATGCAGAAAAGTGTGCTGCGAAACATGTTCTGAATGTTCAATTACAGTTAGAAAGCACCGCACTGTGTGCCCCCATGTATTTGATGTGAAATGTTCAGAAGACGTAGATGTGTTGGACTGTAAAAAACCTTGTAAAAAGAAGCTTCTATGTGGACATCCTTGCAAGAAAAAATGTTTTGAAGAATGTGGGGATTGCCAACAATTGGTATGTATACTGTTGTTCAATGGACTCCGTTAGTGGTGATGTCAAACCGGCGCAAATATATGAACGTGTTGCGTACACAGATTTTCACCATTCTGAAATTAACCTTAAGTCCTTATATAAACATTTAATTGCAAGCTTATTATTTAATTGTTATCGAAAGTGCGCTCACATTGGTAAATCTCAGGGTTTCAACTATTCCATGTGTATAATGAAATCTTACATGGTCCTCCCGGAAATGGTATAAGGCGATTTGGAAAATGTGTGTCACGTGACTATATATCCGCTGATTCAAAAATGCCGCGAATAATTGCTGACATAGATTGTGAGGCCTGTTGTGTTTGCCTCTGGTAATTTGAGAGTTGTATAGTATTATTTTGCTATAGCCGTAATGTGGTGGTTTATTTGGTTGAGTTTATCGACACACAACGGCTATTATACGAAAATCTATAAGCACGTGCCTGTTTGATCAGGAAGATTGACCGAGTTGAGTTATTTGAAACAAGTTTCAATAAAATTGATCTTTTGCTGGGAATAAATGTTAATTTTCAATCTGTTTACCAATCCCCCAGTCAGGTCAAAACAAAATAAACTAGTCAGTACCAATCGCATTTATGAAATATTCCCAACGGTTACTCACATTAAAAGCAATCCGAGTATACTCTCCATTTACTATGTTTTTGCAGTCAGGGGAGTCTATGAATATCTAGTAATGTTGTTGGTAGTGTTTCGGAAATAACTGAATTCCCCAATGGAACTTGTCAATTTTTTTAGCTTATGTTGTTTTCAATTTGAGGTTGTATTTTTTAAATAACATTGTTGTCAGATTTAAAGTTTAAATTATTAGAGATTTAAATTCAATGGCAGGAAAGAAAATGAAAAATAATGCATTAAAAAACGTTCAATTTATAGCAATTTCTGGGTTCGAATATGCAGTAAAAAAAAAAAAAAATTATACCTTTAGAAGCTAGTAGTGAAAAAATATATAAATCTGACAATGTGGTAGGAAGCAAATATCTAATACACATCGACACAAAAAAAAAACTGTTGCATCACTGAATCAGTTTGTCCAACATGACAAAAAGAAAACCCAGCCAACTCGGTTGCAAAAAGGTCGTGAATGTAATATAGCTACTCATTCTGCTTTGTCTATGAATCAACCATAGTACATGTCAATAAAATTGTTGCAAACATTGCTTATTTTTTCAGGTTGTGAAAATTATTGAAGAATGTGGACACAATATTAAAATTAAATGTTGTGATGAGCCTGTAAGGAGACACTGCACAAATGTGTGTTCAAAATTATTAACATGTGGACACAAATGCCCCCTGAGATGTAAAGACCCCTGCGCTAAAGCTGTCTGTAAACAATTAATAACAAAGGCATCCAGTATAGCACCTTGTGCACACAAGTTAGTGGTGCCATGCAACGAGCAAAATGGTAACGTATTTCTATTTCTGATGATTATAGTGATCGCGGTATGTCATGGCCCTCGGTTATTTAAATCAGTGGCCTTAGGTCCATAAGAAACAGTGCCCTTATGGAAATCATTAGATTGTTCTTAAACAAACGATTTTTGTTTTACCTGGCACTTAAGAGTGCTGTCAAGATATTTTTATAATGACATTATTTAGAGTAAACCCGCTTTATCTAAGACTCTTAAATAATACATTCAGTATATACGTAACTATGGAAACGTAATGTAGCTCATAATACAACAAGGGTTAATAATGACGTGGCTGCAAAATGATGATTTTATTAAATTAAATTAAATAATTATACCTCAAGAACTACTATATCACTGATCACATTATCTGTTAATGATTTTAAGTGATATGTGTGTGAAATTTGCTTGTAATAACCTCCAAGTGTGACAGCTGTCAATGTCAAATTGCTATGCTGTAACCTAAAAATGTGACAGCTGTCATTGTCAACTTTTTTGTTATAATCTAAAAGAGTGACAGCTGTCATTGTCAAATTCAACTGTGAACCTAAAAATGTGACAAATGTCCAACTGTTATTTAATTTTTGTAATTTGCATTGGCGTGCAATTTGGATTAGAAATTTTCTCTGCAGCTCTCATCTCATTTTGAAGTCAGTGAATGGATTTTTTAGTAATGAAGATGCCACTGATATTTGGCAATCTTGGAAATATCTTTTAGTTAAATGATGCTAATTTTGTTGAGATTTTATATATCCTTAAAATTTTGTCTCAAAATCTAGCTGAATACATTTTAAAGGTAATCATTTTAATGTACGAACCCCGTCCAGCTTCAGTTGGCCCACCCGGTAAAAATTAATTTATTGGTGTGTATTGAGGATCATTTAAACTAATAGAGGAATAATTATCCATTTTTATTTTGAAAATAACTTTTTGAAAACATATTGCACAAAAATAACAGAACTCATTACAACAATTGGATCTAATTTGGCCTAAAAACAGAAGAAAAAAAAAAGTGGTTTTCAGCTCTATGATATAGCTCCATTGTACCACTGGGTAACATCACGTTTATTTTTAATAACTGCTTCAATTCTTTTCAGCAATTTATTTACTAGATTCTGATCTCCTCTTTAGTGAAATTATTCCAAATATTCTCTAGCCTTTGCTTGAGTTCTTGCACAGTACTGCCAGTATTAGCTCGCAACAGCTTTTTCATCATATGCCACAAAGTTTAAATGGCTGAAAGGTCCGTACCACTGGAAACTCACTTTAGGAGCGGTATTTCATGGTTTGAAAGCCACTTCATGGTGTTTTTGGAAGTTGACATGAAGCACGGTCTTGCTGGAAGGGGAAATCATTTCCTGAAATCCTACTCTCTTCCAAAGTAGGCAACAAAAACTGCTGCAGGATGTCTAAATATTTGCCTGAGTTAATAATGCCATTGATCAAGTGTAATTTTCCAATTCCTCTAGCCGACATTAAACCCCAGACCATTATCAAAGATGGAAATTTAACTTTGCGCTTAAGACAATCAGGATGATAAGCATCATGTTTCTGGTCGATAACTAGACCCATTTGGGACGAATAAATTTCATTCTCAATATTTTTTCATCCAATGAGCAGTTTTCGAGATATTGCGTTGTCTCAAGTTAAAAATCTCCCAGTATACCCGGCAATTATTATGTTCTTGAAAAAATTATTGGAATAAAAGTTACGTATTCTTCCCCGTAGAACCCAAATCTGTACTAAAAAATGCACCCCGCCCACAGGAGGTTGGGGTTGGGATCGATATTGCTATCATTGAATAGGGCCATTTAGGCCGAACAAATTTTATTTAAAACACTTTTTGATTTGATGCCTACTTTTCGTAATATCTCGTTGTCTCAAGATAAAAAACTTCCTGAATATACAGGGTTTCCCAAAAATAGTCGACAAGCTCAACAGCATGCTACTCAGGGATGGCCACTCATAACTCAAACATAACATAACATAAATCACAGACAACTTTATTATCAGTATTTTAAATGTACAACACATTGTTGTGATGTTGATTTTTCAACAATTTTCTTTTTGAAGTATTTAAATACGGTATTAGAAATGGAAATATCGAATATGATTATTTAAATAAATTATAACTAAACAACTTCATACATGACTGACAGTTAATTCTTTCTAGCAGCCATTCTAAACTTTGACAAATTTCTATAGTATTTTTTAAGGTCTCAGTTGTCATTCACGAGTGGCATATATTCCATATATATGCTTGTCCTCTATTTTTGGGACACCCCGTCTATATACTAGTATCACTAAAGTAATACATTTACTTAACAGTGAGAGCATCATTCACTTGAAAGCAATAATGTCACTTTTTGCTTATAATACATACAACTTTTTTTTTTTACAAATCACTTCAATAATGTTAAATACTGTTCGAGTGAGTTTTTCTAAAACAACGCTTATTTATTGGATGCCATGAAACACGAGTTTCTTAGTTTTAATCTCGCGGTGAGCATTAAAAACACTGAATGAAAGTCATTGATAAATGTCAACTTTTTGTTGTCAGTGTCGAGCAAAAAAAGCCTGCTTTATTTGATTGTAGAAAAATATATATTACGCATCAGTTAAGAGGGAATTATTTATATAAGCATTGGCAACATTGTGACATTTAGTTTTGAAATTATCAAAATAGTCATATGACGGTTCATATCTATATTGCCATGAGCATCTGACAGAACAAAAATGTATTAATTTATGCTTATTTTTTATTATTATGACTGGGAGTAGAAAAAATAGCGTACACAACTTGAGTAGTAAGGCAATTACGCACTCGAGAAATAATGCAACTCGCTGCTTCTTGTAGTAAAGCGTTTAAATGGTTCAGTAATCTAAAAGTAATATGCAATAAAAAAAATTCATTGATATCTTTTGTGTGATTTCCGAAGCACTATTTTGATTTTCATCATATTGAAGAAAGAGATTTTGTAGGTAAGAAAAAATCACTCGGTATATCTGATAGGGGCTACTAACGTTTTTAGACAAACACAAATGCCGTAAAATTGTTTTCTTGAAAAATCAATAATAAAAAAGTTTCCCATACGATCCGACTTTTTGGCGTGGTCACTGTATATATGTTCCATAAATATCTTTATGACTAAATATATATTATTTATTTTAGATCCGGACTTGCAAACCATGTTAAAATATTGTACAGAAAGATGCAATACAGTTCTAGAATGTGGTCATACTTGTAAGGGGACTTGTGGTGAATGCTCTCAAGGTAGACTGCATAAAATATGTCAGGAAAAATGTAACCAAATATTTGTTTGTGGGCATGCATGTGAATTACCTTGCAGTGCAATGTGCCAACCATGTATAAAGCCTTGTGTTTACAAATGTAAACACAGCCAATGTAAACAGAAATGTGGTGTACCATGTACCAGGTGTGTTGAGAAATGTCAACGAAAATGTGAACATGGTAATTGTACACGGAAATGCTATGAAAAGTGTAATAAACAATCTTGTATAGAACCATGCCAGAAATGTCTGGGATGTGGTCACCAATGCATTGGCTTTTGTGGAGAACCATGTCCGAAATTGTGTAGAATATGTGATAATGAAGAAGTAACTGAAATATTTTTGGGAAATGAAGCTGATGAGAATGCTATCTTTGTATATTTGGAAGAATGCGGACATACCATCGAAAGTTCAGGCTTGGATCAATGGTTTCAAATGGAGGTGGAAAATCAATCAATTTCAATGAAATGTTGCCCAAAATGCAAAACTCCTATAACTTTGACTTTGCGATATAGTGATTACATAAAAACAACGTTCCGAAGTATTCAAATGGTTAAGAAGAAATTGTATGGAAATATAAATAAAAATGAAAATGATAAGAAAGCCATACTAAGTAAATGTACAACTCTTCTACGTGAGAATGGTTTTGGTAAGTGTTATTTTTATTTATTTGTAATCACAGTTATATGTCTCAGGCCTGGTCGTTATACTTGACGGGGTCCTGTGTAAAATAAAAAGGCTTAATTTTTATTGACTTTACTATAGGCGATTTACATCAAGGCGGCAGCGCCACGGAGGCGCATTTACGTACATGGGTATTTGACGCTTCCAGTCAAATGTGTTCCTATGTGTTTGTTGTGCTAAAGTGTACGATTCGTATCAAATTTGTTGACTTCTGCCATTTATCGTACATTTATCAATCTTGTGGTTATGGTTTAACATCAACAATGGCAAAATATAAAAAGGTTTGCACCGTATTCCTCCAATGCTGACAGCAACAAAATCTTGACGTCAGTACGCATCGATTCCAGGCTGCAGGCAAAATGAACGTGAAATATGTAACGAAGCTGGCAAACACTGAGCTGATGGATATACAAAGAGCATGGAAACTCAAATTAAGAATGGGCATCAAAAGGCACGTACAGTCGTGTTCATTAAAGTGTTTACATATGTATTCCAAGCATTTTCCTCCTGAAAACTATTTTCGAATGAGAGGTTTGAATTTTCTCTTGAAAATACCAAGGTGCGTATCCATCGTATAAATTGTAGTATTCATCGTACAGTTATAATGCGCGTATCAATCGACGAAGTGGATACGAATCGCACAACTTTTACCTGCAGCCGGGAATCGGTGGAAACTGGCGTACAATATGGTACAAACCCTTTTATATTTTGCCATTGTTAATGTTAAACCATAACCATCAGATTGATAACTGTACGATAAACGGCAGAAGTCGACGAATTTGATACGAATCACACACTGTAGCACAACAAACACATAGGAACACATTTGACAGGAAGCGTCAAATACCCATGGCTATTGGACCTCTTGCCTTCGCGCATCCATCAACCTGACTAATTAGCCGTAACATAAGATTGACAAAAGAGTATTCAATTATGGTCGTCTTTGTTAACTTTCATCTATGACCAGTCATCTTAAATATTAATTAAGGGGGGGTTCTCCTATAATTGTGCCAAAAGTACCTGATGTTTGACAATTTTTTTTGAGGAAATGAAATAACTAGACATGTGTGCTTTTTTTGTAAAATGTTTATTCAAGTTTGGTCTACAAAATACAATTTTTTGAACTCACCGCCTCGAAAGTGACATTTGACGCACTCTATTGACAACCGGAAATCCGTATTTCCCGGTCTAGTAGACCGGGAAAACGGCAAAAAAACACTGTCATAAATAAATCAATACATAATTATTTATTGTGAACGATCTACATCGACTTAAGCAGGGTTATTATTGTACACATTTATCGTACAATTAGTACAATTTGAAATGCAAATTCCCGAACTTTCCACCGCATCGGGTTTAGATATAGTGTGCGACACATTAAGAGTTTCAGAGATTGTATAGTTTTCAACTTGAGATGAAGGTCCCGGAGCTGGTTGCATCAATCTTTCAGCTACGTTAATTTTATTCTGCACAGAGTCATCGACGTAACCTTCGGCCACGCTTGAAGATCTCCAACCGCCAAATTTTTTAAGAGTCAGTAAATCGCCACCGTTGTTTACAAGTAAAGTAGCTGAACTTCTTCGAAAGCAATGACCAGTGTAGGCCTGTGGAGCCTCTAGCTGAAGGTACTGTGCCACAGAGCAAGGTATTTTGCCAATTGTATTAAGACCAATAGGTGAATTAATACATTTCCCATTTCTGTAGGTCAAAAAGAAACGTTTATTTGTCCCTACTCTTAAATTTTTGTATTTTAACAATAAATTTATCCATTCTGGATTGATCACCACAAAACGTCGAGAAATATTAGTTTTGGTCTCTGGTACATTAACAAGTACCATTTCATGTTTAAACTCGATATGATCAATTAACATTTTACATAATTCATCGCGGCGACAAGCGCCAGAAATGCCCAATATTACTACTGCCTGTAAAACATATTATAGAATAATAGAATAATATCGATTAATGAAACATATTGTGTACGTACCTTCATTAACAGAAATGAGTTATCAGGGGCTTCATGAATAAATTTGTCAATTTCATGACTTTCTAATACCTTGAATTTTTTCGGTTTCAGGTTATACGTTTCTTTTTTGAGAAATGCGTAAAATTTCGTAAATTTGGAAATATCTACGTTATTGTGTATTAGTAGACAGGACTTTAGCATAGAGTAAGTGGACCATAGCGACTTTTTGCTTGAAAAGGTTTGAAAATATGCCAGCAAACAATTTTCTGAATAAGTCCGTATTTTGTTTAACCTGCACCAATCCATAAATTTCGAGTATACCAACTCGTACCTTCGTTTGGATTTATCCGGCAATAAATTTTTAATTGCCGTATTAGCGGCATTGCGGATTTCCGGAGGTGTACAACTACTTATATCCGAATCGGAAGACATTTTATTAGAAACTGAGACTTTAAACGACAGGCTTTAAAAAATCAACTGTCAAAGTAACAATCATTGTTTTGCTATACAGCCATGGCTTGCTTTATTTCATATTTTGAAACGGAATGAAAATTATTTGAGTTTATGCTGATCGTTCTGTTCGTTTCAAAAAAAAATGTACAAACCACTTGCGGGAATCATTTTCCCGCATTCACGCAGATGAAGCATTCGCTCCCTTCGGTCGCTCATGCTTCAAAATTGCGTTCATGCGGGAAAATTGTGTTCCCGCACTTGGTTTGTAAATAACTATTTCGAGTTTCGGATATTTAAAAATGGCGTCCAAAATAGCGGCTTTGGGAAACGGTGTTAAAAAAAAAAACTTCACTGCGGGCACGATACAGGTCGCAATTCGTCACCTAGAAGCATGAAACCAAAACGACGTTAAAGATTATATTCCAAGGAAGCCTTGCTACCTCACATACATGAAAAAATTCGATACATGAAACAAAATGGCGGCCACTTAAACAAAGTATCGTTTTTTCGCATGATTTTTCGACTTTGGCCTGCTGTAAAAAATCGTTAATAAACAAAATGTTACAAGATTATAGGTGGAGGTGCCCGAGAATTATGTTTCCTTTTAGGCGGACCAAACGCGAAGTTGATTGGTTGAACGGTTCAAAAGTTATATTGCCCGCAGCTTCGAAAAATCTTGTTTCGAGAAAAACGCGTTTTCGTATCTCCGTCGCCGATGTAATTCTCATATCGTACACCCAGTTTTTCTTTTGATCGTTGAAAAATCTCCTTTACTGCATCCACCTCCATTTTTCCAGCGCTGCCTTTGTGGTTAGCCGTGCAGTGATCCCCGTGTTGCACCTGCCATGCCAAATAATCTGCGGTGCCTTCCTTCGACTTCCAATTAGCACAGGCTTGGCAAAACGAAGATTTGACCACAACGTCCACGATTTTCCCGGTGAATTTTCCGATCAAGGTTGTGAGTCCAAAAAGCGACGTAAACCCACGTTTCTTCCAGGAGCCGTCCCCGGATACGGACAAATTCAATGGATTATTGCCGACTGCACTATTTTCGTTAATTTCTTCTTTGACGGCCTTTTTCTGGTTGAACTCAAACACAGACTTTCACGCAACTAACGCGTTTTGTAGAAATTCGGAATACATCTTGGTACTGAAAGTGTGCGAAATGTCCATAACAGAACACAAGGTTTTTACACTTTGAAGTCCGAGTCCTACAAGTCGCATCGCAAACATCAGACGTCTATTCACTTCATAACAGTGACTCACGTGGGGACTTGACGGTATTCGGTGCGTTGTGCAGGAACACTATCACCAATTTGAAGGCTACTCCTGGTGCGGCGCAACGAGTAAATTTCACGTCCTTGCCACATGATTTGCACACTAGACATTCGCTTAGGAAGTTGAAAATCGTCAAAAAGTGGCAAATCACGTAATTGCTGCTTACATTGATGTCAATATCCATATCCTCGGCGGTCTTCAGTTTCTTCGCTGACGTGCTTACGAAATCCGTATCCCATTCGGCCGAAAATTGATTTCCTCGGAACCTAGTTTTTTTCCGCCTCGAAGGACGATCATTGCCCCCTCGACCACATTTTTTCGGTCCTCCCATTTCGCTCTGAAAACACCACCGTTTTTCGAACACAACGACTACTCCGCTTTCATGAGATCACTAAGTTCAAATCCGTGTAGCGACGGAACTAATTCACGGATCGCAAAATAATCTTACCCACATATTTTAGACACTTATAGCATTTGATTTATGCAATAAAAAAAAATCGATTTTTGGAGAAAAAAATTAGGAGAACCCCCCCTTAATGTGTTTTAACCATTCACGAAGAATATACCAATTACAAAGCTTGTAGAATAATAATAATAAGTTTATTCATGATTATGCCAAGGCTTACACAAGTTTAAAAATATGTGAATGAAATCAAATACCAATTTCCAGCATATTTCTTGTAATAAGTTTTTTCCACTCCCTACATGGTAAGTACACTGTTGTGTCATTGATTTGATGGAAGTAAGCCCCACTTACCGATAAAGCTTCAGTTACTATGAACAATAGGATGTAAGAAAAAACTTACCTCCCTCAGGGAAGTAAGTAAAAAGTTTTCTGTGCGTTCTTTGTCTGGCACCACTCATTAAAACACTTATACGCATTTTGATGACGCCCATTCGACTTCTTCGGCAGTAGGAAGGAACAGCCAGCATCTGCAGCCTCTTCAATTGCAATTTCTTGTTTATTTTCATTGGAATTAATTTTACAATTGAACGAATGCAATTTCTGACACTCGCACTTTCTTTGAAAAATAGTCTTAGCAACCAAAGTCGCACGGATACTTTGTTCAAGTTGCAAATATAAATTAATCAAACAATTAAACCCACTTCAGGAGTGGAAAAACAGTTATAAGCAATTAGAGAGGTAAGTTTTGACCAGCCTCGGACTTTATTGCTAGCCCTCGTTAGCGCTCGGGCGCAAACTCGACCTCGACTGGTAAACAATACTTACCACCCTTAATGCTTAAATAACTATTACCGTCATGTATGCAATAAGTGGTGATTACAATAAATTCTGTTAAAATGATAAATTTTCTTAAATACTGATTGTTTTTTATGAATTATCATGAAAATTCACAAAATAAATACTGTTATAATAGGCAACATTGCTCCAAAGCTTATGATTATCATTTCACTGTTGAAATACATGGTGATTCAGTAAAACCTGATGATTTTTGGTTGAGTAGTAAAGCCAAAGAGGAATTTTCGCCGTGTGATTGTTCACAGACTTGTTGTTTTTAATGAAGCCCTACCACGAACACAAGTTATTGAGGGGTCCATCGCTCTTTGTAACACTATGAGACTAACACCAACATTAAAGGTCACTGGCCTGCCCAGTACCACTCAAACAAAAACCATCAGGTTTCACAGACTCGCCCTGTATTTTGTATTTATTAATATTCAATTTATAACCGGTGTTAAGATGTCTATAAATGTGTTATTGTTTATTACCATTTACATGAAAAATCAACATATAACACAGTGCAACAAGAAATTTCAGCCCGAGTGGTTACTTACAACACATAATGAAAGTAGGCTAACAAAATTCAGGTTTGGCTAATAAGCTCGCATTATATTTTTATTACCTTCTGAAGTTTTAGGCATGTTTTGATTTTAGGCCAATTTTTTGACATTTTGTGACACTTTTCATATTTTGACCCAATTTTCACAATGTAATTCAGATTTAATTCAGTTTCAATCAATTTAATTACAAAAGAAAACGTATAAAACGAAATAATTTAGAGCCACCCCATCAGCGTCGAAAAAAACCCGAACGACATAGTTAAACGCTTTTTGTGTGTTTCATGTATTTTTCGTCAAATTCATTGGAAAAATAAACAAACAATACAAGAATAATCACTTTTTGCGAGCTAATATTAATATTAATTAAAAAAGTGATTATTCTTGTATTTTGTGTTTGTTTTTCCATTGAAAAATAAAGATTAAATTTCTGAATACAAAAATAATTTGAATTACATTGCGAAAAATTTCACAAAAATATCACAAAGATGGGTTCAAAGATGAGTCGAGAAAATGGGCCAAAGAAATTCAGAATGAATTTTATAAAAAAAAAATACATATTTAATACTTAACACCATCATTCAGGTTATAATAAAAAATGCGAGCTAATATAGCCAAATCCCTGAGGAATTTTGTTAGTCCGTTGGCCTACTTTCATTTTGCTTTGGAGCCATTTGGGCGATTACTCAAACATTGTTGCATAGTGTAATTAGACCTAATAGTACATGCAGTTATAAGAACAAATTATGTCAATATACACATTATATTAAAAGCCTGGACTATTTTTACTCATTGTTTTACTCGATGAAGACCGACTAGCTATGTTGATATCTAACGTTCAACGGATAAGGCATCCCAAGAATAAAATATAGCTGCATGTCCAGATCATATTACTAAGAAAATAAATGTTTTTTGTAGGAACTGTAACACGATCATTGGCAATTTCCGTAATGAGTGACATCTGCAAACAGCTTAAAGGATCGTTGGGTCAGCAAGCAATAAGAAGTTATTCTTCTAAAATTAAAATATTGGAAGAAATATCACTATCATGCTCTGAATATGTAATAAGAAATGATGAAGCCAATCTTATGTTAAATAAGTATGTAATTTTTTTGATAAAATTCATTCAGAATGTGCCCTACATGTCGAACCAAATTATAAATGATTACAAAATGGAACTAAAAAGACTAACAAGGATAGTTCAGTTGGCCAAAATTATGGATGCCTCTTCAAATTGTAAATCATTTACTGAATTCAACGATTGTTATAAGAAGGCATTTTCGTGTTTCCAATACAATGATGACCAAGATTGCATTTTGAAAAGAGCTTTGGAAGTTTTGAATCGGATATCAAGAAGCGGATTGAATATTACAAATCAAGAAAGGCAAGAAATTCTATCAGCTATGAACCTTGGAAAAGGACATTGGTTCAAATGTCCAAAAGGCCATGTATATGCAATTGGAGAATGTGGTGGTGCAATGGAGGTAGGCATATGTCCAGATTGTGGTTCTGCTATAGGAGGTACCTCTCATGCTTTAAATGCCTCAAATGCACTGGCACCAGAAATGGATGGTGCGCAGGCACCAGCTTTTCCAACGATTAATGATATTCGAAATTATCGTTTATAATTGTAAATTGTCTACAATTTTTTTAGTGTAATATATATATGTTTATAAATGTTATTCATTGTGTTTAAAATTTGATTGATAATAAAAATATTACTAATTTATACATATATTACATTTCTTTGAAGCTGGCCATAGGAATTTACGTGTTATGATGTGAAAAAGTAAAAACTACAGTAGAAAGTACTTACACAAAAAGTAGTTACTTTTAAGGTTGGGATTTATCATGGACAAAATCAAGCGAATTCGGCACTTACCCGTTCACACCCAGCGCGTTTGTTAATCAATTAAATGCATTATATTATACCACAAATTAATCATAAATGTTCGAGAATTGTGCAGATATACGTTATAACGCATTTGTGTGTTTAGTTTTTTGGTAATAAATTGATGAAATACGTTATTTTTGTCCGACATAATTTTCAAAGTTAGGACGGGAAATATAAGTTAAATTCAAATTTCCAATACATCTGCATAACATATAAGGGTTATGCAGAGGTAAGGTCGTAATTTGAACCAAATTTACATTCCGATGTGCATGCTGGATGTGAACGCAATAACTGGGCAAATTAAATTGTAACGGCCATATTTGAAATAGAAATTAGAGAATACTGTAGTAAATAGCTAGTTTCCAGTGAGTTTTTTGTTCAGCCATTGTGTCCTAGGTGGCGCAATTGCATTGCTGAATTACTATTAAGCTAGCGCTTCCATAGCGCTGTTGGCGGTACTGTGTGGCGCACTTCATTTTTATTGTGAAGGATTTTGCTAAACGTCTATTTTTTGAATAAACGTTTTATAATAGACAATAGATTATTCCAAGTGATTTTTTCGTGATATTGTCGATGTCCTAATCTCACATACTCTAATGCTTCCCTTATCCTATCTTTCAATTCCTCTGTAGGTTGCCACAAAAAGGGTTGCAAAAAAAATCTAGTGGAGTAAGGACTGGACGGGCATGTCGAAAAACATTGAACCTTTGGCTCTTAAATTGCCTATATGTGGACCAACTTCCAATTGAAATAGATCTAAATATTTACCTTTATTTAGACACCCTTTAATAAAAATAAATAATAATAAATATTACCCAATATTCCTAACCATATGTTTACGTTCTCCGGCCACTGAGTATGAGTCTTGGATTTTGTACGGATATTCACGAGCTGTAACAAGTTTATTTTGTTCATATACTTTTCCATTTAGGTTAAATGTACTCTTAGTTTTACTTTGAGCTTGTGAAAGGAGCAAAAATTGAAAAAAAACATGTATTAATTAAATGCACGTTTCGACCATGAGTGTATATAACGCACTAAAATTGTATTTAGTTTTTAAGTTTATTTAAGTACCTATTTATATGTTACTGAAGATGTCGCACCGCGTACGAAATATGCATTTATTTAATGAATGTTTTTTTGTGAAAAAGGGTTAATGTGTGTCATTCAATTAAATGTACTCTCATCAGTAAACAAAATCCTATTTAAAAAAATTCTGTTGCATGAATTTTGTCCATCCACAATTTGCAGAATTTCATTCATGGCAAGTAAACGTGTGGTTATATTTATGAACATTTTAAATTTTGAACGATTTATATTTTTTTAATTTCAAAACCTTATAGCAACAACTTCTCAACATTGTAAAACAGTCCGTAAGGCCACTTAATATGGTGGGGTCCTTTTCTTCAGTGGCCAAACAGACATTCATTTTGTACCGTTGTTTTGCTTGGTATAGGGCAGTGGTGGTGAATCTTTTTACGTACGCCTGCCAAAAATGTCCGAATAAGGATAACATAACATCGATAACATATAATAAAAACTATAAAACTTTTACTTGAACTGACTTTTATGATATTCATTTCAGAAAACAATGACTCATGAGATCACATCACAGTTGAAAATTTTTAATTAAGCTTCGAATGCTTTGATCAAATCAATATACAATATTTATAACATTGGTTTGAGGAATTTTATTTTTTAACAAAATTTGATAACTACCCTCAAGATTCTTTGCCTCAAGAGTAAGATTGACAATGGCAGTATGAGCTGTGAATGGAGATTTTACTGTTTAAGAAACTTGTAATTTTACTGTCAGTTTTGAAGTTTCATTAATCAATGTGTGTTGAAAATGGGTTACCATTACACAATTAGCAACAAAAAAATCAGTTTTTAAAGCTTTATTATGGCGCAAATAGTTTTTAAATATGGGTCTTGTACTAATATTGGGGTTATTTATCCTGCTGTCAGAAAGTATGTTTGATGAAACTTCAAAACTGACAGTAATTTCAAGTTACAGTTGTTCACTATCACGGCGTGGCCATTTTTACATGTATTTATCACGATTTAATTTTCACATTTTCTCCTATCCAGTAGCATATCAACAATAGATATACATGTAATTAGGTGGATTTTTATTTTGTAAACATTTGTTTACTCTTATAATTCTTCTCTAAAATAATCGAGGAAGCAGGAAAAGGACAAATGTAATATTGCATGTTAAATTTCTACGAATACCAAACCAATTCAACACCTGGTATGTAGGTATATACTTTTACTCTCTCCTCTTTTCTATACTTCTACTGATAGAACAGATAGTTTTAAGATAAATGGTGGACATGACTTGAAATCGTAAAATATGGACATTGGCCATTTTACTGCCAAGGGGCAGAACTATAAACAAATGAACTGGATCACATGGACTTGTTAGATATATTTTTATTTAACTTAGTATAGTTTCAATAATATAGAGATAAATATAATATTTGGTTGTATAAGTAATAGCACCATGAAGTAGATTGATTTTAGGCTGTACTGAGTATACCTTATCAACTCATAGCAGTTTTGACCGTCTTCAGTTTAATAATTAACTTTTCTCGTCTGTGGTTGATTTGGCCGCCTGTAAGTAGTAAAATATTAACATGTCTGTATATAAAAACTCTTAATAAGATTAGCAAGTACAATATGCACCAGAATAAATAGTACTGAAGTTTAGGCAACAAACCACAAGCCCTGCACCGTATTCGGCAGTGTGCATATTCTTGGTTGTCAAAACTCCAGTACTGTTTATTCTGATGCATACTGTATATCACTAGAAATATAATCTAATAACCAATAAAGCTATTACCTTACATATACTGGCAAACTAGAAGCTCCTTTGATTTTTAAAGCATCTGTATAATTCTCAGGTTTTTTATAATCAATTTTGCTATATGATGCTGACAATGTCTTATTAGGTAACTCAAAAGACCTATTGTCTGGATCAAACTTTTTTTGTTTGTTTTTCAGGCAGATAGGTATTTTACTTATTTCCTTGGAACTGATATTTAAACTTCTTCGATTTTGAACTTTCTTATCTTTATCAAAACAATTAGTTGATATTATACTAGAATGGCGTTTTGTTTTATTGTTCAGCAAGTTTTCGACAGAATCGTTTTTGTACACTTTTGGTGGGACAATTTTTGATTTTATTGTAATTTTCCGTAAATTCACTTTGACATCATCAGTTATATTAGTTGTACTTAATTTCTCAAGATCATTATTGTCTATAGATTTTAAATCACCAAGCACTGTTGGAACAATTGATTCATGTTCTTCGAGTAAATTGGTATTTGTTTGGATATTTTCTTTATTACAGAAAGTAGAAGTGTTGCCTTTAGGTAAATTAATACCAGCATCTATGTAAAAATGCTGTTCTAAGAAAGTCATTTCTCTACAAAATAATTACACACTACATTATAAGAAACTATATGTATTAAAAGCAGAAGCGATTTATAATGAACTTTGTTAATACTTACGGAGAAACAACTGTTTGTGTAAGTTTTGGTCCAGGAAGTGGTGTTGCTATAGGTGCACCTAAAAGTGATATTTTACATTTTAATATCTCAATTTGATTAATTTGTTTTATATATATACAGGGTGTCTCCTAAAAAAAAAACGCCGCTGGTCATAACTACTTTATTTATTGACCGGTTTTAAAAAAAGACTAAAACAAGATTAAATGGCTCCACATGTTCTACAAAGGGCCCCTAATTTTGTTTTTTTGCAAAATCAACTTTCATTTCAGTGATGTCAACTTTTATTTTTCAAATGGTTACATATATTTTCTTATTTTTTTCTGGTTGAGATTATTTTTCTGAATCCAAAGATGTATAACACGTTGGTTTTGATGGAATATTCGTTACAGACAAAAAAAAGTTTGAATACTTTTTCAAGTGAGCCGTAAAAAACAAAGCGAACACAGTAAAAGTCATCTAAGTGATAGTGTGTCGAATTCTCTTTTTTGTCGGTCCAATTTTTGTGAAATAACACAAGTGATGGTTATCAATATTAACAATCGATTGACTGACATGTTACAAGTATATTTCGCACGCAATAAAAATCACGATCAAGCAGTGCTCCTATACATGGACTGTTTTCCAAACCGAGAAGTCTCAGAGCCTAGAAAATTTGGAAGACTTGAAAAAAATTAAGAAACTATGTGGCTTTTAAGAAACCGAAGAGAGAGGAATGAATATTTCGCGGAAATGTGGAATTAGATGTACTTCTTCGTGTGCAAGAAAATCCAAGAACATCTATTCAGGAAATTGCAAATAAAATTGGAACATCAAAACGAACTGTAAATGCAATTCTTAAGAAACACAAATACAAACCATACATACCTCAAAAAGTACATGCATTGGAGAAAAATGATCCTGGTCGAAGACAGCAATTTTGTAATTTTTATTTAAATATGATACAAAGAGTCAGATTTTTTATAGAAAAATCATTTGGACAGATGAATGCACTTTTACCAATAATGGTATTTATAATAGAAGCGTCCATCGATATTGGGCACAGGAAAACCCTTTTGTTGTCATAGAAAATATCTTTCGACGAAGATTTAGTGTGAATGTATGGTGCGGTATTTTGGGTGATCGATTGATTGGGCCATTTTTCATAGACGGTAACCTGAATCAAGATAAGTACCAACAACTGTTGACTGAAGATGTTGAAGAACAAGTTTTAGAGAGTTTGCCTCTAGCAACACCGCATAATGCCAGAATAAATATTAACTGTTAAATGAAAAATTTGGTGAAAAGTGGCTTGGAACGTATGGTCCAATTCGGTGGGGTATGGTATGGTCCACTTTTGGCTTTGGGGCTATGTTCAAGCTCATGTTTATCTAACATATCCAGCCAGTGAAGAATTCTAAAGCAGGTAATTATAAATGGATGTTGAGAAATACCTCCTAATTGCATATTAATTGCAACTAATGCAATAACGAGAAGATGTCAGTTGTGTATTCAACAATGCGGCCGTCAGTTTGAGCAACTTTTGTAGATACGTTTGTATTTTCTGATGAATATTTTGCATTATTCATAAATTATTACATATTATTTTCCACATTGTGTTCGCTTTGTTTTTCACTCTACACTTGAAAAACTATTTAACCCTTCAGTACTCGCGCGGGATAGGGATACACGTGTATCCCAAGCTACTTCAAACTGCGATTGCGTACTGATTAATGTGGGGGGTACAGCATAGACTACACGTATTCCTACCAACAGTGTACTAGTGGCTGTGGCAGGGTGCAGATGCTTATTTTACGATTTAGTTAACTCATTTATATCAGTTATTTATTGTGGGATACAAGTGTATCCCACGCGACCGCTAAATACTAATTCTAGCAATACATTTTTCGGTAAGAATTTTGTTTTTTATTGGTAATTTACGCACTATTTCGTCTATTTTCACATTCAGAAACTTCAATATGGCGAGCAGAGATCCAAATCAATGGGTGCAATGGTTGAACGAGATAGAAGAAGAGGAAATTTTAGGTGAAATTGATCCCAATGAAGAAGCCTCTGATGACGAAAGTTTGGAAAATGTTTCGTATTATTTTGGAAAAGACGGGATAACTAAATGGACGAAGGAATGTCCACCCAAGACAAGGACTAAAGCACACAACATTTTCACGAAGAAACCAGGGCCTATAAAAGAAACAGCTGACGCTGGTAGTTTTCTAGAATGTTTTAAAATTTTCATGAGCGATAATATCTTAGAGATCATAACCAATTCAACGAATATATACATTGAAGGAATAAAAAAACATTATCAACGTGACAGAGATGCAAAACAGACGGATACTACTGAAGTGAGGGCCTTACTTGGAATGCTGTATCTCCTTGGATTATGCAAATCAGGACGACAAAATCTGAAAGACATATGGAAAACAGATGGTACTGGAATTGACGCCGTATATTGCACAATGTCTTACAATCGATTTCGATTTCTGTTGCATTGCTTACGATTTGATGATATAAATACTCGTGAAGAACGAAGAAGAGTGGACAAATTGGCAGCAATAAGAGGAGTTTTCGAAATTTTTGTAGATAATTTCCAGAAATCAGTTATACCAGGACCGAATATTACGATTGATGAACAACTTGTTGCATTTAGAGGTCGATGTCCTTTCCGCCAATATATTCCATCAAAACCAGCCAAATATGGCATAAAAATATTCGCTCTGGTCGATCCTAAAAACATGTACACTGTGAATCTCGAGATATATGCAGGAACACAACCAGAAGGTCCTTTTCAAATATCCAACTCTCCTTCGGAAGTCGTCAAACGTCTTGTAAAGGTAGTTAGGGGAACATATCGGAATATAACTATGGATAATTGGTTCTCAAGTTTTCCACTGGCACTAGAACTCAAAACAGACTTCAGACTAACTATGTTAGGAACCTTGAAAAAAAATAAAAGAGAAATTCCTTCCGAATTTATAAATATTACTGATAGGCCTGAAAAAATTAGTCAATTTGCCTTTCACGTTGACTGTACACTCGTTTCTTACGTTCCTAAGAAGAAGAAAAACGTACTTCTTATATCTACGGCACATGCAGACAACAACATAGATAACGCTACAGGTAAACCAATGATGATTATAGATTATAACAATTCTAAATATGGGGTAGATGTAGTGGATCAAATGTGTGCTAGTTATAATGTTGCCAGAAACAGTAGAAGATGGCCGCTCACTATCTTCTTTGATTTAATGAATATATCAGGAATAAATGCACTAGTATTATATCAACTAAATCATACCGAGGAAAAGATAATTAGGCGGGATTTCTTAAGTTCACTTGCCTTAGATATTATGAGACCGGCTATGGAGAGAAGACTTCAAATTGAATCGATTCCGAAACAACTTAGAACAAAATGCAGCTTTATTCTACGCATCGAAGAATCTACTAATAATAACGGTTCAGAACCCAAAATACGCAAAACTGGAAATGGTAGGTGTCATATTTGTCCTAGGAGAGAAGACAGAAAAACAAGAAACTCTTGTACATCCTGTAATAAATGGGTCTGCAAAGATCATCAAGAGCAAATTTTGATTACATGTGTCAGATGTGTAGAGAATAGAAACTCTTGATTATATTAAATTTCTTAATTTTTTTAATTTTTATAAATGTTCATTAAAAAATAATAAAGACATTACTAAACTTTCTGCATCTCCTTACCTAAAATTGTACAGTAGAATCGAGTCACTAATGCTGGGATACAAATGTATCCCACGCGATCTCCCACGTCTCTAACGAATATTCTATCAAAGCCAACTTGTTATACATCTTTAGATTCAGAAAAATAATCTCTACCAGAAAAAAATAAGAAAATGTATGTAACCATTTAAAAAAAAAAAGTTGATTATCGCTGAAATGAAAGTTTATTTTTGAAAAAAAACAAAATTAGGGTCCCTTTGTAGAAAATGTGGAGACATTTCATCTTGTTTTTGTTTGAAAACGGCCAATAAATAAAGGAGTTATGGCTAGCGGCGTTTTTTAGGAGACACCCGTATATGTAACGAAGGGTATACTATTTTAAAGATAATGTGGAATCGGTATGGATTCAATTCCGATAGAACTATCAATAATTTTAAAAGTCGGTTGCCCATTATTGTGATAGGTTTGTTACCACTGGTTTGGTCTAATCTTGCGCCTTATGCCGCAAGAAATGTGCTCAGTAGAAATGATGTGGTCTATGTGGTATTATCGATAGAGCAGGTCAGTTTGAGTGATACTTTTTTACTATACCAGTAATCTGAGTACAACATTTCCAAAGACTGCTGAACATTGGATAGATTGTAAAAGAAGAGCTTAGTTTTTCAAACTTTTCTATTTTGGGACACTAACAAAATATTGAGGTGTTTGTTACAAGTGGCGGTCAAACAAGTACAGAAACATGTTCACAATTGAGCTGCAAAATACCACCAAAGTGTATGTACAGAGTGAGCAACAATGTCTGAAGTCAAGTTAAATTTCCCGCCCAAAAAACTGGGGAATTTCTTCGCTCCAAGTTTATTATTAATTAAATTTACTGTAAATTCAAAAGATTTGACAGCCCCAGCCCAGTGCCGTCCGAGTCGTATTATTATTTATTACCATTGTGCCAATTCTTCGCATATAGTTATTTTGTCTTCTGCTTCATAAACATCAGTTCTTATCAGGACTACTCTGAGTAAATCTTTGATTTCTGGTAAGTGATTTGCAGGTTTTAAGGTTATAAAATTATAAAAGTTAAGTTTTATTCTAAATTTACAGAGTTTAAGTGAAATCGCTTTCCTGTTGCAATGGTTTTTACACCACAACATGATGCCTTCATCCTGAAGGCTCATTATCGAAGTGGAACACTAAATGAAGACGGCACATGGACATATTCATTACAATCGTATATGAATCAATTTAACGAAGCCTTCCCAGATGTCAACATTACTTACAAAATATTTATCCAGCATAAAACCCGTATTATTCAGCGCTTTGAAGGAAATAATTGTATTTGTAAGGGCAAGTCAACTGGAAGACCGTCTACCTTAACAGAAGAGATTGTTGCTGATGTCCAACAACGGCTTGAACAAAGTCCAACAAAATCTATAATAAAACTTTCAGCACAAACAGGTTGGTTCTTAATTTTAGGGTGCAAAAAAGTTATTTTTTGTCATTCATGCAGTCTTTATGGCATACAAATTTTAATGTTTAAATTCGTTTATAGGAGTATCGTATGGGAGTTGCCGAAAAGTCGCGAAGAAAATTCTTCATTTGCACCCGTATAAGGTATCGGTAGTTCAACAACTACACCCACTTTATTTTCAAAAAAGAATTGATTATTGCAATTGGTTTAATCAGCATTTAAATGATAACGATATGCTGGACAGGACATTTTTCACTGATGAGGCATGGTTTCACTTATCAGGATATGTGAACAGCCAAAATTATCGTACATGGGCTACAGAAAATCCTCATACGTTCATCGAAATAGATTTACATCCACTTAAAATTGGTGTTTGGGTAGCAATTTCGAGACGTCGGATAATTGGCCTAATATTTTTCAATGAAACAATCAATGCGGAGCGTTACCAAACAATCATCCTGGGTGCATTTCTTTATCAGGTGCATGATGATGAACAAATAATGGGTTATTTTCAGCAAGACGGAGCCACTGCTCATACTGCCTTTGCGACAATAAATTATTTAAGGGAATTTTACGATGATCAATTGATAAGCTAAGGAATAAGGCCAGCACGTTCACCAGACCTCACTCCGTGTGATTTTTATCTTTTCGGACATTTGAAAAATAATGTTTTTAAAAATAGGATGCACAACCTAAACCAACTCCAAGAAGCAATCGAAGAAGAGATAAGAAACATAACTCCAGAGCAGCTCCAATATGTTTTTGAAAATAAAAAACGTAGAATTAACATCTGCCTTGAAAACGAAGGCCGCCATTTTCAACATTTGTTGTAAACTTTTATTGTAACGTTTTAAAATATGCAATTATGATTAAATATTTAATTCATTTTGTTGTTGTTTTGTGTGTTCTTTGCTACGCCACTGGAAAAATAATCTAGGGGATATTCTTTTTACATTTTCAGTTATACCAACATGCGTGTTTGGTTGCCTACCTATCAAACCTCAAGCATTGTTGCTCACACTGTATTAACTAAAGATCATGGACAAGGTTAAAATATATTTCAAGTCAAATATATTATTCTTTTGGAAGATGTATATATACAGGGTGTCTCAAAATTGACGCCCGTCCTCTTGGGATTCGATCAAGTAGGCTAAAACAAATTGATAATTAAGAGTGGATAATTTTCCGTTTGTCCTTTGTTATAGAGCTAATGATAAAAATGTAAAGAATAACTTTTTTCTACGGCCACTACTCAAAACATGATTTTGATTGATTAATTTGATCAAATCTAGAGACATAACTGTCAGATTTGACATTAAGTTGTGTAACATAATTCAATTAGATTCAATTGATAAGTATTTCGCTTTTGTGTCTCTTATTTTGTGTATTATAGAACGATACTACAGTAATCGAGATTATGTGGATATTTTGAAAGCGTTTGGTGCATGCAATGACAATGCCACTGCTGCGGCTAGGGCATATGCAGAGAAGTTTCCGAATCGTCGTAACCCTGATGCAAAAACTATTAGACGGGCAGAACAAAGTTCTGTAATTTGAATCCTAGACAAAATCAGGCAGGACGTCGATCTAAGCTAAGCATCGATCAAGAACAGCAAATTCTTAAATTTTTTCAGGAGGAATCAAGTACAAGCCTTCGAATTATATCGTCCCAAACTCATGCCCAAAAAGATACAATTCACAGATTGTTAAGGCGAAATCGTTTGCAACCATTTAGGCCCCAAAAAGTTCAAGTTTTGCATGGCGGAGATAGGGAGCTTAGAATCAATTTTTGTAGATGGTTGTAGATGGTTGGAGTTGGTTCTCCACGACAACCACAGGCCTCTTCCGGCAGCTGTGAACAAAGTAAAGATAGCCAATATGATAGCCAACATCCGGAACGGATAGGCACTTGCAGAAGAAGCATTTAATAAAGTTTAAAGTTGAAAAGCTTTTTTTTTGTTTTTTATCAATAACTCTATAACAAAGGGCAAACGGAAAATTTTCCACTCTTAATTTTCAATTTCTATAAGCCCCCTGGATCAAATCCCAAGAGGACGGGCGTCAATTTTGAGACACCCTGTATATATATATATATATATATATACATGAGTGGAACCATCCGTTAAATCAGCAAATTAAAACAAATGCTCTGTATAGTAAGTAAAGTAGTAGTTAAACTGTAAACTTACTGGGTAGTAGTGGCCTCTTTATTACGCCAGAGATTTCTTCTTGAATTCGTTTTTCTTCGGTTTTTAGTCTTGCATCACCTGTTTGTGCTAGAGGATCTTTCTTTTTTAGTTTAATTAATTCAAGAACCACATTATTTTTTTCTGTGATCTCCATTTTATTCAAAACATCTAATATCATCTGCTTGGTTCTCATATCTGACTGTAATGTAGCCAATTGCTTTAATTTAGTGGAGAACATTATAAAGCCATAACGTACACCTACTATCTTATCACCTACACAAACATGGAATTAATGTAGACTTAAAAAACATTTCTATATCAGTCTGATTCAGTCTTACTCGCTAATCCCAGAAGAAGCGGTAGGAAAAATTCTTTGAAATATTTTTCACTGCAGATGTCTAATGCTGCTTCACACAAATGAACATACAACATTCTAGTATAACAATTTTCTGATTGACAAACTTGTTTCAATAAGGAATCCCTTAACCATTTTTGTTGATTGGGTTTAAAATTATACCTTAAAAATACTATCAAGGTACGAATAGCTTGAATCCTTATAGGTTTGGCTTTCTGCAAATACAAATTACTTATATACTTATTTTTAAAACTATTATTACAATACTACTTACACCATTCATAACTTTATCCAAAAGAAGCGGGGTAATGTTATTATGAATAAATTCAGAAGGCATGCAAAATGGTAGACATTCAAGTTGTGATAAAAATGTTACAGAAAGTCTCCAATTATAACCTCTTGATAGTTCAGTCTGACATTTAAAGAGAGCTCTTCCAATATCCAGGGTCATTTGATTAGAAACGGTATGGGTTAAAGTGCCGTAATCACATAGACTTAATAATAATCTTGATAAATTTGGTAATAATAAATCTAAAACTTCAATAGCATCGTCTCGCAATAACCTCACAATTTCATTTTTCATAATGTTATTTTGTTCACCTGAAGCATAACAATAACATAATAAAAACATAAAGAAAATTTAAATGAAATACCTAAAGTTTTTGCAATATCTGCAATATTGGAACCAATTGATCTTCTTACTAAATAACAAGGATCAGCTGCTAGTTCTCTACATATACCATAAATGAACTGAAACTGATCAGGTGCCATTCTCATTGTAAATTGTAATATTGCATTTAAATTTTCAGCACAGCGCTCTCTGCAAATTACCTCCTAAAATAACATACTTTTATTTTTTTAGTTTTATTAAATAGAAAATGAGGAATTTAACCTTTGAAGCATCCAGTTTTGTATCATTGAAATGACTAGTTTTACCTCTTTGAGAAAATATTTTATAATACTTCAGAAAATAATGAATATCTGATTCCTGTATGCACTTTTCTATACCAATTAATAGCACACCAAATTCTCTTGCTAATACTAGAGCCGTGGTATCTTCTGTTCTTTGGGATTTTTCACAGAGCTGTTTTATAAGAGGTACCATAGTTTGTATTTTAGTGTCTGTAACAACGAGATTATGCTGTTACTATGAGAATCTATATCACATCTATTATTTGTATATAAAACCAAATTGTCAGTTGATACCATAGTTTTGTCCCATTGATGTACTGATGCAGAATTATTAAATCTTACCTTGATCAAGATGCTGTAGTATCGAAGCAATAGTTGAAATGGATGTTCCTCTAACAATACAATTCTCATCACATGCTAATTCCACTAAACTTGGCAACAAGTTGGTTTTCACAAAATTTGTTCCAATTCCTGCAGTGACAGAACAAATGTACATAAAATCATTAATTGCTTACTTTAAATTACCTTGAGCAACGGATGGCAGATTACTGCATATAGCTGCACGCACATCCGGACCACAATCTTGACATAAACTCAATGCAAGGGGTAATATATCTTTTTTCACACTGAAAAATATTTCTAAATAGGTATTTACTACAAAAAAAAGATTTAAGATAATCAATCGCAATTTAAATAGACCACTGACAACTGATAAATCAATATATTAGCATAAGCCGCAACGCTAGCACAAATTTTACACAGACACCACTTAGCACTAATTTTGCACTAATTTATGGGATCATTGGGAACATAAGATTGGAAATATTTGTTATGGGTACAGTAAGCTTGAAGTTGGCAATAACCATTGAATTTTGAATTTTCACAGAAAACTTAACTGCATTAATTTTAATTTTTATAGCACCAATTAGCAATAATTTGTGGTATCATAATCTTCCAAATCTGATTTATTCTAAAAATGTACAAAATTAACCTATAAATATTACAATGTTTATAGTAGGATATTTAATTTAATACAGTCAGAATGTTATGGTGTCGGTTGATTGGTTTGATCAAAATAGTATGAAACATCATGTCTCCACTCTTATGGGAGAAGTTCGATTGAAAATTACAGTAATGTTGAACTTTAGTCGACGTTGGGCCTAAGTTAGTGTACCATTATTGACTAATAGTAATTGTGTGAATGTTCTTTTCACTACGTCCTTGAATATTATTAACCTAGGTCAATATTAATGTCAGTGTCACTTACTATAAAACTCAATCAATAAAATTGTACCTTGTCCGACTACTGCGTTGACCAAGCAGTACCACACTATATAAGTACCATCTAATTCGGGGATTAACATTCCTGTGTCCAACCATACCAGGTTATCAGTTAAAAATAATTTGACTTCATTAATTAAAATGACATGACTAAAGGGAGTTCTTCCCATTACACCTAATTACTTAACTGTAAATTTACGTAATATTTTATTATTGATAAATTTATATTTTTAAATAATGTCTGGTTTTACTTTTTATTTCCCAATATAGACATTTTTACATTAATAGTGTATATTTTAGTGCAATTTTCCGACTTTTACTTATGCATAATGCTATTTTTGAGATTTATAGCGCATATGCACGGTGTTAAAAAATAGCGTGCAAAATAATTAAGGCGATAGTAGTACGAACCACAATAAAAAAAAAAGTCTTGATAAACATGGGTCCTCAAAGTAAGTTTCGGAGATATGGAAGATTATTCCTTTTTACCTCCTTTTTTCATTTTGCTAAAACTTGCATTTTCTGGAGGAGTAGTAGGAATTATTATTATTATCTTATCATAGTTGGCAGATGTTTTGTGAAATAAACATTCAGTATTTGACAGTTGTTGTTAGTGCACACGATTTCATTGCTATGGTTGTTAACTCTAATGCAGAATTAGCCGACATGCATTTAATGTATGGTCGGCTAATGGTATTGCCACCGAAGCGAGACGTCTTTATGTAGAAGCTTATCCAAATCGCCAGATTTCTTCACATCGTATGTTTGATTCACCAGAGATTGTGTGATACCGATTCACTTCGCAAACAGTGCTATCTTTTCGGCAAACATCTTCTGTAACTCTTTTCTTTGTTTTTGTTAGAAGCTCCCTTTGCTTGTTTATACATAATCAATAAGTAATAAATAATGGAAAATAGACAATTAAATGTTGCAAACAAGAATAAACTTGCATATCACCAAAACCATTACTTTGAGGACCCATGTCTATCAAGACTTTTTTTTTAATTGTGGTTCATATTACTACTCCCTTAAATGTTTTACACTCTTTTTTGAACACCATGTATATAATATTTGATAGTGCATTATATTCAACCTCTGCATATCAATAATAAAAAATTCATAATATTGAGTTGAAATAAATTAGTTGAAATTAATTGCTGTACAAAATAATAAATACCTACTCAATAAGCTGCAGTTTTGGGTAAATGCAAATAGTTCCTATAAGTTTGCTGCAAAACATCTTGGAAGACACTGTATTATTTGGCGTCGATTTCAATTTAGCAATTGGCAAAATCTACAAACAGAATTTGTAATATTTGCATAATACTGTAAGATACAGAAATAACTTACCGTATTTTTCAATATTTCTTCCGATATTTTAGGTATTACAGCGAGCATTGTTTCACCCCATGATAAAGCAACATTTGGATCTTTTGAATCTATGCCTTGTATAATTGAATGAAATAAGTTTACATCTACATGGTTTTCCAACAAAACTTTGAATATACGACTTGTGGTGATTTGAATTTCACAAGAGCTGTGAGCCAGGTCTTGCTGTATTTTTGGTATAATTCGAGTAGTCGTGGAGTTTGAATCGATAAGGGATAGTTGTGGTAGCGATTGTATTATGCTAATCTTTTGCACATCGTCTCCCATCCTGTAGATGATAAAATGTGAATAAAAAAAAGTATTAGGTTAGGGTCTTTAAACCCACATAAAGTCTCAACAATTATGTTTTGTATGTTCAGTCAATAGTAGTAAAGATTACGTTTCGTTTACAACACAGTATATTTTTGCTGTTGAAAAGTTATTTACGAAAAACATTTCGGTATTATAGGGCAAAATTAACGAAATGTTGTACAAATAGGTGCAAATGCAGTTTCACAACAGTAAACACGAAGAATTGCACGAAGATGCACGATATAGACGCGCTAAATAGACGAGCACCCCACGATCTCACACCATCACTATAAAACAGCTGTGATTATTTTGGCGCTTCAATGCCGTAATTCATGATTGATCAAACTATAAAAAGTAATTCAAAGCGAATAACAAATAGAACGTGATATTTTACATCTACAGTTGAAAATATAACCGCGTATTTTGGAATAACGCCTGGTACCACAGTGTGCCTGGTGTGGAATGTTCATATGGGGAAAACGATATTTTATTGTTACAAAAATAGCCAGGGGCTAAGAAAATTGACATTTCAAATTGGCATGCAAAAATATGTGGCATTTATAGTAATGCAAATTAAACATCGTTTTAATATCAAAAATCATCTTCCAAGAGCTAAAATTATATTTCTGAATCACACCTCCCCATTCTGTTAGTAGATAGTCTGTAACAAAATGTGTTTTTAAAACGGGCAGTCAATATATTTATAATTGAATACAATTTTCCGACCGTCTTTGGAAAATAATAGAGTAACAGACACCGATGTACTAAATATACTGACACAATGTGACTGTGACAGACATGATTTAAATATATGTTTAAATCAGCGTGTGATAAATGAGTTTAATTATTTTGCTTCTTCTTGTTCTTGGAAGAGGGATTTTCATCCAATGACGAATGTAGGCTTCCCCAATTTGTCGATTGGGGTCGATCTTTGTTTTTATCCAGCTAAATCCGGCATTCTTCTTTCAATCATTGGACCATCGCATTTGCGGATGTCCTCAAATTGTGAGGAATGGTGTTTTCTCTTTTCTATTGCATCTATTGTCTTCCTATCTCATAATATGGCCAGTCAATCTAAATTTCAGTGTTGCTATGTGTTCTATGTCATCACTTTTGTATATTAGCTTCATGTAGTATTTACAATTTCACGTTTAGAATTTGCCTCTCCATTACTCGTTGTGCTTTAGCTATTTTGTCTAAGATCTATCTTATTAATGTTTGGGTGCTACTTTCAATATGTTCTTATATCATACATACATAGTCACAAAATAAAAACACTCAGAAATAGTCGCAGTAGATTTGTCATTTAAGAAGTTAATATGCGTGAACATGGTACAATCATGCAAGTTCTTGCATTTGAGGTTGTATTATTATTAGAAACTACAATTAAAGGACCAATATGTACTCCGATTTCACCAAATATTCAATATTAATTTGTCGGTATCACCACCACATAGAAATTGAACATGTACATTTGTTCATGTACAAATCATATAAATCCACAAAAATATCCTTCTCTACTGTGCTGATACGAGCAAATAAAATAATAAGCTAATCAAATTTCATAAATCAAAATGGTCCTGCTTAAATGCTGACATTGTATTCAATTTGTGTGCACATTAATTTATCATTTGGGTCAACAACTGTACACATAAAATTATTTATCTTCGCTTATAATTCATTTAGAGAAACGGATTTTACCTAAAGTACACTTACGATAGAATGTACATTGCTCGATCTATTGGTTTATTTTCAAAACCTCCATCCACAGTGTGTTTTTTCAATTGCTCCTGAGTCTAAAATTAAAATGCTTTGATTGAGATCATTGATATTCAATATTAATTAATTTACTTTTCCCTTTCCTGGTTTATCCAAATGTAAGTTTTTTTCCTCATCAATGTTATGCATTTTGAAGTATTACTTTGAATTTTAGACAAACTGTCAAAATTTCTTCAAAATTTAAATTTTCTTTTACAATTTACAAACAATGAAGTTTTTAACAAGAATATAACAAAGTAATACTTGTTAACTTTTCAGCTGCTGTGAAGTTCATAGTTTGTTTAAAGCCAAGGAAGACAGCATATTACAAAAGTACACATAGCCCTAAAGTTCTTGCAATGTAAGTAGCATTGCAGGCAGATAAGTGGCCCAGAAGATGGCTGTGCCCGAGACCGACAATAGGCTTCTAACGGTGCTGTGTTTGGGTCTTGAATGGACTACTCCGACTACAACTAACTAACTTTTGTACTCAACCAAGTAGGTCATATGCAACTTGGTTTTAAATGCATTCCGATCAATGTGTATTTAAATCCATACAAATTTTAAAATATTTACCTTATTATGAACTGAACACTACAATTTGTGCCACTCGTAAGTCGTCGATAGTTATTTGTATCACTAGTCTAGAAACTGCACATTTGCAAGCATAAGTATGTATTGCGGATGCATTAACAAAATAATTATTTAAGTGATTTAAGTTTCAAGGTAAGTTTTTAAGATCGAGGTCGGAATATTAAATTCGTGGTGTTAGCCGAACTCGTAAGACCATTTAGATGACATCAAACGTTTTTTTGCAATACCTACCATTGCATTAGATTAGTAAAAAACTGAATGGTAGGTATTTTGTATTAATAAATTGTTTGAAAATGTCATGCCCAGTTGTCCAGATTTTACTATTACAGTGACGTTTAAAAATGTACGAATCTTGCCTCAAGATATTTTACGCACAACTGTATGTAAACCAGTTGTTTACAATGTGGTTGCCATGGCGGAAACTACAACTTTGCGAGAAGCATCCTCGTAAAGTCTGCGAGGCCGCTGACTCGTTTATCAGTGCGTTGCCACGTTTTATTTATACAATACCATAGTAACGCATGGGAGTGACTAGCAGATGTTGCTAATCAAAGTGGCAACCAACGGCCATTTTTTTAAATTTTTGCACTTTTTTTTGGCATTGCACATAAATGGCTATTTAGAATGCTATTACAAAAAAACTTATTTTGAGGATTTATTACATATAATAGTGTTTTGTGTGGTTAGTACAGGAAGCGATATATTGCTCATCAGCTTGATGTCACCGCCTGATGGCTCGTATCAACCGCAATATTTTTGTAAGTTTTGTAAAAATCGGGAAGATCCAAGATGAAATTATTTGCTAGACCTAAAGGAATAATTAATTGCTGGCCTAAACCGGGAATGTAATATTCCAGTACTGTTACTGTTACTGTTATTCCAGTACTTGTTAGTTTACTAGCACTTGTAGTAGAAATCTAGCAAGCCGTTTCTTAATTCAGCTCAACATTTTATGAACAGTTTCCTAATCGAATACTGGCGGCTGTTATAGTCTGATCAATTTCGGGACGAAGCTAATATAAAAATGTTTACGTGAATTGCAATAATTTACAGGGCCGATTGTATACAACTCGAGTTCAACATGAGGGTAGCGATCGCAGTAACAAAAAATACTTAGTCCGGGTAGACCGTAGAGGATGGCATGACCAATCGTGTGCATGTGTAGAACTGGCCACGGATGTAACAGTATTTATATTAGCTTTGTCTTGAAATTGGATAGACTATAGATTCTAGTGCTGGTCGAGTCTTCTAGGAGGGAAAGTACTTGCTAGATGGCCAGAGCCAGAATAACATAATATTAAATGTACAATTTCAAGCCATCGTCGCCGGTCATAAAAAGTGATTTGATAGACTTCCTAATTACATTTCGCATATTAGAGAAATTGAAAACAATACTGAGCGAGCCATAGGTCCATAAGTTGAGTTTATGTCATAATAAAATATGCTGAATGTGAGAGGTAAAAGAAGTAATACTCAAATTTGAATACTGTGAAAATTAATAGCATTGCTATAGGAACTATCTACTAGTACCAAGCCATATTTGACCAAACTTGAGAGGTGCATTGGTTTTGAATCTGGTGGTTAAGCATAAACAACGCAACTTATACCTTATTTCTACCTGTTTTATTTAATTCCTCGCTTCATATGAAATGCAACAGTTTGGGATATCATAGCATGGATAGATATTAAAACTAGAAAACAAATATTTTATGACAGGGTATATTAAATTTTTAGATACACAACATATGTTAAGTCAATTTAATAACATTTACTGTTACCTATTCCACAAGTACCCCTGTCACCTTATTCTTGATGAAACTTATCAAATCTTCAAAAGTAATAGAATCCTCTTCTTCACATTTCATCTTGTCAATATACAACTGCGCTCTCAACACATATGTTGTATTAAAAAACTGGGCTGAAAAGTAAAGTAAGCATAAATATATGTATATATACTAGGTCAAAGAATTTGAAAAATCGACTATTTTTAACTTGGGGCAGGTATTTATTGGGTGAAAATAGTATGCAGCACAGCTAACGTAGATTAACAATGATCTACACAAATTAATTTGATTACAAAAATTTAATTTGACAACAAAAATTAATATTTTATTATCATTTATGTCATGTAATAAACATCAGTTTGAAATTAAGGATTGTAGGCATATACAATATTTATTTCATTAAATGCAATACAAAGTTTTAATAATATAGACTGAATGATTTTTTATCACAAATTCATCATTTCTTTTGATACCCATTAAAACAAAGCTTCAGATATGTTTTTCTTGTTTGGGCGGTATATGGGGCTGGTGTAAAACTTCAAACGATTTTTGCAAGCCCTATATATGAACCAATTACATTTTTTTTTCAGGAAGGTGATTTTTGGGTGTAGAACAAAATTGGGGGGTGAACCATACTAATTTCAACAACATATTTTTAAAGTCCACCCTAATATAAAACATATTCATTAAAAAAAGGCTATAAGGCTGTGGGAACTTAAATGTATGTCCGTAACTTGATTCAGATTCATAAAATTCAAATCGAACATCATTGAGCTGTCTGTCAATTAAAAAATATATGGCTTTCACTTTAGAATACAAAACGTTTATGATTGTGTCCTATTTCCGTAATAGAATACATCAAAATGGGCAATGGATGTATAGTACTCTAGCTTGCACGGTGATGATTTGAAATTGAAATTGAAAATTTGAAATTACTTTAGTTTATTCTACATAAGTTTTGAAACTCAGCCTGTAAGATTGTATAAAATTGTAATACTTACTTTCATTTGTTTTCAAAAATAAAACTGAATTTATATCAAACTGCTCCTTTGCAGAATAAAAACCAATTGTAGGTAAGGTACAAAAATACTTATTATTACTAGGATTGTACTCGATTAGTGATTTGTGGCAGATGTTGCTTAAATTATCACTCAATTTGGCCCTAAGTCGAATAGACTTTTGGGATGTTTCGTAATTAACTGCTTTACAGAATGTACGTATCAAAGATGATCTAAAAGAGAACATATTAATTGTGGCATATATGGCTTTAACCGGACAAAGATAGCATGTACTTAACAAAGTACTATTACTGTCTGGTTTGAATAGAAACAAAAATGATATACAGTGTACAAATCCCACAGAATACAATTAAACGGAAATTTCTTTGAAAATTATTCACTCCATAACACTAGAATTATTGCAAGTCAGTGGTACTACTAAATGAATGAGGTAATAAATTCTCCTGTGGAATATTGTGTTCTCTTTTTTCATTTTGGAAAAAAATCAAATTTGAACTCTTCATTTACTTTATGTTAACAAAGTCACCCATTTCGATTATTTATGTATGTGGTAAAGTATAAATATTCCTGGTATTGGAGCCTACAGCTTGGCCAGATGGTCGCCGGTCGGAGATTTTATTATTTTGGGTTGACCGTACTTCTGGTGAAGACAAACAGCAACTTGGAAGCTTGTTGGACTAAATAAATAAATGAAGGTGTTTAAAAATGATTTTTCTCACCAACTTCTATAGTCATCCCGACGAGAACTGACAATGACTGATGCTTTTTCGAACAAAGAATCATGTTTTCTATGCTTGTTAGTATGCTTAAGGTAAATGGTGAAATAACAATTCACTCCGCTATAGTCTTTAGTCTTTGGTTATTTTGTAGAACACACAGTATATTTTATAATCACTCATAAAATACATGTATTCTTGAAATTGTAGAATGCTCTACTCAAATAAATTTGGTACCTTTCATCAAATGGAAGATCAGCCAAACTTGTTTCTCCTAATCTTAAGGCATCAATTATGTGCAAACTTTTTATTTCGGTTTCTTGCATGGAATCTTTATCAATAGCTCTTTCAATTACAATTTCTCCATATAGTAGTGTTCCTTTAATTAATTTTATGTGTTTGACTTTAACCCATTTATAATCCTGGAGTCTATATACTCTTGATGTACCTATAGCTGAAAATATATTTAATTATCATATTATTCAAGCAGTACGCTACCATCTTAAAATTATGAGAACCTTTTCATGTGACGTTGTTTTATGTCACCCAAAAGTTCGCTGTTTAAGGATATATTATAGTGAAAGTTCGAATACCAGGGATTGTATTACTCATTACTAAATGTGTAGTAGTTGTAAATGTTTAACAGTTTTTTATTTCCACATTTAAAAGGAATGTTAATAATATACATGACGATCACTGTTGGATATACACAAAGGAGTTATTTTAATCATCTGTAATTTATTATATCTATTAATTAACTTAAAATTGCTTGGTTTTTACAACATATTGCAATATTAAATAACTGAAGAACTGATGACACTTCGAATATGTGAAATTTGTCATCATGAGATAGCAATGTGAAATAAAAATCATTTAGTGGGTTATTGATTGGGGGGGTTTGCTTTTGTCATGTTATAGACAGGGTTAATTTGTTCCAAAGTTTGTTTGTGTAATTCTGGTTTATTGTTATTTCATTGAGCTCTTTTGTAACAAGTTCAAAGTAACCTGAAATAACCTAAAATGTAAAAACATCGTCAATGTTTTAAAAACACTTAAAGCATAGGCGCTACGATTTAGTCATTGGTTAGTGACTAACTAACCTCTCATATTTAAAGAGCCTAATAGGGACTTTAGTAGCTTTTTAGCGCTAACAAACATCAGTAGCATTTGGCTTTAATGTAATACAATTTTGTTCGTTAGATGTGCAGTGCCTACTACATATTCAATTCTTTAATTAAGGCAGTTGTTGAAAATATTTATTATTTTATTTATTATTATTAATTTCTGACTGTTACAAGTGATAAGACAAGTAATATAATAGCTATTTATGTAATAAGTACATAATTTAGGACTTTATGGATGAGCCTTAAAGTTTAAGATCCAAGCTCACTTGCAAGCGAGGACTATAAGGTCCATAAGTCCAATTATGTACGCATTACATACAAAGCTTTATGTTCGACTACTTTTAGTATTTTTGGAATACTTTATAAATAAAAACTGAAACAATAAGGTGTATTGTGTATCAAAAAACGTTAACACTAACATGTAAGTTATCAGGCATCTCACATTCAAATGAAATATGCCTGATGTTTTTAATGACATTTGAATATGATGCTGACAAGTAACATACACGTTACTGTTAACGTTTTTTGATACACCTGATTATGTACTTACATATTTTTATCATGCTCACTAATGTCAGTCATTGTAGTAAATTAAATATAAATAGAATAAAATTTCAATTGTGGAAGAGATTGCAAGCCAAGCATTAGATGCAAGAGATTCACTATTGTCAACTAAATCAATTTGTATTGTATTCATTTAATGTTTAAAAATGTTAAAAGAAAGAGCTACCATTTCTGACATTAGCAGACGTCCGTTTTACTTTATCGTACTGACTGGTACGAAATGTATGACAATTGGCTAACAAACAAACGTAAAAAGTAAGTATTTTCGGACAGTCGAACATAAAAATTAATACAAAGCTTTCTCTAATTTTCATAGTTGCCAAATCTGGTGCACAAAAAGCAATGTGGTTGCTTTGATTTGGCGCACCTTGTACAAAGATACTAATTATTAGAAGATTTATTTATTAGATATTATTGGATATACAGTATGCCCCGGATTGAGTTTACAAGAGGAAAAACTTTTTTATCTTTTATTTTACGCCAAAACTTCAAAGGAATAAGATTTCTTGCTTGTCCTGAAACCAGCAAATCTCTAATTAAAACTTAATTATTGTGACTCAGTGGAAATAAAAGTTAATTTTTCTTTTGATTTTGGACTTTCTCTGCTTTTTAAATCCCATCACATTGGCCGTTTTATTTTTTTGTCGATGTCACTTTGACAAATGAGTTTACGCAAGTTAAAGAACAAAACTGTTTGTGAAAAACATAATTTTAATAAACAGCAACTCAAAGAAACAGCTTTAAGATAAAAAAGTCATTTTTAACAAGCTACAATTATTAACCGTGTGGTGTGCCGTTGGTTATCACAGGATAATACGTACATACTTTTTTTATAACAACGTTAATCAGCACACATATTTAGATATGTTAGAAAATTTTCTTAGCGATGGGCTTCATGCTTTAGAAATTACTTACAGACGTACAATGTTTTTTCAGCAGGATGGTTGTCCTGCACATTATTGTCGCATTGTTACTAACTGGTTAAATGTTAAATTTGGAGACCTGTGAATTGGAAGAAATGGTGCAGTATTGTGGCCTGCCAGAAGTCCCGATTTAACAATTTTGGATTTTTATTTGTGGGGACGTTTAAAGCAAATTGTGTATATGGATAACCTACCTAATAATGCAGAAGAATTAAAAAATCGAATAAGAGATGCCGGGGCATCATTGTCCATCGAAGAAATTCAAAGAAGTTTCAAGGAGCTTCGTTTTAGAGTATAATTGTGCGCAGAATTGGGTGGAGGGTTAATTGACTAATGATTGTTCTTGTTAAAAATGACTTTTTTATCTTAAATCTGTTTCTTTGAGTTGCTGTTTATTAAAATTATGTTTTTCACACACATTTTTGTTATTTAACTTGCGTAAACTCGTTTGTCAAAGTGACATCGTCAAAACAATAAAACGGCCAATGTGATGGGGTTTAAAAAGCAGAGAAAGTCCGAAATCAAAAGAAAAATTAACTTTTCTTTCCACTGAGTCAGAATAATTTAGTTTTAATTAGAGATTTGCTGGTTTCAGGACAAGCAAAAAATCTTATTCCTTTGAAGTTTTGGCGTAAAATAAAAGATAAAAAAGTTTTTCCTCTTGTAAACTTAATCCGGGGACATACTGTATACTATTAATTAGAAGAATAAATTAGATTTCAATTACCTGCATAAATGTTGCAATAACTGCTATTACAGCAAAATAAAGGAGAATACTTCCAATCTGATAAATCAGAAATTGATTTATTTAAATCATCTCCATTGAATATATCTCGAGGTTGAACATTCAAAAACTCTAAAAGCAGAACAAATTAATGATTCTCTACTACATCAAGTAAATTTGTTACCTGGTTTACTCAAAGCTGTTGAAAGAAGATCTTCGAGTGAATATTTATCTGCCAAAGGTCTAATTTTGTCTGGTATTCTCCAACATAATAAACTTTTTTTTCTTAATTCATCCTGCCTAGTATCTAGTATCGTTGGATTCTGACAAAAAGTTTTCAACTTTAAAAGATTTATCACTTGGTTTTCACCTAACCTGCATTAAAAAAATTATTACAATTGTAGACATAATTACTGAAATAAATACATACCTATTATTGCATTCTGTTATAAAGTTTCGAAAAGACTTGTCACTAATAATAATATTCAAAGGTACAATTGATATAATATCTACAGTAGAACTTGAATTTTTTAAAACCCAAAATTCACTCACAATATTACGGAGGTAAGTTCGAATGTCATTAACGATGTTGTCATCTTTTAAACTTTTGCAAATAAAATAGCGTTCGGAATTTGCAGGACGTGATGTGTTTGGTTTCATAATTGTAACTAAAATAGGTATACCGTTTTAACAAGTACTTCTATATTATTGTTATATTTCTATCACCTTTTTCAAAACAATGGTGCATAAGAAATAATAAACCCACACTAAATAATGTAAACGTGTCAAATAACTTAGTTACAAAATGTCCATGTTTACGAACGATTTCTAATGCTACCAAGCATTGACAGACGTAGAGTTGTTTTGATAAAATTTCTTGCAAATTTTCATTGCCTTCTACAGAAAATCCCTAAAATTAAGCAACTGACAGAGTTGTTGTTAACGCAGTAAATTATCACGCACCCCATCAGCCATTACAAAATGGACTCCTAAATTCTCAGTTTCGTAAGAAACTTTCATTGTGTAATCTTTAATATTTTCTGGATTACATATATTACCATCATCCAAATTTCCATAATAACCTTGAAATGTTGATCCAGAGCAGCATGTTGAATCAAATAATCTAAAATCATGTTCCCCTTTTAGAGTAAAACCAAATCCTTTAAATGCCCATCCTTTTCTCCATAAAATATACTCCGAAAATCCGCCTGGCCCCGCACAAATATCAGCAAAATAATAAGGACCCTCGACTCTTTTATGGAGGGGCTAAAAGAGAATAAAACTTTAAGAAATGGACAATAAACATAATAAATTTTAACAATAAAATTCAGCATTCTAACATTTTATCACCACATCCGTCTACGAGGTGTGTCAGAAAAGTAAAGACAAATTTCTCTTTTATTTATTTAAAACGCTACACACTGCTGCTAATTAGTTTTCCATTGTTCGTAAAGGGATTGGCTCTCAGCTACCACGACGCTTTTCTTAGCTTAAGTCACAGCTTTTTCAAAGTTGTTGACAGTTTTGAAAGTAACCCAAATCAAGCTTGGAGCATTTGTTCAGCCATGGCATGCTTTTTGGTTAACATGTACATTTCAGTCTTTGTGCACACCTTGGTATATGTAAATCTTTTGTAAGAACCTTGTATAAAGCGTCATATTTCAAATAAAGTTCCTTATCTATAAATATAAATGTCAAACGTTTGTCTATAAGAATGCAACACATTCAACGTTAATCTTCTTTCTGGTGGAAACTGAATGCCCATACTACTGATGCGACCTTCCATTGTTTCTCAACTTTTTCAAAATATCTTGTTCCAATGAAAACATGGGCTTGAGATGACAAATCATCATGACAAACTGTTTTAATATTTTCATGGGACAGGATTTCCTTTCATTTTCCCACAAATTAATATCAATCACTTCATTCTGTATTAGCGTTGTAACACGTTGCTAAAACGTGCACTTACATAAATTATTGTAGAACAACAAATGTTCAATGTAGCAAGTTCAAAATTACAGTGGAAATGTAGCATACGAGTCTTTTTAGGCTCATTTCTTTTCTGACACACCTTTTGACACCTAATAACGAATATTTTTACAAATACAGTAGTAAAACTAAAACATATACTTACATCCCTGTCAATTTCTGTGAACATGAAATTTGTAGCTGCATCGATATTTGCCATTTTCAACGCTGCACGATTCATGAAGAATGCAGATTTTATGGTTTCAAACGGATTTGCTTTAATTCTTGCCTTTAGTAATTCATTTGCAGTAAATTCTTCAAAGACATCTTGCTAAAAAATATTTAAATAAGTTTCATAATTGGCAAATAATATTCCCTCTGTTTGGAAATAAGTGTGTCCAATATTGATTTTTTTTATGGTGTAAGGTGAGAATGCTTATCACTGATGGTTGTTTACTTAATAAATGTGACAATAAGTGCAGTTCAAGCAATTGTTGTGATTATTTTCTACACTTAACAATGGCCACAGGTCATTGTTTTTGCTAAACGAACAAAAATCAATCTAAAACAACTGCGCAATGTTGCTTTTTAAAATGTGCTCACATATTTTCCCGAAAAGAGCATTTGAAAATGTGAATCACGTGTGCTTCACGCTGCCTGAGCAAGCTATTTTTTCTGCAGGCTGCATGAATCGTAGTTGATTCACAAGCCTGATCGGCATGGTAAGTACAACAAATGAGTCTCCAACATCGTGGTTAGCGTAGCCCGAGCAAGTTATATACATATTCATATAATCTGCATGAATCGCACTTGATTCACATGCTTGATCAGCATCATAATTTGTATTTTATGCGACTCTATCATAACAAATCACATACTTAGATAATATTTTAGTTCAGGTTGTCTCTATTTCAGAAGGAATAAACTTGTTTTTTTCACAAATATTACTGGGTATTTTATTATTTTTTTTAGCACTGCAATGTAATGAGGCACATAAAAATGTAAATTTTCAATGTTCTACTTCAAATAAGAAAAAAAAACAAATTTTTTTGCCGCGTTTAGATCATAGATTTGTTCACCAGGCCGCACTCCTCTGTTACCCATACCACCACACGGCCTGAACTAACTAGTATGTGAATCATAAGCAATTCACGCGGCCTCTGGTGTTATCTATGTGTGAATCATATATGATTCATTCGGCAGTCAACGTATTAACGTATTAACGTATTATTTTTTGTTTATTACATTAAACAATTTATCTGTTCGCAATTTTGAACTAAAGTTTAAAATACCGGTTCCAAGTAACTATGGAAGCTGAGAACGAAAATTTAGTCAATTATTAGCAACGGCACTTACAAGTACCTTTTACCAGTAAGCAACCGCTGTATGAATGAATGATTCGATCAAGAATGCGACACTTTTTCTACATATACCAAAAGAAACATAAAATAAAGTTAGTTATATATTTATAAATATATACTTACATATATTTAATTAATAGTATTTATAGATAACACATTTATAGATAAGTTATCTATTAGTTAGTAATAACTTTTTTTTTCTTATTTTAATCAACATATGAGCCTGAAAGTTTAAAATTTGCACATTTTTTTATTTGTACCTGCAACTATATACTGTTTTTATTTTTATGATTTTTTATGAAACTTTATAATTAAGTGAATAACTTTTCATTGAAAACTTGTTTCGTATCTTTAATAATAAAGGCATTTTACTTTAATTATTGTTTCCATATGTATTCCTAAAACACCCTGTATATGAACGATTATTATGCAGAGATATTCCACATTTGGAATGTGTCGGACAATGTGTGGACACACTGAATATACATGCTGAGCAGGGTTTTAAAGTAATAAAATCAAAAATGACAAAGAACAAACTAAGGTGAAACCCTTACGAAAGTAAGGGTGAGTTTTGTTTTTTTGTTTCAGTAAAAGTGTAATAGAGATGAAAAGTTGAAAGTGAGAAGCAATGCTATGGAGTAAATGACTTATGCATAGCAAAGTGTACTACGGAAACGTGCTTTTACTAATGTGAAAATTGTAACTTTCAAAATACTGCGGTGTCATAAAAGTCAGATAAGCTTTGCCCCCCCAAAAGCTTGTAATAGGCTTGCCCATCCATAAGTTATCTACAGCGAAAGTTTTGCAGCAAATGCTGCAGGTATGTATTTGGCCAATCAATGCATTCCACACAGGTGTGCTGAAGACGATCTGTACCAACCCATCCAGCGCTCTCTCTAAGTTACATGCATGCACGATACCCCAGTCAAAAGAAAACTGTTTTGCTCTGTACAATATACATACAGGGTGTTAAAAACGAGTGTACAATATTTAAGGGGGTAGTAGTATGAAACACAATAAAAAAAGTCTTGATAAACATGGGTCCTTAAAGTAACGGTTTCGGAGATATGGAAGATTATTCAAATTTTTATCTATAATTATATATAAATTTTGTATTACTCTTTTGTAATTTATTTTACCTACCTTTGTTTTCATAATTTTCTTCAACAACTCTGGATTGCAAAAATTAGTCTCATTACTAGGAGTGGTCTGAATTGGACCTTTCTCGATCCATAAGAGCATATTGTCATAATTAAAACGTTCACTAGCAATCCATTCCACAGTTTCTCTAACATTCACATCCTAGTAAAATAGGTTTTAAACAAAATCACTACATAAAGAACCATATTACTGTATAGTCCCAAGAGTGCTTATTCATCAACATTTCGGTGTGACCTTTTCTTGAAGATTGGTCCGCGACACATTGTTCTGTATCATAGCCGTTTGGCCTTTCATGTTGAGAAGTTTTAACCTAAAACAACATAAATAAATAAATATTTTATTAACCTGCATAACTGCAATGGCATAAGACAAGTTGAATATGTTATAAAAGAAATACGCTAACGAAGATATAATTATTCGTGGATCGTATGTAGTATAGATGAAGTACTATTATTGAATCACTGATTTCCGAAGCCCCCTAAATCCACCTTTGGTTATATTTGAATCAGACATGCGATGGTGCTTAAACAATGTAGTTCTTTCGATATTGTGCAAAAACAACCTTATTCTAGTATTTTAAAGATGTATTGGATGCTTTGAAAATATCAACCACTGGACTTGGGTTGTTTCTGAAATCAGTGATTCAATTGTAATTTAGATATTGTCAGAAATACACTTTTTGTGGCCTCGTTATCACAGGGTAAGTGAAAATTTAGAAATTGCCACATGTGGTTTTAAGTAAATATGTTTCAGTGTACGTAATTGTGATTCACAAGTTGTGCAAACACAAGTATTACATTTTAAAGTCCAATACTGCAGTACTAGTATCAATGACGAAATAATTTGGTGTTACTTGCTCAATGTTGCATTGAACAATTCAATAAAACTGACCCAAAGGTTATTTGAACAAAAATAACAAATTTTATGTAACACAGTAATTTTGCAGCAATTAATTAAACAGAACACATTCGGTTAGTAAGGTTCAAAATTTCTTTATTATACACTATGCCACTAAAAAAAAAAAAAAAAACAACTGTTTCTAGATTAAATGCAGCCCTCGGTAAAATATTCCCAGGCGGTAAATTCAAATATACGACAATTATTCTAGCTCACTCTCTAGCATTTTTAATACCTGATGCCCAATGAGACCATCGGACCCATCCCTCCGGAACATATTTATGGCATACTGGTACATTTAGACCATCAGTATTATAAAATAGTGTCATTTACCCAAGCAAAATGCACATACCACATGTACCTGCATTGTAGCCTGAGTTGTGTTTTAAAATTTTATCTTGTAACTAGCTATAATTTACCACACAGATTAATACACACTGCTTCTATAAAAACAAAACAAAATTTGAATACACATGAAATTCATATGTATTCAAGATCTGACTAGTATTGAAGTGTAATTCACAATTTATATAATCATATTTCTGTATCTTACTTGCTTATCTAAATTAAATTATAGATAACATATTATATATTTGTAATTTCATAGTATCAAATGTTGTTTATTAAATTTGATTTGTACCTTAAGCGTAGTCTCAAGTTTATCAAAAGTTCTGTATTGGGATGGTGTTAAATAGTAGTCTCAATTAAACGTTGTCAGTAATAAAGGTTTGAAGGCTCTTAAGATTTCCAATATACAGGATTACTTTGCAAGGCGGTGTGTGAAATAGAAAATTGTGGGCCCCTAATTGAGTAATTGAATCACAATGTGCTTTATCACTTGCATTTTTTATTGATTTTACTGCGGGGCCATGTTTTGATTTTGATTGAAATTTTTTTATCCATTTGAAAAATGTAATTTACAAACGTATTCTTCGTCCCTCATGTTTATTGAACATATGTATAATTTCACACTTCAATCCAGATCACCTTAATTCCAAGGAACTATCAATCAAGTCAGGTGCCATTTGTTCATCAAATATTTATTTAATGGAAAAATGGGAAGAAATGGGTCGATGTTACTTTTTCTGAAATTGATTTTAAGCCTAATTTACAAGGGATAGTAAATTGCGATAGCACTTCTGAGAGTAAGTTGCGCCAGCGTTTACATACCGTATGAGCATTCTCAAACGGATCATACGGAAATAGCATGGTAAATAGGATATCTCTATATCTCCCCAACTGCACCTACAGAAATTCTAAGGATAACTCAAAAGAGAAAAATTAATAAGAGAAAGAAGCACTCGGTTAGTTGACTTGTTAGTTTATTTTAAAGTTTAAATATTTTCATGAATCGAAAACAAGACGCCAAACGTCAGATTTTTATTTGTCAATTTACTTTCAAAACTATTCATGCATTGCACTCACTAGCTATCAATCTGATACTTGTAGCTGGATTTGCTGTTATCAATCCTATTACCATTTCCTCTAATTCGACATTATATGGTCATACCCATATTGAAACACACGATCATAATTAATAGTTTTGAAAGTAAATTGACAAATAAAATATAATACTAAGGCAAACAGTAGTTATATTTCATTTCTCTGTAGTGGCAAACTATTTTTAACTAAATTAGAAATAATTTAGTTTTAAAATAGTTTTATTACCTTACATGTGAGAGTGCATAAGCATAGTTCCATTACCTCATAACTCAGGATGGATCCACACAAATTCCAATATTAAATTAGAAATGCTGTGTTGCTAATGCTAAAAATATGTCAATAAATGTCACTCCTTTTATTTCTATCTACTGTTCGGGACTGAAATCACTTCCACTGGATGTATTTTTTGCCTCAAGTATTTTAAATAAAAGCACTCTTGTTGTATAAATTTCTTGTTAACACATTCACTGCCAGCAACGCGCCAGGCGCGTTCACAGTATGAAATGTTTGATTTCGTCGGATCTATCGGATACGCTTTTATATTTAGGTGGGCACAAGAAGTACACATTATAGGAATAGAAATTAGTGTCGGTTTCAGGTTCGACATTTTTTTTTTAAATATGAGGGTATTTACAGCCCAAAAGTATTATTATGGCAAATATTACTGTAATCACAGTATATTTTGAACAATAATAAATTGTATAACTAATTTTACCAATCAGTGTACTTATACTTTATTGCAACTCAAGGGTACTTTCTTTTTGAATTTTATTATACCCCCATTAAAAGGCATTTCCACTCGCAAATACAGATGATTTGGATAATAAATTCATGCAAAATACCATAAGTTTATTACTGTCCCTAACTGCATATGTTTTTTTATTATTAGGACGAGCTGTACTATTCTCGGCTTGCTACCCCCATAAAATGCAAAATAACAAACAATATAAATTATTTTTACCCTTTAATTTCATTTTAGAAGAAAATAGTTTTTAGTTTAGAATAGAGTTTCGCATTGAAGTGCAACATACACTACTTTATAATAAATAAATAATTTTTGATTATTTATTGTTTCTGTTATTTGTTATTAATTTTTTTTCATATTTTTGCTTTTATAATTGTTTATACACTCAGATGCAAAGAAACCGGGTCATTGGGTTATTGTTTGCAAAAGAACCATTTTATTTTTATTTTTGATGTTGGTATAGTCCTTATAATAAAATGTTTAGTGTTTTACAATCAAAGAGACCGTCAGGATGTAGAAAGAAGCAACATATGGTACTTATTATTTATTTAATGAACATTAATAAGCGAAAACGATAATTTACGTATACACAATAGGTAGTGAAGAACGTATATCTTTAAATGTTATTTTCGCTTATTAAATAAACTGATAAGTATCATATGTTGTTTATTTCTACATCCAGATGGTCTCTTTGATTGTAAAACACTAAAACTTTCATTCTAAGAACTATACCAACATCAAAATTTAAAAAAAATGGGATTTTTGCAAACAACGGCCCAATGACCCGGTTTCTTTGCATCTGAGTGTATATAAATAACATTTTTACCACAATAAGACATTGAAATATAGTAAGTAAAACAAAACGCGCGGGGTGCTTGTGGGCATATGATATATTTTCGTGCTGTGTGCCCCCAAATTTTTTTTTGCAAAAATTACTTTTTTTTATTACTTTTTTAATTTTTACATGTCAATTATGAGCCTTCCAAAGAATTTCTGGAAAATAATATTTCGAAAAATAAAAACGAAAAGGTGGCACAGCGTAATGTCCCAAGTATTTAATGGGCAGTGAAAGTGTTAATACTGTTTTAAAACCATTTCACAAAAGTGTAGCAGATTATGGCAACATCGGGCATTATGAACCTTAAAAATTCCTAACCTAACTCCGCAGTTTTGTCAGTTCATATACAGAGTGATTTCTGTAAGATTGTCATGGCAAGATGGAATAGATTATAGGCTTAACTGCACTCAGCTTCTAAGAATTTTTATAAATACTATGCTTTTTCTCCGATTACTCTCAACGTGAGTTTTTTAGGTGTGCTTACTAACTGGGTTGTCAGAAAAATATGTGCTTAAGGCCGGAAAGAACATTCAAGTGGAATTGAATTGTACTGCCTAGCAACGATTCAATTCAAGTTATTCTCAAGTTATTTTCAAGTGTCAAAACACTTACTTTGACAATGATCAGAGAAAAAGTATAGTAAATACAAAAATACTGAGTACAGTTACGCCTACTGCAGCTAATTTCTGGGAATCGACGGCATTAAATTCTTCAAGTCTGCTTGTTTTGCTATTTTTTTCCCTGAACCTCTAAGATGTCAAATTACCAAGAAAAAGGCCTGGGACAGGTGGTCAGAAACACCCTGTATAGAAGGATACTGAAAATACCATTTTACCTATACATATATTGCATATATATTTTTACATATACTTCTAAGTATAATTAAACGAAGAAAGCTACAGTACTTGTGCATAATATTCGAGGCAAGAAATGTTAATTACTCCAAATTATCATAAAGGGGAAGGTAGAATGTCGAAGAATTATTCTGTGTAGGTACTGAAAGCGGCCGATACACTCTCATACCTACAGTCATTATCAACACCTGAAATCGGCCATGGCACCCAAAGAAGAATAAATATTACGTACCTTCATGTACACTAGGATGCATAAATTATGAAAGACTATAAGCACAAAATTAGTTCATGTAAGAGTTCATAATTGCTAATTATAGCTTATATCAATTGAAAAATATTTAATCTTAATTAGACAAAAATGAATCGAAATAGCATTCTCATAACGAAAAATATAACATACTTCCATACTATGGGGTATATCCTCTTCTAAGTTTTGGCAATTTCCGTTATTCATGTCAAAAACATTTGTTTTCATTCATTGATGTCACACTCCAATTCTTTGATAACAAAAATTATAGAATTCACGAAACCATGGTTGAAAATAAGCAAACACCACCTTCAATCTGCAACAACAATTATAGGTTATGTTTGTTTAGTTGCATGTTTACACTGATATACAGGGTACCCATCCAGTGTTGCCAGAATTTTTTTTCGTATAGTGTATTCACAAAACTCCCGCAATGTCAAAATGACCATTGATTGGCTAACATAAAAATCCCTAAATCAGCTGATAGTAACTTAACATTTCATGTTGGTTACGATTTAATTGGAAGTCAATCTGTCACTCTGACAAATGTGTTAACCACAATAATCCTTACGAGAGCGTTTTTTGGGCGCGCAAACTCTGAACAAACACAGCTCCGCCGCCGTCACATGAGCCATAGTGTTTACCTTATTTATAAAGTATTACACAAGTACAGTCAGATAAAATAGTTGGTAATTTATAGTTACCATGTACAGTCCAAAATGATTTTTGTCTTATGTCACGGGAGTTTTGCGAATGAACTAGTGTTATTTGTTGAAAAACTTGACAGATTACCTACTTTCACAAGCAATGCGACTAAATTTTAGTGGTCGAGCAATAGTTTAACATTTTAGGTTATTACGGATTATTTTGAATTTGTTCATCTGTTTCATTATACAGTGCGATGAACAATTATTTAGATAAGGGGCGGCTATGATTGTGTCAGTGTTATAGAACCTGTCAAAAAAAATTTAAGATGGACTCAGATATTCCCCTACAAAATACAGGCCTATCATGAATTGTTGCAACCAGATTTTAACAGACATCTTGTACCCTAGCTTCCAACATCTCAAGGGCTTCTATCTAAATAATTGTTGATCGCACAGTATTATAGTCGGGAAGGATAATAATTGCGTAGAAGGCAATAAAAGACTGGTTTTACGTTATAAAAATAATTTTTATATTTCAGCATAATCTCCTGAAGGTTCACTTGTAAATATGGTGTACAACACCTCTGTGTTGTACATCAATTTAGATTGATGTACATGTATTTATTGATGTACTTAGCTTAGATCCGATCGTGGAATGTTGTTTCTTGAAGGTCTGCAAAATTAGAGTCAACAGCGCACTTGACCTCTTCGTCCGTAGAAAATAATGTTCGCCTATAAAAATTTGGACCAAATCTCGAAGAACGGAAACCAAATCAAGGAGCTAATGATAAATTACATCGTTTAATTGGGACCTCATTTAGGGTCCGGGATTCCCGTGAAAAATTCGGAATCCTTATTCTTGTCCTGTGTCCAATAATTTCAATCCTGTCCCGCAAATGCACAATTATAACGAAATTCCAGCTTCCTCTCTAAAGTCATTTACAATTTACAAAAAGTTTAATTCCCTACCTCTCAAATCAGAAGAATTAAAATTGACAATTTGGAATTTTTCATAATTTTTTTTCCAAATTTTTTTTTTGTCATGCGTCTTGATTTGGTTTTTTTAATCTTTAAAATGGGTGCCATTTGAAATTTCAAAGTGGAGCTGGCTAGGGAAAAAAATTTATCCCTCGAAAAATCAGTAGGCATTTTTTTTAAACAAGTTAATTTTAGTCTTAGTCAAAAGTTATGGAGACTGGCTAGTTTTGAAATATACACCCGGTATACAGGGTGTTCAAAGTTATCGGTCTACCATTGCTAAATCTGTTATTATTGAAGTTACAAAGTTGGTTAAATTACATACGACATAATACATACAAGAGCTCAACAGGTTAAAACGGATGGAATAATACAACAATACAGCCTTAAATACCTACAAGAACTCAAGAAAAATGCAACACATTGATTAAATACCAATGTAAAACACAAAACTAGGGGAAATAGAGCAACAAATCACAATCCAATAATAAGTGTATCTTATTTATTGGATTGTATAGGATGAAGGTACGAAGGATATAAATTATAACCAAGGACGTCAAGTAGGACATCAAAATGAAAACAGCAGCGGTGCCATCGTTATCTTCGGATTTCGCTAAAAATTCCTGCAAATCAACCAATTAAATAACCGGGCACTAACTAGACATTGTAGGACCCGACTTCGCTATTCATGGTTATGTCATTTAGATCTTAGTAGCTTGTAGCTTATTAATAACCGGCTACTAGTAGCTGGTTAAATACACCACTGTAGGATCGGCCCTTAGTGGAATAACAAGTATGCTGTAACTACAATAATTTAATCAAACAAATTCAATGTTATTTTAATTTCATTTAATTAATTTATCTAACAGATCACATGACATCGGTTAAATTAGTTTTTAGATTTACCTGTTCCAATATTTTATCAACAGCTTCGACAAAACTGTGCACTACAAGTGTTGGTTTCGGATCGATCTTATTTTCATCATCTGCTTGATACTTTCCTGTTTGAACTAAATATGCTTGCATTCCAGCTTTTAATGCACCTTGAATGTCATCTGTAACATCCTGCACCGCTATTTCAAAGCATATTTGGCATACCAATATTTTACACTTACATCGCCAATCATAACTGCTGCATGAGCAGGAATGTTTCCTAGAGCCGTCTTAAAGAATTCAACATTAGGTTTTCCTACAAGTTCTGCTTTACATTGCGCTGCATATTCTAAACCCTTAACAAAGCACCCAGGTCCAAGAGCAAGGCCATCATTTCGTTTATAGTATTTACCAGCATGGATTGCTATCAGCTTAGCTCCATCCAGTAAATGTCTAAAATCATAAAAAAAAGCAATATCCTGAAATGTGTATTCTTAAAAAGTGGCAGTATGTTCCGTATTGTTTGGTTTAATTTGTTGATTTCTGAAGTATCTTGCCAGATGGCTGATGTTTATGTGATGAACTACAGTGACGTAATAGAAGACAGTGGTGACAATTAGACCGAAGCCGCATGTCGTGTCTAAATCTGTAGAGACAATTGGTTCAAAGAAATCATGAGTCTAACGCCGTTAATATACAGATCAGTGCTTACGCCATATTGTGTCTAAATGCAAACAGTCTGTATGCTTCTATATGATATTCGTAATTTCTATAAAGTTATAGAGTTTAATGTTCCTAATTTCTTAGCATTGACATCCTTATCAGTACAAGGGGACTGATGAAAGACTGTACAGTATATGTATAAGTCACTGTATGATGAATGGAGGAAAAAATAAATATTGCAACATTTGTGTTTGAAGCATGACTGAAATTTTTGTGGATTGGAATATTTAACAAATAGCAGGCTAGTCTTTATTGTGCTGCATGCATTGCAATGCAAGAATGAATTGAGATTGTAAAAAGGTTTTTTACATATAATATTAACCAACGTGGGCAGCGTCCACATTGGTACAAGAAAAGTGGAAGTATACAGTCAGTTTTTTATTTCGCTGAATATAGGCTAAAATTTTTATGTCCAGTTTTAGAAAACACAAAGGTTAAAATTCCTATGTTCAGTTTTAGAAAATACAAGTCAATTTTAATAGAGTATTTATGCAACCAAACTTACATTTTGCAGTGAATTTGTTTCATGGCACAACCTTTAATTCATTTTTGGGTTACTTATTTGGAAACATACTTTTTATATACACAGCTTTTCGTACTATTTTTTTTACAATTTGGGCCTTTTTTAATTGTAATATGTATTTTCTATAAATAATTCATAGTTTTATTAGTTATTTAATTTGAGTTGGTAACACTCATTTCACATGTCTTTAATTTTAAGTTTAAATTATTGAAGGTTATGCCATAAAACAAAATCGCTGCAATATGTAAGTTTGGTTACATAAGTACTCTATTAAGATTGACTTTTATTTTCTAAAACTGAATTTAGGAATTTTAGCCAATGTTCAGAGAAATAAAAAAACTCACTTTATATGCCAAAAACTAAGTGAATATTCCATTTTTAAATTGATAAATATATTTGAAAGAACTGGTGATGTGACACATCAATACAAGAGTTCTAGTGGTCGGAGAAGATCTGTACCAACTATTGCGAATGCTATGGACATGCACCAACGGTAGATAGAGGAGCCCAAAACCTCACAACAGCATTTGGTTCGCTAATTCCAAGTACGAAAGGTACAGTTACTCGGCTTGCCAAAGAAATTGTTGTAAAATGTTCTAGAGCTATAATGGACCTATACATTCAGACATTGCAACGTAAGTACATAGAAGTGTAGAAGACTTTGGCGAACTTTTCATAGAACAACCAGGCTATCATTTCAATTTTCATTTATATGGTAGATGTTAAAGTTTTCTTGCATTGCTTAGGGTTTTTTAAGTTAAGTTAAGTTTATAACATTATACGCCCCAAAAATATAAAGTCAATAAGCAATTGCCAATAAATAGGTGTCGGTAGCCTAGAAAATGTGGCTTGGGCGATAGTAATGGTACTATTTTTAGAGAGAACACGTTTCTGCTTTGTTAAACATTAATTCCTGGCCTAAATATGTTCAGATGAAGTGAACAATTTTAATAATGCTTGAATAATGATCTTTATATACCTGAAGGCTTCATTTAATCGATCATAATGAAATTCTGTAGGTGCGAGTCCAATAACTACAGCATTTGGTTTCTCCTTAAAATCACAGTCTAGGCCTTGAAAGTCCTCCAGAGCTTCAGGTGACAGCAACAGCATTGGTTTGAGGTCTCTGTCGGTTATTAAAGTCCTCGCTGCTCCTAAAGAACTGTGAATTTCATCCGGGTCGAGTGAAAAGCCCAAAGTTGTCAAACGGTTATATAGAACGCTTTTACTTTCTTTAGTCGTATTAGTTACAAATTTTATCAGCAGTTTAGTTTTACGTAACCTAAAAATCATATTGAAAGTACAAAATAATTCGAATAATCTCATATGTTACTTGTTTAATGCCTCTATTGCACCAGGTATGATGCTATTTTCTACGTGTAAGGTGCCACTTAAATCTATTAGTACTGCTCGTATCATATTTATTACGAAACAGTCTTTCGACAATCAAAACAATCTTTTAAAATATGTATATCTTGTTTGTTTTTTCTTGTTGGCAACAAATTCAAATTGTAAATACAGGGTGTTAAGAAATCAATGTACAATATTTATAGGATATAATTCAACAGCGTCAAGACGCGGTTGAAAATGCCTGTACCGATAGCATTGTTATAGCGTAGCGTTGCGTCGCGTCAGAAAACTATGAATCGGCCTTTAATGTAATTTAATTAATGTATTTAAACATTTATACATTCGGTATTTCTATTTGTTGAAGGTATGCCTGTTTGCCATTACTGTGCTAATATCATATTAAACTGAATTTAAGGAGCTAGGTGGATTTTATGTGTAAATTGATACACCCACAATTCAAGTTAATTTACTTTTTATGATTAAATCATTCCTAATAGTCGACCCCATTTTAGAACGAATTTTATTAACACTGCTTCTGTAAGCAAAGGATTTACTTTTGTCGTCAGAGATTTTGTTTTATCAATAAGTTATTGCTGCATTGTAAACTTACCTTCTCAGGTACGTATATCATTTTGAACATAACCTCACTTATATACTATTGTCAGCAGTTATACACAACATTACGATTATTACGCTTCCTACAAGATTATTATAAAATATGGTAATTATTAATTATAACTTCTCTCATATTCATACTCATAATTGTCATTCTACCTTACATATTTGTCTAAGTTTTTAAACTGTTAAATTATTCAAATTACTGATAAAATTTCACTCACGTATCACTCACAGTCTTATAAGTGAACTGTAGCGATTTTTGAAATTACTACTACAGCATGTGAATTTGGACATATCTCTAATGTGATAAACCAATTGCCTTTTGTCGTAGGTTCGACATTCCTGTTATTTGTGCAATAAATTGTAGCAGAACTATATGAAATTTGAAGAAAATTAAGTACAGTGTGATGGAATTTAATCTCTCTACTATTGTTTAAAACAATTGAGGTGTTTATTTTAAAGACAGTCCAAAGATTCATAAATCGAGTTATTAACAGTAAACGGCTCTCAAGACCAATGTCTATGCACTAACAAACCCGTTTTCTCGAAAAACAATACTACTCGCGTGTAACAGGCAAATGAAATAAGTTTCAATATAAATAAATATTTAAATAATTTAATACAATTTAAATAAGTTTCATTTGCTTGTACACGACTGTTACATTCCACTTTCCTCCCATTTTTTCTCTTGCAGTTCTTATTTAAAATAATTTTTATTTTTGAATAAGTTGAAATAAATACAATAGAATAGCCTGATTTATTTTCCCAGTACTTTGAGTGTAACTTCCACTGTAACTTATTTTAAAATTCCCACAAAACTGATTTTTGGACATGTGCACTTTTTAAAATAATCACCTCAATTGTAAGCTGCTTTAAATAGAAATATTATGAATATTTATGTACAATAACTAAATTCTTCTTTAAAAATCAATGTTCCTAGTGACTTCACAAGTCTGTAGCATAAAATAAAGTTTTATTTATATGTATCAACAAAACTACAGTGTACAGGGTGACCAAATTTGGATGTTTCTATAGTGAGAAAATCAGATGGCCCATCCCCGATCTCTGTTTTCAAGCATACTCAATGGTCAAAACAAAAATTGCCGTCGTCTTTTTGTTTTCGAGTTATAGAAAAAAAACTCAATTATTTTCCTTTTTCGATTTTTATCTATATCTAGTTAATCATGTTATTAAGATAAGAGTTGCATGTTCTTTTGGCACTTTTTTAAAGAGAATTGAATGAGATTTACAGAATTTTGATATCTTCATTAACAAACAAGATACAATACAAAGTTGTGTTTTTTAAATAGAAGTCATTGTTGGTTTTGGCCTTAATAAATAGGTTATTTTTTTAAATATACCGAGTGTCTGGGATAAGGGGCGAACATAGGAATATAACATGTAAAACTAAATATGTGTAATTATTAGCTGCCCTATTAATTTTAGAGAAAAATCGCAAAGGAATATTTTTTAGAGTATTAAAAACTGTAAATGTATCATCCATTTAATATTCGTTTGTACCAGAATCCACCTCAGAAATAATAAAAATAAGTTAAACATTAAATTGAAACTATGTGTGGTTACTACTTGGTGAAACACTATGATTAGGTTAAATCAAACACTTGGTTAAAGTTTCAGTGTATTAATACAGTGAAACTTTAACCAAGTGTTTGATTTAACCTAAGTTAAACATTGTACCATAAAAACCCTTGCTGTCACTTGGACAAATGTCATGTTATTGTGAATAGTATATCCCGCTAAGCGGGGGCGAGGTAGAGTAAATCCTGCTTCCTTCCCTTGTAATGTAATATACTATTCACAATAACATGACATTTGTCAAAGTGATGGTAAGGGTTTTTATGGTACAATGTTCAACTTATTTTTTTTTTATTTCTAAAGTGGATTCTGGCACTAACGAATATTAAATGGATGATACATTTACAGTTTTTAATACTCTAAAAAATATTCCTTTGCGATTTTTCTCTAAAATTAATAGGTGAGCTAATAATTACACATATTTAATTTTACATCTTAAATTCCTATGTTCGCAGCTTATCCCACACTCGGTATAATGGTTATAAATTTAAATATATAATATAAAATAAATAGGTTATGTGGAATGTGGATCCTACATATGGTAAAAAAAGGCCATTCGGCTCGGCTGTGGAAACTTAAACGTATGTCCGTGACTTGATTCATATTCATAAAATTTAAATCGAATGTCATTGAGCTGTCTGTCAAGTCAAAAACATTGCGAAATTGTCGACTTGTTCCGGAAAACTGGGGGCGTAGAACAAAAAAGGGAAGTTGCTGGCCCACAGTGCATATGCAGGAAGTCATTGCCGATGTGCAAGAACGCTTGTTAAACAAACCACCAAAATCATTGGGGTGACATAGACAAGAGGTTAGTTTATTACTTCTCACTTGAAAATCTGAAACAAGTCACGGACATACGTTTGTATTTCCACAACCACCCCTGATGGACTTTTTTTATGAACATTAATTGCATTTTTAATAAAATCCAATAAAATCTTCCCAAAACTTCTTAAATGTTCTCTCATTGGGTGTAGTAGGCTTATTTTGTTTAATTATTGATTGTCAATGATCAAATATCTTTTTTATTTACAGAGAATGGCAAAATCTCAACAAAAAGGCAGTTATCTGTCATGTATTAGGATAAATGGATTGTCTATCTTACCTCCATTGGTATGTATTTTGGTAATGAAAATTGTGTCACAATTATATTTTTATTGAGCAGAAAAGTCGTCAAACAAATTTAGTACTTGGTCATAATTGTCACCAACTTTTTATATTTCATTTAAAAAATTAGTTTTTAATGAAAATAATTACTAACTCTGCCTCTGCCTTGTGTTAATGTATGTTATTTCATTAATGCATTTTTTATATTCTATGTCACTTACTACATTTCAAGATATTAATTTCTTTCAGATAACACCAGAAAAAAGAAGAGCAATAAAACTTTACAGGAAACAAGCTATCGGAGTAGAAAAACGTTTATGCCAAAATAAAGCAATAACATCAGAAATGCAAAGTACTTTTACATACTCGGAAGAAATGGATCAGTCAAATACTGTAATTTGTACTGACATGGAGCAAATTTCAAAAGAAAAATCAACGCTGGATTGTCGATCTACATCTTTACCAAAGTTAACTTGTGATATACAATCTTCACAATACATCAATAATGAGTTTGTGATAATTGGTCAAGGACATAAAAATGAAACAGTTTCTTGTAATAAACAATTTGACAATATAAAAGATATCAATTATATTTTACCAAAACCTCAGCTAGTGAGAAGTAATTCTTATGTTTTAGAAAATCCAAGCCCTGTGCTCATTGAACATATCAATAAAACAAGGAAAGAACATGCAAGTATAATTAGAGACTGGGCTTCCTTTGAAAACATGTCTTATTGTATAACAAAACCACCAGATGAGCCACCAGGCAAGAACAATGAAGATTTGAATTCAACAATTACAGATGACTTTTACCATTTTGACACATCAGGTACAGACAGTGAATTAAAGAATATGACTGATAACGAGTGTCAATCACATGTCTCTGATGATAAATATAAACTTAAACAATTTATTGACAATAATGTACCTACATGCGAAAGTGAATTTATTAACGACGAAAATGTAATTAATACTCTTGATGACACGCATAGTGCAGACAAAGAAAATAGAAATGATGCAAAAGAACTACTTCTTGCAGAAACAGAAACTTCAGAATCTATGAAGACTCTCTATGATATTTTAAATAATATTCCCAAAGAGTATAGCAAACGGATTTTACAATTATTGGAAAAAGAAGAACATAAAAATGTTAACATGAAGGGCGTAAAAAAAAACATACAAGATTTATCAATTGAAGAAGATATTTACAATGAGCAAGCAGATGATGTAAATAGTGTCTTGTCAAACGAATTTAAAGAATTATGTCACAATGCAGAAAAATATTCCACTCCTAATAATGATAAGAATTTTACTTTAATGAATAAATCCGATTATACTATTTATTATTCTGTAAATGAAACCACCGATGTTAACTGTAAGTATTGAATTTAGGTAACTTGCTTAATCTTATCGTGAATTTCCAGTGAACACTAAAGATCGCTCTGAAAATTATGGTCCCCCTTATCAACAAAACAATAATGACTGTCTGTTTGGTGAAAAACAATGTTTTAAAGAAGTAAGTTGCACCCTCTTCGACAAATGAATAAGTAAAAAAAATAAAATAATTTTAGAATAAAGCTGCATCAATTATAGTAGCTGCAGCTAAGGGTTATTTAGTTAGGAGATTGATGCGCACTGAGAGGATTCAAAATCTAATTGAGGTCATTAAAGATGCTCTCATGTGTGCAATGCAATTGCATTCTGAAACTATAGATAACATAGATGAATCTGATGTAGAACTACACAGGAGATTAATACAACAGGTAATTAATATCACATAATTATTTATATGAAATAGCTGCATTTATCATAATAAATAATATATTAAAGTATAATTGGATATTTAGGTCTTTCAAACACGCGCGAGTTTGCAAGCATGATAGCTTAGAAAATATGTAAATATTACATTCTCAATTATAAAAATTGAATGCCACTTTAATATCATTTTCAGAAACAATAATTATTTAATTTTCAGGTATCAGCTGCATGTTATGCCTTCCATGATGTATTTTTTAATACGTCATCACATGAGAGAATGTCTATAATCGCAATAGATCGTCAAAAACAACTAGACAGATTAAATAGGGCTCCCTCATTAGGTAGCAGTCAATCTAATAGATCTACACCTCGCAGGAGTTCAAGATCTTATTCTGGAAGCAAATCTACAACAATCATGTAGTCCTTGAACCTTTTGTTGCACAAATATGCTTTTTACATTGTATTTGGACTAAATTGCCTTTAAATATGTGATATATTAGACTTATCAGCTTATTAATTATTTTGTACGTAAAGAAACCAAAACTGTTTTTGGTAATAAAAAATAATAAAGCCAGTTTTAAATATTAGTAATTCATTTCTAATGTGTAAAATCAGAAGAGACTGTCTGGAAATGATTATTAATTTCTCCAACTCTATTCAACGGTTTCATTCCACACACAAAATTCATTCATATTTGAGTATCATATTCAAATGTTTATTTCAAATGGCTGATAATTGTTATAGGTAATGGTAAATAGAAATAAATAGTTATTTAAGTATTAAAGGAGGTAAGTATTGTTTTCCAGTCGAGGTCGAGTTTGTGCCCGAGCGATAGCGAGGGCTAGCAATAAAGTCCGAGACTGGTCAAAACTTACCTCTCGAATTGTTTATAACTGTTTTTCCACTCCTGAAGTTGGTTTAATTATTTATGTTTGTTTAATTTATTATCACAACTTGAACAAAATGTCAGTACGGCTTTGGTTGCTAAGAATATTTTTCAAAGTGTGAATGTCAGAAATTGCATTCTTTCAGTTGTAAAATGAATTCCAATGAAAATAAACAAGAAATGGCAATTGAAGAGGCTGCAGCTGCTGCCTGTTCCTTGCTACTGCCGGAGAAGTTGAAGGGGCGTTATCAAAATGCGTATAAGTGCTTTAAAGAGTTGTGTCTGAGAACGAACACTATTGAAATTATTTTACTTACCTCCCTAAGGGATGTAATTTTTTACTTACTTCCCGTTGTTCATAGTAACCACAGCTTTATCGGTAAGTGGAGCTTACTTCCATTAAATCAATGTTACAACAGTGTATATACCATGCAGGGAGTGGAATTTTTTATTATCATTAGTAATTATGTAACTTAATTTTAAATAATGTTGATATTCTCGTTTTATTTCAATACCATTAATCTTCATAATTAGATAGATATCTGAATTATTTTTGGAAGAGGTTAGGTTTAGAACATGATATAAATATTTAGTGCAATCAATACGCAGAAGGTGGTCTAGTTTCAACCCATTGTTTTATCGATGGGATATTCAGTATTTCATTTCGCAGCAGTGTTAAATTTGTGTACCCTGTTATTATATCCATTTGCATAACTCCGTTACAGTAATCCAGAATACTAACCATATACAGATCAGCCCAGGACAACTAAAAAAGTGGATTTAAAAATACATTAATCAATTCCGTAACATACTTTTCCAAGCGCCATGTATCCACTTTTTGCGATATCATCAAAACGCGTTAAATAAAATGGAAGATCATAATTCAACAGTTTGTCTTTCAAATTAGATTTATTCAAGCTATCATTATCTTCCTTATTGTAGATTGATATACCTAAATATGACACACTCAAAAATCAATACTTTCTTTATATCACTTTGAATTACGAGCTCTGAATTCTGCAATTGTTTCCACAATCGAATCAATTTCTAAATTTTCTAATTCATTTTTCCCAGCTAAATGGACGATGTTCCCTAAATAACGGCATATAGCTGTACTTTGGTGGGTTTTATTGTTATTGATTTCTAAAATAGGTACTTGACCAAAGGGGGTGCCTAAAATCAATTATAACAACAAAATGAGGCAAGTATTAATCTAGCTAATCTAAATACCATCTTTCATGGATTTCCATGTGTCTTGATCTAACCTTACATCTTCAAATTTAATATTACCATAGCTCAATAAAAATCGGATCGGTTCTCCAAGAGCCTTCACAGGAAAATAAATTAATTTATATGTTGTATTGTCGTCCATATCAATCAATATGACATCAAAGCAATATTAATGATATTCAAGGATAGCTTTATTTTCCATCAATTGTTTTATGAATTCAAGAATATATAACAGTATATTATAATGTAGTATAAAGCTTTAAAGATATTTTCCTTTAAAAGTCAGTTTTTGGTCGAGTCTCCACCCATTTTTTGATGGCTGGTATAGCAACAACCTTGTTCTTCACTTCACATAGATTGGGACATTTGGAAAACATATCAGTCTCCGCAAAATAATTCAGGGTGTCGAACAACGCAGCAAAATAAAGATCAGCCCATGTCAACTGAAACATATTACTTGTAATGCCCTTTCTTAAAGATATCTGGTAAAATATATTACTTTGTTGCAAGCCAAATGACCATTATTGGCTTTAGCTATTTTTTCTAAACGCTCTGTGTAGAAAGGAATTGTTTCTTTATGCAGAATATTTTTACGGGATGCCTTAACAGTTTCATCAGATTCGAAAAAGTACTGCCCCAATTCTAAATTAAAATTAGTTTCTATTAAAATAAAAGCAAATATATTAAGAACTGTATGTTACTTAATCTGAAATCTCCAATGGTGTCGATCATTGCATCAATTTCTAAATCTTCCCATTCATCCTTTCCAGTGAGTTTGACTTTTTTAGCAACAAATCGAGTTATGGCAACACTTTGATGATAATGTTTACCATTTGCCGTGAGAATGGGCAATTGTCCAAAAGTAAATGCTGTTGAAAAATTAAACAGATTTAGGTTCTATTTAAATTAACTTAAATTACATGATACATACATGATTTTACTTGTGGCCACTCTTCGCGTTCAAAGCGTTTATCTTCAAAAGCAATTCCACCATATTTCAACAAGAAACGAATGGGTTCAGCCAAACCCCTCAATGAGAAGTAGGTCAATTTGAACTCAGCCATTGTTGTATTACTGAGATCAAACGTTAAATGATGGGTTGATTGAGTATGTAATCGTTACTCAACGATAAATCTGAACCGGTTTGTTGAAAATATCGGTGTGTACCGCGACAACACAAAAATGAAACTGCGCTCCGCTCCAGCTCGAATTACAGCCAGAGGTCGAAGATAATACATATAATTAATCGAAAGTACTGGGCAGTGAAGGTCAATGAGAAGAAATTTAAATTATCTTTACTTCGCAAGATATGATGAAATGATGACGTGTTTATTACAGGGCACAATTATTTTCTAAATAATGGAATTTAGTTTTAGTAGCAAATTTTAAATGGTACTAAAGACATATAACTATAATACTGTTTTGAAAATTCTTCCCATACGATGCAATCCATTGTTTTACATTTTTAAAGCCGTTAACGTGACTTGTTAACTCAAATGATAAAACAAGATAGTCAAGTCATCGTGTGTTATGTGAGTTTCACACAGGTTTCACTGCTAGAAACACACGTGCACTAATTACACTGGGCACTGGTGAGAAAAACTATTGTTTGCGCCGGTTTTTAACTTTTATCATGATTTTATAACAATATGAGGCACGGAAGTTCAAAAATTCCGTTTGCTTCAAGTAATACTGAAAACTAATTTTTAAATTAAAAATGTATATTCTAACAGTGACTACTATAAGTTATATTTTTAGGTTTTATAATAGTAAAAATGTCAGGCAAATGACCAGAGGCGCCGACTTTTGAAAATCGTCGTGGGTGAGTCCCAAATCGTCCAATAATTATAATAATAATAATAACACCCATCAACTTCTTCAAATGACAAAATAATTTAAATTACGAAATTAGAAATTACGACACAGTGCGCAGGTACAACATTTAAAGTATTAGTAATACATATGTAAAAAAATAGGTACAAGGTAATTACTAGCGAGCCACAGGCGATTCTGTCGACGTGTACAGCCTTAATTGACTCGGCAATGCACAAGTGGTACAATTCGTGAAAAAGACACTTACATTTCGCAACTTATTGTATAAATGACTATTACTCATACGTTTGGAAATGAGTGAAATTCCAGGCGAGATATTGGAAAACGCATGCCACTTAAATTTTGCTTCTCAAAAAGTCAAGGGGGCAATATGAATATAATGCACTTAAAGAATGGGTGAAAGAAAAACACAAATACATATTTGAAGGGTGTCATGGCCAATAAAATGTTATTTTGCGGACCGATTTGGAACTGTAAAATAGATATTTTAGAGAACGTTTGAAAAAAACAGTATTATCGTTTGTCACTGTGGCATTTTTCATATCCCATTACTTTTCCAATTACGGATATTACGGAAAATCCGATTGTCACTCGTCCTTTGTAACAAAAATGTCACGGTGTTATAACAGGGGAAGCGAATTTCCCTCTAACAAAAATACGCAAAAAGTAATATAAAATACGAGCAGAACAAAAAATATATCAACCTCCTCCATTGTCTCGTGAATATGTACGAACACCGGCCGTATGGCGGGTGTACCTATGTCGGAGGTTATCAACGGTGCAATATTTAATTATTAGCTGCTCGCGCAATTCAATTAACAAAGGTACGTGCGGCCGTTAATTTGTTGCCATTCACAAGAGTAATGCGAATTATTTACGCTGCACTAGATTATTAATACCGTGCGCAAGGTCCCCTCCCACTCATTAACTTTTTGTACCATGCATTCTATGACTGAAGCGAGCACAATCCACCTGCTTCAATGTACTGGGTTTATTTTTATGTCATTACACAGCCTTTGACTCCATGCACAATAATGATTTACGTAATAAAATTACGTTTGTGTGGTATTGTTAATTCAATACTTCCAGCGAGATGTAAAGTAAAAACAACACAATATTAATTAGGGATAGTCTCCTCACCTATTAAAGTAATGCCGTAAGTACGTAATGTCGTAGCCCTGAAGAACCACTAATACATAGCACGAAAAGTCGGCAATGTTGAACGAATTTGGCACTTAAACTACAATCTCAATCCCGTACTATGTTTATTTCTAGTAATATATTGTCAATGTGATGCTTATTGTGTTGTTTAACACAAACGTAACTGGATTGGATATCATAATCCTTATACAGGATGGCCCAGAGCCGACTAACCCATTTTCAAATGATCATAGATTATGGACGGCACACAAGAAAAGTAGAGTAAAATTGTCTATAAATGCACTGAAACATGTAATTCAAAGTTTTTTTTGGTGAAAATCGAATCAAAAAGATGACCTCAATTTAAATCGTCAACAAACAGAACATGCAGAACTGGTTTCCAGTGAACTGCAAAGAGCTGCATGAAGTTTCCCCTCTCTCGCTAGGGGCTTTATTCCGTAATATTGAACCCCCACCCCCCTCCCAGCCCATTGAATATGTGTTATATTTCGCAATTATGTCATAAACGGTGCACCGCCTGAAAATTTTTATATCGGATAAAGTTGATGGAAACAATATTTTGAACCAAAATTATATCACACGATTTGCCATAAAAGCTATAGTTCGCACGGTGTAGACGCCAGAATTGAGTTGAATACTGGCGCGCGACGCACAATTCCTTTCTCGGGTTCTCGTTTCGTAAATAACTACAGAACTAGATATTTGTTAAAATGATTTTCTTACTCTGATTACTACTTGATTACTACTTGATTACTTACTCGCGCGCCAATATTCACCTCTTACTTCCGGCGTCTATACCTTGCAAAATATAGGTTTTGTGGCAAACCATGTATTACGATTTTTGTTCAAAAATTTGTTTCCATCAACTTTACCCGATATGAAAATTTTCAGGTGGTGCACCGCTAACGAGATAATTGCGAAGAATTACACAAGTTCCCTGTTTGGGGGGTGTTTTTTCAATATTAAGGGACGAAACCCTTAAAGGGGAGAGGAAACTCTGTGGATATTCGATTCTAGAGTACTCAAGAGTATGTATGCCAAATTTCAAAACTATATAATTTATTTCCGCCTAATTTATTTTCGCCTGGATTTACTGAATAATTTGAATTCCAGCCTCTATTCCGCGCGAACTATTGCTTTTGTGGCAAACCGTGTAATATATTTTTGTTTCAAAATGTTGATCCCATCGACTTTACCGTAACATTCACCGTTTGGGGGGTGTTTTTTCAATAGTACACGATGCCGCACCCACCGGGGGACGAAAAACTGGACTGATATTCGATTCTAGAGTACTTAATAGTTCGTAAACCTAATTTCAAAACTATATAATTTATTTCCGCCAAATAGTCTAATTTGACTGGACTACTGACTGTTAATTCTGGACGATATGTCGTTATGTTGGAAAACTTTTGAAGTTTTGGGGACATTGGTTGGTCAGCTCGGTCACCCGACTGTATTGTTCCGGATTATTTTCCTATGGGGGTTCTTGATAGGCCACGTATTCCAGAGGTGTGTTGTGAACATTTAAGAACTCAAACAGCCATTGCTAACGAAGTTACGACTATTGACGGCGAACTACAAATTCGCATGTAAAGCCTCGTTTATATTTGGAAAGTTTACTGGTGGAAAGTACTTGCCGCCAGTAAACTAACGATATGAAAACCAGAAAAACGTCTTACTTTCTTGTTTAGTTTCTTTCTTGACAAACGTTTTTTCTGGTTTACACGTCGTAAGTTTACTGGCGGTAAGTACTTTCCGCCAGTAAACTTTCCAAATGTAAACGAGCCTTACGGAAACTTCCGGAAGCTCTGACAACAGTGCATTGATTTAAATTGAGGTCAAATTTCTGATACAATTTTTAAGAAATGCGCTTTGGATAATAAATAGCAAGCGTCAGTGCATTTATAGACAGTTTTACTTTACTTTTCCTGTTTCCATTCATAATCTATGATTATTTGAAATGTGGCAGTCGGGTCTGGACCACCCTGTATAAACCTAATACTTTATAAATAATAGCATAATCAGGTATATTGCGTATCAAAAAACGTTAGCAGTAACGTTGACATGCTGTCAGGTAACGTACCGTTATTGCTAACGTTTTTTGATACGCAATATACCTGAATATCGAGCTTCCGCCATAGCCCAATTTAATGCGGAATACAAGGGCGTGCTTTTACTTCGATAGGAAATTTTCTTCTTCGCCTTGGACATAAAATCCGATCCTGTTGAAATATGCCGATTTTAAACTTTAATTATGCCTGCTCCACGTGCATCTGTGTAAAATTTAAGTGGCACTTCGAGAATGTTTTTACGATTATTTTTTCACGGTCTTAAGAAACGAGTAGAATTCTTACTTTATATAAAGAATGTCATTATGGGGCAAAATGTTATATAATTAAACGAGTGTAGTACTCTAATTTTCATGAATAGAAAAAAAAATAAGACGCCATACGTCAGATTTTTATTTCTCAATTTACTTTCAAAAATATTCCCTCTATTATGGATAATAATAAATATTTCATTGAAGAAACGGTTTTCATAGTAAATTCTTTTTATGGTGGGAGTTCACGCAGTGTCCGCGACTTATTTTCGTTTCGATTTCCTAACAGACCAATTCCATCTGCATCAACGGTACATCGCTTCGTCAAAAAAATCGAGGAAACAGAAAATGCTGCAGGGAAAAGACGGATGGGTAATGCTATACTCATTATTCTAGGTATTTCAATCATTATTTCTAACTACGATCGTGTGGTTCAAAAGGGGTTTGACGGAATTACGTCGAGTTAGAAGAAATTGTAATAGTATCCATAGTATCCAATGGTATTCGAATCTAACTAACAGCATCAGATTGATAGCGAATGCTATGGTTTTGTAAGAAATGCTTTAAAGAAGCATAGGTAAAGTCCGCCCGACGAATATACAACTCTAGCTCGTAAAACTTCTAGATAGCCGCTTGAGCTGCGAAGTGACCACTCTGCTGAAGATTAGTTTGCTGAAACATGCACTTCGTCGTTTTTCGTTTCCACCACGGAGCGGCTTTCAGCGTAGTACCAGCTTCGCGTTCAAATCAGTTTTCGTATAAATATACGTATACATGTATAAATGAGTATAATGTACATTTAACCACGTTAATATCATTTTAAAGACAATATAATTTAAATAATTGATAAATAAATAGAATGTTTTGTAAGACCGTGGTGAATTTAATACGAACCGGTAAACCAGCTTCAAATTTGCTCGTAACCGACGATGCTCTGTTTGCTTTAAATAAATCAGCCCAAACGAGAGAGCATCACAACTCTCTTAAATATATACGTGTTTATTTTTCGGCGAGTAAACCAGTAATTCAGAAGAGGATGCCAATAGTCTGACATTGCGTTGCTTAACAAGCACCTCTAACAACCTAGAGTTGTATATTTGCCGGACGGACTTTATCATTTATTTAAACCCCAATAGATGATGAAAATTCTAGATGAAGAAAATGCAAACGCTTTCTGTGTTTTATGGATGTGCTTACGCTAAACATTAAACCGAATGTGCAAACTGTCGATTCTGAACCCAAGAGGATCCAAGAGTAAATGTCCCTGCTGGGACCCAGTACCCACAAAAATTAATATTTGAGCTGGCATTTAAAAAAATCATATTATCGGGCCTTTTGAAATTTAAATTCAGTACTTAGAACTTTTGGTTAATGAGGTTGGCCCTGCATTAGACGCAGTAGCAAAACAAAATGAGGAGGTCCGGTTTCAGAGAGCTAATATTAAATTCATCTCTGGATGACCCAGAGGGTATACGGGTACGATCCTGAGTCAAAGCAGATATCTTCGCAGTAGGAGAGCTTTCAACCTCCAAACCAAAGAAGACGAAACAGGCCAAGAGCGCAACGAATGTGCACCGTGAATTTGTACCCTCTGGGCAAACAGTGAATGCCCAGTACTACTGCGACGTTTTGAGACGTCTCAGAAAACGACCACAACTCTGGGAAAAGAAAAAAATTGATTCTCATGACGACAATATACTCCAGTTTTGCGCCGGCAACAACACAGTCCAAATTCCTCACCAAATGAAATTGAAAAATGCGAATCGCAGACGGTGCTTGACAGCCTTCAAGAACACGACGTCCAGGAGGCTTTGCAAATATTGCAGTGGTACTGCAATGGGTGTATTGCTACCCAATGGGATTCCATTGAAGTAGATAGTAGCCACATTGAAATCATGTCATTGTATTTCCACTTATGGGGTTAGTCTCGCAATTAAATGATCGCACCTCGTAGGTCCACTATAAACCAAATCACGAATGCGACTCCACACTGCAAAATCTGGCGATGGAATCAGTCGGGTATCATCTATAACATGTTACACCAATTTCTTTTAGAAGCCGACTAACTGTACCCTTATATCGTTGGAATCGACGAACCAAATGCCGTTGTACCTCCGTAGCATTCGCAATAGTTCGTACTTCACCAGTTCTTTTCCTCCTGTTTTTCCTCCTGTTCATCACATAAGCATCAGCGTCACCTGCCAAGATACTCCAGAAAAGTTAGAACCTTTTTCTGGGGTATTCTGTATTTATAATCTTATAATAGTAAATGTATTATTTTTTGTATCGCTATAATATTATCTAATGACATCCAGTCTTTCAGACTTCCAGTCAAATTGGAAATAATTTGAGACAAAAGTTATTAGATTTTAAATCGAAATCAAGATTCCTTACGACCATTGTAAGGACCTCATACATATTTAATATTAAATATCATAAATAGACGAGTCGAAACAAAACGGCGTAAATATTGACTCATGCCGTCGGCAGACGTGAATGTGCGACCCGGGCGAGGTCATGTCCTCATTTCGGACACGCACATATTTAGATTAAGCTGACTTCTAATTTTTGGGCAAATTTAAATTAGCACACGATCGAATGATGAAGCATAAATAGGTCAAGGGAGTACAACGGTAATTCAACAGGGCAATTGCGTAATTCGATGACTCATATGGGATTGCGTCACTTTGCAGCGGAAACAAGATTTAGCATGGGGCAGCGGTAGAAGACTAAATATAATAGTATAAATATTACTGCTGAAATTAAATAAAACCAGTTAGATGTACCGATCGATAAAGAACGTCACGCTGCCCGACAACGGCTCATATACTTTGAGCATTAATTCCTCAGGTGAATATATTACACAAGTTTATCAAATGTACTTCACACTAACAATTCTAAAGTGAATTTCATACTAATAATATAACCTATCTAGTGACATTACCGCGCCTTGCCGCTGGTAGTGAGCGAAGTTTAATAAACGTGTAAAATGTAGGTTCCTTACGCCGAAAACTGCGGAGTTGAACTTAACTACATTTTATACTTTGTCCTGACAATATTTTCGTACTGACAGGTGAATATTGTAAAATGGCTTCCTTTCCTCGTCGCAAACATTTGATAAACATTGTGTCTTCAGTAATCAAAGATATAGTTAGATATAGATATAAAATATAGTTTTGATTCGGGAAGTTAATAATGAAAACATATGATTGCTTAAAGCCGGTTGCAGATTTATTTGCAATCGGTAGTTAAATAAAAAGTTGCGCCAGGGGAACCTAACTTAATAATTTCAATGTAAATAATTCAATGATATTCTGGGTAAATAAATCGTATAAATAAACTTGCTCAGCGTTTCAGTATTCAAGTAATCTCAATCTTATGAATGAAACAACTGAATGATGCATGTGCTTAAGTAGTTAGAATATTAGAGGTAGAATAGAGCTTTATCATACTAAAATAAAATCAATTTTGAATAATATTACCTCTTAAAGTTTTACAATCACATGGCCGATATTGTTGGTAGACAGGAATACTAGCAATATCTCGCGATGAGGACATACATTGGGGTGCATCATTTGAAGTACTTTAATGTGTGAATTTATGTGATTCGTTCCTATCCACAAGGTGGTGTTGAAATGCATTTTTAGACACAAATTCTAGTGAATTTCTATGCAGTGATGACATGTATCAAATAACCTTCTCGGCACTATTTGAAGATTTTGGTACGTGAAGTCGCTAATATTACTTTGTAATTCCAACAGTAGTATTAATAATTAACTCTTCACTCGGTGTTAAAAATAAAATAAATCATTCAAAGTCAAAGAATATAATAAAGATTTAATAATTATTAAATAAAATCTATTCCAAATTTTGAATAAATATAATCAATTGGTTGTATGGTTGTGGTATGCTGTATGATTCCTCAACTTTTGAATGTAGAGGAAGTGCACAATGTACCGCGGCTGTGCAACTAATACTTAAAATGAGAAACATTTAAATAAATATAATTAAATAAATAACGTCCAATTTGAGTAACGAAACTGTCTTTTATTTACCTGTCGCTTGCATAATCTTTTAAAATGAATAAATCACATCAAATCCATATATCTGTGTTTTACTTATTAACAAAAATTACTAACAGACACATTACCCATATCGTGAGTTGTCACGACTTTGATTTCAAAATCAAACATAACGTAAATTACTATCACTAAATCACGAGCCAAAAAAAATTACAAATTATAAGAATTTTTAAATCACGAGCCAAATAAATATTACAAATTATGAGAATTTGTACAACACCTGGGTTCGAACCGTTACAACATATTTAGGGGTTTATTAAGAAAAATAAAGTGGACCTTGACTTCACCTATAAAACGTCAATGTAATAAATAATAGAACCGGCCGTTAAACAAAATAAAATCCAGAAATATACCGTTTTTCAGACATATATCGTGTAACATTTCATTTGAGCCATTCTGTATATGATGCAACTTATTTTTATTATGCAATGTCGTTTATGGTATGAAGTTATTTTTTGCCGATTGATTTAACTTATAAATCTTTGAATGCGAATTCAATGTATTACTATGCATAATAATTCTTTCAAAGTCATTCCGCGATATAATTCAATAGCAATTCTAGAATTCTCCGAGCGTCAGTTCTCAAACTAATAACATTATGTTTGCCCGAAATTTCCATAATAACCGGCAATTATATTTTCATTGAGCGTCGCCTGGGGCTGAGTGAACAAGTGAAATGCCGGTGCACCTCTAATTTCCTTTTCACTCGCTTAATTACTCATAACGAGAAATGGCATAATTAATGGTGCATGATGCAGAACCGACGCAGATTTACTTTCCCACTGACTCCCTGGAAGACATTGAAGTGTGATTCATAAAAAGAAATGGCCGTAAAGTTTACAAAAAAAAGAGTGGAATATAGGGGATGATATGCGGGCATTTTTTATAGTGTACTCTAAAGGTTATGCGGGAGGGGCGAAGATTTTATTATTCTTTCAAAGAAGCGGATATTACTCGCTGAAATAAATCGTGGTTGTTTTCACTTGAATTGTTGGATATGCGACGAGGTGGATAGAAGCAGAAGGATGGATAACAATAATGAGCTGAAGTTCAAATGTATGCTAAATATCTAGTTGATAAATCGAAATGTAATTTGTCTTTCTACGGTAGTAACAAAAATAATTCTAATTATTTCATCCAGTATGTTCAGGATTACTTTGCAAAGCTCTAGTTTATGATCTACATTCTACACAAATGAAAAACTCGGATGAGGCGAGTGGTTCCAGAAGCAACGAAGTAATGATCTTACATGGATTGCATTGTACAGGTAAATATTCGATGATGCATAAAATCATCAGTAATTAATTACTCGATTAGAGTAGTAAACCTTCTTGTAGTGAATTTCACTGTGCCCTTATCTTGCAAACGTTTGAGGGCCAATCATGGATTTGAGGAAGATGAAGTATAAAGACATTCGAGGCAAACGTTGCAGTTAATTCTTTCCTCTATTGTTCGTGCTCTACGTCCCCAGCTAGAAATGCCACAGAAGCAGAAATAATTCGATAATCGAGGTGTGTAGATAAATTCTGAAGTTCCTTAATTAAATTAATAGCATTTACAGGAAGGTCAATATTACAGCTACTTACTTCGCTAGATTGCTTTATGATTTATGTCATAAATGCATCTGAATGTGTCGCCTTCAACTAACGTGTACGTTACTGTTAACGTGTTTTGATACGCAATATACATGAAAAGCTTATTAAGATTATGACACCCTAATAAACACTTCCTTGAATTCGCGTTTGTACCTATATTAGCATTCTATGCATGTTTTGTGGTACATTGGGATAAACTGCTAATTTACGATTTGTTTTGCGAACTGCAGCATTCCACTAAATATATCTGTCGTCGTCACGTTCTGTTTTAATTAACTTTTGTGCTCGCCAACTTCCAAGATGTCATCGGTACAGTCGTTAAGAAAATTAATTGGATTACGCTTACTCCACCATTTATTCACTGCCCTGCCATAGGGGCAGGTCGACAACTAATTTAATTATAAATTCTACATCACATTTCTTTTATCAAACTTGTCCAACTCTAGTGTAACTGTGTAACTGACTCACATTAAAACAAATTCTCTCAAACAATATAAAACAACATCAATAATTTATTTGGCTTGACACTATAAGGTAAAGATCGCATACGCAAACATTTTCATACGGAGAATCCGGGTCAGACGATGATTCTCTGAGCTCTGGGTTTTCAATATAATTCTTCGGGTTGAATATATATTTTGGTGTAAATGTCAGTAAAAATAAAATTACATTGAGAAGACTCAAGGTATCATGTGTTAGGTATCAATTTGTATTATTGGCTAATAATTGATTAATAAATAAAAGAGGCGGGATATGTGCCTTTATTTGTATATATATATATATATATATATATATATATATATATATATATATATATATATATATATATATATATATATATAAGCCGGAGCGACGCGCTCAGCTTACGAACAAAGGGCAGTGAGTTACTGGCCCTTATGGAGTGTGTATGCAAGTTCGGGTGCTGATTGTGGGGAAAGGATGTGTGATCTAATGTTTTGGTGTGCGTTGCAATGTGGACGGTTATGGATTAGGTGTTAGAATGGATTAAAGGTTAGTACCTAAACTATAATATGTATATCAGATTGAGGTGTTCCGACATATGCAATTAGATTGTAATATTCTCATTATGTAAAGGTATGATTCTTTACAACTGCGGGGCTCACATAAAGAGGAGGTTCGTCCTAATAATTGAAATAAGAGAGGTTTGTCCTAGTAAATGAAATATGAGAGGTTCGTCCTAGCAATTGCAATATGAGAGGTTCGTCCTAGTAATTGAAATAAGAGAGGTTCGTCCTAGTAAATGAAATAAGAGAGGTTTGTCCTAGTAATTGAAATAAGGGAGGTTCGTCCTAGTAAATGAAATAAGAGAGGTCCGTCCTAGTAAATGAAATAAGAGAGGTTCGTCCTAGTAATTGCAATAAGAGAGGTTCGTTCTAGTAATTGCAATAAGAGAGGTTCGTCCTAGTAATTGCAATAAGAGAGGTTCGTCCTAGTAAATGAAATAAGAGAGGTTCGTCCTAGTAAATGAAATAAGAGAGGTTCGTCCTAGTAAATGAAATAAGAGAGATTCGTCCTAGTAAATGAAATAAGAGAGGTTCGTCCTAGTAAATGAAATAAGAGAGGTTCGTCCTAGTAAATGAAATCAGAGAGGTTCATCCTAGCAATTGCTCCCCCGGTAAGTCTTTCTAATTATGGTTAATATACAATACTAAAAGAATACTCTTTATATGTGGGGAAATCATTTGGAGCCAATGCCATCTTCGGATCGAGTTCAATATAAAGCCTGCGGATCCTGACCAATGAAAATACAGTATATTATGGTAAGTGATCATTATTATTATTAGGTAAAATGGCGAAAATTTATATATTAAATATGGCGTCAAGTTAAGGCTACGATGGGAAGAAGAACTAGCTTAACACATATACCGAGTGATCATTTAAATTTCAGCACTAGTTATCCATGGAGATACTCGCAGCTAATAAGAAAGATGAGATTACCGGTCACGAGTAGGAAATGCTATTTTTTTCTACGATATTGCTGTTTAGAAAATATTAGATATTATAGAACTTTCAAGTTCAATTTAATTCAAATTAAACTGTCGCTGTCACAATGCAAATGACTGAAATTAATGTTTGTAAAGTCGTTTCCATAGGAATGAATGCATGCTTATATTTAATTTTTCATGTCTATTTTCATCTTTAGATGTGAAAATATTTTGATATTTTCATTATTATTAATTGTCGTTTCTTAGTCTGATTTTTGTTGATAAACATTTGGAATTGTAGTTTTGATTTAACTGGGGTTGGCGTTTAAGAATTATTTTTGAGGTGTTTTATTAGAATCACTGGTTTCTGATTTTGCACTCATCCCATTATTGTTTCCTGCTATTGAAGAATGTGCACTTACTTAAATACAATCTTCAATAGTATTTAAAAATTTGTGTTTTAAAATTTATTTATGACCTGTTGACCTGTTGAGGCTAGTTGCCGTCACTGAGAAAAAATCTACTATAGTGACCCAACGAGAGGTGACAATGACTCATGGCTCCATATTGCCGAAATTCGACATTCGTTTCTTATTTCATTTCACTAATTACATTTACCTTATGCATGCGAAACAGCATAGAAAACGCGAATCTTTGTTCGTACATGAGATATTGCCAGCTCTCCTCGTAAGAAGCATTTACTTCTTACGACGCAAAAAAAAATCAATAAAAGCACACGAAGTATGAAAGGTAGTAAGTTGCATATACTGATTCTGATAAAAAAATATATTATTTAACATGAAAACTATAAATATATCCTAATTAACCCTAATTAAACCATAAGAAAAATAGTATTGAAATATGGTATTAAAACAGGCATTCTCTTCACTGCAATGTACGAACATCAGCTACTTCCACTAAATTGTAAGCCATAAATCTAAAATAGAATATCGGCCATCCTTGGGGTGCAAATGTGAATAAATGAAATTTATCACCGCATGCAGGTTGAGAGCGGATTGTGCCGGGAGACAATGAGCTTTTGAATTATTTATTCTTTTCTTTCGATGCTCCTCTTATCAGGATTTATTTATGTTATTGTTTACGTATTCCGCCACTGATTTAAACAATTTCATGAATACAAAATTGTTGTATTTGTATATACAGGATATTTCAAAAAAAGCATTACCAACGCGCGTTTTAAAAATGCCCATAGCGACAGTTTTTTTCAACAGTTGTTTTGTCGGTAAGTTTTGAAGTCCCAAAACAATGTCGCCAAATGTACCTGTATTAAAAACCAGGCCTTTTAGTGCGTTTGCATTAAAGCAAACTTCTCCCTTCAGGTGAGTTAGTTGCATATTCTAATCACCCCAATTGCCAGGAATATTGCCATGTCGTTTGTTTGTGGTAGTACCAAATACGTATTGTTAATTTTAATTATTCAAATAGCCTTGATCTGCATTAATGCACCGTCAAAGTATTGTGGGGCACCGAAATGCAGTGCATCATAAAGTGTAGTATTTATATTTAAAATTGTAAAAGAAAGGAGATATGTGTTTCGTTAAGCCAGTATTCTGTGCCAAAGTTATGTTTAACAAAACAAATTTTGATTTCAATATTAAAAGCAGGGTTTGAATAAATCAAGATTAAAAAAAATCAAAAATCAATGATTTAAAAAATATTAATACCGAGTGTCTGGGATAAGGGGCGAACATAGGAATTTAACATGTAAAATCAAATATGTGTAATTATTACCTCACCTATTAATTTTAGAGAACAATTATAATTATAAATTCATGCATGTCATTCGGGATAAATCATAATAGTAACACGTAATTAGTGGAAGAAAAATAATTAATTCATTACCAAAACATATTACAGTGACGTCAGTCTAATATTTTTGAAATAATATTTGATGAAATTGGACTATTAAAATACCTTTTGAATCATCTGCCGCTACACTTGAACTTATTCACAAACTTGCTAATTGTTGATACAGACGGAATTGGTCGATTTTTAAATTTAACCGAAAATAAGTCAAAAACTTTGCGTAAACTGATGCTACTGTAAAATGCTTTGATAGTACCTGTTGGCGCGATTCTTTGTGTACCCGATGGATATTAGAACAGATATGAGGGTACATTAAAACACTTGGTTTTTGGTGAATGGACTGTATAATATTTTGCGTAATTACGGTTACAAAAGATGGTGGTGCTTCGCCCGTGACGATTCAAACGTGAGTGCCCTTTTTGGGCCAGAGCGGACGGTGACCAGGGGGTGGCATTTCTAGAATCCTCGCAGTTTAAGTGCACGTGCACAAACAATGCACGTCGGCTCTGGTCACTGGCCGATCCTTTCGGGGAAAACACCATATTTACAGACAAGATGTGAAATAAATAAATTATAATAGGGAGAGAAGCCGGCTCGGCGGCCATCCCGAAGAATGGTCGCAACAGTACCCTCTCTTCATTGGAATAACTCAGATTATTGTTTATAGTAATTTATATCTGATTAGCAACATTATTTTCACTAACATGACAGTAGATAAAACAACAAGAGTTCTAACGCAGGTTAGGTTAGTTTTCGATTAATTTAATCCGCGGTTTTTATTGGCGGATTAATCAATTACCGCGGGCAGTAACAATGGGTTGATTGCGGAAATCGCGAGTAATTTAATCACAAATACAGGATAACAATGGAATAATTGCAGATGCATTACATTAATTACAGGTGCATTACTGCAATTACAGGTTCTTTAATTGCAGGTTAATTGACGATCCGCGAATTTAATTGGCAGTCTAATCACCGCGAGCAGTAACAATAGATTGATTGCGAGTAATTTAATCACAATTGCAGGATAACAATGAAATAATTACATCAATTGTAGGTACTTTAACTACAGGCTAATTGGCGATCTGCGAATTTAATTGGCAGTCTAATCACCGCGGATCAAATTGATATCATAGTTCGCAGGACCGAGGGCCGCCACACAGGCACCTCCCCCGACACCCCCGCCCCCGACCCCGCCGCCCCCAGACTACCCACGAGGCCAGACGCCGCCGCCCCCGCGCCACCCCCGCGGCCCCCGCGCCACCCCCACCCGCCCCCCGGGGCCCGTCGCCTCACTGCGACACTGCCCCCCGATGCGGTCGTGCGGCGCGCGAGTTGAACCAGCGATCTGATAATGCCGGGGTCGGCCGAAGGGTCGCCCCACCCGCGGTATGTAATGCGATACACGATTCGGCAGGAAGTGATCAATTCTCCAGCCACCATAAGTATGATAAACTTAAGTTAATGAGCGTCAAAGGTCGCATTCCCCCGTTATCGTACGAGCCAGTTACCAGCCAGAACATCTTCGCGCGAGACTGGCCATAAAAACATTTCCCCCGATTTTAAGGGCCGATAGAAAAAAGTCGTATTTAATATAGGCGAGATTAGATATTTAACTGCGGAGATCAACGGATGTCAATTATATCAATAGCGTAATTAGACAGGATGTATTTACCTTAAATTAATTAACTACAAAAAGCTAAAGGTACACAAACAGCCTTTCTGTGCTGGGAGGTAAAAAACACCATATTTATCCGCCAATAATTTGGTTTTATACGTATGCAATATAGATAAGGAATATGCAAGACAGGGGACAGACACGTTGTAGGATTTATGTGTATACACTAGTAGTTGACCTGAGACCTGAGGCTTGCAGAACGTAACTCCACGGTTACAAAGTTACAATTGCAAGAAATTACCCAGAGTCTAAGTAAATGCATATACACTTTAAATAAACGCCGATACAATCAAATCAACTTCGAACTACTTAGCAATTCGTTGTTTTATTAATCAGCCGAGCATAAACTAAATTGATTACACCTGTTCATAGACAATAAATTATACTATCGCAACATAAATTTATTTACAATTAATTAAAACGAATTAAAAGGACAGCGATGGCAACATACTAATAGACAAAAACGCAATAAAGAACACATGGAAGCCGTATGTCGAACAACTATTCCAAGACGAAAGACCAGAAATTCAGCATATACAGCCAGAAACAGGCCCAAGCATTCTGAAAGACGAAGTACGAAATGCCATAAAACAAGTTAAAGACGGTAAAAGTCCAGGACCAGACGGAGTCCACGCGGAATTTTTAAAACTACTAGACGACGAAGGAATTAAATGGCTAACCGACATCCTTAATAATATCTATAACACAGGTGTAATACCACAACAGTGGTTGGAATCAGATTTCGTAACACTCCCAAAAAGACATCGGCAAAAAGATGCGATGAATATAGAACAATAAGCCTAATGAGCCACCTATTGAAAGTGTTTCTAAAAATAATACATAAAAGAATATACAATAAAGTGGAAGGACAACTGGGACCCACACAATTTGGATTTAGAGCCGCATTCGGGACAAGGGAAGCTCTCTTTAGTGTTCAAGTATTGGTACAGAGATGCAGAGACATGAATTGTGATGTATACGCGTGTTTCGTTGATTACAAAAGGTCTTTGACAGAGTCCAACACCAAAAACTGATACAAATTCTGGAAAATACAGGAATAGACGACAAAGACCTCAGAATAATTACAAATCTATACTGGAACCAAACGGCAAGCGTAAGAATCGGAGACGATAGCACAGAAAGAATAAAAAAATTACGCGGTGGGAGGCAGGGATGTGTACTATCTCCTCTGCTATTTAACATCTATTCTGAAGTCATATTTCGGGAAGCCCTAGTAAATACACAAGAAGGAATTTGTTTAAACGGGAATCGTATAAACAACATCAGATACGCAGATGATATCATGATCATGGCCGACAACATAGAAGACTTACAACTAATAATGAATAGCTTAATAAGCACTAGCCACTGACATGGGCCAGATATCAACATAGACAAGACCAAATTCATGATTATAAGTAAGAAGAACCCACAACACCACCAACAGCAACTGGAGCTGGAGCAGGGGAACATCGAAAGAGTTAAAAAATATGTATATCTAGGCACCGTTATTAATGAGCAATGGGACCAGACACAGGAAATAAAAAAGCAGGATTGAAAACAGCAAAAATATATTCATTAAAATGACCTCAGCCTTTAAAAGTCGTGATGTAACTATTGATACCAAAATGAGACTCTCACGCTGCTACGTATTCTCTGTGTTATTTTATGGAATGGAAGCTTGGACGCTCACGGTTGCTAACACAAAATGCTAACGACACCCCTCAGCCAACAGAGCAAAAGAATAGAAATAAACTCAATAAAATTCAAATAAAAATATTAAATTCAATATAAACACAATAAACAATCCTACTTTTTCACCAAAAATAAAATTAAATCACAATTACCTAGCGCTAAAGATAAACTGCAGCGTCTATGCAAAACGGACTAACTGCAAATATTGTGAAGCAAAATATTGTGGGGTAGAAATATATATATATATATACAGGGTGTCCGGAAAATACGTGTACAACGTTTGACGACAGACTCCTGACGTCAAAATAGGTCGATCTAAGCCGACTTAGTTATATCCAAAATTGTCTCGTTTAGCCGGTAGAGGGCGTCAAAAAAAACAAAAGTATAACAAAGTTGAAAGTATCTATTGTAAGAAACTAAGTAAAACAAAAACATTACTTAAGCAAATGTGTAAAATGACCGCCATCTTGCTGAATACACTTATTAACACTCTTTAAAAAATGATATTGGACCCTATCTAATGTCTCGGGATTATTAAAATGGTTGCCTGCATTTAAAATCCGCTGCAATAAATCATCGCGTGTGTTTACCGGAGTCTTGTAAACTTCTGTTTTAATAGCGCCCCACAAAAAGAAGTCACACATATTTAACTCAGGAGAACGTGGTGGCCATTTTACTGGTGCATCATTGCCTCTTCCAATCCATCGGTTGGGATACTGATGATGTAAGTATTGCCGAACGGCAACGGAAAAATGGGGCGGGGCACCATCATGCATATACCACATTTCCCTCCGAAGTAAAATGGGCAAATTCTCCAGAAGAATTGGTAATGTGTCTTGCAAAAAATTTAAATAAATATTTCCATCTAACCTGTCTGGAATAACAATGGGACCAATAAGGTAGTGATCAATAATACCTGCCCAAATATTAATTTTAAATTGATGCTGATGATGTGCAACTTTAATGGCATGTGGATTTTCATCGGAATAAATATGTTCGTTGTGCAGATTGGTTACCCCAGATCTTGTAAAGCATGCCTCGTCAGTAAACATAATTTTTCTACAAAAATTTGGAACAAGGATTCTTTTGTTTCTAATAAATTGACAAAATGTAAGCCGCATGGGGGGATCAGTCGGTAAAAGTTCCTGGACTTTTTGTATGTGGTAAGGATGTAACAACTGTTCTCTTAAAACCTCATTGACAATCGTTTTAGGAACATTTAACTCACGTTCTAAGAGACGGGTACTGGTACTTGGTTCTTCTTCAACTCTTTCCAGAATCATCTCTTCTGTTTCCACAGTTCGAGTTGTTCGCATACGACCCCTGCCTTCAAACTTTTTCTCAAAACTGCCCGTTTCCCGAAGATGACGCTCAATATTGGCAAATGTTTGGTGGTTTGGTATTCGACGGTTAGGAAACCTCTCCATGTAAACCCTAACACTCTGACGCCCATTTCCTCGACAAAACCCGTATACCAGGAGCATGTCAACTTTCTGAGAGTTTGTATAATTTTCCATTTTTAATGGTAAAATGAACTTGTAATTCAATAATGTTGATCGTATACTTGAGTAAATATTATACTTGATTAATTGTCAAATTATTAAACGTCATTGATATTAATTTTTGACGCCCTCTACCGGCTAAACGAGACAATTTTGGATATAACTAAGTCGGCTTAGATCGACCTATTTTGACGTCAGGAGTCTGTCGTCAAACGTTGTACACGTATTTTCCGGACACCCTGTATATATATATATATATTTCTACCCCACAATATTTTGCTTCACAATATTTGCAGTTAGTCCGTTTTGCATAGACGCTGCAGTTTATCTTTAGCGCTAGGTAATTGTGATTTAATTTTATTTTTGGTGAAAAAGTAGGATTGTTTATTGTGTTTATATTGAATTTAATATTTTTATTTGAATTTTATTGAGTTTATTTCTATTCTTTTGCTCTGTTGGCTGAGGGGTGTCGTTAGCATTTTGTGTTAGCAACCGTGAGCGTCCAAGCTTCCATTCCATAAAATAACACAGAGAATACGGAGCAGCGTCAGAGTCTCATTTTGGTATCAATAGTTACATCACGACTTTTAAAGGCTGAGGTCATTTTAATGAATATATTTTTGCTGTTTTCAATCCTGCTTTTTTATTTCCTGTGTCTGGTCCCATTGCTCATTAATAACGGTGCCTAGATATACATATTTTTTAACTCTTTCGATGTTCCCCTGCTCCAGCTCCAGTTGCTGTTGGTGGTGTTGTGGGTTCTTCTTACTTATAATCATGAATTTGGTCTTGTCTATGTTGATATCTGGCCCATGTCAGTGGCTAGTGCTTATTAAGCTATTCATTATTAGTTGTAAGTCTTCTATGTTGTCGGCCATGATCATGATATCATCTGCGTATCTGATGTTGTTTATACGATTCCCGTTTAAACAAATTCCTTCTTGTGTATTTACTAGGGCTTCCCGAAATATGACTTCAGAATAGATGTTAAATAGCAGAGGAGACAGTACACATCCCTGCCTCCCACCGCGTAAATTTTTTATTCTTTCTGTGCTATCGTCTCCGATTCTTACGCTTGCCGTTTGGTTCCAGTATAGATTTGTAATTATTCTGAGGTCTTTGTCGTCTATTCCTGTATTTTCCAGAATTTGTATCAGTTTTTGGTGTTGGACTCTGTCAAAGACCTTTTGTAATCAACGAAACACGCGTATACATCACAATTCATGTCTCTGCATCTCTGTACCAATACTTGAACACTAAAGAGAGCTTCTCTTGTCCCGAATGCGGCTCTAAATCCAAATTGTGTGGGTCCCAGTTGTCCTTCCACTTTATTGTATATTCTTTTATGTATTATTTTTAGAAACACTTTCAATAGGTGGCTCATTAGGCTTATTGTTCTATATTCATCGCATCTTTTTGCCGATGTCTTTTTGGGAGTGTTACGAAATCTGATTCCAACCACTGTTGTGGTATTACACCTGTGTTATAGATATTATTAAGGATGTCGGTTAGCCATTTAATTCCTTCGTCGTCTAGTAGTTTTAAAAATTCCGCGTGGACTCCGTCTGGTCCTGGACTTTTACCGTCTTTAACTTGTTTTATGGCATTTCGTACTTCGTCTTTCAGAATGCTTGGGCCTGTTTCTGGCTGTATATGCTGAATTTCTGGTCTTTCGTCTTGGAATAGTTGTTCGACATACGGCTTCCATGTGTTCTTTATTGCGTTTTTGTCTATTAGTATGTTGCCATCGCTGTCCTTTTAATTCGTTTTAATTAATTGTAAATAAATTTATGTTGCGATAGTATAATTTATTGTCTATGAACAGGTGTAATCAATTTAGTTTATGCTCGGCTGATTAATAAAACAACGAATTGCTAAGTAGTTCGAAGTTGATTTGATTGTATCGGCGTTTATTTAAAGTGTATATGCATTTACTTAGACTCTGGGTAATTTCTTGCAATTGTAACTTTGTAACCGTGGAGTTACGTTCTGCAAGCCTCAGGTCTCAGGTCAACTACTAGTGTATACACATAAATCCTACAATGTGTCTGTCCCCTGTCTTGCATATTCCTTATCTATATTGCATACGTATAAAACCTAATTATTGACGGATAAATATGGTGTTTTTTACCTCCCAGCACAGAAAGGTTGTTTGTGTACCTTTAGCTTTTTGTAGTTAATTAATTTAAGGTAAATACATCCTGTCTAATTACGGGGGAGGTGCCTGTGTGGCGGCCCTAGGTCCTGCGAACTATGATATCAATTTGATCGGCGGTGATTAGACTGCCAATTAAATTCGCAGATCGCCAATTAGCCTGTAGTTAAAGTACCTACAATTGATGTAATTATTTCATTGTTATCCTGCAATTGTGATTAAATTACTCGCAATCAATCTATTGTTACTGCTCGCGGTGATTAGACTGCCAATTAAATTCGCGGATCGTCAATTAACCTGCAATTAAAGAACCTGTAATTGCAGTAATGCACCTGTAATTAATGTAATGCATCTGCAATTATTCCATTGTTATCCTGTATTTGTGATTAAATTACTCGCGATTTCCGCAATCAACCCATTGTTACTGCCCGCGGTAATTGATTAATCCGCCAATAAAAACCGCGGATTAAATTAATCGAAAACTAACCTAACCTGCGTTAGAACTCTTGTTGTTTTATCTACTCATGACATTTGTCAAATTCATGGAAACGGTTTTTATGGTACATTGTTCAACTTATTTTTATTATTTCTAAGGTGGATTCTGGTAAAATCGTAAATTAAATGGATAATAGATTTGCAGTTATTAATACTCTAAAAAATATTCCTTTGCGATTTTTATCAAAAATTAATAAGGGAGCTAATAATTATCTATATTTAATTTTACATGTTATATTCCTATGTTCACCCCTTATACCAGACACTCGGTATTTCTGATCAGTTGTTTTAAGTATAGATATGTGTTTCGGCGCTATTCCACAGCGTCGAACCCCAAATCTGTTTTAAAGTGTATTCTCGGTATTTGGCTTTTATTGCAGCAGACACATTTGTATTAAGATTGAATAGACGAGTTATTGGAGTGGCTATTAGCTGCCCATTATATTCACCGAAAAGTGCTGGAGTAAATTACGGTGCGCATAAAGATCAATAGGCACCTTAAGCTGTTTATTGAGCAAGGATTGCCACTTCGGCAAATATAATTAGCGACCGGGAAATCCAAAACATATTTATTGCACCGCATTAGGAATCTTCAGAAATTCCAGATAGAGGAATTACCCAAGGATTGTAAGAACCAAGCGTGGCAACATGGTTTACCAAAACGAAATGCCGCACCAATCAGGGACCATCTTCAAGCCACCCCTCGCGGTACATAATTCAAACTGCGCCCCACCCCAGTAACTCAAAAGGTAGTTGTAAGAGTGCAGACCCTACCAGACTTCAATTCGTTACCTTCACCGGTATACATCGTTGTGTATTTATTATTGTTACATATTAATTATAGTCCACGTTATTTCCAAACCTACGAATTTTAATTACCTTTTCATTTACATTGGCGATACAACTCGCCTGGTCCTTCGATTACGTAACAATATGATTTAAATCAATTGCTTTGCATCACGCTTTAAATCATATATTTTTTTAAAAATAAATTCTTGAATTTGAACAAGAATTGATGATAAAAAAAGGTGTATCTATACTATATGATGGACCAAAAATGGAAGAAAAGAAAATTATTTTACTTACTTCCAATTATCTATTTTAAAGCACGCTAACTCTATAGTTACATTACATTTTTAATATAACACTTATCTAACATCCATTGGAATGCACAAAAAGTGCAAAACCAATGATTAATTGAAAAAAAAATCATTTAAATCAATGATTTATTTAAAAAAAAGTCATTTGATTTAAATAACACCAACCCTGATTAAAACGCTTGGATCAATATGGATGATATTTGGCAAGACCATAACTCATTTTTGAGATGATATTTATTTGCTATTATCAGTGGACCAAAATATATTAAGCTTGTCACAGGTGCTAAGACATAGATCAGATATTAATACTTCAATAGCAAAGCTGGCAACTAAGAACAACTTAACAAAGAATTTCATTAGTATTTTTTTGGTATCTGTTGTTGTTCAAACATAAAAAAATTAAAAAAGCAATGAACAATTTAAGAATTAGTAACAAGTTGGTACAATGCGCCACAAAAAAAAGTGGGACAGTTATTATGTTCCAACGTGAATGTCTGTCTCTGATTCTGATACTATACAATAGATACCAAATTCATTAATTTGAAAGACGTCTTATTTATCTGTCAAAATTGTTTAAAACCTCGTATTTTATTTAAAATGAATACTAATTGAATTAAAAGATTACTCGAAATTCTATTATTTTAAATAACTGAAAAGTTTTATTACATGCCTTCTGTATAAGTTTTGTAGTTTATTCTTATTCCATTGTACGTTGTTTCCTTATTGCGGTTGTAGAGATATGCTAGAAATACTTTATAATATAAAGTGTAAACTTATTTAACTTTGCTTGCACGCATAATCCATGACAACATAACTCTTGCACATAACAGTCTCGTAAGATTTTCGCACACTTGGCTAGACCCACAAATTGAAAGGATCGCTGAACCTTCAAGTTATGTGCACGACACGCATTATCGTCCCAGCTCATTGTCATCGGCAACTTTATATGGCAATAGGCGAGGATGAGACAGAATACACGATAAGGGAAACCAACCCATTTGCATTATGGCTTATTGTTGCTATTTCTTTTGAATTCTCATGTCGTACGAGGTGAATGAAAAAGTGCATTAAGATTACGAGACTGAAATAGTAATATGTATTAATAACGAGAAATTATCTATTAACTCAATTGATTATCTTTTCGTTTTATGAAGAAATTATTACTCGTAGAATGTAAGTATTAGATTTATTATTTTACCCAACTTCTATCAATTATGACTTTGACTATGAATTGTGACTTTAAATCAATGAAGTAGTTCATAACACACATGTGAGGTAACCGTTTTTAGCTCACTTGTCAGACAAATTTAGCACACTTGTCAATCAGGGTTTCTATTAGATAATGTAATCCCCGGGGGGCATTTCGAAAGTCCGGTAGGGCAGGGCATCTGTAATTTATTTTAAGAAAGTAAAAAGTTAATACAACATGTTTTTGTTGGTTAAAAAAACAGTTTTATTAGGAGAAAAAGTTACACTTTTGTCGCAAGTTGCTTTTTCTCCGAATAAAACATGTTACTTTTTCTTCAAACGCAAGAATATTTTTCTTCAAAAATATATTAAAGACAAAAGGTGAAAAATACAAAACGAGCATCATGCCAGCTGTGGTTGCTATGGTTGAATTTGTAATAAACAGAACAATTAGAAATTGTCATTTACAGTTTTTTTGTTGTTAAAAACTGTGTTATTATGGAGTGCATACCCCACGAACAAGCTGAAATTACTCAAATACCGCAAGCTGCTATAGATGGATTGCAGCCTATAAAATCGGCGAGTATTTATGAGGTTGCATGCCGGAGATTCATTAAATGGTGCATGGAGAAGAACGTGGACAATTATATGCAAAATGTAGCTTATTTTACCGAACTGAAGCAGAAGAACAACATGAATCGTTCGTCTATGTGGTCACCATACTCTATGTTACATTATTGAGTATTAAACATGAAGTGGATATTAGTAAATATTTACATCTTCGTGCATTCTCGAAGAATCAATATGAAGGCTACATACCAAAAAAGGCAAAAGTCCTAACTAAAGAAGAAATTGATAATTTCCTGTCTAATGCTCCAGATGGAAAATATTTGGAAATAAAGGTAAAATTATTTTATGCCTAAAAGTTTAAAATCATGCCTTTTTTAGGTTATTTTGATATTTGGGATATCTGGTGCCTGTCGGTGTGATAAGCTGGTAAAAATGAAAGTTCACGATATTGAAGACTTAGGATCGACTCTGCTAAGAAAAATCCCTGACAGTAAAACTCCCAAGAAACGATCATTTACTGTCATTGGCGATGTATACATAAATACATACAGAATAGATATTTATGCATTAAGGGAGATATGGATGTTTTTTTCCTGAGGTTGACAGGATTACAAACCGAGGGCCTTTGGCCCGAGGTTTGTAAGTCAACCGAGGGTAAAAAACATCCATATCTCCCGTGGTGCATACAATATTTTATTTTTTAGAAACATGATATTATTTATTTTCGTCATGGATACAATCTATGAAAAGCAACTCATATCTCCCTAGGGAGATGTCAATTTTTTTCACTCTCAATCACATTTTTTTCTCCTTCAACCTTATGACCACTTGACAAATAGATCGTACAATTGACAAATTTTCCATTCGAGACGGTACTTAAAGATGAGCAATTTTGCGTCTGCTCATGGTCTCCACTGCCACTAGCAGATGCCGACGATCTTACGACGATCAGATGCCCGATGCAAATTGGAGACATCAGTGACAGGGGTTCAGTAATTGTGGTGCTGATTCCGGACACTAAAACATTGGCAAAGAGATCCTTCACTATAGTTGAAGAGGAGAGACTGAATGCGTTGTCGCTTATCAGAGAATACATGTGTTTGCGTCCTGCAGGAGTCTCAAGGTTTTTTTTATCGTACAGAAACAAAAAATGTACAGTGCAACCTGTTGGGAAAAACACATATTTGGCAGCATTCCGTCAATAATTGCTGTCTACTTGGGTTTGCCGAATCCGAAATCTTTCACAGGTCACTGTTTAAGACGAACATCTGCAACTTTGGCAGCAGATGGAGGAGTAAGTATGACCAATCTGAAGCGTCAGGGTGGATGGAAAAGCTCTACAGTAGCGGAAGGCTACTTGGCAGACAGCATGGCATCCAAGAATAAAATTTCACGCGTGATTGCTGGACTGGAAGAGACTGAAAAAGTAAGATCGTCGGCATCTGCTAGTGGCAGTGGAGACCATGAGCAGACGCAAAATTGCTCATCTTTAAGTACCGTCTCGAATGGAAAATTTGTCAATTGTACGATCTATTTGTCAAGTGGTCATAAGGTTGAAGGAGAAAAAAATGTGATTGAGAGTGAAAAAAATTGACATCTCCCTAGGGAGATATGAGTTGCTTTTCATAGATTGTATCCATGACGAAAATAAATAATATCATGTTTCTAAAAAATAAAATATGCTTCACTTAGATCAGTTGGTATGGAAGAGCAGACATTTTTCCTAAGATACCATAATGGAGTCTGCCATCGAATAGTAATGGGAATTCATAAAATTGGAGAAGCAGCCAAAGAGGTAGCATCTTATTTAAAGTTACCAAATTGGAACGAATACACTGGTCATTGCCTACGATGAACTTCGGCGACATTGCTGGTAGACGGAGGCGCTGACATTACCTGTTTGAAACGTCATGGTGGATGGAACTCAAGTAATGTGGCTGAAGTGTACATCGAGGAATCTTGAAGAAATTAGAAAGATATTGCAATGAAAATTCTGGAGCCTAATGAAACTTCATTGAAACTGTGAATAAACTTGAGACTCATCGTCAAACAGCAAATGGATCCAATATTAATAACACTAAATTTGTAGCAGGTGTTGCTGGCAGTAGTGGGTTTAATTTTCAGAGCGCCACTATACATTTATATACTATACAACTGTACATTTAGTGTAAATTTTTGTAATAAAGAAAATCACAAATAAAAGTATAGTTATGAGTATGTTTTACTTTAACTAGCTGTACATTTAGTGTTATTTTTTGTAATAAAAAAATCACAATTAAAACTATAGGGAACTCATAGTAAAACTATGAGTATTTTTTACTTTTTCTCCGCCGGCAGACAAAGTTGTTGGATCCAAAAACTAAAATATAGTCAAATATTAAAATTCTGTTTTTTAATATTTGTTTTACAAATTTTCCTGACAGTTGTGTTGGCTATTTCAGCCAATTGGGCCATTTCTCGAAGAGGAGTTCGTGGAGATTCAACATTAATCTGCATTACCTGAAGCTGTTTGATTGTTTTAAATATTAACCCAAGTGTCATGAGAAACTTTGAATATGTCATCAGCACTACCAGTATTATTAAATTTATTTTAAATTCTAGTAATGGTTGACTGGCAATTACGTTTATTCGGACAATGCTCGATAATTAATATTATTGCAGTTTCTCAGTTTAAGATTAATACCATTCCTATTTTCTCATCTTTTGTCAAATAATTCATTATTTCTGTAACCGAATATTACAACTTAAAATTTCTAAACAAAAAAAAATGTCAAAAACAAAACAATTGTTTCTCCTGTTTATTAGTTTGTTTCTTTATTTTAATTAAATATTAATACTTATTGACATATAGCGGAAGTCACTTTTGTTTAGTTCGTATATTAGGTACTTATTCTTAAACCACTCCTGACCACCAGGATTAGATTTACCGAAACTCGGTATATTTATTATTTCTCGATATTTATTATCGCTCAATATTTTTTAAATATTAATTTTTACTCCCATTATTTTTGGCGGTCTCCTAATTTAGGCCACTTTATAGGAACACCTGCAGGGTTTTTGTAGAACTAAAACATTAACAGAAATAAATTAGTGATTTTATAAGCTGTTTAAATAAATATTAATTATAATTGAAAAATATTTCTCCTAAAAAGCACCTTGGACCAAAAACGTAGAAAGTATGCAGTGATATAACATTAAACTATATAATAAAAATTCTAATGAAATAATTAGTATTCCGTGTTATTTTTTCTAATGACACATCTTTAAAGATTTTATTAAGCCCGAAAAGGAAATTTGAAATTTAGTTTTGGTAAGTGAAATCTTAAAAATATGAAAAATGAAATGAAATCATTGCTGAAGAGAAAAAATAAATATCAGGTCAATGAATTCAGAATATCAGCATCAAAATTTCTTTTTCTACTCCCTTAATAGAAAGTAGGCACTTTCGTCCATCATACGAGGAAGGAAAGTTCTGCCACGTGAGGCAATCAACTTTGCCTCCCGTGAAAAATACTTAATAGAAACATTAAATAACTATAATAATAGAGTATGGTTTTCTTTTATTGATAGCGCTGAGGGTTGCATGACCCGAGGCTGTAATAGTATTCACAACCGTGGTGTATATACTATTTTTTCACTACTAGAACAATTACAATAATTTAAAATTAAATATTAAAATACAACATCAATCTATCATTACATCAATCAAAATTTGACATTGATGTATTTAACGAATATAGTGAAAATGAGGCCAGCTATGGCAGGCTAATTGTGGTACTTATACTTAGCATGCCAGACTACAAAACTAGATTCCCCGAAAGACGAAACCTTGAAAAGCTACATACCCTGTTGCAAAGTATGTATTCACATTTATTTTAGCCAGCTCAAAACGTTTAACATAATCTCCTACGAACCACGCACCCGGTTTAATAACCATATTCAATACATTACGTATTTTATTCGGTACACAACGGTAGCCGTAATCGCCGTATAAAAATGCGTACGTTCCTTGTATACTTTGATTTTTAACAATATACTTATTCTAAATATTATATTTTGGCATTTGGTTTATTAATTGTCATGCAAAAGAAAATATAATATTTATGCAAAATACTGTGAAAGGTCGTAGAAAAAAATCATATGTATTACTCGGGAGCAAAGTGCCATTTCCTCCTATAGATTTTGAAATATTCGCGGGAGGAAATGATGCACATTGCTCCCTTGTAATACAAATAGCTATTGATGCTTATATAGTTGAAAATACACACGTGGAAGCTCAAAGTAACAATGTTTACTTGAATTATGGAGGTCATCATTCATTATCATTGGAATTTGGAGCATGTTGCTGGGATGAATCATCATGTTATCATGTTATGAAGAATATTAGAATTATCAGAATCATGTTATGAAAATCAATAAATTTAAAATAATTAGGAATTAATTCGAAAGTACGACAGTCTATGACCATCGTCGTGCAGTCGTCGACGCTTATGGAAAAATGCACAGTGCAACCAGTAAGAATAAATTAAATTGGGAAAGATTCGGAAAATGTAACAACCTTACTGAACAAGATGAACTAGGGTACTCGAATCCTCGAGGCTTATACTAGGCACGCCTTCAGCCTCCAGCTTTCAGCCTGGATACATCGAGAGTTCGATTCAAATTAAAGTTGAAATTGCAAAGCCAGTATTTGGCAAATACTAGCGCGAATTGACAATAAAAGATCCACCTCACAAAGTACTGTGTAAAATATTCAATCATACATCATCAATGAACATTACTGTAGCCGCAAAGATACCAATTGGTAATTAGATATACAATGCTGATTTTGTACATACCTATATTAGTAATTCGTAGTATTAGTACTATTATAATGCAAATATGTGATCATCAGTATTTAAGAAGTTAAATTTGTTATCCATAATACAACTTATAAGTACGATTTTTTGCAATTTACTAGTATATATAGCTTTGCTATTCACATTGTCAGTTCCGTGTTAAATTCTCTTTGAAAATCATAGATAGAAAATGATGGTTATGCAGGTCACGCTATCGATGCTGAATTTGCATAACATGCTGCGCTTTGTGCCTGATTGGAATTTTTAATTAAATTTTCACGCCGATGCCATCCAATATATAATTAGGAACACCCACCATCATCGATACTACCGCTAATATACCTCACATAGAACCAGAAAGCATCACACGGTGTATATTGGAATAGCAACAAGATGTTTTATACCATTTGATGAATTTTAAGTATATGAGACTTACAAACTACATATTTATCAAAAACGTTTAATATTGATGAATTAGGAAAATTACAAGTACTACAAATCTAATATTTCTAATAAAAAACCAAACGTATTAAAATTGAAAAACACCACATATAGTTGCAATTATAATCGCTAAATAAGCTATATCATCTGTTATTAACTTCTAATCAGATCTAGATGAGATTGGGCCCTTCTTATACATATAATTAAAAAAAATACAAAGTACAGTAAACATAATCCAAACGCTCCTGCTGCAAACTCTAGGATGAAGCAGAACGATTCTGCCTACAAATCCGTAAAGCACTGAAATCACTAAATAAGAAACACCACAATATTTCTCGCATTTATAAAGAATAACGGACGAGCGCGAAGATGAACAAAAACCGTAAATACTGAATAAATTCGTTTTATATTAACCTATTAGTAAATAATGCAACTTAAACTTTAAATTGAATACCCGTATACATAAAAGAATGTATATGTCAGCAGTATTTTAAATTTGTTTTATACATTTTTTAAATTCTATACCAATAAACGTTATAATAACATTTTCTGTTGTGATTTTATAATTAAATATTTTGTGATGTTTATATATATGCTGTAAAGCCCACTTTCGAGTTTCAAAAATGTGATGTTTTAATATGAAATTTTAAATGTGTGGTTGTGTATAAAAACTTTCTTTATACTTAGCTCTTATCTCAGGGTCAAGAAGTTAGGTTCCTTAGGTAGAAGTTCTTGGAACTAAATTAGAATATTCGTGGTTCAAATTGAGTTTGACAAACATAAATTGTAGAACTTTTATCAATAAAACTATCAAACGATTAATTCAAATTAAAAACGAAATCAAAATTATATAACATCTAAGCTCCTAGATTAATAAAACGAAATTCCTAAACTAAAATCCTATTAGCACAATCATCGCATATGTTTGTGTTGAATCGATACCTTTTTGTTTGGAATCTTGTCAGTTGGTAGTGCACACAATTTTAGATATATTGATGAACATTTGATCCGAGGTTGGCTATGCTGCGGCATCACCTCAATGATGCACGAAGTGGCAGCCCATCCAAATCCCGCAAACAACAGCGTTGATCCCTGCAAACAGCTTCGTAGGAAATCCAATTCTCGCCGCCAATTCTGCTGTTGAAATTCGACGCGGTCCCTCTCTGGTCCTCGCTTGCCTGTGTTCGTTTTTCCAAGCATAACTGACTCGAATATTGTTGCCCTTACGCAACACACACACGCACAAACAATACTTAAATTCTCAGATACGTAACTCTGTTTTGAATTTGTTTTTACGGCGTCCTTTCGCTTCGTACATGGACGTAAATTCACGCGAAAGAGGAAAAGAGGAAACGTCTGCTTTTAGTTTTGCGAGGTCTATTTATAGACTTTATCCCAAACATCCATTGTCGTTGATATTTTAAATTTTCCACAACACCTGAACTGTTTATATGCGTTACCACAGTCACCTGACGTTGCCGTGGTTACATTGTCAATATAATTTCTATGTCCATATTCCAAATAATAATGATTCATTTCTGCATCTCCATATGATTTTCAGTATCATTGTTCCTGGTAATTTTATGGTTCTATGGACATGTCGTATGTCCTTCTACGATAATTTTTAATTTTGTACACAGATGGCGGCAAATCAGGCTTTTTATAAATTATGCCTCTACTGATTGTGCAATTATTATTACAATAATAATATTACTTATAAACTATCTAATTTAATTACTAACCTATCTCCAAACAACTCTATAAAATTTTAATAACATAAACGATATGCAAAAGAACATCACAATATATATTGTGATGTTATTTAATAGATTTAATTTGTTATTTTATAGTATACGTTAGATAGGATTTTGTTTATAGATAATTGTACTGAATATATTAGATTTAGGGTATTTAGATATTAATAGAATTGCTTAGATAGTCAAATACGATTTGTATAGCTAGAATTATAATTATTTAAGGGCACAATTAATGTAAAATAATTGTAATGAGTCAGTAATATGTATAAAATTCAATGGAAAATTCAAACTCATCGTACGAAGACGTTCGATATTCATATAGAAGCAGAAAAATACAAGGGTCTCGAACATCAGATTCTCATCACAATTGGAATTATGGTTACACCAGTATATAGATAATTATAATCATAATTATAATTTGTTGATTCGTTGCCGTGGTTACAAACTGGATTCGGGTAGCAACTCGACAATTTACACGCTTATTTGGATCAACGTAGGCGGATTTTAAGAAGTGAAAATCACTTGTTTAACCGAGGTTTTAAAAAGGCAGAACGCCGAGAAACAATCAGATTCGCTTTAGATCCCGGAGCATCCACGTCGGTCAGCAGAGAAAAAGAAAACAGTCGTACAGAAACAAATATCATCGAACAATATTTATTTACATCCACGCGTTATTCAAAAACAGTTTGATTTACATTTTGTTTACGCGGATAAAATTAATTTCGGGACAGTAATTATTTGCGTTCGAGCATCTGTAAACACTCGACGTGAACTAGGGGATCATTATCAACACGGAACAGCCGAAAGGAGTCCAAGAGGGTTCACAGAGTACTTCAACTCCAAAGACGATTCAGCGAGAACGACAACCATAGCAGAAGATCCACCGAGGACAGCAGGACTTTGAATCGAGGAAATTCCCGCCGACTTAATCGAATTTACTAATTCGACATCTCCAACCAGCATTGCCGATCACCACTGCGTGTTGCCGCTATTCACCAGGAATGTAAATGTGATTGCCAGGTAGAATTTACTAAAATTACTACTCAATTAGGGAGTTAATTGTGCGAATTAGGAATTTAGGGAATTATTGTTATTAATTATTGATAGTGCTAGTTTGTTAATTAGTGATAGGACTTGCTTTCTATTGTCAAGCGTTCATTATATTTTATATTGAATTAGTGTAATGTTTGTTTTGTTATCAATTATAAAAATATTTAATATTATAATAAATATTAATTAAAATTAATATTCTTTGCCTGCCTTCTAATTTATTTTGATCCCACTCTTTGACCCTGAGAAAAGAGAAAAACAAAATAATAAAATTCATAAGCTATAAACAAAGAAGGGAGGTTACACAATATTAAATTCGTAGTATTTCATTTATATTTGTAAACTATAAATTGGTGCCCAACAACAACAAAAGTAAGAAATAATTTTATAATTCTTAATTATCAACCCAATAATAAATCTACGCAGTTAATAGACTTAGTATAACAGCACATTTTAAACACCCGACCGTGGGGCATTGTCTATAATATAGCATTTGCACCTTCAATGTGGGGCAAATCATAATTATTGTGTTAAAATAATTAAACCCAAACAACAACATAGCAATATATACAGGGTGGGTCAATAGGAAGAGTAGGGTCGATTACACCTACACCGTTAATGATATCGAAATGAACCAAAATACATTGTAAACGGGAGGCGAAAATGCAGTTTGTAAAATTATTTTGCCATATACAGGGGGTTCCATTTTTGCAGGGCAGCCTTCGATCTAGTTTTTTTGAAATGGCACTCCCTGAATAAATTTACATATTTGAATTTGCCCAGTTTTGGGCTTTATAAATCCGTTTAGTTTTTGCAGTTCGCTTTAACCATTCAGAAGTTGTTAACGTTTTTCTACAAATTAGTGCGTTTGCAGGCATTTATTAAAAAAAATCACAGGGCTTTGTTTCTAGGATATTAACTTGGGGCTTGGACTAAGCCTAAACACCTAAAGAGATATCTTCTGGCGGCAAGACCGACTATTTGCATTGTGGCATCACCTTGCTGTGACACATTAATTTTGGTAAACTTTGAAGTGCCATAACTTGATGTTTTTAAATGGCACACCCTATATATCGGTACTTAGTCCTATTCAGGGTCTCAGTTTACATATTTTTTGCCCCTTATATTTTTTCTTAAAAGTTGATAGTTGAGAGATAATTCCGATTTTCTTAAAAATACACACAGATTTCATCGATATAAACTGAGCGGGCCATGAAAATCACTAAATTCTGTCATGCCAACATCAAAGTGACATTTATCGTACGACACGTTTTATTTTTTCTCGCGTATTTTCTTAATGAATTTTTCTGATAATGAAATGGTGGATAAGGTTTATGTATACGGTGACAGCGCAAACCGTTGCTGGTGACCAGAATCTATTGAGGCATAACAAATCAATAGCAAAAACATTTGAATTAAACTATAACATTACAACATAACAAAAATCACATTAACTTTACAATAATTTTAACATTATAAAAAGTAAATAAATGTCACTTTGACGTTGACATGACAAAAACAATTGATATTCAATGCACGTTAAGTTTATATCGATGAGATCTGGGTTCATTTTTCAGAAAATCCAAATTATTTCTTAAACTATGAACTTTTAAGAAAGAGTATAAGGGGCGAAACAGATGTAAAATGACATGCTGAATACGACTAAGTTATAAAATATAGAGTGTGCCATTAAAAAAAATCAAGTTATGGCCCTTCAAAGTTTACCAAAATTAATGTCCCACAGCAAGATGATGCCAAAATGCAAATCGACGATCTTTCCGCCGGAAAAAATAAATAAAAATAAATAATATAAACGGATTTATAAAGCCCAAACATGGACAAATTAAAATATGTAAATTTATACAGGGGGTGCCATTTAAAAAAACTAGGTCTAAGGTTGCCCTGAAAAATGGAACACCCTGTATATGGCAAAATAATTTTACAAACTGCACTTCTAGTTCGCAGTGCCGTTTGGTTCACTTCGATATCATTAACGGTGTAGGTGTAATCGAGCCTGCCCGTCCTACCCGTCCTATTGACTCACCCTGTTTATATGTATATACAGAGTGTCTCAAAGTTGACGCCCGTGCGGTTGGGATTTGAATCAGGGGGCTAACACAAATTGAAAATTAAGAGTGGAAAATTTTCCGTTTGTTTCTCGTTATAGAGTTATTGATAAATTAACATTTCAACTTATTAATAACTAATAATATTAAAAAACAAAATATTGTCCACATCTGTCAAACTAACTGTCAAACTTAACAGTTATGTCTCTTGTTTTGACAAAATTAATAAAACAAAATCGTTTTTTAATTAGTGGTCGAAAAAGCTATTGTTTACATTTTTATCAATAACTCCGTAACGAGGGACAAACGGAAAATTATCCACTCTTCATTTTCAATTTGTTTTTGCCCCCTGAATCAGATCCCAAAATTACGGGCTTCAATTTTAAGACACCCTGTATATATATATATATATATATTTAAATTTTATGCTGAAACATATGCACACAATCTGCATATTTTGCATTAAATCATGCATATTATGTGGTTTCAAGTCGCATATACAGGATGTTTGCAAAAGGTGTTCCGTAAATTTAGATATCGAGTTAGCGATGGAAACCAAACAAAATAGTCTATATAAACATGTGAGCTTAGATGGCGCTGTAAGCAGATATTCAATATTTTATGTTTTGGAGTATTACTTGGGTGGTGGTAAATTTGCATGTAACGTATAACGTTAGTTTGATTATTATTATTACTAGAAAATGTACCTCTCCAGACAAGATTTGATGTTTTATTATGTAAATGAGCAGCTTCTGCTCCAGTTTTTAAAGAATTATTATCCCTAAAAATGGGTTGGGACAGGAGGTCCAGTCAATGGCCATCAAGATCGCATGACCTTAATCCGCTGACGTATTATTTTTGGGGACATATCAAAGGAATAGCTTATGCTCATACAGTAAATACCAGAGAAGAACTTCGTCAAAGAATACAGAACGCTGGAAGAAACTGTGTGAACACCTGAAGTCTTGAAGGAGAGAGTCTGCCGCTCATTAGAACAAAGAGCGCCTTTGTGTCAAGACGACAGTGGTCACTTTGAACAATTACTGCAACTAAAATTGTTTGTTGATACATGTCACATTCTGTTCATAATATAAATTCATGGTATAAAGCGAAATATTGAATATCTGCTCACAGTGCCATCTAGGTTCACATGTATAAATGTACTTTTTTGTTTGGTTTCCATCGCCGATCGATATGCAAATTTACGGAACACCTTTACGAAACACCCTGTATATGCGCATGGTTTGATCGTTTTTCATGAATATAAATCCGTGCTCAGGTAATGAATGCCCTAGCCATTTTTCATGAATGAATATGATGGTATTTGATGTTATGAACAATACGAATGCTGCTGAGCCGCAGCAGCTGTAGGTGTCAGTCCTGACAAAAATGCAGCATAAAGAGGCAATTTAGCCCCAAAAGCAGACCCAGTCCGTATTCAATAAAGAGATAAACAAATAGCATAAAGAGCATCATCCTGGTCATGATAGGTGTAATGGAGGACTATTGCACAGGATGTGACCTCAGGATATTAAAATCCTTCCCCGCTTCGATCGGATGTCACGCTCTAATTTAATTCCTCAACGACATGGACGAGAGGCACGTTCGGGACCATAGGGCATTCCTATAGGACGTCCAACATACCGGAATGTATAGTTGCTTGAGGGCAGGAATGCTACAGATTTTTTGTTCCTTCACATGAACGAAGAACGAATGCCAATTGACTGTCAAACTTATACTGGTTTAATGCGGGTTTAGTCGAAGTCTATATATTTAACACACATTAAAATTGACAATCGAATGACTTATTGGAATATTGAGATAGTTCTAAAATTTCAACTATATTGTTTAGTAGGGCAAACTTATAATGTATAATCACTTTATTGGATAAAATAATAATAAATCCATTAAATAGTGTAATGGATGGTTATCGATGGGATAAAGTTAAATAAGTGTAGGTAAGTTTTACTATTAAAACCTATTATTTTATTTTTGACATCTCCCTTTGACAGCACATCTTATGTGGTGCAGGTAAAGTGACATGTGTCAAATGAAATTTGATATTTTAGTACACACGTTCTCTATCACTATCTAAGCGATGGTGCGACCCTTTGAATCACCCTGTATAATTTACCGGGCCTTTCTTCTTGTATCCTTCTACACTAACAGCTTCGATAATCACACACAATACTTTACCCTATGATTAATCACGTATCCCTCCTATTTTATTAATTTTTCATTTATTAACCAAGGACGAGTTTGTATTTTTTTCAGGTGTAAAACTTTCTGCTGTTGCCCAACTTTTAAGCTTTTAATACCCTGCTCTAGACGGAAACATAATTTGATACGTTTTTGCACCTCTCTAGAATCGAAAAAACTTTTGCAATAGTGTCAGATTTATGTGAGCCATATTATTTACGGGGCCCACCTAATGCTCGCTTAAGCAAAGCGGTAATAAATCGGACAGACGGAGAAATAACATCTACCACAGAGGGCGTCGCGTCACGACGTAAACACATCGTCACGTAATGCAGTATTGTCTGCCGCGGACCAGGTTCAGATGGCATAATTACTCTTCTCCTCTAGGCCAAGTTCGGGTCAATTATTGCAAGGTCTTACAACGTAAAGCTCTTAAAAGTTGAATCTAACTGTACGAAAAATATGCTTTCTTTGTTGAACCAATAAAGACCATAAACGTGACTCTAATAGTATATTATGATACATATGGATAAGACAGCCTTTCAAGCACGCTCGCCTTCTTTAGCCGATATTATCATATCGTCTGAAATATTTTATACTTCGTCCTTATAATATAATATACTATTATTTGGGTTTCAGTTTTTGATTCACGTAAAACCATTTGATTTAAAATAATAATGATATTAAATATAGTAGTTTAACACGCTCCAGATTAAACTTTTATTTAAATTTTTAGACCTAAATCAATTAGTTAATCGTCTAAAATTACTTCAAACAATCAATTGATTAATAATAAGAAAAAAACATATAAATCCGTTATTAAATAATCTAGCATTTTTATATTAATTGATTCATACTTTCAAATAAATTCCTCAATAGCAAAATCTACAATGAATTATTTTCGTTATACTATCGAACAATTTTGTATTAATCTACATAGATAATCCAGAAAACATCTTTAATCTTTAATGCTTTGGTGTAACTGTGATACTGTCGATTAGTGTCGATCACTGGAGCACATCAACGAAATGCAAGCAGCCCCTTTAGATTAATTAAATTACCTAGGTTCTATACCTACATAAGCATGCCACTTTATGCAAATTACTGCGGGTTTCCATAGAAGCCTCGAAAAGTTGCAGCAAGTATGCATAGCGCGAAATATATATTCAGTTCGAGGGTCGAAAGTTTCCAGGAGTTTGACGACGCTATTTTAAATCATAGTTTGAGGTATGAGAATAATTTTGTCAAATTTATGTATTTATTGAATACTTATTAAATTAAATAGGAGTATTTCTCATATTAACGATTTTTTTTATACTTCTGAGGCCTAACGCATAATCATTTCATCACTATAGTAGACGATTCTTCAAGCTCGAATCCTGACAGAAATCATAATTGATTAGTGTAACCTCATAATACACAAACATAAATTTAAATCGTATCTATATAAAAACACACTGATACAATACATAGAACATGCAACACAGATTCAAACACCGATGGACATTTAAAATGCGTCTTTCATATAGTCCTTGACATCATAATAAGACCTCTCCAGAAGCAACTTCCTTAGTTCTATCTTGAATCAGGCAGATGGCAATGCTTTTATATTTGCTGGCAACTTATTATAAAGTTTTTGACTAGAATAGCTTGGAGATCTCTCATATTTTGTCAAGTAGTGCTTTTCATTTGATAAATTATAACAGTTTTTTGTTTGGTAATTGTGTATATCGCAATTCCTTTGATAACTATTTATGTTTGTTCTAATTAATAATAAAGTTTTGTACATTTTGTATCTCTCGTAGTCCTTTTCTGTTCCTGTCTGTAGGTATTGTTTCCATATTATATTCTTCCTTGTTACTTCCTCCTTTACCTTCTTGCTCCACCACTTTGTTTGCTTTCTCCCTGCCGCTACATATGTTGCCCCGCACGCTACTTTCACTGCTGTTCTGATCGTTTTTCTTAACTTTTCCCATATTAACTCATCGTCTGTATCTTGCTTGTCAGTCTCTTCTTTGTATCCTCTTTCTACTAGTCTTTCGTATTCTTTCCGTACCTCCTGCTTTTTTAGCTCGTGAGTTTTGACAGTTATTTTCCCTTTGTTTTTCACCTCTTTATTTTGTATTGTCCTGTTTTCGTTATTGTAATGGTCAGTAGATAGTGGTCGCTTCCTATTTTCGCTCCTCTTCTCACTCTTGCGTCTATAACATTTTTGCTGCTCTCCTTTTCTACCAGTATATAATCTATTATTGACTTTTCCTTTCTGCTTCTCATCTCTCTCGTGTATTTGTGGATTTCTTTGTGTCTAAATCTGGTATTTACAATCACCATGCTGTTTATTAGGCAAAAGTCAAGCATTATTTTCCCATTGCTGGTTTTGCTTTTTCTCCGTGCTTTCCTATTATCCCCGCACACCCTTTCGTTTTATTACCCACCCTACTGTTAAAATCTCCTACTACTATTGTCTGTCCTCTAGTTTCCTCTACGGTTTGCTGAAATTCTTCCCAAAATTTGTTCTTAGATTCTTTGTGGTCGTCATCGTTCGGACCGTACAGTATTACAATCCCCATTCTTCCTTCCTGTTTATTTTCCACTTGTATCACCATGATTCTCTGTGTTATGTATTTCCATTCAGTAACTTCTTTTGCTTTTTCTTCCATCAGTAATATTCCCACTCCTGTACTTGAGTTTTCGGTTTGACTCACTCCGCTATAGTATAGTACATATCCTCCCTCTAATACTATCGTACCTTGACCTTTCTTTTTGTTTCAGTTATCGCGAGTATCTGCATGTTTGTCTTCTCCATTTAATTTGCGAGTTCCTCTTCTTTCCCTCTTATTCCTCTCATCTTCCATGTACGAAATTTATATCTATCTTTTTTTCAGCGAGTGATATAAATTCATGCAGTATGTTTCAACAAAGAGAAGTGTAGAAGAGGTCTAGGTACTTGTAATTTCGATCAGCGGATTTATAATAAATGTAGGCATTTCTGTCAAAAAATACCTATATGTATATCGCAAATACATGTTTTGTGGTGATCACAACTATTTTTTTTTAATTACAAGTGTACCATTTCGCAAAACTTGTATGTGGCATCTAAGGGAATAGGGTATCCAATTGTGTTGTACGTTTGTTAGATCCTTGACCAGTTGTACTATCTAATATCTTTAAGTACTTTTCTTCAATATTTGGATTGATTAATTTCAAGCATTCATGCAAGTCTTTTGTTTACGCATCCAGTAGATAATTTAACGACCAAGAATTGCTTGTTGTAAATACGATACTAACGTAATACTATGCATTAGTTACATAAATATGATAAAGAAACCTCAACAACACTTGATAAAATATTCAATATACAGGGTGGGATGGGATAGGAACAAAAAAGGTGGGATGGATATGCATACTCAGATAGTACTCCCTAAAATAGGCAAAAAAGTCCTGACACACATGTGTTTAAAAGTTTGTCCTTTCCGAGTAAAAGCCATTTCATGTTAAAATTTAAAAAGCAATAATCCTTGAGCACGTTTAAACTAGAAAATATGTGGTTGTCAAGGAAATTAATGAATTATTGTTATGCGTGGCGTTTGCGATATGGTATAAAGAAACCCACGGTAATTGATAAAAATACTAAAAGTATGCACTATTTTTAAGTACTAGCTTTTACCTATTGGAAGTGGGAGTAGCAAGGTTTTCTTTTCATGTTAATTATTACTCCGCATCCGTCCAGTAATTATGAGTTAGCTCATGGTGATAGATAAAAATACTAAAAGTATGCACTATTTTTATTCACTAGCCTTTTACCTATAGGAAGTGACAGCAGTAAGCTTTTCTTTTCACTTCATTTTTTACTCGACAATAGTAGTATATACTACTAAGTATATTAATACAAATCAATAACACCACATTTAGAATATTAAGGGAAAACTATTTAATGATCAAATATCTCTTTCAAATGATGTATTTTTCAATCCATGAATAAATAAATATGTTCATTAAGCATTATTTTGTCTATAATGCGGGGATCGTTGATTAAATCTGCAATATCGGTATTTGCTAAATTAACGAAAATACCTATCGTCATAATAGTCCTATATGTCCAAGTGAATAAACACATCATCCAGAGTTGAGCGCAGGAAATCATACACATAATTAAATTTAAAATTGGGTACATATGCGTAATTTGTTTAATCAGTCCTATGATAGTTAATGATATTATTTGGATACATTCATGTGTGATGACATATGATATGCAACTATTCGATATGCAGTGGCGTTATTTGTATGTTCGGTGTTTGTTCCACTAATTGCGAGGTTTGGCAAGAGAAAATAAACGATATTTCTGTATGTACTAGGGTGTAATTAAAATGAACTTTTGAATTTTGTTTACCTATCGTTTACTTTTGTTTACCGGCCAACTCATAGTCCGATACCAGAAAAAAAAATATATATGTGCAAAATCTCAATCCAATTTATCAATTTTAATATGTGCCAGTGATTAATTGAAATTTCCCATATAAAATACACGTTGAAAAAAATATTTGATTTAGAAAATTCATAACTTTTTCAGTTTATGATCTAATAACCTGCCTCTTTCCAAATCTTTTCAATTTTAAGCGTGCTACAATGTTCTGCGTAAAAAACATATTGTAAAAATTTCAAAATGGCGAAGGCTCAAGTATGGGTCCATAAAATTCATGGTACAACTTTTATTTTGATAAAATCAACTAACGCTTCTCTTGTTTCCAATCCTTCTCTGAAACATAATTGGATTTCGCCTATATCTTGTTATAACTTCTTATATATTCTTCCTTGTATTATTTTTACCAACAACGGTTAAGCTACAAGAACACTTTTATATCGAAAAATACCTTTATTTCATCGTGTGTCTAATTCCAACACTTAACGTGTACTCTACGTTTCAGAGTTTCAGTACGGGAAAACGCAAAAACGCCCTGGTCCGGTAAATTGTTGCTAACAATTGCCAAATAGGCGTTGATAATCATGTTCCGAAAATATAACTAGATTTCGAGCTAAATGATTTTGAAATGAATTTCAATTTAGTTTCTTTGAAAGGAAATTTGACACAGTATGAAATAAAAAGCATAACAACATTTGTTCGCTTTCATCGGGGCAATGTTGATGTTCGTAAATTTTAGCGCGAAAGGGGCAAGGCGTTAATCAAAGGTCCGCGAGGCGGACCCCGTCTACTCCGTGGTGGTCTTAATTACCAGTTCAGCGTTTTTGTATAGCCAAACGTCGGTTATTTTGAGAACCGCCCTCGTATTATACAATTAAGTAATTAAATTAAATAAAGTTTCTAGAATTGTAAATAGAAAATTTGTCAAAATAATGATCGGCGAATTGAATTTAATAGAAAGTATTGAATAAAACATTCGCCTGTATCACGTTACGTTAACTTATTAGTTTAAATTTAAAGTAATTAATATGAGTATTTGTTAATATAATACGCCCAGTCGATAAAACATTATTTACGTATAATAAGATATTTGGACAACTTCTCCACAGAAAAACTGTCTGGTTTCGACATCGGGGATCTCATTATTTTCTTGCTGTTTGGAGAGTATGTACTAAATGTAAAATACATACTCCGAGTTATACCATATTATACATTTATAAACTTTACCAATGATAAATATTAATCCACACGCCATTCGGCTTGTAGTTTGTACAAGAGTCGTTTTTATTTTTATAACCTTGAACTTTTACGCAGTTTTCGCGGAGTAAAAATTAATTCATTCAGGAGATAAAAATCTGAGTGTCTATCCTTTTATAAATCAATTTCGTATCAGCGAATTACAAAGGGAGACCTTAAGATATGACGGGCTATTGTTTTTTTTATATTTCAGTTACATTGAAATTATAGCATACAAATTCCTGAAATTCCGAGGAAAATGAAAGTATGCGTGATAATTAATTTATTATCGTTATTGTTGAGTATTAATTCATCCAGCAGCTGTACAAGTATTTCCCCGTAATTATATTTTAATTAATACATTCCAACTCTAATAGGTACGCAATTCGTAATGTATATACATTCCGTCACCGAGAGGTTACCATCCATCAGTCTTTTTTTTTTAATTTCGTGACACTTTCATGATTCAAATCATTTAACAGTGTGCTGTCCGATTTAACAAATGTTACCCTAAAAAAGTTTTGTTTGAAGAAAAACAGACAGAAATTGATTTTAGAGGCTACACAGGGCTATTTTATATATATAGATTCAAAGCGCTCCTGCCGAGATAGCTCGAAAAATAAAAAATCCCCGAACAGGTCGATTTTTGTTGATTATTCGGCATTTTCAGCCGCACTTACTGATGTTTGAAGGATATCATTGGTCTTTTTTTAAATGGAATTTGTTTTTCACATGAACAACTTTTCTAAAGCTCTTAATTCTCTTTACAGTCACATTACTTATTTTAAATACTTTTCTTCTTTTTAAAGTTGTCACGGTCTAAGAGGGACTATAACATTTTTTAGCCATTCGTAGCACATACGTAGCAGGACGGTAGTACGTCGTCATCAGGCCATGTAACTAATCTGCCGTGCCCCGTCTCGAAGACATCTGCTTAAATCTTCAGGATTTGAGGAACCGTCCACGCAGGAAAATCGTATTATCCTACCCTAATTGGGGATATTAAAAGTTCCGCACGTTCGCAAATTCCGGCGGGGAACCAAAAACAAATACTATTCAGCCATATTACACCAAGACGTGAGTACTTACCAGAACGACGAACGGGAGGACCTACATATGGCCACAATTTTCCATTTTTATTTATCTCTATTTTTAATTCATCCTCATTCCATTTAAACATATTTTAATTCATCGCATATGTTCACCTATTTGTCACCAATATTTTGTTACTTTTTGTATGCGTAATTTGTACCCGTCGCCGTTGTCCCGCGGAGGTTGAGGCACCCGGTGCATTTCGATGCGCGGCGTGATTTATGGCCACTTATGACGTGAGCGGGGAAATTAAACACCGTGTGTTCGAGTCCGGTGTGCGGCCGCCCCGTAAGGCGAGCGGCGCGAGTTTTTATTGCTGCAAATAAATATTTATGTTATCATCAGCTGTGTGCGTTTGAGTTAGTTCTCCCCAGGTATATTCGTTTGCATGACGCTTGTTAAGGTTATTGAACTATTTTATTGATTATTTTACTTATCATCGTATTTTGCGACAATCGAGTTTATCACTTCGATAAACCGAGTATTTGGAGTAGACGATCGAGGATCAGCGACTACATTTATTTTCGTGGTTTTGAGTGGCGCCCCCCCCCCCCCTCATCGACGAACATACTCGTGGAGATCCTTAGTACGAAGCAACGGACGAGGTAAAATTACGTGGAGCTTTTTTTTTTCAACCCACCCTACTCTCCGACACCGAGAGCCAGCCCTTCTCGTTGCTCCGAAGCGAATATCCACGCGTTCCACGGCCTACGTGTCGACAGCCGTCCAGGCACGTCACAAAGTGAAGTTTTTAATAGGAGTTTTTTTAAAGTTCTATCTAGAAAAAAAAATACATGTGTTCATTTCTTAAAACTGATTGGAAGTTTGTAATAATGGATAAATTGTCTGTTAGACGTGGGAAATTAAACTTTATTGCTTAAGCAAACAGCATTTATTAAGAGTTTGTCCAGCCAACTCAAAATGGTACTCGACCGACTGGTACAAAAACAAGACTTAATTGTAACAGTAGTTCTGGCCTTCGCATGCGATTGAGCGTTATTAATGCCATCTAAAACAATGGAATCCTTTGTTAACGGGGACCCAATTTTTGAGGCAAATTGTTCGATGATAAAATTTGACTGCGCACCACAGTCAAGCAGAGCTCTACATTTCACCAATTTTTTAGGGTTAACCTGTATATTTATAACCGCAGTGCATAATAATGCCTGAGTTTGATGCGGTCGATTTAGCGCGACCGACGTGCTCGGTTCCGCCCTTTGCTCAGCCACATGTGCGCGATGTAACAGGGTGTGATGCCGTTTATTGCACACATCACAGGGCGAATGAAAACAATTCGCGAGAGGATGATTCGCCTTCGTAAAGCAGTTAATGCAGAGGCCCGACGCTTTAACGCGTTTATACCGTTCCTCCACCGATAACATTTTAAATTCTCTACATCTTGCAATAAAATGCGGTCCCTTGCAGAGACTACACGATGACCCGGTGACTACGTGATTATTATTGCGAGTTTTTTCGCTCCAATTTGCTGGTTTACCGGTACATTCCATTGAATCACATTTTTTCGTTATAAATGCACACAAATCCTCTAATAAAGGAAAATTATTTCTGGACATTGTACGATCCCACTCACCCTTGGTAATTGGATCTAATTTTAATCGTATAATATATATCAATAAGTCGTCCTAATAGTTAGTGAGCCGACCCAGGAGCTTTAATGCCTGTAAATGCTTCGAGACACCGCGCGTTACTTCTTGCATTGTTGAAAAACACTCCTTCGCCGCTGATGGCAAATTAAAAATTGCTCGTATATGCGTCTGTACAAGTTTATACTTATTGTAATATATGTTGTTTAACATCTCCCAGGCAGCGTCGTAGCTATCTGCGCAAACTTCAGATGTTGCAACGATATCCGACGCGTCACCTTTTAAACACGACAATAAATAATGATATTTTTGCATGTTGGTTAGTGAATCGCGATCATGCACAAGTGATTTAAAGGAGTTATAAAAGGGCAACCATTTGTCATATTCTCCTGCAAATGTAGGTAATTGAATTTTGGGTAACTCGCCCTCTAACTGACCGCGAGAATTTGTAGGCGCAGACTGAGATGCCTGTGTTGCCGCCTTTTTTAACGAATTTACTTTGTCCATTATAGCAAAGTAGCCATCTTCGTACTGCCCAATCTCATCAGCATCTGACGGTTCCAATGCATCTATTTGGCATTGAACATCAAAAAAATTGTCAAGTGACACGTTTTGGGCACGTATTTCTAAACTAGCAACATCGACATTAGTTTCGTCGATAGAGTTTACAAATGTGGCGAACCTTGTCAACGAAGCTCGTAAGTTCTTGCGTTGACTTTTCAATAAATTTAGTTGCGCCATCTTGATTACAAAAATACGTAAAACACAAAACAAAGTAATACTCAATTTACTTGGGATTTAAAGTGGGATGTGGAAAAAAGGGAGTCTGACCTTTTCCAATGTGCGGTTGCACTGAATGATGCTGATCGGGATCTGGCTTCTGCGGTGGACAGGCTTGATGCTCCGATAGTCTGCGATCCTGCTCTTGACTAGGACCGGACGGCGAAAACAATTCAGAATCTTCACCAACGTCGTTGTTTCTTCGAAGGACCAGGAAATGTATTTCCAACTTTGCACTGATTTATCCGGTTCGTTTGGACCGAATTGTTAGACGTGGGAAATTAAACTTTATTGCTTAAGCAAACAGCATTTATTAAGAGTTTGTCCAGCCAACTCAAAATGGTACTCGACCGACTGGTACAAAAACAAGACTGATGACAATGTTCTTCGTGAAGAGCCACCCCGCTTCAACTCCCCGTCGGGGCGCTTAAGAGGGGGTGCAGGCCAGTGGTGGTCGACAGGCATTGGTTGCCGTAACATTGTCTGAAAAAGATATAATAGAAATCCGCACGCGGTAATTTATTTACTAATGTCCAAATCGATATAATATTTGTCGGTCGACACAATCAAAGGCGTTAAAGAAGATATACTGAAACTAGAACCGTTAAAAACCATAGTAACACGGGCATACCAATAACTATTACAAAAGAAGAACAATATTTTAATATAATATTGTATGTAACAGAACAACCTAACACCTGTTACATAAGTTTTGTGATTTTTGTTAATGCTTTACGTAATATTGTAAAACTATTACGTCTGGTCAACTATGGAGAAACATGTTGCTAGGGCTCTTGTCAATTTGTTTGATAGTTCACATTTTCGCCTGACCTTTGCGAAATGGCGTATAAAGTAGATATTCGAAAGTTCATCTCAATCCTCATTGGTTCATCCTCAACTTAGTTGGACAGCTGCCGCAACGAGATATAGTGAAACAAAATGTTGTGTGCAAAATATTTAAAAAAACACTGTATATCGGACAATTCTGGAATATGAAGGAAGTGAAGAAGGAATTAAATCGGAAGTTAATAGAACTTCAGGTCAATAGACTAACAATCAAAAAACACCATGTGTCGAAGCCCGGCAACAGCCAGGAGTTCTGGCCAATTGTGCGGCTGTATATTTGGGACATTTCTTGTGTTTTCTATATTTTAGTCTGTTCTTGCGATATATCGACAAATTGTAGCAATCGAAACATGGAACCGATGGGCAAGTTTACGTGTGGACATAATAATGGTGATTTTGGATTGCAATTGACCAGAAGTTCTGTTAACTTCCATAGATGGCCTGTTTTAGGTAGGTTTACACATGGATTTCCCTCTTGACATTCCCGAATTGTCCGAAATACAGAGTTTTTTTGAAATATTTTGCCCACATAAAATGTTCACAATACATCGTTTCAGCTTTTCCGAGATTCTAGATCGGAAGAAGAGGAGCAATTGAATGGCAAGCTCGTTCCCCAGATTTGTCGCCTCTGGACTTTTTCTTATGGGGGCATCGAAAAAGTCAAAAAAAGAAGATTTGAAAGTTCGCATTCGCTTTGAATTAGCTGCAATTCAAGAAAACTAGTTACAGAATAGAGAAGAGAACAGAGTTAAATTGCATACTGCACCCTCCAAATGGTTAATTAGTTTGACCAAACCAACTCTGAAGATGTGCAATATATCTTATCTCAAACGCCAACATTTACGCCAATCGATAACAATAAAAATGATTTTCCAGTGATAGATATTATTAAAGATGTAGAATATATCGTGCAGAATGCTCCTGCTTCCATGGACAAAAACCAGCAAAGGGGTACAAGCACAAACATTATCACTAACTTTAACATAAGTTACACAACAACAAACTAGCGGAAATGAATAAACTATTCATGGCAGCTAGAAGGTGCTTAAGAATAAATTATGATATATTTGTCACGACATTTGATCCGACAAGGGTAATTCAACGGTACTTATGACACCGGATAGCTCATCGGAGAAAGGGGGTGAATCATGAAAATCTGGGAACAGAAAAAACAAGTTAGATAGCGATATTTATAGCCTGGGGACTCTCGTGCTCTCGTTAGCGTGCGATGAAACGGCCATGTTACTGTTCAGGAGGTGTGAATAGGGTGTGCATATATTAGATTGCGAGCGCGGAAATTTGTCTCTATGACGTCGCAAGTCGGTTAGCAACTGCACGCGCGACGACCGGCCATCGATAAACTGCTTTCACGATGTAAGAGTTGTGACATAAGCTGTATAAATTAAAAAAAATACTTACAAATATTCTTCTTCTCCTTTTTCTACTTCTTCTGCTTATATTTTGTTTTCATCTCCTTTTTCTCCTTCTCCATCTTCTCCTTCTTCTGATTCTTCTACTTCTTCTTATGCAGGTCCATTACTAATCGTTGGCGACTACATCACTAGATAATTTCCGATTTTCAGCCGTGTGAAAAATCCTCAGTAAAAAGAAATATCAACATTTGGCTGGAGGATACACGGAACCAGCATGAGCAATATAAAGTAAACCTCATTCCGAAATAATCGACAAATTTCGTAGTCTGTTATTAATATAGTGGCTATTAATTAAGTTTTATTAATGCAATATCATGCACATGTATACATAGATCAATCAAATATTTTTTAAGTTTACCAATTGTATCTTATTTTCGTAAATAAAAATGACGTTGCTAATGTGTCATGCAAATTATCGACCGTTCAACAAAAATCGACGTCAAAGTCGAGCTGGCTTTGGGAATCTCAAGTCATGTCTGCACTAAGATGACTTGCCAGACTCTTCGCAGAGATTGCCAACGCCAACTCCATCGTCGAATTATGTTGAACGCACGACAGTAAGTTTCCGCTATGTTCAGTTATTCTTTAGATTTATCGACAATATTTTGATTGATTTCCAGCATCACCTAGCAGGTACAGTCTGCGAAATGAATGTTTCATTTTCATCCTCTACTAAAACATTGTTTACTGCAAAGTTCGTCAGATGCAAGGTTTTCCCTTATAATAAAACATTTGTGGTTTATATGGCAATCCTTAAAATAACTGTGAAACACCATGCATCATAGAACAAATATCACATGGTTTTTATTTATAACTATGATTCTGTGATAGTGATTTGTAGTCATTAAATAGTATTTACTATTAATAACAAACTAATTCATTACAAAATTAAATTGATTAATGATGCAAATCAAGTATTCAATTCACTGATGTCATTATCTTTTTATTTTATACAAGAGAGATATCGCCTGGAGCCCTATTATACTCATGTAGTAAAGGACTCAAAGAAATTGCGAGATTTTGAAATGAAGATATTAGATATGAAAATCCATATTTCTGGCCCATCAGAATGATAAAAAAAACAAAGGAGCAAGGACAGGGACTGACTCCAAAGAGCCGAAGAAGACTTGATTGGGTTCAACAGTGTATCCATGAATGCTCAATTGAAATCTACAGTATAACTCTAGTATTCAATAAGCTTAGATGCAACAGAGTTGGGGTTCAAAAGGGCCTCCCATTTGGCCTCAACGAGGAACTCCCAATAACGTTCTACAATGCTGCACCAGAACTCAATGATTTATTAGGGTCATAGAGAAATCCCAATATGGCTCATCACAAGAACTTAATCAGGTTTAGTGCAACTACTCTGGAAACTTAGTCAAATGAAGAATTGTGAGATGTTGAAAAGAAGATAATGGGTATGAAAACCCGAGTATGAAAACCCATTTTCCTCAACAAGTGGCCCATCAGAATGAAAAGGGGCCAAAAGAAGTGTTGGGGGCCAAAATAACTAAGAATAGGGACTGACAAGACTCCAAAGAGCTGAAAAAGACTTGATTTAGTTCAACAGTGTATACATGAACGCTCAATTGTAATCTACAATGTAACTCTAGTACTCAATAAGCTTAGATGCAACAAAGAACTCTTAACTGGGCTCAAAAGGACCTCCCAATAGGCCTCAACGAGGAATTCCCAATAACGTTCTACAATCTACAAAGAAATCCCAATCTGGCTCATCACAAGAACTAACATAATCAGGTTTAGTGCAACTACTCTGGAAACTTAGTCAAATGAAGAATTGTGAGCTGTTGAAAGGAAGATAATGGGTATGAAAACCCAGGTATGAAAACCCATGTTCCTCAACAACATACCCATCAGAATGAAAAGGGCCTAAAGAAGAAGTACAATTATTACTTAAACAATAAAATATATTTATTTTTTTATAATGTATCAAAGTGTTTACCACATTTTCCCACATAGTTTCAAGGGCTAAAATTAAAGTTTTAATACTAAGAGAAGCTTTAGATAAATCAAACTTATCACTCTGAAGCAATTGATAAACTCCTGAAGCGATTTTAAGGATTTGTTCAAATATAAGAACAAACACAAAATGGTACATTTTTTTAATGAGCAACGCGTCCAGGCACTTTGTTGTTGCATCAGATATTCTTTAAAATATACTAAAATTGCTGGATATGTTAATTTAACTGCCTTGATGGCATACATATGATTTACCATCATTCTTAATTAATCGTCTGTTCTACAATCATTGGCCATAACAGCAAAATAATATCCATCAATAGTTTCTTTTACAAACATATTCTATAAGCAATTAGCGGTACTGTCTACAATCCATTTAGATACACATCATCTAGACACAATTCTTGGGAGGTTTATAACTTTGTAAAAACAGATCATTTTTTTTCAAAACTTCAAAAACTTCTTCTAAACAGTTTCCACGATTTGTACTTTCGGCCTAACATTATGGCCTCCAAACAAAACAAATTTTGTGTTCGTTTTGTAATAAAAGAACTTCTACAGTGATCATATTTGTGGGAGCTAATAAAAAAAGACCATTTTTGCATAGCGACTCTATGGTACTCAAAATCTCGATATACTTGATATTTTCTCATGCTTTCTTCCAATTTTGAAAGCCGAATGAGATAAAAACTGGTTCTCTAGATTTTTTTTGAAAATAACCTGTACAGTAAGCAGAATTCTGAATTATGCCGGACGCAGTTTTCTAGCCAAAAATAGTCCCGAAACCATTTATGTACTTTGGAAGCTTCTTTTGTTTTATACATCCTGCTGAATACGGATAATAATAATAAATGTTTAGGTTAATCAATGACCTCCTTGCTGGTTCAATTGTCAGTAACAATAGGTGTTTGGTGGCCAAGAATCCAAGAAAACAGAGGAGAGAAACACTTGTAACGATGTAAGCTGACTGGACTCGAATGGGGAGGGACTCATGCGCCCCCTTCAGAGGGGGCGCTCTGAAACAGCCTAGTTTCGCCCCTGGAGGGTAATTTTTTTTTTTTTTTAAAAGAATGAAACAAAACATGTTCAAAAACAAAGGTACTTAAATATTTGCGAAGTGCTACATGATAATAAACTACCGTTATGTTGACATCGCATTGAGACTTTTTTAACGATGCTTGCGTCCAACTGTTCAGCAGAAAGGTCGTTTTCCGTGTGAAAAGATTAAAAAAGTTTACAAGCTCTAGTCTACAATGACCGAAGAACGCCTGAAGGATGTGGCAATTCTGACCATCGAATCGGAGCTTACCAAACGATTAAACTTTGATGACATTATAGATGCATTTTCAATCTCTAGTTCATAAAAGAAGTTGTTTTAAACACTTCATATTAATTTGTATTACTATCAGAAAATTTAATTTAGTGTTTTTAGTTTTTTTCTATTAAAGTTTACTTGAGAACTTCTTGTTTATTACAACTACAATTATAATATAATCAATAATGTAGTCCTTAATATAGTAAACTTCTAGATTGGTAAGAGTTGTCTTGCTGATTGCTTATAGGCCTAGGTCAAAATGAATAACTTTTTAAGCTTTTATATGCCTCGGTGAAGGGGGTGGGGAGCAAGTTGCCGGTAGCCCCTAGGCGGCAGAAGTATAAATCCGCCACTGTTTGGATCCTGAAAACACTTTCTTTTCACTAAATAAAGGGATGCTTGCTAGAAAACAACGTATTTATCTTGACATCTGATCGGTGTTCTCGCTTCATAAAAAAATGATATGCTAATATCTGTGGTTTCCGTGAAAGATGCGTGGCGTAAATTTTACGCTCCGTTAACTGCGACCTGTCTTGAAAATCGAATTCCCTAAGAGATGAAGCGAAAATTTCCAAACATGCGGCATAAGTTAGGGCCCACTTTTATATGCGAAAATATTACATCATACCCGGAAGCAGATGTTCAAATTTAATGTAGATGTGCGATGTACCCGGATTAAATAAATTAGATGTTGTGTATACACGTATACACACATTATACATACAGCGAGTTTCTTATATCGCTGAACATAGGCTAAATTCCTATGTTCAGTTTTAGAAAATACAAGTCAATCTTAATATAGCTATTTATGGTATAAGTGAATAAACTTGCTTTATTCACGTGTATCATACAAGATGTTTTGCAATTCGTTACCAGAATTGAAAAAAATGCGTGAAGTGTCGCATTGTCAGGTGACAACGAAAATTTTAAGGAAAATGAGATTTTTTTAAAAACTTTATTCACGTTGTCAATGGATATAGTGAATAAAGTGAAAATGTAAACATTTTATTCACCCATTCGATTAAAGTGTAGATTAACGATGATTCAATATACATAATGAGCATTTTAATAATGAGAATTTAAAAAAAAGGATTTATGCAACCAAACAGTTTTCGTGGCATAGCTTTCAATTTATTTTTGTGTTATTTATTTGGAAACTGCGTGTGTTTTAACGGATATATACTAGAATTGACTTATTAACGAGCTTCTAATACTATTTTATAACAATTTGGGCCTTTTTTTTAAATAAAATAAATATGTATTTTCTATAAATACGAGTAATTCATAGTTTTATTAGTTATTTCATTTGAGTTGGTAACAATCATTTAACATTTGCTTAATTTGAAGTTTAAATTATTTCATATGAAATGAGTACCACCAACTCATATTAAATAAGTAATAAAACTATGAATTATTTATAGAAAATTGTAAAATAATAATATAAAAAGCTCGCTAATAAGTAAATTCATCTGATCAAAATTGATGATAATTTAATGTGGTTTAGAAAAATTGTTTATACACAATTTTAGTCTGTAATCAAATCAATAATAACTTAATTTGTAATGCAGCAAAATTGAGGAGTAGAAACAAAAAATTTCCCCAGCAATTCGTGTTAAGTTTGTCGCTATTATCACAAATTACAAAATGTTGACATACATTTTCTCGTTTTAGTTCACCATCATTCGGTAGTCCAGTCTGCTGATAAGAATATCATTGATACCTATGGATATACATGCCTATTTGTATGTGGAACAAAATTCCATGTAAGTAATTAATACTCCTATTTGATATATATATATATATATATATATATATATATATATATATATATATATAAAAAATCTTTATTAGGCTATCGACCCCATGGGGTCTTTCTGCCTTGCCTAACATAATACATTACATTATACGTACGTTACATTATACATTACATTATATATTATATTATATAACATTACCTATATGTGATTTATGAGTGATTATTTTGATAGTGTGAAGAGAGTGTTATGAAGTGTAATATGATTCATGAAGCGTTTTTGTCGGATGTAATTTTGTAGTGCGTTTGTTTTGTCTTTTAATACACAATTCGTCGAGTATTGTCCTATTGTCCTGTTTTTGTTGAAATTTATTTCGTAGTTTGTCCAGTCTTTGTTGGATGGGTATGATTTTGGTGATCTTGTATAAATTTATGTTTGATATGTTATGAAGATGATTGTCCTTATGTCTTAATTTAGTGAGAAGTCTTCCGTTCAGTTACGTCCGTAATTCGTTTGCAGGTGTTTCTTACATTTTTTAGTATGATCTGGCCGTAGTCAATCATGGGCCTGCAGATGGATTTGTAAATTTTTGTTGCTGTACTAATGGATATCCCTCTTCCTCCGTATGTGAGACATCTAAAATGTTTTGCTCGTTTTTGTATTTCCGTCTTTGTGTTCCGTAAATGTTTGTCGAATTTGTGCTTATTGTCAATCGTCATTCCTAAGTATTTTATCGTCGTTGTGGGGTATACGTTCGTTCCGTTAACATGTATTGTCGGTGAGTTGTTATTGATTCTGTGGTTGGTAATTATAAAGTCTACCCTTTTAAAATATTTGTATGTACAACACATTTTTGAACTTTGTGAAATTAAGTCACATTCACACAGCAGAAATGCTGTACAACACTTTAATGAACATGACTGTATATGCCAATCATTCATTTGTAGTGGAACAAAATTCCATGTAAGTAATTAATATATAATTTGTCTTCAAATCTTAAATTACATAATTTTGGATAATTATAACTTATTGTTGTTTTTGTTTTTGTCGCTACTGTTTAGGTCATTGTTATAGCTTTTCGTTTCGTTTTTTTAAATGGTAAATTTTTCTTTGGGTTTTTCAATTTTTTATTGCAGTTTCTGTTATTGTTTGTTATATTTGTTCTTAAAGGTTTAGGAATTATTTAATGCAGAAAGCACTGCATATTTGTTTACCACATACCAGTAGAAGCAAAAACGAGCAAAAATGTATAGTTTGCTATACTATTTTCTCAAAGATTTAGGAATTCGTATCTGAATTTAAGTAGAACCCTGATTTTCATTAATATTATAGATTTATAGACCTTGCCGTAATATAATTAACACACCCTATAAAATACTAATAGAAATTGCAAAACACGTACATTCAAAAATGTAAATGCGTGAGAGAGCAAAAATATTGAGTCAGATTGAGATTTCTCTGTAACACTCTGATAATCCATTGGGTTCTGGTGTAAAATTGTAGACCGAGGATTGGGGTTCCTTTTTGAGCCTAATTGAGTGCTGGTATTGCATTTCAATATGGCACTAACTATTGAACATAATTTAATTATTTTATTAATATTTCAGGGCAACAGTGCAGAGAAATCTTCTTGGTGAATCATGAGGTATGATCTTCCGCAGATTTCCCACCTCTTCACAGGCTCGCGCTCTTGAATCAGGTGGGCACTTGACTGATATTTTGTCTGCTAACTAATTTTTAAATTTCTTGAAGCAAGTGTTTAACTTCGCGATTACACCTTGGGATTACCTTCCCAGGTCTAACGTAGATTACCTAATTTATTCGGGCTCTGTTTTCGCGAATACTACCTATTTTTGTGCGTTTTAATAACAAGTGCCAGTATTTTCAACGTCCAGATTACCTTCTGGCCTCAATAATCGTGTAAGTCATTATGTAAGAGAGCCTCTTCCTTGTTATGTTGACTTGGAGAGGCCCCAACTAAATCAAAAGTGCGTAGTGGTGCCGACATTTCGCATTATGGTGGATTTGGTCAACTTCAGGGGATGGATTCGCTCGGGCAGGATCTCCCCATCCAAGCCCAGGTTGCTACGAAAAGTTACGTCAGAATTCTGGATCTTCTTCAATGCAACTTTAAACGTAAGTTCTAAGGTATGTCTTTTTTGAGATGAGATGAGATATTTGATTCCAAGTCGCCCCACCCTTTTTGATTACCGTCTCGCAACCAAGGTTTCTAGGTCTCCCCCGATTGCGCCCCAACTCATTTATCGTGATCTTCCTTTTTACAACGGTATTAGAGCGCCGTTAGTGCACTCGTTGTACTGAGTCGTAAAATAATTGACGGTTTTAGAACCTTACTTGTTGTAAAGTTTCGTAAAAAACAACGGTTTTAGACTTTACTTATTGTAAGGTTTCATAAAAAACAATGGTTTTAGAACCTTATTGTTGTAAGGTTTCGTAAAAGAACGACCGTTTTAGAACCTTACATGTTGTAAGGTTTCTTTTATGCGCACAAACCTTGGAAACGTGTTTTTGCGCCACTGAAAAACGCATGATGTTAATAAAAGTGCATCGCTTGAGTGAGTAAGGTTTTTCTTGCAGATGCGCCATTTATGTATTTGTGTATTGTCTGCGCTATCCTCACTATAAGAGATGCACTATAAGCGCTTGCGCCCATTCATCACTCGCTTACGGTTTTTCTCCACAAAACCATGTTTCCATGTTTTAGGTTTTTTTATAGTTATAAAAATCCTAAAGTCACGGAGCATCTTTAGGATTTTTATCCACAGGTTTTCTAGTATCCGTACTCCACAACGTACACAAACTGCACACTTAAACATTCAATTAGGTAGGGACTTAACTCTATTTTCTTGCACTTTAACGAGTGTACACTTTATTACTTTCTACATGAGTAAAATAGAGCTCCTGGCGAGATCTCTCATGTCCAAAATAAAAATATAATGGCATCAGTGAATAGAATAGCTCTATTTGCACCAGCAGCTGAATAGATTTTGCGACCTCAAGAGAGTCATTGAAAAAAAATGACACATCGGTGTTAATCGTAAAAAAAAATTCTAGGATAGTTTCTACATAAAATGGCCTCCGAAATATGCTGCTTGTGTTTGTACTGTACTTCAAGCAACACCCTGTATATACCAACTATTTGATGATGACAGATCACAAATGACGAAACTGCATATTTGAAATGAAATTACATACATAGACGAGTCTCTCGATATAACAGAAGACGTGGTTGGCTATGCTATCAGAAAAATAAACAGGATAAACATCTGGCGCAAATGAAATATCACTAGAAATTATAAAACTAATAGAAAAAGATCAAATTCAATCATTCACTAAATTTGTAAACGCCACATAAAATACATAAATAATAAATTGAATGGACAACTTCAACAACCCCTAAACGACCAAATACTAAAAAATGCGAAAGACATCGTACGATAAATATATTGTGCCCACGTTCTAAAAACACTATTTACAATATAATTCATAAACGTATATACCATAAACCAGAAGAAGAAATAAGCGATAGCCAATTTGAGTTCGAAGAGTTTAGATGTCAACAAAATATACATGTATGTTTCACCTAATGAAAGTTTTAAGGAAAACAAAACTGCATAGTCGAGACTTGCGAATAATTGAAAATCTATATTATTATTTTTTTAATCAATTGCCATTTTACCTTTCGGTGTTGGCGTTTAGTGTACAGTGTTATTTTATTTACATCTCATTTGTCCTATTCTACTTTTTATTATTTCTTTTTACTTTTTATTTACATTTTTTTTCCATTTATCCTATCTCTTGCTACTTTCCTTGCTTCTCCTTCTGACATTCCTTTCTTTTCAAGTATTTTTATAACTGTTTCATTCCATCCTATTCTGGGTCTTCCTCTTTTCTTCTTATATATCGGCTTCGCTTCCCACGTTCTGTTAACTTGAGCCTTTTCATCCATTCTTATTAAGTGGAGTCACCAACTAATCTGCCTCTTTTCTATGTACTCTCCTGTATAGTTTCAATTTCAAATGTTTTCATGATTTCCTCATTTTTTACTCTGTCCATTTTTGTTTACCCTGCTACTCTCCTCAGATACTTCATTTCCGCCGCTTGGATTCTGCTTACATCTCTATTTGTCATTATTCATGTTTCACAGCCGTACGTTAAGATACTCCGGTGTATTGCTTTGTATATATTTTATTTGGTCTTTCTCGTTACTTATTTTTTGTTTATTAGTATTTTATTCACTTGATAGTATACTTTTATTGTCTTGCCGATTCTGGTACTTATTTCTTTGTCATTTTCCCCTTCCTGTGCAATGTCTACTCCTAGGTATGTAAATTGCTCTACCTGCTCCTTTTCTTCATTTCCTATTAGTATTTTTATTTTTTCTCTGTTTTTGCCTATCACCATAACTTTTGTCTTATGTTTGTTTATCTTCATATTATATTCTGTCATTACTTCGTTATATATATTTATGTTATTTTGAAGGTTTGTTGTACTATTTGCTAATATCATTAAATCGTCAGCGAATGCTCCTTCTGTTATGTTTACTGGTAACATGTTTCTGTATGCTACTGTTATACCTTTCGTTCTGCTCCTTGTTTTCTTTATAATTTCGTTCATATATAATATAAATAATGTTGGGCTAAGTCCTCCACCTTGCCTCAAACCATTATTTGTTTTGAAGTGTTGCGATTTGTAATTCTTATGTATGACTACATTCTTTGTATATTTCTTTTATAATATTGATGGTTTTTTGCTCTATTCCCCTTTTAAGTAATATATTCTACTTTTTTTGCGTGGTACTGTATCAAATGTTTTTTCCAAGTCAATAAATCCTAAATATACATTTTGTTTTGTTTGATACTTCTTTTCTACTATTTGTTTTATTGTAAAAATATGGTCTTGGGTTGCTCTTCCTGCTCTGAAACCGCTTGGCGCTTCATCTATTGTGCTCTGTATTTGTCCTCTTATTCTTTTATTTATAATTTTTTCTAGTAGTTTTGTCCCTATATTGATTAGTGTTATACCCCTATAGTTATTACAATTTCTTTGGTTTTTTTTTATATATATTGGCACTGTAAGTGCCGTATTCCATTCGTTAGGTATTTTTCTTCCCCCCCATATCTGTTTCAATAGTTTGTGAAGTCTGTCTAGTGCTACTTGTCCTATTTTCCTTAGCGTCTCTAGTAGGGTAAATGAGCCGATTCTAGAACCTCCTCACGAATCAAGGTCGTGAGGTGATCCTTCTAATCGGATTATAACCTTGAAAAGTCTCAAGGTCAAGAAGGATAAGGTTAGGGTGAAGGTCAATGTCAAGGTCAAGTTTAAGTTCCAAGGTCAGGTAGTGAACCTGTTCAGGCAGTTCCAAGGAGCGAAGGTCAACGACTCTACTTGAGCGCAGGACGATGTTGTCGCTGTGATGGTCTGGAAGTAACTGAAGTATTTTCAAGTGCGTATATATATATATATATATATATGTATATATATATATATATATATATATATATATATATATATATATATAAATGCTGGGCATTTGATCTCCACCAGCTCTTGATGATGATGTTGATGTGATGATGTGATGTCGGTGATCTCCAGATCTTCACCAGGTTAAGGAGAAGGTCTCGATCACGTGCCGAAGATCAAATTCAAGGTTTCAATAATGTGAGTGAGTGTCTGAAATTCCTTACTCGTCACAATTGTAGTGATGTCCTTGAAATTGCCTCTCAATCGCTCAAGTGAGGTTCCTGAAACTCGCTTTCTTCATTAATATTAACCGTGAGGTTATTAAAATTCCCCTTCTCCATTTAATAAAGTGTATATTAGCGGAATAAATGGAATATACTTGGCCACATAGTTTGACATCGCAGCACAAAACCAGTAAGGAGTAATATTATTTAGACTAATTGTTTTTTACTTATATACTTATATATTTTCTCAGTGCATCGTCAACAACCATATGATACTACCTATTCAAAAGTAGTTAGAGGAAATAGTAATTTTAAAGACAGTGGTAAAAGGCAGTGCGTCAATGTTCAAGACCTTGGTCTAGAATGTAGTGATATTTAGTTTTTTATTTTTTAAAGACATTTGAGTGGAGGCATCCATACTGCGATAGACTACTGGTGATTGATACATGATTTTACTAAACTAAATTTATATCGGAGTGCAATACTATTTATACTATTATCATATAACTTTCGAATTCTTGGAATTTAGTGATATTTCACTTCCCGAAGATTTGGATGTGGGAAAAATAAACATAGGAGGTAGTATCAATAGAACCGAGAGCTGTGGAGATATGCAGAAAAAACATCAAAAGTTTAGTAAGCCGCTTCTGTCACCAAATATTTTCCGATTTCCGTTGGTTTAGATATCTATGCGAAGTTTGAACCAGTGATTGTAATAATGGGTTCCAAAGGGCAAAGCAGAAGCATGAATGTAGCAACATGGAATGACTTTAATGAAAACAAGAACGAAATAAATCAACTAATCGGAGGACCTGATTCAAATGGCATTATACATGTGAATTAATTGAAAATATCATGCGTTTTCACGGATAATTGACGGAAGGTAATGAAAGCGGAAGTAGGAAACAAAGCAGTATACGAGTTGTGGCAATTAAGTTCCGAGACTGTTGCAATAACACCTTTAGTTCACAATCTTTTTCAAATTTTTCATTTTCCTCCTTCAATATACTCTCCTTCCGCATCCCTACACTACTCCATGTGAATCTTTCACTGTGCGAAGCAGTGCTGCAGGTCATCTTCCGACAGGCTCTTGAGTAGTTGCGCCGATTTTTGTTTTACCTCCTCTAATGACTCGTGGCGGGTTCCTCTCAAGCAGGTTTTAATTTTTAGGAACTGGTAGAAGTCGCAGGGTGCTAAATCTGGCGAATAAGGTGGGTTCTCCATGACTGTGACCTGGTTTTTGGCCACATAGTCCCTGACAAAGTGCGCGTTGTGAGCCGGCGCTTTGTCTCGATGGAGGATCCAGGAGTTCTCTTTTTACATTTTGGGCTTCTTTTTGCGAATTTGTTCTCTGAGTCTTAGTAAAACATCTAAGCAGCAATATTGATTTACTGTCTGACCTTGTGGTACCCATTCCATGTGAACTACACCCGTATATCGAAGAAAACAATCAACATCACCGTGAATTTGGACTTGCTCATCCTCGCTTTTTGACTCTCGGAGAGTTAGGAGTCTTCCAGCGCATGGATTGCTGCTCGATTTTGGGGTCATATTGAAAAATCCATGTTTCGTCACAAGTTACAACCCTTGACAAGAAGTCTGAGTTGTTTTCGATGCATTCCAGGGTGTCAGAACAAATGTCTTTATGATGCATTTTCTGTTCCGCCGTTGGAAGTCTGGGCACATGTTTAACACACACTTTCCTTATGTTTAGTTCCTCATGCAGAATTTGACTCACAGTTTCTTTATTAATGTCTACATATTCAGCAATGGACGTTCAGCAACGTTCAAGTCACTTTTTGAAGTCACAGGCTGCCCAGGCCGCTCGTCATCTTCAACATTCTCCCTCCTCTTCTGAAAACGTTTGTACCACTCAAACACTCTGGCACGAGAAAGACAAACATCCCCGTAAACCGTCTGCAAAGTTACATAGCTTTCCGTCGCGGACTTCCCGAGCTCTAACAAAAACATTAAATTCACTCATTGCTCAAAATTGTTATCCAACATTTTTCCGGCGCGATCAGTTTTTTCACCTTCGATATATATATATATATATATATATATATATATCGTATATATATATATATATATATCGTATATATATATATATATATATATATATATATATATATATATATATATCGTATATATATATATATATATATATATATATATATATATATATATATATCGTATATATATATATATATATATATATATATATATATATATATATATGTATATATATATAGATCTAAACCACGCCCGTTTTATTCTTCTCGCTACGCGGGTGTTCGTTGAAAAAAAACAATCTTGGAACTTAATTGCCACACCTCGTATATTTGTTGTATAAGGGTCTTCACGAGGTATGGAAATTTAACGACATAATCACATGTCGAGCGAAGGTTTAAAAAGTTTAAATTTCGCCCAATATTATCCTGTCTGCATTGGCATGCTATCTCAATTCGAAGGTGATTTGAGAAAGCGTTTTGATTGTGCCTTTAATGCGACAGCTACCGAATACGTTTGCATGACAAAGGAAATGATTTTGTATGGACTGGATAAACTGTATTACGATATGAATTTACATACAATTGCAGAAACACATTCTAATGATCAGTTAGAAGAGTGTAACAATTTGCGAAGGCAACAATATGTATCATCATATGTACATCTGGAGGTCTGCGTATAGAGAGCCTAGAAGAGGGGTCTGGAGCTTGTGCGCTGTAGATAGGATAAGATTTCAAAATAGGATTACAAATGTAGATAAGGAAATTTCAAAATATTTAAATTGCATCCACTCTTGATTGATACATGATTTTACTAAACTAAATTTATATCAGAGTGCAATACTATTTATACTATTATCAAATAACTTTCGAATCCTTGGACTACATGGCGATTCAGAATCATGGTCAGCCGGACAAACAATAATCTCGAATATATTCAAGTTGGATTTTTTTTCAAGGTCCATCTTTTAAAGATTTTAAAAATCACGATCATTTTCAAGGTCATTTTCAAAGTCGTTTTCAAGTTTTTTCAAGGTCAACTTTTCGACTCCAGGTCATTTTTAAGGTCGTTTTAAGGTCGTTTTCAATGCCAACATTTCAAGGTCAAGGTCATTTTCAAGGTCAACTTTTCAATTCAAGGTCATTTTCAAGGTTGTTTTAAGGTCATTTTCAAGGCCAAAATTTTCAATGCCGAGGTCATTTTCAAGGTCGTTTTAAGGTCTTTTTCAAGGTCAACATTTTCAAGGTCCAAGGACCAAGGACAATATTTGGCCTCAAAATTTCAAGGTAAGCGATCTTGGCCATTTCACGGTCAAGGCAAGCCGATTCTAGAACCTCCTCAGACCGTCAAGGTCGGAGGAGGTTCTAGAATCGGCTTGCTCCCACTACTATCTCTGTCGTAACAAGTTTTACAGTTCCTGGTGCCTTTCCCACATTTAGTTCCTTGATCGCTACTGTTAGTTCTTCTATATTTATCTATTCTGTTATCATATCCATGTTTATTTGGTTTCCATACTCTTTGTACGTTGAGCAGTTCTTCGAAGTATTTTCTTCATCTTTCCATTACTTCCTCCCTTTCTTTTAAAATTTTGCCCTCTCTATCTTATAAGTACTTCTGATTCTCTTTGCTGTTTTTCTCCATTTTCTCCCCAAATTCTTCCTATTCTTTCCGCTTCGCTTGCGTTACTATATCCGTTGCTGCCCTGCGCTTTTTCGATATTCTTGGTATTCTTCGTTATTGTTGTAGCTGGTATACTTTTGCCATGCTTTCTTTTCTTCTTTTTTGGCTCTTTTTACCTCTCCTGTCCACCAGCTGGTTTGGTAATTCCTCCTTGTTTGATAGACTCCACATGTTTCCTTTGTTGACATCAGCATTCCTTCCATAAGTTGTTCCCACTTTCCTTCTGCTGTATCTGGCTCATGTTAGGGTATTAGCTTTTTGTCTAATGTTTATATATATATATATATATATATATATATATATATATATATATATATATATAATGTTACGTTTTTATTTGTTTACTTTACCTATTTTATGGGTGTTGAATATTTACGTATTTACTTGTTTTGTAACTCCTTATTATTTCTCTTATCTCAAGGTCAATGGTAGGTTCAGTCACAACTAAATAGAGTCTTGTTCAAATGCTTTAATGAATTAATAATAACCAAAAACCTTAAAAACGTGTAATATAAATTGAACTAGTCAAACAAATCCAAAACAATAGAAAACAAAATTATATAAAAAAACTAATAAACTATGACCAACATTAACAAAATAAATCCTATATACACAAGCTAACTTATGTGAGAATATGATTCTTGTAATTTACGCAAACTCTATACTTGCAGTTATCTTCTTGCTTTTGGTCCCTTGATTAAGTCGTCCTCTTGTCCCTGCGTTCGTCTTCTGATCCTTTGTTGATTCGCACAAAAGTAAACAGCTACTTTTGTGTGCGAAGTTTAGCGGCTTGAAGTCCTGATTTTCGAATATCTCCGTCACGGTTCCTATCTTGTTGAGGTCCTCTCCTTGTTGACTGCCTTTTTCCAGTCCTATGTCCAATCGTTGAACACGCGTTAATTTTATGTAATCTATTAGTATTAGGGCAACATCACGACCCTCCACCCACTACCGTCTCCCCTGCTCGCCGTTCGTTCACCCTCTACCCTCGACTCGTCAATTTGTTTCTTGTTGATTATTTCCGATCTTCAATTATTCAATCTCACATGCGTCTATGCACGAAGTCACCTGTCACCCGTGGTAACCGATCAACAACCTCCATCCGCGGATCCACAAACCTTGCGATTTTCGGTGTCCATAAAATGTCTTATACATTTCTCTGTAGATTTGTGCATATTTGTTCACATTCACATTTACAATATTTACAATAATATTAGTTAGCTTGTGCCCTTAAGATTATAATTCTATCTAATACCTATCAAATAATAATAGTAGTAGTAACAATATTTTATTGGCTATCGACCTGCGGTCTTTCCGCCTATACATTCTAATTATTTGTAAAACAATGTAATTATAATATAAAGTAATGAAAGTTTCGTTGGAAGAAAAAAAAAAGCGTAATATTGTATACTAGGGTTGATTACTGGTGAGATGTAATAATGATATAATGCTAGTGAGTGAATGGTGTGTGGAATGGAGTCAGTCTGTATGGTATGATTCGTACCGTGTTGAGGATGAGTGTCGTCTGTTCGTTTGTCGGGTTAGTCGTTTGATGCACATGTCTTCGGTGTTGGTCCAGGTAGTGTCTTTGTCTTTGAATTTGTTGTTTAGGTTGCCTAGACGTTCCCTGATAGTGGTTATTTGTGTTTTCTCATAGAGGGAGATATTGGTAGGATTGTGGAGTGGGTTATTGGGATGTCTGATCTTTGTAATCAGTCGTAGTGTCTTACGTTCGCTTGTGTCAATTCTTCGTTTTGTAATGTCTGTGGCATTCTTTAGTATAGCGTGCCCGTAATCAAGTATGGGTCTGCAGATTGTTTTATATATTTTCGTTGCTGTTTCTGTCGTTATGCCTTTGTTGCCTTGCGTGAGCCATCTGAAGTGCTTGGCTCTTTTTATGATCTCGGTCATTGTATGTCTGGTATGTGTCTTGAATTTGAATTTGTTGTCAAATGTTATGCCTAGATATTTAATGTCGGTTGATGGAGTCACGTCTATGTCGTTTATTGTAATCAGAGGCGAGTTTTGTGATATTTTGTGGTTGGGGATCAGCAGTTGGCACTTGTTAGGATTGGGTATTAGCCTCCATTTGTGGAACCATTCCATGGTTGTGTCCGTAAGTCGTTGTAGGTCGCTGATAGTTTTGGCGAGGGTCTTGCCGTGGGTAATGATTGCTGTGTCGTCCGCGAATTGTAGTATGTACTGGTCTAGGTCTACAAAGTTTTTGTCTATGTGGTTGTAATTGTAAATGTCGTGACAGTATATATTGTATAATAGCGGCGATAGAGGTGATCCTTGTGGGACCCCTTGTAGGGGCAGAAACGAGTATGAGTGAGTGTTGTTTACTTTGATGTTTAGTTGTCTGTCGGTCAAAAAGTTGTCTATGGTACGCAGTAGATAAGGCGGTGTTCCTAGCGAGTGCATTTTATATATGAGTCCTTTGTGCCACACGCTGTCGAAGGCTTTATTTATGTCTAGGAATACCGCAGCGGTGTGTTTGTTCTGTAAGTGTGTCGCTTGTACGTTGTTCGTCAGAATGAAAAGTGGATGAATGGTCGAGTTGTGGGGTTTGAATCCGAACTGATATCTAGGGATATTTTGCTCTACAGTGTCCCATAATCTCGATTTAATAATTGTTTCAAATATTTTTCCAATTACAGGGAGTAGGGTTATTGGCCTGTAGCTCGAGGGCTTTGTGTGATCTTGTCCATGCTTTGGGATTGTGATTATTGTGCCACTCTTCCAGATATCAGGGTAGATTCTGCGTGAGAGGCATACGTTATATAATGCTATGATGTGGTGATGAATTTCGTCGGACAAGTTTCTTAGCAGGTGTTTTGTGATCTGGTCTGTGCCAGGGGCCAAATAATAATAATAAATCTATTCTAATTAATCTACTCTACTTATAATACAAATACCATCACAATATATATATATATATATATATATATATATATATATATATATATTTATATACAGTATGTCCCCGGATTGAGTTTACAAGAGGAAAAACTTTTTTTTTTCTGTTATTTTACGCCAAAACTTCAAAGGAATAAGATTTTTTGCTTGTCCTGAAACCAGCAAATCTCTAATTAAAACTTCATCATTCTGACTCGGTAGAAAGAAAAGTATATGTTTCCTCTTGATTTTGGACTTATCAATTATAAATTTTAATTTAAAAGATTTCTTATCATGTAGGCGGGCTCGCCTTGTTTTGACAACTCCGTTAAAGCATCGTCATAAAAGTTTACAAAATGTTGACATTGAAGCAGGGAATTTATTTGATTCAATGTTATGGTACCGGTGAGCACTGTTATCGTTCTGTTATTGAAAGGTCAATGAGAAATTTCCGAAATTTTTGTTTGTGGCTGGGAGATCACATATCTAGAGACCGAAATTTTTATCGCAGAATAATGTTTTCTGATGAGGCAACATTTTCTACCAATGGGACAGTTGCCTCACAGCATGTAAGATATTGGAGCGATAATAATCCATATTTCAGAATTTTAAAAGGTCGCCTGTATTTTACCAAAGTAAATGTGTGGCGTGCCGTTGATTATCACGGGATAATAGGTCCATACTTTTTTAATAACAACGTTAATCAGCACACATATTTAGATATGTTAGAAAATTTTCTTAGCGATGGGCTTCATGCTTTAGAAATGAATTACAGACGTACAATGTTTTTCAGCAGGATGGTTGTCCTGCACATTATTCACGCATTGTTACTAACTGGTTAAATGTTAAATTTGGAGCTCAGTGGATTGGAAGAAATGGTCCAGTATTGTGGCCTGCCAGAAGTCTTGATTTAACAATTTTGGATTTTTATTTGTGGGGACGTATATGGATAACCTACCTAATAATGCCGAAGAATTAAAAAAAAAACGAATAAGAGACGCCGTGGCATCGTTGTCCATCTAGGAAATTCAAAGATGTTTCAAGAAGCTTCGTTTTAGAGTAGAATTGTGCGCAGAATTGGGTGGGGGGTTAATTGAATAATGATTGTTCTTGTTAAAAATGACGTTTTTATCTTAAAGCTGTTTCTTTTAGTTGCTGTTTATTAAAATTATGTTTTTCACAAACATTTTTGTTATTTAACTTGCGTTAACTCATTTGTCAAAGTGACATCGTCAAAAAAAAACGGCCAATGTGCTGGGTTTTAATAAGCAGAGAAAGTCCGAAATCAAAAGAAAAATGAACTCTTCTTTCCACTGAGTCAGAATAATTAAGTCTTATTAGAGATTTGCTGGTTTCAGGACAAGCAAAAAATCTTATTCCTTTGAAGTTTTAACGTAAAATAAAAGACAAAAAAGTTGTTCCTCTTGTTAACTCAATCCGGGGACATACTGTATATATATATATATACATATATATATATATATATATATATATATATATATATATAATATTCTTAATATAATTTGCTTAATCCTCCTTGTTTGATAGACTCCACATGTTTCCTTTGTTGACATTATCATTTCTTCCTTAAGTTGTTCCCACTTTCCTTCTGCTGTATCTGGCTCATGTTGAAGTATTAGCTTTTTATCTAATGTTTCTGTATATATATACAGGGTGAGTCAATAGGACGGACAGGCTCGATTACACCTACACCGTTAATGATATCGAAATGAACCAAAATTCACTGCAGACGGAAGGTCAAAGTGCAGTTTGTAAAATTATTTTGCCATATACAGGGTGTTTCATTTTTGCAGGGCAGCCTTCGACCTGGTTCTTTTAAATGGCACCCCCTGTATAAATTTGCATATTTGAATTTGCCCTTTTTTGGGTTTTATAAATCCGTTTGGTTTTTGCAATTCACTTTAACCGTTCAGAAGTTGTTTAGAAGACGTTTAGAAGACGTTTTTCTAAAAATTAATGCATTTGCAAGCACTTATTAAAAAAATTGCAGGGCACTTGGTTTCTGGGATATCAAGTTGGGACTTTGCCTGAGCCTAAACAACTGACTGAGGTATCTTCTTTCGGCAAGACCGTCTAACTGCATTGTGGCATCACCTTGTGACACATTAATTTTGGTAAACTTTGAAGTACCATAACTTTTATGGTACTGATTTTTTTAAATAGCACACCCTATATTTTAGTACTTAGTCCTATTGAAGGTCTCAGTTTACATATTTTTTGTCCCTTATATTTTTTTTTTGAAAGTTGATAGTTGAGAGATAATTCTGATTTTCTTAAAAAATCACACAGATCTCATCAATATAAACTTAGCGTGCCATTAAAATCACTTAATTCTGTCATGCCAACGTCAAAGTGACATTTATTGTACGACACGTTTTATTTTTCTTAGCGCACTTTCATAATGAATTTTTCTGATAATGAAATGGTGGATATGGTTTATCTACACGGTGACAGCGCAAACCGTTGCTGGTGACCAGAATCTATTGAGGCATAATAATCAATAGCAAAAACATTTGAATTAAACTATTTCATCATGCGAAAATTTCATGTTCACGACAAAAACTACAATGTGTTATATAAAAAATGTCACTTTGACGTTGACATTACAAAAACAGTTGATATTCGATGCACGTTAAGTTTATATCGATGAGATCTGGGTTCATTTTTCAGAAAATCAAAATTATTTCTCAAACTATGATATTTTAAGAAAACATATAAGGGGCAAAACAGATGTAAAATGAGATGCTGAATACGACTAAGTAATGAAATTATTTAAAAAAATCAAGTTACGGCCCTTCAAAGTTTACCAAAATTAAAGTCCCACAGCAAGGTGATGCTACAATACAAATCGACGATCTTACCGCCAGAAGATACCCCAGACAGTTGTTTAGGATCTGGGAAAGTCCCAATCCGATATCCTAGAAAACAAGTGCCCTGCGATTATTTTAATAAGTGCCTGGAAATGCATTAAATTTTAGAAAAACATACACAACTTCTGAACGGTTAAAGCGAATTGCAAAAACTAAACGGATTTATAAAGCGCAAAGAAGGGCAAATTCAAATATGTAAATTTGTACAGGGGGTGCCTTTTAAGAAAAAATAGGTTGAAGGCCCTGCAAAAATGGAACACCCTGTATATGGCAAAATAATTTTACAAACTGCACTTTGGCCTTTAGTTTGCAATGCCGTTTGGTTCATTTCGATGTCATTAACTGTGTAGGAGTAATCGAGCCTGCCCGTCCTATTGACTCACCCTGTATATATATATATATATATATACATATATATATATATATATATATATATATATATATATATATATATATATTTGCGATAATTGTGTCTCTTAGTTTATATGTACGCAATTTTACACAGAGTTTTTTGTTATCTACTGCCATATACTTGTAATTATCATTCTTCTGCCATGTTTTAATTTTAGCTATTATTATATAATGGTCGCTACCTATTTCTGGCTTTCTAGTCACTCTTGCATTGAAGACATTCATTCTTTTATTTGCTTCTACTAATATCTAGTCTATTATTGACCGTTCCCCTCTACTTGCCACTTCTCTTGTATACATGTGTATGTCTCAATGTTTGTACACTGTATTTGTAATTATTAGGTTGTGTAATCTACAAAATTCTAACATGTGGTTGCCATTATTATTCCAACTTTTTCTCCGTGGTTTCCCATTAGGTGTTTGTTCTCTTCATCCTTTCTTCCGACTCTGCTGTTGAAGTACCCCAGTATGTATATATCTCCTTTTGCCTCTTCTGTTGCTTGGTTTAATTGTGTCCAAAATATGTCTTTGTTGTCTGCTGTGTCATCCTCATTTGGTCCATAAGTTACAATTATTGTCCTAGTCGTTTTTTTAATTTTTAAGTGTGACAGAGTATTCGCGACTATATACCTTTCCATGTCTCAATTTCATGCTCTATATTTTTATTTATTATGCACCCTAGTCCTTCTCCTGCTCTTTATTTCTCGTCTACTTCGCCGTACAGCATGCTGTGTTTGTTTCTTGTTCTTATTATCCAAACTCCCTTCTTCTTCGTTTCTGTTATTGCCAGTATATCAATGCCGACATGTTCAAATTCTTTCTCTAGTTCACTTTCTTTTCGAAATATGCTTCTTATGTTCCACGTTTCTATTTTCCAATGTCGTATTTTTCCTTGTAACAATGCTGTTGTCTTCTTCTGTATCTGTTTCTTACTTTTCGTATCACATTTGTTCAGTTTTTTTGTTTGAGTGGGTTTATAAATCCATATTATATTTATTCAAAATGCACGATTCCACAATTAATATAAAAGGGAACAACCCTAAACATATTCGGAGGCAGTAGTCCAAAAAGCAATTAACAATGACAGCTGGAATTGTTTTAATGATACGCATGCAAATTATATCTGATATGCGGATGATACGGTTTTATTAGCAGAGAATATTCAAATAATTTAAGAAAATATAAGAAAAAATCAGTCAGCAACACAGGCTACATATGAATTTGAACGAAACAACATTTAATAACATTTACAAAGGACAAATGTCACATCAATCTTATGGTTATAAACATTCGATATAAAGTTTTCAAACTTATCAGGAATTGAGACACTTGGAGCAGAACTTCCAAGATTACTTTCGCCTCGACAATAATCCTTTAAAGGCGATTTCAAAAGTCCATCATACTCGTCATACTACATGACTCACCCATCACCCATCTGACACCCATGATCACCCATCTGTTGTGATTATGTGATCAATGATACCACCCGGGGCACATCGCCGTACTTTTCCCTAGACAATTAGGCGAATGAGAATTAAAATTTCCAGCGGATCGTATAAACGAATCAAGCTCTGCGTTTTGGCAGTACGCAGGGAGGGGTGGGCACGCGCGCCCGTGACGCCACGGGCAGCGTCTCGATGGAGCGTCTCTGGCGGCGCCGGTAGTACGCGGCAAACTTCGTCGTGACAGCTACTATACTCTTTGGCAGAGTTAGAACAGTCGCGAGATTTTAATGAAGTTTTAAGAACTGGATCCCACAGAGTTGTTACACATGTAATTTAGGAGTGAAGATTGTGAGGAGAAAATTTATGAGATTTTATTCTGATAAGGTAAATTGTTGTTCAATGTTGTAAAAAGTTTGAAGAACAAATCTGGCGGATCCTACTTCAATTACTTTATATATAATATATACAAATTTTTAAATTGTTTAGACATAAGGGAACATTTCCTGCGAATTGCTACTCCATAATTCTGTGGAATCCTAGGAAGTAAAAGGGCCAATGTCAAAATTTTACGATTGCGAGTTATGACCACTATTCATCTTCAAACTATCTGCTCTATCAGTAGAAGAGGCTCCCATCCTCCTATCATCGCTCTCCGATAAAAAATTGTCAAATGCTAATACCCATAAAATTAATCTATAATCAATTACTTATTACATTATTTAAAAAAAAAAACAATGATACATGATTATTCATATTCGATAGCTGCGATGAATGACGAAGATTATTCAAAACATGGGGCATGTACAGCCATGCTCACATAAATCTAGTACAAACAATTTGACATTGCTATATAAAATTGGTATTGTAACCTAATTTCTTGTGCTAGATTTATGTGAGCATGACTGTACCATATAAAAAGAAAAAAACAAAAATATATCTGTGAGATGAATTGCCATTCCACAAAACTTCAAAATTTGACATTGGCCCTTTTACTTCAGAAGTACAGAATTACAAATTGTTATAAAAAAATGTCTTCTGCGATATTTGTACTCTTAGTTGAATTATATTCAACCCAAGCTGGTACTCTTAAAAATCCTATTTATATTTATTTTGTAAAAAAATCATATAACTATCATTTATTAAAATTATAGCCAGAAAAAGATACCATTTATTAAATATGATTAAAGCACCATCTCTGGTTTCTATATCCTCGAGTATCCTCTTTAAATCTAGGTTATGTTAAAACGTCTGCATTTCAAAATTTAGTTATGAATTGACCACTCGATGGAATTGACTTCCGAGTAGGACCTGCATTGTAATTTGAATTATATGTACCGCCTGATTTACTTTATAACTTAAAATAGAAGAAAAAAATTAAATTTACTTCACTATACGGGTTATTCAAATTCTATTACCACTATGGGGATATCGGAAACGGTAAGACATACGAAGTCGATTAAATTGGGGCAAAGTTGCGTAATCATATAGGGAACAATATTCAATAAAGATAATTAAAAAAAAAATCAATGATTGCTGAGATTTTTAAATAAAATTGAAACTTTGCAAAATCTTATTCATTTTTTCCTGTCGTTACTTGAAGAGATATTAAAAAATATAAATACATCTTCATTGCCACTATTTCTCATCTACAAAATGGGAATTTGAGATTTTGGATCAGAAGTTTCGTGTGAGTGCAACCGTCATCAAGTTTAAATTTTTAAATACGGATCTGCAATTTTTATTTTTATTTTGAGTTGTACTCGTCTACACTGTTACAATGATGTGCAACACATGAGGTTTTAATAACGTTTTAATATGAAAATAAATCAAAATCTAGAATTAGCACTAAACTTAATTTAAAAAAAAAAACAAATATAAACTAGAATGAAAACAGTTTAAAATTGATGACATTGTTACAAAACAATAAAACTGGACATTGTTTACTGTCAAAGGTGTTTAGTTACTTCTTAAAAATGTTTTCTAACGAACACACAAGAGATATGTTAAGAATTTACTATCATTGTAAGAGAAACTCTGCTCGAGCAAGTGAAAACTATTTACAAGAGTATCCCGAAAGACGCCAGCCATCCCAAACTTAGTTTAAAAAATCGTATTACGATTTAGGGCAGTATGGATCTTTCAAGAAACCCAGAGTGCCTTATGGAAACCGTGTTTTGGAAGATGAAACGGCGATGGTTCTGCAAGAGGTAGCTAGAAAATTGTAAATACGTATCGTTATCTAAAAATCAAGTATTTATTGTAGATAAGAAACGATCTGTCGAAATCGACCAATGAAGTAGCGGTTACTTTGAATTTGCCACAAACAAAAGTCTGGCGGATTCTTAGAAAGAATAATTTTGAACCCTACAAGATTCACATTTCCCAGAGTTTATTTCCTGGTGATGGTTAACGGAGGTTGCAGTTTTGTAATTGGATTTGTAACCGTATTGAAAATGATGATCATTTTTTAAACACTATAATTTGGTCAGATGAATGTAAGTTCACTAATTGTTGACTTTTCAGTAGAAAAAATGAACACATCTAGTCAACAGTCAATCCACGAACAAATTCCGAAGTTAGAAACCAAGTTGGGAGACAGAATTATAGGACCATTCCTGTATAAGAAAACCTCAATGCGGAGAGATATTTGACGCTTCTCAGGGAGGAATTAGAAGAATTTATCATGGAAATACCTCTCCGTCGACTAAATTTAGTATGGTTGCAGCAAGACCGGGCTCCTCCACATAATTCTAGGGCAGTTAGGTAGTATTTAAATGGGCAATTTCAAAATAGGTGGATAGGCAACCGTGGACCTATCGAATGGCCAGCTAGGTCGCCAGACTTATCGCCATTAGATTTTGTTTTGTGGGGCATGTTAAAAAATCAAGTTTATCGCAGAGTGCCAAATAATATTGATGAACTTCGGGCAAACATTTTATGAAGTTTTATGAGTGTAAGGCAGCGTGATATACAACGAGCAGTAAATAATATTCGACGCAGAGCAGCCCATTTCATTAGAGAGAATGGCAATATATTTGAACATTTATTATAAAATTAGTATTCATTATTATAACCTAAAATTCGTATTCAATTGTTAAATTCTATTTAGTAATAATATTAGTATTAAATGTACTGTAAATGTAAATGTATGTGTTTCTTGTTAAAAACTTAGTATTGCGTAAGATGCAATTTAACGTTTATAATAATGTTTCCGATTTTAAACTGTTTTCATGGTACTCTAGTTTATATTTTTATTTTTTAAATCCAGTTTAGTGCTAATTGTAGATTTTGATTTATTTTCATATTAAAACGTTATTAAAACCTCAAGTGTTGCACATCGTTGTAACAGTATAGGCAAGTATAACTCAAAATAAAAATAAAAATTGCAGGCCCGTGTTTAAAAATTTAAACTTGATGACGGTTGCACTCACACGAAACGTCTGATTCAAAATCTAAAATTTCCATGTTGTAGATGAGAAAAAGTGGCAATGAAGATGTATTTATATTTTTTTAATATCTCTTCAAGTAACGACAGGAAAAAATAAATAAGATTTTGGAAAGTTTCATTTTTTTTAAATCTCAGGTATCATTGAATTTTTTTAAATTATCTTTATTGAATATTGTACCCCATATGATTACGCAACTTTGCCCCTATTTAACCGACTTCGTATCTCTTACCGTTTCTGATATCCCCATAGTGGTAATCGAATTTGAATAACCCTGTATATAAAATAAAATCTTCGTCTCTATAGCCTCGTTTACATTTCGAAAGTTTACTGGCGGAAAGTACTTGCCGTTTCTTAGAAAGAAACTTAACAAGAAAGTAAGACGTTTTTGTTGTTTACACATCGTAAGTTTACTGGCTGCAAGTACTTTTTGCCAGTAAACTTTCCAAATGTAAACGAGGCTATATCGTAAAACTCTTTTCATGTGGTTGAAAGTTATTGTTGTGTTACACCTCTTTTATCATTTGTAAAACTAGTTTCATCCAGGATGCAGTAACTAAGCAAGTGCAACCAAACTGAAAACAAACAAGAAATTATTGGTTGTTCCTGCTCAATGTATTGAAAATGAAGGATTTAAGAAAATTGCAAATATAACGAAGAATGAATTAGAGACATGGCACAAAAATAGCTAATTGACCAATGAGCAAAGCAAGAACAGGAATAGTTAACAATTTTAAAAAATTGAAAAACAAGTGAAACGTTACTTGATCGTAAGATTCAAAATAAATAAGTCATTCCATGTCAAGTGGACCAGTTTTGATAGTTATAGTTTATAGTTATAGAATAATTCCCGCTCGACCATCCTCAATTTTGATGAAAATTAATATGAAAATAATATGAAATAATATGAAATAATATACTATTACTAGGCACGTTATTAAACTTTTGAGCAATCCAAATCATATTTTAAATTTCGCATTTCTAAACTGCTTCTTCATTTAAAGCTTCTTTGACTCCATTGAAAAGCTCTAACTACATATTTATGGGTCACTCCATGTCATGTGGACCAGTGGTCCCCGCTCGACCACCTTCAATATTGATGAAAATTAATGTGATGTTCGGTTTGAAAGGAACTTCTGTGAAGCTTTAGCTCCAGATATCAAATATTTGAGCCTTGCCCGTGGAAGTCGTATCAAACTCGAAGCGTATGCCGCGAGGATTTTGCAAAGTTTCACATTTTCCCACTGCTTATCTAGATAAGCTATGAAGCTGAAATTCACCACCTCAGATCAACTTTTGCTGATGAATACGTAAAAATGGTACTCGGTAGTACATCGATAGTAGATGTAAATGTAATTTGGTAGATTTTTTGTTCCTAAACATTTATTTCCTCTTATACTTTTTCTCTAAAATAATCGCTTTAATAAACAGAAAAATGCATAAATGTAGGTTTACATGTTAAATTCCTATGTATATTCTATTCATGACCTTTTTGCAACCGACTTGGCTGGGTTATCTTTTTGTCATATTGGACAAACTGATTCAGTAATGCAACGGAAGTTAACAATTTTTTTGTGTCGATGTCTATTAGACATTTGCTTCCTACCACATTGTCAGATTTATAATTTTTTGCCGATTCATTTTCATCTCTAATAATTTAAACTTTACAACTGGCAACAATGTTATTTAAAAAAAATAACCTCAAATTGACGTAATTAGCTTCACGAATCTATAATATTACAAAAATTAACACATGCCTATATAATGTATGTCATTCAGGCGTAATAAATAAATAAAACTAACCTCGAAATGTCCACATTTTCATAGGCTTGTAGGTTAGCTTTATGACTGGGTAAAACCTTAGTAAAAATGACTTAACCCGAAGGGCCTCGTGGGCCAAACTTCAGTGGGCAATCCATTACTTCGCCCACTTGTAGAGTAAATAACGATTATATTATATTAGGTTTGTTTAACGAAAAAAACTAGTGATTATATATGTTTTATATTTGCAAAAAGTTATGAGGATTGTCGTATTTGATATTCTCCAAGAGCGGTTTGTCTAAATAATGTGGCAAAGCAACAGCCTAGAATATTTTTAATATGGTAATGACGAGATTATAAAAAATATGATGAAGAATATTTAAAAATCCATAGATTTAGGAATAAAACTACATAAATTATTCTGCTTTATTAACCACCAGAAACCCATAAATGAAAGTAAAACATAGCACAAGCATGGCAAAACATGCAACCCTGACCGTCACGCGTCGTGACAAAACGCAAATTGTCAGATTTTTACGTGAGTCAGATTCATTTTTGATAATCGTTTATCATGATTTAACATTTATTATTTCATAGTAAAGATTAAGTTATTTGATTATTTTATCTAATACGTCCTAATTATACGAGGGTAATTCAAATATAAACGGTCATTTTTTAATATAAATTAATTGATTGATAATATGCATAATATAATCGTTCAGTTTTTTTCTACATACCCTCCTTTATACTCAACACACTTTTGCCAGAGATTTGGAAGCTTAAACATTCCTTGTTTATAGAAACTTTGCGAGTACGTCATCAACCAATTGCGCACGTACTCTACATCGCTTTGGAATCGTTCCCATCCAAGTGATTCTTTCAGGGGCACAAACAAAAAGTAGTCACAGGTAGACACATCTGAACTGTATGGAGGGTGTTCCACGGTTTTCCAATGCATTTCCTCCAATTTTTCCCTGGTCAAAATCGTCGCGTGAGGCCTAGCGTTGTCATGAAGAAGAATGACACTTCTGATGGCCGTACCTCGTCTTTTGTTTCGGTAGGCGGCATTTACTGACAACTGGCAATAGTAAGCTGCATTTATTGTACGTCGATCATGAAGAAAATTAATGAGTAAAACTCCCCTATAGTCAAAGAATCTGTAATCTGTAAGACTTGTTCTTGGGCGTCGATTATGACTTTGCTTTTCAACACGTTCTCGACCACCTTTGAATTCTCTGGCCCAAGTAAACACTCAGTTCTGAGACAGTGTTTTTTCCCTAAATTGTTTCTTCAAACGAGTTAAAATATCTGACGGTTTCACTCCTTCATTACTTAAAAACTTTATAATAATACGTTGCGCAACGGATACAGGAACCTCTTGCGCAGACATTACTGTAGTGAGGATAAAACAGAGCGGAAACTGCTGCCCAAGTTGGTTTGCCCTTCAAAACACACCAAACTTCAAACTCTCACTCTACTATCCTGCCCGAAAGAACTTACGGAGTACACTAACAAAATTACCGTTTATATTTGAATCACCCTCGTATAACCATAATTCTACTGATTTCAGTTGAATTGTGTAACTTATAACTCACTAGTGAGTTATAACCTATTTATGCTCACGTCCACTGAAATCTAAAATTAATAAATAAACACTACAATTTCAGGTATTAAATGATGTTTAGTAATAATTATTAGTTACATAACAACACTAGATGAATAAAAAAAATGTATACTCGTTATAACATTCACATTAATATTCAATGTAACAATCAATGCCAAACAGATTTTTGCATCGATGTTCAATTAATTGATCAAATATAAATGTCACAACTATCATCAGAAAAATAATGTGTTTTTACGAAATTCTGGAGGTGTTGGATAAAACTATGTATGGAACTCGTATGTTATAGGTTACAAGTCACAAAGCCACTCGCACTACGTGCTCGTGACCGTTTTTTCTCGTGTTATTTCCCTTAGAACACACTTGTACCATAAATAACTATTATTTGATCTTAAAATATAGATCTTCAGGTTTGAAATTAAATTTGTTTCGTAAATATCAAAAAATAAAAAGTTGAGTGTATCCACCACTTCCGTGTTTTAGAGTTTCACCCCCGCAGTGGGGATCTTTCTTTAAGCTATGAGTTGAGAGTAGTTGGTGTAAAACTGAGCGTCCAGTAGGCCGGAAACGCGGCGCGCCGCCATCAAGAGCGGAGTTTGCATAGGTAAATATACATACTGTCAAGCTGACTGTATATTTCACAGCCGCGCCGCGTTTCGTGGCGGGCGGGCCTACCTTTGCAAAATGCTCTTAACCGCGGCGCGCCGTGTTTCCGATCTATAGTGAAAGCTGATCTTAATACGACCCAGGAGGCTGCAAGAAGACGAATGAGAGAAAATGTGGTTTATTTACATAATTTGAAATTGGCAGAAATTACTGTTTTATTGTATTTTTTTTGCAATTTTAAAGAATTTACAAATAGCAAACACTGTGGTCGATACAGATAACATAACACACGAGTCCGTTAACAAGTTACCCCAGTTAAGTTTTTTTTTATCATCGGCTCCCGCTGTCCTGAGTTGAGTCTCCTGATCTTAGGTCGCATTCCCTAAGATCGATATCTTCAGGTTTAATAATTCTGGGCATTCACATAGTGTGTGGATTCGTGTATAATCATCCTCAGCACACATTGTGCACGTGGGGGTTTTCTCTGCGTACGTAAGTTCGCAGTGTCCTGTTAGGAACTCTGTGATAAGTCGGGACTGTTCTCTAGTGCGGTTGAGAAAGCATTGCGTATGTATCCTGGAGTAACTAGTAATGGATAATGGGATGATTTTAATATACGGAATTTTATATTCGTATGGTGTCAATAAACGGAATATCATTCGGAATCAAGAATCGGAATCGTACAATACTCGAAATAGAAAGTTAGAATATTCATTCGGAATCAAGAATTGAAAACAATCGAAGTCACATAAAAGTATAAGGAGTGAATGTGAATAATATAACTTATTATTCACATTTATTCCTTACATTTCTATTGATATACGCATTCCGAGGGCACCGAAGTTGCAGTAATACATTCATATTTTAAATGCAGTATTTTGTCCGAATTTTATAATGTCCTTGTATGCGTTTTTTTAATGATTTTTTGGTCAATATAAATATATATATATACAGGGTGTAACAGAAATACGTGTGTTAATTTTAAACATTTGTAGAACTCGTTATATAAAACATTTTTTCAATATGTTTTTTTTCAAAATTTGCAGGTTTTTTTAAATATTTTTTTGCCCCCTAATTTTGGCCGAACGAGCGCCGTTCTCAGGTACTGTCACTATAATTGTCAAGTGAAGTTTATTTCAAAATGCCAAATTTTTCTAATCAATAATTAACAGATATTGTGTTGGTATATGGCCGAGCTTTTGGAAATGCCGCAGAAGCCCGAAGATTGTACAGTGCACAATATCTTAAACATGTTTTGATTAACAAGCAATGATGTACCTTTATGACACCGTTGCCATCACAACAACATATTTTATCGCTGCACACCTTTAACCATAGGCGGGTACGCGTTTTAGTAGATAAACTAGAACATATTTTAAATCAGTTTAACGTTGCTTTTTGAAAAAAAAACATATAGAAAAAATGTTTTATTTAACGAGTTCTACCAATGTTTAAAATTAACACACGTATTTCTGTTACACCCTGTATATATATATATTTATATTGACCAAAAAATCATTAAAAAAACGCATACAAGGACATTATAAAATTCGGACAAAATACTGCATTTAAAATATGAATGTATTACTGCAACTTCGGTGCCCTCGGAATGCGTATATTCAAAAGCAGGGCTGACTAGAAATGATCGAAGAAATAGGTTGTTACCGAAAGTTTGGGCCAACTAATATTTTTAAATAGTTATTTTCAAATTAATATTATGTGATGTGGCCAAAACATTTATTATTTATTATAGAATAGAATAGAATAGAATTTATTTGCGTGCTAAAGTCCATACGGCTTACACAGGTCCAAAGGCAAAATATAGATTAGAATATATCATACATACAGATTAAAACATTAAAACAATAAAGGTTCACAATTTAAAATCAATTTAAAATCAGTGGGAGCTGTCACACACCACACTATGGAGCACTAAGAATTAATACACGGTCAACATACACAGTTACACATAGTCAGTAAATTCGTCCAGCTCGTAAAATGCCTTAATGATGAGCAATTGCTTGATATCACTTATAAACCTTAGAAAATTACAATAAATTTATTTTGACCGCATTAAAATTTGTAATGTTTTATTTTGTATCTTGTAGGGTTTTTGATATCGTCTGCTTAATGCAAGAACTAGTTTTGCACTTTGGAGATATTCCGTGTGTTCGATAAAAAGGGCCCAAGAGTGTAGCGACTTTATTTGTTATTTAATCATCAACAAACCATATATATTATTAAATGGGACAGTACTAGCTACAAGTAGGTGAAAAAAAATCTTTTTTAAACGCCTTCATTTATTTGTTGTGACGTCCCCGACAATTTTTTTAAATGGCTCGGTATAATTTTTTTGGTGTATTCTTGTAAATTAGTTTCAGTAATTTTCACCGGGATATACTATAAAATATTTGCAAAAGATGTAAAAAACTGTTTTGAGCCAGTAGGTTGTTAAATCTGATATTCTCTGGAACAAACAATTGATGATAATAATTTAGTAAGCTTAAAATAAATTTATTCGTTTTGCAGCATCATTCAGTTGTAAATTATGAACTAGGTTGACGAAATGAATTAATAAAAGTAAATTAATATCGTAAGTAATAAAGATGTAATGCACCTTACATGGACGTAATTTATGTTTTCTTAAAATGTGGTGAACTGTGCTAACAGATGTGTTAGTGTTAGATGTGATGTTTGTGGTCTTTCTTTGATGTATTATTATGATCACCAATTGTTTATTCCAGAGAATTTAGTATTTAATAGCCTACTAGCTCAAATCAGTTTTTCACACTTTTTGCAAAAATTTCATAGTATAACAATATTAAAAATTCAGGCCAATCAAAAGTAATTAAAATGCTCTACAAGAACACACAAAAAAATAATACCGAGAGATTTAAAAAAAATGTCGGTGACGTCTGAACCAATGAATGAAAGTGTTTAAAAAAGTTTTTTTTCACCAAATTGTAGCTAAGACTGTCCCATTTAATAATATATATATATATATATATATATATATATATATATATATATATGGTTTGTTGATGATTAAATAAGAAATTAAGTTGCTACACTCTAGGGTCCTTTTTATCGAACACACTGTATAGTTACAAATGAGTAATTATTTAATTGGTGACTTCTCCTTACTAATAACTATAGCAAAAAGGGTGGGACAACATAAAACGAGGTCTTATGTTTAAATAAGCTTGTAAAAAATACCTGCTAAAGAATCGGTAAAACTGTTCTTGCCGATTTCTCAGAAACTTGAAAAATGGATTTACCTAGTTCTTGAATTAAGAATACGATATATTGTCTTATAAATGGTTCTGTCAAAATTAACAAAATTGGTATTTTGTTTATGTAAATATGCATTTTTTATTAATTTTCGCTCCCATCCGCAATAAAGAATAGTCCGGAATCGGAATAAAAATTTAAATCGGAATAATAATCGGATGATTTCAAAATATTCCACAATACGAGATTATTTTAATATTCGGAATCGCCTTATATTATTTCATCCAAATCGGCCCATCACTACCCTGGAGGGTATCATCATGAATGATTTAGTGTGTTTCATTCCCAGACGTTGTGGCCAGTAGTGGCCGTGTTCCTTCAATAATTGTTCCCTTAGTCTTCCTTGCGGTCTCGTATGAAATCCCTCAGGAAGGTCCAGGCTCTAATATTGGATTACACGAGCCCTCTTTTGCTAGGTCCGCTTATAGTCTTAGTTTGCCCCACTATGCGATCAAATTGTCCAAAATTCTGATGTAAGCAGCAAATTTTAAATTACGTTTGATATGTGTATTTTAGAAAATATAATTGAAATATGGAAAACAAAAATTTAGTATATAAAAAAAAGAATATGAAATTATTCGTTAATGAATCACAAAACCAAATTGACCAAATGTGTTTTTACAAATATTTAAAACAACTGTAATAGGTGGTTCAAACCTCTTTAGGTATTTGATCACAGTTTCATACTTATTGGGAAAGTTTTATGTTGAGAATTTTCGCTTTTCGTTTGTGGTAGATAATTTGCATAGATCAATTAAATTTATCATATAAAATTTCACAATTCAGGCGGAAAGACCCCATATGGGATTGATATTATAATAAATATATTTCACAATTTGGCCAAGTTCAGTTTGCTGATATGCAACACATACGTATATCCCATTTAATTCCGGACATATATACTAGAAGTCTCATATGCATTATGTAACAGTGTTACTAGAGTCCGTATGTACGGAAGTAACCATTTGTTTTACTGTGGCATCACTGTAAATATTTACGAGCTAGTTTACTTATACCGTCTGACTGTACAGAACCTGATGTTAAATGTAGTATTTACGAGTGCAATATTTGAGTTTTTAAAAGTTATTTTTGCGATTAAATATTATTTCGCGGTGCAATGGGGAAATACAAGCAGAACATAGAAATGCTATTGCTTAAACAATTGTATCGTACTTATATGCAAGTGTTGCAGATTTGCAACATAATGAAGCCTCATATTATCTATCTAATATGTTATGACCTTCTAACATGCCTATAAACGAGTTTCCTTTTTTTCTCTATTGATTGTATGGGATGTAAGCTTCCAAAAATGCAATGAATTTACTCAAGCGATTTATGAACTGTAGTGTTCGTTTTACTTGGATTAGATATATATATATATATATATATATATATATATATATATATATATATATATATATATATGTTTTTAAATATACCTTATAAATCATGACTGAATGCATGTTGTAATTCGGCAATAGGTAATTGAAAATTTAAAAAAAGGTATGTCTGTACTATTAATAATATATTTTACAATTTGTATTGCCACAGGACTACCTTATATGTATATAAAAAGTTCTAAATATGTTTTCGAATTTAGATTTTCATTTTGTGACGTACCTGGAGGGCTATCAACACTTAGGCCGTAGAGCAGCTGGATACCCTTTTGGAGTAACGAGGAGGGCCTGGCTCTCGATGTCGGAGAGTGGGGTGGGTGAAAAATTAAGGGGCGGAATGATTTTTTCCTTTTACGTTATTCCAGGATACAAATAAGGGACTCCACAAATAAAAGACCTGACGAGAGGGTGGACGATTATCAAAACTACGAAATTAAAGTCGTCGTTTCTCTAGCGTCAATGATACAATTAAGATCAATCATTTATCAATGCGATAAATGAATCGGTATTGCTTAGCGCTCTGAAAATGAATAAAGTTCTGGAAAGAAGGCATGTACGCTGCAAAGTTTAAATATTCAGATATGCACCGGTGTTTATTAGTGAACGTGTGGTTGGCACCTCCCGTGGACGAGAATGACGTCATACGATGCGTCCGGCGTCGCTATCCGTTATGAATAAGGGCACGTACAATTATTAAGTACATTCAAATATGACAAATCTTATGAGCTAGATGGGGTGCGGATGAGGTTAAATATGAGGTTAAATTGTGAAAATGGCGAGGTGATTAAAAATAAAAATAATTAATAAGTTTGGCCTTGTCTGTTGCGGTCCTTCCCATGGTGGTTCCAGCCTCGTATCTTGCCGGCTTGTTCTGACTCTGTATCTTTCCGACTGTGACAGATAGGTCGCTATGAGTCTGAGCCTTCCTCAAAAGTGCGAAAATTAATGAAAGGCCTACTCGAGTTTCAGGTGGCCCCAAAGTGTATGCGGGCTGCGAGTCTTCCGTAGAAATATCCCTTAATTATACTTCGTATACAAATTTTTATTTAGCACAATTGTGATCGTTTAATATATTAAGTATTGAGGTCAGTAAGTACTTTTTACGTATTAAGTGCTTCTACTGAAAATATTTGTGTACTCTCAGGTTTTAACAATTATAGTATTGTTGAAAACTTATAAATGTGCATTTGGGAATTGCATTTGAGAATGTGAGTTGCATTTGCATTTGGTGCATTTGGGAATGTGCATGTGAATTTTGGAAATCTGACACACGCTTAATCTGACGAGACCCGATAGGTCGAAACTAGTCTTCAGCTGTTCGATGGAAATAAATCCCAAATGCACATTTATAAGTTTTCCACAATACTACAATTGTTAAAACCTGAGAGTGCACAAATCGTTTCAATTATAAGAATTACCCATCAGGATAGATTCGACCTTTACTACGTGGTAGTCCATATTAAAAAACAGAGAAACAACTTGCTATGTTTTTACCACAAAATATTTATTGATATATATATATATATATATATATATATATATATATATATATATATATATATATATATATACAGGGTGTCTACGCTAAACCGTTCGTTAAAAGTTTACGGGGTTGCCGTTGTACTAAAAATTTAAAAAAAATCCTCGTCACACGGTTGAATCAGTTATCCTCATGTGAAATATTTTCAACTTTCTATCACTTCTGGTTCCACCGGAAGTAGCACCAACTTTCTTATTTTAAATAGAATACCCCATATATTATAATATTTTTGAATTCCTGGCTTAAATTGGAACATATTTTATAAGAACGTATGTACACTTATCTCTTCTAGTTTTCAAGTAAAAAATATTGTTTCTAAAATTTTTACCTTTAAATGGTAGTCTCAAATCTGTATATAACTTCTCTTAGGAATAAGATAAAATTATGAGTTACATATCTAATTGTACCTAGAGGATGCCCCTATGAGTAAAATAATTGGAAACCGTCAATTTTGATAATAAGTGTTCATAAAATGTCAATATCTAAGTGCCATGTTAAATATCTTGTAATTCAATTTTTTTAAATGGAATGACCCATTTTATCACATAGCACGACTTGGAGAAAAATTTACTACAAAAAAGTATCATACAAACATACTCCTAAAGCAAGTATTTTTTAAAATTATTTCCAAGATTACTTTTTCTCCTATTTCTGCAGGGTATAATTTCGCATGTCACAAGATAGATGCTTGTGGATTAACTTGAAAATAGGCCAACACTATTTCTTGCACTTCATTATTTTCCATAACTGGCTTTTGTCGATGTCTTATTGCATTCACTTGTCTAAATTGAACAAAATTTGATTCCAAAATTCTAAATCTTGTTTTATTCATCGGCGGCAAATGTGGATAAGTTTCATTGAATACTCTACATGTTCGAGCAACAATTCTATCGCAGTTGCCATGTATAAAGAATAAATTGATAATTTGTTGATTTGTGTAATGATTCATTTTGTTGATTTTGATTTCTGTAATACTTTATTCTAAATGATTTTATTACTTGACAGTTTTGCGTTACAATAGCGACAAAACAAAAGCATATCGCATGCCTACTAAAGTGCACTTGTGACATGCGAAATTATACCCTGCAGAAATGCGACGGAAAAGTAATCTTCGAAATAATTTAAAAAATACTTTCTTTAGGAGAATGGTTCTATTATACTTTTTAGTAGTAAATTTTTCTCCCAATCGTGCTATGCGATAAAAAATGGGCCATTCCATTTAAAAAAAAAATGAATTACGAGATATTTAAGGGGGCACTTAGATATTGACATTTTATGAACACTTATTATCGAAATTGACAGTTTCCAATTATTTTACTCATAGAAGCATTCTCTAGGTACAATTAGATATGTAACTCATAATTTGATCTTATTCCTAATAGAATTTATAGACAGATTTCAGGCTACCCTTTAGAGGTCAAAATTTTAGAAATCCTTTTTTTCTTGAAAACTAAAAGAGATAAGTGTACATACGTTCTTACAAAATGTGTTCCAATATAAGCGAGGAATTCGAAAATATAATAATATATGGGGCGTTCCATTCCAAATAAGAAAGTTGGTGCTACTTCCGGTGGAACCGGAAGTGATAGAAAGTTGAAAATATTTCACATGAGGATAACTAATTCAACCGTACGACGAGGATTTTTTTGAACTTTTTAGTACAAGTGGTAACCCCGTAAAGTTTTAACGAACGGTTTAGCGCAGACACCCTGTATATATATATAAGCTATAATATATAATTATATATATAAGCTGGTTTTCCGGTACAGCTTATTCAAAAGGTAATAAATAAAAAATCAAATCAAGATATCAAAATACCATGACCAACATCTATCCGAGGTGCACAAATTTGTTAATAACTAAGTTCACAACTTTAACGTATTTTAGGGATACAACAGAAAAATAGCACGCATCCTCCGAAAACAAAATCAGGAAATCGCGTTTAAACCCGCCTATAAATTATTGCATACTTTAATCAATGCAAAAGACAAAAATGATCGTTTAAATAATTCTGGAGTCTGCAGGAACCCGATCCATATTTAATATCAACTAAATATAATTATTCTATATTTAAAACGTATAATACAAAAACGCAAATGTAAAAAGGTTTTAGAAGCGCACGAAAAGGCATGGACCCACCCACATTTTCGGACATGCATAATAGAGAGAAAGCTGACATATATCAATGCGAACGCATAACAAACGTCAACTTGAATTTTAAACTACCTACCTTGGGGAGGCCGAGTTCGCCACCGGCGTGGTAATCTTGGGTGGCACACATGTGTAGAGAGAGAGATAAAATTCAGAAAAAATAAGAGAAAATAGGGCCGGGTGGTAGAATGTGGAAGGAGAAATAGTATAAATTCGGAAATTCGCCACATACTATAGCCTGTTAGAAGTAACCACAGCCCAGAACGTTACGCTGCTCGACGAAGTCGAAGAAGTTGAGCGTTAATTTCTCAGGTTATTATTCGAACCACGATATTAAATGTACACCTTATTAACATATTCTAAAGTCAACTCCTTACTAATGATAGCACCTATCTAGTGACACTACATCGTGATGTAGTGTCGAATTTAATAAAGGTAGGATTGTGAGTTTCTATCGCTGTATCAGCGTAGTGAACTTTAACCACATTTCATACCTTATCCTGACAATATTTTCATACGACAGTAGAATATTGTAAATTTCATTCCTTTCCCTCGTCGCAAAACATTTGATAATCGTACGTGTCCATTGATTAGAAACATAACTAAAGATTATACCGATTTAGGGGAGATGTAGGGATGGTCATAACACCTTATTAACATACTCTAAAGTCAATTCCTTACTAATGATAGCACCTATCTAGTGACACTACATCACTATGACGTTTGTGGGTGGATCGAATTTAATAAAGGTAGGAATGTGGGCTTCTATCGCTGCATCAGCGTAGTGAACTTTAACTACATTTCATACCTTGTCCTGACAATATTTTCTTATGACAGTAGAATATTGTAAACTTCATTCATTTCCTACTTCGAAACAATGAAGACTGATATTACGAATCAAGTTTGTTTACTAAGAATCTAACTAGCAACGAGTACATATAATGGGTATATAAATCTCTAAATACAGATAATTCAATGATATTCTGGGTAAACGTAATCTCGCCAATTAAATTGCCAGCGCTCCGATATTCAGGCAATCTCAGCATTCCAAAGAAAACCAATCGTATGAATGAATGTACGCATGTGTAGATGAGCGTAGTAGTAGAATTGAACCTGATAATATTAAACTTGAATCTGTTTTATTTAAATAATATTACCTCGTAAAGTTCTGATGAAGTTAATTAGGTGATTTGTTCCTATCCACAAGGTGGCGTTGAAATACAGTGGTAGACACAACTGCTAATGAATTTCTTTTGAATTTGAATAAAGTAAATTAAATAAATAACGTCCAATTTGAATGATAAAACTGTATTTTATTTACCTGTCGCCTGCATAATATTTCAAAATGAATAAATCTCACTGAATCTATATATCTGTATTTTACTTATTAACAAGTATTACAGACAGACACATTACCCATTAAACGAACCCAATTAAGTTGTCACGATAATGATTTTAAAAATCAAACATAACGTAAAATACTACCACTAAATCATGAGCCAAATAAATATTACAAATTATGATAATTTGTATAATACCTGGGTAAGAATCGTTAAAAGTCTATTAAATTGTGTGTTCCGAATGCAATAGCTCATACGTGGGCCAAACTGGCCGTAGTTTCACTTTGCTACCCTTTTCCATAATAACTAACTGCCCTAATCTCCTAACTATCACTTAATTCCTTTGCTTTCTTTTGTCTTATTTGCTAAATCTAATTTATTTATCAAAACGCTCCACGTTCGGGTCGCCAATATTTAACGTTATACTTAGGTTTTTATTTGTCCCACGTTCGGGAGCCAAATGCAGTGTTATGATTGTGTTTTATAATTATAATTATTTGATTTATATTGATTAATAATAATTATTGCCCCACGTTGTGATGGCAAATGCAATGTTTTGTTATGATGGTTTTCAGGGTCAATAAGTGGGATCAAAATAAATTAGATGGCAGACAAAGAATATGAATTTTAATAAATATTTATTATAATAATATTTAAATAACTGATAACAAAACAAACACAAATTCAACATGAAACAAAATTAACGCTTGACAAAAGAAAACAACTTACAGTAACTGACTACTTAAACTACCTAATAAATTTAACAAATATTTCCCTAATAAAAACCTAATTGCACAATTAATTTTACTTGAGTTAAATGTTAATCTACTTGCGATTTCAATGATTGATGTCTTGAAGACTGGAGGCAATGTATTATGCCCGTCCGTCCTGGTGGTTGCAGCCCCTCTTGGTAATAATCCCTCGATGGATCCGTTCCGGCTCGTTCAGGTGAATGACCCGATTGATGTACCAACTCCTTGAATGACTGCACTGGATAGCCTCCGTGATTTTTTCATAAAGATGATGATGATCCAGCTGAATTCCTCCAATGTATCCCTTGTTGCCGTCGGTCAAAACTCAATACTCAGTCGTTACTGATTACTGTTGTAAAATTTGTAGGGTTAAATGTGCATGAACACTCGCAAAACTAATTTTGTTTCTAGACGCGTAAATTCGGAAATGAATATCGGCTTTACAACAACATTATTTTGTCTTGCGACCGACGTAGATTCTACGGGATATTATCCAATTCTGTCTGGCGTCAGGCGTTCTGCGTTTTTATAACTTTGAACCTGATTGTCAAATATTGTTGTTGATTTACACCAGCATCGTCCGTCAAAACTTGAAATGCACCTGTTACTAACCACGAATTTCGCAATGTTACTATGGCGACGAAACAACACTTTATTATTGTAATCTATTTTCCCATTTTCAGGTGAAACTGAATATCCAATCACAATTCTGATTCGAGATTCGCCATACTCATAATTTTTCGCTTCTGCGGAAATGTCGAACGTCCTTCTTCGATGAGTTTGAAATTTAAATTCAAATTGCACATTTTCATTTAACTCATTTACATTTATTATTATTAACTGTGCTCTACTTAACTTATAATATTAGCTAAAAACCCTATCTAATTGATCATTGAACTATCTGACTGCTATATATATATATATATATATATATATATATATATATATATATATATATATATATATATATATATATATATATATGTATACAGGGTGTAACAGAAATACGTGTGTTAATTTTAAACATTGGTAGAACTCGTTAAATAAAACAATTTTTCTATATGTTTTTTTTTTCAAAAACCAACGTTGAACTGATTTAAAATATGTTCTAGTTTATCTACTAAAACGCGTAGCCGCCTATGGTTAAAGGTGTGCAGCGATAAAATCTTTTGTTGTGATGGCAACGGTGTCATAAAGGTACATCATTGCCTGTTAGGCAAAACACGTTCAGGATATTGTGCACTGTACAATCTACGGGCTTCTGCGGCATTTCCAAAGGCTCGGCCATATACCAACACAATATCGGTTAATTCTTGATGAAAATGAAAATTTGGCATTTTGAAATAAACTTCACTTGACAATTATAGTGACAGTACCTGAGAACGGCTCGTTCGGTCAAAATTAGGGGGCAAAAAAATGTAAAAAAAACCTGCAAATTTTGAAAAAGAACATATAGAAAAAATGTTTTATATAACGAGTTCTACCAATGTTTAAAATTAACACACGTATTTCTGTTACACCCTGTATATATATATATATATATATATACATATATATATATATATATATATATATATATATATATATATATATATATATATATGTATATATATTATTTAATTCAACAAACTAATTGAATTGTGACATGATTGTTATCAATTATCTATTTAATGACTTAATAAATATGCGGTCAATTGCCTAATAACAGATAATATGTACCTGCTTGTTTTTCATTCCAAGGACTATGCAATTCTTAATAAATTAATTACCCTTTTTACCTAGTGTTTAAATTCTGAAACGAGAGGAAATTTGTGAAAATCTTATTCTCTTATTTCGATTTCAATGTGATTCTGCACGTGTCATATAATTTTTGCACACCTGTTATAAAACACCCTGTATTTATTTGCACTATGAGTATACTGAGTATTTATTCCATCGAAGAAAAAGTGTCTATTGATGAGTCGTATTAAAATATTCTTACTTTCACAAGAGTTCGCGATTTGTTTTTCGTCGAGTTTGATAACTTCGCAGACTAGTATTACATTAACTTGTTTTTAAAATACTCTTTAGTCCATTGAATTATTTTGTACTTCATTATTAATTTTAAAAGTATTATAAAGTTAGTAAGTACACAATACCAAGATCATGAAATATCGTAGGTTATATGTGCGCGTTTGGTAGCGCCACGCGGTAAATATAATTATATAGGTATGTTAGCGTTTAACTGGAATTATTTACTTAATGGCAATTGATTAGCTTAAGTAAGAAAATGTTTAATCTCAACGAAGAAAGTATTTTTAAGGTACAATTTTTCTGTCATCACTTCTTGTCTAGTGCGGCTTAAATAAACGAAGGTAAAAAAAAACATTATTCACTTCAACGGGGAATGTAAATATTTCTCCCTACTATTTCCGGAGTATTCGAATGTGTTTTGATTAGGTGTTAAATGGATATAAAACTGCTTACAATAAGCTTTGGTTGACAATCACAAACAACTCATTCTAATGAGATTTAATGAGATAGATGAAGTTAAAAGAGCACAGTAAATGCTAAAATAATAAAATATAAAATGTTATCGTAAATCCAGGTGAAAAACGGAAAGTATGCAACGGGTGATGGCTTTATATATTTCATAACATTGTTAATATCACGTATTACAACCATTGTTACTTATAAGTTATCAATATTAAAGGAAATGTTTTTAGTTCAAACCATAAACCAAAATTCTGAAATATGTATGCAAAATAACATTTTTCGACTAACTTTCATCAATAAGATATGTTTTCAATAGTTGTTTATGTGATTAATATGTTTGTAACAATGTTACTTAAACAGTTAGTACTAAAACTAAGAAATTTAACAGTCGTTCTGGAGGCCTCTAGAACAGAGGATTTTGCTAGTAAAATGTCACATCCCATTTGGTGATTTACGATTTTCTACTGGTCGGCCTTGCCGGTTGGGTGTCATGTTGTAGCGGAACACTCTCATTACTCTTACTTACTCTTTTAATGTTCTGGAGCAAGTTTATAATAGTCCTGGAAGAACATTAAAATTAAGCAAAGAATACTGTAACCATGCAGATTTATGGAATCGTCTATTTTCAAATGGTTCAATATATTTAATGCATTTGTATGTCTAAATAAATGTTAATCCCCTTTTTTGACTAGCTGCTCCAATACACATTAACAGAGATCTACAGATTAGCAACAAAAGCGAGATCGTTCTGTGAAGTCATGACGTACTATAGAAAACATTGTGAAAATCTGTTTAGCTATCCACTTAATTAATTGTTAGCCACAATTGTTATTATGTTTGTTATACACAATGTATTATATGTTGTAATATTATCATTTACTCTTTGTTGAATTTTGCATAAGTATGTCTGAAAGCAGTATTTTAACAGTAATCGGAGAAAAAGTATAGTAACGTACGTTTAATAAGTTATGTAAAAAAATTAAAAATAAAATATTTGCTAAGTGTATGTACCTGTCGCGTGATACAGGTACATACACTACAAAACTACAAAAAGAACTACAAAACGATTCCCCCAAAAAAGATGCCTTGACTCAGAACTCAGAACTCAGAATCCAGAACTCAGAGTCACATTCATTTTAATCAGTGCAAAACGTTCAACATAAGGTAATACGAACCACAATATTTAGTTATTCTAAATAATATATTTTGATATTTGAATTTATAATTGTCATGCACAAGTAGGTAAATATATTATTTTTGCAAAATACTGTGAAAGGTCGTAGAAAAACTCATAATATATATTACTCAGGAGCAAAGTGACATTTCTTCCCTTAGATTCCCTTAGATAAATATCAGCAGGAGGACACGATACAGTTTGCTCCCTTGTAATACAAATAGCTATCATCGCGGAAGATTTGCTATCATCGCGGAATTAATGCAGATGTTAAAGGGTAAAATAAGCAAACATAATTGAATCGTTTATTTCAGAAACCCGCAAAGTGTACTTTTGCAAATTTTTGGGAAACAAAGAATAAACACTATATCTTAAACTCTATATCACATATAAACTGATTCCACAAAAAAAGAAAAATCTATAAGAATGTCTGTTGGCGGATTTCTGAAATAAACGATTTAATACCAGCAAATTAAATCAAGCTCACTTTAATATTTTAATAGTATCTGGGAGTTGCTATGGACTGCTTTGAGGTTTGTTTTTCATTCTTATTTTCAAATGTGCGAAAACGAAGAAAATCTGCTATCAGACGTAGAATAAAACGTGCCTGACGCACGAAATATAGTATTATTTCAAAAATTCAAGGATTTTTATCTACATTTGCTGTTAAAGTATTACTTTAGCTACTCTTATTTCTAATGTGACACTTCATTGACAATTTTGAGTTGAACAAAGCACACTGTAACATCAGCTATAGAAAAATATAAATTATTTGAAAAATGTGTGGCAATCGCCTGATTTGTTATGTTAGATTTTTCAGTATATTTCACTTTTCATTTCCACTGTTTCATTAAAACTTTATAATTGTTTAAAATGAATCTCATTTAAAAGTTTTTGACATGTTTAATGAGATGTTCCTGATATGTTTTTAAGTCAGTACGATGTAATTATAAAGTTTAAAATCAACAAAAAAACGATTAGATGAATGTCGGTGTTTTAATCTAAACTGTACATCGTTGCATGTAATAATTTCTAGTTAGCATTAAGCTAAAAATAAAATTTTATGAAAGGAAAAATAAGGAGTCTTGTGTTTTACATACTTTTGCGTTCGAATCTTCGATATTTCCTCCCACGCATTTTCTAGGCGTTCGAGAAGCGAATCGTTTTGCTCTTTTTCTCTAAGCATCACCGACGTTTACAACCCTGCACTCTCCGGACGGATCGTTATAAAAAGTCTTCAAGCTGTCGTACACTCAAAGGTCGGGGCACAAGTTTTTTAGAAGATGATAATTTACCCGCTTTAGCGAATTTTGCACAACCGGGACCAGGCAATCCTACTATTTTATTTTGCATTTATTTTATTTTCTCTCTTAAATGTTTATTTACTAGGATACTGACAATCAAGCGGTTGTTTAATCAAACAGCCAAAGATTACAATGTGGAACAAAATGATTTTCAGCTAGTTACATTTGCATTACCTACGAAAACACAACAACTGTATCTCTACGAAAATATAGTATATTTTGCAACAAGAGATGAAAACTCCGTTTATTTTCGTAAGTGGACAGTAGTTCACGAGGCGCTAGCGACGAAGTCCACGAACGAAAAAAAAACGTATTTCATCTAAAGTAGGAAATGCTATTTTTTTCTACGATATTGCAGTTTATAAAATATTTGATATTAGAGAACTTTCAAATTCAGAACTTTTATGTTCAATTTAATTCAAAATTAACTGTCGCTGTCATGATGCAAATTACTAAAAAAAAAACGTTTCCATAGAAATTAATGCATGCTTCCATTTGATTTTACTATAATTACTGATTTCCGATAAGACGTTTCGTGTGAGTGCAACCGTCATCAAGTTAAAAATTTTAAATACGGACGTGTATTTTTTATTTTATCTTTGAGTTCTACTCGTCAATACTATTATAATGATGTGCAACACTTGAGATTTTAATAACTCTTTTTATATGAAAATAAATAAATTTCTACAATTAAAACTAAACTGGATTTAAAAATTAAAAATTTAAACTAGAGTGCCATGAAAACAGTTGAAAATCTGAACAATATTACAAACAGTTAAATTGGATCTTATACAACATTCAGCTTCTTATAAGAAAATACATCAGTACAATTAATACTAATATTAATACTAAATAGAATTTAACAATTAAAAACAAATTATAGGTGTTACAATAATGTAAGAATTTAATAACATTTTTATATGAAAATAAATAAATTTCTACAATTTACACTAAACTGGATTTAAAAAATAAAAATATGAACTAGAGTGCCATGAAAACAGTTGCAAATCGGAACAATATTACAAAGAGGTAAATTGGATCTTTCATGTAACATTCAGTTTTTACAAGACAATACATCAGTACAATTACTACTAATATTAATACTACTGCCAAGAAGAGAACTAGAAATAACAGAACTAAACAAAATAATACAAGGCAGACAGCTGCAATAGTTGGGACACCTACACTGAAAAAAACACACCAATCAAACAAAAATCATATGGCAAACAAAAATAACCGTAAAAGAAAAGTGGGAAGACCGAAAAAGAAGTGGGACAAATATGTCGAAAATATTATGGAAAAAAGAGGAATATCTAACGCCAAAATGAAGAAAAGCACAGGAAACAAGAACATCTGGAACCTACTGGTAAAAGAAAATACAAGAAATCGAAAAACTACAATATTCTACACCCGAAAGGGTAGAAGAATTATGACGATAATAATAATAAAAAAATTAATACTAAATAGAATTTATCAATTGAAAACAAATTATAGGTGTTACAATAATAAATAATACTTTATAATAAATGTTCAAATAGATTACTATTCTCTCTAATGATAATGGGGCTCCTCTGCATCGAATATTATTTACTTCAATTACATTTTTTAAATTTTCATTTAAAAGAAGTTACTAAAACCTCAAGTGTTGCACATCATAATAATAGTATTGACGGGTAGAACTCAAAAATAAAATTAAAAACTCAGGTCCGTATTTAAAAAAATTAACTTGATTACAGTTGCACTCACACGAAACATCTGATCGAAAATCTAAAATTCCCTTGTTGCTTGCTGTATATAAGAAAAAAGTGACAATGAAAAATGGTTATTTTTTTAATAAATCTTCATATAACGACAGGGAAAAATAAATATTATTTTCGATTTTTTTTTTTAAATCTCAGTAACCATTAAAAAAATGTCTTTATTTTTATTAATTATTCTTCCTCACATGATTGCTCAACTTAGCCCCAACTTAACCGACTTAGTATCTCTTACCGTTTCCTATATCCCCCTAGTAGTAATCGAATTTGAATAACCCCTGTGTAGTCCACCCTTAACATTACTTCAGCCTTACTACGTAGTTCTGTAATAATTATTAATTAATTTAGTTAATTTTTAGTTTCAATAATGTGTTTAAACAAACACACCATATAACTTCTCTGCTCAGATGTAGCTCCTCACCATTTGGAGTGAACGGTGTTTTTTTGCACTTCGCCTCATGGATTTGTAGACATGACGCAGAATTTTGGCATACGTTACATGTAATCCCAATCGTAACAATCGTTTTGTACATTTATTTCAGTTATATTCACTTATATTGGTATTATTTAGGTATATTATTAATTTTTACTCAAAATTATATAACTAATCAAAATCTATAGTTACCCACCGTTTAAATCACCCCCTATGCAAAAATATATAAAATATTATTCAATTTGAGTTGAAGAAAAGGCCAATTGGTTCAAAAAGTTTGATCGTATTTTAACCTCGATAATCTGATTTAATGCACAGGGAAACACACATTTGTTTGCCGCAGATTGAGAGCTATTTTAGTATCTGTTTAATGCTCTGATTAAAAAAATGGCATTTGTTGTGCTGCATCAGATACGGTTTTGATGCTACAGCACAATCGTGGTATATCAAAATATGTGGTTACTGTGTATTTAGAGAAAGCATTCAGTTCAGTATTAATATGCCTGTACTATAGCGGGTGATTTATACCACGAGGCGAAAAATGACTACAAAATGAAACGAATAAAGTTAGTATGTATCCCGTGCTGTTTAGGAAGCCATCGCGAAAATGCCAATCTTCATCTTGTAAATGTACTTCATCTACTGGTTGTAAATTATTAACACGTGATGAACATATTGATGATCAATATGCCTGTACTATATAGGGTGATTTATACCAGGAGTTGAAAAAAATGTGAAATTACTTTTTTCCGATAGGGCTTTGTGTTTTAGATATCGAGATTCAATGTTTTGAAAGATATAATTACGTGTTTCACAAAAAAAATAATAGTAGGCCATATGAAAAGTAACAGTAGCTTCGACGGACTACAAAATGGAACAAAAAAAGTTAGGATGTATCCCATGCTGTTCAGGAAGCCATCGCGAAAATGCCAATCTTCATCTTGTAAATGTAACTTCATCTCCTGGTTGTAAGTGATGAAGTCGCTGATAATGGTAAGGATGTATCACTTCTCTGTTTAAAGTCTTCCAAACGAAGTTTTGAGAAACATGCAGATCAGTTGCTTTCTTCTGGTACTAATACCAGGTTTGTCAAGCACTGCCTCAATTACTTCTTCTTCTCTTGCAGAGTTGTATCTTTGATTTACACTACCAGTAGCCGATTACAGTAATGTATCGGAAAATACACGGCGAGATGGCTGACGATTATTCGGGAATCTTCTTTGATATTCATCACAGCTTTCTAAAGCATTGCCATTGCAAAAGCTGTCAAAAAAAAGTCTGTATATTCTTCATTGCCGAACTGCATTCTTGACAAAATTTGTAACAAAGTATGTGACAACTGTCAACAACTATTAAATAAGCCTTTTATTTCTAAGCAATTTAGATTTGTTTTATGCACAAAAAATAAATAAGTTCGTAAAACTTCATGCCTCGATATCTCCAAAACAAAGGCCGATCGGAATAATACGGATTTTAATGTTTCGCCTCCTGGTATAAATCACACTGTATAAATTAAAATTTACACATACGATGTTATTAAAAGGTAGGTTAATGAGCATTATTATGTAAGCAATATTAACAACAACAATAATTAAAAGAAAGAAAAAATCACATGTACAAATAAAACATTGCATATATTGTTATACAATACAATATGTATTTAAACATTTAATCTATAGCAACAAGAGCTCTTCTTCTGTATTTTCTTGAAAAAAAAAATTACTTAGGAATGTCATATATCTGGTTTCAGCAGTAGTCAGTAGTCAACAAATTGACTACTGAGACTATGCCTTAACTATGAGAGTTTTCTGAAATTTCATAATTACTGTCACTGTTATCTTCAATGTTATCAACTAATATTGCTATATCCTCAAACTCCGATAGTTCACGATAAGCCAGGTTAGTCACCTGAATGAGGAAGAGGTCGTTTTAGTGAAACCAGGTTTTGGAAAGGTCAAGAGCTCACACTTACGATTGATCCCTAGTCAACCAGAAATATCAGTCGCTGTGATGGTTTTATCGTTTTAACCAGACTTTTGGTACTACAAATTTCATGGAACTGCTCTCACAATTTGCTCACTGACGTAAATGCTCCATGTAAGTATGTTATGCACACAAGTTCAGAAGGCCACGACCTATCTTACTGTTCAAGTTTGATTCTAAAATATCCAAGATACATTTTTTTCACAAAATCACACAATTGGTCCCGATTATTTAATTAATCAGGTGTCTTGCGTATCAAAAAAACGTTGGCAGTAATTAAAAGCCATTATAACATAATAGCATTTGCTATTTGAAGGTGATGCTGCCAACTAACGTACACGTTACTGCAAACGTTTTTTGATACCCAATATACCTGATTATCTACGTAAATCGGCCATTATATTATTTTACTATTGCAAAATTTAATTTGTCAACACTTTGTAGGCACAACTGATAGGTAAGCAGGTAAAGGTAAGGTAAAGGTATACGTGCTTTTGTTAATTAATTTAAAAAATATGCTAATTGGTTAACGCACGGCAATTTCATCCTAAATGTTCCACGATAAACCCATTGGCAGTTAATTCGTTCTTGCATCCTATTGATATAACTAATGATACAAAATAAATTTAGAAAGCTCGTATATAAATGTGCGAACAACTCGAAATAACGAGAAATATGAGCATATATTCATTAATACGTACCGCGTAACACAAAATCGCATATACCTACAAAACTAGAGCTGATGACGAAAAAAACTAATGCATTTTCTGAATCAGTAGCACCGCTTTGTCCAAATACACGTTTCAATTTCATTGCACCAATGCAAAGGGCTTTTTATGTTCCTCTGTGTTATCATTGCATGCACTCTTGTAAAGTTTTCACAGCGCTATCTCTATACTTGCCCTGTATATGACAAAACATATTTATTAAAAGCAAATACACTCAGATGAAAATAAATCTGTTACAATGATTGCGTAAGTAACTATTTCTAATTAATTTCATTTTCGAACGACATAAAACAAATAGACACATAATTCCATTCTGAATGCAAAGCTAAACTTAGCTATCAATTGACATTTACGGTATTTACAAGCGAATCACCCAAATCACCGATCTGGGCGAAATGATGGTTTAATTATATAGAAACATACTTTCATAACTGAGAGTGCTTAATGACAGAAATCACAATTAGGGGTAAAGCCCGGGGGTAATTAGAGGCGATCAATTTCACGATATCGTCTTGCACTCCCCGTTTCCAGGAGCAGAATGGAAGCTAAGCGAATAAATAATTTAATGAAGAAAATGAGGTATATGTTTATTGGTTTCACACATGTAAATCTCTCACCAGCCTGTACAGTCATGCTCACATAAATCTAGTACAAACAATTTGACATTGCCATATAAAATTGCTATTGTAACCTAATTTCTTGTACTAGATTTATGTGAGCATGACTGTACATTAACCTGGTAAGGTAAACATTACAAGTACCAGGCATGTAAAGCGTGCACGAGCCAGTGTAAAGATTTTACTTGTCCCGTGTCAAATTTATACTCTCCCTTGCCATTTTTGTAGTATTTTAATTCACTTAACTTTGAATTATTATTATTTGGTATGTTGGTTTCAACTTAGCTGTCGTTAAATTTAAATATAAACTACTTGCCTGCGCGTGGCTGTTCATTCATTCCCGTCTATAACCACTAAAAACCCTCTTACTCTGCATATAATGTAAAATAGTATTATTGTTTTCTCATGCTCAAATGTCACTCTAACCAGTACAGTTACCTGCGAAGGTAACCATTATATGCACAGTGCATGGAATAGTTGACACGAGCCAGTGTAAAAATTTTACTTGTCCCGCGTTAAATTTGTACTCTCCCTTGTCATGTTGATATTATTTTAATTCACTTAATTTTCAATTATTATTATTTGGTATGTTTGTTTCAACTTTGCCGTCGATGATATTGGGTTTATGACCATTTTGACACTGACAGATGATATATTTTATACTGGAATGTTATGATCTAAATTTAACTATTTACTCGTGTTTAACATATAAAATATTGTACATTAAGAGCCGGATAATGGTTTTTACTGGCTCTACAAGGTGACAGATTCGCCTGCGGCTGGTCAGTCATTCCCTTGTATCACCAGTAAAAACCCTCTTACCGGGCTTATAATGTAAAATACTATTTGCGTGTTTTGACGAGTGTAATTGTTATAATTTTAATTTTTCTAATAGTATCTGCGAAATACTTTCGCGAAAGCATATTCCGTTACAATAAACATAATAATAATATATTGACGTTTACGCCGTGCCAAACCTCTCAATGTATTATTGTTGTGAGTCTTATAATGAAATACGCGTTGGCGAAAGTTATTCGCAAGTACAATTACAACAATTAAAATTATTACAATTACTCTCCGCAAAACACGTATAACATATAAACTCCATTTCCGCCATTAAATTATCTGCTTGTTTTGTTTCCATTCTGCTACTGAAATTCGGAGAGTGCAAGAAAGAGGATATCGCGAAATTAATCGTTCTAATTACCCTCGGGCTTTCCCCCTAATTGTGCATTCTGACAGTAAACACTCTCAGTTATGAGAAGGTTTCTATGTAAAACTCGGAATAAAACACTACTGTTTCTATCACACAATTTAAAAATACCATAGTGGAAAAAACGTAGTAATGATTTATTCGGAGTTTTATTATGGATTACCACGTAGTAAAGGTCCTAACCGTCGTGATGGTTTCTATATAATTAAGCGACCATTTCGTCCGGTTTGGTGATTCGAGTGATTCGATTCAAAATACAGTGAATGATTTATACATGTGAATTAGGGTGTTTTACACATAGAGAAACAAATTATATTGAATATTTTTTATATATGTTGTAACATTGGAATAGATACTGAATTATTAAGGGGAAATTTAAAAAAAAATGCACTGGGAAACTACCTAACAGTGTATATATATATATATATATATATATATATACAGGGTGTCCTAAATAGAGTAGGATTGTATGGGTATTTTTCTTATTTTGAAAGCTAGAGATCTGGTTTAATTGGCAATGTCATGCAGTTTTGGATGTTGGTTCAGATTACATCGAAATATTTTCAAAAGTCCGAGCAGTTTAGAAATTATTTAAAAAAAAAACTAAAAAATGTGATTTTCTAAAAACTACGATATTTCCATAATTATTAAAGATGCGGAAATAAGTTTAAAATAAAAGTTACTTGGTTCGATCGTACAAACTCAAGAACTAAGTTAAAACAAAAGTAAAGATGGCGGTTTCCGAGATATTAATAGAAACTTTCTTATTTTAAATGGCCGCTATATTTGATTTTTATACTGCTAAATCGGCCAAACAACCTATATCAAAATAAAAAATATGGGATATACCAATTGTTCCAATTTTCATTTTTATTCTTCAAATTATTTTTAAAACAAATGTAAAAAAAAACGTAATACAACTAAGTAGTAAAATAACAATAAATTATAAAAAAATCTCAAAATGCTGACTGTTATTGGCTAAATGGCCAAAAGTAAGCTAAACATAATTGACAGCGTTTTAGAATATTGCCAGTTACTTATCGCTATGTGTTGCGAATAACGCCTTTCATTGCCTCTCTCATTGCCTCACGAAGTTAATCTACATTATTATAATTGAAGTTACTTCCATAAATTTTGTTTTTTAAAGTACCCTACAAATAAAAGTCAAGAGGTCAAAGATTACCCTTGTACAAGTACGTACATAATTGCGGTTTGCTGTTTTAAAAATGAAGTGATCTAAATAAATATAGGTATTTAAACTGTATATTTAGCTTTTTGTTTATTTTGATTTACAAGATAATTCAATCAATTCATTATATTCCCTTCCTAAATATAATTCGTGGTGTTCTCAAAAATCGACAATGATTTTAAAAATACTACTCATTTTAACCCCAAGCTTTGGAAAAAGCATTTTCGTCTTTGAGGTTAAAATTCGTAGTACGTATTTATAAAATCATCATCGATAATAAGAACACCACTTATTATATTACCTCTGAAAATGTTACGTTGCCATGACATTGTTGCAGCAGAAACGTCAACATAAAAAAAACCCAAATCTTAGATTAGGAGATAACAATCGATGAGGAGATATCACACAACGAGAAATTGACGAAAATATCATTGAAGTGTACCCAAAAATTCAGAAAAGAGCAAGAACAGTGTCCAGAGACAGTTTATGTCGTTTTGCGCCGAAAAAGGTACACTTTTTATCGAAAGATGCCAGTATCCGAACTTGCATCTATTTAATGTGTATTCTCCGTAAATACCACTTGTGCTTAAAAAAAAATTAACCGGATATTTCCCATTCAAGCTGTGTTGTCTAATTCCACTCGTTCTTTGGAGTCATGGAATTATTACACGCTTTTTAACAAGTTTTCATGAAATTATCGGTAATTTTTAAGCACTCGTGGTATTACCACCGAAAATTTCGATGTTGCTACCCATTTGTTTAGTGTATACAGGGTGTAATAAAAAGCTGAGGGCTACTTGCGCTAGAACCAGAAGTGATAGAAGGTTGAAAGTATTTCACCGGAGGAGAACGGAACCAGCCATGTTTGTATGATTTTCTTCAAATTTTTATCTTATCGGGAACGCCATGAACGTTTAATGGCCCATGAGCGTGGTACACCCTGTATATGTGCTCGTTTGATTTTTTTTTTCTTCCGCTCATTCATGAAGTGTTTTTATCATTTTCTTCTTGCACTGAGAAGAAACGTCAGAATAAAAAAAAATGCCAGAGCAATTAGTTCTTCGCTTAAGTAACAGAGGTGGCTTGTGAATTTCTTTAGAGCCACTTCAGATGCAGTAGAATTTGCATTCTTGGTACTCACAAGCTTTTGTAGAAGTGTGAGGTCATTTTTCGGTGCCGATAAAGACAGTGGAGCTGTAAACCATACTCGGAAGTTCACATTAACAACAAACACACAAATCTCACGCAGACCTTTCTCATCACTTACAATAAGAAGGAATTAAGATCGAAATATACAGGGTGTTAAAAAAAGAATGTCAAATATTTAAGGGGGTAGTAGTATGAACCACGACAAAGAAAACAGTCTTAATAAGCATGGGTCCTTAAAGTAACAGTTTCGGAAATATGGAAGATTATTCTTTTTGCCTACTTTTTTCATTTTGCTACAACTTGCATTTTCTTATCATAGTTGGCTGATGTTTTGTGAAATAAACATTCAGTGCTACTACCCCCTTAAATATTTTACATTCTTTTTTTAACACCCTGTATACACTTTTAGGGCATATAAAACTTTTTCCATCCAGCGGGCATGGTGAACTAGTGTACAGCTGCAAGAAAATGCACACCTCGGGGTGGAACAGATCCAAGAAACATTACCAAAAGCTCTAAAAATTCACGATAGTCATCCCTTGACTGAGTTATCTATTAAAAACAATAAAACACTTATTTCATATGCGTATTAGTGAAATTAGTAACTAGTCTAGTCACATGTAACTGGTTCAAAGCAAACTCAATAAACTTTTCTCGCTCTGCGCTCAGAATTAATTAACTCGTTCATGACTCCCGGTTCGTTTGACTCCCGTTCATAACTCCCGGTTGAATTATCACACATATCAAGAAGCCTGCTCTTGAATAACTCTCGCACTCACAGAACCACAATACGGCCACAGTACGTCAATATTTAAGTAGCACACAATAAGCTAAATTTGACTTTTACTACGTACGTTACGTATACACAAGAATATCTCATTTTTAAAGTAATTGAGTTATCCCTAAACATTGCCCGAATTGGCTAAAATTTTATAGGTATTACTTTTATTCGCATATACACCAAATGCAAAGGTTGCACGTTGAAATTTCTAAACTTAATACTTAAGGGACACCCCGAATGCAATAGTATATAACGGTATTAAGCCGATATGGGTTATATAACAGACGAGGTTGAGATTTTATTATCAACCGAGTCTGTTATATCCATATCGGCCGTATGTTGTTTTATAGTTTTCGTGATACTAAAATAAAAAGGATTAAATATTACGAAATTATTTTCAAAAATCATAATGACATATTTCAAGTATGTTGTGATGGTTGTGTAGTAACGCTTGTGTACACCAAAATAAATAACAGTCAACGGCTGCTAAATTTTTACGGCAGTAACTGATATCAGTTAAATAACAACCATGGAGACAGTACCGATAATATTTAACTACAATCAATTATCACGAAAATGTATTATAAGGTGTTAAAAATAAGTGTCCAAATTCTTTAGGGGGCGTAGTATGGCCCAAGATATGCAGAAAAGTCTTAATTATCATGGGTCTGCTAATTGACCTTTTTCAGAGATATAGAGGATTATAATTTTTTGTAGCATTTGTGCATTGTTTCGCGTATCCCTGTTTTTCGTTCAATAAAAATAGCATTTATTTACAATCGCATATGTAATGTGGACATTTCTGACTTTTTAAAGATTAAAAGGCTCAAATTCTCTCTTCATTGACATATATGTCTACTAAATTCATTGATGTCAATATGATTTATTGTCAATTTGTTTTAATGGGCATGGTCCCGTAAATAAATAAATAAAATAAATAAATGTTCATTATATAAATTTGGGCGCGATAGAATGAATTAGTTTATCCTAGGCCAAACTACTTTATGCTACAATTAACAACTTAGAAGAACTAATTTGTCCCGATTTTGTCTGCAGCCAATTGAATCCATATAGTCTACTTACAGAATAGTCTACTTTCTCGGTGGGGCTTAAATACGTAACTGTGGGTACCAATTTCTTCGATATATGATCTTAAAACTAACCTATCTAACTAAACTTAGGCATTGACAACAATACCGTACAGTGAATATGATAATGCGTGAATCTGGCAAGCAGTAGACAAGAAGCATGGCCACTTAAGCGAAACTCACCCTAAGTTTTAATACGAGCCTATTTGAAATCGAATAATGTCTGGATCGCAGGCGTCCGGTATACAATTTTATGCCATCGACGACGATGGTCAAATATAGTCTGATTAATCATCGCAATTACCAGATCCCTTCAGTTCGTGTTTTTGTAAGACTGCGCCAAATAGTGGCACAATAGTAATTTGTATACCAAGGTCTGCCAGCCACTACTTTTAACTCTCTAATATTTAAAATTGAAAACTGTTTTTCTCAATTTTTTTGAAATCTAAACAAGAGACTGGATTCATCTGAAAATTTGGAGAATTTTCAATATTTGAACTTTAAGTCACATTTTCTCATTTTTTTCAAATGTAACACCTTGAAAATTTAATACCGTTGAAAGTAAAATAAAAAGTACAACCGAAATCTACCAAAATGGTGAAGTGTAACGTTATTTAATCAAAATCGCTATACCCCTTCGCGATGTTTTCCTGATAATGCATTTTAAAGAAGTTATCAAATTGATCAGTTTCTTTCTTTCCAATTTCAGATGTAACGAATAAAATTAATAAAATCGGTGATAATAAGTCGATTTTTATTATTAATATGTTTTTCAGAGATGTAATTTTCAGCCCTCCACCCCTCAATCTCCAAGCGCTAGCAATCTCAACTTTTATTTATACTTTTAATTAATAAATTTAAAAATAAATCGCACAATAAGTTTACATAATGAATATTATAATGTTATAATTAAGGGTGGGGGCAAATATGCATAAAAAATAACTCGAAATATGCATGAAATATGTTCCATAAAACATATACATATATACGCAAGATATGCAGTAATACCTGAAATATGCAGTACAATCAAGAAATATGCAAAAAAAACATAATTATAGTTCATAATTTAAATTTGTTTACAAACAAGATAATAATAATATCATAATAATATCTACATATAAATCTACTCATAAGATGCGCAATGCACAAACATGTACTTATCAATGTTTTCAATCAATTTGAGCATGTAAATTATCTTAGGATCCTGTATATGGCCTGGCAGACTTGCAAAGATCGAATTTTTCTCCATCAATTATTTTTTGTGTGTTTGCAAGTTTCGAAAATCTTATATTTTTTTCAGTAATTGGGAAAATTTGTTATTAACTTTTTTCCCTTTATAGGTACTATTATCCGTGCATAATAACGTGCGTACAAAAAACAAGTATGGAACAGTAGACGCTGGCATAACAATAAAAAAATTTCATTAACATTGACATGGTAGACTCAGTTCTGTTACTGCTGTAATTTGCGTTTCAAGTCTTTTGTGCATTTTGTTTTTCTCGTGTTTGAAAGTTTTCCACCAAGTTTTGTAGTCACTAGACACATAAAATCAGTTATTTTCAGATCGTTATATTTTCTTGTTCTTTGCTTTGTTATTGTTTTACGGATTTCAGTTGGTTTTGGTTTGTCTGATTGATTGTTTATTATTGGATTGAAATGGTGTTTTCACAACAATATAGGACATTTACGGTGGAATCATATTTCGTAATGATAGGAAAGTTGAATGAGTTTGGGAATATTCGGTAAATGATTGCATAGAGGAGCTGAATCCATGCTGAATTTCTGAATAGATTGTATGCTCTAAAAACATTTAAATAGGGAATTACCTATTGCATTAACGAATCATAAGTTCGTTAAAGCATACATTACACTGAAAAAGTTGGCCTTTAAATCATTAAATAACTTTTAATTATTTTTAAGTTTGACCTGAAGATAGGGCAAGGATAATCTGCCAACCTGTTGCCGCTGTCGCAGAGGTGTCAAAAGTACACGAAAAATATCTTCCGAACTTAATAGGCAGTCCTCGTATATATCTTTTAGGTAATTAGGCACCCCACCCCAAATATTTTCGCATTTTCCACACGCAATACCCATTTTTATATTAGTCAATGTTGGAGGCATCTACTTCGTGATACATGATGAAATTAAATAAAACAAACACTTTTCTTTGTTTATATCACATTGTTTATTAAAATTAGTGACTAGAGTTTTGATCACGTTCTGATCATTATCAAACTTATATTGTCACTCTAAGTGTCACTCAGAACGTGATCGAAACTATAGTCACTAATTTTAATAAACAGTGTGATATAAACCAAGAAAATTGTTTGTTTTGGTTAAACTTATTTTTAAATTTAACAATGTTCACAAACGCGAACCAATTTCACACTGAACGTAATTTTGCCATTTGGAGAACCAACACTGCATGTGCGATAAGACGTAGCTGATCAATGCTTCCCTATAATCACGTATAGAAATGTAACGCTCCGATGTATTTTTACATAATTATTTATTATTCGTCGTTTTTATCGTGAAATTATTATATAATTTGTTGATTATTTAGGCTCGTGATTACTTACACGTCGTGACGTTTGATTAACTACCGTGTTTACTCTATAGGTACTTTGCTATTGGTAATGTGTTAATTAACGTACACAAATAATGGATTAATATAAGAAAGCACAGATTTATGGATATGTTTTGGTTATTTAATTATAGACACGCTGAAATTGTAACATACAGGTAAATAAAACACAGGTTGACGATTATGTAAATTGATGTATATAATTGTAACATGCAGGAAAATAAAACACAGGTTGACGATTATGACATGAATTGATTTATTTTCTAGATTTCGTTAACCTTATAATGAATTTGTAACTACTCATATTCATTCAATTAATATTTTGAAAATGTTTGTGACTACGTAGTTTATTTACGTGGGTTTGTTATACATGCACGTGCATTTCTAGTTTCTCAGAACATTTATTACCATGCTTTTTCACTCGATTTAACTACAGGAAAGTAATATGATCAAAAATGGAACTATTTAGAGATGTTGAAACGTCCTCAATAACGCATGCATGATAACTAAAGATATCTCGCTATCTTCCCGAATAACATGGTTGTGTCTGCGTCCACATTAATGTAATTATTGGAGCCCCATTGTCTACGTTGATTGAGCTCAATTAGTAATTCTACCCACGACCACAGCCAGTGCCCATGTCACAAGTAGTCACCACCGTCAGACATGTTACAAGTTGTGTCAAATAACAGTTCCTGCTACCTCAATCGGAAATGTTTATGTAATGTTATAATATATTATTATTAGGAACATTGGAGGTTATTAAATAACTTCACTTGTGATTAGACCAAACTTCCTTTTCTCGTTTATCATTCTCTCTGGTTATGCGGGGTATTAATAATTCCACTTATTTCTTGTTTGCGATCTTTAACCACATATTGTCATTATTATTTCAAATTATTAAGATTTAATCTAGCTTATTCTATTTCTGCGATTCTAAATTATTCTGCCCAATAATATGTTCGTGATGTGCTTATTTTATGATTTGAAATAAAGAAGCCAGTATTTGTATCCATTATATTTTGAAATCATTACGATTTAATCCAACTTATTTTATTTATACGATTATAAATTAGTCTGCCCGATAATATGTACGTTATGTGCTCTTTTTATGATTTGAAATAAAGAAGCCATTGTCTTTATGAATTATGTTGATTTGAATTATGACGGTGTATGTCGGAGGGTAACACTGAATGCCTTGATTAGTTATTATAGTTATGGTGAATACAGCCACGTTAATTTGCGATCGCGGGCGCGGTGTATAATGAGTTAATAGGTTTAAATGCTTATGATGCTGACAACGATTTGATTCTAGTGCGGGAAATGATTTTACAATAACAGGCGTGTGAACGAAGTGCGCCTGTAGGGCGTCAATTATTCGTAAACACGAAGGGCGATCTAGACGCCTTTGTTTACTTCCGGAATATGTAATCGGTGTTTGGTTTTTCTAGGTAACTTGTAGTTGGTTGAATACACTATCTGCCGTCAATTTGAATCTAGTGCGGGGATTTGATTTCACAATAACAGGTGTGTGAACGAAGTGCGCCTGTACGGCATCAATTACACGTGAGATTGCTTCCTCAAGTGATTCGTAAACACGAAGGGCGTTCGAGACGCCTTTGTTTACTTCCGGAATAGGTAATCGGTGTTTGGTTTATCTAGGTAACTTGTGGTTGGTTGAATACACTATCTTCCGTCAAATTGAATCTAGTGCGGGATTTTGATTTCACAATAATAGGTGTGTGAACGAAGTGCGCCAGTAGGGCGTCAATTACACCTGAGATTGCTTCCTCTAGTGATTCGTAAAGACGAAGAGCGTTCTAGACGCCTTTGTTTACTTTCGGAATAGGTAATCGGTGTTTGGTTGATTGAAAGGAATGAGCACTCCCGTGAATTTATAATGATACTGCTTTACTAACTTTACACTATAGATAATAATAAAATTTTAAATTACTCTGTACCTAGAATTGTACAGTTTTCGATTTATTCAAATTTAAATTTAACTTTGCATTTTTACAACGTGATAAGATCGTTAATTTTAATATAAACCGACGTGAATTTATATACTCAAACCGCGAATGCCGTGTGCGTTGCCCGTGGCCGACGCGACTTTCTTACTGATCCCGCTCGTCTGTGGCTTACGCTTAAATAAGTTTTTTCAGTATCATATCTCCACTCCCCTCACATATCTACTGCTAACTATTCGCTCCCATCCGTTAGTTATCATGGTGATTATTAATCTTATTAATGGTGATTAATGAGTGTGCGTGTGGTATTGATGTGTTTTTAGCGCAGAGTTTTACATTTAACTTAAAGAAATGCCATTCGAGGTGATTTTCACGTGCCTGGCGCTGTTTCTAAGGGCTGCTGATACCCAAATTATTTATGTGACACCTCGACATGGAATCTTTCAGACACGTGCATATTCAGGCCTCGGCTTTTGAGATATTAGGCGACAATCTGTCGCGTGCTGCGATGGCTATTTCTCACATTTCACCCTGGGATTATGGATTATTTGTAAATGAATCGGTTTAATTATTTTGTTATATTCGTGATTTTTTAAATATTAGTCATTTTATTGTCGAAATGCGTATTATTCTGGGCGTATATTTGGGCCCATTACAGTAGGTAGCCCGTCGAAAGCTGACAATGACTCATGCTTTTCAAATTAGTAATAATCGTCTTCTGTGCTCATTCGAGTGCTTAAGTAGAGTGTAATAAAATGAAATGAAATAAGAAACGTATGCCGAATTCATTCAATATAGAGCGATGAGTCAATGTCAGCCCTGGACGACTATACCTGATTTTACGGTAGCGCCACAAGTGACTCGCTACCGATTTAGCTTTTCTATTTAACTGTTTTTAGTTCCTTTTAATATATTCATTTTAAAACAGGGTGCAAATTATTTTCCGCCCACAACCTAGACACAGGTATGGAGGTATTATTTGCAAAAGAAAGTTAATTTGTTCTAACGTGAATGTGTCTGATATTACTATTGATACCATATTAATATCTGTCAAAATTGTTTAAATCAATCTATTAAATAGATGCTACAATCCGGGGTTACATGGCCCAAGTATTTTGACCCAGGTTCAAGAAGAATCGTCACATGCTCTTCGTCTACCTCTCTCATATGAAACCTATAATCTAACTTTCTCTGAATAAGCGTTTTGTCTTTTGTCCCATGAAAGTAAATGCTTTTAATATGCCGGTCTTTGATATTTTGCTCTTGTTTTATTTCTTTTCCTAATTTTGTCTTTTCTCTGCTAAATTTGAATCTTATCTACGATGTGCTCCTCTTGACCAAATTATTAAGTTTTATTTTATGCCGGACATGCATATTTCAAATACCTAACTAAAATTTGTCCAGTAAATGAGTTGCAAGTGCTAATTCGTAAGGGTTATCAATTCACCTTGATGATGAAAGTTTAAATCTAATGCGGCAACCTATGGAGTCCCAAATATTTTGTGCAAAGTTTCTACGACCTTTTAGCTTATTTTCCGCACTACCCTATTGTGAAATGTTCTCCACACTTATATTTGACTAACACCAACACGATTGGATATTCTTCGTAAACTAGTAGAGGTACTGTTTTCCATTATATTAAGAAACAATTTCAACAACCAATCGGAATATTGGTTTACCAAGAGTTATTTTCTGAAAAATGTATCGCTTATAATACAATTCCTTTAGATTGAAATTTACTGAAATTTTCTAAGGAATACACCCGTATACGATGTCTGTCGAGTCGCATAACACCCTGTATATATTAATGCAACGCTAATTTACTATCACATATTGGTCTAATCGTGTTTCACACAACTCTAATATTTCGCAATTAGTGATAATGTTTGGTGACTACTCCATCGGCATTAATTAATTGTCCGGCGGTACAAATTGCGACCTTGTCGCTGCAACATCCCAGGTGGTGAAACATGAATTATCTCCACAGTGCATAGCGTTATATCAAACAGCGGAGGAGTGTCTCTCGTTCAATTTGTACAATTTCACACTGCAATTCCTGTAATTCGATTGCTGTGCTTGACATACTCGCGCAATATTTGACGAGAAAACGAATCTCGGGTGCAGTGTACATGGCGCGTGTAATACGCTGCATGTAGTTTAATGTTCCCACATCGTAAATGTCAAATTTAGTTCAGTGAAGGGCCGTTTACATTAAGTGAGGTCTCGTCGGCCGACCAAACCGGTCAACCAAGATATAACATCGATGTGGCAAATATAATATTCAAAATGATAACCACAGCAACACATATTTCAAACTAATTTTTAATTTTTATATTTTCGTAAAATTGACATACAATTAGTTTTCAATATTAAACAATTTGTAATAATGCACTATTATCATATTGTTCCACAAAAATCGTGACCAGGAATAAACGTCCATGTATTACAGTATGTATTACGTCCGTGTATAGGTCCTATGTTACGTTATATACGTTACCACGTTATATTTCATATAGAGAAAGTAAAAAAGCAAATGTAATACATTTCCATTCCCGATTTGCTATTGTCTACTGAAACGTAATCAACACTAATTTGCGGGGGCGAAGATAAGTGTTATCACATAAGTGTTACCCCAATTATTATTTCTTCCAGTTTTTGAAAAAATGTGCAAACTAAATTCATGGCAGATACAAATATGCGCATAGGATAAATGAAGGGTCGGTCGGAACAACGTTGTAAGTAAACTTATTCTGGAACTTTGTATAAACATATAGAAAAATATCAGAAATATACAGAGCTCATTGTACTGCTATTATACTTTGAATACGCTGTATAACCATGAAGCTTCAACTTCGAGCATCCACTATCAATGGCCAGCGACAATTGAACACCGCAGGGAAAGTGTTGGCAAGGGATACTAAAATCTCTAAATAATACGACTATATGAAAGGATTGCCAAAGAGTTTTTGGTACTTTCTAACGAACAACTTAGTTAGCTCAGAATGAACAGTTTTAGCAATTCCTTGGTCAGCTTTTTAGATGCGTGTTTTATACAGAGTTGGGATGTCCCCTGCATTCAGCTACCCTCCAGGGTTTAAATGTCGCTGCATAGTACCCGATGCGGAGTGTATGGCACATTTCACATAGCAATTTCAGGACTTCCTTGCTTATTATGTTTATTTATTATTTTTTTACCTTCTATGCCCCAATATTCTGGTATCCACGTCAGTTTTAATTTGTTCATGGTGCGACGCCAAACTTTTATCCTCTCTTTACCTTAATGTATCTCTGCCGAACCTTAAGGGAGCTCACTCCATTGACCCGTGCCGGTAGCCTTTAACGACAGTGGAGAAGGCGTGGATTATGGTGTTAAATTAGGGCGCCACACAATTACCGAGTCAGCGAAGGGTGAGCTTCAACGGCCCTTGCAATTGTAAGCAAGGACAGCTGCGGCTCCTGAAAATGGTTAGTTCGACCAAAACAAACGCGACAAACTATACTGTCAAGGAGGCGTTTATTAGATTCTTAGTCTCGACAATATCACACAACAACAAACATATACACATGGTGGGGATGATGACGCGAAGGGGGTAAAATATGGGGTGAGAGGGTGACTGATAGTCACCCTGCGCTCTGCGCTGGATAGTCCGAAATCCGCTCTGTGGCGGTCTAATCTACAAACGCTCGCGATTCGGAAGTACCTACGTGCAGCGCCGCGCGGGATTACCGAATCGCGTGCTAACAAGCGATCCTTGCCTACAAAGCGTGCTCGCAGAAGCTGATGGGGCTTACAGATAGGTGAACAACATATGAGAATATGACGTGAGAAAAATATAGCGGACTTCGCGCCGCTCGTCGACGAACTTCGTGCCGCTCGACTTCGACGTGGCAACGCTGCTCGCTGCTCCCTCGCTGCGTGACCGCAACAAAATGGACGCTCGCGTGCTTCCGGTGCGATCACGTGCCTCAGCTTGGTGGACTCGGGCGTGGGAGTCGGTTTGGTCCCGCATTGGTTGCCCCGACGTGCGGCCCCCCAAACTGGCGATGGCCTCGGGCTGGCACTGCTGTAGACTGGCCCCAGACTAGCAGTAGACTAGTGTGTAGGCGTCGTAACCCCAGACTAGCAGTAGGAGTAGGCTAGGTGTGTGGGCGTCGTAGCCCCAGACTAACACTAGGAGTAGGAGTAGCTAGTGTGTGGCACTAGGACTACAGATTTCTGGAGTCACGAAACACAAAATGTGGATAATTTCCGACTCTGCGGAAGGACAATGCCTTGCACTAATCCGTGTGGAAAGGCGCAGCGTATTTCCCACTAATCATGGATAGGTATTCCCTATCCTATTCCCTATAGGTACACTTTCATCGGAATGCCTCGATCGCTCGCTTAGTTCCGTCGTCTCACAATGAATGTTCCCTCGAACGTCCGCTCCGGCGCTCCGGTCGCCGCTGTCAAACGCAGACTTAGGCGCCACGCGCGAACTTTAGTAGGCAGTGGCGGCGTGAGAAATCTTCACGTTACAATAGATGATAACGTTGGTAACGTTTTAACTGTTCATTTGGATTTGAGTACTTGCAAAGCTCATTGGCTCATAAAAATTAGCTTATTATCTACTATGATCCGGTTGGTTTCTAAGGCTAATGGCTTGCAAAACTTTGTAGATCGCTATGTCTGCTCCACACTTCACTTTTGATAACCTTAGTGCTCACAATGCCAAAGAAAAACTGTAGAATTGACGAGGAACTGCGGAACCTCGTCGAAGGAAAACTTACACAGTGAGCTTTTTATTTCGCTGAACATAGGCTAAAACTCCTATGTTAAGAGGCCTCTTTACCCAAACGCGGTATAGGGAATGGCATGTAAACGGCCGCCAAGATAATTCATGAACGGGTCAACATAATTACAATCGGAGACCTGATTTAGAAAGTGTAGACATTTATCTACAATTGTGCTGAGTAGTTTTTAAGAAATAATAAAATGGTGATTTATTATGTTGGTTATTTGAAAAGAATAGCATGGCCGATTTGTGAAATTTCATTCTGTATTTATTTAATTTACAAGGTACATATAATGGAACTTCCCTCAGGGTATTTGGAGCTAATGTTGTTGCGAACCACCTTCTTTTTTTGTTCCAATATCATGAATTATAATGGAGTATTCTTGTCTGCACATAAATCCGATTAGGTGATCAGAAATAAGTCACCTTTGATTTATTTCTTAAAACTACTTTGTCTAATTGTCGATAAATGTCTAAACTTTGTATATCAGTTCTCCGATTGTAATTATGTTGACCCGTTCATGAATTATTTGGCTATCGCTTATTAATAATGCCGTATACTAGCTGGGGTAAAGAGGCCTCTTATGTTTTAAAAGATACAGGCCAACCTTAATAGAGTACATATGCAACCAAATTTACATATGTCACTGAATTTGTTCTTTAACACAACCTTAATTCATTTTTAAATCCCGAAAAATGTCTCACAACAAAATGTAAATTTATTAAAACAAAAATCATTAACGTGGCGATCGCACAAAATAATAATTAATCGGTAAATCGACAATACAAACGGGGGATGGGGGCTTGGGCGGTCTGATCCCGCGACGCAATCTTTATAAATACGTCCGACACGGCTAATGTGTACACCTGCGCGTTCCCAGCTGGAAATGCCGTTGTGTCGGTTGGACCAGCAACGTACCCTTATATTATCACACAAATTAAGCTAGTAATGACGCAAAACATAAGAAAAATAAAGGATAGAAAACAGTAAAGTTATACAATTTCATATTCATTTTCCTGTTATAATTCTATCTGTTTAGTCATCCTCGACGGCCTCGAGTCAAGGGGGAGGGTGCTCTTGGGCGCTGCTAACTGCACACCGTGGTCCTTCTTTGGGCTCTACGTTGCCTTAATCCCTTAACCCCTTGTAGCCGGGGGGGATGTGGGGTCGTAACCTGTAAAGAAAACCTGCAAGAAACTTCCTAAAGATAGGGGGTGGTATCAGCACCACCTGTAAAATAAAGAAAGCTAGTCTTTGCCTAGAGTTCTAAAACGGCCGATAAGTGTTAATATCTGAGGTCGTATGATCTAGCCCTTGGCTGATAGTGGCGGGGCAACAAAAATCAGAAGGGCCATTTAACTCACAAATCACGTGTTAATGGTGGTTACAATCCCGGAATTTCACCAGCTTCGTAGTAGAAATATACTTGACCAACCGCGCGCGCGACGTCACAACGATTATCCCAGGGGAGGGGAGATATTGAAATAAATTGGCGCGTTAGAGTTCTTATATAGGCAACCTCGCCACCACCGATGTGCGTCAAAAATATAACGTTACAGTCTTATAACATATCGAGAAGAAATATAACGACGCGAGCCCTGCAGGGTCGAGCATTGTTATTTTACGACACTGACATAATTTTCCATTTGCATATTAATATTGTAAAAACTAAACATTAGGGAAAGCGATGAAAATCATTCATCAGAATCGCTCGAAAATGATGAATCAGAAGAGGGATTGAGAATTGGTTGTGGGCAGATCATTCAGGAGCAGTTGCTATTTTAATGTTTAATTACTTACCGTACCTGCTGTTATATTTATATCGAAATTCTATTTCTATAGAAATGTAATGTCACTGGAATGTTCTAACATCAACGAGGATGAAGCAATGTCGGTAAAAGTAACAAAGAGCACGATCGTACGAAAAATTAATACTTACTAAATTCAAAATATTTTACTATATCAGCGGTGTTAGCTATCAATGCGGGTAATAGTGTACTGTAATACAAAGCGCACAAGTGGTCTTTTCCCTGACGAACAGGCTTGTTGAAAAATAAGAGAAGGTGTTTACGTCAGAGTATTATTTTTTAGTTTGTGACTATCGTCGGCTGTAGGTTTTTTTTATATCTAAACGGTTTTTTAAAAACTCAAAAATTATACGCACAAACAATTAGTTAGCTTTGGATCAACCGCTAGGGACAAAGCAAAAACGTTTGAGGTGGTGTATGCGGTCTACCTGTTTACCGTCAATTCTAATAACCGTTTTCTGCTTCTGATGATTAATATGCTATATCGATGGATATAGCGAAAGCTGCCACAGCCGCAGTGGTGGAGTTGCTAGTGAAAACTAGGTGTCTGATTGGATAATATATGATATTAACACCCATGTTAGCTATCATCGGTATTAAATAGTTACAGAGCAGGGCCGTTCGTTTTACACAAAACGAGAACGTCGGCGTACCACATTATATTGAGCCTGCCTTAAGGCGTGTTCACATCTTGTAACAATATTGTATAACATATTATACAACTTTGTTGTGTTTCATTGTTGTATGACATTCGATAGTTCACACTATACTGCTCTGCTTAAAGACATTATATAACTTTGGCAGCTAAACCACCCAATGCAGTAGTACATTAAACACCGAGGTGGGAAACGGATCATTACAGCCAGGTACTTCTTTAGATGCCCGAGGGCCGAAGTGCCGAAGGTAGCTATAAGCACGAGGCTGGAATGATCTTTCCCGCAAGGTTTGTATTAGTGGGTCCTGTTCCCGGAGATTTTTTCAATCCCGTGATTCGGGATTGAAATTCAGCAAATCCCGGGATTTCCCGGGACCCGGGAAATTTTATTTTAATATTAAACCTTCGATATTACAAGGCAATTTAAATATTATTTTTTAATAAAAAACCAATAAAAAACTCTGATAATAACGTGGAAACGTGGAAAATAAAAATATATTTATTAATTCAGTATTTAAAAAAATAAAATAAACATTTTTTTTTCTTAAAGAAAACATTAAATTTAAAATAAGGTAAAAAATAGGAAAAAAATAACATCTAATTGACCCGTCTTGTTTCTTGTTCATTTTTGAAATGAGTTTTTAAAAACACAGGACATCAAGGGAATGATCAGCTAGAGGCCCAGGGGTCTCCAAACTACGGCCCGCGGACCAACACTGGCCCGCAAGCACCACCAATCCGGCCCGCGGTAGCGGGCCGGACATGTCCGGTATCCGGCCGGCCATAGTTTATTTTGATTACTTGATTTACCTACATTGTAAAATCTACAATGTTAGCTAGGTCTTGGCCCTTGGGACTTAGTAGAGAAGCTAGTGTGGCCCTTAGGCTAAAAAGTTTGGAGACCCATGAGCTAGACCAATATGTTTTTTTTGTGACGAATGAGCTAGCAATTGAAAACATGCGTTCTGCTTCGGTCGATGTTGGCTTTATAGTTGTAGCCAGTTGTAGCCAGTTGTAGCCAAACTTTATAGTTTGATGTTGTAGTTAATAACGAATCATATAAACGTTTTAGACTACGTGTCTTTGTTCCTGTTGCTTCATATAGTATCAGCTCTTTTTGAATTGATAATACTTGGTCAGATTTTACTTATTCAGTAGGTTTATGGGATGCAATTATTGCATTTGTTAAAGAGAGCCTTAATGAAGATTCACTAGTTGATTGGGAAGTTTCATCATGCTGATCATTCACTTCCTCTAAATCACTAGAATCATCTTCTAATTCTGTATCATTAAAAAAATACTTGCTAACCAAATCTCTTGCATATTTAGCGAGGGTGAGAATGGTTGATTTTGAAAAAAACTTGTCATATTTATGAGATTCAGCCGTGTGTTTTAACTTTTCAGGATTTTGTAGAAACATTACAAGTGAAGTAAGGTCCTTGGAACGTCTTTCTGAGAGTCTGTTTCTTAGAGATTCTAAGAAGTTTATAGCTAAAAGACTACGGCCGTGTACACCATGAAGACGAGAATCGAACAGAAATATTAGAATTCCTTCTGAAGTAACTAAATTGCAGTCTCTTGCACCCAATGCCTCAACAGCCAACTGTTGTACAGGTTTAAATACGTTTAACAATTCCTGTATCTGACCAATTTCGTTTTTATATAATTGTAGTGGGAAGTCTAGATCTGTTAAGGGCTTTTCAATGCAGGTTTTCAATCGTAAATACCTTTCAAGCATTGGTGGAATACTGTTCCAACTAGTCAGACAATCCAACGTGAGATTGAGCTCTTTTCCTTGCTCATTTTTAACATAGTTTTGTAGCACAGAATTTTTGACAGCGGATTTTTTAAACAATTTTATAATGTGCTTCTATTTCCATCACTGTAGTTACAGTACTTGCACTTGAAGGCAATTAACCATCTTCTTCGTCTTCTTCATCGTCGTTGGATCGGTATCGTCGTCGTCTAAATTTTATTATCGTCGTCGCCATCAGAAAGTTCGTTGTATTTGTATTCATTGTCAACAAGCTCAATAGTTGTTTTGGATATGATCGTTTTTTTGTAAAAAATGTCACAAACCGCAAGTTGAATTCCATGGTTTAAGCACAATTGATGGATCATGAATGGTGAATACCTTCCAATTTTTTTCATTACAGATGCACCATCTGTTGTTGCAGCTAAAACTTCTTTTAGATTGATTTTAAAACTGGCAAGTTTTTGTTCAAGTAGGTTTCTTGAGAAATCAGCTGAGCAACTTCCATAAATTCTAATGAGACCTAGGTTATCGTAGCACCCATTCGAATAATGTATATTTATATTTAAATAACGTGTGTTTCTGAACTTGTCCATTCATCAAGTGTCAAACTTAATGGGCATGAACTTTCTTTTTTGTGTAAATCAATTATTTCTATTGCTTTCAATTTGACAGTTTCATAGTAATCATGTTTAAGTTTCATAACATTAGTTCTGGTTTTAGGTATTGATAACTACGAGAACTTAAACTGTCTCTTATAAACAAACTTCTACAGTCACCAGAAATTGAGAAGCCGTCATAGGCACATAATCTAGATACTATTTCAGCCATTGATTCTCGTTTCATATATTTTAATATTGTCGGTTGAATTTAAAACATTTTAGAAGTTGATGGACCAGCACCTATGTCTTCACTTTCTTTACGTTTATTACATTTTTTAGGATGAATATGAACAAATGAGAAAGTAAAAAATTAAAGCTAATCGTAAATCCCAAAATCACATTCAGTATCCAGAAATTTGGCTAAGAATTATAATCCCGGGATTTAAAACGTGAATCCTCGGAATCGGTATTGTTAAAAGTAGCCAATTTCCCGGGATTTCGATCCCGAGAAATCCCAGGAAGAACCCACTAGTTTGTATACTATTTTACTCTCAATCTAGCATGGTTTATAAACATGTAATACATTATTTCATCAATAAGATCTGTGAAATTTTTGCCAATTAAATAACAAATTTGTCATTTTGACAGATGCAAATATTGCATCGTCAATCAAAAATTCTCTATCGACTTCTACTGAATATTCATTGTTCTAAATAGTTTAATACTGTTCTTAGTTTTCTTAAAAATGTTTGTGATTTATGAAAGTGATAGTGACACTTGCTAGCTGGGAAAATGTATTCCCGGCTATCCGGGAAATGAAAGTGTACAATGAGTCGCTTCCAGACCGCTTTAAAAGGCATACATGCACATATTTTCAACCGATTGTGAGTAATAGTATATTATTTCACGCGGAGGAGAAGTGAGACTTTTCATGGCGCGCCTGAGTTAATAAAAGGCAAGCCATGAAAAGTCCCTTCGCCTCCAAGTGAAATATACTACTTTTTCTTCAAACGTACTGCAAAATACGAAAACTCGTATATATATTTTTTACAAATAAATGTAATATCAAAGAATGCATCGTATGTTTTTTTGTTTTCTTGACAGAAACTATTCAGCATTTGACAGTGACAGTGATAATTTTGGTTGAAGAAACCATTTATAGATTTTACTTATTATTAGTGAAAGCAGTTATCTACAGGAAAATAGGAAAAAATGATGTTTAATTGTTATTTGATATAATTTATAGTATTGCTTCGCGTTGTTTATTTAATGTTGGCATGACCACACATTCCCTTCCGCCGGCTGGAAAAGGAAAAGTAAAACTTCCGCTGGCGGAAATGTGACATTTTTCCACAGTCAACTGAGTTTAATAATGACATAATTTTCTCACATTTGAAGAAAAACTAATTTTCCTAGGCCAAGTAAAAAAAGTTCGACTTTATAGACGTCATTTGCCGACAGAAAGTAGACTGTTTCCGGCCCGAAACTCCTATTGCTTATAGGATTAGGAACGGTTTGCAAAGTATTTACAGACCGACTAGAAATGCGTATATGTACCGTCCATATATTTTATATACATCGTTTCCGTAATTACAATCAAATGTGGAGATTTCGTAGACGTAATGATATGTTAATAAATTTATGTAGTAATGAAAATTATACTAAAATTTGATTTATCTTCATTCTGGGGGTAGGAATAGCTTTGTGTATACTTTTGGATGTAACTAGGTTTGCAGATCTCGGCTAGTTGTAGCGCTGGCCGCGATCTACAAACCGCTACTTCCAGCATTTCGTACACAAACAACTATTGTGTTTGACTGTTACATATATACTGTTAAATAAGTCCTTACTACTATCAAAGCCATAAGACATAACACGTTGTAAACACGTGTTGTATAACAAAAGCAGAAATATGTGAAACATTCGTTGTAGAAAATGGTTACTTGACAGTATAACATGAAGATGTGACACGATAGCACTGTGGACGAGTTTTATTACAAACCACAACACTAACTTGAGATAATTTAGTTAGGCTTGGCCTAACAAACATTCTATAGTATTTGTTCATCAGTTATTGCACCACAATGACGCAATAATGCAGCAAATCCCTCAAATCTCTAATAACCCTATGGTGACATTGATTAGTTCTAAAGTACACAATGATTCCCTGCGGGCAAGTTTGCTTCCGCCCTATTGCAAATAAATCTATCCCACACATGCCATGGTCATCGTTAGGTCATCTGTAAGTCTCTTTCCCGCAGTGGTGTTATTGACGGATCAAAGGCCACAATGAAATAATTCCCTCTTTTATTCCAGTGGCGAGGAACGATTTGCTTGGGAGCTTAGCAGGTCGCGTCGTATTTATTCCTTTTCGGTTTACGCTAAGATCAGTTTGCAGACGTGCTTTTTTATATACCAGACACCAGAAGAGATATGTTATTGTTGAATTTGAATTTTAAATTCGCCTCACAAAAAATGTTTATTATCAGAATTAGGATCTTAGAAATATATCTTAGAATAAATAGAAATTAAAATATAGCAGCGTTATTCATAAAAATTTAAACAGTGGTTTGCTGTGGCTTCGCGGTATTTTACAAAGGGTTACCATGGTTACTAATATTAAACCACCGTTAAACGTTAAATATTTATGAGTAACACTGGAGCTGTTTTAATTGAGCTCTAAAGTGACTTTGTTTAGTAACATACCTTTAGTAGTGATGCTACGTCAGGAAAATCTTAAAATTGCTTAATTTTAAATCTAAATATGATATTTTTGCAAAAGATAAGGGCGAGCTATGGTATACTAGACAAGATGGACCCACAACATCAAAAGGCTTACAGTGAACAATATGCGGGCTGCAAAAAGTGATAACATAACAAATGGAAAGCGAGGAGAAGTGGATGCTAGTAGTAGATTAATTTTTTACTTGATGTGATGAGGGAGATATTGAGCTGCATTTTGTGCTTATAGAAGATGCATACATGTGCGTCTAGTTTCAGTTAAAATATTATTGAAAAGTAGATATTTTATAAAATAATTGATATCGCCATAAGTAGTAAATCACCAGGGCTTATTTTCATGCTAGACAGTATTAATGCTGGCACGTCATCTTTAAATTATTAACTTGCACTTCGAGACAGCAGCGCAGGCACCAGGTGTTTATTATTTATTGAAGGTATTTACTGTAGCTTCATATTTTGCTATATCTTATTAATGCTGGCCTGGCATACTATAGATGTTTTTGGTGTAGAAGCAGCAGCTTTTTGTTTGCTCCATTGTAATGAATTACCATTACGTCATAATTGCCATAATCACCAGATTGAGAAAAATTAACTTGATTGAAAAACTTCGTGGCAAAACCGCGAGTCCTCAAATTTATTTCGCTCCAATGGGTATAAAACTTTCGGGTTGTGAGAGCCTCCCAGTTATAAACTTCCACCGATTTGAATATTTACTTCCAGAGATAGATTATAATATTCTCAATACTTATAGCAAAGATCAGAACTATTTATATCAAATATCTCAGACTATTACCCTCAGAACATTTCAACCAATCCAGTAATATCATTATTTAAAATTTAGCAAATCAGGTAAGAGTATCATCGAGTATTCATTCACATGTGCAACACCCTGATATATGCACATGTGCAAATACCCAAAAATGAAACAAAACAAACAAAAAATAGAATATGTAATCCAAAATTTAATTAACAAAATTACAATTGTTAAATTGGCAATTTGCGAATGAAACCGTGCCTTCCTTTTCCGGTGTGTCAACTTGCTGTTCCATCTTTCCAATGATTTCTTGCTGATGTTCATGATTCAGTTTCAAATTTAAGAAATAAGAAGATAAATGTGAAATTTTCTTCTGTCAATATTCTTCCCATACATCCCTCATGCACGCTAAATACAAATCCGAATATTTCGCTCGTGCACTTGGGATATAATAGTTGACTACAAATGTTATGATTGCTCCCTTAATCTTGCTTATCGTAATACTAGACCATTGAGCCACTAGAGATGGTTGACATAGGATACTAATAGTGTACATGCTACACGAAACCGTCAGCGAATCTTAAACACCTTGTAACATATTAACCGAATTTATCACTTTTTCGATTTTTTTTTATTTGTAATAAATCTTAACAGTATTAGATTTACATTGTCTATGTGTACAATGTACATACATATGCTTGCATGTAACATGAAGGAAGCGCCTCTTCTTCGTCACGGATGTTGCTCTGTCGTGGGTATTTCCGGGCTGATGGTATGGGTGCTTCGCTGTCGTGGATGTCGGGCATCCCGTGTTTATTGGGTCTCTGCCTTTCTTATTGTTCGTATATAAACTGGTGCTTAATAATTCACAGCTATCTTTGAGAAATGTAAGTAAAGGAGTGGAAAACATACTAGGCATATTCCGCACTTTTATTATCGGGGTGATAAATTATTTCTTTATTTTTGTACACAAAGAATTTTTATTGTCAAATCTATGCTACAGAAATAGGACTTATTTTTAAATAGGCTTTTGAGACGGTTATTATAAATTTATTAGGTCATTTGCTGCCCAAAACGGATATTTTTTTATGTACGATTATTTTATCGTGTAGATCAGATATCGCGTACTAACAAATACTACAACAAAGTAATAATAACTCTATATATTCATCAACATAGCAAATGCAGATTATATTTGTCGAATATCTTTAAATAAGAAACTCATCTACTAATTTGTAATCTCGCTCAATTCTAATAACTCCATATACTCGCTCATCACAAAGACAAAGAATTCGTCTGAATAATAGCTACCCCGCAGGATTTAATTTACCCTCTCGTCCCGCATAGACGATGTTAATCGTCAGTGGAGTCAGTTTACTTATTAAAATTGTGTTTGTCTAAGGAAAGCTTCATCTCCATTCAAGCTAATAGAGTGGGAGAGAGAGGAGACATAAAATATATCCTTTGGGGATGCCAATGAGGAAATAAATGGCTCCTGTGGGAAGAAATTGAGCTCTAGATTACACACCGAAACAGTTCTCAGACTTAAATGTAAAGCAGTATGTATGTGTTTCTATTATCTCCTAGTGAGAAATCGGTATTACTGAATAGTTGTATTCACCAGAAAATAAAAGCCATTAATAAATAAACATTGAAAGTGTACCATCATCATCACAAAAGGTTATATTATCTTTAAACCTATTTCTTTATTTTTCACCCAAAACTAATGAATAATTTTGCAATAATGCAAAATTATAATATTTACAGTTTACTTCTTCTTTGAGTATATCTCGTTAGAGCGTTGACGACTTCTCCACATGTATTCGTGTTGTGTGTTCCCGTTTTTTCATTGATCTAAGGCACAATTTAACTATAACTATAACTACCTCGGTAGTTATAATTACTTGAAAATGATAAATATAATCTTTTAAATTGCTGGCATCGCCTCTTTGCAGAACTAAATCGTCTAAATATGTGCGTGGGCTGTAGTCATTTCTTATTCAGGGCCTCTGAAGATGACCATAATGGCAATACTGCTACTATCACTAGCACTAAAGATATAAAAATATGTTATTATTGGCCTAATTCTAATTATTAGATTAGATTAATTAATTCCTACCTAATTATTATTATTATTATTATTATTATATTATATGAATATTCAAGTACTCACAAATAAATAAAAATATTAAATAATATTCAATTAATATACCGCACTTTTTTTTCTTTATTACACATAACATTAACATGTGTAACTTAAAAGATAAATAGTCAACGCATGTAGGTATAGGCAACCAGTTATACACTATCGTCCACTGTCACCAATTTGGCATACACCGTTACACGTTTTTAACAATAAAGGAATCACAAAAATTCAGTTTTAAATGTAGAAATTAATTTAATCAAACAATTCTATCGGTAAACATATCCCAGCAAGTTTTCAAAATGCCCTTCGTGTATTTCAAAGCAATACGCAAGGCGGGGTCATGGAAGCAACGTAGAGTATTTGTAATGAATTGTGGGCTTATGCAGTATGTATACGGCTTTTTAGTTCATCCAAGTGACATATTTGCACGTTATTATAAATTTTACGGGATAAAACCAACCGTGTTTTAACAGAAGAAATAAAACTGAATATCCTATGTTGTGTACTGGAAAGACCCTTAGGATCGCTTTTAGATGTAGCCAGACTGTTTGAAATGTCATACAGTTAGAATTTCTTCATTAAAGCTGAATTTTTGCGATGTCTTTATAACCTCTCTGTGGTTCATGTTACACCGTGAAATTTATGTACAACTGTAATTTAATATACGGGTTGACATTTTTTTTAAGAGACACATAGAAACATTCCTTACGGGTTGGTACAGGCAACCAGCTATACATTGTCTCTAGTAACCAACCAAACAATGTTATCTGTAATAAAGAAAAAAGGCCCTGTATGTAAGTCTCAAAAGTTTTCAGAAAAAAGTAAATATCAATATTTTTATTCAAATTTTATTCTTACAAATGAACTATAGTTGAACGTTACACTTATACATTTTCTTAATTGAAATAAAAATCCACACGACAGATAATTGTTTATTTTCTTGTATAGCAAGTAATTTGGTAATTACACTGGTCTTTGCACCGTAGCAATGCCGACTGCGTACACTTTCTAAAAGTTTCTACGATAGAAAACTGACGATTGAAAACTGACCAAAGCAAAATTTTAATTGACTTTTGATTATTTCCAAATTTGGAAAAAAAGTGACGGTATTTGTTAGGGATATTATCCTTAACTGGCTATCGACCAACGTGGGTTCTTCTGCCGTGTGATTTGTGTAAATGTGTGTATTGAGTTAGGGCTTGTTACTCTAGAAATTCGCCCCGATCTCTAGAGCGCCGTTAATGAGCTCCCAACGGCGAATGACACTAGTTTCTCAGTACAAATGTACTACCTGTACTGGGGCTCGAACCCAGGTCTTCGTACATGCTAAGCAAGCGTTCTAACCTATCAGCTAAACTAGCGGTCTTCAATTTTATTAAACTGAATATTGCGATTAGTATTTTAAAATAAAGTTCCAAACTTCCAAATCATGTATGCTAACAAACTTTGTAACACGTGGCTATTGGTAGCGTGGCTCAACATTTTTGTGCCACTCCAGAATTGTACTTCTCAACAAATGCCTACTTTTAACATGAAAATTACGCTTGCAAAGTTTGACAAATAACACTATCGTAGAAAATGGTTGTTAGCATACTTGATTTGGAAGTTGAATTTATTTAAAAATACTAATCGCAATACCCAATTTAATGAAATTGTTGACTATGACATTTGCAAATAATCAAAAGTCAATTTAAATTTTGCTTTGATCAGTTTTCAATTGTACGTTTTCTATCGTAGAAAAAGTACTATGTATATTACGTGTTAAAAGGACTTTGTTACACTTTCATTCCACGTATTACAATATAACTAATAACAATACACTTAATACACTTTTGATTACTTTTAACACTTAACATAAAACACTTAATATACTATATTCTATTGTGTTGCATTGTGGTGCATTTTTACCCAATGTGAATCTGAATCATGTCACTACAGGATGCAGTCGCACGGGCAGGCCCTATGGGCGCAAGGTATTTTGTGAGAATGCTGAACTATGGTGCATGGGGCACCTGCAGAATATCCAAGACATCCAGGTATATGCAGATATTATGGTCAACGCTGTCAACACAAATGGTATCGAGCGCGAATTTGCAGCGTGGATGCAAATGCCATAAAACTTTCGCCGCTGGAAAATGGCAATTGTGATCAATATTCAAACGTCCTACCAGGACGTCCAATATAATTGTGGTCCAGGATTAAGAAAGGGCCCTCGGTCAAGCCGATATGTGCGGTGTGAAGTATGCGATATTTTTGACATTGACAGACAGAGATTTTTTTATGAACATTCTCAGCGTTATTCATAAAAATTTAAACCATTTAAGCTGTGGTTTAGCGGTGTTTTACAAAGGGTGGCCGAGATTACTAAGATTAAACCACCGTCAAATAGCGGTTTAAATTTTTATAAACAACACTGACGGTATTAACATTCATACATGCAATTTGACAAAAAATATCACTGCCAACTTTTGAGACAATCATTCGTGAACTGTGTTTATATGCTAACATAATATCTGTATCGAGCGTATAGCTTTATGCCGCAACCATGGAATACTTGTGCTGGGAATCATTATAAGATTTATAATACAATGCTGCGGAGAAGAGAAAAACGCGAACTTCCTGTACAGCTTCCAACCATTGTCATAAATGCTTGCAGAAGTTATACATCTACATGTTTATTATGTTTCATTCCTTTGCGGAATAATAAATATTAATATGTATGTACGTATTATGTATGTAATATGTATACTCTGTTCCATTTTTATTTTTAACTAAGACCGTGGTTTCATTTTATAAAGTTTTACACATGAACACCAACAAAAATGATCTGACAGTGAAAAAAAAATTAAATGTCAGATTTCTAACAACGTTGCCTAAATCATACGAGGTCTGATCAAAAAGTTCCGGGACTAAAATAGCGCGCCAACGAAGCGACGGAGAAAAACGCGGTTGGCAGCACTGTGTAGAGGGGTTCTCCCTGAGTACAGCAGCTTTTGCAGATCGTCAGAAGGTTGTTTAAAAGCGGAGTTAGAGCTTTTCTTTTTCGTAAACCGACATTTTTGTGTTCGGCGATTTTGTGGGTTTTTTTTGTGATGGAAGGAAAACAAGAGCAACGCGTTTGCATCAAGTTCTGTGTGAAGTTGGGGAAAACTATTTCCGAAACTTTTCACATGTTACAAACGGCTTTTGGGGATGAGTGTATGAGTCGTTAGAAGTGTCGCGAATGGTTCAAGATGCTCAAAGAAGGCCGCACATCAACAGAAGACGATCCTCGTTCAGGGCTCCCGTCATTTTCGACTGACGATGATCATGTGGCCCAAGTAAATGAACTCGTTCATTCAAATCGTCATTTAACCATTCGGGAAATGGCACGGGAATGCAACATTTCATTCGGTTGATGCCAAGAAATTTTAACAGAAAAACTACACATGCGTCGAGTGGCGGCAAAGTTTGACCCAAAGTTGCTGACCTACCCCTGTTCATTCCTCGCCGCTCATTTGCGATTTTTGCACCAAAAATGCAATGACAGTTATCACCCAACCTCCCTACTCACCCGATCTGGCTCCAGCAGACTTTTTTTTGTTCCCGAAAATGAAGAGGCTCAGGAAAGGAGGGAGATTTGATGATGTTGAAGCGATAAAAAAAATTGCTGGAGGAACTGAATAGCATTTCGGAAGAAGACTTTCAGAGGGCCTTCCTGCAGTGGAAGCGGCGCACAGTGTGGTATTTGTACGTTCTAGCGGGATTATATTCCTACCAAGAAAATATTTGTTTTATTCTTAATTTATAGAAAATTATGGAATAAATAGGCGCAAAACCAGGAATGTACACAAAATTAAAACATTTTTTTTCAGTTTTATAATAATTTTTCATTTTAAATACTGACGTCAAGAATTAAAATTACAATTTTATACATATTTCGCTATCGATCCCATGTCCCATATATTTGACCACATATATTTTTATACATTTTTCACAAAAATAAAATATTTTATTAATAAATAAAGTTACTAGTAAAATACAAAACAAATTGAAATTCAGTTATGTAGTAGAAGATGCCAGATAAACGGTTTAAAACAGTTAAAACAGCTGCGGAAAAGAGGCTCTACTCTCATTTAATCTTCTTGTTGCTCACTAATGGCTGGTCCTTCAAGTAAGTTTAAAACTTCGGGTTTGATTTTTCCATGATTTGTTTTTAGAGTTGCTCGCATACTTGATATGAGCGGATCTGATGTTATTAGAAGTCTATGCAGCAGATATGTATTTGTATGAATTCTGGACGTTTTTCTAGTGAACAACTCACGATATTGTCTATTGTCTTTATTTCTCGCTTCTTGCGCTTCTTCCGAAAGCTGACCTATCGGAAGAATGTAGGAAGCTATTATGTCCCTACCATGATAGAGCACTTTATGTACACTTACTGGCATCGCACAAACCGTCTTGGAACGGTTTGTTTGGCTTTCCTGCCAGATTTTTAGATTCAGCTTGTGAATTTTCTAGAAGAGCTTCAAGTACTACATACCGAAACGTTACATAACTTTCGAGCCACTTTAGATTTGCAGTAAAAAATCGATCTCTGTATCTTGCACCTTTCGAATATTTTTCTTCAATTTTTTGGCAAGCACACCGTAATGTCATTTTTATATACTTGAGCACTTCATCCAGACTTCATCTGGAAACGATACTTCTCCAAACTGATGCAAAACATATGCATATATGGCATCAAAGTTGCCGCGTTTACTGCTTTCCGCCCATATGTCGAAAACAGCCCTCCGGGAAATGCAAGCATTCATTCTAGAATAGCAATAATATATAAGTTGCGCAAGTGTGCGCATGTTTTTTTTTTCTAAAACGATTCATCAATGAGTGAATGTTTAATGCTAAACTAATGGCAGCTCTGTATAATGCAGTATACTATAAGTAAAACGTTACTATTTGCGAATGTTTTGAAAAAAATTCAGCAGTTTTAATGTATTATATAAAAAATATAATATAGCTTTATACTATTCTTTTCTATAAAATAAAAATCTGAGAGCTTACCTTAAACAATTGAAGATACACGTCAAAAAAACATAAAATTCGCTAATCAAATATGCACAATAAACACGTCAAACGAACTAAAACATGAGAGCGTAACGAGTCGATTTCATGCCCTACATGGCCGGACAGCAGCAGAATATTGCTCAGATCTATCGAACTGAGCAATTCTAACTAATATATTACCAAGCATCTTTATAAAGGGATATTCCTTTCTCCATTAACAACCACATAACAACATTTAGAATATATATTTTTTTTAATTAAATCCTCCTAGAATGTTAAAATACCACACTGTGCGGCGTTGGGAAAAGTGTAAATCTACCCAAGGAGAGTACTTTGAAGGGGATTTAGTTTTGTAATGTTTATCGATTACCAATAGCTTTATATAAAATAAGTCCCGGAACTTTTTGATCAGCCCTCGTATATTAAAATAATAAAATTATTGTTTCAATCATTAAAGTGTGCGAATTAATTGGATTTATGCCATTTAAGTAAACCAATCATCAACTATATTTTATATTATAATTTGACTGATTTGATTTTGTAAAATAAAAATAGCAAATAAATTCTGTACTCAATAGGTACTCAATTTTATGTCAGCATTGACCACTGTCATAAAATATAACCTCTTTTTTTTAAATATAACCTCTTTTTTCAAGTCTAGTGATTTTTTACATTGGACAAAAATACTGTTACCATAACAAAGCCAACTTTATTAAAAATAAAAATAGAACAGAGTTCATGTTCAAATAAATTTATTTTATAACATAAACAACTTTATCGTTAACTGCTTTCATAGCCGAGTTCTATGGTCTAGCTCAAATTTCGATGAATATAACGACTTACTTTTAAATATTAATACACATAAAATGCGTTATACATTTTATGCACATCAGCATCAGCAAATGTGCTTCCTTAATTTGCCTAGGCGCTATTTATTAAAACACGAACAATTGGCAGGCATAAGGCGGAAAGACCCCATGGGGTCGATAGCCTAATAAAGATTGTTTATATATATATGGCAGGCATATACGTTCGGGATTTTCAGCCGATCTGTCCCGCCGTCCGTATCTGGCATCACTGTATCACTGTCACGCCTATGTAGCCCAGATCGGCGTGATAGGACTGCCAGGTGCGGGCAGCGGGACAGATCGGTTGAAAATCCCCAACGTGTGTGCCTGCCTAATGATAGAAATCTACAACGTGTACGAATTGTGTATTCTTTTCTTGTTCAATGCAACGTTGGGAGAAGCTCAAAAATTCTAGGTCCCAGTATTCAAATCTGAGTCAGAAACCAGATGGAGCTCAAGAATAGAAGCAGCAATACCTATCAATAATCACCTTACAGCAGTTTTTGATGTCCTTCAAGATCTATTTGACAATAAAAATCAAACAAATGATACAAAAAGCGAATCTAACCAACTATATAATCGTATGTTAACCTACGACTTCCTTATATTATTAGGATTTTGAAACAATCCACTTTATTCTATAGATCGCGTTCAGAAAAGGTTGCCAGACCCATGAATGCATTTTGGTTCATGGTCCAATCAAGATTATCGGGTCCTGCTATTTTGAGTGTAGAACGAGAAGAAAGGGAAAAAACAAATTTTGATGATACCGTCGATCTTTGCATCCACTCGCAAAGTACATTTCTAGATATTTACTTATTTTACTTGTTTTTGTCTTTAATATTGCCATAAGCCTTGCGTTTCACATATTACGAGTATATTAAAGTAAATAATAGAACTAATCGTTTGTGTTTGATTTATTGATTTTTCTTGTCACTTTCTTTGTCACTTTAACCGACGTTACTTTAGCTTCTGTAAGTAATAGTTATTTTTGAACTCACCGCCTCGAAAGTGACATTTGACGCACTCTATTGACAACCGGAAATCCGTATTTCCCGGTCTAGTAGACCGGGAAAACGGCAAAAAAACACTGTCATAAATAAATCAATACATAATTATTTATTGTGAACGATCTACATCGACTTAAGCAGGGTTATTATTGTACACATTTATCGTACAATTAGTACAATTTGAAATGCAAATTCCCGAACTTTCCACCGCATCGGGTTTAGATATAGTGTGCGACACATTAAGAGTTTCAGAGATTATATAGTTTTCAACTTGAGATGAAGGTCCCGGAGCTGGTTGCATCAATCTTTCAGCTACGTTAATTTTACTCTGCACAGAGTCATCGACGTAACCTTCGGCCACGCTTGAAGATCTCCAACCGCCAAATTTTTTAAGAGTCAGTAAATCGCCACTGTTGTTTGCAAGTAAAGTAGCTGAACTTCTTCGAAAGCAATGACCAGTGTAGGCCTGTGGAGCCTCTAGCTGAAGGTACTGTGCCACAGAGCAAGGTATTTTGCCAATTGTATTAAGACCAATAGGTGAATTAATACATTTCCCATTTCTGTAGGTCAAACAGAAACGTTTATTTGTCCCTACTCTTAAATTTTTGTATTTTAACAATAAATTTATCCATTCTGGATTGATCACCACAAAACGTCGAGAAATATTAGTTTTGGTCTCTGGTACATTAACAAGTACCATTTCATGTTTAAACTCGATATGATCAATTAACATTTTACATAATTCATCGCGGCGACAAGCGCCAGAAATGCCCAATATTACTACTGCCTGTAAAACATATTATAGAATAATAGAATAATATCGATTAATGAAACATATTGTGTACGTACCTTCATTAACAGAAATGAGTTATCAGGGGCTTCATGAATAAATTTGTCAATTTCATGACTTTCTAATACCTTGGATTTTTTCGGTTTCAGGTTATACGTTTCTTTTTTGAGAAATGCGTAAAATTTCGTAAATTTGGAAATATCTACGTTATTGTGTATTAGTAGACAGGACTTTAGCATAGAGTAAGTGGACCATAGCGACTTTTTGCTTGAAAAGGTTTGAAAATATGCCAGCAAACAATTTTCTGAATAAGTCCGTATTTTGTTTAACCTGCACCAATCCATAAATTTCGAGTATACCAACTCGTACCTTCGTTTGGATTTATCCGGCAATAAATTTTTAATTGCCGTATTAGCGGCATTGCGGATTTCCGGAGGTGTACAACTACTTATATCCGAATCGGAAGACATTTTATTAGAAACTGAGACTTTAAACGACAGGCTTTAAAAAATCAACTGTCAAAGTAACAATCATTGTTTTGCTATACAGCCATGGCTTGCTTTATTTCATATTTTGAAACGGAATGAAAATTATTTGAGCTTATGCTGATCGTTCTGTTCGTTTCAAAAAAAAATGTACAAACCACTTGCGGGAATCATTTTCCCGCATTCACGCAGATGAAGCATTCGCTCCCTTCGGTCGCTCATGCTTCAAAATTGCGTTCATGCGGGAAAATTGTGTTCCCGCACTTGGTTTGTAAATAACTATTACGTGACTTGGTAAATTAATCTTTACGGGCGAGCTGGAATCTTGTGAGCCTAGTAAAAATTAATTGCAAAGCGTGTCACGTACAAACTTTTATTTTCACCTTCATTTGACTATTTTTAATTAAATTGCTTGACATTTATTATGCGGAGGCGTTGGGTAGTTTGTAGCTAGACGTAGTTATGGTAATGTAAATTATATTGCTGAATTTATGTGTAAAAAAAGAAAAATTGCAAAAATGGTTCAATCAGGCAATCAGAAAAGTTTTAATAAAGAAAACGAAGCACCATTGACTGCAGTCACGACTTCAGCTTTCTCTGTTTCTAACAAAAATGTGAATATGGAAATTGAAAGTAACTACCAGAAAATGGTTGCTGAAAATGTACAAATGAATTTCGGAAATTGTTGTGACTATCATTAAGTGGCGGCGAAGCGGCGGTATATTGGAGGGATTAAAATGAATTGTGTTTTCGGCGGTCTTTCCGGCGTAATCCGCACATTTGGCAAAACCCAAGAAATGCAGATGTTCCCTTCAATTAGCCATCGCGTCGTCGCCACTACCCCGGTCCGCCGCTCGTTCGAGACGACATTCATTCTTCAGAGTTTGCACAGAACACACCACCAATATTGCGTGTAGAAATTTGAACCATAAATAAATACAGTCCACTAATATCACTTCTCATTTCTGGTATCCACATAGTACCCTTAAATAACCACCATCATTGTTATCGGGTGTACGTGCTAAATACTCAACATTTGGTCCAAACGAACCGGATTTCTACACATCTTTTGGTAATTTCAAACCATAATATGCAAACTCTGTCGAATTGTGGCTGATAGTGCAGCGACGCGCAAGTGCCCCTATCATCACAACCCGACGTCTACGGCAGCAGTAGGAGCGACGCCTGTGACCAAGTTCCAGTCCACTACTACGCTACAAGCACCAGGTGAATCAACGGGCCCCAGGTGATCCAGCAGCGACGAATCCTGCCCGGCTCACATCCCCAATCATCAGGAGGATCAACACACGGCGGAAGTACCTCACCCACCAGGTTCCCAGGAGCGACGCCTGCGACCAAGTTCCGGTCCTCTACGAGGGTAACAAGTAAGTGAGCTTCCTGTCTATAATCCTAAACCTCCTGGTCTGAACAAACAATGGCTTCTGACTTGAAGTTATTAATCCGCAAACGCGGCGCCATAAAAACGCGAGTAACTTTATTCAGTAAATTCATTAACGATACTTTAACAAGGTATCAATGTACCAATCTGGTATTACTGCCAGATAAGGAAATCGATACTATAGAAGTCAAACACGGGCTTATAATTAACGTTTACAATGAATTTAAATTAATTTACAACGAAATTGAAAGCATTGTAGATGACGACGAGTTACCCACTCACATTGCGGAACTCGATAACTTTACAACCGTCTACGCAGACGCTATTGATTCTATAACTAGACAGCTGAAAGCCACTCGCACGCAGTCTAATGCCAATAATCAAAATAGTTCTACTACACCAAGTCTTACACCTGCAATAGTGTCGCAAAACAATGTCAAATTGCCAACAATCGAGTTGCCTAAGTTCGACGGCACATATGACAAGTGGCTCGAGTTTCGCGATACCTTTGAGTCATTAATTAACAAAAACCCGTCAATAAACGATATTCAAAAGTTTCATTACTTGCGCGCTTCACTCCGCGGAGAGACCGCGGAAGTTATAAAATCATTAGAGTTCACGGCGTCCACATACGATACCGCGTGGAAAATTGTTTGTGAGAGGTACGACAATAAGCGTCTGCTGATCTATAATCACGTCAAGGCCTTATTTCGATTGGAGAACGTACACAGGGAAACTCCAGCCAAATTAAGAAAAATTGTAGACGACGTGTCAAAATACCTGCGCTCATTAGATGCATTAAACCAGCCCACAGATCATTGGGACACTCTTTTAATATTTACTATTTGCGAAAGGTTAGATCGTAGAACCGAGTACAACTGGGAGGAGCATTGTCGGAAGGGTTCTGAAACCCTCAAAGATTTACTACAGTTCTTGCGCGACAGAGCCAATACGCTAGAGCGCATGGAACACTCCAAAAATCAAATCAACACAAAAACTCTATCACATGTCGCATCAACGCGTCCTACAGTTAATTGCGTCAGATGTAGACAACGCCACTATCTAAATCAATGCCCAGATTTTATTAAACTCACGGCGAAGGATCGACAAGCATATGCAAAGACAAAATCACTCTGTATGAATTGTCTTGGCGCCGATCACAGTTCAACAAATTGTAAAGCGGGAAATTGTCGCCAATGCAATAGGCGGCACCACACTCTACTTCATTTTGAAGTAAATTCAAACAATGCATTAGAAACACGCGAACTCGAAAATTCACCGGTCGCAGGTACTTCAACATCTATGTCATTTCATGCCAAAACAAACTCTGTCATTCTAGGGACGCCAAAGTAAAAATTATGGATTCGGCGAATCAAATTCACTATGCGCGAGCACTACTTGACTTTGGATCTCAATCAAGTTTCATTGTCGAATCGTTTCAAAATAAACTAAACCTTAAAAAATACCCTAGTCAGTGTAATGTTGCTGGAATTGGACAATCTAACATGCAAGTGCATAACACATGCCGTACTAATATGCAGAATCGAACTGGCAGTTACCAAGCGGATGTAACATTCATGATAATTCCGACCATAACTGGATTAGTGCCTAAAAACTAGAATAAATGTTAGTCAATTAAATATACCCGAAAACTTGTCATTAGCTGACCCCGATTTCGATCAACCGCAAGCCATCGATCTACTAATCGGAGCGGATTATTTCTGGGACTTATTGACTAAGGGTCATATTAATTTAGGTAAAAACAACCCCATTATACAAAATACGCGGTTGGGCTGGGTTATTTCTGGAAAAATCCAACATTCTGCTACTCACACCAACAGTTTTTTAATTACCAATCTTGACGTGCAGGATCAACTCGAAAAATTCTGATCGGTTGAAACGTTAAATGTAGATGAAAGAATAATGTCCGATGAGGAAAAAGAGTGTGAGAACTTATTTATCAACACAACTAAACGCGCCACAGACGGTCGATTTATTACCCAAATACCTCTAAAACATGATGAGACAGTATTGGGTGATACAAAGTCAATTGCAAACCGCTTGTTCCTACAATTAGAGCGTATATTGCAATTGAATCGCACCTTACGGGAACATTCTATACAATTCATGCGCGAATATGAATCACTTGGGCACATGCGACTTATTGATGAACTAAATGACAACAACGTGTCTTACTATTTGCCACATCATGCAGTGTTCAAAGAATCCAGTTCGACATCAAAACTGCGTGTAGTATTTAATGGTTCCGCGAAATCAACGTCTAATTACTCTCTTAATGACATACAGCATACGGGTTCTAGCATTCAACAAGACTTATTCACAATTCTGCTGCGTTTTCGTAAGCATACATATATGCTGTCAGGCGATATAGAGAAAATGTATCGGCAAGTCCTTATTGCACCACAACAAACTCACCTTCAGCGTATACTATGGCGCGAGATGCCGGAACACGCGCTAAAAACGTATGAATTAACGACAGTTACGTACGGGACGGCATCTGCTGCATTTTTAGCCATCCGTGCATTGAAACAATTATCGTTAGAATGCGCCAAGACTTTACCCGAAATATCAGCAATTATAAATGACGATTTTTACGTGGACGATCTGCTCACCGGCGCAGAGTGTATCGAGTCACTAAAATTAAAAAAAACACAGTTAATCGAGGTTCTCAGCTCAGGTAAATTCACATTAAGAAAGTGGGCATCAAATCATCGCTCACTTCTGGATGATGCTGATGTGCCAAACGAAATCAAAATTCAGGGAGAAAACAAAACCCTAGGCATATATTGGCAACCTGCAGAGGACACCATCCGCTATTCAATCCCAGCGTACTCATGCAGTAATCAGATTACCAAACGGGAAATGCTATCGGAAATAGCGCGCATTTTCGACCCATTAGGGCTACTAGCACCATCTATTATAATTGCCAAGATAATGCTTCAAAAATTATGGCAACATAAATTAACTTGGGACCAACCATTACCTCAAGAATTGTCTACTAAATGGACTAATTTCAGACGGAATCTACCTGTTTTAAACTCACTTCGAATTAAACGACATGTGATGTGTAAGAACAGATTGACGACTGAATTGCATGGCTTTTCAGATGCATCAAATGACGCTTATGGAGCGTCCATTTATTTAAAAACAAAGGACAAATTTGGCAAAGTCAACGTAAATTTGATTTGTGCCAAATCAAAGGTAGCTCCATTAAAAACGCTAACGACTCCACGGCTCGAGCTATGCGGCGCGCTCACTCTTGCTAGGTTGATCAAAATTGTTATGAGATCGTTAAAAATATCTTTTGATAAATGCATTCTTTGGTGCGGCTCAACAATTGTATTAGGGTGGATTAAAACAGCTCCTAATATGTTAAAACCCTTCATAAGCAACAGGATTGCCGAAATTCAATCAATTTGCGCAGCTTATGAATGGCGTCACGTTCCGACAATGGACAACCCGGCCGATTACCTCTCGCGGGGTGTAGAACCGACGATTTTATCAAGTTTAGAGCACTGGTGGCATGGTCCCCTGTGGCTTAAAGGCTGTTCCTCAAAGTGGCCGCCTATGCCAACGACTTCACCACCATTACCCGAATTAAAATCATTAGCAGCTGTGCACCTCGCAAATAACAACAATAACATAATTCCATTCAACAATTTCTCAAAATTTGGACGACTCGAGCGGGTCATGGCATATGTTTTGCGATACATACACAATTCAAAGAAACCAGATCGTAAGAGTCATGGGTGCTTATCACGAGACGAATTATATGCCTCGCGTCAATCAGTTTTCAAATTGGTACAGTCTGAATGCTTTTCCGACGAAATTGGCGAATAGAGCCAAAACAATTGTGTCAGCGACAAAGGTAAAATCAAAAATCTGAATCCTTTTTTGGATGAGAAAGGGATCTTACGGGTTGGCGGAAGATTGAAAAATTCATCACTAAACTACAATCAAAAACATCCGATTATTATCCACAGTAATCATTACGTTACAAAATTATTATTTCAACATGAGCATTTGCGGTTATACTGGGCCGAAACCTATCTAAGCAAATAGTACGAGAGTGCGTACGTTGCCATCGGTTCAACGCAAAGCCATTTAATCCCATCATGGGTGCCCTTCCGGCAGCACGCGTTAATCCGAGCCCTCCCTTTAATCACACCGGAGTAGACTATGCCGGCCCAGTTTATTTAAAGAATAAAAAGGGTCGCGGTGCAAAATTGATAAAGGGTTATATCGCACTGTTCATTTGTTTTGCAACCAAGGCTGTCCATTTGGAATTAGTAACAGAGCTGACAGCGGACGCTTTTGTCGCTACCTTTCGACGTTTTGCTGCGCGTCGCGGTAAGCCTTCGTATGTGCACTCGGACAATGGCACAAACTTCGTAGGCGCTAATGCAGACCTAAGATCATTTATCGCAGACAATCAACAGCATATTGTAGAAAATTTGGCATTGGACGGCGTCGAATGGCATTTTATACCTCCCCGCTCACCGCACTTTGGAGGTCTGTGGGAGGCCGGAGTAAAGTCAACTAAATCACACTTAAAACGAATAATTGGAAACGCTAACGTAAACTAAACTTAAAACGGTATCTCCCCACCGTTAACTCTCCCCTTAACATTTGAAAATCTCTATACATTGCTTGTTCCGATTGAGGCAATCCTCAACTCAAGACCAATAACGGTATTATCCAATGACCCTGATTACCCTACACCGCTCACCCCTGCTCACTTTCTCATTGGGAGACCGCTGACATCACTACCGGATCCTGACTTATCTCACATTAAGGAAGCGCGGCTGTCAAACTTCCAGCGAATCCAGCAGCTGAACTAGCACTTTTGGCAACGCTGGTCAAAGGAGTATTTGTCCGAATTGCAGCAGAGAGTACGGTGGAAACAACAACAATCCAACCTGAAGCTGGACACCATCGTGATTGTCAAGGAGGACAATCTTCCACATTTGAAGTGGCTACTCGGGCGCGTTGTGGAAATCCACCACGGAGATGACGGAGTCGTAAGAGTCGCATCAATACGCATCCAACGTGGCGTAATTAAACGTGCAGTGCGTAAACTGTGCCCGCTATTCGCGGACAAGTGAAGTGACAGGAAGTGCGGCCCCTCTTAAGCAATTGTTTTCTCTTATTTTTTACGTTGTATTATAACTTGTGTATATATCTTATTTCAGATTTGTTTTTAGATTATAACATCTATCTCAACTTTGTAATATATGTGTTCCCTTTTATTCGTAAACGCCTTGATATTTACTTTAGCTTGCCTGTTTATTTTATTTGTATATATGTTTGTATGATTAGATTTAAGTCTTTGGTGATGTGCATTTATTTAGAAATTACTATTTCAAGGCGGGGGGCATATTGTGACTATCATTAAGTGGCGGCGAAGCGGCGGTATATTGGAGGGATTAAAATGAATTGTGTTTTCGGCGGTCTTTCCGGCGTAATCCGCACATTTGGCAAAACCCAAGAAATGCAGATGTTCCCTTCAATTAGCCATCGCGTCGTCGCCACTACCCCGGTCCGCCGCTCGTTCGAGACGACATTCATTCTTCAGAGTTTGCACAGAACACACCACCAATATTGCGTGTAGAAATTTGAACCATAAATAAATACAGTCCACTAATATCACTTCTCATTTCTGGTGTCCACATAGTACCCTTAAATAACCACCATCATTGTTATCGGGTGTACGTGCTAAATACTCAACAGAAATGACTAAATGTGTAAATAAGCCCGATCCATTATAGTTTTAAGGTGTTTGTAATAAAATTTGAATTAGTTTTCAATCTGTCTGCTTTTCTACAAGCCTGTAATATATTACAGGTCTTTTATACAAGCCCGTAAAATATTACAGGTCTGTTCCTATAAATTATCGTTTACTTGGTTACCGTAAACAACAAAATAACCCTATAAAATGTCATTTACTAAGAAGGTGGAAATAAAAGTTACAATATTCCGATTGTTTCCGTAGATACTAGGGCGATCCTGATATTCATTGAGCTCCGTTCGTCCATTTTTAAATACAATCTCGCGGCCTCTAATCTGCTATGAATTTTACTCCGATTAACTCCATGGGTTTGCAAAAATCTGATAACTCCGCGCCCCTCAAACTTGGAATACTCTGTGATTACACACGCCATGTGTGTTTGCTTCTCGAAAGCTAAATTGAGCATTGAACACAACAACGCTCCAGATTCTATACCTGCACTTACAAGTGCATGTACAAGGTACAAGGTTGCATGTAACATTTTTTTAATTTTTAGTTCTATAGCTTTGCAGGGCTATATATTTTCAAAGCGGGACCTTTCAACTTATTCGAAGATTAAAATTGGATCATTAGGAACCTGTGATAAAAACATATCTATTGACAGTGCACAGTTTATCATTTTTTGATATAGCACACATATTTTAAATTCTTATTCCCAAATTTACAAATTTGAACATACAACCTTGTAACATTAACCCGACGACATGGCTGTATAATTGCCCATGCGCAGTTTGTAAGACAACCACATGTACAGTCATGGACTCTAAGAATGTCACTGTCTGTGGGACCCGGCGGTTCGGCGTCCTTGTTTCGTCGAATGCGGGGGGTGGGGGGTGCATTCGGAGCGGTTCGGCGTTCAGTGTTGTTATTGAGCCGGCTAAGTGACCGGCTCCCTAAAATTTACCTGGAGGGGCTCTGGGTCTGCTGTTGTGTATGCATAAGGTGACCAGACGTCCCGATTTTGGCGGGACAGTCCCGATTTTTAGAAATTTGTCCCGCGTCCCGCGACGTTTCAAAAATGTCCCGACTTTTGAAACATTGGGGTTTTTTTGTCGGGGTGATCTTTTATTCGCTATTTTGAAGTTATCAGCTTATATATTTCACCAATATCTGTATTTGGTAGCAGCGCTGGAACTTCCAAAATACAAAACAGTACTCTAAAAACATGCTTCGTATTTATTCTGTTTGTAAATATGACATTATATTTCATGTTTTAGAAAAAAATTGTAATATAATATTATACAGGGTGTCTGCTAAATAACGCCGCTAGCGATAACTCCTTTGTTTATTGGCCGCTTTCAATAAAACAAAAACAAATCTGAATGGCTCCACATGTCTACAAAGGGGCCCTAATTTTTTATTTTTGCAGAATCTAGCAGACTATCGCTGAAATGAAAGTTGATTTTGCAAAAAAAAAGAAAATTATTGCCCCTTTGTAGAACATGTGGAGACATTTAATTTTGCTTTTGTTTTATTGAAATCGGGTAATAAATAGGGAGTTATGGAGTTATGGAGTTATTGGCCCGCGGTGTTGTTTAGGAGACACCCCTGTATATTTTGCGTTTTGCGTTTTTTTTTAAATACTTTAAGAATCACCCCCCCCCTCCCCCCAGTCAACCTGTCCCGCTTTTGTATCGTTAGGATCTGGTCACCTTATGTATGCATCCCATAAAAGAAAAATATTTTTGGTATACATCATTGATTTATATACAGTGTCCGCCAGAAAGTTGAACACATGGAAATATATTTTTATATTAACTTTTCAGAAAATGTTATTCTTCCAAACAATTTCTGCATTATTTCAAACTCAATACGCAATCGTTGAAGTAAATTATCTGTTTGCATGTTTTGAAATGCTTAATATATGTTTCTACAATCGCTAAATAAAGTAACCTTTTTTGCTCGACACTGACAACGATAAGTTGACTTTTTTACCTAGTTGATGTTAGTTGACGTAATTAGGATAGTTCAGTTATTATGCGATAAATCGGATCATCTTAACGAAAACATTGAAGAAGATGAAGATGATGAAATTTAAGCTGACGAAAATGTAATTGTTCGTGATGACCTTATGACAACAGTTCATGAAATTGGCACCAATGATGAAAATTTGTTGACATTCGACAACAATGATGACAATATGGTAACTTCCATACATTGCAACTGTCTATTTATGACGGAGTAAATGACAAACGAATTGAAAAATATACATGAGTCGTTGAAAATCAAAGTAGGTACCCCAGTCTATTTTTGTTTTAATTGAGAACAGTCTAGAAATATACAAGGGACAACATTTCTACTACTAAAATAATTCAGATCTTGAAAGATATAATATAATAGAAATTTTGTCAAACATAATTGTTAATTTGACACAAAGTATTTAGATGTTAAAATTAATTGAAATTTTGACAGGAATCATTGAAATATAACAAAAATAATAAAAAGCCCAGCATATCAATTGACATCTGAATATAAATTATTAATTACAATTTTAGTACAATTAATTGATATTTGGACCTACGTAATTGAGGAGCGGGGTGCAAGAACAGCGTAAGTCGATTTATGCGGTTTTTAAGCAAATTTGTTAATTAGAATATTTGTACCTTTATTAATAAGTCTGTTAAAAAATATATAGCTACTGTTCATACAAATTGCAAAAAAAACGATGTCTCTAATTGCTATATTACGACTTTTATTAAGTTTTGAACCTTCGACGTGTTTTTCTCGAAACTCATTTTTTCGACTTACGCTAATCTTGCCACAATTACAATTACAAACTTGACAGAAATAATTAGATATTGACCAAAATAAATGAAAATTTGACAGTAATTAGTTAGTTTGAACTATCTTCAAATGCATTACGTATCGAATAGACCCACTGCCCATCAATTTTTCTACCATTTCTGAAGTACATTTCCAAACTGCAGCGTTTTAGGTGGTCGCTGAAAACCATAGCGTTTAAATCAACAAGATTTCACATGCACAAATTCGAACTCTGCCAAATCTGTCAAATTTGACACTGTATGCGAAGACATACCTTTTATATCTATCCGTTTTTCAATGCCAACTTTGATGAAAGTTTTTTTGAATCACGTGACAATTGATTGAAATTTTGACTGATCTAATTAAATTTTTGCCAGAAATTTAAATCACGACGGATTATTTGAAAAATAATTTAAATCTTGTACAGGGAGAGTTTTTTTATGTTATCTACCTAGATATGTAAGCAAGGAGTTAGAGGATATACAAAATTTTATCATTTCATCTTGAGATAAAGTGGTCAAATTCGCCTCGCAAGTTTGTTCATTTAAACACACGCTTATGTGTGTTGCAAATCACTCATTTTCGTCTCTTTAAACTGATATAAAAATGATAAATCTTACGTGATTGGACCAAACTTGGAGATGGCACCATAAAATGTCATAGAATTGTGACATAAGAAAATTGTGGCGATAGCATATTGTTTTCATGGCTGGGGGGATGAGATAAGGGAACTTCTCTCGTATTATTATGTTTTCTAAAAAGGTAACATTCTAATTTAATATTCTTAATTTTTATTCACTTTTGTGGGTTTCATGTTTTCGTTAAGTTTTTGAATTTTATTACAATATTTATTCTCGCTCTGGGAAGAGTCACCACGGGGTTATTAAACAAAATATTAAAAAAATATGTTTGCCGAAATGAAATGTTTATTTTATACTTTGCTCAATTTATAAAATAAATTTCTTGATTTTAAAAGTTAATATACCGTTGTATTGCAAATTAGATAAGCTTTCAAATGAGTTACCGCTCGACCCCTACCCCAAACAAAGTTGACGTGTTTGAACGATTTCGCGAAGAAAACATTATTTTCGTAAAAATTTAGGGTGTTACCTTTCTCCCGGGACAACCTGTATAGGGTGTTCCATTTAAAAAATGAACAAATGGCGCTGTTTGTAAATATCGATCACCCTGTATGATATCATGAGTTATGTACCAAATGATTTTTTTTAGTTTACTATCGGACTCAAAAGGCAAATAATAATTTAAAAATATAATATAAAAAACAAGAAAAACATAAAAAAACACTATGGTGGCCGAATGAATATAAACCGAAACTAGTTGAGTAAAATAAATAAATAAATAATATAAATTAATGGATAATTATTAATACCAGTAAGTACGTAAAAATAAAAATAACAAATTATAATCAAACATAACTGGTTATATGCATGAAATACTAACAAAAATGTAGTTTTTTTCCCTTATAATTTTATTATATGTTTGATAGTTTAATCGACAGATATTTGATATAATATACAAAGCTGTAGAAACACTTAAAAAGTTTGGAGTAAGTAATTGGAACTTTTCTTAAAAAGATTATTGTTGTTTTTTTTAAATCTTACCGCTTTCTTCAATATAGTCATTAAAACCATGAATTCTCCAATTTTTAACTAAAAATTATCTTTATACGCAACAATTTTATAAATTTGCCCCTTAAACGATTTGTCAATCATTAAAATTTTCTGACATTGAATTTTCTAGTGTAAATATTAGATTTTCAACAATTTTACAAAATGTATTCAATTTTAACATTAAATTCCATAAATTAACTGAAAATATCTGTCGGAACGAAAACCGGAACCGAACCGATATGTGTTTTTTTTTTAATTGAACGGGAACGAAAACCAACACGAATAAAGCATCGGTTCGAAGCCCTGATTATTATTTTATGAAATTTCTTAAGACTTATTAATTGCAAAGTTAGTTCCTGATTTGTATGTAGTATACTTAAAAACTATATTTTGTGTAAATTTGACGAGGATTCTGTAATGAAACGAGGGAGAAAATCGAATTATTCACTTTCTGCACTAACAAATATTCGTTTTCATTCAATGAAACATCCACTATTTTCACTGAAACGTTTGCAATTTACAATTAAATATTACCTCTATACCTGCGAGTGATTTTTTATTTCTGTAAGATAAACTAATTGAATTTTGTAGTTATCATTGAAAATATTGTCATTTCTAGTTAGACTACATTTTAGCGTTATTATTCGACACGAAAGCGGACCCGAACCGAATGTGAACCGGAAACGGACCGGAATTAAATCGAAATTTCTAGAAGAACCGAAAACGAACCCGGAGTGAAAAGAATTTACCCGGAAAACTTGAGATTTACCGTAAACCGAAACAAAATAAATTTCAGTTTGACTTAAAACCTACGTGTTTTATATCAACTTAGTTTGAATGCTTTACTTCTTCCTACCTATGTGCCAGTTGGGGGTAATCCCTTCCAAAAATACACACAATCACTACTCATCGCGTTGATGCCATAAAAAATTAAATTAAATTAAACACTTGGCTGAGTTTCACTAACTTTAATAGATTCCTCCACAATTGTTTCAGCCCCGCGACCATTCTCAAGTGTAATATAATACTAAATATAATTTCTTTAAATTACAACTTATTATACATACTACCGTTGCAATGTAATAGACAAAATTGATCGCTTAAATTATTCTGGAGTTTCTGAAATGGCATGTTCCAGTAGTTTCAAAAAACGATATGCCGAACATTTTGGCGCCTTTAGATTTAATCAAAATTGTAGTGCATTCGCAAACCACAGTTGAGATTGTAAACATGTATTTCCACAAATCGATTTAAAAAAAAAATGAAATTTAAAAAAAAATACATAACTGTATCAAAGGCGCGCAGCTTAATCTTTTAGAAGCCGTAGAAATTCACAAACGCAATAATAATCCGCTCGTTAACCTGTTGAATGACCTAACGAAGGTAATTTGCACACTGCATTTCAAAACCCTACCCTATACTATAGTTAAGCGATTTGTCAAAATTCTACCTGAGTAGGACGGCACTGAACGCCGAATTGCTCCGAGTGCGGCTTCGTCTCTCGACTAGACAGAGATAGCGAACCTCTGGCTCTTACCGACGGTGACATTCTTAGAGTCCATGACTGTACCTTTAATATCGGACTCCCCTCGTAGATTTCTTGCAAAAATTGAAGCTGACGCCCCCTAAACTAGTTCCAATTCATACAAAAACAATTCCAGAATATAGTCAAATTATTATTTCTAACCCATCCTAACCCTATTTTAATAAGATTTTTTTACTTAATTTTGGTTTCCTTGACACCTATTGAAAAATGTTTCAGACCAATTTTAATTTGTAACCCTTCCTAACCCTATTTTAATAAGAATTTTTTTACTTAATTTTGGTCCCTTGACAGCTATTGAAAAATGTTTCAAACAAGAAAGATTTTTTTACGGAATATTTTCCCCTACAAAATAAAATAAATAATAAAATTCGACCAATAGGAGCCCAAACTAATGAAGGGCGGCCATCTCGAAGAAAGTATTAACCTCGATATCTCGCCTCCTATTGGTCGAATTTTATTATACATTATTTTGTTTTGTAGGGGACAATATTCCCCACAACTTTTGCTTGAAACATTTTTAAATAGCTGTCGAGGGAAAGAAAATTAGAACAAAAATTGATTTAAAAAAATCTTATTAAAATAACTAGAAAAAAACAAAATGTTTTGTTCACTGATTCGAGCCTAATAGACCCAGAATGCTGTTGCAGATATGCCATCATTACTGCGGTAAGTAATTAAACAAGTATAGCAGCGAACTTCTCCGGATTAATCTGCCGGCAACCAATTCCACATCCCTCTTCTATTTAATCATACTTTAACCACCCGTAATTGTTGGTTAGTCTATAAACTACCTACAAATTAACAAATTAAATTCGGCAGTTATTTTGATGGAACGTTTATTTTCTTCTGAAATAACGAGTCGTTTGGTTAGTTTATAATCTATCTAGCTAGTCCTTGAACTAATTAACTACTTTAATACACTTCTACATATGTATGTAGAGATTGGAGTACATATGTTGAAATTGGGCTATGCGCCGTAAATATTTCTAGTAATATTTACTGGTTCATGATAAAATTAAACAAAACATGTAGTAAATATGTATTAACATGTACTAATAACATTTGAGCTAAACAAAATCTAGCATCAATCAAAATTTTGCCTTATGGGCTGTAATCCCCAAATCCGACCCTGTCTCCACCTGGAAGATACAACCTACAACGCACGTTAATTTAAGCACTAAATTAATGCCACATTTCATATACATATTCCTGTTTTGTACTTTGGCTCTGGGATTACACTGATTCATAAGCTGGATAAGCAGGTGGTTTTCCTGGATTATAGCTGTAACCGGTACAATAATGAAATACACGATGCTTGCTGTTACACGTGTAACAGCTCTAATGAGGTAAGCACTGCACCTACTCCACCCCAGTTGGATGCTGTGGAGAATAAGGGTAGTGAATATGATTGTCTTGGAAATTTAAAAGGTCACCCGAGAGATGAGAATCGCCGTCTTAGAACATGAAGAATTAAGCGGAGTGTGCTACGAATTAGTTTACTGGCTTATATGAGATTATACAAATTAGGGGAGATCATGTCTTTGGGGAGGTACTCGGCATTTGTCCAGAGATTTAATGGTAGCAAATGTAAGACTACATAATTTCGTAATTCGCAGTATTCTATTGCATGATACGTTTGAAATACGAAACCAAAGCACTCCTCCCGAGATAGCTAGAAAAAATAAAAATTCTCGAACAGGTCGATTTTTGTTACTTATTTCGGATTTTCTAACACACTTAAAAAAATTATGACGTCAGTATTTTTTTTGTCATTGGCATTTTTTTAATGGAATTCAATTTTTTTTATTCAACCTTTGTAGATCTTTTTATTGTCTTTTACAGTCACATATTTTTTTTTGCAGAATACACATCACTTCATTTAAAAAGTAGAGTTTTAATGGCATTTTTTAAATTATTTTTACTACGTAGAAAAATCTATATGTTGTTTTTGATTTAAAAATTTACAAGATTTTTTTTATAATTAAAAAATAAAACACAAACAACTCGATCAAATGTTGATGTTAAATTAAATACAAGCACACAAAGAAGGGCATTCATCTCCATTAGACACACCTAGTGACAACGTACACACGAACAATCGACTGAGAAAAAACCTGAACCAAACATTCTGAAAAAACACACAAACTCCCACTACAAGAACACACTATATGTATAAACAAACACCATAAACAGCAACACCAGAAACTACAAAAGAAAAACACACATCACACAAAATGGCACACCTCACATTACATAATGGCTACCACAAACAAAATTGACTGTAAGTTTCAATACCCTGACCAGATATACCTACATAAAACGCACCCACCACATAACACCCATCATCCCAAGTAAAATAACACACCAATGATATTCACATACACACAATTTACGTATCATCAATCACTACATCAACCCTAGCAATAAGTTTGATTTGTAAATAAGATTATAACACACTTATCTTAATAAATAGATATGGTACTGGCTGAAGATGGCTAACAAGAACTGAAGTCGTTTAAAGATAATTTATTTACCCGAGAGTGCAAAAAATTTCATCATGTAAATAAACTACCATTTACTCAGAAATGGATCTCCGCACGTTTCAAAGTTAAATTATATATTTAAACTACTGTCCCATTACTTCGTCCCAAAATTTTAAACAATTTTTTAAACAGTTTGCTTCAATGGCAGCTACTTCAACGCGAATACGAAGTTTCATATCGTCCAAACTATGTGGCATATTAACATAAACACGGCTTTTTTATGAAAATTTCACACTACTTATTTAAATCAGAATGGCTAGACATTAAAAAAACGATCTTCCACGACGATCAAGATCAAGAGTAAAAACCAATTACTAGCAAATGGATCTCCGCACCTTTTAAAGTTAAACCTTCCAAGAGCATCAAAGCTTTATAACATCGGTGGACGAAATGCACTGAACCTTCAGGAGATTACGTTAAAACATGAAATGCAACGCAAATGAAACCCAAAGGTCTTTCATTGCAAGGCTAAGCTATTTTCATCACACCCTCGTGCATCGCGTAAAAGTATAAGTAACGTACGAAGTCTGATCAAAAAGTTCCGGGACTTTTAAAATAGCGTGCCAACGAAGCGACGGAGACAAACACGGTTGGCAGCACTGTGTAGACGGGTTCTCCCTGAGTACAGCAGATTTTGTAGATCATTAATAGGTTAAAAGCGGAGTTACAGCTATTTTAGTAAACTGACATTTTTGTGTCCGGCGATTTTGTGTTTTTTTTATGATGGAAGGAAAACAAGAGCAACGCGTTTGCGTCAAGTTCTGTGTGAAGTTGGGAAAAACTCTTACCGAAACTTTTCACATGTAACAAACGGATTTTGGGTATGAATGTTTGAGTCGTTCAAAGTATCACGAATGGTTGAAGGGGTTCAAAGAAGGCCGCACATCAACAGAAGACGATCCTCGTTCAGGACGCCCGTCAGTTTCGACTGACGACGATCATGTGGCCCAAGTGAATGATTTCATTCGGTTCATGCCAAGAAATTTTAACAGAAAAACTACACATGCGCAGAGTTTGTCCCAAAGTTGATGACCTCCCGCCCCCCCGTTCATTCCCCGCTGCTCATTTGCGATTTTTGCACCAAAAATTCAATGACTAACTCGATCTGGCTCCGGCAGACTTTTTTTGTTTCCGAAAATGAAGAGGCCCATATGAAAGGAGAGAGATTTGATGTTGTTAAAGCAATAAAAAAAATGGCTGGAGGAACTGAATAGCATTTAGGAAGAAGACTTTCAGAGGGCCTTCCTGCAGTAAATGCGGCGCTGGGAAAAGTGTATATCTACCCAAGGAGAGTACTTTGTGGAGGATTTAGTTTGTAATGTTTATCTATTACCAATAAATATATATAAAATAAGTCCCGGAACTTTTTGATCAGCCCTCGTATAATTGGTATTTTTCTTATACAAGTTTCCTTATACAAGTATGACAACGTATAATTGGTATTTTTGTTATACAAGTTTCCTTATACAAGTATGAAGTGAGGGCCCACTTCAAATTCAAATTAGTATTACATCTTCTGTGAAACTTTAACTATCAAACCACCTTACACTGTTTACAATGTGCCTACATAACTTTATAACTTTTTCAGCATATTCCTCAATGCACACTACCTGGCAAACTTAAAAATGAAGGGGATAAATCTCAAAGTGATTCTGTATAAAAAAGAGCACACGCCGCATTGTGCGAAAATCTAACAGTTCGGTAGCCACCAGGTATTTCAACCAGACAACTGGATGTTAATACTATGTCTAAACAATATTTATTAAGCAGTTGGCCATAGGTCTTTCCACTATTATTATTATATGGATGATATTCGGTGACACTTCATACGACTACAAGCTAGAACTCATGATTTTAAAATTCCAAACGTTTTGCATTTTTGTAATTTTTTAAAGCTCATTCCTTTAATAAAAAAATATAATATTTGTGAATATGTTGAAACAGATAACACATGATTCATTAAAATAGTATTTTTATTATTATTAAACGTATCTACAAGTTAACAACTTTTTGCATTATTGTAATTTTGTATAGCTCATTCCGTTAATAAAAAAATATAATTTTTGTGAACATGTTGAAACAGATAACACATGATTCATTAAAATAGTATCTTTATTATTTTTAAACGTATCTACAAGTTAACAGATTGTAAGAATGTTATTACGATTTTTTATCATAGCAATTATGTAATTTTATATATGTAATAGAAATTTATTCAGTAAGTTGGGAAATTGAAGTGTTTTCTGACGAATTGTAATACTTGAACAACGAGGCTTGCAAAGCTCAATGAGTGAACACATATTTCGCACACAATTTTTTTAAATTTTTATTTATAATAATAAAACGTGAAATTATATTTAACGCATTTTCGTAGATTTGTGTTTGTAAAACTTTTATTTCTCAAAGATTCGTCTGACACTGATGGAATTGAAAATGCCAAATTTAAATGGTATTTGCAGTAGTGCATTATTAGGTTAGATTTCTATCACTAGATAAATAATCATCAATATTCAGAAATACCACCTACTTTAGTAACAAAAAACGTTTCGGAACATAATTTTCTTTCTATCTCAACTTCTGAAGAGGTATATAGTTGCAATGTATATACAAATAATCATTACTTTTTTCACTCAAAATGGGTATTTGTTCAACTTAAAATAGTAGATAAAATGACACTTTAGACGTAAGAGCTTATAATGTAACACATTAACAGGAAGGGTCGATAAAGTACCTTAATTTATATTTACATTAAATATATTTCCCTAGCAAATCATACTATTAACATTTTAAAACACAGCTACCACTATTTATTGCATATTTCTTAAAATGTGCTAGAGAAAAAAATATCGTATTATACACGACGATAAATAATCATTATCGACTCGTGAAATTAATTCACTAGCTCCTTCGTGGCTCGTTAATTAACACCTTTCACTCGTCGGTAAAGTTATATTTTATCGTCTTGTATAACAAATAACTATTTTGCACTCAATGAAACAATGAAATTGAAACAATGAAAAACAGAGTATTGTTTTGATACCGCTGAACCGTTGCGGTTTTATTATGCTTTACATGATTTCTAAAGGTTAATTAATTATTAATTACATGGAATATATCAACTTTTCATATTCCTTAATTAATTTCAAAATTACTGCCTTTTCTACTTCATTTATGACCTCGGAACGTATATTAGATACATAAAACTTTATTTGTTTGTAATTTAAATTATTGAAATTATTTTCCCGAGTAGTCCGATCTGATTCAGTCTGATTCATTGATCGAGCCTGCAACAAAATTCTTTTTTGTAGTAACATTCATATTGATGTCTAAAGGATTTATGATTGTACATAGTGCCTTATAATTAACCACGTTTTGGAATTTCCAACTTGTTAACATGTTACGTGCACAATTATAATCGCAATCACCATTTTTAACATTATTTACATCAACTTGTATTACTTGCTCGAACCTAGCTGGTACTATACTCTGATTTTTCTAAACTGGCGTGCACGTCATAAAAATAATAATCATAATAATGATGGCACAATTTTACAAGGTTGTCAGTTGTCCTGGGTATTTAAAAATGGTTGCAATCAGCTGTTGCGCCCGTGCAATCTTGTGCGACAGTGCGCGGTTCGTATCAAATTCATCGACTTCTCTGCCGTTTATCGTACAGATATCAATCTTGTGGTTATGGTTTACCATCTACAAGGGCAAAATATGCATTGTAATATTCGATCAAATGTAACAAGTTTGACGTCAAAGAAGTTTGAAGCATTAGTGAAAAAGATGTGGCATTGTCGCCGAAAAAATATCGCGGATGCCAACATAACATGATTTATTACATGATTGGCAGGCGAAAACTGTGTCCGCGGTTAATACACCGATTACCTATTTATAACCACCGGTGATCAGTGTTATGTAACAAATGATCCTCAGATTAATTTCGATTCTTAAACTATTGTTATGCATGTTCTCGAAAACAATCACGTTGGTACGAAAAAACCTCATCGCACAGCTGTTTGATGACGTGCACGCCAGTTTAGAAAAATCAGAGTATACTACACACTTCGTACAGCAGTGTTCGGGAAAAAATACTATAATTAACTTGAACTTTAATTTTAGGAGCGACTAGTAAGAAGCTGTGTATCAGAAGTTTGTTGAAGTATTGTCCCATTTCTTAGTCGTTATTGTTGTTATCAGGTATAATAGATAGCATTTGATTTCTAATAAGTTTGACGTACAAATTTGGTTACAAACAGCTCCAAGCGAAATAGAAACGCATCACATAAACATAAATACATCCAAATTGCACATAAAAAGATCTACACTAGATATTCACTTATACTATACAATTCTTTGACACATTGAAAACTATGCAGACGCTTTTTAAATAAATTGATATTTGTTATGACGTTTATATCTAAAGGCAATCGATTATTAAAAGATATACAGCTGTAATGCTGCCCCTTTTCAGTCAAAGTTAATCTGTGTTATGGAAAATTGTAATTTATTTTATTTCTTGTGTCATACTTATGAGCTATTTCATTACCAATGAAGGAATTATTGACATATGACATATGAGTATATGCCTTGCAACCCCCTTTTTCTCTCTTTGCTCTCCAATACTCCACCTTTGTTGTTAATTCTCTCGTTCGTTCATTCATAGGGGTAGAATACCACCTTGGCCCTGGCCAGCTGAGTGAAGACGGCGTGTGCAGTGCTTCGGCCTCAACTAGTTGGGGATGCGGCTCCAAGTAATTTAATTACAAGACAATAGGGTGAACTTGGGAATTGTTAATTTTAATTTCGAAAAATATCCCGTAGCAACGTAAATTAATTGATGTAGTGGTCGTCCAAAAAACAATTAATCGATATGTTGACAAAACAAGGAACGCACTGGAAGGATGCAATTTTCCGCAAAACCGCTCAACACCGGATAAATGTGATCACATGCACACGTTTCAAACCGGAAATGGTGGTATGTCAGCTGGACCGACCACGTGCCTCTGTAATACCAGCTCGATAAACTTAACAAATGACGTATACAAAGAATTAAACTAAAGAGCAGAAAGCAGTAAAATAAGGTCAGTGAGTATAGAAATTATAAAGAGGTGTAACGCGCGTATATTCTCTGTTAAGAGCTGGCTATTTCATTCTATTTTCGTCCCCTTTCCCCTCGAGTCGTAAAACTGCACGCCGGCAGACTAGCGACACTCGCAAATATGCGGACCTTCCAAGAGTTACCCATTTGCCGCGTAGCCGCGTATCGTCGCACGGAGTAATAGGTAAACGCAAAGCCAAATAATCGACTTTCGACGATTTCGATGGTCAGGTATCTTCGTGATACATAATCAAAATAACACTATTTTTATAAATTCCGTAACCCCGAGCTAGCGATATCGGTGACATAAAATATAATTTCTAATACTGAAGCGATACGACACGAAAAGAAAATATATTATGTAATAAACAAACTGATGTACATAGAAATGATTAGTGTATTAACAAAATGAATGTTCACAATGCTCATACCATGCTTACAAAACATATATAAAATATAAATTTATATACAAAGTACAGTGTGTCTCAGTGACTGCCAGACAGCAAAATTAACATTAGAAAATTATTTGGATCAACTATGGCCACGAGCTACATATTCTTTCTGAATGGTCAAAACAAAATATTTAAAACATCAGAAATTTAATTCTGTCAAATAATTTTATATTACATAATTATTTAAAGGGATATTGATAATTAAACAGTGATAGTAGTATTGAGTCAACAAACTAAAAATAACAGCAATCTTACAGTAATGCAAATTTGATTAATTCAACTGACTGCTGTGTTGCATTTGTGAATTCTGTTGCGAAATGTTGGGAGGAAAAAAATGAAGAAAAAATTGTAAGTGTAAAAATTTGACACTGACATAAGCGAAGTTCACCATTGCCGGGTGTTTTTACGAAAATAAGCATTATAATGCTTATTAAACGATTTGATGTTAAAACTTTCAGGACCTGGTGCAGGCTCAGAAAGTATGGTAAAACATTTTGGTATTAAGATTTTGAACTCAGAATATTTTGACCAACATCGTACATCGCCATGTTTTGTTCCATTGCCAAATTATACATACCAGTAGTTAGGCAACAAGAGTTCCAGATCGCCCCCCGCGAAGATTTCGATTAATTTAATCCGCGGTTTTTATTGGCGGATTAATCAATTACCGCGGGCAGTAACAATGGGTTGATTGCGGAAATCGCGAGTAATTTAATCACAAATACAGGATAACAATGGAATAATTGCAGATGCATTACTTTAATCACAGGTGCATTACTGCAATTACAGGTTCTTTAATTGCAGGTTAATTGACGATCCGCGCATTTAATTGGCAGTCTAATCACCGCGAGCAGTAACAATAGATTGATTGCGAGTAATTTAATCACAATTGCAGGATAACAATGGAATAATTACATCAATTGTAGGTACTTTAACTACAGGTTAATTGACGATCTGCGAATTTAATTGGCAGTCTAATCACCGCGGATCAAATTGATATCATAGATCGCTAGACTGAGGGCCGCCACACAGCCGCCGCCCCTCGACCCCGCCGCCCCCCGCGCCGCCCCCGGTCCCCCCACGAGGCCAGACGCAGCCGCCCCCGCGCCGCCCCCCGCGCCGCCCCACCCGCCCCCCGGGCACCGTGGTCCACTGTCACACCACCCCCGATGCGGTCGTGCGGCGCGCGACTTGAACCAGCGATAAGGCCGGGGTCAGCCGAAGGGTCGCCCCACCCGCGGTATGTAATGCGATACGGCAGGAAGTAATCACTCAAACCGGCAGGCCATAAACACATCAATTTTATCATTATGATTAAAATAAAACTGCCGGTTCCCAGACGGCTATAAAAAAGAAAAAGTGGCAGAGTCTGGAGATTAAGACAGCTGATAAACACGGGTGTCACCCGATACGGGTTTTCCGGGCGCAGCTATAATCATATCATTATAATTAAGTCACCGGGGCATTCAGACGCGATAACAAAAGGTCGGGGAGATAAGACAGACATGATAAATATATCAATTTTAACGATGTCGTAAATTGAATACTAATGGAAAATATAAAAAATTAGGCGGATGCAGCTGTGAATTAAGATTAGATATCTAACGAAATATGCACGTGCACCAATTGACTTGATGTCGCAACAAGTCGAGACTAGAACATTCCTGTCTGTGTGAAGAAGCACGCCATCACACCCCACCCCTGCGAGGGTTATTTAAACGAAAAACGTCGTGCCACGAGCATCAGTCTACTCCGACCAGTGTCGAAGCTCACATCTAGCCCTTCAAGTTTCTTGTGTTACCCTCTGTGCCAGCACCGATCTCCTAGTGAGTGTTATCGTGTTAACTCACCGTTCAACATACAGTGCCCGACCAGTTTCGAATAGGTAAGTGCTTATTTATATTAAATTAAATATCCGCGGGCCCCAATTTAAATAAAAATTATTAGTGCAGCGGTATAAACTTAATCGATTTAAATGCATTTTCCTGGATATATAGCAGATGCCTCACATCGTAATTTAATGTAGCGTTTGAATCAGCATGAATTAATAGTTTGTATTTTATTGCTCGCAGATATGGACTTCATAAGCAAGCTGAATAAGATTGGGATGGTAAAAGCTATCATCAAAATCGGCGAACTGGAGCAGGACGTTCAACACCGCATCATCGAAGGCAGGAAAATCACCACCAAATTTGGCGAGAAGCAAACGCTCGAGCTGGAGCAGGGGATCCTATTCCTACCGAAGCGTTTCAACAGCATCAGTAGCGATGAGTTTGGGGAGGCAGTCGCACGCGGTCTGTACATCAGCAGGAGATCGGACAATGGACTGTCGTTTGAGAGTGATGAAGAGAGAGCTGCGCGATAGGACGTTGTTGATGAAGCGTAAAATCGCCGAGGTTAAAAAGATGATCGAGACGCGCAAGCGCAGCTTCGAAATCATCAAGCAGATGGCATCATTAAAAATAAGTGTTTAGTCTTTTAATGTCAGCACAAAGAGATGGACCGCATCGATATCCTCATGAAGAGGTTTGACAGAGAATTCACATTGGAGGAGACGCTTCTGGGCAGCTCTACATTCTCACTCAATAAATCCCAAACAAAGCACGTGAGCATTGGGATAAGTCCTACTGCGGGTTTCATACCCATCGTCAAAATATGGGGTCCATTCGCCTCGATATTCTTCACAGCGGACGAGTGGAAGCAGTTTACCGCCCTCAACATTGGAGGATTGACAGAGCCCATCTCGATGGAGCAGTTCGACATATATAGAGAGGCCTCACTGTGGATCGAACAGAGAGAGTTCAAGATAGCTCTGTCTGAAGAGGCTGTACATACCCTGGTGCGCATTAAAAAACTAATAGACTCTAAATTGGATATTTTAACAGAGTGCGCATTTAAAGACTATTACAGTAGTCTGCTGTGCGCGTGTGCAAAAATGAATAATGGTGATTTAATGGATAATATTATGATGTTAATAGATCCACATAAAAAATTGTTTCGAGCACAAATAATGTTAGAATATTTGTACATGTATAATGATGCTATACTGTCAACATATGAAAGTTTAAAATAAATATCTCCTATATCTATTTATGTGTCTTATTAACCACCTGTAATAAATAAAGAAAAATAAAAAACAACGGATAATAATAATACAGATTTATTGCTCATCATGTTGCATCTCTATCAGGGAATTACATATATTACAATACATTTGTACTATCTATCCAGGAATTAAATACATTATCATGGCCCAGCCACTTGACAAAGACTTTGCTGCCCTTCCGCTTCAAGACCTTCTCAACGAGGTAGGTATCAGGATGTTTCGTCAGCTGCAGCTCTTCATTATAGAATGCTCCGCGTATGGGGGTCCCATGCATGTCCTCGAGCAGATATGAGGCAGGATCTGTGATTTGAGCCTGCTTAATTTTAAATAATTCAGCCGACCAATTTGGCGTGTACCCCTTCTCGAATAACGCTTTCTGCCTGCTTATTCGAACTACATCATTAACGCTAAACTTTCGCACACCGGACATTTTAACGTGCGAATAAACGGTATCTAGAAGATGTTGTTCATGCTTCTTGGTGACGTCACAGGGTCTCATGCCAATAGTACGATGTTTCCTGGCATTATATTCGGCGGCGGCATCGGTGAGAATGTCTATCCATGAATATGTCCCCCTCAAACTAAACGATCGATAAAGACTATTTTTTATAGTACGTATCACGCGCTCAGCCATGGATGCCTTGATTTTAGTATAGGATGAATAATGATTCACTTTATATTTAGCTAGCAGCGCCTTCATCGTAGAGTTGTAAAATTCAGTACCATTGTCAGTCTGCAAATTCTTCGGAGTACGACGCCCGCGAAAAATATCAGCGAAAGCGGCACTAACGCATTTAGCAGTTTTATCCTTTAGTGGACGAGTCCATAGGAACTTGGAGAAGCAGTCAATCACCACCAGAATGAATCTGTGCCCCTTATTATCTCGAGCGTAAAAGGAGAATTCCGCCAAGTCAGCTTGCCATAGATCATCAAGTCCTTTAATGATAGTCCTCCTTCTCCCAAAGTTAACACGAGCGGGTCTATGGAGCTCATCAACGATACCGCTCTTAATAGCACTCATTATTTATGTGCGGCTACGGGCTTGCGAGGAGTGACGACCGGAGTACGTCTGCTCTCTCTTATAGTCTGCTGTACTTTGGTATGTATCAGCTCTCGCAAATGTACATCATCATCCTGGCGCTTTTTCTTCAGGTCGGCTAACTCGCCTATAACAAGCGCATCGTGAGCCTGCATTCTTTCTTCCTGCTGCTTCTTTGCATCATCCAATTCCTGCTTAAAAGCAGCGCCATAAGCCTGAAGTTTTTCTCTCTCAGCCGACAACTGAACAAATAACTCGCGCAGCTGCTCTACTCTGGTGAACACCACCTCTCTCAGTTTTACATCGCTATCCTCACTCTTCTTCTTCAGATCGGCTAACTCACGAGCAGCAATTACATCATGGATCTGTAGTCTTTCTTCCTGCTGCTTCTTCAGAGCATCCAATTCCTGCTTAATAGTAGCGCCATAAGCATGCAGCTTATCTTCCTGCTGCTTTTTCAGGATAGCTAACTCCCACACATTAGCCTGCAGTTTTTCCTCCTGCCGCTTCTTCAGATCAGATAGTTTCGCATCGACATTTTTCTGCAGATTTTGCATATTATGCGCAGCAGCCTGCGAATAAAGTGCCAGTTTCTTGCGAGCAGCACCAGCCGCACGCTCTAAAATATCAGCCTCCATCTTGTTCAAAGAATCTTCCACGAACCTCCTGCTAGCCGCATCGTCCAAATCCGCGGGCTCCTTTATGCGTGTGAGGCGTCTATTATTTAAATCATAATGACCGCTCGGCGTTAGCATAAATCCTATGCCATCGCGACCTCGAGAGCATTTTCGCGTACCTCCCGCTCTAAAGAAACGTCCGAACTTGTCGACGCTCATCGTATATTTGAGCAGGTAGCGCACATGTCGTTCGTTTTATTCAATTATATCAGCTTCGCGGAGCTCCTCTTCAATAGCCAGAATCTCATTACCGACGCTACTATTCCCAGCATTCCTAGCAGCATGTAGCAGACATAGCCTATCCACCAGCTCTTCTATATTATCCCAATAACGATATTGTACGGGGGTTTTTAAGTCGCACTGCATCTCAGAGTCGAACCCTAGACCTCCAGTAGTTTTAACGCGAGATCTAGTTAGAGCTGGCGAACTCGTGCTCTTTAATAAAGGTGCGATAAACTTCTTATATTTATGTGTGTTATTTCCTCGAACGCGGCTGTTTTCATCGAAATTGAAATATGCGATTTTGGTTTTATCGATGATATCAGCATAATTGGTTACATCTGCGTCGCTAAATGATTTTGGCTTCTTACTAAAAATCAGATCATAGAGGCCAGGGGTCCCCGCATAGATACTTCGCCCGACTAAAAGATCCTCCCCATCTGGGTTAATAGGTGAGTTACCCAGATGAAATCCGCCAGTATGACGATTATAGACTACACCGAATGTCTTATCTAAGTCCTTATCATCACCCCTAACTAACATGGTGAAATATTTTCTAGGTGTAGGCAGCATGCCGTCCAGTAAATGTAAGAGCTCATCCCCTCTAGACGATGTATCCATATCTTGCTCATCGTCAGCCGCACTACCATACTCCGAAAACTTTAGATCCCTCGAAGCCTTTTGTAGCTTGTCGATACGGCGTTGTACTTCTGCTTTCGGTGTGGAACGTATAACAGGGGTTGCAGGTGTTGCCTGTAAAGGCGGGAGAATGATGGGTGTAGACATGCTGGTTGCAGGCGGTTGAAACAGAGCAGAACGTGTTGGAGGAGTTGTCGGTGTATAGGATATGTTGAATGTGGACGGTTGATGTAGAGCAGAACGTGCTGCGGGTCGAGGCTGCATTGGAGGCGGTGAACGTACGGGGGGTTGAGCCTGTATTGGTGGCGGTGGTCGTACTAAGGGCTGAGCCTGCATTGCCGGCGGCACTGGAGCCTGAGCCAGGGTTAACTTCTTAAGAGGATCTGTGATTGGCTTATAGCGACGCTCCAGCATCGTGCTATTATCACCGCGTTCTAATTTTAATGCAAATACTTTACGACGTATCGCATTCTCAATATCAACCAGCTGCCGCTCTATTAAATCGCTCATGATGTGTACTGTACCAAGGTAGAATTCACAATGAAGCGTTACCAGATGCGGTCGTAATTTATACTAATTAGCTGTCAGCGAGAGTGTTTCGACCTGTCGAGACAAGTTTAAACACGTCAAAACCTGTCTAGACGCGCGAATCGAGTAATATAAACTCATCCAGACCTTTCCTATATCTGCCCTCAGCTATATCGCTATCCTTATCTATCGTTATGAAGGAATATCTCCCATCCCAGCACGCCATACACATAGCCTTAAACTGCTCGAACTTCATATCGGCACTAACATGATCCTCATATGCATGCCTGAGATTTAGATCATCTTGCTTAAATAGCATGATAAAGTTTGCATTATCTCGGATAAGGTGTTTCGGTATTCTAGAATAAGTCTGGCAGAGGTAAAATGAATCGACTTGACTGTGTCGACCCATGCTGAAATATTCTCTGATTTTTTCCTGCTTATCACAGGCAACATCATCGAAAATAAATACTGAATGTGGTTCGGCTTCGGAAGGGTCGATTATTTCTTCGTTTTCCTTATATGCAAAATATCCTATCTCTGGAATATTGGCCATTAATCGCTCTAGCATTCTATACTTAGGCTGATATAGCGATTTGGAAAAGATATAGATATTCTCGAAGCGCAATCCATTGTCGGCGAACAGTAATGAGAACATGACGTTTGATTTGCCGCAATTAGAGGGTCCGCATACTAGCGCCCTGATTGTATTGGGTAGCAATTTGCTGTGTCTTGTGAAGCTCGCCTCAAACCCATCACCCGTCCATTGATCCATATTGATCACCTCCAGCGATTGTTGCTGCTTGACGACCTTCATCGTACTAAACCTCCTGCACCGCGGATGTGCTATATATATAGGGGTCGGGCGGATCGAAAGGTTCAGATGAATATGTATCGAGGTCGAGGCATCATCAATTCAGTAATAAACGCACTCCCGTTCGAGGCACACATACCCGGCTATCAGTACTGTGGTCCTGGTACAAAGTTGGAAAAGAGGTTAAAACGAGGAGATTCTGGCATAAATCCTCTAGACAGCGCCTGTAAACAACACGACATCCGCTACTCGCAGAACAAAAGCTTGAGCGAGCGTCATATAGCTGATAAGGAGCTCGAAGAGGCCGCCTGGGCCAGAGTCAAGTCGCAAAACGCAAAGCTAGGTGAGAAGAGCGCTGCGTGGATAGTGACGAACATGATGAAGGCGAAAAGGAAGATGGGGATGGGTCTCCCGAAGACAGCTATGCGAAGTGGGGTGGTCATGAAGGCTAGAAAGGCTATAAAAAAGTTTAAGCGTAAAATCGGTAGCTCTCAGGCATTTAAGGAGGGGAGTCGAGTTGCACTAGCTGCAGCAAAAATGGCCGTTCGCGAGGCTGGCGGTAAGAAAAAAATCCGCGTACCGAGGATAATCCCTATCCCAAAGAGAGGAGGTATCCTGCCGCTAATACCCATATTCGCCGGACTTAGTGCTCTAGGCTCTCTGGCTGGAGGCGCGGCCGGCATATATAAGGCTGTGAAGTCGGTGGGAGATGCTCGAGCGTCCGCTAAAACTATAGCTTTAGGTAAAAACGGTAAGGGGCTATTTTTAAAGCCATATCGGAAAGGCATGGGTCTATTCCTGGCTGCACCAAAAAACTAATTAAGCTGCCCAAGCGCGCCCTCACAAACATCGATTTAAACGAGCATGCTAAAAATATAAAATATTTCCGTGGAGTATTCATGCGAGATATATTGCCTGTTAAACCTCATTACAATGAATCAGCAATCGTTAATTTGGATGTCAGGGATGGAGAAGGCACGCATTGGGTGGCCTATAGAAAGCGCGGCAGATCAGTCGAGTATTTTGATAGTTTTGGGGATTTGACCCCGCCCCCGGAACTTGTATGCTACCTGGGCGATAGCAAAATCACATATAATAGACAGCGCTATCAGAGGTTCAACACTTATAATTGTGGTCATCTGTGCTTGGAATTTTTGTATAAATAGCCTTGCATGTACCGACATATCTCAGTCATGTCTCAGACATTCACCTTGCAAGGTACAGATAACATCCTCAGCGCTGATTATTATCCGCCGATCGAGCTCGATGATAGGTCATCTTATTGCTTGGGTTTAATAGGGCTACATACATATAATACGATACCGAATATTGAGGAAGGGTGTAATAAGTTTATATATAACGGAGGTAAGGAAATTGTAATACCATCAGGCTCATACGAAATTAGCGATATTGAGGCGTACTTGCAGCAGCAGTTATTATCCGACAGTGGGGATCAACTCGCCGATAATATTTTTTCGCTCAAGCCAAACAATAATACGCTAAAGTGCGAGCTTAAAAGTATATTCAGCGTTGATTTTTCGTCTGATAAAGGCACTATCGGGAGTTTATTAGGGTTTTCGGGAGAGCGTATATTAGAGGCAGGATCACAGCATACATCTGATATACCTGTACAGATAATTAAAGTATCGAGCATCAGGGTAGAGTGCAACATCATCACAGGATCCTATTACGATAACAGACTATCTCATACGCTATTCGAGTTCTCACCTGCCGTAGATCCGGGCTATGCTATAAATATAGAACCCAGAAACATTTTATACCTACCCGTCATTAACACAAGCAGCATCGATAGTATAATCATTAGGATAGTGGACCAGAGCGGCGATCCGGTTAACTTTAGAGGCGAGAAAATATTAGTTCGATTGGAGCTGAGACAACGCTAACATGGGCATCTGCTTCGGGAGTATAAATACGAAGACGAGCTCAATATCAATCAGTAGTAGGCGAAGAACCGCAGCCGCGACATCATCTGCTGTCTGCTGTAAGCGCAAGCTCCTTAAAATCGGCTATAATCTAAAAAAGAAGCTAACGAAATGACTGAGCTGAATATTTTTGAAGATGTGGTTTTCCAAGACGATATCATAAAGACGCAGCATCATGCATATCATCCCAGATCGGCAAATTTCGGTAATAATGATGAAATCCGCATTACGATCCAGCAGCAGGATATTCTGACTTTGCCTCACGATAGCTACATCTATATTAGCGGTGAGGTCGAGCCTCCTGCAGGAGGAGGCGGTATTCCCATCCAATTTTCTCTTACTCAAAATGCATTCAGTTTTTTATTTGAGGAGGTGCGATATGAATTGAATGGCATTGAGGTAGATAAAATTCGCAATGTTGGCATAACTAGTACAATCAAAGGGCTGCTCTCAATGCGGGGTGAGGATATAAACGCTGCTGAGATGGCAGGATGGTGTCCCACCGGACATTTGAAAACCTTTGTCGTCAATAATAACAAATTTTTCGCTATAATTCCGCTCAAGTACTGGCTCGGATTTGCAGAGGATTATCGTAAAGTGATTACGAATATCAAGCAAGAATTAATACTTTTGCGATCTGCCACTGATACTAACTGCTATACCGGTACTGCCGGAGCTGTCCTTAGACTCAATAAAGTTGAATGGCACGTCCCTCATATACAGCCAAGTTCTGCGAATAGATTAGCTCTCTATCAAAATATTCACAAGAATGCACCGATTCGTGTAGCATTTCGCGGATGTGAACTGCGTGAACTTACAGCTTTACGACAGACTGAAAAAGAAATCTGGCCCGTAAAGACTTCGAGTAATCTTGAGAAGCCTCGCTATATCGGTATTGTATTGCAGCAAAATAGGAGAAATAATGTTGGCGTAGACTGCGCGAGATTTGATCATTGCAATATTAAAAATATTCGAGTTCATCTAAACTCGGAAACTTATCCTTACGATGCATTAAATCTCGATATCGCAGATGGCGATTACACGCGTGCGTACCATATGTATGTCGAGTTTCAAAAAAGTTATTATGACCGCGCTGATGCTATGCCTATGCTGGATTATACTCAGTTTAGAGATCAGATGATCTTTCTATTTGACGTATCAAAGCAGAATGATAGCATTAAAACATCTACAGTCGACTTGAATATCGAGTTGGAGGCGACCGCAGCATTTGCTGCCGGTACTCGAGCATATTGCCTCATTATGTACGATAGCATCGTTGAGTACAGACCTCTAACAGGAGAGGTTAAAAAGCTCACTTAAATGCCGAAGAGAGTAAGCTTTGATTTATGCCCCATAACGTTGATGTATAGACCTCATGAGGGTGATCAGCATACACAGTGGAAACATATTGTTGCTGATAGGCTACGTTTCGAGAGGCGCATAGCTGAAGCTGGGAGAATGCTGGAACCTGTTCTACGCAAGCAAATTGCTTCAACGCTGCGAGTGCTGGTCGTTGATATACAAGGCTTTTGCACACCTGAATTTACACCCAAGGAAGTGGCTCTAACATTTGATGGAGAGGGGATAAAGACATTCCTATTCAAGCCGCCCAAACCATTCATCGCGCTGAGCCGGAGCTGCCAGAAAGAGATTGTGTGGCTGGAGAGGATGCACCATGGACTGCCCTACAGCGGAGGTTATTCAAATCTATCCAACATTGGAAACTTATTTAGGAGATATCCAGTTGATGTTGTCTATGTCAAGGGCGCTCCAAAGGCTGTATACCTCAGTAATTTTTTTGATAACGTTGTTAATTTAGAAGAGTATGATACCTGCCCCAAACTGCTAAAAACCCGAGATTGTTGTAGACTTCATGTACTTAATGATAAGAATGTAGCTTGTAGTTATAGGAATGTTGTAGTTCTGTACGAGTATGTAATGGATATTTTATATGGTAATAAAAAATAATAATACAATGTAAAAACTTTATTTTATTCACCCCCTCCACAGTGCATAGAGAGAACATCATATTAAATAAAGAAAAATCATCAAAAAATATGTACATACAATAAATAAATATACAAGATAATAAATAAAACATAATAAATAAAAACATAACAAATATACAAGATAATGAATAAAACTGTAAAAATATATACACACGCACATATACATATTAAAAACTACACTAAATGTCCATGACCGCTAGCGAATAATGTCCCCAGGGCAGCGTCTCGTGGGATCCTGGCAGAAGATGACGCTTGTCATCGCGTGGACTGAGACTGATTTTCTTCTGCCTGATGGTGAACACCTGGTGGTTGAAGGATCGGATAGAGCTCTGCTCGTGCACCATCTCGACACCATTGTTGAGGCAGGTCAGGTAGTCAGCAAAGGATATGTGTTTCTTGACAACATACCCTTTGATGCCCTTGGCCTTCTTGGTGTCCGCAGATGATGTCACTCGGCACGCATACATCTTTGCCCGGAGTCCTACAAACTCCTCCATGATGCGGCCTGTAATAGAGAAATAGCACATTAGTTTCAAGCATATCGATTTCAACACTCAATTACTTACCGCAATTCTCATCCTTCATTAGGCCCGGGATCTTCTTATTTGCTAGCGGTATGCCATAGGGATTGTCGGGGCTATAATCGGAGGTATCGAATCTGCTGATATCCATCCTGATGTCCTGATAGATATCAGCAGTCCTGATGTCATATATCAGAGAATCGGTGTCCGTATAGCAGAGGGTACAGTCCTTACCGTATTTATTCTTCATATACGAGTAGTGAAACTCGTACAGAGCGGTTTTGGAGATGTCTAATATAGCCATCCCCACGTAAATAGGCTTATCGAAGAAGACCTCCGTCTTCAATAGCTCGATTAGCACCAGGTCATCCTCGATGATACTGGTGCTGTGGAAATTCGGCTTTGATATCAGCGACTCTGCCGCATATCTCCCATGCCACTTGTGTACGAGCTTCATTACTCGTCGGTTCCGGACATTCTCCATGGTCTTCCCGAATACGGCGTTGCTCATGAGTTTGAAGAAATTCTTCTCAAACTCATTTCGAGAGTTTCGCCGGAGCTCTGCATTCAGGTCAATGTACTTTCTTAACCATGGAGACTGCTTAAACTGTATCACCCTATGTATTTTCGATACAATCAGGCCCTCTGCTACATACTGTTTGAGATTCCTGTAGTGAATTATATAATTACGCTTGCCCTCTAGCGTGGCAAGCATCTTATCCTGCTTCGAACCGGGAGCCCTGCCTTTCGCTGGCGCCATAGGGAGGTCACTATGGCGGTCGTGAATATGCATCGGGTAGTCCAGATCGACCTCCAAGACATATCCTGTAGGGGTATCGTCTGGGAGGTTGAAGTTAAAAGAGGAGACATCACCCTCTACCCACTTCAGCTCTCCTGCAGGCAGGTGCTGCGACATTGCCCAAGCATACATGGCATTAATATCATAGTACATGAGGTAGTTAGTCGGTGAAGCTGAATCATGGCCACTCATGTACTGATTGTTTGCTCGGGCATGCCGTTTCGAGCATTGGGTGAGTCCTCCTCGAATACCTCGTTCGAAGAACATCAACATATCCACGTCGCCAATCATGTCAAGCTGGACCCCCGTGTTCTTCAGCATGGCGTCCCAGCTCAATGACGGTGCGGTCATGTAGTGGGCTGGATCGAGGTGGTAATTATTCAGGCAGACATCCCTGAAGGCCTCGAAGACATCAGCCAAGAGTAGCACATCAGTCTTAAGGTATAGATCGCTATACTCGCCCAGCGTGGTGATGTTGAATTCCCGCCATACTTTCTGAGCATGCGCATAATCCTCGCTGCTGATCTCGGAGTCAGTCAGCTGACTCCGGAAGGATTCTCGGCTCGGGAGGTCAGTCTCGTCAAGATTGACCCAACTCTGTACGTACTCGTAGGGGAATACTCCCTTACGGGTGAGCAGGTCAATCTTCTCGTCGTTGTACAGCGGGAATTGGCTGTGCACTATCTTCTTGACTTCGAGGTAGGAGCTCAACTTATCCAGGGATGATGCCATGAATCTACAGGAATCTATAAACTTGTATTTGATGTCTGTCCCTGCCATGCTCTTAAAGAACGAGATGAACTTTTCTGTGTTGTTGGGGATCAGCGTCATCCTACCCTCTAATCCTCTCGCGACATCCCGGATTAGAAAATGCGAATCATAGCCGCTGAAGTTGTGGAATACTACCGGGACGGTGCGTGAATCCTGGAACTCCAGATTACATTCGTTGTGAGCGGCTCCTCTGAATGCTCCGGTCAGATGGTCATGATCACGCACACGGTCCTGCCCCAGCGGCTTTTCACATATGTGGCAGGATGACGCTTGCCGAAACTTGCACTCTTGTTCGGCAGTCAGCACGTTCATCGGCAGGGGACATTTGAACACCGTCTCGACATTCTCTGCGAAATCTTTCAGTTCAGCGGTGAACCAGGCAGCACAGTTTTCGCCCCTATAGCTCCGATAGTAAGAAAGAGCATCATCGTAGGAGCACCTGACGTAATAACCAACGCTATACGCCTCGTGCTCCTGATACTTTTCTCCTGCAAAACAAGATTATTATTAGTATTTTGTATTATTAGCACGATTGGAATATTTCTTACCTGTGCTGCCAAATTTGATTGCCGTAGACTTTAAGATGCTCTCAAAGTCCGCATAAATGATGAAAGGGCATCGCTCTTTATTCTTATGCGCCTTAAAGACGATCTTTCCTCCCGGGGAAAGATTTACCTTGAAGGCGTTCATCTTCTCACAGTCCTTGATATGGACCGCCAGCTTGCCCTGGGTTCTAAAGTAATGCAGGCATCGGTCGCAAAAGAACTTCTGCCCATTCTCTTTGCTCAGCTGGGATGAGAGCAGCCTGGAGAGGTTTTTCACCCACACATAATGATACCGGACGGGGACGGCGTTTGTATCATCGTCTTCATCATCGGCCTCATCAACATATACATCCTGAATAAGCAGGAGATTTACGTGTCTATCACGCTTATCCCGGGTGAGGCGCGACGGACTAACTGTAAATTTACCTCTATTCTTAGTCAAGATGTATACGTTTATTGATAGAGAATTCTGCCGCTCGAATTTCTCTATCTGAGGCCTTTGCATGGGCATCGTGATCCCCTCCAGGTTCAGGACGCTCTCATACCGTGGATAGGACAGCATCCTATCGACATTGGTGAGGGCTGGATGTAGCGCTGAGGTGACCGCCCAAGCGAAGCAAGCCTCATCGCTGTTTCGTACATTGACGCAGGAATTTTTCAATTTTATCTGCGGCGGCAGCTCAATGTACGAGGATCCCAGCAGCGGCGTATACTTGTTGGTGTTCACATTGAGGCTTACCACGCTTGCAAGGGCCCAGCCAGACTCACGCTCCTGTAATAAACATGGATATATTAGAGAAAATTAAAGTAAATTTAGCGGGGTGTACAAACCTGAAATTCTTCCAGCTGCTCCAATAGCGGCACCATGACCTGGAGCATGAACCACTCGGCCAAGTCCGTATCCAAATCAATCACCACATTCTTGGTGTTGAAGTGTTTGTACTCCCAGATCTCCTCACCGCCCGCCATCTTGGTGAACTCTCCGCAGAATGTGGTGTTGATTTTTAGGAACGGTTCCTTGGCCAGAGCGTTCCGGGTCCTCGTCGCAACCCTGGGGCCGCAATCCACCAGGAAGTTGATGGGGTCTTTGTGAGTCCGGTTGAGGTACGCCCCCGTGCGGATCCGCCCAGCGAACGCCGACTTGAGGTCCACATAATCTATGGCAGCGGGGAGTCTCGCTCCTCCACCTCCTCGGATGAGTCTCGCCTTGAGCTGCGTCCGCCTACGCTGCATCTTGGTGATGGCGCTGGTCAAGCCGTTGAGGAGGCCGAGAGTTCCGGCGGGGGTTCCCTTCAGCTGTGTGACAGCTATATTGAGCGCCGCCACATTCCTGCGGATTGCCCCCAGCCAGCTCTCGATTATGCGAGGATCTCGAACATCCTGCCTGCAGAAGGTGTCCACGCCTCTGACAAGCGTGGTTGCTGTCTCCATAATAGACATTTCTTAAAATAATAATAATCATTTTATCGCGTGCATACATTTAACTTTGATATAACATACTTGGATTAGCTGCGGTGTGCGTGAAAATTAGCGGTGTGATATAGATATATCAAATATATCTGGAAATAGGATAAATTAATATTTACGGTTCTCCTATATTTGTAAATATTGCTGGTATTTGTTTCTGGATTTAATGCTGCAGACTCACCTATTTAATTATTATAAGCGTTGCGAGCGGGCTGATCTGTTCTGCTTTCAATCTAGGATAGAGATATATTTGATAATTCCATGATGTATTTATCCTTTATTTATTTATTTATTGCCCGCAGCAATAATTTTTATTTAAATTTTTATTAGCTTACCTGATCAAAACACGATAACACTCACTAGGAGATCGGTGCTGGCACAGAGGGTAACACAAGAAACTTGAAGGGCTAGATGTGAGCTTCGACACTGGTCGGAGTAGACTGATGCTCGTGGCACGACGTTTTTCGTTTAAATAACCCTCGCAGGGGTGGGGTGTGATGGCGTGCTTCTTCACACAGACAGGAATGTTCTAGTCTCGACTTGTTGCGACATCAAGTTAATTGGTGCACGTGCATATTTCGTTAGATATCTAATCTTAATTCACAGCTGCATCCGCCTAATTTTTTATATTTTCCATTAGTATTCAATTTACGACATCGTTAAAATTGATATATTTATCATGTCTGTCTTATCTCCCCGACCTTTTGTTATCGCGTCTGAATGCCCCGGTGACTTAATTATAATGATATGATTATAGCTGCGCCCGGAAAACCCGTATCGGGTGACACCCGTGTTTATCAGCTGTCTTAATCTCCAGACTCTGCCACTTTTTCTTTTTTTATAGCCGTCTGGGAACCGGCAGTTTTATTTTAATCATAATGATAAAATTGATGTGTTTATGGCCTGCCGGTTTGAGTGATTACTTCCTGCCGTATCGCATTACATACCGCGGGTGGGGCGACCCTTCGGCTGACCCCGGCCTTATCGCTGGTTCAAGTCGCGCGCCGCACGACCGCATCGGAGGTGGTGTGACAGTGGACCACGGTGCCCGGGGGGCGGGTGGGGCGGCGCGGGGGGCGGCGCGGGGGCGGCTGCGTCTGGCCTCGTGGGGGGACCGGGGGCGGCGCGGGGGGCGGCGGCTGTGTGGCGGCCCTCAGTCTAGCGATCTATGATATCAATTTGATCCGCGGTGATTAGACTGCCAATTAAATTCGCAGATCGTCAATTAACCTGTAGTTAAAGTACCTACAATTGATGTAATTATTCCATTGTTATCCTGCAATTGTGATTAAATTACTCGCAATCAATCTATTGTTACTGCTCGCGGTGATTAGACTGCCAATTAAATGCGCGGATCGTCAATTAACCTGCAATTAAAGAACCTGTAATTGCAGTAATGCACCTGTAATTAAAGTAATGCATCTGCAATTATTCCATTGTTATCCTGTATTTGTGATTAAATTACTCGCGATTTCCGCAATCAACCCATTGTTACTGCCCGCGGTAATTGATTAATCCGCCAATAAAAACCGCGGATTAAATTAATCGAAATCTTCGCGGGGGGCGATCTGGAACTCTTGTTGCCTAACTACTCATACCCTGTATAGGTATACAAAAATATAAACATACAAATAACACAACATCAAAATGAATCATAATAATGCACATTAATTGTTACATAATATTCGTATTTTTCGATGCGGCTTTAACTTTGGTTTTGATATTATTCTAGTATCGGCAGAAACCCATTTTAGTTGCCTATATATTTTCATTTTAATGAACATGTTAATAATGAAATCTGTGTGAGGCATGCACTCTCTTCTAACGTTTACAAACCAACTAAAATGGGTTTCTATTGATTTTAATAAAATTTTATGACATATGGTCAAACACATTTGCCATTTCACCAGTTGGCCTTCTTAAAAATGCAATATTTTGGTCAGTGGAATAATCTTTATATAAAATGAAAAATTCATTTTTGTTAATCAATTCTTCTCCATCTTTAAATAAATTTAAAAAACAAATGTTGCATTTGTTTTTTTTGCAATTTATGAAGTATGTAGCCTGCCACATAAATATTGGATGAAGTTTCCAAAGTAAATTTATTAGGATCTAACAAATTTTCTTTGGATGTAGTAGCTATAGCTACAAATTCTGCAGTGTCTGTTGTTCTGGATGCAGATTCCGACTCTTCTTCCAGTATTAACTCTTCCGAGTCATCCTCATTAATATTTGCCGATTTTTCGACTGAACTTTGATCTGCATCCGCGAGCTTTGTTTAAACTTACTTAGTTCTTGCGCCCTAGTTTTGCAACTGATGATTTTGAACAAAAAATGGATATTGTAGTTAAATACTATATTGTTGCTTAAAACTGTTTTTAATCATTAAAATTGCCACAGGCTCTTAAAAAGAGTTTAACTTCGCCACGCCCCCTTTCAGAAAAAAAGACTGCGGCGCTTCTATCCCTTTCGCGACTCCGCTTCTTAATTGTTCAATTCCATCTCGCCCGTCCCCATCATAATTTTTTTTTCAGTGGCCCTCTAGTTGATTTCATTTGGCCATTCCTGGTCTATGTGATAAAGCATGTTTTACAGAATAGACACATATCATTTATTTGATTTGTTCATAACTATTTGAAATGGTACTGGTATCTTTGAAATCTGCACAGTATACAAGTAAAAGATGTAAAATGAGACGCAAAATACGTCTTAGTTATAAAATATTATAAGTTATAGGGTATGTCATTTAAAAATATCAAGTTATGGCCCTTCAAAGTTTACCAAAATAATGTGTCACAACAAGGTGATGCCACAATGCGAATAAATGATCTTGCCGCCAAAAGATACCCCAAGCAGTTATTTAGCCACAGGTAAAGTCCCAACCTGATATACCAAAAACCAATTACACTGCGATTTTTTTTAATAAGTGCCTGCAAACGCTAAAAAAACAGGGGCTTCTATTTAAAAAATCACTACTTTGATACTTTTAAGGCTTTTGGAACACCCTGTATAATATGAAATTAATTAGTAACCATAATACTTTCTAGTGGCGAATTCGAATAATAATAATCGAATAATTCGATTATTGGTATCATTCGGAATAATTCGATTATTAAAATCATTCGAATTATCATTCGTGAAAATAAATCATTCGGATTATCATTCGGTAAAATCATTCCGATTATCATTCGTGAAAATCATTCGGTCTAAAATCATTCGGTAAAATCATGTCCACCAATATCCCAGCGCCGGCGCCCGGGTCATGTTGCAGAAATTCTAGAATTTGTCCCCAAAAATAGATTGGTTTGTAAGGTTAGGTTCGCTTTAATTAATTTTTAATCCGGCATTTTTTTTGGCCGTCACGACGCCTGTACATATTTCTTATTGTTTTGTCGCCAACACAGCCAAACTGAGAACGGCCAAAAAACATCCAGAATATATGTATGTCGAGCCGATGCGGGCGGCACATCAAAGAGCTATACATGTAAAGAAACTGTCATAAAAATATAAACAAGGGCTACCACCAAAACAACAGCGGCGGTCGGCGTCGGCACATTTCGTTTGTGTCGGTAAAACAAGCAAAGGAATAACTACGGAGTGCTCAAATAATTCGCAATAATTATCATTAGTGAAAATCGAATTATGAATGATTTCAAATAGAATGATTCATAATTCGAAGTATAATTCGATTATTGCCATCATTCGTATTGGCATAATTCGACTATTAAAATCATTCGATTATGCCCATCACTACATAATAGACCCCCATATATCCCAAAATTGAAACTAGTTTTATCACGTGATATTTTTGGTTGCCCTATTTATCACAAAGTAATTATGGTATTTGATATACGTTTGATTTATTTTGTAGGTAGGTAAATTAGAAAAAATATTGTCAAGAACAGAATTTTAAAAAAATCCGCCAATTTATGTTGACGCCGATCCTTTCTATATTAAATACGTATCTTGTTGATTCAATTTAACAGGCACTACATTTTTTCTCAACAATTTTCGTCGATTAGACACATAATAGTCTGTCGGCAAAAAAATATTTTCACACACAAGTTTATTTGACAATTTTTCATTTGTCATATAAACTATATTTATATTCCCGCAATTTTTCTTCCATTCCTCTGTCCTCGAGAAATCTTTCACTGGAAATCGAAAGAAGCTTATCTCTTTGTTTATTCGGCTGTCATTACAACAATTATTGTACAGACAAATATGAGCGACTGTACTCATATTTGTTTTGAAAATACACAAAAATACACGCAAACAACGCAACGGTTTGGAGCTCGCAGAACGTCGCTAGTCCACAGTCGTATTGGAAGTGTAAAGTGTTTTGCCCCCACCGCAGGCGACCGCTCGGTGAGTTCTCAGATACTTGTAGCGCGAACTAGGTGCGAGAACTTTCATCTCTTAACACCGTTCAGACCTCGTTGCGTATCTATATGTATTTAGTTAATCAATGATAAGGTCTATTCCACCTCGAAGTGTAGCTCAGGGTGGGGGAGCGGGAGCTCCTGAGCGCCTCTCACTGCACCTCGTGGGGTGCCTCTTCAGACTGGACATGACCGTGCGTACTCGGAGGTGATGGGGCTGTAACCCGTAAAGCAAGGCCCTCAAGTAACGGCCTAAAGATAGGGGGTGGTAGTAACACCATGCGTGAAACAAAGAAGGACAACCCTTACCTACAGGTCTAGGGCGGCCGATGTATGTGATAATCGGGGAGGTCGTTTTATCCAGTCCTTGACTGATAGTGATGGGGCCACAAAACATAAAGGCCCCATGATCAAAGAGATTGGTCCCTGACAAATGTAAACACGCGTCAACACGCGCGCGTGCGACCTCTTAGGCCCATTTGTACGATCGTGGATCATCCTTGACCATGGTTCAGTTAAATGGGAAACAATTGCTAATATAATGATATCCTTAGGATCTGAACCACGATCAAAGATAATCCAATTTCGGACAACTAGGCCTTAATGATTAAAGACATTTTATGTTCGCCCGTGCGAAAACCGATAGCGAGGGAGGAGGAAATGAATTATCTATCTCGCAAGGGCGTTGTTGTAGGCAGCCTTACTACCAGCGCTCTATGACTAATTTATAACTTTACAGTCTTCTTCTTTCTTGTGGTAGCGTTACATTTCAACCTACAACATTCAGTTCTCTTTCTTTGATGACTGAGTCATTTTTCTGTTGCTATATCTTTTTTCGTAATTTTGCTTGAGGTTCTTTGTAGAAGATCTTATCAATGTTTGCTTTGGTTTTTGCTTTGTATTATGTAATATTTATATAATAAGGTTTTGGTTACTTCTATTGCTCTTGGTATACCAAAGCTTCTCAAGCTACTTTGCTAATGCAATCCTTGATATAATTGGTAATGTTATTCGGTGTTGCCAAAATACAGTCTTCCAATTTTTCATTTAGTCTTTTCTTGCTCTCATAATCTAAACTTTATAGGTTGTTTCTCTTTATTTTTGCTTCCTTTTTGCGAATGAGCTTGTCTTTTATGTTATGTTTTCCTCGCTGAAACATTATTTTTTATTTTACCAGATAATAGTTTAACGTACCAATTCTTACACCCTGCACCTGTATGTTTCATTTTTATCTAATGATTGTCCAATTTATAATGGACTTGATGTATCTGGTCGCTTGAGTCTGTGTATATTAGTATATTAATGGTTTCAACGGTATTGGAAGAATCAATTAATAATTCTTAACTCATTATATTCACATACTGTTATTAAAGGTGCCATTGCCATTCCATATATCTTTCCCGTGTCTTCTGATTACTTGTTGTTGCTGCTTTTTCCCTCTTTGGGATAATATGTTACGTGTTTAGATCCCCCATTGTTATTACTTCTATTGATTTGCCGTGTTCGAGATTACATCATTCAGTATTTCAAATACCTCGCCACCAAGATATCATTATTGAAACGGTATACTTCTACTTTCTTTACTTTATAACCAGCAATAGTTATATTTACTTTTATTAATAATTCAGTGATTACTTCTTATGCTTGTTATATTTATCCCTAGTGTGTTCCGGATTAGTATAGAGAGAGGCTCCTTGATCGCTATAAAAATGGTTCTATTGGAATGGAACGTTGGTTGTGAAGTGACCAAATATAACTGCACATCAACGAATTTACCCTTATGTCAACCTCAATGCAGGAATAGCGGAGAGCATTGTGGAATAGCAACTTATCTCGCAGAGTACCTTGAGAGACCTCCGTTTCCCACTTTCTATAACTATTGGGGGAATAGTGATTCTGAGTGCGTAGGAATAGAGGTGACACTTGATGAAAAGAAAATAACTGTGTTATGTATATACAGGTTGTTGAAAAAATATGGCTGTACCAGGAAATCTCGGAAGGATGACGGCTTCGTGAAAAATGTTTCAGATTAAAGAAAAAATCTATTTAGTGGTGATGTTGAAATTGCTAAGTAAAGGTAAACCTTCAAGTTTCTGAGGGGTGGTCTGAAACAGCAGGAATGTTATTAGTCACTAAGCATATACAGGATAATCTGTATGGCCGGTGACCAACTTTGGCAGATGAAAGGTGATGTAATTCTGAGAAATAAAGTTAGATGAACACAGGTCCTAATCGTGTTAGTTAAGGAGTTATAAGCCCTTAAAGGTAGAAACATTGGAACTATTGAAAACGGCGTATTCCTATTTCGTATGGATTTTGCAGCGGCAAAATATGTTCATTGTGATCTTTAGTTATACCACAGATATCATCTCTAGTAAAATATGCTTCATCACACCATAGTACTTAAGATATGAAGAAATATTCTGTGCTTGTTGTTGCAGGATGCAATTACTTCATCACACCATAGTACTTAAGATATGAAGACATGTTCTACGCTTGTTGTTGCAGAATCGTGCCTAATTGTTGCTTACAGTGGTCTACACAATTTTTGTCCCTTAGACGTAAATACGCGATTCCGAAAATTTTGCGCTGATTTCAAAAACGTCAAAAACATTGTTTTTGTGATATTTCAATTTTGGCAAAATGTGTAACTTAATTCTTTTCGGGATGCAATACCAATTTCGATGATTTTTTATAGGAATACTGGTTTCGAATTTCAGTTTGTCAGTTACAGGTATCACTTTTCTAACCTCTCTTTAACTGAGAACGTGCTTTGTAAGTAAATAGTGAAAAAACTATGTAAAACATCTAAAAAAAAAAGACCTCCAACACATTTTTTTTGCATTTCGTACAAATGCATAGTAAATACTTTCAGAAGAATGCATTTAAATTAAAGGGACAAATGTATAGTAAATACTTTCAGAAAAATGCATTTAAATTAAAGGGACAACACACTCGCAAAATTTGTCGACCAGTGATATTACGGCCAGGCTGTAATGTCTGTACACTTTTACATCGATATGGATGTACCATTTCGCGATTTAACACACTTCACACAATATTTTTCCAGGGCTGAAGATTCATTGCAATACGCCGAGTGCTATTGATGGATCGTTACGGATACTATTAATAATGTTTCCTTCGTCATGTACAGTCATGCGCACATAAATCTAGTACAAAAAATTTTACATTGCTATATAAAATTGCTATTGTAACCTAATTTCTTGTACTAGATTTATGTGAGCATGACTGTACGTTACTTCATGGGGACGAACGATAGTTTGTGGAGCGAGATTCCCAGTTTCTCGTAGTCTGTGAAATGACGAAGGGTGATGATATGAAATGACGATTTGAGAATCTGTGCTCATATTCTATAGTCCGTACTTGAGCTTAAGTTCGACTCAAGTCGTATATTTGGTTGCGTATTCTCTATGAATGTTTATGTACCAAACGCAATCAAATGTACGCAAATATACGACTTGAGTCGAACTCATGCTCAAGTTCAGACTATAGATACAGGCCATAGCATCTTGTCTGTTTGTCTTGCATTTCCATTACAAAACCAATATTCATCCTGTGGCACTACAACACCTCTAATATCAAAATGACATTTGGTTGGCTAAATAAAAATAGTAATTTAACATTTGATGTTGGTATCGATTGAATTTCAAGTCAATCTGTCAATTTAACAAATATGTTAACGGCTCCCGAATGCATCTACGTGCAAAAAGTATAGTATTTACAAACATATTTGAAAGCTGTTAGTTACGCCTACTTTCAGTAATTTCCAAGAATCGAAACGATCACTATTAAATTGTTTACGTAGGTTTATACCATGCTGTGTTTTTTTACTGGTCCTCAATGACGTCATACTTCCGAGAAAATGGTGGCACTGGTTGACTGAAACATTATTTTTTTCTTTAAACGTCAGAAAATGATGTCATTATTTAACTCAGTTGACTGTGGAAAAATGTAACATTTCCGCCAGCGGAAGTTTTACTTTTCCTTTTCCAGTCGGCGGAAGGGAAAGTGTTGTCATGGCAACATTAAATAAACAACGCGAAGCAATGCTATAAGTTACATCAAATAACAATTAAACATATTTGTTTCTAGATTTTGTAGACCCGAGACGCAACACTGCATCATGCGTCGCAAATTCTATATAGGTGTTTTGCTATTTCTTCAACAAAAATTATCACTGTCACGGTCAAATGCTAAAATAGTTTCTGTCAAGAAAACAAAAAAACCAGACGATGTATTCTTTGATATTAAATTTATTTGTAAAAATTATATATGAAAATTTTGAGTTTTCGTATTTTGCAGTAAGTTTGAAGAAACAATAGTATATTTCACATGGACGCGAAGCGACTTTTCATGGCTTGCCTTCTATCGTGAACTCCCTCCATGAAAAGTCTCACTTCTCCTCCACGTGAAATAATATTTTTTTTAAGAAAAAACTTTTCGTACAAAAGTGGTTTCTTTTTTAAATACCTATCCCACGATGCTACACATGACATAAGTTCCCATTTAAAATTCTGAAGTTGAGTGCAGGTACGCCTATATCCGCCAGACGTCAAATTACCGAGAAAAAGACCTGATACGGGTGGTCTAAGATATCCTGCATATAGGTACTATTTTTTTTTTCAACTAGATCAATTACAATCAATTAAAGTTAACACCAAACATATTTTATACCACCAGTCAAATCCAAGTCAAAACTTGACGTTGCCATTTTCAACGCGTGTAAATATGATTTGTGACGTACCTGAAGGGCAGTCGGCGCGTTAGGCCGTGGAGCGAGTGGAGGGTCCCTTCGAAGTAGTGACGAGGGCCAGGCTCTCGGTGTCAGAGAGTGGGGGGGTTAAAAAAAGGCTCCACGTAATTTTACCTCGTTGCTACTTCGTCGCAAAGGGTGGCTCCACCCTACCTGCGTGGGTGGACGACAGACAGTCAGCGAAGTTCAGAAATCACGAACTGTCACAACGCTGACCGTTTGGCGCCAACACCACCAGATTTAAATCTCGCAGTGAGAATAGAAAACTGTAACTGAACTGAATGAGAAAACGCGGGGGGAACAAAAAATAACAGGTGTGAGTTTGTAGTGTAATATCGGCGTTTATTCACACACACAAACGACGGACACCGTGTCTGCGCTCCTGAAAACAAATACCTCCGAACGCCACCCTTTCGCGCAGGGTTTACTCTATTCGGCCGAATATAATAAGCTCCTAATCGCGCGATTGAAAGGGCCGACGGAGCGACCTCTTCTCTTACACAAGCGCAAGCACGTACGACACGAAACACGTAAACGCAACTCTTACACAAAAGAATAAACGATCTGGCTCAATTGAGCACACAAAAAAAATTATATCAATATATTGGGATCTGGCCTGTGATTCCTGGTGGTCTCGCTGGCGACTCGCTACGGCTCCGGGAGGGCGACGGCTTGCGTCGTAGACGCCTGGTGCTCGAATCGCGGCCTCCAGCCAAGAATGTTCTGGTCGAGCTGCTTAGCCCGTAGCTAAACGCCTACAAAGCACATGGCCTTAGTCAAAATGGCCGGACACGTGGCTTCAAGAAACGGAAAAGAAATAACTACTTACTCAGGTGTTATGAGCGTTTTAGTTCTCTGCCCCGTACTCGGTGCCTCAATCCCCTCAAGGGTGGTTAGCTGAGAACCGTTGATTATTCCCGTAAACCGGATGGTGATACCCTTATCTTCAACGGTCCTTCTGGCACGGTCTGTACTGGACACGAGTCAATTGAGTTCTGCTCATGGCGGCGTCTCGCCGGCGAATTTAAAAATCGCTCACAGGGGAAACGCGTCACCACAACAAAAAAATGCGAGCACGGTTGTCTACCGTGCAGGTCTATACGCCAATTAATTATTAAAGTGCAGTTTCTGCCAACGCTATTTCTGGACCGTTACAGATTGAAATCTTGATTGACGTCAAAGTTAAAACTATTGGATAATTTTCAATCAAAATTTCAATTCACGTAAATATATAATCAAACATAAAACTTTATATGCTATACATACGTCGCCGAATTAAAATTCCGGTCGAGTCTTATTACTTTACGGCTTTACGATTCTATGTTAGAAATTAAGGGCCGATTCTACCAAAAAGTAAACTGCGTTTCAAATTTTTTAACCCGAGTTTACAACTCTAACTGCAATGTTTCGGTTTCACCAACATACTAATCGCGGTTTCATAAGTAAATTGCGTTTATAAAGTAACTGGCCATTTTGGCCAATAAAACGCCCGAACGAAGCTTAATGATAGCTGCCAAGTGTCAAATAGTTGAAACTGGTATACGCGAATTATGTATAACATCCTTTGAGTAAAATGGCATTGGAAAGAGTATTTGAAAATATATTTGCCGAAACATCCAGCGAAGAAGAAGACGACGAATTTGCCATTCGCCGACTTCGATGGTTTATACGGCCTTGATTTTATATCCCGATTTCGGTTATCAAAACGATCTGCCATGGAAGTCCTCGGGCAAATAGAGCACCAGCTGGAATTTCCCTCCAGCTCTCAATCAATAGGCAGGCACACACGTAGGGAATTTTCAAGCGATCTGTCCCGCCGTCCGCATCTGTCATCCCTGTCACGCCGATCTGTCTCAAATCTGCATGACAAGGATGTCAGATGCGGACGGCGGGACAGATCGCTTGAAAATCCCTTCCGTGTGTGCCTGCCTAATGGGTCTTCTTTATGTGTTTTAAACGGACCTTCCCTTGAAAAATGGACAGTTCATGTAGCACCATGTTCGTATACACTATATTTATACAGGGTGTATCAGCCAAATGGAATAAATTCAATAATAAATAAATGGGGGCGTGTTCGAAAAAACGCTCGGACACGTCGATTGTTATTTTTAGATGCGCATTTTTTCAACAAAAACTTTTTATACAGGGTGTGTCATGTGACCGTGGCCAATACCAACTTTCTTATTTTAAATGCAACACCTGGTATATTATTCAATTTTTGGATTCTTCAGAAAATTCTAGACATATTTCATGTACAATGTCCTATACCTAAACTAAACTAAACCCCTCGACTTAGCTGACTTAAGAAGACGAATAATGCTTGCGATTAGATCGGTCACGCCTGAGATGTTGAGTAACGTTAGAAGAAATTTCTATTTTAAGATTAGGATGTTGCCAAGATGTTCACGGCGAGCATTTTGAACATCTCCTCCATTGAAATTTATTGTTTTTTTTTTGTTTTTTTACATTATCAAGAAATAAACAGTATTACTTATTTGTTTTTGAGTGTGTTGTAACGAATTTCTGTAATCAAATAATTTTCTTTTTTTAATGTTAATTTTTGCAATAAATCTGAAAACACTTAATATTTCCGAAACAGTTGAAGATAGGTATAGGATATTGTACATGAAATATGTCTAGAATTTTCTGAAGAATCCAAAAATTGAATAATATACCAGGTGTTGCGTTTAAAATAAGAAAGTTGGTATTGGCCACGGTCACATGACACACCGTGTATAAAAAGTTTTTGTTGAAAAAAATGCGCAACTAAAAATAACAATCGACGTGTCCGAGCGTTTTTTTCGAACACGCCCCCATTTACTTATTATCGAATTTATTCCATTTGGCTGATACACAGTGTATGCGCATCAAATAAGTTACTGTATTTGTTGTTACTATGATATGCACGTTGATATTTATGTTACACACACCTGTTGTCACCCTTGCTATGGTCTGTTGGGTTAAATGGCCTTTTGCCTTTCTTTAAATTCTCCCACAAATTCCTCAGCACTACAGGGTCTCGGGGCATATAAATAGATTGAGAATTGAACTGATTGGCAATCGACGCCCATTCATCTAACTTTTTAGGACACTTGCTCTATCAGTTTTTTTGCATTCTATTACTTGTTTATGCTTTGGCGAATACGTTTTACACTATGCTTTCTGTATAACGCAATTACATGTGTCACTGTGTCACCGACAGTCACTGTCACTTTCCTCCAACATTTTCAGTGTTGCCTACTTTAATTTTCGTTAATCTAAGATTCACTAAACTCGGTTTTCTTCGCAACACATTTCGTGGTGAAACGGATAATTTTTAATCGAGATAGATTTTGTCGTTTACATTAAACCAAGTTTACAGAAACTAAGTTTTATTAGACGGTGGTGGGATCAGCCCTTAACAGTTTAGCAATGGCATAGTGTCATATACGAGTAATTATTTTGACTCATTTCACCAGGTAACATGATAATAAGTAAAATAAGATATACACTGAACAATTTAAGCACACGGAATTTTAATTATGCGACTGTACATCGAGCTCGTCCTGTAAAGTCAAATATTATGTACTGGTGATATTAATACCTATTATTTGTTTTGTCTAAGCGCATAGTGTCATATACGAGTAATTATTTTGACTCATTTCACCAGGTAACATGATAATAAGTAAAATAAGATATACACTGAACATTTTAAGCACACAGAATTTTAATTATGCGACTGTACATCGAGCTCGTCCTGTAAAGTCAAATATTATGTACTGGTGATATTAATACCTATTATTTTTTTTGTCTAAGCGCATCGTCATCTATTGGCATTAGCGTTTGATACCTATTACAGTAGAGCATTATTTTCGCTCATACGAATATGGCCTGGAACAGGTTTTACCATTAATAATAAAGGACAAGTGCTTGAGCAGGTCTTGTAATTGCCGAAAAGAATCCTTAAACGAATTGCGTATAAACTGTATATCATAAACGTCATGTCGAATATTCAAATTGCTTGGTCATTATTCATTCCACATTCAAATTGGACGCATTAAGAATGGACGCAATGGACGCATTAAATACGCATTAAGCGAATAGTGCACAGCACAGTTACAGTTGCGCAAATGCGTATGCTTGGTTGCTAAATTTCAGTACCGGTTATTACGGTGCCTGTGTACAGTGCGATCAACACTTATTTAGACAAAATAAGCCCTTGAGATATTGGAAGTATGTCTGATAGGGTACAAGACGTCTGTTAAAATCTGGTAGCAACAATTCATGATATGCCTGTATTGTGTAGGGATGCCTATCTAAGTCCTACTTCAAATTTTTGTGGCTGGTTCAGTAATATAAGTACAGTATAACACTGGCACAGTCATAGCCGCCCTTATTTAAATAATTGTTGATCGCACGATATTAAAGACAATACGATTACAAAATAATTTAAACTAATTTTTATTCGTATTTTTATCCGAGTTGAAAATTTCTACAATTTATCTACACTCTGCATTTTGCATAGATAATTGAAACTTTAACTCCCGATATAAATTTGAACTTAGAGTTTTTCATATCCAGACCCCGACCTTCATTAGCTTTATTCAATTTAATATCCTAATTATCGACGAGCAATAAGTCCCAAGCCATTCGTTCTTTTTTTAATAAACCCTGCCCAAGCGTTTCTCCCATCTTTCATAGCGGCTCTTAATTGGCAATTGTGCTGGACATAAACTTCTCACCAAGGCTGGTTAAATCTCGGGTATCATAGTAACTCCCGTTTCCCACAGGACTTGGTCCTTTTGCAAGGTGATTAATGTAATGCTGAAGCTGAATATAAAAAAAATGAATAAATCACAGGATTTAAGGGTTTAGCGGGCGCTGTAAGGAATAATAAGGTCTGGGAGGCGATTATACCTTCCTTAATAGGATGGAGGGGTAATTTTATGGAGGATTAGCGTAATGGAAATTTATTAATCTGTTTTTTTTATTCTTCCAAATAAGTTAGTAATTATTAAATAATTGGGAATTAAGTCGAGATATATTTTCATTATTAATGTGACTAAAATATGAATATAGCAGGCCCACATGTTTCCAGTAGGTTTTTTAATGAATAACAGATAAATCTAAATTATGGTCTATTTTAAGAAAAATAAACCGGAATGGGTTACTATGTTTTATAATTGTATTATATAATAATAGTATATTACATATCGAGAGTTGTAAGAAGCATATTTCGCACGACGAGAAAGTTTACGCGTTCGAATCATGAAGCGGCGAGTTGCGTAATTTTTCGAGTAATTAAGTAATTTTTCGAGCCTTACAACTCAAGTAATGTACGCTATTTTTTCTACTCCCAGTCGTAATTATAAAAAAAAATTCACAAATTGATACATTTTTGTTCTGTCAGATGCTCATGGCAATATTTGATATTGACCATCATATGACTATTTTAACAATTTCAAAACTAGTTAGCACAATGTTGCCAATGCTTATACTGATAATTCCCTTCTAACTGTTACGTAATATAAATATGTTACGTAACACTAGTGACTTTTCATTACATCACACTGTTGCGGTATAACTGATTTACTAGCCAGAAGTCCGTGCGTAATTGACAACTTACTAATGTGGGAGTAGAAAAAGAAATTCTTGAATATGACAGAATATGAATAGTTTGTGTAGTATCACATATCGCATTTCTCGCTTGAACGATAATAACTACCTCAGTATCTATTAATTTATACTATAAACCACGGTTTGCTAACCTTTTCGCTGTTCTGGGCCACATTTTAGTAGTAGAAAGTGTTTTGTAGTGCAAATTATCAATGTGTTTTCTGGATGTTCAACAGCAAAGCGCGGATTTATAAGCATACAAAATTACAAAATATGCTCTTAAAAAGCATAAAATCTTAAGCATATAAAATAGCATAAAGATTAGAATAAGCACAAAAACGCAGAAAAAGCATGAAAAGGCATATTTTATTTTTTTATGAAAATACAGAAAAACAAAACAAAACATAATTTTATTAACAAGAGCGTACTATAGGTAGATAAAAGTAATATTTTAATAACATAGGTTTTGGTGATTAATATTAATACCAATTATAATTAATAACAAATAATGATTACTGCTCATTTTTAAATGAACTAATTATTTAATGTTTTTCTAAATTTTCAACGGAAAATCCCATTCTCCTATCACTGAGCACATTTTTTAAGTGTGAAAAGCTTCTGTCCACATCCATACTAGTAATCGGTGCATATTTAAATTTTGGAACAATTGTAATATTTATCAGCAAATCTTCCACGAAATCTCCTTTTAAAACTGTTGATATTTTTTTGTAACTCGCCAAATCCTTCATTTTTTAACAAAACTGCATCACATTTTTATTAATAATCTCTCCAATAGATCCCCGTACGTTTGAGACGTCGTTCCTAAAATCTTTAACTATATGAACCGCATCTACCAAAGTTGTGTCCTTCGCTTGGAGTTTATCAAACGCTTTGCTTACGAAACTGTAGTTGGTTTATAGGAATGCTACATTTTGTACAACCCTCCTATCTTTAAGAACTTTGTGGCATTCTTTAATTGCTTCTGACACATTTTCGGGAAACTCTAATACAAGCTCCTTAAATGAATCGAAATGGTCGGCATAATAGCAGGCAGCATCTAGCCACGTACCCCATCTAGTTATAACCGGTGCCGGAGAAAGAGGTACATTTGGCATTCTTTCCCTAAACATTTCAACCCTCAGTGGAGCTTTTAGGAAAATTTTCTTTCCGGTTTTTATCAAATTACTTACCAGGGTAAATTGCAGTCTAATCGTTTCAGCAACTCGATTAAAACCATGTGCCAAACAGGTGCAATACATTAATTGCTCATAAAATACTTTTAAATTAGAATATTCCTTCAACATATATCCAGCGGCAACAGAAAGAATCAATAATAATTATCATTTGGTACGGGGTTTGGCAAAGAAAAAATGTGTTAATCCATTGTGAACGAATTTGGCAACGGTATTGCCATTTGGTTTTTCTAACTGCTTGGAACTAATTAAAAATGCATTGGTGGAGTCTTCGTTTAATATTCCAATCATTAAATGGGTGATGTACCGACCACATGAATCAGTAGTTTCATCTACACAGAACCATATGTAATTGTTGCCAATTATCTTTTTAATTTCCTCAATAGTGTGTTTATATACTTGCTCGACATAGTTTTTGCGAATGGTTGATTCGGCAGGAATATGTCTACCGGTGTATTTTTGTAAAAAAGATTTAAACATACTATTATCTAGTTTTTTTAACGGAATGTTAGAAGATACCGTCGTATTGCATAAATCAAAGTAAAATTCCTTTTTATTCTGTGTAGAAATTTAAATTTTCCATGTGAACTGTTGTTTTGATATGTTGTGTTATGTTAATTTTTTTCTCGCAGTTAATCTACAACATAATACATGCATGTACCTAGGCAGTGAATATAGAAATTATAAAGAGGTGTAACGCGCGTATATTCTCTGTTCAGAGCTGGCTATCTCATTCTATTTTCGTCCCCTTTCCCCTCGAGTCATAAAACTGCACGCCGGCAAACTAGCGACATTCGCAAATATGCGGACCTTCCAAGAGTTACCCATTTGCCGCGTAGCCGCGTATCGTCGCACGGAGTAATAGGTAAACGCAAAGCCAGGTTTTACTTTTGGCATTTTATACAAAAAAAACTTATAAACAGGTAATACATACAATGCACAAGCACAACGCACTAAAGATTGAGATAAATTGGACTGAATTGATAGCATACTTGCCCCAGATGCGTTGTGTGCAAGTAAAAATAGGGTAATTCCCGAAATAATCAAGCTTTGTTTACCAAATATCACGTACGCACGCTCACTTTGTTGATGATTTTGTGATAACCAAGCACTCTAGACGTAACGGAATAATATTAATACTGAATTATCATTACAATAATGTGCAACAAAATATATTCCTAGCTAATATAAATAATATGCTATAAAATTGAGAAATAAGCAAATAAGCACAAATTATAAGGAAATATGCACAAAAAATGCATTAAAGCAATTATAAGCTCAAAAACTGAAAATATGCATAAAAGCACATAAAAGCACAAAAACTTGTCATATGTCAGCAAATGAAGTAGCTGAAATTTGTATAGATACGAGATCATTTTGGTCTGCTATTAAAACTGATGTAACTGATGTATAGCTTCAAACTTTACCTTAAGAGTTTTCTCATGGGGAAAGGTTATTATTCGGTTGGCGCACGTATCAATTATTCAACGGATCAATTCGAATATATGTATATTTGTTGAGTAACTTTGAAGAACTACGTCAAGCAGCAATAAACAGAACCTTGGCTACTACCCAGTAGAAACCCAGTAGAAAACAATTCGCCAACGCACAAAGATGTATAGCAACAGAAGAAGAAGAAGATATTTGTAAATCATTTTGTGTATTTCTTTAATGTATAGAGGACTACAGAGATTTTAATGTATTATATCGAGCGTTCAATAAAAATCGACGACGAAGTTGGCGTTGGCAATCTTAAGTCATGTCTGTACTTGGATCAAATCTGACATGTCAACATGACAGCCAGCATTGCACACGTGCGCATGTAATCTCAGTGCAAACATGACTTGAGATTGTCAACGCCAACTTCGTCGACGATTTTGTTGAACGCTCGATGTTTATACTATGTATTGACGCATTCTATACCGCAAGATCTTACAAAATATAAGTTAATCATTATTATAATCAAATTTGTAGTAGGTACCATGGAAACATAACGGAGTTTGCATTTTTTTTTCATACAAATCATAAAAAACTGAAAGTAGGTACTTGGTCTCCAAAATACAACACTGGAATATCATACTCAACATGTGATCTCCGATGTATGGAACATCGGATGGATTGATATATTGCAAAAATTTTAATACAAATTAATGAAACTAATTACTTTATAAATTTTGGCAGTTCTAATAATACTGATTCCTATATGATAGACAGATATGTACAGAGTGTTCGGGAAGTCGATCGGAAAATTTCTAGGAGTGAATCATGGTGCAAATTTATGTCGAATATTCCTTTGCCATATTTAGTTTAGGTGGATAGTTTGCTCATAAATCACTGTTAAAATTGGTGCCAAACATTTTTAAGACTGCTGAAATTAAACTTTGATAATGCACGGTTTTTTAATCTAGCATTTGAGAAGCGATGTGAAAAAATGTACCAATATGTTTTTTTTTAGCTGTAACGCCTTGATTCACCCCTAGACAGTTCTCGGTCGACTTCCCTAACGCCTCGTATACAGATACTAGATAAACGAATCGGTAGATGAATATACATACAACTAGATACATAGATATAATGGTATGATATTCCAAGTAATAAGCTAATGCATCTCACAATTGCCGTATTTTCATTGTTGTATTGTGCAACTCGAGGGATTTAGTTATGAATCTTTTACTCTGTGCTCGGTTGCCGCGATCGGTCAGAAATCACTTTGTAGATTGGAGGCGTGCTTTTTTGAAAGGGGGCGAACGAAGTTCGTACCTTACGAAAACATCACCCCTCAAATAATAATCAATCAATCGGTTAATCTGGGCCCAGACAATTTTATATGATTTATTGCTCAGTTATTTCTAACTGCAATAAATTAAACAGACATACATTTGATGGAAAACCTTCGTTTTAGAAAAGCGTGGAGTGGAGTATCTAATTTATTACAAAATTCTGTAGAAGAAGAGAATATTTATGTGCGCTATCATAAAATAGTGACCTTGTTATCGACTATTGTTAAATAAATGACTTGGACTTTTGGTTAAAAACTTTAAGAGGAATTGGAATTAAATTAAATAAAAAGGATGTAAAGGGTGTTCCAATAAGAAGCAGACATAATTTAAATAATAACGCAATAAATTTAAACGGAATGATTTCTGATCGATCTCAAAATAAAGATTGTAAATATATATTATATAACAAATCAGGTTTTTCGGGAATATCATTGAATTAGACTGTACCGATATACATTACATAAATATTGTTTAAGTGCCATGGCTTTTCTGGAACTCCCGAAAGTTTTTTATCACTTCACGGCATAATTATTGTGTCTCTATTTCCGAAATAACTTGTCTGATACTATTGAATTGCCATAGGATTCTTCGTATAAAATGTTCCAACAATGTATTCCGAAACAAAAAAAATCAGAAGATCATGGCGGCCAATTAATTTCAACTCTTCGGGCGATCGTGTGCCAAGGAACCAGATCACTAATTTTATTGGCTGTTTGGCACTTGGCACATCCTGTCGAAACCACAAGTCCAAGTAATTTATTTTCCCGATAAAAAGAGTCAGCATTTCACGATAACGCTAACCATTTACTGTAACCGCATCACCTGATTCGGTACATACAAAAAAAGGTCCTGAAGCCTATAAAGTTGGGATCTGGGAGGTTACATACGAGTAAGTTATTGTTGGATGACACGTGAATTTTCAGCTCCCCAATAGAGGCTGGAACTGAGAAAATCGCGGTAGAATGCCATGTTTTCCAACAATCAATTATTGGGCCAATCGGATCCTATATGCTCCTATAAACTTCGATGTAATGTGCCCACTGTCACTGTGTCTCATGGAGACGGTGTTGACTCCAACCACAGTTCGTGCTCCACTTCAATGTTTTCAGCGAAGCACTGTTTACAATAATGTATCTCACTCAGAGCCACTTTCTTTGAATTTTGCAATTAAACTGTAGAATTTAACAGCACGCAGCCTTATTTCAGTAAACATGATTGATATGTTGGTTCCATAGTAAGTTTATGCAATAAGTACACATTCAATGTTGTAAAGCTCCATTTTCTAATTTTGTCATATAAGGTGGCACTTTTCCAAACTAAAGGTGCTCTGTCATTGGCAGGAAAACGGGCGATTAATCGCCAATCGTACGATTCACAATCCGTGTGAGACACACTCGGCTGTAGTACTATTTCCGGCAATGAATCTCAAGCGACGGAAAACAGATTTTTTTTATGTATCTGCCATGGATGTGGGGCTGCAGCACCTAGACACTGTAAAAAGTTAGTGTTTACTGCTATACATTTTTTACTTGTTACACACTCGTAAACGTCCCTTAAATCATACAGTACATCAATCTGATTAGATGACTTTTACAAGCGGGAGAGTGTAAAGATTTTACACTTTAATTTTCAATTATTATTGTTCGGTATGTTAGTTTCAACTTTGCCGACTCTCGTTTTAAATATAAAAGTGCAATTATGAATGAAATTATGATAATGTGTTTATATATTTGGTCTAAAACCCATTATAAAAAGAAATTTTTCGTCACCCGAATACTACAAAAAAAAAACCGTCACCAGTGAGAGAAAATCCCATAACGTAACTTTAGTCCCCAGAGATGAAAATTACCTAGTAATTTTCACCTCCGTCTAGTTGATAGCTTCATCTAAAACCGCACGTCCAACGCGGCGGTTGGAAATCTAGTAACGTTGCTTAGGGATATATTGTTGAATCAAGCATCAATAAAAATCAAATACAGACCAACATTTTGCAATCTGTATAAAATACAAGGAGAGCTACATCAGAATCCATGTACGGCGCATATTCATTTGGAATAACATTAGTTAATAACAGAACCGATATGGCATCGTCTACTTCAGTACATCAAAAGTTTTATTATGAAACCCCATAATTTTGAATAATTGTCCAAATGTGTTTATTATTATTAAGAACGCACTATAGGTAGATAAAAGTAATATTTTAATAACATAGGTTTTGGTGATTAATATTAATAACAATAATAATTAATAACAAATAATGATTACTGATCATTTTTAAATGAACTTATAATTAAATGTTTTTCTAAATTTTCAACGGCTTCTCTCCACATCCACACTTGTAATCGGTGCATATTTAAATTTGGGAACAATTGTAATATTTATCAGCAAATCTTCCACGAAATGTCCTTTTAAAACAGTTGATATTTTTTGTAACTGGCCAAACCCTTCATTTTTTAACAAAACAGCATCACCTTCTTTTATAATAATCTCTCCTGTAGATCCCCGTACGTTTGAGACGTCGTTCCTAAAATCGTCAACTATTTGAACCGCATCTACCAAAGTTGTGTCCTTTGCTTGGAGTTTATCAATCGCTTTGCTTACGAAACTGTAGTTGGTTTTTAGAAATGCTAAATTTTGTACAACCCTCCTATCTTTAAGAACTTTGTGGCATTCTTTAATGCCTCTGACACATTTTCCTTAAATGAATCGAAATGGTCGGCATAATAGCAGGCAGCATCTAGCCACGTACCCCATCTAGTTATAACCGGTGACGGAGGAAGAGGTACATTTGGCATTCTTTCCCTAAACATTTCAACCCTCAGTGGAGATTTAAGGAAAAGTTTCTACCCGGTTTTTATCAAATCATTAACCAGCGGAAATTGCAGTCTAATTGCAACTCGATTAAAACCATTAGCCAAACGGTGCAATGCATTAATTGCTCATAATATACTTTTAAATTAGAATATGCCTTCAACATATATGCAGCGGCATCACAAAGCATCAATAATAATTTTTCATTTGGTACGGGGTTTGGCAAAACAAAGTGTTAATCCATCGTGAACGAATTTGGCAACGGTATTGCCATTTGTTTTTTTCTAACTGCTTGGAACTAATTAAACATGCATTGGTGGAGTCTTCGTTTAATATTCCAATCATTAAATCAGAATCAGTAGTTTCATCTACACAGAACCATATGTAATTGTTGCCAATTATCTTTTTTATTTCCTCAATAGTGTGTTTATATACTTGCTCGACATAGTTTTTGCGAATGGTTGATCCGGCAGGAATATGTCTACCATTGTATTTTTGTAAAAAAATATTTAAACATACTATTATTTAGTTTTTTTAACGGACTGTTAGAAGATACCATCGTATTGCATAAATCAAAGATTGGTCAAACTTATATACAATAACATCAATGGATATTCCTCAAAAAAAACCTTACTATACAATTACATGGAATCAAACGACATAGACGGCTGCCTGCTGGTAGAAACAAAGACGAAGAACGATACTAACACGAACTACAGGAACTGGACCACATTGATAAGACACGGACAACCCATCCAGAACGCCCGAGGAGGTGCTCTGGCTCAATTCCGACCAGACTGCCAAGTAGGTAAAGCCAACCCCCCTAGCCTAACCAACCCACTAAATGACTGCCTCCACTGGACAATCCCATTCCAAAACGACAAGCTCCACATATTCCTGATTTACATACACGCGACATCCCCTCTAGAACAAAATATATTTATTAAAGCATCACTATATAAATATGCCATCATAATAGGCGACTTCAATTTAAACGGACAGAAAAGTAGACAATTACAAACATTCCTACAGAACTCCGACTTCACTAGACGACGCACAGACCCAACATCCGTCATGCCAAATAACAATGACAGCACCCCCGACATCATACTACACACAGAAAACCTAACAAACAATTTAACTGACGTGACACTAATACCAGATTTATGCTCAGACCATCTAGGAATAAAGTTCACAATAGACACGCATACACTGACGGCAACCATAACCCCCTCACATTCCAGCATAATTAAAAAGGACAATTACAAATACGTTACACAAGACATAAGCAACTACCTGACCAACTTAAACTCGGACGAAATAGACTTAGACCATATCACAGAATTTCAAGATACAATGACAAACATAATAAAGAAATACTCTACCACAACCAGTTACAAATTCTATAAAAACAGACTACCAAGATTTATTCTGGCTTTAATAAAACAAAAACGGAAAATATATAGACAGTACTCATCGACAGGAGACAGAGACCTAAAGCCCAAATTAAACAAACTAAACAAGGACATACAAAAACTGACACACCAATACAGGACAGAAAAATGGCTTGAGGTTTGCCAGGAAATTGAAGCAGACAGAGGGAGAACCTACTGGACAAAAATAAAAAAAACTAACTAGATATAAGCAGAAAAACAACATTCAAAAGCTGACAGACGGACTGACAGAAAAATACACAGCCATAGACATAGCCAACACATTTGCGGAACATTTTGAAAATGCTTTCACCCCTTCACAAAACCCAGTTTTCGACGACAGGACCTTTACGAACATTAATGACTGGTTCGAGGCTTATAAACGAACAGAGACAGACGACGTAATCCCTGACATAACAGATGACGAATATTACACAGTACTGCATAGGGGAAAAAATTCGCCCCCCGGACATGACGCACTAACAAAAGATCTACTAAGGCACTTACCGACAACAACACACGATCACATTGTTAAAATGTACAACCACTGCCTAAAAAACAGCACACACCCAATAATCTGGAAAGAGGGTATTATTATCACAATCCCCAAGACTGGACTAGATAAATCAAAACCAGAAAGCTATCGACCTATTACACGACTCCCAGTTTTGGGGAAAAACCTGGAGAAAATAATGCAGAACAGGATATGGAACCTCATAGAAGAAAAGATACCCAAATACCAATTCGGGTTCAAACCCGGACTGTCGACCATACACCCCCTTTACATTCTGACGAACAACATACAGACGACGTACTTACAAAACAGACATACCGCAGCACTATTCCTGGACATAAAAAAGGCTTTTGACACTGTATGGCACACAGGACTACTATACAAAATGCATACCCTACAAATACCTAGATCCCTCATCCTATTCATCCACAGCTTCCTGACAGACAGACAACTACGGATAAGAACAAACAATTCATACTCAAGATCATTTTCGCCAGAACAAGGTTTGCCACAGGGTTCTCCTCTCTCGCCCCTCCTGTACAACATATATTGCCATGACATATTAGGAACAGACAACAGGCAGACAGACTTAGAACAGTATATCATACAATACGCCGACGACACAGCATTAATTACACATAAAAAACGACTGGATGACACAATAGACACACTTCAAATACTGACTGACAAAACAATGGACTGGTTCAACAAATGGAGACTCGAACCCAACCCCGCAAAATGCCAACTCCTTATTCCCAACCACAGAATCAATAACAACTCACCGACAATACATGTTAACGGAACAAACGTATACCCCACAACGACGATAAAATACTTAGGAATGACGATTGACAATAAGCACAAATTCGACAAACACTTACGGAACACAAAGACGGAAATACAAAAACGAGCAAAACATTTTAGATGCCTAACATACGGAGGAAGAGGGATATCTATTAGTACAGCAACAAAAATTTACAAATCCATCTGCAGGCCCATGATTGACTACGGCCAGATCATACTAAAAAATGTAAGAAACACCTGCAAACGAATTACGGACGTAACTGAACGGAAGACATTAAGACTTATCACTAAATTAAGACATAAGGACAATCATCTTCATAACATATCAAACATAAATTTATACAAGATCACCAAAATCATACCCATCCAACAAAGACTAGACAAACTACGAAATAAATTTCAACAAAAACAGGACAATAGGACAATACTCGACGAATTGTGTATTAAAAGACAAAACAAACGCACTACAAAATTACATCCGACAAAAACGCTTCATGAATCATATTACACTTCATAACACTCTCTTCACACTATCAAAATAATCACTCATGAATCACATATGTAATGTAATGTATAATGTAACGTACGTATAATGTAATGTATTATGTTAGGCAAGGCGGAAAGACCCTATGGGGTCGATAGCCTAATAAAGATTGTTTATATATATATATATATATATATATATCAAAGTAAAATTCCTTTTCATTCTGTGTAGAAGAACTCGCAAAAGACTCGGAAATAGTTTGCTGGGTACTCAGGGTACTGCTTACAGATTTGTGTTTTTTTTAATTTTTCAGGTAAACTGTTGTTTTGATATATTGTGTTATGTTAAAATTTTCTCGCAGGTAATCTACAACATAATACATGCTTGTACCTCGGCCAATAGCAACACAAAATAAAACTTACCGGTTTGATACAAGCCCTGCAAATTAATGTTCCGTTCTCATATTTTAATTCAGAATGTCCACGTATCCATTCATCGACGGAAAGTTTTACTTTCGGCATTTTATACAAGAAACTTATAAACACGTAATACACACAAGGCACAAGCACAACGCACTGAAGATTAAGATAAATTGGACTGAATTGATAGCACATTTGCCCCAGATGCGTTCTGTGCACGTAAAAATAGGGTAATCCCGAAATAATCAAGCTTTGTTTAACAAATATCACGTACGCAGGCTCGCTTTGTTGATGATTTTATGATAACCAAGCACTCTAGACGCAACGGAGTAATATTAATACTGAATTCTCATTACAATAATGTGCAACAAAATATATTCCTGGCTAATATAAATAATATGCTATAAAATTGAGAAATAAGCAAATAAGCACAAAAAATAAGGAAATATGCAATATGCTATTAAAACTGATGTATAGCATAATACCTAGAAATCCAGGCCTTGAATATAACTCATACCTAAAACGGTGAAAATATATTTATATGTTATTTAATATAAATAATTTGTTATTAATATTTGTTCTTATTATTTTTATTATTTGCCCAAGTTGGGGTCCAAAATGTTCTTCAGTGGGTTATTTATTATTATTTATTCTTAATATTAATACTTTGGGCGCCAAATATGTTGTGTTAATAAGTTGGTTTTAACCTCACTTTCCGTTGTCAAAATGCTCTGTTATATTGGGTTCGCTCTTTATGTCAGGGTTTCGAGTAGGTTCCAATAAATTAGATAGACGACAGGTAAATTAAATTTAAATAAATTTATTATAATTAAAATGAAATGTAAACAAAAACACTAAAATCAATATGAAACACGTAAACAAAAGAAAACAAATGAAATCAACAACTAACAAATTATAACTTCTAATTTAATTAACAAAACTTCGATAATGACTCTAAATTGCACAATTAATGGATCTGCCTTAAGTAAAATTGTATATTTTTACCTTGCAGTGTAGTTCTATTCACGGAACTTTATGTGTACCGGCAACTTGTAGTGACAGTTGGCCCTCCTGGCTGCAATCATCAAATTAGGCGAAATTCACTCATCCGTTCTGCAAAATCCTATGATGATGTACTCCGCGCGTCTTCCCTACGTCGATGCTCTCTTCCAATTCCTCTCCACGAAGATGTCCTCAGTAATCCTTCTGCGATGTCCTCAGCAAGTCCTCTTCTGCGACAATGCTCTTGCAGATTTCTCTCTTCGAATATATCAGCTGTTTCGTAATTTAATTCCTTCGCGTACTCATGAAATTATTCGTTGCACTAACTGTTTGGTTTATTTCACTAATGTATGCGAAATGATTACTGTTTTTAAATTGTTTGTTTATGTCCGTAACCACACTTGTAGCACTTTTGTTTGTGACTTTCCACAACGGAAACAATTATCGGCGTAACGGTACTTGTTTCTAAACTTTCTTCCGTTTCTTCCGCATTGAGACGTGAGCTTCACCGGGAACGAATGTAAACTCTGGGCGCGTAGGAGACACATTTGTCTACGGCCGGGTATGACCGGGTATCATATTACATTGCCGGGTGCCATTAGTAAATGATGCGTGCGCTTGCAAGGGGAAGGCCTGAGCATCTCGCATCATTCACCAAACCATACTGCGGAAAATATCTTGTTAATTGTGTTGCATAACTATAAAATGTCACGAACTATTTAAGTAATGATATAAACAATCGATCACACGACTTTAACATTAGCGACGGTTGATTTGACAGGATTTAATGCTCTATACTCTTGTGTCTCTGCTGTCAACACGCCTACATCAAATTTTAAGTTTAATTTTAGGATATAATAAAAATAGTTTGCGAAATTATCCTCCGACATACAACTCGACCTGAATAAATTAGTGTCTATTTATTGTTTCATTTTGCACTGGCAATTTTATTAGATTATTAGTTGTAAATTTGGTATTGTTAAACTACATTCACAACCACTCAATTTATAATTAACGTAAAATTTGGTATAAGGATATACACAAAGCTCTTCACAACGGCCAAATTAGTACTTAATTTTCGCTGCAACTACAATAAGTGCAAATCAATTATTGTTCTATACAATGCCAACAAATAATGGAGTAAAATAAATATTAAAGTTTTACCCAGGGCATAGCAAAATTGTGCGCCTTGACAAATTAAATCAATAAATCAAACACGAAGGATTAGATCTTTCATTAATTTCAACATAAAATTTGCAATGTAAAGCTTACGGCAATATTAGGGACATTAGAACAAGTACAAATAGTAAATATCTAGAAATGTACTTTACGTGCGCTTATGCATGCCAATTGATCGATTATTATTTTATTTAATTAAAAATTATTTTCGTCCAAGAGGGCTTGGGCAGAAACACGTAGGGCTCGATTTATTAGATCTCAATTACAAGGGGACGATATATCTAACCAAATCTAGGTTAAAATTGTGTCTAACACATGACGTGCCAAACTGATGAATTTTAAGCTAGGCTTTGCAAAGCAAACGTTGATGATAATAATTTTTGCTCGCACGGTATCAGCAAAATTGATTTGTTTCTGTTTTTTCTCGTTCTTCACTCAAATTAGCAAGATTCTATAATCTTGATGGGCCATTGAAGCTCTTAAATAAGATATAATCAGTTTAAGTTTACTGATCTTTCACAACTTATTGAAACCGATACGGTGACCATAATTTGAATACCAACTATTGGATTTAGAAAAACTCTTCATCTCCATATTTATCAATAAAGATAAGTACTTCTTCAAGCTTTGAAAGAATTACGACTTTCCTACTACTAAGTAAAGTTCTGCAGTCTACTATTTCATTGTACCGTTGCAGGCATGTTTCAAAATTGACCTTCAGATACACAAACATTACAATCAGCGTTTTTAAATTTTGATGTGATAGTAAATGTCTGACTTTTCACCGACTTGATATTATAAAAATTAAATCTGTAACTACTAAACGTATTTCGACAAAAGTGAATAAAATATTGTATAAACTACGTGAGCTACGGAAGTTTTTCAAAAACATCCCCTGAACTTACTTGTTATATAAATAATTATTAATACACTAGCGGATTCAAGATCATTTTATTTCACTTGTTGATAAACAAATGTTTATGACGTTTGATAAGAGGTGTTTGCAGAAGTATAAATAAATCAAATTCGTGTGTCTGTAGTCACGTGTGCGACAATATCCAATCAAAATAACATTAGACTGATTACTATCCATGGATAGTTTTCATTTCAAAGTTATCCGCTTTCGGCGTCGGGTTGCAAAGCAATGTGCTTTAGAAAACTCTAATTGCACTTAAATAAACTGAACCTTACTATTGGGTTATTACTACTAATAATTAAATGGTGATAGTTGTATTGAGTCAGTAAAATCTAACAATAATAGCAATGTGAAAGTAATGTACTTAAATTTGATACACTAAACTACCTGCTGCTTCATTTGTGTTTCATTTTAACAGCAATAGTTGATCCTACAATAATTCACCTATGTTATTTTTGCTGTTAAAAAACTTTTTCACGTCATTAATTTGTGCTTGTTTAAAAACATTATTAGCCGCCATCAGATATACCGAGTGATTATTATTTACGTAGTAAATCTGGTAGTATGTAAATACTGCCTATTTTTTTTTAAATCACGCATGATATCGACGAGATTCTATTATTGCATGTACGTTTTAGATTACTGAACTATTTACAGTTCATAAGTATATTTTGTCTTCTGTAACTTTTGCAACAATTAAAATTTTAATGTTTTTTTTCATATTTTTTAGTTACCAAAATTAAATCTCAATTTTTATTTTTAAATACTTAAACGGGTTTAATAGAAACTTATAACATGTATCATTAGCAAAAACACTTCAAAATACTAATTATTTCTTTAGAATTTTTATTCATCAAAATGCTATATATATTTTCAATGATAATTAATATTTATTTAGATAGCTTCTAAGAACATGAATCTACTCTTGTTAATGTTTTAGTTCCACAAAAACCCTGTATGTGTCCATTTACACTGGCCTAAATGAGGAGATGATAAATATGAAAAAACATTATAAACCTCAATTTTGCAATTGCATTTTTTTTTGCATTGAGTTACAGATAACAAAAAACCATATCTTTTAAATGATTCAGTAATCTAAAACTAACTTGCAGTAAAAATATATCAATGATATCTCGCGCGATTTCCGAAAATTAGCACTATTTTGATTTTCATCATTTTGAAAAACGTGATTTTCTGGGTAAGTAAAATTCACTCGGTACATCTGATAGACTCTAATACGGTTTTTAGATAAGTACAAATTAATGACGTACATTTTTTTTTTAATCAATAATAATGTAAATTCCCATTACAATGCCGACTTTTTGGCGGTCACTGTGTATCGAAGGATTTATTATATGCATGTATATACCTATTGTGTTAGAAAAAATATATAATGGAATTGTGTTTATCAATTGTAGAATCAACTCAGTTTTCTCCAGTAATAAAGATAATGTTTACTTGAATTGACTCTTAAGTCAATGCCAACACAAGTTACCAGATTGCATTAAAATGACAAAGCAAAATATAATTAACCCCTACGTTTTAAATAGTGTTAAAATTTATATCTTACACACATCGTAATTTAGTTAAGTATCAACCATTACAACTAAATATATTTCAGGCATCATTCATTCAGTTTTCGTAGATTTAATTGAAAGGACAAACGAACGATCCGTATTAATTTACTAAACTGTTTAAAGACTTTTTTTTTCGTAATCATTACCAAAACGAGTGGCCTGAAAAACTTAGATACAATCATTTAACCTATGCATACACAAAAATAATATACGATAAATGTGAGAAAGCCCGAAGATACAAAGAGAATATATCAACCTAATATCATTAAGAAAAATGTAGCTGCTCTTTGCAAAGTGAGCCGCAAATGATCGATAATATTGTCAATTCTATTGACAGTTATTATCGAAGCGTGACTCATTGATCGTCTCTGATTGACTTTAAAGTATCGAAAACGTCATCTAACTAAGACATTATACAGACAGTGCAAATAAATCCTCTTCCAAATATTAGTTTTAATGTACAAGCATTATTTAAGTAAGAACTTGCATTGCTATATTATATAATATTCAGAAAACGGATTCTTTACTTTTTTAGCGCTTGTATGTATCACTCACACATCTAAGTTCCGCGCGCACAATATTGCACTGGATATATCTTCCCCACATCATTCACCCCGTTTCACACCGCCTACTGCGTTTGGAGGGTACATTAAAATCTTCCAGTAGACAAGTAGGTATTTTTGCGTCTCGTTCGATTCAGGGGAGTCATACGGTTCATACCAGACCACACTTGATATAGTTTAGATTGTTTTAATTTTCGAAATTTTCGAAAATGTCGCGTTTTTTGCCATGTCGATGAAATTCTATTTCGAGAACGCCTCAACCGATTTGGACGAAATTTGGGGGAGTCATAGAGGGCCCAAATACAAGCACAATGAGAAATAGTGGGCCCTCGTAGGCGATCGAGTTTCTACAAGGGGGGCCTTAAGAAGAGAGAAATATTTTTCAAAAAACGTACTATGTTCACGAAAAGTGAACTCGGGGACTTGTAGGAATACGAGAATAGACGAGCGCTCAAAATATGCGCCATATACGGGGCTAAGTCCCCATAGAATGATTTGAAAATGTGCCACTTGGCAGACCACCCAGATGGCAAAACGTAATATCGACGATTTTCCGATCATATCGACTAAATTAAAAATCAATAAAATTCAAACCATGAGAAATAGTGGGCCCTCGTAGGCGATCGCGTTTGTACAGGGGGGCCTTAAGAAGAAACAAATAATTTTCAAAAAAACGTACTTTTTTCACGAAAAGTGAGACAACTCCGGGACTTGAGGGAATACGAGAATTGACGAGCGCTCAAAATATGCGCCATATACGGGGCTAAGTCCCCATAGAATGATTTTAAAATGTGCCACTTGGCAGACCACCCAGATCGCAATACATAAAACGACGACTTTCCAAACAAATCGACTAAAATAAAAATCTGAAAAATCGCGATTTTCGAGTTGCTCCAATTGACCTTACAGGCACAAGCCTAGACTAATTGGACCCTCCCGAATCCAATGAGCACACATTCAGCCTCCTAGCCCCAGCGATTCTCCAGATATCTGCCCTCAAAATTGGGAAATTAATAAAATAGCAATAAAGGGCTGTTAAAATTAAACTTCTAAACGAACGGTCCAATCTCGATGCCGATAGTCTCATTCGATTCAAGAGACTCGTATGGTTCATACTAGACCACACTTGATATCCTTACGAAGACGTTTTAATTTGCAAAATTTTCGAAATTGTCGCGTTTCTTGCCATCTCGATGAAATTCCATTTCGAGAGCGCCTTGACCGATTCGGACGAAATTCGGAATGATCATAGAGGGTCCAAATACAAGCACAATGAGCCACAGTGGGCTCCCGTAGGCGATCGCGTTTGTACAAGGGGGGCTTGAGAAGGGAGAAATATTTTTCAAAAAAACGTACTTTTTTCACGAAAAGCGAGATACCTCGGGGAGTTGTGGGATTACGAGATTATACGAGGGCTCAAAATATGCGCCATATACGGGGCTAAGTCTCCATAGAATGATTTGAAAATGTACCGCTTGACAGATCACCTAGATGGCAAAACGTAAAATCGATGATTTTCCGATCAAATCGACTAAAATAAAAATCCGAAAAATCGCGATTTTTCGAGTCTCTCCTAATGACCTTAGAGGCACATGCCTAGACTAATTGTACCCTCCCGATTCCAATGAGCACACATTCAGCCTCATTCAGCAAGAAAAAAAATTGCGAAAATTTAATGAAGCTCAAAAAAAATTTAAATTTTCACAGACCGAAAAAACGATCTCTAAGACAATGCCTTGCATTTTCCTAAAAAAACTTTTAGGCACAAATTAGTAGCGCTCACAAATATTTTAAATTTACAAAGACCGAAATAACGATCACTAAAGCAATGTCTTGCATTTTCCTGAAAAACATTGTTGTGAAATTTTTTTGTGTAGAGGCGAACGCCAAGACTAATGGACCCTCCCGATCCCAATGAGCACACATTCAGCCTCCTAGCCCCAGCGGCTCTCAAGATATCCGCCCTCAAGGTTGGGAAATTTGAAACAAATAGCAAAAAAGGGCTGTTAAAATAAAACTTCTAAACGAACCGTCCAATCTCGATGCCGATAGTCTCATTCGATTCAGGAGACTCATACGGTTCATACTAGTCCATACTTGATATACTTACGAAGACGTTTTAATTTTCGAAATTTTCGAAAATGTCGCGTTTTTGGCCATCTCGATGAAATTCCATTTCGAGAGCACCTTAACCGATTGGGACGAAATTCGGAGGGGTCATGGAGGGCCCAAATACAAGCACTATGAGCCATAGTGGGCCCCCGGAGGCGATTGCGTTTGTACAGGGGGGGCTTTCGAAGAGAGAAATATTTTTCAAAATAACGTACTTTTTTCACGAAAAGCGAGATAAATCGGGGAGTTGAGGGATTACGAGAATGAACGAGCGCCCAAAATATGCGCCATATACGGGGCCAAGTCCCCATAGAATGATTTGAAAATGTGCCGCTTGGCAGACCACCCAGAGTGCAAAACGTAAAATCGATGATTTTCCGATCAAATCGACTAAAATAAAAATCCGAAAAATCGCGATTTTTAGAGTTGCTCCTAATGACCTTAGAGGCGCTTGCCTAAACTAATTGAACCCTCCCGATTCCAATGAGCACACATTTAGCCTCCTATCCACAGCGGTTCTCGAGATATCCGCCCTCAAAGTTGGGAAATTAAAAAAAATAGCAAAATAGGTCTGTTAAAATTAAACTTCTAAACGAACGGTCCAATCGCGATGCCGATAGTCTCATTCGATTCAGGAGACTCGTACGGTTCATACCAGACCACACTTGATATACTGACGAAGACGTTTTAATTGTCGAAAATGTCGCGTTTATTGCCATCTCGATGAAATTCCATATAGAAAACGCTTCGAAAATTTTATACGAAAAATAAATGACGCTCACATAAATTTTAATATATATAATAACATCAAGACCGAATAACGATTACTAAAGCCAATTTCTTGCATTTTTCTGAAAAAAAAAAATTGTGAAAAATTTTTGTGTAGGGGAACGTGTCTAGACTAATTGGACCCTTCCGATTCCAATGAGCACACATTCAGCCTCATTCAGCCAAACATTTTTTGGCGAAAAATTAATGAAGCTCACAAAAAAATTAAATTTTCAAAGACCGATTTAACGATCACTAGAACAATTATTTGCTTTTTCCTGAAAATATTTTTTAGCAATAATTAATAACGCTCACAAAAATTTTAAATTCTCTGAGACCGAAAAAACGATCTCTAAGACAATGCCTTGCATTTTCCTGAAAAAACTTTTTGGCAAAAATTATTAACGCTCACAAACATTTTAAATTTACAAAGACCGAAATAATATCACTAAAGCAATGTTTTGCATTTCCCTGAAAATATTGTTGTTAAATTTTTTTGTGTAGAGGCAAATGCCTAGACTAATTGGACCCTCCCGATTCCAATGAACACACATTCAGCCTCCAAGCCCCTGCAATTCTCGAGATATCCGCCCTCAGAGTAGGGAAATTTAAAAAATAGCAAAAAGGGCTGTTAAAATAGAACTTCTAAACGAACGGTCCAATCTCGATGCCGATAGTCTCATTCGATTCAGGAGACTCATACGGTTCATACAAGACCACACTTGATATACTTACGAAGACGTTTTAATTTGCGAAATTTTCGAAAATGTCGCGTTTTTGCCATCTCGATGAAATTCCATTTCGAGAGCGCCTCAACCGATTCGGACGAAATTCGGAGGGGTCATAGAGGGCCTAAATATAAGCACAATGAGCCACAGTGGGCTCCCGTAGGCAATCGTGTTTGTACAGGGGGGCCTTGAGAAGAGAAAAATATTTTTCACGAAAAGCGAGATAACTCGGGGAGTTGTGGGATTACAAGAATGAGCAAGGGCTTAAACTATGCTCCATATACGGGGCTAAGTCCCCATAGAATTATTTGAAAATGTGCCGCTTGGCAGACCACCTAGATAGCAAAACGTAAAATCGATGATTTTCCGATCAAATCGACAAAAATAAAAATCCGAAAAATCGCGATTTTTCGAGTTGCTCCTAATGACCTAAGAGGCACATGCTTACACTAATTGGACCCTCCCGATTCCAATAGATACACTTTCAGCCTCCTAGCCTCAGCGGTTCTCGAGATATCCGCCCTCAAAGTTGGGAAATTAAAAAAATAGCAAAAAAGGGCTGTTAAAATTAAACTTCTAAACAAACGGTCCAATCTCGATGCCGATAGTTTCATTCGATTCAGGAGACTCATACGGTTCATGCCAGACCACACTTGATATACTTACGTAGACGTTTTAATTTTCGAAATTTTCGAAAATGTTGCGTTTTTTGCCATCTCGATGAAATTCCATTTCGAGAGCGCCATAACCGATTCGGACGAAATTCGGAGGGGTTATAGAGGGCCCAAATACAAGCACAATGAGCCATAGTGGGGCCCCGTAGGTTATCGCGTTTTTACAGGGGGGCCTTGAGAAACACGTAGGTAACGCAAATTTTACACAGAAGAAAAAAAAACGATATATCGTTAATATATCAAAAATTAAAGCGATAAATGAGAACAAATAAAATATAAAGATCTGGCCTGCGTTCCTGGTCCGCGACTTCGCTAGCGGGCTCTGGTTCTTATGACGGGCGGGCGGTCGGCGATCGTCCATCGTTGCTGGATTCCAATTTTTGGAACCACTCTGGCCGGATGTTCGTTGCCCCTTAGCCAAGAACCTGGTTGGCTGGGTTACTTAGCCCTTACTCACAAAAAACGCTCGGATGTTGTGAGCGTATGGAGTTGAGTAGTATATGTTAAGCTAGTTCTTTTCCCAATCGTAGCCTTAACTTGACGCCATATTTAATACATAAATTTTCGCCATTTTACCTATCAATAATAATAATCACTTACATAATATACAGTATTTTCGTTGGTCAGGATGCGCAGGCTTTATATTGAACTCGATCCGAAGATGGCATTGGCTCCAAATGATTCCCCCACATATAAAGAGTATTCTTTTAGTATTGTATATTAACTATAATTGGAAGGACTTACCGGGGGAGCATCTCCCCTTCCCCCGCCAGCTCTCTCGTCAACTGGATCCTTAGCAGTCACCTCTTATTAAGACAAACCTCTAGGACGAACCTCTTTTATTTCATTTAATAGGACGCACCTCTAGGACGAACCTCTTTTATTTCATTTACTAGGACGCACCTCTAGGACGAACTTCTCTTATTTCATTTACTAGGACACACCTTTCTTATTTCATTTACTAGGACGCACCTCTCTTATTTCATTTACTAGGACTCACCTATCTTATTTCATTTACTCGGACTCACCTATCTTATTTCATTTACTAGGACTCACCTATCTTATTTCATTTACAAGGACTCACCTATCTTATTTCATTTACTAGGACTCACCTATCTTATTTTATTTACTAGGACTCACCTATCTCATTTCATTTACTAGGACTCACCTATCTTATTTCATTTACTAGGACTCACCTATCTCATTTCATTACTAGGACTCACCTATCTTATTTCATTTACTAGGACTCACCTATCTTATTTCATTTACTAGGACTCACCTATCTTATTTCATTTACTAGGACTCACCTATCTTATTTCATTTACTAGGACTCACCTCTCTATTTCATTTACTAGGACTCACCTATCTTATTTCATTTACTAGGACTCACCTCTCTATTTCATTTACTAGGACGCATTTCTATCTAATATACATATTGTAGTTTAGGTACTGACCTTTAATCCATTCCAACACCTAATCCATAACCGTCCACATTGCAATGCACACCAAAACATTAGACCACACATGCTTTCCCCACAATCGGCACCCAACTTGCATCCACACTCCATAAACGCACGTAACTCAATGTGCCCTTCGTTACTCGTTCTTAAGCTGAGCGCGTCACGCCAGCTTATGTATACAAACAAAGCCACAGATCCCGCCTCTAATATTAATAATAAATTATTAGCCAATGATACAATTTGATAAAACCAGACCGTTACACGCCTCAACCGATTTGGACGAAATTTGGAGGAGTCATAGAGAGCCCAAATACAAGCACAATGAGAAATAGTCGGCCCCCGTAGGCGTTAGCGTTTGTACCGGTGGGCTTTAAGAAGAAAGAAATATTTTTCAAAAAAACGTACTTTTTGCACGAAAGGTGAGATTACTCCGGGACTTGTGGGAATACGAGAATGGACGAGCGCTCAAAATATGCGCCAAATACGGGGCTAAGTCCCCATAGAATGATTTGAAAATGTGCCACTTGGCAGACCACCCAGATAGTAAAACCGATGATTTTCCAATCAAATCGACTAAAATAAAAATCTGAAAAATCGCGATTTTTCGAGTTGCTCCAATTGACCATAGAGGCACAAGCCTAGACTAATTGGACCCTCCCGATTCGAATTAGGACACATTAAGCCTCCTAGATGCAGCGGTTCTCTAGATATCCGCCCTCAAAATTGGGAAATTTAAACAAATAGCAAAAAAGGGCTGTTAAATCTGAACTCCTGAACGAACGGTACAATCTCTATGCCGACAGTCTCATTCGATTCAGAGGAGTCTTACGGTTCATACCAGACCACACTTGATATACTTACAAAGACGTTTTAATTTTCGAAATTTTCGAAAATGTCACGTTTTTTGCCATCTCGATGAAATTCCATTTCGAGAACGCCTCAACCGATTTGGACGAAATTTGGAGGGGTCATCGAGGGCCCAAATACTAGCACAATGAGAAATAGAGGCCCCTCGGAGGCGATCGCGTTTGTACAAGAGGGCCTTGAGAAAAGAGAAATATTTTCCAAAAAAACGTACTTTTTTCACGAAAAGTGAGATAACTCCGGGACCGTGGGAATACGAGAATGGACGAGCGCTCAAATTATGCGCCACATACGGGGCTAAGTCCCCATAGAATGATTTCAAAATGTGCCACTTGGCAGACTACCCAGATAGCAAAACGTGAACTCCATGATTTTCCAATCAAATCGACTAAAATAAAAATCCGAAAAATCGCAATTTTTTTACATGCTGATAATGACCTTAGAGGCACATGCCACGACTTGGAATTGGACCCTCCCGATTCCAATGAGCACACATTCAGCCTCCTAGGCCCAGCGGTTTTCGAGATATCCGCCTTCAAAGTTGGGATATTTCAAAATATAGCAAAAAAGGGCTGTTAATATTAAACTTTTAAACGAATTTCATTCGATTAACGGGAGTCATACCAGACTACACTTGATATACTTACGAAGTCGTTTTAATTTTCCTGAAAAAAATATTTGGCAAAAATTAATAACGCTCACAAAAATTTAAAATTTTGTGAAAAATTAATAACGCTCACAAAAATTTTAAATTTTCAAAGACCAAAATAACGATCTCTAAAACAATATCTTGCATTTTCCTGAAAAAACTTTTTGGGAAAAATTAATAACGCTCACAAAAAATTTAAATTTTCAAAGACCGAAATAACGATCTCTAAAACAATGTCTTGCATTTTTCTGAAAATAATTTTTGAAAGAAATTAATAACGCTCACGAAAGTTTTTAATTTTCAAAGACCGATTTAACGATTTAACGAAAAATCCGAAAATCGCGATTTTTCGAGTTGCTCCAAATGATCTTAGAGGCACATACCTAGACTATTTGGACCCTCCTGATTCCAATGAGCACACATTCGGCCTCCTAGCCATAGTGGTTCCCGAGATATCCGCTCCGTCTCATTTGAGTGCCACGAATTTCAGCATTTTTTTTTTCTGTTTTTCACGTTCTTCACTCAAAATTGCAAGATCCGATCATCTTGATGGGCCAATGAAGCTCCTAAATAAGATATTATCAGTTTAAGTTTACTGATCTTTCACAACTTATTGAAACCGATACGGTGAGCATAATTTGAATAGCAACTACTGGATTTAGAAAAACTGTTCATCTCCATATTTAACAATAAAAATAAGTAGTTCTTCAGGCTTTGAAAGAATTACGTCTTTCCTACTACTAAGTAAAGTTCTGAAGTCTACTATTTCATTGTACCGTTGCGGGCATGTTTCAAAATTCCCCTTCTGATACACAAACATTACAATCGGCGTCTTTAAATTTTGATGTGATAATAAATGTCTGACTTTTTACCGACTTGATATTATAAAAATTAAATCTGTAACTACTAAACGTATTTCGACAAAATTGAATAAAATATTGTATAAAACACGTGAGCTAAGGATGTTTTTCAAAAACATCCCATGAATTTACTTGTTATATAAATAATTATTAATTCACTAGCGGATATTAGAACATTTTATTTCACTTGTAGATAAACAAATGTTTATGACGTTTGCTAAGAGGTGTTTGCTGAAGAATAAATGCAATCAAATTCGTGTATCTCTAGTCACGTGTGCGACAATATCCAATCAAAATAACATTAGACTGATTACTATCCATGGATAGTTTTCACTTAAAAGTTCTCCGCTTTCGGCGACGGGTTGTTGCAAAGCAATATGCTTTACAAAACTCTAATTGCACTTAAATAAACTGTACCTTACTATTGGGTTATTACTACTGATAATTAAATGGGGATAGTTGTATTGGGTCAGTAAAATCTAACAATAATAGCAATGTAAAAGTAATGTACTTAAATTTGATATACTCAACTGCCTGCTGCTTCATTTGTGTTTTATTTCAACAGCAATAGTTGATCCTAAAATAATTCACCAATGTTATTTTTGCTGTTAAAAAACTTTTTCACGGCATTCATTTGTGCTTGTTTAAAAACATTATTAGCCGCCATCAGATATACCGAGTGATTATTATTTACCTAGTAAATGTCGTAGTATGGAAATACTCAATTTTTTTTAAATCACGCATGATATCGATGAGATTCTATTAGTGCATGTAAGTTTTACATTACTGAATTATTTACAGTTCATAAGTATATTTTGTATTCTGTAACTTTTGCAGCAATTAAAATTTTAATGTTTCTTTCATATTTTTTAGTTACCAAAATTTCAGTTACCAAAATTAAATCTCAAATTTTATTTTCGGGTTTGATAAAAATTTATTACATGTATCATTAGCAAATACAATTCGGAATACTAATTATTTCTTTAGAATTTTTATTTATTAAAATGCTATATATTTTTCAATTTTTCAATGATAATTAATATTTATTTTGATAGCTTCTAAGAACATGAATCTACTCTTGTTACTGCTTTAGTTCCATATAAACCCTGTATGCTTTCATTTACACTGGCCTAAAGGAGGAGATAAATAAATATGATAAATATGAAAAAACATTAAAAACCTAAACTTTGCAGAGTTACAGATAACAAAAAACATGTCCTTCAAATGATTCAGTAACCTAAAACTAACTTGCAGTAAAAATTTATCAATGATATCTCGCGCGATTTCCGAAAATAAACACTATTTCGATTTTCATCATTTTGAAAAACGAGATTTTCTGGGTAAGGAAAAGTCACTAGGTACATTTGATAGACGCTAATACGGTTTTTAGACAAAGTTCAAAATAACGCTGTAAATTTTTTTTTCTTTAATCAATAATGAAAATTCCCAATACGATGCTGACTTTTTGGCGGTCACTGTGTATAATATATTTATTATCAAGCGGATTATCACAAATTTAAATTATGTACGAATTCATTTTTATGAATAAATAGTTTCCCAGAAGAAGACAAAAATTAAGAAATTCGAAAAATCTAAAAAAAAATCAAAGGATTTATTATATGCATGTATATACCTATTGTGTTAAGAAAAAAATTACTGGAATTGTGTTCATTGATTGTAGAATCAACACGGTCTTCTCCAGAAATGAAGAGAATGTTTACTTGAATTGACTCTTAAGTCTAGGCAATACAAGTTACCAGATTGTATTAAATTGACAAAGCAAACAATAATTAAGCCCTATCTTTTTAAATAGTGTTAAAATTTATATATATATATATATATATATATATATATATATATATATATATATATATATATATATATATATATAAGTATCAACCATTACAACTAAATATATTTCATGCATAATTCATTCAGTTTTCGTAGATTTAATTGAAAGGACAAACGAACGAACCGTATTAATTTACTAAACTGTTTAAAGACTTTTTTTTCGTAATCATTACCAAAACGAGTGACCCGAAAAAGTTAGGTACAATCATTTAACCTATGCATACACAAAAATAATATACGATAAATGTGAGAAAGCCCGAAGATATGAACATAATATACCAAGCAAATATCATTAAGAAAAATTTAGGATGCTTTTTGCAAAGTGAGCCGGAGATGATCGATAATATTGTCAATTATATTGACGGTTATAATCGAAGCGTGACTCATTGATCGTCTCGGAGCCACTTTAAATTACCGAAAACGTCATCTAAGCAAGACTTTATACCCACAGTGTAAATAAATCCTCTTCCAAATATTAGTTTTAATGTATAAGCATTATTTAAGCAAGAAATTGCGTTTCTACGTTATATAATATTCAGAAAACGAATTCTTTACGTTTTTAGCGCGTGTGTGAATCACTCACAGATCTAAGTTGCGCGCGCACAATATTGCACTGGAGATATCTGCCCCACATAATTCACCCCTGACGTTTCACTCTGCCTACTGCGTTCGAGAGGGGCCGTTAAAATATTCCAGCAGACAATAATGTATGTTTGCCTCTGGGCGTCTGTTGTCATCGGTCTATTTATAAACTCCGATCAGACAGTCAGTTTTCTATTATTGATTTTGCATTTGTCGTTCTTCGGAACTTGAAAATTTACAGCGTCGTGCGACAATTCGGAATCGTTACCATGGTAATCATTCAATAATGTATAATTTCTAATTTATTTTTTCATATTCTCGCAAATCCAAATGTCCAATCCAAAATTTAATGCAATATTCATTATCCTGATAATTTTCTGCTTCCAATGAAATTTCGTACGTCGTTGTACGTCTTATTTGAGATTTTCATTGTAATTACGAATTTTAAATTAACTCATTACATTATTAATTATTATTTCTACCCTAATGATTTACAATATTAACTAAAAAGCACTATCTAATTAATTACCTAACTCGATAACTATTCTAAACCTATTCCTACTCTACTAATTTAAATAAAACTCTCAACAAAATTTATAAATAACTACAAAATCAACTAATAAATATCATCACAATATCAATGTTTTTTCTATAGTTACGCATGTATTAATAAGTGACACTATGGAAAATACGCCCTCTACGCCCACAAACAACTATTCAAAAGTTCCTCGCAGCGATCGTAACGGCGCTGACCGCATACGTAACAATATTTATATATCACGACGATGCCCGAACCGTTGCGATCGTCTATTAACGGGTTTGAGAACTTGCAAACAATGGCCGCTAAACAGCCACGCACAAACCATTTTTAGTCGGCAGCCCATGAAAACAAAACTCAAAGTATCAGTCAGTGTGTACGCAGTACAAGTACATAATTGCGGTGTGGTGTTTAAAAAATTAAATGATCTAAATAAGTATGTTTGAACAGTCTATTTAGATTCTTGTTTATTCTGGTTTACTATATAATTCAAGCAATTCATTATATTCCCTTACTAAATATAATTCGAGGTGTTCTAAAAAAATCAATGATGATTTTAAACCGCGGCTTATTTTTTTAATGAATAAAACTGGTAGTATTTATAAAATCATTATCGATAATGAGAACACCATAGATTATATTACCTCTGGAAATCAAATTTTCAATCAAAAATTTAGCCGCGGTTTAATGGTGGTTTAATCTTAATAACCTTAGTAACCCTTTGTAAAACACCGCTAAACCACCGCTAACCTACGGTTTACATTTTTATGAATAACTCTGTTGCAGTATTATTCATAAAACTTTAAACCGTGGCTTAGCGGTGTGTTAAACAGTTATTCATAATTATTTAAACCGTGGTTTAGCGGTGTTTTTCAGAGGATTGCGAAGGTTACTAAGATTAAACCGCATTTAATATTAATTGATGGAAGGACAGGAACATAACTAGAACAACTAAAGCCAAACTTGTAGAAACATTGGTGTTTCCTGTCTTTTCATATGGCTCGGAGACGTGGGTGATACGGGCCGCCGATAGGCGACGCATAGACGCTTTCGAGATGTGGTGCTGGCGGCGGATGCTCAGAATACCGTGGACTGCAAGAAGAACAAATGTCTCCATCCTAAACGAGATCAAGCCGAAGCAGCGTCTGTCTTCCCTAATATGTGGCCGGATTCTCAAGTTTTTTGGCCACATCAATCGAGGAAACCACATGGAGAGACTGGTGGTACAGGGAAGATCCGATGGAAAACGCAGACGCGGACGTTCGCCGACCAGGTGGACAGATGCAGTCGCAAAATTAACAAACATGGGTCTGGAGGAGGCGACTCGAAAAACAGAAGATCGCCAGGGATGGAGACGCATTGTCCAGAGGGTCATCCGCACATTGAACGAGAGTCATAACCACCATACATCGGACACGATGTTGGATTGAGAAGAGAATATTAATTAATTTTTGAATAACACTGTTAGTTTTTTTACAAATTTGGCTGATCTAATGTACCATCAGAGGTAGTTAACAAACAAAATAGTACAAAATAAACATGAAATTTCAGCAACAAATATGTATCGAACCACAAAAATAAACAATTTGCTATTACTAAGATGGTTTATTCCATTGAAGAGAGCTTTTTCATATTTATATGGGATTTATTATGATTGACAACGAGATCTGCAGCTCTGGAGTTTACTTTCTGACCGGACACCCTGTATTTTGTAAGCTATACCTTTGTTATATTTATGTTTTATAATATTGTAACAAATTGCTAACATTTCTATAATAACTACAACAACACGTCATTATGAATCATAAATTTGATGTATTGATGACAAGAATTGTACATCTGTTATCACGAAAATATTATGTATAGTAATAAAACATCAAAGAACGGATTTGATGTACTTGATAGTAAATTTTACTGCAGAGAAAATACGCCTTTCATTTAATCCATTTTGCGAGGTGGAGTTTATATCACATCACACTTCGTGTTATGTTATTGTCAGCATCGTAAAACTTTTAACTGCTTATTATTGATTCTTATCCGTTCCGTCAAGTGTCGTATATTACACATATATTTTATACCCAGCAATTTTCGTGAGTTTATGATTGGTTGTTTGCTGCGGCAATCGACTAGAAATAAAATATTACTAGTAATATTCAGGGACTAACTTGTGACTTAACTGCGCAGCTGGAAATAACCCTATTCATACACTCGCCAACAATTCTCACGTAAAACATAAACAACTATGTTAACATAACTCGGAGCCATTATTCAGAAACTATTCAATTCCTATAAACTTGTGTACTCAATGAAGATTCGGTGTGAAACTTCACACAATTTATGTTGGGGTACCACAGGAATTAATTTTTAAGTTTCTGAAAGAGATGTATGTAGATGCAAAACAGCAAAGATGTAGACATTACCGTAGACGAAGAGTGAACTGGGCTTGGGCTTGGCATCGACCTCCTTAGCCAGAATCCAATTGTTCGGACACCCTTGTCAATTACTTCATTAGGGTATAATCCGAGGTGTACAGGTGGACGAGTCAGGACAAATTTCGGCGTTATTGCGGATAACAGATTCGCGTAGACGTGTCCTACCCCCGTGACGTTGATTGATGTAGGCTGTGGGATTAAAATCCAGAAAACGCTCGATCAAATCAAATCATCGCTAGTAGCAGAGCTTTATTAGCACGTAGGCGCTTCATTAATTTCGACGCTTGTCCGGATAATTTCCCAGTAGCATAACATGGTGGTAGATTACAATGTGGCATGAAAATTGATTCCTCGGTTAATTTATGGAGCCACAACAGTGTGCCTTAAGTAATTAGTGCAGTATCAAATATTACACAATAACTCTGTGATTACCAAATATTCAAAATCTTATAATATGATTACAACCTAATGATTAAATTGCTGTATCTCACTTAAATTTAAATTTAATTATCGGATTGCGAAATATATTGGCTCGTAGTCGCAGTTGCTAAGTTTTCTGTTGGTCAATTTATTCTCTACTTGTGGAAGAACAGCGGTTAAAGTGATGAGGGATGAGGGATGTGATGAAGTATAAATTTAAATCTACCAGTTATTTAAATTATTTCTGTATATTGCGGGGTTGAGTAGAATAAATGTAATGAAATAGAAATTATACTAGTTATTTCAATAATATATCAATGTAATTGAAAATGTAATGAGCACAAGTTTCCATAGAAATGCAAAACTGTTGGAAAACGTGTGCGTGATATTTTGCCCTGAGCTGTTTTATATTGCAGCGCACTAAACGGTTCAATTTTCCCCACTCAACAGATATGTTTACAAAATATAAGCACCGCGGAAGAAAATACGGATCCCTCACAGCTAACAGCACCAATTTATATTCACAGGGCGAGGCAGAACAAAAAAGAACGGAATTAATAGCGTGGAGGCGAATTTATGGGCCAACTTTTTGGTGAAAGCGCCGGGTCTAATAACACGCCGTGGTGTCTTTATACTTACCTGTTCCATAAACCTAATAAAGGTAAACGTAAATATACAAGCCTTATAATAGAACCACACATAACGATATTAAATGTTACGTGTTAAATAATATTACAAATATAAATATTAATATCAATCTAATCTTAAATGGTAGACAGAAAAGGGCAGTAGTTAATTATTAAATAAATCTGAAAGATTTATGCCTCAATCACTTTCAAATAACAACCATAACCATGCTCATATAATAACATAACTTTTTTCGTTGACATTTTAGTAACTAAGGCCCGTTCTATAGTCCGTTACTTAAGCATGAGTTCGACTCAAATCGTATATTTGGTTGCGTATTTTCTATAAACGTTTATGCACCAAACGCAACCAAATATATGCAAAGATGCGACTTGAGTCGAACTCATGCTCAAGTACGGTCTATAGATACGGGCTTAAATGGCTGCACAGTCAGAATCAAAACACCTTAGTTTAGTGCTATTTTACAAACACACTCAAGAATATTTTTAGACACTGATGGTGCAAATGTCAAGTCAGTGCATACTATACATCATGATATACTTCAAAGTTATTGGAATTTATATATCAGGCGTTTGAATCATTTAGCCCACAAAGTTATAGCAATAGTTATCGTGTAGAAGACCGCGGTGGACTTTGCATAGAACAAGGCCATCAATTCGAAGTTTTACCGTATATGTTGAACAAGTTTTCTAGCTCTTAATTTTATTTCCTGGACTGGTTGCCTGAAACATATTTTTTTATTTCGTTATGCTGATATAATTTAAAAAAAACGTTTCTTACAAAAGTTGTTCCTTTTCGAAATATCTATCCAACGATGCTACACATGATCTGTATTCCCATTTAAAATTCTGAAGTTGAGTGCAGTTACGCCTACTTCTGGTATCTTCCGAAAATCGAAACCACCTCCATTAAATTCTTCACGCAGACTTATGTCATGCTATTTTTATTTCGCCGAACTTCTAAGACGTCATATTACCGAGGAAAAAGGCCTGAGACGGCTGGTCTGTAACACAATGTATTTTATTTAGAAAACACCTTGATTTTTCTATGGAAACTTCTTGTAATATTCCACCCCATCACACTTACACCGCAAAAGTAGTGAAACTCATGCATTTATAATACATGTACTCATCTTGTAATTAGTTTGTTGGATTACAACCTGAATTATAGCGTCATAATGCGGAGTTCATCTAGCTTATACCCATAAGACAGTAATGGGAATGTAAGGTCGATTGGGGGCAGCGGGGCAACTTACGCCATGTATCATGATCTTTTGCCGCCCTCTGTCACCTTGAATCGATAACTCTCTATTGTGTCTCCCTTGTGAACAGGTTTTGTGTTTTCAAAAACCGCATGAATCAATAAATACCGGTTACACTGAGAGTATAAGACCACAACCAAATGATATTTGCATGCTGCGACAGTTAGAAGCAAATATTAGGATTATAAACAGGGTGTACAAGATACGGATCAACAGCATGGGTATCTCGGAAACCGTAAGAGTTACAAAGGCCGTTAAATTACAAAAAATGTTGCGCACTTTAGTGATCGGTAATATTCTGTTGAGAAAACCAGAAATTTTCGCTTACTTCCGGAGATATTCGACAAAATCCGAAATCTTTTGTTATTTGAGAAGGTATAAGAAAACCAAAGGCACTTTCTCATTGCTACATTTTTAGCTCTACAAGACAGCATTTACAAATTTTCCGTAATCATCAACTTTTTTTTAATATGGCTCGTAAAAGATTCAGAAAAAGACTTGTTAATACATTTCGAACATTTTCTTGTAGTAGGCGTTGAAATGATGAAGACGAAAAAAAAATTATCTAATTTTAACCCAGAATAGGTACCAAAATAGTAACTAAAAATAATTTAGCAAGAAACATTGAAACATTGTACCTATTTAGAACCACACTTGTTATTTCTATACTGTGATATGGTAATTGTTCCGTTCATTTAATGGCGACGAAGACAAAAATAATTACATAATTTTAATCCAGAATATGTACCAAAATAGTAACAAAAAGTAACTTAGCAAGAATAGTTGTTAAACATTGAAACATTATAGTTATTAAGAACCACACTTATTTTTTTTTACTGTTGTATTATGGGAATTGTTCCGTTCATTTAATTATTTTAAAATCTTAAAATTAGGTGATAAATGTTGAAAATGTGTCTTCGTCGCTCATTTCAACGCCAACTACACCAAAATGTTCGAAATTTATTAACAAGCTTTTTTCCGAATAAAACCATGAAAAACCATACAGTGATATAACCCGTTGAATTCGTAATAGGAAATGCTATTTAATACAGGGTGTACTTTATTTACGGACCATATAAAACTATAAAGTTGATAATGGTTTCTTCGAAACGAAACGTTGTACTGAAAATATATAAACGCTATCTTGTAGAGCTAAAAAAGTGGCAATGAGAAAGTGCCTTTTGTTTTCATACACCTTATCAAATAACTTTAAAAAAAATACCTTACGAAATCGCACGATTTCGGATTTTGTCAAATATCTCCGGAAGTAAGTGGAAATCTCGGGTTTTCCCAACAGAATATTACTGACCACTAAATTGCGAAACTTTTTTGTAATTTAGCCGCCTTTAACGGTTTCCGAGATCTCCATGCTGTTATCCTTATCTTGGACACCCTGATGGTAAGACATCGAGAGTTGGTTAAATTAGAGAAAATAATCTTGAGGCCAAGGCTTAATTAGCAGGGAAAATATATGTTTCAAAAATTGAACGCTATAGCTCTTATTTTACGCTATAGCTCTTTTAATTCAATTTATGTAGAAATTATATTTTGACATTATTTAGGCACTTTTTTGAGTGGAATTGAAATATGTTATTAAAACTTACCTATCATTTCGGATATAGAGATTTTTACACAAACTTTCTTAATTTAAATACAGTCACCGTAGGCTATGTAGTAAATTCTTTAATAACTTTAGAAACAAATGACGAAACAATTTGCTTCCCCATTATGTGTATTTGTTCATCTTGAATTGTATTAAGTACTTAAATATGTTACAGACCATTTTTCTGAACGAGTTTGCTGAATGCGTTGAAAATTGTATTACATAACGGGGTCAAATATGGAAAGTTCACAACATAATAATTTTTAAGAAATTTTGTAACGTTTATATTTCCCGCCGCTCGTCCGTGATGGTGAAGTGAACTAACTTTATCTATTCTAAAAACATCTCTGTGAGACCTAGAGCTCTCGTGTAACGTAAGAGCTCGTTATAAATTTTTCCAGTTCGAATAACCTTTTCTCCGCCAATTTTCACCTGAAGAATTGTCAAATAGCATACAGCAAAAGCAAATAATTCATCATTTTTAGGAGAGTATATTAACAAGGGTATTTCGAAGGTTTCGCCAATCTTTAATATTTTCTTGTACTTATCCTTTCCCACCAAGTATTTGTCACATCGGGTCTGTCATAAAAGTAATATTCCAGGTACCCTGATCAGCGAAAGCTTCCATATTCTCCAATTCTTCTTGGTATTTCTTTATCTTGGTATCTGGTTTCACATCGTCATTTTTTAAATCAAACATTTCCTCTCGATCTTTTCGTACCACCTTAGAGGTGCTAAGAATTATAATTGGGAGACAAATTATCACCAACATCATCATAATAATCAGATTCGAAGTTATTTATACGATCGCTTCCGGCAACATTACTCCCGGCAGTTCATGTTCTTTCGCCAATACTGTTTAACCTGTACTCGGAAGAAATTTTTCGAGCAGCACTACATGACATCAAGAAAGGCATTAAAATAAATGGAAAATGGATCAACAATATCCGATATGCTGATGACACGGAAATAATAAGTGATAACATCGAAGATCTACAATAACTTGTTAATGCACAAAAGATCCATAGCAAAGAGATGGGAATAAACACGAATATAAAAAAACTAAATTTATGATGATAATAATACGCACCTCTGATTTGTTTACCAATAGCATCATAACAATTGATAACTTTCTAATTGAAAGGGTCAGCCAGTTTAAATACCTCGGGATTTGGCTGCATGAAGAATGAAATTCAGACAAAAAAATAAAATGCCGCGTAGAAATAGCCCGGAGCACCTTCATGAAATACTAGCAAGTGCTTATAAACAGCGATTTTGACTTTGACCTAAGAATTAGATTTGTACAACGTTACGTGTCGTCCGTACTGCTTTATGGAATGGAGGCGTGGACGTTAAAAGACTGCCACAATGATTAAGCTATAGGCGTTTGAAATGTGGATTTATCGCCGTATACTGAAAATTCCTTGGACCGCAAAAAACACCAACGAGGATGTGCTTCGAAGAATACATAGAGACCCTGAACTACTGGTCCGAATAAAACAATGAAAGACTGCATTCTTTGGCCATATCATGCGCAGCAAAATAAATACGAAATAGTACAACTAATATCGAAGGTAAAATAGAAGGAAAACGAGGCATAGGACGAAAATAGTTGTCGTGGCTGCGGAACATCCGGCAATGGACTGGCCTAATGTCCATACAAAAATTATTCCACATTGCGAGCGATCGGGAACTGATGAAATGTGTGATCGCAAACATCCATTAATGGATATGCAGGGGAAGTAGAGAAGGTTCATATTGATGTGGACAGATGATATTTATTCAAAAATTGTTGGGTAGTGTTTTGTTTGTCCTGACTTGCTCTTTTCTGAAGTTGCTTAGCTTTATGTTGATGGCCCGAAAGCCCTTTTCTCTTTTTATCCGTAATAGTATGTGGATGTCGTAGAAACTGCGCATGCGCAATTGTACCACCATATGTATAACCATACGGGCACGTTCACGGTTAGAACCTGAAGTTCTAATAACTACTACTCAATTTAGATTTCGGGAAGCAAACAAACAAGGCGTGTGTAATCACAGAGTATTCCAAGTTTGAGGTGTGTGGAGTTATCAGATTTTTGCAAGCCGAAGAAGTTAATCAGAGCAAAATTAATCGCAGATGAAAGGACGTGTATGGCCAGGACGTTATAAGAAGTCAGCATTTGGTGCAATAAATTTTAAATATGGTCGAATGGAGTTCAATGATATTCCGGAGAAGAACAGAGGTAGACTGAAGGACCTCACACACAGATGGCAACTGCACAATTGTCGAACGTTTGATTAGGGATGATCGTGGCATTAAATTTTGCGAAATTGCTGAAATATGCATCATTGGGTCAAGAAAAATTGCAAAAAGTTGCGGCCTACTTCAAGCAACTGGACAGCAAAATTACGGTGGAAGGATATTCGGAAGTTGCGGTCTACTTCAAGCAACTGGACAGTAAAATTACGGTGGAAGGTTATGACAGTAATTATTATATAACTACAGTCATGCTGGAATTACGGGGATTATGTTGAGTTGTGTAGAAAATTTTGTACTTTTTGATGGAATGCAATGTATATAAATATACGACTTGTCTAATTTGCTACATGCATCTATAATATCGGACGCCCCTCGTACTAATACTTAAACAGCAATATAAAAAATAGTGCATCACATTTTTTTCTATGAGAAACAGCTCCAGGATAACCAATTTCTTTTAATACAAAAAGCTTTTGTATTGTTTGGTGTGGCAGTTATCTTATTGTTATTCGAATTGCGTTTGCTATCTATAAAGTTAATTATATGTAACCGAACATCTTAGTTAGGTATGGAAATATTTATAAACTGCTGCTTCCACAATGTGGTAATTAAATGTTTGTTGTATGTTTTGTACTTGTCACTTGAATCGTTTATTTCAGATGGTCAACAGACATTTTTATGGATTTTTCTTTTTTTGCGCAATAAATATCTTCTATTGTCAGGGCATATTTTTCTGCAAAATAACTTCAATTACCATTCCGCTTTATGAGATATAATTTTCAATGAATACCGCGTTTAGTGCAGAAACCTGTCAGGCGGCATCACATAGTGTGTGTCTGCAGTAAATTTAAATTTCTGCAGTATAATCCTGTGGTATTTTGTACAATACTAATACCATGGTAACAATTACCTTTGGTTTACCATTACTTACCAACACGGACAATTTTGTGTTTGTTTTTCTGTGTTCAAATAAAAAATACATAATTTATAATAGTGTTTGTTTGTTAAAAATCATAATACTGCAAAAAAATTATGAAATTAACATAAAAAATATATGTTTCTACATTAACATCCTATTTTATTGCAGAAAGGAGTCAACTGCACTATTTTCAATATTTTTTGCACTGGAAATTTAAATTTCTGCAGTATAAGTCCTGTGGTATTTTGTATAATACTAATACCATGGTAACTATTAGCATTGGTTTACCAGTACTTACTATTGCTTAGTAGTTTGGTATATTTAACAAATCAGAAAAATAGATTAAATTTCTTAATTGTGTTTGAATGAAAACACGGAAAATTTTGTGTTTTTTCCTGTGTTCAAATAAAAAATATATAGTTTATAATAGGTTTGTTAGGAAAAATTAGGAAATTGCCATTCAAAATATATGTTTCTACATTAACATCGTATTTTATTGCAGGAACGAGTCAACTGCAATATTTTCAATATTTTTTTACAATTAAGGGCAAACTATTATAGTTTAATTACACACAGCATCAACTTCGGGAAGATGTAAACTAATACTAGATGTTTTTTCAGGCGCAAATCTGTTTTAATATCAAGGATATAATGTTTTTCTTTGTTTCCCAACATTTTGAAAAGGTGAACTTGACCAGTTTCTGAAATAAACGATTCACTTATGTATATAATGGTTTTTAATTATTCCCTGAAATTGTCTCCAGGGTATTGTTCAAAATGCGTATATTGCAAGATACATTTTTTAATTTATAATGTATATTCCCAAATATGATGATAATGATGATAATGGTGATGATTTGAAATATGATGATATGCTTGATGATTTGACAGGATTTTTATTTAAGTTTTCATTCTTCACCAATAAAGTACAAAAAAACTGATACGGTCACCACATGACTTTATCGCACTAATTGCACTAGCTTTATGACACTAATCTGATAGTGCAATTATATTCACAACATCATATAACTCTTACAAAATAAACGCGATAAATAAGATATTATATATTTTTTTTGTAATTCTGCGTGCTATAATTTATTTTCACAATAAAAGTATGAAGTTTTCAATTATCTTGAATATTGAATATTGAATATTTAGCGCATACCTTTAAATTTTATTCAAATATGTTTCAGATACACATTTTAATTTATAAAATATTTATAAAAACAAAATGATAAACTCCCTAAAAAATACGGGGGCTACTTTTAAGGTACAAATCGGTTTAAATTTCAAGAAAAATCGTTTTAAATATATTTCAACAATTACTAACAACCCTTCCCATTTAATAGTATATATACACACCAAGGTTGTATACTATACTATTATAGCCCAGGTCTATGAAACGCTAGCGCCTAGCGATACATGACCCGTTACAATAATAGTATTCACAACCGTGGTTGGTGTATATACAATTGTTTGCACTAATAGAACAATTACTATAATTTAAAATTAAATATCGACTGTCGGATGTTGGGATTTGGTTGGCGCAAACTGTGGATCTGGGGCTGGGCGGACGTACGGAGTTTAGCTGCGTAGCCTCGAACGAACACATAACTTTTTTTACGTGCTAAAAAAGGATACTTTTTTACCAATAAAACAAAATATTTTTTTTACCAAAAAATGCAAAAAAAAATGTGTATGCCAGCAGCATTCGTGCGGGATTATCGTGGAACAAGCATAATCCACTAGTAAGTAAGCCTCGCCAATGGTACTCTAATGCACACTGAATTTGAAAATCGTATCTCGGCGCGTACATTGCAATAAGCGGGATTGTAATGAATAAATAACATAGTTATTTAAAATCTCCGTTAAATAGCATCTACCTCAGATAGAAACTTTAGACTGACTGACATGATTGGCTACTTTTTACAGGAAGCATTGGTCTTCAACTCAACTCCAAGCAAAACTATGTGTGGATATTATTATCCGGTTCTTACTATAAAAATTACCTTCGCATAATTGCGACTTCAATTTTTCTGTAGTATATCAGTTTGTTTACAAACTGCTCCCTAATGATGCAACTTAAGAGGAGACATCTCAGCATGTCCGAGGGGACATCTCAGCATGTCCCCTAATTTATGACTCTCGCACTATTCCAACAGCTATAACTCACGCCCCACATTATCAGGCCACTCGCATTTTCCGGAGCCGGCGCCATAATAAAATTAGAGCCCTGAAATGATCGGTTACTAATTACCACAATGCTGAGCGTCGGAGCTGCAAAATGGGTAATCATATATAATCGATAGAACCAAAGCGGATACTTGACCGTCGTCATACCCCTGAAGTGTCGTCATCACTAAAGAGATTTTTCAACACGTTTTGGTGCAACAGGAAAATGTGCGAATACTAGGGCCGAGGTGAGGTATACCTAGTGCTAACGTCTTCGCACTTGCAAGATTATATTTTGATTGACCAGTAATTGCATCCTTGTGAGCGCCTTGAAATTTTGAAAGGTAAAAAAATGTTCGCCGACGTTTGAGGATCGTTATCGTTATGAGGGTACTATTTACGTCGTAGGATAAGGATTCTGCAACGCCGGGAAATATATTTTCAATGTAAACGTGCTCAGGCGCTTCATGTGTGATTCAGACTATATCGGTAGATATACCACAAAACTTTGCAAATCGAAAATCGCGAATTTCGCAGACTTATTAGTACGATAACCAAAGATTATGATGCAGGTATGATAAAAACTATATTTTTAATAGTTAACAGGAGTTTAATTGAAATTTGTAAGATTGTTTTGAAATGTTAACATTAGTGGTGAAAAATAGGAAAAACTTAATTTTTGTTTTTCTACTTTCCAAAGTAACTTCCATCCACAGCATAGTTATAAAATTATAAAAATCATTAACTTACCGTCACTACACACGCATGCATTAAGACGTAAAAAGGACGGATGTGACCCATATATTAATCTTATACTATTATTTATTAATAACATTATCTGCTTTTGTTCATTATACTCTATTACATTATAATTATCGGAGTATCGGCTTGAGTTTCGAACAGTAAGGACGTATTAATCCACTCCCCTCGTCCAAGTTGTCAAAGGAAAAGTGCACAGCGCCCGACCGCATGGCATCAGCGTAAAGATAAATTATGCAATAGCAGCAGTCGGCGTTATAGCAAAAAAAATATATATCGATGCATATTTTCACATCCCTTCTCACGTACTAGATTAAAAACCAAGCATTATCAAAGATTAATTTCAGCAGTCTTAAAACGGTTCGGCACCAATTTTAAGAGCGAGGTTTTGGCGCGAAAACTGGTCTCTGGTTGTTGATAAATCCGCCAGGATTCGATTTAAAAGCGCTCTATATTATGTTTTGCATTCCTTACTAACGAAATTTGCGTGCATGTTAACAACAAAAAAATAAGATCTTGCCATGTGTTTAATTTGTATTGCTTGCGGACAATGATGTGTTTTTTGCGGCGCCGGAGTTCCTATGTGTTTCTTGTTCTAAAGTGTGCGATTTGTATCAAATTCGTCGACTTCTGCCGTTTATCGTACAGTTATCAATCTGGTGGTTATGGTATAACATCAACAATGGCAAAATATAAAAGGGTTTGTACCGTATTCTGCGCTAGTTTCCACCGATTCCCGGATGCAGGTAAAAGGTGTGCGATTCGTATCCACTTCGTCGATTGATACGCGCATTATAACTGTACGATGAATACTGCAATGTATACGATGGATACGCAACTTGGTTTTTTCAAGAGAAAATTCAAACCTTCTCTCATTCGAAAATAGTTTTCAGGAAGAAAATGCTTGGAATACATATGTAAACACTTTAATGAACACGTCTGTACTTGCTTTTTCATACCCATTCTTAATTTGAGCTTCCATGCTCTTTGTATGTCCATCAGCTCGGTGCTGGCAAGCTTCGTTACATATTTCACGTTCATTTTGCCTGCAGGCGGGAATCGATGCGAACTGACGTCAAGATTTTGGTTGCTGTCAGCGTTTGAGAAATACGGTGCAAACCTTTTTATATTTTGCCATTGTTGATGTTAAACCATAACCACCAGATTGATAACTGTACGATAAACTGCAGAAGTCGACGAATTTGATACGAATCGCACACTTTAGCAAAACAAACACATTGGACGTCAAGATTTTTGTTACTGTCAGCTTTGGAGGAATACGTTACAAACCCTTTTATATTTTGCCATTGTTGATGTTAAACCATAACCACCAAATTGATAACTGTACGATAAACGGCAGTAGTCGACGAATTTGATACAAATCGCACACTTTAGCACAAGAAACACATAGGAACACATAACTGGAAGCGTGAAATACCCCCCATGGCTAGTACGTAAATGCGCCACCGTGGCGCTGCCGCCTTGATGTTAATCGCCTATATTTATTTTAAATACTTTTATTTTTGACTTAAAATAAAATGTTTGGTGTCAATATAAGCAGGCTCTTGGTGACCTCTTCAAGTGTCCAATAAACTATTAAGATGGCAGTTATTAACGACCCAAGAACTTATCTCCTTATATCCTCAGGACCCAAATTTTGTGTACATACTTATCCCTTCTTAAAGTATTATAAGTGCGTGCATTCCGCCCTAGAGATTTTAACAACACCCCACATGCAAATAAATTCATTTAGGTTTCTTTACAATCGGATGCGTAGTTAATTTGAAAATCCTATTCAATTATCGCTATGGCTTCTTCGTGTGTTTGTGCTTTGTTTATTGTGCGTTTTGGTTTTGTGAGTGTTTTATAAACTTCTGACTCCCCCGTGACTATTTTCTACTTTCACCCTGTGACAATTATTGTGTCTGTATTTTGTGTATGACTAATTTCTCCCTGTGACAATTATTATTGCATATTTTATATTTTTTATATTTAGTTAGACTATTATATCTTCCTGTGACAATTTACTTGTGCATTGTGTAGTTCTTTTGCGTATTGGGAGATTTGTGTGTATGGGAAGGATGTCACAAAAATTGAATGTGTTGACCATACCATAAAAAAATTTGGGAAGATTATATTTTTTGAAAAATGACAAAAAAAATGTTTCCTTAGCTGCTAGAAAAATATTAAATAACAAACTAATTTCCGTATTTCCGTATTACAGAAAAGAGAACAAAAAACTCATTTGCGATAATGCCCATGGTGATGTGGCAGCAATGATTGATGATTTAATTAATGAGCCTTATCACTGTTTTAATCATCATTCGCGTTGCAAAGATTTAGAATGTCCTGCATTAAAAATTATAAGAATTACGATATTTCGCGGTTTAAATGCTAAGTCCGCTAAATAAAGTCGTTCGTTGAAACGGCAGAGCCTCCGAGAGAGCTGAACAAACAGTGGTAAAAATGATCTTGAATTGCACTTGATTCGCATATTTCAAACTTCTGTTAGGAGTCTGTTGACAGAGTTCTTGGCACCATGGCATGGCAATTATGTCAATACTCCATCTCGTAGCGAACACATAAACTGCTTGAAGCTTTTTCTTAACTATTTTCACGGCGGGGAATTTAATTTAGGTACATTTTAAATAATTAATAAAACCATAAAAATATCTGTTTATTATTAAGTACTACATCTTATTAGATACAGTATATATAAACAATCTTTATTAGGCTATCGACCCCATAGGGTCTTTCCGCCTTGCCTAACATAATACATTACATTATACGTACGTTACATTATACATTACATTACATATTATATTATATAACATTACATATATGTGATTCATGAGTGATTATTTTGATAGTGTGAAGAGAGTGTTATGAAGTGTAATATGATTCATGAAGCGTTTTTGTCGGATGTAATTTTGTAGTACGTTTGTTTTGTCTTTTAATACACAATTCGTCCAGTATTGTCCTATTGTCCTGTTTTTGTTGAAATTTATTTCGTAGTTTGTCTAGTCTTTGTTGGATGGGTATGATTTTGGTGATCTTGTATAAATTTATGTTTGATATGTTATGAAGATGATTGTCCTTATGTCTTAATTTAGTGAGAAGTCTTAATGTCTTCCGTTCAGTTACGTCCGTAATTCGTTTGCAGGTGTTTCTTACATTTTTTAGTATGATCTGGCCGTAGTCAATCATGGGCCTGCAGATGGATTTGTAAATTTTTGTTGCTGTACTAATGGATATCCCTCTTCCTCCGTATGTTAGGCATCTAAAATGTTTTGCTCGTTTTTGTATTTCCGTCTTTGTGTTCCGTAAGTGTTTGTCGAATTTGTGCTTATTGTCAATCGTCATTCCTAAGTATTTTATCGTCGTTGTGGGGTATACGTTTGTTCCGTTAACATGTATTTTACAAGGTTTCAGGATATATTTTTGGAATGGATAAATATAATTTCTCTGAATCAAATTATTTAAATAATATGGTAAACAATTGGTAATTTTAATTATAAACTATATAGTGTCACGTAGAATCAGGTCTATATTCATGTAAAGCTTTAAAATTGTGCAAATATTTGCAAAGACAATCCATGAAGATGATAAACGGCAAATATCGAAGATTTAATGAAATTTCATAGAAAAACGTAAATAGTCGAAAAACTAACTATTTTAGTGTTTAGTGACACGTGGTATTTATTTTAATAATTTATGGTATAGAAAATATACCGTGAAAGTGATTATTAACAGCGTTTAAGATGAAAAACACTTTTACCATCTTAAACCATCCATCGCAACACAAAATGGCAAAAGAATATTTGACTTGCACCCTGATTCACTCCTAGAAAGTTAGCGGTCGACTTTCCTAACACCCTGTATAAAATATTTAATAATAAATCAGTTATGTGAAAATTAATATTACAGATGTATGTTGCATATTTGAATGTTATTTCGTTTTATTTGATATCGCGTAGGGAAAGGAGAAAGGAAAAAGTGATGCCTAGAACACACTCCGAGGGCAAATAATTAGGGGTCAAGACGAATTAAATTACATTAAAGTTCAAATGAAGAATCTATTGTTAATGATATGAAAGTCACTGAAAATAATACCTATATTTATTAAAAAGTAAAAATACTGTTTCCATCAGAATTCTCTTAACAATTTCTTTTATCAACTGCTGATCCTCCTATATTTTCATTAAGTTTGCATAAAATTTTCAAACGGTGGAGCACATTATAAAACTCTTCATGTATCATGTATCTACTTGAGATTAGTTTATTATACGAGAATTCTAGTGTATGTACATAATACCCCCGGCGATACTCCATTGGCCCAGTGCAGAAACGCACACATTGCGACGGCATAGCGAGGAAAATATAGTGCAATAGGGCTACGTACATTTTCTTGTGAGTCGCCTGAAGGTGATCGATCATCTAGAAATTGTTACGAGGGGATGAAAAGACTGTTCGTGATCCGGCTATCGATCACGGGGGATTTCAGAGATTCGTACGCTATTCAACACCTCTTCAGAATAAAAGTCGGGGATCACTTGACATTTTTTTAGAGTTGTGCCAGTCCGACAATCACAAAAATAGTTATTGCAGGTAAATATAAATAATATGAAGTAAATATTCCTCAACTCTTTGTTGTTATATTAACACTCTTGAAACTTGATATTACATATTTTTATTATGATAACTAAACGGGGTATTTTTGATGGGTTGGCTCCATATTTTATATATAAATTTTTGACGTTTCACTCCCACATCGCACCACAAAGACACTCAAGAAAATGTTGCCATATTGCATGAAAACATATAAAATATATTAAATATATAAGTTGCATATATACATAATATAAATAAGTAATTTATATATAATATAAATTTTATACTTATATTAAATACATATTATAAAATACGCTATATTTTTATTGTATACTTACTTGATTTATGCACCTGTAGAAAATATTCTTTTAATAACTCATATTTATTACATTTTATATTTTATTATTTTATTTAACAACGGCCAATTTCTGTGCTATAGCTAAAGACCGTCGCCAAGGAGCGATCCACCACACTTGGAAATTTTACCTTTATGAATTTTGTGTCCCTATTGTAATCAGGTACCTATCTGAAAGAGAAAATTCTATTGTTCGTACTTGCAAACCACAAGTACATACTATACATTATAATTTAAGAGAACCCAACATAGGCGCAGTTTATATAGTACCTGAATGAGAAAATGCTATTGTTTGTACTTGCAATAAGCAAGTGCTGTATTATGGTAATACAGAGCATCTGTTTAGAGGAATCCACGCAAGGCGAAGATTTACATGCATCTACTTTAAATGTAGCTAAAAGATTGTACCTGAAGAGGAAAATCCTGTTCGATGCATGGGCGCAACGACCCGGTTTTAATTATATGCACATCGAATAAGTACGTCTTACAGAATGGAAATTCGCGTCGACAACATGGAAATATGAGTGGCGCAGCTGTAAGAAAAACCACGAGCAGGGTTTTTCTTACAGCTGCGCTACTCATATTTCTGCTTCGATGTAACATTGTAATGCGATTATTTTTCATCGGATTGTTTTCAATTGTTGGCACATCAAACAGCAATATTTGATGCGAAAGTTATACGAAGTTTCAAATTATTCTGGTATAAATATAGGAGATCAAATGCATGCAATTGTAATTTTTTTATGTTGTTATTAGCAAGAATAAAATTTTGAATATTAATATATTAATAGGCAGGCACACACATACGGGATTTTCAACCGATCTGGCCTGCCATCCGCGTTTGGCATCCCTGTCACGCCGATCTGTCCCAAATTAGCATGACAGAGATGCCTAACGCGGACGACGGGCCAGATCGGTTGAAAATCCCGTACATGTGTGCCTGCCTATTATCAGGCATCATTAAGGGATATTTTGTATAAACAAGCATAAACTCACAGCTGGAACGATTTAAATCGCGATTTAATAGATTGGAATATGCAGTGGTACCCTGCACTTAACGACATTAATTTTAAAGGCAAAGCACTGAAAGATATCAATCGTTGATGAAACACGGATTCACACTGCAGGAACAAAGAAACAGTCAGAACAGTGGGTTTTCGAAGGGGATCCGGCTCCAAAAAAGGTAAGGTGATGGCCATGGTAGTTGGGATGCAGACCGAATCATCCACATTGAAGAAACGAAACGAAGAACAATGAATGGAGAATAGTTTGCATCGTTCTTGTACCAGTTGAGCGAAGAAATCAATCAATCATGAATTACGCTTTGAATTGTTGCCACATCCACCATCCACTTGTACCAGTTGATCGAAGAAATCAAGAAAAGAGGTGTACAAGAAAAAATTGCCCTACCACCAAAACAATGCATAGGTGCACCTGTGTAGTTTCATGTGACAAAGCATGAATTACGCTTTGAATTGTTGCCACATCCACCATATTCACCAGATGTTACCCTCAGTGACTGTTTCCTCTTTCAAACTTGAAGAAATACCTTATCGGAAAAAGAGTCACGGGGAACCAGCCTATTTTGAGGACCTTCTGAAATCTTAGTTTTTGCACGGCTTCAAAAAATTGCAGAAACGCCGATCATAGTGTATCGAGCTATAAGGAGGCTTTGATGAAAATTGAAATGAATCAACCCAAAATAATATGTTTTTCTATTGTTTTATAAACACATATTGACCCACCCTCGTATATTTGATTTTTATTCGAATACTTATAAATTGTTGCATTTCAAATAGTTCCTTGGAGTGAATTTTTCGAGCCATTTGCTTCAGATAATCTTACATTTATTGCACTAAAAATGGACTTATAATAGGACCTATGTGAGGTAAATCACCACGGAATATGTTTTCTTTCCTTTATGTATAATAGCGAAACTGTGGGTAATAAACAGGAAACAATAGATAAGAATCTCGTACAAATTGCAGAAAGAAAATCCGGGAAAAATAAATTTCAGTGGAAACAAATCTCTAGCAGGGCCATAAATCACATGTGGGCGTCTCATATCCCGATATAATTATTTATAGCAAACATGAAAATGAGATGCTAGAATATTCATATACAGGGTGTTTCAGACCACCAGTCGTAGGCCTTTTGATGACGTAGAGGTTCGGGGAAAAAATAGCATGACATAAGCCTACTTGAAGAATTTAATGGAGATAGTTTCAGTTTCCGTAAGCTAACGGAAGTAGGTAACTTCAGAATTTTAAATAGAAACCTAGGTCATGTGTGGCCGCTTGCTTGCGCTAAGCATTTCTAGCGAAAGTTGCCTTGAAAGCTTCACATCAAAGAATGAAATAGTTTAATGAGTTGTAGTAGGCGAAACAAGATACATAATATAAAAGTGCCTAAATGATTATGATTTAATTTCTAGCTGATTTATAAATAACTTTCGCTGTTTAAGAGACCAATTAAACGTAGAATTTATATTGCTGCTTACTTTAATTTACATGCGCGTACTGTTAAGAATGCCACAAGAATACCAGTGAATATATCGCTCGATTGCTGGCAATTTGCTGCTTAAATTCGAGAATAATACGGTGTTGGGGAAACAAAGCGATATCGGATTCACGATTCACTTACACGGTGGAAATTAATGGAAACATTCTACAAATCTAACGATTATCTGACGCGGGTGTGCAAAACGAGTTGAGCAGCATGGAAGCGACGCATTGGAAAATCCTATTTGGAGTTTCACAGAGATATATCAATTGATGTCTCTAGCATTACTTGTTCAATTTATAATCGACATCATCAAAATGTCCAATCAAAATTAATACGAGTATTTCGATTACAATGCATGTAATATCCATTCACGGTCAACTTTTAGTCAAATAGGCCATGATATTGTGTATGTTTCAAGCAGCAAATTTTGACAAACATCTAAACGATGTTTGACAAAGCTACTTAAATATGAAAAAGCATTGCCAACATTACAAAATTTGTTGTGCGTTTATGTATGAAAACAATAAAATATAACTCACTATTGCTGATTACCTACGAAAATCTTAGCTGATTAAGAATTATGATAAATATTAGTTTTCACAACATTATCAGCGTGCGAATAATATTGAATAGGAAATCTAACATAAAGTTATTTATGTCTTAGGGTGTAAAGAGGTTTTTGTGGCCCGACGCTTTATTTATAACCCGAGGCGTTAGCCGAGGAATCGGAAAAGGCTATAGGGCCATTGTTGCAAGGCATACATGGTTAAACAATAAAAAAAATAACACTCCTGCCGAAGCTAACAGTAACGGCCGCGAAATTGAATTTCGCGGACTGTTTAGCGTGAGCGAAATGGACACTTAGCTTCTGGTTGCACAAAATAGTTTTTTTTTATATATATCAAGGCTGCGAAATCGTTCTTTAACATACCGAGATCAGAATTGTCGTCGGGGCCGCGGTAGGATCATCTGGACAATGTTAAACGATTTTGCGGCCAAGGTATAAACAACATTTTTTTGCAATAAAAAAATTGTAATTATGAAAACCTTATTAGTTTAAATTAAATTGTTTTCACGGGTTTCTTTTTGTGCACAAAATAAAGTTGGCATCACTATGGAAATTAAGTAAATACAATAGTTGTGTGACATTGAAACTTCGCTTTATGTCGGTTTTTGTTTCAGGAATGTGCCACTATTACATTAAATTGGATTTCGCGGCTTGTTTTGGTACCAAAATACTATTGTATCAGAAAACATTGCTTGCAACAGCGCATAACTGACAATCATAAATTTTAACCTCAAAACAGAAAGACTTCATGAGCTTACTTCACCAAAAGTTGATCGTGAATGGAAAAATTGTATAACTTTTTGTTCGAGAATTTGATATAGGATCATCAAATATCAGATATAGGTAGGATAGACAAGGTAGACAAATCAGATATAGGTAGGACCAGCTCAGCTTAGGTGTGATCAATTGTAGTTACAACAGTAATAGTATTGTCATAAAATAAAGTTTACAACCACTAGTTTTCTACAAGTTGATCCCTATTAGCCTTGGATGAAACGAATTCTTTCCTCGCTTATCACCAAAATATCTTGTCATGATAAAGCAGACCACTTAAAAGAATTAGTTTTCCCACTCTCGAAAGTGTTTGTGAAGGGCGTAATCTGCAAACCTGTGAGAAAATCCGGCACATTAAGACCTGGTAATTTAATCCCATTCACAGGATACCCTAATAATTGCCTTTTTCTGCAGAGAAATAGCAAGCGCCATTATTTTAATGAACGGGGAAGCTTATTACGCAATTTTCCTAATTAATAACTGTAAATTTGGCATCGAAATTTTAGTTTGTAAGGTGTTATTTTAGCACAAAATTAGTGTAAAATATATTTTTTTTGTACATATATCGGCGCACAGGAAACGTTTATAAGGGCAAAGATGCGATTCATTGCTACAATCAACCTCAAAGCTGAGAAACCGATTCATTTTAATGAGGAATTTTATCTGGAAAATATGCTATCTTCGGAACTAACGTTATTTGCTCTAAAAGTTATTACTTGAGCCCATAAACTATGGGATTTCAGCATTAATTGCATTCAGTTAACGATGCAAAGCGATAGTATTATGATCCGTATTTATGCTGTATAATTATGACCATTTTATGCGGTGATACGTATTACGAAATCCGGTGTTTTTACAGAAATAATCTATTAAAACGGTATTAATATTATTGCACAAATAACCGATTTCATATACAGCGATTAGTGGCATTGGGTGTTTTTATAGAAATAATTTATTAAAACGTTATTAATATTATTGCACATATAACCGATTTCATATACAGCGATCATGGCATTGGGTGCTAATAGAGTCAGAATATATCGTAGAGTTATAGGAATAGTTAGAATAGAATAGCTAGATTTTCCTCAAGCGAGAATGCCACATGATAGATCCGCCCGACATGTGCGAATGCCGTAATCCCGCTTCCTACACGCCATCACGTAATATCAATTATAATTTGGATGGAGGTGGAGGATTTAAGGGATGATAAATATTAAGTGATTGGTTTTAACGTTTATGATTAACATTAAAGAATATCCTGAAATAATATTTACACTTAACTACTTATAACTCAAATAAATTAAAAAAAAAATAAAAATAAAAATAAAATAATACATTCTAAACTTAATAATATAAGAAGAAAATATTTCCGTTTTATACAAAATAGAAAGATTCGAATAATATACATATTTTGAATATAAAAATTGAACTTACTAGTAAATTAACATTAGCTTTAATAATTGTAATTTGAAATATTGGCTATAAATACCATAAAATAAAATATGATTTGGGCAGCACACGGCTCCATATTAATATAAATAAAATGATTCAAAAATTTTGTTTCCTACAAACATGTGCAGTTACGATTGTCCTAAACTTGTATAAATTTTATTCAATAATCTTGAGCCGAACATATTCAGAGCCAATAATTTTCAAAAATTGTGTAAATCTACATGGCGAACTACAAAGCTAATATTTCCCTTGTTATCTAAAATTCGTAATTCATTTTTTTTCACAAAAACCGCATTTTCTCCACATTGTTATATTCAGAAGGTAAACACCGTTGTATTATGTCGCAACCCCCTTTCTCTCTTTCTCTCCAATACTTAACCTTTTTGTTGTTGATGTTGTTCGTTGTACCATTGTAAATACCAACTTGGCGTTGGACAGTTGATTAAAGATGACGTGTGAAGTCCTTCGGCATTAACTAGTTGGGGGTGCAGCTTCACATAATTTAATTACAACCCCTTAGGGTGGACTCGAGAATAGTTAATTTAAATTTCGAAGCATTATCCCACAAGAAAGTGTAAATTTATTAAATCAAGACAAAGGAATGGTGATGTACAAAATCCGCAGATTCCGCAATTGTCGTTTCACACGGCAAATGTGTACACAGGCGCGCGTCTGACTCGGAAATGGTGGTATGTCGGCTGGATTGGCAACGTGCCTTTATAATATCAGATTACAGCGTAAAACCTAAAAAGATAAAATAGTGAAAAGTAAGTCAAAATGTAAAAATACTAATATTTAATCAGTCCTATCTGTTCTCGTCAACCTCGGGTGAAGGGGTAAACTCATTAGCACCGCACACCGCTCACCGCTCCTCGGGGTCCTTTAGGAATAGGCGTGGCCGTAATTCCTTAACCCAGAGAACTCAGGGATAATACGGGATATTGTCACACAAAAACCGGCCTAAAGATAGATAGTGGTATGAGCGGTAAGTGTGAAGCAGAAAGGGCATAATCTTACCTAGAGTTTTACGGCGGCCAATAAGTGATGAATGGAGATCGTCTGAATCCAGTCCTTTACTGATTTGAATGTCGGAGCCAATAACCACTGACCAAGCACTTCAAAAACTATTTGAATGTTGGTCACGAGTAATGGCGGCCGTTTATCCCACTATTTTACAGGCTTCGTCGTGAACAGTGACTTTGACCTGACTCTCAATCAATTAAAAATTTGAAACCCGCAAACGGCGGGTCCAGTTATTGCCGTTATCGTCGTGCGTCAAAATTATAACGTTACAATGTATCTGATGATATTCGATGGTGTAGATGAGGTATATGTATAAGAGGCTCTCCACCGGTAATAAAAAACTTACACTCGTTGATGAATTACTCCTCCCATTTGAAACAAATATATATTCCTAGTAACATTCGAAGGCATGGGCAAAGAATTTGATCGTGTCAATCATAAACTAATGCAACTAATGTTGCATAAATTGGAGGGCTATGGTTTTGATGAGAGTAGCCTAAAACTTATAACGTCCTAATTTAAAAAAAATGAATTAAGTGCTCGAATCGTAGAACAGTCGGGATGGTGTTCCTCAACGGTCCTCAAGGGGCGGCGCTGGCGGCAGCTCGGAGGCGGTGGAGCGCTATTGTCCGGCGACCCCTTTTGTTCTAATTGATGTAAGTCTCGCGATTTATAGTATCAGGTTGACCTCTCATTATCCCCGAGGTAATTAGACTGCCAATTAAAATCGCGGATCGCCAATTAACCAGTAATTGTATATAAAGTACCTGTAATTGTAGTAATTATCCTGTTGTAATATTGCAATTGTAATTAAATTACTTGCAATCATCCTATTGTAACTGCTCGCGGTGATCGGTTAAAACCGCGAATAAAAAGCGCGAATTAATTTTATCGAAATCTCTGCGGGGGGTGATCTGGGAATCTCCTAGCCTAACTACTTACCGCAATAATTATTCTTATATTGAAGATAGACGAGAAGAATTGTAGGCGCTTTTTTTATTATTTAACGTGGGATCCTCACAATAACTTTGCCCACGATCCCCCACATGCCTAAATCCGGCCTTGTACAAGCTGCTGGGATATTTACAATGTCCATGAAAGTACGTACATACATAGAAGTATTTACTAGTGTGTGCTTCGACAAAACACATTCCATTTATTATTCTCTTTTGTGTTCCGGTGATAATAGAATTAGCCGACCAGTCGTTTCAGTAGAACGCTTTGTATTGTTTTATATCTTCGATAAGGCTTCTTTAGTGTGCCCCACTACAGTAGGTAGTATGCAAGCATGTTCTAATAGATGTAAGTCTCGTGATTTGTAGAATTAAGTTAACCTCTCATTATCCCCGAGGTAATTAGACTGCCAATTAAAATCGCGGATCGCCGATTAACCAGTAATTGTAATTAAAGTACCTGTAATTGTAGTAATTATCTTGTTGTAATATTGCAATTGTAATTAAATTACTTGCAATTTCCGCAATCATCCTATTGTAACTGCTCGCGGTGATCGATTAAAACCGCGAATAAAAAGCGCGAATTAATTTCATCGAAATCTCTGTGGGGGGTGATCTGGGACTCTCCTAGCTTAACTACTTACCGCAATAATTATTCTTATCTTGAAGATAGTCGAGAAGAATTGTAGGCGTTTTTTTTTATTATTTAACGTGGGATCCCCACAATAACTTTGCCCACGATCCCCCACATGCCTAAATCCGGCCTTGTACAAGCTGCTGGGATATTTACAAAGTCCATGAAAGTACGTACATACATAGAAATATTTACTAGTGTGTGCTTCGACAAAAGACATTCCATTTATTATTCTCTTTTGTGTTCCGGTGATAATAGAATTAGCCGACCAGTCGTTTCAGTGGAGCGCTTTGTATTGTTTTATATCTTCGAGAAGGCTTCTTTAGTGTGCCTCACTACGTGAATAGTATGCCAGCATGGGAAAGATTAAATTTACTTTATGCTGACTGCAATTTAACTTTGACCGGTATTTCCTGTTTGTTCGCATAATTTTTTTAATAAATATGGTAATAAGTTCGAGCTCTTTTATTTATTCGCTTATTCGCAATGATCGATGAACTACAAGCGTGTGGTAATAGAAGGAAAAGCATAAACTGTTGAGAAAATGCATTCAATTATTGTAAATAATGATGTTATGTCGTAAATTTCATCCTGCATCTCGATTATTATCTCAGAGGTTAAAATTAAACTGTATGAGTGAATTACGTCGATATTTGTTAAACGTTGTTGATATATGCCGATTATCTAATTTTGTACTGCACAAGATATGAAAACATATTCAATTAATTCCTATGAGATGCAGCAAATACAGGTCATAATTATAATCCATTTATATGTAATCAACATTTAGTTAGAATATTATTATAAAAAATTGTCATTGCAAAACGAGAGTGCTTTGTAGCGCAGAGAGTCATGAATATTTAGTGTGGTTAATATTTATTCGCAGTCCTTTATTTCGCTCCCTTATTATTGTGAAGGGGCTGGCGAAAAGAAATTGTACTTAAATTGGAACGAATTAGAAGACGTGCAAAGAATGCGAATAGGAAAGTTTTGGGTAAATAAATATTAAACGATGTAATGAAATGGTGTTTATTTTCAGTTATTATTTTTAGCAAGACCCCCTTGCCATGCTCCATATTAGCGCAAATTACTGCATGATAACTATAATATGACACCACTACAATTTCGTGATTGACCCTTAATTAATGTAATGAAATGGTGTTTATATTCAGTTATTATTTTTAGCAAGACCCCCTTGCCATGCTCCATATTAGCGCAAATTACTGCATGATAACTATAATATGACACCACCACAATTTCGTGATTGACCCTTAATTTAGTATTTAGTGAACAGACTCATATCGCGTAAATATTTTAATCTACACATTTTTAGTGTTATTACTTTTTTCTACACGATACCGTAAGCAAAAGAAATTTAAATATTATTCAATGGAAAATGTACTACAAGTAACGGATAAATGTTATTACAGGGCGACAAAAAAGTCTGGAATACATGCATTATTTCGGAAATTAAAAATATTTTCGAAAAATTCTCGAACACATCGATTTTAGTTTTAGAAATACACATTTATTATAAATCTAAAACTTTTGTGATCATTAGTTTTTGAGAAGTAAAACGTAAAATTAAAATCAAGTAAAATTATAAAATATTAGGGTTGCAATTTTAAAAATTCAAAAACGACGTCAGAACTCAAAAATAAACGATGACAAAATTTTTAGATTTAAGTGTAATAAAATGTGTATTGAATTGGAACTAAAATCTACGTGTCCGAGGATCTTTCTGAATATATTTCCGAAATAATAAATGTATTTCAGACTTTTTTGACACCCCGTATATTACAAAGTCCGTAAAATTCATATTGATTTTATTTTTAGCGTGTTCTTTTGTAATCAATAATCCAGAAGAAAAGCCACAATCAACTCGTCGGCGTCGGGGCGCGCAGAACGATTAGCTGGAACCATCAGAAATTTCCTCAGGAGCTTGTTCCGTTGATGTCATTCTCGGCTGCGCTTACAAATAAACGAGCTCATTGACATAAATCTGTGCTACTTTCCGTAATGGCGAGTTAATCCAGGCTGCTACACATTCGTTCATTATAAAGTTATTTAAGTTATGACGAAATGAAAAACGACCGAGTATGGATTTTCACAGTAGAGTAATTGAAATATTATACATGCTATCATTAAGAATAGAGCGATGGACATTAATTAAGTATAAGTAATGCAAATTAATGCAAATAAGCTTGTTGAACAATAAATTTATTTAAAATAATAGGAGTATTAATTTAATGAATATACACTTCTACACGTCTAAAATTAAGCTGTGTAATCAAGCATAATAAAAAGCCACATTTTGGAATGGCCCCTCAAATTAGTTCTTTTAATAAACCAAGAATAATAGACAAATTGAAAATGGATGGTCTCTCAGACAAGTTGCATAATTTTTGACATCTTCAGCTAAACCAGATGTCCACTAGTCAAAAACCTATCCCACTTTTTTTATGGTCGCGACTTTACATGTTTGTATGAACACCTAAAATGTCCAGGTATGCAATAATTAAATGCAGAATGTAAACGTAAATTCGAGGGTGGGATGATAAGCGGCTGGCCTTTCACATACTCTATGTGGCGATCATATCTAAAATATTTATCAGCCATTTTTACTCTTAAGTTGTAAATGATGAAAATTGTATGTTAATGAGTTAAGTAGATAATTTGTAGCAGCCGTTGAAAGAATACATTTTCTGTGAGTTAAACTGGCGAGCAGAACTTCGCAAAAATGTTAAAAACAATGTTAAATCCCTATGTTCGCGTTTGAAAATGTACAACCGGTATAATTTTATAAAGTTTTTAATTAACATTATCAACAATATTGGGGATAATGACGGCGAACATACAGGGTTATTCAAATTCGATTACCACTATCAATACGAAGTCGGTTAAATTGGGGCAAAGTTGCGTAATCATATGGGTAACAATATTCAATAAAGATAATTAAAAAAAAAATCAATGGTTGCTGACATTTTTTAAAATAATTGAAATTTTGCAAAATCTTATTTATTTTTTCCTGTCGTTACTTGAAGAGATATTAAAAATATATAAATACATCTGCATTGCTACTTTTTCTCATCTACAACATGGGAACTTTAGATTTTGAATCAGACGTTTCGTGTGAGTGCAACCGTCATCAAGTTTAAAATTTTAAACACGGGCCTGCAATTTTTATTTTTATTTTGAGTTATACCCGTCTATACTCTATACTGTTATAATGATGTGCAACACTTGAGGTTTTAATAACGTTTTAATATGAAAATAAACCAAAATATACAATTAGCACTAACTGGATTTAAAAAATAAAAATATAAACTAGAGTGCCATGAAAACATTTAAAATCGGAAAAATTATTATAAACGTTAAATTTCATCATATGCAACACTAAGTTTTCAACAAGAAATACATACATTTACTTGACAGTACTGTAACGGTTCACACCCAGGTGTTGTACAAATTCTCATAATTTGTAATATTTATTCTTCATTGCATTTATTTAACTGTAATTCAACCTTAAATGCAATTGGATACATTTAATTTCTTTAACTGCATATTACATGAATTCTTATAATTCAAGTAATATTTGAGATTTTTAAAGTTTTGGCTCGTGATTTAGTGATAGTAATTTACGTTATGTTTAATTTCTTGAAATCTTCATCGTGACAACTGAATTTGGATCGTTTTATGGGTAATGTGTCTGTTAGTAATTTTTTTTTTAGTAAATAAAACACAAATATACATATAAATGTTGATTCAATATTATTTATTCATTTAAAATTCATTAATTATTCTTTATTAATATTTTTTTAAATTATGCAAACAATAGGTAAATAAAATACTCATTTGTGACTAAAATTCATTAATTATTCTTTATTTATATTTTAAAAGTTATGCAAACAAGAGGTAAATAAAATACTCATTTATGACTAAAATTCATTAATAATTCTTTATTTATATTTTAAAAAGTTATGCGAACAAGAGGTAAATAAATTACTCATTTGTGACTAAAATTCATTAATTATTCTTTATTGACTTGTTTTTATATTTTTCATTAATAAAAATTCTAATTATTTCGTACCAATCAATTAATATTAGAAATAATTGAAATACCTTAAACCAACCTTTCCAACCATCGTTCGTTTATACAACTTTTACCTTTTATTTACATGATTTGATTTATTCAATTAAGAAGTGAATTATTTTCTTTTATAATTTATATATTTTTTATTATAATATTATTTTATGATATTTTTTATCTATTATATTTTTTTATGATATTTTTCTTGCATTATAATTTTCTTTTATTTACATTTGGGTTTTTTTTAAGCATATAATTATGAGGAAAAAAAGAGTCAAGATTTGTGCACGCTTACCTTGTGAGAGACTATGATACATATATCTGACCTTTATAGCGAATCTCATACCCTAACCCTTGCATGTCTAACGTGTATGAGACATAAGCCCCTCATTTGATTTTATTGTTATTTTCTTTCATTTTTTATTTTATATTATATGCCTTTAATTATGAGGAAAATAAGAGTCAAGATTTGTGCACGCTTACCTTGTGAGAGACTAAGATACATATATCTGACCTTTATAGCGAATCTCATACCCCAACCCTTGCATGTCTAACGTGTATGAGACATAAGCCCCTCATTTTGATTTTATTGTTATTTTATTTCACTCTTAATTGAATTTTGTTCTATTTTCTTTTGTTCTTATTTGAATTTTATCATAGTTTCTTTTATAATTTACAATCTATAAATTAAGCACAATGATTAGTTGTTTTTGGCAAAGGTGTGTATAAATATTTATTTTTATTGCAATTAATGACATAAAATGAATTTATTTAATAATAATTTCCTATCCCTCTTTATTTGTAATATATATTTCATTTAAAATACGTTTAAACGAATGTTTTCTTAATTTATTAAATTATATACTTCTTTTTAACTCATTGGGTTTATATTTAAATAAATTTAATGTAATGTTTGTAATATTATTGTTTACATCGAATGCTTCTTCATTATTACAATTAACCCAAAATAATACAGGATACGACGAGATTAATCTACGAATCGCTCTATATTATTTCCAGGCAATGCCTAACTAATTTATTCAAAATAAAACATGACAAGTTGAGATCCGATCTCGAACAAAATCAATATTTATTTCGCAGTAACACCAAAATTCTCCGTTGGTTTAATTCAAATGAATTCAATATTAATAATAAATCAATCTAATATAACTAACAACATTCGATGTTCACAATTTTTAGTACATACCAAAATAATCATGCAGAGACGTTGTTCGATTGAAATTTGGGCAGCAACTCCCGATAAACATTTATTTTACGCCTTTTATGCCCTTACCTATGCCCTACTTTTTGCTTTCAGCTACCTTTATTATAACTCGTTCTCTTTCTTAGCTGGAATGTGAGCCGATTCCTACGCGCCCCAAAGACTAAACACACTTGACTGTATCACCCTTGCATATCGCTCCAATGTGCTATCTCGTCGTTTTAAATACGTTTAAAATATTTAACTTAATTTCACATTTCATTCCTCATATTATAACTGCATTTGCATTCTATGTTTATCAACCTCAATTCATTAATTAAAATTATTAGAATATTTAACTGTACTGATTCTTAGGTTCCTACAGTACATTTAATACTAATATTATTACTAAATAGAATTTAACTATTGAATACGACTTTTAAGAGTTATAACAATGAAGAATGATTTTATAATAAATGTTCAAATATATTGTCATTCTCTCTAATGCAAACGGCTGCTCTGCGTCGAATATTATTCACTGCTCGTTGTATATCACGCTGCCTTACACTCATAAAACTTTCTAAAATGTTTGCCCGAAGTTCATCAATATTATTTGGCACTCTGCAATAAACTTGATTTTTTAACATGTCCCACAAAAAAAATCTAATGGCGATAAGTCTGGCGACCCAGCTGGCCATTCGATAGATCCACGGTTACCTATCCACCTATTTTGAAATTGCTCATTTAGATACTTTCTAACTACCCTAGAATTATGTGGAGGAGCCCCGTCTTGCTGCAAACATGTTAAATTTAGTCGACGGAGAGGTATTTCCATGATAAATTTCTCTAATTCGTCCCTGAGAAGCGTCCAATATCTCTCCGAATTGAGGTTTTCCTGATACAGGAATGGTCCTATAATTCTGTCTCCCAACAGACCAGCCCAAACATTAATACCAAACCTAACTTGGTTTCTAACTTCGGCATTTGTCGGTGGATTGACTGTTGACCAGATGTGTTTTTTTTTCTATTGAAAAGTCCACAATTTGTGAACTTACATTCATCTAGCCAAATTATAGTGTTTAAAAAATGATCATCATTTTCAAAACGCTCACAAATCCAATTACAAAACTGCAACCTCCGTTAACCATCACCAGGAAATAAACTCTGGGATATGTGAATTTTATAGGGTTTAAAATTATTTTTTCTAAGAATCCGGCAGACTTTTGTTTGTGGCAAATTCAAAGTAACCGCTATTTCATTAGTCGACTTCGATGGATCGTTTTTTATCTACAATAAATACCTGATTTTTAGATAACGATACGTATTTACAATTTTCTAGCTACCTCTTGCAGAACCATCGCCGTTTCATCTTCCAAAACACGGTTTCCATAAGGCACTCTGGGTTTCTCGAAAGATCCATACTGCCCTAAATTATAATCCAATTTTTTAAACAAAGTTTGGGATGGCTGTGGTCTTTCGGGATACACTTGTAAATAGTTTTCACTTGCTCGAGCAGAGTTTCTCTTACAATGATAGTAAATTCTTAACATATCTCTTTTGTGTTCGTTAGAAAACTTTTTTAAGAAGTAACTAAACAAATTTGACAGCAAACAATGTCCAGTTTAATTTTTTTGTAACAATGTCTCCAATTTTAAACTGTTTTCATGTCACTCTAGTTTATATTTTTATTTTTTAAATCGAGTTTAGTGCTAATTGTAGATTTTAATTTATTTTCATATTAAAACGTTATTAAAAGCTCAAGTGTTGCACATCATTGTAACAGTATAGACTAGTATAACTCAAAATAAAAATAAAAATTGCAGGCCCGTATTTAAATATTTAAACTTGATGACGGTTGCACTCACACGAAACGTCTGATCCAAAATCTAAAATTCCCATGTTGTAGATGAGAAAAAGATGGCAATAAAGATGTTTATATATTTTTAATATCTCTTCAAGTAACGACAGGAAAAAATAAATAAGATTTTGCAAAATTTCATTTTTTTTTTAATCTCAGCTGTCATTGCATTTTTTTAATTATCATAATTGAATATTGTTCCCCATATGATTACGCAACTTTGCCCCAATTTAACCTACTTCGTATCTCTTACCGTTTCCGATATCCCCATAGTGGTAATCGAAATTGTAACCCTTTATTTATAAAAGGGTTTACAGGTTTATAACCCTGTATAGCAAAATACGTATAATGAATTTTAATAATTATTGTACTAGTTTCTTGTTATGTTTGATGAAAATATAAGACAAATCGTAACCTAAAAATAACTCAATGTAATAATTATTAATTTCATTTGACGCTGGGTTGTTTGTACCACTGATCGTGGGAGGTACTATTTCATCCGTAGGCTACGTTTTGTTGACTTTACGGGAAAGTACAAACAAAACTGCTTATTTACTTTACTCATCTGCGTGGTCTGTATAAATTTATATGTAAACCACATAAATACTAGAACGGACCAGATTGAGTCAGATAGTTGATGATCTTGAATTATAATGTATATAAATAATATTTACCTATTTGAAATCAACTTGCAATCAGTGTTTAATAGTAGAATTATACTGAACATATATGTACTGTATTATGTAATATGTTTAATAAGTATACATATACACAAATATCGGATATCCGTATTATTATTAGGTGAAAATGATTTATGTGTTTAGAGAATTACGTTATTTTCACATGTAACATCGATCCAGATACATTCAGTTTATTTTTAAATTCATAACAGAACGCAAATTTCTTCTATAAAAATGAATCAAAATCGCACAGATATACGCGAAGGAATAAACTTGTACCGTGCGATCAACAATTATTTAGATAAGGGGCGGCTATGACTGTGCCTGTATTATAGAAATTGCAAAAAAAATAGAGAAGGACTTTGATATGCATCCCTACAAAATACATGCCTATCTTGAATTGCTGTCAACAGATTTTAACAGACGTCTTGTACCTTGGCAGACATATTTCCAGCATCTCAAGGGCTTCTTTTATCTAAATAATTGTCGATCCCACGGAATAAATATGTAGAGGATATGGGAGTCAAAACGGGTAACCTTTTTTTTGTTCAGGGTCAAGTATAAAAACTTATCTATATTTTAATCATTCATATATCAGCGTCGAAGCCAGAATTTTTGGAGGTATGGGATCCTTTAAAGGAAACTATTAAAATTATAAAAATGTTAACAAGTATTACAAGTAAGAAAATAGATTCGTGAATATATTTTGTGATAGTTCGGTAAAATAACTACGAATTTAACAAAAAATATATAGAAGAATGAGACACGCAATGGACATAAAGCAAAATATATGAACATTTCTTTTCGACAACTTATTTTTTGCGTCAAAAATTTCTCAAGCATGAGAATTTTAGGCTTTTTAGAACGAATTAAATGGGGATTTTTCCCGCAAAAAAAACATTTTTTTTGTTTGCCTAGAAAAAAGTTTTAAATTGAATTTAAAAAAAAATGTAATTACGCACGGTTTTTCGAGTTAACGATGGATCGTGCGCATTTATCGATAAATAACCTTTCTCATGTTATAAAACATTCAATATCGCTCGGGAAAGTACATTCCCACTGAACTGTTAACGCAAATTTGCGTAAATCGTCAAATTGGTATTTGATATTTTTTTAGAGTTATAATTTTGTCTTTGGAACAAAATTATCTTTCAAATGTTTTTAAATAATTCAAAGCAAATTATGTAAGTCTTTATTCACCCAACAAATTATGAATTTTTCAAAATGAAGTTTCGCAACAACATTTTTTTTTGCCTAAAAATTTGTTATTGCTTATAATTATGTCTTTAAAAAAATAAGACGAAGTCGAACCACTGTGCGTAATTACATTTTTTTAAATGTGCTATTTTTAAGAAAAATCACCCAAATTTAAAATCTTAAAAAATTCATCACTTTTTTCTAGGTAAACGAAAAAAAAATTGTTTTTGAGGAAAAAGTCTGCATTTCATTCACTCTAAAAAGTCTCATAATATACACAAGGGATAACAAGTAGGTAGGTACTTTTAATTTATGAAAACTTACTCGTGATTTACCTACGTTGTTTATATTTTTGTATTGTATATTATAATCGTATTAAGTAGCATTACGATATCTCACTAACGCGTATAGATAACTTTGGGAATTACAAACAATAAATTCTGTTTCATTTAATCTTCTTCAAATACAATTAAAGTTAAATTTAGATTTTGAATCCGCAACAACATTTATGTATGCCCCAAGCTAGTTACAGCCTTACAACATTGCGACCTGTGTATATCTGTTGTACTAATATCCTACTGCTAGTAATTTCCCACGAAAGCAACTTCTTTAGAAAAATTAACTAGTGTACTGGGAAGCAGTGCCCTGATTTGAGATGGCATTTCTACCATCCCTCGAAGGATAACCTGTCTGGTGGTAGCTAATGCTTTACAGTCACATAGTATGTGCTGGTCTGTTTCTTCTGCCAGCCCACATAGTCTACAAGTCGTGTCATCCACGTTGTCCATCTTGTAAAGATAATATCTTATTGGGCAGTGTACTGGTAGGACACTGAAGCCTGGTCTTATCTCGGGAACTTAAGAGCTTAAAAGCTCTTGGGAGTTGTTTTCTTCAATAAACATTTTTAACTTCATTTGACCTGGCGTTTTATTGCAGTCACTCTTTTGTACCTTTTTTTTCAAATTTTTCGATATTAGCTCTTCTGTGGGCTTTTGAGAGCCCACATGTGGGTTCTGGTCCTATTATGCATCCACGACTCCTTGCATTGCGAGAGCATCAAGTCTCAATAAAGTGAGGTTGTTTCCGTTGGCCGATTGGTTAAGAGCGTGTTTGCAGTTACAAGTAGTTATGGAGTCAAAGCTGAAGCCTTCAAGATTCTTTAGCGCACCTTGACAGTCCGTGATAAAAATAGATGTGTGCCGTTTGTAGCCCTTTTCGAATAAATCTGGGCACATACTTCTGTGGCTATTGTTTCAGCTGGCAAACCGGGGGTGGGGCTTGTCCAAGAGAAATAAATGCCTTATGTTTAGGCCCATACATGCCTGTGCCATGGTTTATTTTGGATGCATCCATGTACCATCCGGAGGAGTAATCACTTAATTTCATAATTGTTTTCACACTGTTTCGGCGACCATTTATAATCGCTTCAAAGGTCATTCAAAGTCGATACTGGCATAGTATCCGACGGCGTTTGGGTAAATTCTGGTTTTACCTGGCCCAAGATTAATAAGTGTCCAAGTTTCTGCCACGGGTAAGTCCATCCCATTCTGAGTGCACTCATCTTCTATTCTTTTGTATTTGTTCATGCACAGGAAGTAGGTCCATTACGGCTTCCATTGCTGCTGAGGGCGTAATGCGCATAGCCCGCGTGTCCAAGGATGCCAGACTTTGAAAGACTTCTAGCGTCATTTGTTCCATTACTTCATTTGTGTTGGTTCACAATACTAGTGAGCCTTATGTAACAATAAGTCTTGCTACCATGATATACAACCAGTGTATCATCTCAGCTTTTAGCCCCCACGTTTTGCCAAAGAGCCTACGACATATCCACAGTGCCGCTGTCACCCTGGAGAGGGACATCAGATCCAGATCGAGATTTTATCCAGATGTGCATTCCAAGTTAGTTTCCTATCTAGGACGAAGCCTAGATATTTGACCTACTCGGCTTGCATAATAGTTTGCTCTTTAACACCCATAACTCATAAATTCCCTCATAGAAAGGGAATAGGAGGCATTTAAAAATATTATACTGGATGCTGCAAGGGAGTGTGATGGAACAACAAAAATAGGAAACAAAAAGGTTTAGAAAACAGAATGGTGCACAGAGGAACTAAAGAACAAAATTAAAGACAAAAAGGATAAATGGAGGAAATACTTGCAGACCTATAGAAGAGAGGACTATGAAGAATACAAAGAAAAAATAAACGAAGTAAAACAACAAGTAAAACAAGCAAAACAAAAATCATGGACACAATTTGGAAAAACAATGAATGAGAACTACAGAGAAAATCAAAAACTATTTTACGGAACATTAAAACAACTAAAACAAAAAAAGAGTACAACATGATGAATATAAAATACATAGACGGAAGAATAATTACAAACGAAGATAAAATCATGGAAAGATGGCGACAATATTTCGAAGAGCTTACCAAAGAGGAAACAGAAGAGATCGAACCACAAGAAGGTAAGAAAGAGAAACAAGATAAGTTAAATAAGGTGAAGATGGAGAAGATAAAAGAAAAGGAAGTAGAAGAAGCAATAAGAAAACTAAAAAACGGAAAGGCGCCAGGAGCAGACGAAGTAACAGCAGAAATGTTGAAGTACATGGGAGAGGAAGGAATAACACAATTAACAGAACTACTGAATGAAATAATAGAGAACGAAAAAACACCAAGAGAATGGAACACGGGAATAATACTCCCTATTTATAAAAAAGGAGACAAAAGAAACTGCACAAATTACAGAGGAATTACATTAACAAGCATACCGAGCAAAATCCTGACAAGAATCTTAGAAATAAGGCTAAGAAACAAACTAGAAGAAACAATAGAAGATAATCACTGGCGTTTAGAAGAGGGAGAGGCACTCAAGACCAGATCTTCACATTAAGACAAATAAGCGAGAAACTAAGAAAAAAGAACAGAAAAATCCACATTTGCTTTGTGGACCTAGAAAAGTCATTTGACAGGATTAACAGAGATTACATTTGGAATGAACTAGACGAGAGAGGAGCGGAAGAGGCAATGATAAATGTAATAAAAAACATGTATAGTGAAACCAAAACAAAGTAAGAACAAACAATGAAGGATCAAGAACATTCGCCACAAAAAAAGGACTAAAACAGGGACGCGTGCTGAGCCCATTACTATTTACAATAGTACTGGACAAGGCAATGAAAAAAGCAACAAAAAATATGAGGCCGCTACAGATCGGATTCTGGAAAGAATACGGCCAGCAGAGTTATTATTCGCTGACGACATGGCTATAATTGCAGAAACAGAGGAGGACCTTCAACACAACATGGAAATATTGCACAAAGAACTAACGGAAATTAACATGAGGATAAACCTTGACAAAACGAAGACCATGATAATAACTAAGGAGAAGGAAAAACACGAAATAAAGTTACAAGGAAAGAAGTTACAACAAGTTGAACACTACAGATATCTAGGGACTATAATAGAGAGTAACGGAAAAATAGAAAAAGAAATAGACGACAAAGTAAGCAAAACAAGAAATATTTTTAATATTCGGAAAAATACATTTTTCAACAGGAAAGAAATAACAAGCAACACAAAAATAGAAATCGTCAAAAAAATAGGATTAACGCGATAAAAATGAGATTTCTCAGAAAAATTGAAAATAAGACCAGAAGGGACAGAATAAGAAATGAGACATACAGAAATAACCTAAAGATAAGACCAATCAATGATAACATAAAAGAAGGACAGATGAGATGGTTTGGACATATCTGCAGAATGAACGAGGAAACAATTACCAAGAGAGTATATGAGGCAAGAGCAACAGAGAGAAATCGTTGAGGAAGACCAAGAAAAGAGTGGAATAACACAATAAGAAAAGACGCGAGGAGAAAAGGGAGTTCCTGGGAAGACCTAAAGGAACGGACAAAAGATAGGAAGAAGTGGAGGGAATACTATCGAACAGAATAAATATAATGTAAATACTATGATGTAAAAGAAAGCCTTATACCGAAAGGTATAAAGGTGGCTGATGAAATAAATAATTAAAAAACTCATAAATTTAGCATTTAGCATGCAATTCGTAAACGGCACCACAATTCGCTTTTGTCCTTTACTCAGGCGACAATTTATTACAGCATTTAAGGCATCGTGTGTCAGGGACGTATCATCAGCATAGCCTTGCGTGCTGTAGCCCTTGTCTGCTAAAGTTTTTAGGAGCTCGTCAACCACGATATACCATAGGATGATAGAACCAAAACCTGTTACTCCCTTTTCTATAGATTTGAAGGTCGCGTTGTCAAAGGCTCCCTCAAAATGAACAAAAATGCCAAGGATAATCTCCGTGTGTTCTAGCCATAGCTATCCATGGCATCCACAATTCCACAGTAGATTTGCCAAGTTGAAGGCAAACTGCTGCTTGTAAGGCGGGTTCATCACTACCTTTCATTCCGTTGGTATATAGTCCAACATGAAGCTGGATTTATACATTACTTACAGATTAGGGACAATGATTAGCCCCTGCTGTAGTCTTGCACGAAAGATGCCATCTATTCCTGGCGTTTTGAAGGGCTTAAAGCGGTTGATTGCCCATTCAATCCAGGGCACATCTCTGGATTTCTCTCTCCTCTTTAGCGGATAGCTAGATTCGTACGCCTTAGATATACTTTCCCTAAAATTGATTGAAGCTGCTTCTGTGGATCCGGTTACTTTTCCTACTTTTGCTTGTTTCGAGGCTTTCATTAATTCACTCTTCAATATCGGTCTAACTTCTGAGTCTATAGGGGTCTTGTTATTTGTACCATGCGGGTTAGTAAACAAACTTTTAATGCAAGTTTACCGTGTCAATTTTCGGTATGGAACATACCTTCAGAGTGATTTGCATGAATTGATTAAGATGGCCGGCCCTGTATAATATATTACATTACACAATGTTTTAGTGTGTAAATGCATACTTCGCGCATGATTGTACATAATAGTTGTTTATGCATTAAGGGCGTAAAAAGGATTTTGTGTCCGAAGTCTTATTTCTAGACCGAGGCGTCAGCCGAGCAATTGGAAAAGGTTGGAAGGCCATGGAAGCAAGTTACGCCCACTATACATCCACTATTTTATGCACAAAACAAGTCTTAATCATTGTGTAAGAAATAATTATAAATATCAAGTACACACTTAAAGTATGTTGCCATAGTAAAAACAGTAAATAAAAGTTTCGATTCTGATGGTTCGGTTTGATTGAATATATTTGATGTTTCATTACCGCCCGCCGGGCTATAATGGAGCTCGGCGGACACTAAACAGACGTTTATATTTAGATGAGGCTATCTTATATTTAGGCAATATTAATATTATCATGTATCTGTGCACAAACAGAAGTTATGCCATACATTCAACTCTGACAGTTAGAATAATATTGTGATGTTACGTAGAGAGTAGTGTGAAAATACGTATTACATCACTTTGATATTCTAAAGTATTTTTCTACGAAAGTGTTGAAAGACACGTTTTCTGTCATAAAATTTAACCTTGAAAGTTGGTATTTGTTACAAGGAGTGCAGAAAGTACTTTCCGCACTTATATGAGTGCGGAAAGTACTTTCCGCACTCACTTTCCGCACTCCAATACCTCTCTTTTGATTTTTGTGGCAATAAATCGGACGAAACTGTGGATGCAATGGCCGCAAGTTCCGGCGGAGTGTTTGTTATATCGTCACTATCGGAATCCATTATTGATATTCTTCTACTTCCAGTATTAATGTATAAATTTCGAGTCTCGATTTGGTGACAAGCGATTTATAAATTTTCTGACGTTTAAATTAATGACAATGACATTTATTTTAAATTAATGATTAAATTTACATTAATCTTTAGTTTTCTACACTTTCGTAGAAAAAATAGTATGTAACACTCGTGCGGAAATGGCCATTGCAAAACTCGTATGAATGGAGCACTCGCTGGCGCTCGTGCTCCAACTTTCATACTCGTTTTGCAATGAAGCACTTTCCGCACTCTTATTACAATATACTATTGTCACATGCAAATACGAGTGTTGCCGAAAAACAGCGTTTTTCCGCGCCTAGGTTTATATTATCTTATTTATTTAACCGCATATGATTTATATCATTCGTGAAAGCTCAATTTATAAACTGTAGCGGTCTACAAAGGACTATGTAAACTAAAATGAAAATTACCGAGTGTTGGAATTGTTGCCATGCCAATTGTTTTTTTTTTACGATCAGCGAGGAGAAGACTATTAATTTTTGGGTAAATAATTGAGATATCGGATAGCTTTGTACAAAACGTCAATAAAAATTATGATAAATTACCTCCACCTATAACCCGTTTGGTTTATGGATCCACCACCTGTTGCTTTATGTTGGTCAAAACAAAAATCACTACATACATGAACCCTAACAAAAAGAAGCCCTTCAAGAAACAGTGAACAGGTGAAATTGCGACCTTGGTGCATCTCCTACATAAAACACGTGCTTTATGTATTACTTCGTTATTATAGGAATAATAAAACACTTGGTTGACATTCCACAGTATATATATATAGAAAATAATTCTACAATTATTTCTTGTTGTGCTTCGTTATTCGTAATTAATATCACTTGAAAATAGCTTAAGAGGACCGATATTGTACATAGTTTTAAAGAACACCCGGCCAATTTTGTTCATGTGGATATAGTGATGTCAGGTAAAGCCTAGTTCATGCACCGGCGATTTGCGATTTGCGGTTTTTGTTCTGATTGGTAAAATCTAAGTTCCCGCGTAAAATGCTTTCAAATTTAACCAATCAGAACGAAAATCGCAAATCGCAAATCGCCTGTCCATGAACTGGGCTTAAGTCTAAAAACCAAAATGTTGTATCCGTGTGTCCAATGAATTATTTCTCCCTTAAAAAAACATCGGTGCCTTTTTCAATATAAAACCTGGCAAAATATCTCCTCATGCGATGAGAAATTAGAGCTTCATTCTCATAACATATGCACCGAAGAAGATCGTATTCATTTGTACAAGCTACCAAATTTTAATCTGACAAGTATAATAACCAAAGCGCAGATTTATAAGCATAAAAAATTACAAAATAGCCATATAAAATAGCATAAAGATAAGAATAAGCACAAAAACGCAGAAAAAGCATGAAAAGGCATATTTTATTTTTTTATGAAAATACATAAAAACAAAACAAAACATAATTTTATAAACAAGAACGCACTGTAGGTAGATAAAAGTAATATTTTAATAACATAGGCTTTGGTGAATAATATTAATAACAATAATAATTAATAACAAATAATGATTACTGCTCATTTTTAAATGAACTAATAATTAAATGTTTTTCTAAATTTTCAACGGAAAATCCCATTCTCCTATCACTGAGCACATTTTTTAAGTGTGGAAAGCTTCTCTGCACATCCACACTTGTAATCGGTGCATATTTAAATTTGGGAACAATTGTAATATTTATCAGCAAATCTTTCACGAAATCTCGTTTTAAAACTGTTGATATTGCCAAACTCGTCAAACCCTTCATTTTTTGACAAAACTGCATCACATTTTTTTTATAATCTCTCGAATACATCCCCGTACGTTTGAGACGTCGTTCCTAAAATCTTCAACTATTTGAACCGCGTCTACCAAAGTTGTGTCCTTTGCTTGGAGTTTATCAATCGCTTTGCTTACAAAACTGTAGTTGGTTTTTAGGAATGCTAAATTTTGTACAACCCTCCTATCTTTAAGAACTTTGTGGCATTCTGTAATTGCCTCTGACACATTTTCGGGAAACTCTAACACAAGCTCCTTAAATGAATCGAAATGTTCGGCATAATAGCAGGCAGTATCTAGCCACGTACCCCATCTAGTTATAACCGGTACCGGAGGAAGAGGTACATTTGGCATTCTTTCCCTAAACATTTCAACCCTCAGTGGAGCTTTTAGGAAAATTTTCTTCCCGGTTTTTATCAAATCATTGACCAGGGGAAATTGCAGTCTAATCGTTTCAGGAACTCGATTAAAACCATGTGCCAAACAGGTGCAATGCATTAATTGCTCTTAAATACTTTTAAATTAGAATATGCCTTCAACATGTATGCAGCGGCATCAGAAAGTATCAATAATAATTTATCATTTGGCACGGGGTTTTTTGGTAAAAAAAAAGTGTTAATCCATTGTGAACGAATTTGGCAACGGTATTGCCATTTGTTTTTTCTAACTGCTTGGAACTAATTAAAAATGCATTGGTGGAGTCTTCGTTTAATATTTCAATCATTAAATGGGCGATGTACCGACGACATGAATCAGTTGTTTCATCTACACAGAACCATATGTAATTGTTGCCAATTATCATTTTTATTTCCTCAATAGTGTGTTTATACACTTGCTCGACATAGTTTTTGCGAATGGTGGATTCGGCAGGAATATGTCTACAGGTGTATTTTTGTAGAAAAGATATAAACATACTATTATCTAGTTTTTTAACGGAATGTTAGAAGATACCATCGTATTGCATAAATCAGAGTAAAATTCCTTTTCATTATGTGTAGAAGAACTCGCAAAAGACCCGGAAATAGTTTGCTGGGTACTCAGAGTACTGCTTGCAGATTTGTGTTTTTTAAAATTGTCCAGGTGAACTGTTGTTTTCATATGTTGTGTTATATTAAATTTTTTCTCGCAGTTAATCTACAACATAATACATGCTTGTACCTAGGCCAATAGCAACACAAAATAAAACTTACCGGTTTGATACAAGCCCTGCAAATTAATTTGCCGTTCTCATATTTTAATTCAGAATGCCCACGTATCGATTCATCGACGGAAGGTTTTACTTTCCTTATTTTATACAAGAAAATTTCTAAACACGTAATACACACAAGGCACAAGCACAACGCACTGAAGATTGAGATAAATTGGACTGAATTGATAGAATTGAATTTGACACACACTTGCCCCAGATGCGTTCTGTGCACGTAAAAATAGGGTAATCCCTGAAATAATCAAGCTTTGTTTACCAAATATCACGTACGCACGCTCGCTTTGTTGATGATTTTGTGATAACGAAGCACTCTAGACGTAACGGAGTAATATTAATACTGAATTCTCATTACAATAATGTGCAACAAAATATATTCCTAGCTAATATAAATAATATGCTATAAAATTGAAAATTGAGAAATAAGCAAATAAGCACAAAAAATAAGGAAATATGCACAAAAAATGCATTCAATTCAATTAAATTCAATTCAATTCAATTCAATTTATTTCATGTTAATGGCTTTGCAGCCTTACAATTGTCATTACATAATATATTTAAAAAAAAACATATTAAAAAAAGAACCGTTCAAAAAAAAACGGCAAAATTTACAAAACATATAAAATTACATCACACTACATTTTAAAATATTAAGACACCATATGTAGGTCTATCCGCGACTAAATCCAAGGAGCATCATTGTAATATTCATCGGTACTGTAATATGCCTTACCTGTTAAAATTCTTTTCACGGCTGTTTTAAATTTACAAGATTCCAGTATTCTAATGGATTGAGGAAGCTTATTGAACATTCGAAGACCATGGTAAAAAGAGCTGTTTTGACATCTGCTTAGCCTTACTTGAGGGGTCCACAGATTATATCCGTATCTCGTGTTGTAATTATGACAATCAGCGAAAGGGGATGTGTCCCAACTGAGCATTTTATATGCAGAAGGCATTTAAAGATATAAAGCGATGGTACTGTCAATATTCTGTGCTGGACGAAGCTAGCACGGCAGTCTTCCCTGTATCCAAGACCAGATATGGTTCTAATTGCTTTCCTTTGTGCTTTGAATATTAGGTCTGTGGAGCTAGCATGGCCCCATACTAAGATACCATAACTTATGTGACTGTGGCACAGGGCATAATATGCATTTTTTAGAACCAGAGTCGATCCACCTCTAGCTAGACTCCTCAGGGCGAATATACTGCCAGATAGTTTTTTTGCCAGTTGTTGACAGTGAACTTTCCATACCAGATTGCAATCAATTGTGATCCCAAGATATTTAATGGTATTAGCATAATTAATACAAATAGTATCGGTCTTTTTTAGCGTAACTAGCATATTTTGTGTTTTTGCATTGTTCAGTTTCAATTTATTGCAACGAAACCACTCGTCTGCTTCAAAGGTGCCAGTTGCCACTCTATCCATTAAATCGTTGATATCATTTGATCTCACAGATATTGTGGTATCGTCGGCATATAAATAAGTTTTACCCCTATTGATATGCGGGGCTAGGTCATTAATGTAAATTAGAAAAAGCAACGGGCCCAAGACTGACCCTTGAGGCACACCCCTGTTAATAGTAATGGAATCGGAGAGAGATTCAGCGTGTAAAACAAGTTGAGTCCTGTCTTTTAAATAGGACATTAACATTCTGCAGCTAGTAGGATGCATTCCATAGCAATACAGTTTTTGAAGCAGAATCGAGTGGTCAATGCAGTCAAAAGCCTTGCTCAAGTCCAGAAAAGTTAGAAAACTATATTCCCCTCTATCAAGACACTCTACCGCATCATTCACAAGAGACATGAGGGCGTCAGTTGTAGATTTATTAGCTTGAAAACCGTACTGCAATTCATAAAATAGATTATTTTGATCAAAATATGCTTGTATCTGTGAAAGTAATACTTTCTCAAGGACTTTTGATACTATTGGAAGTAGTGATATTGGGCGGAAATTGTTCGGATCTTCCACGGATCCGCTTTTGTGAATAGGGATGACCACCGCAGTCTTAAGTACATCTGGGAATATACTTTCCCTTATGCACAAGTTAACTAAATGTGTGAGCGGGGATAGAATGGGGTCTATGACTGACTTGAGCAACTCCGTAGTAATTTCGTAGATATCACGTGCTTTAGTGTCTCTTAGGGATTTAACTACAGTACGAACACAAGCAGTGGACACCTCAGTAAACTCAAAATAACTGGTAGGAAGGTTGCTTAGGTTAGTATTCATCAATACAATTGGGTCCATAGTGCTGGCCGGTATGGTTTTTAATAAATCCAAAGGTATTTGAGAAAAATACTCATTAAAATGATTTGCATTGATAGATGATTTAGATGGTTTTGAGTTGTTGATACGGGCAGCTCTGTTAGCGTTGATAACTTCCCATATAGCTCTCGATCTATTATTAGCATTGTTTATAAAGTTATTATTAGAATTAATTTTAGCATCCACAAGCATTTTCCTGTAATTTGTTCTATAGTTATTTTTTAATTGTATCAGTCCATGCGAAGAATATTGACGACACATTTCAACCAATAGATTTAATGTATCCAGCATTTTTTTCAGCTCTTTTGTGTACCAACAATTCATCTTCGAGTTTTTATGTTGGCGCAAGGTTCTCTCCGGAAAAGATTCTTTGATACAGGTGGATATTAACCGTACAAACATATCAAATTTACAGTCCGTTGGTAATGTTTGATCGTTAGTGATAGCTGACCAATTGACATCATTTAATTTATTAAATAATATAAGTTTGCCGGACAATGTTACAGGGCGAATTACTTTGACAGCTCTCGCTTTTGCCTTAGTGCATGGAAATGATAATTTCATAACTATTCCTTGGTGGTCTGAAAGAAAAGTTTCAATAGGTGAGACCTCTTTAATAAATTCAGTGTCAAAATTAACAAATACGTTATCAATCGTGTTTAGGAGGCGAGTATTGAAATTAACAACATACTCTAAATTGAACTCCATCATTGTGACTATCACTAGATTCGTTTGGGTCCCAGACACATCCTTAAAACTGATGTTGAAGTCACCACCTACAATTATGCGTTTTTTTCCCAGTTTAGGCTATTTAATACCTCCTGGATATTGTTTATAAAAATATTTAAATCGCCGGCCGGCGACCTGTAGACATTCAATATATATATATATATATATATATAAATTTAAACACTCAATATAAATACAACAAAATTCACAGTCTTTTTCATCGCAATAGTTTTTTAAATCAATATTTGAGTAGATCATATTTGATTCTGCAAGAATAGCAACACCTCCGTTTTTGTTTACACTTCGGCAGTAGTCGGCAGCAGGTGTATAGTTTCCAACTTTTAGCCAACATTAAAGCAATTATAAGCTTAAAAACTGAAAATATGCATAAATGCACAAAAAAAAATTGTCACGTTACTTCATTTGCTGAAATTCGTATAGTTACGAGGTCATGTTGGTCTGCTATTAAAACTGATGTATAGCATAATATCTAGAAATACGCGCCTTGATAATAACTCTGGAAATAGTTCACTTTCGCCAATGACGTTACTTTGCGCAGTACTGTTGGATAAGGCGGTAGTATCTATACAGAGTGTCCCAGTTATCGTGAACAACATGGTGATCTCGTAAACGGTAAGAGATAGAAAGTTGGTTAAATTAGACAAAATAATTTTGGGGTCAAGGCCTACTTAGTAATGGAAATAAAAGTCTCGAAAGTTAAATTAAATGGCTGTCATTTGGGAAAACCTAAAAAGCTGCATTTTAAATTTTACGCTCTAGCTCGTTTAATTGAATATACAGCATGTCCCCGGACTGAGTTTACAAAAGGGATTTTTTTTTATTTTTACTTTTATGTAGAAATTTTATAGGAATAATAATCCCTGCTTGGTCTGAAACTACCAGTTCAGTTATTGAAACTTTGATTTATTTATACAGGGTGTTGGCAAAATCAAAATTTTTAAATCTTATTTTGACACTTATTTATTTACAATTTGCAAAAAGATTTTAAAATTACATCTAACAACATTATAGAAAAATATAATAATTCTGACACAAAGGGGATTTGAGGGATAAATGCAGAAAATAATACTGAAAATTTAAAAAATCGCCTACAATAGGCATTTGCATCGATAACTATTGAAGAAATACAAAACAGTTTTCAGCACTTCCACACCAGGCTTGAACTATGTGAAGAAAATGGTGGGGGATTATTTAAATGATGTTAGTTTTTAAAAGTGTAAAAATTAGATTTTTCTTTTTTAGCCAACATCCTGTATAAATTAATCAATGTTTTAATAACTGAAATGGTAGTTTCAGACCAAGCTGGGATTTTATTTCCTATAACATTTCTACTTAAAATTAATTATTAAAAAAAAATCTTCTTGTAAACTCAATCCGGGGACATACTGTATATTCAAAAGATATTTTGTAAATATAATTTACCCTTAATAAATAAATCAATATTTAAATGTGTTTAGATCCATTCTGATTAAGTAGGTTTGAAGAAGTAGTTAGCAATATCAGGTAATGAAGAACTCAGTCTTTAATTTACATGGACTTGTTTCGAACTGGGGGTCATCATCAGCAGAGTCCAAATCTTTTATGAAAGGAAACATTTCATATATAAATTGTGTAACATTATAATAAAATAGTTAAACTTACAGTCATAAATGAGTGGCGACAAGTGAAATTTTATTTAAAGCCAATATAACTTTAAATTAAATTTCACTTTTCGGCCTCATAAGAATTCAACACAACTATACTTTATGTCGCAAATTTTCAACAACACCTACACTTCACTTCTCGCTTACGTAATTATTACAATTCATTTTCACTTTTTCCAAAACTTCATTTAAATATACAATTTAAACTTTCAAATTTAACTATGATGTCAATTTTTAAGTACATTTAACTATATAATTAATTTTCAAATTTAACTAAACTACGATATCATGGACCTTTTCTATCTATCCATCAACAGTACCTTTAAGATGTCATCCGAAAACATAACTCGATTTGTCGCCACTCATGTATGACTGCAAGTTTAACTATTTTATTACAATGTTACACAATTTATATATGAAATTTTTCCTTTACTAAAAGATTTGGACTCTGCTGATGATGACCCCCAGGTCGAAACTAGTCCATGTAAATTAAAGACTGAGTTCTTCATTACCTGGTAGTGCTAACTACTTCTTCAAATAAATCAATGTTAAACGATCTATTTATTAATCAGATCATGTATTTTATCTTTTTATTGATGAGAGACGTAAGATAACGGCATGTACAGGCGCTTCTCAGGTCTATTATCACAAGTTGCAATTAATTCATACCTATGCAAATCTGGAGTTTTTTTTTTTAAGTAAAACTGGTCGTTTAAGCAATTTAAATAGTATGTATAGTATAATATAATATTTAAATGTAAGGTAACAATTGTTTTGAAGTAGACAATACAATTTGCTTGTGCTACTTTTATAATTTTATTTCTGGCTGGCACCGACGTTCGGATTATTAGTCTCACATCCGAATATGATTCACCTTTTTTATTTCACCTTGCACTCAGCAGTTTAAAGCAGACTAAACGAGAATTGCCCGTTGTAATCCTACCACGTCCAGTTTGTTTTTAATACTTTTTTGAACTTTTTTTTAATTTTCCACTACGTTCCATTAACTCAATTATCTCCGCTGATATTTCATTCCTTGATGAATGAACATGTAGAGTCTCTGCAACTGAATTTACTGCCCGAATTTATGTGCAGTCGCTGTGGATAACCCTTATAAATTTTGTATGATTTATCGCGGACCAGCAGAATCGCGTGATAAGCTGGAGAGGGCTGATGGAGTGAGTTGTGAGATCCCAAGTGGACGAGAAGTGGAGAGTAATACGATTAAATTGACATTTACTTGTGGTGCTGGATGGATGGTCAATTGAATTGAGTTCTTTTAGTCGAGGTGGCGCGAATCCAAGAGCCGGCCGTATTTTTCGGCACTTTTGCGCCTGTAATGCTAGTAATTTTCATTGCATGAAACTATTATGACACTTTTGGACAATGTTGGGCCTACGTCGCCTTCTTCGTTGTGCCGTTTTGGCACATCGAACTCGGGCCTCCTGCGTGAAATCATACACTGCGGGTGACATGGAAAAATCGAAACGAACACCGCCGATGGTTGCAGTCTCTAACTGCGCATTTGTTTGTGTGCTTGCTAAAACGTTGGACGTGTATGTATTACGTTCCTATTTTTTTCAGGCGTTAGTTAGTTTCAGGCGAACAAAACTTTTTTTTCCATGTCAGCTGTAGCTTTTTATAAAAAAGATATTATAAAAAAATATGTTCTTTATATTTTTCTTACGTTACAGTTACACATAAGAGTGTTAAATAATTTTTCCGTTTTGTATTTTATAGAACAATAAGTTGTATTTTATTGTAAAACTTTCCCAATTATTGGTATATAAACGATAAGTGTCCTTGGCAACGTTTTTTGTACTTACTTTCATTTTTAAATATTGGGGTCAGAAATAACGATAGCAGTTGATCGTTGGGGGTTAAAAGAGATCGAGCAATTGAGTGAGAAGAAAACGTTTTCAGCAATACATTTATCAGTGAAGTTGAATAGTTTTCAGCATCTATTACACCACCGCCTTTATGGCGCAATTTTATTGATATCGATTGAGCGCAGACGGCAACCGAAGTTATTCGGCCCACGTGGTAGATTGTCCGCACAACGATAATAAACGGAAATAAAAGTGTTTTAACGGTTCATTACGGCCGAGAGCTTAATTTATTTGTGCGCTGGGGTATGTTGTCGGCATTTTTGTGCTATACAATTACCGTCTCTAGCACGTGCAATTTAGTCGAAAGTTTTCATCTATACGCAGTGCTCGAATTGAAGCGCCGCATAGTGGGGCCAAAGTATACAATTTCTGGCCGAAATTCTGAAACTTAGGAAACGAGTCCAAAATAAATTTACTGTTACGGGAAAAATAATTAAAAAAATATCAGGGAAAACCCCAGATCCTCAGATAGTATAACAATCTGAGAATATTGATTTAAAGAACAAAATTGTAAAAAAAATCCATTTTACGCTATAGGATATATTCTATGGGGTAGAAATAAAATAAACTAATAAAACTACAAAGAAAGATTAATTTATTCGGAATAAAAATTTAAAAATCAAAATAATGAAAAAATAAATTATATATATTAATTTGCATAAAACACCTTATTCTTAAAATAAAACGTTAAAATTATTAATTTAGTGTTATCGGAGTGCAACAATTTTTCTTCATCCTCACTATCATCGTCAACGTCCATTTTCTTTCCACAAATTCGAAAAATTCTGTAATCACGGGTAATGTAATCAATCGCTATTGTAAATACGATTCATAAAATTCCTAAACATAAGTTACTATGTATTATATAAATGATAACTTCGTTTTCAAATGATAAATAAAGTAAAACCATTAAAAATATATTTTACCTTTACCTTTATTAATAACTATTAATGAAAGAAAACTAACGAACTTAAAATAAAATATAGATACAAAATGTATGATATATTTTAATCATCATCGTCACTACTGTCTTCATTTTCATGTTCATCCTCAATGGCACCATCATCATCATGATCATCATACTCGCTTCTGCAGCTGCCTTCTTCGATATCGCTGTCTATATCTTCATTGGGGATGTGTGCTGTTAATATTAGTAATAATGCTTCTTTGGGGATTGATTGCACATTTTCTTAGGCAATTTTCGTTTACTTGTTATTACTGGATCGGAACTTAATAAAAATAAATTGAAAATATCCTCATTCGTCTTTTCACGACTGCATTTCCGGGAGTAATGCTCTCTATATCTCTTAAAATCTTTGTTCCTTGCCTCTTGGGCCGCTTCACTTAACTGCCCAATGGGCAACAAAGCAGAAGAGACAATTTCAGGTTCATGAATAAAATATTTATGCAATGTTCGAGGCATAATATACCATGCATACTTTTCCACAAAGTATCTTGAAGTATTATGACAATATTCTCTAAATTTATTTACATTAATGTGGTGTCCACTAGATACCACTATCATAATGATGTGCATTTTTTAAATTAAATTGATATCAATTTTTGTAATTTCCGATGATAATTCAGGATTTAAAAAAAAACCTTCTTGCGGTATTCCCCTCATTAGAATTGCCAAATCCTGGTTTAGGCTTATCTACAATTAACCCGCATCGTTCCTTAAATTCTTTTTCGATTCGTGTTTTATTTTCCAACACATTTATTTTGTATTGTCCTCGAGCTTGCCACTTTTTTTATTGGCAATGTGTAGGATAAATAAAGAAGACATTCGAAAAATCGTATCCATTCATGTACAAAAAGACCAAATTTAAAATATTCTGTTTCTGTTTTTCTTGCTATCATCTCTTCGACACAATTAAATTGTTTCGACGTTGCGTCACATATATAACATGTCTGTGTTGATGGGGTGTCTGTAACAGCGTTACATACTTTTCCATCAATCATGGTGAAAAACATATTATGATTTACTTCAAAATCTTTATCTTCATATGAGGCTTTCGAATTTTGAAGTAATGTTGTTTCATCGTCCACTCGCTTCTTCTCTGCATTGGAAACTGCTGTGGTCTCCTTGATAAATTAAATTTTTAATGGCCTGCAATATCTGGTAGAAGAAGGTCGGGCATTTTCCCATATAGCTTTTTTGTCACAAACAAGGTGAAGTGGTACAATGGAAGTTATGAAAACCGCTTCAGATCCATGAAAGGCTTGTTTATAAGAGCTATGACCAGAGCTGCCATCAAACCCTTATTTCGTGTATAAGCACAGCTTATTTCGCTCTTCTTCTTCCAATGCGGAAATCACAGGCTCTAGCGAAGATAATAACCGAACCACAGAATGGTCTAGCAGACCTTGCAAAGTAACTTTTACGGAAGTGGAGGAAACTGTGATGTGTTGCCGATCAGGATAGCATTTGTTCTTTGCAGCTTGAATAATTTTATATGACAGAAATCTTTCTGGAGAACTCCTGCGAATTACAGTATATTGGTGACGAGATAATTTGGCTTCCACCAAAATAGCTAAAGCATCTTCGCCTGATGAAAGCATCTCTTTTGATTCAAGCAATTTTTTATAAGTATCTCTATATTTTCTTGCTCGTTTTGGAGTACTGGTAGTAATTTCTTTTAATAGTTTTGAAGCATCTATGTTTCCTGATGCTCTCAGACTCATTTGTGTTGCAAAACTTAGTTCCGCAAATGTCGATTCTCTTAATATCGTCGTTTTGTGCCCTTTTCGTTCTATCGTTGCTTATTTCAAATGTAGAAACTGGTAGACCTCGCCTTTTCTCTATTGCACATGGAAATGAAATTGATGTATTGAGCCATTTTTCATTATTTTTTAGGAATATATCTTTGATTCTACAGGCTTTAGCCCATCGCGTTTTTAAATCTGATTTAAAATATTTTAAACTCTTTTTCAACATTTCATCGTCACTTTTTGTTCGCTTTCTTAGTTCTTGTCCCAGAAAAATTAATTGCTCGTCAATTTCGTCAAATGTAGAATTTAACATTATATTAAAAAGTTCTAACCTCGTTATGAACAGAGTATTGGAACGTGTTCCTGGAAGAAATTAAATTAAATAGAATTTTTGTAGTTAAATTCGTTAAGAATAATTATTAATTGTAATCAATTGTATTGACACATTCACCACGTATTATAAAGTATTGTTATTGAACTAAAAACGATTGCTAATTTTAATGTTAAACAATTTGTACGTGTAGCTTTGATGCATGTAATCGGACGCGAAACTCGAAAAACTTGATACAAGTACATAATACAGGGTATTTCAACGCTCTGGGAACTGTCATCCACGGGATTATTAATCTAAATATAAAAAAATGTTTAATACAAAAGCTGTTTACAATAATGACTAGGTACTACACTTGTGTGTATGTGTGTTTTTTTACCAGAATACCTTATATATCTATGCATTTTTGGATCCTTTGGTAACACAGAATAAAAATGACGTATTGGTATTGGTATTGGTATTGGTATTGGTATTGGTATTGGTCGTGTTGGTTGATAGTTAAGCATTTCCATATTATCAAGAAATGGTACAGTTTGCGAATATCGATCACCCTGTATGATTTAGTGACTTATGTGTCAGATGAAAATTTATTATTGACCAACTCCAACTCAATAAAATTACACAGAACAGAATTACAGTTTATTAACGCCATTAATAAGAGCAGTTAAACTCATTAAAATTGCATACATTTAATTTTAACCTCTGAATAACATGGGAACGCTTAACTTTCAATCCCAATACCGTTACATCATTTTAATTCTGTAGTAACACAGAATCCGACAATTCATTGATATTCAGTTTATTAACGCCATTAATACGAGCAGTTAAACTCATAAAAATTGCATACATTTAATTTTAATCTCTGAATAACATGGGAACGCTTGTCTTTCAATCCCAATACCGTTACATCATTTTAATTCGAATCCGAAAATTCATTGATATTAAGGTATTATTAAGGTATTATATTAAAAAAAAAACATAAGTGTAGTCTGTAACTTATATATGAACCACCCTGTATAAATTTTAATAATTTTGTGAAGTGCAACTCATTATTGCACAAAACGATGTTGAAAAACACAATGCCTTTCAAACAGTGTTTCGCTTCTGGCTGTTTACCAAGGGACTCTGCTGCCCCCCGAAACCAGAACCCGGTAGATTATGTTGTTGTTTATTTTACGGCCTTTTTCTGCTGCTTTTGTTAAATACAATAATAATATATTTGCACTCATTTCATAAACAGCCTGTGTACATACGTGTATGTACATCACATCAGGGGGATCTAGTCCCTGAGAGCGAAAATAGCTTATTTAGATAAACAAATCTCAGTTACGTTACATAAACATAACCGGAAGTTTATTCCTCACAGTCAGCAAATACGGTAGTAAATATCAAGGTATCTGAGAAATAATAATCATCGATGCACAGGTTGCCAGTTTACGTGTTTAGCGTGGGAATCGATCCACTTGAGAAATGTAGTCTACTAAATACGTAGCTACTTTGTTTGCGATTTACGCTCGATTTACCGAACTTCGCCAGTCCGAGCAGTGTTCATGAATAATGTACCACAATTATAATAAAACCAACCACGATTTAATACGAATTACAATAACATGTTTGTTAATCTAAAATAGTTTCCATGTTTCAAATTATTACACTTCAAAATTGAGAGACAAAATTGCCTGCAGAAGGTGAACATTTTTAAAAACTACACTGACCGACAAAATAAGTGGGACACTTAATTTTTTTCATTTAAAAAAATCATTTTATCAATTTAATGACGCATTATTATTGTACTTAATCATATAATATGTGTATAAGCACCATTAAAAAACATAATTTTAATATTTTAATAAATATAAAAAAACCTAGGACACAAAATTGCACAAATGAGCTACAACAAAATGAAATAAGTGACATAGAAACTAAGACGGCGATTCATACTGGCGATAAGTTTGCGAATACTTAGAGATGTTCATCTTGAAAAAGATGCCCAAAACATATCCCAAAGATGCTTACTGTATTAAGTCTTGTAGATGATATAATCTCAAACTTGATGTCCCGTAGAGCCGTAGACTACTTGCGGATTTTGTTTTGTTTTCCCTAGGCCCTTATATACAGTCCGTAGTTGAGCATGATGTAATGTACTGTGCGAAGATGCCAATTGTTTTCAAAATCCTTGATAAATTTATAAATAACGAATTTTAAATACTGTAAAATCAATTGTTAGGGCAGATTCGTATAATCGGAATGCATTACATCACTTTTATTGTTCTATAATATATGCGGTAAGATACTGGGATGCTTACATTACGGTATCGCTATTGTTAAGAATACATTTAGTTATCAATAATCACGTCCGCCTATTATTAACAGAATTATTAACAGACTGATATAATAATGTCTCCGTATACTTTTCTTAAACGTAAAACACAAAAATATTTACTGTTCCCAAGAGGACATCGTATGTTTCTTAAACCAGATATTTCCCACACACAATCAACAAGTCAAATGTTCAGTCCCGCCGTAATATGTGATAACAATTAAATATATAATGTACAACACTTTGTATTAAGGCATGTGTTTATGCACGAATGCAACCAAATGTAGGACTTAAGTCGTTCTCATGCTCAAGTACAGACTCATAGTCCATACTTGAACTTGAGTATGACTCAAGTCGTATATTTGGTTGCGTTTGATGCATAAACGAATATGGAAAATACGCAACCAAATGTACAACTTGAGTCGTACTCATGCTCAAGTACCGACTATAGATGCAGAGTGGACAATTATTGAATCACTTATTTCAGAAACAACCCAAGTCACACAGAGCTAGTTTTGAAATAATAAAGAAAAATTAATAATCTTTCGTTTTTTATGTGAATTCGGTAACGTGATACAACATAGAACATGCTAACAAATAAAATATGATGAAACAGATTACAGTTGGGTACGGCAAAAGGAGTCAGAATGTTAAATATCACTCGGACTTGGGTTGTTTCTGCATTAAATAAAATAAAGCTATGTACTTTTACTACATTTTATTAGAAAACCAAGACTAACTTTATTAGGTGATGCAAAATTCAGCAAATTACTGCTGTTTTCCCTTTTTAACAGTAGGTCAATCTAAAATATTTCTCCAAAAGATGTGAATTTCTTCATTTTCCTCGACAAACTTGAGATTTCTTGATATGTGTCATTTTTTCCACGGAAATTGATACTTTTTTGTTGGCAATTGCAAAGATCTTCTGAAAATTGTAAGAATCCGATCCATATATAATATTAATTAAATATAGTTATTCTATAATTGAAACGTATAATACAAAAACGCAAATGTAAAAAGGTTTTAGAAGCGCACGAGAAGGCCTTCGACCGCCCACATTTTCGGAGATGCACAATTGAGAGAAAACGGACAGATATTAATGAGAACGCATAAAGACGTCTACTCGAATTTTAAACTACCTACTCTGGGGAGGCTGAGCTCGCCACCGGCATGGTAACCTTGGGTGGTACACATGGATAGAGAGAGATAAAGTTCAGAAAAATAAGCGTAAATAGAGCCGGGGTGGTAGAATGTGGAAGGATAAATAGTATAAATTCAGAAATTCTGCACATACTCAGATCAGTTAGAAGAAGCCACCAGCGCAGAACGTTACTCTGCTCGACGAAGTCCCAGAAGTTGAGCATTAATTTCTCAGGTAATTATACGAACGACGAAATCAAATGCAGACCTTACTAACCTACTCTAAAGTCAATTTTCATACTAATGACAAAACCTATCTAGTGATGCAGCAGAGCCATTTCGCTAGAGTACTTGATCGAAGTTATTAAAGGTAGAAGAGGTGGGTCACCGTCGCCACACAATGCGCGGGTCGGCATAACTACGTTTTATACCTTGTCCTGACAATATTTTCATCAAGACAGTAGAATATTGTAAAATATCATTCCTTTCTTACTTCAAAAACATTTGGATGCAAATATTATTAATCGATATGTTTTCTAAAAATCTAACTAGCAACGAGTGCATATAATAAATCTCTCAATACAGATAATTCAATGATATTCTGGGTAAACGTAATCTCGTCAACTAAATTGGCAGCTCTCCGATACACAGGCAATCTCAGCATTCCAAAGAAAACCAATCGTATGAATGAATGTACGTATGTTTAGATGAGCGTATTAGTAGAATTTAACATGTTAATACTAAACTGGAATCTATTTTATTTAAATAATATTACCTCGTAAAGTTCTGATTTGGTCATTTATGTGATTTGTTCCTATCCACAAGGTATTTCAACGCCACCTAACTATATTTAATTAATATTTAATATGTATCGGGTTCATACAAAATCAATTATCTTCCTGGCAAAAGCAGAGGAAAAGTTGTTTGGATAAATCCTCCAATATGGGCTTTGCCTACAATAACATATTTTCCACTTTCAGCACTGAACAAGAAGTAATAAAATTGCGCGATATTGGATCGTATTTTTTCCGTTCCTGGGTACTGATTTTTTAGATGTTTCGACTGAAATTACATATTTATTGAAGTATTTAGTATACCAATTCCTGAAATCTTTGATATGTCAGGGGTCTACTAGATGAAGTTATTTTTAGCGGAAGAGCTTACTGTCTCAACATATCCTATTAATGTATAGAATACACGTTTTCTCTAACGTCGGCTTTTTCGCACCAAAATCTCTAACATAAAATTAAGAAATGCAAATGAAAATGAGTTGAATGCAGAAGCAACCTAAGTCACGGACAAAGGTTATTTCTGCCCTCCGTTGATATTTTTAGAACGGCAAATACACCTTTAATATATTAGAATATGGTTTTGTTTGCGGTCAATCGATAGATCTACATCTTTTAAGCACAATCCTAGGTATAACTCAAATATGTCCAAAAGTGGAAAGGGGGTTTCTGAAATCAGTGATTCAATTGGAAAGTAAGAAAAACGTAGAATTTATATTCAAATATGTTGTACGTAAGGCAACGTGCACACTTCAGATGACTGATTACATCACTTGCATTGCATTTAAAAATAACCCATAAATGGTGACGTACCATTTCACGCAGAGAGGATTTAATTATGTGAAATTAAAGGTGATGGATTATTAAATTCGGCAATTGATGAATAATGATTATAATCAATGTGGTTATAACTAAAACATGGCGTTTGTATCAACAAAGGGTTGAATACAATTCGAAATTATCGATCACTTTCATTCGTATTAAACGTGTTCGCAAAAAATGCAACCACTGCAGAGAAATCATTTCCTGTATTAATTGCTTAAAGCACTGACAGGGTTGACGAGCGTAAACTGGAACCGGATAAATAATAATACATGGAACCGGAATAAATCGTTGCAACGGAAAAGCGCTTTGTACTCGTTATAATGTATCCAAATTCAATTTGTAATACATTCTCCACTATAATTGAATATTGTGGACAATTAAAATAATAAAATTGTATTTCTCGCTGTCTTCATCAAATTTTCATCGTAAAACAGAAATAAGTAAAATATACAATCAGTGTATTATACACAGTAAGATGGTATTCTAACCGAGATTTTCATAACAAACAGGTCTCGATCACAAGCATTCATCAGTCTCAAAAAATAAGTTTGTTTTTAAATAATTGTTTTCTTGCATTTGCACAATCAAAAACTCAACAATTTATGCTCTGAGTGGCATCTTCTGAATATGAATCTTGGACCATACAAAATTGTTTAAATTGTTCAACCTATACAATTTTTAAATTATCTGCACTAGAGATTTAGCCATAATATACTTGAAAACAATGTAAAAATGCGTTTAGATGCACTTGGAAGTAGGCCAAATACATTTGCACTTCCTTATTATGTGTGACCAGCTTCGGTGCATTTCTTCTCCCATGCAATTAGTCAGTATGAAGAAAATTTGATTCCAATTTTCAAATTTCATTTCGTTTATTGGCTGTACATGGGAATAAGGGAATAATATGGGAATAATTAAATTTTCTGCAGGTTCAAAGAATAATTCTGTAACACTTGCCATGTATAGGGTGTTATGTAACTAAACGTATATAGCTTAACAGGATGTTAAAATGACTACCTGGAAACCAAATGTGCAATAAGTCGATGTTAACTCTTTTTATTTAGCAACAGAAGAAGTTTGAAGAGAAACAATTAGGAATAATTCCAATTTTATTAAATTCGAAGTTGTCTGACTAAAAGACACAAAACTGCAATTCGTCGTAAAACACTGACAAAGTACGTATTTATCAACATTGATTTTTGGAAAACTGTACCTGCCTACCTTTACATCTACACGACAATTATGTAATACCTGGCCATAAACCATACGCATGTCTGCATACTGTCAGAAATACTCTGTATATACAGGGTGTTTTAGACCACCCGTCCAAGTCCAAGGCCTATTTCTCAGTAATATGTCGTCTTAGAGGTTTACGAAGAAAATAGCATAATATAACCTACCTACCTGCAGAATATAGTTGAGGTACATAAACTGTTCCATTTTTATTTTTAACTATGTTGGCTCTGTTAGGGTGACAGTATTGTTGGCCAATGTAGAAAGTCACTAGACTTAAAAAAATAGGTTATATTAAAAAAAGAGGTTATATTTTATGACAGTGGGCAATGTTGCCATCAAATTAAGTATCTATCGAGTACAGAATTTATTTGCTATTTTTATTTTACAAAAGAAAATTAGGCAACGTTGTTAGAAATCTGACATTTAATAATTTTTTCACTGTCAGATCATTTTTGTTGGTGTTCATGTGTAAATTTTTATAAAATTAAACCACAGCATTCTTAGTTAAAAATAAAAATGGAACAGAGTATAGTTTAGATCTCCGGAAGTTACCTGTAGTAGGGCTAACTGCACTCAACTTCAGAATATCTAATGAGAACCTAGGTTAATTATGGTACAACTTATTCCTTTTATTACTTTCATTTGTTTATTTAATAAATCAATACAAATTACATTTAATTATCGTTATTATAAGACTTCATTAAGCGAGTGCTTCTATTAAAATGCATTTATTCGGCTCACCACCGGCACTCATAGATAATAAAGCGCTTAGCCTAGACCAAGATAAGAGGACGCTAATAATGTGTATGCATAATTCATTCCTCCTTAAGATAAAACGTCCACGATTGATTGATTGTCTACATTATGTTTAGTAGTGAACTATTTATTTCTGTAGTCTATATGGCTATTACAACAATGACTGATAAAATGGTAATGCGTGTAGTGGAGAGATGCATATCACGCACAAATGGTTTTAGTTGAATCTGGTCGATTTCTTTGATAACATTCATGATTGATTTAACATTCTCAATGTACATTGGTTTTTAGTGCAATTTAAATTTATTTTTAAAATTGGCGACCTTAATTTCTGATATATGATGTATTTCCATTTCCAAGAGTTTTTATATTGTTATAAACTGAAACTTATATGTTATATACCTAAATAAAATGAAATTTAAATTGAAATTAAAAAAAACTGCCTATGACGTTATATCTCGAAAAATAGGGTAACTGTTCGAAATCAAAATACGTCACTGAACTGCTACCCTGGCATATTGTTTGAGGATTTAATTTAATGCAGGTGTGGGAAGTACATAAATACTTTCGGAATTGTATGTTCCCCCAAAGTACTATACATAGCGTAATCCCTTTATGCGTGCCATTACGGGTTCTTGCGAAACATAATTTGTACGGGTTTTCCAAATCGTTTTATTAGGTCATTAAAAGCATTTAAACGACTTGGAAAACCCAGAAACCTATTATACGATAATGAGATCCAAGAAATTATATGTGGACCAATTCTGGACCTTGGCGCAGCCTCCCCGTGCTGAAGCAAGAAGTACCCCAAATTTGAAGATTGTAAAAGTACCCAGTCAGTCTATGACAAACCATGGCAAAGACCATCTCACCTGTAACTACCACATTTAATACACAACTTTGTAATTGAATTAACAAGTTGAGTAACTTTATTTTTACGGTCCTTCGAACTAACGTGATAACATCACAATACCTTATTTCTCGCACCGCGCAGAAACGTGTTGTTGACTCTCCGAGCCGAAAATTCACAAGTGTCAAAATAATTAATAAGTTACATTTATTAATGTACAATAGAAAACAATACATTTATCGTTTATTTTTAATGTTTTTAGCAAAAACACATTAATGTTAGCCTGGAATCTGTGGAAACTAACAAGATTTTTGTTGCTGTCATCGTTGAAGCCGAATACGATGCAAATCCATTTATATATTGCCATTGTTGTTGTTAAACCATAACCACAATATTGATAACTGTACGATAAACGGTACAAGTCGACGAATTTGATACAAATCGCACACCGTCGCACAACAGTAATACGTAAATGCGCCCCCATGGCGCTGCCGTCTTAATGCAAATCGCCTATGGTGTACCACTTTTGACATGGATATCTAGTAGTCCATATTTGACTCCCATCGAAACTTTGGGACACAAGTTGAAAATCGTGCTGCTAGAACATCCTGCTAGAACAATTCCTGAATTGCAGCAAAGGCTTCAGGAAATATGGGTTTCGTTCACACCGGAAGTCTGCGAAGGCTTGGTTAATACTATGCCCCAAAGAATTTTGATGTTTTGATGAGATAAAGGAGATGTTGCCCAGTGGTAAACTGTTTAATTATTATGTATTCATTTGACGTGTTTGTTAACATTTTATAATCTGTCTTCATTTCATGTTAATTTTTAGTTTTAGAATTTTAATAGTTATTTCTTGTAGGATACAGATACTAAAGATGCTATTAAACAAATTTACAAAAAGAGAAGTTCATGTTGTGCTTTTTTTGTTTCTTAATGACGAATTTCTGAAAAATTGTAGACTGGGCCAACGGAAGTGGAAAGGGGCTCGTATATCGTCCAACTACTGGCGAAACACACCATGTCAATATTGTGAAAATGCAGTTTGAATATCTATCTGAACAGTCTGGGCGCAGTGAAAACAATAAGTTTTCCTTTACCTCCAAACTATATTTAAATATTACTAAATGGATTTTACCAGATGAAATCTTTACAGAAGAATCGTCTAAACTAAGAAATTGAATAAATGTAGACTTGCTATGTTTCAGCAGAAGGTTGACGATATAATTAGGGCTTTGTATTTTGGTTAATACATTTTAATATGAAATATTACCTTCATTTATGCTCAAGTTCATACTTGGTGTACCTTCAGCCTCTGGAATTGGCAAGATGCAGGATGCAGTTGTTAGAAGGAGATTATTTCTTGACTTGGGAGGGAAATTTCGCTGCCAGAATTATGTAATTTTAAGCTATGAGATGGATCTGTTATAATATTTTTATTTTTACTGTTTTGACAATTGCAGCCCCCTTTTTTCACTCTTTCCCTTCAATACTCCACCTTTGTTATTGATGATTTGGTTATTTTTTCGTTAAATCCCTGAAAAGTACCACCTTGGCCCTGGCCAGCTAAGTGAAGACGGTGTGACAGTCTTTTGGCCTTATCTAGATGTGGAGATGGCTCCACGTAATTTACTAACAAGGTAGTATGGTGAACTTGGGACTAGTGAATTTTTATTACGAAAGATTACTCCATAAAAAAAGTTACATTGAGCGGCGTCCGCTGCCGACGAATGAATACAAAAATGGATCGGCGATCCTCAGGATCGCCGATCAAATCGCCGATCGTCTGAATGTAAATCGCCGATTTGGTGACATCCTCAGGATGTCACCAAATCGCAAACAGCGTAAGAATTGAGCAAAACAAGTGATAACAAAAAGTAAATAAATAAATCAATCCTATCTGTTTTTTCCTTCGCACTTCCGTGGGAGGGGGGACTCGCAATCGTTTAACCAAAAATAGAAAAGTGGTATGCACATCTCGTGTGAACTATGGAAGGTTAAGTCTTACCCACGGTTATGAAACGGCCGTTAAGGCCCAGTTTTACGATGGTGGATCACCCTTGACCATGGTTCAGTTACCTAGGATACAATTGTTAATACAATGGTATCCTTAGAAACTGAACCACGATCAAGGGTGATCCACGATCATACCACTGGGCCTATGTGATATCAGAGAGATCGCAAATTACTCCACTCCTTGACTGATATTGTTTAGGCCCAGCGAAACAATTGGGCACTCAACACAACAGAACTACGTTTCAATGGCGGTCGTTATCACTGCCTTTTACCGGTTTTGTCATCGAGAAAACCCTCGACCAGCCAAGCGTGCGATCACTAAACAACTTAATTCGATTTTAAGATTCGCGACCCTCGTACCCGATATGTAGGAGAGGGAGGGGGAAAGATTCGATTAATGATCGCGACAGGGTGCTACTGTAGGCAACCATTGTAGGCGCTGTACGCTCGAAATATAATGTTACACAATTGAATTTTTGTCTACATCTCGTCGTCGCATTAAAATGCAACATATACAGCTGGTAGAACAACCTAATAGAACTCATTATTGGCTAAACTGAAAAATTACGTTAAACCGTGTCCAAAAGTGCCTAGTCTATAGAATTATTTAGTACTAAATCTAAATACTACACGTTTTATATTTTAGGACTTGATTAAAAATAATCCTCAGTCGACGATATGCTTTATCGACTACCAAAAAGCATTCGAGAAGGTACGATATGAAGAGTTGATCGAAAATTTAAAACACTTGGGACTTGGAAAAGACATTTGCATTATCTAAGACACATAGACACATATACACAGAAACCTGTCGAAAAACTCGAAGGAGAAGAAACGAAAGATATATTTAAAAACGCCCTGGAAGACATAAAAATGGGGAACAAAATTAACGGTCGATGAATAAAAACATAAGATTTGCTGACGATTCCTGTATCCTTACTAAAAATGAAGCAAATTTGCAATATAAGTTTACAAGTATCGAACGTTCAACAAAAATCGAAAACGACGAATTTGGCGTTGACAATCTCAACTTATGTCTGCACTAATATCAAATATTACATCAACATGACAGCCATCAATGCGTGTGTGTTCTTAGTGCAGACATGACTTGAGATTGACAACGCCAACTTCGACGTCTATTTTTTTTAACACTAGATACAAGCACGAGCGCATGTAGAGATTGCAACTTCAGGACTTACTGTTAACAAAACAAAAACAAACTTTATCTGCAAAATTACACAACCGAACAGCACCAGAAATATTAAACTTTATAACATCATAATAGAACTAAGTAAAACAAGTAAGTAAAGAGCACTGGAACCCGGAACAAGAACAAGAAATCAAAGTTAGAATTGATCATGACAGACATATTTGTGGAGTGGAAGAACCTATTATGAGATTAAAGCTTCAGCATAAAGATATGATGCCGTAATGCCTTAGAATTGAATATGCCAGACATATTTGTGGAGTGGAAGAACCTATTATGAGATGAAAGCTTCAGCATAAGGATACGATGCCGTAGTCTTATGCCCCGTTGGGTCAACATTGTTTTAACTCGGGTTATGTAACCCTAAGTTATATTTATTATATTTATGTCAGAGTAACGTTTCGAATCAGTAGCATCAAAATTTGATGATGTGGAGTAACGTATAGCAACAAAACCCCTCGGATGAAATAAAACGGGTCACTTGTGAATGAATCAAGTTCATATAGCTAGCATTTTATGTGTTATTTCAGATCTGGTGTAAGTCATTTTTGAGGTTAACCCCGGGTTAAATTTAGAACCCTGAGTTAATATTTAACTCGCGTTGATGCAACAGGGCATTAGACTTAGATGTTACGTTTGGTCTGTACTGTTGGACGCGGCTGAGACGCGGACACTCAAAACCAGCATCATAACTAATATAGAAGCTTTCTAAATGTGGTTATAAAGACGTATGCTAAAGTTCTTGGGCCAAGAAAGTCACAAATTAAACTGTGCTCTAAAAAACAAACCAAGAAAGACAATCACTGCTCATTATTAAACGGAAAAAAAGGACACAACCTAAGCAATGAAAAAATTAGATCCTAAAAATAATAATGGAAGGGGGTATTCAAGAGGGGGTATCGGTAGAAGAGCCCTATCATGGTAGCGAAACATTCGTAATTGGACCGGAGTGTTGGTCAACTGTTTCACACGGCCGGAAATCGGAAATTATACAGGGTGGTCACTTTTACGACGCCCACTATTAGGATCTATTAAACGAAAATATATACACAGTTGGTCAAATGGGATAAAAGTTTCTCATTTTTGTGCCTTTCAATATACTGAAACGAAATCCGGGATATCTTGCACATCTCCTGAAATATCGCTGAAACTGAAAAAGTGCACTTTCCTTTTCCTTTTATAACATTTTTACTTTTGAAGGAAATTTTACAAAACTTGGCACCCTTACATTTTTCAACGTCAGTTTTCTGATCATAGTGCCAAACACTTTTTGCGCCAACTAGATGCCAACATTTTCATAGTCAACTTTTGATTTTCTTATGGCCGCAATAGTGGATTTGAATGGCATTCAAAAGAGCGAAAAATTCCGATTTCAACCATGTATAACACAAGGGTAATCTGACATTACTTACTAGCAAAAATCGATGATTATAAAATTTGTTGCAAAAATCAAACTGCTGTGGAATCAAGCTGCCATGGAATAACAAATTTCACATTTCTTCTTACAAAGAAAATAACTTTCGAGTAATTTTATTGTGTATAAAGTGCAAGAAATGAGATAATATCTTTGATTAGTAAAAATGGCAATAATTAAATATCCTAAATTTTAATTCAAGAATGGTATTTGATTATTTAATGATACAATATGATTTATGATTTGAAATCTCGGCCAGGGAAATATAATGTAAGGTATTACATTCTAGAGATTGTACATGTCATTTTTTTCATGTTGAGGATAATATCTTGCCATTTTTACTAATTAAAGATATTATCTCCTTTTTGCAGATTATACAAAATAAAATTACTCAGAAGTTATTTTCTTTGTGTGAAGAAATGTCAAAATGGTATTTTTTTATTCCATGACACCTTGATTTTTAGAGCAGTCCACAGCAGTTTGATTTTTACAACAAATTTTTAAATTATCATTTGTTGGTGGTAAATAATGTCAGCTTACCCATGTGTTATACATGGTTGAAAGCGGAATTTGTCGCTCTTTTGAATGCTATTAATATCCAATATTGCAGCCATAAGAAAATCAAAAGTTGACTATGAAAATTTGGGCATCTAGTTGGCGCAGACAATTTTTGGCAGTGTCGTCAGAAAGCTCACATCGAAAATTGTAAGCGTGCCAAGTTTCGTAACTTTTCTTGCAAAAGTAAAAAAGTAAGAAGAGGAAAATGAAAGTGCACTATTTCAGTTTTTCAGCGATATTTCAGGAACTGTGCAATATATCCCGGATTTCGTTTCAGTATATTGAAAGGCACAAAAATAAGAAACTTTTATCCCATTCGACCAACTCTGTATGTATTTCCGTTTAATAGATCCTAATGGTGGGCGTCGTAAAAGTGACCACCCTGTATAGTGAAGTGGTTGCTATCTTTCAGCAATGAAGCTGCACAAGCAGAAAAACAATTGAATCGCTAAGTTGAAAAAGTAAATATTCCATCTACCCTAGTTTTCGGTAAAGTTGGCCAAACTATAAGTTTGGATTAAACAATTCAGTATTAGACAATTATAGTACAACGATGGATTTACCTTTTTCAACTCAGCTATTCAATTATTACTTGTCGAACATTGCACATACAGAGTATCAATTTGAAAAGTTGCCATCAACTTTTTTCATAGAACACACATAGAATTTTTAAAATTACTCAAAACCGTTTGGGTGGTTCGAAGGGGGAACCAAAATGGCGTATGTAGTGTTAACCCCCTACCCATCAATTAAGCCATACCTACCTCAATCTAAAAAAAAATCCAGAAAAATGCTTTCCAGTCAATATTAATACAATGTGATTTGGTGAACTAGTTTCGGAATTAAGTGCAAATAAAGGGCAAAAGTATTCAATTATTTAAATTCAAATACCATGTTAAAGTAAATGTTGGAAATGGTTTCCATTGCTTTCTAAGCAAAAATATAGCCTGCTTTCAAACTAGTCGCGAAGTTTCTAGTAACAGCTCGACATTCTAGTATTATTTTTTCTCGTAATTGTTCAGTAGATCTAGGTTTTGAGTAATTTTAAAAATAATGTTGTGTTCTATGACAAAACTCGATGGCAACTTTTCAAATTGACACCCTGTATATGATTTAAACTTATATTTGAAATCTGTATCGGACTCGCAACATGTAAGTGTATCGTCGGTATTATCTGAAATACGCTCATAGATTAAATTTAAAGTATTAAAAAATATATATAAAATGTTAAACTTTCAGATAACATTACTATGATCATTGTTCAATAAGAACAGAAAAACAAGGTGACAATTATATTTTAATACGAGATCACAAAAAGACACCTGTGCACGGATTTGAGAGTTATTTACCTCTTCACCAGCTAAGCTTCAAAAAATAATTACATGAGTTCTACAACAGCTGAAAAACACTTTAAAGGGTTATACCACTTTCAAATACACCTTGTATGTTGAATTAAATAATAGGCGATTTACACTAAGACAGCAGCGCCACGGTGGCGCATTTACATATCAGGGGGAGCCTGCCGACTACCAAATATCAAATTCGTATCAAATTCGTCATTTCTGCCGTTTATCGTACAGTTATCAATCATGTGGTTATCGTTTAACATCAACAATGGCAAAATATAAAACGGTTTGCACCGTATTCGACTCCAACGCTGACAGCAACAAAAATCTTGACGTTAGTATCCACATCCTGCATCAGTGTCGACATTACAAGTTGTAATTTGAGCACGGTTTGCATTTCCGGATGCACCTGGAAGTTTAATTGCAACCGCCACGCACATCCGGTACGCTTTGCGGAACGAGGCGGTTTATCAGGCACTGTGGGACAGAAACAGAAGCACGTAGCTAGCGACTTCTTGGTCTGCTTTTTATGCCCGACCTAATTGGCAGAATCCGGCAACGCAGGCCGTAAATTGGTTTCCGTGCGTGAAGCATCGCTACACCCCCACATCCAGGTCTGAAATCTTTGTGGATTGTCGGTGCCCCATCCTAATTTAATCTAGTTGAGGTTCGCAAAAGAAAGAATCACTCTTTCACACACTGTTGGGACCTATTATATTAAAATACTATTTTATATCATACATACACTAAAACATATTTTTGTTTTGATCAATAACGAGAAATGACGTGAATTGTAGTGACACCTACCGAATTTTCATTAAAAAAGTCCATAAGGAGCGGCTGTGGAAACTTAAACATATGCCCGTGACTGAAATTAAAATCGAATGTCATTGAGCTGTAAGACAATATCAAAAATATGGCACGTGTTCCGGCAAACTGGCAGAGTAGATGGAAAAAAGCGAAGCGGACGGCCCACAACGCGTACGCAGGAACCAACTAAAAACTTAGACAAGAGGTTAGTTTATCACTTGGCACTTCACTGGTCAGAAAATTGAAAATCAGAATGAAGTCACGGACATATGTTTGAATTTCCACAACCGCCCATTATGGCCTTTTTTAATGAACATACGGTATATAGGTATATTTATAGTAATCAAACAGATATTTTTATTTTATTATGTACAATTTAAGTTCTAATTTAAACTGGTTTTAAATATGTTTATTTCAGTAATGAGACTGACTGCTCCGTTTGTCAACACTGCCCACCCATATAATTCTACAGTTTTCACGTATGCCAATACGTGTGGTACAGTAATAGTGATTATAATATAATTATACAAACGTAGTTAATATGTTTAAATATGACCCCAACGTCATAAGCGACGGCTTAAATACACCCTGATGGAGAAAGGGTGGGGGACGAGAATTTACATCCTGCCCCCATCCAGGGGAAATCCGGTGTTCGCATCGTCCTTTTCGGATTTCACCAGTAGCACGTAGTTAAGCTGCAGTTTATCGCTAATGAATAATAAATACTGCATAATAAAATCCTGAGTCTGAAAGCCATTTGGCATCATGCTGCTTCAATTTCGTACCGATCACACACAGATTTATGCTTACGTTGTCTAAAATAGCTTATTAGATCATCTTTAACACTGTATAGTTTGCTGTTGAGGAATAAAAACCTTTTAACACCATTCCAAAACAAAAATACGAATATCTAAACTAAATTGTAGTCAATATTTTTTGTATTAAATGTATTTTCTATTGATGAAACCGTGTAATATAAATTTTGTTCAAAATTTTGTTCCCATCAACTTTACCCAATATAAAAACTTTCAATCGGTGCACCTTTTACGAGATATTTGCGAAAAATAACAAGTTCGCCGTTTGCAAGGTGTTTTTTTTTTCAATATAAAGGGATGAAGCCCCCACCGGTGCACAGTGTAGTATTTTGCGAATCTAGCGGGCCAAAATACATAAAAACAGAATGCAATATATGCAATTATTATTCTCTCAAAATAAAGCTGACACGCTAAATAGGACATTTACAAAATATAACATCTGTAGGCGCCCACCCTTAGCGTCAATCTGCAGACAAAATAGGGTTTCTTCCTGCTCATTCCATAATCAGTCTCCTGTGGTTTCCTACGCATTAAGTTCTAAAGATGTTAATGCTATTGTATTCAGTTGAGCTAACGTTTTCGCCATGGATAATATACGTGAAGGTATGTAGTTTATATTTAGTGTATAAAAAAGTTTCCTTAACCATGAATATTTAAAGAATTACCGTTGAAATGGATTGGAAAAATAGTCTAAAATTAACTAGAAGTAGTGAATTCTTTAAACAGCTAAAAAAATTTTACATATTTGTACATCATGATTTGATCATTTTTATAATTTTAGCCATACCAATTGTAAACAATAAAATTTGAATGCAAAAATTTGCGTTTTTCCAAAATATCTGTATTTTTATAGGTATGCTACAAAGCGTATCAAGACATGAACTTTTCGAAGTGTTAAGAAATTAGAATAATAACAGCCGAACATCTTCTGTTACGCCGGAACATACACTTGTGAATGATCTAAAAATGAAATTCAACATGCACCACTGTTTTCAACGAATGTTTGAAGAATTGAACCGGATTATCCATTCATTAATGATTGGGTTCAATAAAAGATGAAAGATGTGCTATCGTAATAAGAATGTGTTCTTAAAAAATATATAATGATTGGTTGAATACCACGGTAACCATAAATGACCTCGATGCAACCAGTACAAGCAGTATACATAGTGTAAAAAAAGGTGGGCGGAGAAAATTAGATTTCAGCTTCAGTGCTTTGAAATCAAAAGCGAGAAAGGTGAAACCATTATTTACAGATCATACATTAGGCGAGTTAACTCTTGCTACAAGTATGAAGCTGAGGCAATCTGGCAAAAGGGACGCTGCTTATATACTGACGCAATTTGTTTCTAGTTCCAAAAGAGCAACTAAGGTCAAAAAGCCTTTCATGGAGCAGCGCAACAAACACCCCAGTATTCATCTGATGAAGCGTTAGCTTTAATTACTGCAACAAAATTATCTTACCGGAAATATCAAGTTATTAGCAAATCTGCAATTGGAAAAGGTCTGAAATTATACCCATCATATGAACAAATAAAAAGTGCCAAAATAAAGTGCTATCCACCTAACGATGATTGCTTAATAAATGATTTATGGCAGAAATTAAGTTGCAATCAATAGTTGATTTGACTAAAAAACGACTTTGTATTGTGCAAGCCGAAGTTTTTAATATTATTTTTTGTTGAAAAAATGACAGTACCAATGCCTTTGACAATGATATTCAAATGGGGTTGCGATGGTAATGGTGGACAAAGCCGGTACAAACGAAAGGCAAACTCAAATGAATTCGAAGATTCAAATATTTTAGCAACGTCATTGGCACCTTTGCAGTTATATGTTCTTGGAGAAACAAACCAAAAAAAACATATTGTGGCAAAATCTACGGCCCTCGTCAACTTCCTACTGTAGACCTATAAGATTCAGGTTTGCCAAGGAGACTGAACAATTAGTTTTAGATGAATTTATAAACGTGAGAAGGCAAATTTCAGAAATGTTGCCAACTTTGGTAGAATGCAGTAGAATTATTCTTGAAGTCAAACATAAATTTGAACATAAATATGCAACTTGCATTTTCAAAAGTGCTACATTTGTCAAGCAACATCCAAACTCATGAATAATTTAAAAATAATTCGACGACGTATAAGCGATCCACAGACATTTTCTTGGGGCTTATCCACATCACATGCCCAAATAAGAATTATGGAATATGTCTTACATATTGCGTATAGGTTAGATATACAGAAATAGCAATGCCGTACTCATGAAGACAAATTAAAGATAGCCAATAGAAATAAACTCTTTATAGAGAAATTTAGGTCGGAAACAGGACTATTGTTAGACACTCCGAAACAAGGTGGAGGCAATACGAATGATGGTAATAGTGCTAGAAGTTTTTTTTTAAATGCTGCTATGGCTGCTAATATAACAGGAGTCGATCAGTCTCTAATTGACCGATTTAATGTAATATTACGTACATTGACCTGTGGATATGACATAAATATACCTGCATTTACAGAATACTGCGACGAGACTGCCACTTTATACATATCACTGTACAATTGGTATCCAATGCCCGTTACATTACACAAGATTTTGTTGCATGGGCCAGAAGTAATTCAGCACTTCATACTTAGTATCGGACAAATGTCCGAGGAGGCTCAGGAATCTCGCCGTAAAGAAATTGTGCACCAAATTTCAAAACTATAACGAACACATTACTGTTAACGTTTTTTTTGATACGCAATACACTTGAATGTTTCTGCCGGGTGATCGATTTTCCGCGGAACATAGGGAAATAATATTGGAAACTGGTTTTCCTTAGTTTTCTGCTCCCCTATACAAACTAATATAAAATTAACAGCACCGTTAAATCGATAATTTACTTGCGCTTCTTGTGGTATAAAGCAATCCTCGCCAAACAATGTCTTAAGATATGTAGAAAGCTTTTAGAATAACTAAAATCATTCAAGATAATGATATTGTCTTTGATATTTTTGACCTTGTATAGTAATACTGTATGTAGTATGACAAGTATATTATTAGTATTATTATTAATTATTCCTGAAAAAAATAGACAAACTGCATTGTAAAATGTAGTTAATATAAAAATCTTATCATTATTATTATTGTCCATGTTATATGGTCTCAGTTTTCTTCTGGTTTCATTAGGATAATAGAAAACGAAGGAAACTTATTTTCCAATGTTATTTCCCAATATGTCCGATTAAAAAAATACTCGTCCCGTCAGAAATATCAACGGCAATAGTATTATTTTGAATGATACGGTTTAAAAATAATATCATCCAAATGATGGAATTGACAGGTGATGCACATATTAAGTCGTCCGTGGAAGTTTTCCTTTACTCTGGTCAGTGGGAATATTACTCTCGACGCCGCAAAGATGGGTGGGGAAAATTCGCAGTACTGATATGCCAATAGCAGCGGCATGTTTCCCAAGCAGAATGCTCTGAAGACAGTTGCATCACTGACACGCGGTTTGTAAAAAAAAACCTTATACTCTAATTTTTCTAAACTGGCGTTCACGTCATCAAACCTCATCGAGGTTTTTTCGTACCAACGTGATTGTTTTCGAGAATATGCATAACAATAGTTTAAGAATCGAAATTAATCTGAGGATAATTTGTTACATAACACTGATCACCAGTGGTTATAAATAGGTAATCGGTCTATTAACCGCGGACACTGCTTTCGCCTGCCAATCATGTAATAAATCATGTTATGTTGGCGGCCGTGATATTTTTTCAGCGACGATGCCAAATCTTTTGCACTAACACATGCTCATACATGTGTGCATAACCAAACTTCTTTGACGTTTAACTTGTAACATTTGCTCGATTATTACAATGCATATTTTGCCATTGCAGATGTTAAACCATAACCACAAGATTGATATCTGTATGATAAACGGCAGAGAAGTCGACGAATTTGATGCGAACCGCGCACTGTCGCACAAGATTGCACGGGCGCAACAGCTGATTGCAGCTATTTTTAAATACCCAGGACAGCTGGCAACCTTGTAAAATTGTGTCATCATTATTATGATTTTTTTTTTATGACGTGAACGCCAGTTTAGAAAAATTAGAGTATAACAACAAATCCACGATGTTCATCCGATCAACGCATGGTGAAAACTGAAAACGTCATTGTTTCACCCGATCTAAGAGGGCCAACCGCGTCCCTTTAGCTGCTCAGGTGACCCTTCAGTGATTTTTTTAAATGTTGTCATCCATTCTGCCCCACACTGTATATATCTGTAATAAATAACCAGCTTTTTATTCTCAAAATTATCTTAATTTTGTAAATCTTCGTAATTTAAACCACGCTTTAGGTAGTTTCTCACGTCAAGATGTGCGCTCGCGTGCCACCTTATAATATTCTTGCTGTATAAACTATAAACTAACGCAATTAATCCTACTTCAACTATTGATTAATTTTACGAACGTATTATTCAGTAAACCGATCAACAATTGGCCTAAAGGCACGAAAGCGACGATTCCTACAGAACCAAAAAGTATTTTCATCTGAAAAATCTACATATTCCCAGTGTTGTGGTTATTTATATACCGATTGGCAAAAGCAGCCTTTCTCTTTTGTTTGCATCAGATTATTAGTTAAAGATCGATTTCGTAGTTCACTTTTATTTATCGTTTTGTTCGATTAAAGCTTTGGTTTCCTCGGAAGCGGTGCCGTCATTTATCGCCCGTAAAATACGGTGGGTGACGAAAACGGTGTTGTGTATAATAAGCGAAGTGTTTTCCTACCGAACGAGCGGTAGGTCCCACCGTACGTCATCGAGCGCTGTTGTCCTAATTGAAGCAGTGGGCCAGTACGGTTTAAATCGGTTCTGCAAAGTTTTTTTTATCCGCTTGTTACAGAGGTGCAAGCGGTGACTTCAGACTTTACACTACTCACTACCGCTGCGACATGACGCCGTCGGCCGTACTTTTTTCACCTTTTTTGTACGTCACCCACCGTATTTTTACGGCCGTTAAATGCCTGCACCGCTTCCGAGGAAACCAAAACTTTACCCTGGAAAATGTATTGTAATTGTTGCCCTTATTACAGTTGCAAATGGATTTGTTTTTAAAAGATCATTTTTCTCTAAGAGAAAGAAGAGAGAAAGAACAGACTAACTGCAAATCTTCATAATTGTTTGATATTCTCTGACGCCCAGAACCTTGTATTCTACCTGAAAATTTATGTTTATTATGAGTAAGTACCTGTATTGCACCAGAGAGGTCAAGTCGAGTTCAAATCTCGGTAAATAGACTTGTCGTTTGAAAATATCCCGATGATAGTAACAATTACTAAAATACATGTTACTGGTAATGGCCAAACAGCCGAAATCTAAATTAAAGAAATTAAGACAAAAATAGTGTTGTACTTATGAAAACACATGCAATAACTTTCGCTATGTTTATTTCTTGCGTTACGACTCTTATGCTCCTACAATTCCTCGATCTGGATAATACAATAGATGTTTTCTTCCATCGTCCTATAAACAGTCATCGTTTCGGAGACTATACGCACTCCACCAAATGGACGATTCCGGTAGTGATGACGGTTGCTATGTAACGGAGAAATAACTCTACTACAAAATTTGTATTCCTGATACAGGCCGGGAATGCATTTTTTCTGGAGATATACAGGTGAGGTGATTATTTTTAACAATACATTTTGCATGCATCGTGTGATAGAAGCGTATAATTTTTCAAAGGATTTTTATTAAAATGATGGCACAGTACAAAAATAATCATAGTTAATAATAATATCACCAAAACGAAACCCAATAACAGGGGTGATGAGATTAATATTCCGCTTAAAGCTATTGCACCTTTTTACATTGCAAGAACCTATAGGTCATTAGTATTATCCAACATACTCTAAACATCTACACAAATACATGAACAATAAATACGTGATTCGACAAGGCACTTGTGTTTAAATTTTGAGTAGGAACTATTAACATATTACAAAAGTAAAATATAAGTAAACTAACTACAAAATTAAATGGCAAATTATCAAATGGCACAGTTTAGTCCTCTCATTGGCATTAGTATAGCACCTTAGATAGGCAGTCAAAATTCATCTTTGGCTGCAGTAGCCTCCTCCTTCAGTACTATAGAGTTCTCAGTATCGCTGATGTACCCAGATTCACCAGTGTAGTGAGTAGGATATAGCATCAGTGGAGCAGCCGAGAGTGCTCTCAGGTCTCGTTTGGGGAAGTGTTCCATCCACGCTGGTTGTGGATGCTTGTCAAAAAGTATTGGAAGGTATTCGTCTACAGGTAGTAGCTTCGTCAAGGGTTGAGCATCGATGAGTTTCTTAGCTCCACGAAAACGAAGTGCATAGCCCAACGTCCAGTAAGAATAGCCCGCCTCGACTAGATACTTTGCACCTTGGACCCACGGTTCATCGCTTTCCTGAAGTCGTTTGCGGCCAAAATATCTAAATTGTATTGAAATTACAAACTGATCAAAATAAATTTTGACACTTGGTGAGTTGGTTAGTTCTAGTGTGAAGTACACAAGCTAAAAGGCGTCCAACCTCTCAGTGTAAGACCCTCAAATAAAAAGTCCCTGGTACTGGTTAGATGTGGATTAAAAATGGTTTTCAGCTATATTTTCTAGAGATTTCAAGCTCAAACACCCTAAATTGAAACGGTACATTTTCGGCGGAACATCCTACTTAAATTCACAAAAATATAATAGGGACCAGGAACGTTTTTTGGGTCGTTTATATAATTTACATATTTATAAAGTTAAGTTAAGTGACAATACACTTAATTTAACTAATATAAAATAATAACCCGACTTACGACGCGCTATCAGAGTTCTTAATATTTTTTAAATAGTTTTAAAACCTCTGGAGGAAACTTTCACGTCATTCTGCCCAAAACGGAACCTTTTAAAACATTTTTTTCTTCAAACGTCAGAAAATGATGCCATTATTTAACTCAGTTGACTGAAAAATGTCACATTTCCGTCCGCGGAAGTTTTACTTTTCCTTTCCCAGTCGGCGGAAGGGAAAGTGTTGTTATGGCAACATTAAATAAACAACGCGAAGCAATGCTATACATTTCATCATATAACAATTAAATATATCGGTGTTTTGCAATTCTTTTCCTATTTTCTGGTAGATATACTGCGTTCACTAATAATACATTCAATCAATACATGGTTTCTTCAACAAAAAATATCACAGTCACTGTCAAATGCTGAAATAGTTTCTGTCAAGAAAACAAAAAACCATACAATGCATTCTTTGATATTATATTTATTTGAAAAAATTATATATCAAAATTACGAATTTTCGTATTTCGCAGTACGTTTAAAGAAACAATAGTATATTTCACTTGGAGGCGAAGTGAATTTTCATGGCTTGCCTTCTATTACCCACTTCACTTCGTTCGGCGCGCAAACTCAGGCACCCCATGAAATGTCTCACTTCTCCTCCACGTAAAATAATATACTATTGATTACATTTCAGGAGTCGATAATTGGGTCTTATCTTGATTAAAAATATGTCAATTTTAAATAACTACAAAAAATACTCATGTAAGTCCCTAAAATGAGTTTTTTGGTGATTCAGTCCCAAAAAGTTAGCTGTACAGCTGTACAACGTCGCGCGGCAACTTTCCCCCGAGAGCCACAATGTATCACTTTGCGCTCTTATTGTATTGTACTAAATGTATACCTATTTTATTATATGTATCAGAAATAACCTTGTTTCCATACGTATTGACAATGACGGAAATATGACATTTTCTGAACAGAGACAGAAATTTGTTGAAAAAAAATCCCTAATAGGTAGGTTTTTTTTTCAATTTTTTGCGTTAATTTTTGATCACAGTAGACTAGTTCGCTAGTAAAGTTAAAATGTAGTTTACCCATTCAAAAAAGCTTCACAAACTTCACATATTGAAAAAGTTTTCTTAAGTCCACAGAAAAATAAAAAAAGTTGCTGAGGTGTTACCATTTCAAGTGAAACATACTGTAGAATGATGCCTTGAATGAGAGTAAAACATTGGTGCGATGACAGTTCTGTATTTTATAATTGATGAATCAGCGGTGAATTATCAAGGGCATTATGGTTACCACAGTTACGTATATAATGAATGTATTATATGGGTGTCTGTGAAAACTTGCCATCGACATTTTTCATAGAACACATGATTATTTTTAAAATTACTCAAAATTGTTTGGGTAGATCGAAGGGGAACCAAAATGGCGTAGGTAGTGTCGACCCCCTGCCCTCCCTTTAAGCCACAGCCACCTCCATCTAAAAAAATTAAATGGCACCCCTTACTTGTGATACATCGTTGGAAAGCTTGTAAAGACCCGATCCATATTTAATATTAATTAAATATAATTATTCTATAATTAGAACGTATAATACAAAAACCCATACGTAAAAAAAAGTTTAGAGTGCTCGAGAAGGAATATACGCGCCCGCATTTTCGGACATGCACAATTGAGAGAAAGCTGACATATAGTTATGGCAACGCATAAATTAACGTCAACTCGAATGTTAACTACCTAAATCTTTAGATAATGGGGAGACTGAGTTCGCCATCGGCATGGTAACCTTGGGTGGTGTACATGTGCATGTGCAGAGAGAGATAAAATTCAGAAAATAGGCGAAAATAGGGACAGGGTGGTAGAATGTGGAAGGAGAAATAGTATAAATTAATAAATTCGGCACATACTCAGATCAGTTAGAAGTAACCACCAGCTGAGAACGTTACTCTGCTCGACGAAGTCCCAGAAGTTGAGAGTTAATTTCTCAGGTAATTATGCGAACGACGATATGAAATGTACATCTTCTTAACATACTCTAAAGTCAATTTCCTTACTAATGATAGCACCTATCTAGTGACTATTAAACGCGATGCCGTCTGTGGGTGGAACGAATTTAACAAAGGTAGGAATGTAGGTTTCTATCGCTGTATCAGCGTAGTCGAACTTTAACTACATTTCATACCTTGTCCTGACTATATTTTCATAACAGTAGAATATGATAGTAGAATATTGTAAATTTCATTCCTTTCCTACTTCGAAACGATGAATATAACGAATCAAGTTTGTTTACTAAAAATCTAACTAGCAACGAGTACATATAATAAGTATATAAATCTCTCAATACAGATAATTCAATCATATTCTGGGTAAACGTAATCTCGTAATTTAAACTGTCAGCGCTCCGATATTCGGGCAGTCACAGAATTCAAAATCGATCCAAGCGTATGAATAAATATACGTATGTATAGATGAGGGTAGTAGTAAACTGGAATTTGTTTTATTTAAATAATATTACATCGTAGAGTTCTGATGAAGTCATTTATGTGATTTGTTCCTATCCACAAGGTGGCGTTGAAATACATTGGTAGACACAACTGCTAATAAATGTCTATGCAGTGATGACATGTACATGAAGTCGCTAATTTATTTCACTTTGTAATTTTAATATTGATTATTAACGATAACCAATTTTACAAAATAAAGTCAAACAGTTAAGGTCAGAAATTATAAATAAAGATTCAATAATTATTAGATAAAAGATTTGCAAAATTTGAAGTAAATTAAATAGATAACGTCTAATTTGGATGATAAAACTGAATTTTATTGTACCTGTCGCTTGCATAAAAGATAATTACAGAAATAACGTCCAATTTGAATGATAAAAATGTATATTATTTACCCCATATTTTTTCAAAATGAATAAATCTCACTGAATCCATATATCTGTGTTTTACTTATTAACAAAAATTACTAACAGACACATTACCCATTAAACGAACCCAAGTAAGTTGTCACGATAATGATTTAAAAAATCAAACATAACGTAAAGTACTATCACTAAATCACGAGCCAAATAAATATTACAAATTATGAGAATCTGTATAATCTATAATCTAATTTGTATAGAATTTGAAATAATATTCGCACCCAGGGCGAACCGTTACAAGCTCTTGAAAAATGCTTTCCAGTCATCATTCATACAATATGATATGGTGAACTAGTTTTTTTTTTAATTAAGAGCAAATAAAGTGCAAAAGTGTTCAATGTATTAAATTGAAATAGCATCTTAAAGTAAATGTTGGAAATGGCTTCCATTGTTTTCTAAACAAAAATATAGCCTGCTTTCTAACACTTCGCGAACTTTTTGAAGGTTTTTCTAGTAATAGCTCAACGTCCTTGTGTTATTCTTTCTCGTAATTGTTCAATAGGTTCCGGTTCATTTTTCATTTATGTTTTATAGGCTTCAGATTTCAACATAAAAAAAATTCGCTGTTGAAATTAATGAAAATTTGGACGGCTGAATTTATGCTAATTTGCTGGATGAATTCATTGAGCCTCTCGTACTTCAGGAGGTTGAAAACCAAACATATAAACATGGAAATTATGGACAAGATGATGATGAACCTCCTCACTATGTACTTCCAGTTAACGCATGGTTAGAACGTCACTATCCAAATCAGTGGATTGGAAGAAGAGGGCCTATCAAATGGCCTCCTAGATCATCAGATCTAACACCTCTAGATATTTTTTATGGGGTCACTTAAAGTCTGCAGTTTATAAAACGCAACCAGATACTATTGAACCATTACGAGAAAGAATAGCACAATGCTGTCGAGCTATTACTAGACAAACCTTTTAGAAAGTTCACGTGGAGTTTGAAAGCATGTTATTTGAATTTAATTAGTTGAACACTTTTGCACATTATTTGCACTTAATTCCAAAACTAGTTGACCAAATCATATTGTATTAATAATGACTAGAAAGCATTTTATAAGAGCTTTCCAACGATGTATCACAAGTAGCGGGTGCCATTTAATTTTTTTAGATGGAGATGGCTGTGGCTTAAAGCAGTGCTCCGCAACCTTTTATCACTCGCGTCACACCAAAGTTCTTCCGAGAATTCCGTGGCACACCATGAGAGTACAAGGCATAAGCGCCGAGTGATAAATGTGACGCAGGGCTTTTTTTTTCAAAAACTGGCGCGACTTCAGAATACACTTTTTAAGAGGAATTTTTTAAACATTAATTAAGAAACATAAATGTAGCGTTTAGTAAAACGTTTTTTTTTTTTATGTTTGTTAACTTTGAAAAATTTTCTTCAAAGGTGTAAATATAAAAAACACAAATTGTACTTTTTTTTTAAATTTGATAAATATACCTACATATAAAACAAATATTTGTTAATTAATGTGATACCTGAGCTTGTTTCATTGAACATAAAAAAATTATATTCGGCTCGATATTTGAAAGTGCAACCCGAAGTTCTCGATCAAGACCTTTTAAGCACGATCGTTTATCACTTTTAATTAACACTAGAGTTGAAAAACTTTGCTCGCATGAATATGTCGTCGAAAATGGGAGTAGAATTGCAATGGCGTTGTCTGAAATCTGAGGATATTCTCTCTTAACAGAAATCAAGAAAATATCCAATGGAACTTCGGCGAACTGAAGTTTTAGCGTCCCGTCGTTACTCAATTCAACAAATTCCTCCTGAATCTGCAGGGAAAGTGCTTCTGTAGAGTTTATAGCGTTCGTTGCAAAAGGATTTCGAATCCAATCGTAATGTTCCGTATTAATTGCATAAAAATAATGATCAAATTTATTCTGCATCATAGTTAAATGTTGTTGAGCCAGATCTACAATTAATTGTTTGTTTTCAACCGTGGCATGGTTAGTCCTTTGGAACATTTCTAGAGATCCTTTTCTTAACTCCTTCTGCCAAAGTATGAGTTTTATTTTGAACCCCTGTAATTTGTCGGAGCACGTCAATATGTTTTCAGTCCTACCTTGCATTTTGTTATTGAGTTCATTCAGATGCTCGAATATATCAGCCATGTATGCAAGTCTCCCCATCCAGTTATTGTCTTCGAGGAGCTGGTATAATTCGGGCATATTTTGTTCCAAAAGAAACTTACGAACCTCGTAACGAAGGTCACACAATCTAGCTAAAACTTTACCTCTGGATAGCCAACGTACTTCTGTGTAAAACAGTAAGGATTCATGTTCCGAACCCATTTCTGCATAAAGTATTTGAAAAATTCGCGAATTCAAAGCTCTCGATTTAATGATGTTTATTATTTTGATGCATTCATTCATCGTTTGCAATAGTTCCTCTGGTAAATTTTTGACCATTAGTGCTTCGCGATGTATGCAACAGTGTGTAATTTGTACTATAGGATTATGGGTTTTTACACACGAGACAAAACCTTTCTTAATGCCCATCATTGCCGCAGCGCCGTCCGTGCAAACACTAGTACAATTACTCCATTGAATTCCATGCGTTTTGAAGAAATCATCTGTTACTCGGAAAATTTCTTCGCCGGTAGTTCCCTCTGGTACCTGCTTACAAAATAAATAATGCTCTTTTATGGAGTCCTCGTCAACGAAACTAACAATCGCTATCAGTTTTGCTTGATTTTTAATATCTGTCGATTCGTCCACTTGAAGTGCAAATTTTTCAGCCGTTATCAATTTTGAAATAAGCGTTCGCAAAATATCGCTCGACATGTCGTCAATACGTCTTTTAATAGTATCAGCTGACATCGAAACCTTACTCACTTCCTTAACTTCATTAGGCCCAAAAATAAGCCGAACAACTTCCATACATGCGGGTTTAATAAGTGTTTCACCAATAGTATGTGGTTTTTGCTGACGTGCAATTAATTTTGCAATCTGGTAACTAGCTTCTAAGGCTTTTTCAGAAACAGTAACGGTCGATTTCATAAATTGTATTTGTTTTCGATTTTCAAGTGAAAGCCTTTGAAAATATTGTTTATCTTTTTTGGCGCAATTGGGATGGTTTGAAGTTAGATGTCGATTCAGTTTACTAGGTACCATTGCTTCGTTTGTTAGCTGTTCTCTACAAATGATGCATTGTGGTTTTGGTGCCGTTTCTTCGCCACACCATGAAAATCCATATCGTATGTAGTCTTCGTTATACTTCCTATTAACAACCTTATTTTTTTTAACATCACTGCGGTTGCTGTGTTTGTTATCATCCATCTTGAAATTCGCATGTTTTCTAAATAAAAACTTATCCATCTTTAACGGGTAGTAAAACTAAATATAAATCCAGCAAGGCAACCGAAGACCGTGTCAACTACTGACCGAATGACGAGCGCTACCGAATGCTAGGCTGACGCGACTGAGGAGAAAAGCGGTATGTGCGTACTTTTACTGTGCGAAATATTTGTTATTTTGTCGCGGCACACCCAGCATCGCTGACGGCACACCAGTGTGCCGCGGCACACCGGTTGCGGAGCACTGGCTTAAAGGGCGGGTAGGGGGACGACGCTACCTACGCCATTTTGGTTCCCCTTTCGAACCACCCAAATTGTTTTGAGTCATTTTAAAAACAATCATGTGTTCTATGAAAAAAGTTGATGGCAACTTTTCAAATTGACACCCTGTATATACGAGTCATAGATAAAACATAAAAAAAATGTGTTAAATCAAACGCCACCGCCGATTATTCTACCTATGTACATACATGGTAAATACGTTTGAATGCACCAATTAATTTCACTACTCTACAGATTAAAATGAGGAATTAAACTGTAGGTCGTTTTTTTTTGTTTGTTTGTATCTTTTGCTACAATTACGTGCAATTTAGTAATAAAGTATATACTAAGTAAAGTAGTTATAATCTTACACAAGATCCCAGTCTGGTAACCGATGGACCTCCTCCATTAAATTCCTGACCTTGATCCTAAAAAACGGCTCGAACCTGATATCGTCCTCAAGCACCAGCGAGCATTCATAACCCTCCTCCAAAATCTATTGAAGCGAAAAAAAATAATTAGAAGTCTTGACGCAATCAGATCCGAAAAAATCCCGGACGTGCTTTTTGTTGTCTTAATTAATAATTAAAACTTCCACGCTTTAATGGAAATTAATAAAATCAGTAAACGAACTTCACCTTGCAAATAAACTCACCTCCTTCCAAATATTATAGTGGCTCATGAAACAGCCTATCTCCCCAACTGTCATCGGCCTACAAATTGGAAGAATAATGTGAATTAGCGAGCTACGGTTTTGTTAGCCGGAAATACTATAGATCCGAAAGCCTAGTGTAATGTTACTTTCGAAAATAGCTTATTTGTGCACTTATTTGTGCATATATTCGCATAAGTATGCATATATGCAAATTTTCTTAATGAGATGAAACAAGATCAAATTCTGTCGGTTTCTCTAAATTTTTCGCATAAAATATACCAATAGTTTGTCACTAGTTTAAATATAAAACAGTTAAAATTCAATACTATTACAAAAAATACTATTATAGTTTTATATAAAATTGTAAAAGTATTAATAAAATGCAGTATTACAACAGCGAATTGTTTCCAGTTACAATCAGCTATTATTTCCACAGCTGACAACAATTATTTTTTGAAATAATTTTTTGTGCATTTTTTGAGTATATTCTTCGAAAACAGTGTGTAAAAATGAAATTAAAAATAAAAGCAACTCTGGATTTTATTGATGTTGCATTTAACGCTGCATTTGTTTTTGCAGAACTGAGATAGCATACGCTTACCTCTTGTGATAAGGATCTGCATACTCCGGTAGAAATGTTATGCTGTCAAGGAAGCTTTCGTTCAAAGCCCTGAAGTCAAAACAAGAAACACGTATTTTACAAAGAAAGTATGTAGTCGGAAAACTTACACTGCATTTACACATTGTCGGGCAATTTTACGGTTGGGCCCTAAAAGCAATTATGTTGTAAAATAGCTAGAGTGTAGAAATCTAATGGGTGCAGAATTCTTAAATTGACGCATAGAGCGCGTATAAAGTTTCAAAACTGGATATATTTTGGTCCCTGTAAGAATTTGCGAAAAACGCGTGAATAGGTCAAAATAATTTATTTTTTTAAAACTCGGGAACTATTAGCCACAAAGCTAAACATGTGTCTTTTTCTTGAACCCGAATTCTATGAGCTATCCAAATCCACAAAAAAGGGAGGGGTTGCATCTAAAAAATAGCTCTGACGTCATAACTTCAAATCGGAAATGGAAAAATGAAAATGGTCTCGGAAAATCGTTTTGACCTGTTCAAGCGTTTTGCGCAAATTCCTACAGGGGCAAAAAATAAATCCAGGTTTTGAAACTTGTATGTATGCACCAACACAGTATATTTCCGCCTGATGAAATGTGTTACGATTTTATTCTTAGATTCTTAGAGAAGCGTGGCTCAGCGGGAGTGTGTGCGACTGCTGAGCGAAAAGTCCTGAATTCAAACTGAGCGAACTAAATCTTCAGATCTACATCACTTGTTCGGCAAGACAACGGACGGAAGTCCGCTACACTAATTAAACAGTTGGTGTAACACGTAACAAAACACATACCAATGAGTGATGAAGTTGACAACGTTTGAATACGAACGAGCCACACAAAGATGATATTCTTTATTTGTTTAATTTATTTTTTTAACTATGGCTAATTTCTACTGGGGAAGCTAATTATCGCCGTCAGAAAAGAGCTAGCACACTTACAAATTCTACCTTTATAGATTTGCATTCGTTACTTCTAGTTATTACATGTCATTAATAATTTTCCAACTTTGTTTCACTTAACGATCGATTATATCGTAAAGCAGTATTTAGTTTTTTTTTTCAAACGTAATGGGTTCCGTTTTTTTAAGTTTGTTATTTGATTTTGATCCCAATTTCTTGTTTCAGGTGCGACTCCTGAAGGCATGGAGAATGCAAACACTACGAATCTTACAATAACCGCCATCATATGTGGACAAAATGTGACAGTAAAGTATAACCCAGACAATGAGTTCGTGGACACGCTCTACAAGTACTGCGTTCCGCTGATGTTCCTTTTCTGCTTGATTTCAATCTTCGTCAATATTCGTGTACTTATATCAGCGCACTGGATCAGGAGGCCGCTCTCACCTACATTGCACATCAGCTTAAGCCTAGCTGCAGCTGATGCTTGTACCTCAGCCCTCCTCTGCTTGGGTCTCTTGGTTAACAGTTACCTACCAATTTTCAACGTGTGCGCACCATGTTATGCACAAGTGGGCATAGAAACTTACAGACTGAGCGGCGTCATCATTACTGTCATGCATTTACTAGCCCTCAGTATAAACCACTGGCTTGGAATTCTTAAGCCACTACACTACACAGCAATGATCACCACTAAAAAGATCATAGTATTAACAATAATCTTGTGGTTATTTCCCATTGCGTTTTTCAAGATCTATTTCTTGGCTACATTGGAAATCACCGAGTGGAACGTGCATGACTGTGGTGGAGCCAACTTTGCCTCCACCAAAGAGTTTCGATACATGTTCGCGCTGTTGTTCTTTATCCCACTGCTAATGATGATATTCTGCTACACGCACATCCTCTTCATAGTGCGGAAGCACCAGAGGGAGTGGGCGAGGCTATCTCGCTCTGGAAGCACGAGGTATAGAGGCATGCCCAGATCCAACAACGCACAGCAGAGGAGGACCATGGAAGGCAACGTTAAAGCAGTGTACACCACCCTGCTGATACTAGGGTCATGCCTTATTGGTTGGTTGCCGGCGGTCTTCACCATGGTATTGATTTGTCACGAATGCCTCATTAACAACGTTACTCTTGCGGCTGGCACGCAGTTTTTCCTTGCCTGGCTCACCAACACCCTCATCATTCTGAAGACCCTGGCCAATCCAATAATTTATTTGTCACGGATGATCGAAATAAAGGTACGTACGTAGCACCCGAATTTGCGGACAATTTCAAATCGACCTAGGTCAAAGCGTAGTTCGCGTAAAATCATAAGTTCATCTTTCTATCTTCGTCTATCTGAAGGCACTGGACGCCTTAGAACAATTTTAGATCACCAATGGTCATTTGAAAAGTGCAGCGTTATAAATCGTCGGTACATTTTATAAAGTTTAATGGTCCCTATCTCCAGATTGCTTGTAGGTGCATGCTGAAAGAACAGTATTTGGGGTACAGAACATAATTAATACTTGATCTGTACTTGGGGAAGTAAAAGGGGTACAAATTTAGTTTTCGAGTTTTTCGTCCACCATTCATCTCAAACCTATCTGTTCTACCATTTCTACAAAACTTCAAAAATAGTCATTGACTCTTTTACTTCGAAGGTAAAGAGATATGCGTTTATGTCAAATAATTTAGGAACAACAATTACACCTTGATTCGTAAAATGAGCTTTAAATTCGCTTTAAAAAATCCGTGTTATATATATATATATATATATATATATATATATAGTATATATATATATAGTATATATATATATATATATATATATATATATATATATATATATATATATATATATATATATATATATAGTATATATATATATATATATATATAGTATATATATATATATATATATATATATATATATATATATATATATATATATATATGTACATGAAATATGTCTAGAATTTTCTGAAGAATCCAAAAATTGAATAATATACCAGGTGTTGCATTTAAAATAAGAAAGTTGGTATTGGCCACGGTCACATGACACACCCTGTATAAAAAGTTTTGGTTGAAAAAAATGCGCAACTAAAAATAACAATCGACGTGTCCGAGCGTTTTTTCGAACACGCCCCCATTTATTTATTATTGAATTTATTCCATTTGGCTGATACACCCTGTATATATATATATATATATATACAGGGTGTAACAGAAATACGTGTGTTAATTTTAAACATTGGTAGAACTCGTTAAATAAAACATTTTTTCTATATGTCTTTTTTCAAAAACCAACGTTAAACTGATTTAAAATATGTTCTAGTTTATCTACTAAAACGCGTACCCGCCTATGGTTAAAGGTGTGCAGCGATAAAATCTTTTGTTGTGATGGCAACGGTGTCATAAAGGTACATCATTGCCTGTTAGGCAAAACACCTTCAGGATATTGTGCACTGTACAATCTACTGGCTTCTGCGGGCTTCTGCGGCATTTCCAAAAGCTCGGCCATATACCAACACAATATCTGTTAATTCTTGATTAGAAAAATTTGGCATTTTGAAATAAACTTCACTTGACAATTATAGTGACAGTACCTGAGAACGGCTCGTTCGGTCAAAATTAGGGGGCAAAAAAATATTAAAAAAAACCTGCAAATTTTGAAAAAAAACATATAGAAATAATGTTTTATATAACGAGTTCTACCAATGTTTAAAATTAACACACGTATTTCTGTTACACCCTGTATATATATACACTGCGCGACAAAAGTCTGGGTTCACTAACAATTTTTCCGATTTTTCGTCCTATTTTTTTTTTTTTTCAAATAAACCAAAATGTTAATGTTTGTTTATCAAAAAACAAGTTTAATGACGTAGTCGCCAAATGCATAGCCGTACAATTTTTAATATAGTGCATGTTTTCCTTCTAACGTGCCTTATTCAGATTTTTGAGATTTGGTTAACAATTAAGTTGGTGTTGTCATGGATTTGTTTATCATGCTTCAAATGTTGCTGGCAAGTGTCAGTGTGTGCTGAAATTTAGTTTTGTGATCAAAATGCCGATATCTCCAGTAAGATGTGCACGGATAATTGCCCACATTGAAGAAGGACATAGCCAGAGAGAAGCAGGCCGTAGGTATGGAGTTTCTCAAAACGGGGTCCGAAGGATTTGGCAGAGGTATGAGGAAGATGGTCTACTAACAGCCAGAGCACGGTCAGGAAGACCAAGAAAAACTAATGCTCAAGATGACCGATTTATGTTGTTACAATCTTTGAGAAATCGCACTGAAACTGCAACAATTAGAGCTAATGAGCTTGCTGCAGTCAGAAATGTTCAAATATCGGCACGTACAGTTCAGCGACGACTTCGAGAAAATAATCTAAAGTCTTATCGGGCTGCCACTGGTCCAAAACTTATGGTTCGTCACAAACAAAACCGACTGAATTTTGCTAGAACTTATCAGAACTGGGGGGCTGCCGAGTGGCGACATGTCTTATGGACTGATGAATCCCGTTTTACGTTGGATGCTCCAGACGGTCGTACACGGGTATGGAGGAGACCAGGAGAACGATACGCAGCATGTACCATGGCTCCTAGATCCAATTTTTTCGGAGGCTCTGTAATGGTATGGGGAGGGATTTCTGTCGAGGCTCGTACAGAACTCCATATTTGTGATAGAGCAGCCCTTAACGCAGATAGGTACATTAGGGATATTGTAGAGGAACATGTTGTACCATACAGTCACTTTATTGGAGAAAACTTTCAATTAATGCAGGATAATGCTCGCCCACATGTGGCGAACATTACCCTCCAATATTTTAACGAAGTCGGAATTAGGTGTTTGGATTGGCCTGCTTGTTCACCAGATCTGAACCCTATTGAGCACGTGTGGGACCAACTGGGAAGAGCCATTCGAGCTCGCCCTGATCGCCCTCGGACCTTAAGAGACCTTGCAGCATGTTTGGTTGAAGAGTGGGACAGACTGCCGCAAGAAAACATTGCAACGTTGATTAACAGCATGTCTAGACGTCTGGACTGTGTTATTAGGGCTCGTGGTGGAAACACCAGATATTGAAAGTTTCGTTCGTACCCATAGTTCGTGTTTTTCACTTTTTTTTATAAACACTATATTTCTTTAGTATCCTAAAATGTTATTTGAAAAAAAAAAAATAGGACGAAAAATCGGAAAAATTGTTAGTGAACCCAGACTTTTGTCGCGGAGTGTATATTATAATCATACTCCCTTTTACTACAGAATGGTGTAGGGATCTTTTTCATCTTGTTGCATTTTTGTTTAGTTTAAATCTCATATACAAATTTAGTCCAATATTTCTTGTTTCTTGATAGTACTCTTGCTTCCGTCCAGGTTTTTCCTCTTTTCTTCAGTATCTCCATCATGTTTTGGTCCCTTGTTTTCCTCAGTATCCCTCTCCATTTTTGTCTTCCGCCTCTTGCTTCCCATACTTTATTGACTGGTCTTTCTTTTCCTAACCTTTGTAGATGACCCCACCAGCTCATTTGTCTTCTCTCAATAAAAGTTTCAAAAGATTATATTTATAGTTCTTCCCTGATGTCAGTATTTCATATCTTGTCCATCTTTGTTACTCCCCTTACTCTTCTCAAACACGTCATTTCCATTGCTTGTAGTTTGCTTTTATCATTTCTTGATACTACCCAGGTTTCACAACCGAATGTTAGGATAGCTTTGTATATAGCTTTAAATACGTCAATTTTTAGTTTTTCTTGACACTTCCTTCTTACTTATTGGTATTTTGTTCATTGCATGATATACTTTGTGTGTTTTCTCGATTCTACTGTTTATTTCCTTTTCTTGTTTACCTTCCCTTTCAATTTCTACTCCTAGATATTTGTAAGCTTCTACTTGTTCTATTTTTATGTCATCGATCGTTATATCCATAGTTGATTGTTCCCCTATCATTAATATTTTTGTTTTATCTTTGTTTAGCCTCATTCCATAGTCCTTTAGAGTTTCGCTCCATATACATAGGCTTTCCTGTAGGTCTACCTCTATTTCTGTTATTAATACCACATCGTCTGCGAAAGCTCCTTCTGATATTGTCACTTTGTTTCTATGTCCGACTACTATTTTTTTTGCCTGTTTGGTGCACTCTTTTATTATTTCGTCCATATAGGTAATGGACTCAGGCCTCCTCCCTGTCTTAGTCCTCCATACGTTTTGAATGGCTGTGAGCGTTGGTTCCGGTATATCACCATGTCTGTATTTGTTTCATATATTTGTTTTATTACTATTATTGTCTTGTCGTTTACTCCTTTGTCTCCTAGAATTTCCCATAATGTTTCTCTTTTAAAACTGTCGAAAGCTTTCTCTAAATCGATGAATCCCAAACATACCTTATTTTTTTCTGTACTCTGGTTTTCTCTATTATCTGTTGTATTGAGAAGATATGGTCTTGTATGCTTCGTCCTTTTCTGAACCCACTTTGAGATTCCTCTAGTCTTGGTTCTATGATTTTCCTGATTCTTTTGTCTATAATGCACTCAAATATTTCCATCATCGTGTTCGTTAGCGTTATCCCTCGATAGTTCGTGCATTCTTTTCTGTCTCCCTTTTTGTAAATAGGTACTATGAGTGCTTCTTGCCATTCTTTAGAAATTATTTCGTCACTCCATGCTTTGTTGTATATTTCTAGCAGTAGCGCTGTTCCCTTTGTTCCCATCTTTTTCATCATTTCTGCGGTGATTTTGTCTTGCCATTTTTTTGGGTTTCTTATGGCCACTTGCACCACAGTAAACAAGTAAGGCTTAAACACAACTTAAAATGTGAGCAATGCTTAAGTCAGAAATTTGCTTGCACCACATTTTATGCACGTCTCAAGTAAGGCTTAATGTAAGTTGTCAAGAGCGGTCGCTTAAACCAATCTTAAAATTTACGACGCCGAACATAACCTTAAAATTATTCCGATAACTGTCACGGCATATGTTCATTTGAGAAACACATTTTTTACAATGGCTCTTGAAAATGTAATTAATCGTGATGATGCATGTGAGCTAATGTGACTGTCAGCTCGATTTCGATAAAAGATGGACTTGGTGGTTCTACCCCATAGCCCTTCAAATACATCGTAAATTCTGTGACAAATATTTAGCACTCATTTTAACTCCAAATCTGAGCTATAGCAGCGGATTTAATTTACCTTTTTGGAATTAACTCCGTGCAGTGCAATAATCACAATATTCGTATTAAGGCCTCGGCTAACGAAACGAGCGGTGAGTGGCTGCGGCGATCAGCGAGCAACAAAGTACGTTCTGTTTACGATTCCACCAGTGCTGGTGGACCAGATTTTAATGCAGCTTGCTGGAAAAACTTGACGCTTTGCACTTGCTGCTTACTGCTTCTCATAGACAATTATATTGGCCGCCCACCGCACACTGGTCACCGCTCAAATAGTGCCCGAGGCCTAATAACGTAACAATTTTGTATATACGCACTGACAGATGGACACTGAAAATCGCAATGTCACCAACATACCAAACGAATATTCTACCAGATTTCGCAACGTTGCCACACAAAGCAAGACTTGGGGCGTGCTTAGTAAAGCAATCTGCGGTGCAAGTCCCTTCCCTTTAAGCATTAGTTAAAATATAAGCCCGGCTTTGTAAAGTAAGGCTTTGCGAAAAAATGGTGCAATTGGCCATTAGTATTTCAGATCTTCTATCGTTATTTGTTCTTCCATTTCCTCCTGTCTTGTTGCGTTTTGTTGTGTGATTCATGTTTTTTTCCAAGAGCTCTTCAAAATATTCCCTCCATCTCTCCATAATTTTGCTTTCGTCAGTTAACTGTTCTCCTTTCTTGTTTTTGATCTGGTTTGAGCTGTATACCTTTTATTTTCTGTGTGCTGCTTTGAGTACTTTGTAGAAGAGTTTTTGGTTTTCTTTACTCTCAGTCTCTATTTTTTCTCCAAATTCTGTCTACGCCTTTCGTTTTACTTCTATTACTAGTTATTTTACTCTCTTCCTATTTTCTTTGCATATTTTGTATTTGTTTTCTGTTTTTTGCATTAGGTATTGTTCCCAGGCTTTTTTCTTTATTTTTGTTGCGTCTCCGATTTCTCTCGTCCGCCATACTGTTTGTTTATTTTCCACATTCCTCTTTTTTCTCACCCCACATATTGTTCTTGTTGTTCGTAGTATGATATGTTTAAGTATGTACCACATTTCTTCTGTGCTGCTGTTTTGGAGTTTTTGTTCTTCTTTTTCAATTTGTTTCTTAATCAATTATTCATATTCCTTGCTGTTTCTTAGTTTATATGCTTTTATCTGTTCACACTGTATGTTATCTTCTGGGTTTGTTGCAGTTACTTGTTCTTCATCTTCTGCGTGCTTTATTGTTGCTATGACCAGGTAGTGGTCACTCCCAATTTCTGGGAATCTTCTTACTTTGGTATCTGTTATTGATTTTCTATTTTGTTCTTCGACTAATATGTAATCAATGATTGATCTTTCATTTCTGCTCTTTACTTCCCTTGTGTATTTATGTATCTCCTTATGTTTGAAGAAGGTGTTCGTTATAATCATGTTTTGTGTTATACAAAAATCGAGTAGCCTTTCTCCATTGCCGTTTCTCTTTACCTCTCCTTGACTGCCTATTACTCTATTACATACTTTATCTCTTTGTCCCACTCTGCCGTTGTAGTCTCCCACTATATAGATTGCTCCTTTTGCCATTTCCTTTGCTAGTGTCAGTACTTCCCAAAATATTTATTTGTTGTTTTCTTCGGTTATTTCGGTTATACGGTTATTATGGTTCTTCTTGCCGCCTTAGTAGTCTTTAATTCTACTTTGAGGATTCTTTCCGACCAGGCTTTCCAGTTTTCTATTTCGTGTTCTATTACTTTGTGTATAATACATCCCCCTCCCCCCTACTCTTCTACTCCACTATATATCATAACGTGTCCCGTTCCCATCCTCATGCTTCCATTTAATTTTTTTTGTTTCTGTGATTGCTATCACATCCGCTTCGAGCTGTTCGAACTCTTCCTCTAATTATTTCTCTTTTCTTTTCAGGCTTCTTATATTCCATGCCCCCAGTTTCCACGCACATCTATTTTTTTTTTTCATTCTTTCCATGTCCCCTTTGTCATTTGTTATTATTTTGCTAGTTCCATTTGTTACTTTATTCATGTCCTTTATTATAGCATTTCGTGTCCTTTTGTTTTTTTCTTTTGTCCTTTCTGTTTTAGTTTTTCTGTTTTTTTCCCCAGAGCCATGTCTTGTCTTCAATTATGATTTGTTGGTACTTTACTATTACCTTGTGTCCTTTGTGTTTCTCTTCTCTTGCTATATTTCTCAAGTTTCGTTGTATTTCTAGTTCTTGTGGGGTTAGGTCTTTATCTATGAATACGTCGGAGTTTCTTAGCTTATTTTTGTTTTTCATGACCTTTACTTTGTCTTCACAATTTGCCATTTCTACTACTATGAAAGCTTTCTCTGTTTTCCCGATTTTATATGCTGTTTTAGTTTGAGTTTGTATTCCTAGTTTGTCTCTGAATAACTCTTCTTATTTTTGACATCTTGCGAATTTGTTCTCAATCCTTGAATTATTATATTAAGTTTCTCCTCTTTTTTTTCTATATGTTCTATTTTCTCTTCCAATTTTTTAACTGTTTGCTTTAGGTATTGGTTTTCTTCTTTGATCTTATTCATTTCTTTGCTATACATTCTTTGCTATACATATTTTTTATCTCCGTCATCATGTCGCGCATCCATTTTTTGAGTTCTTCGTCCATTTTTCTCTCTCCCCTTTTTTTTGTCTGTTCTGTTTGATTGTTTTGTATTTTTGGTTTCGCTTTCCGGGCTGCTTTCCTCCCTTTTGCCTTTACTGTCTTCTATATTTTCTTTCTCTCCTATATCTTCGGTTCTAATTGCTTCCGTCTGGCCGATTTAGTTTGGCCTTTTTTATATATATTTTTATATTATAATATTTTTTATCTCTTTGTTATCAGGAAGGCATGCGGAGGATGAAGCTGGCGCTGCGGCGGGTTTTCTGCAGCGTCAACAGTAGAGAGAGGTACACTTCTAACCTACAAGCGCTACAGTTGGGTAACAGCGGCTCAATAAACGCCGGTGCCACAGCTCTTTGTAACGTGAATGGAAGCTTGACCACAAGGAGGAGCTTACGTTCCAACTACCCTAATACTCTGGTGTAAATGCTCTATTACGTGCTTGTGTATTTAATAAATATTCAAAGTACATAAAACATTCACCCAAGCCCCAAATACGATTTTATGTTTTTGGAGATAAAGAGAAAGTGTGAGGATATAGAGCGTCTTAACACACCAAGGAACTTCAAAAGAAGTGAGGAGGCTTTTCAAAGTGCGAGATGGCACACTGTGTGATTCCCCCGATTATTTTGTACATACACAATACTTCCAGAGCTATTCTTTGATGTGTATATAAGCATATAAGCTATTATGTACTTGTAACATGTCATATATTGCAAATGAATAAATTGTGGATGAGAGAGTTTAAACGAGAGTTTGCATGTCTGTTTGCGGTTGGTGCACAATGAAAATTAATTAAAGCGCAAACTTCCTCGAAACGTTGTTACATCAGACGGTGTATCACAATATAAACCTGTTTATGAATATACGCATAAGCCTTTAAATAATCAAGACTGATATTTCAGATGTCTGCAGGTGATTTATGTCACTTGCGAAAATCCCGAGAAGTCGTTTTTTTTCATTGTGAAAACTCCATTACATTTCCCACACGTGACACTTGACGATACCATGTATAAAATTGCCACGGCTCACTTTATACCATCCAGATTACAGCTCGAGTACGTATGCAAGATTATTGCGTTTTCTCTAATAGCCACGCCATCAATAATTGATACGAGCAAGTTTTAACAACTTTTTAACTACAGTCACAACTTTGCACGTTAATAGTTAATTCATTCGTAGGTTCACTCATCTGCACTAATTGATCAATGCAAGTTTTACAAACTAATCTAGCTCCGGACGAAGTTTTAGCATTTCCAGCTGCGCTTAATAAAACATTATAAATGCTCACTCAAATTAAATCCCATTAACGTGTTTCGGAACGAACTCGCATATGTCCGCATTACCCCTTAACACTTCGTCAATTTTTATGTGAGAATAAGCGCGAATGTTTCGCACCCTTTGATGTTTTGTTGTTCCTATTTCGCGCACCTCTTCCATTTGTTTACGCCGCTCGCCCCGGCCCAGACTCGCGGAAATTGAATTTGAAATTATGGCAGAATAAACATGGACATATGTCGCAGAGAAAAACTGGATTATTTAGTTTTCGGGAGGCAACTAAACATTATATTTTACCGATCGAGTTGGTTTTATTTTCCTAATAAAGTTAACAGTGCTGCGGTTACAAATTAAGTATGAATATTTGCAATAAAAATTAAATGTAAATAAGAGCATTCAATCGAAATATAGCCGAAAAATAATGAAAAATTATATTTATTAATCAGAGGTCTAGAAATATACGAATACATGATAGCTCGCGGTTGCATGATCTTGTTAATTATTCTTGAAAGTTGAGGGTAACTTATTTACCGGGAAGACGACATAACTACAATATGGTTGGAAACTACCTAGTAAACGCATTTCTACTGTCCTTTCAGTCCATGACATAAAATACACACTTACCTTCCATCTACAGCATCAACAACTTTCGCATCCAAACCAAGTTCATCGAAGCATTTTACCATCCTCACCCTCCTCTCAGGCCTCCTCAGTAAATTAATCATATACACCTCGTCAAATCCCATTTTATCCTTTTGCGGCAGCGTAGTATACTCTCTCAGGAGTTCATTAGCCTCCATGGGCTCGTTCTCGTGTAATATCTCCAGCTTCAAATTTGTGAGTTGGAGGAAGTCATGGTCTATGGTGTCCTCTTGCTCTAGAGGCACCATTATGAAACCGTAGACCTTATCGTTGCAGACGTGTAGATTTGCCCCACCCCTACTAGCAGACACTGCGAACGCAATTATGTCATCCATGGGGCCGTCATACTCGGGTACCTTCTCGGGAATGTATGTGAGTGCATCGGAGGCGGCGCGTCGAAGGTCGATTAGGACACAGGAGTGCACCATGGGGACGGCAAAACAGCCAGTCTTTTCGCGGTTCAGCACTGGCTTGTAGTCTTCCGTGCGTTCGTAATAGTAATCTTCTGTCATGCCATGCCAAAAGTTGGAGTAAAGACCATCGGATTTTAACATAGGGGCTACTACGGTGACGTTCTTAGTGATCAAGATTTTTAAGGTGTCGGGGTTCGTGAGGAATGCATCGGCGTCAATGGCCTGTAAATAATAGTTATCTATTACAAGCGCCTTATCAAACTTTTATCATAATGGCGATTTTTTTTTATTTGAAAAACTTCTGAAGCGTTCACTGTTTTCAATATCAAAGGTCAAATAAACATAATTATCTCAAAGTCAAGTAAATCTGGCCAAGTTGATTGCATCCGGTGATCCGGTTCTACCAGAAATAGCCATCAACTTCCGTTTATTTTTAAATGGAACACCCTATATATTATTATGTTTTTGGCTTCCGCGTTAAATTTGAAACATATTTTATAGAAATTGCCGTTTTTACTTTCTGAGATAAAAATTAAATTCCAAGATTTTGACCTCAAAAAGACGTTATGAAAAATGGCTTCAATTTCTCTTACAAATAAGATAAAAACGGAAAATTTATCTCGAATTGTGCCTGAAAAGAACCTCTATGACTGATATATGTTGCAACTCAAAATTGTGACAGTCATTCAAAAATGTAATTTGTCGCAAGTTAAGAGCCCACTTAAATTGAGCGTATTGCATTTTTTTTTTTTAAGGAATGACATATATACCTTTTATCTCATAGAGCACTTGGCATGACAATTTTCTACAAAAAAGTATAATACAACGATATTCCTAAAATAAGTAGTTTTAGAAATATTTCAAAAAATCGAATTTCTGCATCATGTAATTGTGCCTATGCTATTTACACATCATAGTTTGCGAAACATGCTTATCTTTCGTAACTGTGATAACTAATGTTAACAAAGAAATTTCACTACTGAAAAGTTTCAAAACTATATGATTTATTTCCGCCAAAAGTCTAAATGACTGGATTTACTAGATAATTTGACTTCCGGCCTATACATTTTGCGAACTATAGCCTATGTATCAAAATGTGTAATATAATTTTTGTTGAACATTTTGTGTCCATCAACTTTACCCGATATAAAACTTTTATGGCGGTGCACCGTTTACGAGATAATTGCGAAAAATAACACAATTTCGCCGTTTGGGGGATTTTCAATATTAAGAGATGAAGCCCCCTCGTGGGTAGGGGAAACTCGACGATATTCGATTCTAGAGTACTCAAGAGTATGTATATCAAATTTCAAAACTATATAACTTATTTCCTCCAAAACAGCTTTTTGTCAAAGCACTAAGTGCCCTTGGCACTACTAAGTGCCAAGGGCAAAGACCTAACTAGCTCATCATACCAACATACTAATATAGTGTTCAATGTACTGTAGTTTTGAAGTACGCCTATCAATGGCGCAGGGCGCGGGAGTGTACTCCGCTCCACCCGTGGTGGAAACATGGAAAACCATATCCTGACGGTGAATTAATTAAGGCTTGCACGATTGCAGCAGCAGAGGATAAGTGAAAACGATTGAAATAATAGAGTTATTAGAAGTGAAATTGAAGAAAAACCAACGATATACGAGGGTGATTCAAATATAAACGGTAATTTTGTTGGTGTACTCCGTAAGTTCTTTCGAGCAGGATAGTAGGAGTTTGAAGTTTGGTGTGTTTTGAAGGGGAAACCAACTTGGGCAGCAGTTTCCGCTCTGTTTTATCCTCACAACAGTAATGTCTGAGTAAGAGGTTCCTGTATCCGTTGCGCAACGTATTATTATAAAGTTTTTAAGTAATGAAGGATTTAAACCGTCAGAAATTTTAACACGTTTGAAGACACAATTTACGGAAGATACACTATCTCAGATCCGAGTGTTTACTTGGGTCAGAGAATTTAAAGGTGGTCGAGAACGTGTTGAAAACCAAAGTCATAATCGGCGCCCAAGAACAAGTCTTACAGATTATAGATTCTTTGACTATAGGGGAGTTATACTCATTATTTTCTTCATGATCGACGTACAATAAATGCAGCTTAGTATTGCCAGTTGTTAGAGTCAGTAAAAGCCGTCTACCGAAACAAAAGACGAGGTACGGCCATCAGATGTGTCATTCTTCGTCATGACAACGCTAGGCCTCACACGGTGATTTTGACAAGAAACAAATTGCAGGAAATGCATTGGGAAACCATGGAACACCCTCCTTGCAGTCCAGATTTGTCTCCCTGTGACATTTTTTTTTTTTTGCGCCCCTGAAAGAATCAATTGGAGGGGAACGATTCCAAAGCGATGCAGAAGTCGAGGAGTACGTGCGCAATTGGTTGATGATTGACTTTCTATAAACACGGAATGTTTAAGTCGCTTGCAAAAGTCGCTTGTGTTGAGTATAAAGGAGGGTATGTAGAAAAAAACTGAGTCATTATCTTATGCATATTATCAATCCATAAATTTATATTAAAAAATTACCATTTATATTTGAATTGCCCTCGTAGTATTAAACTTGATGAGTGAACGAGCTTAAAAATGCGAAAATGTTCTGCTACCCAGTTAGTTGAAAATATCAAACTCCATAACTTTAATAAGGTAAGTTTGAAATTGTTATTTTTCACCTACCTACTCTGAGTTGAGTAGGTAGGTCTAATTAGTTTATTTTATTAATGCATTTCTATTCGCTACAAAAAATATTGTACAAACCTCTTGAGGGAATAATTTTCCCGCATTCACGCATATGAAGAATTAGCTCCCTTCGGTCGCTCGTTCTTCAAAATAGCATTCATGCGGGAAAATTGTGTTCCCGCACTTGGTTCGTAAATAACCATTTAGTAATGAACGGAAATACATTAAAAAAGTAAAATAAGGTACATATTAAATGGTTGAAGGCTTTTTGTTTTTAATTTTTGTTTCTGTCCACAGATATTCTGTTGTTTGAATGTTAAAATGTCATGTCAATATAATTTCGATTATACAACCTAGAGCGCAAAATTGAAAATGAAATTAATTGGTTATTGCCAGTCTCAGCCAAACCATTCAATGTCTGAAGCTTTTAATTTTTCTGCCGAGTAGGCCTTGCCTCAAGATTATTTAGACTAATTTAACCATCTCTCTATCTATTTTCGTTTACGAGATCCTCATGATGAGCTCAATAACTGGAACACCCTGTACAACTTGCAGTTTTCCAGGTACTTTATAAAAAAACACATTCTTCTAGTATATAAAATGAAACTAACGACGATGATGATCATGATGACAATGATAATGAAGATGATATTGATGCTGTGGAAGATTTTTCTGTCATGAATTAACAATAAATTGAAGGAAATTAGAAATTTGGATTAAAAAAATTATATTCTTCAATAACCAATATCAAAACTGTTATAATAATATTTTACAAAATTAAACAAACAATATTGAAGGAAATTAACTGAAATTTATGTTGAACGTAAGAATTTGTTGCAATTCTTTACTGGACATGATTTTTAAAATTATTTTATATCATCAAAGAAGTTCTATCCTAAAGATCTTGCAAATTTATATTTAAATGCTTATGTTTGGACAATTATTTGAACATGCAAGAACTTTGCACTTTTCAAGAAAAAAAATCAATAATAAAATAAACCCAACACGTAAAAGTCCTACACTCGATGGTTTTCGAAATATATATATATTTTTTAATTTCATTTATACCTTCCAATTTGAATGAATCAAACAGTCTCAAAATAGTTGTCCTGTTAACAGTGACAGTAAGCAAGTTTATATCCTCTTGACATGTAAAAGCTCGTTTATTGTCATCTAGATTCTAGACTAACTCGGCAAGTAATTCTTTACACGCCAAGTGTCTGTAAAGGGTTGCCATAACGACTTTACGAAACTATTTTTACGGTATTTTAATTATGTTACATTCATCAAAATTGCAAGGTGTAATTAAAATTTCACAGTTTCATATTTTGAAAACCATTGAGTGCTTGACCTGGGTTTAATAGAATTTGTTTCTTGTTTTGACCTCTACTATCACATGTCACAACGTGGAATATTTTTTATTAACACCCTGTATATACACGAGGATTATTTTTAATATTTTTTTCCCGACCGGGAATTTACCGACACCTTATACCTACATCCCATACGGAATAAAATATCAACTTTCCCTAGGAAATAAAGTAAATCGCGTGTAGTTTATGAAATTATTTTGTAATAGTAGCAGTAACGTTAGATGAATTCACAATATTTACTTTCAGACAATCATCTGATATCTTGGAGGTTCGATGTTACTTCAGGTAATGGTGCGATGCGTGGGTTGATACTCAGCTTTTGAATACAACAGATATGAATTTATTTTACATTAAAAATTGTCAACATGACAGCTGTGGTTATGCTGTCGCTATGATATTGGCAATTCGGCGGGAAAAGTGCTTTTTGAAATTTGAAAGTTTTGCAATACATAGTAGGCATTTAAGTAACTTAACGGACGTATATCATGTATACGCACATTAAACGCTGTTGAAAATGCCCATAGCGATAGCATGGGCCACCCCCAGCATCTTTTTTAGTCTCTTTGTAAACGATGTAAGATAGCTCCGTAGTTACAATGTTATGCTAATGCATTATAACTATCAACTACCACCAACTACTAAAACTGCAATAAATTGTTTACTTAAAATTTCCTATTTATACAAGGTGTACCTAAATGATTGTTGTTACGTCATCAATTCAATTCAATTGTGCCGCCTTTCAAATTTGTATACCATACTATTTGAGAACTATCACTGTCAACCATACCAGCTGTCAAACAACATAATAACAGTAGTTTGTTCGAATGTACACTGATCAGAAGAACACTTTTATTGTTGAGGCTTACTTTCGTAATGGACGATTTGAAAATGGAGAATGGATTTATTCAATTCCAGAGTGGGTTCGGAAATTTCAACAAATGTTCCCTGACCACCAATTTGAATACTCGGTTTTGTCAATACATATTTCACGAATAGTGCACCGTTTTAGGGAAACTGGTAGTGTTCAGAAAGGGAAATCCTCAGACAGATCCTCAGTATCAGGAGAGGTTGTTGCAGTCGTTCGTGAACGACTCGAAGCTAAGCCCTCAAAAATCAATTCGAAAATTGGCTATGCAAGCTGGAATTCCCTCGAGCACCTGCCATAGAATTGTGAGAAAGGGGTTGAATTTACACCCTCTCAGTGGTGCAAGAATTGTTGCCAGTGGATCCTCAACGCCGATTGAGTTATTGCCGATGGTTTATGGCAAATTTAAATTTCGATCGATTGCTCGATTTAACATTTTTCAGTGATGAGGCTTCTTTCCACCCATCAGGATATGTTAAATCACAAATATAGGTGCTGGCATGCTGAAAACCGTCATCTTTTTGTGGAAGCACGACTACATCCTCAGAAGGTTGGAATTTGGTTATCTGTATCTCGCTGTAGAATAATTGGGCCTATATTTTTTCATGACACAATAAACGGTGAGAGATATCGGCAACAAATTGTCGAGTCTTTCATGGACCAATTAGATAATGAAGAATTGCAGAACAGATATTTCCAACAAGATGGTGCAACAGCTCATACAGCCAGAGCAACGTTAGCCTATCTGCAAGAATTTTTTGATAATAGACTAATTAGTCAAGGAATATGGCCGCCACGCTCTCCAGTTCTAACTCCACTGGACTACTCAATTTTTGGATTTTTAAAAGATAGAGTTTTCCAAAGAAGACTGCATACGTAGGAAGAGTTAATGGCAGAAATCGTAAATGTTTGCCAAACCATAACTCCTCAAATGCTAATCAACATTTTCAACAATAAAATAAGACCAGTGCAAATGTGTTTACAAGCAAATGGTACATATTTTCAACATCTGCTTTGATTATATATTTTATTTATTAATTATGCTTTCTAAATCTTTACTTCTTTTTATGTTTTTGTGTTATTAAATAATTTACTTTGATTACTTTAATAACTTTATGTGATTGTTTTATTGTCTACTAGTCCTCTAACCAATCTGGACCAATCTAGTCCAGATTTAAAGCGGAGCAATTATTAGATTTGTCATAGTTCGTTTATTTCATTAATTCCTGCATGATTTTCAGTTTACAGCTTGTTTGTGTCGTGGAGTAATCTGCCCCACTGGGGATGTTGCCTGTGAGGACTTCATTTTCATGCATATCTGGTTATTTTTATGTACACGCAATTTAAGAATGCCCTCAATTTTAAAAGTAAGGTTATGCAAATAATGTACATTTAAACTCGTGGGCCCTTAAGTAATTCTTCATTGTAATCTTTTCATATGCTTGGAAGCCACAAATATTTCTCAAACTAATAATAATTTAGTATTTGAGTAGTCAAATATCAACTGCCACAATAGAAATTTGAATTGGATGAAGATAGCTTTTAATGCCATCTTCATGAGTAATGATTCTCGTGCGTCTTTAAATAATTCTTCATTGTTGTCTTTTCATGTGTTTGGAAGCCACAAATATTACTTAAACAAATAATAATTTCGTATTTGAGCAGTCAAATATGAAATTCCACAATAGAGATTAGAATAGCATAAAGATAACTTTTATTGCCATTTCATGTCTAATGAGTGTAAATGAAGTTGCCTATGTCAAAAATAGAACTATTTTTACTGGAGCAGAACAAAAATATTTTACATGGTGACGTAATTACAAGCATTTAGATACACCTTGTACTAATTGCGAATCTAGACGATGAAGTGAACCATAAAGGCTGATTCATATCTTTCTTACGCTACGCGGTGACAATGCTATCACTATGGACATTTTCAACTAACATTAAACACTGTTGAAAATGCCCATAGCGATAGCATGGGCGCAGCGCCAGCATAGCGTAAGAAATCTATCAATCAGCCTTTGATATTTAAATTATGTTGAACCCGTAATCAAATTGACATACACGAAGAAATACTTCACCGCACAATAGCATGAAAGTGAATGCACCTGGCTGTAATGCAGTGGAAATATATACTTACCAAAATGTAATCTGCCCAAATTCCTCTAGCATAATTGAGAGAAGCTTCCCTGAGAGCGATTACGTGAGAGAAACGTTGTTGGCTCCAGTCCGCGATTCCGCTCTCATCCTCAAAACGATCGTCTTCGTGAAAAAACTCGGTGTTCACAGAGTGGTACTTCTTTTCAACAGAATCCAACCATTTCCTCAGTATCTGTAGCGAGTTATCAAAGTTGTGATCGCTGCGCAACCTGCAAAATAAACCGTTAGACGCCGGAACCGCCAAAATTTTCAAAAACGCTTGTTCCGCGGAGGCGTGGCCTGGGCAACACCTGGCACCACCTGCACGTGGCTGCCGCAAGCTACGCCCGCCGCCGTATGAAGGCACTGACCACAATGAAATTCGCTCTTTCGGATAGTTCTGCTGCTCCAGTAGGGTGAGGAAGTACGGCAACGTGTGCGCCTTGTTCCTGACAAGGACGCTCACAAGGATTGTCGGTCTTTTAACCTCAAACGCACCGCAAATGGTCAACTGGACAGCGACCAACAACCATAGAGCGTCCCTCATTTTTCCGGTCGAGCAGCTTACTGAGACGAGGTCGCGCCGCGTCAACGGAATTCGGCTGTTGTGATTAGATAATGGATATTCCAGAATTCGTTACACCCTGCGCACATCACGATCTGCTGATGTTTATGGCTCGACCACGGCCATTGTCGCGTCTCCGACATGATTCAAATATTGGCGGGAACACGAAACTTGCTAGGAATTCGTCTGTCTGCTATGAGATCGGATTACTAGTTGACGTTCCGTAGCGCAAAGGCTGATTTGTTTCCACACTATTGCATTCTACAACATACTTCCAACTATAGGTACATAGTCGATTTGTCACAATTCCATTTCTGTAAAATCCAACTGGTTCAAATTGTTAAATTTAAGGAAACCAATTTGAAAAATTCGACCCTTATGTAAAATCTCTCTTATGTTATTTAAAAGATATGTTCAAAATTAGCTAGATGAATTTTATAATATTCATCTTGGTTGCGTTATTTACAAGAAATGTTCAAAATTATCTCGACTATGTTCTTTACACAAAACCATACGCCGCACAAGAGATCTGAAATAGAAAAATTGAAAGTGGCATGTTCCGTCACCTGATAATGTAAATTAAACAAAACTGCAGGCGCAGGCAGGCTTCTATTAGAATATCTTCTATGATATTCTTGTGTTGCTAAGGCATTTCCATCAAACAGACCTAATGAATATCTGCATATTCTTCATTTGAAAATAACATTGACATTATGACTCACTTGTGCATTATGATGGGAATACGGATACAAAGAGGAAGAGGAAGTAACAAACTGACAACTGACATCATGGCAACTAGATCAGAATTTCAGAAATCCGCTATCTCAAAATTTAGCTGCATAAAATATGAAATATACAATAACTCATTAACAGTTACAAGAGACTTTTCGACTCTTAACAAGTTCTGGAATCCTTCTTTGAAATATTGGCAGTACGTTTTAGGACACTGTAGAAGTGAGGTGTTGGAATTAATTCCATCTGCCGATATGCTAACCCATAGTTAAAGCAATACAAATACGTCATAGGTATCCGTTATAAAACTAGTTATAGATCTTAAGGAACAGGAAATATAGGAACAAATGCAATGATAATGCATATATGGGCAGTAATACATAACATTGTATTATATATTTACGATCTTTTTGCAACCGAGTTGGCTGGGTTTTCTATTTGTCATATTGGACAAACTGATTCAGTGAAGCAACGGAAGTTAATTATATTTTTGTGTCGATGTCTATTAGACATTTGCTTCCTACCACATTGTCAGATTTATAATTTCCTGCCGTTCCATTTTCATCTCTAATAATTTACACTTTACATCTGGCAACAATGTTATGTAAAAAATATAACCTGATATTGAAAACAACTTAACCTACAAAAATTTGACAAGTTCCATTGGGGAATTAAGTTTTTCTGAAAGACTACCAACAAAGTTACTAGATATTCATAGACTCCCCTGACGCAAAAACATTGTGAATGGAGAGTACATAATAAATTTTGCACCACAAATTGTTGAAATTTTTTAAATGAAATTTAAGATGCTCGGCTCATTTTTACTGTTCACGTTACGTTACGAGTACGTGTTTTAAAGCAATAAAGCGGATACCTCCTGCTCCTCGCCAGGATATAATAAATAACTAGACATAATTCATAATTTACTTGCCGAAGCAGAATAAGTATAAGTTTTAAAACAGTTGTACCGAAAACAGAATAATAACACGAACTTGAAGCCCATTTCATATTAAATATACAGGGTGTTAATTAAGTACGTAGACAAAGTTAAAGCGGTGATTCCTTGATCAATTCTAAGATTAAAAGTTCATATAAACATGGGCTCTCAGTAGCTTCGTTTTCAAAAAAGTTTAAAGAAGTTTAAAAAATATTGTTTAATAAGAAACAATCTTACAATACACTGATCTGTATATTAATCTGTGTATGTCTTGTGTATCTGTATATACAGATCAGTGTTAAAATCACTAATCTGTATATTAACTGGATTGGGCTTAAGCGGTAGAGTGCGTTCCTTTTTGAGCGCCGCCATCTTGGCAAAAGTTGAGGTTTAGTGACAAATTTAGTATGGCCGCGATTTCTCAACTGTAGCAGTTTTGTCTGACGGTATTTTAAAAACATGGTGTTCAAGTGCATGTTTTGCGGGAAGAAATCCGATTCATTGGGAAAGTTGACGCTGCATAAGTACAACGAAATAATCCGAAATAACTGTCCTTCTGTCTAAAATAAGTAAACATACCCTATGTTTATTGTGATGTTATCGTGTCAAAAAACCTCAATTTCAGTGTCATGGCGCCGTTCAATCAGGCAAGCTCTCAGATGCCAGAATACGGTCACTCATTCACGATTTCTTAATCTTAATCTTCCAGATTAAGAATTGGAGTTGGGTATACCAACAATGTTAGGTTCCCCCAAATGAAGAAATCCAAAGGACTTATATGCCCTAGGGGGCCACGATTGTGGTCCGGCGCATTGTGATTAAATCATATTTTTTAAAACTTCTTTAAACTATATTTTTAAAACGAAGCAGTTGCGACCCCATTTTTATATGAACTTTTTATCTTAGAATTAATCAAGGAATCGCCCATTGAAGTTTGTCTACGTACTTAATTAACACCCTGTAGTGCTTTTGGCCACTGTTAAGAAAGCACAAGAGTATTAAATAATTTATTAAAAATCATTATTATTACTATAAAGAAAACAAGTACATTAACAAAATTTATGTAAGTGAAAATTTTTGGTATCCAAAAATTTAGGCTCATTTTTCAGATCTCTTAGCTTCCAATTTGTCCTCCACTTTTTTTTTCTTTGTCATAAAGCTTAAGCTACTTTTGTCGAACTCCAGTGGCATTATACCTAAATCCCCACTGTAACGGTTCTTAGCAATCTGTAACAACAATTAATTTGCAATTTGTAATTATCACAGACAGCATTTATTCATGTTAAGTTCAGATGCAATTTTTTTTTATTACCTGTAAATATTTTCTTCCTTTGACCGAGACAAGTCGCTTATCTTGAATGATAAGGATATTGTCGGCCTCCTGGGACGCTTTGGCACCTCCAAATATGGAGCTCATGGTCAAATCCTCAGCTTCCTTCTCTTTCCTGGGGTGAATTACGAGCGTTACGTGGCAGTTCTTCCTTGTGGCAAATGTGCGAAAATTGTCAATGATCAAATCCTGCTTCCAGAATCTGTCCATATTCCTAGAGTCTTCGGACATACCCATCATGAACTGCAGGTTGTCAATGATAACATGACAAATATCATGGACATATGTAGCATGCTCAATTGCCTAAAAATATCTTTACTTTATTACATAGACGGTATCAACACTTATACAGTGTGAAAAGAAAGTAACAGATAAATTCGATAAATTCAATAACTTTGTTAACAATCGTTTTCTGGAAACAATCACAAAGGGGTGCAACGATTTTAATTACATGATATACTACACCATTCTCATCTTGTTATGTCACTTGTTTCAAAAGTTATGATATCATCGTTTTTTTTTATAATGACAACCTATATTTTTAAACTGTTTATTATTGATTTTGGTAGTACCATACGTAGTACTACTATTTCATTATTGATATGGATCGAAGGTAAAACCCTGGCACATTGCATCCTTGCGACTACTTATTCTTTTGAATTAAGTGCCATAGCGAAATCCATCTATTCAATACCAGAGTGCTCTCGGTTCAATTCATACAATCTTCTTATTATGACGTACGCAGCAGGTTTTAGTGGCTACAATTTGATGGATAATATCTTGCTTTAGATGAAGTAAACCAAACAATAGTACGCATTAAATTCACACACATTGCATTTACGAAACTCACACGAGTTTAACATTAGATGTTGGTAACAATTTAATTGGAATCTGTCACTTTGACAAATGTGTTAACGGCTACCATGTGCACGACAGGTGGACAATAATTCTTATGAGAGCATTGACACAAACCCATGCCACAAGTGGAAGGCCCCCTTCGGGCACACAAACTCTGAAACTGTCTGTCAGCTCCGCCGCCATCACACGAGCCATAGTGTTTAGCATATATCTCGCTGACGAAAACCAACAGTGAATGTCAACAGCACCTAACCTTAATTCCAAAGTTTGACACAAGTACAGTCAGATAAAATAGTTGGTAATTTCTAGTTACCAAGTACAGATCAAAATGATTTTTGACTTTGTCTTATATCACAGGAGTTTTGTGAATGAACTGAGGAGCTGGGTGCAAGAACAGCATAAGTCGATTTATGCGGTTTTTGAGGAAATTTGGTTATTAGAATATTTGTACCCTTATTTATAAGTCTGTTAAAAAATATATAGCTACTACTCATACAAATTGCAAAAATGGGTAAGTAATAATTTGCTACATTACAACTTTTATTAAGATTTGAATCTTTCGATACGTTTTTTTCAAAATTCATTTTTTCGACTTACGCTATTCTTGCACCCATGTCCACAACTATAACCTTGTGTTACATATTCTTTCAAATGGACAATTGTATCAGAATCATATATAATATCTGCAAACCTTTGAACGTGCAATACATAACTCAATGCACTGTTGCATATTATGACCGCAATAGTGACAACTGCACTAGTATATTCAGCAATTGATGTAACCCATTGGTTTATGAAAATTACACCCCTATAACTTGCCTCATGTGCAATCGGAACTCTATAGCCATGTTTGCAAACTCCATGAATTAGTTGTCCAATAATTTCTGAAAACCCTGAATTCTCAAGGGTCAACAAAATCTCAAGGGTTAACTATGAGCATTCGTCTGAAATAATTCACCAATTGTGAAAAAATTCGTTCCAAAATTGGAAAAGAGTATACCTCTCTAGGTCACAACATATGCTTAAGAAGTCTATTTATATAACTAAGAGTACAGGTAGTCCTCGACTTACGACGGTTCGCACGGACGACAATATGTTTGAGTCTTTCATATATGCATGCACGTATAAGAATTCCCCGCATCCGTTTGTTATGTATACGAAATCCAAATCGCTTCGATGATTGAACTATGAATTTAAATTTTGTATCTACTAAAGGCTGGTTCATAGATTTCTTACTCGACGCAATGCAACACTGTGGATAACATTGAATTGCTATGAATATTTCCAATGCGCATTGAAAATGAAGATAGCATTTTTGCGTCGCGTGGGAAATCTATGAATCAGCATTTAATCTTTTTGTTGCTGTTCTTTATTTTTTTAATGAAACTCGACTTACAACCGATGTCTAAGAACCTATCTACCTATCTCGGTCGTAAGTCGAGTACTACCTGTAACTGTCAACTACACTTACTTGCTTAAGAATAAAGCAGTGAAACCCTAAGTATTCTCATTCAAGTTAAAAACAATCTAAAAAACCAAAGGAAATGTTTGATCTTGCCGGGTTTGTACCATACTTGCCTCCATGACGATTTTAATAGACTGTTGACCGTGGAAAGTCATGTAGTACATAGGCAACTGCTCAAATTGATCCGCCCAATGGTCATATTTCTCCAAGTGCTCGTCGAGTGGAATGCCAGCCAATTGTTGTAACATCATCCGGGCCAGACGAGCGTTTCGAATTTCAAAGCTGCCCCACAAAGTATTAACCTACAAAAGAAATTATTAATAAGCAATTCTGAATATTTTGTAGCCAGCAAGAAACTTATTATTAACTTAAGTTACATTTATTTCATCCTGTGTCAAATTTCAATACTTTAGATCAACAGTTTCAGTCCGGGAAAACACAAAAGACGGCCTAGTCAAGTAAAGAGTTGCTAAACATTGCCTAAGAGCCGTTCCTAATCATGTTTAGAAAATGTAACAAGAATTGGAACTTTTGCTAAATTATCTTGAAATAAATTTCAATGTTTCTTTAAAACGAAATTTGACACAAGATGAAATAAAATACGTAAACATTCGTCCATGAACTCTTTTTACAGCGCTCGTTTTGAATGTCAAGACTCCGATCCTTCGTCACCTCGTCTTTAAACGTCTCACTGGCATTGTAAAATATGAATTCCGATTTATAACGTTGATTACCATTCATTGCCTAATGAAACAAATTGAGAAGGTGTGGTTACTTCCGAGCATGCATTGGTGTTGGGTGATTTGGTGGATTAAACAACAATTCCAGAAGAAAACTTGAAACCAGAAGACGTTACACAATCACAGCAAGAAGATGATGGGCAACATAACTCAAAATCTGACTTCTGAAGAATTTCAACTTAACAGGTCTTTGAAGATGAACACATCTGTAGACTATACGAGGAACAGGAAACTACATTTCATATAATATTCAAATGTGAACTATTGACACACAGGCGATATGGCAAAATGAAGTAGTTAAATATTAAATTAATTAAGTAAAGTTCCTCTTTTGGGGCTTTTTAGATTGCACCTAATTTGTTTTAGGATTTTCTGATTAAGAGATGTACACAAACACCATTCAACAGAAAATGCTCACAATAGGGTTACACCTAATGAAAACTTCTCTGACAAAATATTGTATAATTCACGCACTTCTAATCAACAGCTGCTTGTTGCCAAATTAAAATAACAAATTCTGACCATACTCCAATAACCCAACAAAAGATTATCGCAAGATTGAAAATATTAACTTTATAGAACTGTAATTGAAATTTTAGTGAAAACTATAATTACTCATATAAATGAACTTCAATTACTTCACTTAATTACCCCTTGCATGGCCAAGTCCAAAGAATATTCACTAATAAATGTTGTCTTGCCAGAACCAGTTGGGCCTGTGAACACTGTAAGTTCCCCACGCCGATGGCCTTTAAGAATACGATTAAGGGCTGGATACCTCGACCATTTAACACCTTGGATCTGAAACACATAAAAACAAAGCATTTAAATATGCAAGCTTGTTAAGACTGCTGCATAAGTAAATACCATGTTAGAGTTTATCTACCTGCTTGCAACTCTAAGCGGTACACGAATAAACATCATAAAGTAATTAGTATCAGTAGCGAATAGAGTGTTTATGTGCGAACTGATGGTGTGCGCCCGTACTCAGTGCTTGTAATCGGAAAACGCTATAAGAATAATATATTACCCTGTCTATGTTCTGTAGATCTGCCAAAACATCATCTCGCAAACTTGAAAATGTGGTAATGGATTTGTGCCATATTGGATGTGCTGCCGCTAAAATGGGTTTGAAATTCTGTGTGGGATCCATGTGTGGTAAAGGTACTTTATCAATAGGCCTATAAATAGAGAAAAGTTTCAAATTTCATTGAACCTTTAATAATTTTATAACTCAACTTCGTAATTAAAATTAATAGAATAATCAAAAGTTTTTTCTTGTTTAACAACCGAAAACGGGGGCATAAATACAATATAAAAATACATAACACAACATAAATGAAATGGAAGGATGTATTTGCCTTGTAGGATAGATTGGATAAGCAGGTACAATAATTAATTACATATTATACACATTTATCTAGGCGATTTACTTTGATAATGAGTGGTCTAAGGGAAATTTACAGTTGTACATCAAATAAGCACCAAAATTGATTGATTTAGTTAACTAAACTTCAGATGAATCTCCCCTTAATAATTCCATAATTAACTTTATATATAAATTTTCCTTAATAATTAAACTATAAATCTCCCCTTAATAATTCCAAGTTGAATTCCAGAAATGTTCAAAAACTACTAAAACAAGTAGGTTGGTGCGAATGCTAGATGTCACCAATGTAATTTGCACAGCGCAAGTGTCCAAATGAAACAACCAATTTTTAAGTGTTTCGAAGCATTTATAAAAAATAGCGAAGACAAAAATCATAAATACACCCCATTTGACAAGATAATAAGCAGGGTTTACCACCGGATTTAACAGGAACGTTTACACAGCTACACACGACTTATTTGATGTGAGCGACCACTAATCATCAAAATGAATGGAGATTAAATGCCTTTAAAGCGTTGCTAATAAGTTGCTAATAATTTAAATGTCAGTGTCACAAATGACTGTTACTAGGTGGTTTCCTTTCACACCAAAACTCAGTTAAAACTTCATTTACAATCCCAAAATGAGCAGAGCATTCCTTTCGCCATGCGCAAAATTGATTTGAGTAAGAATTTTAGTTCAAAGTGGCAATTAAATTTCGCGGCAATAAATGTCAAATTTAAATCTGTATTACCAATCCCCAGAAAGGTCAAATCAAATTAAACTATAGCCGAGTCTGAAAATTGTAGAAGTGATTCATCGGTAGTATCAGTACACAGTTTTTATGAGGCAGGTAGCAGGATAATCCGGGTCCTGTTGATTTTAAATGCAAAAATGATTTGCCGTTTCAGATACTGCCGTTCCGTTTCTTACTATTACTTAGTACATGCGGAGACTGTGCACCCCCGAGTCGTACCGATTGTTAACCAGCTATACCGCCCGAAAATACCAGATGCGTTATATTCTTCGTCCCGTAAAATAAAGGGCACATCCCACATTTCTTAGACGGGATCCATAGGCGGAATACAACAGGATTCGTGACCAAATTTATGCAAATCTGTCTTTTTAAAGACAAAATTTCGCAAAGTGAAATACTGTTAATCGGTAAGTATTTAATTTCCGTAATTAAATGACATTTTTTTACAATTTATACGCCGTAGATATAATACCATCATACGAAATAATTACTCACTGAGCGCACGCCAATGGAATTTGCGACCCCACCCGCTCATCTCCCGCCGTGACCCAGCCTTACGATATGAGTCACTTCTACATTTGTCGGATCAGAGTATAGTCGGTTTCAATCGCACTTATAGTCGGATTTATTTTAATGTGAGTAACCAAATTTAGTAACTTTAGTGACTTTTATCTTGTGTTACGAACTTTCAACTAAACAAATATTTTGCACTGTAAAAACGGTATTAATGAGGTTATATGGAAATGTCAAATGCTTTGTGATTATGTTATTTCGTATCTGTCCAATAGTTTTGCACCTATGTATGTTAATTTTCTCAGAAAGATTGGTCAAGTTGAATTAATTGAAAAAAGTGACAATGAGATTGAAATTTTGCTGTCAATAAATGTCTATTTTAAATCTGTATTACCAATCCCCCAGTTAGGTCAAAACAAAATAAACTAGTCAGTACCAATCGCAATTATGAAATATTCGTAATGGTTACTCACATTAAAAAAATCGGGCTATATGGAATATTCCTGATAGTGACCCACATTAAAAACAAAAACAGGGTTACAGACACCTCACACATTTACCTAATAATAAAACACCGCCGCTCTCCTAACTTCCTAGCATAACTTCTCGCCGTATCCCATGCTGTGAGATCATCTCCTAGCCACACCACCATCTTCGTAAACCTATCGAAGCATGGCAGCACATATTGAGATAGCCCAACAAGCCCATTCGGTAGACACACTACATTCATAGAGATCTGCGCATTGACTAGCACTAAAAAGTCGGCGATGTTGGCTACAACAACAGCGGTTTCCTTCACCCGGGCAGACTTCCACATCATCACCCCTGTAGACTGCGAGTGTGCCAGTCTCGGCTCAATGGTGTTTGAATATTTGAGTCGCAGCACTTTGTATCCAACTATGTGGAGAGCCGTATTCAGTAGAGGGAAGTAAAGATTCGAGCGGGTTATGTCCATCCGCACGCCTAGAATGTCCATCGTGTGTTGAGAAATACAACTCTGGAGAGTAAAAGATATTAGCAGATTGGAAAATAAGCTTCCTGTATCCTAAAAGTGTTCGCCACTGATGCTGCCACATTAGTTTTCCAAACAACTGCTGCCAGTGTGTTACATGGGTTGTCTATATTACAGTGGTCACTTGGTCTTAGGCATTTTGGCTGGCTCTGTACATTAATCATGCATGAATCATCTGCCCACATCAGATTTTTACCATTATTAGTTACAAGAATGCAAAACACTAAAGAATAGTGATTATAATATTCTTCTTACTCGGCAACTATAATCCTCAAAAACACAATACATTTAAAAAATCAGTTTGTATTTTTATAATCTACCGTAATAATAACATTTTGTAATCGACTGTTAATAGTTTATAATTATTATTACAAATAGTGAATAAAATCAAATTGTTATTCATTTGTGTAGCCTGCTGCTTCATTAACATTTTGTAATCAACTGTTAATAAATAGTTTATAATTATTGTTAATAATAATTACTTAAATACTTACGGGTAATTTAAATTTTTCAAGCAACTCCTTGTACTCATCCTGGCTCAATTTATCCAGTGGAATGGCATTTTTCTTGATTGATTTTAGGTAAGTCTGTAGTTTATCCAGCTCCTTCATAATGACTGGGTCTTTTGTAGTTTTCCGTTTGTGATACTTGTCACTTATGTAGGAATTCATGTCTGTCCAGGCTCCGGTGTGATGACAGTATTCGCAACTAAATGCACCTAGAAAAAAGTTTAATTATAGAAATACTTTAATAGCTACAAAAATAAATTTATATCACAATGGTTTCGTTTATACAAAGTGGATATTCAAACTGAAGAGACATTTCCTGTTTAAGGATCTAATTTAATGATATAAATTATCAATCGGTAACATTGCCTACAATTGTCAGCCATTATTAATGTCAAAATTGATTACTGATGTCAAACATAAATAAGAGGCCTACACTAACGCGACAGCCCCACAGTGGGCATTTACATACTCCAGCAACAGTATCGAAAACACAGTACATAGTGTTATTGTAAATCGCATATATTGGGTAATTTTCAATTTATTTACAAGCAAAATAAATAAAAAAATATTTAGGGATGTATATTTTTAATCTCTCATAAAAAGAACAAATTTTAAAAGATACGCAAAACTTATTATTACAATCAAATATTATAATTACCTGTCCGTTTGTTGATGAAAATTTTGGCTTTCGCAGTAAGAGACTCTTTGTCCTTCTCACACATAGGACACCCAACGACGAAGTTGGTGTGGTGCTCCTCATAGGTCATCCCGGACCTTTTTAAGTGGCCTCTGATGACCGACACTGAAACGTCTGGAATATCCTCTAGTCGCATGTCCTTAAACTGCCTTATCTGGGGCGTGCGGATGTGATCGGTGGATCTTCTAACAGTTCTCTTCAAGTTCATCGCTAGTTGTTTAAGAAAATACATCTCCTTAACCTCAAAACAGTCATGATAATATGGTGGATTCACAGCATTTGATTGGCACAATTTTGGCGAGTTTCTCGAATTAATGTTTGATTGAGGCGAAATCAAATCATGTTTTTGTTGTGTAAATATTTAAACAATTTGAAATGGTTTGTTGTTCATTTGTTTCATACCACGTGCTACAAACTGTAGAATTTTTGAAAAATGCTTAGATAAACCGATCAACCGAAGTGTAGAAAATGCTTTAGTTAGAAATTGTGTGAATACTTTTAAAATCCAAATTGCGAAGATAGCACAGAAGATACACGATTAGAATATAGATAAAAGAAGATTAAAATTAATAGTATTTGTATAATACATCGAATTAATACAACTGAATTTAAAAAAAACGGTAAATGAAATTTTTCCTAATGTAAATTTGGTTTTAAGTATTTGCAATTAATTGTCTAAAAAGCTACGAAGTAGTTTTAGGTTCCAGAACGCCAAAGTCTTTTTCGTTGTAGAACATAAAACAAATGTCAAAATAATTTGTCCATTATTCAACTGACATTTATAATTTTATTAATTAAATACATAACATACGAAAATTATTTTGTACCTACTACATGTAAATTGAAAGTGCCGATATTGCAGTGAGTCAAATTTATGCTAGATTCAATGCTGTCCGCTATCGTAGCGTTCAGTTCTTGATGTTCAATGCTGTAATTCATTCAATTAATTCAATTAATTTACTGCACACGTTGTATTAGGTTCATTCCAAGTAACAATCCCGGACTATTAACAATCCCGGACGGTTACGCATGCACCCTTTCATGTCAGGCGTTCCAAGTGCACGCGGACTGGTTTCGGACGGATCGTGTACTGTAGTCCAGCGTCTGGTCCAGCGTTCCAAGTGATCTTCGGACTAGTTCAGACGCATCAGAACAGTCCGCGCCTCAGACCGTGGACACATTTTTGGCCTTTAAACGTGTTAAACCAGCATCCGCACAAGCGCAGTAATCACGCGAAGCAAGTTACACGTGGATGATAGTGCAATTTCTATTTTGATTTATTTTAGTTTTCTGGACAATTCTGATTTGTAATTCACATATTTGTTTAGATGAATGGTTTCTGGTCCAGCGATGAAGATTTGGAAGAGTTGTTGGAGGTTATAAATGTACCAAAAACGGAAAATTATTTTGAAGAAACCGTACCGTTACTAAGTGATGAACAATATATTAAACATTTTAGGATAAGTCGTAGATTAACGGAAGAATTATCGGAAAAATATCATGATAGTCATTATTTTAATGATAATGAAGGGCCAGCTATGAAAATATCAGCTTTAAAAGCTATAACTGTATTTTTATGGTTTGCTGGTAACGAAGCGACATCATTCAGAGCAGTTGCTGATCGCTTTAATATAAGCCAAAGCTCGTTAAGCAGACTAATTAAAAAAATTACTTATTTCATATGTAATCTCTCCCAAGAAGGGAGAGTTACCGGCAAATATCGGTTAGAAATCCGTCAGTAAATTTTCTGGTCCAGTCCAAAATCGCGCCTGCACAACGTAACTATCCGAAACTGTCCACAGTCCGTCAGCGGACCGTCCGGGACTGTTACTTGGAATGAACCTATTATTGGCAACTTCTGTAGGGTCTGCTGAAGTAACAATTTATTTGCAATTGAAATTTTATTTTGTATAAAATCTTCTATACTCTGATTTTTCTAAACTGGCGTGCACGTCATCAATCAGCTGTGCGATGAGGTTTTTTCGTACCAACGTGATTGATTTCGAGAATATGCATAACAATAGTTTAAGAATCGAAATTAATCTGAGGATCATTTGTTACATAACACTGATCACCGGTGGTTATAAATAGGTAATCGGTGTATTAACCGCGGTCACAATTTTCGCCTGCCAATCATGTAATAAATCATGTTATGTTGGCCGACCTGATATTTTTTCGGTGACGATGCCAGATCTTTTTCACTAAACATGCTCATACATGTGTGCATAACCAAACTTCTTTGACGTTTAACGTGTTACATTTGACTTCGTTACATATTTCACGTTTCTTTTGCCTGCAGCCGGGAATCGAATCTAACCTCAAGATTTTTGTCGCTGTCAGTGTTGGACCCGAATACGGTGCAAACTCTTTTATATTTTGCCATTGTAGATGTTAAACCATACCCACAAGATTGATATCTGTACGATAAATAGTAGAGAAGTCGACGAATTTGATACGAACCGCGCACTGTCGCACAAGATTGCATGGGCGCAACAGCTGATTGCAGCCATTTTTAAATACCCAGGACAGCTGGCAACCTTGTAAAATTGTGTCGTCATTATTATGATTATTATTTTGATGACGTGCACGCCAGTTTAGAAAAATCAGAGTATATATATGTTTCCGCGACCATATTCAATATTTACGGTTCAAACAATTTCAAATATAAACGAATTATGGTGCATAACAATATTGTCTTGTTGTATTAGTTTTCTGCAATTTTCGAAAAAATCTTGTTATCATTATTTAATATCAAAGAACATATAGCGAAGGACCACTGGGTCAATTAAATAATCTTGACTTTTCTTATCCAATATTGGCAACTATTAGTTGCAGTGGAAGTTCTAAACAGCGGAAATTTCAAGTTTGTCCGAATTTTTTTGTAGTCCTCTTCCAGACATCTTGTTATATTCGCAAGAGCCAAGACCCGTAACCTGGCAGGAGATCCCAGATCAGGCGGTGACCCTGGCGATGACCCACATATATAGACATCCCTGAAACATGGGATTCGAGCTAAATCGGTTTCAGGGCGATGTCGATGAGGAACTGGTGTGCCCAATATGCTCAGGGGTGCTGGAGGATCCTCTGCAGGCAAGTGCCCCCTGGATCCGTCCCAAGGGCAACCTAATATTAGTCCACACAAAATTCCAGGCCCCGGTCTGCGAGCACGCCTTCTGCCGCAACTGCATACAGGAGTGGATATCGAGGCAGCCAACATGTCCCGTCGACAGGCAGCACATCACCTCCGTGCAGCTGCGGCAGGTCCCTCGTATATTGAGAAATCTACTTTCAAGGTAAGAGAGTTGCCGACTCGTATGACTGATGTTGAGGTGCATTTGCATTCCAGACTTTCCATTAATTGTGATAACGCTCAATACGGCTGTACTAGGACATTAAAATTGGATACTCTTACGGCCCACCTGGAGGAATGTGAACACAATCCCAAGAGACCTTTACCATGCGAATCAGGCTGTGGACTCATCATACCCAAGGACGAACTCAAGGACCACAATTGTATTAAAGAGCTGCGTGCACTCATACAGACGCAACAACAGAAACTCAATGAATTCCAGCAGGACCTCACAGAACAGAGGTTTACGATAAACGAACAAAAGCGTGAATTGCAACTGTTGAAGGTAATGCGGTACTCGGTTAGTCAATGTTTATAGATTTATAGTAGTCCCTACTGACACGTTTTTCCTACTGACACGTTTTGATTTCAAACACATGTGAAGCACGAGTGTTTATCATGAAATTGACAAACGCAATGTACTTTAAATTTGAAGTGATCATGATAATATCGATTCTTATTTTGCAGCATAACGTAAGTAACAAATTTCAAATATGGCATTTACATTCATTTTTGTACAGTTCGTTTTTTACAGAATTATTGTAAATTTGGCGCTGAACATATGTTTTAGAACTAATATACTTTGGCAGGACCTGTTCCACTAAATGTTGCTAATGTTAACATAAATAAGTTTTCTATAAAAAAAAATTACATTACTTTGTCTTAACACCCATCGATATGGTCCTAAAGTATGTAAACATAGCACAAGCTATAATTTTGTTTTCAAAGATTTTACCTCTGTGTTTTAGGAAACACATAAAATTATATGTATTGCTTGCTATATTTTTTAATAATCTGAATGAGTTATGGACCATCCTTTTGAGATGACAACAAATTAAAAAAATACTGCAATTAATTGTCTCAAGCGACATGTATGCAAAAATATTATCACTGTCGTGAATGCTACAAATTTTACCCTCTATTTCTACAATACTCTTGATTTTACAATCCATTTGATTAATAGTTGCGATTATTGCAGTTGAAACACTCAACTTTCAGTTTCATGATTGTAATATATGTCTGTTTATGTTACTTAAATGCCTAATGTTGCAAAACTTTCAATATGCACTTATACCCCTTTTCCCACCGGACCGCCAATGTTGCAATCGATTGTCTTGATTGCCTTGGTTATTATAATCAATTATCCCTATTCTTACAGTCCATTAACTTAACAATCTATAAGTAGCGAATACTTTCTCACCTATTATCAAAATGACTATTTACAATTAACAAAATGTCCACTTTTATGCAGGATTTCATGCGAGCTATGAGAATTTCAAACCCAGCGATGAGAGCCATCGCCGATGCCATGGAGAGAGACGAGGTGTTGAGGTGGAGCAACTCGCTTACTCGTGCAAGGGTCACAAGATGGGGTGGTATGATTTCAACCCCAGATGAAGTACTACAAGTAAGTTGTCTTTATACTAAATGCTTGATGCATTGAATATAAATACCGGGCTTTTTTTTCCTTATTACACATATGGACAATGTATAACTGGTTGCCTGCATCTACCCACCAGGAATTTCCTATGTGTAATTTAAAAAAAAAAAATCAACTCATTAGCGGCGTCGGTGCAAGCAATCTGTCAATTTTGGCATATGTTACACATAGAGGTTATGTTTTTAATCAAGGCAATACACGACAGGGTTTTTGAAGACAAGCAGAGTATTCGTAATGTATTGTGGATTTATGCCATTACATGCAGTACGTATACGGCCTTTCAATTCATCTACGTTATGTATTTGTACGTCATTAAAAATTTTACTTTTCAGGTAACCCCAAAGAAAATAATCATTTGTTGACATATCAGCTGATCTTGATACATTACGAATACTCTCGTGTATTGTCTTGAATAAAAACATAACCTCTCTGTGTAACATATGCCAAAATTGACAGGTTGCTTGCACCGACGCCGCTAATGAGTTGATTTTTTTTTTTTTAGAATTACACATAGGAAATTCCTTGCGGGTAGATGCAGGTAACCAGTTATACATTGTCAATCATATGTGTAAAAACGAAAAAAAAGCCCGGTATATATATATATATATATATATATATATATATATATATATATATATATATATTATACATAGTAAAAATTTAGAATTGCCAATATTTAATGGTAGTACCAGTTTTGAGGGTGGATTATAATATAGGTATATCATAGGGGTGTGACCATCTATGAATTTTACTTCAATACAGAGCACCCCAAAAAAGGTTTTAACTTTGTTGATGAATCTCGGCAGATGTCGCTATGCATAAGGTAAAAGATGACGATTAAAAATTGATTGTGAATTTTGATGGCCATCCCAAATTTTTATTTCTTTTTGTATTCGCTTCCCTGTTAGGTAGAGTCTATTTGTAAAATTTGAAACTGAAAGTTCGTTTAAAAAATCACTCAATTGTAAGAATCTATAAAATGATTACATGATGATTATTTACTGCACCATTTACTCAATTAGACATAATGTATAGCACGTTTTTTTTAAAGGTCCACAACCTGTTGCTTTGTGTATGTTAAAACAAAAATTACTATATACTAGAACCCAAAAGATCCCTAATCTTGTGTTAAAAAACACTAAACGTATATTATATTATTATTATTATAAACGTATATTGCCTGTAGAGGTATTGATGAAACATTTTTTCTAACAGTAACAAGTATCAGTGTGTACAACTGAAAACAGTTGTGCAAAGTTTCATTTTGATAATGAGTGGTCGCTCATATCAAGTATGTCGTGTGTGGTTATGTAAGCGTTCCTTTTAAATCCAGTGGTAAACCAGGCTTATTATATTGCCAAATGCTGTTGCTCAAAGATTTACTAACAGGTTAGTATATAAAAAAATTATTCAGTATTTACAATGTTTGATCTTGTTCATTCTCATCCATTATTTTTGAAATACTATGAAATTCTATTAAATACATCGTTTGCAGTTATAATATTTTTCTTGATATTTTTAACTTCAAGTTTTTCTTACAACACATGGGCTGACATGAGATGCTCAAATGATGGCGACAGTGCCTTCGTACCAACCTACTTTTTTTTAGCACTCTTTGATCCATTCTGGAATTCTACTTGAAAACTGTAAATTTTTGTTAGATCCACTCATCATCAAAGTGAATAGCATATACCTATTTTTATAATTTTATCATCATACTTATAAATTTTTATCGATGGTTGATTGTTTCGTTCGAAGCTTTAATATTTTTTTCTTCAATCACTAAATAAAGCCGGTTTTATTGCTCGACACTGACAACGAAAAGTTGACGTTTATCGATGATTTTGATTCACCCTGTTTTCAACGCTCGCCGTGCGATAAAATCTAAGAAACGCACATGGTCAATAGCAACCAATAAATACGCGTCGTTTTAGAAAACCTCATTCGAAAAGTTTGCGCAGTATTTAACATTTTTTAAGTGATTGAGAAAAAATTGTATGTATTATGAGCAAAAAGTGACATTATTGCTTTCAAGTGAATGCCGCCTCTGCAACGCGTCATGCGGCAACTCTCACTTTCAAACAATAATATATCACTTTTCGCTCCTGCTACATAAATACACTATACTCAGCGCTAGCTGAGCCATTTAACCTGCCAATGTGGCAAAATATTCAATGTGTAAAACAGCCATTAAATAATGTTGTCCTGTATTCTCCAGTCCGCTAAGAGCTTGTAACTTTACTGGTGGAGTTAGTAGCGGACCTATTCTGCGCCATCATTTTCCTTGCTTCTAGCTAATAGCGACCTATGTTGAAAATATGTCTGGCAACTCTGCAGATTACGTCTATTTTGACGGTATTTTTAACATCTTTGACAACATTTTTTACATCTAATGGCATGCTTTATATCCATTTCTATATGCAGTTCCATACAGAATTTTCCCCGGTTTCGGCGGCTGGCGTCTTTTATAAATTTATTGCTTGATTTTTCAAAGAGCAGCCCCTTTTGTAACCTGTTTTTATGCTTTTGAATGAGTGATCTGATTCTTAGATTCCATACTCGATGCAACACTGTGGCAATGCTATCGCTATGGGCATTTTCAATACGCCTTGAAATGCCCATGGCGATAGCATGGCCAAAGTGTTGCATTGTAGGGATCTATGAATTAAAACCTTCTGCTCGGGGGTTATATTCTGCCCATTTATGAATTCGCACTCCAAATCAACGAGAATCAAATGTATAACGAAATAAACTGCATCATTTGTCACACAGGACTTTCATCTAAATTCCACATTACTTAAATCGTTAAGGGATCAGTCCTTCCATGATAAACACGAACATAAGATTCACAGGCTTTGCGACTATACTGCATATCTACGATAACCTCTAAAGTCATTTGTAAAACATGGCTGCTAACTAAGTAGCGCGCTCTTAAGCGATAAAAGGACCGCAGAATAGGTATTTCTTAACAGCAGGCTACTAAAGTTATTAAGCAGCGTCTTTAACAAATATTTTTACTTATAATGCTAACAATCACATTTTTGTTATACATGTTCATAGTTTACTGAAACATCAACTATTTGCCACTGGAGAGCAAAACAATCCACTCCCACATTATTATGGATTTTGTGCGTTTCATGGTAAATTATTTGTGATCAACCTGTAAAGGCAGTTTCATAGATTTCTTACATGACACAACACTACGCTGTGACAATACTTTTGCCATGAGCATTTTCAACAGCGTCAATATGCATTAAAAACAGTGAGTCCAACCGAAATTTATTTCGTTACGGTTTACGGTTATGTTCCAGGTAAATTATTTTCGCTCCGGTTTCGGTTTGGGTTTGTCCGAATATTCTGTTCAATTCCGGTTCAGTTTCGATTGGGTTCCAGTTTTGGCTCAAATAACAACTAAGCAATGTCGTTGAAAACCAGTTTTCCACCAGTATAATTTTTATTTTTTTACTAAAATGTTCTAACTAATCAATTTTTTTTAATAATAAACAGCTCTTATAATTTTTTTTTTCAAACTGAAATTAACCGTTATTAAAATTTTGTTGCGGTTTTGGTTTAATTTTTTTACAATATTTCGTTTCGGTTCAGGTTGGAATTCCGTTTAATTTCGGTTTACGGTTCAGTTCCGGTTCGACCCGCTGGTTAAAAATGCTCATACCAATAGTATTGTCACAGCCAGCGTAGAGCTGCGTCGCGTAAAAAAATCTTTTAATCAGCCTTAAGATTGTATTATCTTCAACCCAAATAAATTATATTTACTAACTTCTCTCTCTTCATCAGAGGATGATTAAAAGGACACTGAGTGAGATCGGATGCCCTTCGCACATCATAGATGACCTGATGGAAAACTGCCACGAGAGGCGGTGGCCGCCAGGGCTGTGCTCACTTGAGACACGCCAGAACAACAGGAGACAGTATGAGAACTACGTGTGCAAGCGTGTGCCGGGCAAGCAGGCAGTGCTCGTCTTGTCGTGCGACAACAGTCACATGAGCGAGGAGATGATGGTGGAGCCTGGGCTGGTGATGATTTTTGCCCACGGCATCGAGTAGTGCAGGCCTGCATTTCCGTTCACGTTTAAAGAATAATTGGAAAGACTGAAAAATGTGCGAAACAGACTCGTGCCAAAGTGATGAGCTCACATTTTGCAGTTTCCTTAAATTTGTGTGATTTACTGCTGCTATTGTGTAATTTTAAAATAACTTTTTTAATAATACTTTGTGTTCGATGTTAAACGAATGGCAAATGTCACCCGCAGCACAAAGTCGTTGTGAACGAGATTGCATTGCGGATGACTAAATTGTGTGTAACACGGTAAAGAAAATGTGTCGCGATTTTCAGGTCCTTTATAATTTATAACAGGTTACGGGGGGCCAATTCTATGAGTTATAAGAATGACTTTTCATTGCAATTTTAATCTATTACACTTTTAATTCCAATTAACATTTAGTTTTGAAATTAATTTTTTTTTTTTTTTAATTTTTCCTTCTGCGAAATTTATTTATACAGGGTGCTCCAAATAAGACTGAATACGTTCTGTAAACTTTTACGTAACTTTGATTTTACTTAAGTCGAATTTGTAAATTACTTTTATGCAACTTCGTAAAACACAGCACATTTGTAAAAAAATATAAAAACAAACTGAAATGTTCACTTAAACTTGTCTTGTGACAGCTAATTTGGAATAGTGGGAGAGTCGCATTCGAGGTGTATTACTCTTATTACGTAACTGCGAATTAACATATATCACTTGTCCTGCAAGTTGGGGGATACTGTACAAATATTTTTTATTGTTCAACAATATGATTCGTGGCCATTTTTAGAGCTGTGTGCACCCAATGCACACTGTGTGAGACTTGTCCTGCAGAGACCACGTCAGGATTCTCTGGACCACCAGACAAAATATATCAATCATGATTCTATCTAGATAGTTTCTTGCTCATTAAAAAAAATGTGTCCATAACAATCTACCAAAACAACGCAATAGACTGTCACTGCTCCTAAATGGTGTAATAAGTTCCTAATAAATTTCAGAGCGAGGTGTTCTGGAAATAAAATATTGACAGTATCTTCATATTCAATGATTTCAACTTGTTGGACATGATTAGTAGCAATATTAAATCTCCTCAGAATGTTCACGACCTGCCATAAAAATAGAATAAAAATACTTTAAAACCATAAAACGGCATTTCTCCCGCTGGTATCTTGGGACTATCCTGTACAATATACTTTCTTAAATTTTAGCAACTAATAATCTTTCAGGGTGTGAACTGCAAAACTGTGTCTGATTTGACCCCATGAATATAAACTGAATCCAACTTTGTTGCTGATTTTGTTAATATCACATCTTAATCTGAAATATTTCAAGAAATTAAATTTACTAATTTTGTTTATTGTGTAAAGTGAAATTAAAATAATTACAAATCAGCTTTAAGTGCCGTTAATAAAAAATATTGTAAGTAGCTTACATTGTATTTGCTGCAATTCAGTTTCAGCATAGTATTTACATTGATACTTCTTTAATACAAGGTTCAATTTACTAAATTGGCCCCTTTGTAACCATTGTTAACCAGAGCCGACCTGCCCTAGGTAATTGTAACTTTTAATTGGCTTGGTGGTGTTTTGTTTTATGATCTCAGTGGCTTGTTAAGGCAGCTCTTCCCAAGAGCGGGACGATACAGTTGCATTGGCACTAGTCAGAAAACAATGATCTTTGAGATGAGAAATTTAATCTCACCTGAACCTCCAACAATCTCACAAATGTCACCTTAACTTCCTAATAGCGCTAATGCTATTTCCTCAACGCAACCGAGTACCTAACCATATATCTTCCTGATGTTTTGCAAAAATGATGATCAATAAAGTGTAAGTTTATTTGCTCTTCTAGATAATTTATTGCTGTAAACATTTTAAGTGAATTGGGCATTTTAACAGTAATTTCTGTGTATTCCTTTTATACTGCCGAATAAATAAGATTTTAATTTTGACTACCTATAAATTTTAATACATACCGACCTACTCTCCATGCACGATGTTTTTGCGTCAGGGGAGTCGATGAATATCTAGTAATTTTACTGGTAGTGTTTTGTAAATAACTGAATTTCCCTAATGGAACTTGTCAAAAAATTTTAGGTTAAGTTTTCAATTTGAGGAAAATGGAATGGAATTTTCAAATGGAAGCAAATGTCTACTAGACATCGACATAATAAAATGTTGATCATTCCGTTGATCACTGAATCAGTTTGTCCAACATAACAAAAAGAAAACCCTGCCAACTCTGTTTCAAAAAAATCGTGAATGTATAATATGTTTTGGTTTTCTAGCAAATTATAAACAAAAAAGAAAACATTTTATTTCTATGATAGTCCTTGTGAAATGCCCAAAACCCAACAAAAAGGCATATTTTAACTGCCCTAGTTCTGTTGTTTTGTTGCATTTAATTCAAAAAATATATTTATTAAATTTGTGCATGCAATTGCAGATGGCGTTTGTGCCTAAATTTTTGATATCTAAACACACAGCACTCAAACAATAAAAATATTACAGATGTGACTAAGCCTGTGATATATAAATATGATGCAGATCCAACGTGTTCCAGACTTGCACTGGAATAACTAGTTTCTGAAATTGATGTGGTATATTGCTTCGAGTGTCTCAGTAACAGTGACTTCATCACTCCACTCGCCTCGATATTTGCTAATCTGAAAATAAAAAAATATATACTATGCTGGTATTTGAGAAACTTACAAAGGTATTTTCAGAAGATGTGTGCAAACACATTCCCACATGAATATGTATAGTACAGGGTGCGGCAGATATATCGCATGGTTTAGTAGGATGCGGTGCAAGTAGGGGTGGCGGAGAGGCGATCACTCTACGTGACAGTTATTGCCATTTCAGTAAACAACTGGTACTGGTTTCTTCCGTCGCCAGGCTCGAAAGTGCCTTCTCGAAATGTCACGGCGATGGGATATCTCCACGAAGTGAAATTAGGCGTCGTGGGATCATTTCGAGAAGACACTCGACCATGGCGAGTGACATTGAAATAACGACAGAATGGTCTCTGTATATGCACAACATAGTAGAGTGATCACCTCTCTCCGACCACCCTACTTAAAGACATTAAAATACAACTTAAACTTAACTTAAATTAATGACATTAAAATACAGTCTAATTTACGAGGGGGAATCAAATAAGAACGAGCCTTTATTGGCTGAGTTGGGATGGGTATTTGTATGTGTTTGGGCAGTTGAAGTCGTTAGGTGGGGACGTCTAGAGTGAGGGAAACACACCAGCCGACTTGTCTTGTGCTTTATTTAGTAGCCCTTACGATGAATGAGAGGAGTGTGCCCGTCTATTGAGCAACGTATAATTATAAAGTTCCTTGTCCGTGAAAACGTAAAACCAGCAGAAAACATTGAACAAACATTGATGATCAAAAATTGCTTCAAACTCGTATTGAAAAAGAAGGGGACGTTTTTTTTCATTAGTCGCATTGGTACGAAGACGACGGGTATGAGCTTGATTCGCAACATTGCTTAAATTCATTGCACCAAATCTTTACTCTTGGGCATAAAAGAGCGGCTTCCTCGAATTGGACATGCAGTCTGCGTTAAATTTCGGCTGGTTTTACGTTTTCACTGACAAGGAACTTTATAATTATACGTTGCTCAATAAAGACGGGCACACTCCTCTCATTCATCGTAAAGGCTACTAATTAAAGCACAAGACAAGTCGGCTGGTATGGTTCCCTCACTCTAGACATTCCCCACCTAACAACTTCAACTGCCCAAACACATACAAATACCCATCGCAACGCTCAGCCAATAAAGACTCGTTCATATTTGATTCACCCTCGTACAATCTTATTTAATAAACACAAACTGACATTAGTAAATTGTATTAGTTTCGCTTGTATTGCTTGTTTTCAAAGGCACTTTTTAATTTTTTACATTTTTGTCATCAGGCATAAACTCGATTTTCATAGAAACTCTTGTTATGCGTCATGGTGTCATGGCATATATTTTTAGATATTCGTGAAGAGAAAAGAAAATGCTCAAATTTGTTAATTGAAAAATTCAAGTTGCCATTTAAAACAGTATGATAGTATGGATGACGTTACTGTCAAAAAGTGTTGCATCACAAAAAACTTAACTTTCAAACTAATGTTACTTTTTCTTACTTTTTTTTCTAAAAATAGCCAGTTTGTTTAACCATACCCAAACTATTTGTATGTAATACAATTTTTCGTGAAATTATTCATTTTTGCGGGAATGTGTTTATGTTGTGAGTGTATAATAACAATAAGGATAATTACTTATCTTGACTAAATATTATCTATTGTTTACGAATTATTTATGAGTAAACATAAGAAAATGCAAAAATTAATATTCTAGAGAATTCCATACTTTTCATTGATGACGTTGAACCATTCACTTCCTATGAGCACCGAAAAACTTCCAAAGTATTTAAGTGGTGCTTTCAAATCCATAAACATGTAATGGGATGCATTCTGCTGTGCAACATGTTGTTCCAACAGCAACTTTGGTCCAATTCCTACAACATTTTTCATCTCGAGTTGTGCAAACAACTCGTGCATCGTTAATACATTATGACTGACAGCCTAAAATTAACGAATTTTAAATTTTTAGCATTTCCATTATTACTGAACGAACAATTCCATCGATCGAGTTTAATTTCCCACACCTATACATCACTGCTCGAATTTGCATCTTATCAATGTGCCCTCTTTCTTGACGTACCAACACCGATGTGATTGCAGCCGCAAAGCCGGTGTACAACAAGTAGGCTAGTAGGTACCCCAGAAAAAAAATGCACCGGCTAGCAAATCGGTTCGGTGTGTAACTTAATCCTAAGGAAAGAAAATATAATTATTCTACCTATAACACGAGAAACTTATTATGTTAAGTTGCTAAATACACATATCAATCTTTGATTATGTTATTGACATATTAATTTGTACGGTAATGGTTTATACATATAGGAAGTGGTGAATTGCCAAACACAATTAAAAGTAAACTTTAAAAATCATAATATATATCAAATTGCTGATAATTACCTTGTTGACATGCTGCGGCGATAGCCCATAATGTAATTTCAACCCAACTCCATGTATTGAGGTTCACGTCGATTTTTGAATACTTACGAGTGGATACTCTTAAACATATAGCCAGAACTACCGATGTAACCAAGAAACACAACCATAATGTACCGACAAATGTCAATATGAAGATATCCGTGCTGAAGTGCAGTTTCGATGTTTTATAAATAATAATATATCTGAAAAATTAATAACAATGGTGACAATGGAATCGATACGTCATGTACGATAATTTTTGGAGCAATCAGTTTTTTGTTAGTTCTGGGTTCTGAAATTATCTTTAGGTATGTCTGATAAAAACTCTCTTGAATGAAAGAGGATTATTGCTATTAATACTAGGAGGAATAATTATTAGATTTGTATTGTTGAGTTTGACATTTTATGGTCGATTTATATTCTCGGGATAATTAAACTCTCTGGTAGCTATAATTTAGGACGTCGTCCTTGGCGAAGGGTGTCATTACTTAAGCAACAGATGCTCGTATTTTTGCCAGTTTAAACCATAACACAACATGTGAAAACAGCTCTCACCCAACCGAATTTATTGAATGACACTGAAAGGCGCCCTTGGTACGTTGTGCTTGGTTTTAAACAGTCCACTTACTTGCTGCTTAATGTACTATGTAATCGAGCCCCATTGTAGCTGAAATCCAAGTGTGGATGACAAGCAATTAAATCTATCTGCTTCATAGCTAGGTGTGAATCATCAAAAAACATCTCAATAAATTCCAATCTAAAACAGTAAATACATGAGTTAAAATGTTTTCTTTTCCAAAATAAATTGTTGAAAGAAATTAGTAGACATGAACTTAAGATGAGGCAAGTCTCGAATACATTATCCAATAATAATTAAGAGATATTGAGAATATGCGAATCTACACTAAATGGTTTGCCAGTATGAACATGAAGATTTTAATTTTTAATTATTTCTGAACGCTGTAGCATTGAAGATTTGTATTTCATGTCATCCAAAGACCTGTTAATTGTACGATGCAGCATTTGAGCTTCGAAGAACATAAACATTGTCCAAACATATTTGTTATGTTATTACCTAAATTTGAAGGACTGTTAATAAAATAAATTATCAGGCTAATGCATAAGTTTGTAGCGTTTTTTTTAAATTAATTTTTCAAAACTCAAAGAACATAAACTAATCAATAATATATTTTCCTGCATTGTTTATGATTTACTCCCAATATTCTGGCAGTTTTACGGTTCCACACCAGAAGACATCCGGTGGTTTGGTGGTGAAGATGTCATCGAGCCAGTTTTGAACAGCAATGTCATTATTAAATGAGATGCCTCGTAGATTGTCGGATATAGAGGAAAAAAGATAAAAATCTGATGAAGTACGATTAGGAGAATAGGGCGAATGTGGAATAATCTCCCAACAAAGAAGCAAAGAAGCGCAAATTTTTCTTGTTTGTACTCCACTCCAAGGAATGCAAATGTCCCAATTCATCATATTGACATATTCCCGACTTGATTGATATGGATCATCACTAATTGATGCAGTTAATCTGTTATATTAAAGTCGGATAGTCTACCTGAACCCACCTGAACCAAGAAAGCCATTTTCGTGCAATTACTTTTTTAAGTACCTTGTACTTGTTATTCTAATGAGGCGATAGATCACAGCCATTGATGAATTGTGGTTTGTTTGTGTGAAAAACCGAGAACTCTATACTATGTTACTGGAAAGGCCTCGTTTACCACCAATACAACGTATCTTTGTTCTTTTTTTTATACAAAGTAGATTTTATCAACATATAATTGTTTTTTCTCGTAACAATTGTAAATTGGGCATATAAGTCATTACTAGTAAGTAATAAATATCAAAAGTACTGTTAATGAAGCATAAATGATATTATTAAATTTGTACTAAGTTATTTACCCATAATTTACGTGTGACAAAGAGAGATAAAAATACTACTTATCGGCGGGTTGCCTATGTTTTACTTTTGCCTCTGTAGTTAAAGGGGAGAACACACATACGCGATCGCGATAGCGATGGCGTTGGCGATCGCGATCGCGTGTTCGTAAACACACCTACGCGATCACAACCACGATCGCGATAGCGATTGTAGTACTCAAAATAGACCAACATAGGAGAAACAGTAAAATACGTTTAGAAATGTGTAGTCTACAAGTAGAAGAAGCTCTGCTCCTTGCAGCATTCGATGATGAAAACAGCAATGCTCTAATACGAGGGTAAGCACTGTATATATTTTTTAGTTTTATTAGTTAATTAATTATGTATTTTGTAGGAAACGGAGAAGGGAAGTCTGGGTCCATGAAATAAACCAAAAACGCAAAGAAGGCGAGTTTCATAAATTATACCCCGAACTTCGTAAAGATGAAAGTCGCTTCTGTACATATTTTCGAATGAATTTTGAAAGTTTTGATCAAATCCTAAATTTTGTTCTAAATCTTGTCCTAAATCTTGTTGTTCTTTGGTAATTTCGTCCCATATTTTATTTTTTATGCGCACATTTTTGTAGTCGGGGTGTGCCAAATTGAACAATGCATCATGCTTTTTTACATTTTCAATCATCTTCTCGGTGAAGTTGTCCATGTTGTCTTCGCGATCAGCGATTAACTTAACCTGCAGCGTTTGGTCGCTAACGCAATTATATCGCCAACGTTCACGCGAACGATCGCTGCACAGGTCGCTTCTATCGCCAATAGGTCGCATCCAGTGTGTGCTGGTACATTTGAATACACAGGACGCGTTAGATCGCCAACGCCATCGCTATCGCGATCGTGGTCGTGATCGCGTATGTGTGTTCTCCCCTTAAAGGTGCGTTCTCATGAATCAAGTTTAATTGATCAATATTAGTTGATCAACAAAAGTTGGATGAAAACTATGTATAGTGAGAACCTTTGTTTCAATAGAGTTGATTAACTTTATACAATAGTTTTCATTCAACTTTTGTTGATCATCTAATATCGATCAATTAAACTTGATTCGTGAGAACGCACCTTCAAATTGAGAGACCTTTCTAGTTACGTAGTAATCCTTAACTGCTGGCAACTACTTAATGGTTAATGCTCCATACAAATAGGTAATGTAAGTATAAACAGATATTTAAATATCAGTTGTAGTTTTTATCCTATTTGCAAAGAAATTTAGGTATGCTTATTATAGTTTCTTTCGGTTATTTTAGATTAGGTAGGGTGAGTTAAAATGGTCATTGATAACAGGACTCTGAATTTTCTTAGAACTTCAACAGGAAACAAAACATAACCCAGACTTTGTAGGGTACACAGTTGCGCCAGCAGGTGAAAAGCGTATATTATTCTAACTGAGGATGTCTCGGGACACCGATACATACAGTGTTAATCATAATAGTATTTAAAGCCTTTTCTGTGATACTTTTTATTACTTATTTTCATTCCATTGCAGGTGCTTATTGAAATGAATGGTGGTTTTGTTGTGACCAACAGTAGATGATATTATTTCTACAGATTGATATCCCAAATTCTGTTGGAAAGATGTATAGTAACTAGAGATTTGTCTTAAACAGGGTGTCTAAGTGGGACACACATCTTAATTTTTCATCGAACAATTAAACAAGTGCTTGACATCGGAAGTAACAAACTGTGGGCCTACCTGAAATGTAATGCTTCGCTCACCAATTTTAACAATTCGTAACTGTAGCCTTCAACCACAAGATTTCCGTTCACTTGCGATATTATACAGTCGAAAGGTGCATCCTGGTTGTCAAAAACACCAACTTTTAATGTCCAATTGGTTACATTAATAGACCTTTTATTATTGAAAACATATCTGTACTCAATCCATGTTGTATTCATTAAATCATCAAATACCAAAACAGTGCTGCTACGCACATTTCTCTTGCTTGCAAAATATTTTAAGGCATTTTTTGCAGCAGACTGGTGAATCGCCAGCATGTATATATAGGCCATAATATACATTGCGTTCTGATTGCGTTTGAGTTCTTTTCAGGAATGACGAGGAATCTGTACAAACGCTTTTATAATAATTACTTTCTTTATGGATATGATTGACAGGTACTCACTTACAAGATCCATTACTTTGATTAAGAAATAATAATAATAGAAAAAACACTATAAAGATTATGAATGATTAATATATGTGTTTAAGGTGAGTTTATTATAATAATAGGTTTCAGTTTGTGGGACAAGATCCTATGTTGACGCCTCCCTCAGCCATTTCTGGCAAGATGTGTATAGGGATGTTGTTCAGTTGGACGTTCTTTATGCAACCAACATAAGGTAGCCGCACTGTTAATCCCTTCGCTTTGTGTATTAACCTGTGGCCACCCAGGAAAAGGAACCCTGCTGTCTTCGTTGTAGTCGCTCGGTGATCTCCAACACCCGGATCCGAATAAATGCCATTTACCGCCAACGTTACTACACTTTTAGATTTCACAGCTGAAAAATAAATTGCCATTTAATGATTAATAATTTACCTTGTTACAGTATTGTGGTGCGGTTATGTTTTGATAGTACAAGTTAATTTTATTTCTATAAATGGAGATCAGCGGTAACAAGCATATAAAAATAAGATATTGGTAAAAAATATATTGGTTGTAATATAGCTGTTTAATATCTGAATTTTCTACCGATCTGTAAAGTGGAGGTAACATCACTGGCGTTGGATGAATATTGAATAATCAAATAGAATTTCCTTGTATGAATGGATTCGTCACAATAATTTACTAAAAACTTAATACTACTGGAAAAATTGCATTAACTTAATTAAACATACAAAGACTGACAATTAGGTTCGTAGAATACTATTTGTACCCACTGCATGGGAAGTGACATTCCGCAAACTCTACTCTCAACGTGAAACGTCCATTTCCCGGTCTACTAAAGCAGGAAAAATAGCACAAAGCACTGGGACTCTGGCATTCTACACAATATCTGTCTTTGCAATTAAAAAAAAAGATTTATAAAGTACCATTTCTGATTTTCATTGATTGAATGTTACAAATTGAAGACTAATCATTAATAATAACTGTTAGATATTTGACAGTGACATCTACTGAGGGAGCGTGGCAATTATTTTACTTCATTAATGTATTTTTCTACGAAAGTGTTGAAAGACACGTTTTCTGTCATAAAATTTAACCTTGAAAGTTGGTATTTGTTACAAGGAGTGCAGAAAGTACTTTCCGCACTTATATGAGTGCGGAAAGTACTTTCCGCACTTATATGAGTGCGGAAAGTACTTTCCGTACTCACTTTCCGCACTCCAATACCTCTCTTTTGATTTTTGAGGCAATAAATCGGATGAAACTGTGGATGCAATGGCCGCAAGTTCCGGCGGAGTGTTTGTTATATCGTCACTATCGGAATCCATTATTGATATTCTTCTACTTCCAGTATTAATGTATAAATTTCGAGTCTCGATTTGGTGACAAGCGATTTATAAATTTTCTGACGTTTAAATTAATGACAATGACATATATTTTAAATTAATGATTAAATTTATATTAATCTTTAGTTTTCTACACTTTCGTAGAAAAAATAGTATGTAACACTCGTGCAGAAATGGACATTGCAAAACTCGTATGAATGGAGCACTCGCTGGCGCTCGTGCTCCAACTTTCATACTCGTTTTGCAATGAAGCCCTTTCCGCACTCTTATTACAATATACTATTCTGTTTGTTACAAAAAGTATTGTACAAACCTCTTGCGGGAATAATTTTTCCGCATTTACGCATATGAAGCCTAGCTCCCTTTGGTCGCTTATGCTTCAAAATAGCGTTCATGCGGAAAAATTGTGTTCCCGCACTTGGTTTGCAAATAACTATTACGCGTCCTTTTTATTGCACCCCTGTGACAGCGGCAACAAGAGGGTCATGGAATAGCATTCTTGCCCTACCTTCAGTTAACAATTCAAAATATTAGTTAAAGGTCAAATATTTCGAAGCAGTTTCGTGCCCGCTGTAAAACTTTGCATTATGGATTTAATAGAGCAGAAAACCGTAATTGAATTTGGTAAAATGAAGTAAAGATGACTCTGAGATTGTGGAGCTTTTGAATAAAGCAATAGATGAGCCGCCATGAAACCTAATACAATTTACAAGAGGGCAAAGAGATTCAAAGAGAGGCGAGAATCGAATGAAGACGATCCCAGAGAAAGAAGACCCATTTAGAAGGGTCGCAAAGAAAATGTGAGAAAAATCGAACTATGAACACTAACCTCTCTACATCATTTTTGACAATACACATTTTTGATACGCAAAGCTGTCAATTGCTGCAGGTTACCAACCTAAATTACAGTCTCACCCTAAATGGATCTCTCGGAACTTTACCTCAATATTTAAAAGAAAATCACGAGTAGATCCTATTGTAATATTGAATTAGAGCAATCGAAATAAGCGGTAAGAGATCGGTGTAGTTGTAAGAAGGCTGAGGACGCCAAGATGTTGACGGAGAAAGGTGCTTTGAAATGATGGATATTTCAAGCTTTAAATTTGGCATAATTGCTAATTTTTAACATATACATTTGGTGTTTTAGATATTTATCAGAACAGATCAGAGAAATCAGATATTTATAAACATAGCAGCCATATAAGGAAATTAATACTTTATTTACCTTGTATGCTATGCCACTGCCCATCGCAGAATGCATGAGGTGTACTAGGCTGGTACCTAGTAGTAATTGGCCCCATTCCATTCTCAACCGTTAACTTTAATGCCCCATTATCCAATTCCATAATAAAGTAGTCACGTTTCCCATGGACTGACATAATAAGCCCTGATAGATTCCTCGGCTTAATGTCCATTTTAACATCAAGCTCGACACCGACTTTAAACCGCTCCTTGAGCTTAACAAATCCGCCATGTGAACTGAAGAACACTCCATGCTCCACGTGCTCTGAGCATGGTATAACGCCAAAGAGCTCCGGGCTCTCCATTGGCTTGTTGTTCATGTGGAAGTTCTTGATACAGCCATTGAATGAGTCGGTCACATTCAGGTTGCCAAGGACCTGGTTGAAGATGCTGGGGGCAACGCCTCCCAAGTAGAAGGGTGGCAGGAGGTCGATCTTGTTAGTAGAGCCGTCGGTGCTCCCGTCGGTAACATACTCGTCGTCAATGACAAGCTTACCTTGAGCACCATCGCGGCTGAAACGCACCTCATGCCAGACATTATCATCGGTGGCTAAAGTCGACGTTATTCGGGCTACACCATAGCCTCCGTTGAACATATAGTTGAGCTAGAAAAATATTTTAAATTAAAAAAAAAAACAGGAAATGTCATTTAAAAGGATAAGTTATTTTTGCACTTTTGTCGTAGTTTGAAACTGGTCTTTTAGAAATAGGATAGAATTATTTGATGGTATGTCAGTACATAATTGCATAATTGCACCGCTACATTTATAATTGTCCTACAATTTTCTAGGTGAGAGACTATTCTACCTTTATTTATTTCAATTAAATGAGGCATTGTAAAAGTTGATGTAAGATGGTAGAAAATTTTATGATAGGTACTGTCAAGTAGACAATTATTTGACAAATACTTTATGTTACCCGTTTTTCTTTTTAATTCAGCTGTATGTGCAAATAGGAGAGATGATTAACACCTGGCACACATTTATGATTTAATTTTTTTTAACACTTACATATCCATCTTTCATAAACAACGCAACAAAATGATAGTGCTTAACGTCAGCTACATAGAAAATAATTCCGTTCTTGTTAAGTGTCTTGAAGTCCAATGCAAAATCAAATTGCTTCCTATATTTGCCTCTAGGCGACTTAAACACCAATCTACTATCCTTCTCTGAACCTAGAAAAATTGAATGGCATAAATGACACAATATTTATATGCAATCATCAGTTTTACCATATCTATATGATCCAGATTGTATGATGTTCTCGTCGATTTCTGGTTCCATAGGTAGAGCGCATACCGATGGAGACACAGTGGTGGTGCTATGTCGAAGGTATATAGGTGACCTTGTGGTGGCTTCGTGATCAATGTCTTCATCAACATCTATATCTGGTTCGCCTTCACCTTCCACCTGATCCTCATCTATATCATCACCAGCACCCGAGTCTCTACCACCATCACCACGGTTAGGTACTTCAGAATCATAGATATTGTCAGTAACCATCTCGGGTTCTTCCGTGGCATAACCATCCAAATCATGTAATGGAGGAAGGATGGGAACTAAAGAGTAACGTATGAACATAAAAAGTAATAGTAATAGCTATAACAGCTGGTTTGTAATTAATAATATTTTAAATATCAGAATGAAAACCTCCCAGTGGTTTTATTTTTACTCAAAATAATTTTATTAAAAAAAATTATTATCAAATGGTCGCAACCAGAAATTTCCTATAAAAACTTGCAAACTTCCTATAAAAATCATATTGGTATACATCATATCATATATGGAATGAATTAGTTTTTATATCTTGGGGAACACTACTGGGTCCAAATTCTCGAAATCGCTCGCAAACTTGCGTATACTCAAGTTACGAATGGTTGGAATACGCATACGTATATTTTGTTGGATACTTTTGCATTCTCCAGTACCCTTCGTAAATCGAAACGTGTGCTTAGATTTATATTAATCGCAAATGCAATGGATGTCTGACAACGCTGTATTATCCGTCAAATCATCAAATAACTATTGCTCGGTTCAGAATTCCCCTGAAATAGTTGTTACGCCACTTATATAAAATGGATAAAAAAAACGGCTGTGCAAATACTACAGTAGAACAAAATAAATTGTTAATCGATTTTGTGAAAAATCACGAAAATTTGATCAACACAAAATTTAGTGATAGTTTTAAATATTCAGATGCCAAAGCGCTTTGGAGTGAGTCGGCTGATATATTGAACAGCTGCAATGGGGCCAATAAGTCGTGGAAGGAATGGCGAAAAGTAAGTCAGTTTATTTTAAATTATAAATGTACTACAATTTTGTTATGACGAAAGTAATCTCAAGCTTGCGATCTTGTATGCCCGGTTTCTACCGTTTGCTAATTCAGTTTCCTCTAAAGGCCCAATTGCAGCCAAATTCACTATATCATTTAGGTACCCATCTGTCAAAATTCGACGCGACGTACTTATGCACAACCACTCGTAAAGTGGCGCATGAAATTAGGCACTCGTAAAGTTGCGAATGAAATTTTAAGTATACGTTTATGTTACGACGGTCGAGAATATACTTTTTAGAAAAGCATACGCAACTATTGAAATAAGTATACGCAAAGTTTTGCGAACGATTCGAGAATCTGCTCCCTGTTACTCAAGACAACATTAATATGTTTGAAACAAGTGATGAAAGTGCAATGAAATATTTCATTTCACTGTAGGTATAAATCAATTATATCAATTGAATACAATTTCTTTTGTTTACAAACCTGAGTGAACATCGGTATCACTGCCAATTGCATTATCAAGAATACACTTTCCTAGAAGCTCTCCGTTTTTATCGGTCGAATTGGCAAAGTTGATAATGTTGCCGTTGATTGTGGCGTCACCTATGCAACCGGTAAACGGTGTGTATGAATCTATCGTGCCTTTCTTGGGATGGTAGCTTGGTGGTAGACCCCCTAAGTAAATGTCACCATATAGGATGTGCAGGGGTGGTGGCGCATTATCCGTTCTACAAAATATTACATTAAAAATGACTATTTCACAGGTTCAGAATCAGAATAAATATATTAACATTCAATAACACATAAAGGTCTTTTTGAACTTGTTCAAAGTACAAAAATAAATAATTATTATTAGTTCTAAAAATATGAGGGAAATAATCATATAAATAAACTTGATTGCACTAGTAACTTATAAGAAAAGAGCGTCCACGGAAAGTGTGAATTACACGCAAATACAGAGCGCCCCAAAAAAAGTTGAACTTGTTAGAGCATATAAGCAGATGGCGCTGATTGTTACACCACGAACAGGAAGCATAATTGTTGCAACGTTTCAGTTTGAAGGAAGACTATTTGAAACTTTGATTGGATGGAATAATTAACAATTGTCAGTCAAGGCCTTATTGTCAAAATGGTTGCAGTGCACGGAACAATTTTGATAGTAAAATGGTTCTACAATATAATATTACCAAAAAGAAAATATGACAACAACATTTTTAAAGGCAGTAACAGACTCTTAAATTGATAAATAAATTTAGAACTAGTGAAGTAAAGAATCAATACAAGAAATGTAGTGGTCGAAGAAGATCAGTACGAACTATTGAGAATGCTACGGACGTGCACCGACAGCTGTTGGAGAAGTCCACAACGTCACAATGTATTTGGTTCGTCAATTCATCAAACTTTGCAAAGGTTCCGTAAGCCGACTTATCAAAGATATGTGCTAAATGTTATAAACCCCGGCTCTTGTCGCGTGAATGTGGAGGGGTGCCTCCTAGGAGTCACTTGTTGGAAAGATCGGCCCTTGCGGAAAGATCTACACCACAGATCACATGGTCCAGGCTGCAGCCCTAGCTTTGATCTGTCAAGGTAAAGATTAATATGATCTTTCGGAATTGACAAGTAAGTAATTAGTAATTTACGTTTTTAATGTTGATTGCTTTTACTTTGTATTATAAATAATGAAATATTTGCTTCGTTAGTAGGTACGGTCGCGGCCAGTGGGACAAGTCATTGACATTGTGACATAAATACCTACAGGTTACTTAATAAAAAGCAACATTTTGGAATTGCTTCCTCAAGTGCATTTAATAAAGCAAGAATAGTAGAGAAATTGAAAATGGATGGTCTATCAGGCAAAGTTGTACAATTTTTTAACATCTTCGGCTAAACCAAATTCACACTAGACAAAAAACCTTTCCCACTTTTATATGGCCTTTTTTATACAGGATGTTTAAGACCACCCGTATCAGGCCTTAATCTGAATATTCACAATAAAAAGACATCTACTTGTACAATATTATGTCAAAATACACCAAATCATGACACCAAACTAAAATGCAAGATATATCCAATTGATTGTAGGCTAAAAGGGATCCAATGTGGCATCCACTATTATGAGTTAAATTTTATAATGCAGTATTAGATAATGTGTGCAAATGAGTTCTAGATAAATTTAAATCATGCATTAAAACTTATCACACAAATAATGCTTTCATTGGATTAACAATAATTATCTATGAACTACCTCTGCTAAGTTAGAAATGTTTAAACCTGTGTAAAACTGAAAACAGTTATCCATTAAAGGCATATTCCACAAATTAAGTTTAATTGATCGATTGTAGTTGATAAACAAAAGTTCATGAAAACTATAGTGAGAACCTTTTAATAGAGTTGATGACTTTAAGCTATAGTTTTCATTCAACTTTTGTTGATCAACTAAAATCGATCAAGTAAACTTGAAATTTTAATGACTAGAAGCTAGTTGAAATCATAGTTACTTTTATGACTTACACTTTATATCCATAATCATCAAAGTCTAATCTTAATAGATCATCATTATGCCTAACGCTTATGACATGCCACTCATTGTCGTTGAAGGTGTGATCTCTGGTCGTCAACTCTGTTTTCTGACTGATCAGTTTAAGGTAACCATCTTTGAGTGCCAATGACATTCCAGAATCTTGATCTCTGTCTGTGGCATAGAATATTAATCCATCCTTCTCTTTAGTTTTGAATTTCAGATTGACTCTAAAGTCGTTGGATGATGAAACATTATCTTTTTTAATGTATCCTGCACGGTTTGGATGGAACGACACCAGTCTGCTAAACTAAAATTGGACAAATATGTTATACTACAAATAATATCCGGACACACACTGTAGATCAACTGCAGATAAACAGTCAACCATCAACCATTTTTTGCTTGTTTTTTTGCAACCATTTTTTGGCATAGACCATTTTGGACTATGCCAAAATCATTTTGTATGATTTAAATGATTTTGTATGCATTAATCAAACTCAGAATTACACGGTTAATTGTATTTAATAAAAAAAAGAAATAATTCTAATATCATACCTTCACTGGACATCCAGGTATTACACCATAAGCCTTCAAGTTATTATTTAAATCCACGGGATGACCCATTATAACCACATTATCAATGCAGCCATCGAAGTCTATGTTAGTAACCTCTTTGACATTATGTGATTGAGGGTATCCACCGAAAAACAGCAATTCATCTTGCACAATAAAAGTTCCAGAAACCTGCCTGGTGGTATCAGGGATGTCCTCGTTGTCTACGATAAAGCGGCCTTTTGCGCCTTCACGGCTCGCCTCCAAAGTATGCCATAGGCCGTCATTATATGCCCTCGATGTGTGCCACACCTTTGTTCCTTTACCCAAGTTATACTATAAAATTTCAAGGTCAAAGTTTATTATTCACTACAGTTAGAATACCCGTTTAGGCAATACCAACATAGCCCTATTAGCATGTGGCCATTTGGCTATATTAATATTTTCATGCATGATATGCAACAAATATTATAAAAATGCCTATATTTAATACATATGCCATGTGATCAGTTTACCATAGAATGTAGGGAATAACATGGGAAAACGGTTTTACTTAGATTTCCATTACCATATTCAAACTCTTAAGAAAATTAGTTAGATCAGCAAGTTTATGGCACTTCTTGTAGCAGTATTTTGAAATGTAGTTCAGTGGTTCCCAAACTTTTTTGACTTGTGGCACCCTTTTTGAATTACTATGTCTCCATGGCGCCCCTCCCTAAGTCAAAGCATGAATATTTGATAAGATTGTTAGCAGTGTCATTGGAAATGATAAAGTGAGTGTGCAAATAGACAGGTCAATATTTTCCATTTGAGTTTATTCAACTTCATTATAGCTTGAGTAATATTCCGCAGCCCCCATGTAAAGATGGTCTCCCCTGGGCCCCACGGTGCACACATTCCAAACCACATGATTTTTTTCAATGAAAAAGATTGCTGTAATTATGAAAATTCTATTCCTACATGCAAAAATTGTTATGTAACTACCAATGTGGATATCTTCCTAACTATAAACAATCAAATAGTTTACGCCAAATAAGCTGGAATATAGTATTCCTACCCACCTTCTATTCATAGACTGCAGAAATGTCCATGAAGCTGTCAACAGTGAAAAACTTTACAATGCATGATATGAAAATACCACGTAATAGTATATTACATAACGAGAGTTGTAAGAAGCACATTACGCATGAAGAGAAAGTTTACGTGCGTTTACTTCCACTGTTCACCACTGTTCGGTCGGTGGCCTGCCACGATAGATTGCCAGAGTGAGCCGACAGATCGCTGCCAACAAGAGGCGCCACTGGCTTATGACTTGTGTGTAATGCAGATTTTTTTTTGTTTTGTAAAAAGGGAATCGAATAAAAAGTCTAGTTTAGAAAACCGTGTAGAGAGGAAGTGCCATTCCCAGTTTCTCACTAGGTAGGTGGTAGCGATTGCATTTCTAGCGACTCCCTTGTGTCAACTAAACTACAGTGCGCATCTTTGCTTTGTAGGAAGCCGTGGCCGTCGACCAGCCCTCAACTAGGGCAGATCCACGGAGGCACAGTCACAGTGGTATTCATTCCTTATAATTTGAATAAAGAAGCAGGAATATAAGGAAAACTGTTTCTCCGTGTTATTTCTATGTTCCCTGCAGTAAAAAGATCTAAAAATATAAGAAAATATTATTGTCCTGCAATACTTCCAAAAATATTTCATTTGGCCTGCCTCTTAAAAATGTTGCCATCCTCTGATATAAATAATTTACATAAGGCAATGTATACACATAAAATACTAAATACATGATCGGCTACTACGAATTGTTTTGTCCATATCACTTTTGTTACATAATACTTGATAAATGATTACAATCATACCTTGTACAGAACTTTTCCATTACGCAGCTCAAGAGCTATAAAGGTATTGTCCTTGCTGAAGAGGAAGAGCAAGCCTTCGGTTGCAAACGTCTTAAAGCTCAACTGAATATCAGATCGAGTTTTGAATGGATGTGAACGAGAGTTTAAAACAGCATAGCCATTGCCATTGAAGCGGTAACCAGTTGTCTGCAGTTTCCTCAATTTATCCCTATAAGTTCAAAGAAGGTGAATTATTTGTGGTTATCAATCAATGAAAAATTTAATAAACAAAAAACTGATAAATCAATATTGTTGGTAAATGGTTGCAATGTGCAACTGTTAGTTTGCAAAAGATGAAAGATCACACATCAGATGTGATGCGAACTTGCTTTTCAGAAAATTAAAAAAAATACCTCTGTTGAGCTCCTTGATTATTTTCATACCCAGCGTTGAAATTCCAAAGTGAAATGGGGTTTTCCCCAACTACCAGTCCTTCCATCTCACCCTCAAATGAATTCTGGTTGATGTTTTCTTGGATCTTGAAATCCACCGGATAACTTCCAACGAACAATTTTGACTGATTCTTATCCAAGTTAAATATTGAATAAGGACCTTCCAGGAGTTGTTCCTGAACTGTTATCTTTTCTTTAGCATCAGCAAGTTCCTCTTTTATGGACAACTTAGCGTTTAGACCAGTTCTGTAGAACAATACGTATATTTTAAATTGTTCTGAGAACATGTGGTACACTCTGAGACGTACTCAAAGTTTTGCCTTTTATTGGGCAAAATTGTAGACCATAAATGTGCTACTCTATGGCAGACGTAGTCTAGAGTCTAAATGGTGATTTACTCATATTGTAGTCCAGATTTCATGAATTCACTTATTCAGTATTAGAATAATTATTTATTCAAATACTGGTGTGTTTCAGAATGTGTGGCCCACATTATTAAGCGTTTTTAATTATCAATAATTAGATTTCCTACTAGAGTAATATAGACATACCTATCGATGATAAATTGATACCATTGATTGTCAGACACATATTTTGGATTAACGATTCGTTCAGGACCATTGCCCATATCCATAGTGAGGACTGGATAACCATTTTCAATCTCCAAAGCCATATAATCATCCTACAATTGCATAATAAACAAATATGTAAATAAAATAAGCTAGAGATGTAAAATTAGAGACTACAAATACTGCTTTGTTTTAAAGTAATGTGAGAAATATGTTACAGCTGCAGAGATGCCTCAGTGCAGAGGCTGTGGCTGTTTATCGGTGTAATAGATGTAACCTAATACAAATAAATGTAATGGCCGGAGGGAGGGCCTGAGGTCGTTGCCATAAAAAAACATATCATCTCATCTCTGAAAATTAGTGTGATTCCTCTTACCGATTTGGTTCTTCTAAGATTAGTTCCATTTCCATTACCTAAATACAACAGTAAACCATATGGCTTGTCGGTCTTAAAGTAACCTGACATATGCGTCGATGTACTCATATCCGCTAAATTATCTGGGTTTCTCAGTTCCAAAGTGGTAGTAGGTGAAAACTTTACACCAACATCGATTCTATTAGCGTAATCTCTCGCCAGAGCAATCTGCTGCCTCAATTTATTTATTTTCTGCTTCAAGTCTATCGACTGCTCTTTGTCCTCCAACTGTCGTGACGGCAGGTTGTTGATGGTCTCAATTAGCTTCGGCAGCTTCTCATTTACAGCATTAAGCTGACTTTTTACTTGATCAATGTCTCTGTTTGCCTCGTACAATTGCTTGGGAAGCTGCTTTGCATTTTCTGTACGATTCGATATCTAAAACAGAATGTGTATATTTGTATTACAAGAATGAAAGGCAATAATTTTGATATTATTAGCTGTAGATGAATCTTTCACTAGTATGGCACATAACCCGGAGTAATTTACAAAGAACGATAGTTAAAGTTTCCGACTCTTAATGTATGGTAAGGACCGCTCTGCTTGTTTAATGATATCGGTCTGTTAACAAATTGTTTGCATAATCTAACATTCATTTAAACCTAAATAAAATGCATTTGATAGCTCAGTTAATTTGGAATAGAACGGTGTACTATTACTTTTTAAAATCTGTCGATTAGGTTGCAAGAAATAAATTCTTCTTTCTTTTCTAAAACCCATTACCTCTTTAAACCCATTGTTAAGATCCACAATAGTTTCTTTGGTGTGCTCTTGAGCATCCTCGGCATTCTCCTTGGCTTTTATCAAAACCTTATCAAGTGACTGGTACTGATAATCCTCGAGGAACTTCTCAATATTCTTCAACTGCTCGGCGTTTGTATTATTCAAAGAGCGAATTCCCCTTCTCATCAGCTCCAGTTTTGGTTTCATTTCTTCGATACTCTGTATGGAAGTGTAGGCATCGTTCAGTAAATCGCTGGAACGTGAATCAGATTCCAACGTTTCGTTTTCCATGCTGTTCAACTGTCGTAGCGTAATAGCAGCCACTTCTTTGCTGCCCTCGGCTGCATTTTCAGCATCGTTTATAGCGTTGATTATCTTGTTGTAAGCTGTGGCGGCTTTTACGGCATTCTCCGAGCTGTTTCTGGTCTCTGTCAGCAAGTTGTCCAGCTCCTCGGCTCTCTGGGAAAGATCGTTTGCGTGAGCCTGCACATTAGGGACAAGCTTATCAACGTCATGAAGTTTCTCAAGGGTTTCTTCAATTGTTTTGTTAATGTCTTTGTTGTCATCTTCTAACATGCTTGTCCACTCCGAGAGGTAACGGTATATCTCTTCTGCATTTTTTAAGTCGTTGGTTGCATTTTGCAAGAGTACCTCAGATTGTTTTAAGTTCTTTCCGATATCGTCTGTTTGCATGTTGATGCTGCTAAGTTTTTTCTCGAGTCGGTCTTTCCTAAAACGAAAATGATAAATAAAAACATTATTAATATGGTACAAATGACAACAAATAAAAAGAAATACAAACAAATAAAGTTACAAACTAAAGTTACAAACTGAAGTTACAAAAACTGTGCCGTTGTTGGTGAAGTAATATGACATAAAGTGGCCGAGGTTGTGTTCGTGGTAAAAGGGTTGCATTATGATGGATCCTAAAAACACAATTAAGTAGAACTGTCGAGCCTTGAAGCCATTAAAACAAAACAAAAACTGTAATACTTTCTGAAATTTGGTGATAAGTACAGAGTAAATTTCTAAATTTGCATTGTATTTCATACTTTAATTGTTGATAAAAGCGAAGTCATAGTGAATGTACTGTTTATGTTGAAACCAAACCAAAATTGAAATTGATTCAATCTTGGTTTTTATATTTAATTATTTTTCGCACGATCGTTTATTTCAGAAACCTGTGAAGTGTACTTTTTCAAATTTTTGGGATCAAAGAAAAACACTTATATCTTTCCATATTTGATATATTATAATTAAATACGCCATAAAAATGAATGTCAGTATAATGCTTATCAAAGGATAATGCAGAAAAATATGCGTTCTGATTACTGATATACCGCATTCTGTAAAAAAAGGTAAATCCATAAAAATTACTCTTTGTGGGTTTCTGAAAAAAACGATTCAATTACTGTGCTCACTGGCTTCCACGTTTTAATCCAGTCTAAAGGAAAGACATATTCGGAAGAAAAGTCGGAAATTTTAATCTAATATTTGGTGAAAATTGAACTTGCTTTGTCAGAAAATTCCAGCGGGCCATTAAGAAAAAAAATCTTTTTGAAACCTGTTTAAAATCTGATTGTTTTACTAAACCCTCTTGCGTAATTAAATATATAGTAATTCATATAGATTCGTGTAATTATTATCAATTTGTTACATGTAATATATATTAGAATAAACAAACATCTGTAAGTAGCTAAAATTTGAATTTCGTGCCGTATCATGTTGATAAAAACACATTCTGCATTATCGGCCACGGCAAAATGTCTGCCATCGCGTGTCGAGCAGACGGACGTATGTGTCCCTCGATAAAACAGATTTCTTGGCTACATGGCGATTGGGTCACAAAAATTCATTGATTCATGAAAGTTACATGGAAACGTTTACTTGTGAAAATAACTACAGCTGTGAAACGCCACGACAAAGCAAATAAATGCAAATGTAAGCAGTTCACCATCATCAATCGAGTGCAACATCCGGTGGATGTTAATACGTGGGGGCAGTTTCCTATAACTTTAGTATCGTTACAGAGTCCGGCTATAACGACGTATCAACTAAATCGTTAATGGCGCTGCAATTGTTTATATAAATCCGTCAAATGTCAGTGTCAGAACTTAAGGTTATGTTCGATTGCAGCACAATGTCGTAAATTTCTCTGATAATCTGACTCGATGCGGGTAAAATGCTGCCCACTACTGGATTCTTCAAAGATATCGACTGTCCGTATTATGAGTCGACGTGCGCGAGGCCGTACTGTCACTTCCGGCACCGGAAGAGGAGCCAGGAGCCTGCAGAGGAGTCTCCGCAGACCCCAGTGGCCAGCACCGAAATTCCAACATACAAACCGACGCCGAAAAGTGAGCTAGCAAACACGAGGAGCCACATACCCATCAGCTATGTTCCCGATTTAGTGGTCCGAACGGACAGGAGCATGCGACCTATTCCCTCCTTCAGTCTGCAAGACAGACCCACTTACAAGCCAACCCCAATCAGTATTCTCTCGACTACTAATGTATCTAAGCAATGTGAATACACGCCCACTAGCATCGTTCGAAATGACTCCACAGACGACATCAATTTAGATGACTTGTCCACGGAATTCGATATGATCGATGAAATACTTGAAGATTCGGAAAAACTGAAAAACAGCACTAAAGAAAAGTCTAAAAACAAAAAGGAAGATGGTTCAAAAAGTAGTTCCAAAGATAAGAAAAAATATAAGGAGAGAGAGAGTGCAAAGAACCGTGAATCGGAGAAGAAAAAAGAACGTGAAAAGGTGAAAGTGAGTAACATTAAGAAAGACGATAAGAAAGAACGTGATGAAAGGCACAGGAAGGATAAATACAGTAGAAGTAGCAAGAGTAAACATAAAGAAAGAGATAAAGCTCCAGAACATAAGAGTAAAAGTGACCACAAAGATAAAGACAAAAATAAAGACCGCAATAAAGACCATCGGTCAAGTGATAAAGATAAACACCGTGATAAGAAGAAACAGGATATTAAAGTCAAAAAGAGCAAGAGCACACCGGAAAAATTATTCAGCAAGGTGCCGATAAAAAAGGCACCACCAATTTTTACAAATTCTGATGTTGAGGAAGCAGAAGACCCTTACTTCTCCGAAGATGATGATTTAGAAGAAGATACCATTGAAGAGGAATGCTATAAAATATTCAACGAATACAAACCCCCAGTAATTGAACGGAAACCCGAAAAGCCACCAGAAGTAGAAGAAGAACTGCCTACACCAGAACCCTATAACCCCACCAGAAAAAGAGTCGCCTACGACAAAGCCAATCAATCGGGATCGAAAATTACCTACAATAAACCAAAACCATCAACCAATGTAGCCCTTACGATGACCAACAGAATAAAAATGGCAAGACAGGCGCAGGGTGACAACGAGCAGAAAAGCTTAATTTCCGAGTTGAACAGGCAGAGTATAAAGCGTGCATCTTCTGATGTAGATCCCACTCCTCATAAATCGCAAAAACTTTCTTTAAACGGGAAATCATCTACACACAAACCAAATCAACACGTCTCCCAGAAACCGACAGTAGTTCTACCACCAAAACCTACATCTCTAGTGGATGAAATATTAGGTGGCAAATCTTTAAACGTGAAACCGAGGAGAATTGCACCCGTATCAAATGTCAACTCAATTCAGAAAGCAAAGGCGAAACTCGATGAAATGGTGCGCAATAAGGCCGCACTAGTGCTGAAAACCGCAGCACAGACATCTGGGAAAGGAGCAAAACGTGTGGCTCACATACCGGACGCATCGTTATCCGACCTTCCTGACGTTTTATCATCAGACAAATCAAAATTACCAGTAAATGTACGCACTAGATACCTCACCATGCTAGCTGATGAATGTGTTAAACTGTATGTCTCAAAAGAGGATGGGTATCAAAGGGCACTTGCCGAGGAGTTCAAATGCTATGAGAAATGTTCTGTTTTAACGACATACAGAAACTCAGCCATGCTCGCTGTAAATCGGCTGCGTAAAGAGATTCTGGAGCGTGAATCTTCAGGTCGGGGGCCCATACAAGCTGGTGAAGAGGCTGCCAAGTCTGCCAATTCACAATTACAGGGTAAACATTTTTACGATAAAGTTATTGGTTATACATTGACAGAAGATGAACTCGTTTTACATGGATATCCCAGAGAAGGCCCCACTCCAGGTAGAGCTATTATTAGCTCAGAACTCAGGCCAGTGACATCGGAGCACCTTGATGAAAATCAAAGAGTATGTTGTCGGTGTCATAAGTTGTACCTTGTTGATGATGATGGTTTTGCTTTAATAGAAGAGGAGTGCATTTATCACCCGCTTAGGAAGCGTACTCTGCGTGGTGAGAGAACCTACTTATGCTGCAAGAGCATCGACGACACAGGCTGTGCATTATCAAATACTCATGTTAGTGAAGTGTCAGCCGACCGGGAGCTCGAAGGGTACCAATCAACTATGGATCCAGAAAGAGAGGACGACCCTCGCAGTTATTCAGTGTATGCGTTGGATTGCGAGATGTGCTACACAACTACGGGTCTGGAACTGACACGAGTGACCATCGTTGATACCAATTTAAAAACAGTGTATGAATCTCTAGTGCAGCCACTGAACCCCATTATAGACTATAACACCCGTTTTTCGGGTATCACAAAAGAACAAATGGATAGGACGAGCACAAGCATACTGCAGGTGCAGGCCAACATTCTCCACCTTTGCAATTCCAAGACAATACTGATTGGTCACTCACTGGAATCGGATATGAAAGCGCTGAAGATCATTCATAGCACCGTCATTGATACGTCTGTCATGTTCCCGCATAAGTTTGGGCTGCCAGCTAAGAGGGCACTCCGTGTGTTGGCGAGTGAATACCTTAGGAAGATCATTCAAAACGATGTGGCAGGCCACGACAGTGCAGAGGATGCCCTTGCCTGCATGGAGCTCGTCATCTGGAAGGTTAAGGAGGACATGAAGTTGAAAGGAGTTAAGTGTTGATTTCCCCTGGACAACTCCAAACCCATGACTGTTTCTTATTCTGCTGTGCCTTGCGGCTCAGTTTTGGGTACTATTTTTTTTACTGTCACTTAAGATTGTGAATTCTAATATTGATTTCAAGAATGAAATGTTGGAAACATATTATTTTCTATTGAAAACTTGAGAGGATTACGATGCGATTGTGTCAAGGTACTTGAAATTATATGTATTTAAGAGAATAAAGTACTATGTAATTAAGAACAAGTTCATTTTATTTTATTAATTAAATGTTGCCTCTTTCAAATTTGAACGTCACTGTATTGTAACAGCAGAAAAGTTCTTAAAGATGATTTATACATTGATGTTGTACCTACAAATTCCGCTATGTGTTCACGAGAAAATATTACACAAGAAACGAAAAACAGTATTGTTTTCCTATCAACAGGATTTTCTTGGTCAACCAGTCTTAAACTTTGGCTTTTAGTAGTTCTTTCATATGATTTAATAGTTACTCCAGCCACAGTATACATTACAATAGTATAATATGCATACGATGTACACAATGATTTAACTTAGGAAATAATCGATTTTATCATCCCCTATCACAGAATTACAAAAACAAAACATGCTTTCAGACAAATTGAAAAATCTTCCTATGAAAAAAAATTATTTTAAATTCAAACAAACTCAAAGACAGAAAGTTTATGCAAAATATCAGAATTTTATAATTATAATCTGAAAGAAATTAATTAATTATCAATCTCTTCCTCTACATTTACATCAAATGCAAGTCAATATGAAATGTACCATGAGCTTGAACCATGATTGAATTGATTAAAAATCAGTTCAATTTGGTGTTGTTTTTCATCTCGCAATGTTGGTACCTTACCTGTGATTTGATCGTTATATTCGATTAGAAGCGTGCCTTAACTGGGTTAGCTGTCGAGTGTGCTGTCAAGTAATTTTACGTAAAAATGCCCTTCACAGAGATCCACAACAAGTTTATAATCAAAGCATATTTTTGAACAGGGACACGCAACAATGAAGACAATTTGAATTTGGAATTACATATTCCAATCAAAATTGTGAAGAACAATTTCATAAGCAGTTGCCTGATCTTGGGTTTGGTCATATTTACTTTGTGTAACAGGTTTGCCTTGTAGTTCACAGATTCCACAAAACCTGTAGTGTTTCCAAAGAAAAATCTTCAGGCCGGCATAATGTTACGGAAACAGTTGTTAAAAAGTTTTTTAATGAGCGGGGAAATTCAACTGTTTTCCATCAATTATGAACGCATGGTATATTATACCACACATTGTTATTTATGACGTAACTCATGATACTTGTCAAGTGTCAAATGACATTTGGTTGGCTAACATAAAAATCCCTAATCAGCTGATAGTAACTTAACATTTGATGTTGGTAATTATTTAATTTGAAGTTAATCTGAACGTCAACAGCACCTAACCTTATTTCAAAACTTTGACACAAGTACAGTCAGATAAAATAGTTGGTAATTTATAGTTACCAAGTACAGTCCAAAATTATCTTTTGTCTTATGTCACCGGAGTTTTGTGAATGGACTATATGTATCTACCTTACTGTTTATAAGATCCCCATGTGAACATGATAATTGGGATACCTTGCATAAGTCTATGATCCATAGAGCTTTCTGTATGCCGATGAACAAATCGGAACTTAATTATGAAATTAAAGTTAGTAAAGCAACTGCTCCAAAATGGACTTTTTGAAGCTGTAATCTCTTTTATTGATCAGAATAAAATACCGTCAGCTAACACTTAATGAAATCTGCCCATGAACGAAACACAAATCTAATATTAAATTCAGTCCACTCCAACTGAGTGTGACACCAGGTGGCGGAATGCCTCTCTCAGCAATAATTGCACAAATGGGCTTCAACAAGAAGAAGACAAAACAGAAAAGGTGCCCCAGATACCCCCGGTACCCCAGGTGGGTTCCGGCATGTCTGGTGAATCCCATCTTTCCCAAAGGGAGAGCTGTCCGACAGATTCTGGCGGGATAAACTTACAATGTTAGAACATAGCGATATAGACAACGTTTTCAGCCTAAGCGCGCCAAATATGGAATCAAATCCTGACTGCAACCCTTTCAGTGTTTGGGGGTGGTTATATTATTCTTGGTGAGGTATTTTTTTTACCACTAATGACCGAAGGGCCCAGTGTTCTGGATGTTTCTCCTGGTTGCATCTCGTAGGTTGCGAAGAATTTCCCGGTAAAATTCTTTGGTGATGGTTTGACCCTTTGGAATGAATTCGTAATATATTACCCCTCAAAATACACCTGCAAGGTGACCTTTCGTTTTGTCCAAACGAAATTTTTGCCTCACTAGACATTGACTTCCATTAAGAAGACTGGCTTGTGCCAGTAGATTTGCGACTTTTTCATCGCATTGTTTCTGTAGGTTTTCGTCAACAGCTCGTTGTTTTCGTCAAGAGTTTTGGACTATGATTTCTCTGGCAAACTCAAAATTTGATGTTCGCAGCTGCTCGAGATGTGTGAATGTAAACACGAGTTACTGATCGTAGACATGTCCAACACGTCCCGAGCTGCTGTTCGTCTTCACCAGTATTATTGTCAATGACTCAACTTTTAGAGTAGAGTACATTTTTTGACTCTAAAACATTCGTAGAGCACACGATGAGGTAAATGTTTTGCAAGTGGTAATAGCACCAGTTCCTAACTCCACAAACAACATCGATAAGCAGGCTGAGCAGGTATTCAAAAAGAATCAACATCAAATTTGTGAAAGAAATGATGGAAGAAACTTATCTGTTCCATTTTTATTTTTAATTAAGAAGGGTGTGGTTTCGTTTTATAAAGTTTTACACATGGACACCAACATAAATGATCTGACAGTGAAAAAATGATGTCAGATTTCTAACAACGTTGCCTAATTCATATATTAAAATAATTAAATTATTGCTTCAATCATTCTATCGTTAATTAATTAGATTTATGCTTTAAGTAAACCAATCATCAACTATATTTTATATTATAATTGGACTGATTTGCTTTTGTAAAATAAAAATAACAAATATATTCTGTACTATTCTGCAAGGCGTTAATAACGCCTATACACAAGAAAGGTGATAAAAAGCTGTGCAATAACTACAGGGCCATAACATTGATAAATACAATAACGAAGATCTATGAACAAATAATAAATAGCAGACTAATACCAATACTTGACCCACAATTCTCAGAACCACAGAGCGGATTTAGACCGGGAAGATCCACCCAGGATCACATATTTACATTAAAACAAATAATAGAAAAAAAGACATCACACGACAGAAAAATATTTACAGCATACATAGATTTACAAAAAGCATTCGACACGTTACCTAGAACGACAGTATGGGAAGGAATGGAAAACAAAGGAATACACAGTAAAATAATAAAAATATTCAGAGACCTATATACAACCAACACCAATCATATTATTATAAACAACATGAAATCAGAAGGCTTCAAAACTGAAGAGGGACTGAGACAAGGCGGCGGACTTAGCCCAATATTATTTAATGTATATATGGATGAAATAATCAAACAATGCGAAACAAAACTCATTAAAACGTACGTAGGACACTGGAAGCTCAATAAAGTGGAGATAGCCCATGGAATCTTTGCTGATGACATAATACTTGTAGCTAGCACTGAAAAACAACTACAAACAAATTTGAAAATATGGAAAGAAGCATTAGATGAAAAAGGTATGAAAATAAATCTAGATAAAACAAAAATACTAGTCATAGGAGACAAAAACTATAAAACTAGAATCGAAATAGATGGAACCAGCATAGAACAAGTAAATGAATATAAATATCTAGGAGTTACCATAGAGGAGACAGGAAATCAAGACGCAGAATTAAACGAGAGGATTAACAAAACAATTAAATTATATTACATGATAAACAACAAATTCATAAATAAAAAAGAGATCTCAAAAGAAACAAAACTAAAGGTATACAACGCTATATGCAAACCAACCCTAACATACGGATGTGAAACATGGAAACTATCGAGGACTCAAAAAAGTAGACTCCAAGCAACAGAAATGAAATTCCTACGAAGGATTCTAGGGGTAACAAAAAAAGATAGAATTAGAAACACCGAAATACGCGAAAAATTAGGAGCTAACCCACTAATAGAGTACATAGAAAAACGTCAACTTAGCTGGTGGGGACACGTTCAAAGGATGTCTAACAACAGGCAGGCAAGAGAGGTATACGAAGCACGAACAACGCAGAAAAACAAAAGAGGAAGACCAAAACTTACCTGGAACAAGATTATTGGAAACTTAATACAAGAAAGAGGAAAAACATGGCAAGAAGCTGCAGTGATAGCCAAAGACAGGAAACAATGGAGGAAATTTATATACGAAGAAAGAAAGGAACAAACAATGAAATAAATAATAAGCTTGTATATTCACCCGACACCCTATGGGTACATGGGTCATTGATTATAAATAAATAAAAACTATTCTGCAAGATGAAGATGAAAGTAACCAGAGAACTCAGTGAAGAAATGCCAGCTACACAAAGGGGAGGTACGGAAAACTACATCAGTGATCTAATGTGATCATATGATATGATCTGATATGATCTAAAATGAAATTTTGTTGATGGAATGTCATATTTATTTTGTACTTTGCTAACGTTAAAAAAATAATTGACTGATTTTAAAAATACACTGTTGTATTGCAAATCAAGTAAGCTTTCAAATGAGCTGTCACTCAACCACCCATACTCCAGTTTAAAAATATTTATTAAATAAAAAGGGGTTAAACAATTGAAGATCATTCGCTTGCCAATTGCTTTTACACATTTTAATTCCAAAGCATCTATGATTTTTGAAACGTGTTATTTTTATTTGTAAATCAACGCAGTATCTTTTGGTCTACATAAGAATTCGTTATAGTTTTTCTCTAAAATAATAAGGAAAGACAATATTTATAAATTAAATTTTTTACATGTAAATCCCTATGGTGCGTTGCCCAACACACCTCCCTGTATATACAGTGTCCTGCAACAGTGCGTCGGGCTATCCTAGCGCGTTCCCATGAGTGATAGAAAAAAATGTTTCGTACAAAGAGTTATTGGCTTCAAAATCTTTATGATGTAAAATTATTTTTAAATAGGCAGGGTGTTCCAATTTTGCGGTATAACAAAAACAAACATTTTTTTAAATAGAACACACTGTATTTATTCAACTTTTCTGATTACATTTTTAACCTCTACATTGTTGTCCATTAAGTTTTGAATTATGTTACAGTGTTGAAAATTTACAATTTTTTTCTCCAAATATAATGCATAAGCAAGCTCAACTTTAAAAAATCGCAGCGACCTCGTATTTTGAAGCTAACAATAAGTTTTAGCAATATTCTCAGTGTGGTTAATAAGCAACATTTTGATAAGAAGCCATTTGAATTTAGTAATACAGGGTGTTCAGAAAAAAATGCAAATCTTTACAAATTTCAAAGCGGTATACCCCTTTTTTTTTAAATGGAATGCCCCCTATTTTATATTATTATTTGACGGGTATTTTTCCTCTCTTCAATTTGATGGGGCATATTTAATGTCTGAACCCCATAGTTGTTGGGATATTCAATATTTTTCACAAAAGTAACCATTTAGTTACATTTCTAAGCACTGAAATAGGTCATGCTGTGACGAAACACCTGTCAAAATGTAAGTAAGAATCAATGTGAGATGACCGAAAATAGAAAAATTAATGGGAGAGATTACTGCTAAAACTTATTCTTACCTTCAAAAAATGAGGTCGCTACAATTTTTTTAAGTTCAGCTTATGCATGATATTTGGAGAAAAAAGTTGTAAATTGGTAATACTGTAACATTATCCAAAACTAAATAGACAACATTGTAACGGTTGAAAAATGTCATCAGAAACTTGAATAAATACAGGGTGTTCTATTTAAAAACATGTTTATTTTTGTTATTCCGCAAAATTGGGACACCTAGTATAATTTTACGGCATAAAGATTTTTAAACCAATAACTTTTTGTACGATACATTTTTTTCTATCTCTCACGGGAAACGCGCTAGGAAAGCCCGACACACTGTTGCAGGACCCTGTATATTATGTAACAGTTAGGGGGGAATTATTTGTATGAGTATTGGCAACATTGTGATATTTACTTTTGAAATTGTCAAAATAGTCATATGCCATGAGCATCTAACAGAACAAAAATGTATCAATTTATGCTTATTTTTAATTATTACAACTGGGAGTAGAAAAAATAGCGTACACAACTTGAGTTGTAAGGCAATTATGCACTCGATACATTACACAACTCGCCGTTACATGACTCATTGCGTAAGCTTTCTCTGCATGCGTAATATGTTTCTTACAACTCTCGTTATATAATATACTACTACAACACATGCGCTGTCATGCGCTGTACAAATGATGTTGGTGACAGCTGGCATTCGTACCAACCTACTTGTTTTAGTGCTTTTTGACAATTCTGGAATTCAGCTTGACAAATGTAAACTTCCATTAGATTCATTATTAAAATGAATGTAGTGTCTTTGAGCTAATAACAAATCACTTATACTCTGTTACTCTGTTACTCTTATACGTGAACGGAGTATTTCATGTGGTTAAAATTAGCATTGTGCCGACTTGAACAATCCTATAATCCTATGACCCGAGAACTCATACCTCGTAAATATTTCAACTCGGATGATTATTCGAGTTGGTCAAATCGAGTCTGCGAGGGGCGAGAAGCGAACAGCTGCTGTTCGTTTCTCGCCTCTGCTGTCATCAGTGTTTGTTTACTCGATTTCCAAGTCGCATTTCGTACATGTTATTCGAGAATACTCGGGGTAGCGAATTATTGAACTTTAATTTGGCTTTTGTAAATTATGTCTTCCTTTAAAAGCAACGATGCGAAATTTACACGCGTTTTATAGTTAAACAAAAAAAATGCCATGCGTCTAAGTTTATGGAATAGCCAACCTGCACGAGATAAAGATGAACGCAAGCACACCGAGGCCAACTCGAGTTACCGCTATTAATAACTCAAGTTATTAGAATACATGGGCAACTTGAGTTGAGCGAATACATTTATTCGAGTCGGCGCAACGCTAGTTAAAATTATCTATTGGGTTTTACTGGCAACAGTGCCACACTTCAAAAATCATAACCAAAAGTTGTAAGCAACATTGGCCCGTATTCTCCGGTCTGCTGCTAACTCCACTGTTAAGTGTTCTCAACTAAGAACTCTTTTAATACCAATAACAGAGTTAGCCGTGCACCTATTCTGCGCTCACATTTTTCCCACCGGTAACTAACAGCAGGCCTTACCGAAGAAGAAAAATGCATATTTACATATTCAAGTATGTTGGGTGGCATCTCCCATCCTCTGATACACACCTCTTGAGAATTTTATTGTCCCACATTGTCAGGATATCCAATATCCCTTCAATCATATTCGATTATTGAAGTTTAAATTTTGTTTAAACCATCTTCAAAGACAGAATATAAGTTCAAACTGCCTCTCACTAGACCAAGCACTGTCGCAATATTTTACTTGTAAGACGAAGTGATGTATTGCGTCCCATACAGTTGTAGCTATGTTGTATTTGTCTCCGATGATTATAACACACGCATTCGGGTGATGTAACCTTCAACCTCAAGTAATGCAGCCTTCATTATATTCTCATTAAATAAGTATTTTATTATGAACGGGGCCACGTTTTACAGATGGCTACTAAATCCTAAGTTAGTGGTTAAAATAACCACAGAATAGGTGGTTTCCAAATACGCTGCTAAAGATAGCAGGCAGCGCCTTACTAACACTAACAGCAGGCGGAGAATACCTTAATTAATTTCTAAAGCATAGCAAAATTTTGTCACTAACATAGCCTGCTACTAGATAACTATTGATATCATTAATAAATGCAAAGTTTTGCATACATCAACTTAACAAATGACTTTTTGTCTCTAACCGCACTGCATTATACAGGGTGTCCTAAATAAAGTGGGATTGCATTACATCTTTCTTATTCTTAAAGCTAGAGATCTGGTTAAATGGGCAAAATTGTTCAGTTTTATATGCTGGTTCAGATTATGTTGAACAATTTTCAAAAGTCCGAGCAGTTTAGAAGTTATTCTAAAAAAACTAAAAATCGCGATTTTCTAAAAACTTCTGATATATTCATAATTATTAAAGATGCGGAAAAAAGTTTAAAATGTAAGTTACTTGGTTCGATCGTACAAACTTGAGAATCAAGTCAAAACAAAAGTCAAGATGGCGGTTTCCGAGATATTAATAGCAATTTTCTTATTTTAAATGGCCGCCATATTTAATTTTTATACGTCTAAGTAGACTTTCTTAGAAAAATAAAAATAATAATTGGAATAATTAATATTTACCATATTTTTTATTTTGACATAGGTTGTTATACATCGTTGAAAAGAGAAAACAAAAGTCGATTTAGCCGTGTAAAAATTAAGTATGGCGGCCATTTAAAATAAGAATTGCTATTAATATCTCGGAAACCGCCATCTTGACTTTTGTTTTGACTGGATTATTAAGTTTCTGCGATCGAACCAAGTAACTTTTATTTTAAACTTATACTGTATCTTCTATATCTATCAAAATTTTTAGAAAATCACAATTTTTTGTTTTTTTTTAAATAATTTGTAAACTGCGCGACTTTTGTAAAAAAAATTAACATAATCTGAACCAGTATATACAACTGAATAATATTGCCAACAATATGAATAAATGGGTAATTTAAGGGTGTTTTCGCAGTCGCCCAAAATGTAGCGTTTTTGTAATTCCAACAAATCGCCGTTATTTCTGAACAGATTTGCTTTAAATTTCGTATACATGTTCAGAGGTAAATTACCAAGGAAAGTACCAGGCTGTTTTTCCTAATATTGATTTAATTTTCAAGAAAAACCTGAAAACGTAGCAAAATTAAGAATTAAAAAATTAAATTCAAAAATAGGGCTTGGTACATTAGTAGATATTATAAAGAACTCTTAGAATCCTTTTTCAAATTAAAAAAAAAAGAAAAATGTGGCTTAAACACTGGAAGTTCGATTGGCAATTTTCACAAAAATCTCGATGTTTTCGCTCTGTCGGCCGCGCAGGCCATCCCCTTGCCCCTCCGCACAGTACTCTCCTTGGTAAATCCGAAGTAGGTACCTCCCTTCGGATTGACCGCTTCGGGGATTGCACTTATTATATGCAGAACACCCACAATTCAAAGTAGAAGGATAATCTTTTTTACCTGAATGCATAATTCGGTGATAATATGTGGTGACAATTTTGAAATTAGCTCAGTTTCAATTATAAACTGAAAGCAGAACATTGGTTTTCATTTCAATTTCACTTCTCACTTATTTGTTTTTACATTTTCTGTTGCGTAGTGAATAAAGTGATTATAGTTATGAAAGTTTATCAATCTAAAAATTATTAGTAGATTAAATTACTGGAGAAAAGTTCATATATGCTAGATTTGAATGTATCTTTTTAGTACTTGTGGTAGTGCAACATAATGTTGTGTACAATTAAAAATATTTTTTACCACGAATATATTTAACTAATATAAATAAAATACTTGGTTGAGTTTCACAATTTTATTATCAATTCGGCAATGCGACAATTATCACATCGGTCATGCGACAATTATCATATATTTTAGTGTAGTATATATAATTTATTGAAGCATTTTTTATACAAAAATATTGTTTTATTACAGGAGTATGATGGTAAGGCTTCGGGGGTGCTTCAATTGGCCATCAGCCGGAGCCTTTCAGCCTTCATATATTTTATTTATATTGATTTTAAATATGTTTCTGAAAATATCTGCCAAGAGTTTAACCACAGTTAACAAATACAGAGTGTCCAAGGAGAAGAGAAAAACCCTACGAATATAATTGTTTTTCACGAAAAAAAAATATATAGGGGGAAACCTTTGGCAAGCAAATTATCTTTTAACTCCCTTACCGCAGGGGAGGTAAGCCAGGAATTTTTTTAATTGAATGTGTCGAGCGATAGTTTATTTGAAATCATAAGTAATGTGCAATACAACGGTGTATTACTTTTTAAATTCTGTCGATTAGTTTGCAAGAAATTCAATTTTTGAGGTAGGCAAAGCAAAAATAAACATGAACTTCCAGGCATAAGAATGCATCCAGAAATTTATCGCAAACATTATTTTTAAAATAGCTCACAATTTCAAGTCGCTCTTTAATGGAATACGCCATCTTAGTACTGTTAAATTGACAGTTTCATAGTTTGTGCTTTTCAAAATGCAAGTTCAAATTGTTCAAGTATATTGCTGAACATATACATATAGAACATATAGAATAATAATTCAATTATACAGTTGTAATTTTAATAATAATAATGAAGACCCCCGGTCGAAATTAGTCCAAGTATACAATTCTAAACAAATTTAACATTAAATTTATTTAAACAACATTATAGTGCAAAAATTCCACCAACGTTCTAGAATAACTATTGAAGAGTACTTTACATTCAGTGTCCATTAAAATCTAATTATTATATGCGGTACATTAAAAGAAAATAAACAATTGATAAGGTTTTTAAAAGGACTGATGTTTCACCACGGAAGATGAAAATAATAAGGCTTTAGTAGGTAGGTACCATAAATTAAAATTGTCCATAAAACCCCTGATAATAATTATCATTCTTGAGAAAGCGAGAAACCGTCGCGGTCGGTCGCGTCGGGCTGTTGCCATAATAAAGATGCGCGCTGGCAACGAGAGAGAGATAGACATTGCTGTGCCGGGATCCTCAAAATAGGCGAAAGCCGAAATGCGAAAACACCCTTAACAGCAAATGAGATCAGCTTAATTATGTAATGCAAGACTTACCTTACTTAGCCTAACACTCAAATTTGCGTTGATATTAAAATTGAAGATTAATAGACTTAGTTACTGCGATTTACATTAAATAAGCTGTGTAAGAAAATAGCCAAATTATTGAGCTTGTTGCGGGGCTCCTTTTAAAAGAGTTATGTAATCCAAGACTTACCTTACCTAATCCAACACTCAAATTAGCATTGATATTCAAATTCCAGATAAATAGACTTAGTTACTGTGATTTACACTAAGTAAGCTGTATAAAAAAATAGTCGAATTATCGAGCTTATGGCTCCTTAAAAGAATCAGCGTACTTACCCATTCTTGTCGTACAGCTCTTTGGCCTCCGCCGACTTGGCCAGGGAGTACTGCGTTTGATTAGAGAGGTCATCCAGTTTGACGTTGAAGTCCAGGAGGTCAGTCTTGATGGACTTGATGTTGTTGCTAACGCCATCGAAAGGCTTTTTAAATGTCTGTAGCTCGGTGAGAAGGTCAAGCACCTCACCGAGTTTGTCAATTGCAACTTGCTCGCTGTCACTGAGGTTGTAGATCTTCATCAGATTGAGTATCCTTTCACCCTCCTCAAGAGCAGTATCAACTCTCGGACCTGCAAAACGAGAAATAAAAATTAAATATCGTACGGAAAAGTACGGAGTCAAAAAATAAAATAAAAATACAGAAGATATATGGTACATTCATTAATAACGTATTAAAATTGTAATGTGATTATGCAACTCGTTAAATTGTTATTGCTTGCGGAAATTCCGAAAATTATGTCATTTCACATATATTGTCACTGCGCTGTAACTTAACCTGATGTAACTTTTTGCTGTTACAATATTATTATTCCACCAAATTAAAAACACAATAAAAGAAATGCATTAACCCTCAAATAATGTGAAAATTCGGCATAAATTCTATTCAACTTATTTATTAATAATGTTTTTGTAATGTCGTTCTAAGTTCGTTAATATCAATTCATATCAATATCAAATCGTCCCACTTTTACGAACATAATGAAGATTATTAACTCAGAAAACAATTAAATAATGTATTTTGAACAACTCACGTTAGATATTGATGCAATTTAAACAATTATTGTCGGCGCGTAATAAATAAAGATGAGAGATTGGTATCGCCGTACTCATATTGTGTCAGAGCGGCATTTAAATGGACACGTGTATTTGATGTGTGATAGAAAATAAACCACTGTAAATATTTCTGGATGTACCGCTTGTTATATTATTACCAATAATTTTTATTTATTAAAACACCAAAACGCCGCAAGCCGACCATTGTGGCACAGCTATGCATGCCGGCGACAACCTCCCAGCGCTGCCCTTTGCATCACTTCGTCCCACAATACATCTGCATCTCTCCTTTCCTAAACTTTAATTGTTGCTGTAGTAATTCTATTTTTAATGATAATTTTGCTTTTTTAAATAAACTACGACCGATTTACGTATTACAATGCAATGGCACAATAGTTTGTTTGATATTAACGGCCGTTGCGAAATTATTGCCCGGCAATAAATTTGCAATTTAATAGGAAAGTATAAACAAATATCACTTGAAAAAATCTTAAATACCTCGGCAACTGTCCTACAAACATTGACAAAAAAAGTTTTTTTTTCTTAGTATACAGAAAAAATCCGTACTTTTTTGCACACAATATTCGATACAGACAAAACGGTTATGGCAAAAAATATGAAATTAAAATATGTTACATAGGAATGTGTGTTCTTGCGATATATTTTTGATTTACGCTATTTGGATAAGTAGTTTCTGTTTTATGTACGTTCAAACACAGGGATCAAAACTTTTGAAACCGATAGTACACTCCATTCTACAGAGATAAAATTCCCAAATTTCTCCTTGTCAATGGTAAATAACTATAGCAACAGATAATTAAATAACACCACACTTAGGCCTGATCCCACCACCGTCTAATAAAACTTAGTTTCTGTAAACTTGATTTAATGTAAACGTCAAATTTAATCTCGATTAAAAATTATCCGTTTCACCACGAAATGTGTTGCGCAAGTAAACCGAGTTTAGTGAATCTTAGATTAATGATAATTAAAGTAGGTAACACTGCAAAAGTTGAAGGAAAGTGACAGTGACAGTCGATGACACAGTGACATATGTAATCGCGTTATATAGAAAACATAGTGTTAAACGTATTCACCAAAGCATAAACAAGTAATAGAATGCAAAAACAACTGATAGGGCAAGTGTCCTAAAAAGTTAGATGAATGGGCATCGATTGCGAATGAGTTCTATTCTCGAGGGATCTCTAGTGCCGAGGAATTTGTGGGAGAATTTAAAAAAAGGCAAAATGCTTTTTAACCCAACAGACCATAGCATGGGTGACAACAGGTATGTACATAAATATCGAAGTGCATATCATAGTAACAACAAATACAGTAACTGTAAAAAAAAAAAAAACTCCATTTTTCAGGGTTTAAAGGGTCCGTTGAAAACACATAAAGAAGACCCATTGATTGAGAGCTGGAGAGAAATTCCAGCTGGTGCTCTATTTGCTCGAGGACTTCCATGGCAGATCGTTTTGATAACCGAAATCGGGCTATAAAATCAAGGTCGTCTAAACCAGGGGTCTAAACCAGGGGTCTCCGCGAGCACCACCAATCCGGCCCGCCGGAGCGGGCCGGACATGTCCGGTATCCGGCCGGCCATAGTTTATTTTGATTACTTGATTTACTTACATTGTAAAATTTAAAATTTAGCTAGGTCTTGGCCCTTGGGACTTAGTAGAGAAGCTAGTGTGGCCCTTAGGCTAAAAAGTTTGGAGACCCATGGTCTAAACTATCAAAATAGTCTTCTCGATTACAGATCCATCGAGGTCGGGAAATTCGTCATCTTCTTCCTCGCTGGATGTTTCGGCATTTCAAATACTCTTTCCAATGCCATTTTACTCAAAGGAATGTGATGTGACAGAATTCGCGTATACCAGTTTCAACTATTTGACACTTGACATCTATCATTAAGCTTCGTTTAGGCGTTTTACTGGCCAAAATGGCCAGTTACTTTTTAAAAGCCGTTTAGATATGAAACTGCGATTAATATGTTGGTGAAACTGAAAAATGGCAGAGATGTAAACTCGGGTTAAAAAAATTTAAACGCAGTTTACATTTTGGTGGAATGGCCCTAAAGCGAGTGGGGGAGTCACCCCCCCCCCCCCCCCGCCCAACCCCCAACCAACACACTTTTCCATTGTTAGAAGGCCACCATAAGTAGGTATAGTTCATCACAATACAAGTATGATGCATTGTCAGCTTGGTTGTGCTTGTTCTTACATTTGCCAATGTATATTTACACTATGCTGACATTAGTTTAGCTATTATTTGCCAGAAGACACCATCTCCAAAAGCAATATCAATGATAACCGGTTTTATCTGACCACCCGGTTTTATCTAACTCTCCCCTACTTCTGTTAACTTCTGGAAATCGAAAATACCTCAATTAAATTCTACAGGTAGGCCTTGTCATGCTATTTTTTTTCTTGTACCTCTAAAACGTCATATTACCGAGAAAAAGGCCTGAGAAAAAACACCACCAAAAGGTGGTTTTTGTTTATTTTTGTTTTTTTTTACGTTTTCTATATATTTTTTTTAATGTATAATTAACATTTATATTTAACTGTGGCAATGCAATAAAAAAAATTATGATTGATAAAAAATGATAGACCTTGTTCCGGCTCTGGCTTCAAGTGCTGCTAGTAAATTTGCTCAATGTAACCAACTCTATAATATCTAGCATAAATAGAGAAACATGTTTACCTTCTCCTTCTACTAAATTGATAGCCAACTGCTCGATGTCATCCACCAAGTTTCTAGCTTCATCAGCAGCATCCTTGGCTGCTTCCAATGCCTCTGCGCTCTCCAGCCTCAGTTTGTAAGCTTCCCCAACAATACCTTTGCTGTTGTCCAATGAGTAATTAGCCTGAGGAACAAGTTTAATCGTATCTATAAAATTGTATTTGATAACCGAGCAAAAAAGTAATATGTGATGGTCTTAAAATCTGAATTACAGATTCTGATTCTGTGCAATCAATCTGTTAGTTAATGAGCCATTGCGGCGGCTCCACATTCCAAGTTCAGCCAATCAATGTCAATATTAAACCGCCCGATAAAATAAATGAGTATGCACTGCTTTCAATGTCAGGTACCAGATTTCGACTGATCCATCTGGATGTCTTCTATTTCAATTTGGTGATAAACTGTTTGTTACAGAAATGGTGATAACCTGTTAGTTTTAAAATTGCATTTTTAATTACCTTTCGGTTCATATTATTGGCGTCCTGCTCCATTGCATCCAACTCTTGTGTGATGGGCATCAAATTCACTTTGTCTGGGCTTAGGACTAGCACTTTAGGCTTAATCTGCTGGATGGTGTCATTGATGTGAGCCAATCGTCTGGTTGTGAAATAGCCCGAATCAACTGCCTGAAAACAAATTCATCATCACATCACATCATCAGCTATATTTTATGATTAAGGTAATAATAATCAATGTTGCCTAGTGTACTAAATTATACAATAACATTGAAACCTATGAAAGATTTTATATTTCCTTCCATTTAACTCATGTATAGAAAGCCCCAACAAGTAGGTGGTTTACAGTCAATACAGTCAACTTCTATAAAATTTATTGAGTTAGTCACCTTAACATGTATTTTATAGCAATATAAATTTCTGTATGAGCTTATGAACAAAAGTGAGCATGCATTGATATTTCAACCCATTGTCTTCTTAATTCGTGCTTGTTACATATATTGATTAGGACAAATACAAACGTCCTCACTCTTCACCGAGATTTGAACACGGAACCTCCGAAATACAATGTGAATATTTTAACTCAAGGCATTTTAAAATAAAACTGCTTGACAATGAGTAGAATTTGAAGGGCGATGAGCTTAGCAGCTCTTATTGTGTAAATGTTTTAATGTTTTTACACAATATATGGTTATTTGTTAACCTGATTTATTCTTCAAATGAAGAACCAGTTACTTGACTATTAAAATGTTGCACTTCTGCTGTTCCCACTTAAGCCTTAAGACATCTCTTCTCAATTTTCATAAACTTTACTGAAATAATGGAATTTGGAACTTACATCAAATTCTTCTTTAATTGGATCGATGAGCACACCCAATTCATCAGTAAAATCAAGGAGATCATCATTGCAGCTATCACACTCAAAGCAACCATTATCCGGGACGAAAGCCCACCTGTAGGGGCAGCTGTCGCACTTATCTCCTGTGACGTCAGGCAGACACTCGCACTGACCAGTTTGTGCATTGCAGCCGAAGCCTCTTGAGTATTCACTCTTGCAACCGCATGCTGGAAATAAATAATTAACACATTACACAGAGCGTTTAAGAAAGTGATGTCCACTTAACCATTTAGTGCAAACAGATGGAACTCTTGACATAAAATATTTGTGATATTTATTTTGTAACATCACAAAACAGTGTCAATGCAAATTGTAAATTACGTTAAATCTGGTTATATGATTTTCTTGTATCCTAGGAAACATTTCAGCAATGTTTAGGTCCAATATAAAAATAGCCCCTATGGACGTGAACTTAAGGTAAGTTTTTGGAATGGTGAAAAACTGTGTTTGGAACATGTTCATATATTCGTGCCGATTCGCGGTGGTAAAATTTTCATTTTGTGTGGCAATTAAATATTGGTAAAAGTAATTAGTGGTCGTAGGTAAAGTATACTATCTGATTCAAGTTGTACGCCTTTCATGCGCAACTTTTCCACTCGCGAGTAATTGTTTTTAATTTGCTATTTTCAACTCTCGTTGCGTAATATACTAATAACATTTAGAAACTACCAACTTTGGAAAACCAGATATTAGTAGGCTACGAACACAGTCAAATACACCCAAATGAATGTGGTAGCAGCACTGAAACAAACGTCAAATAGAAAAATAAATTATTGATACACTTACAAACACATCCGTTGATGGTGTAGTTCCAAAATCCTGGGGAGCACCTGTCGCAAGTTCTTCCGGTTACGCCTGGCCTGCATCTGCACTGCCCAGTAGCGTCGTCACACTGCAGGCTGTCCGTCGCCTCGGCACAGTTGCACGGCAGGCACCCATTCCCGGAGGAATAACCAAAGTGGTCAACTTTGCAAGCATCACATTTATCTCCTATCACATTCTCTTTGCACACACACTCTCCTGTGTAGCTATTACACCTCTCCGTTCCCATTTTATCACATACACATGCTGCAAAATAATAATGTATTACATTAGAAGATACAGGTAATTGGAATTGAATTGGAGAATTATAAATAGTTTTTGAGTCAAAACTTCTTCAGTTGCAGAACACTTGAAGATATATAGCAGATAAGTTGTGACGTAAGTTTTGCAACTATAGTGTTGCCAAAATCATTCAAAATTTTGCACAAGGTTATACATTTTTTACTGGCACAGTTAATTGGCCAAAGCAAAAGAAATAGGTGGTCGTTAATAAATGGCCACCTACAACTGAAAGTTGAGTATTTCAAGTTACAGGTAAATGATTGTAATATATGATTTACGTCTGTTTATGTTACTTAAATGCCTAATACTGTAAAACTTTCAAAAAGCACTTGCACCACTTTTCCCGCCTGATCTCCAATTTAGATCAGATCAGAGTCTTAACATCATCCGCATTACCCATCCCTGCCTATCAGCTATCCTTGTCAAAAATCTTGATAAGGTGTTGATGTTCTATTCACTTACTCTCGCAGTCCTTGAGTACAATGGCGTCACCAAAGTAGCCCGGGGCACACAAAGCACATGCTTCTCCATATGTGTTATTAAGGCACTTTAGACATTGTCCTGTTACAGTATCACAGGAATCCAGTTCAGTGGGATTGATGTTTCCGGAGCAGTTGCATGGTTTGCAGTAATCACCTGCGAATTAATAAGTCATCTTAAAAACAGAATGTCCACGTTGTGACACATAGCAGTTGATCAGGATTGCCAAAATAATGAAAAAATTAATTATGACCACTTCTAGAGTTCATATTTAGGTTTATGTTTATGTTTTGTATCGTTTGTGTAAGGAACTGAGCAGATGTTAATTAACCAATGAGACCCAAGTGCTTCAAGTGATGCAGGTTCGGACCTGGGTTGTCGTTTAGCATGTATAGTCTATTTTGTTTTAAAGATCCGCCAACGTCGCATTTTCTCTTGAAAGTATTAGTAGCAACTCTGTGTTATTAGTGTTTCTCTGTTATTGCTTTTACCTGTTTACCAACATAAAAAACCGATGGTGAAACTTAAAAACAATACGGACCATAAGTAGAACATTTTAACGTTTGACCATGCGCTTTTTAAAATCCAGCTTAACTGGTATATTCATATAAAAGATGCAGTAAAAGTGTCGTTCAGGATTAACAAATTAACATGAAAATTGATAAACAGGATTAAAGCCTCTCGCACACTACCGACTTTTTAATCACTCAGTTCAAGCAACTTTTTAATCACTAAAATACAACACAGTATTACTTATAGTAGACCGCACATGGGCAACTAAATAGTTGAGACAACTAAAAATATCCAACATGTTCTATTTTGTGGGTGATTCAATTGTTGCCGGTGGAAATGAAACATACAATTTCAGACGTGTCACTACATAATGGCGGTAATAGTTGCTGGTCCCAGCCAGTCTGTCGGTCTCATTCAAGTGAAGTGAATTTAATTCTGTAATTTTTTGTAATCGAAATATAATAAACATGTCATTCGATATTCCATTATTTATCGAAACTGTCTACGCTCATGCCGAAATACCAAAAAAACTTTGTTTCATATTTTCGTAAAGTATCAAATAATTTGTAAAATTGTCCGTTAAAAAGTCGGTTGCTTAATAAAAGATGGAACCACAATTTTGTACGCTTCTTATTCTATCTAAATTTCAAATTCAAAGCACAAATGCATGTGCACTCTCTATAAAATCAATTTTATACTGAGTGAGAGCAACTATTTGGTTGCTAATGTGCGCTCAACAGAGGTTGAAGCAACTAAGAGCAAGTCAACTATTTAATCACCTTGATTAAAAAGTTGCTAGTGTGCGGGAGCCCTAAAACCTGTCATCTAACTGGAATGTAGTAATATCACTTACCACATCCATCTTTACAATAATTCTTCTCAAAAGCATGCATACTAATTCTGCAGAGTTTACTAATAGCGTCCTATCTGAAAACTTGGCAATTTCTAGATATTTAATATTTTATATTTACATAGAATCATTCTTTTATAAGACTAGGTAGGAGTTTCTAACTAAGTAAAAAGGATGCCCCATTAATAAAATAACATCGTATAAAACTATATCAGATAGAATAGATAGAATAGAATCAGATAGAACTCCATAAACAGTCAGATTTAATTAAAAAAATTGTCAGAGAGGATACCTACTGAGAACGGCAGATTTCCACACACGAATTATACTTAACCGTAATTACTCTTTTCATCAGTTAATCAATCGACTACTTTTTTTATTCGCAGTAGTGTAGGTTAAATAGGTCATAGATGAACTAAATTTGTCTTATTTACCTGGATACTCAGGGCGGCCATAATAACCAGATGCACACGACTGGCAGCGAGCACCAAAATAGCCCTCATAGCAGTCGCAGCTTATCTTTTCCCCATCAGCACTCACTTCGCACCCTTCAGCAAAGCTGAAATAGTAAACAGAATCAATAACTGTTGCAGGAACCAATTAAACTCCATTACTTGTTAGAAATGGTAGGCGATGGACAGGCGCAGATCAGGCAGTCCTTGGGGGTTCCCTGCTGGGGGTTTCCGTGATAACCGACCGAACATTTCTCGCAATGTTCTCCAATTGTATTATGTTGGCAACCCTACGATAACATGAAGGTAGGTAACAAAGTGTAATTAAAACAAAACATTAAGCAGCTTATTCAATATAATAAACCGTCTAATAAACATATACTTCTAGTTGTACACCTCAAGGTTTTCTAAGGTTACAATTTAATGATATAGGTCACTCAAGCAGTAAGCTATAAATGGAAAAACTAATAATACTAATACTTATAACCAAATAGTCATAATTGAGAATGAATTGTAATATGCTGTCAGTTTCTTTAAAAAATGGATGCTGGAGAACATATCGCCGCTCCAGAGCAACAATGACGCAACGTCAGTTGCATTTGTTGTTCCGGAGCATCGATATGTGTTCATATTTCACAGGCCCACCAACACCACAATTTACCTCGAAAATATACGTGGAAACACTGTCTAGGGGAAAATGAAAAGTTAGGTTTGGTTTTGTTGCCTAATATCAAAACCATAACGAACCCAACCCAAATGCCAGAGAAAACGGAAACTTTTTTAGGGAAGAAAATCAGCAATTTATTTTTAAATTTTGTGTTAAGCAACTTTCTTTTCGTGCAATGGCATCAATTTAAATTTTTTGAAGTTGTATTCATGAATTTTAATAGATGTCATTTGTCTTGGAAAATATTGCGACTTTCTGTCAATAGTCATGGCAGTTAGCAACAGTGCCAACTATAGTCGAAATCAGGAGAGATGTCTTATGACTCATTCTAAATGAATGTTTAATGCAGGAATAAATGCAAACTCGGTGTCGCTATATTATCCTAAACCGCTGAAGTAAAGTGAGAGAGTAAATGTCCGATACGTCTGCTGTACGTTTTAAATGAAACCCGTGAAAACGTATGTCTCGTTAATTCATTGAATCTGTCAGTGTCACTGTTAACCTAACATATATTTCGTCTTTACATACTTGTTATGTACACATAACCTACACAGCGAAATTATAGCATTGGAGATTTGACATTAACGCAATACAAATGAACTAATTCGTAGGCCTAATTGGCCGGGTGCATTTTTGCGCAACCAAACATCTGGCCGACCGCGTGCGTATAAGTGTAGACACACGTTCAAGAAAATTTGAACCATACATTCCAAATGTATGAGTCATGAGACACCTCTCGTGATTACGAGTATATCAATAATTACAGACACGAAATGATAATAAAATTTTTTTTTGCCCAATTAAAATGTCACCCTGACATGGCAAACTTTGGCAATATAGTGATCGTGTTTATTGTTAATGCAGATGGTGTGACTTCATTTTTATTTCCAGTATTTCTGATATGACCTATAATCATTCAATTGAATTAGTGCATCTAATATCACTACTGTACAAAATTGTATAAAATCTAACAATACTACTGCATGCGTGTTAATTAATCTAACATTACTACTGTTTAATTTTATTAATAAACTAATGTTGTGACTTAATTTTAATTTCCCATAAAATAATCTATTATCGTTCAATCGAAGCTATGCATCTAATAGCACTACTGTACAAAGTGGTATAAAATCTAACAATAGTATTGTACGAGTGTTACTTTATCTAACATTACTACTGGAATCATACTTCCAATCATATTCTATCATACCACAAGATATATTTAGTGGGAGAATATAATGAATTAAATAATTTTCATTACAATTACAAATGACTAAAAACGTCGTATCTGACAGCTGAGAACATTAAAGTGACACCTGACAGATATAATTTCATAGGTACAGAATGACAGATCAGTAAATAAGATGATAAAGTATTATTTTATCAGTCATATTGCATTCATTTGCAGTAATTTCATTGGTTCAAATTTGAATGAATTATATTCTCAAATTGATATACAGGGTGTATCAGCCAAATGGAATAAATTCAATAATAAATAAATGGGGGCGTGTTCGAAAAAACGCTCAGACACGTCGATTGTTATTTTTAGTTGCGCATTTTTTTCAACAAAAACTGTTTATACAGGGTGTGTCATGTGACCGTGGCCAATACCAACTTTCTTATTTTAAATGCAACACCTGGTATATTATTCAATTTTTGGATTCTTCAGAAAATTCTAGACATATTTCATGTACAATGTCCTATACCTATCTTCAACTGTTTCGGAAATATTAAGTGTTACTTAGCTGACTTAAGAAGACGAATAATGCTTGCGATTAGATCGGTCACGCCTGAGATGTTGAGTAACGTTAGAAGAAATTTATATTTAAGATTAGGATGTTGCCAAGACGTTCACGGCGAGCATTTTGAACATCTCCTCCATTGAAATTTATTGTTTTTTTTTTGTTTTTTTACATTATCAAGAAATAAACAGTATTACTTATTAGTTTTTGAGTGTGTTGTAACGAATTTCTGTAATCAAATAATTTTCTTTTTTTAATGTTAATTTTTGCAATAAATCTGAAAACACTTAATATTTCCGAAACAGTTGAAGATAGGTATAGGACATTGTACATGAAATATGTCTAGAATTTTCTGAAGAATCCAAAAATTGAATAATATACCAGGTGTTGCATTTAAAATAAGTTGGTATTGGCCACGGTCACATGACACACCCTGTATAAAAAGTTTTTGTTGAAAAAAATGCGCAACTAAAAATAACAATCGACGTGTCCGAGCGTTTTTTCGAACACGCCCCCATTTATTTATTATCGAATTTATTCCATTTGGCTGATACACAGTGTATAGTCCGTTTTTTATTAAGGATCCACTAACTGTTGCTTTATGTTGGTCAAAACAAAAATCACTACATAAACTGTAGCCTCGTTTTCAAGAAACAATAATGATACATACAGAGTTGGAACTAATACTTTCAAAAGAAATTGCGACGTTGGTGGATCTTTAAATAAAAACAGACTATAGATGATACTAATAATACTTATTATCAAAACTTATTCAAGGTAATTAGAATATAACTCAAATGGTGTTGTGATAGTTCAAGCAAACTGACATTTTACACCATAACAATAGACAATTTTGTAACTCCATGCAACATTCTACAGATCAAATATTTAAGGTTTATTTAATACCAAACAAATCCCTGTGTTGACATCGCACTCCTCGGCGTGACCGTTGCATTGGCATGCGAGGCAGTAACCTCCATGTGGCCCTGTTGTTCTATAGAATCCTGGAGCACATTCTTCGCAAGATAAACCCTTATAGTTGGGGGGGCAGTCACATTGTTCTACAGAAGATGCTTGTTCATAGTTATTGGTTCCATTAAATTTAACCGCATCATCCAAAGCCACATTAGTTAATCTATAAATGTAATAAACGTTCACACAGAATATTGGTAATGGAAATCAGTTTTAAACATCGTTTAGCATCGTTTACGATCTATTCTAGCTATTATGAAAATATCATGACCTTTTTTTTCTTGTCTAGTTATATTTCATGTGCACCAACAAAAATATTACCCTAACACAGTCATATTTGGTGAGAATAGATCATGAACTGTGTTTAATGATCACGTTTAACATATGACGCAGCTTGAACCTTAGAAGTTTTCGTCAAATAACAATTGTACAGTTATTTATAAAATTTCTGGCTTACCTCGAGGTTTTCGTAGCACTCCAATAAGTAGCTCGGATGTAAATGCCCTTAAGATCCTTTAAGACCAACATGAGGTGCTCCCTCTTAGCCGGAGAGCCACTTGGAAGCACAAAGTTGCCCTCAACGATTTCCAGGTAAGCAATATAATCTTGTGCGGCAGCTGGCTGCTCCAGGCTGTTAAAAGTGAGGTAGGTATTTGCTCCCTCGAGCATGACATCAGGGCGCATAGTTGCTTTACCTACATTTTACAATTGAAGAAATAAGAAATACATTTGTATGAACAAGAATTCGTTTTAATTTTTTTTTTTTTAATTCGGATATTTCTAATTAATTGTTAAAGTTATATGACAAAAAAAAAAAAGAGGTAGAGTTTGGATTTTCACTAAAGAACGATAGATCTTGTAAGATGTAAATAAAACTTCAAAATATATGGTATGATATTTTGTAGTTTAATTCCCATGCTACATGGCCTTTCATTAATTGGTGCACTAGTATTTTGGAGGACTTCAATGCCTAAATCAGTAAAGAAGTCTGCAGTCACTGATTTCATCATGAAACAAGGGCTAATTAATGCAAAGAAGCCATGTAAGTTTAACAAATTCACAAAACGTACATAGTTAGATTATACATGGGTGATACTAGACAGTATTTATCAATACTATACTAGATATAGACATTTATCAAACCATCCATTTATCAAATGGCACTTCCTCGGATTAATTTCGATTCTTATACTATTGTTATGCATATTCTCGAAAACAATCACGTTGGTACGAAAAAACCTCATCGCATAACTGTTTGATGATGTGAACGCCAGTTTAGAAAAATCAGAGTATAACATACTTTTGTAAAGAAATTTTTCGTGTAATCAAAATAAAAAAGGTGTTTACTATTGGTAACTCATCTGGGGATATTTCTGTATAGTGGAAACATGTTATTTGGATTAAAAAAATTGAGAAAAAAATTAAATAATGAAAAAAAGTAGTTGATGTCCGACATATACCTGTAGATCTCCAGAAAATGAAATGCAAAATGCAAAATACCTACGATTAAAGTATACTCATTTTTTAGTTTAGAGAAAAATTATAAAGAAGTTATTTATTACGGAGAATGTATCTTAAATAGTAATATCTCAAGTTCAGTCTGTTTTAGTAACTGATCTAATAATGCAGATCTATTGCTTTTTTAACTCTAAGAATTCCCTAAGTGCATCTATTAATAGTGGCCATCTTTTTTTGAAACACCCTGTATAACTGTAGATGGTGGTCCACTGCCAAAAAAATTTTCTAAACAAGTTTCCATTCTGATGACCATGTACGAATAATTGAAGAGCCAATAAAAATACTTTAATAAATTAACAACTTACCAGAATCTCCTAGAGTGTAGAAAACAATGTACTTCAAAAAACCACCATAGGATGTCAATCTCTTTCCTAGATAACTACGAGGCGCAGCAAAGTACACAGTCTTATTCCTCATCAAGTCATTGCTAAGGTCAATCCCAACAGATGAATCGTCCACCATATGTAGAGTTAAGTTTGATGCCAACTTCTCGAGCTTATCTGTATCATTCAGGATCATAGCACTCCAATTGTTCATGTCAACAATTGATGCCTTGTATAATGACGACGTGTAGCACCTCGTGGTGCGCCCAAAGCAGAAACACTCAGTGCATCCAACGTCATTCTTCTCCTGCAGGTCGTAGGTGCCGTCGTGGCATATATCGCATGCAGGGCCAGTCACGAACTTCTTACAGAAGCACTCAGCCGTTTGCTGGTCACAGATGTCATTATTGGTGCCACGGGTGTCACACTCGCAAGGCTCGCAGTAGGGGAAAGCAAAGTAACCCGCGTGGCATGAGTCACACTTACGACCGACTATATTCCTCTTGCATCTAATCAATAAAATTTTAAAGATGTCAAAATTATAGTATTTTTACTCAAAAATTGAATTCTACCTACGACGAGGGTTTATTACGGTCAAGAGTCCTGGAGTGTTTAGCGAGCTACGAAGTGGCTGCAAGAGTGCAACCGTCCAGTACTTTCACCAAATAATTTTCTTAATAGAGAAGATATCGTATCGAACCTATATTTATAACTTTATTTTTTATATTTATAATCTATATATGCATTTATAATCTGTATTAAACCGACTTTGGATGTCCTCAATTGGCAGATATATACCGACCGCAATAAACTCCCTTCGTCGGCAGAATTTAATGTTCCAATAAACGCAGTATACATTCGGTGGTTTATTAGAATTCTATAATTGATTTTGGCCATATCAAGTTTTATAGTCAATTCATAGTTTGTGCATCATTACTTTTCTTTGTATTGCCCTTTGTATTACTGTACTATGGACAGATTTACTGTGATATGATGGTGTGTGCTAACCATGAATCGGCTTTAACTATTCTTTACATTTCGTTGTACCACTACAAATAAAGTAAACTCCCTTGATTTTCTGAAATTTTCTGATTTGAACTTACGGGCAGCTTCCATTGTTAATATCGCACTGCAGATCGACTTCGACACCGAGAGCATTGCACCTGCATTCATCACATCCGCTGAAAGGGTTGAAAGGGTCGAAGCCGTATGTCAAAGGAGCACACTGGTCGCACTGCTCGCCGATAACATTTGGTGGACATATACACTGACCACTGTTTGGCTCGCAAGTAGAAGTGCTTGGGCAGTTGCATGGTTTGCACTCTGGGAAGCCATAGTAGCCACTCCTGCATATAGAGCACTGCCTGCCAATGACGTTGTCCTTGCACGGGCACTGGCCGCCAAACGACTCACATTTGAAGCTCAGGGAACCATCGAAGTCACATTGGCAAGGGAGGGCGCCGTTATTGTAGCCGGAAGTTATAGAAAACACAGACTCCTTACAAAAACCTAAAGAATATGTCAAAATAATTTATAATAGTTTACATACCACATTGTGTACGTTCACCGCATTAAGTGAACTTAAGTGGTTCGTGTCAGTCCAAATTTTTTTTGGAAAACGGAACTTTTGGAATTTAAGGAATTTTTTGTGCAACTTAGCAAACCAATTGAAAAAACACATTTTTTGGGTTTTTTTAACGTGCTTTTGAAATGTTTTGAAGAGGCTTAAATTGTTTATTAGGCAAGTAGCATTCATGTTAGGTAAAACTGCTAGAGACCAAAATTGACCCCCGATACATTGAAATCGGCCGAGATTTCGACCCATGTTTTCTTAAAGTTTTTTTTTCTTAGAATTGTTAAATTAGTCTGTTCCATTCTAATGGTGTTTTATAGGATAGAAATTGTGAACTTGTGTCTTTTTGGGTTCCAGTTCGTAATGATTTGTTTTTCTTAAATTGCACAGTCTAAATTTAGGAGCAACAATTTAATGAAATAAGGGATGGTAATCTCTATAAATACCTTCTTCCTCAGTATCTATATAGAAGTGATTATTAGCACAAGTTGTAATAAACTCCCCGGTCCGATCCAGTCCTTCCTGCTCCTGCATCCTTAAACTATACAAGTCATGAGGTATCACTAGGAGATAATCCAGGTAGATGTCTCTGAACTTGGCAGCTGGTAGCTGGAAAATTCAATAAGCATGCATAAAAGTTGGCTACCAAAAATTCCTAGCTTACTTTTAATGAGATCACGAAATTCTCTGTCAAATAGAACTCGTTGTTCCAGTCCTTTTGTGAGATAGTATTTCTGCATCCGGAGTTTGAAGGGCAATGCCTTACGGGAAGTCTTGCCTCATAGAACTGTCCATTTTGAATTAGAATGTCAATATTAAACTCTGCAAAAAATAAACAGGTTTTATGAAACATGTCTTATGAAAGCAATAACTTTTTAATAACTATAAACTAATAGAATTACCAGGAAAGTGGGGTTGGTAGAAGTGCACAATGAACGAGTACATTCCAGGGGTAGGGACCTTCGAACGTATGTCAATCATATTATCTTCAGGGTTAAGATAGATGTAGGTTGTTTTATTCGAAGTTTTGACTATCTTCTTGTTGGACCCATCTCCTGACAGTGTTTCTTTTTCGAATTGAATTTTCTTGGATTCTGGTGGATTAGGGAATGATGACTCTAAGCAGGTGCCATCTTTGAATGTACACACCGGCCTTGGTTGAATGAAATCCAACGACCATTCATCGTAAGGTATTGCCACTATTGATTCTATACCAACATTTGCATCTTCGTGCTAGAAATTTAATTTATTCATATAAATTTTATTCAAGCCAGAAATGTTTCAATGTAAAAAAACTGTAATATTATTGGAAATAGATGTATACTTCATTCATCATAAAGTCAACAGTAATTGTGTTAGGAGTTTATTATCAAAATTATAACAAGCAATTACATCACTGGTGAAGGATTATTATTGATAATTTTTCTTTATTATTACCTTCAATCTAATGTGAAGTAAATTCTCCTCTGCATTATAAACAGCAACAATTCCTTCCGGGTTAACGACAACTTGACGGCATGGAATTCTATATGGACAGTCATACAGTTTCAAATGATCGTACTTGCGGAAATTGCCTGTACTGGTAGTGATCACGCCAATTTCAACTTCATTTGTCTTGTTGGCATTCTGTGGAGTAATGTAGGTTACGAGAAGAACATAGCGTCCAGGTTTAATTAATGTGACGTTGAAGTCAATCTCTTTCTGAGATTTATTCAATAGTGGAACTTTGGTACGCACTCCCAGTTTTGATAAATGCTAAAACATAAAACAAGAATTTATACAAGGTCAAGCAACATTTATGCTATAAAATATTTGTGCACAGCATAGAAATTTAATGTATCATTCTAAATTTGTAAATCTCTCTGATATGGAGTAAAAATTGATTAAAACACTCTATTGCAGCCTCATTGGGATTACAGTATTATCTGTAATCTTTTGGTGTACCTCCCAATATGTCAAATTTTCAGGAATACAATACAACATTGTGAAGATTCTCTTAAAGATTCGAGTTCAGAGAAGCTCGTTGATGGAAGAAAATTATGAATTTAGACGAATTATGGGTTATGGGTTGCCATAATTTTTTTTCTCCCTCTTTCTAGAACATAAACTAGGTATTTTCCCATTCGCGACTATGTCATTGGACCGGCGATATGTACTGATATAAACTTATACTAAACAATCAAAGTGTACATACAAAAGACCTAGTAAGGCCCCTGTGTAAAAGAGGTTGTAAGCAAGGTTTAAATCCTTGACCCTCTTGAGCACAAATAAAATTTATGGGAAGAGCCCCAGAGTACCTAGACACTTTTCTAATGTAAAATGTTTTAAAATATGTTTTACCTCAAAGTCGTCAAAATTTTCTGATATCGTTGCAACACCACCCGAACCTAAATCCAAGTATCCTCCAGCACCCCAGGTTGTATCGTAAGACACAATAGGGTAAAGAAAGTCTAGACATGGTCCTTGCGAGTCTAGACTGCAAGGCCCATTAACTTTTTGGTTCAAAATCGATGCCATGTAGTACTCCTCAGGCAGCAAAACAAAGTAATCCTATAAACAAAATGTACAAAATAATGTGGGACATTTAGAAACCTTGCTTGGTAGGATGACTGAAGGTCTAATAGGTTTAGAATATCTTGGAAGAGAAGTGATAATTACCAAGAGTAAGTTTTTCTCGGCGAGAATGCTGATGGTCCACTTTCCTGGGTTCATAACCAAGGCAATGGGGGCGCTTCCCGACATCACAGTGGCGAAAGCAGGAATGGAACTATTCTTGAAGTGTATCTGGTACTTCTGCTCGATGTCGCTCGGGTTTTCTGGCACTATTTTAATCGTTCCCATTACTGAGTCTGGATTTTTGTTAACATATCGGAATACCATCCGGAAGAGTGATGGCTTGTAGATGTAAATGTCCTTCATAATCTCTCTCTGTTAAAAACGATGAAGAATATAATGATAATTAATGATAATATAACATGTTATAACCATAAACACAAAGAAGTCATCAATATCTTATATATCACACAATATCAAGTGTGGCACTCAAAACAGGGTGTTTTTAAACTTGACATTTGATGAGTATTCGTGAAATGTTAAGAAAGACATTTCCACCAACTAATTAAATATAATTAGGGAGGAAGATTGAAATAATGATACTTTTGTACTCTCTATCATATTTTACCTGAAGTGAGGAAAATACGGCATATCCTTTCCAGGAGTAATTTGGGAAATCAGTCTCATTATAGGAATAACGGACACCAGAATCTTGAGTCCTGCTATCTTCGACTTCATACTGGTACTGGTACAGCGTCGGGAAGTAGTGCATTTGGAGAGGTTCATTGCACGTCCTGCCAGTGACCCTTGGTTGACATTGGCATTGCCCGGATAGTTTGTCACAAACTGGTCCAACAGAGCCTCCCTCAACACATCCGCAATCTAAAAGACATGTGGTTCTTGAGATCCAAGGCGATTGATTAAACACCACTCACGATTTATTTTCGAAAAAATTGGCTGGTTGTGATATATTTTGTCAAGTTGCATGCACGCATTAGAATGAAGGTTAAAATGTAGGTTGAAACTTTTTTATGGCAGTTGCACTGAAGCTACATTTTGTGTAGAACGTTGCATATAATACCTGCATTTGTTACACATTTTGCTGGCAACAGTGGCAATCAACATCTCATCAATATCTATAGCCTGTTTGTTTTTTTATAGATCAACCAAAGTCGCAATTTCTCTCGAAAGTATTAGTGGGAACTCTATTAGTGTCACTACTTTTTGCTACAGCAGCTTGCAAACATTTAATAATGCCTAAACAGGTCCACATAACTTATAAGTTCCTGACTTCCTAATTTACAATCATACTTCTACCATATGTTCATAAAAAAAATCCATCAAGGGTGGCTGTGGAAATTCAAATGTATGTCTTTGACTTGTTTCAGATTTTCAGTTTTCTGACAAGTGCCAAGTGATAAACTGACCTCTTCTCTAAGTCGCCGCAATGATTTTGTTGGTTCGTTTAACAAGCGTTCTTGCACATCACATCAGCAATGACATCCTGCGTACGCGCTGTGGCAGTTTCCTGTTTTTTTTTATCTATGCTGTCAGTTTTCCGGAATAAGTCGACAGTTTTGCCATATTTCTGACATTGACAGAGAGCTCAATGACATTCAATTTGAATTTTATGAATGTGAATAGAGTATAGGCGATTTACATCAAGGCGGCAGCGCCACGGTGGCGCATTCACGTACTAGCCTTGGGCTGCATTTGACGCTTCCAGACATGTGTTCCTATGTGTTTCTTGTGTTAAAGTGTGCGATTTGTTTCAAATTCGTCGACTTCTGCCTTTTTATCGTACAGTTATCAATCTGGTGGTTATGGTTTAACATCAACAATGGCAAAATATAAAAGGGTTTGTACCGTATTCCTCCAGCGCTGACAGCAACAAAAATCTTACGTCAGTTAGCATCGATTCCCGCCTGCAGGCAAAATGAACGTGAAATATGTAACGAAGCTGGCAAACACCGAGCTGATGGATATACAAAGAGCATGGAACTGGAACTGGAACGCCAGTTTAGAAAAATTAGAGTATAGTACGTAAGCCATCATATTTGTTTATCAACGTTATCTTTGCAGGAAATTTTCAGAAACATGAAAACTAAGTTTTTTTTGTCTATCAACGCTGATTTAGAATTAAGAGAAATACGGTTAACATTTTGTCGGCTTAATGTCACAAGGTTGTATGCACAAATTTTGTAAATTTAGGAACAAGGATTTTAAATACTTTTGCTAATACATAAAATGATGTATTGTGCACTGTAATTAGATTTTATTATCACAGGTTCTTAATATTCCGATTTCGACCTTCCAATGAGTTGAAAGATCCCGCTTTAAAAACATAGAGCTCTGCAATGCTATAGACCTACAAATTGAAAAAATGTTACATGAAACCTTGTAACACTAAACTGACAATCTTTTTGTGAGTGAAAAATATTTAACGGGCAAAAGACTATTATATCAGAAAATATTGCTAGCTACTACGCATGACGAACCTTAATAAATTTTAACCTCGAAACAAAACTTGGTGCATGACTAAATCTTACCAATAAAAATGTAACCGTGACATGGCCTAACGTACTAAATGTTTATCGTGAATGGATACTAGGTATCGTCTTGGGGAAGATTTGATGGGGTGGGTACATCCTGTACCCACTGCAGGATGCATAACCACAACCACAAGTCAAAAAAACCTATAATAGCGGAAGAGTCTACCTGTGCAACCAAACATGTTCTCCTCCCTGAGATTGAAGTATCCATCATCACACTCTGAGCATGTCCGAGAAGCCACCGCCGGCTTGCAAGTGCAGTACCCTTCGTCATTATCACAGACTGCAATGCCGCCAAGTACTCCGGGTATGTGGCACATGCATTCCTCGCAGCCCTCGGTGTTCAGCATGTTTAAGTTCCAGTAAAGTGGCTTGCACTTGTTGCAGATGCGCCCCTCAACCCGGTCCTTGCATTGGCACAGCTCACCCTTAGGTACTGAGCCACAGCCAGCAAAAGCCGTAATCACCCCGGCCGGGTTGCAGTTGCAATCCTCACAAGCAGGGAAGTTGTAGAAGCCCTCCATGCAGCCATCGCAGCGCTCCCCAGCAAAATTCCGCTGGCACTGGCAGACTCCGTCATCGTTGCAAGAGATGCCTATCGCCCCCTGGGAGTCACAGTTACAAGCTAAAAAATAAAGTATTATTCCGTAAAATAATCGTACTTTCAATACAAGTGGTATTTAAATAAATATTGATATTCCAAGAACCGTTAAAAGATATATATTTTTTAATTTGATAACTGAAAGCAAATAAATGCTGGTTCTATTAGTTTGGGGCTATATTTAATCAATGCAAATATTCAGTCCCACTCATGTATCACATCCTGATTCTCAAAGTGGAAGTAAAGGCGGATTCACAATTGCCCGGGGACAAGAATGGAATAGGAAGAGAACGGAAATGGAAACGGGTACCCAGTTTCACAATAAACCAGAACGGGATGTGATTTAGAAGTAATATGGAGGGGAAAGAAAGAATACCCCTGGTATTTTGGTAGTTTTGCACCTAAGTTCGTTCAGTTTTTCAGAGAGATTGGTATATCTTGGTTGAGTTAACTGAAAAAAGTGATATTTTCTATTTGAAATCTGTATTACTAATCATTCAGAATTGTCGAAGCAAAATAAACTAGTTAGTACCAATCACACTTATATATTTCTAATGGTTACTCACATTAAAAATAAACGAGCTGTAACAAATTGAATAACCAATATAATCAATTTCATACTGTTCTGCATTTCAAATTAAAAAATGATTATACTCACGCAAACACTCTGGATACTTATAATAACCAGGACTGCACTGCTCACAGGTACGTCCTGCAAAGTTGGACAAGCATGGGCATTTTCCAGTTGCATCGCATACAGTGGAAGCAGAACCCGTCAAACTACAATTACATAGTTTACAATCTGGGTACCCGTAATAATTGGCGATGCACTGATCGCAGCGTTCCCCTCCGTAACCTTCTTTGCAGATGCATTTTCCACTTGTCTTATTGCATATTCCAGGCAGCGTTCCAATGGAGTCACAACTGCAGTCTACAAAGCAATGATTATATTAGCACACTCTGATATGAGGGTGCAATTTTGGGGAGGTTTCAAGGCTTACAAGGGCATGAAGGGTAGTTGTAGTATCCATCCTGGCACTGCTCGCACCGCTTGCCACCATAGTTGTTTTTGCACGTGCAGTTGCCTGATTCTTTGTCGCAAATGCTGGACAGCGAGCCTAGCGGGTTGCACTCGCATGCTGAAATATGTATTTGGGTTCGGCAACATTCAATAGGGCAGAGAGAATCATACAAAGCCAAGCGGCATGCAAAATAAGAAACGTATATATCCATGGTAAATCACGGTAGGTTCAGTTTCGGATTGCATAGATTCAAATACAAAATTATACTGAGATCCAAATCGGATATGTTTAGATGTACATTAAAATCAGATATGATTAGATTCTTATTCCAATCAGATATGATTAGATTGAGATTCAAGTTGGACATCATTGATTTAAATCTTTAAACTTAAATTCAGATTCAAATCAGACACGATATATTAAGATCCCAATTGGATATTATTTAATTCAGAATTAAATAAGACACAAATCAGACACAATTAGCTTCGGATACTTAGAATCTTCGAAGATTCTTATACGCTTAAAAATTCAAATAGATCTGGACGATTCGTTTCAAGATTTCATTCTAATTAGAATCTTTCACAATGTTCGCATCGGATTCTCATTTCCCACATTAATTTGTCTAAGATTCAATTTGGATTCACATTCATTATGTTGTTCACCGATTGTTCTATTATTAATTGTAAATAATAAGAAGTTCCCGAAGTTCGTGAATTCCTGATTTATATCGTTAACTTACGTTCACAAATGGGAAAGTTATAATACTCCTCAGCACATGTACCACAATTGTCACCACCAAAGTTCGATTTGCAGGGGCATTTCCCATCTGTAGCCTCACATTGCAGGCCAATGGTGCCATTCAAGAAGCACTGGCAGCTCTTACAATTGGGGTATCCATAGTAGCCGAAGCTGCAGCTGTCGCAATTAGGAGGGTTGTATTCCTTGCGGCACTCACAGATACCACTGCCTTCAGCACAGTTGCCAGTCGAGTAGAATTTCTCACAGTCGCAGGCTAATAAACAAAACAATTAGTTTTAAATCAGGATCACTAAAACCTGCTCTCCATGTGTTAAAGAAGTGGTCGCATTGCGTTGGTAAATTAACATCGTGAAATAATTTCTTACGTTGGCAAACGTCGGTTTCGTTCCAGGTCTTACTATAGGGTCTGTAAAATCGTGGCATGCATATATTACAGTTAATGCCCTCAGTGTTATGTTGGCAATTCTGGCAAACACCTCCTCCTGCATATTTCCCATATATATCGAGAGATTTGTGTTCCATGTCCACTTCCTCATCGTATAGACACTCATTGCTGTGATTAAAGCAATTACAGGCTGTAATTGAAATCAAACATTAATTAATTAATAATCTTAATTGTTGCTGTTCCTACAGCTGTGGTGTAATTGGTCTCTATGAAATATTATCAGTTCATGTATTTCTGTGGTACTAAGGCAAAACTTGAAAGTTAAAAAAATTGTTTTTTAATTCAACACCTTGAAGTATGTCTAAAACTGAAGAAATTTGGAGAGACGGATTTTAGCTCATAAACTTAAAAAATTGTGAATTTTCTAGGAAAATAAGTTTTAAATGAAAGTATTTTAAATGGTAAACTTCAATTAATCACTTGTATGGTTAACATTAATCAATTGGATAGAGATTTTGCACAACTTATTTTTAATTTTTTTGGAACGGAATTGGGGGCTGGCGTAAATAAACGTCACAATTTTGTTTTTTACCCTTATACGTTATGGACACTCTAATTGTATATAATGCTATAAATACATCGATTTGTATTGAAATCATATTTGAATATTTGAAAACAGACGTTTACGCCTGTCCTACAAAACAGAATGTCTTGATTGGTCGTTCTTTTATTGCTCACTCAGATCAGATCTGCTCAGCTATCTAAGGAGGTGAGCCATTCGATACAAGAACACGACAATTGTTATGTGAATGTGTTATGTTGACAATGCATGAATTTTATTGTGCAGCACAACAGCTCACATCTCCAAGGTTTATTGCTCACTGGTTGGAAAGCTCTACTCTAGATTGAATAATTACAGGGAATATATTCACTAAGATAATATTTATATCAAAATGCTTTATAAATAATTTGAGCTTCCACACTTACGTTCGCACTCAAATGGCGCTGATGTCTTGGACTGGCGCCAAGCCTTTTGCTCATATCCAGGACAGCAGGTATCACACTTTAGACCACAGGTATGGTGCTGACATAAGCATACCAGGATTGCGGGGTCTGTAGGGTCTCGGTTGTCGCAGGTATCTGCATGACCGTTGCACATGCATCTTCCTCCAATACTTATGTCTTTGATGGAGTAGAAATACTAAAACAGACACTTATTTTAATGGGGAAATTAAAGATTTAATCAATATTTGGATACATGAAGTTCTACAATTTGTTTAATTATTTTGCGGTTGATAAATTTCAAATTTGCCAATGAAATGTTCCTATATGCCAATGAAAAAATTAATCAAAACAAACATGATAGCAACACAAAAAAAAAACAGTTCGCACTATATGTGACAAAAACAAACTGGGACAAACTCTAAATAGATTAGATATTTTAGTATTAGTTTATTGGATTAAACGAGGCTTTTAAACAATTTTGACAGATAAATAAGACGTCTTTCAAATTAATTCATATGGTATCCATAGTAATATCAGACACATTCATTTTAGAACATATTAACTGTCGCAGTTTTTTTGTCGTGCCTATTTTGTCTCATTGTCTCTAAAATTAAAAAAATCGTGACCAGGGTATAATTGCGTAAATTGTTGCTATCAGTAAATATATTTGTATAACTTTTCCTATATATGGCCTACTCCGGTTCCCCAAAATGTTGCGTCGGGCCCCCATTTAAAATATATTATAATATATAAAATAGACTTCGATCCGCACAAAAAAATAAAAAAATAAGACTGAACTGATGTGATCCAAAGTAAGTTAAAGTCGTGCAAATGTCCAAATACCAGATTAAATTCTTACTCTGCGTGTGACGGTTGGGTCTTGTCTCGCCACTGACATAAGATGTCCATATAAGTTTTTCGTCCTTAGCAAACGCAGCCTCACATTTGTGGCTCTTGTCCATTCTTGCAGCACGCTTGAGTTGAAGTAATGATTCGCAGAAGGGCGATTGTTCAGAAGAGAAATAGGAATCTGTAATTAAAAATTACTTTTCATTTAATTGCATTGGAAATAAGAAATATCAACATTTTAATCTAATAGTGGGTCCATGGTCTTTATTAAGCAATTTCTTAATTACCTGAAAAAGAACAAAAATAAGAGCGTCAAACGCTTCAGAACGCAAGACTTATGGCTATGTAGAAAGTAAGATTATGAGCTACTGTTTGTAAATAATCACATGCATTTATGTAATTTTGAATTAGGGGAGAGTTGGGTAAAACCGGGTATCAAATACATAATGGGTTATAAAAATTTGTTTGTGAGCGAGAAATGTTCTTCAACTGTGTTGACAAGTTGAGACACTATTATAATTTGTTATAATTTGGAAATCTCATGATATCTCATTTTTTAACAAACGTCATAAGTTATAATTTGTGATTATTTGCAAAATGTCAAAGTACCCGGTTTTACCAATAGGGTTGGGTAAAACCGGGAAGGTAACTAATAAAATGGAATAAATAAGAATAAATGGAATTTTGTTTCAAAATGCTGACAAATTATTATCAGAATAATGTGAATAATATAACTACTAATAAAAAGCACAAACTTTTATTTTATGCAATAATAGCAAAGATAGTGGTCATCATCATACTCGTATGACATACGAGTATGTGTATATCAAATGTGAGCGCAGGCTTCACCAGACTACGAATTTGAATATAGTACATCACAATACCGCTATAAAAATTGTCACCATTTTTTTTGTGGCGAATTGATCATTCAAAGAATTTACTTTTCTAAAATAGATATTTGACGAATTTGTTTTCGAAGAACTAGTTGGTTACTATCAAAAATACACGTTATATCTTACTTCTCCTCCTTCTAATGGAACGATTTTGGAGTGTCCGGTGTTGCAGATAACAGAATCATCCTTCGTTATTGGATTAAGGGACTCTGGCCCAAAGTAGTCGACACAATCAGATGGGGAGTCCGAGAAGTACTGCCATGGGGTGTAACTCTTGCCATAATCCACTGATTTTTCAAGTATCCATAGTCCGGGTCGTGGGGAGTTTCCCATCCGGACGTACACATAAGCCACATGAAATTCCTGTAGGACACAAATTAACATAAAATGACATATACCTAGTGATATATTCCAAGCCGATGCGGCAATTGATGTCCGAGCCATGAGGCAAGGCTAGCAAGCCGAAGAGGCCGGGAAGGCACTTCATGTACGAACCGCATATACTATTTTTTCTACCATCGCAATATTTTGCCAGTTTAGGAAAAATATGGAGATCTAAGAAGAAATAATTTGCTGTACACCTCCAGGAATAACTCATTGCCGCCGGAGGCTGGGAATGAAATATTCCAGTACTGTTACTTCTCCGTTACATAGCAACCGTCAGCAATAAAGGAATAATTCATTTTCTGGCGTGCATGTAGGCTAGGAACGACTGATTGTAGGACGATGGGAGCAAATCAATAGTATCAGCAGTAGATACAAATTCTCTGGTTTAAATTTTCCTCATGAAATCAGATTATTTGAGATACCGAGTGATCATTTAAAGTTCAGCTCTAGTTATCCATGGAAAGTTTCGCAGCCAATAAGAAAGGGGAGGTAGGTGATCTCGCCTTTCTTATTGGCTGCGAAAATTTCCAGGGCAGGTTTTTCTGGATATTTTGGAAAAAATAAGTCTCTCGCCATTCTCAAGCTAATACCATTTTGACATTATTTGACATTTAATAATAAGGTTACTGTGTGTCACCAGTTATTTGTTTTAAAATAAATATATAGTTGGTTGCGTATATTGCAGGCATCACCCAGCCATTTGATGCGTTTTTTATAAAAGTATATACAGGCGTGACCACCAATGCATACTTTTATAAAAAAAAAAACTCCCTGCACATTTTTTATTTTTGTCAATGCACAAGACAAACACTACAGCCATGTTCACTTCAAAATGGACGTTTGAAGGTGCCACATTTTTTGTGATCATGTTTCTTTTTTTTTGACGGACATATTTGGCAAGTTATTCTTACCGATGGTCCTTATACTGGCGCATTTTCTGGTTGTGGTTGCTCTAAGATATTTTTAATAACAAAAGTAATAGAGTGCTGCAAATTTGGCATTTTTTAGTCTGAGCGCCATCCATGGTTTTGTCAATTACCGAGACAATTCAATCATTAATTGTTTACCATTGATTTTAAAATGATTAAATGATTAATTTATAAATTATCTTCGTAATCGGAACCACTACAGTCGCTGGCATTATCTACCCAAAACGTCATTTTCATTTAATAATATTTAGGCTGTGGTGGAGTGAGCGTTAACCCGTTCGCTTCTAGACCGGAAGGTCCCGGGTTCGATTCCTGGGTCTGCATTTCTGTGGTGGTTTTTCTGTAGTTTTCCCACTTCCTTGCAACAAATGTTGGAAATGTGCCTCTACCATCTATAAGTCGCATGCAGGCGCAGATGGGCAATAATAATAATGCCCCTCTCCTCTCAACGCCCGCATAACTAGTAATAGTTCAGGGGCCTATGGTAAAATAAAATGTAATTGGGTCAGAATTCTCTGTCAAAAATTATGACAGTAACCAATTACGCCATAGGTGGACGAGTAGTACGGATTATTATTATTATTATTATTATTATTATTATTATTATTAATATTGGATAAAGGTGTGGTGTACTCATATGATGATTTATTTTTTGTTGCCATCATTTATAAATGACAAGAAAACCTAAATAATTCAAAAACTTTTAAAGGTGCGCTCTTAATCAATATCAGTTATATGTAATTGAAAGAGCCCATATTTTATAATAGTAGCAGTTAAATAAATGATGCATACAAAATAAATTGTTCAAATTAAAAAGTTATTCAGAAATAAAATTGGCTGGATATAAAAGAAAACCCTGTATATGTTATCACAGCTTCCTGGTTACGCGTCAAAATTTGGTAATGATCTTCGTTTGTTTGGCTGGTTATACTTTCGTTTGGTTATGATTGTTATTTATTATTATTAACTGTTGCTGAGAAAATAGTCCTCGACACAGGCGTGAATCGCATCCTTTCACCATTGATAACAAGTCACGAATCAGCAGGAAATCGACACCCACGTGGGTGCGAGGAAGTTGAATGTTCCGTGATAAGATAAACGATGTCCATTTCAGCCTTTATTTATAGTCGCGTATGTTTTGACGTGCGAGAGAAGGAAGGAGATGATTTTAGAAACGGCCCTGCGACTTTCGATGAGCAGAATAGAGGCAGAATGGAAGGGCGGAGTGAGAAATGTGGCATGCAGATGTTCTCTAAACAGAACACTTGTGCGTCCACCTCCCGTGGGACATAAATCCAGAAACGGGCAGAGAGGAATTTCAGGGTACTTCTCGGAAAGACTTCTATGCTTGGCTCCATAAATAAGTCAAGATGACAAGAGCAAACAATTCGTAGCAAATATTTTTAAATGTCGGTATCTGTACGAACGTGAATACTATGCATTTTAACAATCACGATAATAGTTAACTTAATTAATTATGTGAATACATGTGTATTGTTTACTGCCTTTGTTTTAACTTATATCTAAACTAAAGTAGCCGTGTGTGTGAAGCTGGCGTCGCACTTCGCGGAAACTCAAGATCTATTAAGAGTTCTCGCTTCATTTTGAAGAGTTCTAGAGTTCCTTATAGTTTAAATTAAGAGTTCCGGCCGTTTAGGCCGGAATTTTTAATTTAAAAAAAGTGAGACGCTAACTTCACGCAGCGTCTCACTTTCAAAGAAACGAGTTCTTATACACATATCTTATAGGATTTTGCAATCGGAAGAGTTCTATAACAGTTTTGTAAAGAATTCTGCAATGGAAATTCAAAACAAAGCAATTTTAATAACAAAAAGTGATGACGCGCCATAGTAAGAGGACTGGGAATGAGTTCTGGCGAACCTAAATGCGTTTTCTTATAGTATTTAATGTAAACAATTATATTCTGAAAAGTTCCGGGTGGTGGCATTACCGTGGAATGTTTAAATAAATAAATTCAGTCGAAAAACAATTTTGCAAGATGGAAAGGTATGAGACGCTGTCTGATAACGAGGAGTTCTGACAAAGCTATTTGCGTTTTCTTGTAGTATTTAACATAAACAATGATAATCCGAAGAGTTCCGTGCGGTGACATTACTGTGGAATGTTTAAATAAAGAAACTCCGTCGAAAAACAATTTTGCAAGATGGAAACGCATGAGACGCTGTCTGATAACGAGGAGTTCTGGCAAACTTAAATGCGTTTTCTTGTAGTATTTGACATAAACAATTATAATCCGAAGAGTTCCGGGCGGTGACATTACTGTGGAATGTTTAAATAAATTATTTCCGTCGAAAAACAATTTTGCATGATGGAAACGTATGGGACGCTGTCTGATAACGAGGAGTTCTGGCAAACTTAAATGCGCTTTCTTGTAGTATTTAACATAAACAATTATAATCCGAAGAGTTCCGGGCGGTGATATTACTGTGGAATGTTTAAATAAATAAACTCCGTCGAAAAACAATTTTGCAAGATGGAAACGTATGAGACGCTGTCTGATAACGAGGAGTTCTGACAAACCTATTTGCGTTTTCTTGTAGTATTTAACATAAACAATGATAATCCGAAGAGTTCCGGGCAGTGACATTACTGGGGAATGTTTAAATAAATAATCTCCGTCGAAAAACAATTTTGCAAGATGGAGACGTATGAGACGCTGTCTGATAACGAGGAGTTCTGACAAACCAATTTCCGTTTTCTTGTAGTATTTAATATAAACAATTATAATCCGAAGAGTTCAGGGCGGTGACATTACTGTGGAATGTTTAAATAAATAAATTCCGTCGAAAAACAATTTTGCAAGATGGAAACGTATGAGACGCTGTCTGATAACGAGGAGTTCTGGCAAACTTAAATGCGTTTTCTTGTAGTATTCAAATTTCCGGCCTAAACGGCCAGAACTCTTAATTTAAGCTATAAGGAACTCTAGAACTCTTCAAAAGGAAGCGAGAACTCCCAATAGATCTTGAGTTTCCGCGAAGTGCGACGCCAGCTTCACACACACAAAGTAGCCACCCATTTTTATGAAGGATTGCGAACAATTTTTATCTGCACGTTGTATTTGCTAGCTTGCGACAGTCTTTCAATGTGTCATTTGATCCAATCGTTTTTTAAAGATGTTGATTGTTGAGGATTTATTGAATTTATACATTATCATTGGGATCCCGTCTGTGCTATATCATTGGTATTAACTATTAACATCATATTTAACATTTTTCACAAAAACATCTATGTATTAAATATAGTTCTGCATACACATTGATATGTAACACTGTGTCATAGATTTTTATTTTGCGTAGCTTTGATTTATAGCTTTTAACACTGAATATATTTTTCCACTTACAACTGTTTTCTCGTGCTTCGATTTCATATGTAAGCAAAATCAATGGTGTAAAGTAACAAGTAACAACGCTTAACTACATCAGCATACATCTCTTGTTCTCGTTTGCTCATCAAATTTTTGTTAACTTGCAGATATAGCAGAATGATAAATAAAATAAAGCACGTTCATATTTTACATGTTTATTACCATCTTTTTATGTAATCGTAGTGTGAATATTTATCAACTGATATTTAATAGAAATTTTTACAAGGCGACGAATACCTTACCATTTTTTTTCTTTTCTCTCATAAATGAAAAATTTCCGTGAAATTCGCGGTTCCGTGAGCTGCTAAATTACGCGTGAACATTAAAATAGTCCGATATGAATTAAGCGGAATCAATAGATGCCTAGTTCCTAGTTGATATACTATTACATAAATAGGTTATTATTATACCTGAAAAAACGTATGGGGCAGGTAATGGTTATTTTACAAAACTAATTGACTTGTGTAATTATAATAGTATATTCCTTGTAATGCAATTCCATACTCCTTTTGCATATTCAAATTAATATATGCATTTAGATGTAATAGAGATAAAACAGTCTTTATTTAGTTATTGGCCTTTCTGCCTAACATGTAATATTTACAGAGTAACTAAAATATTTAGAAATACCCTAACAACAAAAATAATTTCGGATTTATGGGAAAAAACTAATGCAGGTCAATTAATAAGTATTTGTAGAAATCTATACATTAGTGTTATCTGCTGCTACCTTTTGCTGGCCCTGCAAAAGTTATGACGTCACGCAATGATGATCTTGTTATCTTTGTTTTTTTCTGAATAATTTTCAATATTTTAATTTAATGTTTCCTACGCCCGGTAAAAAAAGTAGGTTTTTAGAAGTCATTTGCCGGCAGAAAGTAGACTATTTCCGACAAAAACGTTCCGAAACCCCTTAGCAGCCGTTGGTAATAGGAATTAATTTATATGCATTGTTCCCGTAGTTACAATCAAAGATGGAGATTTTATAGACGTAATGATATGTGAATAAAATTATGTAGTAATCAAAATTATATTAAAATTTGATTTATGTTTATTCCGAGCCTAGGAAAATCTGTGTGTAACCTCTGGTACTATACTTATATACTTATAGGTTTGCAGACCTCGACTAGTCGCAGCGCTCTCTGCGCTCATACAAATAAAGTATACAAATACAAATTGCGTTACAAATAACTATTGTTTTAGATCAAAAACTAATCACGGCAGTCAAACAAAATCTTGGAATAATGAATTTTAAAAAATATCTAAATTTGAAAGTTTTCGAAAAGGCAACGTGATGTTGTGTTTACTCTTATAATATTTTAAGATTTTCTGAATATTTTCGAAAATATGACAGTTTATGTTAAATATTGTATTAAAAAATGGTTTAAAATATAATTTTTTCTACGACTTATTTATAATGTAAGTATTATACTTGAGGTTTGTGCAGTATAATGCTAGTCATTAATCCCTTAGGGAATAATGAACAGGGATTAATAGTCATTAATCCCTCTTGCACTCCAATTACAAAATTTCTCAAATTAAATAATACCATGGAAACAAAATACACTAACTCAAAAGTGTTACTGTCAAACGCGCAGTGTTTATGTGTTTGTATTGAGATGGATGAAAATCAAGAGTTTTTTACTTGTACACCTCCAGAAATTGTACAACTAGCTACAGCAACAACATGATACCGGAAACATCGAATTCCATTTGCAGTAAAACGTTTGTAACCTTCAACAAATGGCGTCTTCGAAATAACGCAAAATTATTTTCCGAAAATGATCTACAAGCCTATTTAGTCGAAGATAAAGTAGAGATACTACTCGCAATAATGGTTATTATTATCTCGCAATGTTACTCCCTTGCCGCTTACGCGGCTCGGTTCATAAGTATACTCGTAATCACGAGAGGTGTCTCATGACTCATACATTTGGAATGTATGGTTCAAATTTTCTTGAACGTGTGTCTACACTTATACGCACGCGGTCGGCCAGATGTTTGGTTGCGCAAAAATGCACCCGGCCAATTAGGCCTACGAATTAGTTCATTTGTATCGCGTTAATGTCAAATCTCCAATGCTATAATTTCGCTGTGTAGGTTATGTGTACATAACAAGTATGTAAAGACGAAATATATGTTAGGTTAACAGTGACACTGACAAATTCAATGAATTAACGAGACATACGTTTTCACGGGTTTCATTTAAAACGTACAGCAGACGTATCGGACATTTACTTTACTTCAGCGGTTTAGGGTAATATAGCGACACCGAGTTTGCATTTATTCCTGCATTAAACATTCATTTAGAATGAGTTATGAGACATCTCTCCTGATTTCGACTATATTCCTCGGGAATAATAGCTATCATTATTGACTCGTGGTATAATCTACTATTACAATAAATTATAGTTACCACTTCAGATTTATATTCTTGCAATATGTCTTGCAATTGGAAACCCGCTTGACTAATACTTGTAAGAACCGGAAGTCTATTACTCAAGAGCTATTTAAATCATATTTACGAGCACTGCCGTCTCCATATTGCTATCAAACTGAAATGTCGTAAAACAGTCGCACTGAAAATGAGCATTTAGTATACTAACCTGCCCGAGGTCTATGGTCAGGTTGACTTCGTTATATTTCATCCCTCTGGAAAGTGGAGGACTCTGCCACCAAGCCTCACCACCATCCACAGCGTACTCAGGAGGATGCCTCTTGTCTGGTCTCGACGGATCGCACACATCACAATGCTAAAACAAAAATAAAGTAAAAGTCTCCTTATTTAATTTATTATACTTCAAACGGTTAGTTCACAAATGTGTTAAACACTATTTAATATTTTATTTAAGGTCATTTGTCATTTTTATTAGTCATTTAATTTTTCAAGCAAAGTTCAACTTAATGATTACATCAAGACTGAAATAACAAAGTAATTTTCAATTTATGATTAGGTACTCTGATTTATTGTATCTTAATATGACGAAAATTTGTACAGTCGAGATCAGATTAACTTTGGTTTAAATTCGTATTGCGGGTACATGATTAATGTTTTTTTCATGAAAAAGCAAAGCGGAGTGAAACAAAATATATTCAGTCGGAAAACAATATCGTTTCTTGTTCATTACTTAAGACGAAATTTGTGTTACATGTTTAACACAACCATTTGTAACACCTAATTTTTATGAATTTATTTTGCACATTTGCTGTAAAATGTATTGGGCAAGAGGAACTTGCATATGGTTTCAAATATTCCCTCCCTAACATTAATCGAAAATGACAACATTTTGTTTTATTTTGCTTACATATTAACTCCATTCTTACCAATTACGTGATACAAGGTTAGAGTTTAAATTTTGCCCGATTATCCAGTGCAGTGAGTGAAAACATGTAGCATATACAGGGTGAGTCAATAGGACGGGCAGGCTCGATTACACCTACACCGTTATTGATATCGAAATGAACCAAAACCACTGCAAACGGGAGCCCAAGGTGCAGCTTGTAAAATTATTTTGAAATATAGAGGGTGTTCCATTTTTGCAGGGCAGCCTTCGACCTTGTTTTTTTAAATGGCACCCCCTGTATAAATTTACATATCTGAATTTGCCCTTTTTTGGGCTTTATAAATCCTTTTACTTTTTGCAATTCGCTTTAACCGTTCAGAAGTTGTTCACGTTTTTCTAAAAATTAATGCGTCTTCAAACCCTTATTAAATAAATCGCAGGGCACTTGGTTTCTGGGATATCAAGTTGGGACTTTGCCTGAGCCTGAACAACTAACTGAGGTATCTTCTGGCGGCAAGACCGCCTCTTTGCATTGTGGCATTACCTTGCTGTGACACATTAATTTTGGTAAACTTTGAAGTGTCATAACCTGAATTTTTTTAAATGGCACACCCTATATTTCACTACTTAATACTCTAGGCCTCAGTTTACAGCTTTTTTGCCACTTATATTTTTTCTTAAAAGGTGATACTTAGAGATAATTCTGATTTTCTTAAGAATCTACATAGATCTCATCGATATAAACTTAGCGGGCCATGAAAATCACTTAATTCTGTCATGCCAACGTCAAAGTGCCTGTAAATGCATTAAATTTAAGAAAAACATAAACAACTTCGGAACGGTTAAAGCGATTTGCAAAAACTAAACGGATTTATAAAGCCCAAAAAAGGGTAAATGATACGTTTTATTTTTCTTAGCGCATTTTCTTAATGAATTTTTCTCATAATGAAATGGTGGATATGGTTTATGTACACGGTGACAAGGCAAACCGTTGCTGGTGACCAGAATCTATTAAGGCATAACAAATCAATAGCAAAATCATTTGAATTAAACTATTTCATCTTGCGAAAATTTCATGTTTACGTCAAAAATTACAACGTGTCGTACAATAAATGTTACTTTCACTTTGACGTGACAGAAACAATTGATATTCAATGCACGTTAAGTTTATATCGATGAGATCTGGGTTCATTTTTCAGAAAATCCAAATTATTTCTCAAACAATGAACTTTTATGAAAAATATGTGGGGTAAAACCGATGTAAAATGAGACGCTGAATACGAATAAGTAATAAAATATTGGGTGTGCCATTTAAAAAAATCAAGTTATGGCCCTTCAAAGTTTAACAAAATTAAGGTCCCACAGCACAGTGATGCCACAATGCAAATCGACGATCTTGCCTCCAGAAGATACCCCAGACAGTTGTTTAAGATCTGGCAAACTGCAAACCCGATATCCTACAAAACAAGTGCCCTGCGATTTTATTAATAAGTGCCTGTAAATGCATTAAATTTAAGAAAAACATAAACAACTTCGGAACGGTTAAAGCGATTTGCAAAAACTAAACGGATTTATAAAGCCCAAAAAAGGGTAAATTCAAATATGTAAATTTATACAGGAGGTGCCATTTAAAAAAAAATAGGTCCAAGGCTGCCCTGCAAAAATGGAACACCCTGAATATGGCAAAATAATTTTACAAACTGCACTTTGGCCTCTAGTTTGCAGTCCCGTTTGATTCATTTCGATATCATTAACGGTGTAGTTGTAATCGAGCATGCCCGTCCTATTGACTCACCCTGTATACAAAACCAAATTTAAACTCAAACCTTGGGTAAAGTTATTTCTAAAAAAAAATTACTTCTAATTTATTTGGGATATTCGCTAAACCAATACTAATAAATAATGACCCATTAATGTAATTCATGAAATAAGTTTAAGCAAAATTTCTATAGTTTTCGTTTGATTTAAGGCGTAGACTGCAGCCGGCGTTGGTCCAACGAGATTAAATCGTTATAATATACCATGAACGTATGTTATGACTTTCTTTCGCCAAACAATCTGCAATTTAAAGTAAATTTTCGAAAAAAATATTTTAAATTTGCAAAAATTTCCAAATAATTTAAAACCATAATTATAAATCTAATTTGCGAAAGTGTACTGGATGTGTATATTAATTAACAATAGGTAACGCAGTTTATTTATATCCAAGAACAGCACATAACGCAGCAACAAATACAGATTTCCATAATACAGAATTATGACTAGGCAGGTCGTGTTAAATGGAACGATGCGGTGTGAAGATACCCCCTGTAGTGGCAAGAGAATTTCTCGCAACTCTGACAATGGTCAAAAGGAGATGAATGAGGGCGGTTGTTACGAAACGAAACGTAACTAATCGCGATAATCTGAGGATGTCTATACTTGACTGTTTGTAGCGTCACTTTTAGAATTCCATTGCTTGTGATAACTGAAATTCTTGTTAAAGTGTTAGGTACCTCAATGAATTGCTATGAATACTATGGAGGTACTATGAATTATAATTAATTATTATGAAACGCGCAAATTAAATGTTGTACAAATAGCAGGAAGGTCAAGGTGATTATTTGTTACCTAATACTCACTAATATTAACTAACTCAGGGTTTGCCAAAACGAGTAGAAATGCATGGCCATATTTGTTATGAATTAAGATATGGATTCGATTAAATGGGCAATGTAGTTTACTTTTTTTATGCTTTGCGATTCATGTTCTGATTAGAAATGAGGTAAATTTAAACAATAAATATCCAGCTTCAGGGCCGTCCTTTGAAATTTGAGGCCCCGGGCACAAATGTGTAGTGGGGCATCAGCACATAAAAAGTGAATAAAGAATAAAAAATAACAAGTTACTGTGTGTACTGTACTGTACTGTATTGTACTGTCCAGCTTTATATAAAAATATCTATTTTCAATTAAAAAATATTACATTGAGCAATATTTTAATTTGTGTATTAAATACTCAGGGTTGGGCAAATGTATCGTATTACCTGATTTCTGGCTACATTTCTTTATTTGTACTCTTAAAAGAAATGTTTGATGTAGAAGTAGTTTGATTTCCAATAACTACCCTTTTTTTTTAGATATGACGCCATCGGCAGTCTTTTTAAATGGATGACCCTGCATATTTTTATTACTACTGACACTACTTATTGGTTGAATTATTATCTCCAGCATATTAGTAAGTGGAATTATAGGATTTAACCATTACTACATTACTACTTTTTCTATTTAAACCAAATCTGTCGTCACTTTTTAGTCAATCGAGGTCAAGGGTCGTGTTTTTTTTTAATCTAAAGGTCACACTGAAACGGAACAGGTCACAATTTAATATTGACTGAAAACGTTCCATTTATGTATGAGAGGTCGTTAAACGATAAATACAAATAAGAATTGATAATAGATAATCCAATACTAAAAATAATCTGTGGGCTATATATGCCTTTGTGGCATTATGAGTTTGGGCGGGCTCTTACGATTAAATTAAATCAATTAGATTAGTATAACTCGTATATAACTCGAATATTCTCGTCTATATTTGCAGTACTATGTTAGAAGCTACTACTCAAAAGTTGTGGGTTCGATTCTCGCCCAAAGCAATATTCTTACTTTGGGGATTCTATTGTTTTCGGATTCTATTATTTATCGTTATTGTTTTATTTGGGGTTGATGTTTTCAAGGTTAAAAAGTGTTTAACGTCGTTATGCGTGGATATGCGTTATGCGTGCGGCAGACTAATAACTTATTCATTTGGGAAAACGTGCCCAAATTAAATAATAACAAAACACTCAGATGCAAAAAACCGGGTCATTGGGTCATTGTTTGCAAAAGAACCATTTTGGTTTTTAATTTTGATGTATAGTCCTTAGAATAAAGTTTTTAGTGTTTTACAATCAAAGAGACCGTCAGGATGTAGAAAGACGCAACATATGGTACTTATTATTTATTTATTAGGTATTTAATGAACATTAATAAGCGAAAACGATAATGTACGTATATACGAAAAAAAAATGCATTTCTGCAAAATAAACTCAACAGAGATTAATAATGAAAATGACAGTTAATCGAAAACAAACAAGTCAAAACCCAGTAGCTACCTTGATCCTCTCTGTATAATGCCCAATGAGTAATAGGTAGTGAAGAACGCATACCTTTAAATGTTATTTTCGCTTATTAAATATAGTGATAAGTATCATATGTTGTTTTTTTTCTACATAATGATGGTCTCTTTGATTGTAAAACACTAAAACTTTCATTCTAAGGACTATACCAACATCAAAAATTTTAAAAATGGGTTTTTTGTAAACAACGACCCAAAACCGGGCCTTCTTTGCATCTGAGTGTAGAAATATATCATTTATTAGAGCAATCGAAGTGAAATATAAACTGTTCCCTTTTTTTACTTCTTAAATAAATGATAAAATAATAATTAATTAATAAGATAAAATAATAATTTACGCCTGCAATAGTACGAATAGTTTAAGCAGACTCTTGAAATACAACTTTTGCAATCTGAGTAAGGCTCAATTGAAATCAGATATTGCCCGTAAAGATCCAACATTTATTTTACTAATTGTTATAATAACAATCAAAGTACGTATAATGTACAGAACGCTCTCGCTAATCTGATAATTGTTTACTTTCTCCAAATAAATATGCATTTAAGCAAAGTACTTTTCGGAAATTTTTCGAACACAAAATTTCAACTAAAATCCATTTCGTGGTACCGGAGTAAATTGATTTTCTTTTAAATGTCTGTCTCTATGTGTGATAACTTTTTTGTGGACAAGATATATCATTTTATCAATGTGGGTGTTTAAATTTAAATCACCCAAATCGTCATTGCCATTCACCAGTTGGAGCTTATGTACGGTAAAGAAAAGCACGTGAACACATCAACACTAGCATATGATCGTCCCGTAGTCTGCAGTCTAGCCGGACTAAGTGGATTTTGTTACTGTAATCGCTCGACTCGTGGCGTGTAGAATTGTAGATACGGTCATGTAAATTGTCGCAGTGCACGTGAATTATTTTTTTAAGCGCGCTCTATATTGGAATTGGTCAAACTATTTAAGAACTGTAACCCCTTACAACTGACCAATCACGTGTTTCAAAATTGTGACAAAAAATTAAAATAAATTTAAGAGGTTTGTAAGTAAGTACCGTTTTGATATTTAAAAATATATATATTTTTGTTTTTACATGAAATCCTGAACCTGAATCTACTTTTCTACATACCTCCATTAAGACACTTATGTGTCATCAGCTTGTGCATTCCATCTTCTTAGAATCGGCTGCCAGATTTGATAACGGCCGTTTCGAAAACGGCCGAAATTCATCCACAGAACTAATCCACAGCTTAGTGAAGTTTATAGAGACAACGCTATGAGCGATGGAATTGTAAGAAAATGGGATTTAGGGCATTGAAAGTATTTTGTATTTAGCGTACAATTTACATTCTGTTTATTTAATATAAAAATGCCAATTACCTTCATCAATCAAGAGTATGGATCCATGCCCGAGTTGAATGATTTAAATGAAAATACTTATGCACTCTCATGTTTAACAATTGGAAATGTATACGAATGTGTATTTGGGAATTATAACTTCGGACTGTACAAGACTCATGAGATCCAACTAGGTCGAAACCGGTCTCCAGTTGTCCGCGGAAGTAATTCCCAAACGCACATTCCAATTTTACAATTTTAAATTGTTAAACCTGAGAGTGCATAATTCTTTTCATTTAAATATATACAGGGTGTTTACTATACATGGGCCAAAATTCCAAGAGTTATTCTTTGGCTTATTTTAAGAATCTTTTGTCATTTGATGATGGAAGGTTTTTCTACAAAAACTTTCTTTTTGTTGCCCTACGTTGTTGAATAGGTCACGCGACTTGTTATTTTCTTATAGTGTATTTTCTTATATTGTAAGTTGATTTCGTCTTTATTCTCTTTGATAGTTACAGTATTTTGCCAGCGAAGGTCTTAATCATGACTTATACGAATGCCGAGATAACTGACATGAATTTAATGTATATAGACTCCCTAATGGATATTTGTTAAGGGCTAGGCAATTGTGAACAGTGAAAGATTTCCCAACAGTGGCGTTCCTGATAGGAAAATATTCCTAAGCATTAATTATCCTCAGAATAAAACATACACATTTAAACATAATCGTAAATTTCTAGCAAAAAAAAGTAACGGTCCAGCAATTTTTACTAGAAAAATTGCAAACGTTTTGAATATAATAATAAGAATAAGACGGTATGAAACATTTTGAAACATCAGTTTAAAAGGAAAAACTTTTATCGCCTTCTATTTCAAAAACAACGCGACATTCCGAAAATTATCAGAGTACAAAATATTCTTAAAATAAGCCAAAGAATGACCCATTTTATGTTTGCACCATGCTTAGTAAACACAGTGTACAACCCGATTTTTTTTTAATGTGTGGTACCGAATCTAGAAACTTTAGTGACATTTATCTTGTTTTACTAACTTTCAACTAACCGCAACTTTTGCATTGTAAAAAGGGTATTAATAAGTTTATGTGGAAATGTCAATGTCACAAAATATAGTTTTTAATGTTGAAAATGCCTAGTGATACTGTTGTTTCGTATCTTGTCCAATAGTTGTGCAATTAATTATGTTGATTTTCTCAGAAAAAATGGCCGAGTTGAGTTAATTGAAACATGTGACAATAAAATTGAAATTTTGCAGTCAATAAATGTCTATTTTAAATCTGTATTACCAATCCCCCAGTTAGGCCAAAACAAAATAAACTAGTTAGGACCAATCTCACTTATAAAATATTCCTAATGGTTACTCATATTTCAAAAAAAATCCAACTATACATAGTTTCTCGTTCTGTCACCACGACACTCATAATCAGAGCCCAGGCTTTTGGAAAAATGCCTGAAAATGGCGATTTTCCCTCTTTTTGTGCCAGATAATAAATTAATAAATATTATCATTTTTGAGCTTCATTTCAATCTTAAGGTACGGCTTATCAAATGTTATGCATGGTAGATACTCCTCTATGGCATGGAAAGTTGGACGCTTAAAACAACAGCTATGAATAAGATTGAAACGTTTGAAATGTGGCTTTGCCGAAGAATACTGGAAGGGATCTTCAGTACGAAGGACAGCACGAATTACCAATGAAGAAGTGCTGCGGCGAGTAGGTAAAGATCGTGAACTTTTGACCACAATAAAAATAAGAACAGTTGCATACCTAGGACATATCATGCGAAACCAGAAGTATGATATCCTTCAACTCATCATAGAAGGCAACATTGAAGGAAAACGAGGAATAGGAAGGAAGATGTCGTGGCTCAGAAACATAAGGCAATAGACTGGACTAAATACTAGCGGTAGTTTGGTTCATACCCTCAGAAACAGTCAAGAAAAGCACAACATTGTCGCAAACATCCATTTTTTATCCAACATTTATGGATAAATACACCAAAAGAAGAAGAAGAAGAATAAAATAATCAAATATCCTTACTGTTAAAGTATTACTTTACCTACTCTAACGTCTAAAGGGACAATTTATCTACTATTTTGAGTTGAACAAAGCACACTTTAAGATCTGCAATAGAAAAAAAAACTAAGACTTGCATTGCGGATAAAGCTATTTCGAAATCAAATTAATATCATTATATTCATAATTATATAATAAGTTATCTTAAGTTAATTTTAATAATTATAGAATAAGTCATGTGCACCCCAAATCAGATTTTTCATATTAATTTATGTGACAAAATGTAAAAATGAAATAGAAGTTGTGAGAGTTTTATTCAGAAGAATATACGCAGCAAGTAATAGGTACAGTGTGCAAAGTTTCTTTTTTTATTATTACACAGGGCATTTATTGTAATTCGAAATTCGGTGCTAGCATCTGAGTGCTAATGGCTTATGTCAGAGTTATGATTATGAGGTTGTCCAGTTGAACGACATTTGTTTGCAATAAAATCTGCTTCAAATTTAAAGTGGAGTATGCGAAACGTCCAAAATATGTTACAGGCAAATATTATTTACAGAAACGACCTGCTTTAAATTGTTTTTATTTTACATTGTGAAAGTAAATAGTTGTTTAAAATGATGTTAATTATTTAATTCAAATGACGCGCTATGGGTATAATGAAAGTAGTTAGAATTGTAAATCTATTAATTCAATCAACTACTTAACTTGTTCAATATTATGGGAGCCATAAATATCTTGCGGTTTACCTGAGAACAAAGGCAGGGCGACGAGACCGATCAACAACCGGGCGAGTCTACCACATAAATGATACAGGTAGTAACTTCGTTACTTTTTATTACTGGTTGAGCTACAGAGGTTTCGTAGTTTTTTGTGTGCCGCGGGGTGAAAAAAAAAGTTGGATGATCCGTCTCAATTCCAATAATAATGGCTGGCTGGCTCTTACATTTTTTAGATGCAGTAAGAAATTGAATATTTCTTAATTCTAAATTTAGCAAGCGATGGTAGTCATATTTTCATTTTTGGATTTACAAAAATCAGAGGAAAAAAATAAAATGTCAATAAAACAGTATTTAAAGTTCGCTGGAATAATCCATCATTCTTTTTGAGGCTATTTGGCGAGTTTGTGCAATAAGGTTGCGCTGGCAACCCGTGTGAAATAGCTGTAATGTGTATGATGCCCGAGAAAAATACAAAGATTGAGTTTGAGTATGGCTGATTTAAACCAAACTAATATGTACTGGCATATAATAGCTATGTTTCCAATTCGCATTATTAAAATGCTCATTGTGTATATTGAATCCCATGGTTAAAACTATACTTTAAAACTATTTTCACTGTATTCACAATAACCATTGATAACGTGAATAAAGTAAAAAAATAGTTAAATTCGCACTATCCTTGAAATTTTCGTTCTCACCTGACAATGTGACACTTCACGCAAATTCTTCAATTCTGATAACGAATTGGAAAAAAATCTTGTATGATACACGTGAATAAAGCAATTTTATCCACTCGTAAACATTATCGCACTAGGCTTCGCTTCTGGCTTGACTGCCTGACTTTATTCACTTATACCATAAATAGCTATTATGGTATAAGTGAATAAAGACAAATTTTATCCACAAAAAAATTGTTTAGCGCACGAGGGGCAAGCTGAGTGCGATAATGTTTTTGAGTGGATACAAATTTGTTTAATCACATGTACCATACAAGATATTTCCAATTTTTCGGAATTTTCAATTTTTTTTATTGATTGGTAATTTATTTACATAAATGTTAATTGTACTATCATTAATTTGATGAACTCTTAAACGAGGAAAGTTGACTCTATTTTCGTCCGAGTCAAGTATAGTGGAAGTTGTGTTGATTCTACTTTCGTCAGGGTCAAGTGCAGTGGAAGTTCCAGGCCTTTCAATTGAATTTACATTTGTCAAAATTTCTCTTCCACAAAATGTTTTGTACTCTTTTTCGTAAACTAATTAAGATTTATCTGGCAATAAATTGGATACTCCAATCGTAGCTGCGTCTAGAACATCTTCTGGTATGGTTTCTTTTTGGTTATTTGCCATTTCAAACACAATTTTGAACTTGAAATCGGCAAATTGAAGTATTTGCGTGAAAGGTCACATGAGACATGAAACAATCGATCCTAGCAACGAAAATTTCAAAGGTAGTGTGACGTTTTTTTTAAACCTTATTCGTGTAGTCATTAACAGTGTGAATAAGGTGTTGTTAAAAACATTTTATTCACTGTTTTGATTAATTTTATTCACCTTTATTATTAAAATGTTGTTTTAATAATGTCATTCAATATATGTAATAAGCATTTTAATAGGAAAATTGGAAATAATATTTTACACGCAACTGTAATCCCGTAGGAGTGGACAATTTATGAGCATCCACAACTGTACTTGTTACACATTTTGACCTTGCCACAACTGGAAGTAGGAGACATGAAATTATCCACGATCTGCAATTAGGGATGTTGAAATTTTTTGACTTTTCCACTGGTTCGGATTTATATACAGGGTTTTTTCAAACTTATCGGTCCACCATTGCTAACTCTGTTATTATTGAAGTTACAAAGTCGGTTTAATTAGCAAACAAGTAGTAATTTTTCCGCTGATTAAGATGACGAAATCAGAAAAACAATTGAATATCAGGTTTTCGGAATTATTTAAAGAACAAACTTTATTTTAATGGAACACCCTATTCACTTATATGAATAGGGAATATTTCACTCGTACATTGTTGTAACAATGCAACAGGTACTGAATTATTAAATGGAAATTCAAAAAAATACACTGGAAATTCTTCGTTGCCATGACCTTGTTACTTCTTTCTTAGACGTATGAATCGATTTTGAGCTAGCACACGAGAAATTGAAGAAAATATCATTAGAAGTGTACAAAAAATAAATAAATAGTTGGTTTTTATTGAGATGTTTAAGTTTGTTACATACAGGGTGAGTCAATACGACTGCAAACGGTAGGTCAAAGTGCGGTTTGTAAAATTATTTTGCCATATACAGGGTGTTTCATTTTTGCAGGGCAGCCTTCAACCTAGTTTTTTTAAATGGCAACCCCTGTATAAATTTGCATATTTGAATTTGCCCTGTTTTGGGTTTTACAAATCCGTTTAGTTTTTGCAATTCGCTTTAACCGTTCAGAAGTTGTTCACGTTTTTCTAAAAATTAATGCGTTTGCAGGCACTTATTAAAACAATCGCAGGGCACTTGGTTTTTGGGATATCAAGTTGGGACTTTGCCTGAGCCTAAACACCTGACTGAGTTATCTTCTTTCGGCAAGACCGCCTATCTGCATTGTGGCATCACCTTGCCGTGACACATTAATTTTGGTAAACTTTGAAGTACCATAACTTGATTTTTTTTAAATGGCACACGCTATATTTTAGTACTTAGTCCTATTCAGGGTCTCAGTTTACATCTTTTTTGCCCCTTATATTTTTTTCTTGAAAGTTGATAGTTGAGAGAAAATTCTGATTTTCTTAAAAAATCACACAGATCTCATCAATATAAACTTAGCGTGCCATGAAAATCACTTAATTCTGTCAGGCCAACGTCAAAGTGACATTTATTGTACGACACGTTTTATTTTTCTTAGCGCATTTTCTTAATGAATTTTTCTGATAATGAAATGGTGGATATGGTTTATGTACACGGTGACAGCGCAAACCGTTGCTGGTGATCAGAATCTATTGAGGCATAACAAATAAAAAACAAAACATTTGAATTAAACTATTTCATCATGCGAAAATTTCATGTTCACAACAAAAATTACAATGTGTCTCACAAAAAATGTGACTTTGACGTTGACATGACAAAAACAATTGATATTCAATGCACGTTAAGTTTATATCCATGAGATCTGGGTTCATTTTTCAGAAAATCCAGTTATTTCTCAAACTATGATCTTTCACAGTTAACATAAATTAATGTCCCACAGCAAGGTGATGGATGCCACAATGAAAATCAACGATCGTACCGCCAGAAGATACCCCAGACAGTTGTTTAGGATCTGGCAAATCCCAATCCGATATCCTACAAAGCAAGTGTCCTGTGATTTTTTTAAAAAGTGCTGGGGAATGCATTAAATTTTAGAAAAACACAACACAAAAACAACTTCTGAACGGTTAAAGCGAATTGCAAAAACTAAACGGATTTATAAAGCCCAAAATGGGCAAATTCAAATATGTCAATTTATACAGGGGGTGTCATTTAAAAAAACTAGGTCGAAGGCTGCCCTGCAAAATGGAACACACTGTATATGGCAAAATAATTTTACAAACTGGACTTTGGCCTCAAGTTGCATTGCCGTTTGGTTCATTTCGATATCATTAACGGTGTAGGTGTAATCGAGCCTGCCCGTCCTATTGACTCACCCTGTATATCACACTATACAGAGTGTCTGGGATAAGGGGCGAACATAGGAATTTAAAATGTAAAATTAAATATGTGCAATTATTAGCTCCCCTAGTAATTTTAGAGAAAAATCGCTAAGGAATATTTTAGTATAAAAGAGTATAAAAAACTATAAATGTATCATCCATTTAATTTACGTTTGTACCAGAATCCACCTCAGAAATAATAAAAATAAGTTGAACAATGTACCATAAAAACCATTGCCTTGAGTCTGACAAATGTCATGTTATAGTGAAAATAGTAATAATACTATGAACAATCGTTACTTCTTGTGTTCCGTTTGCCAGTAATGTTAATGTTTTTGAAATAATATTTTCTTGAAATTAGAGTATTAAAACACCTTTTGAATCATCAGCTGCTACACTTGCTAAATTTTCAAACTATTTCACAAACTTGCTAATTATTGATACAGACGGAATTTGTCAATTGTTAAATTCAACCGAAAATAGGTCACGAACTCTGCGTAAACTGACGCTACTGTATAATGTTTTGATAATGAATATTCTCTCTTCATTGGAATAACTCAGATTATTGTTCATAGTAATTGATCTGACTAGCCAAATTATGTTCACTATAGCATGATATTTGTCAAACTCATGGCAAGGGTTTTTACGGTACATCGTTCAACTTATTTTTATTATTTCTGAGGTGGATTCTGGTACAAATGTAATTTAAATGGATGATACATTTACAGTTTTTAATACTCGAAAAAATATTCCTTTGCGTTTTTTCCGTAAAATTAATAGGGGAGCTAATAATTACACGTATTTAATTTTACATGTTACATTCTTATGTACCCCCACCCCCCATCGCAGACACTCGGTATATATGAATATAGGAGAAATATTGGTTTCAAGTATTTTGAATTCTTATTCGAGAAATATTCTCCCGCAATACCTTGTGCTTAAAAATTTACGGGATAATTTCCATTCAAGCTCGTTGTCTAATTCCATTTGTTCTTCGAACTCGTGGATTTATTAACAAGCTTACATGAAAATTATCGGTAATTTTCAAGCACTCCTGGTATTACCCCCAATAATAAGTTTCCCATCAAAAAGTTATGAAAAACTAAATTTCAACCATGTATCGGTTAAAAATGGTGTAAATTTTCTAAATTTTGAATAAATTTCATTTTATAACGACGAAATTGAATGGACATGTGAACTCATACTTTGAGACCTTACAACCTACAAGTTCACAGAAATGACGACTTTCGGCCAGAAATGATTTTTATGAATATCCGAGACAAATTTAAGCGATTGGAAGTCTCTGGCATAAAAATGCGATGTCTATGGGGAGGAACTGAAGCTGGCGATCCCTTGTGTTGTTAAATTGTACGTGTACGTTAATAAACGCTATGGATGAAGTAAAAACCATAGTGGCAAAATTCCAACTGTTGTAGATCGCTCATTGGCTTGGCGCCTCTAATTTGCCACAGTAGCAGAAATAAGTCGTTGTTTAATAAACAAATTTGAAACAACGATGTCGATAATCAAAATTGACAAAAACGATAAAAAATCAAAACCAAATAGCACAGAAATGCATGTAGGCACAATATTTTCACAGTACGTTATTTCGTTGGATTCAAATTTAACAGACCCTGTGTCAATTTTGGCCGTTATTGGTCACAAAAAAAAAACAAAACCAAAATCTCTTGATCTTCTCACCTGCCCCTGGATTACATTAACGTTCACATCGTTTTCAGCGTTTGTTGGTCCCACTAATTTGCAGTAGAGCTCAGGGCCCTCCGTATCTTCGCCGCATGTCGCAGAAGCATACACCTTCCGCCCCTCGGCGAGGTTAAAATATGGGGGCGTAAGTATCTCGGAGCGCACCACGTCTATCGTTACAAGCAAGAGAGCGGCGGCGAGGAACCGGCGCCTGCCTGCCATCACCTCTAACATCTTGACTTTGACTGAAGCACTGAAGTTCTCAGCGCAAGCCGAAGCATCAAGCGGACTCTGAAGAACCCCCGCAACAGGACCGGACCGCCGATTATCTAGAGCTGATTAGATAATTACAGGATTATCTAATGCCAATAAAATAATGACAGGGATAGATGACAAAATGAAATAGGGCGAAGAATCTATTTACTAGTTATCAATGAAGCTTATACATTTTAGTACACGTTATATTTGATTTTGTTTCATATTTTGATTTGATGCCTTTTGGGGTGATTACGGAGGTACGGTCCTGGTAGCTGTTATCCCTACTACAGAAAAATGCAGCCAAAAGGATGCTGCAGATTAGCAGCACGGGCGATGCCGCAAATTCACCGGGTGGATGCATGGGATGGTCAGGTGCATTGTAAGAGGACTCGACAAAAGCATGCCGTTTATCTTCTTTCAATAGAAGGTACACCCTAGGCGATGTGATTTTGTTGGAAGTTTACAGGTGGACGCGGCGCAATTTTGTGTATTTTAATGTATTCTTAAACGATATAAAAAACAGTTAGTGGATTTGAAGCGCAATGCGAATAATGATTGAATAGTAATCCCCTAGATCAACGTAACGAAACTATAAAAACTATTATAAAATACTATACAACTATTATAATGTCGCATTTACACCAACGATACCGGTACTGCTACAGTTCTAAACGTGACTATCTTGAGCAATAAACCGTTTTTTGCAGTTAGCAATGATTGACAATGCACCAATCAATGAAAATATCTACTTCTTTGCATATTTTAACACTTAGTACATTATTTCCTGGCGATTTTCTCTAGTATTTTAATCAATTCAAAATTGTTTAATTATAACACAGAAATGCCCCTAAAATCCCAAATTGGAGTGACAATAATTTTAAAACAGAAAAAAGAATTCAAAGTTTTAAGAAATTCACAAGTTCGACCTTACTTACCCCTCTGATAGCGATAAGACGCAAACAATGAAATGGCATGGTTTGTCGATCTTCAGGAAGTTACAATTTAAATCTTGAATAATATTATTTTGGATTCTTTCTTTTTAATGTATTTTTCTCCCGACCAAGGATAAAGAGTCACCTTAGACATCTGATAATCAACACATACCAGACTACTATATTCCCGGAGGGAATAAGATATAAATTGCCGTAAGGGAATAGAGTGAATCACGTATAGTTTATTTATTTATTTTATGATAATAACAGTAACATTAGATTAATTCACAATATTTATATAAATAAAATCATCTCATATTGGTAGGGCAGGTATTGGGTGCGAGGCATGGGATATTTGTGGTCGTGCGTTGATTCTCTTTCGAATACGACAAATGTGTATTTATTTGATATTAAAAATTGTCAAGGTGGCAACTGTGACTATGTTGTCGTTATGAGAATTTTCCACATGCGTTTCAACTATAAAATTAGAAATTGAAATAAATATGTAAACTTAACGTTCGGAAGAAAAATTGTGAATGCAATTCGGGAATATACTTCAATAAACACCAGCCGAAAATGTCTTCGCTCCCTAAGGTCCCTCAGTCATTACATACGGTTTCGGGATTATAACCATCGTTTATTCCCTAATGCATAAATAATTATTACAGTTAAAGAGAAATTCATCATTAATACAGGGTGTCCCACGCTGATGCACCATTAAAAGTTTGTAGGGTTCACGATAAAATAAAAATTTGAAAAAAATCATCCAAATATGTCTGATTCTATTCTCCTAAGGTGAAATGCTTTCAACCTTACATCACTTCTGATTCTACCGGAAGTAGCCATCAACGTTCGTTTTTTTTTTAATGGAACACCCTATATATTATTATGTTTTTCGCTTCCCCGTTTAATTCGAAACATTTCTTTGTAGAGATGTGTGTACACTAGGGTTGCCCTTATTTTTCGACCTTAAATTTTTTTTCGCGGTACCCCCTAAAATCGTTCCATCTTGTGAATAATTAGTCTGTGCACAGTTTGGGCCCAATTGGATAATGATAAATCGCGCCGTTTTATGATATTATTTTCGAATTTTGAACTACAGTTTCGAATTTTGCAACATTTAAAAAAATTGTATTAATACTAGAAATGCGATTTTATACTTGGAATAAAATTAATAAAACACAACTATACCGGGTGATTCAAGTTTTATTGCCATGGGTTTTTTAGGCATTTGGAGTTGCCCAAAAAATATGAAAATTTGAATTTATATAGGTCTGATACTAATCTACGGAAAGATAGTTTGACTTTTTCGATATAATTATAAAGACGGTTCTAAAATTAAAAATAAACTCTTTTCGGGCAAAATTCTCTATCGTTATTTTTGCCCTAAACTGTTTTATTTTATTCATAGAACCCATTTATGAAATCAAAAATTAACGAAAATGATTAGATTTCAAATTAAAGCATTTTTTACATTACTGACCAACTTTCCTCGGTATGATTTATGATTTTGTAAGTCAAGAGCCCTACAAAGCATTGACCGCCCCGGTGCGGTTGGAACGTTTTATGACTTTTTATGATTCCGCCAGTCGCCCGTGGGTTGAACGGGAACCCTGAAGAAATCCTTGCGTCGGTATCCACCCAGCAGGCTGAGGGATTAAGTACGGCCCTATCACAAAACCCATAAAATCCATTATAGAGACTATTACTGGAAGCGGCCGTCATATTTTACTATTTAGTAATAAATCTTACTGTTGCAATATAAAAATTCATTTCATTCAATAATTGGTGCAATTTTTTTGACTTGGATTACACTGGAATGTTTGGAATAGCATTAAAGTATGTTCTGACACAAACTACCTATATAAATAAAATTACGAATTCTTTGTGAAATAACGTATAAATTACCAGATGGTTAAAATTATTTTTTTATCGTCAGATTGGGCTTCATCAATATCTAAACAAGTGTACTTATTTTAGATTTTTTATTTCAATTAAAAGTCGCCATTTTTTGCCTGGTAATAAAACTTGAATCACCCGGTATTGTTCTGATGATGCAATACTTTATTAATGTAAAATGATATAATTTAATAAACTAATATTGTCATAACATTAATATTGTCTATTCAATAGTGTTTGTTTTCTATCAGGAAATCACGGCGATAGTCGCTTACAACTTGCAAAACAAATTGTTTTTGCACTTCATTATTTGTTAAAATCTTATATAATCCACAATAAGTTTTATTGCTCTTTCTGCCGTATCATTTACTACTCGTAGCTTCGTCACACCTGCCATTGCTTCAATATAATAATAGTTTTCACCCATGCTTAAGGTGACCAGACGTCCCGATTTTGGCGGGACAGTCCCGATTTTTAGAAATTTGTCCCGCGTCCCGCGACGTTGAAAAAAGTCCCGACTTTTGAAAGATTGGGGTTTTTTTTCGGGGTGATCTTTTATTCGCTATTTTGTAGTTATCAGCTTTTATATTTCGCCAATATCTGTATTTGGTAGTAGCGCTGCAGCGGCTAAAATACCAAACGGTACTTTAAAAACATACCTCGTATTTACTATATTTTTGTAAATTTGACATTATGTTTCATGTTGTTTTAAAAAATTGAAATATAATATTATACAGGGTGTCTCCTAAAAAACGCCGCAAGCAATAACTCCTTTATTTATTGGCCGATTTCAATAAAACGAAAACAAAACTAAATGGCTCCACATGTCTACAAAGGGGCCCTAATTTTTTTTTGCAAAATCTAGCAGACTATCGCTGAAATGAAAGTTGATTTTGCAAAAAGAAAAGAAAATTAGGGCCCCTTTGTAGAACTTGTAGAGACATTTAATTTTGTTTTTGTTTTATTGAAATCGGGCAATAAACAGTTAGGGAGTTATGGAGTTGTTGGCCAGCGGCGTTTTTTAGGAGACACCCAGGGCCGCTGACAGCCAATCTGGGGCCCCAAGTCTAGTAGACTATACCGGGCCCCTCGCCCGGCCCGCGGCCGCTCCGAGTGTCATTGGCTTTTATTAGTCAAAAATCCGGGGCCCGTCCCGGGCCCCCCCTTGGGCCCGGGCCACAAGTTTCAGACTTGGCCAACGTGCCCTCTCGGCGGCCCTGGAGACACCCTGTATATTTTGCGTTCTTTGTAAAAGAACGCAAAATGTCCCGCTTTTCTATCGTTAGAATCTGGTCACCTTACCCATGCTTTACTAATATGTATATAGTATATACTAGTTATCATCAGAGAGCGCCACTTTCTCGACAATATTCGTCTGTCCTGTACTATAGGTCATTCTTCGTTCACAAAATCGCGACCAAAACCTTCATCTTCTAGCTCCAAACGTTTGAAACTGAAAATAAAATTGTTGCCTGCACCCCGAAGCTAAGTACCATTAAATGGGTAATTTCTTTTAGGTAAGAAGATGCGTAATTTTTCAAGAGATGTTTGATTTAAATTTATGTTTAAATTCTTGTACAATAAGAGTAAAATAATAAAATCATTTGAAATAATTGATACGATTTGAAAAATAAAAAGAAAAATGATTTCTAATGCACCCAAGAAACTCATGAAAACGTCGAAATTAAATTGCAAAGCGGCACGTTTTCCTTTAATTTTTTTTCTATCAAACTTGTCACAAAATGTTTTCTTACCAAGTGGAACTATAATAAAGGGTGCCGCAGTAAAAAAATCGAAAACACAATTCAACAAGTAACTAAGAGCCAAATTCCAATATTTTGACCTCAAAAAGACGTCATGAAAAATTTCTTTAATGTCTCTTACAAATAAGATAAAAATGAAAACAATATATCGAATTACAACTGAAAGGTACGGTCGCGGCAAACAAAAACAGTGGGACAAGTCTTATAGTGAATTTGTTTAAAATTGTGCTGTGTAATAACGGTAAAGCACGGTCTATATGCAAAATGCATGTACTGAATTAATGATATGACTACGGAAATTTCAATAGATCTACACGAATCATAAAGAAACAGAGCGAATTGACCATTTTTTGTGTGCATATAATGCATTCAATGCATATTTGGTCATATAATTGGATATTTGTGACAGCATTTTTTTTTTTTTACTAAAAAATTATAAGTTTTTAATAAAGTACCTAAAATTTAGTATGCAATGTAAACATAATTCAAATTCATTCAAATAGTATAAAAGGTTAATTATTAATAATCAAATACAATATTATTATTTCGGGGATTACCATATTTATCTTGTTCACTATTCATTTTGTGTTGTCAGCAAATAGTAGATCGCTCCGTAGTTCAGTGCATAGACAACTTATATCAGTGGTTCAGTGGTTCTAAAAGTTTTAATTTTAGCCGTTTATCACAGGTGTATAAAGTTTTTAACTTTGGTTGGAAGTCGTGTTTATGTTCTAAACATGTGCCTATGTAGCATAAACCGACTGCCATTGTGTGTGGTAAGATTAAAATTATGTGTGTATAATGTCGAAAGTGAAGGACAGGGGAATAGTGTCTCAATGGATTAGAGATTATAAAGATATAATTTTGGAGAATGGTGTTGTATTTTGTAGGCCCTGCTGTAAAACCGTAAGTTTTATTTTTCTAGTGCATAGTTGTATAGTTTGTAGACATTTGCTTTTTTTATTTCAATGTTACATCAGATTCCATGTGAAAAAAAAATCAAATAAAACAACACAATAAAAAAGTTTACACGATTATTTTTTGACGTTTCTCAAAACCAATGATATATTTCGATTTTTGTCATATTGATACTTCTGGACCAATCCCGTCATTATTATACTGGGAATATTCTCTAGAGATTATTATAGTGGGAATAATCTCGGTAGCTAGGTTCACTCTTGTCAATCAAAATATTTGTCAAATTATTAATTTATCAATCATATTAAAGTGTCATACAAAATGAATAAAAGTCGCTTTAGCTGCGTTTCGCATACTGAAATTGATAAAGAAATACTAGAAAGCAAAAAACGTCAAAAAATAATCTAATCAAATATAACTCGAGAGTTCGATAAATTAGAAAATAATTTGACAGATTATGTCTCAAACTTGTTGCCATTTGGCAATAGTCACTCGAGCCCTTTGGGCTCTCGTGACTATTGCCTGGCAACAAGTTTTCGACAATCTGTCAAATTATTTTCAATTTATTCTCACTCTCTTGTTATATTATTACTGAAAATAATGTCAACAACCAAACATCAAAAAAACAACAAACGGTTCAAGCTCGAAAATGAAAGAGAAGGGCGCTTTTAATTTTGAATTATGTAATGCTCTAATATCTGCCAATATTCCGTTTAGCAAACTGAATAACTCAAAATTGAAGACGTTCTTGCAAATATATTGTAAAATTGAAATACCAGGCGAGAGCTATTTAAAGAAAAAATATGAAGATGAATTGTACAGAGAAACAATGCTTACTATAAGAACAATTATATTAAGAAATAGCTATATAAACTTCATTGTCGACGAAACGACGGATAGCTGCGGACGTTACATCGCAAATTTATTAATTGGGAGTTTAAACGAGAATAAACCAGGAATCTCGTATTTAATTAGTACAAAAGGACCTTGACAAAACAAACAATGCCACCATATCTAGATTCGTACATGAAGGATTGGTTAATTTTTATTTGCCTGAGATAGTGCCAGAAGAAAACGTGTTGCTAATGCTTTCAGACGCAGCATCATACATGGTGAAAGCTGGTCAACATTTGAAAATATTTTATAAAACCTTATTCACACTACCTGCTTAGCCCATGGAGTCAATAGAGTCGCGGAAGAAGTTAGAATTAATTTTCCAATGGTAAATAATATTGTTAACAACGTTAAATCATTTCTCAAAGCTCCGTTAAGAGTACAAGTGTATCACTACACATTATCCAAAAGTGCCATTGCCACCACAGCATACATGGATTGATGCTGCTATCTTCTACGCTAACCATTTTTTGGCCATTACGGATTTGGTTCTCAGTTTTTCGAACCATTCGATATCTATTAAGGATTGCAAAACATTTTTTAATGATACCAAGATTCCACAAGAATTGGCTTTCATAAAAACAAATTTTAATATAATTAGCGATACTTTAAAAAAATTAGAAGAACAAGGCATGTCTCTAAATAAATCAATAGATATTGTGAAAGATTTAAGTGGCAAATTGAATGAGGTGGCTGGTGGGCCTGACAATCATGTTAAAGAATAGTTATTTAAGCATTAAGAGAGGTAAGTATCGTTTACCAGTCGAGGTCGAGTTTGCACCCGAGCGATAGCGAGGGCTAGCAATAAAGACCGAGACTGGTCAAAACTTACCTCTCGAATTGCTTATAACTGTTTTTCCACTCCTGAAGTTGGTTTAATTGTTTGTGTTTGATTAATGTATTTTCCCAACATGAACAAAATGTCAGTACGGCTTTGGTTGCTAAGGCTATTTTTCGTTCAATTGAATTCAATTGAAAATAAACAAGAAATGGCAATTGAAGAAGCTGCAGATGCTGCCTGTTCCTTCCTACTGCTGGAGAAGGGGAAGGGGTGTTATCAAAATGCGTATAAGTGTTTTAAAGACTAGTGCCAGAGAAAGAACGCTATTGAAATTATTTTACTTACTTCCCTGAGGGAAGTAAGTGATTACTTACTTCCCGTTGCTCATAGTTACCAAAGCATTATCGGGAAGTGGGGCTTACTTCCACCAAATCAATGTTACAACAGTGTACTTACCATGCAGGGAGTGGAAAAAAGTTTAAACAAGTCTTATTAAAAAATGAAGGTTTTCAGATACTAAAAATAATGTCAAATATTATGAAAGGAGAATTTGACGAAAATGTACCTCTTGAATAAGAATATTTAATTATTACTCCAATGACTTCCGTTGATGTGGAACGAAGTTTTTCTTCATTCAAAAACATCTTAAGCGATAGGAGATGCTCTTTCAGTATGGAAAATTTGGAAAAATATTTAATAATTAATATTTTTAATTTAAAAGTTAATGGCATATATATGTGAAATGTTGGTGCATATTTCTTTAATTTTGCGTGCATATATATGCGCATATTTTCGTCTTTTTTCATGCATACTTGTCCGTGCTTTAGTAATAAGTCATTCTTCTATGCGAAAAAAAAACTAAGTAACAAGTCATTGTCATTGTGACATAGCTATTTTCTCAAATGGATGGGCGACATCTGCAATATAGTCAACCAACAACACTTATTTTAAAAACCAATGTCTGATTGCCAGTGAAGTCTAGTAGCATAAAATCAAGTTTTGTGGTGATTTAACGTTTTTAAAAGGATTTATCTATAAACGGATCTTCAAGATTAATTAAATACATTAACAGGTTGCATTTTATCTACATACCGGGTATTGAATTATTTTGGTATGCTAGGAATTTAACATATAAACCCACATTTATGCATTTTCTGCGACAGAGGGTCGCAATCAGTTAGAAAAAAAGTACTCATGTACAAAAAAATCATTTATTAAAAATAATTCAAGTGATAAGCCAAAAACATAATAATATATAAGGTGTATTTACAAAAAAAAAACAATCGTTGATAGCTACTTCCGATAGAACCGGAAGTGATAAAAGGTTGAAAGTATTCCACCCGAGGAGAGCACCCCATAAAGTTTTAATGGACGGTTTCCGTGGGACCCCCTGTATAATCAAACCTTTTCTGAAAGTCGCGACACTTAAAAGGTTGAGAAACGATGTTTAGAGAAAAAAGTACAAGAGTAAACTAATGGTTAGGTACCATAATCTACCTAATTACATCTATATCTCCTATCGATGTGCTTCCCTAGACGAAAAAATGTGAAAATTTAATGGTGATGTAAAAATGGCCATACCCATTACAGTGAACAACTGAAACTTGTAATTTTACTATCAGTTTAGAAGTTACACATTAATCAATGCGTGTTAAAAACGGCTTATCATTACACAATTACTGACCAAATTTGTTGTTAATAATAAAGCTTTAAAGACTTTTATTGTCACTAATTCTGTAAAGATATAATTTTCAACACGTATTGATTAATGAAACTTCAAAACTGAGAGTAAAATTACAATTTCGGTTGTTCACTGTAATGGCTATAGCAATTTTTTGTTTCTGAACATTTGTTTACCCTTCAATCCACAAATGTGGTTTTACATGTTAAATTCCTATGTATAGCAAACCATTTTAATACCCGGTATATTAATTACTTAACTTGTTTTATTTGTAACAATTGTAAATTGAGCATACACACATATTGGACAATACCAGTAAGTACTAAATAATAAAATTTCATTTGTACTGCATGATTTGCCCATAATTTACGTGTCACAGAAAGACGAATACTACTGTTCGGTGAGTTGCCTCGGTGATATTTTTGCCTCAGTGGTGCACATTGAGAGGCCTTTTCAGTTATGTAGTATAGAGTTCACTGGGTGACACACAGTAACCTAAGCATTTAATATCAAATAATGTCAAAATGGTATTAGCTTGAGAATGACGAGGGACTTGGTACAAATTATCGAGAAAAGCCAATTTCTTGGCGGTAGCTACCACTCCTATGTTTGTCTTAAAGTTTTGCCACCAAAAGAGACCTTCTCAATGGCTTGAGCCCGATAGATATCACAAATGAAATTGGATCAAATGTAGGCAGCTGTAATGTTGGTTGCCTATGTTGAAGTTAACTTTTATTGCCATTTCATGTCTAATGAGTGTAAATGAAGTTGTCTATATCAAAAATTGAGCTATTTTTACTGGAGCGGTACAAAAATATTTTAGATGGTTACGTAATTACAATCATTTAGGTACACCTTGTATAACCCGTATGTATACTTTTATAAAAAAAACTCCCTGTATAAAAAAATTATAATAAATACTATAGAGGGTGTCCCAAAAGTAAGGAATTAATTATATATACAGGGTGTTGAAAAAAGAGTGTAAAATATTTAGTAGGGTAGTAGTATGAACCACAATAAAAAAAAAAGTATTGATAAACATGGGTCCTCAAAGTAACGGTTTCGAAGATATGGAAGACTTTTTTTACCTCATTTTTAACTTTTGCTAAAACTTGCATTTTCTTACATAGTTGGCTAATGTTTTGTGAAATAAACATTCAGTATTTGACAGTTGTTGTTTGTGCACAAGTTTTCATTGCTATTGCTGTTTACTGTAATGTAGAATTAGCCGACATGCATTTCATGTATGGTCGTGCTAATGGAATTACCACCAAATCGCGACGTCTTTATGTAGAAGCTTATCCAAAAATTATCCAAATCGTCAGATTCCTTCACATCATATGTTTGGAAGAATTCACCAGAGATTGTGCGATTCACTTCGCAAACAGTGCTATTTTTCCGGCAGACCGGCAGACATCTTCTGTAACTCTGTTCTTTGTATTTGCTAGAAGCTCACTTTGTTTGTTTGCACATAATCAATAAGTAAAAAATAATTGCAAAGAGGCAAATAAATGTTTCAAACTACTACCCCCTTAAATATTTTACACTCTTTTTTTAACACCCTGTATATTAAAGAAGGGAAAATATTGGAAAATATTCCTCGCACATGTCGATTTTTTATTTTGAAAATACACATTTTAGCATAAAACAATAATTTTTATTCCCACCTATATTCTAGCTGTGACGTAATCGTTATTTGTTCTAATGGGAACCCAAATATTTTAAAATCGCTTTCGATAGATATTATTTTTCTGAATGTTAGTATGTATACATAATTTTGGTATGTTACATAAGAAAAATTAAAAAGAAAAAGTATAAGTATACGATATAACCTACAGGTATGAAGCACTGTGATTTTGCTGCGAGTATCCATTTTATAGTATGCATAACTAAATAAAAAACATAATGTGTGTGATAAAAAAATATGTTTGTCCATAAGTTTTGACAAAAAAATATGAATAAGAAAAATTAAAAAAAAAATAATGTGAACGAACTTAAGCTCCTTTCAATGAAAGAAAAAATAAGTCGATGCAGTTTTCGAACCAAATGTTAAAAACCATGTTACCCCTAGCAAAAATGACTTTATTTTTGAAATAATATTTTGTTTTTGGAAACGTATATTTCTTAAGCTTTACAACGAAGTAGGTATCACAAGGTAAAGGTAATGTAAAATTTCAAAGTTCGAGTAGCTAGGGGGAGGAGGATAATATTTAAAATTCAGTTAACATGATTTAATTGAAAGGAACTTGAATTCGTTCAATATAAATTGTTTTGGATTTATTTTTCCAAAATGTATGGACAAGACCATAATTTGCATGTAATAACACAATATGCTTTGTGTTGAAAATTTAAACATCTTGCCATTTTATTTAAAAAAATTTAATATACATACATATAAGTTTTTTTCGAAAAAAAAACAATTGCCGCTATTTCGGAAAAATCTCAATCGAATTGGACACAATTTTGCTTGTAGGTAGCCCATATTGCTCAAAAATAACTGCATACATTTCAGCTTAAAATATCATATACTTTTGCAAAAAAATTGCAATTTTAGTCAAATTCACTGAAATTTTCAAACTGCGATATCTACTGTCAAAATAGTATCGATATTTTCTTTGCAGCGGAATGTAGGTAATTTTATTTACATTTTTAATTTCATGACAGCAATAGAGCCTTGTTCAAAAATTCGGTTGATTTTTAGCCATTTACGGTGTAATATACGTTTTTCCGCGTATTGTGACGATAATTTATACCAATATCTAGAAAAATATCAATTTTACGAGAAAAAAATTATAATGTAAGTTGTTATAATGATAATTTGATTCCGAGACATTATTTGTACGTTCAAAATTTAACTGGAGATTCTTTGAACATTGACAATAAAAGGGTACAATTTTTGTACCTTGGCTACTGATTTAAATGGTCGAAAAAACATAAAAACAACCTCCAAAAAGTTTCAGTTCATCCCTTTTGGGAAAAAAAAAGAGGTTGCAGGGAATATTTTTTTCCAAAAATTCAGGGTTTCCTTTTGCTATAACAAACAAGTTCCAACCGGTTGCTTTTAACAAAAAATACCTACTTTTGCCAGATTGACTTCACTAATCATGGAAGTTTGATTTCTCTAGGTCTTTAATACAACGGTTGACAGAAACTCTTAGCTCATCATCCAAGAAACATCTCTTCCCGCCGAGAACATCGTGGATGTCACACCAAGTCGTACTTTAACTAGGCAAATTTTGATATATAAACCTTTGTGTCACGTAATATATGTATTATCCTGCTGGGAAATGATTATCATGTTTGCTAAAGCTGGTCCATTTTCAAGATTTGTTTAGTTTATATTGTTTAGTTAATATATTCCAAAATAGTCTGCACGTTCCTGAGAAGTCTGTATCAGAATGCATTTATAATTGGCCCACCTTGCAGACAGCATTTTCACACCTATCTCCACGGAAAGATTGTTAAACTGTTTCACCTGGGATGCCTACAGCTTTAGCAATTTCAGGCACCTTCAAAATAATATTATGCAATTTATTGATGATTTCTGGTGCAGTAACACTTTTCAGGCACATACTGAAAGAATTATCTTCCTTGCCAGCATGACCATGTATAAATTCAGCAGTCCATTTTTTTACTGTAGTAAAAGACTTCTCATTAAAAAATCGTGTTAACCTTTTTTCACAAAATATTTGATCACTGCAAGATTTACAATTTTCTTCTCCATCATCAATGCGCTGAGGTGACATTTATACGCCTACTTTTAAATAACAACTCTGCAAATCGATTTAAAACCTTACAACTGTTTATAGGGCATATGTGGCATATGTAGTAGGTCATAATGATGCACTAAAAAAAAAAAACAAAAAAAAGGATAATAACCTTGATATCGAGACCACAGTTCTATAGTGTAATAAGGCAAAAAAAAAAAAGAGTTAAAATACCATTTAAAAGCAAAATGTGTTAATTCTCTATCATTCAATAGAGTAACTATACTCGTAATCACGAGAGGTGTCTCATGACTCATACATTTGGAATTTATGGTTCAAATTTTCTTGAACGTGTGTCTACACTTATACGCACGCGCTCGGCTAAATGTTTGGTTGCGCAAAAATGCACCCGGCCAATTAGGCCTACGAATTAGTTCATTTGTATCGCGTTAATGTCAAATCTCCAATGCTATAATTTCGCTGTGTAGGTTATGTGTACATAACAAGTATGTAAATACGAAATATATGTTAGGTTAACAGTGACACTTACAGATTCAATGAATTAACGAAGACATACGTTTTCACGGGTTTCATTTAAAACGTACAGCAGACATATCGGACATTTACTCTCTCACTTTACTTCAGCGGTTTAGGGTAATATAGCGACACCGATTTTGCATTTATTCCTGCATTAAACATTCATTTAGAATGAGTCATGAGACATCTCTCCTGATTTCGACTATAGTAGAACCTTTCAATGGAAGGTTTCGGTTCAATACTGTAATAAGTGTTTTGTTACAGTATAGTAGCAGCGACTTCAGGATTTTCTGTAAATGCGATTATCCTTAACAGAATTTTTCGACTTATTACACATAGAACTGTACACATAGAAAGTGCCCTCGTATAAATCAATATCTTGATGCATGTATCTATTTCATTAACATAATGTTTAACATTTTTATTCAACATAGTTTAACAATCTTATATATTTGTATATAAATAACAATCCTTTGGCATGTTCAATTGCGGAAATTAGAAATATAATAAATTTATCACAGTAATAACAAAAATACATGAATGGTAAATAAATGGCACATATAATATGGCAATATATAATTAGAATTAATAGTTTGTAAAGGTATACCTGAGCAGCGGCTTGGCATGATCGATATTAGGTAGTACACGTGACAGGAATGCTTATATTGGAGTGTAAGAATACGTTTATTATTCTTAATTACATTCACTACGAAGACAGAATGTTTGCGGTACATTCCAGCACACCAGGTAACCTTAAGCATGCAAAGCCTCTGTACCCGGCACAATAAAAAATTGTGCAATTTGTCTGCATAAATTGTTCGAAGCAGTTTGCAGTACTAAATATTGTTTATATAAAGTTTCTAGAGTGACTTGAGCAAGAAAACATATACACCTTATATGATGTTTCAAAAAGCACTGCTTCAGGGGAAATGAAACGCCAACAAATGTTTGTATAGTATTTAAGCCTGGTCTACGATCAGTTTGCAAAAATGAAAAATTATGCAAAATGTCATGTAAGGGTTTATATGCATTCACATGCTTGGTTTGCATCGCTAACTCGATATACAAATTCCCAGAACTTTCCTCGACACCCTGTATATTTTGATATGTTGATTTTATGGGCAGAACAGTTGCAAACATCCTGTTAAACTGTGTTTAGCATTTTAATTTAGGTAGTTTGAACTTAGAAGTGTGTAGAAAAAGATGGATATTGAAAACAATCGTTCTGGATGACTGGTATGTGATGAAGGATCTCAAATGTCTAATCTCATTGCATATATTGAAAAATTTCAGATTGAAAGTGCCACATAAAATGGGCGAAATGATTCACTGGATATATAATTCAATTTGTCTTATACTCTAATTTTTCGAAACTGGTGTTCACGTCATCAAACAGCTGTGTGATGAGGTTTTTTCGTACCAACGTGATTGTTTTAGAGAATATGCATAACAATAGTTTAAGAATCGAAATTAATCTGAGGATCATTTGTTACATAACACTGATCACCGGTGGTTATAAATAGGCCAATCATGAAATAAATCATGTTATGTTGGCAGCCGTGATATTTTTTCGGCGACGATGCCAATCTTTTTCACTAACCATGCTCATACATGTGTGTATAACCGAACTCCTTTGACGTAACTTGTTACATTTGATCGATTATTACAATGCATATTTTGCCATTGTAGATGTTGATATCTGTACGATAAACAGCAGAGAAGTTGACGAATTTGATTCGAACCGCGCACTGTCGCACAAGATTGCACGAGCGCAACAGCTGATTGCAGCCATTTTTAAATGCCCAGGACAGCTTGTAAAATTGTGGCATCATTATTATGATTATTATTTTGTTGACGTGAACGCCAGTTTAGAAAAATCAGAGTATACTAATGTGAAGACATGATTTTTGTGGTGATTTATAAATAAATCGAGAGTTGGTTTATGGTCAGTAAACAATTTCAAAATTACTGCAATTCTAAAAACTTGCATGCTAGCGTGCATCAGGTGTATCCATCTGAATAAATATTAGATAGGTTAGATTATTAGGATACTGGGTTTCAATTGGATTACACTAATATGACGCCACATGTTATGTGATGTTGGGTACAACAAACCAACATGACCTACTTTTAATTCGATAACACTCAAATAAAAATAATAAATGGAAATTATATAAAGCGAGCAAAATGCTCCAAAATGCCCTTGAACCCGTTATCTTGGGCATTCTTATCTTTAAGTTAACATGGTCCACACAACTGTGTTCTGCGCATACAACTTGTTGCCCTCCAGCTTTGAATGTTATATCACTCAATATACACTGTAACTTTTTTTACAACTTTTACACTGTTTCTAAAATAGAAAGAAAATTAAATGAATAAAATTGTTAAAAATTGCAAGCCATTCAAATATCTGTCTAACAAACCCTAATTAGATGTAAAGAGTGTTAATCGTAATAATAATAATAATAATAACAACAATAATCCCAACAGTTTTAAATCACCAATGTGCCAGTCTAATGTATAGAAGTTACAGAAACAATATACCATGATGCGAACTACTCCGAACAGTTAAGTCTGGCAGCGCTTTACGCATATGCTGGACATTCTAAACTAACTAAAACCATTAAAATGTCACAAACATCTGATTTTGGTGTTGCTCAACTACAGCGCACAATACCCAACTTAGCCTGATAGCTCTGCTTTCAATAATTCGCCTAAGTTAGCGCTTAGCCTGGCCAATCCATTTATTTTACTGTACCAAATTTATTAAATTTCCTACATAACACCTAAATCACTGTGGAAATATTTTTAGCGTAACCACGTCCTGCACCTAGTAAGCCTTCTTGACGTCCTTGGCGGTACCCTCGGGCCCACGCGGCTTGTAGAAGTAAGCGGCAAACATTATCGACGAGCTCAGTACAGAGTTAACGATGAAGTTGAGTAGCAGAGTGGTATCAGCGGAGTCTATTAGGATCGTGAAGACGCGAGCTAAAATGAAGTAAAATTATATGATGAATCATCATTCAGTTCAAAAGTTATGTAAGGAAATTACAAATCCGTTCGTCACACTTGCAGGATTGTGTTTTGTTCATTTTTTAAAATTTCATCCAGTCTACTGGGCAAAACCGTCTAAAACTGTCCATAACAAAAACAAATGGACGAATTAATATTGTTTCTGCAATATTTACTAAAGTATGCATGTGTAAGAAAAGAATGTTAAATCAATTAAAAGGCAAGAAAACAATCCTTGCAAGGCCTGCAAGTATTAGAAGCATTTGCTGTATGAGTATAATAGGATACTCCATATACGAGAGTAAGGCATAACCATGTCTATAGTTATAGGAGAACATCACAGTATGTGCTACTTACTGAAGTTTGTGAATGCCGATATAAACCACGTTAAGAGACTCACAGACTCAGAATTTTTCGACCGACAGATTTCCACCAGTTGCACCACCTTGGCTGAGGCTCCAATTGGCGTACAGAATGGCTGGAAATAGTTTATTAAATATAAATTATTTATAATTGGTATAGTGGTAATGCATACCACTAAGAACACCAAAATTTCTCTTGGTAATATTCCAGAAAGGAAACCACCAGCAAACGAAAAGTATATGCAAGCACCTACAGAGCTCGCTAGATTCAGAGAACTATTGTAATACAGCACAAAGAGTATTAGAAGCATTTGCTGTATGAGTATAATAGGGTACTCCATATACGAGAGTAAGGCATAACCATGTCTATAGTTATAGGAGAACATCACAGTATAGCTGAAACAGTCGACAATTTTAAATGCAATTGTATACACTTATCTCCCACACCAGGGGTCGCAGTTTCGAACCCTGTAGTGCCGAGAATATTTGTATCAAACAATATGAAGAAGAATTTTAGAGTTATAGTTAAGAGATTTTTCTCATTGTTACCAAAAAATATAACAGATTATAGGAGAAAATATCTTTAGTCAGAAATTGTAAAATTATTATCTAATTAGTAATCATAATAAAATTCTGGAATATCCTTGAGCTTGTGATTCCATTTACTGTTGATATGTGCTTGGTTGTTAAAGAACCCGATATGGATGAAGTAAAATCCATAAAGGCTCTGTGGCGACGGCAATTAGCAATAACAAAAATAGTAGGCTGCAGTTAATTAAGAAAAATGTTGTTATTGTTTATTTTAACGCTTCATCTAGATAAGGTTATTTATGCATTTTAATTTATCAGTACATGGAACAATCAGCTTCATTTCCTCATAAAACAAAACCATTTTGGATTTTTGAAAAAGGTTCTGCACTAACTTTTGAAACTAATATAGTGTATGTAATACATAAACCAAGAATTAGCATCGAATTTGTAATGAAACTCCAAACTCCAAACTCCAACTACATATCCTTTGTAGATGCATTGCAGAAACTCAAACCTATTGAAGCAGGTGTGGGTTTATTATTAGTTGTTTTAAAATAACTCACCTTCCTAGTTCCATAAGCAACCCTACTAGATTGATTCCCTTCGTGTTTTTAACTTTTACTATGCTTATAATTTGCGGGATCTTGAGCACGAAACATGTTGTGATAGTTATTATGCTTAAGAAATCCGATATTGCACCCAATATTCCGTATTCTTCTTTGAAAACCATTTTCGGATATAATCTAACCTAGATAATTAGTTTTTGACATTAGATTCAACAGATGCAAGTGTCACTTCAGACAGACAATTATCTGTGTAAAGAAGCGCTGCCAATAGCAGATAACGAATTATCATAATGTAATATATACAGGGTGTTAAAACCAAATGTACAATATTCATAGGACATAATAGGTTCATTCCAAGCAACAATCCCGGACTGTTACGCATGCGCCTTTTCATAGAGGACTTTCAGAGTACACACAGACATGAGACTGTTTTTTTGATGGGTTGTGTCCAGCGTGCCAAGTGATCTTCGGACTAAATTTGGATTCATCCGAACAGTCCACATCTCAGACGTTGAACAAACTTTGGACTGTTTGACCAAACATCCGCACAAGCACAGTACCACGCAGTGGAAGTTACACGTGCATGACAGTGCACAACCCTGACATTTGTTATTTATTTCATATTCATATTTTGATTTATTTTAGGTTTCTGGACAATTATAACACAATTTTGGCCACCTTGTAAAATTGTGCCATCATTATTATGATTATTATTTTGATGATGTGAACGCCAGTTTAGAAAAATCAGAGTATATAATAATTAATATTGTTTATTATTTAAGGCAATATGTACCAAATTTTAACACTGTAGACAGGGGCCCCAAATTCAAATTTGCCGAGGGCCCCATGACCCCATTTAGATATAACACGCCGCTGAGTTACCGTCAAATATCGGCCTGCACAACAGAACTATCCAAAACTGGTCCACACTTTGTGCGGGACTGTTACTTGGAATGAACCTAATATGTCCTACAGTGGCGCGCCAAATCAATTGTTTTCTTATATTGTTTATTATTTGATGCAATACAAAAAAATTACTGTACCTAGGGGGCCCCAAATTAATATTTGCCCAGGGCCCTATGAAGCCATAATGCGCCGCTGGTCCTATGAATATTAGTACATTATAATAGGAATTATTGATAATTCCTTTCTAAACTTTAATTCGAAAAGGAATGAACACAATTTAGTAGCTGGTAATGAAATAACTTTGGTATGCAGAGCAGTACACCTTTTCTGGGACATTTTAGTGAACTGTTTGTTCTTTATTTATTAGTTAATAAACAGGCCGAAATGACTTGAAATTCACCACAGCTTCACAAGCCGAATGCGAATTTTACCTTTTTAATATACCTTAAAAACAGAGTAGAATCCTTGAAATTCAGCACAGCTTCATGAGCAGAGGCTGAATTTTGCCTTTTTTTAAATACATTAAAAATAGACCGAAATGACATTTTAACTTTTTTTAAATATAACTTGAAAACGTCAGAATCCTTAAAATTTTAACTGTTGTAGTGAACAGCCCCATACAGTACAAACAAGAATCCTTAAAATTTTAACTGTTGTAGGGAATCCAGGGAATCCTTAAAGTTTTGTGTTGTACTGAACAGGACCATACAGTAATAAGTTTAAAATTTACCCACATAAAATAAGAGAGACTATTCTAGTTTTTACCATACATACGGATTCCTCAGCCCCGAAAACCCATGTCTACTGATTTTCACAAGAGTACGTTCGTTATCTTTGACAAAGTAGGTGAGCCATTTTGTTTTTGAGAAAAGGTTTTCGGTCCCGAAAACATATAAACACTGACTTTGAAGAATAATCGCCCAAAATTCTAATTTTATCCAGCTTTTTAGGTGCTTGGGGCCACTGTGCAACAACACCCCAATTTACAATGTGCTGGATTGGAGCCGATAAAAGTATAATTGGCGTTTGGCAGGAAAAGGGGTATAAACCGTTTTTAGAAGTTGAAAGTGTTGCAATACATATAAGGCATATTAACGACTTAAACCCCTTTTCCCACTGGACCACAAATTATGCTCAAACACCTCCCTATTCGATAGCGCTGTGATTTTTATTTGTTTCCTAAAATTAAAAAGCTTCTTGAAAAGAGCTCGTCTTACATCGGTAGAAGAGGTGAAGAAACAAACGGCAGAGCTTCTAAAGCACTTAACAGATTTGACGGAACTATTTCGAAGGGTATAATATTTAATTTGTAATAATTTAAGAATAGAGGGCTTAAATTCTACCAGTCTCGTTATTTAATAGCATTTTACCAAATCTATAACCCATAATTTGGAAATATTAAATATTGTTAGAGCTTCCTATTTTACATAAAATCCCGCATATATATTGCATACCAACATTAAAAAATTGAACAGTTATTTCAATTACCATTTATTTGATAGTTGAAACACAATTACAAGTAACCTTAACACTAATGTAATTAAAGCTGTAACAGAATAATAAACTAAAAAACAGTCAAAACTAGAACCGAGGAAAACTATTATGCTATAAACTACCAATATTAAACTAACCAATCAGGTGTGAGTACAAGTATCCTAATACATTTAGTGAATAAATTTAGTATATAAACAAGAAAACATCTAAAAAGGAATAAGGCTCCACTTTAAATGAACAATGTTGTTTTTAATAACACCTACAATATCTTTTTGTTAATGTATAGTTGTTCTTAAATACTTATCTACTGCACAAGTTCGGAAATAACACGATGGACATCGTCATTGTAGCGAGCCATGAGGGTTGCATTGAGGTCACGATCAATGAAGCCCATTTCAGCCAAGAGGCGCAAGCCATTCTCACGCTTCGTGTTCGGGTTTTCTGTGACCCAATGACCGTTTACCCATCTGCCAGTCTAAAATAATTTAAATAAATCAAATTAGAGTTTCACCATTTTGATAGTTTAAAAAGTAATAAAAAGGATAACCCACACAATACAATAAGTGACACCACATAGTGGTTGAAATGTACATTTAGCGAAATAAATGTCGTTTTGAAAAAAGGATAATTTGTTATTTTTCTTTAACAATAAGGGACAATTGCACGAATAATTAAAAAAAAGTACAATAGCTGCTCAAGGCACAAGTTGTAATGTGAGTGTGAGTTTACTTTGCTCAATAGAAATAGGGAATATCATAAAATAAAATTTATCAAATCTTAAACATTCACTGTACTTACAATGAATTGTTGGGTTACGGAATTATTCAAATGGACATTACTTAATAATTAATAAATATAAATAAAATAACACTTACTGAATAAATCAACATAAAAAAATCCAGAGCTCCTAATTTTTTAGTATAATAAAATCCACAAGAAGGAGAAACATAATCATGATGTGAAAAAAAAAATCCTTATCATAAATAATTACCCCATTTTGGATGACCATATTAACCATATTCCGGGCGGTGCTCATAGCGGAGCTGGCCAGTATTGCTGCACCAGTTATTAAATTATCAGGCCTAGCATTCCACACATGAGGCCGGTGTAAATGCCGATGTCCATTACCACTATGAAAGCTCCTGGCTGTCTCTGGGTTCGTGTAGTTAGTAGATGTCACCACCTCTGTCGTGGCAGACGGCTGTGCATGGGTAGGGGTGCTAGAACCTACACTTGTGCTCATTGTACTTTTAGGTGGTGAAGATGGTGTGGCCTGTCTGTATCCAACATAACTGTGATCCTGGGAACTGCAGGGGCGTGGCGGAGGGTTGAAATACTCGCATTGGTGTGGAGGAGACTGGTAGTCTTGCTTGCCACAGAAACTATGTGTGAAGTCGTGGCTATCATAGTAATATACCGGAGGATCATTGCAGCAAGAGTAATCCTGGATAGGGAATGGGTTGTATGGCTGAGATCCGGCATTAACTGAGATGGAATTCATGGAGCCACTCAATGCATCATTGTTAATGGGATGTTGATCTAAAAACACTAAACAAAACGATAAAAATGCCAATATATTTATGCAGCAATCTTACCATAGCCAGAATCGTTGGGACATCCCGAGTCATTTTGGTAGTCATAGCAGCTATCAGAAGGTACGAACGAATCGACTTGATCTTTGGAGTCTTGTGGGTAGACTACTTCAAAGCCAGGGCTGTGTTGTGGAAAAACAAATAGCCGAGAGCTTGAGCATTCTGAAGTACACCGTGATTTCGGCATGGCTTTCTTATCCTTCTCACACTCAGATGTGGTTGGGGTCGCGACAGGGACAACAACATTAGCTGCATCAATGGGGACTTTCTCGGCAGTTTGAAAATATTCTTCACTCAGGTACTTCTTATGAAAAGGATATTTTTCACCGTTGTAGTAAATGTATGCATATTCTGAAACGTAACCGAACTGTATAAAATAGTTCATTTTAACTATAGATAATTGATTTAGGCTTGAATTCAAAATCCTATATTTTTCTCAGCACATCCTCAACTTGAATAGTACTCGAGAAATGCCCATCAGAATCTTACATGATCCTACTTCTTTCTCAACTATGCAGCTTCTACACAGTCCCTAGTTTAGGGACTGTGAATTTGGGCCAAATTCTTTATATTGTTGAATTGTTAATGCCATCTGGTCGGTTAAGACTGTTAGAAAAATGGCACTCCATATTTTAAACAGAGAATAACAATGTTTTTACCACACAAAATATTGTTCTACAGTCGATTCCGTAGGCCCACCAGTTAATCGGGGCTGTCGCCTATTTGGGTGAAATCTGAAGGAACGAAAACCAAACAAAGGCACTAACAGTATGTTAGATCATTTAATTGGAACAACATTATGCTTAAATACGCTTAAATGGGACCGTAAAGAACCATTTATTATAATATGATCACATATACAAGATTGGGCCAATGTGTCGGCACACCTGATTTCTGGCTGAACTTTTTTTTATAACTCTTAAATGTTTGTCGTTCTTTCAATTCTATTCACTGACGTATTTTGATTTCAAACAGCTACCCTATTTTTCGAGAAACACTTGGACAAATGAACAAAAAAGTACACGCGGCGAGTTGCTCAAAAAACTATAAGGGTATATTCTTAATACCAAAATATAGCACCATGCTTTCTGGGTATTCACAGGGTGTCCATAGTTTGAAAATAAAATTGTTTATTTGTTTTTATTAGTTTTTTTAAATTTCTATCTTTTCTTCATTTTGCAACATTCTGAATCAAAATTTTTGACTTTTTTTAATATTATGTCCAATATCGCCCACATATAGTTTTTGTCCATTTCTCACCCTGTATATAATCCACTTCTTGAGTTTCGTCTTTAAGCGAGAACAAGTTACCAAAAAGTTACTTTTATACCAGTATTTACTAGTGGGGTAGGGTAGGGTATTAAAGTATGTTGCGTAGCACAGGTAGAATTTTAATATTATCAGGTAATGTTGGTAAAGGGTACTGAAAAGCAGTGTGCATATTATATTGGTTTATTCGATCAATATGCTAGTCACTTGTTTATATTTTAACTTTTGGGAACCTGTAATTCAATATATTCACAAATAAAAGTCGTGTTCCAACTTTTGGGTTTTAGTAATCATACACGAACGTGTACACTCCCAGAATTTTATACTTTTCTCCCGATTCAGAAATATGCACATTGAAAGAGAATAGAGACAAACTTGCCAGGCATCGACTTCCTAGTCTTCCGATGGGTATTTTAAACCATCAGTTAACAATTGCCAACTTTATCAATGGAAAGAAAGGCTGAACCCCAAGTTCAACAAGTTTTTATAAAGATAAACAAATAAATTATTACCTGGCATAAAATTGTCATCTATGTTGACCTCTTGATTAGGTTCAGTATTTTCATTATCATTAATAGGTTGCTGTTGGGTGTCAGAGAAGCTGCATTCAAGACTCAAATTATCAACTTTGTTTTCAGCAGTAGCAAGAGATTCATTGTGTTCGTCATCCTTAGTACACTTATTGGTATCTTTCGAGATCATTACGTATCCATCATTCGAAGTAGTAGTATCGGAGCTATTTCCAGACAATGAAAGCATGCTAATGTTGTCACCATCAAGATTGTTTACGTTCTGCATTGTATTAGACACAGGTATAACAGACGTAGATATATCGTTCACTTGCAACGACTTCGAGTCCAGTACCAAATTGTTAATTTTCACGATTAAATCGGCATCCTCAGGCTGTGTGACATCATTCAGTTTAATCTTCTTACGCTCCAAGCTGACGTGCATCTCCCCTTCGTTACAAAAGGGTCTTGCTGTGATTTCATCTTGATTTACAATAACATCAGTATTGTTTTGGACGTCAGCTTTATGATGCAAATCATCATTCACAATTCTCTCTTTCTCAGGGGTGATGCTATTATTGCATGATTTCGGCATTGAGTTCATTCTGAATGGCTGTTCATCAACAATCACCTGACATCCGAGCCAGTGACCAAAACGGATGCCCTCGTGATGGAAATGCCAGTAGCATTCATAATTTCCAGGTGACACTACAGTTGGTCAAATACAGTGAAATTTTAGAGAAATTATTTCTAAATGAAAAGTTATAAAATAAACAAAAAAATAAAGGTGGAAAAACAGCTAGAAGGCGCTAGCCATTGAAAGTTGGTTACTACTAATAAAAATATAGTCCTGTGAAATATTTTTTTGTTTAAATATTTAAAATATATGCTAAAATAAGAGTGAATATTTAAAATAAATGCTCGACAGGTCAATTTTTATTTTTAAATTATCATTTAGATAGAGATGTAATGAATCTCACACTTTTTACCTGCAGTCGCTCAGCCACGAATCTGAGGAAACTAACGTTGAATTTTTATTTGCTGTCAGCGTTGCAACCGAAAACGGTGCAAACCTTATTAGATTTTGCCATTGTTTATATAAAACCATAACCACAAGATTGATAACTGTTCAGTAAACGATACCAATTGAAGATCTGGATATAAATCGCATACAAAACACTCGGCATAAACAACAGACTCGCAAGCCTTGCCGTAATACATAAAGAATTAATTAGTTTTATCCATTCATTCAGTAAGAGCTTTGTGATTCATATTACATAGTTTTTGTTCGAAATACTTTTAGTTACCTGGAATATCTATGAGAACGGAGACCACTCCGTCTTCGCCCGGCAACAAATGTGGACAGGATGCCCTCTTTTCAACGGGATTTAGTGATTCGGAACCCCAAGCAAAACGAAGCTCCGTCTGAAATTGTCCATAAAATAATCAAAACAACCAAAATGAAACTGATATAACGTACATTATTCGACCAGGCAAGTGCACCAGTGTTGACTACTTTCCATTGTTGAAGAAATGTCTCTCCGCCCAGCATGTGAGGGATGGTGGAGACGTGCGAATCCATAGGCATGGCGTTCATCAGTAGTTCCGTCTCGCTTGGTGCGAGACCTATTAACCGGTTTTTATGAGTGGGGTGATCCACATCACCCTCACTAGACAGCTTCAAAGCCATCTTTTTGGAGTTCAGTTTGATCGATTTTTGTTCCAGTTTTTCAAGCTTGCGCTCAAACTTGGCAAACTTTTTTAATTCGTCATAGGTCCTAACACAATTATAACAATTAATAAAAAAATACCTACAATAAGATTATAAAATTGTAATATAAAATTGGCGAGACGGATGAAAATCGGGGGAACAATTATGAAAAAGTTCAGAAGATTATTGAAAAATGATGAACACCAACCAAACAAATGGCATGTTCAGTAAAAGATTTTATTTTGAAATTTGAAACTTGAAGTAAACTTGTAGTAAATAAACAAGCAATCAAAACTCCAAAGTACCAAACATAAGTTAGTTTTTATCATAATGAATTCTGCAGACTTCAATTAATACTGACAGACTAAAGTTACTACCCAGCTTTTACTAGCTGACTGGTGGAATAGACATTTCCGTGGTATTTTAAACATACAATACAAAGTTTTTCACTGTATCATCATGTCTAACATCCCAATATGACCAACTTTACAGATCATAATGTATAGTAGGTACATAATTGTTCAAATGTATGTTTACCTTACCAGATATCAAAATTTTCAGGCGGTGTTATGAGATAATTGCGAAAAATAACACAAGTTCATTTATTCGATTTTAGAGTACTCAAGAGTATTTTTACAAAATTTCAAAACATCCCCACAAAAATATCAAAACGCCCTTAAATGAAACGAAGCACCCTGTGTTATTATACATTGTTTAAATCCCAAGCCAAATAATAAGACTGAAAAAAATAACAAAATAAATATTTATTCTTAAGAATTGGATACAACATGGCTACGCAATTGATACACAATAAAAATACAAAATAAATTAGAATTTGGAATAGATAATAATTACAGACCAATATTTTAGTTTTAATATTGTCTTTAAACATCGAAAGAAAGTATTTGGAATAACATGGCTTAGAACAAAATTAAATTAAAAAAAAAATAGTGAAATACATGAATAATGTTCTAATCGTTCACATCTAAATGTAGTTCTACTGTTTTAAACATAAAAACATATCAACCATCTTTAACACAAGTACGATAAGTAAACAAAAGGATGAAGTATTTTTTAGACCAAAAATTATTATGACATCCAAACTTAATGTAAACAAAACACTCAATAACATCACGTGCTTAAATATAGACAGTCTAAAAACAAAACAGTGTATCAACTGTAAATATGTAAAGATAATAACAACTTACGTGTAAGTTCCGCTCGGAGTGGGCATGGCTAATTTGCGTGATTTCTTCTGGGATTCTACTTTAGCTTTGCGAGCTGCAGCAGGTTGATTTGAAACTGACATTCTTGAGGTGTTCTTGGCGATGATTGTTGATACATCTTCTAATAGGTCGCGCTTGAACTGCAAATTAGAATTGAAAATTCAACATCAATGTACACTGATCACAGATTGTCAGACCGTACAAAAATGTTAAAAACAAAACCTATATGAGTGCAACCAGTAAAATGTTCAATTATTGGTGTACAGTAAGTAGGAGCTCTCTGTAACTAGAAGAGATATATAAAATCAGAAATCATATGATTTTGTTTTTGTTCCCTTCATTTTTACACATAAAACCTACGTTATTCTTAACAAATTAATTATTTTTAATAACTTGCCGGCTATTTTCACATGCGTTTCAGTATCATAATATCAGCGCATGCAAAATTTTAGTTTTCAAAGATGGTAAGCACTGACAAACTTTGCGTCATATGTCATGATTTGACAAGTGCAAGGGGGTTATCTATGGACAAGTGATTTGCTGATAAATGCAAACGTTGCAGTGAAATATCCGATGAAAATATTAGTGATGGTAATGTGTTATGTGCAATGGATCTTCTGACACATTGACAATAAGGCCTCCATGCCAAAGGCAGCATTATTCAACCTGGATAGGCGCTACAAGAAGTGTATAATGTAATGAAATTAAGTTATATGTAGAAATGTCAATAAATTAATTCGAACTTCTAATTAAACAAATGTGAAAATAGTGTTACCAACTGAAATTAAACTATGAATTATTTATAGAAAATACATACTTATTTTATATAAAAAAATGCGCAAATTATAAAAAAAAATTATAAAAAACTAATGAATAAGTCAACTGTAGAACAATGATTTATTTCACCTGTTGTTTAATATACTACTTTTTACCTAATTTTTAAACTCATTAATGAGAGAAAATTTATAAAAAATTTATTCGCTTTAATTTCGACGTTAAGGGGGTTAATTCATAGATTTCTTACCTGACGCAATGCTAGAGGCTGTGACAATGCTTTCGCTATGGAAATTTTTGACCATTGAACGCTGTTGAAAATTCGTTCATTGTGGTGGGGCCTATAGCGAAAGCATTATCACAGCATGAATTTAGTTTCATAACAAATTTATGAATCAGCCATTAGTTGCCACATTTTCTTATTGTTTTTACCTTAAATAAGTGCCATCTGGTAGATGGAAATTGCAATTTGTGTGGTTTAATTTGAAACACGTATAGAGAAAACTCACAGTAGAATATTAATACCTTTTTCATGTATTTAAGAAACCAGTCCGGCGGTACGTCTGCCTCAGCAATATGTGTCTCTTCGGCAACGATTGGCTGCTCGGTCTCTGTCCAGTACTTTGTAGCGGCAAACTCCTTCTTTTTCTTATTGCTGCAAATCTTGTCCAATTTTAAGGTGATTATATCACCGACACGGGCCCGTTTGCGGAAAGAGTACATAGCCAGCTGAAAGTCGGTTGAGGACTCAATGGAAACCTCTTTGTCATCGGTATCTATGTAAGATACTTTAACATCAACACAGGAGCTGCCAGAATTTTTTAACTAAAAGCACACAAAGCAATTAGAAGATAACACAATTGTAGAATATGTGTGTAAGTATGAAATGTGATGGGAATGATAGAATAATAGTCAGCAACCATTTTGCAAAATAGAATTAAGCAAAAATTGTAAATGGTAATGAAGTAATTAATAATTTGTAGATCATAAACAAGCTATAATGGGTCTTATATTATAACTGTTACAAATCTATTGGGCTTTGTTTTGATTTTGTCACAATAAAAAAAAAAAAAGAAAAACAACTACATTGACAAAATAGTCTCCAAATAGGATCTGGAGAACAAATTTTAAACGTTGAGTGTCTAAGGCTGTAGGACAACAGAGCTCCATGTGTTACTATAATTTCTGCAGGTTGGCTTGTAGTTTCTTCGTAAGTTGCAATGATCATGCAAATCAAAAACCAGTCAATTTAGTGTGAGTTAAAATAGTAAAAGTGGGTTATGAAACTAAAATACAATTAATTGACATACTATGTATATTAAAAGGAAAGGGAATACTGTCATCTTGGAAACGGTTCAAGAAGATTTACAAGATGTGAAAGTGAGAAATTCACGATGCATCAAAATTGGTTATAACAGTTGGAAGGTTGATGAAGAGTAAACAAAATGGCTGACAAGGAATTTCTATAGAGCGGATTGTAGGCTAAATGCCTATCAGTCAGTTTTCACTTTTATAGGCATCAAACTATAGTACAGGGTGGCCCAAATTGGATGTTTCTGTAGGGGATCTCGGTAACTAGAAGAGATAGAGAAAATCGGATGGCGTATCCTCGAGCTCTTTTTTAAGACCACCTCAATGGTGAAAACAAAAATTGGCTATCGTCTTTCGTTTTGAAGTTATGGCCAAAAACTCATTATTTTCCATTTTAGATTTTTATCAATATTTCATTTATTTCTCATTTTATTAAAATAAGAGTTCCACGTTCTTCAGGCACTTTTTCACGGTGAATTGAATAAGTTTAACAGAATTTTAATATATTTGTTAATAAACAAGATACAATACAAAGTTGTGTTTTTTTAAATACAAGTCGTAGTTGGCTTTGGCCTTAATAAATAGGTTATTTTTTTCTCTTTTCAATGATATTATCACATGTGAATGTTATAATTGCATTTTTGTTGAAATCTATTAATGTATTGTTTGGAGTAAAATTATTTATTGAAAATGCACAAATTTACCATCTGTAAATTACAAAATACCATGTGAATACAATATTATATATGTTAGAAAGGTTTATTAAATAAATAACAATTATCTTATTTCCTAGGGAATATTACAGGCTCTATCATCTAAAAGACAGACAACCCAATAAATTGATTTTTAAAAGATTAAAAAAAAAACCTTCAATGAAGCATTGAAAAGCATAGACACAATATTTAAATTACAATAAATGTTCCAATTGATATCCATTATTCAAAATGCATATGTTGTATCTTTTAATAACACTTCTGTAAGCAATGTGAATGTGAACATTTGAAATTGAATTTATACAAAATAAATTTATAAAATGTTGTCGTAAATTATTAATATTATCATTTCTCATTTTATATAATTTATCGTTCTATATCTTGGTCGTTCAAATGGTGTCTTTTTCGAATAATGTATGGTCTAAATCTGTGGTTGATAAGATTTTCTTTTAGTCTTTGAAATATTGATTAATCAATATTTGTTGTTTTATTTCCGGATAGCGATTAAAATATGTTTCTATGTCAATTAGTGATTTGTTATTGCTTTGAATAAAGCATCTAACATATCAAATATTTCATAATTTTCATACGACATTGTTAAACACTTCGAAATATAAAGATCACGTTGATTGTGTTAGCTTGACAATCAAACAATTTAAACAAAACAAGCCTACTACGTCCAATAAGAGAACATAACATACACTGGCGAGCAAAAAATAGAGGTCACTTTAAAATTATGACTTATTTTTGTTTTTTTGTTTGTTTTAACTTTATGTTTGCAAATTGTAAACAATTGTACTGTATTTTGCACACTAAATTAAAAAAAGCAATGCTGAATCGTAGAGCATATTTATTGTTTTTATTGCCTATTTTGGAAATATCACAAATTTACAGTTCAGACGAAGTTCGATTTTTTGTTCCTAGGACTAATATGGAACAAAAATAATGAACAAAAATTATCACTAATATCGAGTATTACCCCCTCTTGCATTCATGACTGCTTGAAGTCAACGAGGAACACTTTGAATTAAATTAACGATCACATTTTGGTCGATATTATTCCATTCCTGCAATAGCAACTGTCTTAGCTCCTGAGAGGTTCTTGGAGCAGGTGTATGCTTTCTGATACGTCGTCCCAACTCATCCCATACATGTTCTATGGGATTCATGTCCGGACTGACAGCTGGCCAATCGAACCGCGAAATTCCCACTTCATCCAGATAATCTCTGACAACTCTGGCTACGTGATGTCTAACATTATCTTGCATGAAAATGCCGCGCTCACCCATAGTTGTCATGAAGGGCATAACATGATCTTCGAGAACCTCCGTAATGTATCTGTGAGCTGTCAGGGAGCCATTCTCTATAAAGACCAACTCTGTGCGTGCTTCGGTAGAAATTCCTGCCCAAGCCATAACCGACCCACCGCCAAATGGAAGTCGCTCATCAATACAAACTGAAGCGTATCTTTCTCCGCGTCTTCTCCACACTTTCCGACGTCCGTCTAATCCATTGAGGCAAAACCGCGACTCATCTGAAAACAGTACCCTGCTCCAGTCCTCATTATTCCATGCCCGGTGATTTCGGGTAAAAGCCAATCTTGCAACACGATGTCGGCGTTGTAAAGGTGGACCTGTAGCAATCTTTCTACATGACAATCCAGCAGCCCGAAGCCTTCTCCTAACCGGTCCATTCACTAACATTTACATCTCTAACTTCATGGAGTTGATTTCGTAGATAAACTGCAGAAGCTGTTCAAATCCGTAAACTTGTAGACACCAAAAAACCGTCATCTCTGATCATGGTGACTTTTTTCGCCCGGATCCTGGTCTTATGGTTATCAGGCCAGTATCCAAGTAACGCTGTTACACTTTTTGTATAGCACAAAGGCTTTTGCCAACAATCCTTGCAGTTTCACGTTTTCCTCGCCCATCTTCAATCGACGCTATAATTCTTGCCACAACAATAGGGCCTAAAGGTATTATGACTGGTTGTACAGTACACCGTGTGAATGATAAGTTTCGCAGAGAAAAATCAACACTAAGTAAGAAAACCACAACGAAACATAGGTTTTCAATTAGAGCGAAATGGATGTTGTTTCATAAAAGTCTGTAACACGGTGATAGTAACTGACAGATAGATAACATTATTTGTCAGGAAATGTATTATTAAACGCCTACTTTGGTTTACAATTTACAAACATAAAGTTGAAACAAAAAAAATCCAAAAATAAGTCATAATTTTAAAGTGACCTCTATTTTTTGCTCGCCAGTGTATGACGTTTTGAAAGAATTTTAATAGATTTCAACAAAAATGCAGTTATAACATCCACATGTGATACATCATCGAAAAGAGAAAAAAATAACCTATTTATTAAGACCAAAGCCAACTACGACTTCTATTCAAAAAAACACAACTTTGTATTGTATCTTGGTTATTAACGAAGATATCAAAATTCTGTAAAACTCATTCAATTCACCGTAGAAAAGTGCCTGAAGAACATGCAACTCGTATCTTAATAAAATGACAAATAAATGAAATATTGATAAAACTCGAAAATGGAAAATAATGAGTTTTTGGCCATAACTTGAAAACAAAAGACGATAGCCAATTTTTGTTTTCGCCATTGAGTTGGTCTTGTAAAAAGAGATCGAGGATACGCCATCCGATTTTCTCTACTCTTCTAGTTACCGAGATCCCCTATAGAAACATCCAAATTGGGCCACCCTGTACAGAACTGTTTAGTAATTTTTCCAAAATTTTAGATTTTCAAATTTTAAGCATAGGTTTTTGTTTACTATTGCACCAGTTTTACACTTATGTCATAAACTCAATATTATAGGAATTATAAGTGATTCACATTTCAGAAAATACGCAGCATTGCACACGCATGCAATGTTGGTTGTCATGTTGACATGTCAGATGTGATCTGAGTGCAGACATGACTTGAGATTGTCAATGCCAACTTTGTAGTTGATTTTTGTTGTACGTACAATCAAGTGTTGAAATAATTACTTCTCAGATGACTATTCTAACGATTATTATTAAACATTAATTACTTATACAATTCTGAGTTGGGAATATGAGCATATAAGATAACGATGTTTAAACACATGGTGATATTACCATAACAATGCTTATGAAAAACATTCAACAATCAATGAAATGTAAATTGGATGACACACAAAAGCAAACAAAAAGTAAAAAAGTTTTAAATTGTAACGGCGGATTTCATAATCAAACTTAATTCTCCATTAAAATTTAATTGAAACATTAAAATAAACACGAATTTCATAACAAAAATTAATACAACATTAGTACATAATGGAGGATTCACTTTAATGGGACAATTTCGACCCATTAAAACATTAAAGTCTGTATTAACGAATGAGCATCCAATATTTTATTTGAAGTTTAAAGAACGTGTTGTGTGGTTGTATACACAAAATAGATGAATATATTAAGTAGTTCCATCATCATCATCATCATCGTCGCTTGATCATAATGATGTTCAGTTTGAGCGAAGGTGCAAATTTTTCTGAGACAGGGAAAATAATTTCGAAAGCTTCTGATAAAATAGACATTTTTCAAAGATTAAGAATAAGTAACGACACCTTTTATGATATCTTTGCCAATATTGAGGATCACATTAAGAATCCAATGCACAGGTAATTTCTTTTTAAAATTTATTGTGTCAAATTAGGTAACAAAGGCAAAAATACAATACATATAATAATTTTAATTAACCTCATTGGTTATCTTACACACGACAATCGTTTTATATTTTTCAATTTCGGAAAGAAGCAAAAGTTCTTCATTTGTACTAAAATTGGTGCCCTGGTGACGTCTAGCTTTGCTTACTTTTTACTCCATTGGGAAGATAAAGCGTTGCAAATTCCTTATTAAACTGCACTGAACACTTAGTGGAAAACAGACACGTAAAACACTTTACACACAATAAAAAAATTAATTGATTACTGTCAACATGACAAAATACAGCAATAAGTTAATACCAACCTATCAATATTTTTATTAAAGCGGCATTAGTTAAAAAGACTACCAAAAGATATTATGAAACGGATTAGGTTAAAAGGCCTTTTAAATTCATCATTTATTTTATTTAATGGGGCATTAGTTAATGGCTGTTTAATATCAAACTTATGAAATCGGCCCTAAGAAAACAATTTCTTAGCAGAATGGCGAGGTGTTACGTGTTAATAAATAAAATCCAAGCCTTTAAAAGTTTGGATATAAATTCCACTCATTTTAACGACGACTTGCTCACATCAAGTGGGCAGTGAGTAGCTGTGTAAGCGCTCCTCTTAAATTCGGTGGTAAACCTGGTTTATTATGTTGTAATGTTAAAAATGAGAGCGGTGAAAGTACTTTTTTTTCTTTTCTCCAGATAAATCTGGAAATATACATTGGCATTGTCCTTAGTATATTTCTGGACTTGTCTTAAGTAAAAAAAAAAAACTTCCACCACTCAGGTATTTAACGGTTCATATAATTAAGTGCCTTACTGACAGACCTATAATACATATATAATAAACACTAACCTTCTACATTATTTTTGACAATACTCATTTTTGAGGTTAATTACTACAAATTACCAACCTAAATTATTGTCTAACCCAGGGGCCGGCAACCGTTTTTACTAAGAGGACACATTTCAGAAATGTGGGAGTTCGGCGGGCACCGTGGGATGAAGAGGAGGAAGTATTTAAACGAAGATAAAGTAAGAATTTTTACTAAAATTATTCAATATAACAATGCGCATATAGCAATGAGCGTTTGTTGTTCAAATAACCAAACTTAAGAATTTTGATTTAAAAATTTGAACGTCGGTCACTTTAAAATTACTTGGCGGGTACCGTGTTGCTAACCCCATGAGTTATTCTTAATTCATGGCTCGATTGGTTGCATATAATAAAAGCAACACCAGCCTTAAATAACCAGATCTGCAACGAACCAACCAACGAACACAAATATTGTTTTTAGTTTCTTTCTGATAAGTGGGCCTCAAAACATGCATTTCAATTAAAACCAGAATTATCTTTTATACAATTACAATACATTGTCTACCATGACATTTTTTAACTCTGAACATAGTCAATACAACGCCCCCTATGTTCAATTTTAAAAACACATGTCAATTTGCGAGTATTAGCTATGCAACCAATTATACCATAACCTGTCTAAAAATCTGTCGACTCTGTCAAAAATGATATTAAAGAACTAAAAGATCGCATAAGGCATGCTTGCAATGAGCTTGCTCCCAATTTCATTAGAAATGTTGTTCAAGGTTTTTACAATAGGCAGGCATATTGTCTAGAACGTGAACGATAACATTTCGAATATTTATTACAATAACGTATCAGTCCTTACCTGTTCCTGTTACCTGATTAAATATTTATTTTAATTTGTTTGTGGGGTTTATACTCAACCTATCCGTGGTTGTTAACTATTGAAATAATATTAAAAATTGTTCCCATTGATAGAATTGGCTATCGGAATAAGTGACTGAAAAAACGTCACACACATTTTCTTATGCTCCGATTTGCTTGGTATAAATGCATTATTTGTAATTTTTCTTCTGTTACAATACATCTCTTTAATGTATTAGCACAATAATAGTTCGAACTTGACAATTCTATTTATTTTGATTATCCATCAAATAGTTATTTTGACGTTACCTTGGTCACTTGATAACATTCATTGACCTGTGTTTTTTTAAATTGAACATAGGGACGTTGTATTGGCTATGTTCAAAGTTAAAAAAATACTACTATATATAGTCACGGTATACTATATTAATAATAAAGTAAAAATAAAGGGTTAATTGAAGCATCGGCTGGAACAACGTAAATAACATGAATTTCGCTAAAACTCCATGTTTCCCCCTATTTCGAGGTAAGTCGAAGTAAGTTTTACTGTTATGTAATTTCTACCTTACCGGCATCTCAGCCCACGTACTGAGGCAACGCAACTGAAAACAAGACAGTTACGGAATAATTGTTTCCTGTGATTTCTGTGCTTTCTGCGTTGTCTGTCTTTACTTAGATTACTGTGCTTTCTGTGTGTTCTGCGTTTTTTTTTTTGTCATGGAGCTCAATTTTGACGATATTGCTAATTTGTGCGCTGACTCCTCCAAACTTCACAAACAATTAGTCCTTTTTGGACTAGTTCCTGCTGCTGGTACATTTAGATGCCCAAAATCCCCCTGCATGGAAGGGAAGGTGCTTAACGCATTCCTTCTCTCAATAATAAAATAAATAAAAAAGTAAGGGTAGGTTAGTTTAGTTTAGGTTAGGTTAGGTTATGTTATAGGGGTAGAGTGAGATTCAATACGTTTTTGGTTTAAAATACATTAGGGTGAATTCCGCGTAAGTCAAAAAAACCTGTTTTTAGCGCAGTTTGGAACATTTTGAATTAAATATTCGTGAAGTTTCAACAGAATTAAGAATCTTCACTAAAAACACACAGAAATTTGTAAACAATTATTCCGCAACAGCCCTGTATCCGATAGGTAGTCACGGCTTGTGGGCTGAATGCCGTCAGAAGCCGGTAACGTAGGAATTGCAGAACACTGAAAATTGAGCGCGAAATTCAAATTTAGTCAATTTTCAGATCCCTATTTAAGGGTGAAGGAAGCTTTTCCCCGGAAAAACCTTACATTTTTGTAATCACTGACGTCGAAATAGGGGGGAAAATGGGGATTAAGCAAAATTCTTGTAATGCACCTAAACTGCAAAAACTCCCAATGAGATCTGTATTGGGCTCAAAACAAACTGATGGGGCGCTGTGAAACTACGTGTTTCACTAGTTCTTATTTCTGCCTATGCTGAAAACAAATGCAAAGGTGGTACTATTGTCGCACAATCACAGCTGTATTATATTTGTTGCGCTAGTTCTATTTCTGCCGCTAGACATCATATCCGAATTGTATCGAGCTCGATACTGCCGATATATTTCTATATGGTTATACCAAGTTGTTTCATAGCAATGCTGCAAAATCATGTTCCAGAAAAGTGGTACTTACAACGTTGAGTGGCCAAGCCTTCAATTATTACATTAACTCAAATGTATGAAAGCTGAATATTCCTGCTTTGTGTACAGGATGAAACAAATAAATTCTTCACTTTTTACATTTCATGTAACTATTTTGCGTAGTGCTTCTTCTTAACTAGGACCGGCTTGGGGTTCTCATTAGTAACAAAACAGTTCAAAGTTATTTCTCCAGAGCACGAGGCAGGCAAACAAAACCTCCAATATTTCTGGATGTAAATATTCTTTTTTTTTTTAATGGCTGCTTTTTGTTATTCCAATATTTCCAACTGAATTATTTGGATTATCGAAGCCCTTTACAGTTTAGGTAAGGCATTATATAGAAAATTCATCACATGAAGATTTTGCGCATATGTTGCGACAAGTTACGCAAATAAGAATTTCGGTCACGTCCCCATTATGTATACATAAACAAAACCATTCTTACCAGGTACGATTTAAAATGGTCCCAAGTGAGCGTCGTCGAAGGGATGTCGTACATCCCGACGATGTTGGAGCGATCGTCTGCATTCATGGGCCTATTCTTCCATAACAGATTATAGACGATCTCTAGGTCCCTCTTCCTAGAGTTCATGGTGATCTTTAGTTCTTGTAGGCTGCCTGGAAGTAGTACAGGCTCGGAGATGTACGTGCAACGTTCACTCGTACAGGGAAACAAATGGCCAAGTAGACATCGTCAACGAAGTAACAAACAAACAAGTGCGGGACGTCCAGGTAACGTTACTCTGTTATTGTTGTGATCGGCTGATAGCTTGATGTTAGTTAATGAAATGTCACATCAACGACACAAAGGTGGAGCAATTGACGAATGAAAGCGCAGTATACGCGCATGCGTGCCGTTGTAATACGCAGTTTCTAAAGGCGCATACATACTGAAAAGCTTATCGAAAGAAGTGGTAAAGGCGCATACATACTGAAAAGCTTATCGAAAGAAGCGTAAAGGCGCACACATACTGAAAAGCTTTTCGAAGGAAGCGCGCTCCAGTCTGATTCATAGATTTCTTACGCGACGCAACGCTACGCTGTAGCAATGCCCATATCGATAGCATTGTCACAGCGTAGCGTTATGTCGTGTAAGAAATCTATGATTGAGCCTTAAGACCCAGTTTTACAACTGGCTATGTTTGGTACATTTACAGGAAAATGTACCACGAACAAAGATAATCCACTATTGTAAAACGAGGCCTAAAAATAAGTTATTTATTAATAATAAATAACTTATTCTGCTCACCAAAACGTAATAAATGTGGTTTGCTGTTTGAAAGATGAAGTGATCTAAATAAATATAGGTATTTAAACTGTATATTTAGCTTCTTGTTTATTCTGCTTTACTAGATGACTCAATCAATTCATTATATTCTCTTCCTAAATATAAGTCGTGGTGTTCTCAAAAATCGATAATGATTTTAAAAATACAACTTATTTCAACCCCAATCTTTGAAATTTTCGTCGTTGGGGTTGAAATTCGTTGTATTTATAAAATCATTATCGATAATGAGAACACCACTTGTTATATTAGCCCTGGGTATTCACTCCCCAGCCTTTGGATGTGTTCTACAATTAAAACAAAAAAATGAGGAATACCAAAATCTCGAAGGCGGGGCCGTTTTAAATAAGATTGAAAAAAAATGAATTGTTAATTATTGAATCAAGCACATTACTTTATTCGGGGAATATGCTATCGGCAACTTTGATAAAATTATTTCGTAATTATCAATGCTCTTGGGTTATTACTACTGAAAATATCCCCAGAAAGAATCGCTTTTTGCCTGTTGTTGATATAGGCTCATTGGCCACTCGTATTTAAGTTATATTAATAAAACATAATCATTTAAGATTGTATGTTTTTATATTGCTGCAGAGTGAAGTGTCTTGGGGAATAAATAAGTCAGTGCCCAAATAATTTAAAATATAATTCAATTCTCACCTATCACACATACATCAATAACAAAAATATAAATGTAAAGTAGACTAAGTTATAATAACTAAGACGATTTTTCGTGTAACCTTCTCACCCTCTCCACACGTTGTCCACACGTTTCTAATAAACTCTTTATACATTAAATAAAATACTTAACGGATAGATAAAAATTGTATGTATATGTACAAGTCACTAGGCGATAAAATATGTCGTAATTACATTTAATAAATAGACGTGCGCCACGCCACTGGACGCCGTTTGACCGCACAAATATCTACTCAAATGGTTCTTTTTCATTAAAAGCAACGTTTGAGATGCCCCCATTTGGCTTCTCCTTGCTGTCCATAACCAGGCTGTCCTCCTCTTCTTTCGGCTTCTCCACATACTTATACCTCATCGCCATCAGCGAGAACACGAACATGTCAACCACCATCAATCCTGCGTACAAGAAGAAGTTGCTGGACTGGAATGAAATAATGGGTTTTGAGATATGCGTTGTGGCAAGCAGGCATTTTATGCTTACGTGTTTTTCGAAAGGCTGCGCGGCCTCTATGATGATGACGATCAGGTTGCCGAAAGCAGTGGTGAGCAACCAAGCAGCCTGAAGTACCGATTTCATACTGGTAGGAGCTTGGGAGTAGGAGAACTCCAATCCAGTGATGGAGTACATGATTTCTCCCATGGTGATGATTATGTATTGGGGGATGAGATACGCCATGTGGACATCGTTGCGCCTTGTCACCTCCAGAACCTTCGTACCCTGTACGAAAAAAAAACCAATATGTTATTAATTGAAATGTATCCAGAATTCCTTCCAAAAAATGTAACCGAAATAACGGTATTATTTAATAGTTTATTGTGTGGTTAGTACAGAAAGTGATATTCCCGGGCAGCAATCCGAAGAGGCCGGGAAGGTATACTCGTAATCAGGAGAGGTGTCTCATGATTAATTCATTTGGAATGTATGGTTCAAATTTTCTTGAACGTGTGTCTACACTTCTACGCACGCGGTCGGCCAGATATTTCGTTGCGCAAAAATGCACCCGGCCAATTAGACCTACGAATTAGTTCATTTGTATCCCGTTAATGTCAAATCTCCAATGCTATAATTTCGCTGTGTGGGTTATGTGTGCATAAAGACGAAATATATGTTAGGTTAACAGTGACACTGACAGATTCAATGAATTAACGAAGACATACGTTTTCACGGGTTTCATTTAAAACGTACAGCAGACGTATCGGACATTTACTCTCTCACTTTACTTCAGCGGTTTAGAGTAATATAGCGACACCGATTTTGCATTTATTCCTGCATTAAACATTCATTTAGAATGAATCATGGGACATCTCTCCTGATTTCGACTGTACCTGCACATACCGCACATACTATTTTTCCCCCATACAATATTTTACAAGCCTTGTACAGCAGACGTATTTGTAAGGGAATAGTATATTGTGTAACAAATTTACAATGAAAATTCGACACGAGCGGAAGATTCCCAACGCGAGCGTTAGCAAGCATGTAGAACCACGAGTAGATCGAATTTTCATTCTAACCAAGTAGCAGACTGTATAGAGAATACTATAGCAGAAACTATGAATCAAAAACAAGTGGAGTGGAGTATATCAAATTCCATATTTGATTCACTCGTTTTGCTAGTCATTATTTTATTTAAATTAATAAATAAATCTCAAAACTAGGACGCCGCATTTACATCAATTTGACAGTGACAGTTGTGAAATTCATGGCAATGTATGTATTTAGTTGAGCACAATCATGGAATATTCATTAGACAGGCACTCACGTACGGGATTTTCAACGAATCTGGCCTGCCGTCCGCGTTTGGCATCACTTTGACTCCGATCGGTCCCAAATAAGCGTGACAGGAATGCCAAACGCGGACGGTAGGCCAGTTGAAAATCCCGTACGTGTGTGCCTGCCTATTCTGTCACTTGTATTAGAATGAAAATACATACAAAACACATAAGAAGTAAGTGTTTCAGAATAAATATTCTGTATCAAGAGTGAGAATTTCTACTTTCAATCATTAAAAATGATTTCGGAATTATTACATTCACTAACGGTCGTGGAGAAAGCTATTTTACGGAAGCTGGCGCAAAATATAGAAATGCGTTGTCATTGATACCATTTATGTTTTACATGCAAACATACATTCATACAATATTGTCAAATATGGAAGACGACGAAGACATTATTTGTTGTACACCTCCAGACATCGTCGAAAGTGCAGACATCGCAAAATTACAGTAAATTCCTCCTAAATCTAAAACCAAATATTAACACGAGTATGGACTGTTTATGCATTTCCGTGAAAAAAAATAAGACCGATTCGTTTTCCGAGAACGTTGATTTAGAATATAGGTGATTTACATCAAGGCGGCAGCGCCACGGTGGCGCATTTGCGTACTAGCCTTGGGTATTTGACGCTTCCAGTCAAATGTGTTCCTATGTGTTTGTTGTGCTAAAGTGTGCGATTCGTATCAAATTCGTTGACTTCTGCCGTTTATCGTACAGTTATCAATCTTGTGGTTATGGTTTCATCAACATCAACAATGGCAAAATATAAAAAGGTTGGCACCGTATTCCTCCAACGCTGACAGCAACAAAAATCTTGACGTCAGTTCGCATCGATTCCCGGCTGCAGGCAAAATGAACGTGAAATATGTAACGAAGCTGGCAAACACCGACTGATGGATATACAAAGAGCATGGAAGCTCAAATTAAGAATGGGCATGAAAAAGCATGTACAGTCGTGTTCATTTAAGTGTTTACATATGTATTACAAGCATTTTCTTCCTGAAAACTATTTTCGAATGAGATAAGGTTTGAATTTTCTCTTGAAAAAAAAAAAACTAAGTTGTGAATACATTGTAGTACTCATCGTACAGTTATAATGCGCGTATCAATCGACGAACTGGATACGAATCGCACACCTTTTACCTGCAGCCGGGAATCGGTGGAAACTGGCGTACAATACGGTACAAAGCCTTTTAAATTTTGCCATTGTTGATGTTAAACCATAACCACCAGATTGATAACTGTACGATAAACCGCAGAAGTCGACGAATTTGATACGAATCGCACACTTTAGCACAACAAACACATAGGAACACATTTGACTGTAAGCGTCAAACACCCATGGCTAGTACGTAAATGCGCCACCGTGGCGCTGCCGCCTTGATGTAAATCGCCTATATTGTTGAATTAGCAAGCAAGTATATGCTTTGGACCGATTATTTAATGATTAGGTAGATGCTGAATGTCAATCACAATATTGAGATATCAAAATACAGGATGGTCTATTTAAAGTGTTATAATGCGATATTTAATAAACGGCTGATTTAAATAAAATGCAATTTGGAGATACTATGTGATGTTATAAACAACTCTCCTCACTTTTATAGACTTTTGAAAGTTAAATGGAAAGGTACGATTTTTTCCGATTATTAACCTCCAGGAAAAAGTATGTTATAACCATGACATAATTTATTATTTTATTTTAATAGATGCTCAAAGTGATGACACTTTAAATGGACCACCCTGTATATTAAACATCGGGCTCTCCTCAAACGACAGTCTACAAACTACAAGGCAAACCAATCCAAGATTCTAAGCTGAGAGCAAATTGAGCAGTATACCAAGTGTCCAAGATCAACAGCATGGGGATAAAAGTTACAAAGGCGGTTAAATTACAAAAAAAGTTGCGCAATTTAGTGGTCAGTAATATTCTGTTGAGAAACCAGAATATTCCCCTTACTTCGGGAGATATTCGACAAAATCCGAAATTTTGCGATATCGTTTTCACGTTTTTCTGAAATTATTTGAAAAAGTATAAAAAACAAAAGGCACTTTCTCATTGCCACTTTTTTAGCTCTGCAAGACAGCGTTTATAAATTTTCAGTACAGCGTTTCGTTTCGAAGAAACCATCATCAACATTATATTTTTATATGGTCCGTATATAAAGTACTGTACCTGTATTAAATAGCATTTCCTATTACGAATTCAACAATTTATATCACATTATGGTTTCTCGTGTTTTTATTCAGAAAAAAGGCTTGAAATTTTTCTGAATATATGATTCTGAATAATAGAGATACAACTTGCAAAGGAGGGAGTTACTAGTATTTCTTGCATTAATAAACTTACCCCATCGTTTCGATCTGAATTTATAAGAATACTATAAGCAGCACCAAGCCTAAGATCAAATGGCTGGGATGTGAATGTGTCCCCGACCTTCACTGTGTACATTCCTGGTTTTCCAATAACATGCCTGATGATTTTATTTTCACGGTCGTCTACGATGACTTCGCCATAGGAGTTGATGTACTGCACTTTGAGATTTTGCGCCTTGCCATCTATGAATGAACTGTAAAAATTGGTATTAGCGATAGCCGTCTTTACTATCTCTCTGGTACATACGCAACTGTAGGATATCCTTTCTCATCCTTGGCGAGCGTTTCATTGCTTCTTACGAACTTTCCGCTGTCCCAGTAGTACGCTGTGGTATTTTTCTCTTCCAAGTCGAATAATTTGTCTTCAAACTTACCATCACAATCCTTGAAGTTATATCTAGCAGTGTAAGTTTCCGAAGTGAAGGAAATCACCTCTTTATGGTAATCTAATTCCTCGATTGTGAAATTTGAACCATCAATGGGATTTGTGAGAAACATCGGGCACTTCATGGTGTTGTAGATTATGAGGTGACCATTGCCGGCCATTGGCAGTATTGGACTCTCAGCCTCGATGGCTAGTGACACTCCTGCTGAGATGGCAAAGGAGACGCCCGTCAGTAGCCCTCCGACGACCAACCTCTGCAGTGGCTTTGTCAATAGACCCAGCTTGGTCAGCAGTGGGTAGATGCCATATTGGAAGAGCGGGATGAAGATTAAGATCAAGATGGGGTTAATGACTTGCATCTGGTCAGGAAGGATTGTGTAGAAGCCGATGTCGCCGTTCATGCGGCGCGCCAAGAATGTCCATCCAGTACCTTGCTGGTCAAAGAGAGCCCAGAATACTGGCAGAGGAATGTACAGGAAGAGTACCCTCAAAGTTGCCTTGACGTCGCTTACAAGTTTGGCTCCGTACTTCTCCTCGGCGTAATCAAGCCAGTGCTCTTTCTTCACCGTAGCTTTCGACTTGGTCTTAAGAGCATTCTAAAATCACCCTTATTAGTTGTTACTTTCAACAGAACATCATACGTACCCCAATGCATTTGCTGACTTTAATCACCATGTTTCCTTCCGGTTTCTTAATTCTGTATAATCTTTTACCTGCTCCGAAAATTACTGAAATAACGAAAATATATTATGCATTGCTAAAGTTTAAAATTTGGATGATTTCTATAAGGAAAACTGAAGACCGGTTTCGATCTGCTGGGTTCAGTGATGGCCGTAAAAATGCCCAAATAGTATCACTATGCCAACCGAAGATGCTTTGCATCAGCTCAGTAACAATTAAAGTCAATAACATGGGGAATGTATGCTTCCATATACATAGTATTTGTCCTTTAAGAAAAAAAAAACTTCAATAACCAATATTTTGGTAATTATTTTTACAGGAAGAAGATAAAACATAATTCGTGGGTCTTCAAAGCGAAGTAAAACAAAATATTTTATCACATTGATACCGACAAATTGGGGTCACAGAAATGGCCAGGCCAGACAAGCGTGGAGAGCAGCAGTCCAAATGGCTCAGGCATAGTGCCACCAAACCCTCACGAAGGGTATAAGGACCGAGGAGAGAGACGACAAATACTACAATGGGTCAGACAATGTGCTACCGATTATATTCAATGTATTTAAAAAAAAGGAGAACCCTAGTATTTCTGATACCATTTTTACTTTAAGCAAATGTTCTTCGAACAGTAGGTGGAATTTCATGTTGTTTGCAGTCGTCAGAACTGACTTTAAGAATCTCGAGGCATTCGGATCAGTAATGAATCGAACGTTTCGATGATTTTCTTTCCCACAAAAGTGATTAAGATGTACTGATTTTCTTTTTCCCAGTATTGATTAGAGGTGGGTCTTTAAGGCCCGTATCTATAGTCCGTACTTGAGTTTGAGTTCGACTCAATTCGTACATTTCGTTGTGTATCCTCTGTAAACGTTTATGCACCACACGCAACCAAATATACGCAAATATACGACTTGAGTCGAACTCATGCTTAAGTACGGACTATAGATACGGGCCTAAGACAAGGAGGTAAGAAATTACCCCCTCAATAGGTTTCATTTTTGTATGTATCTTTAATCGTCTGATCATTATTTGCAGCTTTATTAGTGGATGAAAATATTTCCTTTAATACTTACTGATTGAGACTATCATTAGGAGTCCAGGGATGCCGAACGCCAACGTGAAGCACTTGTCACTCCCGAAGCAATCCTGGTCTCTGAGGATGGGTGTAAGGAAGGTAGAGACCAAACTTCCAGAGTTGATGGCAAAGTAGAACATCGAGAAGAAGGTGGCCAGCTGAAGCTCCTGCTGTGGCAGCACGAACTGATCTCCTCCGAAGGCAGAGACGCATGGCTTGATTCCACCCGTGCCTATGGCGATCAGCATGAGGCCCACCATAGAGAAGGGGATGGCTGGTATGTGAAGTGTCGGCGTCGCCGCTAGCGATAACACCACGCTGCCTATGGCGTACACTATCGAAATGTAAAAGATTGTCCTAAACTTCCCCAGGTAGCTGTCAGCGAGCATGGCGCCGAATACTGGGAAGAAATATACGAGCATGGTGAAGGTATGGTAGATGAGCACCGCGTCCCCCTCGGAGAAGAATAGCATGTCCGTGAGGTAAATGCTGAGGATCGCTGCAATAAGAATGACGATTAAGTTACTAATGTTACGGAATAACTGTTTGGCACTTACTCCGCATGCCATAGTATGTGAATCTCTCGCAGAACTCATTACTCACGATGAAGAAGACCGACTTTGGGTATTTGAGTTTCTGAAACACAAAGTATAAGTAATTTAAAACAATTGCATCAACATTCAAATTATAAAACAAAAAAGGATACAAATTAAGTTATCGTGCATACGATGGAGTGCCCGATTTGGATAAAGTGAAGCCAGTAGAGACTAGACACTAGTGTGATAGATTGCTCCTACGCAAAGGTAATTAGCCATGGCAGTAGAAATATGCTGCCGTTCAAAAAATGTATGTAACTAACGCGTATACGGCAAAAGGCCACACGGACAAATTTTCACACTGAGAAATGTTTACACCAACAAATACTCATATGGACATACGTATGCTCATACCGGTACATGCTCATCTAGACAAATTTCTCACAACGCCAAATTCACATACAATGATCACATCGACAAATGCACATGTACAAGCTCACTCAGATGAATAGCCACGGAAAAATTATAACATTGCAACACTATCAAGTGAGGTGCTCTTCAGAGTGTTCTAAATAGACTATTTCCCTAATTGGCATTCCCTTCGGAAATACATTTGTTTTGTGGTTCGACATTGTGGTTCGACACTTCGCCGATAAATTCGGGATAATTGGAGAATGTACCTATGATGAGATTACTATCTCGACCCTAATGGGTTCTTTTGTGATAAGTGCGCCGATACGTACGTAAGACCAGCCGCCGAAAACTTGCGGGGCCGCCATCTTTGTGTAAGTTCTTTTAATTTTCCTATTCTTGAGGGAGCCTCGCCCTCATGGTAACATGTTTTCCGTCGGGTTGTTTCTCGACGCCCTTGGGACGCCTTCCAGTAAATGATACTATGCAATGAAATAAAATATGATTGTATGTTATGAGATTAACAATTGAAAACTATGGCCTTAAGCACAAGCTCTAATATCCGTTATCCTGTACGCCGACGGCGAAGGCGACCCCTTCTGAAGGCTATTCTGTCTCCCTCTTGTCATCCACAGAACCAAAGTAATACAAGTAATACAAACTAATGTGAAATGTTTAAAATAACTTATTTCATGAACTACAGATTAAAACTGAATCTATAATATCATCAAAGTTTAATCTTTTGGTAAGCTCCGATTCGATGGTTTGAATTGCCACATCCTTCAGGCGTTCTTCAGTCATTAGACTAGAGTTTGTATAATATATTATTCTTTTCAACACGGAAAACGACCTTTCTGCTGAACAGTTGGACGCAGGCATCGTAAAAAAAAGTTTTAATGCGATGTCAACATAACGGTAGTTTGATATCATGGAGCACAAAAATATTTAAGTACCTATTGTTTTTGGGCATGTTTAGTGCTATTCCTTAAAAAAAAAATGTATACTCTCGAGGGGCGAAACTAGGCTATTTCAGAGAGCACCCTCTGAAGTGCTGCTCTGCGAGTGGGCTTACATCCTTGCAAGTGTTTTTCTCCTCTGTTTTCTTGGTTTTTTGGCCATCAAACACCTATTACTGACAATTGAACCAGCAAGGATGTGGTAAATTTTTAATTTACCTAAACTTTTATTATTATTATCCGTATTCAGCAGGATGTATAAAACAAAAGAAGCTTAAAAAGTACATAAATGGTTTCGGGACTAGTTTTGACTAGAATACAGCGTCCGGCAAAATTCAGCAATTCAGATAGAGAATCAGTTTTTATCTCATTCCACTTTAAAAATTGGAAGAAAGCCTGAGAAAATATCAAGTAGGCACATCGAGATTTTGAGTATTATAGAGTAGCTATGCAACAATGGTATCTTTTTAATAGCTCTCTGAAATAAAATTTGAGAGATAATAATAATAAATCATATTATGATCACTGTAGATGTTGTTTTATTATAAAAAACAAACACCAAATTTGTTTTGTTTAGAGGCCATAATGGAAGGCCGAATGTACAAATCATGGAAACTGGTTAGAAGAAGTTTATGAAGTTTTGAAAAAAAACGTAACCATTTTTACAAAGTATCTAAATGGAACTGTAGACAGTACCGCTAATTGCTTATTGAATATGTTTGTAAAATAAACTATTGATGCATATTATATTCCTGTTATGGCCAATAATAGTAGAACAGAAGATACATTAAGAATGATGGTAAATCATATGTATGCCATTAAGGCAGTTAAATTAACATATCCAACAGTTTTAGAATATTTTAAAGAATATTTGATGGAACAGCAAACTTGCTAGATGCGTTGCTCATTAAAAAATGTACCATTTTGTGTTCTTATATTTCAATAAATTCTTGAGTCGCTTCACGAGTTTATCAATAGCTTCAGAGTGAAAAGTGTGATTCATCTAAAGCTTCTCTTGGTATTAAAACATTAATTATAACCTTTGAAACTCTGGGGGAAAATGAACAATAATTTAATAAATTATATAAAAATAAACAAATTTTATAGTTTAAGTAGTAATAATTGTACGTCCTTAATCTTATTACTTAAATTATAGAATTAACGAACCTTAATATGAGACATATCACAGAAATAAATCTGCGGGTTAAATGCAGTGTTTAATGACAGCGTCAAGAAAGCGAAAACGTCCTAAAACATTACAATCATTCTTGTACTATGATGATACTTGTTCAATTGACAAAGTTAATTTTGGAACTAATATTTACGACTAAATACTAGATAAAATATTCATAGAATTTAAATTGAATTTTCCGAAAAAGTAAAATATTCTAAGGGTACCTACTGAAGCTGTAAGAACACGATCCATATTTTATTCATTAAATATAATTATTAACGTATAATACAAAAACGCAAATGTAAACGGGTTTTAGAAGTGCGCGATAAGGCATGAGCCCAGCCGCATTTTCGGATATGCACAATTGAGAGAAAGCTGACATTTATTTATGGGAACGCATAAATAACGTCAACTTGAATTTTAACTACCTAAATATTCAGATAATAGGGAGGCTGAGTTCACCCCGGCATGGTAACCTTGGCTGGTACACATGGGCAGAGAGAGATGAAATTTAGAAAATAAGAGAAAATACGGCCGGGGTGGTAGAATGTGGAAGGAGAAATAGTATAAATTCAGAAATTCGGCACATTTTCAAGTCAGTTACTCATGTTACTCTGCTCGATGAAGTCTCAGAAGTTGAGCATTAATTTCTCATTTAATTATACGAACGACGATATCAAATGTACACCTTATTAACATACTCAAAGTCAATTCCTTATTAATGATAGCACCTATCTAGTGACATTTGGACGCGATGGCGTCTGTGGGCGGAACGAATTTAATAAAGGTAGAAATGTAGGTTTCTATCGCTGCATCAGCGTAGCCGAACTTTAACTACATTTCATACCTTGTCCTGACAATATTCTCATATGACAGTAGAATATTGTAAATTTCATTCCTTTCCTATTTCGAAACGATGAAGACTGAATCAAGTTTGTTTACTGAAAATCTAACTAGCAACGAGTACATAACACATACTAGGTATACATAATAGGTATATAAATATCTCAATACATATAATTAAATGATATTCTGGGGAAACGTTATCTCGTCAATTAAATTGTCAGCGCTGTGATATTCAGGCAATCTCAGCATTCCAAACAGAACCAATCGTATGAATGAATGTACACATGTATACATGAGCATAGTAGTAGAATTAAACATGCTAATACTAAACTGGAACCTGTTTTATTTAAATAATATTACCTCGTAAAGTTCTGATGAAGTCATTTATGTGATTTGTTCCTATCCACAAGGTGGCGTTGAAATACATTGGTAGACACAACTCCTAATGAATTTCTATGCAGTGATGACATGTATTTGGTACATGAAGTCACTAATTTATTTCACATTGTAATTCCAATATTGATTATTAACGATAACCAATTTTACCAAATAAAGTCAAACAATTAAGGTCAGAAAGTATAAATAAAGATTCAATGATTATTAAATAAAAGATTTGCAAAATTTGCATAAAAGATATAAATAAATAACGTCCAATTTGATTGATAAAAATGTATATTATTTACCTGTCGCTTGCATAATCTTTCAAAATTAATAAATCTCACTGAATCTACATATCTGTGTTTTGCTTACCAACAAACATTACTAATAGGAACATTATCCATTAATTAAACGAACCCAATCAAGTTGTCACAACGATGATTTAAAAAATCAAATATAAAATGAATATTACAAATTATGAGAATTTGTATAATACCTGGGTACGAACCGTTACAAAGCTTTTCACACAATATCAAAGTGCTTCTTGGACGTTAAACTTTTAAAGAATGTTAGTACTCTTGATTGATTCTGAAATTTGGATTTTTCGTGTTTTTTTTCTGTTCGTATCATCTTCATACCAAGTTAATTTCGCTTTTATTAGAGCTTAATTTTCATAAATGTTAAATTTTGGTCTTATACATTGTATACTGATACGGTTGATAGATAGATCTCAGAATATTGTAGCTTATTACTTTATACGTTAAATCGAGATAACATATCTCAGCATAAAATTGACAAAAAAGTCGTTTCTAATCTTTGAAGTTGAAGGAGGTAGCTAGATGCTTCACTTCTTGTATTTCCCTCTTTTCGTTCGTCATTTAATTATTTATTTGTACGAGGGCTGTTTGACGGAAGAGTGACTTTTTAATGAAAACGTTATTTTTCTGTTAAAAAAAAGTTTTATTTTTCAATATAACACCCTTTTAACTGTACACACTTAGCCCAGCGAGTTTACAGTTTTTTTAAACCTTCCAAAAAGTAATCTTTCGGAAAGTCTTCAAAATATGCATTTGTCTCGGTTATCACCTCTTCATTTGCCTAAAATCTTTTTCCACCAGCCATTTTTTAAAATTTGGAAATAAGAAGAAATCACTGGGAGCCAGATCTGGCGAGTATGGTGGATAAAGCAGTAATTCGTAATGCAATTCAGCCAATTTAGTTGTAGCAATTGCAGACGAATGTGAGGGCGCATTATCGTGATGGAACAACACTTTTTTCTTCATAAAATGCGGTCGTTGTTTTTCAAGTTCGGCATCAAAACGTGTCTGCATAATCAGCATAATACTGGCCAGTTATCGTTTTTCCTTTTTGTAAACAATTAATAAAGATAACACCTTTAGAATCCCCAAAAAACTGTGGCCATGACCTTATTGGGAGAAAAAAGTGTTTTTGCCTTTTTGGGAGCATGTTCGCATGGAGAAATCCATGATTTAGACTGTATTCTTGTTTCTGGAGTATAATGATGTATCCAAGATTCATCTACTGTGACATATCGACGAAAAAATCCTTTGAATTACGTTGAAGACGGCCAGACATTCTTCTGAATTCTTAATGCGAGCGCGCATTTGATCACTATTAAGCAAACGCGGCAACCATTTCGCGGATAGCTTTTTCTTATTGAAATGTTCATGCAAAATATTGTATACCCGTTCGGTTGAGATGTTTACTTCATTAACTATCTCACGAACTTTTATTCGACGATTGCCAATTACAAGGCCATAGAGTTTATTAACCATTTCTGGAGTAGTTACAGTAAATGATGGTTTCGGACGATCTGCATCAACCGTGCTCATATGGCCACTTTTAAAAGCAGAAACCACTTACAAATCATTCCATGGGACGCAGCAGATTCTGGATAATATTTACGTAACTTTTCCTCGGTTTCTTTAATTGTTTTTTCACGTAGAAAATAATGTTTAATCAACACTCGAAATTATTTTTTTCTCCATATTTACACAACAACGAAAACAGTTTTCTTCAAATAAGTATAAAACATAATCTATCTGTCAGATTGGTGCCAAATTTTGACAGTAGACCTCCAAAAGACCCCAGGAGCTAGCAACATAATCATTATAGCGAAAGTGTTACCAACCTTTGAAAAGTCACTCTTCCGTCAAACAGCCCTCGTATATTTATTTTTTATTGCAACTTGTGCCTTTCGTATTTTTCCAAACATTTGCTGCCCCTGGATTTTGTCGCCACTGGACCAGGCTAAAAGTTACTTTTAGATATTTTACATGCATCACGTGATCCCCGACGTCGGTGGCGCCTAACACACAAGTTTAAAACAAACATCTATGCATATTTAAACTTTGCGGCGTACGTGTCTTTTCCCGAAGTTTATTCATTTTCAGGACGCGAAGTAGAACATACTTTATTTTATTCATTATCGAATTATCGATCTCAATTACATCAATGATGCGAGAGAGACGGCGACTTTAATTTTCGTAGTTTTGCTAATCGTGCCACCTCGTCAAGTACTTTATTTGTGGAGTCCTTTATTTTCACCCACCCCTCTCTCCGACATCGGGAGCTAGCGACCCTCCTCGTTATTCCCAAAGAGATATTCAGATGCTCCACGGCCTATGTGTGAGACCCTTCAGGTACGTCACAAGAGATTCCGTGAAAACTGTCTGCTGAGCAACAAAGTGAGGAAGAATAAAAGAGTCACTGGCGATATTTTTTGAATAATTCAACACCGATGGATACAATTTGTCGCAACGTTATAAAAGTATCGAAAGTCTGTTTTCAGCAAGTGTTGGATTTACTAATTCTAGGACATCATTATCATATATAATACAACGAGTGGAATCATGACTATAATCGATAATCGCGTGAGTTGGGACACGAAACATGTTGTCAAATATTAATTGCACGAGTCTGAAAGACGACTGGAATTATGTGACAACATGTTGAGTGCATCAACCAATGCGAATATCAATAGTCACGATTCCAAGAGTTGTATTCGTAAGATTATATCACGAATGAAAAATTTAATACTTCCCGTTTTTCTGCCGCATATTGAATGCGTCATGTATGATGCAGAGGACCAAGTGTGATTATCACTTATTAGTCAATTCGAGTTCTGATTATCAGCTATTACGCGGTCGCTAGGATAGGGAATAAAAGCAAAAGCAAGGATATGAGTGACATAATCAACTTTATTTGATGAGAATAATTAATCAATGAATTAGGCCAACGTATCTGAATATGAACTTGACGGAAGATAAGATATGTACATTAATTATAGCATATGGAGTAAACGAAGATGCAAGGAAAGAGGAAAAAGATAAGTTCTACGAGAACCTACAAATAGAAATAGATGAGGGAACTGAAAACATAATAATAATGGGAGACCTAAATGGAAGAGTTGGAAATCAGAACGTAGGACTAAATTATATCCTGGGAAAAGAAGGAGAATATACCAGAAACAATAATGGTGAAAGAATAATTGAATTATGCGTAGAAAACAACATAATAATAGCAAACAAAAAATTCAAACACAAAGATATACATAAATTCACGAGAACTCAACCATCTAGAAATGAGAGATCTATAATTGACTATGTCCAAATAAACAAAAATAACTGGAGCAATATAAAGGAATAAAGGTATCAAGACAAGCAGAAATCGGAAGTGACCACCACTTGCTAAGAATGGACATGCAATGGAAACATAAACTAAGACCAGACAAAAGAAGAAAGAAGTGAAAGAGAAGATGAGATCTTACAAACTAAAATAAACCCAAACACAAGAAAAATATCGGTATATATTACAAAGAAAGTTCAAAGAAAAAGAGAAAGAAAAAATACTGGACATAGAAAGGGAATGGGAGGCATTTAAAAATGCTGCAAGGGAGTGTGGTGGAACAACAAAAATATGAAACAAAAAGGTGAAGAAAACAGAATGGTGGATAGGGAACTAAAGAACAAAATTAAAGACAAAAAGGATAAATGGAGGAAATACTTGCAGACCAACAGAAGAGAGGACTATGAAGAATACAAAGAAAAAAAAAACGAAGTAAAACAACAAGTAAAACAAGCAAAACAAAAATCATGGACACAATTTGGAAAAACAATGAATGAGAACTAGAACCAGAGAAATTAAAAAACTATTTTACGGAACATTAAAACAATTAAAACAAAGAAAAGAGTACAATATAATGAATATAAAAGACAAAGACGGAAGAATAATTACAAACGAAGATAAAATCATGGATAGATGGCGACAATATTTCGAAAAGCTTACCAAAGAGGAAACAGAAGAGAACGAACCACAAGAAAGTAAGGAAGAGAAACAAGATAAGTTGAGTAAGGTGAAGATGGAGAAGATAAAAGAAAAGGAAGTAGAAGAAGCAATAAGAAAACTAAAAAAATGGAAAGCCGCCAGGAGTAGACGAAGTAACAGCAGAAATGTTGAAGTACATGGGAGAGGAAAGAATAACACAATTAACAGAACTACTGAATGAAATAATAGAGAACGAAAAAACATCAAGAGAATGGAACACGGGAATAATACTCCCTATTTATAAAAAATGAGACAAAAGAAATTACACAAATTACAGAGGAATTACATTAACAAGCATACCGAGCAAGATCCTGACAATAATCTTAGAAATAAGGCTAAGAAACAAACTAGAAGAAACAATAGAAGATAATCAGGGGGGGTTCAGAAGAGGGAGAGGCACTCAAGACCAGATCTTCATATTAAGACAAATAAGCGAGAAACTAATAAAAAAGAACAGAAAAATCCACATTTGCTTTGTGGACCTGGAAAAGGCATTCGACAGGATTAACAGAGAGGACATTTGGAAAGAACTAGAAGAGAGAGGAGCGGAAGAGGCAATGATAAATGTAATAAAAAACATGTATAGTGAAAACAAAAACAAAGTAAGAATAAACAATGAAGAATCAAGAACATTCGCCACAAAAAAAGGACTAAAACAGGGATGCGTGCTGAGCCCATTGCTATTTACAATAGTACTGGACAAGGCGATGAAAAAAGAAAAAAAAAAATGAGGCCGCTACAGATCGGATTCTGGAAAGAATACGGCTAGCAGAGTTATTATTCGCTGACGACATGGCTATAATTGCAGAAACAGAGGAGGACCTTCAACACAACATGGAAATATAGCACAAAGAACTAACGGAAATTAACATGAGGATAAACCTTGACACAACGAAGACCATGATAATAACTAAGGAGAAGGAAAAACACGAAATAAAGTTACAAGGAAAAAGTTAGAACAAGTTGAACACTACAGATATCTAGGGACTATAATAGAGAGTAACGGAAAAATAGAAAAATAAATAGACGACAAAGTACGCAAAACAGGAAAGATTTTTAATATGCTGAAAATACATTTTTCAACAGGAAAGAAATAGCAAGCAATACAAAAATAGAAATCGTAAAAAAAGACCAACACTAACGTATAGCAGCGAATCGTGGACTATGACAGGAAAGGAAAAAAAAAATAGGATTAACGCGATGGAAATGAGATTTCTCAGAAAAATTGAAAATAAGACCAGAAGGGACAGAATAAGAAACGAGACATACAGAAATAACCTAAAGATAAGACCAATCAATGATAAAATAAAAGGACAGATGAGATGGTTTGGATATATCTGCAGAATGAACGAGGAGAGAATTACCAAGAGAGTATATGAGGCAAGAGCAACAGGGAGAAATCATAGAGGAAGACCAAGAAAAGAGTGGAATAACACAATAAGAGAAGAGGCGAGGAGAAAAGGGAGTTCCTGGGAATAGCTAAAGGAACGGACAAAAGATAGTAAGAAGTGGAGGGAATACTATCGAACAGAATAAATATAATGTAAATACTATAATGTAAAAGAAAGCGTTACACCGAAAGGTATAAAGGTGGCTGATTAAATAAATAAATAAAATCTGAATATCGATATAAATAAGATATCAAATCTCATCAAATTATGTTAATAATAATATCCTAGAATTAGTAAATCCGTGAATTGCTGAAAACAGATTTTCGACACTTTTATAACGTTATGAGAGAATTGCTTCCATCAATATGCATCGCGCGAACAATTTTTTTTCCGATTTCTCGTGTGAACTGGACTATGAAGCGCTAGAACTCGCAGCAATCATATGATTGAAAAGGGTTTTTGTAGATTTTTTCAAGTTCTACAATTTTTATATTTAACTTTTAATATGGATTTAATAAGCTCACTAGCTCAAACCAGTTTTTACATTTTTTGCATAAATTTCATGGTATCAGCCTACTAAAAGTCTACACCAGTGAAAAGTACTTAAAATGCGATATATAAATTTAAAAAAATATCGGTGACATCACATCAAATAAATTAAGGTGTTTAAAAAAGTAACTAAGCTGTCCCATTCAATATTATGTATACAAGGAGTCCTAATTAGAGTGGGATTGCATGGGTATCTTTCTTATTCTTAAAGCTAGAGATATGGTTAAATGGGCAATAGTATGCAGTTGTATATGCTGGTTCAGATTATGATGAAAAATTTTCAAAAGTCGGAGCAGTTTAGAAGTTATTCTAAAAAAACTAAAAATCGCGATTTTCTAAAAACTCCGATATATTCATAATTATTAAAGATGCGGAAAAAAGTTTAAAATGAAAGTTAGTGAACATAATCTGAACCAGCATACAAAACAGCATAACATTGCCCATTTAACCAGATCTCTAGCTTTCAAAATAACAAAGATACCCATGTAATCCTACTCTATTTAGGACACCCTGTATATGGTTTGTTGATGGTTAAATAACAATTTAAGTCGCTACAGTCTTGGGCCCTTTCTGTAGAACAGACTGTATACATGTATACGTATCCCAAGAAGGATAATAAAGTGGTTTTCAACCTACCTATACAACTATAAAAATACTCAAATTATTCAGTCAAAATACGACTCTGTGCCTACGCAACATGGAGGTCATACCTGTAGCATGCGACCCAGAAACGCATACCAGCGGAAAATAGAGATTCCATAGGCGAACGGCCTTCTCGGACAGCAATCACTTTCTCTTGTAATAAATCGCCATCGTCCACTGATTATTCAGCCAAGAAATAGGCAATGCCCCAAGTTGCATAACAGGTAACAGATGGCATAGGGGTATTTGACATTATCGCCATTTCAAAAACAAAATTATAGAAGTAACACGTAACCCCTCAAGTTTTATCCCCATTTATTTTATTCAATAAAGGCGTCAGCGCCAGAGCGATTCTTTAAAAGTTTGGCGGTCACCGACATGCACTTGATAAATCTTTTTGAAGTTTTTGAATTGCGTTTTGTATATTTTTTGTTGAAACGAAATTATCTCGTTTCATTTTGTGTAAAATAAATTTATTATTTTGTCTACATTGTTTTATAACATCTTAAAAGACTACTACACTACTTTCTTTAAACGCTCTGTATGTCTGTAGTAATTGGGCTTACACCACTTTCATAATCTATCGCTATGCAATTTCTTTTATTGCCCAATTTTAAATTGAACAAAGCATTGGCATTTTTTAAGATATTAAATATTAACTATACTCTGTCCACTTTCGAGACGAAGCTTATATACAAAGTCTTACATGCATCTTCCCCGCGTGAACACTTTATCATAAGCATATGATTGGTCGTGACTGCGATCGCTACACTCGTATTGGACTAGTGTTGTGTAGAATCGGCTCTGTAAATTGTCGCCGATCACGTGAACAGTTTATATTAGCTTCGTTTTGAAATTGGACAGACTATAGTTATAAATAAAAAGTTTACACTAAATTAATCACAAATTATGTGATATCTCATTTTTTTAAATGAACTTGAACCATTTTCAAATTAAACGGTCTATTTGTTGGTGTGTCCATAAAATTTTCAATATATCAACCTATATCAAAATAAAAAAATATTTGATATATCAATTGTTCCCATTTTTATTTTTATTCTATCAATTATTTTATCATTTTACTAAGTAGTAAAATAACAATAAATTATAAAAAATGATTAAAATGCTGACTATTATTGGCAAAATGGCCAAAAATAAGCTAAACACAATTGACAGCGTTTTAGAATATTGCCAGTTACTTATCGCAATGTGTTGCGAATAACGCCATTTATTGCCCCTGTTATTGCTTCACGAAGTTCACCTACATTATTATAATTGAAGTTACTTCCATAAATTTTTATTTTTAAAGTACCCTACAAAATAAAAGTCAACAGGTGTCAAGTAAGCAGATCTGGCTAACCACTGAACAGTTGTATTAGTCGCTATTACGTTGTTATTAAAAGGGCTATTTAAATAAGTAATAACATCTCTAGCATTGAGTGGAGGGGCGCCATCTTAGTGGTACTATATTTGTTTTGAAGAATTTCCAAATGACGTTGTGCACTTAGAAATATTATAGCACCATGTAAATCATTGCCCAATATGCCACAAAATGCATTAAAGCAGAACCGTAATTGCATTTACCATGGAATCACTATGTGTGGATTGTCCTGAGCCCAATAGTGTTCGTTATGATGATTAAATAATCCACTTAGAAAACCAGGATGCATCTATCCATAAAATTATATTTATAAAATCACCATTTCACGTAATTTTGTTGATTTACCTTCTGAATAATCTTAATTTACGTGTGTATCATTTGCTTCTAAAGTATGAGAAATATGCAATTTATAAGGGTATAACTTGTGCTTTTTAAAATTGTTGATCCTCTAGATTTAGACACGTTAACTTGATTTTCCATTTGCCGAGATAAAATGTTCGGATTAGCGAACATTTAACGTTGTCAATTGTTTTCGGGCAATAACTGTCAGAATTTTGAGCATTTTTTATAATTTATTGTTATTTTACTACTTAGTTGTATTACGTTTTTTAAATTTTTTGCGTTTGTTTTCAAAATAATTAAAAAAATAAAAATAAAAATTGGAATAATTAATATTTCCCATATTTTTCATTTTGATATAGGTTGTTATACATCGTTGAAAAGAGGAAAAGAAAGTCTATTTAGACGTATAAAAATGAAATATGGCGGCCATTTAAAATAAGAAAGTTGGTATTAATATCTCGGAAACCGCCATCTTGACTTTTGTTTTGACTTGATTCTCAAGTTTGGCGATCGAACCAAGTAACTTTCATTTTAACTTTTTTTCGCATCTTTAATAATCATGAATATATCGGAGTTTTTAGAAACTCGCGACTTTTAGTTTTTTTAGAATAAAAAAACTGCTCAGACTCTTGAAAATGTTTCATCATAATCTGAACCAGCATGTAAAACTGCACAATATTGCCCATTTAACCATATCTCTAGCTTTAAGAATAAGAAAGATACCCATTGCATTTGAAAAAATTGGGAACACGTGCCTAAAAAAAAATAGAAAAACAGACTTGAAGTTTAAAAATTAGAATAGAAATAATAAATTGGCTAACCAGAAGAAAAAAGATCTCTAACAGTAACATCAATTACAAACATAATCACAGAAATAATAGTTTATCACATGTAACTAGATTCATTCTGCAAATTTAAAAAAAAAACAATTTTTAAAATTTTGCCATATCGTATCGTAGTATGATACGTTACGATACTAATATCGTAATTAACTATTAAAACCAAGTTAAGATCTATAAATTTGAAAGCACCTATAATCTTGGCTTCTAACATTCAAATTGTTTTCTATAGCTGCCGCTGAGAGTTGACTATGACTCATCATTCCATATTACCAGAATTTGACATACGTTTCATATTTCATTTCACTCTATTACATTTACCTAAGCATGCGAACGAGCATAGAAAACGCGATTTATTGTTTTATAAAGCTTGAGTAATAGTCAGCTCTCGTCGGGCGAAGAAGCGAAACTTCACTTTCCAATTATAATCTATAGTGACGAATATACGATTCAAAATCGAATGGTTGGAATTTCAAATGCACCCAATTTTTCCTTTGAGACAATTACACTCAAATATTTGGAAAAGTGTCCCTCGTAAATTGAAGAGAGAAGAGGGAAAAGCAAGTTAAAGCTTCGGTAAATTCATTTGAGAAGTGATTATTTGTCAGCCACTAAATAAGCTAGAAAAAATAAAGAGACGATGTAAATTAAATTACGTTGTTTTATTATAAGCAAATTAAAGCTTCGTTAAATTCACGTGAGAATTGATTATTTATCAGCCACTAAATAAGCTAGAAAAAATAAAAAGCCGATGTAAATTAAAATACGTTTCCCAAGATTTTTCAAAAGTTGAAACATCAATGCTATAATATTTTCTGAGGGGCACGAAATTAACATATTATCTTATAATACCAACAATTGAGCAAAAATGTATACAAATTATGGTAAGCAAGACAGAAACGCAGAAGCCCGCAATGGCAAATAATATGAAACCCACTGTTAATTATCCAAGAGCTCATTCATCAGAACTGACTTCATTACAGTTTTTAAAATTAGGGTGCTGCTGCAAACTAATACTAAAATCAGTAGTTATTTTGATTAAAAATTGTTTTTGTATTTCCTGTATTATTCTTGTGCTGGTCTTTTGTTGACTTTTATATTATTGGTGAAATTAAATTATTACATTTTTACTATTGTCCTACCATATTATTCTATGTGAACCAAAGTGAGCTTAACAGGCTACAAGGTCTTCAAAACAAAGCTTTAAGAATAATTCTAAAACGTGATAGATATATAGATATAGTCCAATATATGTTAAACTAGTACAAATAAAGCACTTGGTTAAGTTTCACATTTTTTTTAATAGATAAACTCTACAGTTCATTCGGTCTCATGACCATTATCTAGATACAAATAAGACTCTTGATCTCTTGATAATGGTCGTGAGACCGAAACAATTGTAGAGTTTTTCTATTAAAAAAATTGTGAAACTTTTATTTTTTTTCTATTAAAAAATTATGAAACTTAACCAAGTGCTTTACTTATACTAATTTAAAGATGTTTCACCAAGTATTAACCACCGCTTCATACAATCTAATTGTGGTAAACTGTTTATGTTTCTTGTCGGTGAGACAATACATGTTTTATTTTAATATGTGTCTTATTTATAAATTGTGCTATATCTAATACTAGTATTAGATATACATAATTATGGGACCCGGAATAGAACCAATATTTGTGTTCCTAAGGCTAATAAAGAATCCACAACTTATACAACCTACCTGTTGAAATTAAATGTGTACCCAGTCTGTATAGTTTTAAACATGTTCTGTCTAATTCTATAAAAAACAAGTCTGATATTTTAATGTTCTGCGTTTATTTATTTATTTGATTGATGTTATTCATACATGTACATTTTAATAAATATACTACTACTACTACTACTACATTTTGTATTTTTATTTACCTACGTATGCCCTAGTACTAGTATGTAATATATGTAATTTCTAAACGGTATTCGATTTACTCTTCCTGCTTGACAACACCACGACACTTCGTTGCAAATGTTCACGGAAACAATTATCCCATCAATCGAATGACAACAAAGGCGCACCTGAAGGGCGACAGGACAAAGGCAATCCATCAAAACGGCTCAGTTCAGTTAATTGGGATTTTCTGAAATTTATTATAGGCTGAAACAGGTGGATAATGTTCGCCGCAATTACGTTGCCGATAAAGCAGTAATAAAACTTAAAAAGAAATAAAGCAGATAAGCTTGACTGCGAAGTAGATGAAGTACATTAAAATGAATGGTGCACAAATTAGGTATATTGTTTACCTAGTGTTATTATTGACATTGACAGCATACAACATTTGTACAGTCTTTGTTGATTTTTTATAGTCGGGACCAATTAGCTTGGGTGGCGATTGCAGTTATTTGTTTGGATGAATGTGATCAAATATTTTATTTTACTTTGCGTTTGTAGAATGATGTTTTATCATCTTCGTGCCAAATAATGCTTTTTTTTTCTACTCCCTGTGGTATATTTATTCATACCTAATCACTAATATAACCGATATAAGCTACTTTTCGGTCTTGTGTATGATATGAACGTTGCCAGGTTACAAACAGAAAGAACCATATAAAATTCCTTGTAATTCAATTTACCGAAAATATACCGATTTTCGCCGCTAGTTTCGCCGCTATTCACAAGAATCTAATCAGAATATTATTTCTACGCAAATTGGTATTAATACTGGTATCACGGCTTTGAAAATAAAGTAAACCGGAATATCGGTATTGGTTGTCTGGCTCGGTATTATGAGTCCTAGTTACGATAATCGCAGTGTACTATTTCGAAATTCCCGCCAGTGGGTAGGCAGCGCCACTCAGAGTGGGCTAAATTTTTACAAATTCGCAGGCCGTATTATAAAGTGACTTTTGTCACTTTATAACACGGTTGGTGTGAATTACACGGTGATTTGCACTGGTTATGCATTGAAATAGGTTAACAAATAAAAATATAATGTATATACAGGGTGTCAATTTGAAAAGTTAAAAGGTGGGTGGGGGGTCTGCCTAGGCCTAGGCCATTTTGGTCCCCCCTCCAAACCACCCAAACGGTTTTGAGTAATTTTAAAAATAATCATTACTTCTATAAAAAAAATGGTGGCAACTTTTCAAATTGACACCCTGTATATATATTATACAGGTTGAGTTTTTTTAAATTTAAGCTTGGGATCTCGGAAACCATAAAACATAGAGGTTCGGTTAAATGCGGAAAGAGTTATCGTTTTAGGAGCTTATGCAAGATATGCTTTTGTTTTTTGAAAAAATAACCATAGTTTTTGAGATATAACACAAACTATTTTTTTAAATGGCAGTAAGAGTTGGTAGTTTTAAAAAAGGGCATTTCTTTCTCTTTCTGACGATATAAGATTTGCTATACTTACTTTCATAGGAATTTTCATTGTATAATTTGAATAGAATTAAGTATAATTAGAATAGAAAAAATAATAGAATTCTCGTAGTAATAGGAAAAAAAGGTTTCTATGTCAAAATATGCTTTTGCTGCTCTAAATAATACAAATAGTCCTGTATCGTGTTTATTTGTCAAAGTAATAATTTTCATAAAGTTAATTTTCGAAGATGGCGTTTATTTATCAAAGTAAACACAGCAAACCCTGTATCGCAATAAAAAGAAAAATATGTCTTTTTTAAAAATGTCTAAGCCAACTATGACTGCCATTTAAAAAAAGTTTGTACCTATTATAACTGAAAAACTGTGGTCTTATTTCAAAAAAACAATAGCATATCTTCCATAAGCTCTTAAAACGACAACTCTTGACAACCGCGTCCTGATTTAACAGAATCTCTGTATTATGGTTTCGGAGATCCCAATGCTTAAAATGAAAAAAAAATCACTATTTGCTTTCACAAATGACACTTTTGAATGACTTATTGTCCAAATTTTCAGCTTTCACATAAATTTTCCATTTGTATCTTATTTGTAAACGAAATTGAAGCCATTTTTCATAACGCCTTTTTGAGGTTAAATTGTTGGAATTAATTTTATTCTCAGAAAAAAAAAGATAGGTGTACACATATCTCAGATGTTTCAGCCAGAAACATAGTAATATATATCGTGTTATAGAAGGTTGAAAGTATTTTACCCGAGGAGAACGGAATCAGCCTTGTTTGGTTGATTCAAATTTCGTTTCTTCAAATTTTTATCTTATCGGGCACCCGATAAACTTTTAATGGCCCATGAGCGTGGGGCACCCTGTATATATACGTTTCATATTGTTTTCGGGTATTTCTCCGCGTGTTACTTCTTACTTCTTCTGGTCGACGTTTCGATGGTCTTTCCACCATCATCATCTGGTCTATCCAAATTTAGGTTTGTTATATAATTTCGGCGTTTCTCCTTGTTTGACTTCTTATTAAAGGTCGTTGCGTCACTGCATTCAAATAAAAAAAACATGTTTTTCATTTGAATGCAGTGATACATAGGGTTTTACGAGTAAAAATTTAAATATTTAAATATGATCTTCCCTTATTATTTTAGAGAAAAACTGCAATGAACTATTTTGTAGAGCAACAAATATTGCGTCAATTTGTGCTATTACTTTTTATTTTCCATTATCCATAACCTAAAAAATCGATGAAATGGAAGCAGCACTTCAAAAATCATAGGGGAATTGCAAATAAAAAGCAAAGCAAATGCTTTTATAATGTCTGTAAATGATGGTTTATTTAAATATTGATTTTAAAAACAAAGAATAAGTACCACTCACATATCAAACTTGTAACAATGTAATTATGAATCTTAAGGTTATAAAACATTGCTGATACATGTAAAACGCAATTTCTTTGTTTTTAATATCCTTTCACCTATGATTTTCAAAAAGTGTTACTTTTAATTCGTCGATTTTTTAGGTTATGGACAATGGAAAATAAAAAGTAATAATATAAATAATGAAGTATTTTTTGCTCTACAAAAGACTTCATTACAGTTTTTCTCTAAAATAATTAGGGAAGACAATATTTAGAGATTTAAATTTTTACATGTAAATCTCTATGGTGCGCTTCCCGACGCACTAGTAAAAATTTTTTCTTCTTGAATTTTGGTTCATCACATCATACATTTCTTTTTAATCATCAATTCATGTTTAGGGTATGCCAAAACAGATTTTATTTTCAGCACAATTACATAATTTGACCACGCAGCAGTGTGGTCAAGTAGAATCAATGATTTATAAAAAAAAACCTATGATTTGAATCGTGTTGTAAATCAAGTGATTTAAATCACATGTACCCAGGCAAAAACTGGTCATAAAATTAAAAAATAAAATAAAAAAAACTTATGATAAACTACTTATAAAAAAATAAGATTTTTAAGGTTTTTTTGTTTTTTTAATCCAATCGCCTTACATTCCAGCTGAACATTTCGAAGTTAAGCATTTTGGAGCTGTTCTGATACTTTGTAGTCGAAATAGACGTCATTTCGGCGCAACATGACTTCCTCATACGCCTTTATCTAAGCTCTGTTCCATTTTTATTTTTAACTAAGAAGGCTGTGGTTTCATTTTATAAAGTTGTACACATGAACACCAACAAAAATGATCTGAAAATTTATAATCCAAGTCTCTCAAATTTGTTTCAACAAATGAAATCTTCGACTGTATGGTCTGACTATTCTATGGTAAGAGCCATGTTATGCCATAAATTAATCAACCATTGACTTTTTTATTTTTGCTGCCGAAAAATATTTTTCGGCTTAGAAAGAAAAATACCGTTACCTAACAACCATGGTCTTTAACAAAATGATGGCGTTTCCAGATTTTCATACCGAAAAATAGTATCTTATGATGATGCAATCGATTAAAAAATCTCTTGGGAATTATTTTCAACTATGATTATGTTCCCTTTTTTTGGAAATATCATGAAAATTTTAAATGGTACTCTTGAACCAGCAGTCCCAGGTTGCTGTTTATCCATTTTGTTTGTTTTAAACCTTACCATTTCTAAAAGCCACTTTGAATATTATGATTCGATGTTTGAGGCGATCTGTTGGAATAATTTGATTTTAATGCGAATTTTGAAGTGATTTATTTATTACCAATAGTTTTATTTTTATATGCGAAAATATTGTATTATTCTTTTGCTGCAGCGATTTCTCTGCGCGCCAAATGTTAAGTAATATTTTTTGCGAAATGGACTCACTATCTAAAAAAAAATAACTTTTGATCGGGCAAAATCAGGCATCTAAATTTTATTAGGATAGCTATTACTGAATAGTTATATTTCATATAAAAATGATCCATCGCGGATATACGCGGATCTCATATACTTTAGCACTATTCAAACTCTGATAATTCAAAATATTTTACCAGCGCGCACCACTAATTAATTATAATTACATTTAATGGATTCTGATTATTTGGCAATGATTTTACAATAGTTATTTATGTTACAAGTACGCTAAATAGGTGTTTATGGACGCGGCCGGAAGATTAAATGGCGAGGCGTTAGCCGAGCCATTTAACCGGCCAAGTCCATAAAGACCATTTAGCGTACGTGTAACATACAACTTTTTTTTTAATTTGTACACATATTGATTTGAAAATAATATTGAAATATGTTATTTCCAACCATAACAACAGTGTTGTTGTTGACAAATTAAATTTGACAAAATGTCAGATATCGAAGATAATATCGAAGAAGATTATGATTTGCCACCAGAAGTTATCGAGCAAGCTGCACAAGCACAAAGTCGATTGATGCCCGTGAAGTCGGCTGCCATTTACGAAAAAACGTATAAGTTGTTTGATGGCGCTCAACGAGTGTAGCGGAAGGATATATTGAGGAATCGGAGTACCAGAAAATGGAAATTGCAAAGAAAATTACAAATTCGGCGAATAAAACTGCTGATGACATTCCATCTACATCATCTGGAATCGTCTCTAATAGCAATGAACAAACGATTATGAATGATATATGTGACGACGGAAGAATTACGCTTAGTGGACACTTTAATAAATGTACGTTTAATTTCAGTATTGTAAAGAAAGATAAATAATTTGTATGTGTTTAGATTATTATTATTAACTAAATAATAATTAATTCGCAATCTCGTTCTTCTAGTTATATCGTCCTCTCGTATCTCATTCTCTCTATCTCGTTAAACAGAAAAGTCCGCTGTGGCGGTTTTTAACGTCCGTTGCTATAAAACAAAAAATTTAACGTCCGTTGCTATAAAATATTGTAGCATTGCACATAAACGGTTGTTTAGATTGTTTGTTATAACGACGTTAATGACGTCTTTATGAATACAAATTAAAAAAAATAATGAAATATATAATTGTGTAGATACATGGAGAATGGTTATCTATAATTACAGAAAACTTGCACTTATAACTATGGGGATAATAATAACTAAAATTCGTTAAGCGGCGAGCGAATAATCGGCAACTAAGCCGGCGTCTACGAAGGGCATACTTTAGCCACTGTTTGCTGCTAGACAAAAGGACCGAATACTTATGCAATACTACTTTCGTACCCATGGGACATTGTAGTAATGATAATTAAATAAATAACCGGTTTTCCGATTGGTAATTTTTGATGAAATGTTATGCTAGAATCGACACATCGACTCGCTCGCTTTTGGTATCAATTTATAATTAATTTTCGTAGAGCGGCAGTTCCTATTTTTACGACGATAATTCATAGGTAACTAATAATTAGCTTGATAATAACAATATTACAACGTTCTCGCGTTTTATCTTTTAGTGTAACATTTTCTATCGATTTTATTGTATGCTGATTACAACTAAGTGCCTACATATGTACTGTTAAAAATGTCGAAAATCATATTGCAGTTATAATAAAATCGTCAGCGATTGTTAAATTACCAGTTAATCGACTTATGGTGCAACACCTCGGGAAAACCGACAAAGTTGCACACATGGCCTCTAACTACGGAGGTACGCAGCGCCGTAAAAACGCGACACGATCGCGCAAGTAACAAGGTTATACATCGCTACAGTGGATTGTTGCAGCATTTTTGTATTAATAAGTTGAAATAATAATAACAGAGGAAAAATATGTTCCACTGCCCTATTTTAAGAATGTTAACAAAACTTCAGCTGGAAGTTTTGAGGGGAGTTCATTAGTTGTACAACCAGCAAATTATAATTAGTTATTTTATTTCTTTTTAAAAGTGTATTGATCCATGCCTGAGTTGAATGTAAAGGGTTTCCCAATAGAAACGATATGTTTTTAAAATTAAATAAAATACAAAATATTTGAGACAAAAGCAAAACTTTTTCTTTATTTTATAGTACAAATTATGACAATTTTGTTTTAAATAACACATTATTCAAATGTCCCCCTCGGCTTCGTTAGCAGGATCGAATCCGATGAACCCAGTTTTCGGTAACTTTGTGCAAAAAATCAGGTGTATTTTCATTAATACAACGTTCGATGTTAAATTTCAAAGCGTCTATAGTTTGAGGTTTAGTGGCATAGACCACCGACCCCACAAGAAGAAGTCCAAAGATGTTAAATCACAACTTTTTGGTGGCCAATTAACAGTTCCATTTCTGGAGATTAGAGACTCATCTAACTTTTCTCTCAGTAACTCCCAAGTGGCATTGGCAATATGTGGTATTGCACCATCTTGTTGGAAAAACATGTCTTGCGAATTAATTTCATCCAACTTTAGCTACAAAAAATCCGTTAACATTGATCGATAACGCTCACCAGTTACTGTTACTGCATCTACATTTGCATCTTCAAAAAAATATGATCCGACGATGCCACCATGCCATAAACCACACCAAACAGTAACTTTTGCTGGATGCAAAGACTTCTCGTGAACCTGTTGTGGATTATTTTCACACCAAAAACGATAATTGTGTTTGTTAACGAAGCCGTTTAAATAAAAATGGGCTTCATTTGAAAACATGTTTTTTTTTAAACAATCGGGATTAGTTTCAAGCTGCTCTAGAGCCCAATCAGCAAACACACGACGCATACGATGGTCAAATGGTTTCAGTTCTTGAGTCAACACAATCTTATACGAATGTAAACCCAAATCTTTTCTCAAAATACGCCAAGTTGTCGTTCTTGAGAACGTCGATTAATCGACTGATCTGCATCTGCTGTAACACTGGCACTTACAGCATCAATATTCTCTTGGTTTCTTGCGTTTCGTTGTCTTATTGGTGTTCCGGTATCGTGTAAAATGAAATTTGTTTCGAATTTGTCAACGATTCGACGAATAGAAAGCACACAAGGGCGATTATGTGGACCAAAATCTTCACTAAGATCACGTTTTAATAAAACAACGATTATTTATATATATATATATATATATATATATATATATATATATATATATATTTTAAATAACCAAACGTTGTTGAAGCGTATATTTTGCCATGATGAATTATCAAACTACACTAAAAACAAATGACAGCTAGTGAGATTTCTACAATTTTAGATATAGTTGCTATGATGTTTTAAAAACATATTGGGAGACCCTTTATTAAATGTGAAGGATGCACTCTCAGGTTTAACAATTTAAAATTGTAAAATTGCACGATGTCTATTTGGGTATCTGTGCTCATATTCTCCAGGAGCTTGTCTCGCATTTTCGTTACAAAACCTATATACAGGGTTTATTTTTTGCTTTATTACACATAACATGCATGTGTTCCATTCAAAACAATGTCAACGAGTATGTGCAGGCAACCAGTTATACACTGTCACCAGTAAGCAAGGTTACCTGAAGAGTAAAACTTATATTAACGTGCAAATACGTAACGTGGATGAACTGACAGGCCGTATACGTACTGCATGTAATGGTATAACTCCACAATTAATTAAAAATAATCAGAATTTTTGCGATTTCTTCATTGTTAAAAACATAACCGTTCTGTGTTGTCAGACTTACCCGGTTGCCTGTACTACGCGTTGACATTTTTTTAAGGTACACAGGAAGGTTATAAAATAAAGCTGATAAATAATTTTCTCAGTAAAAAACAGAGGATGTGTATGCGTTTGAAATGTGCGTTCGAGAACATTGACGGAAATTCTGTTAAAATGCCTGATATAAGTGAATCGTCTGGCATTGAAAAATCCGTTGCATTGGCTGTTTGATCTTTATTACCAGTGAAATCAAATGAAGAGTATCAAAAGGCTTATTGGCGATTTTATGATTGGTGTAAAGAGAGTGACCAAAAAGAATTGTTGCTAGCATATTTTGAACATAAATGTGGTCTATAAGAGATCTACATTGTGACGTATTTAGTCTATGCTGCGAACATCGTTATGCGCCAGGAAAGATATAAAAATTAACGAGTTTGTAGGTTTAATAGCTTTTATTAATCGAAAGTCAATGGTAAATTATTGTAAGAAATTCAGTGTTATTACAAAATTTGAAATAAGAAATTACCAAGAAAAGTAGATGATAGAACCTACTCACTGATGAAGGTAAAATTGTAAATTTAAATCTAATCCAAACACAACAATTATTGTATAAATTTTAGGTAGTGTTGATGTAGGTGTTAGTAGAGTATGTGTTGACGTGAAGAACAGGCTTTTATTCAAGTTCAAAACATCAAGAACTTGGGTCATTTATATTGATTGGCATTCCTGATATAAAGACCAACGTGCGTAGACAATTTACTATTTCCAGGTGGAATATAGAAACATTTCAGAAATATTTTTTCTTCTTCCGTCCCCAATTGAAAATTCAACATTGTTAATTGCTTTTTAGACAGATGTCTACCATACTGGGTGGTGCAGAAGCAGGCATTACCACTCTTAAGAGGCGCGGTGGTCGGAAAACCTTAAATATGATAGGATATATTGAGAGCTCAGTTGAAAATGAACTTATGAAGTAACAACGAAAATATTGGCCAATAAAGAAAAGGTAAGATTGAATCTATATTTCGAGAAACTGGTGATGTTTAAAATATTCCAAAACATGGGACTCCAAGGGGTCGCCTTCGTTGAGTTCTGCACGAGTTGTATTTTGTAGGGATGATATTTTTCCTTCCTCATGATACATAGCACTGTTGTCTGGCTTCAATTTCTTGTGAAACCAATCGAGATGTATACCGAGGATTCTCTTCCATACTTGACAAAATATTCAGTTTCTGATCTTCAATAACGCTTGGCCATCCAGGTTTTGGAATATCTTTAACGTCACCAGCTTCTCGAAATTTAGATTCAATCTTATTAACTGTAGATTGGCTGATGGGGCGATCTGGATATTATGCATTAAACAAATCGCATACTTCCTGATGAGTACTTATCCCTACATCCGATGAGAATTATTAAAATTTCTTTTTTTTTTGTGAGTTATCTGTGCCATTATGCTTAAATTGCAATAAGAGTTTTGTACCGCTTAGGCTAATTGCAGACGGCTTATAATAGCGCGCGGGGTTATTGTTTCTTTCAACATCAAGCACTTTGAAAAACTAAATCTGATGACGTTTTTGCTTTATTTTCATGATTGACATTAAAACACGATGAAAAACGTCAACTTTCAATTGTCATTTATTCGAAAAATTTCTTTTTATCATTGATGCATCATATTGCTTGTTTAAAACATCGTGTAGCGTGCATAAAACAGGCTTTCAAAAACGCGCGTTTCCTGTAAAGGTTTCCATGGATACAAAACAAATAACGTCATAAAAAATGAATTCATATAAATACCAATTTATTTTAATTTAAATGAATATTAAATGTACAATTTACATTGTTTGAAAACGTTAAATTTCCTTTCTTCAATTCCGAGAGGACATGAACATCTTCTCTAAACACGTAAGCCTTTTTTACCACATGATTTTTGTTGATCGCCTTCATGAATGCATTAACCTTAACAAACGATTTTATATCCACTCCCTTGTTTAACCGTAACATGCATTGCAATTTCGAATGTATTGCCCACATTGTTGACGCCTTATAGCATGTAGACATTTTCTGCATGTAAGCAAGAATCATTCTTTCATCTACAGTTTTCACCTCCTGTTCGTCCATCCATTTTACCAATTTATCGTATTCCTTCTTATATGCCAATTCCGATTTTTGGGGAATTAAACGCCTCTCTGCTTCGGAGCTTAATTGATCAATGTTTCGTTGCATTTTCAACCAAAATCAAAACTGACGCCAAATTGAAAGATTGTTACATACGATATTCAACACTTTGACAACCAAGGCTAGAACGATTGCATAGTATCAGCCGCCATGTTAGCTAGTTATTTATTCAGTATCTTAGCAACGATACTAAAACTGTACGGCAAAATCGACGGCACATCAGATAGAAATTATAATTACAAATGTTTAGGCCAATTTACGGCATCAATGATAAAAAATAGCGTAAAGTATGCGTGGATATCTGGCCTTTCAAGCACTCACTCTATTCAAAAAACCTCCCCGCCTCCCCGCTGCGCGGGGAGCGACGGGTCGGATTTTTGAAAAACGTTCGTGCTTGAAAGGCCTTGATATCCACTTATACTTTAATATACTATATGTAACATGGCAACATTTTATACTGTCACTTCGACAATGAAAAGATCAAAATCAAGAACACAAAATATAGGGTTATCATTAAAAAAAAAAAAAAACAATGGATGACGTCATTACTCAAAAACAAATGACGGTTGAAGATCGACTGTCATGCAAAAATGTGTATTTTTATCAAAGAAAATCGACGTGTTTTATTTTTTTTATTTTTATTTCGATTTTAATCAATTTATTCCATATTTTAGGCGCACACTGTACATTTTCCGCACTGAATAACTGGAACTCCTTGTAAAACTCCTACGAGCCAACAAATGACTTGTGTCATATTCTTCTAGACAAGAAGAATTCCTCTTCCAGAACCCCTACAAATTAAAGAATAAAAATACTATTGAAATACAAAATATAATTTTTATTTTATAAAAAAAAAAATCATAATTATTGGTTATTATTATTAATTATTAATTAATAACATTTACGGCACATTGTGTAGGTTGCCGTTTAGAAACACTCATTTTTCAAAATTGGGCACAGCTGCTAATCGTGCCCTCTTGGGCCTCAGGATGTCCTTTCCCAGTGAGAAAAGTCATTCCACTGCAGCGGAGGATGGAATAGTTGTACTGAATTTGAGGAAGAGGTCGATAAAAACCTTAAAAGTAATTTCTTGCAAACTGAGCGACAAAAAAGTATTTATCCAAAGTATTGCAAATTACGTAAGCTTTCAAATGAACCATCACTTAACCCTAACTCCAATTTAAAACACATGGGCCTATCTACACTGCAGCGAGGAGGTTAAAAAAAATAATTTGCTTGCCAAAAGTTGTCTCCTTCTAAATAAAAATTGACGTATTTCAGCGATTTCGTGAAATCAATTATATTCGTAGATATTTGGGGTGTTTTCTTATTCCCAGGTTACCCTGTATACAAACATTAAGCTATGATATTAGTGTGTATTATAACTCTAGATCTACTAATTACTTTTGAAGGACCTTGGATTACAGTAATTATTAACAAGCAAGGCTAAGTTGGAAGGAGTATGATTGACCACCTAGTCAATTTTACTTAGCCCGCTAAGTTGCTATGAGCTATATATTAATTATATAATTATAGAACTAGCTATGAAAGAACCGTACTTGTACACCACCGATGATAGTAAACAATTGTAAATTAATTTTCGTCGAGATAATAATCAAGTGCGAAGTCACAGCTACAGCCTTCAGCATGACCAAAGCTTGATAAACGTTGCTCGCCTACGATTGGGTGATCGTCTCGTCAGATGAATTAACGGACTTTAACGTACTAAAATCGAGTTAACGGAAGTTAATTAGTCCGATAATAAAAATGAAAAGTAACTTCAGTTTCTGGTCCGTTAAACCAAATTAACTTCGTTAATTAACTGTTAACGAATTAAATCGTTAATGCCCATCACAGCTCACATGTCAGTATGTATAATCATGGGTAATGGTCATATTTAATCATTATTTTTTAATTGATTCTTAGTTCTAACTGCTTTGTGATGAATGTGCTTACAAGCTAAGATTTACATTTAATTGCTTCATGTCTATTGTATAATTCAAGCAATTGAGAGTTTTCAGGGTTTCTGAGCAATTGGACTTCAATGTTACTTCTAATTGTTGTGAAACGATGGCGTGATTCTGTACTCGTTTATATATTAAATATAATTAACTAAATTGTGAATTAATCGAGTATTTACAATTTCGTTAAATATACATTTTACCCGCTACCTACCATGAAAGTAAGAGAACCTTAGACCCATGGCAGCTCGCATCGTATATTGATCATATCACATGTTTACCAGAATTTCCTTGACGACGGAACTTAATATATCCCTAGGAATGTAAATACATATTAAGTTCTGTCGTCAAGCATTATTTTTCCAAAATTCCATTAAGGGTTGCAACATTTATATATACATAGCAACTGAACATTATACGTCATATGACATATCTCTAGTTCACATTATCTAGTCTCTAAAAAAAAAAACTTTCGGGTTAGGATTTTTTTAAAACATACCATTTTTCGATGAATTAGCTGTATTGTTATAAAAGAGGTATACTTCTTGAACTTCGAAAAATAAAGCGTTTCTGCGATATTCAGCGTTTCTAGATAATAAAAATCATTTCTTGGATGGAAAGATTTTTATTTTAAATTATTATTTTGTGTGTTCTGCCTAGTTTAACCTCGAATATCTCAAAAATGCTTCATTATTTGGAAGTTTAAAAAGTATACATTTTTTATGACAATAATGCTAACTCACCGAAAAAATGTATATGCTTTAAAAAATCCTAACCTCAAAGTTTTTACATAGCAATAATCATAGAAGAACCGATGTTTCTTGGGCACTGTGTTTACTCAGATGATTGTAATTATTTGTGAATATGTGTATTGATAGTGGGCGACTCGTCGTAAAACATCAGATTTCCAAGTCTACTCTAGTAGAAATATTAATAAGAAAACTGATTTGTTAAGTAACACTTTAAGGTCCTATATTTTGAAAACAAAAGCGATTAGAAAAATAAATCATTTAATTTTCCCTCTCTTAGCATGGTCCTAAATTTATGCCACGAAGTTGTGGGACACCTGTATTACCAAATATTACGAATTTTTGAACTTATTTCTTCGCGATTCAATAATACTTCCAGGACACTTATACGATAATTAACGCGCTTCCAGTATGTAATCCCTTTTCCAGGTTTTGTATTGTAGGTATATGTCGAAGCATCCCGAGATCCACTACTGCACGTTTTTACACAAAAAAAGTACTATCTTTCAATTATTAGTGGTGATTTATTTTATTTTAATATAATTTTGTTTTCATTGCGTCACAAAATTTCCATTGTTATATGAACATCCGCATGGGATTATAAATTAATTCACCTTGGAATCCAGCAATGATGATACATGCCGTGTTTTATATAAAACCTTCAACGAGTTTTTGTGTTGTCTATACAATTCCTTAATGATTGTACTTGACCTGGTAGAATGACTCGTCTGGGTTCAATAATTCACTATTTTGGATAAACATATTTTTGTCATAAATAAAATACACCGAAAACTGCGAAAATGTTATGCAGTTTAAATAATCGTATGATAATATTCATATATGCATTTTAAACTGATAATTCATAAAGACGTCAGTGACGCGAACGGTCCAATAGTATATTATAATACAAGTGCATAAGAGAGCCTTTTTAAAGCATGCACGAGAGTTTATGAGCACGACTCGAAGCGGCCTTAAAGCTTTAAGGGCCTTTATATACGTGTATTATACGTGTTTTTTTAATTATATCTGCACTACAATATGTTACTATGAATTAGAGAAATAAGCGGAAAAGTTTAGATTCAAGGTAGTGGTGGATCTCATTATTAATCGTTAACATGAAGATGGTTAGCATTTGTTGCATCGTCATATACTAGAGCCGTCAACATCATGAGCGAAAATCGGAAGGACTGCTAGTTTCCAAATAACTAATGATAAATACTTTGAAGCTTTTGATTTTCAGATTTCCAACAATAGTAAGTGTACATTCAATATTTATGTGAATAAAAATCAGTACTACCTCACATTTATGGTCATACAAAGTTGGTCAATAAATTTGTTGTTGCCTAATCAACTTTAAAACACGCCAAGCTTAAAATACGCACACTTATTAATTTGATAACCAAAGATAATGATGCAGGTATGATAAAAAAATATTTAGAAATTGCTAGCTTTTGCATAAATCTTATACAGGGTTCCAAACGATATTTTATTTTTTTGTGCCGAAACTGCCGAATGGATATCAAAAACTATAAAGATACAAAAAAACTTAATAATGAATGACTGCGTCCGATTTGATTTTTTTTTAAAGTTATTAAAATTAAATTAAAAAATCGGCAGCCACACAGGCAGTCATATTTTAAGATCGTCTGGCCACTGAACTACATATAATTTAATATCATAGTTAAAGTAAAACTCTTGTTCCGTTTCATGTTTGTGTTATTAGTCAGGAAACTGATCATGCAAATCTGAACCATAACAAGAGTTTTATATAACTGCCATAACTGCAATTAACATTCAAAAGATTTTTAAGATCATAGCTTAGAAAACCATAACAAACCAGCAGAAGCTATGCCGCGTTTTGGACAGGCAGATCTTATAATATCCAGTGCAACAAAGTAAAATGGAACTTGGAGTATGGAATAATATCCATATAATAAAGCAGAATAAGTCGAGCTTATGACGGCACAGCGACTTAGGTTGTGCGAATACGACAAGGCAGACGAAGAATAAAAGCGAAGATAGGCAATCCGCGGCAAGAGATAGAGAGATAGGGTAAGGTATTCATTGAAGGATGTCAAGGTTCAATAATGGATTATTGCAACAGTGAAAGACAATTTTCAAATATCTTCACAACATATCGAACATAAATCTCTACAAGATCACCAAAATCATACCCATACAACAAAGACTAGACAAACTACGGAATAAATTCAAACATAGACAGGACAATAGGACAATACTCGACGAATTATGCATAAAAAGACAAGACATACGAACCACAAAAAACACCCGACCAAAACACTACACGAATCATACTTTTCTTCATAATACACTCCCATTAATTCACAAATCATCAATTACCAGAATAAAATTAATACAATACAAAACAATATATTGTTAAATAAATGTACTTATAACACAGGGCGGAAAGACCCCATCTGGGGTCGATAGCCTGAATAAAGATCGTTATATATATAGGAAAACAAAATTCATAAACAACACTGTATGTGCATTATCTACAAGTACATATAATTAACATATTGCATTTTCGTAGTATCTGACGAAACCGCTGGAAGTAAAGCGAAATATAACGTTGCCCTTGAAACGAGAGCAGCGACTGACTTCAACAGGAATATAGTATCCTAGGTTCTAGGTCATTCGGGTGTATATTTATAAGGACGTTGGAATCAAATTTAATCAGCTATAATTGAATCAACTTTCTCAACCTCAACCTAATGACCATAATAAATAAATGTGATAATTGAATTGCAAATGAATGTCTACAGTTTAATACACAATGCGATCAAATATACTCTTCAAATAGCACGAAATGTCGGTATAAATCAGAAAGTAGAGAATTCGAATTCAGTACAGTTCGTCGTGAAAAACAAAGAAATCGAAAATTGTATGTTCATTGGCGTTTTATTTCTTATGCTCATATTGGGTTAGAATAGAGAGCTGAGAGCTGGTTTTCAATTTATAAGCGCGAGTTCAGTTTCTTCATAAAAAGTTAAGTAATTGAAAATATTACATAAATCTATCGTACCGATTTTAGTTTTTCTGCCGTTCGTATAGGTAGTAAGTTATGGCTTCGATTTTGAATCAGCTACAGTGCTTTAAATTTCTGAGAATGCTACTCTTTCTAATCAATAGGCGTGGGTTGGATTCTCTCCTAGTGCAAAATTAAAATTGTTCAATTACTAGACGTAGTTTCTCATGATAAGCAATTTTTCCAAAAAAAACTCTAATGCGTAGTGTGTAAACTAGTAAAATAACTAAAATACTGATTGTTCAGTTGTCAAGTGCAGTGATTCATGTAGGTGTGGTTACTCCAAAGGTTAATTTATGATTTTTGTTAATGATCACATAATCGCACATATGAGAGCCACACTAATATTCAAATATGTGCTATTATACTTGTACAACAATACATGTGATTTCGTCCCCATGACTAAATCCTGGGTCTGAAACGAAATTATAAGATTATAATATTGCACTAGGCAGTAATCGAGACTAGGACTATTGATTAGTCGAAGAATTAAAGTGCTTTGCAACAGTCTGAATAATAATTAATATCAGGATAATCAATCGATAAAAATAGGTACACTTTAACTATATGTTCGTGCTTACGCTAAAACGCCCACTTTGTACTCGTTGCTAATCTATGCGCACATTGGTTTCGCCGTTTATCATATATTAGTAAACATTCGACAAAACATATTGAATATAAGAAATTAAATTAATTACGATGAATAATAAAACCCAAATTAATCTTAATACAAGCGAATGACAATAATACTCGTAGTTATTTGCATATTGAGATAATATACGTCATTATCGCATTGTGTTCTTAAAATACGTATATTTTCTGAACAAAGAAGAGTATCGTACATTTGATAGCTTCATTGTATGGGTTTAAAAATTATCAGGTTTATGGAAAAAATAGGAGATTAAACTTATTATTTTTCATCTCTTCAGATATACAGTGTGTCCTAAATAGAGTAGAATTGCATGGGTGTCTTTCTTATTCTTAAAGATAGAGATCCGGTCAAATATTGTGCAGTTGTATATGCTGGTTTAGATTATGTTCAAAGTTTTCAAAAGTCCGAGCCTTAGAAATTATTCTAAAAAACTAAAAATCCCGATTTTCTAAAAACTCCGATATATTCATAATTATTAAAGATGCGGAAAAAAATTAAAGCAAAAGTTACTTGATTCAATCGCACAAACTTGAGAATCAAGTCGAAATAAAAGTGAAGATGGCGGTTTCCGAGATATTAATAGCTACTTTCTAATTTTAAATGGCCGCCATATTTGATTTTTATACGTCTAACTAGACTTTCTTTTCCTCTTTCCAGCGATGTATAACAACCTATGTCAAAATGAAAAATATGGGAAATATTAATTATCTTGACCGCCATTTTTACTTTTGTTTTGACTTGATTCTTAAGTTGCGATCGAATCAAGTAACTTTTATTTTAAACATATTTCCGCATCTTCAACAATTATGTAAATATCAGAGTTTTCAGAAAATCACGATTTTTAGTTTTTTTTGAATAATTTCTAAGCTACACGGAGTTTTGCAAATTTTTCAACATAATCTCAACCAGCATACAAAACTGCATAACGTTGCCCATTTAACCAGATTTCTAGCTTTCAAAATAAGAAAGATACTCATTCAATCCTACTCTATTTAGGACACGCTGTATTGAAGTTTTAAAAGTTGTCATTCTCATGTTTCTCTCAAAAATGCAAAATATCACATCAATTGATTTAAATCACATCTACCCTCGCAAAAACTTAACAGAAACATAAAATTTAAAAAAAACAAATAAATCATAATTTTTATAATAAAAAAAAAAAAAAATAGAATAATTTATAAACTGCTCGGACTTTTGAAAATTTTTCAACATAATCCGAACCAGTATACTAAACTGCATAACGTTGCTCATTTAACCAGATTTCTAGCTTTTAAAATAAGAAAGATACTAATTCAATCCTGCTCTATTTAGGACACCCTGTATTGAAGTTGTAAAAGTTGTCATTCTCATGTTTCTCTCAAAAATGCAAAATATGTAAATCAATGAAAATGTGGAAAATCTCACATGGGCCGAATACAAATTAGGCCGTTTTTGTAAATAAGTATGTATCATTAGGGTGGTTTTTAATTAAAAAAAAAAAAAATGGAAACGCCGCGTAGACTGACTCCAATCAGTAAATACGGAAATTACAAATGTTTAAAAATTTACGACATATTCACAACAAACTAAAAAAAATCTTGTTTGATATCACTAAATTTCGGAACAAATCACAATATTTTTGGATAAATTATTATAAACGAAAAGTATTTATGAAAATTACAGAATTTTCACTAAAAAATACAAATATTTAAATCTTGTTATTATAAATCACTAAATTTTAGAACAAATCACTACATTTCTGGAGAAATTATGAAGCTTCTAGATAAATCATGACATGATTGAGAGAAGCAAGTAAATGCCATCTCGTGGTGAAATCCAATTTTGGTAAATACTTTCAGACGCCCTGTACTGATGAGACCCACCAGGTCGACATCGCTCTACCATGTTGTCCAGCGGGGTAGCGACCAAAATGCACACCTTATTTTTATTAAATTATGAAATATTAAATTTAAATAACAAAATACTAGTAGAAAATTTGAGCATTTTTGTTAAAAACAAAAACTTGTTTGGAACTTTATTGGAAAACGCATAAATTCGTTATGAATTGAATAATTTCATTAGAATTTTGGTAAATACCTGCAGACGCACTGTACTGATGAGACCCACCAGGTCGAAACCGCTCTACCATGTTGTCCAGGGAGGTAGCGAACAAAATGCACACCATATTTTTATTAAATTATGAAATATTAAATCTAAATAACAATGTACTAGTAGAAACCTTGAGTATTCTTGTTAAATACCAAAACTGGTCTTGGAAAACGCATAAATTCGTTATGAATTGAATAATGGCATTAGAAATTGCATGTTTATTGAAATTTAGACTTAAGACTTAAAATTACAAAATTTTCATCAGAAATTCCTAAATATTTAAAAATTTGCAACATTTTCATAGCAAACTAGAAAAAAAGAAGAAATAATTTTTTACAGAAATTATGAAATTTCTGCAGAAATTATGAAATATTAAGTTTAAGTAACAAAATACTAATACAAAATTTGAACATTCTTGTAAAAATTATAAAATTTCTTTAGAAAAAATATGACTGCTTAATCAAATAAAAACGATAATAGAATTGTTAATTTCAGAAACTGGGCAACAGACATTTTTGTGGATTTTTCCATTTTTGCGAAATCAGTATCTCCTATTGCCAGGGCGTATTTTTCTGCAATATAATTTCAACTTCCATTCCGTTTTTATGGGATATAATTTACAATGAATATCGCGTTTAGTGCAGAAACCGGCCAAGCGACTTCACAATTTCTGCAGTAAAAGTCCTGTGGTATTTTGTATAATAATAATACCATGGTAACAATTACCACTGATTTGCCATAACTTACCATTGCTTAGTAGTTTGGTATATTTAACAAATCAGAAAATTAGTTTACATTTCTTTATTGTATTTTAATGAAAACACGTACAATTTTGGGTTTTATTCAGTGTTCAAATAAAAAAAAAAAAAGTTTATAATAGTGTCTTGTTTGTTAAAAATCATAATACTACAAAAAAATTAGGAAATTGTCATTAAAAATATATGTTTCTACATTGAAATCGTATTTTATTGCAGAAACGAGTCAACTGCAATATTTTCAATATTTTTTTACAAATAAGGGGGAAATATTATAATTTAATGAAAACACGTAAAATTTTGGGTTTTATTCCGTGTTCAAATAAAACATGTATAGTTTATAATAGTGTCTTGTTTGTTAAAAATCATAATACTACAAAAAAATTAGGAAATTGCCATTAAAAATACATGTTTCTGCATTGAAATCGTATTTTGTTGCAGAAACGAGTCAACTGCAATATTTTCAATATTTTTTTTACAAATAGGGGAGAAATATTATAATTTAATTACAGGCAGCATCAACTTCGGGAAGATGTTAACTAATACTAGAAATTGTTTCAGGCGAAAATCTGTTTGAATATCAAGGATATAATGTTTTTCTTTGTTTCTCTACAATTTGAAAAGGTGCACTTGCCCAGTTTCTGAAATAAACGATTCAATTGATTAGTAATTGAAAATTATCAAATTACAAATAACATTTTCAATGAATGGTGAATTATCGTTTATAGATAAAGTAATTTCAATAAATATTAAGCAATTACAAAATTTTGAAAATTACGACAATTTTATACTATAAATAGTATATTAGAATATTGCTATGAACATTATATCGTCGGCTTACAAGTGAAATACATTACAAGTGAAGTCAATTTTTGGCTGTTTTTAGTTAAGTTTTATGTTGATGGTTTACTAAATTGTAACAAATCTCAGGCTTAGTAGGGGTGTAGTAAAGGGTCCTGTAGCCGAACTTCCAAATTCTTAACTCGTCAAATGACTGAATAGGAAAGCTAACAGCAGAATATAATTCTTTAATTGCAGTTTCTCAGATTTCATAGTTTTTGACTTAGTGATTTCACTTGTAAGCCGACGATATATTATACAATTGTCAGTATAATAGATTTTGTTTTTGTTGGAAATTAGAAAACTTCTTTCGCAAATATTAGAATTCATTTGAATTCGCAGAATTTTCAACATAAATTGAAGAAGTACTAGTTAAAGTAATTTTTGTACGATCACGATTAAATGCGAAGTTTCCCGGACTCCCGGATTTGGAGTTCAACGGACGATAACGTTGATAACTAAGTGAAACAAAATTGAGAAAGAGATAAATCAAGAAATTTTGCAAACAATGGAATTCAACATTCCAATTATAAAGGGCTACACGCCACATTTTTTACAAAGCCGCATTACAGTAATATACATGATAACTTTTTATTTATACATATATTCAATTGGGGCGTTTATTTTAAAAACATACAGTATTTTAAGTCCAAAAATGCACAAATCGGGTTATACCCGTTTACCCGTTTTCTCGAAAAACAATACAAGTCGCGTGTATCAAGCCAATGAAAATATAGCAATTCTTTAAAAACGACACATGTCTGTTTAAGGTGTCAATATCTAAACAAAAAGCAAGAAATATCATCAGCAAAACTGAATAATCTTAAGAAGTTAATGGGTTTCTTAGAGGAACCCCAAAATATATCAGTTTATGAACCGATTTTTGCTGAGCAATATTTAAGTGTTGTTGATGAGGAACCCGAACTGGACGAGGATGACAACAGTAGTGGTTGTGAAGAGTTTTAATTTTCATTTAAAATTTTTGAAAGAGTAAAGTTCATTTTGTATTTTCAATTGTCCGTATTACAAAATTTCCACCTAAAAACACCACAAGTCCTACTTTTTTCTCCGTTTTTTCTCTTATTTCACAGTTCTTATTTAAAATAATTTTTATTTTCAAATAAGTCAAAATAAATACAACAGAATAGCCTGATTTATTTTCCCTGTACTTTGAGTATACTTGAGTATACACTGTAACTTTTTTTAAATTTCCCACAAAACTGATTTTTGGACACGTGCACTTTTTAAAATAAACGCCTCAATTTCAAATAGTTTCAAATATGAAGTCAATGAAATTTTCATCATATGCGAATATATTTAATATATTTAAATATAAGTAGAAAATAAGTCATTTTTATGTTTATGGGGTAACATTTTTTTCCGCAATTTTTTTTTTGTCCGTCCGCCCCCTTTGGAGCAATAGTTACTTATGCCAAACGAGTGCTGCAAGAAGTAAAATCATAATCAATCAACTCCAAATTTGCAATTACTTAATTTTTGACGCGGCCCAGAAAATGCGCAATTGTAAACAGTTTTAATATTTTCACTGGAGATAATCAAACCCTCGACTGCTGACTGGTAGTCAAAGCCTTGCACGACATGAGCTACTGAAAATAAGATTACTCGAACCATCGGTATAAAATTTTCAATTTCGAAATTTTTCCCACCAAAATAAAAGTTGGTTGCCACTAGAAAATGTGCGATTTATACTGAACATTTTTAATATTGCCAATAACCAATAGCTATTGATTCATCGGAGCCTTAACACTCTACTAGAAAACATGGGAAAAACTTTGTGATGAATATGATGAGTGCATCGCTGTTTCGTTCCATTTGGTTGATATTACTCTTTAGAGAAGGTACTAAACCAGGCCGGCACGTGGAGCAACATTTGTGGCATACGGTCATGCCCGACACACTAAGGAGAGCAATTAGTAAGGAAAATAAATATCTCCTCACCATCCTTCCTTCCTCCTTGTAGACACCCATCGTGGAAACTGGATTTGAACGTGGAGGAATGGGATGACGGGTGAAGTAACTTTAAGTGACCACTCGCGTGTGGGGTCGCGGTCACCCCCGCGTTTTCGGTGCTCTGGGTGATTAGCAGCCGCAAGTTTTGATGACCGACTCACCCGGCGAATTAACGTAGACTGACAGACAAGTGCAGCATGCGGATTGTATGTGATGGACGGTCCGGCTCGAGGTGAGCGGACACATGGTGTGCGTCGCGCTCTCGGATCTCCCAGTCACGAAACACGCCGTGATTGGGATGAATGAGAGGAAGGAAAGTTATCAATCTACAATAGTGATGCGTAGATTCGCTCACATGTACATACACCCACAGTTGGTTGTGCTAAAAGGTGTGTCAACGATGCCACTGTACACAAGTTTGTTTTGCTTTCTCCTTGCATTAATAACTATATGGAGAAAGTATTGTTTTGTGAACATTTTTGAATTCGAGTCCATTAAGACTATTCTTTAAAAATATTGCTTGCGTTGTTATGTGATATTGGTACCCTCGATAAGTCAAAATCGGCTCAGTAAAATTTATTAAACTTTTTTGAAAAATCTTACATAACTACATTTAAGTAGTGTCGTGTGTTTGCCTATGTGTCAGTCCCGACTTTACAATCGAAATGGTTAACTGATCGAGTTGAAAATACATATTTTTTGGGAGGTCACAGTGGCTGGCGTCGCCAGACTTTTTTTTCAAAAATAGGACAATGTATCAATTAAACATGTGCAGGCTTACATTTAAGGATAAGTATATCATGCAGACTAAGAACAATATGAAAACTACAAAAAATAAACATTTAAATTATATTACTAGTACACTGTAAACACTTGAAAACGAATGTCAATACTGATATGGTGCATAGGTACTACGCAATACTGATATGGTGATAGATTGCAAACTTTATTTTTTTTAAACTAACAACAATCTTCTAGGATATTTTTTGGCAAATACATCTACAACTTCTTCCAAAGAAATATTTTTTGCGATTTGTTTCTCAATATTTATTATTGCTAAAGTAGAAAGCTATTCGTTTGTCATAGTATTTCTTAAATAGTTTTATAAATGCCCTAAGCATGAAAATGATCGTTTACAAGCGGCACTGGGTACTGGTGTAGTAATACTTATTAAAGTTAATTTATAAGTTACTGAGAATTTAAAAAAAACACCATATCCACGAACTGTATTATGTTTTCTATTTTTTTTTCAATATGGTACTTTTTGATTTTGATTTTTAATTCGGATTGCAATAGTTTTATATCGGAATTATAGTGTTTGGCAAAGGTAACAAATAAACTCAAAGATGAAAAGGGCAATGAAGCAAATACTAAAACAGAAATTATTAGAATAATTGAAAATTACTACTCGGACTTGTACCAATCAAAGAAAGACAAACAAGAAGACGTAAAAAATCGACTTACATCAAAGATAGTGAAAATAATTTCGGAACTTCAACCCGAAATATCCAAATCAGAAATAAGAGCGTCACTGAAACAATTAAAGAACAATAAGGCAGCGGGCAAGGACGGAGTAACTGCCGAAATGGTAAAAATTGGAGGAAAACCTGTTATTGATTGTCTGCACCTTCTCCTAAATTAAATTTTAACAGAAAAAAAAAAGTTCCAGATAATTGGAACGAAGCTATTACATTACTTCTATTCAAAAAAGGAGACAAGAGAGAATTACAAAACTATGGTCCCATAACCCTCCTAAGTATCATGTATAAGCTCCTAACCAAAATACTAACAAACCGACTTACCAGAAAATTCGATGATTACCAACCTAGAGAACAAGCAGGCTTCAGGAAGAGATTCAGCATACAAGACCATCTGCTGATAATGAAGATCTTAATAGAGAGAGAGTAAACGAATACAAAATACCATTATTCGTAGCATATGTAGATTTCGAAAAAGCTTTCGATTGCGTAGAATATTGGGCAATAAAGAACTCCCTAATAAACAGCCGGATCGATTATAGATACCCTAGCCTACTGTCAAACATCTATCAAAATGCTACAACATCAGAACAAATATATGAAGGAACTAAACCAATAACGATTGCAAGAGGCGTAAGACAAGGAGACACTATATCACCAAAATTATTTAGTCAAGCATTGGAGGATGTTTTAAAAAATCTGGAATGGGATGAATGTGGCATCAAAATATGTGGACAACGACTAAATCAGTTAAGGTACGCGGACGACATAGCATTATTTGCAAACAATAAAGCAGAGCTACAGAAGATGTTAAGAGAGCTAGACAATCTAGCCACAAAGATTGGCCTTAAAATGAATTATTCGAAAACAAAGATACTAACTAATACAGAGGAAGATGCTACAGTACAAATAGGAAACAAATCAATCGAACAAGTTACCGAATATATATATATATATATATATATATATATATATATATATAGCGGCGTCGGTGCAGGCATTAGCGGCGTCGGTGCAGGCAAGTGTCAATTTTGGCATATGTTACACAGAGAGGTTATGTTTGTAACATAATGAGGTTATGTTACAAACATAACATACAAAATTTCCTATGTGTAATTGTAAAAAAAAAATAATCAACTCATTAGCGGCATCGGTGCAGGCAACTGTCATAACCTCATTATGTTACAAACATAACCTCTCTGTGTAACATATGCCAAAATTGACACTTGCCTGCACCGACGCCGCTAATGAGTTGTTTTTTTTTTTTTACAATTACACATAGGAAATTTCTTGCGGGTAGATGCAGGCAACCAGTTATACATGGTCCATCATATGTGTAATAAGAAAAAAAAAAGCCCGGTATATATATATATATATATATATATATATATATATATATATATATATATATATATATATATATATATATATATATACCTGGGACAACTAATAAAACTCAACAAAGATAATCAAACCAGCGAAATAAAAAGAAGAGTTAGGCTTGCATGGGTAGCTTTCGGAAAGCTGAGTTTTATCCTAAAAAACAAGAAGTACCCACAGTACCTAAAAACAAGAATTTTTAATCAGTGCATACTTCCTGTCTTTACATACGGGGCACAAGTATGGACATTCACAAAGGCCAATATGGAGAGAACTGCTACAGCCCAGAGAGCTATGGAAAGACAGATGCTCCACATACGACTATCACATAGGAAAAGATAAGAAAAGTATGGATCCGAGAAAAAACTAAAGTTAAAGATGTAAGAGAGGAAGCTGCAAAGCTAAAATGGAAATTTGCTGGTAACAACATCAGACAAATCGATGAAAGATGGAACAAACTTATTGTACACTGGAGACCATGGGAAAATACGAGAGGACGAGGAAGGCCACAAATGGGTTGGGCAGACGACATTAAGAAACATGCAGGAAAGAAATTGACTGAAATAGCAAGTAGTAGAGAGGAATGGAAGCAACTTTGGGAGTCCTATGTCCAAAGATGGACGACAGAAGGCCGAAAAGAAGAAGTACAATATTCTGAAAATTTATAAATTTATCTTTAAAATTAGGGTCAAAAGAAGTCATACCCACGAATAAATCTTTGTGAGATAAAAATCGATTATTTAGCTCACTCAAAATTATATCAATCACAGGAATGTTTAACTGAATTTTGTATGATTCTTTTGAATTTGGTCCGATGTTTTTCAAATTCAAATTCTGAGTAATAACAATTGTTTTTAATATTTTTGGAACTTTTCTGACGCGCTTGTTAATTTCATTTATATCTATATGACATGCATAGGTCGTATCAACAGCTGCTTCATGAAGCTTATCGAATTAATCCGAATTTTTCCTTTCTAATAAAAATTGGCCTTTAACACTTTCTATAAGAAAAATTGCCCCCGACACGTCAGAATTTTTATTTTGTAACAAATCACTGATTCTATTAAATCTCAAAAGAATATCGTAAAATATGTGCAATTGTAAAAGAAAATAGAAATCCAGTTGTGACAACAATCCCCGAGCCTCGGCCTTTTTCCCCCTTTCATTTTCATTTGAAATATTATGCAATAAAACTAGAATCGCATCCAATGTCATTTTAATTGCTAAACAAACGTGAATTTGGCTTGTCCAACGTGTAAAACAAATTCGCTAAGTTCAACTGGGTTTTTGTCCGGATAAATTTGTTTTCGTAATACTATACTGTTATGCCGTTTTATCAGAACTAAAAAAGCGCTGTAATGTCATGCTAAACGGACAGCGGCCGTTAAGAATTCTTCAACCTGCGTCCGTTATTTGTTGCATATCGGCATAATGACATTAATAACTATTCTGAGTTTTCATAAATTTAATGTGAATGTTGGAACCTGAACCAAAAACGTGCAACTTTTCTAGTAAGGAAAAAATGCGTCGATTTCTTTTACACATTTACACGCACATACTAAGACTAAATTTAATTTATGATTGAAACAATGTACGTAAATTTCTTGGGGTCCCCCTTTTTTAAAATAATGCTTGAACTCCGTTAAATTTTCCACTTATGACACTTACACCGTCGTATGTTTGTGCAACATACTTTCTCAAGTCTATACTGCACTCATTCAAAGTTTTTTTTATATATGACCAAACAAAGCCCTTCTGCAGACACAAAATCAATAAGTGCTTCTGCAGACACAAAACCCAAAAATCGCTCGTAGATTGTCCCTTGATAATAATACCTAATAACAATTGATTTTTGCTCGGTTTTAGAAATGTCTTTTATTTCATCCACTATGATGGCGTAACAATCACATTTATCGATTTCTCGATTGATTTCTCAAATAACTTGGAAATAATTCGGAAATTATTATAAGAAGTTCATTCTGAATGCTTGGATGCAAATACTTAGCATTATTCGCCATACTATCTAATCTTGTCTTAAGAAACGCATTTTTTTTTTGCCAAAAAATTTAATAACTCCAAAAAATGTCCTTTATTTTAACTTAACTATGATTCATCGTGTCCTCTAAAGGCTATTCCTTGAAATGCAATAAAAAGAAGACATTCAGTAATTAGCCCAAAGAAATTTCTATTTTCTAGCATTTGTTTCAAATTAGCATCTCTTATTTGCGTTATTACTGATAAATTTTTACTTTTTCTTAAATTATATTCTGCCCACATCACTTCACTTTTCTTGTGTTGTACAGTCATTAAAGGTTTACTGAAACCAGAATCCTTTTCCATGGCCCGTGGCACTTGAACTTTAAAACTCCGCCACCTATTTACATATTTACTTTGAGCAAAAACTTTTAATTTAGGTTGTTTGGGGCCGTGTGCTATGGACCAAGATAGAGCCTTTGGCCCAGGAAGTTTGGAGGTTATTAAACAGTTACCTAGACTTGACAAGAAATTGGAAATCAAATTGTTATTTTAATACCGATTGATATAGGAATAAAAACAATTTCTCCTGGGAAGCAAGTACGACTGGTTGCGAATAATTTTAAATAATATATTGCATATTTTGCATTATATTAAAATACACTCACAATTATATCAATTTTCAAAATAGTCATAATGTGGAAAAACCTATCAGCTACCATACGTGTAAATTTCATCAGAAATACACATGTCATAAGATAGATGGTTGCCAAATTATATGCGCTCATATTTTACATGTGAATTTGTAAAAAAATTGTTGTCCAATATTAATTGTTAAACTTCATGATGTTCACTTTAATGCTATAATGACGTTTTTGCCGCACTTTTCCCGCGCGGCAAAGTGATAGCTTGCTGTACAAATTTAAGCTGCAACATTAGTCAAAATTTCTCTTACTTCTGTTTGGTTTAATTGGCACTAGTATTGCAAATTAGCATTTGCGGCTGCTTCTGCTTCAGGATCAATGCTTTCTTCGTCACACATTTCATACAAGTAGTAAAATAGATGGACTATAGAAATCTCGTTTTTCAAAATGATAAATAAGTAAATTAAAAAAATCATTGAAAACACACGCGATTTTCGAAAATTAGCACTAATACGATTTTCATCATTTTGAAACCCGAGATTTTCTAGGTATATAAAAATCACTCGGTATATCTGATGGCAAATAAAGTTTTTAGAAAAACAAATTAATGCCGTAAAAAGTGTTTTGAAAAATAAATAATTGAAACATTTCCCATATAATGCCGACATTTTGGCGGTCACTGTATACCCACTAAGTAAAACAATTTATTATTACCATTAAACTGTGGTCGATGTCAGAATCGTCACCTTCCAAATTTAAATCGCTCAAATTACGCATTAAACTTGAATCAGCACTTTCAGCGTGCCCAGCATATGATTCTTCTTCAGAGTCACTCCCACGTGCAATACTTTCACTTTCAGAAGTTGCAACTTCTACAATAACAACGTTGTTAATTCAGAAGCTATTTGTAATGCTTTAAATGAGGTTGTTCAGTCATTTAAATTTTATTGGACCCAGGTAATAGCTGTCTGCTTTGATGGGGCTTCCGCAATGACTCCGCAAAAAATCGTAATATAATGTACGTTCATTGCTATGCTCATTTTTTCAGCTTAACCCTAGTAGATTGTTGTAACTCTCACTCAGGCAACAAATTGTTTTTTTATTTCTTTGGAATTATTCAGTTGGTATATTCTTTTCTTGAAGGTAGTTGTGTAACACATGCAGTTTTAGAAAAAATAGCTAAAATAATGTATAGTTCACTTAAAACATTTAAGTCAATATCAACAATGAGATGGGCTTATAGGGCCGAGGCAGTTACTGCAGTCCAAGAAAATTATGAAATTCTAATTAAAGCACTTGAAGAAATAATTGAGACCACCAAACGCTTAGATGTTAAAATAAAAGGCTAAGGTTTGTTACACTATCATCACATCTATTTTAACAATGATCCTTAAAGTAAGCAAAGCATTACAAATGGAATATCTAAACCTATTACTTGCTGTAAACTGTGTCTCAAATTTAAAATCAAGGTTGCAATCAGTGAGAACTGATACGAGTATTTTTGACAAAATTTACAATGAAGTCGACGAAATGTGCGTGAAACAGAATGTCATCATTCCGAAAATAAGACGCCGAAAAGTTTCCCGTAAAATAGACGAAACCTAGAAAAATCAACATGAAATTCAAAACAAAAAAAGGTAATATTAAAATTAAATCCTTGTACCCATTTCTAGACTCTCTTATTTCTAGAATTGATGAACGTTTTACTCAAGAAACGACTCAGAAAATAGACTGTGTAGGTGAACTACTGAGTTTAAATTGTGACGTTGATCTAATTTCACTTGGAAAACAGTTTGGAATAAATAAAGATGAACTAATCGCAGACTGCATGATGAAACATGATAAATCCATAAATAAACGTAATAATTTGGGTAATATAAAAGGGTGGATTACAGGGCTAAGTGATTCTGACAGATTTATAATATACAATAATTTATTTGCAACTTTAATGCATTTTTCTGTTATCCCTGTCACAAGCTGCTCCTGTGAGCGTTCATTCTCTAAGATGGTTCAAGTAAAATCAAAATTAAGAAATAGGATGGCACTGCAGCGATTATATTCACTGCTTTTTTTATTTATTGAGCAATATAAAACAAAAACTGTCGATTATAATTTAGTTATAGATCAGTCTAAAAAATTAACATTGGGAATACGAAGAATGACATTGTAAAAATAATACGTCAATGTTAATGTACTTGCTTACAAAAATACTGTCCTGATAAGTGTACGTCTTTTGTCAAAAGAAGTTTCGTTTAAAAAAATGGTATGGTTATTTATTTACTACCTACACCAAGAGCCAATGTGGCCCTCCCTAAAGAAAAAGTCTGCGCACGCGTATGATTCTGTTCAGCTATTGTGGTTGTGTTTCTTTTGCAACACCTCATTTTTTTTTTTATAAAATCAAGATTTGAAAAGGTTTTGAAGAAAATATGCAACCGGTCGAGTGGTAGTTTACTATTATACTTTTTACGATAATTTAATAAAAGATAAACACAATTTTAAACTGCATTTTTTGTAGACAAATAGTAGTTGAAAATGAAAGATTTTATGCCTATTGTTCGCTTAAAATGCGATGTTTTAATGGGGTGGCAATGCGAACTGCTCCCACGGAAGAGACACGTCTAGAGGCATAGAGGCACAGGTATAGACGAATGATCTAAGGTTCCGTTTTTTTAGGTGTTCGATCAAACCGTCCACTCAGAAAAAATAATGTAATTGTCATTTCGTTAGAAAATTCTCATTAAAGTTACATGTTAGTATTGGGTTTCCCTATTGATTCTGTAGGAATAAATACTCACATTTATTGTTTTTTGTTGTTGTTATAGTTTCATCCATTTTGGATACCTGTTATTATTATATTTTTCATTGTTTTCTTTCTTCTTTATTGGAGTACTTACTGGTATTGTTCAGATATAAAGATGGTTTGTTGTTTTTATTGTTTTTATTATTTCTTCTTCACCTTACTAGACTAGTTTCGGCTGTCTTTCAGCCATCTTCAGAAGTGTTCATTTTTTTAAAGTTATTTAGTTAGTTAGTTAGTTAGTTAGTTCAATATACAGTGTGATTCATTGGGAAATGCGCATACAGTAATGGTAGATACGGCACACCGAAGTGATTCTAAATATACTATATTTTATGGGTCTATCGTTCTTTATAACCAATATACAGGGTGATTCATTAATATCAATTTTCTCAATTGATCATAACTTACGAACCACCCTATATTTTTTTTTGTAATATTAAGTACTATGTTCTTTGTCCACTGTTGTGTCGATTACCATAATAAATGAAAATCTTATTCTAGGTACGGCCTTAAAAAAAAAAAAAAGTCTGTTTCGACTCGAAAGAACACCCTGTATATCAATATTTTTAAATTGTGTTTTCATATTTGGAAAGAGTAGAACAAATTAAGTAACACTGAATGTATTTGCTACTTCCGCATACAACTTTGTTACTTATTAACTCGAATCAAATCTAGATGTTTCGATAAGGTGGCACAAAATTAAACGAAAAATTTCTTTCCTAAATGATAAATATAAATTTAAATTTTGTGCCACCTTATTATTAAAACATCTGTTTTAAATCACCCTCGAAAAATCAATCGACGTGTTTTTTTTTAAATTAAGTTAACTTGAATTCAAAAGTTATTGATACTACCTCGATTTGAAATGAATTCCCACACAAGAGGCTAACTCTTAAAAAAGTAAAACTAATTTTTGCATAGGACATGCATTTTCGCAATCCAATAGATTTTTTCACAAACAAATCAACAAACAAATTATGAATAAAAGAATTTTAAATCCAAAAATTATTTTCATATGTTTGCACTATTATAATACAGTAAGCTGAGTAAGCTTAGTTAATACCGTAACTTACCTTCTCAACGTGTTCCACCGAAGCCACGGATAATTTTCCTAGAACAAAAATTTAAAATTATTTTGGCTAATAGTAACAGTCAGTGCAGGCCGATTGTTTAAATCATGGGTTATAAGTAATAAAAGCTTAATTTTCTTGAACTCAATGATCTGTAGGTTGAATTAACCGTAGTTCTAAAATATTTCGAAAACTATCAGGTTTATAAAAGAATGGTAAATGCGCAGATATGCAAAATGTGCTGAAAAGTGACTGTTTCATGCGAGTGTTTAAGTTGTAATAACACGAGCTTGAAGACAGCTTTGCTCACAACTGTAATTATAATGTTTTTTCTACGACCTCTTAATGAATTATTAAAATAGAAAACAAACAATAATAAAAAACAAATATATAACTGCTATTATGGTTCATAGCCATGGCACGAAATGCAAAGGTGCAACTATTAGAACTGAAAAACTCTAGTCTAATATTTCTTTGCATGCGAGTTTTTTGCAATACGAGGTTGTTTCTGAAGATGTCAACACTGGTTATTTTCAAGTATTTTCATTTGCAAGAGGACAAAAAACATTATACTCGGCTCGCTGGCAATTAGCCTTTACTGGGGCTCACCGGTTTACAAGGCTCGCTCCCCTCATCGCTCACTCAGCAAACTTTCGGCATCGCCCGTAAAGGATAACTTAGTAGGCTTGCAACGTAAATAATTATTACGCGATTGCTAGACTGCGATACGATTCGTACGCGGTTCCATTTTAGTGTATTCTTAGGTACACACAGGATCGTTAGGAAAGCAATAGAATCACTAGATTATTTTATAAGATTATCTAATTTTATTTGTTTCGACAAATGAAGTGAATTTGAGCCATCCAAGCGCCTAGACAAATACCTTGAACGCATGTAAATGTTTTTGTTGCAACATGGGACAGAATGTTTATTAAGGTGTGCGTGTTTTAAAGCTAGGAATTATGTAGTTTCTATTCTTAAGAATGGCCATTTTTCACACACTAGCCAACAGGTGACGATTCAGAAAAAAACTGACCTAGCATAATTGTCAAAGCGGATGTTTAGGAAAAGAACACAACATATTCCTGATTTAATAGGTTATGTCCAATGTCACTGTTGGAGTCCGCCTGTTATACAGGGTGTCCCGAGTCCCGTACTGATATTCGATTTCGCGATTACTGTAGAGTCACGGCCTCTAAGAATAACGCGTCCGTCCGTTCGAGCAGTCTTCCATCCTTGTCTACGTGCCCTTAACTTGGTGGACCTGGCAAGGATAACAAAATGTTCGAACGGATGGACGTACCATTCATACAATCTGTGGCTGCACAATCGCCCACATTTGAAGTGCAACACGGCTTTTTTACGACTGCCTTATGGACATTTGGGGGCGAAGCATCTAAATTTGTACTTGTACGTGCCCAAACCCGGATTACCAATAAGGTCGAAATTTGGCTCTGGTTTATGGCTTTTGGTTGCACTTTGAATGTGGGCGATTGTACATATCGTAGTAGATGATTTATTGTTAATGTTTAAAAAAAACGTAAGTTGAAATTTAAAATAATAATAAATATTATCAATAATTATGTAGAATGCAATTTCCGCCATACTTAGAAGAGCAATCGATCATGTGTGATTGGGAAAAGATAGTGTTTATCTAAATCTAGATAATGCGATTTCATGCTTTTCGAATAAGCACCAAATACTGTATTATTACATTTTTTTAATTCATTATAAGTACGCAAAGCAACAATAGATTATTTTAATTTCATTAATTTATCTATTTTCGGTGCTTTAGGTTTTTTTGTCAACGAAGTCCCCCACAAAATATTAAGTTAGTTGGTAAGTTGCTGTCCAATCGGAAGGTAACGTGGTTTGAGTCCGGATCAACACTACCGTCACGTCATAACCATTTAAGAATAATATGAATATATTATATTGATTAATGTAATATTCATCTAACCCATTCGTTAAAATCTTGCGTACTTATTTAAATACTGTTTTCAAAATCCTGTTTGCAAGCTCTATTAATTTAATATATTTTTCGTGCAATTGGACGAGAAATGGCAACTTCTCAGCGACACAACAGCCCGAGAAGTGCAATTTCTCACCTATGGCCACAAAAGATTGCCAAGCAACCTAAAATTATTGTTGTCATTAAACATCAAGAGAAACATCAGTCAAATAACTATCATGTCTCAGATTTTAACAATTTTATTTTGGATTAATATGAAATGTAATGTTACAATTAGAATTGTTATTTATGTTAATATTTAATCCTGAAGTGGAAGTCACATCGGTATTATTTAGATTTAATATAGAACTTCTGTCAACATTATTTGAAAATGACGTGCTAGGCTGAGGAAACATATTATCAGAAACCTTTAGTTTATTTTCTATACTGTCTTCAACGTAACCCTCGGCTACCGTACCAGATCGCCATCCTCCGTGCCTTTTTAAAACAGTCATGTCTGCACCTGTGTTGGCAACTAAAGTGGCTGAACTTCTCCTATAACAGTATCCTGTATAGTTGTTGCTGTTTGGTAGTCGTAAGTACTTCGCAATTAAGGACGGAATTTTTCCTATAATGTGAACACCTACAACTTGATTGCAACATTTCTCCTTTTGATATCGCAGAAATAAGCGACGGCTATCAGTAATTTTTGGACGAAGGGTTGTATACATACGGTAAATTTCAATAAACACCAACCTTGATACCGTAAATGTGCGCAGTTTATCTGTCTTGCTTTCGGGAATGCGGACAATTAAAGCAGTGCCCAAATCTTCCACATCGTCAACAGACAATTTATAAATTTCATCACGCCTTAACGCCCCAGAGATGCCCATAATTAAAACAACCTATAAAACCATTTCTTGACATATTAATGTAAGTAAAACATGTATCTTATACCTTCCACATTAAATAAGTTTCATTACTGGCTTCTGTTATAAATGTATCGATTTGCTGTGCAGTTAGTATTTTTGACTTTTTAGCTCGATACCCTACTGCTTTTTTCTTTAATAATGGCACTAATTTAGGAAATCTTGAAATATCAATCCCCTCCCTGATATTTATCATACATTTTAACATGGAGTATGTACTCCATAAACTTGAAGATTTCAAAACTGTAGATTTTGCTTCTAAATATGCCATAATAACATTTTCCGATATGTTCGCAGCTTTTTGTTCTTCACACCAAGTTTTAAATTTAACGTATGCATTCTCGTATAGCCGTCTACTTTTCTCTGGAATTAAATGATCTGTGGCAGCGTTTGCAATTTTTCTCAACTCCGGAGGTGTACACTCTAAATCATCACTATCACTAGTATTCATTTCTACTTCGTTTAACTGAATTATCTATTAATTTTTTTGACGTTTATTATTTTGTCAAAATTGACAGTCGCTTGTTCACAACCTAGGAGACAGCGTGCATCAATTGCACGAAAAACGTTGTGTACACCTCGGCCGAGAAATCTTTTAGCGACCTCGAGATTGTATTGCCTCGGCCGCAAGCGGCCTCGGCGACAAACTTTCTCTCGGTCCCTAAAATGAGTTTTCTCGGCCTTGATATACAAATAACTATTCTGAGATTTCCAGTTTTACCTGATGAGGGTATTAACTTCGATATTTTCAAATCTTCATATTTATTATATGTTTGAATTCTACGTTGATTTCTAATATTATTTCATGTAGCTCAACTTGAATAGAGAGTTAAAGATATTACCGACCATCATATTTTGAGATAAATTATTATTGCAACCCAAAACACTTTCTAGGAACTTTCCATGAAACACCTTATATATTTCCATATGAAAAGTAATTAAAAAAAAAAATTTAAAGCTCTGGCGCATGCAGCACATGCCTGACTCTCTATAGAGATGTATTAACAAGAACAAAATAGAAAATTTATTAATTGAAAAGAATCGCCTGGACTACAAATTATAGGGAAACATTACAATTTCGACATACTTTTCAATAGTAAAACGATAGGACACTTGTTTCAATCAGTAAATGTTGGTTGTTTACGAAAACGTTTTTGCTTAGCCAGATTAGCAAGAGAGCAAACTGACAGTAATAAAAAGCTCGAGCCACGACGAGGATTTTGCAGCACGTTTTGTTATTGTTTATCAAACAATTTGACTATGTAAATATGGTTCATCAATAACTTGTGATAAAAATTTACTTTTACAATATGCTACAACAAAACATAGCCAACATGTGGAATTACATTCTAAAGTAATTCAAGTTTTGAAGCCAATTAGGTTTATAACTACGCTAAAGATTTGCAACAGAAATTTCATTGGCATATACCCTGGACCAGAACCAGGGTGCCTGGTGTCCTAGAGTTTCGGTTTATTGGTGTGTTCTCGATAGGATCCTGTTGGATTTCAGTGCTTTCAGAGATGTTTGGCTATTCATTATGATTGCATGACCGTTGTCCATAAAAAAATGGCTTATTTCCATAAGTGTATGCGGCTCGTGATTGCCAGTATTTCGACATGGAATACTGTGGGGTAGTTTCCAAAGTTTCTGAACCATCATTAGTGAACCAGATTGATCCATTGATGTTGTTAAATCTTCCACCCATTTCCCATTCCTCCCTGGGATGCTTACCTAGAAAGGTCGTCTTAGGTTTTATGTCTAATTTTATATGCCGGAATTAGCACGGTGTGACATCGTTTGATGTCATCGACGATTTTGGTATCGCCAAGTCCAGGTCATATATTTTCGTTAAAAGTGCCTAACCTGCAGGCCCCTTTCGTGGCCTCTCCTCTAAAAGCAAGTGTAACGGACAAAGGAGGCAATTCAGCAGGGATTTCATAGCATTAGAAGGTGTAGTATTCATTGCACCCATGATACCCAGGCAAGTCATGCGTTGGACTTTACCTAGTAATAGTATAGATTAGAAAATCCTATTGTTGGCTTTGTGCCCCCATCTAAGGGATGCATACGCTACCACTGGTCTTATTACGGTCGTATACTGCCAGCAGGGTATCCGCTTCAGGTGTAAGTCTCCCCAGTAGTTCAGCCGCCCCAAGCGGTATTTACCATACCAGTCCCCCCACCCCCCCACATAAAATCCTAACGATTTACATATTCCGATAGAGAATATCTCGCTCTACAACTTAAGTTATGAGCACTTGAGCACTTTTAACGAAAATACAGTTGTTTGGTACTTATTTATGAAACGAGAAGCCAAAAAATAAATTGTGTGTTGTGCGCCAGAATTCACCTCTTACTTCTAGCCTCTATACCGCGCGAACTATAGCTCTTGCAGCAAACCGTGTAATATAATTTTTGTTCAAAATTTACCCGTTATAAAAATTTTCAGGCGGTGCACCGTTTACGAAAAAAATGCGAAAAATAACAAAGTTCGCACTTTGTGGGTTGTTTTTTCACCGTCCGGGAATATTCAATTCTAGAGTACGTATACCAAATTTCAAAAATATATGAAATATTTCCGCCACAACGGGTTTTTGAGTCTAATATTACAGGACTATATGAGAATTTGCGAATGATAGATTTTTAGAACATACCTGTGCTATGAGCAATTGGAATTCTCCATGCGAGCTACCGATAGCTTGCAATCGATGGGTTGGCAACTCCTGACATATAGACTAGTATAGAAAAACATTGCGTAAAGATTTTTAATTATTGAACGGTTCAAATTGTATTTTGATTTCGCTGGCTTATGCCGTCCCGTTACAGTGCCGCCCGATGCGGCCGTCTCACTGTATCATAGTTTATGACATATCTGTCATTACGTCAGATATGACATTACGGCCCTGAGTTGTTTGAGCTTATTTAAAACTTTTTACATCGCAAAATTGCCGTCCCCTACAACCTGCCGCCCTAGGCGGTGGCACGGCTCGCCCCTCCTTGAGCCGGCCCTGAAGTCTCCAATTGTTTTTAACACAAGTTAGTACACAACATGTGTACTAACTATTTCACCCACTCATCATTTTTAACCAGTACCTACTAGTACTGTTGCTAGTTTCATTTTCTTCATTGCCTTAATGCCCTAGTACGTTCTTATATTAATGTTTTTATAGTACATAGTACATGCAAACAAGTTATTCGTTATGTAAAAAAATTTCTCGCTGCATTGCTTTAATGCGAATTCTACTTTGTTATCAAATTCTTAACGTTAACAAGGAGGTGAAAATAGATAATAGGAGTAGTTAATAGGGAATTTACAACTTTAGTGTTATTTCAAATATGTCTAACCTTGAAACATATTCGTACTCCGCAGTAATAAGTATATACAGGGTGTTTCAGACCACCAGTCTTCGGTATTTTTCTCGGAAATGTTAATGTCTTAGAGGTTCGGTAAAAAAATAGTATGACTTAAGGAATGTAATAGTGGTAGTTTCTGGAAGTTACCGGAAGTAGGCGTAACTGCACTCAGGTTTCATGTATTTTTGTAAATACTACACTTTTTCTCCGATCACTCTCAAAGTGACTATTAGTAGGTTTACATATGCATGGATTTCCTGGCGCCAGTACTTATTGTGCGCGCCAGTAAATTTAAGTTGCCGGTGTAAACCTTAACTTGCGTGCAAGTTGAAACAGTACATGCGTGCAACTGTCAAATGAAAAGGCCGAATGATGGTTAAAAATGCATAAGTCGGATAAGCAGGAATGGTTTTCATGTGCCTCCAGGAATTTGATAGCCATGATGGACTTAGTAGTCCATTTTTCGGCATTACGGTGGAGATTATAACACCACTCTTTATTCGGAAATTGAAATCAAAACTGACTACTAACAAGTACACTTCCAATTCTCGTGTTTAGATGTGCACAATATTGTCTTTACGGGCGCATTACTCACTACTAGTGCATGAAATATCAGAAGCCAGCAGAGTTTTTAGATCCATGCATTGAAACTTAACTTTCGAAAATTTATTAAAATTGACGAACAGAACAAACTTAGGAAAATTGGAATTGGAATTTTCTTTGGAAAATTAAATGGAAGAAGAGATGTACGAAAGCTGGTCACAGATAATGAGGAAGTGCAAGAAATTATTTCAAGTGCATCCAAACGCTTCTATCCGTTGTTGTCAAGAACATTTGGGCGTTACTAAATCTTTATTGCAGAGAATTTTGATATCTGAGCGGCATCTTGAGGATATTAATCTTTTACCATAGAAAAATTAAATTTGTGCAAGTTGTGCTTCTTTGAAAATTCTCTATAAACTTATTCTATAAACTTTTAACCAACAACTTGCGTGGGACACCCGATATACATAATTTTTCTAAGTAACAGCCCTCTTTTAAAATACACTTCTCCCCTCCCTCCGGTAGTTTTGTATTCTAAAAAATCTTTTGGTTGACGAGGCGTAGCAATTTGGCACCGCATTTTTCAAGCATTTACGCCACTCAAAGACAATTCTCAGTGATAAACACTTTTCGTCAAACTGTTTATGAAGTCTCTGATGAATATTAGTCGCGTTTACATCTTTATTGAAAATAAATGTATTAACTACACGTTGTGTAAAATTTTACATATTGTTGCAAGACATTGCTAATACAACTAACAGTATTGACACAATCAACATCAATACTTCGATGAATCTGAAATCGCTTTGTAGTATCTCTTCAAATTATGTTCAGAAAAAATAAAATACTGGTCAAATTTGAATGGTATATTTATTATTTATAATTGAATAATCACTGATTTCAGAAACCCCCCTAAGTCCACTTTTGGTTATATTTGAATTATACATGGAATGGCGCTTAAAATATGTAGTTCTTTCTATTGAGCGCAAAAACGACTTATTCTAATATTTTAAAGGTATTTAAAGGGTATTTTAAAGGTAACATTAGTTCGTGACTATAATGTTTTTTTTTAAATTATTTCAAAACTGTTATGTATGACTTGGGTTGTTTATGAAATAAGTAATTCAATTATTAGAACGAATGTGTGAGCAGTTCTTAAATCCGTTTAAAAATACGAGCAGTTTATATTATAAATAATAGCCAATGTAAAATAAGACTTTTAAGCAACTGCAAAATATTTTTTAATTGATAGTTTTACAACACCACTAGTGAAGTACATGGGTCATTCCATGTCAAGTGGACCAGTTTTGAAAATATTTCTCGCTCGACCATTCTAATGAAAATTAATATGGATGTATAGGGGAGAACTGGGTGAAATCGGGTGGTCGGATAAATCCGGGAATCATTGATATTGATTTCGGAGATGATGCCTTCTGGCAAATAATAGTAAAACTAATGTCAGCATAGTGTAACTGTACATTGGCAATTGCAAGAACAAAGATAACCAAGCTGAAAATGCGTCATACTTGTATTGTGATGAACTATACTCAAATTCAAAGTCTAGTGAAGCCTGCGCTCACATAGAGTATGAGATGACCACTATCTTCGCGATTATTGCATAAAATAAATGTTTGTGTTTTTTCATTAGTAGTTAAATATTATTCCGATAATAATTTGTCAACATTTTGAAATAAAATTCCATTTATTCTTATTTGTTCCATTTTATTAGTTTTTCCTGGTTTTGCGATGGGTAAACTCGATGGGTAAAACCGGGTACTTTGACATTTTGCAAATAATCGAAAATTATAACTCATGACATTTGTTGAAAAATAAGATATCATGAGCTATCAAAACTGTAATAGTGTCTCAACTTGTCAACACATTTGAAGAACGTTTTTCGCTCATAAACAAGTTTTTGTAACCAATTATATAATATATACCCGATTTTACCCAACCCTCCCGTATGTATATTTAATAATAATAATAATAATAATAATCTCTACTACTCCTCCACCTATGGCGTAATTGGTTACTGTCATAATTTGACAGATGAAATGAACTTCTATGAATTTTTAGCTCCAGATCAAATATCTGAGTCACTAATTTTGCACAGTTTCACGTATTCCCACTACTCATCCAGATTAGCTATGAAGCAGAAATTCAACACCTTAGATCAACTTTTGGTGATGAATGCGATAAAAAAAATAATACCAATACTCAGAAAGCAATACACCAATCACAATTTAATCACAAAGTGGCCTTAAAATTATAATGCGCGATGTTTTTGCCAGACTTTGGCAGCATGTATCTCAAAATAGGAAACAGTTGGTAAGTGGTTATTTTACTGATTTACTAACCCACTATAGGACATTAGCAGAATATTAGAGTTCTTCGGCCATATTACTAGAAATAACAACATGGAAAGGCTAATCATTCAGGGCAGAACGGAGGGCAAACGTAGAAGGGGTTGCTCTCCGTGTAGATGGTTTTACACAGTTATGCAGCTCCTCCACCCTAACATGGAAAGTGCACTACGCCAAACCGATAATAGATCGAAATGGCGCGCTACTGTTAGACGAGTTATCACCTCCCTGGAAGAAAGTGAAATGAAAATACTCTGTTCATGTCTCCACACGTCTGCAAAGATGTTGGACTTAAGAAGAGATAGGACATTACATTGCTGGAATATTATACCAATGACATTCTTGTGCAATCTTTTCCCACAAACATGGTGTTAAATGCTTAAAAGGCGAATTTTGCCTATTTTAAAAGTCAAATATCCAAAAAGAGTCCCCTCAAATTCTATTTATTTTAGTACCACTGGAAAGAGCATATTCTTTTCTACTGGGATCATCTTTTTATTTGGTGGGACCTTTTAGGTAAAGACAAAAAAAAATAATCTTAAGTAATGCTGTTACTTCTTGCTTAAATTTTTTGACGCTACTTGATTTTATGTTTTCGCTTAATTTGTTGTATGCGTTGGCGTTGATTGCATTTCCTGTTAGGTCCAACTGATATTTCTTTGTATGGTTTCTGTGTGTTCTTATATAGTTTCTGTTTCTTGTGTTGTACTTGTGATTGTCTTTATTTGTTATAAGTTTAATACTGCCCCCGATCAGTCCATTTTTGATTTTATCTAATAGTATCAGGTTATGTAGTTTATGTTTTGTTTTATGCTCGTTTCTTTTGCGTGTTTTAAAACCATTGTGGTAGGTGTTAAGTATGGAAAGTTATGGAGGATTTTTAGTATTTTATTTTGTTGTCTTTGTATTTTATTTAGGTTTTTCTGCGTAGTATTGCTCCATATATTTATTAAGTAGTTCGTGTTTGCGCTGAATAGTGAATGGTATATTGTTTCCTTTAGGTGTTGTGGTATGTAGGTTTTGATTTTATTTAGCATATAGATAGTTGTTGCGTTTTTTGCTGTTAGCTTGTTAATATGCTCGTTCCAAGTCAATTTGTTGTTGACGGTAAGGCCTATGTAGGTTGTTTTTTGTGTTGTTTCTGTTAGCTTGGTCTTGTTTAGTATTATACTTAATCGGATGCTTTGTCTCTCAGGGCTGAATATCATGTAATTTATTTTGGTCTCATTTATTGTAAGTGTGTTTTTAGTGCACAAGTTACTTATTATTTGTAGGTCTTCGTTTACTGTCTTTTGTAGTTCCGTAAATTCTTTATGTGAATGTATCAGGCACATGTTATCTGCATACATGGTAATATATCCTTTAATATTCTCATATAGCAGGTCATTTGTGTATATAATAACATGGGAGGGAGTGTGCCTCCCTGTGGTAAACCGTATTCGCTTAATTGTATGTCGCTTGTTGTACCGTCGATTTGTGTTACTTGTGTTATGATTCATCGCTTCGGAATGTGCGGTTCAAATTTTCATGTACGTATGTTTAGGCTATTAATTAGTCCTGTGTGTGATATTCCCTTCGAAGGGAAGGGCATAGATATTCCCTTCGAAGTAACAGGGAGGGCCGGGCTCTCGGTGTCGGAGAGTAGGGTGAGTAAAAATAAGGGCTCCACGTAATTTTTACCTTGTCCGCTACTTCTACTAAGGGTCTCCACTATTATGTTCGTCGACGAGGGGGGGATCGGCACCGTTAAAACCACGAAAATAATTATAGTCGCCGATCCTCATCCGTCTACGCCAAATCCTCGAATTATAAAGATGTGAATAGATTCACTAAAATAATTAAATTACCTGAAAACGGAGATACTTGAGGAGGGCCGACTCAAACGCACACAACTGATGATAACAATAAATTTATTCGTCGTAACAAAAAACCACGCTTCGCGCGCGTAGTTTCCCGCTTACGTCACAAGTGGCCTCCGAAGGGCTGTAGCCAAGCTTGAGATAAATATGGAGGATTATTTCCTACTTATCGAACTCTCTTGAATTATTTGCTAATATTTATTATTATTTATGGACCGTCTACAAAAATATTAACTTGAAAACGTCAAAGTAACAGATATTTTATTTGTGACAAAATAATTGAACATAATGTAGAGCTAAATTTAAATTTCTAAATTGCTAAACTGAAGCATTGCTTAGTTGCGTATTTCGATAACGATTTGTTTCAAGTGATTTATTTATATCTCCTACACTAGAAGCACCGAATCTTGATGGTTTGTCTATTTTATATTTTTGTGACACGTATTTAAACTGACAGCTGCCGTGCTGTTACACTTGGAATATAACTTATAATTAAAACAGTGATGGTATAACAATTGCAATGTTTATTATTAACAACATTGTTATACAATGTTGTATAACAAAGAACAATTGTTCTTGTATCGAATGTTTAACCTCCTTAGATAGCTGAGGAGATCTGAGCAGATCTGATCTGAGTGAATAATAAAATAACGACCAATCAAGACGCTCGTTTTTTTTTTTTTTTTTTGGAGGTTAGGCGTAAACGTATATTTATAATACTAACCATTGAAACACACGTTTGGCAGTTTCTTCTTTGCTCACTTTCAAACTGATACCCCCATAAAAACACTCGTAACACTTAGGTTAGCTAAGCAAATTCGATTAAAGTACACGACTATTGATAAAGCAACTAGTTGCATTATCACTAAAATGCACCCTACGCCCACAAACAAATGTCGGCCGCTGACACTATTTCGAGTCCCACACAGCGATCGTAACGGCGACGAGCGCATACCAAAGAATAATTATATGACGACACAAAATCGTCTGTCACAGTTTATCAATAGAGGAACATGCGATCAAGGATGAAGTAATACAATTGGTTCAAATAATTGGCCAAAAGTAATGATGGCAATATTTGATATTTGCCGCCGTATGATGATTGGTATGGATGATGCAAGTTGTTTCAGAAGTATTATCATTTAATTATGATATACCTTGTACAATCAAAATTGAACCTTCAAATCAAATGTAATACTGTAACAATACACAATATGGTATTATTGCTAATATAATAATTTATATAAAATGAATATAATTATAAACAATTGTAAATAAATATTTTTTACTTGTTATATTCCGTACATACTAATGGCAAATCCTAACTGGAATGCATTTTAAAAATACCGAATTGGCGGTGCTTTGAACGTATAATTTATCAATTCCATGCTGAACAAATAATTATGGGTCGTGTTGTGATCTTCGTAATTCCATTTCACACACTGAAAATATAAACATGATGTAATTGTGTCATCGAGGATAGTTAGCAATACAGTATGTTCGATAAAAAGCGCCCAGGTCTGTAGCGACTTCATTTGTTATTTTTCTCAGTAATTTGACGTCGTAGAGGTTTGAAAAAAAGCACAACACAAGCCTACCTGAAGAATTGAATGGAAGTAATTTCAATTTCCGGAAGTTACCGGAAGTAGCCATAACTGCACTCAACTTCACAATTTTAAATGGGAACCTAGGTCATCTGTAGCATAGTTGGAAAGGTATTTCAAAAAGATACAACTTTTGTAAGAAAAGTTTTTATGCAAATAATATTCTTAACGAAATAAAAATTAATGTTTCAGACAATCAGTCCCGTAATTTTCTCGAAAGTATGACATCATAGAGGTTCAGAAAAAAAATAACATGACATAAGCGTACCTCAATAATTTAATGGTGACAGTTTAGATTCTTGGAAATAACCGAAAGTAGGCGTAACTGCTCTCAGTTTTTAAGTATTTTTGTAAATACTATATTTTTTCTCCGATTACTGTCAAAGTGACTGTTTTAGGCGTGCTTTCGCTTGTAAAATATACAATTCTGGCACAATACGTTGTTGCTAGGCAGTAAAACTCAATTGTACTGGAATGTTCATTCCGGTCTTAACCACATATTTTTCTGACAACCTAGGCAGTAAACACACCTAAAAATAGTCACCTTGAGAGCAATCTGAGAAAAACTGTAGTATTTACAGAAATACATGAACGCTGAGTGCAGTTACTCCTACTTCTGGTTATTTGCAAGAATCTAAACTATCCCCAATAAATTCTTTAGGTAGGTTCTGTCATGCTATTTTTTTTTCTGAACCTCTATGGCGTCATACTTTCGAGAAAATGGCGGATCTGGATGTCTGAAGGATTAATGTTTATTTTGTTAATCAAATTATATACATACAAAAAATTTCATACAAAAGTTGTTTCTTTTTCAAATACTTATCCAACGATGCCGTACATGACGTAGGTTCCCATTTAAAATTCTGGAGTTGAGTGCAGTTAAAGCCTGCTTCCGGTAACTTCCGGAAGTCGACATTACCTCCAAACAATTCTTCAGGTAGGCTTATGTTACACTATTTTTTTTTCGAACCTCTACGATGTCAAATTACCGAGAAATAGGCCTGATACGGGTGGTCTGAAACACCCTGTATACTATTAAATGGGACAGTCTTATCTAAGTAGGTAAAAAAATAACTATTTTTAACACCTTCATTTATTTGTACCGATATTTTTTTAAATAGCTCGGACAATTCGTAAATCGTTATACATTTTTTGTATTGTTATACGATGAAATTTTTGCAAACAAAAAGTGTGAAAAATTGATTTGAGGATATAAAATCCTAAATTCTCTGGAATAAACAATTAATAAATAATACATAAAAAAATACTGTTGTATTATTTGTTGTGATGTCACCGATATTTTTTTAAATAGCTCGGACAATTCGTAAATCGGTGTAAATTTTTTGTATTGTTATACGATGAAATTTTTGCAAACAAAAAGTGTGAAAAATTGATTTGAGGATATAAAATCCTAAATTCTCTGGAATAAACAATTAATAAATAATACATAAAAAAATACCACAAACGTAGCATAAATTATGTCCTTGTAAGGTGCATTACATCTTTATTACTTACGATATTATTTAACTTTTATTAATTCATAAACTTATTTTAAGCTTGCTTAATTATGATCACCAATTGTTTGTTACAGAGAATTTCGAATTTAACAGCCTACTAGCTCAAATCAGGTTTAACATTTTCTGCAAATATTTCAAAGTATAACACTACTAAAAGTTTAGACCGGTGAAAATTACTTAAACTGCTCTACAAGAATAAACAAAACAAAATTATACCGAGTCATTTAAAGAAATTGTCGGAGCCGTCACTACAAGTAAAGGAAGGTGTTTAAAACATATTTTTATTCACTAACTTGTAGCTAATACTGTCCCATTTGATAATATATGTGGTTTATTGATGGTTAAATAACAAATGAAGTCGCTACTGTCTTGGGCGCGTTTTATCGAATACACTGTATAATTAGAATAGTTATTTATGCACTAAGGGGTGTATGAGATCGATCAAAACGGCTTTTGGCCCAAAGGATGGATATCGCCTGATGCGCCTCATAATCTTCTAAAGCTCATTGTGCAAACAAGATTTCATATTTCGCGAATTAATATTTGATTTAATTTATTATTATGATTACAGTAACGTATAAGAGTAACAACTTTGGTGTTTCCAAAGACATTGTTTTACGGTTTGTATTTTCGGATCCCGGAATCCCGGACTATTTACTGGTATCGAAATCCCGGGATTGAATATGGCAAAACGGATTTCGGGATTAAAAATAGTATTATTATGAGATCTGTAGGTGGATCCATCCTGAGTTTGTTAATTAGAGTGTAGAAATCAGCTCTCTCAGGTATTTGAATGGCTAAGTGCAAAAAGGGAAGTATTACAAAATTCACGGTTTGAGATAATCGATTTAAAGTGCGTATTTCAACTGAATGATCTCCAAATTATAAATTTTATTCAAGATCATTTAAAAATATATACATTCCCTACCATTACAAAAGTTCATTAGGATTTTTTTTTGTAATATTATGAAGTACTTCCCTTTTTGTACAAAATCATATTTTATTGTTGAAAACATTACAAGATTCCCACAAAACAAAAATGTATTATTATTAAAAGTGTTATTAGACAATAATTAACAAAAATAATAATTATGTATTTTCCATATTTTCCATATAAGTCTTCTAACCTACCACCAGAAAAAAAAAAAAAAAGGAAAGGTGTCTAAGGAAGAACTAACAAAGCTAGACAGAAAAAGATACAACATCGCAAATTTTAAAGAGGAAAGCATCAGATATTTATACCAACAAAGGTTAGATCAAAAGCTAACACATAACGCATCTAACAATGTCGAGGAAATGTATGAACACATAAAGCTAGCTATACATGAAGCATCACATGAAGCTTTAGGGGCATTAGAAAAGAAGAAGCCCATCAGCAGAAACATTTGGTGGAATGATGAGATCGAAGAAGAAGTTAAAAGCAAAAAACAGGCGTACCTCAAATGGCTCAATACTAAAACAGAAGCAGACAGACAAGTGTATACGGAGAAAAGAAAGGCGGTTAGAAATCTAGTAAAAGAAGAAAAAACAAAGACATGGGACAACAAATGCCGCGAAATAGAAATGTACATCGGCGGCCGGAGATGTACAGAAGCATGGAGGTTTGTAAACAATATAAGAGCAGACAAGAAACAAATACCCCTGGAACAAATATCGGCAAAAAAGTGGGAAGAATATTACGGAAGACTGCTATCGGAAGACCGACATCAATTTATCGAAGAACAAATAAATATTATGGTGGATGGAGAGCCCATGGAAATTTCAATAGATATGGTAGAGAAGGCAATAAAAAACATGAAAAATGGAAAGGCGAGCGGACCAGGAGATGTGGCTGCGGAGATGTTAAAAAATGGTACAAAAAAACTTAATGAAATGATAACAAAATTACTAAACAAATGTATCAACGAAAATAAAGCCCCTGAAGAATGGAAAATGGGGTTCATGTCATCTATACTTAAGAAAGGAGATCCTCGCAAGTGCGAAAATTACAGAGGAATAACGGTAACATCAACTTTTAGCCGCCTATATGGAAGAGTACTTCGCGATCTTGTTGAAACGGAATATGCGGTAATTGAAGCAGAGGAACAAAGTGGTTTCAGGGCAGGCAGATCGTGCATGGACAATTTATTTTGCTTAAAACAGGTAATGGAAAAGAAAATTAGCACAGGAAGAGAGTTGCACCTACTTTTCATAGACCTAGCAAAAGCGTATGATAATGTGCCCATACAAGGACTATGGAAAGCTCTAGAAAACACTAATATAAGTACGAGAGTAATAAAAGCCATTAAAGAACTTTACCGAGATACCAAAATTAAAATGAAAATTGGAGAATCAATATCGAATGGAATCAGTACATCTAAAGGTTTGAAACAAGGATGCTGCCTATCACCGACACTATTTAAAATTTATATCGAGCACTCCTTGAGAACGTGGAAAAGGAAATGCAAAGGCATGGGAATTAACATAGGAGACAACAACATATACACTCTCCAATTTGCAGATGACCAAGTGCTCATGGCCCAAGATAAAGATGACCTTCAATATATGACCAGGAAAATTAAAGAAGAGTATGAAAAAGCAGGTCTATCTATGAACCTGAACAAAACTAAATACCTATGTATTGGAGGAGAATCCGAGGATTTGGAACTGGAGAATGGAGAAATAATATCAGCATGCAATAGTTACCAATACTTAGGGGTAAACATACAAAAAGATGGAAAGGATGAAAAGGAAATTAGGCAAAGAATCGGACAAGGTAGAAGAGGTATTAAGAGGCTAAATGGTATATGGTGGAGTAAAGAAATAACGAAAAAGAGAAAATATAACATATACAACACAGTTATAAAAAGTATTGTACTCTACGGAGCAGAAGGATGGAGGTGGACCGAAGCTGACAAAAGAAGACTAGAGGCTCTGGAGATGGATGCCCTAAGAAGATCATGTAGAATATCGAGGTTGGATAGGGTACGCAATACAAGGATAAAGGAATTAATCGGCTTGAGAGAAAATATCGTACAGGAAGCAGGAAAACGGCAACTAATCTGGTACGGACACGTGAAAAGGATGGCAGATCATCGCTTGCCAAAAATTACGCTCGACTGGGTCCCTCCGGAAAGACGGAAACGAGGCAGGCCCAGGAAATCCTGGAATGACGGCATCCAGAAAGCTATGAGCGAAAGGAACCTACAAGATGACCAATGGCAGGATAGGTTAGGATGGAGGAAGAGTCTGGGGATCGGACAGCGTCGACAGACGTTCTAAAACCGAAATTATATATATAATAATTATGTAAATGTTTATTGGTACTCTTGGTCTGCTGTGGTGGGCCAATTCAATATATCAGCATAAAAATGTTGATGCTCCTCTGGTGTGTACTTTTTGACTTTACGAATGTCTTCAATTCTTTTTAAATTAATTGGATTTTTTCCATCATATGCATTATTCAAAATAATGTAAGTACTACTGTATATCTTTCCTTTTTGCACTAAACGGAATTTTGTGATCGCAAGAAACTTATTCATACCTTACGGCATCATTTTCCTTTCTACGCCAAACGTTCGGGTTATGTCAAAACTATAAGAAATCATGTATATTTCAATTTTGATTAAAATGTCTGTACTTTCTTTTCTGCACTTAGCAATTCATTTGTATTAAATATTAATATTATTGCACCAGTTTCAGCCTGGGGGCCGATTTGCTGATGGCGGCGCCCAGGCCTAAACTAGTTCAACAGTATTAATATATAATATAAATACATGACAGTGCTTATTTTAACCCTTATAGAGAGTTTTATAGAGTTTTATAAGCCGTTATTTTGCTGCACGAATGACAAAATAAACAAACGCATGTATACATACCTACATCAGGGTAGATTTCAAAGTTTTATATTATTTGCACCATTACTCATAAAAGTATGTACTTCGTAGAAGAGATAATAATTTAACAAATTTGATAGCATTTGTTTTTCTTTTCACGAAAACTAAAAATACCATTACGTTGCAAACATAAATTTCTGAAGAAATTGGCATAATGCCTGATGACAAAAATATGAAAAATTAAATACTGCCTTGGTTAAAAGTTAAAAAAATATGATTTAGTAAAAATATGAGTTTGTGTTTCTCAAATAATATTGTAAATTAAACTATATTCGAAAGTTTCTCAATAATAATATGGTACGTTACCGAATCATTCATTTCTTTGTAATATATGTCGTAACATTTCTATGCAGCAAAGTGTTACTTTATTAAACGACTTTGAATTTAGTAAGATAGCACATTTCTATACAAAACGCGAAAATCAGCTTTATTATATCCGATTTCTTCAAACATGCTTGTATATTGTTTATTGTGGCAATTATCTCGTTATCATTTGAATTGCGATTGGCATCTATAAATTAATTAAGCCAAATCGAGCATCTAAGGTCAATATAGAACAATTTATATAATTGCTACTTTCGCAATGTGATAAATACCATTGTTTATTGATTGTTTTGTACTTGTCATTTGTGTAAATAATCGTGTCTAATTATTCTCTGTAATTATCTTTTATTGCATGATATAAGCTATTATTTAAATACACCTGAAAAAGCAGGTTTTGTGATTTGATTTGATTTATATGTAAATGTGCATTTTTCGGCAAAAACTACAAACATAATTTAAGTGGTATAATACCCAAATAAAAAACTATACACGAAAAAAGTAAAATATTAATGCATATTAGCAAACTAATCAGCGCCAAGTATTTATATATATATATATATATATATATATATTTGTTTTATATTTATAAAATATTTATTTTAAGAATAATAGATATTTATATAACAACTAAGTTAAGTGGATGATTATTCACGTGAATAATCGTTTATTATTCGAGTGAAATACACTAAAACATTAGTGTTAATTAAGTAAATTAAAGAAAGTTGACAGTAGGCCCGTTTCTTTTATCGCAGTTTGAGTTTCTTAGTATGTATTGTTAGTAGTATTAGTATGTATGTTAATATATTAGTACAAGAAAAATAGCGAATTCTGCTGCCAAAGTAACAGAAAATAAGTTATACGGACATTAAAATGATTACAATTTTAAATTAATATTTTTCATGTATCTTTCGTACTTTTCTCTGATATTTTCTTTATCGGCCAACGAAACATCCGACTGTTGGCTCCCTCGAGTTTTTCCCAATCAGCTAAGCACTTTTTTCGTGGCCAAACGAAAAAATAAGGTTCAATTTAAAAAAAAATCTTAATACTTAATACTTAAATCCGGCCCTGTCCACAATACCAACTAGGTATAGGTTATGTAGGAATGGGCCCGGCTGGCATTTTAAAGAATTATATTTTTCATAACAATCTTATCGCTTCCACTCTTGCCTTTTTCTACACTTGCGAATTCGCGAAAGTGGCGCGAGGCTTCGGTAATTAATTGGGCTCGGTCGGATCTGTTTAGGAGTCAAGCGGCGTGCCAATGACCCCACCGGCCTCTACGGCAGACCAATGGAATTTTTTGCAGCTAACTGGGCCACAGCCAGATCTGCATGGAGTTGAAATCAAAGTTGGGGCTGCGCAAACGGCGCCAATACGGCCCTGTCCCCGATCACGAATGTCCCGAGGCCAATAATTGGCGGCAACGCAAACTGTTGTAGCAGTTAACACCACTTGAACGGCATCGGTAACTTATGACTTATGGCATAAATCTGGGCCAAATGCAAATATTTACACGTACGTGGGATTATTTACTCTCCCGAGCTTCAATCAGAAAATGGGAATTTTATCATTGTTTGAACAGGTGTCTCAATTGCTAGACACTAACTAAATGATCAATTCGAGAGGCTCATCGAACAGACCGGCTCGTAGGTAGTAGTGCAGTTTTTCGCTAGAACGAAAGAAAAAGCAACGGGCGAGTCATTAACCATGTGATGCTGTTGATGAGGGCGGTTAATAATAGGGTGGACGATTAATTTATAAATCGGTATCGAGTTTTACAGGAATTGGGCGTGTATCTGGCAATTGCATCTATAAAAATTTTAAACGTAGCTCTAATTAATGAATTGCAATGATTATACTTATATCTCCATGCATCATTTATGGGAAATCTTTCGTGAACAGATTCAGATTCAGAAAAATATATCCGGTTTGATGTCCTCCGAGTCCGTTGTAATTATGCAAATATTTTGCAATAATAAAATTTAGCAATTGGAATAACAGAATTTGTAAATTACTAATGCAATTTTAACTTTGTTGGTATCACACTTTTATTAAATTATAATGACTATAGTTTTGACCACAATAGCTGGTCTTTATAAATCTTATAAGGCCTCGAGTTTTTATTTTACCATTGCCAAATATGATTGTGTCATATGGGCATGGGACATTGGGGAAACCTATAATTCTCCTCATAGGAGCAATGACGCATTCTGCAAACCGATTTGTTGATGATACAACAAATATTTCTCATCGTCGAGACACTGCGAAGTGTTCCAGTTTGGAAGCTTTCCCTTTCGTTCTTCTGACATTTTGCACTAAGATTTACCGGCGATTTCAGTGCCCACACACATAACCTAGATTTGCATTCTGCAAACCGATTTGTCAACAAATAATCTACAATAACATACCCATTATGCAAGAAATGATAATTTCGTAATCTATGTATTTGAAATATAAAAACTTATTTAGGGACCCAAAACAAAAAAATAATATCAAATTGTGGCAAATTATTGGCTACTTAACTTTATTCCAACTTTTTTTTCTAAAACTTATAAGAGCTCCAGGAATTTCTTACTTTTTATGTACCCTGTGTAATTAGCCAAATTTGTTGCCCGACCTACAAATACATACAGGGTGTCAATTTGAAAAGTTGCCACCAACTTTTTTCATAGAACTAATGTTTATTTATAAAATTACTCAAAACCGTTTGGGTGGTTCGGAGGGGGAACCAAAATGGCGTAGGTAGTATCGACCCCCTACCCACCCTTTAAGATACAGCCACCTCCATCTAAAAAAATTAAATGACACCCCCCCTACTTGTGACACATCTTTGGAAAGCTCTTGAAAAATGCTTTCTAGTCATTATTAATACAATATAATTTGGTGAACTACTTTTGGAATTAAGTGCAAATAAAGTATAAAAGTGTTCGATGTATTAAATTCAAATACCATGTTAAAGTAAGTGTTGGAAATAGCTTCCATTGTTTTCTAAACAAAAATATAGCCTCCTTTCAAACTCTTTGCGAACTTTTTGAAGGTTTTTCTAGTACTAGCTCAACATTCTTGTGTTATTCTTTCTCGTAATTGTTCAATAGTATCCGGTTCATTTTTCATTTATGTTTTATAAACTACAGATTTCAAGTGTCCCCTTAAAAAAAATCGCCGTTGAAAATAATGAAAATTTAAACGGCGAAATTTATGCTAATTTGCTGGATGAATTCGTTGAGCCTCTCGTACTTCATGAGGTTGAAAACCAAACAGATGAACATGGAAATTATGGAATTATGGACTGAAAAATACATTACATTTTCAACAAGATGGTGCGCACCTCCTCACTATCTACTTCCAGTTAGAGCATGGTTAGAGCGTCACTATCCAAATCAGTGAATTGGAAGAAGAGGGCCTATCAAATGGCCTCCTAGATCATCAGATTTAACACCTCTAGGTATTTTTCATGGTGTCACTTAAAGTCTGTAGTTTATAAAACGCAACCAGATACTATTGAACAATTACGAGAAAGAATAGTACAATAATGTCGAGCTATTACTAGACAAACCTTTTAGAATGTTCTCGAGAAGTATGAAAGCAGGCTATATTTTTGTTTAGAAAATAAGAAAACTATTTCCAATATTTACTTTAATATGTTATTTGAATTTAATTAATTGAACACTTTTGCACTTTATTTGCATTTAATTCCAAAACTAGTTGACCAAATCATATTATATTAATATTGACTGGAAAGCATTTTTCAAGAGATTTCCAACGATGTATCACAAGTAGGGGGTGCCATTTAATTTTTTTAGATGAAGGTGGCTGTGGCTTAAAGGATGAGTAGGGGGTCGATACTACCTACGCCATTTTGGTTCGCCCTCCAAACCACCCAAACGGTTTTGGGTAATTTTAAAAAGAATCATTGGTTCTATGAAAAAAGTCGGTGTCAACTTTTTAAATTGACACCCTGTATATAGATGACGTTCGTACGTCATCGACAGATTCCGAGTTATTAATCTATAAAATAAGATCGAAAATATTCAATTCTATGATAAATTTATAATATTTTGACGTACAAACCTTCCCTCATTTAAAACTCTTCCAAACTGAGCATCATCATTTTTATTTGATTGATTTTTGAGCATTTGATCGCATTGGCCTGGCCCCCTTGTGAGTTGACAGTCACATTCAGGCAAATGAAATATTTCCGTTCAAATATTGCATTCAAAAATTTTCATAATAACTTTACAGGGTGTTGCACGCTCAAGCACCTTTAAAAGTTTATGGGCATCCTGATAATATAAAAAAAATGAAAAAAATCATCCAAACATGGCTGATTGCGTTCACCTCAGGTAAAATACTTTCAACCTTCTATGACCTTCTATCCAACTTCCGGTTCTGCCGGAAGTAACCATCAGCTTTTTTTTTAAATGGAACACACTATATTTTATTATGTTTCTAGCTTCCCTGTATAATTTGAAACATCTTTTGTAAATATGTGTGAGATAAAAGCATAGGAAAGAAACACAATCGGAAGTGATACCGTCTAAATACGGTATCGTTTCTGGCCAACGAGTGAATACTTTTTAATTTGATTGCATCATAAGATAGTGTTAGACGTGGGAAATGAAACTTTATTACTTAAGCAAACAGCATTTATTGAGAGTTTGACCAGCCAACCCAAAATGGTATTCGACTGACTGGTACAAAAACAAGACTGATAACAATATTTTTCGTGAAGATCCACCCCGCTCCAACTCCCCGTCGGGGCGATTAAGAGGGGGTGAAGGCCAGTGGTGGTCGACAGGCATTGGTTGCCGTAACAGATAGTATTTTTCGGTATGAAAATCTGGACGAAAATACCATCATTTTGTTAAAGACCATGGTAACGGTCTTTTTCGTCCTAAGCAGAAACATATTTTTCGGCAACAAAAATAAAAAAAAGTCAATGGTTGATTAATTTATGACCATGCAATAAAATATTTCATTTGTTGAAACATATTTGAGAAATATGCCAGTAAAACATTCTCGGAGAGAGTTGGAATATTATTTTCTTGGCGGTATGTTTCAAATCTTTGATATGCCCTTTCATAAACTTCTTTTGATGTTTGCGGAAGCAACTCTACCGAAACTTGATTTGCGGCGTCTCGTATCTCATGAGGAGTACACATTAACTCGTCTTCACTCGACATCTTGAAATTATTTTAATATTTTCGTAGTTGATCGAACGTCACACTGACAACGTAATAAAAATTACACGGCAATTTGTTTTTTTTTTAAATTTTGTTGTTTATAAAGTTCTTGCAATCGAATAAAAAAATATGTATGATATACGGACGACAAACAGACTCATTGCTGTTGCTGGACTTGCGTTGCCTCGTCCAGCAATTTCCAGCAAATCGTTCGAAATATTTCGTCATTCGTCCTTATTAACATAAAATACCAATTGCTCTATGAGATAAAAAATAATGTCATTCCATAAAAAAAAGAATTACGCTTACTTTAAGTGGGCACTTAACTAATGACATTTTTGAATGACTAATTGTCAAAATTTTCAGCTGCAAAATGTATCAGTCATAGAGGTACCTTCCGTTTTTATCTTATTTGTAAGAGAAATTGTAGCCATTTTTTTTAACGTCTTTTTGAGGTCAAAATCTTGGAATTTAATTTTTATCTCAGTAAATAAAAAAGAAAAAAGAAGAAGAAAAAACAACAAAAGTTGATGGCTACTTCCGGTCGAACCGGAAGTGATAGAATGTTGAAAGTATTTCACATGCGTATGTGCCAGCCATATTTGGATGATTTTTTTTGAAATTATTATCTTATCGGGAACCCCATAAACTTTTAATTGTCCATGAGCGTTGGACACTCTGTATTTGTCTCATATGCAGAGTGATTCAAATTAGACCCCCACTGTGGGCATCTTACTTTAACTGTATTTGACGCTGTTTTTAAACTTCCCCCTCGAAAAATCAATCGACGTGTTTTAACTTGAATTCAAAAGTTATTGTGACTGGCTACTTTTGAAATAGTTTCCGAAATTATTATGCTACTTATGACAAAACTGTTTGCACATATAGATTTAGCATTTATTGTAATTTATTAAATAAGATAATTGTACTTTCTTAACTTTGTGAATAATATTTATTTGCGACCGGTTTTGGTTAACTACTAGACCATTTTTGGGGACACTTCATTTGGGGCACCCTCTATAAATAGTGTACTATTTTTAAAAGATATAAAATAAATTTGGTATTTTTCCAGAAATTAAAAAATGTGATATTTTATTTCACAAAATATTTGAAAATATGTATTCGTGAATCAATAATCTTTAAAACATGAATATTTTTTAAATGAAAGTTACTTTCTGAAAAGTGTATGTAAAATGTAAATATATCGTATACAACCTACAATAATAGGTGCCAGAAAATTTTAAAAGCTTGATATCGGGACCTATCTAATATAAAACTTAGTCATAAATGTTTCAAAACAAAAATGACCTGATTGTGAAACTCATAAATAATTCATTATTTCAGCTTACGATTAACAATGCAAAATCCGCAAAAGTATGACATTCCATTTATTTAAAGCGATAGAAAATCGAGTTGCACAGTTCATATTACTGGAATATTTGTTGCAAACATTAGAAGTATTGTAGAAATTAACAACACAAACGGTTTTGATTATCACAATTTTTATCGCGAAAATTGCAATAGCAGTAGCCATGCAGTTGTCGTTTAACCTTCGTCCATTAAATAATTTTATAGCCGCAACAGCGTTAAACAGGATTAATGATAATGATTAGTTATTATACTTTTATGTGACAGGGCCGCGGTGTTGTTGAATTACGCATTTAAACAAGTGCACTAAGCTGATATCAAATACCATAAACAATTTCGACACCTATATTTTGCCATATAGATGTTTTCATGTAGCCCAGTGTCCGTTGCATATTCATTCTTTCATCTCCACTTTTTGTTTTTATCTCCACTTACGTTTTTCGTCTGTCATGGCGTCTACTCCGTCTCCCCCTTTTGGACAATTTGAAATGGTCGTGTCGCTGATATATGGAATCCGTACTTGTGCCGGTTGCGCACGAGTATCACACAGTAGTTCAGTTCTCACTGAGCACCTGATGGCCACAGTTCACTATTAATTAAGAAGCCACTCGGCCGATAGCTTATCGCCGTTATCTTCAAGAAAATGCGATGACGATGGCGATATGTGCACACGGTCCAGGACCTGGGGGTGGACGTGACATGAGCTACATGGAAAGTTACGTGACCAACACCGATGAGAGGTACTACAACCGGTGGCAGTCAGATTCTAGGTGGTTAATCGAAAATTTTCTTATCAGATAGGTGATATTAGGCGATCTGATTAAGGGTTTGAGGAAATTTTGTCCTTTAGGTGTAGCGATATGGAGCGATTAGTTATGGTGGCCATAATTGGGTAATCTCATAATTAGGTAATCTAGTTTTATATCCGGAGTTTATTCAATTTTTATTTGAACATCTACTGGTCTGTCATTTCTTTTAGAGTTTTGAAATCATTCAGCTTACATAAATACATATTCATTTATGAGTTGATGGTTTTAGAACGTTGAACGCAACATAAGGTTAACAACTTGTTAGTAGTTATTAGATACCTACTATTTTATGCGTGTAGAGGGATTTTTTTAGTTCACTCTTGGTCATAGCCTGTTATTTTTTTTGTATTTGTCCTATAACATATATCTGTATCTTGGCAGTAAAAGGGTCAATGGCCATTTTGTAAGTTTTGTCCAAACGGCAAATTTATTTTTGTTTTGTATAATTTCCTTACTACTAAAGTGATCATTCAAAATGTGATTACTTTTGACACTGAAAATAGTGTAAAAAGTAAACTTTTAAAGATCTAGTGCTATAGTTTTTTTAAAGACCGCTAATGTCATAGCATCATGTCATTAACGACAAGAAGTGTTCAATTTAGTACATTTAGGTTGAATAAAAACCCAACATAGCACGTGCAAATCAACGCATGCTGTGTCGTACATTAAATGTACGACACATGTCGTACATTTAATAGTATATTACATAACGAGAGTTGTAAGAAGCATATTACGCACGAAGAGAGATTTTACTTACCGAGTCGCGCAGTGGCGAGGTTCTGTAACGTTCCCAAAATGATCGCGGATCATTTTGATTCGGGGCTTTATGTCGGTGCGAGATTGGCAGCACTGCGTACTTATATTCAGTCAGACATGTGCTCGCCTCCCCGACCGGCCCATTTGAATCTCTATCTTCAGCCGAGTAGGCAGCAAAGTGGTGACACGTTAGTGTTGGTATCTTACTGTAACCGAGTTTTCGGGATAATCGTGATCACCCCTTAATACTCCACCGGAGGATAAATACGCTGCGTACGAAGCTGGGGGAGAGTTGATTACGCTCGCAAACATCATATCGAGTGAGTACTTAGAACGAACGGAACATTTTTTTTTGTTAAACACGTGGCGGTCATTTGCTAATACGCCCTTTGGTTTTAGGCGTTTAGGCCGAGGCGAACCCTTAACATCGGCACAGCCCTGCTAATACTTATGACTGGAAGTTTTCGAGGTCGCTGGTCAGCGCGAGGCGCGTCCGCACGGCGAAAACTGGGTGATTGCATGTGGACCAAGGAATACCAGAGTCGTTCGTAGACTTGCGGCGGACCAACGGAACTCACCGAGAACTTCTAAATCAGGCCATATATTATCTTATTTTCTATAACTTCTTTCAGTTAATATAATCATATAATCTTCATTAATTTCAAGTCACTCTTCAAGCTTTACAGTTCCAATTTTATATATATATTATATATATATATATATATATATATATATATATATATATATATATATATATAACTATTACCATTACGGTGACGTTTTACAAAAAAAATAAAAAAAAATAAAAAAATTGGTAGATGAAGTCTCTCCATTCGTTTCTGTTCTTCGCTAGTCTCTTTGCCTCTACAATCGTTTTATTTCTTTTCTCTAATATTTGTTTTACACCCTCATCCCATACTTGTCTCGGTCTTCCTCTTTTCCTTTTTCCTTTGGTCCTCGCTTCCCATACTTTCTTTATCTGTTTATTCACTTCCATTCTTATCAGATGTCCCCACCAGCTTAGTTGTCGTCTCTCAATGTACCTTTCAATTTCTTCAATATCTAGTCCGCTTCTTATATCTACATTTCTTATTCTATCTTTCCTCGTGACTCTCATAACTCTTCCCAAATATTTCATCTCTGTAGGCTATATCCTGCTCTTGTCTCTATTTGTCAGCACCCACGTTTCACACTCATACGTCATTATCGGTCTGTAGCTTGTTTTGTAAATTCTCATTTTAGTTCTCTTACTTATTTCCTTCTTGTTTATGAAGCTCCTGTTCATAGCATAGTACGTTTTGATGGCACTATTTATTCTGGAGCTTATTTCTCTTTCCACTCTTCCATCATCTGTTATTTCTATTCCTAGATACTTAAATTCTTGCACCTGTTCGATTTTATGCTGTTCAATTTTTATGTCTAACTGTTTCTTACTTCCTAACACCATAACTTTCGTCTTATTGTTATTCAATTTCATTTCGTATTTCTTTAGATTCTAATTCCAAATTGTCAAATTATGTTGTAGCTTTCTTCCATTGTCAGCTATTACTACTACGTCGGCGTCGTCTGCAAAAGCTCACTCCGATATTTTGATTTTCTGCATGTTTTCTTCTATGTTTGCCTGTACTATTTCCTTCTTTGTACTTTTCATTATATCGTCCATATAGAGGGTGAATAGTGACGCGCTCAGCCCTCCGCCTTGTCTTAGTCCGTTACTTGTTTTGAATGTTTCCGAAGTTAGGCATTTGTATATAATTGCATCTGTCGTATATTTCCTGTATGTTTCTAATCGTTTTGTTGTCAACACCTCTTGCCTTTAATATTTTCCATACCTTGTCTCTTGTAACAATATCAAATGCCTTTTCTAGATCTATAAATCCCAAATATGTACTTTCGTCGAATTTCTGTCTCTTTTCAGCTATTTTATTTATTGTAAATATATGGTCCTGTGTCGATCTGCCTTTTCTGAAACCACTTTGTGCCTCTTCTTGCTGTTCTCCACTATTGCTGATATACGTTTATTTATAATTTTCTCTAATAATTTCATCCCAGTACTAGTCAACGTAATCCCTCTATAATTACTACAGTCAATTATGTTTCGCTTTTTAAATATTGGCACTATAAGTGCCACTTGCCAGTATGTGGGTATTGTTTTCGGTTCCCATGCTGCATTCATTATTTTTAGTAGAGTTTCATTGCCTATCCTTCCCATATACTCAACCATTTCTGTTGTTATTTGATCTTGTCCTGGTGCCTTTCCCGTCTTCATGTCCTTTATGGCTTCTGTAAGTGCATCTTCTTCTATACCGTTATTGATGTTTTCCGTTTCTTGGTTGTCGTTTTTATTTTCCTCCTTACTACTCTGCCTCTTTGCTGTTAGTAGTTCTTCATATTACCCTTTCCAGCGTGTCATTATCTCTTCTTTGTTTCTTATCACTCTTCAATCTTTATCGTTTATAAATGTTGTTTCTTGTTTTTTTTCTTTCCTGCACGTTTTTAATACTCTATAAAAGCGTTACAGGTTTCCTTTGCTGTCTTCCTTCATCTTTTCACCAAATACTTCCCATTCTCTTGCTTTGGCTTTCTTAATTGTCTCTTTGACTATCGTCATTTTTTCCTTATATATCTGATAATTATTGCTAGTCCGCCCAACACGTATATTTGCCATGCCTTCTTCTTGTCCTGTATCATTTGTTTTATTTCCCCTGACCACCACGATGATTGCTGCTTCTTATTTGATCTTTTCTGCTGTCCACATACCTCTCGAGCTACTTCTAACATATTTCTTTTAAGATCATTCTACATTTGATCTACTTCACCTTCCATCCTCGTTTGGGATAGTTTGTGTTCTAGTTTTACCATGTATTGTACTGCTATTTCTGGGTTTCTAAGTTTGTGTGTTCTTATCTTGTTGTATGTGATCGCTTCCTGGCACGTTTGTTCTCTTCCATTGCATTCATGTTTCTCTTGCACTGTTGTCATAAGTAGGTAATGGTCACTTCCTATTTCAAAGCTTCTTCTTACATTTGTGTCCCTGATTTTGGCTGTTCTGTTTTGCTCTACTTATATGTAATCAATAATGGACTTTTCGTTTCTTGTCACTAATTCTCTTGTGCATGTGTGTATTTCTTCATGCTAATATTATTATTACTTATTATTATTTATATTATTACTTATTATATTTCGCTTTGTGTGTATATATTTTTGTGTTACGGCGTTATTGTATTGTACGTGTTCTTGCGCTATTGTGAAAGAGATATTTCCGTAGGTATTTCACATTACGCGATGCGTGTCGGACGGAATTTGGCAAAATTCGGTTGATGCGGTGTAATTATCTACAGAGCGGAAGTATTTTCTTACAGGCGAGAAGGGAACACGGTGTCCGCCATTTTGTGTGTGAATAAACGCAATTTGTAGGCAGCGCAAGACTCATAACTTTTCATTTAATCAAATTTTTTTAATTTTTAATCTTTTTCTTTAAACAATATCATTCTCACTTTGAGACACTTCGGATCTGGTGGTTTGGGCGTTAGATAGTCAGCTATTACGATATTTTCGTAGTTTTGAGTATCGCTGATTATCTTCCGTCAACCCATAAGGATAACGTGGAGGCCCTTATATTAAAGTAGCGACGAGGATAAATTACGTGGAGCCTTTTTCATAACCCCCCTACTCTCCGACATCGAGAGCCCAGCCCTCTTTGTTGCTTCAAAGGGAACCTCCCATTGCTCCGCGGCCTAACGCGTTGAAAGCCCACCAGGCACGTCACGAGGTTCGTTATTTCTCGAGTGCGTAATTGGCTTACAACTCAGGTAATGTACGCTATTTATTTACATGCCAAAGTACATGCTCGAAATGACTGTTCATCAACTGTTTTATTTGCATTAACTGGTTTCATTAATGTCATTTGGTGGTTGAAGAAACTCCAGCAGGAAGCGTTTGCGACCCTATGTTCATGCGACATTTTAGGTTTCTTTGGGTCCCTGGAACTTTCTTTCAAAGTTTGTACAGACCGTTCAGGGACACCCTGTATTTATATACGTAACATTAGTTTACTTTTATTACATTACATTGTTTACAAGCCATGAAGTCCGTGTGTAGTTGGCACACTAAATCACTAATGTGGGAGTAGATAAATAGTGACTGTTTCAGTGAATCGTTATGATCGTAGATAAAATGTTGTAAAATACGTGTGTAAAGAGTCTATTCATTCAACTCGAGGCTAGGCGGAAAGTAAAAAGCTGGCGTCGCAACTGATTATTATCAAACTAAGTCAAAAAGTAATTTTTGTACATTCTGTGATGATCAAATATATTTGTGTGCCTGTACAATAGTACTAAAATAAGGTGTTGATTCCGAATGTACAGCCATTTAGTTGTGACTCTCCCAATAGGCAACGCACCGGTTTAGGTTGTGGAGCAACCTAGGGTGTCCCTTCGAAGGGGCTATGAGGGGGCTAGCTCGCAAATGTCGGCGAGGGGTGAGTTATATAGGGGCTCCACACAATTTTAACCTTCACGGTTCCTCCAGTTCATGAAGAGGACCTGCAAAGAAATAATGACGATGGGGTGGCGAACGACAGATACTAAAAACTGCAAAACTCGAGTCACCCATGCACGCCCACAACGTAACTATTGAAACTACTAATATTAAAGGCGCACCAAGTTCGTGGAATATTCCAATAAATACTTAAGCGCCCTAGATTTCCTGCAAGATAACTGTACGGAAAGTGGGGTGTAAATAAAAACAATATACTACATGGAATTGCAATACGAGGTACGTTTCATTCTTTCAAGTAACCAGTCGCAAGGGCGGGCGCCCCGAAGGATTATTAATTCCTTTATCTACCTACGTTCCGCTTCGCGTAACTACGCTAATTTGGCCAAATCACCGCACACGTCCCGCAAGCAACGCAGCGAATCCAGAAAACAACCCTTATACAAAGTGGCATTTACCTTGCGCAAGTTAACATTAAATAAAATTAACCTACTTCAACATTTAAGCAATCAAAAGAATTAAATCTAAGATGTTACAGCATGTGAATTTAAAAAGTTAAAGAAATAAAATTTGTGAAGTTAGAACAATGAATTTATAAAGTTAAAGATATTAAATTTGTGAAGTTGTGAAAATAAATCGAAACTGTTTTCCATACAAATTCCTCACTAGGATAGCGCCTGCGTACACACGACGTTATCAGACTACGTCGTAGGGCTTATGCGCGTACCAAAAAAACGTAAAAATGGCCGAGATGGCCACAACCAATATAGAGAATTTATATACTAAGTAATAAATTTATTGAAAATGGTATGGCCTGTCTTTCCTTCCGGTTCTGAATGTGTCCCTATGCTTCGCGCCTGGGAGTCTGGTGGTAATTCTGCTCCACGTCGATCGTCTCCACGTCAGAAGCGGCAGGAACGCAGGAACTGTTTCGTGATAATTTGTCGGCGGCCGTCGGAACGGGGGATTATCTTCGTCGACTAGCGGCGTTCCCTCAAATAGCCGGCGTTCCCGGAAAGACGACGTCCCTCAAAAGACGTTCCCCAAAAGACGGCCTTTAGTTTTCTTACTGGACCGTCAGATTCTCCCTCATTCCGTGCGGCGCGGTGGTCCAGGAATCCTCATGTGTATGAGATTGGATGGCGCTGGTACTATTCCCGAATCACTACTTCGGCTTACAATACTAGGTTACGGAGTGTCATCACGACCACTTGCGTCGTGCGCACTTAGCGAGAGGTTTTTGGCGAATGCCATCGCCTCTGCCGCGGCCAGCTGGCTGGCGTGCGGTATGCAGGGTGATTTAAAGTTAGATGGCACCATTTAAACCATACATTCAGCAAAAAGTCGTGAACAGTATAAACTATTAATGTTTTTCGTCCGCTTGATTTCTAGTAGAGCTATGGAGCTTTTATATTAAAATATTAGCAAACTCAATGTTTGATTAATAATTATTCAATTATTATTGTATAGAACAAGTAAATCATGTATTATAAGATATGGATAAGAATTTTATGAACTACAGCTTGACAACTGTCATTATCAAGTATCACTTACTGCTATTGAAGCCAGTAAATGAGTTTCGGTAGATGGTGCTATGTCTTTACTGAGCTGACTCACACCATCCGATTCATCTGTTAGAGTTTTTGGCAGCATATAGACTGAACTGTCAGCTTCTAGTTCCACAAAATTGTAATCACCTGCCATGTGCGTGAACACCATCATATCTCCAACTATTAGAACTGCAAACAAGAAGAACTCGTAAGCCTGAAAAGATAACAATTAAAAAGTTGAGTTTCAAAGAAATATAATTTAATTAAATATTTTTTTATTAATTTACTCCATTACATATCAACAAAAGATAAGCATATCATTACAAAAATTTGTATAAAACTCAAGTAACCTTATCTCCACTTATTTTATTTTGCACTAAATGTACCTACTCTAATGAATATGATCATGTCGTAACCGAAATGTATACTGGCGGCCATAAAACAATGTCGCAGCTCACTTCACGGCGGTAATCACTTTTGTTCTTATTGTACTTCTGTATTATATCGAGCGTTTAACAAAAATCGATGACGAAGTTGGCATTGTCAATCTCAAGTCATGTCTGCACTAAGATCAAATCTGACATATCAACATGACAGCCAGCATTACATGCGTACGCCTGTGATCCTAGTGCAGACATGACTTGAGATTACAAACGCCAACTTCATCGTTGTTGAACGATGTTGAAATTTTTTTGTTGGTTGCTCGATAGGTTAGCAGTTAAGATGAGTTCGGCAAAATTTGACTGAAATGAGCATTTCTGCGATGGTCTTTACTTTGCAGAATCAATCACTTGAAAAAAGATGACACTTTATGTTAGTTTAGTTAGTTAGTAAGTTAGTTTTTTTTATGTGGCCGCTTCGTGTCAATTTGTATGTTTGTACTAGAATTAGACATTCTTCGAATATTTTCAGTTTATACAAAACATGAATTACAGTGTTTCATTTCGTAACTAATTAATTTTAAAAAGTGATACTATAAATGTCAAAAAATATATATATATGTGTTCATCAATAGGTTCAAAAATCGACACCTACAACCGGGGAATGTGCTAGGGACGATAGGTAAACACTCCAGATAATCGAGGCTGATAACAATGCGAACGAACGTCAAACATTTTACACAATCTCCACAATCATAAATGCAAATCGCTTATCGCTGTAATGAATTAAAGTGGGACAGTTTAATGGTACTCAATAGAGACAATTTCACATAACACGAATATGAACACGACTTTTATTAAAAAATAAATTAAAATTAAAATTAACTGAACAGTTGAGAAATTCTGAAGATTATTTGTATGTATGTTTATAGTTACATACTTCATAAAAATAGTTATTCATGTAAACAGTACGAAAAAGTGCATTTTTAGAAGTCTGAGTTTAACCAAACAGATGAGGCGTAATAACGCACTTTTTTCCGAGGTACATACATATTAAATTTTATCTACTATCAATATACAGGGTATCAATTTGAAAAGTTGCCATCCACATTTTTCATAGTACACATGATTATTTTTTAAATTACTCAAAACCGTTTGGGTGGTTCGAAGGGGAACCAAAATGACGTGGGTAGTGTCGACCCCCTACCCACCCTTTAAGCCACAGCCACCTCCATATAAAAATTTTAAATGGCACCCCCCTACTTGTGATACATCGTTGGAAAGCTCTTGATAAATGCTTTCTAGTCATTATTAATACAATATGATTTGGTGAACTACTTTTGGAATTAAGTGCAAATAAAGTGTAAAAGTGTTCAATGTATTAAATTCAAATAACATGTTAAAATAAATATTGGAAATAGCTTCCATTGTTTACTAAACAAAAATATAGCCTCCTTTCAAACTCTTTGCGATGCTCTTGAAAAATGCTTTCTAGTCATTATTAATACAATATGATTTGGTCAACTAGTTTTGGAATTAAGTGCAAATAAAGTGCAGAAGTGTTCAATTAATTTAATTCAAATAACATGTTAAAGTAAATGTTGGAAATGGTTTCCATTGTTTTCCAAACCAAAATATAGCCTGCTTTTAAAATCCTCGCGAACTTTCTGAAAAGTTTGTCTAGTAATAGCTCGACATTATTGTGCTATTTTTTCTCGTAATTGTTCAATTGTTTCTGGTTGCGTTTTATAAACTACAGACTTCAAGTAACCCCATAAAAAAAGCTGAAGATGTTAGATCTGATGATCTAGGAGGCCTTTTGATAGGCCCTATTTTTTCAATCCACTGATTTGGATAGTGAAGCTCTAACCATCCTCTAACTGGAAGTATATAGTGAGGAGGCACACCATCTTGCTGAAAATGTAATTTTTTTTCGGTAAGTCCATAATTTTTATGTTCATCTGTTAGGTTTTTAACCTCCTGAAGTACGAGAGGCTCAATGAATTCATCCAGCAAATTAACATAAATTTCGCCGTTCAAATTTTCATTAATTACAACAGCAATTTTTGTATGGGGTCACTTGAAATCTGTTTATAAAACATTAATGAAAATGAACCGGATACTATTGAACAATTACGATAAAGAATAACACAAGAATGTTGAGCTCTTACTAGACAAACCTTCAAAATGTTTGAAAGCTGGCTATATTTTTGTTTACAAAACAATATAAGCCATTTCCAACATTTACTTCAACATGTTATTTGAATTTAATACATTGAACACTTTTGAACTTTATTTGCACTTAATTCCAAAACTAGTTTATTAGATCATATTGTATTAATAATGACTGGAAAGCATTTTTCAAGAGCTGTCCAGCGATGTATCACAAGTAGAGGGGTGCCATTTAGATTTTTTAGATGGAGGTGGCTGTGGCTTAAAGGGTGGGTAGGGGAACGACACTACTTACGCCTTATTGCTTTTCCCTTGGAACCACCCAAACGGTTTTGAGCAAATTTAAAAATAATCATGTGTTCTATGAAAAAAGGCGATGGCAACTTTTCAAATTGACACTCTGTATAAGGAAAACTATCATAAACTTTATGATGTTCACTTCAAGGTTATAATAACCCAAGTACTATACTAACCTATTTTAATCTACACTCTTTTTCGTACTTCTGTCGCGATTTGACTGTTCCCAGTGACGCAAGATCAAAATTTGCTACTGCTTCCACATCAGAATTAATGCGTTTTTCGTCATTCATGTCGTACAACAAGTACAGACAAAAAACAAAACTGAGAGCGGAAAATTCAAAACTTACTAATTTTGTATTGGGAAAAAGCATTACAAATAGCTAATAATTGATAGTAGATAAAACATTTTACGATATTCGTATCGTAACATTATATCATGATACACGATGGGAAAATAACACATTAGACGTCGAATGTACAGTGAATGTAATTTTGACAATTGTACATTTACTTAATAAAAAATAAATCTGTTAACTTGCACATGTTCGTTGTAGAAAACTCTACTGTACAACTCGTGTGGGTATAAGCCCCTATCGCGCAAACATGCTTTCGTGCAATATGGACATCATGTCCACACTTGTTATACACTACTACCTATTATTATTCACCATCCATTCACTAAAGTTGGCTATGATATTTAAAAACAAAAAATTGACGCGATGTACTTGAGTAGCTGTGTATGAATCAGCTGTTTATAATACAATCTATTAAGTGTTTCTTACGAAGTTGGTCGATTCATACGATAATATTTTTGTAATATTTATTTGTTCAGGATGCTACGAACGGAAGAGTAGACGAGAGTTTAAATTCTTGTAGAAGCTTACTGTAATAATAGGACTGTGGTTGAACAGCTATGAAATTCACTATTTTTGCTACAACTGCCATTAAATCCCTAAATTCTGCGAATCCTAGATTTGCACATAGCACCTCCTGATGGAGAATTCAATGAAAATGCACAAGTGAATGTCCATCGGCTTCCTTTTTTTTACTTTTCTTGTAAATTTCTTTTATACCTGTTAATTTTGTGTTTTAAACAAAACCAAACTATTGTTTTAGAAGAAGCTACTGATTCCTTCGAATAGTGAGTCCATAAAAATTTAAATTTAGAATAACTTAATGGATTTAAAAGTTTAAATATTAAAACGGATTGTAAAAATTCATGTCATCGAACTAGTGAAGGTAAAGTGGCATGAGTCATGAACACTATAATATTTTAATACATAGGATACTAGGATACATGAGACAATGGATATGTGAGATTAAGGAAGAATAAGTCAATCAACTTTAAATTCTGTCAAAAGATGGAAAGACTACTGTACAGGATTAAAACACATGTTTTTTTTGACCATTGATATATCGTTGATAAATTAATTGATATATCATTGATAAATCAGTTTAAAGTAGAGACTGAGTCAATAAAATTTAACGTCGGCCAGAAAATACATAAGACTATACCATTGTAAAATCGAGCAAAATCAGGACAGAAGTACGAGAAAGAGTACAACAAATTCGATAAATGGGGTAGCACTTGGGGTGTCACTTTACCGCACCAGTGCCGTAAAGTTCATCATTACAATCTGAAAGTGAACATCAAAAAGTTTGACATTACATATTGATAGTAGATAATAGATATTTACGATATAAGTATCGTAACGTAATATTACAATACGATATGGAAAAATTTTCAAACGAGGCTGCAAGCTTAGTTTGATAAACCATTGAGTATTGTAATATGACTAGCATTGCTTGAAGGTCGAATCAACTTGTAAAATTGTAATCTGTTAAAGTGCGGAACATCCTTGCTTGCGAAGAGGACGAACAGCTATGAAATTGACTATTTTTGTTACAACTGCCATTAAATCACTAAATTCAATAAATCTTGGCTTTGCACATAGCACCTCCTGATGGAGAATTCAATGAAAAGGCACAGGTGAATGTCCAACAGCTTCCATACACAATTTCACAAATCCCACATTTTCCCCACCATATTGGGTGCCAATTGTCTGTCGTCACTGACACAATTTTAGAGATATCATTGTTTAGGTCACGGAATGTTATTTATAACAACCTTATATATTTCGTTTCCTAATGTACTTATTGGCACTGAATCTAACTTGACCAACTCTTCCCTCATTGTGAGACCAATAGAATATCGAATTTCGAGAAAGAGAAATCGAAAAATAATTGCAATTATTTAAGTCTCCTTTTTATTGGTTTCGTATGTTTCTGTTACGCTTTATAATTCTGTCTTGTATGACATTTCTACAGAGTTGTAACTAAGAAATTTGCTTCTTAATTTCATCTTTATTTTGCATTTTTGAAATATAACTGGTGCACATCTTGGTAGACTTTCTTTTATAAATTCTCCTTCACTGAGGGAGGCCTTTTCCATGCTGAGCTATGCAGAACCTTGCTGATGTTAAATTTGTAGCGCCTCTTACGTATGATATCATTAAATTTACTGTGAGGGAGTGCAGCTTCCTGAAAATGTATTCTTTCCTTTCATCGTCACTTTTCTTCAAGAACTGGTAGTGATTAGTTTCTAAATGCCTTTTATATATTCCACGTCCGGTTTACTACAGTTTCATTACACAGTATCAATTTGCTTCTTAATTTCATCTTTATTTTGCATTTTTGAAATATAACTGATGCACATCTTGGTAGACTTTCTTTTATAAATTCTCCTTCACTGAGGGAGGCCTTTTTCATGCTGAGCTATGCAGAACCTTGCTGATGTTAAATTTGTAGCGCCTCTTACGTATGATATCATTAAATTTACTGTGAGGGAGTGCAGCTTCCTGAAAATGTATTCTTTCCTTTCATCGTCACTTTTCTTCAACTGGTAGTGATTAGTTTCTAAATGCCTTTTATATATTCCACGTCCGGTTTACTACAGTTTCATTACACAGTATGCACAATGATCTTGTGTTTCTGTCGATAATGCATCCGATCACATATAGTGCACGCACAAAAGGACGCAAGCAAGAGGCAACCGAAGCTCAAACATAGTTAGCCCAGCGAGTTTTTAGCCGATGACCGTCTATAAACAATGCAATACAATCACTAGTATAAAGTGTTTACTAGGCAGGCAACCAAGTTGCCTGCCAAGTTATCATACACATATGAATGGTTTTCGTTGCCTGCTTTTATAATATTATTACTATCGTTTAGAAGATTTACATTTAAATTAAGGTGTTGAATTGAGGCCCAGTTGTACGATCGTGGATCATCTTTGAACTGAACCATGGTCAAGGTTGATCCACGATCATACAACTCTATCTAATGGCACGTTCTCACGAATCAAGTTTAATTGTAATTAATCAACAAAAGTTGAATGAAAACTATAGTGAGAACCTTTGTTTCAATAGAGTTGATCAACTTTAAACAATAGTTTTCGTTCAACTTTTGTTGATCAACTAATAAACATATCGCAATTGTAATTACTCGAATTTAATTTCTATATACATATATACCAGGAATAGATAAATATTAATCATATTGTATTATATTTAATGTATCTGATTTATAATATTGATAAGTGTACTTACAATCAATGGTTCGATGTTTACGTTGCTCTAGTGATAATTTTGCAACAACAATCTATACAAATGTGTGAAGATAATTACAATGTGTACATCATTTTAAAACTGAACTAGTTATCAAGATATGAACAATTAACCTTAATGATTTTTTAAGAATACATACATTACAATAGGGTACTCATAAAGTAGAACAACAATAAGATGATACTTTTGTTTAATTTCGGGTATATTTTGCTTTTTTATCTAATTACCATAGCAAGGAAGTGATGTACCACACCTTGAAATTCCATTATTTCTATATACACATTGGTTCTTTAGGATGCATGCACATTGCTTGCAGAAGTGGATTTCGGTTACAGTTTTACTCCGACGAAACGCCAATCACATAATGTACGATTACGATTTCTAAGGTCTGGTGGTGACATTGTATTCAGTTTAGCAAACTATAGAAATAGTGAATAGAATTTCTCTATTTTGCGATTAGAATGTCATTATTCCCGCGCCAATTTTACCAAAAGTAGTGCTGGAATGAGCTTCATTCTAACCCTACATTTGATGCTATTTTACTTTGGTCATTGATGCCTCTGACATTCAAATTAAATTGATCTCCTCTCGTCTCTCCTTGTTTTGTTTTCAATTCTTCTTATGTATCTCATCTACATAGCATTTATTATTTTCTTATGATTTTCTATCATGGTCCATGTTTAACTACTATAATGATTGTTGGTCTTATAACTTTTTCCGCTATTATTTTTATGTAGTTTGGTATTTTCTTCCGAAGAAAGTCGTCTATAACATGTTAAATATTTTACTTGCTTTTCCCAACCTCACATTAATCTCTTACTTTACGGTTTTCTCGATGATAGACCCCAGACATTTGTAGCTGTTCACCTGTTTGTTTTCCATGTAGTTCTAGCCATGTATTTTATTTTCTGCAGATATACTTTCGGTTTTTTTATATTTATCTTATCTCACGTTTATTTTTGTTACATCTTTCTCCAGCATTTCTATGTTTAGTTATAAGTCTTTCTGTATTTCTGCTACTAATGCCGTGTCGTCTGCAAATATCACTTTCATTATTTGTGTTTCTTCCATTTTTCAGTATCCTATATTTAAAGGTTTCATATTTTTTTTTGCTTCCTCTGCCGCTTCATCCAACATTATTGTGAAAAGTAAGCTTAATGCACATCCCTGTTTAACTATTATATAGTTGAACTCTCTATATTCTTCATTATTTGTTGTAATTGTTTTTATGTTTTCTTTGAACATGTGTTTTACTATTACTATTGCTCTTCTAGGTATTTCTCGTTTTGCCAGTCCTTCCCATTAATCTTATCTTCTCTCCCGGTCGAATACATTATCCAGTCTATGAAACACATCCATCTTTATAATATCCATTTTCTTATTTATATTAAGTTATATTTATATTAAGTTTTTAGCTCATTTGCCTTATTGTGAAAAATTAGATCTTGGGTACTTCTCTCTCCTAAATCCACATTGCATATCCCCTAGTATTCTTCCATCTAATCTCTGATTCTCTTTTTGATTATTTTTGTCAGTATCTTTCCCGGGACACTCGATAATGTTATTCCTGTGTAGTTGTTGCAGTTTCTCTTATCTCCTTTCTTGAAAACAGGTAGTATTATTCCTGTGTTCTCTCTATTACTTCATTCAAGCTGTCCGTCCACTAGGTCGGAAACGCGGCAGCCGCGGTTAAGATCAGTTTGCAAAGGTAGGCTCATTCGCCATAAAACGCGGCGCGGGTATTTTTGAAGTATACTGTCAGCTTGACAGAATCTATATTTACCTATGCAATCGCTGATCTTGACCGCGGCGCGCCGCGTTTCCGATCCAGTGGACGGGAAGCTTCATGATCATTGTTATACTCTGATTTTTCTAAACTGGCGTGCACGTCATCAAACAGCTGTGCGATGAGGTTTTTTCGTACCAACGTGATTGTTTTCGAGAGTATGCATAACAATAGTTTAAGAATCGAAATTAATCTGAAGATCATTTGTTACATAACACTGATCACCGGTGGTTATAAATAGGTAATCGGTGTATTAACCGCGGTCACAATTTTCGCCTGCCAATCATGTAATAAATCATGTTATGTTGGCATCGGCGATATTTTCTCGGCGACGATGCCGCATCTTTTTCACTAATGCTTCAAACTTCTTTGACGTCTAACTTGTTACATTTGATCGATTATTACAATGCATATTTTGTCATTGTAGATGGTAAACCATAACCACAAGATTGATATCTGTACGATAAACGGTAGAGAAGTCGATGAATTTGATACGAACCGCGCACTGTCGCACAAGATTGCACGGGCGCAACAGCTGATTGCAGCCATTTTTAAATACCCAGGACAACTGGCAACCTTGTAAAATTGTGCTATCATTATTATGATTATTATTTTAATGACGTGCACGCCAGTTTAGAAAAATCAGAGTATATCTATTGAATTTAGATCTCTCTCACCGATATACTTTATCATCTCGGGGGTTACATTATCTATTCCTGGTACTTTACCAATTCTGAGCTTTGTTATAGCTTCTGTTACTTCTTTTTCTTGTATCTTCACTATTTCTTCCATGGTTATTATTTCGTCGCATTCTTCTTGAGTGCTATTTTGTTCCTTACCGTGCTTGAGTTATTATTAAATGTAGATAAAATGCAACCTATTAATGTATTTAATTAATACTGAAGATCCGCTTTTTATATAATTTTTTTGAGTTTTAAAAACTCAAAATCACCACAAAACTTCAGTTTATACTTCTCATATCAAATTTAACACGTAAATAAAATAAAGTGATACAAATACAATATGTTCATAAAAAAAATCAATCAGGGGTGGTTGTGGAAATTCAAACGTATGTCTGTGACTTGTTTCAGATTTTCAATTTTCTGACAAGTGCCAAGTGATAAACTAACCTCTTGTCTATGTCGCCGCATTGATTTTGTTTGATTTTAAGAAGCGTTTTTGCACATCAGCAATGACTTCCTGCGTACGCGCTTTGTGCTGCCAGTTTCCCTTGTTTCGATATACGCTGCCAGTTTTCCTCAATAAGTCGACAGTTTTGCCACATTTTTGACATTGGCAGACAGCTCAATGACATTTGATTTGAATTTTATTCACGTGTGTGGACTATGAACATGGTTAGTACACGTAGTAAATGTTATTTGTAGTCGCTCAGTATTAACCACAATATGCGAACATATGCAATCCTTTTTAGTGCACTCTAGTTCCTTCACTACATAAGATGAAAATAGTTATTTAAGCATTAAGGGAGGTAAGTATTGTTTACCAGTCGAGGTCAAGTTTGCGCCCGAGCGATAGCGAGGACTAGCAATAAAGCCGTGACTGGTCAAAACTTACCTCTTGAATTGCTTATCGTTTTATCACTCGTGAAGTTGGTTTAATTGTTTATGTTTGATTAATTTACTTTCGCAACTTGAACAAAATATCAGTACGGCTTTGGTTGCTAAGACTATTTTTCAAACACAGTGTGAATGTCAGAAATTGCATTCGTTCAGTTGTAAAATGAATTCCAATGAAAATAAACAAGAAATGGCAATTGAAGAGGCTGCAGATGCTGCCTGTTCCTTCATACTGCCGGAGAAGTGGAAGGGGCGTTATAAAAATGCGTATAAGTGTTTTAAAGAGTGGTGCCAGAGAAAGAACGCTATTGAAAATATTTTACTTACCTCCCTGAGGGAGGTAAGTTTTTACTTACTTACCGTTATTCATAGTAACCACAGCTTTATCGGTAAGTGGAACTTACTTCCATCAAATCAATGTTACAACAGTGCACTTACCATGCAGGGAGTGGCAAAAAACATTTATTTACTCAGCGTATCATTCTTACCTGGCTGGTGAAGATATTGGCCTGAGTAACCATGATAACCATGAAGTTTCCAAGTGCTACGGAGAGATACCATGCAGCAATTGTAACCGTCTTCATACTTTTTGGTGCCTATGGAGAACAAATACAGAGAACTGGATCTTTTGTGTTACAATTCGCTCACCTGTGTGAAGGAGAACTCCAAGCCAGCAATGCCAAACATGATTTCAGCTATGGAGATGAGAAAGTACTGAGGTATCAACCACATGATGTTGACATCATTAGGTGCAGACATTGTATATAGCTTAGAAAACTAAAAAAATCAATAGTACGTATATTAACCTACGTCTTTTATAGACTTATAAAAAATTGGAGACATAATATATGAAATCACATTTTTTAGATTGACTTAATTGGCTGCAAAATGTTGTATATAGGTTAGGATTTAAAAACAGGTAAGTAGTAATATAAGCAAAAATTTGCAATGCATAATTTATTTTGATTAGTAGATTAACTTATGTCTACATTGTGGCATCCACATTTCGATTTTGTTTTCTATCAATTTTGCCCAAACAAATAGGGTTCTCTAACGTGCATGTGCAATTTGATAATACAAGCGTTTGCCAGTGTGAGAGTTCTACTGCAAGCAGCACTCTGATGTTAGAGAAATTGGACAGCTCAAAATATACCCACGGGGTTCAAATTTACGACCCTTGGTATGAGAGATAAGTGCACAATCTCGCAAGTACCGCCGTTGACTGTCGTCAACTTTGGATAGAGCCAGACTTTGTGAAATATTGGATAGACATGGCTGAACTTGAACAGTTCAATTGATTCAATTTATAGATAACTGTTTGGATATTTAATGTTAGTACCTTGAGACGTGAATTTTGTCATGTATAAATTATAAGAAGGTGAAAATACGGTACGTACCTCCACCAGTCGATATCTCTCGCATAATACTAAGGTGTAGACTCCTCCAAGAGCCAAATGAATCATACCTTCGTGTGTCTTTTGAAGTCCATCAGCTTGTATCGAGTAGACGTACCTAAGAATAGAAAATTAAATTAATTTTTATTTGAGTGATTTCATTGAAAATTTTTGGATGAATTAGAAATCCAATCAAATTCATGTATCTGTTGTCATGTGTGCGACAAAATGAAATCAAAATTTCATTACACTAATTATATCACACATAATGCTTTTCTTCTCTATCCTAGCAACCGCCTAATAGCTGATAATCAGAACTCGAATTGACTAATAAGTGAATAAGTGATAATCACACTTGGTCCTCTGCACATCTGGTGTGCTATGCTGTCAACTGAAATGTCACAAAATGTCGCGCTTCGGAGATTTTTCCTTTAAAAGTATTGAAGAAAACATACAAAACAACAAACCACCTACTACTATAAGCTGTAAGGCCTCAAAAATATATTTGGGCCAAATTTGCCGAGTTCTGCAACATAATAAATAAATTTCTATTGACAAAAGTATTAAATTTTTCATTAGTGATATAATCTAACGAACACAACTCTTGGAATCGTGACTATTGATAATCGCATGGATTGATGCACTCAACATGTTGTAAAATAATTCCACGAGTCTGAAAGACGAGTGGAATTAATATTTGACAACATGTTTCGTGTCCCAACTCGCGATTATCGATAGTCATGATTCCACTCGTTGTATTATGGGTGCGGCTAATCGGAGAGTGCAGTTTTGAAAAACTATTAAAAAAACGGCGCAACTTAGAGAAATGGGTTTTATTTTATGTTAGTCGGTACATCATGCCGTTTTATGCATAAAGTCCTAAAGATGACATCAGAAAAATGACGACCCCCAGCAGCGATACATTTACGAAAGCAATTTCTAAAGTTTTCGGCCTCATTTTAGCACATCTCGACGGGTATAGCGGCGATTTCCTCCCAAATTCGATCCCTGAATTCTTTAGGTGTGAGGTCGATGTCTAAAAACCTTTTCCTTCGTGTAGCCCCACATAAAAACCTTTTCCTTCGTGTAGCCCCATAGGAAGAAGTCCAAATTCTCAGTTAAGGTGAGCGCGCGGGCCACTCCACGTGGCCCCTCAGAGAGACGAGACGCGCAGGGAACATCTGTCGCAGTTTCGTCATTGAAACTAGATCAGATCAGATCAGATCAGTTTCCCTTATACAATAGAGGTTAAAAAAAAATCCAACATGAAAACACAGCGTTGGGCATTGACTGTAACCGGTCAAAAATATAAGGTCCCATCACTCCAAATTTCGAAATCACACACCACACGGCGACTTTTGGGGAGTGAAGAGGTGTCTCGTGAAGTTGCCTTGGGTGATTTTCAGCCCAGTTCTGAAAATTCTGTTTATTCAGCGATCCAGAGAAATGGAAGTGGGCCTCTCGCTACTGAAAAAAACGTGCCGTTTTCAAAAAATGTGCGGAGGGCGAAGCCCCGGTATTCTCCTGACCAAACCATGGTAGACTGAAAACGGCACGACTCCCTCGACACAATGAGACCCGGCGCAGGTTGGACCCACCCCTACAAGGGATGTATCAGGCGTTCCAAACTGCACTGTTTGTTTTGCCGCACCCTGTATATGATAACAACCCTACGACTGTTTTCACTTCCATGTTGACGTTGCTAGGTTGCAAAACGTTTCACAGTGCTAATATGTAAATGAAATTTTAAAAAGTCATGTTGACATTGTCAGATAGGCTTCAATTGCAAAAGAAATTCTAACCAAATAACCGTCGGGCATTGATAAATAACATATAATTTTATCACAACTTCCTCAAGCACATTGCTTTCCAATGTGCTTTCGGAATCTGTGATAAAATTATTTCGCTGGTATCAATGTCCTAGGGTTATTACTACTGATAATTTCACTCAATAGTGAAATGCTATATCCCTAGGGAAATGTCCAAAAACACCGAAAACACCCCTCATGCCAGGCATGCCTGATGTTGATACCAATTTACAAACTTCAAGTTGACGTTACAATCGGACCCTCAAAATACTGTCACCACGATGCGTACAAATACCTACATTAACAACAACACAGAGTTCAGCTATTGATGTTGCAGAAGAATGATCTGCAGAAAATTTCGTTTCCAGCAATGGTTCCAAAATATGTAAGAATTGTACTTTCTCAAGGCCATTAGTGAATGTTATAATTCCGAAATCATTTTAAATAATAGAAAGTAAAAATGAGAGAATATTTATTCAGAGACTTGAGATAAAATATTTATTCTGGAACACTTGCTTCTTATGTGTTTTGCATGTATTTTCATTATGATCAAATACATAAAGGGTGGGCCATTTAGTGGTTTCTTTTTAAATCATAGGTTATTTTGACACTGGCAGCTTTTTCCCGCTCGAAATCTTAACAGAAAGTCAGTATCATACCTCCGCGGAACGAAATGAGTCGCTTTACGATTGAACAACGTTGGGAAATATTGCAAATTTATTTTCAAAGTGAGTGCTGTGTAGCCCAAACAGTGCTTTTGTTGAAAATAAGTTTTGGCCGAAATAAATCACCCATCGCGCCTGCTGTGCGCAAGTTGGTGCAAAAAGTTCGTGAGACTGGCATGCTAGTGGACAACACTCATGGTCCTCATTCTCGTACTGCGCACAGATGAGAATGTGGCTGCTGTAGCCGAGAGTGTGAGACTCAATCCACGAACATCAACTCACCGTCGATCTCAACAGCCAAACATTTCACGCACTAGCCTGAGGAGAATTCTGCACAAAGATCTCGGATTATTCGCTTACAAGGTCCAATTGACTCGGCAATTGAAGGCGCACGACCATCCGATTCGTTATCGTTTCGCAGTTTTGCCTTAGAGCAGCTTGAATTTGACAACGATTTTGGGCGAAAAAACATATTTTTTGATGAGACGCATTTTTATCTTTCCGGCTACGTTAACAAACAAAATTGCCGCATCTGCTGTTCGGAAAACCCGCACGTTATTGTCGAGAAGCCAATGCATCCACAAAGCATCATTGGACCATTTTTCTTCCCAATGAGGCTGAGAATAATGTTTCGGTCAACGGTGAGCGTTACAGAGCCATCTTATCCGACTTTTTTTTACTGAAATTGAAGACATGATTCTGCACGACCTCTGGTTCATGCAGGATGGCGCGCCATGCCACACAGCCCATGCCACAATCGATCATTTTCGCAGGAAATTCCCAAATCGTATTATCAGCCGTCTTGGCGATGTCAATTGGGCGCCTCGGAGTTGCGATTTGACCCCTTTGGATTTTTTTTTGTGGGAAACCGTGAATGACCAATGTTATGCCTACAATCCAGAAACGATTCAAGCACTTCAGGCCAATATCATCCAAGCAATTCGTGAACTACAGCCCGAAACCATCAATAGGGTCTTGGAAAATTGGAGTGACACAATGCGCTACTGCGAAGCCAGCCGAGGTAGCCACTTGAACGAAGTTGTGTTCCATAATTAATGGGAATGTTTGCTCTTAATAATGAAGCCATAATACATGGAAAATAATAAATTTTGTTCATATTATTGCATTTTTAAAAAGAAACTTGTAGTTGGCCCACCCTTTATATTGCCATGAATTTCATAACTGTCACTATCAAATGTATATGCGGCGTCCTAGTTGTTTTGAGACAAGAATTAATTTACATTTAAAAAATAGTGTTAGTTTCTACTCGTGGAGAAAATACAATCTGTTACTCGATTAGAATGAAAATTCGAATTCCTCGTGGCTCTTTCACTCGTATTGAATTTTCATTCTAACCTTGTTACAGAATATACTATTCATAAATTGTAATTTCTATTACAATATATTCCACACTGACGTTAGTAGTGACATTTGGCCAGTTAGGAATATGATATTTTCGTAAAATTATCTTAATAAATACCCCACCGGAAAAAAAATTGACTGTCTTTACCCTCAACATGCTGCCTGTGATAACTGCCCTCGAGGCTTCGCCTTCGCCTTCGCTTCGTGCAGTTATAAAGGCAGCATGGTTTGGGTAGTCAGTCAAAATTATTTCGAACATCTTTTCCCTAGGGGTATTATACATGAAAAGTTATAATTAAGTATTTTCTCGAAACTTGTTTGTGAACATTTAAAAAAAAATAACTACTAACACAGATTTGCTGGTTTAAATTAATTTTTATAACTGAAACTATTGGGGAACCAAGAAGTTGTAATGACAGGATTAGTTTACAAAAGATATTGTCAAATTAAGAGAGTATTTAATACACACAAAAAATATACCTACGTACCCATCAGGAGGCAATTCTACATAGTCAGACATGACCATGTCGTCATTAGGATAATCCGGGAGGTAGTAAACATCAGTAAGTATTCCAGTACTCTTGAAGCTCACCGTCACATTAGATATTTCATTAGTCCTCCTTAATAACACAATCCTAGTTCATACAAAAGTATTATTATTAAAAAAAACATTATTTTATAATGCTATGGTAGTACAGTGAGTTAAATTGACAATTTTATGTCTCCATATGCACAGTTCAGTGTGGTCTAATAATCTTTTATTTGGATGCTAGGGTATTCGGACATTCAAGATCCTTGCCTGTTGGATCCAATTCATCAGATAGTATAGTCCGGTTAATTAAAAACCAACCACCTGTTGCTTTATGTTGGCCAAAATAAAAATTACTACAAAAATCACTACATATTGAACCATAACCTCGTTTTCGAGAAACTAATGACAGTAATTGAATGTCTAAGTGCAGAAAAGAAAATACTGACATTTTAATCAAAATTAATACATGATTTCTTATAGTTTTGACATAGCCCGAACGTTTGGCATAGAAAGGAAAAAGATGCCGCAAGGTATAAACAAGTTTCTTGGGATCACAAAATTCCGTTTAGTGCAAAAAGGAAAAAGATCCTCAGTAGTACTTGCATTATTTTGAATAATGCAAATAATGCAAAAATTCCAATTAATTAAAAAAAATTGAAGACATTCGTAAAGTCAATAAGTACACACCTGAGGAGCATCAACATTTTTATGCTGATATATTGAATTGGCCCACCACAGCAGACTAAGAGTACCAGTAAACATGTATATAATTATTATTTTTGTTAATTATTGTCTAATAACACTTTTAATAAGAATACATTTTTGTTTTGTGTGAATCTTGTAATGTTTTCAACAACAAAATATGATTTTGTACAAAAAGGGAAGTACTTCATAATATTAAAAAGAAATCCTAATGAACCTTTGTAATGGTAGGGAATGTTTTCACCTTTTCAAATAAATAAAATATAATAATCAAAAACACCTATATAATCTAGTATGTACTACTTATAGTGTATACCGTTATATTATTAAAATAAACATATTCTATATAGAAAATATATTTTTAAATGATTCTGAATAAAATTTATAATTTGGAGATCATTCAGTTGAAATACGGACTTTAAATCGATTATCTCGAAACGTTAATTTTATAATACTTCCCTTTCTGCACTTAGCCATTCAATTAGAGTTGCCACTAATACTTATTGCCCCGATTCTGTAAATATTGTGCTACCTTTTAACACCCTGTTAAAAGTTAAAAAAAAAATAAGTGTGGTTTTAAATAGCTATAATGTTTCAATGTTTAACAACTATTGTTGCTAAATAATTTTTTGTTAATTTTTTGGTACATATTCTAGATTAAAATTAGATAATAATTTTTTTTTCGTCGTCATTATTTCAACGCCAAAATGTTCAAAATGTATTAACAAGCCATTTTTTCTGAATAAAAACTTGAGAAACCATACTGTGATATAAATCGTTGAATTTGTAATAGGAAATGCTATTTAATACAGGGTCTACTTTATTTACGGGCCATATAAATATCTAAAGTTGATCTCAAACCAGTTTTTGACATTTTTTGCAAACAATTCCCAGTACATTGTCACGGTTCAAAATGTCACTAATTTTCGGTTTCCCTCGCGAATAATTTAATTCAGAATTCAGAACAGGCATGCTGCGCCACCTAGAATGGGTGATCGGAAATTTGTCGCGGTGCGCCGACGACAATAGGTTATTTTTGATTTGCGATAAACTACACACCTAGCAGATAAAAGTCGTGTGGACAAGAGATGCATTAGTACGTGCACGCCATTTGTAATTTGATTTCCGAACAGACGTGTCGGCACATTGATTGCAGTCCTAATTAGTGGTTCTAACTAGCTGGGAAGGCCTAGTATTTGTGGACCAATCCTAGTCGAAAACATCGAGTTTTCTAACCCTAAATGGGGATTTAAAGTGTCCAACGTGTAAGCAGATTCCGGAAGGGAATTGATCAAAAAACTTTGCGGCCACGCCCATCACTGAGTAAGTCCTAACAAATTTACAATCTCGCGTGCTAACGCCGGCATAATTATCCATAGGCCGTTTTGTTCTACGCCAAGTTTTGTTCTACACCGAGCAGTTTGGTTCTACACCGAGTCATTTCTCCATAACCGAGTCGTTTTTCTCCCACCGAGCATATTCGGCGAACGCGCGGGGAGAAGCCTGGGCGTCCGGACTAAGACCGTGAGATGGGCGACAAGAGTTAGGCAGAATAGCCGAATAGAATGAAGGCGACCCTCATTGTCAGCGTCGACGACGACGGATTTTGGAACACTTTTAAGGCCATAATTTATTAATCTCATTCATTCATATTTTAATTTGCCGCATAGCATCATTTATTTAACTTCTAATAAATTTGTATGTACGCACAGTCTTGTATGTACGCACAGTCTGCCCGTTTTTTCGTGGCTCCCGGCCATTCGTGTCACGTGCGGGGAAAGTGTCGCTTACCGAATTTGACGCGTAGCTCCTCGAAGAGCGAACGGTGCGGAATTCAAAATTTGGATTATAAATAAAAACCTGTACATTTTTCAACTCTCCCCAAATCTACTTGTTTTCAGGGCGCTGACTAAAGCTTTGAGGGGCGGCGAATACATTTCTGTTTGTGTATTTTAAGTAGCGCCGATCCCCCTCGTCGACTAACTCATTAAGGAGACCCATTTTTGGAACAACGTACGAGGTAAAATTAGGCGGAGCCCTTTTTTCATCCACCCCACTCTTGTGCGTTTTTGTGAATAGCAAAAGTATGTCTTAATTATCAATTATTGCTGAATACCTTTAACAAAATAAGAGAAAGATGTCTACAAATTCTTACCTGACTCGTGGTTTTCCGCTCAGCGATCTTCTAAACTCAATAGGGTCTGTAATGAAGTCCACTATTTCCGGTATACTGTTGGTGCCTATGAGGATTGTATCGACCTGAGAGAATAATTCTAGTTTGAAAAAAATATTGGAATGGAAACATAAATTTTACTTACAATTTTTCAAAAGTTTTTCATAAATATAAAGCAGTTTTGAAACGACAATCGAAGGATAATTTCATAAATCAATAGATATATAATATTATAAAAATACCTAGGTATACCAAGGCGGTAGGGTACACCTTAGTACCGTACACTCTCGTCTTAGGAGTGAATGAAACTATGAGTACCGAATAGGTAACGATCATGTCGGAACATCCATCCTTTCAAGCTCATCCCGCTATGGTAGCCATTGAATTTTGAATCGAAAAGTGTACAGATGATTGTGTTCTTTCATGGTAATAATAAAAATGTTAACAATATTGTCATAAGTAGTGTAGTCAATCTGGGAAAATTTTAGACGAGGTTGGGAATTTTTTTTAATATCAACGAGACCCAGTAGAACTTATTTGTTATAGCAAAAGTAAGAAAACCCTAAGTTTTTGGAGAGAAAAAATCCCTGCAACTCCTTTTTTAGGCCAAAAAGAGGTAAACTGACCCTTTTTGGAATCTTTTTTGGCCACTTTGACCAAATCTCAATCGAATTGGACACAAGTTTGGGTGTAGGTAGCCCATATTGCCCAAAAATAACTAGAAAATATCGATATAACTATTTCGACAGTAGATATCGCAGTCTGAAAAGTTCAGTGAATTTCACGAAAATTGGTTTGTTTTTGCAAAACTGTCAGATATTTTTAACTAAAATTTATTTAGTTATTTTTGAGCAATATGGGCTACATACACCCAACATTGTGGCCAATTTGAAAAAGATTTGACCGAAATAGAGGCAATTGATTAAAAAAAAAACGGTATATATATATATATATATATATATATATATATATATATATTAAAGCGAGATTAAGCAGGTTGGGTGGCCTACGTGCTAGCCCATCACTCGGCCGCGGGTTTTTGTGACGATTTGAACGCGCACGCTTATCTGAGATTCGCGTCCGCATACGAGCCGAAACGTTATCTGAACTCGACAGCCTCGTGGTCTGGTGGGTTAATATAATTAAGTATTGTGTAGCCCTCGACCTGGTGTTTAGGTAGGTACGCCCCCGTAAAATTAGGCCTTGGCCTAAGCTGGTGTTTAGTTTGATTTTAGTTTGTACCATCAGAAGGAATTTCTAATAAAGAACAGACCGACCACCCACTACTTTTCTTGCCCTAAGGACCGAGCGTAATAACCCCAATCCCACAGCGTCCCATAACGCTACAATATATATATATATATATATATATATATATATATATATATATATATATATATATATATATATATATATATATATATATATTACAGGAAGGGGGGAGGCGAATAACCCCTCAAAAGTTTAACTGAAGATTATTTGAACATTGACAATAAAAGGGTACCATTTATGTACCTTAGCTACTGATTTAAGTGGTCGAAAAAAAATAAAACTTAAAAACTCAGGGTTTTCTTACTTTTGATATAACAAACCAGTTCCACTGGGTCTCGTTGCTTTTACTAAAAATTACCCACTTTTGTCCAGTTTGATCTCCTAATGACCCTCATTACCAAATTAAACAAATGATTAAGCTCTCGCTAAAAATGACAACGTGGAACGCCAACGGCCTGACTAACCATAGTCAGGAAATTAAATTCTACGTCATTAATATAACCTAGATCTTGTGATGATCTCTGAAACTCATATGACCAACAGAAGCCATATTCAAATACCTAGTTATACAATACACTATACGCAACATCCTGATGGCTTGGGTTGTGGTGGAACCGCTATCATCATAATGTCAAACATCAGGCACCATCTGGTTTCTAAATACAGCCAAAAAAATATTCAAGCTACCACTGTAGAAGTCGAGGACTGGCAAGGACAACTATCACTATCACCAGTGTACTGTACCCCAAACAAAAGAAATTAATGAAGCCCAACTTGAAACATTCTTCGATACTCAACGCCACCGCTTCATTGCTGGAGGTGACTTCAACTCCAAACATATACATTGGGGTGCTAGACTCGCTAATCCACGTGGTAGAGTATTATTCCGAGCCATGCAAAACAAGAACCTACAATCGCTATCCACAGGAGAACCAACATACTGGCTTTCGGATCTTTGTAAAACTCCAGACCTGCTGGACTTCTTCATAACCAAAAACATCTCCCATAACTATATGTCCATTGCATCATTACTGGATCTTTCATCCGATCACACTCCTGTCCTAGCTACCTTGAATACAAATATATGCAAACTCCAGAAACCGCCAACACTATCGAAGCACAATACGGACTGGGGTGCCTTCAGAACTGATCTCTCCATACTACTCCAATCAAAAATGCCACTAAAAACTGATGATGATATTGATAAGGCCATCGAACACTTAACGAAATCTATCCAGCATGCAGCATGAAGAGCCACTCCCGAAACTCAAACAGTAGACAGACCAGGGTACTGTCCTGATTACATAAAATCCAAAATAGAGGAGAAACGTAAACTACGCAAAATATGGCAATGTACTCCCCAATAAAGCGTTTAGCCAAATTTAACCGTGCATGTAAAGAACTAAAAGAGATACTCCATGAACATAAAAACCGGGGAATCAGAAACTTCTTGGAAAACTTATCAGCTTCCGAAGACAAAAACTACTCTCTGTGGAAAACAACAAAAAAAAATAAAAAATGCACACAATATCAATCCTTCCATCAGGGAACCAAATGGTGATTGGGCCAAGAGCGACGAATAGAAAGTAAAATTATTTGCTGAACATCTACGAAGCGTCTTCTAGCCGCAGCCTAGACAAGTCTCACTAGAGAGAGGAGAAACCTATCCTGGCAATCCTCGAAGCACCTTATCAAATGGATATTCCACTAAAAAAGTTTAAAATATCAGAAATCAAAGATGCATTCCTAAACGACATAAAGCCAAAAAAAGCTCCAGGCTATGACCTGATTACAGGGACAGTCCTGAAAGAATTACCAGATGAGGGATTCCAGGTTATCACTAGTATCTTCAACGCTATCACTAGACTAGTATACATCCCGCCTCAATGGAAAATCGCGCAGATCATAGTCATACAGAAACCCTAACCCTAACGTCATATCGCCTTATCAGCCTTCTGCCTGTACTCTCCAAGGTATACGAGAAGCTCTTACTGAAAAAAATTAAACTAATAATCGAGGAATAAAACCTAATTCCAGACTACCAATTTTATTTCCGCAATAAACACAGCACAGTTGAACAAGGACATCGAGTATAAAAAAAATTTAAAGAAGACAGAAAAAGGAAAGAAGGAGGTATTGCTCAGCTGCCTTCCTGCATGTCTCCCAAGCCTTCGACAAGGTGTGGCACGATGGCTTAATTAGCAAAATTCAAACCTACCTACCTTATCCGATTTCCAAGATCCTAGTATCCTATCTGAGGGATAGATATTTCTTTGTTAAATATGCAGAAGCACAAACCAACTTGCATCCCATAGAATCAGGAGTGCCACAAGGTAGCGTCCTCGGGCCCACCCTATACCTATTATATACAGCTGACTTACCAACAAACAACTTGACTGAAATATCTACCTTCGCGGACGATACTGTCATAATGGCCTCACACGACAACCCACTCATAGCATCTCGCCACCTATAGAGGCACCTCGACATAATCGGAAAATGGTTCGTAAAATGGCGGATCAAAATAGACAGCTGCAAATCGTCCCATATTACATTCACCCTCAATAAACAAACATATCCTACCATTTCTCTAAATAGCATTCCACTGCCTCAGAAAGACGAAGTCAATTATCTCGGCTACATTTAGACCGACGCCTTAACTGGGGGAAACATATCTGGTTCAAACGCCTCCAATTAGGCCTCACTCTCAGGAAAATGTATTGGATTATGGGTCGCAACTCCAACTTGTCCATGGTAAATAAACTGCTGCTTTACAAAGCAATATTAAAACCAATTTGGACTTATGGTATTCAGATATGGGGATCTGCCAGCCACAGCAACATCACGAAAATTCAACGCTTCCAGTCAAAAACCCTACTTATTGTATGTAATGCACCATGGTACGTACAAAATCAAGCGATTCATCGGGACCTACACATCTCCACCATCAATGAAGATATAGCCTCCCCAAGTCAAAGGTATCTCCATCGCCTCAGTCATCACCCCAACACCCTGATTAAGGACCTCCTCATAATAACCAGTGTTAAAAGATAAAACGGCTCGACCCGTTGGACCTTCCTCAGCGTACAGTGTAGTGATAATTTGATCCAAAATATCTACTCATGTAAATATATTTTCTGGAGTTGCCACTGAGGAACTTACTTCTATATCAATGTAATATAAAACTATTGTTTATTGTCATGTAAGACAGATTGCAATAAATCATGGAGTTTAAAAAAAAACTTTTGTCCAGATTGACTCCACTAAATTAAGAATCATAAGGTAGGTTACAATAATTAACAAGTTCGTTTATGTCGATTTTATTAAATTCATTATTATGTTAAATTAAGTTATGTTGGTTCTGTAAGTACCATGAAACCAATATTCTCATTCAACTCATTATTCGTTCATAAACTTTTCTCTAAGGTTTCGGGTTTCAGACCAATAATGCGTATTCGCGCTTGTACTTATTTAAAAAAGTGAGATTGTGGCAATAACTTGGTGGCCATATTAATTATAGTGTAATTTTTACCATAATTAGTTATTTTCTCTTAGCACACACCTGATGAAAATTGGTTAAGTGACTTCGCACTTCGAACTGTTAATAGTAGGTACATGGATATGATTCTCACCAGGTTGTCTATAAAATATGTCTTATAGATTGCGATTGTTCACTGTTATATGCCTTTCTAGGAAATTCTTATAAATTTGGCAGATCAGTGATCACAGTAATCATCTACAATACATCTACGGCTCTCCACGTCCTATGCGAATGCCCAGCGGTAAGCGCCCTGAGGCAGAGGTACTTTGGGAACCCTTTCGTGGTACCAAAGACAGTCAGCAGCTTTACACCCAAAGTGATTCTGGACTTTTTTAAAGGAACTGGACTCATGGATGAAAGCTGAGTTCACAGGGGAAAGCACACAAGGACTACAGAGGCCAATGTGCTGAGGGGCTTTAGGGAACCTACCCAGAAGACAAAAAAAAAACATCTACAAAATAAATCTTACTTGATGTTCCACGGCCGATATCTTCATGTTGTATACATTCTTAGGTAGATAAACATCACCACATATATTTGGTGCAGATACCGTCACATTGTACTGAGACACATTATGTGCCTCAACATTTTGGAACGAGTGCATATCGCTGCTGTTCAGCTGCAGTTTAATATCGAACGGATTGTAGAGGACGACATCGCAGGGCAGCGTGTTGATGATGTTGACAGAGGCATGGTTGGCACCGGGTAGCTTAGGGTAGTTCCTCTCGAGAAAGAGCTCGAGGACACCAGCCGTAATGAACGCCAGGCCGGCAATCAGGCCTCCAACGGCCATCCTATGAAGGTGGTTGGTAAGGAATTGCCGCTTGGTCATCATAGGGTAGAAGAGCTTGTCAAAGAATGGGATCAAGATGAGAACCAGGGCCGGATTCATTACCTGCATCTGATCCGGCACGATATGAACGCCCATGAAGAAGCCGTTCATGCGACTAGCCTACAAGAACAATAATAATATGCTGAATAAGTTAATGTTTTCACTTTTAGATATAACTGTAGATATTTTCTTATTGCCCCATTTATTGTGGAATCGATCGAAAATATTGCAACTATACCGGGTGATCCATTTAAGCGAAGACATCGAAATATCTCGAAAAATAAGAATCGTCCGAAAATATTATCCAGATGAAAGTGAATATTTTTGAGGGGCCCAATTCACTCCTGCTAAAATTAGACCACGCTCACCCACCACCCCTATTCAGTGTAACTTCCCGCATTGAAATCTTAAATGGGAACCCCCAGTTTTATTGCAGTTTCGGATTCTAAGACAAAAACTATCTACTTTAATAGAAACATTGTTTTAAATCTTTGTAGTAAGTTCTAAAATTATTTCATGTCTTCACTTAAATAGACCACCCGGTATAAACCGTACTTCGAGTTTAAGGTTTTCTTGACGTGCCGTAACTGAGCAGCATATGCAGTCGCTGTGGAGGTGCCGATAGTGGGAAGCCGGCAGGCAGTTTCCAGAGGAAAATTGAAGATACTAATAAAATAATGCGTAATTTCGTACCTGAAACGTCCATCTGGAGCCTTGTTGGTCGAAAAGCGACCAAAAGAGTGGTAACGGTGTGTAGAGTAACAGAACGGCATATACAATTTTCATATCGTGTATCAACTTCGAGTTGTACTTCTCATGTGCGTGGTCCAACCAGTGATATACATCGCCACCAGCTCCCTTCATCTTTTTCGTCAATGCATACTAAGAAAGTCAGCGTTAAGTATAATTTCAACGTTCCAGACAATCATAGGCCTAGAGATTTTACTGCATATTAAGAAAATTAAGAAGATCTTGAGTGAGTGCTATTTATAATCCCTTAGCCCATGATTACTTATAAGCCTACAACGAGATTAGAAGCTACTTTCCAAAACCTTTAAAATATTTAAATATTCTTGTGGATATCTTAAAACATACAAGGTGTGGCAATTAGTTCCGAGACTGTTGCTATAACATCTGTATTTCGCAATTTTTTACAATTTTTAATTTTTCCCCTTCAATATACTCCCCTTCCGCATCCCTACACCTCTCCATGCGAATTTTCCATTGTGCGAAGCAGTCCTGCAGGTCATCTTCCGACAGGTTCTTGAGTACCTGCGCCGATTTTTGTTTTATGTCCTCTAATGACTCGTGGCGGATTCATTTTAAGCAAGATTTAATTTTTGGGAACAGGTAGAAGTCGCAGGATGCTAAATCTGGCGAATAAAGTTGGTGCTCCATTACTGTGACCTGGTTTTTGGCCAAATAGTCCTTGACAGAGTGCGCGTTGTGAGCCGGCGCGTTGTCTTGATGGAGGATCCAGGAGTTCTCTTTCCACATTTCGGGCCTCATGTTTAGTTCCTCATGTAAAATTTGTCTTACAGTTTCTTTATTAATGTCCACATATTCAGCAATGTCCCTAATACTTAATCGACGGTCTTTTCGAACCATCTGGGTCACTTTTTGAACGTTCAAGTCACTTTTTGAAGTCACAGGCTGCCCAGGGCGCTCGTCATCTTCAACATTCTCCCTCCCCTCCTGAAAACGTTTGTACCACTCAAAAACTCTGGCATGGGAAAGGCAATCATCACGGTAAACCCTCTGCAAAGTTACATAGCTTTTGGTCGCGGACTTCCCGAGTTTTAACAAAAACTTTAAATTCACTCTGCTCAATTTTTGTATCCAACATTTTTTCGGCGAGATCTGTTTTTTCACCTTCGTTATTTGACGATTACAACGAGACTATTTGTTGCAGCTGCTTGAAATTTTTACCCAAGGTCAAGGGATATATACAGATCTAAACCACGCCCGTTTCATTCTGCTAGCTACGCAGGTGTTCGTTAAAAAAAATCAGTCTCGGAACTTAATTGCCACACCTCGTATGACAAGTATTCGCATTTTATGAAGTTGATGGGATTTGATAGGATCTAAAAAAATTGCAGAAATTGCATTACTATCAATCAGGACATGTGCCCTGCCATATATATACTCAGGCAAATTTAAAGAAGAAATAGAATATTCCATTCCAAGATAAGTTAAAAGGTTTTACACAAATTATACTAAAATATTCATTTAAAGAACTTACCAGGGTACACTTGACGAACTGCACCATAATATTCCCCTTGGGTTTCTTCATCCTATACCAAGGTTTCCCCATAACAAACAGAACTAAGATAAATTACTACCCTTCTACTTCTAAACCTTAGCGTGGATGTGCTTACTCAATGACATGATCATCAGAATTCCGGGGAAGCCGAAGCCCAATGCGTAGCAAGTGTCATCACCAAAACATGTTACAGCTTTTCTCAGGATTGGTGTGAGGATCATTCCAACGAAGCCGCCGAGGTTGATGCTGAAGTAGAAGAGTGAGAAGAACTGCTGGAGCTTATCCTGCTGCACTGGCAGGTAGAACTGATCACCTCCGAAGGCAGCCACGCACGGTTTTGTCCCCCCAGTTCCAATAGCTATACAGCCTAAGCCCAAAATTGTTGCTAGACTAGAAAAGCATTCAAACTTGTAAAGTTCGAAGAATGCAATAACAAATAGAAAATAGCTGAGCTGCATGAGTTAAATTAGAATCTCAAAAGACAGTGCAATGCATTACTTAACAGCGCCTTCTTCTTCTTCTTCGTAATTCTCCATCAGAGTGCGAACGAGTTTTGTATGCTCGTCTCATCGAAATAGTTGACCGATGCATGCTTAAGTGCCACTTTTTGGTATGGTGATCGAGCTACTGTACAACACGGTGCAATTTGACATAACCTAATATTGTTTGAAAATCATCACAATAGAAGAGTATTCTATGGCGCACTTTTTTAATAGGAATTGTTTCCAAACAGTTATTGTTTACTCTATTTGGATAATGCACTGAATTAATGAACTGAATGCAAGAAAACAGAAAAAGTAAACGATTTCGGCCTAAATGTGACGTTCCACTAGCAACCATTGACGTTGTCATTCTTTGGGAGGAATAGTAAGTAACCTATTGAAATTATTATTATTATTATAATTTTGTGTTTTCTAAATCTTTATTCGATAGATTACACTTCATATCTTCATATGAAAATATCTTCATATCTTCACTTATATCATTATTTACTAAAAGATAGTATTACATCAAATTGCAATAGAAAATACTTACATAGGAGAAATATCGATTGCGGGAATAGCTGCAAATATCATAAACACGTTTCCAACAATATAAACCAGCGAAAAGTAGAATATCGTCCTAGAATTAAATTGTTCCTCATTATTCACAACACAAAAAACAAATTAATGTTCCTCAATTCAAGCAACTTCTAGCATAACGACAGCTCTATTTAGAGGAAGAAAGAAAATCCGCGCCATTCAAAATTAACGCTAATTTGGTCTTCTCAATATTTATTACTCCTATTACTTGCCTATATCTACCGAGGAAGCTGTCTGCACAAATCGCACCCACTATGGGTATCACGTAGCAAGCCATGATGAAGATGTGGTAAACTACAGTGGAGCTGTTCTCTGAAAGAAGTAGTTCGTTCCTTAAATACAGAGAAAGAATTGCTGAAAGAAAATGAAAGTGGTGAGGCTCTTAGATGGCGCCTTGTGTCGCTTACTTCTTAGGCCGCAAAAAGAGAACCTCTCCCAAAACTCGGTGGCGATGATGCATATTATAGATATGAAGAGGGCAGTCTTCTGCAATTCGGTCAATAGTGGTCATTGTTCTAAGTAATAAAACTAATGTACTTACAGTCATCGGATATCCGCTGAATCATCCTATATATAGGCACACGCAGAGATATAGGTGTATAAAAATTCTGACACAAATGTCAAAACTAGCATTCCCACTGGGTTGTTTGGTGACTTTTTAATTTCCCTATTTAAAAAAATCAAGAATTAATTTTTCTTTTCACCAATTCATATTTTCGAATTGGCAGTTATTTGCATGGGAACTGAAACTAGCGCTGCCATGTACTATGTTAAATTGAGGGCGCACATTAGCAAAACTGATGGATGAAGAGAAATTGATAGAGTCAAAACCGGCAAGTAATGCAGATCGCTGCTCCATAGAGCAAACAGCCCAAGCAGCAAACATAGGTCGGTGTAAAATTAACAAAAGCAAAATTTGGAGCGAGAATCGAATCAACAACTCGAGGTAAAAAGTAACTCAATAAATTCGAAAATATCAACTCAATACTGTAGATATAGAATTGTATTTTTGATCAAATTTAGGATTGATTACAAGATTGTAAATATTCTTCTAAAATTCAATTGACAAAAACAAAATAACAAACACAAATTAAGTTTAAATTATCGACGATAATCGGCCATAGCTGTAAAATAGGTCGTCGTTAAATAAACACAAAATAGATCAAAAGATGGAACTCTGATAGAATCTATCAAGTCGAGTTAACTTTCACGTAAGTAACATGCACTTTACTTGGAGGTGAATAGACGGGGCCTTAATAAGGAATGGATTTTCGAAATAGGTAGTTTTTGAATGATTTCAAATTTTAGCATCTAATACCACCAACCAATTGAAAACGTTGTTCAACAAATGCCTCTTCTAAAAAGAGGATATACACCAGAACTATTTTTATTATTCTATTCTTATTCTATTATTCTACTACTATTTATTCTAACAAAATAATTACCAATAGTCTTCGCCTAAACTGGACTATTACTAACCAAAATGGCAGGCTGCGTTTAAACAATGATGTAGTAACCATGGAATAAACGATAAGAGTACCTACTAATTGAAAAACTGTAAAAACAATACATCTCAATTTATTGCATTTTGTGGACTTTAGAAAGGATTTCGACACGGTGAAAATATGAACACTTCAACGAGCACTGAAAATGCAAAAATCGAGCACACATATGTACAGGGTGGCCCAATTTGGATGTTTCTATCCCCTCGGTAACTTGAAGAGATAGAAAAAATCGGATGGCGTATCCTCGATCTCTTTTTCCAAGGCAAACTCAATGGTGAAAATCAAAATTGGCCATCGTCTTTTGTTTTTGAGTTACGGTCAAAAACTCATTATTTTCCATTTTCGATTTTTATCAATATTTCATTTATTTATAATTTTATTAAAATAAGAGTTGCATGTTCTTGAGGCACTTTTTTTACAGGGAATTGAATGAGTTTTTCAGAATTTTGATATCTCCGTTAATAAATAAAATACAATACAAAGTTGTGTTTTTTTAAATAGAAGTCATAGTTGGCTTATAAAAATAACCTATTTATTAAGGTCAAATAGGTTATTTTTTCTCTTTTCCGTGATATATCACATGAGGATGTTATAATTGCATTTTTGTTGAAATCTATTACAATTCTATCAAAACGTCATACGTTCTCTTATTGGGCGAAGTAGCCATGTTTTGTTTAAATTGTTTGATTGTAAAACTAACACATTTGACGTGATCTTAAGTGTTTAAAAATGGCGTACGAAAATTATAAAAAAAATTATATGTTAAAATTCTTTATTCAAAGTATACTAATTCTATATTTCCAACACGATGGTGCACCTCCACATAAATTTCGATTATTAAATCTGAATTTTGGGGCAAATTGGTTAAGAACAAATGGACCCGTGGACCACGATCACTCGACTTGACGCCATTAGATTTTTTTTTTTTGGGGACATATAAAGGACAAATTATATAAAATGAGAACAAAATTTCATTGATTGTATAAATTCAATTTCAAATTTTCACATTCATAATGTTTGCAGAAGTGTTATTAACAGATGCATTTTTAATCATTTACATCAATTTGGACATTTATTGTAATTTAAATATTGTGTCTATGCTTCTCAATGAGCCATGGACGATTTTTTCTTTTAATCTTTGAATAAGTAATTTATTGGGTAGTCTTCTTTCTAGATAGAGATTATAATACTTTTCAAAGGCAATATGATAATTGTTACTTTATTTAATAAACCATTCTAGCATATATAATATTGTATTCATATGGCATTTTATAATTTACAGGTGGCAAATGTATGTGTTGGTCAATAAATAATTTGACTCACTGAAATAATACAGGGCTACTGCCACTCTATTACGCTCAATAAGAGAACATATGACGCATTGATAGAAAGATAGATTTTACTAGATTTCAACAAAAATGCAACTATAACATCCACATGTAATACATCATTGAAAAGAGAGAAAAAATAACCTATTTATTAGGGCCAAAGCCAGCTATGACTTCCATTTAAAAAACATAACTTTGTGTTGTATCTTGTTTATTAATGAAGATATCAAAATTCTATAAAACTCACTCAATTCACCGCAAAAAAGTGCCTCAAGAACATGCAACTCGTATCTTAATAAAAATTTAAATAAATGAAATATTGATAAAAATCTAAAATGGAAAATGATGAGTTTTTGGCCATAACTCGAAAACAAAAGACGATAGACACTTTGTATTTTCACCATTGAGTTTGTCTTGAAAAAAGAGATCGAGGATACGCTATTCGATTTTATCAATCTCTTCTAGTTACAGAGACTCCCTATAGAAACATCCAAATTGGGCCACCCTGTACAGTCGTGTTCAAAAATGTGTTGTTCTGAAATAGGTAGTTGGCTGTATATTTTGTCAATGGTAGATACATTTCAGAACTGTCTAAGGGACAACTGACATTGACAAACAATATTATTACAGTATTCTTTATATGAGCATTAATTACTTTAGATCTTTAATGTAGTATTTATTTTACCATTAAAATTTTATTGGTGATTTTGTTTTTACTCAACAAAGGCTCGCACTGTATCATAAATTAAATAGACCCAGATCTAACCTTTTAGAATATATAAATATTTGTATGTACAACACTTTTTTGAACAAGGTGAAATTAAGTCACATTCACACAGCAAAAATGTTGTACAATACTTTAATGCACGCGACTGTACATGAATCTAATCAACAAAATTTGCCATAACGTCACTCTAGAAATCCAATTGCACAAAAAATCGACAATGTTAATATTGTATCATATCATGTCAAATTTTGACATATTGACAGTGTGATGGTTAACTTGTGAAAGAAAAGCACCTGCCTGAGAGAGCCAAAGACCAATAAATCCTGAGCCTGTTCTGTGCTGCAATCTCCAGTACGATCTCCCGTACTGGTACAATGTAGTGTATATTGTGTTAAGCTAGTTCTTTTTCCAATCGTAGCCTTAACTTGACGCCATATTTAATATATAAATTTTCGCTATTTTACCTAGTAATAATAATAATCACTTACATAATATACTGTATATTCATTGGTCAGGATCCGCAGGCTATATATTGAACTCGATCCGAAGATGGCATTGGCTCCAAATGATTTCCCCACATATAAAGAGTATTCTTTTAGTATTATATATTAACTATAATTGGAAGGACTTACCGGGGGGCATCTCCCGTTCCCCCGCCAGTTGTTCTCTTGCCAACTGGATTCCTAGCAGTCACGGCTTCGACCCTTATTCTCTACGACTATTGTAATTCACCTTCATGTACAAAGCAGTGACATACACCTCTTACTAGGACGAACCTCTCTTATTGCAATTACTAGGACGAACCTCTCTTATTTCATTTACTAGGACGAACCTCTCTTATTTCATTTACTAGGACGAACCTCTCTTATGGCAATTACTAGGACGAACCTTTCTTATTTCATTTACTAGGACGAACCTCCCTTATTGCAATTACTAGGACGAACCTCTCTTTTTCATTTACCAGGACGAACCTCTTTTACTTCATTTACTAGGACGAACCTCTCTTATTTTATTTACTAGGACGAACCTCTCTTATTTCATTTACTAGGACGAACCTCTCTTATTGCAATTACTAGGATGAACCTCTCTTATTGCAATTACTAGGAGGACCTTTCGTACCTTTACATAATGTGAATTTTACAATCTAATTGCATATGTCGGAACACCTCAATATGATATACATATTGTAGTTTAGGTACTGACCTTTAATCCATTCCAACACCTAATCCATAACCGTCCACATTGCAACGCACACCAAAACATTAGATCACACATCCTTTCCCCACAATCAGCACCCGAACTTGCATACGCACTCCATAAGGGCCAGTAACTCAATGCTCTTCGGATCTCTTTCGTAAGCTGAGCGCGTCGCGCCAGCTTATATATACAAATAAAGGTACATATATCCCTCCTCTATTATTAATAATCAATTATTAGCCAATGATACAATCTGATACCTAACAATTGCTTTATTTTGCTGTGAACGCTAAGGAGGAATAATATATTACTTGTTGATTTCCTAAAGGTAGAATATAAAAATGCTCTCTAGTGATCTATTGTTTAGGGAAACTCTCCAAATATAGGAGAACATTGAGATTTACATAATCCTTTATCTTGTAAATTTATTTGGATCGCAGTAGATATAACCTTTTCAGATTATAAAGATATGTTATAAAAAATACAAGGTGTTATGTTTCTTTGGGAAAATCTAAAATTAACGCATCTGTTATTACAACTTATAAAATCTATTAAAACAGTACATTGTTTTTATTACACAAGAGTATAATTTACTGTAAGCATATTGGACTTTACATACATATTATAAATAAAATATATTGTGCATTCTATTATTTTTAGATTAATTTTATAAAAAATATATAAATGAAACTATCTAATTATGTAAATATGTAAAAGTCGCCGTGGAAACTCGCCGAGACCGCCACCCATTAAATGTACCTAAAATCAAAGAGTACAGATTCGTTGCTTACTTCACCATTAATACAAGATGTGGTGGTCTCGACGCCCTCCCTCGGTTCATGTAAAAAATTAAAAACATTCAGTACAGTATATCTTATCAATTAAATTATCATTATTATTTTTTTTTTATTTGCCTATCGATAGTAAACATATCACAACATTCATATGTGAAAGAGTACATGTTTTGTTACTTCATTAACCATTACAGGAGTACATTTTCCATTTAGAATACCGCTTAACCTCCGCACGGAGAGGCGCAATGAAAAATGAATCGACGAAAACTGAAAAGGTCGTCGGTGTGTTGGGAGGGCCGCCCCCTCCGACAGCGCTGGCTCACGGGGGCCCCGATAGCAAATTCATGTGACTCTAGGGCCTAGAGAACGCCAACGGGGCCTCGGGTCCGAAGGGGCTCCTCCTCTATCGTGTACTTGTTACTTTGTTTACCATAGACACTCAATATATTTACAACCGGGCTGCTTCAGCAGCAAACAGAATGGACAATTATGCATGTATAACATTAAGACCCAGTACATGTATTTACAGTATAACACTGAATGTGTTTGTTTATAAGACGATATAATCTTATGGACAATTAGATATTTCATAAGAGTAGCGCGCAGTCGCTCAACTATTCACGTCCGATCGTATCGAGGCTAAACTCATAGGTATGAACTAGAGATGTTTTCGAAAATAGCAAAGCCTTGAAATAGTATTTATTAACAGTAACAATAACTGCAGCTCTATTGCAATAATTGCATAATTTATTGGGATATTCAGACCTGATGGGTATAATGCTGGAACCAGAATGAATGCCAAGCTGACAAAATTTTTGCAAAATGCTCTTCGTTCCAATCTAATGGACGCACATGCGCAGCTTGAAGTTGCTTTTTGTATTAGTACGAAAATAGCCATTCATGTAATAAGTACATAATTTACGACTTTATGGATGAGCCCTAAAGTTTAAAGTCCGAGCGCGCTCGCAAGCGAGGACTATAAATAGGGCGAATCTATAAGTTCTATTATACCGCAATAAGTTTTTTTTTAATGTACACCAAATGGTCACTCATTGACTTTCCATTCGAACCTTTTGAATAACAAAAAAAAAGTTTTTATTTCTTTTTAGCCACTTGAACTCTTCGCATTTCACTGGCTCAACGTTTACATCAAATAATCCAATTATATTAGGGTATTCTCTCGAAAATTCTATTAACAATGTTCTATGTAGGTTTGAGATCTTTAACAGTAATCATATTCAGGGTGTCCCAGCTATCGCGGTCAACGTGGGGATCTGGGAAACGGTAAGAGATAGAGAGTTGGTTAAATTAGACACAATAATCTTGAGACCATGGCCTAGTTAGCCGTGAAAATGAATGTTTTAAATTGAATGGTTTAGCACTTTGAGAGTAATCGGAGAAAAAGTATAGTATTTACAAAAATACTTGAAAACTGGGTTCACTTACGCCTACTTATACCTTCTAATTTCCAAGATTTGAAACTATCACCATTAAATTCTTTAGGAAGGCTTATGTTCTGTTTTTTCCCTAAATTCTTTGACATCATATTTTCGAGAAAATCGAGGGACTGGTTGACTGAAACATTAATTTTGTAAATACGTGTCAAAAATATTAATGCGTGTCAACGATACCACGCATGACCCAGGCTACCATTAAAAATTCTGAAGTTGAGTGCAGGTACCCCTGCTTTAGTTATTTCCGGTAACTTTCGGATATCAAAATTACCCCTATTATATTCTTCAAGTAGGCTTATGTTATGCTATTTTTTTTCCTGAACTTCTAAGACGTTAAATTACCTAGAAAAAAGCCTCGGGCGGTTGGTCTGAAACACCAGGGTGTTCATACAGGTATAATATGGCATAGCCAACTATGATTTGTATTTAAATTAGGAAACTTTGAGAATAAATTTCGAGATCCATGAACTATACGTCGATTTTAATAATATCTTCGAATTCTTGTCAAAAAAGTACCTTAATAATGTCAAAATATCGTTTCTACGATCCCCGTGTACATGAATTTATATTATGAACTAAATTTAACATTTAAACAGTGTCTACGGACAATTTTAGTTACAGTAATTGTTCAAAGTGACCACCATCTAATTGAAGACATATGCTGCCTTGCCCTAACAAACGGCAGGCTACCTTAATAATGTCAAAATATCGTTTCTACGATCCCCGTGTAAATGAATTTATATTATGCACTAAATTTGACATATAAACAGTTTCCACAGACAATTTTAGTTACAGTAATTGCTCAATGTGACCACCATCTAATTGAAGACATATCCTGCCTTGCTCTAACAAACGGCAGGCTAGGTGTTATTCCTACAGTTTCACAAGCATTCTGTATTCTTTGAAGAAGTTCATCCCTAGTATTTACTGAACGAAAAAAAAAAATTGTTGACATGCCCTCAAAAAAAAAATTGAGCTGATTGAGGTCAAGCGATCCTTCTCTCCCTTCTCTCCAAATCCATTTTTTAAGGTAATTATTATTTAAAAACTGTCGTACATTAACGCAAAACGACGTAAGTAATAGCCGATTCGCTAAGGACGACTGCAGGTTGCAATAAGGGTCATGTTTACTTAAAGTTGTCTCAAAATTAATGGAACAGTGTGTACCTACCTAAACCAATGCAATCACGTACCGTGAGGGATTTGTACCGATATTTTCTCAAATAAATACCTGTTTCTCACCAACATCTATTTTAAATGTCGTACGACTTATTTATATACAAAATCGTTACCGAACTGCGCATGCGCTTGGATTCCCTAAATCCCATTTATTAATTATAGGTAAAACCTGTCACGTGACTTTTCCTTGACTTTGCCTCTACTCTCGCTTTCCCCTTTGATTTTGATCGTACTCCAGTGTAGTAGTTTGTATAACAAGTGCGGATATGATGCCCATATCGCACGAAGGCATGTTTTGGCTGGCAAGTGCGATATGGGCTTATATCCACAGGCGCTGTACAGGGTGGCCCAATTTGGATGTTTCTATAGGGGATCTCGGTAACTCGAAGAGATAGAGAAAATCTGATGGCGTATCCTCGATCTCTTTTTTCAAGACAAACTCAATGGTAAAAATAAAAATTGGCCATCGTCTTTTGTTTTCAAGTTATGGCCAAAAACTCATTATTTTCCATTTTCGATTTTAATCAATATTTCTTTTATTTATCATTTTATTAAGATAAGAGTTCCAAGTTCTTGAGGCAGTTTTTTACGTTGAATTGAATGAGTTTTATAGAATTTTGATATCTTCGTTAATAAGATACAATACAAAGAAGTCATAGGTGGCTTTGGGCCTTAATAAATAGGTTATTATTATTTTCTCTTTTGAATGATGCATCACATGTGGATGTACGAGATCGAGGATACGACATCCGAATTTCTCTATCTCTTCTACCTACCGTGATCTCCTAGAGAAACATCCAAATTGGGCCACCCTGTACAGTAAAACCTCTGCATAACGGACAGCGACGGTGCGAAACAATTTCTACGACTGACATTGAAAGTTAAGAGATTTTATTATTTATTAAGTGCAAGTGGTTTTCCTGTACCTGGAATAACTGTTCCGGAAAAACGCTTGTTCGAGGGACAAGAGGGACAAGTAATGAAACCGTTTTAGGTTGGAAGCGAAACATAACATTTCGCATGCTATAAAACCGTCGATGGGATGGTATTTACCAATTCGTTGGCCGCGTCAGTTGTGCATAGTTGAGCGATCGTGCTATATTGAGTTACTTATCTAACTAACTTCAATTGCTTCCTTCCACGAGCTTATCGGCGCTAATGCCCATAGAGGGCGATGCGCTTAGCTAAAAAAAAATCCTCGAACTTATCTGCTGACATGGCTTTGTCGGGGCCCACCCCATGCTTCCCTACCATAATTATTCGGAAATAAAACACTTTCCTTTTATTATTTTTGAACAGTGAGAATAATTATTTTTATTTCACTTGATAATATTCACTTATAAAGTTTCTCATTTCTCTTCTCATTTCAAATATTTTCTGAAAAATCACAGCTTGGGAAGAAGGCAACATTTATTATACAATTACAAAGTCGGAGGCGCCACCTATGTTTTGAGTTGGTGAGCAGCCCCCCACCCCCGCTCCGGATGGCGTTCTTTAACACGGAATTGGTACAAAATGTTCTATAATGTTCAAAATTCTAACATTTTCATGCTTGCAGGATGCTCGATGAATCGGTAAATATTTATAATGGATCTTTTTGAGGTATTGCTGGACGGACTTAAAAAATATAGTGGAGGTAGAAATAGTCTCTTAGTATTAATGCCAAGTCGAAGGCCAATTACTTTCGAATAAATTATAAACGAGTTCACTATCATAGCAGCAATATTTACAGTCAATAAAGTCTAAAGTTAAAGTCACTTAAGAAGAAATGGTTGCAATTTCTCGTTTGTTTGCCATTTATGAAGTTATTTCATAATATTTTTGAGAACCGTTACAGAACAGTCTCAGTTAACATTAAATTTTCGGAGTAAGTACAATGCGACTTTAGATAGAAAGATATTTGAGAAACCTCACTCAATTACTGAATGCGGTGTATACGTGAGTTGTAATACTTGGACACATCGCCGGCTTAGTGTTACAAGGTTGCATGTAACATTTTTTCAATCTTTAGGTCTATAGCTTTACAGGACTATATGTTTTCAAAGTTGGACCTTTCAACTCGTTGGAAGGTTAAAATCGGATTATGGAGTACTTGTGATAAAAACAAATCTAATTATAGTGCAAAATACATCATTTTCTATAATAACAAACACATTTAAAGTCCTTATTCCCAAATTTACATATTTGCACATACAACCTTGTAACATTAGGCCGACGAAATAGTAAAGAAATGGTTCCAATTTATGTGTAAATTAATGTAGAATTATGAACTTGTATCATGATATGATAATAAAAGTGCATAAGAGAGCCATTCTCCAGAGAAGCGGAGGGCTTCTCATGGCGTAGTGCTTGAAAGGCCTTGATGCACGTGTGTCATACGTTTTTTTTTTTATTACTTTTGCACCACAATGTGGATATTGATTTTGACATTTAGATTCATTCTACAATGCAACATTTTTACGCGTGGATTTTAATCGTTAATCTCCATGTTACCGATTAACGGGTTGGTATTCTCATCGACTATAGATGTCAATGATATTAAAGAAATTCTAATGGTTGAACCTGCTAGTTTCCAAATAATCAATAATAACGAGCATGAAGCTTTTGTTTTCATGTTTTTTGTATCTCCAGCAATAATTTGTGTAAATTTAATATTTTTTTCAATCAAAATTAGTAGTGCCTTATTGTCATGCGAAGTTGGTCAATAAGTGTGTTGTTACTAGGAAAGTTTAAAGCACACCGTACTAAAAAGGCGGATTTTCGTACGCTTATTTATTCAATTACCAAAGATTATGATGCAGATATGATAAAAATTATTTTAACAGCGATTTTTTAAACAAAAATCAAATTCCGCGATTTCGCTTTTCTAATATAAATTCGTATTCATATTAGAACTATTAATTAAAAAACATTTATGTATTATTTATATTATTAATATACACTCAGATGCAAAACAAACCGGGTCATTGATGTTGGTATAGTCCTAAGAATAATTTTTTTAGTGTTTTACAATCAAAGAGACTTTCAGGATGTAGAAAGAAGCAACATATGGTACTTAATATTTATTTAATGAAGATTAATAAGCGATAACGATAATGTACGTATAGACGAAAAAACATGCATTTCTGCAAATTAAACTTAACAGAGATTAATAATGAAAATGACAGTTAATCGAAAACAAACAAGTCAAAGCCCAGTAGCCACCTTGATCCTCTATGCATACTGCCGAATGACAATAGGTAGTGAAGAACGCATAGCTTTAAATGTTATTTTCGCTTATTAAATAAACTGATAAGTATCATATGTTGTTTTTTTCTACATCCTGATGGTCTCTTTGATTGTAAAACACTAAAACTTTCATTCTAAGGGCTATACCAACATCAAAATTTAAACACTGTTTTTTTTTTTGAAACAATGACCCAATGAACCGGTTTTTTTGCATCTGAGTGTATATGATATTGATAAAAAAAAATTACAGTTTCAGATTTTCTTCAACTTTTATAAAAATATTATTATTCCTAAAAACACATACTTTTATATGAGCAAACATCCACTTATAATTATTTTTTTGTATAAAAAAACCTGTTACTATATACATTATGGTCAAAAATTCTTAATTTCAAAATTTTAATCAAGTGTCGGGTCTACAAAAAGTTATTTTATACACTGGCCCACAATTTTCGAAAATTTCTTAATGGACCCGCGGGATATCAACGAGGATAGTTTCATTGAAGTTTTCTAAATATACGGAGAGTGTAAAAGAATGAGACATACTTGTATCTCAATTGTGGGACTAGTCGCAATCGCGATTTTAGTTCCAATAAAATGAGAAATGAGAAGAGGTGTTTGCTAGTATTAGAAAGAATCGACTCCACAACTTTAACAGAATTAGAGATAAATACTGGCAAATAAGCATCATACGGAATGTTTATAATTTCGCAGTAGTGTGTCATTCTGAAAAGAACTCGTCAGCAATTTCGAAAATTATCATGTGACAATGAACTGTTAATGATTATACCATCCATTGATCTAGCGTAATACTACAAATATTATTATTATTCAGCGAGCATCCTGCTGCATTTTCCACTACATCTCAGCAATGTTTTATTTAGTAGAACGCCAACGTATTTGTATATGTACATTGTAGACATATACATATATTACTGGATAACTACATCATTCAGCTATCTAACATGAATAAGGACTTGGATCTAAATGCAAATTACTTTTGGACTGATACTGATGTGGATGGCATGCGGTTTGGAGCTTCGCGATGACTGTGCTCTTGGATAGAATTTGTACGCAAGTTTTATCAGTCTTCTCCGATGGTCTTATTAAACATTTAACGGTTATCAAATAGAAATATGTACACATACGTAATTAAAGCTTGGAAAGGCAATGACTCACTCCAAATAAGGTGAGTAGTAGGGGTTCATGATTTATGTAGAATTTTCTATGGGTTGTGGGAGTTAATAATTTTAGGTAGGTAGTACAATATCTATTCATTTGACGACAAACCGCGAAATCTGATAGAGCGACATAACTGGGCAACTGGGAGTATTCTTGATGTGCATGAGGATGTATCATAAATGTATGTATAGCATATTCTTAAAAAAATATTACATTTAATGTGATTACTAATAATTAAAGCGCTTATTGGAGAACTACCGAGAATCACTAGTGATATTTTATGATCAATTAAAAATAACACATAAGGTCGCATTTTCCAATATTGTGGCTAAGTTACCCAATGGCTAGAGTTAAGAATTAAAAAAAAAAAATAACAATGTGATTCTTGTGTTCTTGTGGATATCTCAAATCAACCTTTTATAATATGGTGCGTATAGCGGAAAAAATCATTAACTGATATTTTAATATTTCTGAGATATGCAAGATTTATTAATAATAAGTTGGTATAAAAAACAAAATTACTCAAGAAGTTCTTTTTACATTAACATTAAACAAAATTAAAACATTATGAAACTATTTTATTAATTTTGCTTAAAATGTTACTTAATGAGTTGAACCTCTAACCAACGTATAAATAACTTTAATGACGTTATAAATAAATCGAAAAAGCAAATATCTGCCAAGAGTCACTCCTAAGTTAATATGGTTTCCATCGTAGCATTATTGCCTAGTGTGATTTCAGAATAAAAGAGGCAGCCAACTGGTATAAGCAACTTTAGAACAATTGATTGCGATGTCTAGAACCGGTCTTTCTACTCACTGATAAGGTTTGGAATAGTTTAGACCGTTAAAAATAACTACTCGAAGATTATTAACACATTGAGCATATCGCTTGTAGCCTCCGTATGGGCCTGTTTATAAAACAGATAAATTATGCTCAGTATAAAAAAAAACAGTGATAAATCTCATCAGCTGCTATTTGCAAATTCTCAGTTGCCAATCATTAAGGCCAATAATTGTGTTAGTAGCTACATAAGAAACAAAAAACACAGTCAACTGCTAAAAACAAAAGCTACTCTAGAACAAATAAGTAGGAAGTTAAACTATTTTGGTGTTCCCAGGAAAAATTGCGATGGCCACTTTAGAATAGATGGTTAACATTTCGTTGAAGTCGATATATTCTTTATTAATAGAAATAAAATAATTTTAATACCGTATCATTCAGCCAGGGTAAATGTTGGCAATTTTTGGGTTGTCGACAGGCTTAAGAGCAATTTGTCATTTTATATATTATTTTAGATTTATTATGATTGTGATCCACTATATACTCTGATTTTTCTAAACTGGCGTTCACGTCATCAAACAGCTGTGTGATGAGGTTTTTTCGTACCAACGTGATTGTTTTCGAGAATATGCATAACAATAGTCAAAGAATCGATTTTAATCTCAGGATCATTTGTTACATAACACTGATCACCGGTGATTATAAATAGGTAATCGGTGTATTAACCGCGGACACAATTTTCGCCTGCCAATCATGTAATAAATTATGTTATGTTGGCAGCTGTGATATTTTTTCGGCCACGATGCCACATCTTTTTCACTAATACATGCTCATACACGTGTGTATAACCAAACCCCTTTGACGTTTAACTTGAAAATTAAATCTGCTGAATGAGAATTGGTGTTGTACATTTTTGGTGTCACGTTTAATTGTTCAAGCAGAAATTACAATTTAATACTCGCCAAGTTTATGTCTATTTCTCTATCTAATATTTCACAGGTCTGTCGTCTGCGCGTTGTAAAGGGCCCAAAATCTAGCTGTATGTGTATTTAAAGTCGGCTTATGTGACCTTTGTGTCGTCCCGCTTACCGACCTTTCGTCAAATCCGGCGCAGGCGCACGCGCAACATCGACGCCTCGATGCCAGGAACTTCCATAAATTCGAAAATATAATGAGCTAGGCTATACCCAAACACCCGTGCCGGGGCAGGAATCGTCTCATCATAACTCGTAGACATCGCGGCCATTGAGTCGTCCTGAGCACCTCTTGGATTGTGCTTCCCTGGCCCTCTGGGGAGTGTAACATAGGTTGTATCCTGGGATGATGTGGACTCGCACATCCCCCGTGGACCGCACCACCTCCGGCCGCTGCCTCCTCGAGGACGACACGGTCGTCTTACAGCAGCAGTAGTGGAAGAGGTTGACATAGGCGCCCCGAAAGTGCTTGTTTATGCCGCAGTAGAGGATGTTGTTTACGCAAGATTTGCTGATGGCAAACCAGGCCAGGTTGTAGAAGAGCCGGTCTGGTATGGTCTTGCTGGTGCCGACGGCGAGCACCACTCCAAACGGAAGCCAGAATATCACAAACAGAAGAAAACTATACAGGTTGGTTTGCATAAGGGAATAGTCCCAGTCGTAGGTCACCGAGGGTCTGAAGTTCGGTCTGGACCTTGCCATGTTGACTTGGTATGCGGTTCGCACGTAACAGCAGAAAGTCAGACTGACTGGGAGGAACACAAAGACCACGCCTATGGTCGCTTGGTACGGGATCAGTCCTGGGTACTTCCTGGTGCAATAGTCGAACGAGAGATTCGTTGTGAACTGCAATCCTGACGTCACCGAGCATATCACCCAGATGATTATGAGTATGGTGGTTATGCGACATGGGGTCAGTACTTCATAGCTATCTGCCGAGCAGCACAGTCTCGCGTAGTTCTCGAAGGCGATTGCCGCAATGGACAGGACGGTCACCAAGAAGCAGAGGGCAGCCAGGAACCACTGAAATCGGCACACGGAAAGGTTGTCTCTGAGCCCTGCCAGGATAACGACGGCAGACGCGGGCACCAACAGGCCGGACACCAAGAAGTCCGCAAGAGCTACGTTCACCACGAAGGCGTTACCTGAAATCATTAATATTATTATCACATTGTCATAAGCGCTATCCATATTCAAAAGTTCAGCAACCGAATACAATCATACATATCATACCGTCGTACAATTACCCGAATCTAACAAGTCGACTAATACAATTTGCATCTTGTAACCGCATATAAAACTCACATTCGGGTACCCGGTGCTTCATAATCTTAATGCAAATTATGTGATGAACGGTAAATATCCGGAAGCCGACGGTGGCCGACAGGTTAGCGCACTTGCCTCTCGTGTCAAGGGTAGCAGGCTCGAGCCCAAGAATTTTTGAGCGATTCAAATTTTCGAAGCGATTCAATAGGAGCCGTTCCTTAGGAGGAGAGCTGAAGCAGGCGATCCCGTGTACTGTTAAGTTGTACAATGATGGACTCTAAGAATGTCACTGTCGGTAAGAGCCAGCGGTTCGCCGTCCTTGTCTTGTCGAGCACGGTAGATACGAAGTTGCATTCGGAGCAATTCGGTGTTCAGTGTTGTATTTTATAACTCCTGTTACATAAGTTTTGGGATTTTTTTTAAAAGGCTTTACATTACATGGTAAAACCATTACATCTAGTCAACTATAGATAAACATGTTGCTAAGGGTCTTGTCAATTAGTATGAAATTTCACATTTTCGTCTGACCTTTGCAGACATTAAGTAAACAATAATTATTTAGTAAACATTTTTTGTGATCAGATTTAAAAAAAAAACACTGTATATCGAATAATTCGGGAATATGAAGAGGGAATTCCATGTGTGAACCTACCATAAAACAGGCCGTCCACGGAAGTTAACAGAACTTGTCACCGGCATGGCCCACCATAATTACCATTCACTGGTTTTTCTGCCGATTTCGGGGCAAAACCCATTGTTGGCACTCGTCAAAATCCCGGTTTTTACGTATGGGAATAACCGGCCCCCTAATGCGCTTTGTCGGCGAAGTATCGCTGATAATGGCACCCCTAATTTATAATGGCACGATCAGGGAAAACCGTATTTCATGCCTGTGACTTCATAAGACCCATCGTTTCATGGGTCATCTCATTTAATCACATAGTTAACCATTACTTAATTAACATCATCCGATTCTCATTCAAAATCGCGTCTATTCATTTAATTATCCAAAATAAGTTAATTTCCATTGACATGCGCCCTCATCCAATATAATAACCCCCCACCCCCCTCTCTCAACGCAACACAAACACACACACAACACGCATGCGCGGCCCCTGAGATTGAGGCGGGCAGGAGTGAAATCATCCCTCGATAAGTCGGTTCCAGATCACGATACATGTCAGTCGCGATTTTGCTCATCGACTCCGGTGACAACCGCGTGGCCATCAGAAGTTCTTCACCACGTCATCTGCCACACCCACACATACACACACACATCCACACCTCAACACACACGCACCTCACTCCTTCGCCTTATTTTATTTCATTTCCTCTTTTATTTTTCATTGTCATTCTCTCATTTATTCATTTGGTTTTTTTACAACATTTTTAATGTTGTTTACCTTTAAATTAAAGTAAGAACGTGCAGCCCCGACTTCCCCCCACCCCCCGCAATCATAAGTGCTAAACAGTCTTGTGGCTACAACGGTAATCGCCGCTCCTGCTCCTTTGAGAGACGCCGACGCCGACGTGCCGCCCCCCCAGCCGACGTAGTTGCCGCCTCCTCCTGCAGATCGTCCCAGCCGCTAGCCAGATAAGCAGACCGTGCGCTCTCCGACAAACTGAGCTAGTTTTTTTCGGGCCAATCACGGGGGTTATTAACCCCTCGCGATCAAAATCGCGAGGCCCGTCGTTTCGAAGACACCCCCCCACCCCCCGGAGTGGCTAGGGGTGTAGCCGACACGCGGGGAGAAAAAAAACTCAACCACATTTCTGGAGTCACAAAACACAAAATGTGGACAATTCCCGACTCTGCGGAAGGACAGTGCTTTGCACTAATCCGTGTGGAAAGGCGCGGCGTACTTCCCACTAATCGTGGATAGGTATTCCCTACACTTCCATTGGAATGCCTCGATCGCTCGCTCAGTTCCGTCTTCTCACAATCAATATGCTACCGTACGTCCGCTCCAGCGCTCCCGTCGTCGCTGTCAAACCCAGACATGGACGCCACGCTCGAACTTTAGTAGGCAGTGGTGGCGTGAGAAATATTCACGTTACAGGTTTACACATGGAATTCCCTTTTCGCATTCCCGAGTTGTCCGATATATAGTGCGTTTCGAAATATTTTGCCCAGGAAAAATGTTCACTATATTTCATTTCGGCAGCTGTCCAACTAAATTTTAGATGGACTTTTGAATATCTGCTTTATATGCCATATCGCAAAGGTCAGGCGAAGATGTGAAATATCAAACAAATTGACAAGACCCCTACCAACATGTTTCTCCATAGTTGACCAGATGTAATAGTTTTACTATGTCAAGTAAAGCATTAAAAAAAATCCCAAAACTTATGTAACAGGTGTTATTGAACTGGGCAGTCATCTGAGTGATGACAGGCTCTCTGAAATTTACCTCCAGGGGCTCTGGATCCGCTATTATCTACGCATCCCATAAAAGAAAAACATATTTTTCTTCTACATCATTGATTCTACATCATTGAAGTTCGACACATGGAAAAATATTTTATTATTAACTTTTCAGAACATGATGTTCTTCCAAACAGTTTCTGCATTATTACAAACTCAATAGGCAATCGTTGAAGTAAATGATCTGTTTGTATGTTTTGAAATGCTTATCTTTGTTCTACAATCACTAACTAAAGTAAGCTTTTTGCTCGACACTGACAACGAAAAGTTGACGTTTTTATGTAGTTGATCTTAGTTGACGTAATTAGGACAGTTAAGTTATTATGCCATAAATCCGATCATCTTAACGAAAACATTGAAAAGATGAGGAGATGATGAAATTGAAGCTGACGAAAAAGTAATTGTTCGTGATAACATTATAACAGCAGTTCATGAAATTGGCAGCAATGATGAAAATTTGTTGAAATTCGACAACAATGATTGACAATATGTTAACTTCCATACATTGCAACTGTCTATTTATGATGAAGTAAATGATAAACGAATTGAAAAATATATATGAGCCGTTGAAAATCAAAGTACCCCAGTCTATTTTTTTTAATTGATAAAAGTCTAGAAATATACAAGGGACAACATTTCTACTACTAAAATAATTCAGATCTTGCCAGAAATAATATAATAGAAATTTTGTCAAACATAATAGAAAATTTGACACAAAGTATTTAGATGTTAAAATAAATTGACATTTTGGGAATCATTGAAATATAACAAAAAATAATAAAAATCCCACCGTATCAATTGACATCTTAATATAAATTATTGATTAAAATTTTAGTACAATTCATTGACATTTGGAGAGACACAATTATAAACTTGACAGAAATAATTAGATATTGACCAAAATAAATGAAAATTGGGATTTGGAATTAGTTAGTTTAAAACTATCTTCAGTTTTTGATGGTCGTTGAAAGCCGTAACGTTTAAATCAACAAGATTTCACATTCACAAATTCGAACTCTGACAAATCTGTCAGGTTTGTCAACTGTATGCTAATACATACCTTTTATATCTATCCATTTTTCAATGCCAACTGTGACGAAAGTTCTTTTTCTTTAATCACCTGATACAATTGATTGAAATTGTGACTGATATAATTAAATATTTGACAGAAATATAAATTAATACGGATTATTTGAAAAATAATTAAAATTTTGTACAAGTATATTAAACCCCCGCTTATTTTTTTTTTTAACTTAAAGCCCTTTCCCACTTTCTAACGCGAAAAAAACACCTAAAAATAACTAATTATTAAAAAAAATAACTCGGCGCTCAAGACGGAAATCCATGGCTAGTTATTAATATGGAAAAGCTCGATTGCACCTATACCGCCATTTGGTTGATTTCGATATCATTAAATCAACCAAATGGCACTGCAAACCGAAGGCCAAAATGCAGTTTGTAAAATTATTTTGCCATATAACCACCAGAACCACCTACGATGAAATTATTTTCTTTTGCCTTTTCTGATAAAGTATCAGAATGGGCTTGTCATATTTAAAGGCAGTTTAATCTAACGTTATTGAAAATCGAACCACTTAAAAATTTTGACGTTTGTCAAAATAATTGATCTAAAGTCATAAATATTTTCTAACAAATTATTTGACTTAAATTTTATTTATCAATAGAAAATGACTCCAGTTCTGAGTTTACAATAAAAGGCAGAAATTGTGTTAATACATGGTGATGATTATCACATTTGCCGCGAAACTTTAGAAATTATTTTGACGTCAAAATATTCAGGTGTTTTGATTATTGATTATAACAAATTGCGTTTAAACCCGGCTATTACTTAGCAAATATTTTATGCAACGCAATAGACAAAATTGATCGATTAATTATTCTGGAGTTTCTGGCATGTTCCCGTAGTTACAAAAAACGATATGCCGAACATATTCGCGCCTTTAGACTTAATCAAAATTGTAGTGCATTCGCAAACCATACTTAAGATTGTAAACATGCATTTACACAAATCGAAAACTTCGCAATAATAATCCGCTAGTTAACCTTGAATAAGCAAACGAACGTAATTTGCACACCGCTTTTCAAAACCCTATATAAATAGTTACGCGATTTGTCAAAATTATACCCGAGTAGATTTTTTTAATTTATGAGATGCATACATAATAGGATCCAGGGACCCAGAGCCCCGTGCAGGTAAATTTCAGAGAGCCGGTCACTTATAAGACTGGCCAGTTCAATATACAAGACAACACTGAACGCCGAATTGCTCCGAATGCAACTTCGTCTCTACCGTGCTCGACGAGACAAGGATGGCGAACCGCTAGCTCTTACAGACAGTGACATTCTTAGAGTCCATGACTGTACATGTACGTTTAAGAACCCCGATATGAATGAAACGAAATTCATAACGGCAAAATTTCCAAATTAGGTGGATAGGTGAATAGGTTAGCTCCTTGGCGACCCTATTTAGCTATACTAGCAGAAATAGTTGTTAAATAAAACAGATAAATAAAAAGAACAACAGTAAAAATAAAAATCTGGTAGGCACTTGATCAGGGCTCCTTTGGATTTTGTGGCCCCGGGGATTTAAAAAAATATATTTTTAATACAAGAAGTAGGTGTGAGGCCCCAATTATCGCCCGGGGCTCCGGGAACACGCCCAGTTGACCGACCTTAGGGACGCTACTGCACTTGATACTTAGTTTTGTCATAATAATAAAGTCAACTTTAAGTTTAACTTAAGGTTGCGTTAAAATTATATTGTATGGAACCCAACGTGTAATTCAAGTAATGTTTTTTTTTCCGTTCGCACTTCAGTTAGTGGAGTTAGAGCAAACTGAGAAGGATCTGTTACGAGGTCTGCGCACAAAACACAATTAGTGCGAGTTCATTCGCACAAAATAGTGAAGGTTGGATTAGCTGTTTAATGTTTATGTTGTTCATTGAAACGTCTCATACATTTTGCCGGCGCAGCATAATTTTACATGCTCTTTGTCATGCTACGTCATCGCGTTGCTGAAAAATTAATCTGACATCTGACGGTGAATATTCCAATCGGGAATTATATATAAACAGCGAGCTATCGCTTTAACTTTTGAATAAAAATAATATTGCTACACTTTGTCTTGCAATGATTGGAATGTTTTTTACGCACCACTGTATGTAAACCAGTTGTTTACAACGTGGAACCAAGGTGGAAACTACAATTTTACGAGAAGCGGGCAGGAAAGTATTTCATAAATTACTTTGCTTCGGATACTCGAACCACTCCCACCGGATCTTTCAGCCCCTTCGATTCATTTCATGGCACCTCCATAAAATCCAGTTGACCCACATTTTACACGCTGCCACGCGTATATATAATAAAAATAACAACCGGAAATGACTTTACAGGGGAGATTTAATCCAGGATAGCCTGCAGGACAATCCGCCTCTCGTCACCCTCCATTATCGACGGAACAGCCGGCGACCACAGGCATGAGGCCCCAGGGGTGGATAGCGAGCGTCCTTTAGGGCCAAATGTCATGACTATGTACGACGTGCTCTCAATTGGTAGCCCCAATGAAGGTGAAGCCATTTAGATGTAGCTAAATTTAGGTTAGTCCCGCAAGTTCACACGACAAAATTATGGAATTACCACATATATGTACCTATTATATACCGGGTGTAAGAAACATCATGTACAACATTTTTCTGGGGGCTTCTGGGCAATAATTTCAAATAAATTTCAATAATTTGAAATTTTGATTTTCGGAAATAAAATATTAAAAATCCCGTTTAACGCGTTAGCCGCCACAATGTTGAAAAAAAAAAGTCCCCCTAAGCCAAGTCATTTTTTCAGCGAATATTGCTTGTAATTGTGAAATAAAATCAGACATTACTCGGAAATGGTGTTTTTTAAAGAAATTTGCGTATTTTTTATGAGGCACGCCTCGCGTGTCTCATGGCCTGAATGTAATTTGTTATCGGTGGAGGCAGCGTGACTCGTATGTCGTGTCTCACCTACGCGCAGGCGCACCCCACCATTGCCTGCAACGACAGCTGTTTCATGGCGAAACATTTTATTAGTTTAGAGTGATTATTCAACATGGGTGACGATCAAGCTAAGCTCCAAAAATTGATGGACGAGTTCCTATCGGACGACGAGCCTGAACCGTTCAGCGCCGGATCTAGTGAAGAATTTTCTCCGCACTCTGATTCGGATTCATCTTTGTTCGAGAAAGCGCAGCGAAAGAAGCGAAAGAGAGGCCAAGGTAAAAAAGACACTAAAAAACCCACATCGCCAATGATAATCTGCCAGGAAGATCGAATGTAGATGAAACCATTGATGAAGTTATTTGAACTTATCTATGTGAGAACGAGTCAGAAGAAGAAGAAGAAGATGAGAGACGTGAGATATCTTGGTGTCCTTTAACGTTCCTTTTTAAAAAGAAATTTGACTTTCAAGTACATAGTGTCGGAATAAAAGACACTCTATACGAGACCCATATAAACAAATCTCCCACCGATTTTGTTTCCCTATTTATTGATGCCGCTCTTCTTCAGTATATCGCTAATGAAACAAATATATATGCTTCACAAAAAACATCTGCTATCGTTGACAACAGTTCTAGGTTGAATGCCTGGTCCGACACAAACCCGAATGAATTGCGGCTTTTTTTGCTATTATCATATGGATGGGACCATCCGAATACCCAAAAATGTCTGACTATTGGTGTAAGAAAGTGATCTACAAAAACACAATTTCTTCGATAATGTCACGTAACAGAAATGAACTGATTTTGCGCATGATACATTTCAACGATAATGAGTCGCTAACGATGATACAAAGAGATAGACTGCATAAGTTGACTCTTCTTATCACCAAACTGAAAGACAAATACAAAGAATATTACACTCCAGGGGAGAGTGGATGTATTGACGAGACAGTTGCTCCTTTCAGAGGACGCTTGTCATTCAAGCAGTACAACAAGAATAAACGACACGACACGATTGTTTAAATTGCAGTGCGAGAAAGGATACACGTACGACATTAGCGTTTACTGCAGAAAGGAGAGTTCGGCTAATCAATCCGTTCCGTTCAAAATCGTCATGTCGCTTATGGATAATTTGCTAGATGTTGGTGGCGACTTTACACCGATAACTACTATACAAGTGTTGAGTTAGCTCATCAACTCTTGAACAGGAATACGCACCTTGTCGGTACTGTGAGAAGCAACAGGAAGCATAATTCAAAATAAGTTGTATCAAAAGTACTGAAGAAAGGAGAATATTACGCAGAAGAATCTAATTCCGGTGTGGTCATTCTGATATGAAAAGATAAGCGTGGTGTGCTGACATTGAGTACAAAACACACCACTACAGTAAGTACAGTTCAGCGTAAAAGAAGCGAAGTAGATAAGCCTGATATAATTATAGACTATAATGATTCTAAGGCTTTTGTCGACCTATCGAACCAGATAAAATCATACTCCTCGCCATTACGTAAAGGCATTACGCAAGGTACCGCAAATTAGCATTCGAGCTCTTAGTTGGCACGACTGTTGTCAACGCTTATTTTCTCTACAGAATGGTTACGCAGGCGAATATTTCCATAACTGAATTTGGAGAACAAATAGTTGAAGAATTCCTAGACCTGAAGGAGGACCAGGAACAAGGAACAAAAGTACCCGAATCCGAAGTTAGTCTAGCTTGAAAGAGGTCGCTTCTAAAGACAGAAGAAGATGTGTGACATGCTACGAAATAAATTCCTCTTCATCAGGAAGAATCGCAGCACAGAAAATGACTTCGAGATCCAAGTTCCGTTGCATACAATGCAACAAGTTTTATTGCCTTTGCTTGCTTCTCCAAAGTGCATATAATTACGAAGGAATAAATTTGTGAATGAATTTTATTGTTATACCTTTGTTATACCATTGATTATAATATATTCGGGTATATGTATATATATATATATTTATATATTAATAATCGGTTATTATAATCAATGGTTATACGTTTTGTAATCCATCTATGAAAATTAAGCAACGTTTCTGTATTATTGTTTTTTTTCTGAGGTAATAGTTTCATTGATAAAGATACAATATAATAATACACTCATTTATATGACATCTCGCTTTGACTTGAAACTTCTATAAAATGATCATATTTATCGGAGGTCAAATACACATTTTGGTCGCTCAGGCCATCTAATTTCGGAATACTAACGCTACAATGGCCACTAAGCACGTATGTCGATACACGCGGCTAGATATACTCGGGTGCCTGTGAGCTATACGTACAGAAATCTAAGACACGCCACACGTGTCTCATGGCGATTAACGTGTTCTTAATATAAAATTAATACAAGGTGTACCTAAATGATTGTTGTTATGTAATCACTTCAATTCAATTGTGCCGCCTTTCAAATTTGTATACCGTACTATTTGAGAGCTGTCACTGTCAACCATACCTGTCAACTGTCAGACAACATAATAACATTAGTTTGTTCAAATTTTCACTGATCAGAAGAACACTTTTATTGTTGAGGCATACTTTCGTAATGGACAATTTGAAAATGGAGAATGAATTTATTCAATTCCAGAGTGCGTTCGGGAATTTCAACAAAAATTCCCTGACCACCAATTTGAATACTCGGTTTTGTCAATACATATTTCACGAATAGTGCACCGTTTAAGGGAAACTGGTAGTGTTCAGAAAGTGAAATCCTCAGGCAGACCCTCAGTATCAGGAGAGGTTGTTCCAGATGTTCGTGAACGACTCGAAGTAAGCCCTCAAAAGTCAATTCGTAAATTGGTTATGATGGAATTCCCTTGAGCACCTGTCATAGAATTGTGAGAAAGAGGTTGAATTTACACCCTTATAGGGTCTCAGTGGCGCAAGAATTGTTGCCAGCAGATCCTCAACGCCGATTGAGTTATTGCCGATGGTTATAGAAAATTGAAATGACGATCGAATGCTAGATTTAACAATTGTCAGTGATGAGGCTTGGTTCCACCTATCAGGATATGTTAATTCACAAAAATGTAGGTGCTGGCATGCTGAAAACCCTCATATTTTTTGTGGAACCACTACTAAATCCTCAGAAGGTTGGACTTTGGTTAGCTGTGTCTCGCCGTAGAATAATTGGGTCTATATTCTTTCATGACACAATAAACAGTGAGAGATATCGGCAACAAATTGTCCAGCCTTTCATAGATCAATTAGACGATGAAGAATTGCAGAACGGATATTTCCAAGATGGTGCAACAGCTCATACAGCCAGAGCAACGTTGGTCTATCGTAATTTTTTGATAATAGACTATTTAGACAAGGACTACGGCCGCCAAGCTATCCAGATCTAACTCCACTGGACTACTCAATTTTTGAATATTTAAAAGATAGAGTTTTCCAAAGAAGACTGCATACGTTGGAAGAGTTAATGGCAAAAATAGTAAATGTTTGCCAAACCATAACTCCGCAAATGCTTATCAATATTTTCAATAATAAAAGAAGACGAGTGCAAATGTGTTTACAAGCAAATGGTAGACATTTTCAACATCTGCTTTGATTACATATTTTATTTATTAATTATGTTTTCTAAATCTTTACTTCTTTTTATGTTTCTGTTTATTAAATAATTTACTTTGATTACTTTAATAACTATATGTGATTGTTTTATTGTCTGCTAGTCGCCAATTTGCAATAGTAAAACATTTTGTAACATTATCAGATATAAAGTGGAGTAATTATTAGAATTGTCGCAACTCGTTTATTTAATTAATTCCTGCATGATGTTCAGTTTACAGCTTGTTTGTGCCATGGAGTAATCTGCCTCACTTGTAGGTGTTGCCTATGAGTACTTTATTTTCATGCATATCTGGTTATTTTTATGTACACATAATTTAAAAATGCCCTAGATTTTAAAAGTAAGGTTACGTAAATAATGTTCATTTAAATTCGTGGGCCCTTAAGTAATTCTTTATTGTAGTCTTTTCATATGCTTGGAAGCCACACATATTGCTGACACTAATAATAATTAAGTATTTGAGTAGTTAAAGTTAAAGATAGCTTATATAGCCATGTTCATGAGTAACGAGTGAAATGTCTCATGCGTCTTTAAATAATTATTCATTGTTGTTCTTCACTGTCATTTGTTGAAAACACACTTTTCGTGTGTTTCGAAGCCACAAATATTGCTGAAACTAATAATAATTTCGTATTTGGGCAATCAAATATCAAATTCCTCAATAGAAATTAGAATAGCATGAAGATAACTTTTATTGGCATATGCATGTCTAATGAGTGTAAATGAAAATGCCTATGTCAAAAATAGAACTATTTTTACTGGAGCGGAACAAGAATATTTTACATGGTGACGTAATTACAAGCATTTAGATACACCTTGTACCTACGCCTATGGTTAAGGATAGGCTTTCAAACATTCTACAGTAGCCTGGATAACCTTAGTACAGAGTGGGTTGCAAATTTTATATATCCAATCCTCGTGTTGTACCTATATACCAGATTTTATTTTTGGGGGTGCTTTTGCATTATTGATGTTTTTTTTATTCAGTCGCTTATAAAAATTAACGTAATCTAGGTAATTAACTCGGGTCTCAACATCATACAAGTTTATGCACCAACGACAAATGATGACGACAACACTGTAGAAGAGTATTATAAGGAAATCTCAGAACTATTAAAACTAACGAAACCGCAAGATTATCATGGGCGACTTCAACGCAATGGTTGGTAATGAAAAAGTAAAAGACATGGTGGGTAATTATGGATTAGGAAGGAACAACCGTGGAGATCGATGAATACAGTACTGCCAAGTAGAAAACTTCAAAATAACCAACACCTGGTTCTGCTTGCTACCACGAAGATTGTACACATGGAAATCACCTCAAGATAATAATCAGAACATTGTTAGAAACTAAATTGACTTTATTCTTATAAACAAAAGATTTAGCACATCAGTCGTAAATGTAAAAACTCACCCGGGAGCAGACGTAGCTACCGAACACAGCCTACTCCTGGCAAAAATTAGAATCAAACCAGCATCTGTTCAAAGACAACCAAAGAGACAAATACTAGATCTAGAAAAACTAAAAGACGAGGAAATAAGAAATCATATAACGTTAGAGATAAACAATCAACTCCATCCGCTAGAAATCGAAGGAGACACAGACACCTTGGAACCAAACAAAGAGCATCCTAATGGGAATTGCAATGGATAAACTAGGAAGCAAGAAAATAGAACCAAAACAACAATGGATGACAAAGGAAATTATGAACCTTCTGGACGAAAGGCGAAAAGATCTAAATAAGAATACCAAAGAATACATAGAATAATAAGTCGAAAATCCGACAAGCAAAAAGCAGCTGGCTAGAGTTAGAGTGCTCAGAAATCGAAACATTACAACGACTTCGCGATGATTTCAACGTACATAAGAAGATAAAAGAAGAGACAGGAATTTATCGACGAACAGATCAAACTGTTCTGGTAAACGAAAGGAATGAAATAGTTCAAAACATGCAAGAAGAAACGCGACTATGGAAAGACCACCTAAATCAACTTTTCGCAGACATGAATAGATCAACCATCAATTGCCCCACAGTGTAACTATCAGGGCAACCGATAATTAAGGAGGAGATTCTAAGACCAATACCGTCATCAAATAATAAGAAAGCTGCCAGCCCGGATGAGATATCGGCGGAGCTCATAAAACTTATCCAGGAAGACAATCTTGTTATTATAGAAAAAAAAAATGTTAACAAAATTTATAACACCGGAGAATACTCAGAGAAATGGTTAATGTCAACCCTCATAGCACTGCAAAAGAAAACAATGCCAACAAATGCAACGAACATAGATTAATTAGCCTCTTGAACCACGTGCTAATTTTTTTTCTGAAAATCATCCATCACCGAATGTTCAAAAAGTGCGAGCCAGAAATGGGGCGGACACAATTTGCCTTCAAAGAAGCAATGGGGACCCGCGAAGCCTTATTTAGCATAAATGTATTAGTACAAAACTGCAGAGATGTGAAAAAAGACGCATTCTTATGCTTTATCGACTATGAAAAAGCATTTGACAGAGTACAACACGACATAATGATAGATACTTTCAAAAAAATGTACATCGGCGAAAAAGAAATACAATGCATCAAAAACCTATATTAGAAACAATTTGCGGAACTACATACCAACAACATAACAATAACATATGTAGCCATCCAAAGAGGAGTACGCCAACGGCGCATTGTATTATCAACACTGTTTAATATCTACTCGGAGCAGATCTTCCGTGAAGCACTTAGTGACATTAATAAAGGCATCAAAGTAAAAGGACAATACATTAATAACATACGATGTGCAGACGATTCAACGCTAACAGCCAACAATATAGCAGATCTCCAATCACTACTGGACAACATAAACAATCACAATAAACAATTTGGACTTAATATGAACAGCAGAAAGACAAAATTCATTATTGTAAGCAGGAGCGCAGAAACATACAGAGACGCCAAAGTAACAATCGACGACAAAAACATCGAACGAGTTAGTAGCTTTAAATACCTTGGTTATTGGCAGCACGCTGAATGGAACTCGGAAAAAGAGATTATGGGCCGCATTGAAATAGCTAGAAACTACTTCATCAAATACAAAAAGGTACTCTGCAACCGCGAAATCAACATAAAAACGCGACTACGCTATACCAAATGATATGTATGGTTCGTACTGTACGGCATGGAGGCGTGGACCCTCAAAGTTCCCACCATGAACAAAATAGAGGGGTTTGAAATGTGGACGTACCGACGATTATTAAAAATACTCTGGACATACCATATTAGGAACGAAGAAGTATTGAGAAGATCAGGGCAAGAACGTGAGCTAATTCTAACACTCAAACGCCGGAAAACAGCATACTTAGGCCACATAATTCGCAACCAAAAATACGAGCTCATCGTACAAGGACGAATTGAAGGTAGGCGTGGCATCGGCAGAAATGAACCATCCTGGCTAAGAAACATCAGGAACTGGACAGGACTAAAAACAATTGGACAACTAATACACACGACATATGAAAGAGACGAATATTCTAACATCGTCTCGAATATAACTTATTTAAATGACACATGTGATCGCTAACATCCCGAATGGGATAGGCATTAAAGAAGAAGATAATTAAATATACAACAGAGCTATTTCTTATCAATAATTGAATCCTGTAGTTGTGTACCTCATTACTGTTGGCAACTACCAAAACATGTATACACAGTCATGCTCACATATCTAGTACAAAAAAAAATGACATTGCTGTATAAAATAGCTATAGTAACCTAATTTCTTGTACTAGATTTATGTGAACATGACTGTACCCGTCTTCATCGCTTACGCTCTGTTGAAATTGTGAGCCAAACTTTCGTTTCTCTTGTGAAGTCTGTTTTCTCCTGCCATGTTTGTTCCAAAGGTAGTTATCTCCATATTTGAATTAATCGCCCGACGGGATGTTTTTTTTAATAGAGCAGTCAATTAATTCAAGAGTGAACCCCAAAAAAGGTTTGAAAATGCCCACGGCTTGCATCAATTTGGCAACGAATACGGAATAATTTAAATGCTTCCTCAGTTATGCTGAAAACCGTTATCCTGAGTTTTGCTGCAAATGTCTCTAAAATTGAAAATACAATAAACAAACTAGAAATGACCACAACTTCTAAATTATGGAGTTTTAATTTTAACTTCTTTATAATATGTGCAATAAATATCACGAGTAATGAACAAGGTAACCAGTTTTGCAACAAGACGACCAAGACGACTCAATCATGATATTAATAATTATTATGTTTGTATGGAGGATACAATATACATTATATAGTATCCTCAAGCTGTGCACACCCGCTCCCAGGCATAGCTTACTGTTTGCACCAGGAACTTTCAAGTTTAGCACGTTTCTTGGGAATTGTTTGCACGTTGATTTTGCATAACGGAATATAAGGTAATATTTTATTGAACGAGACTTTCAGCGAAATATGGGCTTATTTTCTGAATAGAAACACGAGCAAGGACACATGTTACACAGACAATTTGACTCGTACTCTCAACCACAAAATTGCTGGATTTCAGAAAAAAAACTAGCTAGTTTTTATTAAAAACTATAAAGGATTTGGAAAATAAATACTGTAAATAGCAATATAGATATATTTCCAGGGATATGAATCATTTATGAAATTAAATTAGAATTGAACTTATGTAAAAAAAATCATACTCAAATCATATACCATTGAAAGTTAGCTTGCGAAATGTTTCCCATATATGGACATATCAAACTACGATTAAATCAAAAGCATTTTAAAGTTACAGAAAGAGGTATGCAACACCTACCAAATAATATACACGATTTTTTTTGCATATATTACAATAAATGTTATAGGACAAATGGGATTAGTATACAAGCAAAAAAGAGTTTTACTTTTTGAATATCACTAAGGAGGCGCGCATAATTTTGTACATATTGTCTGAATCTAATAAGGACATTTTTACTGACACATCGTAGTAATGCCAGTGAAAATTCACGAACTTCTTCATTAGTCACTTCATTAGTGCTGTATTGGGTGCGGTGGGGTGAGCATTAACGTGTTAGCTTGCAGACCGCAAGGTCCCGGGTTAGATTCCCGGGTCTGCATTTCTGCAGTTTTCCCATGTCCTTACAACAAATGTTGGAAATGTGCCTCTACCATCTATAAGTCGCATGCAGGCGCAGATGGGCAATAATAATAATGCCCCTCTCCTCTTAACGCCCGCGTAACTAGTAATAGTTCAGGAGCCTATGGTGAAATAAAAATGTAATTGGCTCAGAATTCTCTGTCAAATAATGACAGAAACCAATTACGCCATAGGTGGAGGAGGAGTAGTAGGGATTATTATTATTATTATTATTGTTGTTGTTGCTGGGCGAGTCTGAAAAACCTTGACTTGACATATCTCCATAAAAATTAAACACAAGAGCTCAGGTCTGATGATCATTGAAGCCACTGAACGTTGGTTCATTCATAATTTATGGTTCATCCTGGTAGCGTGACTAGTGGCTTTTGGTGGAAATGTTCTCATTCGCAGTAAATCGTTGAAATTTTGAAATAAAGGTTTCCAGAATTTGCACATAGCACGTTGTTACTTCATGGTCATCATCGTCCTAAAAAAATTACGGGCCAATTATGCAATTCGAAGAGATTTCACACCAGAGTGTAACTTTGGCCGAAATGGAGAGGTCGTTTGTAAAGTTGTTGAAGTTGTTGAGAAATTGTGTTTGTTTTAGACATCCACTGAGGTGGAAACCTCGTTGTTCACCGGGCTAATTGCTGCATAGTCACTAAACTTCCAAGTGTGAAGAATATGAAGGTCACAGGGATCAAAGAAAAGTGCTGTTTAACAGCCCAACCTTGTATGAACGTATAAGATACTTATTATGAAAACAATAAGATTAAGAATAATTGACGACTAATATAAGTGAGCCGGACATAATAGTGTATGTATTGTACCACATGGGCAAGAGAATAAACCGTAATCAACCCGCACACCGGGTTTAAGAACTCTACGGGAAGCGGAAAGCTTTTAACGGCGCGGAGCCTGTGTTTTAATTTAATGGCTCTTATGGCATAAATTGATGATTTAATATATATTTGAATAAAAATGTGTACTGCTTGACACTTATTTTGACATAAAATTTGATATACAAAGATTATGATTCGATGTTGGATTAAAATTATTTTTTGGTGTACTGCTTGACACTTATTTTGATATAAAGTTTGATATACAAAGATTATGATTCGATGTTGGATTAAAATTATTTTTTTGGTGTACTGCTTGACACTTATTTTGATATAAAGTTTGATATACAAAGATTATGTTTCGATGTTGGATTAAAATTAATTTTTGATGGGAATATGAATAGCGAATTGTTAAATGATAAATATCAAGAAGTAAAGACGTGTTTATATGGGTCCCCTGGGATGATCAACAATGATTAAATCAATCAAGGTGAACCATGAAAACAGTTTTTTTTTTTCAATGAAAGCGGCCAACTTTGGTTCACACAGGTACATAGAGGTACATCACAGGTACATAGATTCAGGAATCAGCGTCTGAAAATGTTCTCTGAACTCTGAGCATAAAGTCGACACTTTAGTATTCGAAGTAAATTTATGATTGAACGGGAATATTTCGAGCAGACGAACGCCATGCATAATAGATAGAACCTCCTCAAACATTCACAGGTCGGAAAGATTCTCACATTAATTATATTACGAGTAGCAGAATACGTAATATACAAAAAGACTTATTTATTCATTAAGTTTTGCTCATCGCTATTTAATAACTTTTTTGAAGGTTATTATTACCTGTATTTGTAATGTTGGTGGCGCTGGCGTTTACTTCGTGATACATTTTTATTAATTATAAAGAAAAACAATAACTTCGATAATATTACATATTTTATAGTTATTTGTATACCAAGGCCGTGAAATAATTCCTTAACGTACCCAGAGAAGAATTGTCACCGTTTAACCGCTATCCATCTCTTACCGATTACGAAATCCCCATGTTAAGCACGATAACTGGGACACTCTGTTTATATGACTATTATGGATGAAAAGTAATTTCCACTGATAGATGTGCGACCTGCAAAGATTTTATCTCAATTTAAAACGTGTCATTGTTATCGTGAATATTTCCATAAATAAAGATGCTTAAAAATAGTTCTTCAAATTTACACTCTATACCGGGTGTTTCGAGTTATACCGCCAAGCCCCAAAATGGCCACTTCCAATAGAAATAAAATATAAATTTTTAATGTATACAAATTGTGTAACATGTGATTCAAAAAATCTTTCATCAAATGGTGCCATGAAAAAAATTACGTATGACTGACGACGTATACTGAATATGAAATACTAACGCATTTAGAACTATCTTCAAATGCATTGCCCCCGCCCATCATTTTTACCACCATTTCTAAAATACATTTCCAACATGCAGCGTTTTTGGTGGTCGGTGAAAGCTATAACGTTTAAATCAATAAGATTTCACATTCACAAATTCGAACTCTGACAAATCTGTCAGATTGGACAACTGTAAGCCAAGACATACATTTTATATACTCTGATTTTTCTAAACTGGCGTTCACGTCATCAAACAACTGTGTGATGAGGTTTTTTCGTACCAACGTGATTGTTTTCGAGAATATGCATAACAATAGTTTAAGAATCGAAATTAATCTGAAAATCATTTGTTACATAACACTGATCACCAGTGGTCATAAATAGGTAATCGGTGTATTAACCGCGGACACAATTTTTGCCTGCCAATCATGTAATAAATCATGTTATGTTGGCGGCCGTGATATTTTTTCGGCGACGATGCCAAATCATTTTCACTAACAAATGCTCATACATGTGTGTATAACCAAACTTCTTTACTTGACATTCGAACCACGTTACTTGACATTCGAAAGTCAGATGCATTTATGTCATGACATAAATGTTTCATACGTAATGCACTTAAAGAAAGCTTTTAATACTACACAATAGCAAATCTATACAAATATATCCATCAGCTCGGTGTATGCCAGCTTTTGTTACATATTTTACGTTTCGTTTGCCTACAGCCGGGAATCGTAACTAACCTCAAGATTTTTGTCGCTGTCAGCGTTGGAGCCGAATACGGTGCAAACTCTTTTATATTTTGCCATTGTAGATGTTAAACCATAACCACAAGATTGATATCTGTACGATAAACGGCAGAGAAGTCGACGAATTTGATACGAACCGCGCAGTGTCGCACAAGATTGCACGGGCGCAACAGCTGATTGCCGCCATTTTTAAATACCCAGGACAGCTGGCAACCTTGTAAAATTGTGTCACCATTATTATGATTATTATTTTGATGACGTGAACGCCAGTTTAGAAAAATCAGAGTATATCTATCTTTTTTATGGCAACCTTAATGACTTTTTTTTTAATCACATGATATTAATGAAGAACAATATTTTCCACTCAAAATTGTTTTACAACCACCAGGCAGTTTTTCGGTTTTTTCAAGTACATATTTGAAAGCTTATTTATTTGATTTTCACGAGACTGTACTTTTAACCAATTTTAACCTATATTTTTACGGTGCCATTTAAATATTACTTCCGTTTTTTGAAATAATTGCTATTTGATATTGTGACGATGATATTTATGACGAACTTGCGAAACGTGAGCAACAATAGATGGTAACGACCCTTACTAATCTTCACGACCCGAATAGTCTATACCTGGCATAAAACAGTCTACGGCTCTGGAAACCAAAAGTCAAAGGGATTAGCAAAAGTTAAAGGGATTAATGCAAATACCTGATTTGTGGCATCACCCCAATAATTTAATAGTGACTGTATTTGTCAGGGATATTATCCTTAACTGGCTATCGACCAACGCGGGTCCTTCTGCTGTGCGATTAATGTAAATGTGTGTATTGAGTTAGGGCTTGTTACTCTAGAAATTCGCCCGCAATCTCTTGAGCGCCGTTACTGCGCTCCCAACGGCGAATGGCACTAGTTCTCAGTACAAATGTACTACCTAGTTATGTAACTCGCCCATATGAAGGCTCCAAGATGCTCCACCGGACCACGTCGGCAGTTTACCTAAAGCAGAGCACATAGCCTGCTAGCGAATATCCACATCAGCATCAAATATGCTTACATATGTAACTAACCATAGTATAAGTAAAACACATGTCACTAACAAAAACAGTTGTAATTATATTTCGGCGCGAGCTGTAACTCTCGCCGTTTAAATAAACGTTTTTAAAAAGTCTTTCTCCCTCGGTTATTTCATCTTTACCTGTACTGGGGCTCGAACTCAGGTATTCGTGCATGCTAATGATTTATATATTTAACTTTTTAAATTGTAAATCATGATCTCTTTCAATTAGTAATATAAAAGTGGATTTCATATGAAGTCTAATCTTTATTTTATAAATTCATAAATTGGACCTTAGAGCCAAACAGTATTAAGTCACATTTTTTAAATTTAACAGTAGATCAATTTTAAGAGTTTGAACAATGGTATTTTTCAAACCGATTACTATTGTAAATAGGAAAGCATGGGTTATTATTTTCCCACTTAGTATTTTGGAAGCAAACCAAAGCTGATAATAACCAACCTCCTACATTAATTTATTTAACTAATTTTAAATTAATTGTGGGTCTTAATACTATTTGGTTCTAGCAATGGACTTAATATCTTGTGACTTAATACTCTTTTTGTGACTTAATACTGTTTAGTTCCTACGAATTTATAGATAGGTGGGATTTGATACTGAATTATTATTAAGAAACCCATAGTAGAACAGTGCAAAGTGGAACCAAAATTAATTAATATCAATTATAACTAATTAATAAAAGGTAACAAAAGGCAAGAAGACATAAAAAAAAAACTAAAATAAATGAGAAATTACATGTTATAAACGAAAACTATCAATCTTAAAGTTCAAGTAACAAACAAATAATTAAAAATTAATAATATCTAATTAAAGAAAAAATGCATAATGAAGATCATTGAATTTTTCAGTTGTCTTCCTTGAAGTTACCATGTGGAATATTTTAAAAGTATTTATGGAATCTTTTAGGCACCCATCTTAGAAAGTTCTGCAAATCATTATACTTTTTTGTTGAAATAGGTTTTAATGCCTCTCTTATTAGTTTCAGCAGCATTTGGTTTAGCATTGTGAACAACTTCCTTAGTATTAACGGTACGTTTCTCTTTGCGTGTTAGTCTTTTAGTGGCTCTTTTGAAATCAACTTGTTCAAAATTTTCTTGGTTAAAATCTGTTTTAAAATACAACACAGCAGGTGTTTCATATGAAACCATTTTAAATATCAAACCATTTCGATTAGTTATGGCTTTTTGTGATTGTGAAAGTAAGATCCGAATTCTTCAGATAAAAGGGTAACATTCTTAAAGTCTATGGTTTCCATTTCCGCTACTTATTGTCACAAAGTCTGAAAAGCTGTTGCCAATCCCATGGAGTTATTAGAGAAATTGGGAGGAAGTTTTTTTTTGTCTTTCTCTTTGTGCATTAATTGTATCCACCTTCATGTGGGTATGTCCTCTTAAAAGGTACTTATGTTCAATGCATTTTATGGAAGGTTTCAGCATAAGAATCGAAGGATAGCACCTAATCATCTGATGTTTTCTATTTTGTGATGGACAGTTATCGCTCCAGATAACAATTGTCTCTACAGATTCTTTTACATTTATAATGTATTTGAGAATACATGAAGCCATTGCATTGCCTCCACGTCCGGCTATGGATTCATCCAAGATGAAGCAATATCCTATTTTGTTTGTTGCATCATAACATGTATAATTGAAAGTCCACAGCTTTAGAGAATAGAAACTCTGAACATTCGTTAGTAGAGGGGTGGGTAAGCATTTTTGTAAATCCACCGAAAGTATTTTAGTCTTCACCTTGGTTTTATGTCTCTTTATCCTGTCGCTTTAGTTTATACCGATTATCTGCAACAAGAAATTGCGCGTCATAGTTAGTTTGTAATGCAAGGCGTTCTTCCAGGGATACAGACTCTTTGAGTTTGATAACATACCCATCACATGTGTCACATGTATCATTCACTGGTTCTTTGAACGACAAATTAAATTCCGAATTGAGAATTTAACTACACTCGAATGCAAAGAAACGGGTCATTGGGTTATTGTTTGCAAAATAACATTTTTTTTAAATTGTGAAGTTGGTATAGTCCTTAGAATAAAATGTTTAGTGTTTTACAATCAAAGAGACCGTCAGGATGTAGAAAGAAGCAACATATGGTACTTATTATTTATTTAATGAACATTAATACGCGAAAACGATAATGTACGTATACACGAAAGAAAATGCATTTCTGCAAAATAAACTTAACAGAGATTAATAATGAAAATGACAGTTAAACGAAAACAAACAAGTCCTATTGCTCATTTGGCATAATGCCGAATGAGCAATAGGTAGTGAAGAACGCATAGCTTTAAATGTTATTTTCGCTTATTAAATAAACTGATAAGTATCATATGTTGTTTTTTTCTTCATCCTGATGGTCTCCTTGATTGTAAAACACTAAAACTTTCATTCTAAGGAGCATACCAACATCAAAATTTAAAAAAATGGGTTTTTTTGCAAACAACGACCCAATGACCCGTTTTTTTTTGCATCTGAGTGTATATAACCATTTCTTAAGAATATCTTCTTTAGGAATTTGGTTTTCTACACAATCTTCATAAAAGCACCGATACATTACTGATGTTTTGAGATGGCTGTCTAAATACTTTTCTGGGATTTATTCCTGGCATAATGTGACTCTATGACACGGGAAATTCTGTGTGTGCTCTCTGATATTGTTTCTAACATTTGACGAAATTTTGTTTGAGGGTTCATGTTTACCCCTTTGATCAGGTATTACGATTCCACCATGTTGTCTTTTCGATAATGCATTGCGTATACGAGGTTTGGGATATATTTAAGGTGTTAAGAAAATAAGTACAACACACACTAAACGTTTTACCATTTACACTAAAAAAATATTTCAACCAAGTTATTATTTTTCCAGTACGAGATCCAGATCTAGCATGTACACGCTCAACTGGAACTTCTTCGATGCAGCTAGCTATGAATTGTCTTTTCAGGTAAAGTTCGATACTACCTTTCCAAAATTATTGGTGAATTAGAGCACGACTTTCAAATGATGTGTTCTGTCTGCACTGCTTTTTACATTCATCGGGACACGGTGCTTTCATTTCATTTTTTCCAATAAGCTTATTGATGGCAGACAGATATTTTTCACCAGCAGCCCCCCTTTGCTTTTTTAATGTAATAATTTCTTTTTCACTTCTTTCCTTTAGTTTTCGGATTTCTACAGCTTCTTCCTTTTGTTCTTCTTCCAGTTCGTTTGTATCATTACTTTCCTCAGAGATAAGGTCCTTAGAATAAAATTTATAGTGTTTTACAATCATAGAGACCGCCAGGATGTAAAAAAAGCAACATATGATACTAATTATTTATTTGATGAACATTAATAAGCGAAAACGATAATGTACGTATACACGAATAAAATGCATTTCTGCAAAATAAACTTAACAGAGAATAATAAATGAAAATGACAGTTAATCAAAAACAAACAAATCAAAACCTAGTAGCCACCTTGATCCTCTATGCATAACGTCGAATGAGCAATAGGTAGTGAAGAACGCAAGCTTTAAATGTTATTTTCGCTTATTAAATAAACTGATAAGTATCATATGTTGTTTTTTTCTACATCCTGATGGTCTCTTTGATTGTAAAACACTAAAACTTTAAGTCTAAGGACTATACCAACATCAAAATTTAAAAAAAAAAATGGGTTTTTTGCAAACCACGGCCCAATGACCCGGTATTTTTGCATCCGAGTGTAAAAATAAGGGAACAATCATTACCTCAAAAAACGAAAAAAGTAGACTTAATACTGTTTGGGTCTGAGGTCCAGAAATGTTTTTTTTATTCGTAGGAATTATGGGCATTTGGGCATATAACTTTTTTAAAATTTTATAGTCATGTTTGAAATGATATTGAAACTTTTAGAGCAGTTTCTGCAAGATTGGGGCATCTTATGTATATACCTACTGACAAATTTTCATATTTCTTATGCAACTATAAATGGCTAAAAATGGCTCGGTTGTATAGCTCAAAACACCCGGTATGTATTTATAACGATGGTTCTCCAAATAGCTTTGTTTGTAACTACGACTGTGATGCATATACGTACTTACAAGACCCGGAAAGTTTGCACATGCCGGGCTCGATTTCGAAATTGCTCTCCAGCGAATTCGGACCTCGTCATGCGGATAATTTGCAATTTCATCAGGTCCACACCATACAACATACACATCCCAATGAACGTGCTCCACGCACGCAATTAGCGTCCCTGCGACAGACGGCCCCATTAACGATATTGCCCTCTCGAAAGCGCCTCGACGATGACGCCTGGGAATTGAAACAAATGGGGGTTAATGCCGCCTCCAGGATGCATAATTCATCCTTCCGGGTGCGGCGTGAATATGTCCATGTGGACGCATGCGCTGATCGATATTGCACGGCTTGCTTCTGGACCCAAAAATGCTCAGAAAGCATGTGAATGACCCTGCCATGGGACCGATAAGATGAGACTTCGAGAAATTCTTGAAGAGATTTAAAGGGCGATCCAAAAAATGTTCATCAAAGTTGCGATGAAAAAAAAAGGATAGACACAAAATGTCTTAGCTTACAGTTGTCAAATCTGGCAGATTTGTCAGATATCTTATTGATTTAAACATTATGGCTTTCACCGACCTCCAAAAACGCTGCATGTGAGAGAAATGAATTTTGGTAACGGTGTAAAAATTGATGGGCAGTGCATTCGACACGTACTGAATTTAATGATTTCCAAAAAAACTTTTCCAGAAGTGATCGTTCACTTTAATAAATTCAGCAGAACAGTAATTCAGACATACGTAATTTTTTTCGTTCTTTGTGGAAATTAATATATTATAATTAATTTAATAACTTTTATCTTTTTTTCACAGTTTATTTTACATAACTAAATATATATTTCGAACGCTATGCGTTCATCTTACATAAATACATTTGGTCCTTGTTTAATAATTCGAAAAACCCAATTGACTCATACTGTATAAGTCATTCAAATTCTGAAATATTCTCCACATTTAATAGATAAAAGGATTATAATTTATCTACTATCAATATACCGTGACATTTTTTTATCTCTGAACCTGAATATAGTCAATACAACGTCCCTATGTTCAATTTAAAAAAACACAGATCAATGCGTGGATGTTATCAAGTGATGAACTATAACTAATATCAAAATAACTATTTGATGGGTAATCAAAATAAATAGAATTGTCAAGTTGTTTGAACTATTTTTGTGCTAAAATACATTAAAGAAATGTATTTAACAGAAGAAAAAATACAAATAATGCATTTATACCATGCAAGTCATAGCATAAGAAATGTGCGTGACGTTTTTTCAGTCATTTATCTAGATAGACCAATTCCATCAATGGGAACAACTTTTAACATTATTCCATGTTTTATATGTTAAACGTTTTATGCTATGCAGAAGAAAACATATTTGGAGATTCGTCTTCTTCAATCAGAAAGGTTTTTAAAGAATTTAAATCTAAACCTTACAAATTTAGAAATCACCAGCTACTAACTATTGTATATACTAACTACTTGTATAGTGATGTTTAATTTAATAAATAACAATGAAGAAATTTTAGACAAAATAGTATTTACAGATGAAGCATCATTTACATTTGATGGTGAAGTAAATTCTCAAAATAATCAGTTAGTCTCTATTGATTTATCATATGCTTGTAATTCCTTTCCTTACAGATATTGGTCAAGGACTAATCCGCTCCAAAATTTAACAAGTACTCAGTTCAACAGTATGTATGGGCAGGTTTTATTAATAATTCGTTAATTGGCCCATTTTACATCGACGGAAATTTAAATTCTAATTCCTTCTTAATCTTAGTTCGTACACAAATAATTCCACAGAACCAAAACTTGAATGTCAATTATGTCTGGTTTCAAATAGTTGGAGTCCTACATTCCACTGCAATGATAGGACGTTATTTACATGAAATTTTGAGTTTACATGAGTGTTGGATAGGAAGATTTGGGCCAACAGCTTGGGTCACCAGATTTATTCCCAAATCACCGTTTCCTTTAGGGGCATCTAAACAATAAAATTTACAATAATATTATGGTAAATGATATTGAAGAACTAAAAGATCGAAAAGGCATGCATGCAATGAGCAACATTCCAATTTCATTAGAAATGCTGTTCAAAGTTTTTGCAGTAGGCTGGCATATTATTTAGAAAGTGAAGGTGGCCATTTCGTATATTTATTAAAATAATGTATCATTCCTTACCTGTTCCTGTTACCTCATTAATTATTTGTTCTAATTCGTTTATGGTATTTATACTCAGCGCATCCGTGGTTGTTAAATTTTGAAATAATGTTTAAAATTGTTCCCATTGGCTATCGGGATAAGTGACTGAAAAAAGTCACGCACATTACTTATGATCTGATTTGCATGGTATAAAATAAATTTCACAAAAATTACTTGACTTTACTTGAATGATCTTAAATGACAGCTGGCTCGACAGAATTTTTTGCAGGTTTATGGTATACTTGTTTGCATATTGATGGTTTGGTATAATTGGTTGTGTTTTTTTTAAATTGAACATAGGGACATTGTATTGACTATGTTCATAGTTAAAATTATGTCACGGTATAATGGCAAACTTTATTATGTTCACTTTAAAGATACGTCCACATATGTTCAAAGTGTTTGCATAAGTTGTGAACTGGTGTGAACGTGTTGTATACGAGATATGTGTTCGCAGTGCAGTTAATATGATGGAATTAGCTGTTCCGTAATATATCCGGCGACGCATTAATATATATAATAATTTATCCCTGAGGAGAGGGAACATGGGTTCAGGGCGAATTTATCATCTTCGTTTATTTACAGTACTACAGTAGTACAATATAATAATTTAGTTATTTCATATATTTGGTAATGTACAATCTTCCCAGAAACTTCATTTAAACACATTGTCATAATAATAATGCAAACCAGTGATATACTCTAATTTTTCTACGCTGGCGTTCACGTCATCAAACAGCTGTGTGATGAGGTTTTTTCGTACCAACATGATTGTTTTCGAGAATATGCATAACAATAGTTTAAGAATCGAAATTAATCTGAGGATCATTTGTTACATAACATTGTTGGTTATAAATAGGTAATCGGTGCATTAACCGCGGACACAATTTTCGCCTGCCAATCATGTAATAAATCATGTTATGTTGGCATCCGTGATATTTTTTCGGCGACGATGCCACATCTTTTTCACTAACACATGCTCATACATATGTGTATAACCAAACTTTTTTGACGTTTAACTTCTTACATTTGATCGATTATTACAATGCATATTTTGCCATTGTAGATGTTAAACCATAACCACAAGATTGATATCTGTACGAAAAACGGCAGAGAAGTCGATGAATTTGATACGAACCGCGCACTGTCGCACAAGATTGCATGGGGGCAACAACTGATTGCAGCCATTTTTAAATACCCAGGACAGCTGGCAACCTTGTAAAATTGCGCCATCATTATTATGATTATTATTTTGATGACGTGAACGCCAGTTTAGAAAAATCAGAGTATACTAAAATTGAGTTTGCAAATTTTTATAGTATAACCAGACTACACATGACCGGTGAAAATTACTTGAAATGCTCTACAAGAGTACACTAAAAAAAATATGCCGAGCCATTTAAAAAAATTGTCGGTGACGTCACAACAATTAAATGAAGGTGTTTAAAAAGGATTTTTTTCGCCAACTTGTAGCTAAGATTATCCCATTTAATAGTATGTCTGGTTTGTATATGGTTTCATAACAATTGAAGTCGAAATAGTCTTGGGCCCTTTTTGTAGAACACACGGCAAATTTTGTAACAGTTAAGGTGGGAATTATTTGTATGAACATTGGCAACATTGTGACATCTGACTTTTGAAATTGTCGAAAGTCATATGACGATCAATATCATATATTGCCATGAGTATCTTACTGAACAAAAATGTATTAATTTGTGCTTATTTTTCACTATTACGACTTGGAGTAGGAAAAATAGCGTACACTACTTGAGTTGTAAGGCAATTAAGTACTCGGAAACTACGCAACTCGCCGCTGCGCGACTGGGTACGTAAAATGTCTCTTCGTACGTAATATGCTTCTTACAAATCTCGTTATGTAATATACTATTTTCCACTCCCACATTAGTAAGTTGTCAATTACACACGGACTTCATGGCTAGTAAATCAGGTATAACGTAACAGTGTTATGTAATGAAAATCGCATGTGTTCCGTGAAACGTAACAGTTAGGGGGGAATTATTTGTATGGGCATTGGCAGCATTGTGACATTTAGTTTAAAATTGTCAAAATAGTCATATGATGGGCAATATCCAATATTGCTATGAGCATCTGACAGAACAAAACTATAACAATTTGTGCAAAAGTTTTCATAATTACGACTGTGAGTAGAAAAAATAGCGTACATTACTTGAGCTGTGAGGCAATTACGCACTCGAGAAACTACGCACCTCGCCGCTGCGCGACTCTTTCGTGCGTAAATTTCTCTTCGTGCGTAATATGCTTCTTATAACTCTTGTTATGTAATATACTATTATCAGATTTATACTTCAGTCATTTGTGACATTAAAAATCAAATTGATTGTCATTGCATAAAACGAATGTTGCCATGTTTCTTCATCTAATTTTACCTTATGCATAGCGTCACCTGGAAAAATGCACCTACAAAGTTATTAGTTATTGTTTATATGTAATTACTTCCGCTTCGCAGTTTTACATTTGCCTGTTTTTTTAAATTTTATTGGACAGTGTCATGATTTTACTGATTCTACATGAATTTACTTTGAATGTCTGTACTCTCATGTAAGCTAATAATATAAAAATACAATTTAGCGGCTCTACATAAACGTGAGATCGCAGTGCAGCTTACATTACGGCAAAGTGTTATTATTTCCCCGTATTTTCCATTAAAATTAATCTTTGGCATTTCGTGCTCTTTATCCACCCCCAATTTGCAAGTAGAAACACGCACATTTTCCTCATTAGTTGAACTAATTGCGTTCGACGGGGACGTCAACCATGGGCCCCTCCGGGACTTACCCTCGGCGCAATTAATTAAGGGCGCTCGACTTTCACGACGGGTGTATAAAAAACGCCGTCGATCCACAATCGAAAATTAATTAATCCGGTAATTAATGTTTACCCCGTCCGCCTTCCTCTTGCGTGATTATTTACCAGCAATTATTGCATGGACTGGCGAAATTTTACGTTGCCGGAAATCTATAAATATTTGGCACCATACACAGGATGCAAGTTATAAAACTTTAAATTCATAGAGCAATGATTTAAGTATGGTCCATATATTTAGATATGTAATACAACAAGCCTGCATCGAATTATATTCGCGCCTTTTTAAGGGTGATAAATTCTCAAAAGTATCTAAGTGGCTTTATTTGGAAGGGAACTATAGATAGCAACCCCGCCTACTGTTAGATTACTCGTGCAGGTAAAATAATTTGTTATCGCTTAGATAACATCCTTAGAATAAAATTATTAAGTGTCGTAAATTGCTGCTGGCTGACCTAATGAGCTATCGTAGCATAAATAGGATGTCGATAAATATAGTAGAACAATAGACAAAAATTAAACTTAAAGCGAGAATCGAGAGAAATTTGAGAGTAACTTATTTATATCGAGGAGAAACCTATAACTTTGAATCTAAATTGGGGTTATAGATCAAGTTAATGACTTAATCACTTAAGATTGTAAATATTATTCTACGACGAACATTATTCTGCAATAATGAAACGAATCGTCAACAAAGGCTCGTCACACATTTATCATCATCGTATAAAGCAGCAGAATCTAACAGGGCTATTTATAAACCTTTTATGTATCTCAATTTGCGAAACATCCAATCGAACAAAGAGAATGAATAACATGAAGAACATCGATACACCCGGCACCTGCACCATAAATGTAACCCAATTAAATATTATGTACACTATTTAAACATCTTGATTGCGACACAATATCTAAAATTGTCAATATTTGATATTTCTCGGTATCTAATACGTGTTGTTATTTAAATGTGTTATAAATCAGTCGCGCCAATTGTCGTAGGTAGAACAGCGTATGCCGTAGGCCCGAGAATTATTGAGCGATTCAAATCCTTTAACATCAAAGACGATCCAGTGAATTGCGCAAATTGTGCATGGACATTACAGAACCCGATGTGAATGAAGCGGAACCCATAAAGGCAAAATAGGCCGTTAAATAAACAAATTTTAAAAATAAGAAATAATAGTGTAAATAATATAGTTACTATTACATAAATAGTTATTTATCTATCATCATTTAAAAGTGATTACTTTTGATACTCAAAATAGTGTCAAAATTAAACTTTTCAAAATCTAGTGCAAAAAACTTTAAATTTTTAATAGTATATTATGTAACGACCATATAATGTTTTATCTATGATTTTAAGCAAACGAATTCTTATTAACATATTTTTGTCAATAAGAAACGAATTGTTAGCAACCTAATGTGCATATGTAAATGAGCTTATATCAGCTAAATTTATTTATCGTATGGCATATACAAACATGATTATTGTTATATTAATACGAGTAGCTCTTATCGTAATTAGAAGACAATGGTCTTCGTTTACTTCATTATGGCCATCGATGTCATGTTTATGTCTATCTGGTCAGGAGATCGTACGGGTTGTACTATTGTTTGACCGCCACTTGCCCTATGCCCATTATCAGTACCTTTGTTGCACCACGAGGCAGGAGGCGATCTAGGATTGCACTTGTCTCTGTCACTATGTTATTACTGTTCAAAACTCGAAGCTAAGGAGTGTAGCACATCATACACATTTGAATAGGTCATTAGGTTAGGCACGATAACAGTAATTATTCACTGCCACTGCCTCTCTAGAATTGTTTTTTCTTTGTTTTTATCAATTTTCTCTACTTATCATGGATGCCGCCCTCGATTCGACTGTCGCTCGAAAATAAATCGGATGTTCTGCAAATAAAGGGAATGAATAAGGTTTTACCTCTTTTCCGGAGATAGTCCTCGATCATGACTGCACTAATCATGAAGACGTTGCCGACGCTTCCAACTGCAGAGAGAGAAGCTAGCAGCAGGAGGCGCGCTACCCTGGACCAGTCTGAGCTCAGAGTCACCGGCGACACAGATTCCAGCCCCAGCTCCTTATCGGTCATGTTCATCAGCATAACTACCTGAAAAAAAATTAACAACAATTATTAGGTTAGTTTATACTTTGTGGCCACTACCTGATAATTAGTGTCATTATTCGCCTTTGCTTCATTACGAGAAACCTTAAATTAAAATGAGGATTTTTTTCAAGTTTGACTTTAGGATCAATTGCAATTAAAAACTTCACTTTTTTAAGAATTTTTGCAAAATAAAAATAGTGACCAATAGTTGAAGAATGAAAAAGAGAGTGAAAAGAAGTGAAAAAAAAATCGAATTCCATTAAAAAAATGTCAGTGACGTCTTTAGCCAATAATTACTAACGTCATAATTTGTCACACAAAACACAAAACTGCACAAAAAGGCCTTCGAACATTAACTTGTATAACATTTTGCTCTTAATACATAAATAAATAACTATTTTGTTTCCAAAGCCATTTGGATATTATATCATTACGGCAGACTTCTGGTAGATGTACAGCAGATTAGCTGCGTGTTGGACTTGTCAATGATCGTCTTTACATTCAGAGAGTTTTCTGTTCGGCACATTTTAAGACAAGCAAACATGAAATTTTGTGTTTCGCGGAAGAAATCATAGTCCGAAACTGTTCAAAACCTTCAGAACTATGCTATGAACTATGAAAAAGTCGCAAGTCTAGGAGTGTCACAGCCAGTATTCTGAATGGAAGTCAAGAACGTCTAGACAGGCAAAAATTTCGATTGAACAAAAGCAAATGGAAGGTCATGTTGGAGGTGTATTTTGAGGCATTACGAATTAATTCCAGAGTAGGGGTGGGAATCCGGACCGGATATTTGAAATCCGGATTTCGGATTAGACCAGATTTGTTATGTGCAAATCCGGATTTGAATCCGAATTACACAACCAAACTATTTTTGGCTTGATATGCTAGAAGTAAGGCAATACAAATACTCACTACTACACGGAATACCATTTTCACCTGATCAAAGCTTTATTTTGGGTAGAATAATACAATATTGTGTATCAACAATTATCATTTATTTGAAACCAGGTTAGGGGAAATGATAACTCACATAACGTATCGTAATGAAGGTTGGATCTAACCTTATTGCTCAAATACCCTGCAGATGAGAGAGTGTTCCCTCCGATTCAACACTTGTTGGTACACTAATCAGCAGATATTGATAGGACAGTTCAAGATGAATGCCATGACTCCCACCAGCTTCAAACATACTCATCTCCTTCTTGATATTCGCCAACAAAGACTTGTCTTCGTCGCTGCTTTTAGGTATGGATTTGAGTGCTCGGGAACCTAAAATATGGAGAGCAGCTTCATCCTACTCGGCTTGTAAGGTGCACTTGTTCTTTTTAGGACGAGAAAGGCAAAGTTCATCCTCTTCGATTGTTAGTAAACATTTAAGGTCAATGTTTGACTTCATGATGAAATTTTTAAGTTTGCAGAATCGTTCAAGTATTGAAAATAAACAATCCCACCGCGTCTTGCAATCCAATATTAGAGCCAGCTCTGTACCAAATTCGGTCTTGACATACTCCTGTAGTTTCTTATTCTGGAGTGGAGATCGACGATACATTTTGACAATTTTCCGTACTATTTCAATTAGTGTGTACCGTAATGGATGTGCCAAATTTTAAAATTTTCACCATCATATGGATCTTCTACTTCGACAGAAAACGTTCTTCTACTTCGACGTTGTTGCACGGAGTACGTGTGTGAGACCTGTTAACCTATTAGCGCGCTCTGCAACTCGAAAGTGTTCTGTTTCCGGATTTAAACCCGCATTTACAAATGCCAAATATGGATTCGGATTTTCAAAACCTTCCAGAAATCCAGATTTAAATCCGGATTCTCAGCCATATTCCAGAGGGTCAAACCATACAGTTACGTGAATATTTTCCAGGTGATAATTATGGTTTTTTGAAAAGATAGGTTCTCAATCCGTGTGACGAAAATATTGTAGAAGCTGCCAAATCACTAATTGAATCTCACAATCAACTGATTGAAATATCAGCTGACAAAACTTTACAATTCGAATTTTTGGAAGGTTTAGATAAGTTTTGGCCTGAACGACGAAGTGAATACGGAAGCTTAGTAACGGATACTTTCAAAACATTGAAGAGGCAGAGGCATTAAGCGGATTCTTTACCCCAGCCAGTATACAGGGTGTCCAAGATTATGATCAACAGCATCGGGATATCGGAAACCGTAAAAGTTACAAAAGCGATTAAATTACAAAAAAGGTGCGTAATTCAGGGGTCAGTAATATTCTTTTGAGAAAACAAGAAATTTCAATTTACTTAATTTCAACTTACTTTCGGAGATATTCCACAAAATCCGAAATCCTGCGCTTTCGTTTTTATTTTTTTCTAAAGTTATTTGAAAAACTATAAGAAAACTAAAGGCACTTTCTTTTTTTTAGCTCTATATGACAGCGTTTACAAATATTCAGTACAACGTTTCGTTTCGAAGAAACCATCAACAACTTAATTTTTTTATATGGCCTGTAAAAAATGTGTACCCTGTACAAGATAGCATTTCCTATTACGAATTCAACTATTTATATCACAGTATGGTTGCTAATGTCTTTATTCAGAAAAAGGCTTGTTAATACATTTCGAACATTTTCTTGTACTAGGCCTTGAAATGATGACGACGAAGAAATAAAAAATATCTAAGTTTAAACCAAAATAAGTAACATAATAGTAACTAAAAATAATTTAGTACGAATAGTCGTTAAGCATAGAAACATTATAGTTATTCAGTACCACACTCATTATTTTTTTACTGTAGTATTATGAGAATCGTGCTGTTCATTTATTTATCTTAAAATCATAAAATTTGGTGATAAATTTTGTCTTCGTCGCTCATTTCAACGCCTTCTATACCAAAATGTTCGAAATGGAATAACAAGCTTTATTTTCTGAATAAAAACATGAGAAATCATACTGTGATATTAATCGTTGAATTCATAATAGGAAATGCTATTTAATATAGGGTGTATTTTATTTACTGGCCATATAAAAATATAAAGTTGATGATGTTTTCTTCGAAACGAAACATTGTACTGAAAATTTATAAAAGCTGTCTTGTAGAGCTAAAAAAGTGACAATGAGAAAGTGCTTTTTGTTTTTTTATACCTTTTCAAATCACTTCAGCAAAACATAAGAACGATATCGCAAAATTTCGGATTTTGTCGAATATCTCCAGAAGTAATAGGAATTTTCTGGTTTTCTCAACAGAATATTACTGATCACTAAATTGGGCAACTTTTTTCTAATTTAACCGCCTTTGTAACTTTTACGGTTTCCGAGATGCCCATGCTGTTGATCCTTGCCATGAACACCCTGTAGAGCATTATAAATAAGCAATAATAAAGATAATTCATGAACGGGTTAACATAATTACAATCTGAGACCTGATTTAAAAAGTTTAGACATTTTTCTACAATTAGACAAAGTAGTTTCAGTTCATTTCATCATTTATTTGTATTATGACTCTAAATAGAGTAATACATTGTCATTGTAGGATAACATACAGAAATTCAGGTATTACAGTACTTATACAGATACATTAGTCATTTTGCAAGTATGTGTCTCAATTAAAATGATGTTAAAAACTCTTGGATGTTATACAGTGGTTTGCTTAAAAAATATTCTTTCATTGCACTCTTGAATCTATGTTCCGACTTTATTTCATTATAGTATGTAATTAGTTTGTTGTACACAACTATCCCTCTATAATTAGTCGAATTCTTATAGAGTGTTGTTTTATGCGTGGGCAGCGACAAATTGGAGGAGTGACGTGTTTGTATCGCAGTAAAGCCATTTGTTTTAAATTTATATACATTTTTGAACATGTATATTGCCAAGTTACAAAGGTAATGAGAGTATACTGTCATAATATGTAGATCCTTAAAGAGAGGTTTGCAGTGTTCTGTAAATTGTTTGTTTGAAATTAGTCTTACAATCTTCTTTTGTACAATTAGTAACTCATTGAGGCTGGTTGTGGCTCCCCATACAATTATTCCGTATTCCAGATGGCTTCTTACTTGTGCATTGTAATATTTTATGAGACTGCTTTTGTTTACGCATTTTTTAAGCTGAAGGAGTGCATAATGAGATATGTTTAGTTTTTTTGTGATGCAGATGATGTGATTAGCCCATTTTAAGTTATTGTCTAGTTGTACTCCTAGATATTTATGTGTGTTATGATTGGTACTGATACATGGTTGCATTTTACTAACATGCTTTGTCCATTTAGTTTATTGTTTCTTATTGGGAATTGTATTACAGTAGTTTTTTTTTAAGTTAAAGCTAGTTTATTTTCTCTGCAGCGCTGTTCTATTCGTTGCATCATTTGATTGCATAGGGCCACCAGTTCATGGAGAGTGTTTGCTGTTATGATTATATTCGTGTCATCCGCATATTGGCAAACTTTTGTGTCCGTACTTTCTTTCTGTATTTCTACTAGATCGTTGCAGAAGATTATAAATAATAGAGAAGAGAGGATTCCTCCTTGTGGAACTCCCATATTTGTCATTTTGGTATTCGATGCATGGTGCATCTGTGTTTTACTCTTTGTGTCGGCACTAATTTCTGTGTATTGTTTTCGATCTGATAGATATGACAGTATCCATTCTTTGACTGGGCCTTGTAGTACATGTTTTTCTAATTTTTTTCTCATTATTGTGTGGTCTATGATATCGAATGCCTTTGTTAGGTCCACGAAAATTCCTGCTATGTATTTTCCAAGATCTAACGCCTCTGTCACATATGTAGTAAGTTCATATAGTTCTCAAGTCGTGTTCTTGCCTTTTACAAATCCGTGTTGTGAGGGTGATATCAGGTAATATTCTACTAAGTACGCCATTATCCGCTTGTACAACATGAGTTTATCAAAGATTTTTGCGAACACCGATAGATTGGATATTCCTCTGAAGTTGGTTACATCAGTCTGATCACCGGTGGGCACCGGTGGCACTGGGGCACCGGTTTCTTGGGCACCGGTGTCACTCTTGCTAGTTTTAGAGCATCCGGGTATTGTTGAAGTCTAATCGATTCATTGAATATATGGCTTAAAGGAGTAGCTATTATAGGAGCCACTACATGGATAATTAAGTTAGGGATACCATCTGGTCCTGCTGACATTATCGTTGATATTGTTTTTATGATTTCTTATACTTCTTTCTCATTTGCTTTTATTAGAAGCGTGGAGAAATGTATGGCATTGTTGAAGGTGTTTTGATTCATAATAGTATTTTCTATACTTGCTGCTGTGACGTTTGCACTGCTTATGAAATACTCATTTAGTACATTTGCAATTATACGCGGATTCGTTATTTCATGATTATTTTGCTTAATAGTAATTTGTGTATTTCTGGTTACTGACTTTCCTAGACTACTATTTATTATATTCCAGGTTGTTTTCATTGGATTATTAGATGTTGCTATTTGATTACCGTTTGCGTTCTTTTTTGCCAGTTCAATTTCTTGCTGATACAGCTTTTTTAGGTTATTATATGATTTTTTTATTAGTTTTAAGAAATAAATAAAAGGTGATTTATTATTGATCTCTAAATCGTATTTATGTGTAGACAAGAATACTCAATTATAACTCGATATACTGGAACAACGAAAGAGAAGGTGGTTCGAAACAACATTAACTCCAAATACCCCGAAGGAATTTCCATTATATGTACCCTGTCTTAATTAAATAAATGCAGAAGAAAATATCACAAAGCGGCTAAATATGCCATTATTTTAATCAACATAATAAATCACCATTTCATTATTTCTTAAAACTACTCGGCATAATTGAACATAAATGTCCAAACTTTCTAAATCAGGTATCCGATTGTCATTATGTTAATTCGTTCATGAATTATCTTGGCTGTCGTTTACTAGCAATTCCCTATTCCACCTAGGGGCCTCTTAAAAACTAAATACAGAAATCGTCCATTATCATTTGAAAATAATTTATGTACTTCTGTATGTTTCCAGTGGCGACCCCCTGTTGAGCAACGATGACCTAGACCTAGACCTAGAGCAGTATACCGGGTATTCAAGTTTTATTACCAGGCCAAAAATGGCGACTTCTAATTGAAATAAAAAATCCAAAATAAGTACACATGTTTAGATATTGATGAAGCCCAATCTGACGATAAAAAAAAAATATTGAACCATCCGGTAGTTTATACGTTATTTCACAAAGAATTCGTAATTTTATTTATATATTGTTTTTGTCAGGACATGCTTTAATGCTATTCCAAACATTCCAGTGTAATCCAAGTCAAAAAAATGGCACCAATTATTGAATTAAATGAATTTTGATATTGCAACAGTAAGATTTATTACTAAATAGTAAAATATAACAGCTGCTACCAGTAATAGTCCCTATAATGGATTTTATGGGTTTTATGATAGGGCCGCACCAAATCCCTCAGCCTGCAACCCACGGGCGACTAGCGGAATCATAAAAAGTCATAAAACGTTCCAACCGCACCGGCGCGGTCAATGCTTTGTAGGGCACTTGACTTACAAAATCATAAATCATACCGAGGAAAGTTGGTCAGTAATGTAAAAAATGCTTTAATTTGAAATCTAATCATTTTCGTTAATTTTTGATTTCATAAATGGGTTCTATGAATAAAATAAAACAGTTTAGGGCAAAAATAACGAGAGAGAATTTTGCCCGAAAAGAGTTTTTTTAAATTTTATAACCGTCTATATAATTATATCGAAAAAGTCAAACTACCTTTCCGTAATTAGTATCAGACCTATTTAAATCCATTTTTAATATTTTTTGGGCAACTCCAAATGCCTAAAAAAAAAACATGTTAATAAAACTTGAATCACCCGGTATATTATCCACAAACCTAACTACTATTCAACACCACAGAGGCGTTAGGTAGGTTGCATAACGCAAACCGGATGTTGTATCGGGCGGCGGCGTCGGCGGCTCTTTGTACATACACCTGTCTGTTCTTACCCGGATATGATCAATGGGCGCAATCAACGCAGTAGGTGTCCGGACGTTCTTTGTCAGAGCGACCATTGTCCGGCTTATCGCCACTCAGCCAATTAAGCGGAGGTGGCTGGCGAAGGGTGCACGGTTGGCGTGGCTGCAGTCGATACCGTATGTTCCCCTTCAACAGGTTGCCATGGTTTCGCAAGCCCCGCTGGCGGACGTCGACGGCGCCACTTGGGCTGCACCCGGAGGATTCGCCTCCGACGGCGAAGGCAGCCAAGAGATCGAAGGTCGGTGCCACGTGCTGCTATTGGCTTTTGTTTCGTGCAATGGGTGGTTTATTGAAATTCGATATCTGCGCCTCCGACTGTTCACCTCCCCAAATGGATAACAAATTATAATAGTCTAGTATTAAATTGTAGACTCTGACTCGTCCGCCAATACCAAACTTATGCCTTCACCATTGTTGATATGTTTCAAAAAGGTGGGCCTTTAGAAAATGTTGCAGTGTGTAGAAACAATTGATCTCCAGGGATGGACCCAGGGATAAAAGGAATGGGGCAAACCATATCGCTGAGCGAGCCGAATATAAAACTGATTCTGTTAGTAAACCAATTATAATGCTGGGCAAATTGCCAGTACACTACGTAGTACAGATAATATGTATTCGTAGACAAATCTAGTCAAGGAATGCCCACAGAAACTCGTGGAACAAATGAACATTGGGATTAAAAGGATAAATGTTTCCGAATCAGCCCAGAGTGGATCTTTTGCCTGCACCCCACACATAACTTATGTGTGGGGTAAGGCGCGGATTTCTAGGTATTATGCTATACATCAGTTTTAATAGTAGACCAAAATGACCTCGTATCTATACGAATTTCAGCAAATGAATTAACGTGACAATTTTTTTTTTTTGGGGTTTCAGCATATTTTCCGTTTTTTAGCTTATTATTGCTTTAATGCATTTTTTGTGCATATTTCTTTATTATTTGTGCTTATTTGATTATTTCTAAATTTAATAGCATATTATTTATATTATCTAGGAATATATTTTTTTGCACATTATTGTAATGATAATTCAGTATTAATATTACTGCGTTACGTCTAGAGTGCATGGTTATCACAAAATCATCAACAAAGCGAGCGTGCGTATGTGATATTTAGTAAACAATGCTTGATTATTTCCGGGATTACCCTATTTTTACGTGCACAGAACGCATATGGGGCTAGTGTGCTATAAATTCAGTCCAATTTATCTCAATCTTCAGTGCGTTGTGCTTGTGCCTTGTGTGTACTACGTGTTTATAAGTTTTTTTATATAAAATGCCGAAAGTAAAACGCCGTCGATGAATGGATACGTGGATATTCTGAATTAAAATATGAGAACGGCAAATTGCAGGGCCTGTATCAAACCGGTAAGTTTTATTTTGTGTTGCTATTGGCCTAGGTACAAGCATGTATTATGTTGTAGATTAACTCCGAGAAAAAATGAACATAACACAACATATCAAAACAACAGTTCACCTCGAAAATTTAAAAAAAAACATAAATCTGCAAGCAGTACCCTGAGAACCCAGCAAACTATTTCCGAGTCTTTTTCGAGTTCTTCTACACAGAATGAAAAGGAATTTTACTTTAATTTATGCAATACGATGGTATCTTCTAACATTCCGTTAAAAAAACTAGATAATAGTATGTTTAAATCTTTTTTACAAAAATACACCGGTAGACATATTCCTGCCGAATCAACCATTCGCAAAAACTATGTCCAGCAAGTATATAAACACACTATTGAGGAAATAAAAAAAGATAATTAGCAACAATTACATATGGTTCTCTGTTGATGAAACTACTGATTCATGTGGCGGGTACATCGCCCATTTAATAATTGGAATATTAAACGAAGACTCCACCAATGCATTTTTAATTAGTTCCAAGCAGTTAGATAAAACAACTGGCAATACCGTTGCCAAATTCGTTCACGATGGATTAACACTTTTTTTTTTTTGCCAAACCCCGTACCAAATGATAAATTATTATTGATGCTTTCTGATGCCGCTGCATATATGTTGAAGGCATATTCTAATTTAAAAGTATTTTATGAGCAATTAATACATTGCACCTGTTTGGCACATGGTTTTAATCGAGTTGTTGAAATGATTAGACTGCAATTTCCCTTGGTCAATGATTTGATAAAAACCGGGAGGAAATTTTTAGTAAAAGCTCCACTGAGGGTTGAAATGTTTAGGGAAAGAATGCCAAATGTACCTCTTCCTCCGGCACCGGTTATAACTAGATGGGGTACGTGGCTAGATGCTGCCTGCTATTATGCTGACCATTTCGATTGATTTAAGGAGCTTGTGTTAGAGTTTCCCGAAAATGTGTCACAGGCAATTAAAGAATGCCGCAACGTTCTTAAAGATAGGAGGGTTGTACAAACTTTAGCATTCCTAAAAACAAACTCAAGTTTCGTAAGCAAAGCGATTGATAAACTCCAAGCAAAGGACACAACTTTGGTAGATGCGGTTCAAATAGTTGAAGATTTCAGGAACGACGTCTCAACCGTCCGGGTATCTATAGGAGAGATTATTAAAAAGAAATGTGATGCAGTTTTGTCAAAAAATTAAGGGTTTGGCGAGTTACAAAAAATATCAACCGTTTTAAAAGGAGATTTCGTGGAAGATTTGCTGATAAATATTACAATTGTTCCCAAATTTAAATATGCACCGATTACAAGTGTGGATGTGGAGAGAAACTTTTCACACTTAAAAAATGTGCTCAGTGATAGGAGAATGGGATTTTCCGTTGAAAATTTAGAAAAACATTTAATTATTAGTTCATTTCAAAATGAGCAGTAATCATTATTTGTTATTAATTATTATTGTTATTAATATTAATCACCAAAACCTATGTTATTAAAATATTACTTTTATCTGCCTATAGTGCGTTCTTGTTAATAAAATTATGTTTTGTTTTGTTTTTCTGTATTTTCATAAAAAATAAAATACGCCTTTTCATACTTTATGCTTTTTCTGCGTTTTTGTGGTTATTTAATCTTTATGCTATTTTATATCCTTATTTTCTAAGATTTGTATTCATTTTGAAGCGCTTATTTTGTAATTATTTATGCTTATATATCCGCGCTTTGCACATAAGTATTAAAATAGACGAGGTGTTGAATGGGTCGGTTGGTTGTCACACCCCCATTTCTCTTTCTCTGGCTCACCTCTATACTCTACCTTTCCGGTGTTGTTTTCTTGGGTCCACCCTTAAGAAAGGGTCAAGACAACATGTGCGGTCCTTCAGCCTTATGTAGTTGGAGGTGTGGCTCCACGTAATTTAAATACAAGGTGGAAGGGTGAATCCGGGGAAGCTTAATTAAATTACGAAAAATTGCCCCGTAACAAAAAGGTGAATTTATTATTTATAAAAACTAAACGTGATCGCACATAATAACCCAAGAAAAAATGGGGACGCGTTGGACGATGCGAGTCCGTGACGTTTTCGGAAATAACGGTATCGCGAACGAATCGATAAACGTGCCCTTATAATATACATATAGCATGGTTTCGAACCGTAATTTTTTTCGTTTCGGTTTTCGTTCCGTTAATGACTGACAAAAGAAGGGGGGGAATAACGGTAGCTCGCCTTAACCTAGGCCGCCGCTCTATCATGTGGGTACGCAAAAAGAGAACGGTACATGGTCGTAGGGATTTAATATTTGAAACTATAGTTATGCAATGACATGCTTCCCAACACATTTGTACATTACAAAATTGTACATGATGGCTTACTTGGGCAGCATCCATATGCTTCCTAAGAAGCAAGAAGTAAGGGATCGAAATATCCATATTTTGTATGAATTCATATAACATAAAACCACGAAAAATTACTGATATTAACTGAGACGTTTAGTAGTAATTGTAAAACAATTTCGTGCTCAGGTATAATCATTGAAAAACACGTAAAATCCAAGTATTTTGTTAGAATAGGAAGGGGTGATCATTTGGGGAAATAATAAGTAATATCATTAAATATGAATTCAATTTGAATCGATTACAAAGGAAATTACGACAACTTTTATAATCACTGATTAAGACGCGTTCGATGCGCGGTGACGCAATTATATAAACAATCACAAGACGAACGAGCCGGCTGATGACTAATCATAACAGTTTGGTAATTTTGTATCAATAACCTTGATATAGGGCACATGTGAGATCACCGAAATGAAAATTAATGTTATGGGGAATCACACAAAATCGCAGAGTCGGCGAAATTTTAATATAAATAGCATCGTTTTGCATGCGAAAATTTTAGTTGGTTCCAGATTCGCGAGGCGACAGACCGTTATTATCTTCGTCAATAGTATACGCGAAAATCAATATAAAGAGTATTATTCGATTTGTTTAAAAGTTACCGTTTTCAAAATAATATTAATTATTTCGAAATTGAGTAGTAATAATCAGTGCATTCCTCCCAAAGTTACCAAAAATAAATACCCCGTAAATTATTTATAATTTGCGTTACCAAAATCATGTTCCATCTCAATATATTGTTGGCATCAAAGCTATACGCGTGGCCGTAACAGTATATGCAGTTCTTAGAGAGCTCTATTAATTTCTGGTATACGCTTTATAAGCGGTGCTGTGGAGGTTAATAAAGTCATCTTTCCGGTTTCATTCTCTTTCAGACAGGAGAATGCTACCATCTCCAATTGTGTTTACCTTAGCAGACATGATTAAAAAATCACTTCAAAAATTACCAAAAACAAATATCCCGTAAATTATTTGTAATTTGCGTTACCAAAATCATATTCCTTCTCAATATATTGTTGGCATCAAAGCTAAAAACGTGGCCGTAACAGTATATGTAGTTCTTAGAGATCTTTATAAATTTCTGGTATAAGCTTTATAAGCGGTGCCGTAGATGTTAATAAAGTAATCTTTCCGGTTTCATTCTCGTTCAGACAGGAGAATGCTACCATCTCCAATTGTGTTTACCTTAATAGACATGATTAACAATTCCCTTCACAAGCTAACAGAAGTCATAAAAATATCAATTAAAATGAAATGCGTAATATCATTTGAATTTCCTCTTTAATAAAATACTGTCATTATAAATTTAATATGAAGTATAGAGAGGATAATACTCTTCAGGGAATAAGTATAAATTATTAAAATATAACCAAAATAATATCTCGTCGCTAAAGTAGCAAAACATTAATTTGAATCAATGAAGATTAAGTTTAAATGAGAAACATTACAGAAATAAAACAAAAGGTTAATGAACTGAAATCAATAAAATTATCGAAACTGCCTGTTTAATAATTCTTATTCTAAATTTAAAGCTGAAATTTAAAAACGATAATATTCTCCAGGGAATAAGTATAAAGTATTAAGGTATAATTTACATAATAACTGGGCAATACTGTGGGCAAATTATTGATTGTTTTGTGTAATGAGTATAAACGAGTTATAAATAATCATATTGCGAATTCATTAATATCAGTCATACGAACAATTTACAGGATATCTTTGACAAAATTGTATTTATCAAAACCTAGTTAGTGAATCCTGAAGTAATAGATGGAATGTGACATTGGAAGGCACAAACACTGACATATTTCATGAAGTGGTGACGTGCGTTGGGCAGTTTTGCGGGCACGTAGAATTGATCAGTGTGTGAAGTCATTGACGTTACATTGACTGATGTACGGATAAAATGGAATGTGACATTGGAACAGTGACATATTTCATGAAGTGTTGAGCAGTTTTGCGGGCACGTAGAATTGAGCAATGTGTGAAGTCATTGACGTTAAGTACATCTTTTATCCAAAACTAACTAATACTTTTTGAGTCAATAAAGAAAGTCATTCATTCAAAATTCTTGTTTAATTGTTGTTGCAAAATCCTTTAAAGTGAATAAATTACACTTAATCCATAAATATGTGTCTTTATTTTATTAATATTATTGTTACTAACACACGCATTACCTGTAAAAGAAGTTGGAGTTGTCACGATAATGATTTAATATCAAACATGACGTAAAGAAGTACTGCCATTATACGAATACACAAAATAAAAGTAAAATAGATAAATCACGAGCCCAAACAAATATCATAAATTATAAGAATTTATGATCATAAGTAAAATATACTTAATTATTAAATATTGGGGAAACCGAAGTCTTACAAGACAATATTTAAGATTTAAAATGATTAAATTAATTTAATACTAGCAATTCAATTATTTTGGATACAAATAACGCCACAATACGAACGTTCACAATAACGAAACAACTAGCTAATAATGCCTACGTTTATGTGAATCAATGACACTGCAAGTAATACTTTTTGAGTTGTGTCGTAATTGCAGAGGACCATCGATATGTTCACTGTGAACAGTTTACATTGCATCACATGTTTAAGTAAATCGCCTAAACTAAGCAGAAAGCTTATAAACTGCTTCCATAAACTGCGTTTGCAAGTTCTTTCTGTTACTTCATACGTTCCTCGACACTTGTCTTTTAAGAGTCCACAAAATGTAACCATGGGCATACCTATGGGCATTATACCATGGGCTATATAGACATACAACCTTCGACTCATCCTCTATGCCGATGACTTTAATGCATTGGTGGTAGCAGATGATGTAAACACCATGTCGGACCGATTACAAGATATCGTAGGGCAAGTAAAAAGCTGGTACCAAACAAGCAACTTAATGCTTAATGTAGACAAAACAGTATGTTTATATTTTTAAACTTGCACGTGAGTATGTACACTTCCGGAGAAAATTAAGGGACCACCAAATAAACTTGAAATAACTTTTCCAATTTACAAGTTGTTTTGAATATACTTTTTCTATTTTGCGTTTAGAATAAGTCGATTCTAGCACCCAAATGATGTTATTTGACTGTTAGAATAACCGATTGGTGGGCTAGAATAGACTAGTAAAATTTACTGCATTGATGTTGGCAGTGGTAGCGTTGACGGTTGACGTTGAACGTTTTGACATACGTCAAAAAATAAATTTCACAGAGAATAGCAAATTAATGAAAACGAAGTTTAATTTAAATTATTACCGTAGAAAGTACAATTATTATACACATTAACAATTACAAGCGATTTGTCTTGAGAATTTATAGTGACACCATGCAAATTATCATCCGACACAATATTTTGATGGACATTACTGTTGCCTATAACACAAATGTTTCTATTTGTGCCATAATCAGACCGTTGTTGTGAAATGGTAGAACATAAAGGTAAGGCTGAATCAGCTTGCTTAGACCCAAGCATTTGTGACACTTCAATTTTTGTCTTTAAGGAAACCTCAACTTCATAAGTTGTTCACTGAAGTGATAAATTTTCTTCAGTATTAATTTTCAAACAACGCAAAATTGCGAAAATAAAATCTGACGTTCAAATTAATTTTTTTCCACAGCCTAAATTTATGCCACATAAATGTCACCAACCACCGCAAAATCGACTAGATTTAAAATTTTAATTTTTTAATTTATAAAATAGTATAATGCGGCAAAATAGAAAAAATAGTATAAAACACTCGTTGCAGAAGGTCCTTCAAGCACTCATTTGTTCCTCAACTCGCTGCTACGCAGCTCAAAATTCAAATTCGAGCTTGATACCTTCTGCAACTGGTATTTTAATATACTATTTCATATATCATAAATTGACGTTTATTAAGCACTATTCAAATAGTGTGCCATGAAACAATTAACAATATCAGGACATTCTCTGCTAGGAAACGAAAAGTCAACAAAAAACTCTAATTGTTTTAACAAAAAACTCTAAAAGGTGGTCACTTTTTAACTCATTTAAATAATAAAGCGTGCTTTATGTTTAAAAAATTAGTGAATTTCTTTGCATTAAGTTAATTAAATATGCATAGACACCATTGCAGACCAGAATAAGTATCCCAAATGATTATTCTTCTTTGTGAAGGATATTCACGTAGAGAAGTTGCTGGAATCCTAAATACCAACAAACCTGTGGTACAGAGGGCCGCAGAACGGGTCAGAGGGACTGGTAGTTTCAAAAGAAGATGCGGACAAGGTGCTAAAAGGAAAAAAAAACAACACGCAGATAAGATCGTTTTATTGAACTTCAGGGTATAAGAAAGCGGTTTGTAAATCTAGCATCTAGTGAATTAAGAAATGGTCTTCGATTAGCCACTGGAACAGAAATTTCAACCAAAACAGTATGAAGAAGGCTGAAAGAAGTCAATTTGTCTGCTAGAAAACTAGCAACGCGTCCAATTCTCACAGCTACGCACAAAAGAAATCGCTTAAAATTTTGTCAAAATCACAAAGGTTGGGGCGAGGGGCAATTGAACTCCGTTTTATTTTCGGATGAGTGTACCATAACTGCGGGACACAAAATTTTGTCTCTTTTTTAAATTGATCACCCTGTATATTATTTCATTTTTAGAATCTGCTTTATGTTGGATTCACAAATCATTTTTATTCTTTGAGATCAGATGCAACGTTGCCAAGTTAGTCACATTTTAATAAAATTTAACGGAAAATCATGGACGTGGAAAAAAAATCAACCAGACCTTATTGCCTTAGTGACTTACCGATAATACCCGCTATAGTTGCACGAGAGTCTGTTGCCGTGAAAATGTGCACGAGTGCGAAGCACATTTTTACGGCAACAAGCTCGAATGCATCACTATAGCGGGTATCATCGAAGCAAGGAACTACGCACGGAACATATTTTGACATATTAAATATTATAAAAATGTCTTCCAACCGGTTCGGCATCAAATCTCTTAAAAATAATATAGAGCAAGAAATTGTTGGCTCCACGCCAGAGAATACCAAACAGTCGTCACAAGAATATATTTGGAGACAATTTGAAAAATTTAGCGATGAAAAAAGTATGTCCTAAATGAAACTACGAGTATGCACCAAATTGCATTGATTTTAACCGATTGGACATACAATATGAGAAACCTCGTGAAACATAATCTTAACCCCCTCGAAAGTCATAAGTATCCGACAGCAATTATCACAGAAGTGGATTCTAAATGGCCAACAAAATAAATTTGGGTTATTTGGGTTTATTTCATTCGTCCGTCAATAAGAAGATTCATAAGTAAATGTGACAAGTGCAATACTGATAACGGTATTATAAATTGTTAAAAAAAGAAATAAATCGTTCAAATTTAGGACATTCTTTTTGCTCTGTTAAGAGCAAGCGTTTGCCGTGTCGATATGTATCTAATGTTCGAGGACACCAGTATTACTTTCATTAGTTGTTTAATTATTTATTACTAAAGAGATGATTGTAGTCTAAGTCTAAATAGCTATCAGTCACTTTTACAGGCATCAACAACGGGATAGTACAGAACTATGTTTCGTCATTTATCATAAATGTTATGCCGTATCTGCTTTTACCTATTCAGGAGTATTATAAACAACTTCATATTTAGGTACGTCATTTTGTGTCTACATTTTGCTACGTTTGCCAATTTGTCAATTTTTGTCTTATTTGCCTACTTTTGCCACATATTGGCTATTTTTTGTCGTAATTGCGTTTTTAGCCACATTTATGTTTTTTCAATACAAAATATCGCCATTCTAGAGAAAATAATTTTCCACCAGCAACGGTGTTGAAAGGAAAATATACTTATCTCACTTAATTTAAATAAGTAAAATTAAATTTCAATCAATTTAAAAACTCATTTCATTTGTCATTTCTGGGTGATAGAATCCTCAAATCCTAAAATTTAACAGTAGAAAATAGAATAAAAAATGAAATGATATTAGTTTGTCATTGAAGAAATAAATATACATTAAAATCGGTACTGTGGTATTGGGCAATATATATTTCTATTTTCTTATAACTTGTGCAATAAACTTTTTTTTGTACTTTAAATGCCTATCAATTATCCTACATTATATTATTTTAATAATTTTCACTGCCTATTTGCCAACCTATTTCAAGAGTTATTAGCGAAGCGCGGATTTATAAAAATAAAAAATTACAAAGTAAGCCCTTAAAAATGCATAAAAATCTTAGAAAATAAGCATATAAAATAGCATAAAGATTAGAATAAGCACAAAAACGCAGAAAAAGCATGAAAAAGCCTATTTTATTTTTTATGAAAATACAGAAAAACAAAACAAAACATAATTTTATTAACAAGAGCGCACTATAGGTAGATAAAAGTAATATTTTAATAACATAGGTTTTGGTGATTAATATTAATAACAATAATAATTAATAACAAATAATGATTCCTGCTCATTTGTAAATGAATTAATAATTAAATGTTTTTCTAAATTTTCAACGGAAAATCCCATTCTCCTAACACTGAGCAAATTTTTTAAGTGTGAAAAGCTTCTCCAAGTCTACACTTGTAATCGGTGCATATTTAAATTTGGGAACAATTGTAATATTTATCAGCAAATCTTCCACGAAATCTCCTTTTAAAACTGTTGATATTTTTTGTAACTCTCCAAACCTTTCATTTTTTGACAAAACTGCATCACATTTTTTTCAATAATCTCTCCTACAGATCCCCGTACGTTTGAGACGTCGTTCCTAAAATCTTCAACTATTTGAACCGCATCTACCAAAGTTGTGTCGTTTGCTTGGAGTTTATCAATCGCTTTGCTTACGAAACTGTAGTTGGTTTTTAGGAATGCTAAATTTTGTACAACCCTCCTATCTTTAAGAACTTTGTGGCATTCTTTAATTGCCTCTGACATATTTTCGGAAAACTCTAACACAAGCTCCTTAAATGAATCGAAGTGGTCGGCATAATAGCAGGCAGCATCTAGTCACGTACCCCATCTAGTTATAACCGGTGCCGGAGGAAGAGGTACATTTGGCATTCTTTCCCTAAACATTTCAACCCTCAGTGGAGCTTTTAGGAAAATTTTCTACCCGGTTTTTATCAAATCATTGACAAGGGGAAATTGCAGTCTAATCGTTTCAGCAATTCGATTAAAACCATGTGCCAAACAGGTGCAATGCATTAATTGCTCATAAAATACTTTTAAATTAGAATATGCCTTCAATATATATGCAGCGGCATCAGAAAGCATCAATAATAATTTATCATTTGGTACGGCGTTTGGCAAAAAAAAGTGTTAATCCATCGTGAACGAATTTGGCAACGGTATTGCCATTTGTTTTTTCTAACTGCTTGGAACTAATTAAAAATGCATTGGTGGAGTCTTCGTTTAATATTCCAAACATTAAATGGGCGATGTACCGACCACACGAATCAGTAGTTTCATCTACACAGAACCATATGTAATTGTTGCCTACTATCTTTTATATTTCATCAATAGTGTGTTTATATACTTGCTCGATAGAGTTTTTGCAAATGGTTGATTCGGAAGAAATATGTCTACCGGTGTATTTTTGTAAAAAAAAATAAACATACTATCTAGTTTTTTTAACGGAATGTTAGAAAATACCATCGTATTACATAAATCAAAGTAAAATTTCTTTTCATTATGTGTAGAAGAACTTGCAAGAGACTCGGAAATAGTTTGCTGGGTACTCAGGGTACAGCTTGCAGATTTGTGTTTTTTTTTTAATTTTTCAGGTCAACTGTTGTTTTGATATGCTGTGTTATGTTAATTTTTTTCTCGCACTTAATCTACAACATAATACATGCTTGTACCTAGGCCAATAGCAACACAAAATAAAACTTACCGGTTTGATACAAGCCCTGCAAATTAATTTGCCGTTCTCATATTTTAATTCTGAATGTCCACGTATCCATTCATCGATGGAAGGTTTTACTTTCGGTATTTTATACAAGAAAACTTATAAACACGTAATACACACAAGGGACAAGCACAGCACACTGAAGATTGATATAAATTTCACTGAATTGATAGCACACTTGCCCCAGATGCGTTCTGTGCACATAAAAATAGGGTAATCCCCGAAATAATCAAGCTTTGTTTTCCAAATATCACGTACGCACGCTCGCTTTGTTGATGATTTTGTGATAACCAAGCACTCTAGACGTAACGGAGTAATATTAATACTGGATTCTCATTACAATGATGTGCAACAAAATTTATTCCTAGCTAATATAAATAATATGCTATAAAATTGAGAAACAAGCAAATAAGCACAAAAATAAGGAAATATGCACAAAAAAATGCATTAAAGCAATTATAAACTTAAAAACTGAAAATATGTATAAAAGCACACAAAAAATTGTCATGTTACTTCATTTTCTGAAATTCGTACAGATACGAGGTTATTTTGGTCTGCTATTAAAACTGATGTATAACATAATACCTAGAAATCCGCACCTTGCTTATTAGTACCTATAATCTGCTCTTTATATGTATATTAAATTACATGTGTATTTAGATTGTAATATAATTAGGTATTTTTTATTATTATTTTTCAACATGAAATTTCCCGTTCAAAATTATTTATATTATTATTATAAAAGGAAAAATATGTAATCCCATTGGATTTGGGAGTTAAAAACTTTACTTTTATTAACTTAATTGAATGGCCTATAGAGCATAAATTATTCAAACGGCCTACGAGGGGATCGCTGATCCGGGGACCGCCATAAAACCGAAGTGCTTGTATTTTAATAAGTCTAGCTCATCAATTCGCCCAAAGGTCAGATGTTGAAAACGCCCACCCCGAAGACCTTTCTGTTAGAGCGATTTATATCACCTCATACGACTAAAAGTATTTTACATGGTTCGGCAACCCAGGCAAAATTCTATCGATCTATCTTTGTATTCATTTCTCTTAAAAACCCTTGAGAAACTAATTGATACTGGTCATACATGAGCTTGTTCGAACAGCAGAGGAAGAAGTATTGGGCAAGGGAACGGCTTTGTTAGATATAAAAGGTGCGTACAAATAATGCCTCCTTTGTATCAATTAAATGTGCTGTGATGTGTAAAGAGGGGAGGGGGAGGAAGAAAAGAAGAAGAAACACTCTTATAAGAGGCAACTTTAGGCGCACTACTGTGTCGGGTTTAATACAGATGGACAAAAAGTTACTGATAAAAATTGAAGACTCAGTAAATTTTGAAAAACATCAATATTGGTCATCACGCATAAGGGGGGTTTGAAGAGATACAAAGGACCTACATTGCGTGAAAAACCAAGAATACCAATGGAACAGGTTTTGAAGTGATACAAAGAACCTATATTGCGTGAAAAAGCCAGGGGTCACCAGAAATAGCATAGGAAACTTGAGACCACGGATGAAATAAATGGGTATACCTTAACGGCCTATTAGACCTGCAATTGCTTGTTTGGAAACAATTTCTGGGCTTAGATTTAAACATGAAAATTATACTGGATGTATATAACGGTAATAAGGCCAATAAATGCAGGCATTCCACCATATGGTGGTATAATACGAACAACAAGGTATTCCAATCGACACTGTGGTCAACGCATAGCAAGCAATGTTTATAATAAATGCAATAAGCACGCCTTCCAATGCTAGAGAACTATTGTTTCTGCATCCTTTGTATTGCTAATCGAAGCAGAGGCTAAACAAGGAGCACATAGATTCGAAAAAAAGCCCTGGAGCAATAAGTACGATATATGTTTGTATTGCAATACTTATATCTTATATTTTATAAATTAGTCTATAATTAATTTTCTATTATGATTATTAGATTGTAGACAATTATTGTTAATAAATACCTCTCCCGAGAAAGTCAACTCTCTTATCCCCGGACGTTGATATGATTAAAGTCTATATTCTACTATCTTACTAGTGACTAAATAACTATTGCACGTGTCATCTAAAATATGTAATATGACTCCTCCTTCAATTTTACTGCAGTTTGATGTAAATATTCGCAATAAAAGTGAACAAAGCGACGATTAATTAATATGCGATCCATTGCCTACTTATTAACTTGTTCCTATAAACGCTGCATCCCCTCGGCCGATAAGAGGTAGGCTCCAAGCCAATTTCACCTCAAGTCGTGCCAATTGCGAATCAAGCGAAGTAAATAAACGTTGTTTTAAATATAACCCGGTGTGGTAATAATGTTTATGCCCCGTGCATAATGCACCCGTCTTTGTGTCGGCAGTAGATCAATCGGAGCCTCATTAGCGGCATCTATCGGCAAGACAGGAAAAGCAAACGTCCAGGCAATTAACTCTTCGCATTGGTTTATTTTAGTATGCTAAAACTCGCGTCAGCTTCAAATATTTACACTCGTGTGTATTTTGAGCACCGAAAACTCGTCTTTCTCAAATAAAAGCCTATTGTTTAAACTGCGATCGATTGGGGACGGAAGTGCGTAAAATCAGCGATGAATTTATGTGTATCGATTATCAGTCTGAAATAGTGACGAATGTAAGACGGATTTAATATTTGTATTCAAAACTCAAAAGAATCGAATATGACAATTTGCCCGAATGTTCCCATTATGAGATTACACCTCATGTCAAGTAACAACTTGCACTTGAGGTAAGTAATCTGAATATATCAGTAGTGTTATGGCAAAACATGTTATCTGCCTGCCATATGTGTTGTTTTACAGGACAAGCAAAAACAGTTTTGTATTTTTAGTTGTGAATGTAGATTAGCATGCATCATTGCCATAGTTATACTTTGTATACAAAGGTATAATAAAGAGACTTGCAATAATATCAACTTAAGGTATACTTTATTTGTGGTATCCTAACGTGGTGGTATACCGGGCTTTTTTTTCGTTTTTACACATATGATTGACAATGTATAACTGGTTGCCTGCATCTACCCGCAAGGAATTTCCTATGTGTAATTCTAAAAAAAAAAAAATCAACTCATTAACGGCGTCGGTGCAGGCAACCTGTCAATTTTGGCATATATTACACAGAGAGGTTATGTTTCTATTCAAGACAATACACGAGAGTATTCGTAATGTATCAAGAACAGCTGATATGTCAACAAATGATTCTTTTCTTTGGGGTTACCTGAAAAGTAAAATTTTTAATGACGTACAAATACATAACGTAGATGAATTGAAATGCCGTATACGTACTTCATGTAATGGCATAAATCCACAATACATTACGAATACTCTGCGTGTCTTCAAAAACCCTGTCGTGTATTGCCTTGAATAAAAACATAACCTCTATGTGTAACATATGCCAAAATTGACAGGTTATTTGCACCGACGCCGCTAATGCGTTGTCTTTTTTTTTTTTTAGAATTACACCTAGGAAATTCCTTGCGAGTAGATGCAGGCAACCAGTTATACATTGTCCATCATATGTGTAATAAGGAAAAAAAGGCCCGAAATGTAATTAAATATTGAATATCTCAACAACTATGGGGTTCAGACATAAGGTATGCCCCATAAAATTGAATAGAAGAAAAATACCCATCGAATAATAACATAAAATAGTAGGCATTCCGTTTAAAAAAGATGGGTTATACCGCTTTGAAATTTGTGAAGTTTGACATTTTTGTCTGAACACCCTGTATTACTTAATTCAAATTGCTCATTACCAACATGTTTCCTATTAACCACACTGAGAATATTGCTAAAACTTATTCTTACCTACAAAAAAACGTGGTCGCTACGATTTTTTAAAGTTGAGCTTGCTTTTGCATGATATTTGGAGAAAAAAATTGTAAATTGACAACACTGTAACATAATCCAAAACTAAATGGACAACAATGTAGAGGTTGAAAATGTCATCAGAAAACTTGAATAAATACAGGGTGTTCCATTTAAAAAATATTTGTTTTTGTTATACCGCAAAATTGGGACACCCTGTCTATTTAAAATTAATTTTACGGCATACAGATTTCTAAACCAATAACTTTTTGTACAAAACATTTTTTTCTATCTCTCACGGGAAAAGCGCTAGGAAAGCCCGACGCACTGTTGCAGGACCCTGTATTTCTAGCTAATATAAATAATATGCTATAAAATTGAGAAATAAGCAAATAAGCACAAAAAATAAGGAAATATGCACAAAAAATGCATTAAAGCAATTATAAGCTTAAAAACTGAAAATATGCATAAAAGCACTAAAAAAAAATTGGCACGTTACTTCATTTGCTGAAATTCATATAGATATGCGGTCATTTTGGTCTGCTATTAAAACTGATGTATACCATAATACCTATAAATCCGCGCCTTCGATATAACACATGTATATCTTATTTTTCAAATAATCTCTAGAAAACATTGACCTAATACGATTTGAAAAATGTAACATTTAGTTGGAAATGTTATCTTAAAAAAATTAAAGTTAATAATAATTCTAAAAGTTAATAATGATTCACTGCAACAGAACACATTTCAAGGAAAAAAGTTTAAACGTTTCGCCGAGAATATTCTACAAAATATGCTCAAAATGCTCTCCACTTATTTCTTCGTAACAATGAATTCGTTGAACAAAATTTTGTAATATTTTTGTTTTTAAATATGAGAAAAAATCATCATCTTGGATTCGGCCCGAAATAACATAACAGGTTCATTTATGCACGTCGATTTCGAATTTTATGTAGGTTCTTCAGAAAAAACAAAACTCCCTTCCGCACAGAGGCGTGTAAAGTGTGAAAAAGGGGACATTTATTTGAACAACAAAATATTAGATTAATATAACTAAAATTTTATAATTACCTATAATTGAACTTTGAACATCAAGTATAATTAAAAATATTATTTCTGTGCTTGAGCTTATAATTGATGTCATTATTAGATTTTTTTTTTCTTTCGGTAAACCATTTTTTTAAATTGTAATATTTAAAATTTAAGACCTTTTTCTTGATTTTTTCAAACGTAACGTTGTTTGGTATGTTAACTAGATTCACAAGATATCAATAATCAAAAAATGAGGTTGTCATTAAAAAAAAAACGATGACGTCATAACTTTAAAAACAAATGACGTACCAAGATGAAAATGGTGTAGTATAACGTTGTGTAATTAAAATCGCTACACGCCTTCGAGAATTTTTCGTGAAAATAAATGTTAACGAAGTTATCGAATTTATCCGTTACATTATTTCCGGAGTCGTGTAACGACTCCTTTCCCGTGAGTTTTGTATATGAATTAAGTTAGCCGCCGGATTTAGCTCTTTCCGCAGGTAGGCCAACATTGTTTGTCCCCCTATGTATGCTAGGATTTCAGAGAAACAAACAACAAAAGTAAATACTAAAGACACATAATTATTTAATTGTGTGCCTGTTTGCGGCTCCACTGCCAGAATTTAGTGCTGGTCGTGTTTACGCAGCCCCTACTCTCCATTCACGATATTTCTGCATCAGGGGAGTCTATGAATATCTAGTAATTTTGTTGGTAGTGTTTCGAAAATAACTGAATTCCCCAATGGAGCTTGCCATTTTTTTTAGGCCAAGTTGTTTATAATTTGAGGTTATATTTAAAAAAAAACATTGCTGCCATATGTAAAGTTTAAATTATTAGAGATTAAAATGGAACGGCAGGAAAGAAAATGAAAATTAATGCATTGGAAAACATTCAATTTATTGCAATTTGGACAAGGATTGTGTGGAGACTTAGGTATGCCAATTTATATTAAATGCTATGAAATTATAAATCTGACAATGTGGTAGGAAGCAAATGTCTAATAGACATCGATCAAAAAAAATTATTAACTTCTGTTGCATCACTGAATCAGTTTGTCCAACATGACAAAAAGAAAACCCAGCCAACACGGTTGCAAAAAGGTCGTGAAGGGAATATATAATACAAGCACATGCACTTCATTTTATTATTATTTAGTTGATGTACCATATGTTCACGAAAATAGCTGTGGAAACTTTAACGTATGTCCATGATTTTAATCACATTCATCAAATTCAAAACGAATGTTAGTATACCTGTCACCTGTTAGTGCACCTGTCTGTCAATGTAAAAAACATGGTAAAACTAGCGACTTATTCCGGAAAACTGGCAATATAGATTGAAAAAAGGGAAGTGCCCACAGAGAGAGCGTACGCAGTAAGTCATTGCTGATATGCAAGAATGCTTGTTAAACGAACCAATAAAATCATTGTGGTGATTTAGACAAGAGGTTAGTTCATCACTTAGCACTTGACAGAAAATTCAAAATGTGAATCTTCATCAATCATCAAAGTCACGGTCATTCCATAGCCGTCCCTGATGGACTTTTTTTATGAACATAATATGGTATTTATATTATGTTTCATTTTTAATTTTAACTAAGAAGGCTTTGGTTTCATTTTAAAACGTTTTACACGTGAGCACCAACAAACATGACCTGACAGTGAAAAAAAAAATGTCAGTTTTCTAACAACGTTGCCAAATGCATATATTAAAACAATTCAATTATTGCTTCACTCATTCTAGGGTGCTGTTTTTTTTTAATTATTAGTAAGTAAACCAATCATCAACTATATTTTATATTATAATTTGACTGATTTACTTTTGTTAAATAAAAATAGCAAATAAATTCTGTACTCCATAGATACTCAATTTGATGGAATTATTGCCCACTGTCATAAAATATAACCTCTTTTTTTTTAATGTAACCTATTTGTTCGCGTCTAGTGACTTTTTACATTGGCCAACAATACTGTCACCTTAACAGAGCCAACATAGTTAAAAATAAAAACGGAACACAGTCATATCCATTCACGATCAACTTTTAATAAAGTAAGCCATGTTAGGGTGACATTTTGGTACGCACCAATGTTTTGAGGTTATAATTTGTGAATGTTGAAGTCATGCGGTGTTGCCAGCAATATTTTTTGATGCAATAATCGCTCTTTCGTTCTATATTTTTCGCACGCAAATAATATTATGATAAGTGTTATTTATATTAATGTTAATTTGTCTTAATTTTTAAACAGCTAATGGCCAATTGCACCACTTTATCGCAAAGCCTTACTTTACAAAGCCGGGCTTATATGTTAACTAATGCTTAAAGGGAAGGGACTTGCACCGCAGATTGCTTTACTAAGCATGCCCCAAGTCTTGCGTCGTGTGGCAACGTCGCGAAATCTGGTTTTCAGTGTCGATCTGTCAGTGCGTATATACAAAATTGTTACATTATTAGGCCTCGGGCACTATTTGAGCGGTGACCGGTGTGCGGTGGGCGGCGAATATAATTGTCTAGGAGAAGCAGTAAGCAGCAAGTGCAAAGCGTCAAGTTTTTCCAGCAAGCTGCAATACAATCTGGGCCACCACCACTGGTGGAATCGTAAACCGAACGTATTGTGTCGCTCGCTGATCGCCGCAGCCGCTCACCGCTCGTTTCGTTAGCCGAGGCCTTAAGACGAATATTGTGATTAATGCACTGCACGAAGTTAATTCCAAAAAGGTAAATTAAATCCGCTGCTATAGCTCAGATTTGGAGTTAAAATGCGTGCTAAATATTTGTCACAGCATTTACGATGTATTTGAAGGGCTATGGGGTAGAACCACCAAGTCCATCTTTTATCGAAATCGAGCTGATAGCCACATTAGCTCACACGCATCATCACGATTAATTACATTTTCAAGAGCCATTGCAAAATATGTGTTTCTCAAATGAACATATGCCGTGACAGTTAACGGAATAATTATAAGGTTATGTTCGGCGTCGTAAATTTTAAGATTGGTTTAAGCGACCGCTCTTGACCACTTACATTAAGCCTTACTTGAGACCTGCATAAAATGCGGTGCAAGCGAATTTCTGACTTAAACCTTGCTCACATTTTAAGTTTTGTTTAAGCCTAACTTGTTTACTGTGGTGCAAGTGGCCATAAGTTTTTCAATAGCAATAGCAATAGTGTGTTATATTTTATGTTTTTCTTAAATACACGCACAACATTGTTTTTCGTTTGCTGTAATGTAGGTAATTATGTTTCATATTTTAAAAATATATGTGACAAACGTCATTTTGATAGTAGATAAAACTGTGTTCGCTCTACCCCAAGATAGACCCGATTCAAATCTCGAATAAACTCGATCAAATTGATTGACGGGTTGCATATCACCGCCAAATCAGACGTGTGGTCCAGCCACAGAAACATACATATCTAGAAGGGGCATAGTACCACTGCGCATTCATTTTCGCAGATCTGCCATGTATTCCAAGTGTAGCACGGGATTAAAAACCGACCTACGTGCTTGCAAGGAAAACGAATGTATGAGTAAGAAGGCGAACAAATTCCTTAGTGGTTCGATGCTATATGCTTCATACGATAGAGTTTACAAACAAACTTGTTATTATGATTGCAATGAATTCAATATGTTCACGTTTGCAGTATAAAGCTATTTATTATTCCCATAGTGAATAATGACTAGGGATTAATAGTCCTTATTCCCTCTTGCACACCAATAACAAAATTTCTCAAATTAAATAATACCATGGGAACAAAATACACAAACTCGAAAAGTGTCACTCCAGTGACACCTCCAGAAATTGTACAACGAGCTACAGCAACAACATCTAGATACCATGATACCGGAAACATCGAAATCCATTTACAATAAAACTTACGCAACCTTCAACGAATCTCGTCTTCGAAAGAACGCAAACTCATTTTCCGAAAATGTTCTACTATCCTGTTTAGTCGTAGATAAAGTAGAGTATAATACTCGCAATAATGACTATTATTACCTCGGAATGATTCTCCCTCGCCGCTTACGGGGCTCGGTTCGTAATTATTCCTCGGGAATAATAGCTATCATTATTGACTCGTGGTATAATCTACTAGTATACACATGCACGAACTCTGTTCCATTTTTATTTTTAACTAACAAAGCTGAGGTTTCATTTTATAAAAAATTACACATGAACACCTACAAAAATGATCTGACAGTGAAAAAATGATTAAATGTCAGATTTCTAACAACCTTGCCTAATTTATATATTAAAACAATTAAATTATTGCTACACTCATCATAGGATGCTGTTTTTTTAATTATTAGTAAGTAAACCAATCATCAACTATATTTTATATTATAATTTGACTGATTTGGTTTTGTAAAATAAAAAGCAAATAACTTCTGTACTCAATAGATACTCAATTTAATGGCATCATTGCCCACTGCCATAAAATAGAACCTCTTTTTTTAAATGTAACCTATTTGTTCGAGTCTAGTGACTTTTTACATTGGCCAACAATACTGTCACCTTAACAGAGCCAACTTAGTTAAAAATAAAAATGGAACAGAGTTTATGACTGAATTGTGTATAATATCCATTCACGATCAACTTTTAGTAAAGTAAGCCATGTTAGGGTGACATTTTGGTACGCACCAATGTTTTGAGTTTATAATTTGTGAATGTTGAAGTCATGCGGTATTGCCAGCAATATTTTCTGATGCAATAATCGCTCTTTCGTTCTATATTTTTCGCACGAAAATAATATTATGAATATTATATTCCTAATTCATATTAAAATAATTAAATTTTTGCTTCAATTATTCAAGTGTGCTGGTTTTTTGAGGAAACCAATAATCAACTATATTTTATATTATAATTTGACTGATTTGCTTTTGTAAAATAAAAATAGCAAATAAATTCTGATCTGATCGGATGACGTTTTTGCTTCATTTTTCATGATTTGCCGTTTTTCACTTTCAATTTTCATTTATTCGAAAAATTTCTTATGTAACATGGCAACATTTTTATACTGTCACTTTGACAATGAAAAGATCTCTCAAAATCAAGAATAAAAATAGGGGTTGTCATTTAAAAAACAATGCATGACGTCATTACTCAAAAACAAATGATGGTTGAAGATCGACTGTCATGCAAAAATGTGTATTTTTATCAAACAAAATCGACGTGTTCGAGGTTTTTTTCCAAAATTTATTTTTTCGATTTTAATGAATCATACTTTACGCGCTCACTGTATTGAAGACAACATGCCCTCAAAAAATAAAATAAGGCAATTAATTGCTGATGGAGAAAATTGCACAAGTAACAATATATCTTCCAGCGTTCAATCTTCAACAAGCAGCAACATAGATTTGGGGACAAGTTCAATCCGAAGTGAAACAATGTTCAGTAGTAGTTCCTTTTTTAATTGTAATTTCAATATTAACATTAAATAGAACTAATTTTGTACTGACAAACTAGTGCCATTCGCCGTTGGGAGCTCATTACCGGTGCTCTAGAGATCCGGGGCGAATTTCTAGAGTAACAAGCTCTAATTCAACACACACACTTACACAAATCACAAGGCAGAAGGATCCATCGGTCGATTACCAGTTACTGATAATGTGATAATATCCATTACAAAAATATTCACTACTACAACTAATTCGTTGTCAACCTAATATAAGAGGGCATCATGATTATGCCTTTGCTCGAAATATACTATTTTTTATATCTCGTAACTTAGGTGTAATAAACAAATAATAAGTAGGGAAAACAAAAATATGTATACTCTTTAAATCAATGTAAACTGTTTTATCGATCAAAACACATGAGTTATTATTAGGATGTTTTTAATCAAATATTTTCTGTTGCTTGTCTGAACATAATTCTATGTATATTGTCCTTAGATCACAAATCCCTGCTTTAGATTGCATTGATCCATATTTGCTCACATAAAGCCCTATTTTAGATAATTTGCCAGATTATAGATACATCCTCCTCAATATATTCTTGTTTTATTGTGAGATTCGAATGCTAACCTAATTGCATTTGCAGTTAATTTAATTAATACCAGCCCTTTCGCTATGAGCAGGGCTGACAAATAATGCCAGAAGAGTAATTATGCATTAGAGTACCATCACATGAGAGGTTGGGGGAGTAGCACGCCATCGTCCATTAATTATGCGCTGATAAACTAATCGGTATTTATAGCTGGCGCGGGAGTTGAATTATGTCAATGAGGGTGGGGACCTCAGCTTTAGAAAACTTCAACGCGTCCTTTTGTTACAAGCTGAGTCTTGTCAGTCAAGCATGTGAACTGTGTGAACGAACAGGGTGTTTGTAGACTACCGAATACGTTTTAAATACACACCGACACTGATAAATATTGAGTGAGGGGGTCGAAGATTCTAGATGCCTTGGTTCACAGATTAATAATTAAAGAGAATTGATTTTTTAATCATCTAAGGCAGTTATTCGTCGCTGACAGAATAAGGGAGATAAATTAAAACCAGTGATCATTTAACATTGTCTACTGTGCTTTATTTTCCCCTATAAATTCAACATAATATCCTGATTATGAAACTTGTATTGATAACGTATTAATAAACGTTATCATATATAATACAACGAGTGGAATCATGACTATCGATAATTGCGTGAGTTGGGACACGAAACATGTTGTCAAATATTAATTCCACGAGTCTGAAAGACGAGTGGAATTATTTGACAACATGTTAAGTGCATGAACCAATGCGATTATCAATAGTCACGATTCCAAGAGTTGTATTCGTAAGATTATATCACGAATGAAAAATTTAATACTTCCCGTTTCTGCCGCATATTGAATGCCCAGCTTGTATGATCTGGGCCAGTTGCTCCTGCATGCTGGTCTCGGACAAAATATAATTCTGAGAGTTGCAAAACTCGGTAAATTGGGCCCAAATATATTTTTGAGGCCTTACGGTATTATATGGTTTGTGGTTTTGTATGTTTTCTTTAATATTATTTAAGGAAGAATCACCGAAGGGCGACATTTAGTCTAATTGTGACATTTCAGTTGACAGCATAGCACACCAGATGTGCAGAGGACCAAGTGTGATGATCACTTATTAGTCTATTCGAGTTCTGATTATCAGCTATTAGGCGGTCGCTAGGATAGAAAATAAAAGCATTATGAGCTTTTATAATCAATACAAGTTTCATAGTATACTTTTTAATTTGATTATTTTAACCGCACTGTACTTCAACAACATGTTTTGCTCTATACTATGTATTTCTAATCAAATACAGAAGCATTTTTTTAAATTTTATCTATACTGATATCAGTCTGTACCTACGGCAATAATCAGGAATTTGTTTATTTCAGTTTAATATATGGTACAGTTTAATTTTTATATATTTTCATTGAGTTTAAGGTTTTATCCATAAATTACCAGTTATATACAGGGTTCTGCAACAGTGCGTCGGGCTTTCCTAGCTCCTTTCCCGTGAGGGATAGAAAAAAATGTTTCGTAGAAAAAGTTATTCGTTTAAAAATCTTTATGCCGTAAAATTATTTTAAAACATACAGGGTGCCCCAATTTTGTGGAATAACAAAAACAAACATTTTTTTAAATGGAACACCCTGTATTTATTCAAGTTTTCTAATGGCATTTTTCAACCTCTACATTGTTGTCTATTTAGTTTTGGATTGTGTTACAGTGTTACCACTTACAATTTTTTTCTCCAAATCCATGCATCAGCAAGCTCAACTTTTTTTAGCAGACCAATTAGCCGACATGAATTTCATATATGGTCATGCTAATTGAATTTTGGAGGAATTCACCAGATATTGTGTGATACCTGATCATTCTGCAAACAGTGCTTTCTTTCCGGCAGACATCTTCTGTAACTCTGTTCTTTGTTTTTGCTAGAAGCTCCCTTTGTTTGTTTGCACATAATCAATAAGTAATAAATAATTGCAAATAGGCAAATAAATGTTTCAAACAAGAATAATCTTCCATATCTCCGAAACCGTTACTTCGATGACCCATGTTTATCAAGACTTTTTTTTATTGTGGCTCATACTACTACCCCCTTACCCTGTATATTGTTTATATACCCATATACCCAGTGCTGTAACTAGGGCGGTGCCGTCGATGCCCACGCACCGCACACAGCCCTGTAGTGGGCGCAGATACCCACCTCAATAACATGACTGAAATTTGAAAACATCAGAGGAAAAAACTAAGAATTTACAAGCAAAATATGCCAAGTAAAACGTAACGATGCGCTCGACGCTCACACTGTGAACAGAGTGGGCATATGTCCCGCCGACATACGACTCCTTGAAGTTGACCAAATTGATGTGAATGTGCAATAAACCAACAAGTGTTGTTTTTTTTGGACATACGACTTATTGCAGTTATCACGACGATATTGTTGGTAGTAAGATCAATTAAATGATTTACAGTCTGTTTCTGCATCACCACGGTCAGATTTGGAGGTTAAAAATATGAAGAAACTTCTGAATTTCCAAATGAAAATGTTGAACTTGAAACCACATTGTAATAGCCAGAAAAAAGTAATAATGCAAATGAGTACTCCGTTGATTCGAAGGATCCAATGTATTGGTTTCGAATAAATGATCGATTCGCTGTTAGCTTTGCAACCACCCTTTTCTCTCTTTCTCTCCTATACAAGACCTTTTTGTTGTCAGTGTTGATCGGTCTACCCTTGTAAATTCGACCTTGCCCTGGCCAGCTAAGTGAAGACGGCGTGTGCTGTTCTTCGGCCTTAACTTGTTGGAGATGCGGGAACAGTTAATTTAAATTACGAAAAATTATCCCATAACAAAGCGTAAATTTATTAAATAAATAAATGGTGAATTATATATAGTAAAATAACTGTATATAGACAACAGAAAACAAAGGGGCGCGTTAGGCGATCTAATACCCCACCGTAGATCCCGCAATTTCATCCAACGCTGGCGTCGGCGGCAGCTGTATACATAAACGCGTACCTCGGACCCGAAAATCGCGATATGTCGGTTGGATCGGTAATGTCCCTTATAATACCAGGTAACAAAGAAATGACATATAAAATAGATTTGCGAAAATGGGTAAAAAGTTAAAAGTTAAAAGTAATAAAAAAGTCAATTCTATCTTATCTCCTCGTCGATCTCGGGTGATGGGGGATTCCACGGCACCACCCACCACGCCTCATGATCCTTTTTGGAGGCTCGGCGTGGCTGGAGAGAATGATGATTGAACAACTATGTTCAATATAAGGTATTCGGAACGAAGATTTTCAAATAATGTTTGAAACTGCGAAAGTGACTGCTAATGAAATTATAAAAAGCGTTTTTTGTTTTTACAACAAAGAAGAATATTGTCTAAAAGACGAGATATGGTAGAAGACTTCGTATCTACAAAAAGTCTGTCTCCCATAGAAGTATCTGCAGACCCATTACCGAGGGAGGGAAAGTTCTGTTTTATTCCTACTTGCAGTCTGAAAAATGGCAATTTTTTGAAAAACATCTGGACATACATCACAAATTTCAAATGTTGATCGACATTTTTGTACACATCATGGAGATTTGTTTTCCTGGCAGGTGCTCCGGGGCTAGCCGCAATACCAAGAAAACCCTAAGAAAACCCCTAATACCGAAGCCCTAAGAGATGCACGAAACACTCTGCACCTCATAACAGAGGTATACAACAAAGCACCAAATCCTAACTTGCTAAAAATTAAAAATGATTTTAAAAACCAATACAGAAAGGGGCTACGTGAGGCTAGGATAGCCGCAAATGATAAATATACAGGGTCCGTCATTTCACCTCCCGTTTTCTGTAGCTCAGTTACTAATTGAGTTAGGATTTTGATATTTTGCAGACTTTACTTGCATTCTGGGGCGTATTTTAGGAAAATATTTTTGATTATACAGGGTGTCCCAAAAAAAAGTGTGACGTCATGATATGTATTTTTAAATTGCATGGTATATTTTATGTTATTTATTTGGGTGCCCTTTATGGATGCCTACATACCCATGAAATTTTATTAAAATCGGTTTAGTGATTTTAGCACAAAAAAATAAAAACTGAAAAAAATCAGTTTTACACCATTGGTTAAGAAAATTAATAAGAGATAAAAGTATGCCTTGTTAATAAAACCATACAAGGTACTCATTAAATAAGGTCTGATAGTTGCGTTAACCAAGTTTTATTGATATGCATTATACAGAGTGTCCAAAATTTAGTGTCAAACTTTTCAAACTTTAAAGCACTTTATTTTTCTTATTTTAAATTGGAGCCCCTGTATAATTTTATGTCATTCCATGTGGAATTAAAAGACAAACATTTTTCCTAATTATAACTCTATCGCAATTCCTAACACATTGAAAGTTATGTGCAGAAAACTCGATTTATCAACTATTCCAATAGTAGGAATATGGAAGTGGACATCAGTGCAAACAGCTTTAATGAGTTTTTTGCAACTGTAGCAGCGCGCGAACAGTAAACTCTATCCCAGAGCCCACTGTGGACCCCATCATATTGATGAGTAGAAATGGTGCTTCTCGGAACGCGTGCAAGTACTTTAACTTTAGAGAGATATCACCCTGTACAGTCAGAGATATAATAAGTAACTTATTATACACTACCATACATTATGAACTCCCATACAGTGGATATATACGGGATTAATGTCACGTCTTATAAAGTACGTGAAAGATCTCATAGTGTTTCCACATCTCACATCTGTGTTTCCGGTCTGCCCGAAGGTGTGGATAACGGTGCCAGTGTACTAGAAAGGACTCATGGCTGACATAAACAACTATAGACTAATAGCAATCCTACCAGCTTTTTCCGAAGTCCTAGAGCAAGTACTATACGGCCAACTTAACTCATATTTTGAGAAAAATCATCTATTCACAAACAGTCAATTCGGGTTTAGACAGGGTAGGTCAATTTCGGATGCCTTGCTGGCCCTGATTGACAAAATAATTGAATGCTATGAAAATGGAAAGTATCTCGGGGTAACATTTCATGACCTGAGCAAGGCATTCGACTGTGTCTGCCACTCTGAAGTAATAAGGAAGTGTTACTACTACAACATCAACCCGAGCAGTGTTCGAACTCTGTCATCATTTCTGAAGGACAGTTCTCAGTGCGTGAGACTCTGGAGATCAATCATGTTGCCTGCCGGTAGAATGGGGGGTGCCACAGGGGTCAATTCTGGGCCCACTCCTGCTTTTAGTATTTATTAATGATCTGCCAAACTGCGCTCAGTCAGACAAATCAAGCCTGGTACTGTTCGCTGATGATACCACCGTGTGTAATGCAGCCATCGATCTGCAGTCGCTAAGAGTCTGCTCCGCAGACTCCGCCTCCTGTCTAAGGATCGGAACTTGGTTTGCCTCGAATAAACTGCTAGAAAACCACCAGACAAAATATTCCACCAGACTAAAAACTGATGAGAAACTTCCGAACATAAAATTTCTAGGTGTGGTATTGGACTGTGGACTCCAGTAGCACGATCATGGTGACCACCTGTCCAACAGGCTTAGTTCTGCACTTTTTCTGCTTCGAAACCTCAACACAGCTCTTCTACAACGAAGAGCTGTGCGAGTGATTGCAGGATGTAACTACAAAGATGATTGCCATGAGCCTTTTACTGTTTTGGGCCTCTTGACATTACCGTCTATTTCTTTACAGTGTGGAAATTAAGCAGCGGAAAAATTCGGTAACTCCGTTAATATGTATGAGAGAGAAAACATCTGAAAAGGAGATAGCGATATAAATTACTGCGCATATGAAAATATTTTTTTCAGATTTAAAAAAAATCAAAATTTTAAAAGTTGTGACGCCATTATGTTTTTTTAAATGACAACCTACATTTTTTTATTTTTTATTTCGGTAGAGCTTTTTAAACTGTTTTTAGCCATATAATATTTTGAATAGGTTATTAAATAGGTTGAAAAGGTAATTTTCAAAACATAAAGCACATTATTAATTTAATGACTTAAAAAGGTATATCAACAATTGATGTTGCTTTTTGTTGATTTTTCGTCCTGATAGTCCTGATATTGTTAATTGTTTCATGGCACCTATTTGAATAGTGCTTAATAAACGTCAATTTATGACATGTGAAAAGTCTATTCAAAACAACTTGTAAATTGGAAAAGTTATTTCAAGTGTAGTACCGAATGCGGAAAAAAATCCACGAGCAAATTTGTGCAACTGATCAAACGTTTGAGTGGAAGACTTTCATAAAATTCTAGCAATGATGACTAAATATTTTTCTTTAAAAATATCGCAACACTGCATATCAATGATTTCCATTTGATGTTTTGGGGGAAGGGTTTCTGTATCGGTATATTAAAGTATTTTGAAAAATCTTGAAATCATTTGCAATGGGGTCTTCATGAAAAAAAATAATATAACCTTTTTGTGTCTTAATGTAAAGTTTATAACCTGTAATTAAACATCCCACAGAGAAAACGTTTGGTTTTCATTGTAACTTATCAACAATCAACATACAATATCGTAAAACTTACACATTTTGTCACGTGACCGACGAAACGCTGTTATTGGCCGAGCGGCACTGTGACGTCTTTGCGCATGTTGGCGATCGGGACTAGTGCATAAGGGATAGGAATCGTGGATTAATTCGACTTAGAATCCAGTCTGACATAAAATATGTTATGATGGGTTAGTAAAGGGACAGCCAGATAATCTGATAGAAGTTCACGTGTTAATGGTTCCCGACTTTTTCTCAAAAAGTGAATTTTTCAACGTAGCCGAAACGCGTGGAGTCGCATATAATTTTCCAAATCCTCTTTCAGCTGTAAGAACAAATAAAATACTATATAAACTTTGCAATACCTACATCTCAAGCCTACATCTCATACGAATTGGTAATGCTGATTTCAAAATTTGTAATAATTAATCATCTAATCAAATTTCTAAAATCAACAGTTTGCTACAAATATTGTTTCAACATGTTTTTTTAGTTTTAAGTAAACGTTTGTGTAAGAACATATTGTACAAAATCTCACAGTACTTTTAAACAGTAATAATGATATGGAAGGTATTGTTTTAGAATGGAACCCACAAAACTATTTTGAGGTTATGTTATTACTAATGTATATATATAATCGGAAATCCCCTTGAATACCCATTACTAATGATGATAGTTAATTATATATATTTATCGAATTTCGTCGATAATTTATTGAAAATTATGTACTTACATTAAAATGGTCTTCACAAAAATAGTGACACGTCAAAGTGACACTCGCGGAATCACTTCGGACTTGTTGTAACCCCTTTTTCCGTATATCCCCTGTTGGGACGTTTATAAACAACTTACTTGGTTCGCATTTACTGCTGCTATCACATCCAGGCACAATGCAATACTTATTCGTCCCTTTTTTCGTAAAACTGACGTTTTCTTTCTCTTGCTCCATTGTAAGCAATGCTACAGCTGAGCGCACCGTGCGTTGTGACGTCACAGCAACATGGCGGGATTTCGGGACCTTTTCAAACGCCGTTAATTTTAAAATCGTGTTTGCTAATTACAACGATTTGTCTCAACACTAAAATTAGTGCCAAGGATGTTTTTAATGTGTCTAGAGTTCAGTTTCAAGGTTTTTGAAACGTCGCGGAAGACCCTATTGCATCAATAATTGAAAAACTAGACTAAACAATTATTTGCAAAGCTTCCAAAGCTTAAAATTGTGAAATCCACCGGAAATGGAAATATTAAAGTGCGTGAAACATGTTTTGTTAAATTCAGATTGGAACTAAAGAATGTTGCTCGTTTTCTCTACGTAATTTTAAATTACGGTATTAGTTATTATAAATATATACCGGGCTTTTTTTTCTTTACTACACATATTGACAATGTATAACTGGTTGCCTGCATCTACCCGCAAGGAATTTCCTATGTGTAATTTTCTAAAAAAAAAAACAACTCATTAGCGGCGTCGGTGCAGGCAACCTACACTATCAATTTTGGCATATGTTACACAGAGAGGTTATGTTTTTATCAATAAATAAATCACAAATATTAAGTTTTAAATGAAGATATTATTTATTCAAATACATCTACGTTATGTATTTGCACTTCATTATAAATTTTACTTTTCAGGTAACCTCAAAGAAAATAATCATTTGGTGACAAATCAGCTGATCTTTGGGGCCATACTATGGGATCAAACCTGCCAATCCAGCGTCTTCCAAATGTATTGTCAAATAAATTCCTGACGGCATTAGTAGAATGTGCTGAAGCCCCATCCATTTGGAACCAAGGTTCATCAACGTTCCGCGTCTCAATTGATGAAATTATGTGGTCTCGCAACATGTCCAGAATTTTTGCTCGTCTCGTATTAATTATTTTATAATTTTAAGTCTCGTATTAATTATTCCAACCCAGACATTTATTTTTTGAGGGTACTGTGTGCGGGTTAGATTTTGGGCATGAGGATTTGTACGGGACCGATAACTAAAGGATTAATGGAAAGGAAATTTAATATTTTTCAATGGATGAATGTAGGATATAAACCGAAAATTCTGAGAGTTGACCTCGCCATTCATTGTAAATGTAGCTTCATCGGTGAAAACTATTTTATTCAAAATTTATACATTTCCGATTAACAAATTAAACATTGTTTCGCAAAATTCTGTCCTTTTTTCTTTATCTTCCTCGAAAAGCACTTGGTAGTTTAATATTTTGTACGGCTTATAATTGAATTCTTTCAAGGTTTTATACACCGAATTGTATAATATATCAAACCGTCTGGCTACATCTAAGAGCGATTCTATAGGCCGTTTCTCTATACAACATAGGATATTTAGTTTCATTTCTTGTGTTAAGACATGATTGGTTTTATTATTTTTTTTTGTGATAACTTAAAACACAACCATCTCTCTTGAATTTGTTCCAAACATTGAGGATTGTTTTCGCACAAGGTCCATTAATCCTTTAGTTATTGGTCCCGTATAAATCCTCATGCCCAAAATCTAACCCGCACACAGTATCCTCAAAAAGTAAATATCTGGGTTGGAATAATTAATACGAGACTTATTGGCCCATTTTTTATTGATGGAAATCTCAGTGCAGCAATATTTCTGGACTTGTTGCGAGACCACATAATTCCATCAATTGAGACGCTGAATGTTGATGAACCTTGGTTCCAAATGGATGGGGCTTTAGCACATTCTACTAATGTCGTCAAGAATTTATTTGACAATACATTTGGAAGACGCTGGATTGGCAGGTTTGGCCCCATAGCATGGACCCCAAGATCAGCGATTTGTCACCAAATGATTATTTTCTTTGGGGTTACCTAAAAAGTAAAATTTATAATGAAGTGCAAATACATAACGTAGATGAATTGAAAGGCCGTATACGTACTGCATGTAATGGCATAAATCCACAATACATTAGTAATACTCTGCGTAGTTTCAAAAACCGCCTTGCGTATTGCCTTGAACGACAGGGAGGGCATTTTGAAAACTTGCTGGGACATTAGACTTCACCCACACTTTACTTTTGTCGAAGTCATTTTCTCCAATCTCTTCAATAAACTCGCGGAATTGGCGATGAATGAGATGTTGAATTGGCCACGCGAAAACTAGCACGAGTTTCTGCTTCTTGTTCAGCATTTACTTTCTTGAACAACAACTGCTGAGATTTCAATCCGCATTTCAAAGTTTCATATTTTTCTATCAGTGGGCTTCCTGAACAAAAATTTCATGTCATTCAAAACTGCAGTATGTTGGTATGTTGGTATGTTGGACTTAGTCGAGGAGTTAGGGTGGCCCTTAGGTTAAAAGTTTGGAGACTCGTGATTTAGATTACCCGGATCTTAGAAGAGAGTCAGAAGAAATGTACGTTTTTTTATTTATTCATTACTCATAATAAATTATAATTTAGTTTGATATTAAGATGCGACACTAGGGTTTGTGTTTCCCCATAAACTTTTAATCGACCGGTTTCGTGGGACACGCTGTATAATTAGCCTAATTATTAAGGGGGTCGTGATGTTATTTACTTCACTTTTAGGGTTTTTAGGGGGTCGCCACTCTTAAAAGGTTGAGAAACGATGTTCTAGAATAATTGAGTGCTCTAGAAGACGAAAGCTTCTAGCAAAATCCGACTCCATTACTTGATGTTTGCGACCACGTTATCAAGAGAACCAAGAAGCTTTAATTTAGATAAATTATCATCCTGTAAGAATTTAGTGGTACGACATGTATCAGTGCATATCGATTGTGGAAGAGAATTGAAAATTGATGTTAGAATGTTATCCGCCTCATGCGTCTAATACTCCAACCGAGACGTCCGGGAACACCTGTTATCCGGAACGTTGCGTACCTATGTACTTGCCTCAACACCAACATCGAAGAAATCAGCGCGAAGCTGATGGGGGCTGCATGCCTGGTACGGGGACCCTCTCTTTAAAGATGCTGCCTCCTCGATGACGATGAGGACTCGCCCCGACCCCGTCACACTCCTAGCGCGCACACACTAATTGGCGACGGTGTATCTGCCTCTAGGTATGCCGAAGCGTGGTGTCGTTGGCGTGCGGGGGTGTGCTCGCTAGTGTTAGCGAGCGTGTGGCGTATCGGCGGCGGTGAGGACGCAGTTCAGAAGACTGCCTGATCGGAGACGGCGGCGTCTAGACGGCACAGGCGGCGCCCCCGCCGCCGGACCGCATGCGCAACAAGTGTCGAAGCATCCCGGCGCTCTTTGATGAATGCCGCCATTCCCGCCGAATAATATTTCAATCGAGGGCGGCAGTGACAATCGATCTTCAATTGTTTCGGCGCCTTTCAAGCAAAAATTTGATTCCGATGGTCCGATGACACGCGGTTGTTCGGTGGGTGATCCTCATCGAGCTCAGCAAACTGTGCTTCGTCGATCATTAGGTATTGATCAAATAAATTTTATGAAAAGTTTACCAAACCAACAATAAAGCCATAAAGAAAAAATGTCTTGTTTTCTATTTATATTTAAATATATTCAAAATGCAATAATTAAAAAAAATAAAAAAATAAACCACCGGTCTACAACATTAATTTTTATTTAGTTAAGTTCAGAAGTTAGAAATGCTTTTAAAATTTAGAACTTCAAATATACCAAGAAGTCAATGAACAATATTGTATTGCCTTTATAATTGAATATGAAACATTATGAGTGGTACCAAATTTCAACATTCTGTGAATAGCACGATTCAATAAATGAATCTCGTCTAAAATATCAAGAAGTGAAAACGTTAGAAAATTAAAATAAAAAGCCAGAAAAAACACTCCTAAAAAACATTAGCAATAGATACCAAAACTGTAATTGGACATGAATGAATTTCATTGAGTTTAAGGGAAGACTGTTTTATTGTGTGTGACTTAAACTTAGAAATTTTGATGTTTTTGGTGGAGGGTTTTGGAAATTTATAACATTAGAAATTTAAAAAAAGTCATTGAAGATTAGTTGTCTTCAAATTGTGTTTGTAATTGAAAAGCAAACACCATGGGCAGTCCGCCATGGGTACCAAGGGGTGACAACTCTCTCGCGCGGTGACGAAGTCGGCGCGGGCGGAAGGGACAAGTGATTTCAGCCACTCCACCCGCGCCATCACCGCCGTACCGCGGCATATATCAAACAAACAACCACAGCCAGTCAGTGTTATTGTTTATAACTGTCGCGTCGACCATCTTTGCCAATTTAACACAAAATTTCCTTGCGAGAAAATTTAAGTCAAATGAAGAGAAGAAGAGTTTACGGTAGGTGAAAGTAGGTACTAAATATTGCGACGACCGTCGCCCCGGAAGTCATATTGTGTCAAAGTCAACCACGTTCGAGGCCCAAAAATCGAGGCCCAGTCTTCTGGAAATAGAAAAGCCTAGAAACACTTTGGCGGTATATAAAAAGGAATGAACGACGTGACCAGGCAGTCGGTGCAAGAAATCGGTCAGCGAAGAAAGCGAAGCCAGATAGTGACAAACCGGACGTTATTGCGAATAATTAGCGGTGTAAATTGTAAATAGTGACCATTATTTTTAATAAAAATCAGTAATTAGTGGTAGTACGAGATTCTTTAAATCTACGAACTCGGCCGGCCCAGGCTCGTTATAATATGCAATAAAAGAGTTAGTGAGACGGATAGTAGATAGAGCCTAGAGGTCAAGAGGAGAGTTTGATATGAACTACATACCTAATTTACTACAAAAGTCAGTCAAGTTAAATTATCGGTTTGGGCCGATCTGAATTTAACTTCCGGTCGATATTATAAATTATATAAAGCAAAATTGAGCGAGAAAAAGAACTGTCAAAGTTAACGAGTGTTGATTTATCGATCTTTAGAGAATAAAACTTCAATATGAAGCGAAATTGACCTAGTGGAATCCAGCAAAAAAAAACAAGAAATCAAAATAACTTTAGCGCGAATCGTTATCTGGATACATTTTTAAGTATGTAGCATCTTTGGCTTCATTGGTATGAAATACAACATAGCGAAGGGTTGAAAGTGACCTTCTTGATGAAACAGATGATGTAGAAAGACAGTGCCAAAATGCATTGGATGGAGGGACACTGGGAAGAGAGCCTGACATACAAGACGAAAGACAAGGTGGAGAAGATCAACATCAAGAAGGACCTGACCAAGAAAAAGGACGGAATAGCGGCAGTGAAGAAGAAACACAGCAAATTGAAAACGATGAAGAAGAGCTACATGATAATGACAAAACAAATTCATCTTATTTAACTCGTTTCGATGTTGCTACTTGGCCAACACCAATGCCTGATGATTGGAGAGTTGAAATTGTTAATAGGAGTGAACCCTATCAAAAAACAGTTTATACTGTGTAACGGTTCGTACCCAGGTGTTGTACAAATTCTCATAATTTGTAATATTTATTATTCATTGCATTTATTTAACTGCAATTCATCCTTAAATGCAATTGGATGCATTTGATTTCTTTAACTGCATATTACATGAATTCTTATAATTCAAGTAATTGATTTGGCTCGTGATTTACAAATTCTCGTAATTTGTAATATTGATTTGGCTCGTGATTTAGTGGTAGTACTCTACGTTATGTTTGATTTTTAAATCAAAATCGTGATAACTCAGTTTGGTTCGTTTTATGGGTAATGTGTCTGTAAGGAATTTTTGTTAGCAAGTAAAACACAGATACATGGATTTCATATTATTTATTCATTTTAAAAGGTTATGCAAGCGACAGGTAAATAAAAGACAATTTTGTTACTCTAATTGGACGTTATTTATTTAGTTATATTTATTTAAATTTTGGAATAGATTTGTTTAATAATTATTGAAAAGTTATTATATTCTTTGAATTTGAATGATTTATTTTATTTTGTAAACAGAGTAACTTATTAACACTACGGTTGGAATTACAAAGTGTTACTTAGCGACTTCATGCACCACAATCTTCAAATTGTGCCGAGAAGGATATCTGATACATGTCATCACTGCATAGAAATTCATTAGCACGGTGCCTACCAATGTATTTCAACGCCACCTTGTGGATAGGAACGAATCACATAACTTCACATTAAAGTACTTCAAGCGATTCCAGTGCTGCAAGCACCCAATGTGTCCTCATTCGGAGATATTGCTAGTATTCGCGTTTACCAACACTATCAGCCATGTGATCGTAAAAACTTTAATAGGTATTGTTATTCAAAATTGATTATAGATTAGTATGATAAAGCTCTATTCTACTTCTACTTTTCTATCTATTTAAGCACATACAAATATTCGTTTCATTCATTCATAATTCTGAGATTTCGTGAGTATCGGAGGGCTGAGCAAGTTTAATTATACGATTTAATTACAAATATCATTGAATTATTTATATCGAAATTATTAAGTTATGTTCCCCTGACGCAACTTTTTATTTAACTACCGATTGATTAATTAGGCCACACTGTTTATCAAATGTTTGCGACGAGAAAAGGAAGGCATGTTACAATATTCTCCTGTCAGTACGAAAATATTGTCAGGACAAGGTATAAAATGCAGTATGGGTCAACTCCGCAGTGGCGTGAGGCTCCCTACATTTCATACCCTTATTAAACTTCGTTCATTACCAGCGGCAAGGCGCGGTAATATCACTAGATGGGTTACATTATTATGGATAAATTACTTTAGAAGTGTTAGTGTGAAAAGATGTTTGATCAAATGTTGTGCGACGGCGGAAAGGAAGGCATGTTACAATATTCTCCTGTCAGTACGAAAATATTGTCAGGACAAGGTATAAAATGCAGTATGGGTCAACTCCGCAGTGGCGTGAGGCTCCCTACATTTCATACCCTTATTAAACTTCGTTCATTACCAGCGGCAAGGCGCGGTAATATCACTAGATAGGTTACATTATTATGGATAAATTACTTTAGAAGTGTTAGTGTGAAAAGATGTTTGATCAAATGTTGTGCGACGGCGGAAAGGAAGGCATGTTACAATATTCTCCTGTCAGTACGAAAATATTGTCAGGACAAGGTATAAAATGCAGTATGGGTCAACTCCGCAGTGGCGTGAGGCTCCCTACATTTCATACCCTTATTAAACTTCGTTCATTACCAGCGGCAAGGCGCGGTAATATCACTAGATAGGTTACATTATTATGGATAAATTACTTTAGAAGTGTTAGTGTGAAAAGATGTTTGATCAAATGTTGTGCGACGGCGGAAAGGAAGGCATGTTACAATATTCTCCTGTCAGTACGAAAATATTGTCAGGACAAGGTATAAAATGCAGTATGGGTCAACTCCGCAGTGGCGTGAGGCTCCCTACATTTCATACCCTTATTAAACTTCGTTCATTACCAGCGGCAAGGCGCGGTAATATCACTAGATAGGTTACATTATTATGGAATTGACTTTGGAATTGTTAGTGTGAAAAGATGTTTGATCAAATGTTTTGCGACGGCGGAAAGGAAGGCATGTTACAATATTCTCCTGTCAGTACGAAAATATTGTCAGGACAAGGTATAAAATGCAGTATGGGTCAACTCCGCAGTGGCGTGAGGCTCCCTACATTTCATACCCTTATTAAACTTCGTTCATTACCAGCGGCAAGGCGCGGTAATATCACTAGATAGGTTACATTATTATGGAATTGACTTTGGAATTGTTAGTGTGAATTACATTTGATAAACTTGTGTTATATATTCACCTGAGGAATTAATGTTTTAAAATATATGAGTCGTCGTCGGACAGCGTGACGTTCTGTCTCGATCGGTACATCTAACTGGCTCCGTTTGAGTGCCACACTTCTATTTATACTGGCATACTGGTCCCCCACTTTTTACTCTTCTTCCCCCGTCCTATGATAATTTTGCTTACCGCTGCAAATTGACCCCTTCCCATACGCGTCACCGAATTACGCAATCGCCGTTTCGAGTTCCCGTCGTATTCCCACGACTTGTTTCTCTGTGTCATCATTTTGATCGTGTGCTTGTTTACATTTGCCCAAAACCATGAAGTCAGCAAAATGAATGACCTCGCTGGGCCAACGCGTTGTCGGCCGCGGCCTGCTATGATGTTTACGCAGTTTTGTTCCGACTCGTAAAATTATGGATTTTAATATTATTAGGTTCTTACAACTGTTTTTGCAGCAAACTGTTTACGCACCATGAAACAAAACGTCAGAGTTTTACCAATGGGTTTAATTCATGGTGGAAACTAAATCCTAAAGTGTCTGAACACGAGAATTCTGAGTACCATCTCTACTGTTTTGAAAAATGGAAAATCTTGGAAAATGGACTGAGGCTGCAAAACCCATTTAACATGAACATCAAATGATCTTTGACCAAGAAAAAAATAAGTGGCGTGACATTTTGAGTCGCCTTTTGGATGTTATTCTTATCCTGGCACGCAAAAATCTTCCTCTTAGGGGGCATAGAGAGGGCGTTTAATCAGACAATAGCGGGAATTTCTTATAATTACTTAATCTATTGTCGAAATATGACCCAGTGCTAAAAGAGCATATACTAAGAATTGAACATGCTATCGCCTGAACAAAACGGAATCAGGTAGATTCTTATTTCTCCAAAGACATTCAAAATGAGTTCATCAGCCTTTTGGGGAAAGAGGTGAAAAATAACATTGTGGATGACATAAAAAAGCTAAATATTTCAGAATTATTTTCGATAGCACTCCAGACACATCACATGTTGATCAGATGAATTATGTAATCAGATATGTTCATATTGAAGGCGGTCAAGTTGAAGCGAAGGAACCATTTCTAGGTTTCTTCCATATAGCTGGAAAGACTGCAGTCGAACTTACTAAAATATCCTTACGTAGCTGGAGAGTGATAACTTGGACATACATCTATGTCGGGCTCAAGGATATCATAACGCTGCAACCATGGCAGGAGTTCATGGTGGTGTACAAGTAAAAATCAAAGAACACAATCCTAAAGCGTTGTTTAGGCCTTGTGCTAATCATTCGCTAAATCTATGTGAAATGCACTCTTTCGGGAGTGTTAGTTCAAGTGTACCTTTATTGGAACAGTAGAAAGAGTTTATATGTTCTTTTCGTCACCCACCGATCGATCAAAAGACGCTGTTAAACCACTAAAGAATAATTTCGAGAAACTTGTATCAACACTCGAAGACATGTGTGATCCCAACAGAGAAAACGTCGATACAAGAGAAGCAGCATCCACACTCTTACCAGCTTTGTGTGACTACAGTTTTTTATGCTACCGTTCTTTTTGGTATGAAGTAATAGAAGAAGTTAACCAGACACAAGAGTCTGTTCCGAGTCTACCGCTATGTCTAAGATTTTTTTTAACTGTTTCTGTTTCGGTGACTTCTTGTGAAAGAAGTTTCTCAAAATTAAAGTTGATAAAATCTTACTTAAGATCAACAATGAGCGTGACTAACCAATATTTCCATATTGTCCATTGAAAAGGAGAGGAAAGTAAATTTTGATGTGATCGAATATTTTAGCTAAATAAAGTCATGTAAGCACGTTTAGTATTTGCTGTTTTATTTTGGGGATGCTCCGTAGAAAACCGCCCCGGGTGCCAACCCATACTACGCCGCCACTGGCAAACACTATGAATGGTGACATATTTCTAAAATTTGAACATTCTGTGACTCTCGCCTCTCTTTTGTTTTATTGTGTGACTTGAATTTTGAAATGTTGGTGGTTTTTGTGGTGGGTGTTCGAAATTTACAACTTAATACGGAAATACAAAAAAAAGTCATTGAACATTATTTAATTGTCTTTATAATTGAAATGCAAACATTATGAACGGTGCCAAATTTCTACAAACTGAAAGCTAACTGCAAGTAGAAATGTGCAAGGGACATGTCCGCACTTATTGACTGAATTAAGCTAACTGACTAACTAACTGAATTTGAAAAAATGGACCTACAACTCTGGTTTTCAACACCTTAGAAATATTCTTAAAAAAATACTTCAAAACATATACTGAAATACCAAAAATATCATTGAACTTTAATGAATTTGATGAAGATCGTTTTAGTGAATATGACTTGAATTTTGAAAGTTAGGTTGTTTTGTTGGTGTTGGTTTTGTTTAAGTCAAAAATTTAAAGCACCCAATCAAATTGTATTCAATTTTTCTACATTTTTTATAGTAGTGTGCCTTGTAGTATGCCGCTGGAGTATTCCCTGAATTTTAATATATTTTAATGATAATTTCAATCATGAAAAGTTTTTAATGCAAATCTATTCTGAAAGATATGAAACATTTCATGTAGATTTGACATCTGACATGTCATACAGAAGAATCAACTTAGTCAATTCTCAAATTTTATAACAGTTTCACGAAAATTTCATAACAAAAATATCAAAGAACGTTCTATAGCGTAGAAAGAAATGATGAAAAGTCTACAGCATAAACTTAACTTAAGCTTAAAAACTTAACTTGTGAATATGTTTAGTTAATACGTCTCAGTGTAGTTTGAAATTTCCGAGTGCAATATATAATTTTATGAAAATTTCAATTAAATTCAAATTTCAACAATGCAAACTATTTCATAATAATTTTAAAAGCATACAAACTTCTCATGAACATTCTGAAATCACTCAAAACAAGTCACGAAGAATACAAAAAGTATGCATTAAAATTTCTATATCGCTTTCTTTTTGCCATTATTTACAATATTTTTTTTAACAGTGTGCATTTTTCAAATTATGTATGTACTTTAGGTAGCAGCTCATGAAATGTGAATACCAAAATTAATGTTCAGTCAAATATTCTCAAACTACAGTCACGGACAAAATTATCGCATATTTTTAATTTTTAATTTATTTTAAACATTTTTGTAGTTCTTCATGGCAAGTTGTTTATGGTTAATTGTTCTGGGGGTGTTGCTATTGTTCTTTATAAATGAATACGCACTAATTTTCAATTTATACCGACATCTGATACTGTTTGATAGTGTGCTTTGGTAATTTACGGTAACTGTCTTTTGTTTTTCACTATGATTATGACATTTCTAGTGTATTTTCACGCAAGTGTGTATTCGTTAGAATTAAAATGCATCGTATAATAATTTAACGGATGTTAAAGTTCTTACTATAGGAACTGAGGGCCATACATGAAAAGAAATTGCACAAATAATGATAATTCACCAATCAACGATTTTTCGATAAGTAAAACGATAGGAAGAGACTGGGGAATGTAGAAGACAATCTGGAAAATGATTTAAAAGGTGTACAACGCAAACGGATGTTCGGTATTGGCAAATTCAATCTTTTCTAAATCGCACGTACTGGATGCAGTGCGACTCAATATAAGTTCAAAAACGGTAAAACGAAGGCTGAAGGTAGCTAAAGAACTACTGCCAAACCCACATAGCCTCTCCCACATCACAAAGCCACCCGGTTACAGTTTGCATGAACCCATGCAGATTGGAATGAACAATTATTGGAGAAAAGTTATTTTCACAGATAATACAAGAATTCAATTGTGGAAGCTAGATGGGCATCATCGAGTGTGTACATACGCAACATTATTAAAGAATATGTACAGTTGACGTCGAAAAAAAAAAGTAGGACACATGTAAGTGTCGCATCACATTGAAATGTCTAATGCAATTAAGACATAAGTGCATCAGTATCTCGAAGATGTCGAGATCGTGTCGTTAATATGGCCAACAAGAAGACCCGACCTACATTCTATAGATAATTTATAGGGCGTGCTAAAATGTAGAATTCGAGGTAGAATTCCAGTTCCTTACTCAATTGCAACTCATTGAAAATAGCAACTCAAGAAAAATGGAATCGTATTTCGCAAGAAACCATTAGAGATCTTTTTCGGAGCTTCTTCAGAAGAATGCAAGCTCTCATCAGAGCTCGAGGAGGAAATACTAAATACCACCATCTTCATTTTATCTTAAAATAATGTTATGTTGGTGTTATTGTTTTTTTTTTCACTTAATGTTTAACTACAATTAGGTACACTATTTATATAAATCATCCCCTAATCTGGTAATAATTATATCTTATGTAAGTTAAATGATTATAAAATACTACTAATACACGTACCACACTTCATTATATTACACTTGAGAATAAAAACTACATAAGTGTTGCAAAAAATTAAAAATATGCGTTACTTTTGTCGTGAGTGTATATAAAAGTTTCATAAAAATTCCAGAAAAATCATGGAAATTCTAATAGTATATAAAGAAATAAAGGAAATTCTACAGTATTAAACACATTCCCAGAAATCCAATCTAAAAATTATGGAAATCGGAATGTATAAAGATAGCAAGATTCTTATGTATAAAGAAGGCATGTAAATTCTAGTGGTAACAAAAATTCTGAAGGAATATTAAAAAATCATAAAAATTGGAATAGCATCATGGAAATTCTGGCGTTTTAAAAAAAATGAAGAAGGCATAACAAAAAAATTGTGGAAATTCTAACGTATTAAATAAATTTTAAGGGGGAAAATCTGAAAAATCAGCGTATAAGTCATGTAAATTCTAGGGTATTCAAAAGAATCTTGATGGTATATCAGAAAAATGAAAGGGATTGGAATGACATGCAAAGAAATCATGGAAATTCAAGAGAAATCCTTAAGGTATAACAGAAAAAAATGTGGAAATACTACAGTATTAAATACATTTACAGAAAGCAAATGTGAATGTGTGAATCATGGAAATTCGCATGCAATTCACATGCTTTACGTCTTCAGAAACGCGTTTTAAAAAACACAGAGAATTCAGAAAAAATCAGCCTGATGACAATGACATGGTTGTTATGTCGGATAATGAAGATGATGCATTAAGAAATAAGTTTAATTTATTTTGGCTGATACTGTAGTGATTCCTATATTTATTACTTTCTCTAACATCTTTTTTATTTCAACCCCAAATTTCACAAGCCTAAACTTATTAATGTTTGTACCATTAATATAGAGTTGCAAAGTCAGACATTTGTAGTTCAAACAGATGCATATGCAGTCCTTTGCAAGTCTCAGGTGCAAAAACGGGCATATGTAATTTTTTAAACAAAATATATTTTTAGTAACAAATCAGACATTTCTGAATAAAGCACCTACTTTATTAAAATAATAAACAAAAAATTCTGAAAATCACGTTTTATTTAAAACTACGGTGCCAACAGATTAAAAACGGCTAAATTTGTATACGGCCCGTGTGGAATTTGCCACATTGTAAACATGGCCAATCCACCCGTGACTACTAGATCTTGATTAGAATATAATGATAAAATTAACTTCGATGAGTTAAAAGTTGTATTTAAAATAGCACAATTTGTTAAAGCAGTGTTATATCAAATTATGGTAATAAAAAATAATAATACAATGTAAAACTTTATTTTTATTCACCCCTCCATAGTGTATAGAGAGAACAGAACATATTAAATAAAGAAAAATCATGCAAACATATACAATACTATTTTTAATAATAAATCCTGCTGCAGCTCGCTGATTTTGATTAAAGCTTTTACCATCCCAATCTTATTCAGGCTACTTACGAAGTCCATATCTGGGAGCAATAAAATATATGATTTATTCATAATTATTTGGCTAGAAGTGGTGTACTTACTTCTCTTAATATGCGGAGGACTGCGAGTGTTAGTGCTCTTGGGTGGATGCATGCTTCGTCGTTGCTGCCTGAGAACTACCCTAATGTATGCAGAAATCAAGCTTAAAGATAGCCCCCCGAAACTCATGTGGTGGGGAGGAGCGCCCTGCCAGCTACAAGTTCTGACAGGTGTACAAATCAATGCACCTATGACCTAGCGGGCGATTAGAGTTAATACTGTAATTAAGCAGGCTCGAATTACAGATCTAGTTTCCTAGCTACTCGAGGATATGCATGAGTAATAAATCGAATTATTTCTCTATTTATTGTAGGCTGATAAAACACTTAATTAGAGTCATTTGTTTGAAACATTCAAATGTTGACAATACAGCATCACTATACATGTAAATGTCCTCTAACATTATTTGTACTCGAAGTGCTTGTTTATGCGAACCTATTATCCATCACATCGGGCGTGCTCATTTTTTCACATCATTATAATAGCCCCTGTCTTTACACTGCCGCTAATAGGCTAACGCATTCGATAAATGCAGGACTTATTTTTTAACACTTTTACCGTGTTGTCATGTGTTTTCCTCTTAACCTCCAGCACGTTCTGCTCTACATCGACCGCGCACATTCGATATATCCTATCCACGGACAGCACCTCCAGCACGTTCTGCTCTGCTTCAACCACCTGCAACCAGCATGTCTATGCCTGTCATACTCCCGGCTTTACAGGCAGCACCTGCAACCCCTGTTATACGCTCCACACCGAAAGCAGTAGCACAACGTCATGCGGCCAAGTTAAAGGCTACGAGGAATCTATCGTTTTCGGAGTATGGTAGTGAGGCTGGCGATGAGCAAGATATGGATACGACGTCTAGAGGGGGTGAGCTCTTACATTTACTGGACGACATGCTGCCTACACCTAGAAAATATTTCACCATGTTAGTTAGGGGTGATGATAAGGACTTAGACAAGACATTCGGCGTAGTCTATAATAGCCATGCTGGAGGATTTCATCTGGGTAACTCACCTATTAACCCAGATGGGGAGGATCTTTTAGTCGGGCGAAGAATCTATGCGGGGACCCCTGGCCTCTATGATCTGATTTTTAGTAAGAAGCCAAAACCATTTAGCCACACAGATGTAATCAATTATGCTGATATCATCAATAAAACCAATATAGCATATTCCAGTTTAAATATAAGAAGTTTATCGCGCCTCTATTAAACAGCGTGAGTTCGCCAGCTCTAACTAGATCCCGCGCTAAAACTACTGGAGGTCTAGAGTTCGACTCTGAGATGCAGTGCGACTTAAAAACCCCCGTACAATACCGCTATTGGGATAAAATAGAAAAGCTGGTGGATAGGCTATGTCTGCTACATGCTGCTAGGACTGCTGGGAATAGCAGCGTCGGTAATGAGATTCTGGCTATTGATGATGAGCTCCGCGAAGCTGATATAATTGAATAAAACGAACGACATGTGCGCTACCTGCTCAAATATACGATGAGCGTCGACAAGTTCGGCCGTTTCTTTAGAGCGGGAGGCACGCGAAAATGCTCTCGAGGACGCGATGGCGTAGGTTTATGCTAACGTCGAGCGGTCATTATGATTTAAATAATAGACGTCTCACACGCATAAAGGAGCCCGCGGATTTGGACGATGCGGCTAGCAAGAGGTTCGTGGAAGATTCTTTGAACAAGATGGAGGCTGATATTTTAGAGCGTGCGGCTAGTGCTGCTCGCAATAAACTGGCACTTTATTCGCAGGCTGCTGCGCATAATATGCAAAATCTGCAGAAAAATACCGATGCGAAACTATCTGATCTGAAGAAGCAGCAGGAGGAAAAACTGCAGGCTAATGATGCGTCTAATGTGTGGGAGTTATCTAACCTGCAAAAGCAGCATGAAGATAAGCTGCATGCTTATGGCGCTACTATTAAGCAGGAATTGGATGCTCTGAAGAAGCAGCAGGAAGAAAGACTACAGATCCATGATGTAATTGCTGCTCGTGAGTTAGCCGATCTGAAGAAGAAGAGTGAGGATAGAGATGTAAAGCTGAAAGAGATGGTGTTCACCAAAGTAGAGCAGCTGCGCGAGTTATTTGTTCAGTTGGCGGCTGAGAGAGAAAAACTTCAGGCTCATGGCGCTGCTTTTAAGCAGGAGTTGGATGATGCGAAGAAGCATCAGGAAGAAAGAATGCAGGCTCACGATGCGCTTGTTATAGGCGAGTTAGCCGACCTGACGAAAAAGCGCCAGGATGATGATGTACATTTGCGAGAGCTGATACATACCAAAGTACAGCAGACTATAAGAGAGAGCAGACGTACTCCGGGCGTCACTCCTCGCAAGCCCGTAGCCGCACATAAATAATGAGTGCTATTAAGAGCGGTATCGTTGATGAGCTCCATAGACCCGCTCGTGTTAACTTTGGGAGAAGGAGGACTGTCATTAAAGGTCTTGATGATCTAAGGCAAGCTGACTTGGCAGAATTCTCCTTTTACGCTCGAGATAATAAGGGGCACAGATTCATTCTGGTGGTGATTGACTGCTTCTCCAAGTTCCTATGGACTATGCGTTAGTGCCGCTTTCGCTGATATTTTTCGCGGGCGTCGTACTCCGAAGAATTTGCAGACTGACACTGGTACAGAATTTTACAACTCTACGATGAAGGCGCTGCTAGCTAAATATAAAGTGAATCATTATTCATCCTACACTAAAATCAAGGCATCCATGGCTGAGCGCGTGATACGTACTATAAAAAATAGTCTTTATCGATCGTTTAGTCTGAGGGGGACATATTCGTGGATAGACATTCTCACCGATGCCACCGCCGAATATAATGTCAGGAAACATCGTACTATTGGCATGAGACCCTGTGACGTCACCAAGAAGCATGAACAACATCTTCTAGATACCGTTTATTCGCACGTTAAATGTCCGGTGTGCGAAAGTTTAGCGTTAATGATGTAGTTCTAATAAGCAGGCAGAAAGCGTTATTCGAGAAGGGGTACACGCCAAATTGGTCGGCTGAATTATTTAAAATTAAGCATGCTCGAATCACAGATCCTGCCTCATATCTGCTCGAGGATATGCATGGGACCCCCCATACGCGGAGCATTCTATAATGAAGAGCTGCAGCTGACGAAACATCCTGATGCCTACCTCGTTGAGAAGGTCTTGAAGCGGAAGGGCAGCAAAGTCTTTGTCAAGTGGCTGGGCCATGATAATGTATTTAATTCCTGGATAGTACAAATGTATTGTAATATATTTAATTCCCTGATAGAGATATAACATGATGAGCAATAAATCTGTATTATTATTATCCGGTGATTTTATTTTTCTCTATTTATTGCTGGTGGTTAATAAGACAGATAATTAGATATAGGAGATATTTATTTTAAACTTTCATATGTTGACAATATAGCATCATTATACATACATAAATATTCTAACATTATTTGTGCTCGAAACAATTTTTTATGTGGATCTATTAACATCATAATATTATCCATTAAATCTCCAGTATTCATTTTTGCACACGCGCACATCAGACCGTTATAATAGTCTTTAAATGCGCACTCTGATAAAATATCCAATTTAGAGTCTATTAGTTTTTTAATGCGCACCAGGATATGTACAGCCTCTTCAGACAGAGCTATCTTGAACTCTCTCTGTTCGATCCACAGTGAGGCCGCTCTATATATATCGAACTGCTCCATCGAGATGGGCTCTGTCAATCCTCCAATGTTGAGGGCGGTAAACTGCTTCCACTCGTCCGCTGTGAAGAATATCGAGGTCAATGAACCCCATATTTTGACGAAGGGTATGAAACCCGCAGTCGGACTTATCCCAATGCTCACGTGCTTTGTTTGGGCTTTATTGAGTGGGAATGTAGAGCCGCCCAGAAGCGTCTCCTCCAATGTGAATTCTCGGTCAAACCTCTTCATTAGGATATCGATGCGATCCATCTCTTTGCGCTGTCACTTATCTTTAATGCTGCCATCTGCTTGATGATTTCGATGTTGCGCGGCTACTCGATCGCTCACTCTCTCTTGCAATGTAGGAAAATTTAGTGTTGAATAAGTATATATTATTCTTATTATTTATTTATTTATTTATTGTGCTGCTTAGTTAGATATATTACAGAAATATTTTAATCATAAAATTTTAGCTTCGCCATTTGGCTCGTGAGTTCGCGCATCTCGACCATCCTACTGATTTAATCGATCTTATACTTTAGCATCAGCGTCCTATCTCGCAGCTCTCTCTTCATCACTCTCAAACGACAGTCCATTGTCCGATCTCCTGCTGATGCACAGACCGCGTGCGACTGCCTCCCCAAACTCATCGCTACTGATGCTGTTGAAACGCTTCGGTAGGAATAGGATCCCCTGCTCCAGCTCGACCGTTTGCTTCTCGCCAAATTTGGTGGTGATTTTCCTGCCTTCGATGATGCGATGTTGAACGTCCTGCTGCAGTTCGCCGATTTTGATGATAGCTTTTACCATCCCAATCTTATTCAAGCTGCTTACAAACTCCATATCTGCGAGCAATAAAATACAAACTATTAATTCATGCTGATTCAAAAGCTACATTAAATTACGATGTGAGGCATCTGCTATATATCCAGGAAAATGCATTTAAATCGATTAAGTTTATACCGCTGCACTAATAATTTTTATTTAAATTGGGGCCCGCGGATATTTAATTTAATATAAATGAGCACTTACCTATTCGAAACTGGCCGGGCACTGGATTATGGCTGTATGTTGAACGGTGAGTTAACAGGATAACACTCACTAGGAGATCTGTGCTGGCACAGAAGGTAACACAAGAAACTTGAAGGGCTAGATGTGAGCTTCGACACTATTCGGAGTAGACTGGTTCTCGTGGCACGACGTTTTTCGTTAAAATAACCCTCGCTGGAGTGGGGTGCGGCGGCCCCTGTGTTCGCGCAGGTAGGAATGTTGCGGCAAGTTAATTGGTGCACGTGCATATCTGGCTTGGGTCTAATACCTATAAATCACACTGCGCCTTTCAGATAACCGGCTCAGGCCGCGCTGAAGGGCTTGTCTGAGAGCATGGCAGCTGCACCCGTGCATAAACATGTCTGTGAGCGGGATGAAATTGACATATTTATGATGCCTGGTTTAATTTCCCAGGCTCCGCCCGCCGGTTATTTATGGCTCGTCTGAATGGTGCACAGGTAGCCATCCAGGAATGTATTTGTCTGTCGGATATTTAACACGGCGAAGGGTGCAGTTTTTATTGTGTCATGTGATGGATGGACGGTCTCTGGGCGGCGTTTTACCACGAAACATCTGCGCAGATGTGCGCCTTTGATAAGCAGTGTAGTACTAATATACAAGGCTTAATTTCCCACGCTCCCATCGGTGAAGGGTGCAGTTTTTATTGTGTGAGGTGATGGATGATTTCCGTGACCGTGCTTTGTAATTTACCGCCAAACATATGCGGCTCAGATGCGCTCCACCCCCCGGTGCGCGGGAGATTCGTGCCACGTCGGGGGCCGCAGTGAGGCGACGGGCCGGGGGGCGGCGTGGGGGCAGTTCGGGGGCGGCGGGGGGCAGCGCGGCGTCTAGTCTGGTATGTCACTCGGGGGCGGCGGGGGGCAGTGCGGGGGTGGTATGTTGGCCGGCCCTTGCCCACCAATACAATCACCATAATGTAAGTATCGTGGATAATCGCGTAATTAGAGCAATTGTATGCAAATTCCGCGGAATAGCTGTTGTAATTAGAGCAATTGTATGCAAATACCGCGGAATAGCTGGCGTAATTAGAGCAATTGTATGCAAATACCGCGGATAATCGCGTAATTAGAGCAATTGTATGCAAATACCGCGTAATAGCTGGCGTAATTAGAGCAATTGTATGCAAATACCGCGGATAATTACCGGGATTATCCCATTAAAACGCGAATCCGCCGCTTTAATGCTCTAATTACCCCCAAATTGCTCTACTTACGCGAATCAAAAGTTCGATCAAAACGCGGATTAAATTAATCGAAATCTTCGCGGGGGGCGATCTGGAATCGGTGTTGTATAACTACTAGTGGTGGTAGTTATTTCAAATTATTATTAATTATTTTTGATTATCTGTAGATGATGGAAGGAGTTCGTAGTATTATTTCAAAATAATTCGTGGAAAATTTATTGGGCATTGTAACAACCCCGGAAATTTCACGCGCTCGACGCCGAGTGACGTCTCTCTCGCACACTGACCTTCGCGGTTACACACCCCCGCCAGCGATAAAATGCACCACCATCCCCAAAGCAACGCGCCCCAGCGGCGCAAACGGAGCAGCGCGCCTACAAATAGGACCGCCCCTGCTATCACTCGCCAGTTGTAGAGCGCTCGCATCGGCCTTCGATCAAGCCTCTACTCTAGCCCCTAGCTCGCATCGGCTCTCGATCAAGCTTAGCGGTCCGCTCCACGTGCATCGTCTTCGATCACGCTCTGCCGTTCAGAAATGCTCAGACGCCGCGCCCGGCCCTCTAGTTTCACTCGCGCTACGATACATCGTGAGTTTCCGTGTAACGCGCTGAGTGCAAAGTGTGCGCTGAACATTAACGAACAATCTCCCCCCCCCCCCCCCCAACCTTGTATATGTTGCCATCTACGCTATTCTTCTGTATGTAACAATTGCTCTGTGTGAATAAACTGCTAGTAAAACCCAGCTCTGTGCCTACATTCTTTTATGACGTGTTGCCCCGGCGGCTCGTTATAAAGTGGCAGCCCAACGTGTGGCCAGAAGCTACTGTACTAGGAGCCGTTCACAACAAATCAACATGGCACTCACTCCGGACCAGTTCCAACAATTTCTACAGAACAATACGCGGAACGGAAGCTTCACCACGTGCACTGCCCGCTACAACGGAACCCAGGACACAGCCGCCGTGGAAGCCTTCCTAGACGCCGTCATCGTCTTCAAGGGGATCGAACGAGTAACCGACGAGGATGCTTTCCTCGGCCTCACTCTATTGCTAGAAGGAGACGCCGCCGTGTAGTGGCAAGGAGTAAAACATATCGCCGGAACCTGGGCACAGGCGATCACCCTCTTCCGACGCAGATTTGCGCCAACGAAGCCAGCTCACCGTGTTTACCAAGAGCTCGTCGACAATAAACAGACCAGCATGGACGGCACAATACCGTTCATCACTCAGAAGCGAGCACTGCTAGCAATGTTGCCGGTGCCACGGCCAACAGAGGCCACTCAAATCGATCTAATGTACAGTCAGCTGCATTTCGATTTGCGAGAACGAATTCCGAGGGACAGCATAGAGACGTTCCAGGACCTGGAACGAAAGGCGCTGCATGTCGAACAGTCGTGGAAAGAAAGACTCGCTGTGACGACTCCAACCTCGAAGCCACGCGAAAATGGTCGCAAGGATCGACCCGATAGACCGCGCTGTGATTACTGCAAGGCATACGGACACCGATTTTCGGATTGCCGCAAACGTGAACGACGAGAGCCACGTCAGCAGTTCAATGACACGCAAGCTACGTGCAACCACCGCTTCTCGTGCTACGGATGTGGAGCACCAGGAGTTATTCGCAGTAAGTGTTCCACCTGCACCCCCGCCAACAACGACAACCAAGCTCTCGCCTTCTGCGCACTGGGAAGCAGCCACGTACGAGCTCGCCCAGCAGTCCACTCACTGTCGGTGGACAGACCGGAACCGCACTAATTGACACCGGAGCTGAAGCCAGTGTCGCCTCCAAGTCACTACATAAGCACCTGGTGCTCACTGGCCACCAATTCAAGGAGCACGAAGCTCAGTCACCCTCGCCGATGGGAAGCCGAAAACACAAAAACTCCTAGTGACTAAGGTCAACGTCACGCTAAAGGGAAGAATCATCCCCACAACATTTATCGTTCTGCCCGTCAGCGGAAACAACCGCACCCTCCTAGGTGTGAACTTCCTAGAGGACGCTGCAGTCATCCTCGACGTTCCACAACGCTCCTGGCACTACACCGACAACCCGACGTGCAGGTTTGATTTGCTTGCCTGGCACGCAGCTCAGTCTGAGGCAGTGCCCATCGCCTCAAGCGTCGCCAAGGTGTGCCCACCAGAGGATCCAGGTTCCTATGGACCCCCCATGCCCGGATTGTTGAGCCCGATACCGTCGACGCCGGAAAAACTCCGCTCACCACGACAATCAGACTACTCACCCGGCTTCATCGACTCGCTGTGCCCTGAAATCAACGTTTCCAGTGGCTCGCTGAGGAGAATGTCCAGGCACCTGTTCCCCAGGCACCCGATGAGACCCGATGAGAGTGCAGCCATCCGTGATCATCTCTACCATCGCCATCCAGCTGCGACCAGACGAGGGAATGCACCTCACCGCTGATGAGCGCCGCTCAGTAGAGACCACGCTCCAGGAACACGAAAACGTGTTCCGAGAAAACTCACCGCCAGTCACCATGGTCCAACACCGCATCGACACCGGCGACCACGCCCCAGTCGCAGGCCCGCCGTATCGCCTGTCGCCCGCAAAGAAGCAAGAACTACAGGGTGAAGTCCACCGGATGCTGAGCCAGCAGATAATCCGTGAAAGCCACTCACCCTGGGCCGCACCCGTCGTTATGGTGCCAAAGAAGGATGGAAGCAATCGCGTTTGCGTCGATTATCGACGCTTAAATGCCATTACCAAACCTGACGCGTACCCGCTACCTCGAATGGATGATCTTCTTCATGCCACCGGACGGACGAAGCACCCCTCCACCATCGATTTACGCGCTGGTTACTGGCAGATTCTGGTGCGTGAAGAAGACCAGGAAAAAACCGCTTTCGTCACGCCATTCGGAACGTACGAATTCACGAGGATGCCGTTCGGTCTACGGAACGCACCGGCCACGTTCCAGCGCCTCATGGACCGCGCACGCCGAGAACTCGCCGAGGTTAATATTCTGATATACCTAGACGACCTCGTCATCATGAGCCAGACACCCGAGCAGCATTTGCAAGACTTGCGAGACGTTCTCCAGCTGCTGCGGCGCTATGGACTCGCGGCCCATCGCAGCAAGAGCCGATTCGCATGCCAGGAAGTCCGCTACCTAGGACACCTGATCAGCTCAGAAGGAATTCGCGCCGACCCCGCCAAAGTCAGCGCCATCGTGGACATGGCCCCGCCAAGGAGCGTCAAGCACCTCCTCACATTCTTACAAACTTGTTCATGGTACCGCCGCTTCATTCCGGAATTCGCCCACATCTCCAGGCCTTTAAGTGAGCTGACGAGGAAGGCCGCCACGTGGAAATGGGAACAGCCCCAGGAGTGCGCCTTCTCCACCCTCAAAGAGCTCCTGACGACAGCCCCGGTGCTGCAACAGGCAAATCCGTCGCTTCCATACATCATCCGAACCGATGCCAGTGATTACGCCCTGGGGGCAGTCCTTGTCCAGGGGGAGACCGAAGAATACCCCGTGGAATACATAAGCAGACTCCTCACCCCAGCGGAGCGGAACTACACCACCACGGAACGAGAAATGCTCGCCATCATCTGGGCGCTAAACAAATTCCGCGGGTACATCGAGGGAATTCCCGTCACCATCGCCACAGATCACCAGGCTCTCCGATGGTTGATGACCCTCAAATCACCTACAGGACGCCTCGCCAGATGGGCCCTCCAGCTTCAGGCGTACCAACCTGACATTAAATCTGTCCCAGGGCGAATGAATAGAGTCGCCGACGCGTTGTCTCGCCCGCCCTGCACCCCAGTGACAGCAGCCAGCTGCGGGTTGTGCCACATCCAGGGTAGATCTGCCTACCAGAGGAAGCCAGGACATCCGCCAAGAACAAATGAAGGATGACCTCCTCCGCCGAATCATCTCCAGTATCGAGAAACCCGCAGGTGATGACGACGTCACATACTGGACCACTAAAGGGTACCTCCTGGTACAAGGAGTACTATACCGCTACCACACCGATAGTGACTCCGACGATGCCCAGCAGGTCGTGCCCGCTCACGAAGTGCCCCAAGTAATGGCCGCTCACCACAGCAGCCCCACCGCTGGCCACTACGGGATGCAGAAAACTCTGCAGAAGCTACAATCCCGCTACCATTGGAAGAAAATGAGGATCAGCGTACAAAATTACGTCCGCCAATGCCCTGAGTGCCAGAAGTACAAAATTTCGAACCAAAAACCCGCCGGACTACTCCAGACGAGTCCGCCACACCAGCGCTTCGAGACGCTGGCGTTCGACTTATTCGGCCCACTGCCGCCCACTCCAGACGAGGTTCTCGCCACTAAATGGGTAGAACTATTTGCCCTTGAAAGACCTACTGCAGCCGCCTGCGCCCGCACTCTGATCAAGGAGGTTTTTCTCCGACATGGAACCCCACGCCGCCTCGTCAGCGACAACGGAGTCCAATTTGTGAGCGCCGTGATGCAACAAGTTACCCATTGTCTAGGCATCACCCACTCCTTCACTCCCCTCTATCATCCGGAGGCCAACCCGGTCGAGAGGAAGAATCGGGATCTGAAGACGCAGCTCGCCATCCGCGTAAAGGATGCCCACGACTCTTGGTCCACCCATTTGCCTGCAATTAGATTTGCGATGAACACCACCAAGAGCGACGCCACCGGCCACACCGCTGCCTACCTCGCCTTCCGACGAGAACTGAGGACCCCAGATGACGTCTCCCGAGACATCCGAGGAATCCTCCAGAACGAGAATTTCATAGCAGAGATCACGCCCTACTTCGTGATCGCATGGCAGCGACACTACAAGCTGCCCAAGCCGTCCAGGACGAACAACGGGACCGTCAGAAGTTACGTCTCGACGACCGACGCCGCCCCGCACCGACCTACAGTCCAGGAGACCTGGTGCTCGTCAGCACGAACACCCTGAGCAACGCCAAACGAGGATTTGCAGCAAAATTGGCACCCCGTCGAGATGGCCCATATGTCATCTTACGACAACACGGCCCCACCAGCTACGAAATCGCCGCTGAGCCAGGGACCGCTACAGTTCTAGGGATCTACCACTCATCCGCCCTGACGCCTTACCTCGGACCCCAAGACGCACCCCCCATCGTGCCACTTCGCCGCCGGGGACGTCCACGCAAGAAGCCCTAAGGACTAACAGCAATTTCATCTTCTACGTCGGGACGACTGCAGAACATGAGGGGGAGGATGTAACAACCCCGGAAATTTCACGCGCTCGACGCCGAGTGTCGTCTCTCTCGCACACTGACCTTCGCGGTTACACACCCCCGCCAGCGATAAAATCCACCACCATCCCCAAAGCAACGCGCCCCAGCGGCGCAAACGGAGCAGCGCGCCTACAAATAGGACCGCCCCAGCTATCACTCGCCAGTTGTAGAGCGCTCGCATCGGCCTTCGATCAAGCCTCTACTCTAGCCCCTAGCTCGCATCGGCTCTCGATCAAGCTTAGCGGTCCGCTCCACGTGCATCGTCTTCGATCACGCTCCGCCGTCCTGAAACGCTCAGACGCCGCGCCCGGCCCTCTAGTTTCACTCGCGCTACGATACATCGTGAGTTTCCGTGTAACGCGCTGAGTGCAAAGTGTGCGCTGAACATTAACGAACAGTCTCCCCCCCCCAACTTTGTATATATTGCCATCTACGCTATTCTTCTGTATGTAACAATTGCTCTGTGTGAATAAACTGCTAGTAAAACCCAGCTCTGTGCCTACATTCTTTTATGACGTGTTGCCCCGGCGGCTCGTTATAGCATCTAATTTTGACCTAATTAATTTGCTAAAACTATTGGTGCTACGGTGTGACAATGCTGTCGCTATGGGCATTTTTAATGTGCTTCAAACGCTGTTCAAAATGTCCATAATGATAGCATTGACACAGCATAACGTTGCGTCGCGTTAGAAATCTATGAATCAGCCTTAAACGTAGCTTAAGAGCCAATTATTTGGATTTCGACTCATTTTAATAGAGTCCGTAATCTGCCTCTTAAGTCTGTTTACTAAACCATTGCACCGGGGATGATAAGCTATGGTTGATTTATATTTCATTCCAAATAGAATGTTAATCCAGTCCACAATTGCTATTGAAATTGTCTACCTCGATCCGTTAGTACAACCATTGATTATAATACCCTTATAGATACCCAACCCAATGTAAATTTTGTACGCGCCTCGGCCCGTCGAAAAGGAGACAGAATTGATTTAGTAGGGAGACGGCCCACGCCAGAGCGGAGCGCTTGCATCGAAATTTCAAAAACTTAAAGCGCGATTCATTCCCGGATACACCGTCAGTGTACACACACAGTCGGGGCACCGCTGGTATTCCCAATATTCTCAATGATGGATTTGCCCACAGCGCCCCGTGTAGAACCGATCGGGCACGTAATGGCTTGTAAATGTTTATAACTGGGTGTATAACTTGGTGGGTGTGCGACTTGTGGTTTTTAAAATACTAAATAAAATAAAGAGAAACAATTTATTATTACTTAATGAAAATAACATTTGTTGTTTATTGAGAACTTTAATATTAAAACAAATATACAGGGTGATTCAGACCATTCGTTCCAGTCCTTTTTCTCGGTAATGTGACGTCTTAGAAGTTCGGGGAAAAAAATATTATAACAAAAGCCTACCTGAAGAATTTAATGGATGTTCTTTCGATTTCCGGAAGTAACCGGAAGTAGGCATAACTGCACTCAACTTCAGAATTTTAAATGGGAACCTAGGTCGTATGTGACATCGTTGGATAGGTATTTTAAATAGAAACATATTTTGTAGGAAAAGTTTTTTTTATAAATGACATACTTAACGGAATAAACATTAATGTGTCGGGCAACCAGCCCAGGGCATGTTCTCGAAAGTATGACGTCATTGAGGTTAAAAAAATGCATAACACAAGCCTACACCATGAATTTAATGGTAGTAGTTTTGTTTCTCGAAAATCGCAGAAAGTAGGCGTAACAGCACTTAGCATTCAAGTATTTTTGTAAATAAAATACCTTTTCTCCTCCGAACACTGTCGAAGTGAAGTGTTTTCAGGCTTGCTTACTGTCTGCAAAGTCCACAATTTCAATAAAATACGTTATTGCTGGGCAATAATTCAATATGTTGTTCTCAAATTTGGAAGGGTTTGATATGCTGATGGTGCTGGGTGAGTGTAATCAAAATTGAATGATTAATTCGTTTTATTTACAAAAACTATTCCAATAAAAATCGTTTATTTCTGGTTTCTCTTAAAAAAAAAGTTTCTTCTAGAATGGCTTAGGTTCCCATTTAAAATTCTGAATTTGAATACAGTTACGCCTACTTCCGGTAACTTTCTAGAATCGGAACTACCGCCATTAAATTCATCAGGTAGGCTTAAGTCATGCTATTTTGTTTCGGAACCTCTATGACGTCATACTTTCGGAAAAAATGTTCTACGCTGGATGCCCGACACATTAATCTTTGTTCCATTAAGTATGTCATTTATAAAAAAAAACTTTTCTTACAAAATATGTTTCTTTTTAAAATACCTTTCCAACGATGTCACATACGACCTAGGTTCCCGTTTAAAATTCTGAAGTTGAGTGCAGTTACGCCTACTTCCGGTTACTTCCGGAAATCGAAACAACCTCCATTAAATTCTTCAGGTAGGCTTTTGTCATGATATTTTTTTTCCCGAACTTCTAAGACGTCACATTACCGAGATAAAGGCCTGGGACGGTTGGTCTGAATCACCCTGTATATATATAACATATGTTCAAACTTGAGACCTTCAGCAATCTGACAATATCCTAATCGATCAACGAATGCTCTTTAAGAGTGCTATCATATCTTAGTACTATCATTGATTATAATATCCTTAGGATATTATAATCAATGGTACTATCATTAGGGTTGGAATAAATCATGATTTAAAAAATATCAAAAATCAATGATTTAAAAAAAACAAATAAATCATGATTTATTTGATTTATTTGATTTTTTTATATTTCTGATCAATTTTTACCAGTTTAGATATGATTTTAATCAATTGATTTACATCACGATTTAAATCATCTATTTTTTTATAAATTCTTGAATTTGGACAAGAATTGATGGTTAAAACCAATTTCTGTGTATCTGTACCATGTGATCATGTGACCAAAAAAATGTGTATGTTTCTAAGATATTGTAGATACATATATACATTGATAAAAAGTTACTACTTATCGTGCTTTGCCAAGAATAACAAGTGCACATATATCGCCAAATCCTTAAAAAAGATGTCTTGCAAGGTAGCGATACAGGTTCTAAGTCAGAGCATGGCAGCCGCAATTAGAACTTGTAGTAGTACAAACGAACATAAGTGGCACAGCATTTACTGCCGGATTTATCAACTTTATGGATAAGGCATTTGCTTGCGTGAATAGCCGATATCGATTTTCAATAAATCCATATAACTGCATTATCTGACCACTGCTCATTAGTAAAATTCACATTACGTGAAGCCAAAGATAAGTTTAAAAAATAAGAAAAATTGATTCAAAGGGGAAAGTATCCAGGCCACCTTTCATTTTAGGATTGATTACTAGCATTAATCCTATTCTTATGCTGCAGCAAAATTCCGCAAATACGGGATATGAATATTTATTGACGATAAGACTGAATCAAGATATTTTGGAAAATGTATTTTCCATTATAAGGCAGAGAGGTGGATATTATAGAAACCCAACTGCAAGAACATTCCGAAGCTCATTTAGAATAAATTCAAAAACCAGCATAATGAAACCACCTAAGCCATCAAACTGTGAAGAGGACGAATATACTTTTTAAGTGAATTTGCATCGTGCAATATGCACAAAAACACTTCGGACATTAACAGTGTTGTATCACCAACGTCATCGACTTCGTCAAACAAGGCAAACAAGTTGTAACCACGACGTACAGCACGGAATATAAAGGCATCCATAAAAATATATCTTCGGGCTCGGACACGGACCTACGGTTGTAATGTTTAGATCACAAAAGTGAGAGGGCAAATCGTCTCCATCTTCTTCCCAGCCTCCCACCATCAGAAACGATAGAATAGTGCGAAACTTCTAGTCAACCCCGGTTTTCAACCTCTGAACACGTTTGAGTTAGGCAAATTCATAGCAATTGATGTCTCCATATACATTGGGTATCTATAAGGGTATTATAATCAATGGTACAACCTTAGGAACACCAAATCGAGTTAACCAATGCGGTAGGAAAGTGAAATAAACACAATTGGAAGATGTCCAACAATGGTATCACTTCTGGCCACCGAGTGAATACTTTATTGCAGCAAATTGTCAATAGTAATATGTTAAGTGCATAGTGACTTGCCGATAATACCCGCTATAGTGGCACATTTTCACGGCAACAAGTTTGAGTGCATCACTATAGCGGGTATTATCTAAGCGAGGAACTATGCACGAAACATATTTTGCATGACTATTGCACGTGTCGTATTCATATTGACAAATATTTAATAAATATTATAAAAATATTCCAACCAGTGGTTTGGCATCAAATCTCTTACAAATATAAAGCAAGAAATTGTTGGCTCCTCGCCAGAGAATACTAAAATGTCACAAAAATATATTTAGAGATAATTTGAAAAAAAATTGAAAAATGTTTTAAATTAAACGGGGAAGCCAGAAACATATATAGCCAGAAGCCAGCCATATATAGGGTGTTCAATTTAAAAAACAAAAGTTGATGGCTACTTCCGGTAGAACCGGAAGTGATATAAGGCTGAAAGTATTTCACCGGAGGAGAATGGAATCAGCCATTTTTGCATGAATTTTTTCAAATATATATTTGATCGGTAACCCCAGAAACTTTTAATGGTCCATGAGCGTGGGACACCCTGTATACAGACACATGCACATTTCGCGTCAAGCTGACAACTGAAATAAAAACTGGATCTCCATAAGAGCAGCTGATGCAAAAGTTAATAAAGAACTTCATCTCAGAAGGGCAGAGAAGGTTAGGGAAGCTAAACGCAAAAATAAAACTGAAGCTTCTGAATTCATAATAAAGTAGAAATCTGCTTGATCTCCAGATGACACTCATCCAACGCCATTACTGAGCAATCAATTGTTTCCATACATATCATTGTACGAGAGAAGAGAGTGAAAGGGGAATTACGGGTGTTTTAAACCACCCGTCACAGGCCTTTTTCTTGGGAATTTGACGTCTTAGATGTTCAGGGAAAAAATAGCATTACATAAGCCCACCTGAGGAATATAATAAAGGTAGTTTCGATTTCCGGAAGTTACCGGAAGTAGGTGTAACTGCATTTAACTTTCGATTTTTAAATGGGAACCTAGGTCATGTGTTGCATCGTTCGATAGGTATTTCAAAAAGATAAACTTTTGTGAGAAACTCGCAATGTTATAATTTCTAATTCTTCTACGACTTGCATATGGTCTACTACTTTTTAATATCTAAAGTTGTAACGAAAACGGAGGAAAGGTAAATAAATAAAGACCATTAAGGAAAACAATTTAATTAAAATTAATATTGTACAATTATCTTCAGTTTTACTGTTAAAATTATTTACATATGAAAACAAATACTAACCTAAGAAAGCGTTCAGTTTTATAATTATTTTATATAAATATCCGGTAGAAATGATGCCTCTCTGCAGTGGCTTAACTAATAAAATATGTACAATTGTACTTACATACACAAAGAATAATCCACAGGGATTTTACATTATTTACCAAAAGTAAGAAAGTATTGAAAAAGCTGTGGAACATCTCTGATCAGTTCCGACTCTCCTCAATGTCACTATCTATAAGTGAAAAGTAAACTTCATTTTGAACAGGCGAATGTAAACAAACATGTTTCAACACCCATTTATAAAAAGAAAAATTTCCACGATCGCCATAGTGGACGACAATTGCAACAAAAACTCGTACTTTCCAACAATTTTTTATTGCAAGTGCATCAATTGCCGCACTAAAAACTACTTAGTTCACTAATCATTATCACAATTTCCAGATCGTCACTTGACGATTGCAACATTTAAAAATCAATTTTATTTACCTGGAGGGGAGTTAAATGATACTTCCGGTTCCGGCAGAATATTGCTTATCGGCTTTCGCCAATCTGCATTATTACTCGACCTATTTTCATATGGTGAAAGACTTGTCACGTAGAAAGGTCCTTGTCTACGATTAGAAGGAAGTATATCTGGATAATACGTCGGCCTTAAATAAAAAATATATATATATAGATTTTATTTGATACTACACCACCCGTGAGAATTATAAGTGTATGTAGCTGCAAGAGACTATAGCCATTCAATTTCAAGACCAAGCTAATATAAACAATGTTACATGCATGGCCGGAACGTGAACACTTCTACACAAGCACACGATTGGTTGTGCCGAAGTCTCCGAGTAGACCGGACTAAATATATTTTATTACCACGATCGCTACCCTCGTGTTGAACTCAGTTGTCTAGAATCGTGTTGAACTCAGTTGTCTAGAATCGTGTTGAACTCGAGTAGAATCGGCCCTGTAAATTGTGGCTGTTCACGTGAACATATGTTTATATAAGCTTCGTCTCGAAATTGGACAGACTATAGGCACTTGAAATGTTATAACTACATTGTATCTAATGTTGGAATACAATGTGAACTGTAATTTAACATTTGGTCTTATGGAAGACGATGTTGATACAATTTGGCATGTGGTAATACACAACCAAACACGATAATTAGGACGTCATTGTCTTTTAACAGCTTTGAATTGGGAATATAGGGTAGTAAACTCATATAGTTTACATTCGCTTATTTCGGCTGTAATTAATAGACCAGAAAACGCATGATGCAATGTAACTAGGGCAATAAAATTACTGTGAACAATGCATCAGCATATACAGGGTGTCCAAACGAGAGCAAGCAGATTTGAATTGCCAACCATTTTTGTAGGTTATCTTTCAGACAGTTTTCACAGATGTCAAATATCACCATCTATACTAGTACCAGACCATCTATAAGTCGCATGCAGGCGCAGATGGGTAATTATAATGATGCCCCTCTCCTCTTAACGCCCACATAACTAGTAATAGTTCAGGAGCCTATAGTAAACTTAAATGTAATTGGGTCAGAATTATCTGTCAAAAATGAAGACAGTAACCAATTACGCGAAAGGTGGAGGAGTAGAAGGGATTATTATTATTATTATTATTAATAGAGACATGGCAAATTCATAATGGAAAGATATAAGTACCAGCAATGGGTTTCGATAGTCAAAATGTATTACCAAAGTCAGTTTTCAATCATGGTTAGTCGGCGTAGATTACTTAAAATTTTCTGTCTGCGATATAAAAATTTATGAATGACGGCCAACTATCAATAAAATTACGTACCAAATTAGACCTTGAACTCCCATTAATAACAGCAGGAAAAATTAATACAATTGCATACATTTTTGTATAAACATCTGAATAACATGCAAACGGTTAGGTTTCAACCCCTACAACCGTATATCATTTTAATTCTGCCGTAACAGTGAATAAAAAAATGCAAAGATATGTGTTCCACTCTGTATAAATTTCAATAGTTTATAAAATGCAATTCATTATTGTACAAAACTTTTGTATAATAGTATGTTATATAAAACGAGAACGAACGTTTACGGAGCAAGCCGTTGGAAGAGTGGAGTAAATCGTACAAGTGATTGATAGTCATTATACGTGAGTAGTATAACAATATTATTCACTGCTGGCAGTGTATAATGGTAATTTTAATGATAAATGGATATCATTATAAATGAGGAAACATAAGTATAATAAGAGTATTATGAGATAGTGAACAATATATTTTTTGAAATAATCCTTAAAATATCCTTAAATCCCTTGGTTGATTGTTGCTAGAGTATTGGAACACCCTGTATGCCTTACTTTGTAATAACCTTGTACCTCAATGTGTATTATAATGTCTAAGCCAAAGCATCTCTGATTTTTTTTAACTGAATATAATTTGTTTGAAATCACGTTAAAAATGTAACAAAAATAAATGAAATAAAAACAAATGGGACTTGTTTTACTCCATATTTTAATGCTCAGTCGTTATTCGGTCAAGGGTGAAACAATAACTGTACACAACAACATTGGTTGCCTAGTGGTACGATGTATCAAGTTCTTTCGTGAACTCTTCAACATTAAACATTAAGTGAGTTATGTTGTAATATAATTAAAATGTATGAACCTACCTATTCCGTTCCTGAGACCTGCCCGAATTTAGATCTAGCCCCTGATATGTCCCACTGACACCATCCGTGTGACGCCTAGGATCGATTGAACTAACACCACCGTAATTTACAGATTTTTGTTGTCTAGAAGTGGATCCACTGTACGAATTCCGGCTTCCCGTTGAGTGGTCATCATATCTCCGTCGCAACCCTTCAGAATTTGAACTCCTCTGGAAACTGGCTGCCGCAAAATGCGGTCTGCCCAACTGTTCATTGTGGTGTTTGTACTTGTCCGAAGGTAAAGATGCATTACAGGGGCTATTGCTACTGTGCTGCCTCTGTTTGGCAGAAGTAGCTTTCATGTGCGGTGTGCCATGTTTGTTAGGGGGAATTGGCTTCAATACTTTGACGTCAGGAGTCATAGCAGGCCTGTCTGCACTTGCAGCTGATTGCCTTGTATGCATTTTCATGTACGGTGTATCATGTTTGTTAGAAGCAATTGGTTTCAGGATGTTGATGTCTGGAATCACACCAGATCTGTCTGCACTGCTCGATTGCCTGGTATGCATAGATTTTGTCACACTCGGGGAACAGTTTGCCTGAGTCCGGAGAGGACCCGCGGGTGATGTAACTCGCTTTGTTTTCTGTGATTTAGTTGTAGAGGTGTAATGAGATATATTGGTGGGGGTGTAGCAAGGGGATGGGTATCTCCTATCAGTAGTCTTTGCAATGCTTTTGTGATGTAGAGGAATATTTTTCACTTCCTTTTCAAAATTCGAACTCACCTCTTCAGGGTCGAATATATTTCGTCTACATTTCTCTTTGGCAGCTTCTGAAATTTGATTTGTTAAATATTTGCTCAATATTCAAATGTTGCCAAAAATGTTATTACTCATGGTTATAATTTTGACATCTGAATAAAATAAATATCTGGTGGCTGAAACTTAGCACCTAGGCACTGGAATTAAAATATACAAGCAACATTTTATAATGTGATGACAATTAAGTAGGCAAAAAGCATCAGACTACACAAGTTTATAAATTTACGTAGCTTTTAAATGTGTTAAGTGTCAATTTACAGACAACCAGCAGGGACAATATAATAACACACATCATATGGCATCTTCTACATTACATTCTCTAAAGGCATTCACACAATTTGACGCTGCTACTGTAATTTCTGAATGTGATTTGTGTTTGGGTATGCTAAAATTGTGTGTTAAACACTATTAATTACCTCGAAAGTCAATTTTCTTAGTTTGGGCAGTTGCTCTTCTCAATGATTCATTGTTGAAGTTGTAGGAATTTATAGGTTTTGTAGTCCTACAGTCATCAGCTATACAACTGTTTAGAATTGGAAGACTGTTAACATCGGAGTTACGTAATCTTTCGAAAACCTCATCCATGGTTGGTTCAGGTTTCTTCATTCCACCAGGAAAAGAGTTGTCTTCATCTTTGTGATCACACTTTGGCCTCTTAGCAGGCACGCCGTCTCCTAAAATAATGTGCGTTAATTAAAAAACACAGGGGTTGAATTTGATTTAATTTACCGTTTACTTCCAGCTGAGGTAGTTTACGTTTTTCCCCATTTTTGGATTTTGTAGAGTCTGAGTCATTGATTGAGACAAATGATGGCTTTTTCTTATGCTTTGAAGTCGACTGTAAGTTCTGGAGCTGTTCTGGAGTACCAACAGCCTCAAGATTTGTTTTCTCTTCGTTTTGTTTGGTTTTGGTTGATCTACTAGAACTCGCACTATCAGAAGATTTTCCCTGTTCACTGTTTTGGTTACTATTTTTAGGTTTGATAGGGGCGCAAACTTTTGACCGATCATATGTGCGAACAGCAATTGCTGCTGCCTCTGGTTCTATCTTCGGCTGATTATCCGACCTTAACTTTTGGATATTAATAACGTTAAATCTGGTTAATGGTCTTTGAGTTTGTTTGGGCGACTTTTTATTAGACTTGGGTGTTGTAGTTTTTTTTGGTTTGGGCTCCTCTTGAACTTCAGGAATTTCGTTAAATATTTCCGAATTTTTGATGGATGTGTCGGGTGTTATATGACTTTCATGAGCAGCGGGGGTAGTTTTTGGAGTTTGAAAGATGTTCTCATCAAGCTGCCTTAATTTTCCTATATCGTTTACAGTCTCACTCATTAATTCCATTTTGCACAAAGCTTCAGGTGCCCAGTTTAATTGTTTATTCCTCATTACGAATTCTTGTGACCAGATGGGCGCTGACGATTCTTTAGAACAGTTATTATACTCAAAACTTTCCAAATCGGTCAGGCTCATGCCAGACATCGGGAAAGAATTATTATTGCTTACTCCTACATTACTCCCCAAAACTGCACTTGGTTGAGGGAATTCTGATTTGTAATTAACGTTGCTAATGGTGTCTGTACCCCCTGTAATGCTGTTTCCTTGAACTAAATCAATTGCTTGTCCGGGAATACCTAAATTGTATTCGAAACTGCTAGTTTTGTTATCAATTCTGTTAGTCACAGGAAGTGAATTAACATTTTGCTGTTGTGAGATGTCTAAATTGAAGGAATCTTTAAAATTATCATGTGGTGGCTCACTTATACTCTGATGAGTCATGATTTCGTTCATTTGCTCAGTACTCATATTACCTAGCATAAATTCCTCTCGCCTCTGGTTGTCATTGTCACTTATAAATACGTCGGGTAACTGAGGACTGGCCTCTTCACAGGAAAACTCATTTACTGCATCTTCATCGAGTTCTATAGTTTCTTCTTTGCATATATTTGGAATGAACATGTTCTCACTCGTATTCGGATCAATCAAACACTCATCTTCGGGTAGGGCATTTTCGATAAAACCGAACCCTAAGTGACTGTCTTGTTCTGAAAATTGGTAGTCAGTCGTACTGTCGACAGCGGAGTTATCCAGGGAAACACTTTCTATTGGAACTAAATTGTTCTCTAGGCAGACTTGCTCTGAAAAGGGGAATATAATGTTTTCATCTACAGGTGATTCATCGAGATCCTTTCTGCTACCTTCCAACTTATCTCCTATCTTCTTGCCAAGTGGTTTAATCGATACTTGCTCGTTCAAAAATGGACCACCTGGAATGACAAAAGTTGTTAAACTGCTTATACACAATTATTTCATATTAGCTTACCAATACCAGAAGTCGGTTCAGAGCTTCCGATCGTTACCTGATAGGATCCGATTGCTATAACCTTTTCACTCAAAGGCGTGTCGTCCACATCTGCGTTTGTAAAACCAGGTTTGCTTGATTGCGGAGGGTTACTAACATGCAGGTCTGGAACACAGCCTAATTCAGGAGTGTTTATTTGGGTGCAAACCGTCATGTCTGGAGCTAACAACTGATTAGTGTTGATTTTACTCACAATACCCAGACCTGTAGCAGTAGGAGCAAGGACAGTGTCTATAGTTTCGGAAGCAGAGATCACAGGCAATGGTTGTGCTGGAATTAAATTTTCGGATGACATGTACATGGCTGTTTTACCTTTGGTTATGAAAGCCTGCAAGACCTCCGGTACGAGTGGCTGATCTATTGTTACTTGCATATCAGTACATGGTGAATCAATTAGATCTGATGTTACCAATGGTTCCAGTTGTGCAACTTCATGGTGCTTAATGGGAATTCGTTCAACAATCACGTTGGGTGGTTTTGTTTGTTTTGAAATCCTTTGTAGATTTACAATTGCATTTTTCGTGACTACCTCAGGTGATATTAAAGAGTCCTCAATAGTTTTCAATATTGGCATATTCTGCTCAGGCATGGTGTGATCTTCAAGATCATCATTAAAATCATCGGTAATCATTTTAACCACATCTAAAGCTCTTGCTGCTTTGTTTACTATAACATTAACATTGGCATTATCATATTTCAATATCTCTTTCTGTTCTACACCACAATTTTTTGAATCAATTTCAGAAGCCTTTTTTAACTTTAACTTTATCTCTGCACTATGAGGCAAGGCCGTATCAATTTTGGCAGACGCTGATTTACTTGTATGTTGGACCTCTTGGATATCAGGACATAATATATTTGCAACATTTTCCTTTTTATCCAACTTGCAGACTATTTCTTGATTTGTAATTGTACATTCTTTAATTGGTGTTTGGGCCTCAAAGTCTAAAGTTTTTGTTTGACATGTTATGGTAATTTCGGCATTCTTATTAATCTTATTCGGATTACTGATTTTATTACTTTCCATCAAAGAATTAATGATCTCCTCAATGTTGGTACTACGCTCCTTTATAGACAAATCTTTCTTGTTCTTGTGAATATTTTTTGCATCGGAAGAGAAAAGTTTGTTTTCCACAGATGATTTACATGTACTTTCATCCCATCTTTTTCGCTTGACCTCTCTTGAATGCTCCCCAGCTAAAACAGGCATTCTCTTCTTCTCTTGCGCTTCAGTCAAATTGCAGGCATTAATGAAACTTGGAGGTACTTTAGTAAAATCACCACTTTGAACTGCATTTAAATCATCTTTTAATATTGTATCCCCATTCATTGTATCAACATTTGTAGCTTTGTTTGGTAACTGCACATCTTGTAAAATTACTACTTTTGATTTTATTGATGTCTCTACTTTAGGCATTTCATGTTGTGTCTCCTGTATTTTGATGATTTCATCGCATAATTTCGGTTTAGTCTTAATGTGCAAATTATTATCATCCCCATTACCCTTTATTTCATGCTGATGTTCCTCGTTCTTCACTACTTCTTTGGCCTTCGATTCCAACTCTTGCAATTGATTGATATCCTTCACAACTTTCTGCTTCTCCAATTTAGTATCCACAGATTTGCAAGAGCTATTTGTGAGAGCCCCTAGGAAGTTACTACTGTCGCAATCATTTGCTATTATTTCTAGTTGCAAAGTAGTTTTAACATCTTGGTGATCTTTCAATATGTGTTTAATCTTAGATTTGGTATCTTGCAAACTATTTTTTTGACTAGCCTTCTTCAACATTTCTTGCTCGTCGTATATACAGTCAGGTTTAATAACTTCTTTATCTATATTTTTCAAATCCAACTTCTTCTCAGTGTGAACCTCGGGTGATTCATCAGCTTTCACCACTTGCACTAGGTCGAAAGATTTAACCACTTGCACTTTGTCTACTTTACCAATTTTTGTAATTTCTGATTTTATTTCAGGTGCTTCCTCTATTTGTTTCATTTGGTTCTTTACTAGACTTTCAGATGCTATTTCTTGCAAATTAGTATTTATTTCCGAAGGCATTGTAAGCTCGACAATGTTTTTTTCAATGTTTACACCTTTAAACTTAATCTCGTCAAGTAGTTGCTGTGGAGATTGTTTCTCTAATCCCTTCCTAGTCTCTGATTTAAAAACTTTATTGTTTTTACTACTACAATCGTGAACTTTCTCAAATGGTTCAATGCTCGTAGACTTTGCAGGTTTTGTTTTGTTTCCTTCCTTATCAACTTTCTTACTATTAAGACATTCATTATTCATTGTTTGAATGTTTCCATCATTTGAATTTTTATCTGCCATGTCCTGGTTAACTTTTAATTGTGTTTGTGGAACCATGTTATCCTTAGCATGATGTTTCGACTGTCTACATTGTTTAATTAATTTTGTAGTTTCTTCTGTGCCTTTAGTGTCTAATTTGGCATCAGTTTGCATCTTTGTGTCCTGTTTTTTATTTGGTCTGTTTACTTCTACACCTGATTCCAAGTCATCATCAATTCTTTTTCGCTTCAATGTGTCAACCGCTTCAACATGAGATTTCACTTTCCTGAAATCATCACGAGACTTTGATCTTGTACGATGAGCAAGACCTTCTTTCAATTTTCTGGATTTATCTTCAGGATGAGTCTTTTTATCCACTTGCTTGTCTGCATCCATGTTATATTTGCCTGACCTCAATTTATCTTCTCGCTTATCTCTTGTCGATCTGTAGTTTCTGCTTTTATATGAGGAGGTGTGGTCATGTTTCTGGTCTGTTTCTATTGATTTTGAGGATATTTTGTCATTTGTCTTCTTTATATTTCCTTCCCTGATTTTAGTAGTATTCACAGGTTCAGTTTCACATTTCGCATTTAGTTTTGTGTCACATTTTTCTTCATTGACTACCTTTGAAGTTTTTGAAGAATTGCTTCGATCATGAGAATCACCAAATTCATCCTTCTTATCTGCTCTGTCACATGATTTTTCCTTTTTAATCTCCAATCTGTTCTTGTCTACACTTTTTGATCGGTACCGTCTTTTATTTTTCTCATGGTCTCGTTTGTTATTGTTCGTTTTATGATCAATTTCTTTCACTTTTTTATGATCTTTTAACTTAGCTTTATCAACACTTGATGATCGGACCTGTTTTTTAATAACTTTAGAATCAACAAGCTTCACTTTTATTTCTTCAACTTCTTTCGACTTGGATATAATGAGCTTTCTCTCTTTATCCAAGGCACTAGAAGTTTTTTCTGCTTTTTTTTGTATTTCTGTTAAAGTGTCCTTAACATTAAGCTTTTTAATGACAACTTTCAACTGAGGCATTCTACTTCCATCATTAGTTTTATTTCCCTCACAAATGTCATACATTTTTTTATCACTTAATTTAATATCTTTCAATTTCTCTTTCACTCCAATAGAAACCGTTTTATCATTGAATGTGGTAGCATTGATAACTTCTTTAGTTTGACTTCTGCTATCCTTGTGGTTTGGAATAGATTTGGCAGAAGGAATTTCAACATCTTTAGGGAGAGAATTAACTTCTTTGTCTAATGTTGTAATTCCTTTTGGGTCCTTTTTGTTATCTAATTCAGGATCTCGTTTTAACTTGCAATCTTCTTTAATTCGACCAACACTTCCCTTTGATTTCTTCATTGATTCCAAATTGTTTATTTCACAACTTTCATTCACCTTTTTTAAGTATTTATCACACAACCCCTTCTCAGTAACTTCTTTCTTTTTACTTTCAGTTTTAATCTTCTCAGAGTCCGATTTACATTGGCCTTTGGCTACTTTGTCTTTTAAAACTTCAATTTTTTCTTCTATAAATTCTTCTACATCATCTTTACTGATCAACACAGGATCTAGGACAACACTATTATTATCTGAAGTAACTATGTTTGATAATGTTTTTGGTTCTGCAAGTGTATTTTTTGATCGGTTTTCAATTTCAAGGTCTTCTACACGTTTTACAGGCAGTCCTTTACTATTTTCTGTTAATAAATTAGATTTAGTTTCCAGATTATCCAGAATTGCATTTACATCAAAGTTGGGTAACTTACCCTCGTCTTGTTCCCTTTTTGCCACATCGGTTTCAATGATTCCTTTCACTTTAACTAACGCAGCATCACCAGCCTGTTTTCCAAAATCTCCTTCAGCTGTAGCAAATTTCTTTGTAGAATCATACTGATCAGATTTTTTTCGTTGGATCAATTCAGATAATTTTAGAGTATCTTCAGATACCACAAGTATGTCATGAACACTTGTGTCAGTTTTTTCTAGATTTGTAGCAGAATGTGGAAGTTTATTATTATCTGCTATTTCACTTTGATGGCTTGATTTAGAAGATCTTGGCAATTCATGAAAAACTACCATTTCTTCGTTTACTTTATTATGTTCTATCCTTATTGCAGATTTTGAAATTCCCTCGGTAGATTTCAAAATTACCTCGGTAGATTTCGGTTCTATCACTTCTTTCTGTTTGCCTTCAGCAAAAAGCTTACCTTTAAGCCTCGAAACGGTCTCATCCAATTTGAGTTTATAAGCGGCAGCAGCTGAACTTACTTGAGGTTCATTATTGGACAGTATAGTTTGCGTTTCCATTATCTGCAGTTGTGCGGGAACAGCAAGAGATGTAGTATCTGATTTTGTTTTCAAAATAGTTGCTTCATCAGTCGAATTATCCAATAATTCAGTAAACGCGGTAGATGCTAATGAATTTTTATTTTTTCCTGTGTCTCCAATTACTGTTAAATCTAAATTTTCTGCTAACTGAGTGTTTAAGTTTGATTCCATAAAAGTATCTGAAGCGACTACTTCTTCTATAACAGATTTTTCTTGGGACGATTTCTCATAATTGAGCGCCTCGCCACTATGGCAAGGGGGATCTAGGCAGCTTCCGGGTGTTTCAGTTGTATTTTCATCAATTGATGAGGTTTTTAGGGCAATATCATGATTTTTAGGGACATCAGATTTTACCTGTGTTTCCGCCCTATTCAACATTTCCCAGCGTTTCTTCCATGGCTTCATATTAGTTTTTGAAAACAATTCCGTATTTTCATCTTTATTTGAAAAAACCTCATCAAAAATAGTTTTAGATTTGAATTCTGTTGTAGTACTTCCTGTTTCAAACTCCACATTATTCCCAATCTGTTCTTCACTAGTACCACTGAATTCAAAACTATGAATTTTATTATCAGACTTTAGAAGATTTGAAACACTATAGGGTAATTTGTTTATGTCCAATTTTTTTATTGACGTTTCTATGGATGCACGCCTTTGTGCACTGGACTCGGGCAGATTTTTAACGTCACAGCTTTTAGATCTTGAAACACGAAATGATACATCTTTAGATACCTCTTTGACCTCCAGACATTCCTCCTGGTCTTTGAATGTGTTCGTCATTTTGAGGTAGGATTTCAGTTGTGCCTTGGTACGTATTTGCGGTTTTTCTTCAACTAATGCGGCATTATCCACAACCTCTTCAATGGTTTTGCTAACATGATTACTGGCTAGTATGTATTCTATGCGGTGGTTGGTTTTGGAGAAGTCCTGCAATACAATTGATGCGTCAATAACAGCGGGAACCGGTTCTGGTTGAATCGTCAAATCACACATTTTCTTAAATTGTATTGGGGCGGGAATTTTAATTTCTTTCTGCACATTTTCTTTTCGTTTCTTCTGTTTGTCATTAATGATAGTTTCAATCTGACTGTTCTCATCCGGGATTATGAGTTTGCCTTCGCAACTGTCACTACTGTCATCAGTAGAAGTTACAGTGTCTAAAAATATTTTCTGGGGTATCTTTTTATGTACAATATTATCATGCAGGTCTGCAGGTGACTCGTTTATAACAATTTTTTTAATGGAATCACCACTTGTTTTTGATTTTCTAACTTTCTTCTTGGAACCTGCAGTTTTGTCCTTACTTTGAAATGCCAGATTTTCTTGCACAGGTTTTGATTTTTTGCTATGTTCATTTGGAAACAATGACTTTTTGCATTTCAATTGGGTGGTTTTATCACTAGACTTTTTGGACAATGCTGTTTCTTGTTTTGATAAAACATTGTCCAAGGCTACTACATCACATTCAATTGGGCTGCAAGCTTCTACGCTCACATAATTTTCAGAAATATTCCAGTATTCGTGTTGGTCATTTACTTTCATGCTAACCGAATTTGGCTTCTGCGACTTCGAACAACTTCGGGTTATCCTTTTGTTGTCTTGATTTTCAGTCGAGATTGGCTTGCTCTTCAGCTTTCGTAGAGATTTACTTTGTTTGACTTCCTTTTTCATCTTGGATAAGTATTTTTTTGCTTCCAACTGGTTTCCCAGCTTGAAGCGACTGCGTTTATCAGTTTCCACTCTACTCTCTGCCTGCGCCGCCAACAAGTCGAGATTGTGAAGTTCTAGTTCAAAATAATCCATTATTTCCCTCTTTTCTGGATGCATTGGCTCAGGACCTATTGGAAGTGGTATGATGTTGATCTCGAATTGAGATTGTTCTTTTGTTTCAGCTGTATTCATGAACTTTGGAACATCGGTTAAAGTGACACTTGAAGGTATTGGGATTGTGGTACGATTTTCGTTTGGTAATGATTCGCTGGAGTCAAAATGCCCATCGAACACGTGGGTACTTGTGTTCACTTCTACTTCAGCCGCTACAACTTCGGGACACTCTTTGTTGCCATCGCCTGATGTGAATTTTTCAGTTGGTACTGTAAATTTTATTACAGAATCATCTTGAATGGCTAGTTTATACCTACTCTCAGATTTAGATTCCTGTTGATTATCTTTTAGCTTAATATATTCCTTAGAAAAATCATTTATGCTTGAAATAACTGTAATTTCACACCCAACTTCTTCTACAGCTAGAACATCTGGTACCGTACTAACATCATCTCTGCTTACAATATCTGGACTAGTGGAATCCTTTTCTAAATGTTCTATGCTGATACTGGGAATCTTTAACTCTGCAGTTTCTATATTGGCATGATCTTTATTTGGAATAACAACAGACTCAGATTCTTTTTGAATGAATGATTGACTACTGATGTCTGAAATTACTTCAAAATTTTCATGCACTTTATCAACTACATTGTTATCTTTATGTTGCTCCAAAACAACGGAAGATATAGATCTATCTTGATGTTGTAAGTCTGCATCGTAACTGTGTTTGGAAGATTTGGGTTCACAAGAAACTTTATTAGATTGCTCATTAAAGTCATTCTTCAAAACAATTGTACCGTCCTTGCAATATTTAGAATTTAGATCTGTAGACTCGGAAATATCTGTTATAGATACATATACTGATGTAACATCATTTTCAGGAAGCAGATTATGGTTTCCAATACCAATTTTTGGTTTGACAACATTTATCATCTCATCTTTTTTAGTGCTAATATAATCACTTATGTTGGTTTTATTTGTTTGGTTGTTTTCAATAATATTGCTGCTTTTATCAACAATTTCAACTGTTTTAACCATCACTGAAATGAACGGAACTGTATCACTTACAATAGGTTGTACAAGATCATTTGAATTCTCCCCAATTTTTGATTTGTTAGCTGCAATGTTTTTTAAATTTTTACAAGCATCGCTTAATTGATGGCCAAGCAACTCGTCTCTTTGTTTACCATCACAATCAATTGTTCTCTCAATTTCAGATAATGTTTGGAAATGGGAATCCAAAGCTTGTGCTGACACATCAATGTTTGCACACATAAGTGTTCTTGGATCACCACTACTTTCTGGTACTGTTTTGACAAAGTTTGCAGCAATAGTCGAAGAAGAATCTTGACATTCAGTTATCTGCTTTTCCAGAGAATTGGTTAAATCACACAAGTCTTCTGTATTAATATTACTATTTAAACAGTTTTCCCTATCAGTTAGTTCTGAAGCTAACAGTACATCTTTTCCATTAGATGAAGCATTACAATTATTATCAACCGTATTGTGACTATTATTTATTGCAATCAAAGATGTGCTTACATTAAAGCAGTCTTTTTGATTGCTTTTGCCAGTTGATGGTTTTAAACATTTTTCTATAGCACCCTCTGGTTTAAGCACTTTATTAAATGGATCTCCCGCTTTAGAAGCTTCGGCATTTAAAAGCTCATCACTTCGCTTTATTTGCGTTGCGTGGTCTTCTTTGTTATGAGATTTCACATGATTAATTGTTTCGGTGTTTTTGAATGTACGTTTATTTCGGTTACTTGACTGAACACGTGACTTTTTTGGTCGACATTCTTGTTCCTGGACGGGCATGGGCCTATCCTCCGTGGTACTTATTTCATTACATGTATCAGTAGTTTTTAAAACCTCATCACTTTGCTTTATAGGAGTAGCTAGGTCTTCTTTGTTTTGTGATTTCACATGATTAATTATTTCGGTGTTTTTCAATTTGCGTTGAGTTCGGTTACTTGATTGAACACGGGACTTTTTTGGTCGACATTCTTTTTGCTGGACGGGCATAAGCCTATCCTCGACGGTACTTATTTCATTACATGTATCGGTAATTTCGGTACTATCGATAGTAGAAGACTTACTTATTTGGCAACCTTCTTGCTTGAAGCCATTTGTGGATATTTTGTTGTTGAATGTATTAACATATGATTCGGATTCCATTGATGTTGATTTAGTCATGTGGCCATCTTCTTGGTCAAAGTCACTTCTGGATAAACTTTTGCCAGACGTTGCATCAAAAGTTCCCGCATTACAACCAGTAGATTTACTTAATTGATAAGGTACTTTTCCCTGGGGGCAATCTCCAGATTTAATTTTGCAAGATTCTGTCTTGGTTAAGATACATTTTCTTAATAGACGACGTTTTTCTAGCCCCTTGTGTTTCTTGGAAAAACATCTATCAGATGTAGCAACAATAGTTGTGTCTAGAGGTTCATCGTATCTAGCCACTTTCTTACCAGACTTTGGTACACTTTTTTTTGCATGAATTGGGTCCATTTTTTTAGTAATCTGCTTATTCTTGCATTTAATTGACTGAACGTCTTCATTTCCTGTAGCAGTCGATTCATGGTTTAGATTCAACTCATTGGCGACAGTGTTTTCTAGAATTTCGTTGCTTTCTATCTTCTGAATTGGCAAATCATTCCCTAATAAACCAGAATTCCCATCTACTTGTGTAATTATAACTTTATGTATTACAGCTTTATCAATATTTAGTTGAGCATCTAAATCTGTAGGTTTTTCTTGATCTGCATTGGAAATATTCTCGTGATGTTGCTGACTAAATATACCATTACCAGACTTATCTCGATGTAATTCGGCAAGTTCTTCATAAATTTTTTCTACAGGTTCGGCTTGATATGATTTGGCAGGTTTTTGTTTTAGGGATTGAGGGAGTGCCGTTAATGGCTTAACAGCTGTAAGGGTTGACGATACGGAGCATTTATTGGTAGATCTAGTTGTAGGATGCTCATTAATCAAATTGTAATTAAGTGATTCAGTGGCCCCATCTTTTCCTAATCCAGTGATTTTATCATTCACTGACATAGTTGTATTTTCTTGTATTAATTCCATAGTCTCACCTTTAACTGATTCTGTTAATGATACACTGGTTTTATCCAATATTGATTCAGTGGTTTTATTTATTATTAATTCAGCGGTATTTTCCTTTACAGATTCAGTAGCTATATCTGTGAATGATTCAATGGTCACTTCTTGTACTGTTTCAGTAGACCTGGTTTTTACAGGAGTGTGCATATTATTACTGATTTCAGTAGATTCATCTTTCACAGTTTCAATTGTTTTATCTATAACAAATTTGGTAGTTTTATCTCCAACATAATCAATCATTTTATGTTTCACTCTTTCAGTGGTTTTATCTTCAACATATTCAGTGGTATTATCTTGTACTGGCTCAGTGGTTATATCATTTAATGATTTAGGGATGGTTACTGTTACTAATTTAGCAGATTTATTTTTACTGGGTTTGGTATGAACATATTTGGCAGAGTCTTCTAGTACTGATGTGGTGAGCCTACCTACTAGCAATTTATTAGACTTATATTTTATGATTTCAGTGGATGTATGCAATTCTGTAGGTTTCTCTTGAGCTGTTCTCGTAAGTGCTTTAACTGATTCAGTAGGCAGCACATATTTCAAAGGTTTTATAGGCTTGGCCTTTAATGATTGAATAGGTGCATCTTCCAACGACTTGGCAGGGATTTCCATTAATTGTGCAGGCTTATTTTCCACTGGAACCCGTTTATCTTTAATGGATTTGGTATTTTTGTTAACCTTAACAGACTTGGTACATTTATCTTCAGCAGTTTCAGTAGTTTCATCCATTACTGATTCATCTTTGATGGATTCAGTAGATTCATTTTTTATGAATTCAGTAGGCTCATTCATTAGCGATTCATTAGAAGAATCTTTGAATTGTTCAGTGGTTTTATGTTGTATTGTTTCATTTGTTTTATATTGCTTTGTTTCAGTGGATTTAAAATGCATTATATCTGTTGGTTTGCATTGCATTGTTTCAGCGGGGTTATCTTTCATAAATTCGGTTGATTTATTTTTCACTAATTGAATGGGTATTCCTGTATAATTTTGATCTTCGTCACATTTATTAGATGTGCCTAGTCCTGATTTGGACATGTCTAATAATTCTTGTAAAGTATTTTCTACTAAAACTATTGGTTTATCAGGAATAGAGTCAGTAGGATTATGTATCTCATGGTTATCGACCCCCGATATATGAAGAGTTTGCTTTACTGATTTTGTCGGCTCATTACCCAATGGTTCGCCAGAAGTATAATTTACTGATTTAGTTCCTTTATCTAGTATAGATGAAGTAGAATTGCGGTTTATTAATCCAGCAGACTTATCGATCTCTGATTTATTAGAATTATATTTTACTGATAAGATAGGCTCATTGCCCAATGTGTGACAAGTATCTTTTAAAAATCTAGTAGGTTTAGCTGGTATCAATTCTTCATATTTTAATGACTCAGTAAGTGTATTAGTAGACTTGATGATTTTTTGTGCGTGGCTAGTCTTACCTTCATCTGATTTAGCAAGCTTGGCATTTACTAATTTATCTTTAACAGCAGACCGATCTTTTCCCAAGTCAGTAAATATATCTTTAACTGATTCAGTAGGTGTATCTTTTACGAATTTGGTGAACCCATCTTTTATCGTTGCAGTAAAATTATCTGTCACCGATATAGGAGACTCATCATTTGCTGTTTCACTGGGGCCATCTTCTACTAATTCAGTTGCTTGATCTAGTCGTGGTTCAGTACAATTATATTTTACAGATTCAGTTGACTTAATCTTTTGTGACTGAAGTATCTCTTTAACAACCAACTTGGCAGCATTGTCTTTTACTAATTTATCACTTTCAGCAGAGTTATTTGTAATATATTCAGAAGACTTATCTGTTAGTGACTTGGTAGACTTGTCTCTCACTGATTCTGTGAATTCATCTTCTACTGTTTCAGTGGGCTCACCTATTATTAATTTAGTGGGGCAATCTATTACTGATTCAATTGGTTTTTTATTTTGTAATGACTCACTAGAATTATCATTTACAGATATACTGGACATTTTGCTGATTGCTTTAGTAGGCTTGTCTTTTGCTGATTGTGTGGTCCTATCCTTGGTCGATTTGGTAGATTTTTTAGTTACTATTTTTTTCTTTAAACATTCAGAATTTCTATCTGTAACAGAATCTGTAGACCTGTCTGTTATTGATTTTGTAAACATATCTTCTAGTGCTTTTGTAGAAATATCTTGAACAGACACGGGAGGTTTATCTTTTTTTGCGCTAAAACACTTGTGATTCTTGTCTGCTTTTACTGATTCAGCATGTTGTAAAATGCTGAACCCCGACCCGAATAGCCTTTTATTAGTTGTGTCTTTTACTAATTTCTTTGATCTAACATGAAATAATTCAGTTGAAACATCTTTTACAGATTCAGTGTTTTTAGTTTCTTCAGCTTTAGAAGACTTGTCATTTACTAATTTATTCTTAACTGATTCAGTGTATTTTTCATTTACTGATTCAGTGGAAGCACCTTTCACTGATACAGAGGGAGCATCTATCACTGATTCAGTGGAAGCATCTTTCACTGATTTTGTAGGTTTGTCTTTTAATGATTTATTGTTTACTGACGCGGACTTTGTTTTTACCGATTTAATAGGCTCATCTATTACTGATTTACTAGACATGTCTATTACTAATTCAGTGGGCTCATCTGTTATTGATTTGTTATACACTTGTTTTACTGATTCAGTATGGTCATCTGTTACTGATTTATTGAAAACATAATTTATTGATTCAGTTGACACCTCAGTTTCCGATATATTAGACAAGTCATTTACCGATTTAGTTGACTCATCTGTTGTCGATTTATTAGACAAGTCGTTTAGTGATTCAGTTGTTTCATTTTGTACTGGTGCAGTAGAAATATCTTGTTTAGTGGGCATGTCTATTACTAATTCAGAGGGCTCATCTGTTATTGATTTGTTATACACTTGTTTTGCTGATTCAGTAAGGTCATCTGTTACTGATTTATTGAAAACATAATTAATTGATTCAGTTGACACCTCAGTTGCCGATATATTAGACAAGTCATTTACCGATTTAGTTGACTCATCTATTGTCGATTTACTAGACAAGTCGTTTAGTGATTCAGTTGTTTCATTTTGTACTGGTGCAGTAGAAATATCTTGTTTAGTGGGCCTGTCTCTTTCTGCTTTATTATATTTGGCATCTACCGTACTTTTGTCTTGCATTAGATCAGTCAAAATGTCTCTTTGAGATGGTGTAGGCATACCTTTTACTTTTGTAGTCTTGCCTTTCCACGTTTCAGTGGGCCTTCCTACGACGGATTCAGTGGTTTCATCATGTATTGATTTTGTAGGCTCATTTTTCAATAACCGATCTGGCTCATCTATGGACCCACCTGTAACTTTAACAGGCTTGTCTTTTAATGATTTGTTCTTACGTGAAACCGACTTAATATTCGCATCCTTTACGGACACAATATCATAATTTTCTATTAATTTTATGGGTTGAAGTTCTAACGATTCAAGTAATTTGTCTTTTGTTGATTCTGTTGGTTTGTTTTGTATCAATTCAGTTTGTTTGTCATTTATTGATTTAATGGGTTTACTTTCAATTGATTCAATTAGTTTGTCTTTTATTAATTCATTGGGTTTATCCATTATTGACAGAGTTGGTTTGTCTTGTATTAATTCTGTTACTTTGTCTTGCAATGACTCACTAGGTTTGTCTTTTATTGATTCACATAAATTACTCTTTACATGATCACTAGGACTTTTGTCTTTTAATGATGCATTCGGAACTGGTTGACTAGATCTGTCATTAACAATTTCAGTGATTCCATCATTTATCGTTTGGATTGTTTCTACAACTGCAATATTTGGAATCTTCTGCATAGTTTCAGAAAATTGAAGAGCTTCCGTTTCAGTAGAATTTGGTATCAAGTCTCCTGTCAATTTACCTTCTACTGATGTTTCAGTAATAATTGATTTATTCTGATTACTTTCCTTTTGCACAAATTCATCCAAACAATTGTTGTCTTCTTGTCCTGTAGGAAAACATGTATTATCAGTTGGTACATTTTCTATATTCGTAATAAGTACTGTTTGTTCGCTTTTCACATCGTGAATTTGTTGAAAACTAGATATAGTTTCTGATCTTGATACCAATTCTGGTAAAAACGCTACTTTCATAAATGTTTTACAATCTGTATCTCTCATTTTATGAGAATCTAGTACTTCCGAAAATCCTGCTGCGATATGCACTATATTGCTTGGTACATCTTTTCTAGTGTCATACAAAGCATCAACACATGGCGATTTTTCAAAACAAATATCCTCAACAACTTCCAGCTTTACGTTTACATCAAGCGGCAAAGAAGAGTCGTTGCATAAATTAGTTGGTTTCCTATCGTGATGTTCATCTAGCTTTGCATATGCTTGTTCCTTCTTTATGACTTCGTAATGATTCTCTTCCTTGAGTTGCTCATCAGTTTTCATAGATGAAATTAAATTGTTTCTTATGTCCTTTGTTTTTGTAGTAATATTTTTATTATTATCCATATATGTTTTGGTTTCAATCTGGTCTGAATAAATTGAAGAAGGTTCGTTTGTACTATTCGTACTTATAGTTGTACTATAATCAATATCTTGATCAATAGTTTTCGTATTTTGAATCAGAGTACTGAACTCCGACATCCCTTTATTCATAGTTGCAAACTCCGAAGTTTGTAGACTAAATGTTTCAGATTCCGATATTTCTCTGGTCAAAACTGGAAAAATTGGAATTGTCTGAGATTCAGTGTTTATCTTATTTTCGGTCATTTTGGTACTATTACCACATTCATCGAGTAATTGTTTTGAAATATTTTTAGGACTACTATTGCTTTCAATCATGTTTGACGAAGAATCTTGATAAACAAGTGATTTTGCATCCACTTTTGATGATACGCATTCTTCTACATTTTCATTTTTCAAGCTTTCAGATGCATACAACAAAGGAGGTTTAGCTTTAGTTGTAGAAAATGATTGTGTATTATAAATTTTATTAGGATGATTTCCCACATTATTATTGGATATGATTTTTTCATCCACATGAATTGATGGTGTATCAGATTTTTTGTCATGTTCAAACTCGGCGTTAATAACATTTAAAGATGCGTTGTTTACACCTATTTGAATTGATGGTGTATTAGTAGTTTTGATACGGCCATCTTCAATGTTATTGATTACATTCAATGAAGCAGTTTTTTTAATAGGAGTCGGTGCAATAACTGCTCCATCGGCATTGTCCAGAAGTGGTTGTCTATTAGCCGCTGTTTGAGGACCAGCTGTAGCTACTGACGAAGTTAAAACAAGGTCAGAAATTTCCTTTCCACTGCTATTAGAATCCGCACAATCGATAATTATAGTCTCAACTTTACTTAACTGCTGCTGCACTTTATTTTGTGAAACATTTTCTGGCAAACTGTTGCCACTGCTTGTAATAACACTTGGTGCTAGTGTAACAGTAATATCAGGTTCCGAACATTCAATCTTTCCAGAATATTCGCTCGATTTTTTGACTGGTTCCTTCCCATTTTTAATGGGCGGGTCTGTAGTAAAGTTGCTGCGCCCCTGCACGGAATATTCATTTCTCGTGGGCGTGGGCCCCTTGTTTCCGTTTTGAACAAACTCACCGTCTCTTTTTGTAACAACGACTTCTCTGTCCTCATCCTTGATAGAATATTCTTCCACAACATTTTCACATATACTCACAGCCTCGCATTTTATCTGCAGTTCCTCACTATCATCATCCGAGATTTCGATCTCGTCTACGCAAATGAGGGCACTTGATATCTTGACCAGTTCCTTCCCGTTCTTAACAGGGGGGTCTCTGCTGAAGTTGCTCCTCCTGTGCATGGAATATTGATTCCTCATGGATGCGGGCCCCTTACTTCCATTCTGAACGAAGTCGCGGTCTCTTTTCGTAAACAAGACCTCCTTGGTAGTGGCTGTAGAAGTTTCAACAACAGATTTATTTCTATCTTTGACGAGCACAATATCATCGTCAGGTTCATCGGAATCATCATCAATTTCAATAATTGCGACCACACGCTGTGCTAGGTCATTTGAGATACAATTCGCCCCACAATCCTGAAATATACAATATAAATGTAAACTATTAACTATGAGGGACGTATGGTCGGAAGGTAAGACCACTCGCATGATAAACGTCTCGTGTTCAAACCAAGATTAAAGCTAACAGCATTTATTTACTTTATAATAGCATTGGTGCTCCACACTAATTCAGAAGGTACTTTTAGCCTACGTTCCCTTCGGTATAATCATACTCCCTTTTACCACAGAATGGTGTAGGGATCCCTTCAATAATGTAATACCTATCCTGATACACAACCAACCTAATAGTCATAAGTATCGTATTGTATCATAATATCATATTACAATACAAGATGAGAAGGTTGGCAAACGAGCCCGCAGGCCGAGATTGCTAACCCATAACAATAACAAACTTAACATAAATATAATGACTGGCAAAATACTGTATAATTAACATAAAAGCCGACGTTTTTAAATGTGAGAGTGTTGCAACAATCTCACAGACCGTATAAAAATTATCAAAAATAGATATTTCCAAAGGTGACGTTTCCAATAATTTTTTGTACATGTCAACATAACATTTACCAAATTAAAAAATCTGACAAATTTCTTCACACAAGTGCTAAACTAAACGTTGTTTTCACACTATAGCAATAAAATTAAAATTTTCTGACAAAATTGACAATCGAAAGAACGACTTTTAAATCGTGAATAAGAAAAGGAAAGTAATGACTTACATCCGAATCATCAGAATCAGTGCAGTATTCATCAGCCTGTATTAAGTCCGACAATTTGTCATTGAACCATACATCATCGATTAAGATGGGTTTGCTCCTATCCAACTTTTGTACTTCTTCAGTGACTTGCAATTGAGATGTGATTGCACTGCAAAACAAACAAATGAATGTAAATTTTTACAAACAAACGCATAAAAATCATTCGTACTTTGCACAGGATTCCCAATACCAGTGTGGCAGCCTATATAAATGATAAGCCGAAGTGATAATATGTAATAAAAACACTTTAGATTTCACTTCTCTTTCTGGCATATAACTCTCGACGAAGCCCAACAATCTGTGGAGAAGTATGGTGGGTTTGAACTTCGTTTGATTAAAATTAGACACCTGCCATTCATGTGCAAAATATCTGCGCAGTAGCATGAATATCCATCTAGTTTGTGGAAACTTCTTCTTCTTCTGGAATAGGAAATCAATTAACATTACAGTTGAGGCATCATTATTGCCACACAAACCTTATGAACTTCAGCAATGTAGAACTCAAAAAGCTTAAATTCCAACAAGAACTGGTTAGTGAAACTTCTAGTCTTCCTGATCGACAGTGGAGTTCTCTCAAGTAACCTATAAAAATCAGCCACTTAAGTACATGTGATTTTACAGCAGCGAACCTTTATAGTGACGATACGAATTTACTAAACAACTACCAATAGTGAAGCTGGTTAAATAACATTAGATGATATTGATATGTAAAGAACAACCATGTTGTTTTCTTTGTAATGAAATAAGAAATAGAATCGTACATCACATTATTAATTACATTGCATGCACGAAAGGTATGAAATAATTTTCGTATTCGTGTCTTCTTTCGTAAATGTCCTCTTCAATGTCGTACTCATCTGCTGGTAGATTTTCTTCTGTTTTCATGTTCTTCTCGCTTAATTAGTTTTCTCTCACATTCTGTTGATTGTTTAAGTTTAAAAGTTATAGTGAAGGTTTTTCAAGAAATAAAAAAATGCAAAGATATTCATGCATTAGCAATTATAGCCTGATAAAATATGAAAACTATAATCATGAATAAAATACAGTAAAATGTTTGTATCCGATATTAACGCTTCATATTGAATTATTATTTACGAATTAATAGCAATGCATGCATGACGCTCTGTAAATAATTCTTCTTCGTTCTTGTCATCTTCCATGATCTTCTTGTGTTGATCTTCTTGCTTCTCTTGATAATCTTCAGTTGAATTTTTATCAATGCATATTATCAAACATAATAGATTCATCAAAATGAAGGATGATGGATCATCTTATAAAAGTTAGGCACACAATACAGATTACTACTACAGATTACTTCAAAAGAAATCACGTTAATTATGTAAATGCGTCGTTGATTTAACTACTGTAGAATTTTGAAAAATGCAAATTACATTCCGGTTCTTCTTAACTGTGTCCAATGATTATAATTAAGAGGAAAAAGTTTAATGACAGACGCTACATAAAAGTACATGTACCTCAATAGATCCCGAGCCATATTTCTCATCCGGTCTCTGTTATAGATTTCATTCAGTATTGCTTCTTTGTACTCCTCTCCGAAGAACCCTAAAAGCAATAATTGCTAGTACATTGATAAGTCATAATAAGCTGTGAAATAATAAATAAGAATAAACATGAAATTCTGTGGAGGCTGCCAAAATAGAAAATAATTTTATGTACAGGGTAAGTATGATGTTAGATATTTGTATGAGTTTTTAAAAACAGTGGCAATGTATAAAAACAGTGACAATGTAAAGAACTACATAGTTACAAATATTCGTTATTTATATAAACAAAAAAATCTCGGGCCAAAAATATTGACACATTCTAATAGGCAGGCACACACGTAGGAGATTTTCAACCGATCTGTCCAGCCGTCCACATCTGGCAATTATTCAAAGCTTGGAGAAGAGGTTTTAAGTAGGGCCGGGAAGAGGTGACTGACAACCCCTGCTCTGGATGGCCATGAACTAGCCACACCGATGAAAATGTGACTCGTGTGCGTAATTTGTTGAACTCTGACCGTCGAATGAGTGTTAGGATGATTGCACAGACACTGAACCTTCAAATAGCCACTGTATAGTCGAAATCAGGAGAGATATCTCATGACTCATTCTAAATAAATTTTTAATGCAGGAATAAATGCAAAATCGGTGTCGCTATATTACCCTAAACCGCTGAAGTAAAGTGAGAGAGTAAATATCCGATACGTCTGCTGTACGTTTTAAATGAAACCCGTGAAAACGTATGTCTTCGTTAATTCATTGAATCTGTCAGTGTCACTGTTAACCTAACATATATTTCGTGTTTACATATTTGTTATGTACACATAACCTACACAGCGAAATTATAGCATTATAGATTTGACATTAAACATCTGGCTGACCGCGTGCGTATAAGTGTAGACACACGTTCAAGAAAATTTGAACCATACACTCCAAATGTATGAGTCATGAGACACCTCTCGTGATTACGAGTATAGGCACGATCATGACAAATAATCTTAACATGCGAAAATTTTGTGCCAAGCTGGTCCCCAAAGAGTTGCCGGACAAGCAAAAGGCCAATTGAGTGACGATCGCGAATGAACTTCGGAACGGGTTCAAATTTGTTCTCTTCTGTATGTCTTTGTATACCCTGCATCCCTTGTAATTTGCGGGGTGGTTACCGTTGCATAGTACACAGATGACACCCTTAATTTTTTCTTTTATTTCACCATTTTTTGTCTGATGATCTTCTTTGGATTTCACGCAGCAAGGAGTTCTGTGGCAGAAGTTTTGTGAGTGCCCATATCTCTGGCATTTCTTGCACTGTATTACTTCCCTTTTAACGTGTGAAGGTTCGATGGTGCCTTTTGCCTATAGCATGAATTGAATTTGGCAGATTTCCTTGTTGCTTTCTCTCTGCTCTAGTTCGACCATTAATATTGGTAGCGATTGCATCGTGGCACTGTGTTTAATGTTACTGATGTTAAGAGCCAGTTATAGCGACAATCTACTTTCTAGTGAGGGGCATCGGGGGTGCCAAGGAAAAGGGTAGGCGGTACCGAACTTTTGCAAAGGGCGTTTGCCAGTTACAGCCGATTAGTTGGATCCCTTGCGTATCAGTTCGGGATGAGGGCGCTGCATTACGGATTCGAATTTTAGCAATCACTGTTGGCAATTTTTTCGTCGTTTTTTTGTCGATATTTTATTATTTATTCTTTTTATTTATTTATAATAATGGTTATTAAAAAAACTGCTACATACGATGTTACAAAGACATATTTTAGGAATGTGGGATTTTTTTGTTCCTTTAATTACAACTATAGTTCGAGAAATTCACTAAATTTAAAATCCGATGTGTAACCGCCTCTTAAGAACAGTGTGACCAAGTGAGCCTAGTTCGGATATTATATCATTAGTGTCTGTGCAGGAGTGTAAATCTCTTATTACTTTCGCAAAACACCTGGTGACTGCCTTCGAACCGCACCCCACTGTATGCACAGTAGAGGAAGACAATACAGGGTGATTCAGACCACGCGTCCCAGGCCTTTTTCTCGGTAATGTGACGTCTTATGAGTTCGAGGAAAAAAATATCATAACAAAAGCCTACCTGAAGAATTTAATGGAGGTTGCTTCGATTTCCGGAAGTAACCGGAAGTAGGCGTAACTGCACTCAACTTCAGAATTTTAAATGGGAACCTAAGTCGTATGTGACATCGTTGGATAGGTATTTTAAAAAGAAACATATTTTGTAAGAAAAGTTATTTTATAAATGACATACTTAACGGAATAAACAATAATGTGTCTGGCAACCAGCCCAGGGCATGTTCTCGAAAGTATGACGTCATTGAGGTTTAAAAAAATGCATAACACAAGCCTACCCCATGAATTTAATGGTAGTAGTTTTGTTTCTCGAAAATCACAGAAAGTAGGCGTAACTGCACTTAGCATTCAAGTATTTTTGTAAATAAAATGCCTTTTCTCCTACGAAAACTGTCGAAGTGAAGTGTTTTCAGGCTTGCTTACTGTCTGCAAAGTCCAAAATTTCAATAAAATACGTTATTGCTGGGCAATAATTCAATATCGTGTTCTCAAATTTTGAAGGGTTTGATATGCTGATGGTGCTGGGTGAGTGTAATCAAAATTTATTGATTAATTCGTTTTATTTACAAAAACTATTCCAATAAAAATCGTTTATTTCTGGTTTCTCTTAAAAAAAAAAGTTTCTTCTAGAATGGCTTAGGTTCCCATTTAAAATTCTGAATTTGAGTACAGTTACGCCTACTTCCGGTAACTTTCGAGAATCGGAACTACCGCCATTAAATTCATCAGGTAGGCTTAAGTCATGCTATTATGTTTCGGAACCTCTATGAAGTCATACTTTCGGGAAAATGGTCTAGGCTGTATGCCCGATACATTAATGTTTATTCCGTTAAGTATATCATTTATAAAAAAACATTTCTTACAAAATATGTTTCTTTTTAAAATACCTATCCAACGATGTCACATACGACCTAGGTTCCCATTTAAAATTCTGAACTTGAGTGCAGTTACGCCTACTTCCGGTTTCTTCAGGTAGGCTTTTGTTATGATATTTTTTTTCCCGAACTTCTAAGACGTCACATTACTGAGAAAAAGGCCTGGGACGGGTGGTCTGAATCACCCTGTATAATCAAACAATTCCTAACAGTACCGCACCAAATGAGCCCTTCTATCAAAACATTCAAAACAAGCGAAGTATAATCCACCCTTACCAAACTTAAACAAAAAATAGCCCCAGGGTACAATCTCTTCACAGGCACGATGCTAAGAAACCTAGCACTGATCGCAATGCAACTAATAACTACGATTTTCAACGGCATAATCAGACCGGAAATTAGCCCAAATAATTCTAATATCTATGGAAGGGAAACCCACCAAAGAAGTTCAAACCTACAGGCCAATAAGTCTGCTACCCATCCTATCCAAAGTATTTGAAAAAAGTATTTCTAACACGATTACTACCAATACTAGGGAAGCAGAATTAATCCCAAACCACCAATTTGGCTTCCGCCACGATCATGCCATGACCGAGCAAGTCCACTGAATAATAGACACAATCAACAAAGACCTCAAAGCCAAAAGATATTGTTCTGCAGTCTTCCTAGACAGAAGCCAGGCTTTTGACAAGGTGTGGCACACCGGCCTATTGTACAAACTAAAACAAATACTACCACACAGCCTCGTACCAAGTCTTACCTAAGCAAAAGACTCTTCCAGACTAAGTACAAAGACACCCCTTCACCACTCCATGAGATAAAAGCAGGCGTTCCCCAAAGGAATGTCCTAGGTCCAATCCTATATCTTCTGTAAACAGAAGACATACCAACATCCAGAGAGACCGTATCAGTGAATTATGCAGAAGACACCGGCGTAATGGCATCACACACTGTACCAGGCATCGCTTCCAGCCTCCTGCAAAACTACCTCATAAAAATAGAAAACTGGCTCAATAAATGGCGCATCAAATCCAATGAAGCGAAGTCTGTCCACGTAACTTTCACTACGAAAAAATATACATGGCCACCAGTTCGACTTAACAATCACCCTCAACTCGACAGTGCTAAATACCTGGGCATACACCTAGACCGTCGGCTAACCTGGACTAAACACATCTGGACCAAACGACTCCAGCTCGGCCTGAAATACAGACAGATGCACTGGCTACTAGGAAGGAACTCCAAACTGAGCAGACAACAAGCTACTCCTTTATAAACCCCATCATAAGGCCCATATGGACGTATGGGACACAATTATGGGGCTCTGTGAGTATCTCAAACATCAATAAAATCTAGTGCTTCCAATCTAGAGTGGATATCGTGAACGCCCCCTGGTACGTCCCAAACAATGACCTCAAAAAATAAAAGAAGTAAAGGGAGAAATCAAAGAAATGAGCACAAAATACCAACAACGACTTACCATTCACCAGCAAAATCAAGACTGAAGAGGCATAACCCACTGGACCTACCGGATAGGATCTAAACCACTAAAACCATGAAGCCACAACTCTTTCAAAGTTACACAAGAAGGCTAGTGCCACCAATGGGCGCCACTCTCACACGCCAACCTAATATTGCCACAAAATTTACTTATTGTTTTTTGACAGATTATAAATAACTCATGGGAAATAAAAAATATATATATATACATATGTCCAGGCTCATAATAGTTCGGTTTACATTTTCAAGCAGAAGCCTAAACAAATCATAAAACTTACACAAATGATGAGACATTTAGACAAAATTGTTTCGACAATATTAAAATATATACTTTAGCCTTACAATAGCTGAATATTTATCCGAATAACATAATGAACAAAATTTATATAACAAAAACTTTAGTGAACCGACAGCTCATAATACTTCGGCCGATATTTAATATTGGGTTACATCGCCGTTGTTAGCAATAATAGCTTTAATGCTACTGGGCATTGTATCCACAAGCCTTACACATTCTTCTAGTAGAGTAGTGTCCCATATGTTCCGTTTAGTTCGGGTACAGTACGCGCCGGATTTTTACGAAGTTTTTTTTCATTTGTCCAAAGGGTCTCGATAGGAGGTAAATCTTGACTAGAAGATGTCCATTTTAATACTGGTATTTCATGATCTTTGAACCATGTTTGAATAATTTTCGCCGTAGTGCACCGTCGTTTTGGAAAATAAATTCACCTTCGGACGATTAACAATTTGAAATTGAAGGCAAAAACTTTCTTCCAGAATGTCACTGTACGTTTGCGAATTAACTATGCCGTCAATGAAATGTAATTTCCGTACACCTCTTGCAGACATACAGCCCCAAACAATAACAGAGGCTGGGAACTTGACTTTTTTAACTTTAACAATCATTATGATAAGCCTTTGAAGATGTAAGCAATACTCGGTTTCGCGTGTCAATCACACAAACATTAAATTTTGATTCATCATTCCAAATTGCCATTGTCTTTGCATCCAGTTTAGATGTTCTCTAGCCCATTTCAGTATTTTTTTTTAAATTTAGTTAATATAAATTTTTCTTTTGCCTATTGAAAAAAAATCAAATTAGCTGTTAACGTGTGTTTAGTCTAAAAAAATCCATAAATATTACCTAATAGAACTTGTATCCTATTTATCGAAAAGTTCGCTTCGTTGTAGCCATTGAAACTTCTTTTGCTATACTTTCCCTCCATAGCATAATTATTTCCTTAGTATTCGACCTCCGGTTTGTTTTTATAATTCTACGTAAAGATCGTTTATCTGCTTCCGTAATTGTAGATGGCCTGTCGGTTTTGGTTATTTGTTCGACTTCACCGGTTATTTTATACAAATTAATAATATCTTGCACTGTAGAACACGGAACTGAATTCTAACCAGATATACGATGTGCCGAAATACCTTTTTTATTGGCATTAATGATGGGCAAGCGTAAATCTTTACTTAAAGATTTACAACGAGGCATTTCTCTTGAATATTAACTTAAAGTCATAATGTATTACTATTATTGTGTCTCACAGCACGTATACAACTAATATTAATAGATATTTGTTGATTTGTTCAGTATGTGTTTTGTTTTAACAGTAGCACATTAATTCCATTGTGATATAACCCAATATTAAATATCGGCCGAACTATTATGAGCTGTCCGTTCACTAAAGTTTTTGTTATATTTATTTTGTCCACTATGTAATTCGGATAAAATATTCAGCTTTTGTAAGGTTGAAGTATATATTTTAATGTAGTCGAAACAATTTTGTGGAAATGTCTCATCATTTGTGTAAGTTTTATGATTTGTTTAGGCCTCTGCTTGAAAATGTAAACCGGTCGAACTATTATGAGCCTGGGCTCGTATAATGACCTAAAATTAATGTACTTCTAGCATTCTTACCAAGTTTGGGTTTTTCATCTTCTTCAGAGAACACTCCATCTAAAATAAAGAGTTTATTAATATCGTGCCATGAATGGGACTAATATTTAGTGTTATTCCGTTTGAGCTACAGATAGAGAATAGACTCCGTTAGTGTGACGTCAAACCAACGCAAATATATGAACGTGTTGCATAAACAATTTTTCACCATTCCGAAAATGAACCTGAAGTTCACGTCCATAGGGCCTATTTTTATATTGGACCTTTTATAAACATTTAATTGCGAGCTTAGTTTAAATTGTTATCGAAAGTGCGCTAACATTGGTAAATATCGGGGTTTCAACATGTATTCCACGTGTATAATGAAATCTTATATGGTCATCCTGGAAATGGTACAAGGCGATTTGGAAAATGTGTGACACGTGACCAAAATATCCGCAGCGGATTCAAAAATACCGGGAATAATCACCCACATAGATTGTGAGGCCTGTTGTGTTTACCTCCGGTAATTTGAGAATTGTATATGATTGTTGTGGTATAGCCGTAGTGTGGTTGTTAATTTCGTGGTAATTGCATCCTTCTACCTAGTCAGGTTAGGTTAGGTTAGGTCCCTGACCACACTGTAGGGCAGGTGGTCGAAAAATTCTATTGCACCGAACTGCAGGAAATTTAAAAGACTACCACCCGCCCTACAGCTCTGACTTGTCACCAAGCGACTTCCATTTGTTCAACGGAATGAAAAGGGGGTTGGGGAAACAACAGTTCAACACCAACAAGGAGCTGAAACCCAATGTGCAAGATTGACCACGCATCGCAACCTGGCGACAATATTGTATGTGGCATGCGCCTTTTTAATTATAAACAAATTTGGATTAATTCTGAAACGTAAGTGTTGCAGTTTACACTAACTGTTTATTAGTTTATTATAGCACCAAAACGAAGGTCTATGCCATATTTTGAATTCGTTACTTGCGTTACTCTATAAAATAAGCAGAGATATCACTCATTCCAAAACTCTATGGTGTCAAGTGCCAAACAAGGTTTCACATAGAATATCCCGAAATATTTTTGGTGCAATGGGCTATTTGCTATATATTTCAGGGTTCATTCGCTCTAGCCTTACTAAATTGTCACCGTTCGAAACCAAATATGGAATATATTTTGCAGATGCAGTATTTCAATAATTAACACAATGGCCTAAAATAATCTAGGTCATGCTTCAGATGTTTACTTTCTGCACAAAATTCTTACACAATGTATTATTATTAATTGGGGCATTGTATAGATCAATACAATCACGGTACGACGTCTAGCGGTAGAAATAGAACTAGCCAAATTAATTCAGCACGGCTGATCTAGCGACAGCAGCGCCATCTTCGGTTTGTTTTCAGCAGTGGCAGAAATAATAACTAGCCAAACCAGTATTTATATCGGTTTGTTTTGAGCCCAATTATAGCAAAATAATTTGTTCATGATTAGTACATTTTTTGTGAAAGTGCACTATACAGATTGATTCAAGATGCTTTTAAGATAGGTATAACATGATTACATTTTTTTTTTACGAACACAATAACTTTTAGGGGAGTTTTGTTTGGGTTGGGACTAGCATAGTAAATTCCTTATAGCACTTAAGGAAAATAACTATTGATGAAGTAAATCGGAAACATCTGTAACTCTTTACAACAGAAGGATATTAGACGTTACTTAGCAAATGTGATAGGTGTGTTCCGGTTAATAAACATAAAATTTGACAGATCGTCTGCTCCTTGGATTGCATTTTAATTACTATATGTTTATTAAAAAAGTCCATTAGGGGTGGCAGTGTGAAAATTCAAACTTATGTCCGTGACTTGATTCAGATTTTCAATTTTCTGACGCCAAGTCAAGTGAAGTGCCAAGTGCAAAACTAACCTCTTGTCTAAGTCAAGTAATGACTTCCTGCGTACGCGCTGCACGCTTTAATTTTTTCAATCTATACTGACTGGCTAGTCTTCCAGAATAAGTCGACACGTTGCCCTATTTTTGACATTAACAAACAGCTCAATGACATTTGATTTGAATTTAATGAATTTGAATCAAGTCACGGACATACGTTTTAGTTTCCACAGCACCCCTGATGGACTTTCTTTATGAACATATGGTATAATTGGATTCTGGAAAATATAACAGGAGCAGTTATCATTAGCAACGGACAACAAGCACAAATTATTGACAGGCACAAGTCAGTCCTGCTAATAAGTCTCATCGTGAATCAATTTGCTCACGTTATTTATAGGTACAAACTTAGTAAGAGGTAATAAATTAGCAGAACATATCAAATTGGCCGAGCAGTGGTGCAAATTTAAATTATGGCTTATTTTTTATCAGTTGCTTCTATTAATTTCTCCTGCGAAGAGTTGCGGAATCCCGAACTAAGGCAGAGATACCCGCTAAGAGAATAGAAAAGCATTGGGTAGGTAGTTTCTAATGTCGTTGTGGCTATGTTTATCTGGCAGAAACCTTACCCGCAGCTTTGGAAAGTTATACATTAAGCTCATGCACAGATATGAATTTCACGATAATGATTAATAAATAATAGGATGTGGAAATTATTTATTACCTGGAAAAGGCACAATGTTCTTGTCCTGCGTCATGTTGTTAGCATCAAAATTCATAGTTCCTGAAACAAAAATAAAAATAGAATGTAGATCATCAACGTGGGTCATGTTTAAGAAGTGTTCCGAGTTGGAAAAAACAGAACTTAATAGCTTTTGGCAAACCAACTTCTATCATCTTACATTAACAATTTAGTTTGCCACTCATAGCGCATATGTAAAAACAGATGCAGAGGACATATCGGAGGTTGCAAACCATAAAATCTTCAGGAAAACAGTTTCAAAACCCGGTTACCCCGGTTTTAAAACCTAGGTACCCGGATCCGAGTAACCGAAATTAAATTTATTATAATTTAATAAGAATAAATAAATAAGAAATAAATCATAATACACATCTAATTAGGTATTAATTATGTATTCGTAAATTTCAACCTTTATTTTATTAAAAACTCTGTTTTTTAATAAAATGGCCGGGTTTTAAACACTTTTCTTGATTTCGGTTCTTACAACTTGAGTAAACGGATCTGGGTATTCAGGTTTTAAAACCCGGTCCCGGGTACCCGGGTTTTAAAACGGTTCTTAATTGTTCGGGTACCACTGGCTCCCAGAACCGGGTACCCGGTTCTTTCTTACAGCACTAATAGCCACAGTACTCATCTTCACAGTTTATATTGTCTAAAAAATTCATAGTTGTCGTATTAAAAAAATGAATATTGCGAGATGATTGAATGAAGTTAGATTAGGCTAGGTAAAGGCGCAGTATAGTGGGATACAAGTAGATAAACATGTGGACCTGCCGAATTGATGTCCAACGTTGCCCTATGGTCTACGTTGGACAAACCGGCCGCAGTTTCGAGGATAGGATCTCCGAATACCAAAAGTTTTTTAAAGACGAACCTATTAGCTCTACTTATGCTAACCAAATCTAACCATTTATTAGAACATAAACACAACTTCCAACCAAAGTTTAAAACATTACACACCTGTGATAAAGGGCTAAAATTAAATCCTTTAGAACATTTAGAAATTAACAAATATAATAAACAGTGTCTACTGTTGAACGACCAACTTGAGGTTATGAACTCCTCACTTTTGAATTTATAAATGTACCTCATTCTAATTATGTAACCCCCGCCCCCATTTTTAATACTTAAGTATCAACTGTAGTTGTAGAATATCAGTTTTCACCTGCCTGATGAAGCCACTGTGTGGCGAAACAATTGTTGCAGAACAATATTAAATATTTTGTGAAACTTACACCAATTGTGTTTTATATATATATATTAAAATATATTTATTATTTTCTAAATTACCTTTCGGAAAAGTTGCCTCTTTAATATAATACAAAAATACCAGCATACAATAACAAAAAAAATATTTCAGTATACAGTGTGTTAGGGAAGTCGACCGAAAACTTTCTAGGGGTGAATCAGGGTGCAAAATGAAGTTGAATATTCCTTTACCACTTTTGGCCCAGATGCATAGTTTCCCCCTAAATTCGTATTAAAATTGGTGCAGCTTATGTTTGGAACTGCTAAATAAAACACGATAATGCATTGTTTTTTGAAATTTAACGTGTTACTTGCCTTTGAATGTTACCCTTTTAACTTTTGTTAAAATTTTACAAAATGAACGTTTGAAACTTTACCAAAAACAAAAGTTGCTCATTGTATACAAATACAAGACTTCCAATTTCTATAAACCGCAATAAAAAAGATTCAGTTAATAATGACACATTTAAATTTATTTATAGACCAACTTACTAACTACATCTCTAGTAAATTTAAAATCTTTGGATCAGAGCTACGTAAAGCTGCTGGAACATAAATATTTGAATATCCTTGCACATGGTTGGGGCCCACAATACCGGAATCCTGGGATACCGGTATTCGGGCCAATTTTTTCCGGTATTAGAAAACCTATATTAATGGTAAAATACCGGTATTTCGGTATTTATTACGGACATTATATCGTCATATAAATAAAGTCGAGTATTACGTGTAATGTAAGTCAATAGAAACGATTAAATAAAATAATTTCTTATTTAGTTAAATCACGAATTAACAATTTATTAAATATGTGTTTTATACCCCCACATCGCCTGGTAAACTCTGAATCGACGGTTACTAAATCACGGTGGTTCTTGTGAACGAGTGTTTTCCATGGGCATACTTTAATAAGACAGACACCGATCATGAAATGAGTTAATTCAGAAATAGTTATGATATATTTGGTAAAAATGTTCAATTTTGTTATACATGGAGGTTTTTATAAAACTATACATACGGGTTATATCGCCTATGTATACTTTTATAAAAACCGCATCAATCGCATGGCGATGAACTGGAAGACTTTCCAGAAATTTGTGAAAAGTGGGCAGGAATGGGATATGCCTGAGCAACAATTAGGGAGTGAAGGCATATTCAGCCGAGGGATTATCGAAGTTTATTCTCGATTTGTATACAAAAATTTTGTCCCGGCCGTTAACTTTAGATCTGAATTTTGATTTTTTAATTGATATTTGAAACGCTTGTTGAAAATTCTCATGGTGAATGACGAGTGAACTGATTACACATTTGCCTCGCCAGTCGCCTCGCTATACATACAAATGCGTAGATGCACCATTACTGTTCTTGTATGCACCATGAGCGTTATTAGCTGATTATGACCATCGGGCAACATCCATCAATTTGCCTTCGCACTGGATCACGTCCCCTCCTAGTATTATCATTGGCATAACGCCCTTGGTACAGTTGACGCCGAAAAAAAGTAGGACACACGTAAGTGCAGCATCACATTCAAATGACACATGCATTTACATCTTAATTGCATTAGACATTTCAATGTGAAGCTGCACTTACGTTGTCCTACTTTTTTTCGGCGTCAACTGTACATAAATAACTATTAATCTCTTGCAGTTCTGTAACTAATCGATATAGGACTTATGTTCATATAACATTTTATGACCTAAAATTGCGGCCCCAACAAGTTTCCGATGCTTTTTACACCCGTTATAAATCACCCTGTATAAGCAATAATAATATCGTACTCGTGCCCTTAGCAGTTTAAAGTGCCAAGTGGGTTAGGTCAACCACTTTAACACGCCAAATTAAGCCATTCGATGGCATAAAAGTTAACAAACAAATGCAGATAAATGCCCCATTTATCTAAGGTGGATAGCTACACAGAAAAAGTTTCTGATGGCTAGGACCATCCCGTTGTCATATTATTAAACTAGTATAAGCTTAATTTCTATGTGTGCACTCCAGCAATGAGTCTATTTCATCATCATGCTTGAATCAACACGGTAACTTGAAGGGTAAAATAAAAAGCACGTTATATGTTTATTACTCTGCGACCTTTACCGTCGTTTAAAAATAGACCAATATTCAAACTCAAAACAAACCAATAAGTTGAAAATTTAATTGCAGTTGAGTTGCGTCTATTAGCTGCTAATTTATAAGGCTTTACTAATGGTTTAATTCTATCTCTGTTAAGCAATGACCCCAAGGTATGATAGATCCATTTACGATGGTCAATACAACAAACATAAACATAAACAATCACAACAATAACGCACAACTCAACGGTGATGTAATAAAAAACATTATAGCAAACATTTGCCCATTTCTGATTCAATAATTGCCATGGTAATGTAAGAGCAAACAAATGCTGTTACATAGAAAGAAGTGATTTGAAGGTACTGATTGAGGTGTTTTAATAACTTGCTTGGAGCCACATCATCATCAAGTGTTGTGTTTGATTTTGCATATCCAGGACATCCAGGACCTGGAGCTGTCGAGGCCAACGTAATAATTGAGACAACGTGCAGAAAGTATCGAACTGCAATTAGTTGATTGTGTAGTGATATGTCTGGAGGCGGGACTAAAATTCCAGGGCCTGAACTGTGACTAACCGTTTGGAGGGCAAGGTGCGCAGCGTAGATCCTCGGGGTCACAGGATCCGCGGGAACGCTACCATGGAACTACAGGTTCGGAATGTCTATCCCACTGCACCAAACAAGCACTAATTGATCAAAGCAGAGTTTCTGTGGACTATCTATGCTCATGTTTTTGTTGCAGACTGTCGAATATGGCGTCGTAGCAGTACCGCCAACTGAACCGGTTCTGGTTACTTTTGTCGTTCAGCGCTACTCGGCTGTTTACGTCGCTCCCAGTGGCGTGCTGAATCCAGCTTACAAGAGTATTGGTGGTAATCGATCGCGGTGTTGAAGACGTGCGTGAGTTATTTCAATTATGTAAGAACATTCGATTTAATACGTTTACACAATTAAACCCCACTGCGAGTGAAGTTAATACTCCTCAGTTTACATGATATTGGATATTATTAAAATCCGTAAATCAAACGCCGATATATATATATATATATATATATATATATATATATATATATATATATATATATATATATATATATATATATATTTAATGTGAGCAACCGAATCTAGTAACTTTAGAGATTTGTCTTTTATTTTGTGTTACGAACTTCAAGTAAGGGAAACTTTTGCACTGTAAAAAGGGCATTAATGTGGTTATGTAGAAATGTCAATGTCACAAATAATAGTTTTTAATGTTGAAAATTCTTTGTGAATATGTTATTTCGGATCTTGTCTAATAGTTTTGCACCTAGGTTTGTATATTTTCTCAAAGTGACAATTCATCTATATTACCAATCCCCCAGAAAGGTCAAAGCAAAATAAACTAGTCAGTACCAATCACAGTTATGAGATATTCCTAAGTCCTATGAACGACTGAAGGCTGATTCATAGATCGCAACGCAACGCAACACTGTAGTACGCTATTACGCCGAGCCTCTCGTTGTTGCGTTTCTTAAACCTGCGCAGTACGCGATCTGAAATTAGATTTTAAACAGGTTGCCAAGTGTGTGATTTTGTCGCTATAACAGGTGTTTTTTAACAGCAAAATTGAAACAGATAATTTATTTTTAAGGACATAATAATTGTTTGCCTTAATAAAATATGTATAGTTATTTATCTACTATTAATATATAATGTACACCTTTATGATGTTCACTTTAAGATAGTAATGATGTACTTCATCGCACTAGTGCGGTAAAGTTACACTTTGCCGCACTATATAAGCTACACCATTTATCGAACTTATTGCTACTTCCGTGGCGATTTGATCGGTATCAATGTCGTCAGAGCAGCATATCTGCTGCTTCTGCATTGTATAAAGAATGCTGTCTTCGTTACTCATTTCCTACAACAACTACTGACAGAACTCAAAACTGACAGAAGAAACTTCAAACCTACTAATTTGGTTATGGAAAAAGTTATTAGCATTAAAATTGCTAAGAATTGATAGTAGATAAAACAATATGCGATATTCGTATCGTAACATATTACGATACTCAAATGGCTTATCAAACTCGGTCTACGGCCTAGTTTGATAATTTTGCCATATCTTATCGTATTATGATACGTTACGATACTAATATTGTAATACATTCTGTAACAAGGACAGAATGAAAATTCGATATGAGTGGACGATTCCGAACGCAAGCGTGAGCAACCACGAGTAGATTGAATTTTCATTCTAACCGAGTAACAGACTGTATTTTCTCCACGAGCAGAAACTATGAATCAAAAACAAGTGGAGTGGAGTATTATTAAATTCCATATCTGATTCACTCGATGTACGACTCATTTATTAATTTAAATTTATACTTGTCTCAAAACAACTAGGACGTCGCGTTTACATTTGACAGTGACAGTAATTAAATTCATGGCAATGTATGTATTTCGTTGAGCATAATTATGGAATATTCATTCTGTCACTTGTAATAGAATGAAAATACATGCAAAACACATAAGAAGCAAGTGTTTCAGAATAAATATTCTCTCTCAAGAGGGAGAATTTTGACTTTCTGTTATTAAAAATGATTTCGGAATTATTAAATTCACTAATGGCCATGTAGAAATAATTATTATGTAACTGAAAATTCCCCTTTTTCCGAGGTGCATATTAAATTTTTCCGTCGACCTCTAGTTTATCAGTTTATGCTTAGAGAAACTCTTCAATGTGACAAATCATCACAGATATTGTCAAGCTGACAGAACTGTTTGAATGTGTAGATCGTGTAAGCGATGCTGGTTGATGCACCAATGCGGGGAATAAATCAACGGAGTTTTGTGTTACTGGTGAGTTAATTGATACGTGTTGTACAACGGATATTTCTCAACTACTGAAAATGTACACTTCGAGAGGCTAGGGTCAGTGACAACCTTTCTAAGACAGGACGCATCTAGTCCCATTGGATGGAGTAGTGTACCAGCCGCGCCGCGTTGCGTGGTGGACGGGCCTACCTTTGCAAGTTCCGCTCTAAACCGCGGCGTGCCGTGCGAACCAACGAATGACGATTAGAAAGATGTGCAATATCATTAACAATATTACTCCAGAAGTATGTTTGTTGCTTTTTAAATACTTATAACAAATAGCACTTTGACAGTAAATAGCAGACGAAGAAGTGTTTTGCGGACGAAAAAGTAAAATTTATCGTCCACGAATGCGAATCGTTAAGATCCTTAAAGGCTAATTCATAAATTTCCTACGAGACGCAACGCTACGCTGTGGCAATGTTATCGCTACGGGCATTTTCAATGCGCATTAAACGCTACCAAATTAGTACAGTTCAGTTACCACATGTTAGTATTCTGGTTCTTCATTATAAGAAACTCATTTGGACGTAATAATTTGAGTAAAATTCTGACTCCAAATTCGCCCCCACCCCCCGTGTTTACAACGTTGTAACTAACAACTGAAAATGCGGAATAATAGTAAATACATCATCAATGGCTTCCGTTTCGGGATGGGGGTCAAATAACCATGAAGTGGCGTTATTGAATAACGATAAAACAAATGCGACATAGCTTGGTTTTGCACATCCGCCCCTTCCGCGCATCGAGTCGTCGGCACCTATGGAAACCGTAGCCGACTGCGACGAATCTGGTGACTTTCGTGGCCGCCAGGTTGGCAATGTCGACGTTTTCTTACGTCAACCAATGAGGCAACGGAAGAAATTAGGAGCATTTACCTTCAGCTGCAAATTGTTCCCTTATGTGACATGGCGTCTGAGAGGAAAGTTAGTTCTTGAACGGGGCACAGCGGTCAATCACTGTACTTTTATGACATTAGATGAAGAAACGGCTTATTATAAAAGCCACAGACATTATCTAGAGACTTGCATTGATGGTAATGCATGCAAGGAAAACGCAGCGGATGAGCGATGGGTAGGCATTTCACCCTCACCAGCATTTGTTGTGCTGGTGAGGATCCTCGCACCGGGGATTTCGCTGGCACCGAGCCGTGCCAGCGAGGGCCCCGGATGACCACATTGGTTTGGATTTCACGGACATTCGCTAATATTTCGATTTTTTGTATGTACAGGTACTTCGAGAAACACCAGGCCCATCCCTATCAGGTAAACAAGATTGTATTTTTACAGAGGGCCCGCGCCAAAGCCGTCAGGTCTTTGGGGGCTCTGTCCCCCAAGACCCGGCAGAACCTTCAGACAGCCATCCTAAATTCACTTTTCAATAGTTAAAATTCGGTGGTCCCAACCGGCCCTTAAATCCGCGGTCGCGGCGTCTACGGCCCCAAAACAGAAATTTGCCTACGAAAAACCAATTTCCACAGTCAGATCGCGACGTTTCGTTCCAAAACATGAAATATTTGGTATTTAATAACAACAAAAATGGCAGCTTCTACAAAGCACCTAACCTTTTTGACGGATATCTCTGGCCGTTTTTAAAGCCCCTGATTCATAAAACTTACATTATTAACCCAAAAATGCTTTATAATAATCAGTTACCAAATCATACATTCATATCTCATCCATATGAATAACCCAAATTAACATCGAAATCTGTCACCGTCACCAGTTACTGTTTAACATTCACTAGAACAATGTATTCATAATAATCATTTGAACACTGCATTTCCTAAAATAATCAACAAATCAACTACACAATTTTCCGACCATATGTTTTAAATAACAACTTTTGTATGTAAATCATATCACCACGACTCATTTCACTGCGCAATACAAATGCTTATTGTTTTCAATTTAGAACTCAAAATATAGTTCGTCGAAGAGTTATGGGTCGAGTGCAGACAGATATGAGCGCATCAGGGACTCGCCGAATGGCAACTACCGTTCAGACAGTCCGGATTCCCAATCGCCACGAGACAGAGACCGTTCCTACCAATCTAAAGGCTCCTATCTACAGAAAATACGTGAAAAGGAGAGAGAAAACAGAGACTACAAGAGAGACAAGTATTCAGGTGAGGTGGCGGACCCCAATTGTTGACTGACATAGCCCCCGCAAGTTTGAACCTCCCTGTTGCTTTCTATAATAGGTAAATTATTTTCAGATTGTGCCAGGTCACCAAAGGAAAAGCGCAGCCGTGATTCTGAACACAGGACTAACCACGACAGGAGTGACGACAAGAGCATACTGCACCCCATAAAGGTGTCTCAGAACCTGTCGTCTAGGTACCGCAAATCGATGCATAATAACTGCATTGACAAGGTGAATCTAGTCTAAATAGGCTCTTAAGACTTATTGTATTCATGCATTATGTGCTTTCAATTTCTTAGAGGGACGATAGAGAACGTGTAACCAGGGTCGGGGATTGGTCAGAACACATCAGTTCATCTGGGAAAAAGTATTACTACAATTGTAAAACTGAGGTGTCGCAGTGGGAGAAGCCCAGAGAATGGGTGGACCGTGAGAGGGACCGTTGCAGGACCAGGGACAGGGAGCGGGAGTCTGACAGGAACTACAGTAGTTCTAGCCGATCTGGTACGCGTAAGTAGCGAACATTTATCATCATTTCTTACTAACTGTGTCATGTAGCCTTTGACTACTTTTCAAAGTTTGAGAAAGTTTACGATACTCTACAAATGTGTAAATTTCTGTTTTTGTACTTACGTTTCGGTACTTATTATTATTACTATCCTAATTCGTGTTTCAGTACATTCTAAAGTAGTAACCACATCATGTAATTTTATTCAGCTGGACTATAAACTTGTTGCTTTGAACACACTGACGACGACTATTTGCATTTCTTCGGGTACAAGGGCTTAATTAGGTTTAAACAGGGTAGTAGCTTAATGTTTCAGGAATTTTATATTTATAATGGGAAGTTTATGATTACCAAAACCCATTTAACAGGTTGACTGCTAAGCAATATTTTGAAAAACTGCCTCAGAGGCCAAATTATTTTTTTAATGCTTACACAAATTGAAACATTTGAGATAAAAATTTAATATTTACAATTGATTAGCTAGCAATATTCTGAAAACAATATACTGGCGGCACGTCAACTTTTGTTCAGTGACTACTGACTATGACAATAGTGCTATATTTCGAATCAGCAAAATGTACAAAAAGGATTATACAACTTGCTCTTAAAACTGTCTTGGATATTGAAGCTTCGGGACTTTAGTTCTTCTGACTCCATTGTTGATCCCATACATACCATCCAGTGATGAAAAAATTGTGTGCAGTTCAGAGGATTCAGAGTACACGAAACTCCAAACAAGTTAAACACATCTAACAGCGTAATTCATAAAAATTTAAACCGTGGTTTAGCGCTGGTTTAGAGGTGTTTTACAAGGTTACTAAGTTTAAACCACCGTTAAACCGCGGCTTAAATTTTTATGAATAACACTGTAAATGTTTTAAATTCCGTACAACTTCTAATATTGTAGCAGGCAGCTCTCCTTTGCTGCAAAATATTGTAGACTTAATAAATGCATCAACTTCTCTAAACCCCGTTGAAACAGAGACTGATCAAAGTTTATTTTGTCTGAATTTAACTTTGGAAAAAATTAAACAAATTATCAAGAATCTGATACAGAAGAAGCCAAAGAAGACACATCATTTTTGAAAAAAACTTCCAGGAAACCATAGTATTTTCAATTATTCTGCAAGTTCAGGCTTGTCTGAAAATTTTGAGGCAGCACCCTGCGAATGTTGAAAAAAAAAACATTGCGTATGTTCTTTGTTGTGCTCTTGACCTGTTTAGTTTTCTTCAGTTTGGAGATTGAGGCCTGACTTTCATCTCCGGTAATGAGCCTTGATACGAATTTTGGGTCAACCAGAGATCCAATTTGATATTGGCTCTCTGCTCCAGTTGCGAGTCAATCGTGATTTCGCTAATGCGTGGATGCATGTTCTAGCAAAAACGTGTGTAACACCGGTCTCAATGCAATGGCTGTTTACAACTTGGAACAGATTCTTCAAGTTTGTTATTCGTCACTGCTGCACGTGCTTCATTCGCCCTCTGCAGATATAATCTCTGAATTAAATGATCGCACCTTGTATAACCTTGTATCAATGTGTTGCAAAATGTTTCTCAGTAATGAAGTATAATCAAAAATATAAATAATTTATATATATACATATATATATATATATATATATATATATATATATATATATATTTTTAATACATCTTTAAATACCTGTTTTTTTTCATTCCACCCAAAGTTAATTCTTGATCATTTGAACCAGATATATCGACTCACTTGAAAAGCTAATTTGGGTGTCGTCCAGAGTGGAAACTGTTTAAGATGGCTTTCTTCTTCTCATCTATGCGCCACAATGCATCACTACTGTATTGCTTTGATGCAGACTAATGCTCTCCTTCAATCACCATGATCGGATAAGATTGAGAGCACTTTGCTCTGTCCGGAATTATTTGACGTGTTTACCTCGCAGTGTCATAAGTAGTTCATTGATTGTAAAATTGACTTTTCTATCAACCTGAGAAATAGAACTAACTTCACAGACTTTATCTTGAGCGGTTTTTGGCTTGTCGTTATCACATTCACTAAGCATTTAAAAATTGTCTTAACGGACTCGGGGACCTCAAGGTGGAGACTTCTGTTGCAGTCGAACCTGGAAGTCGAACACTTTCACGAACACATTTCTTTTTCCACATATAGTATATTTATAAACAGTATCCCTAAAATAACAAATACTCTCATTATATTCGAAAAGGAAAATATCGAAGAAAATAGGTAATGTTGACATTTTCGATCAAAACCAATCGGTACTATATTATATTTCTATACTGTAAAGCTGAGTGTCTGCTGGGTCGGCTCTGCTCATGGTTTAGATTGCATTGGTTATCTTGTACGTGACGAGTCATATTCTACGGGCCAACAGATGCAAACTGCTCTACACAGACCCGTCGACCTAGTTGACTCTAAGCTCTCAGCTTTACATACTCTGTTCCTTTTTGTTTTTAACTAAGAAGGCTGTGGTTTCATTTTATAAAGTTTTACACATGAACACCAACAAAAATGATCTTACAGTGAAAAAATTATTAAATGTGAGATTTATAATAACGTTCCTAATTCATATATTAAAATAATTAAATTATTACCTCAATCATTCACAGGTGCTGTTTTTTAATTAATTAGATTTATGCTTGAAGTAAACCAATCATCAACTATATTTTATACTATAATTTGACTGATTTGCTTTTGAGAAATAAAAATAGCAAATAAATGCTGTACTCACTAGATACTCAATTATCTTGAGTAACAAGATTTGTTGGTAACATTGCCCACTGTCATAAAATATAACCTCTTCTTTAAAATTTAACCTATTTTTTCAAGTCTAGTGACTTTTTAAATTAGTCTGTCACTGTCACCCTAACAGAGCCAACTTAGTTAAAAATAAAAATGGAACAGAGTTTACAGTGTGTATCTGTGACCACCAGACATTTAACATTGGTGAATTATGTAACGGTCAACCATTGGTGGTAAGGGTAGTTGAATTAATCAAATTTAGACTGCTGTTATTTTTAGAATTTGCTGACTCAATACAACTTAATATAACCATTTAATTGTCAATATCCCTTTAAATAATTATGTAATATGAGAATTATTTGACAGAAGTAAATTTCTGTTTGTTTTAAATATTTTGTTTTGGCCAATCAGAAAGAATATATAGGTCATGGCAATAGTTGATCATTATAAAATGTCCCAATGTTAATTTTACTATGTCTGGTAGTCACAGATACACACTGTATATCAAGTCTCAACCCAAAATTAATAACCCTTTTTAAGTTATCATGTGGACAAAATACATGACATACACACAGACTTTTTTGTGTTAATGATGGTTCATGATATTTTATGAAAGTTATGTATATTTCCAACAAACTACTTTTTAGTAACGTTTGTCCAACTCTTGGAAGTTTACTACCAAAATGACCTAGGTAGTGTCGACCCCCTACCCACCTTTTAAACCACAGCCACCTCCATCTAAAAAAATTAAATGGCACTAGAGATTTATTTTGAGTACATTATCCAGACAGTCGAATCCAATCAATCGAAACAATTTCTAATATAATCGCAAAATTTAATAGTAGGTTCATGATGCGTCGCTATTTGTCATCATAAAAGAAGTAGGGATGCCATATTTTAACTAAAGAAATTAAATTAAATGTATTATGTTATGCCAAAAAAGAACCAATATCTTCCATTTAACATCTTCCATTTTAACTGAAGAAATTAAATTAAATGTATTATGTTATGCCAAAAAAGAACCAATATCTTCCATTTCGCAAATGAGTTACTATTTCGGGATTAACGGTTGATGATTGTTGATTGAACGGGATTGATGGGATTGGTATCGCAGGATAATGCACTGAAATTAATGTCGCATAATCCGTTTACCAGCCAGCTCGGTATCATTGCCCTATTTAAACATTTTCTTGCGTTGAATGCATTTTCTGTCAACAGTTTTGACACTTGAAATGAGTTTCACGTGGCTTATAATTTTGGTGGCATATCCATGGAATTTTAACAATACATTTGATTTGATACTGTCGTTTTAAAACTGAATATAGCCTATGTTCAGGGATAAAAAAACGCGCGGTATATATATATATATATATAGTGTCTGAGATAAGGGGCGAACATAGGAATTTAACATGTAAAATTAAATATGTGTATTATTAGCTCCCCTATTAATTTTAGAGAAAAATCGCAAAAGAATATTTTTTAGGTATTAAAAACTGTAAATGTATCATCTACTTAATTTACGTTTGTACCAGAATCCACCTCAGAAATAATAAAAATAATGTCATGTTATAGTGAAAATAATTTTTCTAGTGAGATATCAATTACTATGAACAATAATCTGAGCTGCGTTTTCATCCACTAGCAGTATCGTCTGATGGCATTGATGTTTGTAGGGATGGTAACCATGCTTCTTTAGAATCATCTGTACAGAGAATTTAGACACGTTGCACTCACGAGCAATACATCCTATGCTAATTGTTGGTTCAGCATTTATCAAAGCCAAAACTCTTTCTTCCAGTTGATCGTTGCTTCTTCTGTTCTGTTTGCCTGTAATGTTAATGTTTTTGACATAATATTTGTTGAAATTGGAGTATTAAAATACCTTTTGAATCATCAGCCGCCACACTTGCCGTATTTGCCAACTTCGTCACAAATTGGTCATTGGGATTGGTCAACTGTTAAATTTAACCGAAAATAAGTCATTAACTCCGCGAACTGAGGCAACTGAAAAATATTTTGATAATGAATATATTATCTTTCTTCCACTAATTACGTGTTATTATTATGATTTATCCCAAACGACATAAATGATTTTATAATGATTGGTCATCATTTAAAAAAAATAAAAAATATTCCTTTCAGATTTTTCTTTAAAATTAATAGGGGAGCTAATAGTTACACATATTTAATTTTACATGTTAAATTCCTACGTTTGCCCCTTATCCCAGACACTTGGAATATATTTTATTTTAATTCTTATTTTCTTGCCTTCTTTCTAAAGCCCTTAACAAACTTACGACGTGGCACGTCATCGTTAATATATCGAATTCTCCTAGATTGAAACACAGACAATATTTAAATTGCATTGCATTAAAGTATATTAATAATTCTTCAAATTGATGTTTCAATTCTACAAAATCATCTGGTCATGCACCTGACTTGACCCGGTTGGATTTCGGTTTTTGGGGATCATACTTTTAAAAAAACGGGATATGAAATTTTTTCTAAAGTAAATTTGGTTTTAAGGTCAATTAATTGTCTACCTGACAGTACCTATAAAAAAATTATCTACCAATTTACACCAACTTTTACGATGGCTTATGTAATCGAAATAAATAAAGGTAGAATTGTCTCCTACCTAGAAAATGGTAGGACAATTATGAATGTAGCGGTGCAGTTATGTACTGACATATAATCAAATAATTCTACTCTTTTTCTAAAAAAAAACCGTTTCCAAACTATGACAAAAGTGAAAAAAAACGTGTTTTTTTCATTTCCCGTTTTTTTTTTAAGTTCAGCTGTATGATGGAAAAATTGCATAAAATAAGAAATGATTTAAGACAAAATGTTATTGATTGTATAAATTCACTTTCATGCAGAAAATGTAATTTTAGGGGACATAAAGAGTTTAGTTTATGCAGAAAAATCCCAAAACAGAGATGTAACTCTTCAGACAGCTATGTATTTATACAGGGTGTACATAAAGTATGGAATTCATTCATTATTTCGGAAAAAAAAATGGAAAAATCCTTGGACACACCTATTTCTAATTTTGAAAATACACATTTTGTAATAAATAACATTTTTGTCATTATTTGTTTTTAAGTTATGACGTCATCGACTTCTTTTTAAATATCAATATTTATTTGATAGACATTTTTTTTCTGGATATATAACGGTAAACATTTTTTTATACCTTGTATGTATAAGAAAAATCTTATATTAGCAATTATATGGCACTTATGCTTAGCAATTTAAACGAGATTTATGACAAACTAGCCAGTGTTTTCTTTTTACATAGATTGCCACTTTTCACACAGAATAGTCACTTTTCATTCCAGCAAATTTTGCCAAACAAATGCAAATAATAATAATAAATAATATTTTTTTTAGAGATGACACCGTGCGTAAAGCCTACTTTACATAGTGGACATTTTTCCTGCTGTACATATTTGTTATTGTTTTGTCACCAAAGCAACCAAACTGAGATCGGCCAAAAACCACCCAGAATCTAAAATCTCCGTCGCGTCGGCACATTTCGTTTTGCGGCCAAGTGTCTGTAAAATCAATCAAAGGAATATCTGCGGCATGCTAATCAGTTTCTTAATTTGTATCTATTATCATCCAGTAAAATGATTCGAATTATAATTCGTTTAAATCATTCCGATTATCATTCGGTAAAATCATTCGGATTATCATTCATGAAAATCGAATTATGAATGATTTATAATTCGAGTAATAATTCGATTATTGCAGTATTCGCATAATTTGATTATTAATATAATTTGATTACGCCCATCGTTACTACAAACACCACCGATTAGTTTTCGATTGGAAATTGGTGACCAGAAGTGGGAACTTGTTTTGTTTTTTAATAGTTTCAAAACCAGAATAGTTAGGTGAAAAATATTTTTCTCTAAAGTTAAAAGGATAATCCTTTTTATTTGGAAAAAAAAATCATGAGATTTTTGGACTACACATAGGTCATAATATTTTAATTATTAATTTCATAAAATCATGTGACCACATCAGATTATTTCAATGAAGTTTGTCAGTCTTAGATGGCAGTGCTGAGGATGGTTTGCAATATTACCATCCCTCATGTGGTTGACGGCTACATAAATTGGCCCAAATTGTCGAGGCCTTAGTGTGGTAGGGTGGTTCAGATAGGCAGTTATTGATTTTTATCTGAGGTACTACCAGTAGATTTACCAGGGTTAAAATTCTTGACATTGTTTAGCAGTTCAGTTCAAAACACCTAGTTAATTATTCCTGCTTAGTGTTAGCTACTTACCTTCTTCAACACGCACTGGTTGTTGCGTGCAAAGTTTTTAGCTTGCTAATTTTTTCATGACTATTGAAGTAATGAGTATTTAAAAAATAAATTTTGTTTGATATCCTCTGAGCTACTAATAGTCTTATTGAAATTGTTATGTGACTGCTCACAACTAACTGATCATTGATTGAATTTGTAAAAAATAATGATGATTTGTTTTTGCAGGACACGAGAAACATTCCAACTCGCGAGGCAGCAATAGTAGTAGCGGTAGCAAAGATGTCTTACGGGAAAGTGCAACAGGCAGCCAGCACTGGTCAACTTGTATCAGAGAGGATCCGGACCACAAGGAGATGTCGTCTAGGAGCTCCAGGAAGCACACTGACGAGAACGTGTCCGCCCAGGACATGGATATTTCCCCGGGTGACAGCACGCCTACCTCTGAGGTATCATATTCCCACTCGGGACCTGCCTCCCAGCAGGCGAATGCCGACCAAAACTCTCATGGGCCTGTGCTGCTGGCTAACGCCCTGCCAAGGCTAATCTCGCACACAGTGCACCTGCCCTCCACTCCGACAACCAACAGGCCGGAGTCTTCACCATTGGCCAGCCAGCAGAGCACCCCATCGATGGTGCCCCCTCCAGCCAGTGTCACCACGTGCAACACGCCGGGCCCTCCTGTCATGCATCTCACCAGTTCCACGGGGGAGGCTAGTGATGTCAAAACATTACAAACTTTACATATGTCTAGACATCTAGGTGATAATTCTGTACAACCACTGACCGTGGACACCAACCACAGCGGACCTGTGGCTGAAGGTCCACCCACACCAACCCATTCAGAGACACCTGACTGTGCAAAAGGTAATGACGTGCGACCCGACGTCTATGGCAGTGTTGTATCTAACTATTTCAAAACAGTAGCTGCAGTGCCCGCAGTGAGTCCTCCCGCCGGAGCGGGCCTGTCTACCTTGCAAGGGGTAGCCAGTTCGCTGCAGGCGCTACGACCGCAGGGACCCACAATAACGCCCTCTTTAGCCAATCACGTTAGAGATGATCTGGTCAACCATGTTAGGGGCTGGCCAGCTGATATATTAGAAAAACAAGTAAGTTATTTTTGTTATTGTCATAATTTATAAAACTAATACAGTCAATTTCCCTTAATTGGGCTGCCGGTTTATCGGGGCTGCCATTTATTTGGGCCAAATGTTTAAGGAACAGAAACCAAACCAAGGAACTAACACTAAATTACTTAGTTTAATTGGGACAGTAAATAGCTATTTGTATTACAAGGGAGCAAAGTGAATTATTCCCTTCCCCGGATATTTGATGCGAAGCGGAGGGCATCAAAATCTAACGGACGAAATGGCACTTTGGGCCCGAGTAATACATGTGATTTTTTCTACGACCTTTCACAGTGTTTTGCATAAATATAATATTGTTAAAAATCAAAGTATACAAGGAACGTACGAATTTTTATAAATTTTGTCGCACGTTGAATGGATTACGGCTACCGTTGTGGGCCGGTTGAATAAAATACGTAATGGATTGAATACGATTATTAAACTGGGTACGTGGTTCGTAGGAGATTATGTTGAATGTTTTGAGCTGACTAAAATAAATGTGAAGACATACTTTGCAAAGGGGTATGTAGCTGTTCAAATTTTCGTCTTTCGGGGAATCACAATTAGCAGGCCTTAGCTGGCCGCATTTTTATTAAATTTGCTAAATACATCAATATCAAATTTTGATTGATGTAATGACAGATGTTTGTTGTACTTTAATATTTAGTTATAAATTATTGTAATTGTACTAGTAGTGAAAAAATAGCATAAAATATCGCCGTAACCAGGCTATATTTTTTTGTCTCCTGATGAGTCAGCCTCGGGTGGATCACCATCACCATCTTCTGCGTCTAACTTATAATTTTTCGATTGAATGACTTCAACAATTGTATTTTGCCGTTGTCTTAATTTTTATCGTAATATGGTAAATTGTTATCAATTATGCTATGAAGTGCTATTATGCTACTTATATGAGATCACATCATAATAAATTGATTTTTTCTACCCCCTTAATAGAAACTTCACACTTTCGTCCCTCATATGAGGGAGGAAAGTTCTCCAAACTTGGTAAACAACTTTGCCTCCCTAGAATAGAAACATTAAGTAGCTGTGATAATAGTTTATTGTTTTCTTTTATTGATAGCGCTGGTGATGATACACCACGGTTGTGAATACTATTACAGTCTCGGGTCATGTAACCAGCGCTATCAATAAAAGAAAACAATACCCTATATTACAGCTACTTAATGTTTCTATTCTCGGGAGGTAAAGTTGTTTACCAAGTTTGGAGAACTTTCTATTAAGGAAGTAGAAAAAATCAATTTATTATGATGTGATCTCATATAAGTAGCATAATAGCACTTCATAGCATAATTGATAACAATTTACCATATTACGATAAAAATTAAGACAACGGCGATACAATTGTTGAAGTCATTCAATCAAAAAATTATAAGTTAGACGCAGAAGATGGTGATGATGATCCACCCGAGTCTGACTCATCAGGAGAAAAAAAATATATAGCCTGGTTACGGCGATATTTTATGCAGGAAGGCAATGAAGAGAGATTTATATCCCCACTAAATAAATGTGCTGATTTAGTACAAATTGCAAAAAAATTAAAACAAAAGACAAATTACACTGGATAATTTTTTGAAGACTTAAATTGTATGTAGGTCCTTGAAAATATATTATCATTTTTTCTTCAGAGTTCATATTATTTTCTTATAATGTACGCATATGGGTCTTTGTTTCAGAATTTGTCAAAATATTGAAAATAAAATTCATTATTTAATTTTATGTGAAATTTGCTTAATTGGGGCAGTCGCTTTATTGGGTCCAATGTCCTAGTCCTGATGTGTGCCAATTAAGTGGAATCGACTGTATTTTGACTACTTGCCTATTTGGCATTTGAGCCGAACTATATGGAATGCCAACATTGAAAACCCCATAATATTTTTAAAACATTCTTGCTTAAAATTATGAGACTATGTAAAAATAATTTAAACATAAGCCTTTGAGAGAGGGTGTTCAAATGTGGTTAATTAAAGTAATTAGGTATACAGCGGTTGTAACGACCCTGTGAAGCTCAGCTAATTGACTCTTGGTTGATTTTATTTCGTTTGGTTAGGTGGTAGATAATCAAAAGATGAACAATACATATGATATAACATATCATTTATTAACGTAAATAAACTAAATATTGCTCAAACACAAAAACGTAAATATGGGTGCCACAAGCTAAACGAACCTAACTTATGCATAAGCAAGATGCTATGGTAATAATGATATGAGATTAAATGATATACTAAGGTGACCAGACGTCCCGATTTTGGCGGGACAGTCCCGATTTTTAGAAATTTGTCCCGCGTCCCGCGACGTTTGAAAAAAGTCCCGACTTTTGAAAGATTGTTTTTTTTTTCGAAGTGATCTTTTATTCGCCATTTTGAAGTTATCAGCTTATATATTCGCCAATATCTGTATTTGGTAACAGCGCTGCAGCGGCCAAAATACAAAACGGTACTTTAAAAACATGATTTGTATATATTATATTTGTAAATTTGAAATTTAATTAATTAAAAAAGGATATACAAGGACTGCCAATTAATTTATATGGCACCCCTGTGACACCGGCTATAAGTGGGCTGTGAAACATCCTTGCTCTACCTTCAGATCAAATTTCGAGACAATTTAAGTCATTAATGGCCATATTCACAAACGTCCGATAACCGTTACATTATGTCATGATGTTTTACATAACACTGACAGATAAATTGAAATAGTTCAATAATATTTGACTTGACCTTAGTTTCATTCAGATTACACTTGATAGACAGAGATGTCACTATTCCGCTAGCGTATTAAAAATACTATATAAAATGTTATTGGTTCAATAGTTTCGTTCATGCCCGCTGTAAAAATTCCATTTAAATTTTTTGGTGCAAAGAAAAGGTGAGAAGACCTTCTATGAACCCTCCTCTATCAAAAGAGTTGATATACTCTGGTTTTTCTAAACTGGCGTTCACGTCATCAAAATAATAATCATAATAATGATGGCGTAATTTTACAAGGTTACCAGCTGTCCTGGGTATTTAAAAATGGCTGCAATCAGCTGTTGCGCCCATGCAATCTTGTGCGACAGTGCGCGGTTCGTATCAAATTCGTCGACTTCTCTGCTGTTTATCGTACAGATATCAATCTTGTGCTTATGGTTTAACATCTACAATAGCAAAATATGCATTGTAATAATCGATCAAATGTAACAAGTTAGACGTCAAAGAAGTTTGGTTATACACACATGTATGAGCATGTGTTAGTGAAAAAGATGTGGCATCGCCCCCGAAAAAATATCAAGGCTGCCAACATAACATGATTTATTACATGACTGCCGGTGAAAATTGTGTCCACGGTTAATACACCGATTACCTATTTATAACCACCTGTGATCAGTGTTATGTAACAAATGATCCTCAGAATAATTTAGATTCTTAAACTATTGTTATGCATATTCTCGAAAACAATCACGTTGGTACGAAAAAACCTCATCGCACAGCTGTTTGATGACGTGAACGCCAGTTTAGAAAAATCAGAGTATAGTTGAATCTAGTCGTGTCTCAACTACCATAGGAAACAGAGTCCATCAGGGTTGGCTGTGGTAACTTTAACGTATGTCCATGACTTGATTCACATTCATAAAATTCAAATCGAATGTCATTGAGCTGTCTGTCAATGTCAAAAATATGGCATATTAGACTAATATTGTGATTATTGCACTGCATGGAGTGTAATCCAAAAAAGTAAATTAAATCCATTGCGATATGTTTAGATTTAGAGCTAAAATGCATGCAATATATTTCTCACAGTATTTACTGATCTGTTTGAAGGGCTATGGGGAAGAACGCCCAAGTCCATCTTTTATCAAAATTGAGCTGATGGCCCCGTCAGCTCATACGGGGCATCGTGATTAATCCAATTTTCTAGAGCCACTGCAAAAAATGTGTTGCTCACATTAAAATATTCTGTGACAGTAAACGGAAGAATTTAAATTAATAATAATAATAAATTTTAAGATGGGTTTAAGCGGCTTGCACTTACATTAACTTACATTAAACCTTACTTGAAACGTGCTTAAAATGTGGCGCAAACGAATTTCTGATTTAAGCCTTGCTCACATTTTAAGTTGTGTTTAAAGGCGGCTTCACAATCCCCCGGGAACGGAACGGGACAAACAATCTGGAAAGTTAAAATATATCATTCACTTGTAGGCATGCCTGGGAACTTGATCAACTTTCCCGATTCCGTTCGGGCGATTCTGTCAACCAATAAGCGACGTGTATTTTCAATGTCAATACACAACTGCACGTTACGACTTCATGGGGCCCTAGGCAAATTTGAATTTAGGCCCTCCATGAACTGTAATAAGTAACTATATTTGTATATATGTAAAGTAATAAATATATTTAATATAACAAAACATAACTTTCCATCAATAAAAAATTAACACAATTCTTGAAGGAATAATAAATATAAAAAATAAATAATATATTTTTTTAATTGTTGCTTAAAAACTAATCTAATTACAGTGCACAATATATCATTTTCTGTAATAACAAATATATTTAAAATCTTTATTCCCTAATTTACAAATTTGCACTTACAACCTTGTAACACATGTTACTAACTTTGGTGTAAACACACTGTAAGGGCTGTTTTGCGGACCAGGACGAAATATATTTTTTTAAAGGTTTAGAAACCTCACCGGTTCGTTGTAACAAGCATAATGTACAATGTTTTATTTTTCTACGATCCCTGTGTAAAGTTTCACACACAGTTTCAGCATCAGCACCACACAGCATCGAAAGTCGCTCTTACTTCAAATCAATACTTGTTTTGTAATAAATACCTGTTGCGCCATCTACATTTTCAAAGTTTTACAAAAATTGATGACTGATAGCTGTCCGTCCACTAATTCACAGTCCACAGTTTATAAGGATAGGCTCGTTTGCCATAAAACGTGGCGCAGGTATTTTTGAAATATACTGTCAGCTTGACGGACAGCTTTAGTGTCAAAGTTAATAACGTGAAGTACATTTCGAGGAGAAGAAATATGCTATTGAAGATTGAATTGGAGTTGAATTGTACTCCGCCATCGATCGAAATGGCTGCAAACGATAATAATTGAAAATTAAATGAAATAATAGTTATTTAAGCATTAAGAGAGGTAAGTGTCTTTTACCAGTCGAGGTCGTGTTTGCACCCGAGCGATAGCGAGGGCTAGCAATAAAGACCGAGACTGGTCAAAACTTACCTCTCAAATTGCTTATAACTGTTTTTCCACTCCTGAAGTTGGTTTAATTGTTTGTGTTTGATTAATTTATTTTCACAACATGAACAAAATGTCAGTATGGCTTTGGTTGCTAAGACTATTTTTCAAACAAAGTGTGAATGTCAGGAATTGCATTCGTTCAGTTGTAAAATGAATTCCAATGAAAATAAACAAGAAATGGCAATTGAAGAAGCTGCAGATGCTGCCTGTTCCTTCCTACTCCTCTCCTTCCGGAGAAGTCGAAGGGGTGTTATCAAAAGTGTTTTAAAGACTGGTGCCAGAGAAAGAACGCTATTGAAATTATTTTACTTACTTCCCTGAGGGAAGTAAGTGATTACTTACTTCCCGTTGCTCATAGTAACCAAAGCTTTATCGGTAAGTGGGACTTACTTCCACTAAATCAATGTTATAACAGTGTACTTACCATGCAGGGAGTGGAAAAAATAATATCCCACATTAGTAAGTTGTCAATTACAAACTGACTTCATGGCTAGTAAATCAATTATTACGTAACACTGTTATGTAATTAAAGTTGTTAGTGTTACATAATACCGTATGTCCATAAAAAAATCCCATCGGGGGTGGCTGTGAACATATAGTATATGAAGGGTACACGGGAAACGGCTAAATCCATTTTTGCAGAATTTGCGATAGCAGCACGATCTTGTGCTAAGTTTTCCGCTGTCTCTACTTAGCCGATTCAGGAGAAAAGTCAACCAAGACTAAATTAAAAATCACGCTTATCCTAGATGTCATTTTGAATCCTGTGAACATTATTACTTTGTAGTTCAAATCTGAATACAATACAAAAAACATGATACAGATTTAATCTTATTAAGTCACCATTTAAAACATTAATTCAATACAAGTTATAGAGTACCGTACAATTTAAGTTGTAGGGCAATTACGCACTTGAGAAATTACACACCTCGCTGATTTGCGACTCGTTGCTTAAACTTTCTCGTTAAATACTATTGCGATATAAGTATACAGGCTAATGAACCATTAAAAGTTTATGGGGTTGCTGATAAGATAAAAATTTGAAAAAAATCATCCAAACATAGTTGATTTCGTCCTCCTTTGAATCTTCTATCACTTCAAAGCATCACTTCATAGTAGCCATTTTTCAAATTTTTATTTTATTGGGAACCCCATAAACTTTTAATGGTCTATGAGCGTGGGACACCCTGTAGTAACGTATCATATTAATACAATACAATACAAAAGGGAAAGGTAGGCAAACAAGGCCGCGGGCCGAGTTTGCTAAGCCATCATGTTGATGTTACAATACATACACTGTGTATCAGCCAAATGGAATAAATTCGATAATAAATAAATGGGGGCGTGTTCGAAAAAACGCTCGGACACGTCGATTGTTATTTTTAGTTGCGCATTTTTTTCAACAAAAACTTTTTATACAGGGTGTGTCATGTGACCGTGGCCAATACCAACTTTCTTATTTTAAATGCAACACCTGATATATTATTCAATTTTTGGATTCTTCAGAAAATTATAGACATATTTCATGTACAATGTCCTATACCTATCTTCAACTGTTTCGGAAATATTAAGTGTTTTCAGATTTATTGCAAAAATTAACATTAAAAAAAGAAAATTATTTGATTACAGAAATTCGTTACAACACACTCAAAAACTAATAAGTAATACTGTTTATTTCTGGATAATGTAAAAAAACAAAAAAAAAACAATAAATTTCAATGGAGGAGATGTTCAAAATGCTCGCCGTGAACGTCTTGGCAACATCCTAATCTTAAATAGAAATTTCTTCTAACGTTACTCAACATCTCAGGCGTGACCGATCTAATCGCAAGCATTATTCGTCTTCTTAAGTCAGCTAAGTCGAGGGGTTTAGTTTTGTATACAATACTTTTGACATATCCCCATAAGAAGAAGTCTAATGACGTCAGATCAGGGGATCGTGCTGGCCATTCCATCGATCCTCGCCTCCCTATCCACCGATTTGGAAATATTCTGTTGAGGTAGTTCCGAAAAATATTTCCGAAACAGTTGAAGATAGGTATAGGACATTGTACATGAAATATGTCTAGAATTTTCTGAAGAATCCAAAAATTGAATAATATACCAGGTGTTGCATTTAAAATAAGAAAGTTGGTATTGGCCACGGTCACATGACACACCCTGTATAAAAAGTTTTTGTTGAAAAAAAATGCGCAACTAAAAATAACAATCGACGTGTCCGAGCGTTTTTTCGAACACGCCCCCATTTATTTATTATTGAATTTATTCCATTTGGCTGATACACCCTGTATATCATACAATGTTTTACCTACTTTCACAAAATTAGCATTATTATTGGAATTTGGTCTGACACCGACATTTCATTGTATGTGACAATGACCCACAACAATAAGACTGCTGTTTTAATAATTTTAGTAATAGCTGTATAATAATCAAACTGATACGTAAGACGACAAAACTGGCCGACTTGTTGCTGTGGCGAGTGGGTAATGTCGGGGGTGCAGGCCTTGATCGACACTCGTGTTCACGGGGAGGGGGGGGACATCGGGCACATGTGATTGACATGTTGTTTTACGATACTTGTAATCGTAATAGATCACATTACAAAGTTTTGGGTGTTGCAATATTTACATTACGTCTCGAAAGTAAGTAGGTCAAAATCTTTACACTGGCCTGTGGCCTGTGTCACTCTTACAAGTTTGATTCAGGTGACATTTACGCATGTGTAACAAATAAAAGACTTAATAACATGTTCACTGCGACTGTCGCCAAATGGTGTCATACTGATCGTATGACATCATCGTATGATTGTGTGCCATTGCCGCTAAACGGGGATACGATCCTCCTTCTGTTGTATTGCGTTTCAGTTTGCGCAGCTGCTAGTAAGGCACGAATGCATTTGGTGGCAGCGAATGTGGTAGAGTTGTTGCAGCCTGAGAACTGAGGGCGGAGCCTACCTGCACAACCTCGGATGAACCAGGGCCGTAGAGAATATAAGAATTATAACCATTCGATACAAAGGTGTATCATGCAAAGAGAATTTTCATTCCGAAACAAATCATTTGAACACTACCACAATGGTGAGGGTGTAATGGCTGATTCATTACGCGACGCAACGTGCATTAAAAATGTCCATAGTGACAGCATTGCCAGAGAGCCTTGGGTTGCGTAAGATCTATGAATCATATGAGTCAGATTCATTTTTCATAAACGCGATAACGTTGACAATAATTTCTGTGTAAAATTATGCCTTGCCCGCTAAAAATTTTATGCGAGACATTTCATTAAAAACACTAAACAGCTGATAACAAACCTTACCTATTTACTGCGAATGAACTTGTCCGCATTAATTGGGTTTTGTGCGCAGACCACGTGACAGGTCCTTCAGAGTTTGCGACAACTCTAACAATATTCATATCCACTGCAGCAGATTCATCAATAATTCATTTAACACTTGCGTTCACTAGAACATTTTTAGCAGTTTAATACTAGTAATAACTGTTTTATTACCCCACGTAACTGTTGATGGGGTTATAAAACAGTGGCAGTTGGCATTTCAACAATAGATAGGTTAAACTGCATATTTTCTGTAGGAAACATTTCTTAGCACTCGTTTATAGAGAAAAATATTTGGAAATTTTATTTTTATCAATTTTGCCTATAATTGTTCAATAGTTGTTCATATTCATATGGACGTGCAAAATTTAATTGTTATAGCTGTTAGTAATTATGAATACAGTATATCTTTGTACATATAAATTATTATGATTTCAGGCGCAGAAACATTCTGAAGAAGCACACATTATGGGTAGTATACAGTGTTCAAAGGTGTCGGCGGAGTTGAAGACTGCAAGGTCAATAGTTCGTTTGACAGAAATCCAAGCGACCCTGCAAGAACAAAGGTGAGTGTTGTTATTATCTGTTGCAAGAAGGAAAGTTGACATTATTTTATGTGCCTTTTTCCAGAATATTATTTCTCCGTCAACAGATAAAAATGCTGGAGGAGATGAAGTCGCAAAACTCTTTTATGTCTGATGACTCTTAGTGGTTGAGTATGTTACGTTCGTGTTAACGCTAAACATTCTTATTTAAGTGAAAAGAAAAGTATGCATATATATGTGTATACACATTAATGAGTGTGTATATTTATATAAAATGATTTTATTATTACTACAGCCGATGTATATTAATTTTTTGTCGCGTCCTATTCGAGGCAACGGCGTTCCAGGAAAAAATGGGATAGGAACACCTGCTAGGGCCTATTTGGCATTTTATTTAAATAGATAACTAAAGACTATCTCTAGGTAGATTTATTGAATATGTGACTTTGTATTTGTATTATGATGGTTTTATGTTTTAGATTTAGAAAATTAATAATCCTCTAGACATAGTTTTATTATTTTTCTCATTACTTCCTAGATGTACATTTTCGTTTGCTGTATTTTGTAAATATATTTTATATCTATATGATCTTTTTTAAATCAACATTATATTGTAAATGAGTATATCGGTATAGGTATTTAAAAATAAATTTAGTACAAATTATTGGCATTTTTACTTCTGCATAGTTTTTTCCTTTTATTAATTTATATGATTGTTTATTATTTATTATATTTGGCATATATAACGAGATACAATTTTTGATTCACGGTTTTGTCATCAGTGAAACGAAGATGTACATAAAGGAGCCGGTTTACTTGTCAAAATATTGAAATATTCTACCAATCCATAAATTAATTAAAAAACGACCAATTAACATGACCACATTCTGAAGAATTGTGGATAGGGACATTTCAATGTTTTGATGGCATCCCCAAACATCAAATTGGTACAGCCCTCTAAAACACGAATATTATATGTATACATACATATATATACACATATATACAGAGTTTTTATCGTGCAACATCATTTTTATAGTTTACACTTCTGTCACAATGACGGCAATGTATCAAAGCGTCTTTTTTTTAAAATGCAACAATTAACTAAAATTAATTCTTTGTGATATAAATGTTACATTTTACCAAGTGATCGCTGAGGTTTGCAGCATTATCCATTTGAATAACCGAGTTCTTTCTTCAGTAAACATTGTTCACTTCTAAACTAATATTTGCCTTACAGAAAATTACTTGCATGTTGCATTTAAAAAAAGACGCTTTGATACATTGCTGTCATTGTGACAGAAGTGTGTACTATTGAAATGATTAACGCTGTTGCACGATAAAAAAAACGCTCTGTATGTGTGTGGAAAAGTTTAGTCTTTTCAAAAATAGAAATCTTATTTTACTAGATTGAATTCAAGAGAAAGTAACATGTGATAATCATTAAAAATGTACGACTTTTAAAACGTAAAAAACACATACATTGTTACAACTAAAATAATTAATAAATTTAATGTTGAAAAAAATATTCCCAAGTTATTAATATCACGACCACGTAAAAAAGTATGTGTTGTTTACATATTTTTAAGAAACTGATGATTGTTGATGGTTGCAAACTGTGTAATCAATTGACTGTAGTTTTATTGAAACACAATCTGCAAAATATCACTGGTTTTCTTCCCTGCCCCAGTCGGGCATAATGAATGTTGATATTTTTCCAGTCAAATAAGTGCAGTCAATTCGAGCAAAAGAACAGTTTGTGGCAATATTCACAAAATTCATTTACAGATATTAATATGTGTATTACAAAACCCATATGTAAAGGAAACAAATTGTTACTTGTGGAAATGGCAGTTTGGTTTAATATGTGAACTAAATTCATCACTGTATTTATATTTAAAAAAATGCCTTTCTTAGCACTAAAAAGATTAGTTTTCTTGGCAAGAATTTTATTGAATTTTTGTATAGTTGTCTTCATGTATTGCGTGCATGTCACTGTTAAAATATAATCATTAAAATTCAAATGTTCCGAGAGTAAGTAACATAAAAAAGTAAAACTTTTTAATCTATTTATTCTTTGTTTCTTTTTGTGAAATAAAATTGAACGATGAAAAAAATGCTGTACATTTTTTTTAGGTAACACATTCAAATATATGAAGTTGAATTACTTACGTATGTACTTTTATTAACTTAACCAAAACAGTTTTTAACAGAACTTGGCATAACAGAAATATAATTAGTAAATGAATTTCGCTTAATATCATAGGAATACGCTATTCTAATTTAACAGAATCGAAACCTAAAGCGACGCTTCGAGACCAGTGGAAAACAATTTAAGATTCAACATAAATTAGAATGCCCACCCACTGCTAGTACAGAGCTTCAGTCCGAGAGACAGATACTACCGCACTAAACGGTTAGTTGGGGCATTGCCTTTAAAGACAAGAGGGTGTGAAATTTTACAGCTGGAGTAGGATTTTACATAAACCATCCATGAAAAAAACTGACTACAAGTATTTTTGGAGACTAGGCCAAGGTGCTAACTGATAAAACAATATAAATAAAAAAATAAAGGCACAAATTTACCGAAAATCTCCAATTGTAGGAAGGTCGAAAAGGCATAGAATTAAAAAATAAGATCAGAATTAAGGGTGGAGAATGATGGAAATTTTCAGTAATGTAAGATAATAAATTCTTAGAAAACACTTGAAAATATTTACATTAAGCAGTCTAACTCCTTTTTTTATAGTTTAAAAAAGTGGCACCTACGCTCATTTCAATTTATAACAACACATGATTGGGGTTTGTTTAAAAATAATCACAAAAAAAACTTCTAGTAGTGAACAGGCAATAGTCCAGAAGAGTGTGATTTAACACTACCAGACAACCAAAGTACTGTGTCCAATGAATTATTTCACCCATAAGAACATTATTTCAATTTGACTTCAGATTCATAACATGATCAAAACAGCCATATTTAATATTAAACAGATTTAAAATTTAGAATCGACAAAACTGAAAAGGGGAGTAATTTATCTAAGAACTTTATAGTCATAATAAATATATATATATATATATATATATATATATATATATATATATATATATATATATATATTAAACATGTCATTAAAAACTTCACACTGACAGTCAGGTGTATTGCTTATAAAAAAATGGTAGCAGTAAAGTGTACGTTACTTGACAGCATCATATTCAAATGTCAGATACATATATATTATATTTTCATAAATTTCCATATATGAATGGGCAAAATAATTAATACAAGACAGTAATTGGGTCGTCTAACTTATGTGGCTGACTTTTCTGGTCTATTGTAAAACCAGAGGTAAAAGTTAATCAATGTGTTGCTACAATAATCACATTTCATATTCAACTTTATTATTTACAAAATTTATAAACACAATAAAAAAAAATAAGGAGTGAGCCTACTTTACAAAATTAATATTAAATATATCAACTGGACCACAGACAAAACACTTCATTCAAATAAAACTAAAAAAGTAAAACCTATAACAAAATTTGTCTCCCTATTGTACAGCAATATTTTCATTGATAGAATCATATAAAACGGATTATTGTGCTGTTTGAGGAAATCTTTGTGTTGCTCAGTCTGTTTTGTCTGCGTGTACCAGTGAACCTTTATAAGTTACGGTGGGGCCTGACCCATGAGAATATCACAGTAAAGAAGCCAATAATGGCAGTCATATAAATATCATATGTTACAATTCAAAAATTTCTTAATGATTTCCATCGCACCTTTTATTACAGATGAAAATATTCATCCAAACATTATAAAATTCTACATTCTATGGATCAGACCTTTAAACTGCCTACACTATAGTATACAATGTAGGATTAACACTGTGGAAGCGTGGTCCTACCAGGATTAACGCTTTTATTTAAAACATCGACGAAACTGTGAACATTCTCCAGAGTACAGACGCATTCCGATATGGTATATATATATAAATTCTAAATATAGTCAACATTATATTACAAAAGTCGAAATGTTGAATGCCGCACCATAAATATTCACAGTCCGACGTGTTGCCTTTTTTTTTAAATATTTTAATACCTAGGTAACATCCAACAGGTCTGAGTTAACACCTCCAATATTACAAAGTCACTGTAAACACTCATTCACATGTTACAAGTTTAAAAAACATACACTGTTATATATAATATATATTTTTTGTTGAGTAAATAAGGCTTATTTTAAATGTCGCAACTGACCATAATTACTGCTAGCTCGTTCGTACTGTCCGAACAACAGAAAGCCTCTTTCAGACAATCATCTCACACACTACTAACGCACACAATACACACGCACAAAAAAAAACACACTAACTATCGTTGCGTTCTCCTGAGTGCCCGCTTGATTACTCGCTGAGGTGGTTTAGTTTCTACACCTTGTGGTTGTGCTCTGCGAACAATAAGAAAAATTACGTGGATATTAAAATACATAAGAATAATTAAATGTCATGAAAATAAATAGTGTACGAGATCAAGTCAGACAAGGGGACTGATTATTGGTTATTGCCAGGACATTCTAACTAAGAATTTGGGCGTAACTCAGGTTGTTGGGAAGTTTCTCCTTCGTGGCATTCTTCATAGAAGTCGCAAGTCGCATCAGAAACTGATAATGATAATAAAAAGTAATTCCTTTAATTGTCTTTGAAGCGTCCAAATGTCAAAGAGAAAATTTACATCACCACACTGTGACTCACCCGTGTAATTTACGTCACCACTGTGACTTTCCCATGTAAATGAGACTTTGTCTTGCGGAACAGTCAACCAGAAACATATACTCTCTTCCATTTTTATTTTTAACTAAGAAGGCTATGGTTTCATTTTATAAAGTTTTACACATGAACACCAACAAAAATGATCCGACAATGAAAAAATTATTAAATGTCAGATTTCTAACGTTGCCTAATTCATATTTAAAAAAATTAAAATATTGCTCAATCATGAAGTGTGCTAATTACTTTAAGTAAACCAATCATCAACTATATTTTATATTGTAATTTGACTAATTTGCTTTGTAAAATAAAAATAGCAAATAAATTCTGTATTCAATAGTTACTTAAATTGATGGCAACATGCCCAGTCATAAAATATATAATCTTCTTTTTTAAATATAACTTATTTTTTCAAGCCTAGTAACTTTTTACATTAGTCAGCAATACTGTTACCCTAACAGAGTCAACTTAGTTAAAAATAAAAATGGAACAGAGTTTAGGTATAGGCACACGTTTGGTCAAGTAGAGTAGAATTAAACAGATGGATGCAAATCGGAAGCTATTGGGAGAGAGATGTCTTAAGGAAGCTGCACAAGCAGAGATGCACACCGATGATCGAGCTGTAAGGACTCCACGGGTACGTTAAAACTACCGTGAATTAATAAATTCAGAATTCAGATTGAAAACTATCCACGGTTTGTAGGTTTTTAGTTTATATTTGCATTGCTTTGCACAGCTGTTTGCAGTATTTGCAAACAGCTTTCACTGTGTGTTAAGAAACCCACGTGTCGAGGTATACGGTAGCCAGCCCACGAACCGATTTGTTTTCAGCTGTCCAAGGCAAGAAACGCAGTGATTTGGAGTGAAGAATCTGGGAGACTCGGCAAAAGAATATCCATCCATAGGCCAATACAGAGCCCACTCAATCTCGTGCCGGAATACCCATTTAGTACCCTAGTTATAATGATTTAAGGAATATAGCCATCTAAAGCCAGTAACCCGTTCTCGAAATGGAAAATTTTGTTGTTCTATTTGTATAATTTAATTACTTAGGTATAGTTCTATCAAACGTAACCATATGGAGCTCTTATGTAGCCATAATTATATTTTGTTAGTAACCCATAGTTATATTTAATTTTGCAACTTATTAAAGAAGCTTATTTAGTTTTTAAATAATTCATGTTGTGTATTCCAATTGCTAATTATCCCCCTGACCACTAACCCACCCCCGCGCCGACATTGAGCTGCCCTACACCAATGGAAGGTCGCCAGTCTTTCAGGAGTGCATTCAGAAATTAACAAGATGGGTTGGCAGCAGCGAGTACAGCCCAAGAGACAATTTTGAAGGATATCCTAGAATGATTTTTGATGGAGTAAAATGTAAAGATAAACTCCACTACAAAGCACAATAATTCTACTTCCAGTGTTATCGTTTTTTGTGGACAATCGAATCCTGCGGGCTTGGCCATTGCAGCTCCACGTTTCATTATCAATACCGGTTGAAAAGCAAAAACAAAAAAAAAAACTTACGTAAAAGCACCAGGTTGTGCTACTGCAGTAAAACTAAAAGATGGCTTCACATCTGCACTAAAAGCTGGAGCCGGTGTAGTCGACCCAAACTTAAATCCACCACTCGGACTTGCATTCTGGAAAATTAAAAAAATAAAGTTAATATTTTATTGGCATGTGAGGCGAGTGCCCTAACATCTCAACAATTAATTAATAATATATTCCGCACTTAAATTTTATGAGTTGCAATAGTATGCTAAATATAATTTATGCCATTAAATTAGTGCCGATACTCATGAGAATCCTTTTACTTTCTTCATTAAGTAAATGGGGAAAGTATAGTTGCTGTGATTTGTTTAGAATTCCAGATTTCAATGGAATATTAGTAGATTACTGGTCTCACATCCATTAAAACCATTTTCATAACATGTTTATGCATGTGTGGATGTGAAACGGCTCAACATAATTGAATAAAATTTTGAAATCAAGATTTCCAGAATATAATCTATCTATTTGAAAATGTTTTACAAAAAGTCATATATACTCTGATTTTTCTAAACTGGCGTTCACGTCATCAACAGCTGTGTGATGAGGTTTTTTCATACCAACGTGATTGTTTTCGAGAATATGCATAACAATAGTTTCAGAATCGAAATTAATATGAGGATCATTTGACACTTTTGACACATAACACTGATCACCGGTGGTTATAAATAGGCAATCCGTGTATTACCCGTGGACATAATTTTTGCCTGCCAATCATGTACAGAGTGAGCAACAATGTCTGAAGTCAAGTTAAATTTCCCGTCCAAAAAACTGGGGAATTTCTTCGCTCCAAGTTTATTATTGATTAAATTTACTGTAAAGTCAAAAGATTTGACAGCCCCAGCCCAGTGTCGCCCGCGTCGTATTATTATTTATTACCATTGTGCCAATTCTTCGCATATAGTTATTTTGTCTTCTGCTTCATAAACATCAGTTCTTATCAGGACTACTCTGAGAAAATCTTTGAGCATTTGTGATTTGCAGGTTTTAAGGTTATAAAATTATAAAAGTTAAGTTTTATTCTAAATTTACAGAGTTTAAGTGAAATCGCTTTCCTGTTGCAATGGTTTTTACACCACAACATGATGCCTTCATCCTGAAGGCTCATTATCGAAGTGACACTAAATGAAGACGGCACATGGACATATTCATTACAATCGTGTATGAATCAATATAACGAAGCCTTCCCCGATGTCAACATTACTTGCAAAATATTTATCCAGCATAAAACCCGTATTATTCAGCGCTTTGAAGGAAAGAATTGTATTTGTAAGGGCAAGTCAACTGGAAGACCGTCTACCTTAACAGAAGAGATTGTTGCCGATGTCCAACAACGGCTTGAACAAAGTCCAACAAAATCTATAAGAAAACTTTCAGCACAAACAGGTTGGTTCTTAATTTTAGGGTGCAAAAAAAGTTATTTTTTATCATTCATGAGGTCTTTATGGCATACAAATTTTAATGTTTAAATCCGCTTACAGGAGTATCGTATGGGAGTTGCCGAAAAGTCGCGAAGAAAATTCTCCATTTGCACCCGTATAAGGTATCGGTAGTTCAACAACTACACCCACTTGATTTTCAAAAAAGAATTGATTATTGCAATTGGTTTAATCAGCATTTAAATGATAACGATATGCTGGACAGGACATTTTTCACTGATGAGGCGTGGTTTCACTTATCAGGATATGTGAACAGCCAAAATTACTGTTAAATTAAAAAGTGTAAAAAATTACACTTAAAATTGGTGTTTGGGTAGCAATTTTGAGACGTCGGATAATTGGCCCAATATTTTTCAATGAAACAATCAATGCGGAGCGTTATCGAACAATCATCCTGGGTGCATTTCTTAATCAGGTGGATGATGATGAACAAATAATGGGTTATTTCCAGCAAGACGGAGCCACTGCTCATACTGCCTTTGCGACAATTAATTATTTAAGGGAATTTTACGATGATCGATTGATAAGCTCAGGAATATGGCCACCACGTTCACCAGACCTCACTCCGTGTGATTTTTATCTTTTCGGACATTTGAAAAATAATGTTTTTAAAAATAGGATGCACAACCTAAACCAACTCCAAGAAGCAATTGAAGAAGAGATAAGAAACATAACTCCAGAGCAGCTCCAATATGTTTTTGAAAATAAAAAACGTAGAATTAACATCTGCCTTGAAAACAAAGGCCGCCATTTTCAACATTTGTTGTAAACTTTTATTGTAACGTTTTAAAATATGTAATTATGATTAAATATTTAATTCATTTTGTTGTTGTTTTGTTTGTTCTTTGCTACGCCACTGGAAAAATAATATAGGGGATATTCTTTTTACATTTTCAGTTATACCAACATGCGTATTTGGTTGCCTACCTATCAAACCTCAAGCATTGTTGCTCACACTGTAATAAATCATGTTATGTTGGCGGCCGTGATATTTTTTCGGCGACGATGCCACATCTTTTTCACTAACACATGCTCATACATGTGTGTATAACCAAACTTCTTTGACGTTTAACTTGTTACATTTGATCGATTAATACAATGCATATTTTGCCATTGAAGATGTTAAACCATAACCACAAGTTGATATCTGTACGATAAAAGGCAGAGAATTCGACGAATTTGATACGAACAATTATTGATTATTATTTTGATGACATTAACGCCAGTTTAGAAAAATCAGAGTTATATCATATACCAGGTGTTAATCGGTGATGTATACATAGGAATTTAACATGTAAAACCACATTTATTCTATTTCCAGCTTCCCCGATTATTTTAGAGAAAAAGTACAAGAGTAAACAAATGTTTAGAAACCAGAAATCTATCTAATTACATTTACATCCACTATCGATGTGCTACTGAAGAAGATGAAATGATGATAAATACATGTAAAAATATCCATAGCCATGACAGTGAACAACAGAAACTTGTAATTTCACTATCAATTTTGAAGTTTTATTGATCAATGCGTGTTGGAAATGGCTTATCATTATACAATTATCGACTAAAATCAGTTTTTAAATCTTTATTAATTATTAATTCTGGAGTTTTTTTACCTCAAAGTTTTCAAACTAGATGTTTTAAACTGCAATAAGTCGAAAAAGTCAATATCGAATTTTTGTTGTTGCGTCATGTGTGAGTAAAATATTGCCAACCAGGCCGCATACACAAAGCAACTCTTTTCAACATATTTTTATGTTTCTTCATGTAAATTTTATTTGCAATGCATTTAATTCCTTAATTACTAAATAAATAATAAAATATAAAAATTCATACCGTATTTGTAGCACCGAAATTGAAACCACCGGATATTGGTACAGCTGGACCCGCTCCAAAATTGAATCCTGTTTTTGGAGTCGACGTCGAAGCGTTACTTCCAAAATTGAAAAATCCATTCTGCCCTGGTTGTGCAGGGGCTCCAAATGTAGGTGTGTCAGATGGTGATGGGAACACTGCAGGCGGTGCAGCCTGAAGCGTTCCGAAAGTCGGTGTGCTGTTGCCACCGAATGTCGATATACTGGCAGTCGAGGTGGCTCCAAATGAAGGTATAAATGGCGATACATTTGGAACGGGGCCCCCAAAGGTGGGAGCGCTTGCGGCCTGCCCTCCAAAAACGGAACCAGCAACAGTAGTCGGTGTTCCAAATGTCGTATTTGTGCTGGCCACTCCGAATGCCGGCGATGGAGCAGGCGAAGTGAACGGATTTTCAGTTTTGGGGGTTGAAAAGTTGAAGGTGGTGCTAGCTGAGCCTGTCGAGAAGTTGAAGCCGCCACTAGGTGCAGTGTCAGCACTTTCAGCATTAAACGTGGGAGTTTCCTTGGCAGCATTTTTAATACCCGTGGTGAAGAGAGATGGGGGTATTGGAGTGGGTTTGGTGCCACCAAATCCACCTCTCGGTGTTGAGTCTTTTTTTGCTGGAGCCATAAAAGTAAAGGTGGGCATTTCATTGCTCGTGGACGTACCAAGCTTATTTTGTACTGAAGTAAATCCAATATTACTTGTTGCAACATATAGCGTGGTACTACTGGAAGAAGTTGTCACGCTAGTTGCATTTGCAAATGACATAGTTGAAGGTGTTGATTTAATTGGTGTATTAAATTTAAAGGGTGTGGATTGCGATTGTGTTTTGTCAGTATCGGCAACTGTAATGTTTTTTGCTGATGTAGTTTTACTACCGAAAATGAATGAACTAGATACACTACTTTGTGTTCCCACTTTAATCTCATTATTGTGTTTAGACACCTCACCATTATTAACGTCACCATTGACTGACAGAGTTACATTTGTTTGCGGAATAGTACTCAATGTTTTTTTACTGCTGTCTGAGGACACATCATTAGCGGGTCTTTTCACTGACTTTGATGGTGTAGCAGGTGTAGGAATTCCGAAGCTAAAACCTTTTGAAGGTTCTGCCGGTTTAGGAACTTCAGATCCAAAAATAAAGTTGGCATTTGGTGAAGCTTTTATTTCATTCTTTTTACTCTCTGGCTGAATACCAAAAGTAAATCCATGGCCGTTAATTTGGCTTTTGTCAATTCCAAAATTAAATCTGGGAATAGTTTGATCCTGAGCATTTGAGAATATTGGAAGAACAATGTTCGGCTTAACGGACTCACAACATTGACATTTGAGTTTTGTATCAGGATTCCTCACTAAACAGCTCTCGCATTCCCATTCGTTACCTTTCTTCTTCAAAGAATCTGAGAATCCTTTAAAGGTTACGTTCTTGGCTTTCACAATCTCACAAGTCACACATTTTCTTGTTACGCAATTACTGTTTTTAGTCAAGCACACGGGACATACCCACATAGAATCCGGGGGAAAATTGAAATTGTCATCAAATATACTTTTTGTGGTATCAGTTGTACATTTGATTGCAGGATTTGGATTGGTGCAAGCAACACAAGTTGTTTCGTTGCTGTCATTTCGAACCATACAGACAGAGCACTCCCACTTATCTGTCGGCATGTTGAATAGTGTGCCGAAACCCGCAGACGGTTTTCGTTTAGAGCAGAATGTACAAATCTGCTCACTCATGTCATTATGGACCAAACACGCCAAACATTCCCATTTATTGGCCGGCAATTTAAATGTAGCCGTTCTTGGATTTTCACACGCCACACATTTGGTTTTGTTGTCCTCATTGCGAACCATACACACCATACACTCCCAATGAGCAGAGGTGATTTTGAAATTATCACCAAAGCCTGTCAATGTCGTTTTTATTCCTTCCTGTTTAGAATCTCTTAGGCTGCCACAAGCCACACATTTTCTTACATCTTGCTTGTATTTAATCAGACACGTTTTGCACTCCCAAGTACTCAAAGGCATGTCAAAGTTGTTTAATTGTGCCTGCACAGTTGGTTTGGGATTTTCACAGGCCACACATTTAGTTTTGCTAGCATCGTTGCGTACCATACACACTGAGCACTCCCATTGAGCCGATGTCATTTTGAATTTGTCTCCAAAAGCAATGGTCTTATTAAGATTTTCTTCCTGTGTTAATTCTTTTAAGGTGCCACAAGCTGCGCACATCTTTAAGTCTTGTGCGTTTCTTATCGCACATATTTTACACTCCCAAGTACCTAAAACAATGCAAAAATAATATCAAAACATTTTCACAGTTGGATCATCATAAAGTATAGAATAAGGAAATAATAATGGGTGCCATATAATCGCCAAACTTACAACGTGACACATGAAGCCATCGTTTGGTTTTAATTCTTAAGTTAACTGTATCTTATAAGCTTTTAAATGAAGATCTTTAAAATGTTATACAGACTCGATATTGACTTACTGTAAATATTTAAGAGCTGTCAATTTTGGATTTTCATCAACACTAGCTCTTACCTAAATGTTTTCTTCTAATTGTGCACCACGATTGTAAACATAAGCTTTTACTTACTTTAACGAATGGTGACAAGAGTCTTCCGAAATGGGTACAGCAACTTCATGCAGTTGAAGTAAAACATTCTCGATTTTGGTAATGTGTTTTTACAAAAAATATAAGTTTGTCAATGGACAATCGCTACAGATTACAAAGCCACAATTAAACGCAAAGTTTTTACTAGACATTTGTCACTATAGGAAATCTGTCAACGAAGTTTTATATAAATGGCGGCCAATTTAAATCTGAAGGTAAAATTTGGACAACCTATAGGAGTAGTACTAGCACGAAAAAGTTAAGTCATTATCCACCATGTTTATGTGCACTATGCACTATAAATTTATTATTATCATTACCATAATTTTGAAAAATTCTGTAAAGCTTTAAGCTATATTATTAAGCTAATTGGCAAAATAAACCGCAATATACCATATGTTCATAAAAAAAATCAATCAGGGGTGGCTGTGGAAATTCAAAGGTATGTCCGTGACTTGTTTCAGATTTTCATTTTTCTGACAAGTGCAAAGAGATAAACTAACCTCTTGGCTAAGTCACCGCAATAATTTTGTTGGTTCGTTTAAGATGACACCTGTATAGTTTACATGGGGAAAAACCATAGAGAAATAGAATACAATATGAACGAAGATATAATACTGCTGGAAAACTGGTTTCTCAATAACTTGCTAACAATAAACGAAGCAAAAACAGAATATATGATATTCTCAAACGATAAAACAAATAAAAGAAGTCAATTATCTAGGACTTAAAATACAAAGCAACCTGAAATGGGATCAACACATAAAAACGCTTAAAAAAGGGAACTCTAAAACTATCGCCGCCATAATGAAAATCAAAAACTACGTACCGGAAGAGAAAAAGAAACAAATATATCATGCACGGTTTACATCAAAAATCAACTATCTCTGCAACATATGGGGAAACACAACTGAAAAAAAAAAACCTGAATAAACTACAGACACAACAAAACAAAATATAAAAAATACTCTAGAAACTGGACTGAAGAACAAATACAGCAGAATTATATAAGAAAACTAAGGGGCTCAATGTAAAAAACATGTTAGAACTAAGTAATCTACTATTAATATATAAAATTAAAAACAACCTAATGAAAACGAACATGACACTAACAAATAATAAACAATTCCATCAACACAATACAAGAAGAAAGTCAGATCTGAGAATAGAAAAATTTACAACAACAAAACATACACAAAACTTAACAATGAAAACAATAAATAAATATAACAACCTGAACGAACACATAAGAAAACTAAAATACATACCTTTTAAACTAAAAATAAAAAACCTAATTTTAAATTACAAGATCTAAACAAGAGAAATAAAGAAGACCGACAACATCCTTCAATACCATTAACCCAGGAGGGGAGAGAAATCCCACAACTCCCGAGGTGAAGACAGAAGGAAGAAAACAATATTTTAAACAGTATTGTTAATGATATTATATAGAATGTTATTTATACGAGCTATTTATTGTACTGGTATAAATTATTATTAAAAAACTATTATTATTTAAAAAAAGAAGCGTTCTTGCACATCAGCAATGACTTCCTGCGTACGCTCAGTGGACCAGCAGCTTCCCTTTTTTCGATCTACACTGCCAGTTTTCTGGAATAAGTAGACGGTTGTGCCACATTTTTTACATTGACAGACAGCTCAATGACATTCGCTTTGAATTTTGTGAATGTGAATCAACTTACAGACACACGTTAAAGTTTCCACAGCCACCCCTGATATATTTTTTTATGAACATATAGTACAACAAAACAAAAATAAACAAAATAAAGTTAAGCAAAAATAGTCAGTACTGAATAACTTAGTTTTCTACTAACCTGTTAGTAAATCGTTTGTGATGTTTCACAGCATTTGACAACATAATAAGCCATGTTTACTACCGGATTTCAGAGGAACGCTTACATAGCTACATACGACCTACTTGATGTTGAGCTCGGCTTACTTAGTCCGTAACTTAATGTTTCCAACTATATTTAGTTGAGTATTAACCTGTCAAGTAGTATGCTGCATGTAACCGTTCCACATCGGGATAACATACTGCATGCCCATAGACTGAGGGTATGTTTCCTCTGTGTTGTAAGGTGACACATCACATGTACTTTTAAATCAATGTATAGTAATTTTACTCATTATGTTAAATTATTTAAATATATGTGCCATATCTGACAAACTATTAAAACCGCATTAATATCGCAGTCAAGTACTCTATTCAAAAAGGTTATTACGAGTAATTCTAAGAGTGCAAAAGGCAGCATTTGTCAAGAGTTGTGTTAATTAATATAGATAGTTACGTAATCAATAATCATAAAATTACCTTCTGCTGGTTTAAACTTTTCCATTAGATCGTTGGTCTTTCCTAAAATATCCATAACACTTCCAGTTTTAAGTAGCTCTTTGGCAGGGATAGGTCCATTTTCTCCATTATTCTTTGTGGCCAGTCTCACTTGTGTCAGTGGTGTTGTGCACGTGTACGATGTAAAGTTGATTTTTGCTAATTGACTTGATTCCTTTTTATACACAGGCTCGCTAAATTTGAAGTTGTTGATTGCTTTGATGGATTTTAGATTTTCCGCTATAACTAGTGGTTTGGAAAATGTGTATTCTATAGGTTTCAAGTCTTTTTTATCAGTCGGAATAGTGAGTGGGAGAGTTTTGATTGGCCGTGGTGGGTTCGCCTCAGGCTTGGGGGAGTCCTTTGCAGATGTGAGCTTGCTGCTACATTCTTTGCTGCCGTAGGGAGACGGAATTGTGAAGTCAAAGCTAGGGAGTGTAGAAATTGGAAGTCGGATATCAGGGAGCTTAAGAGGTTCCACTACATCCGTAACTTCTGGAGGCTTTTGTCGCACTGAAACAACTTTAGTCTTCATTTTATTGGTGCTTTTGGATGCAGGTAATGGGTCTTCCGAAGTTCTCAATGTATACAGCTCTGTATTCAATGGTGAGTTTGAAGAGGTGGCCATCTGCCGCATGGACACTGTGCTGTCTTGTAATTGTCCTTTCATCTTCATCTTAAGCAAGTCAGACACAGTAGGAACGATCAATTCTTTATTTGACGGAACCCGCGAATCTCTTACCAGGTAAGGGTTCACGCCTGTGTATTTTGATATCAGGCCTTCTGGCCTTTGGACTCGTTTCACTGATGGATTCGGTATTTTTCGCACATCCTCAGAGGGAGTACTATACTGCTCAAGTGTGATTAGAATTCGCTTGGCCGTGTTGCTTAGTGTCACTTTCTTGTCACCCACATCGGTGGCAGGCTTTGGCTGTACAAAGTTTTTCAGGCATGAATTGCTGTCGGGCGAGGTCTTAGCTGCTTGGCGGTTGGAGGCTGAAGCTCCGCCATACATCGTCCGCCCACCGTAGAATGGCGAGTCCATAATGCGCTTGGTAGACAGAGTGCGATCCATGAAATTTGTGGATCCAAAGGTCGAGGCATTAAAAGCAGGACGTCTCGTACTCAAGGAAGCATTTAATTGGGGGGTTGCAGTCCTATCGGTGAATAATGTTCTTTCTTGTCTGGAATCTGAAAATAAAACAGTGTTCAATTTTCAAATTATACCATGTGCATTACATAGCATATTGTGATCGGATCGGTAATCCGTGTCCTTAGATTTTCAAATTGGCCGATAAGAAAACGGATTTTTATTGTATCTTTAGATTAGTTCATTATATTCTAAAATGCAAAGTCAAGGTCCCTGTAAAGGCAGAGCTTCTGGTGGCGGACTCTCAGATATAAACTCAAACGATTTTAAACATTTTCATGTCCTTTGACGAAACTATATTCTCAAGTGGTCTCATGAAAATAATCAAGTGATTTACATCGAATGGTCAAAAATCTCGCAAGTCACTCTTTATATCTATGTTAATCAGTTTCATTATCTCGTGTAATATTTTAATGTTAGTTATAAATAAATATTGCCAGCTCTACATTCACTGAGTAAAACAGAGATAGAAATTGCAGTACCTATGGTGGTCCGGCGGGAAAGGGGGTATAAGTATATAGGGTATAAGGGGTAAAGTAACACATAAATACAATAATTTCGTTAGAATCAATATTCTGTTAAAACTTCAATTACACTACACTATTTTTAAAGTTTTTAAAGTTATGCCTACATTTTTTATTATTGATTTTTGTGGGACTTTTACTTCCGTTTTCAACGGTATAAAATTTTCAATATGTTACAATTGAAAAAAATTGAGAAAAAGTGACTTAAAAACCCATTAAAAAATATATATTGCATAATAATAAAAAAAGTAGGTTGTCATTTAAAAATAAATATCGATGACATCATAACATTAAAAACAAATGACGTAACAAAATGAAAATAGTATTTATATGTATAACGATAAAGCAATGTATAACTAATGGACCAATAACATCTATATACGATTAATTACGATTGTATGTTTAAGTAGAGGTTCAACGAAATAACGTCGAATTAGAAGAAATGGTAATACGATTCATAACTGCGAATCCAGCTACCAGTATCAGATTGATAGCTAGCGAATGCAATGCATGAATAGTTTTGAAAGTAAATTGACAAATAAAAATCTAGTTTTCGATTAATGAAAATAATTCAACTTTAAAAATAGACTAATCAACTAATCGAGTGCTTCTTTCTCTTAAATAATGCATAATTTTTTTCTCTTGAGATTGATTTCCTTAGAATTTCTGTAGGTGCAGTTGGGGAGCAGGAAACTGAAGATATCTCATTTACCATGCTATTTCCCTAGGACCCGTTTGAGAATGCTCAAATGGTATAGTTCATTCACAAAACTCCCGTGACATAAGACAAAGACTAAAATCATTTTGGACTGTGCTTTGAAACTATAAATTACCAACTATTTTATCTGACTGTATTTGTGTCAAACTTTTGTAATAAGGTTAGGTGCAGTTGACATTCACTGTCAGTTTCGGTCGGTCACATACATGGCAAAAACTACGGCTTTGTGTTTGTTTAGGAGTTTGCGCCCCGAAAGGGGCCTTACACTGTGACATGGTTTCGTGTGAACACTCTCATAAGGATTGTTGTCCATATCTCGTACAAACGGGAGCCGTTAACACATTTGTCAAAGTGACTTCCAATTAAATCGTGACCAACATCAAATGTTCAGTTACGAGATTTTTATGTTAACCAACTAAAGGTGGCTTCACAATCGCCCGGGAACGAGGCGGGAAAGATAAAATATATTATTCACTTGTAGGCATGCACAACTGCCCGGCATACAATATAATTCACTTGTAACCATGCATAAGATATTCCCCTTCCCGGCCCGTTCCATTGTGCATGGTACAAGTGCATTTTATATTATAAGTTTCCCGTTCCCGTTCCAGGGCGATTGTGATGAAGCCTTAAATGTTATTTTGTCATCGCAGGACTATTGTGAACGAACAATATATTGTTTTATCGGACGATAGTGTCATCTCTATCACCTGTAATCTGAATGAAACAGAAAATAAGGTCAAGTTGAATATTATTGCAGCATTTCGCAGAAATATAAAGGTTATTGGTCCATATAGTCCATTTACTTGACATTTGCACTGGCAGTGTCAAATTTGTACAAATAGTCTTGAATGTGACTTTAAAATAGCAATGAAATAAGTTGTTGATTCAAACTCTACAGCCATTTATAGTATTCACAAAACTCCCGTGACATAAGACAAAAACAATAATCATTTTGGACTGTAGAACCGCAGCCACCCAAAAGTGTTTTTTTTTATTATATAGTTTGATTTTTACTTTTAATCATAGGCATGCCAAAATGACAGCGAAAAATTATAATGCATTCTAAAGTAAAATATCACAGTTTGAATAGTAACTCATGCTGCACGAACAATTTTCACTGAGTATCGTTTAGTTTTGGATGGCAAAAAAAGAATTGGACAAATCTATCTAAGCTATGTAATCAAGTCATTCGTCTCGCTGCAAAGAAAAATCAAGTAACTTGTCATTGTGACATAAATACATGTTACTTATTTAAATGCCACATATTGGAATGGCCCCTCAATTTAATGCTGTTAATAAAGCAAGAATACTAGAGAAATTTAAAATGGATGATCTATCAGACAAGTTGCATGATTTTTTGACATTTTCAGCTAAACCAAATTCAACTAGGCAAAAAACCTGTCCCACTTTTTTATGGCCACGACAGTACTTGGTAACTATAAATTACCAATTATTTTATGTGACTGCACTTGTGTTAAACTTTTGAAACAAGGTTAGGTTCTGTTGACGTTTACTGTCAGTTTCGGTCGGCGAGATAGATGGTAAACACTACGGCTCGTGTGACAGTGGTGGAGCTGCGTTTGTGGCAGAGTTTGCGCCCCCGAAGGGGGCTTTCTACCATCGCATGGGCTGATGTGAACACTAATATAATATCAACTATAGGCGAATTACATCAAGGCGGCAGCACAACGGTGGCACATTTACATACTAGCCATGGGGGGTATTTGACGCTTCCAGTCATGTGTTCCTATGTATTTCTTGTGCTAACGTGTGCGATTTGTATCAAATTCGTCGACTTCTGCCGTTTATCGTACAGTTATCAATCTGGTGGTTATGGTTTAACATCAACAATGGCAAAATATAAAAGGGTTTGTACCGTATTCTACGCTAGTTTCCACCGATTCCCGGCTGCAGGTAAAAGGTGTAAAAGGTGTGCGATTCGGTTTCCAGTTCGTCGATTGATACACGCATTATAACTGTACGATGAATACTGCAATGTATACGATGGATACGCACCTTGGTATTTTCAAGAGAAAATTCAAACCTTCTCTCATTCGAAAATAGTTTTCAGGAAGAAAATGCTTGGAATACATATGCAAACACTTTAATAAACACGAATGTACATGCTTTTTCATGCCCATTCTTAATTTGAGCTTCCATGCTCTTTGTATATCCATCAGCTCGGTGTTTGCCAGCTTCGTTACACATTTCATGTTCATTTTGTCTGCAGGCGGGAATCAATGCGAACTGACGTCAAGATTTTTGTTGCTGTCAGCGTTGGAGGAATACGGTGCAAACCTTTTTATGTTTTGTCATTGATGTTAAACCATAACCACCAGATTGATAACTGTACGATAAACTGCAGAAGTCGACGAATTTGCTACGAATCGCACACTTTAGCACAACAAACACATAGGAATGCATTAAACTGGAAGTGTCAAATACCCCCCATGGCTAATACGTAAATGCGCCACCGTGGCGTTGCCACCTTGATGTAAATCGCTTATAAATTACCAATATTTTATTTGACTGTACTTGTGTCAAACTTTTCAAACAAGGTTAGGTGCTGTTGACGTTCACTGTCAGTTTTGGTCAGCGAGATAGATGTAAACACTATGGCTCGTGAGACAGTGGTGGAGCTGCGTTTGGGTAGAGTTTGCGCCCCCGAAGGGGGCCTTCCACCGCGGCATGGGCTCATGTGAACGCTTTCATAAGGATTATTGTCCATCTCTCCGTGCACATGGGAACCGTTAACACATTTGCAATGTGACAGATTTACTTAAAATTAAATCGTTGCCAACATCAAATGTCTGTCAAATGTCATCAACTTCATATGCGTAGGGTCATGGTTGAATGTGACAGGTGTGAGACATAGGTATTTTAAATCTTTGTAATAAGTAACTACTGACCTTTTCTCTCTACCATTTAACACGTTCAGTGCCGGCTGGATTTTGGTTAGATCGACCAGGGGACGGACCGCAAGGAATTTAATTTATTTTAATTCCTTTTTTCAATATGCAAACAATTTCTTAATCAAAAATACATATGCGTACATTATAAGAAAATAATATTAACTCTGAAGGAAAAATTATAATGCATTCTAAAGTAAAATATGTTGTAAGTAACCTACATACAATTTAAGATTCTAAAAAAATTATCCAGTGTAATTTGTCTTTTGTTTTAATATTTTTGCACTTAACGAAATCAGCACATTTATTAACATAAATTTACATACAGTCTGACAGCTGGATCTTTGGGTGCATGTCATCAATTATCGCTTCAATAAATAACAAGGGCATTCAACCTGACAAAATTAATCAAATGCGCAAGAAAAAGATAGCACTATAGAAGGAACGTCTTCTAAGTATAGACATACTAACAATTTTGCAGGGCTCTACAGTTAAGAGTATGACAGACTGAACATCGTGATGGTTGTGTGTTTCGCACTCATGAGCTGATTTAGTTTTAAATTTGACTTCGGCGGTACACGTCAAGATTTGTTTACAGTTTGGTATTTGAAGGTTGAATTTTGTAACCAAAATTAGTTTATCTAAATCACTAGTCAATTTCACTGTCACCCATTACGGTCCATAACGGCTCATAAACGGTACAAGTACAGACATTTATTTAGTGTCCATATTCGCGTTTTGAGCTCAACATTCTAGGTTATGTTGTTTTGTGTATCTCACAAAAGAATATAGCAGTGCCGCTACATGTTCCTCAATTGTTGATTAAGTAATATACAGTTATTAAAACTCGCATTAATAATCGCTTTAAAATGTAGTGACTAATTATGTGAAAACATTGTTTTTAAATGGCTTTAAAAACTATGAATATGAACTTGATTTGACTAAGAAATTTCGACTTATTCATACGATCATTAAACAATGACGTGCACCCAAAGATTCAGCGGTCAGACTTGTAAAATCATCGACTCAAGTGGTAATTTTGGCCTAGGACCAGCCTCTTTATTTGATGACATGACTGCACATATACGACAAAAATATATTAATAAACAAATAAACTTGAATCCACTACTGAATTTTATTTAAAAAATGCTTTTTCAACGTACCTTCGCAATATTACAAGCCTAACTTAAAGATCGTCAAAATTATAAAACACATAATTGAATACAAGATGAAGCGCAGCTGTGCGTCCCCGGTACCTTGAATGAGTAACGTAGGACGCAGAGGTGTGTAACGTAGGAACGTGTTAAGAGGATTCTAGTTCGTTTTTCTTGCTAACATCCATGTTTTCCATTATTAAAATATTTGACAAATTAAAATCTGTTTGACAGGGAATGATTTGCACGAGGTACCAATTAGGTAAAAATTAATACCATTTAGTGAAAAATAACAGTGGTGCCAACACACTGTCAGTTTGACAGTGCAGATGTCAAGTAAATGGACTATATTGCTTTATCGGACGTTGGTGAATACGGGCATAAGAACTACAGCCAATACACAGACAGTAACCTGTATACTTACAAGAATTGGAAAATATACTTCTACTACTGGAAATGTTGGTGTTAGAAGCTGCCCGTTTCTCAGCAACTTCCGAGACATGCTCCTTACTGCCTATCCAAGGCATCGAAGAGTATCCGCTGGTGGACTCGCCACTGTCAGAATCCTTGTCACCATTATGCAGGTCAGCCGGCTCAATGAAATGATTCTGTGACGGGATGTTTGGCAGCAGTAGCTTGCGAGACTTTAGGCCAGACGGCCCTGCCAACGGCTCCTGGAAATCTTTGCGCAGATTCCCAAACATGTTCTGGGTGCCGTGTATCGGGGTCGAGATGAAGCTCACTTCCAACGACTCGCGGGACTGTCCCCCCGAAGGCTTGGCCCGTTTGCTAGGTGGTTGCAAGCTGTATGTCTCATCATCGTCCTCTTCTAGGTCGTCCCGCTGCCGGATCTTCTGGCCACTTTCTGAGCCACCAAACCACTTTGATAGTGATGAGGGCAGGAAGCCAGATACGCGGGACTTTACTTTTCTCACGAACGACTGCAAGAATAAATAGATTGATTAATGTTAAATTATGTGTTAAGAAACATTCTCGGGTGGTTTTGTGTGTGGGTAACGTAACCTGTAAATGCAGCAGTGGATAATGTAAATTTGGTGTTTGGTTTGTAATCAAGTGCAGTTGACTCCTCCCGCTGGTTTATGGGGGAGTTACAATGTCTAGCATTCGAGTGTGGGTCCTTTTATTCTGGAAATCTGGTTTCAAGGCAGGGACATATTCAAGGTTAAAACAACAGACTAACGTGATAAAAATCCAGCAAAAACAAACGGATCCCGCTCTTTGCCTTTGAAACAAGTGAGCAGCGCCAACGTCCAAAGCCGCCTTACGACGTTTTTCGAAAAGTCTTGAACACGAGTTATTTTTAGTGGTGAGAACGCGCGAATATACCCTACGTGCTTGCTATTTACCTTGTTAGAATCGGATTGCTGGCCGGCGGAGGAGTCACCACCCCCGCTGGCATCAAGGTCTTTAGGCATATTCTATGTGCGGCTTTTTTCAGAGTGAAAACATGGAAAAACTGGCGAATTTCGTGCAACTAAACATCTCACTGACACTTTCACTGCATGGGAATAGGAAATATGGCGGCACGCGAGGCTGTTTCCCAACCGTCTCGCGCGGATCATCGATGGCGCATGGGGACGCGGTCTATTTAAAATCACGCGGGAAATCGTTCTTTTCAACTAAAAGCAATTATTCATTTTTACACTTATAAGATTTCTCTCGTCTTAATTTCATCACTAAGTAGACTACTTGAAAGGTGTTTAGAGTTATCACTTTTAATACATAGTACAATCCATTAATATAAAAGAAATGCATAATAATATCGTTTCAATGTATATAGGGTTGCCAAAGTTATTTTCCAGGACTGATGATAAATATGATCAATGTACCCTAAATTTATCAAGACAATTCAATTTATTTTTGTTATTATATCGTCCAAGACATTTAACACCTGTTTATGTGTTATAAAACATTATGTTTATGCTGTAACCAGTACACATTCACATAGTTTATTTTCGACCAGTGGTGTACTATAAAATAAAACGTTTCGAATTATCTTGCAAGGGGAGTCACTAAAGTGACTAAAGTTACATACATTAAAAATAAATGGACCATAGAAATAAATGGCATTCGTCAACTTGTCAACCTTTTGCCGTATTCTTGTTATTTCTTTCTGCGGCTGCATACCGCGCGTTTCTTTAGTATTTGAATATAGGCAATGTTCAGTTATAAACGACAGGATAATTCCATTGCTAAATGCAACGGTTATGCAACCAATATTACTAGTGTGTGCAAATCGATAATTTCAAATGTCAAAATTGTTGACAGAAAATTTATTCAACGCAAGAAAGTATTCAAGTGTTCAAATTCAAATGGTACCGAGCTGCTATAGTATACGGATTGTAAGAGATTTATTTTCAGTGCATTATCCTGACTGGCGAATACCACCAATCGGAACAATTTCTAATAGAATCGCAAAATTTAATAGTAGATAATGCGTCGCCATGAAGAATAGATGAAATTAAATGTATTATGTTATGCCGAAGATGAACCAATATTTGAATATCTTCCATTTCACAAATGAGTTACTATTTCGGGATTAACGGTTGATGATTGTTAATTGAACGAGATTGATGGGATTGGTGTCTTAGGATAATTCACTGAAATTAAATCTCGCACAATCCGCATACTATTGCCAGCTAGGTATCATTGCCCTATTTATACACTTTTTTGCATTGAATGCATTTTCAGTCAGCAGTTTTGACATTTTTTAAATGATCGAGTTTCAGGCGCTTGTAGTTTTGGTTGCATAACCATTGAATTTTAGCAATGCATTTGGTCCTGTCATTTTAAAACTGAACATACCGTGACAATTTTTTTAATTCTGAATACAACAATACAAGTCAATACAACGTCCCTATGTTCAATTAAAAAAAAAACACATATCAACACCTTGCGAGTATTTGCTATGCAACCAACTATACCATAAACCTGTAAAATATTCTGTCGAGCTAGCTGTTATTTAAGATCATTCAAGTATAGTCAAGTAATTTTTGTGAAATTTATTTTATAACATGCAAATTAGAGCATAAGTAATGTGCGTGATGTTTTTCAGTCACTTATCCCGATAGCCAATTCCATGAATCAGAACAATTTCTAACATTATTTAAAAATTTAACAACCACGGATGCGCTGAGTATAAACATCATAAACGAATTAGAACAAATAATTAACCAGGTAACAGGAACAGGTAAGGAATGGTACGTTATTTTAATAAATATACGAAATGGCCACCTTCACGTTCTAGACAATATGCCAGCTTATTGTAAAAACCTTGAACAGCATTTCTATTGAAATTGGGATCTTGCTCATTGCAAGCATGCCTTATCCGATTTTTTAGTTCTTCAATATCATTTATTATAATATTATTATAAATTTTAGCTGTTGGCCAAAATCTTCCTATCCAACGCTCCACAAAAAGTTCATGTACATAACATCCTATCATTGCAGTGGGAAGTTAGGCTCCATCTATTTGAAACCAGACATCATTGACATTCAAGTTTTGGATCTGTGGAATTATTTGTGTACGAAGTAAGACTAAGAATGAATTAGAATTTAAATTTCCGTCGATGAAAAATGGGCCAATTAACGTGTTATTAATAACATCTGCCCATACATTAGCCCTACAGTTGTATTGAGTCCTTGTTAAATTTTGGAGGTGCGGATTAGTTCTTGACCACGCCTAGTCCTAGAAAGTCCTTAGTCCTAGAAAGTAAGGACAGGAATTACAAGGAAAGAGGATATGATAAATCAATAGAGACTAACTGATAATTTTGAGAAATTACTTCACCATCACATGTAAATGATGCTTCGTCTGTAAATACTATTTTTTCTAATATTTCTTCATTGTTATTTATTAAATTAAACATCACTACACAAAAATTGGTTCTTTTTATTTTATCGTCATTTGTTAGTAGATGGTGATTTCTAAATATGTAAAGTTTTTATATTTAAATTCTTTAAAAACCTTTCTGGTTGAAGAAGGCGAAACTCCAAAGTATGTTTTCTTCTGCATAGCATAAGATGTTTAACATAGTTTTTTGTTTTGAGACATAGTTTCTTCTAATTCGTTTGTGGTGTTTATACTCAGCGTATATGTGGTTGGTAAAACTTGAAATCATGTTAACAATATTGTTCCCATTGATGGAATAGGTCTATTGGGATAAGTGACTGAAAAAACATCACGCACATTTCTTATGCTCTGACTTGCATGGTATAAATGCATTATTTGTATCTTTTTTTCTGTTGGATACATTTCTTTACTGTATTTAGCGCAATAAAAGTTCAAACAACTTGAGAATTCTATTTATTTTGATTACCCATCAAATAGTTATGTTGACTATACCTGGGTCACTTGATGACATCCACGCATTGACCTGTGTTTTTTAAAATTGAACATATGGACGTTGTACTGACTACGTTCAGAGTTAAAAAAATGTCACGGTATAGTAGAAATCAAGAGAGGTGGCTCATGATTCATTCATAAGGAATATTTTTCGAAGAAATAAATGCAATACCGGATTAGCTCTATCGTACTAGAACGCTGAAATAAAATGACACAGTAAATGTCTCGTACATCTGCTATACGTTTTAAATGAAACCCGCCGACACGTATGTCACCATTAATCTAATATTTTTGTTATTCTGTCAGTGTCAAAGCTATATAGATAACCTAATGTTTACGTTGGAAAGTAAAGTACCTTGGAGAGTATTTAAAATATATAGCGCCCATTTGGCCATTTTTTTTGTAAATTAGCCTCTGTGTTCTTGGCAATTATCCAAATGCCGATGCTTTGGTACGGTACTGCTAAAGTATGAAATTTTTAATATAATATACACATAAACCTATAAAGCATGTTTAATCATATCTGGCATTTATACACGAATCGAATGAACAAATTAATGGCGTGAACATTCGTACAGTCGTGTTCAAAAATGTGTTGTACACAGATAATTGGCTGTTGTAAGTCGTGTTTATAAATTTGTTGTTCAGAAATAGGTAGTTGGCTGTATATTTTGTCAATGGTAGATACATTTCAGAACTGTCAAAGTGACAACTAACATTGAAAAAAAAATATTATTATTGTATTCTTTATATGAAAATTAATTACTTTAGATCTTAAGTGCATTATTTAGTCTGCAATTAAAAGTTTATAGGTGGTTGTGTTTTTACTCAATGAAGGCTCGCACTGTATACTGTATCATTAATTAAATAGACCTAGATCTAACCTTTCAAAATATTTGTATGAAGAATACTTTTTTGAACCTTGTGAAATTAAGTCACATTCACACAGCAGAAATGTTGTACAACACTTGACTGAACACGACTGTAAAGGGTGGGCAAATTTCGATGTTTTAATAGGGAATCTCGATAACTATAACAGGTATGATGACATGACCCCCACTCCCCAACTCTTTTTTGGAGAAAAACTTTATGGTGAAAACCAAAATTGGCTATTATCTTTTGTTTTCGAGTTACTCGCAAAAAATAGCTTATTTATGACAATAGAAAAAAATAATTGCTACGTTCTTGAGGCACTTTTTTGATAAGAATGCAGCGGCGTAGTAAATGTTTCAAAAAATAGTTGGAAATTCGAGTTATGACGTAAAGTTGTGGTTTTTTTATATGGAACTCATAATTGGCTGTGACTTAGCTAAAGATGGAAATTTTCTCTTTTCAACAATATACGACATGTGCGGCCAATTCTTAATTTTCAATCCGATTTTATCAAAAAATCTTATTTTTGAAGATAGTTAGAAGGCTTGATCACCTAAGAAAACAGCACAAATAAAATAAATACATAAAATGTTAGTGCACACATAACGCTAGATGCTCATTTGTAATTTTGATAATGTTGGATGATTATTGATGGCAATATCTTTACTATCTTTAATATTGTGTTTCTTTCTTCTTGTTTTATTAAATGGCCCATTATTATTGACATTTTCTGTTCGTTAATTCTCGTGGATTGTCATTCTATAAAATGACATAGGCCTACTACGCGAAAAACCTTCAAAAATAAGAATTTTTGATAAAATTAGATAAGTAACACAAGATTAAGAAACCAATAACGATTGCAAGAGGCGTAAGACAAGGAGACACTATCACCAAAGTGATTTAGTCAAGCATTGGAGGATGTTTTAAAAAATCTGGAATGGGATGAATGTGGCATCAAAATATGTGGACAACGACTAAATCACTTAAGGTACGCGGACGACATAGCATTATTTGCAAACAATAAAGCAGATCTACAGAAGATGTTAAGAGAGCTAGACCAACAAGCCTGAAAGATACGGGGCACAAGTATGGACATTCACAAAGGCGAATATGGAAAAAAACTGCTGCAGCTCAGAGAGCTATGGAAAGACAGATGCTCCACATACGACTATCACAAAGGAAAAGAAACGTATGGATTCGAGAAAAAACTAAAGTTAAAGATGTTAAAGGTGTAATTATTTAACTTGTTTGTTTATATTGTCCGTGGCTTTTACGCGTGTGACCAATAATTCAAATCCATCTATAATAATGGATCGCGGAGGTAAGTTTTTAAGGTAAGTAAGACTTGTGCACTTTCAAACTAAACGGTATCTAAAAAAATAACAATGAAACAGGCTGTGTTACAATATTTAATTAACAATTTATATGAATCCACTATAATTATTTCAGAAATACGTCAATTTTCAATTGGTATTATCTTCAATTTATGGAAGACTTGCGAATTGAAGAAGTACGAAGACGAAATCATGAACTTCATTTTAAATTTCTACAATATTGATCAATGCAGTGACGCTATAAAGAATAATTTAAAGAAAAACATACGTGTAATTTGCAGCAAATTCAAGAAAAGGTGGGCAGCCAGTCATAGAAATATGACAGTGTTTATGAAACATAACAAAAATTGGCTTGATGCTGAATTCACGTTACCAGCAGAAATTCTCGGGGTAACAACCCGTTCCAAAAAAATAGGACGTCCCGTCAAAGATTTTGTTGCGTGCAGGGAGAGTGTCCAACGGAAGAAAGCAAAACTGTTGCTGCAAGAAAAATCGCCTAACGAGATTTTATTGGCGGCTGAAATATTATTGAGAGCACAAGGCAAAAGGGATACGGCACAATTAATGAAAGAATTGGCAGAATCTCCTTCTGAAATGGCAACATCTATAAAAAAAAATGCGTAGGACAACGGAAACTGCAAAGCGAAGCATCACCCCAGAAGGAGCTCTATCTCTCATTATTAATGCAAAATTAAGTGTGCATCAGTACAACTTAATTCGACAACAAGCGCAGAATGCTGGACATTTGATATATCCTTCTTATTACTCAATAAAAACCGAGAAGAAAAAATGCTATCCCCCGAAGACAAAATTTACATCACAGAATCTTCGGGCGAAATTGAATTACAAGATTTACTAACTTTAACAATTAATCGTTTATTTCACGTTATAGATTTGGAAATTTTCAAAGAATTTGAGGAGCATTCGTGCACTCTTATATGCAAGTGGGGATTGGACGATAGTTCGGGACAAAGCCGATACAAACAAAAGACTGAAAATAACAATTTCAACGACGAACATGTTTTTTCGATTTCATTTGTGCCCTTAAGATTAGTAGCAGGCAGTCAGAGTAAAGTAATATGGCAAAACAAAAAACCAGCTTCAACAAGATGCCGTAATATGCCGCATTATACGATTCGTTATGAAAAAAGAGACAACTGAATTGATTATATCAGAAACCCAAGGAATTGTATCCAAAATTGAAAAGCTGATTCCGACATTTATAAGTGTTAATGGCGTACAAATCAGCGTCAAATGTGAAATGCTACTTACGATGGTGGACGTTAAAGTGTGCAGCGCGTTGTCCGAATTTAGTTCATCTCAGGTTTGTTACATATGTGGTGCAACCCCGAAGGAGATGAATAACCTCGAGAAACTAAAAGGAAAGACTCCGGTGGATAAAATGTATGACTTTGACATTTCACCTCTACATGCATATATTCGATCATTTGAATTTTTGCTGCATTTGTCTTATAAATTGAATATTATATATATTAAAAAATGGCAAGCAAGATGTGAATCCGATAAATTGGAAGTAAACAAACGAAAGAAGGATATACAAAATAAATTCAGAACTGAACTGGGTTTGTTGGTAGACAAGCCGAAACAGGGTACTGGAAATACTAATGACGGCAATACGGCCAGAAGATTTTTTTCCATCCGGAGAAAACAGCTGCAATCACAGGATTGGATCTTGATGTTGTCAGAAGATTGGGAATTATATTAAAAACAATTTCATCCGGACGTGAAATAGATGCAGAAAAATTTGAGCAATTCGCTAAAGAAACTCTAAATAAATATCTAAATAGTTATTCGTGGTACTAATTACCTGCTACAGTGCATAAAATATTAATACATGCAAGTGAAATAATTAAAACATGCATTGTCCCTTTAGGTCAATTATCAGAAGACGCCCAAGAGGCTAGAAATAAAAATTACAGGAACTATCGACAATTTTTCAGCAGAAAAACTTCGCGGAAAGATACCAATAGGGATATATTAAACCGATTAATTATATCATCAGATCCTGTAATTAGTAACTACAGTGGAAGTACGGAGGAAACTTCTACTTTTTGTCCTAAAGTGATAGATCTTCTGGTCAATAAAGATTGTGAGACAGAAAATAGCGTGGATTCAGAGTCGCTTTCCGACTAATATAAGCTTTGTTTTGTTTTGTTTTCATGCTGAATTTGCTACATATACTTTTTTAAATTTATATTTGTTTCTGTTAATGAGAAATGATATATTTCTAATTTCATGTTGTCAAGTAGTAATTAGCCGTAAGTTACTTTTAATTTTTTTTATAGTATTTGTAATTATATCTATACAATATAAACCATTTTGTACGTCGAATAACCCAAATAAAAAATCTAATGTGGGCAACACACGACTTTCTCCATATTAATAAGAATGAAAAGTTAATATATATATATATATATATATATATATATATATATATATATATAAAAGATAACATACTAAATTATTGATAAACAATATGTATAAAATTATAGACATTAGATTTCAGCAAAGTTTTTTTCGAAAAGCAAGAGTTCTTTAAAATTTTGTTTTCTACAAAAGATGTGCAATTTAAGATAGTCTTCAACTTTTATTGAAATATTTTTCAGATATATGTAATATTTTCTAAACTATTGTTCAAAAACAAAAAAATGATAAGTGTAAACACCCACTTCTGGTTGTCGATTCTTTTCTAAAACGTTTTCGAATCTAGATTTTGTTCTAAAAATCTTAATTTGAAAATTTGATTCAATTATCTTGAGGCGGTATTGACTTATCGTGTCCACAAATACATATGTGTCTGTATCATCTGCGGGAAAAATGTATATTTTTGTACTGACAACAGAAATATAGACATTTTAATTGATTAATCGAAAATAAAAATAGATTTTTTTATTCACATTACTAAGTTATTAATTTAGTAAAGTCAGATTCCCCTTCCGCCACAGTGTGCGCCGTCCGCATCTGGCATCCTTGTCACGCAGATTTGGGACAGATCGGCGTGACAGGGATGACAGATGCGGACGGCGTGACAGATCGCTTGAAAATCCCCTACGTGTGTGCCTGCCCAATAAAAGAAACTACTAGAGGAGTAATGGAGAAGTTTACTTTACTTGAAAGTACGAACCGTAAGATAAAAGTCCCTAAAGTGACTCGATTTCATTACTCACATTAAAAAAAAGGCTTATAAGTTAAATTAAAAGCTTAGATTTGCAACACTTTGATGCAATATAAAATATAAATATAATATTCAGACTTACTTTTGGAGATAAATAATCCATTCGATGGCGCCTGTACATCTTACACACATTGCTGCTTCGGTAATGTTGATAATAACTTTGAATGTGCTTGTTTGATTGATTGTGCTTGATATGGAATCAGTAGACGAGTACACTTGCTGCAAAATTTTTAAAGAGCAAAGGTACACCAAGATTATGCCTCTGTTACACTTACACGCGCATATAATTTTTGTTGGGACCCATTTTAGTAGGTAATTATACCAAAATGTGCAAATATGACAATCACCGATTCCCAAAACTAATGAGAATCATTTGTTTTCTACGGAGAGCATTCCGCTTACTATAGGCGATTTACATCAAGGCGGCAGCGCCACGGTGGCGCATTCACGTACTAGCCTTGGGGGGCATTTCACGCTTCGAGTCATGTGTTCTTATGTGTTTCTTGTGCTAAAGTGTGCGATTTGTATCAAATTCGTCTAATTCTGCCGTTTATCGTACAGTTATCAATCTGGTGGTTATGGTTTAACTTCAACAATGGCAAAATATAAAAGGGTTTGTACCATTCTACGCTAGTTTCCACAGATTCCCGGCTGCAGGTAAAAGGTGTGCGATTCGTATCCAGTTCGTCGATTGATACGCGCATTATAACTGTACGATGAATACTGCAATGTATACGATGGATAAGCAACTTGGTATTTTCAAGAGAAAATTCAAACCTTCTCTCATTCGAAAATAGTTTTCAGGAAGAAAATGCTTGGAATACATATGTAAACACTTTAATGAACACGACTGTACATGCTTTTTCATGCCCATTCTTAATTTGAGTTTCCATGCTCTTTGTATATCCGTCAGCTCGGTGTTTGCCAGCTTCGTTACAAATTTCACGTTCATTTTGCCTGTAGGCCGGAATCGATGCGAACTGACGTCAAGATTTTTGTTGCTGTCAGCGTTGGAGGAATACGGTGCAAACCTTTTTATATTTTGCCATTGTTGATGTTAAACAATAACCACCAGATTAATAGCTGTACGATAAACTGCAGAAGTCGACGAATTTGATACGAATCGCACACTTTAGCACAACAAACACATAGGACGTCAGGATTTTTGTTACTGTCAGCATTGGAGGAATACGGTACAAACCCTTTTATATTTTGCCATTGTTGATGTTAAACCATAACCACCAGATTGATAACTGTACGATAAACGGCAGAAGTCGACGAATTTGAAACAAATCGCACACTTTAGCACAAGAAACACATAGGAACACATGTCTGGAAGCGTCAAATGCCGCCCAAGGCTAGTAAGTGAATGCGCCACCGTGGCGCTGCCGCCTTGATGTAAATCGCCTATACTCTGATTTTTCTAAACTGGCGTGCACGTCATCAATCAGCTGTGCGATGAGGTTTTTTCGTACCAACGTGATTGATTTCGAGAATATGCATAACAATAGTTTAAGAATCGAAATTAATCTGAGGATCATTTGTTACATAACACTGATCACCGGTGGTTATAAATAGGTAATCGGTGTATTAACCGCGGTCACAATTTTCGCCTGCCAATCATGTAATAAATCATGTTATGTTGGCCGACGTGATATTTTTTCGGCGACGATGCCAGATCTTTTTCACTAACACATGCTCATCATGTGTGTATAACCAAACTTCTTTGACGTTTAACTTGTTACATTCGATCAATTATTAAAATGCATATTTAGCCATTGTAGATGTTAAACCATAACCACAAGATTGATATCTGTACGATGAACGGCAGAGAAGTCGACGAATTTGATACGAACCGCGCACTGTCGCACAAGATTGCATGGGTGCAACAGCTGATTGCAGCCATTTTTAAATACCCAGGACAGCTGGCAACCTTGTAAAATTGTGTCGTCATTATTATGATTATTATTTTGATGACGTGCACGTCAGTTTAGAAAAATCAGAGTATAGTTTATATAATTAATAACTGACAATGAAACGCTCTTGTTATGGATACAGATTATAAGGTGTAATAATTAGATAAATAAGTTTGGTAACTTACTCGATAAGTGCATACATAGAGTCAAGATTCAATAAAATAGAGTATGTCTTTTAAATGCAGAAATACATAAATTAATAGTCTATTGCCTGTTTATTGGTACTTTTTCATTGTAGATAAATGAGTTTAGGCTTTAAACTGTTAATCTTGTCCATATTCTTATTTTACTGGTACAATTTATACAGATTTTTGAACAGCTCTATGGTTTTAGAACGGGAAAATCCACTCCTATGCCTTATTAAAACTAACGGACAGCGACGCGTTATGGCTCAATGGGGCCCTAGGAAAATTTGAATTTATCATCACTCCTGAAGTTTCTAGCGCGATTAGCTGAAAAAATCGAGGCCCTGTCTTCTGGAAATAGAAAAGCCTAGAAACACTTCGGAGTAATATAAAAACGAATGAACGACGTGACCAGGCAGTCGGTACAAGAAGTCGGTCAGCGAATAAAGCGAAGCCAGATAGTGACTAACCGGACGTTATGGCGAATAATTAGTGGATTAAATTGTAACCATTATTTTTAATAAAAATCAGTAATTAGTGGTAGGTCGAGATTCTTTAAATCTACGAACTCGGCCGGCCCAGGCTCGTTACAATATGTAATAAAAGAGTTAGTGAGACGGATAGTAGATAGAGCCTAGAGGTCAAGAGGAGAGTTTGATATGAACTACATACCTAATTTACCACAAAAGTCAAAACAAAAGTCAGTTAAGTTAAATTATCGGTTTGGGCCGATCTGAATTTAACTTCCAGTCGATATTATAAATTACACTGCTCAACATTTGAACTGGTACACTTATATAAAATGCAGTAAAATTAAAACATAAATAAAAAAATGCTTATGCGTTTGGCATAACTTCCTATATGATCAGGGCTGTGTTTCGGAATGCAAACAAATGCCTATCGAATAACATATGCGAAACAATTGTTGTTTATCTGTCATCAGTGCAATTACTGAGCTCGCAGACACTTATACTTTATCAAGTTTAAGAGAATTTTGGCGAATATCTCGATTAAGTTTTAATTCATAGTGGTTGACTGTATTTTAAAGATGCCATTAAGGCGTTTAAGTATTGAAGAGATGAGCCAAGCTATGGGAATGCTTATGACTGGTGCATCGCTAAGAACTGTTGCTGCCCATTTCAATGTGAGCCACAATGTGATCAGAAGAGTTCGAATGCGTTTTAATGATACTGGATCTGTCGAACATAGGCACGGCGGAGGGCGAAATCTCAGTACAACCGTCAGAGAGGACCGGTTTATTACGATTCAGACTCGAAGAAATAGATTTTCTACTGCAAGAACACTCCAAAATCAGTTATTGAATGCAACAGGTACTCAAGTATCCACTCAAACAGTAAGAAGAAGACTCCATGCGGTAAATTTTAGGTCCAGATCTTCTAAAAAATGTCCATTGTTGACCAGAGTCCACAAAAGAAGAAGGCTAGAGTGGGAACACCAACATGCAAATTGGAGTGTTGAAGATTGGGGTCGTTGTTTACTCAGTGAGGAGACCAGAGTGCGTTTCTATAGCTCAGATGGAAGAGTGAAAGTTTGGAAAAGCAGAGGAGAACGCTATATTGAGAACCACGTGACTTACCTTCAAGCTTATGGAGGCGGTTCAATTACCGTTTGGTGAGGTATTTCTGCAACTCGTCGTACAGAATTGGTTATGCTTGGAAATGCTACAATGAATAGTGTCAGGTATCTTAATGAGGTATTTGAAGCTGTAGTGTTGCCATTTGCCAATGAAATAGGCGATGGTTTCGTGTTTGTTGATGATAATGCGCGTCCTCATAGAACAAGGCAAATCAATGCATTTTTTTATGAGAACAATATTACGCACATGGATTGGCCAGCGAACTCTCCAGATCTTAATCCCATAGATAACGTATGGGATTACTTGAAAAGGTTGATAAGGTCACGAGGAGTGGATCCAAACAATCACCATCAGCTCCGAACTGCTGTTTTGGAAGAATGGCTAAATATTCCTCAGTATTACATTCGGGATTTGATTTCCAGCATGCCAAGACGTTGCCAAGAGGTCATAAGAGCTAGAGGAGGTCCCACGGATTATTAATCTTTAAGTGTTTGGTTATCATTTCTTTCCAGAGCATACTTTTCTATAATACTAAAATGAAGATTTTGTTATTTTTCTATTTTAACAGTTGAAATTCGTTATTTCAGTTTTAGTATTTTAATTCTGCGCCCTAATAGTGCTTCTAGAACCTTGTACTATCAATTAAGCAAGAAGGTGTTGTTCAAAAAGTAGTCAATTGTTTTTTATATATGTTCTTGTAAGTGTACCAGTTCAAAAGTTGAGCAGTGTATATAAAGCAAAATTGAGCGAGAAAAAGAACTGTCAAAGTTAACGAGTATTTATTTATCGATCTTTACAGAATAAAACTTCAATATGAAGCGAAATAGAGCTAGTGGATTCCAGCAAAGAAAAAATCAATAAATCAAAATAACTTTAGCGCGAATCGTTATCTGGATACATTTTTAAGTATGTAGCACCTTCGGCTTCATTGGTATCAAATACAACATAGCGAAGGCTTGAAAGTGACCTTCTTGATGAAACAGATGATGTAAAAAGACAGTACCAAAATGGATTGGATTGATGGAGGGACACTGGGAAGAGAGCCTGATATACAAGACGAAAGACAAGGTGGAGAAGATCAACATCAAGAAGGACATGACCTAGAAAAAGGACAAAATAGCGGCAGTGAAGAAGAATCACAGCAAATTGAAAACGATGAAGAAGAGCTACATGATAATGACAAAACAAATTCATCTTATTTAACTTGTTTCGATGTTGCTACTTGGCCAACACCAATGCCTGATGATTGGAGAGTTGAAATTGTTAATACGAGAAGTGAACCCTATCAAAAAACAGTTTATACTGTTTTTGCTGCAAACTGTTTACGCACCATGAAACAAAACATCAGAGTTTTACCAACGGGTTTAATTCATGGTGGAAACTAAATCCTAAAGTGTCTGAACACGAGAATTCTGAGTACCATCTCTACTGTTTTGAAAAATGGAAACTCTTGGAAAATGGACTGAGGCTGCAAAAAACCATTTACCATGAACATCAAATGGTCTTTGACCAAGAAAAAAAGAAGTGGCGTGACACTTTGAGTCGCCTTTTGGATGTTATAAGATGGAGAGTGATAACTTGGACATACATCTATGTCGGGCTCAACGATATGATAACGCTGCAACCATGGCAGGAGATCATGGTGGTGTACAATCAAAAATCAAAGAACACAATCCTAAAGCGTTGTTTATGCCTTGTGCTAATCATTCGCTAAATCTATGTGGAGTGTACTCTTTCGGGAGTGTTAGTTCTAGTGCAACTTTTTTCGGAACAGTAGAAACAGTTTACACGTTATTTTCGTCATCCACACATCGATGGGAAATTTTAATGAAAAGTGTAGGCGTATCGGTCAAAAGACTAGTAGAAACAAGATGGAGTGCTCGTCACGACGCTGTTAAACCACTGAAGAATAATTTTGAGAAACTTGTATCAACACTCGAAGACATGGTGATCCCAGCAAAGAAATCGTCGATACAAGAGAAGCAGCATCCACACTCTTACCAGCTTTGTGTGACTTCAGTTTTTTATGCTCCCTTTCGTTTTGGTATGAAGTTAAAGAAGAAGTTAACCAGACACAAAAGTGTATACAAACATCTGGGCTATCGGTGGAAAAGTGTATCATAATAATCATAGCGCTAAACATTTTTCTTCAAAGCCAACGTATCCAAATAGTGGAAGGAGCTATTTCCTAAGCAACTGAAAAATGTGAGGACTTGGATATTTTGATTGAAAGAAGAGGGAGGAGGAGATTCCGAAAATATATGCCAGGAGAAATGGCCCAAGACGCTGGACTAACATTGCCAGAAAAGCTGCAGAGAGCTATATTAGAATTACAGGGCCATGGATGACATTCTCATAACATTTGGTGTTGTTCAGCTTAAAACTCTGCTTACGTCAACAGAAGAAGAACTTCGTGGTATAGTTCCAAATCTGACAAAAAATCTATGATGAATTTTCTGCAGAGGACATTATTTTGGAGTTTTTAATACTTAGGCGCCACTTGGAAGCCGCCAACAGTTTTTTCCAAGAAGCGGTCCAATGGACTACCTTGGAGCTTCTGAAATTCATTGTAAAATGGGACTATTCTGAGTCTGTTCCGAGTCTAGCGCTGTGCCTAAGATTGTTTTTAACTGTTTGTGTTTCTGTGGCTTCTTGTGAAAGAAGTTTCTCAAAATTAAAGTTGATAAAATCTTACTTAAGATCAACAATGAGCAAAGCGCGACCTACCAATCTTTCCATATTGTCCAGTGAAAGGAGAGGAAAGTGAATTATGATAATGTGATCGAATATTTTAGCAAAATAAAGTCCCGTAAGCACGTTTAGTATTTGTTGTTTTATTTTAGGGGTGCTCAATAGAAAACCGTCCAGGTGCCAACCCATGGTACGCCGCCACTGTAGCAACCCACAACTACACATATCCCACGCCTCTCACACATTAGCTGAAGTAACATCGAAAATCCAAGATATCAAATAATTGTTTGTAAGTAAATATTGTAAATTCATCGAATGTTACTATTTTGGTGCATCTACATAGTAGTTACTTTACTCAGTAAAGTGTTTCAGATAACTAGTCCATTCAAAAATATGGTGCTGAGTGGCGTTTATCATGTGACCTGGACATATCTATAAATTAAAATTGCCACTTTGTGAATCACACTGTCACTGCCAAAATGTTTCGAATACCGAGTTCCACATTTTCATATTGTGAATACACCATCAAGCGCTTCAACAGCATCCTCATGATAGCCGACCATAACAATAAAAGTCTATCGGCAACCACGAAAAATACTATAACAGCTGCTAAAAAAATTGGGGGAGATATCACAATCCTAGTGGCTGGAGTCACTGTGGGCCCAGCAGTCGAAGCCCTCTCCAAGACATCTGGCATCAAGCAGATCATCACCTCAGAAAATGAGGCATTCAAGGGATTCATTGCAGAATCGGTAACTGAACTGGTGCTTAGCGTCCAAAAGGAAATCAGTGCCACGCATATCCTAGCTGGATCGACGAGTTTTGGGAAAGCTCTGATTCCAAGAGTAGCTTCTAAATTGGATGTTTCACCAATAAGTGATGTATCTGGGATTAAGGGCCCTGCTACGTTCATCAAGCCTATTTATGCGGGCAACGCGTTTCTTACTTTTCACGCATTGGATATGATCAAGGTTATGACTATAAGGACGACCAGCTTTGAAACTGATGATTTAGCAGGTATAAATATATTTCGGTATTCAATAAGCTCCATTGGGTTGTACAAAGCATGTTCCTAAATCCTATAAATGGAATAGTCTCAATGATTACATATCCTCTTAAATGCAAAAAGACATCTAAATACATCTTAATGACCCATACGACTAAGTTAGACTGGTTTGGAAAGTTCTAGTAGCACAAATTCTATCGTGCTCATGTAACCAAATATCTACTTATACGCCAAAATACTAGATATTTCTTATCGTTTTGGAATGAATTCTACATTGTATTTATTGTTTATTTATAGGACTTTAATTCAAAGTTAAATTTAACTAAGATATTGCTAGTTTTGTGAACGAGGGCTCATATAATAGTAATTGCTTTTATCTATATTTTGTAAAAGCTCTCTAAAATATTTACAGTTACGCACATGGCCCCTCTACGTATGTACATACGTATATGTGTGAGCAAATTTTAAGTATTCGTGGTGTTTTTGCAACATTCGTGTATTTTTTTATGTTCTAATATGAATTCATCACGAAGTATTTGAAACTCTTATTCCAGTTATTTGCAATTTATTTTTCCGCCTACCTGCTCTGAAAGTTCATTTTTCGGTCCTAAATTGCGGGCGGAAAATGAGATTTAGAGGCTCTAGGGCCTATAAAAAATTTCAAAATTTTTCCCATAAATGGCAGCATACTTTTCATAAACAAATGTGACAGTGACAGATATATTGTACCTACCAACTATCTAATTAAAACGTGTATTAAGTGCAATGGATATTAGCAGCGATAAAGACTTGGCTTACACCACTCGATATAAGGGAAGTTGCCGCCGCCGCTTCCGCTAACCTAATTAACCTATAAAGTCTTAGACTCGGTATGTACTCTAATATAATAAGTTTTGTAGTTGGAAAGCGGCCAAAAAGTCAAAACACATTACAGAAAATAGAGCACTGGCTTATATAGCAGAAATAAGGAATTAGTGCTACATTATGGTTGAACATTCAATGTCAAGTCGGTTCTTAAGATAAAACAAAATATTGACATAAGAAAACTCATCAAAGTGCAGCCGTACCTGAAACGAAATTCGGTTGATTATAGAGCCAAAAAGTCAGATATTGTAGGTAGGAGGAAAAATAGCGTGTATCCCGCAGGCCGGAAGGCTTTAGCAGCCCTTCGTTTCTTGTCACCCTCGCTCGCTCCGCCCTTGATGCACAATATACTATATTTTATAGGTGGGACTGTTGATGTAAAACCGAGTCCTTCTGGTGACTACAAAACTGATTTGACCACTTTTGTAAGCGAGGAGCTGAGGAAGAGCGACAGCGTTGATCTGGCGACAGCAAAAATTGTACTTAGTGGAGGCCGAGGATTGGGATCTGCTGAAAACTTCAAGCTGCTTATAAAGCTGGCTGCAAAAATGAAAGCCGGCATTGGGGCGTCCAGGGCGGCCGTAGACGCTGGCTTCGTTGGCAACGAGATGCAAGTTGGCCAAACTGGCAAAATTGTGGCTCCACAGTTGTACATGGCTTTTGGTATATCGGGCGCTATACAGCATATAGCCGGCATGAAGGATAGCAAGACTATTGTGTCAATTAATAAGGACCCGGATGCCCCGATCTTTCAGATTTCAGACTTTGGCTTAGTAGATGATGCTGTGAAGGTCATTGCAGAATTGACGACAAAATTGTAGTGAAAATAATATTTTTTGCTTCTGTATTTTAAATCATTTAATTCATAATCATAAATGATGAATTAATATAATATGTTCATCTATTCTTAAACCTAGCGCATTGAAGTTCTCGAATATGAATGTACAATATCTGCATTAGCTTTCAGAACTAAATTGATTATTTGATATTGAGGGTCTTCTTAACCCTCCCAACTCGGAGTAACCGTGGTCTAAGTCTTAAAATTGCAATTTTCTCCAGCCATACAAGAAACCCATCAGATTATTAATCAAATTTGTACAAAGAATAGGCGATTTATTTATATCGATTGGTTCAAATTTCCATCGACATTTATATACCAAGACCTGAAAGTAGGGGTTTGCAGATCGCGGCTAGAGAATTAGCAGAGGTCTGCAAACTTATTTTCAACCAGAGATATACTATATACAAAGATTTCCTGCGCCCAGAAATAAGATAAATAAAAATTTAGTATGGTTTTGATTAGTTTTGATACGTTGAATTGAAATCGTTGAAAAAAACAAAAACATAGTTTTCATTAAATATTCGATATTTAACAAACATTTGCAACCGAATTCAAAGGTTTCGTAGAATACTTGAAATTTAACGGTTGGTTCCGGTCCGCTGATGCCTAAAAGCTTGGCATTCGTTAACATTTCAGGTATCCGGTGCCATCTGTAAAAATAATTCAATAAAAACAAAATTTTCGTTATATATTCGATATTTAACAAACATTTGCAACCGAATTCAAAGGTTTCGTAGAATACTTGAAATTTAACGATTGATACCGGGCCGCTGATGCCTAAAACCTTGGCATTCGTCGACATTTCCGATATCCGGTGGCATCTGTAAAAAAAACATAAAAACATAGTTTTCGTTGAATATTCGATATTTAATAATTCATCATAAATAATAATTACTATTATACTCGTTATATTACCAGGGGTAATATAACAAGTGGGGTTCTCATTATCGATTTTTGAGAACACCACGAATTATATTTAGGAAGGGAATATAATGAATTGATTGAGTCATCTAGTAGAGCAGAATAAACAAGAAGCGAAATATACAGTTTAAATACCTATATTTAATTAGATCACTTTCAAACAGCAAACCACATTTATGTACGTACTTGTACTAGAGACACACTGACATTTCGGGTTATGTTGTTATTAGCGGCCGACTAGAAATTGTTTGTGAGTGCGTCGAATCGTAGCCATTGTTTTCAAGTTATTCAACCGATAAATAAGACGATCGGTTCGGATATCGTCGTGACATATAATTATTCTTTCGTATGTGGTCGTCGCCGTTACGATCGTTGTGTGTGTCTTGAAATGGTGACAGAGACATACATTTGTTGGTGGTATTTTCATGAAAATACAACCTTTGTATTATCAGCATTATCAGTTATTGATACATGCGTAACTATAGAAACCACATTTTGATGACTTCACTGTTTTACGTATGAGTTACATTCCCAGGGGTAATATAACAAGTGGTGTTCTCATTATCGATTTTTGAGAACACCACGAATTATATTTAGGAAGGGAATATAATGAATTGATTGAGTCATCTAGTAAAGCATAATAGACAAGAAACTAAATATACAGTTTAAATACCTATATTTATTTAGATCACTTCATCTTTCAAACAGCAAACCAGATGGATTACCACATTTTACTATTTTACTTGTACTTAAGACACACTGACATTTCGGGTTATGTTTTTATCAGCAGCCGACTAGATTGTGGGCGCAACCGATAAATAACACCATCGCAACGATCGTCGCTGCGATTTGTGCTTAACGAAAAATTGTGACAGCGATCGACATTTGTTCGTGGTATTATCCTGAAAATACAACCGTGGTATTATCAACATTGTCAGTTATTAATACATGCGTAACTATAGAAACCGCATTGTTATGACGTCACTGTTTTACGTATGAGTTATATTCCCACTGAAAATATCTAGACGCATACAAAATTAAATCTTGCTTGGAAAGTCTGCAGATTTAATGGATTTAAACAATGTAGATTGTACTATAGCAAAAGTATAGAAATTAACTTGGCAATTAGTAGAACTATGTTAATGTAGAAAATTTATATCGAAAATCTACAGAGAATTAAGAATTTTTCATTCAACACGCATAGCAAATTTCCAAACTTCTATATATAGAATATGTTTATTTTAATAATACAACGGTATACAAATTATTAGTACATACTACACTCAGATGCAAAAAAACGGGTCATTGGGTCGTTGTTTGCAAAAAACCCATTTTTTTAAATTTTGATGTTGGTACAGTCCTTAGAATGAAAGTTTTAGTGTTTTACAATCAAAGAGACCATCAGGATGTAGAAAAAAACAACATATGATACTTGTCAGTTTATTTAATAAGCGAAAATAACATTTAAAGCTATGCGTTCTTCACTACCTATTGCTCATTCGGCGTTATGCATAGAGGATCAAGGCGGCTACTGGGTTTTGATTTGTTTGTTTTCGATTAACTGTCATTTTCATTTATTATTCTCTGTTAAGTTTATTTTGCAGAAATGCATTTTTTTCGTGTATACGTACATTATCGTTTTCGCTTATTAATGTTATTAAATAAATAATAAGTACCATATGTTGCTTCTTTTTACATCCTGACGGTCTCTTTGATTGTAAAACACTAAAAATGTTATTCTAAGGACTATAGCAACATAAAAATTAAAAAAAATATGGTTCTTTTGCAAACAATAACCCAATGACCCGGTTTCTTTGCATCCGAGTGTAGATTGTAATGGTGTTTTTGATTATTAAAAAGGGCTATCGGCCGAAGCATTTCTGCCCGTGAACTTTTGATAATTTGATGAATATGGCAAATGGATGATAAGTGATAAGTGTATGAGATGTATGGGAAGTGTGTAGGCGATTCTATTCGCTGTCAGAGTTTGATGATTCTTCCAGTATTTTTTCGTACAGGGTTTTGGAGGGTCACACTTCTATTAAACTGCACATTTTAAAATTGAAATCCTAATTAAAAAAATTTGGAAAAATATATAGGGTATGAAAAATATGCCATCGCAATGCCAACTCAATACTCATTAATCACTTTTAATCACACGCATTAATCATGAAATAAGAACCCCACAAATACAAGTTTAATTTACAATTCATTATTTGAATTTGAGTATATGCTTTATGACAAACGCCGCTCGTACGTTCTTTTTTATGGTCATACAATTTATTGGAAGATAGGAGAGTTCACACACTGATCACAGGTGCGGGCTAAGGTGCCAGTGAAATATGTAATTTACCTCATTCTCACGTCTCGGATGAGAGATACATTGGATGTCGGTGATCTGTTGGGCTTAATAAATTATTGTAACAAGTTACATAAATAATTGCAAGATGAAAATAATAATAACTGGATTGTGGTTACGTAACGTTTCTTGGCCACAGGAATTCTATGCATTCATGCGGAATGGACTATTTTTCAGTGTTCTTTTTAATTATTGTGATTCATTACTATTAAGTTAAATATGATATTTTAAGAGGTGTAGAAGATTGCACATAATTATTGCAGCTGGCCTGAGGCTCACGTTGAAAATTTATTATTGCAGAAATGGCAAAATAAATCTTTGGCACTTTACTCAGAATCAACACAATAGATAAAATCATATAGCTTGATGTGGGTCAGCGGCATACAGAAAAATCAAACAACATACTTGTTAGGCTGGTATATGTTAAAATTCAACAGGATCAAGACCACTAAGCTTTCGCAGAGATAATATAGTTGCGGACCTATAAAGTGATAATGATAAAAACTAACTTCCCACGTAGTTTGGTCTGCATAGCAAGTTGGAGATTATCTTTCACTTTTATTAAAATATTTTGTAAATATTCTAAATTATTGAACAAAAAATAATAATAATAATAATAATTTATGTCATGTCATGTCATGTAAACATTATTTAGGTAGAAAGGTGGACAAAATTAATTATCATGTTTCCTAGAAATTATAAATGAAATTGCTTAATACTATCTCTACTATGTCAATTACCATAATAGTAATAGTTTTCGAAAATCATTGTTTTATGACAGGCAAATCAAGGACAAATTTTGATTTTGTTCAAGAGCCACATTTTACTAAAAAAAAAATTACGAGCGTTTGAACAAATCTGCAACATTTTTGTAATAGTTAACGAGTTTATTTGTGATTTAACATATGAATAAATACTATATTTTGTTTCACAAATAATACAAGAATTATTTTTAGTTTTCATAAAATTGACAAAATAAAGCATCTCTTCAAAACGTGCATGTTTTTAAACTTTGTTGGAACGAAACAAAATGTCCCCCTTTGTCCCTAGGCTAAATTTTTATATGTACAGGGTGTCTCCTAAAAAAACGCTGCTCTCCATTACTCCTTTATTTATTGGCCGATTTCAATAAAACAAAAACAAAATTGAATGGCTCCACATGTTCTACAAAGGGGCCCAAATTTTATTTTTTTGCAAAATCAACTTTCATTTCAGCGATAGTCAACTTTTATTTTTCAAATAGTTACCTATATTTTCTTATTTTTTTTCTGGTAGAGATTATTTTTCTGAATCCAAAGATGTATAACAAGTTGGCTGTGATGGAATATTCGTTACAGAAAAATAATGTTTGGTGACATAATGATGTTTTTTGTAAGTGTGCCATGGAAAACAAAGTGAACACAAAAATCAGTAAAAGTCATCTAAGTGATAGTGTGTCAAATTCTCTTTTTGGTTGGTCCAATTTTTGTGAAATAACTCAAGTGATGATTAACAATATTAACAATCGATTGACTGACATGTTACAAGTGTAATTCGAATGCAATAAAAATCGCGATCAAGCAGTGTTGTACACTGTACATGGACCGTTTTCCGAACAGAAAAGTCCCAGAGACTAGAAAATTTGGAAGAAAAATTTAAGAAAGTATGATGCTTTTACGAAACCAAAGAGAGATGAACAAATATTTGGCGGAAATGTGGAATTAGATGTTCTTCTTAGTGTTCAAGAAGATCCAAGAACATCTATCCGGGAAATTGCAAATAACATTGACAGATCAAAACTGTAACTGTAAATGCAATTCTTAAGAAACACAAATACAAACCATACATACCTCAGAAAGTACATGGATTGGAGGAATATGATCCTTGTCGAGGACAGCAATTTTGGGATTTTTATTAAAATATGATGCAAAGAGATCAGATTTTGAAGATGTTGAACAAGTTTAGACGATTTGCCCCTTACAGAGCTTAATCGACTTTATTTTCAATAAGATGGGGCAACACCGCATAATGCCAGAATAAATATTAACTGGTCAAACGAAAAATTTAGTGAAAAGAGAATTGGAACGTATGGTCCAATTCGGTGGCCGGCAAATTTGCCCAATCTTACACCACTGCACTTTTGGCTTTGGGGCCAAAAAGCCAATGTTCAAGATCATGTTTGTCTAACACATCCAGCAACTGAAGAAATTCTAAAGCAAAGAATTATAAGCTGTTGTCGAGAAATATCTCCTAATTGTATATTAAATGCAACTTATGCAATAACGAGAAGATTTCAGTTGTCTATCCAACAAGGTGGCCGCCAGTTTGAGCAACTTTTGTAGATACGTTTGTATTTTCTGATGCATATTTTGCATTATTCTAATAAAATATTTCATATTGATTTCCACATTGTGTTCGCTTTGTTTTTCACGCCACACTTGAAAAACTATTAAAACATTTTATTTTGTTTTCTGTAACAATCATTCTATCAAGGCCAACTTGTTATACATCTTTGGATTCAGAAAAATAATCTCTACCTAATAACAAATAAGAAAATATATGTAACCATTTGAAAAAAAAAAGTTGACTGCCGTTGAATGAAAGTTGATATTGCAAAAAAACGAAATTAGGGCCCCTTTATAGAACATGTGGAGCCATTTTATCTTGTTTTTGTTTTTTTGAAATCGGCCAATAAACAAAGGCGTTATCGCTAGCGGCGATTTTTAGTAGACACCCTGTATATATATTATAATTTCATTATCCTTTTTCAAAATTATATAAAATTTAGCCGCGGAAAATGGGGCCAACTCTCTTTTTTTATGTTTTAGTCTGCGCGTACTCGCTCACGAGAATATACTTTTTCAAGGAATGGGCAAAATATTTAATGTCTGAAAACGGCACCGACATCTATGGATACCCATCGACAAAGTACGATTCTGTAGATGTCTCTGATATATCAGTTAGAAGTAGAAAAGTTGTAATATCAACAACTTCGGCGAAAATTGATAAAAAGTGGAAGGAGTGTGGAAAATCGTGGGAACGATTCCCGTGCAGCCATGCATAGGAATTCATTAAAATGCAGCTGTCACAATGTCCTCAGAGGGTGCACTAGGTGCAGATAAACCAAAGAAATTTTTTGAAAATGGATCTATAAAAACAAAAAAGGCATAGTTGCTTATCTCATTGAGTCAAGTAGTACAAGTGAATAATTAATTATGGTTGCTGTAAAAGCTCTTCGTAAGTCGGATCACCGCATTGCAGCTAGTAGCACAATTTTCAAAAATCAATAGTGAATTGCTCAAAAAACTGGTTTAAATGTTGAATTAATTCAAAATAAAACACTGGGCATTATGTTAAGAACTCTCATTTCCAGACGAAAGATTCGCATGTTTCGCAAACTATGATGAATGAAAACACCATAGGCAAAATTACATGATACAGAAATACAATTTTCGAAATATTTCAAAAACTACTTATTTTGGAAATGGTTGTATAATACTTGTTTGTAGCAAATTATCAATAGTAATATGTTAAGTGCATAGTGACTTGCCGATAATACCCGCTATATTGGCATTGAGGCCACAGTGAGTGCATCACTATAGCGGGTATTATCTAAGCAAGGAACCATGCACGAAACATATTTTGCATGACAATTGCACGTGTCGTATTGACATATATTTAATATAAAATATAAAAATGTCTTCCAACAGATTTGGCATCAAATCTCTTACAAATATAAAGCAAAAAATTGTTGGCTCCACACCAGAGAATACTAAAAAGTCACAAGAATATATTTAGAGACAATTTGAAATATTTCACATATTGACATTGATATTAATTACTAAAATAATGTAAAAGTATGTACACAAATTTGGAAATAAAAATCCAATTCGGTATTTTATTTTGTACGTCCTAATCTTAACCTCCTCGAAAGTGATAAGTGTTCTACAGAAATGATCACTTTATGTGGATTATAATTGGCCAACAATTTAAAATTTGGGTTATTTCATTGGTCCGTCAGTGTGAAGTTTCACACGTAAATCTGACAAGTGCAATAGTCATTCAAATTGCTCTGAGATAAAAAGTGTATCATTCCATTCAAAAAATTGGAATACGTTTAATTAAAGTGGGCACTTTACTAATGACATTTTTGAATGACTAGTTATCAAAATTTGCAGCTGCAAAATAGATCAGTCACAGAGGCACCTGTCAGGTACAATTCGAGATAAATTTTCTTTTATTTATATTTGTATGTTGCTTAATTCCGCCAATGCTGCTCTACTTGAGCGTCCAGTTTTTTCGTTTTGACAACCGTTGGAAACATTTTTGTGTTGATACAGAGAGTTTTTTATCATGCAACATAAGGTTAATCATTCAATAGTTACACACTTCTGTTACAATGACAGCAATGTATCAAAACGTCTTTTTAAAATGCAACATACAAGTAATTCTCTGTGAGGCAAATATTACAGTTTACATGTGTACAATGTGTACAACTGAAGAAATATCTCAGTTATTGAAATGGATAATGCTGCAAACCTCAGCTTAACATTGTTCACTTCGTAAGCTGTAATATTTGCCTCGCAGAGAATTAATTTTACTTCTAAAACTAAAGTTGATGACTACTTGCGGTAGAACCAGAAGTGATAGAAGGTTGAAAGTTATTCATAGAAGTTTCCCATCAATAGATGATTTTTATTTTTTTTATTTTATCGGGATCTCCATAAGATTTTATCGAACGGTTTCCGTGAGACATCCTGTTTATATTAATATATCGTTGTATTCATATTAAACCATCAAAATTATAACATATTCAATCCACATATAATCGTTCAGAGCTATATCGTTAAACTGGATTGAGCGCTGACGCACCGATATATAAAATTCGTCGTACAAACCAGGAATTCTTTGGTAAATTCGTCAACGCTAAATTCCATTTTCTTTAGCAATAATCAAACTTGCCCTTTGATGGTTTCATTAGGAGCGATATCCTAAAACAGGAATCAGCCGGTATAGATTTTGAAAAATGTCAATTAATATGAAAATCTTCACAATTTTATATTCCTCTACATCTTTAAGACAAATCCTCGATGGACGAAGTCCTATATCCTAGATCCACGTTTGGAAACCGTAATAAAAGTTGACGTAATAAATGCTGACATCAGGTACACGGGGAATTTATACTGAAATTTATATTTTGCAATTATTTACAATTGCAATTGAGTGTATTTAGCAAAGTCACTTGTATGTGTTCATGAAAATAATTCAGCTTTTATGATAATTCTAAATATAAATTATCATGGCTGATATCGAAAACATTTGTCACCTTTTTTGACTAGGTTGTACATATCAACTTCAAGAACGAATGCATCGGTTAGTTTTAAACGATCCAGTGTGATAATTCTCTTTATCGCCTGTATCAACTAATTATCATTCTGACCTACTCACTCTTGCTAGGAAACCGTAGGGAAATACTGCATGGTCAATTTTATTTTTTAGCAACAACTAAAAAAGTTCATAGCATACTAGAATAATGTAAAAGGCATATTAAATCATCGGTACCAAAAACTTAAATTAGGTAAGGTAGGTGTAGATAAAAATATCGACCTCTAAAAAAATAGATCAAGGATCTCATTCGAATTGCAGCTTGGCATTTTTGTAACCCTTATAAAAGTACTGTGCAGGATCTGAAGTCATTTTATGGTGCCATTTCGATAAAATCCATTTACTGTCGAGGACCCACGGTGTTGAGATTTCGGGCATGTTACCTTTTCGACGGGATTCTAATTAAGTTAGGTCGAACAGAATGTGTATGTGTAACATGCCGAAATGCATTTCTTCCGTAACTTCCATTGGTGCCGGTTAAGATATACATTTATTTCTAGACACCATGGTTATCTTCCATTGGAATGCATTCTCGTGATAATTTTCTTGCATGACGCGCTAAAATAATTGATGTGAACATTTTACAATTTTTAAAATTGTATCCTAGATATTACTATAAATTGATCCTGAAAACGGAAAATCAAAGGGGATCGTTAAGAGGAGATTCGATTCGGCGTTGAGTAAATTGCAATTTGTAATTAGTCGCGTCCAAGCAGTGCAGGACAGAGTGGAAAGTAGTGACTAGAAAGTTTTTCAGTCAAGACATGGAGCAGGGAAATGATCCACTCGTGCTTCCGTTCCCGCATGGAAAGCCATCACATTTCGCACGCGATTTATGCAAAACGTTTGTTATAACGCTTGGGATTTCTAAAATATTATAATGAGAGCCGTTGAGAACGGTCACCAGGAAGAAGTCATGTCGGAATAAATTGGCGATGCACGCGTGCCTTAAAACGCGAAGGGAATCATACCACATGCCGGAAAGAGCAATTCCTGGATTCTTGTATATTATTATGCAAAAAAAATTAACGCGGAATCTATACACCAGAAAGTAAAATATTCCTTGTTAATGCGTCAGACCTTTTTTTTTGTAACACATTGAGAATCAAAAGGCCGACTTATGAAACCTAGAAGTTTGGCATTTTGTTACTAATTTGGAAGCCTGCTTGCTTAACCCGGTGAAGGTCATGGTTCATTTTCAAATAACAGCATATACCTCATTGTTAGTGGTCTAACAATGATATAAACACAAATTTTCTAATGTAAGGTGATGAAATATTTAACCAGATTGACATATTACGCAAATATCATTTTCAAAATAAAAAATCCAAAAAGTAATGTTACCATTTAATATTTTTAAGTTGGCCTTGAAATGGCCTTGAAAGTCAACTTCAAGGTCATTACCGGTTGGCCCCCTTGTAGTCATACAATTTTTCTTACGGTCAATTTACGCTATCGAACATACCTTCGGAGTTATTTGCGTGGATAGATTTAGATGGCCTACCCTGTATAGTTCTATACTACATTTGTGGATGCCTATACAGGGTTATTCTAATTCGATTACCACTATGGGGATATCAGACACGGTAAGAGATACGAAGTCGGTTAAATTGGGGTTAAAAGTTGCTTAATTATATGGGGAACAATATTCAATAAAGATAATTTAAAAACTTTCAATGATTGCTGAGATTTTTTTTAGAAATTGAAATTTTGCAAAATCTTTATTTTTTCCTGTCGTTACTTGGAGAGATATTAAAAAATATATAAATTCATCTTCATTGCCACATTTTCTGATCTACAAGATGGAAATTTTAGATTTTGGATCAGACGTTTCGTGTGAGTGCAACAGTCATTAAATTTAAATTTTTAAATACGGACCTGCAATTTTTATTTTATTTTGAGTTATACTCGTTTATACTGTTACAATGATGTGCAACACTTGAAGTTTTAATAACGTTTTAATATGAAAATAAATCAAAATCTACAATTAGCACTAAACTGGATTTAAAAAATTATAATATAAACTAGAGTGGCATGAAAACAGTTTAAAATTGGAAACATTATTATAAACGTTAAATTGCATCTTATGCAACACTAAGTTTTTAAGAAGAAATACATACATTTATCTGCTTAGATAAATGACTGCTTAGATAAATGACGAATTTGATATTCATTTGAGTTACGTAATGAAACTCATTACCTAACTAGTTAGGTAATAAAATCAAAAACACACTCGTTTTTGAATACCAACTTACGATCAAATTTATTAAACAATTACTTATGAACATTAATATACTCCGATTTTTCTAAACTGGTATTCACGTAATCAACATAATAATCATAATAATGATGGCACAATTTTACAAGGTTGCCAGCTGTCCTGGGTATTTAAAAATGGCTGCAATCAGCTGTTGCGCCCATGCAATCTTGTGCGACAGAGCGCGGTTCGTATCAAATTCGCCGACTTCTCTGCCGTTTTTCGTACAGATATCAATCTTGTGGATATGGTTTAACATCTACAATGGCAAAATATGCATTGTAATAATCGATCAAATGTAACAAGTTGAACGTCAAAGAAGTTTGGTTATACACACATGTATGAGCATGTGTTATTGAAAAAGATGTCACGGATGCCAAAATAACATGATTTATTACATGATTGGCAGGCGAAAATTGTGTCCGCGGTTAATACACCAATTACCTATTTATAACCACCTGTGATCAGTGTTATGTAACAAATGATCATCAGATTAATTTCGATTCTTAAACTATTGTTATGCATATTCTCGAAAACAATTATGTTGGTACGAAAAAAACCTCAACACACAGCTGTTTCTAAACACAGTTTAGAAAAAATAGAGTATAATAACAAGTTTACATTTATTTAAGTGTATTCCAGAGGATATTTCTGTTTTAGAAATGTCCAAACTACTGCAGCTACTGGTTGAAGCTTGGACAAGCATATTCTTTCCTCCAAGAATATTTGTAGCGATACGTTTCTTATTTTCAACCGAAGTTTCTATGTATCCTTCGGCTACTGTATTGCTCTTCCAGCCCCCGTGCCTTTTTATTGTTAGCAGATCCGCCCCTGAGTTTGCCAATAGTGAGGTTGACGATCTTCTGAAAGAGTGACCGGTGTATCTTTAGCATTTGGCAATTTTAAGAAGGAAGCAATATTTTCTGGCATGCTACCTACCAATCGTGTTAATGCCAACGGATTGTTTTATACATTTGCCATTCCTGTAACCAACAAAAAACCTCTCCACGGCATTATGTGGACGCAGTGCCATATATTTTTTTATAATGTCTACAAAATTGATTCCATCAATGTCTCCAGAAGTTATAACAAACTCTCTCGAAATTTTGGTCTTTGTATTTGGTATTGTGACGCAGAAGACCTGCCCTTCGTTCTTCCCGTTGGTCACTTGCATGTAAGTGAGTTCTTCCTTTCTACAGGCTCTACCATTCCAAAGATCAAAACTACCTGAAAATATTTCTTAATATAAAATTTCATGACTTGTTCTTATCTACTTTTGTTAGTAGCCACTTTTCATCATCAGCTTCTTGTAAAAATCGGGTTATATGTTGTTTTGTTAAAATGTTGGATTTCTTAGGTTTGTATCCTTCTGACTGCCTCTTCAGAAATGCATCCAATTGAATAAATTTACTGATGTCCACATTTTTCTTTATGGATATCATCGCACATATCATCGCGTAATATGCCCACAGGATTGAAGGTTTATAGCGTTTCGAAATGTTTTCAAAATATACTAGAAGTACCTTTTCATTTGCTTCTATTTTTATTTTCTTCTCATCCCATCATTTCCGTAAACGTATATAAGCTTGTTCATATTTAATTTTTGATTTTTCCGGCAATAACATTGAAACTACCTGCGTGGCCGATTCTTCGATATCCGAAGGCAGAGTTTCGGAGTCGCTCATTGCACACAGCAAACAGAAATTAGAAGTTAAATTCTCGAAGTTTTGAAGATTAAATTGACATTCAAATTACATGTTGCTATGGTTCTACATAAATACTATGACGTTCTGATTTTTCATCGAATTCAATTCAAAAGTATAATTTTCGTAATTCAGAGCAGTCGTAGATAAAAATTTGTATCTAATACGTGTGATAAGGTCATATTAACTGAAACTCATGCTCTTACTTCGACTCGGGCTACGCCCTCGTCTCAGCAACTAACAGCATTAGTCAGTTAATGATGCTCTTATCCCACTAATTAGATAAATAACTATTACATTAACAGTACATTTAATACTAATATTATTACTAAATAGAATTTACCAGTTGAATACGAATTTTAGGTCTTATAATAATGAATAATAATTTTATAATAAATGTTCAAATAGATGTCATTCTCTCTAATGCAAAGGGCTGATCTGCGTCAAATATTATTCACTGCTCGTTGTATATCACGCTGCCTTACACTCATAAAGCTTTCTAAAATGTTTGCCCGAAGTTCATCAATATTATTTGGGACTCTATAAAGTTTATAGAGAAACTTTATTTTTTAACATGCCCCACAAAAAAAATCTAATGGCGATAAGTCTGGCGACCTAGCTGGCCATTCGATAAGTTCACGGTTACCTATTCACCTATTTTGAGATTGCTCATTTAGATACTCCCTAACTGCCCTAGAATTATGTGGAGGAGCCCCGTCTTGCTGCAACCATATTAAATTTAGCCGACGGAGAGGTATTTCCATAATAAATTCTTCTAATTCCTTCCTGAGAAGCGTCAAATATCTCTCCGCATTGAGGTTTTCCTGATCGATGGATGGTCCTATAATTCTGTCTCCCAACAGACCAGCCCAAACATTAATACCAAATCTAACTTGGTTTCTGATTTCGGTATTTGTTCGTGGATGGACTGTTGACGAGATGTGTTCATTTTTCTATTGAAAAGGCCACAATTTGTAAACTTACATTCATCTGACCAAATTATAGTGTTTAAACCTCCGTTCACCATCATCAGGAAATAAACTCTGGGAAATGTGAATTTTGTACGGTTGAAAATTATTATTTCTAAGAATCCGCCAGACTTTTGTTTGTGGCAAATTCAAAGTAACCGCTACTTCATTGGTCGACTTCGATGGATCGTTTCTTATCTACAATAAATATCTGATTGTTAGATAATGATACGTATTTACAATTTTCTAGCTACCTCTTGCAGAACCATTGCCGTTTCATCTACCAAAACACGGTTTCCATAAGGCACTCTGGGTTTCTTGAAAGATCCATACTGTCCTAAATTGTAATCCATATTTTAAACAAAGTTTGGGATGGCTGGGGTCTTTCGGGATACACTTGTAAATAGTTTTCACTCGCTCGAGCAGAGTTTCTCTTACAATGATAGTAAATTCTTAACATATCTCTTTTGTGTTCGTTAGAAAACATTTTTAAAAAGTAACTAAGCACCTTTGACAGTAAACAATGTCCAATTTTATTGTTTTGTAACAATGTCTCCAATTTTAAATTGTTTTCATGACGCTCTAGTTAATTTTTTAATTTTTTAAATCCAGTTTAGTGCTAATTCTAGGTTTTGATTTATTTTCATATTAAAACTTTATTAAAACCTCAAGTGTTGCACATCATTGTAACAGTATAGACGAGTATAACTCAAAATAAAAATAAAAATTGCAGATACGCATTTAAAAATTTAAACTTGATGACGGTTCCACTCACACGAAACGTCTGATTCAAAATCTAAAATTCCCATGTTGTAGATGAGAAAAAGTGGCAATGAAGATGTATTTATATTTTTTAATATCTCTTCAAGTAACGACAGGAAAAAATAAATAAGATTTTACAAAATTTCAATTTAAAAAAAAATATCTCAGCAATCATTGAAATTTTTTAAATTATGTTTATTGAATAATGTTCCCCATATGATTACGCAACTTTGCCCCAATTTAACCGACTTCGTATCTCTTACCGTTTCCTATATCCCCATAGTGGTAATCGAAATTGAATAATAATATAGTATAAATAAACCAGTACATTAAGTGATTCATTTTGAATGTGAAATATTATAATGTGTAAGTTTTAGAGTTAACAACATTAAGAGTGCGATCAACAATGTTTTAGATCCATTCACATTTTCTTCGAAAAATGTATGGTTTGCCTTCCCGATATCGTGTCGTAACGCTGCGCGCACTTCCATTTACCTAGTGGATTTACTCGTTCGAATGACTATTTTGCTGTGTTAGTTGAATTCACATTAATCTTGTCTCATGAAAATGAAACTAATAAACTTAAAATAATTAAAACCTGCAGTTTTCATAGGAAATTATTTTTTGTTAGCATTCTTGAGTTACAGAGAAATGAAATATTTTATTGTTTTTATTAGTTAGTTTATTAGAAAGATGAATACCTACCTACATTTGGTCGGCTCCGTTCCACCCCGCGTAAGCCAGGCGCGGTCATACGGGGGGGGGGGGGGGGGGGGTTAATTTTACACGTTTAAAATCTTGGACAAGATCTACAATGTGCGAAGATAGACTAGTAGGACTGGCATTACTACATGTCCATTGAGACATAGAAATTAATGTAGAAAATATTATAAATAGATTTGCAACTACGGGAGTCAAACGTAATTTGGAATTTATCTTCTAAAAGTTGGATATTTACTTTGTTATGTGTTTATTGTGTGATAATTATTGAGATTAAAATATGATTGGAAAATAATAGTTTTTTTTTCTATTTATCCCTTATCTATTTCCCTTATGAAATGCATATGAGCGTAAGCACACAATCACCTTTCGCTTGGGACGTTTGGATTTCTCTGATCGACCCTGATCCCAGTGGTTCATTAATTGAGCGCTTTATAACTATGTATGGGCATCATCCGATAGCCCTTCAAACTCTCAGACATCGGCGCATTCTTCCGAGGAGGTCAAGGTGTTCGGTTAGAATTATCTTCTACGGTGCGCACCTAGTTTAAGTGGCTCTTCGACGATTTCAACAAAATGGGTCACTAACCATACAAGGGCACACTTCGATAGCACTGAGACCTGTAGAAGTATTTGTTATTTTACATTCTACGTGATAAACGGAGATAAGTACAAATGGGTGTCTTGTTATAATGGGGTTGGCACAACTGGATGTCTGGAAGATTAGTTTCAATTATGATAGAATTTCACTAATCATTCCTTCGTCCTGCAAGTTAAAATAAGTATCGTATTAATTGAGGGCGAGCTATTTGAAGTTTGGATATTCCGAATACCGTATTCTTCACATCCGTATTAATTTCTTGGAATGATTCCTTTGGCCTCCAATTCGCTCGTTAACCCGCCACACACTCGGAGGACAATGAAACAATGGACGATCGGCGAAAAGTGACTTTGGATATTTAACAGTAAGGAAGAAAGTTATTTATTGTCCGTTTCTATAAGTAATTGAATGTTGATTTGTTTGGAAGTGAAAGAAAGCCATTATAATGCTACCAGCCCAATCGAAGTCGATGTACAGTTTTTGACATCGATGTGGGAAAATGCAATAAACAATTTCGTGGCAATTTTGAATTTGAATGTAAATGTTCTTACAAGTTGCTAGTGGATTATTATAACATGGAAAATATTATTATAAGAAGAGTGAGGGGAAAGTATGTAAATATGTACCTATCCTATCTCGGTTACTTAAATATTAACAAGTTTAGCGACACACGATAATGGGACTGTTTTCAATCTTAACAGTGTTTAAAATCACTCTTTTAGAATTATATTGTTCTAATTTCTTATGATATATAAGCCGGCTGCGTTTTCATTTCTATAACCTGATTTTCACAGCACCTATGCAATTTCGATTTTCATCCAGCGAGATGTGCACAATTATCCTCATTCCAGCTACTTCCAATCGATTTAATGGATTTCACTAGGCTTTGCTCCAGTTATTTAAATACATTTATTACGCTGTTCCTCCGCCCAGATGAAGCTTGTGATATTTCTCCACATTTTGCGTTGTAATTACGATTAACTATTGCTACTCTTATTCACCAATGTGAATCTTTTCTACGTAGCCATTAATTTCTGCAATGATTTGCCATACTTAATTAAGTAGTTGAAGTTTTATTAAATACTTTCACAATATTGTTTGATGTTGGAACAATAAAAAAAAATGTAGATGTGTTATATGATTGTAACGGCTCGCACCCAGGTATTATACAAATTCTCATAATTTGTAATATTTATTTGGCTCATGATTTAGTGATAGTACTTTACGTTATGTTTGATTTTTGAAGTCATTATCGTGACAACTTAATTGGATTCGTTTAAGGTAATGTGTCTGTTAGTAATTTTTATTAGTAAGTAAAACACAGATATATAAATTCAAGAGATTTATTCATTTTGAAAGATTATGCAAGCGACAGGTAAATAAAATACAGTTTTATCATTTAAATTATACGTTATTTATTTAATTATCTTTTATGCAAGCGACAGGTAAATAAAATTCAGTTTTATCATTCAAATTGGACGTTATGTGTTATTTACTTTATTTAAAATTTTGCAAATATTTAATTTAATAATTATTGAGTCTTTATTTATATTTTCTGACTTTAACTATTTTGTAAAATTGGTTATCGTTAATAATCAACATTGGAATTACAAAGTGAAATTACTCACTTCATGTATCAAATTATATTCAAATAAATGTCACCAATGCATAGAAATTCGTTAGCATTTGTGTCTACCAATGAATTTCAACGCCACCTTGAAGATAGGAACAAATCACATAAATGAATTCATCAGAACTTTACGAGGTAATATTATTTAAATAAATCGGATTACGGTTTAGTTTCATCAGGTTCAATTTTACTTCTACACTCATCTATACATACGTACATTCATTCATACGATTGGTTCGGTTTGCAATGCTGAGAAGCAGAGATTGCCTGAATATCGGAGCGCCGACAATTTAATTTACGAGATTTCGTTTACCCAGAATATAATTTAATTATCTGTATTGAGAGATTTATATACCCATTATATGTACTCGTTGCTAGTTAGATGTTAATAAACAAACTTGATTCATTATATCAGTATTCATTGTTTCGAAGTAGGAAAGGAATTAAATATACAATATCCTACTGTCATATTAAAATATTGTCAGCTGAAAGTATTAAATGTAGTTAAAGCTCGACTACGCAGATACAGCGATAGAAGCCTACTTTTCTACCTTTATTAAATTCGCTCCACCCACACATGCCATCGCGTCGAAATTTCAGTAAATAGGTGCCATCATTCATAAGGAAATTGACTTTAGAGTAGGTTAATAAGGTCTTATGACCGCGCATACCTTTTCCCTTGAATCGATAAGATCTTTAGTTATGTTTCTAATCGATGGAGACGTACGATTATCAAATGTTTTACGACGAGGGAAAGGAAAGAAATTTGCAATATTCTACTGTCATATGAAAATATTGTCAGGACAAGGTATGAAATGTAGTTAAAGCTTGACTACGCTGATACAGCGATAGAAACGTACATTTCTACCTTAATTAAATTCGCTCCACCCACACACGCTATCGCGTCGAAGTGTAACTAGATAGGTGCCATCGTTAGTAAGGAAATTGACTTTAGAGTAGGTTAATAAGGTGTACATTTGATATCGTCGTTCGTATAATTACCTGAGAAATTATTGCTCAGCTTCTGAGACTTCGTCGAGCAGAGTAACGTTGTGCTCTCGTGGTTATTTCTTACTGATTTGAGTATTTGCCCAATTTCTGAATTTGTACTGTTTCTCCTTCCACATTCTACTACCCCCGTCCCTATTTTTGTTTGTTTTTTAGAACACGATCTTTCTCTACACGTGTGCACCCCCCAAGGTTACCATTCCGGTGGAGAACTCCTCGTTATCTGACGATGTAGGTAGTTTAAAATTCGAGTTGACGTTAGTTTATGCATTCCCATCAATATATGTCAGCTTTCTCTTAATTGTGCATGTCCGATAATGCGGGTGGTCGCATTCCTTCTTGCGCCCTCTAAAACCTGTATGCGTATGCGTTTTTCTATTGTACGTTTTAATTATAGAAGAATTATATATAATTTATATTAACTATAGATCGTGTCCTTGCATGATTAAGGGCAAACTTTCTAAAGTTAAAAATAAGTTATCGGCGAATAATAATAACTGCAACGTGGTAAGAAATGTATAACTATAACATGACTATTGTTTACTTATGAATTTGGTATGTTTCATGGTTGGTATTTTTCAACAATTTGTACTTGTTACAATAATTTATCTGGAATAGTAGTAGTGACTGCATTTGTTAGGGATATTATCCCTAACTGGCTATCGACCAACGTGGGTTCTTCTGCCGTGTGATTTGTGTATATGTGTGTATTAGGGCTTGCAACCCCGGGGATCCCCGTCCCCGGGGCCCCGGGGATTCGATTATTTTAGACGGGGATTTATCCCCGGGGTTTGTCAACCGTCCCCGGGGTTAAAAAAAAAACTTATAAAAGTTTTTTACCCACGGTTAACGATGAAGAGGCTTCATCTTCATGTCAATCAGAGATTGAAAAGCAAGCGGCAGAAAATCTCCCTTCTGTGGATGAAGTCATTCATTTAGGTCCAGGTGACGTCACGACTCATCTTCTGAAGATGACGAGGAATCACAAGATGATCAACTTGTGATCGAAAAAATGGCACACAAGAAGGCAGAAATTTCATTTGAAGAATATTGTACCGTCATTACTAAGGTTCGGAAAATCGTTAAATCCTTCCGCAAATCTCCAACAAAGAATGACGCTGTCCTTCAAAAACATGTGAAAAATAACATTGAAGTAAGACATTGAAAGATGGAGTAGTCTCGTTCTAATGCTAGAGCGCTCCCTGAAATTGAAAGATTCTATAAAGAAGGCTCTGATCGACATCAAGTATGAGGATTCCTTCAGTAACGAAGAATTTGCAAAAACTCCTGAGGTCGTCGACTGCCTAACACCCATTCGAGCAACAGTTGTTGTGTCAACGAGATTGTACCCTGATTGACGCTGAAACCGCACTGTCCATGATGTTTTTAACCTTGGAAGGTTTTACGTCTAATCTTGCCAAGACACTGGTCAATGCCCTTTCAGTGCGAATGCAGGAAAGAAGAAGATATTTATCGGCATTATACGTTTACTTGGAGAAGACACGCGAATAGAGGACCCTAACGAGTGAGACACTAAGCAAAATCTTTTATACACTTTCAAAGCCGAAACTCCGCTCTTTAATTGTCAGAATGATAAAACGTATTTGCCCGCCCCAAATGACGGAGGTGTCAGTGGTAGCAGAACTTCAAACAGCTTCTACCAACGTCGAGGACGAACAGGATCCACCCATAAAAAATCCCAAGACCCACCCGTCCGAAGCAGGCAGAAACTATCATTTCAAATTAAAGGAGGCTATTAAAATATTCCGGAAATATGCCCAGATCATTGGAGACTATTTTCAAACAAGAGATGACTTTGTTTGAGAAGGGTGGAAACAAAGGTATCTGATGCTGATTTGACAAGCGTTGAATCCGAAAGTGCATTTTCAGCTGCTGGGTATGTGTCCGAAAATAAGGTCAATCATGAATAATGAAACCCTGGATGCCCTTTGTCACCTTCGGGGTCACTTTCAGTTCCAATTTAATCCAACTTCAGCTTCGAACTCTACACGTAATTGAATGTGGACGTACTGAATTAAATGTTGTGAATATAATGTTCCTTACTTGAATTGGTACTAATTCAATAAATATTTATTTATGCACATGTTAAATAAAACTATTTCCCTTTAGATTGATAATGAACTTATCTATTATTTTATATATCTCATTGCACCATGTAAAATAAACACGTAGTCAGCTAGAATTATGTATAAATAATTAAAAGTTATATTATTAAAAGTTTCCCCGGGGAACCCCGGGGACCCCGGGGACAGATAAAATCCGGGGACGATTCCCCGGGGACGAAAAGTGTCCGGGGTTGCAAGCCCTAGTGTGTATTGAGTTAGGGCTTGTTACTCTAGAAATTCGCCCCCGATGTCTAGAGCGCCGTTAATGAGCTCCCAACGGCGAATGGCACTAGTTTCTCAGTACAAATGTACTACCCTGTACTGGGGCTCGAACGCAGGTCTTCGTGCATGCTAAGCAAGCGTTTTAACCTGTCAGCCAAACTAGCGGTTCTATCTGGAATATCTTTCAATAATTTGTATTTTTAAGATAATAAAGTGTATCATGGCTCAATTTTGTGTTAATTATAGAAAATTTCAGTATTAATAACATAAGATATGTGGAATTACTTCATTTACTTATTAATATATTATAGCATAGAAATGATGAATATTGTGTATTCAAAAATAAGATATGCACGTGTTACATCACCGAATTGACAAAAAAAAAATCTCTTAAAAATATTAAATTTGATTCCTCGTGCCATTTAAAAACAAACAAGTTAGCCTTGAATCCCCAAAACAAATAATTGCAGAAATTTGAAAAATATCTCAGATGACAAAATAAACGAAACGTTTTTTACCAAATTTCAACAATTTTTGATAAACCATTTTCACGATATTTAATCGTGTCGAAACTTTTTAGCGACCCTGTATGTATAGACGTAGCGAGGACTTCACATAAGTTGAGTATTTGACAATAATCGCTAATGTTACGTTAAATGTATTGTTTCAAAATTTTGTAAACGTATTGTCAAAATTTTAACATATGAAATATTTAATAAGTCGAATGTTTCATCGTTTTGGACTTCGGTAACGATTTTGATAAACTATCTAATTAATTAAAATGTTTAATGACTTGCAATTTTTAAGATGGTGATGTTTTGCTTAATCCGAATATTTGTACTTCTTTTTATTAATTTCATAGTTGATATATGTGGTGATGACTTTGTGGAATTGTAAGATTCGAGGCTTATTGGGAATGCACTGGTATTTTTAGTTTGATAGTTTTGTGAAAGTAGCAATATTTTTTCAAAGAGATATCTTCACTTGTTTGTAGTTATTACAGTGGTGTATTTTTCAAAAATTTACAGATGTAGCGATTATTTTGCAAATTTCGCAGTTACAGTAACTTACATTTGGAAAAATTTTAATAAGTGGCATTGATTTTGCAAAATTTCAGCATTCAAAAGGCATGTGATATTACTCTTTCTATTTTTATAATTATAATTTTCTACGTTTTAAGGCTTTAATAAATTTGAGTTTCCGTCACTTATTTAAAATGTTTGATAACTTGCATTAAAAAAAAAAGGAAGATTTTGCAATTTTCTCAATTATTATTAATTCATGTGATATCAATAAAAAACAATATAACAATAAGGGTAAATTGAAAAACAAAATAATTTTGACAAAGTAACTGTGGTAAAAATGGAAATCATTTACATTTTCACAATCATCTACAATGTGGTTAGTGCATTTTATAATGTTATACATCATTTAATACCTATTGTACACTGGTCTTATTGCAGAAATACTTCTTAATCAATTTTTTATAATGCGAAAGCCAACACCATAAAAAATGTTTGTCGGTAGCAGTTACATTAAGGAACACGTAAATGTATGTATAGTTATCTGTTCAGAGTTCAGACTGTTTTTCGAAGCACAAACAAAGTTTTCAACAGGATTATCCGATAGAAGAACTTATAGAAGACCGATAGTTGAAAGAACACGAATCTTCCTCCTAAGGTCATTTCAACTCGGTTAACTTTCCAAAAACGATTATAATTTTTTGAACGTCTTGGTATATACTTACGTAGAAAATTTAATTGATAACCAGAATTGGCGAGCTGTTCCATACCAAAACATTGCCACAATGAAATTTTCTGCGATTCTCAAAGCATTAGTTGGTGCCACAGAGAAAAAGCACATATTTAGATGCAGTATTTGATGTTTTTAATTTACGTGTATAAGCGAAGATTAAGTAATCCAGGTAGAAGTATAGGGAAATATTTATCGCTTATGGAATGCAATGAATTTTTCAGGCAGCAAAATTAGGAAATATTTTATTTCTGTAGTTCAAGACGCAATTTGTTACTCCATTTTGTAAACACTGCCTTAGATACAACTCATATAGACCAATTATGCTTTATCATGAGATTTGTTGATTAAAATGAAAAACTGACAATATGAGCATCGAGAACAGGTCCACTTTCAGCATTAAAATCCTGTAATAAATATATTAAAGAAGCCCTAATTAAAATTAGTAAGCCAGAATAATGAAAAATTAATTAGCAACTTGGAAACACAAGAACATTTTTTAAGTTGATGTAAAAATTTATGCACTCTCAGGTATAACAATGTAAAATTGTAAAAATCGAAATGTTCATTTGGGAATTACATCTTTATCCAAAACTTTTTGAGTCAATAAAGAAAGTCATTAAATTCAAGTTCAAATTCAATGTTTAATTATTGTTGCAAAATCCGTTAAAGCGAATAAATTACACTTAATCCATAAATTACCTCATTACCTCTAAATGAAGTTGGAGTTGTCACGATAATGATTTAATATCAGACATAACGTAAAGAAGTACTGCCATTATACGATCACACAAAATAAAAGTAAAATAGATGAATCACGAGCCAAAACAAATATCATAAATTATAAGAATTTATGATTACAAGTAAAATATACCTAATTATTAAATATTGGGAAAACGGAAGTCTTACAAAGTGAAGACCGATTTCAATTACTTCATCTGCAATTTTACTTGCTATGAAATAAATATTCCTTACGTAAACAATGTCAGTATTAAGAAGGAGGATTACCTCAATGATTTTTCAGTCTCCTATTTATGTGATATGACGCAAAGTGTTATATGTATTCATAGTAATAATATGTTTATTTCAGAATAATGCAAAAACTGTAAGTAATGCTAATGTGTGATGTCATGTGTTAAACTGGAAGTTCCAAACGACCAATCGTACATCTGTAGATGAGTTGCATCAACTGAATAATTATCTCGGTTTTGAAATCAAACGCAAATATTACACATCTAATGACCATAATTTCATTCGAAAAATGAATAGCACCTTCCAGGAAGTCTTATCTTCCAAACACTATCGAACCCATCAACCAGATAGTATTTCGCAATTATCGGCACGACCGACGATCCGACCAACGGTGTACGTAGCCAGCCGTAAGTTAACAAGATTTGACGCACATGTGAGCTGGTCTTTCCGAGGTGAAAGCCTTTCTCTAGAACGTACGTAACGCCCTGGTATGCCAGTGTTTCATAGTAGGCAGTCTTGTGGCGTCATTCAGATTCCGGTTATAGCCCAATCCCAATCCGATGTGTTAATTCAAGTGTATTTAATGGCAAGACCTAAATTAATCATTTGTAGAATTTGCCCGAAGGCTGCTCTCCGGACGGACTGGAGAAAAACCATGAGAGGCAATGGCAAGGCCGAGAAGTAAAATTTTCGGTCGAAGAGGCTTGCGCACAAGATCGTAAATTCTATTGTTCGATTATTTTGTGTCTCCCTCAACAATTGGATGGATTGTTGGGTGCAATAAGTGTATTATTTCTATATAAAAATAGTGTTTTTTTGCTTTATTTTTATAAATAACTAAAAAAATTACCTGAATAATATATTTAAAAAAGTAATTCTCGTGTCATTTGCATCCGATTAATTAATTCTATTATTTTAATTCAGCATCTCTTGTATTATTAATGTTATAAAATAATTACATGCATTAGGACAAGCGAATCAATCATTTTGAAAGATTTTGTAAGAAACTTTTTTGTAAAATTATTTTTTTAAAGAATTTTTATTGCTAAAAACGTATTTCGACCCTTAAATGCATCAATTATACTACTATATAGGGTGGCCCACCTATCCTCGCTCGGACCATTGCTGCTAGACAGGCCCGGCCCAAGACATTCTGGCGCCCCGGGCCATTATTATGCCCCCCCCCTCCAAATCGCCAAAAAGTAAAAAAAAAAACAAAAATAACAAAAGTAACAAAATAGAAAAAATAAAAAATATCATAAATAACAAAACAAAGGGGTGTATTGTGTAGCACAAAATGGCAACAGTAACGTGTACGTTATTTGACAGCATCACATTCAAGTCTCAAATGCGTTTATGTCATAATTGCAAAAACAGTAAATAATTTGTCCTCGGAATGATAAACTATTTTTTGTGAGCTATAGAATAATATTGCAGAGTTGATCTAATACAAGTCGCCAGTGGTCTTTTTCTTTAATTATTAGTGACTGTAGATTTTTGTTAGTAGTATTATTTGTTTTAAGTCTATTGCTAGCCTCAATCCAATTACTAAAACACTTTAAATGTTCAGGTGAATTTTCGTGTCATTTTAAGTACTCGCTTATATGTTTCCAGTTGTTGTTACCGACGTTTGCTAATGATGATTTTGTTTTATCACTTTGAAAAGTTTACAACAAATACAAAACACTTTGTCAGGTATTACTGAATATAAAAGCCAGGTTCGTAAGTATGATTCACCATTACTTAGTTTTATATAATGTAAGGAATTTGAAAAATAACGATTGTAAGAATCACGTGGAGATTCCTTAAAAGTTTTCATAATAGTTTTTACATCTATGCCTACATGAATTATATGATCACGGATAGCTGACGTCAATGCATCTGGCCATAGAAAAGGATAATTGATTGAGTTTGAGTTGTTTGTTTTTTTCTACCTTCTCATCAAGATTGGAAAACTCATTTTACATTGTTGAACAAGTAGCTTCTTCACTCTTTCCCACTACTATATTGTATTCTGAATTCCTAATCTGACACTTCGATGAATAACAACCTTCACTAGTTGCAGTAATTTCTTAAGAACAGACAACGCTTTCATGCTCTTACTTATCTTCAGTTTCCAAATTACTTGCTACTGTTGTAAAATCAGATTCTCTTCTAAAATGTGTTGCAAATACGTTTGCACTTTTTTCACTGTCCTGTTCACATAAGAATAGTCTTTTTCGGTTTCATCACCAGATAGTTTCTTTGCAGGCATTCTAAAATAGGTGTGCATATTTGACAAAAAATGTGACAAGTGCATATCGAACCATTATTTTAATGTGTTACTAAATTAAAAAAAATATATCAATAATATCAATATTATATCAAACATAATATTGTTTGATACAAACAAGCTTTAAAGATTTAAATTTGATTTCTAGAAAATAATCAAAATGTTACTTAACATCGTAACAGTGCACATTTGTGCACTGATGTGTCGATATTTAAAACACTCCATTGAAAATTCTACGCGTGCCCTTTTCAGAGTCGTCCTTCTCTCTGGTAACCATTGAAATCGGTAAACAATCAATGATTGCTAAAATAGCCTAAAATTCCTAATTCCCACAAGGTTGAATTTGAGCCGTATTTACTTACTACCTACTTACTTAATATTTTTCAAAATTCGATCGCATAAATAATCGCATATCAAATTTAAATTTGTTAAAATTTGACTCGGCGGATATTTTGACTATTTCAGAAATTGCTGATTTCTAATAATTTCAAAGGGTAAAAGAGAGAAGTACGATTTGGGGAAGGATTTATCTTAAAGAAATTAAAAATAAGTGGATTCTTCAGTCATGAGAGTTTTTTTGTACAATATAATGACTACAGGGTTAGTCAAAGAATAAACCGGAACAACCAAATATGTATAATATGTAGGTGGGTACTTGCGTATTATACTTTACAATACATCACTGGAGACGACCGCCAACTCCGGCAAATCGAGAAACAGAAATTTTGTGTAGGTAGATACATAAGTATTTTCTACTGCCGTTATAATATGTGCTGTTATTCTTGAATCGTTCAAAAAACGTGTAATTTTTTGCGGCATATTTTTTTTTCCCGATTGTTAAAAAAAGTGCTGCGCGATATATTATAGGCGTTCATTATTAACACTTGCAATAGACGGCACTATTTTCGACAACGACAACTTGTTTATGGATGGGGCGCGGAATCATTAAACTTAATTTATTTTTATTTTCCTGCAGCATTTTACAAACAAAAACAAATAAACAAATGTATATTTTTACATTGTTCCATTTTTCAATTATAAAATTAGGCTCGTTTTAGCGCCCCTTAAGTTTTGGCGCCCCGGTCTGTTGCCCGGCCATTCCGTACCTTGGGCCGGGCCTGCTGCTAGACTAATGAAAATTGAGGACAAAGCTGATTGGAAATTATTGGACACTTGAGTGCTACTTTTTAAAATTATTTTCGAGTATACAGAGTGTACCATAAATCCGGGACACTAAATTTGGTCTCATTTTTAAATAGGTCACCTTGTATATTCTTTCATTTTTAGAATCTGCTTTATGTGCGCTTCACAAATAATTTTTATATTTTGAGATCAGATGCAACGCTGCCAAGTTATTCATATTTTAATCAAATTTAACGATAAATCATGGACGTGATAAAGAATTCAACAGAACCTAATTACAGAACTTATTATAAGAGATCAATTAAAGAATCTGCATATGCAAGTACCCAAGCAATGTGCCAAAACATACACAATATATTATCAGGGTGTTCCGAAACAACGATCGATTTCTTTCTATTTTCAAATGGCCAAAACATATCGAGATTAATCGTTATTTACCTATTAAAAAGTATTACGAGATTATAGTCCATATGCTACCACTGAATAGCTCATTACGTGAGCACTCAGAATATGATACTATATACAGGGTGTTCTATTTGAAAAAAATGAGATTTAGACATTTGAAAATAGCATAATTGTATCGTGGTTTCTGAACACCCTGTGTATTCTGCGTGACTCAAAATATTGTGTATGTTTTGGCACATTGCTTGGGTACTTGTATACGCAGATTCTTTCATTGATCTCTTATAATAAGGTTATATTGAATTTTTTTCCAGGTCCATGATTTGTCTTTAAATTTTATTAAAATGTGAATAACTTGACAACGTTGCATCTAATCCCTAAAAATAAAACTTATTTGTAAAGCCCACACGAAGCAGATTCCAAAAATGAATGAATATAATGAATATACAGGGTGATTCTTTTAAAAAAGAGACCAAAATTTGTGTCCCGGATTTATGGTACACTCTGTACACTCGAAAATAATTATAAAATGTAAAACGTCAAGTATCCAATAACTTCCAATCAGATGTTTTCCTAAATTTTTATTAGTCTAGCAGCAATGGTCCGAGCGAGGATAAGTGGGCCACCCTGTATATAATACAAAATGGCCCTATCTAAAAAAAATGTACTCGTGAGTAGGTACATAGATCTACCTAACCAATAAATAAATACCAAGGTATTTATGATTACCATGTAGGTCCTTTCCACATCTCAGATTAATAATAAATGAGAAATTGGGTAAGTCATTTCTAACCTCCTTGTAGACAGGAATATCAATTCTGCAGATTACTATTCACAACTTTATATTTGATAACCTAAGCAATATAAGTCACCAAGATAAATACATACCGTAGATATACTGGGTCTCCCAGGAGAAAGGTAACACCCTAAATATCTACGAAAATATATATTTTTCAGAAAATCGCTGAAATACGCAAGATTTAATTCAAGGGAGACAACTTTTGGCAGGTAACTGATCTTCATTTATTTAACCACCTGGCCACAGGGGAGGAAAATCCATTTATTTTAAATTGGAGCAGGGGTCGAGTAGTAGCTCGTATTAAAGCTAACTTAATTTGCAATACAACATGTAATAATTTTAAAAATCTATCAATTAGTTTTCAAGAAATTATTTGAAAATTAAATGTATAAAAGGGTATACCTCCCCTGCGGCCAGGGGGTTGAATAATTGAAGATCATTTGCCTGCCAAAAGTTGTCCCCCTTGAATTATACCTATGTACCTATTTCAGCGATTTTGTAAAAAAAAATGGTTTTCGTAGATATTTAGAGTGTTACCTTTCTCCTGGGACACCCTGTATACGTGATTGCAACAGTTTGAAAAAGTAGGCCGTACCTATTATTGTTTGCAACAATAATATTATAATATGTACAGGTATATGAAAACTTGTTTTAAGTTTTAGTGAGGATGCCTTCTAGTTTTTTTTTTAATCAAGTACCTTATTACCCATTTTTGTAGTGGATTGTTACCTTTGATAAAATCAAAATTGACGCAATTTTAATTCATGTAGTAATTACAAAATAAAAATCGCATGAATTGTTTTAGAGTCGAGGCGATATTCAGGAAACTCCAAAACAAACTCGTCTGTGATAAAATTGATTGGCTCGATAAAATATGTTTTGTCAATTATATTGCAATCAATCAGATCTAATAATTTAGTGAAACTATAAAGTAGATTTGTAAACAAGAGACATGCCACAATGAGGCCCGTTTCATTAAAACCCTTCACTTATTTCTCAAATCCATGCAGTTGAATTAATAAAAACTCATATTTTAATTGTTTTGTTTAAACGTTGAATTTTTTAACATTTTTTTCGAATAATTTATTCTGTATTTTGAATTCTGTACCTACCTTGGAAATAAAAGGGCCAAAATCCATTTTTTGAAGTTTTGTAGAAATAGCAAATTTCACCTGACATATTTATTTTTGTGTAGCTTTTCATATGGCCCATAATGTGCCCTATAGTTTAAATAATTTTCTTCGCAATCCTCCGCAGCAGTCGAATGCAAATAATTATGAATAATTATTTATGAAGTTGTTTAATAATTAATTGATTATTGAATCTTTTTATGGAATTTGGCATTTCATCGGCTAAGAATTATTTTGAACAAAGTCCAAATTTACTTTAATCTGACTTGATATCTTCAACACGCTTTGCGCATTTAAATGTACAATGTTCAGCTGGTAGAACATCCTAATAGAACTCATTAGTGGCTAAACTGAAGAATTACATTAAACCCGGTCCAAAAGTGCACTACTTTATAGAATTATTCTGAACCAAATCGAAATACTACACGTTTAATATTTTTGGACTTCGTTCAAAATAATACCACTAAATATATATATGTATATCGACATATTTCTAAACTGGTAGTTAATAATAACCTCGGTATGGGTAGTTGGGTAAGTTTAATGAATAAATATGATAATGTAAAGAAATAGTTTATATATTTTATCATCCTTCAATATAATTTTGTACATTGGAAGTAAAATCTGAAAGTAAAAATTATCAATGTCAAATTTTGCAGCTGTTTTTGGGCCCACCTATATATATATACATATATATATATATATATATATATATATATATATATATATATATATATATATATATATATATAGATATATACATATATATATATATATATATAGATATATACATATATATATATTTAATCGGACAGTGATGATGGGGGGCTTATTCTACTGATAGAACAGTTGGTTTTGAGATGAAAGGTGGACCCAAAAACAGCTGCAAAATTTCGACATTGATCATTTTACTTCCAATGTACAAAATTATATTGAAGGATGATATATAAACTATTTCTTTACATTATCATATTTATTCATTAAACTTACCCAACTGCCCATACCAAGGTTATTATTAACTACCAGTTTTGAAATATGTCGTGCGCGGTTATTAATTACTTACTAAACGTGCCTGTTGAAACGCCTCTTTGTCTTTGTTATTTAATCAGCGTGACGTGCCAAATTCTTTGATATCAATATCGGTATTAATACCTTGCAGATTACCTCATCTTCGGGTCAATTAAACGATACTCTTTGCAAAATGGTAATTGTAAAATTTGTAGGATCCATTATTAACCCATAATTTCACGACCTGTATTTTTTAATTGCTCACGGCCATTAGAAACTACAGACAGCATTCAATGAAATGGCGAAAGGAAGCGCATCTTCAATGCACCTTGAAGGCGCATTTGTCACCGTAATTACCGTTTGCGACACGAGAGCGGCTATTTGTTATGTATATTTATATATATATGTATATGTATACCTATATATGTATATATATATACATGCACGTTGAAATAAAAAGGCTATTTGTAACAATAGGATGCGCGCATTTGCAACGTCCGAAGGAAAACATATTTCGCAAAGGCGTAATGATGGCACAGGAGATATTAATTATAGCTACTTCTCGGACTCAAGTGGTCTTTGCTTACTTTATTATTGTTGTTTTAATTAGTACGATATGTCACTTTACTGAGCATTTACAAATCCAAGAGTATTGTTGGTACAAGTTTTGTAATAATCTTCCACAGAGCAGATCCCACTTTTGAATATACGAACAGTAACCAACGGGTTCGTCCAGGGGTGAACATACAATTTTAACTTGACGAACTTCATTGTGGAGTACAAAGATTCATAGCAATATGTTGTGCCAATAATTGAAATTAGATGTCAAAGAGCAATCTTTATGTGTGGATATTTTGATCTAGCCACGAGTTTTCAAAATTAAATTATACAAAACTAGAAGCAGAATTGTGCTGCATTTGTGTTGACTAATCCTCTAATATTCAATTCTCCAGTCGTTTTTTTAACAAGTATTATTTCAGAAATTGAAAATCCACGTTAAATCATCTCACAAATAAATGAGTTCACTAAATATGCATATGTAGATTTCAAACTTTTCTAATCTTCAAACCTATTTTAAATCTGATTGCAATTCTTCCATTTTTTCTATGTAATTGTCTAACTTTTCTTCTTCGATATTAATGATAAATATATACTTTTGCTCATGGAAAATTATTGTGAATGAACTATTGTGTTCTTAAGATAGTAAACAAAAAGCCGATGTTTTGCTTCAAAACTGAATACAGTTTGTGACAAAACGATCATATTTTTTAGCTTTCTTGTAATGCTAAATTAAATGTTTGCGAATGTTCTAGTAAGTCTGTGAGGAATATTAAGTCAGAAAACCAAGTTTAAATTTTTTGGGTATTTATTTCCATTTTGAAATTTAAATTTTCAATTGGAAAAATCAGCGAATTTGATCGGTTTCGTAAAAAAAAACTTGTATGTAATAGGTTATGAAATGTCATTTTGAGTAACTAGTGTGATCTTACGGGACCTCGTACCGCTCGTCCAGCAAATATCACACTCGTTACACAAAATTATGCATTCATAACTGGTTACATAAATGTATATTTTGGATAACGATTGTAGAAAAATAGCTATTAATGAATACAATACAGAACATTAAGTTTATAAGGTTACACGGAAACCATCCAATAAAACCTTATGGGGTTCCCAAGAAAATAAAAATTTGAAAATAAACCATCCAGATATAGCTGAAATCACGAAATTTGATCGGTTTCATCAAAATTAAAAGAAAAAACTTGTATGTAATACGTTATGAAATGTCATTTTGAGTAACTAGTGTTCTTACGGGACCTCGTACCGCTCGTCCAGCAAATATCACACTCGTTACACAAAATTATGCATTCATAACTGGTTACATAAATGTATATTTTGGATAGCGTTGTGCCGAGTCGAATAATCCTATGACTCGAGAAATTACGACTCGTAAATATTCTAACTCGAATGATTATTCGAGTTAGCCAACCCGAGTCAGCACCTGTGTTTGTTTACTTGATTTGCAAGTCGCGTGCCGCAGCTGGCCGCAGCTATTCATTCCTTCAGGGGATTTGTGCCGTTGCAGTCGTGTGCTCCTGACGTGCCGACGTGTCTGGGCCAACAATTGTTACTGACAATGCCGCCAATATTAAAAAATCCGTAGCTGAATATTTACGCCAACAAAATCACTATTGCGTAGCGCATATTTTGAATCTAGCAGTCCAACACTGCCTAAAAAGTAACTCAGAATTTTCTGAACTCTTAAAAAAATGCAGACGTATAGTTATGCATTTAAAATGAGTAACGTAGCCAGTTATAAATTAAATTAAATGCAACAACAATTGGGTCTTCCACACTTAATTTTTTTTTTTTTTTTTATTACTTCCCAGTTTATTTACAATCTGTACATTTAGAACAATAGGTAATTTTTTTGACAATTGTTGGATAACATGTTGATATTTACCCAGTGGCAAATATCATTATGAAATAAACTTAGATAACACTTTTACATCTTTTAAGCCTTCGCTGATGTGCTGGTTTCAGCAGTGCCGCTGCAAGTTGATTTGGGTGAGAATTTATTCGTGTAGTGTATTTTGCTGTGTAGTTGATAATTTCGTCCTTCACACGAGGAATTCGAAGATCTTGACGTATTTGTTCATTTTGAACAAACCATGGGGCGTTCACAATCCCTCTTAGCAGTTTGGCTTGGAATCTTTCTAGGATTTCGATGTTTGAGTTCGATGCCGAACCCCATAGCTGGATCCCGTATGTCCAAATAGGCTTCAGCGTGGTTTTGTAGATTAACAGTTTGTTTTCTAGGGACAGTTTTGACCTTCTACCTAGCAGCCAGTACATTTTTGTGGCTTTCAGATTTAGTTGGATCTTCTTTGTTCTTATATGTTTCTTCCAGGTTAAGCGACGATCTAGGTGCATGCCAAGGTATTTGACACATTCTACTTGGGGTATGGGATGGTGGTTCAGAGTTTCCGGAGCACTTGTTTGGTGACGTAGTGTGAACGTTATATGAGCTGATTTTGAGTCGTTAGCTCGTATTCTCCACTTCTTCATCCAATGTTGAATTTTGTTTAGGTTTACTTGCAGTATCTCTGTAGCTATTCTAGGATTCGTATGGGATGCTAGGACTGCGGTGTCATCGGCAAAGGTTGCCGTGGTTGTTGCATTCATTGTCGGTAGATCAGCAGTGAATAAGAGGTAAAGCATCGGTCCTAGTACGCTACCTTGGGGAACTCCAGAATGGATCGGATGCAGGTCTATGTAATTGTCTTTATATTTAACTTGAAAGTATCTATTACTTATATAAGACTTCAATATTTGGAATATGTCATATGGGAGTTGATGTTTCAGCTTGTACAGTAGCCCTGTATGCCAAACTTTATCAGGATATGATATCCAGGAATACAGCAGAGCAATATTTTTTTTCTTCGAAGTCTTATTATTTTCTTTGTAATACGATGGACTTGTTCCATTGTGGCATGTTGTTCCCTAAAGCTAAATTGGTGGTCAAGTGTGAGGTTCTTGTTCATTAGGATAGGCTTCAGGCGCGTTAGAAGAAGTTTCTCAAAAACCTTTGACAACATTGGAAGTAGGCTAATCTATAGGAGGTTACTTCGGATGGGTCTTTGCCAGGTTTAGGTATCATAATTATCTGGGAGACTTTCCATTGGGTAGGATAGTAGCTCAGTCTGGTTGCAGTGTTAAAAAGGATGGTAACCAGTCTAACGCATTTTTCTGGTAACTCTTTTAGCACTTGTCCGGTTATCAGATCATATCCCGGAGCTTTCTTTGACTTTAATTTGTTAATCAGAACTCAGAACTTCTCTTACGCGGAATTTTTTCATCGGTATGTCCAGTTGGTAGGGTGCCTCCAAAAAGTTGACAATTTCTGATTCTTCCTCAATATCTAATTCAGAGTCGGTAGGAGTAAACACTTTAGTAAGGTGATCTGCAAAGGTTGTGGCTTTTTCCATACTCGCTCGCGCCCATGTGCTATCTGGTTTTCTGATCGGTGGAATAAAGTTTTGTGGCTGCTTCAGGGATTTCGTGGCTTTCCACAATGAGTAATCAGTCAATTCTGTTGCACTCAGACCTTCAAGATAACTTTCTACAGCTGCGTTCTTCTCAGATAGTAATTGGCACTTTAGCTCTTTGATTGCCTTGTTTAGCTTTCTTTTGTCTTGTGGTGACCTTGTTATTCGCCAAACTTTTCTCAGTCTTCTTTTCTCTGATATTTTATTCATTATGGAGTTTGAACACCCTTGTACTTTTTTTCTATTCAAGCGAGTTGGAGTGGCTCTTGAATTAATTTGTTAATATCCTCAATAGCATCTTCCAAATCATTGTCTGTTTTGAGTGGTATGTCGCAATTTATTTTCTTGTCCAAAATGTATCTGAAGTAGTCCCAATTTGTGAAGTTATTGGAGAGTGCTACGGGTGATTGTTTTATGATGATTTGGATATCTAATGTAACTATTATCGGTGAGTGATCAGATGACAGGTCCAAGGAGGAGTCAGCTTTTATTTTGTTGACGTCAATACCTTTTAGCACGCAGAAAGTAGTCTAGCAGATCGGGATTTTTTTCTCGTGTCCGTGGGCCAGTATGTCGGTTCCCTTGTTGATATTGCCTCGAGATTATTTTCTTGCATTGATAGGTATAGTTGGCGTCCTCTTGGGTTGGGTTTATTTGATCTTGACCCCCACCATGGATGTTTCGCATTATAATCCCCTCCTGCAATGAATCTGGTTCCCAGAAGTTCAAAAAATTCGAAAAATTTCTCCTGCTTGATTTTATGTTTCGGAGGGCAGTAGATCGCCGACAATGTGAGTTCGCCCAACCAATCCTGTACTGTCACGTTAGTTGCTTGTAAGTAGTCCTTTTTAAACTGTTCTCTTACATAGTGCCTAATTGCTGATTTAATTATTATTGCGGTGCCACCATGAGCAGTGCCATCTGGGTGCTGGGTACTATATGTAGAGTAATGAGGTATTTTTAAATAGCCTTTGCTAGTAAAATGGGTTTCAGATATGAGCATAACATCTATGTTTTGGTTGTGTAAGTATACCCGTAGTTCTTGAGCTCTGCTGGTTAACCCGTTCGAGTTCCATACTGCTATTTTCAGATTTACGGGCATTACTTCATTTTTGAGATTAGTGACGTGAGAAGGTTTAGGATTGTGTCCATCCTTCCCATTAGTTGAACTAACATGTCCTCTAATTTCTTGCTAGCTTGCGAAGTGCTGTCATTTGTTTGAGTTTTATTTTGTTGTACTGCCTGGGAATATGAGTCGAACTGACGTGGGTTTTCGTCATTGTTTGTATTGTTATACTCTGATTTTTCTAAACTGGCGTGCACGTCATCAAACAGCTGTGCGATGAGGTTTTTTCGTACCAACGTGATTGTTTTCGAGAATATGCATAACAATAGTTTAAGAATCGAAATTAATCTGAGGATCATTTGTTACATAACACTGATCACCGGTGGTTATAAATAGGTAATCGGTGTATTAACAGCGGACACAATTTTCGCCTGCCAATCATGTAATAAATCATGTTATGTTGGCATTCGCGATATTTTTTCGGCGACGATGCCACATCTTTTTCACTAATGCTTCAAACTTCTTTGACGTCTAACTTGTTACATTTGATTGATTATTACAATGCATATTTTGCCATTGTAGATGGTAAACCATAACCACAAGATTGATATCTGTACGATAAACGGCAGAGAAGTCGATGAATTTGATACGAACCGCGCACTGTCGCACAAGATTGCACGGGCGCAACAGCTGATTGCAGCCATTTTTAAATACCCAGGACAACTGACAACCTTGTAAAATTGTGCCATCATTATTATGATTATTATTTTGATGACGTGCACGCCAGTTTAGAAAAATCAGAGTATAGTAGCTTGTTCGGGGTCTTCGAACTGTTTCACTCTTAGTTTGGGGAATAACTTACGTTGTAGTTGTTTTCGTACTACGCATCCTTTGTAGCTTGCTGGGTGACTTAAAATTAAAGCAAGATGTTCCGACAAGATGTAACTCTGCATTAATCATGATTCAAAGATTAATGGATACTCGATCACCGTTATCGGCTACATTGGGTTTATTAGAATCGCCACCACAAAACTTATGAGTGGACAATTATAACAGATTCTATTAGTCTTTTTAAACCTTTGGAAAAAATGACGAACGAACTGTCAGGAGAAATGTATACCACGCTGTCCCGTGTCATTCCATTAGTAAGAGGTTTAAAAAGTGCAATACGAAATAAATTGTTAGTAACACAAACAGGCAATAGTCTACAATCAAAATTGTTAGATGTACTTGACAGGTGGTTAAGACATTTGGAAACGAATAGTATTGTAGCAAAGTCTTGTTTCCTTGAATCGCGATTCAAAAAATTGGGATTTAGCATTGAAGGTAACGCAGAAAGTGCCATGCAGTTAATTCAATATATATGAGTTAATTCAAACGACTGAAACTGAACCAATTGGTGAGATCAAAAATCTGGCTCCTGCTCCCCTAATTCTGAAAATGTTGAATCCGATGATGAATTATGGAAAAACTTCAATATGGCAATAGGTGAGAATGTTTATTCAACTGCTCCAGTTTCGGAATCTGTGGTAGCCGTGAAACAATTCCTAGACCTTCCGCTACTGGACAGAAAACATAATGCGTTAGATTTTTTGAAACTGCATCAAAATTTCTTTCCAGATTTATATAAAGTGGCCATCAAATACTTATGCATTCCTGCTACTTCAGTTCCGTCTGAGAGAGTTTTCTCCAAAGCCAGACAATTAACAAATCAAGACAGAAATAGACTTCACCCGAAGAAACTTGACCAAATATTGTTCCTTAATAGTCGATTGCGTGATTCTAATTCAGTTATTTCCTAAATAGTAGTTGCGAAAAGTAAGAATTATTATTTATTGTTATATTTATTTTGAATTGTTTTCATTAACTTTTAATTATTATTTTTATGTTATAAGAAATTACATTTTGGTTTCCTTATATAGATATGTAGACCATTCATTAATATAGAGTTTTTATATTTGTGTTATATATATATTATATTATTGCCTTTAACGTTGTCTAATATATTATGTTATGAATAATATTATTAAATTTTGTTTAGAATTAACAAATGCCGTTTTTAATTGGAGTCGATTACAGTATGCTTCTATTAAATGATATTCAAGTCAAGTTCATTGGATCGCCGACCGCTCGCGATTGAACACGAGCCAACTCGAGTTGCCGCTATTAATATCTCGACTTATTCGAATACATGTGTAACTCGAGATGAGCGAATACATTTATTCGAGTCGGCGCAACGCTAATTGTGGATAACGATTGTAGAACAATAGCTATTATTGAATACAATACAGAACATTAAGTCTATACGGTTACACGGAAACCTTCCAATAAAAGCTTATGGGGTTCCCGTAGAAAATAAAAATTTGAAAGTAAACCATCCAGATATAGCTGATTCCGTTCTCATTAGGTGAAATATTTTTAACCCTCTATCACTTCCAGTTCTAGCGGAAGTAGCCATCAACTTTTGTGTTTTAAACGGAACACCCATATAAAAGCTATTGTATTACAAGGGAGCAAAGTGCATCATTTCCTCCCGCGGATAATTGATGCTAACGCGAAGCGGCGGGCATCGAAATCTAAGGGAGGAAATGGAACTTTGCTCCCGAGTAATACATATGATTTTTTCTACGACCTTTCACAGTGTCTTGCATACATATTATATTTTCTTGTGCATGACAATTAAAAAAAACATAATGTTAAAATATAATATTTAGAATAAGTACATTGTTAAAAATCAAAGTGTACAAGGAACGTACGATTTTTTTTAAATAAAAATCTCACGAGTCTTATGTCGCACGTTGAATGAATTTCGTCTACCATTGTGGACTGGTTGAATAAAATATGTAATGGATTGAATACGGTTATTAAATCGGGTGCATGGTTCGTAGGAGATTATGTAGAACGTTTTGAGCTGACTAAAATAAATGTGAATACATACTTTGCAACGGGGTATGTAGCTGTTCAATTTTTCGTCTTTCGGGGAATCTTTTTGTAGTTCTCACGTGCTAAGTATATGTACCACAATTAGCCAGCCTTAGCTGGCCGCATTTTCACTATATTCGTTGAATACATCAATGTCAAATTTTCATTGATGTAATGAAAGATGTTTGTTGTCTTTCCTTTCTCATATGAGGGACGAAAGTGAGTACTTTCTATTAAGGGAGCAGAAACATATGTTTTTCCATTTCCTCCCTTAGATTTCGATGCCCACCGCTTCGCGTCGGGCATTAAATATAAACGGAAGGAAATAATGAAGGAAATAGCTATTTGACTTCCTCGTTTAATTTCGAACATGTGTTATACAGATGTACAATTGATTTTGTACAAAGTTTTGTGTATTTGTGTTATCTCAATATGTTATTGTATAAATGTGGTTTTTCATAACCCCTATTTCTTTGAAAAACAACAATCTTTCAAAGTTGATATTTAGTTTAAAACTTTTATAAGTTAAATACTAAAATGCCTCTTGCAATAACCAAACCAAAGCTATAAAATATTCAGCAACTGTGTTTCGGGGTACACTTTTTTCACTATCTGGGTGCACTATCTGGGCTGAATTTAAAATTCTTTGCCCGTCCCGTTTTCGAGATAGTCAATTTTGAAAGATAAAATACGTGGCCAACTTCACACCTGTGACTCATCAATACAATTTTTTTTTCAGTACCGGTTTCAATGAATGCTTATATTATCATGCAAAATAGTTATTTATGTAATAAGTGTGTAAAATTGAGCTTTATGGCATGAGTTCAGATGATGTTTCGTGACGAGCCGAAGGCTCGTCACGACACATCTGAACGAATGCCATAAAGCTTATTTTACACACGCATTACATACATAACTTTTTGCACGTCATACCGTAAACAAGTACAATATAGTATTTAAAAATAAGGTTAAAAAATAAATCCTGCGCCATTCTGTTTGATGAAAGCTATTAATTTGCTATATTTTCCAATTTGCACATTATGTTTTGTAGCGAGGGTGCATTTTAACATTGAAAATATAGACCAAATGCTAGAGGGCTTATATTTTCTGCAATGATCGGCAAAATATGCTAATAAAGTATTCTCTGAATACCTTCTAACGGTTCTAGATTCACACCACTTGATAAATTCCTGGTAGCGTTTTTCATATATTACCCTTGAATTTTTCGGTAGTAGTTCTAAACTAGCTATCTCTGCTTCCTTTACTACATCTGGTGGTGTGCAGCTGTCCGCATCGGATGTATCATCCACTTCCATGATGAACTACTATCGATGTACTCGTGTCGCGAAAATTTGATTGATTGTTCTGACAGCAGGTATTTCGATGACAGCGTATCATGAAATTCCTTTATGCATTTGATACCACTTTTATGGTTGGATACAAATAAACAATGTAACATTTGATAAATGCCACCTTTTGACATTGATTAGAGTTTGTAAAGTGTCAACTTTTAAGATGAAAGTGCAAAATAGTTATTTATGTAATAAGTGTGTAAAATTGAGCTTTATGATCGATATACACATCTGAACGAATGCCATAAAGCTTATTTTACACACGCATTACATACATAACTTTTTGCACGTCATACCGTAAACAAGTACAATATAGTATTTAAAAATAAGGTTAAAAAATAAATCCTGCGCCATTCTGTTTGATGAAAGCTATTAATTTGCTATATTTTCCAATTTGCACATTATGTTTTGTAGCGAGGGTGCATTTTAACATTGAAAATATAGACCAAATGCTAGAGGGCTTATATTTTCTGCAAAGATCGGCAAAATATGCTAATAAAGTATTCTCTGAATACCTTCTAACGGTTCTAGATTCACACCACATGATAAATTCCTGGTAGCGTTTTTCATATATTACCCTTGAATTTTTCGGTAGTAGTTCTAAACTAGCTATCTCTGCTTCCTTTACTACATCTGGTGGTGTGCAGCTGTCCGCATCGGATGTATCATCCACTTCCATGATGAACTACTATCGATGTACTCGTGTCGCGAAAATTTGATTGATTGTTCTGACAGCAGGTATTTCGATGACAGCGTATCATGAAATTCCTTTATGCATTTGATACCACTTTTATGGTTGGATACAAATAAACAATGTAACATTTGATAAAGGCCACCTTTTGACATTGATTAGAGTTTGTAAAGTGTCAACTTTTAAGATGAAAGTGCAAAAAATCATTTTTTGTCACATTAATAACCCATGTTGCCAAATCGAGCCCCAGTGCAGGCTTCAATTCGATTGGAAATGCTCCTAATTAAACTGCTTATGTTATCATTCTGTAGGTTTATCTACAGTGGCGGATTTAGGGGGTGGGGTACGAGGGCTATAGCCCAGAGCGGCAAAATCCAGAGGCGGCAAATTTTTGGAAAAATACTACAGGCACAAGGCACAATAAAACATAAATATACAAATAAACAAATAAATGACAAATGAAAAAGGGCAAAACAACAAGTGAAGCTATAACTACCTCCTTCAACTCCAAAAATTAGAAACGACTGTGTTGTCAATTTTATGCTGAGATATGTTATAACCGGTTTTTTACATGATATTTGGATTCAGCGGTAACGAAAACCCAAGGGTACCAAGTTTCACCTTGAACCGATGGAAATCAAGTACTAAACGCTTGGTTTAACTTAAAAAACCGGAAAACCCATGTTAAATCCCATCTAAAATTCAGTGGGGGGGACAGTTTATAATTTTTTTGACTATTTTTTCGGCCTCTACTTTTGATTTAGGGGGAGCACTCAAAAAATCTGGAGTTTTCCAAAATAAGGACCACCCTAGTATACAGTGTATAAGAACAAAATTTAACATTTATGAAAATTGAGCACTACTGAAAGCGAAAGTAACTTGAAGATGAAATGAACAGAAAAAAAACCGAACAAGAAAATTTCAGAATCAATAAAGAGTACTAAAATTCTTTAAAAGTTCAGCGTCCAAGAAGCACTTTGACATTGTATGCAAAGCTTCAGTGGGTACCCTTAGAATATTTTACTTTTTCGAAAAAAAATCACTTTAAATTCTATGAACATTTTATCGTGTATTTAGTCGTAAATATTACTTCGAAAATTAACTTTGTCAATTGAACAAGTATCATCAAACTACAAGAATGATTGTAATGTTTTTGGACGTTTCGCTTTCTTGACGCTGTTTTATCTCTTTCATTTAACTGCAGTTCGAACTAAAATTTATTTCTGTGATATTTCTCATATTAAGGTTCATTAATTCTATAATTTAAATAATAAGATTAAGGACGTAAAATTATTTCTTAAACTATAAAATTTATGTATTTTTATATAATATTATTAAAGTATTTTCCCCCAGAGTTTCAAAGGTTACAATAAAACTTTTAATACTAAGAGAAGCTTTAAATGAATCAAACTTATCACTCTGAAGCAATTGATGAACTCCAGAAGCGACTTCAAGAATTTGTTCAAATATAAGAACAAACACAAAATGGTACATTTTTTAATGAGCAACGCGTCTAGCCATTTGGCTGTTGCATCAAATATTCTTTAAAATATTCTAAAATTGTCGGATATGTTAATTTTACTGCCTCAATGGCATAACTATGATTTACCATCGTTCTTAATTTATCTTCCGCATCAATAGGTTATTTTACAAACATATTCAATAAGCAATTAGAGGTACTGTCTAGAATCATTTAGAAACAATTCTTGGGAGGATTATAACTTTGTAAAAATGGTTAATTTTTTTTTTTTTTTAAACTTCAAAAACTTCTTCTAAACTGTTTCCACGATTTGTACTTTCAGCTTTTTATTAGGGCCTCCAAACAAAACAAATTTGGTGTTGGTTTTGTAATAAAACAATTTCTACAGTGATCATATTTGAGAGAGCAAATTGTCTAAAAAGAGACAATTTTTAAATAGCGACTCAATGATACACAAAATCTCGATGTATTTGATATTTACTCAAGTTTTCTTCCAATGTTTAAAGCCAAATGAGATTTAAACAGGTTCATTAGAATTTAAGAATTTAGCCTGTACAGGAGGCAGAATGCCGAATTTTGCCGGACTCTGTATTCTAGCCAAAAATAGTCCCGAATTTATGTACTTTAGAAGCTTCTTTTGTTTTATATATCCTGCTGAATACGGATGATAATAATAATAATAAATGTTTAGGTAAATTTAAAATAGCCCCTAGGTGGCAGAAGTATAAATCCGCCACTGTTTGTCTATTCTTCTACGGCAGCTTGAATGTTCTGCATTACCTGGATTATTTCTTCGAGCTGTAAACCTTCCTTTTTTAGTGTCCCATAAGTGTTTCAATAGGATTCGATAGAATAGATCTGTTGAGCAGCGAGGCCATTCTAAAACTGTAATACCTTCAGTTTCCAGAAAGTCACTGGTAGTTCTGCTAATTTGTAGAGGTGCATTATCATGCATAACATTGAAATCATCACCCATTGCACGTCTCCACAGTCTAACTACGGGTTCTAATACGAAATTAACTTAAGCGCTCACCGGCGGCAATAGTGGCACATCTCAAAAATTGATAGTATGGAGAAAACCAAGAATAACTTTTATGAATAATGAATTCAATTAAATTAAGTACTTTGCGAACATAATATTCACGATAAACTATGATTAGTGTTTGGTTTTGCTTATCTAAATTGGTAATCCATAGTGCATTTAACAATTTTGATATTCTAAGTATCACCCTTGCAATTTTTGAGATGTGCCACTATTGTCGCCAATGAACGATATATGCGAGCAGTATCAGATCCGCCTTTGTATTTTGGGACAGATCTAGCGCTTATACTCCAGCGTGTCTTCCTGGACGTCTTAAAACTCGAACTCCAGTCATCTGCTTTAAGACCAATTCTAGCTTCATGTGAAAATAACACTTTTTGCCAATCTTCAATTGTCTAGTTTCGGTATACACGGTACCAATTGAGACGGATAATTTAATGTTGTCTCGATAAATCGGGAACTCTTAACTGTCTCCTGATAAACAGATTCTGAGCACGAAACAGTTTTTTTGGAATTGTTTATATTGAAATGTTAGCACCGGTATCCTCTAAGAATAGTCTTTAGTTTACTGGATGGATAGATACTGGAAGTGGTTGGATTTTTTCGTGCAATATGAACTAGAACACGGTCATGTGGATCAGTATATACCATTGGATGACTTTGTCTAGGCCGGTTGTTAAGTTTCACCAAATCCAAAAATCAGTGGCGTAGCTATGTATTCAGCGCCCTCTTGTTCCTCGGAAGAGGTCGAAATTTGTTTTAATTTTTAGTTTAAAAAGCAAATATGTACAATATACTTACCTATTTTGATTTAAAACCTTACTTAATAACAATTTAATTGGAATTAAAAGCATTTCATCAATGAGATATTCTACTTAATAAATACACATAATAATATAATAATACAAAATATAATTCTTATGCAAGGAGTACCTACTAATATTTGCTACATATTTTATAAACTATATTGACATGTTAATTTCCACATAAAAAAATTCAAAATTGTTGTTTCCTCGCTTTTTCCGTTGAAAATCGGCCAATCACTTACTCTAGATCAAGTTGACAAGCTATTGCTCTTTGAATCGATATAGTGGCTAAAGAACTAAGGTGGTGTTATGACATGCAGCTTCTTAAATAAGTTTTGATAAGTTTTAATTTTGAAAAACTGGGTTCTACTACTTGAGGCTATGGAGTGAATTAAAAGTAGTTCAGCAACTTTGCGTACAGAAGTAACTTCTTTTAATTGATTATTAAAACACATTTTAAATCGAAGCAGTTGAGGTCCAAAATTAGGAGAAATATCGGGGAGATATGCCCAATGTAGCAATTCTGAGCTTTCCAGAATATTTTTATCAGATGCATCGACGAGATAAGCAGGTGATAAGCATTTAAAATGTGTACATAATTGTCGAACGGATTGAAATCTAATAGTTAATTGATTAATTATTACATCTATTTCTTTATAAAACACATCAACTTTAAAATGTTGTGCGCTCATCTCCTTGTAATTCATCAAAGAATTTTTTCACACGACGCAATCTTTTTTTGGGAAAAGAAGGTTCAATATTCCATCTAGCTGATATCGTAAGCGCTTCATTTTTAACTGCAAGTTCTGCAATTGGCTTCAGAGTGATAAAAGCGGCACACGGGAAAACCATCGTATTGGACAAACGTCGCCCAACTCCTCACATAACTGAAAACAACGTAATTTTTTTCTATCTGTTCATAAAATTGTCTGACTTCCTGTACATTGGTGACATTTTTGTTGATCACTAAAGTCAAATTATGAGAACAGCAGTGCACAAATCTGGCAGCGGGGTTTTGTTGTATAATTCTTGCTTGTAACCCTGACTAGGCACCACTCATATTTACAGCCCCGTCGTAACCTTGACCACGTAATTTTGACAGATCGGTGAAATTTTCAATAGTTTTTAAAACTGTTGTATGCAATCCTTCAGATGTTTGATCAATAACCTGAGTAAATCAACAAAACGTTTCCTTTATTTGCAGCGCTCAATTGGCTGCTCAATTTCATCTTTTTTTATTGAAACATAACGGAATACAGTACTTAGCTGATACATTTTTGATAGATCTTGCGTTGTATCTAATATTATTGTTACGAAAGCAGCATCTTCTAGTTCCCGGTTTTATTTGGACATTTATTTTATGTGCAATCAAATAAATTAATTCATTTTGTATATTAGGACACAAGTAATTAGTACTGCCTTTGGGTTTCTTTAATAGATCTGCTAAAACATCATCATAGCGGGAAAATAATTTAATTATTTCAAGAAAATTTCCCAACATCTTGATGATCTGTAATCCTATGGACTCGTAACGGTTAATTTTTTTATAGCAAGCGTTATACACTCTGTGCCAATAATTTGCGGCTTTGTTAATGTCTTTCCCACTAACTATATCAATTGTTGTACTACTTTTTTAACGATAGTAAACCTCGCAAGAAATTCCAGGTTGGTGTGATTCTTCGTGTTTTTCAATGTTCTTGTTAAATGTGCCCAGTCAGAGGAACACTAAATCACAATGTGGCGTATCAAAAAAAATAAGCACGATTGACAGTAACAAATATGTTTCCTTTTGAATAACACAACTGCCTTTTAATTCTAATTTGGCCGTTATATAGCAACATATATAGCAATACATATCGCTGAAGCCTGTGTTTTTATTGCGACTAGCTAAATCTTTAGGGAAAGGCCCTTTTGGTTGATAAAGACCAAGTCTAATAATTTTACGTTTTTGTTCAGTAGTTAGAGCTTCTGAAAAATATCCTTTGTTGGATGAGTCTATTTCTATATCACTGCGCTTGGAAGAACTTCAATTTCACTTTGAATTGGTTGAGAAGTAGAAGTATTTGTAACATCTGCATCTGTTTTGTCTTATGAATTATTGCCTTGAATTGAGATTTGTTTTCATATGAACTATAGTCGGATGGATTATTTGAATCGACCGTCTTAAAAAATGTTGATATTTTAGGGATTTTCTTTAAAATATCCTTTTTTGCTTTTCTAATCTTCTTTTCTTGAACTGAGCACCACTTGGTTTTTCTGACATCTGTAATCTGTAGCCAAGAATCTTAAATAAGTTTTTGAAATGACACCATGTGAGGTGCTCACAGTTGCAACAATTTGCCTTTGTGACATTCCTTGTTCAACTGGGGAAATAATTCTACGCAATACATATTACCCTTTTAAAATACAAAATTTAACTTACTTATAACTTCGATTTGACAACTAGACGTAAATATTAAGATCTATCAAGCTGGATATTATCAACTAGATCATAAGATATCAACAAAAACATTCGTTTTTTACTTGTATATCATTTTGATTTCTAAAATGTTGAATAATATGAAATATTGGGTGATTTCATATAAGTATGTATGTACATACTTATGCTTCGCTGTAGGACAAACCCTATTTTTGGGCTCAGCCTCCACCTCATTATGAAAAGCACATTTATGATTATATTGCCTTTTCGGTGGAACACCCACGCAACTGCAAAATGAATTTTTCAGGAGAGACGAAAAATGATCGTTGATTACTGAGTTTTAAGAAAGTGAATACATGTTATTGGTAATAACATGTATTCATCGTAACATTTCGCATTAAAATCAGTACCAATAAAATGATACACTTCATTAAAACTCAATAATTAACAATCGTTTTTCGTATCTCCTGAAATATTCATTTTGCAGTTGCGTCATTGTTCCACCGGAACGGCGATATGGTAATTACTTCATCTTTTAGGCTTCATCTCTTATTTATTTAAATACATAAGTTCATTGTGAACTTCAGAAGTAACATAAGGTTGGTACTAAGAGAACATTTTAATATTCTGTACTAGGTACTGCAAAATAACGTAAGTAATCATATCGAGCATTCAACAAAAATCGACGACGAAGTTGGTATTGGTAATCTCAAGTTATATCTGCACTAAAATCAAATCTGACATGTCAACATGACAGCAAGCATTGCACGCGTGCGCGTGTGATCCTAGTGCAGACATGACTTCAGATTGCCAACGTTGTACGCTCGATACAAAAAGCTAATTAATAGTTGAACTTTTGTTGCTTCATATAATTCACGTAGATTATATTCTCGTGTACCAGTTAACGATTACACGAAAATAACATGTAAAACGCTATTACAATGTTGAATATTAAATCCCGTGCGTTCTTTATCGAATTCGCCGTCAATTTGGGCTGTCCCGAAAACGTTTCAGTGCGTAGAGGCGCGGTATTAAAAAAAAGTAGAGAGAAAATTATCTCCGCCTGAGTGTCCGAGGCGAAATTGTCGCAGGCACGCGACGTCGTCGTGGAAGACCACGTCTTCGCAGAAGATCGGATCTCGACCGGTAGACCTTCCCGGAATCAAAAAGTTAACGGCGAAGACTCTCCGAAGTGATCTGTAAGCGGACACGCTCCTCTGACACTTGAGGATGTAATTGGGACTTTTGCCCGAAAACATCTGGGCCTTCCATCATGCAAACCGTAAAACTTCAGGCATAATTCTCTCAAATTGGAACTCAAATTAGATGCGGTTAGATTATAATATCTTGTGGCTTGTTTGTCTTCAGATAGCCCTGTTAACAACGAGAACGCGATTGTTGAATTGACATCGGGGCACATGCTGGAATTGATTACCCAAAAACGACGAATAAATAGGACGTCCGCAATGACTCGCCGTAATTTTAGGCGTGTTAGCGTGTAAAACACGTCAAGAAATATTTAGAAATTCATCCGAGTTTGGAAGTTATGGTCCAAAGAGCAAGGACAAATATGGATATTTGGAAATATTACTGTTCTTCTAATTGTAGAACGTTATTCATACACTATGTTAAGTCTAAAAATGTATCACTCCAATATTTCATGAAATGACATTTCACTGTAATACTTTCCATACTACCTTTTTCTTTCTACGATAATATAAAATATTGATTTTTTATTATGATTTTAAAATATTGCAGTTTGTTGCAAACAATTGCATTTTTTGCAATTAGAAATTTAAATTGAATTGAAAAAAAAATTGGAAATTATTTGTAATTAAATGTCTAATAAAATTTATTGGCAATATTTATGTTCAGCAGCGGACCTGCCGTCAAATTTTTATGTGGCAAACATTGTCTCAAGCCCGGCCCCAGCCCTTAAATAAAAAAGCATCTTGTTTTCTACTACTATTTAAATACAGCGTGTCCCATGCTAAAGGAGAAGTTTATGGGGTTGCCGGTATATATATTTTTTTTAAATCATCCAATCATGGCTGATTCCATTCTCCTCAGGTGAAATACTTTCAACCTTCTATTATCTCCGGTTCTATCGGAAGTAGTCATCACTTTTGTTTTTTAAAACGAACACCCCATATATTATTATGTTTTTGGCTTCTCCGTTAATTTGAAACATATTTTGTAGAGATATATGTTCACCTATATTTTTTACTTTCTGGGACAAAAATTGAGGCGTTTATTATATTCTAAGTCCAAAAATGCACAAACCGAGTTATTAACAGTAAACGGCTCGGAAGACCAATGACTGGAGTAACAAACCCGTTTCCTCGAAAAACAATACAAGTCGCGTGTAACAGACCAATGAAAATATCGCAATTCTTTAAAAACGACACATGTCCATGGAGTTTCTTTCTTCAGTGTCGAAATCTGAACAAAAAGCGAGAAAAATCATCAGCAAAACTGAAGATTCTTAAGGACTCATGGGTTTCTTAGGGAAACCCCAAAATATATCATTTTATGAACCGTTTTTTGCTGAGCAATATTTAAGTGTTGTTGATGAGTAGAGACAGGATGTTCAGGCAAAATGCGTAAAATGCCTAAAAATGCCTATTTCAACAATATTTATGCATAAATTCCTTTTTTACTAATAAGTACATTAAGTGCAATATTTAAACACTCACTGTATTATAGCTCGATGGCAAAATGCCAAAAGTACGCACTTCTGTTAACGACAAATTGAGTAAATTTGTAAAGGAATTTGGAAGCGACATATTTTCAAGTGATGGGTCGGTGTTATTTTGCAAAGTTTGTGAAAAGTCGGTGAACTTTGAAAAAAAAATTCACCGACCAACACATCAGTGGGACTAACCATAAAAAACAGTGCAAAATAAAGTGGGTGTCGATAAAACTTCCATGCTTAAAACATTTCTATCGAAACGTGAATCGGAATTTTCATTGGACCTTTGCAACGCATTTGTATGTGCTGGAATTCCACTCTGGAAATTGGAAAATTCAGATATGCGTGTTTTTTTTTGGAAAAATACACCAAAGTAAAAGTACCGAGTGATTCAACATTGAGAAGACATTACCTGGATCTGAAAATTGAAACTGAAATTCGAGAATATATGAGAGATGAAAAGATATAGAAAGATATGGATATCCATAGACGAGACCACCGATGCAATGGGAAGGTAATTAAACAAATGCTTTGCTTTTTTATATTAATGTAACTGTAAACTGGACTGTTGCAGACATATTGCTAATGTCATTATTGGATCCCTAAACCATGATGGAACCTCCAAGATCTACCTGCTGGATTCTGATTGCTTGGAGAAAACTAACAGTACCAAATTCTCTCTCCCTTCTTTGGCTGGGCAATATTCAACATGACAACGTTCTGATGTTCGTCAGTGACATGAAAAAGGCCTTACATGAACAAGGCAGGGAATACGTTAAAAGTTTTATTTCCTCGAATGATACATTTAACATGTGTTGTTCATGGGCTTCATGGAGTAGCTGAGGAAATCCGCGAAATGTTTTCAAACCTAGATTTATTAATATCATCTGTAAAAAAAATATTTTTGAAAGCCCCATCACGTGTTAGATGGTTTAAAGAAATTGCGCCCGATTTGGCATTACCACCTCAACCAGTATTAACTCGTTGGGGCACCTGGATAACTGCTGCCTGCTACTACGCTACACATTTTGCAAAAATTAAAGAGATCATTTCACATTTAGATGAAGATTCAGTGGCTTCCATCAAAAGGTTAAAATGCTTTTGGAAAACAAAACAATAGAAAACGAATTATCTTTCATTTTTGCAAATTATTATTTTCTTCCTGAAAAAATTACATCTCTAGAAAGTAGAGACCTAACTTTATGCAATGCTGTTAATATTATTCATACTACATTTACATAAATTTGTGATGTTTCTGGCAACAAACGTCGGCTGATAAAAAATAAAATGTGAAACTGTATTCAATGCGAATAAAGATTTTGACGTTTTAAAGAAAATTGCCAGTACCCTTTCGGGAAACACAAAAGAACAAATAAATTATGATTCAATTGAAACTGCAAGTTTTAAATATGCACCGGTTACATCGGTGGACGTGGAAAGATCATTTTCGCAATTGAAATACGTCTTATCGGACAGAAGGCACAATCTTACTATAGGAAACCTAAAAAACACCTTGTAATCAGCTGCAAATAAAATATGTAACAAATTATTTTGTAAGAAATATTGTAAAATCAATTTTGTTATTATGCCTGTTACACATTATTCACTTAATTTCACATTCACATTCTCATTATTTTCTTAATAAATATTTTAAATGCCTATTTCGTACTTTTTAATGCCTTTTTTCACATTTTTAGTGCCTTGATGAGGAATGATGAGGAACTCGAACTGGACGGGGATGACAACAGTAGTGGTTGTGAAGAGTTTTATTTTTCATTTAAAATTTATGAAAAAGTAAAGTTTATTTTGTATTTAAACTTTGTATTGTATTTTTATTTATTCGCATTATAAATTTTTCACCTAAAAACCACACTCCTACTTTCTTCCTCGTTTTTTCTCTTATTACAGTTATAATTTAAAATCATTTTTATTTTCAAATAAGTTGAAATAAATATAACAGAATAGCCTGATTTATTTTCCCAGTACTTTGATTATAACTACAGTGGAAGTTTTTTTAAATTTCCCACAAAACTGATTTTTGGACGCTTTTTAAAATTAACGCCTTAATTAAATTCCTAGATTTTGACCACAAAAAGACGTTATGAAAAATGGCTTAAATTTCTCTTATATTAAATTGATATTTAAACTTGATAGTTTTAATAAATACACGTTTTTCTATTATCAAGATTCCACCATCCCACTCTTAAAACTAAATTGTGTCGCTTCCTAATTTGTACACTGGTCAGGCCCAAATATCCGTACGCAGAATGACTTACTTAAACGTTGTACTGAAGAAATAAACTGTTGCCACGTAATGAATATTAATATTATTGTATCGTTTATGACAATACTGTTAGTTATTTATCCTTGTTGTGAACGATCCTTCATTTCAAATGAACACACCGCTATCCGTGCTACAAATTTCTCTGCAACAATTTTTTTACGTATGAATATTTTTTGTGAAATGGAACACAACAAACATGATCACATGAGTGTATTCATGAATAATTTTTATAAAAGCCAAAGTATAAAAAGTATTTTGATATATAATATTTCTATAGAGGAATTTCTGACAACTTGTATTTCTTGAATTAAAAAGGTAAGTACACACACTTCATATAAACGATTTCTTTAAAATAAATTAAAAGAAAAACGAATTTAAACAACCATTCCTTTGTTGATATCATTTGATTTATTTTACAATGTTTCATAAAGTAGCGTCGCTAAGTTTTACTCATTTGAAACAAAAAAAATTAAAATGCAACAATATTCAGGACAATACATTTGCACCCGGAAAAAGCGTGCAAAACATTAAAATCTTTGTTACGAAATGAAAACGATAAGCTCATTACATGTCACATCATTTTTTCCCATCATTCTACGTCGCTTGCACAACACAGGAACAAGATCCTAATTACCTTCTCCGATGTCTCCTGCAAATCCAATTTTCATTCACTTTTAATTCTATCGTCCACGATACCCGCGTTATACAACGAGGGCTCCTATTAAAATCGTATTTTCGGAGAGACCCATGTACAACTTTCACACTATGCAAATTGGATAGTGAGCTACAAGATGCCATGATGTACGACGGATTGTTCCGGTGGAAACGGTAAGATGCTATCACCAGCAACGCCCTTCATCTTCTGAATTTCATGGAATTTGTGGGATTTGTTCGGGAGACACTTTCTACAATAGGTCTCAAATGATGGATGGTCTTAATTACGCTATATTTTATGTGCTCATGGTGACTTGATTACAGTTATCGGAGTGCTTTCATCATACGGGAAGTACTTTCTTTTGTTACGGATTCACGTAAGATGGGCGTGCTCCTGTGGGACGTTCTCTGCTAGGAAGTGCGGATACTTATGATAACGTTATTGGGATCGAACCGTAAAGAAAATTACATCTATATGTGGCAGAAATATATACATTTATCGCTAGAATATCAAAACCAGAGCATCCGCGAGTGTTACATGCAGAGCAGGGTGCTAATATTTGTTATATTAGGTGCAGAAATATAAAAATGTGTGATGAATGATAACGCAAAGGTTGCGCCCTAAAAAATTAAATCGCCATTTGCCAATGTCATTAAATGAACAGTAATAATAGCGAAATTATAAAAATTCGAGAGAGGTGGACAAGGTTTTTAGCTACGACTATCACTTGAAGCAAATGAAAGTTCCTATTATGTAGAAAGGTAAGATAATCTTGTTGTGGCTACAATATCAAGTAATGCACATCATAGTAACTGTTATATATGCAAGGTGTCCCATAACTTCGTGGCATAAATTTAGGAGCATGCTAAGAAAGGCAAAATTAAATGAAAATGTTTTTTTTTAATGGCTTTTGTTTTTCAAAATATATTACCTTAAAGTGTTACTTAGCAATACAGTATTATTCCATCAACATATCTACTAGAGTAGACTTAGAAATCTGATATTTTGCGACGAGTCACCCACTATCAATACACATATTCACAAATAATTACAATCATCAGAGTAAACACAGTGTTGTAGAAATTGGGGTTTTTTATGGTTATTGCTATATAAAAACTTTGAGGTAAGGATTTTTTAAAATCAGATAACATTTTTCGGTGAATTAGCTTTATTGACATAAAAAGGTATACTTCTTGAACTCGGAAAAAATGAAGCAAATCTGACATATTCGAGGTTAAACTAGGCAAAATACATAAAATAATAAACAGAAACAATTCTAATAATAATGTAGTGTGTTTAGAAACATTCCATTATTGTTTAATAATATTAATTGACATTAGAAAACAAACTGTTTAGTTTTACTCTATTAAACATACGAATTTTGAGTGTTATTCTGTAAAAAGTAAAAAACTTTTCTTGAATACTATTGAAAATGATACCAACAGTGAATATTCGGATATGCTTTTGATACTGGGCGATTACCAAAGAAATTCAGCAGCAAAAAGACTGAACACGGAAAGAACAGTTTATTAGATATAGTTGAACAATTCTATCAATTGAAATCATGTGTCAGATTATTGATGTATTTATCGATTTTGTTTTCAGTACCTCTGCAAAGGTTCTCCTATTTTTGGGTCATCTTCCTGTAATAAAATCAGCCCTTGTAATACCTGCGGTTTTGTTGTGTCTTTCGATATTTATAGTTTCACAGTGTACCGTTAACAATGCAATCGCTATGGTCATTTTCAAGTGCGTTCAATGCTGCTTGAAAATGCCCATAGCAATAGCATTGCCTCAACTAGCGTAGCGTTGCGTCGCGTAATAAATCTAATGTATTAGCCTTAATCGTTCAATGAAAGACGTAGTAGTTTTCGTAATAGTAGATTCATACAACTAAAATAAATTATAATCATTCTCTTGATGCTATTCTTAAATTCTAGAAGAAAAGTTAATACGTCGCTCTTGAATATGTAAAATTGTTTCTGATTTTAATTCTCTGCTCGGAGTAGTATTTTGAGCAGTAGCAATCAATATACAGGGAGGCCCACCTATCCTCGCTCGGACCATTGCCACTAGACTAATGAAAATTGAGGAAAAAATCTGATTGGAAGTTATTGGACACTTTTGTGTCCTACTTTTGCTAAGACTACTTTGCTACTTTTTAAATTTAATTTCGAGTGTACAGAGAGTACCATAAATCCGGGACACAAAATTTGGTCTCATTTTTAAATGGATCACCGTGAAAATATTCTTTCATATTTTCAATCTGCGGTAAGTAATTTTATTATTGTTATTTTCTTTATTTTGTACTTTTTCCTCTTTAAATTTATTTATTTTTTACATATTTTTTGAAATAAGATTAATTCCTACTTTAATTTTAATTATTGGGCTTCACAAATCATTTTTATTTTCTGGGATCAGATGCAACGTTGCCAAGTTTTTCACATTTTAATTAAATTTTACAAAAAAAAACGTTGGACATGGAAACAAATTCAACAAAACCTTATTATAATAGATCAATGAAAGAATCTACGTATGTAAGTGCCCAAGCAATGTGCCAAAACATTCACAATATTTTGAGTCATGTAAAATACACAGGGTGTTCTGAAACAACGATACAATTCTGCAATTTTCAAATGGTTAAAACTTTTTTTTTAATGGAACACCCTATATACAGGGTCCGTCATTTCACCTCCCGTCTTCAATAGCTCAGTTACTAATTGAGTTAGGATTTTGATATTTTGCAGACTTCAGTTGCTTTCTTGGGAGTATTTCAGGAAAATATTTTTGATTATACAGGGTGTCCCAAAAAAGTGTGACGTCATCATGATGTATATTTTTAGATTGCATGGTATATTTTTTGTTACTTATTTGGATGCCTCTTATAGATGCCTACATACCCATAAAATTTGATTGAAATCGGTTTAGTAACATTAGCACAAATAAATAAAAACTGAAAAAAAACAGTTTTGCACCATTGGTTAAGAAAATTAATAAGCGATAAAAATAATGCCTCGTTAATAAAACCATACAAGATACTCATTAAATAAGGTCTGACAGTTGCGTTAACTAAGTTTTGTTGACATGCATTATACAGAGTGTCCAAAATTTAGTGTCAAACTTTTCAAACTTTAAAGACATTATTTTTCTTATTTTAAATTGGAACCCCAGTATATTTTTATGTAATTCCATGCGGAATTAAAAGACAAACATTTTTTCTAATGACAACCCTATCTCAATTCCTAACACATTCAAAGATATTTGCAGAAAACTCGTTTTATCAACAATTCCAATGGCCATTTTAATTAATCAAAATCGAAGGTGGGTTTGAAAAACAATTTATTGACATTAAAGTTTAAGAAAGTGACAGGAGCCATTGTTGACTGTAGTAATATAAAAGTTTAAAACTGTTTTAGCTAAGGTCTTTATACCCAAGATACCAAAATTACTTTTCGTTATGGAAAATATGATTTTCATAATATGACAAATATTATGACCTATATTGACAAATATGGATATGACTTTCATATTCGCATTTCAAAATTACATTCAACGTGTTACGAAGAGTGTCATTTCATACTCGTCTTCGTTTGGGCCTTCAAGAGGGCGGCAGACATATAGAACATAAGTTCTAGCAATTAATTAATTTTAGAAATGCACAGTTATGTTATGTTTTTACGAAATTTTATTACTAAAACTATTTTTTATACAAAACATAATACTTTTACGATGTGTAATAGGTTTAGACGAAGATCTGTAAAACCTTTAATACTTTCGAGATATAAATTGCAACTACAAAACATGTTATGTCACTAAATTGTTTTTCATAGTCACTTTCGAGTTTTATTCATTAAAGTGGCTATTAGAATAGTTGATAAATCGAGTTTTCTGCACATAACTTTCAATGTGTTAGGAATTGCGATAGAGTTGTAATTAGGAAAAATGTTTGTCTTTCAAATCCACATGGAATGATATAAAAATATACAGGGGCTCCAATTTAAAATAAGAAAAATAAAGTGCTTTAAAGTTTGAAAAGTTTGACACTAAATTTTGGACACTCTGTATAATGCATATCAATAAAACTTGGTTAACGCAACTATCAGACCTTATTTAATAAGTACCTTGTATGGTTTATTAACAAGGCATACTTTTATCTCTTATTAATTTTCTTAACCAATGGTGCAAAACTGTTTTTTTTCAGTTTTTATTTTTTTGTGGTAAAATCACCGAACAGATTTTAATAAAATTTTACGGGTATGTAGGCATCCCTAGAGGGCACCCAAATAAACAACAAAAAGTATACCATGCAATTTAAAAATACATATCATCATGACGTCACACTTTTTTGGGACACCCTGTATAATCAAAAATATTTTCCTAAAATGCGCCACAGAATGCAAGTAAAGTCTGCAAAATATCAAAATAATAACTCAATTAGTAACTAAGCTACAGAAGACGGGAGGTGAAATGACGGACCCTGTATATAGCATCATATTCTGAGTGCTCATCTGATGAGCTATTCAACGGTAGCATATGGACTATAATTTAATAATACTTATTAATAGGTAAATAACGATCAATCTCGTTTTTTTTAGCTATTTGAAAATAGCAAATTTCGATCGTTGTTTCACAACACCCTGTGTATTTAACGTGACTAAAAATATTGTGTATGTTTTGGCACATTGTTTGGGTACTTGCATACCCAGATTCTTTTATTGATCTTTTATAATAATGTTTCGTTACATTTTTTTCCAGGTCTATGATTTTTCGTTAAATTTGATTAAAATGTGAATAACTTGGCAACGTTGCATCTGATCCATAAAAATAATAATGATTTGTTCAAGCCAACATAAAGCAGATTCCAAAAATCAAAGAATATTCAGGGTGTTTTAATTAAAAATGAGATCAAATGTTGTGTCCCGGATTTATGGTACACTCTGTACACTCGAAAATAATTTTAAAAAGTAGCATATCAAGTGTCCAATAACTTACAATCAGACTTTTTCTTCAATTTTCATTAGTCTAGCAGCAATGGTCCGAGCGAGGATAGGTGGGCCACCCTGTATAAATCAATAATATGGCACATGATTTCAAATAATAGAATTTCAACCATATCTAATAAACAGTTCCATTTCGGCGTGTTATCCAAACTCAAACAGATTTCGTTCCCTAATTCATTTTTTAAGTACTGCAATTTTTTGTGGGGGATCGAACGAAACAATGTTACCACTCGTTGAATTTTTGTTATACATAATTGGTAAAAGTATAGCAAAACACGGGAAACCCCTTACAAAATAGTAGAATTAAAAGAAATTGTTATCGAGTATCATTAAACAATTTAAAAAAAAATACTGAAATTAAGGGTATTTGTTGTAAATAATTTGCAGGTAATTTCGGTAATCATATTGGCCGATAAAACGGGTTAAATATTTACCGGCAATGGAACCCATAGATGAGACCCTCTGCTAGAAATTTATTAACATAAATATAAAATTATAACGTTAACCTACTACAAGACACGAGATTTTAGTGGAATTGGCTATTCTGTATTATTAAAGCAGATCATATATCATCAAACATCTGTATACATCATCATCATTATATAATAGTAATTATTAAAAAAAAACACACTACTTCTGTACTCGGTGTAGGAATAATAATCTAAGTTTCTAAGTGAATAGTTTTTGTCGCAAACAACAGTTGGTGGAAAATTATTTCAGCAATGAGAGTTATTTCTCATAATTTCGCCTAAATATCATTAACCTGGTGAGCATTTGACCTCAAATCGTAATTTAAGCATTTCTCATAAAATTACAAATACAAGTTTTCAACAAGAATTTTAATTTGTCCAGCAACTTTTCCTTTATTTTAAGTTTACTGATAATATTACCTACATTAAAAACTTATAGTATAGCCATAAAAAGTACAGGCCAAGAGAAGACGACAGCCGAAAGTCTCTCCGCTCAACCACGACGTCAAATTATGATTCGTGACAAATAATTTTTACATTTCGGAAATCAATATTTTATAATACCGAGTGATCTATTTAGCATGAGATTTTTTTTTTGTTGGTGCATAATACAATTTATACTCTGATTTTTCTAAACTGGCGTGCACGTCATCAAACAGCTGTGCGATGAGGTTTTTTCGTACCAACGTGATTGTTTTCGAGAATATGCATAACAATAGTTTAAGAATCGAAATTAATCTGAAGATCATGTGTTACATAACACTGATCACCGGTGGTTATAAATATTTAATCGGTGTATTAACCGCGGACACAATTTTCGCCTGCCAATCATGTAATAAATCATGTTATGTTGGCATCGGCGATATTTTCTCGGCGACGATGCCACATCTTTTTCACTAATGCTTCAAACTTCTTTGACGTCTAACTTGTTACATTTGATCGATTATTACAATGCATATTTTGTCATTGTAGATGGTAAACCATAACCACAAGATTGATATCTGTACGATAAACGGTAGAGAAATCGATGAATTTGATACGAACCGCGCACTGTCGTACAAGATTGCACGGGCGCAACAGCTGATTGCAGCCATTTTTAAATACCCAGGACAACTGGCAACCTTGTAAAATTGTGCCATCATTATTATGATTATTATTTTGATGACGTGCACGCCAGTTTAGAAAAATCAGAGTATAGTTCAGTTATATTTAGTATATTATTATATTTATCTACTCCCATGTCATAATTTAATGATAATAGTTCCCTTTGCCCGTTGTATTAAGACTATCATTATGAAACGAATTTTCATAATGCAACAAGCCGTTTGACCAATCAGAATACGAGTTTCATCCTACGACGGTGAATATAAAATATTCGTGAGCATATGACAGAACAAAAATGTATCGAGTTTGACAGTTCATAGTTACTGTTAACTACGTATACAGGGTGTCCAAGATAAGGATCAACAGTATGGGGATCTCGGAAACCATAAAAGTTCAAAGGTGGTTAAATTACATAAAACTTGCGCAATTTAGTGGTCAGAAATATTCTGTTGAGAAAACCAGAAAATTCTGCTTACTTCCGGAGACATTCGACAAAATCAGAAATTTTGCGATATCGTTTTTATGTTTTGCTGAATTTATTTGAAAAGGTATAAAAAACAAAAGACACTTTCTCATTGTCACTTTTTTAGCTCTACAAGACAGCGTTTATAAATTTTCAGTACACAGTTTCGTTTCGAAGAAATCATCATCAACTTTATATTTTTATACGGCCCATAAATAATGTACACCCTGTATTAAATAGCATTTCCTATTACGAATTCAACGATTTATATCACAGTATGATTTCTCGGGTTTTTATTCAGCAAAAAAGCATTTCGAACATTTTTGTGTAGTAGGCGTTGAAATGAGCGGCGGAGGCAAAATTTATCACCTAATTTTATGATTTTTAAACAATTAAATGAACAAAACAATTCTCATAATGCACAGTAAAAAAATAATAAGTGTGGTCCTAAATAGCTATAATGTTTCTATGTTTAACTACTATTCGTGCTAAATTGTTATTAGTTACTGTTTTGGTACCTTTCTGGGTTAAAATTAAGTAAAAATGTTTGTCTTCGTCGTCTTTAAATGAACAGAACAATTCTCAATGTACTCACTTCTCACCGTAAACAAATAATTACTATGGTCCTAAATAGCTATAATGTTTCAATTTTTAACAACTATTCTTGCTAAATAATTTTTTGTTACTATTTTGGTACATATTTTGGGTTAAAATTATGTAATAATGTTTGTCTTCGTCGCCATAAAATGAACAGAAAAATTCCAATATCACAGTAATCAAATAATAAGTGTGGTCCTAAATAGCTATAATGTTTCGATGTTTAACAACTATTCTAGGTAAATTGTTTTTAGTTACTATTTTGGGACCTATTTTGGGTTAAAATTAGATAATTTTTTTTGTCATCATCATCATTTCAACGCCTACTACAAGAAAATGCTCGAAATGTATTAACAAGCGTTTTTCTGAATAAAAACATTAGAAACCATACTGTGATATAAATAGTTGAATTCGTAATGGGAAATGCAGGGTATCTAATACAGGGTATAAATTTGTCACAGGCCACATAAACGAAACGTTTCTTCGAAACGAAACGTACTGAAAATTTGTAAATGCTGTCTTATAGAACTAAAAATGTGGCAATGAGAAAGTGCCTTTCGTTTTCTTATACCTTTTCAAATAACTTCATAAAAAATAAAAACGAAATAATAAGATCTCCGGAATTAAGCGGAAATTTCTGGTTTTTCCAAAAGAATATTATTAACCACTAAATTGCCCTTTTTGTAATTTAACCGCATTTGTAACTTTTACGGTTTCCGAGATCCCCATGCTGTTGATCCTTATCTGGGACACCCTGTATACCTTTCTAAATACCTTTATTTGTGCTGTGTGTGAATAAGGTGCTTATTTTTCATGATTATCATTGGTCGTAGATAAAATAACATATGCAACTCGTATTTAATGGCAATTAATTATGACAATAAAATGGCAAACATAATTAATGGCAATGATTAACCGCATTTGTAACTTTTAAGGTTTCCGAGATCCCGATGCTGTTGATCCTTATCTGGGACAGCCTGTATACTTTTCTAAATACCTTCAATTGTGTTGTTTGTGAATAAGGTGCTTATTTTTCAATATTATCATTGGTCGTAGATAAAATAACGTATTCAACTCGCATTTAATAGCAATTAATTATGGCAATAAAATGGCAAAAATAATTAATGACAATGATTAACCGCATTCGTAACTTTTACGATTTCCGAGATCGCCATGCTGTTGATCCTTATCTGGGACACCCTGTATACCTTTCTAAATACCTTCATTTGTGCTGTTTGTAAATAAGGTGCTTATTTTTCATTATCATTGGTCGTAGATAAAATAATGTATGCAACTCGCATTTAATTGCTATTAAAACACGTGTAAGATAATAACTTACTGTACGAGAAGTAATTGTCTTACTCATGTCTTAATAGCTATCATAATATGCTCGTTGCATAGTTAACTATTGTGCGCCTGCCTTTTTTAATTTTAAATTATTGTGGTTCGTGACATACACATATCATCGCCTGAGAATTATTTTGAATCAAGTTAAAATTTACACTGATGTGACTTGACATCTTCAACATGTTTTGCGCATTAAAACGCACCATCTCCAGTTGGTGGAACAACCTAATAGAACTCATTATTCTCTAAATTGAAGAGTTACATTAAACCCTGTCAAAAGTACACTACTCTGTAGAATTATATTGTACCAAATCTCATTTTGGAGACGCAAAGCTGCCAATAGCTGCAGGTTAAAACTATTTATTTTTAAATTATTTTAACAGTTTTTAGAAAACTCTAAAGAGAAAATCCGAAAATCTGCGGGAAGGGGGTGGGGGACTCTGCTAATCTTCAGATTAACGACAGTAAAGAAGCAGTAACGTAGTGCTATAGTCAGGTGTATTACGTATAAAAAAACATTAACAATAATGTGTACGTTATTCATCATCACATTCAAATATCAAATGCTATTCATAATTGCATTTGACATTTGAAAGTGACGTTGTCACATAACAAACACATTAATATTAACTTTTTTTATACTTAATAAACCTGACAATAAACCTAATTTAAACGTTACTGCTTCCAACTTTCCGCTAACTCCATTAAACCTTAGATTTGCTACTAAACACTTTTGAAAGTTCTGATTGTGAAGATACATCACCCGAAAATTGTGTTACATGAATTAATTATGATGGAACATCGGAATGTCGACTTATTTGATTAGAGTATAAGCGAGCATTCCTCGGGCGATTCGAATATATACACGCGGACTTTCTTTGACCACACTTAATTTGGTTTACTACCGAATTTTTCGTGGAGATGGAAATGAAATTACACCACATTTAACTACAATTCTATTTACTGAACACATTCTTCAACAAATCATTATTCCAACGCAATTTGCGCGGTATAGAGAATGATCCGTTACATTGCGTAATTTAATTCGTATTAAATTAGGGACTGCCATTATATCAGTGTGTTGCGTGTATAAAAAGTTTATCTCCAGTTTTTGGGTATTCATTAACTGTAATTTAAATTAAATTAATAAACGGTGCCTACTCAAATTGTAACGAATGTTGTTGTAGCACAGATATGCATTCTACTTAAAAAAAACATGAAGCGATTACTTAATTTGAACTTCACATAATTACGAATTGTAACACTCATTTTGAAATGGGCCGAGATGTCCTTGTTCTATAAAATCGTACATACTCGATATTGCTTCAAACTGTTGCAAATTGATTGTTATGTAGAATATAGTTTGTTATTTAGAATTAAATAGCTAGATACTGTGTAATGGTTATCGTTATGATCTTGGGGTCTCAATTAAAACTCAAGATGCACAATGTTGTGTACCTAAAGAGTTATGTGTGTCTTACTTGGCTACTTGTAATTTAACTTGTAGCTTATTTTAATCAACAGAAACATAATTAAATTACTAGTACCCAAGTAGGTATACCAATATCTATTAATATTCATCATCTCATTTCATACAAATAATTACAATTAATAAAATATTTTCGCAAATACTTCGGTGTCCAAATGTGATTATATCTGAATCAATCAAGCCCGCATTTTCCCGAATTAGTGGATTTTATAAATAAATGTCTTAACTTACAATTTCTTCTTGAGAAAAATATTTCTTATGTAAGGTATACAAAAATGTTAAATGTATCCCTACTGGTATATCCAGAAAAAAAGTTCTATCAATTAAATTTATAAAATATTTGGGTTGCCATTAAAAAAAAAGTTGACAATATTTTAATGCATGTTTTTCAAAACTGAAACCGAAGATTTTTATAAAATGTTTCAATTTCCGAAATAATGAATATATTCCAGACTTTTTGGACCCTACATACAGGGGTTCCTGATGAAATACAGGGTGAGTAAATAGGACGGGGAGGCTCGGTTACACCTACACCGTTAATGATAATGCCCATCCTATTGACTCACCCTGTATAAATTTGAAAAAAAATCATCCAAATGGGTTCGTCACGATCTCCTAAAATAAAATACGTACTCGTTTCTATCACTTCCGCTTCAACCGGAAGTGGCCAACAACCTTGTTGTTTTAAATTGAATACCCTGTATATTTCGCATATTCAGATTGCTTTTTTAATTCTGAACATATTTTATTAAGCCTATATAGAACTTAACTTTAGTAGTTTTTGCGGAAAAAAATATAATCCGAAATTTTTGCTTCAAATAGACGATTTAAAAAATATTCATAATTTCTCTTATGACTGAGACCGAGACTTAAACATTTTTGCATATTGTAGCAGAAGAATGGTTCTATCATTACAAAAATTGTATGTGTTGATATTTTACAATTATTTACAATTATTTACAGGTACACTTGAAAACGCCATAATTCCTTTTTTTTAATGCAACGACATACTTTCTGTATGACGGGGCAATCGACAGAATAATTTCCTATAAAAAAGTATAAAACAAATATATTTCTAAAATGAGTGGTTTGTCAGTTATTTTGAAAATTCGTCAATTCTAACATTTTTTTGCAGCATTTACTTCTATCTGTGCAAGCTTCATATATTTTTTGTTTTTTCACCATTATCTATCGCATTTTAAGAGATAACGACGAACAATGTTTGTACGAATTTTTTCAAATATTTATTTTATCAGGAACCCCATAAACTTTTAACCAACGACTTAAGGCTATGAATAGAACGTGAAGACCTTTTTTAAAGGCTTCGTATCAATATCAAATAGGCCGGCACACGAAAAGTTGCCCCGATGTTATATTCTTTTGCAGCTATAATTAAATTACAATTTGTGTTCGATTGCTTGCTTGAATGCCATCCATAACAGTAAACCATAAATTACCATTGAGCGGATCATCGACTCCGACCTTATGACCGGAAATCCTGAAGCGCGTGGCTCGCCAAAATGTAAACACTTGGAGTCGTCACCTACATACCAAGCCGCGATGACTGCACCAAAAAGAAATCCGCGGCCCCCGTTTTCGTTAATTATGCCGGGGGCGTCCAGCTTATAATTTTGAACGAAAAACGAAACTCTGCTCCAGAAAAAAAAACGGCTATTAGAAAATTCAATAAAACTCGTGGCTTTCACGTTGCAGTCGAGAAGATTCGATTAGGACTCTCCCATATAATGAAAACAAAGCCAAGACTGGGCTGACAATACGAATTGAAGTTGAAAAAAATAGAATAGTGGTCATGAAAACTAAAGGACTGCAAACGTGTAGTGTATAGCAGCTGTCTCTAAACTACGGCCCGCAAAACGGCCACATTTTGTCGTTTAGATTATTTAAACAAATAATTAATAATAATAATAAGTAGTTCCGCAAATAAACAATACTTTTTATTTTTGATTTTCGTTTTTTCTAAAAATAAAGTTTTATTTGATATTGCTACATCCAAAACATGCTACATCCATTTTGGATTTTTAGCGTTTTAGATTGATTAAAATTTTTATTAAATTTTGCAGATTTGTTGTAACTTTTGGTCTGTAAATTTGAGGAATATTCTGAAATATACCTCAAATTCTAAGAAAATTGGTATTCTTTTTTTCCAAAAGAAATAATGTTTCATTTAATATTGCTAAATCCAAAACTGTTTGGCATTTTAGTGTTCTAGTCTGATTAATTTTTTTTATCATGTTTCACAGATTTGTTGTAAGTTTCGTGCAATTTTCTACTATTTTTGTGGACGTTTTGAAAACATTAGAACTATTGCAGTTTCGGCCAATTTTAATAATTGACATATTATTTGCGGTTTCTGAGCTTTCTAATATTATTGACATTTTGATTAAAATTCTGGATATTTGAAATTTCTTGATTTTTAAATTTTCAGTCTCAATAAAACTTCAATAAAATGTTCTGGTTTTTCACTTTTTACAGTTACAAAACGTCTGCATTTGGCTTTTAAATTCACCTACTAATACTATGAACATTTTGATGAAAATTTTAGAGAAGGTACGTATCTTGATTTTTTGAGTATTTTGATAAATTTAATAATAAAAAGGAGAAAAACCACATACCTCGGCCACATATTACGTAACCAAAAATATAATATTCTGCGACTAATAATGGAGGGTCATATCGAAGGCAAAAGATCAATAGGCAGGAGAACACTTTCGTGGCTACGCAACATCCGAAACTGGACTGGTAAGGGCGTGGGAGAATGATTTCACATGGCCGGAGATAGGAAGAGATATGGTGAAGTGGTCGCAAACCTTCAGTAATGGAGATGCACAACAAGAAGAAGAAGAAGATATATTGGATATTCCCAACCAATTTTCTTTTGCAATCTCTGTAACCTTTATAAAACGTTGTTTATTTGAAATGAATCGTTAAATAAAAAATGCTGAAAACAAATTCAGATGTATATTTTGATAATTCTTTGATAATACGGAAAAGTTTGCAAATACACTAAAACTTTCTGGTTTTTCACTTTGTTCGGTTTGTACAAAGTTTTTAAAATTGCCTTCTAATGTTTTTGATATTTTGATTGCATATATTGGAAATATTCAATATCCATAAAACTTTTTGTCAATTTTTGGAACATTTATAAAACTTTTCTGAAACTAATCATATTTTATTGAAACGCTAAAAATTCAGTATACCAGGTGGTGCGTCGGACAATGCACCATATGGATTTACGTGTAACATTTTTAAATTTATAGTCTTTAAATATTGTCCTCCTGTTTAGAGAAAAACTATAATGAACTCTTTTGTAGAGCAAACAATACAGCGTCAATTTATGCTATTACTTCTTATTTTTCATTATCCATAACCTAAAAAATCGACAAAATGGAAGTTACACTTTAAAAAAATTATCCCTATGGTGCGCTTCCCGACGAACCACACCGTAATTTATTTACATGCGATGATAGTTATTTTAATAATACTATTAGGTTTTCTGTAACATCAATAACATTTTATGGTTTTCCACTTACTTCGGTTTCAGAACGCCTGTATAAAATTCTTGAATCTTCTCTTCTAATACAATTTAATGGTTTTCCATTTTTTTCGGTTTCAGAACGTAAATTTTTAAATGTATCTTCTAATACTTTTGTTATATCGATTGAAATTCTAGACTTGCACATTCTAGATATTTTCATAAAATTTTAATATAACTTTTTGGCATTTTCTGTAATATTTATGATACGTTGTGTAGCTTATATACTTATTTGTATATTTGTATATTTTGATATTATAATTAAATTTTCTCACTTTTTTCGTTTTTAGGTTTCTTCAGTTTGACTGGACTTTTGTTAAGTTAGATTTACTGGCCCATTTTTCAGTGAATTTAGAAACATTTTTTAAACATCAATTATTTTTATCTTTAGGATATTTTTAGTTGCAAATTTTTAGTTTTTTAATCACTTTTTCATTTAGTGTTTAGATGTGTTAATTAGATGTGCAGTTACGTGTCTGATAACAGTACAGAATTATTTAAAATTTATTCATTTTCATGGTTTTTAATATAAAAAAAATATTGATATAAAACGATAGATATTTTCAATATCTATCAATTCAAATTGACTCAGGATAGGATCCATTTAATTACTAAATAATATGAAAATATTGTTTCATCAAAACTTTTATTTAAGTATAACTTATCGTAAATTAAATTAAATTAAATGAATATGTGATTAGCTTAGGGTAGGTTAGGTTCATTTTGTACCCTTTTTTTGGTTTTTTAATCACAATTTCGTTAAATGTTTTCGATGTGTTAGAAAATTAATTAACTTGAAACAACATTGTGCAATTTTCATCAAATTTTTATTAAGTTTGATTTACCATAAATTAAACTAAATGTGTGCGTGGTAAGGTTAGGTAATATTAATTTTGTAGTATATATTTTTCACTATTTCATGAAGTGGTTTAGATTTGCAAGAAAATTTATTTGTTTATTAAAAATGTGCAATTTTTTCACCAAACTTTGGTTACTTTGATAAAGTTTTACGAATTTATAGAAAGAAGTACATAGTTTTTCTATTAATATTTCACGACAATATCTATAAATTCGTGAAACTTTAACCAACTGTCTAATTTCACTTTGACTTATAATAATTTTATTCCTACTTGTAAAATTTGAATTATCTGTAATAATTCTTGGATTCTGAGTATAGATATATTATTATCATGTATATATGCAGGTAAAAGTAGGTCAGGCCCACCCTAAACTTACAAAGTTCCTATGTGGTTTCATTGTATATATCTATATATCAATAAACATTTTGTGGTAAAAACATAGCAAGTTGTTTCTTTTTTTATAAAAAATATGTTAATTAAAAAAGGGTACATAACTCCTACACTAAAAGTAGGTCCAAGGTTATAGGTTTGTTGTTATTCAGCCAACAATTGAATACCAAGATAACATTATGAAAAATGTTATGTGTATCTATCAAATTAGCTTCATCAGAAATTAAAGTTAGATTCTGATCATCTTGTGAAAGCAGTCGTTGACAAAATACATATCGTATCTTTTTGACTAGTTCAAAGAGATGAGCACTTTGTTAGAGGGATGGTGTAAAACTTCATTTTTTTTTTCAGAATTTTTATTCCCAATAGTTAAATATGTGGAAATATTCAGTGCGCACTGCATCAATCATTCCCTCTTCTTGTGCACCATTGTGTTGTTGATATGATTATGTACTATAACTACTAAATCCATATTCAAGAAGTCTTTTAAATGCGTCGAAAACAGTCGACTATAACGATACCGTCTTAGTAATGTAAAATTATACATGGAAATGTATAAAAAATGTATAAAAAAATTGGGCGGCCAATTTTTTTTAGATTGATTAGAAGGTCATAGTAGATATTCAAATTCATATTAATCCAACAAAAGTTCCTTGTGGAACAGCGGCCATCTTGGAAGAACCGTTACCCTCGATATGTCGCCTCCTATTGGTCCTTTTTTTTTCGTTTTGTAGGTAAAAATATTCTCTTCAACTTTTATTTGAAATGTTTCAAATAGTTTCCACAAAAAAAACATTGAACAAAAATGTTATTTACATAGTATCCCTGTAGGTTTAACCACATGTTCGTTGCCGCTGAACTTCTGATGATAAATTATCAGAATTTCTGCCTTTTTATGGGCCAGACGTGCTCATTTCATCATCATATATATTCTTTTATTTGTTCGGTGTCGACTTTCTCACTTTCAGAATTGTAAGCAGCAGGAATATTTTTCCCTACAAAACAAACTAAAAGTTAGTAAAATTCGACCAAGAGTAGGCGTGATATCGAGGGTAACGATTTTTTCAAGATGGCAGTGGTTCCACATGGAAATTTTGTTAGATTAACATGAGTTTGAATACCTCTATACCCTTCGAATCAATCTCAGAAGAATTGGTTGGCCCTTCCGTTTTGTAGATATAAGGTGTTTTTTTATTTAATTTTACTTACGAGGGCAAGCTGATAAAAGAGGTACCTAACTATGAGGGAGGCCATGAAAAACAAAAATTGTTTTTTTATCATATCCCTTAAACCGTCAGAAAACTGTCACGCAATTATCATTGTTCAGTTCTGGTTGTACATTTCTACAGAAATTTTCTAATACTGACGTGTGAAAGTTTTTTTATAATGGAAAAAAATGAGCACCGTTGCGCCATCAAGTTAATAACAAGAGAAGGAAATAGTCCTATGGAAATTAATAATCGTCTATCAGCTGTTTACGGCTATTCTTCTTCATCCTATAAAACCGTCAAATTCTGGTCAAAACAATTCAAGTAGGGTCGGGAGTCCAATGAAGATAATCCTCGAAGTGGCCGTCCGAATTCTGCCATCACCCAAGAAACTTTTCGAAAAGTGGAAGAATTTATTCTTGAAGATCGACTGGTCAAAACTGATATACTAGCTGAAATTCTGCAGATCAGCAGGGAAAGTGTTTGGACCATCATTCATGACTATTTAGACATGTCAAAGGTGAGTGCAAGATGCCGAAGATTATGCCGAAATTTTAGGCAAATTGGAAAAGGCAATAAAAGAAAAACGCAAAGAAAAATTCAAAAATTGAATTGTGCTTCTACATGACAATGCTCCGGTACACAAAGCTAGCATTGTCCAAGATGTTCTGAAGGATTTAAAGTGTCAAGAACTAAATCACCCTTCCTATAGCCCTGACTTAACGCCTTGTGACTATTTTCTGTTCAGCAAATTAAAAAAAAGTTAAGGGGACAAACATTTGCCAATGACGAAGAGTTAGTTTGGGACGTTGAAGATTTTTTTGCAGAGCAAGCGAAAATAATTTTTTTACGGTTAATTTTCATTATTTTTAAGATGTAAAAATGTGTTGAATTAGTAGGAGATTGCATTAAGAAATTATGAAATATATTTTTTAAATTTCATCATTTTTTATCAGCTTGCTCTCGAAGCTATCTGGAAATGTTAATTGGAATTCATCAAAACAAAGGGCGATCGGAAGAAAAGTTATTTCATGATTTCTGCTTTCAATTCAACTAGGGTTGACTGTGCATATGGACGATCGAGTTTAGGATGCGACTTTGAAGATTTGAATCTATATTCGTGGTCTCCATTAACGTCTGGGAGGTAATAAAATTGTCAAATTTTGGTCCACATTCGACATCCCATTTTATATTCTAAGATATAAATTACAATACGATCAAGATATTATTAATCGACGCCTTATTTTAAACAAATATAAAATTAGAAACGATGTGATTCTCCTTCGTTCATTGTTGCGACAGAAAGAGCATTTCAAAAAACCTCCTGCACGCTCATTTATCGCAGTTGATAATCTGAGCCATATGTTTTACCTTCATCATAATTATTTATCTTCAGATCTGACGGCTATTACTATATTTCCCGGATTTTGTAATAAGAAACGTGCCGAGTGTAATGCTGAAACAGCGGCGCTTATATTGTCTTTGCATTGACATATTAACATTAACTTTTTTGTGTTGCCTTAAGTGCAAATAAGAAATAATTTTGGATTTGGTATTTAAATATCCGGATCCTCCATATTATCGTATCGAGGTATCGGACAATAGATCCGAGGTAGCCTATACTGTGTGATCTCGCATTCAAGTCATCGCACGTATGACGTTTTGACTGGGAATTTACACTTTCGGGTTACGAAATATTATTAAGCTAAAAATGATAAGCTTATCATAAGCTAGTAGAGAGAGTGCCGTAACTCGTGGCGAATTCGTACAGCAGTAAAAGTGCTCAACCTGGACAGCACTAGCTATTGTTATTAAGATTATCTCCATGCATCGCAGTTAAATAACCAATCTAGTGAATCTTGTTCATTGATGATCAAGTTGTGAAAAAATAGTGTTGAGTTCAAATTGGTCAGGGTAATCATCCTGTGTTATGTTTTTAACCAATAAGAAATATTTGCCCACAAAAAATAAAAGATGTATGGGATAGATACTAGCAACAAAATAATGGCACTATGGCACTATGGATGGTGGATTACCATAAATATTGTTACTATCCATTATCTACCATTTTTATACTAATTCATTCATGAAAATTATTGTTAAGGTTGGGTAAACCCGGACATTTTGGTACGGCAATATAAAAGTTGGCGTAACATTTATGAATTGTAAGGAGGAGAATTTAGAAAAAACTTTGGCCGATGTATTTTTTTTTAAGTAAGACTGGCTGTCGAATATTATCAAGTGCCCAAGTCAACCTTGCATGATAGACTCGAAGCAAATTCAATTTTGAAAAATTGATGATAATGTGCCCTTCTGTAGTAGAAGAAAGAAGAATGGAAGAGAATAACTAAGTTCCCCCTAAATTCAGTGAACGTGACTTTGTGTTGACACGATATGACATTAGGTGGTTTTTAACAACTTTTCTGGATAGAAGTGGCGAAAGTAATAAAAAAATTAATAACAACCTGGGATCGATTGGTTTTACAGATTTCTGCAAAGAAATTGTATTTGAACTATATGTATGGCCTAAAATATAAAATGTTCCAAACAAATAAGACAAAATTTAAATGTAGTTAATTACTTTAGTAACATAAACAAATCGCTTCAAAACGAACCTCTACTAAGATGTGAACAAAACGATATTCATTTTCTTTTACTTCCACCAAATGCAACACACTTGTTGCAGCTGTTAGATGTTGCTTTCTTTGCTTCATTCACAAAGATATGGCGAAACATTCTTACGAAATAGAAAAGTAAAAATAAATGTTCCAAAATCCTAAAAAAAATAATATTAAATCTATTTTCCGTTCTTGTGGTATTTTTCCTTTATGCCCAGAGGTTGATTTGAAAATGAAACTTCGGAAAATGACGAAATAAGCGAATAACATTGGACTAAAACCCTTAAAGAAGTGCTTTATCAGAGTGGATTGGTTAGAACACAAAGAAACTTGAAAAGCACACAAAAAGTTACATATTGATCAAGGGATAGGAATAAGCCTAACATATCTAGGTCAAACCTCCGGATGTGAAACTGCTGAAAATTTAAATTATTTCTAAATTAGTAGCGAAGATGATATAAATTACTTTGAAAATAGTAACGATGGGCAAAGTGCTGATGAGATGGAGTTTGTGTCACGGTCCGAAATGTACCTTATCACTAATTGGCCTGTTCCCCTTTTGCTTAATTTATTTACATTGTGTACGCCATTATGTATCGAAAGCCCTTCGGGCACGTCGCGATTGAAAATAAAGATGTGAAAGAAGAGTTGGCAGAGGCAGTTTAGACTGATTTATTTATTTAGCGTGTGGCACACCAAACTATATTACAGGTTTTTAATTTATAATTTTAAGTTCTGAGTATTCAAGTATCGTACTGCATCAGCGGTGAATTTCATAGTGGTCGATGGTTCAGTGGTGATGTGTCACAGTCACTATCATGATGGTTTCGTTTCTAATTTGTAGTATTATAGAATGCGTCTTAGTCAGGAGATTCTAAGATTATCTGACTGCCTATATGTGTTAGTTCATTTAGCGTTATCCAGGGTGCACCACGAGGAGGCGAACTAACTTTGCACCCCAGTTTAGACTGAAACTGACACCGACAAGACTGATAAGATTCATATTAATACTTGTGTAGTAGTAAAAACTGCTTAAAATATATGCAATATTACATCGGCTGTGTTATAGAAATAATAGAAATAGCACAAAATATGTACCCGATCAATTTTCTCAGCAAACAAAACTCTGGAAAAATGTGTGTTTATTTCATTTTTCTGTCTTTCAAAGTTGAAAATATTATGGATGAGTATCAAAATTTGAGAGTTCTTAAGAAGGAAACAAATTTAAAACGAGATATGTACCAGTTTCCTGAATTATTATCAATGAAAGATTATTATCATAAGAATGAAAAGTTTTATAATAAAAAATATTAATTTTAAGAATGAATCGGGTGTTGTTCTTTAAAACGTTTATTATGTTAAATTTCCTGTTATTTTATTATAAACAATATAATTAGATGAGTACACATTATGATATTTCACCCATTTATTTTATCCATTGATTTTTACATTTTAATTTTTTGCTTTACAATTTTCTTATGGGCTTTACCCGGATTCAGTAATATGCAGAGGCTAATATGATTTGGAATGCAAAACTATGCTATGCCCGGATTGAACCCACACATAGGGGCGAATCCGGACACTATATCGCCTATAATCTCAAAAAAAGAAGTAACCAAAAACACAAAATTGCCATTTTAATTTTTTATTATAATCAAGGTGCAAAAGTTTTAAAATTATTTTTTTTTGTTTTTTTTTTCGACTTCAAAATATTTATCATATAAAACAGCAAAAATCATAGGAATTCACCTCGAGTTACGGAGTCCGCACCCAAGGAAAACATAGCCCAATAATGAAAAATTATTGATAAGTTGGTGGTCGTGGTTTTTTTTTTTGCAATGGTACCAACTCTTGTTTGAGCAGTAGTAACACAACAATATCTACAAAACGGAAGTGCCAGCCAATTCTTATGAGGTTGATTAGAACTTCATGGAAGGTGTCCAAATTCAAATTAATCCAACAAAATTTCATTGTGAAACATCGGCCATCTTGAAAAAAAACCGTTACCATCGATATTTCGCCTCCTATTTTTCGAATTTTACTAATTTTAGTCTGTTTCATAAGGAAAAATATTCTCTACAATTTTTGAATGAAACATTTTGCAACAGCTGTTACGGAAAACAAAATTAGAACCAAAAATGTCTTTCTTAAAATCATTTCTTAAAAATAACATTATCCAGGTGTGCACCATCGCGGTTCAAACACTACAAATATGGGCCTTAAATTTGGGCCATTGTTTTCTCGAATTTCAAATATATTTCAATTCGACTGTCGTGGGTGGTTTGTTCTTGAAAACTTAACTTTTTAAGTATCTTCGGAGAAAAAAGTCAGGAGTCCAGTCAGCACTTCTGGGAGGCTATAGAATACTGCCTCAGCGCGAAATTAGTTTTCTTATAAAGAATTAATCATAATGTTATATTTAAAAAAATATTTTCATGAATGTTTACTTTAATATGAATTAAAAACAAAATTGATAAGATTTATGATTTTTTTAAGATTCATTAAAATCCGATCATATACGAGGGCTGTTTGACGGAAGAGTGACTTTTTAATGAAAACGTTATTTTTCTGTTCAAAATATATTTTATTTGTCAACATAACACCCTTTCAAGTGTACACACTTAGCCCGGCGAGTTTACAATTTTTTTAAACCTTCCATAAAGTAATCTTTCGGAAAGTCTTCAAAATATGCATTTGTGTCGGTTATCTCCTCTTCATTTGCCCGAAATCTTTTTCCACACAGCCATTTTTTTTAAATTTGGAAATAAGAAGAAATCACTGGGAGCCAGATCTGGCGAATATGGCGGATAAAGCACTAATTCGTAATGCAATTCAGTCAATTTAGTTGTAGCAATTGCAGACGAATGAGAGGGCGCATTATCGTGATGGAACAACACTTTTTTTCTTCATCAAATGCGGTCGTTGTTTTTCAAGTTCGGCATCAATACATGTCTGCATAATCAGCATAATACTGGCCAGTTATGGTTTTTCCTTTTTGTAAACAATTAATAAAGATTACACCTTTAGAATCCCAAAAAACTGTGGCCATGACCTTATTGGTCGAAAAAAGTGTGTTTGCCTTTTTGGGAGCATATTCGCATGGAGAAATCCAGTATTTAGACTGTATTCTTGTTTCTGGAGTATAATGATGTATCCAAGTTTCATCTACTGCGACATATCGACGAAAAAAATCCTTTGAGTTACGTTGAAAACGGCCAAACATTCTTCTGAATTCTTAATGCGAACGCGCATTTGATCACCATTAAGCAAACGCGGCAACCATCTCGCGGATAGCTTTTTCTTATTGAAATGTTCATGCAAAATATTGTATACCCGTTCGGTTGAGATGTTTACTTCATTGGCTATCTCACAAACTTTTATTCGACGATTGCCAATTACAAGGCCATAGAGTTTATTAACCATTCTGGAGTAGTCACAGTAAATGATGGTTTTGGACGATCTGCATCAACCGTGCTCATATGGCCACTTTTAAAAGCAGAAACCACTTACAAATCATTCCATGGGACGGAGCAGATTCTGGATAATATTTACGTAACTTTTCCTCGGTTTCTTTAATTGTTTTTTCACGTAGAAAATAATGTTTAATCAACACTCGAATTTTTTTTTTTTACATATTTACAAAACAACGAAAACAGTTTCCTTCAAATAAGTATAAAACATAATCTATCTGTCAGATTGGTGCCAAATTTTGACAGTAGACCTCCGAAAGACCTCAGGAGCTAGCAACATAATCATTATAACGAAAGTGTTACCAACCTTTGAAAAGTCACTCTTCCGTCAAACAGCCCTCGTATATGGCATATAAAATTTTAACTACTAGTCATATAGCACATTATTATGCCATGTATCAAATCACTGTAGAATTGATTTTTATGATTAGTGGTTAATATTTTTTTCAATTCTTAATATCTCAATCTCAATCTCAAGGTCAAAAATAATGTCAATGTCAGATGACTTTTTTAAAATCCTTAAAATTCTGACACGGTTTGATTGTAACTGTTTAGATTTCTGTGGTTAGGAAGCTATTGCCGCACGTTGAACGGATTACAGCTACCATTATGGACTGAGTGAATAAAATACGCAAACAAGTGCGTGTTCGAAAAACCGTATATTCTAACGTTTTTAACTGATTAAAATGAATGTAAATACAGACGTTGTTGTCGCGTGTGTAGCTGGTCAAGTTCTTGCAAAATTCACTATTTTTACAGTATGTCAATTTATTTGTCAGTGTCATGTAAAACAGAACATCAAGAATACACGTACTTTTGTTAACTGAAACAAGCCAAAAGAATTAAAAAAACAATTGGCTGGGGTATTAGAAATACTATACCCTGGTGTATATTCAATATCACCAAATGATTTGAGATATAAATTTAATAACCACTAGGTTGCATAAGTAAGCCAAAGTACTATTAACACGTTGACTGTCAAGCACGAGATAAGTCGTGGTTGGCTGTCTGTTTCCAGATGCCCACCACGAGTTAACTCGGTTTGGAAAGCCTTTTTTTCGGTGCCCATCACGAGTTAGTTCGTGGTTTTTCCATACATATTTCAATTACGAGGCGTCTGTAAAAGGTAAGAAAATACAGTGACATAAAGACGTCACAATTAGAATTTTTTTAAAGGTAAATAAAACACTTGGTTTAAAGTCTCACGGAATTTATAGATCACTCTACAATCTTTTCCGCAGTGAAGCCATGCTCAAGAGTACAAGTTATACTAACTTGTACTCAGTATAACTTGTACTCTTGAGATTGGCTTAATTGCTGAAACGATTGTAGAGTGATCTATAAATTCCGTGAAACTTTAAACCAAGTGTTTTATTTACATTTTAATTAGCATGTTTCACCAAGTGGTAACCACAAATACATTTAATTGAATTTTTTATTTCATCTCAGAAAAGTTACAAAATGAAAGTTTCATTACAAAAAGAAGAAGAGAACCTACAAATAATATAAAATTATGTTTGAAATATTTTAAATTTTAGTGATATTTTTGAAACATTGTTCTACACATAAGGTGGATTTTCAACACATGCAGCGCAGAAATATCTAGTTTCTCGTCGAATTTTCTTTGTAGTGCACACGTGACATGCTTTCGTTGGTCGTTGCTTTTTCTCTGATGCTGGTATGCTTACTAAATGATGGAAATTTTCTGGTGGGGTTTTATTGGCATTTTGTTCCCAATAAGTGCGTATACAAAATGCTCTCGAAATTTCAAAGATCTCATTGTGACACCTGTAATTTGGCGGTAAAGCAGGTATGAATTATGAATGTATAATTCGAATATGTGCAATACATTTTTTTCGGCCATCTAATTGTTTTCTTTAGAGTGCTATAGAGCTGAGCATTTGGTCGGATTGGTCTATGCCAGACATTTCACAGTTGTAATCTTTAATTATATTTTCGGGACTCTTTTCTATTTCAATTACGGACTTCCAGCATTTCTACTTTATGAATGTTTGAAATTGTTAACACCTCACGCTTGTCTTTCCATTTACAGACGACAATCGAATTTCTTCTGTGCCACACACACTCGCTTTTTTCAGTTTTTTTTTAGACTACATATTTTGGATTTTCGTTCCGATTATTACGTAAAGTGCCGCAGATATCGTCAGTGTTAAATTTGATTCGGTGTTCAAAAATTCTTTTCTATTTCTCGGACGGCATATAAATTTGTTTGTTCGACTAAAATAAAATATCCATGAACTGATCCCAGAAAAATAAGTTTACCAAATATTCGTTGGTCAGTGGTTCTTCAAGATTCAATCGAATGTTTTGTTCAGAAAAAATAAACCGTGGTGCAAAAGTTGCCAAGTCCAATAAAGTCACTTTTCAGTAGACACATTTTAAAAGTTAAACAGGTACGAAAAATCGCGTATTTAAGATTATTGGAACGTTCTGTACACCATAGTACATGTAGGTGAGTTTTGTCAGAACATCGACCATATAAGTTTTCCGGGATGTTATTTCATTGGTATGGGCTACTGAATTACTTAAATTGTCAGTATAGAGAACGTATCCCTTATCTAGAAAATTTTCTATCAAGTGCAAGACTACCCCTGCAGCATGTCCCATATCATTGTCAGTGGTTTCTGATTTGTTGCAATATATTTATATTTTCAGTACCATACCGTTGGCTTCGCATAATTCATCTGGTTCTACACCACACTTATGCTTTTTGTTTTTTATATATTGTCGAAAAAATTGTCTGCCGCGCCATAAGACAATCGACTCATCAATGTATAACTCTTTATCAGGAACATAATTCCCTTTCATTAGTTTGTTGAAATGGTCCAATACTGGCTTGACTTTGAAGATCTATCTTCTCTGATACTATTTGAGTTGTCAGCAAAGTGCAAAAAACGCAGAAGTAACTGAAATCAGTTTCTACTCATTGCCAACCCCCAAAATGGCATTTTATACATATTTTTTTGGGACCAATCATGCTCAATTGAGGGTAGTGTACATGGACCCATATGCAGAAGAAAACAAAAAAGTACTCTCACTGCGTTTGTGTGAGTGTTAACCCATCTAGTCAACCTAGAGGACCTTGTCAGTGGATTCTTTTGTATTTCTTGGCCGGCATATAAATTTGTTTGTTGGACTATAAAAAAGATCCAAAAACTGATCCGAGAAAAATAAGTTTTCCTGATAGTCGATGGTCAGTGGTTCTTCAACATTCAATCCAACGTATGGTTCAGAAAAAATAAACCGTGGTAGCTCATCTTCCACAGCGCATCATTCTTCTCTGCTAATTCTTGGTCTGGCTCCATCGTCACGTGCCTGATGGGCCTTCAACGCGTTCGTCCACGGAGCAGGTGGAGATTCTCTTTGAAGTAACGAAGAGGGCCGGGCTCTCGATGTCGGAGAGGGGGGGTTAAAACAAAAGGCTCCACGTAATTTAACCTCGTCGCTACTTCAATCTAAGGGTCTCCACGCTATCCGTGTGGGTTGACGAAAGATAATCAGCGATACTCAAAATTACGAAACTATCACAGCTGACTATCTAACGCCTACGCCACCACATTTGAAATGTCTCAAAGTGAGAATTGATATTGATTAAAGAAAAGGGTGTAAGACTTCGGTTTTCCCAATATTTAATAATTAGGTATATTTTAGTTTAATTTAGTATAATTTATAATATTTGTTTTGGCTCGTGATTTATCTATTTTACTTTTATTTTGTGTGATCGTATAATGGCAGTACTTCTTTACGTTATGTTTGATATTAAATCATTATCGTGACGACTCAAACTTCTTTTAGAGGTAATGCGTGTGTTAGTAACAAAAATATTAATAAAATAAAGACAAAGAATTATAGATTAAGTGTAATTTATTCACTTTAAAGGATTTTGCACCAATAATTAAACATAAACTTGAATTTAATGACTTTCTTTATTGACTCAAAAAGTGTTAGTTAGTTTTGGATAAAAGATGTACTTAACGTCAATGACTTTCACACATTGCTCAATTCTACGTGCCCGCAAAACGGCTCAATGCATGTCACCACTTCATGAAATATGTCACTGTTTGTGCCTTCCAATGTCATTTTTCATCTATTACTTCAGGATTCACTAACTACGTTTTGATAGATACAATTTTGTTAAATACGTCCTGTAAATTGTTCGTATGACTGATATTAATGAATTTGCAATAAGATTAAATAATGTTTTTACTGATTACACAAAACAACCAATAATTTGCCACAGTATTGCCCAGTTATTATGTAAATTATACCTTAATATTTCATAATTATTCTCTGGAGAACATTATCGTTTTTAGATTTCATCTTGAAATTTAGAATGAAATTCGTTAAATAAGCAATTCTGATAATTTGATGGATTTCATTTACTTAACCCTTTTTTTATTAAAATTTTGTAATATTTCCGATTTAAACTAAATCTTAATTTGATTCAAATCCATATGATTAATGATAATGATAATTAAATAATGTTTTGCCGCTTTATCGAAGAGATATTATTTAGGTTATATTTTAACAATTTATACTTATCCCCTGAAGAGTATTATCCTTTCTATACTTGATTCTAAATTTATAATGACAGTATTTTTTTAAATAAGAAATTCAAATGATATTATTTATTTCGTTTTAATTGATATATTTAGACGAATTCTTTATCATGTCTACTAAGGTAAACACAATTAGAGATAGTAGCATTCTCCTGTCTGAACGCGAATGACACCGGAAAGATTACCTCATTAAAATCCACGACACCGCTCATAGCGTATGCCAGAAATTAATAAAGCTTTCTAACAACCCACGTATGTGTAACCGGAACGATTACCTCATTAACATCCACGACACCGCTCATAGCGTATGCCAGAAATTAATAAAGCTTTCGAGCAACCCACGTATGTGTAACCGGAACGATTACCTCATTAACATCCACGACACCGCTCATAGCGTATGCCAGAAATTAATAAAGCTTTCGTACATCCCACGTATGTGTAACCGGAACGATTACCTCATTAACATCCACGACACCGCTCATAGCGTATGCCAGAAATTAATAAAGCTTTCGAACATCCCACGTATGTGCAACCGGAACGATTACCTCATTAACATCCACGACATCGCTCATAGCGTATGCCAGAAATTAATAAAGCTTTCGAACATCCCACGTATGTGTAACCGGAACGATTACCTCATTAACATCCACGACACCGCTCATAGCGTATGCCAGACATTAACAAAGCTTTCGAACATCCCACGTATGTGTAACCGGAACGATTTTATATATATTTCACGGGGTCTTCGTTTTTGGTACTTTAGTAGGAATGTAGTGATTATTGCTACTCAATTTCGAAATAATCAATACCATCCTGAACACAGTCACTTTCAAAATAAATCGGATAATACTCTTTGTAATGATATTCGCGGATATTATTAACGAAGATAATAACGGACTGACGCCACGATAATCTGGAACCAACTAAACTTTTCGTATGCAAAGCGATGCTATTTATATTAAAATTTTGCCCACTCAGCGATGTTGTGTGTGGTTCTCCGTAACATTATTTCTAATTTCGGTGATCTCACATGGGCCCTATAGCAAGGTTATTGACCTAAAAATACTAAATTGTTATGATTTGTCATCGGCCGGCTCGGGCGCCTGTGTTTTGTTTATAAAATTGCGTCACCACGCATCGAACGCGTCTTAATAAGTGATTATAAAAGTTCTCGTAATTTCGTTTGCAATCGATTCAAATTGAATTCATATTTAATCAAATTACTTATAAAATCCCCCAAATGATCACCCCCTTCCTATTCTAACACAATACTTGGCTTTTACGTGTGTTTTTCAATGTTTATACCTGAGTATGAAATTGTTCCAATTCTATCACGAACCGTTTCAATTAATATCAGTCATTTTTCGTAATAATATATATAAATTAATTCATACAAAATATGTGCATTTCGATCCCTTACAAGGGGTTAGAAAGATATTAAGAAAATTTGGGGTAATGAAAATATCTGAGTTTTGGCGATGTCAACAATATTGCGTTTATTCAACACACAAAATGGCGGACACCGTGTTTCGTTATCACCGATAAGAATATACCTCGCGCCGCAGATGATTACACCGTATCAACCGAACTTGGCCAAATTCCGCCGACAGGTATCGCGTAATGTGAAATACCTACGGAAGTATCTCTTTCACAAGGGCGCTAGAACACGATATAATAACGCCGCAATACACAAATATATACACACAAAAGGAAATGTATTAAGTAATAATATAGACAAAAACTGGAACTGTGAAGCTTGAAGAGTGACTTGAATTACTGATAAGTTATATAAAAGAAGTGAATAGAAATAAGTAAGTTAGGGTACATAAAGAAGTTATGGCCTGTTTTATGAGTTCTGTTTGAATCCGCTGGTCCACTGCAACTTTACCATGAAGCCTGGTATGCTCGACTCCTAGCTACAATCGCACGGCTCTCACCACGTGGATCCGGACTAGCAACGTTCGTTTCCCAGCGATCTCCGAACTCTCGATTCGAAATTTCTAGCAGGGCTTGTGCCGATTTTAGGGGTTTACCCTCTGACTAGCCGTCTAAAATCACATGGCGCATTAGAAATATGGCTACCACGTGTTCCACAAAAAATATGTTCGGTTTGTGCTAAATACTCGCTCAGGTGGTGCGAGTGGGATTAAATCTCTCCTAGCTTTGTATACAGCACTTTTATCCTCCTTGGAGTAGTAAGGGTGATTACGCTTATCCCGAATATTCGGTTTCGGCAATATTGCAACACTTGCAACACGGCCGGCCGCACACTAGCAACTTTTTAATCACTTAGTTCAAGCAACTTTTTAATCACCGAAATACAACACATTATTACTTATAGCAGACCGCACACGGGCAACTAAATAGTTGCCTCAACTAAACATTATTATTATAAATAAAATTCTAGAATATTCAGCCAAAAAAAATGAAATGGGCGACCACATGTTCCGGGGCGCGAAGATAAGCACATGCATCGGAATATGAATACGCACGGCTACCAAACGCGCGTGAAATAAAACCCCGCACCAAAACGATTCACGATCATTTTGGGGCACGTTACATAAACGGCGCTGTGTGAATCAGGTGCCTCATTTTCATCGCACTAGCTTGAACTTTCTTCTCCGCTTAAAACCTCGTAATCTTGATCATCGACTGGGTGTTCTTTAAGAGAATCATCCCATTCCGAGTCACTCATCTCCGCATAACGTTCCAGTTTTCTGGACATGTTTTTATAGACCAAAGCAAACCATTATAAAATCGCAATCTACATCTGGTAAAAGATGCACATGTATATGCTAATGAAGCTTCAGTCGCACCAGAAACACCATTAGACGTGTATTATAATATAGCAAACATGGAATGGCACGCGCTGGATGTTGTTGTGACACGACACCACGAGTTATCTCGTGCTTGGGCGGCCAAAGCAGAACTCCATTCTGTGACGCCCATCACGAGATAATTCGCATGGGCGTTTTTTGTAAAAAAATCAATCAGAATCGAAGGTAAATGCCAAAATATGTTTCTTCTTCTTTGGTCCTATTACTCCACCAGGGAGTGTAGGGCATCTTTCGATGTTTCTGTGACTGATGTACCAATAAAATGTCGTCACCATTTTACTGTCTTCCTCCTGCAACTACTCCTCTTCTTCTTCGCAGAGTTAATCCACCATTTCTTTCCACCTGCCTTTATTTTGTGCAATGTGCTTTGCCTGGTTCCATGTTATATTTCGGCGTTCAAGCTCTTTCCTTACGGTTCTTCTCCATGTCGTCTGTGGTCGACCTCGTTTTCATTGTCCCCTCATATTAAAATCTAGTGACTGTCTGGTTAGATCTCCCACTGGTTTCTTTAGTATATGGCCAATCCATCTCCATTTTTTCTTTTTAATAGTGGTCTTTATTGGAATTTGGTTTGTCTGTTCCCACAAGTCTATGTTTGATATTTTGTTTGGCCAATGTATTCTTAGGATTCTTCTCAGGGCTTTGTTTACAATTGTTTGTAATGCTCTTTCTTGTGATTTATTTATAGCCCAAGTATCCGACCCGTATAATAGCACGCTCTCTACATTCGTGTTGAAAATTCGAATTTTAGTAGTTTTTGATATTTCATTTGAGCGCCATATTTTCCGAAGCATGTTGAATGCGTTTTGAGCTTTTCCTATTCTGGTATTTACATCTTCCTGGCAATTTCCCTTTGCCTCTATTACGCTGCCCAGGTATGTGAAGTTCTAACGTTTTCTACGCTGGCTCTTTCTATATTAATGATTGATTCGTCTGTGGGGTTTGCGCTCATTGTTTTTGTCTTTGCAGTATTTATTTCCAAACCAATTTGTTTGGCTGTGTGATTCAATAGATTCAGTTTTTCTTGTAGATTAATTCTATTTTCTGTGATTAAGGCTACGTAATCGGCATACTCAAGATCTTCGAGTTTTTGACCGAATCTTCACTGCAACCCTTTTTTATTGTCAGTAATTTGCTTTAAGGTCCAATCGATCATTATGAGGAACAACAAGGGTGACAGGATACAGCCCTGTCTGACACCTGTCTCAACTTTAAATTTTTCTGAGAGAGTCCCGGAGTGTTCTATTCTAGCGTAATAGTTTTCGTATAATAGCTTGATTAGCCGAATATATTTCGCGGGCAGTCCATATTTTCCTAGGATGACCCACATATTTTCTCTATCTACCATATCAAAGGCCCTTTTAAAATATATGAAGCTTATATGTATTTCTTTATTCCATTCATTTACTTCATCTAGTATTATTCTTAAGGTCTGTGCAAGATTTTCTGGGTCTAGCCCTGCTTGGTTAGTTCTGAGCAGTCTGTCTACCTCATTTTTTATTCTAAGCAGTATTATTTTGGTGAAAATTTTTCCCGTGGTGTTCAGTATCGTAATGGCTCTCCAATTGTCACATATTTTCCTGTCGCCCTTTTTTGGTATTTTTATTATAAGGCCTTCCACCCAATCTACTGGAATCTTTTCTTCCGTCCATATTTTGTTTAACAATAGGTACAGTACTTCGGCGGAAGCTTCTGCTCTTGCCTTATCAATTCTCCTGAGATGTTGTCTAATCCTGCCGCCTTATCGTTTTTGAGCTGTCTAATGGCCACTTCAATTTCTTCTCTCGAGATTTCATCTGTTTTTATCTTTAGTTCCGGTACCAAGTTCTCTGTTGACCCCACTAGCTCTTCTTCATCTAACACCTCCTTCTCCTTCTTTGAATAGATTTCCGTGAAATACTCTAGCAATCTATTTAATCTGTTTCTCAGTTTTCAGTATGTTACCTTGCTTATCTTTTATTTGTGTGGTTGTGATACATTTGCTCCCCGCCATCTTTCGCGTTATATTGTATAGTGTCTTCATGTCATTCACTCCTGATTCCTTTTCAGCTTCAAGTAACAGTTTTTCTCGTTCTTTTATTTTATCACATCTTGCACCCTTTATTTATGTCAAAATATGTTTAATGAACAACATTCTATCATTTTTTTTAAATTTTTGTACAGTGGCGTCCAGTTTTCGTGATTTGGTCGTGGCAATCAAAGTGTTAATAAGCCAACAGTATTGGGCGTATGTATTATTATATCAAAATTCAACAATATTAGATGTGTTATTCTGATTCTGATTCCTGAAAGAAGTTTATAGTGTTGCGCGCTATAGTACGTTCCCGAGAATATGAATTGTGACATGGAAAAAGGGTTTATTGAGGACTATTGTGTGTTCGGAATTTGGACTTATGACGGGTTACCAGTAGAGGCACGCTTCGTATGTATGTCCAGGGCTGGCACCAGAAACTGAACATACATTCAGACAAAATCGGTTATATTTTACTTTGATCGTGCAAATAATGTATAATAAAGATAAAATTCTTTGGTACCGGTCCTGGAAGTCCTCCCTCATTGAGTTATTCGCTTCCGAGTTGACAATAGAGAACCCCTGACCGCAATAAACCTTGTAGACATTCAGATCCGGACCAAAACCACTAATGAGCAAATTAAAAGTTAATTGCCAAATTATCGCGAACACTGATTTTATCCCGCTTAGATTCAATAATATTGCGCAATCCAAATTACACCTTTTCTCGACTTAGTTTGTATAGCGATGAGCTTTCGTTACGAGATTTGCTGTGATACATGCGTTTTATGTAGCAAACTTGACCAAACATTCTGAGCATGAAATATTAAGGTGGCTATGTACAATCTATCAATCATCTAGACGCGCTCGCGCTTCCAGGTAATAATTTGTGTAGGTATGCGGCTGGACGGCACAAGAATGAGAGCCTAAAAAACACATACGCCGATCCTCCATCCTACCTCAAGTGAAACAAGTGTTTCGAAAAACGACGGTGGTGGAAGGCACGAAGCCAGGTCTTCGGATGGCCTGGTTGTAGAACGGCAGTCTTCGCGTGTATGCAGACAGACCTGGTGCCGCGTTCCTCGAGCTCTTCGCTAACAACTGTTAGCGCCGCGATAGATTTCCGCTTTCGAATAAGACTATGGTGTGGTGTCAGTGCTCCACCGCCGGGAGGCGGCGTCTCCTCTTCGCTTTAGGACTTATTGCTCTAATCAATGGTAAGCCTGATCGATCCGCTGTCGGCAGTCAGCACACGTTCAACCGGACGTTTCGCTAGCTCAGAAAACAGCGGTATTTATGATATTTATAACGCGAGCGCGCGCGAGTAATAACGGAATTGAGTAGCTAATTATTTAACAAGTTTGGGTAAACATACATTCACTTAAAAACAAACCAGCATTCTCCACACAGCTCGATTAATTTAACTATATGTATCATAGTTAATCAAAAACACTACACAAGTCAAAAGCATTCAACACAACTGTACAAATTTCAAATATTGTAAACATATAAACGAACATGAGCTATAGCATTTTGCTAAATTTTATACATAAAATAAAATTATGAATTTATGAAATCATGCTAAGCAGGGTAGATCGTAACTCAAATAATGTAGAGCAGAAATTTATAGAGAGAGAAAACTATTTTTGTTATGCTTTCAGCCGAGATAAATTAAGATATTAATATTAAACCTTTTTTTTAACTTGCTATCTAAGGTTTGATCTAGGAATAAGTTATCTGCATAATAAATATACCTACCCCTAAAGAGATTAGAAACTACTCCTCGAAATTGGTCATAACTTTTACGTACCGTAACGTAAATAGATTCACAATTAATGAAGATATTAGGTTAGGATCGTATTGCTATTATAAAAATGCATGCACATAGGGCACATAAGTAACATAAGAATGCTGGTGTAGAGCTCAAATCACATAGTGTGTCACAGGAATATGTTATCATCTTTTGTTCCTCACTTATGACATCGATTGAATTAAGTAACTCTAATAAGTTAAAACTTTCAAAGATTTATTAAATAGGTCAGATAATAATTTGGCCAATATCAAGTTTTAATGTTTTATTTTGTAGTTCAATAAAGTACAATATAATGCAGTACAATCCAATACAATACATTTTATCCTCAGCAAAAATCTAGCCCACTGCAAGTGAGAATAAACAGAGAGAAAGCAAAAGCCACATTAGATTTTTTTATTAACATTTTCAGTAGCAGATCCCAAAGTTTGCTGAAAATAAATACAATGATTTTCTAAAAATTCTGCTTAACGAAAATAGTACAAATATATTAATAATCAGGTAATACAGGGAAAATATTAGAAGTAATCCATTAACTAAGTAAACCAATTAAACTGTTTTACTTTTGGTCTATTTGTTGTTTATTTTGTTCTGGGGCGCTTCTTAACAACCTTTCTAAATAGGTATTTTAGCTAACAATTTTCGTAAGATTTTTGGTGTTATACATTTATACTTAATCGTAGCAGCGTAATGTTTTACTCATGTCAAAATAAAATGAATACAGGGTGAGTTTTTTAACCCGAAACTTGCAAATATCTCGAGTAATAAGCACACTGTGAAAAAAAAATTCAGAATTTTGATTATAGACATTTTTTCATAGAGTGCTTATTACTCGAGATATTTTCAAGTTTCAGGTTAAAAAACTCATCCTGTATACCGTGCGATCAACAATTATTTAGATAAGGGGCGGCTATGAATGTGTCAGTGTTATGGCACCTGCGAAAATATTTTGAAGCATCAATTGCTGCCACCAGATTTTAACGGACGTCTTGTACCCTGGCAGACATATTTGAACGGACGTCTTGTACCCTGGCAGACATATTTCCAACATCTCAAGGGCTTCTTTTATCAAAATAATTATTGATCGCACAGTATTTCATAATATCTGATAAGTTTAGATTTTTAGAAAACAATTACTGAAGCATTATGTAGATGAAAGTCTGTTTGGGGTCCTTGCGTCTATTAAGACGATTTATGGTATATATGTGAGATTTTTTTGTGGACATTGATAGATTAAAAACTGCCCAAGAAAATTTAGTAATATATTAAAACAAAAACTTTTAGAATAAAAATTGAAATATGACATATACATACCGGGTGATTCAAGTTTTATTACCATGGTTTTTTTAGGCATTTGGAGTTACCCCAAAAATATGAAAATTTGGATTTATATAGGTCTGATACTAATCTACGGAAAGGTAGTTTGACTTTTTCGATTTAATTATATAGACGGCTATAAAATAAAAATAAAACTCTTTTCGGGCAAAATTCTCTATCATTATTTTTGCCCTAATCTGTTTTATTTTATTCATAGCACCCATTTATGAAATAAAAAATTAACGAAAATTATTAGATTTCAAATTAAAGCATTTTTTACATTACTGACCAACTTTCCTCGGTATGATTTATGATTTTGTAAGTCAAGAGCCCTACAAAGCATTGACCGCGCCGGTGCGGTTGGAACGTTTTATGACTTTATTACTCAGCAAATATTGAGCTCCGGCCCTGAAGAAATCCTTGCGTCGGTATCCACCCAGCAGGCTGAGGGATTGGGTACGGCCCTATCATAAAACCCATAAAATCCACTATAGGGACTATTACTGGAAGCAGCCGTCATATTTTACTATTTAGTAATAAATCTTACTGTTGCAATATCAAAATTCATTTAATTCAATAATTTGTGGAATTTTTTTGACTTGGATTATACTGGAATGTTTGGAATTGCATTAAAGTATGTTCTGACAAAAACTATATAAATAAAATTATGAATTCTTTGTGAAATAAGGTATAAACTACCGGATGGTTAAATTATTTTTGTTATCGTCAGATTGGGCTTCATCAATATCTAAACATGTGTACTTATTTTGGATTTTTTATTTCAATTAGTAGTCGCTATTTTTGGCCTGGTAATAAAACTTGAATCACCTGGTATGTGAGATTTTTTTGTGGACATTGATAGATTAAAAACTGCCTAAGAAAATTTAGTAATAAATTCTAAAACAAAAAGTTTTAGAATAAAATTTGAGATATGACATATACGTATATATCATGATTTTATAAAAAAATAAACAGTACATTTTTGTAGAATATAAAATTTCATAGAACAACACTCATTCTACAGTGAATTCTGTTAAGAATGTTATTTAAAATGTTAATGGTTTAGTTGTTTGTCTACCGTTATTGTCAAAAATTCCGTTGCATATTCCAAGTAGAAATACCAGATCAAGAATACCTTTTTATATGCCAATTTGTAAGACAGATTATTATTTGTACTCGTCAATACCGATAATGATCAGCTTGGCTAATTCTGTAGAAACCGATTTTTTTAACTTTTCCCTTTTTACACTTAAATCAAAGTTAAAGCTTGGATAAACTGTTTGTATGCATTGTATTGGCAGGGCTTTGCCGTTAACAAATATACAAATAAACAAAATTAACAAAAAAAATGAAGCACTAAAGTGAAATATCAATGACGCAGGAAAATCGAATAATTGAAAACAGGCAGTGTGGAACACAAATATTTATTTTTACCTAGGTTATTTTTTTACAGCCACGGTCAGCGGCGCAAGCAGGGGGGATATGTGTGCATATGCACCTGTTCATGCAACGAAACAATTCAGTTTCGGCCATATGTTGTTCCTGGAGAAATATTAAAACATGCATTTATAAGCATTTATGTAGACATTATAATCAGAATGATGTATATTCTATAGAAATAACAATTATTTTTTTCCAATTAGTATTATTAAAATACTCATTATGTATACATATTGAATCTCATCCCTAAAACTACACTTTAATCGAATGGGTGAATAAAATGTTTACATTTTCACTTTATTCACTATAACTATTGTCAACGTGAATAAAGTTAAAAAAATAGGTAAATTCGCACCAGCCTTGAAATTTTCGTTGTCACCTGACAATGTGACACTTCACGCAAATTCTTCAATTCTGATAACGAATTGGAAAACATCTTGTATGATACACGTGAATAATGCAATTTTATTTACTTATACCATAAATAGCTATTATTATAAAATGTTCTGGCTGGAAAAACAACACAAATAATTTTTATTCCAATATATCCTCCGTTAAAAAGAATCATTGAATGATAGTACCTAGTTACTTTTTAATTTTAATTATTAATTAAATGAAACATGAATTTCTCAAGCAACTAGATTAATTACATCAATTGATCAACATCCAACATGTTACTCTTACGATTAATCGATCAAATGCGTTCAAAAACATTCCGCAAACTTTAAAATTGATGATAATTTAAATAAATGGAATGTCAATGATTGAGTAGACCGGAAATCAATCAACGCAGCGGAAATTTTATTTAATTCTTTAGAAAAGATTTTATTAACTTTTACTGTCAAACATTTCTTAAAAGTTATTTATATGAGCCACAAGCCACAATTTTAATAAGTTGTTACGCTACACATAATTTTAAAAAATCCAAAATAACAGTTATCTAAATCGCTTAAAATTAGCATTATATCGAAGATATTGTAAATACTCCTATATTATAATAACAGATGGCAAAACCAGAAGGTGGGTAATTAATATCGCTTCTTGTAAATAATTTAAATTTGTATTTCTTAAAGACATTAACTATGCCTAATTAATTGAAAATAATTAATTAGAGATATATGTTTGTTTACCTATTAACTATTTATATTTATATATATATACACCAAATTAATAATTTAAATTATATGATTTCCCGGTTTCAGATTTAAATAAATAATATAATGTACTTTATGTCACCTAAAAACGGCGGATGGAATTTTTTACATTTATGAAGTCATCGACATTCTTGATAAATAATAGCCATTCGTGTCTTGTTACAACAAATAACTATTTTTTTAAAACTGCAATATTGTAATCATTTCTTATGCAGTTATATGGGAAACGCGCTATTTACGTTGTTATGATATTATTTAAACATAGTACGCAATATATCTTGACTTACTAGAACTCTCAAGTAGTCCGAATTCTGGATTGAAAAATTTCAAAAACTGTACTTGTGCCACTTCTGATGTTTCGGTAGGAGTAAAGGACATTCCTTCAACAATTTATAACTTTATTTAAAGTTTTAATTTGCAATACTTTATTTTCAAATATAAAATATAGAGGACCTAATAGGTATTTGTATTGGTAAATTTTGGTTGTTTGCGAAACATTGTTGCTTTGAAGTAACAGAAGCTTAAAGAAACCGATATGGATGAAGTGAAATCTTGGCGACAGTAATTAATAAAGCTTGCAATGATCAAGCGTAGTAGGTGGTCGTTAAAAAAAAAACTTAAAATAAAAATTCCTCATGGTACAAATAAAACAGACACAAATAAACGAAAAACACATTTAGCGTGCACGGTTCAAATATAAAGAACATTACTGTTAACCAGTGAGTCGAACCGGAACCGAACCGAAACCGAAAACAGAAATTAACCGGAATTCCAACCTGAATCGAAACCGTAACTAGAACGAAAAATGATAAAAATTTAAAACCGATACCGTAACCGGAAGGAAATTTTAATAACCATTTGAAAGAGAAATAATTTTTAACAAGAGTAGTTTATTTAAATAACTTTTGCTAAGAGTAAGGACATTTTGTAAAAAAAAAAAAAATTATACTGGTGGAAAACTGTTTTTCGAGACGAAACCGAAACCGAACAGAAATTGATTCGACACTGAACCGGAACTGAACCGAAATTTTCAAACGAACCGAAACCGAAACTGGAGTGAAAATAATTTACCCGGAATGTAACCGTAAACCGGAACGAAATAAATGTATGTTCGACTCGCTGCTTTTAACTTACACAGGATGTGCTGCGACTGTCGATTTGCAAAACATTGAATTTATTTACAGGGTGTTCCGTGACTCGACAAACATAGCTTGCTGACAATCTATCAAAATATTTACCTACCTAAATTTATTTTTTGAACAATGAATCGCTTATTATTCAGTTTTGGGCATATGTGTATACGGTATTTTCGACTTGAAACGGCAAAGGAATACACCCTTAAGCTATGCCTGTCGAGTCAAGGGACACCCCGTATATATATATATATATATATATATATATATATATATATATATATATATTCAATGTTTTGCAAGTCAGACAGTCGCAGGACATCCTGTATAAGTTAAAAGCAGTGAGTCGAACAAGTTTACGTTCCAGGTAAATTATTTTCTCTCCGGTTTCGGTTTCGGTTCGTCTGAAAATTTAGGTTATATATTCGTATATAAATTCAATGTTTTGCAAATATTGAAAATATTTGCTAACAGACCAAAACATAAAAATGTACCTATACTTGTTTTCTATTATCCCTAGCAGTTGATAAATATAGCCAATATTATATATTAAAATGAAAACTTTATGAGTGTGAAATAAAATTTAAAATAAAATGTCTGCAACCATATAATTCGCCAGATTTAAACCAATTTAACGATGAGTTTAGATGTCATTTTCTTCTTCTATTGCGTATTTAAGCCACATACATTTCCACCTGCAATAGAATAATTAACAAATAAAATACAAACAGTGAAAAATCTTATTATAGTAGTTGTTCTTTTTAATTTTCTTCTTTAACGTATCCGTTTATAATAACATAATATAAACTTTAAGGAAAAAATAATAATATATTCAAAAGTAAAATAATTACTAAAAGTACCTATACAGGGTGAGTCAATAGGACGGGCAGGCTCGATTACACCGTTAATGATATCCAAATGAACCAAACGGCACTGCAAACTAGAGGCCAAAGTGCAGTTTGTAAAATTATTTTGCCATATACAAGGTGTTCCATTTTTGCAGGGCAGCCTTGGACCTAGTTTTTTTTAAATGGCACTCCCTGTATAAATTTACATATTTGAATTTAATATATTCAAATCTTCAAAAATTCATTTTTATTTGCCTTTTGTTTTTATAGTTTTGCACTTCTACAAAATTAGCATATTTTTTCGGTGCGTTTGCAAGGCTACATTCATTGCCTTTCTGTATAAAATATTGCCGCAACTCGGCTATATTGTTTTTGCCTACTGGAGAGTCATAGGCTGGAGTAGATTATCATCACCTTCTTCGTCTAACTTTCGATTTTTCTATAGGGGTTAAAGCCCAGAGCGGCAACATCGATTCAACAAATTTGGGGGAAAATACCAAAGGCACAAGTCACACAATAAAAAATAAATAAACATATAAATAAATAAATGACGAACTACAAGAAATGAAGCATTCATTCAGCTACCTCCTTCAACTTCAAAGATTAGAAACGACTTTTTTGTCAATTTTATGGGGAGATTTGTATCTAGATTTAACTTATCAAGTAATAAGCTACAATAATCTGGGATCGATCTATCAACCGTATGAGTATTCTGCGGATCTTTATCTAGTATCTACAATGTATAAGAAGAAAATTTAACATTTATGAAAATAGAGCACTAATGAAAGTAACGAACAGGGAAAACAGACGAAAAATCCAGTCAGATGAAACCAGAGTAGAAGTATAATTTACTCGCAGAGAAAATTTCAGAATCAATTCTTAACAATAATAATAGTCCAGTCTAATTAGACCCCTTGGCCGAAATAAATTATATGGTTTTGAAATAAGGTGATAATGTACTTCAAAGTATATTATTGTAACTTCGTCATTTGGTCAAGAATTATATCATTCAATAGCCAAATGACTCCAACAATACTATATCTACAAATAAGTATATTAAAATTACTCATATGCTTTATATTATAGATTCCAGCATGCGAGTATTAATTAATGCATCAATCAATACGAATTGCTAAAAAAAGCACAGTGGTTTGGTCCAGCATATGAAAAATAATCTATATGATTAATTTACGAAGTGGTTAAAAAATTTATGCAGTTAAGCAAATAATTAGTGTGTTATTTTTACAATCAAATTTGTTATGTAAGTACACAATGAAATAAAATTGTATTTAATTCATATTATTTTATATTAATTAATAATTGTTGTTCCCCTGCATCGTTAATAATTAATTTCACACATTTGGAGTAGTGACACATAGATTAGTCTGCTATTGTACTTTCTTCTTCGCGATAGTTTTCATGTTTTCTATTTGAACAGCCATTGAGTGTTATACATTATATTTGAAAGTATAGATATTTTCCCATCTTTCTTGCGTATAATTGCAAGCGAAAGTGCATTAATTGACCTATATTAATTGACTAATATTTTGAGAAATAATTAATTTTCTAAATAAATATCCATGGATTAATCGTTTTCTTCAATTGCTGCAATCAATAAAACAATTGGCTCACCAAGATTTATTTTGTGAAAGGTGCATCGCTTATAATTTCAGTAATATTGAGTTTTGGACATGTCTATAAGGTATTTTAATATCTTAAGTATACAGGGTGTCCCACTGAAGCCGTCCATTAAAACTGTATAGGGTTTTCGATGCAATACAAAAATCATCCAAACATAGCTGATTCCTTTCCTCAGGTAAAATACTTTCAACCTTCCGGTTCTACCGGAAGTAGTCAACAACTTTTGTTTTTTAAATAGAATTTAAATATGTATTATTATTTTTTTGACTTCCCCGTTTATTTGGAACATCTTTTGTAGAGATGTATGTATACTTATAATTTTGTAATTTCTGAGATAAAAATTAATCTAAAAAAATTTGCCCTCAAAAAGACGTTATGGAAATGGCTTAATTTTTTTTTTTAAAGATAAACACCGGTAATTTATCTGGAATTGTACCTGAAATGTATCTCTGTGAGTGGAATATTTTGCATCTCAAAATTTGAACAACAGGCACAAAAACATAATAATATACAGGGTGTCCTAAATAGAGTGGGTTTGCATGGGTATCTTTCTTATTCTTAAAGCTAGAGATATGGTTGAATGGGGAATATTGTGCAGTTTTATATGCTGGTTCAGATTATGATGAAAATATTCCAAAAGTCGGAGCCAGAAGTTTTTCTAAAAAAACTAAAAATCGCGATTTTATAAACTCCGATATATCCATAATTATTAAAGATGCGTAAAAAAGTTTAAAATAAAAGTTACTTGGTTCGATCACACAAACTTGAGAATCAAGTCAAAACAAAAGCCAACATGGCGGTATCCGAGATATTGATACCAACTTTCTTATTTTAAATGGCCGCCATATTTGATTTTTATACGTCTAAATAGACTTTATTTTCCTCTTTTCAACGATGTGTAACAACCTATGTCAAAATGAAAAATATGGAAAACCCTGTATATTGCTAGTCTTAAGGTATGTAATTGTAGTGTATTGAAAATGCGAAAACTCACTTTACATAACAAAGGGTAGAGAGCGAAAATAGTATAACATCTCTTGTAGAGATGTATGTATATATATATATATATATATATATATATATATATATATATATATATATATATATATTTAATTTCTGATATTAACTGACATATTTGTCAGTTGTATCACTGACTTAGTTTTCCACCGGATCTAACTCAACTTTATACCTTTATCTCAGGTGTCTTATTGTAGGGACAGGCAGATATTGTGGATATAGTAGTGGTTGTTATATTGTGGCATTTTCCTTAAGCATGCAAACGATCATAGAAAACGAAATTATTTGTTCGAAAAAACATGAGTCATTGTCAATTCTTTTTGGGAATACTATAAAGAAGGCCAAGTATTCGAATACTTTGGTTACGTTACTGTCGGTTAAGTCAGAGTATTGGCATTATGCATTTCAGGGAATATCAGATGACAACGGGATTATTAGATGATGAGAGAAGATGATGATATTCACGATAACTGATTTTTTTATACTATTTCAGTTCAGAGCACTTTCCCTTATCATACTACTTGAATTCGAATACGTTGATACTTTAGTGTAGATTAAGTTAGAGTATTGGCTTTATGTATTTCAGATGACAAAGGGATTATAAGATGATAAGAGAAGATGATAATGGGAGTGAATATTACTTAATTCAAATTTGGTCCATGTTTCTGCAAACTAGTTTTAAAGTTTTGACGACTTTTACTTTTAGTAATATGTACAGTAAGCTGTACATACATCTAAATGTGAGGATTGATAATTTATGATTGTGCTACATATAAAAAATATATAGCAAAAGTTTTTTATTAACGGAAGCACTGAGTTACATCAATTGCCAAATGATTTTATTTAAAAAAAAGTGGGGCAACTTAGGCGCCTAGTGTAATTTTCATCTTAAGTAACAATTATAATACATTATTAACTAAAGTGCAGAACTTATGAGATACTGAGATAGATAATGTATAGACAAACACAACATAATTGAGACTTTTTTATATATTCTTAACTTAATAAATTTTGCAATTGTAACTTCAAAATTCATTATCTCCGTTGATCAAAAAACCGTTCATCTACAATCAACTCATAATTGGCCCATCATAATTCTCAATTGAACTATACGAGCCTTTGATAACCAGAGTGGTGTAACTCAGTTTTTTTAATTAATAAATGTTTGATATCCCTTGTATATTTCTAGACATATCTGTATTAATAAAAATGCACTACTCTAGTTATTAACGGCTCGTACAAAGTAGTATTTTATCCACTAGTGGAATAAATTAAGAACTTTATCCACTAGTGAAATGAAGTATCTTTATTCCACTTTTAGAAGAAAATAATGAATACAAATCAGTCAAATTTATTGAATTACTTCTTATTAACATTTTTGGACGATTGGTTGTTTTTATCAGTTTACCATGTCTACTTCCATGACAGTAAGTTGTTGTTACTGGTTGCTACGGCTAACAAAAAGGTAAGTAATTTACTTACCGTTCAGTGAACGGTAAGTAAATAAATCTAACAAAATCAAATATTGCGATTTATTTATTAAATTTACAATTATTGTAATTAACAGTTGTAATACCACTCGCATTTGAATTTCTAGCGTGGTGTGTAATGGACAGACTTTCAGGTGTAGAACTCCCAGGTTTTTGTAGAGGTCCACCAACATCATTATGTAGAAATTTTTGAGCAAATTCTATTTTGTTTTGGAGGGAATTTTTTAAGATAAGCAATTAATGTGGCAAACTTAGAAATGTCGATAGCATCATAGAGAAAAATTGTACTCTTTAGCATTGAATACTCCGCCCATAAACTGCCCGGGACCTTCAGTTGTCTACTTCTCATCACAAAATACGCTAACAAGCCCTTTTCATTTAAAGCAATCTTCTTTGCTTCACGACATTCCTTAAAAACCTTAAAAAAAGCCGAACATCCTTCTTGCCTTCTAAATTATTCTGTAAATTATCACTATCGATATCGGAATTGCTCAGCTTTGCTTCGAAAACAGAACTATTAACGATTCTATCAAAAAACACAATTTTACTTGTTTGTAATAAAATCATAGAAACCATGGAAAAGCCACCCAATATTTTGAGTCCAATTAAAATCTTCCAATCTTCCCAATTATCACAAATTTGTAGGAGAATTATTCCAAATAATCAGACAATAATTGGAGTCGTCGCTTCGCTCCTCCAAACAATTGTCTTCGAACAGTAACAAACTCTTACCGTTCTCCATACTTAATATACTAAACCGTTGTTTTTTTTTGTCAAATTTTCTTTGAATTCCGTTGACAACAATCTTATTACTGTCGACATTTTCGAAAACATAGTATCTCGTATAGTTTTTGAGGAATTTGTAGACATTTTGTATCTCATCCTCGTGTCGGGAACCCAAAGATTCTGCTTGAATTTTTCTTCCAATGTCAAGTTTATTCGATATGGATTCTTCTGGATAGCTTCTCCTCAGTGGATGACCACGATCCACCATGCCATTTGATGATTGTAATATTAACAGATTTATTAGCGAACAAAGTTGTTGAAGTATGTGGTAATCAGTGGCTAATATAATTATTTTAAGAATAAATTTCCGCATTTTGTCCAAAAAGTCCAAAAACCATGCAACATTTGAAGTACTTACTTTAGACAAAGTATTGATTCTATTAGCCTGTGCAATACATTTTTGATTCGCATATCGCAACAAGAATATATTGTGTGATCACTACTTTGGACGTAGGGAAATGATCATCTGCACAACATTGATAGAAAATTCTTTCCCAATAATAGTGAATATGTGTACACAATATGTGTATTCACTTACATTACAATTCACTATCTATCGAAAACTCTCGACGTATGATGTATAAATTCTTCACGTATGGGTTACAAACACCTTGTAGAAAACCTTGTAGATAGAAAATGTAAAGTAAAAAATCGTGTTAGAGTTGCATTGTCAGCTGCAAATCCTCCTCATAATCATTGAACAATACAATATCATTGATGTCCAATACTTTTGATTGTAATTGATGGATTATTAACTTCATCTAACAAGTATAATAATCGTAGTATATCTTTCACCAAATTATTCCACAATTCTAACTTTTGATTGCACTATTATTCAACTATTTAACTATTCCAAACTAGTGCGAAATTCAAAGGAACCATGACCATTTGTTTGCATTGAGTGACGATTCAACGCAAAAAAAGTCTGATGACAGGAAATTGTTCTAGAATTTGAGCGCACTGCATCTGGAGACCACCTAGGCCGACAATCACAAGCCACTTGGTCACGTTAATTAACCAATTTACAACCGATCATCGTCCGGCAAATTGATAATTACGTAATTTCGTCTATGCAGAGAAGAACACAATCCATCGACTTAGCGATTATCCTATTTTCACCAGCCGTAGGTCTCTCGCATTCACCGAAGCAATTGGATATAATTATAGCTTCTTATGTGATTCTCATTAAGAAAACCTAACTGTACAAGCGGCGCACTTTGGGCAACTCACACATGGCCTTTGGATTCCGCACCGCTCCGAGTTTAATTTATCAAATTTCGTGTTGCTATTAGCTTCGGTATTTTTTTTTTTAATATTTACGGGATATTTACGGCTACCAATATTATAATGAAATATGAAAATAATATCGATTTTCAGATAACCTAAATGCTCTTGCAGTATTTGATTTAATAGTGGACACTAACCAAGGATTTCAGTTAATCGGAGACTAAAATACCAAGGAAGGTTGATCTTCATTAAATACACATTACTTTTGACCTGTGCCATTCGCGTTCACTTGCCTTTTGAATGGATGGAAATTGATCGTCTAGAAAAAAGTGGTCCCCGCAGCGGAGTGGACCGTTTGATGCGCTCTCCTCTTTTACCGTTCGAGTGGAACGTGTTGAGAGCACTACTTCAGCGCCCCGAGGAGGAAAAATCGAGCGGTTAGTTAACAACGGCATTGGTAGCAAATCTGCTTGATTAACGGTCGCCAAAAGCTGGGATGGGTAATTTGCAAGGCCGCGGGTGTCATCCTACCTGCTGCGGTGCTCGAGCCAAGCAGAAAGGCACCTTTTCTTGCGCGAGGCGCGGATGCCATATGCCTGTCGTTTTTCCAGAAGAGGTATGTGTGTGGAGGAACGTCGCAAGCATCTGTGGCTTACCGTTCTTTAGGTGTATGCGTATGTCGTAAGAGTGGTGTAAAAGTTTTGAGAGCATATGCTAGGCAGAAGTGAGTTGCTGGATTCATACTTGCGGTGAAACGCGGTTTTAAGTGGAAACTGGAAATTCTAATAGTTTTCGATTGTTGAACTGCCATTACCTCAAGAGTTTTTACTTTCTGAAATATGTTTAGTGAAATTATTATTTTCAATTAAATTTTGATGCAGTTAGTTGTAACGTAGTTGCTTATTTTTATTCTGTCATTTATTAATTTAATTTGTACTGTGAATCAAACGGGCACAATTTACAATTGGGATTTCGCTAACTGTGCTGTAAAGATACACTATTGGTTGACAGCCAAGTTAGTGATAGTATCTCCCTCTAATGCTGAAGATGTTAGGAGTATTAAATAACTCACTAGAATTTATGATGTGATGACATGTTTATAGTTCGTCATGGACCGCGGTATAGAAGTCGACATCTCAAAAGATTATGGGTTGTGCTATGGTCTCTCCAATAAATACATCTACTTATATGTATTTGTGATGGCTGTAATTCAAATAGATGTTATATGGAACGTTCCACAAAAATCGACGACGGAGTTGCCGTTGGTAATCTCAAGTCATGTCATCACACGCGCATGAGTGCAATGCTGGCTGTCATGTTGACATGTCAGATTTTATCTGAGTGCTAACATGACTTGAGATTACCAACGCCAACATCGTCGTCGATTTTGGTTGAACGCTCGATACACAGTAGTGGATGTTATATTCGAGGGCTGTCTTTTCAAATTAAAAGTTGTTTGCTGGTCAGATATGCGCACAAAAAGGTTAGAAACTATCAAACCGATGATTAACCAGCTATTAAATAGCTGATAGACCAGCTATTCTAACTATTCGCTATTGAACCCACGGTTGGTAAGACCTCAGTATACTTACCTAAAGGTTGCAGGTTCGAATCCTTTGAGCAAAAAAAACCGGAAAGTTTCGTAATGAAACTGGCAATTCCGTGTACTATAAAATTACGCATGGACCTTAAAGAAAACGATATGCATGTACATTTATAGAGAAACATTTTCACGTGTCATAGATCGCTTTTTGATGATAGCCACATTGGCAAACATAATTCTTAAATAAACTAGAACAAACCAATGATTTGCTACACAGCTCTAGTGTTAGAACTTTAAATTACTATTTTTTTTAAATCTAGATGACTCATTAATAAATACTCAATTATATAATTTGCTATCACAAATTTTAGATACTATTAACAAATAATAACCTCGCTTTGAGCAGTTTTGATTTTTTTTAATTATACACGGTGTCGGAGGATTCCAGGTAATGAAAACAAATTGTTCGAAGCACGAGTTGTACAAAGTGCGCGAAGTACATGACCTAATCTAGCCTAAAATAAATTAAGTTAATTTATCTAACCTACTTAACCTAACCTAACCTAATCTCAGTGTAACTATGAGGAATATACTGACGTATGCTGGGAAATCACCTAAGCTCACTCGAGCATGGCACTCCACGAAAAAGAACCTAACCCAACCTAACTTTTTCGACGAACTTGTATTTCCAGTAAAGGTACATTCGAAGAATTATATTTTTGAGCAATAAATTTCGAGAACTGATTTCGAGTAATTGCATTGGACGAAATTACCGGATACGTGTTGGAGACCCTATGCTAGATAAAACGACGAACCCTAGCATTTAGGAGAAAATTTCAAAAGATCAGGACATGTTACCAATCAGATGGACGTACCCATAACGCCTGGCTCCAATATCATTAATCGCCGATTATTTTCCAGGGAAACCATTGTCGGCAGTCCGGGAATTAAACATTTCTTATTTCTTTATCATAAACTGTCATATAGTTATTCGCAGCTGAAACAGTAGCTAGACTAGTAATCTAATCACATACTAATCCACATACTAATCAAATTTGTTACCTTCAAAAACTCAAATACATTAACTACATTATTATTAATAATAATAATAATAATAATAATAATAATATCTTTATTGGTATGTGTGGCAATTAGAAGAACAAATATACAAGTCAGCAGGGTTACACGGTTACAAAGTTAAATAAAAGTGGTCATACACAATAATACATACACAATAATCAAAGCAGCAACAATAATAATAACAACAATAAAACGATGATAAAAATAAAGGTAACATAAAGAATAAAAAATCATGGCGGCAGCAACAAATGTGTTCCGCCAAAAATACAACACACTCATATAAACACAATATAATAGAATCACAGAAAAGAAAAGGAATCACTCAGGAATTCATCGATAGAGTAGTAGCATTTAGTTAATTATATGGATTTAACTATGTTTTTGAAGCTATTGATAGTATTGATGCGAACCGCTCTTGGCAGATGGTTAAATAGTTTCGCGCCGATGTATTGAGGCGACTACTTGAATTTGGTAAGTTTGTGATGGTCAACTGATAGCTGTTCGGCATTTCGTGTATTATATTTATGATAATCAGAATTTTTGTGGAATAGTTCCGGATTTGACTTTACCATCATTAATGTTTTCAGGATGAAAATTCAAGATAATTGCATTATTTTGTATCTTATGAAATATGGTTTGCATGACTCCCTTGGAGAGATACCAAATAGTCGACGTATGATTCGCCTTTGAGCAATGAAAATTCTAGGCACATTTACTGCTTGGCCCCAGAGAAAATATTAAATGTTAGATGACTGTACACAAGTGAATAGTAAGCATTTAACTGGCCACTGAGATTTAAAGATGCTTTGAATCTGCTAATCGCGTAGTAGCCGGAGTTGATTTTTTAAAGTTTTTCTAAATGGCAGTCCCAGTTCAGAAAATTGTCTATATAACAGCCAAGGAATTTTGTACTCGATTGCGCCGAAATTGTTTTCGGCGTTGGGGGCCGAAAGTTGTTGTTGGAATTGATATTTCGATATCATTTGATACCTATCATTTGATATTGATAGTTTGTCTTAGATACATTTAGCATAAGTACATAGATTCCTATTACACCAAACTTGAAATTGTTCAGCAACTTGTTCCACTCTTTTGCGAAGGTTTTCAATATTTTGACCTGACACAAGAATAGAGGTCATCAAGGAGGAACAGAGGTAGAATGATCTGCGTAAATTGTGGTCTCATCGGAATGTAGATAGCGTGTTACGTCATTTATAAAAATTTAAAATAATAAAGGGCCCATTACAGAACCTTGTGGTACCCCTATGTCGTTGTTGTAGTATCCAGAGTTAGACTCTGCAACTTTTACACAGAATTTTCTATTAATTATTAGAGCTTCTATGAATGAAAGTATGTTACCTCGAAAACCGAGGGAGTGCAATTTTTCTAAGAGAAAGTCAATGTTCAGATAGTCAAATCCTGCGATAGATAAAAAAAATATACTTGCAACCTGTTTACCCTCATGCAGACAGGTATACATTTGAGTAGTAAAATTTAATGTTGCAGTTTCCGTTGATTTGCCGGCTGTAAAGCCATGTTGAGCATCGCTTAACAGGTGGAAATGGTCCAGAATGTGTATCATTTTGTTGGATATTAGCTTTTCAATTATTTTGGAAAATACATTTAGGATTGCTATTGGTCGGTAATTATTGATATCTGATCTATTACTCGTTTTATAAATGGGCAATACTAGAGCTCCTCTTTGAATATCTGGAAAATGTCCTTCTTCGATCATTTTGTAAATCCAAAATTCTAATGGTTCCAGAAGTACGTTACCTATATGCTTGACAATCTTTATTGATATATCTAATGTTCTGGTGTTGTGCTTGTGCTAATATATAAAACCGTAAAATATATAAATCCGTATAAATGAATCTCTTTCAATACCGGACCGTATTTTGCTACCAGTTGCAACAATTCTAATAAATGTCCTCTGTTTTCCAATGAAACGTCTTTACGTTGGCCGAGGAAAGCAAGATGTTGCTGAGCTAAAAATAGTATAACGTCCAACAGCAATATATAATGTTTCTCCATTTCTTGATCTCATCGTTAACAATCTTCTGATTTTATTTGTCAATGGTAAATGTCAGGTTCATAGAGAGTTTCAATTTCTCTAAGTTTGATAGATATTCAGGTGATGGTTCATGCCGTGATATCTTTGGATTCGATTTCCCCCACTGGCAAAAGCCAGAAATAAGTTTATTTTTGTTTATATCTCTTTCAGATGCAAATAATCGGTAGCAAAAACAGTACAGTTTTTTTGTTGATGTTGAGTAGGTATAGCATCCTTTTCCTTTAGATATTTAGAGTTCACTTTTGAGTAAAACCACGACAAAGTTAAACAACGATGTATTCCATTAGTGTGTTTACGTGGTCTTTATAGATCCAAAAGGTTCCTCTATATTTTGATGTACTTCTCTACCATTTTCGATGATATGAAGTCTAATATACTCTGTAATAGGTATTGGCCAATGTTCAGTATCATTGAATGAATATGAGTCGAAGTTAGAAGCAGCATCATTATTATTTCTCATCATTATTATCATCATCGCTTCAGTGTTATTTACGTCGAAGTCTTCGTTAAAATCACACGCAGAGGGTTTTTCGCCTGTATTTAAGGTCTCAACATCAACTGCCAGTACGCCGGATTCCACCGTTTGATTATTCTTTTCTTCGTCATCTTTATTTTCTCCATGAGCGGCAAGGTATTTGGATAAAGATCCAGCGAGTGACTTAGGGTCTTCAGCTTTTGCTTTTTAGCTTTCTTTTCTAAGAGCCAGTTGGCTTATCCGTTGTCCGAAGATAGTACCCTCGATGCTGATACTTAAAACAAAGTGAAATGTTTGGGTTCCTTAAAGCCTCAGAGGTATCAGATAGGTCCAGTTCATGAAGTGTTAGTTGCAATCATAGAAGATAATACCCTAGATGCTGATACTTAAAACAAATTGAAACGTTTGGCCAGAAAGATCAAAGATTTCAAGTTTATTTGTAGTATAATACTTTTGTACGATATTCTTACGCAAGCAAAAAATATTTCATTGCTTCTACAATCACCACGAGTAGTTCATCAGTAGTGCATCAGTAGCATGTGTGGAGGTGCTGGAAAATATTACAACATTTTTGAAACCCTATCGAACGGATGGTTTTGCGCAAATGAACGTTTTTGTCAGGTTAAAGAATTGGAAATCGACCCAGAATTTAGATTAGTAGATAGACCTAGTCGAAAGAAACGCCAGTTTTCTTATCTGATAAAGCGCATGTGTGTAAATATTACAAATTTGAATTATTTTTTTCAATTTTCTCTTTGACGTTACACTAAATTCATTGGAAGAACTTTTTCTGCAGTTGCAATCTCACAGTTATCATTTTCAATGTTTGTATGACATTTATAACAATATAATAAAAGGCATACATGGAGCAGTTTTACAAACATTTTGGGACGATCTCCATATCGTACTGAAAGACGATGCAGATATTGTTAAAAGAAGAACTGAGTGACTTATCCAAGCGTTTGTCTTGCAGAAAGGATTCATTAGAGGTTTAAAATCACTTGACTTCTACGGGGTGCAGTGTTCTATATCCAAATACCGTCAGAGTTATACTTATATTGGCAACTTTGCCGGTAACTATTGTTACTGGTGAACGAAGCTTTTCAAAGTTTAAATATATTTTTTTAAGGTCTCCATTAAACCAAACCAAGTTATCGTCTTTAGCTCTTCTACCAATAGAGACAATTTTCCACAGGATTACAGTATTAAAATTTGATAAATAACTTTGCAAAACACAAAGAAGACATTCTTCTAAACATTAGAAGAGTTCAACTAACATAAAAATATATTATTTATATACCAGATCTGTTTCTTTTTGTCTATTTTTTTATAAAGCACTTGCGTTAAAAAAAATAAAAAATGTTGCAAATCACAGATATTTTAATTTTATTAGGCCCAGTTGTACGATCGTGGATCACTCTTGACCATGGTTCAGTTACCTAGGATATAATTGGTAATACAATGGTACCCTTAGGCCCAGTTGTATGAACGGAGATCAGCTTGATCGTGGTTCAGTTTCTAAGAATGCCATTGTATTAATAATCGTATCCTAGGTAACTGAACCATAGTCAAACTGATCTATGTTCATACGATCTACGTTCATACGATCGTGGATTATCCTTGATCATGGTTCAGTTACGTAGGATACGATTATGAATACAATGGTATCCTTATAAACTGAACCACGATCAAAGATAATCCACGATCGTACAACTGGGCCTTATTGAAATAATACATTCGTCAAAAGGATCATTTCAATCTCTAATTCTGGGGGCATTCGAGAGTTTCGACTTATCTTTTAAGAAAGCACCACACGCCGCTGGTTCGGTGCAGTGTGCATAAAAAATGTTGCAAATCACAGATATTTTAATTTTATTATTGACATAATACATTCGTCAAAAGGGTAATTTCAATTTCTAATACTGGGAGCCTTCGAGAGCTTGGACTTATCTTTTAAGAAAGCACCACACGGCCGTGGTTCAGTGCAGTGTACATGTCGGTTCGCTTCAAGGGGCCTGTGTACAGGGTGTTTAGGGAAGTCAACCAACAAATTTCTAGGAGTGAATAAGGGTGCAAAATGAAGTCGAATATTCCTTTGCCATTTTTGTTTAGATGTATGGTTTCCTTATAAATCACTGTTAAAATTGGTGCCAACATTTTTTAAGACTACTGAAATTAAACTTCGATAATGCACGGTTTTTTTTAATCCAGCATATGAGAAGTGATGTGAAAAAATAGATCGATATTTTTTTTGTCACTATAACGTCGAACTGCAGCAATTGCATTGCCACTACATTCCCCATACACAAAAAGGGTAAAGTTTCAAACGTTCGATTTGACCTTTTTAATAAAGTTAAAAGCAATGCAAGTAACATGCTAGATATAAAAAAAACAATGCACTATTGAGATTTATTCAGCAGTATGTGGTACCAATCTAACCACGGACTTGGGGGAAACTATTAACTGCGCCAAAAGTGGCAAAGGAATATTCGACTTCATTTTGCGCCCTGGTTCACCCCTAGAAACTTTTCGGTCGACTTCCCTAACACCCTGTATATGCACTGTAAATCTCAATGCGTGCCTTCAATGTATTTATGTATTGGAATAAAATAAATTATTTAACTTTTGGCTTTTCTTCTGTTAATTTCTGTTTTGAAACCTGAAATATGAAGCAAACAAAAACTGTAGTCATATATTGAAACGAATAAATTAATTTGATGTCTAGCTGGGTTTCAGTGTAAAGGACTAAGTTTCCGAATAGTGTTTAAGCTGAGGGGCTTCTGTCGTTTTTTGGTTGCAGGTGCTCTTGGAGCCGACAGGAAGTAGAGGCATTCAGAGCGGAACCGGCGCTTTATCTAGTGAGTAATTTCCACTGGAGCTCCACACTTCGTTTATATCACTCAAAAGATCGGGATGCATTACTGCGCTGGTCTAACAAAGGCATTGCATGTAATAATAATAGTAATAATAATAATAATCGTAATAATAATCGTAGCAATAATAAGCATAGCATAATATGAAACGGGCTGTTTATATACAGGATGTTTGCTAAAGGTTGCTAAAGGTAAATTAGGATATCGAGTCAGCAAAGGAAACCAAACAAAATAGTTCATATATGGGCCTAGATGGCGCTGCAACCCCATGTTTGTGCATGAAGAAGAATATAATTTGTGAATCTGCAGTTAAACAAAATATTTTATTCAATCCACGCTAACAGATATCTACTATGGGTCGTAGCCAAGTTGATTTTATTAAACTAACTCACTGCGAGCACTTACACTTACTGTTGTAATACATACATAGTATAACTGTAGCAAATGGATAATTATACATTTTAATATTGATAAGCGTAGAACACTTTTTGCAAGCGGATGATGATGAGTAATCACCAGCAAATTTCACCATCAAGCCTTTGGAAGCGGTTATTACTCCATTCTTGATTTTAACTTCTAATATGCTTAAATCTTTCACTCCATACTGTTTGCTCAATTAAGTACGATGTGAAATTGATCCTCATGGAGTGATTAACTTGCGCATTTGATCTCTTCTCCAGATGTGAATTAAAAACCTCTAGCACGCGGCGTTTACGTCTTAATTTCGGCCATGGCAAGAGCCGTAGTTCCACCTCAAGAAGGCACGACTGCCACCGGATAATTAGATTCGCAGGGGCCTGGGGCGAGTGCAGATCTGCGATCAGTGCAGCGGATCATAACGAGAATGTCGGTTTCTAATTGGAATGGCAATCTGCCCGATCTGGTAATTATGAAATTTCGCTGAAACCGCAGAGAAAAGACACGTAAAACATGCGAGCAAGAGCAAAAACTGAATGTATTTTTAGATAACTGTTCATAGATCGAAATTTCTGTGTTCAATCGTCTCTGAAATTAAGGCGATAGATGCGACCCTGGGGCTTGAGTAGCTTGATTGAAATGTGCACTCGAAAATTACTATATGTGATCTAAGAGCTTGAACTTTCTAACAGTTTCAGAGCAAACAAATAAGAAATTATTGAGCAAAATACATTACCGTTGAAAACAATATTTTTACCTTACGTTTCAAATCCAGTATCTCTGACCTACTCTTACTCATTAAAGGCCGGTCTTTTAATGATTAAAATGTTCAATTTCAATGAAGATAATTTATATCATGAAAAATATACGATATTAGATACGAGACTAGAAACGACTTTTCGAATGGTTCTCTAATCTTCTTGTGGGTCTTCAAATTATAGATAACTATTTATGATTTAAACACTGGATGAACAAACTGCCACTTGTAAGCAGTATACTGTAGGCTTGACCTGCCACAGCTGACCTGTACACAGGCTTGACCCTGTACAGTATACTGTACAGCATTCAGTGTTTTAGTCAAAATATTATTTATTATTGACCATAGGGATCAAACTATTTTTAGCGGTAATCAGACACCAATTGTTTTTAAATTTCGAGGTCAAATTAAAACAGGAATTTCCAATTGAATTAACATCAAATTGCTTGACGTTGCCAATGCAGCAATTTGTATTCATCTAATTTTATTTGATGCATAATACCATCCGCCGAGCTACAACAACAAAGTTGCAAGGTTTTTTTCTTGGGCTATTATGCACATCCTTCAATAATTTAAAAAAATATCATTTCCAAACGCAACATAATAAAGGAACTTAAATATTGTGCTAACAGATTTCTGAATATTAATATCATTGCTATCATTGATATCCCTGATATCAATGATATCACTAATATCATTTCTTCATATGATATCAGGGTATCTGCAGGGATTCGTGAAGGCGCCTCAGGCCCAGAATATACTTCTGACTTGTATCAAGCTTTCTTTAATTTGCGCGTGTACTAAAATTCTTCTTAAGAGGAGTCTTACCGCTCGAACGCACGGCGAATTTTGCTCAAAACCCGCATTGGGGCCTGACTCCTAGTGACTTTATATTATAATATAAAATGTTCAAAAAAATATGACACCATAATGAAGGTGTGTACTACAGATAGAAGAGTTATTTTTAAAAAATACCTCTCCTTTATGTAAAAAAATAATAAATGGCCAAGACTAATATTATCATTTTGTAGGTTTTTAACATTTTTTTACAGCAAAACCACGACCCGTACAAAATATTCACTTCTTCTAAATGTAGTTCATAGTTTTCTTATTGCGCACCTAAATTTTCATTAAATTCTGTCGAGAAATAACATAATAATTCGTCAGGGCAATTGTTGTGTTTTCATTAATCTCCGATTGAGAATTTAAGCTGATGTCCCTACTCTCGCATCACGGGATCCCCACCTTCGCCGAACGGCCGGACCCTTCAGCCAATTATCTTCATTCTTTATCGCGCATTCATTACGTTGATCGCATGGCATTTTATTATTCGCTTTAGTTTCAATAATAAATTAATAAATAAATAAATAAATTCAATAAGCCGTTTCAATAATATACAAATCAAAACTGCAGTAACTTGTAATATGTGTAATATTATTATGGTATTATAAGTAAAGATATCAGTGAAGTGTGGAATTTTCTATTTGAAAGGTAAGATATTTGTTTTATTATATATATATACCGGGTGTACATTAGAAAACTAGCCAGTCTTTCGTGGTTTTATATTTAATTAATTTTTACTAAATATTTATAGTTTGGTCATCTTGGGCCCTTACAACGTGTATTCACAACTCCATCAGTATTTTGTTTAGTGAATGAGATGGGCAAACCAAATGCAGCCAGAAGGAAGAGTACTGCAAAGTGGAAGAAGAGGAGCAATACACAGTTGTTAGCTGGACAGATAAACAAATTTGCGATGGGGATCGTATCGAATATTATCGACAATATCGAAAGCATTCAAGAAGAAAAGGAACAAGAAGTTTGTAGAATTAGTTTTGGTAAGTAATCTCAATGGTTTTTAAATCGCGGAATATCTTATTTTTGAATTGAAACAATGCAATTTTTGAAAAAATGTAAAACTAAACGCTCCTCGAATCTTGAGTTTTTCTAATCACAAAAATGTAACGAAACCGAGAGGAGTCCTATCGCTCGAACGCACCGCGAATTTTGCTCAAAAACCGCATTGGTTCCCAACTCCAAGTGACTTTGTATTATAAAATAAAATGTTCAAAAAATATGACACCATAATGAAGGTGTGTACTACAGATAGAAGAGTTATTTAAAAAAAATACCGCTCCTTTATGTAAAAAAATAATAAATGGCCTAGACTAATATTATCATTTTGTAGGTTTTTAACATTTTTTTACAGCAAAAACACGACCCGTACAAAATATTTACTTCTTCTAAATGTAGTTCATAGTTTTCTTATTGCGCACCTAAATTTTCATTAAATTCTGTCGCGAAATAACATAATAATTCGTCAGGGCAATTGTTGTGTTTTCATTTATCTCGAAAACACCACAATTGCCCTGACGAATTATTATATTATTTCTCGACAGAATTTAATGAAAATTTTGATGCGCAATAAGAATACTGTGAACTATATTTCAAAGAATTTAATATTTTGTACGGGTCGTGGTTTTGCTGTAAAAAAATGTTAAAAACCAACAAAATTATAATATAAGTCTAAGGAGTGGCATTTTTTTAAATAACTCTTGTATCTGTAGTACACACCTTCATTATAGTGTCATATATTTTTGAACATTTTATTTTATAATATAAAGTCACTAGGAGTCGGGAACCAATGCGGTTTTTGAGCAAAATTCGCCTTACGTTCGAGCGATAGGACTCCTACTATAAAAAATATAGGACTACTATAAATAAAAATTGTTATATTCCCAATAGTAGTAATATATATTTTTTTCTTGTAGAGAACAATCAGGCTGGCCACATTTCAAATAATGATACCTTCGATTGCTTACACAACATTAAACCCCGACCTAGTACAACTGTCGACTTCCTGGTGAATGTTAATCAACATGGTCCTAGTACAAGTAAGGACGACTTCATTCCGTTTGACGATAATTTACCAATTTCGAGTCGCAGTAGCGATGATTTCTTGGAGGTGACTCAACAATCAAATGATGCCTTTCTTCCAATGGAGGATAATCATCTTTCTTCAAGCATCAGCAACGATATTGAATTAATCCCTCAACGCCAACCTGCTTCAAGTACAGATAACAAAAAAGGCAACATTTATGAAGCAATAAATTTAGAAGATAGAAGAGTAATTGATATTCAAATGTATCACAATCAATTAGTTCAGATTGCAAGTCATGGAGAAAGGTATGGTTGCAATTTACAAAATTTCACTTTTTTTAAAGAAATAAAAAAAGGGCTAACATCAACATTCCATTTACATTGTAATATGTGCAATGAGAATTTTGTATTGCATACCTCCAAAGATAATTTTCTCAACAACGACGCAGTTCAGGGCGCAATGAGCATTGGTTGTGGATTTTATAACATGGAAGAGTTATTTTCAGTCATTAAAGTGCCATTTATGTCATGCACTTTATATAACAAATGTCATAATTTTGTAAGCGATGGATGGGAAAAAGCATCCGTTATTGAAATGTCGAAAGCGGCAAAACAAGAAGCAGATTATGCAAGAGAGGTAGGAAATGTTGATAAGGACGGAGTTCCTCTGGTGACTGTAGTTGCGGATGGTTGCTGGAATAAACGTTCTTATAAACAAAATTATAGCTCACTGTCAGGGGCCGCAGCTATAGTAGGGTACAAGTTTGGTAAACTATTGTACCTCGCAGTAAAAAATAAATATTGCTGCATTTGTTTAAAGACTCCCACCAAAGAGCACGTGTGCTATAAAAATTATGAGGGCAGTTCAACCGGAATGGAATCGCAAATTTTGGTAGAAGGTTTTAAATGTAGCGAAAAAATGCATGGCATTAGGTATGCCACAATGATTGCTGATGGTGATAGTAGCACTTATAAAAAAATACTAGAAGCACGGCCCTACAAACATTTAACAGTGGAAAAAATTGAGTGTTCCAACCATCTCCTTAGAAATTTTTCTAATAAATTAAAGGTCTTATCTAAAGACACCCGATTCCCAATAAAATATCGTAAAATGATTGCTCAATCCATTTTACGATTTCGTCGGGCAATTGTTGGAGCGATTGACTTTAGAAATAATTCAGCTGCGGAAAATAAAGTGTTGTTTCTAAAATCCGATATTGACAATTCTATACATCACATTTTTGGAGATCACAAGCAATGTGCGCAGTACTTTTGCGAAAGAAAAACTGAACCTAACTTACTATTAGAAATAAAGCAATCAAGTCCAGAGTTTTTATGCCGATTAAAACAAATTATTTCATCAATATCAAACCACAGTAGAAGCCTACTAAAATCTGTCAATAGTAATATTGTAGAGCAGTTTCACTCGATTGTCGCAAAATTTGTCGGGGGTAAACGTATAAATTATTCCCGAAAAAGGTCTTATAAAGCACGTTGTCACGGTGCAGCTGTTTCTTTTAACACAAATATGCCTCACACCACCTTTTACCGAACTATATACAACCGTAGTCCAAGTAATTTAATAAAACGTATGGAAGCACAACGTTTAAAAAGGGCAAATTTATTAAAGACGCTAAGGTCTGTTCGAGGTGTAAGAATAGTAAGGGCAACAAAAGATAAAGAAACAGATCAACATTACGGTGAAAATTGCATTACAAGTGATTTAGACACAGACATCATGGAACAAGAAAAAAAAATTTTTTTGGACAATTTGCAGAGAACTGACCATGAGAGAGCAGAAGTCGAACGTTCTACTATCTTACAATCCGAAAGCGGCTATTGGCTTGAGGTCAGAAGAAAATTATTAACAGCATCCTCATTTTTTTCGGTTTGTACAAGACAAGATACAACATCATGTGCAAATTTGGTGAAACAACTGATTTACAATTTTCAAAAGCCAATAAGGTCAAAGGCTATCGACCATGGCAAAAACAATGAGTCGATTGCAATACAACAGTTAGAGGACCAAGAAAATATTTCAATTGAAAAATGTGGCCTTTATATTCATAACAATATCCCATATCTTGGAGCAACACCTGATGGTGTTGTAGGAGATAGCTTAGTGATAGAAATCAAGTGTCCCTATTCTGCTTATAATATGCACCCTGAAGAGGGAATAATAAACAAAAAAATTACATTCTGGAAATTTGACAATGCATCTAATTTGTTTACCATAAATAGAGGACATAAATGGTATTATCAGATTCAAGGGCAATTGGAAGTAACCAACAGAAAAGGATGCATTTTTGGTGTTTGGACAGGACATAATTTTCCTCTAAAAGTGGAATATATAAGGCGGGACAGACATTTTTGGCAACAAAAAATGAAAGTGAAAATAATTCGGTTCTACGAAGAATGTTTGCTGCCAGAATTAGTAGACCCCCGCCACATCCGTCAGTTAGCCATCAGAGAGCCAAAATTTATTTTAGAGGCTCAACAAATAAGGAAAAATAAATAGTCGTAATTAAACTCTAAATTAAATAAATAAAAAATCCATTTTGTCTGTTACCTAATTCTAATAAAACATTTTTTTTACAATCATTTCATTAACTTATTTTTTATTATTTATTTTTATTATTTGCCTAAAGTTATCTATACATTGTTGGCACAATAGGGATTAATATTTGAACAAACATTTTCAAATATTTTCATGGACAAAATAGGTATATTCAAAATAGGTATTATTTATACCTATTATATAAATAGGTATACAATTGATTGGTTTTGCTCGGTTACAATCGGTTACAATTCAGCGTCTTTAAATAACTATTTTTAATCACAAAGAGTGTTTTTTATTGTTGTCAGTTAACTTGTATAAATGTTTTTCTTATGCGAGCTCTGGATCATATTTCAGTTGTAGCGCGATCGGTGCCGTTTGGAAGGGGATAGTTCGCGCAAAGCACAACGGTTCTAATTGGTTGGCGCCTGAGAGGAGAGATTTGATAGTAGTAGGAGATTACCCCGCTTCTAGAGCCGTGATTTTTAATACGTACGCGATACGATTCCTCTTAAGTGGTAGGTGTGAGCATTCTATGTGTGCATTTGGCCATATTAACATTTCGCATTTTAGCTACAAGGGCGTTTGCCTGTACGGATTTTTTTTGTGTGTGCATATGTTTTGCGTCCGAGGAGTTTTATCTATGCGGTATGTCCAAGTGGACAGTCGTAATTGACAAAAAACAAATTAATTTTAATTAGATGTGCTTCTTTATTTTAGGCGTTGAGTAGCAGGATTTCAGGAGAAAATTAAAGCTTATTGACTTGAAAAAGAATCACATCAAAATTAGCTGGAGCATTGGCAAATTATGGCACACAGGCCTTTCAATTTGAATTATAATTCATGCATTTTTTTATCGGCGGCCTAAATCAACGAAAAAATATTTAGAATGATTTATAGTTATATTTTTATTCTCAACATTTCAACGTTATTCATTCAAGAAGAAGACTTCCTGTTGTCCATGACATAGTGCGGACTTGAAAAACACGCTCGTTCTTCATGTAACAATTGTTGTGCGTAGTTTGCCGGACGGAACGTTCCCATGACTCTGTTTATTGCCTATTTTTAGTAGTCTCCCTGTGAATGCAGGTAACTGGGCCACATTGTGTTCGCAAATCTCCGCTCTAACAGTCTCGGCTAGTGAATGCATATTTGCAAACAACCTCGCCCTTTGGCTTTTCTGGAATCTTCAGGTAACGAGTCTCAGCATTCGGAACAGATGAATCTGATATTATGCGGTGCATTTAGTGGCGGTCAAACTATCGTTAATTGTGCTGGCTGTCGTAAGTTGTTATAGTTACATTAATGCAGTGTTTCCCAAACTATCGACAGCTGCGTACCCCGTCTATAATTGTCGTAACACTGAGTACCCCTCGTCAAAAAAAAATGCATATACTTCAATAAGAATCAAAATATATTTATTTTTTCCTTTTTTAGTACATAAACAAAACAATAATAAACGAAAAATGAAATTTATTCATAATAAAATATAAATTAAATAAATAAAAGTTATATGTATTATAAATAACATTCATTCAAGTCTATGCTGTATGAAAAGTGTTATACAGGGTGATTTTTCAAAAGTATCCACCCCGAATTTCTTAGAAAATAAAGGCAAAATAAAAAAAAACCGAAACACATCAATTTTTAATTTGAGGGGGACATTTTTTGACGTACTATTGACATGTGTGTCTCTTCCCCCTTCCCCTCCAATAAGCACTTCTCAAAAATTTTAAATAGGATGACCCACCCTGTGACACCTCATTTAAAAGAAATTTATGTCAGTACTATGCAAATTTAATTTTCCTTTTTGCAAAAAAAAAAAAAATTAAAAAACATACAGGGTGATTTTTTTTCGATGTTTAGTATGGGGGTCACGTAAACCTCTTCCTCTTCGTTTACCGTTTTAATGCCTCTTGCAGTTCTATTTAGTTCACAGAAAGAACCATACTCTCCCAAATTATCATGTTGTCTCTTAAAGGTAGGCAGAAAAGGCTGGCGACGATCAAAAACCTTTCGAATTACTCTTGTGCAGCTTGTAAGCTAGCAACAATTCGATCGATTTGATTCCTCACATAGAGTGAATATTTTGATGGTTGTTTGATATAATACATAGTTGAAGAGAGGTCCAGATATAATTGAATTGACCGCTGAACTACTACTGTGTACAGGGTGTTTAATTTTTCCAGATTTTATCTGCAAGACTGCTAAAATAAAAATAAATTATAAGGAACTTGTCACTTGTCATACGAAACCTGATCTACAAAATGGCACTTTCCCCAATAGCCTTCCAATTTTCCAGAAATATAACTAACATTGATTTTTTTAAATGGAACATCCTCTATATGTTTACAGAACCAGATTCTACGTCAAATTCTCTTTGCAATGATGTATCACAAATACCATTATATTTTAAAATTGTGCTGAATATTTCAAAACGCAGAATTATTATAGTGGCTGTGATTCTATTTTGTGTAGTGCGATTTCTTGTTTAATTTGTTTGCATCAGCAAAACTTGTTATACAGGGTGTCCAAGATAAGGATCAACGGCATGGGGATCTCGGAAACCGTAAAAGTTACAAAGGTGGTTAAATTATTTAAAAAAATGCACAATTTAGTGCTCAGTAATATTCTTTTGAGAAAACCAAAAAAATCCGCTTATTTCCAGAGATATTAGACAAAATCCGAAATCTTGCGATTTGGTTTTTATATTTTTTTGAAGTTATTTGAGAAGGTATAAGAAAACCAAATGCACTTTCTCATTGCCACATTTTTAGCTTTACAAGACAGCGTATACAAATTTTCAGTACAACGTTTTGTTTCGAAGAAAGCATCAACTTTATTTTTTATGTGGCCTGTAAAAAATGTTTAATATCTAATTTTATTTATCTAATTTATCTAATTTAAAAATTAGATAGCATTTCCTATTATAAATTCAACTATTTATATCACAGTGTGGTTTGTAATGTTTTTATTCAGAAATAGGATTGTTAATACATTTCGAACATTTTCTTGTAGTAGCCGTTGAAATGATGACGACGAAGAAAATAATATTATCTAATTTTAACCCTAAATAGGTACCATAATAGTAACTAAAAATAATTTAGCTATAATAGTTGTTAAACATTGAAACATTATAGCGATTTAGGACCACACTTATTTGTTTACTGTGATATGAGAATTGTTCTGTTCATTTAATGGCGACGAAGACAAAAATTATTAAATAATTTTAACCCAGAATATGTACCGAAATGGTAACAAAAAAAATGTAGCAAGAATAGTTGTTAAACATTGCAACATTATGGTTATTTAGAACTACACTACACTCAGTATTTTTTTAGTGTGATATGAGAATTGTTCTGTTCATTTAATGACGACGAAGACAACAATTGTTCATTTTAACCCAGAATAGGTACCAAAATAGCAAATTTTTTTAATCACAAATAGTCGTTAAACATAGAAACATTATAGTTATTCAGAACCACACTTATTATTTTTTTGCTGTAATATTATGAGAATTTTGGAATGTTTGTGGATCCATCCTGAGTTTTTGGTTAATGGAGAACTATTTATGCACCCTCAGGTGTAGGGTAAATAAAACCTATGTTTTTATGAACTAGTTTCGGCTTGGGAGCCGTCTTCAGCATTCAAATCTTTAATTAAAAATATATAGTTATAATTCAGTTACATGACAATTTGTTTGTTTTTCAAACTTACAGTCAATTTTTTTAAATATGGTGGTAGTGTGAGGATGTGAGGATGAATTGTGTGATATGAAATGATTGTGATTGTTTTTTAGTGTTTGCAGAAATTTGGCGACATTTGTCTAATTTTACGTTTTTAATTTTATGATTTGAATTTTTTTTTTAACTAATCATAGTAATATTTTGACTGCTGTCTGACCTTTAATATTGATAAATTGAAGTTAAAATTTTGTAAAGGTGATCATGAGGATGAATGATGAAAATAAATTGGCGTTTGCTCTACCTGTGTGATTTTTTTTTTTTAGTTTAGAATGTGAATTAGTGTTTGCAATCAACTTTTCTACATACCACATGTTGCCCAGAGTATTAAGTTTATTGTTCATTTAATTATCTTAAAATCATAAAATTAGGTGATATATTTTGTCTTCGTCGCTCATTTCAACGCGTACTACACCAAAATTTTCCAAATGTATTAACAAGCTTTGGTTTCTGAATAAAAACATGAGAAATCATACTGTGATATAAATCGTTGTATTCGTAATAGCAAATGCTATTTAATGCAGGGTGTACTTTATTTACGGGCCATGTAAAAATATAAAATTGATGATGATTTAAATGAAACGTTGTATTAAAATATTATAAACGCTGTCTTGGAGAGCTAAAAAAGTGGCAATGAGAAAGTGCCTTTTGTTGTTTTTATACCTTTTCAAACAACTTCGGCAACACATATAAACCATATCGCAAAATTTCGGATTTGGTCGAATATTTCCGGAAGTAAGCGGAATTTTCTGGTTTTCTCAACAGAATATTACTGACCACTAAATTGCGCAGCTTTTTTTCTAATTTAACCGCTTTTGTAATTTTTCCGAGATCCCCGTGCTGTTGATCCTTATCGTGGACACCCTGTATAAGTGATTATATTAATGTAAAACATCACAGTATATCAATTTTTATTTTCTTTATTTTTGTACTCGTATTAATTTTACTTAAGTAGTACTTTTTTATTTAAGTAGAGAAAATTACAATAATAACGATTTATTCTATCTGCTTTTACAATTATTTGCTGATGAAAACAAATTTGATAGGTGTTTCATTAAACAAAACAATACCACAGCCGACTATAATAAGTAATTCTATGTTTTGAAATATTAAGCATAATTTATAAGTAAAATGGTACTTGTAACCATTTAAAAGAGAACTTTTAAAGACTATTAACCTTTGAAAAGAGAATTTGACCTATAGGTGTACAATAGGTACGTTTTAAACAAAAACAAAGGTCTTTTCGGAAAATATGTATATGTGAAAAATGATTGCGCCACTTTGTAGACCAGGTTGAGTATGACAAGTTCCTTATGAAACTTTTTTTTTGTATCTTCAAGATATAATCTGGACACTGAAAAATCAAAAAATAACACCCTGTCGCACCATAAACTGATGATATGGAAAGGTTAATATCAATGGTAAACATTTATTTGGGGCAAAGAGAGAGATCAGGAAAGAACAAAGAATTAAAACAAAAAAAGTCTACAAACAAGCCAAGGAAAAATACTGGCAACACAGAGCAGAGCTGATGGAAGAATATGGCAAGAATAAGGAGATAATTAACTTCTACCAAGAGGTCAAACAAACGGGGAGAGGATGTCATCAAGCTCTGACAGCGTTCAAAAACAAAGAGGGAGAGAGAGTAGAGGATGAAGACTAGGTATTAGAAGGATGGAAAAACTACTTCCAAGAACTTTTACAATAGGAAAATTATGGCAACTTATACAGCAATGAAGAATCACAAGACACCGACGATATAGAACCTCCAACAAAAGAAGAAATAAGCGGAATACTGAAAAAACTTACGAACAGAAAAGCACCGGGTGAAAACGGTTTGAACACCGAACTAATCAAGTGTGGAGAAGAAAATATGACAGACAGAGTACACAGCTTAATAAATCAAATATGGAATGAAGAACGGATGCCAAAATAATGGTCTGAAGCGACGATAACTCCGATATACAAGATGGGGATCAAATCAGAATACACCAACTACAGAGGAATAGCACTGCTGGACACGATGTACAAGGTATTAGCTACCGCCCTAAGAGACAAACTGCAAGAATTCACGGAAAAGGAGATAGGAGAGTACCAAGCGGGATTCAGACCGGATCGTTCAGTCACAGACCAACTATTTGTTTTAAAAGAGACCCAAGAAATGTTTGGAGAATACAAGAACAGGAAAGTGTACGTGGTTTTCGTAGATTTTTTAAAAGCGTATGACACTGTAAAAAGGCGAGAACTATTCAAAGCGATGGGCAGTCTGGGTATCCCAAGGAAACTAACAAGATTAGTTCAAATGACAGTACAAAACACGACCAACAGAGTAAAATGGAGAGGAAAGAAGACAAAAAGCTTCAGAGTATACAATGGAGTAAGACAAGGTGACCCCCTATCAACACTGTATTTCAACATACTGCTAGAATTCGTCATAAGGACGAGCAAACTGAATAGGACAGGAAGCATAATCAACGCAGACCACCAATGTATAGCTTATGCCGATGACATGGGCAGAAATTGCGTTGACAGTACGGCTCCAAATTAACTATCAGAAAACAAAATACATGGTGTTACGAAGAGGCACAATTACAAAGGAGAATCTGATAATAGAAAGAACAGGGGGAGGTAGAATGGAAATAGAGCAAGTCAGCGAATTCACATACCTAGGAGATACAGATCACGGAAGACGGGAAAGAAGAACAAGAACTTAAAAAACGGATGATGAAGGGAGATAAAGCAGCAGGGGTTCTAAGTCACATTCTAAGATCTAACCATGTCTCAGTAAGTGCCAAACTAAAGATTTACAAAATAGTATTGAGACCAACCGTAACTTACGGATGTGAAATATGGAAGCTAGGAACAGTAAAGGTGGAAAAACTGCTGAGGTAGGAAAGAAAAATGCTGCGAAGAATTTACGGCGGGTGTAAAGAAGAGGGAGTCTGGCAAAGAAGGACGAACAACAACCTAAACGAGTTATACGGGAACAAAACATTGTGCAATATATCAAACAACAACGAGCAAGATGGCTGGGACATGTGCAGCGGATGGAGAACACCAGAATCACCGAAACCATAACAAAGATACGACCAATAGGAGTAAGAGTAAGAGGTAGACCGAGGAATAGATAGAAAGAAGAAGTGGTACAGCATCTGGAAAAAATGGGTGTACGAGACTGGAAGGAAAAAGCTTCTGACCGTAAAGAGTGGAGACATAATAACAGCGATGGGCCGGCAATGCCTGTGAAAGCTTCTATATATAGGGAGATCATTTATTCAGTGGGTAAAACTACATCTATAGCTACATCAAAGCACAACTAAATCTCGAGGGTAACTGGACCCATAAAATGAGAATAATGATGGATGAGAACTGAGTATCAATACTTGACTCAATACAATAAATTCTTTATGGCAAAAACTATATAGCACAATATTGAGCGTGTCAATCAGTCGTACCGACTAAAGTGCTGGACGACTCGATTCTTGTAAAGCGGCACAGAAGGAAAGTAAGAAATCATTCTTTTGGTTGATCGTAGTTTGAAGTATTTAATTTCTTCCAAGAGATAACACAAAATTGATAGTGTTGGAAGCATCCCACAAATACTCGTTATATACCTATTAAATACAGTTTCATAATTTACTAGTGTCTATTTTGTATTTACTCGCTTGGCACAATCCAGTAATTTCAACTAGGCATCTCAGGTGACAACTGCCGGAAAAAATTGGCGGCTTTAGCTGTAATCCGTAATCCTTAAAATTACATTAACTGCAATTGCCACGGTTACATGACACCTACCTCGAAAAAGCGTTTGAAAAACTGCGTGAACGTAATAATGGTGACCGCTAGACTCGATCCAGTCTGAAAGGAAGGAGGACCGATGTTTCGTTCCAATTAACACAGTTTACGTAGCTGCGCGTCAGATGGGTACCGCCGGTTTTTCCTTTTTAATATTGTTATTATTTTTTCGGCGTCTCGTAATTGATTAACTGTATATAATTTCACGCAGGGTGAGCGTAGGAGGAAGAGGCAGGGGGCTGTTATTGCATTTATGCGCTGGTGACGACGACGAGGCTGTCAACGTGTTTTTTGGCCGACGATGGGGAATCCACACACCAGAACGCTTGTCATACATCTCTCGAGCTCCGAGAATGTGTTCCTTCTTTGCACCAGTAACCTACAATTCCGCACGCAAATGCGCCGAGTTTTGTTTTTGTACTGAAAAACTATACTGGTTGATGTGCTAAATAAATAGAAATGGTCACCATACGATTATTTGTAGTAGATAATGTAACAAATGCATCGAATTTACCGGTTAAATTCGATTTTACCGAAAATGTGTTGAATAGCAACGATAATAGTCGGTTCGCGAAGTCGGGCTGTTATTGAATTATTTGTACAATTGTAAAGTTAATACTGATTTATCTAAAACATTTACAGCTATTTCCAACACTTATTACATTTTTTACCCAAATGAAGGAATGAAAATATAGATTTTTTTAATTTAATTTTTATAATCTATTAATTTTTTAGTCATTTAACAACAGTTTAGAAAATATGTATACCGGTTGTATATTTCAAAACTAGCCAGTCTCAATAACTTTTGAGTGCAAGCTAACTTGATAAAAAAATACGTCAATTGATTTTTGGAGGGGGAAGTTTAAAAACACCCAATATAAAACAAATCAAATAATTACCCTTTATGCCGATTGTACCAATGTCAGACAGTTAGCTATTTTGCCTTCATGTGACACAATGCTGCTTATACTATTTATACCGCGCTTTTTTTTAATGCCTGAATGTAGGCTAAGTTCAGTTTTAAAACGACAGTATCAACTGCATTGCTAAAATGCAATGGTTATGTTACAAGCTACGTGAAACTCGGTAATTTCAAATGTCAAAACTGTTGGCAGAAAATGTATTCAACGCAATTAAATGTTTAAATAGGGCATTGATACCGAGCTAGCTGGTATACCGATTATGCGAGATTTAGAGACACTAATCCCATCAATCCCGTTCAATCAACAATCATCAATCGTTAATCCCGAAATAGTAACTCATTTGCGAAATGGGAAGATATTGGTTCTTCTTTGGCATAACATAACACATTTCATTTCAATTTTATTTATTTACTTTTGCGACCGGTTTCGTTCAATCAATTGATCATTTTCAGGCAAAACTAAAAAGAACAACATATTACAATTTGTACATTAACTATTTTTAAAATTAAAAAAAAGCAAGACGATGATGAAATGAGATGTTTGATATTAATAAGTTACGTTTTTTTTTCTCCATGGGAATGGATTACATAGATCAGTGTTTTAGCGGTTTAATATTTACAAAGTATCGTGTGTGGCTAATATTGCCCTGCCTTGAAATAAAACTGAAAAAAAATAGAAAAAATAAATAAATTGAGATTACAAAATTATATGGTCATGTGGAGACTGGTGAATCTTTAAGATTACACTTACACTTATACTTATCTATGTAATCTATTCTCAGTAATAATATAACAAGAGAGTGAGAATAAATTGAAAATAATTTGACAGATTGTCGAAAATTTGTTGCCAGGCAATAGTCACGAGAGCCCGAAGGGCTCGAGTGACTATTGCCAAATGGCAACAAGTTTGAGACATAATCTGTCAAATTATTTTCTAATTTATCGAACTCTCGAGTTATATTTGATTAGATTATTTTTTTAAATTATTAGTATTTCTTTATCAATTTCAGTATGCGAAACGCAGCTAAAGCGACTTTTATTCATTTTGTATGACACTTTAATATGATTGATAAATTAATAATTTGACAAATATTTTGATTGACAAGAGTGAACCTAGCTACCGAGATTATTCCCACTATAATAATCTCTAGAGAATATTCCCAGTATAATAATGACGGGATTGGTCCAGAAGTATCAATATGACAAAAATCGAAATATATCATTGGTTTTGAGAAACGTCAAAAAATAATCATGGTAAAAAAAACGTAACTTATTAATATCACACATCTCATTTCATCATCGTCTTGTTTTTTTTTTAATTTTAAAAAATGTTAATGTGCAAATTGTAATATTTTTTTCTTTTTACTTTTGCCTGAAGAAGACCAATTGATTGATCGAAACCGGTCGCAAAAGCAAATAAATAAAATAAAATTAAGGAAGTACACATGTTTTACTGAATAGTTAAAATAACCTTAATATGAGTAAAATACAAGACATTTCATTTCATTTCTTCAGTTGAAATATGGCATCTCCTAGTTCTTTTATGATAACCAATAGCGACACATCGTGTATGTTCGTACTTACCTACTATTACATTTTGCGATTATATTATAAATTGTTCCGCTTGATTGGATTCGTCTGTCAGGATAATGCCCTCAAAATAAATCTCTCAAAATCCGTATACTATTGCCAGCTCAGTACCATTTGAATTTGAATATTTAAGTACTTTCTTCCGTTGAATAAATTTTCTCAGTCTTGACATTTGAAATAATCCATTTGCACGCGCTAGCAATTTTGGTTGCATAACCGTTGCATTTTAGCAATGCAATTGATACTGTCGTTTAAAAACTGGACCTAAGTTCAGACATAAAAAAAAACGCTCGGTGTATTTAATTAAATATAGATTTATTATACAGGGTCTTCCTTAATAACGTGCTAATATTTAAGGGTTTATTTCCTCAGGTCCTTTTATGAAGAAAATTTCATATGAACATATATCCGCAACGGCTTAAATTTTTTGTTACAGGGTGTTATAAATATTGAAATCCCTAAAATACGTATTGCTTCGTGTGAAACAATACGGAATACGCCGAAAATATTTGAACGAGAACGCAGTTCGATGCGAAGACGGGCGGAAGCAAGCCTATTAAGTAAAAGTGGACATTTCCAACAATTTTTATAAAAAAAAAATTATCATTATCAATGTCAATAATAAAGTGTTTCAAATTTAATTGAATTGTTTTAATCAAGTACTGTCCCTCTGACGAGAAAAACGCAAGAGACCGTTTTTATGTAGAATTGACCAGGCTAATTAGAAAAAATAGTCAAATGGAGAAATGACAGTGGCGTACCACGTTTTTTTGTAAAAAATATCACAGGACATGTTTACAAGGACGCCACTAGCGGAGCGATAGTATAGCTTTTCTAACTAAAATTTGTCGTTTTATATTCTACTAACGCATGCCAAACTTAAAAATAATATCTAAAGTGTTTTCGGAGATATTTAAAAAAATAACGATTTAAAAAAATATTTCAACACCCTGTAGCAAAAAATGTAAGCCGTTGGATATATGTTCAAATGAAATTTTCTTCATAAAATCACCTGAGGAATTACACCCTTAAATATTAGCACGTCATTAAGGAGCACCCTATATACAATGAAAATGTGTTGATCCGCTTTAGTACATTTAAAATCGGGCCAAATTCCATCATAAAATATTAATTTATCGAATATAATATAACGAGTGGTCTGATTTTTGCCGACAAAATTTGTTATTTAGAAAAACGAGCAGCTTTTGTAATGAAAATCACACAAGCTGATGAGTCGGCGAATGATTTTAAAAAAGCAAATGCTTCGAGTGTTTCTTAAAAACAAATTTTGCAGTAAATATCAGACTATGAATTATATTCAGCTTGACCATCCACAGAGAATTCTTATAAATATTTGAAAGTTGTACATGTGTATATCAGGTCGATGCATAATTCGATAGCTTTTTTTTTTTAATACTCAAAATACATAAACTCTTATTACATTTGACTTCTACTGGTATCTCTGTAGCTACTTCGCCCCGTGCATTAGAGTTGTTTCCTATTATATACTTATGAATTTATAAGGAAATTGGTAAAGACCTGATACATATTTGTGAATGCATCAGTTTTTTTACCAATTTTCTTATCTATTAAAAAAGCCAATCAATAATTTCTCCAGCATTGTTTTTGGTGAATTCTCAACGTTCTGGCAGATTTTCTATTCCACGCCTTAATGAATCCGGTCAGTTATGAAGAGCAAAATCGTTATTACATGAAATGCTTAGGAGAATGTTGAATAGAGAACATAAAAGATCAAAATCTGATGGAGCAAGATCAGGAGAATAGAGCGAATGTGGAATAACTACCCAACAAAGACACAAAGAAGTAAACAAAGAAGCACAAATAGTAATCTGCTGATTTTTGCTGTTTTCGATCAAAACCTATCGCACCCAAACTTTTGAACTTTTGAACTTGAAATGTCGTACGATGGTTACGATGGTTGATTGGTCACCATTTAACCAGATTGGCCAATTCGCGAGTTGATTAACGTGGATCATAACGAATTGAAGCAGTTAATTTGTCTTATCAAAGTCGGATGGTCTCCCTGAACGTAGGAATTCAGCATTGCTCTCACTGAAACGAGAAAACCATTTTCATGCAGCACTTTCCCCGATGACGTTCTTTTCGTAAACAGCACAATGATTATAGCGGCCTCCGATACCTTAACTTCTCGGTTAAATTCACACACAAGGATATTTCGGAAATGTTCATTTCTTGGAACATTTCTTTCCTTTTTCTTTAGCCAACTTTTACAGATTGAAAAAAATCAAGAAGAATTTATTAAAACAACACTATAGCATTACAATGCCATTGTCATTTCTCAAACAAATTTGTTTCCATGGTACTTTTACCATGGAAACCAAAAACCTACGAACTTATGCATCGAGCTGATATGTATGTCACAAAAATTATTTATATTATAAGTTTTAGGCATGTAGAAACGAAGAGAAGACCTCAAGTAAAAGAATATAAATAAGTCATTCTGCGAAGATGCTACTTACCACACTGAACCTTTTATTTTATTATTCTAATGAATTTGGCGATAGATGTTAATCAAATCATTTTAGTCATAATTTTTGCCGCTGAAAAATCTTTTGCTGGTACTACATGTTGTTTTTCACTGATAATTAAATTCATACACTAAAAATCTCATAGCAGAGGTGTTTTTGTCATTATGACAGCGAAAAGAGTATGCCCTAACTTTTCCAGCGACAAAACGGAACCTAACGTTTGAAAGCGTATAATTCTGGCATATTGTAAACAATTTTTTCTCAAACTTGCGTTGTCAGATAAGTATCTAATTTGTGAAAATGTCGCGATTTGGAGAGTCTTCGATTGGAGAAATTAAAAAAGCCATCAACAATAATGGGCCCCGAAATATTGTGAATTCAACTACGTCAATTTTTCGACAATTTACGTGTTTTGTGTGAAAAAAATAACTCGTTGAAGAAACATCCACTAAAGAGTTAGCTTATATTTTATGTGACTGGGCATTTAACATGAAGAAGAACAATGGAGAATATTATAAAGAGAGTACAGTCAAGACGATTACACCTTATTTTTTAATTTAGTGATTTACGGATTCATTAAATTGTCTTGCCGAATTACACTCAAGCTTTTTTTTTGGGTCGAAGACATTTATAATTAGAGTTTTGTTGCCTTCGGGCAATTTAACTCAAAAAAACTGCCAGAAACAAAATTAACTGAAACAAAATTCTCATTGAAATGTCAAGTTTACTTCAACAAAAAATCTGTAATTATAAGTGAAAATCGGTTGAGATTGGTTGAGATGTAAAATTGGTTGGTTAATATCCTTTGAGTTTGATTGTTAACGAAATATTCCAAAATAGCCTATTACATATCTTTTAAGTCACCTTTCTTCACAGTTGTGGTCAAGTTGTGACATCGGATGATCCAGATCTGCTATTATACTCTCTACTTAGATCGACATTAATCGACAATGGCATGAGATAAGGTAGATCTAGATGCAACAGTAGACGCCGGGGGCTGGATAAGGAGACCCAGATCTGAATATGTTATCAAATAGACGAGATATCCTTATATCTTGTTAATATAGGCTCCTGATCAGAAATTATTAGGATCCTGTCAGCGGGCCCAACAAATATAACAAATTTGCCAAATTAATTCTCTATTTCATTGGATATTTATTCTAATTGTAGCATAAAAAGTGCCAATTTTTTAAAACTGGCAGTAGTTGCGAAACATTGCACTTTTCGTAACATGTTAAGAATATAAATGCTTTTCGCAACTGGTAATGAAATTAGTAGATTGTGCACAGGCACAGGAAAGTAACATTTCTTTAAGCGAGAGAACAGTTTCGCGAGAAGATGTTCGCGATCTTAAAGAATCATTTCGGCGAGTTAGATACTATACTTTTTCTACGACCTCGTCTATGTCTTAACATATAATATGCAGGGTGAGTTTTTTTTTTCATTTTAAGCATTAGGATCTCGAAAAACATAAAACATAGAGGATCGGTTAAATGAGCAAAGAGTTGTCATTTTAAGAGCTTATGCAAGATATGCTTTTGTTTTTTGAAAAGAAAACATAGCGTTTGAGTTATAATACAAACTTTTTTTTTTACATTTTTAAAAAGGAGTTTTTGATCTATTTATAACAATATAAGGTTTGCTATACTTACTTTCATAAATAAATGAGATGCAGGAATTTTCGTTCTTTAATTTTAATAGAATTTAGTGTAATTAGAATAGAAAAATGAATAGAATTCTCGTGGTAGGACGAAATACAAAAAAATCCATGGCAAACTCTGTTTTTACCACTCTCTATAATACAAATAGTCTTGTATCGTGTTTATTTGTCAAAGTAATAATTGCCATAATGTTAATTTTTGAAAATGTCTAAGCCAACTATAACTGCCATTTTAAAAAAAGTTTGTGTAATAACTGAAAAACTGTGGTCTTTTTTCAAAAAACAAAAGTATATCTTGCAGAAGGTCTTAAAATGATAACTCTTTCCTCATTTAACTGAATCTCTGTACTTATGGTTTCCGACATCCCAATGCTTAAAATGAAAAAAAAAACTCACCCTGTATCATAGTCTCTGAGTATGAATTATATCGATTATCAAGCCCCCATTCCATGAATTTTGCAAGGTTTTCTTCATATCTCATTTTCGATTTTTCTGGAAATAAGTCCGCAGAAGTTTTTTCAGCTTGATTTACTATTTCTGGTGGACTATTGGGAAGATCTTAATCACTTTCTAAATCAGAAATCATGATAGGGCTACGAACAGCACAAACTGATGTGGTTTAATACGCGATAGAGCGACAGTAGGAATCTGGACGGAGGTGAAAATTATCAAGTAATTTTCGTCTCTAGTGACAAAAGCTAACGTTATGGGATTTTCTTTCAATGGTAACGGAAATCAAATTTTAGCTGGAGTATTCAGTAACGAAAAATGTGTTTTTATAAATTTCAACATTTGGATTTTGGTAGAATTTCTGATGAAACGCATGTTGTGCAGCTTCTTCGACATCATGCGGGATATCATCCCAGTCTGAATTGGACAAGCTCACTTTTTGTGTGCCAATAACGCTTGAACGACTGAGAACACGAAACTATAAATGGAAAAACAAAATTATTTGCCATATTAGAAAATGAGTTTCTCATTAGACCATAATTTTAATGAAAATAATCGATTTTGGTCGCTTTAACTTGTATTTAACACGTAGCGAAATGGTATTTTGTATAACTCCTGTAATGGGGGACCATGTATTAACATTATTAACAATAATAATATGTTACTATTACTGAAATACAAATTTCAGTTGCAATTGTTCTTTATATTGATTGACATTATTAATATAGTGCTTTAATTTTTAAAGATGCATTAACAATCTCATCCTCTTGTATTCTGTTGTAATTGTAATGAACTCGAGCTACTTGGGAGCATAAACGCATTTAAAATGGATTACCGCAATTAGAGTCTTATGAACCGTTTGGTCATTAACAGCTCACGAAAACCACAAGCCTCTTCTAATTAACGCACCGAGTTTTGTTTGCCATAGCATGGCAAACAAAACTCGGCCAAATTAGCAATTTGGTCTTAAATTACTGCGATAATTGGGATGGTTAAATTGTTGGAAGTGCTCACGTTTGGTGGTTTGGTATGAACTATTTTATTGTGCCTAAGTACAGGTAACGCATTTGTACTCAGGAACTGATACCATTCGCCGTTCGGACCACATTAATGGCACTCTAGAGGCAAATTCCATATACAAGCTTACACAATTCACACGGCTGAAGGACCCGATGCTGGTTGATAGCCAGTAAATTGCTAGCCCTTCAAGTGGTACCCAAACTTTTTAAAAGGTTTTTCGGAAATATTTTGTTGGCGCATACATCTGTCTAGAGATGGACGAAGCCACGAATTTTTATAACTGTCGGTAACTCGCTTCGCTCGATCTGTAATTCATAATTGTGTTGCAATGGGCAATTTTCTGCACTTATTATACAGGGTGTCCAAGATAAGGATCAACAGGGGTTCTCGGACACCGTAAAAGTTAAAAAGGCAAATTAAAAAAAAAGTTGAGTGGTCAAATTTAGTGGTCAATAATATTCTGTTGAGAAAACCAAAAATGTCCACTACTTCCGGTATATTGCGATTTCGTTTTTATTTTTTTTCTGAGTTATTTGAAAAGGCACTTTCACATTTACACTTCTTTAGCTCTACAAGACAGCTTTTACAAATTTTCAGTGCAACATTTCATTTCGAAGAAACCATCATCAACTTGATATTTTTATATGGCCCGTAACTAAAGTACACCCTATATTAAATGGCATTTCCTATTACGAATTCAACTATTTATATCACAGTATGGTTTCTTATGTATTTCTTCAGAAAAAGGCTTGTTTATACATTTCGAACATTTCCTTGTAGTAGGCATTGAACCGATGACGAAGAAGAAAAAACCTATAATCTAATTTTAACCTAGAATAGGTACCAAAATAGTAACTTAAAATAATTAAGGAAGAATAGTTGTTAAACATTGAAACATTTTTGCCATTTAGAACCACACTTATTTTTATTTTTTTACAGTGATATGAGAATTATTCTATTCAGTTAATGGCGAAAGACGAAGACAAACATCCTTACATAATTTTATCCCAGAATATGTACGAAAATAGTAACAAAAAATAATGTAGCAAGAATAGTTGTTAAACATTGAAACATTATAGTTATTTAGAGTCACACTTTATTTTATTATAATTTTTTTACTATGGTATGAGAATTGTTCTGTTGATTTAATGACGACGAAGACAACAATTATTACCTAATTTGAACCTAGAATAGGCACCAATACAGTAACTAAAAACAGTAGTCGAAGAGTAATCGAAACTGCAGTCAACAGCAAATTATTTTTGTAAAATAAATGTGTTAGTGGAAGTAACAAAGTAAAGTTGTTTTATTTAATTTATTTACAATGTTCCACAAAGTAACAGCTACCAGTATACAGTATTTAACTAAAAGCAATTTAGCAAAAATAGATGTTAAACATTGAAACATTATAGTTATTTAGAAAATTGTTCTGTTCATTTAATTGTCTTAAAATATTTTTCGGCGATTAATTTTGCCTTCGTCCTCAAACTGTTCGAAATGTATTAATAAGCCTTTTTTCCGAATAAAAACATGAGAAACCATACTGTGATATAAATCGTTGAATTCGTAATTGGAAATGCTATTTAATATAGTTTATTTAATACTGTCTATATAATACACATAGGGTGTACTGTATTTACGGGCCATATAATAATATAAACTTGATGATGGTTTCTTCGAAACGAAACGTTGTACTAAAAATTTATAAGAGCTAAAGAGCCTTGTAGAGCTAAAAAAGTGGCAATGAGAAAGTGCGTTTTGTTTTTTTATACCATTTCAACTAACTTCAGAAAAATATATAAACGATATCGCAAAATTTCGGATTTTGTCGAATATCTCAAGAAGTAAGCGGCATTTTCTGGTTTTCTCGACAGAATATTAATGGTCACTAAATTACGCAACTTTTTCTTATTTAACAGCCCTTGTAACTTTTACGGTTTCTGAGATTCCCATGCTATTGATTCGTATCTTGGACACCCTGTATATACTATTTTCAACGTGCAGAGAATCCAACAAAAGTGGAAGAGACCTCTTGAAACATCAAGTGGTGGAATGATGAAACAGACTTTCTCGCAGAACCCAGATCAGTTTTGAACGAAGAGACATTTTGTAAAGCCTCTCACGAAAAATTCGTTTATAATCAAATTAAATAATGCAGCAGGTAGAAATATTGCAGAAACGTAGGTACCGTGAAATAAACAACAATATCAATAACATTGGAAATTGCAAATAAAATTAAAATTTGTATTAAGACATCTCATATCACATCAAATAAAAAGAGACCAAGTGTGAATTAATTATTGTAAACTTAAATTGTACACTTTACACCTTATGGGAAAAGGTTATTGATTATAATATATATATATATATATATAGGGTGAGTTTTTTCGGATGTTTAGTATGGTGATCTCGGAAACTAGCGGAGATAGAGGGACGATTAAATGGGGAAAGAATTGCAGTTTTACTAGCTCAATTTCATGAGGTTTTTGTTTTTTGGAGAAATTGCATAGCTAACTAGATATCTCGAAAATATATATTTTTTGTTATTTTGTTCGGTGCCTATGGCTCTGTTATTATTGACTTTAGAAAAAATGTGTAAAGGAAAAAGTTATAGGTAATTATGTGCTTAATAATACAGTCTAACCGATTATTTTATTTAAGCCTTAATTTTTGAGTTATGAAACAAACTTGTGTTTTTTCTAATGGAAACCATAGTCGGCCATGACTATAAAAAAGGCCTCTTTTCAACGAATCTAATGATATACCATATTACATACTTATTTTTATAAATAATTAAATTATGGCCTTTTTTCTTTTCAGTTTCGAATAGAAACAATTGATAGATACAAACGACAATTATCGAGGTGGCCAATCTCCCGATCTGTCGGTTTTAGATTTTTATTTATGGGGAATGGTAAAAGATAGAGTGCATCAAACAACATACGTCACAGTAGATGACCTTAGAGAAGGTGTACTGCAAGTTTTTGCTAATATTGATGGACGCTGCGTTAGAAAAGCAACAAATTCTGTCTTAAAAAGGTGTGCATTAACCATAATGATAAACCTTTTGAACATATTTAGTCTTAAATACTTTCCTAACTTTAATTACGTTGTTTTGGTACTACTTTAGTTACGTTCTAATGTGCTTGTATTGTTTCTCAATTTATCGTTTGTCATTTCCTGTTTAGTAGTTTTGTACTTATGTAGTTTTGTTTTATCAGAATTTATTTTTATATAAAATTGTAACTCCATCGGAATAAACATTTTACACCAAAATAATAATGTTTGTAATTTCGAAATGAAAAGAAAAATTTTAATATCTAACTTGAATTTTATTATTTAACGTGTTGCGCATCTATCAATTGTTTCCATAGCGTACTTCTTGAATAGTTCGAAAATGAAAACTAAAAAAATACCATAATTTAATTATTTATAAAAATAACTATATCAAGTGGTATATCATTAGAATAGTTGAAAAAGGGCATTTTTTATAAAGTCATGGCCAACTATGGATTCCATTAGAAAAAACTCAACTTTGTGTCATAACTCAAATATTATAGCTTAAATAAAATAATCGGTTAGACTGTATTATTAAGCACATAATTTCGTACAACTTTTTCCTTTACTCATTTTTTCTAAAGTAAATAATAACAGATCCATAGGCACCGAATAAAATAACAGAAAATATATTTTTTCGAGATATCTAGTTAGCCATGCAATTTTTCCAAAAAACAAAAAGCTCATGAAATTGAGCTCGTAAAACTGCATTTTACTTTCCCCATTTAATCGTCCCTCTATCTCTGCTAGTTTCCGAGATCCCCATACTAAACATCCGAAAAAACTCAACCTGTATATATATTAAGACATCTGATAAACAGATGCTTTTAAGGTGCCTAAAGGAATACGCAATAAATATAAAATTTAAACACACACATTATACCGGCTGTTGAATTGGTCTGGTATACATAAGAATTTAACATATAAACCCACATTTATGCATTTTCCTGCTTCCCCAATTTTTTTCAAATAATTGGGGAAGACAATTTGGAAGACAAAAAAGTCTTCCAAAAATCTACCTAATAACATTTATATCTACTATCGATGTGCTACCTGAGACGACAAAATGTGAAATTAAAATGATAAATACATGTATAAACGGCCTGAAATAAACTGGAACTTAATTTACTGTCAGTTTTGAAGTTTCATTCATCAATGCGTGTTTTTGCAATTAGCAATGATTAAGCAATAAAACTCACTTAAACGTAAATTCACACGATTCAAACTTTAATAACCTAGATCTTCAAACAATAATTGATTTAGTACAATATTCTTCCAAATATGGTAGAAAATAATACTACTGGATTATCGAATTATCTCAAATTAGTTTGAGAGCAAGACCCTATCAAATAAAATCTTACCTCAGTTTGATTCAAACATTTTGAGGTACCAGATCTGTAATTGACTTTTCGAATTCAGGAAGATCAATCATTAGTGAGTGATGTCCAATTTGCAGCTGTTCTTCATGAAGATCAGGACATAGCCAAAACTAATCCGTTTGCAATCAGTAGTGCAAATGTTATATCCAACCGATTGCAAATGCCACACACCTTGGTGCACCAACAAAATGGAGGTCATATTTAACAATTGAGTTAACCAGTTTAGGACATAAAAACTCCCATTATTTAATCAATTAAATTTCGTTTACTTTATTTGCTCAATTTGTTAAAAATATATAAGAATTTAAAGTATGTCCCTTACTTTATGATAACCCAATACTTTCTATTAAGCAGTAGCATAAATTTGTATCAATCGCTTCCCTTAATTGCATATTTCAGTTGCTGGATGTGTTTTTGAGTCAACGCTGTGAAGATTTCTTAGATTATGATCAACCGGCTAGTTTGTAGATGGTGAGATGGACAGAGAATGTCGGTGCTCTTCACTCACCTTTCCAAATTAACTCAGTATATAGTGAGCACATAGTGACAAGTGACTCAGTACATAGAACCTAGGAAACTCCTTAACATGTTCTATGCGTCTGGTTCAGATCTCCCACAATATTTCTTAGACACTACAAATCATATTATAACCATTTTGTTGAAAAATAAAAATATTTTAATATTTTTATTCATACTTTCTGATTGTTGTCTTCATTTTCTAGGTGTGTTTGGTGATGTAATAAAGGGCTGCAAGTTCCCCGGTGCACCAGCCCATTCCAACGTGGTGTTCTCGGACGAAACCCTCGGTCCAGGATCAGTGGCCACCTACACGTGCGAGAGGGGCTTCGAGCTGCTGGGGCCGTCTCGGAGAACATGCGAGAGCAGCCAGTGGATTCCGGAAGGCATTCCGTTCTGCGGTGAGTCACGTGTGCTATTCTAACCCCATCTTTCCCAAAGCGATGAGAGCCTCCTGCGGTGAAAGTCCACTTCCCAGCAACAATTAACTCATTAGCGAGTGGCATACATCGATGAACCACTATTACCGGGCCATTACTGTTATTATTTCCCATTTCCCGACACCCCGACGTGATTCATTAAACCGGTGGAGTAAAGGAGGAGCTAATTAAGTCCCTTCGTTAATCGGGCTGTTTCTGGGGCGGCCGGCACGAGGATGGCACACTTTTAAAGTAGTCCATTAGTCATGGCCCCCTTGGAAAAAACGTGGCACCGACAGTGAAATTAAGTTTGCCGCTATCAAGTGAGATTTTTTGTGTCACGAATACATATACATCCTGATTCGCAATTTGTGGGTGGTGATGCCGTTATATGCTAATCCTCGTCTCGCAATATTAGGGACCCCAACGTGGCAACTCAATATGTTGCCTAATAAAAAAATAATAATACGGAAAGGCAAAGTGAAACCAAATTTAAAACTAACCAAAACCAGAAATTAGGACGCGTAAAAAAATGTAATGGTATTTCCTATGCTTTCCACCCTTAGGTTTTTTTACAAACACATACTGATAGTACCGATGTCACGTTCTGTCTCCCATTTGTACCTATACATAAATTTTTAAGAGTTACCCCGGGCATTGCATTTTCTTTGAAAGGCCTTGAACCTACCTACAAATGGTTAAATTAATACTAAGAGTATAATTGATTGCGTTGCTAATAATGCTACCTATTTCATATTCTTCAGGTAGTAGGGTATGTTATAACATACATATCTTTATTGGAGTTTAAGTCCAAGCTTTAAATGTGTATTTTATAATAGCTTCTAGCTGTAGAACTAAGAATCACTTAAGTGCTACAAATTTAAATTACGTACCTACCCATAACAATCTTTTGATACAACATAATACCATTTCCAGGAAATACAATTACGTGAATTTGCACAATGCAGAATTTGTAGCTCTTAACGTCACAACATTCTAGGAAACTCCGGTGAAATAGAGAGCCCATTGAAACTAGAAATTCGCAACAGCGGAATTAGATAAGTGGATTACTATACCACCGCGAAACTAGTCTCCGGACACAGAGTTTGCGACAACAGCCATCATCATGGCATTTCTTCACCAAAAAATCTCATTGATTTCGGCATGATTAAGAACCATTACTCGGCACAGTTGCTCCCGTGGGACCACCGCGACCACCGAACAGTTATTAGCGAGCGTTTTGTATTCAAATGTGTCCCACTAATTATACTCCTCAAAATGTGACGCAAGATACGGGCGCCGTTAAAAAATGCGCGAGTTCGATTTCTACAGGTACGTTTTCATTTAATTAGGATCCAACAGATGTTCGCACCTACGGTTTTGGCTCTAGCGGTTTTTGTTTGATGGACGCCTGGGAAGCTTTTACCTACCAATAAAAGTCTTGCCGGATCAACACTTGAACAGATAATTGACACATTAAATGCATCGTTATGTAGATAATCAAATAAATCTAATCCTGAATTTATATTTTAAGCGTTGAAATTATTTTAAATCTGGCCCTATCCAAATTTTGAAATATATTTCATCTTTTGGTGAACACAGCCACATATAAATAACTCATTTAATTACAAATTTTATTTGAATGAATTGAATGTTATTCATGTTTTTAATTGCCATTTTAAGTATTGAAATGATATTGTGCGTAGTATAGTCTAGACTATATATTTACCCGTTATGTACCCTGTCATATTTGATGGTAGTCCAGTGAAATTAGATTTTTTAACGGAAATAAATTATACAGTTTAGAAATTTGTATACTTACTCCTAACTACTCTAGAATCGAATATCCGTCGAGTGGGGACTTCATCCCTTAATATTGAAAAAACACCCCCCATGCGGTCATCATAATATATTCTAATAATTTAACTATTTGATGGTATGGAAATAGATTTGGCGGATACTTGTTTAAACTCCATTATTATGACTGGGTAAATCACGCACGTTTTGAGTTTAAAAAAAGTTTGTATTGTCTGCGACATTTTTTCCATTATTCATCTGCCCGATGAAGACACTGTGTGTCGAAACATGTCGCAGACAAAACACTATTTTTTTTAACTCAAAACGTACGTTATTTACCAGTCATATTTTATGGTAGTCCAGTGAAATTAGATTTTTTGACGAGAATAAATTATACAGTTTAGAAATTTGGTATACTTACTCCTAAGTACTCTAGAATCGAATATCCGTCGAGTTTCCCCTCCCGCGGTGGGGACTTCATCCCTTAATATTGAAAAAACACCCCCCCATACGTCAACTTGTGTTAGTTTTCGCAAATATCTCGTAAACGGTGCACCGCCTGAAAATTTTTATATAGGGTAAAGTTGATGGAAACAAAATTTTGAACAAATATTATGTTATATGGTTTGCTACAAAAGCTATAGTTCGCACGGTGTAGACGCCGGAAGTTAGAGATGAATACTGGCGCGCGACACACAATTCGTTTATCGGGCTCTTGTTTCGTAAATAACTACCAAACGACTAGATTTTTGTTAAAAGTGCTCATAACTGGAGTTTTAGAGCGAGAAAATCATTTTAACGAATATCTGGCCGTTTTGTAGTTATTTACGAAAAGAGAGCCCGAGAAAGGAATGTGCGTCGCCGACCAGTATTCATCTCTTACTTCCGGCGTCTGCCGTGCGAACTATAGCTTTTGTGGTAAATCGTATAATATAATTGTTGTTCAAAATTTTGTTTCCATCAACTTTTCCCGATATGAAAATTTTCAGGCTGTGCACCGTTAACAAGATAATTGCGAAAAATTACAAAAGTTCTCCGTTTGGGGGGTGTTTTCTCACTATTAAGGGATGAAACCTCCACAGGGGAAGGGGCACTCGACGAATATTTGATTCTAGAGTACTCAAGAGTATGTGTAAAAAATTTCAAAACTATATAATTAATTTCTGATAAAACGGGTTTTTGAGGCTAATATGACTAGACTATGGGTATTCAACTAGATACTATTATGGATATTATTACTAAGTGATTATGGTCTATCTGCACCTGCAAGTGCGAATTCCGATAGAAGCTGGTAGGCAGGGCCGCTCCAGGGTCGGACGACCCGGACATTTGTCCGGGGCGGGAAATCTAAGGGGCGGTATTTTGACTGTGAATGTGATAAAATATTGTGAAGTTAAATAGGCATTTAATCGAATTATATACTTTATTTTTTTAAAGTAAAATCAACATGCAATTTACATTTTGTACATACTGATTTTGTATAAAAGCTAAAATAGTATTATTCTTGCTAATACGTTGATGGTGAAAACAAGTGCAAGTTTATATTATATAGAATCTCTTTGAGTTTATAATTTTATAGTTCAGTGTGTTCAGAGGTATACTTCTAGGAACAACGCTCTACAAACTTCATCCAGCACATATCCAGCATTGACCAAGAATTTTAGGTGATGCCGAACCACAGTTTTTTGGCAAGGCAAAACCAAGTCATTGTAAAATTTCAAATTTTCTTCCGATAACACTTGTCGAAAATTTAAGGCAAATAATTATAGCGAGTGAGTTTTATGAGACTGACTAGTGTACTGTATTGCCAAAAATTGGGCATACTGTTTCTACTGCAAAATGTTCGGCTATGTGACCTTCAAAATACAGTTCTAAATTAGGAAGCACTTCGTTGTAACTTCAAAAGGCATATTAAGGTCAACTTCTTAAAAATAGTTGAGCTGCTATCTGAATATAATCCCATTGTGGAAGAACACGTGCATAGAGTGTTCAAAAAAAGAAGATCAAAACTCACTATCTTTCACACGAAACACGAAATCAACCGATTAAAGGTCCAAAAGAAAAATATATGATAGATTTTTCTCATTTTACAATTGATCAAGCACTGGATTAAATTTTGGATTTGAACAACTTAGACACGATAGTAACTATTTCCAATTCTTATAATATATACGATTTAAAAATCATATCTAAGGACATGCTATTTGAACCTGCAAGGATTTAGAAAGTATTTTGACTGATGACAATTCTGTTGACATAAATGGGGTAGAATTAATGCAGTTTTTTCGCTTTTGTGCAAAATAGAATGCATAAATATACTAATATTAATAACAATATTAAATTTTGCCCCAAACCTTAGTGTTAATATTTCTGACTATGATTCTTTTTTCGATGGTGGATGCGCCGGGTAATGAAAATTCGCTAATAATTTGTAAACGGTAAAATTAGTTGTAAGTTTTTGAGAAAATTTGGATAAATGTGGGCAAGTAAAATGTGATGAAATGAAAAAGAATTCCATGTTCGTTACGATTATTTATATTATGTTGTACCAGTTAAGTAGTAACTTGGAGCTTGTGAAAGGTTCGTAGAAATAAGATACGTAGAACTAATGAAAACTTTAATTGTGTCGATGAAGTATTGGTCAATGAAGGCTTTAATATCATGAACAAAATTTAATTTCTGTGCAATGCGAAACAAATTAAATGACTAGATTTAATTAAAACAATTTTAAGTTGTAGAAAACCCAATTTGTACAAAAGCGTTAATTAATGATTATTTTAGTGCTGATTTGACTTTTAAGTGAAGATTCATGATTTTATGGTTTGGCCATTTTGGTGATCGATCATGAAATTGCTAATCAAATAAACTTTAAAAGGATGATAAAAAAGGTTAAAACCATTTGATGTTTATTTACAATTTTAGTTTAACAGGGCGGCAATCCGTCTTTCTGTCCGGGGCGACGTAAAAGCTAGAGCGGGCGAAGTGGTAGGCCAAATCCTACTAGAGCTAGATATTTTGTATTATTTTTGCAAAATTTTGCTTTGTCCGATTGGCCAAGACATGTGTTCTTATCCACGTCTTAATAAATTTGTAGTCCACTTACACCAATTCTTTATTGTTACTCTTAAATGTGTTCTTCTCCAAATTCATTTGGGACATTCTATGTCAAGTGGACCAGTTTTGAAAATAGTCCCGGCTCGACCATCTCCAATTTTGATGAAAATTAATATGGATGTATATGTATATTTAAAAGGAACTTCTGTGAAGTTTTAGCTCCAGATATCAAATATCTGAGGCACTGCAGCCTTTCCCGTGGAGGTCACACCAAACTCGTAGCGTATGCTGCGAGGATTTTGCAAAATTTTACATGTTCCTACTGCTCATCTAGATTAGCTATGACTCTGAAATTCAACACCTTAGATCAACTTTGCAGATAAATACGAAAAAATAGTACCAATGCACTAATCACAATTTAATCTCAAAGTGGCCTTAAAATCACAATTCCTGATGTTTGTGCAATACTTTGGCAGCATGTCACTCAACAACGAAAACTGTTGGTAAGTGGTTATTTTACTGATTAACTAACCAATTATAGGACATTGCATTGCTGAAATATCAGTCTAATGTCTCACATTCTTGTGGAAATATTTCCCTACAAACATGGTGTTAATTGATTTAAAAGGAAATTTTGCCTATTTATGTTTTTGTACCACTGGAAAGAGCATATTTTTTCTACTTGAAACATTTTTTTACTTGTTGGGCTCTTTCCCTATTCTATTAAAATAACAAAGTTGATGCCCACTTCTGGTAGAACTGGAATTGATAGTAACATGTACGTTTTTTTTCTGTGAGATCACGATGAACTATGTTCTGTGAATTTAAAAAATATATATATTTCTTCAGGAACCCCATAAACAAATGACTTGCATGGGACACCCAGTATGTTTTCCTAATTTCATGGAATTACACGTTTACGAAATAACTAAATGTATATGAGTTAGTACTTGCCAAGAACTTTTCATGAATACTTTAAAGCAGGACAAAAGTTTGTGCTGAGACTTGATATTAACGTTTCTAACTTAATTTTGTGATGATTAATAGAAGCCAACCGTCAGCGAAAGTGGCCTTAAAAATCACACGGCGAGATGTTTGTGGCATACTTTGGCAGCATGTTACTCAAAAACGAAAACTTTTTCATTTAATCTTGTACTCTTGTCATTATTTTGTTCGTATTTTACGAATATTTTCTGAAATAGAATATAGTGTATCTCATTTTTTCATGATTCGCTACGGGCTTTGAATCAACATTTTTGTAACAGTGTAGGATTTTGAAACTTACGTGAGAAAGTTTGAGTTAAGTTAGAGAGTAAAGTTGTGTTCGAAATTCAAGTTACTAAGAGTGTGAGTTGATCTGCTAATAGGTGCAGAACAGATAGGTTAATACTATATACTTGTTATATTTTCGTACATATTCATCACTTTTATCAGTAATACTGCTGCCAAAATTGACTTTAGTAACTGACTTCTGTCAGTTTTTAAAGAACACTGTAAACACTTGAGGCTGCGTGAATACGCGAGGTCCCGGGTTCGATTCCCGGGTCTGCTTTTCTGGGGTGGTTTTTCTGCAGTTTTGCCATTTCCATGTAACAAATGTTGGAAATGAGCCTCTACTATCTATAAGTCGCTTGCAGGCGCAGATGGGCAATAATAATAATGCCCCTCTCTTCTTAACGCCCGCATAAGTTCAGGGGCCTATGGTAAAATAAAATGTAATTGGGACAAAATTAGCCGTCAAATAATGACAGTAACCAATTACGCCATAGGTGGAGGAGTAGTAGAGATTATTATTATTATTTTTATTATTAATATAATTGAAAAGCAAAGCCTGTCCTGAACAATGTTAAAATCTGATGGACTGTAAGTTTGGTGCGTGAAAAATATTAATTATTAAAGATGGTTCATTTTGCTAAACCTTCATTTAGTAATTTAAGTTGGCATAAGAATACTCATTGATCAATCTTTGATCAGATTGTAATAATTATAGTAAATTACGATTAAGTGTTTTGCACAATAAAAAACAAAAAAAAGAGGCGGAAAGACCCTATGGGGTCGATAGCCTAATAAAGATTGTTTATATATAATAATAATTTACTCTTGTGGGGTTTAGCACTACCAGGTTTTAAGAGGCCTCTTTACCCCAGCTAGTATACGGCATTATTAATAAGCGATAGCCAAATAATTCATGAACGGGTTAAAATCATTGCAATCGGAGAACTGATATAGATAGTTTAGACATTTATCTACAATTAGACAAAGTAGTTTTAAAAAATAAATCAAAGGTGACTTATTTCTGATCACCTAATCGGATTTATGTGCAGACAAGAATACTCATGAATACTCAAGAATACAAGAATGATTCATGATATTGGAACAAAAAAAGAAGGTGGTTCGCAACAACATTAGCTCCAAATACCCTGTGGGAATTTCCATTATATGTACCCTGTCTTAACGCCCGCATAAGTATTTAAATAAATACAGAAGAAAATTTCACAAATCGGCTAAACATGCCATTCTTTTAATCAACATAATAAATCACCATTTTATTATTTCTTAAAAACTACACAGCCCAATTGTAGATAAATGTCTAAACTTTCTAAATCAGGTCTCCGATTGTAATAATGTGAACCCGTTCATGAATTATCTTGGCTGTCGTTTACATGCAATTCCCTATACCGCATTTGGGTAAAGAGGCCTCTTAAGATATTACTTAACGGCCAGGCCTAAAAATGATTTGCATGTTTGAAAAACATTCCCGAAGGAATCAGAAATGCATTTGTAACATTTGTAAATAATAATATTTGGATTTAATTCTACATCGCAGTCCTTGTTCGAAAATATACTTATTGTATTACAGACACTTGGAAGAATAGAGGTTGTAGATAGAGGCATGGCAGGTGACCAGACACACCTATACAAAAACCTTAGGCGGCTGTATTACACTAATTAGCACTTAAATTGTAATCACAATATTTAGGTATAATATGACTATAAGTTATACAGTCCTCTATTTTAGCTTATACACATTGACTAATCATGTAATATTCTTCCAATAAATACAGATTTGGTTTGGCTGAGAAGGTTCCCAGACCGAAACCGGTTCAAAGTAAACTATTATTTAATTTAATCGACAGTTCATTTTCTAGACTACCATCGGTGATACAACACTTATAACGTTATAATTTTCACGTACGCCGCTGATCGCAAGGCTGCCTACATTAGCGAACTAGGCGGGATAGTACAGATTACATCACTTATCGGCCGTTTTAGACCTTTTATGTAAGAATTAGCCTTTTTTAGTTGACACGTGGTACCCAAACTACTTCCTATCTTTAGGTCATTTCTTGAGGGTTTTCTTTTACGGAATACAACCCCACATCACCTCAGAGTACGTTGGGCCAAGGTGCACCAACCACGCCGTGCCAATAAGGGGGAAAATAAGGGGAGGTGAGCAGTGTGAATGAGCCTTCCACATTCGGTGGCTTTGCCCGAATCCGCCGGTGACAGACAGGACAATTTTTTTTCTATTTACAATATTTTACTTTTTACTTGATTTGTATACGAAGTTCCGTAGAACTTTATTGGGTCACCTGTTAGTTAATCTTTCTGGTATTACAAGGGCACGTTCCCGGTCCAACCGACATACCATAATTTCCGGTTGGAAGCGTACGCATATGATCACATACGTTGGCGTTGAGTGAGTTTGCGGAAAATTGCGTCGCGGGATTAGGATATACCGGTTATTTATTTTCTGTATGATCACTACGTTAGTTATTTTTGGTTCAATAAATAAACATTGTGTTACGGGGTATTTTTCGTAATACCGAGTTCACGCTACCGTCTTGTAATTAAATTAGATAGAGGCGCACCCCCAATTGATTTAGACTGAGGGACTGTCCACACCGTCTCCACTTAGTTAGCCAGGAAGAAGGTGGAATCTACAGGGTTGAACGACGAACATCAACAACAAAGGAAGAGAAAAATAGAAAAATGGGGTTGCACACTCGTCATGGAAATACAGATATTCAGAGATTGTAAGCGTCTAAAGTTGCAACGGTATATTTACATTACAAAATGAATGTGTTTAATGTACACTTTTAGATATCAACATTGTGGCCAAAATTTGTTTAATATATTTTATGACATAACTAAGTTTGGGATTCTTCAAAAAAAAAGTAATAATTGACAAATAATTTAAATCCAACTCAAAGGGCGCAAATTGCTACCAAAATTGAAAGCGGCTGTCATTCTAAACTAGGCGCAGAAGAATTTAAAGGACAGTTCAACGAATTTGAACTCGTAACTGTTAAACTCTAACTTAGAAACACAATTTACATCAACAAAATATTAAACAAAAAGTGACACCGCCGTGAAATAAACAGCGACATTTTTTATGTCCGCCAATGTATGTACATAAGAAACAATAAGATACTACACCTAAAACAAAATTAGATTATGTTTCACTAATCATAATCAGCAGTATTAAATTCATTTGGCTTTAATATAACAAATTATAAATTAATTAATGGATTTTTTTTAATTACCTCGCAATTATAAAAATCGTGGCTTAATTGATCGCAGATGAAGTCATCAATAAAACCTAAAAGTCGTAAGGTGCAATTATGTTTTCAATAAATAATCAGTGGGCAGTCGCTGGCACGGATTTTCGTGTAAATAGGGGGCGTTTACATATCTTCTCTGCCAAGCCTCGGTTACGTTGTCCGCCGGTTCGCACGCATAATTATGGCCAGCAATTAACGGTCGGCCACCTTCACGTCTCAAAATCCACCAGGTGATTGCGTCATGCAGATAATAATTATTATCCGATAATTTCACATTTTTGTATGTGTAAGTGTCGGCACTTGGAACGTTAATCGTGTCATTGAGAGCCATGCTCTATGAATGGCATCAATGTAATTGTAAATGTGTTGCCTCTCATGTGATAGTGACATTGGCATTGAACCTGTTGCTGGGACAGTAGTTCAGTCACTCCATCCCACATAAGCATGCCTAGCGTGTATTTAATTGGCAACTATAGAGTGAGCAACAATGATTGTGGTCATGTCAAATTTCCCGCAGAAAAATCTGAGAAATTTCTTCACTCCAAATTTATCCAATTAAGAAAATAACTAGATTTGACAGTAGAAGTACCATGTGTCGTATTTTTGATACATAATACTATGTACAACGTACGACTAGCGTTCATACATTTTGTTGCCTGCTTATTTAACCACGATTATTGTTGCTTACTCGTTAGTTATAAAGAATTTGTATACATAAATTGGCGTTTTGCATGTCAATTTTATTGCACGGCTCTATTACAGCAAACATAGTTTATTCATTCTACTATTTTATCTAGAACTGCTTTATAAAGGCCTTATTACACCATTATTTTGGATACTATTACTAAACAACTTTAAAAAAAACACCATACGTTAGTCAAATTACATATTAGTAATTAATGTATCTAAAGCAAAAAAATATGTTTAGCGCACGGAAGACTCAATCACTCTTTTGTTCGTGATACATACGAGTATTTTTCCACGACCACAGCGAGACTTCAAACTCGACAAAAGAAACTAGTTATACAGTTGACATTCGAATAATTAGTGAATGTGACAACTAGTGAGAATGTTGTTCAGTTGAATACAAATGTTAGTATTCGCCTGAAATAATTATTATCATCTTTATTTTGTATTAATTCTTGCAATATACGTTCAGTTCACTCCTTTACGTTTTGTGTATCTCTAGATAGTTCAAATTAAGGTGGAAAACGTGCTCTGCGCAATCGCAATTTTTGCGCACACCGTGCGCTACACTAAAGTAGCGCACGGTAAATTATCAAAAGTATATATTTTTGCACTGAAATGAATGCAATAGGTACTAAAGTTGATATTTTTATGGGGATTATTTTGATTTAAAATCAGAGCTGCAGCTCTGGAGCAATCATTGTTATTAAAATGAAGGCTCACAACTTCAAAACGCTCTTCAATGGAATAAACCATCTTAGTAAACTCTGTTCCATTATAATTTTTAACTACGAAGCCTGTGGTTTCATTTTATAAAGTTTTACATATGAACACCAACAAAAATGATCTGACGGTGAAAACATTATTAAATGTCAGATTAAAATAATTAAATTATTGCTTAAATCATTCAAGTGTGCTGGTTTCTTAAGTAAACCAATCATCAAGTATATTTTGTTATAATTTTTAAATTTGAAAAATAGCAAATAAATGTTGTACTTAATAGATACTCAATTTGATGACAACATTGCCCACTGTCATAAAATATAACCTCTTTTTTTTTAATATAACCTATTTTTTGAAGTCTAGTGACTTTTTACCTTGGCCAACAATACTGTCACCCTAACAGAGCCAACTTGGTTAAAAATAAAAATGGCGCAGAGTATACCTACTGTCAAATTGACAGTTTCGTACTCTGTACTTTTGTTGCTGGAATGTCATGTTTATTTTGTACTTTGCTCATTTAAATAAAATTAATTCTTGCAAACTAATCGACAGATTTTAAAAAGTAATACACCCTCTGAATAATAACTTTTGATACATTATATGAAAGCAAAGATTTGTAATTTGCAAATCAAGATTTCTATACGAATAATTAAGCCAGGGTAAATGTTTGCCTCATCAGAGGGGTGCACAATTTTTAGTATGATAGCGATATCCTAGCACAAGATAGTATAATAAGAGTAGAGAAATACATGTAGCCAAAAATACCATATTATATGTATTATTGGCAAAACAAATATTAGGAAACTTATACACTCTCTTTGCAACTTCAAGGAGCGCAAACATTACTTCAAATTTTCCAGGTTCAATGAGAACAGCTTGCCAACGGTAAAAGAAAGTGTACTATGAAATCGATCTGTTGCTAATATTTTTATATCTACAGTAAACAATAGGGAAAGCCTGTGACAGATGTAATATAATCTACACCTTGAACTAGAGATGTTTGTTGGTTTGCGTGGCGCTTCTTTATCATCCCGTACTCTACTACTTACAGTGGTCCTCGAGAGTAAATGATTTTAATTAAAATTCCGCCATAAAATGACTTCAGATCCTTCAAAGTACTTTTATAAGAGTTACAAAATGTCCCGTACTCTACTACTCACAGTGGTCCTCGACAGTAAATGGGTTTTATTATAATTGGGCCATAAAATGACTTTAGATCCTGCAAAGCACTTTTATAAGGGTTACAAAAATGTCAAAGTGTAAATCGAATCCGATCCTTAATTCATTTTTTTATAGGTCGAAATTTGTTTCTACACCAACCATACCCAATTACATTTTTTGGTATCTCTAACGTAAATAAAGTATAATATTCTACATTTTGGTACAGATTATTTAATATGCCGTTTACAATATTCGAGTATTCTATGAAAAAAAATTAGTTTTACTGCCGAAAAATAAAATTGTTTCTGTCATAGAATGTTGTTCGTTTCGTTGCTGCTAAAATGGGTTCAAATACAAAACCAACACAAAAAAGTGACCATCAGGATGATAGAAGAAAAGTTTGTGCCGTATGTAGCAAGAAAATTGCTTTTGGAAAATCGATATCAACGATTTATTTTATTAATAAGCGACTTCAGAATCTTGTTTCTTCCTGAACCTATCTGCAGCACTTGTCATTACCCACTCACTGAGAGGCAAAGTAGTGATGTTCGAAGACCATTACCAACTATGCCAAACTTTGAATATCTGAAGTTACCCAAAGAAACTCGAAGCCGCAACAATGAATGCAGTTGCTACATTTGCTTAATTGAAAGACGTAAGGGACACAAAAAGGTAGACAAAGGACGAGGTCATGTTCGTATAATAATACTACAATTAATTTAAAAAAATTACTTTGGCTCATCAAGTTATTTAAATCTTCCAAGTCCGCTTCCTACTCGAACTGTAGAAAAATCTATGTTTGTGTCACCACGCTGCAAAAATTGTATCCAACAAGTTGGTAAAAGCAGAAGTAATTATTCATGCACTTCTCGTGGAGCTCGTGAAAATAGGGTGAAAATTATAGAAAGCCTTCCAGGAAAACAGCAGGAACAAGGTGTTACCTCAGGCCTAAAAAAAATTATAGATCGAAATTTGGAAAATGATAACATAAGTTCTAATTACCAAACTGTTAAGTAAATCTAGCTACTAGAGGATCTAGTTCAAATAGTTCAAAATTTGTCTTATCCAATCCATCCAAAATCTGAAAAAGAAATCGAATGCAAAGTAGTTTTTTTTCCAATTAATTGTCTTGATAACTTTCGAGTAAATTCTGGTTCGTCGTCCAACCAAATTAATAAACAACAAATTTTCTAAGATCCCAAGCAGGTTACAAGTCTCAAGTCTGTGCCAGCATATTATCGGAATCATGCTGCGAAGAAATAAAAAATGTTAGAGGACGTGTATAAGTCCGATACCTTTGCCTTTACTGTTAAAGGAGATAAGAATAAATAATTGTGCCTGTTGTTTAGGCATATGCGAAGGAACTATTAGAATCTGTTTCAATTGCACGAAATCAAACCGGAAATTATGTAATAAAAATTATGGCAGATGGGGGACAAGGGTTCTTAAAATTCTGCATGACTATCCTCCCCGAAAACTACTCTCCTATTTTAGACTGCGGTAAAAACGTAGATACTGAAGAAATTGAAAATAAGTTTTCCCCAAAAAGAAAATGTTATGCAGAAGGAGGAAGCGTTGGTAAAAGAGGAAAGATAGCCAGTGTGCACAGGTTAATTATGGTATGCATTGTACCTAAAATTAAAGAAACATACGAGAACGTCGAATTATTATTGAAGTAAGTAAGTTAGTATTATTTACCAAAATAAACAACATCCTATTCAAATTCGTATCAAACTGCGACATCTTCTTACCCATGCCCATATTATTTTATAACGGTGAGAAATCTGCGGGGTTGTGAAGAAAATATGGATATAGATGATAATAATGACAATGAATTTAACAAAAATGAAATTTCAGTAGAATCAAATATAAACTGCGGAAATTTAAAACAAAATTATGGAAAATTTATTTCACTTGGAAGCAACAAGAAATCCGCGAAATATTCCCAGAGCACAATTAACCACCCATTCTTCGAAGAATCAGATGATATGTTTATGATTGAAAAATGCGTGATACCAGAATTACATCTTTTACAAGGATTTGTAAATCATCTTTTTTTGGGATGGTATTGTTCCGCTTCTTGGGAAATATAGTACATTAATGTGGCCAAAAAAGTTAAAACTGATAGCAAAAAATTACCAAGGGGAAATATTTGAGGGCAATGCTTGCCGAAAACTATTAAAAGAAGAAGATATACTAAAGGATAAAGGTGTACTCGGCGATAGAAATCAGCTTGTAGTAGCACCATATATTTCCTCTTTTAAACTAATGAACACTATAGTAGAAGACTGCTTCTCGACAAACAAACCTGGTCCACTAACAAAACTAAAAACAACTATTGTCTTATACTCGATTTTTTGTAAACTTGCGTTCACGTCATCAAAATAATAATCATAATAATGATGACACAATTTTACAAGGTTGCCAGATGTCCTGGGAATTTTAAAATGGCTGCAATCAGCTGTTGCGCCCGTGCAATCTTGTGCGACAGTGCGCAGTTCGTATTAAATTCGTCGAATTCTCTGCCGTTTATCGTACAGATATCAATCTTGTGGTTATGGTTTAACATCTATAATGGCAAAATATGCATTGTAATAATCAATCAAATGTAACAAGTTAAACGTCAAAGAAGTTTGGTTATACACACATGTATAAGCATGTGTTAGTGAAAAAGATTTGGCATTGTCGCCGAAAAAATATCACGGCCGCCAACATAACATGATTTATTACATGATTGGCAGGCGAAAATTGTGTCCGCGATTAATACAACGATTACCTATTTATAACCAGCGGTGATCAGTGTTATGTAACAAATGATCCTCAGATTAATTTCGATTCTTAAACTATTGTTATGCATATTCTTAAAAACAATCACGTTGGTACGAAAAAATCTCATCACACAGCTGTGTGATGACGTGAACGCCAGTTTAGAAAAATTAGAGTATACTAACGTTAAATAGACGCTAAAACAACATGTTATTCTGGAACATATAATTGATTCCCTATCATGTCTTGAAGAAGATGGACTTGGTTTGTGGTCTGAACAAGCGGGGGAATCAGTGCATAGGGAATTTCTAAAGTACTGGCGCTGGTACAAAATAAATCATATTGACGATGATCATTATATTACCCAATTTAAACAAGCTGTCGTCAAATTTCATTCTCAGAACTTGTAAATAAACGTTCTTTCACATATTAACCAATAATTATTGCAATGAAGTCATTACTGGTCAATTAGCTGCCAGGATTTTCTTGATTCTTAAATGTTGATGGTTACATGAAACCATTCGAAACATTTAAATGTTCTTGCTTAGACAGTTTTTTAAGTAAAATCTTGGACTCTGGACTGAATTATTAAAAAATAGGATTATGGATCTGATTTAGCAGTCTGACATTTTTGTAACCCTTATACAAGTACTTTGCAGGATCTGAAGTCATTTTATGGCGCCATTTTAATAAAACCCATTTACTGTCGAGGACTACTGTGTACTAACCCACAAACTCCTTGCATAGTGAATCCTCTTAAGATCGGGGCTTTTGGGCAAGGACTCTTCCGTCACTTTTTTTTTTATACGAAAGATCAGGTAAAAAAAATGAATAGCAATATAATGGGTGAGCCAGTGAAATGGTAAGATGTCAAGGGGCTAGGTTTTTATTTTTCAATTTAATAAGTATAAATAAGTACATGAGACATGAGTAACCATTTTGTGTTTAATTCAAAAAACATTTTTCCGCCAAATGAAATTAATATATGAATAATACTGTTAATAACCTATGGGTCACCGATTAGACGCACTGCTACATCTGGTTTTGTTAATAATTAAAACATCAGATACTGGGCAGCGCTAAAATTCTCGTGAGGAGATATTAAACAATTATTTCAAATCTTCCATTTATTCACTCAGTTGCTCAGTCTACTGGATAATCAATTCAACAGCTTCAATTACTAATGGATAACCAATTCAACCTTACAGCTAACTTTTAAAATAATCTTACTTTCTTATTTTTAAACACCAGTCTCCATGCCGAGTACATTTAAGTTTTACGGTAAGGTAATGTTAGAAAAGACTTGTTCATTCCTCAACCGCAGATGTCAAATCTGAATACTTATATCTTCTTTATTTACCATTTAAGAGCTTGTCTTATCAGAGTTGAAAATAAGTGATATGTTCAATAGTCGCACATATGTATCTGGCACCTGCCCAATTGGTTTCTAATCTCCTATTGGGGCTATTAAACTACCTACTCTTAACTTTATCAGTGAGATTGTTTCTAGGCTCACATCTTACTACAAGTTTTCAATTGTGTTTGTAAAATAAAGTAAATTTGGATAATAACCAAACGTTGTTGAAGCATGTATTTTGCCATGATGAATTGTCAAACTATACTAAAAACAAATGACAGCTAGTGATATTTCTACAATTTTAGATATGGTTGCTATGAGCTTTTAAAAACATATCGTTACAATTGAGTTTTCGAATGTTATTTTTAGTATCAAACTTTCTGAAGTTGTGTTCCACTACTATGTTTATTGAGTATTTACAGACTCCGAGTTCTAGTAGATCCATTTTCATCCAACTTGTGTGAATCGTACCATGAACAGTAATCGAGCTGCTGGGTTTGTAAATCGCGACGACCGTGATCTAGAAGGAAGCGAATTCCATCCTCGGGCGTACCATCGCGCCCGTGAAGTTAATTGATACATGTGGCAACATTCGCCGAGGTCAGTGCTGTTCGGTGTCGCGGAAACGGAACGTCGGCTTTTAGCAATTCGCAAGAGCAAGAGGCAGCAAGACTTGAGCAACGCTCGAAGGTAATGAGGGTCGTCCGCTGCTCGCGCGCCTTGTTATTATCGATCATCGATCAAGGAGTTACAGATCGGCTGCACGAGCGCAACCGGGAAAGCATGTGAGAAACCACTAACATGTGAATGATTGAATAGATACATTGTAACTTAGAAAAATTAAAAATAATTCGTTGAAATCAATAAATAGGGGTGTCTACTGATCTAGTCAAGTGTTATGTTATGATTGGCTTTAAGCAAATGAAATTTCAAATTTTCAACATTATGCGGCAATGAAGTACTGAAGGTAATGGTAAACCCACGTAGTTTGGAGCAATAGTGTTTGGAGTAGCTCAGTATGAGGATAAGACGTTTTGGGTATTTGTTGATAATTTCACTAAAGTGCAATCAATAAAAAAACAAAACACAGTCTTAACTCGTTCAATTAAAAACTTATTGGAAAGTTAGAAAATCCGATAGATAAACTCAGATGTTTGTTCTAAAATAAAAATTTCTCCAATATACAGTGTGTCCTAATTAGAGTAGGATTGCATGGGTATCTTTCTTATTTTGAAAACTAGAGATCTGGTTAAATGGGAAAAATCAAATATGGCGGCCATCTAAAATGAGAAAGTTGCCATTAATATCTAGGAAACCGCCATCTTGACTTTTGTTTTGACTTGATTCTCAGGTTTGTGCGATCGAACCAAGTAACTTTCATTGTAAACTTATTTCCGCATCTTTAATAATTATGGAAATATCGGAATTTTTGCAAAATTACGATTTTAGAATAACTTCTAAACTGCTCGGACTTTTGAAAAATTTTCAACATAATCTGAACTAGCATATAAAACTGCACAATTTTGCCCATTTAACCTGATCTCTAGCTTTAGGAATAAGAAAGATACCCATGCAATCCTGCTCTATTTACTACACCCTGTATAGGCAATCCTTTAGTTTAAAGCCTGAATGCATATATTGATGGGCAAAATCGTAGGGTGTACTTCTTTTCGGTGGATTTTACCGCTTTTCGAGTTTGCTGGCTAAGAATAAGAAATCTATTGAATAGATCCATTTATAAACGCATTTAATAGCTATTCTTTGTAACTAAATCAGACCAATGCTCCCGTATAAATTAAGTACCTAAGGAATACTAGTTTTACGTGTAGTTTCCAACAAAATTGAGCGATAAAAGTAATTCCCGAAAGCCAATTGTAGGCATCAGGAACCTGGGTCCAACTTGGGCGATTTTAGCGGATTAGTTCAAGCAGATTTTAGATAGTTACCGGTTATAGGTACTTTATTGCTGATAGTAAGATTGTGACCATACTTTATTAAACCGTCTAGTGCTAGGACATTAATTTTCTAATAACACAATCACTATAATAAATTCGTAGTCATTTGGTTTTAAATATGAATGGAAAAACGTTATCAAGTAAATTCAAAAAGCCCAAAAATGCTAATGAAGGAAGACATGTTTTATACATATCTAACAGATTATGCAGTAAATCTAGCAGTAGTATAATAACAATGAGCAGAGTGTAGTAATATGTGATATTTTCCTAACGCAATTCCGAAAACAAATTTGCAGTCGTTTCGTCAGAAATATAAATACACTGCTCAACAAAATTAGGGGAACACCTTTAAAAAAGGGTTAGATGTTTGTTTGTTTGTAAATGTTGTGGTCCATCTAGACTTTCGACAACCTTGTCATCACACTCTTCGCAATTTAAACATGATGTTTTATTTCGGAAAACAGTTTTTAACTCATAGACCTTTGTGGAGATCTCCAAAAAAAGCATTCTTTAACATTAAAAAATTTGGCGTTTAAGAGACCTTTATCGTTGTTTGCAAGTACTCAAAGATGACAAGTGATGAATCGCTTGGAAAACAAAAATATAACTATAGCACAATAATAACTTCATTCCATAGCAAATAAATAGCTCAATAGCATTCCAGTTGCGAAGAAGCTATATCTAAAGTAATTTTGGAAGAGAGAACAATAATAGAATAGCAAATTATTGTTCTCGAAAAAGAAATTAATGAGCATATAAATAACTATCCACATCTAAAAAATATGGTGGAAAATCTCAAGACGTAGACCAGCTTCTCCTTTTAATCCATCTGTACTTGGTGTTCCGGTATCTCCTTTATTACCTTTAGGGCTTTGAACTTTTTCTGAGTTTTGCCTTAATTCCTCTGAAATACTTTGAATACTAGCTATAACTCTTTGACAGTTTTCTACAATGCTGCCGTGGTTAGAAATTTAGCAAAATATATAAATAGGGATATATCGGTGATGTAATAGCTACACGATTTGGTCGAGAATGTCGAGCCAATTTAAAAAATAGCAACCTTGGGCTGCTAAATCAACTTTAAAGGCAAATCATAAATTATAATGGGTGATAAATCAAATTTATCACCCCTCTATACCTTTTCGATGAAGGATGTTCTTACCATATACGAGGGGGGTTCAAATATAAATAAGTCTGGCAATTGAGAGCAAATAAGGGGATCATGCGGAGGTAGGGAGCGTTAGGCGTGGTAAGGGGGTCCCTAGGAAGGATTCTAGGCCAAATCGGCCGCTCCACATCATTTTTTTCCCTTACGATAACTGAGAAGTTGAGGAGGTGATCCTTCGGTTGTCCAACGCATGGTAATAAAATTTCTTACCAACACTTGAAGTTGAATTAGAGTAAAATTTTGATACATAATATTAATTGGGTTAGGCCATCATTTAGTTAAACGAAGGTATATAAAAAAATAGGCTAATGAATTATATGGGTATATTGTATTAGATTCGAATATTTCTAATGTTGGACCGAGCTGAGCCGTTGCACCGAGCGTGAAATCAAAATTTTGATTTAGATATAGAATACAGTAATTGTTGTGTTGTAGTAATATTTTATTAATGTATAATGTAAAAATATAAATTATTATGTCTTGGCAATCCGCTGCAGAAAAAAAAATGACTGGCAGTTGTACATTTAGGGTTGTTTAGCAATTATATTAAATTCTGTTATCCTGCAACATCCACTAGATTTATTGTAGTTTTGATGATTGCTTTACTAATACCTCTGTTATTGAAACAATTGTTATTGTCAGTTTACTTGAATTAGGGTCGCTCTTTCCATAGTTGAGAAAAATGTATCTACTGTATAAAGGTGCTATTAGAACTTTAGAAAAGATTAAACAATACATTGTTACACATCTTTATAAGTATTTTAACATGCATAACTTTTTTTTTAACATAAGTAGTTTGAAACACAAAATATTCTACAAATCCATAGCAACAAATCTTTGGAGCTTGATCTTTATAAAGTTCAGAAAACGACTCGTATTGCACAAGGAATTAAAAATTAAACTATACAGGGTGTCCGACGCTCATGGACCATTAACAGTTTATGAAGTTAAACATGGCTGATTTCGTTCTCCTCAGGTGAAATACTTTCAACCTTCGATGACTTCCGGTTATACCGGCTATACCGGAAGTAGCCGTCAACTTTTGTTTTTTTTTAATGGAACACCCTATATATTATTATATTCCTAGATTCCCCGTTTAATTTGAAACATCTTTTGCAGAGATGAGTTTACACCCGCTCTCCTCAGGTGAAATCGTTCAACCTTCTCACTTCAGGTTCTACCAAAAGTAGCCATCAACTTGTTGTTTTTTAAATAGAATATCCTATATATTATTATTTATCTGGCTTCCCCGTTAAATTTGAAACATCTTTTGTAGAAATGTGTATACACCTATCTTTTTTACTTTCTGAGATAAAAAATAAATTCCAAGATTTTGAACTCAAAAAGACGTTAAGGCTTCAATAGCTCTTACAAATAAGATAAAAACGGAAAAGTTATCTCGAATTGTACCTGAAAGGTACCTCTTTATCTGATATATGTTGCAGCTGAAAATTGTTACATTTAGTCTTAAAAAAATGCAAAAAAATATTTCCGCAAAATCGAATTTTTGGAGCTAATGTGAGAAATGTCTTTGTTAATGTTAGTTATCACAGTTACGAAAGATAAGCATGTTTTGCAAACTATTGTGTATGTTTAAACCGCATAGGCAAAATTACATAATGCAGAAATTCGAATTTTCAAAATATTTTTAAGAAATATGTATTTTAAGAATATGGTTGTAAAATACTTTTTTTGTAGCAAATTGTCATGCCCATTGCTCTATGAGATAAAAAGTATGTCATTCCATTTAAAAAACTGAAATACGCTTAATTTAAGTAGGCACTTAACTAATGACATTTTTGAATGATTAATTATTAAAAAAATCAGCTGAAAAGTATATCAGCCATAGAGGTACCTTTCAGGTACAATTCGAGTCAATCATTTCTACAAATTTCATTTCATTTCATTTCTACAAATCAATTTTCCGTGTATATCTTATTTGTAAGAGAAATTGAAACCATTTTTCTTAACGTCTTTTTGAGGTCAAAATCTTGGAATTTAATTGTTATCTCGGGAAGCAAAAAAGATAGGTGTACACATTTCTACAAAATATGTTTCAAATTTAACGGGGAAGCCAGAAACATAATAATATATAGGGTGATCTATTTAAAAAACAACAAGTTGATGGCTACTTTTGGTAGAACCGGATGTGATAAAAGGTTGAAAGTATTTCACCTGAGGAGAACGGAATCCGCCATAGTTTGATATTTTTTTAAATTTGTATCTTATTGGGAACCCCATAAACTTTTATTGGTCCATGAGCGTGGGACACCTGCATACCAATGCCAGTCAAGAAATGTTACATCCTTACTTGTAAACCAACTCATTAAATTACCTAATTAGCTCATTTTTCTATTTTAATTACACTGGACAACAAATTTGAACTTTTTGTCGGTATCCTTGATATAAAATACATTTTTATATAGAAATTAAGGTGCTAAATACGAGTTTTAAAACAACAATAAAATTCAAAAGTTGGTTACTGTTCTTTATTAATATTTTAAATACATTTTAACACATTATTTATAAAAAATAATTTTAAAATCCTTTTCTATAACTAAATACATCTTCGTTTTGCTACTCGGTGAATCACTATATTAGTAGCATCTCTACCAAGTGTCCAACAATAATCAACAAACATGGAAGGGCTCCAGTTTCCCTGATATCGTTTCTGCATCTCTGCAATGTCCTGATGAAAGCGTTCGCCGTGTTCATCAGTAACCTCACCGCAGTTATCTGGAAATCTAGAAAAGTATTCTCGAATGTCTTCGTGTATGTATTCTCGAAGACATGTTGCAACCTAGTTTCTTATACGATCTATAAGTTCAGTGTAGTTTTCAGACCTCTTGTTTCCTAGGACGTGAGTAGCTACTTATCGAAAATGTATCCATGCATTCTTCTCGTCACTTGTTAACATATTTTCAAAATATTCGCCATTGAAGAGATTTCGGATTTGTGGCGCAACAAAAATGCCTTCCTTTATTTAAGCTTCCCTTAGCCTATAAAATTTTCCTCTAAGATATTGAAATGCCAAGCCATTTTAACCCTAATTTTATGTGTAGTGGTGGTAGCAATAACTTCATTGGGTGGGAAATGCAATGGCAAATGCTGCACTTTTTTTTCTGATTCAAAGGACGCTGTAGTAAGCCATTATTCCTTTTTAACATTATATGCTCTTGCTCGACTATCCCATTCAGACAAAAAATAGCAGAATTTCGTGTATCCTTGCTGCAACCCTTGTAAAAGTTTTAAATCTGCACACACTTGTTATTTATGGTGTTCGTACTGCACTTTAGAAGATTCTTCAAATTTCCATACGATTCCTTCATATGAATATGACCAATAGGAATCGACGGTAAATTGTTTCCGACATGTAGCAGAACAGCTTTTAAGCTTTATGTGAACCATCTATAAACAATCTCCATTCTTCCGGATTATGATTCATATCGAGAGCTCGTAATAAACCAGTTACGTCCAAAAATTAACATCTCCGTCAGTGTTAAAGAATGGCGTCAACTCTTTCTGAGGAGTACGAAAAGAATTTATCATCATACCGTTTTCCAAAAGATCAGATTGCTTTAATGTTGATCCTTACTGTTGGCTAACAGAATCGATATTTTTTTATGATTTAACCAGTTTCGCAGACCAGAAGCACACGAATTACAGCAGATGTATGGGGCCCAGAACTTTTCTTGATCTCCCACTTTGCAGACAAAATAAAAAAGTTGTACTCTTCTTTAACCATGGGAGTCAGATTTCGTCTCTGCGATGCAAAAGTCACCTCACCACAATTGTAACAGAAACTGTCTGTGTTATTAATACATTTACACGTCATCTTGCTTGTAACTGACTAAAGAAGTATGTACTATGCAACACTTATATGCCGATTGCGTCATCCTTCGAGGGTAAACTTCGAGAGGATTTGTTCATATATTGGGGCTTTTTCATTAGTGTGCGGATAAGTACTACTCCACATATCTTCAAAACGTGAAATAATGAACGATTTTAACAATTAGTTTCATGTTCGGCAGATCTAAATTAATATATATTAGCTGTTTTCATCTCGGATACTTTTTTGCTGTTGTCCACTGTTATTCTTCTAATGGGACTTTATCATCTAATTGGACTTTAACAGCCATAAATTGTGTAAAGTTGAAAGTGGAAACAATGGAATTTCTTATCAGCTAAATGAAAAGTGGAGCACTAAGTGATAAGCAGAAAAAACGCCGTGGAAAGTGCACTATAGATTGTATTGCAGAAGTATGCGATATTTCCGCATGTTTCACTAGTTTATCATTATTTACTCTTTTAATCATTGCTAAATGAGAGCATTAACGAGTTGTTGCCCTATAACAATGAACTTATCTCTTAACGTGATGTAACTTATCAAATTACATATCAGATGGAAATATTAAATATCTTATGGAGCGAATAATAAAAAGTGCAGCTCTTGGAAATATACAGGGTGGCCCACCTATCCTCGCCCAGACCATTGCTGCTAGACTAATAAAAATTGAGGAAAAAATCTGATTGGTGTGCAATGACGAAATTATTGCACACTTTATGTGCTACATTTTCAAAATAATTTCTAGTGTACAGTGTGTACCATGCATCCGGGACATCATTTGGTCTGTTTTAAATATATCACCCGGTATATTCTTACATTTTTAGAATCTGCGTCATGTGGTCTTCACAAATCATATTATTTATTTTATTATTATTTATTTTCAGGGATGAGATGCAACGTTGCCAAATTAATCACATTTTTATCAAATTTAACGAAAAAAATGGACGAGAAAAAAAAATTAACAAAACCTTATTATAAGAGATCTTTAAATGAATCTGGGTATGCAAGTAGCCAAGCAATGTGCCAAAACAGCAGAACAACAGAATATATAGGGTGTTCTGAAACAACGATCGAATTTTGCAATTTTCAAATGGCTAAAACTCTTTTTTTTTCAAATGGAACTCCCTGTATATAGGTTCATATTCAATGTACTCGTCTAATAAGCTATTCAATGGTATCATATGGACTATAAACTAATAATACTTTTTGATAGATAAGTAACGATCAATTCACAATAAGTTGTATCCATTTGAAAATAGCAAAATTCGATCGTTGTTTCAGAACACCCTATGTATTCTACATGACTCCAAATATTGTGTATGTTTTAACACATTACTTAGATACTTGTATACCCAGATTCTTTCATTGATCTCTTATAATAAGGTTCTGTTGATTTTTTTTCCACGTCCTTGATTATTCGTTAAATTTGATTAAAGTGTGAATAACTTGGCAACGTTGCATCTGATCCCTGAAAATCAAAATGATTTGTAATGCCCACATAAAGCAGATTCTGAAAATGAAATAATATACAGGGTGATCCATTAAAAAAAAGAGACTAAATAGCGAAATGAAACGAAATATTTGATAATACTACACAATAATTGTGTGAGCCACATGATAATCTTGTATCAACTGTAACTTTTTTTAATAATATATTTGAACACCTTCTCTATGTTTAAAACAACTAGAACTTCAAGATTATTGCTCATGTGTAATGAATCTCACAAATACTTGTAGGTCTCATCTCATAAACATAAGTTTTTCATCCATTGGTACGCCGATGATGACTTAATATTATAACAAGTACCAGAGTTCCACAAGGCGAGAGTTCCGCCATCTACGAAGTTATTGAATTGTCGAGAATGTACAGGTACGTGAATCCAACTTGCCTAAACCTGTGCAGCGTAGTCAGTCTAGGCTCAGACTAATCAGTAGTAATGAATTATTGTCAGGCCCAGGACTACGAGGAGTGTTGATAACTAGTTAGCCTAGGACATTTCGCATGCACAAAAGTGAATCTCGTTTCCATGACAATGAACATTTATTTATTAGAAACGTCAGATTAAACAATCACTTCAAAATGTTGAACCGTTGTTGTGTATTTTTTTTTAGGCATGTTAGGCCCAATTGAATAAATTGATTAGTTGGACTATCGAGCGATCATCAAGTACCTGTTTTCAAAAGATTTAAATATAAATATAAAGACTTAAATACTACGCAGTCGAATTTTATCCACGAAAAACAGTTTAGCGCAAGAGGCGAAGCAAGTGCGATTATGTTTTTGAGTGGATAAAATTGCTTTATTCACGTGTATCATACAAGATTTTTTCCAGTTCGTTATTAGAATTGAAGAATTTGCGTGAACTGTCACATTGTCAGGTGACAACGAAAATTTCAAGGATAGTGCGAATTTACCTATTGTTTTACATTTTTCACGTTGTCAATGGTTATAGTGAATAAAGAGAAAATGGAATAGTAGTTTGTACAACTAGAGTGGATACGATGCCCATATCGCACGAGGTGGAGTTTGGCGCACGACGCCGCAGGCGGAGTGCGCCAAACCTCCGAGTGCGATATGGGCAATCCACTCGAGTTGTACACACTACTTTTTCTACGACAAAAACGAATAACAATGTTATGTAAATGGTATTTACTAATAAATGTCAGTGTGACACATTTGAATGTCATTCATCATTCAATACATTTAATATATTAGAATTAATATCTTTTACAAAAACATAAGCATTTCAGAACTCGGCAACGCAATTAACAGTCAACTATCAATATTCTTTTTACTTTTTCACAATAAAGGTGCAATTATGAAAATTGCAATTTTTATATACGTTGCTTCTACTGGATTCGACTTCTGCACTGGAAGTGATTGATGTGGATGGAGTGCAGTGTATACTATTATTTGGTTCGGCCTGTTGTAAATGTTGATGTTGATGACTGTAGATGCTCGATGTGGATGGAGTGCTTTCAAATTGTATTTCACTTCTATTGTACTCAACAGAAGTGAGAATTGAATTACCGATTTGTTTCTTTTTATTTAGAGAATGCTCTACGTAGCTCTCCATTACAGGAGTTGACTTCCATCCTCCAAAATTTTTTATGGTCAAAATATCACCACCTGCATCAGCGAGTATAGTGGCTCCAGACCGCCGAAAGCAGTGTCCGGTGTATAGTTCGGGATTAGTTAATTTTAAAAATCGGACAATTACTTTAAGCTGCTGTCCAATTTTGTTGATTCCTACTACTTGCTTAGTACATTTTCCGTTTTGATAGTTTAAAAAAAATGTATCTACCTCTGGAGAACGGATACTCATGTATTTCTTACAAATTTCATAAAACTTTCCAGGGATGACAAATGTTCTATCAGTTTTAGTTTTCGTGTCTATTAGTTTTACTTGCATTTCATTTGATAAATCACGAATGTGATTTACTTTTAAATTTTTAAGTTCTTGTCTACGACATCCGCCAGAAATTCCGAAAATTAGGATAACCTAAATTACAAATAATGATCATATTCATTGAAATCAATTTATATAGAAATTATTACCTTCGTCAACAAATATTGCGTATCCGGTGCTTCATGTAAAAATTTTTGTATGTTGTCGGATGAAAGAATCTTGGACTTTTTGGATTTGTATCCGCTGGATTCACGTTTAAGAAATGGTTTAATGGTTTTTGCCAAATGCGACATATATGCAGTTAGCACATTTTCAGAAATTATGTTTATATTGTTACCACTTGACCAATCTTTGAATTTTACATATGCTAATTCGTACTTTGCCTTCGACTTTTCCGGAAGTAATGATTTATATGTATCATTCGCGGACTGCCGAATATCGGGGGGTGTACAGCTTAATGATGAATCGCTTTCATTGGAAATCATAATTCAGCACTGTAAAGATAATTGTAATAATGTCGATTTGACTTTAGGCTTATTAATTTGTCGTTGACAACTATGACAAATTTATGAAAAAACATGTTGCTCTGCAATGTTCCATCTCTCTGATTGGTGGATATCATATCCGCACACGTGTGTGGGAATGAAAATATATCCACATTGTTCATTGCAATAGCCCACATATATGTATAGTAGTCTATGAAAGAATATGTTAATATACATATAGGAGTAGAAAAACATTTTATTCACCCATTCGATTAAAGTGTAGTTTTAACGATGCGATTTAATATACATAATGAGCATTTTAATAATGCGAATTGGAAATAAAAATTATTTGTCACATCGCTGATTTTAGTATGATTATGGATCTCTTGCATTTTAATATTATTGCAAACAACTCAATGCATTTAAATAAAAATAATTCGAAAGCTTTGAAATAAATATTTCTTTGTTAATAACTTCAAAATATTCCAATGCGAACATTACTTCTATCTGGATTCTTCGGATTATGTAACCTAAGTATTGAATGATTCATCCATTCGTATTTCCAATATGCGCAAATTGGAACATTGCGCCGACTGCCTAGTTTAGCAAGGGGACGCGTAGCAACTTAGCATTGATCTCCAACACAACATCTCGAAAGCCTATATTCTAGTCGTCCGACTTTTCGATAGTCCATGATGTTTGTATTCTTCGTGATTTATTTTCCTTCCGGATTAGATGTTTGTCACGTACGTCACAGTATCCCAGCTATTATTATCCGTCTTCTAATGCCTCCCTTGCTGCCTTTTATGTGTATTGCTTATTAATTTTAAAAGGTGGTTAATTTGTTTGGATACAATTGTGCACACAATGGAAGTTGTGAAAACTAACAACAGAGCAAAGAAAATCGTGGACTGTGAGACCAGACCACTCACAGCATACCGCATTTAATGCGAACAAATTAAAAAAATTATAAAGTAAAAAGTAATCCACTCGCTTCATTAGTTACAAGTTTCTCGTTTGAAGATGATTCTGTAAGATCTAAATAATTACTCTATAGGTACTAGACAAGATTTTACTCTCGATAGTTTGCAGAAATTACGATTAAAACTTTTTGCGGTATAATTATACTCCGTGAAAATTAGAGTTCACAGATAGCATCATTTATTGCGTATCGTCATCGCCCCGCGGTGGGATTAACAGATCCCCCTGTAATTACGAAGTCGGCGAGCTGATCGCGTCTTGAAATATTGTTCACGCAACGATAAGCGTCAGAAATTTACAATCATTCCGATTTCTTGCAAAGCAAAACAGCGAAATGCGTCATGATTTCTAGATTACACTGTATGATAAAATGGAGTGATGTTTTCGAGATAAGTTGAAGGGGGTCGGGGGACCCATTAATTAATAACTGCCGAATCGCAGCGTATTTTGATGCCAGACACGAAGCGGAGGGCATAAAAAGCTAAGGGAGGGAATGGCACTTTGCTCCAGGGTAATACATATGATTTTTTTCTACGACCTTTCACAGTGTTTTGCATAAGTAGATACGATTTTTTTCGGAAACGAGAAACACCAACATAAATATACCAGAAGACGAGAACCACCTCAAAGAGAGAACTATACCCACAAACCCACAAGGTAAACCAAATAAAGTAAATAGATCCCATATTTAAAACGCAAAAAACAAAAAACAAACAAATAAGAATATATATGCACAATGTGAGATCAATGAAAAACAAATTCGAAGACATAAAAACAATCCCAAAATTACACCAAAACCCTGATATAATTGCATTAACAGAAACATTTATATACAACGAATACAAAGCAGATTTCACTCAGAACAGACAAAAAAGGAGGCGGACTCGCACTGAACAGTCATGGACTCTAAGAATGTCACCGTCGGTAAGAGCCAGCGGTTCGCCACCCTTGTCTCGTCGAGCACGGCAGAGACGAAGCCGCACTCTGAGCAATTCGGCGTTCAGTGCCGTCCTACTCAGGTAGAATTTTGACAAAAAAACAATAAACGACATAGAAATACTGACCATCAAACTCGCGGAAGAACAAATATATGTAACAATTATATACAAACCCCCACAAGTAAATTTCGAAATCTTACGAAACACTCTAAAAAATCAAATAACCAATATAAAAAGAAGCATATCGTGACGGGAGATATGAACATAGACAAAAAAAACGAAAACTAAAGCAAATAGAGAATATATAAACACGCTAACCGAGAAAGGGTACAAATGCACAACAAAACAGACAAAAAACATTACACCCACACCAACAACAAAGGCGGAAACACAATAATAGACCACACCTTCTCCAATATGAATACATATGAGCCAAAATAAAATAACATTAAAAATACTCCCAACAAACATCTCAGACCACTACCCTATCCAAACCACTATCAACTTACACCCAGACAAAATCGAAAAAGCCGAATAGAAGCAGAAAAAAACAAACAACACAAAAATCAGCAAACAACTAAAGCAAATTAAAGAAGACAACATCACTACTTTAGAAGAGCTCGCAGCACACATAGATAATATAATTTTAAAAAACCAGTACGAAAGCACAATCAAAAGCAGACCTGGGAACCCCTGGATAAACGAAGAAATAATGGAAAATATAGCAACAAGAAATCACCTATATTACAAACATAGGAAATTCCCCTAGAATACCCACATAAAAGAAAACTACATTAAGCAGAGGCAAAAGACAAGAAGACTAATTAAAGAAGCAAAAGAAACATACTATAAAAAGACCCTAGAACAAATAAGATTCAACCCCGAAAAACCTGGCAAGCTTTGAATAGCTTAACCAATAAGACTGGAAACCAAAAAACAACACACGAAAATCACACAAATAACAGCAGGAAACTGCAAAACGGAAACGAAGAAGGAAGAAATGACCAACATTTTCAATCACTACTTTGCAACAATAGGCGAAAAGCTCGCGAAACAAATACCAAGCAACTAACACGCAACAAAAAACAATACCAACCCACCCAGCGCTCAACCATTAAATAAGGAAAATGCTAAAACAGAAATCGCCGACTCTACCGAAGAAGAAATATCACAAATAATCAAATCACTAAAAAACAACAAAGCCCCAAGCTTTGACAATATTATAAATAACATACTAAAGACAAACACCAAACATATCACACCAATACTAACAAAAGCAATAAACAAAACCTTAAAATCAGAGAAATTCCCAGATAGCCTAAAATATACCATCATAAAACCAATATACTATAAGAAGGGAGATCGAAAACAAAGAGAAAACTACAGACCGATAGCTTTAACATCAGCCATAGGGAAGATACTGAAATGTATAATAAAAAATAGACTGGAAAAACATCTAACAGACAACTCCATAATCAGCAAAAAACAATACGCCTACAAACGAAAGACTGGAACAACAACAGCAGTATGTGAAGACCTCGTTGAACTCACAAACCAAATCCAAGAGAACACCAACGCAACGACTACCTTCATCGATATGAGCAAAGCATTCGACACCATCAACAGAGACATCCTGTACATAAAGCTACAGGAAATAAACACCCCAATCAAACTTATAAACCTAATAAAATTCTACCTAGAAAATAGACGCCAAGTAACAACAATAGAGGGAACGAACAGTAAAATAAACACCAGCAAATATGGATTCCCGCAAGGCGAAATAATTCCACCAATACTCTTCAATATCTACACAAACAACATACACAAACTAGAAATAACAGGAAATCTATTCATGTATGCGGACGACATCTGCCAAATAAATTCGCACAATAACACAGAAGAACTAGCCAAAACAGTAAATAGAGACCTCGAGAAATTAAGCAACTGGTGTATAGAAAACACCCTCACAATAAATGAAACAAAAACAGAATTTATGCAATTTGGCAAGAATAGACATAACTCCGAGCTACAGATAACATTAAAAAACCGTCCACTAAAAGAAACACAGCAATTCACGTACGTCGGGCTAACAATCAATAACAACCTAAAATGGGACCCCCACATCAACAAAATAACCACAAAGAATTCAAAGACCTTATACATGCTAGGTAAAATCAAAAATTATATACCCAACCATCTAAAAAAAAACCCTCTACCATACACTTTACATGGCAAATATCAATACGCAGTAAACATTTGGAGCTACACAACAACCAATAATATAAGTAAACTACAGACCCAACAAAACAAAGCCCTAAAAATAATTTACAGGCTACCACACACAACAAGCACAACACAAATATATAAACAAACGAACGAACTAAACATAAAACAGCTCATAAGGTTTAACAATATACTCCACATACACAAAATAAAACATGAAGAAACATACAGCAGCATCATTATAAAAACGAACAACGAGATACACGATACAAGAAACAATCAGCACATAAGAACCTACACCTGTAAGCAACAACAACACAAACTAGGAATAACAAGTATCGCAATACAACAATACAACCAGTTAGATATCCCAATTAAAGCCCTAAATCTAGCAACTTTCAAGAAACAAATAAAGAAAAAAATCCTCCTGGAATCCTAAGCATCACCGCCCTCATACCATTAGTACAGAGACCAACAGATCATCTGATACGAAGAAGAGGACGAAGTACCCCCCACCCCCCTTATTTATTGTAATATGACATGACTTGTGACCTTTATTGCAACAAATAAAGAAAAAAATTGAAAATAAATAATTATATATTCGTATGCATGGCAATTAAAAAACGAAATGTCAAAATATAATATTTAGGATAAGGAAATGTTGTTAAAAATCAAAGTATACAAGGAACGTACGAATTTTTATAAATAAAAGTAATAGGAGGTTTTTGTCGCACGTTGGGCGGATTACGGCTACCGTTGTGGATAGGGTGAATAAAATACACAATGGATTGAATACGTTTATTAAACCGGGTGCGTGGTTCGTAGGACCTTATCTTGGATGTTTTGTACTGATAAAACTACGCGACGATGACCTGTGGTACTATTCTGTGTTGATGTCTTTAAGCTCCAACAAGAATTTACTTCGTGCACATTTTCAAGCCGAATTAAACGCATTAATCCCGTTCGGGCAGTCGTAAACTAACACAATGCCCCTAATTACGATTTCATATTGCGGATTAACCTTCCTAACGGATCGATTTTAATAGGCTGCGAGAAAGTGCATTTTTAGTTTCGTTTCGAGACCGCGTTCCGCATCGACATCCGATAACAGTTCTGCGATCGGATAAAACCAATTCGCGATAAGATCTTGAAGAAAGTGGACATATACTTTCCAATTTTCGGCCGAGGAATCTCGAGTGAGTCAGGATTTTAAATCCGGCTCGCCTCGGCGATGACGGACGATCCACTTGCCGGCGAGGTGAATTATTACGCGATGAATTACTTAATGCGCGTATAAATTAAGGCGCTCGAGGTATGAATGTGGGAGGATGTATAGCCGTCTTATCTGATTTGCCGTTGCGGAATTAAAAATATAAATTGCGTTCCTTACTACACACGGCGACCCATTTACGTGAGTGTATTTACAAAACATGTACGGACTCATTACCGTTCTTTGTGTTAACTAGTTCATAATTTTTGTCAAGGTTAATTATGAAATTAATTAGTTGTAAAATGTGCGCGAATTCACATTAATATCAACAAGACTTTGCAGTGACGCAAATGTATAAATAATGTTGCCTTACTTGTGCACTTCATACTATCAAATATTCATCATGTCGTATGTTGTTTTATCTCATTTGAAATTAAGCTAATGAGAATGTTACACATTTGTCATAAATGGTTTTGAAAAAATGTTAAAACATATATCTTGATAAACACTCTGTTCAATGATGACTTGCTTCCTTCTAAAAATTTTAATACTTGGGTTCTTCTGTCTTATCAGCTCAAGATAATTGAAAAACATTTTAATTGATTAATCTAAGACAAGATAAATATTTGAAAAGCAAAAGTTCAAATCAATGTTCCTTTCCGGAGAAAATTAAGCCGAAATTGTTTTTTTTTAAATCGATTCACACCCATAATAATCACTAATATATAATTCCTACATAAATCCGATTATTCAGAGATAGTTCACAATGGTAGATCAATATGCGAAACCTAACTCAAACTTGACTAACTTCATTAATTGCACACAAAATTATTGTTAAAGGTAATTTCTATATTATTTTTCAACACTTTCAATAATTTTAATAACGTTTTCAACGATTTTATAGTTCTTGATATTGCTCACCATTAACTGGATTTCCAAGATTGGCCGCTGTTACCTGGTAGAACCTATACGTGCTGCACAAGTGGTACGCAAATAATCTCATGGATCATCGACGATACAACGGGCAGACACCCAAAGAGTACGGGTTTCAACAAGTACAGCTATCGTAGACTACACCGAGCATTAATATTAGTATATTTCAATATTAATGTAATATATAAATTAATGTAAACGGTAAAACATATGTAGCTCAACATGTGGTAAAATCATAAAAGAGGTCTGATCAAAAAGTTCCGGGACTTTTAAAATAGCGCGCAAACAAAGCGACGGAGAAAAACGCGATTGGCAGCACTGTGTAGAGGGGTTCTCCCTGAGCACAGCAGCTTTTGCAGATCGTCAATATGTTGTTTAAAAGCGGAGTTAGAGCTATTTTAGTATACCGACATTTTTGTGTTAGGCGATTTTGTGTTTTTTTTTTGCGATGGAAGGAAAACACGAGCAACGCGTTAGCATTAAGTTCTACGTGAAGTTGGGGAAAACTTTTACCGAAACTTTTCACATGTTACAAACGGCTTTTGGGGATGAGTCGTTCGAAGTGTCACGAATGGTTCAAGAGGTTCAAAGAAGGTCGCACATCAACAGAAGACGATCCTCGTTCAGGACGCCCGTCAGTTTCGACTGACGACGATCATGTGGCCCAAGTAAATGACCTCGTTCGTTCAAATCGTCGTTTAATCATTCGGGAAATGGCAGAGGAATGCAACATTTCATTCGGTTCATGTGACGGTTCATGAAATTGTAACAGAAAAACTACACATGCGTCAAGTTTCAGCAAAGTTTGTCCCAAAGTTGATGACCCCCCACCCCCTTCCTGTTCATTCCTCGTTGCTCATTTGCGATTTTTTTTACCAATGACAGATATCCCCCAGCCTCCTTACTCACCCGATCTGGCTCCGGCAGACTTTTTATGTTTCCGAAAGTGAAGAGGCCCATGAAAGGAGAGAGATTTGATGATGTTGAAGGAATAAAAAAAATCGCTGATGGAACTAAATAGCATTTCGGAAGAAGACTTTCAGAGGGCCTTCCTGCAGTAGAAGCGGCGTTGGGAAAAGTGTACCCAAGGAGAGTACTTTGAAGGGGATTTAGTTTTGTAATGTTTATCAATTACCAATAAATGTATCTAAAATAAGTCCCGGAACTTTTTGATCAGCCCTCGTATGCTACAAAGTTTGTTCAATAATATTCCGATTTTGTACTACACCGGTGCACATGTAGAACTTGTAAAATTGCTTCACATTTTGGAAAATCATTCGATGAACATTTACCGTTTCGTGATACTGAGCGAGGTGACAATATTCGTTACACAGTTACCTCACGCAACACATGTGCCATTTTTCGTATTCACCGATGCCCCAACAATGGGCGGGCTGTGCGTATTTGCATTTCGAGCAACAATAGGTTACGTAAGGCAATTGTGTGCACTCTTTAAGAGTTTTAACGGCTGCGTTTGGAAAAAGTGTCGTTCATGTCTCGAGCGTTTCCCAACTTCACCAGTTGTCATTGATATGCAAAAGGCTACACATAATGTTTCAACGATAATTCTCGACGAATACATGACATATAGAGGAAATAGTTAATAGCGTTTAATAAGTATATTAACCACTAATCAGTCTCTAAAAATACAATATGCAAGAAGTTGCTATGTTTCATTTTTAGATATAATTCTAACTAATAATATTCAAATAGAGCATTTTAAACTTTTCGCAACGGAGAACGGTGTTGGAAGAATTTGTTGCAATCGCGGAAAATTATTTTAACTATTGAGTATTTGTTATAGAGAAAATAAGAAACAATTCTAGTTTGTTACTGTTTGATATCGAAGGGGTCATGTACTCTCCGCATTTCCACTGCGATAAAGTGTGAAAATTGTACTTTTAAGCATTCAAAGGTATTTGCAATAACCATAATGTGAAAGGTAGTAAAAACGTTCCCGGAATTGGTCAAAATATTTTTATTCGTTAAAGTTGCGACAAATTAAATATAACTACCTGCAATATACCTACTCTATTCCTGCATTCACACACTTAATCCAACGTTCGTACAATTATTGAAAACACTTCTAAAAGCTATTTCACCAAAGCCCATCAGCTGTCTCGTCGAATTTTCAATCACGACGCGAAACATCGCCCATTCAATTTCAGTTTTATGCGGGGGTACAGATAGAAATCGGGGGTATGTGGGGCTGGGGGGTGATTGAGGGTGGTAATATTATTCTTGGTGAGGTATTTTTTAACAATGACCGAAGGGCTGAGGCATTGCCATTAAGAAAGACCCAATCATTTCCTTCCCTGTTTTCTGGACTTTTCTTCCTGATTGGATCTCGTAGGCAGCTAAGAATTTTCAGATCAAATTTCTTGGTGATAGTTTGATCCTATAGAATGAATTAGTAATGAATGACCCCTTAAAATACTCCTCCAACATGGCCTATCCTTCGCTTTTGTCCAAACGAAATATTTGCCCCACTAGACATTCTTGACCTCCATTGAGAAAACTGTCTTGTGACACTCGTAGACTTGCGACTGTGTCATCGCATAGTTTCTATAGACTAGAATTAACAGACTAGAAGCCATTCGAGATGTGGATTCCAAGACGAATGCTGTACATACCACGGGTGGACCGAGTAAGAAACGAGGTGTTGAAAAGAGTAGGAGTAGAACGCGAACTTTTTGAACCGATAAAACATCACAAAGTGGGTTACTTGGGGAACATTCTGAGCGGAGAGAGATATTTAATACCACAGCTTATCCTACAACGAAAATAGAGGGAAAAGAGGTACAGGCCGAAAACAGCTTCCTTATTTACGACACATCTGACAATGGACAGGGATTAACAACTTCGGGGAAATATTCCGAGTAAAACAGAAGTAGCTGCCAATAAGATACTCGCCGACGCACCATAGGTGTATGGCATTCTTAGAAGAAAGAAGTTTCTATAGACTTTCGTCAACATCTCAAGAGTTTGTGATTTCTGACACAAAATTTGATGTTTGCACATTGCTCGATAGCTGTCATTTCAAAATGCGCCGAACGAAAAAAGCTGTAAACACAAGCCACCGACCACAGATAAGCCCAACACGCACCTAATCCAACAGAGACTGGTGAAGACACTTCTCAGTCTTCACCAGAAGTGTTGTTATCGAAAAAAACTAAAATCTCCAACCAGCGATTATTTGGCCGAGCTGTAGGCACCAATTTCGGGAACTTTTTGACTCTACCACGTATAATGAAGTATATCAGTGTTAAAATTTATTAAGCCTTGTTACGTGCAAAAGTGCTACATAATAAAGTTACACGTGTTTCGAAACGTATTTGGAACACGTTATACAAATTGCCGACAAAAGGTGATTTTCAAAAATATAGTTCCTTATAATAAATTTATCAATTCAAATTCAAATATTTCTAAATAGTTGAAATAAAATTATAGTTAAGAGAGGAGCAACGTCAAAAGTAATAACAGTGGTTTTTAGGCACACAATTTTTAAGCATAGGTGATTTACATTTATTATTTATACATTACGATTTATATTTACGTAACTAACAATACTAACATTATACTGAAAAGGATATTCATAAGTAAATTTATTTAAGAAAATAAGATCTAATTATTGGAATATAAAAATACCTGCCCATACTTAAGTGAATTCTGATCATGGCAGTTCATCAAAATTAGAAGTGAAGTAACTCCATTACATGAACATTGTGAGACGTACCTGTAGGCCTTTCAATACATAGGCCGGGGAGCAACTGGATATCCCTTGGGAATAACGAGGAAGGTCGCCAGCTCTTGATGTCGGAGAGTGGGGTGGGTAAAAAAAGGGCTCCACGCAATTTTGACTCGTATGTTATCCCAGGACATAAATAAGGGACTCCACAAATAAGGTACCTTAATTTGTCAATGAATAAAATTAAATTTGGCCTACTTAGCGCCTGAAAATGAGTAAAGTTTAGTTTGGGAGAAGATATGTACGCCGAAAAGTTAAAATATTTAAATATGCACACGATTCATGAACCTACAGTGGCTTTCTAGGGACAGTGGCGACAGCTGTGGTGACAGTTTTGATTGGTCCGCCATATTCTGGCAAATTGTTGTTTGCACAGCAAAGAATTCCCACAGCTTGACAATTTAAACACAATTTAAAATTTATATGCGTTTTGCAATATCCTTAAGACACGTCGAACGGAAGTTATGAAAAGGACGACCGTGAATTTTTATCAGGTTTTTTTGATACAATATGGTAGCAATCCGATCTTACAGATTTTTTCTACTGTAGTTATACCATCCAACTTTGTCTTAAAAGATGTATCTTTCAATAACAGTGAAATTAATTCTTTATACAATATAAGTGGTTACTTAATTACAAGTATTCAACGGTGTTCAAAAGTTTGTATTTTATGTATTAAATCGATAGGATCCAAAACTAACTAGAGCTACATATGCACAATTAGTAACACTTAAGTGTTATAAAAAAATGCATTATTTTATTGTAATTATGATACATTTGCAATGTTTAAACAAATGGAAACAATATTATAATGTTGTAATAGAAACGCAAAATGAAAATATTAGACAATTTTTCCTCGACAAATTTAAATTAGTCCCCAACAACCAGTGTCACAAGTAACAAAACAAAATTATCACGCGGTTTTTAGCGTTTCCGTTAAAAATTGCAGGAAAGAAGATTGATCGTGTTATGAATGTATGTGGTAGCAAATCGATGAGAAAGTGAGGCAAATCTCTTGTTTTTTTTTGTTATAAAACTTTTCTGTACCTATAGTTTGTAATAGTTAGTATAGTTGTTATAGTTTGTAATAAATACTTTTAAATCATTTATGTTTTACTTTTTAAAATAAGTAAAATTAATAATCACCAATTAAAATTATTCCACAATAAAACACCATGCATTATGTAAGTACAGTTTTTAAAATAAATTTTTAAATACTTTAGATATTTTCAATTTTGGTATGCGTTAGAAGGATATAAAACCACCAATTTTAGTTTTAATCTAAAAGTATTATATCGCCCCGACAGTGACGTCCCTGTAAACATGTCCTCTGATATTTTTTACAAAAAAAGTGGTACGCCACTGTCATTTCTCCATTTGAATATTTTTTTCTAATTTGCCTAGTTAAAATATATTTCAACACCCTGTAGCAAAAAAAATAATCCGTTGCGGATATATGTTCATATGAAATATTCTTCATAAAATGACCTGAGGAATTACACCCTTAAATATTATCACGTCATTAAGGAACAGCCTGTATATTTACACTAAATATATACAATTTTATCGTTCATTATTTTGCCTTCATTTAATAACTTGGCAATTTAATATATTATACGAGTATAGTTTTCAATATTACTTAATTTTCTGTTTGCTATTATTCTTTGGTTATTTTCCAACTAGTGTTTCTACAGAAATTTGCATTCATTTTATTTATTGCAATTTGGCACTAATAACTTTTTGTTACTGATACGTCGCACCTGGCTTTCAATCAATTTGTTTTTTTTTCTTGAGTTCAAATTAGATTTATAGTGCATATTTACAGTCAGACTTTTTAAATAAATCTGTGTCGTTTTTTAGGCGTAACTTTCAAATTATTAAACACATGCCTGGCTTCTCATTAGCGTAGTTTCGTGTCTTGTACCGTCACTTTTATCTTTACATCGCTTTGTGGATTGGGTGTCAGTCAGGTAACGGATACAAGAGTTTTCTTCCTCCGTATTTCGTTATTTCTGCCTGAATTATTAATAATATAAAAAAATACCTTAAAAGTGTATACAGGTATACAGTGTATTCAGTGTATACACTGTACACACACGTGTATACACAAATATATAGAATTTTATATTACACTATAATCAAGGTAACTGGTCAAAAGGGCATTATTCAATATTTACTTTCTCTATACAACATATGCAAAAGTATTGCTTTTGTGAACATTTTTCAATTCAATTTTTCATTAAATTTTAACTTCTGGTAAACACTATACATCAGAAACGGCTCAAACAATTTAATAACACTTTTTAATTAAGGTTCTTAAAACAGAATCTAATTTCAGAACGTTCAAAAATTAGAGTACTGGAAGTGCGTGTTTACTCTTTCAATCACATCTTTGTTTATATTAATAATTTCGAAAATTTCGAAAACTTATTGAATAGAATTGTTTGTATGAATTTTTGCTTATAATTGCCGATAAGTGGTGTAAATCATTTTTTTTTAATTCATTTTAAAGTCCAAAATATACAAGGGATAATATCCCTTGGCTCAATGGTTAATAAATATGTGAATACTATACCTACAAATAAATTGTAGATGAGAAAACGGACAACTAATCTTAAATCTGATATCCGAATTGAAATAACAATATAATTATTGAAGATTTGCAAGAATTGCAAGAATAAAAAAGATCTTTATTCATCTCGATTCCTGCTTATCAGTAAATTTGTTTAAATATGATTTGTATAACTGGTTGGTTTACATATGAGGTACCGACTATTTCACTAAGGCTAATGGATATGTTCTTCGGACTGCTCTGCACTGACGAGGCCCACTAGGTCGAACCCGGAAATCAGTTGTAATGGAGAATTTTATTTATTTAGAGTTCGATTCCTAACATAAAGGCCAATGTACGAAGATAATTTATTATTTCCAGTGGGTACACAGAAAATGTGAATATGCTTGAAATATTTCGGAAATATTCTTCTCTTCAATATCCAATTGAAAATTCAAGATTTTTTTGGGAAAATGAAGCGGAAAATGTACGAAGCAGTCTGTTGGTATTAAAAGTATTGAAGGCATACCTAAAATAATGCAGAGTTTTAGAAGTTACGGAATCCTTCCAGCTATAAGGGACTCCATACCAAACCTTTGTTTTGTCGCTCTGGCGCCCGTCGCAGCCGCTCAAGGCCCATATTGTACCCTAGACCTAACGGGCATTACTTTAGATAAGGACGTCTGCTACGGTAATAGCTAATGCAGGAAAAGACATTGCCACTCGGTGGCACTCGGAGGCACGGTGCGGTGGTTGGAAAACATCAAATTTGGCAGAAGGATATATGAGGGCCCAGTTGGATGTAAACTTCATGTAGGAATAAAAATATTGGGCAATAAAGAAGGGGTCAAGATTAAAAAAATCTGTTTCTACTTGCAGTAAGACCTGTTCTGACTTTTAAACATGATTTTTGAAAATTTTACCTTTACGAATTGTGAAAAAGTTACTGATAACATTTATAATAATTATAAAAGATAATTGATTAATATTAAAGACTTTCACTTCCTGATACATGGTAAATATTTCAATGTGAAAGTTTAATATTTAGATTATTAAAAAATGTTTGTAAAATTTCAATAAATTGAGTATACCTTTTAGCGATGAAATATAATTTTTCTACTAGAGTTTGGAAAACTTTAACATTTGAATACTAATTTAAGTTAGGAAAAGTGCAATATTTCCCAACAAGTGCGGAAATTTATTGAAATTCTACATGTTATTTTTTATCATTATTATAAATCTTAACAGAAACATGTTCACAATTCGTGAATTAAATTCCAGAACAGGTCTTTGTGGATATAGAAATGGAGTTATTTACGCTAACCTATTCATTATTGAACGCAGAACAATATTTACTCCGCTATTTAATTTATAAATAATTTTAAAATATTAAAATTATCCAAATTTAATTTAGTTTCCAAACTCTAGTAGAAAAAATCATGTGTGCACACGTAGGAAATCCATTTTTTCCGTTTTTTTCCTACTAGGCATGGGATTTTTGATCCAGGCGATAGCCTAGTAGTAGTACGAAAAAAATGGCATTTCCTAACTTATTGGATACGGAATACTAATACAGAAAAAAAATACATTTCCTAACTTATTGCACAAATAGCTATTCCGCACTGTCAGGAAATATTCCACTTTTCCTAACTCAAAGCAGTAGTAGATCGATCTTTATTCGACTATCGACCTAACCGGTCTTTCCACCGTCCTAACTCAAATTAGTATTCAAATGTTAGTTTTTCCAAACTGTATTAAAAAAATGTTTTTTCTACTCCTTGTTTGGAAAGTAGGCTTTTGCTCACTGAAATTTGAGCCGAAAGTAGGTAGGGAGGAAAACAAAAAAAATAATTAAATTAAAATTTTTGGGGAAGTAGATCCAATGATATAACGTTAGTCTCTTCAAATAAATCTTGGGGGACGTTTTCTTCAGAATCCCTACCAGAATCCATTGATGAAAACCGGTAACAGAAATAGTGAGATTAAACAAATTGTTTGTAAAAAATAAGGCTGCAATACCAACGCAACCTTGGAAACAACGCACAACTTATTGTATTTTGATAAACGAAATTTAGAACATCCAATACAAACAAAAAAATAATCATAGAAATGATTTTAAAAGCGAGTCGTAGAAAAAAATTATATGTATAACACTGGAGCAAATCCTTCTTCTCTCCCTTGGATAATTTCTGCCCTCCGCTACGCGTCGGGTATAAAACTTCATTTGCGGGAGAAAATACATGGCTTTCCTCGCTAGTTATACTAATAACAATAATAACTAACAACAAGGAGTAGAAAATTATTTTCTACTCCTTAGAAAGTAGGCTTTTGGTCCCCGAAATTAGAGCCGAAAATAGTGAAAAATGTCCTCAGGGAGAAAAATTAAATTTTATCCAATTACCTACGTGGGTAGGGTTAAATGACTCGAAGCTGTAATAGTATTCACAACCGTGGTGTATATACTTTTTTTTTCTACTAGAACAAGTAAATCATTTAAAATTAAATATTACAATACAGCAAAAATCTGTCATCACATCAATCAAAATTTGACATTGACGTCTTCAACGAATATAGTGAAATGAGTGCTGAACCAGAAATGAGCTGTACACAAATGAAATGCGAGATATAGCAAACGGTATCTGATAAGCTTTGTTCGCGCCGCTTCTGACAGTTCCTGCCTGACAGTTCCTGCTTTCCCAATGACAGTCAGCATTTGAAGTAAACAATTGCCATGCACAAGAAAATATAATATTAATGTAAAACACTGTGTAAGCACTATGTATTACTCAGGAGCAAAGTGCCATTTCCTCCTTTAGATTTTTATCCAAAACTATCCGCGGGAGTAAATGATGCACTTTCCTCCCTTGTAATACAAATAGCTATTATGTCCTACCAGTCTATTATTTTTGAATAATAACCCCACTTTCAACTCATTATTTTTGTCATAATGACCGCGAGGACATTATTTTTTTATAGCTACCATTGGCATTATTTTGTTTACTGTCATTATCACTTGTCGCTACAGCTTGTAGATCCTGAAAATGTCAGAGTAAATATCTGAAGAATAGTCAAAATCGTTATTTTCATATTTTATGTTTACTAAATATTACAAAAGCTAATAAATGAACTACTTATTGTTAGTTAACATCACCGTTTCATTAATATTGCTTACTTCGTGCCTTTAAACGGTACAATTCTTTGACGTAAACTGCTCTTGACTACAGCGGCACCTTTGCATCTCTAGCTTTTGACGCCCTCGTTAATATGTTTTCTGACATCTCTTTAGACATTGCCCTGAAAGCATATTTACTAGCGACTTACACCCGCCGATTCTGCTCTGATTTACAAAACATAACAAAACAATTTTTGTTTGACAGAATAATAATGCCAAACAGATAACTGGATTTTTGATTTTATTTTAATTCTGGTAAGAATATAAAACTTTGAAAAACCACAGGCGTTAGTGGATAATAACGTCCTTTGTATCGTAATAACTATAATGCTAATCTAAATACTTTTGAAATTTTTGAACAGAAACCAGTTTAAGCACTATATATTCTAAACTTTTAATATATTTTGATCAACATCTCTCGTAGATCAATATTATAATTATTCAATTTACAATCCCATATTACTTTCCTACAGCATGTCCTAAAAACATGATGGCGCGTAAGACCATTGATCAGCGAAATCGACCGCTCAAATAAACATCAAGTAAAAAAAAAGTTTTAGGTAACGCTGCAGGTTCAGGTCTTAGTTTTCAGAATATTATGTAAATGCAGTAATAAATTTAAAATGAAACTTCCGGCCTAATTTGCTTAAAGCAGTCGTTTAATTAGCGGCGTGTACCTCGTAGTAATGTATGGTATAAAATTGAGACCACTTTTACTTGCGGCAGAGCAAATCGTCTGCAATTGGAAACCGTATAAAAGTGACCATCCAAAACGCGCCGCGAAAATTACAGTTTATCGCCAGGTGAATTGATTATTCTTATTAAATGGGAGGAAGTCGACGAGAGAAAGTTGGAGACCGCCTTCCTGGACGGAGCTCCAGTTTTTTTCTTCACGAGCTTAGATTTTTAAGCGCTCGCAATTAATACCAGCGAGAAGAAACTAAGCAATTAATGCATGGGGAAATCTGCATGCGCTCTGAGTATTCGGCCCACGTATTGTTTGTTCACTTTTACACTTACAGTTATACGCTCGTTATTCGCCATACAAAACACACGGCCCATCAGTCAAAGCTGCTGTTATTTATTGTCCGATTTTTGCGTGCTCATTAATCGCACACGGACTTCAATTCAACGTGCATAACTGTGCATACAGAGTACATTTGTTTATACCAGACAGCGATTGTCTGCTCAACGCTAGCCATATGCTTGACATTTCACGTTTCACACTTACATGCGAGTACAATAACTGCACAAGCACCGAAAACGTAAAAACGATCGAAAGTGGACAGCTGGCGAAGAATGACGACTCTCTCGAATGATGAGTTTTGGTAGAAGGAATCGAAAACGGTATCAGAGCATCAGGCAGATGTTATATAAATTCTTCATGGGAATACTGAACTTTGAAGTACCTTTTAACGTATTGAATAAAGGAATATTATGCAATCACTTCGTAAAATGGCGTCTAGAGCCGAACATTATCTTAATGATTTTGTAAATTCTATGTAAAAGTATTTTTGCAAAATATTACTTTAGGTACACTATTTAGAAAATTATTTCCACACTTTTAACCAGTGGTGATTCAAACCAAATACTTGGTAGATTATGGTCAAGATCACTTACTATGGGGTATTAGTGGAATCATTCCCATTGCATAAAAATAATTTGCATTATTTTTTATATCTCTGGATAGAGATGGATTAAATCGTATAATTATAAGTATTGCGTTAAAGCCTCTAAAAAGCTCCACTAATATCTGTAACGTTCTTTTGCATTTGAATGACGTGCATTGCAGACTCCCGATGGAATCCCGTTGTGGATTCGTGATGACCTTAACCGATCTTCCGAAGAACCTTGGCACCGGTCTCGACGCACACGCAGCTTCTCCACCTGACTCCATACCAGTCATCGCCGAATTATGCAAATCTCCTCAACCTTAACTGGGTCACGCCACGCTCCGGTATTCTCGCTTTTTTCGACTCCTCACCTACAAGCCTTTCGATAACGCATCGCTCCTTATTGTCTGCCTTGTGTGTGCATAATTGCCGCAATTATGTGATTTAGGTCTCGGTTCTATGGGCATTCCACGTTGGTGCCTTTAAATGCGGCCAGAGATGCTGAGATTGTGTCGTTTTGGGGCTGGGAATTGTAGGACACTGATGCAGATCTTGCGGATTTTCCTAAGCTGGGTGGAAACCATGCGCGCAAAATTAAGACGATTAATACATTTACTACAAGTTGTCTGTATGTTAGTGTAGCAGTACGCAGGTTTCACTGATAACAAAAAATACGAGAAAGTAGGTACCAATTAGCATCGAATTATTCATCACCGAACTAGCTCAATCACTAGCTGTGCGTGTATTTTCTTCTGGAAGTCGATGAACCGTCCTGAGGCGCCAGGTAGCTAAACCTGTTGTAATAATAAACAAATGTGTTACAGGTTTTATCTTAATAACCGCCTTAGTGTTTCTATAAATCATATGGAAATTGCACAGATGTGAAGATATGCGGTTACTACCATCTGGGCCTTCTGGAATTTCGCTAAATATGCGATCCAATTTAGATTTGCCAGTTAATTACCCAGTCGCTGATGAATTTTGTTAGTTGTCATTCGCCTATGACTTCAAAACAACTTTCCAATATGAGCGAGGAATGAGGAAATGCACAAGTAGCAATTTTAACTGTTTTTAATGAACATTGTGCTCTTTCTAATTATCATCATACGTGATTACTTTATCCATTGCCTTAGTTTACATATTTTCATGTGTTAATATCCTACAATATAATTTCTAATCGCACAAACTGCGATGGTGCCCGCGAAATATCTAGATTGCTATTGAAGCATCACGACTTTTGTACAAGTGGAAAGGAGTTGTTGATTGAGATTATAATTTGTGTGGTGCAGTCATCTTTTGCGTTCTCGATACTCCGATTTTAGATGTAAACAGTTTCGTCGTAGTATTTAATCAATAACCAGTTTAATTCGTGGTAATTCTTCATGTACTCTTCGGGACTTTTCAGGTACTGGATTCAGGCAAAGTTTTAACATCACAGCTTTTGGACCTTGAAACACAATGGCATCTTTTAAATATTATACTAGTTAATGTGCATTAAATTTTGACAAATCTAAATGTTTTAAATATTGCTGTTGTTCATTTAACTTTTTCTATTTAAAATAACTTAAGAAAAAGGTTCTCATATGAAAAACTAAATTGATGACATTATTACGCAAACACCAATGACTTTTTTTTTCTTCAGAAGATGTCATTTTCAAATCTAAAATTGACCTATTGATATCGAAGCAAATTTGCAAAAGCAGTTATAATTTGGTCCCGACCATTACCATTAGAATTGGCGGAAGGTCTATCAGAAACCGAAAAAGCAAACAAAAATAAGGTTATAAATAAAAGTGTATTCTTCTTCTTCATGTGCCGTCTCCATTCCGGAGGTTGGCTATCATCATTACTATTTTAATTTTGGAAACTGCAACCCTAAATACATCAGCTGACGTGGCATTAAACCATTTTCGCAGATTCCTAAACCAGGACATTCTTCTGGCTCCGATATTCTGCCTTGGATTAAGAGTCGTAGAATCTCATATTTCGAACCTCTCATGATGTGGCCGAGATATTGCAGTTTTCTTTTTTTCCCTTCTAGTAGGATCTCTCTGTCTTTCTCCATTATTCTCAGAACCTCCACGTTGGTCGCATGTTCTGTCCATGATACTCTCAACATCCTACGGTAGGTCCACATCTCAAAGGCTTCTAAATTCCTCTCGCAATACACGTTGAGGGTCCAAGCTTCTACACCATATAAACGGACTGGGAATACGTAACATTTGAGCATCCGGGTTCTGAGGTCCAAGCTCAGTCGCGACTACAGAGTAGCTTTTTAATCTTCACAAAGGATGCACGGGCTTTCTCAATGCGAATCCTTATTTCTGCGCAGTATTCCACGGCGCAGTCGACGTTTGTACCTAGATAGTCATACCTCTTGACTCTTTCCAGCCTTTGGCCTTACACATACAGATGTTCATTTGGTACTTCAGTTTTGGTGACAATCATGTATTTGGTCTTCTTAACATTGAGTGTCACCCAATATTCTCGACTAGTTATGACGACGTTATTCAACATATTTTGAAGGTCTTGCATGTTTTCGGCGAGAAGTACTGTATCGTCCACGTAACGCAAGTTGTTCAGTGGGATGCCGTTAACTCGTATTCTACCGTCTTCTCTTTCGAGGGCTTCGGTGAATATTTCTTCTGAATAGATGTTAAGAGGAGTGGAGAGAAAACACACCCTTGTCTGACTCCTCGCTTAATCTCAACGGCTTTCGTTAGTTCGGATTGGACGCGAACGGACGCACTTTGGTTTAGGTACAGTTTTACTATTATTTGTATATCTCTTGTGTCGAGATTTTTTCTTTCCAGTGCTTCTATTAGTTGGTTGTGTCTCACTTTATCGAATGCTTTATTATAATCTATAAAACAGGCGTACACCCTTTGGTTGACATCCAGACCCCGCTGCATCAAGACATTGAAGGCAAACAAGGCTTCCCTTGTGCCAACTCCTTTTCTAAAGCCAAACGGGGTATCTACTATACCTTCTTCCAGTTTCTTGTAAATCCTACGGTGGATGACTTTAAGCAAGATCTTTAGAGTATGGCTCATTAGGCTAATCGTACGGTGTTCTTCGCATTTTTTTGAATTATGCTTCTTAGGAATTGTGACAAACGTTGACTGAAGCCATTCTTGTGGTATTATTCCTGTTTCATAGATCTTACTAAATAGGGAGGTTATAGCATATAAATGTTTCTCTTCAATGAGCTTAAGCACATCTGCAGGTAGGTCGTCAGGGCCAGGAGCTTTTCCATCTTTGGCTGATTTAATTGCTGTTTGTACTTCTTCTTTTAAAATAGATGGTCCAGTGTCATTGTTACCGCTGGTAGTTATTTCTTCTCTTTGGTTATTGAAAAGGGATTTGATGAATTCTTCCCATAAGGTCAGTTGATCTTCAATATTCGGCACAATGTTTCCTTCCTCGTTTGTAAAGATGTGTGATCTTTGTTTCTAACCAATTCCAGTGAACTCTTATTTTCTTATGCACATTATGAGTGTCGTGCAGTTTCTGCAGATTTTCTATCTCAGTACATTTCCTTTTCAGCCACTCTTCCTTAGCTTGTCGACATTTATATTTGATCTCCTTCTATACTTCTTTATACTTATCTCCTGGTGCACCTTCGCTTTCACGTTAGTATTTAGGCTGGTGTCAATAGGTCTTTGGTTTGACGAGACTTTCAACTTCTTGAGCTTCGCCATAGTCTCCGCCACAAGAAGATTATGATCTGAGCCTACATCTGCTCCTGGGTATGCTTTGGCACTTTTCACTCACTTTCACTTTCAAAAATGTATTACTTTATGTTATATACCGGGTGTTGAATTGGTTTGGTACCCATATGAATTTAACATGCAAAATAACATTTGTTCATTGTATATTGTATACCAAACCGATTCTACACCCGGTATATTGATTTTTGCAAGTCAACAATTCGTAATGAATAAGGATTAATCAATCCCATTAAATCATTTTATAACAACTTTATATGAATGCCTTGTTTTGGGCACATCATCTTTTTGGCATAGTTTCAGTTGAATTATTAAGCATTCTGGATTCTGGATATAATTTTGAGGGTTTGAGGGTTTGAGGGAGAAGTCTACCTGATACTGGCCATGTTCGGCCAGAGTTCCCCAAATATGGACTCTCTAACGTTGGCAAGGGCAGGGCAGGTGGTCAACACGTGCTCCTGATGGCTCATCCTCTTCTTCACAAGCCCTAAACCAGGGATGGCCAACTGGCGGCCCGCGGGCCTCATCATAGACACCAGGCCCTTGCAACCCACCCGCGGTCACCTTGCCCTAATTGTAAAAAATATACCTATTATTTAAAATTTAAAAGAAATTTATTGTCCAATTCCATCTGGCCAGCCCCCATCTACATTTTTATTTTATTTTAGAGGCCCTCTGGTTGATTTCAGTTGGCCATCGATGCCCTACACAATGGGCTATCTTCTAGACTTAATGTGTGCACTGTACATGTGTTTCCTTAGTTGACAGTATCCTGTCGTGATTCCTTGTGAAGGCGCAGGTTCTTCTAAGACAGTATCAAGTAGTGTTTGGCTGTCTTTGGGCAGGTTGCGTTCATCGCTTCATTAAACTCTGTCTGCAGCCTGGAGTGTTACCCCAGCACTACTTTGACGCTTTGAGGGTGTTCTCTTCAAGAATGGCATTAACACTTTTGAGTGATGGTGCGGTTAGTAGTCCTACGCCGGAGTTACCCTGGGAGGATGCCTCGCCAGCCAGCTCATCTGCCTTGCAGTTACATTTTGTTGTATCGTGTCCTTTTACCCAGCGCCACTTAGTGATGTTCATGGGTGCTGCCAGGATAATGGTGTTATGGCATTCTAATACTAGTTTGGAGGTGATCTTGTTTTTAGTTATCGCTAGTATTGCTGTTCCGCTATCCGTGAGGATTTCAATGTCTTTGCCACTGATTTCATGGTTCAGAATTTCTTTTGCCCCATCCTAAGTGATCCAATAGCACAGACTTCTAATTGAAATACTGTTGCATATTTACCCAGGGGTATTGCTATGGATAAGTGTAGATCGTACCAATAAATACCCGTACCATCTCCTAATTTAATTTTGGAGCCATCAGTGAAGATGTGGTGGGTTTCCCCTCTCTCTTCATCCGTGGCTCCAGCGTCTGTTGATACTTTGTAGGTTCTTCCGAAGATATAGTGAAGTGGCGAATTGTCTTGTTTCTGTTCCAATGAGAGGTCTCTCTTTGACCGCCTCATCCAAGAGGCGAGAATGTTTCCCAGCCTTATCTCCCTTGTACCCATGTACCAGAGTCCAATTGCGTTCAGCAGTAGAGCTGCTGCTGTAGCCGCCTTCTAAATATAGATGTCGAGGGTTGGGAGACAGATCATTGCTTCTATTGCTACTGTAGGTGTTGTTCCTACTCCTGTAAAGAGGAGGCATGCTGTACTTTGCAATTCATATAGTTGTTTTGTTGCGGTCTTCTGTCTAGTTCTAGGCAACCAGCTCAGTGCACCATATATTATCATGGGTCTTATAACTGCCTTGGACTGCCATAGTGCTATCTTTGGAGATAGCCCCATGTCCTCCAGACAGCCCTCCGGCACTGCTAGAGGACGACACATGCTTTCTTACATCTGGCTAAGAGATTAGGTCCCCATATGAGCTTACTAACGAAGATTATGCCTAGGTATTTGACCTCCGACGTCAACGATAGGGTGGTGTTGAAAAGTTTAGGTACCTTAAACTCGCCTATTTTCCTTTTTCTCGTAAAGAGAACCAGCTCTGTTTTGGATGGGTTAACGTTCAAAGAATGATCTTACACCATTGTACGATTATTTTGAGGGCCCCATCATTTCGCATAGGAGCGTCTCGAATATTCCGGTTGGCAGGATGGTTAAATCATCTGCACTTGAATTGCACTTGAATATCTGAAATATATTTTTACATTTCAACACTGGGATATCTAAAATAGACAAATTTCCTCAAATTTTTGCTGTATGTGAAAAATTGACTGGTTTTCACAGCTGAAGCTTAGAATGTGACAAATTTTTCGACGGTTTATAATTTAAATTTTATCGTATGTGTACTGTTGCACTTAAAAATCTAATAGATGTTTAAACTTTAACACTGGTATATCGAAAATTGATAAATTTAAATTTAAATAAACAGATTCGGGCAGTATCTATTGAAAAATAAAATTGACAGAATTTTACCGCTGAAGCTTAGAACTTTATAGATTTTGAATGTCTCAGTCGGAAATTTTACCCATTTAGAACGTTGTTAAAACTTTAACAGATTTTAACACTTGCAATTGAAATTTTGGCAGATTTCGACAGTTTTTAATTTAATTCGACATATAGGGTGATTCAAAAGGTGTGGTCTAAACGTTAAGGTGTAATTAATGATATTAAAAAAAAAAAAAACAGTTCTGTCATAACAAATTAGCATTTGTTTGGTGAGCTTTGAGAGTACTGAAACGGTTTACTCAGTGATTTAGATTAGAGCTCGTGAAAGCTTGATAATAATATTATAGCTTCATGCCTTGTTAATGTTAATAATAACAACAATAATAATTTTAAAAAATCGGAATATTTTTGCAATATCAATAAATATTATTACTCAAAGGTTTAATCAACGATTTAACATTTAACATTTGATTTAACATTGATCGTGCGAAAGTTTGATGATAATTTGATAGCTTCATGCCTCATTAGTATTAATAATAACAATAATAATAATAACAAAACTCGGTATATTTTTGCAATATTTACAAATATTATTACTGAAAAGTTTAAACAACGATTTTGCCTTGAGCTTGCGAAATTTTTATAATAAAATGATGGCTTAATGCTTCATTAACAATATTAATAACAAAAATACTTTATTTCCTATTATAACTTCATTTAACAGAACAATGATAAAAACAAATAAATCCTCTGTAACTAGATAACGGTTGAAAATAATACATAGGTTCATTAACATTTTTTGCTTTGTATAACATCCCACATCACACCCTTAAATTTGGACCATACCTTATGAATCACTCTGTATATGCGTAATGGTTACGTTATCAGAATTCACACTTTTTTTTAAATTAGAAACTACTAGTTCAGATTTGCATTACTCTGTTTCCCTATTGATCGTCTGTGATATGAATCCAAAGACGCAATTTGCGGCAATTGATCGCCAAATGGTATCCTCATCAGACGTGACTTGAAGTGTTATGCAAATATCATTCGCCACGGTAACATTAAAGCGGCGATTTTTTTGTCGACTGCCACTTTTTGCATTTCACGTACATAATTGGTGAAAGCGCGGCGAGCACCGTAAGACGCCACCGATTTGAATCTAGAGCTGAAAATGCACAGAACACATGTTGTTGGGGTCTTATTTGCGATTTACAGTTATATAGAAGAAACTGATTGCTCGCTACTAATGTCATTATATACTACAATGTGTTCTGGGCAGATTTACCTGGACAACAAGAAGAATATCGACGCTTTCAGGACAATACTCATATGTAAAAATTCCTAACTTTTCAGGAGACGAAATAAACATGCACAAACTATATTTATTTGTATTGTTTATTTCTGTAATTGGCTCTCACAGAGAGTCATTGGACACCTGTTGAACTTTAATATTAACATTCCATACACAAAAGTTATATAACACTCAAGAAGATATTTCACAAAAAAAGAAAATCTAGTTCAAATTACCCAGGCAATATTCCTCATATTTTTTAATTTCCCTGGATTTTTTTATGTGTTCCCTGTGGTCACAAAACATGCTTTAATTTTTTTTTATTTAGCCATAGTTTTTTCGTGGCAGCCATTTTTAAAATGGTGGTTGGGCAAATTTTAATGAAAAACGTGGTTTGCGGAAAATTTAATTGCCAAGCTATTTTAAAAGATACTGCTCCAGGGTTTAGAAGGGTAGCGTTCTTACTGAAATTTACTGCTCCATTACTCAGTCTCAGTCATATTTTTTTGTGTAATATTCCTATGTGTATAAAGAACATTCTGTAAAATGTTCACTTGTTTTCATTCAGTCCCTTTTTAGATATTGACCTGAGAAAATTGACGTTAAAAGGCTTTCGGCCATTTTTGAAAAGCTCTAGAAAAAAAGGAGCGCATTCTCAGGACTAAAACTTATACTGCAGGTAGTTATTCAACACAGAAATAACATATTATTAGTGAGTTTATTTTCCTTCATAAAAATGTTTGGTCTTAAAAAGTAACGATTGATAAATATTTTCCGAGTTTTTACAGAAAGAGTTTGACTGGCTCTCTTGCATGATAGAAAAATTAAAAAAATGTACGGCTGAAGTTCATTTCATGCTGAACACACTGGTTTTTGAATTATTCTGATATCTTTTAAAATAGCTTGGCAATTAAACTTTCCACAAGCCACGTTTTTCAGTAAGATTGAATGGCTGTAAGAAAAAAAAAACTATAGTCTGTATTTTTTTTTTCAAACAGTGTTTTGTGATTGTCTACCTATAGGGAACACATAAAAAAAACAGGGCAATAAAAAATGTTAAGCAACAAATGTTATTTATATTGGATGATTTGAAATGGATTGACTCAGGGTGAATTACTTTTTATTTTTTGTTAAATATTTCCAGTTTCTTTTATCACATCAAGAGATTTATCATTCGGCGCAGGATAGCCAACTTAATAGAAAAACACAAAATGTGAAAAAAATCACCAAAAATGTCAAATAGGAGGTATCGTCCAGAAAGGGTCGATATGTGTTTTCTACATTGGTATCAGAAGTCGAGAATAATCGTTTATACTGGTACAATTATCTAAAATTCTATGAGAATAATATTAGACTGGCCAAAATATGTTTTTTTGGTTTGTTTATAAATTCGTTCTAAGATATTTTAGATTTATTAAATAAAATAATCTGAAATATAAATCTTAAACCAGAGAGGCGCTTGGCTTAGTAGTCAGTGTGTGCATCTAGTAACGATACACGTTTAATGCACGTGTAGATGTACGGTGCATCTAGTAAGCGAAAGGTCCTGAGTTCGATTCCAATAAGCCTCAAAAATTATATCTGGTCGCTCCCCATCCCTCGCAAGGCAATGGGCAGTCAACGTTCTAGACCTTTTTGTAATATCTTTAACGCCTCTCTGATCAAAACCTTCCACTGTTTGGCATAAAATACTTTAAACCCTTGTTTGAAATACACCTCCAACTTATAATACTGTCCAATAGCGACAATCTTATTAACTAACAATTAACAAATATTCAGCATGGCATATTTAGTCCATAAGGAATTCGGCATAAACCATTCTTTCTGCGAAACAATTATTGAAGTACAAGAACGACAAAACTGTTTATGAACATACCAATTCTTCAAAATATACTAATAAGATAGTCTCATTTAGAATTTCAACATAATAAATAAGACCATTTCAGACTATTTTAAATTTGATCATAATATATGTGATATAATAAATATTTTTACTATTTTTTGTGCTAATTTATCATATTGAAAATAATGCAGAAACTCGTTAAAATACTGAGTAACAAACAAGTTTCTCATGTGGTTCAGTCTTCATCGCGTTCACTGTAGTTACCGAGATGCTTAAAAAAAATTTAAAATCAAGCAATGCATTATTTTTTATAAAAACACTAAAAATGTACTCACTAAAACTTGCCGTCGCATCTATAAGCCAGTCTAGTTCATTAGTATGCTGGTCATAAAGTATAAAGCAACTGCTTTATGGTGTGGTCTTTAATCTTGTCGGCAGCAGCTCACATAAGTACAAGTTTTTCCGTATTACAAACGAAATCTAATGGTGCTAGTGGGTCAGTGAGGCATCACAAATTTCTGTGAAAATATGGAATGGTACGTGTCAAGTGTGTTATTAAATATTTCCATGTTAGGTGATACTATAGCGGAAATAGTAAAATTGTTCGTAGATTTTCTAATGTTCTGCAAGACAGGAGAATTTTATAAGTGGTAACGCAAATTCAACATTATTTCCACTTAAAATAATGAATGATGAATGAATGATAATACCCAAGGGTATACAGGGCGTTAGAGAAGTCGTCCAAAAATGTCTAGGGGTGAATCAGGCTGCAAAATGTAGTTGAATATTAGTATGCCATTTTTTGTTTAGATAGAAAAAAAATTAAAGTTTCAAACGTTCAATTTAACCCTTTTAACAAAGCTAAAAGGGTCACATTTAAGAGTAATTAAAGTAACTTGCTAGATTAAAAAAAAACATTATCGAGATTTGTTTAGCAGTTCCAAATATATGCGGTACCAATTTTAACACGGAGTTAGGGGGAAACTATGCATCTGGGCCAAAAGTGGTAAAGGAATATTCGACTTCATTTTGTAGCCTGATTCACCCCAGAAAGTTTTCTGTTGACTTCCCTGAAGTCCCTTCCTTGAACACCCTGTAAATGTCTATTTATCTTAAATATAAGTACCTACCCCAAGAGTACCACATACTTATGTACATATTTGTCATATTTTTCATGACCACTTTATACCTGGAGTCACATGTATGACGTCACTCTTATCCGGAATGCGAGCGCACGCATGTGCAAGTCGGGCAATGAGGAGTGGGCGCACTTGTGCATTCGTTTGACCTACTCACAGCGACTGCATGTGACACGAAGACCCACATCAAGCAGTATACCTGTTCGTTGTAAGAGCATACGATCCGTCGAAGCACCGAGCTGTGTCTCCATCGCCAAATTTGCGATGCTTCGAAGAAAACAGCATTCCAATTGGAAATTTGTCTTCATCGCTATCGTCCAATGCACCAGGAATGGCAATTGAAATCAACATCTTCGAGTTTATCAAAATTTTAATTCCACACGGCTCGCAAGACTGCGTTCTAGGTCCCAAAGCTCCCTGCTTTGGCCCCGAATGTTTGTCCAGAAGATGATGCTTTCAATTATCTTTACCGCTGCACCGAACGATCGGGATGAAAATAAACTCAGAGTTGTAATTCTTTTTTTCGAAATGCTTAAAACGCTGCGAATTTGGCTGCACCGCCGTGACACGAGTAACGGAACGGCGTTTAGCTGCCACCGATCCTTCAATATCGTGCTTTACGCTTGTTAGCACGACACACATATGTACACGACAATACAAGATTTCCTTTGAATTACCTAAATAGCCAAATATTATAACTGTGTCCCAGTTTTATTCATATTAACTGCATCGCCGTGTAATCTATCAACATGACTCTAATTTGTACCCTTCTAAAAGTAAACCCAATTTGGTTGAATCGTTTAAGTTTGGGGAGAGAAGGTGTAAATGGATCATTCAACTTAAAAAAAAATGACGAGGACATAAAACAACAAGTAGAACCGAACTATGAAACATCACTAACAAACCGCATAAAAATCATAATAGGAGATTTGAATGCAAAAGTATTATATGGGTGCCATTGGAACTCTCAGCCTGCATAGACAAGTCAACCAAGAAGAGAAAATAATCGACTTCGTAACTACCAGAAGTATAGCAATAAGCTCCACTATCTTTCCCCACACAGACACACAAACACAACGGAATACGAAGATGGATTTCACTGTAACCAAACAGTCTTAATAGATAAAATAATCTGAAATTTACATAAAGATTTGAAACCCAGCTGGAAGATGAAATAAAATCAGATGAGCATAATATGTACGAGGGGAGTGCGTTATTAAAGGTACATGTGGTTTTCATACATACTGCCCACGGGCCATTCTACATCCATGAACATGACTTGACACGTTCACGAGTGCAGTTATTAGAATTTGAGTCTTCAAGACTCAATTTAGCTTTTGGGAAGCAAACATACATGGCTTAGTCAAAGTTTGAAGTGCGTGTAGTTATCAGATTTTCGCAAGCTGAAGAAGTTAATGAGTGCGAAATTCATTGCAGATTAGAGGTCGTGTATGGCACGAATGTTATAAGCCGAACATATGTCAGCATTTGGTGCAATAAATAACGAGCGTACAACAAAAATGGACGGCGAACTTAGCGTTGCATTCTCAAGTCATGTCTGCACTAAGATCACACGCGGACGCGTGCAATACTGGTTGTCATGTCAGATGTGATCTTAGTTCAGACATGACTTGAGATTTTCAATGCCAACTTCGTCGTCGATTTTTGTTCTGCTCACGATATAAAAATGGAAGAATGGAGCTCAATGATGATCTGAAGAAGAAAAGAGGCAGACCAAGAACCTCATACACTTTGATGATTACTGAGCAATTGTCCAACGTTTTATTAGGGAAGTCGTCGCATTAAATTTCGTTCAATGTCTGAAATTACTGGCATGACTGGATCAGGAGGAATTTCAAAGCACCGTTGCCTCCTACTTCAAGCAACTTCAATATATAACTACATATTCAAACTAGTGTCACACTGGGATAAATGTAAAGAAAAAAGTATGCAGTTTTTTTTGTGAAATGGATTGAATATTTTCTTTAAATATACGTCTAATTCGCCACTTGTACATTTTAGTCCAGTCAAGTTAGACGTTTTGGCGGAAATAAATTATATAGTTTTGAAATTTGATAATCTTACCCTTAAGTACTGTAGAATCGAATATCCGTCGAGTTTCCCCTCTCCCGGTGGGAGCTTCATCCCTTAATATTGAAAAAACACCCCCCAAACGGTGAACTTGTGTAATTTTTCGCAAATATCTCGTAAACGGTGCACCGCCTGAATTTTTTTATATCGGGCAAAGTTGATGGGAACAAAATTTTAAACAAAATTTATATTACACAGTTGGGCATACAAGCAGCTACAGTTCGCGCGGAATAGAGGCCTGAAGTCAAATTATCCAGTAAATCCAGACGGAAATAAATTATATGGTTTTGAAATTTGGTATACATACTCTTGAGTACCCTAGAATCGAATATCTGCCGAGTTTCCCCTCCCCCTGTGGGGGCTTCATCCCTTAATATTGAAAAAACATTCCCCAAACGACGAGCTTGTGCAATTCTTCGCAATTATCTCGTTAACGGTGCACCGCCTGAAAATTTTCATATTGGGTAAAGATGATGGAAACAAAATTTTGAACAAAAATTATATTACACCTTTTGCCACAAAGATAGAGATATTTGCGAAAAGTTACACAAGTTCACCGTTTGAGGGGTGTTTTTTCAATATTAAGGGATGAGGCCCCCACCGGGGAGGAGACACTCCACGAATATTCGATTTTACAGTACTTAAGAGTAAGTATGCCAAATTTCAAAACTTTATCATTTATTTCCGCCAAAACGGCTTTATGATGCTAATATGACTGGACTATTTAAAATCAAACTCTCCTTGTGTGATAGATCCAGAAGAAAAGTGAAATATACTGAAAAAGTTGCAAAGAAAGGAGAGGACATTGTTACAACGCGAATGCAGAAAAGGAATTAAAGATTCGTCATTGAACAAGGAAAATTATAGATACTGCACTCAGCTTTTAAATATTTTTGTAAATACTATACTTTTTTCCCGATTACTCTTAAAGTTGCCCTAAAAACGCTTAAATACAGTCACTTTGAGAGTAATCTGAGAAAAACTATAGTGTTTACAAAAATATTTGAAAGTTTTTAGTTACGCCTACTTCCGGTAATTTCCAAGAATCTAAACCATTCAACCGTTCACCATTCATCATTCAATTCTTTAGGTAGGCTTATGTCATTTTTTTCCCCTGAACTTCTAAAACTTCCGGTAATTTCCAAGAATCTAAACCATTCAACCATTCACCATTCATCATTCAATTCTTTAGGTAGGCTTATGTCATTTTTTTCCCCTGAACTTCTAAAACGTCATACTTTCGATAAAATGGCTGGGATGGTTGACTGAATTTTTTTTTTAATATTAAGTGATGAAGCTCGCACCGGTAGAGGGGAAACTCGACGGATATACGATTCTAATGTACTCAAGAGTATGTATACTAAATTTCAAAATTATGTAATATATTTCCGCCAAAAAGTTTAATTTGACTGGAGTATAATTCCGTTGTAAAAAGAAGGAATACCGCGATAAATAAGTTGGGGCGCAATCGGTGAAGACCTACAAACCTTGAACCTACAAACATACCAAGGAATTGATCAAAAAGGTTACTCACTGTGAGGCGTCTTGGAGCTCTTCTCAAAAACTGACGATATTTTACCGAATTTACGTTTAAAGTTGAATTCACGAAGACGTTCGAAAGAATTCGAAGTTAAAATAGGTAATTCATGAAAGAAATTTCGAAATTAGTGAGCACACAAAATATCAGGCTCCTAGAAAATTTGGGGGCACGAGCCCCCGAAGGGGCGGGAAATCTGCAGAAGATCACACCTCATGATTCACCTAGAAGATTTGGAGATTATAAGATTGGAAAAAAATATAAATCAAATTAAAACCCGTGCAACAATGAACACTCAATTGTGATCTGCAACACCAGCACTCAATAAGCACTTAATAATTAAACTGCATCTAACCAGAAAACTCTCAATTGAGCTCAACAAATAACTCACAATTGGGATCAACAAGGAACTCCCAATCCGCGTTGTACAATCTCAGAGAAATCTCAATTTGGCTCAATATTTTTGCACTCTCGCTTATTTTTGAATGTAGGTATTTTGCAGTTTCTATTATTATTTTATAGGGCGTGTTAACGGCAAGGGATGGATTTATTTATAATAATAATGAAAACGTATCGCAAACTATACCTTTATAAGAAGCAAAGAATGAGATTTTCCGTTAGTATCTAGTATAAAAATATGCAGCGCGTTCTGCTCAAATTAAAAGAATTCCGAAACTTTTTAGAAAACATATAGCAAACGATAACAGCAACAATAACAAACGCAAAAAAGAAACAATTAAATCAAAAATGACAACAGGTTTGTCGTTTTTGACAACATGGTTATCAAACTTAACAATATTTTTAAATAAAATATTATCATTTTTTTTAATAAGAACACTAACTTCGTTTATATCACAATTTATTAAATAGTTACTACAGTTTCTCCCCAATGTTCAAAGCTAGTGACAACAGGTTTTCGTTTTTGACAACATGGTTATCAAACTAAACAATATTTTTAAATAAAATATTATCATTTTTTTAATAAGAACACTAATTTCGTTTACATCATAATTTATTAAATAGTTACTACAGTTTCTCCCCAATGTTCAAAGCTGTATAAATATCTGTGTCTTAGTTTATTTTATTTTACTTTTAGTTTGATAATTATGAGTACTTGATCGAAACTGTAGTAACTATTCAATAAATTGTGATATTAACGAAGTTAGTGTTCTTCAACTTCATAGTTTTTATTGTAGAATCCAAATCTACAATAAAAAATGGAGGTACCCATTTAAAATTTCAGTATTGCCCCTCGCTCCCTCAAAGGTGTGCACATAGTATAATTTTAGTACGAAAAAACATAATAATAAGGGATTTTTTTGTATGGGGGACCTCAAAAAAATGTTGTACTTGTTGCATGGCAATACCTAAATCCGGCCCTGCTGAAAATAATTCAAGTTGTGATGCCCGAATTATGGGAAACTTACATTTCAAATTTGATCAGTTATGTGGAATTTGCGTGTTTTAGAAACAACCACAGCCCAAATTTGGCAAATTCAGACAAAATATGGAAAATTCAAATCAAAATTCAGTTGTTGAACAAATTTAAGAATCGCTTTCAAAATTTTACATAATCATAAAAATTTGGGAATACCAAACAAAATATTAAAAGTTTCGATTCTCAAAGATCTAATGTTGGAATTGTCAATCAAATTTTGCGCCAGTCTGCAAACTGTAAATTAAAATTTATTCTTTAAACTTTACTTTCGCTAGTTCGGGTGTTATTTTAAATGAAATATGATATTTGCGCTTAGAATTGATTCAAGTTTGAGAGAAATTTGTTTTTAACTTTACTTTCGCTTGTTCGTTGTTATTTTAGATGAAATGTGATATTTGCGCTCATAATTGATTCAAGTTTGAGAGTTGTCAGAATTTAACATTTGTAGACCAAATTTGTAAATTTCAGGTAAAAACGTATAATTTGCTCTGCATTCTGACGATTTACGGTAAAATTTAGGAACAAATTTGATAACTGCAGTAATAATTAAATAATTCGAATTAAATTTTATAATTATCATAGGACTGTGACAAAGGACAATGAAATTTGAGAGTTTCTGTTAAAATTTCAGGTGGAATTTGCTACCTGCCAACAAGATTTCACACATTTATTAAAACTTGGGAATAGCAGTCAAAAATTCAAAAGAAATTTGCAAGTTACAGTTTTAATTTATAATAGAATATACCGGGGGGTCCACTTAAATAAATACATTTTTTTAATTTTTTGAGGGGGACCACCCCCTCAAAAGGGTTGGTGGGGGTGGTCTAATTTTAGCACCAGTAAATGGACCTCAATTATATTAACTTTCATCTGATACATTCTTTCATGCGACGCTTATTTTTTTGAGATATATGAGATGTCTTCATTTAAATGGACCACCCAGTATATAACAAGTTAATCAAGCCGACGAAAGCAATGTATGTATTAAAAAATATCATTAGAATTCTCTATCAGCCAATTGATGATTTTATCTGTGGAGTGTCTGCATTCAAAAACTCAAAAGAATGTGTAAACGACCTTTCTGTAATTAATATTATTTTCGCACACAGATATTTTGTGCTCTGAATTTTTAAAATATGTCATACTTTCGTAATTTTTTATAAAATACAAAAATACGATGAGTACCCACGACCGATTGTCTTTTTTCCGAAACCTTTCCAAATCTAGATTTTATTCCAAAATTAAAAATCATATATAATTATCTTCATCAGTTACTGACTTATAATGTTCCCAAAACCGATATTACCATATTTCAAAAAATATATACATAAAGCACTCGAGCGTACATATTTTTGTTGAATTTACAATAATAGCAATTTTTGCCCATAAATTATTACATATATACAAAATATGTACACAGTACACAAAAATTTGCATTCTGTATGCATTCTAAATCTTCACTTCTCTCGGTGAAATTTACTGTTAAATAGGCGGACGGTTCTAATTCTCTCATTATAATTTAAATCATGTTCATGGCAATAAAAAAAAAACGTAATGACTATGCCGTTAGGCGATCATTTCAGCAAATAGCGGCTGAAACTTTCCCAAATGACCCTTCCACAGGCGTACTTTTGTTGAGCCATTCACAACTCACAACTCACTTAATTAAATCGGATAATAAAATTAACGTCGCTAATCGCTGTGTTAGCACGTAGCAAGCCTCAAAGTGAGAATCCGTTTGAAGCCGGCTCGTTCTTGGATCTTAACGGTGTTCAAGCACGTTTCGTTTTCATTATTATGCGAGGCCAGGAGCATAATCCCATCCCGTTTGCTAGATATTTGGATTTTATTAATTCACGCGGCTTGAATTTTTAACTAAGCGAAAGACCGTTTATGTTATTTACACGCTCGAACTGTAAAAATAAGAAATGTTGAGAGATTAACGATTAACAATGAGCGAGGAATGCGAAGATGGCAGGGCTTAGATGTTTATAACATCGATTAATATGATTAAAATAAAATTTTCAGTTATGGTATATCGCTCATAGGCCACGGTAATTAGCCAGAACAGCACAAATATGTTGTGGTTAGATAAACAAATTCATATTTTCAGATCCGTATTATTAAAGTTTGAATCGTTTGAATATACGTTTACGTAAGTTTTATTTTGAGAATAAGTGTATAAATAGAAATAATTTCTTTATGTCACTTGCACCATTCGTTCAGTAGTAATAACCTTAGGACATTGATTACTACTAAATCATTTTATCGCAGTTTCCGAAAGCTTAAGACCACAAGCACATTCCAAGCAATGTGCTTGTGTTTATCAATGCCTGAGGGTCATTTGGTTTGCAACATTTTTTCGATTGAAGCCTCATCTGACAATATCAACATGACATTTTAATAATTTCATTTAAATATTAGCACCATGAAACTTTTTGCAACCTAGCAACGTCAACATGGAAGTGAAAACTATCCATGGGATTTTGTCGCACACATGAGTACAGATACACGAATTTTATTGAATTTCTAATTCAGCCAAAAATGTTCACAACACTTTTGTATTCCATACATAAATAAAATCCCATTATTTAAGCAATTCAATTTCGTTTACTTTGTGGTATTAGCTTCATTTGTTAAAAATATATAAGAATTTAAAATATATCCCTTGCTTTATGTTAAACCTTATAGATTAATATAAATATTCTGTGTAACATAATACCTTATAGATTAATATAAATATTCTGTGTAACATAATACGTTTATATAATTAATAATCATTTCAGTACACTGCTCCTAATCAGGTTTAAAGGTGTGCACTAGTTTCCCAATTATTCATGTCACTTTAATTTCCGGTACGCACGTTTATTAAATGAACAAGTTGATTATGGATACAGATCGTAACTCATCGCAATAACATTCCTTATTTGTGCCAGGATGTGGCAATTTGCTCGAGCGCTTAGTTAAAATGGAATTAACTATGCAAATACCTCTCGTCCAGTACAATAATAATTTCCTGATATCCATCAAATTAAATCCGACTTGGTCAGTAATTAGATGTGAATGCTTTGATTAAGTGAAACAGATCTCGTGAAATTTCTGATAAAAACATTCGGTTCAATTCCATAACTCGCCGTAATAAAACAATATATTGATATGAGAGGTTAATGGAAAAAAAATGGTATAACATAATCCCACTTGAAGAATATAATAGAGTTAGTTTCGATTTACACAAGTTATCGGAAGTAGGTGTACTGCACTCAACTTCAGAATTTTAAATGGGAACCTAGGTCATGTGAGGTATCGTTATCGTGAGGCATCGAGACACTATATTTAAACTTAAGAACAAAAATAGTAAAGACATATACGGCCTTAACATAGACTTAATTAAAGTCATCATTGATTTAATAATAAGTCCTATCACCTACCTTATAAACAGGTCAATAAGAACAGGAATCTTTCCAGATAACTTGAAAGTAGCCAAGTGTATTCCAATACATAAAAAAGGAAACAAGAAAGATAAAAATAATTACCGCCCAATTTGCATACTTTCCATACTCTAAAAATATTTGAATCAATCCTATCTGAACAAATAACAGTTTTCTTAGAGTCAAACCATATATTGACAGACTCACATTCTGGATGTAGGCAAGGCAAATCAACAACAACAGCGATCAATGCCTTTGTAAATTTTGAAATCGATGCTTTCGAAATTGGTTAAATTGTGACCACTCACCTACTGGACTTGAGTAAAGCATTTGACTGCGTTACTCACTCAATTCTCTTGAGAAAATTGTATTTTTACAATTTTAGTCCAGAGAGCCGTAAATTTTTAATGTCATACATGACAAATAGAAGTCAGAAGGTCGTCGTAAATAATTGTGCATCAGAGGAACATAAAATAGTACATGGGGTACCTCAAGGGTCGATCTTGGGTCCACTACTCTCCCTTATATACATCAACTATATATCAATGCAAGGTCCAAACTTGCTAACAGTTTTGTATGCAGATGATACATCTATCTCTGTAAAAGGTGAGAGCACGCATGTCAGAGTACAGTCACAATTAGCAATGAAACAAATGTACAGCTGGTTCGAGTGTAATAAACTAAAACTAAATACTGATAAGACTGTTAAACTAACATTTTCGCTAAAACAAAATTTGCCTAAACAAAATATTTCTACCCAATTTTTTGGTGTCCTTCTAGATTCACATCTAACATGGGAAGCACATGGGGCCAAATTAGAACAGAGCCTAATAAAAACTGTGTATCTTTTAAAAAATCTATCACGAGCAATTCATTCCAAAATGTTATTTAAGGTTTATTACGCTTTTATGCAATCACGTATAAATATGGTATCATTCTATGGGGACACTCGGCTATAATGAGCGACATATTTAGATTACACAGACGAGCTATTCGGACAGTGGCAGGTCTTGAATACAGAGCTGACTGTAGAGATAAATTTAAAGCCTAAACATTCTCACAGCACCATGTATGCATATTTTGGAATGTCTTTTGTTCATTAAACACAACAGGTGTACATACTCTTGTAATAAAGACTATCATTCGTATGTAACTCGCGCCAAAAATGATATTCGTACTGAAAAATTTCGTGTATCAAAGGCAAAAACAGGCACTAGATACTACAGTATCAATTTTTTTAATGTATTACGACGTGATATCAGCAATTGCCTATTATTCAGTTTAAATACTGGTGTAAGAACTATCTAACTAAATCTGCTTTTTATTCATTTGATGAATACTTTATGAACGGCGCTGCTTTGTAAATTGTAGTTTCTAGGTGTAACTGTTTATAATGTATTATATCACTCTCGTTTTATATTATCAATGACTCTATAAGGCTCGTATTTTATATTTTATATTTTATATTTCTTACAATTTTTAAGGTGATTATTTTATATATGGGCAGTGGATTTTAATTTTTACTTTTATGTACTGATTTTAAAATTGTATTCAATTCGAAATATGTATGACCTATGTAAAACTTATTGTTGATAGCACCAATAAAGATATTATTATTATAATAGCTATATCAAAAAAAACAACTTTTATAAGAAACGTTTTTTTTGTATATGATATTATTAACAAAATAAAAATTTAGGTTTCAGATAACCAGCCCTGCCTTTTTCTCGAAAATGTTGTTTCTTTAATTTTTTATAAAACAATTTTTGATATTTTGGTTAATAGCCCCGTAGTTGACCTTTCCCAGAACGTTGGAACGCCCTGTATGTACCTTGGACACAGTAAAAGCCTAAGAAATGGTCACTATTTCTACAAGTTTCTTGTTTATTATAATGAACCAACTATTTAATCACCATGAATTTCATCCAAAGTTGTATAAATTAATAGAATAGTATTTTGCGTCTTTAACCACTTCTAATAAATTTAGTATTAACTCTAGTAATTTAGTAATATTTAGTTTGGACCCCTAAATAATGAGCAACAAATTTGCTGAGCTTTGACATTAGCTAAAATTTTCTGCTGAATGCTTTACGTGACATGGTGTTTTTAGATTGCACAGTTAGTCTATTGACCTGAAGTTCTATTAACTTCCGAGGGCGGAGTGTTTTAGGTAGGTTTACACATGGAATTCCCTTTTCACATTTCAGAATTGTCCGATATACAGTGTTTTTTTAAATATTTTGCCCACAAAAAATTTGTTCTACATTTGTCTAAGTTGTAGATGAACTTTCGAGCAAAGGTCAGGCAAAAATGTGAAATGTCAAACAAATTGGCAAGATCCCTAGCAACATGTCCCTCCATAGTTGACCAGATGTAATAGTATTACAATATCACGTAAAGCATTGAAAAAATCTCAAAACTTATGTACCAGGTGTTATCAATAAATTTGAAAAATCTGCACTCATCGTTTTAATATTAGGAAATATTTTTGCATTGCCGACAACATTTTTGTTTCACTCGTAAATGTGTGCGTGTTGGCAATTATTCTTTTGCAATAACATATAGGCACTTATGTGCTGTTCGATTTTATATATGTGTCAAATTGAATCAATTGTGTGTCGGTTTCAAAATGAGTGATAAGTACATCAGCCATTGTTGGCTATTATTGATATGAAGATGAATCAACTGGAAAGTATTTTTCCTTCATGACTAAGCGAACCGTGGGGAAAGACATTGTCGTGTGTGAAACCGAGACGCATCTTCGCACGCTGATATTTGGGTCGAGCATTGTTGAGTCTCTTGGTATGGAGAGTGTTCCACAACCTTAACCGTGCTCAATGCTTTTGTCGCATTTATGGCAATAAGAACTGTAAAGAGTTCCTGACATTGTTGGAATCTCTATTATTGGCGGACGGTTTCGATTGCTCTTCCACATAAAGTATTCATCGCCTGCAGTTGCTGACATACAAATGAATTGGAAGAATTACGTGCTCATTCCATGCACTGGGCTTCTGTTATTATTAGTGTTTGTTTGGTGCATCTTAGTATTCTCTATTATCAGGCGTTCCGCCATTGTTGGGTAATTATTCGGTCTACATTGGGATAATAACGTAACTTTCGAATGATGGTATTATAAATACCGCTATTAAGATTGAAACAATTAATTTTAATCGTGGATCTCTCTCAATTAAGGAGCGTCTCTTAGCGATATGAAAGTTTTTCTCTTGTTTTAACATTACTAAACGTATTCCAGAACATGCAAATTGCAGGATACACAAAATTACGACTGTACCTTCCTCTGCATTCCTAATGCAGTCAGCCATCGTTGGAATGCGTGCAACGAAAACATTGTTTTGTTTATAGTTGTTGTATTTTATTGTATTTCCGCTCCTCTGTTGTCGCCGTTTAAAATACTGCCAACTGGGGCAATCTCGTGTGGGAAAGGCAAATTCATTGCGAATTTGCATTAAATGAGGCAACTCCCTCTTTCTCGGGTATCACTATGAAATTTTCACGTGTTCCAGTGGCTGAGATTTATAGAGCGAAAAATTTCTACTAATTTTCATACGATGAAAAACATCTGTTATTACGCTTGGAATTAAATTACCACGTATGTACAATGCGCCATTTGAAAAATGTAGGTGATTCATATGCTCTAGGCAGCACATTAAATTGAATCAAATTGTATGAAATTAAAAAAAATGTGCCAGCTGTCCAGGTATTCTTTGAACTCTGTTAATTTTATAGAAAATATTAGAATTGCACTTTTCAAACATTAATTTCGTATTTTAACAAAATCTAAACTCATTTTCTTGCAATTATAGTGCGATACAAGCGTACCATATTTCCAGAATTGTTTCGTACCACTCTTGATAATATGATAATTATTTATAAATATATGGTCTAATTAAATAAATTGAATATAATGATATTCATGAGTACATGACTAATGAGTACAAACTTCGTTAGTACTTAATTGCAGCGGCATTGCTAATATTCCATTGTAAACTTAGAATTAATTAATATATGTATTTCTTTTATCTGAAATATTCGAAGTCCAATAATAATCATCTTCACTTGGATCATTTGGACTTGGATCACTTATCAAATATTAAATCAAATATTCTTATCATCAAATATTAAAAATTGCAAAGTCGGTAAGCTATTACTCAGGCTTATATTTGTTTATGCTAAATGAGCTATGTAATTATTTTCTCCAATATTAAAATTATGCTAAAATATTTCCTTGATATTCTTCATCCTCTTCTCCCACGTACATAAGCCAAGCCTCTGGTTGCAGTGTGGTAGTGAGTCTAGAAATTATGCCAGGGTGGGTGTACATCCCTTAATCCATTTAAGATTAAATATAACTTGGCGACAAGTTCTGTTTTTTTAAATTTTTGTCCCTTTGTATAACTTCTTTTTTACTTTTCAGTTTTGAATGTTGCTGCTGGGAAAGCCCCGATGCAGATAAGTACGGAATCGGGAGGGATTCCCCAAAAGGCCATAGACGGTAGCACCAGCGCATTCTTCAACAGCGAGACGTGCACGTTAACCAAGTCGGAGCGCACCCCCTGGTGGTACGTGAACCTCCTGGAGCCTTACATGGTTCAGCTGGTGCGGCTAGACTTCGGGAAGCCTTGCTGTGGTGAGTTGGAGACATGAGCCGCATTGTAACGGAAGTCGTGGAAACCTTGAAGATTAATAATCGCAATGGTGAAACTGAATTGCAAATATCTATCCTCAATTAAAGGCGGAAGTTGCGCGTATTTTTAATTAATGATGATTTAATTGATTCACTGGCTTCCTCCTACAAGGCGCTTAATTATGCATTTAATTTTTTCCATTTAACCTAGGTTGGCTGTCTCGTGCGAGAGAAAGTGGAGAGCAAAAAGATCATTCCCTGGCTAAGTCACATTTACATCGGCCGCGATTTTTTGCAGACATGCAGAGCGTCGTCGTAATTTTTTCCACCTTTTTTCCGACCGAGTGAAAGTTCACCTGGTTAACGACGCCACGGAAGAATATCATGACATGACATTAAAATGAAATTTGCCATCGGTGTGTTCTCATCTTACACTAATTACATTGTTTTTAGACAAGGTAACATCTCAATTGAAACGTCTACGGATTCCATCCATAAAACCGTTTCTTTTCATTCAAGCAGTTATAAACATTTCCCATCCAAACATTTAAAACAACACGTCGTAATAGGACATCGGTTCTCAGCAATCAAATCAATTTAATCAGCCGATTCATCCAGCTTTTCCTCACAAACTAATCGTCCGTAGATTCCTTCACACCTCATTTAATTTATCGCCTGAATTTCTGTGAGACGAACTGATGAAATATTGGCACTTTCCCTGATCAATAAACCCGGCTCATTTGATACTTTGCAGCGTGTTATTACATCCGTGGATTTTCTACTCCACTTTCGATTATAAAGCGTGCAGAATGCAGAAAGCGCTCTCATTCAAATAATCCGAATAAAGATATTATTTTACATATAAAACGCAGCACTTTCATCTTTATTAGAATGATTAGGATCGGACTTTCATCGCGATTTCCACTTTTCCAGGAGCCAACAAGCCAGCCACCATAATCGTCAGAGTAGGCAACAACAGGCCCGATCTGGGCACAAATCCCATCTGCAATCGATTCACAGGGTTCTTGGAAGAAGGGCAACCGCTGTTCCTGCCGTGCAACCCCCCAATGCCAGGAGCTTTCGTCAGCGTGCATTTAGAATCACCTACTGCTAGCCAACTATCGATCTGTGAAGCTTTTGTGTATACAGATCAAGCTTTGCCAATTGAAAGGTGCCCACAATTCAGAGACCAGCCTCCAGGCAGCACCGCTACCTACAACGGAAAATGCTACATTTTCTATAACAGGCAACCTTTGAAATTCAGGGACGCTTTAGCGTTCTGTAGAAGCAGGGGAGGCACTTTGGTGGATGAAAGTAATCCAGCTCTTCAAGGTTTTATTAGCTGGGAGCTGTGGAGGAGGCATAGAAGTGATGCCAGTGGTCAATACTGGATGGGAGCCATCAGGGATAAACAGCACGGTGGATGGAACTGGTTGAAGGGCGAGGAAGTCACCGTATCTTTTTGGAATCTTCCTGTGGGTAACGGAGATTGCGCTCGTTACGATGGCACGAAAGGATGGCTGTGGTCTGATACTGATTGTGGAATGCACTTAAATTATATATGTCAACATCGTAAGTATATATTAAACTATCAGCAGCCACTACAAAAATAGATGAGGTGTGGTCACCACACGATGTTCATTTGTAATTATTTGCAAAATATTGCACATTACCGCTAGTTTGTCTGACAGGTTAGAATGCTTGCTTAGCATGCACGAAGACCTGGGTTCGAGCCCCAGTACAGGTAGTACTTTTGTACTGAGAAACTAGTGCCATTCGCCGTTGGGAGCTCATTAACGGCGCTCTAGAGATCGGGGGTGAATTTCTAGAGTAACAAGCCCTAACTCAATACACACATTTACACAAATCACACGGCAGAAGGGCCCACGTTGGTCGATAGCCAGTTAGGGATAATATCCCTAACCGGCGCTCTAGAGATCGCGGGCGAATTTCTAGAGTAACAAGCCCTAACTCAGTACACACATTTACACAAATCACACGGCAGAAAGACCCACGTTGGTCGATAGCCAGTTAGGGATAATATCCCTAACAGATACAGTCACTACTACTATTGCACATTTTTTACAGAAACATAACCCCAACCCCATTTATGTTGGTCATTTAATCAGAATGACAATCATAACTACAAATTCTCTTCGCTGAAAAAAAACATGGCAATTATCTCACTAGCGATATTGCTTCTACAACGACTTCAAAAGAACTCAAATTTTTAAGAGACAAAATTTTGGTGCATATTTGTTTTAAAACACTTTTGCAGTTGTGTTCTTTTTTATAAACCTCGTAGTCTTTGAAATATTTGCTAAAACAGCAAATAATTTATTCAATAAAGTACCACTTCTGGTTGGTGGATTAGTAAACATTCCCAATTTTCAAAACTAACTTTTCCAAATTTCTAATTTCCAAAACTAAATCACATATGATATAAGGCAGTAATCTTCAAACTTTGACGTGTCGGGAAACCTTTTCAAAACATTAGCTATTTATGCACCAAGGGCGTTACTTGGATTATTACGCCCGGAGAACGATGAAATCCAGTTCGAAGGCTTTAGCCCGAGAGATAGATATCGTTCGATGGACGTAATCATTCGGTGATGTCGTGGTGCATATAAGATTTTATTTTTCACTTTTTCTTTTCTTAGTCTGGAAAATACACTTATATATCAATACTTATTACGCCCCGGTTGTTATGGACATGTTTACATATCTCGTATCTTAGGACTTATCAATTAGAGTAAAGTGAAAAATAAATATTTTTGCTGAACCCTATCTAACAACCAAATTAAAGCAGTTGCTGTCAATGACGAAATTTTCTTTTATTAACCAACATTTTACAGTTAAACTTAAAATGGAAACATTCAGTATTAAAGTCGATAAAGAGACAGCACATCAGAAGTTCTAATAAGCACAACAAAATATGGTACTTAAAATCCCATTAGTAATTCGAGCATATTTTACTAGCGCTCTTTACGTGCAGTTATACCTTTTGGCTTTAAAAGTTTGCCGCAGTAACAAGCAAACTTGCAATTAATAAACCTTCCAATTTTAGAGCCCAAAGCTTGCGGAAGGCCAGAACAGCCACCAAACTCAACCATGGTAGCCCAGAACTTCAACGTGGGTGCAAACATAGAGTACTCTTGCGACGAAGGTCACCTTCTAGTCGGTCCGACCACCAGGACATGCCTGGACACAGGATTCTACAACGAATTCCCACCAGTCTGCAAAAGTAAACCTCCGGCAATCTAAATCTTAAAGTTTCGTAACAATTTCTAATCTTCAGGGATACAGTGCGGCTACCCTGCGGATATAGCGAACGGAGAGTACCTCTTGGTAAACGACAGTGTTGGATATTTGAGCAGGGTTGTCTACAGCTGTGACGAGGGACACGAGATGGTAGGAAGGGCCCAGCTAGCGTGTGACATCGACGAAAGATGGAACGGCCCGCCACCGAGATGTGAAGGTTTGTCTTACGGTTTGATGTAAAATAATGGTTCTAGATAATTTAGGCGAAGTACCCCGTGGAGGACCATCCAGGTTTTCAGATACTCAGCGCCACATATCTAAACCACGGTTATCTCTTCATTGAATGTCAGTCATGCCTAAATATGGCTTTACTCACAATCAACGTACCCAAAAAATGTACAAAAATATTTCCGCAAATGATATACATACATGTATCTTTAAGGTGTTTTCAAACTCTAATGGATAACTGTTGAGGTTCTTAGGATGAAAAAAAAAGTGTTATGAAGGGTTCACATGTGTAGGACCTTTTAAGATCTTTTGAACTACTGGAATATGCCTATAGAATTTGGGTACACCTTATAGATACATCCTGTATATACAAGATGTTTCTAATAAAAGCACCCACATTGCATTTATTGTTTACCAGGTGACGCCTCACCTCCAGCTCGGTCATCAAACGCGGACTCATCCTGAAAAAGGCACTTTTTCGTCGTTGCATCAATTAAAGAAAGAAATCCGCATTTGGGGAATTTCAAAATTTTAAAATATAATTATTCCAAGGGTCTTTACATTGTTTTTATGACGGTTTGAAAACTAGAATTCTGAGTCACTATGTTAATGCGTTTGTAATCTTCTTGTGGCTATGGTAAGCCATCGGATAACTATTTGCAACTTTGTGTGTGAATGGAAAGACCGGTTCTACAGCAGCGATGTATCCATTGCATAACTTATTATTAACTGTATAAAAACCGACGAGTAGGATTTTAAACCGATATAAATATTTCGCAGAAATTTTTTTGAGTACCACTGATACAAGACGTGTATTATTAATGTTTCTTTTACAGCTGTGACATGTCCACCTGCTCCGGAGGTAGCTAACGGTGCTTACACTGCGAGTAATACTGAGAATGTGTTTGGAACAATTGTGGAATACAGCTGCCATGAAGGGTTCAAGTTGATAGGACCAACGACGATTACGTGTTTGTCTACTGGGCAGTACGATGCGTTGCCTCCAACGTGCGAAGCTGATGAAGTGATGAGTACCCCGATTAGTATAATAACGAAGACTACTAGGATGCCGACGTCTAGGTATCGAACAAGGCCGACTAGGCCAATACCTACGACGATTAGAGCGGAAACTGAAGTAGTGAGAATTGAGAAAACAAAGCGACCTACCATTAGACCAGTCATGACGACGACTGAGAAGGCTCACACCACCCAATCACCTCATATAATCGTGGCTGGGCATCCTCAGGATAACGAGATCGCTGGGAGTTCGAATGTGCAGCACGGGGAAACCCCGAATGTCAACGTGCCACTCTCCATTGACGGATCGGAAAGAAGGGAGCCTTTCGGTGCCAAGCTAAATATGGGCGCAATCATCGCCTTGGGGGCGTTCGGAGGTTTCGTCTTCCTAGCGGCCATCATCACAACCATCGTGATCCTCGTGAGGAGGTAAGTTCGCCCGCCTGTCCGCAACCAACTTTTGACGACTTTGACATTTTTTGTATAAAAAAACTTTACCTGTCCTTTCATTTTCATTTTCTCCTTCTCTTTTGCGGTCCCAGTGCGGGCTCGTCAGCACGGTCCTCGCACCGGCTGCCGGCCGCCAGTGCGATGCCATCGCGATGGTACACACTGCTGGCGCTGCCGTTCCCTGACCAACAGATCGGACGCAGGGAATTCTCACGAAACTACAGAACGCACCGAGCTGGATACTTCTCCAACCCCATTTAGTGATGGGGAAGAGAGCCGCGTCCAGGTACGCAATCCGTTCCCAAAAAAAAAGCAAAACAAAAAAAACAGAACCAAAGGCTGCTCGTACGCTCGCACTGCACCGCATGCATCGCTGATGCACCCCTTTGTCCACCCTGTATCTGTCTATGATCCGTCCCTGACACGCTTTACTCTATCGCACCAGTGCACAAGGCCAGCACCAATTAACACCTTAGATAATTAAGTATCATATAAATCTAACCAAGACTTAATAGGCGCCGTCCTGAAAGCGTTTCGACATCTTGCTTAATTACCGTAGTAACTGTCATTAGTCCTGTTGCTAAATTTATGCTTAGTATATGTAGATCCGTAGAACTAGAGTCGAGTAGATACTACCCAAACGGATTTCCTACAACTGGTTCTCTTTGCTTTCAGAAATCAAAGTGCCAAACATTACCGCCACCGCGCCTCCCCTGACTGCAACACGGTGGCGTCCTTCGACTCCTCCAGCTCGGAATCCAGAAACGGACTGAACCGGTACTACCGCCAGGCTTGGGAGAACCTCCACGAATCTGCCGGTAGCAAAACCGGCCTGAAGTCGAACGGTTCGCCGCTGCGCCGCAAGGAGACGATGGATGAGCCCTACAGGAACGGGGAGCGACATAGGGATGGCTCGGAGCTGGTCGTCTCCGAGGTGACCTCCTTCGGTAACAAGGCTGCTGCTTCTGCTGAGAAGAAGAGGCACCACCATCACCACCACCACCACGACGCCAGGCCGCACAAGGAGGGTAGAGAGTGGCGCGATCCACGTCCACCACGGGACAACAAGCGATACTGACAACCTCTCATGATTATCACAGTACAATTGGATGATTAGGCAATTATTTAATTTCTCTCGTTAATTTATTATATATAGGTGGAAAAAACTCAACCCCGAACAGAATACAGCAGACGAAAATTTACTATGTAAATATGCTCGAAACTAACAAGAAAACATCGACAATACAAAACGATGAATTCCTCGGCCTTGCTTTATGATACCATACCGGAAAACCGGATGCGCATCCACGGAACGCGCAGCACCGTGGATGTGCACCTTTTCAACACTGTCAACAATAAAGGAAGGCTAACGCAATTCACAAAACCAGACAGGCGAACTAACGAAATTTAACCAAAAAAATATATATTTATATAAATAAACGTTAAAACTTATATCTACCATCGACGATATCGACAATTTTTACTGTACCGATAACGTCATCAAAGCTAGATAGTTATTTGTTAAGGATATTTATTTAGGGAAGGTGGTATCACTTGATAGTGCCATTAACATAGGCATTTCCAGTTACATGTAATTCGACTAATAATCTCGTTAGACTAACACAAACCCAAAAGAAAACAACGAAAATATCGAGTAAGACACTTCCCGAAACTTATTTGTTAATTTTAAGAGATATTTTATTTTTAGCTTAAGTTATTTAAGAGAGATTGTGAGATACACTAATGTAATATAGATATCTATAAAAATATTTATATATTTATGTTATCAATCTGTACCTCGATTTATTTTTCTAGTACCCTAACTAACATGGTTTAGGTGCATTTTGAAATTACAGATTTCAAATTGCACTACTGTCCTAATTGATGTCCTCAGGTCTCAAAAATTACACATTTGCTCATATTTTGTCGTTTTTAAATTTTTCATTAATCGTAAACTATTTAACAAAAATAAATATTTTTATTTCAATAACAAACTTACAGGAATCAACACCATCTACATCATCGATAAAATAAGTAATAATTTTTAAATCTAAAGCATATCTCCAAATTCTCATGACAGCTAGAGGATTTTTTCAATTATTAAATTATTATTATCATCTATACTCTGATTTTTTGTTAGTGAAAAAGATGTGGCATCATCGTCGAAAAAATATCACAGCTGCCAATATAACATGATTTATTACATGATTGGCAGGCGAACATTGTGTCCGCGGTTAATACACCGATTACCTGTTTATAACCACCGGTGATCAGTGTTATGTAACAAATGATCCTCAGATTAATTTCGATTCTTAAACTATTGTTATGCATATTCTCGAAAACAATCACGTTGGTTCAAAAAAACCTCATCACACAGCTGTTTGATGACGTGCATGCCAGTTTAGAAAAATCCGAGTATACTATATTTTTTCCATCTTTATTTAGCTATCGCTTCCTCATAGCGTCTTTCCCACTATTTTCTTGGTTTTATTCACTGGTATTATGATAAATCTCTGTACATGCGAAATTTTGAAGTTTGGCTTGAAAATTAAAAAAAATATATATTCGCGTTTTTATGTTTAAAATATATGTTATGTTTAGGAGACACCCTGTATATATATATATATATATATTGCAATATAGCTATTTCATTTGCATACATTAGGAAGACGCTGGACTGGCAGGTTTGGCCCCATAGTGTAGCCCCCAATATCAGCTGATTTGTCACCAAATGATTATTTTCTTTGGGGTTACCTGAAAAGTAAATTTTATAATGACGAGCAAGTACATAATGACGAGCAAATACATAACGTAGATGAATTGAAAGGCCGTATACGTACTGCATGTAATGGCATAAATCCACAATACATTAGGAATACTCTGCGTACCTTCAAAGACCCCGTCGTGTATCGCCTTGAATAAAAACATAACCTCTATGTGTAACATATGACAAAATTGACAGGTTGCTTGCACCGACGCCGCTAATGAGTTGTTTTTTTTTTTTTAGAATTACACAGGAAATTCCTTGCGGGTAGATGCAGGCAACCAGTTATACATTGTCCATAATATGTGTAATAAGGAAAAAAAAGCCCGGTATATATATACACCGGGCTTTTGAATTGTCTTGAATAAAAACATAACCTCTCTGTGAAATATATGCCAAAATTGACAGGTGCCTGCACCGACGCCGTTAATGAGTTGATTTTTTTTTTTTAGAATTACACATAGGAAATTCCTTGCGGGTAGATGCAGGCAAGCAGTTATACATTGTCAATCATATGTGTAAAAACGAAAAAAAAGCCCGGTATATATACCGGGCTTTTACCCACAAGGAATTTCCTATGTGTAATTCTAAAAAAAAAACAACTCATGGTTAGAGGTTAGAGGTTAGAGGCTAGAGGTTATGTTTTTATTCAAGGCAATACACGACAGGGTTTTTGAAGACACGCAGAGTATTCATAATGTATTGTGGATTTATGCCATTACATGCAGTACGTATACGGCCTTTCAATTCATCTACGTTATGTATTTGTACGTCATTAAAAATTTTACTTTTCAGGTAACCCCAAAGAAAATAATCATTTGTTGACATATCAGCTGATCTTGATACATTACGAATACTCTCGTGTATTGTCTTGAATAAAAACATAACCTCTCTGTGTAACATATGTTGAGTTGATTTTTTTTTTTTTTAGAATTACACATAGGAAATTCCTTGCGGGTAGATGCAGGCAACCAGTTATACATTGTCAATCATATGTGTAAAAACGAAAAAAAGCCCGGTATATATATATATATATATATATATATATATATATATATATATATATATATATATATATATATATTTATGGTGTCTCCTAAAAAACGCCGCTAGCGATAACTCCTTTCAATAAAACAAAAACAAGATTAAATGGCTCCACATGTTCTACAAAGGAGCCCTAATTTTGTTTTTTACAATGTCAACTTTCATTTCATCGATAGTCAACTTTTTTTTTCAAATGGTTACATATATTTTCTTATTTGTTTTAAGGTACAGATAATTTTTCTGAATCTAAAGATGTACGAGTATAACACGTCGGCTTTGATAGAATATTTGTTACAGAAAAAAAAATGTTTAAACAGTTTTCAAGTGTGGTGTGAAAAACAAAGCGAACACAATGTGGAAAACAATATGATTTTTTTTATTAGAATAATGCAAAATATGCATCAGAAAATACAAACGTATCTACAAAAGTTGCTCAAACTGACGCCCACCTTGTTGAATACACAACTGAAATCTTCTCGTTATTGCATAAGTTGCATTTAATATACAATTAGGAGATATTTCTGACAACAGTTTATAATTCTCTGCATTAGAATTTCTTCACTAGCTGGATGTGTTAGATAAACATGATCTTGAACATAGCCCTAAAGCCAAAAGTCCAGTGCAAGATAGGGCAAATTCGCCGGCCACCGAATTGGACCATGCGTTCCAAGCCACTTTTCGCCAAATTTTTCGTTTGACCAGTTAATATTAAAATAAAGTCGATTAAGCTCTGAAAGAGGCTAATCGTCTAAAACTTTTCAACAACCTCAGTCAACAGTTGATGGTATTTAACTTGATTTTGGTTGCCGTCTATGAAAAATGGCCCAATCAATCGATCACCCAAAATACCACACTATTCACACTAAATCTTCGTTGAAAATTATTTTCTACGAAAACAATTGGGTCTTCCTGTGCCCAACATCGATGGATGCTTCTATTATAAATGCCATTATCGGTAAAGTGCATTCATCTGTACAAATGATTTTTCTATAAAAAATATGATCTGTTTGCATCATATTTAAATAAAAATCACAAATTTCCTGTCTTCGGCCAGGATCATTTTCCTCCAAACCATGTACTTTCTGAGGTATGTATGGTTTGTATTTGTGTTTCTTAAGAATTGCATTCACAGTTCGTTTTGATGTACCAATGTTATTTGTAATTTCCCGAATAGATGTTCTTGGATGTTCATCATTTTTTAAATAAAACGGGTTATTTGTAAATGAATCAAGTTCGTATAACTTCGTATAACACTTTTACGTCCGAAAACCACGCATAAAATCTGGGCGTATAAACCGTTCAGACCTATTCGGTATATACAGAGTTCATAAGTACAAATATTAATACTTATTAATACAATATTAATTATATTCAAATGTCTGTAAACTGAACTCATTCAACGTAACCTAATCTCATCAAATCTAAGTTAGGTGCCAACTCAGAACCGTCTAATACTCTAATAGATAATTTCAAATCCATCATGAGTGCTCTCAAATGAAAATAGCCTACAGTGAAAAACATTACACAACAGGTTAGAATTCTATAAATGTGCTTTCTGGCATATTCTCTCAGGCATCCTGAGTTAACCCCTGAAGCATTTATATTTGTTATTGATCTATTCATTCCAATCCCCGGCAGGCAATAAAACAGGATGAATCTAGCGAAATATGTTGTAAAATCAATTAAATGTGAGAATTTATAAACCAGAATTTGAATGCAAAGAAGCTGAAACTAAATATTTTGGTATATTTTCATTTATAACTCAGATGGACCAATTAGCCAATTGTACATTTGGAACAGGTAGATTATTTGTAGTTAAACGAGCACTATTTGAGTTTCCTATTAGTGATGGGCTAATTCGAATTATATCGAATAATCGAATATTTCTATTATTGGTATCATTCGGAATAACTCGATTAATAAAATCATTCTGATTATCATTCGGTAAAATCATTCTGTAAAATCATTCGGATTATCATTCGGTCTAAAATCATTCGGATTATCATTCGGTCTAAAATCATTCGGATTACCATATGGTAAAATCATTCGGATTATTATTACCGGCAACTTGCCGCCCCCAACCCCCAAAGTTATTCATTAGACATAGGTCTATCAGCAATCAGTAAGACAACTCTTACCAATCTAGAAGTTTACTATATTAAGGACTACATTATTGACTACATTATAATTGTAGTTATAATAAAAAAAGTTCTCAAATAAAATTTAATTGTTCTGATAGTAATACAAACTAATGTCAAATATTTAATATCAACTTCTTTCATGAACTTGAGATTGAATATGAATCTATAATATCATCAAAGTTTAATCTTTTGGTAACCTCCGATTTGATGCTCAGAATTGCCACATCCTTCAGGCGTTCTTCGATCATTGTAGACTAGAGCTTGTATAATTTTTTATTCTTTTCAACACGTAAAACGACCTTTCTGCTGAACAGTTTGACGCAGTTTGTTATCATGTAGCACTTCGCAAATATTTAAGTACCTATAGTTTTTGCACATGTTTTGGACCATTCCTTTCAAAAATGAAAAAAATTAAATGTATACACTCCAAGGGCGAAACTAGGCTGTTTCAGGCCACCTCCTCTGAAGGGGGCGCTTGAGTCTCCCCTGCTCGAGTCGAGTCAGCTTACATCCTTACAAGTGTTTTTCTCCTCCGTTTTCTTGGTTTCTTGGCCATCAAACACCTATTGTTACTGACAATTGAATCAGCAAGGAGGTGGTAAATTTTAAATATACCTAAACATTTATAATTATTTTCCGTATTCAGCAGGATGTATAAAACAAAAGAAGCTTCCAAAGTACATAAATGGTTTCGGGGCTATTTTTGGTAAGAATACAGCGTCTGGCAGAATACAGCATTCTGCTTCCTGTACAGGCTATTTTCAAAAACAATTCTAGAGAACCAGTTTTTATCTCATTCGGCTTTAAAAATTGGAAGAGAGCTTGAGAAAATATCAAGTAAAAAAATTAATCCAACCAATCAGAATGGATGACGCTCTTGTCCCTACTCTTATCCAACTCTATAGAGGTACTCAGTTGCACCTACACTCAGGCACCATCTCGGATGGCAAATTCATGTTATACACTTCTGATAAGTGTCAAACCTAACAAGTTAATACCCCTATTAATTGCTTTTATTATTATAGTAACGTACTTCAAGTGTGCTTGATATATATAATTATATTTCCACTCCCTGCATGGTAAGTACACTGTTGAAACATGGATTTGGTGGAAGAAAGCCCCACTTACCGATAAAGCTTTGGTTACTATGAGCAATGGGAAGTAAGTAATCACTTACCTCCCTCAGGGAAGTAAGTAAAATAATTTAAATTAGCGTTCTTTCTCTGGCACCAGTCTTTAAAACACTTATACGCATTTTGATAACACCTCTTCGACTTCTCCGGCAGTAGGAAGGAGCAGGCAGCATCTGCAGCTTCTTCAATTGCCATTTCTTGTTTATTTTCATTGGAATTCATTTTACAACTGAATGAATGCAATTTCTGACATTCACACTTTGTTTGAAATAGTTATTTAAGCATTAAGAGAGGTAAGCATTAAGAGAAAATCTTAATGGGAATGGCAAGAGAATAATAGAGTTTTGCATGGAGAATAGCCTGATTATAACCAATTCGTTTTTCCAACATAAAGACAGTCACAAATACACGAGGGTAATGGCATCAAGAAATGAAATGTCAATAATAGATTAGGCGCTAACAGAAAAATCGAACAAAAACAAAATAACCAACGTACGAGTGAGAAGAAGTGCGGAAATAGGAAGCAACCACCACCTATTAGTAGTAAATTTAATCAAGAAGGCATCGCAAGCAAAGAGGGACAATGGAATAAGAAGCAAACCCGAACAAGAAAAAATCAAAGGATATAGACTCCAAAACCGAGACGTGCAGGAAAAGTATAGGGAAATACTTAGTAGAGAATTTATTAAGGAAACCGAGACCGCAGACAACCTAGAAGAAAAATGGCAGAAATTTAAAAACATTGTACTGAAGGCAGCAAGAGAGGCATGCGGCACCACCAAATTGGGATACAAGAAAAAGCACACCGCCTGCTGGACAGACGAAGTCAAGTATGAGATAAAGGAGAAAAAGAAGAGGTGGAATAAATACTTGGAAACAAAGACGGCAGAGAAATACAGCAAGTACAAGGCACAAAGAAAAAAGGCCAAAGAAACAGTAGACGGAGCGAAGAGGAAAAGCTGGGATGATTTCGGGAAGAAAATGGAGGAGAATAAAAGGGACAACCAAAAGCTGTTCTATAAGGTTATAAAAAGACTCAGGAAGGAAAAGACAAGCTCGTTACAGCTATTAAGAAATAAAGAAGGAGAAATTTTAGTAAAAGAAGAGGATGTCTTGGAAAGAACATTTCCAAGAACTATTAGTGGAAAGGGATATAGGAGATAAACAGGAAAATCTGACACAGACAAAAAGCAGCAGCAACAAAATCAAGGACAGTGAGTTAGAAGATGGGGAAAATATTACTGAACAGGAAGTGAGAGATGCTATACAGAGAACAAAAACAGGGAAAGCTGCGGGACACGATCAAATTACACCAGAAATGATCAAGAATCTAGACGACATCGGGTTCGAAAAATTGCATCAAATAGTTAGGATCGTGTATAAGGGAAAAAAGATACCCAAGGATTGGGAGTATGGCATAATTATACCAATATACAAAGGTGGAGATAGAAGGAACTGTGACAACTATAGGAGTATAACCTTATTATCGGTACCGGGAAAAGTATACGAATCTATACTTGAAGGAAGACTTAGAGAAAGGGTGGAAAAGGAATTGGAAGAGAATCAAAGTGGATTTAGGAGAGGAAGGAGTCCTCAGGATCATATATTTACCATACAGCAAATTATAGAAAAATACAGAGCACGGAATAAGGAAATATTAATGTGTTACATAGATTTGGAGAAAGCATTTGATAGAGTAAATAGGAAAATGATTTGGAAGACCTTGGAAAAACTGGGAATAGGAGAAGAATTAAAAGAAGCTGTAAGGAGTATCTACCATAAGAATCAAAACTATGTGAGAACAAGAAACATGACATCGGAAATATTTACCACAAACGAAGGAGTTAGACAGGGGGGGACACTAAGCCCACTGCTTTTCATAACAGCACTGGATGAAGTTATTAAAAAATCAGTACCTAAGATGAGGAAACTATGTGTGGGGTACAAAAACATGCAGATAGTGTGCGCCAACATATGCGCGTTTACAGACGACATGGTGATATTTGCAGAGAATGAAAGGGATCTACAACACAACATAAATATTCTGGAGAAACAACTAGCCCCCTTTAACCTAAAAATTAATGAAAAGAAAACGAAAGTGATGAGAATTGCAAGAAAGAAGAGGGAAAGACATATAAAAATAAAAATCGAAGGCAAAGAAATTGAGCAAGTATCGCAATACAAGTACCTAGGAGCGATTGTAGAAGAGAGCGGTAGTTTGGAAGGTGGGTCACAAATAAAAGACAAGAGAGCAGACTACAAGAAGCCGAAATGAAATATCTGAGAAGAACGGAGGGTATTTCAATGCTGGACAAAATCAGAAACACAGATATTAATAAGAACCTAGGGGTAGCACCGATAAAGAAGAAAATAGAGGGAAATAAACTCAGATGGTTGGGGCACCTTAACAGAATGATGGAAACAAGACTCACAAAAAGAATATGGGAAGCAAGACCGGTTGGAAAAAGAGGGAGAGGTAGACCTGCAAAAACATGGAATGAAACAATATGTGAAATTTTAAAAAACAGTGGTATAGATTATAAGGAGGCAAAGACTAAAAGTGCGGACAGAAGTAAATGGCGGAAGTGGGTGAATGACAGTACAAAAGGATTACAGGACAAAACCTCGACACCCAATGGGTAAAAGAGGGATGGATTATGTATGTATGTATGTATGTAAGAGAGGTAAGTATCTTTTTTTTGACCGAGACTGGTCAAAACTTACCTCTCAAATTGCTTATAACTGTTTTTCCACTCCTGAAGTTGGTTTAATTGTTTGTGTTTGATTAATTTATTTTCGCAACATGAACAAAATGTCAGTACGGCTTTGGTTGCTAAGACTATTTTTCAAACAAAGTGTGAATGTCAGAAATTGCATTCATTCAGTTGTAAAACAAATTCCAATGAAAATAAACAAGAAATGCCAATTGAAGAAGCTGCAGATGCTGCCTGTTCCTTCCTACTGCCGGAGAAGTCAAATGGGGTGTTATCAAAAGTGTTTTAAATACTGGTGCCAGAGAAAGAACGCTATTGAAATTATTTTACTTACTTCCCTGAGGGAAGTAAGTTAGTGGGTGGTAAGCAGGGAGTGGAAAATAGTTATTTAAGCATTAAGAGAGGTAAGTATCAGTTACCAGTCGAGGTCGAGTTTGCGCCCGAGCGACAGCGAGGGCTAGCAATAAAGACCGAGACTGGTCAAAACTTACCTCTCAAATTGCTTATAACTGTTTTTCCACTCCTGAAGTTGGTTTAATTGTTTGTGTTTGATTAATTTATTTTCGCAACATGAACAAAATGTCAGTACGGCTTTGGTTGCTAAGACTATTTTTCAAACAAAGTGTGAATGTCAGAAATTGCATTCGTTCAGTTGTAAAATGAATTCCAATGAAATAAACAAGAAATGGCAATTGAAGAAGCTGCAGATGCTGCCTGTTCCTTCCTACTGCCGGAGAAGTCGAAGGGGTGTTATCAAAAGTGTTTTAAAGACTGGTGCCAGAGAAAGAACGCTATAGAAATTATTTTACTTACTTCCCTGAGGGAAACGATACTTATCTCGCTTAATGCTTAAATAACTATTTTTTCACTGTAACGGTTTTAACCCAGGTGTTATACAAATTCCCATACAATATTTATTTGGCTCGTAATTTTGCTGTTTAACTTAATTTGGTTCGTTTTATGGGTAATGTATCGGTTAGTATTTTTTGTTGGTAACTAAAACAGCTATATGGATAAAGTGTGATAACGATTATGCAAACAACAGGTAAATAAAACAGAAAATTTTGAAAATATTTTATTTTATAATTATTGAATCTCTATTTAATATTCTCTGACCTTCTCTGAATAGTTTATTGGTAATATTATTATTTTGATTTATTTTTGATTACATTTATAATTTTTAAGAAAATAACTTTTTTTACTGCTTTACAGAAGCACAGTAAAACTGAGTATCTAAAAGTGATATTAATTTCCTTGTAGTTTAAATAGGGGAGCAGAAATCCAAGAAAAAAAAATCAGTAAACCCACTACTTTTATATGTATATGTATATTATTGGATATGGTTATGTCATTTACATATCTAGGGCCGAAAAAAATAGTTTATGCCCGCGGACAATGTTTGAGGCCTGACATGTACCGGACAGCCTTAATTTGTTGTAGGGCGTAAACTCTTTTTTACACCTAACCACAAGTGGACCACAAAAATAATGTTTACCCCAAATTGTAGTTATGAGAAATTGCAAACAAAATAAGATGTAGTGATATCTGCTGGTCACGACTAATTGTCGTGTAACACTGTGTTACTATGGTACTGTATGGATTAAACGACTCACAATTTTATGAGAAGCGGGCGGGAAAGTCTTTACCGCTCGGCTCTCATAAAATTGTAGTTTCTGTCACGGTAACCATGTAGTAAACAGCTTGTTTACATACAGTTGTGCAAAAAATATTAAATTGAAGTAAGAAAAAACTAAAATTATAGACGAAGCCATGAATCTATATGCATTGCTATTTCCTCTCTGGCTGCTTTTAACTGTGGCAAATCATCTTCACGCTCCGGGTACATATTCGCACAGTGAGCAGTACCTGAAACATATTAAAATATACTAGAATCATTTCATGTATGTAATTTAAAAGGTAAATAAAATGTTAAACTGATGGACACCTCTAATATTAAGAATTTTTCCGTATGTCTTCTGTAATTATTTCATGGTAGATAGATATTACTGATAATTGCATTAAGGGACCGAGTAGGTTTGCATTGATATTCTGCATTACTGCAACCATGATCGTGGTAGAAGAATTCCGATAGTTTGATAACTGGATACAATTTTCTGTTATTCAGGCTATTTTTTTATGCCAAAAGGAGATTTGCCTCACACGAGAATCTGCAGGCGAGAGTTCAAAATAATACAGAAAACGTTGTTTGTTCAGATTTAATGTTTATTCATCTATGAATATAAAAGATGCACGATGAACACATTTCCAAAAAGTTAACTTTGATAATTATAATACCTTAACACGATTTCTTAGTTCCATCAACTGTAGTCTATAAATTAAAAAGGAAGAAACGGGAGATAATATATTCCATACTATTCCCAGTTTTTAAACTATTTTTTTTTCATTATAATCTAACAAATTTTAGTTAAATAGTATTAATCAAATATAAAATGTATATTCATTTAAATATAACAAAAAAAAATAGTGTAATATTAATTTATACTTATCGAGTTTTTGAACAAACTATTTTGATTCACTTAACACAATCTGTTACTAGCAATAGCACTAGCAAACTAAAATTTTATTCAGGGAACTATTACTATTCAGTATTATTAGTAAAATTAAAGAATAAAAATACATAAACATAACTTTTAATTTATTAAAAATTATAATAATTATTGAACAGTAACGGCTAAACTTCTAAATTCATGTACGGCATAATGTGCTGGTTGCTCTTTAAAAACATTAACGTCTCAAAGTTGCAAAGTCACAGCAATAGCATGACAAAGCCTGAGTGACTAGTGTTGTTTGGCTGCGATCGGATGATGGTATCGGCCGATGCATTAACTTTTAACAGACTAAAATCGAGTTTAAACAAGTTAACTGGCTCGATTATAAAAATGAAAATTAACTTCCGTTACCAATCATTACGTTGATCGAAATAAACTAAATGAATATCCACGTATTTCTTAAATTTTTAATTTTAGATTCTTGAATCTATAGCTACAGCGTTTAGGAGTATACTGTGTGACGGTTTGAATAACTCATTTCCTACTCACAAATCTAAAAATAACGAATAACAAAACTAGGATAAAAATATGCAAAAATACTAAATATCAATTTATTTACAAAATTGCAATACATAAAATCAATTGGTCATATATATTTTCAGAGAACAGGCAGAAATATAAATAAGAGCGATAAAATCAATGACCGGAAATAAAATTGCACTATTACTGCGCCCGATGAAGAAATTTCTTACACTTGCGAACTTTCTTCAAAAACGAGAAACAAGAAGTATCCGCCTTCTTCAAATGTGTGAGATTCTGAAATGTTGAAGTCCTTCTGAGCCTCGGACACCTTTCACCAAAATGCTTGGACATAATCAATCTCATTTTATCATCAAGACAAACATAATAATTGTTGAAGCTGAATTCATTCATATCATCATTGCCAGATAGATGATCACACAAACAGCAGGGATTTGGAGCTGCAAAGCTTGTGGCATACTTGACAACTGTTGCATGTGTTGCATTGTTGTCTAAATTGGTTGTAGCTTTGTCTTCAACCAGCTTAGATTCGGCAGCAACACTAACGTTCCCATCGCAATCTGCGGGGGTACAAGCAGGGGTTGGATCAGCGCCTGCACCTTCCTCTTGAAGAGCCTCGAGCAACTCACGAAAAAGCCGTTTGCACTTATGCCGGTTACACAGCTTCAGCTTCTTCCCACTGTAGATAACCAGCTTGGTGCCCTCCGGTTCGATAGCGCTGGCTGGCTCAGTTTGCGTCTCCACATCCACGGTAACGAAATCGGCTTCCTGTTGAAGTGAATGCGGAGCACTCCATGTAGTGGATGAAACACAGGACTTCATACCGCTGTCGATGCTCCTAATATCCTCACTGTTGAAATCTAGGGCAGATTCGTACATCTCCATTAAGTCTGATATGTTCGTTTTGGGTTTAGGGGGTGTGGATGTATGTGCAAACTCAGTGACACCATTATAGAACAAATCACACCCTGATTCAGTTATTTTCTCCTGCAGAACATCTTCCTCTTGAAGCTCGTCAAATAAAGTGCGTTCATTAACTTTCGAACAGCTGCATTCAGAGTTTATGTTTAAATTGTTAACACTATCGTAAGTCTTGATCGGTACTTGTGATCGAAGCTGATCTTCAAGATCGTTGTTGTGCAGAGCCAATTTGCTAAGATTCCCTTCTAACTCTTCAATTTTCTTTTCATTTGTAGTTAAATGCACTTGGTAGCTATTAAGCTTCTCCTCTAGACACATCACTTCCTCTTTTAGCCCGTAGATTATGTTCTCTCCAGACAACACTTTCTGAGGTAATGGTGCCTTCTCGACGATCTTCAGTTCATCTTTCAAATCGGTGCATGCACAAATCACCTTCTCAATCTGACTCGACTGATGGGTGCACGCCTTCAACTTCTCATTTAAGGAGGTGACGGTAACCTCCAGCTCAGAACACTTCTCCTCCAGGAGAAGAATGTTTGCCCTTAGGTTTTTAATATTCAATGCATTTGTGTCGCTGTTAACAGTTAGGCTGCGGTTCTTCCTTTCAAGATGTTCAATATTTGCCTCAAGATGCTCGTAGATTTGTAGTCTAGAAGTGTTCAAGACGTATCGGTCTTTGACTTGCTTGTTTATGCAGTATATCTGCTGATCCTGCTCTTCGACCTTCTCCTGGCAATCTCGCAGCTGAATCTGTAGCTTCTGGTTCTCCTCCAGCAGGAGCTTCCCGATGTTGGCAGCAACCTCTAGTTGATTGGCTGACTCGTTGGTTGTATTCAATAGGTCCAGGTTGTGTTGGATATCTTGAATGCTGTATGAAGTCATGAAGACTTGTTCTTCGCTGCTAGGCATCAGTTCTTTGTAGTTTCCCAAAGTGTAGGAATCCATGATAACACAATAATATTATATTATTATAAATAACACTGGGATATTTTTTTGGAGTAACTACTAGCACTGGGGTTCTAGACAGACTGACTTTCAATAGTGGTTGTTGGTGGGATGCTGCAAATAATATTGTGGAGGGGACCAACTCACCCCCACTAATGGTTCTCAGAAACTGCCTGTATTTGAGATATTCAGGTGTTGTTAATTGAAAGTTACACTTTTTCACGGTTGACTATTTGAATATTTTTAATAAGTACATACATCATATATAAATATATTTACATATACAGCGTGTTTCGACGCGCTGGGAATGGTCAACTACGGCGTTATTAATCAAAATATCAAGAAATGTTTTATACAAAAGTTGTGTATAACAGTGAATTCCACTTTATAAAATATTAAAATTTATACCTTAATATTTATATTTGTTTAATTTAAATAGAACACCCTGTACACGGTGTCCTGAATAGAGTAGGATTACATGGGTATCTTTCTTATTTTCAAAGCTAAAGATCTGGTTAAATGGGCAATGTTGTGCAATGCCTTTATGCCTTTTCAGATTATGTTGAAAAAATTTCAAAAGTCCGAACAGTTTAGAAATTATTCTAAAAAAACTAAAAATCGAGAATGTACTAAAAAAATCAATATTTCCATAATTAGTAACGATGTGGAAAAAAGTTTTAAATAAAAGTTACTTGGTTCGACTACGCAAATTTAAAAATTGAGTCAAAATAAAATTCAAGATGGTGATTTCCTAGATATTGATAGCAACTTTATTTTTTTAAATGGACCCCATATTTGATTTTTACAGGTCTAAATCGACTTTTTTTTGCCGTTTGAATGATTTATAACAACCTATGTCAAAATAAAAAATATGGGAAATATTAATTGTTTCAATTTTTATTTTTATTTTTTGAGTTCAAAATTTTGTTCGCATCAACTTTACACTTTACAAGTATTTTTTCAATATTAAGGGATGAAGGGGGAGAGGAAACTCGACCGGTATTCGTATACGATTCGAATATGTATACCAAAATTGAAAACAATATAATTTATTTCCGCCAAAAAGTCTAATTTGACTGGACTAAAATATGTACCTATGTTTTATTCATTCGTGAACTTGCTCCACTCGCCGAGACTCGCGAACAACTGTCCACTCACGAAAAAAAAACGGTATTTTCATCTCTTGTTGCAAAATATATTATTTTCACTCTAGTAATGAAAATATTTTGGCTTCCAAAATGTAAATGATAAAATCAGTGTTCTATGGAAAGAACGCATGTGCTAGTACGGGAACGAGTATACATACAATAAATAATTGTTGAATTGTATCAGTAAAATCAAAATTTATGGATTCAGAAATCGGAATGAGTGAACCGTTCGCACCACCGAGAGTATAATTGGAGTAGCAACTCAATTTCCAATCATATTTTTCCAGATAAATCCCGTCAGAAGTCAGCACTATGAATAACACTGGTCAATACAATTTTTGTTCCTTACACGTAAATAGCCGATTCCGATTGAAAATTTTGCGCTAATTTTAGAAACGTAAAAAAAAATTCTAGAACGTCAGGTTTTTTTTTCGGGATGCAAGACCGATTCCGATGATTTTTTTATGGTAATACTGGTGTCAAATTTCAGTTTAACAGTTGCCGGTATCACTTTTCTAACGTCTCTTTAACTAAGAACGTGTTCTTGTAAGTAAATAGTGGAAAAACTATGTAAAAAATCTGAAAAAAATGACCTTCAAAACCTTTTTTTGCATTTCGTACATATACATAGTAAATACTTTCCGAAAAATGCATTTAAATTGAAGGGACAACACATTCGTCAAAATTTGTCAACCAGTGTAATCAGTCTGTCAATAATTACAATAATAAATAGTTGTATTTACAATACAAGTGTATCAAGTAAGGTATTACCGACCGTGAGAAAGAGTTTGTTCTAACTAATTTTCAAGAGTATTATTATTTTTATTATTATTCATTTTCATGGCAATATAAATACCGTTAATTTGTATATTAAATCTTATGAATCTAGTATTGACGAGGAATAATAATAAATTAGAAATATTAATAGATTTATTAATTAAATGTAGTATTCAAAATGTAATATTCAACGAAATGTAGTTTGCTTGTTATAACCCACTCGTTACTATAACAACGAGTAAGTAAAAACATTGGAGGGTGTAAAGCGTAACGTTCCTTGTTTAAAAACACCATAGTAACTAGTTGTTTATTCAAACGGTCATGGATAAATAAATAAAATACAATAAAATACTTTCTAATATATTTAATATTTTTAAAATGCATCGTAGAAAAAATAGGACCTCTCACACGATATGATATCCATGTTTTCGTTCATAAAAGAGGGTTGCTAACCGCAGCGTAGTACGCGAAAATCAACGTACACTGATGTACTATGTGCGATTTGTTCTAATGTGAATGTGTCTGAATCTGATATAGTTACTATGGATGCCATATTAATTAATTTGAAAGACTACTTATTTATATCTCAAAAATTTGTATAGCCTAGTTCATGCTAATAAAATAATACTAATATATTTTTTTAAAGTTGTCACAGTTTTTTGTCGTCTATAGTACTTGTCGCACTAATTAAATGATTATTTTAGTAAATCGACATGGATAAAATAAACAAACTCTATACGTAGCAATGCAGACACAACGTAAAACAAGAGTTATTTCTAATTTAGTTGTATTTGGTTTACAGCTTACAGGTTTGGTTTAATTTGTGCCATTGTAATATACAAGCAATATTGAATTGATTTAAATCATTATTTAAATCAACTGATTTTTTAAAATAAATTATGATTTAAATCTTTTTTTTATTAATCATTGTTTTTGTCCTGTTTGTGCATTCCAATAGGCGAACAATGAAAAATATTATGTAACTAAAGAGTTACGTACAGCAACGACGTACGAATAACCAAGTACATGCTTTAAAGTACATAATTATAAGTAAGTAAAATATTTTTCATTTCTCAAAAAAATCAATGATAAAAAAGTCAATTATTTTTATCATTGATTTTTTTTTTATCATGATTTATTCCAACCCTGTGTACAAGTAAAATTTTACCCATAAGCTCCCAAATTTCTAGTGAGAATTAATTACAATTAATATCACATTAATAACACAAACATAATTGTGAATAATTATTAATTATAATTATCATAAGTTTCTATTTGCGTTAAAAATAAGTGCACTTGAATATAAAGACATTAAACTGGTTATACGTGCGGTAATTTGATTAATTTGTAATTAATTAATTACATTTGTGCTTCATTATTGTAAACATCCACAAGAATCTCATTCAATTAGATCCATATATATATTTATAGGTATACAGGGTGAGTCAATAGGACGGGCAGGCTCCATTACACCTACACCGTTAATTATATCGAAATGAACCAAACGGCATTGCAAACTAGAGACCAAAGTGCAGTTTGTAAAATTATTTTGCCATATACAGGGTGTTCCATTTTTGTAGGGTAGCCTTGGACCTAGTTTTTTAAATGGTACCCCCTGTATAAATTTACATATTTGAATTTGCCCTTTTTTGGGCTTTATAAATCCGTTATAAGTTGTTTATGTTTTTCTAAAATTTAATGCATTTACAGGTACTTATTAAAAAAATCGAATACATATTCAAATATGTAAATTTATACAGGGGGTACCATTAAAAAAAACTAGGTCGAAGGCGGCCCTGCAAAAATGGAACACCCTGTATATGACAAAATAATTTTACAAACTGCACTTTGGCATCCCGTTTGCAGTGTATTTTGGTTCAATTCGATATCATTAACGGTGTAGGTGTAATCGAGCCTGCCCATCCTATTGACTCACCCTGTATACAGTCTGTTCGATAAAAAGCGCCCAAGACTATAGCGACCTCATTTGTTATTTAATCATCAACAAACCATATCACCATAGACCGGTGAAACGTACTAAAATGCTCTACAAGAATACACAACAAAAAATTATATCCAGCCATTTCAAAAAATTGTCAGTGACGTCACGACAAATAAATGACCGTGTTTAAAAGAGCTTTTTTTTTCGCCAACTTACAGCAAGACTGTCCCGTTTAATAACATTATATTTTGTTGATGATTAAATAACAAATGAAGTCGCTATAGTCTTGTTCGCTTTTTATCGAACACACTGTATATAAAAATAAATTTCAGGGACGAATTCTTTACGAATATTGGGGGCCCTTTCCCCGCCCTACAAAAAATTTACCACACAAAAATACTACTTTTTAAATGAATAGAAGAAATAAATAAACAAACAATGTCCTGAGGTAATTAAAAAAGTAATTCACAACAAATACAACAATACAAAACAAAAGTAAATTTTAGTTTGTTCCATTAGGTGATTCTAATAGAATCAATAGGGAAAGCGATAATAACATGTTAATTTAAGTTGCGAGCAATTTTCTAACAAAATGATACAATATAAGTATAATAAAAAAAAACAAAAAAATCTGTTTAAAAAAAAATATTTACTACAGTCTTCATTGTTACTATGCAATAATAGAATGTAGACAAAATTATTCATAGAAATGTATAATTTTATCTTATTTGAAATATTGCAAAATCTGATTGTAAACGTAGGTTTGATTAGTTTTACTTTGAGCTTGTGAAATGAGAAATAATATAATGACACACATTAACCCTTTTTCACAAAAAACATTTATTGAATAAATGCACATTTCGGACGTGGTGCGATCATTTTCAGTAACATATAAATAGGTACTTGGTACCTCGGACGCGATGCGACCATCTTCAGTAACATGTAAATATGTACATACTTGGTACACCTAGGCATAAGTACTTATTTATATGTTACTGAAGATGTCGCACCGCGTCCGAAATGTGCATCTAAGCAATAATTTTTTTTTTGTGAAAGGGTTAATGTGTGTCATTCAAGTAGATTTGTTTATGTATCAGTACAACCAATAGAATTAGAATTGCTCGTATTAATTTATCGAAATTTATTTTGTTAAATCTCAAAACTGGTTTCCAAAGGTAAGTATAAAATTACGTCAAAAATCCTTTTTCGTGCTTGTAATTCTTCAAATTATCAATTATTTCTACATAATGTAGCATAATGTGCATTTTGTTGATGTACAGGGTGGCCCAAAAATAGTGGACAAGCTCAACAGAACACCACTCGGGGATGCCAACTGAGTCCTTAAAAAATACTATAAAAAATCCTCGGGTTATACTTTTTGAAATATTGCTAGTCAAAGGAATAATATTACAGCAAGTTTATAAGGGCTCTTAGACGAAATTTAATGTAAAACATGTGTTAAGTTGTTTAATTATAATTTGTTTAAATAACCTTATTCGATATTTCCATTTCTAATAGCGTGTTTAAATATTTCAAAATAGTTTTTTTTTTATTATTTTCACGTGTACAATACACTCCTGAAGTTTGGTCCGTTCCTCCCGACTCACCCTGCATATATGAAAATAGGATTTTTTCAACGGCTGACTAGACATGAAAGTGGTATATTTTTACTCTAGCGATGAAAATATTTTCACATCAAGAAACGAAATGCATTTATTGGTATGGAAACTACTTTACAAAGATTCATTTCAGTAATTTGCACTGCGACACCACTGAGCTTCATTGAAGCAGCAAACTCCGCTTCCAATAATATTTTACCGGATAATTAAAATATCCTAGAAAAAATAGCATTTCCTTGTCGAGATAAAATACGTTTTTTTTTTTGTTCGGGAACTTGCCCCACTCGCCGCTAACATGGTATTTTCATTTCTCGTTGCAAAATATACTATTAACAATTCGGTATATTCAGATCTAATTGATACATTATTATATAAGTCTTTATGAAATATTTTTGAAATATATTTTACAATATTTTATATCAAATTGGACGGTTTGATTGGGCCCCTCAAAAAACCGGGCCACTAGACATTTGTCTCATTTATCTATGGTATGATCCGACCCTGATTGTAACCATATTACGAGTGAATTATTATTCGTATTAATAAACAGTTTATTAATTACCCGTCGCAAGTTTTTAACTTGCGCTTCCTTCACCAAAAGATGTAGTTTTCTTTACCTTCTCACATTCTCACTCTAAGGTCATAAGTGTTAAATTTGCATGTTACCGTTACATACAATTGGCTGAATTTTTAACGTAAATCTTTTTATTATTTTGTGTTTAATTTTAATTGAAAGTATGCATTTACCTACTCGAATTACATTTTTAAAATGCGCTGCGTCAAACCGCTAACGATTAATTTAATACTAACTGAAACAGTTTTTTTACCTATTATAAATACAAAATCGCGAAATTATGTTTTTATTGAATAACGAACATATGAAATACTCAGAGGGTCCACGAAGAAAGGATTTTTTTTGCACGAAAAATCTGAAATGCCTCTTTTTTAATGAAAGGGGCAACTTTTGAAAAACAAATTACCTTAATTATTTTAACCCCATTGCCCTTTTTTGCCTTTTAAGTAAGTTTTTTTTTATTGAAGTAGGGGTCGTGTGATAGTTCATTTGGAAGATACAAAATTTGCACCACAGCGTATTACGTTTTAAAATCTGTCGTTTAGTTTGCAAGAAATTTTATTAAGGTGAGCAAAGTAAAAAATAAATGTGACATTCCAGCAACAAAAATGTATCCAGCAACAAAAGTATAAAATACTAAGCTGTCTGTTTGACAATTATATTTTTCGAAAACGGTCATCAAAAGTTGACATTTACTTTGAATTTTCAGTTGACAAGTGAGTATTTTTTGTCACCTAGCTGCGAAATATTTTAATGTTCTAGAACGCCAAAGTCTTTTTCGTTCTAGAACATCAAACAAATGTCAAAATAATTTGTCAATTATGCAACTTGCATTTATAAGTTTATTAATTAAATACATAACACACGAAAACTATTTTGTACCTACTACATGTAAATTGAAAGTGCGTATATTGCAGTGAGTCAAATTTATGCCAGATCCAATGCTGTCCGTTATTGTAGCGTTCAGTTCTGGATGTTTAATGCTGTAATTGTTCAAGTTTACTGCACACGTTGTATTATTGAATAACATTAATAATTAGAATAATTATTAATAGAACTAATTTTAAACACAACTGATTTTTATTGTTTAATTCGTCGCTACAGTTACGATAGACGCACCGCACCGATTTAAACACGTTTCAAACAATTTCAAATATAATTGAATTGTTGTGCATAACAAAATGGTCTTGTTGTATTGCAGTTTTCTGCAGTTTTGTTAAAATCTTGTTTGTATCTCGAACGCGAAATGCTTTTGCGTTCTCGAATGGATATTTAGCCTCGGTAACCCTCGGCAAAATAACTTCCATTCTTGTACGCAAAAGTGGCATTTCGCGTTCTAGATACAAAAATAACTATTTCCATTTAAGAATGTTTTAAAATTGCGAGCCTTTATTAAAAAAGAAAATAAAGAGGCGCCCGAGCTGCACCTAGTGTTTTTAATCAAAATAATCCCCAGAAAAATTACACAATTACAGCGTGATCAGAATAATGGGTAACAAATGGCCAAGTTTTTTGGTATGCATTTTAGAGGGAAAAGTTGTTAGGCAAAAAAGTCCTGCTTTGTCTCTAATTAATAAAAGCATATTTTTTTAAACTGAAAAAATTTAAAATTGAATGTTTTTTTTTTAAAGTACTTAATTATGTTATTAAATTGAAGATATAATGTATAGTTTGTTATTACCTTCTACAGGTTATTTTATCTTTCCCTTGTGTGAAGTGCATTTTACACTTTTAATAAAATTTATAAATCGCGTTATCTGGTTTGCCAGTTTAATTTTATGTATTGTAATATGATTGTCACTAAAGTATAATTTGCACTGAAAAAATGACGTTAACTATCCCAGAAATGGTCGAAATTGTTCTTATTCTGGGGAATAATTACAGAACATGCAGAGAAGCTGCTCATCCTGACAAAATCATCACTTGCGAAACTAATGCGCAAGTAATACGTAAGTTTAACCAATGCTCGCGCTCGCCTATTTCGTCTATTAAAAAATATTCAATTTTCAGCAATTTTTTGTAAGTGTACTCAATTTTTATTTTTTTCAGTTTTCAAATAATGGTATTATTAATATGAGATAATGCAAGACATGTTTTTCCTCGAACGTGCATACTAAAAGAGTTGTCCATATGTTACCTATTATTCTGATTGTATAAATATAAACATTATATGGCTTGATGATTGAAATCTTTTATATCGCATTTAAGTGTTAAGTTAGGTTAAGATAATTTTCACTTTCATTTTAAGAAGCTAATGATGATTTACAACATACCAGATGGCCGAAAATATGTATAAAAAAAGAATTGAGATGCCAATCGAACGAAATATTTCGTTGAAATTAATAAATTAGAGTATTTATAATTTTCGCAACATTTGCGACTAGCATTCCTTTCTTTTGCAAACGTAAATATACTATATTTAATTTACTCCGTGAAATGCAAGAGACCTAACGATGTAAATATCAAGTTTATGATTGTATACGAAAATAACACAAATCATTCAAGTCACATAAGAATGTTGAAAATAGTATATGATTAAATTCGAGAATTGCCTCCCAGTATCCCAGTATGTGTAAAAAAGAAAATCATATTAATTAATTTCTTATCTAAAAGTGACACAGTGCCGTTAAAAATGTTGCCATTTATACACAATTGCGCCCGTGACGGGTGTTTGCTCCCTAGTTAATGGCATGATAGTTAACGTTTCGTAAATAGTAAATATTTACATGTCACACTTGTGTTTTAAGCAAGAAAAAGCATGCAGTTTGTGTTGTGTACGGTGTACCTACATAAACGCTCTATAGTTGCGTTTCTCATGGTGTTAAATATTGCACTTCACAACTGAATAATAAACAGATAGGCAATTACAGGGATTAACCGAAGTGGTTTCGGGGGAATTTCTGGACACGTTTAATGTATTTAGCAATTAGAGAATTGCAAGAAGAGCCTCTCCAGGGCGCCTGCAGGCCTCTTTGCAGCTGCAGATTATAGACGAACAATACTAGCATTACCGGTATTACCTGTGATGTCCTAATGACAAGCTTTAGGACTGGTAAAGATTAAAGCTCCGGCATCTTGTAATCAGCCAGCATTCTGTAAATACGAATTAAACAGACGTAATACCCGTAATTTTATTGCACCTATTGAATGTTTAGATCTATAGGTATCTGTAAGGTTGTAAATGTTTTTGTGATATCTATTGCATTGGATTAGCTTAAATGCTGTTGTAAATGTATAGTAAAGTAATGAGAATTTAATTTTTACCATTGGCGCCGAATATGATATGAAAATCTGATTTTACAAAGACGCTATACTTCCCGAATGTGTTACCAAGGACGTAGACTTTTGCAGCCTATAATGGGTATTAACATTTAAATCACAAAATCACAATATTCAACATATTTAACAATTTATAACGAGTGTTTTATTAACTTAGAAAGGGCGAGGAATGACAATGGGCGATTATAAAAGCACGAAAACTATTACAAATAATTTATTAGGCTATCGTGATATACAGGTTAGCGCTTCCATATCTCTTGTCAATCGTAAAACGCCACATTGTAGTAGGTAGTTGTCAATAATCCTTTCACCGCCGAATTTAGTTCACGCCCGCATACTTCAAAGTTCTCGCTTTTTCCCGGCTTATAATGTAATTAAGTATTTTACATTATAGGCCGGGTAAAACGGTTTTTACTGCGATACAAGAAATTAGGTCTATTCTCAGGTGTTGTAAAGTGAGTAAAAACCATTACCGTGTACCGATAGTATCGACACTAATAGTAACAATAAAATATATCACCTGTCAGAATCAACATTTTTATAAACACAATATCATAATTTCTATCATAATTGAACTTTTATATTCAAAACGAAAGACGTAATAGTTAATTTTATACGGGAGAGGTAAAATAGGTAAACTCTCCCGTGTCACTTTTACAAGCTTGTAGCTTGTAAACGGCATCTTAGAAGAATAGTGTTCAGGTTGGTTAGAGTGACATTTACGAGTGTATAACAAATAAAATACTATCACGTACGAGAAAAGATATTTACTCTCCCGCGTCACTTTTACCAGCTTGTAGCTTGTAAAAGTAATCTTACCTGGTTAGTGTACTCTAAGATTTGAGTGACGTTTACGAGTGTAAAATAACGCGTATTAGTAATTCATAGAATGCTAGTATTTAGTTTACGATTTGCGCCTTTAATGAATTTGTATTTAGTCTTATTTTATTTCTTGAGAATAGTCGCAAGATCGAAACAATTGTAGAGCTTTTCCATTACATTTTGTGAAACATTACCAAGTGTTTTCATTTATTAACTAAATAAGTTTCACCAAGTACTAACCACTGATTCATACAATCTATTAGGAGTTTGTGTTAAGAGGACGAAAAATATTGTTTTTTCGTACGATTTGCTAATGTTACTGGGCGAGGCAAAGTCTAGCCCGGCAAGAGCAGAGCCGAAAAATATTTTTCGTCCGTCTATCATACATTATTTTTTATTCGATTGCAAAAGAATTAAAGAAATTCTGAGAATAAACTTAAATTAACATTAAATTAAACTACATGTCATACAAATATCAATATCCTGTCACAGTTACGTTTGATCAATAAAATATCAATAAAATAATATCACAGTTTAAAAATGATCAGTGACGACGATTCAATGAGGAGTAGAACCGTCACCCTTATAACGTTTGTAACGAAATAACGCTTGTTAGTAATTAATAGAATGCTAGTATTAGTATTTAGTTTACGTTTTGCGCCTTTAATGAATTTGTATTTAGTCTTATTTTATTTCTTAAGAATGGTCACAAGACCGAAATAATTGTAGAGGTTTGCCCTTAAATTTTGTGAAACGTTACCAAGTATTTTGATTTATTAACTAAATATGTTTCACCAAGCACTAACCACTGATTCATACAATCTAATAATAAATTATAGTAGTTTATGTTATAAGGACGAAAAATATATGTTTTTCGTACGATTTGCTAATGTTACTGGGCGAGGCAAAGTCTAGCCCGGCAAGAGCAGAGCCGAAAAGTATTTTTCGTCCGTGTATCATATATTATTTTTTATTCGATTACAAAAGAATTAAAGAAATTCTGAGAATAAACTTAAATTAAGATTAAATTAAACTACACGTCATACAAATATCAATATCCTGTCACAGTTACGTTTGATCAATAAAATATCAATAAAATAAAATCACAGTTTAAAAATTATCAGTGACGACGATTCAATGACGAGTAGAACCGTCACCCTTATAACGTTTATAACGAAATAACGCTTATTAGTAATTAATAGAATGCTAGTATTAGTATTTAGTTTACGTTTTGCGCCTTTAATGAATTTGTATTTAGTCTTATTTTATTTCTTAAGAATGGTCACAAGACCGAAATAATTGTAGAGCTTTGCCCTTAAATTTTGTGAAACGTTACCAAGTATTTTCATTTATTAACTAAATATGTTTCACCAAGCACTAACCACTGATTCATACAATCTAATAATAAATTATAGTAGTTTATGTTATAAGGACGAAAAATATATGTTTTTCGTACGATTTGCTAATGTTACTGGGCGAGGCAAAGTCTAGCCCAGCAAGAGCAGAGCCAAAAAGTATTTTTCGTCCGTGTATCATACATTATTTTTTATTCGATTACAAAAGAATTAAAGAAATTCTGAGAATAAACTTAAATTAAGATTAAATTAAACTACACGTCATACAAATATCAATATCCTGTCACAGTTACGTTTGATCAATAAAATATCAATAAAATAAAATCACAGTTTAAAAATGATCAGTGACGACGATTTAATAATGAGTAGTACCGTCACCCCACATGTGCCGGGGAACCGCCTATAAGTGTACGTTCACACTGCGCGCTATGCGATGCTATGCTATGCTATGCGATATTGTGCTACCAGCTTGCGCCGAAATTTTAGATGTGTTTACATACAGTGCTATCTCGGGCGATGCCGCGTTCGATCGTGATTGTGCTAAGTAATTATATTGTATTGGAAAATTCTGACTTTAAATACATTTTCGTAAAAAAATAATTGTAAAAAAAATGAGGGTTCATAATAGTTATGCAAGTGTAAAGTCCATATTTATTAACGAGCGGCTATTATTAAAACATGCACGAGTTTTTACACGAGTATCTTACAACATTTAATTTTCGATCATTACGATTTAGGTATTAAAATAAAAATCATTTGAATTATTTTTTATATGTGCGACATGTGACAGTAAGTACATACATACATACGTCAGGCGTCGATTGAGTACTATGTTGCGCAGCAATCCGTTTTTTATATAGGTAACCTAAATCTAAAAATGAAGACTTCTTGACTATAATCATATCTGATGTCATATGCTAAGACATCTGCATTCTCAAAAAGTTTTACAGTACAAAATCTTGAACAGTGTTATTTATAAAAAAATAAACCGTGGTTTAGCGGTATTTTACACAGGGTTACCAAGGTTACCAAGATTATCAACCGCTAAACCGCGGCTCAAGTTTTTATGAATAACCCTGTTAAAGTTTACTTTTTACACGATTTTCAGTGTAATCCATTAATTATTTTTATGTCAATATTTAGTGCTTAATTAGTGCTAACTTGTGCCTTTGTGCCGTTTATGCCGGAATTTGGCATTTCGATTTTTTTTTGTTCGAATATGTAGTCCTTAATTAGTGCTAATTTGTGCCGGTAATAAAAGAGTTAGTCATGTCAAACCAAACCGCTCCCCCCCCCCCCTCCCCACACGAATTTTCCCTTTTTGTGTGCCAATATTTTGTGTTAATTAGTGCTAATTTGTGCCGTTAACTTCAGAATTTGTGTGCAGTTTTACAGAAAACCATGCAATTTAGGTGGTAGGAATATGTTGATGATTATTTTTCTGTGTAAGCTGTTTTTTACTTTTTACTACAAACATGCATTTTAACACCTCTTAATTGCTTCTTTTTTTTTTTAATTCAATTTTATTCAGTATAAAACATTTTTGTATTAAGATTTTCGACTCAGAGTTTCGCCAATTTATACACACCCTGTATATGAAACGTATATGAAATGGTGGATATGGTTTATATACTGGGTGAAAGTGAGCGGAACCCTTTGCTGGCGACCAGAATCTATTGAGGTATAATAAATTAAATATCCACCTTTTCAATGTTCAATCTGCGAAACATTAATTTTCATGAGAAAATTAAAACGTGACGTTTAATAAATATTACTTTGACGTTGGCATGTCACAGTTAGTTGATTTTTATGGCCATTTAAAAAAATCAAGTTATGGCCCTTCAAATTTTACCAAAATTTATGCGTCACAGCAAGGTGATGCCACAATAGAAGTAGACGCTCTTGGTGCCAAGAGATACCCCAGGCAGTTGTTTAAATACGGGCAAAGTCCCAACCTAACATCCCAAAACCAAGTGCCCTGCGATTTTTTTGGCTGCAAACACTGCTCTGCAAAAATGGTACACCCTGTATAGCGCTAAATAATATTACAAACTGCACTTTGGCCACCCGTTTGCAGTGCCATTTGGTTCATTTCCCGAGGAAAACTACGCCAGATTTTTCGATAATTTTCCGCTCTTTCTGTTTTTCAACTGTTATTTGTGATAAAATAAATCAAACAACTGATATTTTGTTTTTAAAACATTAATTTTCGAAGTAATCCGTGATTCATTGAACAATATACAGTGACCGCCAAAAGTCGGCATCGTATGGAGAACTTTTTTATTATTGATTTTGCAAAAAGCTTTTTTACGACATTAATTTGTGTTTGTCTAAAAACCTTATTATCCCGTATCAATTTACCGAGTGATTTACTTACCAAGAAAATCTCGTTTTTCAAAATGATGAAAATCGAAATGTGCTATTTTACGGAAATCACGTGAGATATCAATTTTTATTGATTTTTTATTGCGTGTTAGTTTTCGATTTCTGAATCATTTAAAGTTCATAAGTTTGTTTCAGCTTTCTGTAACTTTCGCAAAAATTGGATTTAAAATGTATTTTTCAAATTTTTAAGATTTCACTTACCAAAACTAAATTTCAATTGTTGCAAAAGTTACAGGCAACAAAAAACCTTATGACTTTGAAATGATTCAGTAATTTAAAACCAACAAGCAATAAACATAACTCATTTAAATTTCGCTTGATTTCTGAAAATGAACACTGTTTCGATTTTCATCATTTTAAAACACGAGATTTTCCTTCCTCCACCTTCCACCTTAACTCTATGTTACAAAATCGGCGATCGGCGATCGAAATACGTTTATTTGAAGAGCATAAATTAATAAATGATCGTAGAAATCGCATTAATGAATAAATCATAAACAACTACATTTGTATGAATTGTGTACTCATATTGTGCCCATTTCATAATATACTATGTCGCCCCAGGACGAAAAGTAGGTTTCAACTACAACGTTTAACGAAAATATGATGTTTTCGTCCAGATTTCATATACTCTGATTTTTCGAAACTGGCGTGCACGCCATCAATCAGCTGTGCGATGAGGTTTTTTCGTACCAACGTGATTGATTTCGAGAATATGCATAACAATAGATTAAGAATCAAAATTAATCTGAGGATCATTTGTTACATAACACTGATCACCGGTGGTTATAAATAGATAATCGGTGTATTAACCACGGTCACAATTTTCGCCTGCCAATCATGTAATAAATCATGTTATGTTGGCCGACGTGATATTTTTTCGGCGACGATGCCAGATCTTTTTCACTAACACATGCTCATACATTGTGCATAACCAAACTTCTTTGACGTTTAACTTGTTACATTTGACTTCGTTACATATTTCACGTTTCTTTTGCCTTTAGCCGGGAACCGAATCTAACCTCAAGATTTTTGTCGCTGTCAGTGTTGGACCCGAATACGGTGAAAACTCTTTTATATTTTGCCATTGTAGATGTTAAACCATAACCACAAGATTGATATCTGTACGAAAAACGGCAGAGAAGTCGACGAATTTGATACGAACCGCGCACTGTCGCATAAGATTGCATGGTCGCAACAGCTGATTGCAGCCATTTTTATATACCCAGGACAGCTGGCAACCTTGTAAAATTGTGTCGTCATTATTATGATTATTATTTTGATGACGTGCACGCCAGTTTAGAAAAATCAGAGTATACCAAAAAAGCGTGCCTTATGTAACAATTGAATAAAAACACTTTTTATGTGAAACTTCATTAAAAAGCATATTATTTTTTAAATTATTTTATCCGAAATGATGATCGTTTACCATGCATATTTGCTGAAATATCTAACGTGGTCCATACATATTAAATATATTTATTATTAGATGGTTTAGCAGCTAAAAGTTATAACAACATGCTCTAGTTTTATTAAAAAAATGTACATAACAAAGAAAATGTTTTGTTTGTTTAGATAAATATTTGTTTTTTTTTTATTCAGAGAAGTCCAGAAATATACAAAGAACATGTCCCTGGTTCCTGGATCATTTTTTGGACTTATCCGAGTTAAACAAAAAAATGAGATACACAACTCTGGTTTTCAACGGCTCATTTGATCTGTATTCTACAAGAATGCAAATCCAAGTTTAAGCTTTGGAGTTCAATCCAAAATTTAAGCATAATATGTATCTACTACTTTGACTCTTGCAACTTTGTGATGATTTTTTATTCAACTTTGTTTTACATTAATAAAAATAATTCATTTTACATAAATGTCTGGTGCAAGATATTGATTTTATTTTCATTGATTCCATCCTGCTCAAATGGTGTGTCTTAGTTTCATCAAATATGGCAAAACAAATCAGTAAATTTCACAATTATATTATATCATTTAGAGCAAGAGTCGCCAAACTACGGTTCCCGGGCCAGAATAATTTGAAAAATAGACAATATAGACATACACAACATTACCAATGAATTAGACAAGTTTTGCATGGAAGAAAATATTTGCAGTTTCATAAAAAATGGATTAAATGAGTATGAGACCAATCAATGCAAGATTATTAAAAGTGCAAACGTCTTGTGACTTGTGCGAGAGTTTGAAACTTGTAGGAATAGCCGCTCAGAATTTATAGGCTAATATTTTATAAAGAAAATTAAGTGAGTAAATTTATTAATTTTTGGTGCTTATTTGATTTATGCTGGGGAGATACCGTTTCAAGTTTAGCTAACTAACCTAATCAATTTTGGTGAATACACGCGAATATGTTTTTTATTTCATGGGGATGACGAGAAAGCCATAAAACATCCACTGATTTGCATTTTCATTTACATTATACTCAAGAGTGAGTTTATAACTCCCAATAAAGTTATTTGCGGTCTACGCTTTATTTTCGATCGACTCGTCCTCAAGTATAATATCGTTTGCGTATACATATATTAAAATTATGCAAATCATGTTTTCATTTTGAGGGTGATTGATTGTATGTACATTGTATTGGGTATTTATTGTACGTACATTCAAGATTTTCATCATAATTCGTATTACTAAGTTTCTAAAATACGATGATACCGAGTAATTACATTTTATACTAGATTTCAGAATCTATAACAAAACGATTAATAAGTGGATGAATTGAATGAATTAGTAATTAAAGAATGGTAGCGACGATTATAATTAAAATTAATGAAATCATAAAGTAATAGTAATGTTACAAGCAATTTAATAAAATAGGATAATTACAAGATAATAACAAAATTAAATGATTTTATTTGCTTCAGAATAACCAGCGACTTCTCACTTACAATTAAATCGGTTATTTCAGAAACCCGTTAAGTGTACTTTTACAAATTTTCCGGAAACGAAGAAATACACTATATCTTTTCATGGTTTATATATTGTAATTATATATCCCATAAAAAGGAATGTCAGTTAAACGGATAATGCAAAAAATATGAGTTTTGATTACTGATATACCGTATTTCCTAAAATATAAAAATTCATAAAAATGTCTGTCGACTGATTTCCGAAATAAACGATTCGATTAGAATTGTACAATTTACTCATAATAATATTCGTTCACTCTGGGAGCGATAATACCTAGAAGAAATATAAGCGGATTACATTTTCGGACAAAAGCGGCTCCGCTTCGAGGTGTCTATAGGCAATAAAATAAGTAAACGATTACTGCGAATTGAGTCATTTGAAATACAAAAGAATCCGTAGGCCGGCCGGTGTAAATACATACAGGGCAGATTTTATGTTTCATTTTACATGTTTCTAAAACATTCATTACCTTGGTTTAGATCGTTGATAATTTGAATGAGATTTTAATTGCTTTGGAACATTGGAACATTTTCAATTACTGTAATAAAGTTCCAATTGTTTTGAACCAGTCAGTTTAAGCCAACTTGCAAATTATTTTAAAGTATTTTTCGATTGTTTTTAAAACTTTACTTAGTAATTTTCTTTTTTTTTATTGTTTTGAATATTTTATAATTTTTTTTATTAAACGACTGATGATCAGTACTTTATTGGCGTTTTAAAACATTAGCAAATTTCGAATGTTTTTTGTAATAATTAGATTGTTTTGTACCTATATACAGGGTGAGTTTTTTCCAATGTTTAGCATGGGGATCTCGGAAATTAGCGGAGATAGGTGGACGATTAAATGGGTAAAGAATTGCAATTTTACGAGCTCAATTTAGCCTCAAATAGTTCGAAAATGAAAAGAAAAAATGGCCATAATTTAATTAGATATACAAATAACTATGTCAAGTGGTATATACTATTAGAATTTTTGAAAAGGGGCCTTTTTATAGTTATGGCCGACTATGGTTTGTATTAGAAAAAACACACGTTTATGGCATATGTCAAGAATTATGGTTAAAATGAAATAATAGGTTAGACTGCATTATTAAGCACATAATTACCTACAACTTTTTCCCTTACATATTTTTTTCTAAAGTCAATAACAACAGAGCCATAGGCACCGAACAAAATCACAAAAAAATATATTTGTGCGATCTAGTTAGACATGCATTTTTTCCAAAAACTAAAAGGCTCATTAAATTGAGCTCCTAGAACTGCAATTCTTTCCCCATTTAATCGTCCCTCTATCTACACTAGTTTCCGAGATCCCCATACTTAAACATCGGTAAAAACACCCTGTCTGTTGATTCAATTGATTTTAGTCATTGCTTCAGATTAAGTTGTATTTAGACCATTTTTCATCTTTTAATTTGATTTTTATATTGAATAAAGGTAGCTAGTTTTAGCATCGTTAATTTTTCGAATTTATAATTCGCATTTGTGCAATTGTTTAAAACAGTTTTAATCAGTTTATACAAATAAATGTTCGTAACTGCTTTTTGCAATAAATAAGTAATTTTTTTTATTTTGAAACATTTTCATTAATTTTTCCATGAACAAAATTTTTCAAATTTCGATTTATTTGGACTTGTTTTGATTACTTTTATCTATTTTTCATTGCGTTTAACTACATAATTTATAGTTTGGGATTTTACAATTTTTGGATTGCGCAGTTCATTTTGTGGTTGTAAATTATTTTTTATAGTTATTAAATTCTATTTTATATAACATTTTATTCAACAATTTTGTTTCAACCATCTTTCGATAGTTTTTTTAAACATATCACGCTGTTTTTGCACTGCTTTTTGCCAATTTTAGAATGTACCTTGAGATGTCCGTCTTGAAATATATACAGTGTGGAAAGAAAGTAACGAATAAATTCGATAACTTCGTTGAAATTCATTTTTTGGAAATAAATCTAGAAGGGGTGTAGCGATTTAAATTACACAATGTTATACTACATCACCTAATAATATTATAATATAATATTTTTTATAATAATTCTAAAAGTTAAGACGATAAGAAATACCAATGGGAAAATGTTATTTGACTCCTGCACACTGCATGATTTTATCATAACAAAAGTATGAACCCAAAGACATACATAAATATACTACAGAACAACAGAGTAGGGGTGAACGGTTCATAATAGATCACATAACAATGTAAAGGAAAGAAAGAGGCAATATAAAGGACATAGCGGTCAAAAGAGGACACAAAATATACAGTGATCATCATCTATTAGTAGCAGAAATCAAGAACCAAAAGAAAGAGATAGGAATGAAACCAAAGCTTAAAACTAAGGACTATATAGAATTAATTAGAACACATAGACTAAAAAACGAGAATGTGGCAAAGAAATACGAAGAAACTGTATTTTAACAGACGGAAACTTACAAACAAAACAAACAAACACAAAAAACAAACTGAATGATGGACAGAGGAGATAGGAGATAAGACAACAGGTCAAGATCAAAACGAAGAAATTGTTCTATAGAGTGCTAAAAAATCAAAGAAGCAAAAAGAAAGAAATAGCTCTGGCAATCAAAGATGAGAAGGGAAATATACTAACGGATGAGGAAGAAATAATGAACCGCTGGAAGGAATATTTCAAAACACTGCTAGAAAGTAAGGACAACAACTCACAAGAAAATGTAAAACAAACAAAAATGGACAAAATCATACAAAGGACTGAATTAAGTATTACGTTGGAAGAAATAACAGAAGATAGCAGATTAAAGGTTGGAAATCTGCGGGGGAAGACCGAATAACATCAGAGATGATCAAATGCATGAGTAAAAATGGAAAAGACTTACTTCTACGAATATGCACAAGTCTGGACACATTAAATAATTCCAAAGCAGTGGAAAACTGCATTAATAGTACCGATTTTTAAAAATGGAGACCAGTTTGACTGCCGACTATTACAGAGGGATAACACTGGTTAACACAGTACCAAAATTAATGGAACAAATATTAGAAAAACGTCTAAGAAAAAAAGTCGAGGAAAAACTAGAAGAAGAGCAGAGTAGATTCTGGAAAGGAAGAAATACCCAAGATCATGTATTTGCCATCAAAGACATTATCAGGAAGAAACAATTAAGATCGATCACAGTCAGTTTACTTAGGATTCATAGATATGGAGAAGGCCTTTGATAGAGTATCTAGAAGTAAAATATGGGAAATTCTACACAATTTGAAGGTGAACGAGAAATTAATAAACATCCAAGTACAAAGAAACAAAGAACTGCGTAATAAGTTAAAACATGAAATCCCAAGCATTTGCCTATGGGCTTTCAAATTTTACCATAATTAATGTTTCACAGCAAGGTGATGCCATAATGGAAATAAACGGTCTTGCCGCCAAAAGATATCTCAAGCAGTTGTTTAGACACAGGCAAAGTCCCAACCTGATATCCCAAAAACCAAGTGTTCTGCGATTTTTGCCTGCAAACGCTTAAAAAATTAAAACTAAACGAATTTATAAAGCCTAAAAAGGGGGTATATTTAAATATTCAAAGTTATATAGAGGGTTCCATTAAAACAAAACACACAACTTTGATACTTTTAGGGCTTCAGGAACACCCTGTATAATATGAAATTAATTTTAAAGATTAACCTTAATAGAACCCCATATATCCCAAGAGTGAAACTTTTTGAAAGTCACGTATTTTAGCCACAATATTCCGTGCCGTATAGCGTGAATAACTCTGTATACCCTGTATACAGGGTGTCACTTTGAAAAGGTGCCATCGACTTTTTTCATAGAACACATGATTATTTTAAAAATTACTCAAAACCATTTGGCTAGTTCGAAGGGGGAACCAAAATGGCGTAGGTAGTGTCGACCCTCTACCCACCCATTAAGCCATAGCCACCTCCATCTAAAAAAATTAAATGGCACCCCCCTACTTGTGATACATCGTTGGAAAGTTCTTGAAACATGGCTAGGACACTACCTAGGCCATTTTGGTTCCCCTTTCGAACCACCCATACGGTTTTGAGTAATTTTAAAAATAATCATGTGTTCTATGAAAAAAAAGTCGATGGCAACTTTTCAAATTGACACCCTGTATATATACAGGGTGTCTCTAAATTACGTGGAAATGGCTTAACCACAGACTACTGGGATAAAAAAAAGACGATTTATCAAAACTTATCTATATACAAATGAGTATGGTTTAGCCAGTATTCAGCTTCAAAGTAAATTTTAAAAAAATAAAATTTACATAATAACGTTTACATTGATAATAACGATTTGAATGTTGTTTGGTATGACACTCTATACGGGTATAACTCATATTTTGACATAATGTTGTTATTATCAGTAGACCGGATGTGTACAAAACAAGGGTGGCCCAACATTAATATATTCATATTTTTTAATGACAAAGCAAATAACTTTAAAAAAAATCAAATCGAACCCAAGCATTCATTATGAAGTTTTTTTGTATCTTTATAGTTTTTGATATCTGTTACAGTTTCGACACAAAAAAATAAAATATGAGTGACTGCGCTACACTCGTTTGGAAACAAATGTAATCTAGTTACAGGGTTGATGATGGTTTATTCACAATAATGAATATAAAGTACACTTATGCCAATAAAACAGATATGTTGCTGGTTTTAGGATTTTAGGAGCCCTAATAACGAGGAAGAAATTTTGGAAATTATAGCAATTGCTTCATCCATACGATATCCAAATAGTGCAAGAGATTTTACCAGCTGATTATGACCTATGTTTTGCGTTTTGCGATTAATTCACGAAAAAAAAGAGCTGAACATGTACTTTTTTGCCAGAAAATTCTGTTCACTGATGATTTGTTTCCAAACGAGTGTAGCGCAGTCACTCATATTTTATTTTTTTGTGTCGAAACTGTAACAGATATAAAAAACTATAAAGATACAAAAAAACTTAATAATGAATGACTGCGTCCGATATGATTTAAAAAAAAAAATATTTGCTTTTGTCATTAAAAAATATGAATTTATTAATGTTGGCCTCACTTGTTTTATACGCAACCGGTCTACTGATAATAACAATATTATGTCAAAATATGAGTTATACCCGTATAGTGTCATTCCAAACAACATCGAAATCAATGTAAACGTTCTTTTTTAATAAGCAAATTTTGTATTTTTTTAAATTTACTTTGAAGCTGAATATTGGCTAAACCAAACGCAATTGTATATAGATAAGTTTTATTAAATCGTCTTTTTTTGGTCCCAGTAATCTGTGGTTAAGCCATTTCCACACAATTTAGATACACCCTGTATACACATATATATATATATATATATACAAGTTAAGAGTCCTTCTTCAAAATTTGTTGGAAGGTTTCATAACACTGGCCCAGTCATGGCCGCCGCCTATCACAGTATATATTTTTTCAATTGTAACGCTGTTTACTATCGAAGTCAATAATAAAAAATATAAGTTGTCCTTTAAACAAATATATATTTATGACGCCATAACTTTAAAAACAAATTACGTAACAGGATTAAAATGGTGTCGTATAATGTAATGTAAATAAAATCGCTACTCTTTTGAGTTTTTTCCAGAAAATTAATGTAAACAAATGTATCAAATTTATCGGTGGTTACTTTTATTCCACACTGTATAATAACTGCACTGTATGCAGGAATAACGTTGTACCCCATATGAGTAACAATATAATTTAATTTCCATTTATGTGTGCTACCTAACTGTAGGTTAATTATAGCGAATGTGTAACAATATACTGCTAATTATACTATTTGTTAATCAACTTTGTATATAACACAGAGTAGAAAAAAAAAGGGCAAATAGTTACAAGGAATATCAGTTTATTTTATTTATGCAATGTATATAGGTATACAGGGTGTTTCAGAGTACCCGTCCCATGAATTTTTCTCTGTAATTTGACATCTTAGAGGTCCAGAGAGAGAAATAACATAACATAAGCCCTGAACATGAAAGCAACATTAATCATTCATACTCTCATTATTTGCACTAAACAATCAATTATAGGCAGCGATGTGTTTACAGAAACTAATTACATCAATGCACAAAGTGAGATCATTTACTCACTGAATTTATTTACACATGAAATTTTGTGGCGCTAGTAATTATTGTACACTAACCTTTAATATAAATAGCTGGTGCATCTTGCTCTTTCGTCTTCGTTATTCCCAGAGCGTGCCAAGGGTCTATGGAGCCGTGCACGAAAACTACGTTGGACACGTCTATATCCAATGCTCCGTAGATGATATTCGTCCTAGCTACAGATTTATCGAGGAACTCGGCGTTGTATTTAGGGCCAAAAATGTCGACACACTGCTGAACAAAGAAGCTCGCTGGAAAATTATCGCCAAAGACCTGCGGCATGTAAGAGGAAGATTGGAAGAAGCCAAACTCTGTGCAGGTTTGGTAAGTCCACTGGCGACCTAATAAATAATAAACAAATAATGATGATTACTATAAAATAAATACCTAATACTCATTCTAATAAAATAAAATAGAAATAATGAAGTCAACAGTCGTTTAGTAGATAATTCTACTATAGACAGTGAGGATTTTTTTTTTAAAGAAAAACAAAATACCCTGTCTGTCCACAGAACTATTTAACCAAAAGACCATTTTACATAAATGCAGTTTTGAACGCATTCGTTAAATTTTGAATAGTTCTGTTGCCAACTAAATCAACATGTTAATTGCACCGCAGTCAATTCTACGTCGATTCCCATCGACTATTACTACATTATACATAAGCCGCATGTGATCTATTCTCACCAAAGTTGGCTGTGATATATGTTTTTTATCAAGTTACATGCATAAATTTGATAAAAGTCAGAATGTAAGGCCTCCGGTACGATACGAGCGGTGGCGAATAATTATGTCCAGGGGCAGAAGTGAGCGGCAAGCGCAAAGCGTTTTCCCAGGACGCTTCATTCAAATCGTGAATGAAACATTTTGTTTTGTCTAAATTTAGAAATATGTTAAATGATGCATCAAAAAATGCCTTCACTGAAATGTGATCATTGGTTAAAGCATCTGAAAAGATGTTCTCAAATGACATAGTTTTAGCATCAATTTATTCTTACTGAAATGAGCATTTACCCAAAATGCCAAATAGCATTATAGTTTTTGCTCTTGTTAAAATTGTTACTTTAAATCCAAGATGTACATTGTGGGACATAAAATTTTTTGCTGCTTATTTAATTGTAATTTTATTCAATATTTTGTTAATGTAAATTGTTCTCCTCCTAAATTAGAGGTTAAGAGTTAATATTCGTTGAACGTTACTTACGATGAACTCTTCATTAACTCTTTAATGTACCGAGAGAAGAATTGTCGCCGATAGGTGTAATTAAATCAATTCTGGACAGTGAAAGTTAACTAAATATCAGTTTTTGTGTCAGGAACAGCCACTATTACTTTAACAGCCGTTGCTGACAAGTTTCGCGGACTGTTTTGCGTATGCGTAAACAGTCTTCAGTCGAAAACAGGTCGAAAACAGGAAATCGCAGGTTTAGTGACAATTTTTGTGTCCACAAGTATACACTTTTCGTTTTTACATTAAAGCAGTAATTAGATTTACTCCGACACAAGTGTCACTGATTGTTTTCACATTACCTCCTTCTGCCATCTCACTATCCCAACTGGCATTTCCAAGTTTGTTAATCATCTTATCATATTTGTAATCCAAGCACGTCTGATTAGTCTGCTTTAAAATCAAATTGTTCACAGCGGCAAGCCGAGTAACAGGCTCCCCCAGTGACTTGTCTACCATCACATTGCAGAGGGTATCAATTGTGATGTTATTAGGCGAGTCACTAATGCGGTTGTCCTTATTGTATTGAACGATACCAGCAAAATTTCCCGCCAGCGACTCGTACAAATTAGCAATGTCGTTTCTGTTGTTGATGGACTTCTCGACATGGTCACAGAGCTTAAATTTAGTGTTTATGTTGCGTTGCCCTACCATATGGAGGAGGAGGATGGCGAATTGTCTAGTGCCTTGTTTGATAGCATTCACACAATCTTCGCTGTGTGTACTTAAAGCTTCATCAACAACTCTGAAATAATCTAAAAACAAAATATATATATATGGGTTTATGGGCATAATGTTTCACCAAGTAGTATCCACACATAGTTTCAATTTAATAAATATATATATATATATATATATATATATATATATATATATATATATATGAGTTAAAATGTCCTGCAGTCAATGTGTGTGATATTACTATGGATACGACATTAATTAATTTGAAAGACGTCTTATTTAGTCAAAATTGTTTAAAGCCTCGTTCAATCTAATAAAATAATGCTAAAATCTCTATGAAGAGTTTTTCCCCAGTTTTTCCTGTTCAATTTAATAACAGAGTGTACAATTGATAACTACAATTCAACGATTTATAAGGAAATTAGAAAAAAGTGCGAGTGTGAAGTAAATATGTTTCAAGTATTTTTGAAATGATTTTGTCTTTCTATTGATATGTGGTAGGTATGATTATTATTATGATTCTACAGTAGAGCGTTGATAATCCTAACCTCAGTAATCCAAACATCCGTTAATCTGAACGCCCAAAAACAAAACAAAAACAAAATTAAGGGAGTTACTGAGTGAAGAATATGTGTGCAAAAACGTAAGCGTGTTGCGACATTGAATTCTGCACAATCAAGTGGAGGAATTAAAACTGTTAATTCGCAAACATTATATTTTTCATTAAGAATTTGAACTTTGGTGTTTTGCTTACAGAAATATATTTCTTTTGGTTCTGGTATGCAGGTGTTTTATTTAATAGATGCTGTTTGTATCCAATACTCGTATTTTCAACTATTTCGCAGCAATATTTGATAATCCGAACCACCTGCGGTACCAATTAGTTTGGATTATTGACGCTCTACTGTATTTGCATTTGGTACGCAGGAATCAGAAAATGTGATTTCCAGTAGTATTTTATTGTATTAATACGTAAAAGTGGACACACGAAATATCTGCAGTTTGCAAAGGTCCAACAACTGTGTGAAATAATAATAAATAGATTATAGTTTACCTTGGAAATCGACGGTTGCTAGTAATGGGCCGCTAGCCGACATTGAACCGTGAACCAAATGTGGATACTTGTTTCGTACCCAAGCTGCCAATGAACCAGGATAGGAGCCACCAAAAGCAATCCACTTAACGTCTGATGACATGTTGTATGCTTCATTCATCGACGAAATAAATGTAGCCAAATCGGCTAAAGCTTGCTGGCTGCTGAGGTATTGCAGATTTTTGGTGCTCAAATCTCTAGAAGGTTAATTTATGCTTAATATAAATTACACAAGAAATTTGGAATAAAAATGATATATCATGGAAATATGTTGGCTCACAAATCGAAAACTGGTTCGACTTATTTTTTTGTTTCATTAAAACGAACTTGGATTTGTTCAATATAAATTGTTATGGAATTTTTCGTATTTTTTTTCCCAAAACGTATCGACAGAAATCTTTTTTTATTTTGCCAACAGGTTATTTTTTAAGCTTTAAAATGAGGTGTCACAAGGTGGGGGGTGCCATTTAAAATTCCAAAGTGATGGTGGCTAGGGAGGTGGGGGTGATACCTAAAATTTATTTAACGTTGTTTTTAAACCTCCAAAAATCAATCGGCGTGTTTTTTTTATGCAAGTCAACTTGCATTTAAAAGTTATTGAGACTGACTAGTTTTGAAATGTACATCCGGCATAGTGACATGTTAAAAATATTTCAATTCATTTCTTCCAACTGTTTTTTATTAAGTGCATAGTTTTTCTTCAATTAAAGTTCGTATTATTGTTGTAGTGGGAATTTATAAATTATTAAAGAGTATTGCTAGATAATGTAGTTTCATGGGATACTTATTTCTTTTGTAACTGTTTGAGAGTGGTATATTTCAGTACGAATGGCGCGTGACAATCGCACGTGAGGCGGCGTACACGGGAAGTCATGCAAGCACAAAAAAATTCATTTCTGGACGTGTAATGAAAGATACTTTTTATGGTATTTAATTAGTTTTATTATAATTTATTATTACTTTATTTAGCACACGTAGAAAATCTGAGATCGGGAAAAGTTTTTTGTGCGTTGTTCTAAATTTATTTATAACGGAAAAAAATTTGGAGATCGGAAAAGGTTTTCCGTGCGCTGTTCTGAAAATGTCACCTTTCAGTGTCAGTGTCAAAACGAATGGAAACAAAAAGGTGTTTTCAGATAAGTATACTAAAAAATTGGTTACATTGGTTTCAAGAATACAGCACATTAATTTTTGTTTTAATATTGTTTCATGTAATATTTATTTATTTTTGTAAATATAGATATTGCAAATGTGCAAAATTAAGATTATTTGAAAAATTAAAAATACAATAATTTATTTCAAATTGAATCTCAATACGTATCTAAAGAGTTAAGGCTCATTCAAGTGCAAGTTTGGGCATCGACATAGTAAGTAATGCTGCAGAACACTTGGCCTCTCAGAGTCAATTCTGTTCTATAACCATAGAACCCATGCCCCTATAGCCCAAGAAGCCCAATACCTAGATAAACCGGTTCTTAATAATTAGAGTACCTGAGACTCGCACACACACATATATGCAGATATCAATATATACATATTTACACCTGTTTGGCAGGACATCGTAAATAATAAATTCCACATATGACATTTATATTTTATACAGCAGTATAATAATAAACCGCTACACTTATGATTTAGAAATAATGCAAGAGCTGCCGATTTAAAAGCTACTTGTGGTACCGAAATTAAATTCGCTCTCTACAAAAATGTCGCTTACTATGTCTGCCAAAAAGGCGTCGATATGATCATGCTGTATATATAATTACTCAGTGGGATGACTTTTGCCATAATATCGGTGCTCTACTTGGAAACATAATGCTTTGAACCGTTTGGCATAATCTATCCAAGTGCCCTTAGTCATCCATTTAATTGTCGCCTCGCCTTCACCACCAATCATCAGGAATACTGGGCCTTTCTGACTGCCATCATAGAATTCATCATTCACGTAGTATCTCTGAAAATAATATTATCGATGTATAAGATGTGTAAATACAGTTGCATATGTGGAGATGGTGACAGTATATACCGAGTGATCATTTAAATTTCAACTCTAGTTATCCATGGAAATTTTCGCAACCAATAAGAAAGGCGAGATTGGTGATCTCCCATTGCTTATTGACGCAGAAAATTTCCATAGATAACTAGAGCTAGCTAGAGATAGTTAGTAGCATCTAATAACCAAGTAGAGTGATTAAAAAAGACGTCTCTCATATACCTGGTGCATTTTTGTCAACTTTGACATTGACAATTGAAATAAAAATCAACTAGACTTTTTGCTTTCAAATGTTCACATTTTGTCATTGTTTCAAAAAGTGTGAGAAATAGTAGATTGTTTTATTAGGATTAAAAGTGTCACTTTTTTGCCGAGCTATTTTGGTTTACTCTTCGAATCACCGAAAAGGTTTGAGTAAATTCAAAAATAAAAATGTGTTCTTTGAAAAAAGTCGTTGGTCACTATTCAAATTGACACCCTGTACCAGTGATCATTTAAGTTTCAGCTCTAGTTATCCATGGAAATGTTAGTAGCCAATAAGAAAGGTGAAATTTCATATTGGCAGCAATAATTTCCATGGAGCTGAAATTTAAACAATCACTCGGTAAAACAACAATATTTACAAATTACCTATACCGTGACATTTTTTTAACTCTGAGCATAGTCAATACAACGTCCTTATGTTCAATTTTAAAAAACACAGGTCAATGCGTGGTTGTTATCAAGTGACCAAGGTAACATCAAAACAACTATTTGATGGGTTATCAAAATAAATAGAATTGTCATGTTGTTTGAACCATGATTGTGCTAAAATATATTAAATAAATGTATTTATCAGAAGAAAAGATACAAATAATGCATTTATACCATGTAAATCAAAGCATAAGAAATGTGCGTGACGTCTTTTCGCTTGTCGCGATAGACGAATTCCATCAATGGGAACAATTTTTAACATTATTTCAAAATTTAACAACCACGGATGCGTTGAGTATAACCTCACCACAAACGATTAGAACAAATAATTAATCAGGTAAAGAATATGTTATTTTAATAAATATTCTAAATGGCCACCTTCACGTTCTAGACAATATGCCAACCTATTGTAAAAAGATTGAACAGCATTTCTAATAAAATTGGGATCAAGCTCATTGCAAGCATGCCTCATCCGATCTTTTAGTTCTGAAGTATCATTTATCATAATATTATTGTAAATTTTATTTTCTAGATGCCCCAAAGGAAAAAGTTATTTGGGGACGAATCTTGTGACCGAGATGGCTAAGTTGTTGGCCCAAATCTTCCCATGTAACGCTCCGCAAAAAAATCATGTAAATAACGTCCTATTATTGCAGTGGAATGTGAGGGAGCTCCATCTATTTGAAACCAGACATCATTGACATTCAAGTTTTGGATCTGTGATATTAGATGTGTACGAAGTAATACAAAGAAGAAATTAGAATTTAAATTTCCGTCAATGAAAAATTGGCCAATTAACGTGTTATTAATAACACCTGCCCATACATTAACTCTACGGGTGTACCGAGACCTTGTTAAATTTTGGAGGTGCGGATTAGTCCGCACCATTAATTTCCATTAATCTGTAAGGAAAGGAATTACAAGGAAACAGGATATGATAAATCAATAGGGACTAACCGATAATTTTGAGAATTTACTTCACTATCAAGTGTAAATGATGCTTCGTCTCTTAATACTATTTTTTTCTAATATTTCTTCATTGTTATTTATTAAATTAAATATCCATTCACAAAAATTAGTTCTATTGATTTTGTCTTCATTAGTTAGTAGCTGGTGATTTCTAAACTTGTATGGTTTATATTTATATTCTTTAAAAACCTTTCTCATTGAAAAACATGAAACTCCAAATTAGTTGCTGGTCATTCTTAATGAAGACATAGGGTTTTCTTCTGCATAGCATAATATGTTTAACATAGTTTCTTCCGTTAAGACATAGTTAGTTCTAATTTGTTTGTAGTGTTTATACTCAATGCATCCGTAGTTGTTAAAACGTGAAATAATGTTAAAAATTGTTCCCATTGATGGAATTGGTTTATCACAATAAGTGACTGAAAAAACGTCACGCACATTTCTTATGCTTTCATTTACATGGTATAAATGCATTATTTGTATCTTTCTTCTGTTAAATACATTTCTTTAATGTATTTTAGCACAATCATAGTTCAAACAACTTGACAATTCTATTTATTTCGATAACCCATCAAATAGTTATTTTGACGTTACCTTGGTCACTTGATAACAACCACGCATTGACCTTTGTTATTTAAAATTGAACATAGGGACGTTGTATTGACTATGTTCAGAGTTTAAAAAAATGTCACGGTATATTTATCTTGCAATAAATAACTGAGGAATAACAGTTTAGTTTTAATGTTATATTCTCTAGGAAAACATTTTTTACTCCGAGGATACATTTTTGTATCCCTAATTTTAAGTCTTCTGTGTATCAGAAAATCAAAAAACCAAAAAGCTATAAGGATTTGGTGTTTCTCTCAAAACTTCATTTTCGGGCTTACACTGTTTTTCCACTTCTTGCTTCTTGCTCTAAGTTTCCCTCGTTAACTTATAACATCAAACACATAAATGTTGCGAGTACACATCAACATTCACTTGAAGATCATTGCCGCACCTCACCTGTTTCCATGTACGCAAATCTCCTGGGGCAAAATGATCGAGGGTCTGCTCAAACCATTCCTGCTTCACATGGTCTCCACCACTGTGATTCCCTGGGGCACCCAGGTTACCACCTCGAACTCTACCCCTGTGGATGAACCTCCAAGCATCGTCCTCCTTGCAGAAGCAAATCAACAACAGGAACAGGAGGGCTTTCATGATGTCACTTGCTGAAAACGATATACACTTATTAAGTTCTAATTTTATGACAATGTGAACTTTCGTACCAAAAGATAACCTCTTATCGCACAGGATCACAGAAATACAAAGAGTATGTCAACAGAATGTTTTGTTAATTCGAATGAACCGCTTCCCGCGTTGCCAAATGTTCTATTCACAAAGAGAAATTTGACGTACAAAGGTCAGATTGGAACTTTGATATAGGTTGGAACTTTGAGTATATTCTTTGATTGGAACATTGGAACTGTGGGAATACCACTGAAGTAATAAAAGCCTTCATAGTCAGTTTCGACACGCACTGAAAATGCTCATAGCGGAATCTACGCCTGTAGTATATTTTTATGGGAAATCCCAGATATTTCTATGGGGAATCCTAGGTATGAACATGCCCAGCATAAATCGTTTTCCAAATCCTGAACTAGGGTATCGGAGTTTGAACTTACAATTAATGTCAGTTTATATCACTATTATAATCATACCTACAAAAAACTATGTCTTGCAATGCATTAGTTAAATTTGTTTACTGTTGCTTCTCCTTTAGCTGAGGCATAAGAAATAATGCTCAATTTTATTGCGAACAGTCTGTAGCAGAGAAATGCATGGAAACTTGTAAAAGTGATGAATGGGCCGATATTCACGGAATTTATAGCCCCGGGTAGATTGGGTATTAGACTTCCTGATCATTTCCCGTAGCTTATCCCGGGTCCATATAGAATCCAAGATTGATGATCTCCAGGATGATATTAATGAAAAATGAACATAACCCGTTCAAATATTAAGGTCGAGACCCATTCTGATTGCGACGGCCTGTTCTGAATGCTCGACATGATTAATACCAGAAAACAGAGCAGTAAACGCAAAAACTTGTAGTTTAGATGAAATCGGCGAATTTTTCAATTCCTATTCATTCATTAAACGCAACTTGATTCTATAGTGCATATATTTATATGGACTGAAATATCCTAAAGGATAAATAATTAAAGGTTCAATTAAATCAAATGTGAAATGTGTGTCACCAACTCAAAATAAATAACTAATAAAAGAATGAATTATTTATAGAAAATACAAATTTAATTTATTTGTTTATTTATCAAAAATGAATTGAAGGTTAGGCCATAAAACAAATTCACTGCCACATGTAAGTTTGGTTGCATGGGTACTCAATTAAAATCTACTTTTAGTTTTGGGCCTATGATCAGCGAAATAAAAAAAAGGCACTGTATATAACAGAGATGTATAATCGTGATCATAGAAAACGACTACATCGAAGTGTAGATAGAGACTGCCATTAAAAAAAAAGAGTTTATAATACACTTCCGGACAAAATTAAGGGACCACCTAATAAACTTGAAATAACTTTTCCAATTTACAAGTTGTTGTGAATAGACTTTAACATGTCATAAATTGACGTTTATTAAGTACTATTCAAATAGTTTGCCATTAAACAATTAACAATATCAGAACATTATCTGCTAGGAAACGAAAAGTTAACAAAAAGCCGTAATAGTTGACTCACCTTTTTACCTCATTTAATTAATAAAGCGTGATTTGTGTTCAAAAATTAGTGAATTTGTTTGAATTAAGTTAATTAAATATGCCTAGACGCCATTGCAGACCAAAAGAAGTATCCCAAATGATTATTCTTCTTCGTAAAGGATATTCACGATATGAAGTTGCTAGAATTCTAAATAGCAACAAATCTGTGGTACAGATGGCCGCAGCACGGTTCAGAGGGACTGGTAGTTTCAAAAGAAGATGCGGACAAGGTGATGAAAGAAAAAACAACGCGCAGAGAATATTGTTTTATTGAACTTCAGGGTTTCAGATAGCGGTTTGTAACATCTAGCATCTAGTGAATTAAAAAAAAAGATCTTCAATTAGTCACTGGAACAGAAATTTCAACCAAAACAATAAGGAGACTGAAATAAGTCAATTTATCTGCTAGAAAACCAGCAACCGGTCTAATCTCATAGCTACGCACAAAAGAAATCGCTTAAACTTTTGTCAAAATCATCAAGGTTGGGACGAGAGGCAGTGGAACTCCGCTTTGTTTTCGGATAAGTCCAGATTCCTCCAAAACAAAAATCATCAAGTGTTCTTGTCTTACGAAGACCACCTGAGCGATTTGCACCATGTACCATCCGAGAATTTGACAAATATGATGGAGGTCTGTAATGGCTTGGGGTGGCATACAATTTAATGGTGGTACAGAATTGATTTTGATACGAACTGGGTCGCTAACAGCAAGAAGATATAGAGACGAGATTATTGTACCCCATGTGCAACAATTTGCCGAAAATTTCGGCAATGGATTCATTTTTATGCAAGATAATGGCAAACCTCATACAGCTAACATTGTCACAAGTGCGTTGAAAGAAGCGAATATCCAATGTTTGGAGTGGCGTTCCTTAAGCCCTGACCTCAATTCAATTGAGCACCCCTGGGATCAATTGGGCCAAAAAAATAAAAATGCACCAAGACCGCCTGTAACTCTTGATAACCTTTCTAACATGCTTGTTCAAGAACGGGAAACGATATCCCAAGAAAGAACACGAACCTTAATCTCAAGCATGCCGAGAAGATTAGAGCTTGTAGTGCTGCAAGAGGAGGACACACACACTTGTTACTTTTTATTACAAATTAGGATTTCAGTTCATAAGAAGACCATTGGTATTATTGTCTAATTTTTAACTTTATATCTTCAAGTCCATAAAAGTAAAGATTGTTAATTTTAATAGCTCTTAAGTCAACTAAACTGTAAGGAAACACTAGGATTTATATATTTGTTCGTTTCATTAAATTTCGTTATCTGGTTTTAAATTTATTTTGAATTTTACTAGTGGTCCCTTAATTTTGTCCGGAAGTGTATTAAGTTTGACCATATTTGTCAACCTATAAAACGAATTGTTTCACGAATTTGGTCTTAGCTCGTAAGCCGTTCCTCGTATCAACACATACTTCAGTTGCAATTGCTCGAATAGTGATTCCATATTGCAATCGCGTTTGAATTATTGCGACATTCATGTAAATATGTGGGTTCATTTTGAAGCACGCTTCAATCAACTGCAATTTTGAGTGTAGTCGTTTTCTATGATCACGACTGTACGGGAAGATATCCGCTTTCCTTTTAGACAGAATCTCACCTCCCCAATACATTCAAATATCTGGAGAAGTAATTGCCCAGAAATGGTCATCCTGCGGCCAGATATTTGAGTTAGCTGCGTGTTTTGATGTATATTAAACCCCACCTCTTTTTCAAATTGCCGAAGTAGTGTTTAGAAAACTATGAGAGTTCTCTGTAAACGTAAGTTGGTTTCGTGATTAAAAATCAAAGTTTCACAAAATAGAAAATCCTTATTTAACAAACTTACACAAACTGTTATTAAATACAGCAGTTAAGAGAGCCAAAATAGACAGATTGTATGATTTTCTTAAAATTGGTCTGCATTCATAACATACTTATACCATAGAGTCCATGTCCTATTTTCATAAAATTTCTTCTGCATCAAACCACATGTTTATATAGGGTGTTTAAAAAAATAAGACTATCGATATTTCTCGATCCCTAGAACATACTGAATATTTTTAAAGATTAAAGATTTGAGATTTTCTTAACAATGGTGTATCATAAGTACCATTTTACTGATCGACTATATCTCATAAACAGTCGATTTTCGGATCTATGTTGATAAGAGTTTTAGTTTATTACATCAGTACTATTGGATAACATATCCGAACATATTTTTTTAAACACTGTATATACAGGATGATCTATGAGGTCGGTGCCAAACATACATAACGATGGATACTAATAGATGGCATTGTTCAATATGGAAAATAGATACGTCTTGCAACATTGCAAAAATGTTTCCTAGGATATAAGAAAATCATATAACCAAATTCTTCCAAACGTCATCAGTTCTCATTACTTTGATTGAGGATGTTTATAAATGGATTTAAACCTGACAAGTTCATTTTGAACGATTTTACTTAATTTACATTGACACTGTTTTGTGATGTTGCCATGTATCACAAATATTTAATGTCAAGAGTTCCATCTACTGGCACTAATTGGAAAAGTGGACACCACTTTCTTGAACGCTCTGTAGGTCTGATTAAAACTAAAATGAATCAGACCAATGTTCATATTACTATTCTTTTTTAAAAAGTGAGCCACATCTTATAGATCGCCCTGTATAGAGGTTGTCTCACACTGTTAAAAAATTCTTTGTTTTACTACTCGTACTGTATGTCAAGTGAAAATGGAAAAGGGTTGTCAGAATAAGTGCAAATATACAAAGTATTTAAACATTTATTAAAGACAATTATTTAGCGTGCGCTTGGGCCTTGCGCATCTGTGTCAGGATGTTGGAGAGCTCCTCACGCTTCCTCTTGGCACGAATGTGCGTGCCAAGACGCCGCTTCAGGAACTTGAGTGCCCTTTTATCCTTGGACACCTTCAGTAACTCCATGGCACGCTTCTCATACGGGGCGTGGCCACATACCTCACGAATCAGGTCTCGCACGAACTTGGTGTGCTTTGTCTGGATCCCCTTCAACCTGGCGGGCCTGACCTTATCGGCCTTGGTTTTCCCGGATGGGATCTTCGAGGTCTTGTGACCCTTATCAAGGCCCACAGCTATCTCGTACCTTGGCGCCATCCTAAATTAAAAACAGGTTGATAATTAGTGATTCATTTATAAATTGTTTTAGTCCTACTTTTATATTTTGTCTCATATTCTAGAAAATAGATCATGACAGAGCCAATGATTATTGCAATAGAAACCAGCAAGACCACATGCGGCACAATGTTTTTTTTATTGCTTTACAACTATTAAAGCTCGAAGATACTGTATTTAATATCGAATCACGAAGGACAAATAGCGGCCACTGTATCGGATACTTTTATAGACCAGATGCTCTATAAAAATCTGAGTGGAGTGCAGTACATTATGAACGTCGAGGAACATATCTGTACTTTGGAAGTAAAAGGGCCAAAGTCCAAATTTTACGACTTCGAGTTATGTCCACCATTCATCTCAAAACTATCTTGTTCTTCCAGTAGAAGAAGCCACCATCCCACTAATGTCAGATGCCAATATTGATAAAATTAATCAATAATCAGTTAAACAATAATTAAACAACTTTAATAGTTACAAGTGCACAAGAGAGCATTTGAAGCATGCTGGCCAGGTTTAAGAGCACAAATGGTCAGCTTATTGGGTCTATAACCAAAGATTATGATATATGTATGACCGAGGTACAGATATTACGATCCTGTGGCTCTTAAAAAAGAAAAAGGTCAAAAGGACTATGAGGGTTCATCCAATAGTGGAATTAAGGGAAACCAAGGGGACCTTTACTTTACTGTTTGTGGAACAAGACTTAGTTTTTTAATACTTAACTGTTTGAGAAGACAGACTTAGTTATTTAATTATCTTCTAATGTCAATTGAATCATTCAAAGAGTTGCATGCGACTTTGGAAACACGTTATTAAAAGCAGACTTTTCCTTAAAAAAATGTGAAATGAGTGACAAGCGGCTGCAGAGTCGAGATACAGAAATTTTGGATCGCGATACTATATCCGACACTCACATACGTGTAAACAGCTCCATTTGAACTGTATCTGCATCTGAAATACATGTATCTATGAGTGTTCGAGCTGTTTAGGTATGCATACATTTACAAGGAGATGAGCGACATATCATAGGCGTTCATTATAAACTATGAAGCACGGTGCACACTATTTTTGACAACAGCAATTATATTCTATTACTCATCTGGCTTATAAAAATATCCGATACAGTAACCGCAATTTTTCCTCAGTGATTCAGAATCTCGCAGTATCTACGTGTGTTCAAGCTCATAAGAGGTGTCTTCATCCGAACTTCCCAGAACCAAATGTACATGTATGCAAAGATCATTTAATGATCCTCTTTGTAGGCTTATTAAAAAAAAAAGGCCTAATTTATGGATTCGAGATCCTTTAGAAGTGTATACATCGTTAAAGACTATATACTGTGACTAAATATATATATAAACTGATATAACTACGGTCAAATATTTGCAAATATGTGCAAAGGGTAAGCAGTTCGTTATCAGATTTATGTCGCATGAAGCAGGTAAGTAAGTGATTACATTAAGTAATCCAAACGTTAAAACAATCTGAATACGCAAAGTGTTTGTTATTCCTGAGTGCCTCTCAGCATTACCAGCGATAATAAATACCCTTTAGTATGGATTGTTAGTATTCCAACGAATAGAATATTAAATTAAACTTAAGGTTTTAACCCGAGTTTTTCTACTCTACTCGAGTAAGAATTTAACTTATCATTTCAATCGAGATATAAATGGGATGCGTAAGCTTTGCACTACTTTCAAACAAAGCAATGACAATGACATGGTACCCATTATGAGAGTTAATACTTTCACAGACTAACTTCTTTGATTTATATTCATTCATCTTCGATTTATATTCAAACATGAGAGTAATAAGATTGCAGTTAACCCCCATTTTGGATCACATGCTGGAGTTATGTGAAGTTTAGTACAGAATATAAATATGATCTAGATATAACACTTAGGCGCATTATATTGTATAGCAGTTTATAAACACTTTAATATCGCTCTGTACTTACGTTTATTCCGTACTTTATACACAACAGAAAAGCGTGTTCCACCACGATTCTGCTAACGATGAAAAAGAAAGATGGCGGCTTCTGTTTCCGCTAAGACATTACTTAGTATACTTTTCAAACCATAGATGTCGCCACTAAGTTATAATAGTTGTGGATTTCTACGCGACGCAAATACGGGAAGGTTTGGCTCGAGAGTATAACTAACGGTACTAACATTTAATTTTTACCAGGTTTGAGGTGGCATCTACAGTCCAATTCTTTTTTAAGGGATTTTTGAGGCTTTTTTAACCATTAGGAATATTTCATAACTGCTATTGGTACTGAGTAGTTTATTTTGCATTGAACTTTTTAGGGGATTTGTAGTACAGATTTAAAATTGATATTTATTGACAGCGACATTTCAATTTCGTTGTCACTTTGTTCAATTAACTCAACTCGACCATCTTTTTGAGAACATGAACAAACATCGCTGCAAAACTATTAGAAGATACAAAACAATATATTCACAACCGTTTTTATTACTTTTATCTACAGAAAAATAACTGCCATCTGGTGGATGAAAATTGCTAATTGGATAGTTTAATTTGAAACACCCTGTAGTTTTGTACAAAAATTATTTTCATTGTTCTGTGTTAAACGTTGTGTTACCTTGGGCCGAAAAAGAGTATACGCACTGGGACATATAAATTCTCTAAGCTTCGCGCCGCCTCAAATCAATGTTTATAATCCATCTAAATTTTAAAATCTATTTTATTAATCTATCTAATTTTGCATATCATTAGTGTCAATGTATGCTTAATAATAAATCTAAATAAAGCAGTAAATCTTCAATAATCTAATTGAATAATTTATTTTCAAAATTAAGCGATTTTTTTTTTCTCAACGATTGTTTCATAGATTCTGTTTTCTCTACATAAATGACGAACAATTATTTCTTCTATTAATCATACTTTAGCACAATGAAATTCCTATGACCCAGTGCATCGACAATCACATCTTATAATGTTGCCAGTTTAATAATTCAGTCATTTTACCAGACTTACATTTCCACAATATAATAGATTTTTGAGATAAAAATAGTAAACAGCATCTCAGAACCAAACAGGTCCCCTTCTGACTAACAAGGGGGCATTACTAATACTATTTTTTTATTTAGAAACAATCTTCTTACTACTAGTGCAAGCAAAAAAAAACAAGATTACCCAAATAAGTTTTTTAAACAAGGACATATTTTTTAGTTTTAAAAGACTGCAACTCTCAAAATATTAAACACATAAAATCTGAACTCTATTTCTAAGTTAATGGATTGTTTTTTAAAAGCGTGCAATTAAATCGCGTACACTTTAAAAAGTTTGCGAGTTTTTATACACATCTGGCTCTTAATTTTGGAATTGTATTTTTAATAGGATATAAATTACTTGATATAATATTATGGTATACTTGTGTACTATTATCCAGATACTTGTGATAAAATTTGTTCTACTAATTTTAACTTTGAAGAGTATCACACTGATTCTGACAGATATACTCTAATTTTTCTACTGGCGTTCACGTCATCAAACAGCTGTGTGACGAGGTTTTTTCATACCAACGTTATTGTTTTCAAGAATGTGCATAACAATAGTTTAAGAATCGAAATTAATCAGAGGATCATTTGTTACATTACACTGATCACCAGTGGTTATAAATAGGTAATCGGTGTATTAACCGCGGACACAACTTTCTCCTTCTAATCATGTAATAAATCATGTTATGTTGGCGGCCGTGATATTTTTTCGGCGACGATGCCAAATCTTTTTCACTAACCATGCTCATACATGTGTGTATAACCAAACTTCTTTGACGTTTAACTTGTTACATTTGATCGATTATTACAATGTATATTTTGCCATTGTAGATGTTAAACCATAACCACAAGATTGATATCTGTACGATAAATGGCAGAGAAGTCGACGAATTTGATACGAACCGCGCACTGTCGCACAAGATTGCATGGGCGCAACAGCTGATTGCAGCCATTTTTAAATACACAGGACAGCTGGCAACCTTGTAAAATTGTGTCATCATTATTATGATGACGTGAACGCCAGTTTAGAAAAATTAGAGTATATAAAACAAAGACTGATTCAATGCAACGAAAAATTGGAGTGTGATTTCTTGCCGGCAGGTGGTACATCCTCTAAGCATCATCTTACAAAAGTGTTTAATTTGATATGGGTTACATAATTATAAAGCGTTATCGAAAATCTCTAATTAAAGGTATAATTAAAAAAGAGAGGTAATAGTTAAACACATTTAATAAAAATCACTTCCAAACGAATGTTTTAACAATAATAATTATTATCAGCCTATAACAATCATCATTCCATAACTCATCATTTTTAAAAACCATCACAAGTCACCGATATATTAACAATGGATCTTCGCTTTCAATTGTCTTACTTGCGACTGCTGTATCCTAACAGATCGAAGTCGATATACATATAAACCTACAAATACGGGATAAAAATATATCTTCCGGGGCGGTTGCGGCTGCGTCGAGGTTCCCATATCGAATACAGCAGCGCGCGAAGCCAATCTCGTTACAAAATAGTTAACTCTCTAGTGTTGTGTCCTTACAAAATAGCCAAAATGAAAAATCAGTCGTTTTTACTGGTCTGGGCGAGGCCCGAGGAGGCTGCCTCCTGGCACAGCTCGCTCTCGATCGTGCTGCTCGACCGCACCAGGATTGGCTCCTTCTCATCCACGATTACCTGAAACACAGCACACATTGGAACCCGATTACTTTATAATTTGCGGTTGTAATTACAACCTGCAAGTTCTTCATGTCGGTGGCATGCATGAACGCCACACTGCCTTCTGACGAGGCCAATGAGGCCGATAGCGGGGAAGAATGTGGACTCAGGCCAGGGGCCGTGCTCGTTCGGTCAGTCATTGTGACGTTCACTTCGTGGCAGCTGCTCGTGTCAGGCGAGTGGATCGCCCTGCGGCACGACATTTCTATCTGCTGGTACAGCTCCAAGATTTTACCTTCCAGAGAACGGTTTATCGCCAGCAGCGTGTGATACTTACTATCCATAGCCTAAAATATTAAATGTGTATTGGTTAAAACTAGATCATTATGCACTTTTACGTTGGTAGAAACTTAAATGACTTATCAAATGACCTGCGGCGTAGCCGGGTAAATGACGCACGGGGCCATTGATAATAGATTTAAATGTTTTACATTACAGGTCCATTAGTTCCCAATATGAGTAAGAAAAATCATCTACCTTCACTTTCTCATAGCATTCTTCTTTTACTTCATTCAATAACCTTTTCTGTACGGAACTAGAATCATCATACTGCAAAATATTATGTTCTAGTTCCGATATTCTTGTGCGACAAGATTCCAATGCTGTGACTTTTGATTCCAATTGCTGCTGCAGACCTAGAATAAAAATTATATCCTAAATAAACACCAATAATCAAGTATGGTCCTTGAAGCAAAGTCATAACTGTGGAAACGGTTCAATTCCCACTCACAGCATTAAACACTGATGCTACCTATACATCATTTATTGGCGTGGTTTCCTTACTTTTTATCTCATATTGGTAAACCTCCATCAACCGGGTCAGTTCTTGATCGGATCTCCGCTGCATACTTAAATCGGACAGTCGCTCCTGGTACTTAAGGATCAGCTCCCCAGAGAGGAGAAGCTCCTTGTTTACCTGGATCAGCTCTTCGCGGCCTTTTTCTCCGGCTAATACTTGCTCCTTGGCATTCTGAAATCAATTATAATGATAATGATCCCAATGCTCTACTTATGGCATCATTGATTGCTAACAAATTTATCAGGTGACATTGACCAATGATCAAACTATGCAATTCAATAAGAACAATTTTCTCTAGCCAAAACATTTAATTACAACGAAATACTTTACCTCAACTTCAGCACTAGCGTCAAGCAATGATGCCTCCGCAATCTGCCATTTATTATCTAGTTCTATAACTTTGGTTTTCTCTAAACTTAAAGCGTTTTGCAAGTCCTCGTTCTTCTCCTTTAGGATCCGACACTGCTCTTCGAATTCTTTGCACTGAAATTACAACAAAAGTTTATAAACACTTTTGATGATTGACTGTTTCATGGAAATATCATCGATGCCAGTTATTATTAAATATCTGAGAATAGACGATTTACATTAAGAGTGCAGGGCCACTTACGATGGCGCATTTACGTACTAGTGTTGACCGTGCAGTCTTGTGCGACAGTGCGCGATTCGTATCAAATTCGTCGACTTGTGCCATTTATCGTACAGTTATCAATCTCCTAGTTATGATTTAACATCAACAATGGCAAAGAATAGAAGGGTTTGCACCATATTCGTCTCCAACGCTGACAGCAACCAAAATATTGAGGTTAGTTTGCATCGATTCTCGGCCGCAGGTAAAAGGAATGTGAAATATGTAACGAATCTGGCAAACACCGAGCTACTGGATACAAAAATTATATTATGGAAGCTCAAATTAAGAATGGGCATGAACAGCATGTATGTGTTTCAAGTATTTTCTATCTGAAAACTATTTTCCAATGAGAGAAGGTATTCATTGCAGTATCCACCATACAGTACAATAACTGTATTGCACGTATCAATCAACGAACTGGATATGAATCGTACATATTTTGCCTGCAACCAGGAAATCTTGCAATCCTCAAAATGTTTGTTGTTGTCAGCGTTGGAGCCGAAAACGGTGCAAACCCTTTTATATTTTGCCATTGTTGATGCTGATGAGTAATAATTATCAAAATAGTCTACTTAACTTAAACATTACACAAAAAAAATGTAGCATTGATTCCTGAGAGAATGAATGAGAATATTATTTTACATATCGTAGGCTTAATGTTACAAGGTTGTATGTGCAAATTTTGTAAATTTGGGAATGAGAATTTTAAGTACTTTTGCCCTCGCAGAAAATTATGTATTGTGCACTGTAATTACATTTTTTTATCATAGGTTCTTAATATTCTGATATTAACCTTCCAACAACTAGAAGGGTCCCGCTTTAAAAACATAGAGCCCTGTAATACTAGACCTAAAAATTGAAAAAATGTAACATGCAACCTTGTAACACTAAGCGGACGATTTGGAGAATGTTAAGTGGGGCCCATATCATGTTTTTAATATTAATTTGCTAGTAGTCGATTGGTTTGTGAATACCTTTGTTTCCCAATAATTGGCATTGTCCAAAGCGGCCTTCTCCCTGCAATGTTTATCCTTCCTATACATATCGATTTCCTGCTTAAGCTCGTCAATATTATTCTCCTGCAGTTTGACTTGATCGGCCTGCAACAAATGCATTAGTGTTCACCGTAACTTTTATTGAGTATTACTCACCAAAGCACAGTTATGCTCCTGAAGCACCTTATTCTTTGTTACATCAGTAAACAGCGTCCTGTTCCTGATGGCGTGCGTCTCCCTCCTGTGTCTCTCGAATAGCAGCTGCTGTTGCAGTAGCTGCACTTGATCCTTCATAGCTTTCATCGATGACTTTTCATTAACTTGACAAGCGACCTGAATATACCTGTAAAAGTAAAGCAAACATAAACACATTGCCTATTTACGGGGCGGAATGAATTGTATACGCATTAATATCCATATGGCTGGAATCCATCGGGTATGTGAAACAAACGTCAATCAAATAATTATTTGCGCAGAGATCCATGCATATTCTTCAGCATAAATTCTTCTAGCCTTTTTTATTGGGATTACAATGCAATGGTGTTTAAAATTATCTTCTTGCGGTAGTTCGATTCAACCACCTAAACTGTTTATCAAAATCGCCATCAATTGCAGTTAGAGAAGGTTCATCTGAATTACCTGTCTAAGATATCGTAGAAGTAAGTTGGGGTGCACTTTTCTTGCTGCAGGTGGTAGGGTGCAGGGCTGGGTGCTGGGCTCGGCTTTACATCTGTGTTCTCCAGCGATGGGAAGATACTCAGGAACAAATGCTCGTACGGCATAGGCCAGATGTTCTCCGTTTGCGTTTCGGACGTAGTCAGCTTCTTGCATCGCTCCCTCTTCACATCTGGCTTATCAAAGCCATTCATGTGCTTCTCATGCATATCTTCCTCCTCGTCCTCCTCCAATGTCTTGTTTATACAGTCCTTCGATGCGATTATTGCATCTTTTTTCATTTCAGGGCAAGAGTTTGCCCTTCGTACAGTCATTGTTGTCAACATAGCAGCTAAAAATATATTAACATTATTAGGGTTGGAATATATCATGTTTTTTTTTAAATATCGATTTAAATATAGTTTTAATTTTATTTTTTTTATATTCTGTTCAGTTTTTGCCAGGGTAGATGTGATTTAAATCAATGAATGTATACCACTATTTAAATGAAATGATTTTTTTAAGTAAATTTTGCAAGTTTTGTAATAGTATGAGAAAAAAAAAACAGGTTGCAAGTGATTTACATGTTTTGGCATCCCATGAACAAGAAATGATGATTAATAAAATGTCTGCGTATCTGTACCATGTGAAGGACCAAAATTGGAAGGAAAGAAAAATATTTTACTTACAACACTAAAAAAAATCTAAAACTATCTACTTTAAAGCATGCTAACTCTAGAGTTACATTACATTAACCTATTGGAATGCACAAACAGTGGAAAAAGACATGTTAATTTAAAAAAATCAATCTTGATTTAAATCAATGATTTGTATAAAAACATGATTCATTGATTTAAATCACACCAACCCTGCTATCAAGAGAACACAAACGTCCATCTCAGTTTCACATGTGCTTTCCTGCTATGATTACTATCATCTTACAATTTCTAGGGCTGCTGCCTGTGGAGACATCATATTGATCCCCATCGGGGCCGGATTGGCTATGGTAACGGAGCCTCTTAATTTTGACACGAAAGTCGTACATCTGTTTAGAGTTGGGCATGTGCAAGCCACCAGAGGTGCAGGGTGACCCATGCTCGCAATCCTCCATCTCTTCCTCGTTGCTTCTACCAATGTTGTTGTCGTGCAGTACGCTGTCGCACTGCCTCAGGCCAGGGTGCCTGCCGATGTCACCTTGCCTAACAATGGCCAAAACCTCTTCGTCCTCCTGACTGACAGGGGAGTCCACACGGTGCATGGGTAGCGGACTGCTTGGGACACTCTCGTCCATAGAGCCTGTGTTCGGGATGATCCGCAAGGGGCTCGTTGGTGGCAGCAACGGAGGCCTTGGCTTCACTTCTACGACACCATCATTGATCTACAAAATTAAATCAATGAAAATTTGGTTGGTATGAAAACGCTGCTTTTAGCATTGATTACTCATTGTTAATCGGTTAAAGCACCCCGTAAGCTCTTACTTGAGATCTGTCTTGTATCAGCTTTTGCAGCCTTTGATTGGCGTAATTGCTCCTTTTGTGTAACCCGAAAGCAGATGTATGGTGGTGGCTTTCTGATGGGAAATTGAATGACGACGACTCTTTGCGCATGGGTGATGATGGCTGAGAGTGTGTAGGTGTAGTGTTTGCCGATCCGGCAGACCAGCTGCGGGTGCTGAAAGTGTTCAGCGCCCGGGCCACCGTCGTGTGCTGCAGATGCTGCCTGGACGACATCAGACGCACATCCTGTAAACCCCACATACAGAACTGACAACATTTAACAGCTACAACTGTCATGTTTCGCAAAATTTATCTACTATTTTACTAATTTATTATTTATAGCTAAAGATCAACACAATATTTACACATTTAGACACGGTAAAGAAGCTTAAGCAATCTTATAAGGTAACAATCGTAAGGTGCAAGGTGTACATTTTGTATGTATAGCCTATGATATCTAAACTGATAGGTATATAGGTCATAGCCCATTGATCTATGATAAAAGTTCTACCAACATGAATATTATTACAAATCGGCAGAAATATTAGTTATGGGCCATAACTAATCAGGAAAAACGTTCATGCGTAAAATTCATATCAGTGCCTGAAAGCTAGTAAATCGGAGATTTTCTGAGCATGAGGAGGTAAAGTTTTGAACTGTGATTGCCAAATTTGTATATTCAATGTCAACTCAAAATTCTGATTAGAGGTTAAGATGCTGATAATTTCAAAACCGGTCATGATCTAATTTTGCCAAGAAGATAAGATGGCTGTGATATTTTGTATGTCAATTTGAATGAATTATAACAGGCGAATAGAATTTTGATGTCGCAATAGATACGATTAACATGAAAGTGACTATTATACCAGAAAATATTGGTAGCAACAGCACTTGACTTGAAGTGACAGCATACTGAAATTTTCTATTCCCAAGCAAAACAATTTGTTTACTCACAATCAGTTGAAAATATGTGCATTTATGCCTTTTAAAGAATACAACCGAAAGAATACACTTTCCCAGCTAGCTAGTGTCACTGTCACTTTGATAAATCGCAAAACTTTTGAAGTAAATTAAGAACAGCATTAAACTATTTAGAACAATTAATATTGTCGGTTACATTACTATTATGATTGATATTGACTGTTAACATCAAGCCATGCTTTTCCTGTAAATTATATTGGCGAGTGTTAGAAGTCGAAAGAATCTTTGATTGTCAAAATATTTGCATCTGTCAAAATGACAAACTTGTTATTTTCCTTTGGCAACAATTTCACAGATCTTATTGATGAAATAAATTATTAAATTTTTATAGACGATGCTAGATTGTGAGTAAAATAGTATATAAACGTCGCGGGAAAGATCCTTCCAGCCTCGTGCTTATAGCTACCCTCGGCGCTTCGCACCTCGGGCATCTAACGAAGCACTTGGCTGTAATGATCCGTTTCCCCGATCGGTATGTAATATACTATGTTTGTCTATTTTGAGCAAACACGAGATGTTGGGGTCGTCTTTTGATAATTATATAAAAAAAACTACATTATTAATAAAATATCACGTGTGAAATGGTAACTGTTATTTTCTAAATATCTGGGAAGAGCTGGTAAGCATGTCAAGTCTGCATGGCATTATAAACAATGGCATGTCTATCAGCTAAAATATCATAGGGTTTGTCTGACATGATTGTAGGAATATCTGAAGATATATTTTAATATTGTGTATCTAGACGATTTTCCTTTGTGTATTATGGTCGATTAGACCATTCCAATTCAAATGTTCAAGACTTTCAAAAAGTTGAATGGAATGGTAAAACTGGCTGTTAATGATTTGAAATGAAAAATAAATGGCCTCAAGATAATAGCAGGTGATACCTTGATGGGAGTAGTTTCGGGAGTGGCCTCAATAGCTGCCTCAGGCGGTGATGTCCCCTCTTGCGATTGTGTCACCATATTGGAAACCACCAAGCTTTGCCCAGCTCCCTGTACAAGCCATGCGAAGATACTTGGTTAGTAAAAACAAAACAATTGACCCATGGTACAATTAAAGCGAATAGTGGAATTAACGTTAGCCTCTGTCACAATTAGCTGGTGTGTCAAATTAATTGTTAAAGGTTTCCCAATTTCGGGTGTTAACTCGAACGAAACTGACCTGCACTAACGGCAGCGGCATAGTAGCTGGGACGACTCCTTCCGTGACCGGTGGTGTTTGGCTGTGCAATATGGCCTGAGATAGATCGAAGAACTCAGCCTCATACATCAGGCCTGGTGCCTGACCCACTTTCAAGAACTGATAGGGTGACTCTGCAAGCAATTAGAAAACTGTTTATATTTCATATAAACTTGGTTCATTATTATAATAATCATATGACAATCCAATACTCTCCGTGACGATTCTTATGAGAATAATGAGTATTGTTACAAATGTGACATAAGTACCTATAGTCGATGAGCTTGTCGTGCCTGATCTTGACCTGTACGAGCTGAGAGCAAAACAAGTGTCGTGCGAGAAGCGGTCCTTGAGATCCAATGAGAAGCGTTCGCACTCCATCACAACGTCATGCGCCTCCATTTTCATCCACCTTTAAAACAAATAGAGCCTTGTAAATCTGCTTTGCTGACCATTGGTTCAATTGCAATTAGTTTAAAAGTTAATGTAACGTGGTTCAAATTAGAAATCGGATATGTTACACTTCCAATTTGATTCCAATCTAATTCCATTTGACTAAAGAACTTAAAGATTTCGCTAAATAAATAATAAAACTTCTAGCATAAATTTAAATCAAATTCAAATCAGATATGTATCCATTTGATACAAATATATAATCAGACATCATACAGCTATCCATCTGCTGACCTGAGGTTAGTTAGCGAATAGCCCTCATACTAACTAATACTATTAACTTCTAATTCGATTTCTATTTTGACAGAGGAATGACACAGTAATGTTACCTGTCAGTCGTGGTTTCCGAGTCTTTTGAATTTGTTACTAGTAATGGGTGCATTTGTACTGTTTGCAACATCGGCTAAAAAGATAGAAATCATTGGATATTTTCCATATACACTGATTTGAGGTGTGATGCAGCTGCTTACCCTAATAGTGTGCTTGAAGATCGGCGCCGCGTCTTTGTTCCTGTAGTGTTCACGCAAGTACGTGAGGAAATTGCACGGGTACATCCCGTAAAGTCGCTGGAATAGAGCATAAAGGCCGACCTGCATGTGCACCATCTGCTCCTCACCGAGTTTGCCTGGATTGTTGCAGTTCCATGCCGCCAAACGACTACAATAGTTAATACAACGGCGAAATAACATCAAGAAATTGAATAGGAGTTCAATTAGGTAGCCCTAATATGAAATCATCATTATAATAAATTACCTGAAAATCTCAAAGACTTCTAGCAGGAAAGGTCTCATATATGCCGGGATGCACGGAAGGAGAACAATAAGCACCAGCAGCGCACTCAGCAGTGGCAAAATATCACTCTCAATCTGGAAGTAAATAATAGAAATTGCACGCAGACCTTTTTTTATAGAAGAAATCACAAATGCTGCTATTTGGGAATATTGCATGCCTTATCACTTGTGTAATTTTGTATCCCCTGTATACTACAGACAAATAACTTAGGCCAACAATTATTATTTGCCCAATTATAGATTACTACTGAGAACTCGTTACAACAAATTAATTACTCAATGAGAAGTACTATACCTTTAGTAATCTCAGCATGTCTTTGAAGAGTGTATGCTTCTGAATTTTGTACAGCCAAGTGGGGTGCTTCCTGACCACATGTCCGAGCAGTGTTAGAGCCTGGACCTTGGAGTCGTTCTTGGAGCCTCGGATAGACTCGCCTAGTCTGCAACATTAAACAATTTTAATAAGAAATTAGGCGGGAAAATCATTACAGAAATGCCTTTGTGGACACAATGCAAAGTTGATATACGGCTGGATATATGGATAATTTGAGGCTAAACCTAATGTCAGTTTCTAGAAAAAATAAAATAAAAATAAAATTTCTAGAAATTAATAAGATCTTGGCATAAGTTTCTCGCTCCGATTGTCAAAGTATTTAAATATGCAAATAAATATTAAATTTGGATGATTTCAGCACCCCTTTGAAAGTTAGATGAGATTCTCCAGGACGTTGCAATCCACAGGTTGATATAATAAATAATTACAGAATTACAAAAAAACGCTTACTTATCAAATAGATGATTGTGGTGCGGCTCTCTAATGTTGATCAGTATTTCCATCGACGGAACCGAGTTCGTCGAAAGGTAGAAGTCATACAGGCCATTGAGGAGCCAGCATTCTTTCACTAAAACGGGAATTAATTTGATTTTAAATTTTAAATTAATAAGGCTACAACTAAATGCAATTTTAGTACAGTTTCCGCAGCAATGATTTACCCACCCAGCTGTAATAGACATATACTGGGTGATCCAGAAAGAGTGTAGCGTTCGTAACTTTTGTCACTATGGTTGCATTGTTATCAATATTATTTACCGGGACCCACGAGAGTATGTAGTTTATCAACAAATCATCATCAACAAGTATCAATCAAGTTTATCAAATGGTGTCTGGCAGTATTCGCAACCTACTTGCTTCGGTGAGTTCCAGCAGTAATTCAACAACAATGAAGTTAGCCATGAAACTTTCACACGACATGTTCGTCGGATTGTTAAATGATTTCGTGATACTGGCAGAGTCTTCAAGAGTAAATCTCCTGGCAGAAAGCATATGCTTATGAAAAAACTCTTAGAAGATATTCCGGAGCAATTGGCACCCAATCCCAATAAATCTTAAAGCGATTGTCTGCTCAAACTGGTTATGTGTATAGTTTGTTTATATTATTAAATTCTGATTACTTATTAAATGTAGGGCTTTCATCTGGGACTTGCCAGGGCTTGCTGAAAAAAAAAAAACTGCATATGCACCCGTACAAATTGTTTATTGTACAAGAATTGCACCTGGTTTACAATAAACCTCAATGACAATGATGATTTGGACATTTTTTTTATGAGGCATGGTTTCTCCTCAGTGTTTATGTAAATTCCCAAAATTATTAAACCGGAACCCTGAAAATCACCATGTTTTTTTGTTAAACTACATTACATCCAATTATATTTGAGGGGTCCATGCACAAACCGGGCATCTCCATTTTTTTGTGTGTAAATTTCTGTTATAAGGGTTTTCCAATAAGAATAATCAGATTTGAAAATGAAATGGCAACCATGATTAAAGTGTTAAAACTGTCACTAGTTGTCATTTCATCACTAGGCTTTCAACTGCGTCAATCATAAGATACTTATGCCTTAGCAATTGAGCATGGGTGCCACAGGGTTCTATTCTTGGTCCACTCCTTTTTTATTTATCATCTACATAAACGACTTTGTAAACTCTGTGGTTGACCACTCTGCCATCCTCTGCGCTGATGATGCCAACTTGTTGAGCCATGGAGACTGTGCCAATGCAACAAAGGTAGCAAACGCAATGGTGCCACCATCGGACCTTTTTTTTCCAAAACCAGGTAGGAGATGCAGTCCCGGTGACTGATGAGCAGCACCGATAGATGTTAACAGAGTTTTGTGGCCAAATTTAGATGAAATTAAATTGGATGACATGAAGACGGTGCCACATGCCACACTGCTAATGTCACTATCGATGTATTGCACGAACAGTTTGGTGAAAGGATAATTTCAATAAATGCAACTATTAGTTGGCCTCCAAGAAGTTGTGATTTAATTCCTTTGGAATACTGTATGTAGGGTTATTTTAAATCTATAGTTTATGCAAACAACCCACGAACTCTTGATGCATTAAGATTGAACATCGAAAGCTGCATTTGTAACATTAGGTTCGGGTTATTGCACAAAGTCATTAACAATTGGGTTCATCAAATTCGTTTTTGTGCACGAATTAGAGGTGGACACTTAAATTATGTGTTATTCTAAACATAATATAATAAACTATGCTTCAAAATAATATAAAAAGTATGGTTGTATGTGAAATAGTTTTTATTTTATTCCATTATAAAATCATTATTCTTATTGGAAAACCCCTTATTTGTGAAGATATACTGTATTAAATTGTGCATCGTTATGTGTTGCAAAGTTTGCTTTATTTACATCTAAGAACAAAAAAATCAAATTAAATGCGCCACATAAGAGGTTAAAAATAACAACAGCATTTAATTTTCCCACATTGCCTGACCGCCACTTGAAACAGTTGGGATCACTGTATGTGGACACTAGGTTTATTTGAAGGGGGTTCATTCAATCAATCTGGATCACCCAGTAGATTATAAGGGTATCATATTTGACATGAATTACCAGGCAAATTATCGCATTTTGTTTACAAAATTCATTAAAATACCTTGATTAACGGAATCACAGTCGCTAACTTTTGATAAAAACTTTCACAAAAAATTATACATTGACATGTTACGACTTAGCTTAAAAAATTGGCACATAAAATATTTGTTTTATTACCTTGGTTGAAATTCTCATATAAAATATTTGTTTTATTACCTTGGTTGAATTGCTCATGAAACTTCTGCTTAACTTCCTCGACCAGCTTGGGGTTGTTGGACTCCAGCTGTTGAAACCATTCTGCCATTGTACCGTGACTGTTTCCGTTGATGTGGTGACCATTTGATTTGACCATGAAGTGCTGTGGTGAGTGGTGTGTGGGTTTGGTTTCGATGCGTGGTGGTTATGGCCAAATTTCTTAAACGTCGTTTGTGAATACGAAATAAGGGAAACTAAGGCATTTGCTCATAGTTACACTTAGTGATGTAATCTGAAAATAAAATACTAATATAAGCTGATGTTAATAGACGAACATATTTCCTCAATAGACTACTGTTCCCTAACTCGTACCATCCTCAATATTTTGAGTAAAGCGTGAATGTGGTCATTGAGTAAAAAATATAGTTCCCGGCGGAACAGATCGGGCTTGTACCTACCTAAAATGAAGTTTATTATTTTTACTTTTTCTTTTAATTTAATTTTTATTTATTTGACATTAATCAATGTCATCAGAGCCAACATTTCTCAAAAATGGTGCGCTTTGGGTTTTAATTATCATGCCAACATAGTAACCACATTGTTCAACCCTGGCAACTTTCCTATAATAGTCCCTAAAATACTTATTTTAGTATTTAGGTAGGTATATAAGTATTTTAGGGACTCAAACGAGTTCCTAAAATAACTATTTTACGAAGCATGTACAAAAAAATAAGTTTAAACATGTTCATTATACAGCAACAGCAAAAAATGTCAAGTCCTGACACAACTATTAGTTTAAAAATCATTTTGTATAAAAGGTCAAGTGACAATAACATAATACTTAGATCAATAAACATTTTTTTTATGTTTAAAATATATGTTATGTTTAGGAGACACCCTGTATATATATATACAGGGTGTATCAGCCAAATGGAATAAATTCAATAATAAATAAATGGGGGCGTGTTCGAAAAAACGCTCGGACACGTCGATTGTTATTTTTAGTTGCGCATTTTTTTCAACAAAAACTTTTTATACAGGGTGTGTCATGTGACCGTGGCCAATACCAACTTTCTTATTTTAAATGCAACACCTGGTATATTATTCAATTTTTGGATTCTTCAGAAAATTCTAGACATATTTCATGTACAATGTCCTATACCTATCTTCAACTGTTTCGGAAATATTAAGTGTTTTAAGTCAGGAATTGTTGGAGAACATATCATAGGTCCCTTTTTCATTGATGGCAATTTAAATGGTGATCATTATTTAGCACTACTCCAAAATAATGTTGTGCCAACTTTGACAAACTTATATCCTGATCCAGCAAACCCACAAGTTCCAGCGAATATGATATGGTTTCAGCAAGATGGAGCACCGCCCCATTACCAAATCAATGTCCGGAACTACCTCAACCGAATATTTCCAAATCGGTGGATAGGGAGGCGAGGATCGATGGAATGGCCAGCACGATCCCTTGATCTGATGTCATTAGACTTCTTCTTATGGGGATATGTCAAAAGTATTGTATACAAAACTAAACCCCTCGACTTAGCTGACTTAAGAAGACGAATAATGCTTGCGATTAGATCGGTCACGCCTGAGATGTTGAATAACGTTAGAAGAAATTTCTATTTAAGATTAGGATGTTGCCAAGACATTCACGGGGAGAATTTTGAACATCTCCTCCATTGAAATTTATTGTTTTTTTTTGTTTTTTTACATTATCAAGAAATAAACAGTATTACTTATTAGTTTTTGAGTGTGTTGTAACGAATTTCTGTAATCAAATAATTTTCTTTTTTTCATGTTAATTTTTGCAATAAATCTGAAAACACTTAATATTTCCGAAACAGTTGAAGATAGGTATAGGACATTGTACATGAAATATGTCTAGAATTTTCTGAAGAATCCAAAAATTGAATAATATACCAGGTGTTGCATTTAAAATAAGAAAGTTGGTATTGGCCACGGTCACATGACACACAATGTATAAAAAGTCTTTGTTGAAAAAAAATGCGCAACTAAAAATAACAATCGACGTGTCCAAGCGTTTTTTCGAACACGCCTCCATTTATTTATTATCGAATTTATTCCATTTGGCTGATACACAGTGTATATATATATATATATATATATACACTCGGTATATATATATATATACCGAGAGGTAGGTCATTTCTCCGAACATAGGTGAATTATAAAAAGTAGATAAGCAAACTCGTGCCACCCATTTAAAAGGTATTAAATGAAAGAGAGACATGTTTGATAATAGACATTATGTTACATTAACAATAGTATTAATACTAATTATAATAATATTAATAACAACAATAATGCCATATTTGAAACTATTTTTATTTATAAATTTACTTTTTATGCAATTGTAACATTAGGCACGCTTTTTCTCCTTAATATCTGAACGAAAACATCTATTTGTTAAACATTGTGGTTGCTGGGGAAACGTAATTTTCGACCTGGGCAGAAAAATGAAATTTTTGGGATGATTTGCTGTAATTGTAATCATAGGTGAGGCAAATCCGAGCCCGGCAAGAGCAAAGAGATTATATTGTTTATTGGATTACAAAAGAATTGCAGAAATTCAAAGAATAAAATGAAATTATGATCAAATTAACCACATGTTATCAAAATTTCAGTATACCCATTTAAATAAAATCATAGTTTAAAAATGATAAGTGACAACGATTCAATGATGTGTACCCCTACCACACATGTGAGGGGGATCCGCCGAAAAGGCTCCATTAGAGTTGGTGCCACAAAAATCTAAACTATCCGATGAGAGCTGACAATGACGCATGCTTAAGGTAATGTAATCGAGTGAAATGAAATATGAAACATATGCTGAATTCCGCCTATATGGAGCAATGAGTCACTGTCAGCTCTCGACGGACTACTATGACTAATTCTCATCATGAAGGCATTCTTCAAGGCTTGTCTCTAATTCTAATCGGCCAAAAAATATTTTAAAAAATAGGTATCCCCAGCAACCACAACGTTTAATAAAAAGATGAGGTTTTCGTTCTGATTTCGGGCCATTTAATCATATTTGATTGTCAAAAATAATCTATTAAAAAGATATGAGTAATATCGAGAATAAATATCCCACAACTGGAAATTACTGAAGGGGCCACTGCTGCAACATTGAATTTACTCGTGGAAAAGTTGAGATAAATATATCTTGAAATTTTAATGATGAAGTATGCGGCTTTCAAGTAAATGCGGCCGTGAAAGGTTTGTTGACAGACCTTATATGTGGCATTTAAGACTGATGAGATACGTGAAAGCACCAATTATATCATAATTGCCTAAAAACTACTATATTAATGATAAATGTTATCTTCTTCAATTTGGTAACAGTTTCCATAAAAATAATAAGCAATGTAAACGGCCATTTTAAGAGGTGTGACCAACCACTCGATACATATAAATACAGTTTCTACAGTTCAAAAACTTAATTTGAGGTTGTAATAGAATTTATGAATTTGTAGTTTAGGTTGTTTTTTTAAAGCCTGGAATAGACAACACATTAATTACAACAATTCAAATACCGAACTAGCTACATATATTGCTGCAAGATTACAAGCAATCTAAACTTTTTGTTTTTGTAAACTTAATATGTTGAGTCACCCAACTGTGTAATTGGCTAATGCTCCACATAAATACATAAATATGCATGCCATAAATTGCCGTTCGGTAACACTTGGCATGTGAATTCGTTATACTTGAATAAAGTGCATCACATTCTTATGCGCCAGTAAACGTGTTTATGCACACCCATCAGATACTGTAAAAATTTGGCAATCGCATCATTTATAAATCACTAAATATTAGGCTATATTAAAGCATATTTAGTATCGAAAACAAAAGTTATCAACTGGAATGGTATGTTTTAAATTATTTGACGCATGATCACGTGAGAATATGAAGTAATTTATGAAACATTTTTTTTTAAATTTTCTGATTAACTAAAAAGTTTGATTTATTGTAAGGCTAAAAATAAAATATATTTTAGCTTCATACAGTTGAGAGTTAAACCGCAACAAATTTTAGAGTTCGCCAGAAAATAAATAATTTCCAATACAAATTCAACCTAGATTACTAGTTTATACTTTTACCGTGGTTAATTTGCTGACAAGTTTAGATTAGGTTAGGTTCACGATTTGTCAAAGATTTAGCCACAAAATCTCATGGTAATAATAACTACAAAATCTTGCAGAAGCTATGGTGCTCAAAAAAATACTGTTATCATGACTAATTTCTATTTATTTCTTTATATTACAAGTGCCACTTGAAATATTGAAAGAATATCATATAGGTGATAAGAAAAAAAAAGATATTTGGTTAAATGTCTGATTTTAAACTACAAATGAATTAAAAAAAAAAAGGTCTGGTGACAAATGAAAATCTAGAGAATAAGAACATTCTTATCTAGAGCTTGAAAGCACTGTGTAAAATTTAATTCATAATTTGAGTAAGACAGAAAAAAAAAATTCATACAACTTATCATTTCAGAGTGTCCTTGCTAAACCACACATGTCCACTAAAAAAAAAGCTTGTGTTATTTGACTTTAACTCTTTGTAGCTTAGCCATTGCTTGGACAATTGTACTTTTCTATAGATAGACAGTACAACATTGTTTTGAGCAAATCTGATATCAAATTCTCGTTTCATTCAGGAAATACTACCAGAAACAACCATTACTCATTAGGAACATATTATGGACATGTGTGCCTTGCATGGACACTCCTCATTTAGTAGTTTATTCCACTATCTCCAATAGAACTTCATAAAAACCTGGGGTACAAGTTCAGTTAGGCACCGTAACCTAGACTACATTAGTTTGGATTATATATCTATACTTTTACTGAGGATGGTCACATAATGCATAAAATGTGCACAACTACTAAATAATTACTAAAGAATAATTGTAAGCGATCGACTTATTATGAAGAAAGATAAAAAAATTGCGTTGGAGCAACTTAAAATAAGCGACGGTTTTAATAAGCTAGCCATCACCATTGTCAAAATCGGTATTAATGTTAATTTGAGTTTAACACGTACAGTGCTCTTATAAGAGCCAAGGTCATGCAAGCACGAGTGTTCGTAGCTCTTATACGGGATAAACATCTTGCATGTTTCAAAGCTGAAAAAAAGTCGGCAAACCTGTAGTCGTAGCTTTGAATGCACGGTCGCGAACATATTAGGTACATTTTTTAAGTTATAATGGAACAGATCTATGTTCGTCAATTTTATGACTAGCTGGTGAAAATTGATAATAAAGTAGAATACTAAAACATAATTTGTGATAGCAATACCCGAAATAATTATTATTACGTTGTGCTCTACCTTGGCCCGACGCAATAATTGATTTTGGTAAATAATAAGTTGAATAAGCTTGCCCGTAGATCTCAATCAAAGCTTGCACATTTCGATTGTAACCGGGAGTGAATACTGAGACCCAACGTAAGATCTGAACGGTCCTTATCAGACATCCACATTCTCCACTACCCCGCTCGGGAAAAACGAATTCATTTGGCCTGGGATCGGCGTTGGGGTTAAGCACATGCACAAGTATGCGTTTTTTGTTTGTGCAAGGGGAAAGGGGTGCGTGCGGTGGTGTAGGGGCGTCTGGAGGCGGTGGACCGGGTGTTGCGTGAGCCGCCCCCCTCATAACGCCGGCGCTCCAGTCACCCCACACCAGGATAGCTATTGAGACAAGTTTTATACCTATGAGCAGATCAACCTTCTAAACTACCTCGAGATACTGAGTTGGAGGAATAAAACTAACATTTAGTCTGTCAAACTGAAAACACGAGTCTGACAGATTCCAGCGGTTCCCAACTTCGAACACAGATGATGCAACAGCTGTTCACGGTAGTGCCAACCCAGGAGGACTTCAAATATTCACACCAAGGCCTATTTGGCCTAATCATATGTCGCAGAAATGCGAAGGCACGAAACTGTGAATATGCTGTCGAAATGGACAATCGGTAATAATATGTTTTTTGATAATATGCCCGTGGAGCATGGTGAATTTGAATAGACCTTAAGATTTGAATATTTCATGTAAGCTCTAATTAAAATAACACAAGAATTCACGTAGCAATGAAGGAATTCTTGAGCAGCTATGACACAAATACTCATAAACATGACTGAATAAAAATAGATCATTTATAACACCAAATAAAAAACAAGGTATCAGGTAAACTGCTTATACAGTAAAGTAGTAGAGTAGTACGTAGTAATAATTAATATTATACTAAAATTTGATTTATCTTTGTACCGGGCGTAGAAAGATCTTTGTGTTTAGATATACCCCGATGTTTTTTAATGTGAGTAACTATTAGAAATATTAGAAACTGCAATTGGTACTGACTAGTTTATTATACTATGGCCTTTCTCAGAGATTGGTAATAAAAATTCAAAATAGACAATTATTGACAGCAAAATTTCAAATTTATTGTCACTTTTTTCAATTATCCCAACTGGACAAATATTTCTTAGAAACTGAACAAACATAGGAGCAAATCTATTAAACAATATATCTTGGGTTCAACAAAAATCGATGACGAAGTCACTTCGTCGTCGATTATAGCAAATTAATTCTATACTCGATAGATACTCAATTTGATGGCAACATTGCCCACTGTCAAATATGTCTTTAACCAAATGATGGCGTTTCGTCCAGATTTTCATACCGAAAAATACTATCTTATGATGCAATCGAATAAAAAATAATATACTAATTAATTGCATTAAATAATAAACAATATCAATTAAAGTAATAAATAATATATTTAATAAAACAAAACAAACTTTCTATAAATGAGAACAATTCTTATAGCAATAATAAATAACATTAAAAAATAATAAATGGCCTAACTATATATATATATATATACCGGGCTTTTTTTTCGTTTTTACACATATGATTGACAATGTATAACTGGTTGCCTGCATCTACCCGCAAGGAATTTCCTATGTGTAATTCTACAAAAAAAAAAATCAACTCATTAGCGGTCGGTGCAAGCAACCTGTCAATTTTGGCATATGTTACACAGAGAGGTTATGTTTTTATTCAAGACAATACTCGAGAGTATTCGTAATGTATCAAGATCAGCTGATATGTCAACAAATGATTATTTTCTTTGGGGTTACCTGAAGAGTAAAATTTTTAATGACCTACAGATACATAACGTAGATGAATTGAAAGGCCGTATACGTACTGCATGTAATGGCATAAATCCACAATACATTACGAATACTCTGCGTGTCTTCAAAAACCTCATTAAAAATTTTACTTTTCAGGTAACCCCAATGAAAATAATCATTTGTTGACATATCATCTGATCTTGATACATTACGAATACTCTCGTGTATTGTCTTGAATAAAAACATAACCTCTCTGTGTAACATGCCAAAATTGACAGGTTGCTTGCACCGACGCCGCTAATGAGTTTTTTTTTTTTTTTAGAATTACACATAGGAAATTCCTTGCGGGTAGATGCAAGCAACCAGTTATACATTGTCAATCTATGTGTAAGAACGAAACAAAAGCCCGGTATATATATATATATATATATATATATATATATATATATATATATATATATATATATATATATATATATATATATATATATATATATATATATATATATATATATATATATATATATATATATATATATATATATATATATATATATATATATATATATATAGATACGGCTAAAGGTGGCATCCCCCCATGTAAAATTCGCGGTAAAAGTGGCATCCAGCGCAAAGTGGCATCCAATATACGGATGCCACCTTGAACCCACTAAAAAAAAAATCCGTGGTGTGTTATGAGGTGCCGTCTACCGAAAAAAATTAAAAATAGCCGGAAGTCATTTTTGCCGTTACATGGATATTTCTATACACAATAGTTCGCAGCAATTCTGTAACGCGGTGTTACTGTCGGTAGTGTATATTACCAGTGTATATATTACGCGCGAAGGGTGGCATCCGATTTTTGGCAACTGGCAACATTGTATCATTTCAATGAAAAGAAACTGCCGAGTGTTACTGTTTGACAAGTGAAATGGAAAACCAAACGAGAGGTATCCAATAGCCCAGGCATATCTAACATACATGCGGCTCGCGTAATTAATTTATGCGGCCCGCGGATAATTTTTCAATATTACTATGATTTAATTTCCACTTTTTAATTTTTGTTCCAGTATTTGACAATGCGATCCTTATTCCCTATTTAAAATAAATAGTTTTTCCATTTACCATTACCATTTTTCCATTTATATTTAACCATATGTGAAATTTATTTAGTCTCATACATTTTCACTGTAATTTAAAAAAAATCACTGCCCTTATAAATCAAATTTCTGTAAAGTTTTCTATTTGACAATAAGTATTTAAATGAAACATGCGTCATATATCGCAAACATAATTTAAATTCTAATAGTAAGCTGATTCATTAGAATGAGGGCTATATGCAAGTCCACGTTTTCCGATTCATTTAATCAACAATTCTACAATCCTTTTAAAAACTTGTTTTTTATTGATATGTTTCTAATAACTGACAAACCGCCTAGAATTTTAAGGACAAAAAATACCTGAAAAAATATCGTCCCTTGAAAATATTTCAAAAATGTATACACTCTTTTCATAAAAAACAAATAACAAAACAAATATATCGCACTATGAGTACAAGACTAAGTAAGTCAAAAATGTAAACATCTGAGATAATTGAAATGTTTTGATTGTTTTGTACGTGCACGATCGGCATTTTTCTTCAATATTATATTAACTCAAACTCAAAATTATGCGTAGTTTTTTTAATTCCTGATAGTATGGTTTTGCACGTAAAATATTTGACACGAATCAGACCTTTTGCCAAATTATCTCCTTTTTTTGACTTACTAATTTTGCTGTACATTTAATTGTCTGACATTGAGATTGTTACATTATGTTTGTCATGGTCACCCAAAAATATTGAAATAAAAATTGTTTTTGATATTTATCAATATTTTCTTATTTTTAGCGATTTTTTTATCATTCATATCGATATGTATGGATCCTTAAAAAGAGTCAAAATAATAACTAATCCAGTGTTTTTAAATAATTATTAAAAAAATATATTCCCACGTAAAAAATAAAACTTGATACTAGTATTGTGTAAACTTAGCTTTGTGAAAAATATGTATTTCTCGTATCATTTAAAATAATGGAACTTTTAAGAGATTTTTTTGTTGAAAGTTACTAGAAAGAAATTAAGGGAGGCATATTTACAGATATATCGCTGAGACAGTAGAACTTTGTTAGAAATTGCCAAAATCTCACACCGACAGCTAAATCACTTTCACTGATTTTTGCTTAACATGTGATGACTTTTGATCACGTATATGCATGGTGCATAAAGTGTTCTAGAGCTCAGTTTTGGTAATATGGGAGCGCCGCTCTAGCTTAGTTTTAACATTATGGTTTCTGCAATTGAAAAATGCGGGTCAAGTACTTTACTTCTAAATCTCGATTTTTTTTTAAATATTCTGAAAGGTTGACTTAAACAGAGTATTGCCCTGATAGCGGTGAAGAGAGTAGTGATTTCGAAATGCCAGACATTACTGCTCCTAGTTTATTATCTGGTGATTTGGATAAGTCCCTTTCAGAAATTGAACGGTTTTCTCCGGAAATACCATTAATGGAACCTGTGGTTTCTAATAATATTGTAGTTACAAAAAAACAGACAAACGGAAAAAGTCAACGGGCAAGACGGAAACACCGTTGCCTATTTTGTGACCAAGATGTAGGTAACTTTTCCCGACATAGAACGTAATCATGCCGATGAGTTCGCAGTGCAAGAATTTATGGGTTTAGACAAAAACTCGAATAAACGTATTAAGCTGGTTGATAAACTGCGTCGGGAAGGTGATTTTTGCACTTCCAATATGGTGCCGGTGACAATGAAAAATCAGGATGACATGAATTACATAGCATGTAAGTTTTGCCGAGGCTGCTACTCGCGTAAAAGTTTGCGCAGACATGCAAAGAAGTGTTATTTTAATCTTGACCCGACAAAACGTTTTAATGCACAAACCGAAGGGCAAACAATTATGGTTGGTCATTTTGGCCCCAATGATCCTCTAAGGGTTAGTGGCCTTTTGAGTATGATGCGAGCTGATGACGTTTCGATGGTGGCAAAGAAAGACAGAATTATATGCGAAGTTGATAGAAGATATATAAGAAGCCATAGAGAAAAACACGAGGTATCCAGTGAAGCCGGCCAAAATTTGGCAATCAACAAGTTTAACAAACCGACGGTAGTACCGTTCGCCGAAAACTTATATTTTTATACTAGCCTTCTTTTATTAATTTTTTAGGCAGTTACAGAAATTTAAGATAAAGCCTGATACAATAAAAATCAAGTTTGTCAAATATTTGCTGAATTTTAGAATTTTTTTTCTAAGCACCCTGTATACAGCAAAAAAAAATACAAGTAGTAAACGTCATTCTGATTCTGAAAAAAAATCATATGAACATGTTATAAGTAATTTTCTTAGTTTAGCATTATTTTCTCAGACTACAACTTTATATAAAGAATTACTTGTTTTTGCAAAGTGCATAATAAAAACAGCCCATATGTTGCACACTTGTATTATACTCAAAATACTGTGAAAAATACTATTAATATGCTTACTTTGCAGAAATTTGAAAAATATCTCAAACGTCTGATGCTTGAAGCCAGAACACGCTTATTAGTTAATTCGAGTGATGTTAAAGCTTATCGTGACCTACTAGATGGAATATTTTGCAGTGTTATAATTTTTAACAAACGTAGAGTGGGAGAACTACAACGCATGACCTTATCAGCATTTCTTAAAAACTACGAGACTGCATCATCATCCGAATTTGAAAAAGCTTTAACTCAGTCTGAAATTATTATATATAACTCGCTTAAATGCGTGGTAATAAGAGGAAAGAGAGGGCGAGGTGTTCCCGTTCTATTTGACAAGAACACTATGGAAACAATTGAATTTTCTTTAAATTTAAGAAATAATTTTGATCTCTTAAATAATGTCTATCTTTTTGGATTGCCTAAAACTCAAAACCCAATAACGGGCACAGCAGTTTTACGTAAACACGCAAAACTTGCACTGGGCGATACTAATGAAGCATCATTGCTAACATCAACCAAATTAAGAAAACATCAATATTATGCAAAATTTGAAAATGGAGAAGAATGATCTTGAGCAACTAGCAACTTTCATGGCACACTGCCAAGACACACGCCGAATTTTATCGCCTGCCGGACGATGCATATCAAACAGCTAAAGTAAGTAAACTCTTGCTTATTGCTAAAAGTGGTTCAATAGAGAAGTACAAAGGCATGTGTTTAAATGATATTGAGATTGGTGAAGACATTATTGCGCACGAAGAAAGTGATGACGAACAGAATGACACTTATATCCCTGACGATGATACATTGGCGCTAGACCAATCAGTTGAGAACATTATTGAAAATAATGAAAACAATGATCTAAATCTCGACAAAACAACAGTCAAGAAAGGTAAAAAGCGCACCTTAGTAGGATGGACGACACAACAAATAGAATTGACAATAAACCATTTCAAAACACATATTAAAAAACATATTCCACCAAAAAAACACGAAGTTATGGAATTAATCGAAAAACACCGCAACATATTTCATAACAAAACATGGCCGGTAATAAAAATATTTGTTTGCATTGATTCGTTTTTAAGGCGCCGAATTAAAGTGATCCTGATATTTGGCAACACTGTCGTGGAAGCCGCTTCGGCCGCACATAACTATATACGGATGTTACTTGGTTTATAAATGTATAGAATATATCGTACGGATGCCACGTTCAACGCTAACAATACCGGATGTCAACGATGTACTTTTTTGTATTTGTAATATACGCGTGATATACACCATGTATATCAATGGATGCCAAACTGTACTAATACGGAACGGATGCCAGTTTGACCTGCAGCTCAATATATATATATATTTAAATTATTGATTCTTTAATCAATCTAATAATAATTATTATAAATCTTGTCCCCAGATATGGAGCAGAAATTTAATTTCCGGATTTTTAAATATAAAATGCGGATGGGCAAAACTGAAGCTGCACTGGAAATAACGTTTGTCGGCCCATTTTAGATTCTCATAAAATAACAATAGTTATGGCGTTACGGCTTTATGGGGCATAAAGGTATCTAGAATATTATTTGACAGCGAGTGTCGAAATGGTTTTAATAAATGTAAGTTCTGAAAATGATCTTTCATACTGCCCATGGTTTATCGAAAAATTCAATATAATTTTATTGGCATTTGCAAGTGCAGAATAGAGTAAAGTGTACATCATTTTGAATGACCACAGTAACATATTAGACATAAATTACAGCTTGTCAATCTGTCAATCTTTTCATCTCTTCATAGGTCGTTGGTTGAATTCTTCATTATTTTCATCAGAGAAATTAGAAATTAGAAATTAATTAAATTACGCTCTTCAAGTGTTGCCGGCAGTTTTTAATTATTATCATTATTTTTTTAAGAGTAGCTAGAATTAATTCTTCTTGCAAGTCTTCTTTTATTATTGATGGATAGTAGTTTGCATAATATCGCACAACTTTTCAAAGCCATTTGTGGGCAGTCCATTGTGTATGTCTTCGAAATTTGTTGAAGATAGTAAAGCAATGTCGTTTCAATAATTCACCAAGCAACAGCATTAAGCAATAATTAGGTTAAATCAAACACTTGGTTAAAGTTTCACTGTATTGATAGAATAAACCTCTACAATTGTTTGGGCCTCACGACCATTCTCAAGAGTACAGAGATACTAAAATTAAAATTTAACAAATTTGCAATATATACTAGGCTAGAAAAATTTTACAACATGGCAATAAATGAATTACAGTCTTGGTTTTTCCGAACGGATGCCGCATAACAAAGGCGTATTATCAAAGATTAATTGTTCATTCACAATATTATCCCCATTAGTGACGGCATTTCGAATTTCTAGGAAAAGCGGTCACTAATGGGGATAATATTGTGAATGAACAATTAATCTTTGATAATACGCCTTTGTTATGCGGCATCCGTTCGGAAAAACCAAGACTGTAATTCATTTATTGCCATGTTGTAAAATTTTTCTAGCTTAGTATACTTTTTCCGTTTTTCAATACTTTCAACCATTTTCCTCATTGTTATCGACAAGATCTTGTGCCCGCGCAATAAATTATTACGCCGACTTTTCGACCCCATCAAAGTCCCGATTCATGGCCTATAAGTCGCCCAATCAAGTCAAAACCATTTCATGATATCCCAACAGATCCTCAACAGATCCACTGGTTTGCAAATATGTGGATGCAGTTGCATGGTGGATGCCAATAATTGCATATAATTTGGACAATACATTAGCCGTTAAAATTGTCTCATAATCAGTTAACTGCGTAAGCATATTATGTAGAATATTAGACGTTGTAACTCAAACATCGACCATTTTTCGGATGTTTTAATTTGGTTTAAAGTAAGCAATAATTCGACATAAAACCATTTCTGTAGTTACCATAGTTGAAAAATATTTTCTTCAGTGCTTCTTCAGTGCCCACGAACGGGTTTCACCGTTTACTTCCTATTTTATTTTTGTAGTACTCTTTTGAAAACACACCAACGGAGTTCAGCAAAGAAAATAAGGAGACGGAGTTAATTGTTGATATAACACTGTCTGATACAATCAGATTTATTTTGTAATTTTAGCATCACACATGCAATTGACTGGGTGTATTTTGGGCCATGCAGCTCACAAATCCATTATATGCATCTATTTGCTGTCCCATCAGTGGCATTAGGTATAGAGTTTTTTTAATCACATTTTTAAGGCAAATAATTCATCTTGAAGCAAATAGAATATTCTCTTGCCGGTGGAGTCAGTGCATGTAACGACAGAGACGAATCTTTCTTCAATTTCGTTTCTCGAAACATATCAAATAATAATTGAACGCCGATCTTGCACTGAAATATCCTATGTTGTATCTAATTGTACCGAAAATATTTCAGTTTTGTGAATTTCCTCAACAATATGTGATTTGATTAGACCTCATAATTATATCTCATAATGATTTTATAATTTTCAATATTGAATTGACTGTTTTTTTGGATATAAAACTTACTTTCTTAAAAAGATCCAGATCTTCCACGAAAATTATTTTATGAATATCTTTGTTTTTTTCAAATTATATTGCCCCTATCTAATAATCCGTACTTGATCTTGAGTTCGATTCAAGTCGTATATTTGGTTGCGTTTGGTGCATAAACGTCTATAGAAAATACGCAACCAAATATACCACTTGACTGCAACTCAAGCTCAAGTACGGACTATAGATACGGGCCTAAATCTTCTTTTAAATGAAAATCGTATTTACCATTCACGAAGTAGTATCCACACATAGTTTCAATTTAAAATCGTATTTGCTGAATAACATTATTAACTCCAGAAAATTACCATGATTTAATTCAGGGACAGCCAAAGTATGGTGTAAGCGGCTTCATAATTTTTTCGTCGGTAACTAATTGGCGGCGGAATAACGATTTGTTAGCAACACATGTTACTAACATTGGTGTAAACACGTCGTAAGTTACGTGATATACAACCAAGTTTACACTAATTTCGTAGTTTTTTTAATACTAGCAACTGTGCTGCAACCAGATTAACAGAAAAACATCGATTTCTAGTCGTGTCGCGATCTGACAGTGACCTCCATCGAGGTGATGATAGTGACGGTGGTCAACTACAAATGAATCAAAGACAAAAAAAATACTGGAACAAGTTTGCACCAAAGTTTGCACAATCGAAACCTTGCTACAACGTCAGTTAGTTGCACCGGTGATATGTGGATGTGATGATATAAAATATGAAGCAAAATTGCCAGTAATATTTGTTCAGTTTCCCCAACATGTCTGTAATTTGCATGTTCATGTAATGTGTACACACAGGCTCCTCAATTCAGAAGTGTAAACGTTTAAAACAGGCGCTTACGCCAACTGCAAGCAATGATGAATGTCAAAGCGATATGGCAATGCATGTTTACTCCGAGGCTCATAAAACTCTATGGAAATGGACCCGTTGAGGTAATTAAACCCACTTCACAACACATACGATCAATTTATACCTACATTTGCAGAGGCTTTATGAGCCGTCTGCCCTGGAGAACCTTGGCGACCGTGTCCTGCAATCAGTAAGTGCCTCTGCATCACGCACACCACCATGCTCATCCTATTGATTTATAGCTGTACATTATGTGGAAACTGGGAGTTTACACGACTCCTCTTATAGTCGGCTTCCTGTACAGACGCGGCTACTTCGAAGCCGAAGGCTACTACACACTCACAAAGTTTGTCTCGCTTATCGGCGGAATCATCGTCGTTTCTTATGTTATAAGAGGGATAGGACGGGGCAACAATCCAATGTACCGTAAATTTATCAAAACTCTCGAAGATGCACAACTGTCACTGACTCCTGTCACTAAGCAACACTTATCTAATTACGACTTTGAGTTCTACGCTTGGCCTGTCGAGTTCAACTTTAATGATCTGGACAGGTGAGGTTGAATGATTAATTTGAGGACTGGTTAAAATGTTTTGTTATAGGGACGATGTTAAAGACAGAATGTACATCGGGAAGCCTAACCCTCGCAGGAATATCATACAGCTCGGAGCTTCACTGCCTTGCCATATCCTAGGGTACATAGCTGTGCATACTTTCGGAATTAAATTGGTTTATCCAGGCTCCATAGGATTACTTCAGAATGTTTTATGTATTAATTTTTAATGGTTGTATTTTCACTTTGCAAATTTTACGATGTTTTAGCACAAGGTTTGCTGCAAGGGCGATCCAAATTAATTGAGGTTAACGGTGGCATTCGGTACAAGTTGAAGGCACGAGATGAGAATGAGATCGATGTTATGTTTGTTGATAAACGGAATGCAAACAGTAATGGGAATACATTGGTTATATGCTGTGAGGGCAACGCCGGCTTCTATGAGATGGGTATTATGGGAACGCCCATCGGAGCTGGCTATTCTGTTTTGGGGTGGAATCATCCTGGATTTGGGGGAAGTACGGTGAGTATTTTTGAGATGTCCCTCTAAAGAGCATTGCCCTTCATAGTTATCATAATATACAAATACAGTCCTCCAAGTAGCCGAATAATGTGCTATATGAAATCTTTGAGAACCGCTCTTCTAAGCCAATATCATAAATCTGACGTGGGCAGGACTTATCTTTCTCATATATAATTATTATGGAAAAGTAATATTCATTTGAACAGTAATTTTCTCATAAATGAACAACTTAGTTGACCTGGTCTACATTGGTCAATGATTTTGGCATTTTCTACAACATAAAATAATAAAAATAAAATTTCAGAGTCATTCTCTCCATAAACAAGTAGTGCTATGAAAATTTGTTTCATACATTTTTCTCATATCTGGCATGTTTTTAAATTTATTAATGAAAAGTGAGAAGGTCCCCGTTTGTTGATTTTTGATGCAAAATCTAGATTTTATAAGGGGTCCTGAAATATATTTTTTGGTCATCTTAAAACTAATATTTTTATATTTATTTTGAGTATATGATGACCCTCATTATTAATGATCATTTGCCGCCTAGTTCACAAATTTTCAATTTCGGATCAATGGAACAAAAATGGTTTTTGATTAAAAAAAATCCATTTTTAATTTCTTCCGCGTTTTGATTTCTTTTTCCACTCAAGAAATGTTGCAAAGATCTGAACAAATAGTAATCTAAGTATTGCCGCACGCTGGCACGGATTACAATTTCCGTTGATTGACCGGGTGAATAAAACTACGCAATGGAAACTAATAGATTTATTGAACCCGGTTCTGTCAGTGGAAGGACCTTATTGAGATGCAACGTTTAAAAAATACAATGGTTTAGAAAATGAGAGGATGTTGATGCGCTGATGGCTGGTCAAGTTCTGCGTTTCTTCCTTGGGTTTCCATTGTACCCGGGTCGGTCCAGGTACCCGAGCATTTTCTGTTATTAGAATTGCCTTGGTGCGAACACCGAGGCTGCTAATTATTCCTAATTATTCCTTCTTCTTCTTTATCCTCGCCTTTTTCTGTTACTCGGGGTCAGCTTTCCTAATCATGTTCCGCCACGCCTTTCGGTCGAATTATTATAATTATTCCTAATAAATTGATCCCAATTATTTGATTTAATATTACGAGTGCTCTTCAGAGTTTTTCTTGCAGAGTGGTTTTACATTGTAAAAAACAAAAACCTTCTCCGTTAACTTTATCAATCTGAAACAAATGTTCTTGAGTAGTCAACCAAGGACTTGCTCCCATTTCTGCCCGTAAAATATTATTATCGACAGGCCTTGGTCTTCCTAAACGAGGCGAGGCATCAGAAAGATCAAAATTACCCGATGAGAACTTAGCAAACCACCTTTGGCATATGATATACAGATATCTAATGCGGCTGGATATATATCACAAATGTTTTTTTCAACGACTGTCATTGAATGTTGACGTTTCTCATTGACCATTTTTCACCTTTTTCACCCGCCCGCCGAGCAGCTAAATATGAAAAACGCACGACTTATTTCACATAAATTGACGTATGATACGTTTATTTAAAAGAATCATAAATTTGTCTCCATACAAACATCTAACAAGTCTACTATATAACTATTTCATCGAAATAGATTGCATTAATAATTTTTATTTTCATATAATATGCTCAGTCGTTGTATGTATATTTCGAGCAGAAAGTCTCTTGTCGCTTTAGCGTGATTGCTGCTTTAAACTTCGCCTCAAGAGGCAATCTTCACGTGCAAACAGAAAGCATACACTTTCTGCTCTTAATATTACCTGACAATTTAACCTCAAAATAACTCGAAAAATATGCATCGTACGAAAAATTGTTTCAGACAACAAATAAATGTTTCCAAATGGGATATCTTAATTTGGGAACCCTAATTTCTTTTTACAGATTGGCATTTTTCTTTTAATTCGAGAAAGATAGTGCCGTAATCGCAAGAAATAGATATTTCATAAATAACTCGTAACCGGTGTCTTGGAGTTTGCAAGACAAATTGTCTTTGTAAATTTTAAATCGGAGCGCCGTGCATCAGTTTTTTTTAACAGTTTCCCTATAAACAACTTACAGGAGTATGCCAGACCACTATTTTTTTAAGATTTAAATAATAACGACTTCTTTTGTTAAGTTTTACAGCCAAATATGTTATTTATTTATATTTCTACATACATTTAAACCATTTTACAAATGTTTATATTATTTTGAATATTTTAAATATTTAAAAAAAAAAGTGAATAAATTTCAATAAATTTTCAAAAAAGACAATTTGTCTCGCTAACTCCACGCACCAGTTACGAGTTATTTATAAAAATCTTGTTTTTGCGATTACGGCGCCATCTATCTCGAATAAAAAAAAAGTTTCAACTAAAACTTGAAATTTTTGCCGTTCAATCCGAATCTGTAAAAAAAATTAGGGCGCCGATTTGAAATTTCAAAGTTGCCCCCCGTCTCTGAAACAATTTTTCGTACAATGCGTATTTTGCGAGTTATTTTGATTTGTCAGGTTAAATGGGACACCCGGTATAATACCTGTACACTATTGTAGCTTTTGTTGCATCATTACCTTTGGAAACTCGAATAACATGCAATGTCAAATGTGAAGTAAAAACCAACCACAGCAATGTCATACCACTATCGGACCACTAAAATTAAGTAAAACCCACATTGAAAAACTGAAAAAAAATATTTTAGGGAACTCCATATCCACCACAAGAACTAAACGCGATGGATGCTGTGATGCAGTTTGCCATACGTAAGCTCGGCTTTAGAGTTGATAGCATTGTGCTGTTTGGCTGGAGCATCGGTGGATTCTCATCGACTTGGGCCGCCATGAACTACCCTGAAATCAAGGGACTTGTAAGCATTTCTGTATTTCCTTTATGATTTCTACATGCAACTGTACGCAGATATTGGATGCATCATTTGATGACATCATGCCATTGGCTGTAAGCCACATGCCAATGTGGTCTGAATCAGTGGTCCGCCTTGCCATTCGGGAATACCTTAACCTGAATAACTTTGAGCAGCTAGTAAAGTACCCCGGGCCTGTCTTGCTGGTGCGCCGAACGGAGGACGAAGTAATTTGCACAACGTGAGTAAAAAAGGTTTTATTGTCGGAGTGGTAATTTGACCATTATTTGTAGCATGGGAGACATGACCACCAATCGTGGCAATCACCTGCTGATTAAATTAATGAAATTCCGTTATCCTGTAATTATGGGTGATATACAGCAGACGGTTTTATCCGATTATTTATCTCTGACCTCGTCGTTGTCTCAAGGTAAAGATGGTCTGATTAAATTCTTGAATTAATTAGTACCAGCTATTCACGTTGCATGAAATATCAGTAATCCATCCTCCCAATTATATTCGCTTCAATATTATGATTTATCTAACACCAACATAAAGAAGCTTTAGTAATACACCAAAGTAAAATAACCAACATAAGATATGTAATGTGTGATGCTTCAATTTTGCACTCCCATATGTCATATTTAAGGACCAAACCTGCAATCTGCCTTAAAAAAATGATGTACCCAAGACACACCACTTATTATGTTTCCTGCTCAGACTACGGTGTGTTATTTTTGTTCTGTCAGTTGCATGCATGAATTTTAACTGACGTCAAATGACTTGAAATCAGTGAACTCTATACTGCGTAACTGGAAAGGCCTTTCAATGTAAACCACACCAATGTGTGTTGAAAATGGCTTATCATTACAGAATTAGTGACAAAAATCAGATTTTAGAGCTTCATTATTAACAAAACATTTTGTTGGTAATTGTGTAATGATAAGTTATCTGTAATACGCATTGATTACTGAAACTTCAAAACTGACTAAAATTACAAGTTTCAGTTGTTCACTGTAATGGCTATAGCCTTTTTTTACATGTATTATCACCATTAAATTTTTACTTTTTCTTATCTCCGGAAGCACATCGATAAGAGATATAAATGTAATTAGGTCGTCTTTTGGTCTCTAAACATTTGTTTACTCTTGTGCTTTTTCTCTAAAATAATCGGGGAACCAGTAGAATGCATAAATGTGGGTTTATGTGTTAAAATCCTGGTATACCAAACCAAACCAAACAACCGGTATGTAGATAAAATGGAACCTGTCAATGTATTTAATTAATCCTGAAGATTCGTTTAAAGATAAAACCCTTTTAAAAAGCAAAATCACCATAAAACTTGATGTTATATTTCTCATGTCATATAAGTCACGTAAGTTGAAAAGAGATGCAAATCGTACAGTCTCTCCATCGCAGTTGGCTGTGCCCATGACACACTACTTTAGTAATGTAGTATAGAGTTCACTGCTTGAAATAAAGTAACAAAATGAAGACAGTTGTAGTGACTATGTTGCCGATTAACAATTGTAATGAATGATAATTATAACTACATTTCTCACATGTGAGTGGTGGTTGTCAATAATTATAACAACATAACTATAATAATTATAACCACTAATGGAAAATAACATAACTTTTCATTTTCACTCCAAGTTATTTCAAAGACATATCTGAAGCGTACCTACAAAAATGCCACCCTACACTGTCCACACTGAGGAGGAAACATTGTAAACAGTGTTTATTGTTTTGTTTATTGTTTATTTCAATTGTTTTGCAATGTTGATGAATGAATATTGGATTATTTGAAACAAATTTTGAACAGTATTGACATCGAGCGGATGTAGTAAGTTAGTTACATTTTAGAGCAATTTACAACTAAGTATGAAGTTAACAACACATTTTGTTACAACTACATGGAAACTTATTTTAACGAGAAGCCAAAAGTTTATCCCTTATCTATGGGCGAGGATTTGCCACAGGATCAGAGAACGAGATTTGCATTATATTTGGTGAGTTTTGCTACTTGATTTGATTTGAAAGTGTTTGAATGTTTGTTTCTAGGCTCGCAAGTCTATGAAAGACTACAAGGCGTCGCACTGCACTCCATTGCCTACAGATATGTTCCAGATGCCGTGGGACGTTGCTTCGTTTGAGAACGATTTCGTCTTTACCTAGATAATTGCAACTAATTGTATTTATTTTCCTTATTTGTTTATTTAACTTTGAAGTTGGCACCATTGTTATTTCTCCCCGTTCCACATAGCTGAACAATCAAATAATCGTACGAGATATATTTATATAATTGAAACAAGAAAAATTATAATATACATGTAATTTATGTATTATATGGTTGTATGAAAATATAGGAGATATTTTTAAATCTAACAATTTTTCATCAAAGCTTGTTCTTACCGCTAGCAATTTGCATTGCATTATTGAGAAACTCCTATGATGTTTCGTCTACTCTCTTATTGCATGACTCCTATTGCATGTTCTTTTACTCACATTTTCCATAAGGAAAAGCTGTTTATCCACCAATGATTTCATAGGGAGCGGGACAAAACTAAGAATCCTTTATAAAATCAACTTTATTTCTTGGCATGACCTTTGCTACTACGAGGGGGGTATTAATAACTAGTTAGCGTAAGTCATAAACCTATGCAATAAAATGAATCTCGTTACTATCAAAACCAATCACTTATTAGAAACTAAATTATACAAATTTAACATCATCAACATGCTGAAGCGTAATTTTTTTTATGGCATTTAGAATTGTAATAGTATATTTTGCAACAAGAGATGAAAATTCCGTCTTCTTTTGTGAGTGGACAGTTATGACTGCACACTATGACTCATTGTGCATGTATTCGGGCCCTCTATCACCCATCTGAATTTAGTCCAAATCCGTTCATGCGTTCTCGAAATGCAATTTCATCGAGATGGCAAAGAACGAGACTTTTAGAAAAATTTACTAGATTTTCAACGTCGTCGCAGGTATATCGAGTGTGGTACCATTTACTTTCGTGAAAAAAGTTTAAATTTTGTAAATTTTCGAAAATGTCGCGTTTTTTGTCATCTCGATGAAATTCCATTTCAAGAACGCGTTAACAGATTTGGACGAAATTTAGATGGGTGATGGAGGGCCCTAATACAAGCACAATGAGCCCTAGTGTGCCCCGTGGGCTTTCGCGTTTGTCCAGGGAGGCCTGCCTTAAGAAGAGCGAAATATAAAAAAAAAACTATATAGTCGGGGAAATAGTAAAATTCAACTACTTTAGGCCGAAGTAAGGCCGAAGGACTGCACACGCTGTCTTCACTCAGCTGGCCAGCGTCAAGGTGGTACTTATAGGGCCAGAACGAACATCAACAACAAAAAGGTGAACTATTGGAGAGACAGAGAGAAAAAGGTGGTTGCAACGATTCACAAACTGTTGCACAACAAACACAGCGGAGAACAGCTGATTACGTTGGCTTGCCTTAGTACGTAAATATACTGTTGTGCTGCCGCTTAGTGTAAAACACCTATACTATAGTCAAACTTTGTTTTGATACTTGTCAAAATGTCATGGCTTAGGCCTGTATCTATGGTCCATACTTGAGCACGAGTCCGACTCAAGTCGTATATTTGGTTGCTTATTTTCTATAAACGTTTATGCACAAAACGGAACCAAATATACGACTTGAGTCGAACTCGTGCTCAAGTACAGACTATAGATACACGCCCGAGTTAAGTAAAAGTTGATTGTGAATGGGATATATTTATATAATTGAAACTAAATTGTAATGTAAATGTACTTTATATACAGATAAGATTGTAGGAAAATTTGGCAGACATTTTTAAATCTAACAATTTTAACTATCAAAGCTTACTCTTACGGCTAGCAAATTGCATTGCATTATTAATAAATTCATCGGATGTTTGGGACACAAACAACTGCGCACACTCCCTTTCATTGCACTCGCACAATGCTTTCTTTACATTTTCCATAAGTAGCCGTTTATTATCCACCAATGATTTCAGAGGAAGTGATCCAAAACGATACAAATCCTTAATAAAAACATCAATTTCATTTCTTGGCACGACCTTTGCCACTAAATTAAACCTCAAAGCCTCTTCGGCACTCATCTTATGACCCAATAACAACAACTCATTAGCTTTACTTTTTCCCATAATCCTTGGTAACAAATAGCTCCCACATCCCTCTATGCACAGGCCCAGTTTGACGAAAGGGGTTTGGAATGTTGCCGTATCAGAAGCATACGCTATATCACATAAAGAGCATATAGTTACTCCTATGCCAATTGCAGGTCCATTCACCACAACTATGAGAAGTTTAGGGTATGCAATAAATGCTTCAACCATCTTCTTAAAACGGGTCCACCCATGCATGGCAACCTCTTCAAAGCTCATACTCAGGAATTTATCCATCGCCTTCGTTAGGTCATTGCCGCTGGTGAAGTATTCCCCTGTACCCGTGAATATTGTTACTATAATATCATCGGTCTTAGCATCTTCATTCAAAATATTTGTGATCTGTTCGTAACCATCTGCACTCACAGCATTTTTCTTTTTAGAGTTACAAAAGTTAATCAAACGCACCCCATTTTTAACCGAAGTTTTCAGCTCCATATTTGTCGTTTGATTATGTTATACTATAGGACTATAGGTAAAGACTACAGGAACAGACAATGGACTTTGTTCAAAAACACTTGAAATTGTTGGCAACTTGGCAACTATGTTACGGTTTTTGATAGGATTTTGCAGCAACATTTATTTTCTGTTTTTCACATCCAGCACAATTGCCAACAACCAGTATTCATAGAACATATAACTTTCTTGTGTGACATAACGTCATCGTGGGTAAGTGGCGCCAAAATGATCTCATATTCTACTGTGAAGTGGCGCTGTAGTATGTATATTGCAAAGTGGATTCATTTATCTGGCAACTCTGCATTGACTGTCAGCTGTTTTTGACGTTTTCACTTGTTTTCATTTTTTTGTTTATCAAGTAATGTTTTTGTTATTTTGAAACTATGCTGGAGTCAACGTCCGAGGATTACAGTAAATATGTCGACAGTGATTTGGAATCTAAAGTATGAATCATTAATTATATATTACTATTAATTCTTTTGAACTCTGAAAAAAACTTTATTTTGTTTTAAGCAATCACCCGATCAAAGCGAATCGAATGTTTGAATGTTGTAGCATATGCCAGAAGGCTTAAAATGAGGGTTCTTCTTTTAAATTTAATGCCTAGGTGTAATATGAATTAACGAATTAGTATTTTTGTTTAAATATATACATGTGACTATATAGTATCCGCTGAGAGCTGACAATGACTCATCGTTTCATATTGTCGAAATTCGATGTACGTTTCATATTTCATTTCACTCTAGTACATTTACTTTGAGCATGCGAACGAGCATTCTTTGTTCGATAGAGAATGAGTCATTTGAGCTCTCGTTGAAACTATACATCTGACATAAATGAGAGAAAAAATATATAAAAAAATATCCTGTAAACAATTATTGCCAATAATATAACAATTTAAACTTTTTCTAACAGCTGCAGCCTATTAACCAACGCCTGGAAGAGATGCTAACAAGATTGGATGAATTCGAGAGTATGGTGGCACTGGTGCAGCAGGAAAGATGCAGTGCCATAGGCCTAACAGGAGCACTAATGGAGTCTATGGATTTACAGAAGCAATTAACCGATCTTTGCACCCGAATTGATACTCTTGAGAAATTGGTTGTTTATCTTCGGGGTAGCATGGACAGTCTCGAAAGTAAAGTTGAAGTTGCCGAGGAACAGTTCGGTCTAATCGACAATACGAATAGGCTAAAGAATTTCTTCATGCCTTTATTTGTACGTAACCCGTATTTATTTTGGGTACCATTTATTTTGAGTACACTATTGCGAACCTTACAAAGTTTTTTTTTTATATTGAATGCAGTTAGGAATCATGAATAATATTCACCAATAGCTGATCGAATTAGGTCTTCTTAATTCTTAATTCCATCAATAACATTAATAATGTAACTCTTTCGTCAGTACATAAATTTTGAATAATGTTTATAGAATGGCACATATACTGACTTTTATTCTTGAACAAATATTTCAATTCTTACTTCTGTATAAACACATTACAAAATGAGCAATGGCGACAAAGAGTAGGGGGAGACCGGGGCTAATTGACTAGTTTTTTAGTTGTCTATTTTAGTCATTTAGCCCTGGTTCCCCCCTACTATAGGATACAAAGAATATTCATATATATCCAATGTAAATTCAATTGGTTATAACTGGCTGGTTTCTACACATATTTGATTTATGCCAGTATACCAAATTCCGTATACGTGTATACGTGTCCGCGTAAGGGTTAATGTGCTTAGAATTAAGTTATACAATAATAAATAAAAGTTATACATATTTTGCATAATTGTTATTATTCACTCTATGAAATTAAATGATTCGATAAATAGTAGCCACTTATAATTATATCATAATTGCTTGTCATTTATGAATCAAAGTCTAATTGATAATCAATTGTTACTTTCATGATGCATTTTGTTTTGTTTCAGAAAAGAAGTGTCGAAGTTAAACCTCCTGCTCCAGTTGAAAATTCGGATACATTTTCTATTGATAAATATTTCACCAAAGAAGAAGACGATAATCAATAACAAATTGCCTATTAAAATGTATATACACTGAAATTTGTTACGTTTGTATGTATACTTTATAAGTTTGTTAATACAGAGAAACTATAAGAGCATTGTTTTCTATCGAGGTTACAAGTATGCATGTGACTGTCCCTTTGCGTACCTTGAAGCAGTGGTGGAGCTAGAAATTTTAGTCCCACTCCCAAAGAGTTTGTTGCCGCTCCACAAAGTAATTGGTGTTAGCATTTTTCACAATATTCTGATTTTTCAAACCCCTAGTGGTTTGTTGCAGTACTAATAATTCATGAAGTTCCCATTTTAAAAGTTATTTTTAGGTATATTATTCTCGGAGCTTTGTGAAAATATTATTATAATATGTAATCAATTAAATTACTTTTACCTTTTTCTCACACTTTATTTTTATATCGTGCGTTCAACAAAAATCGACTACGAAGTTGGCGTTCTCAATCTCAAGTCATGTCCGCACTTGAATCAAATCTTACATGCCCAATATTACAACCCACATTGATACACCAACATGACTTCAGATTGTCAACGCTAACGTTGTCGTAGATTTTTGTTGGACGTTCGATATATCACTATACAGTGAGTTTTTTTATTTCGCTGAATATAGGCTAAGATTCCTATGTTCAGTTTTAGAAAATAAAAGTCAATCTCAATAGAGTACTTATGCAACCAAACTTACATATTGCAGTGATTTTGTTTTGTGACATAATCTTCAAATCATTTTTGGGTTATTAATTTGGACGAAGTGAGCATTTTAACGGACTAATGCTAGAATTGCTTTTTATATTATTTTTTACAATTTGCGCCTTTTTTTAAATAAAGTATGACATTCATAGTTTTATTAGTTATTTAATTTGAGTTGGTAACACTCATTTCAGATTTGTTTAAATTGAAGTTTAAATTATTTCATTTTTATTTTGTTCTTTTACGATTATAGTTAAATAGATATTTACCGAAAAGTCATGAAAATGATCTATTACTTACGAGGAGCCACAGTGAAATACGAGGCACTCTGTGCAGAGTATTTTACAGGCTCCTAGTAAAGTAATAGTAGTACATTTTAATGACGAGTGTATTAATTTTTTTCTGAAACCCCCTAATTATAATAAAAATTAATATTCATTAATTTAATAATTGAAACGGCGATTTTCTACGTACCTATCTATACCTTTTCAAGTTCAAAATGAGACCAATCAATTTCATTTTGGGAAGTAACAAATTCATATTGAGATAAATCAAGTTCAAAATGGGACCAATTAATTGCATTTTGGGAAGTAACAAATTCATATTGAGACCAATCAATTTCAAATTGGAAACGATCAAATTCAAATTGAATTGAAACAAATTCAATTTGAGATTTAACAATTTCTAAATGAGATTTTCAATTTCAAATTGAGATTAATCAAAATTAAGTTGACAATAAACAATTTTAATTTGAAAATATTACTAATATTTATTAAATAATTATTAATTATTTTTAAATATTAAAATAAATAATAAATATATTATTAAATATATGTATATTAGCGAAATATTATTATAATATAATTTATTCGTTCATGTAATATTAAATATTAACATTATACAACAAAGAACTAAGGAATAAACTACTAAACTAAAAGTACGTGTCTTCCATGTTTAACCCAGCAGAAATAAATTTTTGGATACCTGCCAGAAATCTCGCATTGACAACTATATTTTTCTTATGTTTTCATTAATTATGTTTCCTAACCTTTGAAGGTTAAACTCTGTTTGAGTCAATTATTCCTGCCTTCTCCATTCAAACTTTGCGGCATTTGTACCGCCAAATCTACTTTCACACCAGATTTCATGACTGTCATGCATTTTCAACCGGGTTCATCATTGGGCTATATAAACTTAATCGTAGTAAGTCATTTTTTCTGAATTAATTTTCATGCCCATCGTATTAGCAAGGGTTTTCCAATCTCTATTATTATTATAAACAGCACACAGCTGCTTCTTGAGATGTGCTGCTTCTGCGTTTTATATGTAGCGTGGCATTTTTTGGCAGATGTTATAATAAATTTTATTTGTTTACTCTCAACTTGATATTGTTTAGTGTCAACTTGATTTTGATTGGTCTCAATTTGAAATTGATTTGTCTCAATTTGAACTTGAATGGTCTGAATTTGAACTTGATTGGTCTTAATTTGAAATTGATTGGTCTCAATTTGAACTTGATTGGTCTCAATTTGAAATTGATTGGTCTCAATTCGAAATTGATTGGTGTCAAATTGAACTTGATTGGTCTCAATTTGAACTTGAAAAGGTCGGGTTTTTTTGTGCGTTCGTGTTCCTCTTGCAATGGATTGTGAAGAAACTACCGACGAACTCCCTTTAGAAATACGAAAAGCCGCAGAAGAGGCAGAAGTGGAGCTGCTACCGAAAACATCAAAATTGAATGCTAAAAATGTTAGAAGAATCTCAGAAGACGTTCTTTTTTCTTACTTTGTGGACAAAACTAAACATAATTATATGGCTTCAACTCTTTATAGAGTATTTATTCCATGCTTAAGTCGACATTATCAATAAAAAGGAATATTGATATCAGCAAGTTCAATAAGCTAATTATGTACGTTCTTAAATAGACAAGGTGATTGATATCAAGCTAAGAAATCAAAAGTGTTCCGTATTAAAATCGACTGATTTCTTAGAGAGGTTCCAGATGAAGAATTTTTTATACTGAAGGTAGCAAATTTATTATTTTATTTCATTGTAAACAGTTTAAAAAAAATCAGGTTGTATTAGTATATTTCGATGAGTCACCGAGGGTTACATAGAAGAATCATTAGTAAATCAACTGACGACTGCTAATTGAATACAGGACAGGAAAGAGGAAAATAACGCTGACATCACGAAAGACGTAAGTTGCTCGATATTAAAAATCTCATTTGGCAGTTGGTGATGAATATAACTATAAAGAAAATTTCTGTTTGTTCAAATGCGATGAAAGCTAACACGGAAAATAATGTTATTATTCGAAATAAAAGTGCTTTGTTGTCTGGGATTAATATATCCAATGTAGAAGACTCGACCATAAATATTAATATTCAATTAAACTTTAGAAAATAATGTGTAACTGTTTTCGTGACTAATCAGGGAAATGCAGTTTTTGTGATTAGTCAGGGAAATGCAATTTTCGTGATGCATTTGCGGAGTATAACGAAAGTGCTACTTTAGCTCCAGTTTCAGAAAAAAAATAAAAATTAAATCATCAATATTCTTCTTCTAATAGATATTATCCCAGCTACTTTTCCTTGCAGTATTGATTGCAGTAGGTGAAATCTGCTATCATTACTTATAATATGACCAAGGTATTGAAGCTTTCTGCAGTTTGTTGTGTTAAGGACCACTTTCTCCTTGTGCGTTACATAGTTACGTTATAGAAATAGTTCTTACATTCTAAAATACTGCATGAGACGTTTTTGGAGATCCATTCACCAATGCCGTCATCAAAAGATATATTAAAACTCTTTATAGATCTTGACTTTGATATATACATACTTATCAAAACTTTATTAACAAACATTGAATCCATGTATCTCTATATAACTTATTTTACAAATTTGCTTCAATATTAGTAACCCGTAATGAATACAAAAATATTAGAATAATAGTTTGAAACTTATATAAAATAATAGCATTGTTATCACTTGGCAGAATCCGGCACTAAATTCCCCACTATGGGGGCTTTCTTCAAGGAACTCCCTACAAAATCATAGCAGGACTTCACCCAATCCATAGATGAGAAAAGCACCCAGGCCAGACCTAAATAGATTGCTACCAATAAGGCTCGATCAAGCACGTACAATCTGGGAACAATAAAAAATATAATCATTAAAATAATATGTGTATTATACGCTATGTTTAGTTTGAAAACGACAGAATCAATTGTATTGTTAAAATTCAATGCTAATGCAACAAAAATTGCAAACTGTGAAACTCGATCATTTCAAATGTCAAAACTGTTGACGAAATATTTATTTAACGCAAACAGGCAATGATCGGAGCTGGAAATAGTATATGTATTATTTATTGTTTTTATCAGGCTACAAGAGATGTGCCTGATAGAGTGTCGAGATATTTAGTTTTCTGTAGATTTTATCGTAAAAATATAGAAATATAAAAACTATAAAATATAAATCAAATTAAATTCTGTATTAGCTCCTTCCATGCTATTCTGTTCTTCGCTCGTTTACTTCCTTCTTGTACGCTTATATTGTAATTCTTCAGTATTTCTTCCACTTTTCCTTCCCAGGTTTTCTTCGGTCTTCATCTTCTCCTGTTACTCGCTATTCTTGTATTCCATATCTGTTTGGTTTGTATTTCCTCTGCCATTCTTATGACATGTCCATACCACTCTAGTTGTTTTTTCTCGATGGTTTTCCCTGCACATTTTATTTCTAGACTGTTTCTTATCTGTTCATTTCTAACTCTATCTAGTTTGGTTAAACCTTCCACATTCCTTAGAAATCTCATCTCCGTAGCTTGTATTTTGCTTTTGCTTCTATGGTCTAACACCCAAGATTCGCTCGCATATACTAGAGTCGGTCTATATAAAGTTTTGTACAATGTAATTTTCTTAGCAATTCGTTTGTTGTTTAGTATTGTATTTTTCATGCCGAAGTAACTTTTGTTGGCTGCCTGAATTCTTTTGTTGATTTCCGGTTGTATGTGTCCCTTACTGCCTTTAAATATGCAAAGCTTAGCAACTGTTCTATTCTTTTGTCGTGTAACGTTATATTTGTCGTTATCTCTGCTTTCGTTACTATTATAACTTTTCTTTTTCTATGTATATCACCATATTTTGTTTCTTCAGTTCCTCATTCCAAACATTTAGATTGTATTCGTTCTTGGCTAATATCGTTAGAGAATCAGCAAAAGCACATTCTGTTATCGTTGTTGCCGCGAGATTGTGGTATGCCACTATTACTTTCCTCGTTTTATTCTTTATATTCTTCAAGACGTTATCCAGATATACAGGGTGTCTCTAAATTACGTGGACATGGCTTAACCACATATTACTGGGATAAAAAAACGACGATTTAACAAAACTTATCTATATACAAATGCGTTTGGTTTAGCCAGTATTCAGCTTCAAAGTTAATTAAAAAAAAAATGCTTATAACAAGAGAACGTTTACATTGATTTGGATGTTGTTTGGTATGACACTCTATACGGGTATAACTCATATTTTGATATAATGTTATTATCAGTTATTATCGGTTGTGTACAAAACAAGGGTGGCCCAACATTAATATATTCATATTTTTTAATGACAAAGCAAAACTTAAAAAAAAAAAATTAAATCGGACGCAAACATTTATTATTAAGTTTTTTTGTATCTTTATAGTTTTTGATATCTGTTACAGTTTCGGCACAAAAATAAAATATGAGTCTGTGCCCTACACTCGCTTGGAAACATTTGTAATCTAGTTACCGGGTTGACGATGGTTTCTTCACAATAATGAATATAGAGTAGACTTACGCCGATAAAACAGATATGTTGCTGGTTTTAGGATTTTAGGAGCCCTAATAACGAGGAAGAAATTTTGGAAATTATAGCAATTGCTTCATCCATACCATATCCAAATAGCCAAATAGTGCAAGAGCTTTTACCAGCTGATTATGACCTACGTTTTGCGTTTTGCCGATTTATTCAGAAAAAAAGAGCTGAACATATATTTTTTAAGCAGAAAATTCTGTTCACTGATGATTTGTTTCCAAACGAGTGTAGCGCAGTCACTCATATTTTATTTTTTTGTGTCGAAACTGTAACAGATATCAAAAACTATAAAGATACAAAAAAAAACTTAATAATGAATGCCTGCGTCCGATTTGAGTTTTTAAAAAATTATTTGCTTTTGTCATTAAAAAATATGAATGTATTAATGTTGGGCCTCACTTGTTTTATACACAACCGGTCTACTGATAATAACAATATTATGTCAAAATATGAGTTCTACCCGTATATAGTGTCATACCAAACAACATCCAAATCAATGTAAACGTTCTCTTCATATAAGCAAATTTTGTTTTTTTTTTAACTTATCTTTGAAGCTGAATGCTGGCTAAACCAAACGCATTTGTATTTAGATAAGTTTAGTTAAATCGTCTTCTTTTGATCCCAGTAATCTGTGGTTAAGCCATGTTCACGAAATTTAGACACCCTGTATTATAAAAAGCAGGGGATTCAAGTGTATCTCCCTGTTTGTTTAGTACTGTTTTCAGTTCTTCTTACGTTATATATTCTGCTTCTATTCCTTTGACGTTTTTCTGATATTCACTTCCCCCTTGTGCTGCCCCTTCATCGGTAGCTTTTGCTCCTTCCAGTAGTTCTGTAAAGTGCTCCATCCATCTCCTCATTATTTCCTTACTTTCTGATATTATTTTCCCATTCTTATCCTGTATATGTTTCTTTGTTATTTGTTTATCTTTTTTGCACTCTTATACTGTTTTATAAAACAATTTCTTGTTTTCCGTGTAGTTTGTTTCCAGAGCTTTACCGAACCTTTCCCATTAATGTGCTTTCTTCTTCTTCTTATGTTGCCATCTCTAGTTAGAGGTTGGCGACCAATAATTTGAACTGCTCTCGGTTTTGGGCTGCTCTAAATAGGGATTCTGCGTCTCGGATGCCCGTCCATGCTCTAATGTTGCGGAGCCACATATGTGCTTTAACATATCTTATTATCTGTTTAACCTTCTGTCTTTGGATCCTTCAGCATAGTCTTTTCTTTCCCTCGTATTAAGGAATTTCTTCCATTTCTGTTTCTTGTTCTGTACTTCTTTCTTCACTTCTTTGTTCCACCAGTGTGTTTGTTTTTTATTTCTATTATTTTGTGTTAATCCGCAGGTCCTATTGGTCGATTCTATTATTATGTAATTGAAATTCCCCCATTTTCGTTAAATGTTCCTCTGCTTTGTGGTTGCACTATTTCTCGCTATACTTTTAATCTCTTCTTGGTATTTTGGTCTTGTGTTACTATCTTTTAGTTTGTCGACTCTTAATATTTCTATTATCGGTTCTTGCCTGTTTGCCCCTTCTTCTTGGTTGGTTACCAGTTTTGTTTTTATTTTTGTTATCGTTAGATAGTGGTCGCTTCCTATTTCGCTACATCTTTTGATCCTCACATCTGTTACATTATTCTGTTGTGTGTAATTAGTTATAAAATATTCTTTTATAGACCTCTCGTTTCTGCTTTCCATTTCCCGAGTGTATTTGTGTATATCCTTGTGTTCAAATATTGTGTTCAAAATTACCCATTCGTTAAGGATGCAAAAATCTATTAGTCTCTAATCTATTTTTAGTCGGTTCTCCATGTATTCCCATAATCTCTTTCAAACTTTCATCTTTTTCGCTACTCTTGCATTAAGGTCTCCTATAATGTAAATGGGCTCTGCTAACTTGTCGTATTCGATTTAGACTTTTTCCCAGAAATCTTCGTTGTTAGCTTTACTCTCGTCCTCGTTTAAGCCGCACATGATCATTAGGTTTGCTGTAAAATTATCTTTATCTTCTATTCTGATTGTCATTATTCTTTGATTTGTACATTTCCATTCCCTAATAGATGTCTACGGTAAAATGCTACGTGTGGTCTATTCTGCTGTATGGCGTGGAGGCGTGGACTCTCAAAATAGGCACTATGAACCGCTTAGAAGCATTTGAGATGTGGCTGCATAGAAGGATGCTCCGAATTTCATGGGTACACAAAGTGACAAACAATGAAGTGCTACGAAGAGCAAATGTGCATCGTGATCTACTCTCTAACATCAAATGCAGAAAAACCAGCTACCTTGGACATGTCTTGAGGGGGCAGAAGTATAACCTACTCCATCTCATATTGAAGGGGAAAATTGAGGGCCGACGTGGTATCGGCAGAAAACAAATGTCCTGGCTAAGGAACATCCGTGAATGGACTGGGATCCAAAGCGCGGAACAACTATTTAGGCTGGCGGAGGACCAGCACGCATTCGCCAAAGTGATCGCCAACGTCAGGGAGACCGGACACGGCACTTGAAAGAAGAATAGATGTCTCTATATCTTCTCGTATTATGCATCCTAGTCCTGCTTTTGCTCTCACATTTTGTTCGACACCACTATGTATTAATATGTGTTAATTTTTTGTTCTTGCTACTGTGCTTCCTTTCCTCTTTGTTTCCGTTATTGCTAATATGTCTATTCTTCCTTTTTCGAATTCCTCTTCTAACTGTAATTATTTTCCATTTAGACTTCTTATATTCCATGTTCCCATCCGTACTAACTTTTCTTGTCTCTGCTCCGTCTTTGTGTTATGCTTATTTGTCTTCAATTTCCTGTCATTGTTAATTTGCCCTGGTCTCATCTTTCTGCTTCCTTTAGTGTGCGTATTTCGTTTTTTGCCGCTTCTATCAGCCCCTTCTCTTTGTTGTCCCATTTATATGTCTTGTTATTGATTATCAGTTTCTAGAATCCAATTTTATTTTATTTCTATTGATAATTTCCTCACTTGCGATACTCTTATTTCTTTTTGTATTTCCATTTCCAACCTTATTAAGTCATTATCAATGTATTTTTTTTTACCTTTGAGTATACGGAATATGCAAGATCAAATTTCAATGCATTATCCTGAGACGCCAATCCCATCAATCGCGTTCAAGCAACAATCATCAACCGTTAATCCAGAAACAGTAACTTATTTGCGAAATGGAAGATATTGGTTCTTCTTCGGCATAACATAATATATTTCATTTCATATCTTCAGTTAAAATGTGGCATCTCCTAAGTTATTTTATAATGACCAATGTCGACGCATTATGCACTATTAAATTTTGCGTTTCTATTAGAAATTGTACCGATTGATGGGATTCGTCTGTCAGGATAATGCACTGAAAATAAATCTCTCATAATCCGTGCCCACAATACCAGCTCGGTACCATTTGAATTTGAATATTCGAATACGTCCTTGCGTTGAATACATTTTCTGTCAACAATTTTGACATTTGAAATGACCAATTTGCATGCTCTAGTAATTTTGGTTGCATAACCGTTGAATTTTAGCAATGCAATTCAGCCTGTCGTTAAAACTGAACATAGCATATATTCAGAGATAAAAAAAACGAGCGGTATTATTAAAACTCAGTAAAGTGCTGCTCATATAGTCATGAAGCTTTGGCGATCGAATGTCCTGTTCCGTTAAATTTTCCATTTGTTGTTGAAGAACCATGGCGATAGTAATTACTCATAGCTTGCTCATAGCAATCGAAATATGCGGTCGTTAAATAACAGAAGATGGAATAGTTATTTATGTAATAAGGGCATAATGAGGAGTTTATATTCGAGGACAACAAGTTCGAGGACAAGACAAAAAAGTTGCAACAAGTTGCTCGAGATTTATAAACATCAAATTATGACCGCGGTTCATATAAAAATTAATTTTCAAGTTAAATACGGAAATTAATTTATAAATATACCGTGCGATCAACAATTATTTAGATAAAAGAAGCCCTTGAGATATTGGAGGTATGTCTGCTAGGGTACCAGATGTCTGTTAAAATCTGTTGGCAGCAATACATGATAGGCCTGTATTTTGTAGGGATGCATATCCAAGTCCTTCAACATTGTTTTTGGCAGGTTCCATAACATTGACATAGTCATAGCCGCCCCTTATCTAAATAATGGTTGATCGCACGGTATAAATTAAAGGCAGGGTTGCATTATCTATGTACTTTGTTTTATGTCTATGGTAACGGAGTCATTTGTTTATTTAATTTGTAAATCGCATGAAGTGCCACTTTTTAACATGCTAGACATGTGGTTTCTGCACGATGGAGCTTCTGCACATTTTCCCATTATATTTCGAATTTTTACCCTGTATAATTCACATCATTGCTTCATTTGAACTTAGAATAGGCTAATTGCAGACATATATTTTGCTATACTATTCATTGATTCGTACCTATAGTGTCATTTACTCTTTTCTGATATATCTAACCGCTAAAGGCAAGCAATGTCGCCTTTAAACAATACTATTCAGTTACACCACAAGTGTACAACAACAAAGAGGCTTGGTATCTTTATTAACTCACATTGTTTGTTGTATCCTACATCTCGTTAAACTTTTGGGATTCTCCTTCAAACAGTAGTGCCTAGCACCTAAGACACTAATCTCCAGATACTCAGGTAGCGGCCACAGCTCGAACTCCATGTGAAATATCTCTTTATCTACAGGATCTAGCTGCGTTTTCAGGTCCAGGAAACGCTCACTGCTGAAGTGCCATTGCCGCGTGGTGAAGAACTGCAGCAGCTCAAGACCATCTCGGATCTTGGTCTGCACCCTTATCATGCTGTAAATGAAACATTGTAATTTGGTTATAATTTGATGTGCGTAAGCTTACAATCGCTTCTGTAGGAAAATCAGCATGAGGAAGTCTATAAAATAGGCGGGGATCCAATGCATGAAGATGCAGCATATCTTGTGCCATATGAGCGAGGAGCGGATGTTACCATCGGGGTACCATATCATCTGCTCGAAGGGATACTTATGGCAAGCCTTGCGGCCCATCTCTAGCACTTCAGCCCAGGTGACGTGGAATACGCCGTCATTGGTGAAGTTGTAAACAGGGATTTCCTCTGGTCTAATTAATAATAATAAATTGGCAAGGTGTAAGAAATGCATTAATATAGTTTTATAATCATTGTATAGTATTGTTTCATAATTAATTAGTATTTTACGTTACAAGTCCGATAGGTTACTTGTAACAGTACGGGTTAGACATTATATTTTGAAAATTGCATATTTTTTTTATCTGTAAAGCACGTAAAGCAAACTGCCGTTGCTGCCGTTTGTGTACATTGAATATTTGTCACTTTAAAATAGACGTCATACACGTTTCCACCTAGTCATCGAGGAAGAACCCCGGAATTTGTGTTACTTTCAATACAAATTGTTCAATTAGGCGTCGGGTACGATAAGAGCGGTGAGCGGTGTGTGGCGAGCGGCAAGTATTAATGTCAAGGAGCAGCGCTAAGCGACAGCCGCCAAGTGTCAGCTTTCCCCAGCACGCTGCATTCAAATCGTAAACAAAACGTTTGCTGGGTCGCTCTGCCGCTCGCCGCAGCTATTCGCCGCTCGTATCGTAGTCGAGGCCTTAGAGTACATGTTAATATTCCTAATACATAATTAAGGCCAAATGTATGTTTGCGTTTCTAATAAATGTCAGATTTGATTTATAAAAATAACATTCCGGTAAGTATTGCTTAGCGACACTTACCGGCTCAGATGCTGTTATAACTCACCTACTGGACTAAAATTGATAATGTAACCGAACATATACCGGACAGTATAAAGTAAAAATATATACAATCTTCATTTTTAGACCTCAAGGCCCGTTTCGACCTCGTGAGTTTCGTTACTATAGTACTGTCAGGAGAAGATGCGCAAATCGTATATTTTAAGGGGAAAATTACCTACCACTTAATAATAATACTATAGGTAAGCATCAATTGTTACATAACGATTACATCAATTACCACAGGGATAGTTCAAGTCATGTTTAGGGAGTTTTTGAATGGCTAAGCCGACTCAATGGATGATATTTGAGGATGATTAAGTAAAAAATATCACCAACAGGTGGTACTTCATGCTTCCCTACAGTAATGTGAACTTTCGACAACTTTCATCACTTAGGCCTAGCTGTACGATCGTGGATCATCCTTGACCATGGTTCAGTTATCTAAGATGCAATTGTAAATACAATGATATCCTTAGGCCCAGTTGACCCAAAGAAAGTTTCTAAGGATACCACTGTATTAACAATTGTATCCTAGGTAACTGAATCATGGTCAAGGTTGATCCACGATCGTACAACTGGGCCTTAGGCCCAGTTGTATGAACGGAGATCAACTTGATCGTGGTTCAGTCACCTAGGATACAATTGTGTCAATAATGGTATCCTCTGTAACTGAACCAGAGTCAAACTGATCTACCTTCATACAACTGGGCCTTAGAAACTGAACCACGATCAAGGATGATCAACGATCTTACAACTGGGTCTTAATATCAATTTCAAAATAATGCAATTTTGCACATCTAAAGAACCTCGGAGACCAACAATAATATTATCAATGCTACTCATAGCTTCTTAGAAGAGGAACGACAATGCTGATAAGATACAATGGTGTAATTAATACGTTGCTTACTTTTCCACTGCGGATCCTAGATTGTAGGCAATGACGATCATTGCATTGATGGCAATATCAACTGGTACCACTTGCGCCTTCAAATCGCCATTGCAGTGCATTGATCGCAGAACTCCTTTGCCACCAGCTACCATAAGACCAATGGGCCCATTGAGGCTGTCAACCCACCCTGGAAGAGGTTCTTTGGTCGCTGGTATAACTACAAAAAGAGGATCTCAACTAATATCACTAATTTTAAGACTTGAGAATAATAAATTTACATTGTCTCATGAAATAATAATAAGGTTTGTGAGACATGCTTAGGCCTAGCAAGTTTATTGCTAGATGATGTAATTAAAAACAAGAAAAGGTAAATGTTGTAAAGATACTAGAAGCTTATTTTAGGATGACATATATCCAATAAATAATTTAAAGATTTATTGCTTTAACCTTTTACTAATAAGCGTTCAGTGCAAGCTAGATGTGATGATCCAACTTAATGTATTATTGATTTCTATCAAGATATTTCTACTGTCCGATATATTTATTTTGTTCATACCTATTGAAGGACGTACTATGGCCACCCTCATGGTTTTAGCCTCTTCAGCCACCAGACACTCAGCTAACCGTTTGCTATAAGTATAAGTATTTGGATGTGGTTTTATGATTTGGGGTGCTGCTATATCAAGAGTTTCATTGTTCATCCACTTGGTAACGGTGATCACATCTCGTGGATTATGCGGACAGCTGTAGACCTACATACATTTTTTTAATCAGTTAAATATAAATAATTAACTAACATTACAAGAGTTCTTATAAAATTATAATTTCCTGCAATCTTCCAATACGAGATACGAGAAATTTGTCTAAAAACCAAATTACCATTATTAGATTACCAACTTGATTTCGGAACGTGCAAGAAATTTGACATTACATGTGACATTACATGTATTTATCACCATTTAATTTTCACATTTTCTCGTCTCCGGAAGCGCATCGATAGTAGATTAAATGAAATTTGGTAGATTGTTTGTTTCTGACCATTTGTTTGTCACCGGCATGGCCTACCCTAATTACCTTTCCCTGGTTTTTCTGCCGATTTCAGGGAAAACCCATCGTCGGCACTCGTCGTAATCCCGGCTGTTACGTTTGGAATACCCGGCCCCCTAAGGCGCTTTGTCGGCGAAGTACCGCCGACAATGGCACCCCCAATTTAGCACGATCAGGGAAAACCGTATTTCATGCCTGTGACTTCATAAGACCCATCGTTTCATTCACTCGCCGCATTTAATCACATAGTTAACCATTACTTAATTAACATAATCCGAATCTCATTTAAACTCGCGTCTATTCATTTATTTTTCCAAAATAAGTTAATCCCCGTCGACATGCGCCTTCATCCAAAATGTTAGCCCGCCTCCCCTTCTTACACCACAACACACTACACACAAAATACGCATGCGCTGCCTCTAAGTTGAAGGTGCGCGAGGAAGGAAACATCCCCCGAAAAGACAGGCAGTCCATTCCCGATCGCGGGACAAGTCGGGTCTCTACCACGAGACACAGTCCATTCCCGATCGCGGGACAAGTTGGTTCTCATCCACGACACGAGTCGGATCTCGACCACACAAGTCACGTCTTGATCACCGTACGTGCCGTTCTCGACCGCCACACTCACCGCTCCAGCGACAACCACTAGGAGTTCGTCAGCACGTCCTCTGACCAACACACACACCCAGACATCAACACACACGCAATCCACTCCGCACCTCACTCCTCACCTTATTTGACTTCATTTCCATATTATTTTTTTCATTATCATTCTCTCATTTATTCATTTGGTTTTTTTTTGTCATTAACGATTTATTAAACCCTTAACGTGCAACCCCGACTTTATTTGCTCGCCCCCACCCCGCAATCCAAAGTGCTACATAGTGTTGCCGACGTCGTGCCGCTCCCGGAGGCCCCATTGCCGTCTCCTCCTGCAGAAGGTCCCAGCGGCTAACAGATAAGTAAACCGTGCGCTCTCCGGAAAAAATACTGACCTAGTTATGTTCCGGGCCAATCTCGGGGGTAACTAACCCCTCGCGTCACAAAGCGCGAGGTCGCTCCCCTTCGAAGACCCCCCCCCCGATGATAAGTGGCGCCCAACGTGGGGCCGAATGACCCAGCACGTCTTTTGCTAGACCTGGTGAACCGCCAGAGACGATTCAAGTAACGCGAGGTCTCCCGGGGCCGCCGCCGACCCCGTGTGATATTAAAACACTAAGTACTTTTTTTTGTGTGTGCGCTTATCGTTAGAACACGCGCTAGAACGTGACATTGTGTTTTCTAACAGGGCGCTGCGATTTCTTGTGCATTTTCGTGGATCTATTTTTTCTTTCGGGTTTTAGACTGAGTGCTGCCCCAGAGCTCCGCTGTGACATTTGTGTTTGCACCCAAACTTTTCTTCCAGTGCGCCGAGCAGCGACACTGTGCGCTGTTTTCCTAGTTTTGTTTGTTGTTCAGTTGTTTATTTTGGATAGATTATCTCGCAAGTGCCCGTGTAAATAGTGCGCCTCTCCCGCCGTGTGTCAGTGCATAACACGACGGAAAATGCATTTTCAATTTTCGTGCGTAACATCGCGAGCCACCCGGGGCCGCTAAGCCGAGCTCGCCCCCAGACAATCGCGCCGCCTCCAGGGTCTTGCCCTTGCGACCACGATGTCCGACTCCGACGCTGAGCCCCATTACGTCGAACGCCACAACCCGAGCCGCCACGATGACGGCGCCGAGCGCCACAACCCGCGCCGCCACGATGACGGCGCCGAGCGCCACAACCCGCGCCGCCACGATGACGGCGCCGAGCGCCACAACCCGCGCCGCCACGATGACGGCGCCGAGCGCCACAACCCGCGCCGCCACGATGACGGCGCCGAGCGCCACAACCCGCCCCCTGCCGAGCGCCACGCGCCAGCCCAGCCACGCTATCGCGACGACGGCTACGATGCACGTCACCTTCACGAGCCACCCCGGCATTACCTCCCAGTGGACGCCTTCCACGGCGGATACAACTTGCGCCAGCACGACTCGCTGGCTCTTCAACCATGCTTCGCGGGCACAAGTCACGAGGACGTTGAGGACTTCATTGAGGTAGCGGAAGAGGTTCTTCTCGAAGCTCGCGTGGCCAGGCGTGATTGGACGCGAATCGCCGGACGATGGCTCAAGGGCGATGCCAGAGAAGTTCTCAGGTTCGTTGTCAAGAACAACGAACCCTGGCCCGAAATGTGCTTCTCCCTGAGGGAGTCGTTCGCGGATGATAACGTCCAGATCGACGAACTTCAGGACTTCTGGTCGGGCACCCAAGGGTCAACCGCGGCCCATTCCTTCGTGCAGAAGAAGATCTCCCAGGCACGGAGATGGTTGCCAGATGAGCGGGAGAGCCTGTTGGTAAAGCTGGTGCTTCGCTTGGCCAACGAGGAACTCCGGCGGGCCGCCGCTGAGAAGCCCCGGGACCTGCACTCCCTGCTAGCGATAGCGCTAGGACTTCGGCACCGAGGACGGACGACCGGACCGCCTCCAGCTGCCGCCAACGACCGCCGGCCGTCCCTGCAGCACCCGCAGCCGCGCCAACCTCCACGCGAGCACCGGGAGAGACGCGATCGGCCGCCCCCGCAATCGCAGTCACGCCAGCCGCGAACCAGCGTGACCCCGCGCGATGACCCCCAGGTGCCATTATGCCGCTATTGCCCGCCGGGCACGAGGCACTGGCACCGTGATTGCCCGAATCCCGCCGCCCGCTGGCCCCAGCATTCGGGAAACTGAATGCCGGCCGTGATGAAGCCCCCATCACGGCCGATGCTCGCGACGCCAGCATTCGCCCGCCGCCAATACCGTCCCCACAGTTGCCGCCTCTGACGTCGTCGCTATCGGAACTCAGATCAGTTCCGCCCGTGCATTCCTGCCCGGAAAATCGGGACCCCCACGTCTTGCCGCCCCCACAGTTGCCGCCACCGGCGTCACAACACGTACTCTCCGTTAATACGATTCTCGTAGAGGCGGAGATTCACGCACCGCGAAGCCGGCCCCAACCGCGCCCCCGGACACGGTTGCCAGCGGCTCTACCGACAACGTTATTCCACACGATGCAGGTGGATTCACACCTGCTGGCTGGCGCTCAGGTGATCCCGCCGCAACCTGCGCCGCGCTCCTCCTCGCTCTCGGAAGCGCTCGCCGAGACACCAACCCCGACCGCCAAGACGCCACCTCCGTGGACTCCACTGCCTGCGAGCAAGCAGCAGCCCCCACAGAGCGGACAGCAGCCCCATGCCGGGCCACCTCCGTCGAAAGTTACGACGCGGACCCTCATGGGCTTCGCCACCAAGGACGAAGTGCCAGTGAGTAACCACGTCGCCCCCACGCCGCCCCTGGATTTTCACGTGGAAGCAGGCATGGCGTCTAGGGCGAAGAACGCGCCTGAACGCCGCCTCCCGGAGTGCAGTGAGCGCACCCACGCTCACCAGCGACAGCGCGCCGCCCTCAGCCCTCTGAGAACGCCCCTACGTCCTCCTGAACATTAGATTTTCTCTTCTCACGCAGACTCTCATTTTTTTCCCTTTCGTTTTTAATTCTAGACTAAGTGTACATTTGTTCCATGTGTATAGTTTTAGTTCTAGTTAAGTGTAGTGTAAGGGCCCCGGACGATCTCCAAATCGCCGGCCCCCTTTTCCGGACGTTCAGCGCCGGACCAATCCGCGACAACGTCGCGAAGACGTGATCGCCGAGGATCACGTAGTGTAGGTGGGGCATCCGCCCCGCACAACTCAACTCCGCTCAAACATTTCTTTCTGACATTGACTCTTTTTCACCAGCTACTGCTCACCATCGCCACCAATGCCATCGGAACATTTTTTTTACGCGTCCCGCGGACGCGCACATGTGCTTTAATTGTTCACAGGCACCGCATCGCAGCAGTAACAACCTACACACGACCGGACGGTGTGCCGGTGCACATACACACCGTGGCGCCCATCTCCACCGACATCAACCGTCGCCGAGGACTCCTCCCCAGGCAGCGCGTGCCCTGACGAGGACCAAACCCTGTGGCCCCATTGCCATCCAGGGACCTCCAGGCCGCCCCTGAGGCCACCTCCTCCACGCAGCGACGACCACGCGACACCGGAGGCCCCATTGCCGTCGGCTGTCGCCAACTCCAGGACGCCGGAAGTCCACCCAGCGCCGACATGGCCCCTCCCCAGAGCCCGACCGCGGCCAGAGGCCCCATGACCGCCCGCGGTGGTAACCGGACGGAACCACCACATGACCGCAGCGCCCGCCCCCTGCCGAGCCCCGGTCATACGTGCTCGCAGCGTAGCCGCCTTCCAGGGTACGAGCACGCAGTGCAAGCCACACACACGGCAACTCGCACCTTTCACCACATACACACAACCATTTCCGCCCTGAGCGAGACCCATTATTTCCGCCCAGGCGCGAGACCATTCTCTAGTTACACCACGTCGGACTCCAAGAAGTCCAGGTGGCAAGTCCGTAACGGCCCTGGCACCTACACCTCGCCGAAGACGCCGTCCACGGATCACCACTCATCACCTATCATTCAGGCATTGTTATTGCTTTTTCTCCCGCCTCGCTTTGTGGAGTTTTTTTTAAGCCGATATTTTTTTTTCCACGTCGGTCGGACACCACGTGGTTTTTACTTTTATATAGATTCATTTTTTTTGCTATTCGTTTCCTTTTTTCTTTACTCCCGACATACGGAAATTAACTTATTTTTCGGGGCCGTTTTGTCACCGGCATGGCCTACCCTAATTACCTTTCCCTGGTTTTTCTGCCGATTTCAGGGAAAACCCATCGTCGGCACTCGTCGTAATCCCGGCTGTTACGTTTGGAATACCCGGCCCCCTAAGGCGCTTTGTCGGCGAAGTACCGCCGACAATGGCACCCCCAATTTAGCACGATCAGGGAAAACCGTATTTCATGCCTGTGACTTCATAAGACCCATCGTTTCATTCACTCGCCGCATTTAATCACATAGTTAACCATTACTTAATTAACATAATCCGAATCTCATTTAAACTCGCGTCTATTCATTTATTTTTCCAAAATAAGTTAATCCCCGTCGACATGCGCCTTCATCCAAAATGTTAGCCCGCCTCCCCTTCTTACACCACAACACACTACACACAAAATACGCATGCGCTGCCTCTAAGTTGAAGGTGCGCGAGGAAGGAAACATCCCCCGAAAAGACAGGCAGTCCATTCCCGATCGCGGGACAAGTCGGGTCTCTACCACGAGACACAGTCCATTCCCGATCGCGGGACAAGTTGGTTCTCATCCACGACACGAGTCGGATCTCGACCACACAAGTCACGTCTTGATCACCGTACGTGCCGTTCTCGACCGCCACACTCACCGCTCCAGCGACAACCACTAGGAGTTCGTCAGCACGTCCTCTGACCAACACACACACCCAGACATCAACACACACGCAATCCACTCCGCACCTCACTCCTCACCTTATTTGACTTCATTTCCATATTATTTTTTTCATTATCATTCTCTCATTTATTCATTTGGTTTTTTTTTGTCATTAACGATTTATTAAACCCTTAACGTGCAACCCCGACTTTATTTGCTCGCCCCCACCCCGCAATCCAAAGTGCTACATAGTGTTGCCGACGTCGTGCCGCTCCCGGAGGCCCCATTGCCGTCTCCTCCTGCAGAAGGTCCCAGCGGCTAACAGATAAGTAAACCGTGCGCTCTCCGGAAAAAATACTGACCTAGTTATGTTCCGGGCCAATCTCGGGGGTAATTAACACTTCGCGTCGCAAAGCGCGAGGTCGCGCCCTGCGAAGACCCCCCCCGATGATATGTTTATCCTCATACTTTTTCTCTAAAATAATCAGGGAAGTAGGAAAATGCACAAAGGTGGTTTTACATGATAAATTCCTGTATATACCAAACCAACTCAAGACCCGCAATTCAATAATTTATTGAGTATTGATTAATTTTATGAATATTGGCATAAATGGCAGAGCATTGTTAGGGGGATGGCGGCTTCTTCTACTGATAGAACCGATAGTTTTGAGATTAATGGTAAACATCATTCGAAATCATGAAATATGGACACTGGCCCTTTTACTTCCAAGGTACAGATGTACAGGGTGTTCGTAAATTATGGAATAAATTCATTATTTTGGAAATTGAAAATATTTTGGAAAAATCCTTGTACGCGTCGATTTCTAATTATGCTTAATTTTACACCGTGTATACAGGGTGTCCCGAAACTCCTACTAAGTTTTAGGTTGCAAGCTTTGGTAACGTATGAGAACTCTAACACAATCAAGACAAAAGTTGTAACGCTAAAAGAGGGCCATCTAATAATGCCCTTGAACTGGAGCTCGATTTGACTGAGTAACCCTACTTTTTGTGTTTTTTTAAAACTTCGTTATCATATTAGTACTGTTGCGTAGAAATTTGAATAACTTACGTTAAAAAAATCCGAGAAAAAAATTATAGAAAGTTTACTTGACGAGTATCAATGTTTTTTTTTGCCATTTGTGAGTTTTCGATTGTAAATCTGTATTGCAATTATTTGCTCAGAATTTAATATATTGTTTTTCTTGTACCAATCTTCAATGAAGTTATGGTAATTATAAACTCTTTAATATTTACCTTCTCTTCGAAGTTTTCTATATCTGCAGAACAGAAGGCAGTGCTCATATGAATAAAGGCGTCCAGCTTTTTGACCTGTTTGATCAAATCCACGACTCTTTGAGTGCCTGCAGTATTCTGTTCCACTGCATCCTTCAAGTTAGCTTCGAGTTTCAAGGTTGCAGCACAATGGAAGACCACAGAAACGGTATTGACTAGAGTCTGTATGGATTCCTCGTTGAGACCTAGATTGTCGGTGAAGAGGTCTCCGTGGAATGGGATGATTTTATTCTTCGCCGACGGATTAGACTCACGCAGCCTATCGAACATCTTAAACAGAAATTACATTTCACCCGAAAATAAAAAGATTTGGGAAGAATGCTGTGCATAAAGAGAAAAGTAATTTCTTCATCAGATTTGATATTAAGTTATATAAATATTTAATAGTTGCTGAGCAAGCCGAAAGTTTCGCCATAGAGGATAGAAAATAGTATTTTATAGACATGTGCTATTTGAAACTTAATTATGAAATAAGTGAAAACTAGGATATTGTAGGATTATTTAGTTCTAATTAGTTTTACTTAAAAACAATAAACTAATGGGAGCAAATGTCTTCTTACTTAATACGGAATGCCTTTATACATAATTAAATAATTTGCAGTTTTTATGTAGAAAAATCTTCACTTTCTCAATTTTTTTGCAGTTTTAAATTACTGGCGATTGTATTTCAATGATGTGGTGCGATCGTCATTGAAAGAAACTGCTGAAAGAAACCGCATTGTTCGGTTGGTATCGTTAACTATTCGTGACTCCTAATTACATTCATTAGCACAACCGTGTATGGTCCCAGTCAGTCCTGTATTTTGACTGTGCAAATTATTAGGTAAATTTGATGTATTTTGATTCAGAGCGATAAGTAGTAGAAATCGTCCAAACTTGTTTCCCATAAATATAGAATCCATAATTCTAATTTTACGCCCGTGACTGTATTGAAACTATTGAATTTCTAGTGTATCGTATATTCTAAGTACTGAGAACGAATTGTATACGTTATAAATTAATGTCGTCGCTCTTAAAATGTTTTCAAATAATTTGCAATAATTTTAAATTAATTCAGTTTCAATTCAATTTTAACATGAAGAAATTGAAAAGTAGGCTCAGGAGCAAAATAGAATACACATGTATGATGATAAAATAATCCACATGTTTACTTGGCAAATATAATTAAGGACAGCTAGCAAATTATAAGAAAAAGAAAAATGGTGAACTCATTAGTGGAAATGAGACCATAAATTAGATCGAACAGTGTATTCAAAGAGGTTTTTTTAAATTTTAACTTACCGCCAGTTTCCACATATCGTCGATACGTTGCTGAGGTGTCTTTCCACGTTTGTTGCGCATCAGGATGTAGATACATCCTATGCCAGTGCAGGAATACAGCAACTTTTCTACTAGTACCTTTCCCATGAAGCCAGTGCCCCCGGTTATGAACACGTTCCTGCCCTTGTACCATTTCACAATTTTACTATCTTTGGCCTCCATTTCAAGATACTGTAACAAAGAGAAGAAAATAAATTTCACTGATATTTGGCACTCCGGTCTATTGCAGGTAACGTATGTATCATTGTACTTTATGTGGATTGAACATTAAATATAATTTTTATTCTACGATCGAGATAGTGTTTCATTTTAATCCAATTGCATAAAAATGTTCCAAAAACTCAATTTTCATTAAAACATACAACATTTTTATAGTAGGTGTAAAGTAATGACGTGTAAATAGTATGTAGTAAGTATTATTTAAGTATCATTAAAATAACTTGCACTTTAAATAGAGTTTTGTATAAATAAATAAGTTTTTAGACGTATTCAAAATTGCATATTCCCAAGGAACGACTTTGAACTTAATGCGAACATGCTCAATAACATGCGCATTGGGCAGTTTACAGGACAATACACTATTTATAAATTTAATTAGTGCAATTTAAATTGAATGGTATATAATTTATATTTTAAATGAATTAAATGTAATATAAGTATCACGTTTGCAATACACATAAGTAATTGTATGTAGCGGCGCGTTATGGCTTCATGGTGCCCTGGACAAATTTTCCATTTGGGGCTCCCCATGTACAGTGTTATTTTTTTTAAATGAATTAAGTAATATTACGTAATATATTATGATGTTATTTGTTAAGTATAATTTGATTAGCCATATAGGAATTTGTTTACATTGTAGTTAAGTTAAATAGGATAGAATTAGATTTATTTAGGTATTTATAGTTCAATCATGAATTAGATAGGGCTTTAATAGCTAGTATTGTAATTAAGTAGGGCACAATTAATGATTAATGAATGTAATGAGTTTATGAATATGCGTAATTGCAATGGAAATCTCAAATTCAACGTACAAGGACGTACGACATTTCATTGGAAGAGGAAAATTCCCAGGATCATGCATATCGCATCAATATTGTGTTAGGACATATAGTTTTGCGAGAATATGCAACATTAAATTTACAATTAAAAGTTGTTTGGTAGTCATGGACAAACTAGATTGGCGACCGACGCTGTGAAATTGCACGTTTTAAGATCAAGGATGGCTAAAATCAAGAAGCAATAACAATCAATAATTGCCGGTCGCAGCAGAACTTATAAAACGGATGTGCGCAAGAGAAGCCGGGACTTGAATAGGAAACAGCCAGGAGTTTGACTGTCACGACAAGTTCCAGTACACCGTGAATAGAGAAAAGTTGCAATGTAGAATTGTACCAATTACATAACTCAAAGTAGATTAATTGTGCAAAGTAGATCTCAAATCTCAATCTCAATCTCAATCTCAATCTCAAAGTAGATTAATTTGGTTTATATAGGGAAATATTGTTAAATTAATTAGGTAGTATAAGTTTTCAATTAGTGTTAGTTTGTTTTCTTTTGTGTGCGATTTCATGTTAAATTTAGTTTACTTTTGTTTATATTCTACATTATTATTATTAGAATTAATTTGTTAAGAATTCAACAGATTTATTTCCTATCTAATTTATTGGAATCCACTTGAGACCCTGAGATAAGAAAGTGAGCCCAACGTAATATTGAATCTACAAAATAGTAAGTGAGGTTAAGTAAGTCATAAAGTGACAATTTGACATCCCGAACATGGGAAAATAATATTAATTCTAAAATAATAAATTAAAGACTTATTATAACATTGTATTTTGTCACCCATAACGTGGGGCAAATTATTAATAATAAGTTATTAAATGAAAGGGCAAATAAAAACCTAATTATAACATCTCATTTTAGCGACCCGAACGTGAGGCTTTGGTAACAATAAATTAGATAGAGGCGAGGAACACAAAAGAAACCAAAGTAGAAGTTAGGTAATTAGGACCTAACTAATGGGGACCAAATTAACTAAAGAACAATATGCAATTGAGAAATATAGTATAGCTAAACAGTTAGAGCCAAGATTAGCTGAGAAAAAAATAACTAAATTTTTATGAAGGCATTTTGAGGGAGAAATATTAAAAACAACAGTAATGCAAAGTATAGAGACAATGATCGAATTAATTGAAATACTAAAAAGATATGAAAACATAGACCAGATCGATACAGATGGACTTACAGAGATACAAACGAGAATAAAAGGGGGAGGGGGACAGAATTATGTTAGACAGGGGTACTACAACAGACAGGAAGAAAGATATGAGAGAAACGGTAATAATAATTATAGCAATGATAGGAATAATAATTACAGACAGGTAAATGCTAATGGGGGTAATCGTAATAATCGTTACCAACAAAACAATCAAAATTTTAAATTTTAATAATGATAGGAGGAAAAAGAAACGGACAAGGTTAAGATTAAGAAGCGGAGATCAGAACAGGAGATCTGAAGTACGAAATATTATGATTGAAAGGGAAAACAGAGTGAGAAACGTAAATAACAATCGTATCCAGGAAGAAAGGATACGACATGGGTTAGATATAATTGTTGAGGAAAGCGATCAAAATCAAAATTTTAATAATAATGATAGGAGAGAGAGAAACGGACAAGGTTAAGATTAAGAAACGGAGATCAGAACGGGAGACCTAAAGTAGGAAATATTATGATTGAAAGGGAAAACAGAGTGAGAAATGTAAACAACAATCGTATCCAGCAAGAAAGGATACGACATGGGTTAGATATAATTGTTGAGGAAAGAGAACTACAACATTTTCAGTAAGGGGAATCAATAAAAGCGAATCTTTTCCAAATTATGAACGTCCAGGGGATTTTATTAAAACTACAGGGGGGAAGAAAATATTTCGAATGGGTTACCCTACATTAATTGCAAAATTGGGGAAAATAATTTAAAAACACTTGTTGATACCGGTGCTAAAATACAAGATTTATCGATCAAAATATTAAAACTTTTAGAAGGTATATAATACCAACAAAGAAAATAAACGTAATTTCTGCTAGTATCAAAAGAATTGCTACTATAAATAGTGCATTAATGTGCAACATGAATATAGGAGGGGAAAAATTTTACCATACATTTTAAATAATAAATATGAAACATGATATGATATTAGGTATAGATATTTTGGATAAGTGGGATGTGGTGATAGATTTAAAAAGGTAATCGTTGGAGAATGCTGCAAGCTGGAGGTTGGGAGGTGTATTGAAAATAAATGTGAAAAGGACACATTTGACACAAGTGATGATGAAGATGAATATGGGGATGTATTAAATAATACGGAATTAAAAAATATGGGAACGAATTGTCTTGAAGAGTATAAAAGTATTGTAGACAATATTTTACAGAATAACGTTGAGTTGATTGATATATCAAATATAGCAATCGGACACGAAAATAAATTGGACGTCATATCTACAGAACCATTTAAGAAGATAACTTATCCTATACCACAAGCATACAGACATCTAGTTAAACAAGAAATCAATAAAATTGTAGCAGCAGGAATTATAGAACGAGCAGAAACAAATTTTATAAACCCAATGGTGATCGTTAGGAAAAAGAATGGAGAAATCTGAATATGTTTAGATGCAAGAAAATTAAATAAAATTACCAGGCCATAATATGAGACGCCACATACAATTGAAACAATTTTAAGTAATTTCGGAAATCAGATGGTATTTTCATAATTAGACTTGCGGCACTCGTGAGGACAATGCAAAAGGTTTTGGGAAAACATGAACGATATTGCGCACATTACATCGATGATGTGTTAATATTTAGTAAAACACATGATGAGGATATAAACCACCTAGAGATCATATTTGAAGAATTGAGGAAAAATAGGTTGAAATGAAATACCGACAAATGCAAATTTTTCATGGAAAAGGTTACATTTTTGGGACATATCATAACACAATCTAGTGTGCAAATAGACAAGGAACGTTTAGAAGAAATTAAAAAGTACCATAGACCAACAAATTTACGTCAATTAAGAAGATTCTTGGGGATGATGAATTATCACAAGAAATTCATAGCGAAATATGCAGATAGATCGTGGCCAACATGTTGAATAAAGGAGAGAAATGGAAGTGGAGTGCAGATAAGAAAGAAGTATTTCAAAATTTGAAGACAGTGTTATATGAAACTTTAACTTTAATACTTCCTGATTTTGAGAAAAGATTCATAATTCAAACTGATGCTTCTGACAAAGCAATTTCCGGAGTTTTAATTCAAGCAAGTGATGACATCATGGAACCCATAAATTATACCTACCTCAAGGATTTTAAAGAATAGCGAGTAAAATTATTCAATTGGAGAGTAAGAAATGTTGCCGATCATACATACTATACAAAAATTTAAATATTATCTATGTGGAAGAAAGTTTTGGTTGTAAACTGACAATATTGCAGTCACACACCTATTAAATAATAGATTTGCGAACAGAATCTATAGGTGGAGTTTATTACTGCAAGAGTACGATTTTGAGATCAAACACATAGCGGGCAAGTATAATGTTGCGGCTGATGCATTCAGTAGAATGTATGAAATAGATAGAAGGAACCAAGAAATTAATATATCAGCGTTGGAACTAGAAGGCATCAGAGGACTACACCAAGCCAAATACATAAAGAATATTCAACATAGTCACGAAATGGTGAAAATTAAACAACCTTTTCCTCTAAAATGCATAAAAAAGTTGCCCATTTTTTAACAAATTATTTTAATCACGCTGTATATGAATTATTATTATCCACTTAAACTACGAAGGAAATAATGATCATTATATGTATTTTATTTACATATTTATTGCAATAGCTTTTCATAAATTCTTGTTTAGTTTGGTAAACCTTCAAGGCTTTAATTACGACATATACGAATTATTGTGAAATAAATAATACACAATAACACACTAAAAAAATCATTCAAATAAGAATATCCATTTTGTTTTGGGTGATTATGTCATTGTGAATTATTTACTTACTATATTTTTCACAATCATGGAGCCTTGAAGTTGAAGTTTCACAACAATAATATTTGTACAACTTTTCAATGTTTCAAACTAAATTCGCCACGATTACGAGCATGTTACTTGTAATAAATACAATGCTGTCCAAATATGAATCCCAAGGTTTTATAACAAAAAAGTGTTTATCAATGATGCAGCATTTTGACTTTAGAGAGCACAGGAGTATATCGAATTACCTCTAATTATGCAAAAAGTTGCAGAAAATACGAGACGTTAATTTGTGACAAGACAATACGTGCTTAAAACATCGATTTCGCAACGCATTTCATACTAGCATTTTTTCAACAGCAGTTTGTAATACATTCTAAATTAAATATACTAATAATTTTAATCCGATCTCAGATACAAGACAGAATTGCTATGTTCTTTAATTAAAAAATAATAATAAAAGCTAACGTAAATTGTTAACGTAAGTAATGCAAAGTTAACCCTGAATGGCAGTTATTTTTCTATAGTCGATTGTTTTTTCGTGTAACACATCTAAAAAGTTCCATAAAAAAACTGAGTATAATTCAGGTAAGAGTGAAGAATTATGTTGCTCGAGAAAATTTATAAATAATTTTGTCAAAGAAAATCCGAAAAAGAGTGAAAATTTAAGTGAAAATAATAGAAATAGACACCTATTAATGTAGATGGCATGCTCTTAATTAAACATATATATTATTACAATTGCTTAATAGCTATTCGTGTAACCAGTTATGAAATTAATAATTTTGTGTAACGAGTGTGATATTTCATTAGTTACCCAATATGGGATTTCATAACGAGTTACGAACAAGATTTTTTCTAATTTTGACGAAACCGACCAAATTTAATTTCTTACGCTGCTTTTATACCGATGTTAGTAACATGAGTTGCTAACAGTTGGGATCGCCAATCTGGCCTTTCATATTGACTGCGAAATTTCGATTTGTTAGCAACATATGTTACAAACATTGGTGTAAACGCGCCTTTAGATTCGAATTTGTGAAAATTAAGCAAACTTATATGTATGCCAAAGTTTTTTTTCTACTAGCGTTTGGAAAGCTTTAACATTTGAATACTAATTTGATTTAGGAAAAGTAGAATATTTGCTAACAAGTGCGGAAATAATATTTCAACATTAAAATACTAACTTGAGTTAGGAAAAGTGGAATATTTGGAATATTTCGTCACAAGTGCGAAAATAATATTTCAGCATTAAAAGTTAATTTATTGAAATTGTACATGTTATTTTTATCATTATTATAAATCTTGACAGAAACATGTTCACAATTCGTGAATGAAATTCGAGAACAGGTCTTCGTGGAAGTAGAAATAGGGTTATTATTTATGTTGAAACCTTTTCATTATTGAAAGCAGAACAATCTTGACTCCGCTATTTAATTTGGAAATAATTTAAGAATATTAAAATAATCCAAATTTAATTTATTTTCCAAACCCTAGTAAAAAAAAATCATGTGTGCACACGTAGAAAATCCATTTTTTTCCGTACACGGATGTTATTAATCTCGGCTATGGCCTCGATCAAAAATCCCATGCCTAGTACGGAAAAAAATACCTTTCCTAACTTATTGCACAAATAGCTATTGCTTGTCAGCTTGAAGTTTCGTGTTCACAGTCGTTGTCCAACCATTAATGGAACACAGGAAGTGAAAATGTCCAATTCAGACTCTGATTATTGTCCCTTGCGATATCGAAGAAGCTGCAAACGCGACATGCGCTTTCATCACCACCAAATCAAAAGTATTGAAATAAATTTTTCATCACCAGAAAGTGTTTCATTTTACGACTAGTTACGAAAAGTACGACGTTTCGCAAACACAGAAAGTGTTTCATTTTACAACTAGTTACGAAGAGTACGACGTTTCGCAAACACCGTTTGTTTTGAAAAGTGACACGTTTATACCAAAATTAGAAGAAAAAAAAACATTTCAAAACTGACAGTAGTTGTGAATCGTTGTACTTTTTATAACTATTTTGGAAATGAAACTCTTTTCGCAATTGGTGATGAAATAGCTACTTATACTATCTGTTATAATTTATCACATGTTCTTCAACATCATGTGGTACCTTTTGAACCACTCATTGGCGACGGTTTTGTTTTCATTTATGAAAATACACATCCACACATCGCAAGGGTTGTTAATGTATATGAGGATGGTGCTGGTATAAACCAAATGGAGTGGCCCTTTCAAGTCCCGATTTAAAACCCTACATTGCATCGAACATGTCTGGAAATGATAGGAAGACAAGTTAAAGTTCGTGTCCCCGCTCCAGCCACCCCAGTCGAGTTGTTTTCTATTCTTCAGCAAGAATTAGATCTTCTCGACAATGAAACAATAACGAACTTGTTGGAGTCGATGTTACGACCTATGTAAGCTGTAATACTGGCGCGTGGAGGCAATACGAGCTATTAATTCAGTAAAACTGCTTAAATTTTGAATTTTTTGTATCTTAACAATTGTGACATTGTTATTTTTATTAAAATCTTGTATGTTTTATATATATATTTTTGGGTTTCTCGATGTTCTTTAAGGAAGAAAAACTTTAATAACAATTACCTATATAATGTTATACCAAAAAATGTTTCTACGACAATGAATTACTTAAAATTCAAGGTGAGTCGCTTTTGGAGCCGCTTAGTGTATCTCGGCAATTATTTTTATCTGTATTTTCTCATCTTCAGCTGAATTAAAAAAAAGGGAAATGTCAACAAAAATGACCCGTTCTTTTTCCACTTTTATAATTTGAAAATGGTTTTTAGAAATAGGTTAGAATTATTTGATGGTATGTCAGTTTATAAATAAATAGGTTAAATTTGAACAAATTATATTTCTTAACATTCTGCAACACAACGATGCAGAAACAGTAGGACCTACATAATACAATACATAATTTTTATATATTTTTAAACAAAAATGTTGGTAATAACAAATATTTATAAACAATATAAAAGTATAGAAAATAATTGAGTAATTGAACATTATTTTTTTTATTCTAGCCTAACAGCGGCAAAATCTTTCGAAATATCATCCATATTTTGTGATCTTGCTATATCGTTTTCAATAGCAAGAATGGCCAAAGAGGTCTGTCTTTCCTGGGCCATTGCCAATCATAGACATTTTTTTTAACCTCGAAAAACTACGCTCATCGCTAGCAACGCTAACTGGCAATGTCAATGAGATTTTTATAGCAAAATATAAATTAGGGTAAATTGGCAAAAAAAGTAAAATTTATTTGTTATATATTTTAAAATATCATTCAGATCATCAGTATCTTTAACAATATTTGAAATGAAAATTAATTCTTCCAAAAGTTGAATTGAGTCAATATCTTTATTGCACCCATCGGTTAAAATTATTTCCAAGTCTTGGCAGTGTCTTAAGATGTCTTGTTTTTTTATATATTTGTAATTTTGAAATATTGTGTAAACATCCAAAAGTATTATTGTATTGGGATACTTGTTCAAATTTCTCTTGAATTGAATTTCTTGTTACATCCAATAAATTGTAATATACATCTACCCTAAATTTTAGAGAAGGATTTTCGATGTGTTCATCTTCTGTTTCGTAATAAAATTGTTTATTTCGTTTTCTAAATCTTACTTCTTCAAATCGGGGTTCAACTTGAATTGACTTTGCTATTTCTCAGGATTCAATGAAGAGGTTGTTATCACAGATTGCATCATCACTCCTTAATTTTTATAATTGTTGACTTGATTAAAAGACTGACACGATTTACTTCCAGTAAGATGTTGTACCAAAGAATCACAGTACAGATAAAATTGTAATTATTATTTTCAAACAAATCTCGTTTTGTTTCCCAGTGCACCTCTTACAGAATTGTCTTCCAAAATTTCAAGTAGAGTGTAGTAAATTAGTTCTATGTGGAATCGTATTGGTCGGATTGCATTAATTCGGCTTTCCCATCTAGTATTACAAATCGGTTTTAATGTTAAATGTGTTATTTTTTAAATTAACTCGGGTCATCTATGAGTTGACGCCGCGAAAAAATTATACAATGACGACACTGTGTTGAAGAAATTGACCATTTGTATATTAGATTCTGCAGCATCATTTAAGAGAAGGTTTAATGAATGGCAAGAGCATGGAACAAAAAGAGGACGTGGGTTTAAATTCAAAATTTTGTTTTTGCAGACCATTATGCTTGCCTTTCATATTGGCCCCATTATCGTACCCTTAGCCCCTGCAATTCTTTAAGTTCAATTCTAATATTTTTATTTGATGCAAAAATGTTGTTTAAAGTTCAAATCCTGACGTATTCCTTCACTTCCACAAATCCTAAAAAGTGCTCCGCAACTAAATACATACAATTTGAATTAATATTGACAAAACGAATAACTAATGTCAATTGTTCCTTGTGACTAATATCAGAAGTAGAATCCATAATTATAGAAAAACAAACTACGTCATTAAAAAAAAGGTACAGCGCCCATTGAATTTTGGGCCTCATGCTGTAGCTAACGGCGGCCCTGGCATTAAGCTTAATAGAACCAAAATGCATGGGGATGATAAAATATGACCGTAACCAAATTTTATTCCCAGCATTGGTGCAGCAATTAAGATGCTTACACGATCTAAACATTCAACAAGTACTAGTGCAATTGTTAAAGTAATTGTATAGTCCCCATGACTTTTCTATTTGTGGTCAGTAATAATAAGACATTACAACAATATTGCTGAATTAATTATAAATGGATTAGTAAATCATTATCCACATCATGGCAGAGTTCACTAAGTTTTTCATGTTTTTTTTTTAAATTTTGATGAACATTGGTTGCTAGTACTATACATATAATTATTGCATGTATAGGTGTATGATGTTAATAATCCTTAAAAAATTGCAAAAAACTAATCGACCTTAACAATATAAGGGGAATTGCAAATACAAAATGAAAAAAAATGTCCCAGCACACGCTGATTTATTTATTAATATGAAAAAATATTATGTAAATTACTTTTAACAGTAATTTTCTTACATTCGAGGGTAACGCCAAAATTACCCGGCCTGAATATGAAGGAGACAAGATAGAACAACATATTTTTTTAATATTTTTCAATATTGTCTCTTTTAACTTCAATTTATTTCTGAGATATTTGAATTAACAACTCAATTAACTTAAAAAAATATTCTTTTGATTTGATCTAAAAATGGGCTAAAACTGCTGCATTACGTTCATTATCGTCATTATCATTAAATAACCCAATAAATAATAATCGCTGGGTGTCACTTCCCGAGTATATGATGGTTGAAACATCTGCTGGAAGCCACAATTCAAGAGGGCGGGTTGCGCGAACCCGGATGCTTGAACTGGCGCATTTTTAATGCAGCAACCGCAAGCCTCTGGTCAGCTTTTCGCATATATTATCTCACAATTTACCAAGCAAAGCGTCCAAATATACCGGGTGATTCAAGTTTTATGACTAGGCCAAAAATGGCAACTTCTAATTGAAATAAAAAATCCAAAATAAGTACACATGTTTAGATATTGATGAAGCCCAATCTGACGATAAAAATAATAATTTTAACCATCCGGTAGTTTATACGTTATTTCACAAAGAATTCGTCATTTTATTTATATAGTTTTTGTCTGAACATACTTTAATGCTATTCCAAACATTCCAGTGTAACCCAAGTCAAAAAAATTGCACCAATTATTGAATTAAATGAATTTTGATATTGCAACAGTAAGATTTATTACTAAATAGTAAAATATTACGGGTGCTACCAGTAATAGTCCCTATAATGGATTTTATGGGTTTTATGACCATGACGGGCCTGGAAGGCCCGTTCGACCCACGGGCGACTGGCGGAATCATAAAAAGTCATAAAACGTTCCAACCGCACTGGGCCGTCAATGCTTTGGAGGGCTCTTGACTTACAAAATCATAAGTCATACCGAGGAAAGTTGGTCAGTAATGTAATAAATGCTTTAATTTGAAATCTAAACATTTTTGTTAATTTTTTATTTCATAAATGGGTTCTATGAATAAAATAAAACAGTTTAGGGCAAAATTAACGATAGAGAATTTTGACCGAAAAGAGTTTAATTTTATAACCGTCCATATAATTATATCGAAAAAGTCAAACTACCTTTCCGTAGATTAGTATCAGACCTATATATATATCCAAATTTTCATATTTTTTGGGTAACTCCAAATGCCTAAAAAACCCATGCTAATAAAACTTGAATCACCCTGTATGCCATTGATGGTAGTATTAGTTTTCTTGAAATCTATCAAAAGGATTCCATCACAGTCCCTGAAGATGGCGACCATCACCTTTTAGGTGGACTAGCAAACCCTGAATTTTCTTGGGGGTGCTTCACCCTTACGCCGCCATTGCGTCGATTCCCTTTTTGAGAAAGGATCGCAATAAAGGGCCATAGTTTCATCGCCCGTGGCAATAATTTCCAGCACAGCCCTAGGGATTGGGAAAAGATTGGGATTGGGAAAGATTGGGATTCCGTTTAGGAAACCGTCTTGTACTGACTTTCTGCCTTCCCAAATGATCTCGCAGGATTCTGCGCACACCTGTATCAGAAAGCTTAGATATTTCTGATATTTCTTTGACCTACAGACGACAGTATTGGCTCCTCTACAAAGGAAATGTTTTGTATGTTATTACTTCTACTGACCGACCGGTTGTTGGTCATTCTCAATGGACTCTTGCCCCATGCGAAAGCACTTTGCCCGTTTTTTCACTACGGAATAGGCGAAATTCCGACACAGAACTTCATTATTTGCATTCTTATAAGATTTGGATCAAAACCTAATATTATTAGAAAATTAACATCCTCGGCAATAATTTTTTCAAAAGCAAAGTTTAAAAGTTGGGGTACCAATGAAAAACCTCGGACTCCCTCGGATCTAGGAGCACGAATAGCATTTATTTCCTCGATAATAACTGGATTGGCTGAATCGGTCATTTTACCATGTGGTTAGGTGAAATGGCCAATTAAGCTAATGCAACGGGACAAAATTTTACCCGTTGAAATATATAATAAATTATGAGTCAATTCCCTTGAAGTAATAAACATGTGCAAAATACAACAGATTTTTGGATTTATAGAAGTACAAATTATACAATAAGTATAATTTGTACTTTTGAGAATAGTGGGAAGACCGAAACAATAATTGTAGAACATTTCTCTAAATTCGTGAAACTTTAATGAAGTGTTATTTGCTTTTTGATTTAACATATTTCACCTAGTGGTAATCACACATACATCTAATATAAACAAAATAGTTCGATTCTCTCTGCACGAAAATGAAAAAAAAAAATACCAAACTTAAGTAATGATGATTATTTCCAACTAAAAATTAATTTTAATTTCTGATTGTTTTCATTCAAAACTAAAAAAAAATATCTTTTGCAGGAAACTATAAAGAAATTTTACACATTGTATAAACAAATTTATATATTTTTAGTCTTTCTACCAGCGTTGATGTGATTCAAATTAAATGATTGTTTTAAATAATTCATTGATTTAAATCAAAATAGATTTTTTTTAAATTAATCATTCATTTTGCCCTGTTTGTGCTTTCTAATGGGTGTACAATTAAAAATATTTTTACTATAGAGTTAGCATACTCCAAGTAGATAACTGCAAGTAAGCAAAATATTTTTTGTTTCTTCCATTTCTTAGTCCATCACATGGTCCAGATACACATTGTTTTTATCAAATCCAAGAATTTATTAAAAAAAAATCATATGATATATCATATGTCGTGATCGTGATGTAAATCAATTGATTTAAATCACAACTAAATTGGCAAAAACGGATCAGAAATATAAAAGAATCATTGATTTTAGGTTATGATTTATTTGATTATTTTTTGAATCATGATTTATTCCAATCTTGCTTTCTACACCAAAATAAAATAGTAATTAAGTAATTCATGTGGTCAATAAGCAAAACAAAAAAATTATATATAAATTTCAACTCTTTCTAAACAAAATAAATAATATTTTTCTTCTTGTAAATAAAATTAATAAAACACTTTTTACATTCTTTTTCCACAAAACTGCATAAATTTTGACTTTTTCCTACTAAAACTAAAGCAATGGTGATAAATTTCTCATAAAAATGAAACAAATTAATGTTTTCCTTTATAACTGAAGAAATTTTCGTATAATAATATTTAAATTTTACTCGCCATACCAATAAATTTATACACATTTTTTAATCGTAATCAGTAAAACCTCCAATTACATTTTGTTTCTTATATATTCAGTAAAACAGACCAGGGACAATGGTAAGACACACGATGGACTTGCCTCAGGTGAACTCTGGGAAAGAGCGCAAAATTGGCGAAAAATGTAATATATGAATTGCAAAATAATAAAAAATAAAAAGCGAATATTGTTCCAATTTGGAATACGACAAAATTCGACAAAACAAGAAAACGAGATATTTAATTCTAATAATTTCAACGATCCTTCTATTGCGGATAAAATTAGATGTGTTATAATTGAAGATGGACTAGAACAAGAGAAGACGCAGATTTTCGGGGATCTGCTATCCTTTAAAGTAGATTCCCGAAAATGTCCGTCTTGACAGGAGATTTTCAAAGCAATATATTTTTTTAAGGTTCCGATGGAGAGCGATTCTATCGCAACTTGCATATTTGTTAAATATATTTATGTCTTATACATATATTTTGTTTGCCATGTATCCTTTTTGGTAAAGGAAGTAAAACGAATATTGCCATCTAACTACAAAATCTCAATTATTTCTACTCTCTATGTATGTATTCATAAATCTATACGAAAATTCCAATTAAACTAAAGATAGGATTTTCTCAAGTTTTTCCATTTTCTGATAGAAAATTGTGCATTGATTAAGTGTGAAAAGATTGCCATTCATTTAAAGGATAAAAGTCAGCTACAGTTTTGTTTTTGTAAAAACATGCAAACACAATTTTACACCCCAATAAGGCATTAATGTGACAACTTTTAATTCAAATTCCAGAAAAAAAGATGGGGTATAATAATTTTAGTCTAGAACTTCATAAATTATTGATTTTTTCGAAACCTGCAAAATTAATTGCAATATCTCGATTACCACATTGAATTAATAAGTTTAAACGAAAATTGAAGAAAATCTAAAGATTGCTTGTTCTTAAATTTAAATTGCAAATAGCGAAATTGAGGGGTTGCCAACCATTTATCTTTGACACGAGAGAAATTGAGAAATAAAAATAATTCTGCAATGCTTTCCAGATCAAATCAAAATATACAGGGTGTTTTCTAATAACATTAAAAAATTCAGATTGTCATTCAGATTGTCATTCAATTTAATTTTCAATTTAAAAAAAATCGTATAAATATATGGTCGCATACGCATATTAAGAAGTTTATAGCCGGTTAAAAAAAATTTATCTCTACATTTTTAAATAACTCAATTTTAGTAAGATACTTGAATGTGTATCGCTTATTTTTATATGAACTGCTTAAAATGGTCGATGCCAGCCTATATTCATGCTTGCAATTGTCTGCGGCGCAACAACTGGAAACATACAAACTTTTGGCATTAATTAATGCATTAAAAATGCGATTATAAAAATCATGCCCGTTTTTTATTACTTAGATTTAAGGCAACTATTGCTGTAATAACAGACATAGAAAAATTCCCCGGAAAACAATTAAGTTCAAACGACTAATTAAACAACAATCATTAAGTAATTAACGTTATTATAGAAGCATGCATTGTATATACTATAAGTGAAGAGCTTGTTTAAACGTAATTTGTATTTAAAAAGATTCAAATATTAATCAAAACTGATGTAAAAATGAGCATCTAGCGAAGGAAAATATCTTAAAAGTCAAGGTTGTATGTAGAAAGTGGGATGTACATACAAGACCCAAAATGTACAGATCAAATGCGCAGCTGCAGAGAGTGTTAATATTTAGTTCACGAGAGCAACACGTAGACTTTCACTACTATATTGTGGTGATTAAATAAAAACTAAGTGTACGTTTCTGAAAGCATTTTAAACATTACCCTCGAGATACATGCCAACATGTATTAAAATGTTAATAATGCATTCTGGTTGAGGGAATTGTCCGCTAAACCAGTTTGACTGGCTTATTAAGTATATTTATGAATGGATTAAAACATTAACAGAATCTACATTTTGAGTTACTTGAGATTACGAGTCATGTAAATCCAACCGCAAGAACGTCTGGTAGAAGACCAAAGAAATGATGGATACATATTCTGCATCATCCCTGGACTCATTACCACCATCACCGCATAAGACGATATATGTCATAAGTTTTGCCTAATATACCTAGAAGAGAAGTTACTAAACGATTTTTTATATTAAGTATATTTTTTTGTCGAAAACATATATTACTGAAAATGAACAAATATCACTTTTCTTTTATGTTTTGTTTTTAAGTAACTTTTGGTATGTTGATTGTATGATCATACAGATAAGTACCATGTTTTGTTAATCTAGTTAGATGTAAAGAAAGGATGGACGAAAACAACTAAAGCCGATCATAAAGCAAAATAAACGCACATAATGTATCTTATAAAGTTATTGATATTTATTGCAAATAAATGCTTTGATGGAAATTATTTACATAAATAGGGTTTCTAAAATTTTGCATCATTGAAAAGAGATACAATTCTATAAAATGTGCCAAAACTTAAAAAAACAAAATTGCGCTTTAGATTTTCGGAAAAAAAATTAAATCTTGTGATATGACGGATGAATAAATATTAATTATTATTAAATACTTGAGAATGTTCAGTGGATTTCAGATTTCAACAATATAGTATAATATTATACGTAGTAAGTGTGAGAGATAACATTCCATTATAGTAAAATTTGTGAACCTTATATTCATTCATGTACTATTGAAGCATTCTGTATAATTCGATACATATCGGTAAACTACTATAGGACGGTTGCGTGTCGATCTCGATTATGAGCCAGCAATTGCAGTGTCAGTTCCGCATAAAGAAATGCGGATTTATCGTGTTGACATTGAATTTCTCCCATGTGTTACTTACGGTGTAATAACTTTAGAATTCATTCAACAACCATGTGCGAATTCGTAGTAATTTTGTAAGTCTTGTTTCAGTATTGACGTTTTTTAGTAAACTGCCTAATTGAATTTAGAGTGAATAAAAGTAAGGGACGTTGACGCTAGAGCCTTAATTATTAGATTCAGAAAACAAAAGTCTAATGGCCATAGTTTTGCGATTTCCATTTTTTTCCCTCGGAATTCCAAAGAAGACAAAGAAGAAATCGGATATCTCAGTATTAGGTAAATAAAAGTAAACACAACTAAACCCACCCTTCTTCAAACCAGCTCTCTCCTTACTGCTATAAACTACCGAGGTTATTGTATGTGCTATTTTTCATCATCGAAGAAACTACATCTCGAGATATAGGGAAACCTGTTTATAGATTTTTGTAGAAAACTGTTACAAATCTAGATTTAATTCTAAAACAAACATTTTCAAAATACATTTTTCAAATCTTCTAATCGCTTCATGCAATTTCGAAACTTTGTATCTCTAGCTTTAAAGCAAGAATGCTTGAGTATAAAACAATCAAAATTTACTCATGAAAATTTTAGAGTATTATACAAATAAGGCTATACATGGCTATAATTAAAAGCAATAATATTTTTTGTAATTACAAATGTTTGGTTGCACAAAAAATGGTGTGTATACCTTGGCTAAATCGTTTGACATCCTCGAGATTATCGTGCCTCGGCTGCAAAGTGGCCTCGGCGAAAATTCTTATCTCAATACGTTAAAGAATGATACTTCTTGGCCTTGGTATACAAAAAACTATTGAAAACCGCAAAATTCAAAGAAATACTTTTGCTTAGTTTGTGCTTAAATTAAATTTCCTGCATAGGTTTCATTTTAGAGGACCGGCCATGAATAATTCTGAATTTTAATTAAAATAAACTAACAGTTTGTATGTCTTCTGAAATATTCCGCAAGAAATGAATATTAACTTCCGTTATTAATAAACCTGTCTGTCAACTACACCGTTTCCGTATTAGTTATGCATACAATTTGTAATAACTTAAATTGCACAGTATTTTAATTCAAGTCACGTAGATTGGCTATTTTCATTTTATCTTACTGTGTGACTCGTGTCCCATTTGACTTCCACTTACCCTACTTACTAATTTTGAAGACAAATCGAAAGTGCGAGGCACAGAAAATTGCGCAAGTGGCAGCAGCAATCGTTACGTTCATCAAACATGGTTAAATTGTTTAGCCCATTTACTATTTAAAAAAGTACCAACCTTTGCGTTACATAAGTGAGTGTGGTAATATGATTTTGTTGATCGCAGTTTTGGCGATTACAATATTTGAGCCGTTGAAAACCAGAGTGGTATAACTCTGGGTTTCAACTGAAAACTTTGAAGCTACTGTCATTTCGGCGCAGAACAACTACTTTTACAGAGAGTGAAGAGTTGCCGTGTATTTATTCATATCCAGGCCAATATTAAAATCGTTAAATTTTCTTACAAATGTGGTATTTCGAGAGCATTATTTACAAGCTCGTCTAGCGTGGTAAATTAAGACTCCGACTTATTAGGTACCTATATAACCATCAACATCAAACAATGACACCTATTTTTTAAATAATTATACCTTCATTTTTTACGATAACTATCGTTAGTTTCACTTGATGGTCTTTACTTTCATTAAAAAGTAAAGCGACAGTACAGTTTCGTCTAAAATTGCGGCGAATACACCTAACCCACATACCACAAAAAGTGTTGGATTTCTCTTCAAATTACCAACGCAAAAACTTTTAATTGAGCGGTAAGCCACGATATAAAATCGCGGTGGAAATATTCTTTAATAAAAAAATATATGCGTTTCAAAATCTCCACAAATTACCAACTCATTATCAACTTTAAATTTAAAACTGTGAAGATAAGTAGCGGGAAACGATATTTGTAATTAATGACTAATGTTACATTAATTGCGAAGAAACTAGTGGTATATTACGAGGATCGTAATTAAAGAGAACATAAGTTATGAATCACGGCAGAATGGAATATCATAATCAAGGAGAAAATAAGTATCATAATCTCGTGTGGTATACACTTGTGTGAGGCAGAAAAAATATTACCAATGGCACAATACCAATATTCGTCATTATGAATGACCATTGGCAGATTGGAATGTTGTAATAAAGGAAAAAATAAAGATCAATGGCAGATTGCGACGCTTGTAATTAAACAGCGAAAAAAATCCTAGTGCACCGAATTTCGGGTGTTATGCAATAAATGTTTTGAAAGTGTTCCTTTCTGCGGGCGATGACCTGAGGCTTGATTCGTGTTATGCGTGAGTTAGTTTGTTAATTCCTGGATTATTTTGAAATACTCGTGGATTAGATGATGGTTTTAATTTGGGTTACTTTTATTAATTATTACTAAATGTGTTATATAAGAAAGTATAAATGGGGTTTTTAAATTTGGCAACAATATTCGATATTGTAAGAAAATGTTGGTCAATCATTTTTTTAAATAATTGAATGCATTTCTCAAGTCGTTGTAGTTACATTAGTCACTCCTATTTGTGATTTTTATTTCATGAATTTAATTAGCTACACGATTTTGCATGTCCACCAGTTGGCCAATATATTTCAGTTTTATAATTTAACAATATAATATAATATAACAATACAGATTATACTCTCGATTATATCTACTAACTCAATAGACACATCATCTTTTAAAAATCCTCATTGTTTGATAATACTTATTAGAGTAATCTTATTTGTGATTTTTATTTCATGAATTTAATTAGCTACACGATTTTGCATGTCCCCAAGGTGGCCAATACATTTCAGGTTTATAATTTAACAATATAATATAATATAATAATACAGATTATAGTCTCGATTATATCGTATCACTCAATAGACACATCATCTTTTAAAAATCCTCATTGTTTGATAATACTTACTAGAGTAAACTGTAGCAGCATTAAATGAATAATAAAGATATTTTTACAATTTTCGATTAAGATGTTCACTTTTTAACTGTCATTTTTAATGTCAAAATAATTTTTTTTCCGTTTTTTCTATAAGAGTGAAACATACTATATTGCACAACAACTTTAGAAAAGTAAAGTTTTACTAATATAGTAACTTAAAAGGCAATATGAGTTTAAAAAATTACTTTTTGTATGAGGTTCGTGTATACTATTTTTTCGCATTTTGTATTAGATTTACAAGCAAAACAAGTGTTAAGCAATCTACATCTTCGCCAAATAGGAAGAATCGCTGAGACATTACTATTGCGTTAAACACGTTATTCACGTTAATATCCGCACTTCGCCTAAGTCGTAAACTAATGTTATATTGTAAAAAAATCTGATTTTGGCATAATACATGTTTTGGAGTCCGCTTTAAACACTTTACTTTTCCCTTTAAGTTTGATAATGATCAGTAAGTGATCGAAACTATAGTCACTATTTTTCTATAAACGAGTGTGTATAAACAAAGTAAAGTGTTTTATTTAATTTTATTTATTAAGGAAAGGAATGGTGGGTTAAAACTTGATATGTAACATTTCAGCAAGATAACCTACAGCCCATGGTTTTTGGTTCAACATGGCTGTAATTGTTATTATTTTGTTTTTATGAATTTTTCCTAAAAGAGAATAGGTAGATGAAAAATACTTTTAAGTAAGTTATTGTGTCTTGACATTATGAATTATAATTCGAATATAGCTAGACATAAATATACAGGAATACACATGTAACACAAAGTAACATGCTCTGAACTTCGCAATAATGAAAAATGAAGATAGGGATATACTTCAAAATACTTCAAAACTGGACCCGCATAGGCACTTTTTTTAATTTGTATAACTATATTTTTTTACACAAAGTTTATTTTCTAACAAACTCTTTGACTAAACAGTTTCTGTTTTTGAACGTGCTTATTGAACGTTTTAAAATATTGTGCATATAAGTAACATACACGGACGTATATCATATATTACAATCATTTATCTGAAAGTTGAAACATTCAAATCTTGCACACTTATACCCATTTTCCCGCCGAACAGCCAGCCAAAATGTCAAACGGAAAAAATGAAGCGTTTCTGAGATATTTGAGGTTAAACTAGTCAGGAAGAACACAATCTTAGAAACGCTTAATTTTTTCGAAGTTCAATCAGTAGTATGATTTAAAAAAATCCTAACCTCAAAGTTTTTATGTTTTTATACTTCAAGAAGAATACCTTTTTTATGACATAAAGATAATTCGCCGAAAAATGGTATATGATTTAAAAAAACCTACGCTCAAAGTTTTTATGTTTTTATACTTCAAGAAGTATACCTTTTTATGACAATAAAGATAATTCGCCGAAAAATGGTATATGATTAAAAAAAAACCTACCCTCAAAGTTTTTATGTTTCTATACTTCAAGAAGTATACCTTTTTGATGACAATAAAGATAATTCGCCGAAAAATGGTATACGATTTAAAAAAAACCTAAAAAGTTTTTAATTCAATAATCATAGAAGAACCCCTGTTTCTACGGCACTGTGTTTACTCAGATGATTGTAATTATTAGTATAATGATACTGGGTGATTCGTCGCAAAATACACGTCTCAGATTTCCAAGTCTACTCTTGTAGAAATGTTAATAAGAATATTGATTTCCTAAGTCAAACTTTAAGGTCCTACATTTTGGAAACAAAAGCGGTAAGAAACAAAAAAATAATTACATTTTCATTTAATTTTGCGTTTCTTAGCATGCTCATAAATTTAGGCCACGAAGTTATCGGACACCTTGTATATTAAATAATAGAGACAATTATGCTCGTTAAGATTGTGCCATACCCTAGTATGACTTGTATTTTAAATTAAGAAAGGTTGTGTAAAAATTTCAATATAAATGAATGATACGGCAGTTTTAACAATATATTTGAATTCTGCTCAAAAAAAGTGCTTCAATAATATCAAAATATCATTTGAGTATAAATTCAATTAAACGAGCTAGAGCGTAAAATTGGAAATGCAGTTTTTTTATTTTTTGGGAGTGGCAGCCAAACCATTCAATTTTCGGAACTTTTGTTTTCCCTGCTAAGTAGACCTTGGTCTCAAGATCATTTTGTCTAATTTAACCAACTCTATCTTTTACCGCTTACGAGATTCCCATGTTGAGCACGATAACTTAATTGGCTACAAGGGAAGAGGTGGATTGGAAATAATCGACTTTCATGGCTGCAGTACATCGAGCAGTGGACATGGACGAACTTTGAAGAATGATTTAGTGTAAATACTGATCGTGATCGCTACCACACTCTCGTAGCTACAGACTACAGAGATCAGCTAGCCATCGTTTCGCAACCTTTTAAGTGTGGCGACCCCCCCAAAAGCCCAAAAATAGAGTAAATAACATCACGACCCCCTTAACAATTAGGAAATTGTACAGGATGTCCCATGAAAACGGTCCGTTAAAAGTTCATGGGCAAACACAAACTCTAGTGTCGCATCTTAATATGAAACTAAATTATAATTTATTAATTAATGAAATGTTTTTTTTTTGTACATTTTTTCTGACTAATTGCGACCTCCCGTATATCTGATCGTGACCCCCTGGGGGTCGGGAACCCCCGGTTGAGAAACTATGGCCTACACCTGCAAGGGCAAGTCAGATATGGCACCCAGAGAAGAAGAATAAACAATTCCACCCCGCCCTATACTTATCTAGTAAACGATCGTTATTTTTAAGTACATCCTGTGTATTTTCAAATTGCATCTTACTAATTATATCAAACGCTATGTTAACCAATTAATTCAAAAATTATTTTATTGCAATAACTTTACTTTCTCCGAACATATTGCTTCTATCGCGAGAACTATATGTAATGAATTCAGGCAATTTTGGGCTCTTATGATGCTATAAAACTTATTTAAATTGCGCACCATGTCATTTAAACCAATTTATTTTTTATGGGAGAAAGTGAAGTTATCGTTGTGTTTGAATAAATTTAAATTTTTAATCATAATAAAAACACAAACATTATCACATTTTAACTGGGTAATATACCATTTAAATTCATACTATTTTGACCTAATACTTGTATGAGAATAATTAAATGTGAAATCTAAAAATATTAAAATATACAAGGTGTTTACTTTATTATATTATACCGGTCATCTCTAAAATGGTGTCCATCCTTGTGGTACAACCAATATGACTCTAAATCCATAAACTTGTGATGGTTATTTTTGGAGTTATAAGCGTATAAAGTGGCGGATGCAGATCCTGTCTTTATATTTTTCCAAAAATTTCTGTGTCTATCATTAAAGGCGGACCAAAGTTAAATAAAAAAAAAATGTTAAAATCAATTTTTCTAACACAAATTTCGAGAAAATAATAGGTATTTTCAAAATTCAACACATGTGGTAACAATGGAAGTAATTACTTACGTAAGTACATACTTTTATGTTTTTATAACCCAGGCCATGACTATTGGTATGTAGACCAGATTGTAATCGTATATATGTATATTGTGTATATACAATGAAAGGCCATGAAAGTTATACATTTTCATCTTGAAACTAACTTATTTGTCATTTCTGCAATCAATTTCGCACTCTATAGGGACTAATAAAGTAGCTCTCTAAAGAATGGACACCATTTTTGAGGCACCCTGTATATTAAAGTTCTCTAAATAAACATTATGACATTTTAATCGTCAGGAGAAACATTTTGTTAACCATCTTTTTATCTTTACAAATTAAAAGCTGGCAGAAGAGTCTAGGCTTATTGTTATTATTATTACTATTATTTTGGAGGGATTAAAAAGAGCCTTCAGAGTAGAATTGCAGCTGGCGATTTCGTGTATTGTTAAATTGTTTGTGCACATTAAACAACCCAATATAGCTAAAGCGGAACCCACAGAGGAAATTAGAGTCAGTTGTACAATTGGCCGTCGTTATATACACAATTTAACTCAGATTAGTAATATTATTACTTCTTTTGATTAAGTTTCATGTTTGTATTTGCCGATGTATTTAATAAAGAAAAGTGTTCAAAAATGGGCGTGCTATATAGCAAAGCACGTTATACTCCTATAATGTAGGAATAAAATAAATTTAGATTATTTATTTACTTTGTATTTTCTATTGTTATTTGTTGATTCGTTTATACATTAAAAATATAAAATTTATTATATTTCAAAAAAATCTTTTTGTATTCGTTCTTCGATAACAAATAAATACTTTGAAATGTTCATAGATTTATTAGTTATCTGTTTTGCACTCACCAGAAAAATGATAAATCCCGAGCGTAAAATCAAAGACGCAGCGTTCACACAACGAGCTTAGACCGCATAGGCTGCTAGTGGTCGACTAACTTGAAATGACCACGCACACGTTCATTAAATTTGTGGAGGAGAGTGCACTTTTCACTAATTGTTATCTAATGAGTCAACATACGCAACACTACCGACAACCACCAAAATAGAGATCTGGAGCGATAAGAACGAAAAAAAAGTAATGCTAATAAGACCCACCTTATCCGTGCCAGTCAGGGTTAAATTACAATACTGGAGGCCCTACTAAATTTCTGTGACAATCATTGTCCAAAGTTAAATAAAATATTTGTTGAAATCAATTTTTGTAACACAAATTCACTAATAATTTTTAAATAATTCAATATTTCTGAAACGAAGTATTGTGAAAACAAACCTTTTTAAAAAAGTTGTTTATTTTACAAAGAAAAGACAATGCGTTACCTATTTACTTCCATTTACATAGTAGGTAAAAGAAGGTATTCATGAAAAGTTTTAAAGTTTTGCAAATTTTTTGCAAAATTATTTATTTTCGAGTTTCCTTATTATTTACAGAAAGATTGGGTTTCGAAGAGGTATCTATCTGCCCATTTGCGCTCTCTACAGCCCAGATGAGTTACCGGATCAACCTGGAAGTTCATATTTAAGGTTTTCTTTAAAATTGGGCCAAAATGTAGTAAAAGGTTGAGGTAATCTGTTGCACAGTTTCTCGTTTCTGGCCAACAATTTCAAAAACGATCAGATAATTGGAAAAATAAAAAAGTACATAAGTGTTTTAAATTAAATTTGCAATAATTGGTATTCTTGTGATATTTTCAAAATTTTATTTCTTAAAACTTGTTAGTGTTGTTCGTTTCTAAGCAATATCGCTAGTGTATACAAATGTATAGTGTTCTCAGTTGAAATTGAAAATGTACCTGCAATGAGGGTTTGCTACGGTCAAGGGTTCTCCATTGTATGGCGTGCTGCGAAGAGGCGAGCGTCCAGGAACGTAACCAAATAATTTACTTCCGACGAAGATGCTACTTAATTGTTTTCTCTTCGATATATACTCAATTATACCTCTATGATCATGATATAAAAATGATTTATTAATTATATTGAATTCAATAATCTTACAACTATCTACATCGTTTTTTATGAGTCGGCGGACGTAATTCTTTTTACAATTTTACAATTCGATATAATTATAAGACTACAGACGCCAGTAGATAATTAAGAGCCGTCACCTAGGAAACGGTTTTAAAAGGATTATACATTCGCCCATGCAATTAAGGTTCATTGTACCTTAATTGCTGAGCGAATATGCAGTCCAGGTAGACAATCAGTAAAGGCTGCCTCAAATAGTCTTTTTCTCAAATAGTCGACATCTGTGTATCAGTCAGTGTTAACCTTTACATTGCAACAGTACTCATTTTACGTACGTGTGCATATTATCATTTATAAACTTGTGAAAAGGTAGAGTTTATTAAGATGGAAACGTCGTTAAGTGAAACTGCAACAATTATTTCATCAATTTATAATGACACTCAGTTCGACGATCTATTTCAATTATGTGAGGAAAGAAGCCATTCCGAAAGTTTTGTTGAAGAATCCCTTCGACAGAGGGAACCTATTCTCAAATTGATTCTGATAAATTTCAAAACAACCATCATCACATGGACACATCAACTATCGAAAATGAAAATCAGGGATTAATAAAGCATGCTTTTATTTCAACTTATACTAAAAGGATAGTCGTAAATATTTGTAAGACCCTTATAAGCGAGAATCATGCATCTCCAATGCAAAGAATTTCCATTCTGACAGGAATATCATATTCAACGGTTTGGAGACTAATTACGAAAGGACCGCTAGAAAGGAAAAGAAGAATAAGTTCAAAATTTACCGAAATAGACGATGCCATCGCCAAGAGGATCAAAAACTATAATTTACAATTCTTATAAATCAGGTAATGTTCCCATGGTCCAATTTATTTAGGAAACTCTCGGAAATGATTTTCCATATAAGGAAACTTTGTATAAATACCTACTTAGTCAGGGTTTTAAGTATAAAACTTTAGACAAAAGAATTGACATCATGGAATCTCCGAGATTGCAAAAAGAGCGAATAGAATATATATCTAAAATAAACGAATATAGAAATGGAGGGCGATCGATAATTTATTTGGATGAAACATGGTTCGATACTCACGAAGTCGTTTCCAAGGAATGGGTCGATAATACAAATAAGTGTCACCTTAGAGCACCGTGCAATAGAGGATAAAGAACTGTTATTCTTCATTAGTTCATTCATCAATAGTTTGCTCTTATCAGCCGAGAATATTGCATCAAGCTCGTTAGACTATCATCAGGATATGAACGCCGAATTATTTGAAAATTGGTTTCGCAATCAATTATTGCCCAACATACCCAATAACTCAATAATCGTAATGGATAATGCAACTTACCACTCAAAGCAAATTAATAAAATCCCAACCACCGCTTCCAAGAAAGGCGATATTGCGGATTGTTGCGTTCAAAATGGTATTGTTATTCCCCTAAGTGCAAAGAAAAAAACATTATTAGAACTTATAACAAACAAAATTTTAAAAAAATGTATGTGGTTGATAAGATGGCAGAAGAATTTGGTCACCAAGTGTTGCGCCTTCCACCTTATTACTGTATCTTCAATCCAATTGAGCTGATATGGTCAACTTTAAAAAGAAACTTGCGGAAAAATAATGCACATACCAAAATGAGTGACGAAACAATTCAACTTGTTCAGCGAGAATGCAACAACATTTCAAGTACCATTTGGAAAAACTGCATCGATCATGTGATTAAAATTGAAAACGATTATAGGACGCTTAGTGTACCAAATCTAATTATTCATGTTCAAAGTGCAAGTGATAGCGATGAATCTTGTTGTGCGGAATAATATTTGCTTGTTACATTACGATTAATGAAAAAATTAACTGATGTTAACGTCGTTAATTTTTTAACTCAATGAGCAAGTCAATAATGTTATGGGTAACTTAAGTTATTTGTTTCGCGAATCATACTGTATATACATTTTCTATGAAATTATAACTACATTTCTAAAACACAATTAATTATATGTATACTTAAAAATACAATGAAAAGTACAATTTAATGATAATGAAACACTAATGTTAATTTTCTACGGGGCACTGAATCTGTATTTTCTGATACCGACTCTGTTCTCTTCCCATTACCCGTCATAAAATTCCGTTCGGACAATGGAACGCAATAAACCCCCTTCGTAGGTAGATTTTCAATTTCAAGTAAAAGCACTATAACAAATACACGGTGTCCCACGTCAGTTAAAATTGTATGGGGTCCTAATAAAATTAAAACACATTAAAAAAATTGAAAAAATAAAAATTCATACAAACATAGCTGATTTCGTTCTCCTCAAGCATACCTATTGCATACCTCCTACCTTCTGTCACTTCCGGTTCTACCGAAAGTAACCATCAACTTTTTTTTTAATTGAACACCCTATATGTTATTATCTTTTTAGCTTCCCCGTTTAGCTTCAAGTTCGTTCAACAACTCTGTCACAATTGCAATGTATCAAGAATAAGTTAACAATTTTTTGATTTGTGTACGTATCTATACATGATTTTAAATTGTTAATTCCAAGTTTTCCAATTTAAGTGCAATACAAATGTACTAAATTTTGTACATTTTTGCCAGTTTAGTACTTAAGTACATTTTACGTGAAATTTACCCAACTTTAGAACTTTTTGACATTTTGCACATTTTGACTGAGTTATATGGTAAAAATGATAAAATATCCAATAAACTGGTATATTTTTGTTTACACTTTCTTTGTTTTATAATGTTGTAAAATTATTGTATGAAAATATTCTTTTTTAATTTTCAATTAACTGTTTTTATTTTTTTTATTAATAGGTATGGGAATAAATTGTTGATAATATATTTAAGTGACGTTTTAGTTAAATAATAACCACAATAATATTGTTATATACCTTTTTTTTAAATAATTTTTTTGTACAATTTAGTATATTTTCATAGATTTTTAGTACCTACATTGAAAAATCTAGGTGCAACACCACTGATGACGAGACACCCTGTAGAAGTTTCAGTGATATACTTGTCATTCTGATCAGCTGATGACTGATGAAATGTTGTTATGTTTCTGTAAAAACTGACAAATATGTATATGATCGTGAATGAAAGTTGTGTCGAAAGACCAGACTTCCATTTTTCATTTGAAGGTTTCCAATGTCAGCTCAGATTATTCAAATGGAACCATTTTACCAGCGTCTGAATCGACGTGGAACAAAACATTTATTTTGTTTCTTACTACTAGAGTTTAATTTTGACGGAATTTTAATTTAAAATGTAGGTAAATATATTTTTTGAAGTAAATTATTTCTTAATTATACATGGATCATAATATTACAAGGAACTCTGGAAAAGCTAGTACAAAATGACCTGGGGCCACTGCTGAGTTGGTTTGATGAAAACTTACTAACTATAAACAACGAAAAACAATGTACGTACATTTCATATCTTGTAAACGAAATCTACCCAAATTTACCAAAATAACCATTAAAAATCGACATAATGAAATAGAAATAAATGGGACACAAACAGCGAAATACTGACACCATATATATTGAGTAAACCATAGGCCACCATATGCCTATGGTATACCATATGTATACCATAGGCATACATATTGACACCCACATGGAATTGGACGTGTACACAAACCACTTAACCACAACACGCAAGCTACTCTTTACTTTAAAAAGTAGATTTATTACTGATAGAATCTAAAATAAGTCTGTACAAAATGCTAGTTGAACCACATTTAACATACGCATTAATGGGATGGGACGGAGCCTCCAAAACTCATGTACGAAATCTGGAACTCGTGCAAAAAGCATATTTAAGGTACTATTAAACAAAACAGCTACGTACTCTGACGAACTCTTCTGCGATGCTAAAGTCCTAGACGTCAAACAGTTAGTCTTTCTAAGTTTAGTTGCATAAAAATATTCTGAAGATAAACAAACAATCATCAACATAACACTAGGTTAAGACAAACAAATATTCAAACATAAAAACTAAAAACTACACTCAAAGGTCTCACCTATATCCATGTGCAAAAATCTACCATACCCTACTACCAAGCCACTTAAACGAAATAAATAATAAACAGCTATTTAAAAAAGGTGCCCACAACATTTACTAAGCCTACACAGACAAGACACGCCTACACTATTAAATTAGCATGCATACATTTTACGTATATTCCCTTAGGCTGTTAGACAATATTTTGTATAGAGCAGAATCTGTAGTAGAGTATTATAACAATCTATCCTAAGTATTAAACTCTAACATAAACATGTATATTAAATAAACTTTTATTTTTTCTAAACCTTTATTTTGTTTTCTTGTTATTATTATTGATTATTGATTACTACTTTGAAAACTGTGAATGTAACATTCACGCACAAGCGTTATAGAAAACGCTTCAGTGAATTACTTGTTTATTTGCAAACGTATGTATCCCCTCTAGAAACAACTTTATTATATACTTTTTATACTTACTATACTTATTAATATATACAATTATTATACTTATACTCTGTGAATTTTTGGTTGCAAATAAATATTATTATTATATAATAAGCGTGCGATAAAAGCGAATTTAAAACAAGGCGTGCTTTATAGTTGCCTAGGTAACAAAACATTTACTAACTATAACTATAAACCACAATAATAGACAGATAGTATGAATTTTTATTGAAATAAATATTAAATAAATACTTACTATTGATGGAAATATCCGAAACCCAGAAATTTCAAACTCCTTAACATTGGCTATTTGGAAACTATAAGTTTCGACCATAAGATTTTTGTTGATGATGTTGATGTATATAGCTGATGACGTTGATATCTATAGCTGATGAAGTTGATACAACAAATGCGAACCGTCTCCATGTTAACGATTAAAAATCACATCCTCGCGCTACCTTGTAAAATAATTAAAATGTTTCTATATTTTCTCGAATTCTCAGATTGCAGTGCAGGTATAATACAAAACAAAGTATAATACGCGTGTATAAGATGTATAAGAGCCTAATAAGCACTGACGCCGTTAAATGCGCACGTCGCTTTGCAGTCGTGCTCCCATGTGCGTGCATTAAAGGTTCTCTTATACATTTGTATTATAGTATACTATTATTAGCAAATTATTGTTATATAAAAAAAGGTCAAATCCAGTGAGTACATTATCACAATAGATATTCGTCAACCGCTAAGCATTTTTCGATATGTTTAAAAGATATACAGAGGCAAGCAGTGTTCCGTGTTGAATATTTTCGAAGTATTTCGCACTCGTTCTTTCATATACTCGTATTTCGAATGATTGCATTTCTTTCCTTTGATCTAACCCCATATTAATCTTTCATATGTTCCAGGTGATTGGTTTATCTTTCATATGGTGTAACCCCATAATGATATCGGGAGATGATACTTTTTACCTTTTTTTGTATCGGTAATCAAATTATCGACTTCTACTGTGAGCACCACTTTCTCTTGAATAGGAAGAATAAATATATCTATTATAAAATTTAAAATGTCCTAAATTCCTTAATTGAGTTTGAAACCGCATAATGCTGATTTAGAAAATATATTCTTTTTCGAATTCTCGTTTTGACAAGTTTTCTGATATATGTAATTCGCTCCTTAAATAATGTGTGACATCTGAGGCTTAAATCAACTAATTATATATTTACTATAGCTATAAGTTTTTAAGCGGAATCAAGATTTTTTTGATTTTTGATTGTTTTAGTTTATAGATTAAATATATTTTGGGTAATAATATTATTTATTTAGCGTATGCCTTATACACCCCCGAATGCGTGTTATGTTTTTGACTCTTAGAGGTGTAATCCACCCCCATGTGGCTGGCAAAATGCTACTCTATCACCGAACAAGTTTATTTCAATGAATCGTATATTTGGCTGTCATAAAACTTGCCTGAATGCTAATCGTAAAGACGAATGAGCATTTAGTCACCATTCAGTAGACGTAGTTATCCTATTCAGTGAAGTGATGAATGATAATTTAAACGTTTCATTAAGTTTATAACATGCAATCGAATAAAGCAACGTCTGAGGAAGCTTTCTTAAATTAATGCATTTGTTGTATAATGTTACGTAGTAGCATTGATAGTAGTGACCTCTTAGAACCGGCATTTCCAAAGTTGAATATAAGTTATCTGCCGGACATATACCATCTGGAGCTTAGAAAGTACACGCACACGCTCAATTCATTTTCAATGTCCAATAGTATCAAATTTTATTCAATTCAATTTTCAAATAGTTGGTAGAAAGACGGGTTCTTAAGATATAAAAGTTCATATATAAATATAAATAATTATTCAATATTACTAGCCAAACCCAATCTTACGAAATATAATTTATTAAATAATACTAACCTAATGAACACATAACAATGTCATTAAATATATGATATTGAGCGCAATCCCATGTAATATTGTTCGATGTTTTTTTGTACCTCTATAAAACCTGTGTGTTGAAAATGTGTTGATCTTTATTGCCATTTATTAAAATTGTTAATAAGCTATTTTTTTAATTGTGCGAATGACCTTTGATTAATTACAGATAAGTAAAATAATACATAATTAGCATTCCAAAGTTTCATACCTAGTCGTATAAATAAAACATATTAATATACAATTACGGCACTGTAGGTAAATTGTAGGAAGGGTAAATGGAAGATAAATATAGGAATACTATTATTTCATTAAATACAATATACAATATAAGAATCATTTCATGAGGAGTCCAGTATAAAATCACACAGTAAACATGGTAAGTTTTTTGTCACCAACTGTAGGGGAGAGGTGGCATGAATGGGACACGTATTGAAAGGGACAAAGTTGGTTATAAGTTATCTGCCATGTAGGTATATCGACAATGAAGTATTTCAAAACTAAGCGCGCAATCTTCTGGACAGACTTACCCACAATTAGTTTGAAAATGCCTACCAGATCAATTTTTACGTATTTGTGGATACCTTAAACCAACTTTATCATTGGATGCACAGAACAAATATAAGACATCTAATTTATAAAAGTATAGACATATTTAGTTACCGGACGCTGTTTTACAACTTGTACAAGTTGTCCATATTAAAAACTGCCAAATACAAAGAGAGATTTTTTTTAAACTGGGTAAGAAAATTGTCCAAGTTCTTGTATGATCCTATAGTGGTTCTCTGATATTTACCATTACATCACAGCAAATATTCATAATATTCTGTTTTGTATAACATTTTATATTATCCTTACAATTGGTCTTTCCATAGTTTTTTTCTTTTTCACATATGAATATTTCTCTTAGAATGTCTAGAAATAACAAATTAGTTGGACTGAATATTTAATATTATTAGATGCGCAATAATTTTCTCGTTTCATTGATACCAAAATATTTTCTGTGGGATAAAGTGGCGAGCTGGAAAGGCAAATAATGATTTGAAAAAGAGGTTACCCAATTTTTGATTATTCAGTAAAAGTGAAGTTGAAACTTTGAAAGTAAGTATTTATTTTTACAACATTGTTGTGTGGATCTTATTTTCAATGTGCAATTAAACTAAAGTCCATGATTGTATTTAAAATGTACTACAATATTTGCTTAAATTGCAAAATATTTCATTATTTTGGGGATAAAAAACTTGATCATGATATTGAACAATATAGTTATTTCCTTCAGAAAATCACTACTGAATGTAAGAGTACTTTATTTTGTACTAATTTGTGCACTGAAAATCCAATGAATTTGACTTAATCCTAGACTGTTTAATTTTTCCGACTATCGAATTATTTTTAAATTCGAAACAAAATTTATATTTGATTATTTTATCTTGTAAAAAAGACATATGTCATAGGTTGAAAAGTAATGTTTAACTTTAACAAAATATTTCTGCCATCTGATTTTTATAATTTTCTTAATGTACATTATTTAATGACTTACATTTTTACTAAAGGTTATAATGGAGAATTATATTGAAAGCAGCCATAGAGCATCAATGGAAATATGCAAGACCAACAATTGCAAGAAGATCATGAAAATCGCAGGAGGTTCAAAAAGGTTTTCACATGCATTTATCATTCCACAAAATAAATCCGAAATCAACAACAGCCGACACATCACAATCACCAGGAGAACCACTAAAAAAATGTGTGTGCAAGATTGCAAGAACAAGTTTTTTCTACTCCCACATTAGTAAGTTATCAATTACACACGAACTTCATGGCTAGTAAATCAGTTATAACGTAACAGTGTTATGTAATGAATGTCACTAGTGTTACGTGCTTTTTACGTGGGTTTAAAAATAATCCTAAATCTCCCAATAGTGTTAAAACATATGTGTTGGATTATGCTGTTCACGTAAAAGAGTCTGTGTTATTAAAGAAGTTATTAAGAAACTTGCAAATGAAACAACGTTTTCTGTAACATTTGACGAATAGACTTCTTCATGAAATCGCAGATATATGAACATAAATTTACACGATTCCTGGTGAAACATTTTAGAATCATGGTTTCATTAGAGTACTTGGATCAATGCCAGCTGAAAAATGCGTTCTTTTATTCAAAGAAAAACTTTCATAGTTTCATGTTGGTATAGTAGATTTAATTTCAATTACAACTGACGGGGCAAGAGTTATGAAGAAGGTAGGGAAAATATTGGATATTGATTAACAACTATGTTTAGTTAACGGTATTCAATTGGCTATTATTTCAGTTTTATATAAGAATACAGTGCAATACGTAGATACAAGTGATGAATATGTAGAATGTGACGATGATGAAATAAGCGATTCAGAAGAGAGCAGCAAACTAAAAGAACAAAATTTAGAGATTAGTATGAAACTAGTATAACAGCTCGTATCAGCTATAATTTATCGAGTCAAGGAACGAAGAACGGTTTTAAGTGATGTGGCGTTTTATTTACATAATAGAAGCTCTTCACTACAAAATAAATAGCGACTTTCAGAAATATTCCCACCCATAAATGAGACTCAAATAAAAAAGATGTTACACATACTTTCACGATTAAACGTAAATACACATAATAATAAATTAATAAAATAACACATGAAAGTATAGATTGTATTGATGACGTTGAGGTTGAGGTTGAGAATTCTTCCAAAATCTTTGTCGGAGCAATTAGATTATGTAATAAAACATAACTTGAATTCATCACAGCTGGTGTCTTCTAATGGCTACAAAATAAATTCAATTTTGCAAAAGGAAATAGCACTGTGGCAGCTGTGGTACAACAGGTAATTACCTACAAATTTCAATTTTATTTTAACGGTAACACCGAGTAGAGTAGAGCGTTTTGTTGTTTTTTCGATAAATTTTCCGATTATATCTTATTTGTAAGAGAAATTGAAACCATTTCCTTCAGATATTTTTAACGTCAAAATCCTGCAATTAAATTGTTATTTTAGAAAGTAGAAAATATAGGTACACACATCTCTATGAAAGATGTTTCAAACTAAACGGGGAAGCCAGAACTATAATAATATATAGGGTGTTCCATTTAAAAACTAAAGTTGATGCCTACTTCCGGTAGAACCGGAAGTGATAGTGAAAGTATTTCACCTGATGAGAACGGAGTCGGCCATGTTTGGATGATTTTTTTTCAAGTTTTTATCATATCGGGAACCCCATAAACTTTTAATGATCCATGAGCGTGGGACACCCTGTATTTGGCGAGTACCTACTTCAGAATGTAAGAGATATGTGAACTGGGTACTGAAGTTTTACATTTAAATAAACTATATTAGACCTACTAAATTGTAATATTGACAACACGTTGGTGAGTGTGCAGTATGCGCTCGGTCCTAATAGTGAATGTAATTAGGAGTTACGAGGTGAAGACCCGTAAAGTATTTCCGTCTTGCATAAAAATTAAATTGTATTGTAAAATGAACAATTTTAATGGAATGGTGATGGGGAAGTGCTTAGGGATGTTATTTCTATTTTTGAGGTGAACTGACACCTCTTCTAGCCTTATTTAGATCTGGTGCAATATAGGATTCGATGGGTGAATATGACAGCTAATATTCACGGGCCACAAAGGATAGTCACTTAAGGAAGAAAAACCTCTTGCAGTCCAGAACCCATGAGCCCATGCATATATGTTTGCTCGAGTTTGCCACTGCATGTGCTTAATAGATAGTTATTGGTAAATAAGTTATTATGAAAATAATTAACTATGTGTAATAACAAATAATATATGTTATGATAGACAGAAGGTTCGTATATTTAGACTATAATTATTTTCTTTTTCATTAAATATGCAGTAAGAAACGCATCGTGATTTCGAATTTATATAATTATCCGGTGCACTTTAATAATGTTTGTAATTATAATTAGAATTATAAAAAAGTGTGGATCAATGGCCTGCACTGAAGTACCTACCGTGCGTAAAGTAATCTTTTAATTAGATAATATTGTCTTGAATAATATTGCGTGCCATACAATTTCAGCAAAAATGAATTTCCGTGTGTTCCGATATAGTCCAATCATTTAATTTACGCATTGAGTAAATATAAAAATTAAAATTTTGCAATCACAATCACAGACGCAATAAATATATAAACCTATGTGAACTAAAAAAGGATAAGAAATCATAATGGTTGTTAAAGCATTTTTTAACGTAAATTACTTACCTACGACCTGTATTGTTACTAGATATTTTTGTACTATGCACAGACAATGTACTCGTAAATATGTCTTTCCGCACGGCGTAAGCTAATTGCAACTTAGCGAAAAACAATTGTCAGTAAATTATAAAAAATTTTTTTTTAAATATTATCCAATTGTCAGTCAGTTGTCAATATTATTGCCCACATTTTCTCCAACACTTTTATTGTGAATCATTCTACTTTATCGTTACCAGAGTGTCTAACAATGACAGTGGTAAATGCATACACATCATGGGTTGGAATGAATCATGATTTAAAAAAATATTAAAAATCAATGATAAAAATGAAATATATCTTTGCAAAAACCCATAAAATATATTAAAAAAATGAAAAAAATAAAATAATCATGAGTCGTTTATTTATTTGATGATTTTTAATACATTTTATCGGTTTTACCAAAGATAAATGTGATTTAAATCAATTGAATTACATCATGATCGAAATAAAATGATTATTTTTAATAAAGAAGCGTGGTAAAGTTCTGTTATTTTGTTATATAATTGAGTAACCAATAAAAAAGTTTAATAATTTCGAAGCTAGTAATAATTATTATATTCACTTTGTGAAAAGTCATGGTGAAATCAGTTAATCAAAATAATCATGAGTTTTTATTTATTTGATGTTTTTAACAAATTTTATCGGTTTTTGCAAAGATAGTGTGATATTTACATCATGAACTAAATAAAATGTTTTTTTTAATAAATCTTTGATTTTTATTTACTACCACACTACTGCTTGGTAAAGTTTTGTTATCGCGCGAAAACAAAAATCAGATTTTAAGGGATTTTAGAATCCCCTGAACAAGAATCATTTGTGTATCTGTACCATGTGATGGATGGTACAGATACACAAACAAATTTAAAAAAAGAAAATATTTTACTAGTTACAATTATCTACTGTAAAGCATGCTAATTCTATTGTTACATCATATTTTTAGTTGTTCGCCTATTGCAATGCACAAGCAGTGCAAAAGTAATGATTAATTTAAAAAAAAGAAATTTTATTTAAATCAATGATTTATTAAAAAAAAACATTTTATTTAGTTCATGATGTAAATATTAAAATCTCACCCCCTTGGAATGGATCTATTATGTACGAATCCAATAATACATATAAAGAAAAAAAATAACATAATTTACATTTTACTGAACAAATAATCGCGAATATTTTACCATCATTACTTTTAATGCATTGTTTAATGTATGTATGCAAATATAAAAAACTAGCTGCACAAAATATTTTGGTTTAACCAAGTGGACTACGTTTAATGTGAAATAGAAATTTGAGTTTAGTTGAATGCACCCGACATGGGCAAACGATGACATGGTTTACAATTTTATACATAAAATTAATGTCGGCCTGCTTTCTCCGAACTCTGAGAGGTAAAAAAATATTCGTAGTAGTATACACATAGTGTTAAATGATTTATAATTTCAAGGTGTAACTTAAATGATTATGATCTATAAAATGCCTTTTGGTGCACACTGGAATGTCGCAAGAGGAGGGGGCACTTGCAACACCTCTCAACTATTGGCAAAATAATAACAAGGTGTCCTAAGTAGAGTAGGATTGCATTGGTATCTTACTTATTCTTAAAGCTAGAGATCTGGTTTAATGAGCAATACTGTGCAGTTTTATATGCTGGTTTAGATAATATTGTTTTTTTTTTCAAAAGTCCGAACAGTTTAGAAGTTATTCCAAAAAAAAACTAAAAATCGCGATATTCTAAAAACTCCGATACATTCATGATTATTAAAGAATAGAAAATCACAATTTTTAGTTTTTTTAGAATAATTTCGAAACTGCTTGGACTTTTGAAAAAAAAACAATATCTAAACCTATCTAAACTATTGAAAATTTTTCAATACAATCTAAACCTGCATACAAAACTGCATGACATTGCCGATTTAACCAGATCTCCAGCTTTCAAAATAAGAAAGATACCCATGCAATCCTACTCTATTTTGGATACCCTGTATATGAGATAAGTACAGCTCATGTGAAAACAATTTTTATTGTCTGTAGCCTAGAAAGAAAATAATTTAACACAAATTAAATTAAGTAACCAATAAAAAAGTTTGATAATTTGGAAGCTAGTAATAATTATTAAATTCAATTTTTGAAAAGTCATGTGCAAAATCAGTTTAAGTGTTATATTTTTTTAATCGCTCTAATATGTCAAGTGATCTATTGAAATGCCACTGTCAACAATTCTTTTTAATGGTAGATTTTGAGCATTAATTTCTTGGGTAATTATATGTGCAAGGTATTCAAATGTTCACATAACATTAACAATTCCAAACTCACTTATCCATAATAATGCAACCTAAACATTACATTACAGCGCCGTGCCGCTTGTAATTGGAACACAATTTATAAAGGTAGACAATGGGGGTTCCTATCACCGAATACTGCGTAGTGGATCGAACCTAACTGCATTTTATACCTTGTCCTGATAATATTTTCATACTGATATGATACTATTGTGACATTCATTGGCTTTCCATCGGCATCGTCGCAAAACATTTGATGTTTGTCGTGTTTTTATTAATTGACAACCTATCCAAAGTATAATCGCTTCAGGGTTATTTTTGGTCACATTATGGGGATAAATATCTCATATAAATATTCAGTAATAATATAACAAGAGAGTGAGAATAAATTGAAAATAATTTGACAGATTGTCGAAAACTTGTTGCCAGGCAATAGTCACGAGAGCCCGAAGGGCTCGAGTGACTATTGCCAAATGGCAACAAGTTTGAGACATAATCTGTCAAATTATTTTCTAATTTATCGAACTCTCGAGTTATATTTGATTAGATTATTTTTTGACTATTTTCTAGTATTTCTTTATCAATTTCAGTATGCGAAACGCAGCTAAAGCGACTTTTATTCATTTTGTACGACACTTTAATATGATTGATAAATTAATAATTTGACAAATATTTTGATTGACAAGAGTGAACCTAGCTACCGAGATTATTCCCACTATAATAATCTCTAGAGAATATTCCCAGTATAATAATGACGGGATTGGTCCAGAAGTATCAATATGACAAAAATCGAAATATATCATTGGTTTTGAGAAACGTCAAAAAATAATCAATGATATTTTTGGTCATTTTAGTTTCACAAATAAAATTGTTCAGCCGATTGTACCGATATTGTAACGATTGTACCAATATTCAAATATGTAATCTCAGCATTAAAATTTAATTAACTGTATGTATGTGCATTGTTGCATTGTTACTATTATTGTTTTGTTATTATCTTAATCCAAGTGTTTACAAGTGTTAACAACAAATAAAATATTATACGTTATACGCCGGGCAATGGTTTTTACTGGTTCTACAAAGTGACAGGCTCGCCTACTGCTCGCCAGTCATTTCCTTGTATCGCCAGTAAAAACCGTTTCCGGGCTTATAATGTAAAATACTATTATAGCTATACTTTATTCACACTGCAATTGACAATTATAGAATAAAGTAATAAAATTAAAATTCGTACTATCTTTGAAATTTTCGTTGTTTATAAGAAATGTCAAACTTCAGGCAATTTCTTCAATTTTCCGATTTAATTAATAGTTCTGTAACTGAATTACCTACGAAATATATTTTTTTTCATTCTGATAACGCAATTGGAAAAATATTGTATGATATACGTAAATAAAGAAATTTTATTCACTCAAAAATATTTTCACACGACTTCGTCTCGTGCGCTAAACAATTCTTTCGTGAACTAAATTCGTCTTGATTCAATTATGCCATAAATAGCTATTATCTCACTTTGCACTTACGCTTTAGATCAAATATACCAATTTTGATCAATGATTTAAGTCACTTTCAAATTAAGTCACTCAAATCAATTGAAACGTTGATTTTCGTTGCTCAGTAGACGTTGGCCTCAAGTAATTTTGTTTCATTAACCAACTCCCCAACTCTTACCGTTTACAAGATACCCATGTTGAGCACAATTACTGGGACACCCTGTATAGGAAATTCATTCAAAGTCATAGCATGCATCTAAATTGAATCGTTTATTTCAGAAACTGGTCAACAGACATTTTTATGGATTTTTCTTTTTTTGCGGAATCGGTATTTCCTATTATAAAATATTCAGGGAATATTTTTCTACTATATAACTTAGATTGTGATTCCATTTTATGGGATATAATTTACAATGAATATCGCGTTTAGTGCAGAAACCTGTCAAGCGACATCACCTAGCGTGTTTCTGTAGTAAATTTAAATTTCTGCAGAAAAAGTCCTGTGGTATTTTGTATAATACTAATCCATGGTAACAATTACCATTGGTTTACCATTACTTGCCATTGCTTAGTAGTTTGGTATATTAGAAAATTAGTTTAAATTTTTTTATTGTATTTTAATAAAAACACGTCAAATGTTGTATTTTATCCTGTGTTCAAATAAAAAATATATAGTTTACAATAGTGTCTTGTTTGTTAAAAATCATAATACCACAAAAAAAAATGAAATTTCCAATAAAAATATATGTTTCTACATTAAAATCGTATTTTATTGCAGAAACGAGCCAACTTCAATTTTTTAACTTCGGCGAAAATCTGTTTAAATATTAAGAATATAATGTTTTCCTTTGTTTTCCAACAATTTGAAAAGATGCACTTGACTAGTTTCTGAAATAAACGATTCAATTAGGTTTTCCGTGATCCGAATATTTGTTACATAAGTGATTTCATAATACATAATTACTTGTTTATGAAATATTTGTGAATTAAAAACGATATTACAATCTTACAGATATTACGCAGTTGGGTTATTCGGCAATAATATACAATTACTGCGCTCTAACATCTAAAAATAATTACCACATTAATTATAAAAACAAAATCAAATTTGTGCACCTACGAGTATATATAAATCCGTAATCGACCTTGCTAAATTTTGTGAGCAATCATCAAGTAAATGTATATACCTGGTTCACCATATGATTATTTGATCGATGTGGCTTTTATTTGTTGAAAATTCATAATTACTAATGTATGAAATAAAGTTACGCACTTTTTTAAATTTTCAAAATTGTTTTTATTGTTCACGACAATTGTTTCACCACACTGTGGCTTCTTCAGGTGAAGAAATGATCATTTCTTCACCTAACATATAAACGTATAAAAACGTATAAAAACGTGTGTAACTTTATTTCATACATTAGATATAATTATTTAGTTCTTTTGCGTACTATGATTTAGAAACTTATACTTTAATAGGATATTCGATTATTCGCCTATTTTAGATAAACTTTTCACGTTTCGTATATGTAAAACATTTACATTTTAGTAGTGTAAATAAATTAAGCATATTATGTTCCTAAATATTTTGTAATTTAAAACGTAAAAATAAATTATACAAGACGTTAATGTAGTTACATAAATGTGAAAACTTTTCCTATTGGGAAATATTAAAAGCAGCGAAGTGTAGAAATACAAAACAAATCAAGTGCAAATATGCTTCACTCTTGGAAACCAGAAGCATATCCTTATTATACAGTGAAGAAATTTGTCCATCCTCCCTTTTACTACAGATTGTTTGTCGTAGGAATACTTCGGTGAATTGTTGTGCAACGGGCAAATATTTATACGCACATTTGCGCCAGCGTGAGACTTTCGCGATTCCACTTTGAAGTGCATTCAAGTTTATTTTGTTTCGAAAACATTTAAGTCTAATATTTGCTTATAGGAAATTGCACACCAATAAATCTATCATAAAACAAACCTGTAATAGTATCGAGTCATTTATGATAATAGTGATAATATGATTTGCAAGAATTTATATTCATATGCCAACATATATTCTTAGAATTCGATCAAAGTACAAATCGCTTGTTGATACTAGGTATAGTGCAAATAAATGATAATCATTTTTGTGATAAATATTTGTTAGTTATATTTGTTTCTTCGAGAACAATAAGGCCCGCATCTATAGTCCGTATTTGAGCTTGACTTCTACTAAAGTCGTATATTTGGTTGAATTTGGTCCATAAACGGTTGTAGAAAATAAGCAACCAAATATAGGATTTAAGTCGAACTCATGCTCAAGTGCAGACTATGAATACGGGCGTTATAGGATCTTAATATTAGTTGGCGTTTAATTATATAATTTTTAGAAATCGATTTTTTCTTAAATCTACGAAACGTCATCTATATCGTCATCAAGTTCCTTAGAAAATGAAAGTAAATAAACCACCCGTACTGCCTCAATAATTAATTTATAATAGTATTTAAAAAAAAAAATGTTTTAGGGCATGGTTATATTGTTATTCCAAAATTAAAACATGATGGTTAGGACTATACAATAAAATTATATAATTGCGCCGCCTCGGTCATAAAATATAAATTTATGTTAATGATTGCAATACGGTAGTGTAATGTAACGTATGATTAATGAAAATACTATAAATACAGGGTGTCCTAAATAGAGTTGGATTGCATGGGTATCTTTCTTATTCCTAAAGCTAGAGATCTGGTTAAATTGGCAATATTGTGCAGTTTTATATGCTGTTTCAGATTATGTTGAAAGTTTTTCAAAAATCGTGATTTTCTAAAAACTCCGATATTTCCATAATTATTAAAGATGCGGAAATAAGTTTAAAATAAAAGTTACTTGATTCGATCGCATAAACTTACCAATCAAGTCAAAACAAAAGTCAAGATGTAGGTTTCCGAGACATTAATAGCAACTTTCTTATTTTAAATGGCCGCCATATTTGATTTTTACATGTTTAAATCGATTTTTTCTCTTTTCAACGATGTATAACAACCTATGTCAAAATAAACAATATGGGATATATTAATTGTTCCAATTTTTATTTTTATTCTATAAATTATTTTTAAAACAAATGTAAAAACATTTAAAAAACCTAATACAACTAAGTAGTAAAATAACAATAAATTATAAAAACTGCTCAAAATGCTGAATATTATTGGCTAAATGGCCAAAAATAAGCTAAACACAATTGGCAGCGTTCTAAAATATTGACAGTTACCTATCGCAATGTGTTGCGATGATTGCCTTTTATTGCCTCTGTCATTGCTTCGCGAAATTCATCTATATTATTATAATTAAAGTTACTTCCATAAATTTTGTTTTTTAAAGACTCCACAAATAAAAGTCAAGTGGCATCAAGCAGATCTGGCTGGCCACTGAACATATGTATTAGTCGCTATTACTTTGTTATTAAAACGGTCATTCAAATAAGTAATAACATCTCTAGCATTGAGTGGAGGGGCGCCATCTTACTGGTACTACATTTGAATATTGTGTGCCAAAGGTAAATCATCCAAGAAATCTTATAAGGTTGTTTAAATAATTTCCAAATGACGTTGTGCAGTTAGAAATATTATAGCACCATGTAAATCATTTCCCACTATGCCACAAAATAGATTAAAGCCTACCTCCACTTGCCGTTTTGCCGTGGAATCACTATGTGTGGATTGTCCTGAGCCCAATAGTGATCGTTATGATGATTAAATAATCCATAATCAGAAAAGTAGGGTGCATATATCCATAAAATTGTATTTATAAAATCACCATTTTCCGTAAATTTGTTGATTAACATTCTGCAAAATGTTAATTTACGGATGTTATCATTTGCTTGTAAAGTATGAGAAATATGCAATTTAAAAGGGTAAAACGTAGTTTTTTTTTTTAAGTTGATGATGCTCTAGATTTAGATACGTTAACTTGATTTTCTATTTGCCGAGTTGAAATGTTCGGATTATCGAACATTTAACGCTGTCAATTGTTTTTGACTAATAATTGTCAAAATTTTGAGCATTTTTTATACTTTATTGTTATTTTACTACTTAGTTGTATTGCTTTTTTAATTTTTTTTACATTTGTATTAAAAATAATTAAAAAAATTAAAATTAAAATAGGAATAATTAATATTTCCCATATTTTTCATTTTGACATAGGGTGTTATACATCGTTGAAAAGAGGAAAAGAAAGTCTTTTTAGATGTATAAAAATCAAATAGGGCTGCCATATAAAATAAGAAAGTTGCTATTAATACCTCGGAAACCGCCATCTTGACTTTTACCCCTTACCCGTATTTAACAAATACATAACATCAACACTACTACTAGTACTAGTACTACTACTAGTACTAGTACTAGTAGTTTAACGAATTTGTTCAAAATTTTCTCGTTGGGCATCTACACATGCATGAGCTCTTCTGACAATGTTCTCCTAAACGTTTTGCAACATATTAACATTAATAGTTTGAGCAGCAACTTGAATGGTTTTTAGAAGAAGTGCTTCATCTTGAACTGGAGTATGTAATCAATAGACTTGATATATCCTCAGAAATGAAATCTAAAGTACATACGTCTGAGGACCTTAGAGGCCACGCTACAGGGCCGTCTCGACCGATCCATCTATTATTGGGAAACTCTTGATGCAACTGCTGACGAACACGACCTCCAATGTGGCACCATGTAATTGAATCCACGTGGTATTTAATAATGCTAGGGGAAGAATATTATCAACCATGTCCTCATAGTCATTTTGTAGAAAATGTAAAAATATTCCTGCGGTTATAAATGATTATAAATCAAATAAAAGTCAATAAAGTTGACTGATTTTGTTAACAAAACTTCAAACGGTATCTCCCTAGCATAAATCAAATAAACATAATGATTAGGAATAATAACCGGTTCTAGCAAACGATGTCCTATGATGCCAGCCCAAATGTTAGCACTAAATATGTGTTGGTGATGACATTCATGCGTAACATGTGGATTTTATAAACCGTAAAAATAAATATTACGTTGATTTAAAATCCCATCTCTGCTAAAACTAGCTTCATCAGTTCATAAGACCCGTTCTGTTCGTTGAGTTCGATTTAATAAAGCAAGCAGTTACAGTAATCAGTTCTCATTTGAAAATCTCCATCTAAAATATTAAACCATCTTATCTTAAATCTAGAGTTAACCTTTCTTGTAATGGTTTTTATGGTATCCTTCATCATGCAGAATTCTTCTAACTAACCTACAAGACATTTGTAGTTCATGGCCAATTCCTCTTATACTTCGGAATGAATCATCCACAATAACATTTAACACAGCATCTTCCAAATCAGGTCTCCTTGAAGTTCTAGGTCGACCACGCTTTACAAGAGTAGGAAAGAAACTACCAATTTCACTTAGACTACAGTCCAAAATGCCTAAAAACATTTGCGCGAGGGTGTCTTCTGACTGGATATTGTTCAGTATGCTATTCAGCAAGTTCTAACAGCTGCTGCGACGTTATTCTCAACTGCCCCAAGTTGAGAAGAACTTTCTTAAGAAATCAAGGTTTTGAAAGATATAAATATGCATTAGAAATGGAAATATCCAATAAGAATATTAAAAAAAAAAATTAACAACGCCGATCATGACAACTTAACACATCATTGGCATTTAAAAAAACGGCTCTTGTGTAAAACGAAATCGATAAAAAAAACTATGCTAAAGAAGAAAAGCAAACTAATTGAGATAATTAGTCATTTTAAGCCAATTCTGTACAATAAAAAATCTATAATGCGACAGTTCTTCAAAAATAATTATCTTTCTATTAATTCTATTAATAAATAACTGTAATTTGTTTCTAATATACCATGGTATATTCCTAATATACCAAAGAGCATGTTAAAACGTTTCTTTCAAAGACGAAAACTCCGTTGGAAGTCAATTTAATCCAAATCTGTAAATTAATTGTTTCCTTTTACTTTTAGTATACGTCATGTAATAATTTATTAATACCTTATGCATAGCGTCATCTGCCGAGATTTATCAACAATGTTAGAATATTTTTTGGAGCGCTCTGATAGATGAGGTAGGAAATTTTTCCACAATTTCAGTTGTTTGCCCTAGGCAGCCACATGTACACATAATATTAGTAAGGATGGATTCACCTCGAACTTCCTTCCACTGCCGAGATAGTCACCGTGATCGACACTGTCCTGTGTGCAACACGTATGCTTGAACTTGTAGAAACATTTAATCGCGGCTATAAAATCTGTTTCACAATTAAATTCATATTGTGACATGAACCGGTGTGAAATATGAATATGTATCATAATACATAATAATATGAAATGTGGAAATTAAGTAGCGGATAAATTCGGTAACTTGGTTAATGTGTATGAGAGAGAAAAAATCTAAAAGGGAGATATGGATATATATGATTGCGCATATGAAATAGTTATTTGTATATCAAGGCCGAGAAATCTCATTTTAGGGACCGAGAGAAAGTTTGTCGCCGAGGCCGCTTGCGGCCGAGGCAATACAATCTCGAGGTCGCTAAAAGATTTCGCGGTTGAGGTGTACACAACGTTTTTCGTGCAATTGATGCACGCTGCAATGAGTCTCCTAGGTTGTGAACAAGCGACTGTCAATTTTGACAAAATAATAAACGTCAAAAAAATTAATCGATAATTCAGTTAAACGAAGTAGAAATGAATACTAGTGATAGTGATGATTTAGAGTGTACACCTCCGGAGTTGAGAAAAATTGCAAACGCTGCCACAGATAATTTAATTCCAGAGAAAAGTAGACGGCTATACGAGAATGCATACGTTATATTTAAAACTTGGTGTGAATAACAAAAAGCTGCGAACATATTGGAAAATGTTATATATATATATATATATATATATATATATATATATATATACAGGGTGTATCGGGTGTATCAGCCAAATGGAATACCGTGGCCAATACCAACTTTCTTATTTTAAATGCAACACCTGGTATATTATTCAATTTTTGGATTCTTCAGAAAATTCTAGACATATTTCATGTACAATATCCTATACCTATCTTCAACTGTTTCGGAAATATTAAGTGTTTTCAGATTTTTCAGGTTTTTCAGATTTATTGCAAAAATTAACATTAAATAAAGAAAATTATTTGATTACAGAAATTCGTTACAACACACTCAAAAACTAATAAGTAATACTGTTTATTTCTTGATAATGTAAAAAAACAAAAAAAAAACAATAAATTTCAATGGAGGAGATGTTCAAAATGCTCGCCGTGAACGTCTTGGCAACATCCTAATCTTAAATAGAAATTTCTTCTAACGTTACTCAACATCTCAGGCATGACCGATCTAATCGCAAGCATTATTCGTCTTCTTAAGTCAGCTAAGTCGAGGGGTTTAGTTTTGTATACAATACTTTTGACATATCCCCATAAGAAGAAGTCTAATGACGTCAGATCAGGGGATCGTGCTGGCCATTCCATCGATCCTCGCCTCCCTATCCACCGATTTGGAAATATTCGGTTGAGGTAGTTCCGGACTAATGGTTTAAAAAATGGTTTTTGCTTACTTTCTCATTATCAAGACCTAAATGGGAAATAATTATTGAATGTGTTGTAGCGAAATTCTGTAATCAAATAATTTTCTTTTTTTAATGTTAATTTTTGCAATAAATCTGAAAACACTTAATATTTCCGAAACAGTTGAAGATAGGTATAGGACATTGTACATCAAATATGTCTAGAATTTTCTGAAGAATCCAAAAATTGAATAATATACTAGGTGTTGCATTTAAAATAAGAAAGTTGGTATTGGCCACGGTCACATGACACACCCTGTATAAGAAGTTTTTGTTGAAAAAAAATGCGCAACTAAAAATAACAATCGACGTGTCCGAGCGTTTTTTCGAACACGCCCCCATTTATTTATTATTGAATTTATTCCATTTGGCTGATACACCCTGTATATATATATATATATAATAATTTTAGGTTGCTTGGCAACCTTTTGTGGCCATAGCTGAGAAATTGCACTTCTCGGTCTGTTGTGTCGCTGAGAAGTTACCATTTCTCGTCCAATTGCACGAAAATATTTTTTTCAGATTCAAAAAAACCAAATTTTCAAAGTTGTGACTTCATAATTGTTTTTTTTTCTGTTTTCAACCATACAAAATTTTGAATAGGTTAAATAAGAAACAATTCAAGAAAAACGGACTTAAAGTTAAAAATGTAAAGATGAATGAAATTACAATACAGGAGATGGATAGGAAGAAGGGGTCCAGTGGAATGGCCGGCTTGGTCCCCTGATCTAACGCCATTAGACTTTTTTCTATGGGGGAACTTAAAAAACATTGTATACAAAAACTGACCTAATAATTTAGAGGACCTCAAAGAAATAATTCGGCATCAGGGTAGGTTAATAACGCTTTGAATGCTTCAAAACGTGGTGAATGCATTTTGTTACCGTCTTGGGTATTGCCAAGATTGTAATTTATTGTGATGCACGGTCATCAGTTTGAACGTTTACAGGAATTGTCAAAACCTTAATATTTTTTTGTGTGTTTTAAACCCCGATAACTAGGATTAGTCTGTTGATTTCATTTATTCTTACTTTTTTAACTTTAAGGCCGTTTTTCTTTAATTATTTCTTATGTAACCAATTCAAAAGGTTGTATGATTGAAACCAGATTAAAAACTCTACCGAAATAAAAAAATAAAAAAACAGGTTGTCATTTAAAAAAATATTACTGACGTCACAACTTGAAAAAAAATCTGAAAAAAATATTTTCATATGCGCAGAAATTTATATCGCAATCTCTCTTTAAGATTTTTTCTCTGTCATAAACATTAACGGAGTTACAGAATTTATCAGCTACTTAATTTCCACACTGTAAATATTATTTTTCTGCTCCTACACTTTAATTGATATATTAAACATTCGCTACCTGTACTTAAATGATAATCATTTAGAAACAAAGTTTTATACAAGTTTAGATAGAAGTTTTTCTAAAACGCTATTAAAACGTCACGGCGAATGGAAATCCACGGCAGCAGCCGAAAATTGCATTGATGAATCAATTGAAAATAAATTAAACATAGGCAATCACATTTTGAACTCGATTGAATACAACCAAACCAACAATTCAATAAATATTGCAGCTCCATCAACATCTACATTGCCATCGACATCCACCAATATTGCACCGGCGCAATTACATTTGCATAACTGTACTATCCAGAATATAATTATGCAACAAAAAAAAAATTATTTAAAATTTTTGTTGTATTTCAATATATAAGTTTAATGAATTTTGACAGTTGCCAATCTTTATTCCTTATTTTTATGCTGTGTCGTAGAAAACATATTGTTAAATATATTAAAATTATTGTGTTGTATATTTACTTTTAATAAATTTTGACAATTACCACTTTTCATACTTTGCCGTAGAAAAAATAGTGTATGCAACTCGCATTTAATGGTTATTAAGTGCTCGGTGGATAATATATACAATTTTGAATTTAATATGTAGTTTATTAAGATACAAGTCTAACAAGTTGATGTTTATTAATAAGTGCTTTACTAGCCCCGACTTGAACGAACAGACTTTTGACTATGATCATAACGATTTACTAAAATAATCATTTGATTTGATTTTATAAATGTGCGACATGTGACATTAGTACATACATACGTCAGCAAGCGCTGGTTTTCATGTGCTATGTTACCGTGCAACCCGTTTTTGAGCTAAATGTACACAATTGAAGACGTCTTGATATTAATGACATGATGCTATGACATTAGAGTTTTCTTTACAGCACCAGATCTTTAAAATTTTATTTTTACTAGCTTCAGTGTAAAAAGTAATCACTTTTTGAATGATCGTAGATAATAGTTATTTAGGATATTAGTATCGTCACATATCATATTATAAAACGAATATTGTACACTGTTTTATCTACTATCAATTAATGTAATACATTAAAATTTATGTGCAGAAAACTCGATTTATCAACAATTTCAATGGCGTTTTTAATTAATCAAAATCGAAGGTGGGTTTGAAAAACAATTTATTGACATAAAAGTCTAACAAAGAGCCAATGTTGACTGTAGTAATATAAAAGTTTAAAACTTTTTTAGCTAGGGTCTTTATACCCAAGATACCAAAATTATGTTTTATTCGATTGCATCATAAGGTAGTATTTTTCGGTATGAAAATCGGGACGAAAACGCCACCATTTTGTTAAAGATCATAGTTGCTAGGTAACGGTCTTTTTCGTCCTAAAACGAAAAATATTTTTCGGCTGCAAAAATAAACATGGCTCTTACCATAGAATAGTGAGACCATACAGTCAAAGATTTCATTTGTTGAAACAAATTTGAGAAATATGCCAGTAAATGGCAGTTGCCAAGATGCTTTTTGCAGTTGGGAAGAATTCTTATGCAGTTTTTGACATTGTCCTACTTTGATTGTTAATTTATTCTATTTTTAATGTGTTATCAATGAGAGCCAAAGCATCTTGAGCTGTTTTAGTGTGTCCGTAATATGTTGTATATACTTGTATTTATTGCCAGTTTGTCTGGCTTTCTTTATGTGTTTCATGTAGAGCTGTACACAGCTTTATATTATATAGTGTATTTTTAAATAAGTGACAAACATTTTAATATTTTAATGAAAACTTCTGTGATACACAACTGTTGTAGTGTTAAGAACTGCTGGAACTTTAAATGTGTAATTTGACTTGTGTGAAACTTTAATGTTACTTAACACCAATTAAAAATACTTTACTTTACTTTAAAACATTCTCAAACGAGTTTTCTGTAAACAGCTTTTAATATTTTGGGAATTGAAATAGGGTTGTAATTAGGAAAAATGTTTGTCTTTTAATTCATCATGGAATTACATAAAAATATACTGTGGTTCCAATTTAAAATAAGAAAAATAAAGTGGTTTAAAGTTTGAAAAGCTTGACACTAAATTTTGGACACTCTGTATAATGCATATCAATAAAACGTGGTTAACGCAACTTTCAGACCTTATTTAATGAGTACCTTGTATGGTTTTATTAACGAGGCACTATTTTTATCCCTTATTAAATTTCTTAACCAATCGTGCAAAACTGATTTTTTTCAGTTTTTATTGTTTTGTGCTAATATCACTGAATCGATTTCAATAAAATTTTATGGGTATGTAGGCATCCATAAAGGGCACACAAATAAGCAACAAAAATATACCATGAAATCTAAAAATATACATCATGATGACGTCACACTTTTTTGGGACATCCTGTATAATCAAAAATATTTTCCTGAAATACACCCCAGAATGCAAAGTAAAGTCTGCAAAATATCAAAATGCTAACTCAATTAGTAACTGAGCTATAGAAAACGGGAGGTGAAATGACGGACCCTGTATATATTTTTTTACTTTGCGCTTGATTACTGTCATTATCTAGAATATGCTTTAGAAATTTGATGTTCCGAAGAAATTTGAACAATATTAATCAATGTGGGAATTTAAAATCAAATTACAGTGTTGATTATTAAACCGCGATAACAATTTCTAATTTACGCACATTTCTATAGTTATTCCCTAATTACCTGAGCATGGACATGAAAAAAATTATATCCTATGAGAGACAAAGATGTAGAAGTCGTACAACAAACTCCGCCATCCTGAGAACGTAATTTACCGGGCAAGCAGGGAAACCTAGGTCGGCACTAATTCATTCCTCGCAATAAGAGAATAAGACGAGCACAAGAAGATAATGAAATGCCTGAGCCCGATATTTGCACGGATGCGGCGCAGCTTGATTGCGGTGAAACCTCGGTGCGGTCGCGGTGAAATTGCTGCACGGATACGTGCAATTACTAATTTGTGCTATTGCCGCTCATAAAGTGCGAGCACAGTACATACAAAGTTGTGAGAAAATCGTTTAATTAATAGGTGCAGAAATATAAATGACACATCAGAAGCTCAATTTTTCTGTCGCCTTTTGGTTCTCGGTGGAGACATCAGGTTGGCGTTCAGTTGATTGTACAGGGGCAAGTTCAGGGGCACTGCTGGTCAAGCTGCTGCTCTCTGGAGATGCTGTCATGGTCTGAGTTATTTGCGGTAATGTAGGGGTCGGCTTGATTTGAGGTGGTGTTGGACATAGGTGCAGATCCATGGGAAGTCGTGAAGGCTTGCATCCTTTGACGGAAAAAGTTACTACTGTGCGAGGGTCGAGGACTGTTGTGGTTTCAAGATGCTCGGCGATCACTGTCACTGTAGGCGCGTAGAAACCTAGGTACTCACCCCAACCTAACGAGGTTGAGTGTACAGCCGGTTCTACAGCGTTTAAGCTTTTATCGACGGTGGTGTTGAAAGCACTGCAAATAAAATGAAATATTAGTTAGTAAATATTTTCAATATTTTGTTTATGAAGGATGAATGTTGAAAAAATCAAGTAATGAGGAACACCATACACATATTTTCAGTGTAACGAAATTTTGATTGGATTTCGTTGCACACATGACTACAGATACACGAATTTGATTGGACTTCTGATTGAGCCAAACATTTTCAGGTCAAGCTTTTCGTAGACTGTAAAAATAGTAATAGTTAAATGGTACATACAGGATATCCCGGGAGAAAGACGTATTTGTAATTAAAAGGGGGACAACTTTTGGCTGCCTAATGATCTTGAATTGTTTTGCCGCAAGGGAGGACAATCATTTTTTTTTAAATTTTACTAGGGGGTGGGTGATAGATCATTTAAAAACTTATTTCATTTGCAATACAACGGTGTATTATTTTTTAAAATCTGTCGATTAGTTTGCAAGAATTTTATTTTAAGGTGAGCAAAGTAAGAAACTGTCAATTTGACAGTACTAAGGTGGTTTATTCCGATAATAGTTATTTATTTATCAAGGCCGAGAAATCTCATTTTAGGGACCGAGAGAAAGTTTGTCGCCGAGGCCGCTTGCGGCCGAGGCAATACAATCTCGAGGTTGCTAAAAGATTTCGCGGCCGAGGTGTACACAACCTTTTTTGTGCAATTGATGCACGCTGCAAAGAGTCTCCTAGGTTGTGAACAAGCGACTGTCAATTTTGACAAAATAATAAACGTCAAAAAAATTAATCGATAATTCAGTTAAACGAAGTAGAAATGAATACTAGTGATAGTGTTGATTTAGAGTGTACACCTCCGGAGTTGAGAAAAATTGCAAACGCTGCCACAGATCATTTAATTCCAGAGAAAAGTAGACGGCTATACGAGAATTCATACGTTAAATTTAAAACTTGGTGTGAAGAACAAAAAGCTGCGAACATATCGGAAAATGTTATTATGGCATATTTAGAAGCAAAATCTACAGTTTTGAAATCTTCAACTTTATGGAGTACATACTCCATGTTAAAATGTATGATAAATATCAGGGAGGGGATTGATGTTTCAAGATTTCCTAAATTAGTGCCATTATTAAAGAAAAAGGCAGTAGGGTATCGAGCTAAAAAGTCAAAAATACTAACTGCACAGCAAATCGATACATTTATAGCAGAAGCCAGTAATGAAACTTATTTAATGTGGAAGGTATAAGGTACATGTTTTACTTACATTAATATGACAAGAAATGGGTTTGTAGGTTGTTTTAATTATGGGCATCTCTGGGGCGTTAAGGCGTGATGAAATTTATAAATTGTCTGTTGACGATGTGGAAGATTTGGGCACTGCTTTAATTGTCCGCATTCCCGAAAGCAAGACAGATAAACAAATAAGTTAAATCTGAGACATGATAGTTATTTGACTGATGTTTCTCTTGATGTTTAATGACAACAATAATTTTAGGTTGCTTGGCAACCTATTGAGGCCATAGCTGAGAAATTGCACTTCTCGGTCTGTTGTGTCGCTGAGAAGTTACCATTTCTCGTCCAATTGCACGAAAAATCCTTTATTTTATGATTTCTCTAGAGCTGCAGCTTTTGTTTTAAATCAAAATAATCCCCATAAAAATATCAAAACACTCTTTATTTTATCGAATATTTTAAAGTTTCTTTTAATTTACATTTATTGCACCTGATAAGAATGCCAGAAGATAGACAAACAAAAATAGTATGGACATCAAAAGACGAAAAGAAAAAGAAGGAAAGAGGAAGACCAAGGAAAATATGGGAAAACAACATAGAAGAGATCCTAAGAAGAAACGACCTCGATCAACAAGAAGCAAGGAAAAAGGCTACAAATAGAAAGGAATGGAAAAACTTCGTAGACAACATAAAATAGTGGTGGCATGAATCTCGATACCCGACAGGGTATAGGAGATGTAAATTGATTATATATATATATTTACAAATTACAGGAGTCAAAGTAACATTTTTTCTCCGTTTTCGTTGGCAACGGAGATAATTTTTTACAAACAACCAACCTTCGTAGATTAATATCTAAAAACAACAGACAAACAGACAGAACTTAACTGCTATGAATAATCAATAAATGTATTATTAAATGAACTTGCAATGGTTAATGAACTTACGATTTTAAATGAACAATCGTTGAAATGATAAACCTTTCCACTAGCAACCTTAGGAATTCTTCATAGTTAAACAGTAAACTTCAAGCCGCAGTTAGTGAATAGTGACAAACGATTGCTAGGCACGAACTAATACAGTTAAAAATTATATCCTTCATCATAATACCGCAATTATTTTGTTATCGTAAAGCTTATTTTTATTAGATAAATACTTCATAAAATAAAATAATAAATTTACCAGGGAGATGAAGGTTCTTTATCAACTCGAAGATAGATTAATATTTTTCCCTGCAAAACAAAGTAAAACTTGATTAAATTATCGACCAATAGGAGGCGAGATATCGAGGGTAACGGTTTTTGCAAGATGGCCGCCGTTCCACAAGGAAACGTTGTTGGATTAATATGAATTTAAAAAGCTTTGGTTACTTTGGCCGATAAAGCTTTGGTTACTATGGACAACGGGAAGTAAGTAAACACTTACCTCCCTCAGGGAAGTAAGTAAAATAATTTCAATAGTGTTCTTTCTCTGGCACCACTCTCTAAAACACTTATGCGCATTTTGATACGGCCCCTTCGACTTCTCCGGCAGTAGGAAGGAACAGAAAGCACCCGCAGCCTCTTCAAATGCCAGTTCTTGTTTATTTTCATTGGAATTCACTTTAAAACTGAACAAATGCAATTTTTGACATTCACACTTTGTTTGAAAAAATAGTCTTAGCAACCAAAGCCGTACTGACATTTTATTCAAGTTGCGAAAATTAATTAAATAAATTAATCAAACCAAAACAATTAAACCAACTTCAGGAGTGGAAAAACAATTATAAGCAATTCGAGAGGTAAGTTTTAACCAGTCTCGGACTTTATTGCTAGCCCTCGCTTTCGCTCGGGCGCAAACTCGACTTCGACTGGTAAACGACACTTACCTCCCTTAATGCTTAAATAACTATTACTGTACTACAAGGGACCTCTTAGCGAGGTGAATTTTGGCTGAAATCCACCCCCCGAAATAGTAGTTTGTTGGATAGGTTGGATATGTTTTCAGAACTTTGCAGGTATTTCAAAATGTTTACCATATATAAAGCGTTACCTGTGACATTTTCTTGCGTGTAAATTAAATGGAAAAAATGCAAAGTATACTAGACGTGATTATTTTTAAGACACGTTGCAAAAAATATCATGTGCACAAAAGTGTTTTAATTTAAATTTACACTAAAACTTTTTCAAAACTTAACAAGTAACTTTGTATTATTCGTTGTTGAGCAAGGGAAGTTGCAGAGATAATAGATGTCTTTCTAATCGGCTAGCTGATGATTGTCATAATGTGGTTATGTTTCTGTCAAAAATGGCAAACATCTATATGATCGTTAATGAAAGTTGGGTGGCGAGCACACCTCCATTTTTTATCTCATGAGTTAAATAAAGTCGAGAGTATTGAGTAATATGAGAAAATTGTTCATGTTCACTATTTGGTAGCAGTTTAAAATATATTACCGACTTTCTATATCGCGCGTTTTTTATCCCTTAACATAGGTTATGTTCAGTTTTAAAACGACACTATCAAATGCATTGATAAAATTCAATGGTTATGCAACCAAAATTACAAGCCGCGTGAACAATGACTGAGTTCACAAGTGTCATAAATTTTGTCAAAACAGTGTTAACATTTGAAATGATCCATTTGCACGCGCTAGTAATTTTGGTTGCATAACCATTAGCAATTTGATATTGTCGTTTTAAAACAGAACATAGCTATGTTCGGAGATAAAAAAACGCGCCGTATATATTTACGTACAAAAAAAGGTTACAAAAATAAAATTAAAAAGTAGGTTACAAAAATAGAAACCACTCTCTATCTAATACATTGCTCAAAATATTCACAATTTTCAACTGTTTTCTCAAAAACAGTCCCTCGTTAATAAAATTATACAAGGTACTTATTAAATAAGGTCTGGCAGTCCCTTAACCAAGTTTGATTGATATAAATTATACAGAGTGTCAAAAATTTAGTGTCAAACTTTAAAGCACTTTACTTTTCTTATTTTAAATAGGAGTCCCTGTATATTTTTATGTCATTTCATATGTAATTAAAAATAAAGCATTTTTCTAATTACAATCCTATCGCAATTACTAACACATTAAAAGTCATTTGCAGAAAACTCGTTTTATCAACTATTACAATAGCCATTTTATGAATAATAATCCAAGATATTTTTTGACTTTAGTAATGTAAAATTTTAAAACATTGTTAGCCAGCTATGTTAACTGCTAGTTCTCTTTATACCCAAGAGTAAAACCAAGACGAGCTCGTAGTTATGATTTTCATATTAAGATAATACGAAAAGAACTCGTTTTTGACGAGCCGAGTTTACGCAAAGAATAGAGTTATACGGAACGACGACATCCAGACAAAATGAGCCAGCAAAACTTATTAGACAGATTTGTACACACGGAAAATGTAAACTATTTTCATTACCCCCGACTTATTACGAAGAGTGGTAAGGTCATTTCATACTCGTCTTCGTTTGTGCCTCCAAGAGAACGGAAAACACAACGAACATAAGTTCTAGCAGGTAATTAATTTTAGAAATGCATAGTTATGTTAGTACTAAAACTATTTTTTATACAAAACTTAATACTTTCACGATGTGTAATATGTTTAGACAAAGATCTGTGAAACCTTTAATACTTTCAAGATAATAAATGTAATTACAAAACATGTAATGTCAATAAATTGTTTTTCAAAACCTCCTTCGATTTCAATTCATGAAAATGGCAATTAGAATAGTTCACAAAACGAATCTTTCGTAAATAACGTTTAATGTGTTAGAAATTGAGTAGGGTTGTAATTAAGAAAATGTTTGATTTTTAATTACTCATGGAATGACATAAAAATGTATAGGACCTCCTATTTAAAATAGGAAAAACAAAGTCCTTTAAAGTTTGAAAAGTTTGACACTAAATTTTTGACACTCTGTATAATTCATATAAATTAAACTTGGTTATCGGGACTGTCCGTTTTAGTTTATATATTTTTTTGCTGATATCACTGAACCCATTTCAATAATATTTAGGGGTATGTAAGTAACCATAGAAGGCACCCATATATGTTACAAAATATACAGCATGCAATCTAAAAATATATATCATCATAACATTTTTGGGACACCGTGTATACGATCAACATTATTTTAATTAAATACGCCCTAGGATGCAACTAGAGTCAGCTAAATTTCAAAATCGTAACTTAATTAGTAACTGAGCAATAGACGACGGGAGGTGAAATTCAGGACCCTGTATAATACTAATACTATATTAACACATGGTAGAAATCACGGGAGGTGGCTTATGACTCTTGGAATGTATGGCTCAAATTTTCATAAACGTATGTTTAGGCCATTCATTAGTTCAGTGGAGTGGTGTATAAATGTCAGATATGATGATACATGCTTTATAGGTATTTGTATATTGATATTAAAAATTTCATACTTTAGCAGTACTGTATAAAGCATTAGATTTGGATAGTTTCAAAGAGCACAGAGGCTACTTTATAAAAAAAAAACACAAAAATGGGCGCTATATATTTTAGATACTTTCCATGGGCTTTCCAAGGTAAACATTTGGTTTTCTATAAAACTTGGATACCGACAGCATAACTAAAATATTGAATAAATGGACACATACGTTTCGACGAGTTTCACTTGAAAAGTATAGCAGATGTATGAGACATTTACTGTCTCATTTTATTTAAGCGTTTTAGTGCGATAGAGCTAATTCGTTATTACATCTATTTCTTCGAAAAACATTCCTTTAGAGTTTAGAAAGAATTATGAGCCCCTCTTGTGATTTCTACTATAGGTAGGATTAATAATACATGAGTGATACTAACAAAGTAAAAATTGCACTATTAATTTATACATGTATCACGAAGTAAAATCCTAAAAATTATGTGTTAATAAAAAAAAAGAAAATTATGTTAAAATTATTTATTTATAGTTTTTATATTTAGCAAACAATATAGTGAAGAAAAATAAAACAGTGAAGAGCTTAATGTAAACCAGACGTATTTAATATACAGGGTGTTTCAGCGCTTGGGAACGGTCGACCACGGGGTTACTAACGAACATGTAAAAAATTGTTTTATACAAAAGTTGTGTATAATAATCAGTTCCATTTAATGAAATAACCGAAATTTATACAGGGTGGTTCATATGAAAGTTACAGACTAAACTTATGTTTTTTTTAATGGAACACCCTATATATCTTTGCATTTTTGGATGTTGTGTTATTACAGAATTAATATGATATAGGATTATAGGGGTTGAAACCTAACCGTTTGCATGTTATTAAGATGTTTATACAAAATTTTATGCAATTTTTTTTACTTTTCTAATTTTTTTTCAAAATTCATGTGCCGCCCACATCAGATTGAATGCTTTATTTCGGTTTTGTTCCCATAATATGTAGCAATATGTTGTGGTGGTATTTTGAGGGATTGAAGCCACACTTACCCTCCATACAATTTTCCTCCCAAAAACCGTGGAAAATGGTCTAGCTTTCTAACGTGCCTGCAGGGTGGTAGACTGGGCTCCACCTGGACACACGACGATGGCATCAGCGAGGTCACCATTCTCGGCACGATGTGGGTGCTGGTATAGGGGTATCTGAAGAATCTGCCCTCGCGCGCTGCCTCCGGGAGGCCGCTTGCCACCCCGACCATAACCATCACCATCAGCACCGACATATCTGCAGACTCTCGCAGCCCACGTTCTCGGGGTGCTTATATAACCGCCGTTGGTCAGGTAGGGGATGGCTCAGGTATGCCAGGTATTCCACTATTATCTGCGGACCGGCCACGCATTATCTTGCTCCACGGTCACCGGACGTCTGACAATGACCATTGTCAGTGTCACGAAATTCGAGTGATAACAATGAAGGACGAAGGAGACGTTCGAGGAAGAATTTTGCTCGGGGTGGATTGATGAAACCACACCGAGAGAGTTTACGATAGTTGATGTATTAAATAGTGGAAATACTGGTGAAGTAATGGAATAATTATTATTTTACGTTATGGACGTCGATAAATGTTAACGATGATGGTGTTATATTTTATGTGTACACGCACTGCCATATGCAAATTCTGTAATCTATTAATGCTGAACTTTATCGGATAATTTTTACAATTTATTTTATAGGGATTGATGTTGTGTAAATTATGAGCCACTAGTGCTTTTCATAGATATTTCATATCCGTTTAATACATACACACACAGTGTGGTGATAAAGTTTGGAACAAAATTCATAATTGATGAATTTTATGTTATAAAAATAGTTCCGACAGGTATTGTTTAGATTGAAAAATCATTATGTCATAGCCTATTATGACTGCATTTAAATTAATAAAGTTTGTGTCAATATTTCAATATGCATTAATTATACGTTAGTTTTAATAACATTAGAATTCCACTCAAAAATTGCCTTAATAATAGAGCGTAAATTTGCATTTTCTTTTGTTCTTCGCCAATAGCTGGCAAACCATACAATTTTTGAGACAATTATTTTCCTTGCGTAGGCCTTGGCCTTACGATTATTTTGTCTAATTTAACCAAATTTCTAACTCCTACTGTTTACAAGATCCTCATGTTGAGCATGATAACTGGACACCCTGTTTACAAGGTGTCCCACAACTTGGTGGCATAAATTTAGGAGCATTTTTTCTAATCGCCTTTGTTCCAAATTATAGTACCTTAAAGTGTTACTTAGCAAATCAGTTTTCTTATTAACATTTCTACTAGAGTAGACTTGGAAATCTGATATTTTGCGATGATATTTAATTTTTTCGAAGTTCACGAAGTATACCTTTTTTATGACAATAAAGCTAATTCACCGAAAAATGGTATATGATTAAAAAAAAAATCCTAACCTCAGAGTTTTTATGTATTAATAACCATAGAACCCCTATTTCTGGGCGCCCGCAGTAATGGGCAGGAGAGGGGGTGGCACTTGCCCCCCCCCCCCTGGAATCACTACTTTCTAAAACTAATGCTGAAAATGATGACTGACTGTGATATCGATTTGCCTTTAGGTTTCCTGACATATTTCTTCTGAACTTAGATTTAAATATTGTTCTGAATTTATTAAACTTACTTATTGAATAAATTATATACTTACAAAAAATATACCTTTTTGTTTTTAACGAAGGTCTCTAAAGTATCGCAACGTTCATAAATTGCAAATATTTTAGTAAAGCCCAAAAATAAAAGATTATGAAATCGAAGAATGTGAAAATACAAAACATTTTATGGAAATGACAGAAACCTTAATAATTATATCAAAATAGGCAAATTATGTTCCAAATTTTTTCGCAGCTTTAATACGAATATGATAAGTTTTAATGAAGTTATACAACATTTCATGGAGATATGAGAAATTGCAGAATAAGTGTTATAGAGTTACGGATTGAAATGGAAATTTTGATTTCCCATATATGCAATCAATATACAGTGAGCGCCTAAAGTATAGAATAAATTCATTAAAACAGAAATTAAAAAAATGGAAAAAATCCTCGAATACGTCGATTTTCTTTGATAAAAATACACATTTTTGCATGACAGTCGATCTTCAACCATAATTTGTTTTTGAGTAATAACGTCATCCATTGTTTTTAAATGACAACCCCCTATTTTTGTTCTTGATTTTGAGAGATCTTTTCATTGTTAAAGTGACTATAAAAATGTTGCCATGTCACATAAGACATTTTTCGAGTAAATGACAATTGAAAGTGAAAAACGGCAAATCATGAGAAATAAAGCAAAAACGTCATCAGATCAGATTATCATAGGATGTTAGAGCGAACCATTCCCTTATATTTATTTCTAATCCAAGAAATCCATCTCCTTTCTATACTTCTCTTTCCCGTTATCTTTCCTTCCATAATTAGTCTCAGCACCCTGTAGCATTCCGCCTCACGACATAGCGCAGGTACGGCAGTTTCCGTTTTTTAATTGTATTTATTACTTCTTCTTCTTTGTTGAGCCTTTGAAGCACCTTAAGACTCGTGACACGGTCTACCCAAGATATCTTTAGAATTCTTCTATAACACAATATTTCGAATGCTACCTTTTTGTTTGTATCTACCTGTTTTAGTGTCCGCACGGTATAATAAAGTAGAACATGCATAGCAGCTTAACATTTTTTGATTGCGCATCTACACATTTCCATAAAACTTTGTGACAATTTGAAAAATATTTGTGAAATTTGGTGTAAGTTGTATATTTATGTCGGTATGTTTTGATATTACAATTATATTTTGTGAAATTTTCTCGGTTTTTGGTTTCTTTAGTTGCACTACACTTTTATTAACTTTTTCAGATTTACTGGCACGTAGCATAATTTTTAGAAACACGAGCTTCCTGTAATTTCATTAAAGGGGAGAAATGTTGCAACTTCTGATGCTTTTATTAAATTTCTGCAATTTGCTTACATTTTCTGTGATATTATCAATAAATTTTCCACAATTTACATAGATTTTCTATAATTTGAATAATTTTTTTTTGCGATTTTCTTATTTATTTTATTGCACTTTTGTTAAATATTTCATTAAGTTAATAATAATTGAATTGTTGAATCGTTGTGTGTCTCATCTAATGGTTAATGATTGTGTTGTATTGATTCCTCATGAGTTACTTCACATCCATTAATAATATTTTCACGAAAAATCTACCTTCTACCCTATACATACTTTTTCTGTGGTTATTTTTTAAATTTTTTTGGTTTCACTCTCATTAAGTGGTTTAGATGTATTAAGACCTTATTAAATACGATTATTAACTACGATTTTTAGGTTTTTGTATTACACTTTTTTTTAATGTTTTAGGTATTTAGGTAGTTTTTATGTATTTTTAATTTATCACTTTACTATAATTGAATGATAACTCCTAGGATGCAAGATATGTACACGTGTCCATAACAACCGGGCGTAATAAGAGGGAGTAATGAATCCATTATACCCTGAAGTGTATTTTCATATAAAATTAGTCCATAACAATTCTGTTATTTTTAAAGAAAACGTGAAAAATAAAATCTTGTATGCACCACAGCGTCACCGAATGATTACGCCCACCTCTCGGGCTAAAGCCCATCGAGCTGGATTTCATCGTTCTCCGGGCGTAATCGTCGTAGTAACGCCCTTGGTGCATAAATAGCTATTACTATCTAATATAATATATTAATTTACTAATATGTTGGCAGTAGCTAATCAATTTCGGAATACCGATTCTTCAGATGTAATACGGAATGCATTTATTGAAACTACTTAGTACTAAACTAAACTACTCAACTACTTATTTTGGGAATATGGTTGTATAATACTTTTTTGTAGCAAATTATCATGCCAATTGCTCTATGAGATAAAAATTATGTTATTTCATTAAACAAAAAAATAAATACGCTTACTATAAGTGGGCACTTACCTAACTAATAATAACGTTTTTGAATGACTAATTGTCAAAATTTTCAGCTGAAATATACTTGTATATTAGTTAAAGAGGTATCTTTCAGGTGAAAATCAAGATAACATTTTCGTTTTTATCTTATTTGTAAGAAAAATTGAAGCCATTTTCATAAGGTCATTTTGAAGTCAAAATCTTGGAATTAAATTTTTATCTCAGAAAGTAAAACAGATACGTGTGCACACATCTTTACAAAATATGTTTTATATTAAACGGGGAACCCAGAAACAAGATAATATATAGGGTGTTCTATTTAAAAAAAACAACAAAAGTTGATGGTTACTTTTGGTAGAACCGGAAGTGATAGAAGGTTGAACGTATTTTACCCGAGGAGATCGGAATCAGCCATATTTTGTCGAAATTTTTCATTTTTTTTAATCTTATTGGGAACACCATAAACTTTTAATGGTCCCTGAGCGTGGGGCATCCTGTATATTTCGCATCAAAACTACTTAAATTAATGTTCCTAAACTACGTTCCTAAAATTCAGATTGCCATTTTCATTATCAATTTATATTATAAATTTAAGAATAAAACATTTCCTGTAGGTATGTATTCGAATTCACGAAATCGCAGGACCTACACCTCATAAAAATCTGCAATATGAAGTGCGTCTAATTCGATATCGATTTTCAATATTGATTTCATTTAGTGCTTAATATTTACTGCTATTTTAATAGCTAAAATTAAAATGTATATCTGCATACTCTTCACAAGAAAAATGTAGAACATGTTTAGATACCTATACTCTCAATACGATACAGACTATTTTAATTGTTATACAGGTCTCCAAAGTAATGCCCGTGCTCTTGAAATCTAATTCAGTAGGCCAAAACAAATCGAAAATTAATCGGTTCAAGTCAAATATGTGTTCACTAATAAGTGAACATATTTCATATTGTCACTTGTTAACGAGATTTTAGCATGCATATTTTTTTTTAATTGTCGCACGCATCCGATAGCTTGGAAGTGAATATTAACTCACCCAGTATAATATAACAATAACATCTATATGGGCTTGACATATTATTCAAACTTACATCTTCAAGCTGGCCCCCATAAAAAAAAACATGATCACGAATGTGCACTAAGAAAGACACAATAAGATCATTTATTTGCATCTCTGCGAACAGTTTACGCACGATGCCCCATCCACAATCTATTCACAATGCTGTGGTGAAAAGTCTCTGGAAAGTTGGCCGAACAATGCCTTAAAACTTAATACATAAATAATTGTGGCCGGACGGTCGTTCCTGTTTATCTCAACGAGATAGAGTAACTGCATTTTTCGGTTTATTTTTGAGCACGAGCCATTAACGTAAATGAGACATTGTTTGCTTTATCGCCACTTAATTAGTTCCGAAGAATGGACTAGACGCGAAACGATGGTCGGGAGCGATTAAATAATTTAAAGAGCCATTAAATATTGCTGCGGAATTTATTGTGGTTGAATCACAAATTCTTGTTGACTTGAAGATGCTGTTACGTTTATTAGGTTGAAAAATGTACTAAGATATCAAATCAAAAAAAGTAATGTAGATGCAGGTCCAACAATAATGACTAATTAATTAATTACCTTTACCAATTACCTTTACCAATGAGCGATCTACGGTACTTGAGAATTTAGCTTCAATTGTTTCGCGTTATTTAAATGCCCAATTTAACACTACCAGAGATGGCATGCTTCAGCTCTGTTCCTTTCCAAGGGAACAATACTTGACGTATTGAATGACGAACATTTTATTTTTTGAAAAGCCGTTAGAGAAAATTAAATTATCTTTTTGGCTCATATTATGCCTGTAAACAAGCTTAACTATTGCAATAATATAAATATCACATTTATGTGTATAATACAAGGTGTACCTAAATGATTGCAGTTACGTAACCATGTAAATTATTTTTGTGCCGCTCTAGTCAAAATAATTCCATTTTGGACATAGGCAACTTCATTTACACTTATTAGACATGAATATGGCAATAAAAGTTACCTTCATGCTATTCTAATTTTTATTGTGGAATTACATATTTAACTGCTCAAATACGAAATTATTATTAGTTTCAGCAATATTTGTGGCTTCCAAACACATGAAAAGACAACAATAAAGAATTATTTAAAGATACATCTTACTCATTACTCATAAAGATGGCATTAAAAGCTATCTTCATGCAATTGAAATATCAATTGTCAGTCGATATTTCACTACTCAAATACTAAATTATTATTAGTTTCAGCAATATTTGTGGCTTCCAAGCACATGAAAAGATTACAATGAAGAATTACTTAGGGCCAACGAATTTGAATGTACATTGTCTACATAACCTTACTTTTAAAGTCGAGGTTATTCTTAAATTGTGTGTACATAAAAATAACCAGATATGCATGAAAATTAAGTCCTCACAGGCAACATCCCCAAGTGTGGCAGATTATTCCACGGCACAAACAAGCTGTAAACTGAAAATCATGCAGGAATTAATCAAACAAACGGGCTGCGATGCAGCTAATAATTGCTGTAAATCTGACAATGTTACAAAATGTTTTACTATTGCAAATTGAGGACTAGCAGACAAAACGTTTTACTATTGCAAATTGAGGAGTAGCAGACAATAAAACAATCACATGTAGTTATTAAAGTAATCAAAATAATTTATTTAATAAACGGAATCATACGAAGTAAGGATTTACAAAACATAATTAATAAATAAAATATATAATCAAAGCAGATGTTGAAAATGTGTACCATTTGCTTGTAAACACATTTGCACTCGTCTTCTTTTATTGTTAAAAATGTTGATTAACATTTCAGGAGTTATGGTTTGGCAAACATTTATGATTTCTGCCATTAACTCTTCCAACGTATGCAGTCTTCTTCGAAAAACTCTATCTTTTAGAAATCAAAAAATTGAGTAGTCCAGTGGAGTTAGATCTGGAGAGCGTGGCGGCCATAGTCCTTGACTAATTAGTCTATTATAAAAAAAATCTTGCAGATAGGCTAACGTTGCTCGGGCTGTATGAGCTGCTGCACCATCTTGTTGGAAATATCCGTTCTGCAATTCTTCATCATCTAATTGTTCTATGAAAGGCTGGATAATTTGTTGCCGATATCTCTCACCGTTTATTGTGTCATGAAAGAATATAGGCCCAATTATTCTACGGCGAGACACAGCCAACCAAATTCCAACCTTCTGAGGATGTAGTGGTGCTTCCACAAAAAGATGAGGGTTTTCAGCATGCCAGCACCTATAGTTTTGTGAATTAACATATCCTGATAGGTGGAACCAAGCCTCATCACTGAAAAATGTTAAATCGAGCAATCGATCGTCATTTAAATTTTCCATAAACCATCGGCAATAACTCAATCGACGTTGAGGATCTACTGGCAACAATTCTTGCACCACTGAGACCCTATAAGGGTGTAAATTCAACCTCTTTCTCATAATTTTATGGCAGGTGCTCGAGGGAATTCCAGCTTGCATAGCCAATTTACGAATTGACTTTTGAGGGCTTACTTCGAGTCGTTCACGAATATCTGCAACAACCTCTCCCGATACTGAAGATCTGCCTGAGGATTTCCCTTTCTGAACACTACCAGTTTCCCTAAAACGGTGCACTATTCGTGAAATATGTGTTGCCAAAACCGAGTATTCAAATTGGTGGTCAGGGAACTTGTGTTGAAAATCTCGAACGCACTCTGGAAGTGAATAAATCCATCCTCCATTTTCAAATCGTCCATTGCGAAAGTAAGCCTCAACAATAAAAGTGTTCTTCTGATCAGTGTACATTTTAACAAACTTCTGTTATTATGTTGTCTGACAGTTGACAGGTATGGTGGACAGTGACAGTTCTCAAATAGTACGGTATACATATTGGAAAGGCGGCACAATTTAATTGAAGTGATTACGTAACTGCAATCATTTAGGTACACCTTGTATGTACTGTTTGTATAATCATTTTCTACAAATGAGAATTTCAATCTCTTATTGGCTCTTATTGGCTTTCAATCAAAAGCCAATCTTTCCATCTATAGTCAATATTTAGAATAAGTTTTCTGCCGGATAGACATAGCTATAAAAAAATTATACACTCCCTCTCGAACATAGTTTTCCGTATAATGATAGGGTTGTAAAAAGCGGGTAAAAATTCTGTTTTATTACTGTTTTTAAGTATATCGGTTTTCAGGTGTTTGGGGTGTTTCTAAGATGTAAATTGATTCAGTAATAATTATAAAATATACAAGGTCTTTCAAATTAAACCACCCAAATCATCATTTGATGATACAATGCGTAAATTTTTTATGATTTCAAAAGTGCCCAACTATCACTGTCAATTTACAACAATTTGATGTACCTATCTAATAAATATGCCTAGAATTAATTTTCGAAAACTAGTTTCAATTGTGAAATATGGTTGTATCAATTTCTACATACAAATAACATTTATTTATTATAAATATTGAAACTTCAACTTACAGATACCTGTACTAAATTTTGATTTATTAGCCAGATTTACTTCTATTTAAACCCTTAATAAGCGCCATCTGCTGGACAAAAATGTCGATAATGGTTATTGGACAGCTGTCTAAATGAAGGCCTAATATTTTTCTTAGTAATACTGACGATTCTTCTATGGCATTTTGAAATTTTCTGTTATTTAAATCTGAAATATTTTGGGCATTAACATTTTATTATTTTTGCAAGAATGTGCAAATGATTTTATTGTTTAATATGCCATATCAAAAATTTATTACGTACTTTAAATTTTATTATGAATACTTCTACAGATAATTTCAAAAATCGGGTTATGTACTGCCGGTATCAACCGTACCAATACGTACCTTGGGAACAACCAGTATTAAACTGTTACACGTTGACTGCTAAAACTATTATGAAGAAATCTGCTCTAGAAGTTAACTTTTATTTTCCAATTTATTGAATAGAATTAAACAAATACATGTTATTTGCTCTATTACGTTTTCATTTTAATTGTTTTTGTTTTGCAAAAAAAAAAAGTTAAAAAAGGTTTTCGAATTATCTCGGGCGTCTGCGAACAAGATGTAACTGGTAACGCCCAACTACGAACATTTTCATTGAGATGTGATTGCGTCTAATTCACTTGTGAATGCGTTTTACCGCTGTATGAACCGCTTTATTCCTGTTTACTTTCAGTTGCGGCTAGCATTGATTGTGCGCGTATTGCGATTTATTTTTTATGCCTTTTTTGAAGAAAACATGTCGCGAAAAAACAATTTGACAGAGAAAGAACTTGAGAAATACCCTAAAATGTCTCAAATATCTGAAAATTTTACTCTTACTGTTTGGTTTACTCTAATTTCAATTATATTTTGATAATTTTGCAAAAAATAATAAACAATTTTGTAATTTAATAATAAAAAGTTGCTCTTATTATTTTGTATTCTTGATTTAGTTTAAATTTTGATAACCTTACAAAAATATCAAAAAATTAATTATATACTGTTTACTACTACTAAAATGAAAAAAACAGTAAAGAAAAATAACATTAATCAAACAATCCCCCACCATTTTATTCACACAGTTCAAGCCTGGTACTTAACTCCTGAAAACTATTTTAAATTCCTTCAATAGTTCTTGATGCAACTGCTTCTCGTATGTGATTTTTTAAATTTTCAATATTATTTTCTGCATTTGGGGGATTGTTAATTATAAATTCTTTTGGCAAATAAGAAATAAATATGTGTCAAAATAAGATTTAAAAAAAGCCAAAACCCTGTATACACAAATCAATGTTTAAATAACTGAAACTGTAGTTTCAGACCAAGCAAGAAATATAATTCCTATAACATTTTTACGTAAAACTAAACATTTTATGTTTCCCATTTGTAAACTCAATCTGGGGACATACGGTATATGGTACCAATCGCACATGAAATATTCCTAAAGGTTACTCGTATAAAAAAATAACGAACTAATGTTAACTGGTATCTTGGAGATTGTAAAAGGTTCGTAGAAATAAGAAAAAACAATACACTTTTTTCACAAAATACATTTATTCAATCTAAATGTACATTTCAATCGCTAGGTGATCATCTTCAGTAGAAACATAACTAATTGTGACAATCCTTGATCACTAGGAATTATATGTATATGATGAACTGTATGTTGTTAATTATTTAACCATTCAGAGATATGCCAGCTTCTAGGTCTTCCAGAGCTTCCCTAAATATGTATTTTCAATATATATTGAATATTAATGTAGATAGTATATAGAGAACCTTGCCTTACCGAAGAACCTTCCCGTAGAATGTTTACATCTATTTTCTCTCCTTCTACTTTCACAACAGATTATAGTACAAGTTCATGATAATTCTCAAGAATTTTCTATCTATTCCAACGTTTTTCAAAATCTCAGTCATCTTCTGATGTTGTACTCTGTCGAAGGCCTTCCGGTATCGATAAAACTAACAAAAATATCACAGATCATATCCTTTTTCCTTGTATAGTTAGAATAACATATTAATGCTATAGAGGGCTTCCCGTGTCACCTGATATTCGCAAAGTCTGTATATACGCATATGCATTATCTTGAGAAATACTTTAAGGAGGCGACTGATAAGACTTATAATTCCAAACTCTTCACATTTTTTAGCAACTGGGGTTCTTTGAGTAAGGGGTTAACTCTGAATCCAGATACTCTTGGGGAGTATTGCCAGTGTTATACAGGGTGTCTGGTAACTCGAGGTCCATAGCTTAAAGGCGTGTTAATTAAGTTATTTCGAGTTAAAATTACTTAATAAACACATATCCGAAAATGCTTCCTAACAGAACTACAATCATTCAAAGTTGAAGTGTTGAAGTTGATATATTCTCCAGATATTGTGGGGTGAGCTGTTGGATCAATTTTATATAGGCACAGACTTTATATTGAAGTGGCAGGAAATAATTTTGAACAGAATTTGTAAAAACTTTTGAAATACAGTTAAATAAATTTCTTGTTACATGTCATCAATGGTTGTTATTCTGTTAGGAAGCAATTTACCATACATGGTTATAATCTGATTGAATGACAGTTCCTGGATATGTCATAACCGCAGTACAACAATTTATATGTATTTTATTCACTAGGACATAATAAATCTGGTTTCGTATAATTTTTTCTGAAGCTTGTCTGGAAGCTGTCCATGTATATTACGTCCCATAAGTTCTCCGGACTAACTAAATAATCTTGGTTATTACCACGAGTGCTTAAAAATGACCGATAATTTTCAAAGCTTGTTGTTAATAATTTTATAACAAGTTTGAATAGAAATTATTCGATTAATTTTTAAGCACAAGTGGTATTTAGGGAGAATATTTCTCGAATAAAAATTAAATAAACGCAAGTCCGGATACTAGCGTCTTTCGATTAAAAGTGTACCTTTTTGCGGCACAAACTGTCTCCAGACACTGTTCTTGCTCTTTTTCATGTTTTTGGGTACACTTCTAATGATATTTTTGTCAATTTCTCATTGTGTGATATCTCCAAATCGATTGATGACGTCTAAAACACTTGGGTTTTCTTGACTTTGACGTTTCTGCTGTAACAAAGTCATGGCAACGTAAAATTTAAAGTGTAATTTTTTAAATTTCCATTTAATAATTCAGTACCTGTTCCAATGTTACAACATATATAAGTGAAATATTCACTAATAATTTCATAGTTGAACGAATTTATTTTATTCTGCTCATGAACATTAACAAAAATAGAGCAAAAGTACCAAAATTAAATTAATTTTCATCTCCGCATTTGGTGCCATTAATGTAAGTGATTTCATGTAGCAGTTTCTGTGGAAATTGTTTTCCGGACATCCATATCCACATGAAACCATTACGACTTTTTAGTACTATTTTGCGCTGCAAATAAAATTGTGTGCATATTGCCCAAAATTGTACTATTGGACGAGTCTGAGGTAAATTTGGGAGATTTTTAAGTTTAGGAACAAATTTCAATGCAAAAATCAACAACAAAACGAGCACCAGCATTTATGCGCCGTGCGAATAAATTTTCTAAGCCAGTACTTATAGTACCATTCATTCTGATTCAACACTCATTGGTCCATAAACACGAATCACTATGTATTCTTTCGTATCGCTAAAAGGCTGGGTATTTTAACTTGTGTTATTTTCCATAAACAGAAAAAATCCTCATCTTTGAACAACTTGATAAGCTCTTTTGTAAATTAATGTTTTAATTACTTTAAATTTATGTGATTAACCTTTCATGCAAGTATTTCAATAAATTATTGTTGCTGTAGTATTTACTTCGCGTATTACCGTTTTAGCTCTGATAATTTTTTTCTATAGATTCCGACTAGTTTGTTATTTTCAAATATCATTGTTACAATAGGATAAGCCATACTTCCTCCAAGTATATCATACCATTTTTCATTTTTCCAATTTCCTCTTCAGTACCAATTATTTTAACAGGAAAATTATGGGCGTTTCCAAGTTTAACAATAAAATGTTTTGTTTCCTGAAGGGTTGCAAACTAATGTCGATTGGGGTTCTTCCGTCGATATGCAACACTGTTCAATACCTAATTTGAATAGGTGTTTACTGCTAATACGTTTGGTTCTCACCGAGCTCTGTTATGAATGCATTGCCTTGTGCATCGTTTCGGCTTTTATCATGCTTTCATGCATCGTCTCAATTTTTCTTTGGTAACCAGAAATCTTATTCAAAGTGCCGTTTTTTAATACAATTAAAGCATATGTATGTTGCTTTCTTGATTTTTGTAACACCGTTTGAATTACTCGCAAAATACTTATTTGTTAATAGAGCATTTTCAGTTAGAGCATTATTGTCTACATTCATATAAGCTTCTTCATATAATAGACGGGCGCACAGTGGTTCCCAGTATATGGGAAACGCCGTCATAATTGCAAATATTGATGAAAATATTTCTAGAATTTTGCCTATTTTCAAATTAGTGCATTGTTCCAGTAAGTTTGTAATGGTATATAATTTTTTTTTTTTTTTTAAAATAATTTCATCAATTAATTCTTGTTGATGTTCAAATATTCCCCCGATTACCCTCATCAAATATTATACAATTTGTAGCTCTGTAGTCCAATAACATTAGCCCCAAAAAGCCGTTTTGGCGGAAATAAATGATACAGTTTTGAAATTTGGTATACATACTCTTGAAGTATTCCAGAATCGAATATCCGTCGAGTTTCTCCTTACCCGGTAGGGGTTTCATCCCTCAATATTGAAAAACACCCCCCAAACTAATTATGGCCGCATATCTCCTATACGAGATCCCACTGGGGGTAGCTGAGGTTTTGTATTGTTTGTTTAGCTTCCTCTATCGACAGCCAAGCCCATACTTTGACGGCAACGATGTTAAGAGTTTAGTAATTATCGCCATTACTTATTGTATTACATGATTATTTAATTGGATGGTCGAATCTTTCTATATATGCTGAGCAATGAAATTTATTTGTAAATTTTATATTGGTAAAATTTTTCAGGCATTACATTTTATAAGTTTCAATTCTAATGCTGATGTCAATATGCACATTGCTGTTGCAACTTTTTTGATCCATTTATCAACTTCCGCTCCATTGGTTGCTGTATGAACTGGTTTCGGTTCGGTTCAATCAACTCCATTTGCACGTAATGCGCACTTTATTTGAAATTTCCATTACTGAGTTTATACCTTTAAAGTTGCTCATTTGCATATTTTTCGATTGGACCGCCGTCACTCATTATGCTGCCTGAAACAAGTAGGTTGAAACAAACAAAAATCTCTTATTTTACAATCAGTTGTACTTCAGATGATTTGCTGTTGCCTTGGATTCGCGAAGCACAGTCGTGAAATAATGAACTTGAATGAAATAAATGTTGGTCCATTATAAACGAGGGGACTCGCAACGATACTGTAAGTGCAATTATATGCGTATTGCCTCGTAGTGACAAAATGTAAATTATTACGGGTGGCGTTTGTACACTGAATTGATTATGATTATGTACGTTGAGTCTGGTTAATTATTGGTACACCTGGTTGGGAGTAGTAAATGAGATATACAAAAATGACACAAAACCCTGAAAGTGGACAGACTTAGGCCCGTATCTATAGTCCGTATTTGAGCATTGAGCATTGAGCATAGAATTCGACTCAAGTCATATATTTGGTTGCGTATTCTCTATAAACGTTTATGCACCAAACGCAACTAAATATATGCAAATGTACGACTTGGGTGGAACTCATGCTCAAGTACGGACTCTAGATACGGGACCTAGAACATGAAAGTTACTTTAAAGTGTCAAAACGTGCCATTTGGACCAACTATTTACATATGTTTTCGAGCGGATTCCAAGCTACTGATCAATTGGTGGCCAAATGCCACTATAGGTCCTAATATCATGTCAAGCAATACACTAGACATTGTCACACAAACTTAGTCTTTCGCGGTGACGCTGACGATCGTACAACACGTAACAATCTTAAACTTTGAGCATGTTTAGGTAAATAATGAGGCCCTTACACAGTATCAGGTTTCAAGATTAAACATGCAGTGCAACATTATTGCTACTACCTACACAGAATATGTTTTATACAGGGTGTCCAAGATAAGGATCAACAGCATGGGGATCTCAGAAACAGAACAAGTTACAAAGGCGGTCAAATTAGAAAAAAAATCCCAATTTAGTGGTCAGTAATATTCTGTTGAGAAAACCAGAAAATTCCGCTTACTTCCGGAGATATTCGGCAAGAACCGAAAGTTTGTGATATCGTTTTTATGTTTTGCTGAAATTATTTGAAAAGGTATAAAAATACAAAAAGCACTTTCTTGTTGCCACATTTTTAGGTCTACAAGACAGCGATTATAAATTTTCAGTGCAACGTTTGATGTCGAAGAAATTATCATCAACTTTATATTTTTATATGGCCCGTAAATAAAGTACACCCTGTATTAAATAGCATTCCCTATTACGAATTCAACGATTTATATCACAGTATGATTTCTCATGTTTTTATTCAGAAAACCTGCTTGTTAATACAGTAGTAGTGACTGTATTTGTTAGGGATATTATTATGAGTTAGGGCTTGGCTTGTTACTCTAGAAATTTGCCCCCGATATCTAGAGCGCCGTTAATGAGCTCCCAACGGCGAATGGCACTAGTTTCTCAGTACAAATGTTCTACCTGTACTGGGGCTCGAACTCAGGGCTTCGTGCATGCTAAGCAAGCATTCTAACCTGTCATCCAAACTAACGGTTTTTTGTTAATACAATTTTATTATTTTAAGACAATTAAATGAATAGAACAATTCTCATAATACCACAGAAAAAAAAGTGTAGTTCTGAATAACTATAATGTTTAACGACTATTCGTGCTAAATGTTTTTAGTCACTATTTTGATACCTGTTCTGGGTTAAAATGAAGTAAAATTTGTTGTCTTCATCGTCATTAAATGAACAGAACAATTCTCATATCACAGTAAAAAAATAATAAGTGTAGTTCTAAATTACTGTAATGTTTCAATTAGTACAACTATTCTTGCAAAATTATTTTTTGTTACTATTTCGGTACATATTCTGGATTAAAATTATGTAATAATTTTTGTCTTCGTCGCCATTAAATGAACAGAACAATTCTCATATCACAGTGAACCAATAATAAGTGTGGTCCTAAATAGCCATAGTGTTTCAATGTTTAACATCTATTCTAGGTAAATTATTTTTAGTTACTATTTTTGTACCAATTTTGGGTTAAAATTACATTTTTTTCTTCGTCGTCATCATTTCAACGTTAACTGCAAGAAAATGTTCAAAATGTATTAACAAGCCTTTTTCTGAATAAAAATATTAGAAACCATACTGTAATATAAATAGTTGAATTAGTAATAGAAAATGCTATCTAATACAGGGTGTACATTTTTTACAAGATATATAAAAAAATAAACTTGATGATGGTTTCTTCGAAACGAAACGTTGTACTAAAAATTTGCAAACGCTGGCTTATACAGCTGGAAATGTGGCAATGAGAAAGTGCTTTTGGTTTTTTATACCTTTTCAAATAACTTCAGAAAAAAATAAAAACGAAATCGTAAGATTTCGGATATTGTCTAATATCTCCGGAAGTGAGCGGAAATTTCTGGTTTTCTCAAAAGAATAATACTAACCACTAAATTGCGAAACTTTTTTTGTAATTTAACCGCCTTTGTAACTTTTACAGTTTCCTAGATCCCCATGCTGTTGATCCTTATCTTGGACACCCTGTATACTAGACCTATTAGATCACCTTCTACTTTGAATTATTTTGGCTGGGTCAGGTCGAGTCAGGTTAAGTTAGGTAATTATTAGGTTAGGTTACGAAAGGTGTCATAGAAAGCGAAGAAAGCGCTTTATTCGCTATGCTTACACGGCCTACTATGAATGAAGTTAGCTGTGTTTTGAATGCCACGATGAGTGTACTGCGAATCTATGCGAATCGTTGAAAAGCCTATGCGTAAAGTGTGGGATATGTTCGGTAGTGCATTGATACTCATCTTCTGAATACGACAGGTAGGAATTTATTTGACATTAAAAACTGTCAAGACAAATGCTTTGACTATGATGTCGCTAAGGGCATTTTCAACGCACATTTTGCCCATAGCCCATAGCGACAATCTCAACAGTAGGGACTTTTATCGTCAAAAATAATAAAATTACTTTATTAAAACAATTGAAAACATTGTGAGTATACGTTATCACAGCAAATATTAAAATTGTTTACCATTAACTTCTCGCACATGTAATGTGAAATTCACAATAACTGGTCAACAATAAATGTTTATCATTTTTTTTAAATGTAGACTCAGATGAAAATAGGAATAAAACCATTTTTTATTATTGGTACATCACATTGTTAATGCAAACACGAGGCAGCGTTGCGTTTCTAAAATTAATATTAAAAACGCGCCTTTTCTTTAAAGCTGCTAAGGACAACAACGCCATCAAAATTTATGTCATTCATAAATGTCAACATACTTTGCAAATTCACCTGCTGTTTTTCCATCCATTTATTAAATCTATTCCGTTCCATATGCAACTTCCGACTTCGGCTAAATTGTAAAATTAATTCTTGCTGAAACTTGAATTATTAATTTTTGATTGCATTTTTTAAAAGCTAGTACCTAATTAACGGATTGTTTACTTCCTTGTTTATGCAACATGTTGACAACCTATACTTTTTCTTACTTTTTAAACGCGCAACTCGAGCGTGCTTGACCTAAAGACCTAAAGACCTAAATATTCACTTATATTTTAGTGTACTACCTATATAATAATGTACAATATATATCTTCGTAGATCCAACTACGGAGATAAATATTGTAAATACATAATCTTTCGTCTAATTCCATCAGTGGGGGGATTTCGGTTTTATGTGAAAAGTGACATCTTCTCTGTCATGCACTACAGCAATTTTTTTTTATTATGTTCTAGTCTGAGGATATGACAATAGAAAGAAAACTTGAAAATCGTCAAATTATGATTTTTTTTTAGGAATTAAACTTTTGTTATTTTTTAAACTAATAATAAAATAATTATTTACGAACCCTGTAGGTACCTTAAATTTCTATATTTTTTCTATATTTTCGTAATTCAGCAGTACAATGTATGCCTTATTTATAATAACAATGAACTAAACCAATAATTGTTTTCAGATCCGTATTATTAACATTCGAATCGTTTGAATTTTTGTTTTCCATAGACAAATAATATACAATTATTTATTAAGCATTCAATTTAATTTACTTTTTAGTATTAGGTTAATATGTATAAAATATATAAGAATTTAAAGTATACCCCTTACTTGATAATTATATTTTATTAAGTATTGAATATTGTAATATTATGCAATATTTCGAAAACTAGATATCGTAAAAGGGGGCATGAAAATAATTCTAATTAAATTTGAGGCAATCAAATCTCATAGCATCGCTAGTTTTCATATAATTTCAGTTTAACCGTAAATTTTATAGTATTTCATATAGCTTTATATGAAAAACTTACTACGATCCTCATTTGAATAGCTTGTGTAAATTTGTAGATATATAATTTTAGATAAATTTTATAGGTTGTGACATTATTATGTTATCACCAGAGCTGTAATAAAAACTTGGTTATTATAGAAATCGTGTTTTATGTTTCCTATCTACTCCTAAATACTAATTTATTACGAAATTATTATGAATGTATAATATGAATAAATTGTGTATAAGATATACTACAGAGAACAGTTGATACACTCATATTAATTTATATCCATCCGTTTATAAGACATTTCAATAAACTTATAAAATCCAGTAGCTTTTATAGAGCGGCGCGGCTTTGGAATTTAGTTTCGTCGGTCCATAAAATGCGATCTAACAAATGAACACTATGATAGGAAGGTACATACATGCCAAGTAATATAGACTGGGATTATTTGTATAATACTAATATTGAAATGAGTACAACATTTAATTTGTATCATAACAATTTATTTACCACCAAAAAAGTAGAGCTCGCGATTAAAATATCTAAACCCATTAGATATCATCAAATGTTTTCTAGAAATCATTCAAAACAATCGAGAATTATCATATTCACAATTTATTACTACAATATATCTCTAATATAACTTTGCTTTGAAAAATGCAAAAGTTAAGTACCACGCGCGACAAAAAAAAAATGGGGCAGTTAATATGTGCTAACGTGAATGTGTTAGATATTACTATGGATAACATATTAATTAATTTGAAATAGCTCATATTTATCTGGCAAAATTGTTTCAAGCGTCGTTCAATCCTATAAAATAATGTTATAATCTCTAGCCGGAGTTGTCCTAGTTTTTTCTTTTGTCGCGTATGGTTTTTGTTGCAGTATGTCAATTTATCTGTCAATGTCACGTAAAACCTCATGACTTTGGCTTTATAACAGCAAGAATACACGTTTTGGTAACTAAAAATAACCAAAACAATTAAAAATTCTGCTGGGGTATTAAAAATACAATAGACAAGTATCAATTGAAATAAAATATAGTATTTTATTCGGCTACAAAACGTTCTTATTTTCTTGTACTAAGCGAGGACTGCGATTCAGATATAGGATATACGTTTCAGGAAATTGTGTTGTTGCATCAAAAGATTGAAAAAAATAATAAAGTAAAGTCCGAGACTATCTTGGTTTATCACTAATATAATAAAACCATATAAATATTAACAATAAGCGCTTGCTTAGCATGCAAGAAGAACTGGGTTCGAGCCCCAGTACAGGTAGTACATTTGTACTGAGAAACTAGTGCCATTCGCCGTTGGGAGCTCATTAACGGCGCTCTAGAGATCGGGGGAGAATTTCTAGTGTAACAAGCCCTAACTCAATACACACATTTACACAAATCAAACGGCAGAAGGACCCACGTTGGTTGATAGCCAGTTAGAGAAAATATCCCTAACAAATATAGTCACCACCACCTGTTAACAATATTGTAACTCTAATGAAAAAAAAAATGTATGAAACATTAATACAGACATATTTTTAGACCGCTTCAAATTAGTGGTAAATCAAATGAAATCTCTTCTATACCATTCAGTTTTAAGTTTTGTTTCTCATAACTTTAAAATTTTGATGACTTTATAATTCGCAATAATTTCACTAATTTTAATATATTACTGTAATCAATTGTAAACACGCTAAAATATATATGATGCATGAATATATATATTATCAAAATGCCATTTATTATTTTAAAAGGTAAGAAAATCATAAGAACAATATTATAATTAAATTTGTTGAAAAATACATTTATACTTTTTAATTATAAGAAGAAATATATGTTTTTTACACTATTTATTTACGTAAAATATCTAATCTATATATGATGGTTCCAAATATGTCATTTTGAAATTTCAAAAATACGTTTTTAGTCCATTCAAATAATATATTTATGGAAATAAGAATAATAAATAGAATTAACCCTAGATAAAGGAAAATCATGCAATTAAAAAAAAAAGTTGCCCAAATACGAGAATTCTGAACAAATTCGTAAATTCTAAAACGTTGCAAAAACCATATTAGATAGGCAAAACTTGTAAAGAAATATAAATGCGAAGAATTAACTTCACAAAAAAAGCACGAACGCGAGGGGCGTCGAAAAGCTGCGTTGAAATAGCCGAAATTCATCTAATCCTGCATAGCTGGCGCTGCGCAACAATTAAATATTTGCATTTGGATGTGAGATAGTAAAGTAAAGTAAAGTTTTACAATAAAAGTTTATATATTTTACTTGTGCTTGTAAAATAAACAATACTGCAGTAATGTTTAACAGTATAATGATTAAAATGTTATAAAAATATTAAATCAAAAATTGCATAATTTCATCGTCTCAAAATTAAATCCCTAAATATTTTCTCTGTAAATAATATGTCCAGTTATAACAGGAAAAAATCTAAGTGTTAAGTTATTTCAAATAACTTAACGCATGATTCGAAATGACTTTAATTAATAATATGTAGTTTAAACTTGTTCACAACTTTTTCTATTAGTATTTTAAAATTTATGATTGTAATACAAATCATAATTTTTAAAGAAATTGGAGTTCAATTGTTTAATATCCAATAGTGATTAGTATTGAAAATAAACTATAATAAATTTACTTATTTATCAAACATATTTATTTTTAAGAATGTTGGCTACAGTCGGATACACTGTATACGTATATTGTAATTTGATTCAAGAGGTCGATTAAAATAATCAATAAATCCATCACGATGTTGATCAATGATCAATGATCAATGTTTTTATAAAAATTGAACTCGCGACTTCAGTATATTTCTTATTCTATTATTTGACTTGTTGTTTTCTCTTTTTACTTAAGGACGATTTAAATCTGCTGCTATTACCTATTACCTTCACAAAGGAACTATTTATCACACATGACCATGTTTGTTTAAAGTTATATATCCTCAATAATAATATTTATAGATGAAACAACATTTAGCAGTGGACATATAATAATAAAAAGTTATAAAAAACGTAAAAATAAATAATGACGGCGATGCATCAGTTATATTTATTTTATTTCAGACCATTGCAGATTGCATACAACCAGTAAAAATTTAAATTGTTGTTAACATTAACACTTAAAATGAGACATTTTCTGAATTATATTGCGCGCTGGAACTCAAAAAGGGAGGAAAATTATAATCCCCATTTCACAGCTAGCAGTGTAATGGGTAAAATGGTAAGCTCAAATGTCTACATTCTCTTTATCTTCTTTATCTCTAGATAAATCCGTAATTCGTTAAAAAGAGCTTAGGCGTTCTTGTAAAAATTTTACTTGGACTATAATTGGAAAAGTTGATGATGATTAAAGCGGCGAAAAAACTAAAGCGTCGATTTTATAAAACACAATATACAGATATTGCGCCGAGGAAATAAAGTTTACGCGCACCGTGAATGTTACACAGATTTTTATTAAGTTGTAAAAATGGAGTCACAACTGGGGGACATTAATATTTTTATACGACAGAGTACAGCATTACAAATAACACTTTTATTATAACAAACAATAAATAATGATATAATTACTTCGATGGAAGTTTTTCACGCTCATTCTATTGATTTTTATTGTAGTTGAGCTCACAATTTCATTACATACAACTGGTGATGACCGATTACACATAACGTAAAATCGAGGAAACGCCATTGTTTTAGCGTGGACAATACAGTTTTCTCTTCGTAGTAATTATACACCGGCGTATGCTGCGGTTTCACAGTGCATTTATTCATTATCCGTAATGGTAGCTGTTTGCAACGGGAATGAAACCAGGTGGTGTTATAGTGAACTGATCTACAGCCACTTTAGAACTCCGCTTAGTGGTCTTCCTCACTTTACAATGGTCGATGCCTTCTGGGATGCAGTTCTTGACCGTCAAGGTGGCCGTAGTCTTTCCACTAACGCGCGTCTTTGTTACCGTAATCGTGGAGGTTTGGTAAGACCGCTTCCTGGTATAGTAAGGCAGCACATCTTCCAAACGGTCCAGTCTGTCTTCAATGAGGAGCTCACGCACGGGCTCACTAAGTTCAGGGGTCTCGTAGGAGTTAAAAGAGCTATCACGAAAATCTTCGCTAGCTTGAAGCTCTTGCATTTGAGTTTTATTTGGTTTACGTTGCTTACCGATGTTGATTACATTCCTGTAAGCTTCAATCTCCTGGCGGAGAGTCTCCAAACGCTCAGATTCCTCCTCAGTGGTGATTGGAAGCATCTTATGCTCACGTGGGGCTTGTCTCTCGTATCTATCCTTGACGAAGTACTCCTTGGTGATGACAAATTCCGGCGTACGCTTGCTGTTCCCCTTTTTGGGCAGGCACGGTGGTTTATGACCTTCAACTTTGATGCACATGGGGCTCTTGGAGATGAATTTAGTCACAATTGATATGACTTTAGTGGTAACTACTGGGGATGGTTTGATGGCTGCTTGATTGTACGGGATTTTCAGGTTGTTCACGTAAGGCATCGACAGAGAGGGTAACTGGTTCATATAGTTCTGAGGGTTGAATATTTTGGGGCAATCGTGGTAAGCGTGGGGGTGGGCTATGACCATCCAGGGGAGGACGAGCAGGCTGAAGAAGTACATTTTCGCGGAGGCGCACTCGTTTATGACTGGCGCACGGCGAGCCGGAGGCCAATCTTTTATAAACTCGCTGATGAAAACAGATGCAAAGTGGAAGAAACCTATTTCGGGATGGACAAACGTCTTCGCATGTCTTCGCCTCGACGGACGGAGAGCGGGCAATTTGTCTCAGAGCGTTCACGCTCGCGGATCCAGTTAATTGTCTTCGGCAGCAGAGACCCGTGGATCGCGCCCGTTGCACGATTCCAACAAAATGAGACCCGACTAGTTTGCAAGTCGTGATAGTGTACGTTCAGTCGTAACCTGTTGTTATTATTGAATATTTATGCCATAGGCAGCGGGGTGGTAAAGCCAGCATATGTTTTTTATCAACTGTAATTCAAATGGGAAATAAAGGTCAAATGAATACCAGATTAGATAAGGCCCACAATGGGCGGATAACTTTAGAAGGAGATTAGTTTACTGGGATTAAATTTGTAATGATTTATTACTACTTTATACAATCTGTTCTATAAAAACGTCCAATACGATATCGACTTCAATTGATATGTAACTATCAACAAACATAATATATTATTAAATGGGACAGTCATAGCTACAAGTTGGTAAAAAATAAATCTTTTTTGAACACCTTCATTTATTTGTTGTGACGTCATCGACATTTTTTTTAAATGGCTCGGTATAATTTTTTTGGTGTACTCTTGTAGAGCATTTTAGAACTTTTTTTAATTAAAAAAAAAATAATTTCTTAAATTGAATACACCCACACAAAATTAAATACATAATGAATATATAAATAACGCATGTGAATATATCTCTAAATAAGAAAAAAGTCACAAACACAAACTACAAGTACACAAGCTCTAACCAATATCTAAAAAAGTCATCTAGAGAATAAGGTTCAATTCCACATAAATACACATACAGATGTTTCTTGAATTCTAGGCTGTTTTTAATTATTTTTATATGATGAGGTACTTTGTTGAATATTCTAAGTGCCAGAACACAGGGACTTTTGCTAGTCAGACTTAACCTACAGGTTGGTATCGCAAAATTTACGTGGTGTCTAGTGTCATAGTTGTGTAGGTGGTTATGTCTGCAGAAATAATTTTTGTTGTTAAAATTATGAAGTAATGTTTCATGCAGATAGATACCCAAGTTAGAGTCAATAAGTTGTTACCCCGAAAAATATTTCTGCAGGACTCTATATTTTAGTCTAAATGAAATTCGAACGGCTTGTTTCTGGCATTTAAAAATTTGTCTACTGTATTGACAAGTTCCATAGAACATCACGCCAAAACGAACCAAACATTCGAAATTACCGTGATAAACAAGTTTTAAAACATCATTGTCTACTAAGTCTCTCATTGAACGGAGTAGGTAGCAAACGCTATAAAGTTTGCTTTCAAAGGTTGTAACATGGGCTTTCCAATTTAGTTCACTATCTATTGTGATTCCTAATAATTTAACATTCTTTTCCACAGATATTTGATCGGTGGTTAACTGAATAAAAGTTGGCGTTACAATACTACATCTAGACAGGCGCGGTCAAATGTATTTCTTAAGGGGGGTGGGGGGCAATAAATTGAAAGAAAAAAACTATTATGTTTCAACCATATTTTAATCTCAATTACTATCACACAATAAACACATCGAAAGTAAATAACTAACTTTTAGACAATAAATTCCAAATTACGTTTGACTCCCTTAGTAATAAATCTATTTATAATATTTTCTACATTAATATCTATGCCTCTGTGGACATGTAGTAATGCCAGTACTACTAGCCTATCTTCGCACATTGTAGATCTTGTCCAAGATTTTAAGATTTTAAACGTCGCAAAGCTGAAGAACTTTTCTCTGATGAAGCAACAGAAATGGGTAAGGTGGCCAAAATTCGTAAAAAGGTATTATAATTTTGTATATTATAACTTCGTCAACAGAAAATCTAATAATTATGCTAATATTTACAAACTGTTAGAATTGATACCATTGTTGGAATTACGAATGCATTTTTAAGATTTAAGATCATTAAGAAGGTTTAGTAGTTTTTAAATTTGTTATTTTTCTACTCCTACAATTTAATTGATATATTAAACATTCGCTACCTGTACTTAAATGATAATCATTGAGATACAAATTTTTCATTAAGATACAAGTTTATCTAAAAACATAATTAAATCGTCCCGGCGGATTTTCGGCAGTAGCCGAAAATTACATTGTTGAATCAATTAAAAATAAATTAAACATAGGCAATCAAATTTTGAATTCGATTGAATACAACCAAACCAACAATTCAATAAATATTGTGGGTCAATCACCATCTACATTGCCATTGACATCCACCAATATTGCACCGGCGCAATTACAATTTCATAGCTGTACTATCCAGAATATAATTATACAACAACAACAAATTAATTATTTTAAAATTTTGTTGTATTTCAATATAATATTATATAAGTTTAATGAATTTTGTCAGTTGCCAATTTTAATTCTTAATTTTTATGCTGTGTCGTAGAAAACAGATTGTTAAATATATTAAAATTATTGTGTTGTATATTTGCTAGTGTATGCAACTCGAATTTAATGGTTATTAAATGCTAGTTGCATAATGTACTACTACATTACATAATTTACTAACTCATTACAACTTTTTCCTGTTTTTCGTTTTTCTTAGGTGACCGATCTCTATATACCATAATAAATCGTTGACTAAGGTCCAGTTGTACGATCGTGGATCATCCATGACCGTGGTTCTGATACAATTGTTAATACAATGGTATCCTTAGAAACTGAACCACGATCAAAGATGATACAAGATCGTACAACTGGGCCTTAGGCCCTGTCATATGCTGTCCTGTGTCCTGTGTACGATCGTGGATCATCCTCGACCATGGTTCAGTTACCTAGGATACAATTGTTAATATAATGGTATCCTTACCAACTGAACCACGATCAAAGATAATTCACATTCGTACAACTGGGCCTTAGTGTTACAAGGTTGACATTGCATTGACACAGATTGCATGTAACATTTTTTCAATTTGTAGGTCCAATGGTTACCCAACTCTTGATACCCCCCCAAAACCAACACCAACTTGGTTTTGTTCATTGCCATAATGGAAGGCCGAAATTACAAATCGTGGAAACTATTTAGAAGAAGTTTTTGAAGTTTAAAGAAAAAAATAACCATTTTTACAAAGTTATAATCCTCCCAAGAATTGTGTCTAGATGATGTGTATCTAAATCGTATTGTAGACAGTATTACTCATTGAATATGTTTGTAAAATAAACTATTGATGCATATTATTTTGCTGTTATGGCCGATGATAGTAGAACAGAAGATAAATTAAGAATGATGGTAAATCATATTTATGCCATTAAGGCAGTTAAATTAACATATCTGGCAATTTCAGAATATTATTAAGAATATCTGATGCAACAGCAAAATGGCTAGACGCGTTGCTCATTAAAAAAATGTAACATTTTTTCTTTGTTCTTATATTTGAACAAATTGTTCAAGTCGCTTCAGGAATTCATCAATTCCTTCAGAGTGAAAAGCTTGATTCATCTAAAGCTTCTCTTGGTAATAAAACTTTAATTGTAACCTTTGAAACTCTGGGGGAAAATAGACACTGTGATAAATTATATAAAAATGAATAAATTTTATAGTTTAAGTAATAATTGTACGTCCTTAATCTTATTACTTAAATTATAGAATTAATGAACCTTAATATGAGAAATATCACAGACATAAATTTTAGTTCGAACTGCAGTTAAATGATAGAGATAAAACAGCGTCAAGAAAGCGAGAATGTCCGAAAACATTACAATCATTCTTGTAGTAAGTATGATGATACTTGTTCAATTAATATAGTTAATTTTCGAAGAAATATTTACGACTAAATACTAGATAAAATGTGCCTAGAATTTAAAGTGAAATGTTCCGAAAAAGTGAAATATTCTAAGGGTACCTACAAGCTTTGCAAACAATGTCAAAGTGTTTCTTGGACATTGCACTTTTAAAGTATTTTAGTACTCTTGATTGATTCAGAAATTTTCTCTACCAATCAATTCTATATCTCCTGCTCTGGTTTCATCTGACTGGATTTTTCGTTCCTTTTTTCTGTTCGTTTCGTATTCATGCTAAGTTACTTTCGCTTTCATTAGTGACACGGTTGATAGATCGATCACAGAGTATTGTAGCTTATTACTTTATACGCAAATCGAGGTAGCATATCTCAGCATAGAATTGACAAAAAAGTCGTTTCTAATCTTTGCAGTTGAAGGAGGAAAAAAGTTAGAAAAAGTTAAGAAAAGGATAGCAAAAGTATTTAAAATATTTGTTCCCAAATAGTTATCAAGATTTTATTAGTACCCGTTATATTCGCACTCAGTTCTAGCTACACGAACTCATTTTTTATCCAATATTAACACTTCGCTTGTATGAAAGATACATATTTCATAACCACGCAATGACTACGCTTAAGTTTGTATTTCATAATTTAAAACTATCATCCATTGTTCTGGAACGCAGACCACGGGGCGTCTCGGCGACCCATACATTTCCATGCCTTAATTAGGTTTAGAAACGCTGCCAAATTAAACGCCATACATAATCCAATACGTTACTCGTAAATTAAATTATTAATCCATAAAACGCGCGGTTGTCCGGCGTCGCGGCACAGCCGAAGAACGCGCTCGGGATCGATGCGGGATGTGGGAAGCGTCTGCTAACTTCCAGTTCCGGTGGTTTTTACCAACGATGACCTTAATGTGTTCGGGTCCGGATTCCGGCATAGATTCGCGATTATTTTTCCAGACCTGTTGATTTGATGCGAGTACGATTTCCAATGATTTGCTTTTCCTGTGGGTCAAACATATAATTAGCCCATATACGCATTTTTTTGTTTTTCAATTTAAGGATAATTAATACCGAGCCTACAAAATGCACAGTAACAACATCCACTTGTATGTATAGATCACATTTATACAAATGTAACTTCAAATCCAACGTTAACTAAAATATTTTATTACCTTGAAATGCGAAATCTATATGAAAATGCCAATGTTAAATAAAAGGGCTAGAAATTTTCTACGGAAAATATTTCAAAATTCAAACTTAACCTTAAGAGGATAATAAAAATCATAGTTTCTAAACGTTTTGAGATGAAGATCTAAAATTTAAATAGTGAATATTATATATAATTATCTTTCCAACTGTTTTAGTGTTTTTTTAATCCATAGTTTCGGAGATATCGCAAAAAAAATCGTATTATTTTTTAGAATTACAACATACGCGGATAGATGTTTATAAAATACATTCAAATTTTTAATTTCATCATAATATATTTGCCTACTTTCAATTTAAAATGTATCAAAAAGTACACATTTTCCGTTCAGTACAGTACTGCTCCTAGCGGACATTATCTGTAGCTTCACTGGAAGAGCGGTATTCTGCAACCTCAAACTGACGGTCTGATGACCGATGGTCATAAATTACCATCGGTCATAAAATGTAAAATCGTCCTATTCTAGCAGGTAGAGAAGAGAAAGATTTCTGTGCAATGGTATTTTTCGCAGTATAATAATTGGTACGCCAACACCGCAGGGTAACATGGCAATTGATTAAATAAAATAATAATTTTTATCGAGACCTAAAATACATGAGTACCTATAACTATAGTAACTATAGAGTTAGCATGTTTTAAAATAGATAATAATAGTAGTAATAATAATAATTTTCATATAAAAATGCTTGGTCCATTACATAGTACAGATCCACATAATTTATTTTGATCATCAATTTTTGTTCAAATTCAAGTATTTATTAAAAAAAAATCATATTATTTAAATCGTGATGTAAATAATTTGATTTACATCATATCCAAATTGGACAAAACTGATCAGAAATACCTCCCACATGAATGGAAAAATAAAATATAATTAGTGAAAGTAGTTTTTCCATCAGTTCCATCCCAAACACTAATTCTAAATATGTCTTGAAAATTCGGTGTTCTTGTTGTATGGGCCAAATATGTTCAACGTGAAAATTAATTATACCGTCTCTCACAGTTCGCCAAACCATTACTCATGTATAAAAAAATGTCCAAACCCAATTTTGAGTTAAAACTATATCTTGCTATTCTTTTTTTTAAATAAATGTAACATTTAAAATGTTTTGCCGATTGAGTTTCAAAAAAATGCATATTTTAATCTATAACATAATTTGTTTTTATTATTTATTATTGTCGAAATTACCTTTGTTGCATCTTTAATATTAATACAAAAACAGCAGCATACAATCGAAGAAAATATTAATTCAGTAAATACAAATACAGGACTTCCAATTTCTGCAAACCTCAATATAACAGATTCAGTAAATAAAGACACAAATTTGTTTATAGACTAGCTTGCAAAACTACAACTTATAGTTGGATTTTTGCATAAAAATCAGCTTCAGAGCTACGTAAAGCTGCTGGAACAAAATGATTTGAATCAATGCACATGGTGTAATATAGATAAATATCATTTGCTCAATAACGATATTTCAAGATCTTTATGGAATATTAAAAAATATACACTGCTCAACATTTGAACTGGTACACTTATATAAAATAGCAGTAAAATTTAAACAAAAATAAAAAAATGCTTATGCGTTTGGCATAACTTCCTATATGATCAGGGCTGTGTTTCGGAATGCAAACAAATGCCTATCGAATAACATATGCGAAACAATTGTTGTTTATCTGTCATCAGTGCAATTACTGAGCTCGCGGACGCTTATACTTTATCAAGTTTAAGAGAATTTTGGCGAATATCTCGATTAAGTTTTAATTCATAGTGGTTGACTGTATTTTAAAGATACCATTAAGGCGCCAAGTGCCGCGACGAACTGTTTCACCTGAAGAGGATCGGTGAGAGGGGTATAGAGATAGGCAACTCTTGGGGCGTCATTTTTAGAAAGGGATGGCCAGCGGAATTTATATAGTTGTCTCTTTCAACGAAACTTGAGTGCGAATACAGGACAGTACCCAGGCCACCGCGAGTACAATATTAATAGCCCTTCATATGAAAATCGCATCAAAGGTAAAGAGCCGCAAATATCCGCTTCCCGTCGAACGCTGTTACGGATATATTTCATTATTTTTACAAGTACAACACCAATATTCATAGCAAAGGATTTCTGTAGGTATATATAGACTTCGCTAAAAATGATACAGTAATTAGAATATTACAATTCGTGTTAAAAATATAGTAGTATGTAATTTGCTTCCTTATATTTAATCGTTTCTAATGCAGAAACTAAACGAGGTGAAAAAAAAACTACTGCAGTTTTTTGTAGAGCGTAACATTCTGCGTAAACAACTCCGCGGTAGCATATGTCTAGTGTTGTGAGTAAAGGCCTGTACTCTCGGTGCTCCCGCTAGAAGGTATTACAACTTCCCCTGCGAAATATCGACAGTAAATCGACACTAAAAGTGACTAAATATGAATGAACCGGTTTCGGACTATAGAAAAGGCACTAAACGCCGACTTAGATTAAGCGCACATCGAATAAAGAGGAAGTGTTTTCCATCTAAAAGAAAGGTAAGTGAATTATATGAGTGACTGCTCATGATATATATTTATTTACTATTTTTTGCACTACTAGTACAATTAGAAGTGTTTTAAATTAAAAAAAGCGACTGTCAGATTTTGGAATTTTGTTGTCGCTTACTGTGGATCTGTGGATATTTTTTTAACCAGTAATAAAATATACTTTTTCTTACCTTAGTAAAAAAAGAAAAATGTAGTCTCAGACGAACATATATTTTTTACCTTGGTAAGAAAAAATTGTATTAACTCTACCAGTAAGTACAAACTAATACTACAAAAAAAAAAATTAACTACTAATCATAAACATCAACTTTACAGTACTTTGATACATGACACAATGATGTGTTTTATGGCTAGTAGTGCAAAAAATATGTTTTTCACAAACTTCTAGCTAAGACTGTCTCATTTAATAATAGATATGTTTACTGATGGTTACATAACAATTGAAGTTGATATAGTCTTGGGCTCTTTTTCTAGAACATTAAAAAATATATATAAGTTGTACTATTTAAATGCATTATAAAATTATATCATTCTTGTTTACAGAATGAGTACACCGATATAAATCAAGGTGACTTGAGGGTAGATGCAATTGAATCTCCCCCTAGAGAGATATTGAATAATAAGGAAGTATGAAAAATAATTATATACTACTATAATATTAGGTACTTTGAAAGAGATGCATTAACTACTATGCATATTTTTATATGAGCCGTTGTAAACGAAAGTGGTGTAACTCTTTTTTTCATTAACTGAGATAAGTCCGGAAATATACAAAGTATGTTGTTCAGCTCTGGACTTATTTGAATTAATGATAACATTTACATTTAATTTAATTTAATGAATTAATTAATTAAATTTTATACAAAATTCAAAATTAAATTTTATATAAAATTCAAAATTAAATTTTTTATTACTGAATAACTGAATAACTTAAAGTGGCAATATTCGGTCACTTGAAAATTGTTTATTTTTAATTGTCAAACGAAATTTAGACGATTATATCACTCATAATGCTTTCTGACCTATCCTAGCGACCGCCTAATAGCTGATAATCAGAACTCGAATTGACTAATAAGTAATAATCACACTTGATCTCTGTACATCTGGTGTGCTATGCTGTCAACTGAAATGTCACAATTATACAAAATTCGTGATATAATTATTTGCATTATTTTTGATTAAATGCAATATAATTATTGCATCTTTGGTGTGTGGACCCGCAAGGGTATAAAAACCGAAACAATTTTTAAAGATGATGTGTTTTGGACAAATAACATAGAAAAACCGTTAATTCAATTTTATAATGAGTGTGTATTACCGGAACTCGTAGACTCTACGAATTACATCGAAGAGGCTATTGCGAAACAAAAACAAAATTAAATCTATTTTATGTTGGTATTTAGTTAAATTTCACAAAATGAAACTTTATAAAAAACTATCAAATATATATGAGTTAATCACAATAATAGTTTAAATACACTAGTTTCTTCAAGTGAAGAATGGTACAAATTATATATAATATAAATAATAATAATTGGGGAAATATTGTCTTCTTAAAAAATCTTTAAGATTTAAATTTTACATGTAAATCCCAATGGTGCATGGCCCGACGCACCACCCTGTATACTATTTGTTGTAGTCGTGGAGGTCCGAGGGAAGATGTTGATAGAAACAATTGACTGTTTATTTCAGTTGACGTTGACTATCGACTTATCGACTATTTAAACTGTAAACAGTCAGTTTTTTTGTCAACATCATATGTTTACATATTTAGTATAGGTAGTGCATTACGTTTTTTGTTTTTTTATGTTAGTATTTGTTGTGTGAATCGTTAAAAAATATATATCTTAGTTTTATTTTATTTTTACCCGTAACGTGATGAAAATGTTTTATATTTCTTGGTATATTTAATTTCATGTACTACATGTCAATATGTACTCTCTATCGTCACAATTAGTAAAAACAATGTATGTTGGATCTCTTCGTCGTTGTAATCGTCTTTTTTTTTGTTTTCGGCTTAATATAACTTGTTTGACATATTTCCAACATCTATAGGTTACGGGGTTCACAGTTATTTATTTTAAAAATGCCAGACATTTACTTGCTCGCCTTACACTTTGTTTTGTTGAAACACAATAAAAAATATTGAAACTACAAACTACCTTGTGTAAAATACTGATATTGTAATAGTAGAGCGTTCCCACTACGTATTTACACACCTAAACCCCTCACACCAAAGTTTTCACGACTAAATATAATGGTGAATATACTTTTCATTAAAATTTTATATCGCAAAAGTTAACGTATGACAATTACAGAGATTATTAATTATCGTGGCGAAATGGCGCCTCCTCTATGAGGCGCCATGTCGCCTCATAGAGCACAGCATGCACACCCCCACGCAGCGGCCCTGACTGCAAAATATGATCGTATAACACAATATTCTTCACAACGTTGGGGCCTCAAATTTCCTGAGTTCCTCTCGTGATCGTCAACGCCCCGTCGCCTAGCTGTAATGGATTTCATATAGGTGGCGACACACTACCGCGCTGGAAATTGATATAAAAACGTGCCTACAGAGGTGCCGAATATAATTAATTACGACGAAATGGTACAAAAAGTTATTATTTTATTTTTGGCATATTGTTTACTACACTATAAACTAGGTTCTTATAATGTTAGAATGTTCAATTTACGCATCGAACATTACAATATTACAACAGTAAAATGAACAACTTTCTATAGCAACTTTTGTAATGTTATTAACTGATTACTCAAATCTAATGCTATAGGAACATCTATTGTACTTTCATCTATGAGTGTGCAAAATATGTCTTCCGTACTTTCATTATTAACTTGACCATTACTCAAACCATTACCATTACAAACAGTCAAAAACGCTACTTTTTTTAACAGGCACTTGTCCCCTTAAGGCGTTTAAGTATTGAAGAGATGAGCCAAGCTATGGGAATGCTTATGACTGGTGCATCGCTAAGAACTGTTGCTGCCCATTTCAATGTGAGCCACAATGTGATCAGAAGAGTTCGAATGCGTTTTAATGATACTGGATCTGTCGAACATAGGCACGGCGGAGGGCGAAATCGCAATACAACAGTCAGAGATGACCGGTTTATTACGATTCAGACTCGAAGGAATAGATTTTCTACTGCAAGAACACTGCAAAGTCAGTTATTGAATGCAACAGGTACTCAAGTATCCCCTCAAACAGTAAGAAGAAGACTCCTTGCGGTAAATTTAAGGTCCAGATCTTCTAAAAAGTGTCCATTGTTGACCAGAGCCCACAAAAGAAGAAGGCTAGAGTGGGCATACCAACATGCAAATTGGAGTGTTGAAGATTGGGGTTGTTGTTTATTCAGTGATGAGACCAGAGCGCGTCTCCATAGCCCAGATGGAGAGTGAAAGTTTGGAGAAGCAGAGGAGAACGCTATACTGAGAACCACGTGACTTACCATCAAGCTTATGGAGGCGGTTCAATTACCGTTTGGGGAGGTATTTCTGCAACTCGTCGTACAGAATTGGTTATGCTTGGAAATGCTACAATGAATAGTGTCAGGTATCTTAATGAGGTATTAGAACCTGTAGTGTTGCCATTTGCCAATGAAATAGGCGATGGTTTCGTGTTTGTTAATGATAATGCGCGTCCTCATAGAACAAGGGAAAGCAGTGCATTTTTTTATGAGAACAATATTACGCGCATGGATTGGTCAGCGAACTCTCCAGATCCTAATCCCATAGAGAACGTATGGGATTACTTGAAAAGGTTGATAAGGTCACGAGGAGTGGATCAAAAAAATCACCATCAGCTCCGAACTGCTGTTTTGGAAGAATGGCTAAATATTCCTCAGTATTACATTCGGGATTTGATTTCCAGCATGCCAAGACGTTGCCAAGAGGTCATAAGAGCTAGAGGAGGTCCCACGCATTATTAATCTTTAAGTGTTTGGTTATCATTTCTTTCCAGAGCATACTTTTCTATAATACTAAAATGAAGATTTTGTTATTTTTCTATTTTAACAGTTGAAATTCGTTATTTCAGTTTTAGTATTTTAATTCTTCGCCCTAATAGTACTATCAATAGTACTATTCGCCCTTCCAGAACCTTGTACTATCAATTAAGCAAGAAGGTGTTGTTCAAAAAGTAGTCAATTGTTTTTTATATATGTTCTTGTAAGTGTACCAGTTCAAATGTTGAGCAGTGTATAATAATTGGTCAGCTTGTGGAGGAAACAAACATGATTTGACGAAATTTGGCCACTGTATTTTTCGTCCCATCATTTAATCATTTGAAAAAATCTGAAAAAGTCCGCAGAAAACGCAGTAATTCTATAAATAATTCCACCTCCAGAAATACACTTAATGATGGGTGTTTCCAAAGAAAATATATCCTCTGGAGGATTGCATTTTCTTCGTTGTAGCTAATAATATTTATATTACAACAACAACAACAACAACAACAACAACAACAACAACAACAACAACAACAACAATAACAACAACAACAACAAGCTTCAGAACAAGCTTCAGAAGCCGAACACGCCGATTTTAAGAATATGTGAATTCATCTGTGATGATGTATAATTATTTCAATGTGTCATTTTAAAACTGTGATGTCATAATGTGTACCAAGTATTTGTTTCTGTATGTTATACTATTTTTTGTTTTTTGTCTTTTGTTTCTCATTGACTGACATATTATATATGTAAAAACAGCTATGATAACATCCAAGCATTGACCTTTTTTTTAAATTGAACATAGTGACGTTGAATTGACAATGTTCAGAGTTAAAAAACAAAAATTAAAAAAATATATTTGCCCATGTAATCAGATAAGCTAATCAAATTTTGAAACTTTGATTGAATTCCTAAGAGAGGCTGGTCGAGCTGTATGTAGTTAGGTCTAACTACATCTCACGAACGACTGTAATACCATAAATGCTGCAAAGCTGCAGCACCGCCAAAAATTCTAACGTTATATTTTTTTATATGTACCTGTAAAGAAGAATTCGTTTTTAAAGAGGTAGGGTTTTCCTATAATTCGACGTGTTCTTTGTTGTTTATTTTGTATACGAGTTTATTTTTTTTTTAAAGATCTTGACAAGATATTGTACAAAAAATAACACCTGCTTCATTTTACCAATGATCTACTGATTTGAATGACACATATTCTTCCATAAACTGCTTGTGTAGTTGTTTATAATTTTTTGTAGATTTTGCACTTTCCTTAAAAACGAATTTAATAAGAAAACGTTGCCATGCAGAATTCAAATATCATTGAACTCTGCATATCATATAACTTACAGAATTGATGCAATCAAGTTGTATTTGTTTATAGGACCAGCTAATACGTCCATTTAATAAATATTACATCAACTCTTCGCATTAGCTTTCGCTAAGAAAAACAAATCCAATTTGAACTCCCTGATATTTTTTACTTTGTCACGAAAAAGTGCGGAATACATAAATTATTTCGGAATTTGAAAATATTTTAGAAAAATCCTCGGACACATCAATTGAAGTTTTAAAAAATACACATTTTGATATAAATCGAAAAATCTTATCATAATTGGTTTTTGAGTTATGACGTTATCGAGTTTTTTTAAATGGCAAACCCTATATGTTTTATAATTTAATTTGATAAACCCTTTTATCTAGATATATCGGTATACATTTTTTATTTACATTTACAATTTACATAAGAAAGGCTTTAGTGTAGGAAGTGGTGAAGTGAACACGCGTATGTAGAGCTCCGTTGCAAAACTCTAAATAGAGCTGTTACGAGCGACCAACTGTAATAACGCAGAGAGGATCTAGTAAGCAAGATAAAACGCACGCACAGGAAACAAGAAATAAAAGGTAAAGGAGCAGAACAAAGAATAATAAAGGTACATATAACCTCCGAAAGGCTAACTTGGATGTGTCCCACCTAGCGCGCTAACAGATAAAGGCAACCAAACATACAGAGAATAAAACTGGTTGCAGATAACAATGAAGTAAAAAATAAATCAGAAATAACAGGCATGTCGCAAACAAGTGGAACTGACACAGAGGAGGAATGGAAAAAGAAGAGAGAAGGATCGGAAGAAAATCATTAATAGTAAAAGTAAAATGACAACAAGATCCCCTAACAAGAGTAACAAAGAAAGGAGGGAGGAACCGAATAAATAATAAACATGATGAAAGTACTAATGAGTAAAAATAATGAAATTATAGAAGAAATTTAGTTAATAAGAATAGAGCACAGAGAGGAGATGAAGAAAAGAAATGAAATTCACAAGAAAGAAAAAACAGAGCGAAAACAAACGATACAGATGATGGAAATGAGAATGGAAAAGATGGAGAAAAATGCCAAGAGAAACATATCATAATAAAGGGTGTAGAACTGGGAAACCTCGCAAAACCCAGAAAAGGAAACATAAAAGTTTCTGAAGGAATAAATATGGAAAAAGAAAAATATGGTAATCGAATTAGAAACAGAAAATACTTCTGTATAAACAATCTCTTAAGTTCGTATGGACATATGGCATCCAGCTGTGGGGTTGTGCCAAAAAGAGCAATATAGAAATTATCCAGCCATACGAAAACAAAGTACTAAGGCGAATTGTCAATGCACCTAGGTATTTCCGGAACAGTGACCTCCACAGAGACTTGGAAATGGACACTGTTAATGAGACAATAAAAAATTTACCAAAAATACCTAGGTATTTCCGGAACAGTGACCTCCACAGAGGCTTGGAAATGGACACTGTTAATGAGACAATAACAAATATGCCAAAAGTCATGAACAGCGACTTCTTCAACACGTCAACGTCAAAGCCATTCAGCACCTCGAGCAATCCATTCAACAAAGAGCAGCAGAAGGTGTAGGGTGCATAAAAAATAAAAATATCGAGCATGAAATTGAGACACGGAAAGGTATAGCGTTTTTACTTGAAATTGAAAATCTACCTACGAAGGGTGTTTATTGCGCTCCATTGTGCGAACGGAATTTTATGACGGGTAATGGGAAGATAACAGAGTCTAGAGCCGGTATTAGAAAATACAGATTCAGTGCCCCGTAGAAAATTAACATTAGTGATTTATTATCATTAAATTGTACTTTTCATTGTATTTTGAAGTGTACTTATAATTAATTGTGTTTTACAAATGTAGTTATAATTTTATAGAAAATTTATATATAGTATGATTCGCGAAACAAACAACTTAAGTTACCCATAACTTTATTGACTTGCTCATTGCATTAAAAAAATAACGACGTTAATATCAGTTAATTTTTTTATGAATCATAATGTAACAAACAAATATTATTCCGCACAACTAGATTCATCGCTATCACTTTCATTTTGAACATTAATAATTAGATTTGGTACACTAAGCGTCCTATAATCGTTTTCAATTTTAATCACATGATCGATGCAGTATTTTCCAAATGGTACTTGAAATGTTGTTGCATTCTCGCTGAACAAGTTGAATTGTTTCTTCACTCATTTTGGGATGTGCATTATTTTTCCGCAAATTTCTTTTTAAAGTGGACCATATCAGTTCAATTGTATTGGAGATACAGTAATAAGGTGGAAGGCGCAACACTTGGGGACCAAATTATTCTGCCATCTTATCAACCACATACGTTTGTTTGAATTTTTTTTTTTTATAAGTTCTAATAATGTTTTTTTATTTGCACTTAGGGGAATAACAATACCATTTTGAATGCAAAAATTCGCAATAATGCCTTTTTTGGAAGCGGCGGTTGGGATTTTATTAATTTGCTTTGAGTGGTGAGTTGCATTATCCATTTCGATTATTGAGTTTTTAGGCATGTTGGGCAATACTTGATTGCGAAACCAATTTTCAAATAATTCGACGTTCATATCCTGATGATAGTCTAACGAGCTTGATGCAATATTCTTGGCTGATAAGAGCAAACTGTTTGACATAAAACCTGTGTCTCCTCCTGCACGAAGAATAACAATTCTTTTTAAGTGTCACTCAAGGTGACACTTATTTGTATTATCAACCCATCCCTTGGACACGAAGTCGTGAGTATCGAACCATGTTTCATCCAAATAAATTATCGATCTCCCTCCATTTCTATATTCGTTTATTTTAGATAAATATTCTAATCGCTCTTTTTGCAATCTCGGCGATTCCATGATGTCAATTCGTTTGTCTAAAGTTTTATACTTAAAACCCTGACTGAGTAGGTATTTATACAAAGTAGTTTCCTTATATGGAAAATCATTTCCAAGAGTTTCCAAAATAAATTGGACTGTGGGAACGTTACCTGATTTATAAGAATTGTATAATATATTTTTGATCCTCTTGGCGATGGCATCGTCTATTTCAGTAAATTTGGAACCTATTCCTCTTTTCCTTTCTAGCAGTCTTGTCGTAATTATTCTCCAAACCGTTGAACATGATATTCCTGTCATAATGGAAGTTCCTTGCAGTGGAGATGCATGATCGCTTATAAGGGTGTTATAAATATTTACCACTATCCTTTTAGTATCAGTTGAAAGAAAAGCATGCTTTATTAATGCCTGATTTTCAATTTCGATAGTTGATGTGTCCATTTGATAATGGTTGTTTTGAAATTTATCAAAATCAATTTGAGAACAGCTTCCCTCTGTAGACTGTCGAAGGGATTCTTCAACAAAACTTTCGAAATGGCTTCTTTCCTCACATAATTGAAATAGATCGTCGAACTGAGTGTCGTTATAAATTGATGAAATAATTGTTCCAGTTTCACTTAACGACGTTTCCATCTTAATAAACTCTACCTTTTCACAAGTTTATAAATGATAATATGCACACGTATGTAAAATGAGTACTGTTGCAATGTAAAGGTTAACATCGACTGAAAGACAGATGTAGACTATTTGAGGCAGCCTTAACTGATTGACTACCTGGACTGCATTTTCGCCCAGAATTAAGGTACAATGAACCTTAATTGCATGGGCGAATGTATAATCATTTAAAAATCGTTTCCAAGGTGACGGCTCTTAATTATCTACTGGTGTCTGTAGTCTTGTAATTATATCGAATTGTAAAATTGTAAAAAGAATTACGTCCGCCGACTACATCGAAAAAACGATGTAGATAGTTGTAAGATTATTGAATTCAATTTAATTAATAAATCATTTTTATATTCCTCGACACGCAATGGGTAAAAGAGGGATGGATTATGTATGTATGTATTTTTATATTATGATCATAGTGATATAATTGTGTATACATCGAAGAGAAAACAATTAAGTAGCATCTTCGTCGAAAGTAAATTATTTGGTTACGTTCCTGGACGCCCGCCTCTTCGCAGCACGCCATACAATGGAGAACCCTTGAAAGTAATAAACACTCATTGTAGGTACATTTTCAATTTTAAGTGAAAACACTATATATCGTCGCAAATACTCTGTGAAACGGCCAAGACAATAATTGTCACTTATGGATAAAATGAAGATGACACAGCAGACAATAAATACATATTTTGAACACAATTAAACCAAGCAATCGAAAAGGTAAAAGGAGATATATACATACAGGGGAACTTCAACAACAGAGTCGGAAGAAAGGACGAAGAGAACAAATACATAATGGGAAACCACGGAGAAAAGGTACGCAATAATAATGGCAACCGCATGTTAGAATTATGTAGAGTAAACAACATAATAATTACCAACACACATAGAGTCATACATATGTATACAAGAGAAGTGGCAAGTAGAGGGAAACTGTCAATAATATACTATATAGTAATAGAAGCAAACAAAAGAACAAATATCTAGATGCAACAGTGACCAGAGAGCCAGAAATAGGTAACGACCATTATAAGGTAATAGCTAAAATTAAAACAGGGCAGAATAACGATAATAACAAGTATGAGGCAGTGGATAACAAACAACTCTATGTAAAATTGAGTACATATAAACTAAGACACACAAATATCGCAAATATATATATATATAGAAACATGAGACAATAAACTAATAGTACAATATGAACCAGAGACCGTAGAAGGAAAGTGGGAACAACTTAAAGAAATAATGCTATTGACAACAAAGGAAACATGTGGAGTCTATCATACCAGAACGGATGAAAAGGCTCAAGTAAAAAGAACGTGGGCGCCGAAGACGATTGATATGAAGAAAAAAGGTAGACCCAGAATACGATGGAATGAAACGTTTATAAAAATACTAGAAAAGAAAGGAATGTCAGAAGGAGAAGCAAGGAAACTAGCAAGAGATAGACACGAATGGAAAAAAATTGTAAATAAAAATTAAAAAGAAAAAGTAAAATGTAATGTAAATAAAATAACACTGTACACAAAACGCCATCACCTCAAGGTAAAATGGAAATTGATTAAATAAATAAAATACCTAAGAAAAATTTCGGTCCAAAAGTTTCAAGGTCTACAGAAATATGAAAATTGCACCCAATAAAATGTCATATTCCCTCGTATGACATATGGAGAAAGTAAAAATATACGTAATTTTCTCGTTCAAATAAAGTCTTATAAAGTTCATATTCCAAATATTAATAATTCATATAGCGCGAAATGTGTCTGCCAGAGCCGGTAAGTATCCACCGTCCGTATCGAAAATATATCAACCAATTTGTCTTGGCGGGATCAGGGCCGTAATGGGCGGCAATTTGCGTCGCGACAAGTTACCTCGGGTCAATCCGTGCAGTGCATATCTTCATGTGCAGTGTTAAATGTACAACTTGTACCGCATGCACGTAGGCGGTGCATACTAGAAGATGTACACGGGCATTCGCACATCCGGAACGTTCGTTTCCGGATTAAGAGCGGAACCGCCCCCGCGACTCTGCCACGAATCAATTCTAATGACCGCAGATATCTTGATAACCGGATATCCATTGTATGGATTCAGTTAGGATCGACGGGGTCATTTTCGAAATTGGGACTCACGTATAAGATCGTTATAGAGTGATAATAATTCATTTACATGTATAATCCTTTAGGTATCTAGGTGTAACAATTATCAATGACTAAATGGTACCAAAACATGTGAAGCGCAGAACTTCAGTACAGAACATGTACTTTAAGCATCACCTTAGAAATGTGTGGAGATGAATGAAGAGATTTACCTTGCTTGCCAGAATCCTGCGCCGTTCTTGGCTATACGATGTTATTCCTGGGTGTTCTTTGTACTAGAAGTATCTTAGATCTTTCTGATCACGGATATCTCAGTTTTAACACACATGCATTTTTGTTGAGTAATGTTAGCACAAGTGAATATATGTTTTTTCGTTTGTTTTATTAAGGCCATACATATTGTGGAGCGTTTGTTTATGAGTCGGGTTTTAGTCGGCCTAATGAGTGTATGTTTATAGCCTTCTCGTTAAGGCCCAGTTGTACGATCGTGGATCATCCTTGACCATGGTTCAGTTACCTAGGATACAATTGTTAATACAGTGGTATCCATAGACACCGAACCATGATCAAAGATAATCCGCGATTGTACAATTGGGCCTAAATAATCAAGCTGAGCAAGAGGCGAGCTATGTTGATATGTGCAGAGCATTTGTGCAGAGCAATGTGATTTTTTTTATGTGAATACAACTAGTCCGCTCCGCGTTCAGATTATTGAGCGTTACTGGAATTTATGATAGATTTTGCGCATAATATTCATAATTGTGATACTAGAAGCATATTGTGATCCGAGTGAGTAAGGACATAGCAAGCAGCTTGAAATCACCACTGCAGGTCGCTGTCCTAGGTCGGTTCAAAAGGTGTATGTTCATAGCATGCAGGTCGATGTCGATGCTCGAGGTCTAGTTTTGCTCGATGTTTTCGCCCGCTCAACCGTCCGATGAATCAACGACAAGACATTGCAAACAGTTTCACGAAGCTGATCAGGGACTGGAACAATTTACAGCAATTACTACATTTTACTTCACTTCGTAGGATATAATTTTATTACAACGATTAATGTATGCAACGTCCTCATCGGTCTGTAGCGGCAGCGAATGAAGTTGAGTGGGCCAATGTGATTATATTAACTAGATTAAATTCATATTGCATAATTTAATAATCAATTTACTGCTTTTGCAATTAATGCATTGCTTTAATATATTTAGATAAGGAAATTATTTATGATTATAGGCATATTCAACAAATAATACATATATTTAGAGAAGCAACCACTGCAAATCATATTATATATAAATATTGTATATTATAATTATAGCTGGGAATTATATGCACATAAAATGTATGAAATTTGCGCAATTATACAGGGTGTCCTAAATAGAGTAGGATTGCATGGGTATCTTTCTTATTTTCAAAGCTAGAGATCTTGTTAAATGGGCAATGTCATGCAGTTTTGTAAGCTGGTTCAGATTATGTTGAAAAATTTTCAAAGGTCGGAGCAGTTTAGAAATTATTGTAAAAAAACTAAAAATTGTGATTTTCTAAAAACACCGATATTTCCATAATTATTAAAGATGCGGAAAAACGTTTCAAATGAAAGTTACTTGGTTCGATCACACAAACTTAAGAATCAAGTCAAAACAAAAGTCAAGATGGCGGTTTCCGAGATATTAATAGCAACTTTCTTATTTTAAATGGCCGCCATATTTGATTTTTGCACGTCTAAATCGACTTTTTTTTCTCTTTTCAACAATGTATAAAATTTGGCCAAAATTTGTTTCAAGGTTTTTTGTAATATGAATTATTATTTGTAAAGATAAACTTTTGTTTTGGTGTCATTAAAAAAACCGTTTAATCTGTTTTAAATAACGTTGTTTGAATAATTTCCAAATGACGTTGTGCAGTTAGAAATATTATGGCACCATGTAAATCATTTCCCAATATGCCACAAAATACATAGAAGACGAACCGCACTTGGTTTTGCCGTACAATCACTATGTATGGATTGTCCTGAGCCCAAGTCCAGTGTTCCTTATTATGATTAAATAATCCTCAATTAGATATGTAAGATGCATCTATCCATAAAATTGTATTTATAAAATCATCATTTTCCGTAATTGTGTTGATTAACCTTCTGCTAAATGTTAATCTACGGATGTTATCCTTAAATATGCAATTTATAAGGGTAAAACTTATGCTTTTGTTAAAATTGCTCTAGATTTAGGCCTGTATCTAAAGTCCGTACTTGAGCATGAGTTCGACTCAAGTCGTATATTTGGTGGCGTTTGGTGCATACACGCTTATAGAAAATATGCAACCAAATATACGACTTGAGCCGAACTCATGGTAAAGTACGGACTATAGACATGGGCCTTAGATACGTTAACTTGATTTTCTATTTGCCAGATTTTGAACATTTTTTGTAATTTATTGTTATATTACTACTTAGCTGTATTTATTTTTTTAATTTTTGTTACATTTGTTTTAAAAATAAATAAAAAAATAAAAATAAAAATTGGAATAATTAATATTTCCCATATTTTTCATTTTGACATAGGTTGTTATACATTGTTGAAAAGAGGAAAGAAAGTGTATTTAGACGTATAAAAATCAAATATGGCGGTTATTTAAAATACGAAAGTTGCTATTAATATCTCGGAAACCGCCTTCTTGACTTTTATTTTGACTTGTTTCTTAAGTTTGTGCGATCGGACCAAGTAACTTTCATTTTAAACTTTTTGCCGCATCTTTAATAATTTTGAATATGTCGGCGTATTTAGAAAATCGCGATTTTTGTTTTTTTTAGAATAACTTCTAAACTGATCGGACTTTTGAAAAAAAATCAACATAATCTGTACCAGCATATAAAACTGCACCATATTGTCTATTTAACCAGATCTCTATCTTTAAGAATAAGAAAGATATCCATGCAATCCTACTCTATTTAGGAGACCCTGTATGCACACAATTTGGCCATAATATGCAGAGATTTTCGAAAAATATACTGAATATCCAAAAATATGCATTTTCTTTAATCATGTAGAATATATGGTTTAATAAGATACTAATAGTAGGTTTTTTTAATGACACCAAAACAAAAGTTTATCTTTACAAATAATAATTCATATTACAAAAAACCTTGAAACAAATTTTGGCCAAATTTTGGCATTGGCAAAAAATGTGGTCGCTACACTATAGCTAAGCTTTAAAGCTAACTATATTTTATTTGGTAAACATCAGTAATTCGGATAATAAGATCAGTTTCTAAATTATGAATTAAAAACGATTTCCCAAGATTCTGACAATACCTGCTCATTTGATAAAAACTTATTTCTATATCTACTGATATAATTGATGCAAATTTATATTTGCTAATGGTCGACGGACATATTTCTATTTCATCGTTTCCTTACAACTCATTATAAAATTTGATTAAACGCACATATCTTGTATTTTTATTCAAAACTTCATAAATTTTGTTCCTATTCATTCTCCAATAGTACCGTTGACTTTTATAATTTTGTTTTTAAAGCTTTCAATCAATTCAATAGATTCAAGAGTTCCACAGCTTGTGCTTCAAGTTTTGTAATAGTTTCGCTTATAAAAGTGTAATTAGGTTAAGCTAATATCAGACCGCTAATATCAGAGGATATAAGCATTTATCAGACCCAATTCTTGGCTTAATAGCTATTTCTATAGTGAATTTTTGCAGTGTCTAAATGCTGTCGCAACTTCAGAAAAAAATGAGCACCACGTTTTTTATTGGTTCAAAACTCTCGGCACAAAGTGCCCCATCTGGAAATCGTTTATACCAGATGGGTTTGTAATCGTTTATACCAGAAACCTGCGAAGTGTACTTTTTAAAATTTTCGGAAAACAAAGAAAAAGTACTTTCATATTTAATATATTGTAAATATGTATCCCATAAAACGGATTGCCTATTAACGGGATAATGTAAAAAAATATGCGTTCTGATTACTGATATACTGATTTTTTTAAACTTTATTGAATTAGTTTTATGCAAAAAGGTGCCTAAATGCTGTACTATTTGAAATTTTTTATTACTTGAAATCTAAAATGAAAAATTACGCTAAAAATCGAAATGTGTTCAAATATGAAACCCGAAAATATGCAAAATATGCGTAGATATGAAATTATATAAGTGGCATATGCATTATATAGAATATGCATTATATAGAATATGCATTATATAGAATATGCATTATGCATATAATCCCAGCCTTTTATACCTTTTCATCAAGAGAAATTACAATTCAATATTTACAGCCATTGCTGATAATTTATTGATTTTATAGTACTTATACTATACGCTTTATAGTACTGTATACCGAGTGTCTGGGATAAGGGGTGAACATAGGAATTTAACATGTAAAATTAAATATGTGTAATTATTAGCTCCCCTATTGTAGAGAAAACTCGTAAATGAATATATTTTTAAAATGATGACAAATAATAATAAATTCATGCTTATCGTTTGGGATAAATCATAATAATTACACGTAATTAGTGGAAGACAGATAATAATAATAATAATTGAGGCAGAGCTCGTTTATTTTCGGTTAAATTTAACAATCGGACAATTCCTTCGGTATCAACAATTAGCAAGTTGTGAAAAATATTGAAAATACAGCAAAGTGTAGCGGCAGATGATTCAAAGGGTATATTAATATTTCAATTTCAACAAATATTATTTTAAAAACATTAACATGACAGGCAAACGGAACAGAAGAAGCCATGATGAATTGAACGAAAAAGTTTTGGATATGATATTTGCTGAACCAACAACTAGCACACAATGTATTGCTCGTGAGTGCAACGTGTCTACATTCTCTGTACAGAAAATACGTTTCCTAATGTAACGTATTGAAGAGTTCAGTCCAGATAAGCTCGGTTTGCTCGTTTATGAGATTAACGCCGGGATTATTCTTTTGAGAGGTGGATTTCGGCCGCTTCTAGTAAATTCAGCTCAATTCCTTTTGTACAGTTGTGCAAAATTTTTACTTGTTCCACTTTTGGGAACGGATGTTTGGTGCTATGATTTGCAAACGATCTCGTATTTTGGCTTAATCTGAATGCGCGGAAATGTTTTCCATATCTTGTTTCAAAACTTCGGCCTGTTTGTCCTACATATATGCTATTGCATGCGGAACAAGACATTTCATACACTCCAGATTTCCTTAAGGGATCGACTTTATCTTTACAAATGCATAGAATATTTGCCAGTTAATTATTCGGCCTGTTTGTCCTACATATATGCTATTGCATGCGGAACATGACATTTCATACACTCCCGATTTCCTTAAGGGATCGACTTTATCCTTACAATTGAATAGAATATTTGCCAGTTTATTACTTGGTCAAAACGCTATTTGATGATTTTGTTTTCGAAGAATGTGTGCAATTTTGTCCGTAGTTACTCCAAAATATGTTAGAGTGGTGAATGATTCCTTCTGATACCTGATCAGACCGGTAGTTTCATAAGGAAATTTTGTTGGATTAACATGCATTTCGATACCTACTATGAACTTTTAATCAACCTCACAAGAATTGGCTGGCCTTTCCGTTTTGTAGATATTAATGCCCATATGCATAGTCGACCCTAGTAGCTACTAAAGCTTAGTAGCTACTAATACTAATCAATGTGATTTAGTTGCGGAATCATTCAGCGATGCACTTTCAAACAGTTTTTAGTATCTAGTAAGGTTTAGACACTTCTAAGTTCACTATGCATATGGGTGTAGGTGTTTTTTGATCTAATTTTACTGAGCTAATATTCTATTATATCAATAATTTTATAAATACAGTTGTTATTCATACTAAGAAGTATTGAACATTTCCGGCCGGACTTGCGTAAATAACATTGGAATCCAAAAAATATGTAAAGTATATAGACATATTGTTACAGACTTAGACACACCAGCTTGTTACTATTCAAAGGAAGCAGCGAAACAGATGAATATCTCCGCAAAAATTTAGATAAAAGGACAGGGAAACGTTATAAAATAGATGGACTGATGAGAAGGATGTGAGGGTCCCATTGGGGATACAAAACTGCTCATAATAATGTAATGTCTGTCAGATATTCCGGCAGTATTTCATAAAATTGTCTCGCACTTTCTCTATTAATACCATAATCGTCTCTTCTCATGACATTAAACTGGATCCACCTCTGGGTGAATCTTATTTGTTGCATTAAGACTTTGTGTTTGATTTGTAAAAGTTGCGCACTTAACGTTATTTCTCTTTCAAATACTTAAATATAGTCCATATCAAATGTGTTGTCAGTTTTGCAGTAAAATGCGGACCAACCCTTTTTAAAATCTAGGCAATGAGGATCTTTGAACTATTTTGAGCTTTATGGCATCAGCAGTAAACGCGCTATTAGGCCGCATGCGGCCCAGCTGGTCCGTGAGTACTTTCATCCCCGTTCCACTGCGCCTATTTTCCATTAAATTGTAATAGACATCGATTTGCGGCTTTACCACTCCTCGCCTTAAAGCACATTATTATTTAAAGCGTGCTTTTTTGTTGACCGCGCGAGAAACGACCGCCAGGAAGTTCACAAAAGAGAAGGCTGGGCATAATTTTACTGCAAAACAGACAACACATTTGACATGGACTATACCTACAAACTCGTATGAATAAATATTTTTGGAACTGATGATTTGTGGTTGCTTCTTATTTTATACTAAATTGTTGACATTAATCGCACCAACTTCGTGAGTATATTGAATATTAAAACAATTAAATCTTATTTTAATAATTAGTTATAATATTGCATTAGTGTCACCATGGGAACCAAAATGGGAAACTTCGGCTACGGAAATCGAAATGAGCGAGGTGCTAGGCTAATAAACTTTATGGAAGAAAGAGAAATATATGCCATGAATTCATTTTTCAATAAAATGCCTGAAAGGAAATGGCCCTGGATTAGTCCAAACTCGACAACAAAAATGTAATCGATTTTATTCCCTCTACTAACAAATCCGCTGTTAAAGATGTAACAGTTCTTAACAGATTTAGCACCGACAGCGACCATTGGCTGGTTAGATCAAAATTAAGCGTAGACATTAACCATGGCACGATACGAAATGTAAAGGCCAGAAATGGAAAACTTGATATGAATGAACTGCAACAACACAAACTGCAACAAAGTTTATATATAGAAAAAAATAAGAGCTTGCCTAGCAGAAAAAATAAAACAGGAGGAGAAGGATATAAACCGAATAGAAAAATAACTCACAAAAACACTAGTTACCATAGCAAAAGAGTAGCAAAAACAGACGGCAAAAAAGATAATTATATTAACGAACCAACAAGAAAACTAATCGAACATAGAAGAATACTGAATTAACAGGGGATGAGACAATCAATAGAATATACAGAACTGAATAGAACCATTAAGAAAATGATGAAAGAATAAATAATGCGAATACAAGAAGACAGAGTACAATCCATCATCGAAAATAACAAAAACATGAAATGTCTAAGACCCAGACTGGGCAAATCAGAAATAAATAAACTCAAAGATGAAAAGTGCAGTGAAGCAAATACTAAAACAGAAATTATTAGAATAATTGAAAATTACTACTCGGACTTACATCAAAGATAGTGAACATAAATTCGGAACTACAACCCGAAATATCCAAATCAGAAATAAGAGCGTCACTGAAACAATTAAAGAACGATAAGGCAGTGGGCAAGGACGGAGTTACTGCCGAAATGGTAAAAAATGGAGGAAAACCTGTTATTGATTGTCTTTGCACCTTCTCCTAAACAAAATTTTAACAAATAAGTAAATTCTAGATAATTAGAACGAAGCAATTACATTACTTTTATTCAAAAAAGGAGAGAAAAGAGAGAATTTCAAAACTATCGTCCCACAACCCTCCTAAGTATCATGCATAAGCTCCTAACCAAAATACTAACAAACCGACTTACCAGAAAATTCGATGATTACCAACCCAGAGAACAAGCAGGCTTCAGGAAGAGATTTAGCACACAAGGCCATCTGCTGACAATGAAGATCTTAATAGAGAGAGTAAACGAATACAAAATACCATTATTCGTAGCATATGTAGATTTCGAAAAAGCTTTCGATTGCGTAGAACATTGGGCAATATAGAACTCCCTAATAAACAGCCGGATCGATTATAGATACACTAGCCTACTGTCAAACATCTATCAAAAAGCTAGAACATCAGTACAAATATTTGAAGGAACTAAAACAATAACGATTGCAAGAGGCGTAAGACAAGGAGACACTATATGACCAAAATTATTTAGTCAAGCATTGGAGGATGTTTTTAAAAATCTGGAATGGGATGAATGTGGCATCAAAATATGTGGACAACGACTAAATCACTTAAGGTACACGGACGACATAGCATTATTTGCAAACAATAAAGCAGAGCTACAGAAGATGTTAAGAGAGCTAAACCATCAAGCCTCAAAGATTGGTCTTAAAATGAATTATTCGAAAACAAAGATACTAACTAATACAGAGGAAGATGCTGCAGTACAAATAGGAAATTGAAATTGATATATATATATATATATATATATATATATATATATATATATATATATATATATATATGTATCTGGGACAACTAATAAAACTCAACAAAGATAATCAAACAAGCGAAATAAAAAGAAGAGTAAGGCTTGCATGGGCAGCTTTCGGAAAGCTGAGTTTTATCCTAAAAAACGTAAAAGTACCCACAGAACCTAAAAACAAGAATTTTTAATCAGTGCATACTTCTTGTCTTTACATACGGGGCACAAGTATGGACATTCACAAAGGCCAATATGGAGAAAACTGCTGCAGCTCAGAGAGCTATGGAAAGACAGATGCTCCACATATGACTATCAGATAGGAAAAGAAACGTATGGATTCGAGAAAAAACTAAAGTTAAAGATGTAAGAGAGGAAGCTGCAAAGCTAAAATGGAAATTTGCTGGTCACAACATCAGACAAATCGATGAAAGATGGAACAAACTTATTGTACACTGGAGACCATCGGAAAATACGAGAGGACGAGGAAGGCCACAAATGCGATGGGCAGACAACATTAAGAAACATGCAGTAAAGAAATGGACTGAAATAGCAAGTAGTAGACAGGAATGGAAGCACCTTGGGGAGGCCTATGTCCAAAGATGGACGACAGAAGGCTGAAAAGAAGAAGAAGAAGATCTCCGGAAGTAAGAAATTATCTAGTTTTTCAACACAAAATTACTGAACTAAATTGAGCAACTTGTTTATATTTTAACCGCCTTTGTAACTTCTACGGTTTCCTAGATGCCCATGCTGTTCATCCTTATCTAGGACACCCTGTATAATGTTAGCATTTGTTGCATCAACGTCATTAGCTATAGACGTGAACGCCATCTACAAAAATCTGAAGGTGGGAACTGCTCGTAATAATAATAAGGAGTTTGAAGCTTCTGGATTTTGGAGTAAGTGTACATTTAATATTTATTTGAATAAAAAAATGTACTATCTGTTAATTATTGTCGTTAAACGTTGATCAGTAAATTTGTTGTAACCCAGGCAGCTTTAAAGCATGCCGGGTTTTAAAGACGCTTTTTCGCACCCTTATTAGTTGGGCATAGAAATATTACGATGCAGATATAAAACATTTAAAATTATAAACTGAATAAATAAATCACTCAAAAACTTAAGAAAAACAACCGTATCGATTACTAATTTTTAAATTAGATAGCTTTGAGTGCAATTTATCGGGAAACTTATATTTTTGCGAAGAAAACTAGACGCCACTCAATTCCGAATAACAACGCCATGTGGGACCAATCAATTTCGCAACTCCAATCAATCAAATCGAAGTTCTCATCGCACGGGGGTTTCTCTTCCGCCGAATTGCGCCGTTTATTTACATCCACCGCTTTCATGTTCACGGCTCCGCTGAGAGCATCCCCTCGTTTCGCATTTATTAACGTACTTGTTGTTTCCAGCGGATCGTCCTCCCGTTCCTTCCTGAGCTTTTACTTTTATCAACGGAGCGAACATCCCCGGAACGGCCGAGCTCAACGACCGATTCCTCCGGTCGACCGTAATTGAACTGTCTACGGAATCGTTCCTTGTCCAAGAGTCCGGGAGTGCGGGACGGAAGTTCGTCCGGTATCGCTAGGCTTTCGTGATGCCGGAGCGAAGGATGGTTTGCCTATGGTCGATCGTTACGATGGAGACGATGTCCGACGGGCGATTTCCGGCGATCGCGTGTTTTAAAGTTTTTTTGGGCAATTAAACTCTAAGGTTCTCGTGCTGCGTTGAGAAAATGTGGGCGATTGTATACATATACAGCTATTCTCACAACTTTTTCTGTCTGGAGAAATATAAGAAGCAATTGCCTAAACTTATATCAACTACAAATAATACAGCGAGATCCCAAACTACATCCATAAACTACTGCTCACATGAACTACCATCATATATTTTATGTATTGAATAGAACAGTAGCACGTGCACATTAAGATAGAGTACCAAAAACTAATACATTCAATATTTACAAATTAACATTATATTAATATTACCTAATAATATAGCATACAAAAGTATGCAATTAATGTTCTTAAAGAGAGAAAGATACACTTTCGATGTAGAAATGTGTTTTTTAACTTTTGTAACTTGATGATAACAATTGGCACTAAAACTGCCAAATTAGGTGTCAAATTGGGTAAAATTTGTTTTTTAAACAATTTTAGAAACATTGGTACATCATAATCGAATTCAATTAATCATAATTGAATTCGGCATTTTCTTCACGAGAAGACTAGGAATCGCTAGAGCGGCATTACACGAGAATCTTCTTCAACTTTTAGTACACTCAATGGGGTTTGGTGCTGATCTTAGTAGTTTCTGGACATTCATACCAGTCTAGGCTCTGATGTTTCGAAGCCATAGCATCATTCTTCTGCCTACTACTCCTCCAGTGCCAATCTATGTTTCCTTCGATTACACTGATCGACAAATTTTGACGAATGTGTCCTTCCAATTTAAATCGGAATGCAAAAAAAAATGTTGGATGACTTTTTTTTAATTACATCGTGTTTCCACTATTTACTTACAAAAACACGTTCTCAGTTAATGATAGGTTAGAAAAGTGTTACCAGTAACTGTCAAGCTAAAATTCGAATTCAGTATTGCAATAAAAAATTATCGGAATCAGTCTTGCATCCCGAAAAAAATTGCACATTTTGCAAAAATTGAAATATCTCAAAAACCTGACGTCCTGAAATCAAGAAAACAAATTCTATTGAAATCAGCTATCTATGTCTAAGGCGAAAAATGTGTTAACAGGTGTTATCAGACTTAAGATGTAGAATATTTCATTTCATAATGTGTTATATGATAAGTAGTTTATTGTACTTTTTTAAAACTTTAGTTACGAGTTTCCGATCTATATTCATGCTGCTTAGTACTCCTTCGTTTGTTACATGTTGAGCCCATGATATTTTGTGCATTCTACAGACTAGAATCATCTAAAAAGCTTCAATAAATCTCACACTCCACGTTTTCAGAGTCCACACTTCAGCTCTACATAGAAGAATTGGCCATACATAGCATTTGACAATGCGCTAGCGAACTTTTAAATTCACCTTCCTGTTGAAGACAATATTCTTCCATTTGTTAAACATGCTCATAGCTTGTTCGATTCTTGATTTAACTTCTACATCTGGTTCCCATTTGTCGTTTACTTATCCAAAAAATATTTAAATTTACGGGTTTGTTCTATAACAACGTTCTCTAATGTGAATGTGACCGTGAATGTGAATGTTTCAGTTTATATAGATTTTGCTGACTAACATGGTTTTGGTTTTCTTTATGTTTATTGGCAGACCCATATTTTTACTTCCTATATATACTCCGTTTATTATGCTTTGCAGGTCTTCTTTGCTCTTTGCCACGAGTCCCGTATCATCTGGCATCTAATAGTGATGATATACGTGGTAGAGCAAAAAGTTCTCGGAATTGGAACCTTCAGCTCGGACTGATGATCGCCAGCCGGGGATTTTATTTGTTTGCGTTGCAAACACTTCTGGTAAAGACGTACAGCAACTTCGTTGCATGTTGGTCATGTCTGTGATCGATTGTGTTTACATTGAGTCATCCTGCAGCTTGCAAACATCAAATTTCGTGTTTTGCATAAGAAATCGCTCTCCGAAATTCTGGACATACTGAAGAAAGCCTAGAGAAACTATGTGATGGAAAAGTTGCAAGTCTGCGAGAGGTACACAGGCTTCTGAATGGAATTTAGGACCATCTAGCGAAGCAAACATTCAGTTAGACAAAAGCGAAGTGAAGGTCATGTTGAAGGTGTATTTTGAGGGGCGATTCATTACAAATTCATTCCAGAGGGTTAAACTATCACCAAAGCATTTTACCTGAACATTCTTCGTCACCTACGAGATGCAATGCAAGAAAAGTAGTATAGCTACCGGGCTGACAGGACACTTTGATGGCGTGTCCATCAGGAGAGACCGTTTTAGTTGGCTGAAGAAATTCAGCTGAAATTCTTGGCCGAAGAAGAGTTGTCGACAATGACCAGAAGGTTATTTCAAGGTCATTTGCAGAAGAAGTGTTTTCGGCAATGACCAGAACGTTCTTTCAAGGTCATTTGCAGAAGAAGTCGTCAATGACCAGAAGGTTCTTTCAGGGTAATTTGCTGAAGAAGTTGACAATGTCCAGAAGGTCTTCGGCGAAGAAGACTTATTTATTTTCCAGAAGCACTCAGCAATAACCAGAAGGAACGACCGCTGAAAATTCAAACTTCACTCGCGTGTTCTGTAATTGTATGGTTTCGAGCACGGACCACTACTAGTGACTCTCGACAAGGCTTAGCCAAGTAGAAAAAAACATTGAATATTTTTATGTACATTTTGTTTATTTCAATTCAGATTACAATAAATATACTTAAATAAAATATCTACTAAGATGTTCAACGCAATGGAAATAAAAAAAAATATATATACCTACATGAATCACTTTAAATAAAAAATACATTTTTTATTTGATTAAGATACTTAAACAACATATCTACAAAATCATACATGAAATATGTTATTGATGTTTCCGTTTTTTTGTTGTTGGAGGAAATGCTCTGTCGCAATTTGGTGACGCTATTGAAAGAAGACTTAATTCTTCGTGACAAGGTAAACTAAGTGGTGTTCTCATTGATATTGGAGGACTTTCGATTTTACCATTTAAATTAAAAATATTATTTTCAATTTTCACAAAGAAATTCGTTTTTTTAAATATTATGTTTTTAAAGTTATTTTTCACAATAACAAAATACTTACAATCATTGCACTAGTATGACATGCTTTAGATAGAAAATATTGTTATCCGAAATATTTTGTATGCAGTGGGAGGTGAATAAATTATGACCCTAATTATGAATTAATAATGTAATGTTTGCAAAATAATAATAGTACATTACATACCGAGCGGGGAAACGGATCATTACAGCCAAGTGCTTCGTTAGATGTCCGAGGAGCGAAGCGCTGAGGGTAGCTATAAGGACGTGGCTGGAATGGTCTTTCCCGCGAGTTTTGGGTACTATTTTATTCACAATCTAATATGGTTTATAAAAATTTAATAAATTATTTCATCAATATGATCTGTGAAATTGTTGCCAAGGGAAAATAACAAATTTGTCATTTTGACAAATGCAAATATTTTGTCTATCAAAAATTCTTTCGACATTTTTCAAATATGTCGGACAGTGAAATCGAATGTACTCCACCTGCTCTGCGGGAAGTTGCAGCAAAAGCAATAGACAGTTTAATTCCCAAAAAACGCAGGACGAGGTATATAAAAAAAAATGTTGTACGCTTTGTATAGACGTATAGGACTTATACACTTTGAATTATAAAAGTGACAGTGACACTTGCTAGCTAGGAAAATGTATTCCCGGCTAGCCGGGAAATAAAATTATACAATGAGTCGCTTCCCGACCGCTTTAAAAGGTAGAAATGCACATATTTTCAACTGTTTTCAACTGAGTGTGAGTAAATAGTTTTACCTTCTTGCTTTAGATAGAAAATATTGTTTTCCAAAATATTTTGTATGCTGGGGAGGTGAATAAATTCCTCCTAAGCTGATAGCTCCTTTGGGAGGATGATCTACTAATTTAATAAGGTCGATTTCAAGCTAGAAGAAGAAATATTATAAAATATTGCTTGCATGTACTTCAGTTAACTCACAAATAGATCCAATAAATGTTTTTTCATTTTTTTAAATGTTCGTCCAGAAACTGGGATGGAAACGATTGGATTTTTTCCATGGTAATTCTTTAGCTCTTTGATCATTACTGCTTAAAAATACCTCACCAAGAATAATATTACCACTCCTACTCACCCCCGATTTATATCTGTACCCCTAAACTGAACACGGAAATTTAATGACGCGATTAACAATCCGCCGAAACAGCTGATGGAGTTTTGGAAAAGGAGCTTACAGGAGAATTTTCAATATTTATTAAAACTTTAGTGCAAATGTGTGAATGTAAGTGGGGAATATGTTAAAGGTAGACAAGTTCAATATGCTGTAACTTTAATGAATAAAACAATGTTGACCAATTCCGGAAACTTTTTGAGTAAACAACGTATTTGCCATTGCTCTTGATGCCAGTTTCAATATTCGCTTAAGATCTTTTGAAGATACATTCCGAGTATAAATTAAATGAGAACGAGAATAAAGCCGTGCAATAGATAAGCAGAAGAACTTATGACTTACTAATGCCTAGAAGAGAATATGCAGAGTTGAACATTTCAGCAGAACATTTCAACAGAACAAGAAAGAATAAAATAGCAGGACAGATTACCAAAGATTAGGATGATGAAAGAGTATATTAAAACTGTTGTATATTTTAGCTGTCAGTTATGTGAGCGACATGAGAACTGGGAACATTAATACAACACGTGAATATATTGTCAAATTAGCGATAAAGCAATATAATAGTGTAGCAAAACAGAAAAATTCTACTTCAAGAAGCAGAGCTGGCCCGATTAACAGAAGAGTGCGGCACTTGAATATATCGGCGAGGAATATTATGAACGCAAAACGCCATCAACATACGAAAAAGTAATAAAACATACTGCTGCAGTTAGGTAGGAGTAGAGGAACGTCGTGAAACGGACAAATAGTTCGTAATTAACGTAATCAGTCATTATTTTGGTTTATAACGCCATGCATGCCGGTTGATCTAATTAAATGAATTAAAGGCTTGTGCCTTCATTTGGCGTTGATCCACAAAAGTGTCGGATTAAATTTATTACGGCTGCAATGCCTCAATTTGTCACGTGAACATCTGACCTTCTGTATATATATATATATATATATATATATATATATATATATATATATATATATATATATTATATATATATATATATATATAAAGTGGTCATCCTCATTTCGGTGATTAGGTGAATTTTATTTTTTAGACAAGCTAATGTGTAATGTGCTCTGAACTATCCTTCAACACCTTCTTCAGGTGAGTAAGTTTAATTGAGTAACTGATTTAAGGCAAAAAGAAGCGTATTATATTTTCGATTACTTAAATATTTATTATTATAAGATTGATTATACATAGAATTTTCATTTGTTCATGAAATTGTTTAACGGTAATTACTAAGTAGCAAATGTAAACCTTCAGGATGATTTAAATTGAGTCCACATCATCTTAAGAGGTAGAGGGTAGGTTAAAATTAGGCAATTAGGCAAAATTCTATTCTAAGAATTATCGCAAAAATCGATCAGATATTTTGTACAGAGTTGTAGAAAACTAAAATAATCTGAAAAATCAGATTTTCGTGTTTCCGGAATTATTCTCATTTACAATTGTCTTGAAACTGTGCAATACAGAAGAGCTACACCATACATATACTGACTTAAAAAAATAAAACACGAAGTATATATTTGAGAATTTGATCGAAATTTACAGTATTTAAGACCTCAACGAACTATATCGATGATCAAAAAAGTCTTTTGCAATCTAGAACAAAAAAACTTGACGCTACCACTGAGCGTTCTGCGGCATGGCTATCAGGTAACAGCGAGTTGCACAGCTGACCGAAGTCTGCCAGTCAGACAACTTGTCTGGTAGACAACCATATCGTTCCTTGATTTGCACATACATCTCAGTTTTTTGGATCTTACCATGTGTATAGAAAAAAAGACAAAAGTTATCACTCGAATGTTATACACATTTTTCGCAATAATCATAATTGAATTTGTAAGAAATCTTTAAATAAAAATATACAGGGTGGCCCACTATCCTCGCTAGGACCATTGCTGCTAGACTAATGAAAATTGAGGAAAACATCTGATTGGAAGTTAATGGACACTTGATGTGCTACTTTTTAAAATTATTTTCGTGTTTTCAGAGTGTACCATAACTCCGGTACACAAAATGTAGTCTCTTTTTTAAATGGATCACCCTATATATTCTTTCATTTTTCATTTCTAGAATCTGCTTTATGTGGGCTTCACAAATAATTTTATTATTTGAGATCAGATACAACCTTGTCAAGTTATTCACATTTTAATCAAATTTAGCAAAAAAATCATGGAAGTGGAAAATATTCAAGAAAATCTTATTATAAGAGATCAATGAAAGAATCTGCGTATGCAAGTATCCAAGCAATGTGCAAAACATACACAATATTTTGAGTCACGTAGAATAGAGTGTTCTGAAACTATGATCGAATTTTGCTATTTTAAAATAGCTTAAACTATTTTTTTTCAAATGGAATACCCTGTATATAGCATCATATTCTGAGTGCTTATCTAATGATCTATTCAATGGTAGCATATGGACTGTAATCTAATAATACTTTTTAATAGGTAAATAACGATCAATCTCAATAAGTTTAAGCTGTTTGAATATAGCAAAATTCGATCGTTGTTTCAGAACATCCTGTGTATTCACCGTGACTCCAAATATTGTGTATATTTTGGCACATTGCTTGGGTACTTGCATACCCAGATTCTTTTATTGATCAATTATAATAAGGTTTGATGAATTATTTTCCACGTCTATGATTTTTAGTTAAATTTGATTAAAATGTGAATAAGTTGGCAACGTTGCACCTGATCCCTAAAAATAAAAATGATTTGTGAAGCCCACGTAAAGCAGATTCCAAAAATGAAAGAATATACAGGGTGTTTTTATTTAAAAATGAGACCAAATATTGTGTCCCGGATTTATGGTACACTCTGTATACTCGAAAATAATTTCAAAATGTAGCACATCAAATGTTCAATAAGTTCCAATCAGATTTTTATCTCAATTTTTATCAGTCTAGCGGCAATGATCCGAGTGCGGATAGGTGGGTCACCCTGTATTTACTAACTGAAGATACTTGACAATATCAGACTTTTACGTCCAGCAGTTTTTGATTAAAGAAAAGGTCACAGTTTGAGGGAATCTTTATCATTTAATATGCAATTTTATTTATTTTGATCAGTATTTCAATGTAAACTTGTAATAGTACAACTCGTGAAATTGATACTCCTTAGAGACGATAGCTGGCCTAATGAAATAGTGTATTCTTGAAGACCCATTTCCATCGAAGACGTTCGTTGATTTACTGCAAGAGTTATGCCTTTATGAAAACCATCAGTCCCTGTCGTTGAAGATGTTTCAGAATTCAGAAGATCTAAGACGTGTTTTTGATGATTGTATACATTTATGATTGTAGATATTTATCTCGATTAAAGGTATGAAGTTTTTCTTTGAGTGTGTACTAATGTGCAGCTGCAGTTTTGAAAAAAAAGTTTGATACTCGATTGCAAAATGCTTCTTTTGCATTCTCGAATGTTTTTTGGCTCGCGATGTTCACAAAAACAACTTCATTCTCGAAGGAAAAATAACTATTTCGTAATCTAGAATCAAAAATTACTATTTCTATGACGTCTAATTGGATTATCTTGTATTGGCGTATACTTTGCATACTTGCGTACTTGTGTACTTTGCGTCTTCTTAATGAGCGCCATATTTGTTTATTTACCTATCTAAATGTAAAATTTGATATTTTTATGAAATCAATACTTTTTCCATATGGAGTAAGTAAAAATAGGGCCAGGAACAGGTAATGGGCTCCTAAAACTACCAATTGTTCCCAATATCCGGAAGGAAATTGGTAACTACCTGTCCTATATGACTTTTATTTCTTTGAAAGTATCTTATTAAACCATCAGATAACTATTCGCAACTTAATAAGTGGATGGAAAGACTAAGCAGCGATTTAATAGGGGAAAGGCATAACGATTTTTATTTCATCACGGCCTTCCATTCTTAATTCCAATAATAACAATCAGCTCGCATATATCCGGTCAAGGTTGCAATTTATCGACCACCTTCATATGCTAATGATTGGACGACGGCGACGTCGCGACGCCTATTTTCAGCGGTGATCGGATACGACATGTAATTTGACCATACGATTGTAAGTATTGTAATCAGAGGAAAGCAAGCAATTTTCGGCGATGTGAAGAACGAGGAACGACACAACACGCTTTGTTTGCTGGCGCGTTGCCGTGGCGCTCTTGGGTCGATATGTTTTTGTCGACGAGATGCACAGATGATGTTGAAATCGTATACTTAGTTAATATAAAAAGAATGGATATGCATACGACTACTTCTAACTAATGTATGGTCCTTAGCGACGGAGCACAAAGAGGCCGAAGAACATAAAGTTACTTCAAAAAATCGTTAAATTTTCAAATATTATATTCCTTAAAGAAGCAGCGTAAATATTGTTCCGACGTAGCCAAAGTAATACTTAAATTCTGTTTACCTTTAGCTCACTGTGAAGGACAATTTTGAAGCCTTTATTAAACTATATACATCATCATACAATTCAATCAATCAACGAATTTGCTTCGCTGCTTTTTGCATTATGAATGACTTCTTTAACACAATTAAGAGCAAAACACAAACAGGGAACGCTGAGGTATCACATTAATAAATATTCCATGACATACTTTCTACAGAAACGGGATAATTGTTCGGAGTATATTTGCATTTGAAACGCACCGAAAAATGTAATGGCCCCTCGCACCGTTAGCCGTTTAATTAGCAAACCGTAATCATTTATGGTATTGCTTTTGTTAAGCAGCGAACTGTACCAGAATTTATAACTTGCTAGTGGCGGATTCTGTGTTTATTATTAAAACGAATGATGAGTGGTTAAAGTGGATGTAATTGGTGTGTTTTAACCGACATTCACGATAAGATGCGTGTTTAGGGAATGCGACAAGTTTTATCACTACAATAATTTATCGCGAATTGGTGACAGGAATTTTAATCCATCGTTTATTTGCATGCGACTTACACCAAATACAGCTGTGGTTGAATTTTTTTAAATCAATATGATGATAGATATGTACAATTTTTTTTTATATGTCAAATATCAATTGAATACAACTGAGAGATTGTTTAAAATTGAATAACTATTATCTACAATGTAGATAATAGATAATAGGTAATTACAATGTAGATTCTACATGGTGTCCCACGCCAATGGACCAATAAAAGTTTATGGTGTTCCCGATAAAATAAAAATTTGAAAAAAATCATCCAAATATGGTTGATTCCGTTCTTCTCAGATTAAATACTTTGCAGTTTCTATCACTTCCGGCTCTACCGGAAGTAGCCATCGACTGTTGTTTTTCAAATAAAACACACTCTATATCAGGACTTCCCAACCGGTGGGGCGTGCTCCCCCGGGGGGCCGTAGAGAGATCTTAGGGGGGGGCATGAAGTGTTCGGATATTTTAATCTAATTACTTATCATTGTTTATTATTTAAAACACTTACACACAGATTTAGTCGCGCCACCTAGTTCCAATCGGCCGAACTAACTACTACGCTTTACCACTATTTTGTTCTATCGCGTACTGTATGTACAAGACTTGTACTAAACACGGCGCTTTAGCTCCTCCCGCGCGAGGTGTGGCGGGAATACATACGTGCAACAACAAGACAAGACGCGTTTGTTTTAAATACGCCTATTCATTGCTCGAAAATCTTAGTTTCGTTCTTGACAAGTGCACAACTAAAATTGACTAAACGGCAAGCTGTATTTTATTTTGCATTGTTTTGTAACAAGTCTAGTTTACTAATGAAAAGATGAAAGCTATTTACTATTTTATCTGTCCCCGCTCACCGGCAGCGCCGCCGCGCCTGAGGTCAGTGGCCCGCACTTGAAATAAAATAAATCAATTCCTCAAAATACCTAATTATTGGTAACTCTTTCCATTTATTAATTGTATTGCAAAACTTGTAGATAGGTAGGTATGTAGGGGTCAGTCTGTCAATGCCAATGGACCATGATGAACAAAACTGCCCTTTTAAATTTTATTTATTTTTGTTCTAGCAAAATGTACGCAAAAAGAGAAAGTAATTAGAAGACTATATCAAATTCGGATTTACGTTGGGATAGAAATGCCTCAGTGCGTGATATGCCTAAAAACTTTGAGAAATGACGCAATGAGGCCCACTCGACTCGACAGACATTTAAACCATCAACATCCAACTATGAAAACGAAACCGAAAGAGTACTTTTCTTCCAAATCAGAAACACTGAAACGGATGAGATTGGATGCGTCGGGAAGTTATCACAAAAGTGTATCACAACCTGTCAAAGCTTCATACGAAATAGCTTTTTTGATAGCAAAGAAAAAGAAACCTCATACTATTGGCGAAGAGTTAATCAAACCATGTGTGTAAAAGCCACGCAAATTATATTGGGGGAAGAATCGGAACAAAAAAATGAAATCGAATTCTCTTTCAAATAACACCGTGAAACGAAGAATCGATGATATTGCTGCAGACATAAAATTATAAATTATAAACAAAGTAAAGGCGTCACCGTTCTTTGCTATAAGTTGCGATGAATCTACAGACATTGTGAACTGTGCACAGTTAATCGTTTACGTTCGTTACGTCAGAAATGATCAAATTGAAGCAGAGATTTTGTACTCCCAAGCTTTGACAGCTGGCACTAAGTCTGACGATATATATGGTTCAATATTTTATTTTATCGAAACAAATGATTTAGATTGGAATAAGCTTATTGGACTTTGCACAGATGGCGCCCCCGCAATGATAGGAGTACGATCCGGTTTAGCACAAAAGTTGAAGGAAAAGAATCCCACTCTGGTCAGCACTCATTGTGTCATTCATGGCCAGGCTTTCGCCTCAAAAACATTGCCTCAAAATTTACGCCAGACTCTTGACTTGGCTATAAAGATCGTGAATTACATCAAAAGCAGCGCTTTGAACAGCCGCTTATTTACATTACTTTGCGAGGATCTCGATTCTGATCACAAAGTTCTTCTTTTCCATACAGAAGTACGCAGGTTGTCCAAAGGTAACATGTTGGCACGCCTTTATGAGCTCAAAGAAGAGGCCATCCTCTTCCTTGAATTTCAAGAAAAAAACAACTTTTTGTCATTGTTCAACAATGAACGATTTTATTGGAAGTTGGCCTATTTGAGTGATATATTTGAAGCCTTGAACGGACTAAATTTAAAGGTACAGGGAAAAAACGGCACTTTGATAAGTAACTACGACCACATTCAGGGATTTATATCTAAGCTTCAACTTTGGTCTCAGAGGGTAATTGCCGGAAATGCTATCTTTTTCTCGACTACAAGAAATAATTAAAAATCAAGAAATGGACGAAGATATGAAAACTGATATATCAACTCTTTTGGAAACAGAATTTCACCGATATTACAGAGACGTTAATTCAGAATCACCAATATGGCACATGGCCAGAAATCCATTTGTGGTCAATGTTCTGCCATTACCAGAAGATGTCCAAGAAGAATTTCTGGAAATATAGGCAGATTCGACAATGAAAGATGACTTTCACCTCTTGACTTTGGATAAATTTAGGATAAAACGCTTTCTCCTTAATCCAAAAGTTGCCACTCTTGCCTTGCGAATACTTCTGCCATTTTCTTCGACTTACTTATGTGAAACCGGATTTTCAGCATTAGTGCAAATTAAGACTAAGCAGCGAAATCGTCTTGCAGTCGATAATGATTTGATGATAGCTCTGTCAAAAACAGAACCTGATATCGACCAAATGGTTCAAAAAGTGCAGGCGCAAACAGCCCATTAATAAATAATAAATCGTGTGAAATAAATATGGTAAAAATAATTTGTGTTTTTTATTGAAGCAATGAAGAAAAATATAGGGGGGGCATGATTTTTTTTTTATAATCTGGAGGGGGCCCAACCAAAAAAGGTTGGGAAACCCTGCTCTATATATTAATATGTTTTTGGCTTCCCCGTTTCATTTGAAACACCTTTTTTAGAGATCTTTATATACCTATCTTTTTTACTTTCTGAGATAAAATTTAAATTCCAATATTTTGACCTTAAAATGACGTTATGAAAAATGTTTTCAATTTCCCTTACAAATAAGACTCTTACAATAATTATAAACGGAAAATTTATCTCGAATTATACCTGAAAGGTACCCCTGTGACTGATATATTTTGTTGCTAACCATTTTGACAATTAATCATTCAAAAATGTCATTAGTTAAGTGCCCACTCAAATAAAGCGTATTTAATTTTATTTTAATGGAATGACATACTTTTTACCTCGTAGAGCAACTGGAATGACAATTTACTTCAAGAAAAGTATTTCACAACCATATTCTTGAAATACGTAGTTTTTGAAATATATTAAAAATTCGAATATCTGCATCATGTAATTTCGCCTATGCTGTTTACACATGCACAATAGCTTTCGAAACATGCTTATCTTTTATAACTATGATAACTAATATTAACAAACAAATTTCACTTCTTAATAGCTTCAAATCAAAATCATTTATTTCCGCTAAAAAGTCTAATTGACTGCATTTACTGGATAATTTTACTTTCGGCCTCTATACCTTGCGTACTATAGCTTTTGTAGCAAACCGTATATCATAATTTTTGTTCAAAAGTTTGTTGCCATCAACTTTACCCGATAATAAAAGAAATTAGTCGGTGCACGGTTTAATTGCGAAAAATAACACAAATTCGCCGTTTAGGCGATGTTTTTTCAACATTACGGGATGAAGACCCACCTAGGGGAGCCAAAACAGCTTTTTGGGGCTAATATGACTGGGCTATCAACGATATTAACATATTTAAAGTGCATTTTTCAAAATTGAAATTTCTTTGGTAACATTTGTTATCACAGTGACGAAAAATAAGCATATTTCGCAAGCTATGATGCATGTGTAAATAGCATAGGCGAATAGAATAGAATAGAATAAATAGCATAGTAAATAGCATAGTATGATGCAGAAATTCGAACTTTCAAAATATTTCAAAAACCAACGTTCCAACCGCACCGGCGCGGTCAATGCTTTGTAGGGCTCTTGACTTACAAAATCATAAATCATACCGAGGAAAGTTGGTCAGTAATGTAAAAAATGCTTTAATTTTAAATCTAATCATTTTCGTTAATTTTTGATTTCATAAATGGGTTCTATGAATAAAATAAAACAGTTTAGGGCAAAAATAACGATAGAGAATTTTGCCCGAGAGTTTTTTTAAATTTTATAACCGTCTATATAATTATATCGAAAAAGTCAAACTACCTTACCGTAGATTAGTATCAGACCTATATAAATCCAAATTTTCATTTTTTTTTGGGCAACTCCAAATGCCTAAAAAACCCATGGTAATAAAACTTGAATCACCCGGTATATACGCAGACTACACCTGTATAGTCTACAAGGGAAACAACTACAAACAAATACAAGACCATATAAATTAATATGTAAAACTGATGGAAGAATGGTTTTGGAAGAATGGAGTGTGCGCTCCCTGCGCACACTCCTGAAACGATGGTCATATTTTACTATTTATAAATCTATAAATCTATAAATCTTACTGTTGCAATATCAAAATTCATTTAGTTCAATAATTGGTGCAATTTTTTTGACTAGGATTACACTGGAATGTTTAGAATAGCATTAAAGTATGTTCTGACAAAAACTATATAAATAAAATTACGAATTCATTGCGAAATAACGTATAAACTACCGGATGGTTAATTTTTTTTTTCGTCAGAGTGTGCTTCATCAATATCTAAACATGTGTACTTATTTTGGATTTTTTATTTCAATTAGAAGTCGCCATTTTTGGCCTGGTAATAAAACTTGAATCGCCCGGTATGGGGTTTTCCTTTTAAGTAAATTTGTATCAGGTTGTTTGCATATATGATGTAAAAGTTTGGTGGTAAGTTTCCTCCATGTAGTATTCCATATTCAGCTTCAAGTGGTTGGTTTTCTGCTAACATTATTTATTTAAACAATGAAAAAAATTCCATTGTACAGTCAGCAATTTAATTATGAATTCTATTGGGAAAAACTGGATGGTTTTCTTCGATACTATTGTGGTACCAAAAACTAACTATCGATTTCAGTTTATAGAAGAAGTTAATAGAAGATTCAGCTTCATGTGGTTGGGTTTTTGCCAACATTCTTTATTTAAACAATGAAAAAAATTCCATGAATTCTATTGGGAAAAACTGGATAGTTTTCTTCGATACTATTGTGGTCCTAAAAACTAACTATCGATTTCAGTTAATATAGTATACATAATAGTTCATACACGAGCAGATTTATAAAAGTATGAACACTCGTGGTATCAAGCTGGCCTGCAATTATTTGTTTGATGTAGTTTCAAAGGAAGGTCATCATTTCGACTTGATCTTTACAAACACCGTTGTAATGGGCTTTTAATTCTTGATCATTATGATTTGGGCGATATTTACGCCGATGGAAGGCCGCCAAAATCGAAACTGACATACATGCCCAGACCTCGCCGGCGGTATCCAGTGGATGATGACTAATTCAACCGTGCAGCTCGCGATGTCCACGGATGACGTGTTCCCCCCGCGGACCGGTCCTAAAAAGAGTCATCATCAGTGAGCGCCGTGCCCGTCCCCGATCCGCGATCGCGCAGTCATAACCGATCCGTTCCGTCGCCGCCAACTACAACAATAACAACAACAAAAACGCACGCGGTTCAATCGACCCAGGTGCTCGGCACGAAACGCAAGAACTGGATGTGTGTGTTCTAACCTTAGGAAGAAGTAAGAAAGTGTCCGCGTGTGTGCGTGTGCCGCGAGGTAAAGGTGCTGCGGAGGAGGTAGGCACAAAGTCGCGGTAGTTGCGGTGTGACGACGGTGTGCTGCTGGTGTGTGCGCGTTTAACATTACAACCATACCCATACAACGAAACTTGATTTACATGTAAACTATACAATATTGGATTATATCGATTACTGAGCCATGGGGAATAGACTGTGCAAGAAGAAGGCTGACATCGTCGATGGGCCAAAGGAGCGCAACGCCAGTGCTTTGGACCGCATTATCAACAAGTTCTCTGTAAGGGCATGATACTGTTCACCTATAAACCTGTCTAAACTTACAGTCGCTTGGTTACGATTGTATACAGGAGTTGTAATCGCAATTGCAAAACGAGCACAGTTATCGCTCTCTCGTTATGCCTCCAAGGTTGCGCCGGTCACATCATACTTATATTTACTTCTATCCACCGCAGCGGCTTGTATCTGCGCAGCGGTTCGACTTCGTGAAGCACGAGCACCCCCCTGCAGCTAACATTTATCCACTACCAACAAGCACTGACCACCATACAGAATACAGATACAATCCAAAAACTAATGCGTGCCTGAACCTTAAATGATGATTTACTTGCCATTATTATAACCAAAGCGCGGATTTATAAGCATAAAAAATTACAAAATAAACGCTTAAAAATGCATAAAAATCTTAGAAAATAAGCATATAAAATAGCATAAAGATTAGAATAAGCATAAAAACGCAGAAAAAGCATGAAAAGGCATATTTTATTTTTTATGAAAATACAGAAAAACAATACAAAACATAATTTTATTAACAAGAACGCACTTTAGGTAGATAAAAGTAATATTTTATTAACATACGTTTTGGTGATTAATATTAATAACAATAGTAATTAATAACAAATAATGATTACTGCCCATTTTTAAATGAACTAATAATTTAATGTTTTTCTAAATTTTCAACGGAAAATCCCATTCTCCTATCACTGAGCACAATTTGTAAGTGTGAAAAACTTCTCTCCTCATCCACACTTGTAATCGGTGTATATTTAAATTTGGGAACAATTGTAATATTTATCAGCAAATCTTCCACGAAATCTCCTTTTAAAACTGTTGATATTTTTTGTAACTAGCCAAACCCTTCATTTTTTGACAAAACTGCATCTCATTTTTTTTTAAATAATCTCTCCTATAGATCCGCGTACATTTGAGACGTCGTCCCTAAAATCTTCAACTATTTGAACCGCATCTACCAAAGTTGTGTCCTTTGCTTGGAGTTTATCAATCGCCGTGCTTACGAAACTGTAGCTGTTTTTTAGGAATGCTAAATTTTGTACAACCCTGCTATCTTTAAGAACTTTGTGGCATTCTTTAATTGCCTCTGACACATTTTCGGGCAACTCTAACACAAGCTCCTTAAATGAATCGAAATGGTCGGCATAATAGCAGGCAGCATCTAGCCACATACCCCATCTAGTTATAACCGGTGCCGGAGGAAGAGGTACATTTGGCATTCTTTCCCTAAACATTTCAACCCTCAGTGGAGCTTTTAGGAAAATTTTCTTCCCGGTTTTTATCAAATCATTGACCAGGGGAAATTGCAGTCTAATCGTTTCAGAAACTCGATTAAAACCATGTGTCAAGCAGGTGCAATGCATTAATTGCTCATAAAATACTTTTAAATTAGAATATGCCTTCGACATACATGCAGCGGCATCAGAAAGCATCAATAATAATTTATCATTTGAAACGGGGTTTGGCAAAAAAAAAGTATTAATCCATCGTGAACGAATTTGGCAACGGTATTGCCATTTGTTTTTCCTAACTGCTTGGAACTAATTAAAAATGCATTGGTGTAGTCTTCGTTTAATATTTCAATCATTAAATGGACGATGTACCGACCCCATGAATCAGTAGTTTCATCTACACAGAACCATATGTAAATGTTGCCAATTATCTTTTTTATTTATTCAATAGTGTATTTATAAACTTGCTCGACATTGTTTTGCGAATGGTTGATTCGGCAGGAATATGTCTACCGGTGTATTTTTGTAAAAAAGGTTCAAACATACTATTATCTAGTGTTCCTAACGGAATGTTAGAAGATACCATCGTTCTGCATAAATCAAAGTAAAATTTCTTTTCATTCTGTATAGAAGAACTCGCAAAAGACTCGGAAATGGTTTGCTGGGTACTCAGGGTACCTGCTTGCAGATTTGGGTTTTTTTAATTTTCCAGGTGAAGTGTTGTTTTGATATATTGTGTTATGTTTAATTTTATCTCGCAGTTAATCTACAACAAAATACATGCTTGTACCTAGGCCAATAGCAACACAAAATAAATCTTACCGGTTTGATACAAGCCCTGCAAATTAATTTGCCGTTCTCATATTTTAATTCAGAATGTCCACGTATCCATTCATCGACGGAAGGTTTTACTTTCGGCATTTTATACAAGAAAATTTATAAACACGTAATACACACAAGGCACAAGCACAACGCACTGAAGGTTGCGATAAATTGGACTGAATTGATAGCACCCTTGCCCCAGATGCGTTCTGTGCACGTAAAAATAGGGTAATCAACGAAATAATCAAGCTTTGTTTACCAAATATCACGTACGCACGCTTTGTTGATGATGTTGAGATAATCAAGGACTCTAGACGTAACGGAGTAATATTAACACTGAATTCTCATTACAATAATGTGCAACAAAATATATTCCTAGCTAATATAAATAATATGCTATAAAATTGAGAAAGAAGCAAATAATCATAAAATATAAAGAAATATGCACAAAAAATGCATTTAAGCAATTATAACCTTAAAAACTGAAAATATGCATAAAAGCACAAAAATTTGTCACGTTACTTCATTTGCTGAAATTCGTATAGATACGAGGTCATTTTGGTCTGCTATTAAAACTGATGTAGAAATCCGCGCCTTGATTATAACGTTGCCCCGACACTTTATTGCTGCACGGTTTCATACAAATATATAAGTTAGTTATTTCGTATGTTCTAATATGTTCAATATATGCATCAGTTTAATGGTACGTTAAAACATTATTGAAGGCGAAACTCTCGCTGAAATGTGTTGTTACCAACGATGAGGAGTCTGGTTCGAATCCGTGGTGTAAGAAGACATCAAATATGACCATAAGCCTACTTATTCTTCGTACAGTGTCATGTTATTAGATACAGAAATAAACATTTATTTAATAATAATAATATTTATTGTGTTTAGAACTATACAGCAAACACAAGTCAAAGTAGGTACATAGTTTGTAAAGTATGTTAGTGAAGAAAAATATCACAATTTTGACATCCGGAAACACTAATACAGTATCATACGAAAACTGTTTGAACATAAAAACAGTAGATAAACACACATACAGTACATTACAGAAATATCAATAAACAGAAAATAATATAATGTAAGTTACCACAGTTAGTATTGGTATCACAGATAACTAGTCACAGCATATGATCACATTAGATCAATGAAATCATTATTTAAATAGTCTGAATAGCTATAGAACACTTTGCTTAGAAGGTATTTTACTTTTGATTTTACTTTTAAACTGCTTTGATGGTAGATATGTTACACTCCGAAGGGGTGCATTGAAGAAACTTACCCCATAATAATTCACACTAGTGCGAGACCTATTTAAGCGGAGTGGGTAGAGGACTAAATCGTCTCTGTTTCTCGTATAGTGGTCTATGTGATTAAGGCTTTCCAGGATGAATAGTGATGGTAGTGTTAGTATACTTAAGTCTATGAAGCATTTTCTGCAGTCGTCTCTGTATCCTATCCCAGCAATAATTCTGGTATTTCTTTTTGGAACTCGAATTGACAATCTATTTGGCCATCTTTGTATATGTGGTGAAGACTGTTAACCTTGGAGGACCTTTTGATTGCCCCTTTTGTAAAATATTGATGTGTCTTGAATATTGATGGTTCTTTTGCAAATGTTACGGATTAGAAATTTTAAAATTGAATGACTAAATTGTTCAAATTATTAAGTAAAAACTCAGCAATACCAAATAATAGTTTCAATTTGTTTTAAAAACAAATTTTTTAAATAGCAACTAAACAAAATTTTATGAAGAAAACATCTAATAATTAAACAAATGAAGTATTAATAATGTTAACAAGAATAAGTAGGATATATATAGGGTGAGTTTTTTTCATTTTAAGCTTGAGATCTCGGAAACCTTAAAACAGAGATTCGGTTAAAAGAGGAAAGAGTGGTCATATTAAGAGCTCATGCATAAGTCAATGCAAAGCAAATGTTTAAGTCAACTAGGACTGCCATTTAAAAAAATTAAAGTTTGGCATGTGTTTGGAATTAAAGTTAAAGTTATATTATAACTGAAAAACTGTGGTCTTTTTTCAAAAACCAAAGCATATCTTGCATAAGCTCTTAAAACGACCACTCTCTCCACATTTAACAGAATCTCTATCTTATAGTTTCCGAGATCTCAATGATTAAAATGAAAAAAAAAATTCACCGTGTATATATTTTAAGTCAACATGTTACACCTGTCGTAAATATAGTAAAACTAGGATTTATATCAATTAAGTAATCCTGTATTTGGTGGTGTTACATTATTGTTTATATAGGTTAAAATTGAATAAATCAAAATAACATTAGGTATTGTCGGTAAAGTTATTCAAAATGTTTCACTAATGTGATGTAATCAGAAGTTCGTTGTATATAGTTTTACAAGTGGGCGACTTACTCTAATGTACGATATTAATGTTTATTTGTATGTATTCAAGAATCCTAGATTGTTCTGCGTTATGGGAACTTCACATATTTTATAAAAATTTGATGAAGAATTCTCAAATTCCAATATTGTATCTGGTATCAATTATTATTATTTTGGAAATTTTGATTAAAGTTTATCAAGGATTACTTAGCATTTCAAAAAATTAAATATGTGCTACCAATTAGTGTTATTTGGTTAAATTTTGAATAAAATTTATCAAGAATTATTTCTAGAATTCCAAATATTTAAAGAGATTTTAAGTTAAATTCGCGTTATGGCATTTTCAGGGGTAATATAACAAGTGGTGTTCTCATTATCGATAATGATTTTATAAATACAACGAATTTCAACCCCAACGATGAAAATGCACCGAGCCCGAAGGGCGAGGTGCATTTTCAAAGATTGGGGTTGAAATAAGTTGTATTTTTAAAATCGTTATCGATTTTTGAGAACACCACGACTTATATTTAGGAAGAGAATATAATGAATTGATTGAGTCATCTAGTAAAGCAGAATAAACAAGAAGCTAAATATACAGTTTAAGTACCTATATTTATTTAGATCACTTCATCTTTCAAACAGCAAACCACATTTATTACCACATTTTACTATTTTACTTGTACTTGAGACACACTGACATTTCGGGTTATGTTTTTATCAGCGGCCGACTAGATTGTGGGCGCCGATAAATAACACCATCGCAACGATCTTCCCTGCGATTTCGCTTCACATTCACATTTACGCGTCACTTTTTACGTATGAGTTATATTCTCATGTAAATGATTTAATTAAGTTGCATAATTATTACTAGGGTACCAGGCAATACATGAAGTCTCTTCTTAATTTGAAAATTTGTATTGACATTTCATAGTATCACTTTTAATTAGGGTTGGAATAAATCATGATTAAAAAAAAAACAAAAATCAATGATTTAAAAATAAAATCTAATAAATCATGATTTATTTGATTTTTTTATATTTCTGATCAGTTTTTGCCTGGGTAAATGTGATTAAATCAATGAATTTACATCAAGATTAAAAGCATGTGATTTTTGTTTTATAAATTCTTGAATTTGAAAAAGACTTGATGATTAATAAAAAAATATGTATCTGTACTGTGTGATGGACCATAATTGAAAGAAAAGAAAAATATTTTATTTACTTATATTAATCTATTTTATAGCATGCTAACTCTGTAGTTCAATTATATTTTGAATTGTTTACCTATTGCAATGCATAAACGATGCAAAAGCAATGATTAATTTAAAAAATATTCAAATTTTTTCATGATTTCATGATTTATACCAACACTAACCCTGCTTTTAGTTGAGAGAATTATTTTATATTTTTTTATTTTTCCAATCACCCAAAGCATGTGTTACAAACATAGAGTAAATACATTCTAAAATTGAATGTATCAAATCTTGTATGGCCCACTATACTCATACTAATTCGCTGTAGAATTAAATGGCTACTGCAAAAAAGAAGTACAAAATATTAATTTTGATATATTGATATATCACTTGCTCTCTATACTAACCAATCTGTCAGACGAATCTATTCGGAATCATATACGAGGGATGTAAATAAAGTAATGATACTGATTTCTTATAATTTTTTCATCCAATTAAAATTACAATTCCACAATGTCTCCCTGCAAGTACTGGCCACAGTACCTGGGAAACCACACAGCGCTGGTGACGGTCTGTCCACTTTTCATAGCAGTGCTGGATCTCAGATATGGGAATTGTCTTCACCTGGTCGGTTACGGCCTTTCAAATTTTCTATAATTACCCAAAATGGCGCATTTTGAGGTGAATTTTTAATCTTGGGAAAATCAAAGCTTTAGCAGCCCACCTATTCACCAGATTTGAGTGTTAGTAATCTGGCGAATAAGTGGGCTGAAGTCAAACGGAGGTATTACTTGCCTGTTACGACACGTCCCAGAGAACCATTTTTGCGCAAATTTTCTTCATCCCCTAGTCATTACTCTAATTCTGATGAATTTTTGAGTGAGTCAAATTCAACCATTCCCCGATTATTCTGACCGTTAACTGTTTTTTGTTAGTAGGTATAGCATATATCACGATTTTATTAAAAAATATCAAAAAGCAATGATTTATTTTTTATTTTTTTATATTTCTGATGAGTTTCTGATAGGGTTGGAATAAATCATGATTTAAAAATAAAAATCAAAAATCAACATTTAAAAAAAAACAAAAATCAATGATTCAAAAACAAAATTTAAAAAATCAAGATATATTTGATTTGTTTGATTTTTTTATATTTCTTATCAGTTTTTATGTGATTTATATCAATTGAATTACATCACGATTTAAATCGTATGATTTTTTTAATAAAATCTTGAATTTGTTGAAATCTTCAATAATTGATGATTTTCTGTGTATCTGTACCATGTGATGGACAACAAAATGGAAGAAAAGAAAAATATTTTATTTACTTACAATTATCTACTTTAACTCTATAGTTACATTATATTTTTAATTGTTCACCTATTTAAATGCACAAACAGTGCAAAAAAAATGATTAATTTAAAAAACCATGATACAAATACAAGTTGTATAGTTACATTATATTTTTAAATGTTCACCTATTGGAAAGCACAAACTGTGCAAATACAATGATTAACTTAAAAAAAAGAATTTTAATTTAAATTATTAGGTTATTTAAAGAAAATCATAAGATTTAAACCATGAATTAAATCACACCAACTCTGCTTACAACTACTAAAAAATTCCAAAAGTTATCGACTTTAAACCATGCTAACTCTATAGTTACATTATACTTTTAATCATTCACCTATTGGAATGCACTAACAGTGCAAAACCAATGATTAATTAAAAAAAACAATTTTTATTGAAATCAATGGTTTATTTAAAAAATGAGTTGATTTAAATCATGATTTAAATTACACCAACCCTGCTGGATTGTAATAGATGACACTATTCAAGATGTAAATGACATATATTTTGCAATATTGTTGAAATGTTTCCTAGGATACAAGCCAATAATTTAACTTGATTTTTTCAAATGTAATGTATTTCAGTTGTAATGATTTCATTCTAACTAGTTAGAAAACTTGACATCACTTTTTTTAAACGCTCTGTCGCGTATTAACAAAGACAAATTAATCTTAGCAGATTAACGTGTTCTATGCTGTCATTGTATGATAATATTTTTTATGTTTACACTCAAAATCCACTAAAACCATTTCATATAAAATATGTGATAGAGAAGTACAAACGAGTACAAGGCATGTTGGTAGGCAAACAGGATCGTCGTAATAGATTCTAGTATCCTGAGCTATCAAAATTTAATATCCGTGTGAAAAATAAACCATGAAAAATGCAATGCTCAAAATATACATATATGTTTTAAAATACATTTCGGTACTACAAAACAAATAATGTAATTTTATAAAATGTAGATACAAAATAAAATATATTGCTTACATAAATGGTAATAGATTCTAGAATCCTGAGCTATCAAAATTTAATATCCATGAAAAATAAACCATTTCGGTACTACAAAACAAATAATGTAATTTTATAAAATGTAGATACAAATTACGAAAATTTTGTGTAATCTTCCAAAATATACTATTCGAATGATGCTTAAATCGTTTAGTTTAGATACTGTTCTATTGATAATCGAATATAATATGTATGCTTTAATATAAAGCTATGTCGACACCAAAGAAACTCTTAGGAAAATGTTGTTGCTGGTTGCCATAACCAATTTTGGAAACAGAAAGCAACAATAAAATTACCGTACACAGTCTGTCCACACCAAGAAAACTCATTTAAGTTATAATATCATTGTGTTGCTGCAATAAGAAACCTTCCGATTACATCAAAAATGCGTTTTTGTCTGAAAGAAATTCTAAGTTGTGCTTGTAGTCAAACCATTTGCTGATAAATCATGCTCCTGCATCAGATTTTTGATGGACACGATATTTGTATTTTCTCTGTGGTAATGGGCCGTTAAGTTTTTTTCAATTTTTCATTTCATTTCATCATCTGCGCCAATCGCATTACTTATTTCCACCCACATTTTTTTTTTGTAACGATCTTTATACTTTTTATCACGTGGATTCCACAAAACTCGGCATTTTAGCCTAGTTCAATTAAAGGTATTACATTTTTTGTTGGCGGCTTAACATAATAACCTAAATTTAACAAAACTACGTTACACTTGTTGATACACCCACGACACAAAAGTTTCGGAAACAAGTTGCAACCTGTCCACACTACGTGTGAGAAACAAAAATGTTTACCAAAATTTCGAAATTTCCTTTGATATTTACGGCTAAATATCGCTAAATATGGTAACAAGCAACTTGTAGCAGGAATATTTGTTTCTGCAACCATACACAATGAAATTTACTATCCAATCTACCCACTTCAATTCCAAATCAACAAACGACACAACGGCTTAACGTCGTCAAGTTCATATAAATAGTATTGAAAATCAAGAATCGTTGCCTTCTGCTCTATCTTACCGTTATCAAATTCTATTTAAATATTTACAATTGCAAAACTCAAAATAAAATATCACATGCACATTTTCTTTCAGTAATTTCGAATACAATTGTATCGATAGTTGCGATTTATGCGAAAATTGAAATCGAATTCAGTCTCCTTTGATGTACACAACGCACACAATTATGCACACAATACACGATCCTTCCTACTAATACGTGGTTTCGTCCTGCTTGCACTAATTATTTGCTCCTAACATGTGTATAGTGTATACACATACTATTTCTGTCAATAATCAACCTCCACGCTACGCAAATTGCTTCTAATTGCGTAATCACCTATCACATATCGATTTTTCTTATTACCGGAAATATGTTGGCGATTATATTACTGCCTCATCGTAATTAAAGCAGTGATTACTGATAGTTGAAGCATGTCGTTATGTGCAACTGATTTAATTTATTACTCTGCGAGCTCTTCGTGTGAATATCCTTGGTGAACTGTCAAGGTTGGGCCTAAAACATCCTTGTGCTCAACAGTGGAGGCGACCTGTCCCAGTTTTTCCTTTTAAGGTGTGCGTGTGTTTTTATGTTTAGATAGTGACTCGCAGTGTTCTTTCATAATTCGTACTTCGAATTTTTATACCAATTCGATAGATAATTGTCCCGTGCGAAAGAGAACGCTATCTGTTAAGTAGTATGCTGAAAATGTCCGTGTCTGCAGGCCACTTTCTTATTTTAATTGAGATATTTAAAAAAAAAATACTAGTTCATTATTTTCTGTTGCATGATCAGAGAGGAAATTTTGCACTAGCCCATAGTCTAAAAAAAAAAGATTATTATATATTTGGAATTTTTTTGTAAGCCGATACATATCTATTTATTGCTTGATGTGGCAGTTGATGCTATAGGTTGGCTATTAATAAAATAATTTAAATTCTACTCTGAACATTAATCAATACACAATATTTTCATATTTGGTGAAGTCTAACGGGGGGATGGAGGAAAGGTCCTAAAACAACTTCAAAAGTAAAAAAATATGCATTGTGTTACAATGTTAACGAGTAAATTCGACAAATCCTTGAATTCAATATTTGACCCGGATAAGTAAATTGATTATGATCACCTGAACAATCGTCTGGTTTTATATCGGTCCATTGTTGGACAATGCGAGCAAAATACATTTTTAGGGATTTCGAGCTCCTTGCATCTAAGTAATCCTTCATATTAGATAATAAATTCAGAACAGAATAGAAAAGCTAGAATCATATTCGTCAAAAGTGCTGCATTTTTAGAAGGCATAATATTAAAATAAAGACAAAAATACTACCAATTTTCTATTTTGTTTTTTGGAGTAGAATCTTAGACAGAGTGTCCTAAATAGAGTGGGATTGCATGGGTATCTTTCTTATTCCTAAAGCTAGAGATCTGGTTAAATAGGCAATATTGTGCAGTTTTATATGCTGCTTCAGATTATGTTAAAAAAAATTCAAGAAAGGAGAAAAAATAGTCGATTTAAACGTGTAAAAATCAAATGTGGCGGCCATTTAAAATAAGAAAGTTGCTATCTTTAAAAAATAAAATATCTTTATACAGGGTGTCTCTAAACTACGTGGACATGGCTTTTTGACCATGGGATCAAAAAAGACGCTTTAACAAAACTTATCTATATACAAATGCGTTTGGTTTAGCCAGTGTTCAGCTTCAAAGTTCATTTTAAAAAAACAAAATTGTTTATAACAAAAGAAAGTTTACATTGATTTGGATGTTGTTTGGTATGACACTCTATACGGGTATAACTCATATTTTGACAAAATATTGTTAATAATAATACAAAACAAGGGTGGCCCAACATTAATATATTCATATTTTTTAATGACAAAAGCATTATAATTGCTGCTTTGTCTGAAACTACCAGAGCAGTTATTGAAACTTTGATTTATTTATAGAGGGTGTTGGCAAAATAAACATGTTTAAATCTTATTTTGGCACTTATTTATTTACTATTTGCCAAAGGAATTTAAAATTACATATAACAGCATTAAAGAAAAAATAAAATCATTAAAACAATCCCCCAAATGCAGAAAATGATACTGAAAATTTAAAAGCAATTGAATAAATCAAAACAGCCTTCAGGAGTTCCATACCAGGCTTGAACTGTGTGAAGAAAATGGTGGGGATTGTTTAAATGATGTTATTTTCATAATTATTTGACATTCAGTCTCAAAATTAGATTTCAAGATAGATTTATTTAGCCAACACCCTGTATAAATAAATCAATGTTTTAATAAGTGAAATGGTAGTTTCAGACCAAGCAGGAATCTAAGCATAACCCAAGCATAATTCCTCGAACATTTTTACTTAAAAGTAAAAATTAAAAAAAAAATCCCTCTTGTAAACTCAATCCGGGGACATACTGTATATCTACCAGTAAGTACTCCAATTAAGAAGAAGCCAATTATAAAATATAAAATAATTTCCCAAATGACGCTGAATTTTTGACTGTCAGTGTATACAGGGTGTTTCTAAATTTGACACAAAAACTATTCTTGGCAATGTTGGTCATAATATTCGTGTCGAAAATTGTAAACCAAACTGTTGCAAAATGAAATAAAAAATTAAATTGACAAAAAACAAATATCTATAACGACATCATTTTCAAGCTTTGGAGACCCCGTGGATACCTAGAAAGCATGGTACAATGTTTTGGTATTTAGATTTTTTACTCAGAATTTTATAGTTGGTCGCTACATGTAGCGTTTTGCCTACTTATAAAAATAAAACTTAAAAAAGCAAATTAAAGGAGGTAATTTTTAAGCCCCGTACCATAATAGTACGATATGTTAGTATTAAGAATTTCGATTTTTTTCAAATTATATGACCAACATCACCCAGAGTAGTATTTTTAATTTATTTATGTAACGCCCCGAACACAGGGTATAAGTAAATGTCCATAGCTCAACATAATGTTAAGATAACTGGCTGGAACCCAAATGTGCAATATTTCGATGTTTAATTTGTCTCACTAAAGCAACAGAAGAAGTTTAAAGTTCACCAATGAGGAATAATTCCAATTTTATTGAAAACAAAATTGTCCGACTAAAAAACACAAAACTATCGCAATTGACATTGATTGTTATCATCAGTGATATCGAAGAACAATGAAAAACCACGTTTTTATCCACACTGATTTTTGTTAAAATGTATCTTCCTATACTTCAAGCGGCACAGCATTTTTTCTAATATCTTATCATAAAACTTATGCATGAATATGAAGTGTTGAGATTACCTCCACTTTCGAGACAATAGTATGTAAAATGTAAAACACTGGAAAATGTAAAACACGACTTAACATTTCAGGAGTAATTTTATTAATTGCTGCTCGTACTGATCGAAGTAAGTGTTCCTTGTTTTCAAAACATTCTCTAAATATCTCATTAACTTATACTGAAAATTTGTAAACGCCGTCTTGTGGGACTAAGAAAGTGGCAATAAGAATGTGGTAATAAGAAAGTGGCTTTTATTTTTTCATACCTTTTCAAATAACTGCAGAAAAAATAAAAACAAAATCGCAAATTTTGTAATTTTTCGAATATCTCCGAAAGAATGCCTAATTTTCTGGTTTTCTCAAAAGAATATTATTGACTGATAAACTGCGGAAGTTATATAACTTATATATGTTTACACCGCGCGTTTTTTTTATCTCTGAACATAGGCTATGTTCAGTTTTAAAACGACAGTAGCAAATGCGTTGCCAAAATGCAACGGTTATGCAACCAAATTTACTAATGCGTGTAAATGGATCATTTCAAATATCAACCCTGTTTTGAGAAAATTTATTCAGCGCAAGAAAGTACTCAAATATTGAAATTCAAATGGTACCGAGATGTCAATAGTATACGGATTTTGAAAGATTTATTTTGAGTGTATTATCCTGACAGACGAATGCAATCAATCGAAACAATGTCTAATATAATCGCAAAATTTAATAGTAGGTAATAAAAGAACTAGGAGATGCCATATTTCAACTGAAGAAATGAAATTAAATGTATTATGTTATGCCAAAGAAGAACCAATATCTTCCATTTGGCAAATGAGTTACTATTTTGGGATTAACGGTTGATGATTGTTGATTGAACGGGATTGATGAGATTGGTACCCCAGAATAATGCATTGAAATTAATCTCGCACAATCCTTATACCAGCCAGCTCGGTATCATTCCCCTATTTAAACACTTTCTTGCGTTGAATACATTTTCTGTCAACAGTTTTGACATTTGAAATAACAGAGTTTTTGTAACGCGGCCTGTAATTTTGGGTGCATAACTATTGAATTTTAGCATTGAATTTGATACTGTCGTTTTAAAACTGAACACAGCCTATGTTCAGCGATAAAAAAAACGCGCGGTATATACAGTGTGTCGTAAAAAACTGTCCTTTAAAAGTTTACGGAATTTTTCTTACATGTATATGATTGAACAAAATTTGAAGCCAATCGGATAAATTTTGTTTTGTTTTTATCGGATTTAAATTTCAATAAGTTTCGTTAAAAACTCGTTTTAATATTTAAACGTTTTAATCTCTAAGTTCGTTCAATGACTCTTCTTATCTACGACGATTAAATTAATCATTTATTGATGTGTGCATGTATTCATTATTTTGAAATGTTAATTCCAAGAAGTGCTCAACGATACCCACTTGAAAGTGGGTTCAAATTTCAACACTTTGAAAGTGAACTTTTCAAATTTGCATTTTTTTTTAAATTTTCGAAATATTTCAAAACTATTAATTTTGTGAATATGGTTGTACGATACATTTGTAGTAAAGTGTTTTGTCAATTACTGGCGTATTTTAAATACTAATTGACAACATTTTTGAAAACGTCTTTTTAAGTTAAAAATTTGGAATTTAATTTTTATCTCGCATATTAAAAGAAACAAGTGTACAATGTACATATATCTGTACAATAGATGTTTAGAAATTAAACGGGAAAGTCAAAAACATAATAACATAAGAAGTGATAGAAGGTTGAAAAATTCCACTTCAGGAGAACGCAGACAGCTATGAACGAATGATATTTTTCCAATTTTTATATTATCGGAAACCTCATACACTTTTAACGGACGGTTTATGTGAGATTCCTTTCTGAAACCAAATTATATATGATTAATTGGTTCATACACTTTATTTTTCCCTCTTAGAAAGCCCACATCCATGAAAACGGGGGGCGTTATTAGCGGGCGTAATAAATTATAAAGCCCGCTTATATTTTCCGTTGTGATTCGCGCGAGCTGAATGAATTATAACAACGACCTTGACAACTCCTAGGTTTTACTACTCAGTACGCGTTTCTATAACCATAATTATTAGGAGTATTAATTTATATCATTAATTGCATTATGCGTTATCTCTGCCATTTATTTAATTTTAATTTGAAATTAGGTATAGCACAATAGCCGTCTAGTTAACGGCGGTGGCCGTTCAATTATTATGTTCCCCCTATTCCACCGGCATATGCAATATCATTTATGAATTCCGATGCGGCGGTGGCAGCGGTTGTACTGGCATATCTAGTCCATGCTTTTATCTAACGGTATGGAATTTTCGCTGTCTCCCATATTCGCTGGGCGAAAAAACGCGAAAATACCGGACCAGACGACAGCCATCTGCGGAAAAAAATCCTACTATCCTGCTCTATGATAACGATATTTATGCAAATACCTCGCTTAGCATTCATTGAACTTATAATCGCTGCATTACATCTATTACCACTGACCCACAACCCCGCACCCTAGTTTGCGCCAAACGATATTGTTTTTCGATAAGCCGGTGTGCGCTGAACAAGAGGTAGTTCATGTCCTCCGCGGAGTCCGCGAAAGTTTATTATGATCGAATAACACCCACCCAGGATTAACATTTACAGTCGTACTGTATTTTATATGGCGGTTTCGCGAGCGAATTGCCGGTGGGGCGGTTGTGTAACTCGAGATAACTGCACTTAGGAGCATGCCTGCGGATTGCGCTTCATAAAGGTCAAACTCGCCTACTGCTACTTTCGATTATATGACGCTAATATCAATAAGAATGCAAATTAAATAGTTTTTTATTGGAAAGCCGCCCACTTTTACTACTATCACTTCGCTTTTGATAATCAAAGAGTTTCCTAGATTATGAGCGAAAGTTTAAGCGCCGCTGCTTTGCAATTATAAGCATTCCAAAATCCACTAAATACAGCCTAAAATTTAAAACAATGTTGACAAAACGTTCGTTAATGGACAAAAAATGTAGGAATGTGGTGATAAATTCACATAAAAACACTGCAAACATTCACTTTCTATATGTCGTCCAAATATTGAATGTCCTATACATCTTATTGCCGCTATCTACTTATTAGCATTAATCTAATGACATTAACTTGATTTGTAATAGATTAAGCCTTGTATCAACTCTAGGGAATAAACCTATTCTACATGTAAGATAGTTTTATACAGCAAATATATCATTGCAGGAGAAAACAAAAACGAAATTGAATTGTAAAATGGATTTAACGATTCAAAATTAGACCCAAATATTACTAATCACATTAAATAGATAAATATCAGCAGAATTGGTAGCAAAAGTGCAATTGCGGCCAAAACAATAGGACACAACGTAATTGTAGCATCGCATTAAAATGTCAAAATGCAATTATGACATACTTGCAGGTGATATTTGAATGTGATGCTGCAATTAGTTATGTCCTAAACAGGACCACCACTTTATCAAGAATTTGTAGTTTGTTGGCACATTTGAAACGTTAAGGATAGTAACTAATCAAAAGTGGAGTGGATATTTTTAAATTCCTTTGCTGCCTAAGAATTAACTAAATGGGTGGAAGAACAGCGTAAGTCGATTTATGCGGTTTTTGCGCAAATTTGAGCATATTTTATTAGAATATTTGTACCCTTATTTATAAGTCTGTTAGTAAATATATAGCTACTGTTCATACAAATAATTTGTATGCAATCATTATTATTGCTATATTACAACTTGTATTAAGTTTTGAATCTTTCGACGCGTTTTTCTCGAAACTCATTTTTTCGACTTACGCTATTCTTGCACCTATGTCCACAATTGTCCCACCACTCGAACGTATTGCTGTCCAACTGTTAATTCTTCATGATTGATAGTATTCAGGGTTATTCACGCTATACGGCACGGAATATTGTGGCCAAAACACGTGACTTTCAAAAAGTTTAACTATTGGGATATATGGGGGTCTATTACGGTTACTTTTTAAAATTAATTTCATATTATACAGGATGTTACAAAAGCTCTAAAAGTATCAAAGTTTTGTTTTTTTTTAAATAGAACCCCCTGAATAACTTTGCATATTTAAATATGCCCCTTTTTGAGATTTGTAAATCCGTTTAGTTTTTGAATTTCGCTCTAACTGTTCAGAAGTAATTTTTTTTTATGCGTTTGCAGATACTTATTCAGGCAAAGATAAATCTGAAGAACATATAGGACCGCACGGATTAGGCGAACGAAATGAAAGATGAGAACTATTCAGCATATTTACATCCGAACACAAGCTAACTGTACTAAATACCTTCTTCGAACTTCCACCCAGGCGGCTGTACACCTGGACATCACCTGCGCACACTCCTGAAACGATAGTTAGAAATCAAATCGATTACATTCTTGTAGGACAAAGATACAGAAAGAGCTTTAACTCTGTAAAAACATAGCCAGGAGCAGACATAAATTCCGACCACAACCCAGTCGTGGGACGATTGAGACTCCAAATGAAGAAAGTAGAAAATAAACTAACTACCAACACAAGATTCGTCATTCGTAAGCTAAAGGAGACAACCACAAAAGCGCAAGTAGAGAAGTAGAGAAAGAACTAACAGACATATTTGTAGCAACAAACTATACCACATGCACAAAAGATGAGATAAAAAGAATAAATGCAGAAGTAAAAAAGATTAAGAGAAAGCTCCTAAAACCAGAAAAAGGCATCAAACGAAAATCCTGGATGACAGATGAGATTCTGCAATTAATGGAAAGGAGAAGAGGCTTCAAGAACACAGATAACATACAGTTTAATAGAACACACAAAATAATTAGACAAAATATAAGAGAAGTAAAAGAAGAGGAAACGAAACAGAAGTGTGCAGAGATAGAAGCGCTGCAGATTAAACATTATATTTTTAACGTACATAGAAAGGTGAAGGAAGTTACTAGACATACAAAAGAAAAGAAGTGAGCAAACTTGTTGACAACGATGGCAATATACTAATAGACAAAAACGCAATAAAGAACACATGGAAGACATATATCGAACAACTATTCCAAGACGAAAGACCAGAAATTCATCATATACAGCCAGAAACAGGCCCAAGCAATAAAAAAATGCCATAAAACAAGTTAAAGACGGTAAAAGTCCAGGACCAGACGGATTCCACGTTGAATTTTTGAAACTACTAGACGACGAAGGAATTAAATGGCTAACCGACATCCTTAATAATATCGACAACTCAGGTGTAATACCACAGCAGTGGCTGGAATCAGAATTCGTAACACTTCCAAAAAAGGCATCGGCAAAAATATGCGATGAATATAGAACAATAAGTCTAATGAGCCATCCATTGAAAGTGTTTCTAAAAATTATACATAAAAGAATTTACAATAAAGTGGAAGGACAACTGAGACCCACACAATTAGGATTTAGAACAAGGGAAGCTCTCTTTAGTGTGCAAGTATTAGTACAGAGATGCAGAGACATGAATTGTGATGTATACGCGTGTTTCATTGATTGAAAAAAGGCCTTTGACAGAGTCCAACACCTAAAACTGATACAAATTCTGGAAAACACAGGAATAGACGACAAAGACCTCAGAATAATTACAAACCTATACTGAAACCAAACGGCAAGCGCAAGAATCGGAGACGATAGCACAGTAAAAATAAAAATTCTACGCGGTGTGAGGCAGGGATGTGTACTGTCTCCTCTGCTATTTAACATCTATTCTGAGGTCATATTTCGGGAAGCTCTAGTAAATACGCAAGAAGGTTTTTTTTAAACGGAAAACGTATAAACAACATCAGATACGCCGATGATACCATGATCATGGCCGACAACATAGAAGAAGATTTACAACTTATAATGATGAGCTTAATAAGCACTAGTCACAGATATGGACTAGATATCAACATGGACAAGACCAAATTCATTATCATAAGTAAGAACAACCCACAACACCACCAACGGCAACTGGAGCTGGAGCAGGGGAACATCCAAAGACTTAAAAAATATGTATATCTAGGCACCGTTATTAATGAGCAATGGGACCAGACCCAGGAAATAAAAAGCAGGATTGAAAACAGCAGAAATATATTCATTAAAATGGCCACAGCCTTTAAAAGTCGTAATCTAACTGTAGACATCAAAATGAGACTTTTACGCTGCTACGTATTCTCTGTGTTATTTTATGGAATGGAAGTTTGGACGCTAACGGTTGCTAACACAAAAAAACTAGAAGCATATGAAATGACTCTACAGAAGAATATTATGAAGGACATCATGGAAAGACCGTATTACCAATGCCGAAATACCAAGAAGAATGAACAAAACGACAGAAATCCTGACCACGATTAAAACCAGGAAACTACAATACCTGGGACACATCATGCGCAACTCTACTAGATACGGACTCATTCAGTGCATACTACAAGGCAAAGTTGAAGGAAAAAGAAACATTGGGACAAAAAAAAATCTCGTGGCTTAAAAACTTGAGGAGGTGTTTCTCCACGACAACTACAGGCCTCTTTCAGACAGCTGTGAACAAAGTAAAGATAGCCAATATGATAGCCAACATCCGGAATGGATAGGCACGTGCAGAAGAAGAAGATACTTATTCGAAAAATCGTAGGGCCCTTGGTTTTTGGTATATAAGGTTGGGACTTTGCCTATATTTAAACTAAACTAGGCCTGCAACCCGGATCTGGATATTTTAGGACTCAGATCCTAAACTATCCGGATATCCGGATCCTCGGGTGTCTGATAGTGGATCCAGATCCGGATACGAGGTATCGGTAGTGGATCCGGATCCGAGGTATCGGGTAGTGGATCCGGATCCTCGGGTATTGGATCCGGATCCGACACCTCGGATAGCGGATCCGGATCCGGACCTTGGATATTTGGGTACTCGGATCCTGTTGGATCCGGATATCCGGATCCTGAAATCTTCGGATATCTGCAGGCCTAGTCTAAACAACTGCTTGGGGTATCTTTTGGCGGCAAGATCGTCCATGTGCATTGTGGCATTACGTTGCTGTGACACATTAAGTTTGATAAATGTTGAAGGGCCATAACTTGATTTTTTTTAAGTCATACCCTATATTTTATTACTTAGTTGTATTCAGCGTCTCATTTTACATCTCTTTCAATCCTCATATTTTGTCTCATAAGTTGGTAGTTTGGGAGATAATTTGGATTTTATGAAAAATGAACACGGATCTCAAGATACTAAAAGATTTCTTCCCCTAATGCGTGCTTTAATAGAGGCCAAAGACATTTCATATCGATTTAATGATTTTGCTTCCTGATCCCAAGGGAATATTCAGTTACATGAGTGCAATTGCATGGGTATTGGCAATACCTATAACAGTTTTGTATTGACCACATGTTTTTGAGTTATTTATATGTCACTTTTCATGGAAATAAATTCATTCATTAAATCAATCATTTATTCATCATAATCCCTATTCATTTATGATTACAGATACCCAAAAAATTTCTAATTTTCTCTAATTAACACATGTTGCGCACAAAGTAGTGATATGGACTTTTGAAATATTAAATTATACGAGAGCGATTTCTAAAAATTAAATAAATCAAAATGAAGTATTTTTACTCTTATTGCTATGTTTACTCACGTGTACTTAAGTTCAGTTATCACTTTGACATTTGTTATGTGGATTAAATTATTGTTGTATGTTATTTGTTTATTTTCTTCTGTTTATATTTATTTTTGTTGAAATGAATTTCATAGCAGGTATATTTTGCATTTTTCTCGAAAATTTACTCAACTAAAGCTGCTTAAGTTTTACATATTCAAATGGGTACGCAAGTGACTAAGGTCAACGAATGATCACATCAACAAAATGGATATAAACGCCAGTAACGCTAGAAATACTCATTCGGTTATCATCAGTCAAAAACTAAGGCTTTGGGCATTGGCCTGTACAATAGCCCAAAATAAGATGAAGAAGAATATAAACAAAAACTCTATAAAATTAGTGTAGTGCTAGTGGTGTTTCAGTAGCTTAGGTATCATAAAAGTCATGTGAATCTTGACATATTAAGAGTATACTTACGAAAAAAAAATATTTACTGTTTAAAAATTTAAAAGCTAAAATCTAAAACAACAATTAGTTGAATACAATTAAGCTGAATTAATACAGCATATAAATAGGTTGCCGTGAAAAAAGAAAACAGTAGACGTTAGAAGTCGTAATGCAATCAAGGTGCTTACAGATCGTTCAAAAAGTGGTGTCAATTCTTACGCTGGATACTAATAGATGACACTGTTCAAGAAAGTGGTGTCCATTTTTCCGCTGGATACTAAAAGATGACACTGTTCAAGATGCAAATGAAATATGTTTTGCAACTTTGCTAAAATGTTTCCTAGGATAAGTAAATAATTTAACTAGATTTTTTCAAATATCATTATTTGTCATTATTTCGTTGGAACTAGTTGGAAAAGTTGACAACACTTTATTGAACGCTCTGTATAACCAGTGATTGCATTTACACGTAATCTATTAGTGTGTATATTTCGCGTAGACAATATGCGTAGACAATTATTTTGATGTGGACCATGTGGACTATATGTAGACAATGTAATATTTCGTATTTACAGTTTATGTAAGATTGAAACTGAAACTAATGCGGTTATAACTAATAATAGACTTCAGGTAATTAAATTCAATTACAAAAGGCAATCTATCACTACATATATAGACAAACTATTTAAAAAGTAAGAGGCTAAAATAAATGATCTTTAGACAACATTTGTGTTGAAATATTTCATTTGTACTCGTAACTATAGAATCAATTCATTAAAAAAACAATTAAAAATGACTATCTGCATATTCAGATAATTTACCTAGTAGAATAAGTTTATCTTATTTTTCGCTTTATCTTAAATCATTTGTATCAAGAGTCCATTACTGACGCAAGAGGATATTTAATGTCTGAATCAGTTTTAATCCTCGATGATTGGAAAATATCCTCGAGTAATGTCAAAACTGTATTGTATTTATCTAAGCGAATCGGAGAACGCGCAAAAGGTATCAGAAATCATTGTCATCGATTGATTTGGCCAAAGAACGGTATGACACATCTATATTTGCAGTCGTTTCAGACAACGCCAGTGTTATAATTATCTATATGTGCAGTTGTTTTGTTGAAATACCAAACTTTGGCATTGTACATGCAGTAGTGATACCGCAAATTTACTGGAGAAAAGAATTTTGAGCTTGTACTAATAACGTTATTATTATTTTAAAAGAATTTAAGCATGTAGATTTCAAAATATAAATTGTTGAAATACACTTCTGAAAATAATGATCGCATATTTTTATTGTTTCTACCTACAAACACGAATCACATCGGCAATTAAAAAAATAATAATGGCGTTTTTTGGAATATGCGATAATTCGTTTGAGTAGTGTATTTGGTTAGAAACTGAAACTGCCCAGCAATACACGTTGGTGTACGACTACCAAAATTCATATGTTTTCTTACTAGAAAACTTGCAGTCTTTGAAATGTGTTGCTGTCGACAGCACAGATTAAAAATAGCGGAAATAGTATGCATCTTATTTTTGACAACGAATTTATAGAAATCCTTGGAGAATTTCTAGAACTTTGAAAATCCATTTTGAATTGAATACTATCATCGCATAGCATATCAAGCAGTTATGTGTTCTATAGCAGATACAGCTGGCCACTGGTTAAATTTAAACTGCCAGAACAATACGATAAGAAACTTCAGAAGTCATCATTAGAAGTTAAGATGCGCAAGGATATGGCACTACATGTACAGCTTATTATTTGCATCTACTTTATCACAATAGCTTTCGGTTGTACCTAATATATATCGTGTATATATTTGATTTAAATAAGGTGTGAATCCTTGCGCTTTTGTTTTTGAAAAAAATAGTAATGACATTTTGTCATGCTAAATAACTTTCATCTCCGTACATTATTCGCCAAAGTAGATAGTTACTAAGCAAACGCAAAAAGGACAAAAAAAATAGTTTTAGTCTTCTTTTGTTTTAATCAAAGGATTTTCTTAAAAGTTCATATCGAATTTTTTTCTAAGGTTTTCGACCAAATTCGACATTTTTTTGCTGACATGTATAAAGGTACTGTTGGCGAGCAGTCTAAAAAAAACAGAAAAAGTAGATTCGCAAATCGTGCTGCTTAAAAATCCAGATCCTGGATCTGAGAAATTAATGCTCAACTTCTGGGACTTCGTCGAGCAGAGTAACATTCTGCGATGGTGATTACTTCTAACTGACCGGAGTATGTGCCGAATTTCTGAATTTATACTATTTCTCCTTCCACATTCTACCACCGCGTCTCTCTGCACGTGTGTACCACCCAAGGTTACCATGCCGGTCGCGTTCTGGGCCTCCCCATTATCTGAAGATTTAGGTAGTTAAAATTTGAGTTGACGTTAATTTATGCGTTGCCATAAATATATGTCAGCTTTCTCTCAATTGTGCATGTCCGAAAATGCGAGCGGGCTCATGCCTTTTCGTGCGCTTCTAGAACCTTTTTGCATTTGCGTTTTTGTATTATGCGTTTCAATGATAGAATAATTATATTTAATTAGTATTAAATATGGATCGGGTTCTTACAGACGTGATAGAACTTTCAATACTCCGTTGTGGCGCACCATTAGTTTTAATGCACCTCTTTCATTAATGCCGTTATAGCTTTCCGTGTTGTTATGACGTCATCTCAGCCCGGTAACTCCATAATCAGTTTAATTGATTGCGAATTTGGGCGATCTGTGGCGTTGGCGCTTATAAGCATTTTCCAGAGCAGGCCAAGGTGTCCACAGCCCCACCCCCTAAGTATCAACGGCCATGCTCAAGCACAAATCACGCAAAATGAGAAATTCACATTAAATTTAATAAACCTATCAAATATCAGATAATGCATATATAATCACGCGTTGGTTTCTGAGGGCGGCTATTAATGCCAGCGATTTTCTCCCACAGCGTGGGGAAATGCAAAAATCGTGTAAACAATGGTCAGGGCTAATCAAAAAACACTCCGAGAGTGGAGATTGAAACCCAAGGGGCGGTATTAAATTTCAATTTGCAGGCCGAAAAGTGAGCCCGAATTAGCCATTGGCGACCCCCACGTAAAAGATAATCCAGGTCATTTCTAATTGCTTTTCACACGTAGGCGTATTCCGAACCGTCTAAAAATAAAATTCGCGAATAATATTCTACAATTGAAACCCAATAACGCAATTTAAATTTCACTTTATATTTTGGTATTAAGAATTTTTCTCCGAGAAACCTTTTCCGTATAAATATATTTTTTAAGTAAATGTATATTTAAGCCGATCGTATTACTTTATCAAAGTTTTACAAGCCCAAATCATCGACTAACAATCAGCAATATTGTAATAACAAAGGATGTAAGGATAGTAAAACAATTACTAAGCTTTCCAGTTGGTCTTTTAAAAGTGAAACTGAAATCCGTATTTAATTGTTGTTTTCGACTTTCACCTGTGATTTGTCATTGATGAAACGTGGATGGGCGCCGTTAAGCTCGCGACATCATGGTCGGCTCTGGGCGTAATTAAATCCCGTTTACTGTTTTAACTCGCGCGCGGGAACGGAATCCGTACACAATGGAGCAGCGCATGAATTATTTATAGCGCGGCTTTTTTAGGCTGCGTAATCCGGTTAATTAATAACATCGAAAGGGATTCGTTTCCATACCGCCCCCGCGCCCGCGACTTTTATTAAGGGAATTACTTCGAAGAGCCGCGGCCTAATAGGTTACACTAATGCCACGCATTTTTCTACCGCCGCGAAGGTTTATGATGAATATTAATTTTGAGGAGGGAATTATCTAAATGGCGACACCATTTCGGCGGTTATGGCCGCCCCGAATTGCAGGCATTTGTCATCCGCCCCCGAGAGCTGGTGAAAAATCGGACGGTGGTTGAGAGAAATACGGGGGACGAAAGAGCGAGCATTTTCTATCGATTAAAACCCATCGGTGTTTGAGTATTTGAGTGTGTGAGATATGGCCGGCCGTTCAGTTATCGTCCGGTGATCACACGGAAATGGATTGTTGGGAATTTTTAAGCGGCGGCAATTCTCGCTTTTTATCTTGGTCACTATTGCTGTTTTTTTCAGCGGGGCGGGCTCAATTATGTTTGTGCTGACCGCTTGCCAAAACTGGCCCGAAATGATTATGATTAATGGAAATTATTTTATTAAAAGGGTAGACCCGTAGAAACAAAACTAACACTGAAAAATGCATATTTTCACAAAGAAACATGAACTTCAAAACGTAGCCATCTAAATAAAAAATATTATCTGGGTAGCACCCGACTTTCTCCATATTAATATAAATAAAATGATAAAAATTGAATTTAGACTAAAAGTTAGACAATTATCTCTGTGATGGGTGGGAAAAACAGTACAAGTCGAAAATTTGGGAAAATGAGTTTAAGTCAAATTATATTTTAAAAAGTGATGCTCTACATTGTGTTTGAAATAGTATAAGTCACATTATTCAGTTATGGCTTTAAAATAGGTTGGCAGTTTTAGTACAACTTTAAATGCTACGATTATTGGAGGGAAAAAAGGTATAAGTCGACTTATACTATTTTAACGTAACAAAATGTTTCATAATAAGAGACTTATACTATTTGACGCTAGGTGGGGTACGAAATATTTACCACGGATTGGAGGTTATGCACGAAAATGATGAAGAGGATGGAAACCACCAAGAGGAGCGTAATAATCTAATATTCGGAGATAAAGTTGAGGGTGATCCGGCCGAGTGCATTCCTAGACAGCAATGTTCTGATGTTATAGCTAATGATCTTGAAAATCTTAGTTCTGATGATGACGATAGCGTTAAAGATAGGAATTGTGAACCAAGCGATGGTGAAGATGACGTGCAAATGCATATAGGAAAACGTATTAATGGGGAGAAGGGAATAGTATCCAAAGTTACTGACCTAAACCAGAGAGAGCAGAGAAGCAGGAAGCAGTGTTACGAGTAACAGGAAGAAACGGAATAAAGACGGTAGTAATGCACGAGAAAAGAGGACTGAGAGGGAAAAAATACAGGCCAGCAATATGTAACCTCAAAATACAAAATAAAGAAAGCACGGGAAATGCAAGAATTACCTAAGTGTAGGCTAAAGTATGCCGAAAGAATTCGAGAAGATATAAGATAAAATATATTTAATGAATATTGATTTCTAGGGTACCACGATAAGAGGGTTGTTTTTATTGCAAGTAGTGCAGATTCGAAATCAACTGCCACCAAGACAAAAAGGACGAACGATACCGAAAAAGAAAAAAATATTAGATGAAACTCAAATGTTTGTCACATTAGCTATATTAAATTCAAGCAATTCTACATCTGTAGTTACTCGCGATGATCAAAGAGGCTTCTGTGCACCTTCCAACAACCACAGTTTGGCTGTAATGCAAGAGGTAGTACTTCATATTAAGTCTTTTCCGTGCTACGAATCTCATTACACAAGAAGAACCAACGATAAAAAATACTTGGTCCCTCATTTGACTCTGCAAATTATGTATATTGTATTGGCAAGGCCGGGAAAATGTGGTTTCTAGACGGGTTTTTAAAAAAGAATTTCACAAGCTGAAACTAGCGTTTAGGCAGCATAAACTAGATGCCTGCCATAAGTGTGATATCCTGCAGATGCAGCTCAAAGTTGCGGAAGGCAATGAAGACAAAGAAAGTATACAAAAGGCAATAGATGAGCACCACCTTGAAGCTTATTTGAAGAAAGATGCGGATAAAAATATGGCAAAAGAAAAAATAGCTTAAAACTTTACACCTTGGATCGCCAACAATGCCTCCTAACTCCGTATGCGAATTCCTCTGTTGCGTTTTACAAGAGGCAGTTATGGACCTTTATCCTAACTTTGCACAAATTGGGGAGTGAAAGTGTGACATGTTTTATGTGGCATGAAGCCGAAGGTGGACGAGGAGATAATCAGATTGCTATATGCCTCGTCCAGGAGTTCTCATCTGGATACTCTGGACAATAAGTTTATGGTGAGTGGCCACAGCCACATGGAATGCGATGTGGACCAAGCTTTAATCGAGAAGCAAAAGAAAAGACTTGCTATTGAAATATCTCATGCTCATGACTGGCACCAGCCCGTCAGAGGTGGGAAATTTTTAGTAAAAGAACTGACACACAATATGTTCCTAAAATATTCTGATCTTAATAATTCTGATTATACCATATATCTGACAGCCCGTCAGAGGTGGGAAATTTTTAGTAAAAGAACTGACACACAATATGTTCCTAAAATATTCTGATCTTTATAATTATTCTGATCCTTGGTATTGAGAAAAAAGGACTCCGAAGGCAATTCCTTAAAATTGCATGACGCTAAGTTGTTTCGCTACAAAAGGAGTCTGGAACGGTATATTTTAAGAACTCTGTTGATGAAAACGAACCGAAAAAAATGTATTTAGCATGACGTGGAAAGGGTTTGACACTTACACCTAACAGGTATTGTTTTGACACGGTCCCAATATCTGTGGAGAAAAAGAATAATTTATTAGAACTTCTTCCACTAATATCACTCCTTTTTCGAGATTTTAACACCATTTAAAAGCATCTGCTGACGTTGAAGATACATTACCGGATATTGAAGAATTTGATGAAAACCAAGCATAGGGTATATCAATCATTATCATTTTTTTTTATTATTACCTAATTTTGAATTATTTTCAAAGTAGACATTAAAATAAACAATTCAGTTGAGTAAAAGTAAACCTAAACAACGTTTTTTTAATAACTAATCTACTTGGTTCTTTTAGTATAAGTCAGGGCACCAAGAGGGTTAAATAGTATAAGTCAATCCTTTTGTTGTAAACATTGTTTTTTCATAATTTTTTTACAATCATATTTCGAAAAACAAAAAACAATTACCAATTAATAAAATTGTAGAACTATTTTCATAGCCTGGGTGTGTGTTTAAAACTAGTCAAAATCTTAAAGGGGTGTCTTCTTTAAATGCTAATTCTTGACTTATCCTGTTTTCCCACCCATCACAGATCTGCTTCCTTCAAAGATATGGAGTATAATTAAATTAAGTGAATATGTGGTTAACACATGGTGAAACATGCAACTTCCTTTTTCTACCTCTTTGCTCTCCAATACTTCACCTGTGTTCTTTATGTTATTTTTCGTTCACCCCTGTGATTACCACCTTGACCCTGGCCAGCTGCGCGAAGACGGCGTGTGCAGCTCTTCGGCCTTGACTAGTTATTGGTGCGGCTCCACGTAATTTAATTACAAGCGGGTAGGGTGAACTCGGGAATAGTTCATTTTAATTACGAAAAATGTCCTCTAACAATGTACAGTCATGCTCATAAATCTAGTACAAACAATTTAACGTGGCTATATAATTATATATACCTAATTTTTTGTACTAAACTTATGTGAGCATGACTGTACATTTATTTAATAAAGAATAATGTGATTCGTACAAAATACAATAAATCGATATGTTGACAAAACAAAGGGATGCGCTGGGTGGTCTAACGCCGCGACGCAATTTTCAGCAAAAACGATCGATGCCGCAGGTTGGTTGTGACTTCTGACAGATGCCCGATCTGGCTCAGCTTTATTAATATTTCTCGTTCATAATAATAAACGAAAAAGGCCGAAAAATTGTCACAATTTTAATAAACCAATATCACTTAAGCAATCACTCTCATCGGCATCGTCATCAATTTAATTGTCCGACTTGGGCACTTGTCTCGCTTGGGTTTCTGCCAGTAAATGTATTGCATCTACACTTAAATTTCGCGATCTCTTTGAAGCGAAATGAAAACTTGATATCAGAGGGTCGGTGCTTATCAAACATCTATTTAGAATGTCCTTATTGATGTCACTTCGAGAAGTCTTCCTACTAAAATGATCTCTGTAATTTCGTAAAGTCTTTATTCCTTGTTATTTCGGAGTTGCGTTCTTCATTAAGTTACCTGAGTGCACTAGAAACCTACCGATCAAACTATACAGGGTGCCAATTTGAAAAGTTGCCATCGATTTTTTTCATAGAACGCATGATTATTTTTAAATTTACTCAAAACAAATGTATCCGCCAAGTGACGCCCTCTGCTGGCATGATAACATGCTTTTCCCAAAATCTTGAATAACATTTTGATCATTAACTCGAAGCTATTCAGTTGTTTGAGGATTGTTAGGGTAGAGATTTGAATTTCAAATGACCCCACAGGGGTCATATTCTGTTATTTTGTTTGTTTACGTATCCACCAATTTAGAAATGAGCTTTGTCACTAATATACAGGGTGTCAATTTGAAAAGTTACCATCGATTTATTTCATAGAACTCATGATTATTTTTAAAATTACTCAAAACCGTTTGGGTAGTTCGAAGGGGGAACCAAAATGGCGTAGGTAGTGTCGTTTCCCTACACACCCTTTAAGGTTGCGATTTTGTGAACAAAGAATGACCTATAGTAAAGGACAGACGAATATTGTCGAGGAAGTGGCGCTCTCTGGCGATAACTAGTATACCTATACATACATATAACTTTCGTGCTTACATCTGCGCTAGGCGCGTTATACATATATTCTATCACCAAGGTCATGAAAAAAAAACAGCCAGCCACCAGTGGCTGACTCACTCACGTACTCACTCGTACTCTGTAAACATTTGTCGGTGTCGGCCAAACTGGACTGGAATGGAAATTGAACGAAATGCGGAATCAGGCACATCCGTCCATCTCAAGGAAAAATACCAAGAGCAGTTTATTTTGCGCCTTTCGATGGCGCTTTCGATAGAAAAAAAATCGTCGCTGCTCATCATCAGGTTTTCGAGATGAAACGTTTTTTTCAATTTTTAAAATAGATAAATTTTCAGATATTTTTTTTTCGCGGCCGTATGATTGGTCTCTTTCGTTTAAATGGAACTAAAAGATTCGCCTTTTTACGGACTTTCCAACACATATTTTTTCAAAGAGCTTAGACCCTACGTTTCGGAGTTATTGATCATTAACGAATAAAAGGCAAAACACTCAATTTTTTATTTGTTTATTTTTTTCGAAACGGTTGAGCGCACTGTCTTCCCATTTCACTGAGGCATACTCCAGACATCCGAGCATAATGTCTGATTTTTTTGCGCCGCTACTCCCAAGGAAACGGGAGAAAATAAATCCGACGTCATAAAGGTAAACAAATTTCCGAAAAATGTTGTCGATACCGTCGCTCCGATTGCGGATTACGATTCGTATTCCGATTACGTTTTACGAGTGCTGGAGTGTATATGGTGTCTAATCTATGCTGGAGTTATTGCTTAGACAGTTTTGGATTTCTTGTGAAAGTGCTGCAGTTTTTGAACCCCGAACAATGTGTTCATATTTCCCCTTGTATATATATATATATAGTATAGTGTATATATCAGTGAACGAACCCCTCAGAACTATAGTGTATTTTTGCGTTGCCCGGTATTTTGTTTATTTTTCGAGTGTCTTCATATTTCCCCTTGTATATATATATATTTAGTAGAGTGTGTGTATATATATATCAGTGAACAAACTCTCGCAGAACTGTAGTGTATTTTTGAGTTGTTTTGGTTTTGTGTTTATTTTTTGAGTGCACCTATTGTTCAATATGGGTAAAACCTCGACATACAACAAAAATTGTTTTCGAGACGTTATAAACGAACAACTAGATCCAAAAAAACACTAACTAGACTTGCAAATAAACGACTTGCTACCCGGTATTTTGGAAGAAATACTAGGTACAGTTGTGGAAACCGGACCTGTGGAAATTAATCCACCTACCACAATGTTCTTTGATAACGAAGAGCCATCTTCATCTTCTAGCCAGAGAATGGATAAAACAAATGAAGATACTCGTAGAAATGGAGAGCCTTCAGATAACGATGAATATAATTTTCAGCAGTGTACAATCGAAGATTATAATGAGTAAGTACACTCATTGAGAAGTCACTGAGTCACCACCGCGAAGACGCGACCCCCACTTGTCACCAAAATCACCCCACCGCCCGAAGATGACAAGTACGTCACCACCAACATCCCCGAGAAGGATGGAGGAATATTATAAAGGCGAAGAACACCCCATCACCGCATCAAGGAAGGATTCAATTTAGAAAATTATCCTGCAGCTAAGAAACTGCCTTTGACTCAACGTAAAAAAGAGCAAAGAGTAAGATTCGTGTTGGAATATTATCTGGAACTATTAGATTTCTGGCATGGTGTTAATTTCAAACACAAGAAGAGTTTTGAATTATAATATAAAGGTCATATTAGAGATTATAGATACCCAAACTCTCGTATTGTTGAACATTATACTCAAAAAATAGCTGGAGTTTTAATGCATCTAATAGGTAGAAATAATGCAGAGGTCTCCCGTGGTATATTGAAGAATATCATGCTACCATCAGTGACTGTCTTTCCCAAAAATGATTTTATATATCTGCATGACAATTGTCCTATTCATACAGCTACATATAATGATTTCAATTGGATGCAGTATCAAGATATGCGAGTTCTGCCTTGGCCTTCACACAGTCCGGATTTGAACCACATCGAAAATGTGTGGGGTTTGATTGTAAACAAAATGAATAGAGGCAATAATTCCTGTTGAACAGGAAAATGTTGAACAGCTATGAGAAAGAATTCAAGAAGGGTGGAAAGAATTAACTCCAAACTATACAGAAGTTTAAGTAGCATCAATGCTGGGAAGATTGAATAATGTAATAGACAAAAATGAAGCTTTTATATTCAGTTTATATATTTTTTTTACATTCAGTTGTTATTGTGTTATTTCTAATAATAAACATGTTAAATGTTTACGGTAGGTAATTAGAGGGAATTAACACTAGTGTTAGTATTAGCACTAGTGTTAGTATGTACCTACGTGTACCCTAACAATCATTCCCATTTACGATGTGTCCGCAAACCGTTGAAACAAAATCGTTGAATTATTTTTAAGTATTCGACGAAAAAATCACTTGGAATAATCAATTGTCTATTATAAAACGTTTATTCAAAAAATAGACGTTTAGCAAAATCTTTCACAATAAAAATGAAGTGCGCCACACAGTACCGCCAACCGCCAATGCCACCTAAAATCTAAGTTGTGCAGGTGGTATTGGAAGCGCTAGCTTAATAGTAATTCAGCAATGCAATTGCGCCACCTAGGACACAATGGCTGAACAAAACACCCACTGGAAACTAGCTGTTTACTACAGTACTCTCTAATTTCTATTTCAAATATGGCCGTTACAATTTAATTTGCCCAGTTATTGCGTTCACATCCAGCATGCACATCGGAATGTAAATTTGGTTCAAATTACGACCTTACCTCTGCATAACCCTTATATGTTATGCAGATGTATTGGAAATTTGAATTTAACTTATATTTCCCGTCCTAACTTTGAAAATTATGTCGGACAAAAATAACGTATTTCATCAATTTATTACCAAAAAACTAAACACACAAATGCGTTATAACGTATATCTGCACAATTCTCGAACATTTATGATTAATTTGTGGTATAATATAATGCATTTAATTGATTAACAAACGCGCTGGGTGTGAACGGGTAAGTGCCGAATTCGCTTGATTTTGTCCATGATAAATCCCAACCTTAAGCCACAACCACCTTAATGTAAAAAAAAAATGGTACCCCTCTAATTGTGATACATCGTTGGAAAGCTATTGAAAAATGATTTCCAGTCAATATTAATACAATATGATTTGATGAACTAGTTTTGGAATTAAGTGTAAATAAAGTGCAAAAGTGTTCAATGAATTAAATTCAAATAACATGTTGAAGTAAATGTTGGAAATGGCTTCTATTGTTTTCTAAACAAAAATATAGTCTGCTTTCAAACTCCTCACGAACTTTCTAATAGGTTTGTCATTTTGGTTCCCCCTTCGAATGACCCAAACGGTTTTGAGTATTAAAAAATAATGATGTGTTCTATAAAAAATCGTCGATGGCTACTTTTCAAATTGACACCCTGGGATACACAATATATTAATAAAAACGCCTTCTACTCCTTTGAGCAATACATGTGGTGTACATTTTAAAATGAACTGTACTTGTGATCTGTGATACAGTGATTCTGTTTATACAACCTATTTTATTTTGTCTTTTAAATATATACCATATTTTTATTTATACACTTAATTGTATTCTGTCTAGTTTAATATTTTTAAATATATGTTTGACCTGTGCAAGTTTAGTTCAACTTTAACACAAATAAATTGTTTCTTATACAATACTTATATGGTGGATTCATTCTTTGTCAACACCCGTAGTTGAAGTCCTTATTTTATATTAAAAAAATGTAATTGCTGTATTGCCGTAATAGTTTTACTATATCTATAAGTAACTTAATTTAATTCCGAAACTTAATTGCATTGAATGATTGGAGGTCCTGCTTGCAATTTTTTTATTTCCAATTTATATGCCACATGGATTATGAATTCGATCATTCGAATCCAAGAATGCAGTTGTGAAATTCAAAATTTTAACATTTTTTCTATTGGCGCTTTTGCATGAATGAATTCAAGATTATTCATTTCTTTTCGTGAGGAATACTTAGACATAGTACTGCAAAATTTTCAATCGACCACAGAAGCATTTTTGTTTTTACAGAAAATGTTGATCCATTTAATTGTTCTAACTACATCAATGATATTTAGCATAATTTGTGTTTCTGTCAGTATTAAATCAGACTTTTTTTAATTAAATGATTAACTGATAGCAGTATTTTTTTAATAATAAAGATATTGCCTGAAGAGATAATGATGAATGCTATTTTCTGACATTGACACCAATAGTATAATTTTCAGTATACTACCATTGCGCATTGGTACCAATAGTACCAATAGTAATATAACTGAAAATAGTTGTATAAAGTAGACATAATGTCGAAATAGAAAAACAAAATTATATATCTGAGCTCAATATATGTAAAATACTTAAAATAAAGTACTTTTAAAAAATATTTCAAAAATCAGGAGGGACAAATATGAAATATGGGAAATCAATTATAACGTGGTGTTATAAAGGAATGTCTACTCTTTCATTTTAATTAAGAATCAAAAGTGAGACTTCAGGTTTTTTTATATCTCATGTTGAATTTGAAATTTCAAGAAAAATAAACACATTCAATAAAAAAATCATGTACAACAGTATAATTACTTTTTCTAATATATGCTTAGGTACATGACTTACATGACTTCAAAGTATAGAGAAAAATAGCCCGTTGATAAAAATTGAGTCAGGGGTCACGAATAAGTACTATATTTTTATGCAATATGTCTTTACACAATTTAACAGTCAGATGCACGCATACGAAAGATCAAGTTTAGGACATTGCCATTTGAACTGATCAGGTGATATCGAAAAATTAATTGCTGTTTATTGAAGTACAAGGATAGTAGTTAGCGTAGAGGGGTTACACGGCATTTCCCCATAAGGATTTGGGGTCTAAACTCACCATCAAGGGGGGTGGGGGGATGCGGCGGCACTGCTGTTTAATTAGTCGTTTTACCCGTTTGAGCTGTTTTTAAAGCCGATTGAGCGGTTTATAAAGCTGTCCTAGCTGTTTTTACAGCTCTTTGAGCTGTATAAAAAGTTGTTTGAGCTGTTTGTAAAGCCGTTTGAGCAGTTTGATGGCAACAAGGGGCCCCAATATACGACACATTTACCACTCATGCATAGACAACCCGTTGTACAAATATCGCTCCCCCCACTCGACGGCCGGGAAAATGTTAATTTAGACCCATATGTAAATTCTTATTGAAAAATGCCGTAGAACTCTCTTAGCCTAACTACTAAGGATTTGTTTTTACATTGCGATATCTACTTTATGTGTTTCTTAACTTTACAATTTTGAATAAACTTGAGACAGATTATCCAATCGTCACAATGTGCACCTGACGGATGTGATCACATGAGCACGCTTTGAACAGGAAATGGTGGTATGTCGGCTCGCCCCACTCCACGGCCAGAAAAAAAGTTAATTTAGTCCCAATGTAATCCATAAGAGAAAATGCCGTAGAACTCTCTTAGCCTATCTACAAAAGATTTGTTTTTACAATACGATATCTACTTTATGTGTTTCTTAACTTTACAATTTTGAATCAAGTTGAGCCAGATTCTCCAATCGTCATAATGTACGCCGGACGGATGTGATATGAGCACGCTTCGAACCGGAAATGGTGGTATGTTGGCTGGTCTGACCACGTGTCCTTATAATACCAGATTGATTAACTTAACAAATGACGCATACAAAGAAAAAAATATAAAGAGTAGAAAGCAGTAAAATAAGGTCTAATCCTATCTGTTTTGTGTGTACTCCTGGAACTCGGATGCAGGGTCGGGAAGCTCTTGGGCGCCGCTCATCATGCCTTGTCCAAAGAGGCACCCTTTGGACTAGGCGTGGCTGGGCGTATAGTCGACCCAAAAATCTAAGAATATTACGACTTTGACTTTTAAGTATTTTATAGGGGTTTTATTTGGTGTTGCCATAAAATCAGCGCTTATACTGGCTTTGGGTCTTTATACAAGCCAGTATAAGCGCTGATTTTATGGAAACACCAAATAAAACCCCCATAAAATACTTAAAACTCAAAGTCGTAATATTCTTAAATTTTTGGGTATACTATACTCGGAGGTAATGCAGGTTGTAACCCGTAAGGGAAACCCCGTAAGAATCGGCCTAAAGATAGGGGGTAGTATTAACACCACGCGTGAAACAAAGAAGGCTGAATTTTGACCTAAAGGTCTAGGGCGGCCGATGTGTGATAATCACAGGTGGTTTTATCCAGTCTTTGATTGATAGTGATGGGGCCACAACTAGAAGAGCCATTCAAGCCACAAATCACACGTTAATGGTGGTTGCAATTCCGGTAATTCACTGATTCATCTGACAAATATTTGATACGTGCGCGTGCAACCTGTTAATGATTAAAATGATTTTATGTGTAACAGCGCGAAAATCTATAGTAGGGGAGGAAGAATTGAATTAATTATCGCTCCAGGGAGCGATATCGTAGGCAGCCTTGCTACCACCACTGTACGACTAATTTATAACGTTGCAAACTTATATTAATAATTATAAATCTTTGGTATAAATTCACTATTTCTATAGAAAATCCTCTACAATTGTTTCGGTTTCGGTCTCGCGAACATTTTCAACACTTTTGAAAATGGTCGCGAACCGAAACAATTGTAGAGTATTTTCCATAAAACAGTGAAACTTAAACCAAGTTTCTTCGATTTAAAGAAAATAACCACTTTTTAGTTTCGACTTCTTTTAACCTCCTTCACGTAGGTGAAGTAGGGACCTCACGTCGTGGGACACCCTGTATACAGGGCTCCCAGTTATCGTGCTCAACGTGGGGATCTCGCAAACCGTAGTAGATAGAGAGTTGGTTAAATAACCCTTGCACTTGTCAAATCGCATGACATATGACGCGAAGTTCGTCAGTCGCAGTGCGTGCCAACTTCGAAAAAGTTACGTTCGCGTGCGTGCGTGTGTTGTTATCGTACTAAAATGCGTGCCTAAACAGTCGGAAAATTATAAAAATAAGTATAATCGCGCATTAACTTTCCTACGAGATTTCCACTTGCTTGGATGTTGACTGATTTGGCCTGCCAACGTTTTGCTAACTACGTCTTATGAAAAAGGTAGTGAGTAATTTTTAAATAACTTCTTATTTTTGGGGCAATAGCTATAACCACTTCGTCTACTTTGATAATTATCTTAGATTCTTAGAATATGCCCATGATAATATAATTGAGGGAAAATCGAATGTTGTGACTATGACTATTGATTAGAAGTTAGAGCCTTAATTCACTAACCAGCACCACACGGGCTAAATTAATCAAGGGTGCTTTTTAAGTCCAGACAATATTTTTGATCCTTTCACAATCGTTTAAACATCGGATGAAAGCAAGTGTTTGAGTTTTATGCACCTAATTATGAACTTAATAATCCTTCAATCTTCATTCCGGCTATTAAATATAAGTGAAAGTCAAGGGTGCTTTTTATGTGCTGACAATATTTTTGATCCGTTCACAATCGTTTAAACGTCGGATGAAAGCAAGTGTTTGAGTTTTATGCACCTAATTATGAACATAATAATCCTTCAATCTTCATTCCGGCTATTAAATATAACTGAATTGAAAAACTATTTCAGCAACATTTTAAAATTTGGAATACCAATAATTCCTATTGTCGCCTTTTGTTTAACATACTTGTTTACAAAAAGCCTATACTTTCTTCCGAATAATTCAGTATTTTTGTAAGATAATATATTTTGCCTATGTGCTATTGTCCATTTTAGCCACAAACAATTTCGTTCAGATAATTTTTTTCCCGTCTAAACCAAACAATCATTTACTGTCTCTACTATAATTTTATAACGTAACAGATTTTTCCATAATTTAATACGTAATTTGTGACAATGCAATTATTACTCTAGATATTGGCCATCATTTTTTTTTTCTATTCAATCGTACTATAGTTTTCTATTTCCATTTTTTCTTAATTTTTTTTTAATATTAATTTCTGGCCACTACACTCTGAGCTAGCATCTGCCCTTCCTGGCATTAATTAGCATGACTTACAAGCTACCATCAATAACAAACCGAAATCCCGCTATCGCTCTTATCCTTTCGCCCACCTTTCATTCGCGATTCCTTCTTCTCCTCCTTAGTTCTGCCCCCAATTGCTGCGCACCTGGCTCCACCCCGAGTGCTTATTAAACACGTAAATATTTAACGTGATTATGCTAACGAGACGTGTAAATGGCGGCCATGTAATAAGCGAATTAAAACGTAAATTGCAATGAATATATTAAAGCCAGCGTAAAACGGCGTTAGAGACAACGAATTGTCGATCTACTCTCTACAGGATCTCCAAATTCACTAAAGAACGACCAATTCTTGAGAGGCGCTTATCTAGAAGTTCAAAAGGCTGTAGGTGCCATAGGTAATTGAAATTCATGATCATATTTACAAGTACATAAATACAGTTCGTGAATCTAATAATGTTAATTAAATTCAAGAAGCAGGTGAAATATGTTTTAACATCACGGTACCGTTCTTCCTGAGGGCATCTGAAGCTGAAGATTTCGTATACTATTACTTTATGCGTTAAAAACTACTGAAAATCCATTAAGGGGAAATCCCTACTTATTTATTTTCATTGTTTATTTAACCCAGTCATATTTCTGCTGCTATACAGTCAGCAAATACTCATTGCTGACGATAATTAGTCACAGCAGTAGAAGCAGGCTGTCTTCAAAAAAAGAAAAATAAACATAAAACTTCCGGATGCAATGAGGTATACTGCTATAAATGGAGATTTTTTTAAATACATGGCACCTGTTAGGGAAATCAATTACTATAAATACATCCTCATCACCTGGTGCGCTCTACACCAGTAGGGAAATTCGTCTCGATGGACCGTGTAAACGCGGGAGATTTCTATTTGCATGGGTTTCGAGCCTTTCTCGAAATAACTGTAATATTAAAATATTCAAATAATGTAGAGTTGGACACTCTTTTCATAGAATAAGTGAAGCCCGGTTTCGACCAAGTGGGTCTTAGCAGTTCATTGCTGTCCGGAAATGGTGTACATTTTGTAGGATTTATAATCCATGCCGTGCATGGGAAAGTGAGAAGAAATCACATAGGTGACATGTATATTGTATAAGCTTACTTCTCACTATGGAACGGCGATTTCAAAAATATATTTTTTTACAGATTTTACTTAATTTTTCTATATTCATATTCTATACTTATTATTGCAAATTTATACGCATCTTTATTTAGTATTTTAATTTAAAATTAATAAACATATTAACCACAGGTAACGAATCTCATCAGAACTACAATAAGAATATTTGCAGAGATATCCATTAAAGATAATTAGAATATTTAGTTACTAGAAATTAATTTGCATCTTAATTATATCATGATCGCAATCGGAAACATTTGGCTAAATTCAATAATTGCCCGAAATGTTTCAACTTGTTCTTACTAATTCAGTGCTAAACTCACACAAATTATAATCCATTATATCACTAAACATAATATTAGCTGAAATAAGCCATGAACACGCTCTCCAGATCCATATCGCGCGCTTACACAACTAATCGTCGTATTAAGCGATCGCTTTGCACAATTTCCGCTTGCAGAACCTGCCTTCTCTCCACGGAGTTTCCAATTAGCTGCTAGAAAACTGCAGGAATTAAAGGACAGATTGCAGCTCACGCCCTCCAAGAAGAGGCTAACCCGCTCTCGTAAATCTAATTCGCCTTCAATTAACTAGCGGCGATCTGTTCCAATTAAACGAGGTCGCACCGTTCATTTAACACGCTTTGATAGTCTCCTCGGAAGTCGACTAATCATAAATGAGTTTAGATTTACTAATCAAGTCTACCCATAACTACAAAAATATCAAAAAAAATATCAAACGAAAATATCAAATCTTGAGGAGAGGTCTCCAACCACCACTCGTGCATTCATTAACCCCCTGCAGCGGCGGAATCTACTAACAAATGACATAGTATGGTCCAAATGTAAAGGTACAAAAGGCGTAATTGTGTTTATATGCTATTGTATTTTATAATGCATGTACTAAAATACTCTATAATTGATCTGCCTAGAGACCTCGGTGACCTGAAATGCCTAATTTAAAAGCTACTACAAATCTTATCTGTAATGGTTTTTGCACTGCCTTGCACATTTGATTGTACCTACCTCAAATGATTACATTTGAAATAACTTCAAATTACCTGAAATTATGTTAGAAACAATAATTGACTATTACCATTGAGTAAGGAATATTCGTCACTCAAAGCTATTACAGAGTATTACATACCGGATCTACAGTACCACATCAGTAGTATTAATTATGCTTTGTACATATTTCGAGATTTCTGAAATAATGTCACGAAGTTTTACAAGTTATCGCTAATGTAAATGTGAATATATAATCCCACCAACCTAAATGGATTACAGCTTTTATAATATTGCATATACACTTAACTTAATTTTCCTAACGACCACCGACCGGTTCTGCATTTACACTAATGGAAGATGCACAAGTTACTTCAAACATTACTCCTTGCATATATTGTACTTATTGGAGAAAACAACATTCAGTATAATTATAACAATTTAGGATCTTATAAAGCTTTACTGCTATTCTGATATAATCCTTTTTATACATCAGAGAAATCTCTCCCTCCGATACTTTGACCTAGCAGCTCGCAAGCTGTGCAATAAGGGTTTAAAAGTACCTCATTACAATCACGCCATTTTTTGAACAAACTTTTAGGCACGTATCACATTTTGGCGCCCAACGTGGGGTTGTACGTAAATACGCAGTTTATTTTTTAATTTCGCCTTTATTGTTGTGCAAAATGTTGTAAAGCGTTACTGCCCTTCTGATGTATCCTTCCTTAGAAGATGGAACGCAAATTACAATATTTCTGTTTTACTAATATGATGTAGGCTTCTCTTTTAGAGTCTTAATTTAAGTCTTCATTAATGTATATACTTTTAAAATATCACCGGACATTCGGGATTAGTTTCGGCCTTTTGAATTTCGAAGGGCTCAAATAGGTCCATCTTAAGACCTTTTTCGTCGAAATGAATTATATGTAGTACATCCGTCCTAAAGGAATGCCGATTTTCAATGAGATGGTTAGCAAATGTTGAATTATCATGGTTTAATCTGAATGATCTCATATGTTCTTTCAACCTAATCTTGAAATTACGCCCAGACTGGCCAATGTTAACCCGTTTAAAATCTTCACATGTTAATTTGTAAATTCCTGATTTGTTGAAATTATTAATTTGTGTTTTAGCATTAAATATGGTGTTGCATAATTTAACGCAAGGTTTGAACGCAACATTTATATTGTGTTTATTAAGGATTTTAGCAATTTTTAGGCCGACATCCTGACTAATAATGGGGTGTCTATATAGAGTTAATTGGTATTAAGGTGTCTGGTAAATGTAGGTTTTCTGTACACTTCAAATTTGAAAACGTTTTTATTATTCGTTATTGACAAATCTAAATATTTTATATTTTTGTGTTGCTCCTTTTCAACGGTGAACAATATACACTATTTTCGGGCAAATCAAGTTTATAAAATTTAAAAATTGATTTAATTGCACATATCTATATCATTGTCGAATATGTTTTTTGCCCAATTCGGAATTAAGGATTAATGTAGTTAGATTTGCCATACAAATTTTGGTTAACAACCAACTGTAGTCACTAATTTTAATAAACAGTGTGATATAAACGAAAAGGAAAGTGTTTATTTTATTTAATTTCATCATGTATCACGAAGTAGATGCCTCCAACATTGACCAACATTCCAACATTTAAAAATCGTTTAAATTATTGCCAGGAAGTAATGGGACAGCATATAAACATTTGATCGAATTGCTTTGATTGTGTTTTTCAAAAATATAAAAAATATTCATTTTCTCACTTTTTAATTTTTTTATATATTATTATTAAAACTCCACTTTTTAAAGTAAATCATAAGTATATTTTGCAAGAAAAATGATGTGTCTGTAAACAGAATTTAGAGCTCTACAAAATTTCTGATTTAAAAAAAATCTAAAACTCTGTAACGAGGGACGAACGGAAAATTTTCCACTCTTAATTTTCAATTTGTATTAGCCCCCTGAATCAAATCCTAAAAGCACGCGCGTCACATTTGAGACACCCTGTATACATATTATTGGTAATTAGCTACAGCAAAGAAAATGGTCGTCGTTAAATAAAATATTAATTGAATTTCTCGCTTGAGTTTTTTTAATTGGTCTGGGAAATAAACATATGGGATGCAGAAAAAGCGTTAATCGGAAATGTCATTAATAACAGAGCGACATTTGGACGACGTTATTAAATCCGGATTACCATCATCTTCCCAGAATATGGAAAGTGCTTCCTGCGCGTCAGTTTAAAATTACTTCCTGCTGCAACCGACAACGGCCTTTTTTGCATCAAAATGTTTATATCTAATGTTTCCATTGTAGCGAGACAAAAGAACAGGCACTTCAGTCACGTGAGAATGCGTAATCGACGAGCAAGGGAGACGTGGATTTCAGACTTTCAATCAGCGTTTTTCAGTTAAGCACAAAGTAGATTTCTTTATTAACAGGTAGTACGTAAAGGACATATTATTTGAGAGCAAATATATATTATAAAGTAATATTTTATTATCAACCTGAAAACGCTCAAATATTTCCATTATGGATTAGTAGTGTAAGTGCTATTATTAGAAGGGTCAATAAACTTCAATACAATATGTAACATTTAATTACATTTTTGTCAATAGTAACAAAAAACCGCAAACGCAACATATCCCCAATAAATATTTTTCCAAACTTTTCACAATGGACTATAAGCATTTCTTGTAGTTAACTTGATATGTTTATAAAAACGCATTCATCATCGATTCTAAAAATTCTTACCACAATTTAAATTTTCGTTCGCTGTAACGAAAAAGAAAGTGACAAACAATCTAATAATAAGAAGCTGAGCTCATGATTGTCGATTCGTTTGCATAGCACCTACTGCGATTACAGTAATAGTTCTCAATGTTTTGCTGCCCTGTGCTGCTCTGTAGCGTGATTTTATTAGAGCTTAAATAGATAACAGGTCATTATGTTCTTACGTTCACTGCTTTGTGCTCGTTAAAAATTCATCGGATTACCTATAAAGAACGATGAGTAAATAATGTTCTACCCCCGAAGGCAGTTGCCAAGGGAGGCATTCCCCAATACCAGGGCCGGAACGTCGCAATTTTCGACCCGTGCGAAGTCGCCATGGAGGGGGAAGATAATTAATCTTCGTGTCTTCGACGTCGGAGTAACGGCATTATCAGGGCTAGAACTCCACCGACATTAAGTGTGTTTGGTATTAAATGAAGTGTGTATAAATTTAATTCCTGCATACTTAGTCTTAAACGGGCTTTCTTGGGACGATCGTAAAGCTTCTGTGGTGTTATTTAGCGATCCCGTGGAGCACCTGGCGCATTTGTTTACACGTTTTTAATGAAGTTTCGACGCTTTACTGCCTCACTTTCGACGTCGGGGCACTATTAAATGCAACTCCGGACGACTAGTGGTTCTCCGAGAGGGTGTTATAATTGCCCCGCCATAGTATCTTTGGGTTATTCTATTTTTTAGTTCATTACATATTCTTATTCAGTGGTTAGTATGCGTTGAAAATATTCTATAAACATGAGGGCTGACGAGGGTATGAAAAATGAAAACATCAATTCAGTGAAAACACACGTGGTGAGCAATTATTGACCCAATTCTGTATGTATTTCAACAGAAGTGTTAGCCAACATTACTGTAAAAATTAGAGCCATAAATGTCGTACAACTTCATGCTCAAATTAGATAATCTTCAAGTGCTTAGTTATATGAAGGTGTGTTCCTTGTAAAGACCACTGGTGATCTTAAAACGCCAAGTTTTCAAATATAGTATTTATAAAAGTGTAAGTTCAGATAGGGCGATTTTATTGCGAAACTAGGAAAAAAACTAGACAAAGATGTGACCAAAATGGGAAACTTCGGCTACGGAAATCGAAATGAGCGAATAAACTAATAAATTTTATGGAAGAAAGAGAACTATATGCCATGAATTCATTTTTCAATAAAAGGCCTCAAAGGAAATGGACCTGGATTAGTCCAAACTTGGCAACAAAAAATAAAATCGATCTTATTCTCTCTACTAACAAATCCGCTGTTAAAGATGTAACAGTTCTTAACAGATTTAGCACCGGCAGCGACCATAGGCTGGTTAGATCAAAATTTAGCGTAGACATTGCCATGGCCAAAAAAACCATGGCACGATACGAAATATAAAGGCCAGAAATGGAAAACTTGATATGAATAAACTGCAACAACACAAAAGTTTATATATTGAAAATATAAGAGTTTGTCTAGCAGAAAAAAAAATCAGGAGGAGAAAGACATAAACCAAATAGAAAAAGAACTCACAAAAACACTAGTTACCATAGCAAAAGAAGTAACAAAAACAGAAGGCAAAACAGATAATTACATTAACGAACCAACAATAAAACTAATCGAACATAGAAGAATACTGAATGAACAGGGGATGACACAATCAATAGAATACACAGAGCTGAATAGAACCATTAAGAAAATGATAATAGAAGAAATAATGCGAATACAAGAAGGCAGAGTACAATCCATCATCAAAAATAATTAAAACATGAAATGTCTAAGACCCAGACTATGCAAATCAGAAATAAATAAACTCAAAGATGAAAAGGGCAATGAAGCAAATACTAAAACAGAAATTATTAGAATAATTGAAAATTACTACTCGGACTTATACTAATCTAAGAAAGACCGACAAGAAGACGTAAAAAATCGACTTACATCAAAGATAGTGAACATAAATTCGGAACTTCAACCCGAAATATCCAAATCAGAAATAAGAGCGTCACTGAAACAATTGAAGAACAATAAGGCAGCGGGCAAGGACGGAGTAACTGCCGAAATGGTAAAAATTGGAGGATAACCTGTTATTGACTGTCTGCACCTTCTCCTAAATCAAATTTTAACAGAAAAGAAAATTACATATAATTGGAACGAAGCTATTACATTACTTCTATTCAAAAAAGGAGACAAGAGAGAATTACTAAACTACCGTCCCATAACCCTTCTAAGTATCATGTATAAGCTAATAACCAAAATACTAACAAACCGACTTACCAGAAAATTCGATGATTACTAAACCAGAGAACAAGCAGGCTCCAAGAAGAGATTCAGCACACAAACCATCTGCTGACAATGAAGATCTTAATAGAGAGACTAAACGAATACAAAATACCATTATTTGTAGCATATGTAGATTTCGAAAAAGCTTTCAATTGCGTAGAACATTGGGCAATAAAGAACTCCCTAATAAACAGCCAGATCAATTATAGATACCCTGTCAAACATCTATCAAAATGCTACAACATCAGTACAAATATATGAAGGAACTAAACCAATAACGATTGCAAGAGGCGTAAGACAAGGAGACACTACATCACCAAAATTATTTAGTCAAGCATTGGAGGATGTTTTTAAAAATCTGGGATGAATGTGGCATCAAAATATGTGGACAACGACTAAATCACTTAAGGTACGCGGACGACATAGCATTATATGCAAACAATAAAGCAGAGCTACAGAAGATGTTAAGAGAGCTAGACCACCAAGCCTCAAAAATTGGTATTAAAATGAATTATTAGAAAACAAAGATACTAACTAATACAGAAGAAGTACAAATAGGAAACAAATCAGTCGAACAAGTTACCGAATATATATATATATATATATATATATATATATATATATATATATATATATATATATATATATATAAATAGCTGAGACAACTAATAAAACTCAACAAAGACAATCAAACCAGCGAAATAAAAAGAAGAGTTAGGCTTGCATGGGTAGCTTTCGGAAAGCTGAGTTTTATCCTAAAATACAAGAAATTCCCACAGTACCTAAAAACAAGAATTTTTAATCAGTGCATACTTCCTGTCTTTACATACGGGGCACAAGTGTGGACATTCACAAAGGCCAATATGGAGAAAACTGCTGCAGTTCAGAGAGCTATGGAAAAACAGATGCTCCACATACGACTATCAAATAGGAAAAGAGACGTATGGATCCGAGAAAAAACTAAAGTTAAAGATGTAATAGAGGAAGCTGCAAAGCTAAAATGAAAATTTGCTGGTCACAACATCAGACAAATCGATGAAAGATGGAACAAACTTATTGTACACTGGAGACCATGGGAAAATACGAGAGGACGAGGAAGGCCACAAGTGCGTTGGGCAGACGACATTAAGAAACATGCAGGAAATAAATGGACTGAAATAGTAAGTAGTAGAGAGGAATGGAAGCAACTTGTGGAGGCCTACGTCCAAAGATGGACGACGGAAGGCTGAAAAGAAGAAAGAAGAGGCTCAGATACTTGTAGTACATCTCGTATGTACATATTTTCTTGTAACAACCTCATCGACATCTGAAATTACTTCAACAGGTTCCCATTTTTAATGGACATGTTCATGTGGAGATATAAGACGTATTTTTGTACTCCTACATAATATAGATTCTCATGTGCTGTATACCTTTGTCCTTTTTTAACCTTTGTTGTCAATTTTTGCCATTCAAAAATGTATTAGCTGGTAGTTCAGCAAAGAAGGGTGGGGGTATCATGGAAGTCTGGAACCAGGAATAAACAAGTTAAATAACGTTATTTACAGCCTGAGGACTCTCGTGTTTTCGTTAGCATGCGACGAAACGAGCATGTTACTACGCAGCTGGCGCGAGTAGAGTGAATACGTATGGGATTGCGGCGCGGAAATTTGTCGTTATGGCCTCGCAAGTCGATTAGTAACTGCACACGCGGCTACCGGCCATCGATTAACTGCTTTCACGATGTAAGTGTTGTAGCACTAGGTCCAGTACCACATCGAGGTGAAGCACTGAATACGGGAGTCAAAGACCATCCGCAGATGTTTCGGCACCAGTTCACTTATAGAACTGCAATGAAGGACCGACTCACGCGCAGCGCCTAGGCAATGTTGCCATCAACCCCGATAGTTCAGTGTATATCAAATGGTCATTTAAAAGCCTTGATTTTGATTTTGAAACGATAACTAAAGCATAAAAAAATATCAATAAATTTTATAAAAAAATATCTTATTTAGTTCAGAAGGTGTAGTTATAGAGAAAAACGCTTAAAAAATTAACTTCAACAGCATGATTTTTTCAAAATGGTGTGTTTTTGACCTTTGTCTCACCTCACAGAGGTTAAAACTGTTCCACCCTGTAAATGTTTTAATTCAACAAATATTTATGTTTATTTGATTTGTCTGGTAAAAATTATCTTGAAACAATCTGGACATACACAGCATGTGCGTGCTGATTTTAAATCTTAAAACTTCCTAAATAAGCCAAATTATTTTAATGTTACTTATCCTCTATAACTTTGCTTGTCTATTTTTCAACTTCCACAGCCTAATTCTTATCTTCTTTCTCTTTCTCATACAGATGTATTTCTCGTATTTCTTAAGGGATATTAAGATCTACGGTTTTTCCACAGATCTATTTATGTTCATCTTCCTTTTATCACTTCTTCTTTCTGTTTCTCTCTTTTTACCTTCAGCGGTCTGTTTCTCCGTCTTTTTCTGCCTCTCTAGCTGTGTGACGTACCTGGAGGACTATCAACACATAGGCCGTGGAACAAATGTATATCCTTTTGGAATAATGAATAATGCCTGGCTTTCGATGTGGGAGAGTAGGGTGGGTGAAAAATATGGGCTCCACGTAATTTTACCGTGATTTCAGGATAATATTTCAGAAAAATAAGAGACTCCACGAATAAGCTGACCTGACCATTAAATACGAAGACGGCTGCGCTGAATGATCTTTCGTCTGCGCGACTGTATCGGCTAGGTGTACAATTATTTTTCGCGAGTTAAAATTAGAATAATTGAATAGCGGCTACTTTTCTATCGCAGCCGCCGGATGGCGTGGCGATGCTGGATTATGAGCCAAATGTATTCCCAAAGGAGTTGCCCGTTAGGGAACTAGTCTATTTAGAACCGTGACAGCTGTTTGTCTTCTTTATCGTATTGTCATTTTTAGCTTACCGGTTTCAGTTGTTTTGGTAATTCAATACGTACGAACCAAACACCAATGGTTCGTGCATTTGAAATTGCCTTCCACTGTTCTCGATGTGATCTCTCATTCTCTTTCTACTTCATCATTCTGATCGTTTTTTATGTATCTTCCTCGGCATGTTTCTCATCTTCTTAGTATCTTGTCCTAATGAACTACATTAGTAAGTCAGGCGCAATACAGACTCATTCTTGGTAGCTACACTAAATTCAACGGTTCCTCAAAACAGCAATGCCTTTATAAATCGATGAATCCAATACCTCAAAAATGCTATTTACAGCAGCTATCAACTAATGTATTGACCATTCCTGGTTTCAGGAGTAAACCCAGGTTTCATGGACAGTTATGAAACAACCCAAATTCGCTTAGGTTGTTGCTAAAGCGTGCCAAAAGTTCATAACAAACACTCAAACGATTCAGGTTTTTGTTGCGGTGTAGACAGTAGCGGCACCAATACGCAGAGTATTGTTTCATTTCCAATTTTTCACTTTAAATTCTGTGCGCACTGTCTGTAGAGATACATATAATGTCTCCTATCTTGCCCACTCTATTCGACGGTCATCCAATTCGATACGGTGGACTTTTATAATAATATCCCAGGTTATTGCCATTTTTGAAAGTTCACTACGAGCTTCATCGTTTGTGATATCACGACCTCGTCTAAAAACCCAGTTTGAACCTTTGAAAGCGAAAGCACGGACTCCAGAAGTGTCGAATCTAACTCTGCTATGATTTTAATTCTGCTAATTGGCAGATCTTTAATTCATGACCTAACCTAATCAAAGATCCTGACTTTATATTACCAATACGCTATTTAGTAACTAGGAGGAGCGTTTCATATATCGTTTCATATATCGCGCGCGCCCATTTCACAAGGCACCAAAACGCTGTTTTTAACGCATATAACCTCAATTCGAAGTGTCCGTCAGTCTTATTTTCTTAATATCCCGCGAAATTTTGCAAGTAAGCAATCAGTTCTGTTCAGAACTTATCTTCGCAGTGTTAATAGTTAATTTTGCTTATATTATTGTGATGGATTCTGAACCCAGTACAAGCTCAGCGATGTTTTCACGTTCACCTCTAAAACAGCGTTCACGGTTGGATTTGGGTCATTTATCTTTATCCGAAAAATCTGTGTTTTAGTATCTGGCAGAGTAACCAACAAATATGCCCCTTTATCTTCAATGTCGTCTATGCACATTTTGGTGAGTTCTTCACACCGACATGTCCCATATATACCCATTATTAGAGCAACTTTCTTCATCAAATATATCCTATCTTCTGCCTCCGCCAAAAATCTCTTGCCTTCTTCGGGGTATAAATTCGGGATTTCCCTTTGAGGTACGCCATTAGTTTCATAAATCTATAATATTACAGAAATAAACACATGCTTATATAATGTATGTCATTCAAGCATAACAAATAAATAAAACTAACCTCGAAATGTCCACATTTTCGTAGGCTTGTAGGTAAGCTTTATGACTGGGTAAAAACTGAGTAAAAACGACTCATCCCGGAGGGCCTCGTGGGCCAAACTTCAGTGGGCAATCCATTATCGCCCACGTATACAGTATATGATGATTATATTATATGTGATTTGTTTAAAAAAAACTAGTGATTATAGAGATGAAATAATTTAAAATTGCCGCCAAAAGTATCTGGTGATTTTTCTGGTAACTTTTTACAGTGTAAATTGGGTTTTGGGACTTACTCCTCCTAGTTATTAAATATAGTATAATAGTGCTGACCTCACTTATTGAATTCACCTATAACACTGGTCAACACTAGTCATGCCACACGAATGTTGATAGCTAATACTGTTGTAGCTAACTACCCTCATTATTAAACTGCAATTGTTTTATTTTAATTAGCCATAGTTTTCTTGTGATACGGTAATACTTATAATTAGTACTACGGCAATAAAAGCAAAGGAATGTTCGCGAAAAAATAGTCATAAAACTATTTGTCTCTGATTTCATCAAAATATTGTGATAATAATTGTCATGAATAATTAACTGCGTTAACATGTCGAGAAAGTGTAGTAACGGTCCTAACTCTTTTTGTTATGCTTGTGGTGAACTGAAACAAGACGAAATTTCACTCAAAAAACAAGACGACATTTCACAAAACTAGTCTTGGAGAGATATCATCGGTATTTTGGGTTCGTTGTGGCCCTCAAGATAAATCCTGTTCCCTCATATTTGTTGCATCACGTGTGTGAGGAATTTAACCGACCGGAAGAAAGTCCAGTGCTGTACCTAAGATTTGGACCGAACCAAGAGATCACATTTCAGACTGCTATTGTTGTCTTACTGTCGTAAATGGTATAAATGTGAAGAAAAACACTCAGTTATTTACCCTAACTTATCTTCAGCCATAAGACCAGTCCCTCATAGTGAAAATTTCTCTATATCACTTGCATCTGCGTCCGTTGAGATTGACGATACACAATCCTCCACTTCAATCCATTGTGTTAATGAGGACCATGACTCTGAGTTTGAAGAAATTGTAACGAAGCCACACTTGATAACTCAAAGAGACCTACACGATTTGGTTCGCGATTTAAAATTGTCAAAAAATCCGTCAGGGCTATTAGGATCTCGATTAAACGGACGGAATTTGCTACATCATGAAACTAAAATCAGCTATTTTCGAAATCGTGATCAACACTTTAGATCATACTTTTCTCAAGATTGGGACTTGGTGTATTGTAATGATATAAATAGGATTACGAAGATTTTGGAAATCGATGTTGATCCCTCCCAATGGCGTTTATTCATTGACTCTTCTAAAACAAGTCTAAAAGCAGTGTTACTGTATAACGGAAATATATTTCCTTCTGTACCTCTGGCCCATGCTGCTAATATCAAAGAAATTTATGAAAACATGACGGTATTACTTGAAAAAATCAAGAACAGTACATATTCTTTCAAAATCTATGGCGATTTAAAAGTTGTTGCCCTATTACTCGGACTTCATCTGGTTTATACTAAATTCTGCTGTTTTTTATGTAAATGGGACAGTCAGACAGAACAAACCACTATCATAAAAAATATGGCCTACACGTGCATCCTTAATTCCTGGACAGAAAAATGTGAAGTATTTACCCGTGAGCCATCATGAAGATTTATGTGAGCTCACATCATTTATGTGAGCTCACATGATTTATGTGAGTTCACATGATTTATGTGAGCCATCCGAAGTACTTATTCCATCATTGCATATCATATTATGCCTGATCAAAAATTTTGTAAAGGCAATGAATCGCAATGGGAGTGGATTTTTGTATCTAAAAGAAAAATCCCCAAAATAAGTGATGCAAAGATAAAAGAGGGTATTTTCGTAGAATCTCAAATCAGGGAGTTAATAAAAGGTATGGTATTCGAAGAAAACATGAGCGATTTATAACAACCAGCATGGAAATCTTTTAAGAATGTTGTTGCAAATTTTTTGGGTAACCATAAGAGTGAGAGCTACATATAGTTGGTTAGCGAGCTATTATTGCCTTATCAAGCATCGAGTTTATGAAACATGTCACTCGAGATTCATTTGTTAGACTCACACAAGGAGGATTTTTTTTCCTGAGAATTTGGGGGTTGTGAGCGATGAGCACGGAGAAAGGTTCCATCAGGACATTTCTAAGATGGAAAATCGTTACCAGGGCAAATGAAACCCAATTATGTTGGCACATTATTGCTGGACAATCAAAAGGGACCAACCAGGAGCTAAATTTGCTAGAAAATCTTGGATCGTAACTTCGTAATTAAACTTTTTTACATTTTTGGTTTAGGAGGTCATTGTTTTTTGAAATATTGTGTTTTCAATATTAAGGGATGAGCCACCACCGGGGAGAGGAAACTCGACGGATATTCGGTTCTAGAGTGCTCAAGAGTATGTGTTCCAAATTTCAAAATTGGGACATAAAATTAATTTCTGCCAAAATGGCTTTTTGAGGCCAATATGACTGGAATATGCAAATATGTGTAAGTTACACACAAAAAAAATGAAATTTTAGTTGTAGCACTTACAACATTTGTGCACTACACCATCGATATTTTCTCGTCCCAATCGCCCTGTATTGCATGTTTCTCTTACTTCGTAATATTTAATGTCATTACCCTGCTTTCTTCCGTGTCTAAACTCTGACATAAATATAACTCAGGGTTACATAACCCGAGTTAAAACAATGTTGATGCAACCGGACATTAATGTTTCAATTCAACAAATATTTATGTTTATTTGATTTATCTGATAAAAGTATCTTAAAACAATCTGGTCATACATAGTATGTGTGTGCTGATTTAAAATCCTAAAACTTTAGCGCTTGCAATCAGCCAAATTATTTGAATGTTACTTATCCTCTATACATTTTGCTTGTCTTTTTTCAACTTCCACAGCCTGCTTTCTTCCGTGTTTAGTAATTCTCTTCAATTTACATTTCTCGCTTTTTTTTCTCGACCTGTTTCTCGCCCACTCACCCTTTCCGGGGTTTTGCAATTGCAGTTCTCTTAAATTCACATATTTAAAATTTATGTTCTGCCAATCTTTATTTCTTCCTACTTTATATTTCTAGTTCCCTTCCTTTCATCTTCCTGTTTTTATTTCCCATTTCTCTGGCACCTTCTCGTCCTCTTGTCTGTATTCAAATTGTGTTTCTTTAAAATCATTTTTGCCTTTAATTTATTTTTTAATGAACCCATATACTACTCTAAAATTATCATAACGTAAATTATATGCAGTAATGCCGCGTGTATTTCTGTCTCGAACAGTTTATATGGTATGAACGCATCTGGTGAGTCAAATTAATTTATTATTATCTCATCACTACTCATCAGCAATCATCAATGAAAATCCGGTTTTATTCGCCCCACCCAGTGCTGCATATTATTTTCAACCATTTATCCGACACCTGTTAATTACTACAAAGGCTGTCCTCATTCGAGTGTGTGCCATTGTAACATCACACGCGTGCGATAAGGACGTGTTTGTGTTGTTAATTATCTAGTCTTCCAATTGATGTGCTCATACTCTCTCACACACGAAAGCAGGCACTGGCCCCTCTTCTTTTACACCGCCAGACATCCTTGCCCGTATGACGTAATCGCTTTATTACGCAAGACAAACATTTTATTAATTGGCTAACCTTTGGCGTGCCTCGAGTGCTTTCCCTCTCTATGAGAGAATGTGTAGGAAGATGAACTGTTTGGAATAATTATTTATCTTACTCTATTTCACTAAAACTTTGGTAATAAACACATTTTATACAATCGCATTTGTATTTTTGATGTAAATAGTGACAAACATAAATACAATACATATTGTTTACCGCCGACTCTGTTCAATAAATTATTGCTATTCTAAGCCAGAGGTTCTCAAACTATATACTGCAAAATTGAATAACGTTTTCGATTCATTTCTAGCGTTGATTAAAACAATCGCAAAAACTGAAAGATTATTGTGAATCACATGGTTGGGAAGTTATGAATTTAATATCACTAAACTAGGAGTCCCTTATATCGCAAAAAATCGATTCTATGTAATCTATTTTTGGGATATTCGAAATATGGTTATTGGTAAATAGAAAATCGACCATCTCTATAATAGATGATAATAATACAGTTAAGGCTCTAACTTGTTCACGAGGCTCGGTCACCTGTGAAAATATTAAATTGTTTAATTTTCTATCCTTATAGGCCATTGTTATGGCATATACTAGAAAGCCAGCCAGGTATGATGTGGAGTGAACTGCCGCGTGAGAGAGCATGAAAACATTGCCCAGATACTTCTCACAAAACAACTCCCCATCTTATGTTAACTAATAAAGAAACATTTCTATTGATTTCAGTTTTTCGCTGTACATTTTTATATCGTATGAAAAACCGATTTATGTCAACGTTAACCTAAATCTAATTGTCAGGGATGACGATTTTTCATCACGTTGGCCTTCCGTCTGATCCGTTTCCGTTGTTTGGAGAGGCGGAACTTGGGGTGTTGGTAAAAACTGAGCAGGGAAGACTAAAAACAAAATACGAATCTGGGGGTGGGCGGTCTACAAAGCGGCGCCCAGCGTCGACGAACAACACGTGGCGCGGAACGGATGATTAATGAAGGCGTCGTTATTGAAATAAATGCGCCTGTTTTTCGGGAGCGCCTCCACGGGACGCCTCTGTGGGACAGCTAGGCACGCCACTGGGTCGCGACCTCCTGGATAACAATTGAGCGATGTTTAATTGTACCCTCTGAACTGTAACGGAGTGGAATATTTAAATTCCAACATTATTAAATGTGTACTTGATTGTCCGCGAAGCAGCGCATTTGGAACAGGAAAATGCATTGTGAATGGGCGAGAGTTTCACTTTTCGCACAATTTGCTCGACAGCAATTTAGTGCACGACATTGCAATTAACTATTTTAAGAACCCGTTTCGTAAATGTGGCTTAATCTACAAGTTTTACTGCGAGTACGTCGCTATCTGCATGTTATGTTTTCAAGGAAATAACTGAGATTACATCGAGATTGTTTTTGTTGTAGTACTATACAAATATGTGCACACTAAAATTATATTTTAATCCACAAAATATATTTTTTTATGAGTTTATTTTCAAATTCATACGCAAATACAAATTTGCTACTTTTAATAGAAAGTCAAAATGTGGAGATGCTATTACCTGAAACTATTTAGAAAAATTGATAATACGTGAATGTACAGGATGTAATGTAAATGTAAATAAAATTTAAACCAAATATTCAGAAAAAGAATCGCGAACCAACAAAATACTAATTAAGTTTTTACCATCTTTGATAATATCATCATGAGGGAACATTGATGTTTGCTAATGTTTTGAATACAGAGCCAAAGCGCGAATTTACAAGCATAAAAAATTACAAAATAAACGCTTAAAAATGCATAAAAATCTTAGAAAATAAGCATATAAAATAGCATAAAGATTAGAATAAGCACGAAAACCCAGAAAAAAACATGAAAAGGCATATTTTATTTTTTATGAAAATACAGAAAAACAAAACAAAACATAATTTTATTAACAAGAACGCACTATAGGTAGATTAAAGTAATATTTTAATAACATAGGTTTTGGTGATTAATATTATTAACAATAATAATTAATAACAAATAATAATCACTGCTCATTTTTAAATGAACTAATAATTAAATGTTTTTCCAAATTTTCAATGGAAAATCCCATTCTCCTATCACTGAGCACATTTTTTAAGTGTGAAAAGGTTCTATCTACATCCACACTTATAATCGGTGCATATTTAAATTTGGGAACAATTGTAATATTTATCAGCGAATCTTCCACGAAATCTCCTTTTAAAACTGTTGATATTTTTTGAAACTCGCCAAACCCTTCAATTTTTGACAAAACTGCAACACATTTTTTTAAAAATAATCTCTCTTATAGATCATTGACCAGCGGAAATTGCAGTCTAATCGTTTCAACGACTCGATTAAAATCATGTGCCAAACAGGTGCAATGCATTATTTGCTCATAAAATACTTTTAAATTAGAATATGCCTTCAACATATATGCAGCGGCATCAGAAATCATCAATAATAATTTATCATTTGGAACGGGGTTTGGCAAAAAAATCATTAAATGGGCGATGTATCGACGACATGAATCAGTAGTTTCATCTACACAGAACCATATGTAATTGTTGCCAATTATCTTTTTTATTTCCTCAATAGTGTGTTTATATACTTGCTCGACATAGTTTTTGCGAATGGTTGATTCGGCAGAAATATGTTTACCGGTGTAATTTTGTAAAAAAAAAGATTAAAACATACTATTATCTAGTTTTTTTAACGGAATGTTAGAAGATACCATCGTATTGCATAAATCAAAGTAAAATTCCTTTTCATTCTGTGTAGAAGAACTCGCAAAAGACTCGGAAATAGTTTGCTGGGTACTCAGGGTACTGCTTGCAGATTTGTGTTTTTTAAATTTACCAGGTGAACTGTTGTTTTGATATATTGTGTTATAATAATTTTTTTCTCCCAGTTAATCTACAACATAATACATGCTTGTACCTAGGCCAATGGCAACACAAAATAAAACTTACCGGTTTGATACAAGCCCTGCAAATTAATTTGCCGTTCTCATATTTTAATTTAGAATATCCACGTATCCATTCATCGACGGAAGGTTTTACTTTCGGCATTTTATACAAGAAAACTTATAAACACGTAATACACACAAGGCACAAGCACAACGCAATGAAGATTGAGATAAATTGGACTTAATTGATAGCACACTTGCCCTAGATGCGTGCTGTGCACGTAAAAATAGGGTAATCCCCGAAATAATCAAGCTTTGTTTACCAAATATCACGTACGCACGCTCGCTTTGTTGATGATTTTGTGATAACGAAGCACTCTAGACATAACGGAGTAATATTAATATTGAATTCTCATTACAATAATGTACAAGAAAATATATTCCTAGCTAATATAAATAATATGCTATAACATTGAGAAATAAGCAAATAAGCACAAAAAATAAGGAAATATGCAAAAAAATGCATTACAGCAATTATAAGCTTAAAAACTGAAAATATGCATAAAACACAAAACAAAAATTTTCACGTTACTTCATTTGCCGAAATTCGTATAGATACGGGGTTATTTTGGTCTGCTATTAAAACTGTTGTATAGCATAATACCTAGAAATCCGCGCCTTGTTCGACACACACCTTTATTATTATATTTTATAATAATTGTAACCATTAACAATCATTTTAAATAATCAGATCGTCAACTAATCTGTCCATATAATACATACTGTATACGTGCAAGTAGAGAAGAAAAGAAAGAAGATGGAAATATTATTATTTCAATGATATGATTGAAAAATTCTAGACATTCTTAAATATTGAGTATGTTTATCCTGAATGTTTACATTTCGCGTATAAATACAAATGGCCATGTAATTTATAATTTTAGAATCGTTAAACACCGTTTTTTATTTGCAGAAATTATGTGCATTTTACAACGCGCAAACGTTCGTTAGTTATAAAGGGAAGTTACGTTATATCCAAGCTCCTTAGCCAAAAATTAAACATATTAAGTGCGGCACGAGATGTCGCAGTGAGTCTTATTGTACGATACATTGCAGTGCTACCCTCCGCAGGTAAACTGGAGAGCAGCCAAAGCACCAGAGATACTTATTTAGCTGCATTTATGGTTTAACAGTATATTCAGCTTTACGGTATACTGAGGAATTGTGGTATGTGTGTGAACATTTTCTTTTGTGTGCAGTAATTACCAACGTAAAATTTCATTAACACTGTGTATAGCAAGGAAATTTCATTAATCATCCCATATCTTTTTATTACACAGTTGCATGTGTAATTTATATGAAAACAAAATTTCACAAATCACCATACTTTAATAGAGTAATTTGCATTAATTAACTGTGTGCTCCACTTTTTTTTCGCTAGACACAGCCGTGCATCTAGTAATTCAAATTTAGATTTGCGCGCTGGTGCCTTACTCACTTTAGTAGGATAGTTGCCCAATCAATCTCCCCTTTTATGTCTTTTTGATGCAATCCAAATAACAATTTAAATATGTAAAAGGACGGATTTTCGTATAAATTCCGCTGACGTGAATTGATTAGAGCCTAGGCACATGTTTACCAGCGTAATTTATGCCTGCCGTGCGGTGCACACACATCGCACTATTTTTACAAATTGCATCACCCATACTAAACAAGCGCTTATTAATACGCTCGGAGCGGCAGCACGACACGAAACGTGACAATTGTTGCGTGGGGCCGTTGCACGTTTCACAGGTATGAATTGTGAAAGGGGGCTACACTAGTTGGGTCAATGGTGCATGCTGAATAACAGAGTTAGCTGCATGTAAAATATGCCTCGTTTTGGCATCGTAGGATATTTGCAGAGTTCGTGGCTCGAATCTCTATAATCTGTTCCATTCATATTTAATCGGTTGTATTTGTTCATAATCGGTTTGTCAATATATCTACAAGTAAACGAAGCTATTCTAAATTATATCAAGTTTGGACTGCTTTCATTGAAACAAAAAGCTGTTGAGAACGTAATGAGGTCTAAATATATAAAATTTTAAATGTTTGTAATGCAAAACTCGTGTCAAATTAGGTTTTTATAGAAACTTCTTTTGCATAAAAAATACAATTATTTTAACAAAAATGTGGACAGCACATTATGTTCACCTTATATTATTTATAAGTATGAAACATTAGTGTGGAGACTAATTTTTCAAATTTTATTTAAAAGGATGATCACCATGTTAGTACAATTACATAAATAATTTAAATTTGAGACAAACAAACGTTCATTGGAAATAAAGTGTTTTAGTAGACTTTTCTTATCTTTTTTTCTTCAAAATTTTCTTATGTAAAATATTGAATTTTTTACGCAGCCGTACTAATATAGCCACCCTTTTTTGGAATTAAACTAAAAATACAAAAAGTAGGGTTACCATTAAACATGTTCAAGTTTCCCTTGAAATGACCTTGAAAGTTGACTTCAATTTCAAGGTCGTCATTAGCTGGCTCTTTTTTAGCCATACAACATTTCAATTCTCAATTAGCTATCGGGTCAATTTTCGATATCGAATATACCTTCGCTATCGAATATACCCTGTATACAGGGTGGTCACTTTTACGACGCCTACCATTAGGATCTATTAAACGGAAATATGGTCAAATGGGATAACGTTTCTCATATACTGAAACGAAATCCGGGATATCTTTCACAGTTCCTGAAATATCGCTGAATAACTGAAAAATTGCACTTTCCTTTTCCTTTACAATTCGCCATAAATTCAAAATAGATCTTACATAGAGATTGTACATGTAAATTTTTTCATGTCGAGGATAATATCTTACCATTTTAACTAATCATATTATCTCCTGTTTTGCACTTTATACACAATAAAATTACTCAATCACTACTCGTACTCTTCCTCCTACAATCACCATTTTTATCCCTTATTAATTTTCTTAACCAAGGGTGCAAAACTGATTTTATTCAGTTTTTATTTTTTTGTGCTAAAATCACTGAACCGATTTTAATAAAATTTAATCCATAAAGGGCACCCAAATAAGCCACAAAAAATATACCAAGCAATTTAAAAATATACATCATCATGACGTCACACTTTTTTGGGACACCCTGTATAATCAAAAATATTTTCCTGAAATACACCCCAGAATGCAAGTACAGCTTGCAAAATATCAAAATCCCAACTACATTAGTAACTGAGCTATAGAAGACGGGAGGTGAAATGACGGACCCTGTATAATCAAATCCCCATTTACCATTTTAATGGTGTAGGGTGTATAATTTACAAATCATTTTTCGTTTACATTTTGCTTAAACTACTTAATTTTTATTGTAAACAAATTTTGCCCATTCTTTTTTGTTTCGAGCAATTCTTTTGGCTTCTTTCCACGTTGTTCCTCTTGCCTTCAGTATTTTTTATATCTCACTATCCCATGTTGCTTTGGGTCTTCCCCTTTTCTTTTTACTTTGTGTCTTTGCCTCCCATATTTGTTTTACCGTCCTTTTGCTTTGGCTTTTTGCTGCATCAGTTGCAGATGGCCCCACCAGCTAAGTTATCTTCGTTCGATACATTCTAGTATTGGTCTAGGTCCTAGTTATTTTCTAATTTGCGAACTTCTTATCTTGTGTTTGATTGTCACTCCTTTAACTCTCTTAAGGAATCTCATTTCCGCTGCTTGGATCTTACTTTTTTTGCCTTTTGTTGAACACCCATGTTTCGCAACCAAAGGTCAATATTGATCTGTATATGGTTTTGTATACGTTAATTTTTGTTTTCTTTGAAATTTCCTTCTTGTTTATGAATGATCCCATTGCTTAATATGTTTTCATTGCTTTTTCTATTCTATTGTTTATTTCCAATAATATGTATATCCACCCCAAGGTATTTGTAATTTTTTACTTCCGTTTTCCAATGTTATGTCGATCTTGTGTTGTTTATCTCCAATTACCATTGCTTTTGTTTTGCTTTTATTTATTGTCATTCCATATTCTTTTAGTGCTTCATTCCAAGTTTTGAGATTTGTGCTCAGTTCTTCTTCCTTTCCTGCAATCAGTATTAGGTCATCCGCGAAAGCTCCTGCAGAGATTGATATTCTTTGAAGTTGTCTATACCCTACATGCAGCTTTTTAGTTTTTTGTGTGCACTTTCTGATGACTTCATCAATGTATACTATTAATAGTAGGGTGCTTAGTCCACCTCCCTGTATTAATCCTTCGTTTGTTTGGAATGGTTCTGATATTCCGCCCTGGCTTATGACACGGTTGTTATTTCCTTCATAAATGTTTTTAATTATTCTTATTATTTTTTGGTTCATGCCTTTCTCTTCTATTACCTTCCATAGTTTTCTTCTGGGAATTTTGTCAAAATCTTTTTCAATATCAATAAATCCTACAAATATTGTTTTCCCTTCCTGTTGGTATTTCTTTTCTATTAATTGTTTTATTGTAAATATGTGGTCTTGAATGCTTCTGCCTTTTCTAAATCCGCTTTGCGGTTCTGCCAATGTATTTTCTATTTTTGCTCTGATCCTTTTGTCTATTATTTGTTCGTATACTTTCATAACCACACTGGTCAGTGATATTCCTCGATAGTAATTGCATTCATGTCTCCTTTTTTATGTATTGGTACTATGAGTGTGGTTCTCTAGTCTTTAGGGATTTGTTAATCATCCCATGATTTGCTTATTATCTGGTGTAATTTCTCCTAGCTTTTTGTCCCATGTATTTTAGCATTTCTCTGTCGCATCCTGGACTCTTCCCATTTTTTCAGGATTCTTATAGCTTCTTTTATCTCTGTTATGGTGATTGCCCTTTGTTTGCCGCGAATGTTCACTTCTCTCTACTGTTTGTTCTTTTTGTTCCACCCATAGAAGTTATTGAAAGTGCTCCTTCCATCTGTCCATCACTTCTTTCTCTTGCGTTAGCAGTTCCCCGTCTTTATTTTTGATTCCTCTTGTGTGTTGGGTTCTTCCTCTTCTGAGTGTCTTTAGTGCCCTATAAAATAGTGTTTGGCTTTCTTTGCTGTTTCTTTCCATTTAATTGCCAAATTCAATCCATTGTTGTCTTTTTACGGCTATTACGAATTCCTTGACTAGCTTTCTTTTTATTTTATATTTTTCGTCATTTTCTGTTGTTTTAGTTCCTATGTCAATTTTTCATTTCTTCAAAATTTCATAAAAATGAAATAAGAATAAAAAAATTCTTATTTCATTTTTTTTTCTTCTGTCCACCAGCTAGTTTGTTTCTTATTATTACTTGTCCTACTGCTTCCACAAACCATTATTGCGGGTTCTAATAATGTTGCTTTGAAGTGTTTCCAAAATATGGCTGTGTTATCTTGCCTTATCGTATTGTTTTAGAGCTGTATGGTTAACTCTTCCTCATACTTTTTGGCTACTGCCTTGTTTTCTAATCTGTAGGCTGTAATTTGTTCAAATTCTATTGTTTTTGTTAATGTTGTATTCCGTTCAGCCGCTTCTGTCCTTTCCCTGATTTTTGTAGTTACTAGGAAATGGTCGCTTCCAATTTGAAGATGAAGAAATGTGAAAATGGTAATTTGTCTTTCCATGGCATGTTTGATTTTTACTTGATTACAGCAGTTCACAGCGGTTTGATTTTCGCAACAAATTTTTAAATTATCGATTTTTGGTGATAAATAATGTCAGATTACCCATGTGTTATACATGGTTGAAATCGGAATTTTTGGCTCTTTTGAATGCTATTAAAATCCAATATTGCGGCCGTAAGAAAATCTAAAGTCGACTATGAAAATTTGGGCATCCAAGTTTCATAAAATTTCATTCAAAAGTACAAAAATTATAAAAGGAAAAACAAAGTGAACTTTTTCAGTTTTTCAGTGATATTTCAGGAACTGTGGAAGATATCCTGGATTTCGTTTCAGTATATTGAAAGGCACAAAAATAAGACACTTTCATCCCATTTGACCAACTCCATTTCCGTTTAATAGATCCTAATGGTGGGCGTCGTAAAAGTGACCACCCTGTATACAGGGCGTCTCCTAAGAAAAAGCATTGTTGGCTCCTTTATTTATAGGCCGATTTCAATAAAACAAAAATAAAATTAACTAGCTACACATAATGAATTGTAGGAAAAATCTTGTGTGCAATTCGACCGCAACGCGCCATTGTTGCTCTCGGGGAATGGCCACGCTCCGCTTCGCGTCGCACTGCAACTTTCCCTCAGGAGCAACAATGTACCACTTTGCGCTCTTATTGCACAAATAGCTGATTCAGTTATATTTGATAATGTCGATGAGTTACATTATAAGATTTAATAAAAAAATAGTCATTTTCCGTAAAATGTTTGCAACTGTCCGTAAACTTTCTTATTTATGCTGATAATTTTATCATTTTCAATGTAATGTCTATTTAAAATTTCGCATTTTTCAGTGAATATTTGTAATTTCCAATTACTATATTACTAAATTTTAACATTTTCAGAAAAAAAAAATTGCAATTGTTAAGACGTTTAGTAAGTTTCAGTTATGCTGATAGTTTTATGACTTTAAATGCAATGTTTATTTTAAAATTCGCGATTTTTAATGAATATTTGTAATTTCCAATTACTATCATTACCAATTGAATCGTTTATTTCAGAAACCTTGTCAACAGACATTTTTATGGATTTTTCTTTTTTTCCGGAATCAGTCCTTATCAGGGCATATTTTTCTGTAATAAAACTTCAACTGCCATTGTATTTTATGGGATATAATTTTAAATGAATATCGCGTTGTTTAGTGCTGAAACCTGTCAAGCGATATGGCATAGCGTGTTTCTGCAGTACATCTAAATTTCTAGTGGTATTTTGTATAATACTAATACCATAGTAACATTTACCATTGGTTTACCATTACTTACCATTGTTTAGTAGTTTGGTATATTAACAAATCAGAAAATTAGTTTAAATTTCTTTATTGCATTTTAATGAAAACACGGAAAATTTTGTGTTTTATTCTGTGTTCAAATAAAAAATGTATAGTTTATAATAGTGTCTTGTTTGTTAATAATCATAATACCGCAAACAAATTAAGAAATTACCATTAAAAATATATGCTCCTACATTAAAATCGTATTTTATTGCAAAAACGAGCCAACTGCAATATTTTCAATATTTCTTTTACAATTACGGGAGATATATTATAATTTACTTACAGGCAGTATCAACTTCGGGAAGATGTTAACTAATACTAGACATTTTTTCAGCCGAAAATCTGTTTAAATATCAAGGATATCATGTTTCCCAACAATTTCAAAAGGTGCACTTCACCAGTTTCTGAAATAAACTATTCAATTATTTACTATCCAATAGTATTTTCATAATTTTCGAGGAATATTAAAAAAAACATAAATATAAAAAAATATTTTTTATAACTGCCAGCGAAATTTTAAATTCATGTTGTGAGTTTTTACTGTACTGCTTTAAATTTACAATAAAACTGTAGCAATTTCCAATGAAAATTTGTAATTTTCCATTACAATTTCAATATTTTTGAGTTTTAATAACAATTTCTTTGTTCCCAGTAAAACTATGCAATAGCCATTGAAAATTTAAAGTAATGATGAAATATTTATAATTTTTATTTCAATATCCAGGGTGATTTGTAATAGGTATAAAAAAACATTGCCATCGTGTTCGGGAACTAATTTTAAGATACAAATGTTACAAAGGACATAATTACTATTTATATTAATTACAGAACAAGAACAATGTAAAAAAAGAAGTACCAAATTCAAAAATGAAGTGATGCCTTGGAATTGCGTTTGTCAATTTTTTTATAAATTTAAATCTGTGGTAGTTCTGTAAGTATTGGGAATATGACATAGAATACTCTATGTAATATTTTTATCTTAAAATTACTTTGCGAACAAGATGGGAAAGTTGTTTAAGCCTATTATAAATCATCCTGTGTAGGGAAATAAAGGGGATCTTGAGAGGCGAGCTCCCATATGTATTAACATTGATTTTCGATCAGCTCGGATTCAGGTTGGCAGGAACAATGGAAATTTCGCACTTTTCAATAAGAATTTGTAATTTTCAATTATAATTTTTTTTTATTATAGTCATAATTCTTCTATCCTTTCGGGTGTAGAATATTGTAGTTTTTCAATTTCATGTATTTTCTTTTACTAGTAGGTTCCAGATCTTCTTCTTCTTTCTTCTTCTTTCCATAATATTTTCGACATATTTGTCCCACTCCTTTTTCGGTCTTCCCTCTTTTCTTTTTCCGGTTATTTTCAATAACATCTCATAATTTTCGATAGATATTTTTTAGTTTCTACGAAATTTCATCATTTATACTGTTTTCCAGATTAATTTGAAACTATTTTTTAAGTTTTCTGCCATTTCAATAAAATTTTCTGTTATTTCATTTTCTTCAGTTTCTTGTTTTCAGTATTTTTGTGAGGTTTGCGAACTACAATGTTCGCAATTTCTGATACTTTTAGATATTTTGTAACTGCTAGTGGGTTTTTTTAACTGTAAAGTTAAAGTTTTTAAGTTTAGTTTAGTTTAGTTTCCGCGAAATCTGAGAAATATTAGAAAATGTTTAATACATTGCAGACTTTAAAAGTTTACTTCGTTGCAATTTATGAAATCTAAGTATGTGAAATTCGGTGTAACTTATATATTTAGTTGTATAGAATGACATTTTTATTAAAAATTCAGCAATTCTACGTGTCATGTCAATTTTTCACAATTGTACTAAGAGGCCCTAATATTGTATTTTGGGAAAACCAACTTTTATTTCAGCGATAGTCAACTTTTTTGTTTCAAATGGTAACGTAGATTTTCTTTTTTTTTTCTGTTAGAGATTATTTTTCTGAATCCTTAGATGTCCAACAAGTTGGCTTTGATAGAATATTCATTATAGAAAAAAAATAAAATGTTTGTTAACATAAACTTGTTCTGTAAAAATTGTGCTTTAAAAAAGTGTGCTTGGAAATGTGAAAAATACAAGCGCTGTCTGACTGTTATACAGGGTTATTCTTTAATATTGCGAAAAACCTTAAGAAACGATTCTTTGTCAAGAAATAGAGAGAGTCTTTTATACAGGGCGATTCTTTACTCCTTCAAAGAGGTAGGTTGGCATACGTCAAATACAATTAATCAAAAACCTAGAAGACACAATTGGTTTATTCAATTATTTCATTAAGTACATTTTATAAAAGCTGTTGAAAGTGAGCCCCTCCACATTTCACGCACATTTCACTGCTTGTGTAGTTATACATTTTAAGGCGAAACAGTTTTATTAAGTGATACATCAAATTTGACGTATGCCAATCTGCTTTATATAAAAGACCCCTCTTATTTGTTGATAAGGAATCGTTTTTTAAAGTTTGTCGCAATATTGAAGAATTACCCTGTATATAAATTCAATTTCATAAAATACCAATATTTATGCAAATATTTATCAGTCGACAAATTTCAACAAAAACAACTATCACCACACATTATCAAATTTAAAATTACTACTCTTAATTAATCGTCAAATGAGAAAACATTTGAGAGTTTGACAGCCGTCAAACTCTCAAATGTTTATAAAATCAACTTTATAAGACACCCACGTAAATCTAGACATCTGTTGAGAAATTTCAACAAATACTACCTGACTACTAAATTACACTATTTCTTATGTTTAGGTTATATATTGTTACTGATTGTTTTTTCTATTTTAATTACAGCCCAAGTCAAAGTGGAAGTCGGACACGAATCTAGAGGAAAAGCAAGTCAACAGGTAGGCAGCATAATCCCGTATTTCCGTCCTCATCCGTTCTCTCGCGAGCATCTCGTTAGCGGAATTTTCAGAGCTCGACCGTTCTGCTCCAGGTGGTCTAGTAACCCTCAGCAGACTAATTGCCACCAGAACTCTTCTCATCACCAGTAACTCATCCAGAATCAGTCGAACAAATGTCACACATAAACCATAATTTATAACTTTATCAACCTACAGTTTATATATACCTTATACAAAGCCAGAATTCGTTCATCATATTTGCTACCGGATAATTCATTGCATTTATATCAATATACAATGTGTCCGGCATCAATACCTCAAAAAAAAAGTTCATATTTTCGGCTACAGGTAGCTACATGTTATTAAATTATTATTTATTATTTATCTAAATAATATAGTGGCTATTACATAAAAAAAAAATAAAATCGATCACAGATATTCGAATATGATAATTTAGCATTTTATTTGATTGAAAAATGATAATATGTTTATAATTGTTTATCGATTATAATAAATTAATCGATATTCGATTATAATAATTATTATACGAATAACATAATTTAGGGTATTATGAGTGAAATTTAATGAACTTATTTTAATGAAGTAGTCTATTATTTTTAAAAGTTATTTTATTTTTATTTTAGTATTATTATAAATGTATATTAGGTATAATTACACTTGTTTTGTTTTATATATTTGATCAGTTTCCAATATATGAAACAGAACAAGTGTAGTTATACCTAATATACATTCATAATAATAGTGAAATGTTTCATCAAGATATTAGCAAGGAAAGTATTAATTTTATTATTTTAGTATTTTAATCAAATTGTAATTATTAATAATAATCAATCGAGTGCTCGAATGGGCTATTAGATTACGCCTACCATTATTACTGCATTTGTGTTGTCAGCAAATACTTAAATTATCATATCGTCACGTTAATATACTACCTTAACGAATATAATTTAGATAACCAATTTGTCACACGTCGTATCCTCGCTAATGAGATATACTGAGAATGATGATTTTAAAGGTAAATGTTTGAACCTTCAGTTGTTCTTGGCAACAGGATACCGAATGTAATCATTATTGTTACAAGTTGTTAAATTCTCCATTCTCCGTTTTTCATTGTGCGGGCATTATGATAAACTCTAATTTCAATATGACGCTTATTGGAGGATAATTAGCTAAATAACCTGAACACTTGACCAAGCTGTAGCCTCCAATTCCGGGAACTTTTTCACTCTACTACATGTCCAAGATTAATGATACAAAGGATAAGAAAATTTACAAAGGCGGTTAAATTACAAAAAACATGCCCAATTTAGTGGTCAGTAATATTCTTTTGAGAAAACCAGAAATTTACGCTTAGTTGCGGAGATATTCGACAAAATCCAAAATCTTGCGATTTGGTTTTTATTTTTTTCTGAAGTTATTTCAAAAAAGTATACGAAAACCAAAGGCACTTTCTCATTGCCATATTTTTAGCTCTAACTGTCTTACAAACTCTGGCTTACAAGACAGCGTTTACAAATTTTCAGTACAACGTTTCGTTTCGTTTTATTTATTTTTTTATATGGCCTGTAAAAAATGTACACGCTGTATTAGATAGCATGTCCTATTACCAATTCAACTATTTATATCACAGAATGGTTTGTAATGTTTTTATTCAGAAAAAGGCGACGAAGAATAAAAAATTATCTAATTTTAACCCAAAATAGGTTCCAAAATAGTAACTAAATTTAATTGACCTAGAAGCGTTCTTAAACATTGAAACATTATAGCTATTTAGGACCACACTTATTATTTGTTTACTGTGATATGATAATTGTTCTGTTCATTTAATGGCGACGAAGACAAAAATTATTACATAATTTTAACCCAAAATATGTACAGAAATAGTAACAAAAAATAATTTTGCAAGAATAGTTGTTACACATAGAAACATTATAGGTATTCAGAATCTAACTTATTATTTTTTTACTGTGATATTATGAGAATTGTTCCGTCCATGTAATTATCTTAAAATCATAAAATTAGGTGATCAATTTTGTCTCCGTCGCTCATTTCAACGCCTACTACATAAAAGTGTTTGAAATGTATTAACAAGCATTTTTTTCTGAATATAAACATGAGAAATCATACTGTGATATAAATCGTGGAATTCGTAATGGGAAATGCTATTTAATACAGGGTGTACTTTATTTACGGGCCATATAAAAATATAAAGTTGGTGATGATTTCGTCGAAACGAAACGTTGTACTGAAAATTTATAAACGCTCTCTTGTAGAGCTAAAAAAGTGACAATGAGAGAGTGCCTTTTGTTTTTTTATACCTTTTCAAATAACTTCAGCAAAACATAAAAACATAAAAGATAAGGATCAATAGCGTGGGGTGTTGATCCTTATCTTGGACACCCTATATAAAGAAAAAATAATCAGATAACTGTAAAATGTTTGCTATCGCGGTTTTTTTTTAAAATTAGCTGCGACTGTAATGATTTATACCAGGGCTTCGAACCGTTATTTTTTTCGTTTCGGTTTACGTTCCGGTTCAATTAAAAATACAAATATCGGCTCTGATACGGTTTTCGTTCCGAAATATAACGGTTTTTCGGTTTCCGGTTTTCGGTTCAGTTCAGATTCAAAGTCTTGAAAAATAGTATCAGAATATTCCTGCAATTTTCAAAAAACTTACTACCAATTTGAAAAACTTAACAGATATAATCAAACTAAAACAATAATTTTGGAATTAGTAATTATAATTTAATCAATTGCCATTTTACCTTGCGGTGTTGGCGAGTAATTAAAATAATAATAATAATACATTATTTTTAGAAAATTTAATAATTGGACCGAAATAAAACGATATATTTTTCGGTTCGGCTCCTGTTTTCGTTCCGACAAAAATGACGGTTTTTTCGGGTTTTCGGTTTTCAGTTCAGTTCCGGTTCGAAGCCCTGATTTCCCGAAACTAAATTTACATAGATATTAAGGGCAGATTTGTATCGATTATACAGGGTGGGGCAGAACCGATTAAGTAGTTTTGGTCAGGGTTGGTGTGATTTAAATCACGATTTTAATCAAATGATGTTTAAAAAAAAATCATTGATTTAACTCAAAATTCTTTTTTTTTAAATTGATCATTGTTTTTGCACTGTATGTCCATTTCAATAGGTGAACAATTAAAAATGTAATGTAACTATAGAGTATGATCAATTCTAGTTCAAATTCAAGATTATTTTTTTAAATCATATAATTTGAATCGTGATGAAACACATCACATCTAAACTGGCAAAAACTGATAAGAAATTAAAAAACAAACAATTAAATCAAATAAATCATGATTTATTCCAACCCTGGTTTTGGTTAGTTGGTTAGTTATATTTGCGCATTTATGACTTGCATGTGATATGTGAGTACGCCGAGCAAGGACCCTGAGCATCCAATTTCGCATTGTTTCGAAACAATGCGAAAATTATGCGACATCTTCAAATAATATTATTATTGCCATTAATAATCGACAGGTATCATTGTCTATATCAATAAAATAGATGAAAAAATATATAATGGACATTTGGTATGTATTTTTGACAATAATGTCGTAATTATGAATTAATTGATTATTATTACTTCATAAATTTGTCGTAATGAATGTCTTTAATAAATTGCAAATATGGTAACATTTTATTATTTGCTAGGTATGTAAAGCGAGCGAAAACAATTAGGCATGATTTATTGGATGTGTATTCTGAATAGAATATTACCAAATCAAGCTGTAATAATCTAGTCAGCTGCTCTTTGCACGTTACATTACATTTATTTGCATTGCTAGTTCGACTCGTCCTAATTTCGTTCTTTATTGTCATGTTTCCTGTTCTTTCATCAAATATTTGACGCATTCGCGATTAGAATTGTGCGCGTAAGGTCAGCGAACAATCGATTAAATCTGCCACAAAATCACACGGACATTCGCTAATTAACGAATACAAATTCCGCGTGCAGATACTAATGTCACTTTTTTTCTCGTTCCGCTTCCGCTTTGCCTTTGCTTTCTCTCTGCAGGAGTCGTGGAATATGATTAAAAGGGCAGGATATCAACATAAGCCTCTCACCATTATATAATTATAACTATAATAGAAAGAAATCTCTCCACCAGGATTTATTTTATTTTCTAAATATGAATGCAGAGGTCTTACAAATAATGCATTATTTATGTACCAATTTTATAATAAAATAAATTATATAACACTAAATACAATAAATGTAATACTATAAAGCGAGTCAAGTTTCATTGTTTTTGTTTACTGACCTTCAAGGTAAAACGACTGGTCAACTTCTATATTTCAAAAGCTTTGGTCATATGAGTACCTATTATATGGCGAAGTTACCTATTGTTTTCATGTAAATTTTCGAATTCAAGATATCAACAGAAATATCTGGTTTAAGCTTCCTGAGTTCATTAAAACCATTTTTCAAAAATCTGCTATGTGGATGTGAATTTTGGATTTTACCCATCTATGATCTTGTTATGGTCTCGTTTGAGAACCGAGACTTTTTAGGGATTACTTAGTTTAATAATAATACTCGTTGCATCATCTTTCAGGCAGTGTGAAGATCACGATATCACGTGGTATACCGCGAAATCCAAATTTGAGTTGGTTATTATACAGATATGGGGAGACATCAATGAGGATTCGGCAAATGAGGACGAGGAAGATACATCAAATGAATATAGAAATAAATACGTAACAAGGCAAATTATAACCTCTAACGAAGAACCGGAACAGGCTAAATATTTACTTTTACCATCCAAAATACACTTTGGATTAACGTTCAAAGCTACGCAAAAACTTGTCTACGACTTTAGTGTTACTCTAAATAATATAACACCTCCGTCTTGGCATGACAAGAAGCAAACAGGAACCGACTACATACACGGCTTCATGCGCAGGCATCCACATTTGTTACTGAGGAAGCCAGAGAACACGAGTCAATAAATTCAATGTAGACATATTCTTCACTAATCTCCAAGCAGTTCAACAAATACACAATTTCACCTCGGAAAGAATAATCAATACAGACGAGACTGGTATAACAACTGTTTTACAGGCGCATAAGGTAATTGCAACTAATGGTCAAAACCAAGTTGGTCAAGTGGTTTCTGGAGAACGTGGGACGCTAGTAACCTTTTGCGGAATAGTTTCTATTTAGGAGGTAAGGGTAGGAGGTAGAGGTAATTAGTATGAGTGAGTGTTCCTCCAGTATACATTTTTCCAAAGCTGCGAATAAGGAATGGGGTTTTGTATGGGTCAGCACCCATACAACCTGGCACAGTCGTATTTGGTTCTAAAACAGGATTGATGACAACTGAAATATTCTCATGTGTCAGCATCTAAAGCATAATAAAAAGCATTTCAAATTTAGAAGTTCCAATTCTTTTAATCATGGATAACCACAATACACATATATCTTTGGAGGCAATCAACTATAGCTGAGAAAATGGGATTGTTCTTTTGTCGCAGCAACCTCATTCCACCCATCGTATGAAGCTCTTGGCTATGCCTGTTTACGGACCTTTTAAAGCACGGTGCAAAGGTGCTTTTAATGATTATAAAAGCAGTAATGCTGGCAAGACCATAAGAACTCAAGATATCCCACAAATTACCAAAGATCCATACTTGCAATCTTTCACACCAGCAAACATCATAAAAGGATTTAAAACAGCAGGTATCTGGCCAATAAACAGCTAAGTGTTTACTGAAGATGACTCTCTGCCAGCTTGTGTCGCAGACTGGCGATGGTACAGTTCATTACCATTTAGTAAAACGTCTTAAACTGACTTAAAGCCTGAACCTTTCACTTCTAATAAAGTTGACTCAGAAGCTTCCACTTCTAGCAAAGTAGAGCTAAAAGCTTCCACTTCTAATAAAGACGCTGTAAGCATAGCAACAGCTATCATATATAGTATTTTGATCATTGTTTCCAAAGAGAGTAGAACTTACAAATGCACATTACAGCAATTGAAACCTAATTCTAAAGCTGGACCTTACCAAGGAACCAGAAACGGAAACGTAAAAACTTGTTAAAAAATATATATCTATTCAGAAGAAAAGGCATAGAAGAATAAGAGAACTAGAAAAAAGTAAAAAATCAGCTCATAAAGTAGAAAGACAAGTTTTCCGATGAAGAAAAGTAAGAAACAGTAAAATAAAATTTACTCTTCAAGCGATCGATCAGATTTTAAAGAGCCTGTCAAAGATATAAAGAAGACATTCATATCAGATCATTCTGACTTAGACAGTGCCTTTGAAGACGTCGCTGAAAAATAAGATCCATTCCAAAATATTCTAGATGATGAACGCATAGCAGTAGATAAGATTACATCCTTGTAAAGTTTGTTACAAAGAAAACCTTATAGTTATTTAAGCATTAAGGGAGGTAAGTATTGCTTACCAGTCGAGGGCGAGTTTGCGCCCGAGCGATAGCGAGGGCTAGCAATAAAGTCCGAGACTGGTCAAAACTTACCTCTCGAATTGCTTATTACTGTTTTTCCACTCCTAAAGTTGGTTTAATTGTTTGTTTGATTAATTTATTTTCGCAACTTGAAGAAAATGTCAGTACGGCTTTGGTTGCTAAGACTATTTTTCAAACAAAGTGTGAATGTCAGAAATTGCATTCGTTCAGTTGTAATATGAATTCCAATGAAAATAAACAAGAAATGCCAATTGAAGAGGCTGCAGATGCTGCCTGTTCCTTCCTACTGCCGGAGAAGTCGAAGGGGCGTTATCAAAATGCGTATAAGTGTTTTAAAGAGTGGTCCCAGATTGAAATTATTTTGCTTACCTCCCCGAGGGAGGAAGGTTTTTACTTACTTCCCGTTGTTCATAGTAACCACAGCTATATCGGTAAGTGGAGCTTACTTCTATCAAATCAATGTTACAACAGTGTACTTACCATGCAGGGAGTGGAAAAAGTATTTTGTTGGGATTGTCCAAGAGGTCATTACTGAAAACTTTAAAGAACTATAATGTAAGATTCATCCGAAAATAAGGGAATCGATAATTTTTTTTTGCGTGACATGATTTTTTCCTAGTAAAACGAGAAGAGTCGTCTTTAAGCTTCCAGAACCAGTCATCATTAAAGGAATAGCTAGGCAAGCTAGGTTTTTAAAGTTTGCTATAGATTTCAGTAATTTATCATTCAATAGTTAAACTAACTTCTTTGTTCTTACTAATTGAAAGAGTTGGTTTGTTGCAATATTTTTGTTTAAGTTCGTTACGTCTGAATGTGTAACTTTTTATTTTAATTTGTACTAATTAATGTGTATACACATGAAGGTGTGACATATTGTTTAGGGAATAGTACATTACATACCGAGGGGGAAAAAGGGATCATTACAGCCAAGTGCTTCTTTAGATGCCCGAGGCGCGATGTGCCTCGGGTAGCTATAAGGGTAGCTATAAGTACGAGGCTGGAATAATCTTTGCCGCGAGGTTTGTATAATATTTTACTCACAATCTAGCATGGTTTATAAAAATTTAATAAATCATTTCATCAACAAGATCTGTAAATTTGTTGCCAAGGGAAAATAACAAATGTGTAATTTTGACAGATGCATATAATTTGTCAATCAAAAATTCTTTCGACATTTTTTAAATATGCCGGACAGTGAAATCGAATGTACTCCACCTGATCCGCGGGAAGTTGCACATAATAGTAATGTAACTGTCAATATTAATTGTTCTAAATGGTTTAATACTGTTTTTAGTTCACTTTAAAAGTTTTGTGATAGTGACAGTTGCTAGCTGGGAAAATGTTTTTCCGACTAGCCGGGAAATACAATTATACAATGAGTCGCTTTCCAAACGCTTTAAAACGCATAAACGCACATATTTTCAACTGATTGTGAGTAAAGTTGCATTTACTGTAATAAATGATGAGATCATTCATGTTCAATATTAAGTGTCCGAACGTGCCCCACTCTTCCTAGTTTTGTGATGTGTTGTATTTCGGTATTTGTCTTATGATCTATTAATAGGTCTGCCATGTAATCTATAACTTCTGTTGTTGATATGTTAGTACATAAGTTGTTGATATCGAAGAAGTATATATAATATGTCTCTATTCTACATCATTCAAACATCTAAAATCAAATATCAAAAATGATTTAATTTTTATATAATTTTACTTGACTGTCATAATTTTTATTTTATTAGATTTCCAAATTATAAGAAAATTAGCAAAATTTGGTTCTAAGCTGCTGGAAAAGGATTTTAACAAGCGCTAGAACGAATGGATGAAGGCATAACATAACAAGCCCACGTAACATTTAAAAACTTAATAATTAAGACTGTAAATTCATAACGAGATGAAAATGTTGAAAATATGTAGTAATGACATTAGTCTATATTAAATATACATATTAGAAAATCTGTTGATAGTCTACCAACCCTTGCCCCTTGTAAATAGAGTCTGGGTGGATCGAGTCTCGTTCGAACAATTTCTTTAGTTTTAAAGTAGCACAGAATTTTACTGGAATACTTTTTAAATGAAATTTGTTATTTTATCGATATTCGTTGAATATCCATGAAGATGAATTCGTTTTAATCATTATCTTATATATTTTTATACTTTTTAGATACCATGTATTATGAACATAGCTCTGAAGTAAGTAAAAAAAAACGATGTTTTCGTATAATGGTTTTAACGAGATCACATTTTTTTCTGTTTTCTGATATATTGATAGGTATATATATAGAACTTCAGTTGGTTACTAAAGTTATAGGATGCAAAGATTTAAAATTAAATAGTTAATTATAAAAATTTTACCTCTCTTGCAAAAGGTCGTAACTCATATTCATCTATTCGAAGTTATTTTTGCATGAAATTGGGATATAAAGAGTGTTGTTTATTTATTTCACGACTTCCTATTAACCTAATTAACATAGCGATCTACAGAGCTTTCAAGAAAGTGCTGTCAAATTTTCCAACTAGTTCAAGGTAATGATGACATTACCTTGCATTTCAAAAAATTTAGTAAAATTATTAGTTGTCTATTAGGAAACATTTCAGCAACGCTGCAAAATATATTTGAATTGTATCTTAAACAGTGTCATCTATAAATATCCAGTGTAAAAGTTGACAACACTTGCTCTGAACTATTCTTATTTCTATTATTTCTTATTTTATTTGCCTCTAATTATGTCGCTTCATCTACACCGGTTTCTATATGTATACTTAGATTAGAAGATTTCACGTTAAAATATGAACATCAGATTTGTAAATAAATTGTTTTATATAGGTTTATTATAACATTCTTGCTAGTCTTATTTACTTCTAATCTTGAGACGAAGTGGCGACATTTGGTCCACCACGACGTTTGTTTCGCGGCACTTAATGTTATTGTTCCGAGTTATTAATTTCCGTTCTGTGATGCCTAGTCATAAATCATGTCCCCTTTCGCTCTGTAATTGTTTGATTTGTGCCTCTCCGACGCCATTATTTTATTAAGCTAAATAATTGATGGTGTTAGACTCCGCGCACACGCTTCTCTATTACACGACCAATTTCCATAAATATGGAATTCTTTCAGGCATTGGACTTATTACCTGGAATATTGCCACTAGGTGGATGTAAGCAAGGGCGCTTTAATGGTATTCACGTTTTACTGCATTTAGAAAGGATAGTAAATGTAAATTTAATCAGTTTTTACCATCATAAAGATGATACCATCATTATGTTAACTTATATACGTTAGGGCATTTATGATGGCATATGATTGGATATTTATTAGGGCAACGGGACCCATAGGTCCCGTTGCTATGAGACCAGATTAATTTGGTGGTGTAAATCGTAGTTATTTGTGTTCGTGTAATTGTAATCGTAGTGTTCGTATTGTAGACGCACAATTTATGTTTTATCTTATTTGTACATAAAACAACGTAGAGTGAGTAAAATAAGTATTATAAGGAATGATTTGTTATTATAATTAGAAACATTCTGTAAGATTGTGGACATTTGAAATTTTATCCATATGGAATTTTCATGATTAAGATTTAGAGGAATCTACATAAAGTTACTTAAAATCCGTATTAATTTGATTTTCAACCTTAACTAATATTAACAAACTACAAAGACAACGAAACTACTAAAAATACTATACACCGTAATGTATCGTACATCAGCAGAAATAGTTTCAAATAGACGAAGGAAATAAATATGAAATTAAAGTTACATTAGAAAACTTAAGTTAAATACATAGAAATTGAAACAAACATTATGAAATGTAATCTACAACGCAAAATGAACAAAGACATATAAAGTTACAACAAAATACAATCAGAACAAACACAAATAAGAAAAAAAAACTGACGTTACAAATAAGAGGCAAAGCAATAAAGCTATATAATGACCTGCCCAAGACAACAAACACCTTTAATAAAATCAAGAAAACTATTAAACAACCATTGATTCAAGAAAAATTTGAAACATAACAAACTTAATCACCCAAATACAAGTAAAATAGTATTCCGGAAGGTGTCAGCGAAGATTAGAAGAAATAAGAACTGTTCATATATTTGTGTAAAAAGATTTTACTGAAGTTCATGAACTTGTTCTGAAGTTGTAAGTACTTGATACTTACAGTTATAAAAATGAAATTTTGACAGTTACAGTTAAAACATGGCGATTATGACATTTGCTGTTAAAAAGTGGTCCCTAACTATTTGACACATTTTCACAACTGTTGCAAAAACTTCACATAGTTTAATGGTTGTAGTTGTATAAATGTAAATTTTGGCAGTTACAGTTAAAACATGTCGTCTTTGACATTTGCTGTTGAAAAGTAGTCCCTATCACTACTTAAACTTCGTATATAACGATTTCACCAGTTTATGTGACAAATTTAGACGTGGCAAGTGAAAATTTAACAATTTGGTGAGCTTAGTCAGAAAATATAACTGATTTCAATAGTTCACGTAGACAATTTTACAGATTTTCACAAGTTCATGTAAATTTTATCAGTTTGATTTAAAATATGGCGATTTTGACAATTCCTGTTGAAAAGTGATCCCTATCACTACTAAAACTTTACAGAGTTTGATACTTACAGTTGTTACAGTTCTAAAAATGTAACTTTTAATAGTTACAGCTAAAATATGGCTATTTTGACATTTGCTGTTAAAAAGTAGTCCTTATCACTACTAAAACTTCGCATATAACAGATTTTACTAGTTCATTTTACAAGTTTTGAGAGTGTCAATTGAAAATTTAACAAATTTAGAGAGTTTAGTTAGAAACTGTAGCAGATTTCCACAGTTGACGTAGAAAATTTGACATATTTTCACTAGTTCATGAACTTCACATAGTTCGATACTTCAGCACATGTAAATTTTATCAGTTACATTTAAAATATGGCGATGCTGACATTTGTTGTTAAAAAGTGATCCCTATCACTACTAAAACTTAATCTATAATAGATTTCACCAGTTCATTTGACAAATTTTGACCGTGGCAATTGAAGATATAACAAAGAGTATAGTTTTAGTTAGAAAATGTAGCAAATTTCGACAGTTGGCGTATAAAATTTGACATATTTTCACTAGTTCATGATCTTCATAGACTTACTTAATTGACGATACTTTCAGTTGATACTTACAGCTGTAAAAATGTAAATTTTGACAGTTACAGTTAAAATATGATGATTTTAACAGTTGCTGTTGAAACATGGTCCGATTTTCACTACTAAAGTTTAGTACATAACAGATTTGACCGGGTGCAGATAAAATTTTACGTATTTTGAATGTTTCAGTCGAAAATTTGACGGATTCTGATATTTGTAATTGAAAATTTGGACAGCTTCAATTGAAAATTTAATAGATGTGATAAAACATTTATAAAATTTTGTAAATTTTGATAGCTACACTTCTAAATTCTAATGCTTTCCCAGAATAATAGTTTATTCATATTCAGTATTCAGACATATTCAGTTGAAAATAGACTAGAGTTCCACTTCAAAAGCTTAGAATTTGACAGATTTGACCAATTTTGGTTAAATTTTTAATGATTTTGACTTTTAAGTAACAAAATCATATAAATTTATAATATATAATAATATTCATATTTAAAATTTGTAATTGGGAATTTAAAGTATTTGACACGATAACTAGATTATCTGTCAGAATTTTAGATGTGCCTAAAAATGAGAGGTATTAACAAATTTGGAGAGTTCTAGTTAAAATTTTGACCCATGGAATTGAAAATTGGACGGATTGCTACCGTTTCAGTGAACAATTCTTCAAATATTCGACAGTTTTGGGCAGTTGCAATTTAAAATTTGTCAGATTTAGACAGTTTCAGTTAAAACTTGACCATATTTGAAACATTGCACTTGAAAATATCACTGGTTTTGAAGAATTTTCTTACAAGGATAAATTCTGAGTGTAATTGTTAAAAGCCATAAATAACTATCACACTACAACAACTCGAATAAGTTATAGAGTACTCTTAGTAAACTAATAAATATGCACATTTGGTGACCGAAAAGATTGTTACTTATTCTCACTCGACCTGAAAAAAAAGAGGTATTGACAATTCGGACCGTTCCAGTTAAAATTTTGTCACAGAAATACAGGAAATTGAAATTGGGGCAGATTGCAATAGTGTGTCAAAAATTCGTCGGTTTTTAACTCATATTACAATAAAACCACTGGAATTAAAAAAAACCTTTCACAAAATCAAGAAAACCATTAAACAACAATTAATTCAAGAAAATCTTGAAACATAACAAACTCAATCACCCAAATACAAGTAAAATAGTATTCCGGAAGGTGTCAGCGAAGGTTACAAGAAATAAGAACTGTTCATATATTTGTGTAAAAAGATTTTACTGTAACTCATATTACAATAAAACCACAAAATCCAGAAAATCATTAAACAATAATTGATGCAAGAAAATCTTGAAACATAAGAAACTTAATCTCCCAAATACAAGTGAAATAGTATTTCGGAAGGTGTCAGTGAAGATTACAAGATATAAGAACTGTTCATATATTTGTGTAAAAAGATTTTACTGTAACTCACATTACAATAACATCATTTGAAAAAAAAAACATTAAACAACAATTGATTTAAGAAAATGTTGTATTAATGTAGTGTTTAATCTTAATCCCGCAGACTCTCGATATGAAACTAACGCTAGTTTTGAACTAGAACTAGCACGGAACTATCTTGGTAGTACGTGAGGAAATATTAATTCCCAAACTATCATGGTATGGCTACTTATACATCGAAACTAACGTTATTTCTGAACTAAATGTCTAATTGCGGACTAAATGTATGGATCCGTAATTAAATATTTAGTCCCAAACAAGCGTTAGTTCCGCGTGGAAAATCTGGACGTTAATATATTAGAGTGAATGCTGAATAGGTCATATAATTACTACTTTCTGAGTAATTGATATTATCTTGGATTTACATCCGGTCTCGCGTCAGAAAAATTACTTTCGGTCGAGTACACATCGTTCGCACGTATCTTCAAACTGTAGCGGCTGATTGGGTATATGCATTATGTATATGCATGCGTGCATATTTATTAATGCATTTTCGCACGGTACAGTTGCACTTTGAATAATGTTCTATTTTTTATTTGCAGTTACCAAGTCAACGGAAAGATGGAAGCCACTAAGGATCAAGAGCCCAACGTGGTACTTTCAAAATCCTCAGACTGGACCGACGTGCCACTAGTAGTACCTGAAAAAGTCATACCTAGTTATGGCAAGAATAACAATGTTACATTCAACGATGATGGTACACCAATTCCACCACCTAGGAAGAAGAAAACGCTGAGGGAGACACTGGGGTCTTTGATTCCGTACAAGAAGCCAATTGAGGAGCAGATTATGGTGCAGCGGAAGATTAACTATAAATGTCCATGTTGTGAGGATGGGTTTCATAGGACGAATAAGGTTGATAAGAAAATTACCGGTAAGCAGCCGAGCTCATTGAAGGAGAGTAAGAAGAGGAAGACACCATCAATAGCTTCCTTGCCGAATTACACCGATTTTAAACTCAGCGTTGCAGGTGAGACTAATGTTGATATGGACGAGGAGAAGCATTCATCTGCACATTCACTACCTGATGAAACGAAGAAACCAACGACGAAATCGAACGATAAAATCGACAATTATTTAACACGCGCTAGAAGCTTTGGTTCTCTACTGCCAACAATGCTTTTGCACAAAATGAGCACCGCGAAAGCTCCACTAGCTGAAATCGAAAGTGACGATTCTTTAGGAGGACTGGATGATTGGGGGTTGAATATGATCGAGCACTACAAGCCCAGAGACTCAAGTTTGCCACGACCTAGACGCCCGAAGACCCAGGAAGAAATGTTGGCTGAAATTGAGAAGCAACTGGAGATTAGTCCCATTGAGGAGGTTGAAGCTCCTAAAGAGGAGGATTTAGCTCCTAGGTCGATGACAGTGGTACAATCTGCACCATTTCCTAATCAAACTGTGGAGCACTCGAGCCTCATGAAAATCCTGGAGAAGTATGGTGATAAACAGGAGAACGACCTCAACGAGAAGCGTAAACACCCGATAAATGACTTTTTAAATGCCGAACGATCCCACTTAACCGGCGATTTCGCCAAGGCAGGCATTAATAATACTATAGCCACCTGAAACCCACGTATATCCACGGCGGCTCGCTCTGTATATACATATATTGTATTTTATATATATATATTTTTGGTCATTGTATCCCACTCGTCCGATACCCGATACGTGTTTGCTTTTTTATTATCATTGCGAGTGTGAAATATCGTTGCCGCCCCCGATGACGTGCCGAATGGGCTTCACCCACCCCCGGAAACGCCGGTTATGATTTAATGGACTTTAGGCTATTTGCACCCCCAAGGCCCCGAAATTAACGTCCGTTATTTATTTTTTTATCGTAGCATAGCGACTTTTTATTACAATTACGTGTACCTATATTTACAAAACGTTTTTACTGTTTTAAAGCCCTCCCAGCATGAATAACATTTTATATATAAGCCAGGCTAGATTTTCGAATCCTGGTCATAGGTGTAGTATTACTTAAAAAATAATACTTGAATGTTTATTATTATAAATTGTAAATTTTTATCTTGTGATATAGTTAATGGTAAATAAAGCATGTAATTATTTTAATATTTATAACGAGAATGTTTTAAATGTTTTTTTTAGGATGTAAGACAAGTCAATGAAGATCCTCCAAGGTTTTTCGGATAACTTCATCCATATAGGTTGAGAATATGCGATCATGTACAAACTCAAATGCAGTAAATCCAAGTCTGAGGTTAATTAAAATTAAATGTCTATATTTGCGGAATTCGGACTAGGCTAGGCTGATGAGGCCCCAATAAGGTCGAAACCGATGTACATTTGTCCCAGTAAATAATTCCCAAATGTACATTCAAATTGTTATACCTGAGATAAACCATTATTTTAATAAATTATACTAATTAAAACTTAGGAACCATGCAGTTTTGAATTATGAGAGTACAATTGTTGGTCGCTCTATGGCTACCATATTACACATTTTGGTACAAGGAATATGTCGCACTTGAAAAAAAAAAACGTATATTTGTTATCTTTCCGCTTGGAGGTAGACGTAATTATACGCGTCTAAAATCAACATTTTATTATATTCAGTTGTAATGTTTATTTGGCTCCATCACTCAAAATTGCAATAATGTATTCGTTGTGCCAATGTTACATCGCATAACATTGGTTCTATTTCTAACACAAACTGACCTACTGTTCTAATTTGATGGTCGCACCAGTTGAAGTTGACTTAAAAGCATAGTAGCTGAACTTTTTGTTATTTTGTTATTATTAAAGTTATTTTGAATATTATTTATGAGTAATTCAATAGAAGATGCGCATGCTTTTTTGATAACCATACCTTGGCGTTTTCAGACAAATGAGTTTTCAAAATGAACTCAATCAATAGCTACTCATCTTCCACCTTGATTAATTGTTCATATAGTTTTATTGCATCCAACAATTGCATTTTTGCAGTGTTTTCTCTACCATTCACAGATGGCATTAAGCTTTCTGCTGGCTTTAAATAAAAATTCGCCATATTTAATTCTAAGCCTTGTTCTAAACTAATCTTAACTGAATTTATTTCCTCTTCTATTATCTTAACAAATTGTACAATATCCGTAATATAGTCTTCTATACTAGGTTTAACATTTAAATCATTGAATCTTACAATTGGGTAAATAACGCACAGTTTGAGTTTAAAAAACTTTTTTATATTGTCTGAGACATACTTCGACACACAGTGTCTTCATCAGGCAGATGAATAATGATGTTACAAATATACAAACATCTATAAAATTAACTTAACAACTAGCAATTTTGTAGTGGGGGTACAATCAAACCAATAAAAACATTTTAAGGAGAGAGACATAAGTAAACCACCCTTTACAATTTCGGATTTAAATTTAAAAGGGGGGGGGGGGAAGACTTCTGTTTGTTCATTTAATATAATGCCTAACTTGTTAAATCTATTAATTTCTAGACTTTCCAATAAATTTAGTTTTACACTTTTTTCCGTTGAATGTAGAATGCGGAAATTGTCATGAATTGGTGTACCTCTTCTAGTAGGTGGGTGGTGTATGTGGACGATGTTTTTTTCCAGTAGATATGGCTTCTTATGTTCCTTAATTCTTTCTTCAGGTTTTCTTCCTTTTTGGCCTACATAAACTTTATTACAGTCACCAAACTCTAACAAATTGACACATACGTTCGAGTTTTTTTGCTGTTTTGTCTTTGCAATTACTGATGAATTTGTTCAGCGAGTTAACTGTTTTAAACGAAACTTAAACATCTTTATATGTTGTAGTATTTATTCGTGATTTTCGCATAAGAAAGTCACTTTTAAGCAGGATTATGTAACGCCGTACACCAGCATCATATCTCTGATTACATAAAGTACGACTAGATTCCATACTCAGTATACTCATCTGACGAGGCTCGCTCTGACTTCCAACTATTTCCCAAGCTCAAAATTTTCCTAGGAGAGATTTTCTACTGACGTAGTGTTCAAGTGGAGCTTATAGAAACGACCTTCCACGATGAGATAAAATCTTTATAGCATCAGTGGACAAAGTGCATTGAACCTTCAGGAGATTATGTTGAAATATAACCTACTTAAAAGCAGTCTTTCATTGCCAAGCAAGCAATTATCATCCTACTTTCGTATATTCAACAAAATTTGGTTACCAAGACAAAGCTATACTATTCTACTGTGTCTCCTGTTCTAGTGTCAAAAGTGGGAAATACGTTACCCTGCTGTCAAGTATGCATGATATTAATTTTTTTAATAAAAATCAAGTTATTTGAATGTTTATTTCATACACAAAAAATGCAAAATAATGATATAAGAAAAATATAAGTAATTAAAAAATTAACAATTATAATAAATTTTGTTTCCACATATTTTGTCCTTAGTGCGAAGAATGATGTTGTTTGTCATCACATAACAATTTAACAATTTTAAATTAGGCGGTAATGATGTTAATTTTATTCTTAAGTTTGGTTCGACATCCAATCTGTTTCGATACTTATTTTTTAAGTACACCAAGGCTGAAAACGCAGCTTCACACGTATAAGTGGTGATAAAAGACATTAAAAATTATATCGATATTTTGCTTACGCTTGGATAGTCCTTTTGACAGCGCAACCAAAATAATAAGTGGTACAGTATCAAACACTTTTTTCAGATCGGTGTCGCATGAAATTTTAATAAATTATCAACTTCTTGTTCACTAAGAATACATATTTCTACCTTTTCAATTTCTACAGAAAAATGATCATTAATCCACGTATTATTTGAAGGAATGTCCAGAAAGTAGTCTTTAAAACTATTTATTAGCTCCGAAAGATGTTCTTGAATTGAAACGGATAGTGTTTATATATGTAAACCTCCATTATAGTTTTATAGTTTGCATGGGTTTCAATAAATTTATGTAATGTTTCAAAAGATTTAAAATTTCAGTTTGAAAATGTTGTTTCCAGAGTCATTTTTTTAATTATTGCAGCGATTTTTTCCGATACTTTGAAAATATTTAATCCAAAGCCTTGCAAAAACCGACAACGGTTTCGTTTATTTATACATTTTCTGTCACCTAAGAAACAGAGAAACGTACTACTAGATAGGTACGTAGAAAATCGCCCATTCAATTTATTAAACTAATGAATATTATTTTTATTACAATTACGGGGTTTCAGAAACAAAAAATACACAACTCGTCATTAAAATGTCTCATTTTACTCGGATCCTGTAAAATACTCGGCACGGAGTGCCTCGTATTTCACTGTGGCTCTTATTAAGTAATGGATCTTGCTTACTTACTCTTGACTTTTCGGTAAATAACTATTTTTAAACATGATGAACATTAGTGCATTGAACTCTCTAGGGGTTCATCTAAACCAGTGGTTACCAACCTAGGTAGCTAGGCACTAAGAATACTATGTACAGGGTCGAACAGAAGAAATGCATGCATTTTGGACAGCTGCTGCTGCTGTATGGGCGAGAATAGAAAAGTTTGGTGACGGTTTTCAGGTATAGTTCAACCAGAAATTAATGAACAGACAGTCTTGACTCCAGGAGTATTTTATTTGGGGTTTTATTATGTGTTGTCGTAAAATGGTCAGCAACTTTCGCAAAATATTAACAGGATTCTATTTACATTTTTTGGGATAACGACCGTTGACAAACTGTACTCAAACATTTTAGTTAATTCCATTCCAAGGAAACTCCATTAGAGATAGAATATGAATTTCATTGTTTGGTTTACTCCAGTAGACGAGTTCACTCACAGGGAGTACCATAGAAACTTGGTAAAGCGGTCATTACAGATAGAAAAGGTAGCCTTAAAAGCCCCTTCCTCCCAATTGCAAATATCTAAAGATGTATAAAAAAAAATTATATAAGAATTAATGAATACTTTAGGTGACAATGAAAGTGATAACGAGTGCAATGATTTCGTAAATATGCAAAATTCCAAAAACATTGCTGTTTTAATTTGTGATTATATTACGTATGTAGAAAAAAAAAGTTTTAATTGTGTGGGCATTTATTACTTTAAATACGACCCAGGGAAAAATGCTACCAAGATAAAAATATGGTTATATTTATGACGACTATCGGCCGGCCCTTTGTCACTGGCAACTCATTGGTGCATCAACATTCAAGGCAAAGCCTGGACTAGATACCTGGACTTTTATGATACCTAACTTGAAGTGGTTTAACAATCTCCCTCTTATAATTTTTATTGCAAGTCAATGTCGTAAAAACAAACTATCGTTGCGCGAATTATAAATGACCCTGAAAGTTGACGGGTTTCTAAATAGGGGATTATTCAATTATTTCTGGTCGAACTATACGCTAATTCAAAAGGTTGCAGTAAACCATCTTGCCTTGCCCCAGACAAAGAGCGTGGGTTCGTTGTTGAAACAAATAAAAAAATGGCGGTATTGTGATTTCAACACAAAGAGTGATCAGACTACGTTCGAATCTCTGCTCACTGTATTCAGTGCCAGCTCGCTAGACGATTATTTGTTGGGCAGCTGCCTTTCGCGCAACAAGAGCAACACTAAAGTAAACATTTCCTGGTAGGCAACAAAGTGTTAGAACACCGGAATATTTTGAAAGGTTGAGGCAGTCCGTTCAGAGATCGTTGCGCATTGAAATAAGCGGTTGTTTTGCACTTCCGACCGAAGTGTGACATCTATATTCTAGATGTTAAGTTCCATTTTTACAAGATGGCTCTTGCGATACCCAAAGGTGACTTTCAGAGGCGTATGGATGCGTGCCAGGCCCTTTTTCGAAACATGCCGAGAAATGCAGCTTTTTTTACCTGTGATGTAAGTTATTTCCATTTGTCAGGTTTTGTGAATAAGCTAAATTACCGTTGGTGGGCAGGAGAAAACCCTCATGCACTCCATGAAATTCGCCACCATAGTCAGCGCGACAGTTTGGGCCATGGTACCTGCATTTGTAGTGCGCGTTATGTAAAACAAACAACAATCGCCTAACCCGATGTATCGCAAATGAGGAACGCCATTTGGAAGACTCAGTTTTCCATAACAAACTTTGGGATACTTCAAACATTTTTCAAAAAAAGTTTAAGTTGGCTATGTCATTTGTCATTTACTCTCCTTGGAAACCTATATATTATTTCTGCTGGACCCTGTATTATAAAAAAGAAGATTCATAATGGAAAATTTAATTTTCCAAATCATCATTGTATTTTTGAGCTGGCGTCTCCTATTCACGGTGTTTCCGGGAGGCTAAAATTATTGCCGAAAGCTACACGCATATCACTAGCATCAGCTGTATTCAATCGATTACGGGATTTGCTTTTGCAAAATATAATTCAAATTTAATTTTCCAAATCATCATCGTTATTTTTCAGCTGGCGTCTCCTATTCACGGTGTCTCCTGGGGGTAACATTATAGCTGAAAGGTACACGCATATCACCAGTATCAGCTGTGTTCAATCGATTACAGGACTTGCTTTTGCAAAATAGATAATCCATGTTCACATAAATTAGTCGTGGAGAAGAGCACAATATAGCGCAAGGCATTTCCTCTAGTTTTAGTATATGAACTTTGATTTTTTGGCTAGATTGGGAACTCGACAACGGATGAACCGTGCTACACGGATATGGGAAAAAAGAGAACCACAGCGGCGGTAGCGGAAGTAGTGTGCTAAGGAAAATTCGTAACGCTACATTGCGAGAAAAACTTGCCAACGCGTTTTCATCATTGTTGTTTCGCGGACCATATGTTTGTTGTTCTCGCGGACCACCGGTTGGGACCACTGATCTGAACGAAGAGTAGAAACCATGAAAAAGGTTACAAACGACGAGAATTTCTCATATTTTTGTTAACTCTTAGTTAACAAAAAGAAAATGCAACGTTATTTCCATTGTTATGTAAACTCGTAATGCATCGCGATGCTGTAGTTTGCTTAGATAATAATATCAGAGTAGTAGTAACAATATTTATTGGCTATCGAGCCCTATTCTTCTTCTGTTTCGTTACTATTTTCTTGTTCCTCTTCGTTTTCATTTCTTTCATTGGTTGTCTCTTTTCCAGACAGAAGCTCTTGGAAGTACTCTTTCCATGTGTTAATGATTTCTTTATCCTCTTTCATTAGTACACCATGTTTATTTTTGAGTAGCTTTAGGTTTGTTTCTTTATCCTTTCTGCAGCTTTTCAGTGTTCTGTAGAACAGTTTTTGATTTCCTTTAAAATGTCCCTCTAATTTGGTTCTGAAATCCTCCCATTTTCTGTCTTTTTCCTTCCTTATTATTGCTTTTACTCTCTATCTTTGCTGCTTGTATATTTCGTAGTCTTCGTCGTTTTTTCTGCTTAGGTATTGTTTTCCATTTTTGTTTCTTTTTCCTAACTTCTTCCTTCACTTCTTTGTTCCACCAGCTTGTTTGTTTTTTGATTGGTGTACTTTTTTTTCCACAGACGTGTTTTGTTGCCTCTCTTACTATATGTTTGAAATTGACCCCCAAATCTTCTACTTTTGTTTTTCCGCTTTTTTGAGTGCTTCTTATTGGTTCTTGTATTGATTTCTGATAGTTTTCCCTTACTTGTTTGTCACTTAGCTTGTATATTATAAATTTCTCTATTCTTACTTCCTTATCGACTGTTTTCTGTGTTTGTTTCTGTTCCATTCTTGTTGTTTTTATCCATGCCGTTAGAAGATGGTGGTCACTGTCAATTTCGCTACCTTTGTTGACTTAAATATTCATTACTGCCTTCACTTGTGCTTTGTTTGTTAAAAAGTAGTCTATTATGGACTTCTCGTTTCTGTTTCTTTCCTCTCTTGTGTATTTGTGTATTTTCTTGTGATCATTCAATATGCAGAAATCAATAAGTCTTCTTCCATTGTTGTTGAACTTCGTTTCTCCGTGTGTTCCCATTATGCTTATATATTCTAAATTTCTCTATTCTTACTTCCTTATCGACTGTTTTCTGTGTTTGTTTCGGTTCCCTTCTTGTTGTTTTTATTCGTGCTGTTAGAAAATAGTGGTTCTTGGATAGTGGATTCTTTGATAGTGGATACTGAAACAACGATACAAATTTGCTATTTTCAAATGGCTAAAACATATCGAGATTGATCGTTATTTACCTATTAAAAAGTATTATTAGATGGATTATAGTCCATATGCTACCATTGAATGGCTCATTAGATGAGCACTCAGAATATGATGCTATATACAGGGTGTTTCATTTGAAAACAAATGAGTATTAGCTATTTGAAAATAGCAAAATTGTATAGTTGTTTCAGAACACCCTGTGTATTCTACGTGACTCAAAATATTGTATATGTTTTCTCACATTGCATAGGTACTTGCATTCGCAGATTCTTTCATTGGTCTCTTATACTAAGGTTTTGTTGAATATTTTTCCTGGTCCATGATTATTCGTTAAATTTTATTAAAATGTGAATAACTCATTATTGGCAACGTTGCATCTAATCTCAAAAAATAAAAATGATTTGTGCCCACTTAAAGCAGATTGTATAAATGAAATAATATACAGGGTGGTCTATTTAAAAAAGAGAACAAATGTTGTTCTCTTATGAGGTACATTACCTCATGGTACATTTATGGTACATTGTGTATACTCGAAAACAATTTTGAAAGGTAGCACATCAAGTATCCAATAACTTCCAATCAAATGTTTTCCTAAATTTTCATTATTCTAGCAGCAATGGTCCGAGCAAGGATAGGTGGGCCACCCTGTATATTACACCAATTTAAACTTAAAATTTTCAATAATCGAAGAAAAATTCTATATAATCGTAAATCCAGTCTTTCAAATATAAAATTATATTTCAATCAAATCGAATGCAGTTTGACTGAACTTTCCATTCAATGTATTGTGTCGTAAGTATTTTAAAATCTCGTATTTTGTGAAACTTTGGAATTCAGGATTTATTAAAAAAGGTCTTTTATGTCATTTATCCCTAACTTGAAAAATGTTGTTTTTTGTGAAAAAGGTAATCTGTCTTATTTAAAAAAATGTATCTTTATCGGACTTTATCAGAGAAAATGCTTCTATGTTACTAATATTAGAAGCTGTACAAAAAAGTTTTAAATGAATACTGCTTTGATTTCTAAAAAAACTTTTAATAAGTTTGGATATTATATTACGACTTAACAAAACTGTTGTATGAAATGTGAAATTAAGTGACATTTCGTTTACATTTTATATAAGTTATATTTAAGCCACTACATTGCTATGTAGAGGAATATTAGTAATTCATGCAGAACAATGGACGTAGGTAACCTGAAAACTATTATATTTTTCATGAAAATATAATAGTTTCGAATATAGGCTATCGAAAATATAATCTTTCCGCCTATACATTTTAATTATTGTAAAACAAATTGTAACTATGAAAATAAAACAGAGATTTTTGTGTAAAAAAAACGATGATGTTATGATGATGTAATCTAAATGAGTGGTGGTCTGAAATGGAGTCAGTCTGCATGGTATGATTTGTGTAGTGTTGACGGTAGGTGTCGTCTGTTTGTTTGTCGGGTCAGTCGTTTAATGCACATATTTTCGGTGGTGGTCCAAGTAGTGTCTTTGTTTATGAATTTGATGTTTAGATTTCGTAGGCGTTCCCTGATAAGGGTTATTTGTGTTTGCTCATAGAGGGATATGTTGGTAGGATTGTGGAGTGGGTTATTGAGATGTCTAATCTTTGTAATGAGTCGTAGTGTTTTGCGTTCGCTCGTGTATTCTTTGTTTTGTAATGTCTGTGGCGTTCTTCAGTATAGCGTGTCCGTAGTCAAGTATAGGTCTGCAAATTGTTTTGTATATTTTCGTTGCTGTTTCTGTTGTTATGCCTTTGTTGCCTTGCGTGAGGCATCGGAGGTGTTTGGCACGTTTTGTGATCTCGGTCATTGTATGTCTAGTATGTGTCAAATTTAAATTTGTTGCCAAATGTTATGCCAAGATATTTAATGTCAGTTGATGGAGTCACGTCTATGTTGTTTATTGTGATGAGAAGCGAGTTTGGTGATATTTTGTGGTTGTTATGGTTAGGAATCAGGAGTTGTCATTTGTAAGGGTTGGGTATTAGCCTCCATTTGTGGAACCATTCTAAGGTGGTGTCAGTAAGTCGCTATAGGTCGCTGATGGTTTTGGCGAGGTTCTTGTTATGAGTGATGATTGCTGTGTCGTCCGCGAATTATAGTATGTACTGGTCTAGGTCTATGAAGTTTTTGTCTATGTGGTTGTGATTGTAAATGTCTTGACAATATATGTTGTACAAGAGAGGCGATAGAGGTACCCCTTGTAGGGACCCCTTGTAGAGGAGAAAATAAGTATAAGTATAAGTGTTATTTACTTTGATATTTAGTTGTCAGTCGGTTAGGAAGTTGTCTATGATACGCAGTAGGTACCACGGTATTCCTAGGGAGTGCATTTTGTATATAAGACCTTTGTGTGACACGCGGTCGAATGCGGTGTAGTATGTCGCTTGTACGTTGTTCGTTAAGATGAAAAGTGGATGAATGGTCGAGTTATGAGGTTTCAATCCGAACCGATATCTTGGAATATTTTTCTCTACGATGTCCCATAGTCTAGATTTCATGATAGTTTCAAATGTTTTTCCAATTACGGGGAGTAGTTATTGGCCTGTAGCTCGAGGGCTTTATGTGATCTTGCCCATCCTTTGGAATTGTGATTATTGTGCCATTCTTTCAGATATCAGGGTAGATTCTGTGTGAGAGGCATACGTTATATAATGCTATTATGTGGTGGTGAATTTCGTTGAACAAGTTCCTTAGCAGGTGTTTTATGATTTGGTCTGCGCCAGGGGCTGAGTTTTTGCCAGTTCCTAAGGTATTCGTCTTCGTCGATCGGTTCGTCCGCGTCATCGTCAGTTAACGAAATAGTGAAGTTATTGTACCAGTTAGTTACGAGTTGTAGGTTATTATTGTAAAATTTGGGGTCGTTTGATAGGGAGAATGCTGTTTGGTAGTGTTATTTTAGTAGGCAAAAATGTGGGCTTTGTCTGCGTCAGTCTTGTAATGTTGATTATTGTGTACCAGCGTTGGAATATTTTCGTTTTTTTTTATTTTGTGATTTTCCTGATTTTTGACCAGTATGTTTTTCCCTTGTCCTTTTCGATTTCCTGGCAGACGGCCAGTTATGTGTTTGGGATTGGTGAGTCAATGACTGAATGTTTCTATTTAGTTTATTGATTTCTGGTATTCGGTACATGTTTTATGTTCCTGAGTATTCCCTATAGAGTTGTCTTTTGGTTTTTATGAGATGTAGTATTAACTTGCGGAGTCTGTGTTTGTAAAAGGTGTGTTTTGTCAAGGGGTTGTTAATGATTATTGAGTAGTTTCTCCGTATGTTTTGAAATTCACTTACGTGGTGTTAGTTTATATTGCTATTTTGTAGGCTGTTCACGTAGGTTAGCATGTCTGAATTTACGGCTTCAATATTGGTTAGGTTTAAGTTAGGTTTGGTGTAGTTTTGGTCTTTAGTTGGTGGAATATCTAGTTTATTTGTAAAAGTGATAGCTAGGTGGTCTGAGCATAGGTCGGTAGTTAGGTCAATGTCGGTTATAATGTTGCATACGTTTTTAGTATGCAGCAGTATTATTTGTAATGTGCAGCATTGTAAAATCGTATTGTCGTATATTATCTTATTATCGTATCGAATATTGTCATATATTATCGTACATGATCGTATATCGTATCGTAATATCGTTTAATATCGTATCCGATGTTCTAAGCAAAGGTCGACTCCTCGTCCAGTTTTTAATCCACCAACGACGATTACTTCCCTCAATTCTTCGAGCACGAATTTCATTTACAAAACTGATTTTCATCTTTGAGGTGACGACATAGAAAACCTCATTAAGCATCAGGTCAGCCATCATAAACGACAAAATTATTAATCTCTGCTGGCTGAATTTTGTCAGCCGATATAAGTCTTCTAGTATAAATGACCCTTAAGATGGCTTTAGAGTAGCAACGTAACTTAGACAGGAGTGTTGCCTTTCTCCGAATTCAAAAACTATTAGATCAAAGAATTGGTGAAGAATTGGTGTAAGTAAGAAAGTATTCTAAAATGAAATATACATTTTGATAATTGTAAAGTTGGTTTATTTACATACGAGGGTGCTTTGAAAAGTTCGTGAAATGAAAGGAAAAATGATAAAATATGTATTTGAAATATGTTTTATTTTTCAACATAATCTCCCTTAAGTTGAATGCACTTCACCCAACGATGTTCCAAAGCCATTATGCCATCACAAAAGTGCGATTCTTGAAGTCCTCCAAAATAGTCGTCGACAGCTGCTTTTACTTCTTCTTCCTTGGAAAACGTTTTTCCCCTAGGAAAACTTTTAGTCGTGGAAATAGATGGAACTCAGAAGGAGTAAAATCAGGCGAATGAGGTGAATGTTGCAACTGATCATACTGATCGTACAGTTCGTTCAATTTTCCCATTGCTACCACACTTGTACGGGGACGTGGATTGTGATGATGGAAAATAATCATCTTACGAAAGCCAGGTCATTTTTCATAAAAAAAATTTATCCACTTGGTCTAGAACTTGCGTCTAGAACTGGTCTAGAACTAACGTAATATTCACCGTTTATTATTTGGTCCTTGGGAAGATAGTCAATTTGTATTATCCCCCTAGCATCCCAAAAGACTGACGCCATAACTTTTCCAGCTGACTTCACGGACATTGCCTTCTTTGGTGGAAGAGAACCCCTATGTCTCCATTGTTTATATTGTTGCTTGGTCTCAGGGGTATAATAGTGAACCTAAGTTTCATCTGTTGTAATAAGTCGTCGAACAAAATCGGTTGTATTTGAGTTAAAACGGTCTAGACTCTCGACACAATTTCACATTCTTTGAAGGTTTTGATCAAATGTCAATATGCGCCCATCTTGCCGAAAGATTTTTCAGCCGTAATTCTGCAGTAGGGAAATGTTCTTTCATCTGAGATATCTATGTCCCGAGCAAATTCAGAGACCTTTAATCGACGATCCTGCATAACCATATCGTGGACTTTTTCTACGATTTCAGGCATTGTGGCAGTTTTTGGTCGTCTACTGCGCGGATCATATTATAGGCTCTCACGACTATGGTTAAATTCCGTCACCTACTTATGCACAGTCGAAACTGATGGAGCCGAGTCTCCTAACGTATCCTGCACATCTATACTAATTTCTGTTGCCTTCCAACCCTTTTTCACAAAATATTTGATAACAGCGTTTCAGTTCTATCCATTTTTCAAAACTCGCAAAACTAGCTTTACTCAAAGCACCAAATTGATACTACTTGACAGAACAATGTAAAATTTGACATTTGTGCATATGGCAGGTGGTGTCATCTATTGCATATATTTTATTCTAGAGTACCTCTATGAGGATAGATCTATCTAACCTTAAGAGGTACTCTATTTTATTCGAACTGATGCTGCGAGCTGTGCTTCATTTTGCGAACTTTTCAAAGCACCCTCGTACGTACACATATTATTTGAAAATCACAGAATTTTCTTTATTAGTTTTGCCGTTTCTAAAATTTTTAAGTCTTGAATGTAGTTGTAGATCATCAGTTGACAAATAAAATGAACTCAAGTTTAAGCGGTTTGTGTGGGTCATGGAGTTAGCAATTTATTTTCAATATAAAGTGTCGCAGCCTAAGGTTTGTATCATTAACATAGGTGCTTTATATGGGCCTACATCTCCACATTGGTTTGCCACTGTCCCATTTGATTAATTCGCCAAGGGAATGTATGATTTGCGTTCAACCTGTCTAAAAATATCTGAGTATTTCAGGATTTGCACTCACTCAATAAATGATTATTCCGCGTTTTCACGCTGTGCATTTATGGCACCTAATGCAAACCCCACCGACACAAATTGCCCAATTTAACGTGCGTGTATTTAACTTCCATTTTACCGTTCAATTTAGTACCCTGGCGTACATTTTTGTACGTTTATTGTTTCACGTTCATATTTCCACAGGCATAACCACGTTTTCAAAACGCATGCAAATACCCGCTTCCGTAGCCAAGCAAAATATAAATATTGGAATTTTCACTGTTTACTTCGAAAATAGCAGCTGCACGCAATCCGCACACTTGGGACGTGTCGGAAAACTAAATTTAGTTACATAAATACTGAAAAGAGATATTTATAAGTTTAAAGGTTTGTATTAATAAACCGAATACATATTAGACAGTTTTTAATTTACAGCTGATTTTTTCCATAATTTATTATAAGGTTTCAAGCAATCAATTATGTTATTTAAACTTATAATCGTTCGATATGAATCAATAATTCATACATTGGATTATATATATATAACCACATATATCAGAGACAAATGTATGGTTTACCAACACTGAAGCTTTCTTTCCAACTTTGTTCTAAAATTTCGTTTGTATATTTATAAGTCTGCTCGTTATCACTGAAAATTTCTACGGCCACTGTAGCGACTCTTAGTCCCGATTAATTCAGAGATAGGTTTAATCCGGGACCTCATCTGGCACCCTCGTTATTATCCCTTTGTCGTGAACAGTATAAACAATTATTTGCCTGGTGCGGCATGGAGGTCTCCCACGCCGTCATTTCTACCCATAACGAAAACAAGGAGAAGCTAACAATGCAGCGATTATATATATAATAAGATGTGATAATTCTATAATTCACGAAATTCTATCTACTAGTATGAAATGGGTCCCACGTCCCACATCCGTTTTGCTGAAGTTAACTTTTATTTATAATAGTAAAGTAAAATATTATTAGTAAAAATATATATTTTTTACTAAATATAATAATAATAGTATATTATTAAATTATTGTCATACAAAAGATATAAAACTATCCTTGAAAATATAATTGTGACGTCATAAATTCAAGATTTTCAGTAGATTTCAGTAGATTTTCAGGAGGGTTTATACAAAATAATATAAACGCTTGGTTATCAAATAACATATCTTCATACACTGTGGTGAAATTATCAACTATTAAGATGAGTTCGACGAGTTCGACGGCAAAATTTGACTGAAATGAGCATTTCTGCCATCGTCCTGGTAACGTTACTTTACACATACTTATTTTTTTTTGCTGATAAGCCATTAGTAAAATGAAAAATTAAATCCACACAAGATGTCGTTCATACTTTTGCCAATGCGTCCTCAATTCGCAGAGAATTTGGACGGAAATTAAGACTTGCAAATCATCCCCAAGAAATCATGTTTTGGTGAATTAATGCAAGTATTAAGTACATGTTTGTTACCAATTTTATTTTTACACGAAAGCCACAACTTTAATCTACTTTTCTACATAATTTCCACCTCTATTAAAACACTTGTCGTTTTGTGTAATCAGTTTCTGAATTCCATCTAAGAAAAGTGAAATTTAATAACTTTCAAATTCTCTATTACTTTATCAGGACTCAGTTTGACAAAATGGAGATTACATTTCAGAATTTTGATCAGGCTGCTGCGGATTACAAATTATTTTAATCGGTTATACACAATGTAGATGCAAGCTTGAGTTACTATTTAAACAAGTATTATGGTATTTTCGCATATTTCTTCTGTTTTTCATGAATGGACTCAGAAAATCAAAAATCAGAAGTCTGTGATCACATCAAGGTGACAAACATAGCTTCAGATATTTCGCTGGAGTAGTTATCCCGTGACATTTTTTAACTCTGAACATAGTCAATAAAAAGTCTCTATGTTCAATTTAAAAAAAAACACAGGTGAATGCGTGTATGTTATCAAGTGGCCTAGGTAACGTCAAAATAATAAAATAACAACTACAGATGCGTTAAGTATAAACACCACAAACGAATTAGAACAAACTATACCTTATGCTATGCAGAAGAAAGCATTCTTTGGAGTTTCGTGTTCTTCAATCAGAAAGGTTTTTAAAGAATTTAAAAATAAAGCTTACTAATTTAGAAATGACCAGCTACTAACTAATGAAGACAAAATTAAAAGAACCAATTTTGTTGTAGTGATGTTTAATTTAATAAATAACAATGAAGGAATATTAGAAAAACAGGATTTACAGACAAAGCATCATTTACATTTGATGGTGAAGTAAATTGTCAAAATTGTCAGTTAGTCCCTTTAGGGATTTATTGATAATTGATAATGGTGGTGGAATGCTTGTTCATTCATTACACGGCATTCCAGGATGCCGTTAAATATTGGCATGTTTTGAAAGCACACCGGGTCGTTAACGATGTTCACCGTAGCTTTCTTGATTTCGAGAATTTCCAATAGATCTAATGTTCTTCCTTTGTTGCCGTTATGGAGCAGCAATAATCCTTCCTTATGTACATAATGGTTATATTTGATGCAATGGTCAGCAATCCCACTGGACGCTTTATTGTCTAAAACTGTTTTTTGGTGTTCTTTACATCTGATGTCCAAATTCCTCCCCATTTGACTTATATAGAAGGTGTCACGTTCTGAACACTGTAACTTGTAAATGCCACTTTGCTCTCCAACAGTTTTTTTGTTCTTGGTGTAACTCAGAATATTGCCTAGATAAGATATATTTACAACTACACACGTAATAGCTAATTTATGCAACTTATTTTTAATATTCACACTTACTCTATTTACATAATTTATATACGACCAGTTTTCTTCTAATTAATTATTATTCGTAATATTATAAAATAATTTCTTAGACATGTTTGTTGTATTTTTTTTAATTAAGTGATTTAGTAGAATATCATTGACTGTTAACATTTAACAGTCTATGAATGAAACTGTGGAAAGCTGACATTTTACATGAAATTGATTGGTAAGAGCTGGCTGGAATTATTGTATCCGTATAAGTATTTTTCCTAAAGATTTTTAGGTTTGGTTTATTGTCTATTTTTGATAATGTTAGGTTCAAACAGTTGAGTGAGTTATTGGTCTCCATTTCCATAGTGAATTTAATGTTATTATTAATAGAATTTAGAAATGAGAAAAAATGTTTAAGTTGTCTCTCTGTGCCAACCCAAATAACCATAATGTCGTATACATATCTGGTCCAAAATTTTACTTGGTTGGATTTTTTTTTTATTTTCGAAGACAAATTTTTCGAAATGTGCCATATAAATTTCTGATAACAGTAGGGATAGAAAGGAACCTGTTGGCAGACCATCCTTTTGAATATAAATTTTGTTTTGGAATTTAAAATAATTTTGTTGAATGCAAATAGAAAGTAAATTATGTAGTTATATTCTCTCTTTTTCGTTTAGATTACTAAGATTAATTTTATCTTTTAAAATGAGATTTAATTCTAGTAGGGGGATTGAGGTAAATAGACTTGAAATATCACAGGAGATTAATTTACTATTTGACGGGATCGTTAAAATCTTAATATTATTAGTTAATTGAATTAAATTTTTCGCTGCATATTTAGATTCGAACCCAATCCATTTTGGTAACATCTTATTCAATAGTTTGCAAAGTTTATAAGAAGGTGCATTGACGTATGACACTACTGGTCCAATTGGGGTATTTTCTTTATGTAGTTTTGGTAGACCATACAACTCTGGGGCTTTAGGGTTCATAATTTACAAGTGGTAGATATTGTGGGGGTTTAATAACTCTGTGGATTCTTTAACAGCTTTAATTACGTTACTTTGGAATTTATTGGTTGGGTCCATTTTGACTTCTTTAATATTATTGCTTGAAATGACCTCCATAGTTTTTCCAATGTACTCGCTTTCATTCATTATTGTGATTGTGTTCCCTCTGTGCGCTTTGCTTAAAATTAATAGGTTATTTCTTAGTTTAGTCTTAATATCCTTAATTATTCTGGTATCTTTGCTAACATTCTGAGTGTTGTCTGAGGTTAAATGATCTTTAATTAACATAGCACACTCATATTTCACTCTATATATTTCTACATTATCTGGTATTGAATTCAATGCAAGTTCCGTATTATCTGCTAATAGGTCTATTTGTTTACTATCTATAACTTGAGATCAATGTTTCAAGCCCTTGTTTAACATATCTGTTTCAGTTTTACTAAATTTGACCTCAGATAAATTGACTATTCTATCATAAAATACTGTTTGGTTATAGTCCTTATTACTAGTTCTCTTCATGTCTATTAAGTTGTTCAATTTATTTTAGATTGAATAATGTATATTTTGGCCACTAAATCACTCACTATTTCTCGCACTTCGCCACTTATTATGTTGAATCCCACATTATGTAGAACTTGTACTAATCTATGCTGAATTAGTTTGAGGTGATGTCCTAAACTGGCTCTCCGTGAATACCATTTCTTGATTTCCAAGTCGATCTATATTGTGTACGCCTTCTCCGCCAGTATTCAGTTTATCTCTCTTAAGAATGGCAGCAGTGCCGAAACAATTGTACAGCAATTCTATAAAACTTGTGAAACTTTACCAAGTGTTTTCTTTATTAACCTAATCAAAATGTTTTACCAAGAAGTAACCACTTCCTCATACAACTTAATTTAACAAAGACTTAGTACAACAGTAGGGCTTATGTGTGGTCAGGTGTTATTAATAATACGTTAATTGGCCCATTTTCATCGACAGAAATTTAAATTCAAATTCCTTCTTAGTCTTACTTCGTACACAAACAATACCACAGATCCAAAACTTGAATGTCAATGATGCTTGGTTTTAAACAGATACGCGCCCCACATTCCACTGCAATGATAGGACGTTATTTACATGAAATGTTTGCGGAGCGTTAGATAGGAAGATTTGGGCCAACAGCTTGGGGTCACCAGATTTGTTCCCAAATGACCTTTTCCTTTGGGGAATCTAAAAAATAAAATTTACAATAATATTATGATAAATGATATTAAAGACTAAAAGACCGGATTCGGCATGTTTGCAATGATCAAGATCCCAATTTGATTAAAAATGCCTTTTAAGTTTTTTTCGATAGGCTGGCATATTATCTAGAACGTGAAGGTGGCAATTTCGAATATTTATTAAAATAACGCCATCCTTACCTGTCCCTGTTTCCTGATCAATTATTTGTTCTAATTCGTTTGTGGTGTTTATACTCATCGCATCCCTGTTTGTTAAATTTTAAAATAATGTTAAAAATTGTTCCCATTGATAGAGTTGACTGAAAAACGTGACGCACATTACTTATGCTCTGATTTACATGGTATAAAATAAATTTCATGAAACTTACTTGACTTTACTTGAATAATCTTAACTGATAGATAATCAGGGCTGCAATTTTGTTTAATTGTTTTTAAAAATTGAACGTAGGGACGTTGTATTGACTATGTTCAGAGTTAAAAAAAAGTCACGGTATACATTTCATAATGGGTGATTAAAGACTTATGAGTCGCCAGTATAGAAATTACCTAACCTAACAAGATATTATTTATACGTACCTATGTATCATAATTTGGTGTCGTTGGTGCGATTTCAAAATTTCAAATGCCCTTTATCTCAACTAGAATCATAAACATCTAGTTAAAAAGGTAAGTAAATGTAAATTTAAATAGTAGCTATGTATGAAACGGAATTTGTAACAATTACTGCGGATAAGTACGCATAGTTATATAATTATAACATCTCAGGATTAGGCAAGAGAATTAAAACCTGATCGACATCATCGACTTATACCACTCCCAGACGTCTTGATGGCATTTTCCTCGCTCGCTGATGGCGTGCCGAAGCATCTGTTTCCAGCACAGGATCAATAAATTGGGGGGCAAATATTTACGTCTGGTAAATTAGAAGCCGCAGAAAGTACCCTTTCGTGTCGAGGACCGATTTACCCTAGCTTCAAATTCCCAGGCGGATGCCTTTTTAAATCGCACGAATTCCTCAAGCGCCAATTTAAAAATCGACATCGAGTCTTCCTGTTCCAAGATTCTCTACAGTAATAATTAAATATATCAATGCGAGGAATATTATAGTTCTTTTATATAAAAATGAAATTTGTTTTGCTTTGAAGAAATTAAAAATAGTTTTAATGGAACTCAGTTAATTGAACCCTTGAATTTGAGAATTTTAGGTTAACAAAATCTTTCATTGGTGTAATATGTAGTACCGAAGTGTATGCCACTTATATTTACTCCACGTAGCTGCTATATAGTTTTATTAATTGTAAATTCTTAGTGATTGTTATGTTTTGTGTCTTGGAATATTTTTTGTAACTGACTAGATAGTGATTAGACAGTGACAACACACGAATCGTAGTTTACGCGAGGTTGAAGGTCTAGTGAGGAAGTGCCCAGTCGTCTGTTAAGCATACAACCGCAAGTAAACTCAGATCACAGCAATGGTATTGGATTATGCTGTCCTCGATGTTAGACTAATATATCGGATCCGAAATGAGCTGATAAGATGAATAACAAAAAACACATGCGTAACACCTGTTACATAAGTTTTGGGAATATTTTTGAATGCTTTACATGGCATTGTCAAACTAAATCTGGTAAACTATGGAGAAACATATTGCTAGGGCCATGTCATTTTTTTTGACATTTCACATTTTCGCCTGACCTTTGCGAAATGGCATATACAGTAGATATTCGAAAGTCTATCCACAACTTAGTTGGACATCTGCTGAAACAAAATACAGTGAACATTTTTCGTGATAAATTTAAAAATTATCATGGGAAAGAATGCGTGATTATTATAGACGAAATGGCCAAATGGACACCATCAACAATGTATGATACTTTGAATTGAACAAATATTATGCACACATGTGACTCTGCCAGGTCATTCAGGTGTAGCAACTCACGGAGTAGTATTTATGTTAGGTGGTATAAGTAAGTTCTCCTTGGGAATAATCAGTGGCGTATCATTCCAAAGGAAATTCCACAAATGCGTCATCATACGTAGACATTTTAAAAGAAATAATACCGAAAGCGGAAAATATAGGACTAAAGGTGATTAGCGTAACATCCGACATGGGTTCCTCCAACCAGGATTTGTGGGAAATCTAGAATATAGTAGCAGGTCGTCATTCCACCATTAAAAATCATATGGAGTATATGATTTTTGATGATTTAAGAAAAATATACATTGTGGCAGACGTCCCCCATTTATATAAGAACATTAAAAATATGCTAATGACCAATAAAATTATAGTTCTTCCAGATTGCGCAAAAAAAATGTTACCAACAAATATAGTTAATATATTCTAACCACATCTCTGAGCTGGTAAATTTTTAAAGGACATTTAATTTTAAATTAGCACCTAAATTAAGTATAGAAGATTTGACTCCTAGCCCTTTCCAAAAAAATGAAGGTGTCATAATTAACAAATGTTATTAGCCACGATGTTAGCAGTGGGTTGAAGTTCTTATCGGATGAGACAAGCAATCCAGATTATCTCACCACAGCTTGGATTTAGATCACGTTGAGAAATTGTTTACTCTAATGACATCTCGACATCCAACATTTGCATAGAGTAAAATTAAACCTGATGTTTAAAAAAATAAATTGAGTTTTTAAAGGAATTTATGCTTCTCATACGAAAGATTAAAGTAGGCGAAAAGGGGCTAGGAACTATCCCAAACGGGTGTTTTACTATCAACACAATCCATTTTGGATAGTCAGGATTTATTTTTAAATGAAAAGGGCTACTTGTTTCTATTAACGTCTAGATTTACTCAGGATTGTCTAGAAAATTTGTTCAGTGTAGAGCGAGTAAAAATTTTTATACCGTCTGTCAATACATGAAAGATGTCTCAAAAGGTAGTTATAACTAAAGCTCGGGCTATACTATGTGCAAAATACATGTCCTAAATTTATGATATGACTACGAAAATTTCAATAGATCCACACGAATCATAAAAAAACAGAGCGAATTAACCTTTTTTTTGCATATAATGCATATTTTATGTATTCAATGCATTTTTTATCAATACTTGCATATTTGCTCATATAATTGGATATTTGTGACCGACATTTTTTTTTACTAAAAAAACTTTTAGTTTTTAATAAAGTTCCTAAAATTTAGTATGCAATGAAAACATAATTCAAATTCATTCACAAAGTATGAAAAGTTAATTATTAATAATCGAATACAATATTATTATTTCGGGGATTACCCTATTTATCTTGTTCACTATTCATTTTGTGTTGCCAGGAAATAGTAGATCGCTCCGTAGTTTAGTGCCTACGTGGCATAAACAGACTGCGATTATGTGTGGCAATATTAAAATTGTTTGTGTATAATGCCGAAAGTAAAGGATACGGGAATCTTGTCTCAATGGATTAGAGATTATAAAGATCTAATTTTGGAGAATGGTATTGTATTTGGTAGGCCCTGCAGTAAAACCGTAAGTTTTAATTTTCTACTGTGCCGTTGTATAGTTTGTAGACATTTGCTTTTTTATTTCCATGCTACATCAGATTCCATGTGAAAAAAAATTCAAATAATACAACACATTAAAGCAAGTTTACCCGAAAATAATGTCAAAAACCAAATATCAAAAAAACAACAAACGCTACATGAAAGCTTAAGTTCAAGCTCGAAAATGAAAGAGAAGGGCGCTTTTAATTTAGAATTATGTAATGCTCTAATATCTGCCAATATTCCGTTTGGCAAACTAAATAGCTCAAAATTGAAGACGTTCTTGCAAAACTATTGTAAAATTGAAATACCAGACGCGAGCTATTTAAGGAAAAAATATGTACATGAATTGTACAGAGAAACAATGCTTACTGTAAGAACAATTATTGGAAATAGCTATATATACTTCATTGTCGCCGAAACGTCGGATAGCTGCGGACGTTACATCGCAAAATTTAATAATTGGGAGTTTAAACGAGAATAAACCAGGCAACTCGTATTTAATTAGTATAAAAGAACTTGACAAAACAAACAATGCCACCATATCTAGATTCGTACATGAAGGTTTGGCTAATTTTTATTCGCATGAGATAGTGCCAGAAGAAAAAGTGTTGCTAATGCTTTCAGACGCAGCATCATACATGGTGAAAGCTGGACAACATTTGAAAATATTATATAAAAACCTTATTTACACTACCTGCTTAGCCTATGGAGTCAATTGAGTCGCGGAAGGAGTTAGAACTAATTTTCCAACGGTAAATAATATTGTTAACAACGTTAAAAAGATATATCTCAAAGCTCCGCTAAGAGTACAAGTGTATCAAGACACATTACTAAATGTGCCATTGCCACCACAGCCAATTATCACAAGTTGGGGTACTTGGATTGATGCTGCTGTGTTCTACGCTAACCATATTTTGGCCTTTAAGGATTTGGTTCTCAGTTTTTCCAACGATTCGATATCTATTACGGATTGCAAAACATTTTTTAATGATCCCAAGATTCCACAAGATTTGGCTTTCATAAAAACGAATTTTAATATAATTAGCGATACTTTAAAAAAATTAGAAGAACAATGCATGTCTCTAAATAAATCAATAGATCTTGTGAAAGATTTTAGTGCCAAATTGAATGAGGTGGCTAGTGGGCCTGACAATCGTATTAAAGAAAAGCGTAAGTGTTATTAGAAAATGAAGGTTTTCAGATACTAAAAACAATGTAAAATATTATGAAAGGAGAATTTAACGAAAATCTACCTCTTGAAATGGATCCTTCAATAGTTGGATGTTTTAAATTTGCTCCAATAACGTCCGTTGATGTGGAACGATGTTTTTCTTTATACAAAAACATCTCAAGCGATAGGACGCTCTTTCAGTATGGAAAATTTGGAAAAATATTTAATAATTAATAATTTTAATTTCAAAGTTCAAGGATAAATAAATTATTTTCATATATATATATATATATATATATATATATATATATATATATATATATATATATATGTGTATATGTAATATAAATAAAGTATTTTTAATTTTCAAACGTGATTTTAGTTAAATATATTGGCATATATTGGCAAATATTTGAAATGTTGGTGCATATTTCTTTAATTTTGCGTGCATATATATGCGCATATTTTCGTCTTTTTTCGTGCATATTTATCCGTGCGTTAGTTATAACCAAGATGAACGAGATGTTTTGTCTGATTTCTTTGATACTATTACCGTGGGTAATAAAACAGTGTATGTAAATGTAGAAATTCCAGAGAAAATTCCTATTGTAATATTAAATTTAATTATCAGTGAATTAAATTCATTGCATAATATTTGTGGGTATAGAATTTTTAGTTCCAAAAAGATTCCAACACTTGTGATGATTGCATTTCTACCGTGGGTTCAAAAACGTTCAGAGCATGTTAGTATGCTAGATTATCCCGATTTAAATGTTACAATAAAAATACCATGTTTTTCTTTAACGAAGCATGTTTCATATTTTTTATAGATATGGAAAATGTATTTATGAAATATTATGATGTAGTTTGCGGTCAAAATATGAAATTCAAAGAATTTTATATTAAAGGAAAGAGCACTAAATTCATTAGAAAATCTGAATTGTCATCAATTCATCAATTAAAATCCAAAATTATTCGAAGATTTGTGGTTTATAGAATGAAAATTGCTTCGAAGAAAAAAATAATCTTATGAAGTGCTAAGCTAGTAGGTATATCTGCTTTTCAGTACCAGAATTGATGTTTAATTTATTGATTCAAAAAATTAATACTAGATGTTTTGTTTAAACTGCAGTGAACCCATATATGAATCAATAAATCTATGATTATTTTCAGTGTTATTATTATTTTTGTATTGTCCCTGTATTCAAATATATTATCCTCAAATATCTAAATATGGTTTGTAAAGTTTTTTTTCCATTTCATCCTATTTTGTAACAAACAATTTGTTTATTTCAATATAATTAAATAAAAAAAGGGACTGAAATATTTAAATTTATGTAAAGTTTAGGCCTGCCTCTTACTCATTGTATGTAACTTTGGGCTGAAAATGGCCTCCGATTTCTGTATGTCCACACAGTCTTCATACAGGGTGAGTTTTTTTTTAAATTTAAGCCTTGGGATCTCGGAACCATAAGACATAGAGATTCGGTTAAATGAGGAAAGAGTTGTCGTTTTAAGAGCTTATGCAAGATATGCTTTTGTTTTTTGAAAAATGACCACAGTTTTTGAGTTATAATACAAACTTTATTTTTTTAAATGGCAGTCATAGTTCTCTTTGATATTTTTAAAAAGGACATTTTTTTCTCTTTGTCCATCTTCGAAAGTTAACTTTATAACAATTATTACTTACTTTGACAAATAAACACGATACAGGATTATTTGTATTATAGAGAGTAGCAAACCCAGGGTTCGCCAAACCCAAATTATACAACGAAAATTCCTGCATCTCATTTATTTATGAAAGTAAGTATAGCAAACCTAATATCGTTATAAAGAGAAAAAGTTGTCCTTTTTAAAAATGTAAAAAAACTAAGACTGCCATTAAAAAAAATGGAGTTTGTGTTATAACTCAAAAAAATTGTTGTAACTTAAAATGACAACTATTTAATCATTTAACCGAATACTTATGTTATATGGTTTCCGAGATCCCAATGCTTAAAATTAAAAAGAAAAGCTCACCCTGTATAGTCACTGCAGCGTACCCTACTATTTATTGAGCTCGCTCTAATAAAGAGCTAGACCCTACCATTTTCAGTGGTTAATTATTATTTTTACACTTTGAATATCAGTTTCCAGTAGATACGTCTGATACATAATTATGTCTATCCAACTTTACAGAATACAACGGGGCGGTTATGTGTATGTACCTACTCTCTGTGATCTATTCCATGTCGTTCCTAAACGGTGGAGAGCGCCAAGTTGTAATTGCACGATCCCTTGCAGGACACGGCTGTTTCTGCGACTGGGGAATGTTCCCGGAATTTGTAAATTTTCCTGACAGTTACAAACACACATAAACACGAGCGTGCACATATGCAGGGGTTTTTGGGAGTGTACCACTCCCACTATAGATAGATGTCTGAAGACTTACAGGCGTATCCAGATTTTCTATCTATCGTCTCCTCAATTATTTTCCCGAGAGTTGAAGTTTTCAAGGGGCATCCTCCCATATTAAGACATAAAGTTGTCCCCAGTTGGGACATATATTGCTCTCGCATTGTCCGAAAAATAAGTCGCGAGCAGTCCGCGCACGTAGCGCGATAAATTCTGCACGGATGAAATGCGACGGCGGTTATCGTTGCCAACCCTTCCACCCCCACAAAACCGCCCACTTTGACGCGAAATATTAGGCGATTCGGAACCTGGTTTTAATTCTAATATCTCTGGGCCGACGCAGAACCCGCTAATTCCGCCAGCAGGCGGCGACGGTCTCCACACGGCCAATGCATTTAAATGTTACATTTGACTCCCAAAAGTCACAAAAGATCGTTCTTGGGTGGGGGTAATCGCCAAAACATGACCCCATCCCACAGCAATTCCGCACCCCCGACCAATGCCGCCTCCGGCCGACGCTAATTTGAATATTCGAATTTAATGCGCGTGCATTTTTTGGCTAGGACTGCGAGGCTATGGAGCGGGACGTAATTGCCTCTGCATAAGGGACTGCCATCACTTCATTTCAGAAATTACACCAGACAACGGCTACGATGGTGGATGCAAAATTCATCGAAAATTTACAACTAGTCGCATAACCGAGTACTAAATTAACTTCAAATTTTATTTTTGAATTATAAAAAGAATAAGTTAGAAACGTTAACTTGTGAACTTGCGAAGCTAGTATTAGGCAGACAATTCCGAGTATTAGTTTTGCATTCATCAATCATATCGGGAAGTTTAACGGATGCGTAAAACGGGGAATGTGGTTTCAAATTTAGGTGGTATGTACGAGGCAAAGCCAACATTAAAAGTGCCCCAAAAAATGACTTGAACATAATCTTGTCTTCAAAATTTCCTAGAAATATTGCGTTTGAGACGTAGAAGGCCTTGTTAAAGAATTATTGCAGGAACAATTAAAAGTGTTGAAAGTGATAGTTTAAAAATTGCCACTCTACTAGAGCACCGCATTAGAATGCGACAGCGTTCTCTTGTTGGTTTCTTGCATAGCGAAGGAGTGAAACCCATTGATATTTATCGTAGAATGAAGCTAGAATACGGACATTCATGCTTATTACTCCAGTAAGTTTTTGAATGGAGCAACAATTCAAGAATGTGGTGCATTCCGTGTATGAATTTTTGCAGATGCAAGGGGGTAATTTTGCAGAACTTCGTACTTAGAGGGAATACTTTTCCAAACCGAAATGTTCTAGCTGTTTTGAGCCATAAAGACAGAAACAATAAATGTATTATTTTAATCCCTTCGACATGAAGTGCTTTGTGGAATAAGCAACCGAATTACTGCGGGACTTTAAGCTCACTACCGAACCTCAATAAACTAGGATGCAGGCCCGCGCCGTCCGTAAGGGCGAGGTCGGGCGGCGCCCAACGGCGCAACGCTGCTAAGGGCGCCGTAAGGCACCCTTTGTAACATATAACATATACCGTGACATTTTTTTAACTCTGAACATAGTTCCATAGTCAATACAACGTCCCTACGTTCAATTTAAAGAAAAAACACAGGTCAATGCGTGGTTGTTATCAAGTGATTAAGGTAAAGTCAAAATAACTATTTAATGGGTTATCAAAATAAATAGAACTGTCAAGTTATTTGAACTAGGATTGTGCTAAAATACATTACAGAAATGTATTTAATAGAAGAAAAGATACAAATAATGCTGTTATAACATGAAAATCAAAGCATAACAAATGTGCTTGACGTTTTTTCAGTCACTTATCGCGATAGACCAATTCCATCAATGGGAACAATTTTTAACATTATTTCACGTTTTACAAACACGGATGCGTTGAGTATAAACACCACAAACGAATTAGAACAAACTATGTCTTAACGGATGAAACTATGTTAAAAATATTATGCAATGCAGAAGATACCCCGATGTATTCATTACGAATGACCAGGAACTCATTTTGAGTTTTGCAATGAGACAGGTTTTTAAAGAATATAAATATAAACTTACAAGTTTAGAAATCACCAGCTACTTACTAATGAAGACAAAATTAAAAGACCTAATTATTGTGAAAGGATATTTAATTTAATAAATAACAATGAAGAAATATTAGAAAAAAAAAGTATTTAGAGATGAAGCATCACTTACACTTGATAGTGAAGTAAATTGTCAAAATTATCGGTTAGTCTCTATTGATTTATCATATCCTCTTTCCTTGTACTTCCGTTCCTTACAGATATATTGGTAAAGGACTAATCCGCACCTCCAAAATTTAACAAGGTCTCGGTATACCCTTAGGGTTAATGTACGGGCACGTGTTATTAATAACACGTTAATTGATCCATTTTTCATTGACGGAAATATAAATTCTAATTCCTTCTTAGAATTACTTCGTACATATCTAATATCACAGATACAAAACTTTAATGTCAATGATGTCTGGTTTCAAATGGATGGAGCTTCCTCACATTCCACTGCAATAATGGGACGATATTTACATGATTTTTTTGCGAAGCGTTAGATAGGAAGATTTGGGCCAACAACTTGGCCACCTCGGTCACGAGATTCGTCCCAAAATAACTTTTTCCTTAGGAGCATCTAGAAAAAAAAAACTGTAATATTATGATAAATGATACTGAAGAACTAAAATTGGGATGAGGCATGCTTGCAATGAGCTTGATCCCAATTTCATTAGAAATGCTGTTCAATCTTTTTACAATATGCTGGCATATTGTCTAGAACGAGGCCATTTTGAATATTTATTAAAATAACATATCATTATTTACCTGATTAATTATTTGTTCTAATTCGTTTGTGGTGTGGTTATACTCAACGCATCCGTGGTTGTTAAATTTTTAAATAATGTTAAAAATTGTTCCCATTGATGGAATTAGTCTATCGCGATAAGCAAAAAAACGTCACGCACATTTCTTATGCTTTGATTTACATGATATAAATGCATTATTTGTATATTTTCTACTGTTAAATACATTTCTTTAAAGTATTTTAGCACAATAATAGTTCAAACAACTTGACAATTCTATTTATTTTGATAATCCATCAAATAGTTATGTTGACGGTACCTTGATCACTTGATTAACAACCACGCATTGACCTGTGTTTTTAAAAATTAAACATAGGGCCGTTGTATTGACTATGTTCAGAGTTATATATACAAGGCGTCTCCTAAAAAACGCCGCTGGCCATAACTCCTTTATTTATTGGCCGATTTCAATAAAACATAAACAGCTCCACATGTTCTACAAAGGCGCCCCATTTTTTTTTTGCAAAATCAACTTTCATTTCAGCGATAGTCAACTTTTTTTTCAAATGGTTACATATATTTTCTTATTATTATTTTTCTGAATCCAAAGGCTTATAACAAGTTGGCTTTGATGAAATATTCGTTACAGAACATTAATGTTTCCAAGCATAAAGTTGTTTTTTGTAAGTTTATCAAGTGTGCCATGGAAAGCAAAGTGAACACAAAAAACGGTAAAAGTCATTTTGTGGTTTGTATTTGTGTTTCTTAAGAATTGCATTTACTGTTCATTTTGATCTGCAATGTTATTTGCAAATTCCCGAATAGATGTTCTTGGATTTCTTGCACATCAAGAAGTACATCTAATTCCTCATTTCCGTGAAATTTTCGTTCCCGTCTCTTCGGTTTCTTAAAAACTTTCTTCTTCTTTCTTAATCTTTCCCTCTTTTACCCTTTTGGGTATTGAGGTGTAATTCTAATTTTTATAGAATTTTATCCATTCTTTTCTGTTGCCTGTTAGTTCCTTTGCTTGCTTGCAACTCTTCCCATTTTCTGCAGCGTTTTGCTTATTGTACCATTCCATGTTTCATGTGGTCTTTCTCTTGCTCTCTTTCCGTTTGCTCTTGCCTCCCACACTTGTTTAACTTGCCTCTCTTCACTCAGTCTGTTTATGTGCCCGAACTATCTTAATTGTCCCTCTTCTAGTTTCTTCATTATCGATGTGGTTCTCAACCTCTCCCTTATTTCTACATTCCGCAGTCTGTCATTCCTTGTCACCCCATCCACTTTCCTTAAGTACTTCATTTCAGTCGTTTCTATTTTAGATTTTTGTCTTGTGTCAATCACCCACGTCTCACTCCCGTATGTCAGTATTGCTACAAAGAATGTTCTGAAAACTGTCATCTTCGTATTTTTTATATTTCTTTCTTGTTTATGAACACTCTTAGTGCACTATACAGTCTCCCTGTTGTTTTTACTATGTTGTTGATGTCCTTTTCATATTTTCCTTGACTGTCTATTATTGTTCCTAGATACTTGAAGTCTTGCACCTGTTTTATCTGTTCTCCGCTTATTCGAATGTTAGTATTTTTTCTGTTTCTGTTCTCCTTTGTAAAGAGAAAACCAAAATTTCAACCAAAACAGAAAGAAGAAGACTGAAAGTAGTCAATTTATCTGCTAGAAAACCAACAACCTGTCTAATCTCACAGCTACGCACAAAATAAATTGCTTCAACTTTTGTCAAAATCATCACGGTTGAGATGAGGGGCAGTGGAACTCCGTTTCCGTGGTTTTCGGATGAGTGCAGATTCCTCCTAAACCAGAATAATCGCCGTGTTCTTATCTTACGAAGACCACCTGAGCGATTTGCACCGTGTACCATTCGAGAATTTGACAAATAAGGTGGGCGTCTACAATGGTTTGGAGTGGGATACAATTTAATGGTCGTACAGAATTGGTTTTGATACGAAGTGGGTCGCTAACAGCAAGAAGATATAGAGACGAGACTATTGTATCCCATGTTCAACAATATGCCGAAAATTTCGACAATGGATTCATTTTTATGCAAGACAATGGCAAACCTCGTACAGCTAACATAGGGATCAAATGGGCAAAAAAATTAAAAACGCACCGAGACCGCCCGTAACTCTTGATGAGCTCTCCAACATGCTTGTTCAAGAACGGGAACAGATACCCCAAGAAAAAAATACGAACCTTAATCTCAAGCATGCCGGGAAGATTAGAAGCTTGTAGTGCTGCAAGAGGAGGGCATACACGCAATTAATAATGTTACTTTTTATTACAAATTAGGATTTCAGTTCATAAGAAGACCATTGGTATTTTTGTCTAATTTTTAACTTCATTTGTTCAAGTCCATTAAAGTAAAGTTTGTTAATTTTAATAGCTCTAAAGCCAACAAAACTGCAGGTAAATACTTGGATTTATATATTTATTCATTTTATTAAATTTCGTTATCTGGTTTTCAATTTATTTTGAATTTTACCAGTGGTCCCTTAATTTTGTCCGGAAGTGTACTTCCGATGTTTTCAGTTATCTGTTTTATGGCAAAGATTTGGTCTTGCACACTGTGTCCTGGTCTGAACCCGCTCTGGGAGTCGTGTAGTTGGTGTTCTAAATTTTTCTTTAGCTTCGTCTCAAGAATTTTCTCGTATATTTTTCCTGGTATACTGAGAAGTGATATGCCTCTGTAGTTGTTACATTGTCTGCTGTCTCCCTTCTTATACAGTAGTATTATCACTGCTACCTCACAGTCTTTTGGTATTCTTTTGTGTCTATCCATTATTTATTCTATCCATGCCAGTTTGCAGATTTCCAGTGGCCGTTGGTATACTTTCTTTCTCATATATTTCATTTCCTCAGGTGTAATACCATCATGACCTGCTGCATTTCTTAGCTTTATCCTGCCTATTGCTTTTATTAATTGTTAAAAACACCATACCTAATTTTTTTCATGAATTCCAAATTTTCTAAGCTCTGTGACTTCTCTATTCCGAAAACGGGGTCCATGTACGTGGGTCAAGCACTGCTTGATGGCGATTTTTATTGCATTCGAAATACACTTGTAACATGTCAGTCAATTGATTGTTAATATTGTAAGCCAGCACTTGAGTTATTTTTATAAAAATTGGACCAACAAGAAAGAGAATTTAACACACTATTACTTAGATGACTTTTACTGTTTTTTGTGTTCACTTTGCTTTCCACGGCACATTTGATAAACTTACAAAAAAACAACTTTATGTTAACAAACATAATTTTTCTGTAACGAATATTCCATCAAAGCCAACTTGTTATACATCTTTGGATTTAGAAAAATAATCTGTACCAGAAAAATAAATTGTACATATATGTAACCATTTCAAATAAAAAAATTGACAGAAATGAAAGTTGATTTTGCAAAAAAGAAAATTAGGGTCCTTTGTTGAACATGTGGAGCCATTTAATTATATTTTTGTCTTATTGAGATGACCTTGATACTTCAGTAAGAGACTTACTCCTACAAACTCCTTCTGTAACGTACGACGTATTGAAGAAGGAGCTTATTGAACGCAGCACGACTTCCGACAGGCAAAAACTACACCAACTAATTTCGAAAGAGGAGCTCGGCGACCGTCGACCCACACAATTACTACGCTCGATGCAGCAACTTTTGGGATGCAAATCTATAGACGAGGGAATATTACGAGAGCTGTTTTTGCAACGGCTCCAACAACATGCACAACAAGTTTTAGCCGTCACCGAGAAGGTACCACTCCCTGAATTGGCCAAACTAGCGGATAAGATTTTGGATGTGTCAGAAGTTCCACATGACATTTCAGCAATTAAAGAACCTTCTAATCCGCTCGGAGAAATCAAAGAATTACTAACTACGTTATTACAACGAAGAACATCACAGCAGCCGACAGCGCGATATTCCAGGAACTTCAGAGGCACTTCTAGATCTCCTTCCCCGGCTCGAACTGCCATTCACGGCATCTGCTGGTACCATCAACGATTCAAATCTAAAGCCCATCGCTGTGTTAAACCCTGCTCCTGGTCGGAAAACGACAACACCGACAATTAGATGTGGCTGATGTTGCCGGTGGTGTTAACTCTAATAGTCACTTGTTTTTCGCTACAGATGTTACTACTGGGGTACGGTTTTTGGTAGACACAGGTGCGGAGGTTAGTATAATCAACAGGCAAGTTTTGCGTTCAACATTTAAAAAATATTTTTTTAAACATCATCCTCATCACCTCTCGGCTGTTAACGGTTCTCCGATTAAAGCCTATGGTGAGTGTGTCCTCAAAGTTGATTTCGGTTTGAAGAGGCCATTTCGTTGGAAATTCATAGTGACTAATGTTAAATGCTCAATTATAGGTGCAGATTTGATCAAACACTTCAAATTATGCGTTGATTTGCATAATCAAAAATTAAGCTTTAGTGAACCCCATTATATATCTCAAATTGATGAACCCGACACTATTCGACATAAAGTCAACACCTTATTATCCAAATATCCAAACATAACCAACACTAATACCATAGCGAGACCTTGCGTACATAAAGTAAAGCATCATATCATTACTTCCGGGCAACCAGTGTTTTCTCGATGCAGAAGACTCGCTCCGGATCGCCTCGCGGCGGCACGAGCAGAATTTGATGAGTTGTTAAAACTAGGCATAGTACGTCATTCGAGTAGCAACTGGTCCACTCCTATATACATGGTTAACAAGAAGGACAAATCGTGGCGGCCATGTGGGGATTATCGTGCACTCAATATCATAACGCAACCAGATCGTTACCCAATACCGCACATCCACGATTTCAGCTCATCAATTTCAGGCTCAAGATATTTTTCACAGATCGACTTACGAAAGGCTTATCATCAAATACCTATTGATGAGGAGTCCATTCCAAAAACAGCGGTGATTACCCCTTTCGGGTTATTTGAATATGTTCGAATGCCTTTCGGTCTCCTCAACAGCGCACAAACCTTTCAACGTTTCATGAATGAAGTTCTCAAGGGAATAACGTACTCTTTTGTGTATATTGATGATATTCTCATATTTAGTACTTCTCTGGATGAACATTTTAAACATGTTGAAGTAATTCTTTCTAGGTTGAATGATCACGCCATAGTCATTAATCGTGACAAATGTCAATTTGCCCAGGAACAATTAGAGTTTCTAGGACATACAGTCACGAAAAACGGTATATTTCCTTTGCCGACTAAAGTCGAGGCAATTTCTACCTTTCCTCAACCAAGAACTCAGGGCGAGTTACGTTTATTCCTCGGTATGATAAACTTTTACAATCGTTTCATACCACACTGTGCTATGATCCTTCAACCTCTTAATATATTAATCAACAATAATAGTCCAAAATCGCACCCTATCGTATTTGGAGAGAAAGAGTTACGATCATTTTCAGATGTTAAACAAGTATTCTCAAACATTTCGTTATTAAACCATCCGAACTTACAATCTCCGATCAGTTTGTTGGTCGATGCTTCAAATAGTTCGTTAGGCGCCTGCCTACAACAATTAACTAATGGCGTCCAACAACCAATCGCATTTTTTTCAAAAAAGATTCTCCGATACAGAGATGAAGTACAGCACTTTCGGTAGGGAACTATTAGCCATCTATAAATCGATTAGGCATTTTCGTTATTACCTCGAAGGGCGAGAGTTTAAAATTTACACAGACCATAAACCGATTGTTTATGCTATTAAAAGTAATTCTGACTCACATAACCCTAGGGAGAACAGACACCTGGATTACATAACACAATTCACTTCTGAAGTACAACACATAAAAGGTTCTGAAAACGTTGTAGCAGACGCTCTTTCGAGAATACAGCATGTCTCAAATACGACTGAAAAGGTAGACTTTAGAGAATTAGCCCAGGCTCAAAACACGGATCCCGAAATAGTTAGAATGATCAATGACACTAGCTCCTCCTTAAAAATTATTTCTGTGGATGTCCCTAACTCGAAATTTAAATTGTATTGTGACATTTCTCAGACTGTGAAAAGACCCCTTGTACCACGGGACTTACGTTTAAAAATTTTCAATGCGTTACACTATTTATCACATCCAGGAATTAAAGCTTCGGTACAATTAATAAAGAAATCATACGTTTGGCCAAACATGCATATCGACATAAAACGTTTCGTTGTACAATGTCATGCATGTCAAATTAGCAAAACACATAAACACACCAGAAGCCCTTTAATGCCTTTTGCGACACCCGACCATCGTTTCTCTAATGTACACATTGATTTGGTTAAACTGCCCGTCTGCGAAGGAAATTCGTACCTCTTGACCTGCGTTGACAGGTTTACCCGCTGGCCAGAAGCTTTTCCCCTCCGCGATACCAGTACTATTTCGGTTGTTAAAGCGTTTACAAGTGGGTGGATAGCACGTTTTGGCGTTCCTTTGGTCATTACTTCTGATCGTGGCGCTCAATTCTTGTCAGACTTGTACAACAAATTTTCAAGCTTGTTCGGTTTCAAAACGATCAAAACTACAGCATATCATCCTCCAGCCAATGGTATAGTCGAAAGATTTCATCGCCAACTCAAGGTTTCAATTACCACTTATGAGAATGCGAAACACTGGGTAGATGTTTTACCCCTAGTGTTGCTCGGTCTCAGAAATTCCCTAAAAACAGATATTGACTGTAGTTGTGCTGAATTAGTGTATGGCACCGCGCTTAGGTTACCCGGTCAATATTTTGATCAACCATCACACAGTTCGCCATCTCCCCATGAGTACTTATCTAAATTAAGACAATTCTTTCAACTTTACAAGTATAAACCACCGTCTAGCAAATCGAGAAACACTTTTGTTCCAGCTAAATTACACGACTGCAGTCACGTATATATTCGAGATGACAAAATAAAAAAACCTCTACAACCTGCATATTTTGGGCCTTTTCAAGTTATAGAACGGTTTCCAAAATGTTTTAAATTGTTGATAAACGGAAAGTTTGATCAAGTCTGCATCGACCGTTTAAAACCTGCCTACCCAGATCAATTCCTGACCTGCACACCTGTAAAACGAGTTGTATTTGTATAGAATGGGTTAGTTTTTGTTTTTTCTGGGAGGGGGTATATGTAAGTGTTCTAGTTTTATATAGTTTTATAAATGGTAGGTGGTGAAAAAACAAAATAATGAAATATTATTAGATGATGTACTGCCGGTCAATAGAAAGTTAAAAAAGAATAATAAAATCCAATAAAACCATTACATATATATATATATATATATATATATATATATATATATATATATATATATATATACTCAGATGCAAAAAAACCGTGTCAATGGGTCGTTGTTTGCAAAAACCCCATTTTTTTTAAATTTGATGTTGGTATAGTCCTTGGAATGAAAGTTTTAGTGTTTTACATTCAAAGAGACCATCAGGATGTAGAAAAAAACAACATATGATACTTATCAGTTTATTTAATAAGCGAAAATAACATTTAAAGCTACGCGTTCTTAGCTACCTATTGCTCATTCGGCGTTATGCATAGTGGATCAAGGTGGCTACTGGGTTTTGATATGTTTGTTTTCGATTAACTGTCATTTTCATTTATTATTCTCTGTTTAGTTTATTTTGCAGAAATGCATTTTTTTCGTGTATACGTACATTATCGTTTTCGCTTATTAATGTTCATTAAATAAATAATAAGTACCATATGTTGCTTCTTTTTACATCCTGACGGTCTCTTTGATTGTAAAACACTAAAAAAATTATTCTAAGGACTATACCAACATAAAAATTTAAAAAAAAGATGGTTCTTTTCCAAACAATAACCCAATGACCCGGTTTCTTCGCATCTGAGTGCGTATATATATATATATATATATACAGGGTCCGTCATTTCAGCTCCCGTCTTCGATAGCTCAGTTACTAATTGAGTCAGGATTTTGATATTTTGCAAGCGTTAGTTGCACTCTAGGGCGTATTTCAGGAAAATATTTTTGATTATACAGGGTGTCCCAAAAAAGTGTGACGTCACGATGATGTATATTTTTAAATTGCATTGTATATTTTTTGTTGCTTATTTGGGTGGCCTTTATGGATGCCTACATACCCAAAAATTTTATTAAAATCGGTGCTGTGATTTTAGCACAAAAAAATTAAACATTAAAATAAACAGTTTTTTAGCTTTGGTTAAGAAAATTAATAAAAGATAAAAATATGCCTTGTTAATAAAACCATACACGGTACTCATTAAATAAGGTCTGCCAGTTGCGTTAACCAAGTTTTATTGATATGCATTATACAGAGTGTCCAAAATTAAGTGTCAAACTTTTCAAACTTTAAAGCACTTTATTTTTCTTATTTTAAATTGGAGTTCCTGTATATTTTTATGTCATTCCATGTGGAATTAAAAGACAAACATTTTTCCTAATTACAACTCTATCGAAATTCCTAACACATAAAAAGTTATGTGCAGAAAATTCTATATATCAACAATTCCAATGGCCATTTTAATTAATCAAAATCGAAGGTGGCTTTGAGAAACAATTTATTGTTTCTCCTCAATAAACAGCCATTTATTGACATTAAAGTGTAACAAAGTGACAAGAGCCAATGTTGACTGTAGTAATATAAAAGTTTAAAACTTCTTTAGCTAAGGTCTTTATACCCAAGATACCAAAATTATTTTTATTCGATTTCATCATAAGGTAGTATTTTTCGGTATGAAAATCGAGACGAAAACAATATCATTTTGTGAAAAACAATGGATGGTAGGTGTTACGATTTGAGTGCTTGGACAAAACTCCTTGCTTACTTTCGATGGTGTGCTTAATGAAACACTTGTTTGTGGACTGTATTTTTATTAGGTGTTTAAGCTGCAGTGGTCAGGCAGGATCTCTACGTCTCTACAGACTCGGTACCTCCACGAAGGGTCGGTTTACCGCTCGCACCCCGCGCAGGGGGTGGCTAGTATTTAACACGCCGCCCTCCTTGAAATGACCAAGTCTTTCAACATATAAAATTTACAAAAAACAAATATATACTTACACAGAACACCTAAGTAACAATACATAATCAAATAAACATAAAACAAGAACACCAAGTTAAAGAAGTAAAAATAGAATAAAAGATTAACAATATATACAATTACAAGAATACAAAAATTAACATAAAATCCAAATTAATATTAAGTTTAGTTCAAATCTCAATCCCGTACACCGAGTTATTGAAATGACACATGTAGTGCCTAAATATTCCGTTCAACTTAGTCGCTAATCGGTAGAACACAAATTCACGCAATTGCCCTTTTAAACACTCCATTCGCGGTTTAACCGCCACTACACTCACTTGATTGTCGGTGCCAATTTGCCATCGCAGAGGTGGCAGATTGTCGTCCTTAAGTAGAACCATTGTTCCAACTTCAATCGGCGGATCCTGGGATTGATCAGTGCTCTTCCACTTGTGTCGCACCTTACGCTTCCAAAAATGATATTGAAGACGTTGTAGTAACTGCCATCGAGACAAACGGCCTATTTTGAGGTGTTCCAAGTTAGGGCTTGGAATTGCTGTCATCGGTTGTCCAATAAGAAAATGGCCAGGGGATAAATAGGAATAATTATTTGGATCGGAACTTATAGGGGTTATGGGTCGCGAATTAATAACAGCCTCTAGCTGTATGAATAGATCGGAGTTAGCTGAACGCCCTCCTACTCGTAATAATCCTGAATAATCAATAAATGGGTTTAAACTAGTTAATTTACTTTTGCGATCAACTGTTGATTGTGATTTGATATGATTAATTTCTCTGTTGAATGACTCTTCTTGAGCTACCTTAACTAAAACATTAGTGGCGGCATCTAGTTCCTGTATTGTTATGCTAGATACCTGGCGATTGGTTTTTAATTTGCAGCTCATGGCAAATCGTAAACATAACGCCGTAACTCGAATTAATTTTCTGAGTGAACTGAATTTTTCAAAAATGTCAAATTGCTCAAGCAAAGACACTACGCAGGTAGTTATTTCCTGTATCTTTTTCTCGGGTAAATCGTCTTTGTTTGTGGTTTGTACAGTTGTCTTTATATGTGCATCCCTTATCCAATTTGGCCCATTCCACCACAAATCATTCTGTACGAGCTCGGCTGGCGAAGCACCCCGAGACATAATGTCTGTCAGATTTTCTGCAGAACTTATGTATAACCATTCATTTGCGGCGGATAGATTTAATATTTGTTCGATGCGGTTTGCTACGAATATTTTCCATTTATAGGGGAATAAATTAAACCAACTAAGTACAATTTGAGAATCACTATAATAATATACTCTATTTACATGTAGCACTATAGCTTGGCATGCCCGTGACATTAATTGAGCGAGATGTAATGCCCCGCACAATTTAAGCCTAGGTATAGTTTCAGTATTTAGCTTCGATTCATTTGTAAACCTTTTTTCAAGGTTGTAAATCCTTTTTAGGGCCATACATTTTGAAGACCCAAGCTCGTTACAATTTTTAACAAATGGCAACGAAACTCCAAACCGGCCGTCGCCGTTTCTTGTAAATTCTTTGTGGAATGATTGCTCACAAGCTTTCTCCTTCATTGTAAATTTGATGGGGGTTGCTAGCCCGCTGTGTATATTCCCCAACTCCCAGAATTTCTGAATGTTTAAAACCCGCCAGATGACACTGGCTGGACGTTCCATGCTGGCCAAACCATGCAGCGGGAATATTGCCGCCGATCACCCATCCTAAGTGCGTCTTAACAATTACGGCATTATTGCCATCCACTATTATCCGCCCTGAACACAAAAGAAGCCAAAACAGTTCGGTCTCCAATAAACCATCCACCGGCCGCGCACGGTTGAATTCCGGATCTGCTCGTAGCCGGCATCGCTTGGGGATTTTCACCGAATCTTCAGGTATATTTATTTCCTTAGTTGTTGATGGCAAATCAATAATAGCCTCGATATGCGTTGCGACGATATTGCGCTTATTATCGAAAGCCTCATAAGCGTATCCCATGCAGCCTGGTAATTGGCATCGCAAATGGTGAATGAACCTAAAACCTCAGCGGCTTCGCCTTTAATGGCGGAAATTAAATAATGAAATTTTTGTACATTAGGTAGTGAATCGCATTCATGTACGAGCGATTTAAAAGTATCATAGAACGGAAGCCACTGATCGAAACTGCCGTCAAACTTAGGCAAATCACTCCGCGGCAACCTGATTTCGCAGTTGTTATTAGTGATGCTGCTAGCCGTCGATACATTTTGTTGACTTTGTTTTTGTAGCCCCAACAATAAATTGTTTGCGCTGTCTATGAGTGCATCATACTTATTTTCGAATTCCGTTATTTCGATATCTACGGCTACATTTTCAAGCTCGTTAATTTGGCTTTGAGTATTAATAAACTCGTTGAGTGCAATGCTTAGACGATCAAGACGCAAATTAATTATAAAAGGTGTGGTCTTTTCGTCCACGGTGTTTAAAAATGTCTCAAATCGCGTCATTGTTCCGCGAATACCCTTTCGGTCAAACTTAAGTTTATCTAACGTAGACATACTGATAGCTGCTGTTATCAAATGAACTCAGGAAGGATAAACAATGAGGATCAAACCGTTTTCTCTTCTGTGAGATGTCTGCGACTCCTTGCTCGCTGGCTGTCGGATGCCGGACACGGATGGTGATTCCCCCAGGTGCTGTCTTCTTCCTGTTCTTCCTGATGATCCGTTGCTCCTTGGCTTCTGGATACTTGATGGAGATCTAAGTCTGCGGCTAGTGCCGGACGGTGCCCTTCCCACGTTGGAATGCGTGTTGTTTTCAACATACACTGTACACTTCACTTAAACACACACGGTTCGGATGATGTTAAAATAATCCGGTTCGAAGGACCATGTTACGATTTGAATGCTTGGACAAAACAACTCCTTGATTACTTTCGATGGTGTGCTAAATAAAACACTTGTTTGTGGACTGTATTTTTATTAGGTGTTTAAGCTGCAGTGGTCAGGCAGGATCTCTACGTCTCTACAGACTCGGTACCTCCACGAAGGGTCGGTTTACCGCTCGCACCCCGCGCAGGGGGTGGCTAGTATTTAACAGTAAGTCTTTTTCGTCCTAAGTCGAAAAATATTTTTCGGCAGCAAAAATAAAAATGTCAACGGTTGATTAATTTAAGGCATAACATAGCTCTTACCATAGAATAGTGAGACCATACAGTCGAAGATTTCATTTGTTGAAACAAATTTGAGAAATATGCCAGTAAAACATTCTCAAACGAGTTTTCTACAAATATCTTTTAATGTGTTAGGAATTGAGATAGGGTTGTAATTAGGAAACATGTTTGTCTTTTAATTCCGAATGGAATTACATCAAAATATGCTGGGGTTCCAATTTAAAATAAGAAAAATAAAGTGCTTTAAAGTTTGAAAAGTTTGACACTAAATTTTGGACACTCTGTATAATTCATATCTATAAAACTTGGTTAACGCAACTGTCAGACCTTATTTAATGAGTACCTTGTGTGGTTTTATTAACGAGGCACTATTTGAATCCCTTACTAATTTTCTTAACCAATGGTGCAAAACTGTTTTTTTTCAGTTTTTATTGTTTTGTGCAAATATCACTTAACCGATTTCAATAAAATTTTATGTGTATGTAGGCATCCATAAAGGGCACCCAAATACGCAACAAAAAATATACCACGCAATCTAAAAATATACATCATGATGACGTCACACTTTTTTGGGACACCCTGTATAATCAAAAATATTTTCCTAAAATACTCCCCAAAATGTAAGACAGAACAAGAAAACCAAATAAACTTTCTAGATTTAACATTGATGCACAATAACAACAAAATTGATTTTAATATATATAGGAAACCTCGTCAATTCCACAATCCCATTTAATTCTATTCACCCAATGTCGCACAAATTAGCTGCCTATCACTCAATGGTACATAGAGTCTTTTCGATCCCATTATCACAGAGTAACCTTAACATGGAACTGAACACATTCAGAGCTATTGGAAATAAGAATGGGTTTCCAGCCCATCTTATTCAGAATTTAATAAATAAAAAACGGCATCAGAATATCCTTACTGATATCTACCCGAGGGTTCAAAATTTATGCAAAAAATCATTCACCACTCTAACATATTTTGGAGTAACTACGGACAAAATTGCACACATTCTTCGAAAACAAAATCATCAAATAGCGTTTAGACCAAGTAATAAACTGGCAAATATTCTATTTAATTTTAAAGATATAGTCGATCCCTTGAGGAAATCTGGAGTGTATGAAATGTCTTGTTCCGCATGCAATAGCATATATGTAGGGCAAACAGGCCGAAGCTTTGAAACAAGATATGGAGAACATTTCCGCGCATTCAGACTGAGAAAAAATACGAGCGCGTTTGCAAATCATAGCTTAGAGTGCAAACATCCATTCCCAAAACTCCAAAAGTAAAAATTTTGCACAACTGTACTAAAGGAATTAAGCTAAATTTACTAGAAGCGGCCGAAATCCACCGACAGAAGAATAATCCCGGCGTTAATCTCCTAAACGAGCAAACCGAGGTTATCTGGACTCCACTCTTCAATACATTGCATTAGGAACCAATTACTTATATTCGCACCTGCGCTTAATTACTCCCGCTACTATTGTGTAAAACGGTATAAATGTAACACCTTTATAATTTGTTATCACTTGATAATGGCCATCACAGGTTGAAACTCGAGTCGTGTTTACGGTTTATATGTGTATATATGTAGTCTTATATGTATATATATATATATATATATATATATATATATATATATATATATATATATATATATGTAACAATAAATTGTGTGGTTAAAACATAGTAGTGTTTTATTCTGAATTTAATATGGATTACCACAAAGTAAAGGTCTCAACCATCCTAATCATATATTACATTCCTTTCAAAATTTAGATTTAAACCTAAAATTAATCCTGTAATTTTTAAATACAGAACATTATATTTAAGCGGAATACTGATACAAGAATATGCAAAAGAGTGTGTTTGTAAGCGGTACGCGCAATAATTCCTGAACGAGGTAGATTTTATTCCTGTTAATTCTTGTAAGTCGCAAATTTTCCGCCCGTACAAACTTGCATGTTTACTGCGTCATATAAATACAGACGCACACATTCAACCTCCATTCATCCATTGTCATTTGTTAAAAATCGAATCAAATTAGAACAAATTAGTATAAATTATTATCATATGTGATATTTTTAAAAGTGTCTGCGATTTGGTGGAAATACAGACTACAATACATATAATTTGATATACCTTTTGTTTTTGATTTGATTTAATAAATACTTTTATTCAATTTTTTCGTTTTAAACTGACTTTATTATATCCATAACAAGTTTTTTCAAATTGATGAAAAACTTATTAAAGTGAGTACGAAACGTTTGGTATTTTTTAGGATAATTATAATTCATTTCAATTTATTCGAATTTTATTTATTCTTATTTTATGCATATTTATCATTTGTTTCAGAAGATGACTGAAGAGAAAAAGAAAAAACTTTCTGGCCATCAAAACCTTCGTAAAAAAACGCGCAGAAGATTTGGAGAAAAAATATGGAAAAATTATGCATTGTTTTGGAATAAAAAATCAAGATTTGCAGTCTACAGCTGTGCCTGTGCTCACTGTAATTGCCAGTATACATACGGAGAATCCAGTTCCGTCAACAAGCAGAGACGAAATTTTTGAAGACTTCAATTTTCCCGTTGCTACTACTAATCCAACTGTATAAATTGAACTTAGCAAAGATGAGTATACCTGTTCCTGACGATCCAGGTTTATGCTCAAATGCATTTTCTTCTCTCAAATTCAAAGTTTAGTAGAAAACGGACCTAGTGTTTACCGAAACGATCTTAATGATTATCCTAGAGACACATCTGGTAGAAAATCTTCTTCCATGCATTTTATACGTATTTTACTTAATAAAAAATATTTCTTAAAATGTCCTATGTTTACTTCTTAGTTATAAAATCCGCGTAAGAAATACTCAATATTTTTAAATTGCAAAAATTTGAAAATTAACAATATATACTTTTGAATTGTTAATCACGGGGGATGGGGGGGATAAGAGTGACTTAGAGACTTGCCCCGGGGCGCCCCAATGGCTTGGCTCGGCTCTGCTGGGATACTCCGAGAGATTCGCTTGCATTTCTGTTGTCCAGTCCGATAGGAGAGAGGAGGGACTCCGGTTTTATGCGAAAAGTGACAAAATATCTGGCATAGACTATAGCTTAAATTGGTTTATATGGAAAACAACCCAAGGCGATTCGATCAGTCAGAATCAATAGACGCAGGGTTATCATGCTTTTATCCGTCTTCTAGCGGTTCAATGCATGACATTTAATTTGGAGTTTGTAACAAATAAGATATCGATCTTATGGACACGTTACAACGCAAAAAATGTTATTGCCTAGTTTAAATTCTTATCATTTGCTCACCTTATTATTCCAACTCTTAACATCATCTTATTCCACAGGCAAACTTCATCATCCCCCACAGTGCGCACAAACGCCATAATGGTCGCGTATCGCTGCGCGCCTCCGGCCACCGCCGCCCTCAAATTGCATCGCATTATGACCGCTTTTATTTCGCACAATAATAATAAAGAACGGGACCCGTAATATATAATAACATCAGAAACGGGCGTAAACGGGACGTCATAAACCATGAAATTATGTTCCTTTACGGATGCATAAATCCCGGTCGGGACACTCATAAAACGGGGCACGATGGATGTCGTGCGACAACTAGGTTTTTACACCACTGAAAACAAGGAAGAGTGGGGGAGACAATGAGGACATTTTTACAGTGATTCTGGTTTTTGTTCTAGGGGGTTAATAATGCGCCCTTTTGGTTTACGTGTGCTTGAGCGTGATGGGCGGAACTGCCACAGGTTGATTTTCAATTTTACAACCTTTACTAGTACTCATATGACAAAAGTACCTACATTAAAAATTTTCCATAATAAAATTTAAAGTTTACCAGACCACTACAATCCATATTTTGAGATAAAAAGATGGAGGTGTGATCATCACAAGACTTTATTATGATCATATGGATGATGTAAAATTTGTATGTACGAGTACAGTAAAACCATTTCAGTTTGGCCTGTAACGCCCTATTCCTTCCAATTTCAAGAGAAGCTAATATAAACAATCTTACATACGTCACAAGCAACACTGGTGGATAAAGAGGGGGGGGGGGACTATAGGCACTATAGCCCAGGGCGACAAAATCCAGGGGCGGGAAATTTTTGAAAAATACCAAACGCACAAATCACAATAATAAAAACATTATTAAACAAATATATAAAAATGTTAACCAGTTTAGGAATTAAAATAATATGTTTAAATAACGTTGAATGAAAATACAATAAATCACTTAAAACAATGCAGTTTGCATACCTGACTACCCTCATATCTGAAAAAAATAAGTTCGTCTGGACAGGGCAGAGTATGTACCTGCTGAAATGTAAAAATAAAGTAAAATAAAAACAATACGGCAAGAAATTAGGCTTTATTACATAGGGTGTTCTCCAAACATGGGCCAACGATTAAAAGGGTTAATCCTTGGAATTTTTAAGAATTTTATGTGCTTTGATGATTTTCTTTTATTAACAAATGCCTCTTAAATCTAGTAAGTCAGGTAGCGAGTGTTAAAAAAAAATTCAATACACTTTACCGGTAAGCCGTCCAGGTAAATAATCGGTCCAAAAATCCAAGCCAAACATTAAAGGAAAACTGATTGCGAAAACTGATGTGAAAAACTGATGTTTTATTATACCGTGCGCGCAAAAATTATTATCATCAACATTTGATTTGCTTTGCTTTGCTTGGTTATTGTGAAAAGATAATAAATTATTGAAATTCTTGAGAAATTCCCACTTTGGTACACCGGGTAAAATAATCCGTTCCAGTAGTAAAAGAATCTGAACCAATGTGTGCAGAAGCCACTGACAAGATGCAATGTGTTGATGAAAATCAGCAGGAATAAGTGCGTAAACGCGTTGAATGTGATGTTGGTACAACAACTGAGATTTAAAATATTCTATACAGTCCTACTACTTATATTCAAAACATTTGCAATTTTTCTAATAAAAATATCTGGATTATCCTTTTCTATGTTCAGTAGATATTCCTGTACTTCAACCATTCTTACTGGCCCTCAACTATATTTAATTGGGCATGTTTCATTCAGAGGTTGGTAAATACTGTGGAGGATTATTATATCAGGAACGGTTTGGAAATCGTTTACTGTTCACAACCATCTAATCCTTAACACATCTTCATTATGCACTCCATACATGAAATACATGTCTGTCAAAAATTTTCAAACAAAACTTGTAGAGAATATTTTCCATTCAAAACAAAATAAAAATTATTTAAAATTGAAATAGAAGGTGAGATATCGATGGTAATGGTTTTTTAGATAGTCGCCGTTCCACGAGGAAATTTTGTTGGAATAATATCAATTTGGATACCTACTATTATTTTCTAATCAACCTCACAAAATTGACCGACCTTTCCGTTTTGGCATTTTCATGTACCATTTACTGTAGGTACTAATCTTTGACTTCGTTCAAGTCTAGATGTTAGCTAAATTCTGATTTCATTGAGAGCAGGCCCTAATCAATTAATGTTTCTCATCCTATTGTTGTACGCAGATAGGTTATTATTAAATTTTTTAGAACTTGTTAAAGACTTTGATAAAAGACGCACGTATGATAAAGATCTACCAACAACAGAAGTTTATGTGAACAAGTGTATACATTTATTTGGATTTTTGAAAGGATTGTAACAATGTCCAAAAACAATACTCAAACTTTGCAAAGAGCTACACGACAACGAACTACAAGATGTATACCCTTATGTTGGCATCGCATTGAGACTTTTTTGACGATCCCTTCATCCAATTGTTTAGCGGAAAGGTCGTCATCCGTCTTGGAAAGAATATAAAATGATACATAATCTACAATGACGAAGCACGCCTGAAGGGTGTGACAATTTTGACCATCGAATCGGAGCTCACCAAAAGACTGGGTTTTGATGATACATTCGTTTTCAATCTCTAGTTTACAAAGGAAGTTTTTTTAATCATTTACCTTTAGAATGTATTTTTATCAGAACAATTTAAAATTTATTTGAGACCTTTTTGCGAACTATGATTCCTTATTATAGTCAATTTCACAGTATTTTCTCAATATCTGTTATTGAATTTAGATTAATAAGAGGGTTTTGGGGCATCTTGGGCGGCAAGTTACTGGTAGCCAATAGGTGGCAGAAGTACAAATCCGCCAGTGTGAATAGTTGGTTATTGGTACAGCTAAACCACTTTCGGAGATTCTTCGGCCATTTCGTTTTCTCCCCTGGACCCCCTTAATTTTAATGTTCCCCTACATGAGGACCTGGAGTAGCTGATACCTTTTTCCTCTCGTAGGTCCCATATACCTATATAAATTAAAAAAAATACTTACAAATATTCTTCTTCTCCTTCTTCTACTTCTTCTGCTTCTATTTCTCGTCTTTACCTTTTTCTCCTTCTCGATGTTATCTATCTTCTCCTTCTTCTGATCCGTTTTCTTCTTCTTGTGCAGATCCATTACAAATCGTTGGCGACTACTTCACTAGATAATTTCCGATTTTGGGCAGTGTTTAAGTTGCTACAACTTGAGAACGAAATACTACTAAAATATATGCACCCTAGACATTTCTTCTATTTTCTTATATATGCATATATGCATACTGCTTGCATACAATGCTTTACCTATTAAGTTGATTAATCAGTAATAGAATTCCAAAGAATTTGATCACATAGTACATACACTAGTTCAAATATTGCTTATACAAGCTGCCAATATAGACAACAAGTCAGGAACATTTATGGCGGTCTAAAAATGTTACGACTTCTACTAATTTCTGTATTTTACATTATTACTACTGCAACTTACATATTACTGTAGATAAATTTGCATATTATGCAATTAATTTGTATTAATTTATATAATTGCAAAATGTATCTTGAGGTTTAAGATTGCTACGAGATCAAGTATTGGAGAGCTATTTTTATTGGGGATTTTCAAATACAGATTTTCCTGTATATTATAATCGTAAAAAAATAATTAGATTTTCACGAATATCCAGATTTGGGGGCTCGTTTATCATGAAGCGACTATTTCTACAAATGTCTGTACTTGTGTATGGAATATGGATTTTCATATCCATTATTTTTATTTCAACATCTTGTAATTCTGCAAAGATTCTGCTAGGCCAGTTTAGTATGGATATTCATATCCAATATACTTTCTTTCAAAATCTCGCACCTTTTTCATATGACTAAGGTTTCCCGAGTAGTTGCACTAAACCTGATTAAGTTCTTGTGATGAGCCAGATTGGGATTTCTCTATAACACTGTATAAATCATTGAGTTCTGGTGCAGCATTGTAGAACGTTATTGGGAGTTCCTCATTGAGGCCAAATGGGAGGTCTTTTTGGGCCTAGTTAAGAGTTCTCTGCTGCATCTAAGCTTATTGAGTATTAGAGTTACACTGTAGATTACAATTGAGCGTTCATGTATACACTGTTGGACTCAATCAAGTCTTCTTCAGCTCTTTTGAGTCTTGTCAGTCCCTGTTATTAGTTCTTTAGGCCCTTTTCATTCTGATGGGCCAGCTGTTGAGGAAAATGGGTTCTCATACCCATTATATTCCTTTAAACATCTCACAATTCTTCATTTGACTAAGTTTGCAGAATAGTTGCACTAAACCTGGTTAAGTTCTTGTGATGAGCCAGATTGGGATTTCTTTGTAACACTGTATAAATCATTGAGTTCTGGTGCAGCATTGTAGAACGTTATTGGGAGTTCCTCGTTGAGGCCAAATGGGAGGTCCGTTTGAGCCCAGTTAAGAGTTCCCTGTTGCATCTAAGCTTATTGAGTACTAGAGTTACACTGCAGATTACAGTTGAGCGTTCATGTATACATTGATAGACTCAATCAAGTCTTCTTCAGCTCCTTGGAGTTTTATCAGTCCCTGTCCTTAGTTCTTTGAGTCTTTCTCATTCTGATGGGCCAGAAATATGGATTTTTCTATAAGAGTATAATAGGGCTCCAGGCGATATCTTTCATGTATAAAATAGAAAGATAACGGCATCAGTGAATATAATTCTTGATTTGCATCATTAATCAATTTAATTTTGTAATGAATTAATTTGTTATTAATAGTAAATACTATGTATTGACTACATATCGCCATCACAGTATCATAGATATAAATAAATACCATATGATATTTGTTCTATGATGCATGGTGTTTCACAGTTATTTTAAGGATTGTCTTATAAAAAACAATACATTTATTAAAAGAGAAAACCATGCATCTGACGCTGCAACTTTACAGAAAACAAGGTTTTAGTAGAGGATGCAAATCAAGCATTCATTTCGCAGACTGTACCTACTACGTGATGCTGGAAATCAGTCTAAATATTGTCGATAAATCTAAAGAATTACAGAATATAGCGGAAGCTTACTATCGTGCGTCCAATAAAAAACGACGACGGAGTTGGCGTTGGCAATCTCAAGTCATCTTAGTGCAGACATGAGTTGAGCTTGCCAACGCCAACTTCGTCTTCGATTTTTGTTAAATGGTCGATAGATTCGCATGCCACATTAGAAACGTACTTTTTATTTAAGAAAATCAAATACAATTCGTTCGTAAACTTAAAAAAAAATGATTGGTACATGTGTATATGTGCATACATGATATTGCATTAAAACGTAATTAATAGCTACTATATTAATAACAGACTACGAAGTTTGTCTATTATTTCGGAATGAGGTGTGCTTTATATTGTTCATGCTTCATGCTGCTCATGCTGGTTCCGTGTATAATCCAGTCAAATGTTGGCATCGTTTTTTACTGAGGATTTTTCAAATTTCAGAACATAAATAAAAATCTACAATTAGCACTAAACTGGATTTAAAAAATAAAATATAAACTAGAGTGTTACGAAAACAGTTTAAAATTGGTGATATTGTTACAAAAAAATAAAACTGGACATTGTTTACTGTCAAAGGTGCTTAGTTACTTCTTAAAAATGTTTTCTAATGAACACAAAAGAGATATGTTAAGAATTTACTATCATTGTAAGAGAAACTCTGCTCGAGCAAGTGAAAACTATTTATAAGTGTATCCTGAAAGACTTCAGCCATCCCAAACTTTGTTTAAAAAATTGGATTACAATTTAGGGCAGTATGGATCTCTCAAGAAACCCAGAGGGCCTTATGGAAACCGTGTTTTCGAAGATGAAACGGCGATGGTTCTGCAAGAGGTAGCTAGAAAATTGTAAATGCGTATCGTTATCGAAAAATCTGGTATTTATTGTAGATAAGAAACTTTCCATCGAAGTCGACCAATGAAAGTAGCGGTTACTTTGAATTTACCACAAACAAAAGTCTGGCGGATTCTTAGAAACAATAATTTTAAATTCACATTTCCCAGAGTTTATTTCCTGGTGATGGTGAACGGAGGTTGCAGTTATGTAATTGGATTTGTGAGCGTATTGAAAATGATGATCAACTTTTAAACACTATAATTTGATCAGATAAATGTAAGTTCACAAATTGTGGACTTTTCAATAGAAAAATGAACACATCTGGTCAACAGTCAATCCACAAACAAATACCGAAGTAAGAAACCAATTTTGTTTCTGTATTATTTATAATATTAGCCACACACGATACTTTTGTTTTTCATTTAAGTTTTGCCCGAAGATGATCAATTGATTGATCGAAACCGGTCGCAAAAGCAAATAAATAAAATAAAATTAAGGAAGTACACATGTTTTACTGAATAGTTTAAATAACCCTAATATGAGTAAAATACAAGATAATTTTTTTATTTATTTTGCATAATTTGAAATTATTTATAAAAAAATACACATACATTCAGACATTTTTTATATGGTCTTAAAATACTAATGGGACCTCTAAACAACGGATGTTCCTGTTGAATTATTGAATTAGAACATTTTCAGGAAGATAGGTCACAAATACATGTTTTCAAGAAATTCTCAAATATGACAAAATCGAACCTACTAGGTTATCGAAATAAATGTTGTGCTGATAAATGTTACGTATTTGCTTCAGGTCAAGTCTGTGTATTGTGTTACAAATATGTTTATGACGACGGCACATGCTACCTGGTAGTGGCTATATTAGAACAGAAATTGTCCGGTGGGATCCATAATCTAGCCATTTGGGATGGGTGGGATGCTGGGGTCTGGATGGGGACATCATTCCCAATCCGCGACCATCGAAAAACGCTACACACATGTCGTCTCCAGATGAAATATTTATTAACCGCCGTCCCCAATGCGATTAGCCACCCGCCACTCTCCTGAATACCCACAAATCCCGATTAAGGTCGTCCTTTGCATCCCCACCGCCACCAGGGCGGGGGCGGCTTCCTGTTCCTCATCGATTCCCATCCCCGCGGATATGTGCAACCTGTTGTCATCCCTGCCACTGTCTTGATGCAATTCCAAATCCCGATACATCACGCGAATTAAAAGGCGATTGGGGGCAGCGATGCAATGGGTGGCTGCATACTGCTTGTGCACGAAATCGATAGCGCGCCACGCATGCACGCAATGCGGATAATCCTGGTAGTCATTCAGGACCATCAATCATGCAAATCTTTGGAGAGACACTTCTTACCGTCTTCCAGTTTCATCTATCTCTGTCTGGACGGCTCAATTAGCCCTTGGACGGATAGGATAGTGGAAGGACGGGTGTGGTATGTTGGTGGATGTACTGCGACAAAATTAAATCTCCATGAAAATAACTATTATGCAGAACTAATCAGATAATAGATCACCACAACTCGACACGCTCGTACCTCGCTCGTTTTTGTTAGTCACTTAATTATAAACATGGACTATTTGCACTTGTATCATAAATAAATATTAAGCAAGACAAAAATAAACATCGCGAAAATTCTAAAAAAAAAAAAACAAACAGTTGATACAGTCTGACATTCTTTGACAAGTTTTTAGATCATTTATCAAGATTGTATACCTGGAAGATCAATTCAAATATTTTTTTGCAGGATTGCATTCTACGTGGAGCATCCGTCGAGTCTCTAGCCATAAAACACCAGCACTTATCAATATTCGAAAAGGCTCCAATTAAAAATTCCACGACGCTCCAATTTTCCCGGCCACTTGGCGTCTCGTCGCGCTCGCGAGAATTTTATCATTAGCCATCCCGCCACCCCCGTCAGGGCCCGTCCAATTTTTTAATTAAAACCGGGGATCATATTTCAATTAGACGTCCCCGATACGAAATTAGCGGCCGAGCGTTGGCGGCACGGGGGCGGCGCGGGGGCAGCGACGGGTGTTTGTCCGTGGGGTCCCCCAGGGCACGGTTCGGCCTCGTAAATTCGCATTAGGGGATGAAAAATGATTTAGAAATTATTACGGCCGTCGATTCCTCTATCTTCGCGGGGAAATTGGAAGTAATGGTCGTGTTTTTGCAACGGGGCACTTTACGCTGCCGTCCCGAAGGAGAGCCGATTGCAACGTGCGCCTTGTATTTTATAAAATGACGGGGATAGGTTTTCGTGCTCGGAAAACAATTTTGTATTCTGTAATGCCGCGGCATAATTTATTGGCAAGAAATTATCTTAAAAATAGAAATGAGTAGCTATAAATTTGTGATAACATGCACCTTTAAAATAATTTATTAATAATGATTTAAAGCCCGTGTGGTATAATATGTTAAGCTTCTAAGTAATACACTGTTGTGAAGTTGATTCATGAAAACAAGATTAAAATTGTACAAGTTCTCTCCGACTTCACTTCATAAGGTAAAGATTAAAAGCTATAAAACAAGTAAATGTGCAAAATGTAGGTATGCAGTATATTTTATAAATATGTTTTCTTAGAGTGTTATAACAACAAGGTACGGCAAGCGAACGGGAAAAAGATAAATATTATATAAATTGAAAAATATTAGTATTTACAAATATAAAAATTTTTAAGTTACACCTAAACCTTTTATTTGTCAAAAACTACTGTATCGAGGTGAGAACCATCACACTACATTCACTCAAGAAACATATCTAACCTACTAAGCATCTAGTCTCCTAACCATATCGTATCCGGAGACATCATGCCAAGTCACCAGTTCTGTCCAGTTGCAATTTTTTTCGACCATTTTTTAGCACCATCTTCCCCTTTATTTTCGAAAAAAATTCAGAGGAAGTTTTCGACTCCGAAATTTGTCTTACGGTCACATGCAATAACGCAAAAAAATCATAATTCGAAAGTTGCCCCAATTTATTGTCTACATAGTTTTGGGGGTTGGTTTAGTTTTTTAACCCCTTTGGATTTTTGGCGATTTTTGTCAAACAATATTTTTCGAGCTGAGATCTCAGATTGATAGATCATCTCTCCTGAATCCGAATCCGCATGCGGAATCGTTCCGAACTGCCTGGTTTCCAGGCACCAGACAAAAAAAAAAGAAACCTACTTTTGCACCATATAGTATTTTCTTAAAATTAAACTCTTGCACAGAATGTTAGACTATGAATGGTGATTCTAATAATGCAAACCGCACTACTGTGCGATATTTAGTTCCTGAGAAAATCATATTCTAGTGATGAAAATTCGCACATTTAATTGATTCCCACGCAATAGGGGAATACGAGCCCTAACAACTTAATGTTCGGACGGCACCAATTTGTATACATATTTACTGATTGTTGTTCTGTAAATTGTTTATATTTTTTATATTCAAGAATTAGGAATACTACTTTATTAAGGGATGCTTTTGTTGAAAAAAATATTTGTTTTATATCAACAAGAAATGAAGAGATAGAAATTTTTTTTGAACTTAATGATGGCTCGTATTCTAGCTGGCATGGTTTCCAGCAAATACTTGCAGTAATTTGGCGTGAAAGATCTCCATATTTTAGTCAGTTTTGTCTCCAAAGCATGCACGTTTTGTTGAGAATTGTTCCTCAAGTGAATTTTCATGTTGCCACAAGGTCTCAATAATATTTAAGTCCGGACTGTTAGAGGGCTAAGACAAAACTTTCATTCCGTGATCTGAAAACAATTTTTGTCGTCTTGGCTGTATGGCTTGATGCACCATCTTGCTGGAATATAAAATTCCCATCTGGACAGAGCTTATCTACATACGCCGGGAATAAGACCATTATTCAGAATTGTCTGATATTTAAGCATTAATTTTACCATCTATTGTTTACATTTTCCCCAAACCTATTCCAGACATACACCCTTAAATCATCTCTTTTGGAAACTTCACAGTCCTTATTATACAATCCGCTTTAAAAACTTCATTACTAAAAGTTTATAATAATAATTATATGATAGATGAATACATTTTAAATAGTGTGAATAAACAATAAAAAACGTAAAGAAAAACAATACTTTTCTTAACTTATAATATATATTGTGCTCCCGTGCTAACAATGTCTCCAAGATAGTGCTGCAGTCGCTTCGATTGTATAAGATTTAAATGGGTGAAACGTTTGTTCACATATTTTCCGGGGCTATGGTTTGCATTGTAGCATTGTATAACATTATTGTAATTTACATGACACTGGTATATGCATATATAAACAAATCATTAAATATATTAATAAATGTTAATAATAATTATATGATAGACGAATACATTTAAAATAGTGTGAATAAACAATAAAAAATCCAAATATATAATAATGCCCGTACAGATAACCAAATGCAGACGTTAAACGACGAACTAATGTATGACAGTTGTTGATTTTACAAGGTCTAAATGTCGCGATCTGGTTTTTTGATATTTAACTAATGCTAGTTTTTTCCTTGCAGTATGTTGTTGATGTTCTGTATCCATACCACAACATAAAATGGGACCAGAAGACTTAAAATTAGGTCAGCCAAATTGTGAAAATGATAGTGACAAAAAAATTGAATAATTTTTTCGTCCACGCAAATTCCCACGTGTAAATTGTCTACATTCGATATAGGAGTGAATGGGTTCCAACTTATCGGAAACCAGATCCTGTTTACATATACTACATCTTTGTAATTTTCTCAACACATTGCGGGCCAAATATCCTGATATGTACATATGTATATTGTCCGCCAGAAAATTGGGGTTGTTTATAAATATGAACTCATCAGAGACATTTGGGGACACTATCTCAGTTGGCGTAGGAACTTCAATCGTTATTAAGTTTTGTACATAATTTAGGCCCGTATCTATAGTCCGTACTTGAACTTGAGTTCGACTCAAGTCGTACATTTAGTTGCGTTTGCTGCATATACGTTTATAGAAAATACGCAACCAAATATATGACTTGAGTCGAACTCATGCTCAAGTACGGACTATAGATACGGGCCTTAGTGCCCCTCTACAACTATATTCGTCACAATATGCAAATGGAGAATGGCGAGTTATAAGAATATTAATAATCAAAGCTTTATAAGAAGCTCTGAAGGCAGCAGGTGTCGGATTTATATTCCTAGCACCATGACTTCGGACACTACAAAAAAAAAAATTCAACGAGGTCCTGATTCAAATTTCTCGGACAAAGATATTCAATACCCTTACCGTGTAATTTGTTCCAGATGCTTTGCATACTTTTTATTGTGGTTATCCAGTTTGCAATGCAGAGTGGAACATATTCTCGTTGTGGTCTAATAAATCTAATTGTCTTCAAAACTTGAATTGCTTCGGAATAAAATGCATCATGTTCTTGGATTATGGCACATCGTAAAGGTTTATCACCATTTACTGTAGAACGATTTACACTGTCAAATAATTTCTTAAAAAAATAACACAATAACTCTGACGTACCAACCATTGTATCTGTCGCATATCCCTGCTTATCTAAAAAAAAAGTATGAAAACTACTTCAATGTCTTATGAAAAAAATAATTCACATACCAAGTGTAAAAAAAAACGTGGCATGGCGGATGTTCTCGCCGAAAAGATCTGGGCTGCCAGCTTAACTTTCATGTTTTTCATTTTTTGCTCATACACATGATAAGCAGCTAGCTTTGGCAGATAATTGGTGTCAGGATCTGCAGCATCTCCACGATACGCTTCATATTACTTCACAACGTCCGACCAGCAAGCGGAAAACTTTGCCCCCTTCCATTTAAACGTGGCATAATACTTTAATAAATTATGACAAATATTATAGCGTATGCATATTATTGTTAATTTATATGACAATTTACCGGCTCTCTTCTTGGGAATCGATGCATGGGGAGAACACTACGCTTGCACGCTCTAATGCAGCAATATCTTCTTCCCATTGTGCTTTACTCGACCTGTATTGTTGACGATAAAAACCAATTCAAAAGATATACATACAATCTGTCTGTATGTTACCGGGCGTCATTTATAAACAATGGAAATTATGATGTGTACCATAGATTGCTGGATTATTCAGTAATATATAAAATCAGTGTTAATAATGGCGTACAGAGTTCTTTCAAAAATTACAGCGACTCCAGATTTTGGCGCCATCTATTTTTTTTGGGTCCGTACCAACACAAAACCAATTCAATTTAAATCCTATAGAATGCCCAGGGTATGGCTAGTGCTAGTAAAGAAGTATAAAGGCACGTTACCGATTCAGCCGACATACTACCATTGTCGGGTTCGGGGCGCGCATGTGTACACATTCGCCGTGTCGGACGACAAATGTGGAAACTGCGTCGCGGCATTTGATCGCCTAACGCGCCCCTTTGTTATGTTTTTCATTGTTACTTTGATATTCACCAGGTCAAAACCGATCTTCAATGTCCTATTGAGAAGGTGCCCACATATCTCATGTTTAAGATTTTATCGAAGTTATACTTTGCAAAACCATGTCCTGTCTTCACACTAGACAGGTCGCCCCCGCCGCTGTTTAATTAAGATTCATGTGGTTGACATTGGCGACGGCCGTCCCCGACTGCCCCCGTCCCTGCCGCCGCCATAGTCCACCGCGACTCCACGAGAAATTTGTATGCATAGTCCCAAGCGAAGGAGCCGGCGATCAGCTCCCGCCTTGTTAAGATACAGGTCGTTACGTCACCCGGAGGTGGCAGTCAGACGACGGTATCTTTATTAAGGGCACGTTTTAAAACTAGGGCGTGATTTGTTCGCGGAGCAGGGGGCTCCGTCGCGACGCCGGCAGGGTGACGGGGGCACGCGCCCGGATGACACCGTCCTAACCACCGCGCCGCTTCGTCCCCGCGACCGGCAGCAAACCATTTAATATCAGTGGATCGCGGGTCGCACATGCACCGCGCAGCATTACACTAGATTAGACTGAAATTGGATTAAATAAATTGGAGGACGCGATGTGCGGAGCTGCGCGAGACAAAAGAGCACACAAAACAGCGCGATGCGGATGTGATGCAGGGGAAATCGTAATCGTTGTTGATTAAAATTCACGAGCGGGATGCAAAATTCTAATGAATTTGTTACAGATTGTACGAGTACAGTATTTTTTGCGAGTTACAACAGCAAAACAGTTTGAAACTAACGATATGTGTGACTCGAATCAACATACGCTCACGGATGTTGGCTCGCCTGCCTCTCACTAAAAATGTCGCAGATTTGAAAACGGTGGGTCAGAGAATTTTATAGCGTTTAAAATTCTCTAACATTAAAGTGTCCTTCAGAATATTGTGCAATCTTTTGAATTTCATCTGACTCTTTTGGTTTTATGAAATTAATGATTTTCTAAATATCATCCTGGAATGTTTGTGTCAATTCATTATAATTCAGGGTTCTTGAACTTACTTTTATACAGTGTGTGCTAGTGGCAATGTCGTAGTTTGTGAAACGTATCATTTCATTTTACTTTCCTTTTCATTAATTAGATTTTCTGAATACCATTCAGGAATTTTTGATACAATTAATAGTGTACAGTGTAGTTTCACTTATATTGTAAAACGAGATGGCGCACATTAAGAGATCTGTATAACACAAAACAAAAACAAATACAAAATCAACCAACCGGATCAGCAGCTGGAAAAAAAATGATCTGGGGACTGGGAATATTTATATTTGATGTGTTTTTTAAGAAAAGTTCCTAATGAGAAAACGTAAGATATTTGTAATTCAAAATTATTCTGTAAGTGTTAATTGTTTTTCGCCGATTGACATTAAAAGTATAATTTTTCCGAAAGTTGACCAGCTACAAAGTTTTACTACCTCTGCCTAGGTAGCAAAAGTTCTTTTCATTGCCCATGCAGACTCGTCCTCCTTATCATCATTGTTAAATAAATAACTATTCTTAGGACATTTACTAATATTTCGGTAAATGAAGAAAACACTACTCAATTAGAAACTGAAAGTAATTCTGATAGACCATTAGAGGACATAGAAGAGGCACCAGCACCCTTAACTAGTGAAGTTGGATTGGATCACTCTTCAAAAAGACCATTGGATAAGGGAACATCACAGGGCGTAAGAAGATACAAGGCCAGTGACAGAATTATTGCAGAATAAGCAATGGAAAAAAGAACAGAAGAAAGGTCAAAATTATTTAAAGAATTATTGATTCAACCGCCACTTGTAAGTGAAATGAACCCCATAAAAAGTTTTTTTGAATGTATGGCCCAAACGGTTAAGACCTTTCCGGCCAATTTAGCAATTGAGGCAAAGGCAAGAGTTTGTGCCATTATTACAGAACTTGAATATCGTTCTCTTCGGCTTCATCCCACACCAGCTGAAAATATTTTTACCAGCTATGAATCGAGCTTGGTTAGTGATGAGATAAATGATAATGAAACAAATGAAACATACGTAAATTTATAATCACATTGTAGTTGTTAAAATAAGTATAATATTAAATATTAAAAATGCCGTTTAACTCACCGTAGCGTCAATGCAAGTTTTTCATATGTACTTATAGATTGTTGTACAATTCTATTTGGTTGCCTTTCAATTACAGGGGTTATAAAATCCAATACATCCTGAAATTGGGTTTGGCTCAACCTAAAATATTCTTTAAATTTCGTCTCATCATCCATTAGATGATTTACAATAAAAATTTGGAAAATTTTCCGGGTGTCACGATGGCGTAGCTAGCCCTGTGGGGGCCCTGTATCAAACTTTCCGAAGGGGCCCTTTTTCGGATAAAAAATAAAACACTTTAACGCATAAACAAAATATAATTAAAAATAACAAAACCAACAATACATATTAAAAAACTTGACTCAAAGAATAGTAAAAAAAAGCTGGAGCCCCTATACAAGGTGTCCTAAATAGAATAGGATTGCATGGGTATCTTTCTTATTTTCAAAGCTAGAGATCAGGTTAAATAGGCAATGTCTTGCAGTTTTGTATGCTGGTACAGATTAAGTCCGAGCAGTTTACAAATTATTCTAAAAAAACTATAAACTGTGATTTTCTAAAAACTCCCATATTGCCATAATAATTAAAGATGCGGAAATACGTTTAAAATAAAAGTTACTTGGTTCGATCACACAAACGTAAGAATCAAATCAAAACAAAAGTCAAGATAGCTGTTTCCGAGATATTAATAGCAACTTTCTTATTTTAAATGGCCGCCATATTTGATTTTTACACGTCTAAATCGACTTTTGTTTTCTCTTTTCGACGATGTATAACAACCTATGCCAAAATTAAAAATATGGGATATATCTATTGTTCCAATTTAATTTTTTTTTCTAGAAAATATTTTTAAAACAAATGTAATAATAATAAAAAAAAGAAATACAACTATAATTTTTTTTCAAGTTTTAAAATAACAATAAATTATAAAAAATGCTCATACTGCTGACTGTTATTGGTTAAATGGCCAAAAAGATGCTAAACACAATTGACAGCGTTTTAGAATATTGTCAATTACTTATCGCAATGTGTATAGCATCAATCCATAAATTTGTATTTATAAAATCACCATTTTCCGTATTTGTTTTGATTAACCTTCTACAAAATGTTAATCTACGGATGTTATCCTTTGCTTGTAAAGTATGAGAAGTATGCAATTTATAAGGGTAAAACTTATGCCTGTGTTAAAATTGTTGATGATCTAGATTTAGATACGTTAACTTGATTTTCTATTTGGCGAGTTGAAATATTCGGCTTATCGAATATTTAACGCTGTCAATTGTTTTTGGCCGATAACTGTCAGAATTTTGAGCATTTTTTATAATTTATTGTTATTTTACTACTTAGCTGTTTTACGTTTTTTACATTTTTTTACATTTTTAAAAATATAAATTAAAAAATACAAATAAAAATTGGAATAATTAATATTTCCCATATTTTTCATTTTGACATAGGTTGTTATACATCGTTGAAAAGATGAAAAGAAACTCTATTTAGACGTATTAAAATCAAATATGGCGGCCATTTACAATAAGAAAGTTGCTATTAATATCTCGGAAACCGCCATCGTGACTTTTGTTTTGACTTGATTCTTAAGTTTGTGCGATCGAACCAAGTAACTTTCGTTTGAAACTTTTTTCCGCATCTTTAAGAATTATGGAAATATCAGAGTTTATTATTTAGAAAATCGCGATTTTTAGTTTTTTTAGAATAACTTCTAAACTGATCGGACTTTTGAAAATTTGTCTACATACTCTGAAGCAAGATATAAAATTGCACCATATTGCCCATTTAGCCAGATCTCTATCTTTAAGAATAAGAAAGATACCCATGCAATCATACCTATTTAGGACACCCTGTATACTGGCGTTACTGCAGATTGGGGGCCTGAAGGCGAACATTTACGTTTAGGGCCTCTATAAAACATATATAATACAGCACTCTAGTTCTTGTGATAAACTGTGCAATTAAAAGTATAGTACATGTTAATAAAATCACGTATTAAATTTTCCACTACGTTGCACAACGCTACCGTGGCTTCGTTAATGAAATCACAGATGGCGCGCATCTTAATGAGGACATTCTAGAAGTGTCATGTTCACCATCTACCTCCGTTCAGTCTATTTACACAAGCCGAAGGTGATTCACGTGCCACATCAGCTACTTTTGCTAATTTATTTTATTTAATTGGTCGTTATTGTTACGAAAAGAGTATGAGTTTTTTAAACAAGTGTTGTGTAAATAATGCTGACCATTTCTGCTACATATGTGGTAAATATGGTTAAGAGAAGCAACGACGAAATATAAATGATTTTGTGAAACAAGCTTTCGAAGCATATTTTAAAAAACAACTTGGCTAACAAGATAAATCTTGGTTCCCACACAAAGTTTGTAAAACTTGAGTGGAGTCACTTCGATATTGGACTCAAGGAAGACGAAAAGGACTTCCATTTGGAATACCGATGACATGGACTGAGCTAATAAACCACCTTGATGATTGCTACTTTTGTGTTATGGATGTAAAAGGTATTAACCGATACAAAAAGCGCTCTTGGGCTTAACCAAACATACAATCCGCCAAGCCACCAACACTACATAGCGAAGAGTAGCCAACACCGGTATTTACTAGTGCTGTCAGAAAGAACCGGGTACCCGGTTCTGGGAGCCGGGTTTTACCCGGGTTTTAAAACCCGGGTACCCGGAACCGGGTTTCAAAACCCGGGTACCCGGAACCGGGTTTTAAAACCCGGGTACCCGGAACCGGGTTTCAAAACCCGGGTACCCGGAACCGGGTATCAAAACCCGGGTTTTAAAACCCGGTTATACCCCGGTTAATTTATTACAATACTCTTAATAATTAATTTATAGTCACAATATTAATCAAAGTATAGAGCAGCAATTGTTTACGCACATAGACATATATTTTATGAATCTTCCTTCATTATAGCGTACATATTTAGAATGTACATTATTGCAGAAGTTTTTCATTATGCATCAATAGATTTTTAGTTGCGTTTTGATATTTGCCAAACCTTCCGTATTAATGTAAATCGCACTTGTTGATATAATAGCATAGCAAAATGATTGGGAATAAAAACTAAAATTAGACAGGTAACTAATAAATTAAAGAGTGAAATAAAAAGTATTTTGACGGACATAGGCGGTGTTCTGTAATTTAGGAACAGTTAAATATTGGCATTCTGTGTGATAAATTGTTTAGATATGGACGGGTAGTTTATAGTTAGTAAAGTACCAAAATTTGTAGCAAAGACGGAACAATATTTATTTGCACAGAACTATACTTACATTAAATTACGTGATCTTCTGTTCGTGATTTCTGTTCTCATAATTCACGAATAGAACAAATTCATGAATTTTTTTGTTCAACACTAAATATTTTTTTGCATTTCAATGTTTAATTTGGAAAATTATATTCACTGTCTTCACAAAGTCATATACATAATATAAATAAAAATATTCACTAGCAAATTTTAAAAGTATTTTATTTAAGTTTATTGTTATTATCAATATTTAATGGATGCAATACAGATTTTATTATTTAGTGAAAACAGTGTGTCTTAACTGTGCGTGACTTAGTAAACTGAGGCGCTCCAAGAACAATTTTTGTTAATTTTAACAGAAGGAAACAAGCAAATTGATTAAAAAAAATGTTGGTGCCACAGCGACTCATCTGCGGACATGTTGAATGGACCCGTTTATATACTAACAAAGTTTGCCAGTTAAGTTAAGCAACATTCACATATTTATAATTTTAATCATTTATATAAAAAAAAATACAAAAAGATATAATAACGCAAATAAAATGAATGGTTACAAATTACAAATGTTGGTTTTGATACAAAAATATTAATTTTTCTACACTTTTGGGTAGCAAGCAATTTCGTTTGGCAGATATTAGATTCCCTGCCACCGAAAAAAACTCGTTCTGATGATGTAGATGTTCCAGGAATATACAAATATTTTTTTGCCACTTTTGAAATCCGGTTCCGGGTACCCGCGTTTTGAAACCCGGTTCCGGGTACCCGGGTTTTAAAACCCAGGTTTTGAAACCCGGTTCCGGGTACTCGGGTTTTGAAACCCGGTTCCGGGTACCCGGGTTTTGAAACCCGTGTACCCGGAACCGGGGTATCCGGGTTTCGGGTATTTCAAGAACCGGGTACCCGGTTCCTGAAACTTCGGGTATTGACAGCCCTAGTATTTACTGTCTTATCAGAAGATCACTGTGATGATGATGACATTTTAGATGCTCAGAGTGTAAGCAACAATGAAAGTGATTTTGATGGTGCAGTCAGTACACACATAAGAGTTTGTCTCGGGATGAGTTTAACGACTTGATTCCAGATTTATATGTAAGATGTTATTGATACGTCAGGCTAAAAGGTTGCTTTTAGCCTGACGTATCAATAACATCTTATCGAACCAGAGAGCGCGATATTCTTCCATTTTTCACTGACACAAATGATATTGTAACAATATTTCTGGGCTTTTAAATTTAATGGGCCTTCCAGTATATGAACCAAAAGATTGGCGACTCTTCATAGATAGCAAAAAAAAGAAGTTTGAAATGTGTGTTACTGCATATCGGAAATAAATTAGCTTCGATCCCGATATAGTTGAACCTATCGGGATCGAAGCTAATTGATTTTCTTAATTTCCGGAAGAATATTAAAATATTAAACTTGTTTTACAGAAAATTTCGTTTGTTCAACATCAGAGGTCAGTGTGTGTAAATGTAAAAATGGTAACGTTTTATTAGGTATGCAAAGTGGATACAACATATCTCTGATTTCTTTGTCTGTGGGGCAGTCGCGCAAAAAATGAACACTGGGGTAGGAAAGACTGGCCGTCGAGAATAAATATAACCATAGGAAAAGCTAACAACGTTCATGAACTATTGATAAGTCGAGAAAAAATCATTCTTCCGCCACTACATATTACACTTGGGCTTATGAAACAGTTTGTGAAAGCTTTAGATAAGAATGGTGAATGCTTCAAATATATTTGTCAATAATTTCATGGCCTCACTACAGAAAAATTATAAGCAGGCGTCTTTGATGGACCATAAATCCGTACTCGTATGAACAACGATGATTTCATAAATCACATGACTCAGGTTAAACTGGAAGCATGGATAAGCTTTGTGTCAGTTGTCAAGAACTTTCAGGGGAATCATAAATCTGAAAATTATTCCGAAATCGTTGACAAAATGCTTCAAAATTTTGAAAAACTGGGTGTAATATAAGAATCAAACTACATTATTTGCATAGCCATTTAGATAAATTTTCTAACAATCTGGGCGATTACAGTGAAGAACAAGGGGAACGGTTGCACCAGGACATCAAGATAATGGAGGAAATATATCAAGGTCGGCGGGATCGATATATGATGGCAGACTACAGGGACTGTCCTTACCAAAAAATATTAAGTTAGCGTTAAGTATAGCAAACCTTTGGCCCTATTCTGTACATATTTTAACAGCAACGTTAGCAATATTTTGACCGTTGATAGGTAATATTTAAAAGACTCGATTGGCAAAAAAAGTAATTTTAACCACGTTGTTAACTAACACCGCTATTAAAATATATACCGAATTGGGTGAATTATATCGTTATAAAGAGAAAGCATTGTTCTTTTTAAAAATGTCAAAGCTAACTATGACTGCCATTCAAAACAAAAAAAATGAAGTTTGTATAATAACTCAAAAACTCAAATGTTTTTTTTTTCAAAAAACAAAAGTATATGTTGCATAGGTTCTATAACGACAACTCTTTCCTCATTTAACTGAATCTCTATGTCTTACGGTTTCTGAGATCCCAATGCTTCAAATGAAAAAAAACCTCACCATGTATATTACGCAACACTAGTGACTTTCATTACATAACACTTTTACGCTATAACTTATTTACCAGCCAAAAAGTCCGTGTGTAATTGACATACTAATGTGGGAGTAGAAAAATAGATATTATGTAACTAACAATTAGTAACAAAATTTAATATTTTTTTTCGTTTTGATGTAAAACACTTAATGAACCTGTCTCAGCTAAACAATTTTATTCACTAATGTGAAACTATAAATTGTTAAGTTATTTGAAATGTACATGTGAAAATTACTTCCTCGGGCAATAGGGGACCGGTTTCGTTCTTATTAGAACTCGTCAGTCCGATATAGCCAGATTTTGTTTTTGTGTTTTACTGATTAATTTGTAACTACTCTTGTATTTATTAATTACATTCAGATGCAAAAAAAACATTGGGTCATTGGGTCGTTGTTTGCAAAAAACCCATTTTTTTAAATTTTGATGTTGGGATAGTCCTTAGAATGAAAGTTTTAGTGTTTTACAATCAAAGAGACCATCAGGATGTAGAAAAAAAACATATGGTACTTATCAGTTTATTTAATGAGCGAAAATAACATTTAAAGCTATGCGTTCTTCAGTACCTATTGCTCATTCGGCATTATGCATAGATGATCAAGGTATCTACTGGGTTTTGACTTGTTTGTTTTCGATTAATTGTCATTTTCATTATTAATCTCTGTTAAGTTTATTTTGCAGAAATGCATTTTCTTTCGTGTATACGTACAGTCATGCTCACATAAATCTAGTACAAACAATTTGACATTGCCATATAAAATTGCTATAATAATCTAATTTCTTGTACTAGATTTATGTGAGCATGACTGTACATTATCGTTTTCGCTTATTAATGTTCATTAAATAAATAATAAGTACCATATGTTGCTTCTTTCTACATCCTGACGGTCTCTTTGATTGTAAAACACTAAACATTTAATTCTAAGGACTATACCAACACCAAATTAAAAAAAAAAAATAGTTCTTTTGCAAACAATCACCCAATGACCCGTTTGTTTTGCATCTGAGTGTATAATATAATCCATATAAGACATTCCCACAACACATTTAATCATTCAGTTGCATCGGAAAATGGAGAGACACAATCGCGTTGCCCCCACCTTCCGCTTTTCCTCTTGCATCGCACCGACCCCGCGAATTAAGGTTAATTGTCGCGCTTTATTTCCGCCAAACATCCCATACCAATGTTGCACGTGCGCCATCTGTGCTCATCACATATTCATGAATTCATAATATTCGTAAATTACCGACAATAAAAATGGCTGCCTGCCCATTAACGGCGGGGGGTGAATATCTTTTACGATTTGTGCCAGTTCCCATGCAAATTCGGCCATACCGAGTTTTGTTCCGGAGGATTAGCCACCGGTTCCCGGACGTAATTGCAACCGTTCCGGTTTTGACGACCTCACGATTTCCGCAACGGCCACCATAAAAAATGTATATATTTCGCAGGTTGGCGATTGGGGATACTTATTTGGTACTTAATTTGAGTCATGGCTTATTTTATTCGTTTTGGTGTATTTTAGATATGTCACAAAATCTCAAGTTCAATACCATCTAAAATGAAAATCATTACCAACTTGATTAAAAATATATTTCATAGATCTGCTTCAAACATCAACACAATACTTTTGAATATGTTATTCCAAATTTTCTGAAACGACGGCGGTTTTATTAGTTTATTTGTTCTTACATATTACATATTCTTATATGTACTTATATCTCATGTTTGTAATCTTAAAACTATCAAGAACCAAGAACCAGTGATTTTAATTATGAGAAGAGCATTAGATTTTCGCTTAAATTTTAATTGAAAACGATAATACCTATTAAAAATTTCATAAACACATAAATAAATAAGCAACTAAACATAAATGATTATATAATGTAATGATATTTTTCGTTAATTAGTAAAAAGTATTATCAAGTTCATTAGGTTAATTAATTTTCGTAGTATTAAGTTAACTAGTTAGATAATCATACTATGTATTATATTGTAGAACAAAAATTTGGTCAAGTGGTAATTTAAAACGACAATGAAGTTTTTCAAGTTATTTAAAGTACTTGTGCAGTGAATGGTTAAAAATAATTTTGAATTTTCACTAAAATGTCCGGAGGGTTCCTAATAGGTTTGCCAACTCTATATCGATAAAATACCGAACAATACCTACACGTTCAGTTACTGGCGAGGAAGAGGATTTATTATATTTAACTTCATATCACTTCATATGCCGAGTGTCTGAGATAAGGGACGAACATTGGAATGTAACTTGTAAATTTAAATATATGTAATTATTAGCCCCCCTATTAATTTTAGACAAAAATCGCACATTAATATTTTTTAGAGAATCCACGTCAGAAATATTAAAAATATGTTGAACAATATACCATAAAATTCTTGCCATGAGTTTGACAAATGTCATGTTATTGTGAAAATAATTTTGCTAGTCAAATATCATTTACTATGAACAATAATCTGAGTAATTCTAATGAAGAGAGGGTATTCATTATCAGAACATTTTACAGTAGCGTCAGTTTATGCAGAGATCGTGACTTATTTTCGGTTAAATTCAACTATCGACCAATTTTGAATGTATCAACAATTAGCAAGTTTGTGAAAAAATTTGAAACTACAGCAAGTGTAGCGGCAGATGATTCAAAAGGAATGTTAATATTTCAATTTCAACAAATATTATTTGAAAAACATTGTAACAATCCGTTTAATACTGAATTTATCGTTGTATTTTTTATCATGAAATTATTATATAATTTCTCTTCTTAAACGTCGTGACGTCTCATTAGCTACCGTGATTACCTGAAGGGCAATCAGCGCGTTAGGCCGTGGAGCGAGTGGAGGGTCCCTTCGAAGCAGTGACGAGGGCCAGGCTCTCGGTGTCAGAGAGTGGGGGGGTTAAAAAGGCTCCACGTAATTTTAACCTCGCCGCTACTTCGTCGCAAAGGGGGGAAAATACTCTACCTGCGTGGGTGGACGGCAGACAGTCAGCGAAGTTCAGAAATTACGAACTGTCGCGACGGCTGACCATATGGCGCCAACACCACCAGATTTAAATCTCGCAGTGAGAATAGGAACTGAAAACTGAAAAGAATGCCCGATCGAGAAAACGTGGGGGGAACAAAAAATAACAGGTGTGAATTTTGTGGTGTAAAATATCTGCGTTTATTCACACAAAAGACAGGACACCGTGCCTACGCTTCCTGAAATAAACACCTCCTCCCGCGACCTTATCACGCAGGGTTCCCCATATTCGGCCGAATATCGCGAACTTATAATCGCGCGATTCAAAGGGGCCGTCGGAGCGACATTTTTCTTACAAAAGCGCAAAACACGTACGGCACGAAATACGTAACGCAAATTTTACACAAAAGAAATAAAGGATATATCAAAATGCAATTAAAGCGTAAATGGGAACAACCAAAAAATATATATATAGATCTGGCCTATGTTCCTCGTCTGCGTGACTTCGCTGGCGGGCTCTGGTTCTTAGGACGGGCGGCGGCCGCGATCGTCGAAAACGCCGTCGCTGGATTCCAAACCTCAGAGCAACTCTGGCAGGATGGTCGCTGCCCCTAGCCAAGACCTGGCTGGCTGAGTTATTTAGCCCTTACCCCGAAAAAACGCCTGCAAAGCACATGGCCTTAGTAACAATGGCCGGACACGTGGCTTTACGAAAAGAAAAAAAAATGTCGGGTTTAATTACTTACTCGGATGTTGTGAGCGTATGGAGTTGAATCGTATAGTACCTTGCCTTGTACTTGGTGCCTCAATCCCCTCAAGGGCGGTTAAATGAGTCCCCGTTTTATATCCCGGAAACCGGATGGTGGTATACCAATTAAAACGGTGACCTCTGGCACTTCTGCACTATAAGGAAGGCAACTGGTTTGTGTTCTCATGGCGGCGTCTCCCCAACGATTTTAAAAATCACACACATAGGAAACACGTCACCACAACAAAAAGTGTGAGTATGGTCGCCTACGGTGGAGGTCTGTGCACGGAATTAATAACTAAAAGGCAGTTTCCGTCGAAGGCGTTTCCGGACTGTTACAAATGGCACATCATTAATTTATGTGTTAGAAAATGGAAATCATGGATTTGTATAATAAAGCACAGGTTTGTGGATACGTTTGATTTATTCAATTATAGACACGCTGCAATTGTAACAGGCAGGGAAATAAAACACAGGTTGACGATAATGACGTGAATTGATTTATTTTCTATGTTTTGTTAGCCTTATGAGGGCATGTAGAATATCGTTTTGTGATTCATTGACCTTATGAGGGCGTTATAATTTTTTTTTATTTATTATTTATTCAATTACTATTTCGAAAATGATTGTGACTGCGAAGTTTATTTACGTGAAGTTGTTATACATGCACATACATCTTTCGTTTCTCAGATCATTTACTACCATACTCTTTCATTCCATTTAACTACGTGAAATTGATATGAACAAAAATAGAACGATTTAAAGATTTTGAAACATCATCGATAACGATTAAAACATGATATCTCGCGATCTTCCCGAATCACATGGTTGCGGGCGTGACCGCACAAATGCCACTATTGGAGTTCCATTGTCTACGTTGATTAAGGTTAATTAGTAATTACTAATGACCAAAGCAAGTGCTCATGTCGCGAGTAGCCCTTCACCGTCAGACATGTTAAAAGTTGTGTCAAATAACAGTTCCTGCTATTTCAATCGGAAAGGTTTATGTACTGTTATAGTCTATCATTAGGAACATTGGAGCAATTTAATATCTACATTGACTAGTGATTCATGCCTCATTTTCTCTAAGATCATTCCTGAGGTACCATATAAGATGTTAATAATTCTACGTGTGATTTGCTTATTGCCTTTGACCTTATATTACATTATATATTTTAAATGTGTACAACCTATGTATTGTTTCTCAATTAGTTTTTAATGACTTTTAATAATCTAACTTGATATTATGCGAAGTGCTTTGCCTTTTTACGAACCAAAATGACGATGGCAATTATTATGCAAAATACGGGTTTGTTTGAATTGTGATTACTCGTGCCAGTTATTCATACTGGCAGCCTTTGACCTTTTACGTTTGTTATTGATATTACAACAGCGTGGATTCGCGATTTCCGATCCGCCGGTTGTTGAAAGGGTTCGGCGTGACTCTAACATTGCTAATATGAGCAAAATCACTGGATCATATACGTATGAGGCTGACGTGCCGGAGGCGATTCTACAATTACATTTGTTTGGGGGTCGCGCTGTATGTAATGGGTCAACTACATTTGTAACTGCTTTGTCTAATTGTTCGAACACTGAAGCAACTCATCTGTTGGCTTTTGTTTCCTGATAGGATATAGGGAAATGGTTGAATATTTTGCGATAATGTGTGGTTTTTTGAACACACTACTTTCTGTCAATTTGAAGCAGTGCAGGAGGCGATTCCACAATTACATTTATTTGGGGGTCGCGCTATATCTAATGCGTCAACTACATTTGTAATTGCTTCGTCTAATTTTTCGAACACGAAAGCGACTCATCTGTCGGCTTTTGTTCCCTGATAGGATATAGGTGAATGGTTGATAATTTGGCGGTTTATTGGATAGAGTAACACTCAGGTGAATAGGGTCTTCCAAAAAAAAAAAAATTACCTTTTTGTGTCTTAATGTAAAGTTTATAACCTGTAATTAAACATCCCACAGAGAAAACGTTTGGTTTTCATTGTAACTTATCAACAAACAACATACAATATCGTAAAACTTACACATTTTGTCACGTGACCGACGAAACGCTGTTATTGGCCGAGCGGCACTGTGACGTCTTTGCGCATGTTGGCGATCGGGATAGTGCATAAGGGATAGGAATCGTGGATTAATTCGACTTAGAATCCAGTCTGACATAAAATATGTTATGATGGGTTAGTAAAGGGACAGCCAGATAATCTGATAGAAGTTCACGTGTTAATGGTTCCCGACTTTTTCTCAAAAAGTGAATTTTTCAACGTAGCCGAAACGCGTGGAGTCGCATATAATTTTCCAAATCCTCTTTCAGCTGTAAGAACAAATTATATACTGTATAAACTTTGCAATACCTACATCTCAAGCCTACATCTCATACGAATTGGTAATGCTGATTTCAAAATTTGTAATTATTAATCATCTAATCAAATTTCTAAAATCAACAGTTTGCTACAAATATTGTTTCAACATGTTTTTTTAGTTTAAACTAAACGTTTGTGTAAGAACATATTGTACAACATCTCACAGTACTTTTAAACAGTAATAATGATATGGAAGGTTTTGTTTTAGAATGGAACCCTCAAAACTATTTTGAGGTTATGTTATTACTAATGTATATATATAATCGGAAATCTCCTTGAATACCCATTACTAATGATGATAGTTAATTATATATATTTATCGAATTTCGTCGATAATTTATTGAAAATTATGTACTTACATTAAAATGGTCTTCACAAAAATAGTGAGACGTCAAAGTGACACTCGCGGAATCACTTCGGACTTGTTGTAACCCCTTTTTCCGTATATCCCCTGTTGGGACGTTTATAAACAACTTATTTGGTTCGCATTTACTGCTGCTATCACATCCAGGTACAATGCAATACTTATTCGTCCCTTTTTTCGTAAAACCGACGTTTTATTTCTCTTGCTCCATTGTAAGCAATGCTACAGCTGAGCGCACCGTGCGTTGTGACGTCACAGCAACATGGCGGGATTTCGGGACCTTTTCAAACGCCGTTAATTTTAAAATCGTGTTTGCTAATTACAACAATTTGTCTCAACACTAAAATTAGTGCCAAGGATGTTTTTAATGTGTCTAGAGTTCAGTTTCAAGGTTTTTGAAACGTCGCGGAAGACCCTATTGATATTGAAACTGATTTGTGAATATTGCCCCGGTTATTTTGCAATTTTATTATGCCTCGTACATATAATTATGTGTGTTTTAGGTACAACTGCGTGGATTCGTGTTTTCTGGCAGAGAATTACCGTAACTGTGTAACGCGTGAGTTTTGAGTTGACTTGAGAACTATCGTGTATGCTTACTCGCGGACCGACGTAACACATCTGATCGACTCTAATTCTCGTACGCATGTCTCTACGATCGAACACCAAGTGGTCTCCCTCTGTCTTCGTTTTGAGTTTAAATAATCTCCCAGATGACACTCAATCCTCTTGCCCCCGCGCCTACCTAAAACTATCGCATCCCTTGCACGGTGGCCGAATGGAAACTACCACTGGAGATCTGGTCTTTTGTTACAGCGAACTGCCTGGGTACATATCTTCCCGATGGTGCCCATATGTGATGCCTCTATGGGACATTTGAAAGACGCGTTTCTGTACAATTTGGCTTGACACGCCTTTTTCGTGTTCGTTCGAATCTCTGTTGTTTACTAAGGGCTTCGTTGGCGTCGCGATATCGCACATGCTTCTGGCACTAATTTACTTAATGTAACTGTAATGCTGTTATACTCATCTTTTATTTTAAATATTGGTCTTTTACCTCATATACCTATGGGTAAATTATTGGTAGGGGCATCACCCTATTGGGACTCATTTAATTAAATATCAAGCCATATAGGTTGGCACCTTACAACATTAACATGACAAGCAAACGGAACAGAAGAAGTAACTGTGAATTGGAAGAAAGAGTTTTGGGTTTGATAAATGCTGAACCAACCACTAGCATACGGTCTATTAGTCGTGAGTGCAATGTATATAAATTCTCTATACAGAAGATTCTGAAGAAGTATGGTTACCATCCCTACAAACATCAATGCAATCAGGAGATACTGCTAGTGGATGAAGAAAGCAGGTGTGTATTCTGTGAAATAATGCAGGATCGATCAAACACAGACCTTTTTATGGTCGCCTGAAAAACAAAATTTACAAAAAAAACGCCAACCAAATATTGAATCTTTGCGGGAAGCATTTTTTGCGGAGTGCAGATTAATTACAGATAGGCATATGGCTAATGTAAGGCAGGAATTTTATAATAGATTGGGTTATTGTTTACACCAGAACGGATAATTTTTGAGTACTTGCTTTAACAACCCAAGTTAATAGTTCAGCATTTATCACACCCAAAACTCTATCTTCCAATACATCGTTGCTTCTTCTGATTCGATTGCCTCTAATGTTAATGTTTTTGAAATAATATTGGTTGAAATTGGAGTATTAAAATATTTTCTGAATCATCTGCCGCTATCTGCATTTGAGGTATTTTCAAACGTTTTCACAACTTTGCTAATTGCAGCTACAGACGGAATTGGTCGATTATTAAATTTAACCGAAAATAAGTCAAGAACTCTGCGTAAACTGACGCCACTGTAAAATGATTTTTTAATTAATCAATTATCTTTCTTCCACTAACTAGGTGTTAATATTATTATTAACGACAAGCATGAATTTATAATTATTTCACATCAATTATAAACATATTCCTTTACGATTTTTCTCTAAAATTATTACGGGAGCTAATAACTACACATATTTAATTTTACATGTTAAATTCCTATGTTTGCCCCTTATCAGAGACACTCGGTATAATTAAATTACCTATTTCTTAAACTCATGTTTAATAGAGTTTGTAGCTGCAATTATAATAGTTTTGTTGTTCTTAATAATATGTAAAGGCCTTTACAGTTTAAATTTATATTCAACCTTATTCCAATGAAGTTCAGCTTTTACCATATTCACGTTTAACTTGTTTCTATTTTCAATCCACAAATTATTCATTAAACTCAAAATTCTCTCGGCATTATGCATTACTGGATGGAATAGCCATAACTGTTGTAATCATTTTAATTTTTCCTCCCGAACAACAAACACATGATAAATTTACCGAACAGTTCTGTGAAATACCAAGTAGTTGGCAACCCTAGTTCCTAATAATGTAAAGTTTGGCAGTGTTTACAAAATAATACAGTAAAAATATTCTATTTAATATTACTTAATTCTTCTTGTATTCGTCTGAAAAAGTAGTTCAGCTGTGAATAAAGGAAAAAGTCCAAAGTCACACAAACTAATAGAAATCAGGTTTACTGTTATATCTCTCACTATTTATGATTCTTTTTAAGCATATAATATAACGTGTGACTAAAATTGTATTAAGTAACAAAAAACGCCACCTATGAATAAATCATGACTTTGAAACTATAACACACAAACTTATAGTTTCAGCGGTGCAGTAATGTGGAAATGCATTTTTATAGGTCAGTTTACGAGCGAGTGTGGATTTGTTTTCATTGCGTGTCCCACGTTTCTTGTCTGGGCCGAAGGAGACGTGGAAAAATTGGATTAGCCATTTCCTCTGCAGGAAAAATATTTGTCCGGCTGCGGGATGGCTTCCGTCCACAGTTTGTGATATCGATTACGGTCTGGTGTGTGGAGAGTCGACCGCGGCTCTCTGGTCCTCCGGATAGAGTGTTCGCTCGACCACTTCAGCGAAAGCCGACCAGATAAATAAATACGTCCCTAGCTAACAGACTGATAATTAATTCTAGGAGGTAGGATTATATTAATACAGAGCGTTCAAGAAAGTGGTGTCAGCTTTACGCTGGATACAAATATGCCACTTTTTAGTCAAAATCAGTAGTCATGGGTTTTTGGGGTCGAGGAATCCGTATTTATGGTAAAAACTAGAATAGAGTTAATTTTTTTACAAATTCAATGGACTCGCTTGTTTTATATGAGTACATTTTACACGTATTTCACACGTTTTTATAAATACTTAGCACAAAGTTTACCACGAATCATTGTTCGTTTTCTTTTCTGTCAATTCTGCTTATCTACTATCAACGTCCAAATTAATATTTGGCGAACATTCAGTAGACGAGTAGACGGAAGAGGGGGTTCTAGAATTTTAGGGCTCAGCGGTTCACTTGTTTCGGTCGAACTTTTCAGGCTGGCGATTAACGAACGTGAAAATGACAAGAACCTTTAAAATACATCTTCCATTGTCTGCTATCGTGAAGATTTTCTTGCAAAACATTCCCGAAAAAATTTTAATGTCTATAATTCTGGCTTTGTGAGCTCTGGCCCCTGAGCATCTTCGGATAATTGTCCAATGGATAAAGTAGACAATAGCATCCCCGTGAATGTGAATAACATGAACCGAAGTTGGTATAGGGTACCATTTAAACAAGTGCGTATATCATGTAGTAAATTTTATGTATTAATTTCGGAATTTTTGAACATCTATGTGTTTTGCAATATTTTAGAGCTTTATGGAACATTTTCAAAAAAACTCCGAGCTGTGTTATCATCATTGGTTGTTCCAACTTCTGCTTTAGGACCCGGACCCAAATGAAATAACGGTTCCGGTTCTGTTCTGGTCCAAACGAAGTGAAAAATTATTAAAGGAAATTTGAATATAAAGTTATACTCTTTATTTCCGGGTCAAATATAGAAAACATTAACCACGTGACCGTATTGCTAGAATTCAATGCCGCAAATTCTTTGCTCGTTTAAAATCCACTGAAGAGCATTGTGAAATTGTGAGCCTTTATTTTAAAACCAATGGTTGCTCCAGAGCTGCCGGTCTCATTTTCAATCAAAGTAATCCCTTTGAAAATATCAATACGCTCTTCAATGGAATAAACCATCTTAATACTATCAAATTGACAGGTTTGTACTTTTGCTGCTGGAATGTCATGTTTATTTTGTACTTTGCTCACCTTGTAGTACTCCGTCGCAAATGAAGTAAACTGTCAAATGAGCTATCACTCAACCCCTACTCCAATTTAAAAAAAGGGCTTATCTCCCCTGCGGCAAGGGGGTTAAACAATTGAAGATCATTTGCTGACGAAAGTTGTCCTTTTGTCCTCCTCAGCGATTTCTTGACAACAAATTATATTCTGAAATATTTAGGGTGTTTCCTTTCTCCCGGGACACCCTGTATATTCATTTATATGAATATTCGGTCGACCAGGTTGTGTATGAGGATATGTAGGTACTAGATACTTCATTATTACATTTGATAAAAGGCACATGCATTCAATTTCATTTTTTTATATTTATTTCCTAGTTCCTACAATGTTTTTTAGTAAAGTAATTAGTTAATAAATTTTTCTGTGAATTCAGTGCCCTTTTTCTATCATTAGTTTTATGTTGCATTTCAATTTCTTCATCAATCCTTTCTTCAACTTCAATTTGGTTTTCTTTGCCTCTTTCTTGATGCTAACTCTTGTGTGATTGCAAACCTAGAAAACCAAAAACTTGTCATCTTACCAGAATATAAAATCATAGACTTACAATTTGTTTTCTTCTTTTGTACAAAAATGATACCGTAAGGGTAAGCAAAATTTTCAATCTGGAAAAAAGTCTTTCTACACTAACTTGTGTTGAAGGTACTCCTAACAACACTTGTGCAAGTATATACCGAGTGTCTGGGATAAGAGGCGAACATAGGAATTTAACATGTATAATTAAATATGTGTAATTATTAGCTCCCCTATAATTAATAACTGTAAATGTATCATCCATTTATTTTACGTTTTTACCAGAATCCACCTAAGAAATAATAAAAATAAGTTGAACAATGTACCATAAAAACCATTGCCATGAGTTTGACAAATGTCATGTTATAGTGAAAATAATTTTGCTAGTCTGCTATCAATTACTATGAACAATAATCTGAGTTATTCCAATGAAGAGAGATTATCATATTCACTATCAATTCATTATCAAAAAACATTTTACATTTTAAACATTTTACACTGGCGTCAGTTTACGTAGAGTTGGTGACTTATTTTCGGATAAATTTAACAATCGACCAATTCCGCCTGTATCAACAGTTAGCAAATTTGTGAAAAAGTTTGAAAATAAAGCAAGTGTAGCGACATATGTTTCAAAAGGTACTTTATAACTCAACAATTTCGAGAATAATTATTTCAAAACATTAAACTGACGTCACTGTAAAATGTTTTGATAATGAATAAATTATCTTTTTTCCACTAATTACGTGTTATTATTATGATTTATCCCAAACGACAAGCATTAATTTATATTTATTTGTTATCATTTAAAAAATATTCCTTTACGATTTTTCTCAAAAATTAACAGGGGCGCTAATAATTACACATATTTAATTTTACATGTTAAATACCTATGTTTGCCCCTTATCCCAGACACTCGGTATAATTCTGGTGAAATAGGTTTTTTCGTCTCACAAAATTGAAATATGTTTGATTTCTTGGGTATGCGTACACGACACTGTCCAATTTGATATGAATTTAAAATGTTTTGCATTTTCTTTGATATCATCAACGAATTATTTTTAGATTCATTACCATTGTTGTACATACTCTGGTCGAATTTATGCTGAGTTTCTTTCTTTCTTAAGAAAGCCTTTATATCATGTTCTTCACTGGAAGAGGACGCAAGTGACCCAGTCTCATTATCATATCGATCTATTAAATTATCAGAGGAATCAGAGGTGTTTTGCTCTCTCCATTTCATCCAATTTCAAAATATTTTTATATCTTGGATCCGAAAAAATCCCTGCAATGACCACATCTTTATCCATCAACTTGTTTTCTCGTTCCTTCATATTTTTGAATATGGTTCTAGAAAATACTGATCCAATATTTTCAGTAGCTAATTTGCACTCTTGCCAGTAATCATAGAAAGAGCCCAATACTGAAACTTGCATGTGCACTTTCGGGCTGGTTCCAAGGCAGTTACAACTTCTAAGATTTTGTTCCAATCAAATTCGTTCGATTTTTTAATTTATGGAAACTTGTCAAATCCATTTCCGTGTAACATTCATTTAAATATAGTAATAGCTTCAGCATGTCCAATGTTGATCCCCAACGGGTTGGATAGTGAATAATCGGTATTTTAATCTTTTGTATCTTCAACATTTACATACATGTTTGTGTTCTCAAAGTTTTTACTACTTTTCGTGCCTCTAAAATTAATTTTCCAACTTGTTTGTCGGTCTATGAGTCCTCAACCGCCAACTGCAGCATATATGCAGCGCATCGCATAACTGTGACAGATAGAAAACAACAAACTTGAACCATTGGTTGAATCGTCGCTTTATTTATAAAGCGAATAAAACGTTTACATATATTTATAAATCTATAAATGAAAATATTCACCTGTCACCTTCAACCTCAAATTTGTTAAAAACGGATGAAATAGAAGCACCATCGTTATCGATGTCATAAAGATATTCATCGCATGACGCATGAAGCTCACATTAATTTTAAATTTTCAAAATTTAATTTTGGGAAATTTTAAAAAATTGCAAAAAAGGGCTGTTAAAATTAAACTTCTAAACGAAAATGTCGCGTTTTTTGCAATCTCGATGAAATTCCATTTCGAGAGCGCCTCAACCGATTCGGACGAAATTTGGAGGGGTAATAGTGGGTCCATATACAAGCACAATGAGACATAGTGGGCCCCTGTAGGTAATCGCGTTTGTACAGGGGGGGGCTTGAGAAAAGAGATTTTTTTTTCAAAAAATAGTACTTTTTTCACGAAAAGCGAGATAACGAAGAGCGAGATCGTAGGCGATCGCGTTTGTACAGGGGGCCTTGAGAAGAGAGAAATATTTAAAAAAAAAACGTACTTTTTTCACTAAAAGCGAGATAACTCGGGTAGTTGTGAGATTACGAAAATGAACGAGCGCTCAAAGTATGTTTTATATACAGGGCTAAGTCCCCATAGAAAGATTTAAAAATATGCCGTTTGGCAGACCACCTAGATGGCAAAACGTAAAATCGATGATTTTCCGATCAATTCGACTAAAATAAAAATCCGAAAAATCCCGATTTTTCGAGTTCCCTCTAATGACCTGGGAGGCTCTTGCCTTGACTAATCGGACCCTCCCGATTCCAATGAGCACACATTCAGCCTCCTAGCCCCAGCTGTTCTCGAGATATCCGTCCTCAAAGCTGTTAAATTTAAAAAAAATAGCAAAAAAGGGCTGTTAAAATTAAACTTCTAAACGAACGGTCAGATCTCGATGCCGATAGTCTCATTCGATTCAGGAGACTCATACGGATCATACCAGATATACTTACGGAGACGTTTTAATTTGCGAAATTTTCGAAAATGTCGCTTTATTTGCCATCTCGATGAAATTCCATTTCGAGAGCGCCTCAACCGATTCGGACGAAATTTGGAGGGGTCATAGAGGGCCCAAATACAAGCACAATGAGCCACAGTGAGCCCCCGTAGGCGATCGCGTTTGTACAGGGGGGGCTTGAGAAGAGAGAAATATTTAAAAAAAAGTACTTTTTTCACGAAAACCGAGATAACTCGGGTAGTTGTGAGATTACGAGAATGAACGAGCGCTCAAAATATGCTTTATATACAGGGCTAAGTCCCCATAGAAAGATTTAAAAATATGCCGTGTGGCAGACACCCAGATGGCAAAACGTAAAATCGATGATTTTCCGATCAAATCGACTAAAATAAAAATCCGAAAAATCGCGATTTTTCGAGTTGCTCTTAAAGACCTTAGAGGCACTAGCCAAGACTAATTGGACCCTCCCGATTCCAATGAGCACACATTCAGCCTCCTAGCCCCAGCTGTTCTCGAGATATCCGTCTTCAAAGCTGTTAAAGTTAAAAAAAATAGCAAAAAAGGGCTGTTAAAATTAAACATCTAAACGAACGGTCAGATCTCGATGCCGATAGTCTCATTTGAGTCAGGAGACTCATACGGTTCATACCAGATATACTTACGGAGACGTTTTAGTTTGCGAAATTTTCAAAAATGTCGCGTTTTTTGCCATCTCGATGAAATTCCATTTCGAGAGCGCCTCAACCGATTCGGACGAAATTTGGAGGGGTCATAGAGGGCCCAAATACAAGCACAATGAGCCACAGTGAGCCCCCGTAGGCGATCGCGTTTGTACAGGGGGGGGCTTGAGAAGAGAGAAATATTTAAAGAAAAGTACTTTTTTCACGAAAACCGAGATAACTCGGGTAGTTGTGAGATTACGAGAATGAACGAGCGCTCAAAATATGCTTTATATACAGGGCTAAGTCCCCATAGAAAGATTTAAAAATATGCCGTGTGGCAGACCACCCAGATGGCAAAACGTAAAATCGATGATTTTCCGATCAAATCGACTAAAATAAAAATCCGAAAAATCCCGATTTTTTGATCTGCTTCTAAAGACCTGAGAGGCTCTTGCCTAGACTAATCGGACCCTCCCGATTCCAATGAGCACACATTCAGCCTCCTAGCCCCAGCTGTTCTCGAGATATCCGTCTTCAAAGCTGTTAAAGTTAAAAAAAATAGCAAAAGAGGGCTGTTAAAATTAAACTTCTAAACGAACGGTCCAATCTCGATGCCGATAGTCTCATAGTCGATAGACGAAATTTGAAGGTGTCATAAAGGGCCCAAATACAAGAACAATTAGCCATAGTGGGCCACCGTAGCTGGACGCGTTTGTACAGGGGGGGCTTGAGAAGAGAGAAATATTTTTCGAAAAAACGTACTTTTTTCACAAAAAGCGAGATAACTTGGGGAGTTGTGGGATTAGGATAATGAACGAGCGCTCACAATATGCGCCATATACGGGGCTAAGTCCCCATAGAATGATTTGAAAATATGCCGTTTGGCAGACCACCCAGATGGCAAAACGTAAAATCTATGATTTTCCGATCAAATCGACTAAAATAAATATCCGAAAAATCCTAATTTTTCGAGTTGTTCCTAATGATCTTAGAGGCACAAGCCAAGACTAATCGGACCCTCCCGATTCCAATGAGCACACATTCAGCCTCCTAGCCCCAGCTGTTCTCGAGATATCCGCCCTCAAAGTTGTGAAATTTTAAAAAAGAGCAAAAAAGGGCCGTTAAAATTAAACTTCTAAACGAACGGTCCAATCACGATGCCGATAGTCTCATTTGATTCAGGAGACTCATACGGTTCATACCAGACCACACTTGATATACTTACGAAGACGTCTTAATTTTCGAAAATGTCGCGTTTTTTTGCCATCTCAATGAAATTCCATTTCGAGAACGCCTCGAAAACTTTTTGCGAAAAATTAATGACGCTCACTAAAATTATAATTTTTCAAAGACCGATTTAACGATCACTAGAACATTTTTTTGCATTTTCCTGAAAAAAAAAATTGGTAAAAATGATTAACGCTCACAAGAATTCAAAATTTTCAAAGACCAAAATAACGATCTCTGAAACAATGTCTTACATATTCCTAAAATTTTTCTTTGCAAAATTCGCTCACAAAATTTTCAAATTTTCAACGACCGATTCAACGATAACTAGAACAATTATTTGCAATTTTCCTGAACCCTCATCGGACCCTTCCGATTCTAATGAGTACACATTCAGCCTCCTAGCCCTAGCAGTACTCGAGATATCCACCCTCAAATTTGGGAAATTTAAAAAAATAGCAAAAAAGGGCTGTTAAAATTAAACTTCTAAACGAACGGTCCAATCTCGATGCCGATAGTCTCATTCGATTCAGGAGACTCATACGGTTCATACCAGACCACACGTGATATACTTACGAAGACGTTTTAATTTGCGAAATTTTCTAAAAGGTTGCATTTTTGCCATCTCGATGAAATTCCATTTCGAGAGCGCCTCAACCGATTTGGACGAAATTTGGAGGTGTCATAGAGGGCCCAAATACAAGCACAATGAGCCGAAGTGGGCCCCCGTAGGCGATCCCGTTTGTACAAGCGGTCCTTGAAAAGAGAGAAATATTTTTCAAAAAAACGTACTTTTTTCACGAAAAGAGAGATAACTCGGGGAGTTGTGGGATTACGAGAATGAACGAGCGCTCAAAATATGCGCCATATACGGAGCTAAGTCCCCATAGAATGATTTGAAAATATGCCGCTTGGTAGACCACCCAGATGGCAAAACGTGAAATCGACGATTTTGCGATCAAATAAACTAAAATAAAAATCCGAAAAATATCGATTATTCGAGTTGCTCCTAATGACCTTAGAGCCACATGCCGAGACTAATTGGATCCTCCCGACTTAAATGAGCACACATTCAGCCTCCTAACCGCAGCGGTTCTCGAGATATCCGCCCTCAAAGTTGGGAAATATAAAAAAATAGCAAAAAAGGGCTGTTAAAATTAAACTTCTAAACGAACGGTCCAAACTCGATACCGATAGTCTTATTCGATTCAGGAGACTCATACGGTTCATACCAGACCACGCTTAATATACTTACGAAGAAGTTTTATTTTGCGAAATTTTCGAAAATGTCGCGTTTTTTGCCATCTCGATGAAATTCCATTTCGAGAGCGCCTCAACCGATTCGGACGAAATTCGGAGGTGTCATAACGGGCCCTAATACAAGCACAATGAGCCATAGAGGGCCCCTGTAGGCAATCGCGTTTGTACAGGGGGGCCTTGAGAAAAGAGAAATATTTTTCAAAAAAACGTACTTTTTTTACGAAAAGCGAGATAACTCGGGGAGTTGTGGGATTACGAGAATGAACGGGCGCTCAAAATATGCGCCGTATACGGGGCTAAGTATTTCTCCGCCCTCAAAGTTGTGAAATTTAAAAAAATAGCAAAAAAGGGCTGTTAAAATTAAACTTCTAAACGAACGGTCCAATCTCGATACCGATAGTCTCATTTGATTCAGGAGACTCATACGGTTCATACCAGACCACACTTGATATACTTACGAAGACGTTTTAATTTGCGAAATATTCGAAACTGTCGCGTTTTTTGCCATCTCGATGAAATTCCATTTCGAGAGCGCCTCAACCGATTCGGACAAATTTCGGAGGTGTCATAGAGGGCCAAAATACAAGCACAATGAGCCATAGTGGGCCCACGTAGGCGATCGCGTTTGTACAAGGGGGCCTTGAGAAGAGAGAAATATTTTTCAAAAAAGCGTACTTTTTTCACGAAAAGCGAGATAACTCGGGGGGTTGTGGGATTACGAGAATGAACAGGCGCTCAAAATATGCGCCATGTACGGGGCTAAGTCCCCATAGAATGATTTGAAAATATGCCGTGTGGCAGACCACCCAGATGGCAAAACGTAAAATCGACGATTTTCCGATCAAATCGACTAAAATAAAATCCGAAAAATTCCGATTTTTTGAGTTGCTCCTAATGATCTTAGAGGCACAAGCCAAGACTAATCGGACCGTCCCGATTCCAATGAGCACACATTCAGCCTCCTAGCCCCAGCTGTTCTCGAGATATCCACCCTCAAAGTTGTGAAATTTAAAAAAATAGCCAAAAAGGGCCGTTAAAATTAAACTTCTAAACGAACAGAGCAATCTCGATGCCGATAGTCTCATTCGATTCAGGAGACTCATACAATTCATACCAGACCACACCTGATATACTTACGAAGACGTTTTAATTTTCGAAAATGTCGCGTTTCTTTGGCATCTCAATGAAATTCCATATCGAGAATTATAATTTTTCAATTTTTCAAATTATAATTTTTCAAAGACCGATTTAACGATCACTAGAACATGTTTATGCATTTTCCTAAAGAAAAAAATTGGTAAAAATTATTAACGCTTACAAAAATTCTAAATTTTCAAAGACCAAAATAACGATTTCTGAAACAATGTCTTACATTTTCCTAAAAAAATTTTTTTTTAAATTTGTTCACAAAATGTTCAAATTTTCAAAGACCGATTCAACGATCACTAGAACAATTATTTGCATTTTCCTGAAAAAAATTATTAGCAAAAAATAATAACCCTAACAAAAATTTAAAATTTTCAAAGACCGAAGAACCCATCTCTAAGACAATGTCTTGCATTTTCCTGAAAATACTTTTTGGGAAAAATTAATTACGCTCACAAAAATTTTAAATTTTCAAAGACCGAAATAACGGTCAATAAAGTGCATTTTGCATTTTCCTGCACAAAATCTTTGTAAAATATTTTTGTGTAAAGGCTTATGTCTAGACTGATAGGACCCACCCGATTAAAATGAGCACACATTCAGCCTCCTAACCCCAGCGGTTCTCGAGATATCCGCCCTCAAAATTGGGAAATTTAAAAAATTAGCAAAAAAGGGCTGTTAAAATTAAACTTCTAAACAAGCGGTCCAATCTCGATACCGATAGTCTCATTCGATTCAGAAGACTCATACGGTTCATACCAGACCACACTTGGTATACTTACGAAGACGTTTTAATTTGCGAAATTTTCGAAAATGTCGCATTTTTGCCATCTCGATGAAATTCCATTTCGAGAGCGCCTCATCCGATTCGGACGAAATTTGGATTTGTCGTAGAGGGCCCTAATACAAGCACAATGAACAATAGAGGGCCCCGTAGGTGATCGCGTTTGTACAGGGGTGGCTTGAGAAGAGAGACATATTTTTCAAAAAAACGTACTTTTGTCACGAAAAGCGAGATAACTCGGGGAGTTGTGGGATTACAAGAATTAACGGGCGCTTAAAATATGCGACATCTAAGGGGCTACGTCCCCATAGAATGATTTGAAAATATGCCGTTTGGCAGACCACCCAGATGGCAAGACGTAAAATCGATGATTTTCCGATCAAATCGACTAAAATAAAAATCCGAAAAATTTCGATTTTTCTAGTTGCTCCTAATGACCTTAGAGCCACATGCCAAGACTAATCGGACACTTTCGATTCTAATGAGCACACATTCAGCCTCCTAGCCCTAGCGGTTCTCGAGATATCCGCCCTCAAATTTGGGAAATTTAAAAAAATAGCAAAAAAGGGCTGTTAAAATTAAACTTCTAAATAAACGGTCCAATCTCGATGCCGATAGTCTCATTCGATTCAGGAGACTCATACGGTTCATACCAGACCACACTTGATATAGTTACGAAGACGTTTTAATTTGCGAAATTTTTGAAAATGTCGCGTTTTATGCCATCTCGATGAAATTCCATTGCGAGAGCGCCTCAACCGATTGGGACGAAATTCGGAGGTGTCATAGAGGGCCCAAATACAAGAACAATAAGCCATAAAGGGCCCCTGTAGGCGATCGCGTTTGTACATTGGGGCCTTAAGAAGAGAGAAATATTAAAAAAAAACGTACATTTATCATGAAAGCGCCTCAACCGATTCGGATAAAATAGGGAGGTGTCATAGAGGGCCCAAATACAAGAACAATGAGCCATAGTGGGCCCCCGTAGGCGATCGCGTTTGTACAGGGGGGCCTTGAGAAGAGAGAAATATTTTTCAAAAAAACGTACATTTTTCACGAAAAGTGAGATAACTCAGGGAGTTGTGCGATTACGAGAACGAACGATCGCCCATAATATGCGCCATATACGGGACTAAGTCCCCGTATTATGATTTGAAAATGTGCCGCTTGGCAGACCACAAAGATAGCAAAACGTAAAATCGATGATTTTCCGATCAAATCGACTAAAATAAAAATCCGAAAAATTTCGATTTTTCTAGTTGCTCCTAATGACCTTAGAGCCACATGCCAAGACTAATCGGACACTTTCGATTCTAATGAGCACACATTCAGCCTCCTAGCCCTAGCGGTTCTCGAGATATCCGCCCTGAAAGTTCTGAAATTAAAAAAAAATAGCAAAAAAGGGCAGTAAAAATTAAACTTCTAAACGAACGGTTAAATCTCGATGCCGATAGTCATATTCGATTCAGGAGACTCATACGGTTCATACCAGACCACACTTGATGTACTTACGAAGAAGTTTTAATTTGCGAAATTTTCGAAAAAGTCGCGTTTTTTGTCATCTCGATGATATTACATTTCGAGAGCGCCTCAACTGATTCGGACGAAATATGGAGGTGTCATGGAGAGCTCAAATTCAAGCACAATGAGCTACAGTGGGCCCCCGTAGGCGATCGCGTTTAAAAAGGGTGGCCTTGAGAAGAGAGAAATATTTAAAAAAAAAAGTACTTTTTTACGAAAAGCGAGATAACTCAGGGAGTTGTGCGATTACGAGAACGAACGAGCGCTCAAAATATGCGCCCTATACGGGGCTAAGTCCCCATAGAATGATTTAAAAATATGCCGTTTGGCAGACCACCCAGATGGCACAACGTAAAATCGATGATTTTTCGATCAAATCGACTAAAATAAAAATCCGAAAAATCCCGCTTTTTTTAATTGTTCCTAATGACCTAAGAGGCACATACTAAGACTAATTGGATCCTCCCGATTCCGATGAGCACACATTCAGCCTCCTAGCCCTAGCGGTTCTCGAGATATCCGCCCTCAAAGTTGGGAAATTTGAAGAAATAGCAAAAAAGGGCTGTTGAAATTAAACTTCTAAACGAACGGTCCAATCTCGATGCCGATTGTCTCATTCGATTCAGAAGACTCATACGGTTCATACCATACCACACTTGATATACTTACGAAGACGTTTTAATTTGCGAAATTTTTGAAAATGTCGCGTTTTTTGCCGTCTCGATGATATTCCATTTCGAGAGCGGCTTAACCGATTCGGACGAAATTCAGAGGTGTCATAGAGGGCCCAAACACAAGCACAATGAGCCATAGTGGTCCTTAGTAGGCGATCGCGTCTGTACAGGGGGGGGGGGCTTGAGAAGGGACAAATATTTTTCAAAAAAACCTACTTTTTCACCAAAAGCGAGATAACTCGGAGAGTTGTGTGATTAGGAGAATGAACAAGCGCTTAAAATATGCGCCATATATAGGGCTAAGTCCCAATAGAATGATTTTAAAATGTGCCGGTTGGCAGACTACCCAGATGGCAAAATGTAAAATCGACGATTTTCGATCTAGATTTTTCGAGTTGCTCCTAATGACCTTAGAGGAACATGCCTAGACTAATTGGACCCTCCAGATTCCAATAAGCACACATTTAGCCTCCTAGCCCCCGCGGTTCTCGATATATCCGCCCTCAAAGTTGGGAAATTTAAAAAAATAGCAAAAAAAAACTGTTAAAATAAACTTCTAAACGAACGGTCTAATTTGGATGCCGATACTCTCATTCGATTCAGGAGACTCATACTGTTCATACAGACCACACATGATATACTTACGAAGAAGTTTTAATTTTCGAAAATGTCGCTTTTTTTGCCATCTCGGTGAAATTTCATTTCAAAAACGCCTCGAGAATTTTTTGCGAACCGCTCACATAAATTTTATATTTTCAAAGACCGATTGAACGATCACTAGAACAATTATTTGCATTTTCCTGATAACAAATTTTGGCATAAATTAATAACGCTCACAAATTCTTTAAAATGTTAAAGACTGAAATAACGATCCCCAATACAATGTTTTGCATTTTCCTGAAAATATATTTTGTCAAAAAATAATAACCCTCACAAAATATTTAAATTTTCAAAGACCAACAAAACGAACTCTAAGACAATGTCTTGCATTTTCCTGAAAAAAAAATAGTCAAAAAAACCCACCCAGATGGCAAAACGTAAAATCGATTTTTTACGTTTTCATATGCCCAGACTAATTGGACCCTCCCGATTCCAATGAGCACACATTCAGACTCCTAGCCCCAACGGTTCTTGAGATATCCGCCCTCAAAGTTGGGCGGAAAAAAAGGGCTGTTAAAATTAAACTTCTAACCGAACGGTCCAATCTTGATGCCGATATACTCATTCGATTCAGGAGACTCATACGGTTCATACCAGACCACACTAGATATACTTACGAAGACGTTTTAATTTTTTCGCAGCTTTCAGCATATTTGTATCGTTATCTATAGTAACATTGTAGATTTGATCTTCGTCAATTTGAAAACTATTGCAGACATCCACACTCATTGTCTTTAAATTATCCCTTGTAAAGGTAATACTGAAAATATACGTACACAATCGATTTATTGATTGATTTATTTTTACCTATATGTTGGCTTGTAGCGTCTGTCAACGCTAGAGTTCTTAAGATTATCTGCCCATTTTTGATGTAATGGATATTTATTCCCTAAAATGAACGATCAAATTTTGTGACACTGTCTACCTTTACTAAAACCATAGTATTGCATATTTCTTCAATAATTGTTCGTTTTAAATCAGTGGCTTCTCTCGATAATTGGTTCTGAATCGATTCAGGTGATAGAGAAAACTGTTTGTCCTTTGTTTTTCGAGCAAGACCGACTTTTATAGGATCCAGAAGTTTTTGAAAACCTGAATCTCCCATTAGACAGAAAGGCCTCTCATTGACTGTTGCCAGTTCAACGCAGGCATCTAATAAAATCTTTCGACATATCGATTTTGATAGTATTTATTTCTTTTGCAGTCAGTTGTTTAGATGGTTTCTTGGATAAAACAAATTCTATCTTAACCTAACCTAACCAAACTGATCTTCAGAAAAATCATGGAATCGCATTAAACGTTTTTTAAGTTCATTGTTCATTGTTCGTTGTGACCCCAGCAAAAATAAAGAAACAAGTTTCAGTTTAGTTTTGGTATCAGAAATTTTGCCTACTAGACTGGAATACCAGAGAGTATTTATAGGTTAGGTAATTTAATTAAAATTAAAGTAATAAAACATAATAACTCACCTTAACTGGTTCCTTGCACATATTGCATAAAGACTTATTATCGGCAGACACGTAATTAAAATGTTGATCACGATATTCGCCTCCAAAGAAGTAACAACTGCGACTGCATACTTTTTATGCAGGTACTTAACTTCCAGGTTTAGCCGTAAAAGCCGTAACTTACAAGTTTTATGATATTTTACAATTACAACTAGCCACGAATTGACTTCGGTAAAATTTAGCAGCAGCAAAACGCAAGCAAAACGTATCCTAAAATGGCGGTGAGTGCATTGTTGACACGTTTTCGCCAAAAGATAGGAATCCAGCAACGAAAAACCGAAAACTGTAAAAACCAACTAAAGGTACTAAATCCGAAAAAAACCCAAAAAAAAAACCGTTATAATGGGTTTGGGTTGGCAATCCAATATTATTTTTAAACGGAATATGGGATCGGTTTCGTTTACGGTTCCCAACAAAATATCGCCTCCGTTCCGGTTTTCTGTTCAAAAACGGTCCTGTCCGGGTCCCTGTGTAGGAATATCGATTCGTAAACCAAGCTCTTAAAATAAAAAGATCAACGAAGAAATAAAGAAAAACAGCGAAGAACTAAAATAACAAAAATACGAAATAGAAACAATAAGAAGAGAATCCAAGAGAAAACTGGGAAAACGAAAAACAATCGATGATGACAAAAATTCAAGACCTAGAGGAACGAGTAGAAAACGCAGAAAAAGAAGAGAAGAGAACTTAAATCGTAATAAAAAGGTTAAGCAACAAAGAAGAAAAAGTAAAAGAAGATATAGAAGAGTTCCTTACAAGAGAACTAAAAGTAGAAATAAAAATAAAAAGCGCATATAAAGTAAACAAATAAACATAGCGAAGGAAGAAAAAGACAAAGATAATGAAGTAAGAATGGGCTACAGAAAAAAATATTAATTAATATAACAGAATACAGATAAAACAAAGGGAGAAAATGAATGGAAGTAGCAGAAGGTGCAAAAAAGGGTCCAAAAAACGAAACCAAAAACCAAGACAGAAGAAAAATAGCGGCAACACACATGAATATGGAAAACAGCGATAAAATAGAAAATATGGAAAAGAACACAAAACCAGAACAAAATAGCAATAACAGATCTGGTGGAGGAGATGAGAAAACAACATAGAAATACTAGGAATTACCGAAACAAAAAAGAAAGGACAGGGAATAGAGAATATACATAGAGGATACTGGTTGATATGGAAAGCAGTAGATAAAAAGGAAAGAGCAAAAGGAGGAGTAGGAATTATAATAACACCGGAACGGACAACAGATTTAATAAAAGAAAAACATATAAACGAAAGAATAACGACCAGAGAAATCAAATTAGTCGAGGATGAAACATGGACACTGATAGAAGCAAACGGGCCGAACTAAGACGCAAAAAAAGAAGAGGATGAAGGAAAAGAACACATAATGGTAATGGGAGATCTAAACGGAAGAGTAGGATGCTAAAATATCGGAATAGAAGAGATAAAAACTGGATGGAGATAAGAGATGGAAAAAGAAGAAGAACAAATTAAAAACAACAGTTGGGAAAGAATAATACAATTATGCATTGAAAACAACCTTGTGATAACAAATACAAAATTCAAACACAAAAGCATACACAACTACACAATAGCGAAGCAGAAACATCAATAGACTACTACCTAATTAATAGAACAGCTGGAATAAAATAATTAATGGAAGAGTTATAAGGCAAGCTGAAATAGGAAGTGAGCAGTACCTACTAAAAATGGACATGAGTTGGAAGAAAATACAAAAAACAGACATGAGGAGGATAAAAGTTGAAAAAAAGATAAAAGCCTACAGATTAAGAGAAACACAAACACAAGAGAAATAGAAATGTGTGAAATAAAGTTACGCACTTTTTTAAATTTTCAAAACTGTTTTTAATGCTCGCAACAACAGTTTCGCCACACTGTGGCTTCTTACATGAGAAATATAAAGAGATACTACAAAAGATATTCCGAAAGAGCGAAATGAAGCTAAGCATAGAAGGAAAATGTGATACATTCAAGAGAAATATACTAGAAGCGGCAATGGAGACCTGTGGAACAACAAAAATTGGAAACAGGGAAATGAAAAAGACAAACTGGTAGACAGAGGAAGTCAAAAAGGAGATAAATGACAAAAAAGGAAAAAGAAAAAAAAAGAAAACCTACAAACAAAACAAAAATAGAAGATTATGAAAAATACAATGAAAAGAGAAACAAAACGAAATCAATAATAAAAGAAGCAAAACAAAAGTCATGGACGAAATATGGTGAAAGAAATTTGGTGAATGAGAATTTTGGGCAGAACCAAAAACTATTCTATGACACACTAAAGCAACTAAACAAAAAAACACAATTGGATGAACATAAAAGATAAAAATGGAACAATTATCACGAATGAAGATAACTGAAAGATGGAGACAATATTTCAAAGAATTAACCGAGCAGGATGAAGAAGATAACGTAATACAGGAATGGGGGAAAAAGTCGCAAGAAAGGCAAGAGAAAAAACATTGAACACATTAAAAATGTACAAGAAGCAATAAAAAAAACAAAAAAACGTGAAAGCACCAGGAACAGACAATATAACCACGGAGATGATGAAACACAAATGGAGAAGAGGGAATAACACAAATAACGAAACTAATAAATAATATAATATGCTGCGGGGAAACACCAAGAGAATGGAATAAAGAAAAAATCTACCAATACATAAGAAAGGGGATAAAATAATATGCGAAAATTACAGAGGAATCACACTTACAAGTATACCAAGTAAGATAATGACTAGGGTACTAGAAAATAAAGTGTGAGACAAACTAGAAAAAACAATAGAGGACAGCCAGTCCGGATTCAGAAGAGGGAGAAGTACCAAATCTTCATACTCCGGCAACTAAGCGAGAAACTAATTAAGAAGAACAGATAAATGCATATATGCTTCGTAGATCTCGAAAAGGCATTCGACAGGATTAGGAGGGAGGACATATGGAACAAACCAGCAAAAAGACTAATAGAGGAGGAAATAATAAATGTAATAAAGTTCATGTACCGAGAAAACAGAAATATTGTAAGAACAAACAATGAGGAATCAAAAGAATTCGAAACGAAGAAAGGGGCAAAACATACATGCGTGCTAAGCGCTTTGTTTTTCACAAGTGTATTGGAAAAGGCGATGAAGAAATCAAAGCAAAAAAATTAAAATTGTAAAAATTGGATACTGGAAAATGGAGATAACAAAAATAACAGGACTACTATTCGCGGATGACAGGGCAATAATTGCAGAAACAGAAGAAGAACTCCAACACAACATGGAAATAATTGAGGAAGAGATTAAGAAAATAAACATGAAAATAAACTTTGAAAAGACAAAAAACCATGATAATTGCCAAAGAAAAAAAGATACACGAAATAAAAATACAAGAAAAAAATCTAACAAGTAGAACAATACAGATATTTAGGAACAATCATACAGAGCAATGGTAAATTAGATAATAAAATAGAAGATAAAATAGGAAAACCGCAAAACTATGTAACATGTTAAAAAACACATTTTTTAGCAAGAAGGAGATATCAAGAGACAGAAAAAAAACAGAAATAGTCAAAAAAGTAATTAAACCAACGCTAACTTACAGCAGCGAAACATGGACGATGACAGGAAAACAACTAAGAAGAATAAATGCCATGAATAAAACTAATACAGGAAAAAATAACAGAAGACCAAATGAGGTGGTATGAATACATGACGAACAAAGAGGAAGACCGAGAAAAGAGTGGAACAGCGCATTAAAAGAAGAGGCAGCAAGAAAAGGGAACCCATGGGTAGAAATGAAGGAATTAACAAAAGATAGGAGGAAGTGGAGAGAATATTATAAAAATTAATAATATATGCCTTATACCGAACGGTAGAAAGGCAAAGGAATACATCTTCTTTGGTCCTAATACTCCACCAGGGAGTGTAGGGCATCTTTCGATGTTTCTGTGACTGCTGTACCAATAAAATGTCGTCACCATTTTACTGTTATCCTCCTGCAACTACTCCTCTTCTTCTTCGCAGAGTTGATCCACCATTTCTTTCCACCTGCCTTTATTTTATGCAATGCGCTCTGCCTGGTTCTATATTATATTACGTCGATGAAGCTCTTTCCTTACGGTTCTTCTCCATGTCATCTGTGGTCGACCTCGTTTCATTTTTCCCCTCATATTAAAATCTAGTGACTGTCTGGTTAGATCTCCCACTGGTTTCCTTAGTGTATGGCCAATCCATCTCCATTTTTTCTTTTTAATAGTAGTCATTAGAATTTGGTTTGTCTGTTCCCACAAGTCTATGTTTGATATTTTGTTTGGCCAGTATATTCTTAGGATTCTTCTCAGGGCTTTGTTTACAAATGTTTGTAATTCTCTTAATTGTGATTTATTTATGGCCCAAGTCTCCGGGCCGTATAAAAGCACGCTCACTACATTCGTGTTGAAAATTCCAATTTTAGTAGTTTTTGATATTTCATTTGAGCGCTATATTTTCCGTAGCATGTTGTATGCGTTTTGAGCTTTTCCTATTCTGGTATTTACATCTTCCTGGCAATTTCCCTTTGCCTCTATTACGCTGCCCAGGTATGTGAAGTTGCTAACGTTTTCTATGCTGGCTCTTTCTATATTAATGATTGATTTATCTGTGGGGTTTGCGCTCATTGTTTTTGTCTTTGCAGTATTTATTTCCAAACCGATTTTTTTGGCTGTGTGATTCAATAGATTCAGTTTTTCTTGTAGATTAGTTCTATTTTCTGTGTTTAGGACTATGTCGTCGGCATACTCAAGATCTTCGAATTTTTGGCTGAATCTTCACTGCAACCTTCTTGATTGTCAGTGATTTGCTTTAAAGTCCAGTCGATCATTATGAGGAATAACAAGGGTGACAGGATGCAGCCCTGTCTGACACCTGTCTCAACTTAAAATAATAGTTAATATAATTAATAGTTTTCGTATAATAGCTTGATTAGCCGAATATATTTGGCGGGCAGTCCATATTTTTCTAGGATGACCCACATATTTTCTCTATCTACCGTATCACAGGCCCTTTAAAAATCTATGAAGCTTATATGTATTTCTTTATTCCATTCATTTACTTCATCTAGTATTATTCTTAAGGTAGATATGTGGTCTGTGCAAGATGTTCTGGGTCTGAACCTTGCTTGGATAGTTCTGAGCAGTCTGTCTACCTTATCTTTTATTCTAACCAATATTATTTTGGTAAAAATATTGCTCGTGGTGTTCAGTATCGTAATGGCTCTCCAATTATCACATATTTTCCTGTCGCCCGTTTTTGGTATCTACTGGATTTTTTTCTTCCGTCCATATTTTGTTTAACAATAGGTGCAGTACTTCGGCGGTAGCATCTGCTCCTGCTTTTATCAATTCTCCCGAGATGTTGTCTAATCCTGCCGCCTTATCGTTTTTGAGCTGTTTAATGGCCACTTCAATTTCTTCTCTCGAAATTTCATCTGTTTTTATCTTTAGTTCCGGTACCAAGTTCTCTGTGGACCCCACTAGTTCTTCTTTATCTCACACCTCCTTCTCCTTCTTTGAATAGATTTCCGTGAAATACTCCAGCCAAGTATTTAAAATCTGTTTCTCAGTTTTCAGTATGTTACCTTGCTTATCTTTTATTTGTGTGGTTTTGATACCTTTGCTCCCTGCCATCTTTAGCGTTATATTGTATAGTGTCTTCATGTCATTCACTCCTGATTCCTTTTTAGCGTCTAGTAACAGTTTTCCTCGTTCTTCTCTTGTATCACATCTTGCACTCTTCTTTATTTGTTAATCCTTGTTAACATACTGACTCTGCAGATAAACTCTTCTCTCTGGGCATTGTTCGCTGAGTATTATGTGTTTGATTAAATTTCTTTTTCGATGAGATTCCATGTATGTTTAGTTATCCATGTTTTAATGTTGTTATTTCTGATGCCTATTGTTTCTTCCGCGGCTGCTTTTATTGCTGCCTTGTAGGATTTCCTAAGTTCTTCCATGTTCATATTTCCCACATCACTGCTGTTTCCTAGTTTTGCTTTCACTGTTGATTCGAACTTCTTTCGCGTTTCTTGATCCTTGAGGTTTTGAATGTTGTACTTTCGCTTTTTAGGTTTGTTGGGTTCATTTCTTGCCTTTATTTTAACTTTTAGTTTTGCCCTCACTATAGCGTGATCTGATCCAACATCTGCCCCATGCATTGCACGTACATCTTGTAAGAAGCTTCTATATATTTTGTCGATGAATCAATCTGCTTCTTCACACGCCCACCAGGGCTCGTCCATGTTATTTTGCGACTTTCTTTGTGTTAGAAAATACTGCATCCAATAACTAAGTTGTTTGTTGCACAGAAATCCAAGAATAGTTTGCCATTTTAGTTTATTTGGCCCACCCCTTCCCTGCCCATTACATCCTCTCTTCCAGTGTTATTGTTACCAATTTTGGCGTTCATGTCGCCCTTTAGAATTATAGTGTCCTTTTTGTGCTTATTTCTAATCTGATCGTTGTGTATTTTGTAGTTGCTAGTAAAATGTGTTCTTCACTTCCTGCTCTTCCGCATTTGTTGGTGCATATATGTGTATAATTGTGATGTTAAATAATCTTGCTCGGAATCTGGCCGTAATGATTCTATCAGATTCACCTTCCCATTCCATTAATGATCTGTTTGATTCTTTACTCATTAACAATGCGTCGCCATATTCATGTTTCGCTCCCTCTTTCATTTTACCTGAGTATATGATCCATTTGTCTCTTTCTAGTCCGATTTCACTATTTCCCAGCCATCTTGTTTCGCTTAGTCCCAAAATATCAAGCGTATACTTCTCCATTTCCCTTATTATTAGATTTGTTTTGCTTGGTTCATGCATAGTTCTCACATTCCAGCAACCGAAATATTTAATAGTTCTTGTATTTTTGCCTGTTTCTTTCTTTAGATTTTTGTTTCCATAATCGTTGTTCCTTAGTTCATTGCTGTTTGTATCTTGGTTTTGTGTTTCTATACTGCCCAAGCTTAGTTTTTTGAAGTCTTTTTTAGCCTTTTGTCGTTGAGATTACTAGGCGATCTCTGACTAATTGTCCTTCCTTTTTTCTTAATTTCGTTTTCACCTCCTTTGTTTATTATTTGTTCATATGTGAAGATTTCTCCATTTACCATAATCATGTATGCATGTATGATATCGTAGCTTTATCTCCATTCATTCTCGCTTTTTTCAGATGATCGACAAGGATTTTTATTTGGTCTCGTACTTTTTTGAGGTAATATTCGGTGATCCATACATCTGCATCTCTAAAATTCTTAAGTTTTCTTGCACTTCTCATGATTTCATTTTTCTTGCTAAGTGTGTATAACTCTATTAGTACTGGCCTCGTTTTGTTCTGTTGGTACTTGCCCAGCCGTAATACCTCGCGAGTGTTTTGTTCTAAATTTAGTTGCACTTCAATCTTCATCAGTAGCGTTTCGAGTTTACCCTTTAATTGAGTTTCCCACTAAAGGAATAAATAAATAAATAAAAATAAATAAACCGAGCTCTTTCCAAAAATCCAAAAATCATGTTTGGATTTCTTTGTACCTGGCTTCAACATTTCGTTTAATATCTGCCAAACGTGCCTGCTACTTATTGCCATTTTCTTCTGTAGAATTGGAATTTGAGTTGAATTTTTTCGAACATCTTTGTGGTTGCAAATATTTCCAGACGAGTAAAGGTAACCCCGTTTTACTACACAGAATATCCCTGCATACTATCCACGTTTTTGATGCAAGGTGTTTTTAGGAGAAATTTTTTTGAATGTCAATTATTATTAATTTATAAATAGCTTCAAAAAGCATGAATATACTCCTGTTAATATTTTGTTCTACAAAAACCCTATAGGTGTTCTTTAACAGGAGCATATTGAGGAGAATTAATATTTAATAAATATCCAGTATTTTTGGAAAATCTATTTCTGGTGATCAGGAGTGGACCCTTAAGGCCTTTTTACGATCGTGGATCAACCTTGACCATGGTTCAGTTACGTAGGATACAATTGATAATACAATGGTATCCTTAGAAACTGAACCGCGATTAAGGATGATCCACGAGTATACAGGGTGTTTGAAAATGATTGTAGCAAAGGCGGCAAAATTTAAATGAAATTTAGGATTTTAATTGCCGTTAAGTTTTTCCATGTCGGTGCTTAGTGTATTTCACCGCAATTTGTCAAAGCTTAATGACATTTTCGCCAGTAGCGTGCAATCATTGTAAAGTTAATCTAGGTAAGTTATTTCAAGTTAGTTATTTATGAAGGGGAACGGGTCAACAGGGTTTTTTCGTCCAGTGTGGGTCAGTTAAGTTGTTATGTACTGATAATTTTCTCTTTTGTATCTATTTAATTGTCGTTGTTTGGTGGATATTTCATCAGGTATATCATAACAACTTAACTGACACACACTGGACGAAAAAAACCTCGTTGACCCGTTTCCCTTCTTGGATACAAAGTAACGTCCGTTGCTTCTTGATTCAATTAGTTACTTATGTTAAAATAAGAAATGTTAATTTTCAGAAACAAACAAGAGTTAGTTTCTTAAAACTATGGTGTTTACACCGCAACATGACGTCTTTATTCTCATGGCGTATTTCCGTAGCGGGCAATTAACTGAAAACGGAACATGGGTGTACTCATCTCAGTCATGCAAAGAACAATTTCGTGAAGAATTTCCCGACGTAATTGTTTCTGATAAAACATTTTCAAGTCACAGAAACAGGATAGTTAGGCGTTTTACAGAAAAACATTGTATTTGCAAAAGCAAGAGTTCTGGACGGCCGACAGTTCTTACGCAAGATAATGTAGCTGACACACCGCTTAGAACAAAGCCCCAACAAATCGTTAAGGAAATTATCGGCTCAAACAGGTTGTTGTAACATATAAATGACTCTTTCAGTTACTTTTGTTGGTTTTTAGGCATGACTCTAACTAGTTGCCATAAAGCAGCAAAAAAAATATTACATCTGTATCCATATAAAATCTCAGTAGTTCAGCAATTATTACCTATTGATTATGAACGAAGAGTTAGGTATTGCGAGTGGTTTAATGCGAATTAAAATGATAACGCTATATTAGATTTGACATTCTTCTCGGATGAAGCATGGTTCCATTTGTCTGGATACGTAAATAGTCAAAACTACAGAACTTGGGCGGCTGAAAATCCCCATAGTTTTGTTGAAACTGATTTACATCCAGTCAAAGTTGGAGTTTGGGTAGCAATGCCGAGACGGCGAATAATTGGGCCAATTTTTTTTAATTACAATATTAACGCTGAGAATTATCGTCAAATGATATTGAACCCATTTTTAAACTTACTGCATGATGATGATATTCAGTACGGATATTTTCAACAGGACGGCGCTACTGCACACACTGCCAGGAATACAATTCAATTTTTGCAACAATTTTATGGCAACAGATTAATAAGTCAAGGATTATGGCCATCGCGTTCTCCAGATCTCACTCCCTTAGATTTTTATTTGTTTGGAAGTTTAAAAAAATAAGGTATTTAGAAATCGGCTACAAAATCTAGACCAATTAAAACAAGAAGTGGAAACAGAAATTAGAAACATTTCTCCGATAGAACTTGAAAATGTGTTTAGGAGTATGCAGAGAAAATTAAAAACTAAAAATAAAAGCACAAACAAATAAAGTGGTACATTTTGATTGATTTTTTTTAAACTAATAACATGTAAAGAACTCTACCTGTATCTTAAAATTACTTAACTTTTAAAACTGACAAAAAAACAAAGCTGTTGAATCTCAACTTTAACATTATGTTACACCAATGAATCCTTAGTGATATTTTTGTTGTGTTACCAACGTGTATGTTTGGTTGCCTAAAATACAATCTACACTCATTTACAAACACACTGTACAACAGGACCTAAATAATTCAGCAATCTAAAACTAACCCACAATAAATAGCACTGTTTCAATTTTTATCATTTTAAGAAACGAAATTTTCTAGGTAACTAAAAATCACTCGGTACATCTGATGCTAATAAGGGTTTTAGACATGCACAAATTAATGTCTTAACAAAGTTTTTTTAGAAAAATCAATAATAAACAAGTTCCCATATGATACCGACTGTTTGGAGATCACTGTATGTTATATGGAGAAAGTAAATGGAGGTGGGGTTGAGTATCACATTCTTTGCAGTAAATCATTACTTTTGGATCATGAATTTTTGCATTAAACATTTCTTACCATAGCGTAATGTATTAAGCGCTGCGACTCCTACACGGACAGCTAAAAAAATTAAACAAATTACGTAATAAATGCAATGTTTATGAATTGTTACATGTTTATTAATAATAATATACTATGTATAAAAAGAAAACTAAATAATAATACAGATTTGGCGCTGCGACTCCTAAGCTACAGCTAAGGATTTTAAACAAATTACATAATATAAGCAATGTTTATGAATAGCTACATGTTTATTAATATTGACATATAATGTATAAAAAGAAAACTAAATAATAGAATAAATTTGACCCAACTAACTTTTTGTAAAGGCGTATATACGAATAGGAAGGCCCAAATTTTAACAGACAGACAGAAACGTCTTAAGATAAAATGCGCACCTTTCTATGGGGTTGTATATATTTTTTTTCTTTACAAGTTCTCATGTATTTTTCAGTATCCCATGTTAACTGCCTAAATATTTTCATTTTTATTATTAAACTTAATATACATGCTTTATGAAATTTGCACTGTTCATTTTCATTTAATGTTAACCAATCGGTCACTTGGTTTAATAAAATTTTTAGCACTTTTTCAATATTTTGACTGACATTCGCCCAACATTTGTATTTTTCAAGTGCGATACCGAACTGTTCTAATAAATATGTTACATTGTGGGCAAATTCAGTTGACGGTGTTTTCAAAAATTGTATGTTACCTTCACGAGAGTAATCTTTGCATAATAAAAAGAGCTCATTATCGTTTCGAAGCTCCCCTGCATCTTTAGTGAGTTTAGTATAACAATATGAGCAAATGAATTGTTTTGCAACATGATGTGCTAAATATCCAGCAACGTAAATATTAGAGCATGTCTCTAAACTCACACTTTTTGTTTTATATGCCTCAAAACTTAATTCTCGTTGTCTCTTTAGTTGTTTATCCGCTATCTCTTCAGGTTGATTTTCATTTTACGTATATGCAGCAACTATACTATCTGTGTAATTTTCTTTATTATCATCTGCCTGGGTGATATCAAGATTAAGCATTTCGACTTCTTCTATTACGCAATTACCCGTATCAGCAGCCATTGGAAGTCTGATGTTGATATTGCGCTGTATGGCAATTCCACACTGACGAACTATTGGAGTGGGATTGTATGCACATCTACTTCTAATTACCGAATTAAAATTTTCCAGAGGATCCTGGTTTAAAAACTCGGTTATTATATATTGTATACCTTGCTCCTGCAGATTGTTCCAGAGCAATAAAATTGATGTTATAGTCCACTCAAATCCGCCTAAACAATATATATTATTTAGTTTCTTGTTTCCTTCAAAAACTTCAATATTTTTGAAGTACTCTAGACCTTTCGTCAATACATCTGTGGATGTTTTATTGAAAACGGACAGAGGACATCTATTGGGATTCGGATCATTGAGAATTCGGCTGTTTAGCGAGTCAAAAATATTATTAATTGTATCAACAAACTGCCCTGTATTTAATGCTGCGGAACTTGTGCACTGTTGGGTTATCGAAGCTGTTTCGATAGCTGCAGCAACGGTATGCGAAAATATTTGGGCCGCATATTTCACCCTCATCTTTTGAAAAGTATTAGGGAATATGTGAGTTGGTGTAATTTTTAACATAGCTCAGGTTGTTTCAATGTTTTGATCTATTTCAAAAGTCTTCGTGAGATCACTCCAAGATACTGGTCTATTGTTTATTACAAATTGAAGTTTTGGATTCATGGATTTGTTTTAGTTGCACCTAATAATGCCATAGTGCCACGATTATTTGATCCTTGGTCGCATACCAAGAATATAGGATTAAAAGACATCTCAAGACATCTCCTTTAGTTTTATAATGACACTAATTATAATATGTTGCAGTTTATGACTTTTCACGGGTCCGGATGTAACATATAACACAGAGGTATTTTCCAATTATGAAGCAGTCCGCGAATCATAAATATCAAGCCGGTATTTGCCAACTTTGGTTCCCTACCTAACGATGAAAGGTCGTGGTAACCTTCTATAACGTCTGCAGTTCGGTTAAATTCCAACTGTTTTTTTAATTCCAACTCATCCATAATTACGACACACATTTTCTCTCTGTCTGCCATACAATCAGCTTTCAAACGTAACTTTTTTATCAAATTGTTTTTCAGTCCTGTATTTATAGGCTCCCGGTGATTTGTAATGCAAAGAAAGTGCTAATTGTATTTCAGCATTCGACCATTTCGTTCCTGCCTTGTGATAAAGCTGCATAATTACAAATGTTTTCGTATATTGACTTTTATGCATTCACAAATTATTTACGACTGTAGTTGTAGAAAATGAACTCTTCTGTTTTTTTAACCTATAATTTTGTGCTCGTCTTCTTCGAATATGTTATTTTAAGTTCGATTACTTTATATGAGACAACATTAAACTTTTTTTCTAAATTTATCTCACTGAGGGATGGCATGTCTAGAATGCGATCACTTACATTAGATGTTGAACTTCCGAAACTAGAAAGTCTTGATTCTCTGTTTCTTCTATATGTATTGATTCCACGATGATGTTGATGAACTTGCGGTGCTCTTTCTGTTTCTGGGCTTAATGGTTTCTCAACTTCTTGACCTGAAATAACTGACAAATCACTCATAATAAGTTTGCTTTATACTTTTTTTGTAGAAAATTGTTCTGTCTATTGCCCCGTCATACAAAAAATGTGTATTTCCTTTTAAAAAATGAATTATGACATTTTGAAGTGTACAGGGTGGCCCAATTTGGATGTTTCTATAGCGGATCTCGGTAACTAGAAGACGTAGAAAATATCGAATATCCTCGATCTCTTTGCTGGTCTCTTTACAAACTCCTTCACTCAACGCTGTAACCCAGTATTGTTCAGAAGTTTCCCATTTCAAAAAAGGCTCGTGTGACGATTTCACCTGCATTTCCTTATTTTTTGTTGTAATTATTATTACTACCATTCTTGTATTTTATTCAGATATGCGAAACTAAGGGCTTCTGCGAATCGAGGAACTTAAGTTCGTCGGAGCCGTCATTGTCCCGGAACTATTTCCGCGCCCATTCATCAGGAACAAACGCGCCAGTGTTGCACTCGTTACATTCATTTGTTTCCGACTCTCCGGCCATCAACATCCGTGCACGGCTAACTGGATTATCCCCATTGTCTGTGGAGCGACCGTCTTTCTCCCGCGCCGGAAAGGCCAACGAGATTATCATCATCATCATCATCGTCTTTGCCGAGAAAGGGGGGCGCGTCGTAGGTGGCGGCGGGAGCTCTAGGCGCCCTGGCCGACTGGTCTCTCCTTTTACGAGTCTCACTCACTTAATGAACTCGCATTTACATCCTCCGTCTTTACCGGGAGCATAGCGCCCCGCCAGCGTCTAGGCAGCGCGATAATAGCCCGCCTGTGTATATGCAAAACTATATTTTAATTTCAACCGTAACCCACCCCCAAGCCTAGAGCGTCGCGGCGGCGCGCGGAGGTGGTGGAGACGGACCCTTGGCACCGGAACGACTCGTTTGGCTGCAGTTCTAAATGTAATTGTAGGCAACACACTTTACATCGCAAGAATGTTTTATTAGTCTGATGCTAAGAGAGAGCTCGACACTCTAATGTTAATAAAACACCACTCGTTCGGATTAAGTAAAAACGAATGGGGACGTTATTTGATACGCTGCACGAAGTGAGATTAAAATGTATACACTAACTGGTTTTAATCTTGTTGAACAAGGCTGGTGCTCATGATTACTCTTATTGATTTTACATACAATCTGTTATCCAAGATGAAAGACATTTTTGCAAAGAATGGAAATATTTCAGAAAAACCGTCGCGCATCGGTAGTTTTCAAGTAGTTTTGTAATCATATAATCATATTTAATCATATAATCATATAAGATTGTTCAGGAAATGAAAAAACGTGGCTACAAACTCATTGCAGCCAACCCCAAAACTAAAATACGGTACAAAATATACGAAATATGTTCATGCTCTCATTCAACCACGATGATAATGTTGATAGACTATAAAATCAAATATATATTAGGAGTAGGAGTTGAATTCCTACCCTTGAGAAACTCCAGGCTTGTGCCGCAATGCAAGAAATGTTAAGCGTATAGTCATACGCAAAAATACTGCGCTATGGAAGCGCGTTGTGTGAGATGAACCGGAAAGCACTTCAACATAAACTGTGAAAAACAAAAAAATGCTCAACAAAAATGTGTTCACTGTTGTGGAGAACATCCAGAAAACTACATACTATGCATGGTTGCAAAAGAAACATTAAAAGACAAACGCAATACAAAAAAATCTTCCTAAACAGCCACAGAGAAATAGCCAACAAATGCCTGTAGCCAGCACAAGTCAGAGAAAAAGTCATACTGACAAGCAATCGTTAACAAGTCCGAAAATAATAATAAAAATGAAACCCAAAAGCAAGATCAAAACGCTTTCATTGAAAACTCTCTACAGCAAATTATGGAGAAATTACCAAAAATATGGATGAAGGTACAAGCAGACTTGAACATAGCACTAAAGGAGCTATTCCAAAAAACCGCAATGTCAAGTAACATTACGATTATGGAATGTAATGCCGATGTACTCTTGCAACCCCAACAACAATTGCAAGCAATCCTAGATATAGAAAATATTGACATTACTTCCGAGACTCATTTTACAAGAGAGTCTGTAACGGGTCGGTTTTGACTCCGACGAAATCTGCCTTAATTTTTAATTGCGCTCACGGACCGTCAACGTAGGCAACCGCTACGCACACGTTCTGGTCTGGAAACGCATTTTTTTTTAATTTTGCATTTGAATATACACCGTCAAACTTAAATAATGTCGTTGAAATTTTTGATCTAGCACTTCAAATGGCTTCACAATTAATTATTGAAGTCGGGTAAAATTGACCACGCGTGAATTTTTCCTTTCAGGACGCGCGGCGTGTGTGACGTCACGGTTGCTCACACGCCCAGCAGTATACTGGAACCTACGTTGAACCAGTTCGCACTTCTGGATTTATCATGTCTAAAGAGATGTAGATGTACAAATACTACTATTTTTACCCCAAACAAAATATTCGTAAATGTCTATGAAACGCGACCCTTAAAAAATGAAAACGAATGATTATTCGAGTTTGCCAACTCAAGTCGGGCGAGAGAGAAACGAATAGCTACTGCTGAGAAACGAACATATTTTAAAATATTTTTGATAGTATTTTATCCATGTTACCAGATATTTGTGATTATTTTTTATTATTTGTTATTTTAAGTACTTTCTGGTTTCTTCTAGTATTTATTTATTTATTTATTTTCCTACTAGTTTCGGTTTAAAATTCAGCCAACATCAGGGGTTTTTAAACTGATACGACACAAGTAGTCAAATATAATCTTCAAAAATATAATTTTATTTACAAAAACCCCTGATGATGGCTGAATGTCAAACCGAAACTAGTAGGAAACATAAATAAATAAATACCAGAAGATAGATACCAGAAAGTACTTAAAATAACAAATATTAATTTAAAATATGGTATGAATATGCTCCTTTAACGAATATATTAGATTTTGTTTCAAATTAACAAATGCTAACAAAAGGTAAGTCCACTAAATCGTATCCACTTTATAGGTGCATAAAAGTAAGTTTTTAATTTGCCGTAGTTTCGAGTCTACTATACGATACATGGTGCGGAATTTAACTAGATAATCGTTAATAATTCAAGAAGTTATTATTTAAGGCGAAAATGTTTAAAATAAAAGTTTTTTTTTATTTCGAGGGAGTAAATAAAGTACCTACTATATATATATATTTTGTATTAGTTTCAAGGTCATTTGAATGCAAACTTTGTTTTTTCAAATAATTATATATTTTTCTAATAAAATCGTATTGTTAATAAAAAATAAGAATTTGTTCTTTAATTTGTTTTTTCTTTTAATGTTCTTTTAATGTTTTTTAACAATGCAATTTTTCATTTAATTTCAATTCTATTGACTTATACAATAATTTTGAACGTTTATTGTAACAATGTATACTTCTGAGTATTTTATTTTTATTTTTTTGTTCTTAAGGCCTATTCAGAGTCACATAACATAAGGAGACGTTGTGCACGCGCATTTGACGTTTTCTTGCTCCATATAAGAATTGCGCTCAATGGCTTCTTATGTTATATTACGTGACTCGGAATGGGCCTTTACTTAAAACAATACGTGTATCAGTTTACTCTCGCACAAATATGCATAAATCATTAATTTCTCCTTTATAAGTGAATCAATAAACACTGTTAATTGAGTTATAAGGAGGATATAAAACATCGGTTCAATAATACTATGAATGGTCGTATAGTATAGTATGAAACATCTTACAGTTGTTTGTTTATAACAATAAAATTCATTATACAATTTTACAATAAAACGTTGTTTTAGGCGTAACTAATACATTATTGCTTACCTAGATGCTTTCGATCCGCGAATCTCAGAGCTGATGAAATTACTATTCGTAGCAAAAAAAGTAGCAATTGTAACTGCGTCAATCTTAGGCAAGTTGTCTGATTGACCCCGAACAAATCCCTTATCCATATTACACACAAAACAATTGACGCACTAACTCGTGCGATCAAATTTGAATAAGCATTGAGTTATCGCAAGGGACGCAAGATCCGCGTGGAACGGGCAACGTTGACGTCATCAACGGCCCAATCCTACTAGACTGACTAGCGCGGGTGGAGGCGCCAAAGTATTATTTCAAACCCTTATAACTCCATAAATTCTTACCCATTTTAAATGAAATAACGACCATTGGGTTTAAACCAATGAAGTTTAATAATTAATTGTATTTTTTAAATATATTTTTTCATTTTTTCCAAGCCCATTGTGATCCGGCCATGAGGCGCTGGGATAAAGGCAGACCGATGCTGACTCTCTTCGAGTGTAAAAGTGTCGGGAAGTACACGGTTTTCTTTGGGCTTATCGCCAACCGGTTCCGGGATGTCAAATGTGTTCTCCAATAACCGCTCTATGAGGGATTGACGATAACGGCACAAGGCAAGGGAGAGCAGCGATAATCGGCTATGCACGCTCAAACACCAGAGTAAGTAATTAGAACCAACATCATTTTTGTAAAGACACGTGTCCGGCCATTATAAATAAGGCCATGTGCTTTACAGGCGTTTTTTGGTAGGGGCTGAAACAACCCGGCCAGTGTGGCCGATAATGATTCCTACACATGGAAAACCACCAACTGAAGTTTCTTCTTACAGACCAATCTCGTTATTACCCGTATTCTCAAAACTGTTTGAAAAAATACTTCTTAAAAGAATAAAACTAATTACTGAAGGCAAAAACATAATACCAGAACATCAGTTTGGTTTCAGTGAATTTCATTCAAATATAGATCAAGTCCATAGAATAACAGACGTAATTAAAAAATCATTGGAAAAAAGAAAGGTTTACCCTTGTACCACACAAAGTGTGGTACAAGGGACTTAAATACAAATTAAGAAAACTTCTGCCCAGGCCACATATACAAAATTACTAGAATCACACAGACCAGATAGAGTTTATAGAATTAAGCAGGAAGATACTTTGAACTATCGCCCAGAGGAAAGAGTTTTCCTAATAATAAATTTAAACTTAAAACATTATCAACAAACATCTCCGACCACTACCAGCGGTTCAAAAAACCAACAACATAAATATTAGCAAACAACTAGAGCAACAAGGAGAAAAATATAGCACATCACTAGAAGAACTAGCAAAATACACGGAAAATATTATATAAAATAACCCGCACGAAAATGCAATTAGAAGAAGACTCGAAAACCTCTGGAAAAATAAAGAAATACAGAAGAATGTAAAAACTAGAAATAATTTACACTACAAGCATAAAAAAATTCCCACTCACACCCACATAAGAGACATCTACCACAAACAGAAACAAAATACTAAATAACTAATAAAAGAAACAAAACAAAAATACTACCAGAAAACATTAGAACAAATCAGATATAATTCCGAAATTGTTTTCCGGGAAAACATGGTAAACTTGAACAGCTTTACCTTCAAAAACGAAACACAGCACACGAAAATTTACACAGATAAGATATAACAACAGAAATCAACACAACGACGATAGATAAAGAAATAGTCAGCATATTCAATCAATACTTCACAACATTGGGAGAAAAACTGGCATAAAAAATACCAAATAATCAATATGCACTCAGAACCAATACCAACCCTCCGCAACCCCAACGTAGAGAAAATGAAAAACCAAAATAGAAATCGTCAACACAACAGAAACAGAATCTCACAAATAACTAATACAAAAAAAATTGACCTAAAAAATAGGGGGAGGGGGTAATATTTTGTATTAAACTAACATGGTTATTATGACTTTATGGCTATATGTTCAATTTTCTCACTTATTTATTTCATACCCTTCGTCCTATTTTCAGACAATATATCGTCAAGCATACTGAATCCAAATCAGGCATAAAATTTTCAAAGTATGCATGAGACAAATTTTCAGAAATTTCAGTGACAGATATAGCGATACCAGTCAACTGGGAAAGTTATATGTTCGAGTATCTTACTTATTTACTTCATAACTTTCGTCAAATTTTCAGAGGATATAAATTCAAACATACTGTATCCGAATCTGGAATAAAATTAGTTTCGTTGAAAGAAACTTAAATTCGTTGAATATAAATTGGTTTGGAGTATTTCTTATTTATTTCTTTATTCCAAAATGTATAGTCAGAAATCTTTTTTATGACCCCCCTGGATTAGGTTATTTTGAAGCTTTAAATGAGGTATTGCAAGGTTGTGGTGCTATTTTGAAAACGAAAATACATTAAAACATACACATGTAAGGAGTTTGAACGACCAAATTTATTTGAATTTCACGCCACTCTATATGTTTCTAATGTTACCAAATGAACTCAACAACATGTAACTGCAGCCCACATAGAATGCCCAGAAATATGATTTCGCGTCACAAAATGGCGAACCACCATTAACACACGTTTCTGACATATTACATCTCAGAACACCCAGTAAACAACACAATAATAATTGCATGAAACATAAAAACAAAAACATTATGCACTGGGGTATATCGTACATTATGTGGTAAGTAGAAATAGTTGAGTAGAAACACCGATTCTCATTTTTAACACAATATTGTCTTTACACACAAGTAGCACATCCAACCATTTATACTTCATCATCCAACCCATTTCATCCTTTCTAAATTTGACTTCAATCTTTACTAATTAAGATTAGTGAATTACAAGTAAAGATTAAAGAATAAATCAGAGGGGTATGATCAGGTAATTGAAATAAGGAGAGGTATGTCCTAGTAATTGTATAAAGAACGGGTATGTCCTTATGTTCTTCATAAATACAGGAAATATACATAGAGGAGGGGTATGTCCTTACGTCTTTTATATGTACAGTAAATACACATAATGGAGGGGTATGTCCTTCTGTCCTTTATAAATACGGTACTCGTATTGGGTATTAGGAGGTGTATGTTCTTGCTATGCTCATGACGGTGAATTACAATAGTCGTAGAGAACAAGGGTCGAAGCAGGGACTGGTAGGTATCCAGTTGGCAGGTAACAATTGGCGGGGGAAGGGGAAATGCTCCCCCGGTAAGTCCTTCCTATTATAGTTAATATACAATACTAAAAGAATACTCTTTATATGTGAAGAAATCATTTGGAGCCAATGCCATCTTCCGATCGAGTTTAATATATAGCCTGCGGATCCTGACCAATGAAAATAGTTTGTATTATCTAAGTGATTACTATTATTACCAGGTAAAATGGCGAAAATGTATATATTAAATATGGCGTCAAGTTAAGGCTATGATTGGAAAAAGAACTAGCTTAACACTAATAATCATTACACTTCACACAATCCTCACATGTACATTGGCAGCACATGACGTATCACAACATCTTCAGATTTGAACATATATTGACTGTTAGTAATAAACCAAAACTTGTCTCCTGTAACTAAAATGTAATTTTTAATGAAATAGATTTGAAAGCTCATGACGGCTTCCAAACCGAAACCCTACACCCGAGAGTGCATAAACATAGTTTCATTACCTCATAACTCAGCATGGATCCACACACATTTCAATATATCCCATTTATATTACAAAACCTGGTAGAAACATACACAGTTGTCAATTTCCTTAATGGTGCCTTAAGTGGATAAATGGATAAACACTTTTAAGCACTTAGGCAATAATTTTGTGCTATAAATGGCAAATAACAAAATCATATATTTGGCATTTCTATGAAAAAGAAGTTACATATTGTATTTTGTGTTTTCACTTGAAATTGAAAATGTACCTGCAATGAGGGTTTATTACTGTCAAGGGTTCTCTATTGTTTGACGTGCTGCGAAGAGGCGGGCATCCAGGAACGTAACCAAATAATTTACTTTCGACGAAGATGCTCCTTAATTGTTTTCTCTTCGATATATACACAATTATATCACTATGATCATAATATAAAAATGATTTATTAATTAAATTTAATTCCATTATCTTACAAGTATCTACATCGTTTTTTATGAGTCGGCGGACGTAATTCTTTTTACAATTTTACAATTCCATATAATTACAAGACTACATACGCCAGTAAATAATTAAGAGCCGTCACATAGGAAACAGATTTAAAAGGATTATACATTCGCGCATGCAATTAAAGTTCATTGTTCCTTAATTGCTGAGCGAATATGCAGTCCAGGTAGAGAATCAGTTAATGCTGCCTCAAATAGTCTTTTTCTCAAATAGTCTACATCTGTCTTTCAGTCGGTGTTAACCTATACATTGCAACAGTACTCATTTTACATACGTGTGCACATTATCATTTATAAACTTCTGAAAAGGTAGAGTTTATTAAGATGGAAACGTCGTTAAGTGAAACTGCAACAATTATTTCATCAAATTATAACGACACTCAGTTCGACGATCTATTTCAATTATGTGAAGAAAGAAGCTATTCCGAAAGTTTTGTTTAAGAATCCCTTCGACAGTCTACAGAGGGAAGCTGTTCTCAAATTGATTTTGATAAATTTCAAAACAACCATCATCAAATGGACACATCAACTATCGAAAATGAAAATCAGGAATTAATAAAGCATGCTTTTCTTTCAACTGATACTAAAAGGATAGTCGTAAATATTAATAACACCCTTTTAAGCGAGAATCATGCATCTCCATTGCAAAAAATTGCCATTCTGGCAGGAATATCATATTCAACGGTTTGGAGAATAATAACGAAAGGACCGCTAGAAAGGAAGAGAAGAATAAGTTCCAAATTTACCGAAATAGACGATGTCATCGCCAAGAGGATCAAAAATATAATTTACAATTCTTATAGTCAGGTAACGTTCCCACGGTCCAATTTATTTTGGAAACTTTTGGAAATGATTTTTCATATAAGGAAGCTACTTTTATAAACGAATATAGAAATGGAGGGAGATCGATAATTTATTTGAATGAAACATGGTCGATATTCACGACGTCGTTTCCAAGGGATGGGTCGATAGTACAAATAAGTGTCACCTTAGAGCACCGTGCAATAGAGGAAAAATAATTGTTATTCTTCATGCAGGAGGAGACGCAGGTTTTGTGTCAAATAGTTTGCTCTTATCAGCCAAGAATATTGCATCAAGCTCGTTAGACTATCATCAGGATATGAACGCCGAATTATTTGAAAATTGGTTTCGTAATCAATTATTGCCCAAAATACCCAATAACTCAATAATCGTAATGGATAATGCAACATACCACTCAAAGCAGCGATTTTGGCCGGACAAAAATCTGAAATCTTGTATTTGGCTTTTTGACACTTTAGTCGACAAAAAAACATCAAAGTGTAGATTCAATTATTTAAAATGTAGGAAGGGGAGCCTTTTTTATTATCAAACGTAAAAATTTCGTTAAGCATAAATGTAGGTCAGTTTTTTGAAAGAAAATCAACAGTGATGTTATTAAATGATATTTGAAATGAAATTGACATTCCACAATAATTTAATCAAAATTAAAAAAAAAATATGTAAGTAGAAAAGTGACTTTGTTTCATTTTTGATAGGACGCGCCCTACATTCATACTATTAACTCCGAAGGTGGCAAAAGGTGGCAGATGAACGAAATGGAATATGATAGATGAAGGTTGAGAGCATACTATGCCATACAATTTGAACCCCTGCGAACTCCTGCATAATTAGTGCACCCTATTTCATAAAAAATATCGCCTATTTATTTGCATATCTTATGGAAAAATAAACAAGATGAAATAATTTGGTTATAATTTAGAATGTATATGTCGTACAAAGTAACTGATTACTAAAAAAAAAAACTAAGCAAGTATAATAATCATACATTAAAAAGTAGGCGCGAGAATTATTCACGACACGCGACTCGTTTCGGTGTAACACTGGCATTCCAACTCTTCTTAAAGAGAAACCCTTTGTACCATGGGTGCAGTAGACTATAATTAAAATCCTGGCACTAGTTTTAACGACATTGACGATGTTTCTGCTTTTCTGTGGATTTTTGTCCGGCTAGCGGCCAAAGCTGTCCCACTGTGCGCCGCTTCCAAGAAAGGCGATATTGCGGAGTTTAGCTTTCAAAATGGTATTGTTATTCCCCTGCAAGTGCAAAGAAAAAACATTATTAGAACTTATCAAAAAACCAAATTTCAAAAAAACCGTATATGGTTGATAAGGTGGCAGAAGAATTTAGTCACCAAGTATTGCGCCTTCCATCTTATTACTGTATCTTCAATCCAATTGAGCTGATATGGTCAACATTAAAAAGAAATTTGCGGAAAAATAATGCACATCCCAAAATGAGTAAACAATTCAACTTGTACAGCGAGAATGCAACAACATTTCAAGTACCATTTGGAAAAACTGCATCGATCATGTGATTAAAATTGAAAACGATTATAGGACGCTTAGTGTACAAAATCTAAGTATTAATGTTCAAAGTGAAAGTGATAGCGATGAATCTAGTTGTGCGGAATAATATTTGCTTGTTACATTACGATTCATGAAAAAATTAACTGATGTAAACGTCGTTATTTTTTTAACGCAATGAGCAAGTCAATAATGTTATGGGTAACTTAAGTTATTTGTTTCGCGAATCATACTGTATATAAATTTTCTATGAAATTATAATTACATTTGTAAAACACAATTAATTATATGTACACTTAAAAATACAATGAAAAGTTCAATTTAATGATAATGAATCACTAATGTTATTTTTTTACGGGGCACTGAATCTATATTTTCTGATGCTGGCTCTGGGCTCTGTTCTTTTGCCATTACCCGTCATAAAATTCCGTTCGCACAATGGAGCGCAATAAACACCCTTCGTAGGTAGATTTTCAATTTCAAGTAAAAACACTATACTATACCACAGATCTGGGGACTATGGATCCAGACAGTTTTTCCAAAAATATACAACTACTTTAAGATCACAGTCTGCCAACATGCATTGTGTAAGTGCTGGAACACCAGGGCGGCAATCACGCCCAATGCCAACGCTGCCCTACTTAAAGTTGCTTCTAAAAAGTAACAATACAGCACTAACCCCGAACTATCTCGCACATAAAATTAAAAGTTTGCAGAACCGCCGCCGTTACAAAATAAAAGCCGTTCCCGATTCGACGATGGCACATCCAAGCCCGGCTGACACGGAATCGGTGGACTCATGCACGGCTGCGAAATCCGTTTTACGACGGAATTTATGCGGCATTTTATAAAGCAATAAAAAGGGATGCGCGCCTGGCGCTGCGGGGTCCCGGATCTCGGGTCCCGGTTCCAGGATCGGATAAGCGCACGGTTGCGACCCAGGTCCACGGAGGGGTCGCCGGGTCGATGGCGATGAATCGTGCCCCGTAATTACGGCCCCGGTCCGAAAGTTATAATCTCCGGATGGGGAGAGTGTATAGGGTACGCGCGTGTATTGGAAGGACAGGCTTCTGATTGAAATTTATTAGCAGTTAACAAATATTTCTGCTGAAAGATCAAAGTATTTTATTAAACGATAAACGATTAAAATCGATAAAAACGATATCACATCGGTGATCATTGTATGGAGGATTTTGTTGGCAGAAAATGGAAATAATTCTTCGAGTGAAATGCATCCATGTAAGCGCGGGCTTTAAAATTTATATGTGCGCTCTAGTTTTGGTTTCGTTTCTCGGCTCGATATAATCGAGTATTAACATCAATTTAATGAAAATATTGATAATTCTGAGAACAACCAACAATTGTAATGATAGTATTTTTACATATGCATTGGCTAACCAAATAGTATGCCCTGTGCTTCCTGTGGGACCACGGTAATATAATTAAACTCTCTCGCGTAAAAATTATGCAATATAACCCACCTCGGCAGATATATAAATATTAAACACCTACGGATAAATTAGTGCCGGCGCTAATGGGCGGTGGGTCGCCATGGGCGGCCATCCGGGGGCGCGTAATGAAACGAAACGCGGCCCCAACGGCGGGGAGCGATTAAAAGTTATGTTCCTTTTATGCAGATCACAGGAGCACACGTATCCCGCACACAAATACATGAAGATCAGGGCGGCCCATTTGGTGGTGGCACGGCGAATTCGCCGGGGGACACCAGGACGGCGAAGGATGTGCGGTGACGACGCTCTTCGTTAATTTAAATTCTGATGAGACCGTCGAGGTTTGCGGTGTTTTGTAGAGATATTTGGTGGATGGGTGTATGCAGATAGCTGGTAAGCAAGTTTTGTGCATTACTTCATCCACACTTGGCAGTCTCGTGGGAAATGCACGGATGAATAATTGATAGGTAAATATTAAAAAAAAGTAAATAAAAAAAAACAGTTGTATACCTATATTATATTATGTTTCTTTTTTCGTACTTCCTGGTAAATTGTTAAGTTCTAATAGTTTTTAATGTTTTTATCTACAGTGAAACCATTGACGCACCGAAAGAAACGCTCCGTTATAGGGAGGAGTCCGTTTTAGGGAGGTCTCAGATAAATCAAAAGAAGAAGACCCAGATAGAAATATCATTAATAAATAGAATATAAGTCACATAATTCAGATGAAAAATGAGAAGAAAAAAAAATACAATATTATTACGAAGTATATAATACAATTTATTTTAAATAAGGTATGTATATATATATATTCAAATTGTTTATTTTATTGTAAGTACATGTTGTTACAATCGTCAGTATAGATATATTGGGGCGGTCTCTTCGGAGCGAGGTGCTGTGCTTTCTCGTCCTAAGTTTAACCGGCCACGTCATATTTTTGATTATCTAGGTGAGGTCCTTCAGGTCTGCGCTTCTCGTGTTTTGTGGGAGATTGTTGTATTCGTTTATTGTTTCGTTGGTTAGGTTCATCTGGTGTTTTCTCCTTGTTTGATTGCATGTTCTTACTTTATTGTGTGATTTTGATTTTGTATATTATTTCCAGTAATTAGGTGTATATTTGTTTTTATATACGTGTTTTTAATTTTGTCTAGGTGTATTAAGTTATTTATTTTTATCAATTGTAGTATGCTTTTTTCTTTTGTGATTTGTAGTACCCAGGTCAGTGGTTGGGGTAGTCTAGGCAGTTTGTATAGTATTATTACTGCTTGATTTTGTTGTGTTTGTAGTTTTTTATATTCCTTTGTTTTGTGTTGCTCCATATACTTATTAGATAGATGTTATTTGAATTGAAGATGGTGTGGTATATGGTTTTCCGTAAATGTTTTGGTAGGAATTTCTTTATTCAGTTGATCATGTGGATAGCTGTGGCATTTTTCGTTAGTAGGTTGTTTATATGATGATCCCATTTTAGTTTGTTTGTTATGGTTAGTCCTAGGTATATTACTTTTCTAATTTCTTTTATCTCTGTCTCCTTTAAGGTAGGTTTTATGCTGTGTGCTTGTGTTTTGTGCCCGAAAATCATGAATTCTGTTTTATTTTCATTAATTGTGAGTGAGTTTTCGTAGCACCATGTGTCTATTTTTCTTAGGTCGTCGTTGATTGTTTTTTGTAGTTCACTTTCGGCGTTATGTGCGTGAACGATGCATATGTCATCTGCATGCATTATTAGTTTTACGTTTCGATTAGAGGTGTTGTTATATTGTGTGTTTTAATTTGTTTCAATTTTGTTATCATTATTTTCCTGTCGATGGTATCGAAGGCTTTTTTCATGTCGATGAATGTGGCTGAGACGTATTTGTTGTGTCTTAGTTTTTCTTGTATTGGTGATATTAGGTCGTATACTGTTGTGGTTGTACCGGATCTCTTTTGGTAAGCGTATTGATGTTGGTTAATTATTTCATTTCCAGCTAGGTGGTTTTCTAGATGTCTTTTTATTACAGTATCTATGATTTTGCATAATGCGGAGGTTAGGGCTATCGATAATTTTTTGGTCTTGTGTCTCCTTTTTTGTGGATCGGTATAATTACTGTAGTTTTGATGTATTCTGGGTATTTTCCGGTTTCCAGTATCATGTTTGTTAGATTAGTTAGGATGGGGGCGAGGATTGTTTCATTTTGTTTTATGATGTTGTTCGTAATTAGGTCAAAGCCTGGTGGTTTGTTGTTTTTGAGTTTTCTGATTATGTTGATGATTTGTTCTTCTGTTGTTGTTATTACTGTGAAGCAGTTGTTTTCGTTGTTAGGGGTGTTTGGTAGTGAGCAAGGTGCATAGAGTTGTGCCTTACTTGGTTTCTTTATTTTTTTTGCAAGTTCTTTGCCTATCGTCGCAAAATACTGGTTTATTGTGTCGGCGATTTCTACCTTGTTTGCTGTCATTGTGTTATTGTTTTTATTTTATTTCTTTGATGTTAGAATTCTTGTTTTGTTTATTGCTTGTTAGTTGTTGTTTGACTTTCCATGTTTTTTCTGGGTTGTATTCTAGTTGGGTTAGTTGGTTTTTGTAATGATTTGTCTTGGCTTTTATAATTGCGGATAAAGTCTTCTTTTTTTGTTTCCTGTATTCTTCTTCTAGCTGTTGGTTGTTGAGTGATTTTCTGTGTTTTCGGTACAGTTTATTTCTTTGTTTGATAGTATACATTGGTTGATCCATGGCGTGTCGTTTCTTATTGTTATGGTGGCTGTAGTTTGGCAATTTTGTATTATTTATTGCATAGTTTTAGAGAGTTGTTCAAACTAGTCATGTTGATATTCGTTAGGTCTTTTACAGAGGATTTCATTCTGCAGTAGTTGGTATGTATTTTTGTATTTGTTCTCTCGTCTGTTATTTTATGGATTTGTTTTATTGTGCTTACCAATGGATAGTGATCGGATGTGTTTGTGGGTAGTATTTTGACTCGCGGATGTTTGGAGCTTATATTCGTTATTGCGTGATCTATTATGGTGTTTTCGCCTTTGTAGTTTATGTGAGTATAGTATTGTTTTCCTATATTATTTAGTATTTTGTAGCCTTTTTCTTTTAGTGTTGTTCTGTTTGTTCTGTTGTTTCATGTGATTTCATTTTTCAGTGCTAAGTTAATGTTTGTGTCTCCGATAATTATGTGTTGTTTTTTGGTGTTGATGATATTATTTATCATTGTTCTTTCTAGTGTATCGTATGTTACGTGTGCGGGTTTGTATATGGCTGCTATATTTAGTTGTTCTTTGAATATCTTGATTGTTATGAATTCTACGTCTTTTATTGTTTTTATTTGCTGTGTTTTATATTGGATGTCAGCTCTTACATATACAGCAATGCCTCTTCCTCTTTTTTATCTTCTTGAATGGAATTCTACATTATAGTTTTTTATGTATAATATTATATTGTATAAGCTTTCAGAATTTGGTTTTAGACATGTTTCTATCATTATTATTACGTTTGGGTTATTCTAGTATCAGTTCTAGTTCTTCTAGTTCGTTGTTTAGTGATCTAATGTTGTGTGTATAGATGTTGAATGTGTTGTCTTGTGTATTTGTTTTTTTTTTTTAATTATTTTGTGTACGTTGGTTTTGTGCTTTCTGGTCGTTGTTCGCCTCCTATGTTGTTGTTCTTTGTATTCTTATGGTATTTTCTATTGTTACTGGTGCATTTGGTGGTTTGGTGTCTAAAAAAGTTCTTCTGAAGTTAAATCTTTTGTAACGAGTTCCGCATGGCCAGAAGGTTATTGTATATTTTGTTTTTGTGTGCAAGTGGTACTCTAATTTGGAAGTATTTAGTGTTGTATGCTGCTGAGTGCTCTATTACTGATATTTTGTTACTAGGTAGTTTGGTTTTGTTTAGAATGTAATCGTTTATGTCCGTGTCTGTTCTGTTTTTGTTTACGAGGGTAAGGCATAGCCAGATTTTTTTGTTGCTATAGTCTCTGCCTTTAAGGTTACAGTTGGTGGTAGTTTCGGCTTCTCCTGCCATTTTTGGTCTCTTGAAGTTTGTTGTTTGTTTTCTATTTTCAGTGTTTGGTGTTTTCATTCTTTTATTTTTAACAGTTATCCAGTTCTCGTCTTTCTTTATGGCAGCTTGTGTTGTAATGCTGGTTGATGTTAGGAATTTATTGTATGTTTGTTTGTTCGTTGTGATGCAAGTGTGATTGCATTCTGTTTTGTTTTGTGGAATATTTTGTTCGGTGTCTGGTGTTTTGTTGTTGTTTTTTTTTGTATCTGATGCAATATAAACGGTTGTGTATTTTTTTTGTTGGTTTCTTTTGACTTATTTGTTGTTTTGTTCGGGGTGTTTATTATTTCTGTTAGTTTCTCTATCGCGAGGGCGAGTTTTATATTCTCTTCTGTTAGGAGCTGTATCTTTTCTTCCAGTGGTTTTATCGTGCTTTCGAATATGTCTATTATCTTTGCAAGTGTTGTTTTCTCTTCAGGGGCTAGAACGTTGTTTTCGGTGTTGATATCTGCTGTTGGAAGCTGTTTGTTGTTTGTGGTTATGTCTCTGATTTCACAGTTGCATTTCCATTTCTTTGTAGCTCCTTCGTTTCTCATCTTAATGAAACAATTTTCCGTTATATTGACGCAGTGTAGGTGGTATATTTTTAGGCATTTCGCGTTGTTACATTGTATGTTATCGCCTTGTCGGTTTATTTGTAACTTGCATATTACAATTTATTGTGTAGGTATGGATAATGTATGCGCACTGATCTAGTACAATAATGTGATATAATAATGGAAAACATTAGTTGTACATATAAATATATTTTTCAGGAATCTTGTAATGATATTTAAAAAAAAAAACTATTTAAATGAATTATTTATTTTGTTTTGGGATAAAAATCAATAATTTTTGTTTGTTTCTTTGTTCATAAGTTTTGTTTTGCAATCTTCTGATTCCACATATATCATTAATTGTGAAAACTTTAAGTCACTATGAACGTGAAAGAACAATTCAACATCTTTCAGTTTAGCGTACGCTTCACCGAGATTTTAATTTCACAATTGTGTACAGGTTCATCTTCGTCTTCGCTACGTTCTGATTCCCTTATTTCTGATGGATTATTTTCTTTTATTTTTCATTTGGTGCATTTATCCATTAATGGACGTTTGCGATAATGTGGTGCATTTCTTGACGGTTCCTGAGGATATGAGCAAACCTACCGATAGTATTTAGTTCAGTCCATTGCCTGCTGTTTCTGAGCCACGACATCATCTTCCTTCCTATTCCTCGTTTTCCTTCAATCTTATCTTCTATGATGACTTGAAGGATAGCATACTTCTGCTTTCGCATGATATGTCATAGGTATGCAACTTTTCTTCTTTTTATTGTGGTCAAAAGTTTGCAATGTTTACCTACTCGCCGCAGCACTTCTTCATTGGTAATTCGTGCTGTCTAAGGGACCTTCAGTTTTCTTCGTAAAGCCACATTTTAAACGCTTCAATCTTATTCATAGCTGTTGTTTTAAGCGTCCAACCTTCCATGCCATAGAGGAGCATTGACCATACATAACATTTAATAAGCCGTACCTTAACATTGAAATCAGATTCAGTATTGGTAAAAACTCTTTTAAACTTTATGAATGCACTTTGCATTTTCGATTAGACATCTAATTTCGGTGTCCGATGTCCAGTTTTCTGTGGGCCATGTTCCTAGGTATTTGAATGTTTGTACTCTTTCAATTGGTAAGTCGTTGAATGTCAGGACCGCGTCCCTCCTGATATTCTGGTATCGGCAAATAATCATACATTTTGTTTTTGCAACATTCATTTTTAGCCCCATGAGTTTGCTGTGAGTCCCTACTCTGTTATACAGTTCTTGCAGATCTTCTATATTTTCGGCTATCAGCACTGTGTCGGCATCTGCATAGCGAATGTTGTTAACTCATATGCCATTGACTTTAATGCCCTTTTCAAGGTCAGTGAGGGCTTCCTGAAATATGGTTTCAGAGTATAAGTTAAATAGGAGTGGCGACAGTACACAACCTTGCCTTACTCCTCTACAATTCTTTATATCGTTCGTAGTTTCATTTCAGGTTTTTATTTTGGCTGTTTGGTTTTTGTCCATCATTCTATGCATCGTATGTCATTCTGGCCAATGTCCGACCTTTTAAGTATTTCAAATAGTTTACGATGTTGCACTCTGTCGAACGCTTTCTCATAGTCTATGAAGCATAGACATACATTTTTCCTTTGGTCTTGGCAATTTTGTACAAGAACTTATATTGCAACTAAACCTCGCGACTCTTGTGCCCAGTCCCTGCCTAAAGCCAAACTGCGTATCGCTGATTGCGTTTTCGAACTTCTTGTATATTCTTTGAGGTATGATTTTAAAAAATAATTTCAAAGTATGACTCATCAGGCTGATAAGTCTGTGTTCTTCGCATTTTTTGGCATTTATTTTCTCTGGCAAAGGAATGAAAGTTGGGTGGGAAATACGATAGATCACACACTCCTGCTAGAAAAACTCAAATCAAAACTCAATAGAAAAAACTCAGTTTGAGAGACTGAACTTTATCTTGGTTCCAAAGCTATGTAACGAATAGAATTCAATATGTGGAAATAAAACAGGATTTAGTGGCGCATACATCGCTATCCAGTCGCACGGTTAACATTGTGCTGCCACAGCGAGGGATACTCTCACCATTACTATTCCTAATATATAGTAATACCCTGAGTAAAGATTGTAACATACAGATTAGCTCTGTTATCTCACAATATGCTGATGACACCACGATACTAATACAAACAAAAAGTTTGGAGAGCACCATCTAATATTGCAATATGGCAACACAAAATATTGAAAAGTGGTGTACGGAAAATTATCTACATCTGAACCCAGCAAAGCATGTGGTGTTGTGTATTCCACCCACTACTGCTAAGGGGCCAATTAGTATTCTGGTGAAAAGTTCAAGTAAATCTATCCCAGTGGCGGCTCAAATAAACTACTTAGGATTACGAATTAATGAGCACCTGAACTGGAAACACATGTTAAAAAAAAACTAACAAAGGGACACTATGCCATATACTTCTCAGAAAGTTTGTCGATACCAGTACACTTCAGGCCCTCTACAACTCGTACAAAAAAAGTCACATAGAACACGGAATCATAACATGAGGAAACTCTGTACACTCACACAGATTACTAATTTTACAAAAAAAAAAAATTTTCGCCTGATAGCAGGACTGGCATGGAAGAATAATTGTAAGCCACATTTCACTAGACTGAAAATTATGACCTTCCATTCTCTGTATCTGTACAAAATGACCCTCTATGAGTTCGATAACATAGATATAGTTTCTAAAAATGAAACATTAGGCACAATCAAAACAAGAAACGCTTCTTCCCTCAGTATACCAAAACATCCAACTACAATATATGAAAGAGGTAGCTATTATATGGGAATAAAAATTCAAAATAAGCTACCAAGTGATATTATACAAATCAAAACGCGAAAACTTACTTCACGAAGAACCCATTCTACAGTATTAATGAGTTCTTCAACCTATAACAAATAATTTGATGCTGTAATATTTTAAATTTTCTTCTGACTGTGATATTTTGCTCATATCACTATTCTTTATACATTGTATTTTATATTTGTATTTATATTTGTATTTTGTTTATCTTTAATCTATGTGACATGTAATATTCATACTTGAATCACAAATACAAACATATTATTATTATTATTATTATTATATTGATCAGTATCATAGATTTTGTTAAAGATTTTGTGCATCACGTTTATGCCTTTTTCATCGAGGAGTTTAAGCATTTCCGACGTATTTTCGTCTGGGCCTGCAGCTTTGTTGTTTTTTGCAGTGTTTATAGCTCTCTTAATTTCGTCTTTACTAATTGACGGGGCCGTCAGATTGTTATAGATCTCGAATTTATTGTTGTTAGTGTTTGGTACTTCATTTGCGAAAAGACTCTTAATATATTGCTCTCAAACTTTCTTTTTCTCCTCTGCATCTAGTATTATCTAATTGTTTTGATTAACTAGCATGGCGAGGTTGGATTTTCTAAACACTCATTCTGTTTATCTTAGTTTCTTATGCAGGTTGAAGTCGTCGTGCAATATCTGCAATTGTTCGTTTTTTTTGCATTTGAAACCTTTACGTAAAGAATCGAGAAAATACACCGGGTTTATGATCGACGGTTATATCTATCAGTTTCGTGTAGTATCGTTTGGCTTATGCAGTTCAAGTGCAGCTCTTGTTCGAACTATAGAGAAAGTATTGGAGAAGTTTCCCTTCTCGAATATCGACGACGTAATAATCAACATCTCCACACCCGAAGAACATACTTATCATATAGAAATTATATTGGAAGAGTTAAGAAAACACAGTCTAAAATTAAGTTTCCAAAAATAAAAACTCTTTGCATAAGAAGTCATACTTCTGAGCCACAAATTAACGTCTAATGAAATAAAAATCGATAATGAATGCTTAAAGCAAATTCAATAATATAAAAGGCCGATGAATCTAAATCAACTACGAGGGTACCTAGTCATGATGAATTTTCATAAGAAATTTATACCAGGGTATGCAGAAAAGGCTATTAGTTTATATAAAATGCTTAAGAAAGGTGAGAAATGGCCCTGGAATGAAGAAAGGGAATCAGCAATTAAAATTTTAAAGGAATGTTTATTTATCCTCACTCACTTTAATCTATCCTGATTTCAATCTTTATCATTCGTACTAACGCGTTTGATTATGCCATCGCAGGCGTACTCATTCAAGAACACGAAGGACAAGAACAACCTATATGCTTCACTTCTAGAATTTTACGACACAGCGAAATTAATTATACTAATGGCGAGAAGGAAATGTTGGCGATAGTGTATACTCTAGAGAAATTAAGATATTATTTATTAGGCAAAAAATTCATTATAGAAACTGACAATGTATCTTTAATATACCTATTAAAGTCTAGATTTGCAAACCGCACTTATAGATGGGGACTGTCATTACAAGGTTTCACATTTGAGAGCATTTGAGCATATTCCAGAAAACTGAATGTAACTGTAGACGCGACGTAGACACGACCAGAAGTCGGATGTACCATGCAGAAATAAAAACATCACAAGTTCAAGTATCGTTACTTCAGCTGAAAGATACCAAAGGATTCAAAACTGTACCACATTTAAAGATCAGAAGAAGAAGAATATATCAGGAAAATATGTTGAAATTAATGGAATAATATACAAAACAGTAGAAGAAATAAACTTAATAGTACTAGATGCCGATCATGCAGAGGAAGTAATCAAGGGCATTCATGAGAAATTCATTCATTCAGGAGAAAGAAGAACATGGATCATCTTTAGAGAGAGATATTACTCTAAAAATGACTATTCACTCGTTAAAATGGTACTAAAAATGTGTCACATGTGCATGCTTGCAAAAGAAAAAAATTACACTAACTTTTCGTCACCTAAGAGTATAGTAGTCCAAGACGTAAGAGAATTAACGTATGGCCCTAAAGTTTTTGGAAAAATGTTAAATGATTCGTTTTTATACCTAATACAGTTTAATCAAGTTTCCATGGAAACTAAAACGTCACAAGTAATCAAATTTGATTATGGCAGTTTAGTTTTGCGAATCGATTGTAACAAAATGTCTTTTAAATTAGATTTCCGCAAAGGTATTTACAATCTAGTAGGACGAATACCTAAGTATGATATTATTGCAATCTACCGATAGCAAACTGTAGGGAAGTCAACCATTTACAACACTATAAGGAAATGCTAAGAGGGTATACCTTACATTAATTTAACCAAAAGCGGCAGACTAAGAATTTTGAGTGGAATAAGAGAAAGAAGACTGTTGGAAGCAGCGAAAGGCACAGTTGGAGTTTTTCATTGAAAATTAGCCCGGAGATTTAGTATTTCGAAGACCACTGTGTTAAGAACAATTTATCGCACAAACTTAGTGTTTGGAAAGAGAAGAAAAGCACCAAAACATACCGCAGACTAGTTAGAAAGAATTCTGCGTTGTTGTCGCGCATTAAGGCGCATACACTTTGATAATAAATTGATTCTAATGGACGATCAGAAATATTTTACCATATCCCATTCAGAGATTAAAGGAAACGATTGGTTTTAGGACGACGAGATTAGAAAATACACCAGACAATGTTAAGTTTATAGGTGAATCGAAATGTGAGGATAAAATTTTAGTATGGTGTGCCATTTCTGAAACAGGATTTATCTCACAGCCATATGTTGGTGGTGTTCGAGGAGAAGCATTAAACGCAGACCGTTATATTCAAAGATGTCTCACTAAATTACTTATTTTTTTAAATACACATCATGCCAACGATAAAATAATATTTTGGCCTGATCTAGCTTCATGCAATAATGCTGGAGTTACCAGACAGTGGTTAAATGAAAATAACATAGACTTTGTACCTAAGTTGGACAATCCTCCTAATGTACCTCAGGCTAGACCAATAGAAGAATTCTGGTCAATACTATCGAGGAAAGTGTACGATACAGGATGGAAAGCTACAAATGAAGATCAATTATGGCGTCGCATCTTCCAAAAGATTAGAGAAATAGAACCAGAACTTATCCAAAGGAAGATGGGACAAGTCCGAAGAAATTGACGACTTATTGAGAATAATAGGCCACTATCCATAATGTAACTAATAATTATTTTTTGTTATTAGTGTCGTTAATTATTGTAACATTTGTTTTTCAAATTAAATGAATTTGGAAAAAATTATTAGCATTTAAAATTTTTCCAAAAACTTTAGGACCATACGTTAGTAGCTATAGATTATATTTCAAACCTTATTTAAAGTAAACGTGGATATCAGAACATACTCGCTTTCGTAGATATATTCTCAAAACAAATCAAAATATACCCAACTCGATACTGCAATACAGCTACTGTGATAAAACGCATAGATTGGTATAGTCAGGAAATAAATAAACCACATCGAATCTTATTAGACAACGCCACATAATTTAACAATTCACGATTATTATCTGCAATGAAAAGTAGGAAGATAAAAGTAACTTACACAAGTATTCGGCACCCGCAAGGAAACCCATGCGAAAAGATATATTAAAGAAGTAATTAAATATTGAAGAATATTCTATCACCATCAACAAGACGAATGGGTTACCAACATTTAAGTGATGGAAGATGTCATGAATGAAACTCCAAGTGTAATTACAGAAACCGCACCTACACTCTTGTACAACAGCGAAATGCAATTAGACCATGGAAACAAAAGGAAGAACTAAACGTGATAATAAGGAAGAAAGAAGAATGTGGGAAGAAGGTGGAAAAGGCAGCAAGAAGATACATCAAAAGGGAAACGAAGAAACACGAGAAGACAACAATTTTCAAAATTGAAGATCACGTTATAAAACGAAGATTGAGAACCTCATACCGAGACCAATTCCAATGTAAAAAGCGATCAAACTTATGTAGTCTTATATATATATATATATATATATATATATATATATATATATATATATATATATATATATACAGGGTGATTTTTTTTCCAAGTTTTACAAGCCTAATTTCATGAGCTTTTTGTTTTTTGGAAATAATGCATGGCTAACTAGATATCTCGAAAAAATATATTTTTTGTTATTTTTTTCTGTGCCTGTGGCTCTGTTATTATCGACATTAGAAAACATGTGTAAAGGAAAAAGTTGTAGGTAAGTATGTGCTTAATTATATAGTCTCACTGATTATTTTATTTAAGCTGTAATTTTTGAGTTATGATACAAACTTGTATTTTTTCTAATAGAAACCATAGTCGGTCATGACTTTATATAACAGGACCCCTTTTAACGATTCTAATTAATTAAATTAAGGCCATTTTTTTCTTTTCATTTTCGAAATATTCGAAGTAGTACGCTATAGAAACAATTTATAGATACAAACGACAATTACTGAGGTGCATCATTCAGCTTCTAATTAGTTTTGATTGAGGTTTCGTAAATAATTCGAATTTAGAATACCTCCGCGACTGACCCCTGCGTCCCGCTTGCCGCATGTCAAGAAGGTTAACGTTTACTGGGATTTATTGCTTTTCGTAAACATTCATCTGGACACAACTGTACTCAGTTGCTCGAGATGGTCGATTTGTAACTTTGGACTAAACCTTACTTCATTCGGGCCTAGCAGGACCACTACAGGGTTCTAGTGGCTCTCGCCACTAGACTTATGGTCACTTATTTTCTCGATAGTCCTTAATATACTGTTCAATATTAATTTCGTTTGTTTCTGTTACCAATCCGTCATCAATCCAAACATATTGGTCTTCACATACTTTGAAAAGGCCATCATTGCACAGCATTGACAATGGCATATTATCTTCGTCGGTGAAATCCATTTCTCCATCCCACTCGCCAAATCCAGCCTTAAGTAAGCACATGTTAATAATGTCCTCACTACCATTATTCCATGCAGCAATAATCCATATTATTGCGTTAACCAATGTTATTGATTTTTCTAGTTTTTCAGTCCACTCGGAGTGTCGGAGAGTTCAGTCCAACTTACCATATAAAACTTTAAAGTTTCTAATTATGCATTGATCTAATGGCTGACAATATGAAGTTGTACAGGGTTCGGCATCTTAACTTTCTTTTTTCAAAACACAATAAAACCCATTTTATGAATCGGAATTTTTGTATTTTTTATATAATGTAGGTACATATCTATAGCTTTGTTTCACACAGTTTAAACGAAATTTAGCGAATTTCTGGCGTTTGTCATATCCTTTTCTAGCATGGCAGGGGGTATTTTGGTAATTTCGGTCCGGATGTTGGGCTTGAGGTTTTCTATGGTCCTTGGACGGTTGGCATAAACGCGGGATATCAAAAAACCCCTATAAAGATGTTTTGATTATTCGCTCCGGGAAGTGTTCCCTCAAAATAGCCATCGATGTATTTGGGGGTAGGTAAACTATTTTCACATTTTTAATTTGATTTGAGAATACCGAAGTTGCGTTGTCCAGAAACAGTAGCACATTCCTGTTCTGTCTCTCAATTTTTCGGTCAAATTTTAATAACCAATTTGTCATTAAGTCTCTGGTCATCCAAGCTCTTTTTATTAAAATACCACTCAGCGGGATTTTTTGCCACATCGCCTTTAAAATACTTTGAAACATCGCGGGTTTTTACATTTTCGAATTATTAGAGGCTTTTCTTTTTCTTCAGTCATACTAGCACAAAATAAAACTGTGAGTCTTTCCTTTGCGGATTTACCACCACAACATTCTTCAATGTGAAGGTTTTATTTGTTAAAGCATGAAAAAATAATATGCATTAAAAATATCACTTGGTGAATATCCTCCAATAATGGTTGTTAATTTCTTAATTCTCCATATACTGCATTCCCATTCCAAATTCTGCCGATAGATTCATAATTGTCCTACCATTTTCTAGCATAATTAAATGATGCATTGTAAAAGTTGGTGTAAATTCGTACAAAATTTTTTCATAAACAAAGTTGTCGAGTAGACAATTAGTAATTAACAAATACTTAGAAAAAAATTACGTTAGACTTTTTTTTTGTCTTTTCGATTCAGCTGTATGTTCGAATATGTAAGTTTTTTTGGTAATTTATAACCGTTGTGTTTATAAAAAATATAGGAGCACACGAAGAATTAGACATTTTTCAAAACTGGTGCTAATTGACTCAGGAGCCCCAAAATGGAAATTTCCTCTAATATTTTGTACAGATATATATATATATATATATATATATATATATATATATATATATATATATATATATATATATCTGTATCAGCCAAATGGAATAAATTCAATAATAAATAAATGGGGGCGTGTTCGAAAAAACGCTCGGACACGTCGATTGTTATTTTTAGTTGCGCATTTTTTTCAACAAAAACTTTTTATACAGGGTGTGTCATGTGACCGTGGCCAATACCAACTTTCTTATTTTAAATGCAACACCTGATATATTATTCAATTTTTGGATTCTTCAGAAAATTCTAGACATATTTCATGTATAATGTCCTATACCTATCTTCAACTGTTTCGGAAATATTAAGTGTTTTCAGATTTATTGCAAAAATTAACATTAAAAAATTATGGGGCAGCTGAGCCCCATAACTGGAAGCTGTATGCCCATTTCGGTTTCATGATACATTTATATATTAGTAGTTTGTTCAATATAGAGAGTTTTAATTTTCTGTTTATTAGCCAATATAGTTTCCGCAATTGCAGTCCGAGAGCCAGGCGTTTGTTGTAGATGTTGTTTTTCCAGGTTAGCCGGCGGTCCAGGATGATTCCCAGGTATTTGGCCTCCTCGGCTTGAGGGATTTTGTGCCATTTAGTATGACTGGTAGACATGTGTCCTTGCGTGTGGTAAATGTTACCTGGATAGTTTTTGTTTCATTGGCTTTCTCCAGTCTCTTAGCCACTTTTCAATATTGGTTAGGCTGCTCTGCAGTTTGTTTGAGGCCATTTTGGGGTCATTGTATGTTGCAAGGATAGCTGGGTCATCCGCAAAGGTTCCTGTAGTAATACCTGCCGTTTCAGGTACATCTGCGGTGAATATTAGGTACAGAATCGGTCCTAGCACGCTCCTCTGTGGGACGCTAGCTTGGATTTTTTTGCGGTTTGGAAGACCCATCACCATGTTTCACAAAGGAATGTCTGTCTTAAGATATGATTTGATGAATATGAAGAAGTTTAATGGCAGAGAAGTTCTGATTTTGTAAAGTAATACCCGGTCGAAGGCCTGGCATATCGTCGGCTTGGTGTTACAAGGTTGTATGTGCAAATTTTATAAATTTGGGAAAACCGATTCTAAATATTGGGGTGTTAGAAATAGTGCCGTACCATTCCTATTCGTTTGATTTCTGTTTTGACATTTTCATAAAATTTCAGTATTAATAATCCCGATATTTCAAGCTTCGAACATTCCAAATTTTTGAGTTATGAAAAAATAAAAAAATACATTCAACTCTGTTATATCATTTTTGTTTTTTCGTTAGTAACATACAACTATGCAACTTTGAAAGAAAATACAAGTACGTACTGTTTATAAAATTAGATAATATTTTATTTACAAACACATTTAATGGGGTCAATAACTCAATAACTCAATAACAATATTTTAAATTAGTTAAATTCTCATATTTTTTCTTCCTTTCTTCCCTTTTTTGTCACCAGTTTTCGATTTCGGAAGAATTGCGTCAAAATAGTCTTTATGGACTGTAGGCATCCACCGGTACATTGACTTGATTGCATCAATCTTATTTTACGGTATCTTGTTAGAGTTCTCTTTGCTTGCTTGGGTACAGGGAAGTCTACCTTAGTTTGACCCGTTGACACCCGTTTTTTTTTTACCAATAGAAAGTTTTATGCTTTGTTCGACAAATTCTTCGTCAGCGTGGGAAGTTTTGTAGTAAATATTAAATACAGATTCGCAAAACTTAATTTGTTGAACTTTGTATACGGCACTAGAGTATAGTTAAGTAAAGTCGCGCATTCGTGGAAGTTCTTAAAATCAATTACGTGCATCTGTATTAATTTGTAAGGTTTGATCATCAGGGCAATAATTACGACCTTATATAGAATCATCACTGTCATAGTTTTCACAAATTTGGTCCATATTTCACAAGATTCAAAACAAAGTCGGTTAGAGTTGTATGCGTCTACATACAACGATGTTACACTAAAGTGTAAATGCCAAATTTGACATACAACCTTGTTTGACAGTAAATAAAAATGCTTAGACAAGTGCTGCAATCTATTAGACTTTTGCAAAAGATAGCTTATAACACATATAATCTTATAATACCAAATACTCAAAATCTTACAAAATGTTACATACAACCATGTAACACCAAGCCGACGATATGTCTAGGAAGGCTGCGGTGCAGAATTCTTTCTGTTCAATGGCTAATGATATTTTGTCTACCAGTCTGTGGACTTGTTTAAAAGTACTATGTTTGCGCCTGAATCCAAATTGGTAGTTAGGGATTAGATTGTTGCTGCTAATATGGGGTTCCAGCCTGTTTAGGAATAGAATTTCCATCACCTTCGACGGAATTGGGAGGAGGATAGCAGGCGGTAAGATTTTACCTCTTCAACCTCTTTTCCTGGTTTAAGTGTCATGATGATTTCAGCTACCTTCCATTGCGGAGGGACACATCTTCTGCTTAGAATGGAGTTATACAGCTGAGTCAGGAAGGTAATACCTTCATCTGGTAACTCCTTCAAGAGCTTAGCTGTGATTAGATCATACCCTAGGGCCTTATTTTGGTCTAGTTTCTATATAATGCCACTGACTTCGTTTTTAGTGACTGTTTTTAGAGGAGGATCCAGTTGATATATTTGGCTAATGATGCGTGAGAGATCGCCAGACTTGGTTGTACCTTCGTCTGGGTTCGGAGTAAAAACTGATTTTAGATGATCTGCAAACACTTCCATGTCCTCCCTAGCCCATAAGCTATCATTTTTACGTATTAGGGGTTGGAATAAGATAGGCTGTTTGACCTCTTAGTCGCCTTCCAAAGGGCGTAATCTGTCGATGCAGTCGCATCTATGTATTTTAGGTACCCCTGTACTGATTCGTTACGGTCTATGTTGAGGAGTAGCTTACGTTCAGCTGTGAGGGTGTTTAGTCGTTTTTTGTCACCATGGTACCTTGTTTGCTGCCATCTTTTCCTGGCTTTCCGTTTCTCTGCTAGCTTGGTTCTTATGGACTGTGAGTGATGACAGCCTTCTTCCGGTTTAGGGGAGTTTACACTACGGGAGGCATCCCATGTTGAATTTTGCACACATTGATTGAAGTACTCCACTGCTTCCGTAAGGTGAATTTCATTTTTTAACGGCAAGTTAATGTTTATAGTGGCAGCCACTAGCTCCTTAAACAGCACCCAGTTAGTTTTTTGGTCGTGCAGTCTACATGCTTTTACCCTTCTTGTAACTTGTTTGTTTAACATAATTAGGACTGGGGAGTGGTCGGATGACAAGGCATAACTTGTGATACATATTAGATATATGGGTGGTATTTCTTCACTGATGCAGAAGTCAAGAAAATCGGGCTTTTCCTAGGATCTGAGGGCCAGTAAGTTGGTTTGCCAGTTGATATTATGTTTAAATTAAGTTTAAGTTTTTCTGCCGTCGCCCACAGTTGCCTCCCTTTTGGGTTTGTGATTCTGGAACAACATGATGGGTGTTTAGCATTATAGTCTCCTCCTGCTATAAATGTATGTCCCATGGTTGTAAAGAGGGCCTCGCAATCAACTTTTGTGATTGTATATCTGGGAGGGCTGTATACTGCCGCCATTGTTATAGGATTTGACAAGTTTTCTATTATGACATGAGTAGCTTGTATTTTGTCAGTGCAGTAGTGATAAGCCAGGTGGTGTTTAACGTTACTTCTAATTAATATGGCAGTTCCGCCATGTGCTGTCCCATCAAGGTGGTTTGTATGGTAGAAGTTGTACTTGGGTATTCTGAAGTAACTTTTGTTTGTGAAGTGCGTTTCAGATATTAGTAATATATCAATTTGGTTTGATTCTATAAATACTTTCACCTCTACGGTGTTATTTGACAGCCCGTTAGCATTCCTTAGGGCTATATGGAATGCTAAGTTTTTTATGTAAGTTGTTTTGGTAATTTATAACTGTTGTATTTACAAAAAATATACGAGCACACAAAGAAACAGACATTTTTCAAACCTGGTGCTAATTGACTCGGGAGCCCCAATATGGAAATTTCCTCTGAAATTTTGTATTTGACAATATTCATGATTACTAACTAATTAGTAAAATAAGTTCAAAAGCTCTAAACTTTTTAGTGCTTCATTTTAATCTTCGCCGACATCTCTGGAAATCATCTGGAGCTGTATTATCGGGGGGCGTTGATGATCGCAGGATACAAATGAGATCATCCCAAGCAACAATCGCCTGCATTTCCAACCCTTAGCCATCCTCATATAAATTTTTTAATCAACGAATCTGAAATCCGCCTTCGTCCTGAAACATTGCGGACGCTTAAAAGAAATGCGCGTCCGACGCCGGGGCTGCGGGGCGAATCCGAGATGATGGACGAGCCCAGAAAGCAGATTTAGCAAAGTGGAAATGTGAAATGAAAGAGGAACATGTAAACGAAACGGAGGAAGAGATAAATAGCGTAAAAAGACGGGGGGCAGAACGGCGCATCGGGGCAATGGGGTCCGTGCGCGCGCCTCGGGCTCGTGGCGGCAGCGATATCGGAGGCGGCAACGCGGTCTCCGTTCAGTCGGGCCGTGCGCCCCCAGCAGATCGCACGCAGACCCGCTACAATGACCAACCCCCAGGGCAGACGGACGGTGACCCTAACTGCCGGTTCATGTAAACAACAACAATGTGGAAGATGCGCGCCGCCCCTGCCGCCACCGACCAGGAGAACGTTCGGTGAGTAGGCAAGATTTTGTAATGCGACGGCGAGCACGTGAGGCGTAATCAACTTTGCGCGGAGTTCTAGCACTCCAGACGTCGCCCCCGGGGTTCAGGGCGGGGGAGTGGTAAACTCTGAGAGGCGCTTATTCGCCGTGGCGAATAATTCAATTTGGGGGCGAATCGTGAGGTACGGCCCGCGGGGCATACGCCACCAATGTCGCCGGCAATTTTCATGGGAAATCTTACATGTCCCGTTCCCTATACACAAAGATCGTTTTACCTCACAGGCGTAAATATCAATGAAGAAATGGAAAAGTTTGGTACACCAATATCTTCGTATTGTTATAACTTTGTTATGGAAGGGGTTCACAAAAATGGAAAATAATTCTGTCAGAATAATAACAGATAACTGTATTACTATATTATTATTATTATAATAACACATTTTATTCAATACAAACCCCTTCTCATTTCGCACAGTTGGGCCAATCTACAATTTTTCAGAAATTCGTCATTAGGAAGCAAATAAAAACAAGCAGATGTTTAGTATCTGTAACCTACAAGAAATCCTAAATTAAAATTCTAAAACTAATAATTAACATGGAATTAAGACCAATTATAGAATTTTAACAAATACTTAAAATGAACAAATAATAAATTAAAAGTTTACCACGGGTAACATCCCCTTTTTTTTTAAAACATCCAAAATTCTTTGGGGCGTAGTAATAACCAAACCTTTGCAGAATGCCACTGTGAACGACGAATCCCACATTTCTTGAAGCCTTTGTTGCAGTTTAGTAATACTTAAACAGGATGTTTACGCAGCATCTTTTTGATCTCGTTTCTACTAGAAATCTATTCCAAAAGAAGTATACCATAGTCTTCTAACCATTTCAAAGATTATTTTAAAGTCCAGCGCCATCCTGCTGATATATGAAATCCTGTCCTGATGTAAAATATTCTTCCATGACAGGTAAACGCGATTCTTCTAAAATATCCAAATATTTGCTGTGTTCACAATGCCTTGAATACAATCCAGTTGTCCTACTCCTTTGGATGACATGCTACCCCAGACCATGACCGATGCAGGATATTTATTTTTTGACTCAGAATGGCTAGCCTAATATCTTATACAAATATCTCCACTTCTATTGTCTCCAACACAAACCATTACTGCTGTGTCCAATTCTTATGTTCGTTGGTCCATCTTACTCTATTTTTCATCTGCCATAGCATTAAGAGTGGCTATTTTTGGTCTAAAACAAAATTTAAAAAACAGTTCCATTAAAATTTTTATTTTTTGTTTTGTTAAAAATTACCTTGTAAGTGCGAAATCCCATTTTGTTAGCCTCCCTGTGACATGTGGACCCAGAAATTTGCTTTGTATAGCATCACTCATATTTTGAGCATAACTAGCATTAAAATGTATAAAATGCATTCTGACAGCTATTAGCAATTGTCTTGGTGTCCTTAATCCCAAGCCATCTTTGATAATAGACTGCCGATGTAACAAAATTAACATGGATTGATACATTGGGCGCGTTTAGCGAACGGAACTGTTGAGAATCAGCACTCAACCTCATTACTTGTGATAACAGTCAACTGTTGCATGTTCGCTAAACAATCCAGAAGCAAATCTGCTAAATGTGTCTATCCAGTTATTTAGGTTATGTTGTCTGTATTGTGTTTGTATGTAACGCATGTTATTTGAGATCAGAGAACACCAGCGCGCTATGGTTTCTGGAGCCGAATTACCTGGCCAAAAGTAATATAATGTGTTTTATTAGAAACTAATGGTCTTAACTAGTTCTATGGTAATGAATAAGAAAATTAAACAATTTTGTATTAGTATAACATACAGTGTACCCCGGAATTGACTTCACGATAGATATTATTAACTGATTTTTTAGTACATATTTTTTTAATCTTTACTGAAACTCTACCCGCTTCACTGTATGCAATAACATATAATAAATAATTTTGTACACAATAAATGTTTTATTTAACTATCTAATTCTAATTCAAAGATGTCTAGTTCAGCAGTAGGCATGATTTCTTCTAAAAATATAGTCTTCAAATCAAGGTTTTTTTCATTTTCTTCATCTTCATCTATTTGTTTATATTCGGACTGGTTTAGATTCGGTTCTAGGAGTAATCTGATAACTTCAGAAGGAAGGGGCAATTTCTTATGACGACGTACACGATATTCTACGTGTATGGAAGATATCAAAGGATCTGATGTGTCCATTGCTCGGCAAAAAATGTCTTGCAAATTGTTTTTTTTACTTGCTTTTCTGGCATGGAATTGCCTATCAGATTTATAAATTATGTTTCTTCTTCCGACACTTCCTCTCCAAATTAAACTACCGGCAATACGGTATTTTCAATAATTTGTCTGCCATGAATTAAAATTTTGTGGACAGTTGGTGGCATGGCATACCAAGAATATTTGTACATAAATAATCTTGCCGTTTCGTAGCAATATGTCTTAAATTTTATAGGGTCAATTTGTAAACTACAAGATAAACAAATTAAAATTATTTTAAACCTTTGAATTAATTCTTCACTGACATTTGTAATTGCGGAAAACAATTTTGAGTTGCTAAACGCTCGACGGCGTGTATTTCCGCCGTTGGTACTGCCAAACCCGTTGGATTTGGATTTATCGACAACTAGATGCAGCTTTTCCAAAAATCGTCGTTGTACAAGATTCTTTCTCTTTTTTAAAATTTCCTTATTTTGATGCCCTCGAACTTCCCACACTCAAATAATCTAATCCATGCATGTAAAGGGCATGCTCCAAACTGCAAAGTATTTGCTTTTGGCTAAAATATTTTTGTCGTTTCAAAATGTTCTATTTCCAGCATCAGTCTTGGAGTAGCCCCACATATGGGATAAGCTCGACTTGACTTTAATTTACATTTTATTTTTATGACTTTGTCTTCTATCAAACATATTGTTAATACTTCAAGCGTTTCAATTTCGTTATCAATATTTTGCTTCTCCTTTAAAATGTGCTCCAATATTTCTATTACGTACTCTAGTCTGATTGGTCTACAAAAACGTACCGATTGTGGAGTGCGATTCTTCTATAAAATTGTTTCATTTAAGGTTTGCAAGCGAAGAGGAATACATGTTGTTGCAAACAAAGAGTTATCAGAATGAGTATAAGAGCTTTTAAATTTTTGTTTATAATTTGAATGACCACTACTTCCATCGAAGCCATAACTGAAAATTATTTCTGCGTCTATTTCTGTTACCTTAAGCATTTCCATATGACTCAAAATAACCTCTCTTTGCAAATCAACTATACGTCTACTTGTGTGCTCCAACACAGAATCAAGTGGAACTTCTACCTTAATTTTGATAACATTTATGCCAGAAGGTCTATATTTTTGTATACAAAGCCACACTTGTTTGCATCCCTCTGAAAGAGCACCCTGTCTGATGTCCAAATATTGCTGTTTACTTAAATTACTATTTATAACAAGCTCTCAGGCTTCTTCGGCGGTATATTTTGACATCTATTTTTTGGGAGTAGAAATAATTTTCCGAATTTTGGATGGTCGAGATGGACTTGTGTTTACTCCCTTCAAAACGGCCGCTAAATCATGTTTGCCTTGATGTGCTGCCGAGGATGCAGCTTGTACCAATAAAGCGCATTCATGATTATTTTCCTTGGATCATTGTGAAGCTTCTCTTCTTTGAGATCGGCTTGTTTTTACAGGAAATGATAGAGTGGGTCGACCAAAAGATGTCGAAAGCGTGGGTTTGTCTACGTCAACAATAAAGTTTTCATCCAGCCAAGCAAAACTTCTCCTCTTAAAATATTCTACTTGTCGACAAGCTCGATTGTACCTTTCTTAAAAATTTCGGGACAAACGGAGAAGTTTTGCAAAAAGTTCTCCTTCATTTGAGGGCATCAAGTGTTTTAATATAATCTACAATTTTTCGGAACTTCTCTTCTTTATTAGTGCCTTTCAGCCAAATTTCGAATAGGTTTATCTTTTTGAACACATGCATTGCTAGAAAAAACAACAATTTGTCATGCTTATAGCAGAAAACAGCAACGTAAGTTTAATATTTTTAACTTCTTAAAATAAGGCTTCAAACTTGTATGCAAAAATAAATCCCGCCAAACACCGTCATTTTTTTATAAGTTAAGTGAAACTTTAAAAATGATATATTAGGAAACCACAAACATCGATATTGATTAAAATTAATTTGAACCATTAAAAATCAACAAACGGGGTTAAGATTTTACATACTAAATAAACATACCTGAGAGAATAATATAAAAATTACTGCACAAAATTTTATTGAAACACACGGTCACAGCACTCACTCTGCTAAACGTGTCGTCGATAGACAAATGTGTGACTATTGACATCAAATAAAAATGCCCACTTGCAGTTATTTTCATCGGTAACTGGATCAGTTAAAGGGACTGTGCACGTGATTACTTTGTAGTCTGGAATGTTTAACACCTGTTATTATGTCCAAAAATACGCTTTGTTAAAATCGCAAAAATAACTTTAGGCCAAGTAATCGGGCTCCAGAAACCATAGTGCAGCGTATACAAATTGCGCTTAGTAAATTTAACAGGAGCTGACAGCGCAAAGTCAGCAGTCTCGTGTAGCGAACCACTGTCAGTCAACTACTTTTATTTTATGATATAATATGTTGACATTACTTTGGTTGTCGAGGCAGAAGAAGTAATGTTAGGTATTAGGTTATACCATTTGAATAAATTTGTCAGATACCATCATGTCAGACATATCAACCATGTCTGACAAAATTTGAATGTGTAGTCATTTATAATATAATATGCTGACAATACCTTTGTATGTAAAACAAACTGTGATATTGTTAAAACCATGTTAACAACATATACATTTACACAAAGCTGCGACCTTGGTCGTTATTTCAGAGAAAAATTAAATAGTTCGTTGTCCACCATCATCCAAGATAATGATCTCGGAAACCGTAAAAGTTACAAAGGCGGTTAAATTACAAAAAAGTTGCACAATTTAGTAGTCAATTATATTCTTATGAGAAAATCAGAAATTTCCACTTACTTCCGGAGATATTCGAGAAAATCCGAAATATTGTGATTTCGTTTTTATTTGTTTCTGATGTTATTTCAAAAGATATAAGAAAAACGGAGGCATTTTCTTATTGCCACATTTTTAGCTCTACAAGACAGCGTTTACATATTTTCAGTACAACGATTCATTTCGAAGAAACCATCATCAACTTTATTTTTTATATGGCACATAAAAAAATGTACACCCTGCATTAAATAGCATTTCCTATTGCGAATTATTTATATCACAGTATGGTTTTTAATGTTTTTATTCAGTACAAGGCTTGTTATGATGACGAAGAAAAAAATATTATCTAATTATATCAAAAAAGAGGAACCAGAACAGTAACCAAAAATAACTTACCTAGAAAAGTTGTTAAACATTGAAACATTATAGCTATTTAGGACCACACTTATTATTTGTTTACTGTGACATAAGAATTGTTCTGTTCATTTAATAGCGAAAAAGACAAAAATAATTGCCTAATTTTCAGCCAGAATAAGTACCGAAATAGTAACAAAAAATAATTTAGTAAGAATAGTTGTTAAACATTGAAACATTATAGTTATTTAGAACTACACTAATTATATTTTTGCCGTGATATCAGAATTATTTTGTTCATGTAATGACGACAAAGACAACAATTATTACTTAATTTTAAACCAGAATAGGTACCAAAATAGTAAATAAAAACAATTTATCACGAATAGTCGTTATACATATACATAGAAACATTATAGTTATTCAGAACAACACGTATTATTTTTTTACTGTGGTATTATGATAATTGTTCTATTCATTTAATTATCTTAAAATCATAAAATTGGGCGATAAATTTTGTCTTCGTCGCTCATTTCAACGCCTACTACACCAAAATGTTCGAAATGTATTGACACGCTTTTTTTCTGAATAAAAATGTAAGAAATCATACTGTGATATAAATCGTTGAATTCGTAATAGGAAATGCTATTTAGTACATGGTGCACCTACTTTATTTATGGGCCATATAAAATTATAAAGGTGATGTTGATTTCTTCGAAACGAGACGTTGCACTGAAAATTTATAAACGCTGTCTTGTTGAGCTAAAACAGGGAAAATGAAAAAGAAGTGCCTTTTGTTTTTTATACCTTTTGAAATAACTTCAGTAAAACATAAAAACGAAATCGCAAAATTTCGGATTTTATCAAATATCTCCGGAAGTAAGCGGAATTTTCTGGTTTCTCAACAGAATATTACTGACCACTAAATTGCGCATTTTTTTTTCTAATTTAACCGCCTTTGTAACTTTTACGGTTTCCGAGATCCCCATGCTGTTGATCCTTATCTTGGACACCCTGTATTCTACATAATGTTATGGTGACTATGCTTTTGTTCATAGAAGCAAGTGTGATATCTGTCATTGTTAAAATAAAGTTAACAACAAATTCATTTTCACATGGCTACGGTCTAGGTTGGTTATTTGAAAAGATTTGAATAGTCTGTCAAATAATGTAAATTACAATATTTTGACTGTTACAAGGCTTTGTCTGCAGCTTTGTGAAAGTAACTGTAGAATCTTCATCGTAGGATCTTTATCTTATTCAGAAAATTTGAATCGTTTGGCAAATAATGTAAATTATAATATGTTAACTATGTGACTATGTGACAAGGCACGTGTCATTTGTTTTACAGTTGCGCTCGCTAAACGCGCCCAATAATAACATTAGTCGACAAATTTGACGAATGTGTTGTCCCTTCAATTTAAAAGTATTTTTCGGAAAGTATTTCCTATGCATATGTACGAAATAAAAAAAAATGTGTTGGAGATTTTGATTTCAATTTTTTATATAGTTTTTCCACTATTTACTTACAAAAACACGTTCTCAGTTAAAGATAGGTTAGAAAAGCGATACCAGTAACTGTCACACTGAAATTTGAATCCAGTATTGCCATAAAAAATCATAGCTTAGGTTAGAAAAGTGATACCGGTAACTGTCACACTGAAATTTGAATCCAGTATTGCCATAAAAAATCATAGGAATCGGCCTTGCATCCGAAAAAACTTTCACAAAAGTTAGACATTTTGCAAAATTTGAAATATCACAAAATCCTGACGTGCTAGAATTTTTAGACGTTTCTGCAATTTGCGCAAAATCTTCTATCGGAATCGGCTGTTTACGTTTCAGTGACAAAAATTGTGTTACCAGTGTAATAACATGCCCGATATGTTACCTTTTTTGAAATTTATTTGTTAAAAAATATTAAATGAAACGATACATGTATTGAAGCGTGTGACAAGCATGTACATGCCATCTCCCTATGTGGGAGATGGCAAAACCTTGCAGTTTGCAAAGTTTAGCTGCTGCTATTATGTACAAAAATACGCTTTCTTACAGCCGAAAACATGATTTTTGGCCAAGTAATCAGTCTCTAGAAACCATAGTGCTCTGGGGTGGAACAGATTCCTGGGGTGTCAGATACTATATTCTGGGTTTGAACCCAAATCTTCCACCCATCCTTCATCCATCCACTAATGCTGAGTTTTAATAACCAAACTACTAAGAATAAAAGAGGTGGACACATTCATTGCTATAACTAGTGAAAATAATAGAATAGCTAAACAAAATAATAATTGAAATCCAAGTGTTACTGTGAAGTTAATTTGAGCTATTTGAATATGTTTATTACTACTATCTAATAAATCGTCTCTCTCAGAATATAGGGGTTCTCTAACTTAATAGTAGTGCATGGCGATTAATGAAACCATTAACGAAAAAATCACAAGTTAAGGGACAAACAGTTTAAAACTGTGATTAAAATAAATCAAAATGCTAAAAAAAAACAAGAGCGTGCACGATTTTGTAAAATTGCGGTAAATACTAGGCCTACAACCCGGATCCGGATATTATAGGATTCAGATCCTAAACTATCCGGATATCCGAATCCTTGAGTGTGATAGCGGATTCAGAACCGGATAGTGGATCCGGATCCGGATCCGAGGTATAGGATAGTGGATCCGGATCCGAGGCGTCGGATAGTGGATCCGGATCCGAGGTGTCAAGTAGTGGATCCGGATCCGAGGTATCGAATATTGGATCCGGATCCTGGGGCATCGGATCCAGATCCGACAGGTTGGATATCGGATCCGGATCCGACACCTGAAATATTGGGTACGAAGTGGATGCGACTTGGTGAGTATTATATTTTAAATATTGTACATAATTGTTATTGCAAAATTTTAATATGTGACGATTTAATTTTGCACGATGGAATCATTTACAAGAATTTAAATAAATAGAACAACGGATCCGGAGGTCGGTATAATACTGGATCGATATTCAAATACGCTTGTATGCATCAATGAAATATTTATTGAAATTATAACACAACTGCAATATGTGAAAGCCTAATAGAATATAAAATATAATATTCGTTAAGATAGTTGAAAAAAAGTATTATTTTTATGTTCATTTATTTCATATTTTGAAAAGTAAGTATATGTATGAAAAATCAATTATTTTGACACCGAGTTTTCCATTCAATTCAGGAATCATTCGTTTTTATACGCTTGTTATCTCGTAAACTAAATAATTTTTTCCAATTCGCATTATTAAAATGCTCATTATGTATGTTGAATCTCATCGTTAAAACTACACTTTAAGAATGGTTGAATAAAATGTTTACATTTTCACTTTATTCACTATACCCGTTGACAACGTGAATGAAGTAAAGTAAAAAAATTGGTAAATTCGCACTGTCCTTGAAATTTTCGTTGTCATCTGACAATGTGACATTTCACGCAAATTCTTCAATTCTAATAACGAATTGGAAAAAATCTTGTATGATACACGTGAATAAAGCAATTTTATCCACTCGAAAACATTATCGCACACGGCACTTCGCCTCTTGCGCTAGACTGTTTTTTGGTGAATAAAATTCGACTTTATTCACTTATACCATAAATAGCTATTTTACAATCCAGTTATTTTTGTAGATAGATTGCGGCTCAAATATTTGTTTGTATACAATAATTATATAGAGCCTTTGTGATCGAGTATTTCGGTGAGTAATACTTTAAGCTCTACAGTAATAAATTACATGTCATTACATTCATTATTTATTAAGTGCTCGTTGTGAAGATGAAAATAAGTTACTTATTGGCTGAGTTAATATTTAGTGATCATTCCGATCATTTTCATAAAAATAGTGAAAATTCAACTACACTTAAAAGAAGAACATCACTGACACATGTAAAATGCATTTTCTTTGCTTTGTAATTTCAATTCACCTATGTTTTTTTTTCTTAAAGTGTACTTTTATTTCGTTAATATTTTAGTTCATGGATAATAAAAAATAAAACGTAATCGCATAAATTGACGCAGTATTTTTTGCTGTACAAAAGAGTTCATTGCAGGTTTTCTCTAAAATAATTAGGGAAGACAATATTTTAAGATTTAAATTTTTTCATTATGGTTACATTATGGTATGGTGCGTTGTCCAACGCACCACCACCCTATGTAACACTTTGGACTTGAATATCGGATCCGGATCCGAATCCGACACCTCGGATAGCGGATCCGGATCTGACACCTCGGATATTTGGGTACTCGGATCCTGTTAGATCCGGATATCCGTATCCTGAAATCTTCGGATATTTGGAGGTCTAGTAAATACCGTGCGATTAACAACTATTTAGATAAAAGAAACCCTTGAGATGTTGGAAGTATGTCTGCTAGGGTACAAGACATCTGATAACATCTGGTGGCAGTAGTTCATGATATTCCTGTATTTTGTAGGGATGCATATCCATGTCATTCTTGAATTTTATTTTGGCAGGTTACATAACACTGACACGATCGTAGCCGACCCTATCTAAATAATTGTTGATCCCACGTTTTACTATATGATTAGGCTCATGAATAATAACCAAGAAGGATGAAAATACATCATCAATGATTAAACATTAAACTAAGCATGGAATTAGATTACAAACTTTTCCAACTCAAAACGACAAAGCTGATGAAAAACTGCTCCTATACGATTCAAAAAGTCCTGATAATATCGTTGTGAATTGTTTAGAAGAAATTGATTTCCTAATTATATTATAGAATCTGTACATTTATTATACATTTTTAATTGCGAAGTTGTTCAGCCTTCAACTGTGGAGAAATTTTAACACTTTCTCCACGGGTTACTGACCAATGTGAAGACGAGATTTTACTTTTCTCAACTTGTAGTATTTATCGTTAATATTAAAATTAATTGACATTGACATTTCTCGTCGAATTTGTATTCCACCTCTACAACATCTTAAGAAAAAATGGAAATTATGGATGATTCAGAGAATTGTACGCCGGCAGACGTGCAAGAGGCTACCAAACTTACAACACTTAACCTCTTGCCACAAAAGTCGAGAAAGAAATACGATTTAATTTGATACTTGATGAGTGGCCTAGCATGAAAATGCGAAAATATTTAAATATCATGGAAGTAATCATGAAACAATTGCTCTTGGTTTAGTCTTTTATGTTTTTGCATATAAATGCATTTAATGTCTTTCAAATCTAACGCCACAGTGTTATAGTCCTCTTACCGGCACCCTCACCACCCTGTTTGACGTCATTCACCCCTAAAATACGAGATTTCGCATTTTTCTGTTTTGCAGTAAATGAGGCGGGACCACTCATTTAAAAATTATCCAGTAGCATTCCAGAAGGTTTTTCCAATCATATTTATCATTATTAAACTGACATATTTTTGAAACTACCGAGTTAAAAAATTATTAAGGCGAGTTATTGCACGGGACCGCGACGCGCACTCACTAAATTCAAAATTCCCAAAAATGAGGCAGAGCCATAACTTTTTTTAAATTACATAAGCATTCTACAGTGTATTACCAATCGTAATTGACCAAAATCAAAATGACATGTATTTGAAACGGCCGAGATATAAAAATATTAAGGCGTGATATTGCTTGGGACCTCGACGCGCGCTCACTAATTTCAAAATTCTCAAAAATGAGGCAGAGCCATAACTTTTTTTAAATTATATAAGCATTCTACAGTGTATTACCAATCTTAATTGGCCAAAATTAAAATGACATGTAGTTGAAACGGCCGAGATATAAAAATATTAAGGCGAGATATTGCTTGATACCGCGACGCGCGCTCACTAATTTCAAAATTCTCAAAAATGAGGCAGAGCCATAACTTTTTTTAAATTACATAAGCATTCTACAGTGTATTACCAATCGTAATTGGCCAAAATCAAAATGACATGTATTTGAAACGGCCGAGATATAAAAATAGTAAGGCGAGATATTGCTTGGGACCTCGACGCGCGCTCACTAATTTCAAAATTCTCAAAAATGAGGCAGAGCCATAACTTTTTTTAAATTATATAAGCATTCTACAGTGTATTACCAATCATAATTGGCCAAAATTAAAATGACATGTAGTTGAAACGGCCGAGATATAAAAATATTAAGGCGAGATATTGCTTGATACCGCGACGCGCGCTCACTAATTTCAAAATTCTCAAAAATGAGGCAGAGCCATAACTTTTTTTAAATTACATAAGCATTCTACAGTGTATTACCAATCGTAATTGGCCAAAATCAAAATGACATGTATTTGAAACTGAGGAGATAAAAAAATATTAAGGCAAGATATTGCTAGATACCGCGTCGCGCGCTCACTAATTTCAAAATTCTCAAAAATGAGGCAGAGCCATAACTTTTTTTAAATTACATAAGCATTCTACAGTGTATTACCAATCGTAATTGGCCAAAATCAAAATGACATGTATTTGAAACGCCCGAGATATAAAAATATTAGGGCGAGATATTGCTTGATACCGCGACGCGCGCTCACTAATTTCAAAATTCTCAAAAATGAGGCAGAGCCATAACTTTTTTTAAATTACATAAGCATTCTACAGTGTATTACCAATCGTAATTGGCCAAAATCAAAATGACATGTATTTGAAACGGCCGAGATATAAAAATAGTAAGGCGAGATATTGCTTGGGACCTCGACGCGCGCTCACTAATTTCAAAATTCTCAAAAATGAGGCAGAGCCATAACTTTTTTTAAATTACATAAGCATTCTACAGTGTATTACCAATCGTAATTGGCCAAAATCAAAATGACATGTATTTGAAACGGCCGAGATATAAAAATAGTAAGGCGAGATATTGCTTGGGACCTCGACGCGCGCTCACTAATTTCAAAATTCTCAAAAATGAGGCAGAGCCATAACTTTTTTAAATTATATAAGCATTCTACAGTGTATTACCAATCATAATTGGCCAAAATTAAAATGACATGTAGTTGAAACGGCCGAGATATAAAAATATTAAGGCGAGATATTGCTTGATACCGCGACGCGCGCTCACTAATTTCAAAATTCTCAAAAATGAGGCAGAGCCATAACTTTTTTTAAATTACATAAGCATTCTACAGTGTATTACCAATCGTAATTGGCCAAAATCAAAATGACATGTATTTGAAACTGAGGAGATACAAAAATATTAAGGCAAGATATTGCTAGATACCGCGTCGCGCGCTCACTAATTTCAAAATTCTCAAAAATGAGGCAGAGCCATAACTTTTTTTAAATTACATAAGCATTCTACAGTGTATTACCAATCGTAATTGGCCAAAATCAAAATGACATGTATTTGAAACGCCCGAGATATAAAAATATTAGGGCGAGATATTGCTTGATACCGCGACGCGCGCTCACTAATTTCAAAATTCTCAAAAATGAGGCAGAGCCATAACTTTTTTTAAATTACATAAGCATTCTACAGTGTATTACCAATCGTAATTGACCAAAATCAAAATGACATGTATTTGAAACGGCCGAGATATAAAAATATTAAGGCGAGATATTGCTTGGGACCTCGACGCGCGCTCACTAATTTCAAAATTCTCAAAAATGAGGCAGAGCCATAACTTTTTTTAAATTACATAAGCATTCTACAGTGTATTACCAATCGTAATTGACCAAAATCAAAATGACATGTATTTGAAACGGCCGAGATATAAAAATATTAAGGCGAGATATTGCTTGGGACCTCGACGCGCGCTCACTAATTTCAAAATTCTCAAAAATGAGGCAGAGCCATAACTTTTTTTAAATTATATAAGCATTCTACAGTGTATTACCAATCATAATTGGCCAAAATTAAAATGACATGTATTTGAAACGGCCGAGATATAAAAATAGTAAGGCGAGATATTGCTTGGGACCTCGACGCGCGCTCACTAATTTCAAAATTCTCAAAAATGAGGCAGAGCCATAACTTTTTTTAAATTACATAAGCATTCTACAGTGTATTACCAATCGTAATTGGCCAAAATCAAAATGACATGTATTTGAAACTGAGGAGATAAAAAAATATTAAGGCAAGATATTGCTAGATACCGCGTCGCGCGCTCACTAATTTCAAAATTCTCAAAAATGAGGCAGAGCCATAACTTTTTTTAAATTACATAAGCATTCTACAGTGTATTACCAATCGTAATTGGCCAAAATCAAAATGACATGTATTTGAAACTGAGGAGGTACAAAAATATTAAGGCAAGATATTGCTAGATACCGCGTCGCGCGCTCACTAATTTCAAAATTCTCAAAAATGAGGCAGAGCCATAACTTTTTTTAAATTACATAAGCATTCTACAGTGTATTACCAATCGTAATTGGCCAAAATCAAAATGACATGTATTTGAAACGCCCGAGATATAAAAATATTAAGGCGAGATATTGCTTGGGACCTCGACGCGCGCTCACTAATTTCAAAATTCTCAAAAATGAGGCAGAGCCATAACTTTTTTTAAATTACATAAGCATTCTACAGTGTATTACCAATCGTAATTGGCCAAAATCAAAATGACATGTATTTGAAACGGCCGAGATATAAAAATAGTAAGGCGAGATATTGCTTGGGACCTCGACGCGCGCTCACTAATTTCAAAATTCTCAAAAATGAGGCAGAGCCATAACTTTTTTTAAATTATATAAGCATTCTACAGTGTATTACCAATCATAATTGGCCAAAATTAAAATGACATGTAGTTGAAACGGCCGAGATATAAAAATATTAAGGCGAGATATTGCTTGATACCGCGACGCGCGCTCACTAATTTCAAAATTCTCAAAAATGAGGCAGAGCCATAACTTTTTTTAAATTACATAAGCATTCTACAGTGTATTACCAATCGTAATTGGCCAAAATCAAAATGACATGTATTTGAAACGGCCGAGATATAAAAATATTAAGGCGAGATATTGCTTGGGACCTCGACGCGCGCTCACTAATTTCAAAATTCTCAAAAATGAGGCAGAGCCATAACTTTTTTTAAATTACATAAGCATTCTACAGTGTATTACCAATCGTAATTGACCAAAATCAAAATGACATGTATTTGAAACGGCCGAGATATAAAAATATTAAGGCGAGATATTGCTTGGGACCTCGACGCGCGCTCACTAATTTCAAAATTCTCAAAAATGAGGCAGAGCCATAACTTTTTTTAAATTATATAAGCATTCTACAGTGTATTACCAATCATAATTGGCCAAAATTAAAATGACATGTAGTTGAAACGGCCGAGATATAAAAATATTAAGGCGAGATATTGCTTGATACCGCGACGCGCGCTCACTAATTTCAAAATTCTCAAAAATGAGGCAGAGCCATAACTTTTTTTAAATTACATAAGCATTCTACAGTGTATTACCAATCGTAATTGGCCAAAATCAAAATGACATGTATTTGAAACTGAGGAGATAAAAAAATATTAAGGCAAGATATTGCTAGATACCGCGTCGCGCGCTCACTAATTTCAAAATTCTCAAAAATGAGGCAGAGCCATAACTTTTTTTAAATTACATAAGCATTCTACAGTGTATTACCAATCGTAATTGGCCAAAATCAAAATGACATGTATTTGAAACGCCCGAGATATAAAAATATTAAGGCGAGATATTGCTTGGGACCTCGACGCGCGCTCACTAATTTCAAAATTCTCAAAAATGAGGCAGAGCCATAACTTTTTTTAAATTACATAAGCATTCTACAGTGTATTACCAATCGTAATTGGCCAAAATCAAAATGACATGTATTTGAAACGGCCGAGATATAAAAATAGTAAGGCGAGATATTGCTTGGGACCTCGACGCGCGCTCACTAATTTCAAAATTCTCAAAAATGAGGCAGAGCCATAACTTTTTTTAAATTACATAAGCATTCTACAGTGTATTACCAATCGTAATTGGCCAAAATCAAAATGACATGTATTTGAAACGGCCGAGATATAAAAATAGTAAGGCGAGATATTGCTTGGGACCTCGACGCGCGCTCACTAATTTCAAAATTCTCAAAAATGAGGCAGAGCCATAACTTTTTTTAAATTATATAAGCATTCTACAGTGTATTACCAATCATAATTGGCCAAAATTAAAATGACATGTAGTTGAAACGGCCGAGATATAAAAATATTAAGGCGAGATATTGCTTGATACCGCGACGCGCGCTCACTAATTTCAAAATTCTCAAAAATGAGGCAGAGCCATAACTTTTTTTAAATTACATAAGCATTCTACAGTGTATTACCAATCGTAATTGGCCAAAATCAAAATGACATGTATTTGAAACTAAGGAGATACAAAAATATTAAGGCAAGATATTGCTAGATACCGCGTCGCGCGCTCACTAATTTCAAAATTCTCAAAAATGAGGCAGAGCCATAACTTTTTTTAAATTACATAAGCATTCTACAGTGTATTACCAATCGTAATTGGCCAAAATCAAAATGACATGTATTTGAAACGCCCGAGATATAAAAATATTAGGGCGAGATATTGCTTGATACCGCGACGCGCGCTCACTAATTTCAAAATTCTCAAAAATGAGGCAGAGCCATAACTTTTTTTAAATTACATAAGCATTCTACAGTGTATTACCAATCGTAATTGACCAAAATCAAAATGACATGTATTTGAAACGGCCGAGATATAAAAATATTAAGGCGAGATATTGCTTGGGACCTCGACGCGCGCTCACTAATTTCAAAATTCTCAAAAATGAGGCAGAGCCATAACTTTTTTTAAATTATATAAGCATTCTACAGTGTATTACCAATCATAATTGGCCAAAATTAAAATGACATGTAGTTGAAACGGCCGAGATATAAAAATATTAAGGCGAGATATTGCTTGATACCGCGACGCGCGCTCACTAATTTCAAAATTCTCAAAAATGAGGCAGAGCCATAACTTTTTTTAAATTACATAAGCATTCTACAGTATATTACCAATCGTAATTGGCCAAAATCAAAATGACATGCATTTGAAACTGAGGAGATAAAAAAATATTAAGGCGAGATATTGCTAGATACCGCGACGCGCGCTCACTAATTTCAAAATTCTCAAAAATGAGGCAGAGCCATAACTTTTTTTAAATTACATAACCATTCTACAGTGTTTTACCAATCGTAATTGGCCAAAATCAAAATGACATGTATTTGAAACTGAGGAGATAAAAAAATAATAAGGCGAGATATTGCTAGATACCGCGACGCGCGCTCACTAATTTCAAAATTCTCAAAAATGAGGCAGAGCCATAACTTTTTTTAAATTACATAAGCATTCTACAGTGTATTACCAATCGTAATTGGCCAAAATCAAAATGACATGTATTTGAAACTGAGGAGATAAAAAAATAATAAGGCGAGATATTGCTAGATACCGCGACGCGCGCTCACTAATTTCAAAATTCTCAAAAATGAGGCAGAGCCATAACTTTTTTTAAATTACATAACCATTCTACAGTGTTTTACCAATCGTAATTGGCCAAAATCAAAATGACATGTATTTGAAACTGAGGAGATAAAAAAATATTAAGGCGAGATATTGCTAGATACCGCGTCGCGCGCTCACTAATTTCAAAATTCTCAAAAATGAGGCAGAGCCATAACTTTTTTTAAATTACATAAGCATTCTACAGTGTATTACCAATCGTAATTGGCCAAAATCAAAATGACATGTATTTGAAACTGAGGAGATAAAAAAATATTAAAGCGAGATATTGCTAGATACCGCGTCGCGCGCTCACTAATTTCAAAATTCTCAAAAATGAGGCAGAGCCATAACTTTTTTTAAATTACATAAGCATTCTACAGTGTATTACCAATCGTAATTGGCCAAAATCAAAATGACATGTATTTGAAACTGAGGAGATAAAAAAATAATAAGGCGAGATATTGCTAGATACCGCGTCGCGCGCTCACTAATTTCAAAATTCTCAAAAATGAGGCAGAGCCATAACTTTTTTTAAATTACATAAGCATTCTACAGTGTATTACCAATCGTAATTGGCCAAAATCAAAATGACATATATTTGAAACTGAGGAGATAAAAAAATATTAAGGCGAGATATTGCATGCGACCGCGACGCGCGCTCACTAAATTCGAAATTCTCAAAAATGAGGCAGAGCCATAACTTTTTTTAAATTACAGGAGCATTCTACAGTGTATTACCAATCGTAATTGGCCAAAATCAAAATGACATGTATTTGAAACGGCCGAGATATGAAAATATTAAGACGAGATATTGCTTGATACCTCGACGCGCGCTCACTAATTTCAAAATTCTCAAAAATGAGGCAGAGCCATAACTTTTTTTAAATTACATAAGCATTCTACAGTGTATTACCAATCGTAATTGGCCAAAATCAAAATGACATATATTTGAAACTGAGGAGATAAAAAAATATTAAGGCGAGATATTGCATGCGACCGCGACGCGCGCTCACTAAATTCGAAATTCTCAAAAATGAGGCAGAGATATAACTTTTTTTAAATTACAGGAGCATTCTACAGTGTATTACCAATCATAATTGACCAATATCAAAATGACATATATTTGAAACTGACGAGATAAAAAAATATTAAGGTGAGATATTGCTCGGGACCGCGACGCCCACTCACAAAATTCAAAATTCCAAAACATACACAGATGCGTACGTTTATAAAAAGTACAGGCACATTCAAAATGGTTTTTATAGGGGTCCAGTGCAAGAATAGGGCATCTCTATAAATTAAAACTTTACAGGAGACCATAATAGTATATAACGCCATTAGGTCGATATGTAGCAAATAACAGGCGCGGGTTGAAGTTTGTAAACCGAGGCGAAGCGAAGCGGAGCGGAGCGCAGCCGAGGTTTATATTCAACCAAGCCGGTTATTTGCATATCGGCCGTATGTTGTTTGATACTTTTTGTAAAACCTAAATTACAAAAACTGGTCAATTTATCAATATTAAATTTCAAAATTAATAAAGTAATTATCTAGGCGCAATTTGATACCATAGCAACATCAACGGTTCAAATACAAACAAACAAATCAAAGTGAAATTAGAAAAATAATGTCAGATGTGCAAAGTTCTTCGTTCTGTGGTATCCCCGGAGATGTACTAAATGAAGCAAATGCTGCCACAATCGATTTACTTCCCCAAAAAAGCAGCAGCAGGTATGAGAAAGAATATGAAGACTTTATTGCTCATAAATTTGCGTTGTCATTTAAATAACGTCCACGGCCGTTATTATAACGGCCAAGGCCTTTACGCCTGTCATATCGATCAAGCAGACAGTACTGATAAATGTCAATAACACAGAGGTATTACAAAAAATTATTTTATACTCACCTTCTATAAACAAGATATATTTTATTATTATTGTTTAGTTATTAGATGTACATGAAGCAAATTAAGCTATAAACAAGGTATATTTTATTATTATTGTTTAGTTATTAGATGTACATGAAGCAAATTAAGCCAAATGTGCATCAGGAGTTTACTCAATTTTTGATTATTTATAAGGAAAGACTCTATATGGGTTCGATAGCCAATACAGATTGTTTATATGTTTATACAAATCCTCCACGCGCTCATTAAACACAAGCCCATTATAAGTTAAGAAAATAATTATTCAGAGCTGACATAAAATCCTGATTATAATGCATATATTGAATGCCAGCTTAAATCTCGCCTAATGCACGTAAAACTTATAATAGTTCCTTGTGTTTACAGTAAAACTGAAGTCGATTCAATATTTTGTAAATTAGTTCTGTGACCAGCGTGCACGTGAACGTATGATTGAGCAGCCCTTGCTTAAGAATTGTTGTGTTTCTCCCGAGTTTAATTGTAAGTGAGTGAGTTTAAACTGTAGTGTTTGCCATTTAGGTAGTAACACATATAGTGAATAAATAATGAAAAGTGAAGATTTTTGTTGAACCATTTTAACATTTTGTTTGCGTATTTTACACACCGAAAAAGGGACAAATTGTTAAATTTTCCTGTGAAGTAAGTGATGACGTTGCAAATCTAAAATCAATGTAAAATTATTTATGTCATGAGAGGTGACACTTATATGAAGATGATATGGAATACAATTTAGAAAGGTGTTATTGCCAAATATATCAGAAACAAATTTAAATATTGTACATACGTGGGAATGGTCATTCAAAGTGTAGTAAAACGTACACATATTTAATATTAAATGTAAACGAAACTGTGCTTAACGTATGCAACAAACTCATTAATATAACGCCCATACCTTGCTAATCCTGTTAACAATATTTTCAAGACACTTTTTATCAAATCGGTGCGAAGTAGATTTTCGCTAGCGCTAGGAGGCAGTGCAAATCACTACCAAATCTCTTCACAGTAACTATTTGATTGCATAAAATTTAACTCCTAGACAATATCTTTAAGTAATTTGGGTAGTAATGAATATGTAAATATTTGTTTGTTCTAATAGCGTTCGTTTCCAAAATATAGGACCTTAAAGTGTTTCTTATCACATCAGTTTTCTTATTAACATTTCTACTAGAATCTCCGTGGAAATTTTTCATCAAATATTTTCCGGCAAATCGCCCACTTTCAATACACATATTCACAAATAATTACAACAATCCGAGTTGAATGTTAAAAGTTGAAATAAGCACACTACATTATTGTTAGAATTGTTTTTTTAATTATTTTGTTTTGCCTAGCTTAACCTCGGATATCTCAGAAACGCTTCATTTTTTCGGAGTTTGGTAATACACTGTAGAATGCTTATGTAATTTAAAAAAAATATGGCTCAGCCTCATTTTTGAGAATTTTGAATTTTGTGAGTGCGCGTCGCGGTCCCAAGCAATATCTCACCTTAATATTTTTTTATCTCGGCCGTTTCAAATACATGTCATTTTGATTTTGGTCAATTACGATTGGTAATACACTGTAGAATGCTTATGTAATTTAAAAAAAGTTATGGCTCTGCCTCATTTTTGAGAATTTTGAAATTAGTGAGCGCGCGACGAGGTCCCAAGCAATATCTCGCCTTAATATTTTTATATCTCGGCCGTTTCAAATACATGTCATTTTGATTTTGGCCAATTATGATTGGTAATATACTGTAGAATGCTTATGTAATTTAAAAAAAGTTATGGCTCTGCCTCATTTTTGAGAATTTTGAAATTAGTGAGCGCGCGACGAGGTCCCAAGCAATATCTCGCCTTAATATTTTTATATCTCGGCCGTTTCAAATACATGTCATTTTGATTATGGCCAATTATGATTGGTAATATACTGTAGAATGCTTATGTAATTTAAAAAAAGTTATGGCTCTGCCTCATTTTTGAGAATTTTGAAATTAGTGAGCGCGCGACGAGGTCCCAAGCAATATCTCGCCTTAATATTTTTATATCTCGGCCGTTTCAAATACATGTCATTTTGATTTTGGCCAATTATGATTGGTAATATACTGTAGAATGCTTATGTAATTTAAAAAAAGTTATGGCTCTGCCTCATTTTTGAGAATTTTGAAATTAGTGAGCGCGCGTCGAGGTCCCAAGCAATATCTCGCCTTAATATTTTTATATCTCGGCCGTTTCAAATACATGTCATTTTGATTTTGGTCAATTACGATTGGTAATACACTGTAGAATGCTTATGTAATTTAAAAAAAGTTATGGCTCTGCCTCATTTTTGAGAATTTTGAAATTAGTGAGCGCGCGTCGAGGTCCCAAGCAATATCTCGTCTTAATATTTTTATATCTCGGCCGTTTCAAATACATGTCATTTTGATTTTGGCCAATTATGATTGGTAATATACTGTAGAATGCTTATGTAATTTAAAAAAAGTTATGGCTCTGCCTCATTTTTGAGAATTTTGAAATTAGTGAGCGCGCGTCGAGGTCCCAAGCAATATCTCGTCTTAATATTTTTATATCTCGGCCGTTTCAAATACATGTCATTTTGATTTTGGCCAATTATGATTGGTAATATACTGTAGAATGCTTATGTAATTTAAAAAAAGTTATGGCTCTGCCTCATTTTTGAGAATTTTGAAATTAGTGAGCGCGCGTCGAGGTCCCAAGCAATATCTCGTCTTAATATTTTTATATCTCGGCCGTTTCAAATACATGTCATTTTGATTTTGGCCAATTATGATTGGTAATATACTGTAGAATGCTTATGTAATTTAAAAAAAGTTATGGCTCTGCCTCATTTTTGAGAATTTTGAAATTAGTGAGCGCGCGTCGAGGTCCCAAGCAATATCTCGTCTTAATATTTTTATATCTCGGCCGTTTCAAATACATGTCATTTTGATTTTGGCCAATTATGATTGGTAATATACTGTAGAATGCTTATGTAATTTAAAAAAAGGTATGGCTCTGCCTCATTTTTGAGAATTTTGAAATTAGTGAGCGCGCGTCGAGGTCCCAAGCAATATCTCGTCTTAATATTTTTATATCTCGGCCGTTTCAAATACATGTCATTTTGATTTTGGCCAATTATGATTGGTAATATACTGTAGAATGCTTATGTAATTTAAAAAAAGTTATGGCTCTGGCTCATTTTTGAGAATTTTGAAATTAGTGAGCGCGCGTCGAGGTCCCAAGCAATATCTCGTCTTAATATTTTTATATCTCGGCCGTTTCAAATACATGTCATTTTGATTTTGGCCAATTACGATTGGTAATACACTGTAGAATGCTTATGTAATTTAAAAAAAGTTATGGCTCTGCCTCATTTTTGAGAATTTTGAAATTAGTGAGCGCGCGTCGCGGTATCAAGCAATATCTCGTCTTAATATTTTTATATCTCGGCCGTTTCAAACACATGTCATTTTGATTTTGGCCAATTATGATTGGTAATATACTGTAGAATGCTTATGTAATTTAAAAAAAGTTATGGCTCTGCCTCATTTTTGAGAATTTTGAAATTAGTGAGCGCGCGTCGCGGTATCAAGCAATATCTCGTCTTAATATTTTTATATCTCGGCCGTTTCAAATACATGTCATTTTGATTTTGGCCAATTATGATTGGTAATATACTGTAGAATGCTTATGTAATTTAAAAAAAGGTATGGCTCTGCCTCATTTTTGAGAATTTTGAAATTAGTGAGCGCGCGTCGCGGTATCAAGCAATATCTCGTCTTAATATTTTTATATCTCGGCCGTTTCAAATACATGTCATTTTGATTTTGGCCAATTATGATTGGTAATATACTGTAGAATGCTTATGTAATTTAAAAAAAGTTATGGCTCTGCCTCATTTTTGAGAATTTTGAAATTAGTGAGCGCGCGTCGAGGTCCCAAGCAATATCACGCCTTAATATTTTTATATCTCGGCCGTTTCAAATACATGTCATTTTGATTTTGGCCAATTACGATTGGTAATATACTGTAGAATGCTTATGTAATTTAAAAAAAGTTATGGCTCTGCCTCATTTTTGAGAATTTTGAAATTAGTGAGCGCGCGTCGAGGTCCCAAGCAATATCTCGTCTTAATATTTTTATATCTCGGCCGTTTCAAATACATGTCATTTTGATTTTGGCCAATTACGATTGGTAATACACTGTAGAATGCTTATGTAATTTAAAAAAAGTTATGGCTCTGCCTCATTTTTGAGAATTTTGAAATTAGTGAGCGCGCGTCGCGGTATCAAGCAATATCTCGTCTTAATATTTTTATATCTCGGCCGTTTCAAATACATGTCATTTTGATTTTGGCCAATTACGATTGGTAATACACTGTAGAATGCTTATGTAATTTAAAAAAAGTTATGGCTCTGCCTCATCTTTGAGAATTTTGAAATTAGTGAGCGCGCGTCGAGGTCCCAAGCAATATCTCGCCTAAATATTTTTATATCTCGGCCGTTTCAAATACATGTCACTTTGATTTTGGTCAATTACGATTGGTAATACACTGTAGAATGCTTATGTAATTTAAAAAAAGTTATGGCTCTGCCTCATTTTTGAGAATTTTGAAATTAGTGAGCGCGCGTCGCGGTATCAAGCAATATCTCGTCTTAATATTTTTATATCTCGGCCGTTTCAAATACATGTCATTTTGATTTTGGCCAATTATGATTGGTAATATACTGTAGAATGCTTATGTAATTTAAAAAAAGTTATGGCTCTGCCTCATTTTTGAGAATTTTGAAATTAGTGAGCGCGCGTCGAGGTCCCAAGCAATATCTCGCCTTAATATTTTTATATCTCGGCCGTTTCAAATACATGTCATTTTGATTTTGGCCAATTATGATTGGTAATATACTGTAGAATGCTTATGTAATTTAAAAAAAGTTATGGCTCTGCCTCATTTTTGGGAATTTTGAAATTAGTGAGTGCGAGTCGCGGTCCCGTGCAATAACTCGCCTTAATAATTTTTTAACTCGGTAGTTTCAAAAATATGTCATTTTAATAATGATAAATTATGATTGGAAAAACCTTCTGGAATGCTACTGGATAATTTTTAAATGAGTAGTCCCGCCTCACTTAGTGCAAAACAGAAAAATGCGAAATCTCGTATTTTAGGGGTGAATGACGTGAAACAGGGTGGTGAGGGTGCCGGTACGAGGACCATAACACTGTGGCGTTAGATTTGAAAGACATTAAATGCATTTATATGAGTATATTATAGAAATTATTGAATTTAAAATCTATTGCTGGAATCTATTGCTAACTTCACACCGGTAAATTAATATAGTAATTTTCAAATTGGTAGCATAGTATACCGCGCGCTGATTTTAATCACTGAACATAGGGTATGTTCAGTGTTAAAACGACGTAATCAATTGTATGCTAAAATTCAATGTATATGCCACAAAATTTACGTATTTAATAAAACGTCAAAACTATACACTGAAAATGTATTCAACGCAAAAAAGATACAATTAGTGCTCTTGTACCAATGTGGCAGTATACGGACTGTAAGCGATTATTTTTTTGTGCATTATCCTGAGAGACCAATACCATCAATCGAAAAAATTTGTAATATAATCGCCAAATTTGAAAGTACAAGATGCATCTCCGGTAGTCATCATAAAATAAGTAGGAGATGCCACGTTTTGACTGAAAAAATAAAATTAAACGTGTTATGTTATGCTGAAGAGGAACCAATATCTTCCATTACACAAATGAGCTACTACTTCGGAATTTCCCGATTTTCAAAAGAAAACAGTTTAGGTATAAATCATACAAGTTTCAAAACCAAATCAAATCAAAACAAGTTTTATGTGTTAACAAGAATTATTTCCATTGTCACTTAAAATCAAACTCTACTCGCTATTGCCCTATTTAAATACTTTCTTGCGTTGTATACATTTTCTATCAACAGGTTTGACGTTTTATACGTTACGTAAATATACGTTATGAATTTGTATTTTTATTTAAATAATCAAGTTACACACGCTAGTAAATTTAGTTGCATATATATATTGAATTTTAGCATACAATTGATCCCGTCGTTTTAAAACTGAACATACTCAATGTTCAGAGATTAATAAACGCGCGGTATATAATATCCCAGTAGATTTTTAACTGTTTTGGTTATTCTTGACTGCTAGATTCATCATACTGAATTTATCCGCTACTTAAATTCCACATTGTATACCGGGCTTTTTTTTTCTTTAATACACATAACATTCCTATGTGCAACTTAAATAAAATAGTCAACGCATATAGCGGGGTAGGTGTAGGCAACCAGTTATACACTGTCGTCCACTGTCACCATTTTGGCATACACCGTTACACAGATAGGTTATGTTTTTAACTATAAAGGAATCACAATAATTGAGTTTTAAATGATGATATTAATTTATTCAAACAATTATAATGGCAAACAAAACAACATAAAAGTTAAGTGTGGTTGAATCCTGATGTCCCAGCAAGTTTTCAAAATGTCCTGGGTGTATTTCAAAGCAATATGCAAGACGGGGTCTTGGAAGGTACACAGAGTATTTGTAGTGAATTGTGTGTGGGCTTATGCATTACGTATATGGCTTTTTAGTCCATCCAAGTGACATTTTTGCACGTTATTATAAATTTTACGGGATAAAACCAACCGTGTTTTAACAGAAGAGACGAAACTGAATATCCTATGTTGTGTACAGAAACGGCCCCTAGGATCGCTTTAAGATGTAGACAGAGTGGTTGAAATATCATATGAATTTCTTAATTAAAAATGAATTTTTGCGATTTCATCATAACCTTTCTGTGGTTTATGTTACACCGTGAAATCTCTGTAGAACTGGTTGCCTGCAGCTATACATACGTGTTGACATTTTTTTTAAATTTACACATAGGAACATTCTTTACGGGTAGGTGCAGGCAACCAGTTATGCATTGTCAGTAGTAAGCAACCAAACAATGTTATGTGTAATATAGAAGAAAAAAAACGGTATATCAACATGACGTACAAAGATATGTATAAATTCTATATTTCGTACGAATATTTAGACATTAGAATTGAGAGACTAGTAAATCGTACTATTTTCAAATGTGCCCGCATCGAGAGGGGTATTTGCCAAAACTAGCTGGCCAACTGACAATTGTACAAAATGTTGTTACTTGAGACTCTTCAGTAGTCGAAGAATAATGTCTTGTGTTTTGTATAACTATAAATATAATCGTATGGTCCCAAGGTCAGTTCATACTTTTGGCTTATAGTAGAAAACATAAAGATCTGTTTAGTGTCGTAAGTTTAATTGCTTATTTTATAATTTAAACTTTGTTTATAGTGAATTAATAAACAAGTAGTGCATTAAGGAAGCTTCTGATCAAAGTATGATCTTTATTCTATCCTAATATTGCACTCTTATCTTTCACATTTGAATAATTATTTCACCTGTTGTAGATAATGCTGTAAATATTTTTATCATTTTGCTTATTCAAAATTCAAAAAGTTATATTTATATGCATTCAATATGCACATTCATTCCATTCAATAGTATAGAGTTTATGTGTTATAGGAAAAGTAAAATTCTGTTGCCTATTTTTCCTCAATTATCCTAATATCATCAATTCGACTAAAATAAACTATTAATCAGATATGCCTGCAGAAGTAATTAAACTTATAAAAATTAATTAAGATTATAAAATGGGTATACAGGGTGATTCGTTTACTGGATGACAAACGAAACTCAATACAGGTAATTTTCGATTCCTCTTCGAGGTGTAGATACAAGTTCTCAAAGTATATAAACTAAGTGAGTAGCCCACTTGCAAACCACGTTATGTTAATGAAGCAATTATTTGAGAAAACTAGTAAAAATGTGTATCATTATAATTAAGATATAAAGGTGCATTAATTTGCGTATTACTTAAGTGTAGGATCATATCAAATTTGTGTGTGTTAAGAAATGAAATCACTGTTCATCAATAATCATTTAATTTGCATTATTAAATTAAACATAGACAGTTTTGCAGAAGTATTTTAAACATAGACAGTTTTGTAGTTGTATTCAATCAACATAGGCATTTTTGAAACAGTTTTATATTTAAACTTACTATTAATTTACTCTTAAGAATTTATAATTTTAATCTATTATTACACTCTTATGTCTATTTCTTCAAGCATTAAAGTTTCTTCACTATCAGTTTCTTCTACTGTAGTTTCATTTTGTTGTTCTTGAAGAAAACTGTAGAAGCGCAGATGATCGTAAGAAGCCCAATCTTCACCGAAATGTTTTATGAGAAGATTTCGTACATCATTTAACTTTGCTGTTTTTACAGGAACTCCAACATTCATTAAAACGGGTTCAATATTTTCGAATGATTTGCCTCTTTTACAAATGTTTTCATAATTTATTAGGTCGGATGCATAATTAGGTTCCCCTTTAGCTGCAATTCTATTATTTGCATCTTTTCTTAACAAGAATCTTTTAGAGGCATTGAATTTAAAGTGCCATGATCCAGGTAACTTTAGTACGTTTTTGACGCTCGATTTCCAATCATAAAAATGAAAGTCGCTTCCGAGTCTGAGAACCGTTCCATACTTTTTGAAAATATCAAAATACATCTGGGGTTCCACAATGACTTCCAAAGGTCGTACCTCTCTTTCGATATTGCCGAATACGCGGTCGGGGGGCAAAAATGAGTACCCTACTACTGGGAATATTACTATAATCTTCTTGATGTGTCGTGGAGCTTTTGTTTTTAGCCAATATGCCAACATTCCCAAAACTATTGAGTTTTTATTTTGCCCCCCGCAACCGTCGCAGAATAATTTAACATGACTCACAGTTTCGTCAATATCGGTATTCATTAGCCGATGAAATACCGCCGAAGCAATTTGATTGGATCCTTTCATAGCCTCGGTTTCCAGCCACGTGTAAATAAATGTGTTTGAAGGGCTTTGAGGCCCACGAGATGGTCCATGGCATATTGTTAAGTTATACAAATAAAGTTGTCGGCTAAAGTAGGCACTCTGATCCGGCACTTTTGGCAAAACCAATTTTTTTTGACAATCAAAAGATAAAATTATATCGTTGTCCAGTTGTGTTTTGAGACTAGTGTAAAACCATTTGGCCTTTAGCTTGTGGATACGAAGTTGCGCTATTTGCAGCTGTTTTTTAGCTGAGCCACGTTCACTTTTGATAGATTCTCTTAATTCAATGCATTTCGAACAAGCGTCTGTAGCGGGAGATTTAAAACTCAAATTGAAGTTTTTATTAAATATACGTCGGAAAAATTCATATCTCACCGGCACGTTATGAGCATCATCATTGTAAGCCTTGTGCAGTTTTCTTATATTTAGATCACTGCTAAGATATTGCACAGCAGATCTCCCTCTCACATAATGTGATTCCAAAGATTTAAGCCCTTTTATGTACGATTTTACGGATTCTGTGCGATCAGAATACAGATTGGACCTTCTATCCCCTCCTCTTCGTTCTTTCGGCATTGTCATTGTGGTTAGATGCTGCTTACAAATTCTTTGTATTCTGTCCCTAGAGATTCCCAGAATAGTGGTCATTGCTTTTTGACACACTTTAATTAATTTGACGCGGCGTCTTCCACTCAAAGTATCGTGCTTTGGTATAAAATAACATATAGTCTGGGTTTTTTTCTTGCCTTCTTTTTTCGGGGTTTGTGCTGTACAATATTTTAATAAAAACGTATCTTGGGTGATTTTATCTGAGGTTGAATAAAAATTGCGGTGAAATTTACTGTAGTCTTGAATCGTTAAGTCGTTACACTTGTATCCCTGTTTTAGATTCCCATGTACACATTGTGGTATAACTGGCAGCCCCTTAGGCTTATGTCTAAAAAAAAACATATAGGTATTTAGACACAATGACCAGTAATAATCGAGCGAAAAATCAGTACCAGATAAGTAAAGGATTTATAAAAAATGACCAAATAAAACAATAATCTTACCGTTTCGACTTTTCAAGTTGTCTCTTCCATGTAGATTTATCAAGTATCTTTTTACGTCCTCTTCTATTTGGTGCAAAAACAACTTCTTTTTCTTGACACTCCATGATAATTTTAACACAAAAAACCTTGTTTTTAATCACCTGCAGTACATAAACAAAGTAACACGTGCACTTCAACAGACTCTATCATGCGTACTGGCCCAAGATGGAGGATTTTGCACGAGTTACTGCGCAAGATAGCGATGTATGCAATTTATCAGTAACTTAGATACTTTTGAAAGTGGACTGCGGATCGACATAGCGACTTTTGCAAGAGTATTGAGTTTTCTATTCCTTTTTATTCCTAATATAACAAGTTTTGACGGATTATGTTAAACACAGACATTAGTATTTTAATTTCATCAACCGATTGACGCCATTTAAAAAAAAACGTTTTTTTTAACATAACGTGATTTGCAAGTGGGCTACTCAAGTATTGCCCGTACATATCATAACCTATTAAGTAAACAGGGTGTTTCAGACCACCCGAGCATCCCAGGCTTTTTCTTCGGTAATTTGTCCTCTTTGTGGTTCAGGGAAAAATTAGTATGCCTACCTCAAGAATATAATAGTGGCAGTTTAGATTTCCGGAAAATACCGGAAGTAGGCATAACTACACTCGGCTTCAGAATTTTAAATGGGAACCTAGGTCATGTGCGGCAACGTTGGATAGGTATTTCAAATAGAAACTCCTTTTGTTGTTAAACAAAGTTGTTAATCTTACTTAATCAAAGTAAGTACAGCAAAATGTGTATCGCTATAAATACAAAAAAATGTTCATTTTAAAAATGACTAAGTCAACTGACGCAATTTAAAAAAAAAGTTGTATTATAACTGAAAAAACTGTTTTCATAAAACAAAAGAATATCTTGCATAAGCTCTTAAAACAACAACACTTTCCACATTTAACCGAAAATCTATGTCTTATGGTTTCCGAGATCCCAATGCTTAAAATGAAAAAAATAACTCACTCTGTATATCTTAAATCTTTATTAAATTAAATTTCACAATTATTCGTTATTGATTAAACTGTTACAGTGTTATTCATAAAATTTTAAACCGCAGTTTAGCGGTGGTTTCGCGGTTTTTTACAAAGGGTTACCAAGGTTACTAAGATTAAACCACCTTTAAACCGCGACTTAATTTTTTATGAATAATACTGTTAGCCTTCTATTTTACAGTGAATGTGTACTAAAAGGAAATTAAATTTATGGCTGACCCCTCTAAGGTTATTTATGTTTATCTTCAAAAAATCAATTGAAAATTTATCTAGAACAATTTAGAATCAAGCCGTTCCCAGGGAAGTAATAATAATAATCCTATTTCTCCTCATACCCTGAACAGTAAAAAAAGAGCATTTTTTCTAATGATACCTCTGTACTGCGTCTTGTGGAGTCTTAATGCACTTTGGAGATGCATACATTTCCTAATATTCTAAACAGAAACGTAGGAAATGGTGAATTCCAATTATATCTATTAAATATTTTACGATATGTATTAGAAAACATGGTTTCATAATTTCTACAAATGTGGAAATGTTTTTAAGTATCTGTGACATTTGTTCCGGTTGTTGAACCAGAACGGGTGAAAAGGAATACTATGCAATGTAGGTGATGTCAACTTTAGAATAAAAAAATTAAGGCCTACTAGGCGGGTTTTAGACTAGACTAGACTACTAGGTATCATATATTTTTACAATATATTCTATGATAGTAACAATGACAATAAATGAGTCATCAGCACAAAGTGGCCTAACCCTTGGAAGACTAGTATGGAGATAATGAGCTTGAAATTATTTATATTTCTTTCTACACGAAATACTTTTTTAACATTACTTAATTCTTCTAAATTTTCGAATCAACTATGAAATTAAAGTATAATTTTTCAATTTGTATAAAATTTGAACTTATAAAATGTATTTTTCATTTTTTAATGTTAGTTAGGCCATTTTTGCATCAATCCTATAAGTTATTTTGAATAAAAGCAAGGTTAAGCCACATGGAAATAAAATTAATTTCATGAACTTACAGGTTTATTAACAATAATCTATTACAATATGCAGAACATTAAACTTAGAAATAAGAAAAACAAAATTAATGTCTTATGGTAAACTTTTATATAATAATATTAAAGAAAAATAAACCAAACGAAGAATATATTAATCATTACGTAACTCCATAGATATGTTAATTTCATGGTCTTGTAATAATTCGCACTTGTTTAGGCTTTAAAAATTCTAGGTGTACGGGTGGGAGTATTCAATTAGATGAAGAAGATCTTTCTTTCTTTCTTCTTTTTTCACTGATTTATACTGATTTGCACACTTACTTCATGGAAAAGTATTATATAAAAAATATATGAGGTTTATCTTTCCTGTAGTGCGGCCATTGCATCTTCAGCCATTCAAATTTTGACTGTGTATCAGTTTATATTTTTCTATTAGTGATATTCCGTTCTAATGTTTTTGTTGAATACATAAGCTCTTTAGTCATTCTTATTACATATATATATATATATATATATATATATATATATATATATATATATATATATATATATATATATATATATATATAAACAATCTTTATTAGGCTATCGACCCCATGGGGTCTTTCCGCCTTGCCTAACATAATACATTACATTATACGTACGTTACATTATACATTACATTACATATTACATTATATAACATTACCTATATGTGATTCATGAGTGATTATTTTGATAGTGTGAAGAGAGTGTTATGAAGTGTAATATGATTCATGAAGCGTTTTTGTCGGATGTAATTTTGTAGTGCGTTTGTTTTGTCTTTTAATACACAATTCGTCGAGTATTGTCCTATTGTCCTGTTTTTGTTGAAATTTATTTCGTAGTTTGTCCAGTCTTTGTTGGATGGGTATGATTTTTGTGATCTTGTATAAATTTATGTTTGATATGTTATGAAGATGATTGTCCTTATGTCTTAATTTAGTGAGAAGTCTTAATGTCTTCCGTTCAGTTACGTCCGTAATTCGTTTGCAGGTGTTTCTTAAATTTTTTAGTATGATCTGGCCGTAGTCAATCATGGGCCTGCAGATGGAATTGTAAATTTTTGTTGCTGTGCTAATGGATATCCCTCTTCCTCCGTATGTCAGACTTCTAAAATGTTTTGCTCGTTTTTGTATTTCCGTCTTTGTGTTCCGTAAGTGTTTGTCGAATTTGTGCTTATTGTCAATCGTCATTCCTAAGTATTTTATCGTCGTTGTGGGGTATACGTTCGTTCCGTTAACATGTATTGTCGGTGAGTTGTTATTAATTCTGTGGTTGGGAATAAGGAGTTGGCATTTTGCGGGGTTGGGTTCGAGTCTCCATTTGTTGAACCAGTCCATTGTTTTGTCAGTCAGTATTTGAAGTGTGTCTATTGTGTCATCCAGTCGTTTTTTATGTGTTATTAATGCTGTGTCGTCGGCGTATTGTATGATATACTGTTCTAAGTCTGTCTGCCTGTTGTCTGTTCCTAATATGTCATGGCAATATATGTTGTACAGGAGGGGCGAGAGAGGAGAACCCTGTATCACGTAATTAGAACGCCAATTTTTATGTGGCTTATGCCAGTTTTGCACCTAACATGTAATTAATGTACAATAGACCACTTATTTACTATAAGAAACCGAATAAATAAGACCATGGAATATCAAAAAGACTTGTATATCTGCTTTGTAGACTTTGAAAAAGCGTTTGATAAAATGGAAAGAGAATTTGTGTGGAAGACACTAAATGATAGACAAATAGGACCTAAACTGAAGAGGGAAATCAAAAGCATATATAACAACACAGAAAATTGTATCAGAACCCGAGACATATTCACAACGAAATTTAAAGCAACAAATGGATTGAAACAAGGATAGTTTTAGTCCACATGGTGGACTAAGCCCCATTTTGTTCATAATAGCAATGGATGAAATCATGAAGAAGATTAAAACCAAGCCAAAGAAAACAGTGATAGGATACAACAAACTAAATCCCACAACAATAACTGTTTTTTTTTTCTCAGACGATGTGGCAATCATCGCACAGAATAAGAGAGACTTACGAACAAATATTAACATATCGTCGCTGCGCCTGAGAAATCAGCTATGTAACAATATTTGCGAAAATCAGTTATAGTGTTGTACTAGGAGCAGAAAAATACGATCTAGCGATTGCAATGATGTTGCCGTGTGAATATTTCACTTACCTGCCCCTCTAAATAATTCAAATCATAATGCTCTATGTGCAATGCTATTTTAACTGCGCTTTAAAAGCAGCTGTGTGAAGTTTGCCGCCAATTAAAATCACATAGCTGGTTTTAACAATGACAACATTGCACTTTTAAAACCGCTATGTGTAGTATTTATATTATGTTCCAACTTTAGAGGTTAGAATTAGTGAAATTGCAAAAAAGTGTTTGTGTTGCCAGGTAAGCAGTTTGGAATAAATATCACTTAGCAAATTGCACAATGTGTAACAAGATTCGTAACGAACTATCGAAAAATAATTTCCTATTATGCAAAATTTTATTACAGGAGTGAGCTTATATCTTCTATCTACATTACTATTTACCATGGCAGAGTGCACAAGAGGAAACAAAATGTACAAATGGTACGTGACCAAATTGAAGGACTTATCGATATTCTGAATAATATTACGATTTTACCGAATGATAGCCAAACTAACGCCATATCATTTTGCATTGCGAAAAATGTTGATAATTGTAATAATGGCTCTGTTTCTCGTTCTTTTTACTTCGATGAAGTAGACCTAAGCAATTTTACAACAGTAAATTGCAGTAATGATGTTTCCTTGGAGCAAGTTGTTAATATACAAGTAGTGTGTGGTACTATTAATATACCACACGAAGTTAAAGAAGTGGAACCAATTATAAATGTTGAGGAAGAAGGAAGAATAAAGAATATTTTGCTACGTTTTGTGCTAATGCCGACTCTATTTACGTTGACGAACTTGACCTCAGCAATTTTAGAACTGGGAATAACCATAATAATGTTAGTACAATATCTTTGGACGAAGGTGGCTATACAATCGAGTTAATAGTTAGTGATACTCCCACAGATGTAATAATTAATCAAAATAATGATTGAGAAGTGAAGAATACGATTAATAGGATGGAATCAGAAACTGTTGAACTTTTTGATGAAGGTGAACATAAAAAAGTGGACACTAATGACCCAGATTGGACAGTGTCCAATTCAGAAGATAGTAGCATATACAATGAGAAAAAAAATAATGACCAGAGTCTGAAAACTACTGTAGAAAAAGAAAATGATGTACAAGAAACATTTAGGTGAACAATTAATATGACACGCAGATTACTTCGACAACATTTTCCAAGTAAGAAGCGTAAACGAGTAGGGGAAAAATAAAAGTACATAATAACATAATAACTAAGAGAAAGGAAAGAAAAGTACAGTTAAAACTATGTAACCACAGAAAAGCAATCAATCCAACTGTACGTTCTTTTTCTTGCAACAAAATTAATGAAGAGACCAGGAAAGAAATCTGTGGAAACTTTTGGAACTTAAGTAGCTGGGACGTAAAGAGAGCTTATCTTAAGGGACTTGTTGATTTCAGACGACCTCAAAGAAGAAGAAAAAAAAAACAAATAAGCGAATAGCAAAGGAGCGTTATGGTTATGATTGTTTCTTGCCTAATGCTGATGGAATAAAGATTCGAGTGTGTCGCGGTTTTTTTAATCAACTTTCGATATTAAAAAAGACAGATTTAATAAATGGATACAATCTAATGCTAGTGAAATTGCTAGCATTAGTGAAAGTGAAGCCGAAGAAAATTATGACGAAACTGTTAAAAAATCCGAAAAGTACCACTAGGCAACAAAATTTGCCCCAAATCAAAGTCTGCATTATAGTGGTTAGAAGCAATCCCAAAAGTGCCCAGCCATTATTGCAGAACTTCAAGTAAAATAATCTATATGGGCCCTAATTTTAGATCTTTTGTTCACATGCATCAAGTTTACAAAGAGTGGTATGAAACTGAAAACATCTATTCCGTAGAAAGGAAGTGGTTTTGTGAAGTATTGGAGGAAAACAAAATATCCATACACAAACCACGTAAGGACCAATGCGATGTATGTGTAATGTTCAAGGAAGGAAACTTACCACAAGATGAATATGATCTGCATGTAATAAAAAAGGATGAAGCACGCCGAGCTAAAGAAAATGCAATTTCTTCAATATCAGAATCAACACTAGTTATCACTATGGATGTTCAAAGTGTTTTGGTTTGTCCAAAGTTGCTTGTTTCTAGTCAGTATTATAAACAAAAACTGCAAATTCACAATTTTAGTGTATACGTTTCCAATAACAAAGATGTACATCTTTATGTATGGAATGCAAGTGATGGAGGTGTTTTATCCGACGAATTTAATAGTTGCATAATGGATTTTATTCGGAAGAATTCCAACTATTCAAAAATTATTATCATTTCCGATTGTTGTTCAGATCAGAATACAAATCGGATATATAATAATACAAATTACACTAAATGGAATGAAATTGAAATAGAGCAGATCATTTTGGAAAAAGGTCACACCATAATGGAGATCGACAGTATTCACTCTACGTTGGAGAATCTTTTTTTCCCTCCAATTTACACATCCATCGATTATGTAAATAGAATGAGACAGGCTAAAAAAAAAACAGCCCTACATCATCAATCATCTGGAATATTTCTTTTTTAAAAATTATGAGGTACTGCCATTTAATTATACTTCAATACGTCCCGGTAAAAAAGCTGGCGATCCCACAGTGACAAATATACGCGGCTTGCGTTATAAAAATGGGGATACAGAATATACATTAAGACATACAGATGAATCGAGTGTACTTCCACAACGAATGGGAATGTGGAAAAACATCCAACCCAAGAATTTATACAACCAATCTCTTAAAATTGAGAAAAAAAGTATGATAATTTACAGTCATAAAAAGCTTCTTATGCACAAGGACCATCAGATATTTTATGACAGTTTAGCTTATGAATAAAATGTATGCCAGAAATTTTGATAAATTATCAACCTAACTAATAATTATTAATAATATAGTATTAATGTAACTTAGAATATTAGTTTAAATAAAGTTTTAATCTACTTATTTCTACCTTTTTATTTTGCAAAATCCGGTTTGGAAATTGGTAATAAACATGCGAAACCAGCTATATGCATATCAAACCACTAATAAGTTGTTATCTAAATGTTTATTCATATTTTTGTTACTAATGCGAGTCAAATGCACGTGTTAGGATAATACAAATTTAAAACCAATTTTACTCCGTGAAATCTAGCAAAATGGCATTTTAAATCAGTTTTTTGTCTCTGCTGTAAAATTTACTTTGAAGCACATAACTCAGATGATTTCTGAGGCGCAGCGACGATAAGGGAAACTGAACTGGAAAAAGCTGGAAAAAAAATTAGAGTCAATGGTAATGAACATAGGAGAAACTAAAGAAGCAATAAGCATTACGATCAATAACGAAAAGTAGTCTTGTCAATAACAAGAGAACACATAAAATACTTAGGACAAATTATTGAAAGGAAGGGGAATATGGAAACAGAAATAAACAACAGAATATAAGCAACGACAAGAACGATTCACACGATTAACAAAATTATACTTAATAACAAAAAAATATCCCAAAAAACAAAACTTATAATGTACACAATACTATTTTCCTCCGGTATTTCATTTTAAGTTCTCGGATTTTGCTTTTTTGTCTCTTGTTGAGTATCCACGTTTCACAGCCATATAGTAGGGTAGGTAACTATATGGCTGTGAAACATGGATACTAAACAAGAGACAAAAAATAAAAATCCAAGCCCTTGAAATGAAATACCGGAGGAAAGTATATGAAGTAAAAAAACTAGACAGAGTGAGAAATGTGGATATCAGAAATGAACTAGAAATGGCAGAACTCAATAAACAGATAGAAAATAGACAAACACAATGGCTGGGACACGTAATCAGGAGACAAGACAACAACCAAGCAAAGAAGATATGGAAAACAAAGATACCAGGAAAGAGAAAAGTCGGAAGACCAAAATAGAAATGGGACAAAAATATTGGAAACATATTAAATATGAGGGGCATAACCAATGCACAAGTGAAGGAAATAGCATGAAACAACAAATGGTGGAACCAAATGATAAAAGAAAATACATAAAAAATAACACCACTTCGACACCCAAATGGGTATAAGAAGAAAGATAATAATAATAATAATGAATTTAATTTGGTTGGTGGAAAAACTATTAAATTATTGCCACCAGTTGATACAATAAGACACTATGTTTAGGCCACTTTACATTTGAAAATATAGATATTTTTATATAATACTACATGCCTAACTATAAATCACAAAATATGTGGATTAGGCCACTCTTGTGCTGAAGGCCTCAAATATGGTAATTCAATTAAATTAAAAAAAAAAAGTATAATTTAATAAAACACAACAATATGTACGAATTTTGTAAGAACAGATACATAGTTCTTGATTCTTATGAATCAAAATAAGCGAGAAAATTCACATCCTTCATTTGCGATATTCGTATTTTGAAAATAAATAATGAATCTCAATAACTTGTAGGGTTAAACTCTACAACGCTTGGTTCATTTCGCCTAATGCAAGGTTCATGTACTCGCACACCATCGAAAAGTTACGTGTGATACGAATCCGCAATCGGCTCCGATACATCCAATCACTTACAAAGTTTGCCTTCCATTCGGCACTACTCCACACCGCCCAATAAAGATTCAATGTAAACCGGAAAAATCGCAGCCGGAAACGGTGGCGGCGGCACGGGGGCGAGCGCGGGATATCCGCGCGTAATCTTCGCTGGTGAATCGGGGGCACGTTCGGGGGTGGGTATCGCACCCGGAAACTGCCCCGTTATTATTTATTCACGGAACAACCCCGCGCCCGACCCCAATAAATACAGGGGTGGAGATTATTGTTGTCCCCCGCGGTGCAGAGACGTCCGGGTCGCGCAATTAGGCGGCCCGCGCTGCCTCCACCGCCGCCGCCGACACGGAAGCGGAACCCGGCCGATAAGGCAGCCGAAAATGGGAGAGAACGCGGAGAATTGATTTCAGTGTAAAGGCTCGCTAGAAGTTATTGAACCATCCTATTGTGTTCGAATACTACATTTAAATTACAAAAAAAAAATCCCTATATGAAATTTATATAAAATGCATTCTATAAATGCGAAAAATACAGCATGAATGATAAGTACTAAAATTGCGATACGAAGCTGAGTAAACAATTACACTTTTCTATAGTAAAGTGGAAAATAATTACACCCATCTCCATTTACACGGTGGTTACGTTCCTCGAAAAACTGTGTTGGTCCAGTCATATTAGCCTCAAAATGCCGTTTAGGAGGAAATAACTTATCTAATTTTGAAATTTGGTATACATACTCTTGACTACTCTAGAATCGAATATCTGGTGGATACGTTCCTCGAAAAACCGTGTTGGTCCTGTCATATAAGCCTCAAATAGCCGTTTAGGTATACATACTCTTGACTACTCTAGAATCGAATATCCGTCGAGTTTCTTCTTCATTGATGGTGCCTTCATCCCTTAATATTGAAAAAACACCTCCCAATCGGCGGGTTTTTCGCAATTGTCTCGTAAACGGTGCAAAACGGTACACTACTCGAAAATTTTTAAATCTGGTAAAATTGATGTAAAAAAATTTTAAACACACATATTACACGGTTTGCCACAAAAGCTATAGTTCGCACGGTATAGAGGCAGTAAGTAAGGGGTGCATTCTGGCGCGCAACGCACAATTCATTTCTCGGGCTCTCGTTTTGTAAATTAGTACCAAACGGCCAGATATTTGTTAAAATAATTTACTTATTCTGATCGGGTATGTCTCTCTCACAACTTCAGTTATGAGCACTTTTAACAAAAATCCAGCCATTTGGTAGTAGAGTAAAAATAGTTGTAGCTTTGATCTCAATATTGAAAAAAAAAATGATGAAAAGAAAATGATTTTCTTTTTTTTATGGAGTATTAATGGGGTCTATATGTGATGTTTTTCGTCGTTAAATTTAGTAGCATATCAGCAATCGATTGAATACATTCACCGCTGGTCCCATTATTATTATTTATTGACGCAAACGTGTCGTTAGTTTTCGCCAAATCGTATATGCCCTAGGTACGTGAGCACGGGGCAGTGTTTATTAATTTTACTGGCAGTCGGTTTACTACAGCGGTAGGGCCCAACGATATATGGTTGGTGATTGATTTACGAGGGAACATCGGTCAACATTACAAAATTAAGAACCTGCAATGCTTCCTTACAATGGAATCACCATATTGTTTTTGGGAATCTTGATTTCATAGTCGTAATCAGCGACCCCAAAAACTTCTCAGTACTGAATTTCATTAAGATTAAATAACTATAAGAAACTAAGTCCGCTATATTGGATCTGACATTTTGTGTTAGAAAATGTTGATAACAATGCGTAATCGGCAATCCACAAAAACGTATAACCTACGAATTCAGTTGAAAACAACGATACCTCTATATTTTCGCCAGGATTGTGTGGATTTGAGCACACCGTGCGTTACTGCGGTTGTTACGTCGGAAAATCGACCCTCGGCAGATTTTCCGTTTGAAATTCTCTAGATAAGAATCTATCATTGGCTACTGGCCTTTTTTGGAATTTAAAATTGAAATGGCGCCCACACAGCCTGCAAATTTGCAGCTTTTGATATGTTCATACTCGCTTGTACAAAAATAAAAATAAAAATTGATAATCGTTGAATCTTCAGGAAGCTAGTTTTTTTATAGTTCGATTTGAAAATGAATGTACAACAGTCTGTTCGATATTTTGAGATTTTGATATTTTGAGATATTTTGACACAGAACACTGCAGAATAATGTACCTTTACTCTAAGTAAAAATAATGTTTCCACTTATTATTTCATATAATTTAGATGTAGTTTATACATTATTTAATTTTGAACGCTTAACTTTTTTTTCAAATAACTCATTTTTCAACAACATTTCTGTTTTCCACATAGGCTTATGACAAAAATTGCATATTTAACAGTTTGAATCGATACATAATGCATTTTTAATTCCGTTTTTTTAGAAAGAATGTTTAGAATTGTTTAGAGCGTCACAATCGTTCAACGATAAAAGCTAACATTTGAACACTAAACTGTGTTCTAAATATAAGTTATAAACTTGTATTGTTTATTTTTACGTGAAAAAAGACTCGGAAGATCTTTATAACACTAAATGTTGTATATGACTAAACTAGATTTTCCGTCGTTTGACTTTTAGCCAGGATTTTTGAATTTCGCCCCACTGTACGTCGACGAAGGTTTTAATACCGATTTTCCGTCAATATCAGTGCTGACATTTTCAAACGTTTTAACAATTAAGTGCATGTTCAGTTTTGTTTCAACTATGTATCTGATATCCTCGTGTATGTTCGTTTGTTATATATTATTGTAATTTTGTAATTTAGCAGGTTCCACCGGTTTTCTTATTCTAACATTATATTTGTTAAATTATCTTAGGTTAGCTTAACATGGAATGTTTCTTCTATCGTTTCGCCTTTCTCGTGACCATCAGCTGATGTGAAACAGGAAGTGTTCTATTGTGTTTGTGTCTTCGCAGTATGTGTACTTAAGTATCTTCTCTCAGGTGAAACCGTTTCAGAAAGTGTTGCCGTGTACAGTAAAAACATACCTAAGATGGTCATTTATTTTCCTGTGAGTTCTGTGTTACCAGAGTTATTATTGATGGTAGTTCCCATAGCTAATATTTTCTACGCTTAGTTTAGTTTTAGGCCACTTATTTACACTGGTTCAGCGTATAAGATAATAGATTGCGCTACCGTGGCCAGAATGTTTCTTATTGTTTTTCCTGCACCCTCTATGCTTGAAAGTATTCTCTCTAGCTGGGCGGTTAGTTTTTTACGTCTTTGAATTTTTTTGTGGTTTCTGAAGGTTAAGTTCTTGTCCATCGTTACTCCTTAATATTTATTGTATTCTATGGGTTTAAGTTTCACGTTATACAGGGTGGCCCAAAAGTAGGTATACAGGTATATAGTATAAGGGTGCATACAATTACATAGTAGCTATACAGGTCTTTCTTTTGTTTCTAATATAAACCATGATTGGACATCTGAGCGAGGAGCCCTGTAATAAAAGTATTGCTGTATAAATATATAAATAACACAGGCCAACAAAAAAAAGGTTTCAAAAAACTTTTTAAATCTTGATAGCTGATTTTTATAGTTTTTTAGATTCTAAATATATATCTGAACTTTGTTCGTTTCCATCACCTATAGTTTAGTCACACTTTGATCTAGTATGATCTGGGAAAATATGTCAAATATGCAATAAGTATGAAAAGTAAACGACTTTTAAAATACCAACAGAACTTTATTTAAACATAGAAGATGGCTTTATATTCTTAACATTACATTCTTCAAAGGCTTTACATGTTATGTGTACATGAGTACACAATGAGCAACAGATAATGATGCATAGGTGTACCATTGTTTAATGGAACTGCTTTTAAACTACGTTTAGAGGAATCGATGAACAGCCTCCATTCTTCTTTTTGTATTCAATTCCGAACTCATTCACCAGACCAACAATATTCGAGCAATATACTAAATTATGTTCTTGTTTGAAAAAATGAGCATATTTGTTGCTCTCTTCTTCTGTACACACGAATTGAAGATCCAGCTGCAAAGTTCTTTTCCATGAGTCTGGAGCCAAGCAGTTCAGCTTTCTCCTTTGTTAAACCCAAATCTCAGACCAAATCAGTTTGAGTAAACGACTGACGTTCCACATTGTTTACGGGACACTGAAACTCATCATTAACTGATCCATCTTCATCGCAGGAAGATTCGTCACTTGACATGTTATCTAGACTAATAGTTGCAATATCCACTGGTGGTTCAGGAACAGGCAGATCCGAACAATGGACTATTGGCCGATTTGCAGACGGTAGGTTAAGGTACTAAATTACTTTTTTGTTTTTTGAATTGTAACCAGTAACATCAATGCAACAATAGTAGCAATTATCTGAATGATTTCTTGGCTCCATCCGTACCACTTTAATGGCAAATATAAAGGATGTTTTCTCTTTTTTTGGCCATTTTCTAACGTATTCTACACAAATATAATATATGTTATGTGGCGCCCAAGATTTGTCCTGATCAGCAGGTGTAATTCCTAAATATGAGAAATATACTTTTCTACCAAAGTCTTAATGTTCCGTTGGTGTTTCTTAATCACAAATTCGCCACAAATATAACAAAAACTGTCAAGACTCTTCTCAGAACCACGACTAGCCTTGACTGAACACTAACTGCTAAATTAATATCTTATCTTAATAGCAACAAAGCAAACGCGTACAAGATGGTGTTTGCTTATCAAATGCAACTTGGACTGTAAGCCGCCGACAAGTGGACTGTGAAACGTATCGATGCGCGGCACTAGAAGGGAAAATCTCATACGTTTCTAGAGAATCAGAGCTGCATTTGCCTAGCTATACAGAGAAAATGTTAAAATGTGAACAAATGGTGGGTGATACGGCATTTTTAATATTATTTTTGGAATAAGCACACTTAAAACGATAAGAATTAGGTAAACACACACAAAAAGTTTTTTTGTCTGTGTAATTGTATACCTAACTGTATATCTACTTTTGGGCCACTCGGTATACATGGAATTTGAAATGTTTCTTCATTCTTTTCCTCCCTTTCAGTAAAATTGCCTCTGCCTTCTGTGCTGATAGTCAATTAATTCTCTTTCTTTCTCTGTCAGTGTCATTCGTTATAGTTAGCCTTTTTACTTCGACTATGGTCGTTAACATATACCAGCACGTTTTGGTACGCTTATGTTCAGAATGCAGTCGTACAGAATGTTCCATAAATGTGGTACTAAGACGGAGCCTTGGGAACCCCTGTCGTTATTTTTATTACTTCGCCGTCTTCATCTATGATGTGTCTCTAGTGAGGTAGCTTTTGACTATACCGAGAATGCCTGAGGATATGTCCTTTGTGGAGATGTATTTTATTATCTTCTTCCATAGAAGAAAGAAGAAAGCGTTACTTATCTGGACTATAACTTGTGCACATAAGCCTCTTGAGTTTAATGTTTTTTTAAATTCTTTTTATCGCTATGTCCCGTACTATTTGTAGAGTTTGAATGGTACTTGTTGTTATTTTTCTTCTCTAAAATAAGATTGGTTTTCTGATTGGTATTTTTTTCTGTTCCAGTTCTTGCTTAAGTCTTATTACTATCAATTGTTCAAGCAATTTTCATGCAGTATCTAGTAGACAAATCTGGTGTCGGTATCATTTTGGGTCTGAAACTTCTTTATTGTGCTTTTTGAAGAAAACTACCTTTCATTTGCTTGTAGTCTTTTGGGAACGACGTGTTTTTTTAGTGTTTCGTTTATAGATAGTTTCCCGGAAGTGCTCAGTTACTTCTTCTTTATCCTCGCCTTTTTCCGTTACTCGGGTCAGCTTTCTTAATCATGTTGCGCCACGCCTTTCGGTCGAATGCGTCTTCTTCTCTCAATCCTAGCTCTTTCATGTCCCTTTGGACATTAGTCAGGTAAGTGGTTTAAGGTCTTCATCTGCTCCTTTTCTTTGCATCCATGGAAAGGCACTTTTTCTTTCACAACATGGTCTTCTGGTCTTCGTATTACGTGCCCGTACCATCTTAGTCTGGATTCCGCTATCTTATCTGATATCCGTGCAACTTAAAAACTTCTTCTTATATGATCGTTGCGTACTTTGTCTTTAAGATTGACTTCTGTCTTTAGGATAGGCAGGCTCAACATACGAATTTATGTCGTCTGGAGTTTCCGATTGTGCGTCTTTTTTGTGGGACAGACTTCGCTGCCGTACATAAGCACTGGTCCGACTGCTGTTTTGTAAACCTTTTGTTTTTACTAGCATTTTTTCGTAGCATAAAACTCCGGTCAGTGCACGCCACTTATTCCACCCTGCCACTGTCTTTTGCGATATGTGCTTCGCTTCCATTGCTCTGTCATCTGAGATTACTGATCCCAGGTACTTAAATATTTTTGCTCTTGGGAGTATTGTATTGTCTACTTGATATCAGTATTAATAGCGTCCTCGTTGAAATTGCAGATCGTATATTCTGACATTGTGCCGGAAGTGCTCAGTAACGATGTAAATTATATAGCTGGGAAATTTAGCTCTTATTCTTGGTTGTATTTTTTAGTCTTTCTTCTGAGAATTCTTCTTTACCTATTTCTTTCGTTTTTTCGTCGTCTGTTCAGTTTGTTTCCTAGTGTCTGTAAGAACCTAATAGTATTAAATTCCATAATTTTGCGAGTCAAAACAAAACGACGTAAATAATCCCGGCGTTGCGCTGGGACCGAGCGAGGTCGTTCGTTTCGGGCGCGCACGTATTGAAATTACGCTGACTTCTTAATTTTAGGCAAATTTAAATAAGCACACGATCAAAATGATGACACAGAAATAGGTCGTGGGAATACGACGGGAACTCGAAACGGCAATTGCGTAATTCGGTGACTCATATGGGACTGCGTCACTTTGCAGCGGAACGCAGATTTAGCATAGGACAGGGACAGAAGAGTAAAGATTGTGGGACAGTATAAATATAACTGCTGAAATTACTGACGGCTCATGAAGGCTTATATACTTTGAGCGTTAATTCCTCAGCTGAATATATAACACAAGTTTATCAAATGTAATTCACACTAACAATTCTAAGGTAACTTATCCATAATAATGTAACCTATCTAGTGATATTACCGCGCCTTGCCGCTGATAATGAGCGAAGTTTAATAAAGGTATAAAATGTAGGGAGCCTGACGCCACAAAATGTGGAGTTGGACCTTGCTGCATTTTATTCTTTGTCCTGACAATATTTTCGTACTGACAGGAGAATATTGTAACATGCCCTCCTTTCCGTCGTCGCAAAACATTTGATCAAATATCTTTTTACACTAACAATTCTAAAGTAACTTATCCATAATAATGTAACCTATCTAGCGATAATACCGCGCCTTGCCGCTGGTTATGAACGAAGTTTAATAAAGGTATAAAATGTAGGGAGCCTTACGCCACAAAATGTGGAGTTGGACCTTGCTGCATTTTATTCTTTGTCCTGACAATATTTTCGTACTGACAGGAGAATATTGTAACATGCCCTCCTTTCCGTCGTCGCAAAACATTTGATCAAATATTTTTTACACTAACAATTCTAAAGTAACTTATCCATAATAATGTAACCTATCTGGCGATATTACCGCGCCTTGCCACTGGTAATGAACGAAGTTTAAGAAAGGTATAAAATGTAGGGAGCCTTACGCCACCAATTGCGGAGTTGAACCTTACTGCATTTTATACTTTGTCCTGACAATATTTTCGTACTGACAGGAGAATATTGTAACATGCCTTCCTTTCCCCGTCGCAAACATTTGATAAACAATGTGGCTTCATTAATAAAAAAAGTAAAATATAGTTTTGAATCGGGAAGTTTTATAATGATAATATATATGATTTCTTAAATCCGGTTGCAGATTTATTTGTAATTAAATCGTATCATTAAACTTGCTTAGCGCTCCGATATTCAAGTAATTATGAATGAATCAAGCGAATGTTTTCATGTGCTTAAGTAGTTAGAAAAGTAGAAGTAGAATAGAGCTTTATCATACTAATCTATAATCAATTTTGAATAACAGTACCTATTAAAGTTTTTACAATCACATGGCTGATAATGTTGGTAGACGTGAATACTAGCAATATCTCCGAATGAGGACACATTGGGTGCTTGAATTACTGGAATCACTTGAAGTACTTTAATGTGAAATTATGTGATTCGTTCCTATCCACAAGGTGGCGTTGAAATTCATTGGTAGACACCGTGCTAGTGAATTTCTATGCAGTGATGACATTTATTAGATATCCTTTACGGCACAATTTGAAGATTTTGGTGCATGAAGTCGCTAAGTAACACTTTTTAATTCCAACCGTAGTGTTAATTAGTTACTCAGTTTTCAAAATAAAATAAATCATTGAAATTTAAAGTATATAATAACGAGTCAATAATTATTAAATAATATCTATTCCAAATTTTGAACAAATATAATTAATTGGTTGTATGGTTGTGGTATGTTGTTTGCTTCCTCAACTTTGAAATATCGAGGAAGTGCACAATGTGCCGCAGCTGTGCAACCAATACTTAAAATAAGAAACATTAAATAAATATAATTAAATAAATAACGTCCAATTTGAGTAACAAAACTGTCTTTTATTTACCTGTCGCTTGCATAACCTTTTAATATGAATAAATCATATAAAATCCACATGTCTGTGTTTAAATTACTAACAAAAATTACTAACAGACACATTACCCATAAAACAAACCAAACTGAGTTGTCACGATTTTTATTTAAAATCAAACATAACGTAAAGTACTACCACTAAATCACGAGCCAAATCAATATTACAAATTACGAGAATTTGTAAATCACGAGCCAAATCAATTACTTGAATTATGAGAATTCATGTAATATGCAGTTAAAGAAATTAAATGTATCCAATTGCATTTAAGGATGAATTGCAGTTAAATAAATGCAATGAATAATAAATATTACAAATTATGTGAATTTGTACAACACCTGGGTTCGAACCGTTACATGTCTAAGAAACTAAGTTTCTAGTGACATTTTCCATCTATGATTTTTTTTTTTGAGATTTTACGAGGGTAATTCAAATATAAACGGATTTTTTTTAATATAAATTTATTGATTGATAATATGCATGAGATAATCGTTCATTTTTTTTCAACATACCCTCCTTTATACTCAACACACTTTTTCCAGCGATTTGGAAGCTTAAACATTCCTTGTTTATAGAAAGTTTGCAGGCGCGTCATTAACCCATTGCGCACGTACTCCTCGACTTCTACATCGCTTTGGAATTGTTCCCCACCAAGTGATTATTACAGGGGCGCAAACAAAAAATAGTGACAGGGAGACAAAACTCCAATTCCTCCAATTTTTCCCTTGTCAAAATCGCCGTGTGAGGTCTAGCGTTGTCATGAAGAAGAATGACACTTCTGGTGGTCGTAGCTCGTCTTTTGTTTCGGTAGGCGGCTTTTACTGACTCTAATAACTGGAAACAGTAAGCTGCATTTATTGTACGTCGATCATGAAGAAAATTAATGAGTAAAACTCCCCTATAGTCAAAGAATCTGTAATCTGTAAGACTTGTTCTTGGGCGTCGATTATGACTTTGGTTTTCAACACGTTCTCGACCACCTTTAAATTTTCTGGCCCAAGTAAACACTCGCTTCTGAGACAGTGTTTCTACCCTAAATTGTGTCTTGAAACGTGTTAAAATTTCTGACGGTTTAACTCCTTCATTAGTTAAAAACTTTATAATAATACGTTGCGCAATGGATGCAGTCACCCCTTGCTTAGACATTATTGTAGTGAGGATAAAACAGAGAAGAAACTGCTGCCCAAGTTGGTTTCCCCTTCAGAACACACCAAACTTCAAACTCTCACTCTACTATCCTGCTCGAAGGAACTTACGGAGTACACCAACAAAATTACCGTTTATCTTTGAATCACCCTCGTATATTCTCCTTAATATAACCTAACCTGCCTAATTCATTATGTTCAATAGTTTAAAATGGGTTGTTTTTGCCTTCATGTTGTCTTTTGAGATAGTCCCGTATAAAAATTCTTTCTTCAGTTTATTTTGAAAATCACTAAAAACAAGCGCGTGTCTGTCTTACTCACAATTTTGAAAAAAAAACCTCGCTAATACAAGTAAATGAGCGAATTTCAAACATTGCCGAAACCTTTCTTTACATTATATAACATGCCTAGGCAATGTATGAAATTTGGCCTATTTTACACATTCCCTTTTTAATTTTTAGAATTATGTAGAATGCCTTCCTAGTCACATGTTTTACTGGTACTATAATGCTTCTGTTACTATAGACTGTGACATAACTGTATCACGAAAGTTTGGCTTCATTATTTATCCATTTTATTTGATCTATTCCAGGAAACAATTCTTTAACCCGTGTCATACAAGCGTTTTCCATAACTAAACTTTCCTGATATGATCTCAAACGTAGTTTTATTCCAGCTCACGTCTCCCACTAATTACACTTTGATGGAGTGTAATTGTGGGTAACTAGTTGTGTTAATTACGGGCGAGCTTCAGGAGCACCGGGCCAAAGTAATTATAAAAGTCAATATATCGGGCTTGATTGCCGTCGACGGCGGCACGACCCCCACCTCTCTCGGTCGACACGTGGATCGTATTAAAGCGAGTTCTTCGTTAGATGGATTTGCATCCGCTAACCGAGAGCCCCAGCTCGCGTGCATGCACCCCAATCACCCACAAACATACACCAAGATTCTTATTCCCCGGAAGTCAGGGCGCGGTTGGCGGGGGTGGAAGTCGATCGTCCGTAATTAAGGCGAAGTGGTCCACCGATTAAACGCGGTAATGAATAATCTGGACGGTGGGCGCCTCCACCGCCAGGCAATTACCTCCGTCCCCCAGTTTTGCTGGTGATCCTTTTGCGGGTAGTGTTTGATGCGCGTTTATGGGGATCGTTTCATTACACAGAGTACAGAGTGCGGTGCGGGAAGCGGAAATTGGCGGATTGAAAAGAGAGGACGTCACAGGCGGCCCATTGCGTTCATTATTCAGGCCACTTTTAGTGCAACGCTTTTGTGAACGTTTTTTGGCGTGCTGCGTAAAAAGCGGCAATAAAGGGTATTGGATATCACGTTCAATTTACTCCGTGAATAATATTCCCTTCCTGCCCGGTAAAGGACACAAATTTGTACGGATGAATTATACGCCAATGAGCTTTGGAAACGGATTTTACAATCGTTTGTCACTTACTCATGAATGAACACAAACTTTAACCACACTAAGGAGGTTACAACTGCTATATCATTTATTTCCCACTGTATCATATTATCCTTGTTTACGATAATGATTTACAGTCCGATAAATGAAACTTAACCGCATTGTGTCCGGTAAAATGTTTACCAAACTGAAACAACATTAACCAATAATTATTTTTATCAAAACGTAATACTACATTGTAAAGTTAATCCTTAAGTAGTCGCGTGCTTGGTGTGACATTACATCTCGCGTGGCGTCATATGACCCCAAGTGGGAAAGGCTATTAGTTTTTTTTCTGAAAAATTAGTTCAATTATGAAAAAAAAACATAGTGTTATTGGTTAGTGAAAAAAAATCAAATTAGATGTTCAAATTGTTGAACATTTTGGTATTGACTGTGTGCTAATCAATGTCGAAAGGCCGCACATACATTGAGGAGAACTTCTGGCTGTATTTGTTTCATGTCGACTTGGATCCGTTCTTTCAATTGTTCAGTTGTGGTTAGCTGATTAAAGTATACTGTACTTTTCATGTATCCCCAAAAGAAAATATCTAAAGGGGTCAGGTCAGCGGCACGCGCTGGCCATTCAACAAAACCACTTCTGCCAATCCACCTGCCTTGGAAGACTTCGTTTAAATAGTCGCGTACAATTCGGCTATAATGAGGTGGAGCCCCATGTTGTTGTAACCATAAGTCTTCATTTGGAATGTCGAGATCGTGTTGATTTGGGAATAGAACCGCCAAAGCTGGAACGAGGTAATCTCTCAATATCTCCAAATATGTTTGGCCTATCAACGAGCCATCAATGAAGAAGGGCCCAATAATAATATCACCTACTATTCCTGCCCAAACGTTTCATTTTTCCGGAAATTGGGTATGGGCTTCCATCATCCACTGAGGGTTGCGCTCGGACCAATAGTGACAATTTTGTTTATTCACCGTTCCATTTAAATAAAAAGTTGCTGCATCACTAAATAAAATTCTGGTAGCAAACCCTTCATCGACATTACAGAGATTCATCATTTGTTCGCAAAACTGAACCGTTCGATCAAAATCATCTTTATCCAGACTAAATTTACATTGTAAGGATGCCATTTCTGCCGTTTAAAAATTTAAAAACAGATGTTTGTGAAAGCTCACTATTTGCCGCAACCGCTCGGGAGGGAATATGAGGGTTTTCTTGCAACTCTAACAGCACGTTTAGCTTAACATCTTGCGGAACTGACGGTCGTCCACATTTCGGGCGATCTCTAATATGCCCCAACTGCTCATACTTTCTTATTATTACACTAACAGACGTCTTAAGAAGAGGTTCTTGAAGCGGATATTTATTATTAAAATAAATGCACACTTCTTCATAGGTATGTATTCTATCACCACAACGTCTAATCATAAGAATTTCAATTCTTTGTGCCTCCGAAAAACGTCGAACCATTTTGAAATTAGCTTTTGACACGATGAATCGAACGAAACGTCAATCTGAGTGTGAGTAGGCAATAATTTGTTTTACATAATTGTACTAGATTGTTTTTCAGGTTAATCAATTTAGTTTTGTTCCAATATTTAAAAGCCAAGCCCGTTTTCCTAATTTTGTTTTAACTGACGTTGTTTTGAATGGTAACTAGATGCATTCTGCATATTGAAATAATAATTTAATAGTTTTACTTTAACACACTTTTTCTCATTTTTTTTTCAAATGTTACATATTTAAAATGTCATGTGGTTGAAATCATAATAAAAAGTACTATCAAAATCAATAATAATAAATATAGGTTGTCATTTAATAAAAATGGCTCTGACGTCATAACTTCAAAACGGAAAAAGATGGAAAATTGAAAATGGTGTCAAAATATTTGTTTAAAAAAAATCAGTTTCACCTATTGAAGCGTTTTTCAAAAAAATAAAGTCAGGTCTTGATACTTTATGCGCTCTCTGTATAATACAACGAGTGTAATCATAACTATCGATAATCGCATGAGTTGGGACACGAAACATGTTGTCAAATATTAATTCCACGAGTCTGAAAGACCAGTGGAATTATTTGACAACATGTTAGGTGCATCAACAAATGCGATTATCAATAGTCACGATTCCAAGAGTTGTATTCATCAGGTTTATCACGAATGAACAATGTAATACTTTTGTAAATAAAAATTTATTTATTATCACAAAACAGTGGACATAAGGATATTATTTATTGTAAAAATTAAACACACAATTATTATACGTTACATTAGCTCTTTTCTGATTTTTCGTTTATTAAAACAGATGGAGATGGATGGATATTGAGACCTGCTACAGTCGAATTCCCTATTACGTTCATTGCAACTGAAGACGTTGACGGTTCATTTGGGTTGCAGTGTCTCAAACCAGATATGATTCTGGAATGATGTTCGTTGTTTAATTTTAAATTCGTTGCTTTTTAGCACATTAGCTTGTAGCCGTGTGAACTGTTATTTCAACAATTTCTTGCAAATTGGAACCTGAATTACACAAATTGGTGACTGTTGATAATCGCTAATAATAAGAACGATTTGAATGGTTTGTAAACTTTTTTCGCTTTGAATCAAGACCAATTCTTGCTGCTCCTTTGCGAGTCCGCTTGCTTAGTTCATTCAGGCTAATGGAACTATTTTTATACCTAGAAGAATTGTTCCAGTGTTTATTTGGAGTTAAAAACAGTCGGTTTGTTTTAATATTGTTTGAACGTTTCGAGATCATTTTATTAAACAATCTAACAGGACACATATTTTCATATTCTACGTTATGAAAACGTAACAACAATTATCCATTTGTTATGACACAAACTTTTGCTTCCCCCTTTAGTTGTTTTTTGAGAAAATGGGGTTATATTTAATACGTCAAGTCTCAGAACCATCGTTGCTTGTTCTTTCTTAAAATAGTCGATCAAACATAACGCAGCTTCGTTTCTACGCCAAGCTAACTCAGTTGCAGTTATTTGAATTTTTTTTTCTGCTGTCCCTCTGGAGTATTCTCGTCATAATGCACTGCAATAATTTATATTTCCCTAACTGTTAAAGGTTCAGCACTTACTTTGCGTTTTTCTGGTAACTTTTCCAACGGCTTCCTTTTCGTGTCAGGCATTTCTCGACTTTTCAAAAACAACATTATTAAATGGATTTATTTTACGGTTGAACTCTTTGAAATATTTTTCTTGTAGTAATTTAGCACTCACATTCTACGTCAGCTTAACCACTGCCTCCTTGTAATAAGTTTGTTATAGGAAGTATTAAATTTTTTATTCGTGATATAATCTTACGAATACAATTCTTGGAATCGTGACTACTCATCTTTCAGACTCGTGGAATTAATATTTGACATGTTTCGTGTCCCAACTCATGCGATTATCGATAGTCATTATTCCACTCGTTGTAGTAGTGTAGAAGTGACTGTATTTGTTAGGGACATTATCCCTAACTGGCTATCGACCGACGTGGGTCCTTCTGCCGTGTGATTTGTGTAAATGTGTGTATTGAGTTAGGGCTTGTTACTCTAGAAATTCGCCCCCGATCTCTAGAGCGCCGTTAATGAGGTCCCAACGGCGAATGGCACTAGTTTCTCAGTACAAATGTACTACCTGTACTGGGGCTCGAACCCAGGTCTTCGTGCACCACTCGTTGTATTATATATGATAACAAAAAATAATTCGCGACAAAATTAAAAGTACATTAAATTTCAGGTTTCGCAGCATTCGGCACATAGATGTATTTGATAATCTTGGCACACATGTTTATGGTAAACCAAGCAAGTTATTCTACTTGCCTTGTCCCATGATCTAGGGCAAATATGGCACCCTTTCCTAGTTTTCGGCGCTGCATCCTCAGTTGGATGGACGGCTTCCACTTCAGAATGACTGTTCAGCCGTTTTCTGATTTTGCGAGACAATTCTTCATTCGTTATGGAAAGGATCGGTCAATTCCCGACCAACTTAAAAAAAAATCTCTTCTCTTCAAGGGGTTGTCAATGTTTAAGGAGTTATAAATGACAAGAGCATTTATAGCACAGACGTAGATCAGGTAAAAAAAGCATAGGCGATCTTTTGGTTCTACGACCAACATTGTATGTAGAACATAATTTATAGTTAGTGTACACCACCCTTCGTTATATTGTAGAACGTTAATCATTCAGGTTTCTGTACTTCTCCTGATATCGTCAATGGCAGCATCTTTGTAAAGACTTGAAATCAGGATCACGGATATCCCTTTCTTCGGGACATATGACATCATTGTTATATTTTTGGTGTACCCAAGGAAGTACTTTTCTCAGCGCGCGATTTATTTGGTTGAAATTCTTGTGAAACTTCTCTCTTTTTCTTTCTGAGTTTACCAGCTAGAGTTAGTCTATGATCAGTTAGTAATTTGTTAGCCAATTGAATACTCGTGAACCAGTTATCCACAGTTACATTTCTTCCTGTGTTACTCTCTGGAGAAATTAATCGGGTGACTACATCTGCCGGACAATTACTCACTTTGAAAGGGTTGCTTTCCCAAGTACATTTCCATTTTCAGGTGCTAAAAAGTTTAGGCTTCAACCAATGAAAATATATTAATTCCATATTTATTTGGCTTAGAAGGAATATATTGACGGAAATTGCAATGCCCCGGAACGCCCAAAGTTGTTCATCAATAATTGGGAGATACTCACATGGAGTGAAAAGTTGGGTACACTTGTCCACCAGATACTCAAAAATGTCACGGATGTCGGTATAGCTTGTCATATTATTGTCTTTCTGCAATGAGAGCTGTATTGTAATAAGGTTTTGTTAATTTTTTTCTCACGTACATGATTTTACGTTAAATTATATTAAAATGTGAAAAACTGGGCAATATTGCATTTTCTCCCTAAAAATAAAAATGATTTGTGAAGACCACATGAAGGAGAATCTAAAAATGAAAGAATATACAGGGTGATCCATTTAAAAAAATAAACTAAATGTTGTGTCCCGCTTTTATGGTACACTCTGTACACTCGAAAATAATTTCAAAAAGTAGCACATCAAGTGTTCAATAACTGCAAATCAGATCTTTTCCTTAATTTTCATTAGTCTGGCAGTAATGGCCCGAGCGAGGATAGGGGGGCCACCCTATATGTAATTATTTATTTGAGTGAAATATTTTTTTCTTTATATTTTAGGTTCCATGCAGATTACAAATCACTACTCACCCACAATTGACCCTTTCTAAATTACAATTCGCACTATCTGAATTACAATTTACAAATTTAAGTTGCAATTTACATTTTCTGAATTATTTCTTGCTAATCTGAATACAATTGACATTTTCTGATTTAAAATTCGTTAATCTGAATTAAAATTCTTTATGTCTGAGTTACAATTGGGAATCGTGTAGTAAATAGCGCAATTGTTTTGCAACACAATCTGAAGAAGTGTGTCATCTAATTTTACCTAATCAGTTATTGGGAGAAATTAGTTGTCATTGAATTGATTACGGTCCCAGTATAGAGATATTTTTGAAGTTCCATGCTGATTTCAATTCACCCATCTGAATTACAATTGGCACTTTCTGATTAACATTTACAAATATGAATTGCAACTATTGTTTTCTGAATTACTACTAGGTAATTTTAATATCAATTGATATTATTCAAAATTTCAAATGGAAAAGGTTTCATCGGTTTCATGAAGTGAACATACAAATTCGAGATGATTAAAAATCAATAATGGTAATGTTTTTTTTTTCAGAATCACTGGGCTTTGAGGTAGAATCTACATGCTGTAAGTTCTAATTTATATTTTATATTATGTATGTATGTAATAATTTGATTACTTTGGTTAAACTTTTTTCACGGTCACCTAAGTTAAATTACTAAAGTTAAAAACCTAAAACTAAATATGTGTAATTATTAGCTCCCCTATTAATTTTGGAGAAAAATCGTAAAAGAATATTTTTTAGAGTTTTAAAAACTGAAAATGTATCATCTATTTAGTTTAGGTGTGTACCAGAATAGACCTCAGAAATTTTCGAATAGTATTGTTGTCATATCCCCTTAGTGATACATATAACTTGTTTGGTTTTGAATGTATGTATTAACACCTATAAATTAATACCGAAGTTGGCGAAATTAACTGATTGGATTGAATTATAAGAGGGCGATGATTTACAATAAAGTATTATAATAGTATAGTTAAGGCAAAAAAAATGTGGGACAGTTTTTTTGGTACTGTTAACTATTTTTAAAACCCAATAATAACAACTAAATTAAAGTAAAATTTGTTATAAGTGTTGTCCCATTTTTTTTGCCGCATTTATATAAGAAAAATTGTACGGAATTGTACAGTTTGTACAGTCCCTCATGGATTTTAAAAATCAACAAACATTTTCATAAAGAATGACATTTTGAAAATTAACAGTAAAAAGTTTGTTGTACGTACATATTGATTTTAATATTTATGAGTCATAGATCAACATATTAATTACTTACAGCTTATATGGATTTTAGGACTATTAATCACAATATGAATTTTCAATAATATAAATTGGATTACAACGGTCGCCGGAACGCTGTTAATACATATTACATTTAAAATCCAATTATTTCATATTTAATCGCGTGAGTAGTCTAGTTTAAGCCGTGTAAAATTAACAATAGAACCAAATCCCACCATAGAACTGATACGTATTATACTCTGCTTGCGGAGTTTTATACAATTTTAATAGGATCGAACGTTGGGACCTATTTAATGAACTAATATAAAAACTGTGTAAATATTAAAACTCGAAACATTACGTGTACTATTACTATCCAACTAAAAATGTAATGTTTAATCGAAGATTGGTCGATGATTCACAGTGAAAAGTGTGTACACATTTTTATTTATAGAATATTCACATCAAATATCTTTGTGGTGAGCTATTGCTGCACCACCTGAAATTTTTGCATGATCCACTCATGCCTTAGTGAGATGCTTCTTCGGGAGCAAAATCTGAAAAGGACCCGTTATTTTTATGAATAATCGAAGATCGTTCGCTGATTGAAGGTAAATGAAAGTTGCAGGGAACAGTTACGCCGTTGGCAATCAATATATTATTTTGACATAGCTATTTTTTAAAGTAATAATTACCAAGAATGTTCTTATTTCTTAAAATATAGGAGTATAAAATTGTCATTACAAATATTACTCTTTTTAACCTGTTTCAGTATATTTCTTCATTAAAATATTACATATCAAACATTCAGAAATTGTTGCATATTGAACGACCTAGTATCGATTCCTCGATTTAATGCCAACACGAAAACTAACGGTATTAGGAAGGGAGATTGAAATTATTTTCGCGACAGGGTGCTAATGTAGGCAACCACGCCATATCACGCTCAAAATCTAATGTTACAGTGAATCCGGATCTAACATCTATGCTATAATATAATTAGTTTTAGCAACACGAAATAATAAAATTAGAACAAATCTTACAGATCACCTGAACCCACCCAATTAAATTAAATTGAACGCTCTTCTGCCAATTTGTATAGATGTTTCCAATTTTTGTACTGTTCTCTGTTTCTTTAATACTGTAATCCTTATTTACAGTGAAACTGTAGTAATCCCCCCAATATTTCGGAGCACGCTCAATTAACTTGCATTTTGATAAAACTTATTCTTGAAAATTATAACATTATTATCCATTCTTTACGTTTGATGAAAAAGTACATGTTTTATGTGGAACTAAAGTGGCTTTGTGTGCTTCGACTGTTTTGCCTATCTCACTACGCCTGCCTCGGCAGTCTAGCTTCAGTCTCAGCGCATAAAGGTTTACTTTAACTCCTTATCAAATAATATACTACATATTATCTGACGTCTATTGTAATTAAATGTGTGTTGATTTGAATTTTTATATTACAATTTACATCTACGCTTACTACTAGATTTGGTGATCACGTGGCCGATATTATCAAATCTTACGCAGTCTATGGTGTTCTTCTTTGAAGCGCGCACTATTTTTGAGTCCTTTAGAAATGACCGTACTATGTAACTGCGGAAGTCCAGTTGAGACAATGATTTTCAGTTGCAAATTTTATGTATTTTCCATGCATTCACCAATGCATTGCCGATCAAGTTGGTGAATAGACGTCACCATCATTTTTTCCCGCGAAAGTTGATCCGTAATTCGCAACACCATTGTCGTGTAAATCGACTCCGCGTATATATTTATTATACTCCGCTATTACGTTAGGTTGATTTATTTGCACTTCTTTTATATCTTTTCGGCTGTACCTTCTTGCTTTCTGGATTGGCAGAATTGTACCTATATTAGCAGATATAGTTACAACCGAATTATCATTCCATTTGACAATCATAATATTGGAATCTCTGTCATACGCAAAATCATACGATCCTCTTTCCTTTTTCATCAGTTTATTTGTATCTTCTATGAGAAATTTTCCGGTCCTATTTTCTCCTATAGGTCCCGTAACAAAATAACCTTTCGCGTCCATACTTCTTAAGAGTTGGTAGGTGGTAAAAAAATTATCAAAATATATTTTGTGTTGTTCGGGGCACTTTAATTTGGCTACCAGCTTTTCTATTTCTTGCGCTCCAAGTCGCAAAGTAACTTTATTCTTCTCTCTTTACCTGCGTAAGGAATAAATTGGAACAAATACCCGTCTGATGAGGTAAGACACCAAATTTTGAAACCAAACCGCACTGGCTTACCCTTCATGAACATCTTAGCCGAATGTCGATCGAAGTCGATACGGGACGATTTCCTTATCTATAGATAGTTCATGTAAAAATATCCTGAATTGCATTAATCGTTAATTCATTTTCGTAAATATGGCATGCAGTTTTGCGAATTTGTCATTTCGGTCTAATTGATCATTCCCCGACAAATGCATATTCTGTTTTATTTCGTGAAATCGATTGCATGACATTGTTTTCTTGACTAGAGGTACTATTTTGTCTTCGTCGGTAGACCAGTATAAATCTTGTGGAAGAGTGTGGTAGTGCGATAAAATATGTATACCTATTAACTTCTTCAAATCTTCAGCAGACAACTGAAAATTATGTCTATTTTTATCACTGGCGTACTTAAAACTAAATTGAACTAAAACATCCAACACTTCGTTGTCAAAAACAGGGAGAATAGTTGACAGGGTTCGTAAGATATAAATTTAGTTTCAATTTCAGATTTACACTATTTTTCTATATTGTCTGGAACATTTTGTGTTGGAGTATATTCGGATGTCCAATTACCATAAAGTCGGATATCCGTTTTAGCTTTTTTGCTTTTATTTTTTGGACCTTTCTCAAAAAATATAGGAATATCTTCTTCTGCTTCTTCTTCATTTCGCAGTTCGACTTCAAATGTCCCTGCAAAATCTGTGGGTAAATTGTCATTATTTGTGTCCGTATCATCCATAAATTCTTCGTCAGTCAGATGATCCACATCGGGCGGAATATAATTTATGTCATGTTCATTATCTGACAAATGTTCCACTATATCTTCTAATTCTCTCATGGTAAGTGAACGCCTCACTTCATATGAACAAGGGCCAGCCTTTTTAGAGAACAGGAAAATATCATAATTACTACATAATAAAAACATTTACAAAAAACAATATACATAAATCAGTCAGTTTGTACTTACCATTCTAGTTTTTTCATGTAATTATGAAGACTGGATAGTTCACGTCACTTACTACAGGAAACAGTGTTATTTTCAAATGAAATAATATTTCAAAATTGCTGCAGTTATACAGGGTGAGTCAATAGGACGAGCAGGCTCGATTACACCTACACCGTTAATGATATCGAAATGAACCAATATACACTGAAAACGGGATGCTAAAGTGCAGTTTGTAAAATTATTTTGTCATATACAAGGTGTTCCATTTTTTGCAGGGCAGCCTTCGACCTAGTTTTTTTAAATGGCACCCCCTGTATAAATTTACATATTTGAATTTGCCCTTTTTTGGGATTTATAAATCCGTTTAGTTTTTGTAATTCGCTTAAATCGTTCAGAAGTTGTTTACGTTTTTCTAAAAATTAATGCTTTTGCAGGCACTTATTAAAAAAATTGCAGGGCACTTAGTTTCTGGAATATCAGGTTGGGACTTCGCCTGAGCCTAAACAACTGACTTACGTATCTTCTGGCGGCAACACGCCCTATCTGCATTGTGGCATCACCGTGCTGTGACAGATTAATTTCGGTAAACTTTGAATTTCAAGCCCTATATTTCAGTACTTAGTCATATTCAAGGTCTCAGTTTACATCATTTTTGCCCCTTATATTTTTTCTTAAAAGTTGATAGTTGAGAGTTAATTCTGATTTTCTAAAAAATGTACACAGATCTCATCGATATAAACTTAGCGGCCCATGAAAATCACTCAATTCTGTCATGCCAACGTCAAAGTGACATTTAATGTACGATATGTTTTATTTTTCTTAGCGCATTTTCTTAATGAACTTTTCTCATAATGAAATAGTTGATATGGTTATGTACACGCTGACAGCGCAAACCGTTGCTAGTGACCAGATTCTATTGAGGCATAACAAATCAATAGCAAAAACATTTGAATGAAACTATTTCATCATGCGAATATGTTTTGAATGTTTTTGAAAACTTTTGTTCACGACAAAAATTACAACGTGTCGTACAATAAACGTCACTTTGACGTTGACATGAGAGAAACAATTGATATTCAATGCACGTTGGGGTGGGTTCATGCTGGGTTCATTTTTCAGAAAATCCAAATTATTTCTCAAACTGTGAACTTTTAAGAAAAAATATAAGGGGCAAAACAGATGTAAAATAAGATGCTCTATACGACTAAGTTATGAAATATAGGGTGTGCCATTTGAAAAAATCAAGTTATGGCCCTTCAAAGTTTACCAAAATTAATGTCCCACAGCAAGTTGATGCCACAATGCAAATGATCTTGCCGCCAGAGGATACCCCAGATAGATGTTTAGAATCTGAAGAAGTCCTAACCCGATATCCTAGAAAACAAGCGCCCTGCGATTTTTTTAATAAGTGCCTGTAAATGCATTAATTTTTAGAAAAACATAAACAACTTCTGAACTGTTAAATCGTTAAAAAAGGGCAAATTCAAATATGTAAGTTTATACAGGGAGTATTGTTTAAAAAAACTAGGTCCAAGGCTGCCCTGCAAAAATGGAATACCCTGGATATGGCAAAATAATTATACAAACAGCACTTTTGCCTCTAGTTTGCAGTGCCGTTTGGTTTATTTCGATATCATTAACGGTGTAGGTGTAATGGAGCCTGCCCATCTTATTGACTCACCCTGTATATGATTTTTTTGACAAAGACGCACATTGTTTAGAGCTGCATTTTAAATATCACTTATAAAAATACCTCTGAGAGGAGACTATCATAAAAACTTTACATTTTATACTAAGTTTATGCAAACGCATAATTTGCTAGAACTATCATAAAATAATCCGACGATTGGCCAACGTTGCGTTTTCGCAACGGCTTAACTAAAGTACCATAAAATAAACAATTGATTTTTTATTTAGAGCCGGTTCCATAATATCACAGAAAAGTCTACTTTATGAAAAGCTTGCTTAATAGAAAAGTCGACTTTAAAGTCTGCTTCTGTTCCATATGATAAATGACACTTTTTCGTAAAGTGACGTTTAAAAATCAATTATGGAACACGTTACAGTCTTAAAGGCGCCTGTTCGATTTAAAGGAAACTTTAATACCATTATGGAACCGGCCGTCAGGTAAAATGGTTTATCCACTCCTTGCATGGTAAGTACACTGTTATAACATTGATTTGGTGGAAGTAAGCCCCACTTACCGATACAGGTTTGGTTACTATGAGCAACGGGAAGTAAGTAATCACTTACTTCCCTCAGGGAAGTAAGTAAAATAATTTCAATAGCGTTCTTTCTCTGGCACCAGTCTTGATAACACCCCTTCGACTTCTACGGCAGTAGGAAGGAACAGGCAGCATCTGCAGCCTCTTCAATTGCCATTTCTTGATTATTTTCATTGGAATTCATTTTTCAACTGAACGAATGCAATTACTGACATTCACCCTTTGTTTGAAAAATAGTCTCAGCAACCAAAGCCGTACTGACATGTTGCTCAAATTGCGAATATATATTAATCAAACACAAACAATAAAACCAACTTCAGGAGTGGAAAAACTGTTATAAGCAATTCGAGAGGTAAGTTTTGACCAGTCTCGGTCTTTATTGCTAGCCCTCGCTCTCGCTCGGGCGCAAACTCGACCTCGACTGGTAAACAATACTTACCTCTCTTAATGCTTAAATTACTATTATATCCTATTATTGAAGCCTGTCTGGGGGATAACCAAAGCAAAATCCCTGAAATTGTACATTACAATATTTATTTGGAATTATTATATTTGGTGTGTTCCGTACCCGTAATTTGCACCATAAAAAATTGTTTTAAATAGTGTTGTATTTTTATATAAATAAAATAGAAATAGTTTTGAAAAAAAAAAAATTTTTGAACAATAAGATTCCCGTAACAAAATACGAAATTTATTTGTATTATAACATTTATTAAAAAAATCGAAAATGTGCATTGCTTTTTCGCAACGTTAGCGGCTAATAAGATTGCCGGGTTCGTCAGATGACTGTAAAAAATATAACAGTTATTATTAATGATTTCTCTTCAATTTGTAACATTTCGCAGGCTTAATGTTACAAGGTTGTATGTGCAATTTTGAAAATTTGGGAATAAGGATTTTAAATATGTTTGCTGTATCAAAAATGATGAATTTTGCACTGTCAATACATATGTTTTTATCACTGGTTCCTAATGATCCAATTTTAATCTTCCAACAAGTTGAAAGGTCCCGCTTTGAAAACATATAGCCCTGCAAAGCTATAGAACTAAAATTTAAAAAAATGTTACATACCACCTTGTAACCCCAAGCCGACGATTTATCAATAAAAATCACGGAAATGGTACTTCATAAATCAAATTTTATTATTGCAAAGACATATATTGTGTAAAATAAAATGCCTGAGAATCCTAGTACTTTTTGCTATATTTCCCGATTTAGAGGACCGGAAATTGACGTTTCGCGTTGAGAGTAGAGTTCGCGAAATGTCACTACCCCCGCAGTGAGTACAAAAAGAACTATTACCGATCAAGCACATAAAAGGACTTTTTGCTTTAGGGACAGAGCTCAATAAAAATATATTGAGTGTTTTTGTACCAGAAGTACTTTCAACTGCAGCCTCAGAAGTAGTGGGAAAGTTGCACACGAAATCAAATATATTCTATGAAAATGATGTTGTATGTTCATGACTTTGAGTGAATTAAAAGATTTATTTCACATAAACAACTCTCTATGACATTTTCTAAGAGGTATATATCGTCATTTCAAATCATCAGAATTGAATAATAGTATATTAGACACTAAGGTTGTGAAGCAAATCATTCACAACCGTGGTGTATATACTATTGTTTGCACATCTACAACAATTACAATCATTTAAAATTAAATATTAACAACAAAATCTGTCGTCATCAATCCGGTCGGGTTCAAGGTCTGGGGTCCAAATTATAAGGGCGCTTGATGACCTCTGTTCTGGCCGGCCAAGGCTGCAAACCTAACGAGGATCGTGAAACGAGAAGGTGGCCGAAAGACGAGAATTTGCTAGTTACGTATGCGATTGTCGGCTGTCGGGATTGGGTTGTCGTAAACTATGAGGGACCTGTGGGCGGACCTTAGCTGCATAGCTGCCAGCTGCCTTGGTAACCTTACATTTTTTACCTTGGTAAAGAGAGCCTCGGACGAACATACCTATTCTTTTGTCACGTTGGCAAAAAAAGAAGAAATTATCAACCACTAGTCTAAAAATAAACTTGATGCAGGACATGATTCTTTTTTACTAGTAGTGTAAAAAATATATTGTCCCTGCTGCCTGCTAGAGCTAAGTCATGAAATCATTATTGGTGCATCTTAATTAAAAAACAACACTTTTGTCATTTTATTGCAAAGTGTGCATGTATGCAAACATGTATGTTATGAGCTCACGTCGCGTCGATCGATGATGATTGTGTATGAATGTATGTTCCTGCACTCGTGTGTCGTTACGTCGAGGATTGAGGATTATTATCCTGGTGTCTGAGACGTGGGAAGGATGTGATGAGTGGCGGGTGAGGAAGAGGGTTGAAGACGGCGACGCGTTCTGTGGAACATCCGCTGATTGCGCCCGAATTTGCGGCGATTCGATTAGGAGAGGCCAGAATCTAATCATTCTGACGCGTTTATCGTCCCACATAGACTTCAGGCGAATGGAAACCAGAAGAAATCCTCCTGTGAAAAATAACGACTAGCTGACACTTCTCTTTATTCTCTATTTATAATTAAATGTTCTATAATTTAAGTAATCATAGAATCACAGAAAGAAAAGTCTATTATTAATTATGTAATCCAAAAATTCTCAAAAATTATTGTGCTATTTCTTTAGAGAAACTGAAACAGGTGATCTCATGTAAAATACGATTGCACTGATATAGAGCATCTTTTCCAAATGCCGTACATCAAATCTTGACAACTATAATTATGTAATTAAATAAGAAATCAACTAAAATAAAATTACTGTAAATAACAGAGCTTCGCAGCGGAAGTGAACTGAACCGAAAACCAGAAACGGGAAAAGCGTTATTTTTGTGGGAACGAAAATTGGATACGAGCCCAACAAAATATCAGTTTATTTCGGTTTAATACATGGCAATCGCGTGTGTTAACAATCTTACTTCACTTGTTATTGCTGTTATTGTATAGTTGTTATAACTCGCCTAAACCGAAAACCGAAAAAATCGTTATTTTTGCTGGAACAAAACCGGTTCCCATATTTTTTTTTATTGGAAAAAAATGGAAACGAGCCCCACAAAGTATCGTTTTATTTCGATTTCATACATGTCAATCGCGTGTGTTAACACAATCTTGCTTCACTTGTTATCGCTGTTGTTGTATAGTTGTTATAATTCGCTCGAACCGAAAACAGAAAAAAAAACGTTATTTTTGCAGGAACAAAACCGGAACCTATATTTTTTTAATTGTGGAGAAACGTAAACCAAAATGAAATAATGATTCGTAGCCCTGGAATAATATATACAGGGTCTTTTTTAAATATGCGCGCCTGAGCTCGAAAAAATTAAAAATTCTCGAACAGGTCGATTTTTCTTGTTAGATGTGTGTATGTGTGTGAGGGTGTATGTATAATCATTTATATGAAATTTAAAACAATAAAAACTATTTACTATAAATTGTCATGAAATTTTCATTTACTACTCCATATCGACTGTACTTTAAACTTTAAAAGTAAATAGTAATTTCCAATATTTGTTTATGAAACTATTTTTTTCTTATAAGGGCTGTCGAGAAATAGATCTCGTCGTAACTTCAGGCGATCTAAAATTATAGGATCGTTAATATAAGAGTTCACTGGAGGTATTGCAGCCTCTCCTGTAATATACATAAAATGGGTTTATAGTGGATTTATTGTTACGTTATTTAAGTAATCTTTTGTGTATTGTGCTGATGTGCTAGTGGTGATTTGGAATTCAGAGATTTTGCAAATAAGTCTATTATGGGTGTATTGCTCTATTATTTAAGAAGTCGTTTGTGTATTGTACGGGGTAATTTCAGAATTGTGATATTTTGACAACTGCCGATACAGGGTGTCCAAAATAAGGATCAAAAGTAAGAAAGGCGGTTAAGTTACAAAAAAGTTGGGCAATTAAGTGGTCAATAATATTCTTTTGAAAAAGCAACAATTTTCTGTACGTTAAAATGAAGTGCATAATTTTTTATTAAAATTTGAAAATCTTTGTAAATCTTTGTAGGTGAGCCTATGCGTATTAGAGACTATTTTTGTAACAAAAACAGAAAATTTGCAAGTAGCATTATCTGGCAAACGCAACAAAACGGATGTTTTTTTACAAATTTTATGTTTCGGAAAGATATGCAACGACTAATTTGGGAATATATTGAAAACAACGACAATTTTACTTTAGATTGACCTTTGGCAGATTCGCGAGAAATATTATAATTTGAAGGGGGACGTACAACATTATTCAAAATTATTAAGTCAATGGGTTACAAACATAGGGAGGTAAACTGTCGCAACACTTGCGTGTCGTTACAGCCAAAATTACATTTTGTGAACATTTTTAGAATTTAGAAATTCTAATATAAATCTAACGTTTGTGTATCTTGACGTAACCTGGAGCTACCAAAATGGTTCGTCAATCCATCGTTGGATACACGAGACATATTTAAAAAGTAGTCCTACCAAGATTAAAAGTAAAGGGTCAACATTTACAGTTTTACACGTATAATGTCATTTACGGTTTTTAAATGGATGCGGTCTATTATTAAATTCAACAAACAACGATAGAGATTAGCATAATACAATGGATGGAGAACTTTGTCAAAATTGGGTGGTTGAACAAATTATTCCTGCTTTGGGCAATTTGAAAGAAAAATGTGTGGCGGTCATGGGTAATGCACCATATCATTCCATGCAGTTGGATAAACCACCCACATTTTCTAATAAAAAAGGCAAAATGCAAGAATGGTTGCGTAACGACAGTATTGAATTTAACATAAAATTTACGAAGAAACAATTGTGGGATTTAATTAAACCTTTTCGGAATAATAGGCTAAAACGATATTTAGTAGACGAGACATTGCGGGAACAGGGACATGAGGTTCTTAGATTACCCCCATACCATTGTCAATATAATCCTATTGAAATGGCATAGGGCTTTTGAAAACCATTTTATAACAAGGACATAAATGCTCAACCTTCCAAGGATAAGATTGAGAAGTTATGGAGTCCATTTCCAAATGTACTCCAGAAATGTGTCGTTTGAAAGCATACCTCCTTTTATTATTTCGCTGGGTGAATCTGATCCGAATCTGATGACGAAAATTTTGACGCTGATTCGCTTGACGAAATAATAAAGGACGAGTAAATAGCACATACAAATTTAGGCAAAATTTTAAGTGACTATTTCAAATCATAAGATGTTTGTCAAAGGCAGTTTATTTAATTATTTAACCAAAATTTGTTAGAATATTTATTTAAGTGAGGGTTTAGATTATATATTGCAATTTGTTGATCGACTCATTTCATCGTCGTTCCATGGAGGCAGTGTGAAATTATCTATAGTGCGTTTAGGAAAGACATATTATCTGTACATTATTATTGAAACGAACTGTGACAAAAAATGGTACTTACGTACACTAGAGACAAGTCTGTAAAAATGAAAAGAAGCTTAGGAAGGCCCAAGAAAACCTTGAGTGCAAACCGTGGCGTCACATGAGGAAATCGTTGTAGAAAAATAGAAAAAAGGAGAAGAATTTGACTTGTTTATTTTACCACACCAGTAATTAGGGTAGCATTTAATACAAATTGGCATACCTAAATCTCCACACAATCCTTACCCAAATTGCAATGAATTGAATGTTTTTTAATAAATTATTTTTTATTTTCTTTCCTGCCTTTCCATTTTCATCTCTAATAATTTAAACGTTGCATCTGGCAACAATGCTATTTCAAAAATATAACCTCAAATTGAAAACTACTTAACAAAAAAAATGACAAGTGCAATTAGGGAAATCAGTTATTTCCGAAACACTACCAACAAAATTACTTGATATTCATAGACTCCCCTGACGCAAAAAAATCGTGAATGTAGAGTAGATATGTTCAATATAAATTGTTTTGTAATTTTTCTTATTTATTTATTTTTTCCAAAACGAATCGACAAACATCTTATTTAATTGCGCCACTTGATTAGGTTTTTTTGAAGCATTATTAATTTTCAAACCAGGTGTGGGGTGCCATTTGAAATTTCAAAGTGGGAGTGGCCAGGGAGGAGGGGGTGACACTTTAAATTTATGTTTTCTACTCGTATATGTATATTAGCATATTCTTTCATAGACTACTATACATATATGTGGCCTATTGCAATGAACAATGTGGATATATTTTCATTCCCACACACGTGTGCGGATATGATTTCCAACAATCAGAGAGATGGAAAATTGCAGAGCAACATGTTTTTTCATAAATTTGTCATAGTTGTCAACGACAAATTAATAAGCAAAAAGTCAAATCGACATTATTACAATTATCTTTACAGTGCTGAATTATGATTTCCAATGAAAGCGATTCATCATTAAGCTGTACACCCCCCGATATTCGGCAGTCCGCGAATGATACATATAAATCATTACTTCCGGAAAAGTCGAAGGCAAAGTACGAATTAGCTATTATTAGAATTCTAATATATTAAATGTATTGAATGATGAATGACATTCAAATGTGTCACACTGACATTTATTAGTAAATACCATTTACATAACATTGTTATTCGTTTTTGTCGAAGAAAAAGTAGTGTGTACAACTCGAGTGGATTGCCCATATCGCACTCGGAGGTTTGGCGCACTCCGCCTGCGGCGTCGTGCGCCAAACTCCACCTCGTGCGATATGGGCATCGTGTCCACTCTAGTTGTACAAACTATTACGTTGTTTTTAAACTTCCCCCTCTTAAATTCAATCGACGTGTTTTTTTTTATCAAGTTCACTTGCATTCGAAAGTTATTGAGACTGGCTAGTTTTGAAATTTACACCTGGTATATATGTAAGGTTATGCACCCTTTTTAATACAAATTATTTCCCACTAATCATCGAGACTCGAGTGGCATGAACTGGGCCGAAAAATACCCACTCAAAACCGAAGATTTTAAATTTCTCACAACCGGATTATTCTGAAAATTTATACCGGAAAAACGAAATATAGCAAATAACTCTATAATAACCAAAATATCATTGAATGGGTATGAACACTGGATACCATTTTCATTAAGCCTATGTACGTAATAATATAAAACTATGAAATAACATGATATTCGTGATTTATTTTAATGAATAAAAATAGAACAATCGATTATGGTCACATTAATGAGTATTATGAAAGAATATGAGGAAATAATGTGATAAAAGAAAATGTCTGTGACTACGCAACTAATCTGATTATAACTATAGCTATTCAATACTCTGACACGTATCTAAAACATTCGACGGCTGCGCTTCTACCTCATATCCATGTTAGTCTTCTCCAGTTTCTGAAATTTCGGTTTCACATGTGCGTAAGAGAGCCTGGATGTGGACAGAAAAAAAAACTGGTAAGCCATTCGGCCGCAAATCCGCGCAAATAAGCTCTCGTCGAGTTAATCCTCTTTGAGCGAAAAAAAGAAGATAAAGTCCGACACATTACGGCGGCCGTGGGGCGGCAGAAATACGCGAGTCGATTTATCAGAGTGCGGCCGTCGTGGCCGCACGAGCCGCTTCCATTTTCCGCGGAGGTGGAAAAAATAAAGGACTTATGATTAATATCGGCCTGCGTTCTGCCTGGGGTTTCTGGGGAGATGTTAATAATTTTTCATAAACGCCAGTTTCAGCGCGTTCCACGCTAGAAATTTCGCGGAAAAAGTACGCGTCGCGATTTCTTACATTTTAACAAGCTGCGTTTATGACAGTAAAAAACGTCAATTAACAATTATTATTAAGGCCCAGTTATACAATATGCGATGAGAGGCGGTGTCTTGGGCGAGTCGATTTAGGGTGTGTTCATAGCATGTAAAGCTGGTGGCATCATTTTTTTTAATTATTATGCAAAACACTTAATCGTATTTTACTATAATTATTACAATCTGATCAAAGATGGATCAATGAGTATTGTTATGCCAAATCAAATTACTAAATGACGGTTTACTGCTAAAGGCCTACTCATTAGTATCCCTTAGATTCAAATCACTTAATTACACTAATATTAGCGTGTACACTAGCACTATGCTCTGCTTTTGCACTAACACAATATTAAACTAACTCGAACGGTTTGGTCCGCAGTAGTCTTCTGGTCAAATTCGTGTTATCAGGCAGCTGGATGGTTTCGACGTTGACGTATTGAAGAAGTCGATGTTCGTGATTCTTGGCAAATTTGTTTATTGTTTCATTAACAGTGGCCATTTCAAAGTCCAAGTTCTGGAAATACCAAGTTGCGTTGACAATACCCCTTAGTACTTTTGTTTTGGTATGGATTATTTCTATAATGCTCTTTTTGGCACAAGCCCACAGCTGGATGCCATATGTCCATACGGGCTTAGAATTTGTTTATACAGAATATTTCATTATAGATTGACAGGGTGGAATTCCGACCGAGCTGCCAATACATTTTTCTAAATTTGATGTCCAATTCTTCTTTTTTCTTTTTGACACGAGCTCTCCAGCGTAGCTTAGCGTGCAATGTAATATTTTGCTGTATCGGCGTAGTATACCTGGCTATCATTCATACTAACAGGGATATGTGGATTTCTTTGAATTGTCAAATTGACATGGACCGATTTAGTCTCATTCAATTTAGTCTGCTTCTTCGTGATCTTTGCCTACAGCCAAAATAGCAGTGTCGTCGGCAAAAGTGGCTATCGTATTATGGTCTAATGTAGGTATATCGCTGGTGTAGTACTGGCCCTAACACACTGCCCTGTGGCATACCTGCCTTTATTTTTTTTAGTTCAGAGTAAGCATCTTCCTGCATAATTCTAAAAACTCTATTTGACATGTATGATTCTAGTAATTGTGTATGTGGTCCGGGCAGAAGGTTAATTTGTATTTAAGTCCCTCGTGCCACACTTTGTCAAAAGTTTGCGCTACATCAAGAAATATAGTAGAGCAAACCTTTATTTCTTCCAATGATTTTTCATTTATATCTGTTATTCTATGGACTTGATCTACAGTTGAATGAGATTCTCTGAAACGAAACTGATGTTTTGGTATTGTGTTTTTGCCTTCGATAATTGGTTTTATTCTTTTAGGGAATATTTTTTCGAACAGTTTCGAGATTACAGGTAATAACGGGATTGGTCTGTAAGAAGAAACTTCATTTATTGGTTTTTCAGGTTGAGGAATCATTTCATTCTTGAAGATGCATTAATAAGATATGTATCACGTGAAAATAAGATATGCAAGTTTTACGATTGCTTTACGAGGTAGTTGTTTGAGAATTTCGCCAGTAATTATGTCAAAGCCTGGAGCTTCCTTAGAGTTAATGTTTGTGTTTTGAAATTTCCATTGCAATTTCTTTAGGGATTGAGGGTCTGAATTCATCTTCTTCATGGGTAATATTTTCCCAGTTTAGAATGGCTTCATCATCATTCGGTTGGAAAGTCCTTTCAAGATATTCGGCAAATCTATTAGCCCTTTGAGTATTGCTTTTGCATATGTTCCATCTGCACTTCTAATTGGAGAATTCTGCAAGATTGGTCTCTCAAGTCTCTTAGTAGCTTTCCAAGGTGAATAATCAGTTTTACTGTCATTTGATAGTCCAATTAGATATTCACTAACAGTAATTTTTAAATTTTTTAATCTCTCTTTTGGGTTGTTGTGTTGCGTTATTTACTCTAGTTTTATCTGCTGGGCATCTAGATCGATGCTAAATTCTTCTGAATCTTCTCTTTTCGGAAATAAGGGTTCGAATTTCTTTGGGGTAATTATTACGTTTAGTTCGTGTTGTTTTGGCGTGGCGTAATAAGGGTGTTTTCCCATGTTGCTTGTTGGATATTATCAACATTTTTTTCCGCTTCATTGTCTAGCTGGTCTTCGTTTCTTATTGAGGATGACAAGTTGATTGTGTCTTGAAGTTGAATGTGTTTAGCATTAAAGTCGCCTCCAATGATAAATCTATATCCCAGTTTATCTAGGAAGTCTAAATATTGTTCTTTTTCGAGAGCATGTCTAGGCGGACAGTAAACTGCAGAGACAGTGATATTGTATGTTTTTGTTTTAACATTTACAGAAGCAGCTTGAAATTCATCTGTTTTATATCTCGTCTCTCGGTTATGTTCAATTGTTTCCTTAATTGTAATAGCACTACCACCTCCGACTGTATTTCCACGATGTGTGGTGTGATTTACCTTATATCCCTTGAATGTGATGAATGACTCTCTTGTAAAATGGTTCCCGGAAATAAGACATATGTCAATATTTTCTATATCCAGGACTGCTTGCAATTCTTGTTGGTGTTGCAAGAGTACATTGGCATTCCATTCGATAATCGTAATGTTACGTGACATTGCGGTTTTTGGGAATAGCTCCTTTAGTGCTATGTTCGAGCCTGCTTATACGTTCATCCATTTTTGTTAATTTTTCCATAATTTGCTAGACAGTTTTGAATGGAAGCGTTTTGATCTTGCTTTTGGGTTTCATTTTTATTATTACGAGGGCGGTTCGACGGAAAAGTGACTTTTCGAAGGTTGGTAACACTTTCGCTATAATGATTATGTTGCTAGCTCCTGAGGTCTTTCGGAGGTCTACTGTCAAAATTTGGCACGAATCTGACAGATATATTATGTTTTATACTTATTTGAAGAAAACTGTTTTCGTTGTTGTGTAAATATGGAGAAAAAATAATTTCGAGTGTTGATTAATAGTTATTTAAGCATTAAGAGAGGTAAGTATCGTTTACCAGTCGAGGTCGAGTTTGTGCCCGAGCGATAGCGAGGGCTAGCAATGAAGACCGAGACTGGTCAAAACTTACCTCTCGAATTGCTTATAACTGTTTTTCCACTCCTGAAGTTGGTTTAATTGTTTGTGTTTGATTTATTTATTTTCACAACATGAACAAAATGTCAGTACGGCTTTGGTTGCTAAGACAATTTTTCAAACAAAGTGTGAATGTCAGAAATTGCATTCGTTCAGTTGTAAAATGAATTCCAATAAAAATAAACAAGAAATGCAATTGAAGAAGCTGCAGATGCTGCCTGTTCCTTCCTACTGCCGGAGAAGTGGGGTGTTATCAAAAGTGTTTTAAAGACTGGTGCCAGAGAAAGAACGCTATTGAAATTATTTTACTTACTTCCCTGAGGGAAGTAAGTGATTACTTACTTCCCGTTGCTCATAGTAACCAAAGCTTTATCGGTAAGTGGGACTTACTTCCACTAAATCAATGTTATAATAGTGTACTAACCATGCAGGGAGTGGAAAAACATTATTTTCTACGAAAAAACAATTAAAGAAACCGAGGATAGGTTACGTAAATATTATCCAGAATCTGTTCCGTCCTATGGAATAATTTGTAAGTGGTTTCGGCTTTTAAAAGTGGCCATATGAGCACGGTGGATGCAGATCGTCCCAAACCATCATTTACTGTAACTACTCCAGAAATGGTTAATAAACTCTATGGCCTTGTAATTGGCAATCGTCGAATAAAAGTTCGTGAGATAGCTAATGAAGTAAACATCTCAACCAAACGGGTATACAATATTTTGCATAAACATTTCAATAAGAAAATGTTATCCGCGAGATGGTTGCCGCGTTTGCTTAATGGTGATCAAATGCGCGCTCGCATTAAGAATTCAGAAGAATGTTTGGCCGTCTTCAACGTAATTCAAAGGATTTTTTTCGTTGATATGTCACAGTAGATGAAACTTGGATACATCATTATACTCCAGAAACAAGAATACAGTCTAAATAATGGATTTATCCATGCGAACATGCTCACAAAAAGGCAAAAACACTTTTTTCGGCCAATAAGGTCATGGCCACAGTTTTTTGGGATTCTAAAGGTGTAATCTTTATTAATTGTTTACAAAAGGAAAAACTATAACTGGCCAGTATTATGCTGATTATGCTGACACGTTTTCATGCCGAACTTGAAAAACAACGACCGCATTTGATGAAGAAGAAAGTGTTGTTCCATCACGATAATGCACTCTCTCATTCGTCTGCAATTGCTACAACTAAATTGGCTGAATTGCATTACGAATTACTGCTTTATTTACCATACTCGCCAGATTTGGCTCCCAGCGATTTATTTTTATTTTCAAATTTAAAAAAATGGCTGGTGGAAGAAGATTTCAGGCAAATGAAGAGGTGATAACCGAGACAAATGCATATTTTGAAGACTTTCCGATAGATTACTTTTTGGAAGGTTTAAAAAAACTGTAAACTCGCTGGGCTAAGTGTGTATAGTTGAAAGGGTGTTGTGTTGAAAAATAAAATATATTTTTAACAGAAAAATAACGTTTTCATTAAAAAGACAGTCTTCCGTCAAACAGCCCTCGTATTTTCGGACTTGTTAATGACTGCTTGTCTGAATGACTTTTTCTCTGTTCTTGTGCTGGCTACAGGCATTTTTTGACTATTTCTCTGTCGCTGTTTAGAAAGAATTGTTTGAGGCGTCATGCCATCATGACATCATGGTGGAATCATGACAATGTTATTTAGCATGGTACTATACGATTCTATTTGTTTAGTTCAAGACCACTTGATCTGTTGGTTAAAAGATACCACAAAAGAAGAGTCAATACCGCAGAAAATCAGCATTTTATTCTGCAAGCGGATGCAGAAGAACCAACAATTTCATTAAGCTTAATTACTGTTTTAATAAAGCAAAATATTACAACTTTAATCAATCATGTTAGATAATCAATAGTTTCAAATATTTTAAGAGGGATCAAATTCCACCGGTACACATCAATATTTCTTAATACAAAGACATATATTTTTAAATCCATTCGATTTTTATACCGGATATTGAACTGGTGTGGTATACTAGTGAATTTAAAATGTAAAACCACATTTGTGGATTGTCCTGCATCCCAGATTATTTTTGAGAAAAAGTATAATGGTACACATAAGTTCAGAAACAAAAAATCTATCAACTTACATAAATGACTGCCTCCATTGGACAATCCCATTCCAAAACGACAAGCTCCACATATTCCTGATTTACATACACGCGACATCCCCTCTAGGACAAAATATATTTATTAAAGCATCACTATATAAATATGCCATCATAATAGGCGACTTCAATTTAAACGGACAGAAAAGTAGACAATTACAAACATTCCTACAGAACTCCGACTTCACTAGACGACGCACAGACCCAACATTCATCATGCCAAATAACAATGACAGCACTCCCGACATCATACTATACACAGAAAACCTAACAAACAATTTAACTGACGTGACACTAATACCAGATTTATGCTCAGACCATCTAGGAATAAAGTTCACAATAGACACGCATATACCGACGGCAACCATAACCCCCTCACATTCCAGCATAATTAAAAAGGACAATTACAAATACGTTACACAAGACATAAGCAACTACCTGACCAACTTAAACTCGGACGAAATAGACTTAGACCATATCACAGAACTTCAAGATACAATGACAAACATAATAAATAAATACTCTACCACAACCAGTTACAAATTCTATAAAAACAGACTACCAAGATTTATTCTGGCTTTAATAAAACAAAAACGGAAAATATATAGACAGTACTCATCGACAGGAGACAGAGACCTAAAGCCCAAATTAAACAAACTAAACAAGGACATACAAAAACTGACACACCAATACAGGACAGAAAAATGACTTGAGGTTTGCCAGGAAATTGAAAAAGACCATGGAAAATCATACTGGTCCAAAATAAAAAAACTATCCAGGTACAAACAAAAAGGACACATTCGAAAACTCACAGACGGACTGACCGAAAAATACTCAACATAGACATTTCAAACACATTTGCCGACTACTTCGAAAAAGTATTCACCCCAATATCCAATCAATCATATGACGAAAATAACTTTAACAATATCAATAACTGGTTTGAGGAATTCACAAAGACTGAAGAACGTACCAACCCTCCGGATATCACAGACGAAGAATATTAGACAGTAGCATATAATGGCAAAAACTCAGCACCTGGACATGACGCACTCACGAAAGACCTACTAAGACACCTGACAGAAAACATACACGAACATATAATAAAAATTTACAATTATTGCATACGACACTCCACACATCCTACCCCCTGGAAAAAAGGTATCATCATCACAATACATAAAACAGGACAAGACAAAACTACACCAGGAAGCTACAGACCCATTACCCTACTCCCAGTCCTTGGCAAAAACCTGGAGAAAATTATACAAACCAGAATCTGGAACCTCATCGGAGAAAAATCCCCAAATTACCAATTTGGGTTTAAACCAGGACGCTCGACAGTACACCCACTTTACATTCTGACCAATAACATACAAGCGACATACTTAAAAGACCGACAGACCGCAGCAGTTTTCTTAGACATTAAAAAAGCATTCGACACAGTTTGACTCCATGGACTGCTATATAAAATGTACAGACTAGAAATCCCAAGATACCTCGTCCTCTTCACCCATAGTTTCCTGACGGACAGACAACTTCAAATAAAGACAAAGAACACGCACTCACGACCAATTTTTCCAAGACAAGGACTCCCTCAAGGCTCCCCCCTAACCCCTCTACTGTACAATATATACTGCTACGACATATACAGGACAGAAGACAGAGACGTTGATTTAGAACAATACATCTTACAGTACGCAGACGACACGGCTCTGATAACGCACAGGAAAAAACTGGACGACACGATAAACACCCTCCAGATACTGACGGACAAAACAATGTGCTGGTTTAATAAATGGAGACTCGTTCCCAACCCCACGAAAAGCCAACTCCTTATCCCCAACCACCGAATAAATGACAACTCACCGACCATACAAGTTAACGGGACGAACGTACACCCAACAACGACAATAAAGTATCTAGGAATGACTATAGACAATAAACTAAAATTCGACAAACATCTACGCAACACAAGGACTGAAATACTAAAAAGGGCCAAACATTTTAGATGTTTAACGTACGGAGGAAGAGGAATATCCATTGATACAGCCACAAGAATTTACAAATCCATCTGCAGACCCATCATCGACTACGGACAAATGGTACTCAACAACGCTAGAGACAATTGCAAACGAATCACAGACGTGACTGAACGTAAAACATTGAGACTAATCACTAAACTGAGACACAGGGACAATCACCTTCATAACATATCAAATATAAATTTATACAATAGTACCAATATCACACCCATTCATCAGAGACTTGACAAATTACGAAATAAATTCCAACAAAGACAGGACAACAGGACAATACTGGACGAATTATGCATTAAAAGACTAGACAAACGAACTACAAAAAAGAACCCGACAAAAACGCTCCATAACACTCTTCACCAATCAACCCATCATTCATCAGCATATCATACACTCACGTATCAGATCATATTATATATTATTTTATAATAATGAAATGTATTAAAATGCTAGGCGGAAAGACCCCATATGGGGTCGATAGCCCAATAAAGATCGATTATATATATATATATATATATATATATATATATATATATATATATATATATATATATATATATATATATATATATATACATTACCATCAACTATCGATGTGCTTCCGGAGATGAGAAAATGTGAAAATTAAATAGTGATAAATACATGTAAAAATGGCCATTTATTTCTCCATTTAAGAAAATTATTATATAATTGTTATCTGAAAATTTATAATTTGTTAGTGACAATTACTTTGTGATAAACGAAGCAATCCTTGGCGCACTACGTCCGAATATTACCTAACTATCTTCTCGGTGGTTCTTTTCCGCGTCTCCAGCTTCAATTGAGTTTCACAATTGTTTTATATCCTCTACTTTAGGTTCTCTGTGGATTTGCCTGTACTGAAAAGTGACAAGGGAAATATTTATTTGATGTCAAATCGCGAACGATTTTTAATATTTGTCATATTTATATAATTCGGGGGGTTACAAATGGGTGCCGATCTGTTACGGTCGCAGTGACTTAATTAAAACCGTCCGTTATCGTTTTTATTCGGCGCATAAATCGGTGGGATTTATGGGGGCCCGAGGCCGCATTATGTCGATCGCGATCCGAAACGGCGGTGCCCTGATTTATCGTTTAATTTTACAGCGGTGGTCGCGTCCATCGGAATTAATTATGGGGACAGTGTAATAATCGCGATCCCGCTACTCTCCCGGTTGACGGATTAATTAATCAACGTGATGGGTTATCAAACCCCTATTCAAAAGATATGATGGATATTGATTTTGGCTAAAGACAAGCAGGAAAGATGTAAAGCACCCAAGAAGTTTAACACAGAATTATATTTACAATCACAAGTTGCAGGCACAGGAATGGATTGCAGTTACAATTAATATCTATAAATTAGATGTATGTGTGGTTACCACTTGACGAAACATGTTAAATAAAAAGGTAAATAACACAGTTGGTTTAAAGTTTCGCGAAATTTATGCAAAGAAGTATTATGCAAATTTTCTTCTAATATGCATAGTTTCTTAGAAAAAGCATGCTTTAATTTGCTGTAGCCCAATTTTCTAAATCTTAATTGCGAAGATATAATAAATAGAAGTTTAGAAACTTCAATTTTATTCTCGGGACCAACAAGGTACAGCAACAAAATTTTAACGATAAATAAGCCTGTAATACATCAATAATAATTCACACAACTGAGAAAAGAATGGTATATGATTTTTTTTTATCGTACAAACCCACCAATAAGGCAGAAGGTTTGGCACCCTGTAGGTATTACAAAAATAACTATTATAATTTTTTTTTTATTGATTGACTTCACAAGGCAACAGAACAAACGTGTTGCTGTTGTATACAATTTTAGGCTTGCTATTTTCTATACAACTTTAAATACGTTATTAAGGTTATTCTGTAAACATGTTGGAGAGCGATTACATTAAAAACAGGATTACAATATTTGAAACTAAGCGAAAAGTCTCTCCAACATACGATCGCTTGAGTTAGGTGATGTTAAAACCTACGTCACTTCGGAAACTTTAAAGAATTTTAAAACAAAATTATTGGGCCGACAAAATATTAAAATAAACGTAGCTGGTGGTAAAACATACCAACACATGGTTGACACGCTAAGGAATAATCAACTGGCATGGCATTCATATGAAGATAAGCAGAATATATCAATCAGAGTACTTGCTAAAAATCTACATCATACATGTACCCCTCACAAAATAGTCCACGATGTTAAAAATAGAGGATACAAGCTGTGGATGCCATAAATAAACTCAAATGGGGGACTAAGGAACCCCTTGACATGTTTATTCTAACTTTCTACTCAAGCAAAGACATAAATAAAGTGCACACTATTACCCACATATTAACAAGCAAAGTGGTAATAGAAACCTTGAGGGTGTCTCAGCTAGTACCTCAATGTAAAAAGTGCCAAGCATATGGGCACACTCAGAAATACTGCAATAAAGGACCTAGATGCGTTAGGTCTGGAGGAAATCACCTTACCAAAGATTGTGATAAACCTAATAACAGCAAACCAAAATGTATACATTGCGGCAAAGAACATCCAACTAGTTATATGGGGTGTAACGGTACTATAGTACTACAAAACATTAAAAATAAAGCTATGAGCAAAAACAAATCAAACCTGCCAGGAAGACAACAAGAAACAGGAAACAATAGACAGCCAAATGAAATCGAAAATAGTGAAAGCCACATCAAGTCACAAACGAGCAATAAGAAATTATACTCACAGTCAGTTGTAAATAACAACATTAATGAACCACAGATCGAACATCAGAACAGCACCATTGAAGACACCTTGCAACTTATCTTAGCCAAACTTGACAAACAAAAAACCTTCATCTCCACAGTAGATGAACGTTTGAACAGATTAGAATATAGTGCAAAAGGGGCTGCACCAAAAACCAAGCGTAATGAACAATAGTCTTAAGATACTTGCATGGAATTCCAACGGGCTTCTCAACCATCAACAAGTGTTGCAGTTACCCCTAGATATTGAAAGCATTGATGTGTGCCTCATTTCCGAGACTCACTTCACTAAACAATCATTTATTAAATTTTGAGGATATAAAACTTACCACACGATTTATCCGGACAATTACGCGAGAGTTGAGAGTGCGATAATAATCAAGGAAAACATTCAACATTGTGAAGAACCCACATATGCAACAGAAAAAAATGCAAATAACAGTTATAAATATAAAAACAAAAATATACTCTTTAAAATTGACAGGAATATACTGTCCAAATATTTAGGCAATAAATTCATAATAGGAGGAGACTTTAATGAAAAGAACACCCACTGGGGATCTCGACTAAACAGTACTAAAGGCAGAGAACTCCTCAGTGCAACAAATGAACACGATTGTGAAGCTGTGTTTTCAGGCAAGCCAACGTATTGGCCAACAAACCCTAGCATGATACTAGAATTGATCGACTTCTTTATTGTCAAGAACCTGTCGGTAAGCTATCTTCAAATAGATGAATGCCAAAACTTATGTTCTGATTACTCAGCAATACTTCTAACTCGGAGTGAAAGCGTTATTCAAGAAAAAAATTATCCAATGTTGGTGAATAGGAGCACTGATTGGGAAAGCTTTTAACAATCTCTCGAAGAAAAAATAAAATTAGATGTTCCACTTAATACAAAAGAACAATTGGATTCAGAAGTGGAGACATTTATTAATGATATTCAATATTCTATCATTAATATCATAATATATTATTTATTAATGATATTCAACGAGTTTCCTGGGAGAATACTCCAGAAATTCAAAAGCGAATAAAAGGTAGTAACTATCCAAAAGAGATAAAATACTTGCTAACTGAAAAAAGAAAAGCAAGAAGGCAATGATTTCAAACCAGAACCACACAAGACAAGACTTAATTAAATAATTAAATAATCTCACACAATTACTGAAAATAGAGATAAAAGAACTGAAAGATGAATCTATTAACAGCTACCTGAGAGAAATGACTAATACCAACAGCAAAGATTATTCCCTCTGGAAGGCAACTGAAAGAATAAAGAAACCAATCATGCAGATACCGCAAATTAAGATCGAGGACGGAAGCAGGGCCAGAAGTAATGGACAAAAAGCACAACGATATGCCGAATACCTTGAAAACATCTTCAAACCGCATGATGTACAAGAAGAGGAAACATTCACTAATGACATTATACACGAAAAGAAAATAGTTACACCTGTATCTCCTAAAGAAGATATGAATGAAATCAATAATATTAATCCGAAAAAAGCTCCTGGTTTTGAACTGATAACAGGTGAAATATTGAAACACCTCCCAAGAAAAGCACTGGTCAAACTCACTAACCTCATCAATGCTGCATTTAGACCCAAGTACGTACCTATACTATGGAAAGTGGCGGAGATAGTCATGATACCAAAACCAGGTAAACCCCCACATGAAGTCACATCATATATGCCAATTTCACTGCTACCTGTCATGTCTAAACTCTTTGAGACACTACATCTCAAGAAAATTCAACCCCTTATCGAAAGAAAAAACATAATCCCAAATCACCAGTTTGGATTTAGGCATAAACACTCTACAGTTGACCAAGTCCACAGAATAACTAGTGTTATTGAAAAAGCATTAGAAGAAAACAGTGTTTGTTCTGCAATATTCTTGGATGTGGGGCAAGCATTTGATAAGGTTTGGCACAAAGGGCTGCACCACAAACTAAAGCACACACTTCCCAAACAATACAAAGAAATTTTGATGTCATACTTATCAGAAAAATATTTTAGGGTCAAGCAGAGATTCCTACTCTGATCTTAAAGAAATTAAAGCTGGAGTGCCGCAGGGTAGTGTCCTAGGTCCGGTGCTCTATCTACTCTTTACATGTAATCTCCCAGAACTTGAAAATAACACAATTGCTCCTTTCGCTGACGATACTGCTATTCTAGCTGTCAGCAAAACCAACGAAGAAACAGCAAACAATGTTCAAATGACCATCAATAAAATACAAAGCTGGACGATAAAGTGGAGAATTAAGCTTAACGAAACTAAGTCAGACCACATAGATTTTACTAACAAACGCATAGAGCACTTCCCGGTAACCATGAATGGCCACACAATACCATACGCAAACACGGCCAAATACCTCATCTTCACACTAGATACAAAGCCCCGTTGGAAAACGCATGTAAAAAAGAAAAGACAGGAGTTAGGTATTAGATTTCGAAAAATGTATTGGCTATAGGGGAGAAACTCAGCTTTATCAATACATAATAAGCTTCTTCTGTATAAGCAGATAGATATTAAAGCCAGTATGGACGTATGGCATACAGCTCTGGGGTTGTACCAAAAAAGCAATACTAAAATAATATAGACTATCCAAAATATAGTATTAAGAAATATCGTGAACGCACCCTGGTATATTAGGAATAACAACCTCCACAAGGATCTAGGAGAGGAATCTGTAGATAGTGAAATTCGGAAATGTGCGAGGAGGCACGAGGAAAGATTACACCAGCATGCGAATATCGAGGCTATCCATCTTCTTGTTAACGCGGACATTATAAGAAGGCTCCACAGGAAGAAACCTTTTGAGTTGGTGTAATGCATCAGGCGCCAGTGATAGTGTAAAAAGTAGAGCCAGTGCTTGTGTTAGTGCATATGAATCGACCGCACCAAATACCAGAACAACTATGAGGTACCAGTAGGCGACTTCTTAGAAAAACATTTATCTTTAGTATTATAAGAATAGATTTAAGCTACTTATTAGTCTATTAGACTAGATTGTACCATTATCTAATAATTAAAAAAAACTTCGGAAACTTTTGTTTTACTCAATATTAAAGTGCTATTAAAACATCAGAAATTTCGCCGGTCTTATATTCTCACTAATCACCAAATTAAATTAAATCCGTTAATACGCTTCGCAAATTAGCCGGTGGAGACCTTACCATTTGGGGTTCACATCATCGCAACTGTAAATCGTCATATAATGAAGACGACCCGATGAGGCTTATCAGTCCCCGGTCCTAGCAACTCCTCGAGACGCGGCCTGACGGGGGCAATTCTCACGGCGACGACGCGAAGTGCCAAAAAGGAATTATCCTCTTCTCCTTCTCCTCACTAAAATGTACGGTGGAGGATAAAGGACATCCTCACCCCCGCGGGGATAATTGAACCGGGGTTTGTGAATGTGGGTCAAATCGTAATTGCGATTAATCGCTCTGCAAAAGAGGAAAAATGGAGATGGATGTTTTCGGGGCTGTTTTACAGTGCGGTTTGTGTTTTAAATCGGTCTGATAATTTGGCTTTTTGTTAGGGGGATTTTTTTTCAATTACCCACGGAATTCGCGAATCTGGTAATTTATTTTGCCGATTCATTTAACACTAAATTAAACCCACGTTCCATTATCGATGCAATAAAGTCGGATTTAACAGTGCTCTCAAATTTGATATACCGGGTGTACATTTCAAAACTAGCCAGCCGCAATAGATCATATTCCCTTCAGAGCGGTTGCGGCAAATAGTGAGCTTTCACAAACATCTGTTTTGAAAATTTTTAAACGACAGAAATGGCATCCTTACAAAGTAAATTTAGTCAACGAACTGACCGTCCACTGAACTTAGTCTAAACTTAGTCCACTGAAGATAATTTTGATCGTAGGGTTCAGTTTTGCGAACAATGATGAATCTCTGTAACGTCGGTGAACGGTTTGCTATCAGAATTTTATTTAGTGATGAAGCAACTTTTTATTTGAATGGAACGGTAAATAAACAAAATTGTCGCTATTGGTCCGAGCGCAACCCTCAGTGGATGATGAAAGCCCATACCCAATTTGCGGAAAAATAAAACGTTTGGGCAGGAATAGTAGGTGATATTATTATTGGACCCTTCTTCATTGATGGCTCGTTAACAGGCCAAACATATTTGGAGCTATTGAGAGATTACCTCGTTTCAGCTTTGGCCGTTCTATTCCCAAATCAACACGAGCCCGACATTCCAAATGAAGACTTATGGTTCCAACAAGATGGGGCTCCACCTCATTATAGCCGAATGGTACGCGACTATCTCAACGAAGTCTTCCATATCAGTTGAATGGCAGAAGGTGTTTTGTTGAATGGCCAGCGCGTTCCCCTGACCTGACTCCATTAGATTTGTTCTTATGGGGTTACATCAAAAGTAAAGTATACTTTAATCGGCCAACCACAATTGAACAATTGAAATAACGGATCCAAGTCGAAATGAGACAAAAACAGCCAGAAGTTCTCCTCAATGTCTGTGCGTTCTTTCGACATCGATTGGCACACTGTCAAAAACAAAATAGTCAGCAATTTGAACATGAAATTTGATTTTTTTCTCCTAATCAATATTTTTTCGTTATTTTAATTATTTTTGTGACTTCATATTATTTTAAAACTTATCTTAAAACAAGTCATTAGTATTTTGTCTCGATAAAATATTCTTTCTGTTTTTCTGCTCATATTTTTGCAGTTGATGATATTGTAATAAGAATGTTTTTGAGGTTGATCAATTTTGTTTTATTCCAATATTTAAAATCCAAGTCTGTTTTCCTAATTTTGTCTTAACTGACGTTGTTTTGAATGGTAACTGGATGCATTCTGCACCTTGAAATAATAATTTAATAGTTTTACTTTAACGCACTTTTTCTCATTTTTTTCATATGTTACATATTGAAAATGTTTGTTGTTTAAAACATAATGAAAAGTACTATCAAGTAAGTAAGTCTAGTCTCAATAATAAAAAATATAGGTTGTCATTTTAAAAAATTGGCTCTGACGTTAAACTTCAAAATGGAGAGAGATGGAAAATTGAAAATGGTCTCAAAATATTTGCTTTATAAAAAATCATTTTGTGAAAATTTATTCGGGAAAAAAAATAAAGCCAGGTCTTAATATTGTATGCGCTTTCTGTATAATGTTATTGTTATTGTTTTTTTGTTTGTATTACATGTTTTCCTGAACAATAGTTTATATATTGTCTGTGCGCGGTCGAATTTTTTTTTTTTATTATTAAATAATTTACAATCTAGTCTAATAGACTAATAACTAGTTTAATTCTATTCTTACAATACTAAAGATAATTGTTTTTCTACGAAGTCGCCCACTGGTACCCCGTAGTTGTTCTGGTATTTGGTGCGCTGTTTTTTACACTATCACTGGCGCCTGACGCATTACACCAACTCAAAAGGTTTCTTCCTCTTAAGCCTTCTTATAATGTCGGCGTTATCAAGAAGCTGGATAGCCTTGATATTCGCATGCTGGTGTAATCTTTCTTCGTGCCTCCTCGCACATTTCCGGATTTCACTATCTACAGATTCCACTCCAAGATCCTTGTGGAGGTTGTCAATCCTAATATATCAGGGCGTGTCCACGATGTTTCTTAAAACTTTATTATGGAAAGTCTGCATTATTTTAATATTACTTTTTTGGTACAACCCCAGAGCTGTATGCCATACGTCCACACTGGCTTTAATATCTGCTTATAGAGAAGAAACTTATTATGTATTGATAAAGCTGAGTTTCTCCCCAATAGCCAATACATTTTTCGATATCTAATTCCTAACTCTTCTCTTTTCTTTTTTACATGCGTTTTCCAACGGAGCTTTGTATCTAGTGTGAAGCCGAGGTATTTGGCCGTGTTTGTGTATGATATTGTGTGACCATTCATGGTTACTGGAAAGTGCTCTATGCGTTTGTTAGTAAAATCTATGTGGACTGACTTAGTTTCATTAAGCTTAATTCTCCACTTTATCGTGCAGCTTTGTATTTTATTGATGGCCATTTGAAGATTGTTTGCTGTTTCTTCGTTGGTTTTGCTGACAGCTAGAATGGCAGTATCGTCAGCGAAAGTAACAATTGTGTTATTTTCAAGTTCTGGAAGTTCACATGTAAAGAGTAGATGGAGCACATGACCTAGGACACTACGCTGCGGCACTTCAGCTTTAATTTCTTTAAGTTCAGAGTAGGAATCCTTCTGCCTGACCCTAAAAATATCTTCCTGATTAGAATCACATCAACATTTCTGTGTAGAGTTTGGGAACAGTATGTATATAGTTTCTCAAAGAGTTTAGACATGACAGGTAGCAGTGAAATTGGCCTATAAGATGTGACTTCATGTGGGGGTTAACCTGGTTTTGGTATCATGACTATCTCCGCCACTTTCCATAGTGTAGGTACGTACTTGACTCTAATTGCAGCATTGGTGAGGTTAGTGAGTTTGACCAGTGCTTTTCTTGGGAGCTGCTTCAATATTTCACCGGTTATCAGTTTAAAACCAGGAACTTCTTTTTTCGGAATAATATTATTATTGATTTTATTTATAACATCTTTAGATGTTAATTTACATAATTATTTTGTTTTCTTGTATAATGTCATCAGTGAATGTTTCCTCTTCTTGTACATCATGCGGTTTGAAGATGTTTTTGTAGAGAATGATAATAATCTAGTCACCGCGTAACCAAGCAACGAAGAATAATATAAATAAACATTCATAAATATAATTTTAGTTCTGTCTGTTCCCTGTTCATATAAGTTACAAATAAATATATTCTGCTGTTATAATCTCGAGGATTTAATATCATCCAGTTTCCCTGCGCCGGAATCGCTCACCACGCTGCACCAGGTTCTACTCTATTCTGCGACAGGTTATGGGCCCAGGTGCAAGATCTTGGAACTAGTGTTGTAACTAAGGCAAGCGATAAAACCCACACACAACGGACGCACACCCAATATGTTCTCAGTCAACTCAACTAGGGTGGAACCATTATTAAAGGACAACTTTGACACATGGAAAATCCACATGAATGCGTTGTTGATAAAAAATGACACATGGGGATTTGTTACGGGAGAAATTAAAAGACCCGAACTGCCACCTGATCACACACAGGCGCATATCGACGCTCGCGCTGAGTGGACACGTTCTGACTTGAAAACGAGGTCTGACATCTTGCTATCTATATGTCCCTCAGAATTGAAGCACGTCAGGGGTTGTACGACTTCAATGGAAGTCTGGAACAAACTGGAATCCATATACGCGCACCGTGGTCCTGCTCGAATGGCTATCCTGCCTAAACAGTTACTACAACGAAGAATGCACGAGGGAGATGACGTAAGAGTTCACTTTGCCCAATTCTTTGAAACGGCAGATAACTTGTCCTGCATGGACATTGATATAAATGACAAACTGTTTACGTTAATGATATTGAAAAGTTTACCCAGTAGCTTTGAGATGTTTAAGCGCGCTATAGAATCAAGAGACACACTTCCAGATTTAGAAACGCTGAAGACAATAATCATCGAAACAAGCGAGTCACTAAACCAACAAAGAAAAGTGTTCGAAAATGACGCACTGTTCACCAAATTTGGGAGAACCAAAACGAATCATCACAAGCACGTATCACAACACAAGCATGGCAAATATTCACATCGACCATCAGACGAAACTCAACGTAACAAATATAAATGCAAGTTTTGTAAGAAAAGAGGACACCAAATCGGAGAATGTTACCTTCGAAGAAAATCAGACAAACCTGAAGCTCGCTCGACCAAAGAAAATTACATTGTTGAAGAACATGACGAAGAATTAGGATATATCACGAGACACGTGAACAAAAAGAATAGATGGTGTTTGGACAGCGGCAGCACATCTCATTTTTGCAATAATGAACCATCCTTATTCAACAAACTACAGATACACAACGATGTGAAGATGGCAAATGGAACACCTTCGAGAATAACGGCAAGAGGGGACGTTCGAGTCATCTCATCGGTACATAATAAACATGAAACGATCAAATTAAACTACACCCTTTGTGTACCACAATTTAAGACAAACTTATTACCTGTGGCTAAGATAGTGGACAGAGGGAATACAATAACATTCACGAAGAACAGAGCCACCATCAAAAACAGCGAAGGTAAAGTCAGCATGATAGCTGATCGAATAGACAATTTATTTTATATGCGAGAACCGCAAATCTCATCAAAATTGTCAATCACACCCACAAAACAATCAGCCATCGACATGAGGCATGAGAAGCTGGGACACATTAACAAGAAAGACATCATCACAATGTCTAAAAGGTGATTAGACATCGGATTAGATGTTGGACCCAAACCAAGACTTTCACCATGCATAACATGCATAACAGGAAAGATGACAACTTTACCATTCATGCCTCGGCTGCAGAGATCACAAGAATTATTGGAGATAGTGCACACAGACACCTGTGGTCCGATGAAGACAAGCTCAATTGGCGGAGCTAAGTACTTCATAATATTTGTCGACAACTTTTCCGTGTGGTGTGAGGTATACTTCATTAAATCCAAAAGCGAAGCAGTTAGAGCCCTCATACATTTTGTAACAACGACCGAAACGCAAACGGAAAAGTAGGTGAAGTCAATACAATCCGACAATGGCACGGAATTTTGTAACTACGAAGTAAAACAAAATCCTGAATAATAAGGGTATACGCAGAAGGCTCACGGCACCTTATACGTAATCGAACCATCGTGGAGGCAGCCAGATGCATGATGATACAATCGAAATTGTCTCCAGCATTTTGGGCCAAAGCGGTTGCCACCGCCAACTATCTGAGAAACATGAGTATATCAAGAGGTTCTGACGGCAAACCACCGTTTGAACTATGGAAAGGACGCAAGCCAGTGATAAAACACCTGCGTACATTCGGATCAAAAGTATTCATATTGAAGAAACCAACAAAACAAGGTACATTCGAATCTAAAGCCAAAGAAGGGATTTTTGTAGGATACTCAAACCAAGCGAAAGCATACAGAATTTAATCGCCTGAAGACAAGAAGATTTACACATCCAGGGACGTGTCCTTCGTTGGCATAATAGATTCAGGGGAAGACTTAAGTACCAACCCTCAAAACCAAAACGTGAAAATACGATTCGACACAACACATAATATGGAGAATCAATTGCAATTAACTCCATCAAACACGCCCAGCGTTAAATCAAGCACAAACAGGTCAAACGAGAACCTCTTAGAGTCTGAAAACTCACAGACAGAGGAACCCAACGGGGACACAACAGGCAACAGTTCAATAAACAAGAGACGCGGACCCGGAAGACCGAGAAAGATCAGGACTGGACGCCCCGGAAGACCTCGACGTTATAACGCATTGAACGAGAACGCTCAAAGCGATACCGAAATAAACACTCGACATAAAGAGGAATGTAAATGATGAGGAGGAAATAAACTCTCGACCTAAAGAGATGAATGTAAACGATGAAGAGACGACAATGATGACCTCTGAAATACCCTTCGCCACCCACAAACGGAAATATTTTCCGACCAGTGAAAATACGCTATATACGAAGAAATCATAAGCTTATTGAGGAATAACACCAGGCCAGATAAACCAGTCATCGGATCACGTATGGTATTATGCAACAAACATGATAGCATACATGCTAACAAAACCTACCACAAGACCAAAGCTGGAGTCATGCATGATAGGAATAGAACTGCAATGTAGACTTCGATTAAGAGGGGGTGTAGCCACCGCGTAACCAAGCAACGAAGATTAATATAAATAAACATTCATAAATATAATTCTGGTTCTGCCTGTTCCCTGTTCATATAAGTTACAAATAAATATATTCTGCTGTTACAATTTCGAGGATTTAATAACATACCTTTCCCTGCGCCGGGATCGCTCACTACGCTGCACCAGGTTCTACTCTACTCTGCGACAGTTTTCAAGGTGTTCGGCAAATCGTTGTGCTTTTTGTCCATTACTTCTGGCCCAGCTTCCGTCCTCGTTTTTAATTGGCGGTATCTGCATGATTGGTTTCTTTATTCTTTTAGTTGCCTACTAGAGGGAATAATCTTTGCTCTTGTTATTAGTCATTTCTCTCAGGTAGCTGTTAATAGATTCATCTTTCGGTTCTTTTATCTCTCTTTTCAGTAATTGTGTGAGGTTATTTAGTTTAGTCTTGTCTTGTGGGGCTCTGATTTGAAACCATTGCATTCTTGCTTTTCTTTTTTCAGTTAGCAAGTTTTTTTTATCTCTTTTGAATAGTTACTACCTTTTATTCGCTTTTTAATTTCTGGAGTATTCTCCCAGGCCACTAGTTGAATATCATTAATAAATGTCTCCACTTCTGAATCCAAGTGTTCATTTGTTTTAAGTGGAACATCTAATTTTATTTTTTCTTCGAGAAATTGTTTAAAGCTTTCCCAATCAGTACTCCTATTCACCAGCATTGTATAAATTTCGTTTTGTATAACGTTTTCACTCAGAGTTAGAAGTATTGCTGAGTGATTAGAACATAAGTCTTGACATTCATCTATTTGAAGATAGCTTACCGAGAGGTTCTTGACAATAAAGAAGTCGATCAGGTCTAGTATCTTGCTAGGGTCTGTTGGCCAATACGTTGGCTTGCCTGTAGACACAACTTCACAACCGTGTTCATTTGTTGCACTGAGGAGTTCTCTGTCTTTAGTACTGCGCCGACGAACGAAAACAATTTACGTTGTCCGCGTCAATCCGGGCATGTAGAAATGTGTCATTTTGGTGAATGTGCCGGTAACAGTAGGTACGTGTAACAATTTTTGGGCAGTCAACATTTTTTGACCAGATAAGAACATATTCTTTTCCTTGTCTATGGTGCCCCTACCATGCGTCCCGTGCTCTACCGTCATTACTCGCGTCTCGAATCCGTGGCTGTACACCCCTCTCTTCGAGGCCGTTAATTTATTTATCAATAAGGATGCCAGCGTAGTTTTAAGAAACTAGTTTAATAATGACCAGATGAGTGATCGAAACTCTCGTCATCCATTAATAAAATTGGTACGTGATACAAACCAAGTAGTTGTTTTATTGATTTATAAACTATTATTATTAACGGAGCTTACATTTTAGCGTAACTATAAGTACTATCTGCATCACAATAGTGTCAGGACTAATCTGCCAAAAAATAATCCAATTTGAACCAGGCTCCAATTTTAATTAATTATGATTGTAAATCCCGCAAACTATTTTCAAATATTTAACAAATCCGGATGGAAATGTTTGCGACAGCTCCAGTAAATAATTGCAGCGTAATCCGCATCATGCGGGACTCGCGATTTAATCCAGCCCGCCCCTTGCGCCTCGCGTGCTCCCAACGTTTCTGTTTTCGGTGAGCTCATACATTTTTTGTGGGTACACACGTTGCAGAACCGGAGCACGTCCCGACGGCCAGGGCCGGCTCGATATTCATGCGTCGTCGCGATATAGTCAGCGAAAATAAAATGCGCTTCCGTGTGTGAATGCCGCCGTATGGAGATAAATGAACTGGTACACTAAAGGGTGGCCCTCCCTCGTGGTGCATCCACCCCCACTTGCATAAGCTCGACCACGGCGCGGACGCCGAGCGCTGCGACGTCCGATATCAATTCTGGAAGGACCGTTCCGCACATACCCAGGATACATATAAATTCAGATTGAGGACTCGCATGGAAATGCGAAGGAATTGATTGAAAACATCGCAGTTAAGTTGAAATTGATTAGTTATTAGAATACGATTTTTCCAAATTCCAGAATACATGTATTTTTGGAGCCCATGTTGCGTTCATCCTTTGTAGTCCAGTAGTATCTTACACTTGAATTCTGACTTATGCTTCTACGAGTATGATTGTGAAAAAAGAAATACTCTCTTTACAAGCTTGACGCATTCGTCTAAGCTTTTAAAAATATAAAGGTTGTGCTACATTCGAAGTGTATAGAAATTTAAATAGAAGATGACGAAATGTGTCTTATTTTATAGGGGATCTACAAATATCTGCATTGAGAATGACTGAAATGTCAAACATCCGGAGTCATACCACTATTATTGGGCAATGCCAGAAAATCTCCAGGATTTTTTATGGTTTGTACGTATACATACTTAGCGGACCTAGCATTTAAAGATGTTTTACTGATTCTTATACTGATCGAAAACCTAGTAAAATTATAGGTAGTTGTAAAACCCAGTTACTTGGATCTCTGCTCATTTTAAGCGAATCCTTGAGTTGCCTGTTGAGACGTTCCACCAAACCATTGCTCTGCGGATGATACGCTGTCGTAGATTTTTGTTTAATGCCAAGTAATTGGGTGAAATTTGACCATAAATGTGATTGAAATTGCTTACCACGATCAGTTATAACTGCAGTTGGCATTCCAAATCGGGAAATCCAATGAGTTAAAAAGGATTTGGACACAGAATCTGCGGAAATGTCTGATAATGGAATGGCTTGCGGCCATCTGGTAAAGCGATCTATATACACTAAGATATATTTAAAATTTTGACAAGAAGGCAACGGACCAATTAGGTCGATATGTACGATATCAAATCGCTCGGTAAGTTCCACAAATCTTTGTAGCGGGGCGATTGTATGTCTCGAAATTTTAACCCGTTGGCAATTAACACAAGGCGAACAAAAGTTGATACATCTTTGTTCATCTGTGGCCAAACGTATTTACAAATTAAACGTTTGCCCTAACGCCTGGATGTGATGGCTCGTGGAAACATCTAGCAATTATTTCCTTTACAATTTAGGAATGAAAGGTCGTTCTGTATCAGAAGAAGTATCAACAATGATAGATATTGACGAATTAGGAAGTTTAAATTGACTTAATCGGAGAGAATGAACATTATTTATCCGATAATTGGAAATAATAAATGTCGACTCTTGACAGTGTATCTGCTACTATGTTATCTGGACCCGGTACATATCTAATATCATAGTAAACTGACTGATGAATTCAATTTGTCTGTATTCACGGCCAAAAAACCGATCCGAATTTGAAAGGATTGCTGAAATTAGAGGTTTACGGTCAATAAATTCAATGAATTCGCGACCTTCTAAAAAATATCGAAACTTTTTTATTGCAAGATATACTGCCAATAAATCTCGTCCTAAAGTGCTGTACTTTCGTTCAGTTGTATTAAAAGATTTGAAAAAAATGACAAAGGTTGTACCAAACCTGTCGAAACTGCACCGGCAGCAAAGTCTAAAGCAGGGGTCTCCAAACTACGGCCCGAGGGCCACATCCGGCCCGCGTACAGATTTTGTCCGGCCCGCGGAGACCTAGCATACTTGAAAACTCCTTTTAGAGAACATATTTTTTATAGCAAATTAAATTTAGTTTACTGAAGTATTCTAATTTTATGTTGAATAATATGACATTTATTACAATTATTAACAATTATTAATATGACATCTACATTGATATGGTTATGGGCTAACTACTCATAACATTGTTGTAGGCTTATTGTTATTGTTTTTGTGATAAGTTGGACAAAGAAACACAGAATTGTAATGAGTAAAGACATGTATAATATGCAGAAAATTTAACTTCAGTATATAATAACTAACAAATTATGTAAATGAATCCAACTAACATTTTATTCATTTTAAATAAAAACATAACTTATAACAAGCATAATGACATATGAAATACAAATGAGATTTATGTAATTGAGATTTTCCACTGACAATAGTTTGTAGTTGTGGACTAATTTTACTTGTACCAATTATTAAAAGAGATTTAAGATGCTCATCAGTTAATTTAGATCTGTAAACATTTTTTGTGTACTTCATTTTGGAGAAGGTCTTCTCACACAAATAAGTAGTACCAAAAACAGAAAACAGCCCACGAGCAAATTTATGCAAATTATCAAATTGTGTCAGTGGAAGACTCTCATAAAATTCCAACAAAGATGAGTTTTGATATTTGTTCTTAATTATATCACTGCACTGTAGATCAATCATTTCCATTTGAAGTTCCGGGGCTAGGGTTTCAATGTCAGTATCAAAAGGATTATGAAAAATCTTAATTTGATTCGCAATGGCATCAAAGTCCGAGAAACGAGTATCAAAATTTATTTTCAAAGCACTCAAAGTTTCGATTGCAAAATCGATAGGAAACTCAGTCTCAGTGGTGTGGCTGAATATTTCACATGTTTTAAAATGTGAAAAACATTTACTTCGTAGTTGTGATTGAAAAGGTATCAATTTCTTCCGGAATGATTTGATATTAGTGTATAAATCAGGAAGATGCTGGTTTTCTCCATGCAATCTCAAATTCAGTTCGTTCACATGTTTTGTCAAATCCACATAGAATGCTAACTTCCACAGCCATGCGTTGTTTTGTAATTCAGTAAGAGGGCGATGCTTTTCATTCAAAAAAATTTCGATCACTGCTCGAAGTTCAAAAAAGCGCTGAAGGACTTTCCCACAACTAAGCCAACGTACGGCAGTATGATAAGGTAAGTCATTTTCTCCAATCTCTTCAATAAATTGTCGGAATTGTCGGTGATTCAGCCCAAAAGATCTGATAAAATGAACAGTTGATATGACTGGTTTCAGAACTTCAGACATATCCAAACATTTTCCGCACAAAGACTGTTGATGAATGATACAATGTAAGACTAATGGTTTTGAACCACCGTCATTTTCTACAGCCTTTGACACAAGAGCGACCACTCCTTTATCTTTCCCACTCATGTTTTGCCTCCATCAGTTGTAATACATTTCAAGTTTTTCCATCGAAGGTTCTTTTGATTAATGGCCATTTCAACTCCTTTAAAAATATCTGTACCAGTAGTTGTGCCATGAATACTATACATATCAAGAAGTTCTTCATGCACTTCATAGCTTTTATCTACTCCTCGAATATAAATAAACACCTGAGCAGTATCTGACACATCCGATGACTCATCCAAGGCCAAAGAAAACCACTCAACATGTCCATTTTTGTCGAACAGTTGAGAGGATATATTTTCAGCGATGTTTTCTACCCTTCGAGCCACAGTGTTTGCTGACATACTGACAGTTTTTAATAAATTTACCTTTTCAGGGCACATTTCTTCGGCTGCTGCAATTATGCATTCTTTGATCATTTCTCCATCGGTGAATGGTTTTCCACGTTTTGCAATTTCAAGAGCCACACGAAAGCTAACCGTAGGCTTCCTGAACGAAAATTTGCTGGTAATTTAAAACTACAGTACGTTGATATGATGAGCTACCTAAGGCTTGGCCCTTGGGACTTAGTGGAGAAGTCAGTGTGGCCCTCGGGCTAAAAAGTTTGGAGACCCCTGGTCTAAAGCATCGACCACTAAACTGAGCTCCGCAGAATTATCTGGAAAATCGAACATTTTACATTCAGATAATGCAGTTTTAATATTTTCGAAGGCAGAAATACAATCTTTTGACCATGTCAGGGATTTGTTTTTTAAATGTAGACGAAATTAGGGAAATTAAGGGGGCTGAAAAACTCGAACCCAACTTCATGAATATATGATATAAAATTAGCATTCCCAAAAAACGTTGCAACTCCTTTGGGGTAGTAGGACGCGGAAAGACAAGGATTGCTTTAACCTTGTCCGGTAAAGGTTTAACACCGGAAGCAGAAATGGTATGACCAAGAAAAGATAATTCCGATACGCCGAAAACACATTTGACGGGATTGATTTTCATGCCGAATTCTGATAATTTCTGCAAGATTAATCGTAAATGTAGAATATGTTCATTTTGATCATGACTAAATACCAAAATGTCATCCAAGTATGAAAAACCGAATGTAATATGTCTTAAAAGAGAATCTATAAATCTTTGAAAAGTATGAGCCTCGTTGCGTAAGCCGAAGCTCATCCGGGTATACTCAAACAACCCGAAAGGAATGACAATAGCTGTTTTTGGAATGTCAATTGGGTTGATAGGGATCTGATGGTATGCCTTGACTAAATCCAACTTTGAAAAAAAATTGCAATCACGACTGTTGTATGCAAAGTCTTGCAGGTGAGGAAGGGAATACCTATCGGGCATTGTGACTTTATTCAGAGCTTTATTCAGAGAGATACAAGAATCATTACTTTTGGAAACCATGTGAACAGAAGATGTCCAGTTAAAGATTATGTTCATACATACGAGGGTTGTTCAATAAGTAATGCCCCATATTTTTTCTTAGAAACTATTTAGTTAAAAGTGTTAAATTTTGGTGACAATATAGCTACATGTTTCTTCTACGCACTATTTTTCAACATAGTCTCCATTAACTTGTACGGTCTTACGCCAGCGTGAAACAAGTGCCTGTATTTCCTGCCGGTACCAACTCTTGACCTGTGCCCGAACCCATGTTTTCACCACTTGAATTACGCTTTCATCATCATCAAAGTGTCTTCTACGCATACCGTGTTTAAGAGGTCCGAAGAGATGGAAGTCTGACGGTACCCGATCTGGGCTGTATGGTGGATGGGGCAATGTTACACGCCGGAAACGTTTATTGAGTTTGCCCATGGTCTTCACGTATGCTTCACACCATGACTTTTCCAGCAGATGAAGTTGACTTGAATTTTTTCATTCTTGGTGACTGAGGATGGTGTCATTCCATTGACTTGAAAACCTATGTTTCATCACCCGTCACAATCCGGGACAGAACCGAGTTGAGTTGTGGGAGTTTCTGACGCCTTAACTCTCTTTGCCCATCTCCCGACAGTGCTCCCTATCATTAGCACAATCTCCATACACTGCACACAAACGTTAATGAATATTTCCCACAGTTTCTTTCTCTACAATCAAGAACTCAATCACTGCTCGCTGTTTGTAACGTGGATCACTAACAAACGCCATTTTGAACATTCACTACAGCTCTGTCATCTGTTGGAATGATTTGAAACTTCGTCCACCGGGACCGGGAGGAGAAACACTGAACTTGAAGTAACTAGAAGTACAACTTTAGGTTTTTGCTCATTGTCGAGAAAAAAATATGGGGCATTACTTATTAAACGACCCTCGTATATCAATTTTTAAATTAATTAATCCGTACGTTGGTACTATTGCACCATTGATAGACGACAGCGTAAAGCACCGGCTGAGTGAGTATTGGTAAAACATTGGTCATCTGCCGGGATACTAAACTGTGCATCGGTGTCAATTAAAAAATTTCGGCCTGTAAGAGCATTTTTTACGAAAAGTAGTCGACCTAAAAGTGTCGCAGGGTTACAAGTCACTTTGAACCGTGCTGGTTCTCGTTTCCCCAAGTGCAAGGCTTGTGACACTTTCGAGCATCGGCGGAGAAATTAAAATGGCACAAGCAGAGGTTGCCTGATGGATCATCACTTGTCACTTCGTGGTATGGGGTTACGTAACACAGGACGGGTACGGCTCCGAAATGAAGGAGCTGGGTGGGAACAGGTGGTCAGAAACTGCATTTGAGATAGACGGAGCGACAACTCTGTAACCTGTTTCTCTAAGCTAAGTAAGGTAGCTTCCAATTGACTATTACTCGTTACTTGGTTAGGTTGAAACGTACCTGTCTGTACTGCGTAAACGTTTCCCGGTGATGAACTCTCAAGAATTTGGTCTGCCATGCATGCCAAATTTTGCAAAGAAGTAAAATTAGAAGAAACTAAAATTTTTTGTACGTCTAAAGGTAACCGCTATAAGAAAATTTCTTTTAATCTGACTCCAGATCAGAAGGTTGCGTGTTGAAATCACGTCGGGGTCACCAGAGAATCAAGAATAGCCTTAAATAAGGGTATCCATAGAAATATATAAATAAGTGATTTGGTGATAAAAAACTGTATCAATAAAATATTCTGCTCACACGATCTGTACAACCACCTAAGTATGTATATTCTAAAAGTAAATCATAAATATTGCACTGGTAACCCTTACGACGTGGTACGCAGATACGCAAGACCTCAGAAGCTCCCCGCGGAAGATTATCCTCACGTGCCAAGACTGCAGTACAGGCGTCTGTATCACCAAATCACTTATTTATATATTTCCATGGATACCCTTATTCAAGGCTATTCTTGTTTCTCTTCGGCATACCTCGTGGTCTTGCTAATCAATTCCGTACTAGCTGACCTGCACTACACCACAAGCCTAAAACTAGCTCTCTAGCTCAAATAGTTACCGAGATAAAGTGTTAAAAAACTGTTTCATCACCCTGACTCATCAATACTTGGTGAGGTCGTACAATTGTTGACATTTCATGTATGGAGGTTTCTCTATAACTTGGTGCAAACCCGAGGGTAAACAACAGTTCTATCAACTGTTTCGAGCAAAACTTCTGATACAAATACCCGCTGACGGCATTTAAAAGTGATGATATGAAATAACGCAGTCGCACTGCACTAATCAATGCGTGTGAAAGGGATATGCATTTCTTTCTCCATTTGTCTAGAGACGAATGTTTGTTTTTCAGAATAATGGTTTGAAAGAAAACGTTGGCCCACCACCTGACAAATTGTCAGGTGGTGGGTACTCAGATATATTGTAAGTCTGAGGGTGAATATCACCCAGTATTATGTCAGCGGCAGCTTTCACCCCACGTAGCTTTTCTTCCTGTGGATGTTATCTTTGGTTCTCGTACCACGAATTTGTGAGAATCTTGTATCCCAAATTTCTGAAACAGACAGTGCATTTTTGGTTGGCTGTTTTAACAATCACAATATCTTCGTCATATTTTTTTAAAAATAGAGCTTTGATAGTTCGAATGTCTGGGTGAAAGTCTCCCTGAATTTGGTTCAGTGGTTCTTCCATAGAGAACTGGCACTTTTCATATGTTTCCTCTGTGATAAGGGGCGAACATAGGAATTTAACATATAAAATTAAATATGTGCAATTATTTGTTCCCCTATAATTTTAGAGAAAAATCGCTAAGGAATATTTTGTAGAGTATTACAAACTGTAAATGTATCATCCTACGTTTGTGGGATGATACACGTTTGTACCAGAATCCATCCCATAAATAATAAAAATAAGTTGAACAATGTACCATAAAAATCCTTGCCTTAAGTCTGACAAATGTCATGTTATAGTGAAATTAATTTTGCTGGAAAGATATGAATTACTATGAACAATCGTTGCTACTTCTGTTCCGCTTGCCTGTAATGTTAAGGTTTTTGAAACCATATTTTCTTGAAATTAGAGTATTAAAACAGCTTTTGAATCATCTGCTGCTGCACTTGCTGTATTTTCAAACTTTTTTACAAACTTGCTAATTGTTGATACAGACGGAATTGGCCAATCGTTAAATTCAACCGAAAATAGGTCACGAACTCTGCGTAACCTGACTCTACTGTATAATGTTTTGATAATGAATATCCTCTCTTCATAAGAATAACTCAGTTTATTATTCATAGTAATTGATATCACTACACTTGAACAAAATTATGTTCACTATAGCATGCCATTTGTCAAACTCATGGCAAGGGTGTTTAGGGTACATTGTTCAACTTATTTTTATTATTTTTGAGGTAGATTCTGGTACAAATATAAATTAAATGGATGATACATCTACAGTTTTTAAGACTCTAAAAAATATTCCTTTGCGTATTTTCTCTAAAATTAATAGGGCAGCTAATAATTACACGTATTTAATGTTACCTGTTAAATTCCTATGTTCGCCCCTTATCCCAGACACTCGGTATACTATACTATATTGTACTTACTTATAACCTTGCATCAAAGAATTCACTAAGAGTATAGGGCTCTAGTTTCTGAAGTAAATCTAGGACCTTGTGTTTAATCGCAATGTAATTGCTGCTTTTGATCTCTTGCGGAAGGTGATTAAAGATTCTTAGTGCTGCATAGTGTGCTCCTTTCTTGAAGGCTGTCGTTCGATGTATAGGCAAAGCAAAGTCGCAGTGTGTACGTGTGAGTATGCGTCCTGTTCTTTGATTTATAGAAAATGTGGCTTTATGTTCTAAGATAAACTTGATGCATACATTTATGTATAATGCAGGTTGAGTTAAGCATTTTGATGTACGTGAAGACACCCCTACAACTGGTACTATAGTTCATTTGGAATACGATTCTGATTGCACGTTTTTGTAACGCGAGTGTACCTCTAGTTCCGGCGCTATTTCCCCAGAAGATGATTCCATATTTCAGTAATGAGCAGAAATTTGCATAGTATGCCGTTTTTACTACATCAGTATTGCTATGTTTGGATAACACTCTAAGAGCATATATTACTTTAGTGAGTTTATTACTTAATTGAGTTATGTGCTTGTCAAATTTTAATCTATCGTCTAGAATTATTCCAAGAAAACGGAATTGTTTACTTAATACTACTTTATCTCTACCGAGGTCAATTTGTGGTGGAGTTTCTGTATGCTCGGTGCATTTGAATAGTTCGTAAGCCGTTTTGCTATCATTAAGATAGAGTTTATTTTTCTGGAACCTCTTTAGTAAGAGATTTATTCTCTTTGCTTATTATTTCCATAAGGTTAAGACCTTTGATGAACAGGTTTGTATCATTTGCGTACCACGTAAGTTCGTTGTCCTTACATACGTTACCTAAGTCAGTGGCAAACAGGATGAAGAATACTGTACCTAAAATACTCTCTTAGGGGATACCCACAGAAACATCAACTTTATCCGATTGGCACTTGACTCCGTCTCTTTCCACCTCTACAAACACCTTCGGTTTTTATGATAAGTTTACACCCACTGATTACCTATATCTTTAATTCCGTATGCTTTCATTTTCTCTAGCAAGATCTAATGACTTACATAGTCAAAGGCCTTGGACAAGTCGAGAAAGATTCCGCAAACTAAGTGAACCTCATCCAAGGCGTTTTTTATTGATGAAATATTGTCTAATAGCGCGGTCCCTGTTCCTCGTCCTCTCAAGAAGCCGTGCTGAGAGTTGCTAAATACGTCATATTTCTATAGGAAGAAATAACAAATGAAGGCGCTATAGTCTTGGGCCCTTTATATCGAATAGACTGCATATTTCGATTCTGATCAATATGAAAGTGAGAACAATATTCCTTTGAGTGAGCTAGGAAAAATTCAAAGGAAAAACGTGAATTGGCTAACAGGGGACAATGAATTTGGACCAAACAACATGCCAACATTCCAAGGTGGTAGTAAAATCAATATTGACACAGTTTCGATTCTTTCGACGTTTCTCAATTTTCTTGATGATGATATGCTGGATAACATAGTATTCCAGACAAATCTGCATGCGCTGCAAAATAATAAAGAAAATTTAAATTAAACGAAAAAGGAATTTTACGTCTTTATGGGACTCAATTTGGTTAAGTCATATATTCGATACCCTCGCGTTAGATTATATTGGTCCAGTGAAGATGGTCTGCCAGTAGATCTAATAGTTGATGCAATGTCTGTAAATAGATTCGAGTTCATTTTAAGGCATCTGCATTTTACCAATAAAATTTAAATAATGGAAATTTCGACCTTTTTTTGAAAAAGTTAGAAGCAAATTTTAGAGCAGCTCTGAATCCAGAAGAATTCCAAGCTGTCGATGAGCAGGTAATTCCAATGAAAAATTCCATTGGCATCAAACAGTATTTAAAAAAAAAAAACAACAAATGAGGGATTAAATGCTGGGTTCGAGCAGGTGCTAGTGGGTATATGTACAGGTTCGAGATATACCAAGGAGCAACCAATGGAATCCCCATGCGTCCCTTGGGTGCATGTGCTTATGTTGTACTGCGTTTATCGGACGATATACATGGTGGAAACCATACTTTGTTTTTCTACAATTTATTGTGCTCTATTCAACTTATACATGAACTAAGAGAACTGAAAATATATGGAACAGGAACTTTGCGTTCCAAGATAACTCGACGAGCTTCATCAGCTTTACCCACAAATAAAGACATGAAAAAGAAACTAAGAGGTACATCATCTGTCATTAGTAAAGACAATATAACACAAACAAAATGCACCGATGTTATTAGCATCTTCGTGTGCTGGCAAAGTACCCGTGGACACAGCAAGACGATGGAAAAAGTCAGAACATGAAACTGTGGAGATTGAGAGATTTTTAATCAAATATTACAATAAATACATTTGTGGAGTGGATTCACATGACCAATTTATTGCTACGTATCCAATGCGATTATAGGGGGTACATCAAAATATGTATACATTGCATTGATGTAACAGTCATCAATTGCCATATTATTCATAAAAAAGCAGGTAATAACTAGGAAGACATTTTGCAATTTAAAAGATGCCTTGCAAAAGCTCTAATTGATAGAGAAAAAAAAATGATAAACATTTTGAGCCTTGCCGAATGGGTAGACCAAGATCAAGACCTAACATACCACCATCAATTTTGAAGAAGAAAACAAATATCCTTTCCACAGTGGTGAGGATTGATAGCATTGGCCACTAGCCGAAGCTAACGGAAATAAAAAATGCCAAAGATGTCATTCCCGCGAGTATAAAGAAGGACTAGATATATCTGCAAGAAATGTAAGGTGTCTCTCTGCCCGTGTGTTTCGAGTTTTTTCACACGCCAATTTAGACTCTGGTGCATGATCTCCACTGAAGTGGACCATTAGAAATTTATTTATATTTTCTTGTTATTGAATTTATATATATATCGCCACGTTATACTTAGGTTTTTTATTTGTCCCACGTCCGGGAGCCAAATGCAGTGTTATGATTGTGTTTTATAATTTTAATTATTTGATTTATATTGATTAATAATTATTATTGCCCCACGTTGTGATGGCAAATGCAATTTTTGTTGTGATGGTTCTCAGGGTCAATAAGTGGGATCAAAATAAATTAGATGGCAGACAAAGAATATGAATTTTAATTAATATTTATTATAATATTAGATATTTAAATAACTGATAACAAAACAAACACAAATTCAACATGAAACAATATGAACGCTTGACAAAAGAAAACAACTTCCTGTAACTGACTACTTAAACTACCTAATAAATTTAACAAATATTTCCCTAATAAAACCTAATTGCATAGTTAATTTTACTTGAGTTAAATGTTAATCTAATTGCGATTTCAATTATTGATGTGTTGAAGACTGTATGCAATGTATTATGCCCGTCCGTCCCGGTTGTTGCAGCTCCTCTTGGTAATAATCCCGCAATGTATCCGGCTCGTTCAGGTGAATGACCCGATTGATGTCCCAACTCCGTGAATGACTGCACTGGATAGCCTCCGTGAATTTTTCTTAAAGATGATGATGATCCAGCTGAATTCCTCCAATGTATCCCTTGTTGCCATCGGTCAAAAATCATTACTCAGTTGTTACTGATGACTGTTGTAAAATTTGTAGGGTTAAGTGTGCATAAACACTCGCGAAACTAATTTTGTTTTTAGACGCGTAAATTCGGAAATAATTATCGGCTTGACAACAATATTCTTTTGTCTTGCGACCGACGTAGATTCGACGGGATATTATCGAATTCTGCCTGGTGTCAGGCGTTCTGCGTTTTTATAACTTTGCACCTGATTGTCAATTATTGTTGTTGATTTACGCCAGCATCGTCCGTCAAAACTTGAAATACACCTGTTACTAATCACGAATTTCGTAATGTTACTATGGCGACGAAACAACACTTTATTATTGTAATTTATTTTCCCATTTTCCAGTGAAACTAATTATCCAATCACAATCCAGATTCGAGATTCACCATCCTCGTAATTTTTCGCTTCTGTGGAAATGTCGAACTTCCTTCTTCGTTGAGTTTAAAATTTTAATTCAATTTGCACATTTTTATTAGACTCATTTACATTTATTATTATTAACTGTGCCATACTTAACTTTTTATATTAGCTAAAAACCCTATCTAATTGTTTATTAAACTATCTGACTGCCTAATTATATCTAATCCTATAATAATACTAATATTTAACGATTCATAAATTCCTAATTAATTCCTATCTAAATTATAAAATCTACGCTAACATATAACATTACAATATATATTTTTTAATGCATTACTTAAGTAATTAATAAAGATTTAATTATGAATTTTAATTTGAAAATTTATCGATATTAAAAAGACATATTACGTAAATTACTTTCAGTCGACAAAAGTACGATTATAAATAGTATTATTCAATAATTATAGAACGAAGTAATGTTAAAACAGTCATATTTGTCATATTTACGTAATTAAGTGCACCAATTCGTCACTGAGTTTAAACCGTCTGTACAGACTTACTGGTCGATTAACTCGCTGGAGCTGTTAATCCATCTGATTTTTCCATCTTCTACCGCAAGGTTATGGAACATGTACTTCCTTATCGTCGTTCATAATCTATGTAGAATGTAACTGTTTCTTCGAATGCTTTTAACTACTTCAAATAAAAAAATGCTCCGAAATATGTCGGTCCATTTATAGCAGCTTAGAAGAGGTCCTCTTTTGGTGTTCCGGTAGGAACATGGCCAAAGTTCAGTAAACTATTCTACTATAAGACCGCCGCCGCTTGAATTATGACTTGTTTTGATTAATCTATCCCATAAATCGCTTTTCATTTTTGGATTAGTTTCTTCCTTTTGCTATTTAAATATTTTAAATTTTCAAATTTATTCATGTTTGGTGGCCTGTGAAGGTTGATTTTTTTGTAGCCATTACTAGTCTCGGATTAAGATACGTGTACATAGACTTGGAGTGTAATTTCTTACTTTTGGGGATGCGATGAGTATGATGTAACTTGGATTTAACTTTTAACTGAAGAGACTCGTCGTTTTTATTTGTGTGTGTTTTATACTATGTCCGTATATGCTTACTAGATCTGCTTACTAGCGGTATGCGGTCGAAGGATTCATAGTAACTAACATTGGTATCATACTTCTAAATTATCTGTTCGACACCTCATAGTTACAGCTTTGCTATTCTTCACTCTTCCTTTGCTTAATGTAATAAATATCCAGCAAAGATCTACGCTACATGTTCCGCAATGATATTAACGACCCCAAAGACGAGTATGAGCTGTCAAAATTTAATACGCTAGATGGGCCAACTTCAAGTAGTTCTCCCAGGCCCAATTTCGTGGCGCCAAGACGTCCGTGACCCCCGGGGGTCATTAACTGCCAAAACGTCATAAAACTATGCAAATGACAGGTCTTCGAGGGCGGCAACACGTGGCCCTGAGGTTAGTGGCGTGCGCCTCGACGCAGATACCAGAAGTTTCGTAAACGAAATTATCGCTGGAGGAATGGGTAGATTGCGTGTAGTGCTATTTTTAGTGTTATAATATTTTTTGTGCGATAATTTCTAACGATAATCTGGACATGGATGAAGTAGAGAAATTATTTACGAGCGAATCGACTCTTTTGTAGGATAAGTGCTTGTTGGTTTATGGAGTGTATCGCCGCAGTAAAGTGTCATTCGCTCGAGTCGCCAATAAAAATGTCGCTCATGCAATGCATAAATTAAGTTTTACTTCATGATGGTATTAACTATTTACATAACAATGTGTACACATGAAACGTGTTTTATTTAAAATAGCATTTATTAATATTGACTATGGAAATTGTGATGTTCAGAGTATACTCGCATATTACAGATCAAAAGATGATTATAGATTTATACTACTATATTTACAAGTAGTGTGAACAATTCGAAGATGAGAAAAGAATTGATTTTTAGCAGAGTCGCGGAAGTTATATGACGAAAATCGGGAGGAAAAGCGCCAATGGACAGTGCTTTAAATATTGGACATATTGATGAACTAGAATCTAAACAGCCTAAGAACATCTTCGTGTATAGTAATAGTAGTATTAATATCATTACCAAAGGGGAATCAACTACCTATGATGACGAGGCTGCTAAAAAAGCTTGGCTAAAAATAACAATTTCAGTAATTGCAGATACTATTTAGCTTACAATGTAAGTCAGTTCAGCGTTATCCATTTTAATGTGCAAAGTTTGAGTAATAAGACTGGCTATCTCGACTTTAACCCTTTCATGAGCAGGACTTAAATTTAAAAAAAAAAGTTTTGTTTCAAAGAGATTGTAATGGGTTATTTGTTTATTGTTATGAACTGATTTTTATTTTAGCGCCTTACCCCTTACATATAGGGGTAGTGGGAAGAATACTTCCCACCGTCCACATGACAACATTATATTTTTTTACTAGGCGGAATACTAACAACATTTTTTTAACTATTTATTATAGGCCATGAAATTTGGCAAAACAAGGATGTACACATAATGGCACATTACACTATGTGCAGATGTATTTAGTTCTTTTTTCGTCTTTTTTTTGTGCTGCACAATCAACATCTTCGATAATTCAACTGTTGTTTTGGTAAATGCTTTGTTTACCATTCTTACTTCTTTTAGAACCTCACGCTTATTGGACAGAAATGGGGTTGATTAGAATCTTCGTTTTCTTGATGAGTATCCAGAAATCAACTGTCATGCCAGATTGACGCGAAATTTTAACTGATCGATCTTGCTACGTATGTTTATCTTCATCAAGATATAAGCATTGACGATAGCCATATCAAGTAAATAGTATAATATTCTATGCCACCATTTGATTGACCTTCTGCCAATCGAATAACGCTCATGGAGTTGATCGAATCTGTCAACTCCGCCCATGATTTGATTGTACATTTCTACAACTCTTGGACAAGATATCTTTTCTTTTGATCCATCCCTTTTCTTGCGATCTATACTAGTAGTATCTTTTGGGGCAAGAAAATTGAGATAAAAAATGTACAGGTTTGTTATACATCCATTTTACTGCGGAAATATATATTTTTGATTCTAAACATAAATTCTCCACGCTCTGGTTTAGTTTTATCTCTGTACATTTCTGGTAAACCTTTCCTATGTACTCGTACAGTACCTACAGTATACACATCCTTTTCTTTTAGCTTTCGCATTAGTGGCACGGATGTGAAAAAATTGTCGAAAGCTATTACACATTTTTTTCGATTTATTGTCGATGCAAGATCCAGTACAATCCTTTCGCCAAGATTTGTGCCTGTTGCCGAATTTTATGATTTTCCAAACACCAAACTTTGTAGCCTCACTTTATTGACTTTAGCGGCATATATTGTTTAATTGAAGACCTTCCTTTGAATGGAATTATTGATTGATCAACAGAAAGATATGACGAGTGACTATTGTTGGATTGAAAAAACTGATTTAGCTTCTCAGTCAAAGGTATTACTCTGTGGAGTTTATCATATCCTTGTTGCCCTCTTGGAACTGCATGCCTGTTGTTATTGAGGTGCAAATTTTCAATTATTTTTTTTATAGCGCTTGGAAGTTATAACTTGCAAAACGTGCGAAACATTTATATATGGATCAGTAGACTAATAACCAGATAACTGTGGTAAAACGTGAATTCCTATAATAATCAGAATGCCAAATAATGCTTGTAGTTCATCCATACTGATATCCTCACAATTATTTGAAGGACCAGGTTCAAAATTTGTATTACTTCTCGTTGTCACGTTCTGAACTGCATAAGTGTTGGTCTCGCTAATTATTATTTGAAGTATGTTCTCCGAATATGGAATTAAAATAATCTACGTATTTCTTTGGCATTTTTGTCAAAATCTGCTGTAGACTGAGCTTCTTTTTGCACATCTACAACTGCATTATCAAATTGCTCCGTATTCTCACTCCATTCTTCATTATCGAGAAATTCCTTTTCATACGCGTCATCATCATCAATGTCAACATTATGCAATAGAGGAGAAACTGCTGCAATAAGATTTTATTGAGCATAAATAGGATTAATGTGGGTATTGGAACCGGAACTCGAAATTGTAGAAGAATTCATCTCCAAACTCTGCAATTCTTCTTCTGCTTCGTCGTCTTGATCATTTTCAGAGTCGATTCCTTTATTAGGAAGACTATATAGGTACTGCATTGCAGCTTCTGCTTGTTTTGGATCCGTTATATCCCACTTTTTTTTTAAATATCACCATGTACTATAAAAGAAAATATGTATAAATATGGGCAATGGGAATTATACTTCACACTTTTAAGATCAAATATGGGCAGTTAGAATTATACTTCCTCAAAATCATGTTCTGTGTATACATCGTAAAATAATTTGAACTTTGTGGCAAATTAAATAGTGCATCATACAGTAACAGTTTCAAATTTGTAAGAAAAATCATTAGTACTTACATATTCTTGACGCGTCTAATAAATATTGCTAAAAGAGGTCAGCTAACTCCTTCTGTCACACTTAAATAAGGGTCACATTGAGATTAGCAGAGGTTATGTTGTTAACAGAGTGACGCAGAGCTCTACAATTTTCTAATAGAAGGCAGCACATTTGGTATGTGGGAATATAAAAACACACTGGCCATAAAATTGATTACATAAGGTGGGATTAATAATTCCCATCGCCTATGAAAGGGTTAAGTGCATTCGACGTGATGTGCCTGGATTAGCACTGGTTAAGTGACTCAGAATTGGCATGTATTCATTTGGAGGATTATATTTTGGCAACGCAATTTTGTAGTAAACAATGAAGGCATGGGGGCACCGCTATTTTTGTTAGACTTAGTGTTAAGTACATAGGCAATTCATGGGTTCAAGAAATGTCCATTGAATTCCAATTATTCTTCCAATCCACTGATATGGATAGCGAGGCTCTAACTATGCTCTAACTGGAAGTACATAATGAGGAGGTGCACCATTATTGAAAATATAATGTATTTTCGGTAAGTCCGTAATTTCCATCTTCATCTGTATGGTTTTCAGTCTCCTACGTACGAGAGGCTCAATTAATTCAGCCAGAAAATTAGCTAAAATTTCGCAGTTCAAATTTTCATTTATTTCATCAGCGAATTGTTATTTATGGGGTCACTTGAAATCTGTACATTATAAAACATAAAAAATAAAAATGAACCGGATACTATGGAACAATTACGATAAAGAATAACACAAGAATGTTGAGCTATTATTAGACAAACCTTCAAAAAGTTCGCGAAGAGTATAAAAGCAGGCTTTATTTTGGTTTAGAAAACAATAGGAGCCATTTCCAACATTTACTTTAACGTGTTGTTTGAATTTAATACATTGAACGCATTTACACTTAATTTGCACTTAATTCAAAAACTAGTTCATCAAATCATATTGTATTATTAATGACTGGAAAGCATTTTCAAGAGGTTTCCAACGATGTATCACAAGTAGGGCGGTGCCATTTAAATTTTTTAGATGAAGAAGGCTATGGCTTAAAGGGTGGGTAGGGGGTCGACTCTACTTACGCCATTTTGATTCCCCCTACGGACCACCCAAACGGTTTTGAGTAATTTTAAAAATCATCATAGTTCCATGAAAAAAGTCCGTGGCAACTTATCAAATTGACACCCTGGTCTATACAGGGGCCTCTCGGTAATAAGAAAAGTTTTTGCCTAATGGACATTGTCTTGCATGGTCTTAGTAATTGTAAATCCGTGGTTATATGTGGCGATTTCATTATTGATTGCCTGGTTGACTCGCCATTTAGGTCAAATTTTATAGATGTGTGTAATGTATTCAATATGGGTGGTACTATTAATGTACCGACCCGTCGTACGAGCATGTCAAGTACCTGCTTGGATAATATTATAACTAATATATATAACACCGACCTGATGTCATTTGCTATACCAATAGATTTTTCAGATCATGACGCACAAATTTTGGTAGTCGAAAATATCAAAACTGGTAAAAATATGGACCATTGCTTGACACGACAAAGAATATATAGCTCAAAAATGCTACAAAACTTTACCAATGCCTTACAGCATGTGAATTGGGAAGCCTTAAATGTGAGTGATGTGAATATGTATTTAATTATGTTTAATGAGGTCATTATAAAGTGCTTAAAGCTTCATGTACCTTTCAAAAAAATAAAAAATGATAAAATGGGAAACTGCTGGATAACAAAGGCAATCCAGAAATCTAGTAATACCAAAAAACAAGCTATATTATATGAAAAAAGATTGAATCATCCTCTCATTCACGCATACTATAAAAAGTAGAAAAATATCTTCGACGACGTTATTTTACTAGCAAGAGATTACACGTAAAACATATAATATCAAAATTTAAAAAATGTATCTAAAACTGCATGGAATCTTATAAAAAAAAGTGTAGGTAAAAATAATGATCCCATGCAAGGCCCTTTAAAAATTGAGGGATGTTATGAATTTAATTCTAATGTACTTGCAAACTATTTTAATAATTGTTTTATAGATGTGCCCATAGCTGTAGCCAATGATATCCGTAGGATAAATACATATCCTGGATTATCAAATTTAGAAATATTACACCATGTTCATTTTCAATGTTCCTTTATCCGTGTACTTGTAATGGATTGTAAATAAGGAAAATATAAACCGTTTGAAACATACTAACGCTTTACGATGAGATAATATACCAGTTAAACTAATCATGGCTACATGCTATAAATTGCTATCTCCGCTAAGCCATCTTATAAATTTAAGTTTTAGTACCGGCACTTTTCCTGATATGCTAAAAATTGAAAAAGTTGTCAAATTGTATAAATCTAAGGACAGAACATCGGGTTTTAATTATCGCCCCATCTCAATATTAAACTCATTATCACAAATCTTTGAATATGCAATTTAGGACAGACTAATTAGTTTTTTTTTTAAATAATCATTTGCTAGACGAAAACCAACACAGATTCCGGTGCAGAAAGTCTACTCACACAGCATTACATGATATGCTGAGACATATATTCGAGTCCATCAATAATATAAATATAGTTGCTGCTATTAATTGCTACCTCACAAAAGCTTATGATGTAGTCGACCAGACAATTCTTCTGCTGCTGCTCATAAAATCATACCTCTCAAATCGAATGCAGTACACGTGTGTGAAATCACTCTTTCTTGAAATTATGCTTGAAAATAATATCTCTGAGCAAAAAATGTTAAGTTGCGGAATACCGCAAGACTCAATCTTAGGTCCCATTCTGTTTGTAATTTTAATACGACCTTCCTCTAAATTTTCGGCAAAACCCATCAAATGCAATATCAATGTATGCAGATGTCACTAGTTTGTTAGTGAGTGGTAATACTAGTTCTTTGATAACCAATATAAATGACAACCTGAGTAACTGGCTCAAAGAAAAAACTTAATGAATCCAGAAAAAAACGAAAATTTTAATATTTGGAAGACATGATCTTACTGGAGATATTGTCATGAATGACAAAGTAATGGATATATCTAAATCATGTAAATTACTAGGGATCTATTTCGATAGCTCTCTTGGTTGGAGGCTTCATTTGGCCCATGAACCTCAAGGGCAGATTATCGACGGCAGTTTTTATGATTCGGCGAATCAAACATATTTGTGACGCCGAAGGTCTACGAACCGTGTATTGTGCATATTTTGAATTTCTCTTACGGTATGGACTATTGTACTGGCGAAACAGCTCCGGTATGACGCTAATCTTAAACATCGTGATTCATGTAGACATGCTTTTGTTGAGTACAGGATTCAGCCAGTGTTCAATCTGTACATAATGACGTGCCTCTGCTATGTGTATCGTAATATTGGAGGTTTCATTGAGAGTGGCCTGATTCATAACCACATAAGGAGAGGTGCAGGCACAATCCGACTGAATAACTCTAACAGTTGCACACATATGTGAAATGCTTTGTACAGGACTGTAAAGATATGCAATCATCTGCCAAGCACATATAAGTAAGCTAAGAGTCTGAAATTATTCCAGCAATTGTGCATGGAGGACATCTTCAAACATAAAGCCTTTTTTAGCATTCATGAATATCTTTCATTTAGTGTTCAATAATTTTTGTGCCTTCTAGTTTTAGTTGAGCGGCTGTTTTTTCTTTTTATTTTATACAATTTGTGTGTCTCAAATTTATATTAATTATAATTGTATTTGTAGTTATTTAATTGTGCGCCTTTTTCATACGCTCTATTACAGTTTTTCGTGAAATAAATATCTATCTATCTATCAAAGTTTGTTGAAATTTGGTACACGCTTAAAAATAAATAAACTCTATTGTCTGAGATAGGTTTAAAATTTATCAAATTTATGCTGTCATTTGTTCTGGAGATTCTTTGAATCTCTAGAATCTTTCAAGCTATCTCGATTATTTTTAAATGGTACGAGGGGTCAAAATTAATATTGTTGAAAAGAGATTTTTTTTTTTCTAAATTCAGTAATGTAACACATAAAAATCTTATGTATTACATAACCTAACAAAATATTAAACTAATACCATTTTACTGGCAAATGCAAAAAAAAAAATGAAAGTTTAGTTAGCTTTGAGAATGGTGCCTTTATGAATCGTTAGATTTTTTTTTACCAGCACGTTAAATCAAAATTAACTAAATGTTAATATTTATAATAATTTACAATTAAATAAACACATTTAACTGAAACAGAACCAATATGTTTGGCGTTTTTGGCCGCAAAACACGGTTCGTACCGCTATTTACTGAGCCCATTAGAGAAACCCATATAGAGATTTTATTAGAAAATAGAGACACCCTGTACATGTTTAAACTTTATAGTAAAAAACGTATATCTGCGAGGTGCAGAATTGAATTTGCGCGAATGGACATAATTTAGTAGGATTATCCGACTTTCATTGTTCATTAAAACAGAATGAATTGATTTCACATTTGGCCACGGACGAAACAGTGTTTTTTGTGTTCGTTCGCTCAATTAAAACCTGAATTAATTGTTTTTATTATCCTATAAAAACGACCATTGTGGCTCTCAGTTTCTGATAGGCAGGTTCTTTTTATATACATTCTATGAATGTCAAGCCTTTATACAGCTAAAACTCAGATTCACATATTTCCCAAAAGACATATTTTTAATCAAAATAGATATACGTTTCGTGAAACATGTATTTCTTTCTTCTTTGTCTTCCATATTTTTATAAAACTGGACGGGAAACTTTATTGTTATTCATAAAAGTTTAAGCCGCGAATTAGCGGTGGTTTAAACTTTTGTAACCTTGGTAACCATTTGTAAAATAATGCTAAACTAACGGTAAACCTCGATTTAAATTTTTATGTATAACACTGTTAGAGATGATTTTTCCCCGTGTGGTTGCATGCAAATAACAAATGGTATCGATGGCAACGCATTTTAAAATTTCGAAAAGTTTCTTTTCTTTGGCGATAACTTCAAAAAGATAAGCTTGTAAAAATATTGCGATGGGAGAAAAACTAGTAGAAAGTATTATATTGATATCAAATTTTAGTAGTAGACAGAGAAGTAGAGAGAAGCATTTAATCAAGCAAATTTATTTCGCTGCCATAATGGCAGATGGTCGTTTGTAACATTTTTTGTATTTAATACCTATTTACATAGGAATATTCTTGTAACTCCACTTATAATATAACAGAACGTCGTATGTGTTATTTGAAACGTAATCGAGTGTGAACTAATATTTTAATTACTAAGTTTACTGTAATACTTTTAACATGAAAAATTCAGTGCAAAATTGCAAAATCATGTCAATGCAAAATTCACAAACGGCCTTTTGCCAGTATACTAGCGATTGGAATTTTGTTTCAACCAGTTATGAATTATTATTGGACTGTTTATAAGACGAAAAGCTCGCAGATATATTTTTTGTAAGCAATGCAGTTTAAAACTGCTATGTCGAGCGGGCTTATGAAGTTCAAATTTTATCAAAAGTCACTTTTCGAGGAAGTTTTCTTTGTTCTAAAAATTATAGATTTATTTTTATTATTATTTCATTCGGATAAAATTTGTCGAAGTTGGACAACGAAAAAGGGAACGGTTTATTTTTCAGGGATTTATTTTGTCGTTTGTGAAGAAAGTGTATAGAAATAAAATTTTAGATCAAAGATTAATTGGCCCAGAAATTATGTTGAACTCGAGTTTGAGGAGACCCAGGTGCAAGGAGCACGCGTTTTAGACCTGACAAATATTTCGCCATTTTCAGTTGATCTCTTATCATGTAATTATATGGGCGGGTAATGTCCCATTAACTTTTAGTAAAGTAGGCCATTATATTTTTTATGATGTTTGAAGCAGAAAATTTTGACAAACGTCAAAACGAAGTTTGACTATAATAATTTTTAAACATGAGTGCTCCCTAATTATGCAATTGGTTTTGTGTTGTATGAAATGGATAGCGCCTTTTTTTATCCTTGAACATAGGCTATGTTTAGTTGTAAAACGACAGTATCAAATGCATTGCTAAAATTCAATGGTTATGCTACCAAAGTTACTACAAGCCGCGTGAAACTCGGTCATTTCATGTGTCAAAACTGTTCGCAGAAAATGTTTTCAACGCAAGAAACCGTGGCGGATTTTAGGGAGGGGGGCTATAGGGGCTATAGCCTAGGTCGGCAAAATCCAGGGGCGGATTTTTTTGAAAAATATCAACCGCACAAACACAACAATAAAAAAAATAAACAAATATATAAAAATGTTAACCAGTTTAAAAATTAAAATAATATGTTTAAATGACGTTGAATGAAAATACAAGAAATCACTTAAAACAATGAAGAATGCGTACCTGACTACCCTCACATCTGAAAAAAAAAGTTGATCTGGACAGGGCCGATTATGTATCTGCTAAAATGTAAAAATAAAGTAAAATAAAAACAATAAGACGAGAAATTAGGCTCTATTACACAGGGTGTTTTCCACGCATGAGCCGACGATTAAAATGGTTATTCCTTGGATTATTTATGAATCTTTTATGCTTTGATGATATTCTTTTATTAACAAATGCCTCTTAAATCTAGTAAGTCACGGCGCGTTTAAAAAAAAAATCGATACACATTACCGGTAAGCCGGTAAGCCTTCCTGGTAAATTATCGGTCCAGAAATCCAAGCCAAACATTCAATGAAAACTGATGTGAAACACGGATATTTTATTATCCCGTGCGCGCAAAAATTATTATCATCAACGTTTGCTTTGCTCTGCTTTGCTTGGTTATTATGAAAAGATAATAAATTATTGAAATTCTTAAGAAATTCCCACTGGTACATTGGGTAAAATAATCCGTACCAGTAGTAGAAGAATCTGAACCAATGTTTGCTGAAGCCACTGACAAAATGCAATGTGTTGATGAAAATCAGCAGCAATAAGATAAGAGTGCCTAAATGCGTTGAATTTGATGTGGGTACAACAAACTGAGGTTTTAAAATACTCCCTACAGTCCTACTACTTATATTCAAAACATTTGTCTAATTTTTCTAATAAAAATATCTGGATTACCCTTTATTATGTTCAGTAGATCTTGATGTACTTCTACCATTCTTACAGGCATTAGACTTCCTGGCCCTCCATTATGTTTAATTGTGCATGTTTCATTTCGAGGTTGGTGAATACATCGTTTACAGTACACAACCGTCTAATCTTTAACAAATCTTCATTATGCACTTCATACATGAAATACATGTCTGTCAAAATTTCTCAAACAAAAGTTGTACAAATATTTTCCATAAAAAACAAAACAAAAATTAATTAAATTTGAAATAGAAGGTGAGATATCGAGCGATACGGTTTTTTCAAGATGGCCGCCATTCCACAAGGAAATTTTGTTGACATGATATCAATTTTTATACCTACTATAATTTTCTAATCAACCTCACAAAATTGACCGACACTTCCGTTTTGCCATTTTCATGAACGATTTTACTGTAGGTACTAATCTATGACTTCGTTCAAATACAGATGTTGGCTAAATTCTGATTTCATTGAGAGCAGCCCCAAATCAATTAATGTTTCTTATCCGATTGTTGTACGCAGATAGGTTATTATTAAATTTTTGATAACTTGATAAAGACCTTGATAAAAAGACACACGTATGATAAAGATCTACCAACAACAGAAGTTTTTGTGAATGAGTGTATATATTTGTTTGGATTTTTGAAAAGATTGGAACAATGTCCAATATTAATACTTAAACTCTGCAAAGTGCTACATGACAACGAACTACAAGATGTATACCCTTATGTTGGCATCGCATTTAGACTTTTTTGACGATCCCTTCATCCAACTGTTCAGCTGAACGGTCGTCAATCCTCTTAAAAAGAATATAAAATGATACATGATACATATATCTACAATGACCGAAGCACGCCTTAAGTGTGGGACAATTTTGACCATCGAATCGGTGCTAACCAAAAGATTGGGTTTTGATGATACATTCGTTTTCAAACTCTAGTTCACAAATGAAGTTTTTTTAAACATATAATAACAATATAACTTTGGAATGTATTACTGTCAGAACATTTCAAATTTATTTGAGGCCCGTTTTAACTATGATTCCTTATTATAATCAATTTAACAGTATTTTCTCAATATCTGTTATTGAATTTAGATTAATAAGAGGGTTGTGGGGCATTCTGGGCGGAAAGTTACTGGTAGCCCCTAGGTGGCAGAAGTATAAATCTGCCACTGTGAATAGTTGGTTATTGGTACAGCTAAACCACTTCCGGAGATTCTTCGGCCATTGCGTTTTCTTCCCATGGATCTCCTTCCCTTAGTTTGCCCCTGCATGATGACCTGGAGTAGCTAATACCGTTTTGTCTCGTAGGTCCCATATACATATATAAATTATACCAATGTTAGTAACATGTGTTGTTAAGAAATCGACATTTCGTAGCAAATAAGAAAGGCGAGATTACCAGTTTCTCCTTTCTTATTGGCTGCGAAATATCGATTTGTTAGCAACTTTTATTGGTGTAAACACACCGTTATCTGCGTGCAAAAAATATTTACAGGGTAAGCGACCAACATAATATCAGAAAATATTGCTGGCATAGAATACATTCTAATTAATCATGCATTACTTACTTTTTGGGTTCTACCTTATCACCAGATGACTTGTCAAGATGACCACGGATTCCAATAAATAATAATGCCCTTTAATACAAGGGTGGTATAATTTCATTGGATTCAATACTTACTCACGAGTATCCAGCCCTTCACACTCTTGGCCTAGCCAGAAAATAATGTTATATCTAAATTGCATCAGAAATCATAACATTTGATATATAATATTCACTTATTTTTATTAGCCGAAGTAAAATCTCAATAATGTATTATTAAGTATCATTCAATAATATGGTCTCAATCATTTAGAATATGATTTAAATAATTAGTGACAGTGTCCCTAATAACCGTTTCACTTAAGATTGGCTATAAACTGTCTGAGTCGATTTTATAGTTATTTTCGCGACAATCCACAAAACCTATAAAATCCTCCCTGATGCTGGAATCTTTATAAATATAGCGTAATATGATTGATATTTGGGAAATGTTGTAAACATCTGTAGTTTCATCAAATATAACACTGTAGTAGTTCGCTCATTTAATACTTTATAAAATATTTTTCATTATTTCGTCTTTACAGCATGATATAATCGGCTATATCGGTGATATTTTTTCAATGTATGGGTAAAATGTATAGGGGGAAGGAGGGAATGGCCCCCATGCCCCACCCCCGTATGACCCCGCCTGATATATACCTATTTAGCAAGATTCGTATTCGGACAACAATAGAACAACTCTACATATTCCTTTATAGTCTGTGAAACTTTGGCGTCCTTCAAAAAATCTTGAAAACTAGAAGGAATTAGTATACATTTATCTTTTAAGACCCCGCCAGTTTTCTCCCACTCTGATCGTTGAAGATTAATATTGTTCTTGTAAATGATGAATTGTATATTTGGGTTCCTATATTCCTAATAAAATGAATTTTGATATAAGTCGACATATACCCTTAAAGCATGTGACCACAGATTTATGTAAAACACTGTGAAAGGTCGTATAAAAAAAAAAATGACTCGGGAGCAAAGTGCCATTTCCTCCCTTAAATTTCTGCGGGAGGAAATGATACACTTTGCTCCCTTTCAATACAAATAGCCATTAACCGCACCCCATCTTACTTTGTCAATAGGACTTACTTCCCGTGAAGGAAGCTGGTATAACTGGCAAACACTTTTGTGGTGGACGCGAAATTAGTGCTTAATTGCCATACTTGAATAATTGTTAAATTATAAGTAATAAATTTACTTTGCTTTGATTTTTAAGTAATTGCTTCGTTATATGCCGAGTTAAGTTCTCAAAACAGTTTTTTTATGTTCTTCTTTAAAATTTGAATTTTAACACTTACAGCCGTTTCTATATCAGCGACTCAATTAATGTTTAAACTTTACCGATGTATATCAATTGTTTTAGCCATACATTAACAATATGATTCTGCAGCAGATAAAAATACATTGCGCTTCTTGACAGTATTAATTAAATAATGTCATTTATCTTTGACATGGAAATTACAATATTCATATTAATTCTAATGAGAGCAGGTACGCTAACACGTTTCTTTGCGCCCTTACTCGCCACATCATTAATATTCATGTAATATTTACCCCCGGAAAACGCCGTATCCCCGCCGATTCCAATTATGCAGACCGGAAGTAACTTTTTGTTTTCCGGCGCGTCACCCGCCGTAATTTGTCGGCCCGCTAAAATATTCCGGGCGGCGGCGAAAACAAACGGCCACTGCCGCCTCCGCAGCCACCCCCGACGTGCGCGCCCTCGCCAAGAGCTGCCGGGGTGGAAGCATGTGAGCCTTTTTATTTATGGAATCACGTGCGAATTCCCCTTCGAACTTCGTTATTTACGTTCCGCTCGTTTATGATTGATTCGATAAATGATGCATGAAGGGGGCGGGGAGGCGCACAGTGTCGACCTTTGTGTGCATGTGTGTGCGGGGGCGGCGCGGCGCGGGTTCGGAGGTTTCTTTCAGACCGGGCGGCCGAAATGAAAAACGGAAATGTTATGTTGATTTCATATAATATTCGCATTAAATCTTGCGTACCCTCATTTGAATTCGCAGGATAAATCACGAAAGGAAGACGAGGCGGCTGAGGTAAGGGGGGCGCCCGTATCTTCGGCGTGCGTGAGCATGGCCGGATGCTCCTGAGTGTGTGCGACGATGTAGATATATATGTGCGAAGACGAAGAATGATGACCTAGTTGCTAACGGCCAGCGGTGAAAAAGGGGCTGATTTATGGGGATTTTTTGGGTGAGTGATTTTGAGGCTTTAAATTAATAGAGTAGTAAATGTTTCACGCTCGGCACACGAAAAACTAGCTTCACATATTTCCTACATAATAAAACATTTTAGATTTTTATACCCATTCCTGCACCAATTGGACGGTATTATTACTCCCATGTATTATGATAGGATGACTAAATCATTCTCAAGAAGTTGCATATTTTGATAAATAATACATACCTACGACCAGTTTGTTTAACATATCGGAACTAAAAGACATCCTCGTAAAGGTAAATTTTTTGTGTCCAAAATATTGGAAAACGACGTTCTTGTTTTGAAATTTAGTTGCTGTGAACAGTAGAAATAGCTTTACCTACAAAGTATATACATAGAAAGAAGATACGAAGTCACCTGGTTTTATTGTTTTTAAGATTCCAACAAAAATATTTGTTATTTATTTATTGTCTATAATGTCTTGTACCCTGATGAGTGTCGAGATATTTAGTTTTCTGTATATTTTATCGTAAAAATTAAAAAAATATAGAAAATATAAAATATAAATCAAATTAAATTCTGTATTAACTCCTTCCATGTCATTCTGTTCTTCGCTCGTTTTCTTCTATATTATACGCTAATACTGTTACTCACCAGTATTTCTTCCACTCTTCCTTCCCAGGTTTTCTTCGGTCTTCCTCTTCTCATGTTACCCGCTATTCTTGTGTTCCATATCTGGGTGGTTTGTGTTTTCTCTTCTTATGAGATGTCCATACCAGGCTAGCTGTTTTTCTCGATGGTTTTCTCCGGATATACTATTTCTAGGCTCTTTCTTATCTGTTCATTTCTAACTCTATCTAGTTTGGTTAAACCTTCCACCTTCCTTAGAAATCTCATCCCCGTAGCTTGTAATCTGCTTTTACTTATTTGGTCTAACACCCAAGATTCGCTCCCATATACTAGAGTTCGTCTATATGTATAAAGTTTTGTTCAATGTCATTTTCGTTTTCTTAGCAATTTGTTTGTTGTTTAGTATTGTATTTTTCATGCTGAAATGACTTTTGTTAGCTGCCTGAATTATTCTGTTGATTTCCGGTTGTATGTCTCCCTTTCTGGTTAAAACTGCCCTTAAATATGTAAAGCTTTCCACCTTTTCTATTCTTTTGTCGTTTAACGTTATATTTGTCATTATCTCTGCTTTCGTTACTATCATAACTTTTGTTTTTCTATGCATATCACCATATTGTGTTTCTGCAGTTCCTCATTCCAAACATTTAGATTGTGTTGCATGTCCTCTTCGTTCTTGGCTAATACCGCTGGATCATCAGAAAAAGCACATTCTGTTATCGTTGTTGCCACGAGGTTGTGGTATCCCACTATTTCTTTCTTCGTTTTATCCTATATATGCTTTAAGATATTAACCAGATGTATTATGAAAAGCAGGAGGCTCACTTCCTACCTACCTCTTCACTATCTCTTGTGCTTATCCTTTGTTTTTTGTTTTTGCCAAGTCAGTTTTGTAACATTATAAGGCACGTTGCCGGTCCAACCGACAAACCACAGTTTCCGGGTTCAGGACGCGCGCATGGACACATTTGCCGGTGTCGAACAACCATTGCGGAAATTGCGAAGCGGCTTTTGATCGACCTCCCCTTCCCCCTCCCTTTGATCGATGCTTGTTAATTTTTAAGAGCTTGTTTTCTTTATTTAATAAAATTGCATTATGTTACCGGATATTTTTCATAATTTAAATTAACTATTCCCGAGTTCACCCTACCGGCTTGTAAGTAAATTACGTGGGGCCGCACCCCCAACTAGTTAAGGCCAAAGGATTGCACACGCCATCTTAACACGCCTGGTTAGGGCCAAGGGGTTGAACGAACAATAACAACAATAAAAGTGAAGTATTGGAGAGAAAGAAAGGAAAGAGGAAGTTGAAACATACCTTTGGCCTTCTCGGCCCATACGTTTTCTATTGTATTAACATCCGCATTCCAGGCAATCTATTAAAAAACTTCAATATTGTGCTCTTGGAACCATTTCGATACTACGTTTGCGGTATGAACTGGACAATTTTCATGCATATATATATATATATATATATATATATTTGTATATACATATATATATATATATATATATATATATATTTGTATATACATATATATATATATATATATATATATATATATATATATATATATTTGTATATACATATATATATATATATATATATATATATATATTTGTATATACATATATATATATATATATATATATATATATATATGTATATATCTATATATATGAGTGTGTATGTATGTGTTCTGGAAAGACTTGTTGGACTGATAGTGACATAATATATTCTAAAAAATGAATAAAATCTTGTGAATTACATGTCCTATTGATACTATAACACATCGGTATCATGGTAACTTATCCATCCCCAAACATTTATAGAGGACCTTCCTTGCCGATCTGCATTGTTTACATACTGCTCATCGTATCTTCTGCCGCCAGATCTATAGACATGAACATTACCGGGTTATTGTTTACATCATTTAACGCAAGGCAAATAAAAATCTGGCTTGCTTCAACTTTTCACTCAGTTGATTTATTTTTCCCTGCAACGCGAAACCTTATGTTGCTTTCTCGTATCCTTCTGCTTGTAGTTCTATGCGAACTAGGAAAGATTCTCAACATGTTTTTTTTTTTGCAAAATCGAAAGGATTTTCTGGCAGGTATAAAACTAAATTATCAGCGCTAATACACCTATAGATGCCGATGTCTGACCCAACAAAAATATACTAAAATATAATCTTTCTCTCTATACTTCCATCGTTCTCCCAAGTTTTCATGACCTTTGGCATTGTAGTTTTATTTACTCCTACTTGTGCTCCTATTATCCAAATAAGATTCTTATAATATTTGCATGAGTTATCAATTTTTTAACCAAGTAGATTATTTTCCATCAAAAACTTAATGTGTGAAATACTTGTATAACTCAATTTTACATACCCGCGATATTGTAGAAATTTAAATAATACACACAAAATATACCTTTATCTCACAATGAGGTTATGGTACAGATGCCGTGAACTATATATTTTTATGTTCATATTTTGTGACGGTTTATTTTTGAAAGTGTGTTACGTGAAATGTCACCTCGTGTTTTTGTCCGGTGCTTCGGTTATTTTGGCTGTGCGGTTTTCTACAATTAAAATATTCATTAGGCCACACACTCATGCACACGTCACGCTGAGCGCATCCCGCATTTCCGTACGTAATTAAAAGTTGTGAATGGGCCTGGGTCAGCCCGAGTACAGAACTTGGAACTACGCCTTGTTTTTACGCCTGCGTTAGTTTACAGCTGTTATGAAAATTTGAAATAATTGTGTAAAATCCAGTAATACTGGATAAAGTGCTCCAATTTATATATGTTGTAAAATAGAAATAATATTACAAATCCATCTGCAGGCCCATGATTGACTACGGCCAGATCATACTAAAAAATGTAAGAAACACTTGCAAACGAATTACGGACGTAACTGAACGAAGACATTAAGACTTCTCACTAAATTAATACATAAGGACAATCATCTTCATAACATATCAAACATAAATTTATACAAGATCACCAAAATCATACCCATCCAACAAAGACTAGACAAACTACGAAATAAATTTCAACAAAAACAGGACAATAGGACAATACTCGACGAATTGTGTATTAAAAGACAAAACAAACGCACTACAAAATTACATCCGACAAAAACGCTTCATGAAACATATTACACTTCATAACACTCTCTTCACACTATCAAAATAATCACTCATGAATCACTAGGTAATGTTATATAATATAATATGTAATGTAATGTATAATGTAACGTACGTATAATGTAATAGGCATGGCGGAAAGACCCTATGGGGTCTATAGCCTAATAAAGATTGTTTATATATATAGAAATAATAAAATAGTAAAGAATAAATATAATAAAAATAAAATACGCGCTGCTTTGCATTTTCCGCCAGCCTTCTTGCGAACTTCATCCCCATAAAGACATTAATTCGCGGCAGATACCGACACAGTTAAGTAACCGAAAGTTGTCGAGAGGGAACATTCAAATGAAATTAATCGAGGAATTTAAAGGCGAGTTCCGACCGAGTTTCGTGCAAATTAAATCGCAGCTCCGGGGGGTGTAAAAAGTCGGTCGACTGCGAACGAAGAACGTGAGGACACGACGCAGTCCAACAGGATTTAAACTTAGCATCACTTCGTCCTTAATAATGATGAGTTGAACAGGTGGGTGGTAATTCAACAACTCCAGCAATATACTTTATATATGCTCGTTATAGCTATGATTTGGATAATTTTTAATAGTATCGGAGCTCTTGGTATTTTGCTGCTGTGCTAACGCCGTTTCCATGTCTCCCAACCAGTTTTGTTGGCGTGGGCTATAGATGGCGGGGCAAGGACCGTCTCTGGCGTGCGAAATCCACAAAAATGTAGGGTGAAAACACACGGCTAAATGTTACGCCTAAGAACAGTCACTTTGAGAGTAATCGGAGAAAAAAGTATAGTATTTACAAAAATACTTCAAAGTTGATTGCAGTTACGCCTAATTCCGGTCATTTCCATGAATCGAAACTATCACCATTAAATTCTTTATGTAGCCGTTGGTAATGCTATTTTTTTCCTGAACCTCTATGATATCATACTTTGGAGAAAATGGCAAGACTGGTTATCTGAAATATTAATTTTTATTTCGTTAAGCGTATCATTTACAAAAAAACCTTTTTCAGACTGATATTTGATAACTACGCATGCGCAGAATGAAGCCTTTAATAAAGCTTGCGGTATTAACTTTACTATCAACGTAATTTAGGTGCATTTAGCGAACGTCTGTCGTCTCAACGACCGTATGTTCACTTCGTGTAACATCGCCAATTTCCGGATTGGTTTCAGGATGTGTGATTGTAATGTCATATTATTCGCACGTGTCTAGCACCTTCTGAGAGTGTCAGTGTTCGAGTTCAGTTTGAAATAGATACCTAACGAATATGCCGCAGGAGAGGTTAGTTGCTCAGAACCATTAATGCATAATGAAAGGTTGTTGACTGTCCAGGATAATGTGGAGAAGGCAACGAGGAAGAAATTCCTTCTCAGAACAGTCAAAGACAATCTGCAACTTATGTTAGATATGTAAAATAAGAAATAACAGGCAGATAAAGTGGGGTAAGGTGTAGGAAAGCACTTGTTTACATTGATGTGTTTCTAAAACAAAGTAAATTTTGCAGATCTAGATCAGAGGAAGTCTATTCAGAAAGGGATACTCTGTTAGAAGAAATTTCTGACCTTCGTAAGGAATTTTATCTCTCAGTCAAGAAAAATAACAAGCAGATTATGCAGTGGGGACGTGATGCTAGGGACTTGCATGCCCAAATTTTATTAATGTAAAAGGTTCAGCTGCTGTACCACAGTTAGAAGATGTGGATAATTATACTTATTATTGTAAGAACCTGGTATAAATTATAACAAATATATACACAATATACCTATACAGGGTGTCTCAAAATTGAAGCCCGTCCTCTTGGGACTTGATCCACGGGGCTTATAGAAATTGAAAATTAAGAGTGGAAAATTTTCCATTTGCCCTTTGATATAGAGTTATTGATAAAAAACAAAAACAAAACTTTTCAACTTTAAACTTTACTAAATGCTAATAATATTAAAAAGCAAGATATTGTCCACATATTTTTTCACAAAATGTGTTCAAATAGACCGCCTCCCACTACAAGGCAAACATTCACACGATTTATCATGGAGTTACGAACTGACTGTAGCATATTTTCATCTAATAACGCCACAGCAGCGTGAAACTGAGCTACCACATCTTCAGGATTCAAAACAGGTTCGTAGTAAACTTGTTCTTTCAAATAGTCCCAGAAAAAGTAATCCAGTGGATTCAGATCCAACAATCTAGGAGACCATGGTATGGGCTCACCTCTTCTATTCCTCCTCCCAGGGAATTTTATATTTAGATTATTTCTCATTTCTATTCCAGAATGTGCACCATCATGTTGATACCAATCATTTAATCTACCTGCTAATGGAAGTTCATCGAGCAATGGATGTGGTAAATTTTCATTTAAAAATTGTAGATACAATTCTGAATGAAGTCGGTCAGGTAGAATACTTAGATTACATTATTATTTAATAAGCCAGCTAAGCTGTTAATTGACCACCGTCTTTTGAGAAGATCTTTGGCGTATTAAGTAGGGGTTTTCATCCCTTCATTCATGCAGGTTATGCGTATTTCTGATACCTGTCTCGGTAAATCTGGATTCATCACTCCACAGAATCTTTTCAATGAAATATGGATTATTGTTTACGCTATGAAGCAACCATCTACAAACATTGATTCGAAGCTCCCTATCTCTGTCATGCAAAACTTGAACTTTTTGGGGCCTAAATGGATGCAAACCGTTTCTCCTTAACAATCTGTGAATTGTATCTTTTTGGGCATGAGTTTGGGACGATATAATTCAAAGCCTTGTACTTGGTTCCGCCTCAATAAATTCAATAATTTGCTGTTCTTGATCGATGCTTAGCTTAGATCGACGTTCTGCCTGATTTTGTCTAGGATTCAAATTACCAGTTTCCAGTAATCTTTGTTCTGCTCGTCTAATAGTTTTTGCATCAGGGTGCCGACGATTTGGAAACTTCTCTGCATATGCCCTAGCCGCAGCAGTAGCATTGTCATTGCATGCACATAACGCTTTCAACATATCGACATAATCTCGATTACTGTAGTATCGTTCCATAATACACAAAATACGAGACACAAAAGTTATGTTACACAAGTAATTGTCAAATCTGACAGTTATGTCTCTAGATTTGATAAAATTAATTAATCAAATTCATGTTTTGAGTAGTGGCCGTAGATAAAAGTTATTGTTTACATTTTAATCATTAACTCTATAACAAAGGACAAACGGAAAAATTTTCACTCTTCATTTTCAATTTGTTTTAGCCTGCTTGATCATATCCCAAGAGGACCGGCGTCAATTTTGAGACACCCTGTATATCTTAACATATATGGATAATAAATAAGTATATTATTCTTCAGCTTCTGTCAATGTAGAAGTTTGTACCGAATATGAAAATCGGAACAAGATCGCAGCAATTGTAAACGTTAACGCTTCTGAGGAGGTAACACCTCTTACAGCAACTTCTGTGGAGACAACACCAATAACAATATGTTCCTCCCTCTGCAGAACTAAACCAGTAGATGTGAAATCCATTCCTCCTTCAACAAGTTCACAAATGTCAGGTTAAGTTATTGAATCAAACTTAGTGGGAATAATAAATAATGTAATAAAATTTGTAGGACTCTCACGGAGAAGAGGGATTAAATGCAGAATTCTAAGATAAAATACGCTGGATTATTTAGGACAGAAGGAGGAGAGAGAAAACAGACTGAAAATGAAAGATTAAAGACAAACTATTCTTTTTCTGCAAGTGCCTATCCATACCGAATGTTGGGTATCATATTGGCTATCTTTACTTTGAAGAAGCCTATGGTTGTCGTGGAGAACCAACTCCTCAAGTTTTTAAGCCACGAGATTTTTCTTCTCCCAATGTTTCTTTTTCCTTCAACTTTGCCTTGTAGTATGCACTGAAGGAGTCCGTATCTACTAGAGTTGCGCATGATGTGTCCCAGGTATTGTTGTTTCCTGGTTTTAATCGTGGTCAGGATTTCTGTCGTTATGTCCATTCTTCTTAGTATTTCGGCATTGGTAATACGATCTTTCCATGATGTCCTTAATATCCTTCTGTAGAGCCACATTTCATATGCTTCCAGTTTTTTGTGTTAGAAACCATCAGCGTCAAAGCTTCCATTCCATAAAATAACACAGAGAATACGCAGCAGCGTAAGAGTCTCATTTTGGTGTCTATAGTTATATTACAACTTTTAAAGGCTGTGGCCATTTTAATGAATATATTTTTGCTGTTTTCAATCCTGCCTTTTATTTCCTGTGTCTGGTCCCATGGCTCATTAATAACGGTGCATAGATATACATATTTTTTAACTCTTTCGAAGTTCCCCTGCTCCAGCTCCAGTTGCTGTTGGTGGTGTCGTGGGTTGTTCTTACTTATGATCATGAATTTGGTCTTGTCCATGTTGATATCTGGTCCATATCTGTGATTAGTGCTTATTAAGCTATTCATTATTAGTTGTTAGTCTTCTATGTTGTCGGCCATGATCATGGTATCATCTGCGTATCTGATGTTGTTTATACGTTTTCCGTTTAAAGAAATTCCTTCTTATGTATTTACTAGAGCTTCCCGAAATATGACTTCGGAATAGATGTTAAATAGCAGAGGAGACAGTACACATCCCTGCCCACTGCGTAGAATTTTTATTCTTTCTGTGCTATCGTCTCCGATTCTTACGCTTGCCGTTTGGTTCCAGTATAGGTTTGTAATTATTCTAAGATATTTGTTGTCTATTCCTGTATTTTCCAGAATTTGTATCAGTTTTTGGTGCTCTGTCAAAGGCCTTTTTGTAATTAACGAATTCATGAATCACAATTAATATCTCTGCATCTCTGTACGAATACTTGCACACTAAAGAGAGCTTCCCTTGTCCCGACTGCGTCTCTAAATCCAAATTGTGTGGATCCCAGTTGTCCTTCCACTTTATTGTATATTCTTTTATGTATAATTTTTAGAAACACTTTAAATAGGTGGCTCATTAGGCTTATTGTTCTATATTCATCGCATCTTTTTGCCAATGCCTTTTTTGGAAGTGTTACGAATTCTGATTCCAACCACTGTTGTGGTATTACACCTGTGTTGTAGATATTATTAAGGATGTCGGTTAGCCATTTAATTCCTTCGTCGTCTAGTAGTTTCAAAAATTCAGCGTGGAATTCGTCTGGTCCTGGACTTTTACCGCCTTTAACTTGTTTTGTGGCATTTCGTACTTCGTCTTTCAGAATGCTTGGGCCTGTTTCTGGCTGTATATGTTAAATTTCTGGTCTTTCGTCTTGGAATAGTTGTTCGATATATGTCTTCCATGTGTTCTTTATTGTGTTTTGGTCTATTAGTATGTTGCCATCGTTGTCAACGAGTTTGCTCACTTCTTTTCTTTTGTATGTTCTAGTAACTCCCTTCGCCTTTCTATGTACGTTAAAAATATCATGTTTGATTTGCAGCGCTTCAATCTCTGCACACTTTTGTTCCGCTTCCTCTTCTTTTGCTTATCTTATCTTTTGTCTAATTATTTTGTGTGTTCTATTATACTGTATGTTATCTGTGTTCTTAAAGCCTCTTCTCCTTTGCATTAAATGCAGAATCTCATCTGTCATCCAGGATTTTCGTTTGATGCCTTTTTCTAGTTTTAGAAGCTTTCTCTTAAACTTTTCTACTTGAACAAACTATTAGAAGTTTAGTTTAAAGAGCGAGAAGCAAAACTGAACCAAGAAAGAAAGAAGATAAAACTGGAACTAGAAGAAAGACAACATACGAGACAATTACTGCTACTTTTAACATCTTCATTCCTTCATTAAACTGTAACTGATAAGGTAGTAACTGTCCGCCTGGATAAGGGCATAATAGCAATTCCATAATTCCATAAGCTTCATCTTCATCTTCATATATTATGTCTGTTTGATTATGAAGGAAAACTGTTACCCTTTGAAATTGTTGGTATACAGCGGAGTCTCTAAAAATACCGCCATCATGCCATCGTCCTGCGTATGCACCGTTCAAATTATTCCATCTGGGCATAGAATCGATTGGTATATTACACAACGTTGACGTTTGTGTCCCGAATAATAGTTTTCTTGGTCGACAGATGGTCGACAAATAGGCCTTGCTGAGCCATCTATGAACTTAATAGGATTAATGTATTTAATAAAGGAATTTGAATAGGATTAAATATTTCGGCAGTTACGTATTGGTGCACCTTTAGCATCAATTGCCTAATAGTTATTTAAGCATTAAGAGAGGTAAGTGTCTGTTACCAGTCGAGGTCGAGTTTACGCCCGAGCGACAGCGAGAGCAAGCAATAAAGACCGAGACTGGTCAAAACTTACCTCTCGAATTGCTTATAACTGTTTTTCCCCTCCTGAAGTTGGTTTAATTGTTTGTATTTGATTAATTTATTTTCGCAACATGAACAAAATGTCAGTACGGCTTTGGTTGTTAAGACTATTTTTCAAACAAAGTGTGAATGTCAGAAATTGCATTCGTTCAGTTGTAAAATGAATTCCAATGAAAATAAACAAGAAATGGCAATTTAAGAAGCTGCAGATGCTGCCTGTTCCTTCCTACTGCCGGAGAAGTCGAAGGAGTGTTATCAAAAGTGTTTCAAAGACTGGTGACAGAGAAAGAACGCTATTGAAATTATTTTACTTACTTCCCTGAGGGAACAGGGAACAGGGAGAAACAGATTTTTGCAGGGCAGCCTTCGACCTAGTTTTTTTAAATGGCACACCCCGTATAAATTTACATATTTGAATTTGCCTTTTTTTAGGCTTTATAAATCCGTTTCGTTTTTGCAATTCGCTTTAACCGTTCAGAAGTTGTTCACGTTTTTCTAAAAATTAATGCGTCTGCAGGGACAAGGGGCAGGGCACTTAGTTTCTGGGATATCAAGTTGGGACTTTGCCTGAGCCTAAATAACTGACTGAGGTATCTTCTGGCGACAAGCCCGCCTATCTGCATTGTGGCATCACCTTGCTGTGACACATTAATTTTGGTAAACATTGAAGTGCCATAATTTGATTTTTTTAAATGGGACACCCTATATTTCAGTACTTAGTACTATTCAGGGTCTCAGTTTACATCTATTTTGCCCCTTGTATTGTTTCTTAAAAGTTGATAGTTGAGAAATAATTCTGATTTTCTTAAAAATCTACACAGATCTCATGGATATAAACTTAGCGAGCCATGAAAATCACTTAATTCTGTCATGCCAACGTCAAAGTGACATTTATTGTACGATACGTTTTAATTTCTTAGCGCATTTTCTTAATGATTTTTTCTCATAATGAAATAGTTCATATGGTTTATGTACACGCTGACAGCGCAAACCGTTGCTGGTGACTATATCTTTTCAAGTTCATATTGAGACCAGTCAAGTTCAAATTGAGGCCAATCAAGTTCAAATTGATACCAATCAATTTCAACTTGAGACCAATCAATTTCAAATTGAGACTAAACAAAATCTAGTTGACACTAAACCATATAAAGTTGTCATAGTAAATGTTATTGGTTTACTCTCATCTTGATATTGTTTAGTTTTAGTCAACTTGATTTTGTTTAGTCTCAATTTGAAATTGATTGGTATCAATTTGAACTTGATTGGTCTAAATTTGAAATTGATTGTTCTCAATTTGAACTTGATTGGTCTCAATTTGAACTTGAAAAGGTATAGATTCTGTTGAGGCATAACAACTCAAAAGCAAAAACATTTAAATTAAACTATTTCATCATGCGAAAATTTCATGTTCACGACAAAAATTACAACGTTTCGTACAATAAATGTCACTTTGAGGTTGACATGACAGAAACAATTGATATTCAATGCACGTTAAATTTATATCGATGAGATCTGGGTTACTTTTTCAGAAAATCGAAAGTATTTCTCAAACAATAAACTTTTAAAGAAAAATATAAGGGGAAAAACAGATGTAAAATAAGATGCTCTATACGACTAAGTAATGAAAAGTAGGGTGTGCCATTTGAAAAAACCAAGAAATGGCCCTTCAAAGTTTACCTAAATTAATGTCACACAGCAAGTTGATGCCACAACGCAAATCAACGATCTTGCAGCCGGAAGATACCACAGACAGATGTTTAGAATCTGGCAAAGTCCCAACCCGATATCTTAGAAAACAAGCGCTCTGCGATTTTTTTAATAAGTGCCTGTAAATGCATTAAATTTTAGAAAAACATAAACAACTTCTGAACGGTTAAAGCGAATTCCAAAAACTAAACGGATTTATAAAGCCCAAAAGACGGCAAATTCAAATATGTAAATTTATACAGGGGGTGCCATTTGAAAAAACTGGGTCCAAGGCTGCCCTGCAAAAATGGAACACCCTGTATATGGAAAAATAATTTTACGAACTGCACTTTGGCCTCTAGGTTGCAGTCCTGCTTGGCTCATTTCAATATCATTAACGGTGTAAGTGTAATCGGGCCTGCCCGTCCTATTGACTCACCCTGTATATGTATATCTGATAACACCGGTCAACACGATTTGTGTAACACGGATCTTTGATAGTGAGTTTGATATATTGTTTCACGTTGAATACAAATCTACAACCAGAAATTGTCTATCACCCACACTTTTTTCTAGAACTATTTTTTTCTATTACAAAATTTATAGTTATTGCGGAAGTATCAGGGTAAAATAAAGCTCTTTACTTGGGCGAGGTGTGGTTAGGCCCGATATCTGTTTAATTGTTTATAATTCCGTCGTCATGATTCAGCAAAACGAACAACATTTTTGAATTCTGCATGCCTAATACGGTTTGAGTAACATATTAAACCTTTTTTGACATTTTTTAAAATTTCGTATAGCAGTGACTGAAATTCTCTAAAATAGGGATGTACGCTACCAGGACAAGAGGAGTGGGCATATGGTGGTCCATTCATACTAAACACGGAGGATAGATGTTACCCCAGTGAAATCCAACCAAATCGTTAAAAACAAGTGCTAGAAATTTTTTTATAGTAATTTTAATGTCAAATATACGATTTTTTTCTGAAACTTTGCTCGTGTATTATTTACAAACCTAGGGTCTTACGCCAAACCTAAAAACCTATTTGGATTCTACATCAAAAGTAGAACTACAATCAAACCTCCTGTTACAAAAAAAAGTTTCATTTTGTTGACCAGTGTAACTGATTTGGATATACGTCTTCTTTATAGAATACATAACCCAATGATACCTAATAACAAAGATGTAGAATAGAATTAGAATTCTTTATTGCGTGCTATTATACAAAGTATTTACACAGGTCAAGATACATATAATATACATAAAAACTATAAATAATTTTCAATGGATACATTATTTTGTGGAAATGTAATTACAGTAAATCCGCTTGGGTAATCTTATAGATTAAATATTCATTTATAGTGTAGAAACATTTATCTATCAAAAACTTTTTTATTTTCCTTTTAAAAAGTGGGGTGGCGAGATTCCGTACGTCTAAAGGGATATTATTATAAAACTTGTATGCCCAATAGTTTGTTCCATTCATTGATTTGCTTAACCTAAAATTACCGTATCCACATCATGTTTATTTCTCGTACAATATGAATGAATATCGCAATGTTTATTTATTTTTAATATTCTTGAATGGGCATACATTATACAGTAAAATATGTACATGGATGGTAACGTTTGTATTTTTAGTTTAATATAAGACTCCCTACAATCTTCTCTGTATTTACAGTTATCTAATATTCTGATTGCTCGCCTCTGTAGAGCAAAAATTCTCTTTGATCCATATGAGTGTCCCCATAGGATTAAACCATATGTTATTTTGCTATGGCATAAAGCAAAGTACGCTGTTCTCAGAATCGAGCTAGAAATTTCATTGGAGAGCATTCGCAATATAAATACGTTTGAGCTAATTTGTTTAGCTAAGAAATTGATATGTATGTCCCAGGTTAATTTGGTATTTGGAATATCTCTCATAAAGTAATGAAAACAATGACCTACCACTAACTACATTATGGGTCTGAGTCATAATTTCATTTGGCAATCCTAATATTTCTATTAGCCTGTCAATAGGCAGGCACACACAGAAGGGAGTTTCAAGCGATCTGTCCCGCCATCCGCATCTGACATCCTTGTCACGCAAATTTGAGACAGATCGGCGTGACATGGATGACAGATGCGGACCGCGGGACAGATCGCTTGAAAATCCCCTCGTGTGTGCCTGCCTATTGTCTTCTCCGCTAAATCTAAAGTTTAGTTTTTAAATTTCATCCTGAGTCATATCATGTAACGTAAATATGTGAGATTCATCAATACCGATATCTTCTGAAGTACCCAGAACATTTTGAAGAATAACATATTAAATCATATCGTAGTTACCACCTACCAAAATCACTGCCTCGAAACCTTCTTTCGTATTAAAACTATTTTGATTTTAAAACTATGTTATGCAAATAACTATGTTCCACTCCCTACATGGTAAGTACACTGTTGTGACATTGATTTGATGGAAGTAAACCCCACTTACCAATACAGCTTTGGTTACTATGAACAACGGGAGGTAAGTAAAAACTTACCTCCCTCAGGGAAGCAAGTAAATTAATAAATCTACCTCTCCGGTAGTACGAAGGAATAGGCAGCATCTGCAGCCTCTTCAATTGCCATTTCTTCTTTATTTTCATTGGAATTCATTTTACAACTGAACGAATGCAATTTCTGACACTCATGCTTTGTTTGAAAAATAGTCTTAGCAACCAAAGCCGCACTGATATTTTGTTCAAGTTGCGAAATTAAATTAATCAAACACAAACAATTAAACCAACTTCAGGAGTGGAAAAACAGTATAAGCAGTGCGAGAGGTAATTTTTAATAAGTCTCGGACCTTATTGCTAGCCCTCGTTGTCACTCGGGCGGAAATTCGACTTCGACTGGTAAACAATACTTACCCCTTAAACCTTAAATAACTATTACTTGATACGAGTATTTCTTATTTGTGTAAAGAAATCAGACAACCGAATGCTTTTGACATAACAAAGAAAGGGAATATTTTACGTCGATTTTACGCCACGTATATATTTTCAAATACCTCAAACACCTCTTTAAAAATAACGAGGTTAATAGAACGCCGTTATGTAAATAATGTCTACGCAAATAACGAACGAGGTTCGGTAATTCAATCACAATATCTCTCTATTAATTGAGCAACTTTTGACCCTTCGCACATGTATTATTTTTTATTAATCGAATGGTGAAATATGATGCGACCTCGCAATTACATAACCCGCCAATAAATATGATCGGAAATGCAATTAAAAAAACGTGGCCTACCGGGGGTGGCAGTTTAGCCAACCTAACAACATTGGGGTGTATTGATTGCCGCCCCCTTATAGCGCCGCTTTAATGAAATGGTCTCCGTGATTAACATGGAAACTTCGGGGAGAACTTTATCGGTCGGCAATCTTTGTTGCATCCTCGTCGATGAGGCGGTGGATCCGAGGACAAGTCCGCTTCCCTCGTTGCCACCGCATTGTCCGCGGCCCGAACGACCCTCCATTAGCTGATTAAGTTATTAGGGCGGACGCCTAATTGTCGATGAAGCAAAAACGCGGCGGTTAATAATGCGAGGATTGAGTTGCAAAAGCCTATCGCGGTTTCAGCAGTAAACTTCGAAGAAACTTATTTTGTCCACTCAAGCACTAAAATATTTGTTGAATAATTTATTAGAACGTGCAATCGAAACTATATATTTTCTATAGTAAGAGGTGTGTGTTCACCGTTCATGAAGAATTTTTAAACAAAATATGTATGCAGGGTGTTAATACTAAATTGTAATACCAAAAAAATGGCAGTTAGAACTCATTGAAACAAACAACTTTTGTTGGTTAAAATTTTAGAATTGGGGCCCAAGTTAATAGTTATTTGCTTTTTTTTGTTTTTAGAAAAATCGACATTATTAGTTTATTTTAAGAAATATTTAAAAAATATAAAAACTTTCAGCATTTGCTTTCGGATCTCTACAACATTTGTAACATTTACAGAAGAGGGTTTTAACTTAGTAGAATTTGGCTCAAACAATGGTATCAATACTCCCTCTGACATAGAAGAGTTTGTCAATATAGATATACTTCAAGAATCACATCCCAATAAGCATAAAATTTAAATTCCCAATTACGTGCTGATCAAAAACGATAAGTTTATCAGCATTCCTAAAATTTCGGCATCCACCACTGGAGATATAGAAGTGATTAGTAATGAAAATAATGAGAAAGTCAACGCAAATGGCAGTTCTTACAAGTAAGATTCAAATAATGATGATGGCAAGGAAAATACAGAATTACTTAAAAATGACTAATAAATTTGGCTAATAAAAATAGAAAGAATGAAAGAAGCGAGAAATACTAGAAAGGAATATAGTAGGGTATCTGGTGTCTAATTAAAAAAAAAAAAAAGAAAAATCTAGGAGTATGTAAAGAGAATTGCACCGGTATTCAAGATGAAACACGGGAAACTATCTATGATTCATACTGGGCACTTGGTACAATGATAAGGACACAATTTATCTGAAATTGTGTCACGGTAGAAAAGAAAAAAAATCGAGGAGCAAAGTCGATGGTAAAAAAAATAAAAATAGAGAACAAGATAGAGTGCAATGAATGCTTTTTTAAGAAATTCAAATTAAACCAATAAATTTGTATTTTATGCTATACTTAAGAAATTATGGGGATTTTACTTTCTTAAGTATAGCCTAAAATACAAATTTATTGGTATAATTTTAATTTCTTAAAAAAAACATTCGTTGCAATCTATCTTGTTCTTTATTTTTATGTTTTTTTACCATCGACTTTTTGATTTGCTCCTCGATTTTTTTTTTTGGTGTACCCAGAAGTTTTACTTTCTAAAACATCATCCAAATAAAGTAACCATAAAACATAAGTTTCTTCTTGCTGGGCATATGCACATGGAATGCGATTCAGATCATATAATTATAGAAAAGAAGAGTAAGCTTTCTCCATTTACCATCTGCCACGAAACTGGTATTAGTTAGTTAGAACTTCATCTAAAAATGAAAAATTCGACGTAAAAGATTATTGTTTACTTTACAGGTTTGATTTGCAAAGTTTTGCTAACGAATAAACTTGACAACGACCAAGAACAATTTAACTTTAGACACCTAAAGTGTCTTCGCTTCACAAAAAAGGGTGTCTCGGAATATAAGTCCGCACTGGTTAATAATTTGAATTTCAAATGAATGAGTTACCACAGGGAAAAACATCAAAATATTAAAGATGATCAGGAACTTCCTCGACCTTGAACGCAATTGCTTCCGATATTATAGAAGAAAAAGGAAAATCTTGTAGAATTATCAGATCAAATTGAACCAGATGCCAGAGATTGATACCGGAATCTTAACTTCGTGCAGTGCAATAATCACAATATTCGTCTTAAGGCCTCGGCTAACGAAACGAGCGGTGAGCGGCTGCGGCGATCAGCGAGGGAAACAATACGTTCTGTTTACGATTCCACCGGTGGTGGTGGACCAGATTTTATTGCAGCTTGCTGGAAAAACTTGACGCTTGCACTTGCTGCTTACTGCTTCTCCTAGACAATTATATTCGCCGCCCACCGCACACCGGTCACCGCTCAAATAGTGCCCGAGGCTTAATAACGTAACAATTTTGTATATACGCACTGACAGATCGACACTGAAACCGCAATGTCACCAACATACCAAACGAATATTCTACCAGATTTCGCGACGTTGCCACACGAAGCAAGACTTCTCTTCCCTTCCCTTCCCTTTAAGCATTAGTTAAAATATAAGCCCGGCTTTGTAAAGTAAGGCTTTGCGATAAAGTGGTGCAATTGGCCATTAGTATAATTATTTTTAATAAACAGTTCTATAATTAATGTTTTCTTATTACCCTGTAGTATGTATTATTTTTTAAATAATGATATTTCAGTGGTTTTGCTTAAAAACATGGATATTACTATAGCAATATTATAAGCCATTTTTGTTCTTTAGTATCGGCAACAACGGTATAAGTACACATATCAACTTAATGCTTAAGGCAAATTTTACTTTTAGTGCACTAATGAGATAAGTCATTCCATTAATAGTGTTTTTAGGAAAAAAAATCAATTTTATTAATTCAATGATATACCAATAAATAATAATGGGTCACAAAAATGTGATTTCACTTTCACTACCAAGAACAAAATGAATATGATAAGCAGGTGCACACAGACTTGTCTCTTGAAAAACTACATCTTTTTATTGATCTCCTTTAAGGATCTGACCACAGAAATATTATATATTCTTGTGCATGACAATTAAAAACTAAATGACAAAATATGATATTTAGAATATTGTGAAAAATTAAGTATACAAGGAACGTACGAATTTTAATAAATAAAAATAATACAAAGCTTATGTCGCACGTTGAACGGATTATGTTCCCGTTTAATCAAATATGTAATGTATTGAATACGTTGATTATACCACACCGGGTGTGTGTTTCGTAGGAGCACATGTTAAATGTTTTGAGCGTATTAAAATAAATGTGAATACATACATTGCAATGGGGTATGTAGCTTGTCAAGTTTTCGTCTTTCGGGGAATATTTTTGTAGTTCTCGCGTGCTAAGTATATGTACCACAATAAGCCGGCCTTAGCTGGCTGCATTTTCACTATATTTGTTGAAAACGTCAATATCAAATTTTGATTGAAGTGATGACAGATGTTTGTTGTATTTTAATATTTAATTTTACATGATTAGAATTGTTCTAGAAGTGAAAAAATAGTATATACACTACGGTTGTGAAAACTATTATAGCCTCGGGTCTTGTAACCCTCGGCGCTGTCAATAAAAGAAAACTATACACTATAATAATACCTATTTAATGTTTCTATTATAAGTATTATTCTAGGGCGATACGTTGTTTACCTCCCGTGGGAGGAAAAGTTGTTTGCCTCCTGCATATGAGGGAGCCAACGTTGTTTGTCTCCAATGGGAGGAAAAGTAGAACTTTCGTCCCTCGTATGATAAAAAACGGGTCCGAAAGTGTGTACTTTCTATTAAGGGAGAAGAAAACCATATTATCACGGCGATTTCCGAATTATTACACGCGTTTCATTCAGAGCCACGACGATACGATTTTTATCGAACGCAGCGCACTGCAGATCGACCTATGCCGAATCATATCTTATATCAAACGTGGATGATCCGAATGTCTTCCAAACACAATAAATGAATACAATGTACATTGCATCTTATAAACAAAAAATGTATTTCCTTGGCCAAGTCAAGTGTTGTTAAACCGGTCTAATGCAAATTAGCGAGTTTTGCAGAAGTTGCATCTTGGTTAAACCCTAACGCTTGCAAAATAGATCGGTACTCCTCGCACTAATTACCTCGACTTACGTGAAATCTAAAGCAGAACTCACCCCACTACAGCATCAGACCCGCCTCTTGCGGAAGGGGGTAAATAAATGGGGGAGACTTTGATGTAATTTAAAATTTGTCGAGAAAATAAGTAAATGAATTACTTATAAAATATTTTCTTAAAAAAATCAGCAGTGTCAAAGGCCCTTTTTGGAGTTTGCCATTGGTCCCTTTTCAAGTGGTCGTAGGGACTGTATGTTGGTTATGGCTTTAAAAAACAACCCACTTTTAAATATGTTCTACACGTTCTAGTCGTTCTGGTTCCTAAACGGATTGCTTTCTTACAAATGGGAAGTCGGCTTCTGCAAAGAGTTTGTTTGTATATTTGAGGAGTTGGTTTTTAAAAACGCAGTTAGGACCTTGACACATTCGGCGACAAATGCTAAAAACGTTACTGGAAAAAGTGTTGATGTTATTGAACTAGTACAAAATCTAGTTTGTGTGTCATCTAAGGATTAGGTGCTCAGCAATATTTGTCAAAATCCTTTGATTGAATTGTGACGTATACAAAGTTTGAAAATAAAAATAAATGCTTTTAGACAAACAAGGTCAAATAACTGGGCTTTGAAGTACCAAAATTTCACAGAAACTGCATATTGTAAATCAGGCAATGTTGAAAAAGTTATTCACTCACAATCAGTTGAAAATATGTATGTTTATGCCTTTTAAAGCGGTCGGGAAGCGACTCATTGTATAATTTTATTTCCCTAGCTGGGAATAAATTTTCCCAGCTAGCAAGTGTCACTGCTACTTTGATAAATCATAAAACTTTTAAAGTAAACTAAGAAAGTATTAAACTATTTAGAACAATGAATATTGACGGTTACGTTACTATTAAGATTGCTATTGACTGTTAACGTCAAGCCATGCTTTCTTGTAAATTATATTGCAGAGTGTTAGAAGTCGAAAGAATTTTTGATTGACAAAATATATGCATCTTTAAAAATGACAAATTTGTTACTTTCCCTTGGCAACAGTTTCACAGATCTTATTGATGAAATAATTTATTAAATTTTTATAAAGCATGTTAGATTATGAGTAAAATAGTATAAAACCTCGCGGGAAAGATCATTCCAGCCTCGGCTTATAGCTACCCTCGGCGCTTCGCACCTCGGGCATCTAAAGAAGCACTGGGCTGTAACGATCCGTTTCCCCGCTCGGTATGTAATGTACTATTAATGGTATACTTTTATTATCAGCAAACAAAATAAACATTACATTTTCATGAAGTAAAGCAAAATAATATAAAAAACCTTTTCCCAATTCTAATCAGGCAATAAAAGATTGTTTTGTTATTCTAAATCTTAAAGTTGAAGACCAATGTCGTCTTCACAGCAGGCGCAATCGTTAGGATCATGATCTTCAGATTCACTATCGTCTCCCCCAGCTTCATTTTTCTGACCAATGTTTTGAATTATCTCCTTATACCTTGAAAGCTTGACGTCTTGTTCCCAATTTTCATTAGAACTACTCAGTAAACTTACTACATTATCTAGTTTAATTTTCTTAATTTTGGTTTCAAGAGGTAGTTCCTTTATATAAAAACCATGCCAAAGTTCTTCCTCTTTTCAATAATGTTTGGGATTGCTTTGTGGGGTCATCAGAGCTGTAGTTTAATTCCATTTTCATTACGGGGTTTTGGTTTTGGGTGGCAGTTTTGTTTTTCTTCTGATCATTGTTTTTTTTTTAATAGTATTCTTTCCAAGTCCTTAATTCCAACAGGTTTTTTTTCAGCATATCCGACGTACCTTTCATATCATACAATTTCCAATCTTCACCTAAAATATTAACCGATTTCCCAACTTCTCTGAAATACTCGTGGTACTCCTCCTTAGTTAAAATCACAGACTGTTTCCGCAGTATTTTTTCCAACCTGCCGAATACCCTGTCTGCATTCAAGAAAGTATGTCCCCTTACTGGAAAATATAATGTTATATTTTTGACATTTTTCGGAGAGTTGTTTTAAAGCCAATAGAGCAGTATATGCAATATGAAGGCATTCTTATTTTGCCCTGCACAGCCATCTGCAAACAACTTTATTGTGTCGCAGTTTTTGGGAATTTGTAGTGAATTTAAAAAGTGGTATAAAGCTGAACCAATTTGAACAGAACCGCGTCCTGACTGTACTTCCGTCCATCTGTAGAAATGGGCATTATTAGTGGATCTCTCTGTCACACAGAAGTTGTACAATGCCAATTGACGTAAATAAAATGCCTCTTGGACATTGATTTTAGGCAGTGCATGTACCTGTTGTAGATCGAAGCAGAACGTAAGACTATTTTCAGGTTCTTCTTTCATGAAGGTGTGCATTTGCTTTGCCCTAAGTTTGTGGACTCTTTTGTTTATCATTGCATCTTCTTTATTTTTAAAGCATCTGTATTTTCAATTGTATTGTCCAGTTTAAGGCAAGTACTGCACATATCGGTGGCTCGACTGCCAAATCCATTTTTTGAAATTGGTCACAAACATGTTATAAACAAATCTGTATTCTACTTTCAAATAATCTGGGACCAACTTGTTATACATTTTATATAATTTAGCCACAGATAAAGCAGATGATACTTATGATGATACTTAAACTTTCAAAGGTTTAGACTTGCTACGATTATAATGGCTCTCTTTGCCTCGTAGGTTTCCAATATAAGAAAAAACTTTTAATCGTTTGTCCTCAAATGCCTTTGATCTGTGATTGCCTCCGCGTTTCTTTTATTTCTCCTAATAGCAATTTTTGTTTCTGGCATAATTCTGGCAAACGTTTACTAAACTGCCACCAACTTGTTTTAGTTTACATTTAATTCTTACTTGTTGCTTTCCTGTTGTTACGTAGTTCTCTTTTGTTTTATTGTGTACATTATTCCACATTATTATTACATATAACATCAAGGGATGCATCCCCACTTAAAGCGGACATGCGCTTGAGTGGGAGAAAAGATGCCACTCCCCACCCTACGAGGGTGCGGAGACGAGACTACCACTCACTCTTAAATAAACATTTGATTAAGCAAGTCACCAAGCAGAAACTGTAGCTGCTTATTTTTGTGTTAGTAATAATGTTCATAAAAACTTGTGAATAAAATTGCTTTCCGGCTGAAACAAAGCCCTTGTATTTATTATACATAAACTCCTAAAAACACCTGTCTTGTTGGATTTTGAATAATCTACAAGAAGCATATGAGCAATATTTTCGTGAATTGCTGTTTTCAATGGTCGGCTATGTAATTTTTGTCGCATTAATAAAATTTAAGGATATTCACATATTTAAATGATACTGTGTTGTGAATGCACGGTTGGACATCTTGCGCATCGGGCAAATGATTCGAGTATCTAATTTAAAATAAAACAATGTTGAAATGACATAACCGTAATTTATTATTTAAGAAATTTATCAATACCTAATTCTTTTAGCTTCATTCCTCTTGTTTTCACCTCGCTTTCAAGCTCTGGAGCCCTTCGACCCTTCACTAACAAGTACTCCTTCCTCATTCATATTAAAATTTGTCAAAACAACGCAAAAACTGAACAGTGAACACTATTATAACACCATAACAACATAACCTCATTGTTTCGTATGAACTGCGTTTTGAAATTCATGCAAAAAAAAACATACATACCAAATTCTGCGTTTCGCCTTTCAACCTACTTTTGTTATGCAAGTTTTATTGCGAAATATTGCGTTTTGCAATTCATGAATCAGACCACTGGATAGAGTAGGTTCCAAAGCAAGTAACGCCATCTTACACTCATATTCTGCCGGAACCTCGAAAACTGTGTTTTGAAAATCAACTCCTCACTTTGCATCATCATCTGGAACCATTATTGGGCATTCAATATGTTAGTTCATTATAAAAGATTTTCACATATCCAATAAGTACGGACAACAATATGCTTTCCGTTTTTGTTAAGCGTACCATAATTATTGAGAAGCACTTTTTAATACAGTTTAAATTACAACCTTGTTTGGAAAAAGAAACTGACATCAGTGAATCGTATTTTTTATCATTTGTTTTCTAAAGCAGTCTTTCATTTTTACATTGTTCTGATGCAACCTCATAGTGTTTTTATTTATTCCTGAAGAGAGAAACAATTGGTATCAAATTTGTTTATAGGAAAGATTAGGTTACCATTTAAAAAAAGTATCGATGACATCATTTTCATCATTTTCAAAAGTGACGCGTCCCAAAAAAACAAATTGAAACCGTCAAATTGTAGCAAATATCTATCTATAAAACTTTTGTTAAAAACTTTTTTTCTAAAAATAATAATAAAGGCTCCATAGAGGTGGTTCCATACTTTTTACTCACCCTGTATTTGAGTAAAGTATTCAAATAAATTTAGAATCACCATATAAGAGAATGATTGGTTCCTTTTATGTAATTTTATAAGTTAAATGTTCACATACACAGAATTATTATAAATTTTGATTGCTAAATTATTTACTCAATGCCTGAATTAAATAAAATTGCTCGTTCCTGATTGATCGTCCACATTTATTCCGAATCAAGTCAACCCACTTCACTTACCCCTCGACAAATGTAAATCACCGCTTACTTTACTGTGTCGCTGGGTAATTAAGTTCTCACCTGTCGGATCGTGGGTACGTGTTTGACATACAACCTTCTCAACATGTCTCTTCTTGTTACAGATGTCACTGTCAACGAAGGGGATCCTGGAAACCGCATCATCGCCATCACAGGTGAGATGTTCTTCAGAATCTGAATTATGTATCGGCAGTCTTCGCAAAAAGTGCGCAATATTAATTTAGCGTAGCGTATATGTGTTGCTTATTAATTATACGTTAATTATAAGGTAAAAGTTCAAACTTCACGCACTTCATTATCAAAAGTTTCTACCTGAATGTTAAGAGAGTTGAAAGAGGAAATGGGAAAATTCGGATGTGGTTTTCCGCCCCGGTTGAAGCCCTTCTAAACTTGTTGAAAATAAAATATTATAATCCCTTATTCAATGCGCAAAAATACAAAACACATTTTCAATAAAATAAAATTATATGTATATAATCACTCAAATTGATTTGAGTCAAATTGATTACGTCATAATAATAATAATAATAATAATAATAATAATAATAATAATAATAATAATAATAATAATAATAATTCTAATAATAATAATAATAATAATAGTAATAATAGTAACTAACCACAAACCTATTATTTAACGTTAAACGTATAAAACTGCATGTGCAATGAATTAACTAATTAATAGCCCTAGGTTCGATTCTCAGCCACAATAATATTGAAATGGCTTAATTCTTCCCCGGATATGGCATATACTAAGAAATTAAGTAAATGGTTTCTGTAATCGACGTCTTAGGTAGTATCGACCCCCTACCTACCTTTTAAGCCACAGCCACTTTCATCTAAAAAAAAAAAATGGTAACCCCCTACTTGTGATACATGATTGGAAAGCTCTTGAAAAATGCTTTCCAGTCATTATTCATACAATATAATTTGGTCAACTAGTTTTGGAATTAAGTGCAAATAAAATGCAAAAGTATTAATTAAATTCAAATAACATGTTAAAGTAAATGTTGGAAATGGCTTCCTTGTTTTCTAAACCAAAATATTGCCTGCTTTCAAACTCCTCGCGAACGTTCTAAAAGATCCGTCTAGTAATTATAGCTTGACATTATTGTGCTATTGTTTCTCGTAATTGTGCAATAGTATCTAGTTGCGTTTTATAAACTACATACTTTAAGTGACCACATAAAAAATACCTAGAAGTGTTAGATCTGATGATCTGCGAGGCCATTTGATAGGCCCTCTTCTTCCAATCCACTGATTTGGAGAGTGACGCTCTACCCATGCTTTAACTGGAATTACATAGTGAGGAGGTGCTCCATCTTGTGGAAAATGTAATGTATTTTCGGTAAGTTCATAATTTCCATGTTCATCTGTTTGGTTTTCAACCTCCTACGAGAGGCTCAATGAATGTATCCAGTAAATTAGCATAAACTTCGCCGTTAAAATTTTCATTAACTTCAACAGCGATTTTTTTTAAGGGATCACATGAAATCCGTAGTTTATAAAATATAAATGAAAAATGAACCGGATACCAAAATCTTGGAATTTAATTTTTATCTCGGATAGTATAAACGATATGAAACTATACATATCTACAAAAGATGTACATTTATCTGAACAAAAGATGTTTCAAATTAAAGTCACGAGTTTGAAAGGCGAATGGAATTATTTGACAACATGTTGAGTGCATCAACTAATGCGATTATTAATAGTCACGATTCCAATAGTTGTATTCATCAGATTGTATCACGAATTTTGTCTAATTGTGAATTTCTGTTGACAGCATAGCACACCGGATGTGCAGAGTATGAAGTGTGATTTTCACTTATTAGTCGATTCGAGTTCTGATTATCACCTATTAGGCGGTCGCTAGGATGGGGAAGAAAAGCATTATGAGTAATATAAGCAACAACACATTATACATATAAACCAATGTCGCATTTTTGGCAGCGGGTTGTAGTTTTAGTATGGCAATGTCGGCATTTTGTCTGCTTATCTTGAGGGATAACAAAATGATCCATTCTATCATATCTAATGCCCATATTCTCTGTTTGACTGGGTCTTCCTCTACTAAAATTACTTTTCTTCTTCATATTTTGGGACAGTAAAGAAATTGCTATCTGCCTTCTAAAGGCAAGATAGTCGATATCGTCCTGATAGTATTTATGTATCTGCCAAGCGTTGTGGATAGCCATGTCGATAGCTTGAGCTATTAGTGGAAAATACCACTTCTTGCCCCTGATGGAAGTACTGTAGAGACTTATATTTTCATCGCAACGGTCAACACCACCTATATTTGCATTGTACAAACGAATCATGTGGGGTTGATCAACATATATGGGTTTTTTTCTCTTTCAGAGAGAACCTCTTTACTTTCTGCACAGGTTGTATACCAACACCATTTCACCACATACCAACAATTTTGTTGTCATGCCATTGAACAGCCATTATTTTATTTTCCTCGTACATTTTGTATTCATAGTACCCTCTACATTTTATTCCCCAGTCCATCAAAGGAAATGGTTTATTTAGGAGCCTGTTTGTCCTAATTGTTCGCGTACTAAATATATTTGTTTCTGACATATTTTTTAGGAGTGGTAAAGAAGTAAAAAAATATCACAATGTGAATATGATTGTAGCACATCAATATAAGACAGTACCACAGCTGCTCCTACTCCAAGTTCCCTATATTTCATTCCAATGTGAGTACTTGCTTCTTGATAAGGTTCGAACCAGTATACATATCCCAACCAAAAACAACCCATTCACAGCTTATAGCCATATCGAATTGGCATACCACGGATGAACTGCTTACATCCATGACGGCCATAGTTAGGTACTATCGCACCATCTATGCTATGAGGTTCTTTCAAAGGTGCTACTAAAATGCTTGATTGAGATGCGTAAATATAGGCCTTGCTTTGGTGAATTTGTCAGTTTGGCTCAGACTATTATTATTTGCAACATGAAAATGGGTCATAATAAACTCAAAGCGATCTCTAGATATAGCCGATGCAACTAGATCATTATGTGCGTCCTTTTGTAGCTTCCAAAACATACGGCGTCTAGGTAACTGAACATTTCCGCTTAAAATAAGTACTCCCAAGAAACTCTTTATGTCGGTTGGAGTAATATTTCCTGGAGTGTTTTTTTGAGAATATTATTTCTGGCATGAATTATTTCTGCCGGTTAGTTGACTAGCTGGTAGATCGGTGGCATTCAAGTTGTGCTCATCTCCAGAATCTTCATCAGTAAGCCACCCTCACGAGTTTTCAGAAGAAAAGAAGGCAATATCTGCCTCAGAATATGGAAAATTTTCATCTTCCACCATTGCAAGAGCCTCTGTGAAAGTTAACCCTCTACATATTGACCCGGTGCCGATTTCATTTCATTTTTGAAGCTTATTTATGAAAAACAGAAGAGAATCATAGTTACTTATATTACTAGCATCGTATGTACATGTTGAACCGCTGTATAAAAATGCAAATTTTAACAGATCGCTTAAGATAACCTAAAAATTTACAGCTGTCACACATAATTCTAATATTTGTAATACCTAATCTAGAATTACTTGACAAATGTGATTTATAAATATAAAAATATACATACCCTATAAAATTGATGTCGCGTGGTTCCATTTTCACATATTTAATTGTTTTATATATCGCTTATAAACCTTCTTCTTTCAAATTACTATGAAGTATCACTACACCTACTTGTTTGAACAGAAAATGGAAGAGGGCGCTTACATAGTTGGGCACATAAGTTTAGTGTGAATTTTTAAACTGCCGTCCTACATATAGGACTATAGACAAATTAGGGTTTAACATAAAAAAAATCGATAGTCTAGTTATCGATTTGGTGCTCCGTTTCCTACGAGCTTGTAGATTTCCATTGTTATAGGATCTAAGAGTACCATAATAAAGTAATTTTGTAAAGTTATCAAAATGAGTTCCGACAAAAGGTTTGGAAACCAGAGCTTACAAGAGATCCAAAAGAATATTGTGAGTACTACACCATACAACACTATTAAGTCCAAAACAGTTCAGTAATCGGGGTGCAGCAAATTATTAAAATCACAGGTGATAGCACTGCTGAACCCGTCAAGCCGTATTTGCAATTATCAAAGTCACTCCATGAAAAAAAAATTAATCAATTTAAGAAACGAGAGTAATCCTGCAAATACATCTTTATCAAATGAATATGCGACTTTCAATAATTGTACCAATTGTACATGTAACTTTAATATTTATCAAAATAATTAATTTATTGCCTTATGTTATCATAAATATTTTCATGAAATAATCTAATCGAATACCATTTATGCATTATAAATTATCACAAATTTACACTCTTCTTCCAATTCAATGCAGTTGTATAAGGAAGGTTTCCAAGCAACACGATTTTAGTTTTCAGGCAAAATCGTGCAAATTTTTTATCATAAATTTTTAATACTTATGTGGTATTACTACTGATAACGCAACTACACAGATGCATTATTAGCTATTGATACATGCGTAATTATAGAAACCGCAATGTTATACCTTCACTGTTTCAGGTATGAATTAAATTCGTGAGATAATGAATTTAATCTATACTTCATCTACACCCTGTATATGTACAAATTGTTTGAGTAAATATACAGGGTGTCTCTAAATTGTGTGGAAATGGATTAACCACAGATTACTGGGATAAAAAAAGACGATTTAACAAAACATATCTATATACAAATGCGTTTGGTTTATCCAGAATTCAGCTTCGAAGTTAATTTTATTAAAACAAAATTTGCTTATAACAAGAGAACGTTTACATTGATTTAGATGTTGTTTGGTATGACACTTTATACGGGTATAACTCACATTTTGACATAATATTGTTATTTGTCAGTAGACCGTTGTGTATAAAACAAGTGAGGTCCAACATTAATACATTCACATTTTTTAATGAGAAAAGCAAATAAATTTAAAAAAAAATCAAATCGGACGCAGGCATTCATTATTAACTTTTTTTTTGTATCTTTACAGTTTTTGATATCTGTTACAGTTTCGACACAAAAAAATAAAATATGAGTGACTGCGCTACAACAAATCATCAGTGAACAGAAATTTCTGGCTAAAAAGTATATGTTCAGCTCTTTTTTCCTGAATAAATCTGCAAAACGCAAAACGTAGATCAAAATTAGCTGGGAAAACCTCTTGCACTATTTGGATATCATATGGATGAAGCAATTGCTATAATTTCCAAAAATTCTTCCACGTTATTAGGGCTTCAAAAATCCGAAAATATCTGTTTTATTGGCGTAAGTGTACTTTATATCCATTATTGTGAATAAACCATCATCAACCCGGTAACTAGATTACATTTGGTTCCAAACGAGTGTAGGGCAGTCACTCATATTTTATTTTTTTGTGCCGAAACTGTAACAAATATCAAAAACTATAAAGATACAAAAAAAACTTAATAATAAATGCCTGCGTCCGATTTGTTTTTTTTTTAAGTTATGTGCTTTGTCACTAAAAAATATGAATATATTAATATTGGGTCACCCTTGTTTTGTACACAACCGGTCTACTGATAACAACAATATTATGTTAAAATATGAGTTATACCCGTATAGAGTGTCATACCAAACAACATCCAAATCAATGTAAACGTTCTCTTGTTATAAGCAAATTTTGTTTTTATAAAATTAACTTTGAAGCTGAATTCTGGCTAAACCAAATGAATTTGTATATAGATATGTTTTGTTAATTTTTTTTTATCCCAGTAATCTGTGGTTAAGCCATTTCCACACAATTTAGAGACACCCTGTATAATGTAATATTATTATTAAGATTAAATGCACGACATATTTCAGATCACTTTACACTGCATTATAAAATATGATATACATATATGTCGGCGAATTATTTGAATTTATGTACGATGTTAGGGCAATTGTAAAACATGCTAGGAAATTCTAAATGTCAACTATCATCGTTTCCCGAACGACGAGAGAGTTATAAATGTTTACGGCTAAATAATTTCCCAGACGACTGAGATCATCGATTAGGTTATATGGATGCTATAAATAATTGCAGTTGCCAAGAAAAGTTCAGTAATAAATATAAAGATGGTACTCATCGGGATATAACGTGCGCCAGGAAATCGGTCATTCTTTGATCGTTGACCTCGATCAGAAGACTGTAAGTGAAGCTTATATTTGAGACTCGTTTCCGTCCTTAATTGGATCGTGGATCTGAGAAAGGCACACATCATTTGTCAGTGTGTGTGAGCTCATGTGTGTGTGTGGGTGTCAGCTGTGTGGGTGGGTCGTTGTATGTATGTTCGTGGGTGTGCGTATGTATGTGGGTGTGTTGAGGAAAGACAATACGTGCAGCTGTGGTTGTTGTGCGAAAGTGGGTTGTATGTGAGCCTTGTGTACCCCACGCGAACGGTATCACCGCTCACAATGAGCTCCTAGGGATTATCACCAGAGGAACGTGTAATTAAGGAGTGAGTTATTGTGAATTTAATTATGCCGCAGAATGTTACACCCCTGTGGAGGAGGCTTACTTTAAGATTAAAGTGAATCATTTAAGTCTTCTTAGGATGCCTTTATGGCTAAAAGTTTAATAAGTTAAAAAAAAGTATCGTTTTAGTTGTTGACAATTTTTTTCATGTACCGTTAGTAATAATAACCTTAATTCACTATAGTTACTTTAAAAAAAAGTAATGTATACCTAATACATACCGTATTAGGTATGTGGGCGTCATGAATGAAATACTGAAGTATTAGAGATGTCGCGAAAACTTTTGCCTGTAACCAATATACTACAGTAATATACAGTTACATTTTACATGTTACACAATAAGCTTTGATTATCATTAGGTGTGGTGCGCTCATTAAAATTCTTAACAAACTTTAATCATTTATTTATTATATTTATTTTATTATTATTGGTTTTTATTTTTAATTTGTCTCAAATAAATCCATACTTAATTCGTGAAAAAAACATCATCATTTTGGACTTTATTTGTAATGTTATTTGTGTAACTTCAGGGCAACTTGTAGTTACACTTATACTATGTTTCATCAACAAGAATATTGTACAACCAACTAGGTATAGATCTTTAATTACTTTTTTATAAAGACCAACTAATCGATCTACAGTTCATTCATTTCAAGTCTGCAGAATACAGTTTAACTTACCTGCGTGCTCCCCAAATGTAATCTAGTATTAACAGTTATTGTTTTTCTGTAGAATTTTTTCTTTTATATTACACTACTGCATATGACTATTCTGAAATGATTATATCAACATTAAAGTATGCTTCATTTCTGACAGCTTTCCATTTACAATAAATAGCTATGTGCTTGTTCATTCTCATATAAATAATATCTCCACGAACGATCTAGGGTACAGTTGAACGAGCACACTCTTGTATTCACATGCATAAATACTTTCAAACGGTTATGCACCCTTTGTATCTATCGTTTGTACTCGGACAGTCTCGATAAAAGAAATCGCACAATTTCATATGCAGAATTACATTCAGAAAGTGTAGGCTTATGGATGATGCCTATGCCACTGATGGTGGCATAGGCCACCATCAAATTTATGACATCCATTCGTCTTAATAAAACTTATGACATCTTTACATGGTCGTAAAGAGAAGCATTATTTTTATTGAGTCATTGTCTCACAGTATCAGAAACTGAAATTCGTCAAATTGTGGCAAATTATTCTCCATTTAAGATGTGTTCAACTTTTTTTCCTAACCTAATAACTAAGATGTCCTAACTAAGAACATCCGACGTCATAATGACGATGTGCACGAGGATTCCGGATGGATACAAGTGGCAAAAGACAGAGAAGCATGGAAGACCATGTAAAATGCCTACAATGGATAAAACAAGGCTGAGAAGAAGAAGAAGAAAGTAATATCAAAAGCTCCAGCATAAATTATCCTTATTTTTTTCACCCTGTGTTTACAGGGTGTCCCAATTTGCAATTGGGGAGTTGCAAGTATTATCTCTAGAGTTTTCCTAAGTCAGAAGAGAGTAATACTTTTGATCTGTGATATTAATCGTAGTGAGTCATGCTGATCTATTTTTAGGAAGTTTAATTTGTTTACCTTGCCGTATATTTTCATTTATAAAACCTCAGTGACAGGCAAGGTATCTCAACTTTTGCTAAGAATTCAGATTATTATCAATATAACACTCGCAATGCCATGGCATTGTCAGCTGTCGCACATAACTCAAGCAAACATGAAAGATCACCCAGATACATAGGCGTTCGACTATTCAATAAATTACCAAGACTAGTTCAGCAAGAAAAAAAATGTTTATTTAAGATTACAGTAAAAACGCTTCTACTGCAGATATGCTATTATATACATCTTTATTTCGCTTCTACAGAACCAGACCACTACATTTAACATACATACATGAATTATTAAACATAGATATTTAAAAAAAGCAGACAACTTCAATTTATTTTAATTATTATAGTACCTAATTAATTAATTTGTTTTAACCTAATCTGTTCTCCCATATATATTTTCGTATGTTGTTATTTTATTATAGTTATTTCTCTATGTTAGTACATTGTTGTAGTAGGACATGTATATCCATTATATTTATAGCCTTGTACCAATAAAGAATATTATTATTAAATATTATATACTGGTAGACGTTACTCTGTGGAACATTGAAAATAAATAAATTAAATAAAACAACTTTGTTATTTCCATCATCAAAAGACGGCAATTTGCTAAACGACCAGAGTGAACATATATTATTCCCTCTCTTTAATTGTTGCAAAATTTATAGCTTATTTCATAATAAACTACTTTAAGACGCTTAAACAAAACTTAAATTTAAGTAAAAGTAAGCTTTAAAGGCTACTTAAAGTTTGGTCCGTTTCAAAATAAAACTTTAACAAAAGTACACTTTTTTGTGACGAGTACCGTTGGCCGGTCTGAAGCCGCGACTTTCAGAAGCAATTCAACAGTTTGTGAGGTTATGTTCAGTAAAGCGAACCCCTGTCACTGTCACTGTGAATTAAGGTGAATAAGTGAATTAATATGGCTAATAATATGGTGAATCGATTCTAATTAATGTACAATCAATAGCACCAATAATTCTTGGAAATCCAGGTATTTTGTAAAATCTTTCCGCTGCTCTTTCCATTTCTGCATTTGTGTTGTACATTTTAATATATTTAAGCCGAAGGGATCCAATAGCTATTGAGACCCTTTTACTATTCTACTAGCTGACGATCTTGAGACGCCTACAAAATCCCCAGCTGTGATCAACATGCTTCCAGTTGCATAAAATCGCAGTGTTAACAATAATTGAATTGTAGGCTGTATGTATCCACCCCTGCATTTTTTTAAAATATAGATCAGTTATTAAATCACAAATTAATTGTTGTGCTTCCAAAGTAGGGGAATAGGTCGTCTATATATTTTTTTTATTAACAAGATACTTAAATAACTTGGCAAAATATCACAGTAACTTGACATTGTTCGCGTGAACGTAGGCGCCTGGGACACGTGCAATGTATAGACTATATGTAACAGATCTAATGTATAGAAAATGTTTTGTTTTACCTATTGGTTTGTAACTGAATCATAGGTTCAATTTGCTGTATTAAATACGCCGCATTTCTAACCTAGTGGACGCTCAGCTTTATAACTCTAATGCGCGGTTGCATCAACGCGAGTTAAATATTAACTCGGGGTTATAAATTTAACTCTCGGGGTTAATCTCAAAAATGACTTACACCAGATCCGAAATAAAACATAAAATGCGAGTTACAAGAACGTTATTCATTCACAAGTGACCCGTTTTATTTAACCCAAGAGGTTTTCTTCCTATACGTTACTCCACATCATAAAATTTTAATGCTACTAATTCGAAACTACACTCTGACATAAACACAGGACATACATATAACTCAGGGTTACATAACCTGGGTTAAAACAATGTTGATGCACCCGGGCATTAATCTATCAACATAACTCTCTACGATGTAAAGTTTCATATGAAGCATGAAAGAAAATTGAATTTGACAACTCAGTTAAGTAAATATTGTTAACCAGGAGGCCATTTAAAAACCATGGATATCTTCTCATGTCATAACTGATAATCAAAATTTGACTTAAGAATATGCATTATTGTCATGTTTAATTTAAACAATATTTTATATCTTTTAACATCATTTCACAAACGAAATACGAATAGGTATAATACATTATATTCCATAGTTTTTATTTTAAATGTATTTTATATTCATAAAATATGTGGTTTCTTTAACTATTTCTTTTTAATTTGTTATTGGAGATAAACCTGTATAAATATACAGGGTGCACATATGGTATAGAATAAATTCATTATTCATTCAATAAATTCGGAAATTAAAAATATTTTAGAAAAATTCTCGGATATGTCGATTTTAGTTTTCAAAAATACACACATTGTTATATAAAATCTAAATATTTTGTTTTTTTTTTTTTTGTTATGACGTCATTAACTATTTTTAAATGGCAACCCTACTATTTTTTATTTTTATTTTATTTGATAGACCCTTTTTTGTGGATATAAAGGCATATTGTTTCAAAGATTAAAATCAAAAGGCAATTGAAACTAATAAATTTATTGATAAACTGTGTATATTTATTTTTCTACTCACACATTAGTAAGTTGTCAATTACAAACGAACTTCATGGCTGGTATTACGTAACGCTGGTAACACTGTTATGTAATGAAAGTTACTAGTGTAACGTAATACAAGGTGAACCGAAATGCTTGTAATTACGTCACAATTTAAAATATGTTTATTCCGCTCCAGTAAAAATAGTTCTATTTTTGACATAGGCAACTTCATTTACACTCATTAGACATGAATGTATCAATAAATGTTATATTCGTGCTATTCTAATTTCTATTGTAGAATTTGATATTTGACTGCTCAAATACGAAATTATTATTAGTTTCACCAATATTTGTGGCTTCCAAACACATGAAAAGACAACAATAAAGAATTATTTAAAGACGCACGAGACATTTAACTCATTATTCATGAAGATAGCAATAAAAGCTATCTTCATGCAATTCAAATTTCTATTGTGTCATTTGATATTTAGCTACTCAAATACTAAATTGTTATTAGTTTCAGCAATATTTGTAGCTTCCAAGAACACAAAAAGACTACAATGAAGAATTAAAAAAGCCCACGAGTTTAAATGTACTAAATAATGTATAACCTCACCTTTAAAATCGAGGGCTTTCTTAAATTGTGTGTACATGAAAATAACCAGATATTGAAAATTATATATGAAAATATATACCTCACCTATGTCCTCACAGGCAATATTCGCAAGTGGGGCAGACTACTCTACGGCACAAACAAGCTGTAAACTGAAAATCATGCAGGAATTAATTAAATAAACGACCTGGAACAAATCTAATAATTGCTTACGCTTTAAAGCTGACAATGTTACAAAATGTTTTACTATTGCGTATTGAGGCAGCAGACAATAAAACAATCACATATAGTTGTTAAAGTAATCAAAGTAAATTATTTAATAAACAGAAACATAAAAAGAAGTAAAGATTTAGAAAACCTAATTGACAAATAAAATATATAATCAAAGCCGATGTTAAAAATGTGTACCATTTGCTTGTAAACACAGTTGCACTCGTCTTCTGTTATTGTTGAAAATGTTGATTAGCATTTGAGGAGTTATGGTTCGGAAAACATTTAGGATATCTGCCATTAACTCTTCCAACGTATGCAATCTTTTTTGGAAAACTCTATCTTTTTAATATCCAAAAATTGAGTAGTCCAGTGCGGTTAGATCTGGAGAGCATGGTGGCTATGGTCCTTGCCTAATTTGTCTATTATCAAAAAAATCTTACAAATAGGCTAACGTTGCTCTGGCTGTATGAGCGGTTGCACCGTCTTGTTGGAAATATCCGTTCTGCAATTCTTCATCATCTAATTGGCCTATGAACGGCTGGACAATTTGTTGCCGATATCTGGTAGTGGTGCTTCCACAAAAATATAAGGGTTTTGAGCATGCCAGTACCTATAGTTTTGAGAATTAACATATCCTGATAGGTGGAACCAAGCCTCATCACTGAAAAATGTTAAATAGCGCAATCGATCGTCATTTAAATTTTCCATAAACCATCGGAAATAACTCAATCGGCGTTGAGGATCCTCTGCCAACAATTCTTGCACCACTGAGACTGTGTAAAGGTGTAAATTCAACCTCTTTCTCACAATTCTATGGCAGGTGCTCGAGGGAATTCCAGCTTCCATAGCAAATTTACGAATTGACTTTTGAGGGCATACTTGGAGTCGTTCACGAACATCTGCAACAACCTCTCCTGGTACTGAGGGTATACCTGAGGATTTCCCTTTCTGAACACTACCAGTTTTCCTGAAACGGTGTACTATTTGTGAAATATGTATTGACAAAACCGAGTATTCAAATTGGCGGTCAGGGAACTTTTGTTGAAACTCCGGAACGCACTCTGGAATTGAATAAATCCATTCTCCATTTTCAAATCGTCCATTACGAAAGTAAGCATTAACAATAAAAGTGTTCTTCTGATCAATATGTTGTCTGACAGTTGACAGGTATGGTTGACAGTGACAGTTATCAAATAGTACGGTATACAAATTTGAAAGGCGGCAAAATTGAATTGAAGGGATTACATAACAACTATAATTTAGTTTATTGTGATGATATTTTACTGCCTGATTTATTTTCGCCCCCTGTTGGTGAGTCAAATCTTTGTTGAGTTTTATCTGAATGCTCGTGATACTATTTGTGGGTTAAATAAGTAATTTTTATATAGTACTTACTTTTCCTCCCAAGGTTCGAGGTGGGATCTCAAATATTTAGGCAGGCGAATAATGTAAACATCGAATGATTTAAGCGTGTTAGTAGAACGATTGAATAAACAGTAAATATATAAATAAATAGCAGATAAATACCAAATTGAATAATATCTAAGTGCATTGCATATCAAGTTAAACAATTGAACTCAAATAATGGTTATTAATTTTACAAATAACATTAATATCTATTCCCTACAAGACAGAATAACGGTTTGCGCAATGTTAATGAGGTTTAATTTCTACCTGATACTAATGTCTTAGTCGCGTACACTTCCTAGCTTGATGATTAGATCCAGTCCGCTTGTCAATGGCTCTGTCTGCATATGTAGTAGCTTGTACAGCTCGCTACAATGTAGAACATGTAGAACACTCGCTCCTCCGTTGGTTTGGTGGTCTGTGCAATCCTCGGATCCTCGGATACTCGTTCTCAGCAGCTGCCTCTGGTGATATACACATAGGCGCCCACAGCAACGGGCAAGGGGTGGGGAAACTGCCCCCCCCCCGCCCTTGGAGTCACCAGTCACTAAAACTAATGCGGAAAATGAGTCGAGAAAATGTTAACTAACTATGATACGATTTGCTTTTTATATTGATTTGCAACATATTTCTTCTGAACTTTGATTAAAATTTGATGTAAAACGCTTTATGCACTCTCAGGTAAAACTATTTATATACACAAATGTGAAACCATAAATTGTAAAGTTATTTGACTATACATAAATAGTTTTACCTGAGAGTGCATAAAGCGTTATACATCAAATCAAATTAACTCAGGTTAGGATCCATGCAATTATAAGATTTAAATATTCTTCTGAATTTATGATACTTGATTATTGAATAATTTAAATATTTTCAAATATAACTTTATATTTTGCCAGCCCTGAAAAAAATTCCGTGAACGCCCATTCTGTGGATGTACACAACTGAAATTCGAAACGCTCCAGTATGGTGAATTTCCGTTTTGATTTTGTCACTTACCGGCGTCGTTCTGGACACGGGGTGATGTGAAGTGACGACTGGATGGTGACCAACTCTTCTATTGATGGCCGGCTGTACTATTTATAAGCTCGCATGGTGTTGCTAATTTGTTCTTAACGTCACGCAACTTTTCACTAACTCTAATAACTTTTTACTAACGGAATTGGGGTTCATGGTGTTGCGTTTGTCGCTATTCACTTTTATTATAATTTAGAGACAAAAATTTCTTTTTAATTGCCGTTTTCAGGCACCTCCTAGTGCACTGTAACTACGTATATCCTCGTATTCCTTACGGTTTCCTTTTATTTTTCTATATCTTTCCATATGCGTCACAATACAGATCATGTGCGCGTCACTTCACAATTACTTTATGTAATTCTACCTCTGGCCGCATTATTGTATCATACCGGGCTTTTTTTCGTTTTTACACATATGATTGACAATGTATAACTGGTTGCCTGCATCTGCCCGCAAGGAATTTCCTATGTGTAATTCTAAAAAAAAAATAGTCAACTCATTAGCGACGTCGCACAGTGTGTCATTTTCACAATCTAGCGGTACTTTATTATTCGGTTGGATTTTTGTAATAGTTTCTGTTTTTTACATACATACATTACATTAATATACAGGGTGTATCAGCCAAATGGAATAAATTCAATAATAAATAAATGGGGGCGTGTTCGAAAAAACGCTCGGACACGTCGATTGTTATTTTTAGTTGCGCATTTTTTTCAACAAAAACTTTTTATACAGGGTGTGTCATGTAACCGTGGCCAATACCAACTTTCTTATTTTAAATACAACACCTGGTATATTATTCAATTTTTGGATTCTTCAGAAAATTCTAGACATATTTCATGTACAATGTCCTATACCTATCTTCAACTGTTTCGGAAATATTAAGTGTTTTCAGATTTATTGCAAAAAATTAACATTAAAAAAAGAAAATTATTTGATTACAGAAATTCGCTACAACACATTCAATAATTATTTCCCATTTAGGTCTTGATAATGAGAAAGTAAGCAAAAACCATTTCAGCGTTCCTTTTTACCTTTTTACGGATATGAAATAAACAAAAACTATAAATACTTTTGTTTACTTTTGTTTAAAACGCCTGGCCTTAGGAAATTGTTGTCTCCCTGCATGACAGTTTAGTTGTCAGTGTTATAGTCCTTTGAATTTCGTTAACTGCATATCAGAAAAATGGTTAATTTAACAGAAATGCACAAAATTACAATTCTATAGATGATTGGTTATAGAGATAACACACGGACACAAATGGAAGTTGCTCGCTTATTTCATGAAAAATTTCCAAATTTTCCGCCTATATCCCAAGGGACAACTAGTAAAATAGAAAAGCAGTTTCGTGAGCTTGGACATGTAAGGCAGATAAAAAAAGCAGCTGCCAATGCAATAAATGATGATACCAAACTGGATATTATGCTTGAGTTTGTGGAAAACCCACATACTTCTAGTCGACAAGCAGCCACAATGTTCAATGTTAACCATTCATCGATTTTTCGAACATTAGAAGAAACTAAAATGCATTCCTATAAAATGATACCAACTCAAGAGCTCATGGAAGACGATTTTGATAGGAGAACGTATTTTTGTGAACAAATGATGGCAATGTTAGATAACAATGTGATCCAATTAGAACATGTTTTGTTTTCTGATGAGTGCACCTTTACACTTCACGGTCATGCTAAACGTCAAAATTGCCGCTATTGGTTGACGGAAAATCCTCACTGGATGAGAAAAGAACATACGCAATACCCTGTAAAGGTTAATGTTTGGGCAGGAATTGTTGGAGAACATGTCATAGGTCCCTTTTTCATTGATGGCAATTTAAATCGTGATAATTATTTAGCACTACTCCAAAATAATGTTGTGCCAACTTTGACAAACTTATATCCTGATCCAGCAAAACCACAAGTTCCAGCGAATATGATATGGTTTCAGCAAGATGGAGCACCGCCCCATTACCAAATTAATGTCCGGAACTACCTCAACCGAATATTTACAAATCGGTGGATAGGGAGGCGAGGATCTATGGAATGGCCAGCACGATCCCCTGATCTGACGTCATTAGACTTCTTCTTATGGGGATATGTCAAAAGTATTGTATACAAAACTAAACCCCTCGACTTAGCTGACTTAAGAAGACGAATAATGCTTGCGATTAGATCGGTCACGCCTGAGATGTTGAGTAACGTTAGAAGAAATTTCTATTCAAGATTAGGATGTTGCCAAGACGTTCACGGCGAGCATTTTGAACATCTCCTCCATTGAAATTTATTGTTTTTTTTTTTGTTTTTTTACATTATCAAGAAATAAACAGTATTACTTATTAGTTTTTGAGTGTGATGTAACGAACTTCTGTAATCAAATAATTTTCTAGGTATAGAACATTGTACGTGAAATATGTCTAGAATTTTCTGAAGAATCCAAAAATTGAATAATATACCAGGTATTGCATTTAAAATAAGAAAGTTGGTATTGGCCACGGTCACATGACACACCCTGTATAAAAAGTTTTTGTTGAAAAAAATGCGCAACTAAAAATAACAATCGACGTGTCCGAGCGTTATTTCGAACACGCCCCCAATTATTTATTATTGAATTTATTCCATTTGGCTGATACACCCTGTATATATATTATAAATGTTATTGTTATTAAAAAAATATATCTCAACAAAAATTAATGAATATAAAAAAAACAGATCAATCACTCTCGATGTCACTATCGTCACTACCAGGACGATTAATAGCGCACTTGAACAACTGTAGAGTGTCACTGCAAAATTTTTCAGATTTTTTTTTCCTGGTTTGAGTCCTGGTTTGAAAATTAGAAATGCCCGGATACGATGAAAGTAAAAATCTGTTCATTATGTCGCGATTAGTGTCTTTTCTTGAGGTCTTTCAACTAAAATGTTCACGAAACCGTCTATAGTCCTTATTTCTGGCCTCTTGTGCCTCTTCGGACAATTGTCCAATAGGTAAGATGCAATCTTGAATCATTTCCTTCCCGTGAACGAGGATTTTGTGTATGCTCGCTGGCACGTAGAACAACGCATAATTTTCCAAAAATATTTTTTTTGTTTCTTGCGCATATTCATCGTATTTTCCGCAGTCAATTTCAAAACCACTTGATAAAGCTTCTAAAATTACCTTAAAGTGATAAATTAAATTAAGATGAACTTTTGTAATATCAGCCGTTTTTTCACAATTTTTAAAACATCTATGAGCGGTATTGCCGTCATTTGTATTTCCCGTACATTGTTTCGGCATGTCTACGAGTAAGCTTATTTCATTTCGAAATCTTTCTTGTATTTGTTTTTTTATGACAGCTACTGAAGATTTCTCCTCGGTGCTTCTAGCTTGCCACTTTTTAATTTCTAATTTATACGCCAAATGCAAAATAAATTCAAATGACCTAATCCATGAAAGTAAGGGTGAAATGCCAAATGCATACATTTCTTTTAAAGGCACTATTTTACTACATTTAGTCGCATCATTCATTTGTTTAGGTGACGCACCACATATATAGCATACTTGCGATGAACTATATTGCGAGAGTGCACTGCAAATTTTGCCGTCCACCATGGTCAGCATCAATTTATGTGAAACACTGTGTCATTCACACATATTATTGATAGTTTTATATTGTCGATTTTGTTCTGCATTTTCTTGGTTTCCAATTGGATAAGCTCTTTTGTCTCCTTTCGATACATAAAAGATATCACACGGCAATATCGGGTGGATGACGGTCTTTTGTTCTGCCAAATCAGATGTTTTGTTCCATTACTGTTTAACACAAATTGAAGCGGTATACAAGAAATTGTGTATAAGTTTTCATCTCCATCAGCACCTTCAAGCTTTTGTTTATATCTGGGCTGAGCAGAACTACCATCACATCCCCATTTAGTTATTAACATTAAGGAATAATTATCCAAATTATCACAAAATTAACTTAACACTTCACTTTGCACAATTGCAATTCTTTTAGCTGTGATGTCTAATAAGTCTTGTACATTCATTTCAGCTGAACACTCTGTAATAGTTAATGCGCTTTCTGGTAGGTAACATTTATTTTTTTCCAATTTAATTAAATTGTAAGATGGATACACTGAATGTCCGAATACTTTTACTGGGCTATTTATTAATTTGTACTGGTGTGTACTTTATTTTGCATTAATGATAAGGGCCAATGCTTCCTCCGGAGTCATCTGTCGCTTTTCCTCAGAAAAAATATGTCTACATTGTTTGATCTTCGTGGCTCTATTAGGTGACGCAGCCGCCAATTCTTTAATGATATCAGCTGCATCTCTTTTTCTAGATGCTCTCACTGATAAAATATCGCAGCCATTGCGACTTCACAAGGAGATTTTTCTTTAAGCAACTTCTTCACTTTCCTCTTCTGTAACATAGGGGAACAGTACTCGAAGGCCATCTCTGGACGTCCTGCAGATTTTGTAGAAGAATTGCCTGCAGAGCTGGACGATGGAATAATATTCCGAAAATCTATCGGCAAAGTGATTTCTGCCTCAAGCCAGTTTGAATTATTTTTTAAATATTTTTTAAGATGCTCAAACGACTCGTTCCATTTGTTCCTAAATTTCTACACAATGAACAAATATATGTTTCCAATGTACGCATTGTTGGTTTGTCACACTCTACAACATTGCACCAATCCATTACATGACTAGTTATTTTCTTAACATAGTCTTCTTTTTTCGAATTATGCCAAATATAGAAAGTCATTTTGCGGGTGATGATGCACCTACCTATATGAAGAAAAAAATATAGAAAAATAGTTGGCGCACACCTCCGCACCTGAATTTTAGCTAGCTTATCGCGCAAATGTATAAACTTTCGAAATATGATTAAATAAAACTGGATACACGCGGATACATTTTTAAAAACCTACCCAAAGTTGAAATTTACTCTTAAAATCAACGCTATAAAAAAGTACAAATAAAACTTGTTGTGTATTGAATTTCTTACCTGCATTTGCGGAATCCATTAGAAAAAAGTACAAAGGAACTGCTAGATAACATAAATAAGTTCGCTAGGTGTACAAACGAACACAGCATTAGTTAGAAATATAACTAAATAAACGTCATGATGACAGGTACTTGAATACTGCAACTTTCGCGCGCTCCCAGCCGTAGTACGTTACTTTAATTTTATAATTTTATGGGGTTTACATAGCATTGGGGTCTTAGTTACCTGTTTATGGCAATATTTTGTAATTTATGTAAAGTAACATTTTTGAATAAAGTACCGCCAGATTCGGCAAATGGAACACTGTGCGTCGGTGCAAGCAACCTGTCAATTTTGGCATATGTTACACAGAGAGGTTATGTTTTTATTCAAGACAATACCCGAGAGTATTCGTAATGTATCAAGATCAGCTGATATGTCAACCAATGATTATTTTCTTTGGGGTTACCTGAAAAGTAAAATTTTTAATGACGTACAAATATATAACCTAAATGAATTAAAAGGCCGTATACGTACTGCATGTAATGGCATAAATTCACAATACATTACGAATACTCTGCGTGTCTTCTAAAACCCTGTCGTATATTGCCTTGAATAAAAACATAACCTCTATGTGTAACATATGCCAAAATTGACAGGTTGCTTGCACCGACCCGCTAATGAGTTGTTTTTTTTTTTAGAATTACACATAGGAAATTCCTTGCGGGTAGATGCAGGCAACCAGTTATACATTGTTCATCATATGTGTAATAAGTAAAAAAAAGCCCGGTATACCTAATACATTATAACGATTTAAAAGACTATACGCAATTATGTTGGTATCTTGGATTTTATCTTTCTTCAGTTGGTACTGTTTCGTGGCATGCGGGGTAATTTTAACGGGGTCGTATAACATACCCAATAAATATTGGGAATGAAATAAATAAAAATAGGATTGAACAGAATAACTCTATGATTCGTTTGAGTTTTGAGTAGCACTCAAAAAATGGGCCATTAAGAAGACGAATTTTAATAATGCTCTCAGTACGCCGCTATAAGCTGTCATATTGACAGCCAAACTACCAAAACGCCACTGTTGAGAACTGTTAGTGGAAACTTTAGAGTGCTACCAACATAATTTGCGTACGAGTTTTTCCAGAGACCCGGTATTACGTAACGGCTAGTGGGGAATTATTTGTATAAGCATTGGCAACATTGTGATATTTACTTGAGAAATTGTCAAAATTGTTATATGACTGTCCATATCACATACTGCCACGAGCATCTGACAGAACAAGAATGTGTCAATTTGCTCTTATTTTTGCATTCTTTCGAGTGGGAGTAGAAAAAATAGCGTACACAACTTGACTTGTTACTCAGTTACGCAATCGCAAAATTTCGCTTACGCTTCGCGACTCGTTGCGTAAACTTACTCTTCGTGCATAATATGCTTCTTACAACTCTCGTTATGTAATATACTATTATAAAGTTATCAACACTACATAGCATTAAAATGCGTTTGTCTGAGACTCAGAGAAATGAAATTCTCATGATGGTCGGCTATGGTGATAGAGTACGGACACAAGTTCGTCGTATTTTCAACGCGAAATATCCAAACTCAACCCACAACTCAATCTACAGTATATCAGCAGATTCAACAGAGTAGAAGAACAGAGTCAACATATTTATCAAAGGCAGATCGTCCAGGTATTACTGAGGACTGGGAACTGATTTTTTTATTTGCTTTTAAAGATAATTCAGATAATAGTGTTCGGTAAATTGCATTTGAAAATTATGTCCATTTAACTTGTGTACCTACATAACATCTTAAAACTAGTAAATTTGCCTTTTAAAATGCAACTTGTATAATAACCAAGTGAAGCTAGTCCAGATAGAAAACTACAGTTTTCTGAAATGTTGATGAATATGTGCAATATGTGATGAAAATATACAGTGCGCGCCTAAAGTATGAAATAAATTCAGTAAAACAGAAATATAATATTTTCAAAAAAAAAACATCGAGCACGTCGAATTTCGTTGATAAAAATACACATTTTTGCATGACAGGCGGTCTTAAACCATAATTTATTTTTGAGTAATGACGTTATTTTTTTAATGACAACCCCATATTTTTTTCTTGATTTTGAGAGATCTTATCATTGTCGAAGTGACAATATAAATATGTTGCCATGTTACATAAGACATTTTTCGAGTAAATGACAATTGAAAGTGAAAAACGGCTAATCATGAAAAATAAAGCAAAAGCGTCATACGATTACGATTGAGTGACTATTTACTCACTGCGTCACTATTAACTCCGAGGCATGTTAAAATTGGAATAGATTTATAGCGCAACCATTACGATCATTCACGCGAAAATAAAAATCCTTATAAGATCAACTCAGATTTGGTTAAATCAAACAATTGCTGTATTTGCTCCATATCTTTATAGAATGTTTGCCCTTAAATTGCTGAATAAACTCTCTGCTGAAATGGAAATATTGTTTTACTACTGTGACACGAAATAAGCTTACATATTCGTGGTCTTGCCTCAATTTGCACTGTATTGAGAATTTAGACTTATGATGGAATTTCGGTATCTAAATTATTAAGCCGTCGGCAGGCAGAGACCGGCAACCTCTCGACCTAATTAATTAATCTAATTAACGGGAGGAATCTAGCAGTTTATATTGAGATAATGTTATTTGGGATGTATTAAATGTAAACTGTGTTATGAAATCAATTATTTTATTACGAATGATGATGAATAATAGAAAAAAGGTATTGTTCAGATTTAAATTATAGTTTTCATTTCACAGATTTTAGGAAACAGGAACAATACATGCAGTATTAGGATTCATACACACTTACATTATTATTTTAAAATATTAGAAGAAATGCTTAGACATCACGGTCACGATCCACCTTATCCAATCCTCTGCTGGGTGATCATCATACCTACTCTTCTTGGTTGCTTCTCTCGTCCTTATAATGCTCGCGTATTTTTATGTCGTCTCTATATCTGGTATTCACCCATACTGTGCTTAAACATCCTTCTCCCAGTCGTGAATTATTCATTTAGTATAGTCTATCGATTATCTGTTCTTGTTCTATGTCCGGCCCACCTCTGTTATAACTCGGCTCCTATTTCGATAATTTCGGTTTATTCCCTTCTATCGGAAAGCCTAATGCCCCCTAATAACCTTTCGCCTTTAAGTCAGCTTTTAAGTTATAATTTCAGGTAGGAGTTTATTATTTGAATCGTTTAATTCAGAAACGACATTTGATATTTTAGAATTTTTGAGAATAATGAAATATCGTTCTATTCAACAGATTCTGGGCTTAAAAATCTATGAAGCATCAAATGTTTTCGAAGGGTTCTGCATTTTACCCGCTAATTTATAAAGTATATTCAGATGTCCTGGAAATTTTTGAAGAATACTGATGTCTTATTGGTAGTAGGGCGGTTGAATTCATTCAATAGTACTCGTCGTTTTATTGTTTTATTACAACTCGTCCAATATTTCGGCAATAATCTAGTTCAAACTCATAAATATTAGACGAGTTGTTTCTGATAAACGGCAAATTTATTAATTAACTACATTTTATTATTCGTTAGATGATAACAGACGTTGATTTCGATCATTTATTATTTAGATTATAAAAAGCTTTGAATTTATTGGTGTTATATCATAAATGTCTTTACTGTGATCACACTTACTATCGATGACATTATATTATGCTCAAAAATACCTACGCTGGAGTCTTTCGAAGGTGTCCAGTACAAATTGTAACGCTAAATAATTTCCAAGCTGTAAACATGTAACTGGCGACCCAATAACTCATCGAATACCGCTCGATGTGGAGACGCATCCGGGAGGCACTCCGAGCCTGGAGGCGTTGGTGTGATTGCGGACTTCCAGAATCCATACAGCTGTATACTTAAAAAGTGTACTGTATACTGTAAAGTCGTCCTTCCTTCACAACTCCGGGTCAGATACGCCGTGCATGCACCGACAACATCCTTCTTCTCCTCTGTGTCTACTCCTAGCCTCGTCCTCAAACGAGTTACAATTTCCTGTCGGCGTGGCCGACGTGCGGTCCTCGAGTCCGGAACTTCCCTGTCCCACGATCTGGCACGAAAGCCTGCCTGCCGAATTGTGTACATTCGTGGGTGACGTACGGGGCGGAAGTCAGCATAAGGGATGACCGCCTTCAACTTCACGGTGGGACACACATAAATGCGACCTGCACGCAGGAAGCCCTAAGAGACGACGCGTGGTGAAGTTGGAAAAGACTTCCTGGCGGCCACCATAACTCTCTTAGGCGACTTTTATAAGGTTCAAATAAAGGAAACTGATCACTACGCATTAATTATAATCAATTTGTTTCACTACTGGTCATATAGCACATCATTACGCCATGAATTCAAGAATTGTCAAATTGATGATAAGTGGATAATTATTTCAACATTATTTACCAAGGTAAATAATTATTATTTTATTAAGGTTTGTATGGTAGGAGGTTATTGGCGTACGTTAAACGGATTATGGCTATCGCTATGCACCGTGTGCAAATTATGCAATAAACATAAACATAAACATAATTTATTAAGCACGTAGGCTAAAAATACTTGGATATGACAAGTCAAATTTACTACATGTAATATAAGTAATATATCACCAATCAGTTGCATGAAATTCGTTAGCACTGTAAAAGCATTTCTCTATTAGATGGGTTTTTATTGCTCGCTGGAAGAGCCTTTCGCTACGGATACCCAGAAACGCTTTTGGTATTTTGTTATAAAATTTTGCGCCAGCATATGCTGGTGCTTTTTCATATAAAGTTGTGCGATGCTTGTTGGTCATGATGTTATTGCCGAACCTTGTGTCGTAGTGATGAATACTGCCCACTCTTTCGAATGTGGCTATGTTTGTTCTTACATATATTATACACTTGTAGATGTACAGACTTGGTGCTGATAATATTCTGTTTTCTATTAAGGTCATCTTACAGGTTTCCTTGGGTTGTAGGTCAAATATTAGGCGTAATATTAGTAGACTAGGGCGCACCTGGGCCCGTTTTTCTCCCATAAGAATAACATGGGAGCTTCCCCCTCCACTTTCCCTTTAGGCCACGCCCCTTTTACCCCCACCCGACCCCACACGGCTTCTGATTGGTCACCCTGATACCACCACCACCACCACCCAATAACCAATATACAGGGTGATCAAATAACCAATATACAGGGCGTCCAAGATGGAGCTCATGCAATATATACAGGGTGTAAAAATCCGAGATGGCGTCCATCAAATATATACAGGGGGTTTAAATAACCAATATACAGGGTGCTCGACAAACCCTTATCGAATATAATATACAGGGCGCGTCCAAGATAACGAACATCGAATATTTACAGAGTGTTTACTAATGATGCCACCAAATATATCAGTTTTTTTCTGAACTTCATTAAAATAGAGGTAGTAAAACAATGTTAGATGTGTAAAACATTTATTAATTATTATTAATAATTGTTATTATTAATAATAATTACTATTATTATTAACCGAAGCATTTTTACCTAATAAAAATTTACAAGTCGGCCAAGAATCGAACCCAGGTCAGCCGCGTGACAGACAAGAACGTTACCAAATGCGCCAATTACCTTAACTGATAGAGGCGGCGGGAAGCGTCGATATATAACAAACGTTTAAATTACATGAGAATATCTCATTGCATCAATCGTTTGATTTATTTAAGTTGCATTAAGTCTGCAATAATCAAGGGTTTTTAGCAGTTTTGGGCAGGTATCAACCTCTTCTAAATTAACAACGTTAGCCGTTATCACACGAATTAAAAACAGACATAATACTTATAAGCCACATAAGCAATGAAAATTATCAACATATTACTCTCTACCGTCTTTTGACATAATACATGTATATACAAATATAACAATAACAGAATCCCCTACTTGCCAACTGAATTAAAAAAAAAATTATACACAAAAACAACAATACCCACGCATATTCAACCTAATTAAATTAACTTTAGAATAAAACTTTTTTGTGTATTCAACAACAACTTCTATAAAATGAACGCCTATGGGCTCATCACTAAGCGGAACATCTCCCAATTACATTATCTACTGTTATGGATAAAATAATAAGAAAAGCAGAGAGAAAAACAAAACCACTAGTATTTGTGATAAATAGAAAAGAGTGAAAAAATATATACTCGAGAATTTAAAAATATGGAATGAAATGATGCATGAAGCAGGTATAAATATGAACAAGCAAAAACCAAAATTGTGGACATGTCAAATGAAGAAGAAATGATAAATATATACATAGAAAGAGCAAATATACAACAGATTTAATACTTTCATTATTTAGGACCAACTTTTGAAGAATAAGGAAGATAGGAAATAAACATAAACCACAGAAAGGAGAAGGCAGGCAACCTACATCACGCAATACACTTGGCGGAAAGGAGGTGTCAATAGAAAAAAAAAAAAACAAGATATATAAAACCATATATCGGCTCACTCTGACATATGGATGCGAGACACGAGTATTCAACCAAAGATAAAAAAAAGTAAAGCCCTGGAGATCGCGACAAGGTGAAAGGGATAACAAGAAGAGGCATGATTAGAAACGACAATATAAGAACGGAATTGAGCACAGAACAGCCTCGACAGTCGTCAGCATCAGGGCGTAGGCCACTTCAAGCGAGAGAAATGAATTTTAAACACCCAACATCAACGTCCCTCTTACCAACATAAATATACAAACAATCTTACCAACATAAAAATGGAGGCGTGCTAACGTGCTGATAACAAATAAATACCGATAGATTAAACATCGCCTAATTTCTATTGAAAAGTTTGTAAGCGGTTACAACATACTCTGTAAATTATACAAGTAGTTAATTATTTATTGAACTCTGGTATTGTTATCACATGTTAAATATCTCTTATTTTAAATTAAGCACAACACAATCAAATCAGCCCTTTTTAAAACAAACAAAAAAAAAATATATATATAAGAGCGAAAAATTCGATAACAGATTCCACAAACGCAGCACCTGATCAAAACACAAATGAGTATTGAGTAACCATACACACACCGCGGTATGTTCCGACTTTTGATTAACATTTGCCGTAACATAACCTCAAAATCGTTTTACATTAGTTTTCAACCAAATGATTTTCAGTGTTGCCATGTGTAAATTACAGTGTTGGCGATTTGTTATTTTATTAATCAACCGAGTATAAATTAAATTGATTACGCCTGTTCATATCTAATAAATTATACTATCGTAACATAACTTTATTTTAAATTAATTAACCCTGAGCCGTGCATCAAGTGTGAGTGCGATGGACACCCAGCCAATGTCAGCATCAAACGAGGACAGCGCACCTATAAACAGCAAGGAACCTAAAAAAAAAAAAAAAAAAAAAAAAACGCCCCAGACGCCGACCGCGGAAAAACATCGAATAAGAAATTAAAAACCACACCAAATCTAACAGAGACACAGGCATCACACGCACAGCCCTCTAAAGCACACACACAAGCGCCCGCAGAACACAGGAGAGACCACAGCCACCAAATGAATTCAACTCCTACAAACACAACTATGAAATAAGAACGGATGCCACCATCACACGCATACAACTTGCACGCTTATGGGAAACACACATGCCCAACAACAAGGACATTATCATACAACTGATAAACAACAACCTCACTCTTAAAACAAGCAAAAGAGAATCCAAAAATAAACTCCAGGAACTGATGGACAAGCACCTCATCAAAACATCCCGAACCCAACAACAACTAACTACCACACCGAACACACAACGCACATACACCGAATCATACAACATAATCCTCTGGAGTTGAAAACGAAATCCCAGACGAAGATATTGGCAAATAACTCACTAACAATAAATACCCTTATAGATACTGCAAACGCATCAAAGCAAGAGCAACAGACATATCAACATCGATGATAAGAATTATAACTGGAGACATCGACTCATTCGAAAGAATGACATATGACGGAGGACTGTATTACCTAAATAGGTTCTACAGATTCGTACCAAGCTCCCCACCCAAACCAATACCACAAGCATGCAGCAAGTGCTCCGCATACGATCACACAACCGAGGAATGCAGGAAAGGAAAAACATACACCAAGTGTCAAGGGGGCGCATGACGCAACTAAATGCGGTTCGCCACAGCCACAGAAATATGATGCCCGCAACGCCGAGGCCCATGCAGGGTGGTCACCCAGATGCCCAAAGAGACCGACAACACTCATAGAAGGCAACCCCAGCATAAGGATAAAAAAAAAAAAAAACATAAATAAAAAAATCTACAGATATACCAAACTCAACCACTCATAACAATAGAAGCCCTAACCCACTGACTATACCCGACCATGTCATTATCACACACACACACCCATACACACATGCCATAAACAACACACAGAACACTAACAGAGAAGAGATTCTCAAAAGCTCCGCAAACGCTTTATAATTGACTATGTCATTGAGACACAGGCTGTACTTTCCGGCAACAGAATGTATATAATCATGTGCGACAAACAAGCATCAGATAGCATACCACCGACAGAACCCTCAAATCATACCACACAAGCCACCATGCATGTACAGAACGATCGACCAACCATCATATACGCAAACATCAGCTGCCCCAGTAACAAACGGACGCCAATAAATAATTATATAGAGAATAGCAACATTCAAGGTTGCCTTCTTTTCGTAGAAACAAAGACCAAAACCGACACAAACGTGACATACAAGAACTGGGAAATCACACAAAAACAAGGACACATCAACATCAACGCACGAGGAGGGATAGGTATCCTCCACACCGCACGTAGAGCCAACCCGCCAGTACCGAACAACCCACAAAATGATCGCCTCTACTTTACGATCCCATTTGACAATGACAAACTTCACATCTTTCTGATATACATTCAACCACACACACACACACCAATCGAACAGAACATCGCCATAAAAGCAGCTCATGAATAGATATTCGATTATCATTAGTGACTTTAATCTAAACCCCAAGAAGAGACGGCAACTACAAACGTTCATAAATAACTCTGACTTCAGAAGACAATACACGCACAACCAACACTCATCATGCCCAACAATAATGACACAATCCCAGGTATACTACATGCATACTGACAATCTAACAAATAATATAACATACATCGAAGTAGCACAAGACCGTTGCTCAGATAACTTGGCTATTAAATTTACATTTCAACTAGACCGACCACGAACTGCCGAAACAATCAAGACAAAATTCAGTCTCAAACTCACAAATACAAAAGCAGTAAATACATTCATGCCGACATACCTGAACGAAATCGAAAGAAAAGACATAGAACTACATCACCTAACGGAATTTTAGACAAAACTCACTAGCTCTATAATAAAACATAGCCACTAAACAAAACGAAACATTTTACAAACACAAAGTACCTAAGTACATACTTACACTAATCAAGTACGAGTGACAAACGTGCTGAAAATACACTCTGACAGGAGGCAGAAACACAAATACAATAATGAATAGACTAAACAAAACAATACAGACAATGACATGGCAATAAAAGGCACATACATGGTTCGAAGTATGCAAAGAAATTGAGAGAGACCGAGGAACAACCTATTGGACTAAAATTAAACGGCAGACAAAATACAAAAAGACGTCACATACAGCTACACTCCAACAAGATATTAAAAAAAAAAAAAATACGACAGGCGAACATATGGCATACGCCTGCGCAAACCACTTCACATCTGCTTTCACCCCCATCGACGACCCTACATATAACAACGATAACTCCACAAACGTGAACGACTGGTACGATAGACATTGTAACCAAAACACAGCGGGATAGGTATCCACCACACAGCACGTAGAGCCAACCCGCCAGTACCGAACAACCCACAAAATGATTGCCTCTACTTTACGATTCCATTTGACAATGACAAACTTCACATCGTTCTGATATACATTTCAACCACACTCACCAATCGAACAGAACACCGCCATAAAAGCACCCCATGAATAGATTTTCGATTATCATTGGTGACTTTAACCTACACCCCTAGAAGAGACGTCAACTACAAACGTTCATAAATAACTATGACTTCAGAAGACAATACACGCACAACCAACACTCATCATGCCCAACAATAATGACACCATCCCAGATATACTACATACATACCGACAATCTAACAAATAATATAAGAGACATCGAAGGAACACCAGACCTTTGCTCAGATTACTTGGCTGTTAAATTTACATTTCAACTAGACCGATCACGAACTGCCGAAACAATCAAGACAAAATTCATTCTCAAGCTCTCAAATACAAAAGTAGTAAATACATTCATGCTGACATACCTGAACGAAATCGAAAGAGAAGACATAGGACTACATCACCTAACGGAATTTTAGACAAAACTCACTAGCTCTATAATAAAACATAGCCCCTAAACAAAACGAAACATTTTACAAACACAGACTACCTAAGTACATACTTACACTAATCAAGTACAAGTGACAAACGTGCTGAAAATACGCTCTGACAGGAGGCAGAAACATAAAAACAATAATGAATAGACTAAACAAAACCATACAGACAATGACACGGCAATAAAAGCCACATAAATGGCTCGAAGTATACAAAGAAATTGAGAGAGACCGAGGAACAACCTATTGGACTAACATTAAACGACAGACAAAATACAAAAATACATCACGTACACCTACACTCCTACAAGATATTAAAAAGACATACGACAGACGAACATAAGGCATACGCAAACCACTCCACATCTGCTTTCACCCCCATCGGCGACCCTACATATAACAACGATAACTCCACAAACGTGAACGACTGGTACGACAGACATCATAACCAAAACACAGACAATAAGGAACCACCAAACATAACAGAAGACGAATACTATGACATACTAGATACAGGTAAAACACCGCCCCGGACAAGATCTTACCACAAAACAACTTCTTCGAAGCCTATCATACGAAATACATAAATACATAATATCTATTATTTCATGATAAAATAGCGTAATATTTAAACAGACTTAAATCATACTACTTGCGGATTAAAATATTCCTAAAATGTAGTCACGTGTGAGACGCTCTGTTACACATGTGAGACGCTGTGTTACACATGTGAGACGCTGTGAGACAGCTATAAGACACCTCTGAGACAGCTGTGAGACACCTCAGAGACAGCTGTGAGACACCTGTGAGACAGCTGTGAGACACCTGTGAGATACCTGTGAGACACCTGTTGGTGGTGGTGGTGCTGTTGCTGGTGTGGAGGTGGTGGTGGTGCTATTGCTGGTGTGGAGACGGTGGCGATGCTGTTGCTGGTATGGAGGTGGTGCTGGTGATGGTGCTGGTGATGGTGGTGATGGTGGTGCCGGTGTGGAGGTATTTTTTATTTATTATCTTGTACTTTTGACATGTTGTATGTATATTTAAATACTATTGTACATATTTTTAAGGATTTTTCTTTATTTAATATGTTGTCCTCTCTATGCACTATGGAGGGGGTGAATAAAATAAAGTTTTTTTACATTGTATTATTATTTTTATTACCATATAAAATATTCATTACATAGTTGTACAATACTTTAACATTTCTATATTACAAGCTACATTCCGATAGTATAACGGATATTACCACATAAAATATCCATTACATACTCGTGACGGAGGGGCAGAGGGGCTGGTGGTGTTGCTGATGGCGGAGGGGCTCCGGGAGGGGCGTAGGGGCCGGTATATGTTGGTTGGGGCGGCGGGTGGTGGGGCTTCGGGAGGGGCGGAGGGGCTGGTGAGGCTTCGGGAGGGGCGGACGGGCGGGTGATGTTGGTGGTAGCGGAGGGGCTTCAGGAGGGGCTGGCGATGTTGATGGAGGTGAAGGGGCTTCGGGTGGGTACGGCGGTGCTTCAGGAGGGTACAGAGGTGCTTCGGGAGGGTCCACATACTAGCATAAAAATTAGGCCTAATTTTTATGCAAGTATGTGGACCCTCCCGAAGCACCTCTGTACCCTCCTGAAGCACCGCCGTACCCACCCGAAGCCCCTTCACCTCCATCAACATCGCCAGCCCCTCCTGAAGCCCCTCCGCTACCACCAACATCACCCGCCCGTCCGCCCCTCCCGAAGCCTCACCAGCCCCTCCGCCCCTCCCGAAGCCCCACCACCCGCCGCCCCAACCAACATATACCGGCCCCTACGCCCCTCCCGGAGCCCCTCCGCCATCAGCAACACCACCAGCCCCTCTGCCCCTCCGTCACGAGTATGTAATGGATATTTTATGTGGTAATATCCGTTATACTATCGGAATGTAGCTTGTAATATAGAAATGTTAAAGTATTGTACAACTATGTAATGAATATTTTATATGGTAATAAAAATAATAATACAATGTAAAAAAACTTTATTTTATTCACCCCCTCCATAGTGCATAGAGAGGACAACATATTAAATAAAGAAAAATCCTTAAAAATATGTACAATAGTATTTAAATATACATACAACATGTCAAAAGTACAAGATAATAAATAAAAAATACCTCCACACCGGCACCACCATCACCACCATCACCAGCACCATCACCAGCACCACCTCCATACCAGCAACAGCATCGCCACCGTCTCCACACCAGCAATAGCACCACCACCACCTCCACACCAGCAACAGCACCACCACCACCAACAGGTGTCTCACAGGTATCTCACAGGTGTCTCACAGCTGTCTCTGAGGTGTCTCACAGCTGTCTCAGAGGTGTCTTATAGCTGTCTCACAGCGTCTCACATGTGTAACACAGCGTCTCACATGTGTAACAGAGCGTCTCACACGTGACTACATTTTAGGAATATTTTAATCCGCAAGTAGTATGATTTAAGTCTGTTTAAATATTACGCTATTTTATCATGAAATAATAGATATTATGTATTTATGTATTTCGTATGATAGGCTTCGAAGAAGTTGTTTTGTGGTAAGATCTTGTCCGGGGCGGTGTTTTACCTGTATCTAGTATGTCATAGTATTCGTCTTCTGTTATGTTTGGTGGTTCCTTATTGTCTGTGTTTTGGTTATGATGTCTGTCGTACCAGTCGTTCACGTTTGTGGAGTTATCGTTGTTATATGTAGGGTCGCCGATGGGGGTGAAAGCAGATGTGGAGTGGTTTGCGTATGCCTTATGTTCGTCTGTCGTATGTCTTTTTAATATCTTGTAGGAGTGTAGGTGTACGTGATGTATTTTTGTATTTTGTCTGTCGTTTAATGTTAGTCCAATAGGTTGTTCCTCGGTCTCTCTCAATTTCTTTGTATACTTCGAGCCATTTATGTGGCTTTTATTGCCGTGTCATTGTCTGTATGGTTTTGTTTAGTCTATTCATTATTGTTTTTATGTTTCTGCCTCCTGTCAGAGCGTATTTTCAGCACGTTTGTCACTTGTACTTGATTAGTGTAAGTATGTACTTAGGTAGTCTGTGTTTGTAAAATGTTTCGTTTTGTTTAGGGGCTATGTTTTATTATAGAGCTAGTGAGTTTTGTCTAAAATTCCGTTAGGTGATGTAGTCCTATGTCTTCTCTTTCGATTTCGTTCAGGTATGTCAGCATGAATGTATTTACTACTTTTGTATTTGAGAGCTTGAGAATGAATTTTGTCTTGATTGTTTCGGCAGTTCGTGATCGGTCTAGTTGAAATGTAAATTTAACAGCCAAGTAATCTGAGCAAAGGTCTGGTGTTCCTTCGATGTCTCTTATATTATTTGTTAGATTGTCGGTATGTATGTAGTATATCTGGGATGGTGTCATTATTGTTGGGCATGATGAGTGTTGGTTGTGCGTGTATTGTCTTCTGAAGTCATAGTTATTTATGAACGTTTGTAGTTGACGTCTCTTCTAGGGGTGTAGGTTAAAGTCACCAATGATAATCGAAAATCTATTCATGGGGTGCTTTTATGGCGGTGTTCTGTTCGATTGGTGAGTGTGGTTGAAATGTATATCAGAACGATGTGAAGTTTGTCATTGTCAAATGGAATCGTAAAGTAGAGGCAATCATTTTGTGGGTTGTTCGGTACTGGCGGGTTGGCTCTACGTGCTGTGTGGTGGATACCTATCCCGCTGTGTTTTGGTTACAATGTCTATCGTACCAGTCGTTCACGTTTGTGGAGTTATCGTTGTTATATGTAGGGTCGTCGATGGGGGTGAAAGCAGATGTGAAGTGGTTTGCGCAGGCGTATGCCATATGTTCGCCTGTCGTATTTTTTTTTTTTTAATATCTTGTTGGAGTGTAGCTGTATGTGACGTCTTTTTGTATTTTGTCTGCCGTTTAATTTTAGTCCAATAGGTTGTTCCTCGGTCTCTCTCAATTTCTTTGCATACTTCGAACCATGTATGTGCCTTTTATTGCCATGTCATTGTCTGTATTGTTTTGTTTAGTCTATTCATTATTGTATTTGTGTTTCTGCCTCCTGTCAGAGTGTATTTTCAGCACGTTTGTCACTCGTACTTGATTAGTGTAAGTATGTACTTAGGTACTTTGTGTTTGTAAAATGTTTCGTTTTGTTTAGTGGCTATGTTTTATTATAGAGCTAGTGAGTTTTGTCTAAAATTCCGTTAGGTGATGTAGTTCTATGTCTTTTCTTTCGATTTCGTTCAGGTATGTCGGCATGAATGTATTTACTGCTTTTGTATTTGTGAGTTTGAGACTGAATTTTGTCTTGATTGTTTCGGCAGTTCGTGGTCGGTCTAGTTGAAATGTAAATTTAATAGCCAAGTTATCTGAGCAACGGTCTTGTGCTACTTCGATGTATGTTATATTATTTGTTAGATTGTCAGTATGCATGTAGTATACCTGGGATTGTGTCATTATTGTTGGGCATGATGAGTGTTGGTTGTGCGTGTATTGTCTTCTGAAGTCAGAGTTATTTATGAACGTTTGTAGTTGCCGTCTCTTCTTGGGGTTTAGATTAAAGTCACTAATGATAATCGAATATCTATTCATGAGCTGCTTTTATGGCGATGTTCTGTTCGATTGGTGTGTGTGTGTGTGGTTGAATGTATATCAGAAAGATGTGAAGTTTGTCATTGTCAAATGGGATCGTAAAGTAGAGGCGATCATTTTGTGGGTTGTTCGGTACTGGCGGGTTGGCTCTACGTGCGGTGTGGAGGATACCTATCCCTCCTCGTGCGTTGATGTTGATGTGTCCTTGTTTTTGTGTGATTTCCCAGTTCTTGTATGTCACGTTTGTGTCGGTTTTGGTCTTTGTTTCTACGAAAAGAAGGCAACCTTGAATGTTGCTATTCTCTATATAATTATTTATTGGCGTCCGTTTGTTACTGGGGCAGCTGATGTTTGCGTATATGATGGTTGGTCGATCGTTCTGTACATGCATGGTGGCTTGTGTGGTATGATTTGAGGGTTCTGTCGGTGGTATGCTATCTGATGCTTGTTTGTCGCACATGATTATATACATTCTGTTGCCGGAAAGTACAGCCTGTGTCTCAATGACATAGTCAATTATAAAGCGTTTGCGGAGCTTTTGAGAATCTCTTCTCTGTTAGTGTTCTGTGTGTTGTTTATGGCATGTGTGTATGGGTGTGTGTGTGTGATAATGACATGGTCGGGTATAGTCAGTGGGTTAGGGCTTCTATTGTTATGAGTGGTTGAGTTTGGTATATCTGTAGATTTTTTTATTTATGTTTTTTTTTTTTTTTTATCCTTATGCTGGGGTTGCCTTCTATGAGTGTTGTCGGTCTCTTTGGGCATCTGGGTGACCACCCTGCATGGGCCTCGGCGTTGCGGGCATCATATTTCTGTGGCTGTGGCGAACCGCATTTAGTTGCGTCATGCGCCCCCTTGACACTTGGTGTATGTTTTTCCTTTCCTGCATTCCTCGGTTGTGTGATCGTATGCGGAGCACTTGCTGCATGCTTGTGGTATTGGTTTGGGTGGGGAGCTTGGTACGAATCTGTAGAACCTATTTAGGTAATACAGTCCTCCGTCATATGTCATTCTTTCGAATGAGTCGATGTCTCCAGTTATAATTCTTATCATCGATGTTGATATGTCTGTTGCTCTTGCTTTGATGCGTTTGCAGTATCTATAAGGGTATTTATTGTTAGTGAGTTATTTGCCAATATCTTCGTCTGGGATTTCGTTTTCAACTCCAGAGGATTATGTTGTATGATTCGGTGTATGTGCGTTGTGTGTTCGGTGTGGTAGTTAGTTGTTGTTGGGTTCGGGATGTTTTGATGAGGTGCTTGTCCATCAGTTCCTGGAGTTTATTTTTGGATTCTCTTTTGCTTGTTTTAAGAGTGAGGTTGTTGTTTATCAGTTGTATGATAATGTCCTTGTTGTTGGGCATGTGTGTTTCCCATAAGCGTGCAAGTTGTATGCGTGTGATGGTGGCATCCGTTCTTATTTCATAGTTGTGTTTGTAGGAGTTGAATTCATTTGGTGGCTGTGGTCTCTCCTGTGTTCTGCGGGCGCTTGTGTGTGTGCTTTAGAGGGCTGTGCGTGTGATGCCTGTGTCTCTGTTAGATTTGGTGTGGTTTTTAATTTCTTATTCGATGTTTTTCCGCGGTCGGCGTCTGGGGCGTTTTTTTTTTTTTTTTTTTTTTTTTTAGGTTCCTTGCTGTTTATAGGTGCGCTGTCCTCGTTTGATGCTGACATTGGCTGGGTGTCCATCGCACTCACACTTGATGCACGGCTCAGGGTTAATTAATTTAAAATAAAGTTATGTTACGATAGTATAATTTATTAGATATGAACAGGCGTAATCAATTTAATTTATACTCGGTTGATTAATAAAATAACAAATCGCCAACACTGTAATTTACACATGGCAACACTGAAAATCATTTGGTTGAAAACTAATGTAAAACGATTTTGAGGTTATGTTACGGCAAATGTTAATCAAAAGTCGGAACATACCGCGGTGTGTGTATGGTTACTCAATACTCATTTGTGTTTTGATCAGGTGCTGCGTTTGTGGAATCTGTTATCGAATTTTTCGCTCTTATATATATTTTTTTTTTTTGTTTGTTTTAAAAAGGGCTGATTTGATTGTGTTGTGCTTAATTTAAAATAAGAGATATTTAACATGTGATAACAATACCAGAGTTCAATAAATAATTAACTACTTGTATAATTTACAGAGTATGTTGTAACCGCTTACAAACTTTTCAATAGAAATTAGGCGATGTTTAATCTATCGGTATTTATTTGTTATCAGCACGTTAGCACGCCTCCATTTTTATGTTGGTAAGATTGTTTGTATATTTATGTTGGTAAGAGGGACGTTGATGTTGGGTGTTTAAAATTCATTTCTCTCGCTTGAAGTGGCCTACGCCCTGATGCTGACGACTGTCGAGGCTGTTCTGTGCTCAATTCCGTTCTTATATTGTCGTTTCTAATCATGCCTCTTCTTGTTATCCCTTTCACCTTGTCGCGATCTCCAGGGCTTTACTTTTTTTTATCTTTGGTTGAATACTCGTGTCTCGCATCCATATGTCAGAGTGAGCCGATATATGGTTTTATATATCTTGTTTTTTTTTTTTTCTATTGACACCTCCTTTCCGCCAAGTGTATTGCGTGATGTAGGTTGCCTGCCTTCTCCTTTCTGTGGTTTATGTTTATTTCCTATCTTCCTTATTCTTCAAAAGTTGGTCCTAAATAATGAAAGTATTAAATCTGTTGTATATTTGCTCTTTCTATGTATATATTTATCATTTCTTCTTCATTTGACATGTCCACAATTTTGGTTTTTGCTTGTTCATATTTATACCTGCTTCATGCATCATTTCATTCCATATTTTTAAATTCTCGAGTATATATTTTTTCACTCTTTTCTATTTATCACAAATACTAGTGGTTTTGTTTTTCTCTCTGCTTTTCTTATTATTTTATCCATAACAGTAGATAATGTAATTGGGAGATGTTCCGCTTAGTGATGAGCCCATAGGCGTTCATTTTATAGAAGTTGTTGTTGAATACACAAAAAAGTTTTATTCTAAAGTTAATTTAATTAGGTTGAATATGCGTGGGTATTGTTGTTTTTGTGTATAATTTTTTTTTTAATTCAGTTGGCAAGTAGGGGATTCTGTTATTGTTATATTTGTATATACATGTATTATGTCAAAAGACGGTAGAGAGTAATATGTTGATAATTTTCGTTGCTTATGTGGCTTATAAGTATTATGTCTGTTTTTAATTCGTGTGATAACGGCTAACGTTGTTAATTTAGAAGAGGTTGATACCTGCCCAAAACTGCTAAAAACCCTTGATTATTGCAGACTTAATGCAACTTAAATAAATCAAACGATTGATGCAATGAGATATTCTCATGTAATTTAAACGTTTGTTATATATCGACGCTTCCCGCCGCCTCTATCAGTTAAGGTAATTGGCGCATTTGGTAACGTTCTTGTCTGTCACGCGGCTGACCTGGGTTCGATTCTTGGCCGACTTGTAAATTTTTATTAGGTAAAAATGCTTCGGTTAATAATAATAGTAATTATTATTAATAATAACAATTATTAATAATAATTAATAAATGTTTTACACATCTAACATTGTTTTACTACCTCTATTTTAATGAAGTTCAGAAAAAAACTGATATATTTGGTGGCATCATTAGTAAACACTCTGTAAATATTCGATGTTCGTTATCTTGGACGCGCCCTGTATATTATATTCGATAAGGGTTTGTCGAGCACCCTGTATATTGGTTATTTAAACCCCCTGTATATATTTGATGGACGCCATCTCGGATTTTTACACCCTGTATATATTGCATGAGCTCCATCTTGGACGCCCTGTATATTGGTTATTTGATCACCCTGTATATTGGTTATTGGGTGGTGGTGGTGGTGGTATCAGGGTGACCAATCAGAAGCCGTGTGGGGTCGGGTGGGGGTAAAAGGGGCGTGGCCTAAAGGGAAAGTGGAGGGGGAAGCTCCCATGTTATTCTTATGGGAGAAAAACGGGCCCAGGTGCGCCCTAGTCTACTAATATTCTTTTTTGGGCAACACAGAGTCTATTCAATGATTTTGTTGCTCCCCATAAGTATATGTTGTAGCTTAGGTGACTGTAGACCAGTGAGTAGTATACACTTATTAAGATTTCTGTAGTTAGGGTTGCCTTCAGTTATAGTATTGCGAAGTAGGCGCTGCTTAGTTTTTTACAGATGGAGTCTACATTGGCTTCAAAGTTTAGTTGGGCATCGATGGTGCTACCCAGAAATACTGAACTAGGCGCAATGGCTACATTGTGGTTATTAAAGTAGTTAGTTGGTATACATTTTCTGTTGTAGTATTGAACTGTTATAGTTTTTGCTTGGTTTAGCACTAGATTGTTTTTGTTGCACCAGTTGTTGATATCCATGTTAACATTATTAATTTTCACCAATACTTCTTGTGCATCCGGTGATGATACTATTACTGCCGTGTCATCCGCAAACATAGATACATATCCATCTCTGACTGAGGTTGGTAGATCAATCATATATACTGAGAACATAAGAGGTCCAAGTACTAATCCTTGGGCCACCCCCATATCCAGCTGATGGTACGGTAAAAGGTTGTTCCTTATTTTTACGATAGACTGACGGTTGGTTATAAGAGATTTAATGAGTTTATTGGCATGACCTATAATTCCAATGAGTTCTGGTTTTTCAAGTAGAAAGTCTATGTTCACTACATCAAATGCCTTGGACAGATCGAAATAGAGACCTACCACGTAGTTTCCTTGATCGATTTTTTCATGGATATGATTGATGAACTTGATAGAAGCACTTTCGGTGGATCTGTTCTTTCTGAAGCCATGTTGCATGTTGCTAATTATATTGTATGTGTCCATGAATCCAATCAGTCTATTAAAGATTGCTCGCTCTACTATTTTAGATATAACACTTAGTAACGTGATTGGCCTATAGTTTTTGATATTTATTTTTCACCTTTCTTAAAGATTGGTATTACTTGACCTATTTTCAAATCGGTTGGCAATTCCGCACTACTTATGCACATATTGGTTAAAATTTTAAAAGGCTCTATAATTGCGTCACTCACATATTTGATAGCTGTTTGAAGCTCATAAATCCCTGTACTCATACTGTTTTTAAATTACACAATGATGTTCCTTATCTCAGTGTCATCGACTTCATGAAGTTCTATGGTGTTATACTGGGTGTAGGCCTTAGTGCATTCTGTTGAGATATTTTTACCAATTTTTTTAGCTACGCAGGCTTTTCCAATAGTGACAAAATATTTTGCAAATTCATTTGCCAGTACCTTTTTATCCGTTATAATAACTTCCTCCATTTGTAGTGATATTTGCTCTAGCATTTTGGTTTTTTCCTAGTTCTTTGTTAACAAGGTGCCATATATTCTTGTTTCTGTTGCCATTCCTATTTATAAATTGAGCAACATGTTTTTCTTCAGCTTGCTTAATCATCTGCCTGTGCTTCCTCCTCATATCTGTATACCCTTGCTGTATTGACGGGTGCTCTAGTAGTTTGGTTATGTTACAGTAATTTCGTAGGTGTTTGCTGGATTCGATGATTGCTAGAGTTACCTACTCATTCCCAGATATTTTTGGTGTACATTTTATTTCTGTTTTTTGACAAGTTGTATCTAGAGCTTCACACATAGTGCTCATGAAGATCTAGTGTGCTTCATTTACATCTGTAGATGTTTTCGTTTTATCCCAAGTTTTGAGTAGTAGAAAATGGTTTATCAAGTTTGCCTCATTTGTTTTTCTTATTATTTTCCTCTCTGATTTTTCGTCAGTGTTAGCTGGAGGTATGTTACACTTAACAATTTGTCCTAGATGGTCAGATACGCCTAGTTGTGCAGTTTCACTATGCATGATAGATTGGTGAAGACATAATCAATCGACGATTTTGTAGTTATACCATTATTATTTGTATGTATCCTCGTGAAGCCTGTAACTTCATTATGTAGATTGTGTGACTCGAAGACGTCTAATAGTAGGTTATATTGGGGATTGCTGCGATCAGCGTTTATGTTCGTATCACCACATATGATGAGATGGTCATACCTAGCAGTGAGTTGGTTTAGTACAATTGACAGTTTATGCATAAATATTTGAATGTCACCACTCTGTGATCTATATATAGTAGTTAAGCAAACTAATTTATTTCCATGTGCCGCCATGTAGGAAACTCGATATATTTCGAAATTTAACTCGCCTTCATATTGTTTCAATGGTTGCTCTTCCTCGAATCTGATGGGTTCTTTAGCATATATCATTACACCTCCATGAAAGCTGATTGTTCTTGTAAATGATGTGGCAATTCTGTAATTTATAAGTTGCATTAGTTGAAGGGATTCCTTCTTCGCCAAGTGTTCGGTTAAGCATATAAAATTAGGCTTGTCGATTACACTTATTACATTTATCTCATTTAGTTTGTTGGATTGGGACTGTGCATTTAGATGCATTACTGTAAGTGTGTGCTTCGCTTCTGTATCACGTTCGTGAAACTTTGGTTGCCTAGCTGATGCTTCTGCAGTTCTGTGGCTCTTTATAAAAAGGCAGAATTTTTGCTGTCACTGTATTTGTTGTATATTCCGAAATCAAATCGCTCATATCCTATCCCTGAGGGCCAAACGTCTGGTTTATAGAGCTCTTCTTTTAGGTCGAAGTCGGTTCCAATCATGAAGCAATTGTTCTAGTTTGTGTTTGTTGGTAATTCCTTAATAACTATATCTCGCTGTTGGTAGGCCGTTACGTTATTAATATCCGTTACGTCACGATTGATTCTTGATATATACAACCCAGCTTTTTTCTTCGTTCCAGTAAATCTGAACGGTTTTTCTTCTGGGGTACCTCGTACACTGATGTTGGCTTTATTCTTGTAGGAGGGTTTTTTGTTCCGCTTCTTCTCGACTGTTTTATATTCTTCAGTGGCACTAGTTGAGGTTGATTGTGCATATATGTTTCTATTATCATCTGTCGGCGGTGTGGCTCCGTTGAGCGGATCGGATTGAGATATTAGGGTGTGTTGGGTTGCATTACTGTTGGTTTCGCGTTAATTGTATTTTTCTGTTTTCGATCATTTTGGTTTTGAGTACTAGACGGCAGGGAAGTTTTGGCCAGACTTGCGTATGTTCTATCGCATGGTTTACTCTGATCTAAGCACAGTACATTGAGAATTAGAAGAGTGGGCGTTCACTCGTATTAAATTTTGTTTTAATCGATAATTTAAAAAATATATATAGCAAATATTTCAAAACTATTTTAATAATAGTTTAATCTCTGCCTGTTTATAACGCATAATGTGAGGATAACATTCTCTTAATTTAACGTTAATTGGACAAATGAATAATTATAATCCGGACCAACAGTGACGCAACTGCGACATCTTATAATCAGTATCAGCAAGTCGTAACGACTACTAATCGTGCATCAGATTCTTGGACCTGTTAAATGTTTTCCTATTCCTAATAGGAGTGTACATTTGAGCCCAATATGAGAAACTTAGTCCCAACTGAGCAAATGATTCTGATGTTGGCGATGTCAGTAATACATTTAAAGCGACCTAATCTAAATCTGGGTGGCATATTTTAGCAGAATTCCTGAATATTAGTGGCTTGCTAACATTAATTTTTAATTTGGAATTTTAAAACTCCATCTTGTAATTTAAAACTATCCAAATCGTCTATTCCTTCTGCAGAAAGATTTAAACGTAAAAATAGATTCATTTTGCCTCCCTTTCTTGGTTTAATATGTTATTGTTATAAAGAAGATGAAAATAATAAGCAGTTAAAGCAGATATATTTAGTTCCATCTTAATCGTTGTGCATCTTTGAACTTCTGATGAAAATTTCTTATCGTATTGTTGTGACAGTTTAACTGGTGGCCATCTGCATCTGCTATACAGTACCTAGCTGATTGAACACATGTATTAATCAATTTAAAAATTATATTTAAACGTTCTACATATTTTCAAACGGTTTCTATAAAATCATTGTCATAAAGAAAATGCATCATATTCTGCTAATTTTGTTATCTATGCTATCGACAGCAACACGTTTTATAAACTTTGACTTTTCTAGTAAGAAAACATATTAATTGTGACTCTATATTTAGAAAACTCAGTTGGACCCGTCTATTTGAGTCCGAATTCAAACGATTTAGTCAAAGAGTAGGTACTATTCATGCTGTTTTTAAATACAGTTAATTTTTCCTACAAATCGCGCCCGGCGCCTATACCATTTATGCATTTACTGGACGACCTCGATATTGATTTTATTGCCCTTGGGATGCGGAACATTATCATTTAATTATACATCATCTCCTAGTAATCCATAAGCGAGGTAAAATTATTAGCTTAATTGTATACAAAAATACCAGCTTTTTTAACAACCCAACAAAAGTGACAGAAATTAAGATTTGAAGTAATATTTAAGTTAAATGTATATATTTAATCAGCCAAAACCCGGGTCGAAGAATAATCTGTTTCAATTGCCTATCAATTTAAACCATTTAACATGTAATCTTCAACCGTAGTCAGTTAACCTTATACCATTTGTCATAACCTATATTTGATGACAAAACCTTGGAATTTATTTTTTATGTTAGAAAATAAAAAAGTGAGGTGTGCGTATATCTGTACAAAAGACGTTCAAAATTCAACGGGGAAGCTAAAAGCATAATAATATATAGGGTGTTTCATTTAAAAAACAAAAGTTGATGGCAACTTCCGGTAGAACCGGAAGTGAAACGTTGAATATTTGGAGTCTCCTGCTCGTAACACAGCTATTAATAATATTATTTCAATAAATTCTCAGTAATAATATAACAAGAGAGTGAGAATAAATTGAAAATAATTTGACAGATTGTCGAAAACTTGTTGCCAGGCAATAGTCACGAGAGCCCGAAGGGCTCGAGTGACTATTGCCAAATGGCAACAAGTTTGAGACATAATCTGTCAAATTATTTTCTAATTTATCGAACTCTCGAGTTATATTTGATTAGATTATTTTTTTAAATTATTAGTATATCTTTATCAATTTCAGTATGCGAAACGCAGCTAAAGCGACTTTTATTCATTTTGTATGACACTTTAATATGATTGATAAATTAATAATTTGACAAATATTTTGATTGACAAGAGTGAACCTAGCTACCGAGATTATTCCCACTATAATAATCTCTAGAGAATATTCCCAGTATAATAATGACGGGATTGGTCCAGAAGTATCAATATGACAAAAATCGAAATATATCATTGGTTTTGAGAAACGTCAAAAAATAATCACGTGTATTTAATATTCGTTGTTGATCAATTTTATTTTGTATAAACATAGTTGGCGAACCAATCACTGTGAGCTATGCCTACCACCTATAGAAGCTTTCTTAATTTCCAGTATCCTGTTAGGAATTCACCTAAATTCACCTAAATAGCCTACTAAGTTGTGTTTTGAGGAGTTCACATGAACAGTTTTGATTTATTCTTGCCAGCAGCTTTTCTCTTGTATTATTATTATGTAATTACTATTACTTAGTGCATAATTTTCGTCCTTAGGGTGAAAGCCAATGCAGACATTTTTTTTTTAGTCCGTTCTATCTACATCCGGTCAGATGCAAAGACCCAAAAGTTACCTGAAATGAGTATTGTACGAAGGATGCCTTTTGTAATAAATAATACCTGGGCGGCCTACAACAAGTTGGCTAGTACCAGCAGGTAATGCTCAAAATTGCTCAAAATGCGTACGGGTAGTCAATACGGTATTCGATGTCGCTATTCACTGTAATATTGTCAATATTGGAGAAACGTGAAGAAAACACCAAAAATATGTGCCTGAAGACATTGGACATTGGACAACCGTCGAAAAAAATGAATTATAAAATAAAATATATCATATACAGGGTGTTTGCTAAAGGTGTTCCAAAATTTTGGATATCGAGTCAGCAACGGAAACCAAACAAAATAGTTCATATTAACATGTAGGCCTAGATGGCGCTGTAAGCTGATATTCAATATTTTATGTTTTGTATTGCTGAAGTATTACTTAGGTGGTGGTAAATTTGCATGTAACATTTAACGTGAGTTTGACATTAGTTTTGAGTAGTTACAGTATATTCGTAACATTTGACTACGAAATTAAGTATACTTTTGAAGAACACGCAGATTTGCTGTATAGTTAAATAGTATTACATCATTTTAAATGTTTTATGAAGCTTTCTATCCTCCTTCGATTTTTCGACCATCAGAATAGTTTCGAAGAATACCCAGGACTTACGTAGATGTAGTTACAATCGAGTCCTATTCACTTCCTATTCAATCAACTATCCAAATGTGAAAGCAAACATTTTGCTCCAAAGAATTATTCAACATGTCAATAGCTGATCCATCAGATGTAAGATATTAAATTATTTAATAAATATTGACATTGACATTAAGTTATGTCATGGTTATAACGTACTTTTATTCTGGAGGTTAAGAAGAATCGAAAAACCTATTCGTATACTCAGATTTTTATAAACTGGCGTTCACGTCATCAAAATAATAATCATAATAATAATGCCACAATTTTACAAGGTTGCCAGTTGTCCTGGGTATTTAAAAATGGCTGCAATCAGCTGTTGCGCCCGTGCAATCTTGTGCGACAGTGCGCGGTTCGTATCAAATTCGTCGACTTCCCTGCCCTTTATCGTACAGATATCAATCTTGTGGTTATGGTTTAACATCTACAATGGCAAAATATGCATTTTAATAATCGATCAAATGAAACAAGTTAGACGTCGATGACGTTTGGTTATACACACATGTATGAGCATGAGCAAAAAGATGTGGCATCGTCGCCGAAAAAATGTCAAGGCTGCCAACATAACATGATTTATTACATGATTGGCAAGCGAAAATTGTGTCCGCGGTTAATACACCGATTACCTATTTATAACCTCCGGTGATCAGTGTTATGTAACAAATGATTCTCAGATTAATTTCGATTCTTAAACTATTGTTATGCATATTCTCGAAAACAATCACGTTGGTACGAAAAAACCTCATCGCACAGCTGTTTGATGACGTGAACGCCAGTTTAGAAAAATCAGAGTATACCTTTCTATTTAACTTTCAAAAGTCATCCCCTCCTATAAAAGTGAGGAGTTTTACAAAGTTGCTTATAATGTCAAGTAGTGTCTCGAAACGTCAAATTGCATTATCCCAAATTTCATATTGTTTAAACCAGCCGTTTCTTAAATATCGCATTGTAACACTTTAAATGGACGATCCTGTAGAACATTGGTGTTACTGTAACTGCATGTGCAACGTCATCCTCGAGAAGAGTACGGGTTTATTATTCATTCCGCAGAGATCGCACACCAGCCCAAAATTTTGTCTAGAAGCCATTCGCAATGTTTTTGAAGGTTGGCTGCGCTACAATAGCGATAGTATTTGTATCGTTTTGTTTTGCTTGTCTAAAGGGTTTTATTAAATTCGATTTATATAATTTTCGAATTGTAAAGTTGGCCTGAATTTTGTCTTCAATTTTGACATTGTGGCGAATAAGCCATTCCTGTGTCTTTTGATTTTTATCTACGATATATTTTCTCTGCAAATTTGCTAATGTAGGAATTTGTTTATTTACCACCCAATTTTGAGAAATGTCTCCGTTCATTGTTTTGTAATAGATAGTGTGATAAGTAAAAAATCACACCCTTCCAAAAAACTAAAATTTTGAACCTGCATGTAAAATGGTAAAACGTTTTCCTTCACTTTTAAATTTGGATGGGTTACTTTTCATATCTGTATCGTGTACTTATCGATTAATCGCAGACCCATTTTGTAGATTCACGTTTCGTGAAAGTACACGAATTTTATATATATATATATATATATATATATATATATATATATATATATATATATTTTTGTGGTTCAAACCTCTTTATAATCCAAATTTTGTTTTACGTATATAAATATATATAAAGTAAAATACTCATATTTTGAACTATATTGCCAAATTAATCGTTGCAAATTTTTCCGAAACATGTAATTTTTATCAGTCTTTTTGCTTTGGATGCTAGAACATGATAGTTTCAAATGGTCGAGACTACCATTCAGAATTTTATTTATACAAATCGAAGACACCTAAAATGAATTAAATAGGTTACAAAATGTAAAGACTTAAATCATAAAAATCATATAATTACCCGAAAAGCAGAACTTAATCTATTCATAATTTTATTATTCCGTCGAACCTTCTTCTGTCTTCTCTAAATATTTTAACCAAATTTTTAATTGAAGTTTTCGTATTTTCATCAATGATTTTTGGCATTTATTAAATAATTAAAAAACAAGCAATTATTTAATTATTTCATTATATTATTAGGCAACATTGTTAGAAATCGGACATATAATAATTTTTTCACTGTCTTAACTTTTTTGATGGTGTTCATATATAAAAATTAAATATAAAATGAAACCACAGCCTTCTTAGTTAAAAACAAAAATGGAACAGAGTTTATGTATCTAAAGTGTGTATTTTAAAGGAATAGAGTTTTAAAATGAAATAACACGCATTAAAGTCATGGTAAGGCGCGGATTTCTAGGTTTTATGCTATACATCAGTTTTAATAGCTGACCAAAATGACCTCGTATCTATACGAATTTCAGCAAATGAAGTAACGTGACAAATTTTTTTGTGCTTTTATGCATATTTTCAGTTTTTAAGCTTATAATTGCTTTAATGCATTTTTTGTGCATATGTCCTTATTTTTGTGCTTATTTGCTTGTTTCTCAATTTTATAGCATATTATTTATATTAGCTAGGATCTGCAAGCAGTACCCTGAGTACCAAGCAAACTATTTCCGAGTCTTTTGCGAGTTCTTCTGCACAGAATGAAAAGGAATTTTACTTTGAATTATGCAATACGATGGTATCTTCTAACATTCCGGTAAAAAAACTAGATAATAGTATGTTTAAATCTTTTTTTACCAAAATACACCGGTAGACATATTCCTGCCGAATCAACCATTCGCAAAAACTATGTCGAGAAAGTATATAAACACACCATTGAGGACATGAAAAAGATAATTGGCAACAATTATATATGGTTCTGTGTAGATAAAACTACAAATTCATGTGGTCGGTACATCGCCCATTTAATGATTGGAATATTAAACGAAGACTCCAAGAATGCATTTTTAATTCGTTCCAAGCAAAAACAAATAGCAATACCGTTGCCAAATTCGTTCACGATGGATTAACACATTATTTTTTTGCCAAACCCCGTACCAAATGATAAATTATTATTGATGCTTTCTGATACCGCTGCATATATGTTGAAGGCATATTCTAATTTAAAAGTATTTTATGAGCAATGAATGCATTGCACCTGTTTGGCTCATGGTTTTAATTGAGTTGCTGAAACTATTAGACTGCAATTTCCCCTTGTCAATGATTTGATAAAAACCGGGTAGAAATTTTTCCTAAACGCTCCACTGAGGGTTGAAATGTTTAGGGAAAGAATGCCAAATGTACCTCTTCCTCCGGCACCGGTTATAACTAGATGGGGGTACGAGGCTAGATTCTGTCTGCTATTATGCCGACCATTTCGATTCACTTAAGGAGCTTGTGTTAGAGTTTTCCGAAAATGTGTCAGAGGCAATTGAAGAATGCCACAAAGTTCCTAAAGATAGGAGGGTTGTACAAAATTTAGCATTCCTAAAAACCAACTACAGTTTCGTAAGCAAAGCGAACTCCAAGCAAAGGACACAACTTTGGTAGATGCGGTTCAAATAGTTAAAGCTTTTAGGAACGACGTCTCAAGCGTACGGAGATCTATAGGAGAGATTACTAAAAAAAGTGTTGTTAAAAAATGAAGGGTTTGGCGAGTTACAATAAATTTCATCAGTTTTAAAAGGAGATTTCGTGGAAGATTTGCTGATAAATATTACAATTGTTCCCAAATTTAAGTATGCACCGATTACAAGTGTGGATGTGGAGAGAAACTTTTCATACTTAAAAAATGTGCTCAGTGAGAGGAGAATGGGATTTTCCGTTAAAATTTAGAAAAACATTTAATTATTAGTTCATTTAAAAATGAGTAGTAATCATTATTTATTATTAATTATTTTTGTTATAAATATGAATCACCAAAACCTATGTTATTAAAATATTACTTTTATCTACCTATAGTGCGTTCTTGTTAATAAAATTATGTTTTGTTTTGTTTTTCTGTATTTTCATAAAAAATAAAATATGACTTTTCATGCTTTTTCTGCGTTTTTATGCTTATTCTAATCTTTATGCTATTTTATATGCTTATTTTCTAAGATTTTCATGCATTTTTAAGCGCTGTAATTTTTGTAATTTTGTAATTTTTTATGCTTATAAATCCGCGCTTTGGCTAATGACCATAAAAACGACTTTATTAAAAAGATAATTGTGTGCTATTAATGCTTGAATATGATAAGCTGGCTTGGATGGCTCGAATAAAACGCAATCTGGAAGTCCAATTTTGGACAACTTTTTAGTGTAGCTGAGGCCGTATTTCGGCAATAACTGCGCGAATATTGATTTCCAAGTGATCCGTTACTTTTTGTGGATGCAACGGTGTCTCAATAATGACTTCAGATTATTCTTAATCTAATTCTGGGAATTGTGTTTGTTGACGTTGCCGTTCAACAAAACAATGAGCCTCATCGCTGAACAAGATTTGATGGTGAAAATAAGGATAAAAAGAAATCTCGTTTTCGGCCCATTCACCGAACCTGCGACGAACATGATGGTCAAGCGGCTTCAATTCTTGCACGAACTGGATCTTATGAGCTCGTAAGCCAATATGTTTTCGTGAAATCTTCCATAAAGTGGATAGACAAAACTGCAATTGCTGTACACGATGACGAATTGACTCATTTGTGTCTTCCTCAACACTGCGCTCTACAGCAGCAACAACTGCTTCGGTGCGTACCATACGACGTCTCTGCGGATGCGCAATTTCTATTAAAGTATGCGTGGTGTGAAAACTCTTCATGGTTGCTCGAGTAACTTGTTCCGATGGACGATTATGTCGACCGTAAAATTGACGTAGCGCACGGTAAGTTCCGCGAACTAAACCACGATTTTCATAATAAATTTTCACAATTTTCAAAAATTGTTCTGGTGTTAGTTTATTCATGTTGAAATGGCAAAATATACTGAATAGAAATCAGCCGTCAATTGTCAAAATGGTTGTCACTAAAAATAGTATTGACAAGTTAAAAATCAAACCTAAAAAAAATACCCTTTATAATAACTTGATCAAACCCCCACTTAGGTCCGGCGAATTGATTTAACTATTATAATCACCAATGCAGAAACATGTCTTATAAATAATATATATATATATATATATATATATATATATATATATATATATATATATATATATATATATATATATATATATATAAATAATTTGAATATTTATTTATATAAATTATTATTATTACCTTTATTGATATACGGATAATATATCATTTATAGCTAAGCTAATGCCTTTTAGAATCTGCATTGTTATAATTCGATATCGACTCTTTTTGTATAATTATTTATTTTTTGCATCCCCAGATCTTCAAGCCAAATTACTCTTAGACATAGCGGCGCGGGGTGCAATTAACAGTCGTTTTATTAATTTGCTGCAATTACCGGCTTAGTCCGATGCGAGGTAAAAAGCACGGTGCAGAGTTTCCGACGTTAACAATTCAATTTCCGCCGGGGAACCAATTACCAACGTTCCAGCTGTAAAGCGCGAAATTTTGCACCGATAATTGCGTCCCGAACTCGCCGCCTCTGAGGTTTCGCCATTTGAAAAGTGTAATCCTCCTCGGGCGACGATAACGAGCCGCCTAGGAACTGGGAGAGGGCAACGTTAACGATCTTGAAATTAAAAGCCGCATTGCGCATCTCCCTGTGAAAAATACTAAAAGCACTCATAAAATGCAACTATTGTGTTACAGTAATTCTGATCAATGCGTTCGCGATTCATTTCAAGGCTGGTGCTGGGACCGTTAATTACAACGCGAAATGTGGAATTATATTTGCTGAATGTCGCCGACCGACGCGTTTACCTTTTGAAACCCGATCGCATTTTAGCGTCAAACGGAAAGTCGACGCGAAACAGCCTGTAACACTAATTAAAACATAATAACATAAATTACCGGATGTAAACATTGCCGAACGCAGCCGTAAAATATTAACGCTCGTTTAATTACAGCAAATAAATAAATCGCAATTAACGTTCGCAGCCTGCGCCCCAGGCTTCAACCGCACACCCCCTGTTTACGAATGTTAATTCTGGGTGAGTTTTTATTGGATCCCGGTGTTTTTATTGTCGAATCGGGACTCCAGACAGACCAAAATACTTACCATAACCTGACAATGGACCTTTCAGTCGTACCCATGTAGGTCCATGTAGGTGATGATATCGAAATTCTCTCATTTGACCAAATTCCATCCAATGTGAAAATTTTAACATAATTAACTTATTCCGAGATTCATGTAATAGAAATATTCCCACTAGCAGTCTCGTAAGATGACATTGCATTCATGGTTACAAGTACCGTAAGGTTGCCATAACATTTGCTTGTTTAATAATCCTTGATGACGGAACTTAATTCATTACATTACTAGGAAAACTATAACCATGTTGCACCTTGCAATACATTTTCCGTCACCTCTGTTGAGTTTCTTCTTCGCATCCAGTCTTTGAAGCAAGTCTATGTACCTTCATAAAGCTTTTGAGATTTGGGGAGTAATATCCATCTTCTTTTTACCCTTGAGCACTACACATGGCAGCTTTTGAATCTTTTATTTGTTTATGAAAACAAAATATGCCTGTACACATCGTCGGCTTGGTGTTACAAGGTTGTATGTAACATTTTGTAAGATTTTGAGAATTTGGTATTACAAGATTATATGTGTTATAAACTCTTATAATCTTATAATATCTTTTGCAAAGGTCTAATGATGGCAGCACTTGTCTAACCATTTTTATTTACTGTCAAACAAGGTTGTATGTCAAATTTGGCATTTACACTTTAGTGTAACATAGTTGTATGTAGACGCATACAACTGTAACCGACTTGGTTTTGAGTGTCTTGTGACATATGGATCAAATTTGTGAAAACTATGACAGGATGATTCTATAAAAGATCGTAATTATTGCCCAGATGATAAAACCTTACAAAATAATACAGATGCAGGCAATTTATTTTAAGAACTTCCAAGAATGCGCGACTTTATTTAACCATACTCTAGTAGTAGTGCCGTATACAAAGGTACAACAAATTAAGTTTTGCCGATCTGTATTTAATATTTACTACAAAACTTCCCATGCTGGCGAAGAATTTGTCGAACAAAGTATAAAGCGTACTGTTGGTAAAAAAAACGGGTGTCAACGGGTCAAACTAAGGTATACTTCCCCGTACCCAAGCAACCAAAGGGAACACTTAATAAGATACCGCAAAATAAGATTGATGCAATCAAGTCAATGTACCGGTGGATGCATACAGTCGATGAAGACTATTTTGACGCAATTCTTCCGAAATCGAAAGCTGGTGACAAAAAAGGGAAGATAGGAAGAAAAACTATGTAAATTTAACAAATTTAAAATATTGTTATTGAGTTATTGACTCCATTAAATATGTTAGTAAATAAAAAATTATCTAACTTTCTAAACACTACGTACTCGTATTTTCTTTCGTAGTTGCATAATTGTATGTTACTAACGAAAAAACAAAAATGATATAACAGAGTTGTATGTATTTTAATGTTTTTTCATAACTCAAAAATTTGAAATGATGGAAGCTTGAAATATCGGGATTATCGATTTTGAAATTTTATGAAAATGTCAAAAAATAAATCAAACTAATAGGAATGATACGGTACTTTTTGTAATACCCCAATATTTAGAATCGATTTTCCCAAATTTATGAAATTTGCACATACAACCTTGTAACACCAAGCCGACGACATGACAACCAGACTAAACATTTCAATTTTCTGAGTTTACGAACTAGCATTTGGCAAGGAAACTTTGGATACTTTGCAGGATATTGCCTTCTGCTAGTGGGAAAAACATAATAAGCCACGCGTAAGAACTAACATTCCTCGGAAGAATTAAAGGCCTAGGTTCCCTCGGCCCGTGCAATTATACCTCGTTCTTCCACGTTATAGTGTCCTTACGTTCCTTATGACTTAAATAACTATTAAGTAACAATTATATAATCGAGGACTTTATTGGACTAGCCGAATTTATGGCCGAGCGAGCTTTTGCGAGTGAGGCTAATAAATAGACAAGTGCAATAAAATCCGATTATATGCGAGTTGCTTACTAGCTATTTATGTAATTATTAATTAATGTAAGTACATAATTTAGGACTTACATAAAAAGCATGTTCGACTGTCCGAAAATCTGAACTTTTTATGTTTGTTAGTAGGCCAGAATGTCATACCTTTCGGACTATACTCTATTTTCATAATTGAAATGTTTATTTCGGAAACTGGTCAAGTGCATCTTTTCAAATTGTTCTGAAACAAAGAAAACCATTATATCCTTGATATTTTAACAGATTTTCGCCTGAAAAATTTCGATTATTAGTTAACATCTTTCTGAAGTTGATGCTGCCTGTAATTTAATTATAATATTTCTCCCTTAATTGTAAAAAAAATATTGAAAATATTGCTGTTGACTCCTTTCTGCAATAAAATACGATTTTAATGTAGAAACATATATTTTTAATTGTATTTTCCTAATTTTTTTGTGGTATTATGATTTTTAGCAAACAAAACACTATTATAAAGTATATACATATATATTATTTGAACACAGAATAAAACACAAAATATTCCGTCTTTTCAAATTTAAACCAATATTCTGATTTGTTAAATATACCAAACTACTAAGCAATGGTAAGTAATAATAAACCAATGGTAATTGTTACCATGGTATTAATATATATATATATATATATATATATATATATATATATATATATATATATATATATATATATATATATAAACAATCTTTATTAGGCTATCGACCCCATGGGGTCTTTCCGCCTTGCCTAACATAATAAATTACATTATACATTACATTACATTAGTTATTTAAGCATTAAGAGAGGTAAGTATTCTTTACCAGTCGAGGTCGAGATTGCGCCCGCGCGACAGCGAGGGCCAGCAATATATACCGAGACTGGTCATAACATACCTCTCGAATTGCTTATAACTGGTTTTCCACTCCTGAAGTTGGTTTAATTCTTTGTGTATGATTAATTTATTTTCGCAACATGAACAAAATGTCAGTACGGCTTTGGTTGCTAAGACAATTTTTCAAACAAAGTGTGAATGTCAGAAATTGCATTCGTTTAGTTGTAAAATGAATTCCAATGAAAATAAACAAGAAATGGCAATTGAAGAAGCTGCCTGTTCATTCCTACTGCCGGAGAAGTCGAAGGGGTGTTATCAAAATGCGTATAAGTGTTTTAAAGACTGGTGCCAGAGAAAGAACTCTATTGAAATTATTTTACTTACTTCCCTGAAGGAAGTAAGTGATTACTTACTTCCCGTTGCTCATAGTAACCAAAGCTTTATCGGTAAGTGGGGCTTACTTCCACCAAATCAATGTTACAACAGTGTACTTACCATGCAGGGAGTGGAAAAATTATATTATATAACATTACCTATATGTGATTCATGAGTGATTATTTTGATAGTGTGAAGAGAGTGTTATGAAGTGTAATATGATTCATGAAGCGTTTTTGTCGGATGAAATTTTGTAGTGCGTTTGTTTTGTCTTTTAATACACAATTCGTCGAGTATTGTCCTATTGTCCTGTTTTTGTTGAAATTTATTTCGTAGTTTGTCCAGTCTTTGTTGGATGGGTATGATTTTGGTGATCTTGTATAAATTTATGTTTGATATGTTATGAAGATGATTGTCCTTATGTCTTAATTTAGTGAGAAGTCTTAATGTCTTCCGTTCAGTTACGTCCGTAATTCGTTTGCAGGTGTTTCTTACATTTTTTAGTATGATCTGGCCGTAGTCAATCATGGGCCTGCAGATGGATTTGTAAATTTTTGTTGCTGTACTAATGGATATCCCTCTTCCTCCGTATGTCAGACATCTAAAATGTTTTGCTCGTTTTTGTATTTCCGTCTTTGTGTTTCGTAAGTGTTTGTCGAATTTGTGCTTATTGTCAATCGTCATTCCTAAGTATTTTATCGTCGTTGTGGGGTATACGTTCGTTCCATTAACATGTATTGTCGGTGAGTTGTTATTGATTCTGTGGTTGGGAATAAGGAGTTGGCATTTTGCGGGGTTGGGGGTATTAATATTATACAAAATACCACAGAACATGCACTCCGCTTGCGTAGTAGGCCAGTGGAATATGTTAGCGTAGGAACTTTGATACTCTCACTGTTGGTAGTTCAGTAACATCCTTGTACTTTTTTGAAGTAAGCGTTGTGTACGTAAAACCATCAATAAAGTGCCTAACAACCACTTTTGCTTGGCTACCTATGTCGAATTCAAATTGTTTGTAGGATGACACTTTGAAATGGTATTCTCTGGTTCTTGGGAATACCTCTTCCGGATGTTTCATCCGAGTTAACAGTCTTTTTGTAAAACTGAGGCCTTTCTGAGACTTTAAACTGAAGATCATCTCACTGGTTATTTAGTGAACAGATAAACGCCCAGTTTTACTAGCTTTTGGAATCGGATCGGTGTACTGGTTTGGCGTGTACATTCGGTCCACTTTTCGCACAATACTTTTTAAGGTTCCAAAATCACGGTCGCAGGGTAAAAATGGGTATCCCCTTATTGGGAAGTAGTGAGTCACTGTCTCAAACATACCATTGTCACAAAGGTTCATTAACCGTATAACTGTGTGGTTTTTATTTTGAGTAGACGGGCCGTCGCTTAAGAGAACTAGGTGCTTAACTACACTCGGAACTTTTATTTTTAAATGATACGTTAAGAGTGAGCAAACCTTATCTAGCGATTTATTCGCTTCACCTTCATGGTAAAGATAAATATTTGCTTTTTTTGTCTTCATATCATGAATACAAAATACATGAAGCCAAAGCTGACGCACATAGAAAACCTCTTAAACAGGTATGCACGGTAAGGAAAGATTTTGCATACAGTCAAAACACAGTGCCACTGTATCTTCGTTCTTGTTTTCACTGACTTCTTTTAGTTTTGAATAAAACTTTTCGGCCTTCTCCTTATGAATCATTTGTTCAGCTGTGATGCTACGCTTTACGTTGTCGCTTAAACAAGGATCCCTCAGTCTTTCACTGAAGTTTTCACACTGCCTGCAAACATTAACTTGTGGCCGTCCAAATGAAAAGTTGTAGTTTTCTTTAAAAAAATTAAGATATTTGACTTTATCTTTCATTTCGGGATGTTCGATTTGAAACATATCATAAATTTTAGAAATGTTCAACCTTGCATCCAAATATTTTTTTTTATTGCTCCCATGATGAGTTTTGACATCCTCGACTCCAAATCGAGATATATGTTCATGTATAAGAACACAAAAATACGACTTTCAATGGCATTTCCACTGCGATTTTTACCCCTCATATCAACAGGTGTATTATTTTTAATTAATAGGTATATCAGCCTTTCATTTCGACCGCAAGATACTCCATGGATTAATTAAAAAAACATCTTGGAGCAAACTGGAGTAAAAACACCATTGATCTTAATATTGTACACAAAAAAAATATTTTTTTGGTTTTAATGATGGAGTTTCATTTGCATCGCATTGATCGTGATAATGGTGTGTTTGCACCCTATCTTCATTTGCCTTATCTTCATCAGTGTTTGCAAATATATATATCTTGATTGTTTTTAGTATCAAACGAATAAAAACCATTCCTGATCAGATTTTTTGTTTCATCGTCAATAGATATACATTTACGGTGACATTTCTACGTAATCTCATCAGTACCAGACTTTAATGGCATAATTTTGCCTTTTTAGTTTTTGGAGCCTTCGCCTTTCACTCTTACTTTTCGTATGCCGCTTCGTGTATACTTCTCTCTATTGGTAATACCTCGTTTTCTTTTTGCTTGACGTTCATCTACAGAACTAATACTATCCATTTTAACAAACTATCAGAAAACACTACGTAACACCGTAGTGATGTAGCTTGACAGGTTTCTGCACTAAACGCTACATTCATTATAAATTATATCCCATAAAACGGAATGGCAGTTTAAGTTATATTGCAGAAAAAAATGCCCTGACAATAACAGATAGTGATTTCGCTAAAAAGAAAAATCCATAAAAAATGTCTGTTGAACAGTTTCTGAAATAAATGATTCCGTAATGACTTCCTTATGCTAAATGGATGAAACATTCTATTGAAAAATAGTTATGTCTGTGGACATACTGGAAATGTAGCAATTACAAGAATAACAGGTACAAAACAATATATATTTTATTACAATAACAATAGATGATGTGTAGAATAATAATAAGAATCATTAGGAAACAGCAAATATCGTTGATATACAGGAGAAAGTGGTAAAGTCCAAAATTTAAAGATTTTGAATTTTTAACATTTAGTAGAAATATACAGGAGAAAAATGAACTTCAAATGATGCATAATGGACTTGGCCACTTTATCCTGTATACAAACAATATATTACATTCATTCAATATAATTTTCGTAGATTTATTTTTATTTCTTTATTTTCTTTAACGACGGCCTTTTTCTGCTGCTATGCCTAAGTTTCATCGCCATGGAGCGATTCACCACGCCTGGAAATTTTGCCTTTATGGATTTTGGTCATCTATATCGGGATCTTTAACGTGCATGTTCAACTTTACAGTACACGGGATCGCCTGCTTCAGTTCCCCTACAAAGGAACGGGACTTTGATGTTAGAGAATTTTAATCGTTCAAAATTTTCGGGCCCACGGGGTTCGAACCCTTGGTATGTAATGCAAGTGCGCTAACCTGTGGCAAGTGGCCAATGTAAACCTTAATAATTTTCATCGAAATTAGCGCCATGTAAACACATCATGTAAATAATGACATGACATCCTCTAAGATTGAAGGTCGAGTTCATGGTTAACCAATTTACCCTAAATTTTCTTTATCACTATCTGGCAAATACCCGAAAGATGAATCACTGGAGGAACCTCTAAGGAAATATATAATTCAGGCGCTGTGTGAAAATTTTCACTAATTCTCCTTAAGATGTTTCAATTTTTTTTAGATGATCAATGCATTTTCGACAATTTACAGCAGTTACATGTCCGACAGCTTCCTGATATAGAGGTTTCACATCTCATAATTTAAAAGTGATATTTTGTGAAGTAACTTCGTTTTTGATTTGGGCCCAGATCAACTCAATGGAATTTAACTCACAATGGTATGGTGGTAAACGCAAAACAGTTTTTCCCTCTTTTGCAGCAAGTTTTTCCACATACATTCTTGATTTATGTTTATGTTGTTTAAACAAAAACAGAAGTTCAACTTTCACCATTGCTGATCGGAAGGCAATGAATGTCTTTGAAAGCCAGCCAGTTTTGAATTTCTTCATTTTTCCATGAAGTAGTTGGATTTTTTTCAACTTTTCGGCTGTGGTAAGAGGCACTGTCGATAACAATTACTGTTGTATCAGGAAGTGTTTTTAATATTGTATATTAATTATTATTAATATAAAAATATAATATTATTTTTAATATTTTTCGCATTCATTTCATGATGATAATCATCACTTTTGCTTCCTCAAATAACAAAAAACCACCGTCAATAAATTCATCTTCAGAACCAATGTGTACAATTATCAAACGTTTGCCTTTTCCACATGGGTCTTTCAATCCTGTTAAAAGGCCTTCAATAAAGGCTTGCACTCTTCACACTTTCATCAACCCATGTTTTTGTTTTTGTATGCCCTTCATTTATTCAAGTTTCATCCGAACAAAATATGTTCCTTCCTTCTGATCTATATTTTTTAATCTCACACGAAAATGTTGCCCTCCAAACGGCTATTTCTGGCCTATCCATGAGTAGACTCTTTCTGTCTTTTACGTCTCTACGTCCACGTCTTTTAAACCTGCAACAATTACCACTTTTACACCATTGTAATTGCTGTGCTTTCTGCATGAGAATACAATAGAACATGTGTGATATTACATCATATTGCTCATATTACATGAGCAAGTATCTCTATTTTCCACCACCATTGACAGTTCATATAGTTATGCAAAATAACATAAGCATTTAAACCGAAATTTCCAATTAGATAAAGCAAACAATTTGATAATGAACAGTTGCAGGATAACCACAATCCTATTTATTCACCACTTCAATAGCTAAAAACAACACCTTATTTTAGAGATAGTTTATTTACTTAATAGAAAAATATGTAACGTAACTCTTATTATTTATTTATGGTAAATCGGAATGTTGGGATAATTGTTAAAACCATCTTTCTCCCAGAACTTACCTAAATTGTATTTTTTTAAAACATGGTGCACTATTTTCGTAATTAGATATTTTGCATGGTCCACTAGTATTATTCTTTCTTCATGCTTGGCTTTCCTTGGAGGGTTGACTTGTCCTGTAGACTGAGACTGTACTTCTTCCAGGAAAACCTGTGAATATAATTATATGTCAAAGAAATGTTGTTTTTAGTAAAGCGAATTTTACATAGGTACCAGTATATTCTGCTTTTTTTTCTATTCCGTTGCTTCAATATCTGAAAAATCTTTCACAATATTTAGCCAGGAAAACCTATGAATATAATTTGCCGACTAAAATGTTGCGTGCAAGTTTAATAGTGGATATATGCGTTTATAAACCCTTTTTAATACAAATTATTTCGCACCAATCATCGAAGCTTGTGTGGTATGAACCTGGCCGACAAATATCTAATAAAAATTGAGGATTTTAAATTTCTCGCAACCGGATTATTTTCTGCTGAAAAAATGAACTATAGTACATAATGATAAAGTAAAACGGACGCCTGTCAATGTCAGAATAGCAGAATGTCAGAAATAGCTTTTAAATTTAATCAGGTAAACATCAAACAAATGCAATTTAAATTGGTTTAGTTGACAGTAGTGATTCTCTTGCATCTAATGCTAGGCTTGCAATCTCCTCCGCATCTGAAATTTCCTCAAATTTATATTAAATTTACAATGACTGACATTAGTGTGACAGCCTACAGGGTGTTAATAGTTATTTAAGCATTAAGGGAGGTAAGTATTGTTTACCAGTCGAGGTCGAGTTAGCGCCCGAGTGACAACGAGTTCTAGCAATAAAGTCCGAGACTGGTCAAAACTTACCCCTCGAATGGTTTATAACTGTTTTTCCACTGCTGGAGTTGGTTTAATTGTCTGTGTTTGATTAATTTATTTTCGCAACTTGAAAAAAATATCAGTGTGTAAATAAAATTGAGTTGGCTAACAGACTTTTGTACAACAACTGTCATGCTTCGAACATTGTATTAGAAGAATTCAGCAGATCGACTCCAATTTCGTGTGTGCGTGGAAGTGCACTTCTAGATGATAATGATTGTAACAAAATCGAAGAGCTGTCATCAAATTTGGTTAATTGTAATTTAGAAAATTGTACGATTAATATAGACAAAAGTTAAATGTTTTTCATTATTTTACTTACTTCCCTGAGGGAGGTAAGTTTTTACTTACCTCTCGTTGTTCATAGTAACCAAAGCTTTATCGGTAAGTGGGGCGTATTTTCATCAAATCAATGTCACAACAGTGTACTTACCATGTAGGGAGTGGAAAAACAAATGTATGATATTTGTAGGACATATAGTAGAGACCAAAATAAGCCTTAAAACCTCAATACACAGGTGTCTGAAAATTAACCGTTTACAGTTACAGTTACAGTTATTACAATAATATAATTTAGAGTTGTCGCAAACTGAGATGATCCAGAGGGCGTGGCTTAGCTGCGCGGCCTCGGCCGAGCCAGCGGCGTAGAGAAAACGAGTAGTAAATTAGAATCGCCGGATACAGTGGCGCATCACGCAAAGTGAATTTTTGTAGCAGAATTTTTTGAATTTTCACTTTTCATGAGCCCAATAACGTTGGCTATAATTTCGCGAGCTTGGCTATGTATAATTACGCCGCACTGTCCGAACGTTTTATGCGAAGACATTTTACAACGTAAACACGCAACGCGACGCAAACACATTGACTGAACAGCTGATAGTCCTCCTTCCCTATTTTGTCCGAGTGGGCTCGTCCGCAATGCTTTGGTTTTCTGCGCAGATCACGTGACAGGATCATCTTAGTTTGCGACAACTCTACTTACCGATCACCCGTCCTGTATTTTGAATACGATAAATTGTAATAGGTATGTAAATATATATATATTCTTCATGCAAAGATCGATTAAATAAGCGTTCATATTTTCAGAAGGATTAGATTGTAGGGTCAAGCAATCAGCAATACTTAAAACTATCATTAAAATTTGGTTGTGACTGTCGGTTTGTCTATATTTTGACGCTCTGTTGATGGGAATGCATATAATCAGATACAGATACTTAACCGAAAATACCGAACATGTGTTATTCTCTTAGTTTCGCAATGAAAAATAAACTGAGTTGTTGGGTCCAGCTATACACGCTTTTCAGCATCATAAGATGAGCTTACGTACGCTTCCTAATAGTGATAGTAATTAGAAGTTGCGAACAGTTAGCGACAATACTCAAACGTGTAAGTGCAAGGTAACGACAATACTCAAACATGTATATCATCTAAAATTTAAGATATCCTTTAGGTCTCACTAATGAGCATGATATTCAAAACTGTAAATTAATAAAAACTATATCATTTACATACCACTCTTCAGCATGAAAAATTAAGATTGAGATGCATCTTGAGATATCATCAATCAGATTTAGAACTACCCCACCGGGGGTAGGAAAGACGCATAGCTATTGCGTTTTGGTTTTGTTTACTTTATCGGCTGGTTCTATACAGCGCGAAACTTTTTAATTGCAAGCCCATTACGCCGCTCTGCCGCCCTTACGCTCCAGAATAAATATTAATTGATTTTTCGACGAGAACGGCTCCCAGCCGCGGGGACGGGAAGTAATTAATTACTCTTGTGCGTCGACCGGTTACATTTTTTACATCCATCACGGTCCACCACTGTGCGGAAACGACGGAAAGGCCGAGCGGCGTTTCGTAAACAGACATTTTTTTCGTACTTCCTGGTCCCTGGCTTCAGTTACAATGGTTTAAATCAGGGATGGGCACCCTTTTTTCATAGAGGGCCAAAAATTTACTAGGGACCGCGGGGCAAAATAAAAAACAATTCATAACAATATTTATTAAAACAAAGACCAGGTACAGACATGTTAGTATACCTGAAGTTTGTATTACAATATAGTAATAAAACTAAAATTAATAAACTTTAATATAAACAAATAACTTCTAAAATCCTATAGCCCTACAACTGTAATTGAAGAGAAACTTGGGATTGGGAATCTTTTGCAAGTGCAATATTTCATGAAAGTGATGTTGATACGCGTAGGGAGTTTTCCATATTAGTATCAATAATCCTTGTTCTATTTTGTGATCTCGTGAAATTCATCTTTGAAAAAAAAATTGCTCCCAGCAATAAGTACTGCAACCTCTTTTTCTTCTTTTCTTCTCTTCCCTCTTTGTATGGCTATCTCGGTCCAGGTCCCACTCAGTGAAGACGGCGTGCTGGTCCTCTGGCCTTAACTAGATCTAGGGGGTGGCTCCACGTAATTTCATTAACGATATAACCGGGTGAACCAAGGGTCAGTCCATTCAAACTATGAAATAATATCCCCGGTCAACGTAAGTTTATTTTATAAAAAATGTCAAAAGGTAAACAATACGTGGCGATTTGCACAATAATCCATAAAAAAAGGAACGCGTAACGCTCTACATAGATTCACGACTTTCTTTAAGATGGTTGCGTCCAGCGATTTTGCGCAAGCAAGAGGGCCACGTGCCCGTACAATGCATAATTTTACATATAAAATTGAATAAATATTTATCTTTGGAAATATATTTCACATGAAAGTCTTGCAGAGGTACCCCACGAAAATGTTTTATTCCTTCTGTTTTTTTCAAATTTTGGTCGACTGCTCTAATAAAAATTGCTAATTGCGCAGTATCAGTAATATCAGTGCTTTTGTCAAATGCTATGGAAAATGCAACATATTTTCCACAAATCTGTTGTTTCTTCCATAGAGTGTATTATTCTTGTGACTGTTCTTCTGGATAAACTAATTTCTGCGAACATTTTACTTTTTTTTAACACAAGATATTTGCCACTTCTATTAAGCACTCTTTCACAAATTCGCCTTCTGAAAAGAGCGTCGAATGTTTCAAATTCTTATTAGTTATGTTGTTAATTACAATTACCCCAAACAATATCTTCAGGATCTTCACTGCGTTTTAGAAAAATATGATTTGAACATCTAAATTCTTTTTCAACTTTTCGATTCTGTCACTTCTTATCTTTATGATTGAGTAAGTGTTTGCGATTCGCATTGAACTATACAGGTTTATGAAAAATGATCTTTTATTTATACGAACACGTGACTCGGACGATGGAATATGAAAACCGGCGATCCTATATAATGAGGCCAGCTTGTCAAGTCATATGGTAGTAATGCAGACCCTAAGAGTAAGTGATGTATGACCAATTAGCATATGTTGACGCCCCATTAGTATTCGAGTAGCGAGCAGTTCAAAGAGGCGAAAAATGTGTATACCCAGGAATTGTGCTGCTAAAACAACATTAATGAATATCTGTTATTTGTGTCATATTAAGGGTTTTTATTAATACGTTGAATAAGATTGTTCTCTTGTACTTCCTTAATATTTTATTATGCTTCATATGCGATCGGTTTCGGTTAAATTATATCACCATTTTCAGACAATGTAATTTTTTTTTTGTAGTTTTGCCTGAAGATGGTTATATAATTTAACCGAAATTGGTCGCAAATGAAAATTAATAAAACATTAAGGAAGTACAAGAGAACAATCTTATACCATATCATATTAATGAATATGTAGAAATTATGTGCTTTACTACCAGGTATTGATTACCAAATCAATAGACTTGGTTGTCGTTGTCATTTCTGATAATTTTTGTTTCGAACCCGTACGTTAATTAAATTTTTCAAAAACTATTCAGCAAAGTAATTACATGCACACAAAACCTCCCTTTCGATCCAGAAGCGCTTGGATTCCATAAAAATTAAACGAACCTTAGTAATTCAAAAGCCGACCTGCTGCAATTACGTCATGTGTTAAATTTCTCGCGGTCAACAGAAGTTTGCAGCTTTTAAATGTGTCCAGGGAAATAGCGGGCGAACGTACTACAATCGGGTTACTTTTAAAAACCATACATCCAACTTTTGAATAACATAAAAATGCTTGCATCAACTGCAATTTCAAATGTTCTCATCATAGCTTTAAAATAAATAAATAAAATTTCATTGATTAACTTCATATCGAACGTGGCATGATCAAGATAAAAAAAGTACGAGAAAGAAACAAACCGGTGAAGGAAAACGGTAAGCTAACTTAGTTCATTATGTTTGTTAAGAAATGAAATAATTATTCTCCATTTTAGATTTATTGTTCTGAGTGCAGGCAATAAAGATGAATTTATTCCCAATTCATCGTAATCAGGAGAGATGTCTCATGATTCATTCCTTTAGAATATATCGTTCAAATTTTCTTGAACGTGTGTCGACACTTATATGCACGTGGTTGGCCAGATGTTTGGTAGTGCAAAAATGCGAACGGGCAATTATTCCTACGAATTAGTTCATTTGTATCGCGTTTATGTCAAATCTCCAATGCTATAACTTCGCTGTGTAGGTTATGGGTGTATAAATACGTAAAGATGAAATAATAAATAATTGTACATTTAATTTTAATAAATAAATCGCAAAATATGATTTTTTAGATTTATTTACTTACCGTTCATTGCACTGAATATAATTTTTATAATTTTTTAAACAGAAACTTGTCAGGCGATAGAAATAAATAATAAAATAAAATAAAAATAAATACCAGTAAGTACTTAATACAACAACATCAGATACAAATAATTGGTTTTTATGGTTAAAACCTTAAACAGAAGATAATCGTCACTAAAGTTTTTCCACCTCCAATATCCAACAGAAAAGCGTGGAAAGAAATAAAACATACCGTCGACAGCCACTACACCTACAATTGTACATTTTGTGATTATCGTACGCTTGTTGTCGATAAACAAGTGATCGTGTATCTGGTGACACTACTTACGAGGTATTAGAACTTCATAGGCAATATTATTTGTGCCACAGGAATATAAAATATAGTGGTTAAAATTAATACGTTCAAATGTTTTTATTCTGTTTGTTACTATCAATGTCACTATCCTCATTGTCATTACTCCTGCCAGTACTTTCTTTATCATCTCCTACATTAATAATAATTGGTTCTTGCACCTGGTCATACTGTTTTTGAATGTCCCACCATACACACATTTCTTTCTCCGCATGTTGAATGCATTTGCTAAACTTTTCGCCTGCCATCTGTTGCAAGGCCAAGAACTTGCTCATTATCATATCCTGCACCGCCAGTATTTTTGTTGTAAAATGTTTTGCAATTTGCCCATATAAGTTCAATGGGGTTGAATTGACAACGATGTGGTGGAAGGCACAGTACGGTACGTCCCTATTTGTTCGCCAATTCATCAATTTGGTAGCGTTTCTGTACATTTACTGCTTTTGCTAACTGCAACAGTTCTACTTTTAGCATTTCAGTCGAATAAACGATACTATGTTTCGTTAAAAAACTACACAAATCCTCTTTGTTCCATGAAGCTGTTGGCAATTTTTCCACAACCGTGGAATGATATGAGGCATTGTCAAGAATGATGACACTTGGCTCGTTTAAATTGGGCAAGAGTTGGTCTACAAACCATTTTTGGAACAATTCTGTGTTCATATTGCTATGATAATCTGCAGTTTTACATTTTGACGAAAATATCAGCGATGAATTGGGAATAAATTCATCTTTATTGCCTGCACTCAGAAGAATAAATCTAAAATGGAGAATAATTATTTCATTTATTAACAAACATAATAAACTAAGTTAGCTTGCCGTTTTCCTTTACTAGTTTGTTTCTTTCTCGTACTTTTTTATCTTGATCATGCCACGTTCGATATGATGACCCGCGACTAAATATCCACGTTTCGTCAAGAAAGACTGGATCATAATTTGTGCAATTTTTAGTATGAAAATATTCCCTCAGAACTCTTGCATGACTTGCTGCTACATATTCCTCTTCAAGAAGTCTTCTTCGGCCTTTATCGATCTTATATTGAAACTCGAGCGAATGTAATGAGGCTATCAAGTCAAAATGTCAAGTCACATGGTGGTAATGCAGACCCAAAGAGTAAGTGATGTATGAGCAAAATTAACCTTGTTAAGCTTGACACACTAAATTTATATACGTCTGGTTGTAAAGCCTGCCGTAACGAAGACACTGTGATGGGCGTCCTTAAAATAATATATATTTACTTATTATACATTTAATTAGTTATAATGGCATTTATTAAAATACTTTTTGAGGGCAATTCATAAATTTTACGTCTTACTAAATCCTTGATGTGGTCGTCAACGTCCACAGATTTTTACCTAAGACGTCGCATCTTCTTCTGTGGAGACTGCGGAGTGGATTGACCGGCTGCTTGAGCAGCAGCAGAACGAGCTTTGGTACGTGTTACTGTTTTTTCAGAAACACCACTGCAATTCTCTAATGGTTATAATTATATTGCTTGCATACATAAATCAATAGTATTTTATATTAACCTAAATTATCGATGTAAGAGGTAAAACTGGTGCATTTAGATCATGTTCCATGTTAAAATAATTACGAACATTCATTACTATGATTTGCGATTGGCTTTTTAACGATTTGTTCTTTAACTCAGACATTCTGCTACGCGTGAATGTTACGTTAACAGCGGCACTGAGAGATTCAATGAATTTACGAAGACATACGTTTTCACGAGTTTCATTTAAAACGTACAGCAGACGTATCGGACTTTTACTCTCTCACTTTACTTCAGCGGTTTAGGGCAATACAGCGACACCGATTTTGCATTCATTCCTGCATTAAACATTCATTTAGAATTAATCATGATTATGATTACAACATCTTTCCCGATTTCGACTATATTCACGCCTTGCATACAAAAAAAAAATGTTTTTATTTGAATATTCTGAAATAATCACTATTCTTTAACATATTTGTTTCGTTAAATATGCATTTTAAAATCTTCTGTATACGTCTGAAGATTTTAAAATGAACAATTAGGGAAATAAATATAATAATTTGTTATGAATATATATATATATAACAATTTGAAAAATATTGCTTTACAAACGAAAATCGTCACGTAAGGCAAAAATAGACAAATATGACGTACATAAGACGTAAATATGAAGCAATGAGCAATGAGCAAGATAGGCAAAAGCAAATACATCTTTAAATTTAGGAAAAATGACGAAACCTAGTTTTGTACTATCAATTTGTGGATGCCTATAAAACTGACTGATAGGCATTTAGCCTACAATCCACACTTTACTAACTTCTCTCGCGAACGTGCGAACGGCAATAATATAATAATATCTTGTCTTTTTTTTCTATATTACATACATAAAAAGTACAATTTCTTATATTTTTATTCTGAATATGGACATTTCTGTGTGATACTGCGACGAAATTTCACTAGTAAGTGCGTTTGCGAGCGATGAAAGGCCTATTCTATTGTAGTCCGAGGGTTTGGTTCGTTCTGCAGTAACTTGACGTGAATATTAAACGGCTTCGGGACTGTTGTCGCCAGCATAGCCGTTGTTGTTGCATAGAGTTAAATTACAAAGTAGTTGGTTTATGTTGGCTGGGCGCAGTTTAGCCCGACATATTTAGATGCAAATGCGGTGCCGGATTTCGGTGACTGAAGCAGCCACACAATTCCTCCGGGAACGGAGGATAGCGTTCCACGGTGGCTTTCATGTAGATCGAGAGGAATTTTGAATGGAAAAATTGTGCATAACAACTATTATGTGAACGGGCATGTATTTAATGATCAATTTTATCAAAATATTAAGTTCCATATGTTGATATAATAACCGAAAATATATAACTCAAATCATATTTAAAACTTTCCTGATCAATAAAAAATATGTGGAATATGAGAATATATAATGACGATATTGACAAAGCTGTATTTAAAAAGGACGCAACTTTTTACTTTTATATGTAAAACCAAATCCTTAATTACTTTATGGCGTATATACACATTTATGTTTCATTTTTTAGAACAATTAAATCCAAAAACATCTTCAGAGTAGACATCAAAGAAACTTACATTACCAGGAATTACTCAGTATGCATTTTAGTTGCATATTGCCCTACTTGGTAAGCAGGCCTTGATGTTACTACAAATTAGAATAATAGTTGCTTAAACGATGAAATGTTTTTCTACTCTTTATAACTGTTCGGCAAAATTCAAATATCGATATTGTTAAATGGACATATCCTTATTGTAAAATTGACATATCAATATCGTAAAATTGACAGCAAATATTAAGGTTTATGCAAAAGTTATGTTAGTTAGTCTATTTTGGTGTATGTAACGTAGGTCTTCACGGACAGATAAAGTATATACTTACTTATAAAAAATTAAAATAGGGACTTGTCACGGTCCCAGATGGACATCGATTTTTCGATATCAGTAAATTCTAGTTCTAAAACGCGATACGCAGACCATCTGGGCTCGCACATGTGCAGGCGAACTCAATTCATTGAGGTCCTCTCCACAAGACGCACGAAAATCGCGCGGGACTTCCGTCCACTTGCTATTCAGCTGATAGATTTGGGATATTTGGAGATTGCCCAATGAGATCATTATCTCAACTCAAGGAGACAGATAGTTAGGGATAAGTGTCCGAGAGATCAGTCCGACAAGTCCGAGAGATCAGCCGCAAAAATAAACTTTCGGGGCCATCCACCATTCTTGTGTAAATCCTTCTTATATTTCTGAATCATGAAGCAGACTCGTCCTCCTTGTAACATATCTCGGTGTAGGCCCCTTTCCAACACCCCCGGGTTGCCTTGCAGCTCCATGGGTTATTTTTACGGCCGTTACCTGCCTGAATCCGCCATTCGGCACGTGTTCCGGCTCGTAATGGTCTAGGTAAGAAACTGTGCAGCGAGCGAAGACGTAGCGACCGCCGAATCAACAAAACCAGGCTATCTCTCTGTTTTATCTTTCAGGCATCATTTTATCATCAGAATTTTACCCCATAATTTACTCCATACGCGCCTCACCCATATCTCCAAATTCAAAACACAAACAAACAGCTGTGTATATCTTTAAACTATGTTGGGTACAAATCGATTTCCCAATTTTATCCACTCCCGGGACGCTGACAAATCACCTACATTATATTTATTTGTAAATCACCACTTCGGTGAACCTTTACTTACATCGTTGACGTGAGAGGGACGGAGTCTTTAGTTTTAGTTTTTGGTAATCGTCCGCCCCCGCGTCAATTATTGAATTTGTGGAGTGCCTTATTTCGTTTCGCAGTAACGTGCGAGGTAAAATTACGTGGAGCCCTTTGCAACCACCTCACTCTCCGACATCCACAGCTAGCAGCCCTCCTAGTTATTTTTCAAAGGGATACTACGGACGTCTCCAATGTATGCTGAATGCCCTTCTGAGGGCATATCAATGAATATTAAAGAGATCAAATTCCCTCATAGGTACTTGACATTTCATAGTCATATTATTATATAGGGTTTTTGCAAAATATTTTGAAATATTGTTGTGTGTATCAGCCAAATGGAATAAATTCGATAATAAATAAATGGGGGCGTGTTCAAAAAAACGCTCGGACACGTCGATTGTTATTTTTAGTTGCGCATTTTTTTCATTAAAAACTTTTATACAGGGTGTGTCATGTGACCGTGGCCAATACCAACTTTCTTATTTTAAATGCAACACCTGGTATATTATTCAATTTTTGGATTCTTCAGAAAATTCTAAACATATTTCATGTACAATGTCCTATACCTATCTTCAACTGTTTCGGAAATATTAAGTGTTTTCAGATTTATTGCAAAAATTAACATTAAAAAAAGAAAATTATTTGATTACAGAAATTCGTTACAACACACTCAAAAACTAATAAGTAATACTGTTTATTTCTTGATAATGTAAAAAAACAAAAAAAAAACAATTAATTTCAATGGAGGAGATGTTCAAAATGCTCGCCGTGAACGTCTTGGCAACATCCTAATCTTAAATAGAAATTTCTTCTAACGTTACTCAACATCTCAGGCGTGACCGATCTAATCGCAAGCATTATTCGTCTTCTTAAGTCAGCTAAGTCGAGGGGTTTAGTTTTGTATACAATACTTTTGACATATCCCCATAAGAAGAAGTCTAATGACGTCAGATCAGGGGATCGTGCTGGCCATTCCATCGATCCTCGCCTCCCTATCCACCGATTTGGAAATATTCGGTTGAGGTAGTTCTGGACATTGATTTGGTAATGGGGCGGTGCTCCATCTTGCTGAAACCATATCATATTCGCTGGAACTTGTGGGTTTGCTGGATCAGGATATAAGTTTGTCAAAGTTGGCACAACATTATTTTGGAGTAGTGCTAAATAATTATCACCATTTAAATTACCATCAATGAAAAAGGGACCTATGATATGTTCTCCAACAATTCCTGCCCAAACATTAACCTTTACAGGGTATTGCGTATGTTCTTCTCTCATCCAGTGAGGATGTTCCGTCAACCAATAGCGGCAATTTTGACGATTAGCATGACCGTGAAGTGTAAAGGTGCAGTCATCAGAAAACAAATCATGTTCTAATTGGATCACATTGTTATCTAACATTGCCATCATTTGTTCACAAAAATACGTTCTCCTATCAAAATCGTCTTCCATGAGCTCCTGAGTTGGTATCATTTTATAGGGATGCATTTTAGTTTCTTTTAATGTTCGAAAAATCGATGAATGGCTAACATTGAACATTGTGGCTGCTTGTCGACTAGAAGTATGTGGGTTTTCCACAAACTCAAGCATAATATCCAATTTGGTATCATCACTTATTGCATTGGCAGCTGCTTTTTTTATCTGCCTTACAAGTCCAAGCTCACGAAACTGCTTTTCTATTTTACTAATTGTCCCTTGGGATATAGGCGGCAAATTTGGAAATTTTTCATGAAATAAGCGAGCAACTTCCATTTGTGTCCGTGTGTTATCTCCATAACCAATCATCTGTAGAATTGTAATTTTGTGCATTTCTGTTAAATTAACCATTTTTCTGATATCAGTTAACGAAATTCAAACGACTATAACACTGACAACTAAACTGTCATGCAGGCAGACAACAATTTCCTAAGGCCAGGCGTTTTAAACAAAAGTAAACAAAAGTATTTATAGCTTTTGTTTATTTCATATCCGTAAAAAGGTAAAAAGGAACGCTGAAATGGTTTTTGCTTACTTTCTCATTATCAAGACGTAATGGGAAATAATTATTGAATGTGTTGTAGCGAATTTCTGTAATCAAATAATTTTCTTTTTTTAATGTTAATTTTTGCAATAAATCAGAAAACACTTAATATTTCCGAAATAGTTGAAGATAGGTATAGGACATTGTACATGAAATATGTCTAGAATTTTCTGAAGAATCCAAAAATAGAATAATATACCAGGTGTTGCATTTAAAATAAGAAAGTTGGTATTGGCCACGGTCACATGACACACCCTGTATAAAAAGTTTTTATTGAAAAAAATGCGCAACTAAAAATAACAATCGACGTATCCGAGCGTTTTTTCGAACACGCCCCCATTTATTTATTATTGAATTTATTGCATTTGGCTGATACACCCTGTATGTCAAATTTGGTTCACACATGTTGATTGCCTACCACAATATATACCTATTCCAAAATATAGATTGACCCTATTTGCGGAATGCAATCGTATGTTAATACGATAATAAAAAAATAATAAAACTTAGTACATATTTACTGGGTGACTTTTAGAATTCTGACAATTAGTTCATTAATTAATCATTAACGTGTTTTTCTTCTTTCGTTTGTGTTCAATTTTTACTATTTGACAATGCCTGCTTCGCAAAGGCCAAGGCTCAAATGACTAATGTGAATTTTTTTTATATGGATACACCAAGTAATGCCTTAGAGGGTATAAGTATACATACTTATCGAAGTACATTACTAAGACATTACTTGATGTATACAAATAAAACATGCACATTAGCTATTTGAGCCTTGGCCTTGCGAAGCAGGCATTTGAGCATACATGACGAGCGTTATACAGAGATTTTTTTTATCGCGCAACATAAAGTTGCATTAAATATCATTTCAATAGTTACACACTTCTGTCACAATGACAGCAATGTGTCGAAGAGTCTTTTTTTAAATGCATACAAGCAATTGTCTGTGACACAAATATTACTATTGATGAAGTGAGCAATGTATACAGCAGAAGAGAAAGTTATTCAAATGGATAATGCTGCAAACATTAGCTTAACATTGTTCACTTCGTCAAAATTCGTAAATTTGTTTGGCAGAAAATTATTCTTTTCTACTCCCTTAATAGAAAGTACTTTCGTCTCTCATACGAGGTAGGAAAGTTCTACTTTTCCTCCCACAGGAGGCAGACAACTTTGCCTCCCGTGAATAATACTTAGAATAGAAACAATAAATAGCTGTAATAATAGTGTAATGGTTTTCTTTTATTGATAGCGCTGAGGGTTACATGACCCGAGGCTGTAATGGTATTCACAACCGTGGTGTGTATACTATTTTCTCACTACTAGAACAATTACATTAATTTAAAATTATATATTAAAATACAAGAAACATCTGTCATTACATCAATCAAAGTGTGACATTGATGTATTCAACGAATATAGTGAAAATGCGGCCAGCTAAGGCCGGCTAATTGAGGTACATATACTTAGCACGCGAGAACTACAACAAGATTCCCCGAAAGACTAAACCTTGTAATGCTGCATACCTGGTTGCAAAGTATGTAATCACATTTATTTTATTCAGCTTAAAACGTTCAACATAATCTCCTACGAACCACGCACCCTGTTTATTAGCCGTATTCAATACAGTACGTATTTTATTCAACCGGACCACAACAGTAGCCATCCATTGAACGTGCGATATAAGCCTCGTCCTATTTTCATTCCTCGTACAATATACTTATTCTAAATATTATATTTTGACATTTGGTTTTTTAATTATAATGCAAAAGAAAATATAATATTTATGCAAAACAGTGTGAAAGGTCGTAGAAAAAAATATTTGTATTACTCGGGAGCAAAATGCCATTTTCCTTAGATTTCCTCTCTTAGACGCTTCGCGTCGGGCATCAAATATCCGCGGGAGGAATTTATGCACTTTGCTCCCTTGTAATACAATAGATATTTATGCATTAAGGGAGATATGGATGTTTTTTTCAAAAACATAAACATCTTCCGTGGTGCATACAATATTTTATTTTTTAGAAACATTGGTAAAAATTTTAGGTATTGTATCGATCCACAATGTTTATTTCCGAGGTTGCTATGAGTTGTTTGACAGTATATAAAAGTCATAATAAGAATGGCAGAAGGTATTATTCCTCAAAATGTAAATGAAAAAGCCAAAAAAGCCCGTGAATTATTGGTACCCCAAAAGTCGGAACATTTATACGCAATAGAATATGATCGATTGCATGAGTGGATGTTAAAAAATGATGTCACAGTTATAAGTGTAACTGTATTGTTGGCATATTTTCAAGATTTGTCAAATTCTTTTGGTCCGAATATGTTGTGGAGCAAGCTTTCGATGATTAAATCTATGTTATTATTAAGAGATGGCATTGATATTTCAAATTACCACGAATTGGAAACATTCCTTAAAAGAAAAAACAAAGGATATGAACCCAAGAAGTCTGAGGTCTTGACGCGTGAACAGGTTGATATGTTTTTACGAGAAGCACCGAATGACACTAATTTGATGTATAAAGTGGTAGTAATTATGGGTATGTTTGGCGCTTGCAGAACTGACGAATTGGTCAAAATGCAAATTGGAGACATCAGTGACAGGGGTTCAGTAATAGTGGTGCAGATTCCGGACACTAAAACATTGGCAAAGAGATCTTTCACTATAGTTGAAGAGGAGAGACTGAATGCGTTGTCGCTTATCAGAGAATACATGTGTTTGCGTCCTGCAGGAGTCTCAAGGTTTTTTTTTATCGTACAGAAACAGAAAATGTACAGTGCAACCTGTTGGGAAAAACACATTTGGCAGCATTCAAAAATTGCTGTCTACTTGGGTTTGCCGAATCCGAAATCTTTCACAGGTCACTGTTTAAGACGAACATCTGCAACTTTTGCGATGGAGGAGTAAGTATGACCAATCTGAAGCGTCTGGGTGGATGGAAAAGCTCTACAGTAGCGGAAGGCTACTTGGCAGACAGCATGGCATCCAAGAATAAAATTTCACGCGTGATTGCTGGACTGGAAGAGACTGAAAAAGTAAGATCGTCGGCATCTGCTAGTGGCAGTGGAGGCCATGAGCAGGCGCAAAATTACTCATCTTCAAGTACCGTCTTGAATGGAAAATTTGTCAATTGTACGATCTATTTGTCAAGTGGTCATAAGGTTGAAGGAGAAAAAAATGTGATTGAGAGTGAAAAAAATTGACATCTCCCTAGGCAGATATGAGTTGCTTTTCATAGATTGTATGCATGACGAAAATAAATAATATCATGTTTCTAAAAAATAAATAGCTATTACTTGCATGTTGCATTTTAGAGAAATGCGCTTTGATACATTGTTGTCATTGTGACAGAACTGTATAACTGTAGAAATTATTAATCCCATGTTCAGGGCCGGATTTAGACTTGATAAGGCCCTAAGCTATTTGAGATATGGGGCCACTTATATGTCCCGATATTATATATCAGTGCCAAATATGGTATTTTTGGATATCTGGAGGTTTAAACTGAAATACAATTATGAAGTATATACATACATAGTAAAATAATAAATCTTAAACTTAAAATCATTTTTATTCATAACAAACTTAAAAATGCAAACTCTGGTAAAAAGAAACAAAAGTTCTTTTAAAAGGCACAATTTACAAAGCTTATTATCTAATCTCTTGAAATATGTTATAAGGAGTAAGGAATTATATAAAACTAAAATATTTTGTTTCTTGCCTTTGCCAGGGCAAAGTCACTGATGACATCATCAAATGATAACTGCTTTGTTTGAGTAATTGTTATTCTAAATTCAGTTTTATCCTATTCAGCTAAAAAAAAAGATCTTTCTCCAGAGCAATTTGCAATTATCATACTAGGAAATAATCTCAAAATTGCTTCTACATTAGGGAATTGGACAAGATCGTTAAATATTACCCTATACAGATCCTGATGTGTCAGACTAACATGTTCCACTGAACCATAGGCTTGACTTCTCCTACAAGATTCATGTTCACATCTTCAGGATATGTTTTCCATAAAGCTCTAACTCCTTCACGAATCACTTTTTCTGTAGCTTCTAATTTTGTTGAGAATGAATACTTTTTTGCAGCATCATAGTATACTGAGGCACTCTGTGCCAGACGCTACTCTAATGCATCCATCACAGGTGTATAAATGCTTTGATACAGAACTTATCTCTTGACTCAAGATTCTCTAAAGCATCATCTTCATCATCATTGATATGCCTTATTCTATATCTGCTTTTATTGTAATGAATATCAATATGTGCTTCCCATCTAGTCTTTGACAAAGACTTCGGAACCTTTGAATCAACTTTGAAGAATGACAACAGGACTGCCCATCTATGTGTAGATGAAGAAAATAAATTATATATTTCTTGAACAATTCGTCCACAATAGTTTACTGCATCTAAACAACAGTCAACTGCTGCTCTACCAACAAGATGCAGGGAATGACCAGCACATGGAATATACCTAGCATACTCGTTAATCTTCAATATTATTTTTTGCATACCCTTGTTTTTGTTAGAAAAATTGGCAGCATTATCATATGACTGGCCTCGACACTTACTTACTTAAAAATCTATTTTGCACTCATTTGTAAGGTCCGGACGTGCGGCATTGGGGCAAATAATGCTGAAGTATATTTAAGTACATATGACAATTGCTCACTCGGATAATTTTATTTTTTAGGGGGGGGGGGCAAGAGAGTGGGGCCCTAAGCTGTAACTTGTGTAGCTTATACATAAATCCTGCACTGCCTATGTTGCATGATAAAAAAAACTGGAATTTTTGCTAAATCACAAAACATTATTGGAAGACCTAGAACTGTCAGAATTATGCAACTTCAAGCTCAGGTTCTTTAAATTACTGATGAACGTCCAAAGAGTTGTATCAGAAAAAATGCTCAACAAATAAATGTTAGTTACCAAACAGTTTAAAATATTCCTAGAGAAAATGTGTGTTACACATGTCACATTCAACATGCGTATGTAGTATTGCCAATGGCATTTAGAAATTATTGCAAATAATCCAAATTTTGCTGCCACTGTATTCTTTACTGATGAAGCCTACTTATCAAGAAAATTAATTATAAATTTTCAAAATAACCACATATGGTCTGATCTGAAGAAAACACGCATGCCACAGTTGTAGCACAGTTCCAACAAACCTTTTCTGTCAATACTTGGGTTGCTATTATCGGCGATTATTTAATAGGATAATTTTCGCTCAATCAGCGATTGAACGGTTATACAGTCCTTTATTTTCTTAAATATGAACTTGCAGCTCTTTTGAAGAGGTAACTCTCGGAAGTTAAGCCTAAATTTTTTCTTTCGTGGGTTAAATATCGTACATTCCATATTTGTTCATAAATAACTATTTAGTTTTAAAGCACTCTTGAAAAATCAATTGCTGTAAAAAAATACCATCCATTTGATTACTTCATTGTTTCTATAAAATTTATTTCTTACATTCTGAAGAGTTTGAGGATATATTAAACTAATCTTATGTAGCATAATATGCTTGAAATGTTCTTAAAAAAAATCTTATTAAAATAGGGTCAGAAAGTGTCAAAAATGTAAATTTGATAAAATTCAGGATTTTTTTGAATGAATTGGAGCTGGTACTGGCGAGGACTGTTATAGGTGAGCTTTAACGCAAATAAAAACGGTTTAGGAACTACCCTAATAGGTATACATAATTTTCTATCGCTGTATGTTCTGTATATGCTGTATGGATTAAACTCGCCCGAATTCTTGCACATATTCACAAATATACAAATTTGTGTATGAGCGCGCTCCAGTTAATCATGACTTCGGCACCGCTCGGTCGACGCGTATTTTCATTTCCTGTTAATTACGCGCTGAGCGCAATTGTGTGAGGGTGCGTGTGTGGAACGTGTTAATCGCTGAGCACCCCCACGCCCCTTCCCCAATGAAACCAATTAATTACGCACAGGGCCCGCTGTCGCCCACGGTCCATTCGAGTGGAGGCCAACGGCGAAAAGCCGGCTATCGATGAGTATTGCACGATAATTGGCGCACCGCTCGTCGAACACAATTGGAAAATCAAACCAAATATCGGCAAATAGGAAGGATAACATTGCACGAGTACAATCATCGCATAAACATGGAGCGTAAATAGGGATATGGAGTAGAGTAATAGTATTTTACATTATAAGCCAGCTAAGAGGGTTTTTACTTGCGATGCAAGGGAATGACTGACGAGCCGCATGCGAGTCTGTCATCTTGTATAGCCAGTAAAAACCATTACCATTACAACTCCCATGTGGATCCTCACATTCTAAATACTTAAACGGCTGATAAAATCTTTTTTTTTTTAAATTATTTTATTAATTATATATATATATATATATATATATATATATATATATATATATATACGAGGGCTGTTTGACGGAAGAGTGACTTTTTAATGTAAACGTTATTTTTCTGTTAAAAATATATTTTATTTTTCAACATAACACCCTTTCAACTGTATACACTTAGCCTAGCGAGTTTACAGTTTCTTTAAACCTTCCAAAAAGTAATCTTTCGGAAAGTCTTCAAAATATACATTTGTCTCGGTTATCACCTCTTCATTTGCCCGAAATCTTTTTCCACCCAGCCATTTTTTAAAATTTGAAAATAAGAAGAAATCACTGGGAGCCAGATCTGGCGAATATGGCGGATAAAGCAGTAATTTGTAATGCAATTCAGCCTATTTAGTGGTAGCTATTGCAGACGAATGAGAGGGCGCATTATCGTGATGGAACAACACTTTTTTCTTCATCAAATGCGGTCATTGTTTTTCAAGTTCGGCATCAAAACGTGTCGGCATAATCAGCATAATACTGGCTAGTTATCGTTTTTCCTTTTTGCAAACAATTAATAAAGATTATACCTTTAGAATCCCAAAAAAAATGTCGCCATGACCTTATTGGCCGAATAAAGTGTGTTTGCCATTTTGGGAGCATGTTCGCATGGAGAAATCCATTATTTAGACTGTATTCTTGTTTCTGGAGTATAATGATGTATCCAAGTTTCATCTACTGTGACATATCGACGAAAAAAATCCTTTGAATTACGTTGAAGACGGCCAAACATTCTTCTGAATTCTTAAGCGAGCGCGCATTTGATCACCATTAAGCAAACGCGGCAACCATCTCGCGGATAGCTTTTTCATATTGAAATGTTCATGCAAAATATTGTATACCCGTTCGGTTGAGATGTTTACTTCATTAGCTATCTCACGAACTTTTCTTCGACGATTGCCAATTACAAGGCCATAGAGTTTATTAACCACTTCTTGAGTAGTCACAGTAAATGATGGTTTCGGACGATCTGCATCAACCGTGCTCATATGACCACTTTTAAAAGCAGAAACCACTTACAAATCATTCCATGGGACGGAGCAGATTCTGGATAATATTTACGTAACTTTTCCTCGGTTTCTTTAATTGTTTTTTCACGTAGAAAATAATGTTAAATCAACACTCGAAATTATTTTTTCTCCATATTTACACAACAACGAAAACAGTTTTCTTCAAATAAGTATAAAACATAATCTATCTGTCAGATTGGTGCCAAATTTTGACAGTGGACCTCCGAAAGACCCCAGGAGCTAGCAACATAATCATTAGAGCGAAAGTGTTACCAACCTTTGAAAAGTCACTCTTCCGTCAAACCGCCCTCGTATATATATATATATATACAATATACATATATATGATTACAATCTGGTCTACAGACCAATAAGCAATTAGTTTCTAACTTAATATATTACATTCAAATTTAAGGTATCTCATCAACATCCCTTACATTTTTTACTTTGGTTCCACTATGATTGGCGTGTACACTAACACTAGCTCTGCTTTTCACTATTTACTACACTAACTCGTGTGGTTTAGCCCGTTTGAGTCTTCTCACTAATCCTGTGTTGTCCAGTAACTGGATGGCCTCGATGTTCACATCTTCGTATAGAATTTTTCATGACTCTTTGCAGTTTTATTTATCATTTCATCTATTGTTTCTACTCCTAGGTCTCGGTGGAGGTCCGTATTCCTGATATACCACGGTGCATCAATAATACCCCGCAGTACCTTATTTTGAAATTTTTGTATAATTTCTCTATTACTATACTTGGTGCAACCCCACAGCGGTGCTCCGTACATCCAAACAGGTCTAAGTAATTGTTTATATATCAGAAGTTTATTATATAGAGATAGGCTGGATTTTCTGCCAATCAGCCAGTACATTATCCTATATTTAATATTTAGCTCTTCCTTTTTTTTCTTAACGTGCGCTTTCCAGCGAAGTTTAGCGTCGAGTGTCATAGCGTCGAGTGTTGTACGTGTCTGTTCGTGAAATTAACCTGAACCGATTTTGCGTCATTAAGTTTTATACGCCATTTTTTGTCCAGTTATATATTTCTGTGATAGCTTCTTGCAAATTTTTTTGTAGACTGCTCATTGCTGTTGCCTACCGCTAATATCGCAGTGTCATCCAAAAAACATGCAACAGTGCTATTTTCTACCTGTGGAAGGTCACAAGTGTACAAGAGGTATAGGTCCTTGTATACTTCCCTGCGGGACTCCCACTTTGATTTCTTTGAGCTCATAGTAGGTGTCATCTTGTTTAATTCTGAAGAATCTCTATGTTCGGTATGATTTCAGTATCTCTGTATATAGTTTGGGGAGAATTTGTTTTAGTTTGTAGTTTAGTCCCTCATGCTAGACCTTGTCGAAGGCTTGGGCTACATCCAAAAATATTGCGGAGCAAATCTTTTTCCCCTCTAGCGCTTTTTCGATAGTATCGGTTATTCTATGCACTTGATAAATTGTTGAGTGTTTACTTCTAAACACAAATTGGTAGTTTGGGATCAGGTTTTGGCTTTCAATAATCGGTTTTAATCTTTTGAGCAGGAGTTTTTCAAAAAGTTTAGATATTGCTGGTAATAACGAAATTGGTCTATATGACTTAGCTTCATGCGGTGGTTTACCTGGCTTCGCTATCATTATAACCTCTGCCACTTTCCATAATCCTGGTACGTACTTTAATCTAAAGGTAGCGTTAATTAGGTTTGTAAGTTTTACTATACCTTTTCTCGGTAGCTGCTTTAGTACTTCTCCGATAATTAGGTCGTATCCCGGTGCTTTTTTTGGTATTTATGTTGTTTTTGATTTCATTTGTGACTTCTGTACGGGTCGTAGGTTTGATCTCTTTATATTCTCGGATAATTGCTTCTTCAATTATGATTTCCTCTTCTTGCTCCTCATTGGGTTGAAAGATATTTTCAAGGTGATCAGCAAACCTTTGAGCTTTTTCTTCATTATTTGTGGCCCATTTACCATCGGTTTTCCTAATGGGAGGAATTTGCTTAATATGTGTTTTGATCCTTTTTGTTGCCTTCCAGAGCGACTACTCAGTGCTCTTGTCGTTGGTTAGCTCTCTCAGGAAGGTGCTTACTGTGTTGTTTTTTAGGTCTTTTATGTCTCTTCTCAGTTGTTGGGTGAGATTGTTTAGTATAGTTTTATTTTGCGGAGCTCTTGTTTGTTGCTACAATTTCATTGATTTCCGTTTTTCAGCTATTAACTCTCTTATTTCTGTAGAATCGTTGTTTCCTTGGTATCTTCTCTTGGATTCCGGCGTGTTATCCCAAGCTGCTTGCTGGATATCAACCATGAATTTTTCGACTTCAGTGCCTAGTTGTTCTTGATTTTTTAATGATACCATTAAGTTTGTTCTTCCTTCTAGGCTTTGTTTAAAACCTTCCCAGTCTGTGCGTTTATTGGCCAGTGCTGGGTGATTATTTTTCTAGATGATATTCTCACTTATTGTTAGAACTATTGGGGAATGATCGAAATTCATGTCATGGCTTTCATCTATTTGCAAATAGTTTTCTGATACATTCCTGATTATGAAGAAGTCTGTCAAGTCTGGTATTTTGCCAGGGTCGGTAGGCCAGTACGTTGGCTTTCCGGTAGACAGGGCTTCACATTTTAAGTCATTTATTGCACGTAATAGTTCTCTTTCTTTTGTTGTAGTTAACCTAGATCCCCAGTATGTATTTTTGCGTTGAAGTCTCCGCCCACTATGAATCTTTTCCCTAGACATTTGACGAATTCCATGTATTTGTCTCTCTTGGGGGGTGGGGGACAATAAAATCCCGCTACAAGAATAGAGTAATTCTTAGTTAATTCTTCTGTATTATATTTGGCTTCTTCATTATGCTGGATATTTTCTTTTATTATCACAGCGCTTCCCCTCTTGGCAGTGTTATCGGGGTGGATTGTGCGATTGACCTGTAAACTTGATTGTTTGGTGAAGTGTGTTTCCGCTATGAGACATACATCTACCTTTTCTATGTCGAGGACAGCCTGCAATTGTAGTTGGTGTTGCAGCATTCAATGCCATGATTTTAAGCGTATTCGCTATTTTTGTTGCTTTTGGGTATTGCTTCCTTAGCAGTGTATTCTATTTTCTTGAGTCTTTCGCCAAATGAGGCGATGAGCGCTTCTTGCTTGTTAAGCTTCGCTAATATGAGCAGCAGTGTCAGGCTTACGTCGTCGTTCTTCGGGTCCTTTATTTAGCTGATTGGGTTTTCCTCCACTTCCTCTACGGTTTTTCCAAATATATTTTACGTTGGTCACTGATGTATTGATTCTCAGTATCCCTGTTTTTTTTGTTCCTGGGCTGTTCATCGCGGAGGTAGGTTTGGATTTTTCTTTGTCATGTTTTTGGTTTTAATTTTTTTAAGTTCTTTAGCTATACTACAACCTCGATAGCTGGCAGAATGTGCTTCTCCGCAATGAACACACTTAGGTTTAGCATTTTCGTTTTTTTGCCGTCTTTAGTGTGGTGTTTTCCTGTACACTTGACGCATCTTGGCTTTTTATTACAATACCTTTTGGTATGCCCAAAAGCTTGGCACGATTTGCATTGCGGCACTAATTTAGATTTAATGAGTGGCTGTATATTTACTTTACATCCTAAGATGTTCGGTATTTCATATATCTTCTTTATATTTTCGTCGGCCTTAAACGTTAGCATGAACATGTCTAGTTCTAGTCTAGATGATAAAATCTAATACATATTTTATTTTGAGACAAATCCGCCGCGAGGCGTCTCCCAAGCGGCAGGGAGATGGCCATCTCGTTTTGAAATTTATTAATTTTTCGAACGAGAGATGGCGTTCACATTGCCTCCCTCATACAGTGACTATATAAAGACAGTGTGGACATACAGAAATCGGCGGCCACTTACAGGCCAAAGTTACATACAACGAATAAGAGGGAGGCCTAAATTTTGCATATATTTCCAAATCTATAAAAAACATGAAACATGCATAGTTACAGAAAAACATGGAATTTTTCTTGTAACATTTAAATCGGGATAATCTAGCAAATTTACATGCTCTGAACGTTTTTAAACCCACACGGTAGAAATACATCACAAGTGTTTTTTTATACTAGAAATAATATACCCACAAATATTATTTAGTGAATATAATTCACTGTTATGTAAATGTTGTAATAGGAATTTTCTCTAGAATTTCTACATTTATAAAGAATCAGAGATAAAGTCTCGTTCGTCTTGGTTATAGCTACCTTTTGAGATATTTTTCATGTATTGAGAGACGGTAATTAGTTTTACATTATTTTTAAATTGTACAGCAGTTGGTATAATATTTTTTACTCGCACTATACTGAACGCATTTTCAAGACAATCTTGAGGAAACCTAGACGTTAATAGAAAGATGCAGCCTTTTTCATTTAAAAATAATTCCTGAATATCCAAAATGGATTGTGCGGATCTTAAACACCCGTGTGGTATGGTTCCCAAGCCCCGTTTTTGTCCCATTTGGGAACCATACCCAAGCCCCATTTTTGCCTTCTGTAATCTCTCGCATGAGAAGCATAAATTCCTTTAGAAACGCATTTTTTTTTTCATGAACATCACGTTTAATTTTACTCAATGCAAATGTTGGATGTCGAGATGTCATTAGAGTAAACCATTACTCAACGTGATTTATAAACAAAGCTGTGGTGAGATAATCTGAATTCCTTGTCTTCTCCGATAGAAACTACAACCCATTGCTAACATCGTGGCTAATAACATTTGTTGATTTTGACATCTTATTTTTTTCGAAATGGCTACAAGTCAAATCTTTTTCACTTAATTTGGGTGCCTGTTTAAAATTAAATGTGCTTTGAAAATCAACCAGCTCAGAGATGTTGTTAGAATTAACCATATTGGTTGGTAACAATTTTTTTATTGCCCAATCTGGAAGAACTATAACTTTCTTGGTCATTAGCATGTTTTTAATATTCTTAAATAGATGGGAAACGTCTGCCAAAATGTATATTTATTACCATCATAGGGACGGAGTATATGATTTTTTATGGTGGAATGATGACCTGCTACAATATTCCATATTTTCCACAAATATGGTTAGAGGAACCCATGTTGGATGTTAAACTATTCACTTTTTGTCCTATATTTTGCGCTTTCAGTATTATTTCTGTTAAAGTGTCTACGTATGATGACGCATTTGTGGAATTTTCTGTGAAATGATACGCGACTGATTGTTTCCAATGAGAACTTATACCACCTAACATAAATACTAGTCCGTGAGTTGCTACACCTGAATGACCTGTGGAGTCACATTTCCATAATATTTGTTCAATGAAGTATCATACACAGTTGATGGTGTAATAGCCATTTCGTCCATATTAATTACGCATTATTTCTCATGATCATTTTAAAATTTATCCACTTTGATTTTTAAAAATAAAATGCTTCATCTAAAACACTTGCATCAAACGTTAACTTTTCCAGTCTTCTTCTCAATGTGCGCAGGGATGGAAGTGGAATTTTTGACGAATCGACTCTTTCTATCCATTATTTCCACATGAATCTTTTAATTGCAATGCTTTCGTCATAGTGGCATTTGACCATTTCATCAATCTCGAAGATTTTCGTTTCATTGCCTTTATTTAATCACTATTAAAAACGGTACATATTAACATTTTGCTTTCATCAGTATTACTTTAAAATTATGTAATTGATTTTCGAACTTCCTATTTGATATTAGTTGCTTTTTATAGCATTTTCTATACATCTTCATTTTGTCCTGTAATTTCGTACGGTCCCTTTCCCCAGCCGAATCCGAAGATTTCATTGATTCATTGCTAGCATTTAAACCTATTGGAACATGAATATCGTGACCCTTTGAGGTGAAAGGCAAAAATAATTCAATCTCTTCATCAGAATCAGTTGTGGTTTTTCTTTTACAGTATAATGTGCCTTTCCTTGGGCGCTTTCCTTTTTGTTTGTGGCTTTGTTAGACTAAACAAAGTTGGAACAGTATTTCTTTCCAGTTTTTTTTATTCCATCTGTTCCATTCTGTTCTTTTTTCCCACATGTCAGCTTCAAAATGAACCTACAATAGAATGAATGGTATTTATTCTTTGTTCACAATTTTGAATCCTACAAAGTTATGAGTGACTTATTCACTGTTGAATTTTCAAATGCAAAGGGTCACAAATCCAAAATCATTTTACACTTGTAGATCTGCTTGTACCTACATGACATTGTATGTTATGGTATGTTACATTGAATGTGTTGAAGAAGTTTTGTTAAAATCTGTTAAGTTACTTTTAGTCGAGTATGACTTCTGAAGTATTTTAATCATTTGAAGAGTACACGGGAATAATTATCAGGGTCAAATTTCGCTCTACGGCAGACGGGCGATGAAATTTGATGGATTTTAGCGAGAGCTGTTGTTTGGAATAAACAGATTAATGGAAAAATAATCGGAGTGGACTCTACAAGCGTTTTAAAATATCTATCTTCACCCCAAACGGTAGCTATCGTTAAAGTCTATCACATTGCATCACCCGATTGTTTTCGAGTGGGATTGGACACTGATCGTTATTCCACTGTACTCTTCATTTATATTCAGTTTTTCTACAATTGAATTATAAATTGATATAAGAATTTTTTACCGCATATAGGACAGAACTATTATTTGGTTTCCATCCGTCTCGCTTCATTTTGATTGCCCAAGTTTTTCTTCTTGCGAAATCTCTCGGAAAATATTTCATAACGAAACCTTGATCCCCTCTGTTGAAACATTCAGCAGCATACAGCCTGGAATTTGGTTGAAATCTAATAATAACATCAGTTATATTTTACAATATTTTTTTCTTCTAGAATTGAAGTAAAGTAAAAGAAATAGTAGTAACATGACCCGAAATATGCATCATAAATCGTGATTTTCAGGTATAACCTCTTTGATAATCGATTTGTAGAACATGCACAAAGCATTCCTAACTCAACTTTCATTATATAAATGTTAATACTTACTTTATTCAAAATATAAATTATTTTCTTAAATAAAAAGGTTTGCGTACTTACTCCTTAAAACATATTTAACTGCAGAACAATAAATTGTAAATACATTTAAGCCCCTTAGGTCCATAATAACCTTCGGTAATTTCTATATGCAAACAAAAATATACCGAATAACCGACACCACCTTAAATATCTTACAATCTTTGATCGACACATACTACACTACTTTAATACCGGAGGGAATAAAATATTCACTTTTTACTCATAACGTGAATTACGTGTAGTTTAGTTAATTATATTGTAATAGTAATTTAGTAATTAGTAATTCAGAATTTGTCTAAAATTACGCTGTGTAATCACATACAAAGAAATATCAAGCAACATGTCATTGCCATTGTGACATAAATACCTACATGTTACTTAATAAAAAGGGACATTTTGGAATGGTCCTTCAAGTTAGAGCCTTTAATAAAGCAAGAATAATAAAGAAATTGAAAATGTAGGACGCTGTGACATTTTAGGCCACCTATGATTAAAAATCTAACTATAAAAAAAGTTCACATTTGGTTGACCGCGGTTGTATATACGTATAATAAATACTTTCCAAAAAATGCATTTAAATTGAATGGACAAAATGACGTATTGGCATCTTACGTTTAAAGTGATTGATCGCTTTACACCCTGCGAACAATGGCCACGCTAATAATCCAAGCATTGGATTTATATGTTAACACCGAACACTCGTGCAGTCGTACATCATACTTATTCCATGATCGCGGCGCAAGGCGATCGACAGGTAATTAGGGAGCGGAATCGAATTACCGTTCCCCGGCGAGACCCGTCAATTCCCGGTTTCGTCTTCTTCCTCTTCCCCTTCTGGATCTCCACATGGACCACGACCTGCAGTCAGTTCCGATAGTTTTCAAATTAAAATATTAAATTGAACTGAACCAATCGCCGACTTTGCGGAGACGTCAGTATTAAATCACTAGCACTAAAACGGAAACATTCGGAAACTGAGGGGGCTGAAGAGCAAGGGAAAGCGGGCGGGGGCGGCGTGTTCCTTTGAAATCTTTCCGGAGCGCGGAGGCGGTCCGCTTCCTTCCTGCCTAATTGTTTTCAATCGCTGTGGAAAATTGGAAAAGTCGGTGTGTAAACAAAAATAAATTCTCGGGAATGGATGAACCGGAACCTCTGCTTCATCTCACAATTTTATATTTTGTCCGATTGTAATTTCTATTAATTTGATTTTTTCTGTATAGAATCGTATAAATAGAAAGACACTGAAATATATAATATGTAACATCATGTAATGCAATAACATTATTCTATCTTTTATTAACTAACACTTATCTTACGGTTTCCGAAAGTAGTGAACTAGTAATTGTGAATTTATACGGAGCGATTAGATTGGCAGCTGTGTGAATTGTCGCCATCAAAAACACTATATTTTGTATTCATAGAATTCTGCTAGATAACGTCATCCAATGACACTGTCGTCAACTACAGCCCCTTTTTCTATGTTTTACCTACGTTATTAAATTTTTACTACTTATTTCCTCACTGTTTGCTAAATCTATTCTTATTAGAACAAGCCGGTTTATTCAGGCACACAAAATGTACGTAACGATGCCATTTACATATGATTCTCAAGTTGTGAACAAGAGGCAGTAATCTTGAACGGTCATTATTACAGTGTTAGTGGAAAAAAGGCATTTGGTTTTACGGCTTTACTCACCACAAACTTACATTAAACCATTCAAAGTTCAAACAGGCTATTCCAAATGTTAGTGCACATTTAGTCGGCATAAGGAAATAAGTTTAGAACGTTCTGATAATACGAAATATTATATGCACAAATAATAATTTCACGGTAATTCACGGCAAATCACTTTTAAACCATGGAATTGTAAGTAAGTTTTAAAACTGCTTCAGTACTCATGGTGTCCCCTTTATCGTGCCCAATATGGGAATCTCGTATATGGCAAGAGATAGAGTTTGTCAAATTAGACAAAATATATTTTAGGACAAAGCCCACTTAGCAGAATAAATAAATGTTTCCAAAATTTAATACTTGCCATTGGTGATAAACAAACAAAGCAGCATTTCCAATATTACGCTCTCGTTCGTTTATTCAGTTTAAATATTACAAGAGCATCGATAATAATCGATTATTTTAATAGTAACGAGACGTAATCTGCGAAAAACCACGAGAGCGTAGCTCGAGTGGTTTTTTTAAGGATTATGTCGAGTTACGAGTGAGAAATAATCGTTATTTTCGATTGCTAGAGTGGTATTCGTTACGATTATATAATGAATAGACCGATAATAATTAAATTATTACACTTTTTATTTTATATTATTATTAAACGTATAATTATTGTAAGTAATATTTGAAACATTGTTATCTGTCGATGAGCTTGAGCTAGCTATATTAGTAATGCATGGTAGGCTTGTCGTTCTCATTTTTCCAACGATGGTAAGATGATGTTCGATGCTTAGCTTTAGATATGGCTTGAGAGACTCACTTGAAGAATGACCAGTAATTTGAATAACTTCTTGTAAATTGGCTCCAGATTTTGTCAAATTTCTTACAGCAGAGGAGCGATTTGTGTGATTTGTTATTTTTATCGTCTTGGTATTTATTCCAATATATTGCGCGCCTAGACATGTCCACTTACTGAGTTGGTTAATATCCATTGGACAATTTTTGTACCAAATTCCTATCTTCTTCCAATCCGGATCCGGATCTTCTGCAATAGATGCACTGGACTATTGTCTTGACATTCTTTGGTCGATGTTAACCATTTAGATGCAGCGGAATGTTTTTCTCCGCCCTGTGCAGTTATAGAGAATATGGTGGACAAGCTCTTCTTTTGTGCCAACGCTTGTTTTGTCTTATTTCACCGTACTAGTGAGGCGTATGTAATAATAGGTCGTACTACCACGATATACAACCAGAGTATCCTTTCAGGTTTCAGTCTTCATGATTTGCCAAAGAGCCACATGTAATAATAGGTCTTACTACATTGATATACAACCAGAATATCATTTCTGGTTTCAGTTCCCATGATTTTCCAAAGAGCCTTCGGTATATCCATAGTACCACTGTTGCCCTCTAGAGAGTTTTTCCAGACGTAGTTAGTTCCCTATCTAGTGTGATGTCTAGATATTTGACCTGTTTGGAAAGCATAATAGTCTGTTCTAAAACCGTCGAAGATATTATTCGCTGTATTCGTAAAGGGCACCACACTACCTTCGATTCGTAAAGGGCCCCCAATGGTTTTATCGGGATTGGCAAGCCTTCACTCAGACACCAATTTAATATAGTATTTCAGTCATTCTCTATACTTGCAGTGATTTTGCGGTTTTCCAATACAGATTTAATCCATCTTATAGTAGGCGTGGCGTATTAATTCCTTTTTTCATGGCTCCTTTTTTCTGTGAATTTGAAGGTGGCTATACTATATTTTGACGAGTTGTCAAAAGCTCGCTCGGCTATGTAGGGCATCCACAGTTTATTTGCCGGGTAAGTAAGTAAATTGCTGCCTGTGAAGCGCGTTTGCTTTGGGAGCACCGCTCCTTATGCTATTGTCGTCAATCTTTACAATTGTTGTTAAGAGAAATGAGGTGGGCCTGATCGGGCTATAGGACTTACCTTAATTTTCACCTTAGCTTCCATCCATTCCGTTGGTGCGTAGCCAACCATAAAGCTGGATTTATAAATTACTTAAGGTACCAATCATTCCTAGAGCTGTAGCTGCTGTATCAATGCAGTAAATACGCCATATATTCTTGGCGTTTTGATGGGCTTATTGCCGTTGATTCCCCATTAAATTTTTGATCTAGTAAAAATTCTACCTGGTATTTTCTTACTTTCTCGAAGATGGCAGTTATGCGAATCAACAGACTTAGAGTCTAGAAAATGCATCATTATTAGAACACTCAGGATTTGTTTTAGCCTCTCTGTATGGCTCCAATCGGGTTATCTGAATAGGCTGATATCATTAGAGTGGTCTTTGGATGGTCTTTGTGCATCTGAATCAAGTCACTACATGATGCAGTCGCACGGGCAGCAGAGGCGCAAGGTGATTTATGAGGATCCTGAACTATGGTACGTGGGGTACCTACAGAATATTAATTACATCCAGGTAGATGCAGCTATTATGGTCAACACTGTCAATACAAATGGTATCTTCTTATGACATTCTATTCTACTCTATTCTATTTTATTCTGTCGTGCGCAAATTTTCAACGTGGAGATGTCCTTCCAGTACAATTGCGGCCTAGGATTATGATACCCTGGGTCAAGCCGATACCTGCGGTGCGAAGTATGCGATATTTTTAATATTGACAAATAGCTCAATCATATTCGATTTAAATGGTATGCATCTGAATCAAGTTGGGCATACGCTTAAGTTTCCACAGCCACCCCTGGTGGATTGTTTTATGAACATGCGGTATAATCTCCACGGTCACCTAAGTCTGATCACATTGTCTGAATCACATATTTATATAAACATTAAAGTATCACCATTTACGATTTATCAGGCCTTCGCTGATTGCCCATAATATTTCTGTCAAAATTAATTTGGGATTTTTTTTTCATATAACTAAATAAATAATTACACATCACATCAATTTTTTTACTCGACTATTTGTGTGCGTGGTAAAATTTTGGTTGACAACGTTGAAAACTCGAAAATATGCCGGTGTGGGGCAGCCAGCCAGGCCGCGATTGTGTTTGTGCTGTTAATGGGATACGCGGCGATTTAATTCCTCGATATTTATTTTGGATCGCGACGAAAATAAATTGCATTCGGCAGCGGCTCGGAACGGCTGTCCGAAATGAGCGGTGGTGTTGGAGGAGGTGCGAGGGTGGTGGAGGCGCCATGGGGAAAAACCGATGGCACGGTCGACAGGACATAACCGATTGCACGATAACGTCGATTTTACGCGCATGTGTATCACAAAATGCACTTATCAATACTACGCACGTAGTTTATAGTTATTAACTAGTTCCGGCTTCGATACCATATCGGTCAAAATTCGCATCGTAGAAGATAAGTAGATAAGTATTGAGCTATAGCCTAGAACTTTACAGCCGTTCTAAATTTCTAATATAAGGAATACAGATATATACTTTAAAATTTACTGATTCCTTACACTTATTACTTTATATTTATTATAATTATATATTATATCTATCAACTCTGGTTTGGTTTCTTATATTGTTGCAATATTTTATTTTGAATGAAGCGGGTATGTGCAGTAGGTTCAAAAGTAAATTTGTTCTTGTGAGAAATGAAACCCAACGAACACAAAGTGATGTGGTAACTAATAAATTAAAATAACGTTAAATATTTAATAAAACTGTTTAAAAGATTAACGATTAACAACCAAATAAACTATATAAATTAATAATCCGTATGAAAATTCCGTAATATAACGTAACTAGTATTAACGTATTTACGTTATATAAATAATAAAACTGTTTAAAAGATTGACAATTAACAACCAAATAAAATATATTAATTAATGATCCGTATGAAAATTCCGTAATATAACGTAACTACCAATGTTGAAATCCTATTCTAAATAAAACAATTTGCGCTTCATTGTTTTTGATATGTTGCACCGTTGTAATGCACACAATAAAAGGCTTGCTAATACATTTCGAACATTTTAGTGTAGTAGGCGTTGAAATTAGCGACGAATACAAAATTTATCACTTCATTTTATGACTTTAAGATAATTAAATAAACAGAACAATTATCATAATACCACAGAAAGTTTCAATGTTTAATAACAACGATTCTTACTAAATTGTTTTAGTTACTACATTAATACCTATTCAGGCTTAAAATTAGGTAAGAGTAGTAGTAGACAATCTTTATTAGGCTTCGACCTATGTGGTCTTTCCGCCTTAGGTAAGAATTATTGCCCTCGTCGTCATTAAATGAACAGAATAATTCTCAAAACATATTAAAAAAAATATCAGTGTGGTTCTAAATAACTATAATCTTTTAATGTTTAATAACGATTCTTGCTAAATTATTTTTAGTAACCATTTTGGTACCTATTCTGGGATAAAATTAGATTTTTTTCGTCGTCATCATTTCAACGGCTATTGCAAGAAAATGTTCGAAATGTATTAACACGCCTTTTTTTCTAAATAAACACAAACGAAACCATACTTTGATATAAATAGTTATAAATAGGGTACATTTTTTACGGGCTATATAAAAAAAATAAGTTAATGATGGTTTCTTCGAAACGAAACGTTGCACTGAAAATTTGTAAACGCTGTCTTGTAAGGCTAAAAACGTGGCAATAAGAAAGTGCCTTTGGTTTTCTTATACCTTTTCAAATAAATTCATAAAAAAATAAAAACGAAATCGCAAGATTTCAGATTTTGTCGAATTTCTCCGGAAGTAAGTGGAAATTTCAGGTTTTCTCAACAGAATATTGCTGACCACTAAATTGCGCAACTTTTTTTTTATAATTTAACCGCCTTAGTAACTTTTTCCGGTTTTCGAGTTCCCCATGCTGTTGATCCTTATCTTGGACAGCCTGTATAAAAACAATCTCGCTCATCTAGCATCCACGAAGTCGGTTAAATAGGGGTTAATTTTGCGAAATCATATGGGAAACAATAATCAAAGAGTCAATAATCAAGTCAAATAATAAAGACAGTTAAAAAAAATTCAATGGTTATTGAGATTATTTTTAATTGAAATTTTCGAAAATATTATTATTTTTCCTGTCGTTACTTGAAGAGATATTAGGCAAAAATTTCCGCATTTTTACTGCCACTTTTTCTTATTTATAACAAGGAAATTTTAGATTTTCGATCAGACGTTTTGTGTGAGTACAACTGTATCGAGTTTTAATTTTTAAATATGGAATAATAATTGGCTAATAAACTTTTTTCATACACTTTTGTTTATAACTTTCAAAAAATGTATTTGCCTTAAATACACAGAATCATGAATGCCAAATTTATATAATAGACGATTATTGTAATATAATTGAATAGTGGAATGGATAAGTCGGCTAAGTAGTAAAACAAATTTTCGCTTAATTTAAAATAAAAGAATAGCACTTACTTTCATTAGTATAATATGGGATACGAGAGAATGTCAAGATTTACTCTCGTGTCAAATTCAATTATTATCATTTGTTATTTTTGTATCAACTTTGCCGTCGTTTATTTTAAATATAAATGTGCAATTATGATTGAATGTAAATTATTGTTTTTAAATACCATTAGCATTAATTTTGACACTGACAGGTGATATATTTTTTGTTGGGACTAATGTAATTTTAATTATCATAATTCAAATGTTTACAAATATTTAACAAATAAAATATATAATATATAATGTATATATATATATATATATATATATATATATATATATATATATATATATATATATATGTGTGATCATGTGATATGTGTTTATGTGATCATTTAAGACTGTATAAATAACTTCAAAAATTCTGACAGAAAGCACTTAAAAAAGCATATAATTTTGCATAAAAGAGTACTAAAATAGAAATTAAAAGGTAAAATAAATTTTTCATTCGAGACCGATAAATACCAAGAACAATTGAAATTGACAAGGGTTGTGCCTGTCCACAAAAAAGGGAAAAAACACTGCCGCAGAACTATAGAAGCATATCAAACCTATCAGTTTTTGCCAAGGTAATAGATAAGATGATAAACAAACAATCAATCCAGTATCTCCTATAATACAAGCTATTATCCAAGACCCACCACGGTTTCATACCAAGCAGAAATACAGTCACAGCCCTACAAGAATCGGTACAGTTCATAATCAATGACATAGAATCTAACAGCAGTGTTGCAGGCATATTCTATGACTTCAGTAAAGCTGTTGATACGGTAGATCACACACTCCTTCTCGAAAAACTGAAATCATATGGTTCGAGAGCAGTCACTTTAACATGGTTCCAAAGCTATCTAGCGAACAGAATTCAATCGCAGAACAGAGTCGCACGCTTAACATTGGGCTGCCACAGGGAGGGATACTCTCACCATTATCATGCCTAATATATAGTAATAGCCTGAGTAAATATTGTAACATAGAGAACAGCTCGGTTATCTCACAATAAGCTGATGACACCGCGATACTAATACAAACAAGAAGTTTGGAGAGCACCATCCAATATTGTAATATTGCAACACAAAATATTGAAAAGTGGTGTACGGAAAATTATCTACATCTGAACCCAGCAAAGCAGGTGGTGTTGTCTTTTCCACCGACTACTGCTACAGGGCCAATTAGTATTCTGGTAAAAAGTTCATGTAAATGTACCCCAGGGGCGGCTCAAATATACGACTTGATATATGGCTTATGGCATATGAATTGATGAGCACTTGAACTAGAAACATCATGTGAAACATGTGATAAAAACACTCACAAAGGGACACTATGCCATATACTCTCTCAGAAAGTGTGTCGATACCAGTACACTGCTGACCCTCTTCAACTCGTACATAAAAAGTTACATAGAATACAGAATAATAATATGGGGAAACTCTGTACACTCACACAGATTACTAATTTTACAAAAAAAAAAATGTTACGCAGGACTGGCATGGAAGGAACATTGTAAGCCACATTTCACCAGACTCAAAATTATGACCTTCCATTCTCTATATCTGTACAAAATGACCCTCTATATATTCGATAACATAGATAAATTTCCTAAAAATGAAACATTAGGCACAATCAAAACAAGAAACGCTTCTTCCCTCAGTATAGCAAAACATCGAACTACAGTATATTAAAGAGGTAGCTATTGTATGGGAATAAAAATTCAAAATAAGCTAACAAATGATATTAAACGAATCAAAACGCGAAGTAAGTTTAAGATGGCAGCGAAAACTTACATCACGAAGAACCCACTCTACAGTATTAATGAGTTCTTCAACCTATAACAAAGAATTTGATGCTGTAATATTTTAAATTTTCTTCTCACTGGGATATTTTGCTCATATCACAATTCTTTATACATTGTATTTTATATTTGTATTTATATTTGTATTTTGTTTATCTTTATTCTATGTAACATGTAATATTCATAGCTGAATCACAAACACAGACAAACCAATTATTATTACTAACATACGCAAAAAGAATACAAATTGATATAAAAGAGCATGAAAAATTTCCAAAGAAATGTTTGAAAAATGTTTTTTTAAGCAAATTAATCCTGATTCTGATTCATCCTGATTTATCTAGAATTGAACCTGAATGATTGTTTACTTTAAATTTGAAAACTACAGAGTATTTTGATACACTTATGTTCAAGGATAACATTAACTGAAGGAGCCCAGAATCCAGTTCTAGATAGCAGTTCTAGATAGAACGAATAATACAAAATAAGACATTTATTTTTTATAAAAATGAATTTCATTTTAAATTTATACAATATTATGTCTTTTCATTATTTAAAAAACCGCAAATCTTTAGATTTAAGAATACATATAAGTTTAAAAAAAAATACAAAATTATCCGAAATATAGGTTCAAATTATGCTTCTATGGCTTAAAATATATTTGTATGCAGAAAAGCTTCTTTCGACATCTACGCTTTTTATTGGCACATATTTTAAATTAGTTAGTGGCATATTGGATTCAAAACCACTCACATTTTGACCACTCAAAATTTTTCCTATATTATTCAGTGTTTGGAAGTCTTCATTTTTGGCAAATACGTCCATTAATTTGATTACTATTTTTCCCCCATTATTTTCTGGGATACCGCAAATAGCTTCTTCAAAAGAGTTAATAATTCTAAGTAAGTTCGTTAAGGGCATTTCTTGCTTTTACAGTAAACTAATTGTTTAAATAACAATAGTGTAATGCACTTTGATAAACTCTAAATTAATCTTATGTTCTTGATCATTTAAAACACTTTGACAATCTTTTATTTCTTTATTACTGGTTGGTGCAAACTCAAACACAACTTTCTTGTACTACAACACACAGGAATAATATTAACTGAAGGAGCCATCCAGTTCTCGATAGAATGGAGAATACAAAAGAATACATTTATTTTTTATAAAAAATCATTTCATTTTTATTATTTAAAAACCGTAAATCTTCAGATTTAAGAATACATGTAATTAAGAAAAATATCCGAAATATAGGTGGTACCTAATAACCGAATTGCTCCAAATTTTAAATTTTCAGATTATGCTTCTATCGCTCAAAATATATTTGTATACAGAAAAACTTCTTTCGACATCTACGCTTGTTATGGGCGCATATTTTAAATTAGCTAATTTATTCAGTGTTTGGAAGTCTTCATTTTATGCTAAAACTTTCCCTAAATTGATTGTTATTTTCCCCCAAATTTTTCCTGGCATACCACAAATAGCTTCTTTAAAATAGTTAATAATACTAAGTGACTCCGTTAAGGGCATTCCAATTTTCCAATAAAGTAATTGTTTAACTAACAATAGTGTAGTGCGCTTTGATGAACGCTAAATTAATCTTAGGTTTTTGATCATTTAAAACACTTTTACAATCTTTTATTGCTTTGTTACTGGTTGGTGCAAACTCAAAAACAACATTTGTTGAGTCTATTGAAGTCTTAAAAAATATTTTTCTACTAGAGTTTGGAAAACTTTAACATCTAAGTACTAATTTGAGTTAACAAAAGTGGGGTAATTCCTAACAAGTGCGGAAATAATATTTCAACATTAAAAGTTATAAGTCAATTTATTGACATTGTACATATTATTTTTTATCATTATTACAAATCTTAACAGAAACATGTTTACCATTCTTGAATAAAATTTCAAAACAAGTCTTTGTGGAAGTAGAAATTGGGTTATTATTTACGTTAACCTCTTCTTTATTGCCCAATATTGTCGTTGCTACTTGAAGTTTATAATCCAACGGAGCTCTCAATATATCTTTCTGCTAAATTTGAAGATTTCCATCCATCATGCCTCTTAAAAGTGGTAATGTCTGCTCCTGCATCAACCAGTATCATCATCAAATTGTCGATAAGCATTTTCATACTTTTTCGTTGATTTAACTGGTAATAAAGATCTTACACGGTAACTTCAAAAACAACGTCAACGTCAACGTCAACGTCAGAACAATCTTGACTCCCCCCCTTTCTTTTTTGTTATTATATCTATATTCTGCAATCTGTTTTATAACATTTAGTAGGCGGTTAGGTGTGTAGCAGGCACTTCAACAGGTCTTTTGGGGTTCTTCGTTTTAATCTAGAACTTTTGTTTCCAGCATCGTCGTCCATGAGTTTGGTCACCATTTGGTTTTGGTGTATTTTAAGACGCTCTTTATATGCTATTTCACCTGCTTTGATAGCGTGTTTTTCTGTCGGGGTGTCGAGGTCTATGTGTAGCCTTTTATTGCTTATGTACCATGGAGCGTCTACGATTGTCCGCAGCGTTTTGAATTAGAACCTCTGAAGGATTTCCACATTAAAATTTGCAGCTGTGCCCCATAATTGGAGGCCGTATGCCCATTTCGGTTTGATAATACATTTATGTATTAGTAGTCTGTTCGATATAGAGAGTTTGGATTTTCTATTTATTAGCCAATATAGTTGTCACCCTCTAAATCGTTCTTCTGGATCTCTCTTAAATCACCCTGCGCTCTTGTATCGCACCTACCTTTTTGCATGCTGGTAATGGGGAATCCAACCCCTTTAAATAAAACCTACGCCCAGCTCGTTACGTAAATCCAGTGGAGCCACCCTCAAACTTTCCAGATTCAGTGGACTGTCACGCCATTCTCCACTGCAGCGAGCCAGGGCCGAGGTGGGCGTAGGTTTTATCCAAATGGGTTGGATTCCCCATTAGCAGCAAGCAAAAATGTAGGAGCGATACATGAGCGCAGGGTGATTTAAGAGAGAACCAGAAGAACGATTTAGAATGTGACAGATTTTGGAGCCACATGTTGGGAGTTAGGAAATGACTCACCCACGAGATGTGATGTGGGTGTAAATAAGCTGGAGCTAAACGCTTTATTCTGGCACTCGGCCGCTCTCCGGTCGCTCACACAGATCCGCCGGAGGTTAGAGTCGATGGGTGGGCTCCTTTGGTCCTGAACCTCAGTTTGCCTCGTCACGAACGAGCACTATAGCAGCCACTCAACCCGCGTTATAATTAGCTACTGACGTAAAATCCGCGACGACCGACGCGCGAAGTTAGGCAAAGGGGAGGGGGTATCTAACGCTTTATTGTTACGGTGTTTTCCAGAAAACTACCCATTACATAGTTTCCGGAATTGCAGTCCGAGAGTCAGGCTTTTTCCCAGGTATTTGGCCTCCTTGGCTTGTGTTCTTTCATGTGGTAAATGTTATCTGGATAGTTTTTGTTTCATTGGCCTTAATTCTCCGGTCTCTCAGCAACGTTTCAATATTGGTTAGGCTGCTCTGCAGTTTGTTTGATGCTATTTTGGGGTCACTGTCTGTTGCAAGGATAGCTGTGTCATCCGCAAAGGTTCCTGTAGTTATACCTGCCGTTTCAGGTAGATCTGCGGTGAATATTAGGTAAAGAATTGGTCCTGGCACGCTCCCCTGTGGGACCCTAGCTTGGATTTCTTGCAGTTTGGAAGACCCACCACCATATTTCACAAAAACATGTCTGTCTTTAAGATATGATTTCATGAATATGAAGAAGTTTAATGGCAGAGAAGTTCTGATTTTGTAGAGTAAGCCGTCATGCCATACCCGGTCGAAGGCATGGCTTATGTCTAGGAAGGCTGCGGTGCAGAATTCTTTGTGTTCAAAGGCTAATGATATTTTGTCTACCAGTCTGTGGACTTGTTCAATAGTACAATTTGACGCCTGCACCTGCACCTAAATTGGTGGTTAAGGACTAGATTGTGGCTGCTAATATGAGGTTCCAGCCTCTTTAGGAATAGAATTTTCATCACCTTCTTCGGAATTGGGAGGAGGCTAATAGGGCGGTAAGATTTTACCTCTTCAGCTTCTTTTCCTGGCTTGAGTGTCATGATGATTTCAGCTATATTCCATTGCGGAGGGACAGATCCTCTGCTTAGAATGGCGCTATACAGCTCGTCAGGAAGGTGATACCTGCATCTTGTAACTCCTTCAAGAGCTTAGCTCTGATTAGATCATACCCTGGGGCCTTATTTTGGTCTAGTTTCTGTATAATGCCACTGACTTCATTTTTAGTGACTGTTTTAAGAGGAGGATCCAGTTGATATATTTGGCTAATGATGCGTGAGACATCGCTAGATTTGGTTGTACCTTCGTCTGGGTTCTCCGTAGCTCATAAGCTACTATTTTTACGTATTGGTGGTTGGAATAAGATAGCTGTTTGAGCATCTTGGTCGCCTTCCAAAGGGCGTAATCTGTCGATGCAGTCGCATCTATGTATTTTAGGTACCCCTGTACTGATTCATTACGGTCTATGTTGATGAGTAGCTTAAGTTCAGCTGTGAGGGTGTTTAGTCGTTTTTTGTCACCATTGTACCTTGTTTGGTACCATCTTTTCCTGGCCCTCCTTTTTTCTGCTAGCTTGCTGCCTTATGGGCTGTGAGTGAAGACAGTCTTCTTCCGATTTAGGGGAGTTTACACTAGGGGAGGCATCCCATACTGAATTTTGCACACATTGATTGAAGTGCTCCACTGCTTCCGTAAGGTGAATTTCATTTTTTAACGGCAAGTTGATGTTTATGATCTCAGCCACTAGCTCCTTAAACAGCACCCGGTTAGTTTTTCGGTCGTGCAGTCTACATGCTTTTACCCTTTTTGTGATTAGTTTGTTTAACATAATTAGGACTCGTGAGTGGTCAGATGACGAGGCATAACTTGGGGTACATGTTAGATACATGGGTGGTATTCCCTCACTGACGCAGAGGTCAAGAAGATCGGGGTTTTTCCTAGGATCCGAAAGCCAGTAAGTAGGTTTGTCAGTTGAGATTATATTTAAATTAAGTTTTTCTGCCGTCGCCCACAGTTGCCTCCCTTTTGGGTTTGTGATTCTGGAACCCCATAATAGGTGTTTGGCATTATAGTCTCCTCCTGTTATAAATGTAAGTCCCATGGTTGTAAAGAGGGCCTCGCAATCAACTTTTGTGATTGTATGTCTGAGAGGGCTGTATACTGCCGCTATTGTTATAGGATTTGACCAGTTTTCTATTATGACATTAGTAGCTTGTATTTTGTCAGAGCAGTAGTAATTAGCCTAATTTAAAAAACAACGTGAATATATCAATGTTAAAATATTAAAATTATTCAAATTTAATTTATTTTCCAAACTCTCGTAGATAAAGTCATGTGTGCAACTCGTAGGAAATCCATTTTTTTTCGTACACGGCATGTTTTTAATCTCGGCTATCGCCTCGATCAAAAATCACATGCCTTGAACGGAAAAAAAATTCTTAAGTTTTTTTGTAATAATAACATCTTGTAATAGGGGTACACTGTCTCCGTTCTGTAACGACACTAATAAACTAATGAGATTATATATTTCGAATATACTAACCCAGCAATATGTTCAGAAAATCGATTATTTTTATTAGGAATGACTTGCAATGAATATAATAGTGTGCAGAATTTGTTAAGTATTGATTCATATTGTACAAATAAATACATCTTAATAAGCCGGTCGTGTCGCACTGAGATGAACCGTGAAGTTTAAATTTCGTTACAATTCAGAATCAGCTAAGAAAGCTCTAAATATGAACAAAAATGTAAAATTAGCATAACATTGCAAAAAGAAAAACAAAAAAGCACAAAAACTTTTCATATATGGTCCCTTTTCTCCAAATCGTTAGAATATTTAAACAATATGTTGCTTTAAATATTTACAAAAAGCATAAAGCCTATAAATCCGGTCTCTAGTGATCATGTACTACACTAACTCATCTGAAACTCCATGTCATAAACTTTTCAATCTGGATGCAATTTGCATTTAATTTAAGCACTAATACCGGTTACTGCTGCTACGACTGCGAACCTTGGTGCATTGGACGTCGGCCAGGTGCTGTGTTTGCAAATTCCTTCGGATACGTAATCGAGTTACGGAGACCCGCATCCGGAGGATGATAGCGCTTCGCCTCCCCCAGGTCCCTAGGAGACAATCGAATTTCTTACCCATAACTCCCTTATTGCCACCATTAATCACGGTGTGGCCGCCATTTGTTATTGTTGCGCGGGGATGCCCCCCTCTCCCGCGTTAAACCGCGTCCGTCCGTCTCGAACTTAATGGAGACACACTTTAAATCCGGCGCCGATTAATCAAAATATGAATTTTAATGCATGCCTTCGCGCCGAAATTCTAACTACCCCCTACCCCAGGCGGCTGTTCCGAATAGATCGATGGATCGGCGTCGAGGCCCCTCCGCCGTGCCGGTTTCCTTCTTCCTTCTGAACTAATCCGTGGTGTGCCGGTTTTATGCCCGGAGATGAAATTGATACCGCCAACCGTTATTAACCCCACGCCCATTCTGCCAGACAATTAATGGTCTCGAGTGGTCCAATTTCAGCCGGTTGCCGGGCCAAGTAAACCGGCGAGGTGTCGAGTCTACCATCCGTTTAAACCTGGGAATTTCAAGGATTCGCAGTAAGTCCCTGTCAACAAGATTCCATCTTTTTGTGACTGCATCGGGTAATTGGATTGTTTAACATTATTCAGGGAATTATTCAAAATGCTTCCATTAATATTTAGTTAGGGTGACTACAACTACTAATTAAAAATTAAATTTGATCTTATTTCGATCGATTTGGTCCGCTGTTGGGTTAAAATGTGCTAATGTGCAGAAAATTAAACTTAATTTTACTTTTGTTTTACTTTCTGTAGAGTATCTTATATGATAACTTTCATTAAATCCCATTTTTTAAAACTAAAATTACACATTTTATGTAAATTTATGTTACCTACTTAAATTGGTAGAATTTGACCTCTCAACGAAATTCGTGAACGACTCCTTGAATGTCAACTGAAGTTACTTATACATGAACCTGTAAGAGCGTAACAATGAAATTTATTATATGACACAAAGGAGTTGTAAACCTGCAATAATACCTAATTATATTTTACATATTATATTATATTTTTGGGGGATAGTATGTTTCCAAATATTTTTGATAACCTTCGTCTTACTGATCGTTCGAATGTGTAGCTTATTGTAATACTATTTGTATATTGCCTGTATTTCATTATTCATGAATAAAGATTGGATTTGATTTGATTTGAACAAACGTCAACGGTCATAATAATGAATTATTGACAAATCATTGCAATGTGAAATGTGTGTGTACTACAGACTGCGGCAGTTTCTTGGGAATTCTAATGGTGCATGTAGCCGACTGTGCTTGGATGCATGTATTGATATGCAATCGTTATTGTTATGTAATCCCTTCAATTCATTGTGCCGCCTTACAAATTTGTATACCGTACTATTAGAGAACTGTCACTGTCAACCATACCTGTCAACCGTCAAACAACATAATAACAGTAGTTTGTTATGTAAACTGATCAGAAGAACACTTTTATTGTTGAGGCTTACTTTCGTAATGGACGATTTGAAAATGGAGAATGGATTTATTAAATTCCAGAGTGCGTTCGGGGATTTCAACAAAAGTTCGCTGACCACTAATTTGAATACTCGGGTTTGTCAATACATATTTCACGAATAGTGCACCGTTTTAGGGAAACTGGTAGCGTTTAGAAAGGTAATTGCTCAGGCAGACCCTCAGTATTAGGAGAGGTTGTTGCAGTTCGTGAACGACTCGAAGTAAGCCCTCAAAAGTCAATTCGTAAATTGGCTATGCAAGCTGGAAATTCCTCGAGCGCCTGCCATAGAATTATGGCAGGCGCCATAATTGCCTTATAGGGTCTCAGTGATGCACGAATTGTTGCCTGTAGATCCTCAACGCCGATTGAGTTATTGCCGATGGTTTATGGAAAATTTAAATGACGATCGATTGCTCGATTTAACATTTTTCAGTGATGAGGCTTGGTTCCACCTATGAGGATATGTTAATTCGCAAAACTATACCTGAAAACCCTCATCTTTTTGTGAAAGCACCGCTACATCCTCAGAAGGTTAGAATTTGCTTGGCTGTGTCTCGCCGTAGAATAATTGGGTCTATATTCTTTCATGGCACAATAAACGGTGAGATATATCGGCAACAAATTGTCCAGCCTTTTATAGACCAATTAGATGATTAAGATCTGCAGAACGGATATTTCCCACAAGATGATGCAAAAGATCATACAGCCAGAGCAATGTAAGCCTGCAAGAATTTTTTGATAATAGACTAATGAGTCAAGGACTATGGCCCCACGCTCTCCAGATATAACTCCACGGAACTACTAAATTTTTGGATATTTAAAAGATAGAGTTTTCCAAAGAAGACTAAATGCGTTGGAAGAGTTAATGGCAGAAATCGTAAATGTTTGCCGAACTATTACTCCTCAAATGCTAATCATCATTTTCAACAATAAAAGAAGACGGGTGCAAATATGATTAGAAGCAAACGGTACACATTTTCAACATCTGCTTCGATTATATATTTTATTTATAATTTTTGTTTTCTAAATCTGTACTTATTTTCATGTTTATGTTTATTAAAAAAAATACTTTTTTTACTTTAATAACTATATGTGATTGTTTTATTGTCTGCTAGTCCTCAAGTTGCAATAGGAAAACATTTTGTAATATTGTCAGATTTAAAGAGGAGCAATTATTAGATTTGTCGCAGTTCGTTTATTTCATTAATTCCTGAATGATTTTCAGTTTACAGCTTGTTAGTGCCGTGGAGTAATCTGCCCCACTTGGGAATATTGCCTGCGAGGACTTCAATTTTATGCATATCTTATTATTTTTATGTACAAACAATTTAAGAATGCCCTCGATTTTAAATGTAAGGTTATGTAAATAATGTACATTTATACTCGTGGGCTCTTAAGTAATTCTTCATTGTAGTCTTTTCATGTGCTTGGAAGCCACAAATATTGCTGAAACTAATAATAATTTAGTATTTTAGTAGTTAAATGTCGAATGACACAATAGAAATTTGAATTTCATGAAGATAGCTGTTATTGCCATCTTCATGAGTAATGAGTGAAATGTATCGTGCGTCTTTAAATAATTCATCATTGTTGTCTTTTCATTTATTTGGAAGCCACAAATATTGCTGAAGCTATTAATAATTACGTATTTGAGCAGTCATTATCAAATTCCACGGTAGAAATTAGAATAGAATGAAAATTACTTTTATTGCCATATTAATATCTAATGAGTGCAAATGAAGTTGACTTTGTCAAAAATAAAACTATTTTTACTGGAGCGGAACAAAAATATTTTACATGGTGACGTAATTACAAGCATTTGGATACACCTTGTACATGTCACGGGAAAAGCCCCAAATGGGTCTACTCGGATAAGGTACCCATTGCCACGTGGTCTTTGATATAATCTGGAATGAAATTAAAAATTTATTTTTCTATAAGTTCTTTCCCTATCAGAAATTGGAAATCAGCAGCATTACACGGACTTTATCTATTGTATGCCTAAAGAGTTAATGTGATCAGATGAATAGCCAAACTACTTTCTCAACCATGTAGCAGTTGCGCAGCTAGGAATTTTTTTTCTCCAATCATCGTTCTCTGGTATTTATTTTTGCGTTAAATAATTAGCTTAACAACAAGGTATCTCATAAAAAATGTACACCTGGGTTTATTCAGGTAAACCGCGAACAACACATACTTCAGGTATGTGTCAACAGGGTATTAGTCAAAAGGGTTTATTTGTATATTTCGAAAGGGTCGTGAGTGTAGTGGGGCTAAATTGGTGAGTATATTTAATTCGCGGGTTAAGTTCTGCATCATGTTTAGTACCCATCATGAATTGGACCGGTGAACATCAGGACTTTGTTATTCAAGCATACCATGAAAGAACCGTTTCGTGATCATGTCGTGGAGCGCAATCGGCCTGGTACTTTGAAGAAGGGGATGCAATAGCAAATGCGTTCTCTGACCTATATGTTGCAATATTCGAGACCTTTTTGCACCATAAACTGTGTAAAATTTTTATACAGAACGTGAGTGGTTTCAACGTCAGCTCACACAGCGACATTCGCTCAGAGTGTTAAGGGAAATGCTCTCGGGGTGTTTGATCTTGGGGAGAAGTGGTATGGGCAGTTTTAAGCTCAAGTGACGTTCTTCTTTGGAGCACCTGAAGGGAAAGATTTCAACATTGCTCTCGATCACTTGACGATTTCACTGAAATAATAAGTCAGAAAATCGACGCAAATCCACCTCATATGGCCCGGAGTATTATGTAGAAATTCACGAAACATCTTCAGTTTATTTCCAACATCGGCCGCCATTTGTGTGGTATGATTTTTAAAACCACTTAAATCAAAATGGCATTTTATATTCATTTCAGAAATAAATACAAAGTTTTTCTTAATTCATCATTGTTTAGGAGATTTTCAAAATGTGGGTGATCTTTACGCCCCAACTTGTATCGTACAAGTTTTGACCATGAGTGATTAGTATAAACGCCAGTTGAAGGTGAAACAAGCCCCTATTTCAAGAGAGTTGATGTAACAGGATTGCTAAATTCATTTTATCCAAAGACTCCTCAGACGATGCAGAAAGTTAGGTTAGGTTGGGTTTTTAATGCCAGCTAATAAAAATAAAAATTGGAACAATTAATATTTCTCATATTTTTTTATTTTGACATAGGTTGTCATCGTTATACATTGTTGAAAAGAGGAAAATAAAGTCTATTTAAACATATAAAAATCAAATTTAGAATAAGAAAGTTGGTATACATATCTCGGAAACCGCCATCTTGAGTTTTGTTTTGACTCGAGTCTTAAGTTTGTACGATCGTCGAAGCAAGTAACTTTCATTTTAATATTTTTTTCTGCATCTTCAATAATTATGAAAATATTGAATTTATTGGAAAATCGCGATTTTTAGTTTCTTTTGAATAATTTCTCAACTGCTTGGACTATTGAAAACTTTTCAATATAATCTGAACTAGCATATTAAACTGCACAACATTGCTCATTTAACCAGATCTCTAGCTTTAAGAATAAGAAAGATACCCTTGCAATCCTACTCTATTTAGAACACCCCGTATACAGGATGGTCACTTTTACGACACCCTCCATTAGGATCTATTAAACGGAAAGATATACAGAATTGGTCAAACGGGAGAAAAGTTTTTTACTTTCATGCCTTTTAATATTCTGAAAAGACATCCGGGATATATTGCACAGTTTCTGAAATATCGCTGAAAAACCGAAAACGTGCACTTTCCTTTTCCTTTTATAACTTTTAAATTTTACGAAACTTGGCACCCTTAAATTTTTCCATTTGAGCTTCCTGATGACAGTGCCAATCATTTACTGCGCCAACTAGATGCCCAAATTTTTATAGTTAACTTTTTATTTTCTTATGGCCGCCATATTGCATTTTAATAGCATAAAAAAGCAAAAGATTCCGATTTCAGCCATGTATAACACATGGGTAATCTGACATTTTATACACAAACGCCGAAAAGTTGTTCGATCTGGCTGTTTCGGTATACAATTCACCATAAATTTTTGATGTGACTGTCGCATTTCTGTAATTTCTTACATAGAGATTGTACATATCAATATTTTCATGTTGAGGAAAATATCTTGACATTTCTAATAACCAAAGATACTATCTTCTTTTTTTCACTTTTTTTTCACTCAGAAGTTACTTTCTTTGTATGAAGAACTGTCAAAATGGTAATTTGTTATTTTCCATGGCAACTTGATTTTTAGAGCAGTCCACAGTTTTTAAATTATCGATTTTTGGTAGTAAATAATGTCAGATTGCCCATGTGTTATACATGGTTGAAATCGGATTTTTTCGCTCTTTTGAATGCTATTAAAATTCAATAATGCGACTATGAGAAAATCAAAAGTTGACTATGAAAATTTGGGCAGTTAGTTGGCGCAGAAAATGTTTGGCACTGTCATCAGAAACCTCACGTCGAAAAATGTAAGAGCGCTAAGTTTCGTAAAATTTTCTTCAAAAGTAGAAAAGTTATAAAAGGATAAGGAAAGAGCACTTTTCGGGTTTTCAGCGATATTTCAGGAACTATGCCAGATATCCCGGATTTCTTTTCAGAATATTAAAAGGCATGAAAACAAGAAACGTTTCTCCCATTTGACCAACTCTGTATATATTTCCGTTTAATATATCCTAATGGTGAGCGTCGTAAAAGTGACAACCCTGTATACACATACAGTATACATATGTCTGCCGAATTTTGTTGATTCGATAAAAAATATATATACAAAACAAAATCTTGGGCACACTTGAAGAGTTTTGGCGAAGGCATCTTTCAGCATTTTTAGCAATTTAGGCTGTTTTGGCGGTTTTTTAAATAGTTTTTCGCTATAAAGTACGTGTTAATCTCAACCAATCGGCGCCAAAATTTAGGAGACTTACTTTTTCCCGGATTCGAATACTTTCCACCTTCGTGGTCAACCAAAATCAACATTTATAACGGACACCGCAATACGAGACATTCATACGAGGTGTGTAAATAAATGAAGAGATTGACTTTTTATATATTTTTTATTCAATTGAAATACCACATTGTCTCCTTTAAAGTAGTTGCTTTGGGAAGCCATACAGGCTTGAGACGGTTTGGCCACTTTTCGGAGCAGTGTTTTAACTCAGTTTACAATTACAGTATTCAGATACTGTAATTGCTTTCAGGTGGTTGGTTACGGCCTTTCCAATATTCTCCAATATACCTATATGGTGCCCTTTGAGGTGAATTTTCATTCTTAGGAAAAGGAAAACGTCAGGACTCAATCTGGCGAATAAGGGAGCCACGAGGATGTTTTTACATGTCAAAAATTATTAGTAATGACACGTTCTAGAGGACCATTTTCGTGCAAATTTTCTTTAACCCTAATTCATTGATCAAAATCTGATGAACGGCTGTGTGCATTTTGTCAACTCTTCCGCGGTCATTGTGACTGTCAACTGATGATCAGAACCCATGAAATTTCAAATTTTCTTAACATTTGCATTAGTTTTTGCAGTTGAAGACATTTTGCTGCGAGGTTCATCTTCAATTGAGTCTATCTCTTCTGAGGATGTGTTAAACGACCTGAAAACGTGGGCCCTTGACAAAACACTGTCTTCATAGACATGTTGAAGTTTTGCAGAAGTTTGCGACGCATTGTACCCAAGTCTGAAAAAAAAAGGTAGATAGTATACCATTGCTCGAAATTATTATCACTAATTTGTAGAACGTACGTACTAAAAAAATCAGGTTCACGAAAATTATTGTTATGGGCCACCAAGTGATTTGTACTTGGAACTCGTACTGAAGACGCATCAGATGTTGGTCTACGTTTTCTCCATATGTGCAACCATAGATCGAACGCTACGCTATCAGTCTCATTACTTTATTTACTTACCTCGCATACAGTGTGGAAATAAAGCAAGGCATAAATTCGATAATTTCGTTAACATTAATTTTCTGGTACAGAAGATCTCGAAGGGGTATAGCGATGTTAATTAAATGGCGGTATAACACAACTTATTCATCTTGTTACGTCATTTGTTTTTAAAGGTATGACGCCGTCAACATATTTTTTTAAATGACAACTTATATTTCTTATGGTTGATTCTCTTATCAATGGTATAAAATGTTCAATATGTTTTATTTGAACAACAACAATGGACCAACACGAATTATTCGGAAATGAGCCGGTTGCGCGACTATTTCTATTACCTCCCGATATTAATTGCGACCATTTCAATCCCAGGAGTACACCGTTCGTGCGCCTTTTGGAGCAGGCCGTAATCCCACTGGGAATTAGAGTCCGAGCCGGTATTTACCACGCAATTCAGGACACCGCCGCGCCGCTTCGATTCACTAATGCTGGATTTTCACCCGATTTATATGATATTGATACTTGACACGATTGCAGCACTTCTCTCGAGTTTATTACCTATGATTATTTATCTGGGTTTAAAGCTGTGTACCATGATGTTTTTCGTTTGTTTTAAAATGGATAATTTTCTGTGTCCACGATTCTCTCATAATACACTTATTATACCTATGTTTTCTCAATTATAATAATCACTACCAGTTCCATTAATCACACCAGTAGTGATTATTAATCATTATTCACTACTAAATTTTAAAATATGACATTTTTTAGCCCGTGTTTTTAAGTTTATCGAGTAGTCCACATGTGTTATCAATTATATTAAAACCTCGAAAAATCAACATTATTTACATTTACGTTAAGAGTATTTTAAAGTAGTACAAAATATCATCGTGGACAAAGTATAGTATACTACTCGCTTATAGTGGCTATTAATCACGAGAAGGACGTTTACGAGCCGCCAGGCGATTATTGTAAATCGTTCGATACGATAAATCATTATACGTTCGTTGTATAATATACTATTATAATATAGTTTTAGAAATTGATCACGATAAGTTCAATGATCACAACATTGCGTAAGGTGTAGAAGTTTTAATAAAGTTAATTATATGAGCCACATTTTACAGAACTGCAGAGATATTTAAAATAATTAAGGACGCTTAAGGACATCGTGAATAAAGTAAATACATACGTAAATTTGCACTATCCTTGACATTTTCGTTGTCATCTGACAATGTGACACTTCACGCAAATTCTTCAATTTTGATAACGAATTGTAAAAAATCTTGTATGATTTTAACCACTCGAAAACCTTATCGCACTCGCCTACGCCTCTTGCGCTAAACTGTTTTTTCGTGGATAAAATTCGACTTTATTCACTTGTACCTTAAAGCCAACAAAAGAAAATACTAATTTTAAAACCAATTGTAGGTTCAGTTGATGCAAACCATGAATATAGAATCCTTTAAACTGTTTACAGTTTTCACCAAAATTATAATAGTTATTTAAACAACAAGTACAAGTATTAAAAAAGATGTTAAATAATGTATGTTTTTTAACAGTAACAAGAAAACATATAATTTTATTGATTAAATATTTTAAGCACCTTTTTTTGCTTACATTCGGTTTTTTTTTTCTGGACAGCATGGAAAATTTTCTGTAAATTGTTTGTAAATTATCTGTAAATTATCTGAAAATTATCTGGGTAGATTTCTGACATCTTTATGAAATATTGTGTAATTTATTTGAAACTCTTCATTGTATATCGAAATTGCTAAAAAGTTTAGGGTGTTTGTTTATTTTGATAATTAATTTGATATGATAATATGATGGAAAGGTATTATGCGATTTCGTTAAAATTTTCTAGTTTGTCATTTTTTTCAGTTCAGAAATTTCACAACCTGAAAGTTTAGGATATTAAATTTTATATTTTGATAATTAATTTAATATGATAATATGATGGAAAGGTTTTATGCAACATCATTACAATTTTCTAGGTTTTTACTTTCTTCACTTATATAACCTCTTTCTGAAATTTACAATGTATGCAGTCTGTAAATATTTTTCTAAACTTACTTTTGATATTTTTATTGAAATTCTCAACTCTTTTGACGGCACATTCTAGAATTTTTTATGAAATTATCATCCATTTTTTTTGGGAATTTCCAAAATCTTTATTAAATTTTCTTCAGATTGCTACGTTTTGTGTGATTGTTTTGCTATATATATATATATATATATATATATATATATATATAATATATATAATAAATATAATATAATATAATATAATATAATATAATATATATAATATATATATATATATATATATATATATATATATATATATATATATATATATATATATATATATTTATAAATATAGGTATGGCAAAATAATGGCCCAACTGTTTCGAGCAGCAGTTGATAAAGTGAGCAGTGTCAATTTAATAGCCAGCATCATTGTCAACGACCGAATTGGTCAATGCACTTAGAGAAGAAGAAGTTAATAGAAGAGATTGTTGGGTAGATTGTGAAGAGGATTTCTGGGATAGACGTAGTTTCGTGATGATTTGGAGTGTCGCTCTTTCAATTATTTCGAGCCTTTTCTTGGTGCTGTCCTTCGAATTGTTTAATATGATGGAGGCGTATTCGATGAGAGGTCGGGATATCGTTTTATACAAGGTGTCCTAAATATGAAGTGGGATTGCATGGGTTATCTTATTCCTAAAGCTAGAGATCTGGTTAAACGGGCAATATTGTGCAGTTTTATATGCTGGTTCAGATTATGTTGAATTTTTTTCCAAAATCCGAGCAGTTTAGAAGTTATTCTAAAAATACTAAATCTATCTAAACTAATAAAACTCTAATAAAAACTAAATCTAAAAAAAACTATCGTGGTTTTCTAATAACTCCCATATTTCCATAATTATTAAAGATGCGGAAACAAGTTTGAAATAAAAGTTACTTGATCCGATCGCACAAACTCAAGAATCAAGTCGAAACAAAAGTCACGATGGCGGTTTCCGAGATATTAATAGCAACTTTCTTATTTTAAATGGCCACCATATTTGATTTTTGCATGTTTAAATCGGGGTTTTTCTCTTTTCAACGATGTATAACAACCTATGTCAAAATAAATAATATGGGATACATCAATTGTTGCTATTTTTATTTTTATTCTATAAATCATTTTTAAAACAAATGTAAAAAAAATAAAATAAACCTAATTCAACTAAGTAGTAAAATAACAATAAATTATAAAAAATGCTCAAAATGCTGAATTTTATTGGCTAAATGGCCTAAAAGTTAAAATATTTTCAGTTACTTATCGAAATGTGTTGCAATTAACATCTTCTATTGCCTCTGTCATTGCTTCACGAAGTTCATCTATATTATTATAATTGAAGTTACTTCCATAAATTTTGTTTTTTAAAGTACTCTAGAAATAAAAGTCAAGAGGCATCAAGTATGCAGATCTGGCTGGCCACTGAACATATGTATTAGTCGCTATTACTTTGTTATTAAAACGACCATTCAAATAGGTAATAACATCTCTAGCATTGAATAGAGGGGTACTACTTACTAGTACTATATTTGAATATTTTCTGTCAAAGGTTTTGTGTCAAAGGTGTGCGCCCTCGCTGTCGCTCGGGCGCAAACTCGACCTCGACTGGTAAACAATACTTACCTCCCTCAACGCTTAATAGTTATTTAAGGCTAGCAATAAAGTCCGAGATTCGTCAAAACTTACCTCTTGAATTGCTTATAACTGTTTTTCCACTCCTGAAGTTGGTTTCATTGTTTGTGTTTGATTAATTTATTTTCGCAACTTGAACAAATTATCCGTGCGGCTTTGGTTGCTAAGACTATTTGTCAAACAAAGTGTGAGTGTCAGAAATTGCATTCGTTTAGTTCTAAAATGAATCCCAATGAAAATAAACAAGAAATGGCAATGAAGAGGCTGCAGTTGTTGCCTGTTCCTTCTACTGCCGGAGAAGTCGAATGGGCAATATCAAAATGCGTATAAGTGTTTTAATGAGTGGTGTCAGAGAAAGAACGCTACAGAAAACTTTTTTACTTACCTCCATGAGGGAGGTAATTACATCCCGTTGTTCATAGTAACCAAACCTTTATCGGTAAGTGGGCCTTACTTCCAACAAATCAATGTTACAACAGTGTACTTACCATGTAAGAAGTGGAAAAATAACTATAATTTTACAAACGAAAAATGTAATGTTTTGTTACATATTATCATCATCAAGTAGCCAGAATCATATTTTTTCTAAAATTTGAATCAAATGCATTAATAAATGGAATAAATATATTTTACTAATAACAGTACATTAACCTTCCAGTAGTCGCGCCGGTCTCTCAGACCGGGATTTTTTTTAAGCAAAATTAGCAAACAAATCAAATAAACGTAATTAACATAGGAAGCGTTAATAAGTAAACTACCAACTGATAAATGAAAAACGAATGAAAATTATTATTTAAGTGTTTCATTGAAAAAAAATTAAAAAATATTTCAACCAAATATAAAAATTCGTAAATAAAAAAACATTGAAATAAAAAATTAACAATAAGTGTTTTTATGATAATTACATCCTATTGAATAAACAAACGTAACTTAAACTTAATTGTCTGCTGATAAAGCACTTTGTTGGCATACTTGGCAGAAAGCTGTTAAGTGTTCTAAGCACAGAATATTTTTGCAAATTAAGCATGAAAATCTTGTTTTCCGATTTTTTTTTTCAATTACAATCTAATTTACAATATTAAAATATTACAATTTGGCCCCAAATATCTTTTTTCGTCATGATTTAAATTTTTGCAGACCAATTTCTGTTGTTTTTCATATGACCATATTGTTCGCACTGTTATATAAATAATAAATATATCATTTGAACATATCTTATGTTGATAATATACAAGTTACCATTTAGTTGAGAAGATTTTATATAAAAATTAAAATTACGCCGTTAGTCGCGCCGGTCTCACAGACCGGGATTATTGTTTATTTATTAACTACACGCATTGCGTCGTTCATGGTCATACTACAGATTTATGGATTTATTTTGGAAAGGTACTATGAGTTAAGGAAGTCAGCGATTTATACTTCATTAATAATATAAAATTTAGTATTGGCCCGGTCTCAGAGACCGTGCGCGACTACTGGAAGGTTAAGAAAAACAAATTTAGGTAGCAATTATGAAGTGGTCGAACATATAGTTGTTAGGGCTCGTATATGATGCTTTAATGGAGATTTTTGATGACCCAAGACTAAATAATTCATCTGGTAATACTTCCTGAACTGACGCACAGGCTCTTGCTGATGCAATTTGTAAATTCAAGTTTATAGTATCCCTTGTCACATGGTACATCATTCTTAATGAAGAGAATATTATAAGCGAAATACTACAAAAAGAGGATTCTGCTATAAATTCAGCTACAAAACAACTTCAAGTGACCAAGAATTACCTCTTAAAATGTAGGAGTAATAATGGTTTTGAACAAGTTTTAATTGATGCTGCCGAGATTGCAAAGGAATTAGAAACAGAATTTGACCCCGATAAATGTAGAAGGAGACATAAACGGTAGTTTGAATATGAAGCTCAAGACGAGGCACCACAAGATCCTAAACTGAAATGCAAAGTAGAATTCTAGTCTATTACTGACAAAGTAAAAATGGTGTACAAAGAAAGGCACTCTATACGTACCTTAATCGAAATATAATCAATACAATTAAAGAATGTATGTCTTGTATTATAAATGAAAGGTTTTTTCGTTACAGGAGTGTTGAGGAAAATCTGCAAATCTGCTGAAGCAGAACCGTCGTCATTGCTATTAAGTGCGGTTTGTTTGTATGTGGGCGCAGATAAATCGGGCGTTTTATTTTCATTTTATTTCCTGGGTCGAAATGGCGTCATCCGAAACATTGATCAACCCGTGAGCTTTATGTGTGCTTTTTTATTGGCACGGTTTGACCCCTTCGGGTTTCGCGTGTGCCATTGACATGTGACCGGGACTCGGGATTTGATTGTGTCCGTTATGTCTGAGATTTTCTATTTCATCTTACGGTTCTCATGGGGGCTGCTGCTCCCACAGCCGCCGTCCTCTATGCATTCGTGTGATGGAAATCGTACAAACGAAGAGTGAAACGCGCGCGCACATATGTGGGACTCCGGGAGTCCGGGAAATCTCTCCTCGCCGCCCTCTGGAGCCGTCGCATCCCTCACCCGTGTCAACTGCATGCGACAAATAAAAAGACGCTCTCCTGTCCTTCGACGTTTCCCATCCCGTCGCCCCCATCCTCATGCCTTCATTTATTATTCATACACGTACCGCACCATAAATCAATATCAAACTACCAAACGGAATACATTATTATCGTGACACGTACACCACTGTGTGATGGAACCCTTTTGGCGGCGTCGGTGCGGCGGACGGTCCCGGCCGCCCCGCACCCCATGATCATCCGCCGTCTCCGGGATTGACGCTTCTTAGTTGAGCGATCGCTTCCATTACCATAACTAATGATCAGCGTCGGGCCCGTTCGTCCATGAATGCAAACAGATCCGGCACTGGTTTTAAACGTCTTAGGTTAATCCCGCCTAACGGTGAAATGAGTTCCCGAAGATTAAACAGAGTATAAAACTTTTCCTCAAGTAGTATTAAATATATTGAGAGTATTTGGCCCACAAACAGAACTTGCTCCACAGATTTGCCATGTCCCTTAAATTCTCATCGGCATTCTAAATTATAAGATAACCAAATATTTACCATGCCCGAGAAATGACGAGGAAAGGTACGCTGAAGTTTAGGAAAACAAATCATGTGTTGTGATCTAATATACATTTTGTTGCTTGGCCAAATCTAATTAAAAATCTGTTCTCTCTCATTATTGTATCTGAGTAGTTTTTCATAAGAGATTCCTGCAGTTTCAAGGACCATTTGTGCCATACAGCAGTTGGCTTTGTTAATTTGAGTGCGGCGCATTTGAATTTTAATGGCGCACCTCAGCCACCCGTCCCCCCGAAACAAATGTTTCAATTTTCGTTCGGAAATTTAATCAGGGGTTCTACGCTGTAATTTAGTTCGTTAGAAAAGTTTTCGCATGGCGCCGTATTCCCGATCCGCAATGTAATTATTTCCCTCTTGTTTCAGATTTTCCTGCACAGGACGCTCCTGCTAGACTCTAGGTGAGTGTGGCTGCCGTTCCCTGCGTTTACTATCTGGGTTTACGGCCGACTTTATAATATAATTAAAATGGTAGCTGTTTGTGTTTCAATTAACGGTTAAACAAAGTAATGAACCGTAACGCCCGAGACGCGCGCCGTTTGTGCCCCGGAATGGCGCACTCTCTGACTAAAGCGCCGGTTGATTAATTGCACGTTTTATTGCCGCCCTCCTAATTAATTAACTATTATTAATTGCCGATTTTATGTAATTATCGTTCGCACCTATGCTCGCGGAATCGTCGCCCCTTTGATCGCAGAAGTTTAATTAAATCTCAGAAACTTAAACTGCTACTCTCTATGTTCACAGCTGGTGAAAAGTATTTCAACTTGATGAAACCCTCTTCCCACAAACAAGGTTTTAAGTACTTCCTTAAATTGTTCACTTTGTATACCACACATTAACTCCAGTTGCTGATCCATGGTGCGTAGATTTTCTAAAGTAAACGCATACATATCATTAAGGGCTTGCCCTAACCTTAAGCATACAGTTTTCTAAAATACTAGTTTGCTACTTCAGTCAACTTAATGAATCCAAAACGTCACTGTACCCACGTTGTGACTTTTGCATTCAATTTTATTCTATAGGTATGGTCAAAGTATCCGCTCGAGTCAAAATATCCCTTGTTTACAATAGTTTCAATCTGAATACGTTAATTACAAAAAGAATTACAAAAAAACTACTTTCTAAAGGTATTTGGGCTTGGGTTGCCTACGGCATGATCTCCAAGGCATGGTTGTCTGACTTGTTATTTTACAATTTATCCATTAGATATTATTCCGCATACCAATTATTTCAGATATTCAGCAAATTTAAATAGTGAAAACAATTACAAAAAAAAATAACTTTCTAAAGGTACTTGGACTTGGGTTGCCTATGGCATTATCTCCAAGGCATGGTTGTCTGACTTGTTATTTTATAATTTATTCATTAGTCATTATTCCGCATACCAATTATTTCAGATATTCAGCAACTTTAAATAGTAAACCCCGAAAAATTTTTGTTTTTGTTGTTGTTTGCTATTCACATTATCAAATTGAGTTGCATAGGGTTACCTAAAGCCTCGTTTACATTTGGAAAGTTTACTGACGGAAAGTACTTGCCGCTAGTAAACTTCCTGCTATATGTGTGTCTACACATTAGATAGTTCACTTGATGACTAATACAGAAAAAATGGCTTCAAGAGCGGCAGTGAGACTGCTCTCATAGTAAAAGCTGTTGGTATTACAGAATATTTAATTGAAAAGAAAGAAAAAGAAGAAACGAATATGGTATCTGCCTTGGAAAAACAAATAAGCTTTGGCTTATATACGTTATCTGTACCGGATCCACTTTTTTGGATTCCCTTATAAATACCTTATTTAATCTTTCCTATATATAGTTTTTAATGTTTTCACTTCAGCCTTAAGAATGGTCAAATCAATGTTTTCAAAACCTGCTAGTTCTTTCAATTCTTGCAAAACTGCTTAAAAACAGTATTTATCTTTAATTGATTCATATGATCTTTCATTCTTATATTCTACAATATATCGTAGTTTTCATAACGGTTTTAAAATGTTATTATTTGATCACTGTTCCATTTAATTTTTAAGAATTTACTCGTGCAACGTGTCAGGATACTGTTTACACGCAGAGAACTACAAGAATGGACGGTCAAGTTGGTCAGTAAACTAGCCGGGTCCTCAACTTCGCTTGCTATTTTCCGGAAAGTAGAAATTAAGACTTTTTCTGGTTTACACATCGTAAGTTTACTGGCGGCAAGTACTTTTCACCAGTAAACTTTCCAAATGTAAACGAGCCTTTAAAGCCTCGTTTTCATTTGGAAAGTTTACTGGTAGAAAGTACTTGCCGCCAGTAAACTAACGATGGTAAACCAGAAAAAGTCTTACTTTCTGGTTTATTTTCTTTCTTGGTAGACGTTTTTCTGGTTTACACATGGTAAGTTTACTGGCGGTAAGTACTTTCTGCCAGTAAACTTTCCAAATGTAAACGAGGCTCTACTTTCTACTTTCCGGAAAGTAGCAAGCGAAGTTGATGACCCGGCTAGTTTACTGACCAACTTTCCCGTCCATTCTTGTAGTTCTCTGCGTGAAATCAGTATCCTAACACGTTGTAGGAGTAAATTTTTAAAAATGAAGTGGAACAGTGATCAAATAATAACATTTTTATATCTTTATGAAAACTACGATATATTGTGGAATATAAGAATGAAAGATCATATGAATCAATTAAACAGAAATACTGCTTTTGACCGTATTTTACAAGAATTGAAAGAATTAGTAGGTTTTAAAAACATTAATTTGACCATTCTTAAGGCTAAAGTGAAAACAATAAAAACTGTATATAGGCACGAATTAAATAAGGTTTTGAAATCCAAAAAAGTGGATCAGTTACAGATAATGTGCACAAGCCAAAGCTTATTTGGTTTTCCAAGGCAGATACCATATTTGTTTCTTTTTTTTCTTTTCAATTATATATTCTGCAATACCAACAGATTTTACTTTGACAGCAGTCTCACTACGGCTCTTGAAGCCATTTGTTTCTGTATTAGTGATCAAGTAAACTATCTAATGTGTAGACACACATATGGCAGAAAGTTTACTACCGGCAAGTACTTTCCGTCAGTACACTTTCCAAATGTAAACGAGGCTTAAAGCTTCGTTTACATTTGGAAAGTTTACTGGTGGAAAGTACTTGCCGGCAGTAAGCTAACGATGTGTAAACCAGAAAAACGTCTTACTTTCTTGTTTAGTTTCTTTCTTGACAGACGTTTTTCAGGTTTACATATCGTAAGTTTACTGGCGGTAAGTACTTTCCCCCAGTAAACTTTTCAAATGTTAACGAGGCTTTAGGCCAGTAACGCTGGGTTTTGATCTCCGTTTTTAAAGGAACTCTAAATTCAATTTCATTCAACCCTTATCTTATAAAGAAGGTTTTGAATATTTCCTGGGTGCTTGAAATTTCCTTGTCATCAATATTGAAGACGTTTTCAGTCAGAAATATTTGCTAGAAAAAGTGACAGTTTTTCATGGTACTTTGAGGTATTTAGAAAAGTGTCATTCACTTTATCTGCAAAGACATTTTAATAACTGTATTACATTTCTCAGATTTCTCATATTAAGATTGTCAATTTAAATAAAACATTCTGTACTTCCTTAATTTTGTTCAAATTTTTATTTGCGACCGGTTTCGGTGTTTAAACCATCATCAGGCCAAACTAAACTATATTGTAATATAAATTATACAGAGAGCGCATAAAGTATTAAGACCTGGCTTTATTTTTTCCCCTGTAAAAAAACGCTTCAACAGGTCAAAATGATTTTTTTTCAAACAAATATTTTGAGACCATTTTCAATTTTTCATCTCTCTCCGTTTTAAAGTTATGACGTCAGAGCTATTTATTCAATATGTAATATTTGAAAACAATTAAGAAACAGTGCGTTAAAGTAAAACTATTAAATTATTATTTCAATGTCAGAATGCATCTAGTCACCATTCAAAACAACGTCAGTTAAAACAAAATTAGGAAAACCGGTTATTCCAATATTTTAAATATAGGAATAAATCAAAATTGATTGAAAAACATTCTTATTACAATATCATCAATTACAAAAATAAGAACAGAAAAACCAAAAGAAATTTTTATCGAGAAAAAAATACTAATGACTTGTTTTAAGATTAGTTTGAAAATAATATAAAGTCACAAAAATAATTAAAAAGACGAACAAATATTGGTTAGGGAAAAAATCAAATTAGATGTTCAAATTGTTAACCATTTTGTTCTTGACAGTGTGCTAACCGATGTCGAAAGGCCGCACAGGCATTGAGGAGAACTTTTGGCTGTATTTGTCTTATTTCGACTTAGATCTGTTCATTCAATTGTTCAATTGTGGTTGGCCGATTAAAGTATACGTTACTTTTGATGTAACCCCATAAGAAAAAATTTAAATGGGTCAGGTCAGGAGAACGCGCCGGCCATTCAACAAAATCTCTTCTGACAATCCACCTGCCTTGAAAGACTTTGTTGAGATAGTCACGTACCATTCGGCTATAATGACGTGGAGCCCCATCTTGTTGGAACCATAAGTCTTCATTTGGAATATCGGGATCGTGTTGATTCGAGAATAGAACCGCCAAAGCTGGAACGAGGTAACCTTCCAATAGCTCGAAATATGTTTGGCCTGTCAACGTGCCTTCAATGAAGAAGGGCCCAATAATAATATCAGCTACTAGTCCTGCCCAAACGTTTAATATTTCCGGAAATTGGGTATGGACTTCCGTCATCCACTGAGGGTTGCGCTCGGACCAATAGCGACAATTTTGTTTATTCACCGTTCCATTCAAATAAAAAGTTGCTTCATCACTAAATAAAATTCAGGTAGCAAACCCTTCATCGACGTTACAGAGATTCATCATTTGTTCGCAAAACTGAACCCTACGATCAAAATCATCTACGTTCAGTTCGTGGACTAAATTTAATTTGTAAGGATGCCATTTCTGCCGTTTCAAAAAATTTCAAAACAGTTGTTTGTGAAAGCTCACTATTTGCCGCAACCGTTCTGGAGGGAATATAAAGATTTTCTTGCAACTCCAACAGCACGTTTAGCTTAACATCTTCCGGAACTGACGGTCGTCCACTTTTCGGGCGATCTCTAATATGCCCCAACTGCTCATACTTTCTTAGGATTGCACTAACAGACGTCAGACAGAGTTTCTTGAAGCGGATATTTATTATTAAAATAAATGCACACTTCTTCATAGGTACGTATTCTATCACCACAACCTCTAATCATAAAAATTTCAATTCTATGTGCCTCCGAAAAACATCGAACCATTTTGATATTAACTTGTGACACGATGAATCGAACGAAACGTCAATCTGACTGTGATGAGGTAATAATTTGCTTCACATAATTGTACTTGATTGTTGTTCATGTTAATGAATTTTGTTTTATTCCAATATTTAAAATCCAAGCCTGTTTCCCTAATTTTGTTTTAAATGACGTTATTTTGAATGGTATCTAAATGCATTCTGCACATTAAAATAATAATTTAATAGTTTTACTTTAACGCACTTTTTCTCATTTTTTTTCAAATTTTACATATTGAAAATGCCATGTTGTTGAAAACATAATAAAAAGTACTATCAAAATCAATAATAAAAAATATAGGTTGTCATTTAAAAAAATGACTTCATGTCATTACTTCAAAACGGAGAGAGATGGAAAAATGAAAATGGTCTCAAAATATTTATTTGAAAAAAAAACATTGTGACCTGTTGAAGCATTTTTTTTTAAATGTATACAGAGGAAAAATAAGGCCAGGTCTTAGTACTTTATGCGCTCTCTGTATAATCAGGTCTTGTAATTCTTTAAGAAATAAATTGGTTAGATATGCCATGTATTATAAATGAAAATGAAATCAACTTTATTTATAATTGAAGTTCAATAACTAAGGCCCATTTGTACGGTCGTGGATCATCCTTGACCTATGTTACAATTGTTAATACTATGGTTTCCTTAGAAACTGAACCACGATCAAAGATAATCCACGATCGTACAACTAGGCCTTAGACCAAGTTGTACGATTGTTGATTATCTTTGATAGTGGTTCGGTTTCTAAGGATACCATTGGATTAACAATTGTATTATAGGTAACGGAACCATGGTTAAGGATGATCCATGATCGTACAACTGGTACTTCTTGAAGTGCTATTAATATGGATGCTACGGTTTCAGTTGCTGTAAGTCCAAGTTATTTAGAACGCTGCCCAAATCGAAGGCAGCTCTTTCACAAAACATTGATTGGGCATTTCTAAAACTTTCTGAAACTGTTAGCATTATGTCAGTAAGAAATAAATATCCTGTTATTCGTAAGTAAAAAAAAATAAATATTGAAAACAAAATTATTGAGGATTCCTAAAATTAGCACTACATGAGTTGCAAGACAATTAAATATATCAAAAACATTTGTTCGAAGAGTTTTACACCGCAAAGTTATTTATCTCTACTATTTCTAGCAAGTCAATTCGTTGTAATCTCATCAAATCTAGAAAGAAGCATTTAACTTTGCCAGAGTGCTAGCGAGTGATTAATATGGGCTGCGAATTTTTGACGTCTAGGTCTCTATGCCTTATGAGAATATTGATAGTACTATTAAATATTAGAATTAGCACTTCCATGCATCACATTTCATACTAATCATTGTGTGAGAAAATTAACTTAATTTCTGACATTTCTAGCAAAATTTATATTATCATCATCTCATTTTTTGTTCGAGTATCCATTGTCGTACGTTCAGAATGTACTTCTAAGAAGCTAGGATTTATTTGAACGAACCAAGATCTGGCATTGTGGCAAGCAACAAGGCCATTGTACAAAATCCGTCTGGCAATAAAAGTAACGCGTGGGATTTTACACACTGGAGTAGTTTTACAGTGTGGGCCGCCCTAATCTCGCGGGAAACTCGCATTTTTACAGTTTTCCGCGAGCGTCGCGGCGCAGTTTAATTCGCGTACGTTTACGCTCGATTCCCCCTTTTGTCCTGGGAGCGTCATGCGGGGGCGGCTGTTGGGGCGGCTGATGAGGCGGCGTGTAGACGCGTGATTCGGCGGGGAATGCGCGGCATCGCCGCCGGTATCGAATTTCTTCCCTGTAATTATTTACAGGCGACGCTGGCGTCCCACGGGATGCTGTCGCGAATTGGCTAGGGACGTGTAATTTCGACTCGCGCTGATTGGGGAGTTTTCTTTTTGATTAGACCTGCGAAGGGACGGGGGATCGTATTCACTCGCGGCAGTTTGATGAGCGAAAATGGGAAATTGCGTAATAAAAGGGGCTTAATTATATTTTCCCAGCATTCACATGGAGTGTATCAAATGTAGATATTACGTGGTAAATTGCTCAATTAACGAGGATTTCGGAGCGATGATTTTCTCTGACAAGTGGAATGATTAGCGTACTAACCAACTTGACATGGCAAACAGAATAATGCGGACACAAAGTATCTACAGTTATTATTTCTAAATTAACATTCAACATGCACATTACTTACAAATACGAGTAAATTATAATTAACCGTACATCCATGTGTACAGTAATATACCGGGTGTACATTTCAAAACTAGCCAGTGTTAATAAATAAGTCTTTTGAATGCAAGTACAGGGGAGTTTAAAAACAACGTCAAATAAATTATAAGTATTAAACCCTCCTCCCTAGCCACCCAGACTTCAAAATTTCAAATGGCACCCCCCACCTTGCGATAAAAATATAAATAACAAGAATTTAAAACAATTTATATCGGACGAATGTAAGTTCCTTTCAATTTGCATTGTCAAATTGGCAAATATGTATATGATTATAAATTAAAGTTGTGTGATCTCACACAACTTTAACAAGATATCACGATTTTTTAATATCAATACACAAATACACAAATCATCGATATGTATACTTGTATCATTACAGATATTATAAGGCATAGGTCTATAATTAGTTGCTTGCTTTATTTTAAAATGATGAAAGTGCAGAAGAATGTCAAATACCACGAATGTGAATTATAATAAGAAATGATAATTTTTGCATTATGAAAACATTATGCACGTACTTGGCTAATATCACATACCGCGAAAGTTAGTTTTGCACCCGAATCTATTCTGCAATCAATTAATATGAGGGATATTCAAATATACTAAAACAAATTATTACTAAATGTTTTATTATAATAGAAGGCATTACCTCAAAGTATGAATAATCTTGTAGTATAGTATTAGTTATGTTCATTATAAAAACATTTATAAATCCTGTCAGTATACCAGCAAATAATGCAATTTGTGACGTCACGCTTAACGATTGTAAGCACATTTGCGTCAAATAAGATAAACGTCATCTGAATTGAAATATGAATAGAGGGCCTATTCTTACTTAAAAATCTAAAACGGCCGATAAGTGATGTATTCTGAGATCGTATGGTCTCATATGGACTGAGAATGGTGGGGGGACCCACAAAAAATACAAAGGAGCACTCAACTCACAAATCACGCTTTAATGGCAGTCACAATCCCAGTATTTTACCGGTTTCGTCGCAGACAAATACTTCACGAACCACGCGTGCTATCTCTCATGATTAATTCAAATTAATGTTCGCCAATACAAAACCCAATATCAGGGGAGGGGAGAAATTTTAAATAGCGTCCCTCGAGCGCCTCCGTAGGCAACCTCCCAACCGTCGCCGTGCGTAAAAAATATAACGTTACAAGTGATATTGAGATTTGTTTTTAACTCTAAGATTTTGAATTGAGATAAAACAGAATATATAACACTCACGCTGAAAACAGATATTCCCAATTTACGTCAGTTAAATCACTCCCACACTTTTTTGTAGTTCAAAATTCTGTCAAAACGTACGTTCAAATCAATCAGTACACTGACAAATTTTGCAGTAGCACTACCAATCTTAAGCCTAAAACAGGTTTAATTCCTTGTTTGTTCACACATGATGTACGACCTGTTCCTATAGGGACATTTAACGATCATTTAAAGGGTATTTTCTCTGCAAACTAGAGCTATTCGATAGAGCTATTTTGATTGGTTTTGCATACATAGCCTGGTGTAGAGCGTTGTCATTTTTTTTTATTTGTGAGATCTATTTAAAATTAATTTAATCATATATTATACTCACGAATTTTATATAAGTCGTACGAGGAAGCTATTTGAATTATAACATCAAATCTACTACGAAGTAAGAGTATGGACGATGCGCTTCATTTCAGAATTAAGTTCTTTAATATATTAGTGGATTACTCTCGGATTGCACGATCAAACGTTTACCGAGTGATATACTCAATCAATTAACCAGGCGACTGCTTTATGCATTTAAGGAATTGATCTCACAGACATTTTATTATCGTAATATGAATATGTATATTTTAATTAATTGAACAAAAACAATATTTTATTTATAAGTAATTAATAATTTATAACCCGGCGCGTCCACCAAAATGAAAACTCGCTATATTAATTATAATTTATGAAGTTCTACATATTATATTTTTGGTAACACAATTAACATTGCATTATCCATAAGATAGTAACCGGTTATATATTTTTTACTGCACACATGCAGATTTGAATATCAAAATTAAATGAATTAAATTAATTTATAAAGTTGTTATTGAAAATAATGTAATAAATAATTTTTGATAATATGTTTTATGTATCGATTTCAATTTTAACTTCAATAAACATATAACTTTTATATCTACAACAAAATGTATGTATTCATACCAAACTACAATTTGGTGGAGGAGCCGGACACATCGAATGTTGCACTATACTACTATACAAACTAATAGAGATGAGCGATATTTGTCTCCCGGTGACTTGTCGCGGCGACCTAGCAGGTCACCGGTAGTCCCGGTGACCTTATTTCCAAAGTCGCCGGGAACGAAGTCGCTGTTAAGGCAACCGGCGACCCTATTTCCAACGCTAACGGTGACCAAAGTCGCTGCGAACGATATCAGCTGCTTTAGGCGTGGTTTATGTAAGACGGCGACAGCTCCTTGCGTCAGTGCGAATTTAAATCTTAACTTTGCATACCGCAAATCCCGTAAGGTCGATATTAGCTATTTCTTAAAGGTTCCAATTTTCATTTCTATCTCAAAATTAATCAGTACATATTATATTATATTCCACTGTCGTTGGGATATTTCGTCACGTCTTCAAATAATGACGGCACGGAATACATAGTCGGCCCTGCTTGCGCTCCTAGAGGCCCTTGGTTGTAAATTCTAGTGTCCCAATAAAATTATTGGGATTAGTTTCTTCTTCTAAAAATCTAAAGAAAACCCCCGGTTGTACGTTTGCTATTACTGCACTGAATATCAATCCTCCGAGGCAGTTTATTGTAAGTGAAGTGACCCCGAATAATTTTATGTGTCTTGCTTGCTTTTGTACATATTTTACTTTGTACATATGTTCCCCTATTTTCCCGGACACTTGATATTAGCGATTGTACATATATTTGTAAACATATACAGGGTGTCCGGAAAATACGTGTACAACGTTTGACGACAGACTCCTGACGTCAAAATAGGTCGATCTAAGCCGACTTAGTTATATCCAAAATTGTCTCGTTTAGCCGGTAGAGGGCGTCAAAAATTAATATCAATGACGTTTAATAATTTGACAATTAATCAAGTATAATATTTACTCAAGTATACGATCAACATTATTGAATTACAAGTTCATTTTACCATTAAAAATGGAAAATTATACAAACTCTCAGAAAGTTGACATGCTCCTGGTATACGGGTTTTGTCGAGGAAATGGGCGTCAGAGTGTTAGGGTTTACATGGAGAGGTTTCCTAACCGTCGAATACCAAACCACCAAACATTTGCCAATATTGAGCGTCATCTTCGGGAAACGGGCAGTTTTGAGAAAAAGTTTGAAGGCAGGGGTCGTATGCGAACAACTCGAACTGTGGAAACAGAAGAGATGATTCTGGAAAGAGTTGAAGAAGAACCAAGTACCAGTACCCATCTTTTAGAACGTGAGTTAAATGTTCCTAAAACGATTGTCAATGAGGTTTTAAGAGAACAGTTGTTACATCCTTACCACATACAAAAGGTCCAGGAACTTTTACCGACTGATCCCCCCATGCGGCTTACATTTTGTCAATTTATTAGAAACAAAAGAATCCTTGTTCCAAATTTTTGTAGAAAAATTATGTTTACTGACGAGGCATGCTTTACAAGATCTGGGGTAACCAATCTGCACAACGAACATATTTATTCCGATGAAAATCCACATGCCATTAAAGTTGCACATCATCAGCATCAATTTAAAATTAATATTTGGGCAGGTATTTTTGATCACTACCTTATTGGTGTCATTGTTATTCCAGACAGGTTAGATGGAAATATTTATTTAAATTTTTTGCAAGACACATTACCAATTCTTCTGGAGAATTTGCCCATTTTACTTCGGAGGGAAATGTGGTATATGCATGATGGTGCCCCGCCCCATTTTTCCGTTGCCGTTCGGCAATACTTACATCATCAGTATCCCAACCGATGGATTGGAAGAGGCAATGATGCACCAGTAAAATGGCCACCACGTTCTCCTGAGTTAAATATGTGTGACTTCTTTTTGTGGGGCGCTATTAAAACAGAAGTTTACAAGACTCCGGTAAACACACGCGATGATTTATTGCAGCGGATTTTAAATGCAGGCAACCATTTTAATAATCCCGAGACATTAGATAGGGTCCAATATCATTTTTTAAAGAGTGTTAATAAGTGTATTCAGCAAGATGGCGGTCATTTTACACATTTGCTTAAGTAATGTTTTTGTTTTACTTAGTTTCTTACAATAGATACTTTCAACTTTGTTATACTTTTGTTTTTTTTGACGCCCTCTACCGGCTAAACGAGACAATTTTGGATATAACTAAGTCGGCTTAGATCGACCTATTTTGACGTCAGGAGTCTGTCGTCAAACGTTGTACACGTATTTTCCGGACACCCTGTATATATTTTATATTTATAAACTAGAACTCTCAAAACTGTTTGTATCAAACAGAGTGTTTCTTACGCCAAGCGCCGAATTTTAAAAAGAAAAATATATCTGCAAAACGTTTAAAAACTAGTGATATTTGGAATTTTTTTACTGCCGAAAGTAATGAATATGAACTAGCCAAATGCAATATATGTAAGAAAAAAATTTCTTTCAAAACCACAAATTCAAATATGCGCAAACATTTGAAAACAAATCATCCTACAGTGTCTATTTCTCACAAAAATTTGGAAAATGAGAATCTTTTCAATGTCCTGGCCAGTCGCAGATCGATTACCGAAACGACAAATACCAATAATTTACAGTCGATACCAGAAAATAGTGCAGCATCCACGTCAACTTACCTTCAAAAACTATCAAGCAGTTCTACCCAACAAAAGATTTATTCATATATACCGAAGAAATTGGGGGTCTCGGCTAATGCAAAAATTACAGACGAATTGTTAAGAATGTTTTCGAATGATTTCCAGCCGTTTCGTGTAGTGGAAGATCAGGGATTTATGAACTTTGTAAAAGCGTTAAACCTTTCATACGAAATGCCTAATAGACATTCAATTTCAAAAGCATTGATTCCGGCAAAATACGAGCAATGCGTGGTAAAATGCCGTCAAATATTGGCACAATCGAAGAAAGTGTGTGTGACAACAGATTGCTGGACATCCGTAAACACAAAAAGTTACATAGGTGTTACTGCACACTTTATTCATGATACTTTTCAAATGAAATCTGTTTTATTAGACTGCAGATTATTACCAAGCCAACACACAAGTATTAATTTGGCACACGCATTGAATGAGATAGTCACGGAATGGAACATTGAAAATAAAATTATATTGGCTGTATCGGATAATGCGGCAAATATTAAAAGTGCAATTTTAAAGAAGCTACGGTGGAATTACTTTGGATGTTTTGCACATTCATTACATTTATTGGTGACAGACGTACACTAATACGTAAAATACGTTCACTAATATATCAAGTAAAAACCATAGTTGTTCATTTTAAAAGAAGTCCACAATCTAACTACAAATTAATGACACATCAAAAAAATTATGGTAAACAGCCATTAAAATTTTGACAAGATGTGCCAACGAGATGGAACTCTACGTATTATATGTTAAAAAGATTCGTGGAGCTGTAAGATGATATAAAAAGTACAGTTGCAATTTTTTTGAAAAAATTACCAATTTTAACACAATTTGAATGGGAAATATGTAAACAATTATGTACAATTTTGAACAATTTGAAGCAACCACTAAAACCGTTAGTGGCGAAAAATATGCTACTGCTTCTTTAATTATACCATTAATAAACGGTTCTAAAGTTGTGTGCAGAAATTTACAAAACAAGAATTTACATCTAGATGTTGCGGAAGTTGTTTCCAAGTTAAACACCGGCTTTGAAAAACGGTTTCAAAACGTGGAACAGAATGAAATCATTGCAGTGTGTACATTTATGGATCCGAGATTTAAAATGCATTTTCCGATGAAATATTAGCGAATAATATAAAAAATATGTCATAAAATGGTGACGACAAAATGACTAGAAAAGCAATCTTATGAGCAAGAGAAACAACTAGAGAAAGAAGATAATGACAGTAACTCTGACGAAGAATTATCTGTCTGGGGAGATTTCAATAAAAAAGTATCTTCTCAAACAAAACCCAAAGCAACAGCTGCTTCCCAGGCAACAATTGAGGTGCAGAGATATTTGGACGAGGACCTGCTGCCACGAACTGAAAATCCATTCGAATGGTGGAATCAGCATAAAGTATATTACCCCGTTCTAAGTGTAATTTTCCAGGAGAAGTTTTGTGCTTTGGCAACATCTGTACCTTGTGAGAGACTTTTTTCAAAAGCGGGCCAAGTCATCACAGAACGGCGAAGTCGTCTGACATCAAATAAAATAAGAATTCTCCTATTCTGAATTCAAATGAAGATTTATTTTAATAGTATTTTTGTAAAAGTAAATACACATTTCAAATATGTCTCAATTATTACTTGGGATTTATGATGTACTTCCTTAATTCTTCTCAATATTTTTATTCTTTATTTACATTTGCGACCAGTTTCGATGCCACATGGAATCATATTAAGGCAAAAATTGTCAGAAGCTATGTAAGAGTATTGTCGCAATGTAAATAAAAAATATAAAAAAATACTGAGATGAATAAAGGAAGTACATATTAAACCCAAGCAATAAAAATAACCCTAATATAAACATAAGAGATGTTTTATTTATGCCTGGAAGTTTTTTTTTCCATTTTTTTATTAATTACGTTGTCAATTAATATGTTGTTTTTTATTTGTTTGTAATATGTTTATGTATTATAAATAGTTATATTGTTATTGAATTACGTTTCTTATAAAAATAGATGTATTTTTTATTTGAATATTTTAAACCACTAACTAGTCTAGTAGGTACATTATAATAGTTCGGCAAATGTATCATATTGTATATGTGTGTAAAATGCACATGACATACCATTAATATTTTTTGTTTAACGAAGATTAATTATTGTAAGGTTTTATTTACGATGTTCGAGAAACATGAAACAGCCATGCCAATATACTTTTTTTCCTAGGCTAAATCATAATATTTAGAAATGATTATTCGATGTTATAATAAATAAAATACAGGCGTAATCGCCGCGGCCTTGCTGGTAACCGTATCGGTTTTTGAGTTGCAGCGAGTCGGTGCCAGCGAACGATCACATCACCCCTACCCATCGATTTTGGTCGCTGCCAGCGAGCGATCCCGATTCCCTTAACAGCGACTTTGGTCGCTGTTAAGCCTACCGGTGACTTGGAAGTCGCCGTCACCGGTATAGCGGTGACCTGAAAGTCGCCGTTAAGCTCATCTCTACAAACTAATGATAAAGACTTGAAATGCCAAATAATGACAAAAGAGTGAAATATTAATGACTACCTTGGAAAACAATGATACAAGTTAAAAAAAAAATACTATTCACTAATATTTTATATTTGTGTTTGTCAAATAAGATTGTAAATTCAACTGTATTAGACAGTGTTTATCAATAACACTGGTATACAATGTATACACTGATGACAGACATTTGTTCGTGGATATCTTCGTGAAAATACAACCGTTGTATGATCAGCATTATCAGTTATTAATACATGCGTAACTATAGAAACCGCATTGTTATGACGTCACTGTTTTACGTATGAGTTATATTCCCTCCAAAAGATACCCCAAGCAGCGAATTTCAAAAATTAAACGAATTTATAAAGCCTGAAAAGGGGCAAATTTAAATATGCAATGTTATACAGGGGGTTTCATTTAAAAAAAACTTAACTTTGATACTTTCAGGGTTTTTAGATCACGCTGTATAATATGAAATTATTTTTAAGCGTATTCATAGTTTCAATTAAGTAAGTAAACTGAGCGTATCCATAAGTAAATAATCTGTTTTTCTTTCACAAGCTACCAGATATTGTATTTATGTAGATAAAATGTAAACAAAGATGCCAATTTTGTTTTTTTCAGAAAAAAATCTCTCGTACTGAAAGCTTCGAGTTGGATTTAATCGTTCTTAGGGCGTAATCATCGTAGTAACGCTCTTGGTACATAAATACTTGTTCTCGATCTGTTATCATTATCTGTTAAGAGACGCTTACAGATCTAATGTTGTAATATACTACAACTTGTTACGGCCAATGCCTTTCGTCCACCACTGGCCTGTACCCCCTCTTAAGCGCCCCGACGATGAGTTGGAGCGGGGTGGAATAAGAATCTTCGCGAAGAAGAATGTGATCAGTCTTATTCTTGTACCAGTCAGGCGAATACCATTTTGGGTTGGCTGGACAAAGTATTAATAAATACTGTTTGCTTAAATAATCAAGTTTCATTTGCCACGTCTAACATTTTGTTGGCGATGTCCCCATAGTGGTAAACGAAATGGAATAACTCTGTATAACCCATATCGGAATAATACCGTTATATACTACAACAGCACTAGTTCACATCCCAAAATATACTCAACTTGTTGTCCATTAACAAAATCCAAATTGTGCGTTGCATTTCGAGATATTCACAAAAAACAAGATTTTGTCAAACGAAACGCCCATGTTTTATTGTGAGAATGTGATTCCGAACAAAATAGTAGATACATTTTACTTTTGTTTTAATCAAAAATTAATTCTATTCATTGTTCAGGGTGTTAATGAATGCCGCGACAAACTTCTAGGTATTGCAAAATACTACAAAGCAAACAACTATTTTTAATAAATGTGTGTGCTCAAAAGTATAATCAAAAGACACTGAGTTGCCTACATTCAGGCGCTTCTTAAAGAATCTTTAATGCCCGGTTTCATCAACGCGAGTTAAAACCCCAAAAATCACATACACCACATATGAAATAAAACATAAAATGCGAGTTATACGAACTTGATTCATTCACAAGTGACCCGTTTTATTTAACCCGGGGGGTTTTGTTGCTATACGTTGCTCCACATAATCAAATTTTGATGCTACTGATTCAAAACGTCACCGCGACATAATTATAACTCAGGGTTACATAACCCGAGTTAATACAATGTTGATGCAACCGGGCATTAGAGGTTTTATTTTCTAAAGGAAACACTTTTGACCACATATTTGTCAACAAAAGTTGTTTGCTGTATTATGTTTGCAAGCCCTAGAAGTTTGTCTCTAAAATTCATTAACACGCTGTATATCTGTCAAACTGGTAATTATTTTGACAATGTATATTCACAGCAAATTTGTTTTCACGTTGTATTTATTGTCATTACTTATTTCAAAAATGCGTGAAGACATTTGGAAATATATTACATTCTTCTCTTAATTCCGATTTTTCGAAATAATGTATTATAACGTCTATGATAATTAATTTCCTGACCAGTCTGCACGAATCGAAGCGACTTTGCATCGGGCTTGCTGGCAATTCCCGAAAGCCACGTAATGCGCCCCTAATTTATCGTCATTATCTTTTCGTTATTTATAAATATTGCCGCGCCCAAGATAGGGTGAGATTCTGCAGTGGCGGGGCCGTTAAAATAAATTTAGTGCCGCCGTCTAAGCGCCCTGCGGGGCGGCAGTTGCCCGCATAAAAAACGATATAAGTGAAACAATATTGTCCAGATCCCGCACGAGGGATGAAATATCAGGATCCGCATTCCGCTTCACGGCTCATATCCTCCGGGGGCGTTTGAGGCGGCCGCTTCGGTCCCTTTTTGCCGCTGCGGAAAAAAAGGAATCCGGAGCGGACCGAGGGGTCCCGGACTCCCGGAGCCAATAATTAGCATCGTATGATGGACGACGCGTCCGTTACAATGCCCGGCGATCAAGAAGTCATTAGGGCGGCTTGCGGGGCGCGGGCACGGGGTTTCTTAAAGACTCTGCAGCCCCTCGACCCAGGCCACTTTTCGTGGCAATAAGGAGGCGAGCGATAAAACTGCGCCATAATTATTATTAATTACACCGGCCCGAGTGGGGATAACGCAATAAAAGCTTGCAAGGAGGAAATATTGTCATATGTGCCGTTTTACGATAAGGGGCAGGACATTAAACAGCTAGCAGATGAGATCCTGGGGGCCGTAAAAATGCGGCCCCCGCCTTTTATGTCGCGGCAATAAAAAACGCGGAAAGGAAAGATCTGGTCCATACAATCCTTCCCAGTTCCACTTCACTCTAGGATCATTACGGCTAGTCACGGATAAATTATTGCTTCTCAATGTACTTTTATACAAGATGAGACTGGATCGATCCTATATCACAATAATATATGTATTGTGTTGATATTGTATAATACCGAGGAGTCATTATTTTAAAAACATCGTTTTCTTGAACGAGTCGTTTTTACCTTTTCCAGTAATCTGACAAATTAGGTCTAGTGGAATTAACCTCGTGTCACATATTGCTTTTAATAGATGAATTAGAAATTTGAATCACCTTTCTTGTAAAAGTTTAAATATTTATGTTGGAATTTTATCTGGGCATTATATTTCTATTTAGGTGGTAGAAAGGCCAGTGAAGGCTTCTGTTGTGTCATAATTTATCGTACGATTATCGACAAATAGCTCCTATTCGTATTGTTTCGATTAGGTGGGCTTTTGTTCGATGTCCAAAATTAAGTCCCCTGTTCGATATTTATTTAGTTTTATTTCTGTTTATTATTGTGTTTTTCTCTATGAGGTTTAATATGGCATCAATGGTTTATATTTGTTAGATCTATTTGATTTACATTTTTGTTGCGCTACTTTGTAAATTCTGTGATATTCTTAAAATGTATTTATTTTTCCTAAATATCCTTATTCTAATTATTTGTATGTTAGTGTCATCGTTGTTTGGCTTATTTCCGATTGATTTAATTGTTCAAAGTTTGATTAAAATGTTTGCAGGTCTTAGCTCATTTTGTAGTCGGCGATGCTATCAGAGATCACAATCTATGTTCACCGTAACATTCTGTTGTTCATTTCCATTTAAATTTATATATATATATATATATATATATATATATATATATATATTACTTCTATTAGATGATTAAGCGTGATTGAACCAAATTATATCATGGTTTAAGAATGTTGTTTATTTGTATATGCCTTTGGCGGTATTTCCCGTGCACTAATGTCATTATAATGTGTTGACCAAAAATGTATAAATATTGCTGTTGTACGTAATTTTAAGCTATTGTACGTTCGAAAATGACACGCTAAGTGTCGAAACTATAGTCACGATTTAATAAACTCAAGTGATATAAACAAAGTAATCTGCGTATAATTTTATCTATTTAACAATGTATCACAAAGTAGAGCCGTCAACAGTTACTCACTTAATTTATTTATTAATTTTTCACAAATGTAATAATTTTGTTTTGTGGTCAATAATTATTATTGACCACTAAACAAAATTGTTATATTCAGTTTACTTCTAACTCGTATTCGACTGAAGATTCATACATTTACCTAGAATCTAGGTCCTAGATGGAATAATCTAATATTGCAGTAATTGAAAGTAATCATTTTGATGAAGTTTATAATATGGTTGCATAGAACATCTTGTTCTCTTTGTACGCATCAAAAACTGTACTCCGAACACTGCACTTAATATTTATAACTAACTTAGTCTTAAGGTTTTGTGTGTTAATTTGTTGGTTTCAGCAATCATTCTTATTTCGCTTTCAGCTACTTTAAACATATAGTAATCACATTTTTCAATGGTTGAATTAAGCATTGTTTAAGACTGCTGTAATTTTTTCCAATTAATAATTTAGATGGTAATCGGTCAGACTGAATTGCAGTTAAACATATGTCACAATCCAGGTTTTTCTTTATTTTCCTCACTACAAATCCAGCTATATATTCTACAATATCTGACACATACAGCGATAATTTGTTGGAATAACTTATGCTATTGAATGCATAATCGTTTGTACCTTATTTATTGCACTAGTTGCTAGAATAATAGAAGGAATTTGTTCAAAGCAATTAGCCTGGGAAGAAGATGTTACCGCTGTTGGTACGGCATTTCAGTTGCTTTTTTGAACTCCAAGCGTTATTCATATACGAACAAAGTATCAAATGCTTCGAACAATCGCTAGAATTCTGTGATAGCTTAAAAATTTTATCTTGTGGAAATCTGTGAATTATTTGTTTTGTTATATTATATTGAAATTGCTTTGATACATGATACATCTGTTCCTCTTTTGTGCCGTTATGAACAATTTTATGCACTGCATGATTGCACCATACCTAAAAATCGTTAAATTAACATGATTACACTACAAAACATCAACAACGCCGATGCAGTCTATGCTGATCTCGCTGGTCTGGCCACAACTGACGTCATACCCAAGTGTTTATGTTTGCTTCGCTCTCTTAAGTCTATCACCATATATACTGGTCTAAGCACTAAACCCATTTTCAGATTTTTTTTATCAGATCAGAATAAAAATGGCGACGTTATATTACTTTCCTGTTATATTACATTCAAAAGCTCGAAAAGGTAAAATTGTTATGGTATAATATTATTACTTCCTGCATTATTAGTATATGAAATTTTTAAAGGTTAAATGTTTTCTCGTGCTAGAAATTGGATTTCATGTACAGTTTCTGGAGTCAGTGCACATACGGCGTTCGTTGTGACATTCTCGGTTACCGGCGAGGATAAAAATCTGCTGTGGGCCGCATATAACTTTCTTCATAATAATATCAATAAAGTGATAAAAATGTATATATCAATATACGTGTAGTTCTGTACTCAAAGCAAATATGCTACGATTTTTTTTGTTTCGTACCAAATATCTAGATTAAAATTTTCTCGAACTAACATTAAAATAACTTTATCTGTAATATTTTTGAAATAAAAGTTAACATTATAATAAAATTATTAAATATTACAAAAAATAAATAGACAGATTATTTACCAGAGAAAAATACATAATAACATAATAAATCCTAGACTTATTCTTTGCCATTATTAGCAACTCTATGAGATCACTATATTATCCAGACTCTTACTCTACAAGCCATTATCGTGTAATCCAATAATATTCCCTTTATATAGCTCTTCCTGGTCATTAATATTCAATTTATCAGACTATTCCTGATCGATGTTATTCGTTTTACTTTGGTGTAGTAGTGTGAGTGGAAAAAGTAAAGAGTAAGTGAGTAAGGGTGAGGGGGTGAGGTAACTTAATTATTTAATTAAAAAAAGCTTTCGACAATAAATAATACTTTGCTCCGCTCGCTGAAACTTGATAAAATGGTGTTTTGAATATTTCAGTGGTGTTGCAGCCTCCGCCCTTGTACCCTCCGCTTGCGCTCGTAACTTCCGGAGCATCTTGTAAAACAGTCGTCGTTTTATGTTAAACGGCGGGACATAAAAACCCCTAAATTAAAAGCCGTGTGTGCTGAAAAGTTTAAAATGTGGTTGCTCTAAAGCACGAACGGTGCTGCGGTCAAACGGTTACAATTCTACAGGGATTTGAGGATATATTTCCTTTGAAGAGAAAACGTTTGTGTAATTTTTAAATCGTTCGTTCGTGTAATGGATTTTATAATACTTTTACTGATACAATTATATAATCATCACAAACGATGTTTCTTAGTTAAATGTTTAATCGTTTTTAAGCTAAATTCTGGAAAATATGCAATTAGTACAATATTACCATAATAAATAGTTATTTATGTAGCAAGTGAGTTAAGTCTACATTTGCCACGAGAATAAAATATATAATAACATACGAGCCCAACAGGGCGAGTAGGTTAATTTATTCGAGTCGAAATACGTTCCTCGAGAAGGAACCGCAAGTAAGGAGGGAGTGGAAGCCGAGTAGGAGAAACCGTGTAGGAAATCCATGTAGAAAAACTGTGTAGAAAAGCCGTGTAGAAAAGCCGTGTAGAAAAGCCGTGGAAAAAAGCCGTGTAGAAAAGCCGTGTAGAAAAGCCGTGTAGAAAAGCCGTGTAGAAAAGCCGTGTAGAAAAGCCGTGTAGAAAAGCCGTGTAGAAAAACCGTGTGGAAAAGCGGTCTAAGAGATAGGTGGTGGCATAAGTAGGTCGTGAGAAATCAAGGGTCTGGTCACACTCAAACGGTCCTTGACCCATAAATTCACGCTCCAATGATGATCACCGATCTAGTTTTTCATTGATTTTTGTCCCTGACATATAATGGATCACCGATCTGATCAGATCTGTTTCAATTACTGTCTGCTGCCTCGAAAACTGACAATGGGAGGGGGAAATTGATTTATTGCCGAGACTAGGTGCTAGGGTAGGCAACCACGCTACTACCACAGTAATCTAAAAAAATAACGTTACAATACGCAAAATAGTTTCTACTTCATTCATAAGAGAAATTATGAATATTTTTTAAATCGTCAATTCTATTTGAAGCAAAACTTCCGGAAATTATTTTTATCTTCAAAAACTACGAAAATAAGTGCTCAACAGACTTAACACAATGTGTTCAGAGTCGAACGAGCAATCTCAATATATAAAAATATACAGGGCATTCCATTAAAATAACAAAGTTTATGCCCACATATGGTAGAAGCGGAAGTGATAGAAACTTGTACATATTTTCTTTTGGGAGAACACGATGTACCAGTCATGCTCACATAAATCTAGTTCTAGCTCACATGCTCACATAAATCTAGCAATTTTATATAGCTATGTACTAGATTTATGTAAGCATTACTGTACCATGTCGTGTGATGTTTTTCAAATTTTAATTCCATCAGGAAGCCCATACACTTTTAACCAATGACCGATGACACCCTGTACACGAAACGTATACATTTACAAGTAATCTGTTACTTTCATATATTCTTGGAGAATTTATTAAGGATTTATCATTTGACAATAAGGTGTACATTTGTTATGTCCTCTGAGGATTAAATTTAATTTAACGACAGAACCAACGATATAACCAACTAATTTACCAACCCATCCGTCAACTACAGAAATTTAGTTATTATTACTTAAAGAAAATGCATCTCTAGTAAAATTTCAACGACCATCCTGTTGAAATCTAACAACATTTTGCAGGGCTGCATTATTAATTTGAGACTGTAATCGTTAAATGTTTCCGAATAAATCTAAATATTCTTTAGAACATTGATGTTTTAATCAATAAATAATAGTACAGTTACATGAGATCCCTATATATTGAAATTATATAAAATGTATTGGCAATCAGGAATTGGATATCTATTCTGTATAGTGTTCACTACATAAATTTCTCAATACCAGATATACAGTTAGTTTAAGATAAAAAATAAATAAAAAATAAAAATTACAAAAAAATTAAAAATAATAATTGCTGCATTTTATGCTTTTATTCAAATCACTGAGACAGATCAATGTTTGAATTCAAAATGCCATGTTTTAAGGTAAAACTTGTATTTACAATGTAACTGGTGTTGAACATTTTTTGTTTACCTAAATGACAATCCACATTTGTCGTCTGTTTTTGATAGACTTTTGTACTACTTAAACATTCATATTACATAAAATGGTACCTTAGATGAGAATTTTTGTTGAGAATATGGTACACTTGCATTTATAAATTCCGGCGGTTGCAATTATAGATTTGAAAATATGCCAACTTGTAACATAATTTTTTTATTTATATTTTCATGGTGTTTGCACAATGAGTCATTATCATTTTATTTAAATAGCTCCCACCTAATATAAAAATAATAAAGTTGAAGATTGTTTCTTCGAAACTGAACGTTGTACTGAAAATTTGTAAACGCTGTCTTGTAGAACTGTAGAGTGTGGGAATGAGAAAGTGCCTTTGGTTTTCATATACCTTTTCAAATAACTTTAGAAAAAATATAAACGAAAACGCAAGATTTCGGATTTTGTCGAATATCTCCGGAAGTAAGCTTAAGTTTCTGGTTTTCTCAAAAGAATATTGACCACTAAATTGCGCACCTTTTTTATAATTACCTTTGTAACTTTTACGGTTTCCAAGATCCCCATACTGTTGATCCTTATCTTGGACACCCTGTATACAAAGTGTGGACCAATATTAAAATAATCAGTTATTATTAATGCTCATTTACTGAAAATAATCTTTTCACTACGAATGGAGCACATTTTGCGATAATTGTGCGTACGTACGTCGAATCAAAACCAAATTTTGTACAGACCGTATACGGTAACGTATTGGTACCATTCTGATAGCCTGAATCCACACAAATGTGTAATTATGTGACTTTTAAAATACAACATTTTTTACTTCTCCGAGTACCATTTCATGTAATATATCATTGAATTGCCAAATTGTGCCAATTTGTAGAGGTCATAATGAAAAGATATAAAAACGTTTGCAAATTTATTCTACAATAAAAATAAATAACTTATGATCTTAACCCTTTGTGAGATCTTGGCAGAGTTAAAAACAAAACGTATGCGTTAGATCTAAGGGGTCTTTCACATAGTCCATCTGCAGTTGAAGGTCTTGGTATACTGTTATCAATCACATCACATATATGTTGTTGCAAAAAGACCTAATAAAATCCTAATTTTCAATAAAAGTGTCTTGTTCTTCTTTTAAACTTTATAATGTGACCTTACAATCTATTTTCTTTAATTTATAATTATAGTCTTCAAGCTATTTTTTTGAATATTTTCTTTAATTTCATTACAATTTTGTGAATCTAATATAGATAGATTACAAACATCAAAGCTATTTTGAAATCGTTTTATCGTGGACTCTATTACGGTATCATCATTACATTAAATGTTTCATTTTTTTATTTGTCATGCTCATTGACTGGTGTTTCTACTCCACATTTTTCTCCAGGCATATGCTTTACTTTCTTTCTTCGCAGTTTGGGCAGTATTATCTCAAATGTCATTTCAGAATTATGTTCTTCTAATTTATCTTTAATAATAATAATAATCCCTACTGCTCGTCCACTTATGGCGTGGAGGTATGGGCTATATGGACTAAAGAGCATTCCTGTTTCCATTTCCGATTGGTATTCCCTCTATGATTTGTCTGGTTCATAATCCTGATGTAGTAGCTTATCAAAGTACGTATTCCATCTTTCCATCATTTCTTCTTCTGACATTAATAACTTGCCTTTGTCGTCGCTTATTCTTAGGATCTCTTCCCGTTTGCCTTTCTTTAGACTTTTCAGCATACTATAAAATACCTTCTGATTGCTTTTGGCATTTTCTTATATCTTTACACCGAAATCTTCCCACGCTTTCAGTGTTTCTTCCAGTATCATCTTTTTCACTTTTGCTCTTTGGGTTTTATACTACTCGTATCTGGTCACCGGTCTCGTGTGCAAGTACTTGTTCCCATCTCTCTTTCTTGTCTCTAATCTGTTGCTTTATCTCTTCTGTCCACCATGCTTCTTTCTTATAGTTGCTTTGTTTATATATTCCACATATTTTCTTTGCAGTCTTTAGTATCGTTGTTTTTGTTGCTTTCTACTCTTCGTCTAATGTGAGCTATTCCGATTTTGGTAGTTTACTCATCGCCTTGTTGCTTTCTTCTATATATAGTATATATACACATTTGCAACTTCTTCTCATTTAAGTTTGAATGCTTTTACGGGTTATGCTGTTGTTTCTTTTCGTTTTATATCTTTACTGGGTTTAGGGTATTTCCTTTCTATTTCTGCCACTAGTAGGTAATGATCGCTGTCAATTTCAAACCCTCTTTTGATTCTGACGTCTTTTACTTGGTTTTTATTTATCCTTTCTATTATGATGTAGTCTACAATGGACTTTTCCGATCGCCTGTGCTCTCTTCCAGGGGTCTCATGAATTTCTTTATGCTTGAAGAATGTGTATGTTATTACCAAATCCTGTTCTTTTTAAAATAATTGAAAAAAAAACATTGGCCCAAGCCTTGGAGAAGAATCAATAAAGGAAGGGGAAGCTACAATAATCGATAAGTCTTTTACCGGTGCTATTTATATGCCTTTCTCCGTGCTTTCGTAGAACTTCCATGTACTTTCTATCTTTTCTACCCACACGTCCATTGAAATCACCTGCTACGTATATTTCTCCTTTCGCTCTTTCAGTTATCTGATAGTTGCTTCCAGAACGTATCCTTGTTTAATTTAGTGTCGTCTAAAGTACCGTTGCCTATTTTCAGCAGGAATTTTGAATGGCGGGCAGCAATATGTTTTTTTTTTCAATTTTATTATTCAGCGATAAAAAAATAAATTTCATTTAAAACAATACCAGGCACTGGCGATCGGAATAACATTTTCCGCCCTAGGCCTGGGCCATTCAGACCGCCGGATCTGTAGAGAAATCTGACCCCCATCCGGTTGCGCCACTGTTGCCTATTTTAGAGAAGCTGCCTCAATCCCTGGCAGTGGAATACCTTGCACTATGATTAATGTGATTAACTATCGCATATATTATTCACGCACAGAATCGGAAATCCGCATTATTGATTGCGCCCCGTTGTGATGTTTATTAAAAACCGTTGACGTATCGAATTAGCAGCGCGACGGACGTGACATTAGTTTAAAATGTTATTGCAGGCGTCCCGTCGGCCAGATAAGTTCGATATTAATCCACGCAATAAATCAGCTCGAATTACGTTCGGCGTTGTTATCGTAAAAGCGGGGGCGGCCGTTGCGAGAGATGGCCGCATTAGGAGGTAATAGATTACAGTTAGCGCAATCAGTAATAAATAGATAATGTACCGGCGGATATGAACACAGGTAGATCGTGATTGACCGGCCGGTGATTTACGGCGACGCGGCCGATAATTCAGGGCCCACCGCAATTACGGCTCGTTAATTAGGACGAATGCGCGTCCGCACAAAACGCAAACACAAACAAACGACGAGCGCAACACAATAGCGACGCTGCTCTCACGTGGATGCGGTCCGCGGCGTCCACGTGACCGGGGGAAGCACGCGGCTTCGAAACGAAGGCCGTCGCCGCCCCCGCCGTCGATCGATCATGGCGGGGGGCTGCTGTGGGGCACTTCCGTTCGGCGAGGATGGCTGCGAGTTCAGTGGGTCGGGGACGGCGTCCCTCTCTTTCTCTCTCGTAATTAACTAGAGTCACGTGGGACGGCTGCGACGCCGGGTCGTCGTAGTGCCGACACGTGTACTCACCATCAGGGAAAAGAGCGACAACTCGCGGTTCAATCGAAATCACGCCCTCGGAGAACACTGAGCTGCGCTGTTTGTGCAGGAAGCCGTTTCATTAAAGCCGGAATAATAAAAGAAGTTAATTGCGCAAACGGGAGAACATTCAAATCTCTGGTGATCCAAAGAAAAACGACACGTCGAGTTTAATTGGCGTTGCATTGCTTTACATTACATTACAAGACATTACAATTGTGTGTACAATAATCGCAAAATCTAATGTCAGTACGCAGATCCATAAGCTGTGTCATTGTCGGCCACCGCACATTTGCTAAACGTTTGTCCGTTCTGCGATGATACAAATTGCAAGAGGCTATACCCAGGTCGCCGAACAGATATAGTAATAAATGAAAGAAGGCGGTTTATAGTTGTATAGACCGAGTTACGCTGAAGCCTGATTTTCACTTTTACTCGAAATTCTGGCGAGCCCAGTAGGCTTGACAGTGCCGGTTACCATAACATATTTTGTGCTCTGCATATCCAACTTTCTCCAAGCAATTCTTCTTCTTCGACTGCCTATGCCATCCGGGATGTTAGCGAACACATATGTCATTTCATTAAGTGATACTCGAGACGAGGTTAGAATATTCGTGTCTTTCATATGCCATGTGTATGAGTGAAGTTATGATGAGTGATGTGAGTTATGATGAGTTGTATTAGCTCGTATTTTTGGTTGCGCATTATATGACCTAAGTATGCTGTTTTCCGGCGTTTGACTGTTAGTATTAGCTCACGTTCTTGTCCTAATCTTCTCAGTTCTTCTTCGTTCGTAATATGGTCTGTCCACGGTGTGACGTGAATATTTCTCACGCCGCCGTCTGCATTTGACACCGACGACCGGAGCGCTGGAGCGGACGTTCGAAGGCACAATCATTGTGAGACGACGGAACTCAGCGAGCGATCGAGGCATTCCAATGGAAGTGTAGGGAATACCTATCCACGGTTAGTGGGAAATACGCCGTGCCTTTCCACACGGATTAGTGCAAGGCACTGTCCTTCCGCAGAGTCGGGAATTGTCCACCTTTTGTATTTCGTGGCTCCAGAAATCTGGAGTCCTAGTCCGGGTCCACGGCACCCACTGCTAGTCTGGGGCTACGACGCCTACATACTAACCTACTGCTAATATAGGGCTACGACGCCTACACACTAGCCTACTGCTAGTCTGGGGCCAGTTTAGAGCCGAGCAGCCGTGCCGAGAGCGTAGTGCCTCTTAGCCTGAGGTCATCGCCAGTTTGGGGGCCACACGTCGGGGCAACCAACGTGGGACGAAACCGCCGCTCACGCCCGAGTCCACCAAGCTGAGGCATGTGGTCGCCGCATCGGAAACGCGCCAGCGTCCATTTTGTTGCGGTCACGCAGCAAGGGAGAAGCGAACAGCGTTGCCACGTCGAAGTTGAGCGGCGCGAAGTTCGTCACCGAGCGGCGCGAAGCCCGCCATATTTTTCCCACGTCATATTTTCATACTTTGTTCACCTATCTGTGAGCCCCATCAGCTTCTGCGAGCGTGCTTTGTAGGCACGGATCGTCTGTTAGCACGCATTTCGGTAATCCCGCGCGGCGCCGTACGTACTTTTAAATCGCGAGCGTTTGTAGATTTGACCGCCGCAGAGCGGATTTCGAACTATCAGTCACCCCCTCACCCCATATTTCGCGTCATCATCCCCATCATATGTACATGTTTGTTGTTGTGTGATATTGTCGAGACTGAGAATCTTAATAAACTCCTTCTTGACAGTTTAGTTTGTCGCGTTTGTTTTGGTCGAACTAACCATTTTCAGGAGCCGCAGCTGTCCTTGCTTACAATTGCAAGGGCCGTTGAAGCTCACCCTTCGCTGACTCGGTAATTGTGTGGCGCCCTAATTTAACACCATAATCCACGCCTTCTCCACTGTCGTTAAAGACTACTGCCTGGGTCAATGGAGTGAGCTTCCTTAAGGTTCGGCAGAGATACGTCGAGTTAAGGAGAGGAGAAAGTTTGGCGTCGCAACGGTATTTTTAATAATCGTCGGTACGTCCACATTTCAAACGCCTCAATTCTGTTAATCCTTTGAGGGTTCATGCCTCCATGCCGTACAGTAGTAAGGACCATACATAGCATTTGGTATAGCGTAGTCGCGTTTTTATGTTGATTTCGGGGTTGCAGAGTACCTTTTTGTACTTGATGAAGTAGTTTCTAGCCATTTCAATGCGGCCTTGAATCTCTTTATCCTAGTTCCATTCAGCGTCCAGCTAATAACCAAGGTATTTAAAGCTACTAACACGTACGATGGTTTTCTCGTCAATTGTTATTTAGGCTTCTCTATATGTTTCTCCGCTCCGCTTACAATCATGAAATTTGTCTTTTTGCTGTTTATATTAAGTCCAAATTGTTTGCTGTGATTGTTTATGTTGTCCAGTAGTGATTGGAGATCTGCCATATTGTCGGCTATTAGCATTGAATCATCTGCATATCATATGTTATTAATGTATTGTCCGTTTACTTTGATGCCTTATTAATATCACTAAGTGCTTTATGGAAGATTTGCTCCGAGTAGATATTAAACATTGTTGCTGATAAAATGCACTCTTCACGTACTCCTCTTTGGATGGCTGCATCTGTTATTGTTATGTTTTTAGTATGTAGTGCCGCAGTTTGTTTCCAATAATTGTTTTTGATGCATTGTATTTCTTTCTCATCGATGTCAATTTTTTTGAGAGTATCTATTATGTCGTGTTGTACTCTGTCAAATGCTTTTTCATAGTCGATAAAGCATAAGAATGCGTCTTATTTGACATCTTTGAAGTTTTGTACTAATACATTTAAGGTAAATAGGGCTTCGCGGGTTTTCATCGCTGCTTTTCAGATAAATTGTGTCCGCCCCATTTCTGGCTCGCACTTTTTGAATATTCAATGATGGATGATTTTCAAAAATATTTGTAGCACATGGTTCATGAGGCTAATTAATTGTGTTCGTTACATTTATTTTCTTTGGCAGTGCTGTGAAGGTTGACTTTAACTATTCCTCTGGGTATACTCCAGTGTTATAAATTTTTTAATACATTTTTTCTATAATAACGAGATTGTCTTCCTGGATAAGTTTTATGAGCTCCGCTGGTATCTCATCGAGGTCGGCAGCTTTCTTATTTTTTGATGACCGTTTTTCTCTTAGAATCCCCTCCTTAATTATCGGTTGCCCGGACAGTTCTACTGTGGGGCCATTGATGGTTGATTTATTCGTGTCTGCGAAAAGTTGGTTTAGGTGGTCTTTCCATAGTCGCGTTTATTCTTCCATTTTTTTAACTATTTTATTCCTATCATTTACCAGAACAGTTGGATTTGTTCGCCGATAAATTCCTGCTGCTTCTTTTGTCTTCTTGTGTCTTATCTACGTTGAAATCATCATGAAGTCATTGAAATCTTTTGATTTCTAAGTCTAGCCAGTACTCTAAGTCTAGCCAGTTGTTTTTTGCGTGTTGGATTTTTGACTTGATTATTCTATGTATTCTTGGTTATTTTTGGTATTCCTCACGGTTCTTGTTTAGATGTTTTCGTCTTTCGTCTATAAGGTTCTAACCAATTGCAAGCTGTCATTCAAACAACGCCAGTAGAAGTGGGGGTTTTTATTACTATATCTGTTCGTCGGCCCAACTATAGCAATGCCCATATGTTGTACAATGGTTATAAACTGTATTGAATAAGGATGGCAGGTATTTGCGGTATATTTCATCTCAGAAAGAAAACATCCTTACTACGATTCTGTTGTAATATTGATTTGAATATACAGGGAGGTTCAAAAGTATCGGATAAATTAAATAAACTCGTTCAGAAACATATTTTAAAACAATATTCGGACAGGTCGACTAATATTTTTTCGTAATACTATACTATTATACCGTTTTATCAGAACTAAATAAGCGCTGTAATGCTAAACTGTCAGCGGCCGTTAAGAATTCTTAACGGACGCCGGCCGTTAAGGGGAACGCACGCCCACCATGGTTAAACAATTCAAATTTAAAATTTGAAATTTGAAAAACTATTTTGAAAAATAGTTGCATAGTTAGTTGCCGGTTCGTCAAAATGCATAAAAAAACTTTGGAATTCCTGCGGAGATATTGGATGCAGCATCGGCTGCAAGTATTTACTTGCTGCCCAAAAAAACGTAGAAACTATACCAGAAAGAGTATGAAGATTTTTTACAGTGGCGCAAAAATTAACAGAATAAATTGGTGAGTGAAGATGTACTACTTGCCTACGTAAAGGGAAAATCAGACATTTATTCTCCTACATCTATGTGGACTAAATATTGCTAAAATATTCGTATTACGAAGAATCTCGACCGACACACGGCCGATATACAAATAACAGACTTGGTTGAAGTTTATAAACTTCAACCTGCGTCTGTTATTTGCTACATATCGGCCTAATGACGTTAATGACTATAAAATTGCTATTTTCAGATATAATATTTTCGACTTCTCAACACGTAAGCGCTATCAACCTCGACTTTAAAAAATCAAATAGCATAGTTTTCAACCCCCCTTTTCTCTCTTATCTCTACGATACTGTACCTGCGTTGTTTCTGGTCTTCTCGTTCGCCCCTGTGATTGCTACCTTAGGCCTGGCCAGCTAAGTGAAGACGGTGAGACGTTTCTTTGACCTTATCTAGATATGGGGGGAGGTTCCACGTAATTTATTAGCAATGTAGCAGGGTGAACTTGGGGTTCGTGAATTTAAATTACAAAACAAATAAACCGTACAACGTAACTTGTTCTTCAACTTCGTTCAAATGACAAAGAAACATGGAGGCGCTTTGGACGGTGTTCACCATAACGCAATGTTCCGCAACGAAGGCACGAATGTGCACAAACGCGAGCTGCTGACCGGAAATGGCAATATGACGGCTAGAGCGACCGACACGATCCCGGATAACGTAACAAAAATAATTATTTAAGCAAAATCAAATAATTGCAAAAAGACTAGTAACTAATTTAATCAATCCTATTTGTATTGGGCTTGTAGGTGATGAGGATCTTAACCCGTGATGGTGGTTCCGCAAGGAGAAAAACCGACCTAATTATGGCATAAATGGGGGTGGCATAAATTCCACGCGTGATACAAATAATTAACCCTCACCTACGCTGGAGGGCGGCCAGTGGGCGTGTTAGAAACTAAACTCTGTTCCATTTTTATTTTTAACTAAGTTGGCTTTGGTAGGGTCATAGTATTGTTGGCCAATGTAAAAAGTCACTGGACTTGAAGGAGGAACTTATCCTTTAGACTTGGATCCATTCGAAAAATCTTGCATTATGACACGATCGTCTGATAATCTGCTTTATGATTTCCTTCAAACTGGGATTCTGAGTTGGGTTCTCCCTCCTCAATGATTTACTATAGCATCAGTTCATTCATGGATTCGCCGACTGATGAAAAGTGTGAGCACACAGACCACCTACATAAGACGCGTTGATACCATGTTATAAGTTAACAGCAAGTTCTCAGCGGCGTCTGAGGGTAGATTGGGAGAACTATTTCGACCGCACGGTGAATGGCGCGCATTTTCAAATCAGTATATTGGACTTTTAAAATAGATATAGTGAATGTTCCATATTATTTACACTCCCAACTGTTACATATGGTTATAAAAACCGTATTAACATCAGAATAATATAAATAATACGAAACATATATAATATCAATCAAGTTTTTAAAATTAAAGGACATACAAATACTATTAAACCAACACTTAATATGGAATAAAATATTTATTACTCAAAATTGGGGATTCTTCAATAAACATATCAAAAATTCAACTATACTCTAAAAGTAACATACAAGAAAATATAAAATTTAGGTAACTTTGTCATGCAGAAAATATATTAAAACTAAAAAATCATGGCATATTCTTCGTCAAAAAAAATAACAAAATATAAACTCTTCAATAAACATATCAAAATAAATGTTTACTCGAAAAGTAACAAACAAGAAAATATAAGATTTAAGTAACTTTGTCATGCAGAAAATAGATTAAAACTAAACAATGAACTATACACTCTAGATACTAAGTTAACTAATATCACAAAAAAATGTGTTTTAGTGTGAAACGTATTCTAATTTATTCATTTTATTACAAACATTTACCCGACGATTTTCAGTATGATGTTTGCGACAAAGATCATCATAAAACTTTCTGATTAATAATACCGAGGATAAATCTAACAATGTGGAATGCATACTGTGAGAATGCATACTCAGGACACTTATACGATGAAAAATCTATTTTGTCTAAAACTAAAAGTACTCTTTTTTAAGATTATCAAAGTGACCAAAAGACTCTAAAATTTTTACAATTGCATCATGAACATTGATAATATAAATAACTAATTCTCTCGAAGCATACGTTAAACATGTTACATCGTCTATTTCTTTGAACATTGTTAATAAAAGTTGGGATTCTAAATTTTCTGCTGACAGTGATTTAGTACAATTTAAGCACCCTGTAAAATTTAATTTTTTAATTAGAAAGCCACAAACATGGGCAGTAGCCTGTGTATCAAAATTGGCATCTGAAATTTGTGATTCTGTTACAAACGTTAACTGAAAATCATGCAATCCATTCTTCCCCAGTTCAAATGTTGCATTTGTGTTATTGTACAAATCCACAGGTTCTACTTCAAAATAATCTTGTAGATTATCTAGAATACTGCTTTCATCTTTTTCGCAGTTTGAATGTTGGCTATGCTGTGCCACCAAATTATTTAAAACTGCAGTTTTTAATGAAGATACGAATTGATATGGATCTGGATTATTGTTAGCTGCGGTACACTGACGAACAACTCCGAATAAATTTTCCAAAGGATCCTGATTTAACAAATTCGTGCGTAAGTCTTTAAAGCCTAATCCTTGACATGTATCATAAATGGCCTGAACCCCATTTATAGTCTGGATCCATCCCCTTTTCATTGGTAAACTGTCCTTAATTTTGTTGTTATCAATATCCACAAACTTTCACCCTCTAATTTTCTTAATCATGGAACGCCAAAATTTCAAATGTGATTTGGAATTGATACACGTCTTTAATGATTGTCTCTCTTCTATGTTTAAAAATTTTGCATTCAAACTGTCAAATAAATTATTAATATCCTCGACAAATTCAGCAGTATGAATTGCCTTGGCTGGTAACAATTGTAAATTGGAGCACATTAATTCAATTACGGCTGCTACTGATGCGTTAAGTGTACGAGCGGCAATTGAAACTTTCATTTTTAGAGCACTGTTATTTAATTGTAGATAACAGTCTCTTAATTTTCTTAAACCCAGAAATCTTCTTGTTTTATCTATTGCATAGCATTGTTTATATATAATCGATCTTTATTGGGCTATCGACCCCATATGGGGTCTTTCCGCCTTGTTTAATATGACTGAATTTTGCAAATTTATTGGTATCATATAAAATATTATATTTTAGCATACTATTCCGAGTATTTTTCAGAAGATGAGGAACATCATGAATCGGAAATATTTTAGATCCGTTAACCACAAAATGATCAAAGGTTTCACTTCTGGATTCATATATTATTATTTTTATAGCAGCAACGTTTGTAGTACCCTAGTCACAAACGGTGCCGATCACATTCAATCCGGTTGCCTGAAGAGCAGAAATAATTTCTTTAATTAAAACTTTTAAATGATCTGTTCCGATAACATCTTTAGTGAAATAGCTTTGAAGACCAAAGCATGGTTAGCAAGTTGATTGCGCTTGCCAAGAAAGCCGAGGTCCACATACCCTGTAACTTTATCCATCGACTTTACATAAGTGCAACCCGTAGATAACGTTATTTCATCGAACATTAGAATACAAACATTTTCCAATGGGTTAATTTTTTTGACTCTCTTAGACAGTTTTAGGAAAATAGTAGTTATGACCTGCGAGAAGCCATGAGGTGCGCCGCGGCGGACCTTCGCTGCTTACAAAATCCGTTTTATATCCATTGGATATATCCATGAGGATATCCACCCAAAAGAACGTGTAGTTTCTTGAGGTCAGGGCGATCGCCCCATCGCCTCCCTCTTGTATTCACCCCTGAGTTTAGATACTGGTAGTCAAGACTGTGCTGGACACATCATAAGACCATTAGTAGCAACACGAAACTCAATAATCAGATATACAAGTCAACCGTCGAACTCGTCCAAAATCAGGAGTTATGGAGGCGCTAGGTACAAAAAGCCTCCATTATTTCTGTTTACGGTATGGCCGAAAGGACGTCCGGCAGGGCGTAACTATAATTTATAGTGATGCACTGCAAACGTGCAGCGCGTCCTTTTTCCCTTCATCGCAGTGGCGTCCCTATTTTGGTCCCCATAATTACCATAGCGTCGATGCGTGAATGTGATTTGTGTGGGCCCCATTCCCGGCATAATAACTCACGGTAGGAAGATCGTTCGATGAATATTTACGTCCCACGATCCGAAAAGGGAACATGGGGAGAGGACGTCACGCGTTACGTTTTACTTTTACAGGGAAGAACGCGGAAATGATAAATTTATTACTACGTGGACGCAATGTTAAGGAAGCATGGAGCAGAGCGAGAGGGGATTTATTTTTTATAAACGAGAGAAAACACGCTCTCGCACATTAAAGCAGTATTTATTTTCAATTAGGCATAAATTATTGGTTATGACCGGTGTTTGCACGGGAAGTGCGCCCCGCATAAACAACAATTAATTCCTAATTAATTTAATTTCGATCATCCCCCTCGCGCGACCCCTTTTTGCCACCCACTCTGTATGCCCTCAATTACATTTTCGAATTGGAATAACTTATCATATTCATAAAATATTTCACTAGCTAGCGCGCCTGCGAATTAATTACGCACGCCGTTTTTAATTACCAATCAATTATAGTCCGCGACGCGCTATGTAATTGAAATGAATCAGCACACGCTTTGACTATTTTTCCTATCCGCTTTGTTTAAATTATTTAACACAGATTGGTATTTATATATGTAAATATTCATTATTATTGCCTGCAGTTTTAAATAATTAATTATTTCTTTTAATGATTCATTCCAAAAATGTGTATATCTACATATATGTATTTTTGTTATTTTTGTATCTGTGTTGTGGTTTACTGGCGCATCAATAATAATTATGCAGTGCAATATTTATTTGAAGTTATTAATTACTGGATTTGGTTATACACGAATATTACGCGGTATATGTATATGCAAATGTTTTATGTTTACATCCTACATTGACTGTAGCAATTTCACGCCGTTAAATAATTTACGTGATTGAACTTTAAATTCTCTTGTAAATTCCAATATTGTTATTAATTATCCTCCAATTATCCTGAAATGTGTCACCTCCAACTAATTAACATTAAGACAATTTTCGTTCATTGGCCAGGAATGTTAAATCTAATGTTAAATAATTTTCATGAAATACTTTTATTTTTGTCTGGAATCTTAAATCCCTTATTTCCTACGTTATTATGTACTCCAATTTTCTTTTCTTCACCAGAAATCTGAAAATACACCTTAAAAGTCCCAAGGGACTCAATTAATAGGGCAGATTATAATCCCCAGCCAATTTAACTCTGACCGACTTTTCTGAAAAGGCAGCTCCACCTCTTGTTATACAATGTAATACACCGTTATTACATCTTAAATTGCTTTGAGATTTAAAATTTCTGAATCTGCCAGTTTATTGAAATAGTTGTATGTAGAACATAGTATTAGTGATATTATTCCTAACTGGCTATCGACCAACGTGGGTCCTTCTGCCGTGTGATTTGTGTAAATGTGTGTATTGGGTTAGGGCTTGTTACTCTAGAAATCCGACCCCGATGTCTAGAGCGCCGTTAATGAGCTCCCAACGGCGAATGGCACTAGTTTCTCAGTACAAATTTACTACCTGTACTGGGGCTCGAACCCAGGTCTTCGTGCATGCTAAGCAAGATTCTAACCTGTCAGCCAAACTAGCGGTTTTGTAGAACATATTTCATTGCATTATACCATTTTCTAGTATATCAATTGATTGTCGGTATCGATGGTCTCTTTAGAGACAATGTAGCCTAATTTTTATGAGGGCTGTGTATTTATTCGGGCAGGGGTTACGTACATATCACTAAATTATAGGTTATGTTCAACTATTGGATAATTGAATCATAGACGATATAGAAATAAAATAGAATATAGATTGCCAGAATGCAATGCAATTTTCTTCCAGCAACCATACTTCCCGATATATAGAGCGCGTTTTTATGGTGTTACGTAGGGTTAATTATTTCAATAGTTATATATTTCTGTCAAAATGACAGCAATATATCACAGCTTTTTTTTAAACGCAACATACAAGTAATTTGTTGTGAGGCAAATATTCCAGTTTACGAAGTAAACAATTTATTCAACTGCAGAAAGAGCTCACTTCATCAAATAGATAATGCTGCAAATCTCAGATTAACGTTGTTCACTTCGTACGCTGTAATATTTGCCTCGCAAAGAATTACATTTACTTTTATGTTGCATTTTAAAAAAGACGCTTTGATACATTGCTGTCATTGTGACAGAAGTGTATAACTATAAACATGATTAACCCTATGTTGCACGATAAAAACAGCCCTCTGTATATCGGAGATCTAAAAAAACAATTAATAGATACAGAACACATAAAATAAAGCAATATTAAGGAATGTTGATTGTGTTATAATGGTAGATTATACCACGAGTCAATAATGATAACTATTATTCCCGAGGAATATTTACGAACCGAGCCTCGTAAGCGGCAAAGCAGTAACATTCCGAGGTAGTAATAGCTATTGTTGCGAGTAGTATACTCTTCTCTATCTACGACTAAATAGGCTAGTAGAATATTTTTGGAAAATGAGTTTGCATTCTTTCGAACAAGCCATTCGTTGAGGTTGCGTACGTTTTATTGTAAATGGATTTCGATGTTTCCGGTATCAAGCCAGATGTTGCTGTAGCAAGTTGTACAATTTCTGGAGGTGTACAAGTAAAAAACTCTTCATTTTCATCCATCTCAATACAAATACACTAATACTACGCGTTTGACAGTGACACGTTTGAGTTTGTCTATTTTCTTTCGATGGTATTATTTAATTTGAGAAATTTGGTAATTGGAGTGCACGAGGCAATAAGAACTATTAATCCCTAGTCATTATTCCCTTAGGAAAATAATGAATAATATTAATGCAGTATAGCATTATACTGCAAAAATCTCAAGTATAATACTTACATTATAAATTAGTCGTAGATCTTTCTTGGAGTGCCATACTCGATTAGTCGTAGATAAAATAATTTAAATGATCATATATTTTTTGTATGTTTTATTTAATAAACTTCATATATCTAAGAAATCTAGGAAGAGTAGGACTAGTTTTAGGGGATTTTTTTCAGTTGGGGAGCACCGGATGTGCCGAACATGGGGAAGTTGGAGCCGCCCGGGGCTGCCACTCGAAAAGTTTGCTAGTGGGGCGGCGAGGGTCTCAACTTTTGCATTGTTGTGTCGTAGGGAGAAAGTATGCACCGGTGACGATTTTAGTTTGTGTATAAATAAGGGGTTCACGATCTAATTATGGATGTGTGGATGTGTAGATGTCATAACTTTATGTGGACACGATACGTGAAAAACGGTGTAAGATGATTTAATAAATTTGTGAAATTAAGATTAGTAGAACAAAATGCAGTTTTAAAAGAGTTATCGAAAGAAACAAAAACTGCGGTTATATTTTTTCTTTGTTATTATTAATTTCGAATTTACATTTTATTGCATAACACTAGTAATATTTACAAATTATTTTAATAAAAGTTAAAGAAAATCTTAAACTGTACAGCCGTGGACTCTAAGAATAACGCGCCCATCCGTCCGAGCAGTCTGCTATCCTTGTCTGGTCCCGCACGGTAGGAGCACGATAGATAAGGACAGAATACTGCTCGGACGGACGAATGCGTCATTCTTAGAGTCCGTGGCCATACATATATTGTAGCAAACCTATTTTAGCAAGAGAGCTACTTACTATGCAAGGCGAATCTGCTAAAGTTTATTTTTTATCATTTCAATCATATTAATATGAAGAGGACTGCCCACATCTAATTTTTTCATTTATATTTCCCGATCGAAAACTTAAATTGCATTATCTTGAATTTTAATAACTATATTCAATTCTGACGTTTTAAACAGACATTATATAGGGTATCTCGGGAGAAAGGTAATACCCTAAGTATATACGAAAAAAAAATGTTTTTCACGAAATCGCTAATATACATCAACTCATGAGGCAAATGACCTTCAATTGTTTAACCCCCTGGCAGCAAAGGAGATAAACTCTTTTTTTTTAATTGGACTAGGAATCGAGTGATTGCTTATTTGAAAGCTTATCTAATTGGCAAGACAATGGAATATTTAATTTTAAAATCTGTCGCCTAGTTTTCAACAATTTTTTTTTTTTAAATTGAGCATAGTACGAAATAAACATGTCATTAAAGCAACAAAAATGTATCCAGCAACAAATATACAGAGTAAGAAACTGTCAGTTGTACAGTAAGATGCTTTATTCCAATCTTAAGCGTTTTAATAGTTTTTTGAGAATTGTATTGATTTAAAACAAGAGCTGCAGCTCTGGAGCAATCAATGTTATTAAAATAAGGGTTCACATTTTCAAAACGCTCTTTATTGGAGCACACCATCTTAGTACAGTGAAAGTTTAGTAAAGTACAGTTTCTTACTCTGTATTTTTGTTGCTGGATACATTTGTGTTGCTGGGATGCCATATTTATTTTGTGCTTTGCTCAAATTAAAAAAATAATTTCTTGAAAAGTAACCGACAGATTTTTAAAATTGATGCACCGTTGTATTGCAAATTAAGTTAGCTTTCAAATGAGTTGTCATTTGATCTCTACTCCAATTTAAATAAAAATGGGTTTACCTCCCTGCGGCTAGGAGGTTAAACAATTTAAGATCATTTTCCTATCAAAAATTGTCCCCCTTGAATTAAAACTTGACGTGTTTCAGCGATTTTGTGAAAAAAAAGTAGATATTTAAAGTGTTACCTTTCTCCTGGGACACCCTGTATACCTCTTAGCAGACATCATAATCAGTTATTTATCTGCAAGTAAAATAAAATAATTTTCTTGATTCCACTGGTGAATTTACAACATCCTTTTGATATAATACCTTTGACTTCGTGAACACCAACCCTCTGCCCCTGCTTCTAGGGCTTCATTTGGAGCCCCTTCTGGTACAAAAACACTGCAATCGGCCTTTTTTAAATTTTGAGATTACAATAAATGTCAGTTTGACCTTTCACCGACTTGACATTATAAATTTAAATGAGTAACTACTAAACGTTTTTCGACTAAATTGAAAAAAATATTGTATAAAACACGTGAGTTAAGGATGTTTTTTACTCAAATGAATACATTTACATCCTTAAGTCACGTGTTTTATACAATATGTTATTCAATTTTGTCGAAACTATACCTATCGTCAACTAAAAATAACAATCGACGTGTCCGAGCGTTTTTTCGAACACGCCCCCATTTATTTATTATTGAATTTATTCCATTTGGCTGATACACCCTGTATAATGCAAAGTCAAAGAATATGAATAAAGATTCAATAATTATTAGATAAAATCTTTTCCAAATTTTCGAATAAAGATAATTAAATAAATAACGTTCAGTTTTGTAATAAAACTTTATTACGTTATTCTTTAATACATTATTTACCTGTCGTTTGCACAACCTCTTAAAATAATGAATAATTGATATCAAATCCATATGTCTGTGTTTGATTTTCTAACAAAAATTATTAACAGACACATTACCCATAAAACGAACTGAATTAAATTGTCACGGTAATAATTGCAAAATCGAACATGACGTAAATTACTACAACTAAATCATGAGCCAAACAATTATTACACATTGTGAGAATTTGTACAACACCTGGGTTCGAACCGTGACAAATGCAAATCAATAAGGAAAGTTATAATCAGTACGACAAGATGAGGAAACATGAGGAAAAACCGTGACACATGAGGGATGAGTGCAAATATAAACAAGAAATCGCAAATCAATTAGAATTAAAATTAATCTGATTTGATTTAGAAGGAATACATTTCTAATTTCTTTTGAAATTAGTTCAAGCCTCCTCCTTGCATGCGTACTCCTCCATTTGCCCACTTTTAAGGTTCCTGGGTATGGTTACTTAATCCTTGAGTCAGATGTCTTTCGAAGTGGACCTGGAAATAAGGACTGCATTTTGCTCTTTGGCACTAAGTAGTCGAGTCGGTAATCTACGGAAAAACAGAGAGTATTGCGGCAGAATATTCTGTTGGAGGTTTTGTTAATGTAACTGGGGATCTGAATTCGATGATGAAGGATAAACGAACACTAACAATATTTACAACATAAAGCAAAATGGACCATTACACATACACAAAAGTCTACACCAAATCAAATCAGCAAAATGCCGAGTAAATTGAAATAGGAACGTATACTAAATCAAAATTAAAACTGAACTAAACAGACTAAATAAGTTAATGTCGATTATCAAAATTGCCAAGAATGCAAAACGTATGTTTGTTTGAACTCACCGAAGTGCAACAATGATATTACAATTGCACTAAAACTCTAAATAAAACTTCAGTTCGCTGTTGATGGCATTGTAAACGTATAAAATGATACGTCCCGTCAAAAATATGATAACCAAAATAGGAAGAATATCTGTAGTGATCGTTAAGATTACAAAATAGAATCATAGAAAGGATCTTCAAATTGTGAATTTCAGTATCGAAGCAATGCATTTTACAACAATGTAGGGTATTAGGGAAGTCGACCGAAAACTTTCTTTGGGCGAATAAGGGTGAATATGAAGTCGAATATTAAAACCTTCATATTAAACGTTTAAAACATTACTAAAAAAAAAACTGTTCATTTGATTTACGTTAGGGAGATACCGTTTGAAGTTTAGGGGACTAAGTCAATCTAATTAGGTGTTCATTTGATTTATGTTGGGGGGATACCATTTGAAGTTTAGGATACTAAATCAATCTATTTGAATTCCATGAAATCCCGTTGCTATACAGGGTTATTCAAATTCGATTACCACTATGGGGATATCGGAAACCGTAAGAGATATCAAGTCGGTTAAATTGGGGCAAAGGTGCGTTATCATATGGGGAACAATATTCAATAAAGATAATTAAAAAAAATTCAATGATGGCAGAAATTTAAAAAAAATGAAATTTTGCAACATTTTAGTTATTTTTGCCTGTCGTTACTTAAAGAGATATTAAAACAAATATAAATACCTCTTCATTGCCACTTTTTCTCATCTACAACATGGGAATTTTAGATTTTGGATCAGACGTTTCGTGTGAGTGCAACCGTCATCAAGTTTAAATTTTAAAATGCGGACCTGCAATTTTTATTTTATTTTGAGTTATACTCGTCTATACTGTCACAATGATGTTCAACACTTGAGGTTTTAATAACGTTTTATTATGAAAATAAATCAAAATCTATAATTAGCACTAAACTGGGTTTAAAAAATTAAAATATAAACTAGAGTGCCATGAAAACAGTTTAAAATTGGAGACATTGTTACAAAACAATCAAACTGGACATTGTTTACTGTCAAAGGTGCTTACTTACTTCTCAAATGTTGTCTAACGAACACAAATGAGATAAGTTAAGAATTTTCTATCATTGTAAGAGAAACTCTGCTCGAGCAGGTGAAAACTATTTACAAGTGTATCCCGAAAGACCTCAGCCATCCGAAACTTTGTTTAAAAAATTAGATTACAATTTAAGGCAGTATGGATCTTTCAAGACTCAGAGTGCCTTATGGAAACCGTGTTTTGGAAGATGAAACGGCGATGGTTCTGCAAGAGGTAGCTAGAAAATGTAGTACCTTTTCGGTACTAACACAGTACTTGTTAGTTACCTCAAATTAGAGCAAAAAAGGGCGTGAGATAGTGCCGAAGACCATACATACAGATTTTACTTTTTAAGCCATTTTACGTTTTAAGCTTTTCTGACACTATCACATTTGTGGCAACAATTTGTGCATAGCATGATCACATTTAACGTACAGTAAATGGTAAGAAGTAGATAGGCTATAAGAGTTCGGGACCAAAACCCCATAAGGTTTTACATAGGGGTCTAAATTAACTTTTCCGTCATTTTGTTTTTGTAGACCGGGGAAATTTGAATTATGTTGGGTTGCCTGCGTCGTTATACGCTGGAATTTTTGAGTTGAAATTATGTTTGACATTGTATCCATATGACGTCATTGAGCGCTAATTATTATAATTTTTTTATTATTAAAAATGGTTTAAAATTATATGTACGATGCGTTATCAAACCACATAATGTGTTATCATGATGAGTTTGTCCGCATGAGGGTGCTGTCGCACCCGTCGAACTTTTTTACATTTTGGTGGGGTTTGAAAGTGAACGTTTCCGTTGCGTATTGTTTACAAATCCAGACTTTAGCGCATTGCGCTAATGTCTGTGATGGCGAGGACCGAAGACGAGGGTTGTAGCACTATCACCCGGACAAACTCATCATGACAACACATCATCATCCTTAATATTTTCTTTCGTTTTTTTTTTAATTCTCATGATGTTCTTAACAAAAATGTCCTATATCTACACGTATTACTTTATTTTTGCAACTAACAATAATTTTGCGCATTTGTTTATTTTGATATGAACAATAAAAGGTTAATGAAAAAATGCCTAAATATCACTTATGCTAACTACAACAGATAATGCAATGTCTTCAGTGTAATGAAGAAATCATTCTTCGCATGCTCGTTTTTATTGTTCTAGCTAACGCGTATGGCATTTGGACCTGGAGATGTTTCTAATGTCCGAATAATATTTACTACATTGGCTTGATTATCAACTCTATGTTTAAAATATTTATTATTTATGCAATTAAAAATTGCTTAACCGTAAATAAATAATTGATCATGAAGGTTTTATATCGTTGGCATTACGCAATTATTCCACATTACTATGCTTTCTTATTATTTTATTCTAGTTTTATAAAATTTAGGCTCCTGAACTTTAACTATCAACCAGCCAACTATTAAAATTGCCGTGAGAACAAATCACCCGTCAATTTTTTAAACTCAGAGCGAACTGAAGCGGGCGCCCTCTTCCGCCCTATTAATGAGCCAAGTTTATTATTATTCATACGGATCGTTAGCGAGCGGCCAGGCCCGGTCCTGCGAGCCTGACCCCCTAGTTCCCCCCATCCGAAAATGCGCCCACGCTTTTTATCGACCCCCCTAATGGCCTCTTAAACATTACAAATTGGCCTTTGGCTGCACTTAATGTCCCATGTACCGCGGACGTCGCTCGCGTTCATTTTATTTTTTTCCCCCAGGCGTTGCCCCCCATTTAGGGCATCATTTTGAGGTTCACACCACCCATCCCGTTTTTCTTATCAACCAACATAACTTTTAATGGATGATCATTATGTCAAATGTATTGACTATTACAACTATTAAATATTCAACGTTTTGATTTTCTACGCAATAAATGCAATAAAGTACACAAATAAAGATATGAAAACTAAAATATTGTCATTCAAATTTAACATATACCCATTCCAATCCGAACATTTCTCGGGCTATTGTATTACTATACATGTCTTACAACTGTTTTTCACCCTTATTTAGAGCTAATTTAAAGTACAACTTAAGGGGAAAGCCAACGATCAACTAGTGTGTTTCGGAAACAAGAGATGGCGTATGAAAATATCCAAAAAAGTAATTCCTGGCCAGCTCGAAAACTACATGGCAAAAAAAACGGTTCTGAATCCAGAAGAAACATTAATTTGATGGACTTAGAAGAAAAGTTAAAAAAAAATTAGCTTTTCTTTTTTGAATCTTCCGGTTTTCACTAAAAAAATCGGAAAACGAAGGTACACAAAACTTTCTACACATTTTCCTAAGTGAAATGCACTATCGAATGTAACAATAGGAAATGTATCAATATCTGTTTTCTCCAACACAAAAGACTCATCCAGCGAACGCTGCGGCATGACAAAAATAACTCGTATGATAGCACCAGAATTCTTTTCAAGTTTTATGTTTTCTCCTCCAACCAATTCTGGCAAAATAACTAACCTATGGTATTCATACAATTGATAGCTCTTGTGCGTATGTTGCGATCAAATGGTTATTTTACACCAATGGCTTTTGCCCTGGCAAATTTATTTTACCTAAAATAAGTAAGTTCACTGAGACTCGAAACAAGATGTTAATTTATCGCTGTGAGCCGAAAATACTTGTGTAATGCGTAATAATTAGAGATTACATGCAGACATGTACGAAATATACGAAATATGGTCGTATATGTACAGGGTGGCTCACCTATCCTCGCTCGGACCATTGCTGCTAAACTAATGAAAATTGAGGAAAAGCAACCTGATTAGAAGTAATTGGACATTAGATGTTCTACTTTTTAAAATTATTTTCGAGTGTACAGAGTGTACCATAAATCCGGGATACCAAATTGTGTCTCATTTTCAAATGGATCACCCTGTATATTATTTCATTTTTAGAACCTGCTTTATGTGGGCTTCACAAGTAATTTTTTTTTTTTGGGATCAGATTCAACGTTGCCAAGTTATTCACATTTTTAATCATATTTAACGAGAAATCGTGGGCGTGGGAAAAAAATCAACAAAACCTTATTATAAGAGACCAATAAAAGAATCTGCGTATGATAGTACCCAAGCAATGTGCCAAAATATACACAATATTTTGAGTTACTTAGAATACACATGGTGCTCTGAAACAACGATACAAATTTGGTATTTTCAAATGGCTAAAACTCATTTTTCAAATGGAACGCCTAGTATATAGCTTCATATTCTGAGTGCTCATCTTATGAGCTATTCAATGGTAGCATATGGACATTATTCTAATAATATTTTTTAATGGGTAAATAACGATCATTTTCAATAAGATTTAGCTATTTGAAAATAGCAAAATTCGATATTTGTTTCAGAATACCCTGTGTATTCAACTTGACTCCAAATATTGTTATTGTATTGGCACATTGCTTGGGTACCAAGCATATTGCATACGCAGATTCTTTTATTAATCTCCTATAATAACGTTTTATTGAATATTTTTCCACGTCCATGATTTTTCGTTAAATTTGATTAAAATATGAATAACTTGGGAACGTTGCATCTGATCCCTGAAAATAAAAATTGTTTGTGAAGCCATGATGAAGCAGATACTAAAATTGAAAGAATATACAGGGCGATCAGTTTAAAAAAGAGACCAAATTTTGTGTCCCGGATTTATAGTACACTCGGTACACTCGGAAATAATTTTAAAATGTAGCACAGCAAGTGCCTAATAACTTCCAATCAGATTTTTTTTTCAATTTTCAATAATCTGGCAGCTATGGTCCGAGCGAGGATATTTGGGCCACCCTGTATATGCACACAATTTAGCCAAAATGCGCATAGAATTTCGTAAAATATACAATATATATTTAAATATACAGGGTGTTAAAAAAAGAGTGTAAAATATTTAAGGTGGTAGTAGTATGAACCACAATAGAAACAAGTCTTGATAAACATGGGTTCTCAAAGTAACGGTTTCGGAGATATTGACGATTATTCTTTTTAACCTCATTTTTTTATTTTGAATTTTGATTAAAACTTGCATGTTCTTCATCATAGTTGGCTGATGTTTTGTGAAATAAACATTCAGTATTTGAGAGTTATTGTTAATGCACAAGTTTTCATTGCAATGACTGTTAACTTTAATGCAGAATTAGCCGACATGCATTTCATGTATGGTAATTGCCACCGAAGTGCGACGTCTTTAGGTAGAAGCTTATATAAATCGAAATGAAGCGTTATCACATAATCTCTGGTAAATTCTTCCAAACTTACAATGTGAAGGAATCTGGCGATTTAGATAAGATAAATATTTCTCTTTTTTGTACTCTGTATACATTTTCTTAAATCATACAGTACATATGGTTTATAAAGATAAGAGTAGTACGGCTTTTTAATGATGTATTTTGAAATAATAATTCATTTTACAAAAAAAACAAAACCAGAAAACAATTCCAATGCCAAATAATTGGTTTTCATTCTTGACATTTTTACATGCGAACTTGTTTTGGTACTGGTGCTTCTGACCTTTTCCAACTCGAAACTCGGATTGTCAGTTACCCCATTTGTGCTTATGAATATAACAGTTCCTATTGGTAGGTTAAAGTATCGGTCCCATACGGAAAATATATAGTAAAGCGCGAATGTGCTAATTACGCCGTGAAGTGCTATAGATATAATATATGCTATGCTATATTAACTTTATTTAAAAATCAAAAAACGTCACCAATATAAACAAAAAATTGAAAAATAATCTTATTTGGAATTGAAAAAAAAAACGCTCGATCCATAATGTATGCCAATGGAAATCTAAAAGCAGTTATGAAGTATTATCAGCAGATTTGAAAAAATCTCCTTATCACGTATTAGGATATCACAAAGATTGCAATAATGAAAGCACAAAAAATGAACACTCGACCGATTAAACAGAAGATAAAAAATATATTATAGAATGCATTAAGGAATGTTTAAAATCATTATTGTAGAAAGCACCTCAGTTAATAACAAACGATACTAGCAACCTGGATGAAAATTTTATGTCTCTATTAGCAAAATTTTGGAGGTAAATGAGTTAACGGAGGAAGGAGAGGTTCTTTTAATTTTAGAACTCGGAGCGCCGGTTTCGACTACCAATATGGACCTACAGTAGTGTGCGAATTAATGTGAATATAATTGAAGTTTTTCAAAAGACGATTTTATTATTTATAAAAAGTTACAAATAAGTAATTACACATTGTTTAATCGTTATTTTAATAGAAAATATGACCCCCTTCGGCGGAAATTACTTGTTGTATTCTTTTTGGCATAGAATCGACCAGTTTCTTGCAGTTTTCCAATAATTTGTCATCCCGGAACCATACCCCAATTACAGCTTCTATCATTTTCTGCTTCGTTGAACAATCCAGTTTTCAAAGTCTAGCTTTACAAATAGCCCACAAATGTTCTATTGGATTAAACCTGGTAAATATTCAGGCCAATAGAGGCAAGTATTATTACTCTTCTTAAAATATTTCATCATTTTCTTTGATTTGTGGCACGGAGCTGAATCTTCCTGGAAAATTGCTTCACCATTGGGAACAACTTTTTCCATATCATTAACTAATTTTTAATCCATTAACTCTTTGTACTTATCACTATTCATCATTCCTTCAATTGGCACAGGAAATCCATACCCTATGTAAGAGAAACAATCCCAAAACATCTGCTTCAGGGGATGTTTCACTGTCTGATCAACATGAGCGGTTCCAAGATTTTCGTTCGGTGATTTCCTGACGTATCGTGACCACTGGCCCTGCAGTACAAAGTGTATCTCATCTGATAACAATACCTTTCTCCAATCATCTGTAGTCCAGGTTGCATATTTCTTAGCCCATTGAAGCCTCTTTTTCATCATTGGAGCAGTTAACAATTGCTTTTTCTGCTGTCGGATTGCTTTTCTTCCCGATTTCAGAAGTCTTCTGAAGTACTGTCGAACATAAATTGTGACTCCATAAGCAGCCGGATCTTGTTGCAACAACAGAAAATGTATTATTGTTCACATTATTTCGTACACTACTGTAGTTGGCATTGCAATATGATGCCAAAGATGATTGAAACCACACCAACAAATATTTATCCTGTTGCTTTGAGAAGAAGACAGAGGATAAAATCAACCAAAATCGAAATTAACAAGGGGAAGAACCTATAACAAACAAGTAAACTCGAACGAATGATAACCAGATTATGGTCCCTCGTGTCAAACCGGATTAGGAAAAGGAGCAGTTTGAGAAGGAGGCAAACGCATTTTTAAAGAAAATGTATCTTACAGAACTGGAAGTAGAGCAACTGCAACTAATAACATGCAGCCAAGTTGCAAATGATTCGTGGTTTTCTGACAGAATCCATCGGTTGACAGCATCCAATTTTGGATTAATATGCAAGCGCCGGGCAAGTTGGGGACCTGTAGTGAAAAAATATTGTACAGTGATTATTTCAGCAGAGATGCAACCATATATGGTCAAATTAATGAAAAGAATGCTATTAGAAAATACCAAGAAGTTAGTAACAATATTGTACATCCATGTGTACTTTTAATTCATAAAACGATTGGATTTTTGAGAGCATTTCCTGACGGTGTAATCCAAAATTGCATTGTTGAAGTGAAATGTCCAAAATCTGCTGAACATTTGTCACTAAAAGAAGCAGTAGATAAAAAGAAGTTTCTTCTTGGTCTCGAATTTAATACTGAAAATACACATAATTACTACTTTCAAGTCCAAGACCAACTACAAGTCTGCAATTCAGATATTTTGCGACTTCGTTGTGTGGACGAAGAAAGATAGAAATAATTTAAAGATGATTATTTCAGGGACAAAAAAGAAAGAAAAATGAATATGCAGGGTGTCTCTAAATTATGTGGACATGGCTTAACCACAGATTACTGGGATCAAAATAAGACGATTTAACAAAACTTATCTATATACAAATGCGTTTGGTTTAGCCAGTATTCAGCTTCAAAGTAAATTTAAAAAAAAAACAAAATTTGCTTGTAAAAAGAGAACGTATACATTGATTTGGTTGTGGTTTGGTATTACACTTTATACGGGTATAACTCATATTTTGACATAATATTGTTAATATCAGTAGACCGGTAGTGTATAAAACAAGTGAGGCCCAACATTAATACATTCATACTATTTTAATAACAAAAGCAAATAAATAAAAATAAAAACAAATCGGACGCAGACATTCATTATTAAGTTTTTTTTTGTATCCTTATGGTTTTTGATATCTGTTACAGTTTCGACACAAAAAAATAAAATATGAGTGACTGCGCTACACTCGTTTGGAAACAAATCATCAATGAACAGAATTTTCTGGTTAAAAAGTATATGTTCAGCTCTTTTTTCCAGAATAAATTGAATAAAACGTTGGTCATAATTAGGTGGTAAAAGCTCTTGCACTATTTAGATACCGTGTGGATGAAGCAATTGCTATAATTTCCAAAATTTCTTCCTCGTAATTAGGGCTCCTAAAATCCTAAAACCAGCAACATATCTGTTTTATTGGCATAACTGTACTTTATATTTATTATTGTGAATAAACCATCATCAACCCGGTAACTAGAAAACATTTGCTTCCAACCTAGTGTAGGGCAGTCACTCATATTTAATTTTTTTGTGCCGAAACTGTAACCAATATCAAAAACTATTGAAAAACTCTAAAGATACAAAAAAACTTAATAATAAATGCCTGCGTCCGATTTAATTTTTTAAGTTTTGCTTAGTCATTAAAAAATATGAATATATTAATGTTGGGCCACCCTTGTTTTGTACACAACCCGTCTACTGATAATAACATTATGTCAAAATATGAGTTATACCCGTATATAGTGTCATACCAAAAACCATCCAAATCAATGTAAACGTTCTCTTGTTTATAAGCAAATTTTGTTTTTTTAAAATTAACTTTGAAGCTGAATACTGGCTAAACCAAATGCATTTGTATATAGATAAACTTTGTTAAATCGTCTTTTTTTATCCCGGTAATCTGTGGTTAAGCCATGTCCACGTAATTTAGAGACCCCCTGTATATTTACAAGAAAGTTTTATTATTTGAAATTATAGATCCAAGATATAGTAGAAATGTGAATATTAGAGAAAAATTAATTTGAAATAATGAGTTTAATTTAATTACATTTCAGCTAGCCGTGCAGGGTCAAATATACCGCAAATGACGTATATTATGCCGCATTACGTTAAGTGCTTCGGCGCTCACAGCGATAAATGAACATATTGCTACGAGACTTACTAAATTATTTATTTTCGGAAAATGAAAATTGCCCGGATAAAAGCCATAGGCGTACAATAACCATTTGATTGCAACGTACACACGAGCCATCAATTTTATGTATTCCATAGGTTGAATATTTGGCAGAGTTGGTTGGAAGTGAAAACACAAAACTTGCAAATAGAGTAAAGGGTACAGTTATTGGCTATAAGCATTTTGAATTACTGTTTTCCGTTCAAATTATTTATATTTTACAAAAATAATATCAGTATTTAGTTTATAGTATGGATAAAAGATTACATTTTATGGTAGCACCTTTTATTGTATTCTTACCATCATTAAATAATTTAAACTTGCCAGTAAATAAAAAAGTATTCATAATGACAGTTATTAGCACATCTGAGATAATTATTGGCACATGTATGGTATAGTAATGGGCCCACATATTTGATCTTAATTTAAAGGTTTAAAATACCAGTGCTTTACAGGTTTTGATAAAGTAAATTCATTTTTTATTATATAGGTATCTTAATTCGAAAATACAACAAAAACTTATGTTTTTTACATTACATGGATTACAGGTAAATGAATCGGAATTGCCTGATTCTAATTTCATTTTGCTTTAACACTTTACGTGATATGTTCGCATACATAATTGCATTCAATACCTACATTAACTAACCCAAGACGACCTGCATATTATTTTTGAAAATATTTTCAATTGAAGCACTATTATTTATAGCGACATCAAAAGGATTTTCTATATGATATGCATAAGCCGTTCCTTCAGATGGTGGTTGCATATCAAAAAGGTTTTCTAGTTGAGATGGATTAGGCACCACTTCAGATGGTGGTTGCATATGAGATTGGCAAGTCGCTTCTTGAAATAGTTGTCGAATATGAGACTTTGTAGCTTCTTTTGGGATTACTACTGATGAAATAATATTAACTTTGCCCCTGTTTTCTATATTATGTTTTTCTTTTTTTCATTGCCTGTTTTGATTTTATTTTCCTTAGATTTTATTTTCTTTTCATTCTTTTTTCTTTCTTCTTGTTCTTTCATCTGCTTCTTTTCCCACCTTATACGTTTTCTCTCTTCCTTTTCCATTTCATCGATTTTCTTCTTGTGTTCTTTTTGTAATTGTAACTCTTTTCATTCCATAGCAGTTAGTACAAATGGTATAGTATCTGTGTTCTTCGTTCCCTTTCTTTCGGGTGTTACAAGCCATGCTAGATAATCCCTGAGCGCACTTCCGCCTCTCATTTGAGTTTGTGTTTCGTTAGGCGCGCTTTCAATCTCTACGATCATATTTTTTATGTCAAAAACCTCACCATCAAAATTATTACTGGTAGATGCAGTTACAAGATCATTACAAGAACTAAATAACTGGTCCATATTGACATTGAGTACTGTGTTAGATGAAATATCTCTTATTATAATTGCGTTGCTTACAGTATCCGTAGATTCTACAATAATGTCTATATCAAAATTATTCGCTTAAAACGTATCTTCATTATTATTATCAACAAGATATTCATTGTTGTTAGTCTGTACAACATTATTTTTCAATAACATTTTCAGAAAAAAAAGTCACTTCATTGTGCACGAGATTTTCATTCACTATTGTCTCACCAGCGTCATATTTGTGGAATTCCTTCCATAGTAAATATAAAGCACGAAACTCATCGGATTTATCTTCCATTAATCTGTCTAATTTTCTTTTATTTTGTCATCGCCAACTATTTCATACGGTAAATTTTATTCGGTAAATTGCAATTTTCATTAATTTAGTATGATGGTCTGATTTACGAAGAGATTTATTTTTCCCTAGACATTTAAAATAATCTACAGCATCTAAATTCCATGAATAAAGTCCACAAGCCTGGAAACCATTACTTACTATTTTCGGATCATTGAAATCACGAAGAACATTTTTCAAAATCGGATCAAATTTTTCCATTGTTGATGCTATTGCGGGATTAGTTCTTCTCCATTCTAAAACTCCCTTTTTCCATAAACTCTTCAGCGGCTTAAATGCGGATACGTCTGCAGGCTGTAGAATTCTTGTAGAGTTGGGATAAAGGAAAATTAAGATATTTTGCAATTGCGTCCAAAGTTCGCTTACTTTATAAGATAGGTGGGTGCTATGTCCATCCATAAACAACACTACTGGAAAGGTAACATTAATCTTTACTAGATACGGATGCAGTACTGTGCTTATATATTCGTAAAACAGTTCCGCTTTCATCCATCCATTTGGAGTTCTATGCCCCAATTGTCATCCGTCACAGATTGTGAAATTTCTGCAGGCAATCTTTTATAGGGGTATATTATCATCGGCGGGGTTATATCTATGTTGCAGAAAATGTAAATAGAACAGTTCAAGTAGATTTAGCTGCTCCATGATCCACTTCATAAACATTACGTGTTCCGCAAGGTGCTAGTACATTTTTATTTTTAGGACATAGCTGAAAATTTGTTTCGTCAGCATTTAAAACTCTTTCAGGATGCAGAAGAATGTCGAAATAATTTTCTTGTTTAAAATATGTTTCTATTTCTAAATACCATTTTCTAATGTTGGATTCGCTAACAGTAGGTGTAACTCCTTCAGCTTGCCTTCCAGTTATTTGAGGATAACGACGCAAAAAACCCTTGTACCAGCCATCCCCCGGATAATTATCTTTGGATGGATTTTTTCGCGGTTGGTCTTAAAAAAACCTTTTCACGCTTGATTGAAGGTCTTCTTTTCTACGTGGGAATCCTTTGCGGTGACTTTTAAGTATCCACTCCAACAAAAGCTCTTCTTTCCTTTGAGATAGGACCGGAGGTGGTCCATGGGTGATCTTTGAAAATGTTTCACTTAGTCGAAACTGTAACGTAGCTCTTGGTATTCCATAATTTTTGGAAGCAGTCTTTTTTGGCATGCCATTTTCAATAGCTTCGAGAGCGTTTTGCATGTCGTTCTCCTCATTTTTTTTTTGTATGATATTCCCTGAGCTACCTTCGGCATAATCTAAGTAAAAATAATAGGTCTAGGTACTCAGATAAGAAAAATAATCTCAAAAAAGATAAAATAAATTTCTTACAGACAACACTGCTTCTAAATTCAGTTATTGGCATACACTAACCTACAGTAATGGCACCATGCCAACAACTGTCTAGAAATAATATGGACATATTATATTACTTTTTAGCTGTTTACTATGCCTTGTCGAGAAAAGAGATGCACATTTGACTTATTTTATAAGTTTTAGTTGATATTTAGTGATTGGCACCCTATGCCAATTACTAAATTTCCCCTTTCATACAAGCTCAGTTATTGGCCCCCATGAAAATGGTTAAATTACGGCAATTATTCGGGTTAGAAACACATTGAAACTTGAATAAATTGATATCTTACGTATAGAATCAATAACTGTAGCAAAAAAGTGTCTCACAACAAGAACACACATGATGAATGACAACCACTTCCTTGTTGATTTCCGTTTCACTTACCAAAAACTGCAGATTGTAGAAGCTCACTGACATAAGTTTGCCCGCCAATTTTTCAGAATGCCAACAGAGTGAAAACAAATATTACCTCGAGGTGCAGGAAAGATGTATTTACGTGAATGCTCCAGGGCAAACGCATAAAAGTAGAAATCTATCTTATTAGTCGAACTTTCTTGTAGGTGTACCAATAACTATACAGTGCCAACAACTGCATGGTTTACCCTAATTATGGTACAATCATACGAGTAGTTTTTGTCCTGCCGTAGCATTCGCTCGATGAGTCATGTGGTTGGATTATAAAAATATGCATATTTTCTTTAGAGGAGAATCAAAAATTGATACATTAGGTATTTTTACAATCGATGGTGCATTTTACTCAGGAAAATGTGAAGAATGTTTTGTGTTCCTGCGGTTTTCGATTTATTTTGTGTGAAAACTGTAATATTCAAAAAGGAAATTATTTATTTTATTTTAAATTTTTGTTCCACGTCCATCAAATGAATGTTTCTTCAGGGTTCAAAATATTTTTTTTTGCAGCATATAGTTTTCGAGTAAGGCTGGAAATACTTTTTTGGCATTTTCTTACACTACCTGGTGTTCTAAAAATACACTAATGTGGTGGACTTTCCCCATAATATTTTTCTCACCAAGACATTTCTGAGATTAGCTTTTGTTACGAACAACATTCGTTATCATGACTTTTCATCCATCTAACCAGTTTTCGTAGAGACTCTCGTGCCAGAGTCGTAGGTTCGAACCACGTGGGCTCGAAAATTTTTTATCGATTAAAATTCTCAAACATCAAAGTTTGGTTCGTTTGAAGGGAAACTGAAGCAAATAATCCCATATACTGGTTAGTTGTTAGTGGACGTTAAAGAACCCGATATGGATGTAACGAAAATCATAAAAGCAAAATTTCGAAGTGTGGTGGATCGCTCCTAGGCGACAGTATTTAGCTATAGCAGCAGAAATAAGCCGTCGTTAAATAAAACACACAAAAAAAAAATTAAGTACATTTAGAAGACGATAGCATGTCACTATTCTGCCATATTTAATGAATATAAGCATTTCTCCGAAAGTTATTAATTCATTGCCCGAAGTTACTTTTTTATGGGATAACAACGATCCATTAGCATAACGAATTCATGGCTGGCAGTTTTTAATTTTCACTTCCCCGGCCCGACGCCGAGTTTCTTGGGGGCCGCCGGGCTGGGGGCAACGGTGCCACGCTTATAAATAATAGCGGAGGTAAACGGACGCATACATTAATCCTTCAGACGCTGAACGAACCGGGATCAAAGATCGGGGGCGGTGCGCGCACGTCCCGCCGTCCCCGGGCGCAGCCTGCGCGATCCCTATTTTCTAAATTAAAGACGGCGCCGAACGTGTTAATTAAAAACGCGCATTTATAATTTTTTCGAAGCGGCGCTCGAAGGACCCTAATAATTAACCGGCGCTCACGTAGGGCCATGCCGCCCCCGCGTCCAGCGTTATTTATTTCGCACGTGCCTTGATTTATGGGTGGTGCGCTCGCGGCGGAATATTAATTTTTTCGCAACAAAGAGAGGGCGTCGCGACGCCCCCGGCTGCCTCCGCAGAACCCCCCGCGCACCATGCAGCTGTCACAGCGGGGGGCCTCGCTGATCGCGGACAATATACTAATATCGTCTAATATTGTGTCTACTATTTGCCTTACTGTGATAGTTTTGTTGCGTTGTTTATATTTAATTTACAAATTTTCTAATATTGAACATGCATATAAAACATGTTTTATGTATTTTTCAAATCGCAAGAAAGTGTGCAAATTGCAGAACTTTTAATAAAAACATTAGAAGTTTCAACTAAACATTTCACTAATATAAACACTAGATGTTCCAAAATGTGTCTACATGTTCTAAAAAATGCATTAAAATCTAAATAAACTTGACGAAAATAAAACCAAAGGACGTGAAAAGACATGTCATACAGAGAGCGCATAAAGTATTAAGACCTTTACTTTTTCCCCTGTATAAATTTTCGAAAAACGCTCAACAGGTCAAAATGTATTTTTTTTCAAACAGATATTTTGAGACCATATTCAATTTACCATCTCTCTCCGTTTTGAAGTTATGACGTTAGAGCCATTTTTTTAAATAACAACCAATATTTTTTATTATTGATTTTGAGAGTACTTTTTATTATGTTTTCAACAGCATGACATTTTCAATATGTAACATTTGAAAAAAATTGAGAAAAAGTGCGTTAAAGTAAAACTATTAAATTATTATTTCAATGTGCAGAATGCATCTAGTTACAATTCAAAACAACGTCAGTTAAAGCAAAATTAGGAAAACGGGCTTGGATTTTAAATATTGGAATAAAAGAAAATTGATTAACCTGAAATAAAATCTAGTACAATTATGTGAAACAAATTATTACCTACTCACAGTCAGATTGACGTTTCGTTCGATTCATAGTGTCACAAGTTAATTTCAAAATGGTTCGACGTTTTTCGGAGGCACAGAGAATTGAAATTCTTATGATTAGAGGTTGTGGTGATTGAATACGTACCTATGAAGAAGTGTGCATTTATTATAATAAAAATCCGCTTCAAGAACCTCTTCTTAAGACGTCTGTTAGTGCAATCAGAAGAAAGTATGGGCAGTTGGGGCATATTAAAGATCGCCCGAAAAGTGGACGACCGTCAGTTCCGGAAGATGTTAAACTAAACGAGCTGTATAACCGAGACTCATATTGTAACCAACCATTTCTCTAAAACGATTAATTTTGGGACACCTGTTTATTTGAACTTTTTGAGCTGTACTATATGTCCTACAAACATCATAATTTTTTTGACACCCTATATAATCAAGTACAGGTAGAATATTACCAGTAAAGAGAAATATACAATGTGTTTGTGCACACATTTATTGCACACTTTTAAATGCACTAGTTGCATCACCAAAATTATGTCAAGTAACACTAGTTATACACTTCCGGACAAAATTAAGGGACCACCAGTAAAATTCAAAATAAATTTAAAACCAGATAACGAAATCTAATGAAATGAATAAGTATATAAATCCAATTGTTTCTTTGCAGTTTAGCTGACTAAAGAGCTATTAAAATTAACATACTTTACTTTTATGAACTTGAAGAAATAAAGTTAAAAATTAGACTAAAATACCAATGGCCTTCTTATGAACTGAACTCCTAATTTGTAATCAAAATTAACATATTAATAGTGTGCATGCCCTCCTCTTGCAGCACTACAAGCTTCTAATCTTCTCGGCATGCTTGAGATTGAGGTTCGTTTTCTTTCTTGGGATATCTGTTCTCATTCTTGAACAAACATGTTAGAGAGCTCATCAAGAGTTACTGACGGTCTCGGTGCGTTATTAATATTTTGGCCCAATTGGTCCCAGAGATGCTCAATAGGATTGAGATTAGGGCTTTTGGAAGGCCACTCTAAACATTGCATATTTGCATCTCTCAACGCAGTTGTGAAAATATTAGCTGTGTGATGTTTGGCATTGTCTTGCATAAAAATGAATAAATAGCCGAAATTTTTGGCTAATTGTTAAACATGGGGTACAATAATTTCGTCCGTATACCTTCTTGCAGTTAGCGACCCATTTCATACCAAAACCAATTTTGTACGACCATTAAATTGTATCCCACCCCAAACCATTACAGACCCCCCACCATATTTGTTAAATCCTCAAATGGTACATGGTGCAAATCGCTTACATGGTCTTCGTATGACAAGAACACGGCGATCATTCTTGTTTAGGAGGAATCTGGATTCATACGAAAACAAAACGGAATTCCACTGCCCCTCGTCCCAACCTTGATGATTGTGATAAAAGTTAAAGCGATTTTTTTTGTGCGTAGTTGTGAGAATTCGAGCGGTTGCTGGTTTTCTAGCAGACAAATTGACTTCTTTCAATCTTCTTCTTACTGTTTTGGTTGAATTTTATGTTCCAGTGGCTAATCGAAGATCATTTTTTATTTCAATAGAAGCTAGATGTTACAAACCGCTTTCTTAAACCCTGAAGTTCGATAGAACGATCTTTTCTGCGTGTTGTTTCTTTCTTTTAGCATATTGTTCGCATCTTCTTTTGAAACTACCAGTCCCTCTGCACCATGCTGCGGCCCTCTGTACGACAGATTTGTTGGTATTTAAAATTCCAGCAACTTCTCTTAGTGAATATCCTTTACGAAGAAGAATAATAACTTGGAATATTTCTTCTGGTCTGCAATGGCATCTAGGCATATTTAATTTACTCAATGCAAACAAATTCACTAATTTTTGAAACATAAAGCACGCTTTATTAATTAAATGAGTTAAAAAGATGAGCAAGAATTACAGCTTTTTGTTGACCTTTCGTTTCCTAGCAGAGAATGTCCTATAGTATATTGCGCATCAAGGGCGGAAAATAGGCTTAGCAGCCCGCGGTGCTTGGCGCATGAGCGAGCGGTGTGAGCGAGGGCACCAAGAAACGAAGGGCTGCTAAAGCCTTTCGGCCTGCGGGACACACGCTATTTTTCCGCCTACCTACAATATCTGACTTTTTTGCTCTATAATCAACCGAATTTCGTTTCAAGTACGGCTGCACTTTGATGAGTTTTCTTATGTCAATATTTTGTTTTATTTTAAGAACCGCCTTCAACATTGAATGTACAACCACAATGTGGCACTATTTCCATCTTTCTGCTTTATACGCCAGTACTGTATTTTCTGTAATGTTTTTTGAATTTTTGGCCGTTTCGACGTACAAAACTTATTATATTGGAGTACATACCGGGTCTAAGATTTTGTTGGTTAATTAGGTCAGCGGTAACGACAGCTACAACTTCCTTTATATCGAGTGGTATAAGCCAAGTTTTCATCGCTGCTAACATCCATTGCACTTAATACACTATTTAATTGGAGAGTGGTTTCAATATATCTGTCACTGTCACATTTGTTTATGAAAAGTATGCTGCTATCTATAGGAAAATTTCTGAAATATTTTAGAGGCCCTAGAGCCTCTAAACCTCACTTTCCGCCCGATATTTCGGACCGAAAAATGAACTTTCAGAGCAGGTAGGCGGAAAATATTATTAATTGTTTCATGGCACACTATTTGAATAGTGCTTAATAAAAGTCAATTTATGACATGGGAAAAGTCTACTCAAAATAACTTGTAAATTGGAAACGTTATTTCAAGTTTATTTGGTGGTCCCTTAGTTTTGTCCGGAAGTGTATTATCTTGTTACTAATATCTTAAAAAGTTCTTGGAAAATCATGGAATTGGTTTCGAATAAAGTTTGCATAATGTCTTTCCTGGCAGTACTTGCATTGATATTTTTAAACCATGTTTACATTTAAACTGAAAAATATCTTTTTGATGTATTGAATGGGTTACTAATCAATCAGCGCTACTGTTCCAGTCAATAACACATAACCTATTTCAATATTCGCCATCACTGACACCACATGCTTCAAATTGCCAAGCAATGTAATTCTTCTATACCGATTTCCATGGGCACATGCGCTTTATATCTTTCAGCGATGTCTTTTACATCCAAATGCCCTTGTTTATATCCTTTTGCTGCATTCGCATGCGGTCTATAGCTACTGTCCCCGCAGTGCGCCGTTCCCATCGTGATTGCGGCAGTCTCATCTGCGACCGGAATAAATAAAATTCATTTGGTACTCTTGCACAGCGGCGGGCCGAGTAGTCTCTTGTGGCGGCTGCAAGCCTCCACGAGCCGCAGCCCATACGTGGGTGAAATCCGAAATTGGGAACCGCTAATGCCGTCCGCGGAGCGCTAATTGAAATTCCATCGATTCGCTTTAGCAAATGACGTGCGGGACGCGATCGTACCATTGATGTTATTGATTGTAGGTGAAAGTTTATGCAGCAATTTGTTACTCGAGATATACTTTTAGACACATTGAACTGTATTTTAGATATATTTTTTAGATATATCTCTAGTAAATTTAAGTTGTAGCATACATTTTAATTCAAAGTAGCTCAAAATAGCGCAATTCTCGTGGAGCGGTGAGTGTTACTCAGTATGCCATAGTCGATTGAGTTATTAGCTGAAATAGGTATTATTATGGATAAGGGATCATGCTTAATTGCATAGCTATTTATTCACCAAGTATAGTTATAGTCTACTATTTACTGTATTCTTGAATAGTTATTTGATGCTTTATCTATAATTCTATACCATTAAACATAAACATAAACATAAACATAATTTATTAATCACGTAGGCCAAACATACTTGGATATGACAAGTCAAATTTACAATATGTAATTTAAGTAATATATCACCAATCAGTTGCTTGAAATTCGTTAGCACTGTAGAAGCATTTATCTATTAGATGGGTTTTTATTGCTCGCTGGTAAAGCCTTTCGGTCACCTAGTAACGCTTTTGGTATTTTGTTATAAAATTTCGCGACAGCATATGCTGGTGCTTTTTCATATAACGTTGTGCGATGCTAGTTGGTCATGATGTTATTGCCAAACCTTGTGTCGTAGTGATGAATACTGCCCACTCTTTCGAATGTGACTATGTTTGTTCTTACATATAGTATACACTTGTAGATGTACAGACTTGGTGCTGATAATATTATGTTTTTATTAAGGTCATCTTACGGGTTTCCTTGGGTTGTAGGATTAGGCGAAATATTATTTTTTGGGCAATAAAGATTCTATTCAATGAGTTTGTTTCTCCCCATATGTATATGTTGTAGCTTAGGTAACTATAGACCAGTGAATAGTATACACTAATTAAGATTTGGGTAGTTAGTGTTGCCTTCAGTTTTAGTATTGCGAAGTAGGCGCTGCTTAGTTTTTTACAGATGGAGTCTACATTGGCTTCGAGGTTTAGTTGGGCGTCGATGTTGCTACCCAGAAATACTGAACTAGGTGCAATGGCTACATTGTGGTTAATAAAGTAGTTACTTGGTATACATTTTCTGTTGTAGTTTTGAACTGTTATAGTTTTTGCTTGATTTAGCACTAGATGGTTTTTGTTGCACCAGATGTGAATATCCATGTTAACATTTTTAATTTTCACCAATAGTTCTTGTGCATCCAGTGATGATACTATTACTGCCGTGTCATCCGCAAACATAGATACATATCCATCTCTGACTGAGGTTGGTAGATCATTAATATACACTGAGAACATGAGAGGTCCAAGTACTGATCTTTGCGCCACCCCTATATCCAGCTGATGGTAGGGTGAAAGGTTGTTCCGTATTTTTACACTAAACAGACGGTTGGTTATAAGAGATATTATGATTTTATTGGCATGACCTCTAATCCCAATGAATTCTAGTTTTTCAAGTAGAAAGTCTATGTTCACTACATCAAATTCCTTGGACAGGTCGAAATAGAGACCTACCACGTAGTTCCCTTGATCGATTTTTTCATGGATTTTATTGATGAACTTGATTGAAGCACTTTCGGTGGATCTGTTCTTTCTGAAGCTATGTTGCATGTTGCTAATTATATTGTATTTGTCCATGAATTCATTCAGTCTATTAAAGATTGCTCGCTCTACTATTTTTGATATAACACTAAGTAACGCGATTGGCCTATAGTTTTTTATATTTAGTTTTACACCATTCTTAAAGATTGGTATTACTTGACCTATTTTTAAGTCGGTTGGGAATTCCGCACTACTTATGCACATATAGGTTTAAATTTTAAGTGGCTCTATAAGTGCGTCACTCACATATTTGATAGTAGCCGTTTGAAGCTCATCCAGTCCTGTACTATTGCTGTTTTTAAGTTGCACAATGATATTCCTTATCTCAGTGTCATCGACTTCATGTAGTTCTATGGTGTTATACTGGTTGTAGGCCTTAGTGCATTCTGTTGAGATATTTTTACCATTTTTTTCTGCTATACAGGCTTTTCCAATAGAGGCAAAATATTTTGCAATTTCATTTGCTAGTACCGTTTTATCCGTTATAATAACTTCCTCCATTTTTAGCGATATTTGCTCCAGCATTTTGGTTTTTCCTAGTTCTTTGTTAACAAGGTGCCATATATTCTCGTTTCTGTTGCCATTACTATTTATAAATTGAGCAAAATGTTTCTCTGTAGCTTGCTTAATCATATGCCTGTGCTTCCTCCTCATATACGTATACTCTTGCTGTATTGACGGGTGTTCTAGTAGTTTGGTTATGTTACAGTAATTTCGTAGGTTTTTGCTGGATTGGATGATTGCTGGAGTTACCCAGTCATTCCCAGATATTTTTGGTGTACATTTTATTTCTGTTTTTTGACATGTTGTATCTAGAGCTTCACACGTAGTGCTCATGAAGATCGAGAGTGCTTCATTTACATCTGTAGACGTTTTCATTTTATCCCACGTTTTAAGTAGTAGAAAATGCTTTAGGTTTATCAAGTTTGCCTCATTTGTTTTTATTATTACTTTACTCTCTGATTTTTAGTCAGTGTTAGCTGGATGTATGTTACACTTAACAATGTGTCCTAGATGGTCAGATATGTTAAAGTTGGTGAAGACATAATCAATCAACGACTTTATAGTTATACCATTTTTATTTGTATGTATCCTTGTGAAACCTGTAACTTAATTATGTCGATTGTGTGTTTCGAAGACATCTAATAGTAGGTTATAGTGGGGATTGCTGCGATCAGCGTTTATGTTCATATCACCATGATGAGATGGTCATACCTAGCAGTGAGTTTGTTTAGTACAATTGACAGTTTATTCATAAATATTTGAACGTCACCACTCGGTGATCCATATATAGTAGTTAAGCAAACTGATTTATTTCCATGTGCCATGTAGGAAACTCCACATACCTCGAAATTTAACTCGTCTTCATATTGTTTCAATAGTTGCTCTTCCTCGAATTTGATGGGTTCTTTGGCATATATCATTACACCTCCATGAATGCGGATTGTTCTTGTAAATGATGTCGCAATGCTGTAATTTATAAGTTGCATTAGTTGAAGGGATTCCTTCTTCGCCCAGTGTTCGGTTATGCATATAAAATCAGGCTTGTCGATTATACTTATGACATTTAACTCATTTAGTTTGTTGGATAGGGGGGACTGTGCATTTAGATGAATTACTGTAAGTGTATGCTTCGCTTCTGTATCACTTTCGTGAAACTTTGGTTGCCTAGCTGATGCTTCTGCAGTTCTGTGGCTCTTTATAAAAAAGCAGAATTTTTGCCGTCATTGTATTTGTTGTATATTCCGAAATCAAATCGCTTATATCCTATCCCTGAGGGCCAAAAGTCTGGTTTATAGAGCTCGTCTTTTAGGTCAAAGTCTGTCCCAATCATGAAGCATTTATTCTGGTTTGTGTTTGTTGGTAATTCCTTAATAACTATATTTCGCTGTTGGAAGGCTTCTTTATTTTTTAAGTAGTTTATAATGTTAATATCCGTTACGTCACGATTGATTGTTGATATAACCAGGCTTTTTTCTTCGTGCCAGTAAATCCGAACTGTTTTTCTTCTGGGGCACCTCCTACACTGATGTTGACTTTATTCTTGTAGGAGGGTTTTTTGTTCCGCTTCCTCTCGACAGTTTTATATTCTTCAGTGGCACTAGTTGAGGTTGATTATGCATATATGTTTCTATTATTTTCTGTCGGCAGTGTGGCTCCGTTGAGCTGATCGGTTTGAGTTATGCAGGGTATGTTGGGTTGCATTACTGTTGGTTTCGCGATAATTGTTTTTTTTTTTTCGATCATTTTGGTTTAGAGTACTAGACGGCAGGGAAGTTTTAGCCAGACTTGCGTATGTTATATCGCCACACTGGATGTTATTAGAGTGTGTAACGTTATTTAGATTATTTCCATTTACTCTGTATGTTGACGCTTCTCTGTTTTTGTTCACCTGGTTTATTGCGGTTGCGAGTCTATTCACCTCAATTCGTAGGTTTTCGTTTGGTTCCTTTAGGGCAGTGAATTCTAGCTGCATTGTTGCAGTAATGCTACTTACTAATTTTGGTTGTAGAAGCGTAACAAGTTTTTGCCACTCATCTGCTATTAATGTTTTGTCACTTTGTTTTGTTTCATTTTGTGATTTCACTTTATGGGTTATGTTAGGTGTGCAGTTTCACAACACCATTTGTTAATTTCTCCCGATATTTTTAGGTTGGATAACACTTCATCTGATATTTCGATGCACTTAGTATGATAGCGTGGTTTGCATTCATCGGCACAGGTGATGAAATCGTTATATAGATCGATTTTTAGCTTACAGGCATACATAGAACAAACATCATGGATGCCCCAATATATTGGGCCATTGGCGATGGTTCTTTAACCATGATGGTCTGCTGCGACCTAGGGATGTGGCCTGAGTCCCAGTACCAGGAAGTGAATAACTTTTTCTTGTTGCAGTCAATAACACATGTATAACAACATAATATGTATCAAGTAAATAGCTGTAGCCACTGGCAGGGTGACAGGACAACACATCTTTAAGACTTTTTGCAGCAGAGCGCACCGACTTGTCACAGATAAATTGTTTGAATAGAAATGCCAACAGTACTTAAGAACCGCCACTTCTATGGGCAGAATTTCATGAAAATATATCCATTGTTGAAATTGTGTTATTAGCAACTTCATGAGTGGTCATATTCTATATATTTTTTTCATTTTTGAGTTGTCAGCCAAATATATGTGTGATCGAATTCTCTACTAAAACGAAACACTGGTTACTAGCCCTCCCATGATCCCATACTTCTCAGCTGAGGTACAATGTGAAGACTGGCTCCTCATTTTTGCGACCACCCTATCGTCTCCTGTCGCTACAATTCTACCATCCTAGCGCTTTTCTGCCTCGGAGTAATCATAGTCATCGACTAGACACCTCTGCTTCATGTATTCTACAGACGTTGACGCTTGCCGAGCACCTTCTTTTTATGTTGTAAATGTAGTTGGCTCTTACTTCGTACCTTCTTTACCTTCGGAGTAGTATACTGTTCAGTACTTAGAATGTATCTAGGTACTTGGTCATGAGCTGGATCCTAGATTAAACAGCGTTCTGTTGACCCCAATCACGTCTCCCATCTTACAGCTCTTTGGATTTCTTTTTGTTAAATTATTAATCACTTTCTATGTTTGCTTCCTCGTCATTTCTTGTTTCTGCATCTCTATTATTATCTTCTTCTATTATTGCCTAAATTATTTCATCCGATTTTTATTTTGACTCCAAATAGTAGAATAGTTCATATGGACTGGTGCGCCTCTGGTCATGAGCAGGATCCTAGATTAAACAGTGTTCCTTTGACTGCAGTCGCGTCTCCCATCTTACAGCTCTTTGGATTTCTTTTTGTTCAGATATTAATCACTTTCAATGTTTGCTTTCTCATCATTTCGTGTTTCTCCATCTCTACAATTATCTTCTTCTATTACTGCCTCAATTATTTGATCCAATTTTTATTTTGACTCGAAATAGTACAATAGTTCATATGGACTGGTGCCTCTCTGGTATCTTGAGTTTATTACCCTTTCGACATCATTCTTTTGAACATTTACTAAGTACTGATCAATTTGTCCTGTTTTCTATCTATTTTGCTACTTATCACTGAATTATAAGATAATGTATTAATCTTAATTATTATTCACAGCTACGTTTGTCGTATTTATCGGCTATTTAAATTCACGTTACTGCACTTAACATTTTTAAATGCACGTTACTACTGCTGATTTATAGTTGAAGTGACGCGATGTGACAAAACACTATGACTAATCGCATGTTAAAATGCCCATATCGTCCATTCGGCACATTACATCACTAGATTTATTTCTACGTGGTTACATAATGGTTATTTACGTAACCAGTTATGAAAAGTGCGATAATATTCGACAGGAGTAATTCACTCGTTTTGCAAATTACATGAGCTAAACAATATCGCATATTTCATAACGTGTTACATACAAAATTTTATTCAACTCTGTCAGAATTATTTAATCTACTATTTGAATAAGATCGTTCCTTACTACATCACAAAATCAGATCACCTAATACCTATTGTTTCTACGGAAACATGTTGCACTGGCATAAACAAATTTGTCAACAAGCTAAAACTAAGAAAATGTCTTCAAATAATGATTCTGAAGTAAATTCCGATGTTGAAAACTCCGCGAATGCTGCCATGGGTAGCTTAATACCTGAGAAATCTAGAAATAGATACAACAAGTTTGAAGCATGGTGCGAACTTAAAAAAGTAAAAACCATAAAAACCATCAATGAAAAGGTAATGTTGGCATATTTTGAAACAAGAAATTAACATCAGGCAAGAAATGCAAGAAACTATTTCTGCAGAATCAGGAATCAACTTAACAAATTGTGTTTGTAATAATTTTGTATTTAATGTTTAAAAATCTTAAAATTCTATGGTCATATCTCACTTTATTTCCTTATTTCGTTTTAAACATGCCCAGTTATGTAGTGTTACTACTTTACATAACTGAGTGCATGACAGTTATGAAAAATTTGACGATTCATAATGTCAGAAATTGATGTGGGTTTGTGTTTTCATAACGGAATTTAATAAAGAGATATCTATGCTACTTCAGGTTCTCTAAAGAAATTAAGTATGCGAATTAACCCTGAGTATTGTTCATTAACGCCAGATCTGGTTTAATAATGTACGCCATTGCTTTCAAAATCGGTTGCACTAGTATATGGAGATTGGTGCCAACCACTTTCCACATTTAAATACACCATTTTAACTACTTAATTTTTTTACTTGAATACAAATACGTACAAACCGTTAATATCACAATATAAACACAAACGCAAATAACAATTATGATAATGCCATTTCTCTACACCTAATCGATATATCTGCATTAAATATGCGAATATTCGGACTGTATTTTTTATGGTGGTGGTACCTAAAAGCGACGAAGTATGGTAGATGGCAAATGGTGTCCCACTTCAAACTATTATTTTACGGGTTTTCAAACGTATATTCAAATTTTATCATCAATAATATTACTCAATTTAAATTGAACTGTTTTCATATGCATACTCTGTAGAACAAAAACAAACCACACAAACACTATTTGTACACGCATATCCAAATTATTAGTCCCAAGAATTAATAAATTTCACTTGACATCTGCTAATTTTTAAGCCAGCACTACAATTCATAATCAGTTTCAAGTCCATTGAGTTGCATTTGTCAGTATTCAACATTTCTACAATACTGAACCTGAGCTTGAAATGTCATAAGAAACGTACCAAGGTAGGTGTACTCAAGAAGATACAATGGTCCTCAACGCGGTGATCACTGAGTTTTAAGTACATTGAATTGTTGTCGGCTTACCTAGATTACAACTCCATTTACCGTCCATAAATTCTGCTACCTCGCTAGGGAAGTTTGAAAAATTCTCTCAAAGGACAGATTAAAACAAGATAAACTTAAAATAACATAGTTTTTTCACGTAATAAAACATAAGTTGTGAAGATTTTTCTGCATAATATGACTACCGGGTTTATTAAAATATGGGCTGTGAACATGTGTATCTCGGTCGTGCTTGCTAGAGGAAAAAGGCTCTGTAAATGTGTAATTAACATATATTTGCTTATTTGATAATATCTATTAGTTCTTTAAGAAAAACAGAAAGCTGCTAATTAACTCTGTCATTTGTTTGCAGATCCATTTTACTATGTTTAATCTATACAGTACGGCTGACTTACAAACATTTCAGAGCGCTATGTACACATAGTAATCATATTATGCAGGAAAATGCGTCACCACTTGTTTTTTCTTATATTTAATCTCTTAGGGCTTTTACAATAGGTCCCAGAAGTGTCTACCTATTTAATTTTACTTAAAGGTAGTGAGTGCAAGATTTAATCTGCAGAGCTGCATATTTTGCAAGCCGAAAACGATTTTTCAAAGGAATATTAGAAGATCCGAATAATGAGATTTACCTTAGCATAGATAGAATTCGCAAGAAAATATATTCTGTCCACGTCCAAAATCTTACTACTGTTAGGTATCAAATTGTATCATTGGATAATAATTGATTATTAATATTAGAGGCGGCATATGTGGCTTTGTTTGTTTATATAAGCCGGGGCGCGACGCGCTCAGCTTAAGAACGAGAACGAGGGGACATTGAGTTACGTGCTTTTATGGAGTGTGGATGCAAGTTGGGTGCTGATTGTGGGGAAAGCATGTGTGATCTGGTGTTTTGGTGTGTGTTACGATGTGGACGGTTATGGATTAGCTGTTGGAATGGATTAAAGGTCAGTACATAAACTACAATATGTATATTAGATAGAGGTGCGTCCTAGAGGTGCGTTCTAGTAATTGCAATAGAGAGATTCGTCCTAGTAATTGCAATAGAGAGGTTTGTCCTAGTAATTGCAATAGAGAGGTTTGTCCTAGTAATTTCAATAGAGAGATTCGTCCTAGTAATTGCAATAGAGAGATTCGTCCTAGTAATTGCAATAGAGAGATTCGTCCTAGTAATTGCAATAGAGAGATTCGTCCTAGTAATTGCAATAGAGAGATTCGTGCTAGTAATTGCAATAGAGAGGTTTGTCCTAGTAATTGCAATAGAGAGATTCGTCCTAGTAATTGCAATAGAGAGATTCGTCCTAGTAATTGCAATAGAGAGGTTTGTCCTAGTAATTGCAATAGAGAGGTTTGTCCTAGTAATTTCAATAGAGAGATTCGTCCTAGTAATTGCAATAGAGAGGTTTGTCCTAGTAATTTCAATAGAGAGATTCGTCCTAGTAATTGCAATAGAGAGATTCGTCCTAGTAATTGCAATAGAGAGATTCGTCCTAGTAATTGCAATAGAGAGGTTTGTCCTAGTAATTGCAATAGAGAGATTTGTCCTAGTAATTTCAATAGAGAGATTCGTCCAAGTAATTGCAATAGAGAGATTCGTCCTAGTAATTGCAATAGAGAGGTTTGTCCTAGTAATTGCAATAAGAGAGGTTTGTCCTAGTAATTGCAATAGAGAGATTCGTCCTAGTAATTGCAATAGAGGTTCGTCCTAGTAAGAGGTGTAGTCACTGCTTTGCACATGAAGGTGAAATACAATAGTCGTAGAGAATAATGGTTGAAGCCGTGAGTGCTAGCGATCCAGTTGGCGAGAGAACTGGCGGGGGAAGGGGAGTTGCTCCCCCGGTAAGTCCTTCCAATTATAGTTAATATACAATACTAAAAGAATACTCTTTATATGTGGGGAAATCATTTGGAGCCAATGCCATCTTCGGATCGAGTTCAATATAAAGCCTGCGCATCCTGACCAATGAAAATACAGTATATTATGTAAGTGATTATTATTATTAATAGGTAAAATGGCGAAAATTTATGTATTAAATATGACGTCAAGTTAAGGCTACGATTGGAAAAAGAACTAGCCTAACAACATCAGAAGTGGGATCTGAACGATTGAACGATCTGAAGATGTGATTGGCTTGGGATTAGCACGTGCAAAAATTAAGGTTGCACAATGAGAATTAGAATAATTTTATTCATGTTAAATTGGACAGGTGTTTAATATGGAGGAAGAGAGAAAATGATACGAATTAAGATTGTGAAGTTGGAAATAATTTTAAACAATATGTATCGAAATATTAAAACGAACGAGTTGATATTAATTAAATCGTTTGGAATATTGTGGTCGATCTCACTGTATACAAGTGCTGTTTATGTTATCGTTCCGGAGAGGTATACACAGCGTTTCACGGTCATGGACTGAAAAGTCTAGAGTTTGTTTCTAGACGGAGGAAAAAGTAAATAAATACACATTGCTGTGACTTCGATTGTAATTTAATTAACACAAATTGGCTTGGTTTGTGTAAAAATTATTTAAATACTTCCAGAAATTAAGTCATTCTGGTATGAGATAGAGATTAAGCCAGATAAATAATTAGTTAATAGGATGCACATTGCAAATAATGTTGAATGTAATTATGAACAAGGGGCGTGACAATTGTTCAGCCAGAATAAAGTGTATTATCCTGGTTGGAAATAATTCGGAACACTGAACGTGATTATTGATGAATTTTGTTTGAAAATATTAACCTCGCCATGAGATTATCTCAAGTGTTTGTTTGGTGACTGCGTGCCGAAACGGCGGGCTCTTTAAAATAAATAGGAAACAATTTACAGGAGAGTTAATGACTAATCTCGGACGGCGTTAAATTGTAAGCGACTGGAAGAAATTTTTAAATGCGTACAATGGTACGATGCGATTAATCAGAATTACAGATGGTCGTGTAATGACATGATTTGGTGAATTGGATGATTGATTTAAAAACAATAAGATTGCCTAAAATGAAGGAAATATATGTATATAATTGATAATCTGGTGTGTAAGAGTGCAAGTTGCTACAAAGGATATAAGTAACGAAAAATATTTAAGCGATTGAAAAATATTCGGAGTGTTGGATTCGGAGGTTGAAAATGTTACAAGAAATTAAAAAGTTGTGGATGATTGTTCGACATAGTTACGTCTGTGCAGCATTTTGAACAACGAGAGCGCACATACGGATTAAAATATAAACATGAGAACATCGATGGTGTGAAACAGATCACGACTTATTGCTGCTGCGAGAGGTTGATTTATTTCTGTAGAAATTATATTAAGTAAATGAAACAAAATGCACTGGATGTTAATGTGACCTATGCACATTAGTAAAATATGTTATACAAAGTAGACAAAATGACGCAGCGTATTATACTGGAATTTATTGAGATCTGAGTGATTGTGGTACGAATTGGTTTTAAACTGTTTAAAAAAAAATGATAGCTATGGTGCCAACTGTTGCAATGTGTGAAGAATTTAGTGAGAGATGAATGGATACAACCGAAGATTAGAATACTGCCATAAATACATTAAAGGATAATTGAGCGTATCTTCAAAGCAATTGGTATGAATTTGGACCGGCGAATTAGAGGCGAACTTGACATTGAAACGTGGAAACATACAAATTACGTTAAATAGTACGATTCCGTGCAACGGGTTTTTGATTACATTATTATAAAATTTGGTATTTTTATAAGGGAAATGCGAATTTAAAAATGGAGATAATTACTGTACACAATAAATGAAAATATGTTGTTTCGTAACACGAAATACGCACAGGCAACTTAAGTGTAATTTGATACGTGACGCTGAGATGTTTTTGTTGTGAGCAAGGATCGTTGACCGCGAAGGGACCCATAATTTGAAGTGTTAATTATGGGAAGATAAGGTTAGAAATATGGGGTTGATGGCCCAGAGGACTTGAATGCGAGCGTATGAGGAATGCTTTCGCAGGTAATATAAACAGAAATATATTGACACCAGAAATAATGGATACAATTACTATTGTATTATCGTAAGAGAAATGAATTCGTACGTACACGGTAACTGCAAATAAAGTAAAAATTGCCTTGTTAATTGCCAATGACCGGAACGGAAGCAGCAAGATATTCGTAATTACGGAGATAAGATTAATATCATTAGCAGTACGTATTTGTAGAAAAATAATTATGTAAGGGAGTATGGTTTTGGCAACAATGTTCGTAAGGATATTGAACATTATTGATGAGGGTCATTGTCATAAGTGGAATCTTGTGAAATAACACATAGGTTGAGATGTGTTTGGTGAAATATTTCCGAGATTGGAATGTTACATAAACATTCGCGAGGTGCAACCTATGACCAACTGTAAGATGAAGTGACGTTTTCAAGGAGTTTCTTTATAATGCGTGAGACTATAGGTTTGCTTATCCGATGTGCAGTTTGTCACTTCAAATAATCTACTTAATCTGGAAATATTAATTATTACTTAGTAAATTACATGATTTTTGTGGTCACAAAACACATGTTGGTGAATTGACTGTTGCAGTAAACAAATACGTCATGAATAGTGTGCGAATGAATTAAAATATCATGTGATGGGTTATTTTAATATTTATGGTAGAAATAAATAAAAATTATATTTCGTTAAGATAGAAAATAAATATTTGACAGGATATCTTGTGAAGAGTTACAGATGAGAAAAATTTGTAAGGAGCAGAGTTAACGTAAAACAAACATCCTAATAAAAGACACTGAAATAACCCATTGTAAACAAATTAAAACACCGACAACAATTCATAATGTACGGCAATTTCTGGGAGTTGCTGGATTTTTCAGACTGTTTCTGAAACATGATTCAAGAATTGCCAAACCTCTTACGATGTTACTGCATAAACCACAAGCGTGGGAATGAAGTACAGATGAAGTAAAATCTTTTGAAGAATAAAAAAAAAAAATTAGTGGAACATCTATTGGCAATGTATGATCCAGCAGCAGATATATAAGTTCATATAGATGCATGTCAAAAGGGTATTGCCAGAATTTTATTACAGAAAATTGAACCAACTTTATTAAAGCCAATAAGTTATTTTAGCCGACAATTGTCTGCTGCAGAACAGCGTTGGCATTCATGCGAATTAGAGACTCTAGCGGTCGTAGAGACACTCAAAATATATCGAGTCTATTTCATCGGAAATCCGTTTGAAGTCGTTACCGACTGCAATGCAGTAAAGGAAGCCGTAGGCAAGAAGGACTTAGTCTCTAAAATTGCAAGATGGTGGTTGCAGTTACAGGAGTTTACTTTTGAAGTAATTCATCGTCTTGGGAAAAACATGACACATGTAGATAGTCTAAGTAGAAACTCTGTTGCTGAACAAAGTTTTGTAGAGAACAGTTTGTGTTTCAAATAGAAGTCGCCAATTGGGTGTTATACAGTCAGTTAACCGACCGAAAACTACAAGTAATAACAAAAATGTAAAAAAAGGCACCAAAAGATGATTATGAAAGAAAAATCTACAAGAAATACCAGATAACTGACGATCGTCTTTATAAAGTTGTGGATGGTAAACAATTTTGGGTTGTACTGAGAAGTATGAGGAGAGAAATTGTGAGGGGTAATCACGATGAGTTTCGACATTTTTCTAGTTGGATTGGAATAGTTGGATAGGTTGGATAGGGTACGCAACACAAGGATACAATAATTAATCGCCTTAAAGAAAAATATCGTGCAGAAAGCAGTAAAACGACAACTTATTGGTGCGGACTCGTGAAAAGGATGCCCGATCTTCAATTGCCAAAAGTTATGCTCGATTGGGTCCCTCCTGAAAGACGGAAACGAGGAAGGTCCAGGAAATTCTGGAATGAAGTCATCTAAAAGCAATGAGTGAAAGGAACTGCAAGATTACTAATGATAGGTTAGTTAGACCAATGGCAGGATAAATTAGGGTGAAGGTAGAGACTGGGGATCGGACAGCGTTGACTGCCGTTTTAAAATCGACATATAATAAATAGGATACCAGCTCGATCGTGCTATTAAGAGCAGCAGCAATGGAAGAGACGAGGCATATGACCTGCCCGGGACTTGGAAATACAAATGAGCTCGAATGGTACGAGCACATAGATGGACAAACTGCAAGAGATTTAAAAACAATCTACAAGGTGAGCAAAATTAAGGCATACATCCTAGGGTGTCTGAGAGGATTAGTGTATCGCTCATCGGCACAAGCATAAACTATCTAACGAGCAGCTAGAGCTATGCTACACGAAGGAGATTGAACAGAATGCAAAATACAACAAAGCAAAATTCTCGGGGTTTTGTACGTGGAAAGTTGCCTTAATCTTGCCCCTACAGCAAAAGTCTTAATAGCTCTTTAGACAACTGTACATACACCGACATATATCCGTGCGGACTTTTGTATTATTGCGCAAAATAGAGCATAGCCTCATAAGTAGTAGCATTAGGTAACGAGCATTAGGTTGGAGATTGGCGAGAATATATACAACTACGATGCAAGCAAATGCAATAGCATTGGGACTCAACAATATTTATAGAAGGGTATGAAATTGGAGTTTACTGGCAGAATTATCAACCAATGGAACAGATTCTCCGATAGCATAAAATCGGCAAAACTGGCAGCCTTCAAGAAGATAAAAGTACAGCTCTTGGAGAGACAGTAGCAGACAAGGAGCACCCTACACCATTAGCTCCGCAAGCAGCTTAAAGACAACTATTCGAAGTACTGAGTAAGGCATCAGTACGGCAATTAAATAAAAAAAAAGCTTCTTTATGTGAGGACGTGGCTAGTAAGTTTCTTGATGGGAGTGGAGATTATATTTAGATTGGTTCAGGTTGAGAGTAGTAGTTCATCCCGGGACGTGATGATTTTCAGGATGGCCGAATGTTAGGTATCAAATTGTATCATTGGATAATAATTGATTATTAATATTAGAGGCGGCATCTGTGGCTTTGTTTGTTTATATAAGCCGGGGCGCGACGCGCTCAGCTTAAGAACGAGAACGAGGGGACATTGAGTTACGTGCTTTTATGGAGTGTGGATGCAAGTTGGGTGCTGATTGTGGGGAAAGCATGTGTGATCTGGTGTTTTGGTGTGTGTTGCGATGTGGACGGTTATGGATTAGCTGTTGGAATGGATTAAAGGTCAGTACATAAACTACAATATGTATATTAGATAGAGGTGCGTCCTAGAGGTGCGTTCTGGTAATTGCAATAGAGAGATTCGTCCTAGTAATTGCAATAGAGAGGTTTGTCCTAGTAATTGCAATAGAGAGGTTTGTCCTAGTAATTTCAATAGAGAGATTCGTCCTAGTAATTGCAATAGAGAGATTCGTCCTAGTAATTGCAATAGAGAGATTCGTCCTAGTAATTGCAATAGAGAGATTCGTCCTAGTAATTGCAATAGAGAGATTCGTCCTAGTAATTGCAATAGAGAGGTTTGTCCTAGTAATTGCAATAGAGAGATTCGTCCTAGTAATTGCAATAGAGAGATTCGTCCTAGTAATTGCAATAGAGAGGTTTGTCCTAGTAATTGCAATAGAGAGGTTTGTCCTAGTAATTTCAATAGAGAGATTCGTCCTAGTAATTGCAATAGAGAGGTTTGTCCTAGTAATTTCAATAGAGAGATTCGTCCTAGTAATTGCAATAGAGAGATTCGTCCTAGTAATTGCAATAGAGAGATTCGTCCTAGTAATTGCAATAGAGAGGTTTGTCCTAGTAATTGCAATAGAGAGATTTGTCCTAGTAATTTCAATAGAGAGATTCGTCCTAGTAATTGCAATAGAGAGATTCGTCCTAGTAATTGCAATAGAGAGATTTGTCCTAGTAATTGCAATAAGAGAGGTTTGTCCTAGTAATTGCAATAGAGAGATTCGTCCTAGTAATTGCAATAGAGGTTCGTCCTAGTAAGAGGTGTAGTCACTGCTTTGCACATGAAGGTGAAATACAATAGTCGTAGAGAATAATGGTTGAAGCCGTGAGTGCTAGCGATCCAGTTGGCGAGAGAACTGGCGGGGGAAGGGGAGTTGCTCCCCCGGTAAGTCCTTCCAATTATAGTTAATATACAATACTAAAAGAATACTCTTTATATGTGGGGAAATCATTTGGAGCCAATGCCATCTTCGGATCGAGTTCAATATAAAGCCTGCGCATCCTGACCAATGAAAATACAGTATATTATGTAAGTGATTATTATTATTAATAGGTAAAATGGCGAAAATTTATGTATTAAATATGACGTCAAGTTAAGGCTACGATTGGAAAAAGAACTAGCCTAACACTACTAAATAATAAATTATTATTTACTTGTTTGCTCATAGCTTATGCTAACAACACAGCCAGCAAAAAGCCTAAAGACCACGTGATCACTATAACATATGCAACCCATTTAACACATTGGCAACAGTGATTTGGAAAAGGTAATCTGCCTGCGACAGTGGTGTACTCTTTTACGATACAGGAAGCTTGTTTCTTTATGTAAAACGAAGACAAACCATTTTGATGCACATTACATGACTTAAATTAATAAATCTTGAAGAAAATTGAATACACTGAACGTGAATGGCAGAATTTTAAGTAATATTACAAAAACATTATAAAAAATACCATAAACCACCTTCATTGCGAGTTGGGAAATGCGCCATAATAATAGTGAAGGAACCTTGCTCGCTTGTAAAAGCATAATTAATAATTACAAATCTGAAATAATTTACAGCTTATACATTATTATCAGTCTTGGAACTTTAATCTCGACTTACCGAAGCAACTGTTGTTTTCTCAGGGTAAATGAAAAAAAAGTCGAAAGTTCGATAAATACACAGGAACCGTATAAAACTTTGAATAAATGCGCTACGAATAAAGCCAATGAAACTATTAAACAGCATAATATAATAAAATTCACTAAATCTACAAAAGTTACGAATTATTCACTATTGCACTAATATTTGTTTTTTATGCTGGATGTGTATAATGCGCATCAGTGAATTATCATTATTCACTGTGTGAAGGAGGCGTGATTATTTTATTTGAACGTTTGACGTTATATTACTTTTCTTACCTATTTTGCAAGATATTTATCATGACCGTTTGAGGGAACAATCTCACTCGGTAAATATTCATGCTATTCTTGTTAAAATGCGTCGTGCTATGTCTAGCAATGCCATTATTTATCTTTGAAACCCTAGCAGTGATTTGCTTATCTTTATTGCGTCCTGGCAAATAACTAAATGGTATCTGATCTATGGTTAAATGGGATATGAAGCAGTGTAAGTGTTGTTCAAATTTTATAATCTGTTTCGAATTCCATTTTGAACCATAATGATCCGCCGGGAGTTTTTTTCCTCAGATTTTTTTTCTAAATACTGTTACGTAAAATCTTAAAAAAATAGATAATTTTACGCATGCTACTGCCAACTGAAGGATTTCAGAAAAATTAGGCAATGAAAGCATTATTATTGTCCAATTTTACTACGGTGAAGTTGCTACAGCAATTATTTCATTCACTAGTTAATAAACCAGTAAGAATGCTCGATTTTCGTTAGTTACAACATATGACAACAGTTATTTAAGTAACCAAAAGGACATCGAATACACGAACCTTTGTATAACTGGCTACACGATTATTTGTATATTGGCATCATTAAAGTCGGCCATTAAAAGACCGACTTTGGAAAAGATCTGATTTCTATCTAAACTTTATTATTATTATTATTCTTAAAACAAATAATAGAAGTTTTTTTCTATTCAGTGGCGTACTTTGTTTTCCAAAAGCTGGCCTGCTTTTCGAGATCTGACGTCATTGACAGTTTTTTATAATAGATTGCCCTGTATATTTTTACATTTTCTGATAGATAATTTTTCAACAATTACAATGATGTAGGCTAGGCGGGTGTGCGACATCTGCTGTTTAAAATATTAAATAAAATAAAATGGAATTGAATTTTTTTTTGTAGTTTTCCCAGTCGTTCTTGAGGACCGTGAATAGAACTTGACCGGGAATTTGATGTTTCTGCTTGTTAAACGTGACTGGGAGGTGTCAATTATCAGTAGATGAGTAAAACAATTCTGTCCTACTGACAGACAGTGGCAGATTTAAGGGGGAGGCTATAGGGGCTATAGCTCTGGGCGACAAAATCCAGGGGGCCGCAAATTTTTGAAAAATACCAAATGCACAAATTACAACAACAACAAAATAAATAAACAAATATATAAAAATGTTAACCAGTTTAAAAATGAAAATAATATGTTTAAATGTTTAAATACAAGAAATCACGTAATACAATGCAGAATGCGTACTTGACTTAACTCATATCTGAAAAAAATAAGTTCGTCTGGGCAGGACCGATAATGTACCTGCTAAAATGTAAAAATAAAGTAAAATAAAAAAAATTCGATACACCTTACCGGTAAGCCTTCCTGGTAAATAATCGGTCTAGAAATCCAAGCCAAACATTCAATGAAAACTGATGTGGAAAACTGATGTAAAAAACTGATGTTTGATTATTCCGTGCGCGCAAAAAATATTATCATCAACATTTGCTTTGCTCTGCTATGCTTGGTTACTGTGAAAACATAATAAATTATTGAAATTCTTGAGAAATTCCCACTTTGGTATATCGGGTAAAATAATCCGTACTAGTAGTAGAAGAATTTGAACCAATGTTTGCAGAAGCCAGTGACAAAATGCAATGTGTTGATGAAAATCAGCAGGAATAAATGCCTAAATGCGTTAAATATGACGTGGGTACAAAACTGATGTTTTAAAATATTCCATACAGCCCTACTACTTATATTCAAAACATTTGCAATTTTTCTAATAAAAATATGTGGATTACCCTTTACTATGTTCAGTAGATATTCCTGTACTTCTACCATTCTTACTGGCATTAGTCATCCTTGCCCTCCATTGTGTTTAATTGTACATGTTTCATTCAGAGGTTGGTGAATACTTGAAGGATTTTTCTATCAGGAACGGTTTGGAAATCGTTTACTGTTCACAAACGTCTAACCCTTAAAAATCTTCATTATGTACTCCATACATGAAACACATGTCGATCAAAATTTCTGAACCAACTGTTGTAGAGAATATTTTTCATACAAAACAAAACAAAAATTAGATATCAAGGGGAACGGTTTTTTGAAGATAGCCGCCGTTGCACAAGGAACATTTGTTGGAATAATATCAATTTGGATACCTACTATGATCTTCTAATCAACCTCACAAAATTGACCGACCCTTCCGTTTTGCCATTTTCATGTACAATTTTACTGTAGGTACTAATCTATGACTTCGTTCAAATGTAGATGTTTGCTAAATTCTGATTTCATTGAGAGCAGCCCCAACCAATTAATGTTTCTTATCCTATTGTTGTACGCAGATAGGTTATTATAAAATTTTTGAGAACTTGAGAAAGACCTTTAAGAGTTAAAATTAGTTAAAATTTAAAAGTTAACTTTGAGAGTTAAAATTAGATTGCCATTTGAAATAAGTATCGATGAAGTATTGTCATTGCCAAAAAGTGTTGCGTCACAAAAAAAAACATGAAAAAACGAACTTTTGTTAAAACCTTTTTTTCTAAAAATAATGATAAAGGCTCTTAGGAGGAGGTTCCTTAATTTTTACTCTCCCTCTATATGATTTTATGAAGCATCACCCTTTTACCAAAATGCCAATGATTTTGTATTTTATACACCAGTCAACGCGATGGAACATGTTTAAATTCTTTGCAACGTTTTACTGAGATGTTTTGTGTATATTTTTTGTATTGCTCTATTACTTGCATTTTCTTAAGTAGGCATGTTAAATGTATGTTTATGTTTCACAATTAACTTTTAATAAACCTCAAATGAGATAAAATCATACCGATTGCCTTTTCTTCAACTATATTTTTCCATTGCATACTCAGATCCAATCTCCAGAGTTCTCAAGAATCTCGAATGGCCACAAATAATTTTCGAATTCTCGAGGTTTATAATATTTCTAAAATCAAGAATTCTCGAATTTCAAGAAACGAAATATGTTGAGAATTCACAATTTCTAGTGGTCACAAATTAAGTATATGTACAGTTGGGGAGTCAATATAGTTTACATTTTTATAAATCAAGTTACTCGGTTTATTAATTTTTGCATATTTTTCAAATATGGTTTTAAATGTCAATGTTTATTGTCAGTGTTAATTGTCAATATCAAACCAGTTAAATTTATTATACATACAAATATATTAAATAGTATTTTTCCACTTCCTGCATGGTAAGTACACTGTTGTAACATTGATTTGATGGAAGTAAGCTCTACTTACCGATTAAGCAGTGGTTACTATGAACAATGGGAAGTAAGTAAAACATTACTTCCCTTAGGGAGGTAAGTAGCGTTCTTTCTCTGGCACCACTCTTTAAAACATTTATACGCATTTTGATAACGCCCCATCAGTAGGAAGGAACAGGCAGCATCTGCAGCCTCTTCAATTGCCATTCGTTGTTTATTTTCATTATAATTCATTTTACAACTGAACGAATGAAATTTCTGACATTCACACTTTGTTTAAAAAATAGTCTTAGCAACCAAAGCCGTACTGACATTTTGTTCAAGTTGCGAAAATTAATTAATCAAACATAAACCATTAAACCAACTTCAGGAGTGGAAAAACAGTATAAGCAATTCGAGAGGTTAGTTTTGCCCAGTCTCGGACTTTATTGCTAACCCTCGCTGTCGCTCGGGTGCAAACTCGACCCCGGTTGGTAAACAATACTTAGCTCCCTTAATGCTTAAATAACTATTAAATAAAACAAAAAATAAATATTTTGTTGCATTGCCAATTTTGTCAATCACCATTTGCAGCCTTCATTGCCCCGGTTCATTGGTTGCACTTTGTTCATCATATTGTAATTTTCAAGTTCATTCCATGTTTCATTTATGGATTGCGAGAGCTCATCTATACTCGGAGGGCAAATTTCTCGTTTTAATAGTTATTTTACCAAGTAATCCCAAACATTTTCAATGGGGTCGAGGTTGGGCTTCCTTTACTTTAAAATATCTATTAAAAAAGGTTTTCTAACTGCAGCGCAGTTGTTCAGGCCTGCTTCTTTCATTCTTTTGTTTTGCCGTACGCACATGTCCAGGAAAGTTAGTTACCTCCACTGTTGTAGAAAACCAATTTGTCTTAAATGATATACTACAGCTTCATCTTCTTCATTTGTAGAAACTCTCCACTGCCCAGTACGTCCTAAGCGGTCAAAATTATGATTTTGGTGCAATCGGTTTCGAATTTTTGCTACACATATCTGTAATACATTAAATTCAACAACAGTTTCTTGCAATGATGTTCTTTCCTTAATTCTTGCAATATTCTTATTTTTTGTTCATCGTTTAAATAATTTAGAGCCATTTTAAGTGAATCAATTACTTCAGAAAATTTTAGACATCTACATGTTAAACTAAATTTATTGCTAAGCGACTGATTCTTTATGAACTTACACTGGAAAAAGTGAAGTGTAATAGTTATTTAAGCATTAAGGGAGGTAAGTATTGTTTACCTGTCGAGGTCGAGTTTGCGCCCGAGCGACAGCGAGGGCTAGCAATAAAGTCCGAGACTGGTCAAAACTTTCCGCTTGAATTGCTTATAACTGTTTTTCCACTCCTGAAGTTGTTTTAATTGTTTGTGTTTGATTAATTTATTTTCGCAACTTGAACAAAACATCCGTACGGCTTTGGTTGCTAAGACTATTTTTCAAACAAAGTGTGAGTGTCAGAAATGGCATTCGTTTAGTTGTAAAATGAATTCCAATGAAAATAAACAAGAAGCGGCAATTGACGAGGCTGCAGATGCTACCTGTTCCTTCCTACTGCTGGAGAAGTCGAATGGGCGTTATCAAAATGGAGTGTTTTAATGAGTGGTGCCAGAGAAACAACGCTACAGAAAACTTTTTACTTACTTCCCTGATGATAGTTTTTGTTTCGTAACCTGCAACAAGTATTATTTTATCTGTAGGTGAATACCGTTATTAAGTATAATTCGGTGCTCAATGATAAATATCTGTACACAATATATATCTTGTATTCATGACTTGAGAATATGGCCATAACAGTTGCAGCAGACGGCAGCCAGCGATGTGTAATAATAATGCAACTCAAAAATCACTTTGAGACTGCTACGGTGTTGTTAAAACTACTTTATATCAGCGATCGTATCGGCCACAATCCCCGCTCCGCGAACCGGAAACAACTCGAGAGCAAGCTCGACCGACGCCCCTTAAAGCGCTCTCATGAAAATCACCACTTAAAACTTTTAAAGTCGCGTCCTGCAATATCGAAAAGCCCATAATTACCTAATCTACTTAACGCTGCCGCGCCGCAATCACCTAAATTAACGTGTAAAACTACCCCCACCAAGTACGTTAATTATAAACAGGCAAATAATCTGTTGATAATTTCGAGTTGTCGACGCTGTGATGTTTGATCCAGTTGTGTGTACATAAGCTGGATTCCTGTCGGTAGTTAACAAGTTACCACTCTATTTACATGCAGCCGAAAGTTTCACCCCGAACCACCCACTAGTATGCAGTGGGGGTTGGGCGTATTAACATCCGAGGAAGTGGCTGCGGCACGAGGGAAGTTTGTGCCCTGCACGTCGCAATTTGCATTTCATCCGCGATAACGATAAAAAGTTGTAATGGCCCGGCGGAACGATCCGCTCGGACGTATAAAAATGAGAAACATAATTAACAGATACGTATAAAATGTCGGCGAAATATATGCAATAAAAGTTTAATCATCCCAGCAGTAAACAGTTTTAATAATGTCTCGCTGGAGGGCGCCTCTGTCGTCGACTGTGGGATTGAGGGGGTTACGCTGGCAGTTAAAATATTAATTCCGCAGATTGCCAGGGCAGTAATTGATATCGCGGACGCGGTAATTAATCCCGATACATAATCATCGTCATTATTATGTCGCGCGCGCGCCATTGGATTTATCGTTTTATTCCTGGACATCCATCATCTATTAGGATGCGCCCCGCCGGTGATATATGTTAAAGTCTACGTCCGTATTAAATCCAGATCCTGGCGAGATTTAATCGGCCCCGGTTACAAATGGCACCGTTATTATTTACTGTGGCGCATAAATATCGCTTAACGGAAATATTAGTCGGTGTCGCGGTCCGCTGTTTATTAATTATCGCCGGGCAACAACAAACCCACCCCTTTCTACTACAGCGGGAGGAACGCTTCCAGCTCTGGCCGATTAAAACCCCGGATTAATGAAGTCGGGAGCGCGAGGACGCAATAAATCCGAAAAACTTTCGACCCAGTATAAATTGTTTCTGCTAAATAATGCTAATTAGATCTCGAATCCGCTTTTACTAACAGTTACTAGTGATACATTTGTATCCTAAAAACCACCCTACGTCGTCTGGCAGCTAGAAGTTACTACTTACCTACATTAAATCCATCTAATTTATTTATTTAGAGCAGCGTTCTTCAGACTTTAATATAAGTTAGCATTTATTCAATCAAAGAGGTAAATAATTTTTTCCATAAAATGTAATATATTTTATGTCCAAGCTGCGGATTTCTAGGTATTATGCTATACATCAGTTTTAATAACAGACCAAAATAACCTCGTATCTATACGAATTTCAGCAATGTTTTGTGCTTATATGCTTATTTCTCAATTTTATAGCATATTATTTATATTAGCTAGGAATATATTTTGTTGCACATTATTATAATGAGAATTTAGTATTAATATTTCTGCGTTACGTCTAGAGTGTTGGTTATCACAAAATCATCAACAAAGCGAGCGTGCGTACGTGATATTTGGTAAACAAAGCTTGATTATTTCGGGGATTACCCTATCTTTACGTGCACAGAACGCATCTGTGGCAAGTGTGCTATCAATTCAGTCCAATTTATCTCAATATTTAGTGCGTTGTGCTTGTGCGTTGTATGTATTACGTGTTTATAAGTTTTCTTGTATAAAATGCCGAAAGTAAAACCTTCCGTTGATGAATGGATATGTGGACATTCTGAATTAAAATATGAGAACGGCAAATTTATTTGCAGGGCTTGTATCAAACCGGTAAGTTTTATTTTGTGTTGCTATTGGCCTAGGTACAAGCATGTATTATGTTGTAGATAAACTGCGAGAAAATATTTAACATAACACAACATATCAAAACAACAGTTCACCTGGAAAATTAAAAAAAAAACACAAATCTGCAAGCAGTACCCTAAGTACCCAGCATACTATTTCCGAGTCTTTTGCGAGTTCTTCTACACAGAATGAAAAGGAATTTTACTTTGATTTATGCAATACGATGGTATCTTCTAATATTCCGTTAAAAAAACTAGATAATATTAGGTTTAAATCTTTTTTTACAAAAATACACCGGTAGACATATTTCTGCCGAATCAACCATTCGCAAAAACTATGTCGAGCATGTATATAAACACACTATTGAGGAAATAAAAAAGATAATTGGCAACAATTACATATGGTTCTGTGTAGATGAAATTACTGATTCATGTGGTCGGTACATCGCCCATTTAATGATTGGAATATTAAACGTAGACTCCACCAATTCATTTTTAATTAGTTCCAAGCAATTAGAAAAAACAAATGGCAATAGCGTTGCCAAATTCGTTCACGATGGATTAACACTTTTTTTTGCCAAACTCCGTACCAAATGATAAATTATTATTGAAGCTTTCTGATACCGCTACATATATGTTGAAGGCATATTCTAATTTAAAAGTATTTTATGAGCAAATAATGCATTGCACCTGTTTGGCACATGGTTTTAATCGAGTTGCTGAAATGTTTAGACTGCAATTTCCCCTGGTCAATGAATTGATAAAAACCGGGAAGAAAATTTTCCTAAAAGCTCCACTGAGGGTTGAAAAGTTTAGGGAAAGAATGCCAAATGTACCTCTTCCTCCGGCACCGGTTATAACTAGATGGGGTACGTGGCTAGATGCTGCCTGCTATTATGCCGACCATTTCGATTCATTTAAGGAGCTTGTGTTAGAGTTTTCCGAAAATGTGTCAGAGGCAATTAAAGAATGCCACAAAGTTCTCAAAGATAGGAGGGTTGTACAAAATGTAGCATTCCTAAAAACCAACTACAGTTTCGTAACCAAAGCGATTGATATACTCCAAGCAATGGACACAACCTTGGTAGATGCGGTTCAAATAGTTGAAGATTTTAGGAACGACGTCTCTAACGTACGGGGATCTATAGGAGAGATTATTAAAAAAAATGTGATGCAGTTTTTTAAAATAATGAAGGGTTTGGCGAGTTACAAAAAATATCAACAGTTTTAAAAAGAGATTTCGTGGAAGATTTGCTGATAAATATTACAATTGTTTCCAAATTTAAATATGCACCGATTACAAGTGTGGATGTGGAGAGAAGCTTGTCACACTTAAAAAATGTGCTCAGTGATAGGAGAATGGGATTTTCCGTTGAAAATTTAGAAGAACATTTAATTATTAGTTTAAATATTTAAAAAATAAAATATGACTTTTCGTGCTTTTTCTGCATTTTTGTGCTTATTCTAATCTTTTTGCTATTTTATATGCTTATTTTCTAAGATTTTTATGCATTTTTTAACGCTTATTTTGTAATTTTTTATGCTTATAAATCCGCGCTTTGTTTATGTCTAGCTACACTACATCAAATTAATGACTGTGGTTGTTTGTTAGAGCACAATGTATCAATATCTGAATGCATTGGTGTTAGTTGGAGACGCATATAATTTTCGGCATCAAGTGGATTTCTATATTTGGTTTTCCTCGACGTATGTAGAAAAGGATTGCTCTCAGAGGTTGGTTGTTACGAAAGGCATCAATTAATTCTCTTACCGCGCGCTTGGAAATTTCGGGATAGTCTTCCATTATTTTTATCCAAAATGGGGCAATGCCAATTTTGCGCTCAAATTATTGCAAGTAAGAGGAAAATATACCAAAAATGTAATCCAGTCAAATGTTTTAAAATATTATTTTTGAGATTCTTGTCGAATTCGGTATGATTGGTTGCCAAGAATTCGTGCAATGTAAGAAAATATTCTGTAATAATACCATAAGTGAATTAATATTGCCGGATAGTTTACGATAGCGTGTTGCATAGCAACGAGTGGTAATTTGTTATAAAATTACGAGAACGCGCAGCGCTCGAGTGGTTTTCTGTCAAATTAACATGAGTTTTTCTATGCAGCATGCCAGAGTTAAATATCCTAAATTTTAATTCATGAATGTTATTTGACCAGATTATTTAATGAATAAGATATGATTTATGATTTGCAATCTCGGCCAGGGATTATTAAAAATATCCAACGTTGCATCGTTTCAAATATAACAGTTTTGAAGCACTTTATTTTCATTCGTTTTGATTAATTTTTTATGTTTGCTTTGACATGAATTATAATTATGAAGTGTAATTTGTCAATGTATGAACGTAACTAGATAACCGATACAACCAAAATTTTCATAATATTCGTAAATATTTCGTGTTGGTTGGTCCAAACTCACGTTGTGATTGGCTAATAAGAGTATGAATTAAATAATCAGTAGTTACATCCGGAGTGCATGCCAAATACGCGAATATTTTTACGAGCGCACGAGTAAAAATATTGAGGCTGACATGCAAGAGGGATATATCGAGGTGTATTTCCCGACAAAAATTTCATGCGAAGTAGGCATTTCACGATATAAATAATGAATTACCAAAAATAATTTCTTGTTTCAGTGGTTTCAGTTTCACTTATAGCAATTGCACTTTCAATAATATCTATCATTATTATTGTTCAAATACGAATTGTAATTTAAATCAATAAATGTATTTTGATAATTAATAGCCCGAATGTTTTAAAAATGTCTAAGATATTCACTTAATACACCATGAAATTACACGGTTATTTTCATGGTGCATCAAATATTCGGTGGTATTCGTTCGTTGTTAGGTGATTTCTTGAATACGAAACAATATGATTGGCTGCAATCTCGTTGAAATATTTGGAGGGAAATAGTCTGTATTATTTTTGATGATGCATGGCTCCCAAAGTTTGAGCTTCGATTTTATTGACTTTACTTTGCCTTAATTAACCTTAAAAATGTAGTAGTTTGCCCTTGAAGTGAAAGATTATCTTCGTTTAGGTACGAAAATATATCTCCAAAGTAGACCAGATTTTGAAGCGAATTAATGTCATTAAGTTTTCCAGTCAATTCATGTTCCGATAAGAAGATTCGAATTTTAGCTGCTAGACTAATGAAAATTTAGGAAAACATCTGATTGGAAGTTATTGGACACATGATGTGATACCTTATAACATTATTTTCGAGTATACAGAGTGTACCATAAATCCGGGACACAAAATTGATATCATTGTTATAATCTGCTTTATGTGGGCTTCACAAAACATTTTATTTTTTTAAGATCAAATGCAACGTTGCCAAGGTATTCACATTTTAATCAAATTTAACGCAAAATCATGGACGTGGAAAAAAATTCAACAAAACCTTAATATAAGAGACCAATGAAAGAATCTGCATATGCAAGTACCTAAGCACTGTGCCAAAACATACATAATATTTTGAATCACGTAGAATACATAGGGCGTTCTGAAACAACGATACAATTTTGCTATTTTCTAATGACTTAAATTATTTTGTTTTTAAATGGAACTCCCTGTATATAGCATCATATTCCGAGTGCTCATCTAATGAGCTATTCAATGGTAGCATATATAGTAGATACAGGCCACCCTGTATCTTTAATTGATCGGGAAATCATCATATCAGATAATGGGTTCATACATAACAACACATAGTTGGGAATAAATATTTTGTACAAGATTGGATTAATTTTACAGCAATCATTTAAGCTTCGCCTTGTTTAGCGACGCGCAAACTAACGAGATAAGATGCGTTTAGTGCATTTGTATTATCTTCACGAACACACCTTTCAAAAGTATTCCTTTCCTGCTCCAATAAATTCCATTTCCTCTTCAAATATTCACTCTTACCTTCTAAATCTGGAAGTTTGATTTCCAAGTGAAGCTTTAACTTTGCAGGATTTAAACTGCTGATACTACTTGCTCGCACAATACACAAAGTTCATGAGGCTTACTTTAATCACTAGTCCATGTCAATCTAGAATTCATATAATTTTTATTATATTTTAGTTTTTTATGTCTCTGTGATTCAGATGCTTTTTCTTCTCCAATATTATAACCATCCGGGTCCAGTACTGGTAGAAAACTTAGGCTGGTAGAAAGTACGATAGTGAGAGCTAGAAACCTGTTCTGTGGGTTTTGTGCCTAATTTCACAGTTTTATGCCAATTCTGCATTATGTTTCTAAAAGCATTTTAAGTCTACTTCAAAATGTATTAAATAATAATTAACTTGTTTCCGCTTACAGTTGTAAGAAAGAAAATGCAAGAAATAACAGCATAAAGTATGTCCCAAATGTTTTGGCACAAAATCTAGGGGCCTCAAAATAGGTTGTAATGTTAAAATATACAAATGACTTTGGAAACAAAATATTGTTTAGTATCTTAACCTAAATTAGATAACATATTGTTTTAAGTCAGTTGCATAAAAGTGTCTTATAAATTGGAAATTCGATAATGTATTTTTAATTTGGTAGGACGGCTGTCTAATCCCGAAATAGTTTCGATATTTAAAACCAAAATATCTCGCGCAGAAGCATTTACCGTACAATAGCCGATTGCTAACAAGGGATACCTTGTCTAAATTTCCCAAAAAGTGAAAGACCAAGGATTTTTACTCGAGAAAGAGCAGAAAGATTGTTAAGAATAGCCAAAGACAAACTTGGTGTATCCGTAAGGAAGTTAGCTCGTGAATATCGTACTTCAAAGGATATTATATCGCGGGAATTAGCAAGAAATAGGCAAAAATATAGAAAAAGACGAAAGTGTACTCAATATAAATCAATCAATTTGCAAAGATACCACGATGCTGTCGCCAACTTAGGCGGGTACATTTTACGAACAAGAGAGTGATTAATGAATATTTTAACTCTTGCCAACTCGGAAATCTAAGGAAACGAGTGTCAGGACAATGTAAAATATAATGAAAGAGCAAAATTCGCACATTAGGTTAAGGTTTGGTGTGCGATTTCGACTAGAGAGATATTCAGACCTTATGTGGGACGATGAAGAGGTGAAGATCTGGACAGTAAAATATATATTAATAATTGTCTCACAGAATTAGTTGATTTTGTACGGAAATATCACGATGGAGACAATAAAATATTTTGTCCCGACTTGGCATCCTGCCATTATGCCAGGGTAACACAAAATTGGCTTCGTCTGACAGTGTCATACCTTTTGTACCAAAAATCGATAATCTCCCTAATTTACCTCAGGTCCATCCAATTGAATATTTTTGGGCACTTTTATCTCGCAAAGTGTATGAAGGAGGGTGGCAAGCCGAATACGTAATCCGTTTTTCCACTATCGTTGTGGTTTCAATACTTTTGGTTTTTGGAAAACTAATGGGACGATAAACTATGTTTCTTTATTCAGACATTTCGCTTATCTTGTCAGACTATAACTGTTTCGTGATATGATTTCTTGGTTTTATAAAATAATCTATGCTTAAATGTTGTAATCAGTAAATATTTACTGAAATTGTACATTTGTAAAATTATTAGGGCTCCATGTTCTCGTTTTTGTGTATTTTTTAAATTTTTATTTCTAGCTTGATGATGATGACGGTCATAACTTTAATCCGAAAGCTTGCCAGTGTATCCCTGATTGATTAAAAAACCATTAAAACTATCGAGGATTTACTTAAATTTTTCGTTTTCTACCCTGCACAGCCAACCCTAATTCAAATTCCCGAGGACATAAAATGTTCTACATAATGTACGGTCGGGGCCATAAAAAGTGAAACAAGTTTTTTACCTAGTGTGAATTAGGAGTCGAAGATGTCAAAAAATTGTGCTGACTTGCCTAATTTCAATTTCACCAATTTTCAATTTCTCAATTATTCTTGCTTTATTAAAAGCACTAACTTGAGCGGCCATTCCGAAATGTGGCTTTTTATTAAGTAACATGTAGGTATTTATGTCACAATCACAAAGACATGTTACTTGATTTTTCTTTGCAAAGACGAATGACTTGATTACACAGCTGAATTTTAGAACAATTAACTATACTTGTCCCACTTTTTTTTGGCCGCGACCGTGCTTACCTAAACAAAAAAAAGTAACAGCTTTCAGCTTTTATATTTGGGATATTAGGAATCTTCATTGAATATTTGCAATTTTAATAGCTCGAATATTTCTTTGTTTCTCTCATAATGCCGTTGTATTTGCCACATTCTCCATACAGCTATTCCGTAACATTCCGTAATATAAAGTCATTCTTATTGATTGGGTTGAAAATCATGCAGTATATTACAGTCCACTAACTTTGGAGCTCTGTGCTACTTGATAGTAAGTATGTTTTTTTTAACTTTTGCCAGTCATATTTATTGAAATATAATATGAAATGAAATAAAATTGTTAATTTCAAAAAATCTATTTGGTATTATATGCCAAACTGAAATTACCTCTATAATTCTCACTAACGCATACGGTAAAAAATAGAAAATAAAACACTGCTTGTTTATGCTTGCTGGCGGACTCGCATTATGTTAGATCACTGTTTTATAACACTGACTATCCTAGAGTCGACAAACCAACGAAAAATATTTAAAAAATATATTGTTTCTATCATTCCAGACCATTGAAAATATACTTATTGTCAATCTTAATTACAATGTATTTTTGTGCAACAGGACGCAAAGTGTCTATTTCGCATACACAAAACGGCCGTTAAAGTTATAGTGGCTATTCCTGGTACAAAACTAATATTAAGCGAACTCTCACTGTCACAAAATTGTTGTATTTACTTTGTTACGTCAACTAATGCCTTGCCACCACTCCTGGCTTGCACCCCCTCTTAGACTTACCCGCCGTAACTTTGGAGGGGGTTGATCTTCGAGGAGGAGAACAACACGTTTGAGCCGGCTGGAGAAATTAAAAATAAACTTGTCGCTTGCTTAAATAATGAGAATTTTTACAAAGTGTAACATACTCGTACTTAATTTACAGTAACTCCAAATTTATTTTTGCACAATAAAATAACCCATGAATACTATTTAATTAAAAGCAATAAGATTTTTATAATTATAAATGTTTGGCTGCACAAACAAATTTCTGTATACCTTGTCCACGAATTCCTTTAACACCCTCAAGATTGTTCTGCCTCGTGCGCAAGGCCGCCTCGGCGACAATTATTCTCTAGAATAATTTCACAGCATCAATATCCCGAGTGATCATATGAATTTCATCTGTAGTTATCCATAGACATTTCCACAGCCAATGAAAATGGCGAGATAACCAATCTCGCCTTTCTTATTGGCTATGAAAATTTCATTTGTGAAATTTAAATGATCACTCGGTATAAATAACTAATATGTTTAATGTTTGTAGTACATAAAATTAAATTTTAAAATTGAAATGCCCTTCATGTTATTTAATTCCTACGCACTCACACCGAAAATGCGGACAATTTTTGTGGTGTTTGCAAATGCACTGAATACTTCTGCATGCGAAACCAATCAAATTATCAAATTATAATAAATCCACACCAATGGAGCTTCGCGTTAAAAACACGGATATTTGTAACCATCGGACGCACGACGTGCTCGCGGATTGTTAATAAACATCCGATAAATCACGCCAAAATGAGCACGAATGGATTATTTGTCGGAATTCAATTATAATTTAATCGTTATTATAGTTGTCCGAAAGCGTCGAAATGTTTAGAGCTGGGGATGCGGACATTACGAATGCCCAGCGTCCATTTCGGACGACTGTACTATCCTGATTGTCGTGTGTTTGAGCGTTGTTTTACGTGCTCCGGTTGCATTTGTGTGAGAGGATATGAGTGGCTTGTGGGATACTCACACAGTTTGTGGTCCGATTACAACTCAGAATGCCGATGTGTTGAGAGTTGCCTTTGTCCTACATTAAGTGATGAATAGTTTATTATATTGTTGTATGTACTTATGTCCACAAGAATTAATGATGAAGCTTTTACGGGCCCTAACAACTATATGTTCGGCCATTTAATAATTTCCATCTAAATATTGATAACATATACTGTTATCAGCAAAACATACTTATTATTATGCTTTTCATAAATTTTGTAATCACCAGTATTATGGCTGCACTATGGTGATAAAATATAATAAAAAATCGTAATTTATGCTTGTCAAAACAAAATTTTGCGTTGCGTTAAAACCGACAATTAAAGGTTCAGCTAAAATAATATGTATTTTAGATATATCACTAAATTAAAATCTAGATAGCTTTGGATGCTGTGTTGACGTTTGGGCAAACAAAGACATCTTTTCAACCAATATCTTAATTAGTTTGTCACCTTTGAGTAAACAGTTTGCTTAATAATGGCTCGAGGTGTGGCAACTCTCAAAAAGTGAGAGATTTAATAATCAGAATGTTTGCGCGTGCGAAAAAATGAGGCAAATTGCCAGAGACTTGCAATTATCAAAATCTATGGTAACTTTCATCATAAAATCATATGGTGAAAACGGTAACACCGATATTAAGCGGAAAAGCTCAGAACGTCCGTGTTTAGTTTCGCATCGATAAAGAAAGCTAGTTAAAACCTGCAAAAATAATAAAAGAGGCACCTTAAGAGAATAACAGCCGATTCGAATGAGGCAGCACGATTATCTCTTTCCAGGGAAACTTGCAGAATGTGAATACATTAGAATGGTCTCGGTTTTTGTAAGGTAATTTATCAATATCCAATTTTTCAATATAATAGGGATAATAGTAGATTATACTACGAGTCAATAGCCATTATTGCGAACAGTATACTCTACTTTGTCTACGACTAAATAGGCTAGCAGAATATTTTCGGACAATAAGTTTGCGTTCGTTCGAAGACACCATTCGTGTAAGGTTGCGTATGATTGAATGTAAATGGATTTCGATGTCTCTGGTATTAAGGTAGATGTTGTTGCTGTAGCTAGTTGTACATTTTCTGCAGGTATACAAGTAAAATACTCTTCATTTTCATCCATCTCAATACAAATACACTACGCATTTGACAGTGACACTTTTGAGTTTCTGTAATTTGTTTCCATGGTATTATTTAATTTGAGAAATTTTGTAATTGGAGTGCAAGAGGGAATAAGGACTATTAATCCCAAGTCATTATTCCATAAGGGAATAATATATAGCATTATACTGCAAAAACCTCAGGTATGATATAAACAGGGTGAGTCGGGAGGAACGTACCAAATTGCAAGTGTATATTGTACACGTAGAAATAATTTAAATAAAATCAAGAGTTGTTATCCGATTTTTATTTGTTTTCAAGTTATAGTTTCAAATCTTGAAGGTGAAAATATGGTGTTTGTTTATGGTTTTTGTAATGGGAGTGCTACAGCTGCTGTTGATGGATATTGTGAACGGTTTCCATATCAGAAAACTCCGTATAAATACGTATTTATCCGACTTTTCAACAACCTGTTCAAAACTATAACTGAAAACAAATGAAAATCGGAAAACAACATTTGAGTTTTTTTAAATTATTTTCATGTGTGCAATACACTCCTGGAGTTTGGTCCGTTCATTCCAACTCACCCTGTACATATATCATTAATTAGTTGTAGACAAACATATATAACATTTTAGGCCAAAGAAAAACCATTATTGACTCAACGTCAGAAAAAAAAACGTTTGGCTTGGTGTAAAGAATGGCGATGATACATAGATACAGGAGCAGTGGAATTCGACAAATTTAGGTGATGACTTGAAATTTTATGTGTGTGTGGGATATAATCGAAAAAGTGTAATTAGAAACAGGAAAGATGCGTTTCAAAAGGATTGTTTAAAACGTACTCTCAATTTTCCGTGGGGGCTTATGATATGGGGTTCTATGTTCGCAAAGGGCGTAGGAAATATATAGTTCATCAACGGAACCGTTAACGCTGCAAAATACCAAGAGATACTAGAAAATAACATTATTTCCAGTATTTATAAATTGTACCCAGCGCCAGCGGTGCCATTTATCTTCTAATTAGATGGAGCATCAAGCCATACAGCTAAAACCACACGAAAGTGGTTTGAAAAACATAACATAACAACATTGGATTGGCCTTCCAGTAGTCCAGACTTGAACGTTATCGAAACCCTTTGGCACAAAATGAATCAGTAGCTGAGAAATAATCCACAAAGAACTCAGGAAAGTTTGGGGGCTAAACTTCAAGAAGTATGGGACACAGTGATAGTAGAAATGTCTCAATCTCTTGTAAATTCCAGGCCTAAAATAAGAACTGTTCGTGCTATTATGAAATTTTATTTTGGTCGAACATTTAATTGTCGATTTTAGTTCAATAAAATATTTTGTATTAGATTGAATCATAAGATAGTATTTTTCGGTATGAAAATCTGGACGAAAACCCCATCATTTTGTTAAAGACAATGGTTGCTAGGTAACGGTCTTTTTCGTGCTAAGCCGAAAAATGTTTTTCGGCAGCAAATATTAAAAAGTCAACGGTTGATTAATTTATTAATTTTCAAATTTAAATTTAACAATAAATTACTTACTTGCCATTAATATTAAAGATAGAATTAGTACGATTTTGAAATATAACAGAGTGACTTAGATTATTCACCTATTCTTACTCTTCTATAACACAGCATTGCAAACGATAGATGATAAGGCATTCTTATTTGGTATCAATCTAGAATCTTGTTGACTAAACTAAAAAATAAGAAAAAAATAAGAAAACAAATCAAATGATTCCTTACATTGGCAACAAAAACTAATTTTCAACTGTTAGTAAATGCTGTAAGAAATTTACAAATACGGTGGAATGAAGTGTTTACTGAAAGTGAGAATTCTGAAAAACAAATAAGTTGAAATAAAAAAAAAAACATTTATATACACATTTATATACACATATTTACATAATAACACATTTAGATAATACTTTCTGTGGTTTTATGACATGCAAAAACTTTATTAAAAAACGAATTTATTTTTGACAAATCAAAAATCAAAAATATTATGGTGCCGATATTTGCAGCCGATTGGACGAAATTATAACAATATTATATTGTTCATATATGACTGAAGTCTCGAACACTCTTTATTGCATCACTAGCAAATCTTCGAACTATGTTTTTTTTTATTTTAATACGATTGTTAAGTTTTTAAGAACTTATTACTCTAAAGTTATTTAGTTGTATCGAAATTGATAATTATTTTCATTATGAATATTAATACTATTTCTCAAATTCGACTCGCAAACCCTATAGAAAAATATGTATAGAACCTTATAGAAAAATATCCCAAGTCAGTCCAATGCTCCTCTGCCGCTAACCTGCCAACTACTGACCGCCAACGGCTTGAATTTTTATTATTATAGAAAATCATAATAAAAATGTCATAGTTATTATTTTTATTAATCTCGTCTTCTATAAAGTGTGTGCCTCGTAATACTTTCAGCAGGCATATCTCCGAAATTTGGAACATCTGTGTGACTGATAAGGTGGCAGCGCCGGGCCTGTGTTAGTTCCACAGCCAGCTCACACTTAATTTCACGGTCCGTCGGCCAGGTGAAGTACAGTCCAACCAGACAGTCCACTTTATGACAAATCATACCGGCTACTTCATACACTGGAAATATATATGTTTATGTAAAACAAGTTCAGAAGCGAGAGGCGGTGCAAAATTTACAGTCTACAAGTTTAAAAAGAACCGTGCGACGAGCGTGGAACGACGCCACGTTTAATATTTACGTTCGGGTAATGCGACAAGGGAATATAAATGTTACCAAAGCTGGGAAATGTCTGTGCTTTATAGTTGTTTATACAGAAAATTATTTAATAAAATAAGTTAGTTACTACAGTAACATAAATTGCACGATTATTTCATCAACTAGACGTTGGTAATTTCATTAATTAATTCATAATTGAAAATCAACTTCTAGTAAGCCAATATTTTTATTGTTTGTAACCAAACATGGCATGAGGCATGATTTCAATAAAAATGTTTCTACAAATAAACATAGTGTAACGTTATATTTTGAGCGCCGACAACCATTACAAGGTTGTCTATAGAAGCTCCTTAACGCGCTAATTAATTTAAATTCCACTTTCATGATATTGTGGTTAGCCGTTCGCGAATTTGGAATCACGTTGTTGAGAGATTGCATGTTTGGCCGGTCGAAGTTTTCGACCGATATTAAGCGTGATTTATGAAGTCAGTGGTGCTTTTGTTTTTTAGGTCCCGTATCACTCGTCAAGGGACTCGATTATGCACGATGTCAAAATCATCAAAATCATTATTGGCCGTTTTAGATCTTTAGGTAAGAATTAGCTCTCTTTATTTTACATGTGGAGCTCATACCGCTCTCTATCTTTAGGCCGGTTTTACCCCAAGACCCCACATTAGGCACGTTGTCGACCCAGTCGACATATCACGATTACCACGTTCGAGGCTCGCGCGTTGTTACATACCCGCCTGTGTTGAACCTAATCGCGGAATTTGCGCAACGGTGTATATCATCTATCGCGCCTCTTTGCTTATTTTTTTTGTATATTACCATTTATTTTATTTTTATTTCAATAAACTTACGCTTTGTTATAGGAACATTTTTTGTAATTTAAATGAGCTCTTTACCCGAGTTCGGAAGGGACGACTTCACCCTACCGCCTTGTAAATAAATCATGTAGAGCCGCACTCCAATCTAGATAAGACAGATTCACGCCGCTTCCACTCGGCTGGCCAGTACCAAGGTGGTATTTACAGGAGTAGAACGTGGAATAACAGCAACAAAAGGTAGATTATTACAGAGTGAAGAAAAAGGGGGTTAGAAGAGTTACTTGGACGTCATTACTTTGACGTGAAATCTATTGTTGCAATTAACCTGTTATTAAAGTTATTTATTTAATACTATTAATAAGTAGAAATAAATATTGGTTTTATCAAACTGTTTTTCATAAGTTGGTGATATACTGACTTTGAGATTTTGCAACCCTCCTTTTTCTCTATCTCTCTTATCTCCACAATACTTTATCAGCGTTGTTGTTGAATGTTCTTTTTCGTTCATCCCCATAAACCCTACCTCGGCGCTGGCCAGCTAGTGAAGACGATGTGACGATCCTAGGCCTAACTAGATGTGGGGGTTGGCTTCGCGTGATTTCTTTACGGATTTATAGTAGGGTGAACTCGGGAATTGTAGTTAGTTTAAATCACAAAATAAAGTCCCGTAACAACAAATATGTATTTACTAAATAAATGAATAAAAGAGTGATTCGTACAAAATCAAAGGGAGACGTTGATCCACGGGCGTTAGCGTTTATGCGCTAATTGCGCTCCTTTATATGCCTATAGTAGTGTGTACATTCTATTGATTGTACTTACAATAAACAAGTACTGTGAACATTATATTGTTCGTACTTTCAATAAACAAGCACTGTGTACACGAACTAGGGCAGAGGCGCAGTTTGCGCAGAGATGGCCGCTACCGACGATTGTGCACAAGCACAAGAGTTCCAGCGCAGACGGAAAATAGCCATATAACGGCTAGAAGGCCAGTCATATGCCGAAAAAAATTACATGTAATGGGAAAAGAATTTGCGAAACGAATAACACAAATAATAAATCAGGAAATATAGAAATTAAGGAAATTCCCATCTGACTGTTGGTGTTTTTCATTCTTGAGTCGTGTGACGTGACTACGGGGGATCCCTAGGCTTAATAGTTTTCTCATCATATTACACAAATCGTCAGATTTTCGTAAAACATGTACAGGGTGATATTTTGAAAAGTATCCACCACTGATTTCTCAGAACATTAGGGTACAATAAAAAACTCCCGAAGCATGTCAATTTTTATTTTGAGGGGGGCATCTTATGACGGACTGTTGACATGTGTATCAGTTTCCCCCTTCACTAGGCACCTTTAATTAGCACCTGTCGAAAATTCAAATGGGATGAACCATCTTGTGACACCTCATTTGAAACTTCGTTTTTTTGTCAGTAATACAGCAGCGAAATTTGTTTTTTTTTTTTAAATAAAATATTATTCAAATATGTACAGTATGTCCCCGGATTGAGTTTACAAACGTTTTTTTTTTTAATTTTGAGTTTTATGTAAAAATGTTATAGAATTATAATTCCTGCTTGGTTTGAAACTACCAATTCAGTTATTGAAACTTTGATGTATTTATACAGGGTGTTGGCAACATCAAAATTTTTAAATCTTATTTTGACTCTTATTTATTTTATATTTGCAAAATGAATTTAAAATTACATCTAACAACACTATAGTAAAATATAATCATCAAAAAATGGCCCAAAAGCTGAAAATAATACTAAAAATTTAAAAAAGTCGCCTACGAGAGGCATTTTTATCAATAACTATTGAAAATATCCAAAACAGTCCACACAGTTAGAAGTTCCATACCAAGCTTGAACTTTGTGAAGAAAATGGCGGGGATTGTTTAAATTATGTTATTTTGTTTAAATTTGTTTATAAATCAAAGTTTTAATAACTGAAATGGTGGTTTCAGACCAAGCAGGAATTTTAATTCATATAACATTTTTACCTAAAAATAAAATAAAAAAGAATCCCTCGTGTAAACTCAATCCGGGGACATACTGTTTATTAAAAAAATATATTGTACTGTATTACTGACATAAAGACGAATCAAAGGGTGTCACAAGGTAGATCATCCCATTTGAGATTTTCGACAGGTGCTTATTCTAGGGGAGGTGCAAACTAACACACATGTCAATACAAGGTACATGGAACTATCTCCACCTCAAAATATAAATGTATGTGTTTCGGAAGTTTTTTATTTTACCCCCATTTTCAAAATCACCCGGTATTGTTAAGCTAGACTTTCGCCAACCACGAAACGGTAACTTTCTGCGCTAATTGATTTCAGATGCACGAGATTTAGCTGGAACACAATAACTCACATACATACATCCACTTGTTGAGTTATTTACCTACATCTAGGATGAATTAATTTAATTGGAATTATGCACAAAATTAAATATTTTTATTTTAATTCTTTCAACTTATTATATGTTTAAAGTTATACTAATACATTAAGGTGGTCCGTAATATAGCTTTTTTGCGAAAATTAAAGTTTACGCCGCTTATACTAGTACCAAATCATACAAAAACTATTTCTGATTTTTTTTCAAATTTGTATTTCTAACCCATCCTAATCCTATTTAAATGAGAATTTTTTACTCAATTTCGGTTGTATTTTTGTGTTTATGATAGCCATTGAAAAATGTTTTAAAACATAAGTTGTAGGGAATTTTTTCTTCTATAAAACAAAAAAAAATAGCAAAACTCGACCAATAAGAGAACTAAAATAATACAGGGCGGCCATCTTGAAAAACAGTTACCCTCTATATCTCGCCTCCTATTGGTGGAATTTGATTATTTTGCGTTTGTTTTGTAGGGGAAAATATTCCTTACAAATTTTGTTTGAAATTTTTTTGAATAACTGTCAAGTAAAAGAAATTAAAACAAATTTAAGCAAAGTAATTCTTATTAAAATAGGGTTAGGAAGGGTTAGAATTAGAAGTTTGAAAAAAATCTTGAATGTGTTGTTCACTGATTCGAGCCAGTCTAGACGTCGCACAGAGGGGTATTCGACCCAAAAAAGCGGACAAAATTATTTTCAAGTTTCATTTCACTTAAGTGTCCTAAACAGTTATATGTATAATAAATTTGAATATTTAGGTAATGTATTTTGAGAAGCAGCAAAGAGTGAAACGCATAAAAGCTACTTTTTTAGGAAAAGGTTTAAAAAGTAATAATACAAATCTCAGTAAAACACTATATTTATCTTAAATAGCTTTTAACGATTCGAGCATGACTCCCCCTTCTTCAATAATGGTATCATTTGTTTCTTGAACATATCTATCGCATTTTCGTCATCTTCGTTCGAGGCCTCAATTTCACTTGGCAACAACATTTCCATGGCTACTGCCCTAAATGGCTTCGATCTCTTTGGTGGTGTTGGTCTTTTGCTACTCATTAAGCGATCTGAGTGATCACAAAAGTCATTGAACCCCTTTGATGGACGACCCTGTTTACATTTACATTTGACAGGTTTTTACACAGTCCCTTGCAACCAATCCCTTTATTTTCAAGAAATCACGTTTACTTCTGTAAGCAGCATGGCACCTAGTCTTCACTTCCGTCTTAATATAAGAAAATTTGCATAAGAACTCTTGTTTTTGTTCAATGGGAAAAGTGGGTTTGTTAATTATCTCATTCTCCAAAAAGATAATCTTTTTAGCAAATTATCTTTCTGTTCTTTCTTTCACAGTATTTAACGAACATTTTCGTGTTATTATTTTGAAACCAGAACAACCTTAAAGCAGAAAAACAACCTTAAAGTATTGAAATAAAATGTAAATAAATAAATTCGTTCAAGCCAAAGAAAAAAGAGAAAAAAATATACAATAGGCAATTTTCGGCACCCAATCTTTAGTTAGTCTAAAAGTAGGATAGTCACTTTAGGTTAATAGAAAAAAATCGGCTCGGAAATTGCCGGACGTATAACAAAAACCATAACACATATACAGTATGTCCCCGGATTGAGTTTACAAGAGGAAAAACTTTTTTTCTTTTATTTTACGCCAAAACTGCAAAGGAATAAGATTTTTTGCTTGTCCTGAAACCAGCAAATCTCTAATTAAAACTTAATTATTCTGACTCAGTGAAAAGAAAAGTTCATTTTTCTTTTGATTTCGGACTTTCTTTGCTTTTTAAATCCCATCACATTAGCCGTTTTGATGACAAATGAGTTTAATAACAAAAATGTTTGTGAAAAACAGAATTTTAATAAACAGCAACAGCAACAACAGCAAAAGTTATTTTTTTGATCATTAGTCAATTAACCCCCCACCCAATTCTGCCCACAATTCTACTCTACAACGAAGCTCCTTGAAACTTCTTCGAATTTCTTCGATAGACAATGATGCCACGGCGTCTCTTATTCGATTTTTTAATTCTTCGGCATTATTAGGTAGGTTATCCATATACATAATTTGCTTTAAACGTCCGCACAAATAAAAATCCAAAATTGTTAAATCGGGACTTCTGGCAGGCCACAATACTGCACCATTTCTTCCAATTCACAGATCTCCAAATACAACATTTAACCAGTTAGTAACAATACGAGAATAATGTGCAGGACAACCATCCTGCTGAAAAAACATTGTACGTCTGTAATTAATTTCTAAAGCATGAAGCCCATCGCTAAGAAAATTTTTGTAACATATCTAAATATGTGTGCTGATTAACGTTGTTATAAAAAAAGTATAGACTTATTATCCCGTGATAACCAACGGCACACCACACGGTTAATTCAATAATGATTGTTCTTGTTAAAAATGACTTTTTTATCTTAAAGCTGTTTTTTTGAGTTGCTGTTTATTAAAATTATGTTTTTCTTCAAACGTCATAAAAGTGACACCTTTAGTGACTCGATTCACAATCTTAAAGTTTTACTTCGTCTCCTAGTCAGTAAAAGTTTCACTTTTACTGACTAGGCAGTAAAAGTAAATTTGACAACATGATTGGATAATTTGTAATAAGAACGCCCTACGAGGGCGGGTTTAATATTGCACATACATATGGTGCGCATACATGATGAACAAAACAAAAAATTCAAACAAAACCCAAATTCATTTATTGTTAAAATGTAAATTAAAGGTACAATTTGATATTTTAGCCCCTTGAAAACTGATTGCGCTGGCAGCAACAGCAGCACTTACAGCACCGCTGTCGCCAACCATTTTGCTGCTACCACAGATATTTTCTACTTTTGATGTCTTACTATCTGGTATTTTTACGTGTAGCAAAGATCCCAAGTCTTGAATATCTGTCGTGTTCATTTTTACGAGTTCACCGCAACGGCATGCCCCTGATATGCCAAATATCAAAATAATCTGAAAATACGATTTAGGGTTTAATTTTGTATTTGTTTATTATTCTAAGAACTCACCTTTGTCGCCAAGTATTTCTCGTTAGGAGCATCGGATAAGAACTTGTCGAACTGTTCCTTTGTCAGCACTCTTGCCTTTTTGGGTGTATAACCCTCATTTTGTTTTTTTAAATATGCACGTAGTTTTAAATATTTGGTAATATCTACACCATTTCTAATATTTAATAACGATTTTACCATGGAATACTGAGACCACATAGTGGAACTTTTTACTTTCTTCTTAGCCATTTCCGAAAAATATGCAAGTAAAACATTTTCACTATAATTGCTTACATTTTTCTCGGCGCACCACTTAATAAATTTTTTGTAGGCCACTTCATAGATGGTACTGGACTTAGTGGGCAATAATTTCTCTGTTGCAGCCCTTGAAGATTCTAAAATATCTGGCGGTGTATATTGAAACATGTCTTCGTCCATTTTATACACTTTAATGTCAAATAATGAATTAAACAAAACCATAGCAACGCTCTGCATAGCATGCTTCTTTGGGAATTAAAACTATACGTATTCGGACAATTAAAAATATTAATTCCATTATCTTTTTAACTATTTTCGACGTTTGAAGAAAAAATTACATGTTTTATTCGGAGTAGAAGTAACTTTTTGTGGCTCGTCTGTAGTTGCCTGCCTCGCTCCGCTCGGCAGCCAATACCTACAGACTCGCCACAAAAAGTGTCTCTTCTACTCCTAATAAAACAATATACTATTTTCACAAACAGTTTTGTTATTTAACTTGCGTAAACTCATTTGTCAAAGTGACATCGTCAAAAAAATAAAACGGCCAATGTGATGGGATTTAAAAAGCAGGAAAGTCCGAAATCAAAAGAAAAATGAACTTTTCTTACCACTGAGTCACAATAATAGAGTTTTAATTAGAGATTTGATGGTTTCAGGACAAGCAAAAAATCTTATTCCTTTGAAGTTTTGGCGTAAAATAAAAGAAAAATAAAGTTTTTCCTCTTGTAAACTCAATCCGGGGACATACTGTATATTTGAGCTGTATAATTTCCTGAGTTTTTTTAGGTAAAATTTTAGGGCATTATTTTGAAATAAATAAGTTAAATAAATAGAATATACCTGGCCCAATAGTATCAATTACAAAAATAACCACTCTTAACTTCACAACTTGCTTAAAAATATTACGGATTACGGGTCTTTAAAATCGTTCACTAATGATTTTTTACGTGCTCGTTTCAAAACGCAAAGATACCATCTACCTACGACTGATCGCAATCCAATTAAAGCAAAACGGCGCTTGCCTTTTGCTCTCTATGTATGTGGGTGTGAACCATTTTCGGGAATTGTTTACTTTATTTCATTGACTTTTGTCCGCTTTTTAGGATCATATACCCCTATGTGCGTCGTCCTCATTTTTTGTTTGTTTAAGGACCACTATAATATACATACATTCTCTTAATGTGAGGGATGGTATTACACGTTTCCTATAACCTATATTACTTCAAGAAATTTCAAAATGTTTTCGTCGAATAAATTAATGATTCGCTCACTGCAACTTTTGAGAGTTAAGAACATAACAGTTAAATTTCGTGCATCCAAATGTTATGAATTTTTCTGCTACCGCGCACTCGTTTGCAGTTGTGAGAAGCCAGGCTATATACATACGAGCAGGATAGTGGATACACCGTAAATTCAAGAGTACCCTTTCAATAGACCAAGTTGAAGTGTGCAAACACCGCGAGAACCTCTAAAAGAGACAACTCGACATATGTAAACGTCGGCGGCGTTCTCGGCAAATCAACTTTACACGAGAGTGGCACATCGTCCCGGCAGTATTCCAAGAAGTATGCTTAAATTGATACATGGATGCTACTGGAATGCAAAGAGTTAATTTTTGATAATGGCAACAATTTTATTGTTACACATTGAATTCAATTGAAGCTGTAGTTGTATATTATGTTAGTTTTACCCTATCTTTTCAATTTTAAAATGATCGCAGATCGATAACGAGATTAGAATAAAGTACACACACACACAAAGACTCTTTTATATACTTTTTTATATTTTAGTAAATCGAAATTTACAAATCCTTAAAAGTGTTTTAATGTGTTGTAGATATTATAAAACTTGATGTAGTTTTTATTAAGTTTGTAGAATTTTCACAAAGTTTTTATCAAGTTTGATATTTATTTATTATAAACTTATTATTAATTAATATAAAATATACCCAATACATATTTCCAGCATTACCTTTACTTGTATCACTTCCTGAATATAGTGGAATGTGAAACAGGATAAACGTGCCATATTATAGAAACATGACACCATTTGGGAGATATTAAACCCATTAAATTTTCAGAAAAAGGAGGTAGTTAAACATGTTAATTTGTTTAAAAAATTAAATTCCAATATTTTGACCTCCAAAATTTATTTCAAATTGCACCAGAAAATGTTGACAATTAGTCATTCAAAATTGTCATTAGTTAAGTGCCCACTTAAATTAAGCGTATTTTAATTTTTTTGAAATGAATTTCCATTCTTTTTATCTCATAGAGCAATTGGCACGACAATTTACTTAATACATAGGTGCTACTGGAATGCAAACAGTTAATTTTTGATAATTCAACAAATTTATTGTAACACATTGAATTTAATTGAAGTTGTAGATGTATATTATGTTACTTTTACCCTATCGTTTCAATTTTAAAATGATTAAAAATATAATACTTTTAAAAGTATTATACAATATTTCCGAAATAAGTAATTTTCGAAATATCTCAAAAATTCGAGTTGCTGCATCATGTAATTTCGTCTATGCGTTTACACATGCATCATAGTTTGCGAGACATGCTTATCTTTCGTCTTGATTGAATTGAATAATATCTTCGTCAATATTGAATTGTCTTTAAAAATGAATAGCAAACAATATGAATGATGCCAAATTTCAACAATTTCAACTTTCGGTGAATATCAATATTATTAAATAAATGGATCTCGTCTGAAACATCAACAAGTGAATATGAGTAAAAATTATAGAAATATACCAGAAAAAACATTGGTCTGTGGACATTCATAAATTTCATTGAGTTTAAGGGAAGATTGGTTTATTGTGTGTGACTTAAATTTTTATATTCTGGTGGTTTTGGGGGAGGGTTTTACAAGTTTACAACATTGGGAATACCAAAGAAGCCATGGAGCAATGTTAAATGGTCTTTATAATTTAAACTTAATAATGGTGTCAAATTTCTACAATTTTATCATTCTGTAATATCAATATGATTGCATAAATGAATCTGCCCTGAAATATCAAAATGTGAAAACGATTAAAAAATTAGCCGAAAAAACACTTTAAACCTATTCAAAAATACCAAAAATATATTTGAACATCAATGAATTGATCGAAGAATGTTTAATAGAATATGACTTGAATTTTGAAAGTTAGGTTGTTTTGAGGGAGGGTTTTGAATCTTTTATATCAAAAATTTAATGCACCCAATAAAATTGTATATAATTTTGCTTATTTGTTCTCTAGTATGTGTTGATATTTAATATATTTTTAAAGATAATTGTAATCAAGTAAGTTTTTGAATGCAAATAAATTCTGAAAAAATATCGTTTCCCTTCTCATAATCAGAATATTTTGTTGTACAATTTTCAAATTGTATATTTGCAGGAGGAAGTTATCTGACATTTATGCAGAAAAAATCTTTAGCCAATAATTCTCAAACTTTATAACAGTTTCACGAAAATTTCACAACAAAAATATCAAAGAAGATTCTATAGCGTAGAAAGATATGATGAAAATTCCAGAGCATTGAAAAAATTCTCGAAAATTCGACAGTATTAAAATAAATCTAGAAAATTGTACAGATTTTTTTTTTTTTTAATTATAATGTTATACGAAATTAACGTCATGGAATAAATGCATACCAATTTAAATCATGAAGATCTTTTGTTAATAATAGTGTAATTAATAGTCCATTACAATTTAGGTATAGTAAATTTCAATTACATACAATGCAAACCATTTTTTTAATAATAATAGTAGTCGATCAATATTTATTCAGCTATCAACCTAACCGGTCTTTCCGCCATTATAATAATATTAATAGCAGACAAACTTTTTATGAAAATTCTGAAATCGTTTTAAACAAGCCACGAAGAATACATAAAGTATGCATTAAAATTTCTATGTCGCTTTTCTCTTAATATTATTTATAATATTTTTTTACAGTTATAGTTTTTAAAATTATGAATTGGGTAGGTAGGTAGTGAAAATGTGAATACAAAAATTAATTTTTAGTCAACAATTCTCAAACTACATAAAAGTTACGGAAATTCGAATTGTATATAAAGAAATCATAGAAATTGTACAGTTTTCAGAAAAAAAACATAAAACATTTCCAAAAAAATTAATATAAAACATCATGGAAATCCGAATAGCACATAAAGAAGGCATGTAATTCTACATTATTTAAAACAACTCTGAAGGAATATCACAAAATCATCAAAATTGGAATAGCAGATAAAGAAATCATGGAAATTCTGACGTATTTAAAAAAGGTGAAGAAGGCTAACAAAAAAATCGTGGAAATTCTATCGTATTAAAAAATGTCTAGAGGGAAAATCTGAAAAATCAGCGTATAAAGAAGTCATATATAGAAGTCATTTAAATTCTAATGTATTCAAAAGAGTCTTTAAGGTATACTAGAAACATCAACTGTGGAATATAAAACCAAACTGTAACACTCCAGGAATGCAAATTAAGAGCATATGATGGAAATTTCAATGATTTCATGTTTGCAACTCTATCATCAACTGAATATATAAATGGGCTCGACGTTTGCTTGTAACTCATCTAAATTTTAAAATCTAATTTAAATATTTAAATATTCTTGCATCATACGTGTCAACGCCATACACCAAATAAATTAAAAAAACTAGAAAAATCAAAGAAATAGGAATATCATGGAGTTGGAATATTATTTTCTTCGCGGTATGTTTCAAATCTTTGATATGCATTTTTATAAACTGCTTTTGATTTTTGCGGAAGCAACTCTACAGAAACATGATTTGCGGCGTCTCGCATTTCAGGAGCAGTACATAGTAACTCGTCTTCATTCGACATATTAAAATGATTTTAATATTTTCGTTGTTGATCGAACGTTACACGGACAACGTAATAAAAATGTCACGGCAATTTGTTTTTTTTTTAAATTTTGTAGTTTGTAAAGTTTTTGCAATCGAATAAAAAATATGTATGATATACGGACAACAAACATAATTCAGACTCATTGCTGTTGCTGGACTCGGCGTTTCCTCGTCCAGCAATTTCCAGCAAATTGCCAGAAATATTTCGTTTTTCATCCTTATAACATAAAATACTATTTAGAAAGCAATTTTGTTGAATGTGTGCAATATGTGAATCATGGAAATTGGAATATCGTATGACAATCGTCCTTCCATCTTCAGAAATGCGTTTGAAAGAAAAATAGCTAATTCAGAAGAAAATCAGCCTGATGAGAATGACATAGTGTTATGTTGCCTAATGAAGACGATGCATAAAGAATTTAGTATTGTTTTTGTTTGCTGCTTCTGAAGTGATTCCTATTTTTATTGCGTTCTTTGGAATATTTTTGATATCAACCCCGATTTTCCGTAGCCTATACTTATTGGTGTTTGTACTATTAATATAGTGATGCAAAACCGGACATCTGTAGTTCATAAATATGCATAAGTAGACATTTGCTCACCTGTAAGTCGCAGCTGCACAACCAAACATGTTATTTTTTAAACAAAATATCGTTTACTAATAATATCAGAGATTAGATTTCTGAATGAAGCACCTACTTTATTGCAACAATATACAGAAAATTTCTATGAAAACCGCAAGTCGATAGGTTGGCTTTTAATGTCATGGTAGGTTTTTTTCCTTTTTCACAAAACTAGCTATCAGTCAAATGTCTGCTTTTGCATCTATACGCTTCATTTGGAAAAACGGCCTGATTTATATATCCTCCTGGAGCCCACCGCTAAATTGATTATAAAATCTTTATAGCAAATAAGACAACTTATTATTTTGGGTCCAAGTAACACCCTCCAGTAGATTTTTTAATTTTTTGTTGTTAATTTTTGGAGTAAGTAGCAAAGTATCACTAATGATACTTTGGGCCTTAAGCACAACAAAATTAAATCATATTGAACTTATATTTCAGTGGTGAATTGCGCAAAACAGTTTCGGTCAACTCTGCAGCATAAAAAAACCTTGCAAAATAAGCACTTGGCAAAATTGAGTTTCTTACAGCCCGGATAGCGACATTTAGATCGTGATTTTTGTTGATGTTTCATGAACTGCGAAAGATGTTTGTTCTCTATCTTTCGAATCCATTTCTCAAGAATTGCCTCTACCTTCCTGCGCTTTCTACTGGTCTGTGCTGTTTCCTCGTCCTCACTGTCACTCGAATCTGAATTTTGCGGGTTTGCAGCAAGTCCTGATGACAAAAGTGCTTTCGCAATTGAAAATTTGAAATCAAGGTAATCCAGTTTTTCTTTTTTTGGAATATTTGCAACTTTTTCTCGATATTCGAGCCAGGCGGCCACTGCACTAAAGTCTACAAAATGGTAACTTGCATGAATGGTCCATTTCGTAGTACGACTCTTCATTCGGTAGTTTGAAATAACTCGATGAAGCATATCAATACCTCCCTTGCTTTCATTGTACGATTTTACAAAAGATGGACGATTTATTTCAATGTATTTGTTGTCAACTTTTGACCAGCGCTTGCACAATCCCACAGGTTCAGTTCTAAATTCCGAAGACCCGATATGAACTGGCTTGGAGTCGTACCATTTAACCAAAGCTATTTTATTATCTTCAGTAACAAGCATATCTTGGGAACCACTTCCTGATTTTTTCATTTGATTATCTGTTCTGAAACTTACCACTTTTGGGATTCGATTTTTCATGAGAGTGCCAGTGAGAGTAATCCCTCGAGGGGGACGCGTTTCTATTAATGGTATTGACGTAAAAAATCTATCAGTAAAGACGGATACTCCAACTAGTAAAGTATCCGCAAGTCTGAGTACCACCCTTCCTCCAACATCTAATTTTTCGGGAGTAGGTACCAAGCAGGATTCCGTTGTTTTTCCCTTTCCTTCATACATGAGGAAGTCCAACGGAATTCCTTTCGCCGTCGTCATCACAAAATTCTTGAGACCCACAGGATGTGGTTTTCCACGAACAAATTCTCTCATTCTTACCTAACCATGAAAGGGTATCATTTGTTCATCCACTGATATTTCATCTGTCCTTTCATTCTGTAGACACGCTTTTTGAATTCGGTCTAACATTGGCCTTATTTTCCAAAATGAATCATTTCCCGGGGTTCTTTCGATACAGCATTTTCGTCTACTATTTTTAAACGAGTTCGAAGCGCAAAAAACTGATTTCTAGAAATGTTTTCACAAATAATTGGTACTCTGGTATCCATTTGCCAGTAAATTCTGATTCGTGGTAGGTTGTAGATGCCAATTAACATGCTGCATGCAAAGAAAACTTTCAGCTTTGCCGCAGAAGTATCTAAAGACTTTTCGGTTTTATTTACTTCGTTCATGTTGGTCGCAACGGCCATGGATTCAAAGAAATCGTCTTCTAGATATCTGCTGAAATAACTTATTGGATCCGGAATATTTTCAGGCAAAAGTTCAGCACGAACCGATTGTGCATGTTTCACGGCAATTCTAGGTACAAAAGCACTTCGCTTCCATTTTCTTTCTTTTCCTTTGGTAGCAAGTGAACCAAAGGCTGCTCGCCATCTGAATAAGAAACTGTACCTCCAATTTTCCTCTCCTCTGCTTCATTTTCTTCGCCACTTTCTGTGGTATTGTTACCGTCATCATCAATTTCAGCCGTTTTCTCAGGCACATCTTCCTCCATTTTACCAATTTCGTTATCATTTTCACTGTTATCATCAGGTAGTATATCACCATCAAGATCAGAGTCATCTAGGTTCTAATTACCAATGATCTCATATAGTTCTTTCTCAGAGAGAGCTAAAAAAACGGATGATAGACAATTGTATTGAATATTGGGTAAGGCCCGAAGTATCACCAAAGATACAAATATACTTTGAGTAGATAGGCCAATAGGTTTTGTAAACTTTTAGATACTGTAGCTTTGAAGGTACTAGAACCAACAACTTACCTTCACTCAATGAGACGCTAGCGCAAAATGCATAATTCGTCATTACTTACCTTTTTTTATCACGTTTCGAACTCTACGCCATAATTGCATAACACTGCTCGATTTTTAATGACCAGATGCTCTAGAACACGTGCTATTCGATTGTGAATTTTTGTGCGCAACCACCTAATTCATATCATATATGATACTGCTGGAAACATAGCCAAATTCCGATTGGAAATAGCAACAAAAATAAATTGGGCCGCAGTATAGTATATGATACTCAGGGTCCGAGAAGGATATGGCCCATGTGGGATTTTCGACATTTTTTACATGGCCAGTCCGCCCCTGGGGTAGAGCATATGTGTTGTGACTGTATATCTATTAGCATCTACATTAATGTGTGCACTGTGCGAAGACGTGACTAAAATATGTATTTATTACACTATGTCCACGTTCTATGTAATTCTTGAATACTATTGCAGAGACTAAGCACCTACTCATCGAAATTTCAATGGCCTGTACTATTGTCCCCATACTTCTTGACATAAGCCATTGGAAGTCTGTTCACGATGTCCTGGGGCGTTAATTCACACATCACACCGTTCGATCAGTTCTCGGTCCTCCTTCGGCTTATCGACATGCAGGCAGCGCCTCCAGTACAACTCGACATTACTTCCCTGCGCCATCGCACCAGCAGGAGGGATGATGAGCAGCAGACGGCTGACTGCATCATCCGATCAGGACACGCGCTCTGTAGGCCCAATGTGGCCCATGTTTGTACCCCCTCATATGTGTCGCAGCACAGACAGACGGATTCGCATGCATATGCACGAACAGAAGCCATCCGGATTTAATTGCGGATACGTACATCCCTGATTTATCGCGGAAGTGACGGCTGAAGTGACGTTGACGCGATTGTCTCCGTCAATTTTAATTGGCGAAGTTGGTAAAACACTCGTTAGCGAGAGGACGCGACCCGCGAGGAGGGCAATTATGTGGCGGGTAAAATGAGAAAACTTGCGAGTTTCCTCACAAAAGATCCAGCGTACTTGGGATGCTGTCGAGTTACATTAATCTGGAGGAAGAGGCTGTTGTTAACATTTGATTGGGAAGATGGATGTGGGATTCAGATAATACGTTACCAGACAATAAAATTAATCAAAATCATTTTATTTACCTTCCATTTACATTTATATTCCATACAATTACATTTTCAACATTATCTTGAGCTACGTTTAGGATACAAGTATCAATTTTTTTTGTTTAAAGAAAATAGACCTTACTTTGTATCACTATTAAATTCTGTGAAATATTTCATAAACATATAGAATACAAGTAATCATTATAAATACCGTTCCGTGTTCTATGACCGCTGTTCACAAATGCGCTGCTTTCTAAAGTTGTTTTTTCAATGAACGGTTTTTTTTAGATAAAATTTGATATATATGGTATTAAAAGTGCACATGAAAATAATTCGATAATATTGTTTCATTTTTTGAATTTAAAACAAAATGTTATTGAAATATCTTAGGCTTAATTTTACAAGGTTGTATGTGAAAATTTGTAAATTTGGGAATAAATACTATAAATATATTTGTTATTACAGAAAATGATGTATTGTGCACTGTGATTAGATTCTTTTTATATCACAAGTTCTTAATATTCCGATTTTAACTTTCCAATAAGCTCAAAGGTTTTGCGTTGAAAACATATGGTCCTGTAAATATGTACACCTAAAAATTGAAAAAATGTAACATGCAACCTTATAACAACAAGCCGACGATATCTCAAAAGTGACACCTGCTTTTAATGCTAATAGTGAGCGGAAAATACGGTTGTTTAAATTATTAAACAGTCAGACTGGACTTGTTTCCTATGCATAAAAATGAAAAATAAACATATTAAAGACAAGTTATGATAATCTATTAATTAATAATATAATATAATATAATATAATTAATGTCATTAGAGGATAATTATTTCGTTGTAATTTCTTAATCCACATTTAAAACAATTCAATACAGACTGTTAATAAGTTCATAACTTTACTAGATATACTAGATTCATTGTTTAATAAAAAAAAATCATAATATTAAAAGTGACTACAGGGTCGCATCATAATTGAGAACTTAGTCATTAACACTGATATAAGATAACTGTAAGTACAAACCAATACGTAATCAGATAATATACGGTGCGGCCGAGCTAATTATGGAGTTTTGAGGAGTTATAAAATATTATCGCAGGTATATTGGCGATTTACCCTGCCAATGGCAGCGCTGCCATTTTTCGAAATTTCGCGAGTTTCGTACGGTGTTCATGGGTTTTTGTGTGCGTAAACGTGTTGTTTGACCGTTTATTTCATATTTTACTTAACATGAAGTTTAAGGTAAAATGGGCCGTTTTATAATGAAACCCTTTTCTTCGTTGCCTAAAGGCTAAGCAGGGCTAAGTGGAGCTTCCGCATCAGTTTTTTTGTCTTTGAGAGAGGGAAACTTTATAACTTATTATATTTTTTTATTAATTCTTCAGTAGATTAGATTAAACACAAACTTACATATTCAAATAATTATAACCATAATATTTCAACATAAATATGCAACAAAATACTGTTTTATAAAGTGATTTGAGCACACTTATACAGGGTGAGTCAATAGGACGGGCAGGCTTCATTACACCTACACCGTTAATGATATCGAAATGAACCAAACGGCACTGCAAACTAGAGGCCGAAGTGCAGTTTGTAAAATTATTTTGCCATATATATGGTGTTCCATTTTTGTAGGGCAGCCTTCGACCTAGTTTTTTTTAAATGGCACCCCCTGTATAATTTACATATTTGAATTTTCCGTGAAATCCGTATACTATTTCCAGCTCGGTACCATTTGAATTTTAATATTTGAGTACTTTCTCCGTATACTATTGCCGGCTCGGTACCATTTGAATTGGAAAATTTGAGTACTTTCTTGAGTTGAATAAATTGTCTCAAAACAGTATTGATATTTGAAATGATCTATTTACACGCGCTAGTAAATCTGGGTAAATCAAAGGCGGATGAACCGGAAGACAGGTCAACGGCATAGGATGTAGAAGGCAATGGGAAACCACTACATTAAAGATCCGTTTGGATATCCTCAGGAAAAATCATCATGATGACTTCATTTAATTCTAATTTAATATCCGGAGTATCAATTCCCCCAGTCGGATCTCCGGGGGGGAAAGTCTTGAATGACGAAATCAAAAAAATCAAAGAAGGTTCCAAGAGAATAGGAACATGGAATGTAAGAAGTTTATACCAACCCGGTAAAATACACAATGTTATAGCGGAAATGAAACGAATGGACATAGAGATCTTAGGTATTAGTGACGTACAATGGCCAGATTGTGGAGAATACTCTATCAACAACTATCACATGTATTACTCAGGAGGAATCGATGCGCAGCATAGATACGGAGTGGCCATAATAGTGTCACAAAATATCAGGAGGACTGTCTTGAATGTTGTGAACCTATCAAACAGAGTGATAATGGTACAACTCAGAGCACATACAGGCAAAATCAAAATCAACATCATCCAAGTGTATGCACCCACAGCAGATAAAAACGAACAAGAAATTGAAGAATTCTACAGCCAACTAAGCGAAATTATGAAAATGGTCAAAAGCTCAGATGTTACCATTGTTTTAGGGGACTTTAACGCAAAAGTCGGGGAAGAAAGTGTAGATGAATGCGTGGGCCCATATGGGCTTGGGGAGAGAAATGAGAGAGGCGAAAAACTCATTGAGTTCTCTCAGATTAGAAACATGATCATTACAAACACCTGGTTTAAACTACCAAAACGAAGATTATACACTTGGACATCACCAGCTCACACAACAGATAAAATAGTACGGAATCAAATAGATTACATCCTAATCAACAAAAGATATAAAAATGCTATTAGCTCAGTAAAAGCGTATCCAGGGGCAGATGTATATTCCGATCATAACCCTATTATAGCCATCCTAAAAGTTAAGCTAAAGAAGGTCCAAAGAAAGTATCCAAAACTTAAATTAAATACAACTATGCTCCGAGAAGATCAAATCAGACAAAGTGTAAAGACAAATATTAACGAAAATCTCAGCCGACTCATACAGGGAGACGTAGAGGACAGTGACGTAAATGAGACATGGAAAAACCTAAAAGGTGCCTTGCTGAATGGAAGTAAGAATGAACTAAAAAGCAGTACTCGGTTTCCCAAAGAGCAATGGATGACTGATGAAATCTTAATACTAATGGAAAATAGAAGAAAATACAAAGGACAGGATAGGACTACATATAAAGATATTCAACAACATATAAGACGAAAAATTAGAGTGGCCAAAGGGACTTTCATTAGAAAAAAGTGTGAAGAGATAGAAGCATTAGAACAGAGATATGACTCATTTAATCTACATAAAAAGGTCAAAGAGTTTACAGGCATAGGAAGGAAAAAACAAAATGGTCTAATAAAAGATTTGAACGGAAACATTATAGTGGACATAGAGAAAAAAATCAAAAGGTGGGAGGAATACGTACAACAACTATTTGATGACACTAGAAATGAAATAAATATAGAAGAAACTACGACAGGACCTTTAATAACTGCCGAAGAGGTAAGCCACGCTATTAAAAACTCAAAAGATAGGAAGGCGATAGGTCCAGATGAGATACCAGTAGACCTCCTCAAACTTATTGATGAAGACAAGTTGAATATCCTAGTAAGTCTATATAATACCATTTACAAGACCGGAATTATACCACAAGAATGGCTGAAGTCAACCTTCATTCCGATACCAAAAAAGCAAAACGCAAGAGAGTGCTCCGACTTTAGAACTGTTAGCCTGATGAGCCATACCTTAAAAGTGTTTTTAAAAGTTATTCATAGTCGCATATACAAGAAACTAGAAGCGGATATCAGCGAGACACAGTTTGGATTTCGTAAGAACTTAGGTACAAGAGAGGCGCTATTTAGCATGAATGTCATAATACAACGATGCCTAGACATGAACGTCGACCTTTACATCGGATTTATCGACTACGCGAAAGCCTTCGATAAAGTGAGACACGAACAGTTAATGGAAATAGCACAACAGAAAGGCCTTGACTACAATGACATCAGAATAATAAAAAACTTGTACTGGAATCAGAAAGCCCAAATAAATGTTGAGGGACAGGACTCTGGGGAATTAGAAATCTGTCGAGGAGTTCGACAAGGCTGCATACTATCACCAACTCTATTCAATATGTACTCCGAATGCATATTTAAGGAAGCCATCAACGAAGACTCCGGGGGAATAGTTATAAATGGGCAAACTATCAATAACATTCGATACGCAGACGATACCGCGATAATAACAACAAACATCCAAGATCTTCAGAGAATGCTTCTAGATATAAATACTGTTAGCCAATCCTACGGACTAAGTATAAATTTAAATAAAACTAAAATTATGGTATTTAGAAAGAACAACGACAATAATATCCCAGCCGTCACAATAGATAATACCATAATAGAAAGAGTGAGAAGCTATCAGTACTTGGGAACACGAATAGGGGACAATAACGATCAAACCATCGAGATCAGTAAGAGGATAGAAATAGCAAGAGCAACATTCGTGAAAATGAAGAAATTGTTCGTAGATAGAAACATCGACCTAGCCCTGCGAATGCGAATGGTGCGATGCTATATCTTCTCAACTTTGCTGTATGGTATGGAGGCATGGACGCTCAATAAAAACAATATTAAAAAGATCGAGTCATTCGAAATGTGGCTTTACCGTCGCATGCTCAAGATATCCTGGACAGACCATATAACCAATGAAGATGTACTGCGAAGAATGCACAAAGAAAGAGAACTTTTACTTACCATCAAAACAAGGAAACTCCAGTATTTGGGGCATATTTCCCGGGGAGAGAGATACTCAACTCTCCAACTAATTATGCAAGGAAAGATACAGGGAAATAGATCCGTAGGGCGCCGCAGAACATCGTGGTTGAAAAACCTCCGGGAATGGTACGGGAAAACTTCGGTAGAACTGTTTAGAGCTGCAGTTTCAAAAATTAGGATCGCTATGATGATTGCTAACCTCCGTTAGGAGATGGCACCATAAGAAGAAGTAAATCTGGTTGCAAAACCGTTGTATTTTAGCAATGCATTTGGTACTGTCGTTTTAAAACTGAACATAGCATATGTTCAGAGATAAAAACCCGCGGTATAATAAATTCATTATTTTGGAAATTGTAAATATTTTGAAAAAATCCTGTGCTTAGTCCGTTCTGCCGTACTGTAGTATTATTTGTGTCAGTATATACTTTATAATCACCAAATTTCAATTTGCTGAAGATGGCCACACACGTGCCAAAACCGGTTAGTAGATAGACTATGAGAGTTCGGGGTCAAAACTCCCTTAAGGATTACATGGGAGCTTATCAGACGCCGAATCAGCGATTTACATCCGGTCGGGCTGGTCGTCGAAATCGTCCGAGTCCCTTATAATTCCCTTATCAGCGATGTGTATGTTGGGCTGCCTAATAGTTGGACGGGAGTCGTCATTTTAAGTATTTTATTTGAGCTGCTATCTTGAATTTTGATTTTTTGCGGGAGCCGCCATCTTGATATTTTGAATTTTTGCAGGAGACGCCTTCTTGAATTTTGAATTGAGCCGCCATCTTATCATTTTTACCGCCTGATAAGCTCCCAGGTAATCCTTGTGCGAGTTTTGACCCCGAATTCTCTTAGCCTATCTACTCCGGTTCAAGCAATTACTGTTTTTAATAACCTCATAGTGCACCAACCCTCGCCCTATTATACCATTCATGTTTTTGTTCAATTAATGTATAGGAACCGTTCAAATCTATTTAATAAGTACCACAACTGTAAAATTTTCTTTCTCTTTTATTTCGAAAATGTTACTAGAAGCATTTGGACTGTAGTTATTTAAATAATCTATTGTATCTGGGGTCTCAAGAAGAGGGCCAATCAGGGGTCATCAGCATTTAAATGTTTTATTAAATACCGAAACTAGTTCATGTATACGAAGCTTTTAATTGCTTTACACCTGAGAACGTCAAGATCCATACACATAATTATTATATTATGTTTTGAATAACACAATATTTAAGTTAAATTAAACAAACACTTTTCTTTGTTTATATCACACTGTTTATTAAAATTAGTAACTATAGTTTTGATCACGTTCTGATCATATCATTATCAAACTTAGAGTAAAATGAAATACAAATAAAACACCAATTTACACAAATCTATAATATAACTTTGAAAACTGGGGAATAAACGAGGTCTGTCTGATCGTTAATGACCGGACATTCGGGACTACGCTTGGCGTTTTGAATTTCGAGAGACTTGCCGATTTTCAATGAGGTGGTTAGCAAATGTTGAATTGTCATGGTTTAATCTAAATTATCTCATGTGTTCTTTCAACCTAATGTTAAAATTACGCCCAGACTGGCCAATGTAAACCCCATAACAATCTTCACAAGTAAATTTGTTAATTCCTGATATGTTGAAATTTTTAATTTGTGTTTTATTATTACATATGGTATTGCATAATTTAACGCATGGTTTGAAAGCAACATTTATATTGTGTATATTAAAGATCTTAGCAATTTTGGCTGACATCTCCTAAAAATGTTACAGACTCAAACGTTTTATTTTCGGAATTATGCGCTGCATATATGGTCTTATTAATGTCATTACGATGTGTTATTTTAAATTAAATTATTGACTGTTTTGATACTGTACTGTACCCATTGTTAAATGGGTAAATTAATTTGTAAATAAAAGGGTTAAATTGGTAAATAAATTTGTAAATAAATGGGTTAAATGGGTAAATTCAATATTTAAGTGTTCGCCTATTTTCGCAATCCCGATTCAAGGATACATGGTTTATTTTCGTAGATTATAGATATCAAATAACCACATAAAAAGTAATCCAAAGGAGTTAAATCACAACTTCTTGGAAGCTAGCCAACAAATGCAATTATTGAAAGTTTCCTTTCCTTTATAATTATCCTTATTTCTTTTATTATTATTATCATCGATAGTGGAATTAGTAGTGTGATATGTCTCACCATCTTGTTTGGCCACAAAAAATCTGTTAACATCACTAGGTACCACTCACCAGTCAGTGTAACTGCATCTTCTAGCTCGTTTTGAAAAAACAAATCTCCTTATTATTATTTTTAATTCAGCTCTCTTAACTAAAATAAGGAGCAGCACTTGTTCACTTCTGATTCCCCGAAGTTATGGTCCGCTTATGCCAATATACCATAAAACACTCCATACCGTGACCTTTTGCAGATGCTAAAGCATATATTAACAACATGAAACATAATGTAGCCAAATTTACAAATATAATAAATACGAGGCATGATTTTAAAGTAAGTACCTCTATGAGGTTAGATAAGAATAAGGACAAGAGCGCCATCCATTCTGATTGGTTGGATCAATTTTTCGAAGCCATGCTTAATTTTTTATTGACTTTGGATCATACACTAAAATTACGAAACTTCAAATTTTGATGACATGTCTAAATAAATGTGGTGTCAACATAAAAGTATGTAGTATAGCTGGTTGTAAAAATCGTTTAGAAGGTGGTTAGTTTTATAAATATCTCCCGAAAAATATCCATCAACGATCAATGTGTCTGAAAAATATAAATCCGAAAAATTTAAATGGTGGAAGAATGGTGGAAGAATGGTGGATCAATAGCAAGTTTTCTGAGGAATCACCGAGGAATTAATTGATACTAAATGCATTACCCACCGTATTTGAAAAAGCTTTTATTCGCGTTCAAAATATATGTGAAAATACAGCTGCAATTAGTAGCCAAAGTACCGATGAAATTCTTCCAATTCGCTCTATAAAAAATGAAAAGATTGAAAAATTGCTGAATGAAACATTAAAAAAATAAATAAGACAGCAATTAATGAACATTTTCATGAAAAGGGTAATTAAGTGTTTCTAGATTCGAAGGTTTTAATTTATGTATTATATTATTGCAATTAAAATTATGGTATGGTATGTTTTCTAAAAGCAAGCTAGCCCCGCAGATTTTTTTATGAAGTATTGCCATGAATAAAAACAAATATTTGGATATTTTTTTTAATATTTAGGCACTTATAACTTCAAAATAGCCAATAAAAGATCACCCCGAAAAAAAAGCAAATGTTTCAAAAGTCGGGACTTTTTTATCGGAATAGTTTTCGTGATACTAAAATAAAAAGGATTAAATTTTGCGAAATTATATACATTTAATATTCGAGACATTGTATAATATATCGTATATATATATATATATATATATATATATATATATATATATATCGTACATTGCGTAAGGCTTAAGGATAAACTACATGGGGATCTCGGAAACCGTAAAAGTTACAAAGGCATCGCCATTATTTCAACGCCTACTACAAGAAAATGTTCGAAATGTATTAACAAGCCTTTCTCTGAATAAAAACATAAGAAACCATACTATGATATAAATAGTTGAATTCGTAATAGGAATTACTATCTAATACAGGGTGTACATTTTTTACGGGCCATATAAAAAACTAAAGGTGATGACAGTTTCTCCGAAACGAAACGTTGTACTGAAAATTTGTAAACGCTGTCTTGCATAGCCAAGAAAGTGGCAAAAGGAAAGTGCCATTAGTTTTCTTAACCTTTTCAAATAACTTCAGAAACAAAAAAAACAAATCGCAAGATTTCTAATTTTGTCGAATATCTCCGGAAGTAAGCGGACGTTTCTGGTTGTCTCAACAGAATAGTACTGACCACTAAATTGTGCAACTTTTTTGTAATTTATCCATCTGTGTAACTTTTGTGGTTTCCGAGTTCCTTATGCTGTTAATCCTTATCTTGGACACCCTGTATAAGTCCCAATTATTGTTGTAAACCATTGGGTGAACCTAAAATATAGCCGGCAACATTGTGTAAATTTGAAGCTAGAGAAAACTGATGTTATGTAGGAATGAAAAATACATTCACAAATAAATATGTGTCGATGGTTGAATAATATGTTTTGTTGTATACATGTGTAATGTTATTTACTTTCCATTGATTGCATAATTTAAAACTAATCAAATTGTCTCTGTAAACGCAAATTTGCGTTCAAATAATATTGACAACAAAATAAATTTCACTAAATTTTAGTTTTTGCGAAACATAATGCAACAGGTGGTGTTTTTTTTATTAAAAACAGATTTTAGGTATTTTTGTTAAAAATAACGTGTATTGTAATAGTGTTGGATTCACTTTTCCATATGCAGGGCGAGTAAAAAGTAAGAGACCACCTCTCTGGAACCTTTATTATAATTTTAAGTAAAAAAATTGTTAAACAAAAGTTTGATGGCTAATTATTTACCACAATTCAACGGATTCATTTTTTCTGTGACGCTTCACTTCTCGAAAACGGCGTCATTGATACTTTTTCTAAATAGTAACCTACATATTTTTTTCTATTTACAAATTTCATAGCATTTGTTTTTCTCTTCGCGAAAAATTGAGTTTAATGCCTGATGACAGAAATGCGAAAAATTAAAGACTGCTTTGGACAACAAATGATACAAATTTAAAAAATACGATTTACTAATGTCAGTTTCTGTTTCCAAAATAAGGTTGCAAATTAAACGGTCGTTCCTTAATTTTTACTCGCCCTGATGGTAAAGCAGTGTAGAAGCAAAACTCGCATTGTTCACTTTTAAAGAAAAAATAGTTTTATTTTTCTTTTTCAACGCTGTTACTGTTATTACTTATACCGGCAAACCTGCCTTGTTGTTTCTCATCTTTCTTAAATTCGCTTATGAAGAAAAAATAGTTTAATTTTTCATGGGGTAACCCTTTTCAGCGCGCATCTGCTCTTACTACATATTATTACATAGCAAAACTGGGCATTGACTAGTCAAATCATTTCGTTAAATCATATTGATAACGTTACATTAAGCTGCGAGCAACTAATTCTCATTTTTCTCGAATTCACTTAAGATAGATAAATCGAGTTTGCTTCTGCACGCCTCATATAATTAACATAAATACATAACCGTTTTTAATCATCTCAATATCTCAAGTAATTAATATTTATTAATTATTGTTACTCAGTTTGCTTTGCTTAATTCGTCATATAAATTATAATTGTAATGTTTTTCCTGGTATCCTCCGGGAACTTCAAGGAGTTACGGTTTTCACAGATTTCTTGTTAGGGTAGGTTAGTAAAGTTAAGTTAGGTTATTTATTGGAGTAACTACTTGTTCGTGAGAGTATTTGACAGTGTGTGGTTTTCATGTGAGAATGTGTGACTGTGCGGAGTGTTCGTATGAGCTTTTGTCATGTGCGCTTTTGTTACCGAACGAAATTGCTCACGTTATAAACTAAAGACTACATTTAATGAACAAGTCTTCATACCACAAACATTGTTGATTTGCTCAAATCATGTAAATCTGCCATTGTTCAATAACATACAAGTACCCACAAAAAACTCATTTCGATACAACTACTCTCTCATCAATAATTCAGGGATTAAATTTTGTGATGGTACTCGACCCGTTTAATGGCGCAACTCTTGGCGATATTTGGTTGGTTTAAGCCGCCCCCGCACAGGCGTCGTCCATGCCGCAGTAATCTGGTGATAAAGCGGCAATGGCCCGCTGTAAACTCGTTTCGATTACTATACCATCGACACAGTATTAGCCACCACACGGGGGATGCGAAATTCGAACAATGCCGGTTGCAGTGTGAAGAACGGAATGCGTGTTTGATTGTGTGCGATCCACATGCACTATTAATTTGTGCATACGGTTGAAGCTATTTGACAGAGAATTATTGCAATAGCACGTGTACCTACAGCATGCGATTATATTAATAAAACGGGTATCTCTAGTATATCTGCGAGTATTAATAATAATAATATTACTCAATAACTAATATCAAGCATATTAATGTGATTAAGGCGCCTCCTTCTGTATTTGTTGTTAATTTATTGAATATAAATATTTTTATTTTTTTTGAAGAAGATATGTATGACTAGATAGACTGCATATTGCTGAGAGAGCTATTAAAACAGCTCAATTGTGTTTCATTTTGTAAGTTTTCCATGAATGTAAGTTCAAATAAAGTTTAAGCCTCGTTTCACTAATATTTGTAACATAAAAAGAAACTTTAAAAGTTTTGTATACAATAATTTGGGACAAATAAAAATGGAAATTGTATATTTTAGGACAGTGGGTGTATTACTTTTTACTATATATCGTGCTAATGATATTGTAGATGTTAAACGTAAACAAAAGAACGCTGAAAAAAAAATGTTTCTTTCCAAAGGCTATTAAGTTTTTCCACGACCTGCTGGATTATGTGCAAAAAGTCACTATTACGATCTGCACATTTTTGTTAACTTCCATTTTCGCCGTTTTGGCGCCACCTATCTACGATGACGTTTAAATGTCACACAAGAAAGTTATCAAAATGATAGTTGTGTCCTTTAATCGAATTTGCTTAGCTAACCTCAGTAAATCTCAGATCAATTGGAAAATGTAGTCGTTCTTTTATTTTGCTCTGCTTACTTTTGCTTAGCAAACTCACCTCCCCCCTACATCTCTATAGTTGACCTGATGTAATAGTTTTACTATGTGACGTAAAGCATTCAAAAAGATTCCCAAAACTTATATAACAGCGTTCTTGAAGTTAATTTTTTTTTTTTTGTTTGGATTTTGTTGAAAGCATATTTTGCTAATAGCATTCAAAAATGGTATTTGCTATTGTCCGTTGCTCAAAGCAAAAAGAGTACATTATAACGAATAAATCCAACTCGCTGGTCTTCAAGAAGTTTGACACTTTATTTGCAATGCGATTTCATTACGTAGACTCGCTTGAAACCCTTTCAAAAATTATTTTAGTTTCAGAAAATGTTCACGAACGGAATAATGCAACATATTATAAGAAAAATATGGAGTGTTTTGAAACAGTGCTTCATGTAGTTATCCAATCAGAACTTTTCATAACATTAAATATAGTTTCAAAATTATTACAATAAAATGAAAAGATTTTCAAAAGGCTTCTCATTTGTTACAAACAGCTTATGAAAATGTGATTAAATTTAGAAACGGTTTTCAATCACTGCAAATAGCTGCTACTAATTTAGCAAATTTATGGAAGGTAGTAATTAAATTCGAAAATAAAAGAGAACCAAAAGTTAAAAGACTCTTTGACGAACTGTGTGATGACCAAAGATTAAATAATGGTGAAGATAATTTTAGAATAAATGTATTTAATTCATCTGCAGATATTATAATTAGACAATTAAACAATTAAAAGACAAAATGTTGTAAACTTATTTAGTTCACTGTTTCCTGAAAATTTGCGAGTTGCATCTGATGATGATTTATTTCAGTTAAGTAAACCATTAACAATAACGTATGCAGACGACCTATCTGCTGATTTCCATAGACAATTATTAACATTTAGAAAAATCTTCAAAAACGAACGACATACAAAATATAAATAATGTGTATGACTTATGAGGGCAAGATGATAAAAAATAACTATGAAGGAGTTGAAATTAAAATATATATATATCATTTTTCAATGTAATCTCCTACTAATTCAACACATTTTTTACATCTTGAAATTACTGAAAATAAACCGTAAAAAATGATTTCTCTTGCTCTGCAAAAAAATCTTCAACTTCCCAAATAAACTCTTCGTCGTTGGCAAATCTTTGTCCCCTTAACCTTTTTTTTTAATTTACTGAACAGAAAAAAGTCACAAGGCGCAAGTCAGGGCTATATGGAGGGTGATTTAATTCCAGGTAAAATAGGTAAAATTCTTGGACCTTTAAATCCTTCAGAGCATTTTGGACAATGCCAGCTTTGTGTACCGGACCATTGTCATGCAAAAGCAAAATTGTTTTTCCAATTAGCCTAAAATTTCGGCATAATAGATACCTTTCATGGTAGTTCTACGTGGCAGGTTAACGTCGATCTTCAAGAATACATTCTTCCACTGTTCGAATAGTTTCTTGGGTGATTGCTGAATTTGGACGGCCTCTGCGAGGATCATCTTTAATAGGCTCCCGACCCCACTTGAATGTTTTGATCAGAAATTAACGTTTTATAGGATGGAGAAGAATCATCATAAACCGCTGACAGACGATTACTAATTTCCATCGGACTATTTCCTTCTCTTGTTAGGAACTTGGTGACGGCACGGTGCTCAATTTTTCCGTTATAAAAAATCAATCTTGTGGTTATGGTTTAACATATACAATGGCAACTATGCATTGTAATAATCGATCAAATGTAACAAGTTAAACGTCAAAGAAGTTTGCTTATACACAAATGTATGAGCAAAGTTCGTGAAAAAGTTTTTGCACCGTCGCCGAAAAAATATCACGGCCGCCAACATAACATGATTTATTACATGATTGGCAGGCGAAAATTGTGTCCGCGGATAATACACCGATTACCTATATATATATATATATATATATATATATATATATATATATATATATATATATATATATATATATATATATATATATATATATATATATAACCACCAGTGATCAGTGTTATGTAAGAAATGATCCTCAGATTAATTTCGATTCTTAAACTATTGTTATGCATATTCTCGAAAACAATCACGTAGGTACGAAAAAATCTCACCACACAGCTGTTTGATGACGTGAACGCCAGTTTAGAAAAATTAGAGTATAGTGAGGTACCTTTTTTATCAACTTGTCCTCGTAGCTCAGATATTATTTACTGAATATTCAGTCCTAAGTACGACATTTGCATAAATAAGTACAGCTCTAATTTTGTTTTTAACGATTCCCATTTCAACTCCTAGCGCCGAAAGAACATTTTCTATACTAAAATTATTCAAACTTAATTGACCAATTCAATGGAACAAACACGTTTATCAAAAGGAATAGACGCTTAGGAATAGAAAGTGAAAGAACTTATCAATGAAATATACGAGATATTATTAAGATATTTGCATCACTAAAGGTACCAAAAGTATCAATTTAAGTATGTACATTATAAAATATTCGTAGATAATAATTTATTTGAATTACCTAATGAAAATAATATTTTATTTTGTTATTAGAAATTTATTTTGTTTATAAATTCTTGTTATTGTTATTATTAATATTATTATTCTAATTATTTTGTATTAAATTTTAGTATTGTTGTTAATAAATATATCTGGACCTCGGAGCCAAACAGTATTAAGTCGACTGTTTCGTTTTTTTGGTTGTGATTGTTCCTTTTTTATTTATTTTTTCCGCTGTTTCTAATGACGACGCGTCTTAAAATCCAGTTTCTTTCTGTTTACTAGATAGGTGGAGATTATTGATATTAAGTCCTCTATTAAATAGAACCAAACAGTTTTAAAGATTTTCGATACTGCTTAGCTCTATCCAATAGTATCCAATATATCCAATAAATATCCAATATTAAGGTATTAAGTCCAAATGTGAGGTTAGATGACTGGACTTAATACTGTTTTGTTTTAGTGTACATCAGTTATCATAATATTAAGTAACATTATTTTGTTCCTGAAGTTAACAGAAAATACTTGATAATTTCATTGTTTTAATATTTAAAACGTTATTAGGGTCAACATGACAAGCCAAGTGCAACGAAGTATCTGAAAAACCTGTTGTAACGTCACTTTTGACCAAGGAGAATGGTAATTAAAAAATACATTAGTTTATCAAAATAAGTTTTGTATTTGTTTTACATTTAGCTTTTGTTGCTGATAACCCGCAAGATAATATCTAAGATATTATGCTAATAGCATGCAGGATATCCCTCATGAAAATTTGAAAATTATTGTGAAAATGTTAGAAACAATATCAGAGAGCACATACAGAAGTTCCCGTGTAAAGTCACGTTATTCCAGGAATAAATCCCGGAGCAAGTATTTAGGCAGCCATCTCAATATTTCTGTAATGTGTCGGTGCTTTTATGAAGATTGTATATCAAACCAAATTCCTAAAGTAGATATTCCCAAGCAATGGTTCTATAGTAAAATTTTCAATTCGGAATTTAATTTATCCTTCAAAAAACCATGGAATGATACATGTGACTCATGTGATGGATATGTTATCAATCTCAAAGAGTCTATATCCCTGGAAGAACGCCTTGAATTACAAACTAACTATGACGCACATCTTCTTGATGCAGATAATCGGTATAAGGTAAAGTGACGGGATAAAGAGACTTATAAAACCGAGGTAAACACCAAAATACTTTCGGTGGATTTAAAAAAATGCTTACCAACCCCTCTACTAACGAATGCTCAGAGTTTCTATTCTCTAAAGCTGTGGTCTTTCAGTTATACAGTTTATGGTGCAACAGACAAAATAGGATATTGCTTCATTTGGGATGAATCCATAGCCAGACGTGGTGGGAATGACATAGCTTCATGTATTCTAAAAAACATTTTAAATGTAAATGAATCTGTAGAGAAAAATGTTATCTGGAGCGATAACTGTCCATCACAAAATAGAAGTCATCAGATGATTATGTGCTATATTTCGATTTTTGTGCTGAAACCTTTCATAAAATGCATTGAACATATGTACCTTTCAAGAGGACATACCCACATGGAGGTGGATACAATTCATGCACAAATAGAAAGGCAAAAGAAAGCTTCCTCCCAATTTTCTCTAATAACTCCATGGGATTGGCAACAGCTTTTTAAACTTTGTGGCAATAAATTTGAAGTAGCGGAAAGGGAAACCATGGACTAAGAATTTTTATCCCTTCTATCTGAAGAATCCGGATCTCACTTTCACAATAACAAAAAAAAAACATAAATAATCAAAATTTTGTGATATCTAAAGTGATATATGAAGTTTTTAACAGAAACACCAGAACAGAAAACAGACATTTTTGAACAAGTTGATTTCAATAGAGCCAGTAAAAGACTAACATGCAAAGAGAAACGTACTATTAGTTCTAAGGAAGTTGTTTTTAAAGCTAACTTAATGCTGCTGAAACCTATAACAGATAGATAGGTTTTAAAGTTTAAAACCTATTTCAACAAACAAGTATAATAATTTGCAGAACTTACTAACATGGGTGCCTAAAAGTTACATGAAAACATTAAAAATCTTCCGCTTGGTAACCTCAAGGAAGACGACTAAAAAATGCAACGATCTTCACTATACATTTTCTTTTTAATCAGATATTATTTATTTTTTCTTATTTGTTTATTACTGGAACTTTAAGATTGGTAGTTGTTTGTAACATTTTGGTATAATCTTTCATTTTTTTTTGAATTTTTCTTTCTTCTTGCTTTTTGTTTCCCTTTGTTAATTAGTTATAATTTATGTTAATTAATTTTGGTTCTACTTTGCATTATTCTATTACGGGTTCCTTACGGGTTCCTTCCTTACGGGTTAATAATTCAGTATCAAGTGCCACGTATACCGGGTGATTCAAGTTTTATTACTATAGATATTTTAGGCATTTGGAGTTGCCCAAAAAATATGAAAATTTGGATTCATATAGGTCTGATACTAATCTACGGAAAGGTAGTTTGACTTTTTCGATATAATTATATAGACTGTTATAAAATTTAAAAAAACTCTTTTAAGGCAAAATTCTCTATCGTTATTTATGCCCTAAACTGTTTTATTTTATTCATAGAACCCATGTATGAAATCAAAAATTAACGCAAATGATTAGATTTCAAATTAAAGCATTTTTTACATTACTGACCTACTTTCATCGGTATGATTTATGATTTTGTAAGTCAAGAGCTCTACAAAGCATTGACCGCGCCGGTGCGGTTGGAACGTTTTATGACTTTTTATGATTCCGCCAGTCGCCCGTGGGTTGAACGGGCCTTGCAGGACCGTGATAACTTTTTATATTTTAAAAATTAACTTATTTTTGATTGTATGAATCGGTGATTAATTCTTGGTGAAACATCTTCAAATTAGTATAAATGAAGCACTTGGTTAAGTTTCACAAAATTTATTAGAAAAAACTTTACAATTGTTTCAGTCTTGCGACCATTATCAAGAGTAAAATAAGACTGAATACAAATTCATTAAATGCACTATTTATAATCTAATTCCTAGTCTAACATTACTAACACATTAAGGTACATTTACGAAAAGACGTACTTTCAATAATCCTATTGAACACTTGATTATTTTCGAAATAGATCTGGGCATTCACAATGTTCCCCTTGCTTTCTTAATTTCCAGAATTTGCAGGAGGTCTATTTAAATTTTTATAGCTTTTCTTCTTATGATGAAAACTTCCCGTCTTGGTTAACAGTTTAATTAACCGGGCAAAAATTTTACGTGCTGGATGTGGACCGGGAAATCTTTCAGAATAAACTCTAGTGGCTTCCAATGGGTTTCTACCACATTCACCATAAATTAGCAACATTTCCACCTTTTCATTGAACGAATATTGAAAAGGCATCTTTTAAAAATCACTTTCAAATCACTGTTCACTGCTCAAGATCAAACTCGGTAATGTACTTAATAGTAACACAACCCGGTTTACAAAATAATAACAATCACCAAATTAGTGGAAATAATCTTCTTTAAATGTAATTTGAATAGCCTGGAGATCAAAATAACAATGAGGGTTTAAGCAAATATTGAGCTCCGGCCCTGAAGAAATCCTTGCGTCGGTATCCACCCAGCTGGCTGAGGGATAGGGTACGGCCATATCCATAAACATGTGTACTTATTTTGGATTTTTTATTTCAATTAGAAGTCGCCATTTTTGGCCTGGTAATAAAACTTGAATCACCTGGTATATAAATTCATAGGAGCTAAACAGTATCAAATCACAAGATATTAAGTCCATTGCTACAACCAAACAGTATTGAGTCCCACAATAAATTTAAAATTATTTAAATAAATTAATGTAGGAGGTTGGTTATTATCAGCTTTAGTTAGCTACGAAAATCATAACTGGGAAAATAATAACCCATGCTCTCCTATTTACAATAGTAATCGGTTTAAATAATACCATTGTTCAAAATCTTCAAATTGCTCTATTGTAAAATTTAAAAAATGTGACTTAATACTGTTTGGCTCTGCGGTCCAGATATATGAATTTTGGATGACGTGCTTCTTCTCATTATAATTTCAATTGTATACCCCCTGATCCTCACTCTGTCGAGTTATGCTATTATTTAACATGGCCCGCTAAGGACCCCATGAGCTCAGGGGCCCGTGTGCGCTGCTACCTTGAATCCCCGATTTGTATGCCTCTGATGAATATAACTATGTATAAAGAAAATTAAGTTTCTGTTTTATTCAAATGCGATGATAGTTAACACGGAAAATAATGTTATTATTCGAAATAAAAGTGCTTTGTTGTCCGGGATTAACATTTTCATAGTAGATAACTCAAGAATCAATATTAATATTCAATATAACTTTATAAAATAATGTGTACATGTTTTCGTGACTAGTCAGGGAAATGTAATTTTCGTGCCGCATTTACGAATCGAAAGTGCTACTATTGCGTCGGTTTCAGAAAAAAAAAAGAAAGTATTTTGCCAACATAATGCAACAGGTGGTATTTATTTTGATGAATCCTTTTTCGGACTTTATCAATAAAATTCCTACACATCAATGTCCTACAATGATACCAGAAAATTTTATTTTTGTTCGACACCCTACGATACTTTCACTTTCTTGCAATGTGCAGTAATTCATACATTTTGCGGTAATTTACAAAATTGCAATATTGGCCTTAGCGAGAATGTAACCCACTGATTAAAACTAACTATTCCGGGCCTAAAGCTAAGTACATAATTATGTTCGTGATCCAATTCAGTGCTAAAATGTGGTTGTTAGAATATCCTTGTCCATCCAGTTAACGTTAACTGTTACTTTAAGGATAATCTCTTAATCTTGTAAGTTTTCTTGCGAGTGCACGTTAGTGGAAGTATTCACCAGATTGTTATCTAACGCGTAATGTAACACGCTCTAGATTCCCGGGGTAATCCAAGAACATTTTCTCAACCGTACTCTTCATTACCCAAAATCCTTCGCTTTCCATCCAGAAAGTCATAAAACGGGTCGTTAGTTTTTTCCTCGTCCTCCAGAATGCGTGTGCACGTATGTGCGTCGTTGTGTGTGTGTTTGTGTGTGCAATCCCAGTGAAAACGGAGACGACGTAAATTATCTGGAGGATTCCATTAAATCCCCGCCGGCAGCCCCCACCAACGCATGCCGGCTCCTCGTCATATGTTTGTGTGCCGACGAGTGAGTGATCTAGTAGCCCGATGACAGGACGCACTTAAGAGATGTGTGCCGATAGTGTCGTCCTGTAGGGGCCGCGACAGCGGACACCGGAGGAGTCCCCCAAGTTCAAAGCGTCCGATGACATCCGCTGATACGCGCTTTCGCGAGCCGTGGAGAAAGCGCGCCGCCGATGGGGGCCTTAATGCATCCCATTCTGATGGTGACAGATACAAATCGGCCCCCGGACGGCGAAACTGGCGAGGGCGGCCGCCCACTCGCTATGTCACGCATCTTCGCCCCAAGTTTGCTTTTAAGGCATTTGTAGCACAATAGGCGCGAACTGGGTGTGTTACTATTGTTTGTAGTGGTCGCTGTTTCCCTTCAATCCACCACTAAATTAGCAGTGTCTGAGTGGCCTGTATACCTAATCATCATGAAACTATTGCGATCTTGAGCCAACTGTAATATATTAACTCTATGAATTGAGATAGCTCAGGGCGTATGTCTCACCTGGAAGGCGTACAGCTTCTATTCAGAAGTCAGATTCCGAGTACTCTCCCGATTGGCGTACGAACCTGCTGATTCTTTTATACCTAAATTAAAAAAAAAATGTTCTAATTTGAACGGAGAAGCCAAAAAAACGTAATAATATACAATACACTCCATTTAAAAACAACAGTTGATAGCTACTTTCAGTAGAACCGGAAGTGATAGAGGTTGAAATTATTTATTTTGAGAACGCAATCGGCTATGTCCGAATTAATTTTGTTTTTAATTTTAACTCTTTCATGGGCAGGACTTAAATTTTTAAGAAAAAATGGTTTTGCTTCAAGGGGATTCTAATGGGTTATTTGTTTATTGTTATGAACTGATTTTTATTTTTGTGCCTTACCCCTTACATATAGGGGTAGTGGGAAGAATACTTCCCACCGCCCACATGAGAACATTACATTTTTTTACTAGGCGGAGTAATAACAACTTTTTTAAATATTTATTATTGGCCAAGAAATTTGGCGAAACATGGATGTACACATAATGGAACATTACACTATGTGCAGATGTATTTGGTTCTTTTTTGTCTTTTTTTGTGCTGCAGAATTTACATCTGCGATAATTCAACTGTTGTTTTGGTAAATGCTTACCCACGATTACCAGTCTTACTTCTTTTGGAACCTCACGCTTATTGGACAGAAATGGGATAGATTTGAATCTTCGTTTTCTTGATGAGTATCCAGAAATCAACTGTCGTGCCAGATTTACCCGAAATGTTAACTGATCGATCTTGCTACGTTTGTTTATTTTCATCAAGATGTAAGCATTTACGATAGCCATATCAAGATAGCCAAGTAAATAGTATAATATTCTATGCCACCATTTGATTGACCTTCTGCTAATAGAATAACGCTCATAGAGTTGATCGAATCTGTCAACTCCGCCTATGATTTGATTGTACATTCCTACAACTCTTGGACAAGAAATCATTCCTTTTGATCTACCCTTTTCTTGCGATCTATAGTAGTAGTATCTTTTGGGGAAAAAAAATTAATAAAACATGTACAGGTTTGTTATCCATCTATTTTATTGAGGAAATATATTTTTTGTTCTAAACATAAATTCTCCACGCTTTAGTTAAGTTTTATCTTTGTACATTTCTGGTAAACCTTTCCTATGAACTGTTACAGTACCTACAGCATACACATCCATTTCTTTTAGCTTCCGCATTAGTGGTACGGATGTAAAAAAATTGTCAAAAGCTATTACACTTTTTTTTCGATTTATTGTCGATGCAAGATCCAGTACAATCCTTTTGCCAAGATTTGTGCCTGTTACCGAATTTTCTGATTTTCCAGTATAAATATCATATTTGAATATATGCCCTGTTGAAAAAACAGAATCTGCCAAACACCTGACTTTTTAGCCTCACTTTATTGGCTTTAGCGGCATATATTGTTTAATTGAAGACCTTCCTTTGAAAGGAATCATTTATTCATCAACAGAAAGATATGATGAGTGACTATAGTTGGATTGAAAAGACTGATTTAGCTTCTCAATCAAAGGTCTTACTTTGTGGAGTTTAACATATCCTTGTTGCCCTCTTGGAACTGCATGCCTGCTGTTATTGAGGTGCAAATTTTTATTGTTTTTTTTTATAGCGCTTGGAAGTCATAACTTGGGAAACGTGCGAAACATTCATATATGGATCAGTAGACCTATAACACGATAACTGTGGTAAACCGTGAATTCCCATAATAATCAACATGCCGAATAATGCTTGTAGTTCATCCAAACTGATATCCGCCCAATTATTTGAAGGACCAGGTTCCAAATTTTTATTACTTCTCCTGGTCCTGTTCTGAACTGCATAAGTGTTGGTCTCGCTAATTATTATTTAATGTATGTCTTCTGCGAATATGGAATTAAAATAATCTATTTCTTTGACATTTTTGTCAAAATCTGTAGTAGAATGAGCTTCTCTTTGCACATCTACAACTGCATTATCAAATTACTCCGTATTCTCACTCCATTCTTCATTATCGAGAAATTCTTCTTCATACGCGTCATCATCATCATTGTGAACATTATGCAATAGAGTAGAAACTGCTGCAATAGGATTTTCTTGAGCATCAATAGGAGTAATGTGAGTATTTTAACTGGAACTCAGAATTGTAGAGAACTTATCTCCAAACTCTGCAATTCTTCTTTTGCTTCGTCGTCGTGATCATTTTCAGAGTCGATTTCATTATCAGGAAGACTATATAGGTACTGCATTGCAGCTTCTGTTTGTTTTGGATCTGTTATGTCCCACTTTTTTTTAAATATCACCATCGTACATGGAAAAAAGAAAATATGTATAAATATGGGCAGTGGGAATTATACTTCCCACTTTCAAGATCAAATATGGGCAGTGGGAATTATACTTCCCACCATCAAAATGATGTTCTGCATACACATCGTAACATAATTTGGACTTTGTGGCAAATTAAATAGTGCATCATACAGTACCAGTTTCAAATTTGTAAGAAAAAATGATTAGTACTTACATATTCTTGAAGCGTCTAATAAATATTGCTAAAATTATTCAGCTAACTCTTTCTGTCATATTTAAATAACGGTCACATTGAGATTAGCAGAGGTTATGTTGTTAACAGAGTGGCGCAGAGCTCTGCAATTTTTGTTATCTTGTGCGCCCAAATGTCTAATAGAAGGCAGCACATTTGGTATGTGGGAATATAAAAACACACTGCCCATGAAATTGAGTACATAAGGTGGGATTAATAATTCCCATCGCCTATGAAAGGGTTTATTATCGGGAACCCCATATACTAAACGGATGGTTTGCAGACACTCGGTATATATTATTTAGTTATAATTTTCCAGGAATCTCTTTGTAAATTACGCGTAAATTGCGCGTTGTAAATTGTAGATTGATTTCCGGATACAATTGCAAAGAAATTCTAATTACGTTGACGCTGTACACAAAGAAACGCGACAATCGCATTCCTGACTCAAAAACGACTACCGCCCCCGCATGCCGCCCGCGCCCGCCTCCGGAATTAATTTGTAAGGACTTTACCTCGCGAAATCAATTTAAAACTCCCCTTTCCCCATCCTTCTGCCCAACAATTGGGCGTCCCCAAGCATTTTTTCATCCAGGCTCTCCCGGGTCCCATCCTCCTCGGGCTCCTTAATTGCGCAACGGGACGTCGCCGCGGCGCGTCCCCTAAATTTTAATTTAGACATATCCCCCCAGAATGGGTCTTCGTCCTCCCCCGATCTTCCCTCTGGCCATGCCGGCGATTAATTGAATTTCCTACGCACGTCCTGACGCTTCGGGGCGCGCGTGACGCTTCCCGGGTCCCAGGAAAATTGTCCTCACAAATCTTCGCGGGAACGGACGCGGGGGAGATGTCCAAGAGATTTTCCCTAACTTCATCCATCTACTGGGAGAACAACAACATTCATCAACAATATTACACACTTACGAGCTTGATATTTTGCATCCTTATTTTAAGTATATCTTAATTTATTTTGCATTGTTAAGTAACACATTACCAAAGTGCATACATTATAGTTTTGAGATAATCAAGATTGAAGTTTATCAACACTAGTTGAATCTTAAAGTTATTTGGAGGGTAATTTAATTTTTATTGTCACAGTACGAAGACTAACTTAAATATGGGTTTTAATTTGAAATTTCAAAAAATAAAATTAAGGTGGCAATTCAATTTTAAATCAGAATTTACTGGACTTGATCCACTTTACCCCTGACATGTTTTTTACATAAGGTCGATCAAAGGAATAGACACTTATACCAATATATTAAGCTTTAAATGGTATTATCAGAGAGAGGTTCGTCAATATCTGATTCTGAAATTTCCTCATACAGGGATGTTTGTGACCTAGTGACAGTTTCTGCAGACAGGGCTTGTGAAATGGGCTGGCGTGTTTGGGGCAAGAAATGGTAAAAGTGAAAGTATATCATTTTTCTTTACCTCAGTGACTACTCTTGGAGATTTATACAGTTGGTTTTACTTCTCAACACATTTAGAATTTTTCGTAGACATGGTTACTTTCTAGAAGTCAAAATCTGTATTTAAGGTATTTTTAAACTGCAGTGTCCGAGGTTGCTCTCGCTCAACGACACATGGCCTGACACCACAAAAGTATGATCTTGTTTTAATACTTAACTGAGGATCTAAGACCAAGTTTATTAATGCGGAAGCGACTTTAATATCTAAATATTCTGAATTGTTTTCTTTGAACAAAATTTGAACAAAATTCAGTCAACAAATATGTTGACCAGTGCATGAGTCAGAGTAGAGAATAAAATGTATATGGTTTTAAGCCTCTTGCCTAAAATGTTCAGCAAGCACAGATGATACTTCTTGGGATCCTCTCCCTCCTTCTGTCTCGTCCCATAAATGCATGTACCCATTATCATTGTTAATGGATTCCAAAATTGTACACATACATATTTCACTTATAGTATGCTATAGATGTAGTCAATTTGGGATATGGGATAGCCTTTTTTATGTCAAATGTTGCAACATAACATGCATTCGATGCAGCAGCTTTATCATTTTTAAGAGACTGAGAGACTGTCTAGCTTGCAAAGCTCTGGGCAAGTGCAGTTTATTTTTAATTGGTTGTTTTGTCATACTTTACCTTCAGATTCGGAAGAAGCTGATTTATTTTGTAAAGACATATAGTCTGAGGATGAATCCGAAATGTCTACACATTCACTTGAATCCATAAGTTTGAAGTTTTGCCTACCAACACGTGCACAAGTACACAAATAAAAACCATTGCTACGATTTTGGACTTGATCCACTTTAGCGCGGAAATTTTATGAAAGTTTTTCCAGGCCCGAGACAACTACTGAAATCTGTTTAATATAGCAAAAGCAGGGACTTGGTTCACTGTGGCTTCAAAAATATATACCTTTAACAAGTATTGATCCGCATAAACACTTTTTTTTCTAATATTTTTGGACTTGATCCACTTTAGATCTGAACGCCACATATATAAAGGCACTTGGAGATCTCCAGATGGAGAATATGTGAATCAGATAGATCACGTGCTAATAGAAAACGACCAAGAAAGATGTATAAAAGATATAAGGTCGTACAGGGGCCCAGATGCAGTTTTGGACCACTTCCTGATAGGGGTTAAAATAAAACAGGAAATCCCAAACAAGAGAAACCAGAGGAGGAAATTGATACCGAAGAAGTAAAGTTTATTACCTAATTACCTAATTATTGCAATGACATCATTGCTAATCAATCAGCTGCCAGAATTTTCTTAATTCTTAAATGTTGATAGCTATTTCAGCAGCATTAAACCAGAATAACAATAGAGGAAGAAAGACATGAGTACAAAGAGAGGCTAATCAAAGATTTTTTTGCGATATAGAACAGAGATGACTTAGAAGGGTTATGGGAAGATATAAGCAATCGGGTAGGACAAACAGCTGTACAATACGGAGAAAGTGAAAATAACAAAATAAGAAAATGGTTCGATGATGAATGCAAGGAGATACTAGATGAGATATGAGAGGCAAGAACACAAAAATCTTAATAAGCAAAGAAGATACAGATAAAAATAATGTAAGGAAGTAAGGAAAAAATGCAAGAACATACTACAAGAAAAGAAAAGAAGAAATAATGAGACGGTAATTACATAAATAGAAAAAAGAAACTACCAGAGCAAGGAAATAAGATCATCGAAATGTGGAAATAGCATTTTTAGGAATGGCTAAGCGAGAACGTAAATCAAGAAGGCATGGGACTCGAAATAAATAAGAGCAAAACTAAATATATGAGATGGACGCATGGGTTATTCAACAAGGAAGGAAGCCTGAACTTACAAAATCAAGCAAAAACTTGATTGAATATAAATTGATATGAATTGAAAGTTAGAAATCTATCGCTCAATTGATTTTTAAGCGATTGCTTTCTTATGTAAGGTATAAAAAAGATATTAAGTAACATCCAGAAATAGAGTTGTCATTTCAAAATACAGTCGATAAATTCGTTTCAAATACGTCATAACTCAAAAACAAATGACTACAAAAATTCTAGATTTATAACAAAATATGTAATTTTGAAAACTATACTCGGCCGTGTTCAAAATTATTAAGATGTTCGTATACTTTCAGAACACGATGTATCCTGGTCCCAATAAGAGAACATATGACGTATTGATAGCATTTTAATAGATATCAACAAAAATGCAATTATAACATCCACATGTGATACATCATTGGAAAAAAAATAATAACCTATTTATTAAGGCCAGTCAACTACGACTTCTATTTAAGTCGCAAAACTTTGTATTGCTTCTTGTTTATTAACGAAGATATCAAAATTCTATAAAACTCATTCAATTCACCCTAAAAAAGTGCGTCAAAAACATTCAACTCTTATATTAATAAAATGATAAATAATTGAAATATTGATAAAAATAGAAAATGGAAAATATAGAGTTTTGGCCATAACTCGAAAATAAAAGAAGATAGTCAATTTTTATTTTCACCATTGTGTTTTACCTGAAAGAAGAGATCGAGTATACGCCGTCCGATTTTGTCTTTTTTTTTCTAGTTACCAAGATCCCCTATAGAAACATCCAAATTGGGCCACCATGTATACTCCTCTCCAAAAAAGCGAACCATTTATTTTAAATTCTGCTTTTACAAACATCATTTTTAAATGTCAATGTCAATTATACTTATGTAAGTATTGCCTAATGACATAGTAAAGATAATAATAAATGTTAGCATTTTTTTTAAATAGATCATGAAAATGAAAAGATATTATGTAATATAAAAAACAACAATTTTATTTAAAAGAATCATAAAACAAATCAGCTTAAATCAGTACTGTATATTTCCCCCTCCAGCTCTTATTAGAGCTTCAATTCGTCGTGGTATGCTGCTTATGAGGTTTTGGATAAACTGATGTATTAATTCCCATTTTTCGGAGAGGGCAACTCGAAGATCATTAAAATTTTAAAAACCAACTGCGAATGGATATCAAACGAAATTCCCGGCCATATCATTAGAGAACCGCCATGAAATAGAATTCTGGGAGAAATATAGCATTGTGCAAAACGTTTTCCTGGTTTTCTTCACAGTTTTTCTTATCCTTCGAATGAATTTAAACAAAATCTCGATTCATCTAACAATGAACATTGCTCCATTGATTTACATTCAAATTACATTGCTCATGGCCCCTTCTTCCTGCAATATTCGCACTTACATTTACATTTCTTACTTCTACAAGTCGCTTACGTGCAGTTACAGCAGAGCGATTTCTCAAAATTGTGGATACCAATAAACGATTATCACGGACAGAGGTGAGCCTTTTTCGGCTAAATCCTGATCTTGTCTATTGGTGAGTTTCCCGATAACGTTCAATTGCTCTCTATACGCTGGTGTATGAAAACAGAGTACGGGCAGCATATTATCGATAATATCATATTATTTATTATCGGAAATTACTGGAAGTAATTACTGGAAGTAACTGCACTCAAGTATTATGTGAAAACTATACTTTTTCTCCGATTACTGTCCAAGTACTCATATTAGGCGGGCTTACTGCAGCAACTGGCTTAAAAACTGGCTTAAAAACTGGAAAAAGTCGCGAATTTTGTTTCGATTTGGTCTTTTAAAATCCGTGAGCGTTAATGTATTTACTTTTAACTTTTCTTTATGACAAGTGGCGACATATTCATTATCATGCAAATTTCTGATTTGAAATTTTGAAATGGTTACAATTACCGTATTTATAAAGCCTGATAATAAATAGGGTAATTGTAATCATTTCAAAATTTCAAATCACAAATTTGCATGTTAATGAATATGTCATTAACATGCACAATGTCGCCATTGTGACTAAACCACCAGACAATAATGCCGCAACTCGATAAAAAAACGAAATAAGTAAAAAAAAACCTATGTTGCTATATTTATAATCGCAATATTTCATATGGTTGTCAAAACTACGTTGGTGTTATAATGCAATCAACATATGTCATTGTGTAGCAATCTAAAGTTTGTACATTATTAATTATTATTAACTAACGCGAATGTAGGTACCTACTTAAAAGGTTTATCACATCAACAATTTAACATAATTAAGTTAATATTGGGTTAATTAATTGGAGAGATGATGAAACTCCATGTGAAGTAAAAAATTGAAATACAAATTGTGTGAGACTAATACTTTCATTGTCGCGTCACACTAAAAACATTGAGATATTTGTGTGTTTTGCACATAATTGAAATAAAATTTAAATTGTCTCTAATATAAGGTTTTTAATATAATTTAAAAATGTAGATAGTTTTAGATAACAGTTTATTTGCAAGATTGCCTCTCACTTCTCGGGGAGGGAAGCTATCATCTGTCGCCCCCACTGTGCCCAGCACTCTACGATCGCTCTGTCTTGCTACCCCCTTGTGGGGGTAGAGAAGAGTCCCATGAACCCCGAACAATAAATTGGGTCTGGTAATCTAGCAGATTAGGAGGTATATAAGGCGCATTAATTCCTGGAAGCCGGCGCCTCGCATTGTTTCAGGTCTGAATGGCCGCGGGGAGGCGGCGAGCGAACGATAAGCACTTGTTGGGAAGTTAAGTGGCCGGTGAAAAATGTTATGGGATCTGTGTGTATGTTCGAGGACAAATTATTATAATTGCGAAGGCTTAGGGGCGATAAAGAAACACACTGCTATTTACAGCGATAGTTAAGAGAAATGCATAGAGCTAAAGACAGTTCGTGCATGTAATTTTAACATGTAGAGGATTGTTGGAAAGTTTCTTGTATAGTTAAAAATGTAAGTAAAATTACTGTACTTTGCCAAGAAGTTTTAAAGAGTATTTATGATGAAACTACTGCATCTTATTAAATAGATCCGAAAACGTTAGAATGCTTAATTTTGTCTATTACAAATACATAATGTTACATATCTATTACAAATACATAATGTTACATATCTATTACAAATACATCATGTTACATGTCTATAACAAATACACAACGAGTGTAAATTATTACACGTAACAAACAAGGGCAGAAACCTAGCCGAATAAAGTTTGAACCAAATCCATTAAAACTAAGCTGTGAAGACGGTTGAAGCTGTCCGTCCACTGGGTCGGAAACGGTATGAATATTTACCTATGCAATATCTCATCTTGACCGCGGCGCGCCGCGTTTCCGACCAAGTGGACGGTCTGCTTGAGAGGTTGACGCACTTTCTCTGATACAATTGACAGCTGCTTAGTATTCCGCGGGTTAGAGAAATTTTTATTTGTGAGCGATTAAAAATCTCTAAATACAGCTGAATTAAAAAAAGCGGGAAATGAAATTTTTCCCAACGTAAGTTTGGTTTCAAGTATTACTCAATTAATTCTCTACTTGACAGTGCTTATTTAAACATTTAATCAAAATCCTTTTTAATTAGATACAATAAATAATAAACGTAATAATTATTAATATCTCCAATTATGTATTATAAAGGTGAATACAATTGGTGTATTATAATACACCAATTGTGTATTATACAGGGTCCTGCAACAGTGCGTCGGGCTTTCCTAGCGCCATAGAAAAAAATGTATCGTACAAAAAGTTATTGGTTTAAAAATCTCTATGCCGTAAAATTATTTTCAAACATACAGGGTGTCCCTATTTTTCGGAATAACAAAATCAAACATTTTATTAAATAGAACACCCTATATTTATTCAAGTTTTCTGATGGATTTATGGTACACTCTGAATACTCAAAAATAATTTTAAAAGGTAGCACATCAAGTGTCCAATAACTTCCAATCAGGTGTTTTCTTAAAGTTTCATTAGTCAAGCAGTAATGGTCCGAGCGAGGATAGGTGGCCCACCCTGTATGTTGTAACATTGGAACTGGTACTGAATTATTAAATGGAAATTCAAAAAGTTACACTGGACATTATACGTTGCCATAAGATTGTTACAGCAGAAACATCAAAGTCAAGAAAACCCAAGTCTTTTAGACACCATCAATCGATATGTAGATATCACACAACGAGAAATTGACGAAAATATCATTAGAAGTGTACATAAAAATACGAAAATGAGCAAGAACAGTGTCTGGAGACACTGAACGAACTTGTATTTATTTAATTCTTATTCGAGAAATATTCTCCCTAAATTACACTTGTGCTTAAAAATTGACCGGATAATTTTCATGGAAGTTTGTTGTTAATAATTCCACGTGTTTGAAGAACGAATGGAATTACTCATTTTTTACGCACTCGTGGTATTACCCCCGAAAATCCTCGGAAGGCCGAGATTTTCGTAGATTAACAAATTACTCTACAACACCACGTGGATCAGAAAACCGTAAACCACACTGAGCCTCCCCTGCCACTGAGAGGCCAGGGAGGCTTCACCACGTACTTTTTACAAATTTCAGCCCGAAAAGAGTTGAACTTCAATGCGCACGCGATTGACTCTTAGTAGTCCGCGGAGTTCGGCGAAACCGACGCTTCATCGCAGTACTCATAGGTGGCGCGTAAAATACCTAAACTTGAAAAATAATAAGTAACGCGTCAAATCAGGAACAAGGAAACTGTTAATGTTCCACCGTTACAGCCACGATAAAATTTCATTCAAAACTTTTTTTGATCCGATGCGTAGTTTACGAGATATTTCGTTGCCTCAAGATGAAAAACTCGCCCGGTGTAAGCTTACTCCGTTTTTTATTTTCGTGTATGTATTTGTACAACATAATTAAAAAAATATTTAAATGTAATTAATTTTTAATATTTAATCGCAGTCATTTTTCTATACAAAAAAAGTAAAAAAACACGCAAGTTTAGCAACGTGTCAATTTTTAATAATTAAGTAGCCAGCTGTTACTGCGATTTTGTACCTATTACTATTTTCTCCCAAACGCTTAAAATTTGAACCCTTTTACTTTTGTTATTATACTTAAGATTGACTTTGTATACTGTAAAAGTTTATTTATTATTATATAATATTATATATTTTGCAATTTTTTTTTTATTAAATGTTTTTCTGTCTTAAAAGGTTGCGAACCGTATTTATAGCGTCCTGATAGTAAAGATGCTTTAACTAATATGGCTTTATAAACTAATATTTGCATTCATGGCTTAGCCTGACATAATCATTAAATAGTAGATTATACCACGAGTCAATAATGATAGTTATTATTCCCGAGGTATATTTACGAATCGAGCCGTGTATGCGGTGAGGGAGCAACATTCCGAGGTAATAATAGCTATTATTGCGAGTAGTATACTCTACTTTATCTAGTACTAAATAAGCTGGTAGAACATTTTTGGAAAATAAGTTTACGTTCTTTCAAAGACGCCATTCGTTGAAGGTTGACGTTTTATTGTAAATGGATTTCGATGTTTCCCGTATCAAGGTAGATGTTGTTGCTGTAGCTGGTTGTACAATTTCTGGAGGTACACGAGTAAAAGATTTTTCATTTTCATCCATCTCAATACAAATACATACACTACGCGTTTGACAGTGACACTTTTGAGTTTGTGTATTTTGTTTCCATGGTATTATTTAATTTGAAAAATGTTGTAATTGGAGTGCAAGAGGGAATAAGGACTATTAAGCCCTAGTAATTAGTCCCTAAGGGTATAATATATTGCATTATACTGCAAGAACCTCAAGTTCTATACATTATAAATTAATCGTAGATAAACTAATTTAATACATAAAATATTTATAACTAAAGGGCGTAGTATCATTTTTACTTTATTGCTACCTTTGCTAATAAATGCTACTGTTTTCTCTTAACGACTGAAAATACTGTATGTAAACTGTGTAATCGTTTAATCATCGTTAGTGAAGTAACAACTCACCTACTAGCTTAAAGATACTTATTCAATTGCGTCGGTTATACAACAACTGTTAACAAAAACTTTCAGTGTTCATTTTAATTTTTTGTATAATTATATTTCCTAGCTTGATAAACTACACAAGAGAAAACTTGAAATGGAAATAGGAGGAAACCGAAGCAATTTTCCCTGTGAAAGTCAGTTACATTCGACTTAATTAAGAGCACTCTAATTATCTTGAAGGTGTTAAATTATAAACAATAATTATGAATTTCCTCGTGGCGCAATTTAAGCGATTCATCACGCTTTTATAATTCCGTTTCGGAACAATCCGCCGGGAAAATGTCGAGTTAGTCCAATTAACTCCAAGGGCAATTAAAAATATTAATCTCAAACAACTCGGTCTGTGCTCTGCGGCAGAGGGAGAAGCGCGACCCCCATCGATGTGATAAACATAGTGCAGAGTTAATTACCCGCCTCAGGGGTGGCTGCCACCACCCCTGCTGTTGTCCGAAATATTCTAATCGAAATTAACAAATACGATCTGAAATTTAAATGGCGCAGGCGCCGGGTATAGGGAGTAATTACTGCAGCAATTACTATACTTTGCGGTTGAAGAATGTGTGTCACGGCGTCGCTTCTTAATTGCTCCGGATTAGTTTAATACGGAGTAATGATGCAGTTTAAAAGTTGGCTACACGTCGCCAGCCAGGTGCAATTAACCAAACCGCCCAGCAAAGACGCCATCCTGCCGTGATGATAAATTTAAGTTTAAATTTTAGAGCGGCTTGCGTGGGCACGTGTGTGCAACGCTGGGGTTGGGTGGCAATAGGGTAGGAGGGCTTCGTGGGGACTTGATGGATGTAACAATTAGGAAGGTCCAAGATTGCCCCCCGATGTGATGGACTGTATCGCGCTTAATAGGAAGTCTGGTCCGCAATTGCGGCCCTCAACTTCAATATATATCCTCGAATGTATCTCAGTTAACATTCTTTACATGCCTTGTACGTTGTCACATTTATCTAGTCCTGTTTTCAGGGATTTCTGCATGGTATTTTATTTTGGTTCCTTCTTTATACAGGGTCCTGCATTTCACCTCCCGTCTTCTATAGCTCAGTTAATAATTAAGTTAGGATTATGATATTTTACAGACTTTAAAAGAATCCTAGAGCATATTAATGGAAACAATTTTTGATTATGCAGGGTATCCGAAGACAGTGTGACGTCGTGATCATATATCTTTTTAGCTTACATGCTGTAAATTTGGTTTCTTATTTGGGTGTCTTTTTTAGTTACCTACAGATCCCTCAATTTTTATTAAAATCGGTTAAGTGATATCAGCAAAAAAAAAAAATATCAGGTTTGCACCATTGGTGCACCAAATAATAAAATTCTGCTAGGTACTTTTTAAATAAGTTGCTATAGTCCAGTCAACCAAGTTTGATTGATATGAATTATACAGAGTGTCCAAAATTTAGTGTCAAACTTTTCAAACTAGAAAGCACTTTATATTTCTCATTTTGAATAGGAGCCCCTGTATGTGTTTATATCATTCAATGCGTAATTAAAAAACATAATTTTTTCCTTTATACAACCCTATCGCATTTATTTAAAATTATTTGTAGAAAACTCGTTTTATCAACAATTATAGCCATTTTAATGAATAAAAATCGAAGGTAAATTTGAAAAAGAATTTATTCACACAATATGTTTTGTAATTACAATTATTATCTTTAAAGTATTAAAGGTTTCACAGATCTTCACCCAAACCTATTACACATCGTGAAAGTATTAAGTTTTGTATAAAAATAGCTCTATGTAAAAACATTTCTTAAAAACATAACATAACTATGCATTTCTAAAATTAATTTCCTAGTAGAACTTATGTTCCATATGTCTTCCATTCTCATGGAGGCACAAACGAAGACCAGTATGAAATGACCTTGCCACTCTCCGTAATGCGTCGGATGTAATGAAAATAGTTTACATTTCCCGTTTGTACAAATCTCTAATAAGTTTTGCAGGCTCCTTTTATCTGTATATCGTCGTTCCGGATAACGCTGTGCGGATACTCGACTTGCCAAAAACGAGTTCTTTTCGCATTTTCCTAATATGAAAATCATATCTACACGCTCGTCTCGATTGTACTCCATGAGAAAAAATTATTTTTGGATGGATATACAAAACTTATGCAATACACCCTGTATTGCATAACAAAAATACATTACTTGTAACGTGTACGTTACTTGACAGCATCACATTCAAATCTCAAATGTTACTATGTGATAATTGCATTTAACATTTGAATATGATGCTGTTACATAACAAATACGTTACTATTAAAGTTTTTTAATACGCAACACCTGAATATTTTCAAGTTTTACATTACTGGAGCCAAAATAGGTTCTTGTCACGTTGTTAAACTTTAATGTCAATATAGTATATTACACTATTAGGTTGGTAACAGACTTGAGAAAATGTTTGAAAAATCGAGAAGAAGTCGAGATTTTTCAATTTTCGAGATTCTGTTAGGCACTTAATAACCGTGTAGAGTATAACGTTTTTCGCACAATCGCATAAACCAAATCAGATTTGAGTCGTTTCTGATTTATTTATCTTGACTTTTATGACAAAATGGTGTACATCGTATAGCTAGAGTGTTGTGAATGTATTTCATTAGAAACGTTGTGTGGTTAGAAACCGAATATACAATTTGAAGTTTCAGTATTAATTTTTCACAAAGGCTAATGAAGAAGATTTTCAAATAAATACAGACATTGTAGAATCGTATCAAAGGGGTTGTGAATCTTTGGTTCCTAATATATTAAATGAAAGGTATGAAAATGTTTAATAATTGTACAAACTGTAATTTTAACATCTTACATCTGTTGGTGAAAAATATTACTATTACTTACCGCATTAGAGCTGTTATAAACTCGAACAGAACTGTTTTTCCATGGAGACTAGCCTTAGTATTGTCATGTTCAACTTAGCAGATCTATTAACAGTCTGTTAATCGCTATAACAACACGATTGTGCGAGAAAGTTTTACATTACAAAAGCCAAAATAGGCTCTTGTCACTTTGTTAAAGTTTAATGTCAGTAAATTGTTTTTATTGACATGCGATGGCAATCTCAAGTCATGTGTGCGTGCCCGTGTGATTTTGCATGCATGCCATGTGTAGACATGACTTGAGGTAGGCAACCCCAACTTTATCGTCAATTTCTGTTGAACTCTCGATATATTTTAGCCTTGGCTACATATCTGTTTAAAAAATAGTTGCAATCTATTTTTTGCACTTTGCCTTTAAGTATTTCCATCGTGTCAGCTTGTTCTTCTTGATAATTAACAACGTTAATGTTGTCATAAAAAATAGAGCCAATCTTTCCATTGGGATATTGCCAACCCTACACCAACCTGCTGACGATGTAAAAAAAAAAAACATGTGGGTTTTCTACAGCTTACATTTTACGGTCACTATCGAACGTTAAGTCTAACAAATCGTCATTGTTTAAAATATCCTTAAACCAATTACAATATTGCACTCGACGAGGAAAATCAAGAGGCTACAATTGTTGAGTCGCAATTACATTATCAAGATGTCGATAAGGTTAAGCCTCGGCGATAAATTTGTCTGAGCTATAAACTTCGGAGCGGTTTCTTCAGACATCCATTCTTTAGACATCTGAATATCTGCAACTGCTTCTGTAAGGACAATATGTTAGTTATGAAGATTTTTCATTTCAAAGAATACCGGTTTTATGGTATCTTTGAGCTATATGCCCAACCTGTTACACATAGTAAATGTGACCGAACTCGAGATGAAATTGTTCTTCACAATTTTGATAGGAATAATCCAAATTCCTTCTCCGTCGTATGTCTCTGCCCGAAAATACGCTTCAATGATAAACGTGTTGTGTAGCTCCAATAATTCTTTAAACCCTGTATATATATCTTGCTTCAGATAAAGCTTGCTTTAAATGTGGAACATAATGGATCAATAAGCTTACATTCTATTCTTGAACTATTCTTAACTAACTTGAAACGTAGCGGTGCTGCCGTTTCTATGAAAATGATAATTTTCGACAGTATTTTCTATGATTTTCAAGTTAGTTAAGAAAAGTTTAAGAATAAAAAGTGTGCTTATTGACCCATTAAGGATGAAGTACAAAAATTAAGGAGATATCAACCTGAGAGCATCAGAACACACCAAGTTTTTTGGGCAAAAAATGGTGTGTTTGCTATTTCAAAAGATCTTGTTTTATTTTAGTAGAAGTATAATATTTGAGGAGGGTTGAGTTTTACGTTGTCTGAAATATCGAACCATTCAGTCATCAGATGATTAATTGAAAATTAAAATTAATATTTAAATTGCTGTTTAAGTTCATCTAATTTCCATATTCTCTCCTATTCTGTCAAAGTTTTACCTTAAAAAATGTTCCACAAAAACAATGTCCTTTGATTTAAGGCACAATTTAATGTCCTACTTCGTCCATCACTAGAACTGTATATATGCTTTGCTAAAAGCGGGGAAAACCAATTTTCAAACTTCTCAGCGTTCATTGCATCATGATAATCTCCATAGTTTGTTGGTGTTTGGAGGGGTGAATTTCAAACAGCAACATTTTCCCTAGCCCGGAATTATTTCTCCACCAGTTCATAATCCTTCAATGAATGCCTGTCTTGTACTGAGAACACTCTTATCACAAGAAACCGCTGAGTTGTGTGTGCTGCATTCGCCCAAGATTCGTCCAAAAAATACAAAACGTCTTTGTTCTCGATATCCTTAGGTATTGTATTCGCCATGCCACATTATCATCACTGTCAATGACCTAGCTTTTTCTTTTACGCTTTACATTTCTAAAAGAAATATAAAACATTAGTAAATAATACTCTAACTAGAAATCAAACATGCACAATACACTATTCCGTGTATGCGTGTATTTGAAATGTTTTAAAAAAGCGTTTGTTATTTAATTATTCCTCACAAAATCATTAGGACTACGTCAAAGCTTACGTGAAATTCAATTGCTTCAAAACTGTTTACAATTTCGACCGGCTCATTATCTGGATTTCATCATTTTCATTTATACAACCATTTACTGCATAGATTGTTGGTGATATTTTTTCAAAGAAAAATATATGAACCATCCTTTTAATTAGGGGTTTTAGGTTTTCATCTAGCGCAGAGAAATTTTCGCGAGTTGTTTTTATTTTAGAACGTATTTTTCCGTTTCTTTTTCTTTACGAAGTCTATTACCTCTTGATACAGAGCACCTCAAGATACAATAATCATTAACATTGTTAAACAAAGACAATGTCTACTTACCATATAGTAATAGCATATACTTACCAGTATACGCTGATGTTTTTGTGATTAGGTAAGTTATTGTTAACTTTGGAAAGTCTATTTTCAAGTGATCATAAACTTGCATTATTATTTGTTTCTCCGTTAGAGGCAAAGGTGTTCGAGTTGAAAACATTTCCGAATTTTCCAATAATAAAATCACAACCCAAGGACCATACTTCTTAAATATTATTCTAAAAAATACGCAAGAGCAGAATGACACTGACAAAAATCGAAACACGCAAAAACGACTTGTCGACACTTTTGACGTTTTATACGCGGGATGTTGGCTGTCATTCACCGAGGAATGGTGTTGCCAAGTTCAGTCTGCAGGAACAATTTCGATTTAATTGTGGTCAATAGAACAATTAAACATAATACCTGTTTTGTTCAAATTAAGCAATGTCAAACAGAGCATCATTTTGAGCCCAGTTTTTATTGATGTAAATTGTATTATTTTGATATTCAAACTTATCAAATGAAATGTGACATACCTGTATTTCTGCTAAACTAGCGTTCAAGATTTATCTATAAATTTTATATGTTTTTAACGTATAAATGCAACAAACGATCTCGTATTAAGATTAGCTGACTAAAATGTTGCACGCGAATGGTATATATTGTAGTGTTATATTAATTATTAATTATATTAATTAATTAAAAATCACAAAAATGATATGAAATATTTTAATTTATTAATTAATTTCTTTTCTTTTATTATGATTATTATAACACTTTTCTCACGTTCTTAGTAGGATCTAGGTTGACTTATTTTATTTGAGAATATTAATTAAAGCCCACATACGACCAATAATTATTTATTGAATATATATACTGTTTAATAGTATATGTATATAGTATAGTATATATTTACTTTTTCAAATTAACTTAGTAAACAAAAGCAACATGACATGGAAGTCAACCACTATAATAAATTTTACAATATACTTTCAAACTACCTATCTCAATTCCTCCCTTTATAACTTCTATCTAACTATGATAACTTAATAAATAATAACCTAAATGTCCGCCACAAAATCCAAACTGATATGAGTATATCCATACCTTATAACTTAATAGAGTACATTAAACTATACACTCTCGTAAGGTAACATGTACCATACTCTTCAATCCTCCACTTATATGCAATTATACGAATATTGTTCGTTACAATCTATTCAGTCTTCACATTTATATAGTGCTGACCTTCATAGAATTAAATGCAAACTTCCACATATGTGAATCTTATCACTTTGTCCAGTCAATAAACTGTCCACTCTCGTAAGATAACATGTACCCTACTCTTCAATCCTCCACTTCTATGCAATGTTACTCAATTTGTTCGTTACAATATAAACTCGCTTAAATTTGTATCAAATGCTGCCCATATCCTCTGCTTACTTTTGTAAAATTAATTAATATACTCTTATATTTAATCAAAACTGTGTTTATCCTTTTTTAATACCCTCAAATGTAATCACAATATAAGTATTCAAAATATATGTATTCTTTTAAAGTGCTTTTTAAATCACTGTAAAATTGAAAATTATATATTATAACTCCTTTTCGTATTTCACCTCTCTCTTTTTCTCTGTCTCTCTAATAAGTATTTCTGGGCATCCTGTGTAGTTTTAAGATATTACATATTTGAAAATGATCGACTGTTCGGTCGAAACTAGTCACTGCATTAATATAAACTGTGATACCTACAAAGTAAATATTGAATTATTTATTTACATATGTATTCCCTTTTTAATAAAACTCTTTTCTTGACTTAGACAAGAGTTTAGATTATCACTTGGAACTTGTGTTAAATTTGAAAATCTGAATCAAGTCGCGGATATACGTTTGAATTATGGCCTTTTTTTAATGAACATACGGTACAATGAATGTTTTTTAGCAAATATCTTATTGATGGAAAATATTTTTGGTAAGTATTCAGACTTTAGTATCTAGTTTGTTCAATTTCGCTGGTGAAATGTGGTGAATTGGATGCCGTATTTTATTTTTGCGCCATTTTTTTATTTTACGGTTGGTAACCTTGATACTTTATTGTCATAATCTATGATTATTCCAATTAGAAAAAAAAAAAAAATGTCGCATTTGGGGCTCGGAAAATTCTTGCATGATTCATAAAAAGCAAATGTACCCTGAAGAAGTCACTGTGTGGTATGGATTACCATAACATTATAATATTTTTTTTATTGGGCTCCAACTGGACGTTATGTACCTTGAAGAAATGAGGGTCCAGCAGGATGGCGCCACCTGCTATTCAACTACTGCAGTAGTTTTACTACAAAAAAACATTTTCTTGTCATGTAATTTTACGGAATGTCGACATCAATTGACCAGGAATATCTTGCTAATTAATACCTTCTTTTTGTGGGGGTTAACTGAAATCACAGCCAGTTGATGACCTCAAAAACGAAATCCGACGTGTTATCGATGAAAATGACCAGATATGTGTGCGGAGGGTGTAAACTTTGATACTCAATAAAAATCAAATCATAGAATCCATAAAAACGACGTTTTATTGCCAATTTAAATTCTGTGCCAATTTAGATCACCCTTTAGTATTATGCAATGTCGGCGGGTTTGTTATAATTCGCATACATTTGTTAATTGTTTCGAAAATATTTATATTAAAGTCGCATATTTATATTAAATTAAAGCAATATTTTTATTCAGAAATACTCTAGAAGTTTTGACATGCAACTCCGTCAGTTGCATGGGGAATTCTAATAATATTATCTCAAACTACATAGAGGTTCTAGTATTGACGGCTAGATGAACGACGAGGCTAGTATTAGAAAATCTGGCCATCCCCATGATTGAGCTAGCGCGGAAGAGCAATGCTGTTAACGAAATCGCCGAGTTTACTGCCAATACGGTTTAATTCGACGGATGCGGAAGCCTCTGCAGAAACCCAATTTAAAATTGACTAGGTGCATGTAGAGTGGAATGTAATGTCCCTGAAGACATTACAATATTTTAGTCAGATTCGAGAGCCGGCGCGAGCCTGAATATAATGATATTGGCCTCCTTCCAATGTGGAGGTGTACCTGAAAATTCGACTGCATAATGCATAAGTTATCGATATTGAAAATTTAGATTCGGACAGGACCGGGCTTAACACACAGACGGCGTTTGTTTGGCGGCGTTGGGGCTAGCGAGACGCCTCAATAACGTCTATCATGGGCTGAACAAAGGATGGATATTTTAATCAGGAAATGTGTCCGCCGCTCGCTCGTATATGCGCTAGTCCGCAAATCGCTGTAAAAACACTTCCTGGAATTAAGAAATGCGCGTCTTCTCCATTTAGGCAAGGATGTGCATGTTTATGCCCGAAAATGTATGCTCGAAAATATGTGCTCTGAATATACAGTGTGCAATTTATCAGTGATAGCGAAACCATAAATTTCAACTAACTGTCTATTGGTGAAAAAATAAGTCGTTATCCATGTGACAAATTTAGAGTCATAACCACAAAAGTAGCATTTTAAAGTTTTCTTAGGAAGGGTTTACAGAAGAGCATATCTTCTTCCACTTAAGAATTAAAAACATAGGGTAATAGTACAATTAACATAGAAAATTATGCAACATATGTAGTTTCATCCAACTCTAATACAAATGGATGGTTCGAAGTTTTCAGACGATTTATTAAATATTTTTTTTTAAATAATGCTATTTCTTCAATTCGTCTTGTAAGTGGTGTCCGATAATGGAGGCTTTTCACTTTTTTCCGATAATTCTTTACAAATTTGCAAAATATTACATCTTCAATGCAGGGTTTTATTAATTTTTCGGAAATTGTATAAGCCTCTCCTTTTTGAAATGCGATAGCAAATGCGGAATGAAGCTTGGGGTAATTTCTCATTACCAGAGAGCACATGATTAGAAAATGCATTTGCCTTAGGTAACATTTTAGGTAATGCCAATTACCTAATTGATATATCTGCATAAAATATTCGAATATTCGGACTGTATATTTTATGGTTGCGGTACCTAAAGGCGACGAAGTAGGGTATATGGCAAAAGGTGTCCCCCTTCAAACTATTTATTACTTGTTTTCAAACGTGTTTTCAAATTTGATCACCTACAATATTACTCCAATGAAATTGGACTGTTTTCATATGGATACTTTGTATAACAAAAACAAACTACACAAACACTGTATGCACTCGCATATACGAACTATTAGTCACAATTTATAATAAATTTCACTTAAAAACTGCTAATTTTTAAGCCAGCACTACAATTCATAATCAGTTTCAAGTCCATTGAGTTGCATTTGTTGGTATTCAACATTTCTACAATACTGAACCTGAGCTTGAAATGTCATTAGAAACGTACCAATTTTGGTGTACTCGAGAAGATACAATGGTCATCAACGCGGTAATCACTGAGTTTCAAGCCCATTGAATTGTTGTCGGCTTATCAAGATTACAACCCCACTTACTGTCGCCCTTTTCTCCCAGGGAACTTTGAAAAATTCTCTCAAAGAACAGATTAAAACAGGATAAACTTAAAATAACATAGTGTTTTACATAATAAAACATAAGTTCTGAGGATTTTTCTCCATAATATGACTACCAGGAATATTAAAATAAGGGCTGTGCTCATGTGAATGTCAGTCGTGCTTGCTAAATGAAAAAGGCTTTGTAAACGGCTAATTAACATATATTTGCTTATTTGATAATATCTATTAGTGCTTTAAGAAAAACAGAAAGTTGTTAATTAGCTCTGTCATTTATTTTCAGATCCATTTTACTATGTTTAATGTACACAGTAAGGCTGATTTAGGAACATTTTAGAGCACTACGTACACATAGTAATCATATTATGCAGGAAAATGCCTCACGACTTATTTTTTATTATGTTTAATCTCTTAGTACTTTTACAATAGGTCCCAAAAGTGTCTACTTATTTAATTTTACGTAAAGGTGCAAGCGGAAAAACGATTATTTAAAGGAATATTAGAAGTTCCGAATAGTGAGATTTACTTTAGCATAGATAGAATACGCAAGAAGATATATTCTGTCCACGACTACTAAATAATAAACTTATTATCCAAGCGCGAATTTCTAGGTATTATGCTATACATCAGTTTTAATAGCAGACCAAAATGACCTCGTATCTATACGAATTTCAGCAAATGAAGAACGGTGACTATTTTTTTAGTGCTTTTATGCATATTTTCAGTTTGTAAGCTTATAATTGCTTGAATGCATTTTTTGTGCATATTTCCTTATTTTTTGTGCTTATTTGCTTGTTTCTCAATTTTATTGCATTATATTTATATTAGCTAGGAATATATTTTGTTGGACATGATTGCAATGAGAATTCAGTATTAATATTACTCCGTTACGTCTAGAGCACTTAATTATCATAAAATCATCATCAAAGCGAGCGTGCATACGTGATATTTGGTAAACATAGCTAGATTATTTCGGAAATTACCCTATTTTTACGTGCACAGAACGCATCTAGGGCAAGTGTGCTAACAATTCAGTCTAATTTATCATAATCTTCAGTGCGTTGTGCTTGTGCCTTGTGTGTATTACGTGTTTATAAATTTCCTTGTATAAAATGCCAAAAGTAAAACCTTCCGTCGATGAATGGATACGTGGACATTCTGAATTAAAATATGAGAACGGCATATTAATTTGCAGGGCTTGAATCAAAGCGGTAAGTTTTATTTTGTGTTGCTATTGGCCTAGGTACAAGCATGTATTATGTTGTAGATTAACTGCGAGAAAAAAAATTAACATAACACAACATATCAAAACAACAGTTCACCTGGAAAATTTAAAAAACACAAATCTGCAAGCAGTACCCAGAGTACCCAGCAAACTTTTTCCGGGTCTTTTGCGAGTTTTTCTACACAGAATGAAACGATCGTATTTATGCAATACGATAGTATATTCTAACATTCCGTTAAAAAAACTAGATAATAGCGTGTTTAAACCTTTTTTACAAAAATACGCAGGTAGACATATTCCTGCCGAATCAACCATTCGCAAAAACTATGTCGAGGAAGTATATAAACACACTATTGAGGAAATAAAAAAGATAATTTGCAACAATTACATATGGTTCTGTATACATGAAACCACTGATTCATGTGGTCGGTACATCGCCCATTTAATGATTGGAATATTAAACGAAGACTCCACCAATGCATTTTTAATTAGTTCCAAGCAGTTAGAAAAAACAAATGGCAATACCTTTGCCAAATTCGTTCACGATGGATTAACACTTTTTTTTTGCCAAACCCCGTACCAAATGATAAATTATGATTGATGCTTTCTGATGCCGCTGCATATATGTTGAAGGCATATTCTAATCTATTTTCTAAGTATTTTATGAGCACCGAATGCATTGCACCTATTAGGCACATGGTTTTAATCGAGTTGCTGAAACGATTAAACTGCAATTTCCCTTGGTCAATGATTTGATAAACTCAGGGAAGAAAATTTTCCTAAAAGCTCCACTGAGGGTTGAAATATTTAGGGAAAGAATGCCAAATGTACATCTCCCTCCGACACCGGTTATAACTAGATGGGGTACGTGGCTAGATGCTGCCTGCTATTATGCCGACCATTTCGATTCATTTAAGGAGCTTGTGTTAAAGTTTCCCGAAAATGTGTCAGAGGCAATTAAAGAATGTCACAAAGTTCTTAAAGATAGGAGGGTTGTACAAAATTTAGCATTCTTAAAACCAACTACAGTTTCGTAAGCAAAGCGATTGATAAACTCCAAGCAAAGGACACAACTTTGGTAGATGCGGTTCAAATAGTTGTAAATTTTAGGAACGACGTCTCAAACGTACGTGGATCTATAGAAGAATTATTATTAAAAAATCTGATGCAGTTTTGTCAAAAAATGAAGGGTTTGGCGAGTTACAAAAAATATCTCGTTTTAAAAGGAGATTTCGTGGAAGATTTGCTGATAAATATTACAATTGATCCCAAATTTAAATATGCACCGATTACAAGTTTGGATGTGGAAAGAAGCTTTTCACACTTAAAAAATGTGCTCAGCTATAGGAGAATGAGATTTTCCGTTGAAAATTTAGAAAAACATATAATTATTAGTTCATTTAAAAATGAGCAGTAATCGTTATTTGTTATTAATTATTATTGTTCTTAATATTAATCACCATAACCTATGTTATTAAAATATTACTTTTATCTACCTATAGTGCGTTCTTGTTAATAAAATTATGTTTTTTTTGTTTTTCTCTATTTTCATAAAAAATGAAATATGCCCTTTCATGCTTTTCTGCGTTTTTGTTCTTATTCTATTCATTATGCTATTTTAAATGCTTATTTTCTAAGATTTTTATGCATTTTTGAGCGCTTGTTTTGTAATTTTGTATGCTTATAAATCCGCGCTTTGCTTATTATTTATGTGTAAATAATACAATTGTTTGAGTTCGTTTAAACATTTCTGATTTTATAATGAGATATGATACAATATGTGTTCGTGTATATTGGCACTTAATTATTTCATTTCACGATAAGCTGTCGCTAATTCACATTACCAAGGAACAATAGTCATTTCGTGGAGAGCTGACTATGGCTCATCGCTCCATATAGCCGGAATTCGACATAGTTACGTTTCATATTTCATTTCACTCTACTACATTTACCTTAAGCATGCGAACGAGCATAGAAAACGCGATTCTTGGTTCGACAAAGCATGAGTCATAGTCAGCTCTCGCCGGGATGAACTATACCACACTGAAAATGTGCTTATTTCAATTTCGCTACATCAATTATAATATTTAAACAGTTTAATTTTATACATTTTTAATTTCTCTCGAAGCTGCAACTTCTTAATATCAATATCTGAGTTATTGTAGTCTTGCTAATTTCAGCATTTTCGAGGCAACTTCGCATTGTCCAAGCAAATTTCTGAACACTGTTTATCTTCTTTGATAAGATAGGTATTCTCATCCGCCTCCAATTTTAGAATGTATCGCCGCTCATGTGTACATTCCGCCGCGGTGTCTGCCATCGTATTGAACAGATATCTTATATATAGGATAAATCTTCAGCAAAATTGGTAGATCCACGGGGAGCCGTCGATTGAACGGGCGCCCCGTTGCAAATTGAACGCCACTCAATGCCGCAACGAAACGATCGACGCAAACAATTCCCATTTAGAAGCTTTCCAAGGAATCGCAGACATTGTATGAAACATAGGGGCGTTTAAATAATACTTCGATGAGTTTGCAAAATATTCAGGAGAGCGAATATATCCTCATGAATGATATTCACAACCAATAAAAAAATGTACATGATATGGTTTTTACCGATGCGCTTCATAGAGAAGATAAAATATAATAAAATAAAATATAATAAGATAAAAATATTAGAATGGAAATTGGTGAATAATTTTACTACTTTTACTTTCTCCAGACAGAAGTAAATGGGTGTAATATTTTTTTTCTCAAACAATTTACTGAAAACATACATTTTGTATTTTGAGTCCAGTAAAGTTTTGAAGCTTGAAACATGTTTATCTATGTGTGGATGTGTGGAAATTTTTATGGACACAATCAATCAAAAATGGCTGAAAATAACTGAATAACATTTTTAGAACATAGTGTTATCAACTGGCGATCATACAATAATTTCAATGTATGTTGTAAAGGTAAAAATCCTGGCTCGTACAAAAATTGCAATGTTTTGAGCTTTGCCGCTTAATTCTCCAATTCTGCTAATTTGACCCATATTGCATGCGGAATCACGTGTTCCCACAGCACATTATTTGGCAGTTTATCTCCAGAACTCACAGAATACCGTTCAATTGTTGTGAAAATTCCGCACGTCTAAAAAAAGGATTAATGTAGTTACCTCACGGACATGTTAACCACTCATTGTTGCGAATAATTAACTCGGCTAGGCCGGATTATTCGACTTATTTGAGAGGTTTCTGGACATTTTACTATCGAGGCACCTTACATTTGTAAGTAGATATCTCTTAGCGAGTTTTGTTTCTAATTCTACTTTGAAATTCTAGTAGCCTCCATTCATTCATTCATTCATTCATTCATTCATTCATTCATTCATTCATTCATTCATTCATTCATTCATTCATTCTTCTTTCGTTAATTTGTTCGACTTGGTTTTCGATTGGGTTTTCGTTTTGATTTCGTTTACGTCGCACACTGGGGCAAGACACCTTCAAAAGTGGCAATAAATAAATTTCAGCTTCGTTGGCTTTCAAGTCATAGAATGCTTGCTTATATGAACTGTGTCCAGAAGAACCATCAAAACCTTACTTCGATACTAGACACAGCTGATTTAATATCTCGTTTTGAAGAAGTTCAATAACGGGCTCTAATGTTAGACATAAGCGCTTTGTAGTATAATCTAGCAGAGACTGTAATTTAACAGATGCACTAGTTCTGTTACTGTGATACTATTACGATAGCAAAACGTTTTCGCTGCTTGTACAATTTTGTAAGAAGGAAATTTCTCTGGGGCACTTCTTCTTATACCATCATATTGCTCACGAGATAATTTAGCATCTAATAAAACAGCCAGATAATCTTCAGCTGATAAAAGCTGTTGCTATGTTCCCAGATTTTTTTTTGTGAACGGTGTGATGCTTACTGGCTTGTTTTGGACTTGTAGTTGTCATATCTTTTAAAACTTTCGAGGCCTGAACTTGACTGTTAGCTCTTAAGCTCATAGAGGAAGCACATATTAAGGAAGATGCAGAAGTGGAATCATGCAAATCTTTGGTCTTCAATCGTTTTGTACGTTCGGAACAAAATTCAAACGGAATATGTATTTAGAGAGGCGGTGTATACAGAGAGGGAACGAAAGTGAGGTATAAAGCCATTCCTTATTAATTTTCTGAAATTTTATAGCTATTCTAAATGCCTTTGCCCACCGAGACTTAAATTCTGACTTAAAATGCGATAGCTTTTGCCTTAGGTCTTAGGTCGATTAAATTACTCCCATCACAATTTGTCCGCTTCTTCGGCACTTCTATTACGAAATTGTATAGTTGCTCAAAAGCACTTGCTCTAGATCGTTTTATGATATCTATGAGTTCTTTTCTAGAGATAAACAATGTGTTCGAACTCGTTCCTAAAATAAAACCACAAATAATGATTGATGAATGAAATTATGTGGGTTTAATTTACCCACATAAAAAAGCATTCATTCACAAATAGCTAAGAAAATGACTGCGTAACTAACAAAGTAGCAAAAAGTTGCAAAAAATCCAATGATTTATATATTCCTGTAACTCAAACTTAGTAGAAAAAAAAGGTTGGTACTCGATCTAACTTGGAACATAACCAAAAAGTTAAATGTTTAAACATTTCATCACAAAGCAAACAAAATGCAATTACCGTTTTAGTTCAGCCTATTTAAATGTATAGTAACAACCTAAAATAAAATAAAAGTTGCTTAAATATAGTTACATATCTGAAGTTGATGATTCCACGGCAGAAAAAAAAATCATTAATTACAGCACAAACGCGAAAAGAAATCAAATCTGACAAATGTGAAAATTCACCTGTTATCAGAGTAGATGCAAAGCCACCTAGCCTAACGACCACTAGTGACGGTAGGGATACATTACCAAACTGTTTGAGTACTGTCTAAGAGAGTGTTAATAAGTGGTCTACGAAAGCCCTATAAGTAGGTGCTTCTAAATTGAATTTCATATTTCTGATTAATGCCAGCTTTATAGCTTATTTGCCCTACTGTGCATCGTCTACTCATTGAAAAACTAAATATCTTCTGCCGATTATAATCTGCCGGCATTGAAGCTATCGACCGGAATAATTGACAAATCGACACTGCACGCATCATCGCGAGACAGATGGTCGAGATTCGTGGGACCAGGAGACGAGAACGAGATTTTTTTGGATACCAAGCCATCTATAGAAATCCAAGAAGCAGGCCGTACAATTTCAAATAACGTTTATCTTTTTTTGATGACTCATTTGGGTGATATAACGTATGCCGAGAAATATGGTTAGTAAAATTGAAAGTGTGCAAATAAGACCCTTTTATCTAAATTTTTAACTCGTAAATATTCATTTAAATGTGTTGATTTTTTTATTGTTGGTGGTAATTTAATTTATATGATTAAATATTGATATAGCAGTATACAGTGGACACAAAGGTGTGTATGAAGATTTCTAGTGTTTTCAACAGATATCATTTAACTTACACAAGTGTGTAAAGTTTATTATTATTATTATTTCTTTTAGTATTGTCAAAAGTTTTTTTTTGTTTACTCAAACGTGTATATTGTGTTATTATTTATTTTAGCATTTTCAGCAGTCACATTTAATTTGCAAATTTATCGAACAAAAATTGATAACCATACTTGAACGCATGGGCCCACTATTTTTGTAATTATTAGTTTATTTACGTTGAAGCCCTTAACTGGAAGGTTAAGGTTAATTTCTTTATAGTAGAGTGACATTGACTAAATGTTTGTTTTCTTAAATTTGAAGTTATAGACATTATTGTCAGAAGCCTAAGAATATTTGAAGGTACATGAACATCTGTTCTTCTGATTTGGAACTACCTCATATCAGTGGCTCCCGGATTTACGAAATTTTTGTCATGTGCAACCTTGGGTCCTCAGTGTTTCTATGTTGTAAGTGTTTCCTCAATTCCCTGAGTAATTTTATTTATTATAATTTTAAATAAATTCATTTGTCGGAAAAGCACGTAGCAATATCGTAGTTATTTGTTCAACAAGTCACTACATTTTAGGTAAACATAAATGTATTTTTAAATATACGTGGTGAGAGCCAAGAGGACTCGCTAAGAACAGGCACTCAGATGGTAAATAAAACTTTTGTTTTCATTGTTGCATTATTTTGTAGTAAAATACGTCGATTTTACTTCAGAAAAGAACATAACTAATATTCGCCGATTGTACCGCTATCTACAAATATTATATAAAAATGTTTCGATCAAAATCTTCATAATTTTTGTCGTGGAATCCGAATCTGCAATAAAAATGGGAGTTCCTATTTAAGATTTAAAACTTACTGTTGTTGTGGTGATGTTTTTGGTGCAATGCAATAGAATGGTAGCAATAGAATTAGATATCACTTTAAATAATCTAAAACAAGATAAAGACAGGATTAGAAACAAATGTATAGAAGGCATTACCTGAATTCAGACAAATTTAAATAACAAACACAAAGTCACACATATAGTACAAAATACCAAAATCAAACAAATTCACCACCACATAAAAAATGTAAAATCAAAACTAACAGTACACAATACAATAATTACAGAAGCAGATAAATACGCAGGTTTGGTTGTTATCAATAAACAAGACTGCATTAATTAAACCATTACATTTCTGGAGGAGAACAATTTCAATATAAATAAGCGAAATCCAATGAACAAACTCATAAAATACACAAAAGACACAATCAACGCCACTAAAGAAATCCTACTTAAATACAAAAAAAAAACCAAAATACATAATACCTATGAACCCCACACTACCAAACTTATATTCACTTCCAAAACTACACAAGCCCGACATACATATAAGACCAATAGTATCATTCATAAACTCACCGACCATTTTCATTGCAAAATTCTTAAACAACTACCTAACCCAAAATATTATCTTCAATAACACCTACCACATTAAAAACACTTTTCAATTCATAAAAAACTTAAACAACACTAAATTAACTTCTACAAACACAACAACCACAGACATGACACAAATTTCACACATGCTCATTCAACGTCACAAACTTATACACCAACATCCCGACAGACAAAACCATAAACTACATCACACAGACACTTAAACAGACAAAACCAGACAATGAAATTGCACACATCAAATTATTACTAAAACTAAAAACGAACCAAAATTACTGCAACTTCAACGGCACGATATATAACATGACAGACGGACTACCAATGGGCTCACCTATATCAGGTACACTCGCTAATATATTCTGAAATAAACTAGAAACAAAATATTCAACAACACCTCAATGAATTCTAAAATAAATTTCTGGAATAGATATGTCTACGATATCATATGCATCATAAAAAGCACCGAAGCAACCATATCATACAACCACAACTACATCAACGACCTATACCCTGAAATCAAATTCACAGTAGAAACAACAAACAACAACAGCTTAAATTTCTTAGACATAGACGTAACACTAAACTCAGACAATACATTCCAGAACGAGATATATAGAAAACCCACACAGACAGACAATATCATACAATACTCATCATTCCATCACCATACACACAAATTAGCAATATTTCACCATCACATCCACCGCCTCTATAACTTCCCACTAAATCATCAAAACTTCAACAAAGAGAAAACATCGTATTAAATCTAGCTTTTAACAATGATTTCCCCATACAAGCAATCAACAAATTAACAAACCGTAAAGGAAAGCAAATTTTAAACAAACTTATAAACGATAATGACAATCACAGAAAATCCATCAGAAAAAATATATAGTATACTAACATACAAAGGCACCTGCCTTCGGTCAATTATAAAAACGTTACAATCACTAAATATCACCCAAGCTTTTAAAACCCAGAACACCATAGGTAAACACATTCATTTTCAAATCAGACAAGAAATTAGATTCTCTAGAAAAAAAATGGACTTTACACTTTTATCTGCAATGATTGCAAGCTATATATGTAGGCGAAACAGGCCGCAAATTACGCATCAGAGCGAATTAACACATAAAAAACGTAACAACGTCAAATTTCGGAAAACAACTATATGACAACAATCACACCTGCAACATTGAAACAAACACTAAACTCGTTAAACTATTAGGAAAGGGACTGAAACTTACACTATTTGAGGTTTTAGAAATAGAGAAAACAACCAGATGTAACAAACATTAATGATCAGATTAATTTAAATTTCCCGCCATTATACAAGTTCCTAAAGCTACTAACATTAATCAACAAAATGTAACTACAGACCACATGAACCCCAGATAACATTAACTTCCACATTAAAAAATGGTGTACCACCATGAACACACACCGCTTTTAAAAGTACAACTAAAAGCACCCAGAAACCAACACATATTTACATTGCACATAACATAATAGCAATAAACTTAATACTATGCGTAACTTGTGTTATGTAGAAAAGTTGATTACAAACACTAATTCACATTCTAAACTAAAAAAAAAAAAATCACACAGGTAGAGCTAACAGCCATTTATTTTCATCATTCATCCTCATGATCACCTTTTCAAAATTTTAATTTCAATTTATTAATTATTAAACGTCAGACAGTAGTCAAAGTATTACTATTATTAGTTAAAAAAAATTTCAAGTAGTAAGATTAAAAACGTAAAACTACACAAATGTCGCCAAATTTCTGAAAACACTAAAAAATCACAAAGATTTCTTATCACACTATTGATATTCATTCTCACATGTCTTCAAACAAAAATGATGTACCACAATACCACTAACAGATTTGAAAAAATTATAAATGACTGCAAGTTAGAAAAACAAACAAATTGTCATGTAACTAAATTATAACTATATATTTTTAATTAAAGATTTGAATGCTGAAGACGACTCTCAAGCCGAAACTAGTTCATAAAAACATAGGTTGTTAAATACTTTTCCATTAACCAAAAACTCAGGATGGATAAACACACATTCCAATATAAATATAACAATTTAGGAAATTTATTCACCACATACATAATTCAATCAAATTAATTTCAAATATAATAGATTTAATAATTTATGTAAAAAAAATGTACGTCCTTAATCTTGATAAATTTATTTCTTTTATATAGGCATTAAGGCGACCGGTTTCGATTCCTATATGGAGATATTTTATTATATTTTTTTACATACATTATTGAAATAATTAACCTTAATATGAGAAATATTACAGAATAATAGATTTAAACATGAGCTCATTCCTACGCAAATTAATTCGCTAGGACACTATTCAATATTATAACGCTTTTTAGAATTTTCACACTTATAAATGTACACGTATAAAAACTTGTTGCTTGATTAATTATTCTCAATGTACATTTACGGCTTCATAAATAACCTCTAGGACGTGGCATACAGCTGGGTGGTGTAGGAAGCCGGAGCGTTAAGTCGGAAACTTTTATTCCGCCCCGACTTTATATTAACTTTTTGTCTGTGCATTTGCTAAATTAACAGTGGTATGCCGGTATGGATGCACGCTGCAAGGCAAATCAAATTAAAAGAAGCGCCGACGTGTACACAGCAAAATTAAATTAAAAGCAGTGCTGCCTGCTGCTCAGGAGCCCTAGCAATGACGCTGGTAATAATAGTAAACGGAGTTGGACACGCCAAAGCCTCAGAAAATGTACGTCGATTGCACCGTCTCGTTTAATAAAGTGACAAATCTTGGCGCTAAGTTTTAATTTCCGACGGGTCAGTTGGAGCAGTAATGAAAAATGGAACTTTTCTAGCATTGACTAGCAACCTCTTGCAGCCTGGTCAAAGCTTTAACTGATTATTACCTTTTTTGTTCATTTTAAGGCTTTGATTAATCAGTAGGATCGTTGAGTGTAGGATATAACAACTTCAATATTGCACTACATAGATAGAGAAAAATATAAGAGTGGAAGTGTTCCTATCGAATAGAACGTACAATTTTATAAAAGATAAAAGCCATATAAATATTCTTATTTTGTTATAAATATGGTAAATGTTTTGGCAGCTTTTGTAGCTTTCGATTCCTAATTACATATTTGATTTAATGAAATATTTTTACGCATGATGATAAATACTTATTATTATTAATTATATCTTGCTCGTGATTTACCTAGATTGTGATAAGTTTCTTATTATCGTAGTAATTCCATATAAGCGCGTTTAGAGGTAATGTGTTTATTATTTACAGTAAAATTAGTAAAGTAGACATAGATTTATGAATTGAGTGTAATTTATTGACTTTGGTTGAGCAAATGAAATTAATTATTAATTTTGTAGTTATTGAATTTATTTATTATGAGACGGTATTACTTTTTTTTTTCTATTAAGGCCATACATTTTCGAAAGTTCACACATCAGGAACTCTCGCGTTTATGCCCATATAATTATATCACATATTCCCACATCTTAGACAATAGCAAGTCTAATAGTCACTGTAATAGCAGTGTAATACTGCTATTACACAAATAGCAGTATTTGTGTTGACCCATTAAACCGCATGTATTTTGAAAATTACTGTTATACCTAACATCAATTACTTGTGTAATGACAATCTATAACTATAAAGTTCCTTCAATTCATTTCACTATTTCATGAATCATGTCAAGGTTTCTACAATGCCGCACGCTATTTACATTACTCCATGCCAGATAATGTATCACTTTTCCAATAAAAGCGGAACCTCACCCTCTCTCCTATACTTCCTATACATCTCAACTCAGAATGCAGAGTACAATTGCAAGTGCATCTCTCAGAGATCCCTAACTTATTGAGGTACGATGGTGACCTTAAAGTGCCTTAGTAATGCGGTCACTTATTCCAAAGTGTCATTTCAAAGCAATCAAAGGAATAACTTTATGGATTATGGATTTATGGCTTAAAACCGCTGTCGCAAGTTTAGGGTGCATTCTCATTGGTTTGAGGATTTTATGGGAAATGTGACAAACTTTTTGGCGTGGACTTTACTTTGGGATTTACGTGCGAGATTTTGAGAGAATGAAGTTTCTTAGGTATCATTTTTATAACTTGCAATAATGAATACAGCAATGTTAAGCTAATTGAAATTCTAATTCAAAGTTGATGCTGCTCGAGAGGGTTGCATAACTGTTGCATTTTAGGTATGCATTTGATACTATCGATTTAAAACTGAACATCGCCCATGTTCAGAGATTGAAAAAAAAAGTGTTGTATACAGGGTCCTGCAACAGTGCGTCGGGCTTTATTAGCGCCCTTCCCGTGAAAGATAGAAAAAAATGTTTCATACATAAAGTTATTAACTTAAAAATCTTTATGCTGTAAAATTATGTCCAAACATACATGGTGTCCCAACTTTTCGGAATAACAAAAACAAACATTTTTTTAAATAGAACACCCTGTATTTATTCAGGTTTTCTGATGACATTTTTCAACCTCTACAATGTTGTTTATTTAGTTTTGGAATATGTTGCACTGTTACTAATTTACTTTTTTTTTTTTCAAAATATCATGCATAAGCAAGCTAAACTTTAAAAAGTCGTAACAACCTCTTTTTTTTAAGGTAAGAATAAGTTTTAGCAATAATCTTAGTGTGTATAAACTAAATAAAATAGGGGGCTTTTCATTAAAAAAAAAGGGGTTATACCGCTTTGAAATTTGTAAAGTTTGGCATTTTTTTCTGAACACCCTGTATTACTAAATTCAAATTCCTCATTACCAACATGTTGCTTATTAACCACACTGAGAATATTGCTAAAACTTATTCTTACCTTCAAAAAACGAGGTCGCTACGATTTTTTAAAGTTGAGTTGCTTATGCATGATATTTGGAGAAAAAAATTGTAAATTGGCAACGCTGTAACATAATCTAAAACTAAATAGACAGCAATGTAGAGGTTGAAAAATGTCATCAGAAACCTTGAATAAATACAGGGTGTTCCATTTAAAATAATGTTTGTTTTTGTTATTCCGCAAAAATGGGACACCCTGTATAATTGAAAATAATTTTACGGCATAAAGATTTTTAAACCAATAACTTTTTGTACGAAACATATTTTTCTATCTCTTACGGGAAACGCGCTAAGAAAGCCCGACGCACTGTTGCAGGACCCTGTATATTACCATTGATTATAATATCTTTATAGATACCCGATGTATATGGTGGCACCAATTGCTACGAATTTGCCTAACTCAAACGTGTTCAGAGGTCGAATTCCGGGGTTGACTGTAGATATTTCGCACTCTCATATTATTTGTGATGGTGGGAGGCTGGGAAGGAGATGGAGACAATGCGCGCTCTCACTTTTGTAAGAGAGCGCATTTTCTATCTAAACATTACAACTCGGGCGGCCCGAGCCCGAAAATATATTTTTATGGATGCCTTTACATTCCGTGCTGTAAGCGTAGTTACAACTTGTTTGCCTATAATTAGAATTAGCCTATAGTTATAATTTGCAGAACACTTGTTTTATTTAACCATAAGCAGCGACTTGTATAAAAATATATAAATCATTTTAGTTTAATCGATTTTTATTGAACATATATTGAATTTCTTTAATGTTTTTAAGTTGCTATGATTTAAAATTTTAACTTTGAGAGTAAAATATGACAATAAATTTAATTATAAAAATTTGCATATGTTAAAAAACAATTTCAAGAAATAATTTAAACTAAAAATTGGACATTTTTTTAAGTCCTGGTTTGGCGAACTATGGGTGTTTCCTTTCCCCCGGGACACCCTGTATAGGAACAATTGAAATGAAATAAGCAAACTTCAAAGCCGGATCTAAGAGGACTTTTATACAGGGTTGGACAAATGTGTCGAAATTTTTGATTTTCGTATAAACTTTATTATTATTATTATTACTTAAAACAATTAGTACTTTTTTTTAATTAATCATTTTTTTTGCACTGTTTGTGCATTCCAATAGATGTAGAAATAAAAATATAATGTAACTATAGAGTTAGCATGCTTTGCTAACTTAATTTAAGAATATATAATAAAATCGTAAATTTAATCACGATTTAAATTTACATGATTTAAATCGTGATGTAAATCAATTGATTTAAATCATATCTAAACTGGCAAAAAATGATCAGAAATATCAAGTAAATCAAATGAAACATTATTTATTTGTTTTTTTTTTATCTTTGATTTTTGATTTTTTTTTTTAATCATTGATTTGTGTTTTTATTTTTAAATCACGATTTATTCCAACCCTAGTGATAGCATTAAGATATAATAGCACTCCTAATTTATATTAGGATTAGATTAGGATATTATAATCAATGATATTACATAGCAGTTGGAGAGGAATTCTTTGTATAAGCATTGGCAACATTTTGACGTCCAATTTTGAAATTGTCCAAATAGTTATATGAAGGTCAATATCAAATATTACTATACCCTCTTAAACGCACTCTTAATATCCCGCAAAATTTTGCAAGTAAACAATCAGTACTGTTCAGAACTTATCTTCGCAGTGTTAATAGTTAATTTTGCTTATATTATTGTGATGGATTCTGAACCCAGTCATCTGGGTCTTCTGGGTCAATCTTCTGCCTCCGCCAAAAATCTCTTGCCTTCTTCGTGGTATAAGTTCGGGATTTCCCTTTGAGGTACGCAATTAGCTTCACGAATCTATAATATTACAAAAATAAACACATGCCTATATAATGTATGTCATTCAGGCGTAATAAATAAATAAAACTAACCTCGAAATGTCCACAATTTCGTAGGGTTGTAGGTTAGCTTTATGACTGGGTAAAAACTGAGTAAAACTGACTTGGCCCGGAGGGCCTCGTGGGCCAAACTTCAGTGGGCAATCCATTACTTCGCCCACTTGTACAGTAAATGGCGATTAAATTATATTTGATTTGTTAAAAAAAAAACTAGTGATTATAAATATGAAATAATTTAAAATTGCCGCCAAAAGTATCTGGTGATTTTTCTGGTAACTTTTTACAGTGTAAATTGGGTTTTGGGACTTACTCCTCTTAGTTATTAAATAGAGTATATGAGCATCTGAGTGAACACAAATGTAACAATTTGTGCAAATTTCATAATTACGAATGGGAGTAAATAAAATAGCGTGCATTACTCGAGTTGTAAGGCAATTACGCACTCGAGAAATTAAACTTTCTCGTCATTCGTAATATGCTTCTTACAACTCTCGTTATGTAATATACGTTTATATAAATTTTAATTATTTTAAATGGGAGATTTACTAAAACTGCTCATAGTAGACCAACCATAAATATTTTCTTTCATAACCTAATTTGAGAAAAGAAGATCACCGACCGGTGATCAATATGTGGCTGAGCACGATACCACCAACTTGAAGGGTTTCTATCATTAGGGGTCTTCTCGTCAGGTTTGCATTATTCAGGAGTTGGATAATTATTGCTGTTACAACAGGAATTAAAATTTGTAGATGATTAGCAACTTTACATGGAACCCAAATTAATTATAAACCATCAATAATTTGAGGATCACTTCCACGTTTGTGTGTTCATGTAGATGTAATTCGTGTTTAGCTACGAATCTTCTAGTTTCACTAACGACATCTGGTATCCCGAGATTTCGGCGCAGATCACTGTTGCGCTGAACTACATACTATGCAGCATTAGCCATGTTCCTTAGCACTTTATTCTGGAATGTTTGGATATAAATTATGCGAGTATCTCTAGCCCCACAGCTACATATATGCCACATATCCAAATTGGTTTTAGCATCTTGTTATTTATAATGGTTTTATTGTATGGTGACAGATGAGATTTCCTTCCTAAAAGCCGTGATATTGGGTGTCTGTATCTAAGCTCAAACTCAGTTATTTTCATTTTTATGTACTCTTTCCCTTTTAGCTCAACATACAAGGTCATACCAAGATAATTTGCATTGTTAACATAATGATTTCATTTAGCTGTTGGGCTAGCTCTATGATTTTGTTCGTGATTTTAACGTGTGCTGCTTTCAGTTCGTTTATCTTGATTTTCCTGTTTTTGATCCATTAACTGAGGCTGTTACTTGCTTGTTAGAGCTGTTAGTTGTTATTTGATTGTTTTTTGAAAATCAGGGACATAGCTTTTATATTCGAATATAAATGTTTTTAAAATACAACAGAAAAAATCATAAGAGTTTTATTAGTTGGCAATAAAAAATGTATTTCCGCTTCCGGTTTACTCAGGATAAAATTTTATTACGTTTGCATACAATTGAATCTTTAAATCGCGTCTAAAGTCCTCAAAAAATGTAGAAGTTATGGAGACTAAAAGTTTGTAAAATGCAAGTGGTCAACGTTTATCTTTGTAAATTTAAATATTCTTAAATAATCCATAAGTATATGGTTTAAAAAGGAACTTCAGATTCCAATATTAATAATTCCTATTTTTTTTCCTCTTCTACACCATCACCTTCCCATTCTACATTTCCATCTGATCGAAATAATCCTAATGTATCTGGGTGATTAATAGGTTCCTTGTTATCTATATAACGTACTCGTAATATCGAAATGCGTGGGTCAGAAGATATTAACAAATTGTTTAAAATGTCTTCATATGTATCTCGCCCGTTAGATTTTATGGAGTAGGATTCTCTGAGTTTTCTAAATTCTTTATAGCGAGCCTTGGATCCTTCCTCGGATAATTTACCAATTGGAATATATACAAAATGTTGGCAAATGTCTAGTGCATATACGTATATTTATGCAGTTTCGAGAGTGTAATTTCGAAAATTTTGATATAAATATTTCTTTCAGAAGAAAATAACGTATACACGATTTATAAGTTCTTCAACTATTCCTATTAACTGGGAAGATGTTTTAGAGTTTTTAAAAAATCGCCTGGCAGTATTTCCGTCATTACTCCAACTCCTTGCTTGACCACGTGGATATTTAGTCTTAGTTCCTGTCGAAAGCCCGCTTGTAGTCTCTCGTTTTTCCTATCTTCTTCATCTTGTTATTGCCTTTTACCATCAATTTCTTAAAATCTAAATTGTATGATACCTGCAATACAAATTCCAAGCAACAAATACACATATGCAGAAAAGGGAGTCCACATTTATAAAAATCTCCTCTTTTTGGTTTCTTTTGTACAGGGTGGCCCCATTTGGATGTTTCTATCTATAAGGGATCTCGGTAACTAGAAGAGATACAGAAAATCGGATGGCGAATCCTCGATCTCCTTTTTCAAGACAAACCCAATGGTGAAAATGAAAAGTTTTCTAGTTATGGCCAAAAACTCATTATTTTTCATTTTCGATTTTTATCAATATTTCAATTATTTATCATATTATTAAGATAAGAGTTGCACATTCCTGAGGGTCTTTTTTACGTGGAATTTAATGAGTTTTACAGAATTTTTATACCTTTGTTAATAAACGAGGTACAATACAAAGATATGTTTTTTTTTGAATTAGAAGTCATAGTTGGCTTTGACCTTAATAATTAGTTTATTTTTTTCTCTTTTTAATGATGTATCACATATGGATGATATATTTGCATCTTTGTTGAAATCTATTAAAATTCTATATAAACGTCATACGTTCTCTTATTAAGCGTAGTAGGCTTGCTTTGTTTACATTGTTTAATTATCAAACTAACCCATTTACGTGATTTATATATTTCGAAGTGTTTAACAATGGCGCACCTCCACATAATTTCAATGTTTAAATCTAAATCTTGGGGGAAATGGTTAGATACAAACGGACCCGTGAAATTACCACCACGATCACTAGACTTCACGCCGTTAGATTTTTTTTGGGACATATAAAGGACAAATTATATAAAATGAGAACATAATTTCATTATTGTATAAATTCAATTTAAAATTTTCACATTCATAATGTTTGCATTTTGAATAATTGACATCAATTTTAACATTTCTGTAATTTAAATATTGTGTCTATGCTTCTTAATGATCCATTGACGGATTTTTCTTTTAATCTTTAAAAATAAATTTATTGGGTTGTCTTCCTTTTAGATAGAGATTGTAATATGTTTCCAAGGCAGTATGATAATTGTTATTTATTTAATAAACCATTCTAGCATATATAATATTGTATTCATATGGCATTTTATAATTTACAAGTCGCAAATGTATGTATTTGTCAATAAATAATTCTATACAAGCCTACTTGCCAGTCTATTACGCCCAATAAGAGAACATATGACGCATTGATAAAATTTTAGTTGATTTAAAAAAAATGCAATTATAACATCCACATGTGATACATCATTGAAAAGTGAAAAAAAAACCTATTTATTGAGGCCAAAGCCAACTATGACTACTATTTAAACAAATACAACGTTGTACTGTGTCTCGTTTATTAACAAAGATATCAAAATTCTGTAAAACGCATTCAATTCCCCGTAAAAAACTGCCTCAAGAACTTGCAACTCTTATCGTAATAAAATGATAAATAATTGAAATATTGATAAAAATCGAAAATGGAAAATATTGATTTTTTGGCCTTAACTCGAAAACAAAAGACGATAGCCAATTTTTATTTACACCATTGAGTTTGTCTTGAACAAAGAGATCGAGATACGCTATCCGAGTTTCTCTATCTCTTCTCGTTACCGAGATCCCCTATAGAAACATCCAAATAAGGCCACTCTGTACAAGAATTACTAAAGTACAAATTTATTCATTTCTGAAGGCTTCGCAAAATAGATATTGCAAGTCGAAGCAGTTGCAGGGTCTAATAATACAGTGCTGACTTTTCCATCAATCGTTGACACTATCATGTTTTGCTTATTGGTAGTACTATTTCTGCATGTTGTAGGTTCGAATGCATTTATTTCTGCTTGCATTTCCTGTTAAATGAAATGAATTGTTTCCTTAGCAAATACAAAACGAGTGAAGATGAAACCGTATTTTCCCAAACAATTGAACTTCGGGAATTAATTTTAAAGGCACTAAGCTGCTCATAACAAAATAAGAGTCGTCGGTACCATCATCTATATTTGTAACACATTTTTGCTTATAATTACTTAGACCTAAAACTCCATCGAATCCCCATTAGCTTTCTCTTTGAATTTGGTAATACGAAGGATACCACATGCAAGCATTTTCGCCAATGCATAGTCTTTCAATTGTTTTATACTGCAACTTTGTCAGCTTCGCCGGTACAAGCAAGGCCAATGATTTATCTGATGACATGCTTCTAGGCTGTTGTCCTGGCCTAATTAATAAAGTGTGCACTTTGACAATATCTTTAGGATTATTTATCAGGTGGCCCTTTTTTTTTATAATTATTGGTTTCCATTTGATTTTAATCGTAGCATAAATGCAAAAGCCAATTCTTCATAATGTTTCGGATGAAACTCTTTGTAATACCGGCGTCGACTCAAATTATACTAACGTGGCGGGACGATAGTTAAGTCTCTGGAATCTGGATTAACTAACGCTTCCGCGATAAAATCGCCCATATTTAGTGAATTTTCCTCATGCTTATGTTGCCTTCAAGTCAAGACAATATTCTCTCCACTTTCAATGTAACGTGAGACCTCAAATTACAAGTGATATCGTAACATAGCCAATCAATAGAAAATTTAAATATAATATCCTAAAAATTGTTGTGCATGTCTTTAAGGCTCATTGTTTATTATCTCAGCACGTCAAGTATTCCCCTTAACGGTGGTGATAATCTTCCGTAAAAAATATGCTACCCGTGTAAGCCAACGCGAAACTACTTTCTGAGTGAACGATTTTTGTCATCCTTCTCCCATAATCCTCCCCCGGCACCTTTCGATCCCCGCCCTCGTGACATCCGCCAAGGCCCCGCCGCCGTGCCAAAAATTGCAAAACAACTCCATCGCCGGCAGAATTACAGGACGCTGCAGCACCCCCACCCCCCATCCGTACCCGAAATTGCCGGTGCTCCTGCTGAGGGGAGCTTTAAGAGTCTGCGAGCGTCTCTCGAGTGGGGCAATCGGGGGGCAGCGCTCCCTCACCGAGTCGCCTCACGTAACGGCGCTGAAGATAGGTGCGAAGGGTACAATGCTAATGTCCAACGACGATGCGGCGGGGAGCTGCGGGTTTTACGAGGCCTCAAGGCGCCGACCTGCGAAACGCACATTAGTGAGGGCTAAATGCAACCGCGGGCTGCTCCCTTGCCGCCGCCGCTTTTAGGGCCCTTGGGGCAGCCCTGGAAGGTGCTAGAGTTAATCAATTTGATGGCTCACCGTCGGAGGTGGCGGAGGCGCGACTGTTGGGCGGCGAATAAAATTCGGGGGCTCATGAATGCGGATTGGTAGGCGCCACGCCACGGGACGATGAGAAACGTCCGGATTTATGTTTCGGAATGGAATTTGAGATGGTGCGTCGAATTATGTACGCAGGAAGTGTTTGAGGATGTTTGCTGTAACACAATTACTTTATTCCCAACATCTTGTGAATTTATTTATTTTTTAATACAGAACATTCAATATTCCATATGCGTAACAAGTTATTCAGTTGTTATAAGTATATTGACAATAAATATTACATTCGTGAACCTACGATTATTACGTTTGGTGCTGCAATGCAGTGGTTTGCAAATACAATAATGGTTTCCCTATTTGCTTGTAAGTTGCCACAGTGGACTTGTCGCACGTCGCAATTTTTTAAGTTGGTGCAAGTGAATTACTTCTACTCTACAACACACTATAAACTAATAATAATCTTTTTTCAGTTATTCATTTTTAAGTTAATTTATTTTATTTTTCTCTTGAAATTTGTTATTAATCAAGTTGGGAAATTTGTAATTAATGAATTCTGGAGTTAGATTTTCTTTCTTGCAAATAGTTACGAATTTTATGTTTTGTTCTGTTAGGTTCTTCTTTAATATAAGTTTTCAGAATAATTGGATGAGAATAGGTATACCTGCCATTTTTGTTATAGTTTCATCCATCAGTTATACCAGTTTTATTATATTTCTTATCATTTATCAACAATTGAACTGGATGCTGCTTTAAAAAATCATCCTGAAGAAGAAAACATTAAAGGTAAATGCATAAACATTATATAACAAACAGAGAAAAATAATCATATTCATAAAACAAGAAATAATGAAAAAAAAATCTTATAAATATAAAGAACATAATAAACCAAACCAATCTAATTATAGTAACTGCAGATAAAAATGCCAGACCGGTAATTCTGAACATAGATACTTATATAAGAAAAATAGATATTTTTTTTAATTGATAACAAATTTATACTGTTCTCAACTCAACAACCTCTTTGATTAATAAAACAAAAACCACAAAACTTTACCAAAATTATGTGGACAACTAAAATTACAAAAACCAAAAATCCCAATTAGACCCATAATAACATCTACAAACTACATCGGATAGTTTTTAAACATCCACCTGAACAACACAATAAAATACATTCCAGAACATAAAATTAAAAAAACAGGTTTGAAATAATCGAACAAATCAATAAAATACAATTACCGCACCGCTAATTTGGCTGACAGGTTAGAACGCTTGCTTAGCATTCAAGAAGACCTAAGTTCGAGCCCCAGTACAGGTAGTACATTTGTACTGAGAAACTAGTGCCATTCGCCGTTGGGAGCTCATTAACGGCGCTCTAGTGATCGGGGGTGAATTTCTAGAGTTAACAAGCCCTAACTCAATACACACATTTACACAAATCACACGGCAGAAGGACCCACAGAAACATTAAACTACATGAAAATTATAATAAAATAACACATACACGACGTTAAAGAATACAGGGTGTCCGAGATAAGGATCAACAGCATAAGGATCTCGGAAACCGTAAGAGTTACAGAAGCGGTTAAATTACAAAAAAGTTGCACAATTTAGCGGTCAGTAATAAGTATTTAGCGGTCAGTAATTGAGAAAACCCAAAAATTCCGCTTACTTCCGGAGATATTCGACAAAATCCAAAATCTTGCGATTTCATTTTCATTTTTGTCTGAAGTTATTTGAAAAGGTATAAGAGAACCAAATGCCCTTTCTCATTGCCATATTTTTAAAACTATATATACATATATACATGACATTACAGAACACAAACACATTAACACTTTACACAAAAACATAAAATTCACACTTGAAACAGAATAAAATACTCGTAATAACATAAACTTCCTAGACATTAACATATACAGGGTCCTGCAACAGTGCGTCGGGCTTACCTAGCGCCTTTCCCGTGAGAGATAGAAAACAATGTATGGTACAAAAAGTTATTAGTTTAAAAATCTTTATGCTGTAAAATTATTTTCAAACATACAGGGTGTCCCAATTTTGCGGAATAACAAAATCAAACTTTTTTTAATAGAACAATCTGTATTTATTGAAGTTTTCTGATTACATTTTTTAACCTCTACAATGTTGTCTATTTAGTTTTGGATTATGTTACAGTGTTACCAATTTGCAATTTTTTTTTCAAAATATCATGTATAAGCAAGCTCAACTTTAAAAAGTCGTAACGACCTCACTGTTTTAAGGTAAGAATAAGTTTTAGCATTAATCGCAGTGTGGTTAATAAGCAACCTTTTTCTAATGAGAAATTTAAATTTAGTAATACAGGGTGTCCAGAAAAAAATGCCAAACTTTGCAAATTTTAAAGCTGTATAACCCAGTTTTTGTAATGCAATGCCCTAAATTTTATGTTAATATTCGGTAGGTCTCTTTCTTCTCTTTAATTTGATGGTACATATATTATGTCTGAACCCTATAGTTGTTGAATATTCAACATTTTTCACAAAAATAACGATTTAATTACTTTTCTATGCACTGAAGTAGGTCATGCTGAGACAAAACAACTGCCAAAATGTAAGTAAGAATCAATGTGAGATGAACAAAAACATTTTTAACATTGCTGTAGGATCGTTTCTCTTTTAAATAATAAAAATAATTTAATATTAAAATAATTAATCGTATTACACAAGTAATATCTACTATTTTACTATTTTCGTTCATCTCACATTGATTCTTACTTACATTTTGACAGTTGTTTTGTCTCAGCATGACCTATTTCAGTGCATAGAAATGTAATTAAATGGTTAATTTTCTGAAAAATATTGATTATCTCAACAACTATGGAGTTCAACATAAGATATGTACCATCAAATTAAAGAGAAGAAAAGGACCTATCGAATAATGATATAAAATATTATTAGATATAATATACCGCTTTGAAATTTGTAAAGTTTGACTTTTTTTTCTGAACACCCTGTATTACTAAATTCAAATTGCTCATTACTAACATGTTGCTTATTAACCAAACTGAGAATATTGCCAAAACTTATTCTTACCTTCATAAAACGAGGTCGCTACGATTTTTTAAAGTTGAGTTTGCTTATGCATAATATTTGGAGAAAAAAATTGAAAATTGGCAACACTGTAACATAATCCAAAACTAAATAGACAACAATGTAGAGGTTGAAAACTGTCATCAGAAACCTTGAATAAATACAGGGTGTTCCATTAAAAAAAATGTTTGTTTTTGTTATTCCGCAAAATTGGGACACCCTGTATATTTGAAAACAATTGTACGGCATAAAGATTTTTAAACCAATAACTTTTTGTAAGAAACATGTTTTTCTATCTTTCACAGGAAACGCGCTAGGAAAGCCCGACGCACTGTTGCAGGACCCTGTATAAAACAAGCAACAAACTAAACTTTAAAATATACAGAAAACCTACAAACAACATAATTATCCCAGCACACACATTCCACCATAGAACACACAAATACTCTTCACTCTACTCCCTAATTAACATAATGCTCACACTACACTACACTACTGAACAAAACTGATAAAATAAATGAAACATATTTATATTTAAATATACTACCAGTAAGTACTCCCAATAGCAGTTCGATTAGCTGCTAATATAATTGCTGGTCATTTATTATTAACTTTATTAGGAAATACAGGACCAAGAAGAAGAAAGAAAACAATACAAATATTGTTTTAGTGTTTGAGATGAGCTAATTTATTAGAATTATTTCGTATACAATCGGAAGCTTATACTTGGATAACAAATGATACAAGTTAAAAAAAGTACGATTTACTAATGTCAGTTTCTCAAATAAGGATGTAAATTAAATACTGTATTAAAAAATGTTCCCGGCGCCTGCACCAAAGTGGTGAATTTCTACCTGCTCTGCGTGACGCGAAGCAACTATAGTTTCGGATATTATCAGCGCACCAGCTGCGGCTGATGGGCATTTGAAGCATTGCAGCAAGACCTTCGTTACAATTTAATAATGTACATACAACAGCAAATATGTAAATTTTTCAATAAATTATATCTTATATACAGGGTGTAACAGAAATACGTGTGTTAATTTTAATCATTGGTAGAACTCGTTATATAAAACATTTTTTCTATGTTTTGTTTCAAAATTTTCAGGTTTTTTTATATTTTTTTGCCCCGTAATTTTGACCAAACGAGCCGTTCTCAGGTACTGTCACTATAATTGTCAAGTGAAGTTGATTTCAAAATGCCAAATTTTTCTAATCAAGAATTAACAGATATTGTGTTGGTATATGGCCGAGCTTTTGGAAATGCCGCAGAAGCCCGTAGATTGTACAGTGCACAATATTTTGAACGTGTTTTCCCTAACAGGCAATGCTGTACCTTTATGACACCGTTGCCATCACAACAAAATATGTTATCGTTGCACACCTTTAATCATAGGCGGGTACGCGTTTTAGTAGATACACTAGAACATATTTTAAATCAGTTTAACGTTGGTTTTTGAAAAAAAAACATACACAATTATTTTTTTATTTAACGAGTTCTACCAATGTTAAAATTAACACACGTATTTCTGTTACACCCTGTTTAATCTATTTAGACGTGTAAAAATCAAATATGATGGCTATTTAAAATAAGAAAGTTGCTATTAATACCTCGGAACAAGGAAATTACTATCTAGAATTTTATTTTTATTTAATTTTCAAGTTTGCGCGATCGAACCAAGTAACTTTCATTTTAAACTTTTTTACGATTCTTTAATAATTATGAAAATATCTAATTCTTTAAAAAAATGTAATTTTGAGTTTTTTTAGAATAATTTCTAAACTGCTCGGAATTTTGAAAAAAAACATAATCTGAACCAGCATACAAAACTGCACACCATTGCTCATTTAACCAGATCTCTAGCTTTAAGAATGAGAAAGATACCCATGCAATCCTACCCTATTTAGGACATGCTGTATATACCGGGTGTTAAAAAAGATGGATACACCAGGAAATCTCGGAAGGAAGACGGTTTTGTGAAAAATGTTTAACACAAAAGTTGCAGGGCTTGAAAATATATAGTTAGTGGTGATATATTTGTGACCTTCAAATTGCTAGGTGAACGTCAACTTTTAAATTTCAATTGGCAAACCTTAGGTGTTTGACCAGAGTGGTATAGACTAAGTAACCTTTCGAATAAAAAAAATATATATATATATATATATATATATATATATATATACATGGTATCTCTAAATTGTGTAGAAATGGTTAACCACAGATTACTGGGATAAAAAAATACGATTTAACAAAACTTATCAATAAATAAATGCGTTTGGTTTAGCCAGTATTCAGCATCAAAGTAAATTTAAAAAAAAACAAAATTTGCTTATAAAAAGAGAACGTTTACATTGATTTGGATGTTGTTTGATATGACACTTTATACGGGTCTAACTCATATTTTGACATAATATTGTTATTATCAGTAGACCGGTTGTGTATAAAAGAAGTGACGCCCAACATTAATACATTCATATTTTTTAATAATGACAAAAGGAAATAAATGTAATTAAAATGAAATCGGACGCAGGCATTTATTATTAAGTTTTTTTGTATCTTTATAGTTTTTGGTATCTACAGGTATCTTGGTACTGTTTCGACACAAAAAATTAAATATCATGTTTTAAAGGCGGTTAAATTACAAAAAAAGTTGGCCAATTCAATACTCAGTAATATTCTTTTGAGAAATCCAGAAATGTTCACTTACTTCCGGAGATATTCGACAAAATCCGAAATGTTGCGATTTTTTGCTGAAGTTATTTGAAACGGTATAAGAAAACCAAAGGCACTTTCTCATTGCTACATTTTTAACTCTACAAGACAGCATTTATAAATTTTTAGTACAATGTTTCGTTTCGAAGAAACCATCATCAACTTTATTTTTTTATATGGCCTATAAAAAATGTACACCGTGTATTAGACAGCATTTCCTATTACGAATTCAACCATTAATCACAAGTTTATAATGTTTTTATTCAGAAAAAGGCTTGTTAATACATTTCGAACATTTTCTTTAGTAGGTATAGAAATGATAATCTAATTTTGACCCAAAACAGGTACCAAAATAGTAACTAAAAATAATTCATCTGGAATAGTTGTTAAACATTGAAACATTATAGTTATCTACATAACTATAACTAATATTATAGTTAGAATTACACTTATTATTTTTTACTGGGATATGAGAATTGTTCTGTTGATGTAATGACAACGAAGACAACAATTATTATTACTAAATTTTAACCCTGAATAGGGCCCAAAATAGTAACTAAAAACAATTTTGCACGAATATTCAATAAGCATACAAACGTTATAGTTCTTCAGAACCACATTTATTATTATTTTACTGTGGTATTATTAGAATTGTTCTGTGTATTTAATTATCTTAAAATAATAAAATTAGGTGATAACTTTTGTCTTCGTCATTCATTTCAACGCCTACTACACCAAAATGTTATAAATGTATTAACAAACTTTTTGTTTGATGAAACACATGAGAAATCATACTGTGATATAAATCGTTGGATTCGTAATAGGAAGTGCTATTTAATACAGGGTGTATTTACGTGCCGTTTAAAAATATAAAGTTGATGATGATTTCTTCGAAACGAAACGTTGAACTGACAATTTATAAAAGCTGTCTTATAGAGCTAAAAAAGTAGTAATGAGAAAGTGCCTTTTGTTTTATTGTACCTTTTCCAATAACTTTAGAAAAACATAAAAACGATATCGCAAAATTTCGAATTTTGTCCAATATCTCCGGAAGTAAGCAGCATTTTTGGGATTTCTCAACAGAATATTACTGACCACTTAATTGCGCATTTTTTTTGTAATTTAACCGCCTATGTAAATTTTATGGTTTCAGAGATCCTGATGCTGTTGAGCCTTATCTTGGACACTCTGCATGTTACAATTCCTCTTAATATTAACAATAGACAAACTAAGAGACAAGCTAAAAATATAATTGCAAAGGCTACGGTTTAATATGCCATTGTCAGTTGTATTCAATTTGGTTTGCAATTTAATCATTGAAATATACACGACCCAACAACGTTTGAAAATTATCAAATTACTTTATCAAAAGAACAGTTTTTTTATTGCAACTTATCGTGAACTTTTTCCAATTCATGATCGTCATAATCGGCCTAGTGTACTCAAAATTCGCCCAATAGTTGGAAATTTCGTGCGTAATTTTGAGTTACGCAAGGTTCCACTTCCAATAAGGCATAAAAATGCTCGAAGCATGAGAATATTGCTGCCGTACAAGCCAATGTTGAAGAAGACCCTAATTTATCTATTCCAAGGCGTACACAATATTTGAGGTTGGCTGCAACATCCATCTTGCTTATTTTACAGAAGGATTTGGACATAGATTTTTACAATATTGTTCTTGCATAAGAATTGAAGCCTTTGAACCATCGAAAATGTGGGGAATTTGCCGATTTTGCTTTGAAACAACTTATAAAGGCTACTGATTTTAAAAGGCCACCAAGAAGTTGTGATTTAACATTTTAACACCTCTAGACTTCTTATTGTGGCGTTATTTTAAGTCGTTGGTTTGTACCAAAAACCCCGACACAATTGATGCATTAAATTTGAATATCAAACGATGTATTCTGATAAAGGGACTATTTTTTTAATTAAGTGCTGGAAAATTAGCATTATCACATTCGGTCCTGCCAAAGGACCAATGGCGGCCATATAAATAATATTTTCAGAACTAAATTGCCTCGATGGTACTTTATAATAAAAAAAATTCTTCTCACTAACTTTCCCATTGACTGTCCCATTTTATAATATAGAGTAGGCCATTTTAATCAATCCACGCAAGTCACTGCGAAGGTATATTCGATAGCGAAAATTGACCCTACCAAAACACTTGAATTTGATGTTGAAGTTCAATTTCAATGTCATTACAAGACTACCAACCTAAAATTTTTAAATGGTAACCCTATTTTTTAATTTTGATTTTGATTATATTATGGCTGTACAAAAATGTTAATACTTTCGGATACTTTCGGAAACTTATTTTTAAAAGTTTACCAAAAGTCTAATTCAATACTTCAAAAGGATATTTCCGGCATCTCCGGCATGTGCACGCAATTTTTATAATAAAGGACAATTGAAAAGTGTGCCACACTTAAAGATAAGGAAAAATCTTGTGACCTTTGTGGTCTAGAAGCGAGTACCTAGAATTAATTGGCTTCTGTCACTGTAATTACAAAAGTCTATGGCTTCACATTATTATAAAATATTCACCGAAATGCAGCTTCTGAATACGAAGCGTTTTATTGTCCCAGGTCCACCAATTTGTAGAAACCAACTAATTTCGCCCGGGACGTCGGCGTCGGTCCTATTTATTGTAATTGCTGCAATTAAAGACTCTCGAAACGAACTTCTCGAACTTCAATGAGACCGTATCGCTTCCCACATTTTTTCGTACCCGTGGGGTATATTTTTTTCTCCACCCGAACTGCACAGAGCTTCGCGCTCCAGACGTGAGGATTTAATTAGACGAAGCAGAGGACCACGCCAGAAACTTCGAAAAATTATCATTTTCATTATCCGGGCACTAATTGCGTCGTTACCGTTGTAATTATCGCGGCGCACGGCCGCGGAAAACTTCCCGAATGTTCGCGGCACCCCCTGCGACCCTAATGACTGCGGGGGCGGGCTGGTCTCGGCGGGGGTGTCGGAGGCTCCCTCGGCGGTTTTATGGCCGCCAACAGGGCGAACTACAGCCAGGGGGGCTGGGGTTATGAAATTGACGACTTCATCGTGGGGATGTAAGTGGGAATAATTTGACTCGGCATGTCAAACGCGGTTCGGTCGATGGGGTAAGATGTCAGTGTGCCGGATGGATTGTAAGGGGTTGGATGCTTTGGTGTAGGATGTGAACGTGTTAGTGGCTTCCAAATAACAACTTAAATTTGACTACATCAATAGCTTTTGATTGGAATTTGTACGTTATTTTCAGCCAATTAATACAACTTCTGAATGTAGCCCTTATCTATAGTTTTCCATTGAGGTATTTTTAAATTAATCGATTTAAATAATTTTCTTGCTAAATCTGTAATGGCATCTAACCATCTTCTTTGTGGCCTTCCGATTCCTCGCTGCCTTGTTTGCGGCGCTCCAGGTGACAATGCGCTTTGTCCATTTACAGTGCTGTTGTCTCGCTATTCATGCTCCACAGCTCCACTTGAGTTCCGAAATTAATTTCACCATATCCTCGATGCCTGTTCTGCGGATTTCCTAGTTGCTATTGTGGCACTTCAAGCTTTTGCCGACCATAACACGCTTAATACATTCTGCGTAGTTGCATATAATAGATGAAATTGGTACAAATATCCTGCATATTTTTATAAATAATGATAAATATTTCGCGGATGCCCATGAAGTTTAGTAACTTAAGGGGATTATAACAGGGCACTGAATTTTCAAAAAATCTTACTTTCTAAACGTTTTGAGATGGAGATCTGAAATTTAAGTAGTGCACGGTATATGTAATTATTTTTCCAACTATGTTTTAGTGTTTTTTATGCATAGTTTCGAAGATATAGCAAAACAAAAATTGTTAATCGAGAATTACAACATACGCGAATAGGTATTTATAAAATACATTAAAATTTTTAATTTCACCATGATATATTTGCCCATTTTCAATTTAAAACGTATCAAAAAGTATACATTTTTCGTTCAGTACAGTACTGCTCCCAGCAGACATTATCTGTAGCTTGATTGTGATTTGTAGTTATTAAATAGTATTTGTTATTTATAATAAATTTATTTATTACGAAATTAAATTAATTAATGTTGCAAATCAAGGGTTCAATTCACTGATGCCGCTATCTTTTTATTTTATACATGAGAGATATCGCCAGGAGCCCTATTATACTTATGTAGTCAAGTACTCAAAGACATTGCCAGATTTTGAAATGAATATGTTGGATATGAAAATCAATATTTCTGGCCCATCAGAATGATACGGACTCAAAGAATTAAGAACGGGGACTGACAAGACTCCAAAAAGCTGAAGAAGACTTGATTGAGTCCAACTGTGTATACATGAACGCTCAATTGTAATCTACAGTGTAACTCTCATACTCAATAAGCTTAGATGCAGCAGAGAACTCTTAACTGGGCCCAAAAGGACCTCCCATTTGGCCTCAATGAGGAACTCCCAATAACGTTCTACAATGCTGCACCAGAACTCAATGATTTATACAGTGTTACAGAGAAATCCCAATCTGGCTCATCACAAGAACTAAATCAGGTTTAGTGCAACTACTCTGGAAACTTAGTCAAATAAAGAATTGTAAGCCGTTGAAAAGAAGATAATGGGTATGAAACCCCATTTTCTATAACAACGGGCCCATCAGAATGAAAAGGGGCTAACGAACTAAGAACGTCGACCAACAAGACTCCAAAGAGCTGAAGAAGACTTAATTGAGTTCATCAGTACATATATACGCTTAATTGTAATACAATGTAACTCTAGTACTCAATAAGCTTGGATGCAACAGAGAAATCTTAAGCTGGGCTCAAAAGGACCTCCCATTTGGCCTCAATGAGGAACTCCCAATAACGTTCTACAATGCTGCACCAGAACTCAATGATTTATACAGTGTTACAGAGATATCCCAATCTGGCTCATCACAAGAACTTAATCAGGTTTAGTGCAACTACTCTGGATCCTTAGTCAAATGAAGAATTGTGAGCCGTTGAAAGGAAGATAATGGGCCTGAAAACCCATTCTCCTGAACAACTAACCCATCACAATGAAAATGGCCCAAAGAACTAAAACCAGGGATTTAAAAATCTCCAAAGAGCTGAAGAAGACTTAATTGAGTTCAACAGTATATATGAACGCTTAATTGTAATAGAATGTAACTCTAGTACTCAATAAGCTTGGATGCAACAGAGAACTCTTTAACTGGGCTCAAAAGGACCTCCCATTTGACCTCAACGAGGAACTCCCAATAACGTTCTACAATGTTGCACCAATACTCAATGATTTATACAGTGTTACAAAGAAATCCCAATCTGGCTCATCACAAGAACTTAATCAGGTTTAGTGCAACTACTTTGGATACTTAGTGAAATGAAGAATTTTAAGCCGTTGAAAGGAAGATAATAGACATGAATACCCATTCTCCTGAACAAGTAACCCATCACAATGAATAGGGCCCAAAGAACGAAAAACAGGGATTGACAAATCTCCAAAGAGCTGAAGAAGACTTAATTGAGTTCATCAGTATATATGAACGCTTTATTGTAATACAATGTAAGTCTGGTACTCAGTAAGCTTGGATGCAACAGAGAACGCTTTAACTGGGCTCAAAAGGACCTCCCATTTGACCTCAACGAGGAACTCCCAATAACGTTCTACTATGTTGCACCAATACTCATTGATTTATACAGTGTTACAGAGAAATCCCAATCTGGCTCATCACAAGAACTTAATCAGGTTTATTGCAACTACTCTGGATACTTAGTAAAATGAAGAACTGTGAGCCGTTGAAAGAAAGATAATAGGCATGAAAACCCATTCTCCTGAACAACTAACCAATCACAATGAAAAGGGCCCAAAGAACTAAAAACAGGGATTGACAAATCTCCAAAGAGCTAAAGAAGACTTAATTGAGTTCATCAGTATATATGTACGCTTAATTGTTATACAATGCAACTCTAGTACTCAGTAAGCTTGGATGCAACAGAGAACTCTTTAACTGGGCTCAAAAGGACCTCCCATTTGACCTCAACGAGGAACTCCTAATAAAGTTCTACAATGTTGCACCAATACTCAATGATTTATACAGTGTTACAGAGAAATCCCAATCTGGCTCATCACAAGAACTTAATCAGGTTTAGTGCAACTACTCTGGAACCTTAGACAAATAAAGAATTGTAAGCCGTTGAAAGGAAGATAATGGGTATGAAACCCCATTTGTCTCAACAACTGTTCCATCAGAATGAAAAGGGGCTAAAGATCTAAGAACATGGACCGACAAGACTCCAAAATGCTAAAGAAGACTTAATTGAGTTCAACAGTATATATGAACGCTTAATTGTAATCCAATGTAACTCTAGTACTCAATAAGCTTGGATGCAACCAAGAACTCTTTTACTGGGCTCAAAAGGACCTCCCATTTGACCTCAACGGGGAACTCCCAATAACGTTCTACAATGTTGCACCAATACTCAATGATTTATACAGAGTTACAGAGAAATCCCAATCTGGCTCATCACAAGAACTTAATCAGGTTTAGTGCAATTACTCTGGAAACTTAGTCAAATAAAGATTTATGAGCCGTTGAAAGGAAAATAATGGGTATAAAAACCCATTTTCCTCAACAGCTAACCCATCACAATGAAAAGAGCCTAAAGAACTAAGAGCAGGAATTGACAAGACTCTAAAGAGCTGAAGAAGACTTAATTGAGTACATCAGTACATATGAACGCTCAATTCTAATCTACAATGTAACTCTAGTACTCAATAAGCATAGATGCAATAGAGAGAACTCTTTAACTGAGCCCAAAAGAACCTCCCATTTGAACTCAACGAGGAACTCCCAATAACGTTCTACAATGTTGCACCAGAACTCAATGATTTATACAGTGTTACAGAGAAATCCCAATCTGGCTCATTACATGAACTTAATCAGGTTTAGCGCAGCTACTCTGGATACTTAGTCAAATGAAGAATTGTGAGCTGTTGAAAGGAATATAATTGGTATAAAAACACGGGTTTGAAAACCCATGTTCCTCAACAACTAGCCCTTCAGAATCAAAAGGGCCTAAAGAACTAAGAACAAGAACTGACAAGACTCCAAAGAGATGAAGAAGACCCAATTCAGTTTAACATTGTATATGAACGGTCAATTGTAATCCACAGTGTTACTCTAGTACCCAATAAGCTTAGATGCAATAAAGAACTCTTAACTGGGCCCAAAAGGACCTCCCATTAGGCCTCAACGTTCTACAATGCTGCACCAGAACTCAACAAGTTATTAGAGTTACAAAGAAATCACAATCTGGCTCATTACAAGAACTTAATCAGCTTTAGTGCAACTACTCTGGAAACCTGAGTGAAATGAAAAAAGGTGCTAAATTTTGAAAGAAAGTATATTGAATATGAAAATCCATACTAAACTGGCCTTGCAGAAACTTTGCAGAATTGCAAGATGTTGAAAGAAAACTAATGGATATGAAAATTCATATTCCATACACAAGCACAGACATTTGTATAAATAGTCGCTTCATGATAAAGGAGCCTTAAAAACTGGGTATTCGTGAGAATCTAATTTTATTTGCACGGTTATAATATGCAGGAAAATCTGTATTTGGAAATTGGGATCGAAAAAAAAACACCTGTCCAATACTTGATTTCGTAGGTATCTTAAACCTCAAGATACATTTCGCAATTAGATAAAATAATGCATATTAATTGCATAGTATTCAAATTTATTTGCAGTAATATCTAAGTTGCAGTAGTAATAATGTAAAATACTGAAATTAGCAGAAATCATAACATTTTTAGACCGCTGTAAATGTTCTTGACTTCTTGTCTATATTGGGAGCTTGTATAAGCTATATTTTGTACTAGTGTATGTATTATGTGATCAAATTCTTTGAAAAACATAGTTAAATTATATTAATTCTATTACAGATTAATAACTTAATCGGTAAAACATTGTATGCACGCTGTGTGCATTTATAAGAAACTCGAAGGAATTTCTGATCTGCATATTTTAGTGGTGTTTTGCCCTTAAGTTGTAGCAACTTAAAAATAAAACATCATTAAAATATGTGCAGGAAATTTATTCTAGTTTCTGATAAATGCTCATCAAGTGTCGATAGTGTTTTACCTATTAAGTTGATTAATCTATAATGTAGAATTAATACAATTCGATTAAAGTTTTCTAAAGAACTTGATACACATAGTACATATACAAGTTTAAAGTATAGCTTATGAAAGCTCCCAATATAAGCAGTAAGTCAAGAACATTTTAGCCGTGCCAAGTGAAAGCATTTGTAAGTGAAAAATGCACGCATTAATATTTGTCGTGGCAAAAAAATGCTTATAATTATAAAGACTAAGACTATAACTAAGCATGAAGATCTGCCTCAAGGTGAGAGTACACATCTCAGCACAATAACTACGACTCATCTCTGGGCTATCGACAACTTACACCACGGCCATTTTTTTCTCGTTTTGCGACCCAATTTAAAGCCCCCGCGATTTCGAATGTCGGCCGAAGTTATTTTTACATCTCACCGGATATGGACCCCGATTTCCGGACTATACTTCTCTTCATCCACCCCAAGCTTCAGTGCCTACCCACTTTTGACATATTGCAGCAAATTTTGCTTTGCTGGCACACGAGTTCCATGGGGAACTTAGACGTTTCCTATTTACTAGGATAACATTTCCTTGGATGTAAGCAATTTTTATAATTGCCATTTTAACCATACAATGTTTTATCTTGGCTTTGTATTAAAAACTTCAGAAAAGCTTATGCTCATTAATCAAATACACCAGGTTTTTCCACCTGAATGTCCTGAAGTAGTGAGATACAATATAAGAAACAATGGTGCTCGTGAATCGTAGACAGCAGGCTTTTCCACCTGAATGTCCTGATCTGGTGAGATAACATAGAGGAAACACTGGCGCTCAAGGGTCATAGACAGCAGGCTTTTCCACCTGAATGTCCTGATCTAGTGAGATACCATAGAAGAAAAAAATGGTGCTCATGAATCATAGACAGCAGGCATTTCCACCTGAATATCCTGATCTAGTGAGATACCATAGATGAATAACTGGCACTCACGAATCATAGACAGTAGGCTTTTCCACCTACATGTCCTGATGTAGTGAGATATCATAGAAGAAAAACTGGTGCTCGTGAATCATAGACAGCAGGCTTTTCCACCTGAATGTCTTGATGTAGTGAGATACCATAAGAGTGAGAAGACAACTGTGGCGTTCAAGAATCATAGACCGCAGGCTTTTCCACCTGAATGTCCTGATTTAGTGAGACACCAAAGAAGTGCAAATAAAAACTGCTATATGTTCAAATACATACTTCGATATTCTTGTATGCTTAAAAAAATTAAAAAGATAAAACAAACATAAAAAGGACAGGTCCGTAGACTATCCCCAACGTTTGTACCTCATGCGCCATAACAAATTCACCGCAATGTGCCCATTCTGTGGGGGTCAAGCACGAAGTTGGGGGGATGAAAGGAAATATTTCGTTTCGAAAAGCGAAATCCATTTCCAGTCGGAGACAATAATTCCAGCTGAGTATCGAAAACGTGGGGTCGCAGAATTGCGACGCGAAACGAGTAAAAATGCAATGCTGCAGAGATGTGGAAAACTGCCAAGTGCTTCTTGGTTGCGATACTTGGATATCATCGTCACATTGAAGCCAATATTCGCGCCAAAATTGGAAACGTTTCGTTTCTTTGAAGACGAACAAAATTATAATTTAATTGGTTACCACGAAAAATATTTTAAAGGACATAAATGTACAGAGTGTCCCGTGATAAAGGCAACACCTTAAATATCTACGAATATAATTTTGTTTCACGAAATCTGTGAAATGCGTCGGTTTTTAAATAAAGGGGTACAATGTTTGGCAGTCATATTATCTCCAATATTTTAACCCCCATTCCGCAGCACTAGTAAGCCCATATTTATAAATTGCAGTAGGGGTTGAGTTATTATTCATTTGAAAGTCTACATAATTTACAATACAACGCTGCATTACTTTATAAAATCTGTCGATTTCGAAAGTAATACACCGTCGCATTGCAAATTATGCAAGCTTTCAAATGAAGTATCACTCAACCACTACTCCAATTCAAAAAATTGTGCTTACCTCCATTTTGAAATGGGAGTTAAACATTTGAAGACAATTTTCTCGACAAAAATTGGTCTCCTTTAATTAAAAATTGACGCATTTTGTCGATTTTGCAAAACAAAAATGTTCGTAGATATTTAGGGCGTTTCCTTTGTCCCTGGCCAGTGCGCATATGTATATTAAAACTTCTATATGTAACATGCATATATTGGGGCTGAAAATCCCAAAAATAGATGTGATTAATTAATACTGCAACCGATAAAGCAGCATACAAATCAAGAACATAATTAATTTATTTCATTGCTGTATTTTGTTGCTAAGCCCTATAAATGAAGTAATTTTTGATTGCATTTTATTGTAGTATGGGCGGTAAAAATCAAAGTATTGTAAACATGCCAAAAGACACATTTAAAATTTTCTGAATTGACCAATTATTTATAATTGTGCGTGTGTATGCTTGTAAATGCTAAGGATATTGTCCTAACGACAAATTAAGAAAGCGTGGTTTTTGGGGTTAGCACAATTCTACGGATAGTACGAAATTTTCTTTATGATATGAAAATAATTTGGAATGTAAAAAATCTAAGAAATATGCAAAAACCCTAACTTTACGAAGGCGTAGTACGAGCCGGCACTGAAATTAAAATAAGTCTAAGTACTTATTCATCATATATGTTTCATTTTCACAGTTGCTGCATATAAATTATTTTCAAACAAGTACATAGTTACAATTTTAATCGAATCGATTTATTATCATTATTGTTCTATAATAATAGATACTTATTAAAGGCGCGTTCTCACGAATCAAGTTAATTGATCGATTGTAGTTGATCGAGAAAAGTTGAATGAAAACTATAGTATAAGGTTGATCGCTAAAAGTTGAATGAAATCTGTATAAAGTTGATTAACTCTATTGAAACGAAGGTTCTCACTATGGTTTTCATTGAAGTTTTGTTGATCAACTACAATTCACCAATTAAACTTTTCGAAAAATTGATTTATATTTTCGTGCCACAATTTGGTTTTGGCTTGCATTTACACACATGTTCACGCTTATTTTGCAAAGTGGCGTAAGCAACCATGCACGTTCTAGAAATAATTTTGAGGTAAACATATATTTTAGGCGAATGTACTATTTTGACACTAAGAATTACTACGGCGTTATTTACGTACGTTACTTTGCTAAACACATTGATGACACACTTAGCCACCCAAAACTGCACTCACATACATCGCTGAAATGTACCGCGCGGGACAACACGCCGGCTGGACTGAACCGATATGCGCGCGGAGTATCGGTGCTCAACGAACTACTTTTTTCACTATCTTACAAGTACAATAGAAACGTCCGGCTATGGTTTGAACTTGAAATTTTTGCTTTTTAGATTAGATGGAGGAGAATTGCAGCGCGTGCGAAGGTTATTGTGTGCAGAGGAGGCGACTTTTGAAAATCGTCGCTAGTGCTAAAGTCAAACAGACTTATTATTCTTAGCTTCTTCGCCAAAAATTAACTTTAATCCAACATCGAGGTCGCAAATTCGCACTTCCTATCTAATAATTATACCATTATACCAAAAGTAATACCACTCATAAACTTCTTCATATGACAGAACAATTGAAATCACACAATTAGAAATTCAGAAAAATCAGTCCGGTCCTTTTCGAAACGTGCCATGTGCATATGAATCGAAAGTATTTTCGATTTCGAAGTACTAGCATCTATGTACTAATGTACTAATCTATGTACCTACGTATAGTGGGAATCATAAATGCTCAAAGAATAAGATGACTAGGCCACGTAACGAGAATGGAGGAAGCAAGAACACCAAAGCAGATTCTTACAAGAAGGGCTGGAGAACAAAAACGAAGAGGGAGACCAAAAAGAACCTGGAAAAGCGATGTAGAAAATGATCTGGAAGAGATGATAATCACGGATTAGAAGACGAAAGCGAAAGATAGGATGCTGTTGAAAGACACAGTCGATCAAGCCATGGGCCAATTTTTCTCGTAGTTCTACTACTAATAGTAATAATGGTGGTACAGTAACTTGCAAACTCTGCTCAAGAAACAATAAAACTTCTGGGAATACATCAAATCTAAAATGCTACTTGAAAAGTGTATACTTGGACAGTTTGAAGAAATAGTACTAATAATAGTACAAGCAGTCAGGCTATCAGTAGTACTACAACAATAAATATTAGTTGTGTTAGTGATACTGAAGATGAAAATATTGACGGCATCTCGTCATATTTTAAACATTTCCAATCAAGTGTATAAGCGACAATAAACAATTAGCAAAACACTTTCGAATATGAGATCATGGAAGGAAAGCCATCTTAAAACGACCATAAGTTTTCAGGCACAAATTTACACTTTTGCAGTTTTGAGTTTTGCAACTCCAACATTGATGTGCTCATCGTACGAGTTTAATGTCCTTTAAAGGTATGTCAAAGTCTTCTCTTAAAACGATGAAGAGTTTTCAATCTAAATTAACAGTCATCGTGCGAGTTTAATGTCCTTTAAGGCTATGTCAAACTCTTCTCTCAAAACGATGAAGAGTTTTCAATTAAATCTGACAGTCATCGTGTGAGTTTAATGTCTTTTAAGGCTATGTCAAACTCTTTTCTTAAAACTATGAAGAGTTTTCAATCAAAATTGACAGTTGTCATGTGAGTTTAATGTCCTTTAAGGGTATAACAAACTCTTTTCTTAAAACGATGAACAGTTTTCAAGATATGCTTTTGTTTTTGAAAAAAAAACACAGTTTTTAAAATGTAAGATTATGTAACAGGTAAAAGTTTATGTAAGATGTTGTAAGAGGTAAAGATCATTATTCATGTGCCCGATGAAGACACTGTGTGTCGAAACATGTCGCAGACAATACAATTTTTATTTTTAACGATACAAGGTTTGCTATACTAACTTTGATAAATAAAGGCCATCTTTGAAAATTAATTTAATGGCAATTATTACTTACTTTGACAAATAACCACGATGCAGTACTATTTGTATCATAGAGAGTAGCAAAAACAGAGTTTGCCATGGACATTATATTTTCTTTTTTTTTCTGGTAGAGATTATTTTTCTGAATTCAAAGATGTATAACAAGTTTCCTTTGATGGAACATTCGTTACAGAAAAATAATGTTTGTAAGCATAAAGTTGTTTTTTGTAAGTTTATCAAGCGTGCCATGGAAAGCAAAGTGAACACAAAAAACAGTAAAAGTCATTTTGTGGTTTGTATTTGTGTTTTTTAAGAATTGCATTTACCATTCGTTTTGATGTGCCAATGTTATTTCCAAATTCCCGAATAGATGTTCTTGGATTTTCTTGCACATCTAATTCCACATTTCCGCAAAATATTCGTTTCTCTCTCTTCGGTTTCTTAAAAACACCATACTTTCTTTTCTTCATGTCTTCCAAATTTTGTAGGCTCTGGGACTCTGTTCGGAAAACGGTCCATGTACAGGAGCACTGCTTGATCGCGATTTTTATTACCTTTGAAATACACTTGTAACATGACAGTCAATCGATTGTTAATAGTGTTAGCCATCACTTAAGTTATTTTACAAAACTTGGTGAAATACATTTGTAACATGACAGTCAATTGATTGTTAATAGTGTTAGCCATCACTTGAGTTATTTTACAAAAATTGGACCGACTAAAAACGGAATTTAACACACAATCACTTAAATGACTTTTACTGTTTTTTGTGTTCACTTTGCTTTCCATGGCACAGTTTATAGATAAACTTACAAAAAAAAACAAACATTATTTTTCTGTAACGAAAGTTCCATCAAAGTCAACTTGTTATAAATCTTTAGATTCAGAAAACTGATCTCTATCAGAAAAAAAAATATATGTAACCATTGAAAAAAAAAATAAAGTTGACTATCGCTGTAATGAAAGTTGATATTGCAAAAAAAAAATATGCCCCCTTTGTAGAACATGTGGAGATATTTAATCTTGTTTTTATTTTACTGAAATCAGCCAATAAATAAAGGAGATGTGGCCAGCGGCGTTTTTTAGGAGACACCCTGTATATGAGTAGAAAAAATATAATTGTCACATTTGCGCGCTAATATCGCGTCGATTAAAAAAAATGATATACATTTTATTATTATTGTATACTACACCTCCTACAATTTGCCTTTCCATGTATTTTAATTACACCTGTAAGTATCCACACTACCGCCCGACCGTCGTTGGTTTATTGTAGTTTTATAAATTATGACCATAAACTAATAATAAGGGTGCTTCGATAAACTGCCCCACGAAAGCAGCTCCTCGTCAGTCGTACTGGTATTATGTCATCTTTTTTTAAATATTGCCGTTCTTACCAACACCTCTGCCGACATGAATCGCTATATTCATCTTAAGGACCGAATAATAAGTACTTGTGGGTTCGATTTCATTGCATAATTAATTTGTATTACTATACAAACTAATTTGTTTGGGAAATAAGTAACGATGCACAAAGACAACATTTTCTGGGCTAACTAAATTTTACAGTGTTCAAATGGTATTAGTAGAATTCTTATTTTTTGAGGTTATAATTGATTCGAACTTATTAACTATTCCCATCAATGAATTATTTGTAGTGTTTTCACTGTTTTTTAGATCTACGTATGAACTAACTACTAACTACACTGTTACTACAATTTTATTTTAATTGCTAAATCGGTTAATCCTGAGAAATGTTACCATAAGGATAATATTACGGATAATCATGCTCTAAAATATGACATGCTACTCTAATAAATTGTTTCAACATATAATATCAGAAATCCAATGACCATTCAATTAATTAATTAATTAATTCCTTTAGCAACGGATCGCCCATACAAACTCGTTATTATCACTGTAACAAGATTTACTTAATCTCGTTACGCATGTCAGCGAATTATTCCCATTTACAAAAAAATTCCAGCGTTTGATCCTCCATCACTCCACAATTACAACCCTTTCCGACGGCGCTGATGGATTAACGGTTGCAGGACCATGTTTTCACCGTGTTTATGCTTGTTGCAGGTCGGGAGCGTCGAGTGGAGCGAGGATTGTGCGCACCAGTCCTGATTAATTAGGTGAGTGCTGATGATCAGAGGGTCGTTAGGGTGATTCACGCCACCCGGGGCGTAATTACTGAGTGTTCGCCCTGGGTGAGAGTTTTTCCACCGAAATCGTGCCACGGACAACTACGCTCGGGATTATTTGATATCGGTTAATCAGCTATTCGATAATCGCTTCGTGTTTTAATTCAGAGCATGTGAATCAATTATCCTTTTTTTAATTGCTAGGATGGTCGCGGATTTTTTGTGCACGATAAAGCCAACCGGTGGTGATTTAATTATCCTGCAGCGTGTTGTGCTGTACGAGCTATTAATCAGAATTTATTATGCGAAAGTGAAAATTGCTTTATCAGTCATACTGAATACATATTGGTTCAAAAAGGCCACAATTGAATCAGGTTTTCGACTTTATCAAACTGGACTGCCTTTTCAGATTGTTCCTGGATTTGTTAAGTCTACGAGCAACGTTGATTGTCTGAACGCGAGTGCGGTTTTGAGGCACACCTATTTTAATTACACGCCCATGCGCAAGTGGCTATTATGCAGCCATAAATTAATTAAGTTGGTATGTTTTTTAATATTTAGTTTATTGATCTGGTCTATAGAGTCCATTTTACAATCTTGATTACAAAAAGAATAACATGTTGATATATTGATGCCGCAAAGGCAAGCGTTATAGTTTCAAAAATATCCATCGCTTCACTTGGCTTCGTAGATTACACCCAGTGTAGTTATGACTGGACTAGCCTATGCGACTAAGTCCGCAGGCTTTTTCCTCTAAGTCGTCTTAGATGTCCCCGTATGTTCAGGAGTTCAGAGGCTTCGATGTTGTCGTAGCTTTGGAGTCATTCTTCATGCTTCTTAGCCACTTTAGTTCGTTCTTCACACACGGAATTCATCTTGAGGTCATGATGAATGTTCATGTCACGGGTGTACTATGGAGCGTTGACAACACTGCGAAGCACTATGTTTTGAAATATTTGAACAGTCTTGATATTTAAGTCCCTGCTGCATCCCTATAATTGGATGCCATAAGTCCACACAGGTTTCAAAATTTGTTTATACAAGAGCAATTTCTTGTGTATTGATAACTTTGTTTTTCTACCGATCAGCCATTCCATCTTAGATCGCATCTTTTTTTATTGCTTGATTTTTATTTTAATATGCTCTTTCCAGCGCAACTTACGGCCCGTGTTATGCCCAGGTATTAGGCTGAGTTAGCATAGTTCTGTGGTTAATTGAGACTGGTAGTGGATGCTCTCTGCGGTTAGTAAAGTTTATATGTTGTGATTTAGTTTCATTCAGATGAATGCGCCACTTTTTAGTCGTCACTAACCTTGTTTAAAGTAGATTGCAGTTTCATAGTAGCATATCGTGTGTTATTTCCGGTTGCTAGAATTGCGGTATCATCGGCGAAGGTTCCAATTTTTCTGCCTGGGCATTTTGGAATATCAGCTGTATAGAGCAGGTACAGGGTAGGCCGAGGACACTGCCCTGTGGAACACCCGGTGCTATCCTACGGAAAGTTGAGTGAGACTCTTCATAGCGGATGCGGAAACATCGGTCTTCCAGGTATGATTTCAATAGAAGGCTATGCGGCTTCGGTAGTACCTTATTGAGCTTATAATTAAGTCTTTCATGCTAGACCTTATCAAAAGCCTTAGCAACGTCCAAGAAGATAGCGGCACACACTTTCTTCTCTTCAAGAACTTTTTCAACGTTGGCTACTATACGGTGTACTTGTTCAATGGTGGAGTGTATATCTCTGAATCCAAACTGATGAGAGGGAATTAAGTTTTTTTCCTTAATTAGTTGGTTCAGAAAAAGCTTTTCGAATAATTTGGATACTACCGAGAGCAGTGAGATGGGTCTATAGGATGACACTTCTTCTGATGGTTTTCCGGGATTAGGGAGTGTTATGACCTCTGCAATTTCCCACTGCTTCGGGACATAATTAAGCCTAAGCGCAGCAATAGAAAGGTGCGTTAGTCTTATGATCCATTTGTTTGGCAATTCTTTGAGCATCTGGGCTGTAACGAGGTCGTACCAAGGAGATTTCTTCGGATTCAGGAATTTATTTCTTTTTTTACTTGTTTCACAGTTATAGTTTTGGTGGTAATATCATCATTGTTTGTGTTTAAGACTAGTTCTTGATAAATTATGGTACTTGGGTGAGGCTGGAATACGGTTTCAAGATAATCAGCATGTGTGTTAGCTTTCTCTTGACTACTTCGTGCCCAACTATTGTCTGCTATGCGGATACGCGGGGTATTCGCATTATGCCTTTTTATAAAATATGTTGCCTTCCAGAGGGAGTAGTTGGTTTCCTTCTCAGTAGTTAACCCTTGGAGAAACTCTGCTATTCCTTCATTTGTTATTTCCTGGATTACTATTTTTTGGGGTTGACTCAACCGACTATATATTGTTCATCGTTCAGGGTTTCTGGTTTCCTGCCATTTTTTGCGTGCTTTGTGCTTTTTTTTGATTACATCTTTTACTTCCAAGGGATAGTGCTTAGTCAATGTTTTTATTTTTGTTAATTCAGGGGTGTTGTTTTTTACTGCAATTTGGAGTTGTTTCACAAAAAGTTCTGCTTCAGTTTAAAGTTGGTATTTTGCCTTAAGTGGGGTATTTAATACAACTGATTCTTCTAGCTGTTCTCTGAATCCATCCCTATTGGTTCGTCTATTGGTAAGGCCAAGGGTTGGAGGTTTTGTAATAACTGTGTCACTTAAGATCAGGATCACTGGTGAGTGATCTGAGCTAAGGTCCAGGCAGCTGTCAACTTTGATATAATTTGTCTATAGGCCCTTAACAATGAAGAAGTCGATTACATCCGGGTACGTTTTAGTGTCAGTTGGCCAGTAGCTAGGGCTTCTGCTTGACAGGAACTCATAATTCAATAATTTCCCTGCTTTTTTAAGTTCACGTCCCTTGGTCGAAGTATATCTGCTGGAGCAATGAGTGTGTTTCGCATTAAAACCTCCGCCAATGATAAAGCTTGCGCCCAGAGATTGGAGACATTTGAAGTATTCATCTTCTTTAATGTTGTGCCTAGGAGGGCTATAAATTGCCGAAACAGAGCAGTGAAATCTTGAAGTTTGCATTTTGACTGTTGCAGCTTGAATACTTTCTGTTGAGTGTTTGAGTTCTTCAGAGTGTTTAATATTTTCGCGTATAATAACAGCTGATCCACCTCTCGATTTGTTGGAAGGGTGTATTGTGTCGTAGGAATTATATCCTCTTATTCTAATTATAGACTGGTCTGCGAAATGTGTTTCCGAAGTCAGGCAGATATCAATGTTTTTGGTTTCGAGGAATAATTCTAGTTCCGTTATATGATGGTGTAAACCGTTCGCATTCCAGGTAGCAGTCCTAATGGACCCTGCCATTTGAGAAGGTTAAGAGTTGAGTAGATTGCTTGTTTTTAAGCGTTTTCAGCTCATTTATCAGAATTTGGTTAAATTGTTCTTGTTGGTTGAAACGTTTTTTCATCATCGCCATGATCGTCCGGATTGGGCTGGTAATGGTGGCATAATTATGCTTGGGGATTGTTTGTCCCTGTACTTCTTGCGTCTGTGTAGGATTTGAATCCAATGACTGACTTTCAGCTTAGATTTTGGTTTCAGTTAAATTTTCGGTTAGCTGGATTTGTCCCGGTTCTCGCTTTTTATTATTACTTCGATTTCTTAGAATTTGAAGCTCTTTTGCTTACTCGAATCCTCGGTAGTTTTTGCACTGTACTATACGATTCGAGGATTTGCGTAGCTCTTCTATCTTAACAGTTTTATAGTAGATAGTTTTGACTTCGAATACCTTTTTAGCATCTTTGTCATTGCTGAATGAGAGCATGAATATATTTAGTGGCTTTTTGGTTTCATTGCAGAGAATGTTAACAGCATCAGTAGCTTTCAATCCTTTGGCTCGCAGATCATTGATAATGTCTACAGGTTTAGTTCCAGAGTGAAGTCCTCGGGCCATAAGTTTCAGGGGCCTTGTTTGTTTGTCGCTAAACGTGTGCTATTCAGCCTCACGGCGTTTTAACCATTTTGTTACTTTGCCGTATTCTTCTCCAGAAGAACAATATATTTTGAAGCTGGTCTTACGTCTACGAAAGTAATGTAATTTTCTCTCAAATTCCTTTGCCTTAAGAGCGTCAGTGATTTCATGTATATCCAATGTCTTTACACTAAATATTTGGGTGGAAGGGGGAGGGGGGGCATGTGGTTTTGGGGGTACATTTCGTGGGGTATCTTATGCTTGTTTGGAAATTTCTTGGTTAGAGTGGGTAGGGGTACTTTCTGGAGAACTTTCAGCTTTCCTCTTCTTACTTGCCATATGTTCTTTATTCTTCTTCTTTCCCAGTTGCATGATCCAAACAATGTCCTTTTGTAACTGTTCTTCATCAGTATGGTATTCCATTACTTCGGGTTTATTTAGATGATCATTTGCGGGCATAGTACCTTTAGCATATGGATGCTTTGATTCAGCCATGGAGGTTTCCAAGTTTAACACTTTTTGATTCGCAATTCTTATATTTTCCTGTAGAGTATTAATAGTTGTAATACTCTGTTGCCATGCTTTCCAGAGAGACACTTCGATCTCAGTTTATAGCTGATTCACTCACTTATAATTTTAGATTCTTATTGGAGCGGTCCGCACACGTGCGTCTTCACTGACGCACCACTCGGGACTGGGGAAAAAATTTCGGAAGTAAGCGGAATTTTCTGGTTTCCTCAACAGAATATTATTGACCACTAAATTGCGCATTTTTTTTTAAATTTTGTCGCGTTTGTAACTTTTACAGATTCCGGCATCCCCTTGCTGTTCATCCTTATCTTGGATACCTTGTATCACTGTACCTCTATATCCACCGTTAATTTCTGATAATATTTATTTCTTCACAATATATTGCCAATCGACGTTGTCCCTCGTATCTCTTCCGCTGAGGGAGTATAGTCACCGCTCACCATCGGCAATTAGACAGTGTATTCCCAGTGTCCCTGATACAATTGCGGTGGTGGTTCCTGGGAACGAAATGACTGCCTAATAAGGGGATGTGGAGCAGCAACCGCTTCCACTGCTTCCATAGCCACTGCGGGGAAGCGCGACGCCTGATGCATTTCCGGAAGCTGATTTCCTAAATGGGAGACATCTCGTTTCGCGGATTCTGTGATTGGATATGCCTCCTTGCCGAACAGTCGTCCCTGCTGTTGTTCGCCCCTCGTTTTTTCCACTCCCCGGCCAGAAAATCGTAAATTGAAAATTTGTCGATGCGAGGGGACGCCGTTAGGGCTTCCCGTGCTGATGGCGAGAATTTATCGGGATTGCAAGGCGGTTCCTGATGTGAGCGTCGTGGGATTTTCCAGTGTACGTGAGTCTGTTCACGTTTGATGGAAAAGTGGTATGCAGTTGCGATTGAAAGTATTTCTACGTATTTCACAACTAGAGCAAATCGATATACTTATTTGTGAGGTATAGTGGAAATATGTAGTTGTAATCAAATACTCTAACACACCAACGTGTACACTAACGTGTACATCAAATAAACAAACTTATATCGTTGGTGTAGTGCCCAAACGTTATAAGCACACTTTGGGATGAAATTCTGTTAAATGCGTAAAAATACAATTACAGGGACAAACAAACCCCAAGCATGCCACCATTACCAGCCCATTCGGGACGATGATGGCGATGATATAAAAACGTTTCAATCAACAAGAACAATTTAACCATATAATAAATCTACTTGCTGCTTAAAAATCAGCAATCTACTCAACCCTTAACCTTCTCAAATGGTAGGGTCCATTTGGATTGCTACCTGGAATACGAACGGTTTATACCACCATATAACGGAACTAGAATTATTCCTCGAAACCAAAAACATTGATACCTGCCTAATTTCGGAAACACATTTCACAAACCAGTCTATATTAGAATAAGAGGATATAAATCCTACGACACAATACACCCTACCAACAAAGCGAGAGGTGGATCAGCTGTTATTATACGTGAAAATATTAAACACTATGAAGAACTCCGACACTTACCAGAAAGTATATAAGCTGCAACAGTCAAAATACAAACTTCAAGATTTCACTGCTCTATTTCGGCTTATAGCCTCCTATACTTATAGCCCTCCTAGGCACAACATTAAAGAAGATGAATACTTCAAATTTCTCCAATCTCTGAGCGCAACCTTTATCATTGGCGGAGATTTTAATGCGAAACTGACTCATTTGTCCGCAGATATACTTCGACCAAGGGACGTCAACTTTATAAAGCAGGGAAATTATTGAAGGGCGAGTTCCTGTCAAGCCGAAGCCCTAGCTACTGGCCAACTGACACTAAAAAGTATACGGATATAATCGACTTCTTCATTGTTAAGGGCCTATCGACAAATTATATCAAAGTTGACAGCTGCCTGGACCTTAGCTCAGTTCACTCACCAGTGATCCTGTCCTTAAGTGCCACAGTTATTACAAAACCTCCAACCCTTGGCGTTACCAATAGACGAAGCAATTGGGATGGATTTAGAGAACAGCTAGAAGAATCAATTGTACTAAATACCCCAATTAAGGCAAAATACGAACTTGAAACTTTAGCAGAACTTTTTGTGGAACAACTCCAAATTGCAGCAAAAAACAACACCCCTGAATTAACAAAAATTAAAACAATGACCAAGAACTATCCCTTGGAAGTAAAAGATTTATCAATGAAAAGCATAAAGCACGGAAAAATGGCAGGAAACCAGAAACCCTGAACGAAGAATAATATATAATCGGTTGAGTCAACACCTAAAAAGAGTAATCCAGGAAATAAAAAATTAAGGAATAGCAGAGTTTCTCAAAGGGTTAACTGTTGAGAAAGAAACCAACTACTCCCTCTGGAAGGCAACACATTTCATAAAAAGGAACAATGCGAATACCCCGCCTATCCGCAAATTAGACAACAGTTGGGTACGAAGTAGTAAAGAGAACATGCCGATTATCTTGAAACCGTGTTCCAGCCTCACCCAAGTACTATAATTTCTCAAGAGCTACTCTTAGACACAAACAATGATGATATTACCACCAAAACTGTACCTGTGAAACAAGTAAAAAAAAAAATCAAATACCTGAATCCGAAGAAATCTCCTGGGTACGACCTCATTACAGCCCAGATGCTCAAAGAATTGCCAAACAAAGGGATCATAAAACAAACGCATCTTTTTAATACTGCGCTTAGGCTTAATTATGTCCCGAAGCAGTGGAAAATTACAGAGGTCATAACCCTCCCTAGGCCCGGAAAACCACCAGAAGAAGTGTCATCCTACAGACCCATCTCGCCGAAGCCTCCGATCTCCTAAACATACGGGGATAATTAAGACGACTAAAGAGGAAAAAGTTTGCGGACTTAGTCGCATAGGCTAGTCCAGTCATAACTAGACTGGGTGTAATCTACTAACCAAGTGACGAAATGGATATTTTTGAAACTATAACGATTGACTTTGCGGCATCAATATATTAAAAATTAGTTATTATTTTTGTAAACATGATTGTAAAATGGACTCTACAGACCAGATCAAAAACCAAATATAAAAAAAATACAAAACACTGTTTTATTTGATAAGCATATAAAATAAATTCAATTATCCTCTAAGAGAATCAAGGAGACAGGAAATCCCTGAGAATTATTTTTGTCGTAATATTTCAGTTCAAAGTTGGCCTTTGTGGAACAAATTCAAGGTTATTTCAAGCGCTAGTTGAAAGTGAAGCAGGAAAAAGAATTTTTATCCGATTTGAATTTTCCAAACTGGAAAATACCTCTTGAAGTACATAGAATATTCAAATTTACTTGATTAATCAAAACAATTAATTATAACATTAATATATCATCCATTTAACGCTTGAGAAACACACTAATACTCCGTCGGGAAAATTTCACAAACATAAGCCATAAGTTCTAAATCGCGCCGAATAATGTCAAATGACTTATTGAGACATGTAGTCCATACTTTTATCTGAAAAATTCATAAAAAATCCACTGCCCTTAGGTGTCACTTTGCTTGTAAAGCCACTTAAGAGGCTCCTAGCGCTAAACCGCACGACACATTTGGTACACAACTAGTAATATGTACGCACTACTTGAGACTCTTACAAACTAAACAGACATTAAAAATATGTCACCTTTGCAAAGATATACAGAGATCGCATAAAACGGAGAGAAATGGAAAATTGAAAATGATCTCAAAATATTTGTTTGAAAAAAAATCATTTTGACCCCTTGAAGCATTTTTCAAAAATTTATACAGAGGAAAAAATAAAGCCAGGTATTAATACTTTATGCGCTGTCTGTATAATACGCATACCCTACTACAAAGTTCTTATGCTAGTTGCTGATAATGGAGAGTGTAAAGTATAAAACATAACCGTGTATGCAACTTCATGCAACTTCATTGTAGAGTGCAATTCTCGATTTTAGCACTACACCTTACGAATCATTTATTATTTTACATATTCAACTCCTGGAACACTGTCCCAAGTCCGCCCTGCACGAATCTGGCGGCCATAAAACCACCAGAATCCCTAAACTTAATTGCTTCTGGGCGGCCAGGCACGGACCAGTGCCGGTGACGTTGACGAGGGACCCCGTGCCACTTAATGCCGCCGCACATATTCAGCGTCTGGCAGGGGTCCAGGGATCGGCCTGCGTACTTCCACTAGGGTCGCTCTTTATTGGATCAGACCGGGGGCGGCTGAGGAATGGACCGCGTCAATTTCCATCTCGCGGCGATTTTTTTATTATTTTCGCCGTGAAAAGTCGCGGGCGTTGGATGCAGGGGGAGGGGAGCACCTTAACGATGCCATTGAACCGTAATTGGACCGCTAACCCCGAGACCCCGTCCACACCGCCCCCGTCGCGACGGCCGTGCGGGAGATCGGGGCCGAATCGATACACTTTCCCGTCTCCCTCCGGCACATGCACGCGAGCGCTGCAATCAATTTAGGAAGGATGATAGACTATTAAAGAAGCTATTTGTGTTACGACCAAAAATTGATGAGGGATTAAAAATGGGCAGAGGGCTACGGCGAATAATCGATTTTAAGCGTTGCGATGAGCTCGTCAGCTGATTTAGAAGATTCAAATTTTTTGTATTATTCTACAGATGAGAAAACTGAATATACTCTCTCAGTGTGTCCCAGTCTCGCAAAATTAATATTGGGGAATTATACCGCACATTTTTTGTTATCTCTGAACATAGACTATGTTCAGTTTTAAAACGACAGGGTCAATTGCATTGCTAAAATTCAATGGTTATGCAACCACAATTACAAGTGCATTCAAATCCATCATTTCAAATGTCAAAACTGTTGACAGAAAATGTATTCAACGCAAGAAAGTGTTCAAATAATAGCTGAATATAATAGTACATGATACGTCGCTATTGGTCATCATAATAGAACTAGGATATGCCACATTTTAACTAAAGAAATTAAATTAAATGTTTTATGTTATGCTGAAGAAGAACCAATATCTTCCATTTTATAAATGAGTGAATTGGAAGTCAGCAGTTTTTTACATTTGAAATGATCGAGTTAAACGCCCTTGTAATTTTAGTTGCATAATCATTTCATTGCAATGCAATTGATCCTGTCGTTTTAAAAATATTATCTATTAAGCAATAATCAGCATGGCTTTCGAGCTAATGGGTCGACAACATCGGCAATCTATTCATATTTCAAATAATTTATCCAACTAGAAAGTGGAAAATATCCAGTTACCATACTATGCGATTTATCTCGAACTTTCGATTGTGTAAATCATGAGATTTTGCTAAATAAATTGCATAGATATGGCATCAGAGGATTAGTTCTTGATTGGGTTCGTAGTTTTCTTTCCTCCAGAAAACAATATGTTTATTTAATACTTGAAAACGGCAATTGCACTTCGTCATCCACTAAAAATATTCCGCATGGTGCCCCCAAGGATCTACTGTGTGGCCCATCTTCTTTCTACTTTAAATAAATAATATCGAACTCTGTTTAATTTGCCATGTATACTCTAATTACTAATTTTTCTAAACTGACGTTCACGTCATCAAACAGCTGTGTGAGGAGGTTTTTTCGTACCAACATGATTGTTTTCGAGATATGCATGACAATAGTTTAAGAATCGAAATTAGTCTGAGGATAATTTGTTACATATACTCTGATTTTTCTAAACTGTCGTGCACGTCATCAATCAGCTGTGTGATGAGGTTTTTTCGTACCAACGTGATTGATTTCGAGAATATGCATAACAATAGTTTTAGAATCGAAATTAATCTGAGGATCATTTGTTACATAACACTGATCACCGGTGGTTATAAATAGGTAATCGGTGTATTAACCGCGGTCACAATTATCGCCTGCCAATCATGTAATAAATCATGTTGGCCGACGTGATATTTTTTCGGCGACGATGCCAGATCTTTTTCACTAACACATGCTCATACATGTGTGTATAACCAAACTTACCTTGACGTTTAACTTGTTACATTTGACTTCGTTACATATTTCACGTTTCTTTTGCCTGCAGCCGGGAATCGAATCTAACCTCAAGATTTTTGTCGCTGTCAGTGTTGGACCCGAATACGGTGCAAACTCTTTTATATTTTGCCATTGTAGATGTTAAACCATAACCACAAGATTGATATCTGTACGAAAAACGGCAGAGAAGTCGACGAATTTGATACGAACCGCGTACTATCGCACAAGGTTGCATGGGAGCAACAGCTGATTACAGCCATTTTTAAATACCCAGGACAGCTGGCAACCTTGTAAAATTGTGTCGTCATTATTATGATTATTATTTTGATGACGTGCACGCCAGTTTAAAAAATCAGAGTATAACACTGTAACAATTTTCGCCTGCCAATCAGGTAACAAATCATGTTATGTTGGCGGCCATGATATTTTTTCGGGAGATGATGCCACATCTTTTTCACTAACACATGCTCATACATGTGGATATAACAAAACTTATTTGACGTTTAGATTTTTACATTTGATCGATTATTACAATGCATATTTTGCCATTGCAGATGTTAAACCATAACCACAAGATTGGTATCTGCATGATAAACGGCAGAGAAGTCGACGAATTTGATACGAACCGCGCAATGTCGCACAAGATCGCACGGGCGCAACAGCTGATTGCAGCCATTTTTAAATATCCAGGACAGCCGGCAACCTTGTAAAATTGTGCCATCATCATTATGATTATTATTTTGAAGACGTGAACGCCAGTTTAGAAAAATCCGAGTATAGATACTACTACTATACAGGGTGATTCTTTAATATTGCGAAAAACTTTAAGAAATGATTCCTTGTCAAGAAATGAGAGGGGTCTTTTATATAAAGTAGGTTGACATAAGTCAAATTTGACAAATTACTTAATAAAACTGTTTCGCCTTAACTACACAACTATACAAGCAGTTAAATGTGCGATATGCACTTTGTTTATGGCCTTGCAAACGGCAACGCATTAGCAGCTATACTCTACTCAGATGGCACTCATGTGCCGTCGCCACTCCGGAGGTTGGCTATCATCATTACTATTTTATTTTGGAAACTGCAGCCCTAATTAGATCAGCTGACGTGGCATTTAACCATTTTCGCAGATTCCTAAGAAAGAACCTTCTTCTTGCTCCGATAGATCTCTTCCGCACGATTCTTCCTTGAATTATGAGTCATAGAATCTCTTATTTCGGACCTCTCACGATGTGGCCGAGATATTGAAGTTTTCTATTTTTCACTTCCAGTAGGATCTCTATGTCTTTCTCGATTCTTCTTAGAACCTATACGTTGGTTGCATGTTCTGTCCATGATACTCTCAACACCCCACGGTAGGTCCACATCTCAAAGACTTCTAATTTCCTCTCGCAATACACGTTGAGGGTCCAAGCTTTTACACCGTATAAAAAGACGGGGAATGCGTAACATTTGAGCATCCGGGTTCCGAGGTCCAAGCTCAGGTCGCGACTATAGAGCAGCTTTTCAATCTTCACAAAGGATGCACGGCCTTTCTCAATGCGAATCCTTATTTCTGCGCAGTAATCCACGGCGCAACCGACGTATGTACCTAGATAGTCATACATCTCGACACTTTCTAGCCTTTCGCCTTCCACATTCAGATGTTCATTTGGTACTTCAGTTTTGGTAACAATCACGTATTTGGTCTTCTTAACATTGAGCGTCAACCCATATTCCCGACTAGTTGTGACAACGTTATTCAACATATTTTGAAGGTCTTGCATGTTTTCGGCGAGAAAGGCTGTATCGTCCGCGTAACGCAAGTTGTTCAGTGGGATGCCGTTATCTCGTATTCCTCCGTCTTCTCTTTCGAGGGCTTCGGTGAAGATTTCTTCTGAATAGATGTTTCAGAGGAGTGGAGAGAGAACACACCCTTGTCTGACTCCTCGCTTAATCTCAACGGTTTTCGTTAGTTCGGATTGGATGCGAAAGGACGCACTTTGGTTTAGGTACAGTTTTACTATTATTTGTATATCTCTTGTGTCGAGATTTTTTTTGTTCCAGTGCTTCTATTAGTTGTTTGTGTCTCACTTTATCAAATGATTTATTATATTCTATAAAACAGGCGTACACCATTTGGTTGACATCCAGATACCGCTGCATCAAGACATTGATGGCGAACAAGGCTTCCCTTGTGCTAACTCCTTTTCTAAAGCTAAACGGGGTATCCGCTATACCTTCTTCCAGTTTCTTGTAAATCCTACGGTCTTTAGAGTAAGATCTTTAGAGTATGGCAATTAAGGGTAATTAAGAAATTAGTAATTAAGAAAACTAAACCATGACTAATAAAACAACCTATATAATATAAATCTGACCAATCCAACCTAACAAAATCTAACTCCTAACCCTATAAACACAATCAGCATATAACTTCGCGAATTTATTTACTTCTCTGTATCTCTTCATTTGTGTCATTCGGAATGGTTCCTCCTGTTCAGGTCCTTGAGTTCCTCCTAATCCGTTGAAAGTTATGGCTGCTCGGTTGATACTACTCCGTCTTCTGCTCCGGAACGTGGTGCCTTTTATGGATTCTGTTACGACTTCCGCTATTTCGGAATATCATCCTTCTGTGTTTGAATTCTGCATTGAGTGCTATTGCTACGGGCTCTTAGTGATTATTTTTGTTATCTCACTGGATAAGCGTTGCTGCACTTATGTTAGAAATGTTGTCATACTATTCCGTGTGTACAGTTACTTCTGTTGCATTGACATATGTATTTTGAATGAACGCATTCAATATGGCGTATTTCACTATGTAATGGTTTCGTTGAGCGTCCCTTCCTATTGTAAGTACTGACGAGAACTGTCATGGAGTCTGTCTGGGGTCTTATTTATAGCGTTGGTCTCCGATGTTATATTGTTGATGCCTGATGCATTTTAAGCATGGGCTCAACTTTTTACTAACGATGTTTTCGACAAAATATACTCGGTATTGTTTAATAAATATTCAATTCGTAATTTATATATTCTGATCTATTCGACATCTAGGTCCACATTGTTTCTGTTTCTTTAAGATCGAGGCATTGTTTAATAAATCAATGTGAAACAAATCGAAATCTGGAGTTTATACCCCAAAACAACTTTCAAGCAAAAAGTTGATCTTCTATATAATGTATACATGCTTAGATTTTGATACGACATATGCCAAACAGCAAAATATTCCAGCAATTTTACGTTCCACAATGATCTCACAGGATGGGAAACAATACAGGGCGATCGTATAAATTTATCACCTCGGCGTTATTATACAATGTAAGCGTTCAAAAAGGCATTAGGACGAGCGACGTCTAGTTGTGATTTTATCGGTGACGGCTAAGCTTCTGGATGTATAGCAAGAGAGAGAGATATATAGAGAGAGAGAGAGAGAGAGATAACTGGTTGGGGGCCACGCGACACTCGACGTCGTGTGGAATGATTCCCATAAATATATATGTACGCCACCACTGTAATAAACGGCCATTGATATTTATATGTTGTATTTAACGCTTTACTGCTAAACCGGACTGTTTAAGGGATGCCATGACATCCCGTTACCGTATTAATTATCGTAAACGTGATTCCTGGCAGACCTGATTTGAAGATCATTACAATTTCTCTGCAATATAGCTGAAGCATCCACGAAATGTTGTATAAAATTGTAATTATTTTCACTACACATTACACTAATAAGTATTCATACACAAAAAGCATTGCAATATATAATACACAAGAAATACGATATACATTAAATGAATATAGATACTTACCAATTCTCAACTATCATTACGCTGATAATTTCATAAACAACATTGCAATTATTCACTCCACACATTACAGCAAAACGGAATTATACAAACGCTGTATTTAAAAATTAAATATTGCTTACAATGTCCGAAGCGGTCCCTAATAAAGATCCGCATTAAGATAACTTTAATGTCCGGCCAGCTTTTTTTACTCCGCAGTGCAATTTAAAAACGATAACGTAATTGGCGGGGCCGTTTGTTCCCGGTAATTAGGAGCACTGCGGCCGCCCCAACCGCAGAGTTTTATTGGGAAATTAAATTTCCGCAATTGAGCAATTTTTCTCGGAACGATTACGGTCGGGGGCGGCGAAGCTGTCGCTGGAAATTACAAAGGAATTAACTGGGGACGGAGTTTTAAATCCGCGGGTTCGATCGTTTGGCGGTTTATTGCCAGCACTTAGAAACGATTTGTGACAAGTCTCCGTTTAGCTTTGCAAGACAAAAAATATGAAGACGCGTTTTGTGACAAGTCTAATATTTTCTTTGAAAGAAAAAACAATGAATGTATAGGCCTTTATATGACATTACCATGAATATGGTATTAATTGTGAAAGACGTCTTATTTATCTGTCAAAATAATTGTTAGCAACCAAATGTACATATGCAAATGAGTTACATGGGGTGAATTTATTTATTATATGGCATACATAGACATAATTATTATTATATTAATACGAGTAGCTCTTATAATTAGAAGGCATTTGTAGGCATTCGTATTCTTCATCATGACCATCTATATAATGTTCAAGTCTATGTAGTCAGGAGATCGTACGGGTTGAACTATTGTTGGACCGCCAGGGGGTCGATTCTCGAAAGTGGGAGAAATAATTCGTGTAGGAGATATTTCTCCTACCGTGTAACGCATAGGAATTGCCAAAAACGGGGATACGCACCCTCGAACGACAAGCGGTATGAAATCCCGAGGAACGGTCAAGTGAACGATGTTCTTTCTAACTTCACACGCAGCGATCTTCGGGAGCCAATGAAAGCACTGACATTTGGTGTCCACGTGATGTCCGCGTGCGTTTATTCAGAACGCTGTCGGCTGTCGTAGGGTGATCAACTATTACACAGAGGTCCACTGCGGCAATTTTAGTTCATACCGTTCACCCCCGATTTGTCACTCTCACTTATTTCTAATGCCAGTATATTAAAATACATATCTATGTATTCATTCTGGGTTATTTTGGGATTTTTTTAAGAGTAATAAGATTAATATTCATATAAGTCTCTCGCTTATTGTATTGCCAGGATATTAAAACACATATTCATATGCTTTTATGATTTTGGGATTTTTTTAATAAAATGATAAATTCCATGGATACAATACCAATAATCGTGCAAAGGAAGACGTGTACACAGCGCCAGCGCCAGCGTGGTTACATACATCTGTTATTTCGCGTAGGAATTAAGAATTCGCCGGTGACTAACCGAGAGAAACCGTTCTCCCGAAAACCAAGGAGTTTTCTCGCATAGGAGTCGGGTAGGAGTCCTCGAGAATCCGATATACCGCTCACCGGGAGAAATAGTAAGAGAAACCTCATCCGCCGAGTTCGAGAATCGCCCCCCACAGTTGACCATGCCCTTTAGCATTACTCTTGGTGCACGACGAGGTAGCTCACCACCTTTTGTACTCTGCACTTGTGGACAGCACTTGTCGCTATCACTTAGTGCTTAGGTTAGGTAGGATAACGGTAATTAATCTTCTTCTTTTCATTCTTGAGCTACAAATAGTGACGACTGACACTGTAAAATTTATTGTAAACATAACGGTTGCAGTGATAACTCTCATGGGATGAAAGATAACAATGACAGCGTTCATAGGGAAACGAAAACAGAGATATGTGAAAAGCTTTACACATAGTTTAATTCAAGAGGCCGCAACGTGTTGTATTATGAATTGAGTTTTTAAGAATCTGTACGTAGGGGTTGTAATACCACTCCTGTTGTATAATGAAATCATGATACATCATCAAATCATTATGAAATCATTATACAACCCTTGTTGTATAATGAAGTACGGTCGCGGCCAAAAAAAATGGAACAAATCTTATAGTGAATTAGTCTAAAATTGATTTGTGTAATCAAGCCATTCGTCTCTGCAAAGAAAAATCAAGTAAAATGTCATTGTCATTGTGACATAAATACCCACATGTTGCTCAGTCATATTTTGGCATGGCCCCTCAGGTTAGTTCTTCTAATAAACCAAGAATAATAGAAAAATTAAAGATGGGTTGTCAATCAGGCAAGTTGCACATTTTTTTTGCATCTTCAGCTAAACTAAATTCACACTATGTAAAAAACCTGTCCCACTTTTTTATGGCCGTGACTACACATTATATTACCATAGTTATGTACATGATGTATGTATTATTTATGAGTCATAGATAAATAAAATTATGCAATTAGGAAGTGTTCGACAAATTTATTACCAGAAATTTCAATAACGTTGACCGATTTTCTTAAAATTTCATTAAGTAATTAGAGCAATAAAATATCTGAAACAATTAATGAAAGTGCCTTTATAAACAAAAAAAAGTAGAAGTTGCAACTAAAAACCCTATCAGTAAAAATATTTCAGTTTTTAGTTTTTTAGGTTTCAGAAATGTTTTTATATTTTCTGACGCTCTTCAATAGAATAAACCATCTTAGTACTGTCAAATTTACAGTTTCGTGCTCTGTACTTTGTTATTGGATACATTTTTGTTGCTGGAATGCCTATTTTGTAATTTGATAAGTCAATGTCTTGAAAACTAATCAACAGATTGTAAGAAGTAATACGCGGTTATGTCGAAAATTAAGTAAGCTTTCCAATGAACAATCACTCAACGCCGACTCCAATTAAAAAAATGCTTACCTCCCTTTCGGCAAGTGGGTTAAACAATTGAAGATCAGTTCCATGCCAAAAGTTGTCCCTTTTTAATTAAAACTTAAAAACGTGTTTTAGCGATTTCGTGAAAAAATATATATTCGTAGATATTTAGAGCGTTCCCTTTCTCCAGGGACATCCAGTATAATATAACAATGAATGGTTGCAACTGTTTTAAAATAAAATTTTATTTGTTTTAAATATTGGTTTACAAATTACACCAAATTTCATAAATATTGCAGAAATGCTGAATATTTTCAATGAATATGCGAAATAGTTTTAAGGAAATGTTATGAAATTTCCAATGGACCATCAAAACCCGATGTTTTTTAAAATATGCAAATCAAAATATCAAAGGTGTTAGAAGATTTTGATATTGTGCACATTTAAATTAACAATTTCCAAAATATGCTTTCAAATTACACTTGTAAACAAACAATGAACTTTTTGTTGTGACATGGAGAAAAATTGCTAATTATAGTATAAAACTTTATAAAACTTGTTTAAAACAAAAGCAAGCCGAAAATGACCTTGGATTTTGTCCAATCACCCTCACTTTGGTTGCTTCGAACTTTTGTGGGTTATACAGAAATACATCAATATGGGTATGTTCTTACCGTTACATTTCCAGGGGTAATATAACAAGTGGTGTTCATTCATTCATTCATAAAATAATTATCATAAAATCATTATCGATAATTCATAAAATCATTATCGATAATGATTTTATAAATACAACGAATTTTAACCCCAACGACGAAAATGCACCGAGCCCGAAGGGCGAGGTGCATTTTCAAAGATTGGGGTTGAAATAAGTTGTATTTTTAAAATCAATATCGATTTTTGAGAACACCATGAATTATATTTACTAAGGGAATATAATGAATTGATTGAGTCATCTAGTAAAGCAAAATAAACAAGAAGCTAAATATATCATTTTCTATGCTTCAAATTCTTCATTTTTTATTTTGTTTTTGTTTCATTTATTTTGCCAAAATTTCAATTATGTAAGAATTCAGCAAATGAAGTAACGTGACTAATTTTTTTGTGCTTTTATGCATATTTTCAGTTTTTAAGCTTATAATTGCTTTAATGTATTTTTTCTTCATATTTCCTTATTTTTTGTCCTTATTAGCTAATTTCTCAATTTAATAGTATATTATTTATATTAGCTGGGAATATATTTTGTTGCACATTATTGTAATGAGAATTCAGTTTTAATATTGCTCCGTTAAGTCTAGAGTGCTTGGTTATCACAAAATCATCAACAACGCGAGCGTGCGTACGTGATATTTGGTAAACAAAGCTTAATTATTTGGGGGATTACCCTATTTTTACGTGCACAGAACGCATCTGGGGTAAGTGTGCTATCAATTCAGTCCAATTTATCTCAATCTTTAGTGCGTTGTGCTTGTGCTTTGTGTGTATTTACGTGTTTATAAGTTTCTTGTATAAAATGCCGAAAGTAAAATCTTCCGTTGATGAATGGATACATGGACATTCTGAATTAAACTATGAGAAGGGCATATTAATTTGCAGGGCTTGTATCAAACCGGTAAGTTTTATTTTGTGTTGCTATTGGCCTAGGTACAAGGATTTATTATGTTGTAGATTAACTCCGAGAAAAAAATTAACATAACACAACATATCAAAACAACAGTTCACCTGAAAAAAAAAAACACAAATCTGCAAGCAGTACCCTGGGTACCCAGCAAATTATTTTCGAGTCTTTTGTGAGTTCATCTACACAGAATGAAAAGGAATTTTACTTTGATTCATGCAATACAATGGTACCTTCTAACATTCCGTTAAAAAAACTAGATAATAGTATATTTAAATCTGCTTTACAAAAATACACCGGTAGACATATTCCTGCCGAATCAACCATTCGCAAAAATTATATCGAGCAAGTATATACGCACACTATTGAGGAAATAAAAATGATAATTGGCAACAATTACATATCGATCTGTGTAGATGAAACTACTGATTAATGTGGTCGGTACATCGCCCAATTAATGATTGGAGTATTAAACGAAGACTCCACCAATGCATTTTGAATTAGTTCCAAGCAGTTAGAAAAAATAAATGGCAATGCCGTTGCCAAATTCGTTCATGATGGATTAACACTTTTTTTTTTGCCAAACCCCGTACCAAATGATAAATTATTATTGATTCTTTCTGATGCCGCTGCATATATGTTGAAGGCATATTCTAATTTTAAAGTATTTTATGAGCAATTAATGCATTGCACCTGTTTGGCACATGGTTTTAATCGCGTTGCTGAAACGATTAGATTCCAATTTCCCCTGGTCAATGATTTGATAAAAACCTTGAAGAAAATTTTCCTAAATGTTCCACTGAGGGTTGAAATGTTTAGGGAAAGAATGCCAAATGTATCTCTTCCTCCGGAACCGGTTATAACTAGATGGGGTATGTGGCTAGATGCTGCCTGCTATTATGCCGACCATTTTGATTCATTTAAGGAGCGTGTGTTAGAGTTTCCCGAAAATGTGTCAGAGGCAATTAAAGAATGCCACAAACTTCTTAAAGATAGGATGGTTATACAAAATTTAGCATTCCTAAAAACCAACTACAGTTTCATAAGCAAAGCGATTGATAAACTCCAAGCAAAGAACACAACTTTGGTAGATGCGGTTCAAATAGTTGAAGATTTTAGGAACGACGTCTCAAACGTACGGGGATCTATAGGAGAGATTATAAAAAAAATGTGATGCAGTTTTGTCAAAAAATTAAGGTTACAAAAGATATCAACAGTTTTAAAAGCAGATTTCATGGAAGATTTACTGATAAATATTACAATTGTTCCCAAATTTAAATATGCACCGATTACAAGTGTGGATGTGGGGAGAAGCTTTTCACACTTAAAAATTGTGTTCAGTGATAGCAGAATGGGATTTTCCGTCGAAAATTTAGAAATACATTTAATTATTAGTTCATTTAAAAATGAGCAGTAATCATTATTTGTTATTAATTATTATTGTTATTAATATTAATCACCAAAACCTATGTTATTAAAATATTACTTTTATCTACCTATAGTGCGTTCATGTTAATAAAATTATGTTTTGTTTTGTTTTTCTGTATTTTCATAAAAAATAAAATATGCTTTTGCATGCTTTTCTGCGTTTTTGTGCTGATTCTAATCTTTATGCTATTTTATATGCTTATTTTCTAAGATTTTTATGAATTTTTGAACGTTAATTTTGTAATTTTTTATGCTAATAAATCCGCGCTTATATATAACCGTAACCATATATAACGGTATTAGGCCGATATGGGTTATATAACAGACGATGTTGAGATATTGTAAAATCGAGGCGTAGCTAAGATTTTATAATCAACCGAGTATGTTACATCCATATCGGCTGTATATTGTTTTATAGTTTTCGTGATACTAAAATAAAAATGATTAATCTTTGCGAAATAAATTTCATAAATTATAATGACATTATTAAAGTATGCTGTGATCGTTGTGTAGTAACGCTTGTGAACACCAAAATAAATAACAGTCCACGGCTGTTTTATTTCAACGACCGTGGCTGATATCAGTTAAATAACAACCATGGATACGGTACCAATAATATGTAATTACAATTAAGTATCACGAAAATTTATGTATCATAGTTTGGGGACCCATGTATTAGATCATCGTGCACGTGATCGATAAGGTGTGACTGAATGACTTACGTGATATTTGAAATATGTTACCTGAAGGCAAATAGGGTATCTTTTATTTCAATCTACTTACATCATATTTATAGCACGTTATCTGTGCAGAAATTGAGGACCAATACGACCTTTAACAAATGGAAGGATGGACAAATGGTGCACTTTTGCACTTTGCACTTTTTGTGAGTATCCGTTTTGTGGTACCATTATCAGTTCCCACAACATCTTGGATGCTGATTTCGTGTAGTGAAAATGGAACTAATAGTCTTCGGTTTAATATTATTAGAAAAAAAAAGTTTTGTCTAATTGTAATGGACATTTTATTAATTGTAAATAATAGGGAAAGCAAGGTTGTCGACATATAGCTGCTGTTATAATTAATGAGTTTCCAAATCTATGAAGCAATTGAAGATAATATACACCGCACGAACTAGTAATACACTTTGCGAACCGAGGCCATTCAAAGCATGCGCGCTTGCCGGAAATTTCCGGTCTCACATCCTTGTAAAACCACTCGAACGAGAGCGATTCGTGCCGTGCAATCAAGAATTTCCTGGAGAACAATCTATAATTTTCATTCAGCGAGGAATCCTTAGACGTCTGGGTATTCTCCTCGCTTCCGCGGTGCAGGGGATGTTCAGGTGGCTGCCGCCCCGGAGACCCCGGCTGCCACACACCGCCACTTCCGGAAACACGTTCATCTCTGTGCGCGCTCACTGTGCAATTAAAATAATGAAATATATCAGCGTTGATAATTGCGTCGGCCGCCCCCGGCCCCTGCCCCTCCGGAACGTGCGATAATTCAACACGTTCCAGCCGTACAAACATGTGCAGGTGCAATACGTCGGGGCGCAAATACATAAATTACATTCGTACGGCGTATTTCAGTGAACTCTGACGTGCCCGTCCTTTCAGCTTTCAGCCTTTCAGTTATATGTGCTGTGCGAGTCCGTATATGTGCTCGATCGTTCTTCATCATTACAGACCAGCTACGAGATGAAAAGGCACCGCTTCCACATTTTTTCATACCCAGCCTAGTTTTGATTATTTTTATGTTATATGAGAGTAACTGACATGACAATTTTTTTTTATTAAAAAAACTGTTTACCAATCTTCATCTGAAAAGAATAAAAGAAAAATAAAGACAAAATTGAGTTTTATACAAATTTCTGGAAAACTTTCAAAATTTAAAACGATTACTACACTTATTTAAGAAAGTAAAGACACAGTTGAGCTCTTCTTTTCACAGAAATTCCCCAAAATATTTTAAATTTTAAAACATTTATTAATGTTTATTTGAAATTGCCATTAACTTTCTAAATATTAATGGTTAAAGCTAACAGAAATGCACAGTTAAATCTAAATTGCTTTCCTATTTGCACTACTCAGTCGGCGAGGTAGTTATTAATATTCCCTTTGGGTTTAATTTTGAAATCACGATGAGCCGCGTCGTGTTTAACAGTTTTGCAACGACACTCTTTGATTAGTTATTGATATTTACAAGCTCTATACTCGCGCCAATTGAAATTGCCAAGTGCCCTGTAATAAATCGTGTTTAATCAGCGCACTCGGCGAGCGAAGGGCGAACGAGCATAGCACAGAATAACTCCGGCCTAGACCTGTCGTACGGAGAAGTACAAATTCACTGGTATGTTTGCTCTGTAAATAGGAAGATCAAACGTGCCGCACCGTGCAGTTAATTATAAGCACAAATGCTGTAATGAAATTATTTATTACCCGCAACCACCATCTGATCGGCTTCTAGAGTACGCGAGTTCCCCTTGAATGGCAAATACAATCTAAGAGAGATTAAATGGACTTATTAATAGTTTGAGATATATTTGTCTTGATAAAAGACGATATTGAAATGGGAAGCGAGCCATGTAGATTCTAATGCAAAAATGGAATTGTACAAATATTCGCTTCCCTAATTATTTCACACTAGTGGTGTAATAAAATCTTTTTTAAACCCTCATTAAGTTGAATTGTATGAAACGATTTTTTTATAACCAATATCGAAAATCGTTTCAATTAGATTATATTGGCGAATACATAACAAATTATATTGACATCACAACTAGTGAGTTCGTCATATCACAAACGCAATTGCGTTTTATGGTTTTATACCAACAATTTTTCAAACAGATTACATACTGTCATCGCGTCCAATTAATCGCTCTTAATTTTAGCCTTTTTTTATAAGGTCTTACATCCAATCAATTACGAGTTGTAAATTTATTTTGTTTTATTTTAAACGCATTTTAAACGCTCTTTTTTCAAGACACACTCAATGATGGAAATAAACATTGGTTATCTTCGTTTGTTTTCAAGTTATGGCCACATACTCATCATTTTCCATTTTCTGTTTTTATAAATATTTTATTTACTTATCATTTTATTATGATAATAGTTGCATGTTCTTCAGCCACTTTTTTACGGTGAATTGAATGAGTTTTACATAATTTTGATATCTTCATTAATAAACAAGATAAAATACAAAGTTGTTTTTTCCTTAAATAGTGATAGTCATAGTTGCCTTTGGCTTTAATAGATCGTTTTTTTTAATGATGTGTCATATGTGTATGTTCGACTCTGACAGTTTATAACCATAAACAGAAGTGAGACGGTATGGATGCACATGTAAGTATTTTTGTTAAGATATCGCAAGATGGAACAGATAAATCAACCTGCTGTGACAAATGCCGAAGTGAGGTACACAGATCTGAATTGTTGAAAATTTTAAATCACTTCAGTATTTTTTCTTTGGTCGACCACTTCCTTCTATCCGTAAGATACTTCCATTTTCCCGGAAATTGACCATACAATGATGAAGAGTATGCTGAAACTGCTTGTAATGCTAGTCACGGAAATTCAGCACGGAAAACTTTCGAACACGAAAAAAATAAAATGCACAATGAACTTGAAACCTAAATGACAGCATTAACAGAACCGAATCTATCATCGGTACACTGCTAATTAAAATTTTTAGTTTGAAAGTGAAGCCAGCACCTACCGGGCCAAACTGTGAGCGCGTCAAGATCAAATTGTACATGACCTTGTCACGTATATCTCCTCTTTTTATTGTTCGTTATTTTATTGTCATCATCAAAGTTGTGCGTCTTTAAGTTGGGCGGTGGTATTCTTTCGTGGACAAGTGGACCTTGTATCAGTGCTCCGTAGGAAAAAGCGGAAAAAGCTGAAAAAAGTCAAAAAAAGATCAAACTGTGAACGAACTTTACTGCATTGTGGTGCTGACTACCTTTCGTGCACGTGTAAGACGACCAAAATTGTGGAAAAGCAAGTCATAATTTCTTCATCAGGACAACCAACGCTCTGACTCATACTGCACTGTCTCTAAAGATGTTTTTGACCCTGTTTTAGAAAATCCACCCGATTCATCGGATCTCGCCAAGTTTGACATTTTTCTATTCCCCAAGTTCAAATCGGCACTGAAAGGAATAAGATTTGAGTCATTACAAGCTGTAAAAGAAAGTCCGACAGAGCTCATGAACATGCTTTCAGAAAATTATTTACAGCACTGGATCGCTAGGGATCGTGGAAGGGAGTATGTTGTAGGGTATAAAGTTAAAATTTTGAAAGAAAACCTATACAAAATTTATAGCACTAATCCAGTTATTTAATAGCCACACTTCGCATATAGAATCATGTCCATGACACTATTTTTGTAGACAATCAATCAATCAATAATGGCTTAAGATAAATAAATAAAATCTAGAATTACAAACTTTATGAAAGATAATTCACAAACAGAAACTAGTTAAATTGAAACTATGTGTGGATACTACTTGGTGAAACATTATGATTAGGTTAAATCAAACACTTGGTTAAAGTTTCACTGTATTGAACAGTGACAATACACTGAAACTTTAACCAAGTGTTTGATTTAACCTAAACAGAAACTAGTATTTACTCTTATCACATTTATATTTTAACCGAATGGTAACAGCTATGCACAGCGCTTCAACTTCTTTAATAAACTTATGAATTGATTATTCCGTGGCTTCTTGTAAGCATTGCTATGATTTGTAGTTTTGCTGATCTATTCATCGTTGGATTCAGTTTCTACACAAAGATTTGCATATATTCTAAACAAAGTTTTTCAAAATAACGTAGGAATATTATTTTGCTGCTAGTTGAAATACTTTATTTCCCCCTTCTTAGTAAATGATATTTTATAGGCTTATTTTATTGTTTATGGTAACCTTGTAAACGATAAATTATAGGGACAGGCCTGTAATATGTTACGGGCATGTATAAAAAACCTATAATATTTTCCAGGCTTGTAGAAAAGCAGACAGATCGAAAACGAATTCAAATTTTATTACAAACACCTCAAAACTATAATGGGTCTGGCTTATAATTATACACATTTATAATATACTTTGATTCATTTTCGAAATTCATTTGTACATTTCCAGCAACCATTTTCAGGTTATTTCTTTCAATTTCTATATTCACGTTTTTGTTAGAAACGGACAAAGCTGCAGTCGTGATTGCTCTCAAGGGTGCTTTGTTTTCTTTATTAGAACGCTTCCCATTGCCAGATTTCAATTTTTTGCAATTTTTCTTTTGTTACACATAGATTCAGCCACATAATTTTCGGCAACTGTGAATAACTTCCAAGCCCCATGTCGCTTTAAAATAAAAATATCAGCGCCGGCATTAGCTAATAATGTAGCCGATGTACGACGGTAGCAGTGACCTGTATATAAATTCGCATTGTCCAATCCTAAATACTCTGCTATAATGGATGGAAATTTTCCATTAGTTTTTTACACTTACTGGCTGTACGGTGCACATTTCCTTCCGATAGGACAAAAAATCGATGAATTTTAACACGATTTGGTCTTAATTTCGTGTCATTTCGGATGGTAAATACTCATGGTTTGTTTTCCTACACGCCGTTATCCTAGACGCCGTTTTCTTAGTCCTTGGCTAAATCGCCAGGCCGCCGTACCGAGAATTGTACGCCCCATGCCAACCATCGGTTAGCCAAGTGGTTCGTGCAAACGAGCTTGGATGGACCCGAGGGCAGATAGCGCCGAGCCCTGAGATCACCCTGGACCGATATTGAGAAAAACGCACTGAGGACCCCGCATAAGGTCATAACTTTCCATTTTTATTCATTTCTATTGTAAATTCTATTTTATTCCATTTAAACATATTTTAATTCATCGCACATGTTCATCTATTTATCGCCAAACTTTTTGTTTGTGTAATTTGTACGTGTCACCGTGCTCCGCGGAGGCTGACGTTCCATCGACGCCCTGGGGCGTTTCCGATTTCTGTTTCGTGATTGGTGGCCACTTGTGACGTATGCGGGAAAGTAGGCGCCGTGTATTTCGACTCCGGCGTTAAGCCGCAGCAAAAGGCGCGCGAAGCAGTTTTTGTTACAGCAAATAAATCTGTTGTTATCATCAGCTGTGTGCATTTGAGTTAGTTCTCCGTTTTCTTTTAAGGTTATTAAATTTTTTTAGTGATTTTATTTTCATCTTTATATCTTGCGATAATGGAATTTATCACTTCGATAATTCGAGTATTTGGCGTAGACGAGCGAGAATCGGCGACTACAATTATTTTCGTGGTTCTAAACAGCGCCGATCCCCCTCTCGTCGACGTACACAATCGTGAAGACCCTTAGGACGGAGCAACAGACGGGGTAAAATTACGTGGAGCCCCCCCTTTCCCCACCCTACTCTCCGACAACAAGAGCCGGGCCCACCTCGTTGCTTCGAAGGGAATATCCACGCGCTCCACGGCCTAAGTGTTGACCACCCTCCAGGCACGTCACAATGCATGTATTCATTTGGGCAAATTTTGCGCTCAAACAGCGTGCACGAACGAACATTCAGAAAATTGCGGGGTCAAAACGGGTATGCATATGGCATGACGGCGTACGAGTGCCACCCGTTCTTTAATCTTTTTCTGGCGCACACTTTTTCATGCGCCTAAATTTTCTCAAATATAGTACTAATGTAGTATGTATTGTACCATTGATTTTAAACACGTTTGAGCGCACCCACTGTTCATGCAGGAAAATTTGTTCTGATCAGTACCCAGATTTTGCTCGAGCCAAACGTAAAATATGTGAAGCATAATATAAAAATAATAATAATCCCTACTACTCCTCCACCTATGGCGTAATTGGTTACTGTCATAATTTTTAACAGAGAAATCTGAGCCAATTACTAGTTATGCGGGCGTTAAGAGGAGACGGGCATTATTATTATTGCCCATCTTCGCCTGCATGCGACTTATAGATGGTTTATTATGTATATAGATTATAGAGCATCGTTTCTCAACCTTTTAAGTGGGGCGACTCCCAAAAAACCCAAATATAAAGTAAATAACCTTAATAATCCCCCGTTATACCTCCCCTTATACTCCCTTAATAATTAGGGGCTAATTATACACGATGTCCTACGAAATCGGTCCGTTAAAAGTTCATAAGGAAACACAAACCCTAGTATCGCATCTTAATATCAAATAAAATTATAATTTATTATTTAACAAAATGTTTTTTCATGGTATTTCTCTTACTGATTGCGACTGATCGCGACCTCCTTAGGGGTCTCGATTTTCGCATAATAAAAATGTATGGCATCACGATATCTCATCGTTGTCTGAATCGTTCGTTAACACACTGCATATGGCATGGTAGTAATTCATGTATAAATTAATAATATCACCACTACGCAGCTACACAATCGACTCTTCGATATGCTATGAAACTTAATATATCGTATATTATTATAATTTTAATATATTAAATACAATAATGTAGTATAATGTATAAATATCTTTGTCGTTCAATGCACAGAAATTTAACAACCACTCGGTGGCCCTATATATCCTTATATTCCGTACGGAAATCAAAATTTATAGTCAAATATGAGTCGGCCGTCCGATTTTATTCCGCCAACAAAGTGGATGCCCGGGCGTTCAAAGATCGAAATCACCGCTTCCCGTCAAATGACGGCAGTAAATATGTATATGCCCGCGACCTATCACGGGGATAAACGGCTATTGATATTTATATGTCCCATTTAATGCTTTATGGCATCAGGACATTTAAGGGTGGAACGAGTTTTATTTACAGACCATTCAAGTTCCTATGGTCAACTGTAACGTTAACCGCATGTTATGATATATTTCTACATTCCTATATATTTATATGTAAAACAAGGTATTTATCAGTGGCGAATTCAGTTGTGGATAATTATTTATAATATTTCATTTTAATTTTAATCGAATATAAACGGAATTTGGAGAATTTTCGATTAACGCTTATATACAGGGTGATTTATAATTAAATTTTATCATGTCGGTGACAAACTTTAGTAGATGAAAGGTGTTATAATTCTGAGAAAAAATGTTAAGATAAACATAAGGAGTTACAAACCCTTAAACTTGGAACCATTAAACCTGAAATGTTGTGTAAACGGCGCAGCGTATTCTTATTGCATATGGATTTTCCAGCGACCAAATATGTTCATTATGATGCTTATTAACATCATCTCTAGTAAAACATGCTTCATCAGATTATAGTACATATAGTATGAAGAGTGATTCTGTACTTGCTGACTAACTGTTGCTGATTAGCAAAGCGCGGATTTATAAGCATAAAAAAATATAACATAAGCGCTTAAAAATGCATAAAAATCTTAGAAAATAAGCATATGAAATAGCATAAAGATTAGAATAAGCACAAAAACGCAGAAAAAGCATGAAAAGGCATATTTTATTTTTTATGAAAATACAGAAAACAAAATTGGTGCATTTTTGTAAAAAAGATTTAAACCTACTACTATCTAGTTTTTTTTAACGGAATGTTAGGAGATACCATCGTATTGCATAAATCATAGTAAAATTATTTTTCATTCTGTGTAGAAGAACTCGCAAAAGACTCGCAAATCATATGCTGGGTACTCCGGGTACTGCTTGCAGATTTGTGTTTTTTTAAATTTTTCAGGTGAACTGTTGTTTTGATATGTTGTGTTATGTTAATTTTTTTCTCGCAGTTAAACTACAACATAATACATGCTTCTACCTAGTCCAATAGCACCATGCTTTGCTATCGTTAAATCACCACACACGTAACAAAATAAGTCAGGACTGTTTTTGCACTTTCTTGATGACATTATGACGCACTAAACACTCAGAAAACAAAACATAATTTTATTAACAAGAACGCACTATAGGTAGATAAAAGTAATATTTTAATAACATAGGTTTTGGTGATTAATATTAATAACAGCAATATTTAATAACAAATAATGATTACTGCTCATTTTTAAATGAACTAATAATTAAAAGTTTTTCTAATTTTGAACGGATAATCCCATTCTCCTATCACTGAGCACATTTTTAAGTGTGAAAAGCTTCTCTCCACACCCATTACTTGTAATCACTTGTAATCCGTGCATCTTTAAATTTGGGAACAATTGTAATATTTATCAGCAAATCTTCCACGAAATCTCCTTTTAAACGTGTTGATATTTTTATGTATCTCGCCAAACCCTTAATTTTTTGACAAAACTGAATCACATTTTATTTTTAATAATCTCTGCTATAGATCCCCTTACGTTTGAGACGTCGTTCCTAAAATCTTCAACTATTTGAACCGCATCTACTAAAGTGTCCTTTGCTTAGAGTTTATCAATCGCTTTGATTACGAAACTGCAGTTGGTTTTTAGAAATGCTAAATTTTGTACAACCCTCCTATCTTTAAGAACTTTGTGGCATTCTTCAATTGCCTCTGACACATTTTCGGGAAACTCTAACACAAGCTCCTTAAATGAATCGAAATGGTCGGTATAATAGCAGGCAGCATCTATCCATATACCCCATCTAGATATAACCGGTGCCGGAGGAAGAGGTACAATTGGCATTCTTTCCCTTAACATTTCAACCCTCAGTGAAGCTTTTAGGAAAATTTTCTTCCCGGTTTTTATCAAATCATTGACCAGGGGAAATTGTAGTGTACTCGTTTCAGCGACTCGATTAAAACCATGTGCCAAATAGGTGCAATGCATTAATTGCTCATAAAATACTTTTAAATTAGAATATGCCTTCAACATATATGCGGCGGCATCAGAAAGCATCAATAATAATTTATCATTTGGTACAGGGTTTATAAAAAAAAAAAGTGATAATCCATCGTGAACGAATTTGGCAACGGTATTGCCATTTGTTTTTTTGAACTGCTTGGAACTAATTAAAAATGCATTGGTGGAGTCTACGTTAAATATTCCAATCATTAAACGGGCGATGTACCGACCACAGGAATCAGTAGTTTCAACTATACAGAACCATATGTAATTGTTGCCAATTATCTTTTTTATTTCCTCAATAGTGTATTCATATACTTGCTCGACATAGATTTTGCAAATGGTTGATTCGGCAGGAATATGTCTACTGGTGCATTTTTGTAAAAAAGATTTAAACCTACTACTATCTAGTTTTTTTTTAACGGAATATTAGGAGATACCATCGTATTGCATAAATCATAGTAAAATTCTTTTTCATTCTGTGTAGAAGAACTCGCAAAAGACTCGCAAATCATATGATGGGAACTCAGGGTACTGCTTGCAGATTTGTGTTTTTTTTAATTTTTCAAGTGAACTGTTGTTTTGATATGTTGTGTTATGTTAATTTTATTCTCGCAGTTAAACTACAACATAAAACATGCTTCTACCTAGTCCAACAGCATCACAAAATAAAACTTACTGGTTTGATACAAGCCCTGCAAATTAATTTGCCGTTCTCATATTTTAATTCAGAATGTCCACGTATGCATTCATCGACGGAAGGTTTTACTTTCGGCATTTTATACAAGAAAACTTATAAACACGTAATACACCCAAGGCAGAAACACAGCGCACTGAAGATTGAGATAAATTGGACTGAATTGATAGCACACTTGCCCCAGATGCGTTCTGTACACGTAAAAATAGGGCAATCCCCGAAATAATCAAGCTTTGTTTACCAAATATCACGTACGCACGCTCGCTTTGTTGATGATTTTGTGATAACCATGCACTCTAGACGTAACGGAGTAATATATATATATATATATATATATATATATATAAACAACCTTTATTAGGCTATCGACCCCATGGGGTCTTTCCGCCTTGCCTAACATAATACATTACATTATACGTACGTTACATTATACATTACATTACATATTATATTATATAACATTACCTATATGTGATTTATGAGTGATTATTTTGATAGTGTGAAGAGAGTGTTATGAAGTGTAATATGATTCATGAAGCGTTTTTGTCGGATGTCATTTTGTAGTGCGTTTGTTTTGCCTTTTAATACATAATTCGTCGAGTATTGTCCTATTGTCCTGTTTTTGTTGAAATTTATTTCGTAGTTTGTCCAGTCTTTGTTGGATGGGTATGATTTTGGTGATCTTGTATAAATTTATGTTTGATATGTTATGAAGATGATTGTCCTTATGTCTTAATTTAGTGAGAAGTCTTAATGTCTTCCGTTCAGTTACGTCCGTAATTCGTTTGCAGGTGTTTCTTACATTTTTTAGTATGATCTGGCCGTAGTCAGTCATGGGCCTGCAGATGGATTTGTAAATTTTTGTTGCTGTACTAATGGATATCCCTCTTCCTCCGTATGTCAGACATCTAAAATGTTTTGCTCGTTTTTGTATTTCCGTCTTTGTGTTCCGTAAGTGTTTGTCGAATTTGTGCTTATTGTCAATCGTCATTCTTAAGTATTTTATCGTCGTTGTGGGGTATACGTTCGTTCCGTTAACATGTATTGTCGGTGAGTTGTTATTGATTCTGTGGTTGGGAATAAGGAGTTGGCATTTTGCGGGGTTGGGTTCGAGTCTCCATTTGTTGAACCAGTCCATTGTTTTGTCAGTCAGTATTTGAAGTGTGTCTATTGTGTCATCCAGTCTATTGTGTCATCCAGTCATCTAGTCGTATGAACTTGCTGACTAACTGTTGCTGATTAGGGCCGTGATGTAATGTATGTACACTTTGACGACAATACAGAAGTACATTTTCGCGATTCAACGCTCGCTACACAAAATTTTGCTGAAGATTAGTTACTCCGAGCTAATGGAGGATTGTCAAGGATAGTATTAATAATGTTACATTACAAAACTTATATATGAAAACTATATCTGCATACTCTGCTGTGCTATACATATTTAATCAGTTGTTCGACGAAACTGAAGAAAACTGGAATTTGAGACAGGCTACTATTATCAGTATCAAATTTAGTATTAATTTGTTTTTCAGGACTATCTCCTTAACTAAGATGAATCAAACCTATGTTCATTAAACTTTTTTTTTCAGACTTGCATCGCCTTTGATCTGCTAAAGTTTATCATTGTCAAGTTCAGTATTTCGAGTGTTTTTTCGCATTTAAAAATCAAATTACTGCGCATATTTCACAATTGGCTTTATTAGTAAAGGACAAGCTATTTTAAATCTCCGTCAAATATCGACTATTTCAGTTGTAGCTTGAGACTGACGGACAACGTTTTCAGGAAAGGCATTAGAAGGCGCAACAACTCCGGGCGAAGCTGTTACTATAAAAATTGCCTTCATAGACTCGTGAGGAATTTTTCTTTCAATATAGCAGTTTGACCGCAATTTCTTCGTTAGTGAATGTTGTCACCTTCATACATGTCGATTTACCACAACGTAAACCACATTGATAAGACTTATAACGCAGGCCTACATTTTTTTTTTTCATGAAAAAGGGTTTTTTCATGAAAAGGTGTCCTATAGTAAATGGGGTGTTCTGATCACGAATCTGTGCTTAGTTTTTTTCCAGCACGTCAGGTTTTCAGGAAAAGTGTGTATGAAATTTTTCATAGAAACTGCCGAAAATATTGAGAAAATATTTATTGAAACTATATTTAATAGAAAATTACACTGCAAAATTGAGGTTTTCATTAAAAAAACAATGAAAACTGCGTTTTGTAGTTTTCTTTTTGTGAATTTTTGTGAGCGGGTCCTTCTACAAGGTCCAGCAGTAATCAGCTATCATTCTAATATCCCATCTTTGGTACCGTCTCTCCATCTCCTTTATGTCTTGATGGAACCTCACTCCCTGTTCCTCGCTGACAACTCCAAGATTTTCGAGTCAACATTGGAATTCAGAAAATGAAGTTTGACGCTCATATTGCATCCCAGTATTTTTATAATTTTCGACCACGTTGGCTACAATTTCTTTGTAGTTTTGGAGAATTGTTGTTTAAAAGGAAACCGTCTATGACTTCTACGAAAGAACTCCATGCTTCAGATTCATCCTGGGTCATTGTATTCTGGAACAATCTGTACAATTTTAAGGTTCGGATTTGAGGGCCTACAAAAATTCTTTAAGTTTAGCTTCAGAAAATGCAGGAAATTTGTCACTCAGTTATTTAAAGCAGTCACCTTGTTTATTTAAAGCTTTGACAAACTCCTTCGTCAATCCTATCGTTATGTGAAGGGGAGACAAAAAACTAATTTTGGTCAACACGCAGCACATGTTTTTGTTCCGGTACAAGTCTTTCTCTGAGTGTCCATTCTTTCTTAACGTAATGTAAACTTCGTGCTCGACTGTCCCACTCGCACAAAAACATGGAAACTTTGTGAATCCAGACTGCTGACCCAAAAGCATGGATATTATTTTGAGGTCTCCACAGAGTTGCGAACAATATTCGCTATACTTTATTGTATTTAGCAACAGCTCAAGATTCTCATACGTTTCTTTGAGATTAATGGAGTGAGCAACAGGCACCGAGGCATAAGTATTACCATTGTGCAACAAGACTTCAGACCCTTCAGACTTCTCTTAGAAGAATCAATAAATAACCTCCATGATGTGGATTCGTAATTATCAGCCCCCAGTTTCATGATTCGTTCAGGAATATTATTACAATACACCAGTGAACCCTCTTGAGAGAAATATTCCGCGAACTCTTGTTCATGATGCCTATACCACGAAAATGTGGTTCCTGGAGCCAACAGATTTTTGTCTGTCAGTCGTGATCCTAAGATTTGTGCAGCATCCTTCGATAGGCCCAAGTCTCTCACTAAGTCATTTAGTTCAGCTTGGATAAACTGTTGAGGTTGGTTTATATCAGGATTGAATTCGTTTTCATCGGTTTTTTCGTTTGAACTGTCATCTGATGATTGCTATTGGATGGTGTGAAGAAAAGGTGGAGGATTGGGAATTCCTGGTCCATGAGGTACAGGTCATTTAGCAGACGGTAAATCAGGATACTGAATAGTATGTTTATTTATCGAATTGAAACACTTGACATCGCAGGAGCAAAAGTAACAGTCGTCTCCATGGTTTGTTTGTTCCCTCCATACCATAGGAATGCTAAAGGGTAAAGAGCTACGTGTACCTTTTGTCCATTTTCTCAGTCGGTAAATCTTAGCAGACGGTAAATCAGGATACTGAATAGTATGTTTATTTATCGAATTGAAACCCTTGACATCGCAGGAGCAAAAGTAACAGTCGTCTCCATTGTTTGTGTGTTCCCTCCATACCATAGGAATGCTGAAGGGCAAAGAGCTACGTGAACCTTTTGTCCATTTTCTCAGTAGCTCGACACACTGAAAGCACACTTTGTGTGGAGCCCAAGGTTTGTCCTGATCACCAAGCTTTGCACCTAAGTAAGCGTGATAAGATTTCTTGATAAATTCTGTTATGTTTCGTTGATGCTTTGCTATCGTTAAATCACCACACACGTAACAAAATATGTCAGGACTGTTTTTGCACTTTCTTGATGACATTATGATGCACTAAATACTCAGAAACAAAACACAACTCGATGCTACAAACAACTGACGCTAACTAACTATTTCGTAAACAACTGCCGATGCCATCAAGTTGACCTTGACACATGGGAAAATGAAAAGTGTTGTCATGAAAATGAAATAAACATAATATTATACTAAAATATTTTCTATCGATGTATCAAGTATTTTAAAGAAATAATTTTGATGCAATTTAGGAAATATCATGAAGGTACTTCTTTGCTCAAGTACAAAATATCTCACAAGGTTTTTTTTTAATTATATGAAAAATCTTGACGTGGTGGGCTCAAACCAAATTCACAATTAGAATCAACGTACCCATATGCTAAGGACACTTATCAAATTCAAAACACCAAAAATCCTGTCGGCCTGTGTAATTTATTTTCCTGGAGCAAGGCATTTAATGAAGTTTCTGTACGAACATCAGTAAAAGTAAATTTCAACTCTGCAGTTTATTTTTTGTACATATCTGTCCAATCTCTCTTAGACGGGCCTTGTTGTTCATGCAATTTTATTCTCTCTTAACAGGCTTTTATGCCGTCACATGTTTAATAATATGTACAGATTTTAAAACGCAGTTTAATATGCTGACTCTATAAAGCCTGTATGTTATTCACAGTATAAAACTGCACAAACATTGCCGCATTAAGTGTTAAACACGCTTTACCGTTTCATCGCGAAGCGTGCAGTTCCGAATTGCACATAACAAATTATCGTCGCTGCATACGCCAAGTAAGTTTTCAAAATGGCCATATTAACACTTCCGCTTCACAGTATGAACGCGGAGTATAGCATGGTAACGATCGGAATAATACGGCCGCACTGCACTCCCCATACATATTTCCCATTACGTCCTCGCTCATAATTCCGTCGTTAGAGCGAGGGGTGCGATTCGCGATATACTCACCAGCGAGTGCTTGCTAAGAATCAAAATCCCCAAAACGCGATTCCGATCGGGGATGCGAAATGAAACCGGAAGTCCTCTCTGCCGTAATAAACAGTTGCAGTTGTAAAAGGATCTCTTTATTATGTCCTGAAGTGGTTCGGCTCGTCTTGTCGCCGAATCGATTCGAACACACGGAGAGATGTAAGAGGATACTTGTAGGGACGGGGGCGTCCACACCCCTGGCGAAGCCGTCACCGCCACCCTCATCTATCCCTTGGCAAGCATCGGGTTGCGGAGTATGTAGTCAACAGATTTTTTGAATGTGACCTTTCTTTCTAGACTCCACCTTCTATTATATTGAAAGTGCAATTGCCTAAATATGTCTTAAAGTGAATATTCACGATTCAACCAAATTCGTCATATTAACAAATATCGCGAAGAATGGAAGAGGACAAAACTAATTTACTCTCAAATGAACTGAATTCATCAACATAATAAAACAGTAATATGGCAAACCGAAAATATGGTTTGGTTTCCTTTGAAAGTGAACGTTTGCAATTTTTAATTAGTCTTTTAGTAAACTTTCTTTATTTTTTTCTCTAAAATTTCCTATGTAAGGAATTACAATTTTGACCCATCTGTACTAATAAGATGACCACCTTTCAAAATCAATAAGTAGGATCACCATATAAAATTTTCAAGTAGGCCTTGTAATGACCCCGAAATTCAACTTCAAGGTCACGTTAAATATCATCATCAGATGTCCCCCTTGTGGCCATACAACTATCGTTACGGTAAATTTTCGCTATCGAACATTTCTTAGGAGTTATCTGCGTGAGTTAATTGAAATGGCTTACCCTGTATAAGGAAGTTATTCTTTTTGCTTGATTCAGTAAGTGAATATATTGCATATTAAATAATTAATACTGTGAGATTCCACCCGTAAATCACTAAAATTTTAATTCAAAGTTAGGCTTTGACGATCTTTTATTTTCGCTGCTGTTTGGACACTTTCCCACTTATTTAAATTTTAACCTTATTTTATCGATTACAAACTATATATTACCTTTATTAATTTACTAATGAGTTGTAGTTATAGTAAACATTAATTAATGTTAAAAATGAAAAATCAGTGTTGCAAAATTTACTAGCAACATCCTATAAAAATCACAATAAGTTATACACGTGGTTAGCAGGTACTATTTGCGATTTGCAAGTGAGTTTTTTTGTTCAGATAACTTTATAATCGCATTTGTTTCCAGGAGAGCTAAGTATTTCAAAAATGGCATTGCGAAGCCGGTCTAAAAATATATTAGCACTGTTAATCAAAGGCAAGCAAGAACTAACTTCAGCAGTAGATCAATATTTTGAACAGAATTTTGAAAAAGAAAAATCAGATTTTAACAGCTACTCACAAACAGAAAAAACCTCTCCGCTTGAAGAGTTGGCTTCCAATTCTTGAAGTGCTTGACCAAGAAACATTTCGAATGAAAGACCAGCCTAAGAAAGATTCCTGCAACTTTTCGATACTGGAGAACCGGGATTTTGGAAATGTTAATATTTCTGAAATATACTGTGAAATCAATGGATTTAGATGTTGAAACATTATTTGTAGCTGAAGAAAGTGTCATTTTTAATTCTAATAGAGAACAAACCTATTCAGAGATTCAAGAAACAAACAGGGAAATCCAAAGCATAAGACTAAATAAAAGTAGCAATAACAAACAAAACAACGATGAAACGGGTTTTATTGTCTTATTTGATTTAGATGTCGAAACATTATTTATACCAGAAGAAAGTGTCACTTTTAATTCTACCAAAGAACACACATATTCAGAGATTCAAGAAATAAACAAGGAAATCCAAAGCATAAGACTAACTAAAGGTAGCAATAACATAGCAATAACGATGAAGCGGGTGGAATGGTCAAAGATAATGACGAAACAGACATAGCAGACTTGAATGATCCTGAATATGAGAAAAACAGCTTATCATCAGTAGATGAACTGCCCTTTGATGACACTGAAATCCTAAGAAAAAGGACTGAAAGACAGAATGTAGAGGAGAAAACTTGAAACAATAACGAACATAGAATCAAATGAGATTTTTTTTACATTTTTTTTTATTATGCAACATACTTAATCGTATTTTACTATAATTATTACAATCTGATGAAAGATGGATCAATGAGTAATGTTATGCCAACTAAAATTACTCAAGAAGGTTTAGTAAAACCTTCATCAAAAGAGAATAGGGTGACGAATGCCTTGGGAAAAGAAAATAAAACAATGGATACTGAAATTATCAGATAAATAAGGAGAACAGACACTTGATGGACGTCTGTAAGTGCAAAGCTTCATTACAAAATAAAACTGTATAGCTTAAACCATTCAAAAAAGAAGGGACATTTTTAGACAGTTTTGGTGAGATATGACTTGGTAGCAACACAAAATTTATCTAAACCTTAGAGTTACGAAAAGAAATACTACTAGTAGCAGCAATAGAGAAGTCGAAGGAAGGTCAAGAACAGAGTTTACCTGGATCTATCGCTTGGAAGATTCCAAGGACACAAAATTTCGTGTGTGTACGAAAATATTTCTGAATACTCTATGCTTGAACGAATGAACAGCTATTGAAAAAATTGCTTAAACATAAACCAAAAGAAGGAGACAAAAGGCAACGAGTAACAAGCCACTCAGAATTCTGAAAAAGAAGATTCGTTTTAAGCGAGTTTTTCAGGGACTTTCCAAAAGTTGAATCTCATTACTGAAGATCTAGGTCCTCCAGATTATATTTAGAGCCAACCTGGAGTTCCAAAGTAGATCTATATAGATTTTATTAAACTTACTTTAACAATCAAGGGACCAAGTGTGTCTCAACTGGTTTGTTCTCTTATATTTTTGACCAATTTAACTTGGGAATATTTAAACCCAATAATACGAATGTGACGTTTGCGTTAGTTACCGTGAAAAAAAAAATTATCTGAAGAAGATTATGCGCTAGATGCATAAAGCAATATGAAGCGGCGGAAGCAAAGGACAAAGATAAGACTTCCGAAAACAAAGTTTTCTGTATGTCTTATTATGTCCAAAATCAAACATATCTGCATTTGATTTCACAATGAAGCTCGTGGTTCATAACTTTACAATATTTGATATGAAGTTATATTAAGGGTATTGCTTTGTATGGCTTAAAGCAGCAGGAGGTGTTTCGTCGGACAATTATTCTTCAATTATCTGTTCGTTTATCATTTACGATGTTTTAAAGGATCTGCAACCAAATCGAAATATTATTCTTTATTGTGATGGATGCACTACTCAGAATCGAAATGTCACTCTATAAAAAACTCTTTTAAAATTAGTGATTCAACACAATATCACTGTTGAGCAAAAGTATTTGGAAAGAGGACATACTCGGTTGGAGGCTGCATGCACTCATTGATTCAATGAAAACTCCGAAATATTAACATCAATGTGCCGGAAGATTATGTATGTGTTCTTCTTAACGCTAGACAAAACCCCAGTCCATTTAAGGTGAAATGCTTGAATATTGCATTTCTTCAAAAGTTGTGCTCCTTTTAAAATATTGCCATCAATTAGACCGAGTCGCAACATTGAAGATTTTGTGGTAACAGACCTCAGGACAATTAAATATGATAAATATGGCAGAGTCTTCTTTAAAATCAGATATACTGATCACTATGTTCCTCTATAACAAAGAAGCAACCCCTCAAAAATATTTAAACAAAACCCCAGATTACGACAACTTACCACAACTATATTTTTTAATTCTTGAAATCTGTTAAAATTATCTTTTTATAATCATATTAAAGAATCTGTACATTTCTTATACATTTTTAATTAAGAAAGTTGTTCAGTTGAAATTTGTTAATAAAATTGCCGTGATATTTTTATTACGTTGTCAGGGTGACGTTCGATCAACAACGAAAATATTAAAATCATTTTAAAATGTCGCGTGAAGACGAGTTAATGTGTACTCCTCCTGAGATGCGAGACGCCGTAAATCAAGTTTCGGTAGATTGACTTCCGCAAAAATAAAATAAGTTTATGAATGAGCATATCAAAGATTTGAAACATACCGCCAAGAAAATAATATTCCAACTCTCCAAGAATGTTTTACTAGCATATTTCTCAAATTTGTTTCAACAAATGAAATCTTCAATTGTATGGTTTCACTATTCTATGGTAAGTTATGCCATAAATTAATCAACCATTGACTTTTTTATTTTTGCTGCCAGAAAGTATTTTTGGCTTAGGACGAAAAAAACCGTTACCCAGCAACCATGGTCTCTAACAAAATGATGGCGTTTTCATCCAGATTTTCATACCGAAAATGCTATCTTATGACGCAATCGAATAACAAAGTCTTTTTCTGAAACCGGAGCGATAGTAGCACGTTCGCTCCGCAAATTCGGCACGAAAATAGCATTTCCCTGACTAGTCACGGTAACATGTACACATTATTTTCTACAGTTTCATTGAATATTAATAATTATGGTTGAGTTTTCTACATTCGATATGTTAATCCTGGACAACAAAGCACCCTCATATGAGGTAAAAGTTCTACTTTTCCTCCCGTAGGAAGCGAACCACTTTGTTTCCCTAGAATAATACTTAGAATAGAAATATTAAAGAGCTGTGATAATAGTTTATGGTTTTCTTTAATTGATAGCGCTGAGGGTTACATAACCCGAGACTGTAATAGTATTCACAATCGTGGTGTATATACTATTTTTTCACTACTAGAACAATTACAATAACTTAAAATTATATATTAAAATACAACAAACATCTGTCATTACATCAATAAAAATTTGACATTGGCGTATTCAACGAATATAGTGAAAATGCGGCCAGCTAAGGCCGGCTAATTGTGGTACATATACTTAGCACGCCAGAACTACAAATAGATTTCATGATAGACGAAACCTTGATAACCTACATACCCCGTTGCATAGTATGTATTCACAATTATTTTAGTCAGCTCAAAACGTTCAACGTAATCTCCTACAAACCACGCACCCGTCTTAATAACCGCAATAATATACAATACGTATTTTATTGAATCGGACCACAACGGTACCCGTAATCCATTCAACGTGCGACATAAGCCTCGTATATTTGTAACTTGTATTCTTTGGTTTTTAACTATATACTTATTCTAAATATTATATCTTGATATTGGGTTTTTTAATTGTCATGCTAAAGAAAATATAATATTTATGCAAAACACTCTGAAAGGTCGTAAAAAAATTAAATGTATTACTCGGGAGTAAAGTGCCATTTCCTCCCTTAGATTTTGATGCCCTCCGCTTTGCGTCGGGAATCAAATATCCGCGGAAGGAAATAATGCACTTTGCTCCTTTGTAATACAAATAGCTATTTTCACTACTAGAACCATTACAATAATTGAAGACTCTGATGCAAGAAGGAGATAAGTAACATTTCTTAGATTTAACAGGAAATGCAAAAAACTTTTTGTTTTTTTTTCGTGTTTGTTTTAATGTTAATCCAGGTCGAGATGGAAAAGCTTAATATTTTCGTCTATATGAGATAAAGTTAATGGCAGAAATGAACTAGATATTTAGGAAAAAAAGTTTTGTGGTGCAAGAAAGGTATATGTTAACTTCTTTCTACTCTTCTTTATGTAAGAAGGTGCAAGAAAGGGATAAGTAACAAAAATACAATACTTTTGCATAAAACTTATTTTTTATTATTCTACATTGTACTTTAAGTAAGAATATAACCAAAAATACATTCAAATTTAAAAAATAAATGTATTAGTCAATAAATCTTTATTCTACATCAGAGTTATTATCGGACTCACTAACCCCTGAGTCTTGGTTTTCTAAAGATCTGTCCGATTTAAGAGACAGGTAAGAGTGCATATCACTTTTGCCTACATATTCATTGGCCAACTGCATTACGTTTTTATACTTCAAATATTTTAAAGGTAACTTAGTACATTAACTAACTTAACGTTAGTTAATGTAGGGTTTGCAGTGTTTTTCAACAATACAAAATGTGTTACAGCAGCATCGGCGCTAGCCCCGGTGGTACAGGCAACCCCACCTGTGTTTTTGGTGTACTTAAATACAGGATAGGAGGAAATTGCAAACTTTTTTATGTTTTAGATTTTGTGAACGTATTAAAAAATATATTAAATGATCAATGTAGTTAAATACCATAGATTGGGTAACAGGAATGACATAACATTTTCGGGAAGATGACTTGACAATCTTCATATACTCTTGAGGTAAATTCATTCGATCGATACGACGTTTTTTCTTCTCTACTATCCCGAAAAACCTATCGCAGGGTAAAAAAACTATGCCCTGGTTGGGGAAAACGATGCACTATTGTGTCAAATCTGCCTGTATAACACAAAGTTGCTAAAAATTGAACCAGGGTATGGGTTTTATTTTGGGAGCAACAGTTATCACTAAACAAGTATAGAATCTTTACATCTGGATCAAGTATGTTTTCAATGTAATGTTGTAAAAAGCTTAAAACATCGTTGGCCCCGTTTTTTTAGGTGGTTTCATCATACATGAAGAAATGTCCCAATTTATTTTTTCGCAGAGTGTATGCAAAAATTCTGGACCCATAGCGGACACAAATAAAATGCATCCCCAGACAGCACTTTGGGTAGGGGCATGTTCTGCTGATAGTCAAAAGACAAAACTTCAATGTGATCATTTTCTTGCGCCTCTTTCGATTTTTCTTTCAGTTCCTTGTAGAACCACTCAGACTTGAGAATGTGTAACTTTTTTTGGGTTTCAAAACTTTTTGAAACCCACATTTCTTGCACGTGTCTTTTCTTGTATGGCCACAACTGATATTGAAATTTTCCCGAAAATAACGACCATAAAAATCATAGGAAATTTTAGGTTTAAACAGCAGTTTAAACCTAAAATAAATTAAAGTTTGTTTTGTTTTAGTCTGTAAGCTTCTGGTTCGATTTGTTGAGGTATAGATCGTACATGATTGTAAGATTTAAATCGGGAGACATATATTGTCTATTGCTTTTTGTTCGAGAATAATGCTATATTTGCTTAGGAAAGCTCTCAATATGGTCATAAACTTGCTTTTTCAAATGTTCCGAAATCATTTTTGGCCTATTAGCGTGTTTACCTCTTTTGTCCTGGACAGGGGTTACATTGGTTTTCAAGTGACTTACAATACGTTCTAAGCGCTTTTTGCCGATTCCATGGATTAAACATAGAGCTTGCTTACAGACTGGTGACTCAAATGCACCCTTTCTCAGCTAAAACAAAAATAATATATGAATAATACAAAAATGCAAAAAAAAAAACCTAGAAATGTACCCTGTACTTGAAGGTTTTATTTCGTTGTGAATTGGCGTTCAAAACATTTTTACGATTACGTCGTTTAATCTGGCTAACTGTTATTAAACTTGATAGCTATGAATCTTTATTTTCTTGATCCGCAAGGCCATTAAATGCCATCAGTATTTCATTGTTTTCACCTGGAGAAAGCTTTTTCAAACACTCTTTGTTACATTTACAGTCAGTGCCTTGCTTGCGTTCCGGCATAATATTTCCTGAGGTCATGGACGTTTAGCTCTCTCCCTTGGCCCTTTTTACTGTTTCCACGTTCCTGTTCTAACTATTCACACCACGTTTGTTTTTCTTAACACCTGCCTTGCTTATTTCTTGTCCTTCTACGAGTTCTACGGGTTCATCCTCAGAAGACGAGTTTGGCGAGTTCGGCCCGTATTTGCTACCCAAAATCAGAAAGGACTCAGTCTCTGTTTCACTTTCATCTTCAGCTTGCTCACTATCACTACTTAGCCCTGCACTCGGTCCTGCACTTTCATTACGTTTTGCCATAATTACTTAATAATAGCTGGATTACAGAAAGGCAAAAATGCCTCCGGCGGTACTACGCACTCGTTAGTTGGTAAACAAACATAGCCGTTTTACAGGTGCACAGAAGGAATTTGGGCGGCGCATTTAAAAAGTACAATTTATTTGTGGCGCAAGAGCGGGATAAGTAACACACCACATATACCATATTTGCCCCACAGCGAAAAAGCATATTTGGTTACCTATAGGCGCAATAATCTCATTTTTCATAATTTTGCACATATCCCCTTCTTGCATCAGGGTCTTCAATTTAAAATTAAATATTAAAATACAACTGCCAAATGAGAAGTTTCAGATTTTGAACATACAGCAACTTCACTGTATTTCGTGATGTCAGCGTCATTTTCCTCTTCTAAGTTCTGTATTCGATTAACAGTCCCCAGTTTATTTGCTAATGATTCTTCTATGAAACCCTCGGCAACTCATCGGTGTAGACAAATACAAAATGATTTTTTTTAACTGTTTAAAATGAAATAAAATAATAAATTTTCTACCTTCAGCATTAAAAATTCTTCATCAGGGGCCTCTCTAACAAATCAGTCGATTTCAATACAGGGCAACACTTTTGATTTCTTAGCTTGATCTTGTCTTGTCTTATACAGAATTTTCTGTCACCCTAGAAACAGAGAAACGTACTACTACAATTTATCAAATTAATGAATATTAAGTTTTATTATAATTAAGGGGTTTCAGAAAAAAAAAATTATTCACGACTCGTCATTAAAATGTCTTACTTTAATCGGAGCCTGTAAAATATTCGACGCAGAGTGCCTCGTATTTTATTGTGGCTCCTCGTAAGTAATGGATCATTTTCATGACTTTTCGGTAAATAACTATTACACTGTGATGCAATTTTCCGCTCATCCGTTTTTTTACGTCATAAAATATAAACGCAATATTTTATTTGTTAACGTATAACCATGAGTACAACAAACAAGTAGCGCAGCCCCGGCGTGTACAGATTACAACAAATATTTCCTATTTGTTCTACACTCGCAGCGCAATAACATTCCGGCCCGAGCGATGATTGTGCAAATAGGTGCACGACTCGGCATTCCGCTAAAAATTTCCTCCGCTCTCTCGCAATTCCTCTAATATTGACTCCGGTGTTTTCGAAAACGGCCCGAAGCTGAATCCAGTGTTTGTGCAGATTTCGCTGTCCCCCGCCGCCGACGTCGCGTCGAGCTGAAAACTTGATAGTGAATTGTAGTCGGCGGTGGCTTTTCGCAAGTTGGCGCTGGAAGCGTACAAGAGATATCTCCGGTGACAGGTTACAGCGTGTTAAGCCACGTCACTCGGATCCTCAGTCCTCGCGCATTCGCCATATAAATTCATCGTCCGTCAGCCGGTCCTCGAGCTCTGAGTGAAAGGCGAAAATTAATTCCCTTTGACTGTGCCCAGATGCTTGATGATCACTGAATGAGATGTAGTGGAAATTAATCTGAATATGATCTTCATTGAAATTTTCTAGGTAGATTATATTATAGCACAATGAACATAACAAAATTAAATAATGACGAACATTTAAGCCCAGTTGTATGATCGTGGATGATCCTTCACCATGGTTCAGTTACCTGGGATAAAACAGGTCATACAATAGTATCCTTCGAAACTAAACCACGATTAAAGGAAATCCACGATCGTACAACTGGGCCTAAAATATTAATCACGGGTATTATGCAGTTAATAATATTATCATTAGTAGTATCATTTGGTAGACTGGTACCATGTGTTTACATTACAAAATTATCTGGTTAAGCTTCCCACTTTCATGTATGTATTATGCAGTTAATAATATTATCATTAGTAGTATCATTTGGTACACTAGTGCCATATGTTTACATTACAAAAATATTTGATTAAGCTTCCCACTTACACATGTAAGTTAGTGGAACAAACGACCTATAAATTCGGTATTGGTTTCCTGCTCAGGTAAAGATTCGTTCATTCAATAATTGTATTTTCACCCACAAGCGAATTCATGCATCGAATGTTATAAAAATGTGTGCACCTGCAGAAACCAAAGACGTCGCTATACTGAAAAAAGCGACAAAATTCGAAAACGATTAGAGGGAATATACCGAATATATCAAAATAATATTGGAGAATAAGGATGCGGAATATTTTGTCAGTGTGATGGAATGTGTTATACAGGGTGTCCTAAATAGAGTAGAATTGCGTGACTATCTTTCTTACTCTTAGAGCTAGAGATCTGGTTAAATGGGCAATGTTGTGCAGTTATATATGCTGGTTCAGATTATGTTGAAAAATGTTCAATAGTCCTATTAGAAATTATTCTAAAAAACCTAAAAATCGTGATTTTATAATAAATCCAATATTTTCATAATTATTAAAGATACGGAAAAAATTTAAATGAAAGTTACTTATTTCGATTCCACAAACTTAAGAATCAAGTCAAAACACAATAGTTTTCGAGATATTAATATCTCGGTAACCGCCATCTTGACTTTCTTATTTTAAATGGCCGCCATATTTAATATTTATACGTCTTAATACATTTTATTTTCCTCTTTTCAACGATATATAACAACCTACATCAAAATGAAAAATATGGGAAATATTACTTGTTCCGATTTTTTTTAAATGTAAAAAATTAAAAAAGTATCTAAGTAGTAAAATTACAATAAATTATAAAAAATGCTGAAATGCTGACCGTTATTGGCCAAATGATAACATCATAACATCATACATGATAACATCAATCAACAAAATTACGGAAAGTGGTGATTTTATAAATAAAATTTTATGTACAGATGAATCCTATTTTTGAAATTGTGAATTATTTAATCATCATAACGAACACTATTTGGCCCAAGACCATCCACACATAGTGATTTCATGGTGAAACCAATTGCGTTTCGGCTTGATTGTTTTTTGCGTCATATTGAGAGGTACGTGCTATAATATTTCATGAAACTCTAACTACACGTTATTTGAAAATTCTACAAACAACCTAAAAAGATTTATTGGATGATTTACCTTTTTCACAAATTATTCAAATATGGTACCAGTAAGATGGCTCCCTGCACTCAATCCTAGAGATGTTATTATTTATTTTAATAGCCGTTTTAATAACAATGTAATATCGATTATTACATGTTTTCAGTAGCCAACCAGTTGTACTTATTTGACGCATATTGACTTTTAATTGTAGGGTACTTTAAGTATATGGAAGTTAGTTCAATTATAATAATGTAGATGAACTTCGTGATGCAATGACAGAGGCTATAAAATACGTTAATTGCAACACATTGCGATAAGTAACAGGTAATGTTGTAAAATGCTGTCAATTGTATTTGGCCAATAACAATCAGAATTTTGAGGATTTTTCTTATAATTTATTGTTATTTGACTACTTAGTTGCATTATTTTAAAATATTGTAAAACATTAAAATAAAAATTATAACAATTAATATTACCCATATTTTTTATTTTGGCATAGGTTGCAATACATCGTTGAAAACAGGAAAAAAGATGAAATCGATGAGATTGACTTAGATAAGTAAAAATCAAATATGGCGGCTATTTAAAATAAGAAAGTTGCTGGTAACATCTAGGAAACAGATATCTTCACTTTTATTTTGAGTTCATTCTTAAGTTTGCGCTATCGAACCTAGTAACTTTTATTTCATATTTTTTCCGCATTTTTAATAATTATGTCACAAGTAGTCATATACCGTCAGTCGTGTTATAAGTTGTGTCAAATAACAGTTCCTGCTACCTTAATCGGAAATGTTTATGTAATGTTATGATTTATTATTAGGAACATTGGAGGTTATTAATAACTTCTCTTGTAATTAGACCAAACTTCGTTTTCTCGTTTAACATTCTCTCTGATTATACGGGGTTTTAATAATTCCACTAATATCTTGTTTGAGATCTTTAACCACATATTTGCAATTATGATTTTAAATTATTATGATTTAATCCAACTTATTCTATTTATATGATTCTAAATGATTCTGCCCAATAATATATACGTTATAGGTAAAAAACACACACAGGTTACTATGTTATCGTAGTATCAAAGTATAGTAACCTGTGTGTGTTTTTTACCTATTTCACAAGGTATCACAAAGTAGAGCTGTCAGGCGTATGTATATACTACTCGTATATACATTCTGTGCTCATTTTATCATTTGAAATTTAGAAGCCTTTATTTGTATTAATTATGTATATTTGAATATGACGGTATATACCGGAGGGTAACACTGAATGCCTTGACCAGTTATTATAGTTATGGTGAATACAGCCATGTTAATTTACGATCGCGGACGCGAAATATAATAGGTTTGTGCGTTTAAATGATTATGTTGCCGAAAATGATTTGATTCTAGTGCGGGAAGTGATTTCACAACAAGTCTGTGGGCGAAGTGCGCTTTTTTGTGCGTCAATTACACTGAGATTGCTTCCTCTAATTATTCGTAAACACAAAAGTCGCCTAAACGCCTTTGTTTACTGACAGGAATAGGTAATTGGTATTTGGTATTTATAGGTAACTTGGTGTTGATTGAATACACTATCGTCCGTCAATTTGCATCTAGCCCTGGAGTTGATTTCACAACAACATGTGTGTGGGCAAAGTGCGCTGTAGTGTGCGTCAATTGCACCTGAGGTTGCTTCCTCTAAATATTGGTAAACACAAAGGTCACTCTAAACACCTTTGATTACTGACAGGAATTGGTGTTTGGCATTTATAGGTAACTTGCGGTTTATTGAATACACTATCTTCCTTCAATTTGAATCTAGTGCGAGAGTTGATTTCACAATAATAGGTTTGGGGGCAATTGTGTGTCAATTACATCTAAGGTTGTTTCCTCTAATTATTCGTTTATCTTAATTAACGAATATACAATCGTTAATCTTAATATAAACCGACATGAATTTATATTCTCCAACCGTGAATGTCATGTGCGTTGCCCGTGGACCGATGCGACTTTCTTACAGATCCCGGATGTCAGTGGCTTACGTTTATATATGCTCTTAAATTTCATATTTCCGCTCCCCTCACCTATCTACTACTTAATATTCGCAGTATATATTTACTTTTTTAACTTTGAGGCCGTTTTTCTTTAATTTTTTTCTTATGTAACATACTCAAAATATTGTATGGTTGAAAACAGATTCTACTCAAACTCTAACGAAATAAAAAATTAAAAATATAGGTTGTCGTTAAAAAAAACATTAAAAACGTCACTTTTAAAATTTTTAAACTGAAAAAAATATTTTCATATGCGCAGTAATTTATATCGTTCTCTCCCTTTTAGATTTTTTCTCTCTCATACACATTAACGGAGTTACCGAACTTATCCGATACTTAATTACCACACTGTATGCATATTATTTAAATTTAAATCCTCATACATTTCCATTCAGTTTGCATAATATGTACATATATGACGAAATATTATTAAATACACAATAACATAAATTGTTCATTATGTTTCAATGATATTCCTTTTACGATTGATTTGTGTGATTCTTGGACTCGACTATTTTATTTCCGGTGCCTCTATGTATTTTGGAGGGCAAACTTTTAGGTCGGCTCCATTCAAATTGACTTTAAAAAGGACTCCAGGCGTGGGGACGCCAGTAGGGAAAACTTTCAGGCATATTTTTTTGAATGCGATTCCGAGCAATAAAGGACGAAGTTTATAAGTTGGCAGAAGGCAGCGTCGAATGTGAGGTATACAATTATGCACATGTTGACCTATACACTACGCACACAAGCGGAAAATGAATCGAATCAATTACAACATATATTGCATTATCGAACGCCATTCATTGAGATATAGAATATAATATGTATAGGGTGTTTCCTAGAAATGCTCCATTAGTGCAGGTTGTTATACATTATCGTATGGTTGCAAATAAATATTATTAGTTTTCATTCGATTGCATCATAAGTATTTTTCGGTATGAAAATCTGGACGACAGCCCCATCATTTTGTTAAAGACCATGTTTGCTAGGTAACGAATTACGGACAACTGAATGGAAGACATTAAGACTGCTCACCAAATTAAGACACAAGGACAATCATCTTCATAACATATCAAATATAAATTTATACAAGATCACCAAAATCATACCCATCAAACAAAGACTGGACAAACTACAAAATAAATTTCAATAAAAACAAGACAATAGGGCAATACTCGACGAATTATGTATTAAAAGATAAGACAAACGAACTACAAAATTACATCCAACAAAAACGCTTCATGAATCATATTACACTTCATAATACTCTCTTATCACAACAATCACTCATAAATCGCATGTAATGTAATCTAATATAATGTAATATGTAATGTAAAGTATAATGTAAAATTTTAAAATATGATTTAAATCAATTGATTTAATTAAAGTTTATTACAAAAAATATCTAGGAATCATTAAAAATTATTGAGAATGTCTCCACTTTTTAAAGGAATAGGTACCTATTTTTGCAAAAACAATATTATGTGACTCTAAAGATAATTAAAAGCTCTACAAAAGTTGTGAAATAAAATAAAATCGAATTCCGCTGGAAAAATTGTCAATGACGCCACAAGTCAAAAATTACTGCTAATTTTTACGATCTATCTCGGCAGTAGCGCTTTGGTTCCATATTTAAAAAAATTCAGTTTCACTCTGCTTTTGTCGAAATTGCAAATATTAACCTAATTTTGTTTAATTTTGTTCAAATATGTAATATCTTACGATTGTTTCCAATTTTCATTGTTATACTTATTTAACTACATTCATAATTAATTATTATCTTACTATTGTTTAACAACTTGATTTACTTTAAAATTCATGTGAATTTTAAAGTAAATTTTTAGCCTCGTCGGAGTCCAGTTTGCACTATTCAATCACACCGAGGAATATCGTGATTCTGTTTCAATAACGAAATTGGTGCTTTAATTGATGCTTATTAACATTAAAACAAATGTGGTTAATGCTAAAACTGAATGTTTCTCGAAATTATATTCTAGAATTTTGTATAGAGCGTTCAAGATAGTGGTGTCAACTTTTCCAACTAGTTACAACGAAATAATGACGAATGGCATTTAAAGAAATTTAGTTAAATTATATAGTTTTCCGATTGCTTTTTACCATGTATCAGTTGTGTTTCACTTTATCACAAATGCTTTTCCTTCTTGTGAATTGCGTTTCCTTTATATAACGTAGTTTCCCTTTATGTCAACAATTTCACTTTTGTCAATTGTAATTCATACTTTGATACGAAATAACAAGTAATTACGGCTGAGTCTCGTGAAAAAGGAAATAATAGTAAATTAAGTAAAAACATATGTGGTCTAATAATAAGAGCCATCAATTCTGGTACGTAAAGTTCAATTTTATTCAAGAGACCTCTGCGAAGCAATCGGAAAACTCTGTATTTGCTTTTATTCTAGGAAATTTCAGCAACGTTACATTGTAAAGTACAAAAGTTTTGTATCAAATTACAAATTTTGATTAAATAAATCTAAAATTTTATTTAAATTTTGTTATTAAATAAAATAAGCACAGAATTTAAATTGATTCATGAATGGTATCACAAAAATAATCCACCTAAATTTCAATCAACTTATGAAGATATGAGTAGGTACTAATATGAATACACATTTGGGGTTTGAAAAATTCTGCAAAGTAAACCTTGTTATTGATATTCAACCTTGCATTTCATAAAATAAAATAACAATAAGAATAATACAGAGTAATTGAATTATTTAATAAATTGTGTTTTCAAACAATTTAATAATGATTAGGTACTAAAAATTAGATTACAGAAGTGTTTGTAGACAGTGTTTGTTGATTACAGAATGCTTTTATATATCGATATTTGGTATAATGTTTCTGAAAATTTTGAAGGACTTCTATAAATTGCCTACTTTCCGTGATATAAATATACAGAGTTCTTTTTAACATATATAATCAAAGCCCTCTTGCCAAGTAATCTCGAAAAAATAAGTCACATTTGTTTTGCAAATATATGTTAATTTTTTTGTTTAGGAAATCTCTGGATTTATTGTAAATTCTCCAAAAATCTTAATAATTATTGCGAAATATGTGGAAGTCTCAAAATATAATTGAGCGATCAGGGAAATGAGTAAAAAATCTCTCAAAATTTGACAATATTTTGAAATGTCTTGATATTTTTTAATTATCGACAAATTTGGAGAATGAAAATATGTGAGCAATGATCATGTCAATTATTTCTGATTTTTATGATCTCGAAATTACTTAATAATCACTTAAAATCTTTAGAATTATTGAGATATCTATGGAAAGTTTTTCAATTTTGTTTGAGAATTCTACAGATTTCTCAATAATTATCGACATTTCTCAATATTTTATCAATAATTATCAAGATTTCTTAAACAAGACAACGCCAAGTCCAGAAACAGCAACGAATCGGAAATATGTTGGTCGTCCGGTAATCCCCGGACAATCCGACAATCGTCCGGCATAATTTTTTTATTCAACTGCAAGAACTTTACAAACTATAAAAATTTAAAAAAAAAATCAAATTACCGTGAAATTTATATTATGTTGTCAATATGACGTACGATCAACAATTAAAAAAATATTGGGAAATCTTGGAAATCAGCTCTTGCAATTATTAACATTTATTGGGAAATCTGTGTAAAATTTCAAAATTACTGAGAAATCTTGGAAGCTATTGAAAAATTTCAAGGGTTCAAAAATTTCAAACAATATGCCAAATTCTAAACAATATCCATTTTATTTATCTCGAAATGAATGAAAATTTGTCGGATATCATGATAATTATTATTAAATCTGTAGTAATTAAAAAAAAAAAAATCCTGTATATAATCGTGCTAATTGCGTAAATCTATTCGGTTTTTATTGATCTAAAAATTATTGAAAAGTCTCTCCTAATCTTGAGAATTATTGAAGAAATATTGAGAAATCTCGATAATTATTGAGAAATCTGTAGAATTCTCGAACAAAATTGAAAAACTTGGAAATGATTGAGAAATCTCTAGAAATCTTAGTATGAAAAATATTGAGAATTTATAGAAATTACACATTCCAACAAAAACAAGGTTTCCAAAAACTTTTTAAGTCTTGATAGCTGATTTTTATGGTTTTTTGGGTACTAAATCCGTATTTGAACTCTGATCGTTTCCATCACCCACAGTTTAGTCACAATTTGACCTAGTAAGATATGGGAAAATATGCAAAATATGCAATAAATATGAAAAGTAAACGACTTTTAAAGTACCAACAGAACTTTATTTAAACATAGAACATGGCTTTATATTCTTAACATTACATTCTTCAATGGCTTTAATGTCCATTGATGTATAGTTTCTTTGTCTCTTTGCTTTAAAGCTCCTGATATAGCTTTTTCTTCTATACGCCGATTGCTGACTCTCTCGGTGAAGTGGCCAACAGTTATATCCCATCATGTTGGTATTCTAGCGTGCCTGATAACGTTTTTCCATCACTATACCTAGCTATCACCTAGCTATATACCTAGCTGTAACTATAACCTAGCAATCACCTAGCTATACAGAGAAAATGTTAAAATGTGAACAAATGGTGGGTGATATGGCATTTTTAATGTTATTCTTGGAATAAGCACACTTAAAACGACAATAATTAGGCAAAAACACACAAAATGTTTCTTAGTCTTTGGCCTGTGTTATTTAAAAATCTCTTGGAATTTTGATAAAATTTAGAAATGTTTAGATATTTTAAAAATTATCGTAAAGTTTATAGAATAAAAAAGAGTACCTACCTATGTTATAATCGTGCCAATTGAGTGAACCAATTCGGATTTTCTGATTTTAATGATCATGAAATTATTGAAAAATCTCTCTAAATCTGTATAATTCTCGAAAATTATTAATAAATCTTGAGAATTATTGAAAAATTGTGAGAAATCTCGATAATTATTGACACATCTGTAGAATCCAAAAAAAAAAAAATTGAACCGATTGAGAAATTTTTAGAAACTTAGAATTGAAAAATATTGAGAAATCATGATTAATTTGATTTTTTATATTTCTTATTAGTTTTTGCCAGTTTTGATATGATTTATATCAATTTATTTATGTCACGATTTAAATCATATGATTTTGTTTTAATAAATTCTTAAATTTGAACAAGAATTATTTACTAAAAAAAATCGGTGTAGCTGTACCTTGTAATGGACCATAATATGGAAGAAAAGAAAAATATTTTACTTACTTATAATTATTTACTTTTAAAGCATGCTAACTCTAAAGTTACATTAAATGTTTCATTGTTCACCTATTGGAATTCACGAACAGTGCAAAAACAATGATTAATTTGATAAAACAGACAAAATTGAAAAACTTGATGAAAACTGAAAATGATTCAGAAATCTCTATAAATCTTGGTATTGAAAAATGTTCACCTATTGGAATGCACAAATAGGGCTAAAACAGTGATTAATTTAAAAAAAAGAACTCAATTTTGATTTAAATCATTGATTTATTTAAAAAAAATCGTGTATATATATATACAGGGTGTCCGGAAAATACGTGTACAACATTTGACGACAGACTCCTGACGTCAAAATAGGTCGATCTAAGCCGACTTAGTTATATCCAAAATTGTCTCGTTTAGCCGGTAGAGGGCGTCAAAAAAACAAAAGTATAACAAAGTTGAAAGTATCTATTGTAAGAAACTAAGTAAAACAAAAACATTACTTAAGCAAATGTGTAAAATGACCGCCATCTTGCTGAATACACTTATTAACACTCTTTAAAAAATGATATTGGACCCTATCTAATGTCTCGGGATTATTAAAATGGTTGCCTGCATTTAAAATCCGCTGCAATAAATCATCGCGTGTGTTTACCGGAGTCTTGTAAACTTCTGTTTTAATAGCGCCCCACAAAAAGAAGTCACACATATTTAACTCAGGAGAACGTGGTGGCCATTTTACTGGTGCATCATTGCCTCTTCCAATCCATCGGTTGGGATACTGATGATGTAAGTATTGCCGAACGGCAACGGAAAAATGGGGCGGGGCACCATCATGCATATACCACATTTCCCTCCGAAGTAAAATGGGCAAATTCTCCAGAAGAATTGGTAATGTGTCTTGCAAAAAATTTAAATAAATATTTCCATCTAACCTGTCTGGAATAACAATGGGACCAATAAGGTAGTGATCAATAATACCTGCCCAAATATTAATTTTAAATTGATGCTGATGATGTGCAGCTTTAATGGCATGTGGATTTTCATCGGAATAAATATGTTCGTTGTGCAGATTGGTTACCCCAGATCTTGTAAAGCATGCCTCGTCAGTAAACATAATTTTTCTACAAAAATTTGGAACAAGGATTCTTTTGTTTCTAATAAATTGACAAAATGTAAGCCGCATGGGGGGATCAGTCGGTAAAAGTTCCTGGACTTTTTGTATGTGGTAAGGATGTAACAACTGTTCTCTTAAAACCTCATTGACAATCGTTTTAGGAACATTTAACTCACGTTCTAAGAGACGGGTACTGGTACTTGGTTCTTCTTCAACTCTTTCCAGAATCATCTCTTCTGTTTCCACAGTTCGAGTTGTTCGCATACGACCCCTGCCTTCAAACTTTTTCTCAAAACTGCCCGTTTCCCGAAGATGACGCTCAATATTGGCAAATGTTTGGTGGTTTGGTATTCGACGGTTAGGAAACCTCTCCATGTAAACCCTAACACTCTGACGCCCATTTCCTCGACAAAACCCGTATACCAGGAGCATGTCAACTTTCTGAGAGTTTGTATAATTTTCCATTTTTAATGGTAAAATGAACTTGTAATTCAATAATGTTGATCGTATACTTGAGTAAATATTATACTTGATTAATTGTCAAATTATTAAACGTCATTGATATTAATTTTTGACGCCCTCTACCGGCTAAACGAGACAATTTTGGATATAACTAAGTCGGCTTAGATCGACCTATTTTGACGTCAGGAGTCTGTCGTCAAACGTTGTACACGTATTTTCCGGACACCCTGTATATATATATATATATATATATATATTAAATAAAAATTAAGCATTGCCAAATTTCTGTGCTTTCTTTTCACAAAAAAATAACTGCCATCTGGTGGGTGTAAATGGCGATTTGGGTGGTCCAATTTAAAAAACAGTGTATACACTCTGGGAAAATATTAATACACTAAAAAAAGGCGAAATAACAATGGATGAATAATGCAAGATGAAGTGTCGTCCGATGGAAACACAATAGGAAAGTAGCGGAGGAAAAATATTCTTCGGAAAACAGGGGATGAATGTATACAACCTTAAAAAATTATAATCCTTGGTGGCAAAGTTAATTAAAGATTTGACAGAAAAATTACTATTTCATAAAAAAAACAAATAAAATTGAAAAATGACAATGAATGAAGATTATTTTATAAACTCAAGTAACATTCAATGGGAATGCAAAACAAGAAGTATAGAACCTAAACTTTATTAGGAAAATACAAACAGATGCAGGACTACATTTCGGAAAATTATAAAATTATAAGGGATAATGAGGGATGATGAGGGAATTATGAGGGGTATAGTTGATTAAAGCTACGATTTAGGCGGAAAATATCAAAATACCAATTTATATCGATTATAATAAGTTCCAATAGAAACATTTAATTCATTAAAAAAGTATCGAGGGTACTGTTTTTGGAAATTCTTCTGCCGCTATATGACATTCATAAAGCTCATATGCAAAATTCACTCCTAGTGCCAGTGCATTAATTAATCCCGGTCGTGTGTTTATGAGGGGAGTTTCCGCAGTGCCGAGGCAGCCGCCTGATGAATAGACTGCATCTTTATAGTGGCAATTACAATAGGGAACGGCAGTAATTGTGAGTTACTGTCTGTTTTAGGTGGGTATAATGGAGTGGAGATAAGTGCAGCGTCGCCGTCGCGAGCGGACTCCTTCCTCAGTGCCGGCAATTGTCCCTAATCCAGATTTTCGGGAGGCAATGCGTCCCCAGCTTGTTCCTACATTCTGGGGATTTGCTAGGTCCCAAGTGTAATACAATAAAGTTTCTATAGATTAGCTTGTAAACCCTGTAACGAAGTTATATTTTTTCAGTTTTATATTTAAATGTATTCAAATGTTTGTGCATGCTTGAAAAATCAGGTAAAATTTTCGTAACAAAATTATGATTTTTTTGTCCGAGGGTCGAAAGATAAGATAATTGACTGTTTAAGATACCCACAAAGAGTTGGGTTGAGATATAATGTTACGAATATACTTGAACTACTCAAAACTAATGTCAAACTGATATTTTACGTTATATTCAAAGTAAATATCACCTAGGTAATTCTTAAGTAATACAAAACATAAAATTTGTTTGTTTGGTTTCCATCGCTTGCATCTGATATCCATGACCGATATCCAAATTTTCGGAACCCCTTTAGCAAACACCCTGTATATTGAGTTGAAACATTGAGTGAAAAATTAAAATCCTCTGCTTTGTTTCCGAAAGGTGTTAGTCAGTCTAAGGTCGGTTAAGCACCGCACCGAGCTACTTGTTGTAAAAATTAAAAATTTCAATTCTTCGTTCACTTTTTCATTTACTGGGGGGCCCACTCTATATTTGTGCCTGTGGTCTCAAAATCCAAAGGACAGGGCCGGTGTTCGGATGGGGAGTCTGCGGTACTGCTTTACAAATGCTCGGATTAGTAAGTCGGTTTACTCACGGACTCCAAGGCCCCGGATTTGGGATATATTTATCGGCCTTGATATCCTACTTAACGAACTGGAGGATGTCTGGTTATATCGGGGTCGTCAGGCCCGCTCGCAGCTTTGGAGGGTGTTTGCTGTGTATAAACACGCGCGGAGACGGCAAATTCGAATAAACCCTCACCCCCGCCGCCACCCGGTGAACATCATTTATTTAAATCGCTTTTACCGAGAGCAGCGTATGGGTATTTAATTTCTTGTCTCTTTTGTTGCAGATACAGGAGGGATCGATGCCTATAGCAAATCTATTGGTGAGTTACCTATAAATAGTTTATTAAAATAAAAATAAATCAATATAAAGTATTCGGTCTTGATGTGCGCAAACACAATGCGTTCTGTGTTGTCTGAATCCTTTTGACAATAGGTCGACCTTAAGGGCTGATAACATTAAAAAAATGCATGAACTTTATAATGATTGGTAAATATCATCTTATTTCGAGAGTTTTCTCATAACTCATGGTATGCAATAGAATAGTATAGAATGTTTTTACCACCGATATAGCAAGTAGGATTCTAAGTAGGTTGACGATAACAAGTAGGATTCTCTATAGTAAAATCGATTATGAAAGTATTATCTTTGACTTTAGCGGAAGAGAAAATCGACATACTGATATATCCGTAAAACGAGGTTTCTTTGCTCCATTTTTAACTGAAATTTTAAATAGTACTTATAAAACTTACCTTTTCATTTCCATAAAATGTTGATAATATAAAAACTGCTAGTATAACGTATGATAATGGACACCAGAGATTCATTTTCTAAAAAATAAATAATGGAATATATTTTTTTATTATTATTTAGTTTGGGGCAATGTTTCCTGATACGGGGAGGATACTTTGCACCAACGGAAACATTGTAAGTTATTCAGCTTTACAACATGTATTTGAGCATAGTAAGACTATATTATGGGTTGTAAATGTACCACACACAAAATAGTATGTAGGTTATCTAGGTATGGAATATATGTGTCGGAAAAATATATTGTCATATTATTAATACAAACTTATTAATGAAAACCTTTACAATAGGTACTTAAATAACTCAAAGTAAGTTTGACTTTTAACACATATTATCCTTTATCTACCCCATAGTCTGTCTAAGACTGAAACAGAAAAGAATCCCCGATTCGAGACCTTTTTTGGCTCTTGAATTCTGCCCATAATATCATTCCAATCATAGTGAAGAGTGTATGACTTATCAGGCCATTTCCAGTAAGGACTTCACCATTGCACTTAGTGTAGCTCCATTGTTATGAAATGATATTATTTTACCCGGAAAAATTTCACCTTCATACTGGAAGAGAACATATTCCCCTATTTCTTTGACAACATCCGGCAATAAAAGAAAGTCTTTAATGCTATTTTGTTCTGCACCGACTATTTCCGTTACATCATCCTCCGCGGTTTCTCCTGATATACTTCCCACAAAATCCTCGTCTTCAGAAGAATCCCGCAAAGATATTTCATCATTTGACAAGTCACTATCTACATTTATTGATTTGCGACATTTCTTCACTGAAGTCTGTGGTTCTTCGCCATCATCAAGGACTTCAAGCCTGATACTCAGCAGCAACAGTAATTTTCTTTCTCCTTCTGGTTTTTGTTTCGGTTAATTCTAATCTTTTTGATTCTAAAGACTGTAGAAATGAATGTTCTACAGCATTTTTGTCACCTGGAGGTCGTGGAATCATTGCCAAAAGCTCTTGAACATTAACTGGATAAATGCCACATTTTTTGAAACCAGAAATTATATATGCAGCAGCATTGGGTTCTAAGGCAGCCATAAGTTGTTTTAGGAGAAATGGAAAATGTTATTTTTGTAGAACTGTGTTTTTGGCACCATCTGCAGTCTCCTTCCAGTTTGATAATATTTTCCGTCACGCAATTTTCATTGGCCAAAAAAAAAGCCACATCCAGCGGTTGTGTTAAATGAGTGCTGTTTGGTGGCAAGCATACAAAAGATATTCATCATTATCTCTGCATAGACTTAGAGAATGTACTGATATATGGGAGAATAAGTTGTCGCAAATTAAAACTTTCTTGCCTTGAAGTTTTTTAACTTTGGTAACATTAGGCTTTCAAACCAGTCTGAAAGCTATTGGCATCGAACCAGCCACTAGCACTATTGCTATAACGGCAGCCTTTGGCCCAGTCTCGGTACAAGTTGTCCACATGCACGAAGATTTGTAAACTACATATGGAGGCTAGAGTTCTCCGGCAGCACTACCAGCAAACATAATAGAAATGCTAGTTTTGGATGAATTACGAATCTTTTTAGGATATTTACCACCACGTTTGGTTATCACCTTTATTTGGCCAGGGTTATCTGTTAGATTCGACTCATCACAGTTTCAAATGTTCTCTGGTGGCACGTCTTTCATAACTTCCCCTAAATTTGAGATGTAATTCGTTAATATTTCAGCATTTATAGATGCTCTACTGCGTTTTATATTACTAGCAAATCGTACAGTGAGCTCTGGATGGCGTTTCAGAAAACTTAAGACCCACTCATGACCAGGTATATTGTTTTGAAATATTCTCACAATTCTACCAACTCGGCTCAAGAATAATTTCACGATCATGCGCAAATCAAAAGAGTCTAGTGGGGAACCAAATGTGCTGAAGGCTAATATACAGTTTACAAATCCAGTTTCTTCTTCCTCGGAAAATATCGTGGGTCTTCCAGGCTTTTCAAGTAGATTGCCTCTAAGTTTATTAATGATAGTTTGCCGCGGAATTTTTAACTGTTGTGCGGCTTTTCTCTGCGTCATTCGTTTACTTCTAACTGCTTCTAAACATTGTTGCAAAGTTTTTTGGGTATAATTTTGGTAAGCCCGAGAGCCTAGTTTTTTTTATACACTCTTGGCATATCTGCAACCAAATTTAAAACTATATAAAATAAACAAGTATCGTTTGGGTTAACTTTGCTCCAAAAAAATAGTGGGGCAAAGTATCCCCATATTAGTCGCAATATAACCTCAAAACGGTAAACTTTACGAAAAAAACGAAATACGTTTTAAGATTGTTCAACTCACACGACTTTCTGGAGCTAACATGATAATACATTATATCAAAATACAACTTACCTAATTATTGATATAGTGATTCTTATACACAATGATTTTTACCGGCCACAATTGTTGTCTACATGGGTGGTTTCAAACAAGCAAGTGTTTGAAGGTCAAGAAGTGGGGAGAAGTATAACTGCATTATTTTAGGTGCATATCTGAGTGCCCTCTACTGGAAAACAGACTTTACCACTTTTTATTCTGTTCAACTACCATAATGTAGCAAAAATTGTTAAGTCAGAAATTGGAGCAATGTATGTCTCACAGGAGCAAAGTAACCTCGTTTTACGGTACTATTTATTATTTCGTACAATGTTTCATTATCCAAAATGCGTCTTCAAGTTAATTTTGTTTTTAACTGAATTTAGTATGGTAGTAAATTACATAATTATATAAGTTTAACTTAGTACTAACTACTTAAGTTTATATATGTATCAGCCCTAAACATTCGGCAAATATATTGAAGAAAGAGTGACCTCTATGGTCTGGATAAGTGTTTATTTTCCGTACCGATTAATAATTCTATGCAGGGTTAGAATAAATCAAGGTTAAAAAAATAAATCAAAACTCAATAATTTAAAAAAAATCAAATATATCATGATTTTTTTTTATTTTTTTTTTTTATATTTCTGATCAGTTTTTGCCGCTTTTTATGTGATTTATATTAATTGATCACGATTTAAATAACATGATTATTTTTTAATAAATTCTTGAATTTAAACAAGAATTGGTGCTTAAAACAAATTTCTGTGTATCTGTACCATGTGATGTACCAAAACATACACATACACTTACAATTATCTACTTTAATAAAGGAATGCACAGTGCTAAAATAATGACTAACTTGAAATCAATGATTTAAAAAAAAATGTTGATTTAAGTCATGATTTTAATCAATTGATTTAAATTTCACCAACGCTGATTCTGTTCGATTGTTAACTTCTGAAACAACAAGGTTTAATTAAGCAAGGTCTCAGGCCAACTTATTGCATTCAAGTGGACCTAAATACGGTTTATAATTACACGTGACTTCGAGATATTTAAACACAGGATAAAGTTGAGATCGAGTTATTAAACACAGCTTCATTAGCTTTGGGTAGTTTTCGCATTATTTAGTATCCTGCAGGCGGTCAATAATATTACCAATTATATTGACGGAATCAATTGAAGTGCGATTCATTGACCAATCACAAACGATAAATCGCTTAGTACACGATGAGTCGCATTAATGAGTATCAATGTCAATTATATTGACGGTTTTAATTGAAGTGCGACTCATTGATCATGCAACAAACGATCATTCGCTTGTTACACGATCAATGAGTCGCATCCGTGTCATAACCTGGTTTATATGCACACACGAGTCCAGATCTGACTTATATCCGTACAGTGTAGTGTTACGGAATTAACAGATATACCGTAGGGAGTAAAAAAATCTCAACTTTTGCACTAACAAGAGACAAAAACTTAGTAACTCTGATTCAGTACAACTATTTAATCGTTCCACCTATTTTGTTTCTAAAATTTTGTTTCTAATGTTTTTCAATTGCCTATGGCCTACATATGTCTACATATTTCCAAATTAACTGTTACCTATACTTGCCCAAAATAAATGTTTCGGTATATTGAAACATTCTCATTGAAAAAGTATAGTATGCTTGGTGCATGATTTTATAAACTCAGTATACGATAATTCGTTTGATTAAATTCTCCCTTCTCTTCAATTGTAACCATTTCTAGATTAAGGGAAATATGCTGATGCACTTTCAGGTGTAGAGTAGTCATACTTTTTTGTTTAAATGAACTAGTTTCTGCTTGGGAGCCGAGAAAATTGTGACTTGTGTCTGACGTTTATTTAATTTAGTAAAATCGAAGTTAAATTTAGAAAAGATGATAATGGGTTGAATAATGAAGTAAAAATGGCTGTATGGTATGCCTGTATACAGGGTGGTCACTTTTACGACGCTCACCATTAGGATCTATTAAACGGAAATACATACAGAGTTGCTCAAATGGGATAAAAGTTTCTTATTTTTGTGCCTCTCAATATACCGAAACGAGATCCGAGATATCTTGCACAGTTCCTGAAATATCGCTGAAAAACTGAAAAAGTGCACTTTCCTATTCCTTTTATAACTTTTTTACTTTGGAAGGAAAATTTACGAAACTTGTCACGCTTACATTTTTCGACGTGAGCTTTCTGAGGATAGTACCAAACATTTTTTGAGCCAACTAGATGCCCAAATTTTCATAGTTAACGTTTGATTTTCTTATGGCCGCAATATTGGATTTCATAAAGAAAATATGGTTTTAGAAATGAGATTTAGCATCTCTTCTCAACTATTTCTACATACCACATGTTGCCCAGTGTATAATGTTATTTGCTTCTATGTTTTATGCAAATTATTATTGTGTTGTTTGCCGGGTGTCCTGAGATGTAATTTTTTTCCAGTAAATGTATGTTTAATGGTGGTTCGCAATTTTGTGACACGAAATTGTAGTCGTAGGCATTCTATGTGGGCTATAGTTACATATTGTTGAGTTAGGTTGGTAACGTTAGAAACTTGTAAGGCCGGGCGCACACTTGCAACTTTTTAATCACTCAGTTCAAGCAACTTTTTAATCACCGAAATACAACACATTATTACTTATAGTAGACAGCACACGAGCAACTAAATTGTTGCCTCAACTATTTAGTTGCCCATGTGCGGTCTACTATAAGTAATAATGTGTTGTATTTCAGTGATTAAAAAGTTGCTCGTACTGAGTGATTAAAAAGTTGCTCGAACTGAGTGATTAAAAAGTTGCTAGTGTGCGGCCGGCCTTAAGTGGTGCAAGATTTAAATATATCTGATCGTTTATGCAGTTTACATTTGGTTGTTTTAAAGTGTTTTCAATTTCTAGCGCTCTATACAGTATGAGTTTCAATCCCATTTTCAGAGGTTTCATAAGTTTAGTATTAGTTTCTATATTACAGGTGTGGTCGTTGTCGTATAGGTGTTTTCCATAGTTTGAAGTTGTGATGTTTATTAAATGTTTATTCGTGACATTGCAGTCGTTGCATGTGATTGTATATAGTCTATTTCTTTCTAGGGAATCTAGTGTTTGATCTGATTTGAATATCAGTGTGTTGACGAAAGTGTTTTGGTTTTTGAAAGCAGGGGTGATATTGAAAGAATGTAACATTTTTATGGTCGGTTTGAGGTAAGTTAATATACTGGTACTGCCTTGGTAAGTTAATATACTGTAAATTTTATCTAAGGGATTTTCAGTAGAGGTTGTATTGTTTGTATTTGTTATGAGTTTGTTTAAAATTTGTTGTCCTTTGCGGTTAATTAATTTATTGATGGTTTTGAAGGGGAAATCGTGATTGTAAGCCAGATTGAATATAATATTTTTCTCTGTATTGAAATTTTGTTTATTTAGAGGAATGTTATATAGGCGATGGATGAAATGGTGGAAAATTGCTACTTTATGCGATTGATGGTGAAATGATGGGTAGTGTATGATATTGTCTGTCTGTGTGGGTTTTCAATATAAATTGTATTGGAATGTATTATCTGCACTGCGTTATATTTAAATCTAGAAAATTTAGGTTGAAGTTCGATGTTATTTCGATGGTGAATTTGATTTTTCGGTGTCTAATTTACAATCCTTATACAGAGAGCGCATAAAGTATTAAGACCTGGCTTTATTTTTTTCCCTTGTATACATTTTCGAAAAACGCTCCAACAAGTCAAAATGATTTTTTTCAAACACATATTTTGAGACCGTTTCCAATTTTGCATCTCTCTCCGTTTTGAAGTTATGACGTCAGATAATATTTATAAATGACAACCTATATTTTTTATTATTGATTTTGATAGTACTTTTTATTATGTTTTTAACAACATGACATTTTTAATATGTAAAATTTGAAAAAAAGGGAAAAAGTGCGTTAAAGTAAAACTATTGAATTATTATTTCAATGTGCAGAATGCATCTCGTTACCATTCAAAACAACGTCAGTTAAAACAAAATCAAAAATCAAATCAAGGTTGATCAAAAAAAGATTGATCAACCTGAAAAATATTATTATTACAATATGATGATTTACAAAAATAAGAACAGAAAAACCAAAAGAAACTTTTTTCGAGGAAAAAATTCTAATGACTTGTTTTAAGATACATTTTAAAATAATATGAAGTCGCAAAAATAATTAAAATAGCGAAAAATTATTGGTTAGGGGAAAAAATCAAATTAGATTCAAATTGTTGACCATTTTGTTCTTGACAGTGCCAATCGATGTCGAAAGGACGCACAGACATTGAGGAGAATTTCTGGCTGAATTTGTTTCATTTTGACTTGGATCCGTTCTTTCAATTGTTCAATTGTGGTTGGCCCATTAAAGTATACTTTAATTTTGATGTAACCTCATAAGAAAAACCTCATCTAAAGGGGTCAGGTCAGGGGAACGCGCTGGCCATTCAACGAATCCCCTTCAGCCAATCCACCTGCCTTGGAAGACTTCTTTGTGATAGTCGCGTATCATTCGGCTATAATAAGGTGGAGCTATATCTTGTTGGAACCATAAGTCTTCATTTGGAATGTCCGGATTGTGTTGATTCGGGAATAGAACCGCCAAAGCTCCACCGATTACAAGGTAATCTCTCAATAGCTCCAAATACCTTTCGCCTGTCAGGGAGCCATCAATAAAGAAGGGCCCAATAATAATATTACCTAGTATTCCTGCCCAAACATTTAATTTTTCCGGAAATCGGGTATGGGCTTCCATCATCCACTGAGGGTTACACTCGGAATAATAGCGACAATTATGTTTATTCACCGTTCTATTCAAATAAAAAGTTGCTTCATCACTAAATAAAATTCTGGTAGCAAACTCTTCATCGACGTTACAGAGATTCATCATTTGTTCGCAAAACTGAATCCTACGATCAAAATCATCTTCGTTCAGTTCGTGGACTAAATTTACTTTGTAAGGATGCCATTTGCGCCGTTTTAAAAATTTCAAAACAGATGTTTGTGAAAGCTCACTATTTGCCGCAACCGCTCAGGAGGGGGTATGAGGGTTTTCTTGCAACTCTAACAGCACGTTTAGCTTAACATCTTCCGGAACTGACGGTCGTCCATTTTTCGGGCGATCTCTAGTATGCCCCAACTGCTTATACTTTCTTATGATTGCACTAACAGACGTCTTAAGAAGAGGTTCTTGAAGCGGATATTTATTATTAAAATAAATGCACACTTCTTCATAGGTACGTATTTTATCACCACAACCTCTAATCATAAGAATTTCAATTCTTTGTGCCTCCGAAAAATGTCGAACCATTTTGAAATTAACTTGTAACACGATGAATCGAACGAAACGTCAATCTGACTGTGAGTAGGTAATAATTTGTTTCACATAATTGTACTAGATTATTTTTCAGGTTAATCAATTTTGTTTTATTCCTATATTAAAATACAAGCCTGTTATCCTAATTTTGTTTTAATTGACGTTGTTTTGAATGGCAACTAGATGCATTTTGCACATTGAATTTTTCAAAAATTTATACAGGGGAAAAAATAACGCCAGGTGTTAATACTTTATGCGCTCTCTGTATAAGGAGCTGAAGTATGAACTCTGAAAACGGGGACTGTGAGATAAATTGCAGCTTTTGAGATGTGGCTGTTCCGTCAAAATATCGAAGACACAGCATATTACGAACGAAAGAGTACTGAACATCATAAATAAAGGTCCACAACTCTTAACTGCTATCAAAACCGGGTAAAACATAGTATTTACACAGTATGTAATATGAAAAATGCAACGCCTGCTTATCAAAGAAAATATAGAAAGGCATAGAGGAGTAGGTACAAAAATGATGTCATGGCTTCGTATCTTCAGAATCTGGACAGGCTCAACTTCACCTTTGATTGTTCGGTTATAAAAACATATTATCATTAAATATTACACATTTGGAATAGAAAAGATATCTCAACAAGTTTTTGTTCCTGGGTTGTAGCAGATTAAATATTATTATAGACGAAAAAATATCTGATTGCCTGAATGACATTCTTAGAACGCTACCGATGTCCAATTGACATCCGAATGCTAATTTCGAATTAGGTAAGTAATGATCAGTCATCTAATTTTTGAGTGAAGTTATTTGCATTTCCAATGCGTATGAAAACATCTTCCACCGCCCCTCGTCATAAGTGTTTACCACCGAGTACATAATATATCCATCCCGTGGCGCATTTGTCGCATTCGGTACGTGAAGTGAGCGAGCGAGCCAATATTTTCTTAGCAATAAAGTCATAAGTTGTCGTGTTTGTCAGGTGAATTACAATTTCGCAGAGGCTTCCCTCATCCGGGGGCGCATCCGCCCGCGCCCCGCGACTCCCTCAACAGACGTTCCATGGCCCGCGAAGGCTTCACATGTTTACATCGAAATAAATCTACCGCACTCTGTGAGGTTTCTGCGACGCAATTTCGAATTTCATAGCGCGCGCCGCCTATACATATATATGTGTGTATATATATATATATATACATGTATACTCTGTTTACCTTAATCATTATTAAAATATAATATTCCGGAGAATTGAATAATAAATATAGAATAATATTTGCGCTCCGTGTACGAGGGAACCTGTTTGTCAGGGGATGTTTTTGCTTTTTCCTCCCATAACTGGCGAACGGCGAAGTAGAGGAGAGTTTAATGTTATTGCAGGCGAAGACGAAAGGCCGGAAACAATGAGCGGAGCGGAGAGCCCACCATCATTTTTTTTTACTCCTGCGATTTATCTCGACGATTCGTAAATTAGCCGGCCCCGGGGTTGCTCGGGGTAAGGGGGATGATCAAATGCGAGTTATCGCCTCGAAGATAGCGCCACGGCTCCCTCTCAACAAGTCTCATAAATAAAACGGACAAAAGGACGCTCACACTCTCCACACATATACACACACACACTCATATGCACACGAAAGCCGGGAAGGCGTTAAACAGGACCTTTTTTCGACTGATACTCCTCTCTGGCGCGCGCTCCAGGTCCTTTGTCGAGGATGCGTTGTCATGGCGACGACCGGGGAATCGGGCGCGGACTTAATAAAGTTGCCGACTCCCGGCCTTCGATCACAATGGGACAACTATAACGCCAGCTCAAGTCAATTGTTACTGTAAATATTCTGTGAATTATTTATTATTCACGTCGACTCCAAGGGCTACTAACGCAAGTGTCGGCAAGTACCTCACCGGAATCACAAATACAAATATTTTATTGAAGTCAACAATTAAAGCTATGTAGTAACGTAAAAGTGAAATTCCATTGATATCAATAATAATTTTTAATCGATATAATCTTACTCGTTACAGAATGGTTATTTGGGATAAAGTAGTTATTCTTTATTGCGTCTTCCTATGCTGGAAATTCAGTACAGGACCCTATATCAGGCTATGTTGCTGAATTTCTTGCCATACTGATGTTTCTCAATATGTAACCTTACATGAAGTAACTCAGAGGCGGATGGGGCCGGCGGGAAGCCGGGAAATTTCCCGGTGCGCCGGTCGCAAATAGTTGTAATGCGCCGGCGCAACAAACTCATTTTTTTTCTGTTGCGTCTTGTCACTATTACCACTATAGACAATTTACACAAACGCGACAACAAATATGTATTATTTTTGTTTCAAAATAGTTTATAGTTCAAGTCGTATTGATAAATTATAGTGGTCTGAACAGTTAAAAGTCAAAGAGAAAAATGTTATACAGGGTGAGTCGGGAGGAACGGACAAAAGTCCAGAAGTGTATTGTACATGTAAACATGATTTAAAAAAACTCAAATGTTGTTATCCGATTTTCATTTGTTTTCAAGTGATAGTTTCGAACAGTTTGTTGAAAAGTCGGATAAATACATTTTTATCCAGAGTTTTCTGATGTGGAAACCGTTGACGATATCTTTCAACAGCAGCTGTAGCACTCCCATTACAAAAAACGTAGACAAACACCACATTTGAGTATTCAAGATTTGAAACTATAACTTGAAAACAAATGAAGATCGGATAACAACATATGTTTTTTTTTAAATTATTTGCACAAGTACAATACACTCCTGAAGTTTGGTCCGTTCCTCTCGACTCACCCTGTATAATAGACAAATGATAGATAGAATAATAAATATTATTAAACTTCTTGGAAGACGAGACGTAACGTGATACAGGCCAAGAGTTTGAATCGTGTTACTAGAAATCTAGATTGCGAAAATTTGGGCAAATTTTAATGGGCCAGAGATCAAATATTTAAATTAGATCTGGTGCATTTGTTTCGTTTCTATCAGATACTACAGTTAATTCAATTATTACGAAATCTAATAATAAGATTTAAATAAAAAAATTAAAAAGAGAATAAAATAGTAGAATTAAAAAGAAATACTGCTGAAATTTATTCAATAGCAGTAGACTAGACTAGTACACTCAAAATGTGTACTATTGACCAAAGCTCATTAATTTTTAAATATGTTCTTCAAAACCAAACGTAGTTGGTGCGCTGACGAATGGCACATTAAAAAATATTCGGCAAATACGGAATGTTGACTCACCTTTGTATGTAGAAGTAAAATTGGTGTTAGAAACAATAGAGAAACCCAAAAAGACGAACAGTAATGTGAGGGCAATGGCAAAAAGTTTTACAGACAATATTTAAAATACGAAGTAATTTTAACAGCAACTATATTTTGCAAAAGATTCAGCATTACTAGACCACGATCAAAATATTTATAGGGCTACGGGGAGGAATGATTTCTATTTCTTCATTTTTATTCAATTTTTATTCTATTTTTATTGAAATCGAGCTGATGGTGCCATGTTGTAGCATGGGAAAAGTAGTTTCGACACGTGAAGTAAAACAGTGAAAAACGATCACCGTTCGCTTCAAAAAGAAGAAATAGAATATGATGTTGATTTAAAACGATCAGAGATCTAGGGGCAGAAAAATAATTGTACGTACATACCTATACTGTACTGTACCCTACATAAGTAATCTAAAAATAAGGTTAAAAGGGATCAGAGTCCAAGACTTGTTAATAAAAACAAATTGTTTTAATAGTTTTACTTATGTGTATTTCATGTTGTTGCTCAATATTCCAATTCACATCTTGTCAAAGTAGATCAATTATAATCAGTTAGTTTTTTCATTCATCCTTTCTGTGCTTTATTAGACTTGAAACTTTCAATTTAGTTTTCTCGAAAACGACCAAATTGGACTCTGATCGTTTTCCCCCTTCGTTAGCCCTTCATTTACAAATACCATTGCTACAAATCCACACAGGTGGCGCAAAGTGCAAAGATACAATTACAGAAGTTTCAAAGAATTGCGACTCAGTAAAATATCGTGCAGACTAATTCGCAGTATGGGCGGAAGAAAAATTAGTACATAATGAAGTACATAATTCTGAAATGACATTTGAGAGAATATTGAATGAACTGCGAAGAAAAAAGTAATTCGTATGCCGAAAGAATGGAGAAAAATGTGGAGATAAAACATTAGACGATGAACATGACAAATGTAGGTTTGAAATATTCAATGTAATAATAGATACCGCAATCAAGTCTATGATAAAACGATTCCAAAATACCTTTGATGTTTGTAAAGATCTATCTGTATTAAATCCACAAAATTTGGATTAAATTAAACCAAATATTCCGAAAAATATTGACTTCTCTCTATATTGAAGACTTTAACTAATAAATTACAAACAAAAATTGTAAATTTACATTAGAAAATTTAATAGAAGGACTTTTGATTTGAAATTTGTGATTTATTGGAGCAACCTGTTTGTAATATGTTAATAGTAGACCAAAATCTTCAACTGCAGATAGACTTTAAGGAAGAACATATAGAAGAATCAAGCAAACATGTGTGAGTATGTGGCAAAACAAATGAAGATATACTAACATGTAGAAGTTGTAAAACAATGCTACTACTCGTAACTACGTTATTTTTAGATACAATTTATTTCGAGAAGTGTACTCCACCTTATACCCAATACTTATACTCTAGTCTGGCGTATTTAGAACTCTTCCGATATCTCAAGTTTCTTGCAAAATATATTTTTTAACGCTAAAGTATGTAAAAATAGATTATGATCGACGATATCTCACACTCGCCTTGAAGCTCTTATGTTCATGAGTTGTGAGAAAGAGAATTTAAATGAACAAAATAATAAAGAAATTGGAACCGCGTTAGGTAATTCCAGTTCTCTTCTATCAAAAAAGTTATTGTTTTAAAGTAAATATATTAAATATGTTTTTATTTTTTGCTGATTTACTTCTGCATTTTATTTACTACTGTAATAAATTTGGTTCTTTAGTTGTAGAAAAAATTTGCAGACGCTTTTTCTTATTTTCATTATAACCTCTTAAAACTAACATTTGAGCAGTGATTCTTTCTGATTCTTTCAACTTTTATCCGCATTTTATGTATTGCGCCACTGACTGTATTTCCTGCGCCGGTTTTGCTAGGCCCATCCGCCCCTAAAGTAACTAGACAACGAGACAATAAAACAACTATAAAGCCAGGTCAAGTGAAATGTTACTGTAAATATTCGGTGAATTATATATTACTCCATGGGCTATGTTCCGGTGAGCTGGCTACAACAAACACGGGCAATAAGAAAACTTTTAATGTACACATAAGTTACTCATATGTCTGTACTATTTCTCAACATAGTCGCCGACATCAAGCCATTTATAGCAAGGGCTCCTATTTTTGTACACTCTCTACATCAATGTGGCCACATAGGGTTGAACCCCAGAATACCCAACTACATATTCATCCTGTTGAACAAATGGAACTCGCTTGGTGACAAGTCCTGGCTGTTGAATGGTTGGTTGAACAATTTGCATCAGTGATTCCCGTAGACTCTGAAATTGTTTGCATCTCGGTGCAACAAAATTATTCGACTATCGTGTATTCATTGGGATAATAATAATAATAACAATAAGAATAATAATAATAAACAAACTTTATTTCAGCAATATATGCATACATACATGAAAGAAATTTGCGTCGAAAATTACAAGTAGCAGAAAAGCCCATCAAAGTCTAGGTAGGTTTTACAGACCTGGCATAGAAATACTCATGCAAGAAATATGGCTCTAATGCATGCAAAAGGGTGAAAACATCCCTCTTGTTATCGTCATTACAAACTATCTTCCATTTGATGCTCCGCGGAAGGTGATTGGCTATTTTTAGACACATATAATGGGGCTCTTTTTTCTGTGATTCTGTGAAGAGGAAAAGTAAAATCAATGCGCCGCCGATCTGCATGTTTTGGAAACATTTCAGGAAATTCACCCCTATATTTGGTTAGAAATGTAATGCATTCGTATATGTATATGGCAGGTAGTGTGAGCAGATTATTCTCTCTAAACTCTGTTCTGCAAGAGCTTAAGTAATCCCTGCTAAGAATAATAATAATAATTGGTGTTTTTGTAGTTGAAATAGCTTCTGAATATCAGCGAAGATTCCCAGAAAATGATGCCATATTTGAGTATGGAATAAAAGTTCGTGTAGTAAGCAATCCCAGAAACTCAATTATTGCTGTACTTCGACAGAACTCTTATGAAATACAAAGCTCTACTAAACTTACCGTGAATATAATATATATGCTCTCTCAGTTTCAATTTATCATCTAAAATGATACCAAGAAATTTGCAACTGGAACTTAGTTTCACTTTGGCATGATCTAAGCTGATACGAGCTGGTGTATTGACATGTTCGGAAAATTTAAACAGAATCTTCTTCTTATTGTTTAAAAGCAGCTTGTTTTTTAGAAACCAATCTTTTACACCCTGAAAAAAGATCATTCCCCTTACTTATTAGTTGTACAAAGTTGAGACCTTTGATTAACAGATTTATATAATCCGCATAAGAGGTAATTTCATGTTTTTCATATTTGTTGTGTAAATCTATTACAAATATTACAAACAAGAGACGTCTCAGAATAGTTCCCTGCGGTACCCATCTATTAAAACACATTCCCTTGGATCGAGTTGTAGCACCGTCCTTGTCAAGTTGTATGAATTGCGTTTGGTTGCATAGGTATACTTTGCGAAACGATAGTTTGTTTTTATGACAGTGACTAGCAATAAAAAGTATAAGGGTTGAACCACTTCAAGTTAGGTGTCTATCCTGGTTAGTCCAGGCTTTGGCTTGAATGTTGATGCAACAAAGAGTTGCCAGTGACAAAGAGCCGGCCGATACCTGGACTTTTATGATACCTAACTTGAAGTGGTTTAACAATCCCAACCTTATAATTTTTATTGCAAGTCAATGTCATAAAAACAAACTATCTTTGCACGAAGTATAGCTACGGAACCATTGTGTCGCAACCCCCCTAATACTATATGGTTCAATCTTCAAGTTTTATGATCGATGCAATCAATTGCTTTGGACAAGTCAAGAAATACACCGCAAACCAGGTTATTGGCATCTAGCGTAGTTAAAAGCGTCGTGATGTAGCCAAACATAGCTGTATCAATGATCTTCCGTTTAAGGAAACCATGCTGAGATTTACTAAAATTATGATACATGATACTTTTTTTATACCATTTAGTCTACTGTACACGACCTACTCAAATATTTTTGAAAAAGTTGTTAGTAGACTTATTTGCCGATAATTTTCCTAATTATTTCTGTCTCGTTTTCTATGCCGCATTTTAATGAGGGCAAGTTTAAAATATTCACGGAAAATTCCATCACAAAAGGAAGTGTTTATTAGGTGACAAAGTGGGGTTACGATTGATTCATTTTCTTTTTTAATGATACAGATAGGGATGTCATCGTAGCCCCTGCTACGCTTGTTGTTCATTTTCATGATTACAGATCTAAGTTCAGCTTCATCAACGGGGAATAGATAAAAATATGCTTTATTTACGTTTATGTTGCACTGAAATGGTTCATTTGGTATGTTAGAGTAATGTTATTTACACTCGAAGTGTAAACGGTTGCAAAATTAATTGCCGAAACTTGGAGTGACTATTGATCAGGTAGTACTCTTTTGTACAGGGTGGCCCACCTATCCTCGCTTGGACCATTGTTACTAGACTAATGAAAATTAATGAAAAAATCTCAATGAAAGTTATTGGAAACTTAATGTGCTACATTTTAAAATTATTTTCGAGTGTAACGATGGTACCATAATTCCGGGACACAGCATTTAGTCTCTTTTTTAAATGAATCACCCTGTATATTTTTTCATTTTTAGAATCTACTTTATGTGGGTTTCACAAATCATTTTCTCTTTTTTAATCAGACGCAACGTTGCCAAGTTATTCACATTTTAATAAAATTTAACGAAAAATCATTAACGTGGAACAATATTAAACAAAACCTTATTCTAAGATATCAATTATCTGATATCAATGATGGTACTGCGCATGCAAGTACCCAAGCAATGTGGCAAAGCACACACCATATTTTGAGTCACATAGAATACACAGGGTGTTCTGAAACAACGATATAATTTTGCTATTTTCAAATGGCCAAAAATATTTTTTTTAAATGGAGCACCCTGTATATAGCATCATATTCTGAGTTCTCATTTAATGAGCTATTCAATGGTAGCATATGGACTTTAATCTAATAATACTTTTTAATAGGTAAATACGATCAATTTCGATATGTTTTAGCCCTTTTAAATAGCAAAATTCCATCGTTGTTTCAGAACACTCTGTGTATTCAACGTGACTCCAAATATTGTGTATGTTTTGGCACAATGCTTGGGTATTTGCATACCTAGATTCTTTCAATGATGTCTTATAATAAGGTTTGTGACGTGCCTGGAGGGCTTTGAACGAGTTAGGTCGCAGAGCAATTGGATGTTCCCTTTGAAGCAACGAAGAGGGCCGGGCTCTCGATGTCGGAGAGTATGGGGGTTATGAAAAAGGCTCCACGTTATTTTATCTCGTCGCTACTTCAGTATAAGGGCGTCCACGTTATCTGTATGGGTTAACGAAAGACAATCAGCGATACTCAAAACTACGAAAACATCGTAACAGCTGATCATCTAACGCCCATACCACAAGATCCAATGTGTCTCTAAGTGAGAATGATATTGCTATAAAGAAAATGATTAGGAAAATTTGGGGTAATGAGAAGTTCTGAATTTTGTGATGTCAATAACTTGTGTTTATTTACACAAAATGGCGGACACCGTGTTCCCTATCACCTGCAAGAAAATACCTCCGCTCTGTAAATAATTACACCGCATCAACCGAATATGTCCATATTCCGTCCGATACGTATCGCATAATATGAAATACCTAGGGAAATACTTCTTTTACAATGGCGCAAGAACACGTACAATACAATAACGCCGTACAACAAAAATATATACACACAAAGGAAAAATGTGATAAGTAAGTCTGAAGAACAATCAAAAGTGAAACTATACTGAAGTTACCAAAGAAAAATATAAAATTTAAACTGAAAAGCTTGAAGAGTGAATTGAAGCAAAGAAAAAAACTTGAAGAGTACAGGCAATTAATTAAGATTATGTGACTGTGTTAAATAAAATAATGTATGGCCTTATTCTAAAGTGAAACTTGGTAAACTCCGCTGGTCCGCTGCGACTTCACGAACGACCCTCGTACTCGCCCTCTCCACGTTTTAACACCACGTTATCGCCATGCGGTCGGCACCTTCCTTCACCACCGACTTTAAAATATCTTGCCGTAATTATTATTATAGTGTTTTTACTTGAAATTGAAAATCTACCTACGAAGGGTGTTTATTGCGGTCCATTGTGCGAATGGAATTTTATCACGGGTAATGGCACGAGAACAGAGTCCAGAGCCTCTTCGCAGCACGTCATACAATGGAGAACCCTTGACCGTAATAAACCCTCATTGCAGGTACATTTTCAATTTCAAGTGAAAACACTATACAATCGGCTACATTATATTGGCTACACCGATGTTATTGGCTAGCCTCGGCCTAAACGCCTAGAATCACAGCGCGTATTAACAAATGACCGCCACGTGTTTAACAAAAAAAAATGTTTTTTTTAAATAACTCACTCGTTTAGATGTTGGTGCGAGCGTAATAAATTCTCTCCCACCTCCGTACTCAGCGTATTATCCTCCTGTGGAGTATTTATGGGTGATCACGTTGAACCCGACAAATCGGCTACGGTAAGATATCAACACTATCGTGTCACACCACTTCGCTGTTTACACGGCTACCGATGAAAATAGAATGGGACCTCGCTAATTTGATCACATGCTACCTGATACCTGAATACAGGTACGCAGTGTCGCCAACCCGCGCAACATAAAGCCCTGAATCAAAATGATCCACGATGACTTTGGGGACCGTTACAGGTTATTAGCGTATACAGGGTGTTCTCTTTAAACATTAGATCAAATGTTGTGTCCCGGATGTACGGTTCACTCTGTACACTCGAAAATAATTTTAAAAGTAGCACATCAAGTATCCAATAACTTCCAATCAGATTTTTTGATAAACCACTCTGTATGATACTACTTTAACTGAAATTCGAGTATTCTTCTAACTTTATACGCAGCCATTATGTAAACAATTGTATACAATACCATTAAAAGGTTTACAATAAGTTTTAGACTCCATTTTAGACTCATATCTCTGTGCCGCCGAGCCGCCGAACCGCCAAATAATAATTTCACTTATTGAGTCACTTTATAGGGCTCGGTACAATTCCGGTACGACGTCTAGAGGCAGAAATATAACTATCGAAACAAGTATAATGCAGCTGAGATCGCGTGACAACGGCGCCACCTTCGGGTTTGTTTTCAGCAGCGGCAGAAATAAGACCAAGCGAAATAAGTAGTTTCAGCGAAACAGTTAGTTTCGCAGCTCTCCCTTCGGTTTGTTATGAGCCCAATATCGGTGGGCTAAAAAGCCCTGTGCACACAAGAACGGGGGCGTTCCTACTAACAGTCACAAACAAGGGGGCAATGATCCGAAAAAGTTTGATAAGATTCTTATCTTATCTTTTGGTATGGTAATGCTTATTGCTTTGCAATTGGAAAATATAATAATTTGAAATTGAAAACTGTAATTTATTTGGACCAAAAGGTCTATAGCGTTAATCAATATTACTTTACGACAACTTAAATGTACCGTAACAAGGGAATACTATAATCAATTTTTATTTTCAAATCTGAATAACTTTTTTTCTCTTTGATAATACAGTTATATTAAAAACATGATATATTGGTATTACCCTACAAAAATATTCTGAAAATCTGAAACCTGAAAATCAAGTACTTTCTGAGAAAAAAACATAATAATGACGTGATCAAAGATACACTGCTATTGGGGATACTTTGATCGACCATGCGTTTTATACGGAATACGAAAGTAACCCCATTAGAAGGAATAATTAAGTAAAAAAAAATCCGTGTTAATATTTTAGGTTTTAGCAGCTAATTAATACAGAGGGGAAACATTGATCTCATGAAAACATAATTTTAATTCAAAACTTTATTTATATCTGGGTAACCTAATATATTCTCTTACATTAATAAGGCATATGAACACAAAATAGTTTTCAGTTTTCAAAAAAAGAAACATCTTTGGTTAAACATTAAAAAAAATACAAGAACAAAATATAATGATAAGTTACACTTCGAGAATTGGTATGTCAGTATGTCAAATTTATAGAACAAATTCATATCAGAGTCCAATTCCTCTGAAGGATTGACCTGGATTTCGATTATATCTTTATTTTTGATCACGGAGACATCCTCAGCGATTAGTTTAAATTGCCTCTTATTTTATCCAATGGATTTCATCCCCACAACAACAATTTCTTGATCAATTTCCATTATCTTACACATGTATTTGTATGTTTTCTTTCCACGGTGTGAAGAAAATTTTGCCAATATGTATTGACCGACTTTCAAAATTCTTGTAGGTGCTTGTTCATTGCAACGTTCTAGTTCGGCGTCTGACATTAATGCTCTGGATGCATGATCCTCTTCATTGTGCGCCGATAGTAACATATTAATATCGTCTTCGTCATCATAATCATCCGCTTCATTATTAATTGCCACCGTTGCTGTAGATATACTACAACCAGGTGCGACATTAACTAGTTTCTTTTTCCTCTGCGGCCGACTTTACTCTCCAAACCTTTTTTCTTTTAGCAAAGTAGTTAGTGCACTTTCGACCTCAATTGTAGGATCTTCTGCTTCGACTTCATGTGGCATCTTTTGAACACTTGTCGACGATCCAATGGATTAATACCAGAAGAAAGGAATGCGTTTATTAAGTTTCGTTTAATTGCTGATGGTACATTGACAGTTTCTTCTCTTAATTGACTACTAATACGTGAAGGTTTTGCAACCATCTTATTCAAACTTTTCTTTAAAAGACTAGGAAATGTATCTTTGGGAACCGTGGACCGTCGTATATCTTGCAATTTCCATACTGAAAGTATATCGCGACAAGCTTTCTTCATAGGCCTGAAAATGCCAACGTCTAGCGGCTGACACAAGTGTGTAGAATTTAGAATCAAACAGATATACTCTATTTTTTTTTCTAAACCGGCGTTCACGTCATCAAAATAATAATCATAATAATGATGACACAATTTCACAAGGTTGCCAGCTGTCCAGGGTATTCAAAAATGGCTGCAATCAGCTGTTGCGCCCGTGCGATCTTGTGCGACAGTGCGCAGTTCGTATCAAATTCGTCTACTTCTCTGCCATTTATCGTACATATATCAGTTTTGTGGTTATGGTTTAACGTCTACAATGGCAAAATATGCATTGTAATAATCGATCAAATGTAACAAGTTAAACGTCAAAGAAGTTTGGTTATACACACATGTATGTAGCATCGTCGCCGAAAAAATATCACGGCCGCCAACAAAACATGATTTATTACATGATTGGCAGGCGAAAATTGTGTCCGCGGTTAATACACCGATTACCTATTTATAACCACCGGTGATCAGTGTTATGTAACAAATGATCCTCAGATTAATTTCGATTCTTAAACTATTGTTATGCATATTCTCAAAAACAATCACGTTAGTACGAAAAAACCTCATAACACAGCTGTTTGATGACGTGAACGCCAGTTTAGAAAAATTAGAGTATAAAATCAATATCATTTTCAGCACACATGTTTAATACATCAACGTCCATATGGGATGACAGGTTATCACCTATTATAGGCCACCTTTTCGGCTTTCTAAACGTTTGGCGTGTGGAAGATAAGAGGTTTTGAACCAATCGCGGAAAGTTGCACCATCCATCCATCCGCTTGCCGTTCGATTAAACCGGGTGCCCAAGTTGCAACATGGTTTGTCACAGCATGGCAGACCACGTGGTCCATTCTTCTTCCATGAATCATAAAGATGGAGCCTCTTGAACACAACATAGGGAAGTAACAGTGTCCCATCTGCTGAACCACATATCATTATAGTAGTGCAACTCTTTGAGTGGTTCAGAACCCTTTCCAGGTATTTTACACCACAGCTGTACACTCCTCGTTTTTTCCCGGGTCGTCAGATAAATTTGACTCGTCTTAATTCTATATGTTGGAAGGTGGCACGTTTTTTATCGTGTTTTTCAAGTTGTCATAAAACGCTCCAAGCATTTCTCTTGATACTGCTGCCCTCGCTCGTTTAATATTGGTGGCCAGTCTTTGCCCAAATGAACTTTTATGCCTATTTAGAAGGCAGTATGTCCAATCAACTTCTGGAACATTGTTCTTGAACATGTTTATCGTTGTACCCTTCCTGTCTAAATAATATTTTGCCATCATTCGTATGTCCATTAGATTTAATCTTATCTTCTACATGTGCCGTCTCCATTCCGGAGGTTGGGTATCATCATTACTATCCTAATTTTGGAACCTGCAGCCCTAAATAGATCAGCTGATGTGGCATTAAACCTTTTACGCAGATTCCTAAGCCAGGACATTCTTCTTGCTCCGATAGATCTTTTCCCCACGATTCTTCCTTGGATTATGAGTCGTAGTATCTCATATTTCGGACCTTTCATGATGTGGCCGAGATATTGCAGTTTTCTTTTTTCACTTCCAGTAGGATCTCTCTATCTTTCTCCATTCTTCTCAGATGGTCGCATGGTCGCATGTTCTGTCCATGATACTCTCAACATCCTACGGTAGGTCCACATCTCAAAGGCTTCTAATTTCCTCTCGCAATACATGTTGAGGGTCCAAGCTTCTACACCATACAAAAGGACTGGAAATACGTAACATTTAAGCATCCGGGTTCTGAGGTCCAAGCTCAGGCCGCGACTACAGAGCAACTTTTTAATCTTCACAAAGGATGCACGAGCTTTCTCAATGCAAATCCTTATTTCTGCGTAGTAATCCACGGCGCAGTTGACGTTTGTACCTAGATAGTCATACCTCTCGACTCTTTCCAGCCCTTCGCCTTCCACATACAGATGTTCATTTGGTACTTCAGTTTTGGTGGCAATCATGTATTTGGTCTTCTTAACATTAAGTGTCAGCCCATATTCTCTACTAGTTGTGACGACGTTATTCAACATATTTTAAAGGTCTTGCATGTTTTCGGCGAGAAGTACTGGATCGTCCGCGTAACGCAAGTTGTTCAGTGGGATGCCGTTAACTCGTATTCCACCGTCTTCTCTTTCGAGGGCTTCGGTGAAGATTTCTTCTGAATAGATGTTAAAGAGCAGTGGAGAGAGAACACACCCTTGTCTGACTCCTCGCTTGATCTCAACGACTTTCGTTAGTTCGGATTGGGTAAACTTTGGTTTAGGTACAGTTTTACTATTATTTGTATATCTCTTGTGTCGAGATTTTTTCGTTGCAGTGCTTCTATTAGTTGTTTGTGTCTCACTTTATCAAATACCTTATTATAATCTATAAAACAGGCGTACACCCTTTGGTTGACATCCAGACACCGCTGCATCAAGACATTGAAGGCAAACAAGGCTTTCCGTGTGCCAACTCCTTTTCTAAAGCCAAACAGGGTATCTGCTATACCTTTTTCCAGTTTCTTGTAAATCCTACGGTGGATGACTTTGAGAAAGATCTTTAGAGTATGGCTCATTAGGCTAATCGTACGGTGTTCTTCGCATTTTTTTGCATTATGCTTCTTAGGAATTGTGACAAACGTTGACTGAAGCCATTCTTGTAGTATTATTCGTGTTTCATAGATCTTACTAAATAGGGAGGTTATAGCATCTAAATTTTTCTCTTCAATCAGCAGCACATCTGCAGGTAGGTTGTCAGGGCCAGGAGCCTTTCCGTCGTTGGCTGATTTTAATGCTGTTTGTACTTCTTCTTTTAGAATAGATGGTCCAGTGTCATTGTTACCGCTGGTAGATATTTCTTCTCTTTGATCACTGAAAAGGGATTTTATGTATTCTTCCTATAGGGTCAGTTGATCTTCAATATTCGGCACAATGTTTCCTTCCTCATTTGTAAGGACGTGTGATCTTTGTTTCCGACCAATTCCAGTGATTTCTTTTATTTTCTTATGCACATTATGAGAGTCGTGCAGTTTCTGTAGATTTTCTATCTCAGTTCATTTCTCTTTCAGCCACTCTTCCTTAGCTTGTCGACATTTATATATCGGTTTCAGGTGTTTCTTACAAGGTTCTATGATGGCCGACTTTAAATTTTGCCACATGTCTTCTGGTTGATTCTGAGTGGCCGAACAAGTGTTTATTAATTTAGTTAGGTTTTCATTTATCTCCTGGTGCACCTTCGCTTTAACGTTAGTATTTCTTAGTAGGCTGGTATCAATAGGTCTTTGGTTTGATGAGACTTTCAACTCCTTAAGCTTCACTATAATCTCCACCACCAGAAGATTATGATCTGAGCCTACATCTGCTCCTGGGTATACTTTGGCACTTTTTACTCCATTTCTGTATCTCTGATTGACGAGAATATAATCGATTTGATTCCTGACTATACGTTCTTCATTGTCTCGTGGCGATTTCCAAGTGTACAGGCAACGTTTTGGTAATTTGAAAAAGGTATTAGTTATTATTATTACCATCGATTTTTCTTGGCAGAATTGTAGGAGACGATTCATTTCCTCGTTCATTTCATTCGCCCAGTCCGTACGGCTCAATCCACTTGTCATATGAACCTTGTCCAATCTTTGCCTTTATGTCCCCCAGGAGTAAAGTGACATTCTTGTTCTTAGTTAATTTCATGACCTCGTCAATGTCTTTGTAGAAGGATTCCACTTCTTCGTTATTTTTATCTGTTGTCGGGGCGTACAGCTGAATAAGGTTGAGTGTTCCACAGTATGCCTCGAGTTGTAAAAGCAAAACACGGGGAGACAATGGTACGAAGTTATTCACAGATCTTCGAAGAGTTTCGTGAAGTACAGCCGCAACTCCATGACGGTGTTGACTGTCATTACTTCCTGAGTAGTAGATAATTTTGTCTTGAAGTCTGCTCTGTCCGCAGTTTATCCAGCGAGTTTCACTGATTCCCATTATTTTGATGTTTAGTCTATTCATTTCCAAGATTATGTTATAGCTTTTCTCTAGGTTGTACATGCTTTGTACATTCCATGTTCCAATTCTGATTGAGTTTTATAGCAGGGTGTTTTTCGTGTCGGTAGAATTCCTCATATTAGTCACAACTGTCCTCCCCGGAGATCCGATCGGAGGACTTACTTCGGTATTATTTTTAGTCCTGACTTCAGTCATGATGAAAATGCAGGGAATATCACTATGTGTTCTTTAATGCAGTGGTTTTCCAATTAGATTCAATGGAAAACCCCAATCCGAACACTTAGCAGCTGCTTCAAGGATAGCTACTTCCTCTTGTGTAGAGAAAATTGTTGGGCGGCCTGGTGGTCTTCTATGTTTCCATTTATATTTATTGTAGATAGTCCCAAAAGGTATTTTAAACCGCCTAGAAGCCTCGTGAATTGATAACTTCTCGGGGGTGAAATCTTTATAGACGACTGCCCAGAATTCGTTGATGGCTACAAGGCATTTCTAACAATAAGAACAACAACAATTAAATTATTTTTGTATTTATTCGACATGATCTATATGATGGGGCAACATTGATCACCCAATCAAAATTATCCCAGGTTTTGATCAAAGTAACCCCTTAGTAGAATACCCCAAAGTATAGTAGATATTTATGGATAACACTCAAATACATGTCTGACACAATACAAGTAGAACCATAATTTAAATTCAAAAAGTCACCGCTGTGTATGTGAAGTTGCTCAGTACAAATAAATACGATAATATGCGTACAACCCAAAACCAAACTTTTTTGAGGTTATGCGTATCGACCACGCGCTTGCAAGCGTCAGATTGAAGAGAGACTATCGCTACCGTCGCTTACCCAAAAAAATATGTGCGTATTCAACAGATGGCAGGATTAGCGATTTTCAAATGAATTGCGAAGTTTCGATCAAAGTATACCCGGAATGTAAAGTATCCCCATGTTACGGTACGCAGAATAAGTTAGTTATTTTGTGAGTTACACTGCCGCTCAATACTATGAAATTCGTGCCGACTCGCAAAACCAATTCTGAATTAATGATGAAACTCACGATTTCCAATTGACCGGGCCAGTTGAATGGAAGGTAAACCGGCGAGCTTCTGGCAAAAAACAATCTATATCTATTAAGTTAAATTATATCCTCGTATCCGCGATGATTCTCCCAATAAATATTTTTTATTGTGACACGATGGACCTTTGAGGCGATCACCCATGGCACGGAATGCAGACGGTCCGAATGGCCGCGGGAGGAAAAATGTAAACTAGATTTATGTGGTTGTAAGACCGCATCCTCCATTAAATCACCCCCGCTTTATATATCCCCCCATTCTTTTATATTTCCTGGCAGTTCCATTAATATATCAGCAGACGATCTGATCCAGCGGGTCGGAGGTGTCCATTGATCAGCCGTCATCTCCGGCTCTAGTGGACCATCACTCCTCATTCCCGAAACATATTTATCATCCCCGAAATAAGGCCGGTGGGGGGTGTTAGATTGCGCAATTTTGATAATTGCCAGGGTGGCTAGGGATGGGGGGTGTGGGGCGATCCGCGCCGAGTGACTTTAGGTGCAGATAAAGACGTAAAGTTTAATTTATCTCCAATTTGGAGCGGCAAGCTATAATCGCATTAAGAGAAGATAAGCATCGTTATGAAACAGAACAGTAAACTTAACCCGACGACTTTTAATGCGCCCGCTAAACGCTAACAAAACTAATTACTTTATGACAGGAAACATATTAAAGTCGTTCGCTGCTTCGCGGCGCCCCCGACCGCGAACCCCCGTTCTACTCCAGCCACCCCCTAAAGGCTGGGGTTCGGATGGGGATTGGGCTATCCGATTTGACGATCGGCTAATTAAAAATAAAAGTCGCCATCGACTTCGCGATTCGTCCGGACGGACCCCGGGCGCGAGGAAATTGAATCGGTAAACAGTTTTCACTTTTTTAATTAAAAAAAAATGGAGGGCGAAGGACGCTGGCAAGGAGCGGGTTTCCACCCGCAGAGTAAACAGCGCCGCCAACGCTTTGTTACTGCAGGAATAAATTCCCCTGTCGATTATTATTTCTGCCCGTCCGACGTTGTTTTTATTTCTCCGGCGTAAACTGAACGAAACCTGTCTTTGCTTTCCTACCAATTAGGGTGCATGGACTTTAGGCAATCTCCCAAGAGCAACAACCAGCAGATTCCCCCTTTAAAAATTGATTTCGCAAAATAATCCACTTCCCCACTTAAATAAGCAGTCCACTCTCTTTTCCACACAATCTAGACTGCCCTGAAGTGGTGTATTGACAGACCCAAATGTAATATACGAGTCAAATAGACTATCATCCAAAACCATTAACAAACAGAAAAAAAAATAAAAAAAATAACAAAAATACGAAATCTACGAGCACAACTTAATGTTCGGATGATACCAATTTGTATACATATTTACTGATTGTTGTTCTGTGTATTGTTTATAATTTTTTTTGTTCAAGAATTAGGAATACAACTGTATTAAGGGACGCTTTTGTTAAAAAAAAATATATTTATTTATTTTTAATGAGTTACCATAGATTACCCTGCTGAAGGAATTACTGGTCCTCTGCGCCAGATCTAGATGTAGAAAATATAAGGGCAGCCATGCCCCGTGACCGATTTGACCAGATTCTTTCCAACCTCCATATAAACGACAACACCCTAATTCCCAAAGAAAATAAAGCCAAACTGTTTAAAATTAGACCTTTAATAGATCAAACGAATGAAATATTCTCAACACTTTATCATGGAACAAGAGAAGTGAGTGTCGATGAGTCCATGATAATATTTAAAGGAAGATCCAGCCTTAAACAATATAACCCCATAAAGCTAATAAAACGGGGTTACAAGCTATGGTGTTTGGTGGATCGAAGGGGCTATGTCCTTAAATTTGAAGTTTATCAAGGAAAAGATGCCGACGTTAAAGAAAAATTCTCAAACTACGGTCTTGGCGAAAGGGTGGTTTTGAGCCTAACTGAAGAACAATGGGGAAAATTTAGAAAAGTATTTTGTGATAATTACTTTACCAGTCTCAACCTCTAAGAAAAATTACAAGCAGAAAATACTTTAGCATGTGGGACCTTACGGGCTAATAAAAAAGGATTACCGGTTTTGCGAGAAAACAAACTTTAAAACATAGGGAATATGATTATCGATTTTCTAATTCGGATGTAGGTGTTTATAGATGGAAAGATAACAAAGCTGTAAACTTTACTAGCAATTTTCATGGTAGCGAAGAATCTACCATCAAAAGGAAACAAAAAGATGAAAAATCTAAAGAATTTCCATGTCCTCAAGTAGTGCTAGACTATAACACCTACATGGGCAGTGTAGATTATGCGGATCGACTACAAAACGCTTATGTTCATAATATAAGTTCGAAAAAATGGTGGCATCATCTCTTCTGGCGAATATTGGATATTGCCTTTATTAATTCCTACATACTGTAAACTAATCGAAAAAACCTCACTTCTTGAGTTTCGCCGTGCCGTTGCTAACGGATTAATGACATATAATACAAGGATGTTGAAAAAAATCGTCGTTCACCCGGTCTTCATTCAACATCGAACACCAATAGAAAAAACTCTGCGGATCGTATTCGATATCTCCAGATCTCAGATTATCCAACCAAGGTTCACACTTTGTTGAATATGGAAAAACAAGAGGGCGCTGTGAAGTTTGTGCAATACAGAAGATAGAATCAAAGCCGCATTCAAAATGCACCACATGCAAAGTCTATTTATGTAGTAATAAAAAAAAATTGTTTAATTTTTCATGAAATAAATGTTTAATTTTTGGTAAATTGTTTATATTAATTGAAATCCTTAATTGAGTAATATTAGTCCACATAGAGGGTTTTTCAACATTGACTTTTAATATCTAAGCGCACCTCGCCAGATCACTTTGATCCGTTGTCACAGCCTGTTGGTACTTCAAAGCCCAATATTTTCAAACTATTTTTTGTTTCAAATAATAACAAAATTAAAAAAAAAACTTATTAAGTATTCTCAAAATTATGAATGAATTGATGCCCCCGGCAACAAGGTGTTAACAGTGTTAACCCAAAGAAATGTAAAAAACGAGACGTCCGAACATTAAGTTGTCAGTAAAATTGGTTCAGTTTTACCTTTTTCCCTCCTTAAAGGGGTAAATATAGACAAATAATATTAATTTTTTGGCATAAGTGGTGCTTAATAATGCATTTTCATGAGATCATAAATATAATATGTAAGTAGCAACTTTCAGCAAAATTATCTATAAGTAATAGTAAAAATAAGTATCGTCCGAACTTTAAGTCTTTAGGGCTAGTATTAGTAAAAAAAAGCGTATTTAATATCGTTTAAAAAGCACTGGTGACCTATCCATAAGACATTTTTATATGGTCGCAAGGAGAAATGTACGACCATTATCTAATTGTATTACCCAAAGAATAGTTTGCTATTAGTTTTTGTTCTCCATGACATTAGTGTGTGATGTCTTTAAGAAACTAATTGAAAATCGTCAAATTATTGCACACACAGGGTGAGTCAATAGGACGGACAGGCTCGATTACACCTACACCGTTAATGATATCGAAATGAACCAAAATACACTGCAAACGGGAGGCCAAAGTGCAGTTTGTAAAATTATTTTGTCTTGTACAGGATGTTCCATTTTTGCTGGGCAGCCTTCGACGTAGTTTTTTTAAATGGCACCCGTTATATAAATTTACATATTTGAATTTGCCCTATTTTGGGCTTTATAAATCCGTTTAGTTTTTGCAATTTGCTTTAACCGTTCAGAAGTTGTTCACGTTTTTCTAAAAATTAATTCGTTTGCAGGCACTTATTAAAAAAATCGCAGGGCACTTAGTTTATGGGATATCAAGTTGGGACTTGTCGTCCCAATATAATTCGAAGGCTTGTACTTGGTTCCGCCTCAACATATTTAAGAATTTGCTGTTCTTGATCGATGCATAGCTTAGATCCACGTCCTGCTTGATTTTGTCTAGGATTCAAATTACCTGTTACCAGTAATCTTGTTCTGACCGTCTAATAGTTATTGCAAAAACGACGATTTGGAAACTTCTCTGAATGTGCCCTAGCCGCAGCAGTGGCATTGTCATTGCATGCACCTAACGCTTTCAACATCTCGACATAATCTCGATTACTATAGTATCGTTCCTTAATACACAAAATACAAGTCACAAAACCGAAATACTTATCAATTGAACCTAAATTAATTATGTTACACAACTAATTGTCAAATCTGATAGTTATGTCTCTAGATTTGATAAAATTTATCAGTCAAAATCATGTTTTGAGTAGTGGCCGTACAAAAAAGTTATTTTTTATATTTATTTATATTTTGTTATCATTAACTCTATAACAAAGGACAAACGGAAAATTTACCACTCTTAATTTTCAATTTGTTTTAGCCTACTTGATCAAATCCTAAGAGCGTCAATTTTGAGACACCCTGTATATTTTTTTCGAGATATCTAGTCAGCTATGCATAGATCTCATATACTGTTATTACCTTTTGAATATGCTGTATAACCATGAAGGTATTGTTCTTGCCTGAGTATTTTTTTCCCGATTTACTTCGTTCAATGGTTTTGCCACATACAACGTTGTACCGGCCGACCCTTCAGTATTTGTTTTCATTGATAACAATCCTTTCGTGATTTGCAGTTGTATATACAGTCAATACTGCCATACATTTACTATTATTTGATGATGTATAGTAGACTGATGAAGCGTTGTTTTGGACAACTGTAGTAATTTTTCCGCATAGATTTTGCAGCTGAAAAACAGTGCAACATCCCCTAAAAAGAGGGCTGCGGCGAGACATGTTATCTGCCTTCTTGATTGATTAATTTCATGGAAGCGTTGCTGCGACACGTCCACGTCGCCGGCACAATAATTTCTGATAATACCGAAATAATTGATGAAAAATTCCTCGTCGGCGGCGACGTCGTTGAAATTGTTATTTTTTTGCTAAATTAAACTGCGCGCCGTGAAAAAGAGACAGCCGAACTAATCGATGGCGTTGATGTTTCGTAAATTAATTTCCAACGTTATTTTTTTCTGTGGAAATCTACGCTGCTATAAAAATTTGCTGTAATTCCCCCATCTTGGGATTAACAGTCGTCCTGTTTTACGACTGGGTCCCGCAATTCCGAGCTCCATTCACCGATTACATCATAATAATGTTTAATGTCGTCGGGGGTCGCGCGCACGTCTCGCCAAATGGATACGTTTATGCAACCCAGACACGGTTTAATGTTACAAGTTTCTATATATTCATGTGCAACCTGCCGCTATCGTATCGCTCAAGAACACATATAATTAACTGTAGAACTCCGCGAGGCGGATTACAGCCGCCGCTACATAGTAATTACAATTTCAATGCATTAACGCGGGCCTCACACCGCCACCAGCCACCCCCTTCTGACACCCGGTTGAGAATTCCAATAAGAAACCGACCAGAATCTAGTAATTTAACCTACTAATTTGAGGAGCACTAAACTATTGGATTTCGATCTAATTAACGCTAGATAACATAATTACACGAGTCACGTAGATTTATATACAAAATTAAGGAACAGAGTTTTTGTTATGGATGCAACAATGTGCAGCGACTACACTAATTACAAATATCCATCACAACCTAACATTCGTACTTCGCGTTATTTTTTCTTCTCGATTTATTTCGTTTATTATCTTTATTCATTTCTTAGAATTGAACGAATGCGACTACTGGTTAGTTATTTTTAATTAAGCGGGCGAAATAACAAAATACTAATACAATTTCTGATTTATGAAAAACGTGCCAAATCAAGTTAAATAGTATTTATAACATCTACATTTTATTAGTATTTCCTGGTTCTATATTATTTAATTTTAACAAAATTATGACCAATCTTTTACATTTAAAATTATTTACTATAATTATTATAATCTGATCAAAGATAGATCAATAAGTTATGTTATGCCAACTTAAATTACTAAATAAAAGTTTAATGCTGAGTGCTTACTCATTCTACAGATTCAGATTACAGATTCTAATGACTTAATTACACTAATATTAGCATGTACACTTGCACTATGATCTGCCTTTGCACCAACGCAATATTAAACTAACTCGAACGGTTTGTAGTCTTCTGGTCAAATTCGTGTTATCGAGGCACTGGATGGCTTCGACGTTGACGTGTTGAAGAAGTCGGTGTTCATGACTCTTGGAAAATTTGTTTTGTCTCATTAACAGTGTCCATTTCCAAGTCCCTGTGGAGGTCACTGTTTCGGAAATTCCTAGGTGCATTGACAATACTCCTTAATACTTTGTTTTGGTATCGCTGGATTATTTCTATATTGCTCTTTTTGGCACAACCCCAAAGCTTCATGCCATATGTCTATATGGGCTTAATAATTTGTTTATACAGAAGTATTTTATCATATATATATATATATATATATATATATATATATATATATATATATATATACATAGGGTGGAATTCCGACCAACAGTCAATACAGTTTTCGAAATTTGATGTACAATTCTCCTTTTTTTTTTCTTTTTCACATGAGTTCCCCCGCGTAGCTTAGCATCCAATTTAATACCCAAATATTTTGGTGTATCAGCGTAGGGTACCTGGGTATAATTCATACTAACACGGATATGTTGATTTTTTTATTTGTGAAATTGAAATGGACCGATTTAGTCTAATTCAATGTCATTCGCCATTGCTTAGTCCAGTTGTTAATTTTATTATTTGAGGTTTTGAGATTTAGTGCTGCTTCTTCGTGATCTTTTACCTACAGCCTATATAGCAAGTCGTCGGCAAAAGTGGCTATCGTATTATAGTCTAATGGAAGTATATCGCTGGTGTATAATAGGTAGAGGACTCGCCCTAATACACTGCCCTGTGGCACACCTGCCTTTATTTCTTTTAGTTCAGAGTAAGCATCTTCCTGCTTTATTTTAAAAACTCTATCTGACATGTATGATTCTGGTAATTGTGTATATGGTCTGGGCAGAAGTTTTCTTAATTTGTATTTAAGTCCCTCGTGCCACATTTTGTCAAAAGCTTGCGCTACATCAAGAAAGCTAGTAGAGCAAACCTTTCTTTCTTCAAATGTTTTTTCAATTACGTCTGTTATGGACTTGATCTATAGTTGAAAGAGATTCTCTGAAACCAAACTGATGTTCTGGTATTATGTTTTTGGTTTCAATATTTGGTTTTATTGTTTTAAGATGATTTTTTTCAAGCAGTTTTGAGATTACAGGTAATATACCTACATATAAAACTACAATTGAATCGTTTATTTCAGAAACCCGTGAAGTTCCTATTTTCAAATATTCGGGAATTAAGGAAAGACATTATATCTTTGATAAAAATATAGATTTTGGCTTGATTTTTTCTTTAGAATTGGTTAACACCCCACAAAGTAAATATTGCCTGTAATTAAATCATAATATTTGTCCTATACTTGTTAAGTTGACTGGTTTCTGCACTAAATTACGTGTTTACTGTAGAAACGAACATTTTTAATGTTAATTTAATAATGTTGTTGTGGTATTATGATTGTTAATACGAAACGATAATGTTATAAACATTTTTGTTTCACTTGAATAAATTCCACAGTAAACAAAAAAATCTTATCTGCTTTAAGTCTGTAGACCTACTCATCTTCCTATTCCCTACGTTACACCCCGTTTGTGTAGTATTCTACTTGCAGATGTTATACTAAAAATTTAGCTACTTAGCTTCTTCAGGTCATCTTGTTTTTTTGTTATTGATGGGTAATTTTCCAGATGGGTACGCTCTAACTGTTGGGAGTTCAGGAACGTCCTTGTACCTTTTTGAGATAAACATTGAGGATTGAGGACGCAAAACCCTCAATAAATGGTCTGGCAACAACTTTGACTAGCTTTTTAAATTCCAATTGTTTTATAAGACGGAACTTTGAAGTGGATTCTTCGGTTGTTAGAAACACCTTTTCCACCTGTTTAATCTGAGAAAACAGGTGGTGCAACTGGATGAAAATTAAGAAATTAGATTCAGGTACTGCAGAAACGCACTATGTGATGTCGCTTGACGGGTTTCTGCCCCAAACGCAATATTCAGTAGTTATGTCCCCAGTGTTAAATGCTAAATACGTGCTAAATACGCGAATATTTCTGCGAGTGCACGAAGTGCACGAGTGAAAATATAAAGGATGGCATGCAAGAGACTATTTTCGAAGACTATTTTCCGGCAAAAATTTCATGCGAAGAGGAATTTCACGATATACATAATGAATTATAAAAAATAATTACATAATTACGATAAAAAAATCAAGAATGTAAAAGTACTATAACTATGACATCTTAAACGTCAAAAAGTAAATAAGTTGAGAATTAATGTCAAATATTTAAAATTGTGTTCGATTCGCTTCCGTCAATGAAGCTTGAGTCGAATAGATGAAGAAATTTGTATAATAATGCCTGTAAATACAGTCAAAGCCAATACATGCATGAGGAAGCAGTTTCAAGCATTCTACATGAAATGGGATTACTCACTTAATGGAGATACTTCTATACCTCAGTTAGCAGAAATTCTTAAAGATTTTGCTTTTAATATGAAAAAGCAAAACAAGTCCCACTATAAAGAAGGTGTAGTAAAGACTCGCGAAACTTCTACAGGAAAAATTTCATAAGGAATTTGGAACAACTTTCGATCCATTTAAAGACGAAGACGAACAGAACCAAATCATAAATTTATGGGATGAAGACAGTCCCAAAGGGTTGCAAAGGAAGTTTTTTCACATAGTAGCAGCATTTAGCAATTGCACTTTCAATTATAACTATAAATATTATTGTTAATACGAATTGTAATTTAAATCAATAAATGAATTTTGATACTTAATAGCCCGAATGTTTTTAAAATGTCAAAAATATTCACTTAATGCACTATGAAAATACCCGGGTATTTTCATGGTGCATCAATTACTCGGTGGTATTCGTTCGTTGGGAGGCGATTTCTGGAGTACGCATTAATATGATTGGTTGCAATTTCGTTGAAATTTTACGAAGGAAATAGTCACTGTAAATATTATCCTACAAAATGGAATTGCAGTTGAAGGGATAATGCAGAAAAATATGTTAGTTGGCGCATTTCTGAAATAAACGATTCAATTATACTATAAGTTAATACTTTACATAATGATTTTTTTAAATATCTGAAAACTGAATCAAAAACTGAAAACTGTAAAACAAATATTCACAGACCAAAACTAATCCATGTATACAACTAATTACATATAATTACATACCCTGCGAGCGCACCCCTTCCTTCATAAATTAGAATACTTATTATCAGGATTGATTGGTTTTTCCACATATAATTACCCTGTATATTGTAGTGCTGTACTTAATGTTCGATAGTTATTTTACAGAGTAACATAACTAACAGATTTCAAATATTGAAACGTTATAACTTTGACGTACAGCGGCGGTAGGAAGACTCCTAGCGCCCTGTGTGCGACAATTAATTCAATTTCCCCCACCCCCCTAATATCGGTTTTTGCGTTGACCATCTTAAATCGAATTACTCGTTCCGAGGTCTCACGCACATTTGATCAAATATTTGTCGGAGACGAAGTCGGTGGAATACCGGAATTGTGACCTCCGTTAACGCGTGATTTGTGGTTTGAGTGGCCCTCGTAGTTTGCGGCCCCTTCACTAACAGTCAAGGACTGGATCAAAACGACCTCAGATTATCACACATATTGGCCGTTGAAGACCTTTAGGTAAGCTATTTTTGTTTACACGCGTGGTACTGACACCACCCCCTTTTTTTGGCTGCTTCTTGATAGGTTTCCGATACGGGTTGCAACCCCATATCACCTCAGAGTATATTGGGTCAAGAGACTTCAGCCACGCCGAGCCTCCAAGTGGGACCACGAGGTGCGGTGGCCAGTGCGAAGGAATCGTCCCCCCTTTACCCGAGACTGCTAAAACAGATAGGACTTTTTTTTTCTATTTACAATATTCTTGATTTCTTGATTTTCGTACAGAGGCAGAACGTTAATACGTCATTTGTTAATTTAATCTAGCTGTTATTATAAGGGCACATTGCCGGTCCCACCGACATACGACCAATTCCGATTCGAAGCATGCGCATGTGATCATATCCTGCGTTGAGCAATTTTGCGGAAAATTGCGTCTCAGGAATAGCCGCCCAACGCGTCCCTTTGTTTTGTCAAAATTACGATTCATTGTATTTTGTACGATAACCACGTCAATTATATTTGGTTAAATAAATTTAAGGTTTTTTTTAGGGGGTATTTTTGGTAATTTAACTTAACTATCCCAAACTATCGTAATATATATCATATCAAATGAGAAATTGACCGACAACTATAGATTGGATAAATGAACTTGTTTGTAATACTCCGATAATATGTTTAAAAAAGAAAGCAGAGTGCTCACGCAAAGATGTAGATTTTATAACATAAAATACAGTAGACCGAAAGTGACGCACTTGAAGTGTGTTGGAAGTCTTGAGCGCAAATATTGCGGGATAATTGCGTTCCTGCTCGAGCAGTTCTCCAACTGCTCGAGTGGTTCATCAGCAATGCGCGAGCTTCCTGAAACGATTTGGAACGTTAAAAAGTTATCAATGGGCGTAGATGAGTAAAACAGGATTTCGCCTATTAACAAGATTTGTTATCGCTTCATCCGCTCGGCAAACTCGATAACCCAGGCGAATTGATGTGATACGTATGGGTGTGTGCAAAGGCGAGACGATGGCTGTGAACATGCAGCGATGTTAGCTCGAGCAAATAGGATTTTTCCATTAATTGTGGATGGGTGCTCCGCTCCCGAGGTTTAGGGTAGGAGGCGCAGTCTCCGGGCATTAGGAGCGATGATTTATTCCGGTGCGCATAAATTACGATCCGAGCGTGTATACATTTTTATAATGGCCAGGCATAATCCGGCAATTCGTCAGCCTAGCACAGGCAAAGACGTCCAATCCGTAATTGACGGAAATCTGCGCAGAGACGATATTCTAATTTCGACAAGCACGACCGAACAAACACTAGAGAATTCGCACTAATTAATCTTCCTTTGCTCGCACGTACCAGGAGATAGGCAAACAATGACGATTCCATAAAAACCGACTGTTCCTCCTCAATCTTCCGATGCAGCCTTAGGCGTCTTCCACTTACATATAACCCATATAAATTAGTTTCGCCTGGGGCAGCGTTTACGATGGCGCCTCGGCATGTGTTTGCATATTAAATCAATCAGAGCTCGTTTGCCGACGATCCCCCTGTAATCTTCCGTACCGAAAAATAAATCAATCGCCATCCCATCAGATAATGGCCCCCGCATGTGTGTCAAGACCCACCGATGATGCAAAAAATTTGTGCTCCCCCGAGGACGGATCGGGCACTATCTGGGTCATGATGACATGCCTTCCACGCACTCCAGGAAAATCTAATAACTACAGAGGCGGAGGGAAATCGCGAGGAACGCACGCCGATTCCAGGGAGGATCGTCGGTGATGAGCGATTGAAATGTTATTTGTGAGGGTGTACAGAGCGTAAACTGTTTTGCGATTCAATCTTAGAATTTTAAATCTTTTCGAGTATGAATATCCAGAGATGTATATCTCTTCACCTATCTTATTTATCTACATGAAGAGACATTATAAAAATATTAATCAGTAACGCTTATTACGTTCATGAATTTATTACGATCTATACGATTGAGTATGATTTCATTGTACATCACAGCAAATAACCCAGAAGTAGTATTTACGGTTGGATAGTACTTTGGTTGCATATTTAAATGGAAATATGTGCTGATTTTGCTAATCTCTTCTTCCTCTTCATGCGCTGAGGTAGATCAAATGATCTTGCGGTTTTAGCCTCTGCCTTTTTTAGCCTCGAGATATCTTCAGGAAGTGCATTTAGATATTCACCTAGAATTGCCTGGTGTAAGGATATAATGAATATTATATCTTCCGTTAGTGTTTCGACTACAAATCTCCTTGTGGAATCCCTTGTGGAAGGGACAAACTACGAGGCGTTGGCCATACAGACTTAATAGTACTTTTAACTGTAACCACTACAGTTTTGCTATTTTAATCTAAACTGGTTTCAATATGGCTATGCAGATAAGAAACTTGATCTATGGTTGGAGTTAAGCAAGTCCCATTAGCCAGTGCATTTTCCCGTAGATAAAAAGGTGGGGGAATTGTTCTCATTTGTAGGCGAATTGTTCTTGGGGTAAATGTGTAGCTAATAAAATAAACTTACTATATTTTTTGTACAGCGTGTTAGTCGTTGTCGTAAAGGTGAATTATTTTTCGAACGTAATTTTGTTTTGAAAATCGTGTAGAAAATGGGAAATCCTGCGGCCATTAAAATTACCGCACTAATATCATATTGATATTCCAATGTCAGATGTCGTGCAATCCACAGTATTAAACTATATATTTTCAAAATCTCAACAATATCAAAGGTGAACGGCTTCATACTTTTCGTCTGCTCTGAAAAATACACTAAAATTTTATTTCCTGTGAAGGATTTAAAATATTTTTTTTGCACAATTTTAAAAATGATATACGCAGTAACATATGAAATTTCACCAATATATGTAGGTATAGAGGGAATTGCGGATAACCTGGTACAAACTCTTCACTACGATTCACTACGACAAAGAGCACAATCAAATATAATTAAGAACAAAACTAGAAGAAATACAAATATCTGCTTTCGGACGTAACATTGCTAAAAAGAAAGCAATAGCATGAAATACTAGTGCCAGTATCATAGGTTCAATCCCTTATGGTTTGCTCACTTCAGAAAATTTACAACGTTCTACACGGGTTGGTAATACTTCTCGAGGTGATGAAGACATGTTGGAGTATATTCTCGAAATTCCAATTTCTTCTGATGAAATATTTGGTTTACATACCGATAATACATGTTTTACATAGGTGTAGGCCTTTTCCGTATAATTTTTGGGCAATCTTTCATCTGCGTTTTAATGGTAGGAATCGACCATAATATAGAATAGATATGGCATAACGTATATATTTTAGTCGACTATAATATAGAATAGACTATAAAATATTAGAACGTTTAATCTTCTTGTTCGCATTCTTATGGGAATAATTTGAGACTGGTGTAAGCATTTTTGTTTTCTAGATAATTTTTGTTAAGATTATTAAGATGCTAATAGATAATTATCAGAAGATGATTAAGTCATTTAGAAGAGCTTTAGCATCCTTGATTGCACGATTTAAATGAAATTCATTTTGCCTCGCATTTAATTTGCCACGTCTCCAATAGATTATTTTTCAAGAAATTTCTCTTTAACAAAGTTATGGAAATGTTTACGGTATAATCAATTATACCAGATTCAAATACCAGCATCAAATTAATATACAGTGTGTTACATGCCGTGACGAACAAACTCAAGCACCATGTTCCTAGGTTCATTTTAAGTAGAAAATGTCCCATAATAATAACGTACGTTGCTAAGAAATTCACAACTCTTTGTTTTGACCTGTTGTCAGACTTATTGTAAACTTAAGTAGGTGTGGTGTGTCACCTTACACTTACTCTATACTGAACAAATGTTGCGAATTGGACCCATATTTGTCGACATTTACGTCGATTATCGATTATACATAAATACAGAAGAAAAGAAGACGACGCGTTGGACGATGTAAGTTCGTGACATAGTTTCCGCAAGATGGCGCCGACGCTAACGCGTGTTCACAGGCGCAGCCGACCGGAAATAATGGTATCACGAATTAACCGACAACGTACCCTTACAATATCGTTACCGATTGATACGGCGCATAAATTAACCCAAAATCTGAAATAAATAAATAAATTAATATAGACAATCCTGTCTGTGATCCAGTGCCGAGGTTTTGCTTGACATTCCTCGATCCAGCGGCGTAGAGGCGATCTAGGGATGTAGATACGGGTCGTGCGCGTCCGTCACGACTTGGCTTATAGATAGGGGGTGGTGTAGGTTCCACTAGCAAAAATGAAAAAGGGACAAATATTATCTAAATATGGATAACAGCCGCTAGGTATTGTGATACGAGATCGTAAGTAATCCAGCACTCAGCTGACGTTGAGGGAGGCTAACAGTAAGCCACACACTCTTCTTCTTCTTAAACCTCTTCGCTCCCAGTGGAGCATAGGGCGTCAACTAGTTGCTTCCATCCATTCCTGTTCTTCGCTACTGTTTTGTCTCTTGCTACGATTTACCAATCCGTTCTAATTTATTTTCAATGCTTCTTTCCCAAGTATTTGTCCTCAATTGCCATTTCTTGTTTATTTTCATTGGAATTCATTTTACAAAGAACAAATGCAATCTCTGACATTCACACTTTGTTTGAAAAATAGCCTTCCTTTTGCCTGGTGGTTTTTAGTCCAGAGCCTGCCGCGTTATACAATTTTCACTTTCCTCAGCGTGTGTCCAACCCATGTCCAATTTTTCTTACATATTGTCCTTTCTACTGTTTCTTGTGACGTGTTGGACCACAGCTTCTGATTTGTGATTCTGTTCGGCCAGAATATTTTCTTTATTTTCCTCAGGCACTTGTTTACGAAGACTTGAAGTTTGGATGTACTCTTCTTATCGACTTTCCACGTTTCGGCGCCATATAACAAAACAGTTTTTACATTAGTGTTAAAAATACGAATTTTTGTTGTTATTGCAAGCTCGTTGCTGTACCAGATTTTGTTGAGAATTCTGAATACATTTTGTGCTTTTCCTATTCTGGCAGCAACGTCATCATCTGAGCCACCTTATGTATTCATAATACTACCCAGATATGAGAATTCATTTACTGCTTCAAATATATTACCTTTTATTTTAATTTCTATTTCTCTCAGAGTATTAATTTTCATTATCTTTGTTTTTTTTACTATTTATCTTTAATCATATTTTCTTGGCTTCCGTTGTTAGTTTGTTTACCTTCTTCTGCATAAGTTGCCTTTTCTCTGATAGTGAACAGATATCATCTGCAACGTCCAGATCCTCTAGCTGTTCGTTGAGTTTCCAATGTATCGTTTTGTGGGTAACACGTTTCATCAGCTAGTCTATAAGGATGAGAAATAGTGTTGGTGAGAGGATGCATCATCCTTGTCTTACACCAGTTGCCACACCTTACCTCGTATACGAATCCCAATTTTTCGGTCCCGATGCTCGCCGACTCGCGATGAGAGAAGGGAAGAGGGGGAATGACATCGGAGTAACTTGCTTCTAGGATGCTTAGTTAAGCTGCATCATGCACGTAAGTGAAAAAAATAACGCTACATGATATATTTCAGGTTCGATGTAACTTCAGGTAATGGGTGCAAGGCGTGGAATATGTGTGGTCGTGCGTTGATATTCTGCTTTTGGATACGACAGATATGAATTTATTTGATATTAAAAGTTGTCAAGATGACAGCTGTTTCAATACTATCGGTATGAGATTTTTTAACGAGCGTTTCAACTATCACATGAAAACTCAATATAAATATGTAAACTTTACAGTCGGGAAAAAATGTTTGTATGCAATTCGGGAATAAACCTCAATAATCCGTTACGGCGTCGGGATTAAAACTTCGTTTATTCCCTTAATAAATAAACAACAATTACATGTCGATTATTGCCTAACAAGCACACTTTAATTCAAATCTCTGAAATTAAACAAACTTATAATATAGAAACACATGAACGTGACTGTAAAATGATTTTTTTATTATGGCATTTGCTAATTGTAAGCTGCTGAGTGCAGCCAAGCGCTTATCATTATAAGGAAAGTTCAATATACGAGATAAAATTGCACCTGTTGAAACAAAGTTAGAATTTTGGATTTCTGCATTTGAACCAAATAAATAGTGGATATTTTACTGAATTACATGGTAAAGTGGATGCAGTAGGTTCTAAAGTATTTTTAGAATCCTTGTATGCCTTAAAAACAACTCCTGTGGGTTATTTTCCAAAAAAATAGTAAGGATGATTCTTGGGTTAATTTTTTTGTAGCAAAGGGCAATATTTCAATAGCGTTCTTTCTCTGGCACCACTCTTTAAAACACTTATACGCATTTTGATAACGCCCCTTCGACTTCTCCGGCAGTAGGAAGGAACAGGCAGCATCTGCAGCCTCTTCAATTTCTTGTTTATTTACATTGGAATTCATTTTATACAGAACAAATGCAATCTCTGACATTCACACTTTGTTTGAAAAATAGTCTTAACAACCATAGCCGTACTGAAATTTTGTTCAAGTTGCGAAAGTAAATTAATCAAACATAAACAATTAAACCAACTTCAGGAGTGGAAAAACAGTTATAAGCAATTCGAGAGGTAAGTTTTGACCAGTCTCGGGCTTTATTGCTAGCCCTCGCTGTCGCTCGGGCGCAAACTTGACCTCGACTGGTAAACAATACTTACCTCCCTTAATGCTTAAATAACTATTATTGGGCTATCCACCCCGTGGGGTCTTTCCGCCTTTTTATAATTTCCGCCTATTAATATTTTAAAATATCGACATAATTCAATCGTGATTTGGTCAGTTTTTGGGCGGTCATGGAAAAACGAAGATAATTTAATATCGCAGATGACTGAACAACAGTCATCTACGGTAATGACTGTTGTTCGAGCAAGCATAGCAACATTTCTCCATCACAATCCTTATTAATCATCTTTTATGCGTCCGCTTTCCGGCGTCATCATTACGCTCGGTGATTTTTTCTGGGAGTGAAAATCTCCCAGAGCCCCCTCGCAAACAAACTGCATTCCGGAAATCTTCCGGCTCCATTTGAGCATAATTTACTTACATTAACGTAACATCTCGCCCTTACCCCCGCGCCCTCGGCGTCGCGACTCCCATCCGGGACGCCATCCATTATCTTTTTATCCCTTCCTACAAAGTAGCGCCTAAGAGTTTTCATTCAATTCCGAGTTTCGTGAGATGCGCCCGCTAATGCCCCCTCTGACGGATGACGGTGAGCGATAACCAGCGACGGATTTAATCGGTGGCTCCCTCAGAGGCGGCGTCGCGACGCGGGACGGCGTCCAGAGATATGGCCGCGTCGATCATTTATTATCGACGATAATTTCGCCGAACTGGGAGCCTGTGTCAGAAGCGTACGCCCGTAAATCCGTATTAAGAGCGAGCCACTCCTCTCGTTACCCGTAGGTTTCTCGCGTAACGAACGACGGAATCCGTGCCGACGTATACGTATTAAATGCTGTAATTGGATCTGTAAAAGGGCATTGATATATTAAAGTTCCATTCTATTGTTCTTGCTGTTAGTTTTACACCGACTCTGGAATAAAATAAAAAATAAAATCCTATGCGAATTCCATTCCTGTGTTAATGCATTTTCACAATTTCAATTATGTTGGATGCGCTGACCTTCTAAACATGTATTAGAATATTCAACGTGTCTCACGCCAACCATTTTAATCCCGTATTAAACCTGAAAAATACCTCTATGAGCGGAATATTTACAGCTAAACGTTTTGTAAATATTTTTGTTTTGTTAATAATTGCAACTAACAGATAAGAGATCAATAATTGCTTCTAAACAGTTCTATAAAAGCAATAGATTTCTTAAAATGGAAGAAAAGTAGATTCCGAAGCAATTCTTGTGCAGACATAACATGTAGAACTTGTCCTAGGCGCCGCTTTTGAATCTACTATTGGGTCATCGACAGTCCCTGCAGTTAGTATATTAAACAAATTTCGAGACGATCGGTATAATCTTAATGCAAATGAATATGTACCTGGCTCAGCTGATAAGATTGTTGAAAGTGCTGTGGCTGGCGATAAAGACATCATGCTACGAGAGCAGTTTGATAAGTCAGTGACTTTTTGGACAAGGAAATTTTTTTTCGGCAAAAAAACGTTTTATTTCGCTTCATAATCTCCTTTCAGCTCAACACATTTAGTCCAGCATTGTTCCAATTTTTTTATCCCTTCCAAATAATAGGTTCCCCCAAGGGCTTCAAAATAGGCGTTGGTTTCAGTGATTACCTCTTCATTCGACCCAAATCTCTTACCCCCGAGCTTTTTTTTTAGGTTTGGGAATAGGAAATAGTCGCAGGGGGCTAAATCGGGAGAATATGCTGAATGGGGTAGCAGTTCGTAGTCCAGGTTATGGATTTTTGCCATGGAGACTACACACGTGTGCACCCGTGCATTATCCTGCTGGAACAACACTTTTTTCGTTGCCAAATGCGGTCGTTTTCGCTTCAAATCAGTGTCGAATCTGTCCAACAGCTCTGAATAGTATTTGCCAGTGATCGTTTTACCCTTTTCAAGGTAATCGATGTGAATGACACCGCGTGCATCCCAGAAAACTGTCGCCAAGACCTTGTTGGCTGACAGACTCAACTTGGCCTTCTTCGGTGCACGTTCCCCCGGAAAAGTCCACTGCTTCTTTAGTTCTTTAGTCTCCGGTGTATTGTGGTGGATCCATGTTTCGTCCACGGTTACGAAACGGCGCAAATACTCCTTCAGATTGCGGTTGAACATCGCCAAATACTCCTGTGAAGTGGTTACACGGTTGCGCTTATGGGAGCAGATTCTCGAATCGTTCGCAAAACTTTTCGTACACTTATTTCAATAGTTGCGTATGCTTTTCTAAAAAGTATATTCTCGACCGTCGTAACATAAACGTATACTTAAAATTTCATTCGCAACCTTACGAGTGCCTAATTTCATGCGAAACTTTACGAGTGGTTGTGCATAAGTACGTCGCGTCGAATTTTGACAGATGGGTACCTAAATGATATAGTGAATTTGGCTGCAATTGGGCCTTTAGAGGAAACTGAATTAGCAAACGGTAGAAACCGGGCATACAAGATCGCAAGCTCGAGATTACTTTCGTCATAACAAAATTTTAGAACATTTATAATTTAAAATAAACTGACTTACTTTTCGCCATTCCTTCCACTCCACGACTTATTGGCCCCATTGCAGCTGTTCAATATATCAGCCGACTCACTCCAAAGCGCTTTGGCATCTGAATATTTAAAACTATCACTAAATTTTGTGTTGATCAAATTTTCGTGATTTTTCACAAAACCGATTAACAATTTATTTTGTTCTACTGTAGTATTTGCACAGCGGTTTTTCTTATCCATTTTATATAAGTGGCATAACGACTATTTCCGGGGAATTCTGAACCGAGCAATAGTTATTTGATGATTTGACGGATAATACAGCGTTGTCAGACATCCATTGCATTTGCGATTAATATAAATCTAAGCACACGTTTCGATTTACGAAGGGTACTGGAGAATGCAAAAGTATCCAACAAAATATACGTATGCGTATTCCAACCATTCGTAACTTGAGTATACGCAAGTTTGCGAGCGATTTCGAAAATTTGGACCCTGGTCGAGTGTGAACAATCGCGGCACTCATCGGGCGGATAGCTTTTTCATGCCCAAATATTCGTTGTAAAATGTGATGTACCCTCTCTGTTGAGGTGCTTACAACCTCAGCCAGCTCACGCACTTTCATTCTCCGATCGTCCAATATAATTCCATGGATTTTATCGACGATTTCTGGCGTAACAACCTCTTTTGGCCGACTTGAACGTTCGGCGTCACTTGTGCTGGTACGGCCACAACGGAATTCAGTAAACCACTTTTTAACCATTGAAATTGATGGTGGAGAGTCCCCATAGTATTTTTCAAGTCTTTCCTTGGTTTCGGTGACAGTTTTTTTACGCTTAATGCTTAATGAGCACACGAAATTAACTTGTATCCATTTTCGTCGAAATTCACGAGGTCGTCTGCTTTCAATAGCTACCAAACACAAACCAAATGACGCAGCTTGCTCAAAATTTTACAGAAGTATTGACAGATAGTAGTTGACATGAGCGGAGTTGCATTTTATGTTACTAGGCGGGAAATTCGAAAAGTCACTGATTTATCAAACTACCCTCGTATTTTAGCTTATGTCAAAGAACAGTTGCTTGAGTTGCACTACAGAGAAGACTACCGCGAATTGCTGGAACTTATACCATGTGTTTCTTGGTGCCATTAAGCATGAAGAGTACCACTTTCGCATTCCGACGCACTTCATCATGCAAGATGGATGAGCAAAGCCTTTTATTCTCTGAAAAGCGTCATGTTATATCATAACATGACGATATATAACGTATATAACTATATCGATATTTGTAAAAATATCAAGCATATTCCGATATCTAATCCAGTTGCACATATCTTTATACGTCTTTGTCTCCCAGTTGCAAATACTCTTTGAGGTGCAAGATCTCTTCAACAAAATCATCTGAAACATCCTGTGAATAAAATTCACATTATTTTAACGTTTTACTCCTTTTTTCTCCAACAGAGAGTTCGCGAAATTTAAAGAGAACGTAGAAACTTATGAACACTATGTCGTATTTACATTTTCAATGGTCCAATTCCGAGATTAATCGATCCCCCTTTGTAAGGAATACGTGTATCATCATCGCTTTCATCGAAATGTTGCTTTCTCTTTCTGGTACGCTTTTCGCTTGCATTGAAGTTCTTCTTGCCTATCAGCTCCTTGGCCTTCTCTTCGTAGATTGTGAAGTTTTCACGGCAAGATGAAATAAATGAAATTAAAGATTTGTACAAATCGATAACCAATCCAGTATCTGCGTTTTCCTGTTGTACATTGATGCAATTCAGAATACTAACTACACCAAAAAACAGTCATAAACGCAGTTTCAAATCTGGTCAGCCTCTTAATTAATCTTGCTGCTTCTGCCTTCGTAATCGCCTTCTCTACACTGTCATTTGAGATCAATTTCAGAGTCTCGTGAACATCTTTCCAAGACATCAATAAACCCTTGCAGGCGCCATCTCTGCATGATCATCTCATGGACGATAGATTTGTTAGTGTTATTTGTACATCGTTCTTCTTCAATCTCTCCCAACGCATCGTGGATGCCGAAAATAAATTGTAGATTTCGTGCAGAAATGTAAAATAATTTGTAGTTTGATTACAACAACTAGCCGCTGAAGTTCCAACTAGATTCAGAGATTGAGCTGAACAGGGTATAAATTCAACAAATTTCTTTGCAATCTTAATTCTCGCTTGGAGACCGGTATAGGCTCCCGACATATTCTCAGCATTATCGTACGACTGGCCTCTACAATCGTCTAAATTAATTTTAAGAGATGCCAAGGTGTTAATTATACTGAAATATAGGAGATATAAAGTATTAGTGTACAATTCCTCGTATTTATGTCCTGTATTTGGTACGAATGTTAGGAATACCTCTATTGATGTTCCACATTCTTGGACATTCTCGTCACAATTGATAACTGATTTTTATGTGAGATGTCAGCTGTTGAATCCATAATTATGGAGAAGTACTTAACTGCCCTTACATTGGCAGATATAAGTTCTCTGCACTGCTGAGCCATTATATGTACCACTTTTTCATGCCGTCGTAGATGGAAGATAATCTGTTTTACCGGTACCTTGTCTTCCATAATTCTTTAGATGTTCCTTCAAGAGTGGATCAAATTCGGCCAACAATTCCACTGGCATTAAAAACTTTAAATTGTAACATAATCCAAGTACTTCATCAGAATCTCTTAACGGAAAACCATGACTTTCTTACGATGATGACAACGCGATGTAAACCTTCCGTCCAATAAAGTTTTTTTCTAGGGTAATCTCTGCGTTCTATATATTTGTTAAATGCTTATTGGAAACCCTTGCCCTGGGAGCAACCACAGAAGTTTTATGATTTATAGATCTTTCGTGCTTTAAATCTTTTATCTGTGCAAAAGGATGTACCCGCTTTAGATAATAAACGACAAGGCCCACAGTAAATAGTACCATTTGTTTCAGAATAGATTATCCATTGTCGGCTGGAAATTGCGCCATTCTGAAGCTCTCTTTTGAAGATTGTTGAACTCAAAAGACGTGTTGATCTTTGTACACTTTTTTTGAATTGAAAATCAGAACCTGCATTTTGAGAGTAGCCATTTCGAGTAACAAAATCTATAAGTTCATCATTTACAATAAACTTCGCAGGGTCTTCGTAAAATTTAAAATATTGAGATGATAACGATAATAACGATAATATTGCTTATTCACATCCAATATATTGGTCCTTTATTGGTTGAAGGATACAAGGCCGAAAGAATACTCGTCTCCTTTGATGTACTCGGTACATGATCTTCAATCGGTGGTTGCGGAACATTGCAGCGATTGGTGAAGGAGGAATCCATTTTTTTTAGTTCTCTTCAAGATTTGCGTTTGTTTTCTTTGTTTATCCTCTTTTTTTTGTATTCCCATCCGGTGCTTTCTGGCTTTCTGTCATTTGTTGGAGTTAGACCTATAAGGTCGTAAAATAAAAGAAATATAGTAAACAAACCATAAACAATAAAATTATAGTGTGTTTGGAATGTATTTCGAGATTTTTATGTAAGCTATGTAACTATGTGAATAAGAAAACCTATCAACTTTCAACATAAAAAGAATTGCCCCTAATGAAACAGTTTTTGCATAAAAAATACGCTCTTATAATAACTTGAGATGAATAAAAGAAGTTGATAATAAAAAATACTACAAAAAACTGCGACAAAACTATACTTCTAATTATTATAATATAATTTTGAAAGGCAATAATTTCATGTATTATGGTAGAATGGATTAATGTATAAATCTGTAAAATTTCGAATAAACACTATATTCGTTGTCATTTAAAATAAAAAATAAGCAAATTAGATGTACTTACAAGTCCGATTGCAAACAATCAATCAAATAAATGGCCTGTATACCCATACCCTGTAGTATGCACTATTTATATCACTGTACACTGTACTTTTAGCACTTTGACACTTTACACTGTACTTTGGCCGCTAAAAAAAATCGCCTTCTAAAATTTGCCGCCTAGGCTACAGCTATAACCTAGCTAGCCTATTTAGAAATCCGCCACTAGCCCGGACATCTTACTTCTTCATCCCGTATGGTCTCTCAGCAGCTTTCATGGATGTTGAACCAGACCAGTGCTCTGATAACGATGAATTCATTCATGCCCACAACATTGTCAGTAAACTAAGCATCGTAAGTGACTTGGCTGAGCGCAGTGTTGTTTTAATGACGCAATATAATAATTGCATCACAAAAAGATATGAAGCAGGATCTTCTGCTTGTAATTCAGGATCACCTAATTCCAGGTATGAAGAAAACCACACTCGTAGCTGCCCAAATTCCATAACATGGAGCTTGATATGTGAAAATCACAATGAAAATTGAATATTTTTTAGTTATTTATGTTTACTGGATACAATAAAAAGACACGAAAATAAAATGTATATTATCGAAGGGAATAGTTTTTTTTTTAAATTTTACCCTCTATGCCATACCTCTAAATATTATTCAATCAAGTAGAAATTTTGCTCGTGTATTTTACACATCAAAAGGAAATATATCCGGGGGTGGGAGCTATAAGATTTTAAAAACATAGATTTTGCTCGTTAATAAGGACCACCCTACTGTTGCACTCCCACAGTACAAAGCTCATCTCTCTTTATGGATTATGAATACAAATCCTGTTGTGTCAATGCACAACGACTCATTAATCAATATACCTACATGGGTTAAAAATGAATTAATTGTACTTTCATGACCTCGTGGTCAGGCCGAGGATATGTTACATAGGAAAAGTTAAACATTCTGTACGTTACTGTTAATCCCAGCAGTTGTGAAATAATTGTATTTGGTGGATGGATATATTCCATCATATGTTGTGACAAGATTTTATTCTAAATTCAGATGTTTGTAGCGAAATTTTAGAAGACCAATAGCAAATTATCCTTCCGAAAATCTTCACAACAAAGACGCCAAACTCGGGCCGATCCCCGCTCACAGACCCTCGTCAACGGCAAAAAAGCGCCATCGCAGCAAAGCGCACAGCATCCATATAAATCATGCACGGTCCGCGGAAGCCGATACCAACACACGATCGGTTTTTATTGTAACGACGGCGGGTTTACATTTTTAAGTGGTTGGGAGACAAAGCAAACGTTCGACAAAGTCGTAAAGGCACTCTGCGTCGATTTAGTGGCGCCCTCGGCGGAGGCGAACAATCGCCTGCCGCCCCCGCCGATTGCGTGCCTTATCCCTGCCGGAATCTCAAAATTTGAGGGGGCGGCGAGAAACTCATACCTGGTAATTAATTACGTGCGCACGCCAAGTAAATACGTTCAAAGTTACACGTACGTAGAACCGCATATGACGGGAGGAGATAATGCATGCCGCGTCGCTATCCATCACAGAACGAGAGGAAATTACCCAAGCACGCAAGCCGCCCTCGCATCATTGAGCACTGCGAGCAGTATAATAGAGAAATATATTTTCTAACTTCGATCTGACTTCACTTTGCAGCGAGAATATTTAAGTATATGAAAGAAATAGATAAATTTTAGAAAAATATTACACATCTACTCCCTGCTATACACAGGATGTGGTCGCCCGGAATAAGGAGCCAGCGCATAAAAGGAGGTATATATATCAGCTACTCAAGAAGTACCCACATCTACAGCAAACGTAATCAAATAGTTGATGGTATACAGCAGTGCTCTCCAACTGCAAGTGCCCCAAGGGCCGCTTTAAATAATGCGGTTTGGAGGGCCGCATTATAAAATACTTCGTATGTAGCTTAATCAGTGAGTTTTAATAGGTATGGTATATAAAGAAAAAACGCAATTATTATTTTAATTTATTTGAAAAATATTCAAATTACAAAACAAATAGTGGGAAATTTGAGGATATTGGTTTTCACTAACCGTGATAAACGAAGCAACTGAGTAAGTGACTTATCAGAGAGGGAACATCTATATTTTGTCTGTATAAATTTCATGTTGGAAAAGCTGCTTTCGCAAAGATACGTGCTTTGCAGCATTGAGCCCAGTGTAAGCCCTAGGTTTCACAAGTTGGGGTATCGTTCTTCTGGCAGCAACTTAAAAAGTCCAATCCAGTTTCAATTCTTCCTTGGTAAAAGGGATCTGATTGCAAATCACACAATTCCAGTTGAAGGTCTGCTCTACTTATATTTTCAACTGAAATTGTAAGGGGGGTTGAGTAAAAACTGAAATCTCTCATTAGATATTTTTAAAGTCGCTAAATCGATTTTCGAATTCTTCTGCAATTATGTGTCAATGTATTTTATGTAAGGTAAATTTGAAACCTCAAAATCCTTCATTTCTACGAAGTGCTCTTTACAACTTCTGGCAGCAACTTAAAAAGTCCAATCCAGTTTCAATTCTTCCTTGGTAAAAGGATCTGATTGCAAATCACACAATTCCAGTTGAAGGTCTGCTCTACTTATATTTTCAACTGAAATTGTAAGGGGGTTGAGTAAAAACTGAAATGTCTCTTTAGATATTTTTAAAGTCGCTAAATCGATTTTCGAATTCTTCTGCAATTATGTGTCAATGTATTTTATATAAGGTAAATTTGAAACCTCAAAATCCTTCATTTCTACAAAGTGCACTTTACAACTTGGAAAAAATGAAAAATCATTTTTTTCTAATGAAGACTTGAAAGTTTAATTTCATTCTTAAATCCATTTATGTGTCCAAATAAGTTGGCAATATTCTGCTGTTTACCTTGTAGTTTCAAATACAAATCGTTAAGGTGAGATTTCAGGTCTGTTAAAAATGCAAGGTCTGCTAAAAATTGTGCATCTACCATTTGATTTTCCACTTCCGTAGTGTTGGACTTGACTTCATCCTCATCAAAATAGGAATCTCCTTCCGTAGAGCGAAGAATCGCTGCAAACAGTTTCCGGCGCTTAACCTACGAATATCGGTGTGAAGTTACAAGTCCCCATATGTAGCATCTACTTCTGCTAAAAAATCACGAAACTTTCTGTGAGTCAAAGCACGATTGCCCCTTTTAATAATAGTAGTTATTTTAACAACCAGGACCGACTTTGTATTACCTGATAGTGCTGACCTCACCTATTGAATTCACCTAAAATTAAAATGTATCTAAAAACCGTTCAATATTATTATTATTGTGTGTTGTTATTTGGTGTTACGAGGGTCCGTTGGCGATCCATCCGACATCCCACCATTTACGGTTCGAGGCTTGCGCTGTGTACACACCACCGGTGCCAGAGGTCTTTGCGGAAATTGTGCCGCGGCTCGACATTGTCTAATAATATCGTCTAATAAACTAATATTATGGGATATTTTTCGTTATGTAAATCAACTATTCCCGAGTTTACCCTATTACGTTGAATTAAATTACGTGGAGTCGCACCCCCAACTAGTTATGGACGAAGCATTCACTCCGCTGGCCAGGGCCAAGGTGGTGTCCACAGTGGTGAGCGAAAGAGATCGCAAACAACAAAGGTGGAGTATTGGAGAGAAAGGTAGAAAAAGGGTGTTGCGAAAGTTTTGACAATTGTTTCATTTGGTTTGAATAAAAAGCTATTCAAAATATATTGTCCTGCCTTGTTTGGGTCGCTAGAGGCAAAAATTGCAATTTTTAAATATATAAAAACGTAAATAATCCGCACACTTTTTAAAGGTTTTCGGTACCTAAAGATAATTCTGTGATGAGTGTGAAAAACAGTATAGTTCGAAAATTTGGGAAAATGAGTTTAAGTCAAATTATATTTCGGAAAGTGATTTCACACATTGTGTTTGAAATAGTATAAGTCACATTATTCAGGTAAGACTTTTAAATAGGTAGGTAGATTTAGTACAACTTTAAATACTAGGATTATTGGAGAGAAAAAAGGTATAAGTCGACTTATACTATTTTAACGTAACAAAATGTTTCATAATAAGAGACTTCTATTTGACGCTAGGTGGGGCACGAAATATTCACCACGGATTGGAGGTTATGCATGAAAATGATGAAGAGGAAGGAAACCATAAAGAGGAACCTATTAATCTAATATTCGGAGACAAAGTTGAGGGTGATCCGGCCGAGTGCATTCCTAGACAAAGTGAACACACAAATGTTATAAATATCTGTGGGTTACAGCAATGTTCTGGTGTTATAGCTAATGATCTTGAATATCTTAGTTCTGATGACGATGATAGCGTGAAAGATAGAAATTATGAACCAACCTAATGCTTACAGGAAAACGTATTAATGGTGAGAAGGAAATGGTGATGTAAACCAGACAGAGAGTAGAGAAGCAGGAAGCAGCGTTACGAGTAACAAGAAGAAACGGAATAAAAACGGTGGTAATGCACGAGAAATGAGGGCAGAGAGGAAGAGGAAAAGAAATACGTTCCAGCAATATGTAACCTCAAAATATAAAATACAGAAAGCACGGAACATGCAATAATTACCTAAGTGTAGGCTAAAGTGTGCCGAAAGAATTCAAGAAGATATAAGACAAAATATATTTAATGAATATTGGTTTCAAGGGAACCGCGATAAGCGGGTTGTTTTTATTGCAAGTAGTGCAGATTCGAAATCAACCGGCACCAAGACTAAAGGGACGAACGATCCAGAAAAAGAAAAAAAATGAAATGTAACTCATTGTTATCATTTTAAAGTTAATAGAGAAATACCCAAGGTTTGTAGAGGTTGCTTTATGAAAATATTAGATGAAACATCAAATGTTTGTCACATTAGCCATATTAAATTCAAGCAATTCTACATCTGGAGTTACTCGCGAAGATCAAAGATGCGTCTGTGCACCTTTCAACAAACACAGTTTGGCTGTAATTCAAGAGGTAGTTCTTCATAATATTCTTTCCCGTGCTACGAATCTCATTATACAAGAAGATCCAACGATAAAAAATACTTGGTCCCTCATTTGACTCTGTAAATTATGTATGATTTGTATTGCCAAGGGCGGGAAAATGTGGTTTCTAGACGGATTTATGAAAAAGAATTTCACAAACTGAAACTAGCGTTTAAGCAGCATAAAGTAGATACCTGCCATAAGTGTGATACCCTGCAGATGCAGCTCAAAGTTGCGGAAGGCAATGAAGAGAAAGAAAGTATACAAAAGGCAATAGATAAGCACCACCTTGAAGCAGATAAGGCTTATATGAAGAAAGATCCGGATAAAAATATGGCGAAAGAAAAAAATAGCTTAAAACTTTACACCTTCGATCTCCAACAATGCCTCCCAACTCGTGAATTCCTCTGTTGCGTTATACAAGAGGCAGTTATAGACTTTTAACATAACTTTGCACGAATTGGGGAGTGGAAGTGTGACATGTTTTATAAAGCATGAAGCCGAAGGTGGACGAGGAGGTAATCAGATTGCTATATGCCTCCTCCAGGAGTTAATAGATTTACCTCCGGAAGTTGAAAACGTTTTTTTGTATTCAGATACGTGTGGATGTCAGAACCAAAATTCTCACGTAGCTGCTATGTTTTTAACTGCTTTGCAACGGAATACACATCTGGATACTCTGAACAACAAGTTTATGGTGAGTGACCACAGCCACATGGAATGCGATGTTGACCATGCTTTAATCGAGAAGCAAAACAAGAAACTTGCTATTGAAATATCTCATCCTCATGACTGGTACCAGCTCATCAGAGGTGTGGTAAATTTTTTGTAAAATAACTGACACACAATATGTTCCTAAAATATTCTGATCTTTATAAGAACTCCTTGGTATTGAGGAAAAAGGACTCCGAGAGCAATCCCTTTATATAACACGACGCTAAGTGGTTTCGCTACACAAAGGAGTCTATAACGGTATATTTTAATAACTCTGTTAATGAAAACGAACCGTTAAAAAAATTGTATTTAGCATGACGTGGAAAGAGTTTGACACTTAAACCTAACATGTGTTATTTTGACACGCTCGCAGTATCTGTGGAGAAAAAGAATAATTTATTAGAACTTCTTCCACTAATATCACTTCTTTTTCAAGATTTTAACACAATTTAAAGACATCTGCTAACGTTGAAGATACATTATCGGACATTGAAGAATTTGATGAAAACAAAGCATTGGGTATATCAATCATAATCAATTTTTCTTAATATTACCTAATTTTGAAATATTTTCAAAGCAGACATTAAAATGTACACTTCAGTTGAGTAAAAGTAAACCTAAACAACGTTTTTTAATAACTTATCGACTTGGTTCTTTTAGTATAAGTCACGGCACTAAGAGGGTCATATAGTATACGTCAATCCTTTTTGTTATAAACATTATTTTTTCATAATATTTTTACAATCATATTTTGAAAGTGATACCAACAAAACACAATTAGCAATTAATAAAATTGTAGAACTATTTTCACAGCCTGGGTGTGTGTTTAAAACCAGTCAAAATCTTCAATTCTTGACTTATCCTGTTTTTTCCACCCATCACAGATTTATTACTCTGTTTTTCATTCTCTCTTAAAAATATTTAATGTTGATTAATAATAAAAAAGTTATTCACATTTAACTGTTCACGTAAAGTTTTAAAAATGCAGATACCTATTTGTCATGATGACCTCTTGGCTTCTATGATGACCTCTTTGACCTCTTTGATCATAATGTGATAATGAGTAAATATTGGCTTGAGTATGTTCAATTGCTTCACAATCTTTGACGTCCTTGTGCGCGTTGAAATTATGTGACGCACAATTAATTAATACGTCGTTCCGGTTGCACACGCTACCTAAGAATCCATCTAATAACAAATTTCGGGAGTTTTGATTACAAAACTACATATGTTCGATAAGCCAACCAACCACTTATAAATTCGCAACTCCCCGCCAAGTTGCCTTGATACACACACACGCCGTATACAACACATGCTGCTCGATCCTGATTGCTCCCGACGTGCGAAAACTGGAGCTCTTCGCAACTTGGCAACACAACGGGTTCGCACGGGTGCCGACAGTTACCGGGACAACGACCAACGACGCCAACGCGGCCCCTGCTGACCGTTTCGCGGATCGCGAGATCGCTCCCATTTAGCCCCCAGAGGCTGGCGTTTCACCCCCTCGCGGTCGCTGGGGTATGCGAAGCCTGCGGGGGGCACCGAAGGCACGTAGCTGCCCCCCGATGCGTAACTACGCGGATTCTGGGAGGAAGTGGAGGCTTAATAAGCAAATGCGTTTTAAATGTTCCGCTTATTTTTTGCGTTGCGCTAATGTTGTTTTTTTGCGATCTTTGCGAAATTTGAATATCAATCGCTTCGGCGGGCTCGGGCGGGAGCGGCGAAATAATATTCGGCTCATTTAATGATGCCGGCGGAGGTAATTTATTCGGGGGCGGCTTCTCCGATTTATACACTATACTTTATCGGGTTCACGACGTAGATAATGTGAAATATTCGGAACAATGTGCGATATTTCAACGCTGATAACGCGGACCGTGGCGGCTGCTCCCACGCCGCCCCCACGTCCCATGACCCCTTGCAGCTTTAATGGACTCGTATTAAATATCAGCAGCCGCCGCCGCCGCGATCCGCCCATCATCCTTCATCATCTCATGTCATCGGTATTGATGCGCTCCGCCGGAGAGTGCCTTTCTTGTAGACGCCTATGTATATATGTATGTATGGGTATTAGAATGCGTGAGTGCATTTGTATGTGTGGGTATGTGTGTGGCTGTGCCTATATGTGAAAGTCTCACTGCATCCTGACCGAAGCTGCTGCTAATGGTCCATCCCTCGCAATCGGGTCGAATGGGTTATCGATAGCTTTCATTGTAATATACGATGGCGTTCCGAATGTGGGTGAACGCGAAATATAAAGATTTCAATTTCCGAAGCGTACAGTTGTACAGTTTCAATAAATTTCAAATTGTACTGGTTTTGGTTGCCGCGCCCGCATCCTAGGGCAAATTCTTCCTGGTGTCATGTTAGATGAGGGGGCCAACTTAAATTGATTGCATTCGCCAGCGCACAAATTCTAAACAAACAATAGTTAAGAGGGAAAAACCTATATTACAAAAGATACAAACAAATAATTGCATGAAACATTTATAGTATGTACAAATTTACAGTTTGCAGAAATAAAGTCTAACCTGATGTTGATTTGCCCCTTGCAAATTTACCAGTGAACTCCACCCGATGTACGAATATTATTAACACAAATTAAAACATAAAGCTTCGGTAAGGAAACCTACCGTCAAAAGAGGAGGTTTGTGGTTTTAGTAATTTACTCCCACCATGTCGAAGTCCCCTGGATACCATTTTACGGGCGTACACTAGTTTAAAAATATCTACAAACTGACCTAATGCTAATTTCTCGAATGGTCGATGCTAAAAACGACTGATTTAGGTGAACTCGAATGGTGTCTCCAAGGCCCGTATCTATTAGTGATGGGCTAATTCGAATTATAATAATCGAATAATTCGATTGTTGGTATCATTCGGAATAATTCGATTATTAAAATCATTCGGATTATCATTCGTGAAAATAAATCATTCGGAATATCATTCGGTAAAATCATTCCGATTATCATTCGTGAAAATTATTTGGTTTATCATTCGGTCTAAAATCATTCGGAATATCATTCGGATTACCATTCATGAAAATCATTCGGTTTATACACTCAGATGCAAAAAACCGGGTCATTGGGTCATTGTTTGCAAAGGAACCATATTTTTTTTAAATTTTGATGTTGGTTTAGTCCTTAGAATACAATGTTTAGTGTTCTACAATCAAAGAGACCGTCAGGATGTAGAAATAAGCAACATATAGTACTTATTATTTATTTAATGAACATTAATAAGCGAAAACGATAATGTACGTATACACGAAAGAAAATGCATTTCTGCAAAATAAACCTAACAGAGATTAATATTGAAAATGACAGTTAGTCGAAAACAAACAAGTCAAAACCCAGTAGCCACCTTAATACTCAATGCACAATGCCGAATGAGCAATAGGTAGTGAAAAACGCATATCTTTAAATGTTATTTTCGCTTATTAAATAAACTGATAAGTATAATATGTTGTTCTTTTCTACATGCTGATGGTCTCTTTAATTGTAAAACACTATAACTTTCATTGTAAGGACTATATCCACATCAAAATTTAAAAAAATGGGTTTTTTTTCAAACAACGGCCCAATGACCCAGTTTTTTTGTATCTTAGTATATTTGGTAAGCTGGTCGGAATAGTCGAATAGCGATAGAACGAACGTCCTAGTCCTAGGTATGGCAAGCAAGCGCCAAATCCACCAATACCCCAGCATCGGCGCCTGGGTCATGTTGCAGAAGTTCTAGAATTGGTCCCCAAAAACAGATAGGTTTGTAAGGTTAGTTTCGCTTTAATTAGGTTTTAGTCCGGAAATTTTTCGACGCCTGTACATATTTGTTAATATTTTGTCGCCAACGCAGCCAAACTTAGAACGGCCAAAAACCACCCAGAATCATAACTGTATGCCTTACCGACGCTGGCGGCAGATCAAAGAGGTATACATATAAAGAAACTGTCCTAACAAAATAAAACAAAGGCTACCGCCAAAACTGCCGCGTTGGCACATTTCGTTTGCGGCCAAGGGTCGGTAAAGACAATCAAAGGAATATATGTGGCCTGCTTAAATCATTCGTGAAAATAATTCATAATTCGTACCTATTATCATCCAGTAAAATCATTCAAATTATATTTCGTGGAAATTATTCCGATTATCATTCTTAAAAATCATTCGGATTGTCATTCGATAAAATAATTCGGATTATCATTTGTGAAAATCGAATTATAAATGATTTTAAATAGAATGATTCATAATTCGAATTATAATTCGATTATTGCAATAATTCGTATTCGCGTAATTCGATTATTAAAATCATCCGATTATGCCCATCACTAGTATCTTCAGTCCGTACTTGATCATGAGTTCGACTGTAACTGTATATTTGGTTGTGTTTGGTGTAATAGCGTTTATAGAAAATACACAACCTAATATACGACTTTAGTCGAACTCATGATCAAGTACGGGCTATAGTTACTGGCCTAAGCCTGTGCGGATGGAGATGGTAAAACTTATGATAAACATACTTAATTGACTAATTAAATTAAACTAATTAAATTAAATGCGAGAACTTAATAAAACGGTGACTACTAATTTTGACTGCACTGATGTTTTTCACGGGAATTTTTGCGTGAAAACCTCCGTGAAGACACATGATTTATTTAATATTCATGGCCCGTTTAGAGTTTGATGACAATCCCATCTGTGGGTCAAATGGGATGCACCCTGGTTACAAGGCCAACGCACATGCAAGACATTAACGGTTGAAACATAACAAATCACAGATGAATTAATATCTCGTGTAGCGTTGCGCCGACTCGAATAAATGTATTCGCTCATTTCGAGTTATACATGTTTTCGAATAACTCGAGATATTAATAGCGGCAACTCGAGTTGGCCCGTGTTCAATCGCGAGCGGTCGGCGATCCAATGAACTTGACGTGCAGCATTTTTTTGTAGTTTACCTATAAAACGCCGTATATCCCGCATCGTTGCTTTTAACAGAAGCATAATATAGTCGACTCAAATTAAAAACGGCATTTATTAATTCTAAACAAAATTTAATAGTATTATTCATAACATAATATATTAGACAACGTTTAAGGCAATAATATAAAAAATATATAACACAAATGTAAAAACTCTATAATAATGAATGGCCTATATATCTATACAAGGAAACCAAAATACAATTTCTTATAACATAAAAATAATAATTAAAAGTTAATTAAAACAATTCAAAATAAATATAACAATACATAATAATTCTTACTTTTCGCTACTACTATTTAGGAAATAACTGAATTAGAATCACGCAATCGACTATTAAGGAACAATATTTGGTCAAGTTTCTTCGGGTGAAGTCTATTTCTGTCTTGATTTGTTAATTGTCCAGCTTTTGAGAAAATTCTCTCAGGCGGAACTGAAGCAGCAAGTGAACTGAAGCAGTAATGCATAAGTATTTGATGGACATTTTGTATAAATCTGGAAAGAAATTTTGATGCAGTTTCCAAAAATCTAACGGATTATGTTTTCTGTCCTGTAGCGGAAGGTCGAAGTATTGTTTCACGGCTACCACAGATTCCGAAACTGGAGCAGTTGAAGAAACATTCTCACCCATTCCCATATTGTAGTTTTCCCATAATTCATCATCGGATTCAACATTTTCAGAATTCGGGGGAGCAGGAGCCAGATTCTTAATCTCGCCAATCGGTTCAGTTTCAGTCGTTTGAATTAACTCATCTATACTCGACTGATTGCCCCTTTCTGCGTTACCTTCAATGCTAAAACCCATTTTTTTGAATCACGGATCAAGGAAACAAGATTTTGCTACAATACTATTCGTTTCCAAATGTCCTAACCGACTGTCAAGTACATCTAACAATTTTGATTGTAGACTATTGCCTGTTTGTGTTACTAATATTTTATTTCGTATTGAACTTTTTAAACCTCTAACTAATGGAATGACACGGGACTATGTAGTATACATTTCTCATGACAGTTAGTTCGTCATTTTTTCTAAAGGTTTTAAAAGACTAATGCAACCTGTTATAATTGTCCACTCATTTGCATTCAAGTTTTGTGGTGGCGATTCTAATAAACCCAATTTAGCCGCCGATAATGGTGATCGAGTATCCATTAATCTTTGAATCATGATTAATGCAGAGTTCCATCTTGTTGGAACATTTTGCTTCAATTTTAACTGTGGAAGACCCATTTGTTGTTGCATTTCATTTAATTTATAATTGGCTACGTTACTCATTTTAAAATGCATAACTATACGTTTGCATTTTTTAAGAGTTTAGAAAATTCTGAGTTACTTTTTATGCAGTCTTGGACTGCCAAATTCAAAGTATGCGCTACGCAATAGTAAATTGTTGGAGTAAATATTCAGCTACTGCTTTTTTAATATTGGCAGAATTGTCAGTAACAATTGTTAGCCCAGACAAGTCAGCATGTCAGTAGCAAACGACTGTACCGCCACAAATCCCCTGAACGAATGAATAGCTGCGGCACGCGACTTGAGAATCAAGTAAATAAACACAGGTGCTGACTCGGGTTGGCCAACTCGAATAATCATTCGAGTTGGAAAATTTACGAGTCGTAATTTCTCGAGTCATAGGATTATTCGACTCGGCACAACGCTAAAATAAATACACATTTTCTAATCATAATAAAGAATCTGTATATTTCTTATACATTTTTAATTGAGAAAGTGGTTCAGTCTTCAACTGTGGAGAAAATTGAACACTTTCTCCACGGGTTAGTGACCAATGTGAAGACGAGATTTTACTTTTCTCCACGGGAAGTATTTATCGTTAATATTAAAATTAATTGACATTGACATTTGTCATCGAATCTGTGTCTGTTCCACCTCTACAAAATATCAAGAAAAAAATGAAATTATGGATGATATTGAGAATTGTACGCCGCCAGACGTGCAAGAGGCTGCCAAAATTACAACACTTAACCTCTTGCCACAAAAGTCAAGAAAGAAATACGAGTTAAGTTACAAAACTTTCATGGATTGGTGCAGCACAAATAACACGAATTCATTTTCCGAAGTGTTCTCTTGGCGTATTTCTCCGGACTAGCAGATAAATACAAATACTCTTCATTATGGTCTCAATATTCTATGCTAAGATCTACTCTGAAACCTATCTTAAGTTACGTGCATTTTTTAAAATAAAATCTGAGGGCTATCAATCAGGCTATAAAATCAAAAACATTTACTCCCAACGAAAGATGAAATATATCTTGCAACGAAGGTAAAATATCCACTTCTTAATAATATGCTGTTATTTTATATTCAGGGTGTCTCCTAAAAATCGCCGCTGGCCATAACTCCTTTATTTATTGGCCAATTTCAAAAAACAAAAACAGGATTAAATGGCTGCAGATGTTCTACAAAGGAGCTCTAATTTTGTTTTTTTTGCAAAATCAATTTTCATTTCAGCGATAGTCAACTTTTATTTTTCCAATGGTTACATATATTTTCATTTTTTTTTCTGGTAAAGATTATTTTTCTGAATCCAAAGATGTATAACAAGTTGGCTTTGATTGAATATTCGTTACAGACAAAAAAAATTTTTGAATAGTTTTTCAAGTGTGGCGTGAAATAAAGCAAACACAACGTGGAAAACACGAGAAATACCTCCTAATTGTATATTAAATACAACTTATGCAATAACAAGAAATTGTCAGTTGTGTATTCAACAAGATGGCCGTCAGTCTGAGCAACTTTTATAGATACGTTTGTATTTTCTGATGCATATTTTGAAATATTCTAATAAAATATTACATATTGTTTTCCACATTGTGTTCGCTTTGTTTTTGCGCCACACTTGAAAAACTATTTAAACATTTTTTTTCTGTAACGAATATTCCATTCAAGACAACTTCTTTGGATTCAGGGATTCAGAAAAATAATCTCTACCAGAAAACAAAATAAGACATTATATGTAACCATTTGAAAAAAAAGTTGACTATCGCTGAAATAAAAATAGATTTTGCAAAAAAAAAACAAAATTAGGACCCTTTTGTACAATATGTGGAGGCATTTAATTTGTGTTTTTGATATCGGCCAATTACTAAAGGAGTTATGGTCAGCGGCGTGTTTTAGGAGACACCTATTTGTACTTAAAAAAAGTATTACAATTATTACTTAATTCTTCAATATGATTAGAAAAAGTATAGATTTGAACTCGTAAGAAATTGCCATTTTCACTCGAATAAATTACTCCACTCGCCTTCGGCTAGTGTCGCAAATTTTACTCTCATGGACATGGCCAACTTTCTCACTCGTTGAATAATATACAATTATTTACATACCAATTTTAACGTTGCAATAATCACCCGTAGTTCACAGTTTTACTGCGGAGTGCCCTGCCTTGAACCTCGATGAACACTAAACTTATAACCTAAGCGCGTTAGCAGAAAGTCATTGCTGATGTGCAACTACGCGTGTAAAATGAACCAACAAAGTTATTTCGGCGACTTACGGTGTGTATACACCAATGTTAGTAATATGTGTTGCTAACACACTGACATTTTGCAACCAACAAGAAGAGGTAATCTCGCTTTTACCGGATAAGTCGAAGACTAAGTACGAACAATTTTATAAACGAATCACTGAGTGGTATACAACACACTGGCATATCCAATTGTTGTGCCTCTGTAGGAAAGACATAATATCTGATCTTGCTATTTATAATGGAGTCTGCTAGTGCACGTGGTTCGCTTATTCTGGATAATCTTTTATAACCACTACTACTTATTATCACTACTACTACTAAACTACTACTAAAATACAATTGTCCGAAAATACTTGTCCCAAGGATTGTGATTTAAATTGGTATTGTGATGATAATGAGTTAGAAATTAGAAGAGATTGTCGATTATAAGCAAATCACTGGTTGTAGGAATTTGGTTTGATAAAATATATTGAGCAGATGTTTGATAATGTAACATTTAATTTTTAATAATCCAATTGTTGTGCCTCTGTAGGAAATCCATAATACCTGATAATGCTATTTATAACGGAGTCTGATATTGCACGTGGTTCGCTTATTGTGGGTAGTCTGTTATATCCACTACTACTTATAAACACAACGACTAAAATACAATTGTCCGAAAATATTTGTCCGAAGGGCTCTATATTGTGATTAAAATGAGTTAGGAATTCGAAGACATTGTCGATTATAAGTAAATCACGTGTTATAGGTATTTAGTTTAAAACAATATGTTGAGTAGATGTTTGAATATGTAACATTTTAATTTTTATCCGAATTATTTAAATTATTACAAGTAACACTTTCATACTGTTTATTTATTAAAATTAATCAAGCGTTTTGGTAATTTTGAGTTTGGTCAAGACTAAGTGATAAAGTTTTAAACATTAAAGTTACAGCCAACGACTTCCTATTTAGGATCTTAGCCCATACAGCCCTGAATGAAAGTTCATAACTTTTTTTTATTTATACGTTGATACTATGTAATACAAGAATATATTGTTTATTTTTAAAATTCATTTACAAAAGTTTTTTGGCATTGTTATACTGTGAATCCACAAGGACATAACGTGTATAGTATTCAGCAAACCAGTTTTTTTTAACTCAGGCATAAGACTACATTACAGGTGCGACAAGCCCATCTGGTCCTATGCGGTTTGGCTGCATTGCTAAAATGAGCGCATCTTCTTGATGTACCATGATGTACCAATGAACATATGAGTTGCGGAGTTATACAGTTTTTCCAGTGGAATATTTTCACGGAAGTAAAGCATTTTTGAGAGACTTCGTCTCTTTGCTGCAGATTCTCCTTCTGCAACCTCAAGGCCAGCAATTACTGCTTGTCTGAACGACTTTAGATCTATACTGTTTTTGGATCTGTCTTTAAAAATAATGTAGGAATTTACTACAGACATATCCAGAAAGTACGAGGGCTGTTTGACGGAAGAGTGACTTTTCAAAGGTTGGTAACACTTTCGCTATAATGATTATGTTGCTAGCTCCTAAGGCCTTTCGGAGGTCTACTGTCAAAATTTGGCACCAATCTGACAGATAGATTATGTTTTATACTTATTTGAAGAAAACTGTTTTCGTTGTTGTGTAAATATGGAGAAAAAATAATTTCGAGTGTTGATTAAACATTATTTTGTACGTGAAAAAACAATTAAAGAAACCGAGGAAAAGTTACGTAAATATTATCCAGAATCTGCTCCGTCCCATGGAATGATTTGTAAGTGGTTTCTGCTTTTAAAAGTGGCCATATGAGCACGGTTGATGCAGATCGTCCAAAACCATCATTTACTGTAACTACTCCAGAAATGGTTAATAAACTCTATGGCCTTGTAATTGACAATCGTCGAATAAAAGTTCGTGAGATAGCTAATGAAGTAAACATCTCAACCAAACGGGTATACAATATTTTGCATGAACATTTCAATAAGAAAAAGCATTCCGCGAAATGGTTGCCGCGTTTTCTTAATGGTGAACAAATGCGCGCTCGCATTAAGAATTCAGAAGAATGTTTGGCCGTCTTCAACGTAATTCAAAGGATTTTTTTCGTCGATATGTCACAGTAGATGAAACTTGGATACACCATTATACTCCAGAAACATGCATACAGTCTAAATAATGGATTTCTCCATGCGAACATGCTCCCAAAAAGGCAAAAACATTTTTTTCGGCCAATAAGGTCATGGCCACAGTTTTTTTGGGATTCTAAAGGGGTAATCTTTATTAATTGTTTACAAAAAGGAAAAACGATAACTGGCCAGTATTATGCTGATTATGCAGACACGTTTTGATGCCGAACTTGAAAAACAACGACCGCATTTGATGAAGAAAAAAGTGTTGTTACATCACGATAATGCGCCCTCACATTCGTCTGCAATTGCTACAACTAAATTGGCTGAATTGCATTACGAATTACTGCTTTATCCGCCATATTTGCCAGATCTGGCTCCCAGTATTTCTTCTTATTCCCAAATTTTAAAAAATGGCTGGGTGGAAAAAGATTTTAGGCAACTGAAGAGGTGATAACCGAGTCAAATGCATATTTTGAAGACTTTCCGAAAGATTACTTTTTGGAAGGTTTAAAAAAACTGTAAACTCGCTGGGCTAAGTGTGTACAGTTAAAAGGGTGTTATGTTGAAAAATAAAATATTTTTTAAACAGAAAAATAACGTTTTCATTAAAAAGTCACTCTTCCGTCAAACAGCCCTCGTAGTAATTGAAAAGTTTTACAATTTTGGGGCACCGAATAGATTTTAATGTTCCATATTTCTGTCGTCTCTCAACAGATTCAACTTTCTCTGGGTTATGATGGTTGCTGAGAAATTACAATCCTTTCTTATCCATCCATTTCAAACTTAAAAGTCCATCATTTCTCTTTCTCCAATCAAAGTCTCCTCTCTGCATAGCTTTGTCATCAACAAAATCATTCGGTTTATTTTTTCTTCCCTTTCTTACCGTGCCACAAGCATATATCTTATCATCTAACAGATCTTTCATGAGATTTTTACATTGTAAAAACATTGTCGAAATAAACTTTATGATATTTTACCACAATGGATCTTGTTAGGTCCTTCACTACCCTAGGCCCCAGTGCCTTCTCTACTGTATATATGATTTTACCAGTATATATTTGAAACTCTGATACATATCCGTACATGTTTGCTCTTAGCCACACTTTGTATCCGCGTTTTACAGGCTTATTAGGCATGTATTGTCGCAATGTCGACCTTCCCTTGAATCTAATCATAGATTCGTCAATTGCTTGAAACTCTCTGGGTTTGTATGCATTCAACATTGTGGCTTACAAGCAATCTAGTAGTGGTATAACTTTATACAACTTATCAAAGTTGTTCTGTCCTCGTTTCGACTGCACGACATTATCATTTAGATGGATATGTCCCAAAAGCCAGGATAATCTGTCGCGGGACATCAGACTTAAAACCAAGTGGTACCAATCATGGGTAATGATTTTATACACATCAATAGGTTTATAGCAAGGAATATTTTCATTTCGTCAACATTCGTTTCCATAAATTGTTTTCCAATTTCACAGTATTGCTGAGTCACGTATAAATTTGTTTGAAATACAATATCTTTGATGAGACTTGTTGGAAATATGATTAGAAATACATCTACCGGTAATTCCATTTCTTCGGGGATGTTAGTACCAAATTGTTGAGAAAATTGGACTGGCTCTGTATACTTTGAGATGTATTTCCATGAAATATATTCGTTTTCAAGTTTCATCATTAGCTGTGATAAAGTTAGTTCATCTTCGTATTCCCAACCTTCTTGATCTGGACTATCCGTTCCACTTGTCAAATTACCATTCGATTCTAGCTCAATATCGCCTGGTATCACCAAGTCAGTATCAATACGATCAAAGCTTTTATCTTCGCCATCTATTTCCGAAACGTTTAACCCTGTGTCAGATGGTATTTCATCAAGAAATAATTGCAAATTATTCGCACTTAATTTTTCTAATTCAGCTAAATTAATCCTGTCTTTACGAGGATGTGAATCTAAAAAAAATATGTATGTTATAAGTAAAGGAATAAGTTTTAATTCATAAGTTATAAGTCCTGCTGGTTACATGCCGAATTGTATAGAGAAAAGTGCAACTAATTATAATATATTTTTGACATTGTCCCATATATTTATTAGTAAAATATTGTGTACTTACCTGCCATTATTAAGTATAAAACGAAAAAACGAGCAGTAAACTTTTAGGTTACAAAATGGCAGCTACCGAGAGATTCACTATTGTTGTTGCAGAACTTTCAGTTTAATTTCAACACATTGCGGCACCACAAACTACAGGGCAGCTGGTTTCAGCACAATACCGCCAGCCGTCAAACAATTCTATTTTTACTATGTGGTTTCGCGGTGTAACCACTAGGGCTGAAAGGATTAAAATGAATTTAATTAAAAATGAATATCAAAAAGATTTCCAAATGCTGCTGATATTGTGAGTCACTGTATATACTATCCATATTTGTGTGAGTGTGTGTGTGTGTGTGTGGGGGGTAATAACTTTCTACTATATCTTTAGAGAAGCCGAGAAATAAAATTTCTGGGGTAAATAGGGCTTCAAATTTTACTGCTGCTACCCTCATGGGAATTTTCTATCGTACATTTGCATATAGCGAGACCCCGAGGATGTTCCTAATTCCAACATATGCCAGCGCCTCCACCATTTTCGCGAACCATTTCTTTGTTCCGGGGTGCTAACCTGACGGCCCCCAGAGGCGGCCGGTTGAGTAATTACCGACGGTTTTAACAACGTGATATTTGGTGAAATATGGGTCGGTCCGTGAACGCTCCATTAAGATCGACAGGGCGCGGCGTAACTTATCCTCGAGGAGCATCAATCTTTAGCTATCGAACATGACGTGCGACTACCCCGGGATCCCGTCCCTCGCCCCTCTGGCGGGGCTCACTGAGCGCCCCTCGTTTTTCCGGGGCTCCGCCGCGTGTACGACACGACATTATTTTACTCTCGCTGAATTTCAATCAGATTTCTGAGACGTTTCTGAAGTTGTCAGCTCGGTAAATAGTTCCGTGCGCTCTCCGGAACAATGAGATGACGAACTCCTATGGCGGGGTGGAGGCGGCTTAGTGTGGGTTACAGGGGTGGAGGAAGCAGTGCCTGCAATGAGCCCTATTGACATACACACGCGAAATTTGAAATCTCTTGATATCATATACTCATTATAATCTTAAATCCATCATAAATAGGCTATAAGTACAAGCATGCATTAGTGGTTTACATTCAGAATATTATAAACGTAAAAGTCAGCATTAAAACTAATGTTTGCAATTAAACTTTGGAAATGTTGTGGAATAAATATTTCCATATGCTAATGTGCACCCTACAATTGCCAACTACTCCCTCACCAGTTAACTTGTTGGCCCCGGGATTAAAATTGTCCAGACACCGAACACGAGAGGACGTATTTCAGCACTTTACGACTGCCATAAGTGTTTAGACGCCATACATTCCGGCATTTAGCGGACGGCCGTCTGGGGCTTGGTGGGCGCCCCCTCAGTTTATAGTTAGGTGTTATAAAGGAGCGCGACATCAATCTGTTCTGGGGGCGGCGGCGGCGCTCTTTCGCTCGCTATCTTAATATTACAGCTGGGGCCTTATCGTGAGTAATGCGCCGCGATGCGATGGGGGCCCCGCCGCTCGTTCGCCGCAGAATGGGGGCGAATTTACTGCCGCCCCCGAACGTAATGATTAGCGGGGGGCGCCCCCTTCAAGACCGTTCCGTGCGCCCCCCTGGCGATCGGACACCGTCCGGGCGATAAGGGGCGGGCAATTGCGCGCAAGTGGTCCGGATTTATCCCTCGTTTTTATGTCCTCAGAGGAGATAGGGTTACGGCCTAAATACTTTGTAGTGATGCGCGACGATAAGAGTTGATGTGCAGAGCGGCCGCACTAAATCGGCAGTCTTTTACATTCGCATGATACTAGCTGGGGCTGATTGTTACGGGCGCGGACATAAAAAGATTATATTGATGGGAACTATTTGAGAAGGTGTAATGCTTGCAACAGATTGCACAATGACAAACCCTCTGTTGTTAAACGTGTCATAAAATAATATATTGTGTTAGCTGCGACTTGATTGACAAATATTTACAAAATTATCAAAAAGAATGCATTGCCAAATGTGAATCAATAAAATAAAAATAAAATAAAGCTTGATTTGTATTCAATAGCTATTGATGTAATTGCTGTCCCAATTATGCAAGTAACGCATGATAGAGCAATTTCATGACAGAAGCAAAGGTAATTTAAGTAGGTTAAAATATATGTTATATATTGGACGGTGGCGGTAATGTTGAAAGAAACTAAGATTTATAAATGAATTAAAAAAATGAAAAATAAGTTTTGTTAATACTGCTCAACAAAATTAGGGGAACACCTATAAAAAAGGGTTAAAAACGGTTATTTTTTTTAGTAGGCGGTATAGGTATTTTTTGCTATTAATAATAATTAAAGGATGGATTTGAACGTTACAGGTCTATTTTTGGTAGTACGTAACGCTTATACCACCTTATATTGCCTAAAATTGAATTTCCACTAATAACCAAGTGCTTTGATAATGACTGAAAAAATTTAATAACCATAGTAATACAGTAAATAAGCCATTCTAAAATCTCTATCAAGCCCATTCATCCAAGATGAGGGAGTTGAGTGAGGTATAAGTGTCACAGGCTGTTGCTTTCCTCCAAGATGGAGTATCAAAGCGATATGTTGCAAGAATGTTAAACGTAAGTCTCTCCGTGGTATGCCGAGTATGGCACGGGCATCAAGAGACCGGACGATATAAGAGAAGGCCAGGACAAAGGCGAAAACGAGTAACAACAGCTCGTCAATACAGAATGATGGTGACTTCAGCTTTGCGAAATCACACGTCAACCGCAAGAGATGTTAAACATGATTTTAGGATAGTAACGGGCATGGTTATTTCAGACCAAACAGTACGTAGAAGGCTTGGTGAACGTGGTTTAAAACCTAAAGGCATGTTAAAAAGCCTCGTCTAACATTAGCTCACAGAAGAAACAGACTTGAAATAGCAACACATTACCAAAACTGGGGATTCCAGCAGTGGTCGTCATTTATGTTTACGGATGAATCAAGATTTCATGTGATACGTTGTCACGGACATGTGCGAGTCTGATCACGACTAGGAGCACGATATTATTGGCGTTGTTCAAGAAATTTATAAGTTTGGTGCTGGATCAGATATGGTACTGGCAGGTATAACGTACGACAATCGTACCGACTTTGTTCTTGTGCAGGGAACGATGAATGCTGTTCGCTATATTGACGACTTCCTTAGCAAACATGTTTTACCTGACGCTGCTGGAATTGGACCTCAGTTTTGCCTCCAACACGATAGTTGGAAACCTCATGTTGCTCTCCAGGTTACAATGTTTTTGCAAGACCATAAGATCTCGGTGCTCAATTGGCCAGCTCTTAGAGGAACGACCTATAGGATTGCTTTTAGATGTAGCCAGACGGTTTGATATATCATACAACTACGCCGCTAATGAGGGCAACAGGTATAACTGGGTGCCTACACCTACGCCGCTCATGAGTTGTTTTTTTTTTTTTTAGAATTACACATAGGAACATTCCTTACGGGTAGGTGCAGGCAACCAGTTATACATTGTCAATGTTATGTGTCATAAAAAAGAGCCCACTATATTATTAAATTATTATATATTATATATATATATATATATATATATATATATACATATATATATACATATATATATTATAATTATATAATAATAAATAAAAAGCCTCATTCTATTAGTCAGTCACATGAGATTGAAGAGGTTTTTGTAAACCTGTAAATCAGCGAGAAGCAGTTTTTTTTTAAATGCTCGATATTCATAACTGACCGGGACGCAGGAGACACTCCACAAAATTGAGACTGTCTAAAAGTGGAACGTGTGCTCTTTGTAAAAATGTAAAAAATCTTAGAAATAAAATTGCCCTTCCGGGCGCTTCCACCGCAAGGGCGAATTCCCCTTTAGTAACGCGACTAAACTTAAATGGTTTCGTTCGCTAGCGTACACACGGCAAACAAACGTTAGTTACAAGAGGGAACCAAATAATTCGGGTTGCAATTTAACAAAAACTTAACACAAAGGGTATTTTTTTAAACAAAAATCGACGCGCAGTGGTTCAAAATTTAAAAAAGTTCATAAAATATCAATATTTCAATTGTTTAAATGTGATGCTAAACATAACACATAATTGTTCTTTTAGTACCTGAATAAATAATTTCTGTACAAAATCGCGAAAAGAAAATGTGTTTATTATTATTATTGTTCTTGTTCTTGTTGTTATTGTTATTATCATCATCAATACATAGGTCTATATTTTTCGTCTTACGATGGATGGAAATCACGCAAGATATCTATGATCTTTTTATATTTCATGTTAGTTTTAGATTACTGAATTATTTAAACCCAGTTGTACGATCGTGGATTATCTTTGATCGTTGTTCAGTCTCTATGGATACTATTGTATTAACAACTGTTTCCTAGGAAACTGAACCATGGTCAAGGATGATCCATGATCTTACAACTGGACCTTAAAGGTCATATTTATATCTGTAACTTTTGCAAAGAATAGATTTTTAATGTTTTTTTCATATAACTAAATTTTATAATATGACAGAATGTTGTACGTGTTATTTGAAACATAATTGAGTTTGCGCCAATACTTTAATAAGTATGTGAATAACTGTAACACCTTTAACGTGGAAAATTGGCGGTCCGGCGGAAAAGGCGGTATAAATATTTTTTGAAAATACTCCTCATAATCTCATTGCATTGCAAAATTTACACAAGATCTTCTGCCATTATGGTAGTGATAAAACACGAAATTATTAAGTATATTTAATATAGGAGTATTAATTAACTACGTAAATATATCTGCAAACTTCATAGTTGGTGTAAACATATTATACATATTGTAAAAATGCTTATTTTTGATTCATTTTGTTTCTGTTGCAAAGATCCATATTGGCTATAAACTTGATGTTATCCTTTTTATGAATCATTTTATTTTATTTTATCAGGTTAACTTATTATTGAAAGTAGCTCTACATAAAAATATCGATTATTATTGAATATATGTATATCGAATTATATTTAACAATTTTTATTGGCTATCAACCCCATACGGAGTCTATGTGCCTTGACAAAAATATTTTTGGGGAAAATTATGTTAAACTAGCTCAAATATGCACTCTGGCGGCAGCCAATTACCTGATATGTAAGTCGCTTAATGGAAAACAAATTATATGTCTAAAATAAAACTTTAAAACTATCTTCCATATTTCCGAAACCGTTACTTTAACGACCCTACTTTAATTATTAAGACGTTTTTTCTTTGTTGTAGTTCATATTACTACCCCCTTACATTTTACATTATTTCTTTAACACCCTGTATTTTAACCTGCGAGTGTAATACGAGTTTCTATTCAATTTTCCCCATCTTTTTTTTTTTATTGTTAACTTGTTATTTGTGCTGTAATTATATGCATTTGGTGAAAATTTCAAAATTGTTGATCCAAGTTAAGGCGTTTTTATTTTTATATAATTGTTCAATAAAACGTTTCAATAATTTTAAAATGAAATCTATGAATAGATATAAAAAAAAGGCAATATGCTGAGTTATATATTTTAATTCTTAGTGAATATCTCCTAACCCCTTAGCAATGAATAAACCTTATGTTAGTTCACATATTTAAATTTCATGAATAACATGGAAAAATCATTAATGTGAGTAAAATATAAGGAGAAACATTTTAACGTTTTCTCTAAGAAGGGTGCTTCGTATAAAATTCATAAAACGTTTTCTGCAGTAAATTCCTTATTGATTTTTTAAATAATTACAGCTAATTTCCTGGTTTACGTATCATAACTCACACTTTAATCACACAAATAAAGTAACTCACTTAGAATGCATCGTAAAACAGGAAATCTATTACTAAAGTCCATCATACGTTTACAGTCACCTCTTGATCGTCATGACTATTACGAAAAGCGATCAATAGAAAATTCAACTACTTAACTTTTACGATTATCGATTCTTCCGAAAGCCCGTATAGTTCTCACACACCAAACTCGAGATTATTCCATTTCAATTCTTATTCCAGAACATGTTAGAAAATATACATAATCAAATCGTTTCTTTATAATTTTGCATTAGAATATAAATCGACGACCTATAGAGATTGTTTATTTAAAATTATTCGACTAAGTACTTCAATTTTTGATCCTATTTATGTTTTTGTTAAGACATGAGAAGCAGATAAATGAGCAATAATAATTCCACAACAATTATGTCTGAGCTATGTTTTATCTCAGGCAAAGTTATTATATCGCTCTCTAGATATGAGCGCTATAAAAATAACACGTAATAATGTAATAATAATTGCACTTGTAGCCTAGTCGGTTGGTATCAATTTTCTGAAGATATGCGGAGTACATTATTTTCATTTAAACGAGAAATTTTAAATCCCACCTCGAAGCGTAGATTCCGTATCCCTCGCTCCAACAAAACGTATTTTAATAAAACGGAGAACTTGGAGCGTAGTTTGAAAGAAGTTTATTAAGCCATTGACAATAAAAGATCAACACTTTTCATAACGAAAATGCATTTATAGAAATGAAAGAGTATAAAGTGAAATGCAAATGTGAGCGTGCCCTTCTTGGTTTATAGAGTACTAAATAACTTCAGATTTTCTTAATATTAAATATTTCAGGCTCCTATTTCTTTAATTTCATGTACTTATTACCCTTTTCTGGTTTATTAAAAGTTCACTAATTTTTATACATGAATGGCTTTCCAAATTTTACGTGATAGTAAATTGTATTTGCTTTTAGTTCAATGACACGCATATTCAAGAGGTAACATTTACATTTTCGTTATGATCTTATTACAAATTTGAATTACTTTGTTTAAAGTATAACTCAATAATATAATTGTACGGTTGTAAGTAGGGATTATAAATTTACCGGTTTTGTTAATTACCGGTAATTGGGTGCTATGTTCGCCAATTTACTGTTTTTTTTTAACTTTTGTAATTGAAAATATAAACAGTAAATATTATAAAAATGGACGGTTTAGATATTCAAACTTAATCGAAAGCATGTATTTTAAACACAACTTCATCTTACAACACATAATACTTTTTGATATAAATATTAAAAGCAATTCAAAGTTCCTTCTGGGAAGTTTTTAGGGTCATTAGTAATGAATCCATGGTCAAAAATTATAATTTAAAAAATGCCAAATAATAATAATTAATTTTTATCTCTTTTAATTTTAATCTCAGTGTTCATGGAAAATGACAAATTTTGTTTCAGGAAATCGCTGAAATACCTAGGCCACTTTTATTTTCAAGGGGACAACTTTTAACAAGGAAACAATCTTCGATGTTTTAATCCCTTTGACATAGGGGGTTTAGTGATGGTTTATTTGAAAGCTTACGTAATTTGCAATATAAACGGTATACTGTTTAAAATCTTTTGATTAGTTTACCAGAAATAAATTTTTAAAGTAAGCTTTTTGTTTTATGTGGTGCTATACAAAAATCGTAGTGATATGTCATTTACCTAAATGCATGTAAAAAAATGGAAACTTTTAAACTTAACTTAAAACCCCGTTTAAAAAATATGAGAATATTTCTGGGTTTACTGGTAAACAGGGTAACAGGAGAATCTCTCTCCACACCCAAGTTTGAGAAGGACACTAAACAGATAAGACAGTACCTTATTTTAGTGATTTCTACTCTTTAATTTCCTTTTTTGTATATATAATTTGTTAAGTGAATCGATATTGTATTATAAACGCACGTGGCTGATCCAGCCGATATACCACCATTTCTGGTTCGAACCGTGCGCATGTGATCACATTTGTCCGGCGTCGAGTGTCAAGCCGATGATTGCGTCGCGGAATTACCACCTCACGCGTCTCTGTGTTTTGTCCACATATCGATTAATTGTATATTGTACGACCACTACATCAAATATTTTTTGTTAAATGAATTTACGTTGATACGGGATATTTTTCGTAATTTTCCCGAGTACTATTCCCGAGTTCACACTACCACCATGCAATTAAATTATGTGGAGCCGCACCCCCAACACGCCGTCTTAACTTAGCTGTGCAGGGCCAAGACTGAATTCATAGGGGTGAACGAACGAGAGCATCAACAACAATGGTGGAGTATTGGAGAGTAAATAGAGAAAAAGGGGTTGCACACTGTTGTTCTTGCACTACCAATGGCCTCAAATATGTATTGTTAATCACTTGGCAACTATGGCAACTAAGAGTGCAAAAACATTAAAAGAACTGTGGTCTTCGCTATAGATAGTATCTATAGATTTTTGTGGTTAAATATTGCTAAAATTTGTCTTTATTGTTGCATAGTCTAGTCTAAAAATATGCAAAGTGGGCATTCTACTTATACCGTTTAAGCTACATAGTTTTATTATGCGTTATGAGTAGAGTACTCATTGAAATATTCACAGAATAAATCAAATTTGGACAGGAGATTAAAAGGAATAAATGATATTTTACGAATATGAATTGAAATTAGGCAGTAACAATAGAAATGTTGTCAGCAATACGACAATAATTGATATTTTGAGAGTATTCATGGAAATTTCTACATTATTCATCAAAATATTGACAGATTTTCAGAATTGTAATTATAATCTTGATACTTGCACTACCAATGCAAGGTAGGATAAGGTAGGTACTGCTTTCGAAGTTGGTATAGAAAATCAGAAGATCTGATTTCGACAATGTTGTATTTTTTGAAATCATTACATCAGATTTTGATTATTGATTGCCAAATCATCTGACTTTCTCTCTATTAATATGAACAAAATTATTAAATTTAAGGTTTTATCAATATTATACCAGTATTTATATTTTAGGTTGTTATATTTAGTACTTACTGGCAAGTAATATTTATTTTATTTTATTTTATTATTTATTTCCTTCGCCAGACTAGTTTTGGTTTTTTAAAATACATTTTTTAGATTTTTAAAATGTTGATAGTGATCTTTGAAATTTTGGCAGGAATAATGTCAATATTGACAGACTAAATGAAATTTTGGCTGTAATATTTAGCATGTTGCTGGAGTAATTCTAATTTTGATTGAATTAAGTATTTTAATTTCTGACAGTAATAAATAACATTTTTACGCAATACAGATAATTCTGACAGTAGGTAATCATTAAACTATTATTGTTATTATTAGTTATATTACTACTATGTTATTATTAGTAAATACCAAAAGCGACATGGTGAAACATTGCATCATTAGTTAATAATAATAACATTAGTTAAAACACAATGTCGTTAGTAATTTGTAATTATCAACAATCTCACAAATTTGTTTATTAACTTGGTTATTACAATAAACTATTCAAGTTCATTAATGAACTATCGAAACAATATTCATTTATAAATTAATCAACCATCATCCCCTGATATAAAAACTAACTACGACAACACGACCTAAAAGGCAATTCTATCATAACCGCAGAATCGCCTGACTAGTTTCTGTTTTTTAAAAAACATTTTTTAGCATTTTTAAAATGTTGATTGTGATCTTTGAAATTTTGGCAGGAATAATGTCAATATTGTCAGAATAAATGAAAATTAGGCAGTAATACTTGCATGTTGCTAGAATAATTAAAATTTAGATTGAACTAAGTATTTTAATTTCTGACAGTAATAAATAACATTTTGACGCAATACGGATAATTTTGACAGTAGGTAATCATTAAACTATTATTGTTATTATTAGTTATATTGCTACTATGTTATTATTAGTTAATACCAAAAGCGTCATTGTGAAACATTGCATCATTAGTTATTAATAAGAACATTAATTAAAACACAATGTCGTTAGTGATTTGTAATTATCAACAATCTCACTAATTTATTTATTAACTTGTTTGTTACAATAAACTATTCAAGTTCATTAATGAACTATGGAGACAATATTCATTTATAAATTAATCAACCATCATCCCCTGATATAAAAAACTAACCACGTTAACACGACCTAAAAGGCAATTCCATCATAACCGCAAAATCCACCCTCACCTCTCCATCCTAATCTTTTTCAACCCGTCCGCTAATTACAGCACTTCAGCCCTCCCCCGGGCCCTCAACCACCGCCTTACTTACAGGAGGCCCCCTCAGGGCTCTGCGACGCCTCCAATCGCCGCCGATCTTCCGACGTGCATAATTAAATTTTAAAACCGTCTTTGCGTAATTAAATCTCCCGGAGAGTTCGAGTCGTATCAATATTGACACTGAAAATCCCAATATTGACCCCGATTGCATATTAAAAATTCATTTTCCCTCACAAATATAATAATGACCCTCCAGTTTCTTCTTTACAAACACCGGGATCACCGGATAATTACGTAAGTGTCGGGATAATTAGTCGAGCTAGAGGAGCAGGAAACTAATTAAGTGAAATTGATTTAGAGTAGAAAGGGATTTCTATGATAAATAAAATGGATTCTTAAGGTTGAAAATCCGCAGATCTACACAAAAATGCCAATTCTGTTATTTTTTCTAAGAAAAAGAGAAAAATTAAATCTTGTATGCATCCCGGAGTTACCAAATAATCACACCCATCGAAGGATATACATCTCTCGGGATAAAGCCCTTGAGATGGATTTCATCGTTTTTCGGGCACAATTATCGTAGTAACGCCCTTGGTGAATAAATAGCTATTTTGTGGAGTTTGATTTATTTTATTATAAAAAGAAAATACAAACTCTTTCCAAATTACAAATGTCCTTTTGCAGTTACAAGCTAATCTGACTACTTATGTACCGGTCAAAACTTAAATTTCCTGGGAGGAGAAACACTTTGATACCTGCGTACACGATGCAGCTACCCTTAAGGAAACTACGCAATGCAAAACATACTGTTCGATTGTAGCTGTTTTGTATCGGAATCGCGCTTAGTAATTAGGGCCGTGAGCTCCCTGAATACCAAACGGTCCCCCGAAAATAGCGTCCATTAAGAGACGCGAGGCCATAGATTTCGCCGTTAACTCCCCAGTCAGGTTTTCAATTAAGGGGTGCGATGGGGATCCGAGGGGGCGGCAGCCACCCCGCCCTGCTGCACCGGAAGTTGTTGCTTTTCCGCGAATTGAGTTATTCCGCGTCGCAGTTTCTATTATTCGGGGAAAAATTCCCCTGTTTGTGCTTAACGCGAACTGGGAACGGGAACTTATTGGATTTTGTTAGGGTTACGGCAGTTTTCGGTTAGTAGAACATTTCAGGTTAATGAACGATGTCTAGTGAAGCAGTTTATGTTAGTTCCATTCCACAGATTTAATGTTTACCAAGTATTTAATATTAGCTATTATTTTCTACATGGATACCTACCGAATATACAATCATATTAACATTCGTTAAATCGTAATAATTAATGAATATTTTGTATAAATAATACCAATTATCTGTCCATATTTATTACTATTGATACAATCAGTTGATTGTGGCATCAGTTTTCTACAAAGATCAATTTTCCTGAAAAACTGTTTATTCTAAATATTAAATAAATATTGATCTTAATATTGATGTAAATTGAAGAAGCAGAAAAATATAGTTAGTAAATATTCAAATTAGTTTATAAGATATTATAATTATTATTGTATGCAGTGGTTGACTGGGATAAAATAAAATGTACACTTAATTTTTTTTCGAAATAAATATTCATATTTTTTTATAATTAGTATCAGTTAGTTGTCAATTAGCATCAATTTTCCTTAAAAATGGTTTATTCTAAAAATTAAATAAATATTGATCTTAATCTTGATGTAAATTGAAGAAGCAGAAAAATGTAGTTAATAAAAATACAAATTAGGCTATATGATATTATAATTATTATTGTATGCAGTAGTTGACTGGGAATAAATAAAATGTACACTTAAAATCTTTTCGAAATAAATATATATTTTTTTATAATTATTGTCTACTATATTGTTGATATTACATATAAGATTGCATATAAGATGCATTAACATGCATTTGAAAACTTGACAAGCATATTTTATTCTCTGGATTCATTCACTAGATATGGTTGTGCGATTCTGTCAATAATTGCACCTGCATCCAATTCCTTTTCAATGTAATATTCCAGGCTCTCCTCAGGCAGTGCATTTCTTAGCTGTGTCTCCATTATCATTAGCTATGACATGTGTTCTCACATTAGACATGAGACATGAGTAACTTATATTATTCAGGTGTCTTTTGTAGTATACAAGACATGCGCATCGGACAAGTACATACAAATTTTACATTTTTAACTAAATCCGCATTCTCACCTTAATCTATTGCTTTAAAATGTTGTTAGTTGGGATATCCATTCATTGTAATAAAGATAAGATATGATTACAAGTGTTATACTTTAGAATATAAATCTCAAACACCAATATGTTAATCACAAATCTAATGAATAATGTGCCTGAATACCCTTTTCAAAAATTGAAATATCGCAAAAATCTGACATGCTAGAAACCATTTTTTGACGTTTCTGAAATCGGCGCAAAATTTTCTATCGGAATTGGTTATTTACGCATGAGGGACAAAAATTGTGCTGACCAGTGTTATTAATTGTTATTGATTTGTTTTTGATTTTCAATTTGATGTTTTGACCATCAATATAGTTCATTGTGATCGTTAAATTTCGTTAATTTCAATTAAAAAAAACCGTCCTATAAATACTTGGTGTTCTGTTTTTTTTTGTCAGGCTGTATATTTATATACAAACTGTACATTTCGAAGGAAGAGTGCAACTGACGTCGTCAAGCATTTGGAAGACAGAGCACGGTTATCGAGTAAAAAATAGCACTACTTATACATAAGATGAAATTTGTATTAGCAACACGTGCTGCACACGGCGTACAAAGAAGACTGACAAATAACATCGTTGACTTAGTAAAACTGCATAGGGTCATGGAGAGACAAATCTTACACATAAAATTGATAGACCAAATAAAAAACGAATGTATTAGGGAAAGCACGAAACAAAATGATGTAGTGGAACACAACATGACTTCACTTAAACGGAGATGAGCCGGTCACACCACGCGCCAAGTGAATAATTGATGTAACATAGAAATACAGTAATGGAGACCATGGGTATCAAAAACGGGAAGAAGACCACATTTAAGAATTGTGGGATTTGGATGAATGAGAAAAATCACAGAAATTGAGACAAATAGGGAAAACATCCGCTATTCGTTGGAAGCAAAATTATATTAAGCTTATAATAAAGAGATCATCTATAACCACATTTTTATAGAAATCAAAATCCTACACTCTTCTTTATTAAATCAAGAAGTTAAAATAATTTGATTAATGTCTAACTATGTTAATATAAAGTATTATACTATGTGCACGATTCGAAACTGATCAAATTAACTTAAACGTAACGTAGAGAGGATAAATCTAAGTGATTGATTTATAATAATGTTAGATAATATGAATCGGTGGTTAATACTTGGTGAAACATCTTTAAATTAGTATAAATAAAGCACTTAGTTAAGTTTCACAAATTTTTTAATAGAAAAACTCTACAATTATTTCAATTATTTATACTAATTATAAGAAAGTTATTGGCAAAGGTCCATTTTTTTCTTTCTCTTTTTCAATTCTTCTCATTTTGTCAATCGTGTTTCACATTTTGTAAAATCACTTTCACTTTTTGCCAAATGCTTTTCCACTTTTAATTTTGCACTTTGTAATGTGTGATGTTTTTTATACATGTACATTCACACATGTCCATTTACTTTATACATGTAATACATCTACAACAAGTAAGTATGATGAGTTTATAAAATAAAAGCCGCTGCATATGTAACACATCCCATAGGTATAATACATATAATTAATTCATTCTTTTCAGTTCTTTATACATAGTCTCTACTCTATTTATACATAGTCTTCTACATACATAGTTAGCTAAATATGATTGCATAATAAATAAGTAAGTATAGAATAATTCAACATCAGTTACGCGAAAAAACTCATCATACTAACTCGTTGCAAACATTTAACTCTTGTGTATAAAATATTTATGAATGTATGATAATCAATTGAAAAAAAAAATTGCAATTTTACTTGTAACTCTTGGCATTTGATAAACCAGAATGTAATTTAACAAATTGCGAAACACAATTGACAAAAGAGGACATACAAATGGACAAGCCTACATGGTCAATTTAATTTTTTTGATAATAACAAATACAAGAATATTTATTTGCTTGGGTTTTAGATAATTATGTTATAATCAGAAACTTTTCTAACAAAACTATTCTGTATTTAAAATTCTGCAAAATCTGCAGGTATTCTGCAAAAAATTAATAAGAATTACTAATCATCGAGTTTGTTGATTTTTGAAATGGTATTTTAAAATTAAAACGAAAATCTTCTCACTGACAAAATTAGCAACAAATAAAGCAGAATTTAGTTCAGAAAGTACCATACTTTCAAACATAGCTGAACAAAACACATACAAATACAAATCTGAACCAATATCTATATATATATGAAATATAACTACTCATTTTTTAATTATGGTTGTATACTACTTTGCAGTAGATTATTATGGCAATCAACCTTTTACGGCCCTATTTAACAATACATGTAAAAAATGCAGTTTATCATTTTAACAAAATTTAATACATAATAAAGCAATATGAAACATTAAGCAGCAGAATTCAAGCACCCCACTAGGTTTTAGGGGTGTGTAACTTCTAGGTTACAGTGGGCAATAAAAATTTACTGATAATGAAAATGTATAAAACAATTTTGTGTCGGCGTTAAACACAAGTGAGCCTTGCACTTGACACAGAAAATTTTTGGAACGCCGCTACATCCTGGAAATTTACATCTTCCTCTTTTTTCCCGAAACATCGGCCAATGTCCTGTACCATCCCTTCTTGTGTCTAAAGTAGGCATTTCTGAAGGTTTGCCTCTCTTATGTTTCTCTTCAATTTCGCGTTGGACACATGACGAACTGGGACGACCTTTTTTTTCATTTTGCTGATCATCCATGCCGCATAGGGTGCTAGCAAGATCAGCTTTGAATTGCAGCAAGCTTAACTGTTCCTGTTTTAATGTGCCACAGAAATTACAATCTCTTCTGTATAAGAGCTAGCTGTTTACTACACATAAATCCATGAGGTGAACATTGAGTTTGTGATACCATTTTTTACTCTGAATGGTAGTTCGATATAGTGCTATAAGAGAGTGAACCAAATTTAGCCCTTCCATAAACTGATTGTAGATAGTTACAGCAATAGGGCAGTCTATATCAATTCTGCTCTTGGTCTTAGAATCCCAGCGTTTGACTTATGTTGCAGGATACGCCCCAACGAAGGAACTTAGCAAATGCACTGGTTTATTGTCAAACCACTTTATTGCTACTAGTTCCACACCTTCTATAACTGCCCTCTTCTCTTCCACAGATCCTCGGCCCTTTTTTCATGTCTTTATTACTTGAAAATTCGCATCCTTCTAAACGATTGGGATGTACTGTGCCCAAACTATGAATATCACATTTATGAAATTCAATTTGTAACTGCACACTGTTGAACCAATTATCAAAGTATATCTTGTAATGCCTATTTCTTGGAATTATTTTGCCTTACCGCAAGACAACATTTCCACTGACACCAACATCTGGAAGGTCACAATCGTGATCTACAGCACCACAGTAGAGCTCCCAGTTGTACACAATTCCATCAGACCCACATAACACGAAGGCTTTGAATCCCCATTTTTTAGGTTTTGCTTTTATATACTGTTTGATGGAATGGTGATGGATGGTGAATGTGTTATATGCTTTATTCAAAGCAATAACAAATCACTAATTGACTTAGAAACATATTTTAATCAGAATCCGGAAAGAAAACAACCGTACAAATCAATATTTCAAAGACTAAAAGAAAATCTTATTAACCACGGATCTTTTAAGAAACAAGATCAAGCTCTTACAATATTATAGACGCCGATCGTACTGCTACTAATGTAATTTTAGCTGTAATAGTGAATCCAGCAATTTCCAGCCGACATATTGAGGATAAATCTGAATAAAAATTTCGAAGAATCGAACATTTTATTGATTGTATAAATTCAATTTCAAATGTTCACATTCATAATGCTTACAGAAGTGTTATTAATGATGCAACAAATGCATTTTGAATAATGAACATCAATTGGAACGTTTATTGTAATTTAAATATTGTGTCTATGCTTTTCAATACTTCATTGAAGGTTTTTTCTTTTAATCTTGAAAAAATCAATTTATTTAATTGTCTACCTTTTAGATGATAGGGCCTGTAATGTTCCTAATGCAATAAGATAATTGTTATTTATTTAATAAACCTTTCTTACATATATAATATTGTATTCACATGGTATTTTGTAATTTACAGATGGTTAATGTCATAATGTGTGCATTTTCAATAAATAATTTTGCTCTAAACAAGACAAGCCAGTATACTACGCCCGATAAGAGAACATATGTCACGTTAACACAATTTTAATAGATTTTAACAAAAATGGAATTATAACATTCACATCTGATATATCACTGAAATAAGAAAAAAATAACCTATTTATGGAGGCCGATGCCAACTACGACTTCTATTTAAAAAAAAAACTTTGTATTGTATCTTGGTTATTAACGAAGATACCAAAATTCTGTTGACACAACTTTGTATTATATCTTGTTTATTAACGAATATATTAAAATTCTGTAAAACTTATTCAATTCACCGTAAAAAAGTGCCTAAAGAACGTGTAACTCTTATTTTAATAAAATGAGAAACACATGAAATATTGATAGAAATCTAAAAATGAATATAATAAGTTTTTGACCATAACTTGAAAACAAAAGAGGATAGCCAATTTTTATTTTGACTATTGAGCTTGTCTTGAAAAAAGAGATCGAGGATACTCTATCCGATTTTTCTATCTCTTATAGTTACCGAGATCTCTTATAGAAACATCCAAATAGGGCCACCCTGTACATTTTGGAATTTAATTTTCATTTCACAAATTAAAATAGACAGGTGTAGATACTTATATCCCTACAAATTAAGTTTGAAATTGCACGGAAAAGCCGAAAACATAATAACATATATGGTGTTCGATTTTAATAACAAAAGGCGATGACTACTTTCGATAGAACCGGAAGTGATAAAAGATTTAAAGTATTTTACATGAGGAGTACAGAATCAGCGGTGTATGGTTTTTTTATGTTTCAAATCGGTAATACTATATTTTTTTAACGGGCGGTTTATTAAGATACTCTGTATATTTCCAACTGATCGGACGCATTGAAATTGAGGTAACGGATTATTGATTTATCCCAGCCACTTATTTTAATGATAATATTGCAGAGGTTTTCACTTTACTGGTATGAAATTACCTTTCCGTGCACGTATTAATGGCAATGATTCACATACTCTCCTATTTACTATTATTACTCAGTGTGTTTCGAATTGATTAAATAACACATGATTGTGTAATAGGGGCTAAGAGATCCCATAAACCGTTATAACACAGCCTCCCCCAAATCTAATGGAGTCACTTGATGACTACTAATGAAGAGATTTAGCCGTTACGCACCGAATACATTAGATAAAAACCGGCCGGCATCAAAGGTCAACGACCCATTACCCGGCGCCGCCACCATAACTCTACCAGGCCTGCTCTACTTCCACATTTTCGACGACCTCGTCCCAACCGCGTGCAGCCCACTAACCCATCGAACGTGCCCAGCTATGTTTGATCGATAACCGCCCCCACCGCCTAAAAACCGCCGCCCCCAATTCGACCACCATGGGTGCGTTTTACGCGTGCCGACTCACTGTAGAAAAAATACGCGAGTATGTGCACACAGCCCTCTTAGGTGTGCGTATGAAGGTGTATGTGAACAGGAATATTGTGTGTATGTTGGGGATGCGCGAGTTTGTGTGTGTGTGGTGGAAGTTGGAGAGGCGGCGGGCGTCGGGTCGCAGGGCGCGCGCGCGGACACTACCACAAAGAGGAACGCAGAAGATACCCCCGAAGCGCCCGACGGAAGTCACTTCACTAGGTGACGAGCCGCCGGTCCGCGAGGTCGTGAGCGCACCGTGGCCACCTCCAGTGAGACGTTCGTGCGACTTTGCCCTTTTGGGGTGAAGATCCTGTTTGGTGTCAGTGTGCCGATCACTTGTTCCAGTAAAACCTGTTTGGTGGTATTCTGCAAAAATTGGTAAGAATTACTGTTTAGCACATAATAGGAGTAATAAACTTCATCCATTACACAAAGAATGCAGCCCATTTCATTTTTTTACAATGAAAAAAGTATAGATATTTAATATGAAATACATAAGAATTCCAACGCAATAGTGACATTGTATTCTGATTGTTTAAAACATCATACTGTCAATTTATTATTTTGCACACTTGGCAAATCCAATACTTATCACTAGAATATGTTTTACTCTCTATACAGTTTTTAGTAATCAGAAATTATTTGCACAGCTGTTTTCCCTGCACATTAGGAGACTTTTAATTTATTTGAAATTTTGTAATATTTGTAATATTGTCCAAATTCCAAGATAAACCAAAACATACAAAGTCAAGCAATGCAAACAAATAAAGAAAACATAGCATTGCATTTAAGGCAGCGTTATACATAAAATTATCCACTTTGCAAAAGGGCAAACTTTTAATGCATTTACTTGAAATATCGAACCTTATCCCGTAATATAAATAACAAATTCCAAATATGATATTTACATTACTTCTTAATGGTATAATAATAAACTGCTACACTTATGTTCTAGAAACAATGAATGTTTTGTGGTAAACCTATATTTTAAACATCTATACTTTGGCAGGAGCTGCTACACTAAGAGCTACTTATGTTGCCGAAATGAAATCAGTTTAAAAAAAATATCACTTACGTTACTTTGCCAAACACGTATCGATATTAGAAATATGTAAAGCAACTTTTAATTCAGGACTTTTATTCAGTCTTCAGTACTAACGAGCATTTATAATTAGACTCAACTATATTATGTACACACTTATTGAACTACTCGATTAATTTTCATATTTCAACTTAACCTAACATTAATAGAAAATAGCAGAAGGAGTTCGCTCGTTAGCTTTTTTCCAGACGAAAAAAATGGAATAATAAAAATGCCCTTAATTATTTAATAGAAAATTCTCTCTGCTTCAAAAATTTTATCTATTTTTATTTCATCATATCTATCGTTATATCAACTTTTTTATATTGATCCTTCTTCTTGTTATATTTACATTTTATATTAACGTGTAAATCATTTATATGTATCTGTAATTTATCAGAGGAATATTATACTACTAGAAAAGTGCCACTGCATGACTCACAAATATTACAACAAAACCTACAAATTTGAAAACGTTTAATATCAATCAGATTGTAGAATATACAATTTCTCTGAAGACGCAATTTATATCTAATCAGAAAAGTATTTATAATATTTATTTTTGTAAAAGTGAAAAACAATGGAAATTTAAAATTTCTTTCAGTTTCACTATCTATAATATGGTTCAGATTTTAAGTAATTTAATTTCTTAAATTAAGTAAACCTGGTGAACTATTCGTGTAATATTTTGTAGTTGCAACTTAGACAGATGAAAGTAGCATATAGAATTGTTAATATTTCCAAATCAAGTATATTATTCTGAAATGTGTCAGCTTCGAATGAAAATACTAGAAAATTATCATTGTTGACACGATTTATAAAATATCAGAAAATTACTTTTAAATGATTCAAATATTTATAGAAATTTGTAAACTTTTCATATTGTTCAGACTTCAAAATTGTGAGCTTACAATTAAAGTTTTAAATAATTGAATAAAATTCGTAGTCATAAGTCATAATTATTAAGAAAACTACAAGTTTGAAAACGTTTAATATCAATCAGAATATAGAATATACAATTTCTCTGCCGACACAATTGATATCTAACAGAAAAGCATTTATAATATTAATTTTTGTAACAATGGAAAACTATGGAAATTTAAAATTTCTTTCAGTTTCAGTATCTAAAATATTGTTCAGATATTAAGTAATTTAATTTCTTAAATTTAGTAAACCTGGTGAACTATTCGTGTAATATTTAGTAGTTGCGACTTGAAAATACTAGAAAATTATCGATGTTGACACAATATATAAAAAAATATAAAACTACTTTTAAATGATATGAATATTCTTATAAATTTGGAAACTTTTCATTTCGTCCAGACATAAAAAATGTGAACCTGAATTTGAAATTGTAAATAATTGATTAAAATGAATACTTGCATATATGAGTATGCAATCACTCATGTACCTACTTCAAAAACCTCGTTAGTCTAATTTTATTCTAACAAACTCGCAAGCTTAAGATATTTGAGTTAAATTTTTTTTAATTTAAAGAAAAATTAAAAGTATTTGGTTGTCGATAATATCTTGCCAAAGAAAGAAGAAAGAAAACGATAAATGAGGATCACAATATCAGTTCGTTGTATCTCTTGGTACAATTAGTCTTCATTCAAAAGACTTCAAGAGACTTCAAAAGACAGCTGTTTAAAGTACATACATATGAGGCGGTCGGATACGAAGGGAGAACTTTTGGGCAACACAAAATTTATTTATTTTTGGGCTACTAAGTCGCCAAATAATAGAGTCGTAGGGTATTTTTTTAGTTCGACCTTTCCTGTATAAGGAAACTGTATATAATTAGGGATGAAAATAACTTTTTACTGAAATCAAAAACTTTAAAAGTAAATATTTTTCCAAAACCACTGATCGTTGAGTTTGTATCCGCAATGCCTTGAATAAAAAGTACTCTATTATAATTCTCTTAAAAAAATGTTTGTTTTATCTTTCTTTTTTAATTCTTATTCTATACAGTGAGTAATTAAAAAAAGTGTAGCCAGAAATCTGGTGTCATAAACTCTGTTCCATTTTTAGTTTTAACAAAGTTGCAAAACGTCACAATCTTGAAAAAATAGGTTGTTTTATGACAGTAGGTTATGTTGCCATCAAAATGATTGAATGATGGAAACAATAATTTAATTATTTTAATATATGAATTAGGCAACTTTGTTAGAAATTTGACATTTAATATTCTTTTCACTGTCAGATCATTTTTGTTGGTGTTCATGTGTGAAACTTTGTAAAATGAAGCCAAACCCTGCTTAGTTAAAAATAAAAATGGAACACTGTATATTTGCCGAACCCTGTATCATTATTTTTATGATAATGTCCAAGTCATCGACATTGCTCTGATATTCTATGTCAATCCCTGATATCTAAAATATCTGATATCTCTGATATCTAAAATCAGATTACAAGCTATATCATAACAGCTATGTATCTTATCATATTGTATCTACTATTGTAAAACTAGACTTCTCAACTACACATGAAATTACAGTGATTTCACTATTAATGTAGCAATTGCAGCAAATTTAGCATTTCTAGCAAAATGTAGCAATAGGCTAATAAAAATCGTTAACTCTCTCTCTCTCTCTCTCTCTCTCTCTAGCAATTATTAGAAACTATATATTATTAGATATTAGATTAGATTGATACTCATAAAACCTATCCTAATATCCTCCAAACTTATTTAATGCTTTATATGATCAATTTATCGACATTATTATTACAAACTGATTAATTTTTTTTTTTTTTTAATATTGCTCCATAAAGATCTTAAAAACCTTTATTGAATAAATGATATTTATCTAAAATACACCACCAACCGTTTAATTCATGCTATAATCCAAAAATAAATTGTATTTTTGTAAGCTGATCTGTAATCAAATTTGTGTATTTATTAACTGTATATTTTTTATTGAGGTTTATAAAAATTGGATGTCCTGAAACAAAATGTTTTTCGACTGTTTTAGTATTAATATTAAAGAGGCAACTTTTTTGATAGACAATTTCGAAAATAATAAATAATAATAACAAATTTTAACGTGAAGAGTAAAATATTGCAATATATTTAGCTATAGATTAAAATAAGCATTTGTTTGAAACCTCATCGGTAAAATTTTTTAAATGTTACATTTATTAAAAAAAATAATAGCTTGAATATTTTTTTTATACATAAGTCATGGTTTGGCGAACTGTGGGGAGCTTACTCAGCTCCTTCAATATAAGTGTTGTTTTCGAGAAAATTTTCGAATTGCAGATATCAATGGAAATATCCGTATTGAGTCCAATTAAGACTATTTTTGAAAAATGCATGTTTGTGTAAGAGATAAGTTTATTGTGGACATGATATGTCAAAATCGGCTAAAGATAATTGATGTTCGTTCAAAATTTAGATTTGAAAAGGTTTCGTAATAAAATTTAAAATCAGAAGTGATTGTCAAAAAATACACCTACAGATGTTTTAAATAAAAGTTAAAGGCAAACTGCACATCTTTTCTATAAACCAAATTCCATATCACTTTACCTCTGCGGGAAAAACTACGTTGAAAAACTACGAAATTTTATAATGTAAATATTATTACATACTATGATCTTTTTGCATTTTGGGCTGGGAATGAGAAGTTTTCTAATTGAATAGTCTGGCCTGTTTTAAAGCATAAATCCGCACTCCAACCGTATTTTACATCTTAACATCCATTTCTTATGGTTACTCAATAAATGTATATTATACGTATGAGACGTATCACGAACAGACGTATTTTTATTGATTGATATTTATACAGGATTATATCGAATGTATATCGAATGGAACAAACTTTGATAGAATGTTGGGTGAGTATATAGTAAAAAATGTCATGAATAGGTTCTATTTTATTAAGTTATCGAACTACAGCTGATTAAAAATTTTATTATTGTCTTTATAAATTTATAACTTAAACGTGAAGAAGTATTTATAAAAGCGTTATATAATAAGTACGTGTTAAAATTTAAAAAAAATAACTAAATAAGTTTTGCCGTATCAAATGCTCAAAATGTGCTCCCCCGGTTCCAATACAAGTTTGGCATCAACCGACGCTGACGGATTAATGCATCATACACACGATTTCTTGCATTTTTCTGACGACTTTTAATATCTCGAATTTCTTTCATTGCGATATTAATTCTTTTTAGTAATTGTGCATCAGTACTTGTTTGAACACTATAATGCAATTATTTCAAATGTTACAAAACTTAAGGCGTATTTTCACGAATCAAGTTTAATTGATCGATGGCAGTTGATCAACAAAAGTTGAATGAAAACAATGGTTTAAAGTTGATCAAAAAAACCTGAATGAAAACTATAGTTTAAAGATGATCAACTTTAAACTATAATTTTTATTCAACTTTTGTTGATCAACTACAATCGATCAATTTAACTTGATTCGTGAGAACGCGCTTTTAATAATCCAAACGATTCAGATCTGGAAACATTGGTAGGTAAGCAATGGGTCATCGACGTCTAATCCATCTTTCTTAATAATGACAATTTAGTCATGTGGTACATAATTTCATTATGTTGATACCATATGTGTTGGCGGATTTGAACTGAGGTATCTTCTCATAATTCATAGTCCTTATTATCGAGGAAAGTTGCGTATACTTCAGCATTAAAGGTTCATTAAAAACGTGTACGTGTATAATTTAAAACGTTTTAATTAATAAAACTTCATAGAAATCGTATATGTCGAGGTTTCTTAACAGCATATAAGTGTACTGTATTCTCCAAAAATTCCTCTGTGGGAATTTTAGGTCCTTCAATGCTTATCACCATACAATGCATTACGGTTCTTGGTAGCATTCTATTTCGTGCCTTGCTCAGTATTCTGTTCACTAAACTGAACAATCTTACTACTGACGCTGTTGTTACAGGAATGACAAAAAGGATTTCACACAGCTTTTGTAACTCATAATATCCCATGTCAGCTTCCAATATTTTTGACACAGGTCTTTCGTCTGCTGTATATGTTTTGCTTTCTTGCATAGGCTTAATAAAATAATTACAAGATTTCAGATCTGCACGTACAACGTACACGAGAATCGGAAAGTTGTCACAAAACTTTCTGACTTCAGTTTCTTTTAAATTATATAATGACTGATAGGTCTCAAGTTTACTTGCAATTACCACGGTATCTATTGATTTGTCATTAAATCTATCTTCAATTAATTTTATTACATTTTCGCAGTGTTCCTTCATAGTTGAAAATGTTTTCCTGGGTTCTTCATCTTCAATCAGGTACCCTTCATATCTTATGTCCATTATCTTGCATCAAACATTTTTTTTGCAAATCACTATAATTGCATTCATACTGCTTTGCTATATCTTTTAAATGCAACTTTGTAGTAGTAATCACTGGGATGACTCACTAAACTCATATCCTTCCTATCGCAAAGCATTGCTGAGGTAAGAAAATGCACTAAGTATTTCGTTTATCAGATGGCTGTTGAGGATAAAGCTTGCATTTCTTATTTCTAATAAAATACCTTACTTTTCTTCTTACACTTCCAAAATTTCCAGCCATATTAGAAGCACTATCAAATCCAGAGGCAATAATATTTTCATAATTTAAATCAAGATCAGTTAGCTCCTTATCGAAAACATCTGCAATATTTTGTTCTTTTCCATTAGGGATTTTTATCCCTAATGAAGAACTTTTTCGTGGGCACTCCATTTTCTACGATTATGAACATTGTACTAAGTTCAATTTCAATTCTTGAAAAAGTGCTTTCATCTGCCAAAATTTGTTAACGTTGTCTTCAACTCCTCTCTCAAAACCCATACATACCAGTAGTTCAGATGCAGTGTCCTTACTGCTGTAATTCGATCTATCACTTTGATATTTTTTCCTTATTTTAAAATCGTCACTCATCTTATAAAGAAGGCTTTCAACCAGTTTTTCATATTTGGTTGTATGGGCTACTTCTTCATTTATCAAAAAGTGCAAGCCCCGCAGAAGTGCTTTTAAACATTTTCTGTTTAGATTCTTTTCATTTTCACTTAGTTAAATTATTTTAGCATGTATGGATTTTTTCAAAACTTGTTTTCTAAGGGTTTCCATTTGGACACTTACAGTGTGAGCTGACGAATGTTCATGATTTTCTAACTTACCTTTTTTCCAAAGCATTTTAAAATGATGTAAATGGAACGGTTATGAACACCCTACTGGTCTTTTGCAACACTTTTGCATCACTTTTCATGAAATTTCGGCATAGTCTACAAAATGCACCTCCACTTTCTTCGCTATATTCTAGCCAAGTATACTTCTATTGCCAGCGTTTATTGTAGTTGCGTTCTTGATTTTCGGATCATTTAAAATTTTTAAATTCTGTCGGTTGAATTGTTGATGACACAAACAATTCCTCCCTTGGCTTTTTACTAGCATATACGCTGTGAGACCAAAATAATGGTGTCCTTTTCATTTTAATATTATTGAAAAATAAAATCGCATGTTTGTTTCTAACATAAAAAAATGATAATAAGGTGATTCTTAGATTTATCACTTGTCAGTTGAAAATCAAGATGTTCATATGTTGGAGAGGTACTGTCCCTAATACCATAATACATAAATCTGATGTGGCACATGACTTTCTATAGAGAAAGTTTTAATATAGATTAACATTAATAATAATAACAATTAAATATCAACGTGATTTTGTCTACAATGCAAGACTGCTAAGAAATTGGAAATGTTGTTTATTACAGAAAAGTTCAGATTTTTTTTTTTTTATATTTTTTAAATATCTGCAATATTTTAGAAATTACAGACAAAAACAAAACTATGATAAGAGTAACCGCTCACTTCCGGTTGCAGGTTTCTTTTTCAAAACCTTTTCAAATCTAGATTTTATTCAAAAAATCTAAATCTAAATTTTCAAATTTTATTCAATTATCATGAGTACAATTTGACTTATTGTGCCTATAAAGTTATCAAATTCATACCGAAGCGTAGACAGACATATTTAAAAAATAGCATTAATTACTATTACAGGATATTTCCGCTGAATTGGAGTTCGAAAATTTTCACGAAAACAAAACTTCCTCATAAACTTAGGTATAAACAAAAATATTACAAGAGTAACCGCCCACTTCCGGTTGCAGGTTTTTTTTTTTCAATACCTTTTCAAATTTAGATTTTATTCAAGAAATATAAATCTAAATTTCCAAATTTTATTCATTTATCATGAGTACTTTTTGACTTATTATGCCCAGAAAGTTATCAAATGCATACAGAAGCGTAGAGAGGCATATTTCAAAAATAGTATTAATTTTTATTACAGGATATTTCCGTTGAATTCTGGAGTTCGAAAATTTTCACGAAAACAAAACTTCCCCATAAATTTAGCTATATGAAGAAATCTGAAACATCATTCCAAAATAAATGTGGGAATTATAAACAAACATAAAATATTTCAATTTTGCCGAATCGCTAACAAAGTTCATAAAGAAATAAATCAATTGCAAACTAATTTTGTATAATTTTTCCTGATTATTTCTATGTAAGCTATGAAATGTATATACCGGGTAGTGACTTACTAAACTCAGCATATACATAGATTTGCATAGTAATTTCTTTATGTTCAATTTATGTGATTTCCTGATTAATTTAGGGTTAGAGAATTTTTGTTTATTACAGAAAAATGCAGTTTAAGATTTAACTTTTATTATAATATTTTTTAAATATCTGCAATAGTTTCGAAATTATTGATAAAAACAAAAATATGATAAAAGAAACCGCCCACTCCCGGTTGCACGTTCTTTTTCAAAACCTTTTCAAACCTAGATTTTATTCAGAAAATCTGAATCAAAATTTCCAAATTTTATTCAATTATCATGACACTATTAGAGTTATTATGCCCATAAAGTTATCAAATTCATACAGAAGCGTAGGCAGACATATTTCAAAAATAGTATTATATACTATTACAGGATATTTCCTTTGAATTCTGGAGTTCGAAAATTTTCAAGAAAACAAAACTTCCCCATAAACTTAGGTACATGGAGAAATCTTAAACATCATTCCAAAATTAATGTGGGAATTATAAACAAACATAAAATATTTCAATTTTGCCGAATCGCTAAAAAAGGTTCATAAAGAAAAAACTCAATTGCAAACTAATTTTGTATAATTTTTTCCTGATTAATGCTATGTAAACTATGAAATGTAAATACCGGGTAGTGAATTGCTAAACTCAGCATATACATAGATTTGCATAGTAATTTCTTTATGTTCAATTTATGTGATTTCCTGATTAATTTAGGGTTAGAGAAATTTTGTTTATTACAGAAAAATGCAGTTTAAGATTTAACTTTCATTAAAATATTTTTTAAATATCTGCAATATTTTCGAAATTATTGATAAAAACAAAAATATGATAAAAGAAACAGCCCACTCCCGGTTGCACGTTTTTTTTTTCAAAACCTTTTCAAATCTAGATTTTATTCAAAGAATCTGAATAAAAATTTCCAAATTTAATTCAATTATCATGACACTATTAGACTTATTATGCCCATAAAGTTATCAAATTCATACAGAAGCGTAGGCAGACATATTTCAAAAATAGTATTATATACTATTACAGGATATTTCCTTTGAATTCTGGAGTTCGAAAATTTTCAAGAAAACAAAACTTCCCCATAAACTTAGGTACATGGAGAAATCTGAAACATCATTCCAAAATTAATGTGGGAATTATAAACAAACATAAAATATTTCAATTTTGCCGAATCGCTAAAAAAGGTTCATAAAGAAAAAACTCAATTGCAAACTAATTTTGTATAATTTTTTCCTGATTAATGCTATGTAAACTATGAAATGTAAATACCGGGTAGTAAATTGCTAAACTCAGCATATACATAGATTTGCATAGTAATTTCTTTATGTTCAATTTATGTGATTTCCTGATTAATTTAGGGTTAGAGAAATTTTGTTTATTACAGAAAAATGCAGTTTAAGATTTAACTTTGATTAAAATAGTTTTTAAATATCTGCAATATTTTCGAAATTATTGACAAAAACAAAAATATGATAAGAGTAACCGCTCACTTCCGGTTGCAGGTTTTTTTTTCAAAACCTTTTCAACTCTAGATTTTATTTAAAAAATCTTAATCTAATTTTCCAAACTTTATTCATTTATCATGAGTACTTTTCGACTTATTGTGCCCATAAAGTTATCAAATACATACAGAAGCGTAGACAGACATATTTCAAAAATAGCATTAATTACTATTACAGGATATTTCCGTTGAATTCTGGAGTTCGAAAATTTTCTCGAAAACAAAACTCCCCCATAAACTTAGGTATATGAATAAATCTGAAACATCATTCCAAAATCAATGTGGGAAGTATAAAAAATATATTTTAATTTTGCCGAATCGCTAAAAAAAGTTTATAAAGAAAAAATCAATTGGAAACTAATTGGGGATAATTTTTTCCTGAATAATTCTATGTAAACTATTAAATGTATATACCGGGTGGGTGACTTGCTAAACTCGGCGTATACATAGATTTGCATAGTAAAATCTTTAAGGTTCAATTATTTAGTTTCCTGATTAATTTAGGGTTGGAGTGCATCAAAATTAATTGTTGAAAAAAATGTGCATCCATATGTACTGTCGATGTTCAATTTTTCATATGTTCAATCCAGGAAAACAGGAGAAATCGAAACTCGCATATCGTAAGCGCATTTATATTGCTCTGTCATTAAACTTGACCCGTTGTAAAATCACAAAATGAATAACCAGAAACATCATAAAATCACTTTACCATTTCTACCTTTTCTGGCATTAAATACATCTGATCAAGAAGAGAATAATAAGTTATAAATGATTATAACCGTCAAATGGCATTAGCAAATATAAGCGCACATGTTTGTTATTCATTTAATTCCAATACAGCACTGAGTTTTCGGAAAATGTAATTTTCATTTTAATCGTGTTTAAAATTTTCTGCGGGAGGGGGGGGGCAAAGCCCTCCCGAAGGTATGCCTGAAATAAACACGGCCTTCAAGTCATCTATTGTTTAAATCCTTACTGAATTATAGCAAATGGATTCTCAAGAGCCTACAATAATACTTGTCCATAGTAGTTGGTGATTTGTGTGTCATCTTTTTAATAAAATCTGTACCATAAGCAGCCTTATATAGTATTTAGTGGTAGAGGACGTGATGCACGACTAAGCATCGTATGGATTATGCGCTTGCACACGCTGAAAATGGCGTGGATGTAATTCTTCACAGTGTAAAACCCGCCAAACAAAGTTTTGGAATACATTTAGTTGCGCTGCGATCCGACGAGTGTTAATTGCCGGATCCTAGATAACTGCATCAATCACATTTATTTCGTTCTCTAGGTTCATTGTTTCTCCCAACACAAACTCCACCATTGTGTACAACTGTTCATTTAGTTTCTCGCAGTCTATTAAATCTACGATTAAATACTTTATGAAAAGGCTGTCTACCTGGATATCTGCACTAACATTATCTTGCTTCACGTCAATTTTTGCATATTTTGTATAATTTTTACAATGAAAACCATTAGTCGTGATGTTAGGCTGACGAATTTAAATGGCCCTTACGCCTACGTCCACATGGTTCTCTAAGTGTGACATATTTACAAATATATGGCGTCACATAGTTCGTCTAATCTAATCAAAGTTTAGCAAATAACATCTAATAAAAGTTTATGCTATTCGAAATTGATCACCACGTATATTTATGATAAACCTCGTAGAAGATAAATTCTGAGCTGGAGCGTTAAAACCCCACAAATCGAAACATTGCTGTTCCCCATTCCAGCGCATCTTAAAAACAAATGATCATCACCTACACCGGTTGCCAAACTGTTCCGTTATTGCGACGATTTCGCCCCCCTAGTCGTCGAAGCGCTTAGCACCAGCCCAGTTCCTACAGCGCCAGATATTGAAACGTTTTCGGCTCGGCGACGGCACGAATTGTTGAAATTTGATGGCGAATCGCGCGAAATAATCGCGCATCCGCCTTTATTGCCATGTCTTGGAGTGGCTCCAATCTCCCAATATTGCCGGTCTATTATCCACAATGAATTTATCTCTTTGCGAGTTGGGCCGCGGGTCCAGAGCCAATCCGGCATCGAGGGGGTTGCCAAAGTGCAATGTAACGAATTGGAATATAATTAACAAATGGGGATTTGTCTGGCGGAATGGGAGCCAAATTGTGATTAATTATGGAGCAGTAAACATATCATTCTATGGAGATATATATTGTTGGTGATAATAATTAGCTGTAGTAGCAAACATAATATGATCCCCACATATACTAAAGAGCTTCAGGTAAAAGTTTCTGATAATGGACTTTAGAAGAGCTCTTGTATTCCTTCTCTGCTCTCGTCCTTAATATGTCTCCGAAGCGTTCGAAGAAGACGTCCTAGAAAAGCTTCGTCTGCTGCTTCTCTTCTATAAGAGTATCACGCTAAGAACTTCTTGTGGCGACTGTCGATATTCTCCTCCTATTTATCTTACACTGGCGACTACTTTTATAACCGCGCGATACATGTTTCCACTTTTAAGAATACCGTGTTCCGTGAGAATATATACTGTGAATAATAGTATATTATAATACGAGTGCAATAAACCTATATGCACGAGTATTATACGCTATTTTTTTTAATGGTGGCATTATAAATTTGGAAATAACTAGAAGAAATAACATTAAATTCTGATTCGTCATTTTAAATAATATGACAAATTGTTTAGTAGCAATGGAAAATACAATTGATGTTTACAAAATATCCTAATGTCAGAAATGGAAGCGAGTATTTTTGAGATTGCTGCTGCGGCAGAATCTTCCTTATTACCTAAGAAATCGAGTGAAAGTTATTTGAAGGAGTATAACAAGTTCAACAGTTGGATGGTTGCTCATGATGTCACCAATATCGACGAAACTTCGATTTTGGCGTATATGTCGCAATTGGTATTATTTTTTCTTACCTTTTCGTTCAATTTCTATTAGTTTTTATTTTGCAGTCAGAAATTTATAAATCTTCATCGTTGTGGTGTATACACTCAAAGATTATGTCTGTTGTAAAAATCAAACATGGTATTGACATTTCAAAATTTGCAAAAGTACAGGCTTTTTTAAAGCAGAAAAAGAAGGGTGAAGTGACTAAAAAGTCATATGTGTTTTCAGAAGATGACTTGCGGAATTTTTTTACCGAGGCTGACGATGAAAGTTTCCTGTTATTGAAGGTATATTGCCTCTAAATTTTTATCATAAGCTGTTCATTTTTATTTTTCGCAAGTTTGCTGCAACTCTGGGAATATTTGGAGCTTGCAGGCGTTCTGAACTCTATAATTTATGTACTTCAGATGTAGTGGAGGAAGGTCCAAATTTAGTTGTTCATATTAGAGAAACAAAAACCGACAAACCAAGGAAATTTGCAATAATTCAATTCGCAGGAGACATTGCGTACGTGGACTTGATTAAAAAATACACGGCCATACGTCCGAAGACATCCTTGAATAAGCTATTACTAACATATCGAAATGGAAAGTGTATCAACGAACCAGTTGGTATCAACACTTGCGGTAACTTCCCTAAACTGATAGCAAAATATTTGAAATTGGAAGATCCTAGCAAGTATACTGGTCATTCATTCCGACGGTCTTCGGCAACAGTAATTGCTAATACTGGAGCAAATTTGACAACAGTGATGGACGCAGGAGGATGGAAATCTATGAGTGTTGCTGCCAGCTATGTCGAAGAGTCCACACATAGTAAAATTCAAATTGCGAAAAGGATTGTCAATGGCATTGCAGGAAGTAGCAGTGAAGAACCGTGTGTATCAAGTGCTACGGCAGAACATGGAATAATATTTTCAAACAACCAAAATTGTGAATTTCATATTACAATTAATAAATGATGGGGTTGACAGTTGTCAGTGTCAGTGTTAAATTTGACATTTCCATGGCAATGTTTATAGCACGTACGTGCCATAAACGCACGTTTATGCACGGTTTTGGTAACCATAACAAACTGTTTATAATGCCACCATTAAAAAAAATATCATATAATACCATCGAGAAAACCGTATTTGCTAAACATTTTAATACAGAAATAGAAGTAAGAAGTTAAATGAACTAACAGTGGCAGTAAAATAGTTCACGATTGTACGATTTTAACCACATTTCAATCAACCATATAGTCCATAAACTGATATCATTAGATATATAGATATTTATTTACACGCAGCTATATTCATTACATGGATGTGATGTATCAAGATAGTATAAATTACAACAAATAAATTACAATATATAAAATATGAAAAACATAAAATACAAAATACAAAATATAAATGTTAAAACGTATGACATACGGAATTATTTCACCTGCTTTCATTAGCAGAAGTAAAAAGCAGAAGCAAGGTGAGAAAAAATAACATTTTTTTATTATTAAATTCCTCCACACTGTAAAAAAACCGTTCTAGGAGCCAATTTTGACGTTCTTTGTCGACGCTATAACTGTGTCAGTGTTATAGAACCTGCCAAAAAATATTGAAGAAGGACTTGGATCCCTACAAAATACAGGCCTATCATGAATTGCTGCCACCAGATCTTAACAGACGTCTTGTACCCTAGTAGACATAACGCGTTAACCCTTTGAGGTCCAAATTAAGACTTCAGTTAATTTCTATAATTTTTTTATTAAAAGCGTACTAAGAATATACATACTAATATATTTTGAACATTTAAAAAAAAAACGCTATATCACATTCTGTGATACAGAGCGAAGCAATTTTTTTATCATTTAGGCAGAGGCCCACATTGCAAATAGAGCACTGCCACGTACTTCTATGGGGTTGCTTCTTTGTGCTGCAAAGTGCCCAATGCCGGGAAGTTCCATGTATTGGCATATGTTCAGCAGCGGTAAGTCGTGTTTCGAGAAGTGTTTGTCTTTTGAACCTACTTGCTACAGGCTCTATACTTTTTTTACCAAGCTTTCTTGTATTTTCCACCCCGATGAGTCCACGCGATACCGCTAATCTAAAATCCTTCACTTTTTTTGCGCGCCCTTCACTTCTTTTGATAAATATAATGAAAGTATTTACTATAGCTACATCCACGAAGTGCCAGAAAATGCGCATGTAACATTATTTGCTTTTTCTGTCAATTTCGTAAGCTTTATCGACATAGCCCATGTGCTCATTGTAATCTTTCACCAATTTTTGGCAAGAAATTTCTGCTAACGTACCATCTTCTGCCTTCTATATACTGAAGTCAAGATGTTCGGGTCCTGAAAATTACTTGCAAAATATGTGCCTTTCTTATCTTTCTATTTGAGGGTCGTGATATTTTGTTCGTTGGATTTCCAGTCAAAATCTCCTCTGGACCTATCTTTATCTGCTATAAAATCGGTTGGTAATCCTTTTCTATCCTTGTGTATGGTACCACAAGCAGATATATCTCTATTTTTCAGCTCAATCATAAGAGGTAACGTAATTGTCGAAATATATTTTAGAATAACTGCCACTTAGCACGTTCGAGAGATGTGTAACAACTCGTTTTCCCAGACATTTTTCGGTGACATTGCCTAATTTACTAGTATATATTTCGAATTCGGAAATATATCCTGATTCGTTAGCCCGAACCCAAACCTTGAAGCCTCGTTAGATTGGTTTTTGTGGCATATATTGTCGAATGGACGATCCACCTTTAAATTTAATCATAGATTCGTCTATGGGTTGATATTCGTCAGGTTTATAATAGTTAAAAAACGTTACTGGAAAGTCTATTCATAAGTGATCTAATTTTAAACAACTTGTCATATTCAGCTCCTCCCTTTTTAGGTTGAACAGTATTGTCATTCACGTGTTAGCGCCCCAAAATCATCATGAATCGATTTCTAGACATTTTCCCTGAAATATACATATCTCGCACCTCGTCATTGCTTGACCAATAGTCCTTCAAAGAAGGCAGCATTTTGATGCCCATCAATATATTTACTTCTATAAATATTTTTAGTTCTTCTTTTGTTATTGGCGCGAATTCAATGATTATGCCGCCTTTTTGTGTTGCGTATAAATTTGTTTGATAAGTAATTGTTTCCAATAAATCCTCGGGAAAAAGACAAATAAATACTTGAAATGGCATAGATAAGTTTTCCGGAATATTTTGTGGACCAGTAGAATTTGTGAATTCTTTTATTAGTTCATTTCGAAAATTTTTTTCCTAGAAACTCCATTCGAGATAATGGCAATTCGTCATCACTATTGAATTCTGCAGGGTCTTCTTCCATTTGATCTAATTGCTCGACTAATTGGTTTTCAGTAGGTGAAATATTTTGAATTATTTCCTCATCAGAACTATCATCCTCTTCATCGCCCAACAAAATTGATTCCGCGTCCGAAGGAATACTGTCATAAAATTCTTGGAATTGAAAAGAAGGCATTTTCTCAGAGACTTGAAATAATTTTTTTAATCTGAAAATATTGATTCAGATGGTCCAGTGGTTACGTTATGAAACCGCCTTATTATATGCTCCAAATCAATACATTTGCCACAAAGCATACGTTCTGTTTGCATCTAACACATTAAATACATTGGTATATTTAATGTTTTTAACTTACCTGCTATTGTTTTCTAATATATTTTACTCAAAGTGATTTTCTGCAAATAAAACCTCCTACTGTCAATTCATAGGTATATGCGCGGTGCGGCGGAGTACACATACCATATAATGAGTTTGACGGGGCGCTGCATTATGCCCGGCTATATTTTTTGGGATGTAGAACAGTTGTAGGCCACACATTACATAGGAAGTTTCAACATAAAACCACTGGTACACTCAGAAAAATAATATGAAAAGGTGGTTTCGTGGTGAAACCGCTGGGACTGAAATGGTTAAAGCGTTCGCTTCTAAACCGCAAGTTACCGGGTTCGATTCCCTGGTCTGCATTTCTGGGGTTGTTTTTCTGCAGTTTTCCCATTTTCTTACAACAAATGATGGAAATGTGCCTCTACCATCTCTAAGTCGCATCCAGATGGTCAATAATAATAATGCCCCTGTCCTCTTAATGCCCGCATAACTAGTAATAGTTCAGGTATGGTATGGTAATGCACATATGGTAAAATATAATGTAATTCTGTCAGAATTCTCTGTCAAATTATGACAGTAACCAATTATGCCATTGGTGGAGGAGTAGTTGGGATTATTATTATTATTATTATACTTCCGACATCTCAAGGGCTTCTTTTATCTAAATAATTGTTTATCGCACGGTATCATATTCTTTATCTTAAAGTACTCTTCTAGTATTTTTTAAAGGAATCGCTAATGCCCATAGGCGATCCGCTTACCCTGATAAATTCATTTAAAGGAAGATAATCATAACTATTATTTTTATATTATGACTTACTCTTATAAAAGACTTGTGGCCCATTTTAACCGTTCTTTTAGAAACAATTTTGATTTTACCTTCCACGTTGTGTTTTCGTTCTATTTTACCTTGCCCGATTACTTGCAGTAGTTGGTATCTTTCTCCTCTGATGATGTGCCCTTGGTTTTATAGTTCCGATTTTTTATTTTATTTACCATCTTCATTTCTTTCTCATTAGTATTTATGTGTTAGTAACTCGTTTTACGTTTAGCCACATCTCGATTTATTTTCTGGATAACTTTTAAGTCTTATAAATTTTCTCTGCAATTTAAAAATAAAAACTTTAAAATTAAGGCAATAGTGTCAAGGACTCTAAGAGGCTGCGGTGGAGTAAGCGTTGACGCGTTCGCTTCTAGACCGCAAGGTCTAGGGTTCGATTCCCGGGTCTGCATTTCTGGGGTGGTTTTTCTGCAGTTTTCCTATTTCCTTGCAACAAATGTTGAAAATGTGCCCCTACCATATATAAATCGCGTGCAGGCGTAGATGGGCAATAATAATAATGCCCCTCTCCTCTTAACGCCCGCATGACTAGTAATAGTTCAGGGGCCTATGGTAAAATAAAATGTAATTGGGTCGGAATTCTCTGCCAAATTATGACAGTAACCAATTACGCCATAGGTGAAGGAGTAGTAGGGATTAGTATTATTGTTATTATTATTATTATTATTATTATCTTCCAGTTTAAAAACCACTGGTCTAAAATAAGGACGTATACAGGTTGTCAAAGATAATGATGACCAGCATTGGGGTCTCGGAATCCGCAATAGTTACAAAGGTGATTAAATAACAAAAACAATTGCGCAAATTAGTGGTCAATAATATTCTGCTGAGAAAACCAGAAAATTTTTAATCTCAAAAATTCAATCAAAGAAGATAAATTTTATTAAGGAAGAGAGGATTTTGATGTCGTCGCTGGTGCATCTGCACAAAATTGTTGAAAATAAAGTGACAAACGCCGCTATAAACAAGCACAAGGAGAAAGCTTGGGACTCTATTGCGTCCAAATTTAATGCCCAAGCATTAAATACGTGGAGGGAGAAAGAATCGCTAAAGAATATGTGGATTAATAAGAAACATGCAGTGAGCAAAAATTGTTTCTTCAAACATATTAATATTGTAGTATATTTTGTATTAATGTAGTTACACATACTCACCGATTGTGAAAGTATTCTTAACTGCCTTCAATTTGTTCAAGGATATTCAACACAGTTTCTGTAGTTAGCCTAAATCTACAAAAAAACAGTTTGCAATTATATTTTTCAAAATAATTATCTCGTTGATAAATATGACGTGGTATTCCTGGAATATGATAATTATCTGCATTATCTGCAGCATGTACATCAAATGCCTATATAGGCATGATTGCTAACAAATCATTAGCAATATTTAGCATTAGTTGCTAATATACACGCACAGTGCAAATTACATTGAATATTAGGTTAGAATCCGAATCTTAAGACGCCATTTTTGACGACTTTAAATGCAAAACATTCTTACGATTTTAGGAAGCTATTAATGGCTGGTGCAACACTTTAAGAACGTCTCATTTATGAGATCGATTTTAACTAGTTAAGTATCGTTGGAGAAACCAGGCGTTAATCTTATAAAATTAAATATTCTGAAAGAAAGATTTCCTTTGTAGCATATTCCTTAATTTGATATACGATACATATTGAATTTAGGAATATGTAATAATTTCAATATGTCCCCGATTTTTTCACTACGTTCCAGTGTGCATCTGGCCGACCCATGTTTTCAGAGTACGAGCCTTTACTGGTCATAGATATATTAAGTCACTAGTCACTGCCAGTGAGGCGAAATATTTAAATGAAAATTCATAAAACAGAAGTGATTTTCAATGTAATTCTAAATTTTTCAAGTAAATTTTCCTAATCTAACTTTTCAGATATTGCTAAATAATTTTCTGTCAAAATGGGACCGCGTATGACAATGTGATCGTAAAAATCAAATTAGTAGATATATACCGCTGCTAAAAGCAGAATTCGTTGTTCAGTAATCATGCTGAACCGTCCGTATAAAATTTACAGTACATATATTGATTCTCTGTAACTTCATACAGACACTGAGGTTTAAGGAAGGTATATTGATAAAATAGAAATGTTTATTTTTATATAAATATTAAAATACTAATTTTCTCTACTAACACTTTAACGGTTCTTACATTTTTCAACCATATTTATTGAACTATTTATCGTACTTAGAACTCGTACTTAGACGTACTAGAAATAGTCACAAAATGTAATTTGAAAATAAGTTAATTACGTTTTATTTCGTTAATTGTATCATTTGCGTTATTTAATGGATTTAACATGCGACACTTTGTTAAACCACATGCAGGATGAAAAATCGTTTCCAAAGGGCGCCGCGATTTTAATTAAATATTTCGACCTGCGGAGCGGACAATTCATTAAACGCGCTACTGAGAGATGTCCGAAAACTGTCACAGCATCCGTTTTTATCAGAACGGGGCTGAGGGGGTCACTGAACCTTTTACAAACAATCCCTATCCAGAACAATGTGCCGTGGTGTATGAATTTCGAAACTGTTTTTACTTCAATATCAGCTGGCACTGTTTAAGCTAAGCTCGCTATAACGTTAAGTTATAAGTTAAAATAATGGCGAGTAGACGTCAATGTTATTATAGTTTTCAATTCGAGCCGGACAACTAGCTATAAGCATCGACCATATTTTGCATACAATCATTCTAGTATTAACTACGGTTCGTATCCTGTACAGAAATTTACAGTAAAATGTTGTTATTAAAATACGTCAAGTATTTAGACTATATAAGACTGTACAGAGAACGCATAAAGCATTAAGACTGGCTTTATTTTTTGCCCTGTATGAATTTTCGAAAACCTCTTCAACAGTTCAATTTTTTTTTATTCAAAAAAATATTTTCAAACCATTTTGAATTTTCCATATCTCTCCGTTTTAAAGTTATGACGTCAGAGGCATTTTTTTTTTTAATGTCAAACGATATTTTTTGCTATTGATTTTGATAGTACTTTGTATTATGTTTTCAACAACATAACATTTTCAATATGTAACATTTGAAAAAAAAATGAGAAAAAGTGCGTTAAAGTAAAACTATTAGATTATTATTTTAATGTGCAGAATGCATCTAGTTACCATTCAAAAACACGTCAGTTAAAACCAAATAAGGAAAACAGGCTTGGATTTTAAATATTGGAATAAAACAAAATTGATCAACCTGAAAAACATTCTTATTACAATATCATCAATTACAAAAACAAGATCAGAAAAACCAAAAGAAATTTTTATCGACAAAAAAATACTAATGACTTGTTTTAAGATATGTTTTAAAATAATATGAAGTAACAAAAATAATTAAAATAACGAAAAAATATTGGTTTGGGAAAAAATCAAATTAGATGTTCAAATTGTTGACCATTTTGTTCTTGACAGTGTGACAATCGATGTCGAAAGGCCGCACAGACATTGAGGAGAACTTCTGGCTGTATTTGTCTCATTTCGACTTGGATCCGTTCTTTCAATTGTTTAATTGTGGTTGGCCGATTAAAGTATACTTTACTTTTGTTGTAACCCCATAAGAAAAAATCTTAAGGAGTCAGGTCAGGGAAACGCGCTGACCATTCAACGAAACGCCTTCTGCCAATCGACCTACCTTGGAAGACTTCGTTGAGATAGTTGCGTACCATTCGGATATAATGAGGTGGAACCTCATCTTGTTGGAACCATAAGTCTTCATTTGGAGTGTAGGGATCGTGTTGATTTGGGAATAGAACCGCCAAAGCTGGAACGAGGTAATCTCTCAATAGCTCAAATATGTTTGGCCTGTCAACTTGCTATCAATGAAGAAGGGCCCAACAATAATATTACCTACTATTCCTGCCCAAACGTTTAATTTTTCCGGAAATTGGACTTCCATCATCCACTGAGGGTTGCGCTCGGACCAATAGCGACAATTTTGTTTATTCACCATTCCATTCACATAAAAAGTTGCTTCATCACTAAATAAATTTCCTTCATACCCCTAAAACCCTTCATCGACGTTACAGAGACTCATCATTTGATCGCAAAACTGAACCCTACGATCAAAATCATCTTCGTTCAGTTCGTGGAGTAAATTTATTCTGTAAGGATGCCATTTCTGCAGTTTCAAAAATTTCAAAACAGATGTTTGTGAAAGCTCACTATTTGCCGCACGCGCTCTGGAGGTAATATGAGGGTTTTCTTGCAACTCTAACAGCACGTTTAACTTCACATGTTTCTGAAATGACGGTCGTTCACTTTTCGGGCGATCTCTAATATACTCCGACAGCTCATACTTTCTCATGATTGCACTAACAGACGTCTTAAGAAGAGGTTTTTGAAGCAGATATGTAATATTAAAATAAATGCACACTTCTTTATAGGTACGTATTCTATCACCACAGCCTCTAATCATAAGAATTTCATTTCTTTGTGCCTCCAAAAAATGTTGAACCATTTTGAAATTAATTTGTGATACGATCAATCGAACGAAACGTCAATCTGACTGTGAGTAGGTAATAATTTGTATCACATAATTGTACTAGATTGTTTTTCAGGTTAATCAATTTTGTTTTATTCCAATATTTAAAATCCAAGCCTGTTTTCCTAATTTTGTTTTAACTGACGTTGTTTTGAATGGTAACTAGATGCATTCTGCACATTGAAATAATAATTTAATAGTTTTACTTTAACGCACTTTTTCTATTTTTTTTCAAATGTGGCTCTGACGTCATAACTTCAAAATGGAGAGAGATGGAAAAATAAAAATGGTCTCAAAATATTTGTTAAAAAAAATCATTTTGACCTGTTGAAGCATTTTTCAAAAATTTATACAGGGAAAAAAATAAAGCCAGGTTTTAATACTTAATGCGCTCTTTGTATAAATACATTGTCATACGCCTTTGGAATTACAGAGAAATGTAATGTTCTACATTTTATTTACATATTGTTTTTTTTGCTGTAGTTATAAATGCACAAGCAATTAGTACAATTTATTGGTCATAAGTAAATTGCAGCATCTCCTTAATGCAATTTTACCAGTGCAGTTAATTTCTGCTTGTATAAAATATTATTTTAAATGTATTAAACTTTAGTAAAATTTAAAGTTATTGTAAATCATTATTGGTATACATAAGTTACTAACTACATAGTATAGAATCACACGGGATAGAATTATTCATTATTATTGGGCTCGGGTCTGTGTGTAATGCTTCAACATTTACAACAAACTTGTCAGGCTTCTGCAGGTAATTCTCCTCTACTGCCCCACTCGTGGTGTAGAGATATCGCAGTGGCCAGAACACTCTCACCTAGAAACTCCTGGTGATTTATGTGGAGACCGTCGGCCGGAACACAATTAACTCGTCCTCCGCACCTTCACTTGCGTAACAGTGGCGATAAATTGCCATTCCCGACCGCCATATCGTCGACTTATTCCCCCATAAATCCAACACCGGCCGTCCAATCAAAATATCCACGAGACACTATTACTCCCCGCCGGAAGACACCCGAAATGACGCAGCGAGGAAGTAATTGAGTTAAATCGGGCTTTAAGTAATTACCACGTTTTTACACGAATCGGTAGCTAGAAATTTATAAGCTCGCCACCGGAAAACAGTCCATTGTACGTCATCCCCAAGGCACTTTGCAGAACTTATATTTTATTGCCTGAAAGCAAACGAGGCGGTGCATATTTTATGAAAGCCATTTGAACTTCATAAACGGTCTGTGGGACAATTGCCTGCACACCACCCGTCCCATATTCCGCTCATTACTATCCGTGTGATCAGTGAAAATGTTTAAGGCACGGACTACCCATTCTCATTCAAATCGAATTAAGAAGGCGGCTAGCGAAGCAGCGCCGACAAGAACGGCCGGGATCGATATTATCCCGGTTCGGATATCGAACCCGGAAAACACCGACCGCCCCCGCGTCATAAGCGAAGGAAGGGGCGCTAAATTTTAATCACCGCCAACTCTTTCGCCCGCCTCCCCATTCCGCTGTGTTTTCGTTTCGTTACTTGCCATCTGCCCGGCGCGTTTAAGAATTAATGTCGTTTTTACTTTGGTGAAGGAGCCGGGCTTGGGGACCAATTTACACCATTTACACTTCACTCGTCTGATGTTGCGAGATTAATCGAGTTTACTGATGGTTGAAGGATGCATGGCAGAAACTTTGATTGGGATGACGTTACGATTAATGACTTTGAAGGAAGATGTAGATTTTCTTTACACTAACACCCATGTCCCCCATTTTACCTAATCTGCAAAACTTAGGGGTTTTATGGCGCTACATATTTGACCGCTTTTGCTCCTAAATTTTAAAAAATAAGTGCTTATACAGTATCCGTCATTTCACCTCCCGTCCTGTATTGCTCAGTTACTAATTGAGTTAGGATTTTGATATTTTGACGTCGTCATGATGTATATTTTTAGATTGCATGGTATATTTTTGTTGCTTATTTAGGTGCCCTTTATGGATGCCTGCATACCCATCAAATTTTATTGAAATCGGTTCACTGATATTAGCACAAAAAAATAAAAACTGAAAAAAATCAGTTTTGCACTCTTGGTTATTAATAAGGGATAAAAATAGTTCCTTGTTAATAAAACCATACAAGGTACTCATTAAATAAGGTCTGACAGCTGCGTTAACCAAGTTTTATTGATATGTATTATGCAGAGTGTCCAAAATTTACTGTGAAACTTTTGAAACTTTAAAGCACTTTAGTTTTCTTATTTTAAATTGGAACCCCATCGTATTTTTATGTAATTCCATGCGGAAAAGACAAACATTTTTCCTGATTACAACCCTATCACAATTTCTAACACATTAAAATATGTTTGCAGAAAACTCATTTTATCAACAATTCCAATGGCCATTTTAATAAATCAAAATCGAAGGTGAGTTTGAAAAACAATTTATTGATATTAACGTTTAATAAAGTGACAACAGCCAATGTTAACTGTAGTAATATAAAAGTTTAAAACTTTTTTAGCTAAGGTCTTTATACCCAAGATACTAATAGTTATTTGTATATCAAGGCCGAGAAATCTCATTTTAGGGACCGAGAGAAAGTTTGTCGCCGAGGCCGCTTGCGGCCGAGGCAATACAATCTCGAGGTCGCTAAAAGATTTCGCGGCCGAGGTGTACACAATGTTTTTCGTGCAATTGATGCACGCTGCAATGAGTCTCCTAGGTTGTGAACAAGCGACTGTCAATTTTGACAAAATAATAAACGTCAAAAAAATTAATCGATAATTCAGTTAAACGAAGTAGAAATGAATACTAGTGATAGTGATGATTTAGAGTGTACACCTCCGGAGTTGAGAAAATTTGCAAACGCTGCCACAGATCATTTAATTTCAGAGAAAAGTAGACGGCTATACGAGAATGCATACGTTAAATTTAAAACTTGGTGTGAAGAACAAAAAGCTGCGAACATATCGGAAAATGTTATTATGGCATATTTAGAAGCAAAATCTACAGTTTTGAAATCTTCATCTTTATGGAGTACATACTCCATGTTAAAATGTATGATAAATATCAGGGAGGGGATTTATATTTCAAGATTTCCTAAATTAGTGCCATTATTAAAGAAAAAGGCAGTAGGGTATTGAGCTAAAAAGTCAAAAATACTAACTGCACAGCAAATCGATACATTTATAACAGAAGCCAGTAATGAAACTTATTTAATGTGGAAGGTATAAGGTACATGTTTTACTTACATTAATATGTCAAGAAATGGTTTTGTAGGTTGTTTTAATTATGAGCATCTCTGGGGCGTTAAGTCGTGATGAAATTTATAAATTGTCTGTTGACGATGTGGAAGATTTGGGCACTGCTTTAATTGTCCGCATTCCCGAAAGCAAGACAGATAAACCGCGCACATTTACAGTATCAAGGTTGGTGTTTATTGAAATTTACCGTATGTATACAACCCTTCGTCCAAAAATTACTGATAGCCGCCGCTTATTTCTGCGATATCAAAAGGGGAAATGTTGCAATCAAGTTGTAGGCGTTCACATTATAGCAAAAATTCCGTCCTTAATTGCGAAGTACTTACGACTACCAAACAGCAACAACTATACAGGACACTGTTATAGGAGAAGTTCAGCCAGTTTAGTTGCCAACACAGGTGCAGACATGACTGTTTTAAAAAGGCACGGAGGATGGCGATCTGGTACGGTAGCCGAGGGTTACGTTGAAGACAGTATAGAAAATAAACTAAAGGTTTCTGATAATATGTTTCCTCAGCCTAGCACGTCATTTTCAAATAATGTTGACAGTAGTTCTATATTAAATCTAAATAATACCGATGTGACTTCCACTTCAGGATTAAATATTAATATAAATAACAATTCTAATTGTAAAATTGTTCAAATCTGAGACATGATAGTTATTTGACTGATGTTTATCTTGATGTTTAATGACAACAATAATTTTAGGTTGCTTGGCAACCTTTTGTGGCCATAGCTGAGAAATTGCACTTCTCGGTCTGTTGTGTCGCTGAGAAGTTACCATTTCTCGTCCAATTGCACGAAAAATTATTTTTGTCATGGACTACAACCGAGACGAACTGGTTGACATGATTTTCATATTAAGAGAATGCAAGAGGAACTCATTTTGGCAAGTCGAGTTTATACACAGCGTTATCCAGAGCGACGACATCCAGACAAACGGAGCCTGCAAAACTTATTAGAGGGGTTTCTACAAACGGGAAATGTAAAGTATACAAAACCAGTTAGAAATACTCCGGTTCGAACTGAAGAAAATCAATTGGCTGTGCTATTATCAGTTACCGAAAATCTTTCCGTTAGTCGCTGCTGCCGTGGATGTAAGCGAAATAAGCATTCAACAAATTTTAAAGGACAACCGTTTCCAAGCCTATCATATCCAATTCCATCAGCAACTCTTTGAATAAGATTTTGATCAATGTCTCGAATTTTGCAACTGGGCGCAAGCAAAAATTTTGATAAATTTTGACTTTTTTGATATATGATATATTTTTTGATAAGGTATTGTTTTCTGATGAAACCACCTTTCATAAAAATGGATATGTTAATCCTCATAACTTCCATTACTACTGCGACCTCAATCCAAGAGATTTTAGGCAGGTTAATCGTCAACACAGATGGGCAAATTATGTGTGTGGGGTTGGGGGGGGGGGGGGACTTTTGGTGAACTTGTTATAGGCCCTCACTTTTTTAACAAACATTTGACTGGCCCAACGTATTTGGATTTTTTGCAAAATCAAGTGCCAAATTTAAGTGAAAATTTACCAAAGGCTGTGAGGGATGCAATGTGGCTGCAAAATACTAGAGTTCCAGCACATTATTCATTACAAGTCAGGAAATATCTCAACACTACCTTCCCCAATCGGTGGATTGGAAGAGGAGGGCCTAGTAAGCGGCCACCCCGACCACCCGACTTAACTAATTTAGATTTCTTTTTGTGGGGCTACGTCAAGAAAATCGTTTATCAAGAATCTCCAACCACTCGAGAAAACATGCAGCAAAGAATCTTAAACGCATTTCAAAATATTTCACCCAACCTGTTACGAAGAGTGGCATTGTCATTTCATATTTGTCTTCATTTGTGCCTTCAAGAGGGCGGAAGACATATCGAACATAAGTTCTAGCAAATAATTCATTTCAGAAATGCACAGTTATGTTTTGTTTTCATGAAATGTTATTACTAAAACTTTTTTTTTATACAAAACTTAATACTTTTGCGATGTGTAAATTTTTAGACGAAGATCTGTAAAACCTTTTATACTTTCGAGATATTATTTGTAACTGCAAAACATGTTATGTCAATAAATTGTTTTTTAAAGTCACCTTTGAGTTTTATTCATTAAAATGGCTATTGGAATAGTTGATAAATCGAGTTTTCTGCACATAACTTTTAATGTGTTAGAAATTGCAATAGAGTTGTAATTAGAAAAAATGTTTCTCTTTTAATTCCACATGCAATGACATACAAATATACAAGATCTTCAATTTAAAATAAGAAAAATAAAGTGCATTAAAGTTTGAAAAGTTTGACACTAAATTTTGGACACTCTGTATAATGCATATCCATAAAACTTGGTTAACGCAACTATCAGACCTTATTTAATGAATATCTTGTATGGTTTTATTAACAAGACCTATTTTTATCCCTTATTAATTTTCTTAACAAATGGTGCAAACTGTTTTTTTTTCAGTTTTTAGGGCACCCAAATAAGCAACAAAAAATATAAAATTAACATAATCACGACGTCACACTTTTTTGGGACACCCTATATAATTAAATATATTTTCCTGTAATACGGCCCAGAATGCAAGTAAAGTCTGCAAAATATCAAAATCTTAACTCAATTAGTAACTGAGCTAAAGGAGATGGGAGGAGAAATGACGGACCCTGTACATTAAAATATACTTGTTTTAGCACTGCGATTTATAATAATGTACCATGCAACGAAAACCTTTTGATATAAATTATGCGCTTGTTTACATAATCCTCACTTAAATGAAACTATAAATAATATGGTTACTTTTAAACTTTGAGTGCCCCAAGAAATATGTTTTTAACAAATATGACACAGAAATGTTATTTGTACTTATAGAGCTAATAATTCGAAGAGCTTAGCCTATATAAGAGAATTAACTTGCACACATAGAATACTGAAATATGGTCTAAACAAATTCTTGTAGCCTTAATAAAAATATTTATTTAATACTGTGCATGAACTGTAATTTAATACAAGAATAGTGTTCTATTATTTGACAGCATTGATATAGGCCATGACAACTCTCCGATAAGTTTAGTATAAACATTACCAATTTAAAGAATAGTTAGTATATGCAAATAGGTTTAATTTTTATAGTAAATAACACTGAGACTCTGCGCACCTGGAAATTTTGGAGCCTTAGAGATAATAAAGGTCAAGCAATATACTTCAAATTAAAAAGAAAAATTCAATTAAATTCGAATTTAATTTAAACGCATTTATATTTTCAATATACAGGGTGGGCCACGAATAAAGGCCTTTATAAGTTTACGGAGTTCCTGGTAGAGGAAAAAAAATGAAAAAAAACAGCATTGCATGACTGAATGCGATCTCCTCAATGAAAATAATTTCGATTTTCTATCACTTCCAGTTCCACCGGAAATGGCTACCAACTTTGTTATTTTAAACAGAACACCCTATATATTATTACATTTTTCGATTCCCTGTACAATTGCCTACATGCCCATATAAACTTATGTCCACTTAACTTTTATACTTTTTTTGTTAAAAATTTATTTGTCAAATCTTGACCTCAAAAAGCCGTTTTGAAAAATCCGTATAACATCTAATAGGAACAAGATAGAAACACGAGCTGCATATTGAATTATAACTTATGGATCCGTTCACAATTTAAAAAAATGACTTCTGTTAATGTTGACAATAGGCATTTAAAAAATGTCAATATTTCAGTGCTCACTTCATCTTGAATTTTAATCAACAGAAACCACAAAAAGCAATTCTGTTTTCTGCATCTCGGGGAAATAATTCTTGTGCCACATTAAATTAATAATTATGCATACGATACATTTTCAAAATTCTTCGCAGTGAGGTTCTGCTTACTCCCAAATGTTCCTAGTAACTGCGAGTGGATGCATCTGGAGTTGCTTAAAAGTAAGCCAAAACATTTACTTGAATTTCCTCGTCATACGTTGTTGGCTTTGGTTGAATTTTGTCTGCGTTTTGTTTTCCAAATTGTACAAAATTTGACCCCAGTCTTCTAAATTTTTATCTTTCCATTGACGGTAACTGTGGATAAGTTTCGTTGAAAGTTCTGCAAGTTCTCTCAACAATTCTGTTGCACTGGCCATGTATGACGAATAAATTCATAATATCATTATTTGCGTACTTCATATTAATTTCGATTCTTGCGCGTTCAATAATATTGACACGTTAGAAATGAATTTTGTCAGATTAGAAACAATGAATATAGTGACACTCGCCTACTGTGGTGCACGTGTGAATAGTACAGGAGGTATTCTATTGTGCAGAAATTCTGGGAGGAAACAAATTACGAAATAACTCAAAAATCATTTGCTCTTGGTATAGGGTTGCATTGTATTGTACTTTTTTGTAGCCAATTGTCTTGCCAATCTCCCTATGATATAAAATATTGGTCGTTCCGTTTAAAAAATTAAAATCTGATATTTTTAAGTGGGCACTGAAATATTAACGTTTTTTAAATACCTACTGCCAAAATTGACAGATGCCATTTTTTTAAATTGTAGAGGGATCGATTAGTTACAATTCAACATATAGCCCTTGTTTCTATCTTGTTCCTGCTAGATGTTATATGCATATTTCAAAACGTCTTTTTGAGGTCAAAATTTGACAAATAAATTTTTAACTGAAAAAGTATAAAAGTTAAGTGGACATAAATTCATATCGAGGTGTAGTCAATTGAACAGGGAATCGAAAAATTGTTCTATTTAAAATAACAAAGTTGGTAGCCTTTTCCGGTAGAACCAGAAGGGATAGAAAGTCGAAAATGTGTTCCTTGTGGAGATCGCATTCAATGCAATGCTGTTTTTTTAAATTTTTCCTCCATCAGCAACCCCGTAAACTTTTAATGGCCGTTATTCGTGGCCCACCGTGTATCTTAGAGTAATCTTAGAGTTAATCTTAGAGTTACACCATTTTCCATTTTCCTCAGTTTTTATATGCATGAAAAATCGAACTTTTTCTAATTAATTTAGGTTACATATTAACATGATGTCCCATGTTTACGTAATGTTCTGCTATTCTATTATAATGAAATTTACGGTGAACTGGATAAATATCTGGTTTTGCACGATGGACATGTCACTAGTTTGAACATTTATAAACATTTCCTTCTAGAATCAACATATGAATTACAATCAATTCGTGTAATCCTCGAAAAAAAAAATCCTCTGTAACTAGATAATGGTTAGAAATACGACATTTATTTCTAATATTTGATTTATTAATATTTGTACTTCGTGTAGCATCCTACATTACATCAAGTTGTGACCATACCTCTTGAATCACTCTATATAATATTATCACATACCTTCATATTATGTATTAAATTCTGACATCCCTGAAAGCTTGATAATGTTTTTCTATTGTATTTCAAAAATTGATTTGGATGGCTTAAATCTTCTCAGGTATTTGATATGAGTGCCTACATAAATATGCAAATTATGTCTAATTCACTATGTAATAACTATGTTACAAGAACAATATCTCACTTTTAATTTCACATACACAAACAATTGCACAATACTAATCTTTTAGCAAAATATACTTACGTTTTATTTTTGTAGGAAGCAGAAGCAATTACATTACGTCTGCACAGGCTGATTGCGTAAAACAAATAACAATTATGTACTTTCATGCAACGCAGTAAAGTCCAACAAATTTTCTTTATGTGCCCTCGTTCAGAGTTGCACGTACACATTGCACATTCGTGTCGCAGATTTTATGCATGGTTGTTAAAAAGGGAGTTAAACTCAAACTAATCTAAAGTAAAGTCAACGGAAACGGCAGGTTGTATAAACAACGTCCGAATTGCAAATTATATAAATAGTGTATTGCACAGTTTTCCATAGATTTTTCTGCGAAAACTTAATATTCGCAGAATTTAAATAGCCCTATATTTACAGATTGTTTAAGTAGCAAGAACGTATGCAATTTATCGATTTATAGATAATATCTATGTTCATTGTTAGAATCGATGTAGTTCTTATCAAATTTTCAAGACATTATTAATTTGTATCGCAGAATCAATTATATATTTTTTATGAAAACTATAACTACAAATAAACTCAAATTAAGTGAAATTTTACATTTATGGATTTTTGTAGAAGTTGTTATATAGGCTGATTTTAGCGCACCAACAAACTTTGAGAGATGGAAACTCATGTAATTTTAAGAAAAAATATCTATATACTCTAATTTTTTTAAACTGGCGTTCACGTCATCAAAATAATAATCATAATAATGATGACACAATTTTACAAGGTTGCCAGCTGTCCAGGGTATTTAAAAATGGCTGCTATCAGCTGTTGCGCCCGTGCAATCTTGTGCGACAGTGCGCAGTTCGTATCAAATTCGTCGACTTATCTGCCGTTTATCGTACAGATATCAATCTTGTGGTTATGGTTTAACATCTACAATGGCAAGATATGCATTGTAATAATTGATCAAATGAAACAAGTTAGACGTCAAAGAAGTTTGGTTATACACACATGTATGAGCATGTGTTAGTGAAAAAGATGTGGCATCGTCGCCGAAAAAATATCACGGCTGCCAACATAACATGATTTATTATACGATTGGCAGGCGAAAATTGTGTCCGCGGTTAATACACCGATTACCTATTTATAACCACCGGTGATCAGTGTTATGTAACAAATGATCCTCAGTTTAATTTCGATTCTTAAACTATTGTTATGCATATTCTCGAAAACAATCACGTTGGTACGAAAAAACCTCATCGCACAGCTGTTTGATGTCGTGAACGCCAGTTTAGAAAAATCATAGTATATCGATTAGTAAAGGAATTAGAAGACTTAAACTTTTCATTTTGTAAATGGTTTGTAGAGCAATATTTTATTTTGAAAATTCTGTTGTCTTTTCACAATAATTTTCTAGACTTCTTTACAAGATCTACTGATTCATCGTTTGTTGTATCAGTAGATGCAATATTTCTTTTTTTAGTTGAGTTTTTAACATTATAATGCTAAAATTAGAGAGCTAATGCCGTGCAATCATTCTCAAATGTCGTGGAACACATTGTGAATTGCTGGAACTGCTTCAACCCCGTTGATTTACACGGCGTGCAGCTATCGCGTGACACAACACACTTTATATACTTTAATGGTTGTATATGGTAGCATTACGTTACGGGGGGTACTTGTAGAATTACAGTTTCAATTAAATTAAATGTACACCATAAAAATTGAGCCCTGCCCCTGGGACTAACCGAAATTTTGCGTTATATAAACACCCATTACGTTAATTCGTCGAGTTTGATATCACAATAGGACTTCTTCAAAGACAAAGGATTCGTGAGTGACTACTGAGTTTTTGGGGGATACAATAGTAGGACTGCAGAGGCCCCAACGCTGGGGCGCTTAATAAACCTACCTAGAAAAAAAAATTATAACACAACGATAACTATTCTGATTGATTTATGATTAGAATTGCATATCAAATATTACATTCGAGAACCTATTATGGTATGTATTTGCGTTAGATAAGAAATTTTATTACCACACTGAGTGGTAATGAAAATATTAAGTAAATTATGAAATTCATTTTGATAAGACAATTTATGACCAAAACATTTAATTTTCATTATAGTTTCATCCATTATACCAGTTGTATATATCGTATTAGCTTTATTCTTTCGTACTGCCTATTTAATTATTTGCTTGACCAGTTTCGGCTGATTATGGCCATCTTAAGAAGCAAATTTATATATTTGTATTTAGTTTTAGTGACAATGTCACTCAAACATTACAATTTAAATAAATTTCAATTGTAATAGGTGAATTAAAGTAAGTGAATAAAATGAAGTTTTTTCGGACAAATCGTTGCTGTTTTCGGACGAGTCGTAGGGTATATATATATATATAAATCAAATCTGATATTTATTAGAAACGCAAACATAGATTTGGCCTTAATTATGTATAGGGATTATTAACACGTATCCTAATTGAACAATTTGTATTACCCGTAACACTGATTCCGGGGTTCTTGCTTGAAATCGAGGTAGAAACGTTTATGGCGTCCATGTTATAGTCACAAATATTCAATGTAAACAAACAACCGGAACGGCAGTTGCTACACAAAAAAAAATGATGAAATTTTCACAATATAATGTGAATTTTTGATTTAATAAATAAAATAATGATACAGACTTACAGTATGAAGTAAAATGCATTACGACACACGTCCGGCTCCTATCGTCGCCTCGTCCATCATATCATAGTCTTTGTCCATAGTATCCAACTCATACTGTTACAAGAAAACTACCGGATTTTTGACGTAAAATACTATTATCTTCAGGTATGTGCCGAGAAACTTTAAAAGTATTTAATTAAACCGTAACTATATCGTACGATGGAGAAGAAAATATTTAACCACCATTAAAAAGTATAGAATGGAAGGTCGACAAATTTTGTATCTTGACGAAACTCAACTTTTGGTTTACGTTTTGGCAATAGACTTTCCAATTTAATTTGCCGTCAGTTACAGTTCCACGTACTTTACCATGAGAATGAATTTCGATTTCTAGTTGCTTTTAAAATCTAAATCTTCGTTAACTTTTATAAAATGGAACAACACTGCTTTGGTTTTTAATTTATTTAATATCAGTCTATTCTTTTCCATTCAGCTTTGACATGTTTCCATTATATCGTTGGTTTGAAGTGCAAGATCCTGAGCGGTAGTACCATAAACAAGTAGGTTTGTAACATCGACATAAGTTTTTACGATATTTGACTTCGAGGTGTTGCGGTAAGTCACTGTCGTATATTTAAAATAATGATAGCAATATGCTTCTTTGCAGCACTCCGATATTTCTCTCAGCTCGAGCAGAAAATGTTATCATTTACATGAATGATTGGTATCTGTTTTCTTTATTATGTTCGAATCAAGTTCAAATCAAACAAATACACTCCTCGGACCCCATACAGCTCCAACTTTTCCAGCAATATATTGTGGTCCATTGTATCAAATGCCTTGAACAAGTAAAGAAAAACGGCATTTGTCTATTCTCCAAGACATCTATTACCTACACCATCGAGATAATCATATATTCTATAGTTGTGGACCGATTCCTTACAAAACCATGTAATGCTCTGTGAAATAAATTATTCCTGTCAAAAACTACTAGAATTATTTTTGTCATTACTTTCTCTATTATATTTTAAAACAAACTTAGCATGGTTATGGTCTATAGTTTGCTGGATTTGGAATTTGGATCGTCCGGGATTCCACTTTTAAATATTGATACTAATATTTCTATCTTTAAGCATTTGGGAAATATTCCAATCTCTAATGTCTTATTTATCGAAAGAGTTAAGGTGTTACGAAACTATGTATACCTTTTTTAATAGTTCGGAATTGATTTCGTCTTAGCCTGTGCTTTTTTTAATGAAATAATGTCATATATTTCAGTTGGTGTTACAATAAGTTGCACAGTAAATATTTACCTCTTTTGTAAAATATTTGTATATGATACATTTAAAAAAATCCGTGCACTTTCTAATTTTTTGTAACCGGCTTTTGTGAAAAAAAAGTTGCTTGTCGAAATTGAACAATATCATAATCTTCCAAATTTTGTTTTGTTCGTTAGCGCTAATTGTGGATAATTTTGATTAAAATTTCTTCAAGTGCGATCAACATTGCTCTATTGCTTATTGTGTATGAAGAATGAATAAAAATTTAATCTTGAATTATGTTTATACATACAGGGTGTCCCAAAAATAGTGCAAAAGTTCAACAGTACTCCACTCGGGGATGTCAACTGAGTCCTAAAAAAAACTTTAAAAAATCCTCGGGTTTTACATTTTGAAATATTAATAGTCAAAGATATAATATTACAGAAAGTTTAGAAGGGCTCTTGGAATAAATAAAATGAAAGTCATGTATTAAGTTGTTCAATCAAATATTCTTTCTTTCTTTCTTAATCTTTCCCTCTTTTACCCTTTTGGGTGTTGAGGTGTAATTCTATTTTTGATAGAATTTTGTCCATTATTTTCTGTTGCCTGTTAGTTCCTTTGTTTGCTTCCAACTCTTCCCTTTTTTCTGCAAAGTTTTGCTTATTGTACCGTTCTATGTTTCCTGTGGCCTTTCTCTTGTTCTCTTCCCATATGCTCTTGCCTCCCACACTTGTTTATCGTGTCTCTAGTCACGTCTGTTTATATGCCCGAATCATCTTAATTGCCCCTCTTCTATTATCTTCAATTTCGATGTGGTTCACAAGCTCTCCCTTATTTATACGTTACGCAGTCTGTCCTTCCTTGTCACTCCTTCCACTCTTCTTAAGTACTTCATTTCTGTCGCTTATATTTTAGTTTTTTATCTTGCGTCAATCACCCACATCTCACTCCCGTATGTCAGTATTGGTGCAAAGGTTGTTGTGAAAACTGTCATCTTCGTTTTTTCATATTTCTTTCTTGTTTATGAACGCTCTTCTTAGTGTACTATGCAATCTCTCTGTTGTTTTTACTCTGTTGTTGATGTCCTTTTCATATTTTCCTTAACTGTTTATTATTAATCCTAGATACTTAAATTCTTGCACCTATTCTATCTGTTATCTAGGTATCCTTCTTTGTTATACCCTCGATTTTTTTCAGTTATGTGTTCTATCGTAAAGATTTGGCCCTGCACACTGTGTCCTGATCACTTAGCTTCGTCTCAAAAATGCACTCGTATATATTTCCCTGTACACTGAGCAGTGTACCCCTGTAGTTGTTACATTATCTGCTGACTCTCTTCTTATACACTGGTATTATCACTACTACTTCCCAGTCTTTTGGAATTCTTTTGTAATTCTTTGCCGGTTTTCAAATCTCTACTAGCTGCTGTTGTCCTTTCTTTGCCATATGTTTTATATCCTCGGGTGTAATACCATCATGTCCTGCTGATTTTTCCAACTTTATACTACCTCTTGCTTTTATTAATTCTGCCTCTGTTTTTGTTTCCTTCTTTATTTCTCCTGGCTCACTTTTACACCCCTCTTCTTTTTCGTTTCCTTATTTGGGCTCTTCCGTCTTTCCATCCCTTCAAGCAGCTCCTTCATGACTTCCTCTTCTGTCAGTACTACTCATTTTTTACTCATTAATTGTTTTGGCTAGTTTTTTCCTGTATTCTAAGATTTTTTAATACTTTTAATAAAACTTTCTGATTCCTTCTGCTATCTTCTTCCATCTTCTCTCCAAACTCCTCCCAGGGTTTTGCTTTTGTCACTTTGTATTTCTTATTTAGTTCTCTTTCTCTGTTTCTTGTATCTCTCGTAATCCTTTTTCTCTTAGTGTCTGCAGGTACTGTTTCCGTATTATTTTCTTGCTACTTACTTCCTTCTTTACCTTCTTGTTCCACCACTTTGTTTGCTTCATCCCTGCCCCTACATATGTTGTCCCGCAAGCTACTTTCGCTGCTGTTTTTTTTAGTTTTTTGAAGAAGAAACTTTTGTTTCTTGCTTGTCAGTCCTGTTTATATCCCCTTTCTACTAGTATTTCGAATTATTTCCGTACCTCCTGTTTTTTTTAGCTCGTGAGTTTTGACAGTTATTTCCCCTTTGTTTTTCACCTCTTTACTTTGTATTGCCCTATCATTTCGTGTTTCCGTTATTGTGATGGTCAGTAGATAGTGGTGGCTTCCTATTTCTGCTCCTCTTCTCACTCTTGGGTCCATAACCTTTTTGCTGCTCTGCTTTTCTACCAGTATATAATCTGTTATTGACTTTTCCTTTCTGTTTCTCATCTCTCTCGTGTCTTTGTGGATATCTTTGTGTCTAAATCTGGTATTTACAATCACAACTGTATTTACAATTGTTTATTCGGCAGAAGTCTAGCTTTCTTTTCCCATTGCAGATTTTTGCTTTTTTCCCGTGCTTTCCTATTATTCCCTCATACCGTTCCATTTTATTACCCACCCTAATGTTAAAATCTCCTGCTACTATTGTCTGTCCTCTAGTTTCCTCTACTTACTTTACTTACTTTAATTCTCTTCGCTCCCAGTGGGGCATAGGGCGTCAACCAGTTCAACCAGGTTTTTTACGTTTTTTAGTCTCCTCTACGGTTTGCTGCAATTCTTGCGAAAATTTGTTCTTAGATTATTTGCTGTCGTATTCATTCGGGTCGTAAACTATTACTATCCCCATTCTCTCTTAATTTTCCAGTTATATCGCCATGATTCTGTCTGTTATGTATTTCCATTCTTTAACTTCTTTTGCTTTTTCTTCAGTCAGTAAAATTCCCACTCCTGTACTTACGTTTTAGGTCGTTTAAATATATATTTTTTAATTAATCTTGTAGGATATTTCCATTTGTACCTAATAGCGAGTTAAAATATTTCAAAATGAAAATTGTTCAAAAATCAACGTGACACCAGTCTACTGAACAATTAAAATACTGATAATAAAGTCGTCTATAATTCATGTATTTTAAATATTTATTTTTTTACTAGCTTTTTTTTTAGAAACTTTATTTTTTACAAAGTTACAATAGACACCATAAATGATGTACAGTCATGCTCACATAAATCTATTACAAGAATTTAGGTTACAATAGCAATTTGATATGGCACTGTCAAATTGTTTGTACTTGATTTATGTGAGCATGACTGTACGTGAGTGGTTCCCAAAATTTTTGCGACTCGCGACGCCTATTTTGAACTAAGGCTTTCCCATGGTGCCCTTCCGTAAGTCAAAGCATGACTAATTTTAATGAAACTTTCAAATATTTTATCTGCGATCATTCAAAAAGTTATTACTTTTGACACTGAAAATCGTGTGAAAAGTAAGCTTTTAAATATCTATTGCTATGTATTTTTTAAAGAACGCTAATGTCATAGCAACATGTCATGAATGTTAAGACATCTTCAATTTTTTACATTTATGTTATATAAAAAACGGGTTGTACCATAACATAGCAGGTAAAAATCAATACCCGCTAACGTATACATGTCGCACATTTTAAAAATCAAATCGAATGATTATATTAGTAAATTATTATAATCGTAGATAAAACGTTATAGTATATATGTATAAAAGGTATGTTCATTCACTCGCTCATGCTTTAACAGCCACTCATTAATAAACATGGACTTTTTACACTGGTACCTTAAATAACTAGTAGTATTATTTAAAATTACTGATAGCCGTTTCATTCAAAATATTATAGTGAGTCCACAAAACAGATAGGTTCAGGTTTTCTGTTCGAGTTTATTTGATTAAATAATTCGTATAACATTTTTAAGTTTTTAGAATATACCGAGGCGCCCCTGAAAAGACGCCGAAGTTTCCCGGGGCGCACACTTTGGTAACCACTGCCGTATGTGTTAACGGCTAACGGCAGAACAGAAATTAATTGGTACAGAAATTCGATAAGAAAGAAATATTCAAAATATTTCAAGAATGGTCTCACAGGAAAATGACCAAAGCGCGAATTTATAAGCATAAAAAAATACTAAATAGGCGCTTAAAAAAGCATAATAATCTTAGAAAATAAGCATACAAAATAGCATAAGGATTAGAATAAGCAGAAAAATGCAGAAAAATCATGAAAAAACATATTTTATTTTTTATGAAAATACAACACTTGTAATCGGTGCATATTTAAATTTAGGAACAATTGTAATATTTATCAGCAAATCTTCCACGAAATCTCCTTTTAAAACTGTTGAAATATTTTGTTACTCGCCAAACCCTTCATTTTTTGACAAAACTGCATCACATTTTTTTATAATCTCTCCCATAGATCCCCTTACGGTTGAGACGTCGTTCCTAAAATCTTCAACTATTTGAACCGCATCTACCAAAGTTTTGTCCTTTGCTTGAAGTTTATCAATCGCTTTGCTTAGGAAACTGTAGTTGGTTTTTAGGAATGCTAAATTTTGTACAACCCTTTTATCTTTAAGAACTTTGTGGCATTCTTTAATTGCCTCTGACACATTTTCGGGAAACTCTAACACAAACTCCTTAAATGGATCGAAATGGTCGGCATAATAACAGGCAGCATCTAGCCACGTAGAGGTACATTTGGCATTCTTTCCCTAAACATTTCAACCCTTAGTGGAGCTTTTAGGAAAATGTTCTTCCCGGTTTTTATCAAATCATTGACCGGGGGAAATTGCAGTCTAATCGTTTCAGCAACTGGATTAAATCCATGTGCCAAACAGGTGCAATGCTTTAATTGCTCATAAAATACTTTTTAGTTAGAATATGCCTTCAACATATATGCAGCGGCATCAGAAAGCATCAATAATAATGTATCATTTGGTACGGGGTTTGGCAAAAAAAAGTGTTAATCCATCGTGAACGAATTTGGCAACGGTATTGCCATTTGTTTTTTCTAACTGCTTGGAACTAATTAAAAATGCATTGGTGGAGTCTTCGTTAAATATTCCAATCATTAATTGGGCGATGTACCGACCACATGAATCAGTAGTTTCACCTACACAGAACCATATGTAATTGTTGTTAATTATCTTTTTTATTTCCTCAATAGTGTGTTTATATACTTGCTCGACATAGTTTTTGCGAATGGTTGATTCGGCAGAATATGTCTACCGGTGTATTTTGTAAAAATTATTTAAACATACTATTATCTAGTTTTTTTAACGGAATGTTAGAAGATACCATCGCATTGCATAAATCAAAGTAAAATTCCTTTTCAGTATGTATAGAAGAACTCGCAAAAGGCTCGGAAATAGTTTGCTGGGTACTCAGGGTACTGCTTGCAGATTTGTATTTTTTTTTTAATTTTCCAGGTGAACTGTTGTTTTGATATGTAGTGTTATTGTAAAATTTGTCTCGCAGTTAATCTACAACATAATACATGCTTGTACCTAGGCCAATAGCAACACAAAATAAAACTTACCGGTTTGATACAAGCCCAGCAAATTAATTTGCCGTTCTCATATTTTAATTCAGAATGTCCACTTATCCATTCATCGACGGAAGGTTTTACTTTCGGCATTTAGAAAACTTATTAACACGTAACACACACAAGGCACAAGCACAACGCACTGAAGATTGAGATAAATTGGACTGACTTGATAGCACACTTGCCCCAGATGCGTTCTATGTACGTAAAAATAGGGTAATCCCCCAAATATTCAAGATTTGGTTACTAAATATTACGTTCGCACGCTCGCTTTGTTGGCGATTTTGTGATAACCAAGCACTCTAGACGCAACGGAATAATATTAATTCAGAATTCTCATTACAATAATGTGCAATAAAATATATTCCTAGCTAATATGAATAATATGCTATAAAATTGAGAAACAAGCAAATAAGCACAAAAAATAAGGAAATATGCACAAAAAATGTATTAAAGCATTTATAAGCTTAAAACTGATAATATGCATAAAAGCACAAAAAAAAAATTGTCATGTTACTTTATTTGCTGAAATTCGTATAGATACGAGGTCATTTTGGTCTGCTATTAAAACTGATGTATAGCATAACACCTAGAAATCCTCGCCTTGAAAATGACCATGTAGCACAGTACTAGATAGCATTAATAATTATGTTTGAATAAAATATGTATTGCTTGAGCTCCGTAATCGGCATAGCATTGCTGAATTATTTTGATGGTCTTGGCCTAGGTATTTACCTCATATCTAAAGTATATAATTTGCTGATCCTATCATTGGATTAATGAGGCACATGAAAAACAGAAAACGTTCAAGTTATTCTATGATCAAGGTTGTACACAATGTACACACCACTGCTCTAATTGCTAGATATTCTAAGTACTTATATACTTATGTATTATGTCTATATGCTATGCCATTACTTGTGTAGCAAGAAATTATCCAAGCTACAGCTATGTCAATAAAAACACTGTCTAATAAAAGTCTTCGATATCAACTAGGTTTTTACCGAGAAATATTCTCCCTTTCTTACATCGTTGACTGAGATTTACGATCAACCCTGTCCTTAAACACTTTTTAATTAATGTTCTGCACATACAATCCTGGAAGATTGATGACGGCGACTCACCGGCGAGTCGCCTCTCGAATCACATCATTCTCGCCACTGTAAAAAAGAACGATTGTCCCTTCTAAACTGCAGCTAATGAGGACAATTTGTAGTTGAGCGCGCGCTACGCGGCAATACATAAAGAAACCTGGCAGCTAATTAATGACACTACATCCACCATTTTTTTCCACTCCCGTCGCTGTAAACATTCGCAAAGTTATTAATGCCCCAAGTCGCCTTCCTTCGCGGTAGCTGGATAGCTGGATGAGAGGGTGGGTTAATATACAACATGCGCCGGCTTTGTGTCCGTAAATACTCGGGGATGTTGGCGAGATGCTGCCCCGATATCTGGCGAGGGATGTGGTTTCTCCTTTTGTCTCGCCGCCTTCAGGGCACCCCATCTGCCTGCACCGAGACTGCCGTCCAGAGCTAATTTTATTGCGTGGACATAATTAAGCAATGTATATCTGAATGCCATGGTGGCGTCGGCCTGGGCCACTATATGTGGATTTTCGCACACATTTTTAACTTTACTAACAACAATAAAAAATTGAGTGTGTTACGTCGGCTTTTAATAATACAATATCATTAATGTGCTGTTTATTTATGGGCACTATCCGCATTTCAAAAAAAGAAAGTTCTTTAAATATTGATTGCTTGGCACAGTCGTACTTTAAGGAAAGTTAAACTAAAATAGTAATACATTCATCTGCTATTCCAGACTCGGCTATGCTAGTCACAGTCCGATAAGTATTGCTTAGCAACACTTACCGGCTCTGATTCTGTTATAACTACCTACCGGACTCAAATTGATAATGTAATCGAACATCTACCGGACATTACGAAGTAAAATATATTTTACAATTTTGTTTATAAATTTTATGTCGAATCAACATTACTTATGTTACAATGTATACATATCTTACTTGAAATTAAGAGTTGAACGACTCATCTTCGGTACATGTGGATGGTTGTCTGCCTTCTTTAAAACTTTATCCAAAGTAGGTAGTTCGTTTTTGTAGAAGAAACTATGTACTATTTGGCGCACAGATTTTTTTACTACTTCGTCAAAACTTATAACAATGGCAGGTCATCCTCAAATCTGTCTAGGGTTCACAAATCTGTCCGGTTCTCTTATAGTCCTTAAAGGTATGATAGATAATAGATTTTCTTCTTCTTTTGCTAATACTTATCCGTTCCAGATATTGGCTATCATATTGGCTATCTTTACTTTGTTCACAGCTGGCCGAAAGAGGCCTGTGGTTGTCGTGGAGATCCAACTCCTCAAGTTTTGAAACTACGAGATTTTTCTTCTCCCAATATTTTTTTTTCCTTCAACTTTGCCTTGTAGTATGCACCGAAGAAGTCCATATTTACTAGAGATGCGCATGATGTGTCCCAGGTATTGTAGTTTCCTGGTTTTAATCGTGGCCAGGATTTCTGTCGTAGAAATCCTGTAAAGTAGAAAAATTAAGGATTTTATTATTTGATTCATATTCTCAAGCTATGTGACATCTTGTACTATATACATCTTGAGCTTGTACTGTGGGTTCAGAATATCACAATAATAAACGCAAAATTAACTATTCGAAGATAAGTTCTTAATAGAACTGATTTTGTATACTTACAAAATTTCACGGGATATTAAAAAAATACGACTGACAGTTGCAATTCGCTCAAGTTTTGAATTGAGGTTGTTAGTTAAATACGGCATTTTTGTGTGTTCTGAAATAGGCAAGCTTTCACAGGTATAGCTTTCGCAGCATCGCAGGTGTAGGCATTCGCGCAGCAAATTTGAATCGATCCTCCTAGTTTTTAAATAGAATAAAGAAGTGCTAAGGACAATATGTATCTTGCAGAAAAAATAAGCATTTCTCTCTGCAGTGAAAGTTATAAGCAAAAGCTTCATAGTAAAAGCAATAGCTTCATTTTGAACGAAAATATTTTGCTTTTACTCTATAGGCGATTTACATCAAGGCGGCAGCGCCACGGTGGCGCATTTACGTACTAGCCATGGGTATTTGACGCTTCCAGTCAAATGTGTTCCTATATATTTGTTATGCTAAAGTGTGCGATTCGTATCAAATTCGTCGACTTCTGCCTTTTAACGTACAGTTATCAATCTGGACATCAACAATCGCAAAATATAAAATAATAATTCAGACGTCTTAAAAACAATCGTTTTTAAAATCGAGTCTTCTATAAATAATGCGTTATTTGTAATTAAAATTAAACATAATTTAAATTCGAGTGTGGAAAATACTGTTTCATTTTAATTTAATTGAATAACCATCGAATGTTCGAAATTTATTCATCTCGCATTAAAACTAAGTACAATTTTGATGTAAGTATAAAATGATGAGGCTAGCATAAATGCGGTGCAGATTTTTTACAAGTTCCACAAATATATCTTGCATTTTAATTGAGTTTCATATAAAACAAACCTTTTAACATGTGTATAGAAAACAGCGTGTTTGAATGAAACAAATAAAAAAATAATATGAACATTCTTTACAACATGTCCGGTTTACAACATAAGAAGCCTATTTATAATTAAATACAATGCAATTTACATTATAAGTTACATATATTACATTTTAGATAATTGGAAAGTTGGTTTTTAAATTATCGCGTGTGTAATTTAAATGACACTTATTTAATTTTACACATGAAGATTTTGTTGAATAAATAGTAAAACGACGTTCTATACTTAATTGACCAAACAGAACTAAATTTAAAACCACTATATATTTTTTTAAATAATCATTACAAAATATAAATTAAAACATCAGATAATAATATACACTTCAAAATTTGACAAATAATTTCAACAGTCAAAATATTTTCAAAGAAATGATTTCAATATTATATAGACTATACATATATAAAAAGTAAGCAAAATTAAATAAAAATATACATACCTACACATAACTTAATACATAAAGTTATTCTAAATAACACATTTTATTAAAAATCATAAATCTCACACATCTAAAACAATTTATTTTAACTGATATATTTTCTATATTTTATACAGGGTGATTCATTGGGAAATACGCATACAGTAATAGTAGATGCGGTACACCGGTGTGATTCTAAATAATCTTTATTTTATGGGTTCATTCTTTATAAACAATATACAGGGTGATTCATTAATATTGCCCATATTTCAATTAATCATAACTTACGAACCACCCCATAAATTTTTGTAATATTTGGTACGTATATTCCTCATATACTGTAGTGTCGATTAACATAATAAATGAAAACCTTTTTCTAGGTCCGGCCGTAAAAAAATAATAAGTAGGTTTCGAGTGGAAACAACACACTGTATATCAATATTTTAAAAATTTTGTTTGCATATTTGGAAAGAGCAGAAAGAATTATGTAACACTGAATATATTTGGTACTTCCGCTTATAACTTTATTAACTTGAGTCAAATCTTGATGTTTCGATAATAAGGTGGCACAAATAAAAAGAAATCGTTTCCTAAATGATCATTTTGCAACATTAATCAACAAAATCATCAACTATTTCACATTCTCCTAATTTCTGGATCCTAACCTTAATGTAAAACGAGAGGACAGGTCTGTATTTGTGACAAAATATTATTATCAATGACTAACTTATAAACACCCTGTACGTATAAAAACAATGATTATAACATTTGTTCATTGCGTAGCATTTAAAAAAAATATATAAAATGAAAAATGCCTATTCCGAGAAAAGCATAACTTTATTTTAAATTACAATAACGTTGCAAAATATTTACAATTTAAGGGACATTTTAAGGAACATATCAGAAATTTAAAAAAAATTCAGCTATAGCATGATCATTTCTCGACTCTTTTGATGCATTCTTGATACATAATAATAAAATAAAGCAGTCTTTACGTATTGTTTAATTCAGTAAATTTGGGATATGTATCAAACCTAAAGTGTATTATTTAATCAAGTTAATAAGTAACGAAGTTGTATGCGGAAGTAAATACAGTGGACAAAGAACATATGTACCAAATATTACAAAAATGTATAGGGTGGTTCGTAAGTTATGATTAATTGAAAGAATAGGCAATACTAATAAATCACCCTATATATTGGTTATGAAGAACCATAGACCCATAAAATATAGTTTATTAAGAATTACCTCGGTATGCCGCATCTACCATTACTGTATGCGCATTTCCCATGGAATCACCCTGTATATATTTTTTAAAATACACCTCTGAAGATGGCCCAAATAAGCCGAAACTAGTTAGGTTATAATAAAAATTAATAAAATTGTATATAAACTAACAATATTCATATCATAAAGTACTCGAGAAGAATAAAACGAAAAAAACAATATTTCTGAAATGTTATTAATAATAATCCTTACTGCTCCTCCACCTATGGTGTAGGTAAGTGGTTATTGTGTCATTATTGTGGAAAAAGCGTGTATAAGTCGCACACGTATCTTCTGCTGTAGTTAGTGCTGTGGGGATCACATCCTTAATACACTTCCATAGAAAAAAAAAATTAGTGAGGTCTGATGGTCTAGGTGCTAAACGAACAGGTCGTACCCATTTATTAGGGTAACGCTCATTTGACGCAAGTTTTACGTCCCTACAAAGCGATCAAAAGTGAAGAACTACCATCCATCCACCCATGGCTCTTATTTATTGATCAAATTTGCTCGAAAATTTACCCATCCGAACTCCTTTTAAAACATGGTAGTCCAAGGATGTGTATTATCTTACAAACTTTATAGTTTTTTCTCATCAGTGGACTCCTCAACAATATCTTCTTATTTCACGAATATAACGATCATGTTGATTGCTGAAGTGAATTATAGAAGATTCATTTTCATTTTTGAAAACTATAAGAGAATTTTATGCTTTTCGATTTCATACTGGCGTGATGTATACTAAAGTGCCCATATGTTCTCATTTTTAAGCGTATTGCCGACTGCCGGAGTATATTTCTATTAATATTTGAAAAATCCTTAAGAAAACGTTATTCAAGGTAATTCATGCTTGCAAATAACAAAAGCTTTTGCCACACCATTACGAAATTATCCCCGCGTTGTTGCGCCTCACTTTTGAAAATCCGTTCTAATCTAATTTCGCCCCCTCGGCCGGGGATTAACGGCGCAAAATTACCGATCGATCCTCCAGATTTCTTTCTCCTTCGCGGCCTGGGAAAAAATTGAATCTCATTATAATTCCTTATCTCAATTCAGCAGCGGCTGATAATGAAATAAATTGAATTTAATGAAGTGTATAAACTAATTATCGGCGCACCCCTTGGCGCCTCCTTCTGGCCGCCGTGTTTTCCCACCCACCCGGGGAAAATTCATGTTATCCTCCTCAGGCCCGGGAATTAATTATCCCAGATTTACTCGGGGGGTGGGGGGATGTAAGGGTGCAAAAAATAAGGATGGAAAAATCCACCCTTCTGTCTTCGATCCTCGAGAGTCTAACGCCCGCTTTCTTGTTTCAGGTCCTGTTACGGATGGCGACTGCTTCCAAGTCAAGGTAGGTGAGGTTTATTAATTCCGCCCCCGCGATGTCCTTACTAATACCTTAATTTGCTCGCGGGCGCGCTCGCGTTCGTTCCACCCCTTCTTGTCGCTCATGCTACACCCCCAGCGGCCCTAATTGCTATTTTCCTCGCTAGCCACAATCGATACCAATTTCATTAGCCGGCGAGGATAATATTTATCTTTGTCGGGTACGGCCTTATTAACGCCACCTAACGGTCAGCGTGGCTATAACGGGGTGGCGTTTATTGCTAGTCGGGAAAATTGATTTAGAGGCATCGCATGAGGGGGCTGTAGGATGTAAATGTTGTACATTTTTCTTTAATGCCTGTGCAAATAACAATCATTGTTTCGTTCCCTGGGTGTTCACGTACATTGCTTTTCCCTACTAATAGCAAGACCAGAATATTTATGATTTGATGGATGCGATTATAGATACTACTCTGCTTGTGTTCACATTATAGCAGTTTTAATGTATCTATAGTCTATGGCACAAGAAAGTGGTATGCATATGAATCGCTGACTGCAGGAAGGGGACATATCCATTTTTTCCTCAAAATTACACTTTAGTATATTTTTATGTAGATGTCTTAAACATAAACGTACTGCACTAATAGCATATGTTGTATTATCGATATTGACGTTATTATGCCGAGTGTGGGATAAGGGGCGAACATAGGAATTTAACGTGTAAAATTAAATATGTGCAATTATTAGCTCCTCTAATAATTTTAGAGAAAAATCGCTAAATAATATTTTTTAGAGAATTAAAAACTGTAAATGTATCATCCATTAAATTTACGTTTGTACCAGAATCCACCTCGGAAATAATAAAAATAAGTTAAACAGTGTACCATAAAAACCCTTGCCTTGGGTTTGACAAGTGTCATGTTATGAAAATAATTTTGCTAGTCAGATATCAATTACTATGAACAATCGTTGCTTCTTTTGTTCCGTTTGCCTGTAATGTTAATGTTTTTCAAATAATATGTCTTGAAATTAGAGTAATACAACACCATTTGAATCATCTGCTGCCACACTTGCTGTATTTTCAAACTTTTTTACAAACTTGCTAATTGTTAATACAGACGGTATTGGTCAATTGTTAAATTCAACCGAAAATAGGTCATAAACTCTGCGTAAACTGACGCTACTGTATAATGTTTTGATAATGAATATCCTCTCTAAATTGGAATAACTCAGATTATTGTTCATTGTGATTGATATCTGACTAGCAAAATTATGTTCACTATAGCATGATATTTGTCAAACTCATGGCAACGGTTTTTATGGTACATTGCTTATTTTTATTATTTCTGAGGTGGATTCTGGTACAAATGTAAATTAAATGGATTATACATTTACAGTTTTTAACACTCTAAAAAATATTCCTTTGCGATTTTTCTCTAAAATTGTTAGGGGAGCTAATAATTACACGCATTTAATTTTACATATTAAATTCCTTTATTCGCCCATTATCCCAGACACTCGCTGTATGTATGTAATTCCATAATTAGAGTTTAACGTATTTTTTGTTTTATAAATTAAGTTTTTTTAATGTCCCGAACATTTAACAAAATGTGACATGTCCCCTTTCTGCAGTTAGTGATTCATATACAGGGTGTTCTAAATAGAGTAGAATTGCGTGGGTATCTTTGTTATTTAAAATGCAAGAGATCTGATTAAATGGCCAATGTCATGCAGTTTTGTATACTGGTTCATATTATGTTGAAAAATTTTCAAAACTCCAAGGAGTTCAGATATTATTCTAAAATAACTAAAAATTGCGATTTTCTAAAACCTACGATATTTCCATAATTTTTAAAGATGCGGAAATAAGTCTAAAACAAAAGTTACTTGGTGCGATCGCACAAACTTAAGAAGTCAAAACAAAAGTCTAGATAGCGGTTTCCGAGATATAAATACCAACATTCTTATTTTAAGTGGCCTCCTTATTTGATTTTTACACGGCGAAATCGACTTTTTTTTCCTCTTTTTAACGCTGTATAACAACCTATGTCAAAATAAAAAATATGGGATATGTCAATTGTCCCATTTTTATTTTTATTCTATAAATTATTTTTAAATCAAATGTAAAACAAATAAAAAAACGTAATACAACTAAGTAGTAAAATAACAACAAATTATAAAACATGCTCAAAATGCTGACATGGTTTTAGAATATGGCCAGTTACTTACCGCAATGTGTTGCGAATAACGCCTTTTATTGCCTTTGTCATTGCTTCACGAAGTCTACATGATTATAATTGAAGTTACTTCCGTTTTTTTTTTTTTAAGTGCTCTACAAAATAAAAGTCAAAAGGCGTGAAGTATGCAGATCTGGCTAACCACTGAACAGTTACATTAGTGGCTATTGCTTTGTTATTAAAAGGGCCATTTATATAAGTAATAACATCTCTAGCATTGAGTGGAGGGTGCCGCCATCTTACTGATACTATATTTGAATATTTTGTGCCAAAGGAAAATCATCCAATATCCAATCCAATAATATCCAATAAATCTTATAAGGTTGTTTGAAGAATTTCCAAATGACGTTGTGCACTTAGAAATATTATAGCTCCATATGCCACAAAATACATTAAAGCCGAACCGCACTTGCATTTGCCATGGAATTACCATGTGTGGATTGTCCTGAGCCCAATATTGTTCTTTATGATGATTAAATAATCCACAGTTAGAAAAGTAGTAAGCATCTATCCATAAAATTGTATTTATAAAACTACCGTTTTACGTAACTTTGTTGATTAACCTTCTGCAAAATGTTAATCTACGTGTTATCATTTGCTTGTAAAGTATGACAAATATGCAATTTATAATAGTAAAACTCGTGCTTTTTTTAAAATTGTTGATCCTCTAAATACGTTAACTTGATTTTCTTTTTGCCGAGTTAAAATGTTCGGATTAGCGAACATTTAACGTTGTCAATTGTTTTTGGCCAATAACTGTCAGAATTTTGAGCATTTTTGATAATTTATTGTTATTTGACTACTTAGTTGTATGACGTTTCTTTTAAATTTTTTACATATGTTTTAAAAATAATTAAAAAAATAAAAATAAAAATGGGAATGGGAATAATTAATATTTCCCATATTTGTCTTGTTATACATCGTTGAAAAGAGGAATAAAAAGTCTAGTTAGACGTATAAAAATCAGATATGGCGGCCATTTGAAATAAGAAAGTTGGTATTAATATCTCGGAAAAAGCCATCTTGACGTTTGTTTTGACTTGATTCGTAAGTTTATGCGATCGAACCAAGTAACTTTTATTTTTAACTTTTTTCCGCATCTTTAATAATTACGAATATATCGGAGTTTTTAGAAAATCGCAATTTTTTGTTTTTTTAAAATAACTTCTACGCTGCTGTGACTAATTTTTTCATCATAATCTGAATCAGCATATAAAACTGCACTATATTGCCTATTTAACTATATATCTAGCTTTATGAATAAGAAAGATACCCATGCAATCCCACTCTATTTAGGACACCCTTCATTGATCAGGGTTTGTTTTTGGATAAGAATTATTAAGTATTATTTTTTCATTCTTACTTCCATATATCGGCGTTTTCGTGACAATACCTCTTATGTGACATTTTTGGTGATTTCTCTTTTTGATATTTTTCTATTAAGTTCGCCAACCTGCGTCGAATAGTAAACCTTCAGTTTTAAAACGACAGTATCGAATGCATTGCCAAAATTCAATGATTGTGCAACCAAAATTACAAGCCGTGTGAAACTCGGTCATTTTGAATGTTAAAACTGTCGACGGAAAATGTATTGAACGCTAGAAAGTGTTTAAATATGGCAATGATACCGAGCTGGCTGTTATACGAATTGTTCGAGATTAATTTAAGTGCATTATCCTGCGATACCAATCCCATCAATCCCCTTCAATCAACAATCATCAACCGTTAATCCCGAAATAGTAACTCATTTGCGGAATGGGAGATATTGGTGCTTCTTTGGCATAACATAATACATTTAATATCATTTCTTCAGTTAAAATATTGCATCTCCTAGTTCTCCTAGTTTCATCATGATCAATAGCGACACATCATGTATGTACGCACCTACTATTACATTTTGCGATTATATGAGAAATTGTTTCGATTGATTGGATTCGTCTGTGACTCAAAATAAATCTCTCAAAATTTGTATACTATTGCCTGCTCGGTACCATTTGAATTTGAATAAATTTTCTCAAAACAGTGTTTACATTTGAAATGATCCATTTGCACGCGCTGGTAATTTGGTTGCATAATCGTTGCATTTTAGCAATGCATTTGATACTGTCGTCTTAAAATTGAACATATTCTATGTTTAGATAAAACGCGTGGTATAAAAATATGTATCTCTCCTATGTGCAGTCATTGTTTTTTTTTTGTAAAATACCTTCCTGAGTTGTATATAACTTTTTGGGTATGGAAGATTATAATAAAGTTCAACTGGTATCTAATGACTTTCTTTGTGAGAGTTACGCACAAAAATAAATCAAAACAAATAAATATAGTTTACGTACTGTTTTTTTTTCGTCTACTGAGAAGTTTAGGTTTTTCAGGTTATAGCATGTATTGTCCTGAAAGCGTCGATATACAATATTAAGTCTGACGCTTAAAATATTTATAATACGTTTAAATGAGGTTATTATCAAAGAATATGTTCCGCAAGTATACACGTATACATGTCTTTAGTAGACAACATACCTGAATTGATTAACTCTGTATTATATTTAAAATGAACGAATTCTGCATTGAATTCTGGTGGTGAACTCTACCTCTTTACTCTTCATCGAGTGTTGGCGCATTGACCACAACAAGCAATTAGCCACATAAAACCATTCCTCATTACGGATTCATTAAACTACCCCATGTTGTATTTGCCATAACGCACTTTGAGGAGCTGTCTTATAATGCATGCAATGCAAATATATTTCATAATAATTATCAAACATCCCAGAAATTATTACTTTGTCGTATATGTAAATATTAAATTCTGTTCCGATTTAACTGAAATTTGACGTGAATCATTTCAATTACCTACTGGTAATATATAACGTCGCATGTCGAGAATACTGCACCATGAGGCAAATTATTAATCATGACCTTGACACAAGTACGCCATCAAATATTATTTAATCTATTGAATCCTGTAGATTTCAATTATATAAGTAAGTTCCTAATATAAATACTTTTAACTAGATTACCCTCCATTTGCCGAATATCAAAAATTCATTAAATATTAAATATTATTGATTCTATAGATCACTAGTATACGCTTTTCCTGACCTTTTGATTAATTGCAAAATTCTGCAACATTGAGCGTACAAATTTTCGTTTTCATTAGTAACTTGTGCACATTTTATCGTGCATATTTCACTCAAAATCATTTGCACGGTACGCACGCTCATTTTTACGCCCCGAATGGCTCGAATATAATCCGACGCTGAAACGCGATTGTGATCCACGTCATTAAAAACAGTCGTCCGTATTCATTGTCTGTTGAAACGGGACATCAGTTTCAGCCCATCACCTGCTGTGACAATTTTTTAAACACAATTTATGAGCAGTCCGGTTCTGTCAAGCGAACCATACATATTTAGAAATTACAGTGCGTGCCAAACTATAGATGATAATGTACTTTTTTTTTGTAGAGATCAATAGATTAAACTGAAAAATAGCACTCATATAATAATATGATCTTTGTTGTAGTATGTAGATCTTTGACACAAAATCATTTTTAATGTTGTGCAAATAATACGAAAATATCAAAATTATAACGGTTGTAAGCAAAACGAAACTAAAAATTCGCAATGATATAGTAATATGATCTTTGTTGCTGTGTGTAGATCTTTGCCACAAACTCATTATTAATGTTATGCAAATAATACTAAAATATTAAAATTATTAAGGTTGTAAGTAAAACAAAATCAGTGACCATTCTGGTCTAATATAGGGGATTTCACAAGATTTGAGAGTTGGTTCAAGTTGGTAATTAGAGATATTTTTGTGAGCTAGAAAACTTGCGCATAGATTGATTTAGCGATACATGATTAAAAGTGTTACATTTTCCCCCCAAATAAGCTATAAAATTGGCACATTTGCTCCTTAGCCTCTGCTATTGCCGAGCTCTTGTATCTAAGAACGCTAATATTGGCACCGATGTCCGCTAAGGACTCCGACGAGAGCTGAAAATAAGATAATTCTCCGAAGCAATTCTCACACAGCTAGTTGCTGTGTCGAACATTTTACTTTTTTTAATTGTTTATTGAATTATTTTATATTTCACAAACCTATGTATTTAAACTTGTTTGGAAATAATTAACTCTTGCACATTAATTAGAAACCATTTTACAAACCCTCTTAATGTTATTATTTTGTCTTATTCACAGATACCACCATTGTAGAACCTAGATTTTCAACATCCTTCCTACGCTTAATTCCCAATGTAATTTCCCTGACTATTAACTCCCTGCAATTCCCCTGAATAGTGTATCCATAGCCGGTTACGCACGTCCCATTCAAATCTAAACAATCTCACGATCATATTCATAATTATAATTTCCATTCGCATTACTTCTTATAACCGGAAGCAACATATCTCGTTACATTCTAAACAAAAATATCGTTCATAAATTCAAATATCCAACCTAATAAATTGTTCGCGCGGCGTAAATAACTGTTAAGAATACTAAGTTTGGCCGGTCACCTAGCATCCGATATTGTTTATTTTATCGCTTTCCTATATGATGATTTCACGCGTATGTGGGATATTTTTTTCCTGAATTAGCAATTATTTTTAAATTACTCAAAAAATTTCAAATAATGTCAGTTATGTTCCCTGATTTATATTTCATGAATTCATCCATACTATTTATATCATGGTCATCTTGATCCCTTACACATTAAATAATATATACTATTATTTATAAGATCGAAAGCTCCTTCTAAAATTCTAAATGGGATACAATTAACACTAAATGCTACAACTGGATCCTTTTGGAATTTAAATTAATTAAATTATTTCAAACTACTTAGTGTGTTTATCTAAATATTTACAAAATGTTTTATGGATAACACGAAATTGTTCAATTTGTCTTTCTACAATCAATCTAATCATTTGTGAGAAGGAATGCAGACTGAGTGACTCAGTTTGTCCATATATTTTAAGTGGGGCAGTAATTCACTTATTCTATTAATCTAAATTAATTAAGCGGGGTTGCAATTTTTAATTGTTTTACGAGGTGGCCTAAATTCTCTTACGCCTAGCAACATGATTCGAGATGAGTAGAGATAGTCATATCGTCAGCTTAGTGTTATAAGGTTGCATGTAACATTTTTTTCAATTTTTAGGTATATAGGTATACAGGGTCCGTCATTTCACCTCCCGTCTTCAATAGCTCAGTTACTAATTGAGTTAGAAATTTGATATTTTGCAGGCTTTAGTTGCTTTCTAGGGTGTATTTCAGGAAAATATTTTTGATTATACGGGGTGTCCCAAAAAAGTGTGACGTCATCATGATGTATATTTTTAGATTGCATGGTATATTTTTTGTTACTTATTTGGGTACCTCTTATAGATGCCTACATACCCATAAAATTTTATTGAAATCGGTTTAGTGACATTAGCACGAAACAATAAAAACTGAAAAAAATCAGTTTTGCACTATTGGTTAAGAAAATTAATAAGGGATAAAAATAGTGCCTCGTTAATAAAACCATACAATGTACTCATTAAATAAGGTATGACAGTTGCGTTAACCAAGTTTTATTGATATGCATTATACAGAGTGTCCAAAATTTAGTGTCAAACTTTTCAAACTTTAAAGCACTTTATTTTTCTTATTTTAAATTGGAACCCCAGTATATTTTTATGTAATTCCATGCGGAATTAAAAGAAAAACATTTTTCCTAATTACAACCCTATCTCAATTCCTAACACATTCAATGATATTTGCAGATAACTCGTTTTATCAACAATTCCAATGGCCATTTTAATTAATCAAAATCGAAGGTGGGTTTGAAAAACCATTTATTGACATTATAGTTTAACAAAGTGACAAGAGCCATTGTTGACTGCAGTAATATAAACGTGTAAAACTTTTTTAGCTAAGGTGTTTATACCCAAGATACCAAAATTACTTTTTGTCATGGAAAATTTGATTTTCATAATATGACAAATATTATGACCTATATTGACAAATGTGGATATGACTTTCATATTCGCATTTTAAAATATTGCATTCAACCTGTTACGAAGAGTGGCAATGTCATTTCATGCTCGTCTTCGTTTGTGCCTTCAAGAGAGCGGAAGACATATAGAACATAAGTTCTAGCAATTAATTAATTTTAGAAATGCACAATTATGCTATGTTTTTATGAAATTTTATTACAAAAACTATTTTTTATACAAAACTTAATACTTTTACGATGTGTAATAGGTTTAGACGAAGATCTGTGAAACCTTTAATACTTTCGAGATATTAATTGTAACTACAAAACTTGTTATGTCAATAAATTGTTTTTCAAAGTCACCTTCGAGTTTTATTCATTAAAATGGCTATTGGAATAATTGATAAATCGCGTTTTCTGCACATAACTTTCAATGTATTAGGAATTGAGATAGGGTTCTAATTAGGAAAAATGTTTGTCTTTTAATTCCACATGAAATCACATAAAAATATACAGGAGCTCCAATTTAAAATAAGAAAAATAAAGTGCTTCAAAGTTTGAAAAGTTTGACACTAAATTTTGGACACTCTGTATAATGCATATCAATAAAACTTGGTTAGGGCAACTATCAGACCATATTTAATGAGTACCCTGTATGGTTTTATTAACAAGGCATACTTTAATCTCTTATTAATTTTCTTAACCAATGGTGCAAAACTGATTTTTTTCAGTTTTTACTTTTTTGTGCTAAAAGCACTGATCCTATTTTATTAAAATTTCATGGGTATGTAGGCATCCTTAAAGGGCACCCAAATAAACAACAAAAAATATACCATGCAATTTAAAAATACACATCATCATGACGTTACACTTTTTTGGGACACCCCGTATAATCAAAAATAATCTCCTAAAATACGCCACGGAATGCAAGTAAAGTATGCAAAATATCAAAATCCTAACTCAATTAGTAACTGAGCTACAGAAGACGGGAGGTGAAATTACGGACCCTGTATAGGGCTATATGATTTCAATGCGGGACTTTTCAACTTGTTTGAAGGATAAAATCGGATGATTAAGGATGATTAATTATAAAAAATCTAATTATAGTGTACAATACATCATTTTCTATAATAACAAACATATTTAAAGTATATATTCCCAAATTTACAAATTTGCACATACAACCTTGTAACATTAAGCCGACGATATGTTGGCGTTTAATAATGTAATATTATTCTTCACTATACCGCGACATTTTTTTGATTCTGAACATAGTCAATATAACATCTCTATGTTCAATTTTAAAAACACATGTCAGCAATTTGCAAATATTAGCTATGCAACCAATTATACCATAAACCTGTCAAAAAATCTGTCGATTCTGTCGAAAATGATATTGCAGAACTAAAATATCGGCTAAGCATGTTTGCAATGAGCTTGATCCCAATTTCATTAGAAATGTTGTTCAAGGTTTTCACAATAGGCAGGCATATTGTCTAGAACGTGAAGGCGGCCATTTCGAAAATTTATTCAAATAACGTATCACTCCTTACCTGTTCATGTTACCTAATTAATTATTTGTTCTAATTCGTTTATGGTGTTTATACTTAACCCATCCGTGGTTGTTACCTATAAAAATATTATTAAAAATTGTTTCCATTCCTGGAATTGGCTATCGTGATAAGTGACTGAAAAACGTCAGGCACATTTCTTATGCTCTGATTTGCATGTTATAATTGCATTATTTGTATCTTTTCTTCTACTGAATACATTTCTTTAATGCATTTTAGCACAATAATAGTTCAAACAACTTGACAATTCTATTTATTTTGATTACCCATCAAATAGTTATTTTGACGTTACCTTCGTCACTTGACAATATCCATGCATTGGCAAGTGTTTTTTAAATTGAACATAGGGACATTGTATTGACTATGTTCACAGTTAAAAAAATGTCACGATATTTATGTTATTGTAAAAGCCCAAACAGCGATAAATGCTAAGTTTTAACGGTAAATCCTAAGATTTGCCAGTAAATAATGTAAACCCCCGAAATCTTAGAACAGAAATAGTTTTTTCGGAATTATACCACTTGATATTGGTAAAAGCTAGGATATGCCAGTGGCACTTGGTAAAAGTTAGATATGGAAATAAAACGTAATATAAACACATATTTATTAGAGCACATAAACAGCCTAGTTATTGTTTTGACATAAATTAGTTTTATTTGTTAGAACTCGTATTTATTAGAACAAACAACAAGCCTGGTTATTGTTTTGACATAAATGAATTTTATTTGTTGCAATATGGTAAACTATTATGGCACTTATTCCCGGTTGCATCAACGCGAGTTAAATATTAACTCGGGGTTATAAGTTTAACTTTGGGTTAACCTCAAAAATGACTTACACCAGATCCGAAATTAAACATAAAATGCGAGTTATACGAACTTGATTCATTCACAAGTCACCCGTTTTATTTAACCCGAGGGGTTTTCTTGCTATACGTTACTACACATCATCAAAATTTGATGCTGCTGATTCAAAACTTCACTCTAACATAAATATAACTCAGGGGTTAAAAAAGTGTTGATGCAACCCGGCATTAGAGTTACAAAGTATTCTAGATGATTTGCAGGCACATTTCTTGGTGGAGCATTTCTTAAGGCAATTGTACTTTTTCAACCATTAACCTCCAGTCAAAGACAATTATCCGACCATTGCTCGAACACTTACTTCTTTACTACCAACATCAAACCACAATTAGCTCATTCTAAGATTTGCTCGTGTTTTCTGTCATTTCAGTTTCGGTAATAACGCTGTCAATATTCATTGCATGCTTCATCATGAAATTATTATCGGCAACATATTTTTCTTTGGTAACTGTTGCATATTTAGTTTCAATTTCGGCAATATTGTTCATGATGATCTCATCTTTACTTTCGCTGTCATTATTCTCTAATTCTGCATTTTCATTGTGCGAAGACAGTATTTTCTGCCAATCTTCATCGGACTGTAATTGTTCACGTATGTTTTGGGGAATCACTAAAGTTGCAATGCCCATATTCATTGAACAACTAAACTTTGCTTCATAAGGAGAACATTTAATTCCTTTGTGATATGCTCTATTTTTCATTGCCTACACGAATTTCAATCCCTCCGACCATTTCGTTATGTGGTTGGTCTCCATCCATGTACTCAACATGTTCTCCACGTCTTGATTTGCGCGTTAAATGGACCCTTGAGACTGGCTATGTCTTGGCTGGCCATGTAAATTTTGTTATATCTGGCCACATGGAGCATACACTTTTGATTAGCTCATTACAAAATTCTCTCCTGTTGTCAGAATGGAGTATGTTACGCGCTCCAAAAGTGGTAAAAATATCTAAAAGATGGTATTCTTCTGCTCGCTTAGTCTCAAGTGCACCGAGGATCACAAAGTGTGTAAGATGGTCCTGATAAACTTAAATGAATCTATACTTTCCATCTGGAGTAGTTTGAAGGTCTATAAGGTCAACTTGGTAACGCGAGTTCATCTCAGAATGTTGTATAATTTTTCTGTTTTTTTCCGGCAAGCCTCGCACAACTTCAAATACGTCATAATTGCCTCGACTGTAATATTTTTGTACTTACGATTCTCCTCCTCTCCTTAACATTCTTATGCTTCCACAGTGGCCAACAGCAAGATGCACCTTTTCAATAACATGAAATAAGTCGTCATAGCAGATAAAATAGCAAATTTCCGCATTCTCTCCCTTGACAGAGGGAGAGTTATTAGTTTTTTCTCTGCACCTATTTTCAAAACATAAAACTGGTTTATGCGCCTATAATGAATATCTTGCTATTTTGAAAAGTTTTTAGCGGTTTTAACTTCCTACAAACACTTGGTGTACTTTTCTCTATCAAGAAAGCAGTGATTGTCTTTGTTTTTGCTCACTAACTTGTCCAATATTTCATAATATCTTTTTTCGCACTAATTTTTAATAAAAACACACACTTAAATAGAAAGATTGGTTACTCAGCTGCCGTAATCGTGCGTGTTCCTAAGCTAAAACTTGTCAACTGACGAATATCAAACGACCGACTGGCGCTGTATGCCCTAAAGTGGGGATATACAAGTCTCCACATGATTTTTCTAACATTTGCCGCATCCCTAAGGTAAATCCTTTTCCAACAAATACTGGTAAAAGTACGAAATTAACAATGATTTGGGCCCAGTTGTACGATCGTGGATCATGCTTGACCATGGTTCAGTTACCTGAGATACAATTGTTGATACAATGGTATCCTTCGAAACTGAACCCCGATCAAGGATGATCCGCGATCATACAACTAGGCCTTAGTAACATTTCGAAGTTTTTCCTGTATTCCCAGGCAAATCTTAGGATTTACCGGCAAAACTTAGCATTTACCGCTGGTCGGGCTTTTACAGTAACATATTTACATAATATCCTCTTAGTCGGGATTCACTCGGCACTTCGCTTATAAACTCGATTATCAAGTAACAGTGTCGCCTGATTGTTTAGTATTATAAGTACCTATAAGTTATGTCAATAATAATTTGCCAGAATAGTTTATCATTCCCAAACGTTTAAGCCAGTAGGATAGTACGTTGCTTGTACGTCTGTTTATTATTATCATAAGTATCAATTATCATTATTTTTTTTTGTCTTCCCTAGATCCTAAAGACCCCTTAGGTGTTAGCGAATTTTAATCCCTTTAGTAAGTATAATTATTGCATATTTAAAGCAATAGGTTACAATCAATAATTAAAGAAAATAATAAAGTTATATATTAAATACATCATGCCCATTATTCGTAACTTCGTCGTTATTATTTGCATTTATCACAAGACATGCATGTTTTTGTCGCTATCATTATTTTATGTACGTATGCTCAAATAATATTTTGTTAATATTATTTTGAACCTGTAGAATTTTATAAAACTTTTAAATTAAAATATTGAATTCTTGAAGTTATTCTTTATCAGACTTGGTTTTAATAGCTAGATAGTGCAAGTTTCAAATATAGCTGACTTTATCGTGGCTGTGTAAAACTATGTAAAGTTATTCCACAGCGGTATTGAATTTTGTCTATATTATTGAATACTCAGTCTCAATTTTGTTGGAAAATATCGCAAGGATAAGGAATAGGTCAGCGGGGTTTCATTTCTTGGTCAAATATTTCTTCAAGGAACTTGGAGTATTGCCTCCGGACGAATAATTCTCGCTCCGGTTCGAATTCAATTTACAGAAACAGATGCTTGCATTTCTACAGTTTTATCCTCAGAACACATATCCTGATTTAAAATGTCTCCCATTTGAATTCGGTCCAAATATAAGAATCTATTTATGTATTAACAAGAAATACCTCGAGCGGGTAATCGAAATAAACGTCCTAATGATTGATATTTAACAGTGACAGTGACATCAAAGCGAGAAAACGAGCCAAGTGCGTGTTAGCGGTAATTTTACTAGTAACATAAATATTCACTAAATTGATGACTGATTGGGTGAAACTTCGAAATTCTGACAGCATTATTGGCTTACAAATGTCACGTGATAGAAGAGTGCAATATTATTTTTTATACAATTTATTTAATGACAACCTATGCAGGTCAGACTCATTATAGTTTTTTTCTTCGCACCTCTTTTTAGAAAACAATAGAAGACAAATTTAGAAGGTATACTTACTTTGTTTACCAGATTGAACTTTCGTTTATTCAAAAGTAAGCCTTTTACGCATCATCGATTAATGTCTAATTACACTGGTCTATAAATAAATATTAAAAATTTGACTGGAAAAGAGGAGGATATTTCTAGAATTGCATTATCAGGTCTAGTTCTTTTTATGTCGCATAGATGGCGCTACTGTAAAGTAATTTGAGTCATTTATTCTCTATCTTCATAATAATAGTGCTTCAATATGTCAAGTTGATCGTGTGTTACTAATTCATGCTATTTCCACTTTGTTTGTGGTAAATATATGGTTGTAAAAAGGGGATATGCCTTAACAGAAACGTTAAAATATGCATATTTACATTAGTGGCTGCGGTGGAGAGAGCGTTAACGCGTTCGCTTCTAGACCGCAAGGTCCCGGGTTCGATTCCCGGGTCTGCATTTCTGGGGTGGTTTTTCTGTAGTTTTCCCATTTCCTTGCAACAAATGTTGGAGATGTGCCTCTACCATCTATAAGTCGCATGCAGGCGCAGATGGGCAATAATAATAATGCCCCTCTCCTCTTAACGCCCGCATAACTAGTAATAGTTCAGGGGCCTATGGTAAAATAAAATGTAATTGGGTCAGAGTTGTCTGTCAAATAATGACAGTAACCAATTACGCCATAGGTGGAGGAGTAGTAGGAATTATTATTATTATTATTATTATTATTATTACTTTGGTTTTGCTGTCAGAAATGTAGACAAAACGTGGACACCGACATTGTTTTGCAATAGTTGCAGAGCTATTTTTAACAAAAGGTCGAATGGCAAGAGGAAATATTTCGACTTTTTCATTCCAGTAATATGGAGCAAAGTAATCACCAAACCGAATATTATTTTTGTTTATCAAAAGTTGTTGGGATCAATATGAAAAATCGAACAAGTGTGCAATACGCAAATGTTCCATCTGTTTCAAAACTAGTTCAACGTTTACCAAATGATCCATTGCCAGTCGTTCCTGGTGCTACAAGCAGTGATTCGGAATCATCTTTCAATGACATTGTTCCCTGCAGTGGTAGTTTGTATGAGTATAATGAATGCCATTTAGTGACTCAAGCTGAACTTAATGATCTAGTTCGTGATTTACATTTATCAAAGCAACACGCAGAATTATTGGCTTCACGTATGCATCAATGGAAACATCTTGCAGTTGGAACAAAAGTAACAGTTTATAGAGAAATAAGCTTGGAATTGGCTGCATATTTTGAAAAGAAAACCACTATTCTTTACTAAAACGACATTCAAGGTTTTTTCAAAAAATGAACCAACCATATGAAAAAAATGAATGGAGATTATTCATTGACGGTTCTAGAAATCTCATTTATTTTTCAATAAATTAACGTTTTTTCTATTAAAAACATACGAAAACAATGATATTTTATATCTCCCAAACCTGACCGGATACAAAAAAACAGTCACAGATTCGAATTTAGCGCAGCAAATTACCTTAAAAACACTATTTGGTTGCTTCCGTCCAAAACCTAGTACACCAGTGTTATTTATCGTACGTACATTTCTGTTACAAAAATATTGCATGTTGTGACCTCAAGGTCTCGTTATATAATGATGTTTAAGTGATGGTAAATGTAAAAGTATAGTACTTGTGCAGATTAGAAGTTTTTTTATGTAAGTCAAAACATTTGATGAATAAAAGTATGTTTGAAGTCCTGCAGATGCATAAAATAGTAAGCAGATCATTAAAATAGCAGTAATCCACTTAATTGGAAGTTTTTTAGAGCCGAGAAATATTTCATAACTACCTCTTTCGTTGATTATGTGGAGATGATGACATAAAACGCTCCGCTAATTAAAACGTCACACATTTCAGTAATAATGAAGGAAGCTGCCCCGAGTTTTTCCAGCAGGAAGAAAAATAAAAGGCGCCCTCGTTAGCGTGGAGCCGGTTGCTGGGCTGCGGAGGTGGTGGGGTTCGTTTAAATTTTCGAACCCCACTCGTCCCCGTGAACTGCGTATTACATTACGAACTTTTCAATTCCCGTAGTTTAAAAGTGAGGACATAACAGGTACGCCGGGCTCCTAGAGGCAATAAACTGTTTTTGGGACGGGGGCGGCGACACCCCCGCGGGTCGCATATAAAGCGATATCGCCGGTCGCGGATACTCATGACGCGCTGCACTTTTATTATCGTCGCACCCCATCCTGGAGGCGATCCGCCGCCCCCACACCAGGAAGCATATGCGCCGAATGGGACACTTATCGCCGGGGAAAATAAAATCCGGCCCCGTAAACGCCGCCGGACGAGTTTATAACCGGAACGGGCAGAAGTCGGAATTGGATCGGTTGTTTTTCATGGGGGCGGCGGAAGTTCGCCCCGAACGCGGCGCGGCATTGAATACATTTGGATCCGGCGTTGGGTTGATGGCAGCGGCGGGGATTAAAATCGGCGATCCAGCCGATCGCGTGACTGGGCCGCTCTTTGACCCTTGCTCCGAATTACCATAGGTTATTATGCTGAACGAGATACGTTACGTAAGGGTTGACATTTGCGCGAGTGTGCCAGCTAAGTTGTTAATACGTTTGTGTTTAATCAATTATGTTAATTGACGAATCTAAATTACTAATTAAAATTTCAATTAATTTTAGACATGTTCAAAGTTCAATTACATAAATATCGATTATACACTTGTAAGAGCAGTGAACAGGTATACATTTAGATAGATCAAGTTAAAAAAATATATACAGGGTGGTCACTTTTACGACGCCCACCATTAGGATCTATTAAACGGAAATATATACAGTTTGTCAAATGGCAGAAAATGTTCTTATTTTAATGCCTTTTAATATTCTGAAAAGAAATCTTGCAAAGTTCCTGAAATATCGCTGAAAACCCGAAAAAGTGCACTTTCCTTTTCCTTTTATAACTTTTCTATTTTTGAAGGAAATTTTACGAAACTTGGCACTCTTACATTTTTTGACGTGAGTTTCCTGATGCTAGTGCCAAACATTTTCTCCGCCAACTAGATGCCCAACTTTTCATAGTCAACTTTTGATTTTCTAATGGCCGCCATATTGGATTTTGATAACATTAAAAAAGAGAAATAATTCGATTTCAACCATGTACAACACATGGGTAATCCGACATTTTATACGATTTCATAAACGCCGAAAAGTTGATGGATCTGGCCGTTTCGGGATACAATTCATCATAAATTCTGGATGTGACTGTCGCATTTCTGTAATTCAATCTGTAATACAGATTGTACATGTCATTTTTTTTCATATTGAGGATGATATCTTGACCTTTCTAATAGTCAAACATACTATCTCCTTTTATTCACTTTATACACAATAAAATTACTCAGAAGTTATAAATTCTTTGTATGAAGAAATATCAAAATGGCAACTTGATTTTTAGAGCTGTCCACAGCAGTTTGATTTTTGCAACAAAATTTTTAAATCATCGATTTTTGGTGGTAAATAATGTCAGATTACCCTTGTGTAATACATGGTTAAAATTGGATGTTTTCGCTCTTTTTAATGCTATTAAAATTCAATATTGCGGCCATGAGAAAATCACAACTTGACTATGAAAATTTAGGCATCTAGTTGGCGCAGAAAATGTTTGGCACTGTCATCAGATTTGTTTTACTCAAGAAGATGTGTAGTATGTTTTGTATACCTTGGTTTTTTGATTTTGTTTTTAGAAAAATGTTTTTCTTTTCAATTTTTAATTTTCCCACTTGTGCCAAAAGTTCCAACAAATAAACATGTTTTCTAAATTCAAGTACGTTTTTATTATTTTTGTAAAGTGTGCCGTTTTTGAATGAGAACCCAAATAAATGTTGCTTCTTCGACTCACCATCTCTTGTCTCGGAAACACACTAGGTGGCCGAGGGCTTTCGCCGGAAGCCATGATTTTTTGGAATCAATCTTCTCATGTCACAACTGACAGTCAAAATCTGACATGAGAGCATGCATTGCATTGTTGTCATGTTTGCAAGTAACTATACTAGATTTTAAAAAAACAATGCATTATCAATATTTATTCAGCAGTTGCGAACATATGCGGCAACAATTTTAACACAAATTTAGGGGCAACCTGCATCTGCGCCAAAAGTGGAAAAGGAATATTTGACTTAATTTTGTACCCTGATTCACCATTAGTAAGTTTTCGATCGACTTCCCGAACAACCTCTATACTTACAGGTTATGCAAAACAGTCATATCGTTGCAAAATCCGCTCTAAATTTATACTACTTACAACAAACAACACATTGACAGATTGACATTGAGAGAAAATAGCGGTCAAAAAGTATTTGTGGACGAAAAAGTTAAACTTTTCGAATTCGCGGATGGAAAATTAAACTTTTAGATGAGGTCGATGGAAAATTGTGTCAGTAGAGAAGCCACGGTGAAATACGAGGCAATTTGCGCCGAGAATTTTATAGGCCTCCGAGTAATGTGAGACATTTTACTGACGAGTTGTGTATTTTGTTTTTTCAGGTACCCCCAATTATAATAAAAATTAATATTTGGGTGATTATCTAGAAATGATCATTTTGCAAAACAAAAAAACTTTTAAACCAAAGTTGTTTATTTTTGTTTATAAAACGGTGAGCTTAGTTTAAATTGATTTAATACAATTACCTACGGATAAAACTGATTTTTTAATTCTAAAAGATTTATCACACTTTGAGGAAATATTACATAGTGCCAAATGAATGATAGTGCCGCAATGGTGCAAACAGTTTGCTATAAAGTTCTATATTTTTTTAATAACTCCAGAAACAAAGATTGTCTTGTTATAGACACAATAAAATATTTAGAACTAAAACTCTTACAGATGATTATAATAAAATAAACACAACATAAGAAAAACAAATCAATTTAAATATTGGTCGATTCTTGGTCAAAAACATCAATCTAATTATCAAACAGATGGCAAGATGGCAATATAGATGTTATATGTTATAGCTTCAAATTTAACTTACAAAACGTTCCTGTCACCTGTTTTAAACTCATCTTTCTTGTAGTTTTTAGTTCGATTAACAAATACGTTCCAGTTTTGATCTTTTGGGAACTTAATTCTCCGTCCTATTCGGCGCTTGTATCAGCTTCTTCGTCATGTGAATATATGTAATTAAAATTGAACATTCCATGAGGGATCTCTTGTTGAGATACAGAACTAGATACTTAGTAGCATGTCTCCATTAGTTGATGTATCTGAAGCTGTATCTCTAGATGATAACGCTATAAATTTTTAGATCAATGAACTAAGAAGATACGTACAGTTATTTTCGTCTAATGAACTTAATGAATAAAAATAAAGCTGCAGAGAGGATGTTTGAGACAAGGCTTCTTTTACCTGATGTACGTGCATAGTTCCTTTAATATTTGGCCTTCTTTGGAGTCTCATTCTTTAGTCTGCGATATATTACTTTGTACCTCAGTAACTTTGCAAGTTTCTGGAAACTTTCTTCAAGTTTTACTATCCATCTTTTTCTTTAGTTCTTCTGCTTATCATTTTTTAATTTCTTGCTGCTAAAAGTTTTCCTGGAATACTGTGCTCTAAAATTCTCTTAAAACATAATTTTCATGTTTTGAAGGAATCGGGAAAGATGGGGGAGTATTTAGTTCCAGGATTTCATTTTCCTTTTGGAACTGTATTTTTAATTTATATGTTTTGGAATTATGGCGCCATTTTTTTGTGTTCACCTGGTTTGCTCTGCTATCCGAGAGGCGTAATTAGCTTTATCTACAACTCTTAAGTAACATTTACATTACCTGTATATTTTTGACAAATAACAGCATGTGTTACTTTCATGAATTGAGTAATGATGACAGCATAATTGAATAATATTATTCCATGACAATCAATCGCTGTCACTGTCAATGTCACTTGTGTTTTCCGTTTCGAAGTTCTTTCATCGTGTTAATTTCATTGAGACATGTCCGATGAAAGCAAAATCTCTTCAACGCCCGAAGAGATATTGCAGCTGGCAAATAATGCTACTGAAAAGTTGTTGCCGGAAAAATCGATAGGTAAATATGATGCGGCATATAAGAACTTGACTTGGCAAACGAAGAAAGAAACGTTTTCGTTTTCTGAAAACGTCCTCCTGGTTTACTTCACCGAATTGGCAAAAACGTATAAGTCGTCGTCTTCATGGGCTTTTTACTCTATGCGAAGAAGCACACTGAATATTTACCACAACATTAATCTGGAAAATTAATGTAAATTGCAGTCATTTTAAAGCGTTAAGCTGAGGGTCATGGGCCAAAAAGAGCCAAAGTTTTTACACCGGAAAAATTATGATTTCGTTAGAAATTCAACACCTGTCATTAATTTCCATAATTGCAAGAATGTTACAATTAATTACAGTGCCCATAAAAATTAAATTCTCTATATAGGTGCATTATTAAAATAGTTGTAGATAAAGTATAGTATTCAACTCGCGCGCAATGGCTATTACCGTCTATTACCCACTCAGATGATTACAGAACTCGCCGCTGCGCGGCTCGTGCTGCAATTTCATCTTCGTGGCCAATAGCCATCATTACGCGCTCGTTGAATAATATCGCTCTATTTTTTCTCTCTCCCTTCAGGACTTGCTAAGTCAAGTCTTTCATATCTTTGCTTTTCGGCTTTTCCCTTTCTTCGGAGTATTTCTTCCCTCGATAATGATATGGTAATAATTTAAATCAATGACTTTGATGTAACAATACAGCTAGTATCATTCCTCTGACAGATTCATCATTCCTCTGGCACGCACAAGTGCATCGGAATCCAGAGGAATGATGCAGGAGGAATGACAAAAAGCTCACGTCGAAAAATGTAAGAGCGCCAAGTTTCGTAAAATTTCCTTTAAAAGTAAAAAGTAAGTAAAAATAAAGTGCACTTTTTCGATTTTTCAGCGATATTTCAGGAACTGTGCAAGATATCCCGGATTTCTTTTCAGAATATTAAGGCATGAAAACAAAAAACTTTTCTCCCATTTGACCAACTCTGTATATATTTCCGTTTAATTGATCCTAATGGTGGGCGTCGGAAAAGTGACCACCCTGTATAATATAACTATTTAAAGTGTTTTGGTAATTATACACCGAAATAATAAATTACCCAATTCATTGGGTACTAAAATAAAGTTAGTTCCCGCCACGCATCTGTATGGTACATATGCGGGTACAAAGTGCTTCAACGCTCTGGGAACGGTCAACTACGGGGTTAATAATCAAAATATTAAAAATTGTTTTATACAAAAGTTGTGTATAATAATGGGTCGCATTTCTTAAAAACATTGAAATTTATACAAGGTGGTTCATTTGAAAGTTACACGCTAAAGTTATGTTTTTTTTAAAAGAACACCCTATACACAAACTTTACATTCTTCATCAAATTTCAAAATAGCATTTTACATTCTTGTAGTTTTTACCCCTCCTATTCTCTCGACGTATATGTTCCATTCCGTCCTTCTGCTCTTGGCGCATTTCACAACGTTTTGGATACGATACCTCTCTGATGTTCTCACTGTTGTGGCAATATCGCAATGTTACATTTGCTTTGCGTTTGATATGTCTATTCATGATCTGATTTCTGCATCTGGATGGATATCAGAGGTCATCCAGGAGCCTAGGTACCAAAACTTGGTGGCATTTTCAATGTGTGGCCATTTTGTAGTTATACTTGGTTGTGAGTTAGTTTTTCAAGTAATGGTCATCACTCTTATTTCCTTCGTATTATGTTGAGATTTAAATGCTCTCCTTTTCTGGTAGTACTGTTTAGTTTTTAATTGACTACTTATAAATCTAAGCGGTGCAAATATCAATACAAATAACAATAGACCTAGCTGCATACTATACAAATTATTGAATAGTATATTAAAATACCAGTAGCAGAAGGTATCTATTCAAGCACGAATTTGAAATTCCGAAACGTGCTGCGTAGCATCACGTTGAGGAACAAATGAGTGCTTGAAGGACCTTCTGCAACGAGTGTGTTATACTATTTTTTCTATTTTGCCGCATCATACTATTTTATAAATTAAAAAATGAAAATTTTAAATCGAGGGGATTTTGCGGTGATTGGTGACATTTATCAAAATATTGTGTCTGATGATAATTTACATGGTGTCACTATAAAGTTTCAAGACAAATCGCCTGTAACTGTTAATGTATATAATAATTGTACTTTTCACGGTAATAATTTAAATTATACTTCGTTTTCATTAATTTCCTGTTCTCTGTAAGTAAACTGACGTAAGTCAGTTGATAGTTCAACGTCAACCGTCAACGCTACCACTACCAACATCAATGCAGTAAATTTTACTAGTCTATTCTAGCACACCAACTGCTTATTCTAACACTCAAATGACATCATTTGGGTGCTAGAATCGACTTATTCTAAACGCAAAATAGAAAAATTATATTTTCAAATTCAATGGTTTTCGAAGGTAAACGTAGTTCCAGCTACTTATTTCTTACAAAGTCCATTCTAAATTATACTTTCTTGTCGTTTTTTGCCACAGATGTATAATATTGTATATGTACCTTCTATTGCGCTATTGTAAGTTCCAGTTACTTTTTCCTACAAATTGAATTCAAAATTTGACTTTCTTGTCGTTTTTTTGCCAAAGATGTATAATTGGATCGCGTTATGCAGAAAGCTACCAACCCACAAAATAAAATAAAATAATTAACACTGTCTTTGTTCATATAAATTTGAGCTTTTTATTGTATTTAAGTCTTAGAAAGATCAGGCTTATACTAAACCAACCAGACCAACCCACTTATGATTTGTTAAAGATATTTTTATAATTTTCATCAAATTTGTCCAGTTTTATCAACCATATTCCTGAAATTAGTTTAATGCGTCTACGGGATTATTATAAATAGGCAGCTGTGCAAGAAAAAGAGAGTTGGACAGTGTAAATTATTAATTTTGAAGTTATTCTCGCATCTGTGTAACAAAATTTGTTAAATAACATGGAAATAGCTCCATCAAACTCATTTACATGTGATTTTCTTAATGAGTTAGGTAAAGCACAAATTATATTTCTTAGATTTCTTATAAATGCAAATATTTTAACTTATTTTCTAAAAGATAAAGAGAACTCTGTGCTAGATCTTAAATATAATAATAACAGTTCTGTTGAAAATAAAACGCTACAAAAACCAGAAGGTCGTCCACGCAAAGGTCGAAAAAGAAATTTCAAACCCAAAATCGAGATGAGAAAAAAATTAAGAAAAATAAAACGAATCATATTATGACTACAAGGGCGTTGAGGTAAGGTCAAAAGAATTTGTCAACTTCAATTGCAACTGTATTGAAACAAATTGTGCCATATATCTACTATTTAAACCCGGGAATCTGAATTTAATAAATATTTATCTTTAAAATCATATAAAAGTCAAACCACTTTCCTAGCAGCAAGCGTACTCGAAACAGAAAAGAAGAGAACGTACGGTAGACACACAGAAAAGAAGAAAGTTTTCTGGAATTTACAAATTAAAAAATGTGGAAGTTTGTAAAAATATGTTCCTTAAAATACTTGGTACCACTTCATGATTGAGATCACCAGTAGAAATAAAATCCAGAATTTTACAAGCCAGAATTACATTCATGCGCATGAATATAGTTAGTTCTATGTGGATGCGACCTCAGCACCGAGTTAACATTGAGATTTGTCCACTGCTTGTCCCTTGTCCTTGAGATTTGAAAAGACGTTTTGAAAAGACAGTTATTTTATAAGGAGAAGGTCTTGGAGGCTCAGGCACGCTGAAGACCCGAAGTATATAAAATACTGACCTGCAGGCGCATATTGAGGATACGTTGGATGGATCACATCATAACTTTAGGAGTCATAAACAGGATGAGCAAAGAGAAGGATGTGATGAACATCGTAAATGTCAAAAAATTTGCATACATAGCTCATGTAATGAGAAATTCACAACCCTGCATCTGGTAATCCAGAGAAAATTTTAAAGAAGCCTGGGCACAGGCGAAAGAAGACCCTAGATAAAAAATCTGAGACAATGGTTCAGAAAATCAACAACACGCTCTTCAGAGCGGCTTCCAATAAAATAGTGGTAAGCATTAGGATCTCCAACTGTCGTTGAACGCATATGGCATGCAAAGAACATTAGTTTTACAAATACGTTATGATTACGATTTATAAGTACTGTTGCGAAGAATGCACATACACGATTGATACTGATGTCATATTGATTGTCATATTATATTATTATTATGAGAAATCTGTTACCACTGTGCAAAAGAGCATAATCAAAACAGAATATTGCCAAAAGTCACTTGTTACTAGCGTATAATGGATTATAGATTAAATTACTTATATGTTCTTTCAACGTATAAATTATTCAGGGCATTTCGCTCGTTCCCGGCACTTCCACCAGAATTATTTCCGTATCGTTACTCAATATTGATTGTGTTACGCTCTCTATGTTTACCCCGCTTTATTTCGAATTCAGTGTTTTACGTATTTGTACACATTTCGTCGATAACTAGCAAGTCACTCATTGATAGTCACCGAATGAATTTTGCATGCCACTGTATATCTAAAATTAATTATTGATATTAGTATATCTAAAACTCTAAAAACTGTATCGAGAATACTGAGAATTAAAAAATAAAATAAAAAAATTACTCATCTTTCTTTTTGTGCCGGCTAAATAAAATGTGCTTCTTGGTTCTGCAGTAACTGAAATAATAAAATTAAACAAGTACACATTTCTTTACTATTTAGATAAGAAAAGAGTATAGTTAAATAAACTATTTTTTGCATTGCGGTTCCTGAAACAAACTTTTGTAATTTCTTTATCTGACGTCGGTAAATATTCGCAGACTCACCATTAAGAATGAACTCTCTGGTGCAGTACAATAGCAGTGAAATCTCGGGAGCACTCCGCTCTCAAGCACCTGAAAATGATAAATCCACCTTCCACGTCTCGAGCCTTGAGTGATCTCAATTAGCCCCTTTCCTTCCATTATTAATTCTCCCCCAGTTTTTCTCCGTCCTTTTCTCGGTCTGCCCTTAGCTGTACTAACGTGTGTCTGTATGTGTGTGTGTGTGTGTGAGTTTTTCTCCCCCGACATTATCTCCTATGTAGGTCGAGTAATTTCAGGAGATTAAGTTCATTATAATCGAGGCTCGGCGGGAAGGGACAATGCAGACCAAACGATAACGGCGAAAAGCAACAAGACGCCTGAAAGGGGAGAAATATTTTTTGGTTCCATCCTATTTGACCTTAATGCGTCCTTTTATGCCCAGGTCAATCCTTCTGCAATGGTTTTCATCTGCCTTTTTTATGTTTTTTTTTTTGCTGGACGCAGAATCGTGGATGAGGATATCGCGTTGTATATGCAAACAGTGGACACCGGAAGTGGGGACGGCGTGGCCTCCATGTTTCACACACAACCCGGACAGGAAGCCCATGCCGGAAGTCGGCCGTTCGCCGCGGGGAAGTACACGCGGGCCAGTTTTGTTTATGTCGGGTGTTCTAATTTATCACTGGGAATAAATATCCGGATTGCGATCTATGACAATTGCTGCGTTCCCACTTCCAAATCTCCATCTCAGATTGTTGATAAGGAGAAATTATCTACCCGGTAAATGAATTGGTGTGGTGGCTGCATTGCCATCTTTCAAAGTTACAGAATTTCATTATAACACTACATGGATATTGTCTTCAAAAATGTTATATATTTATATCTTAAATCATTCCATATTATACATAATAATTATTTAACGCGGAGAATAATCAATAATTGAATTAACTGGGGCCGTTTCCTGAAACTGTATCTTAAAGCACGATCTCTAAAGTATTTTTGTATTTTGCAGACACAAAATGTTTTGCGCCCGAAAAAGTACATTTTCTCGTCCGCGGACGAAAACCCGCGTTTAGTTTACAAATGAGGACAAAAAAATCTACTTTTATATAAGGTCGACGGAAAAATTTCAAAGGATTAACACTCGTGTGATCGTAACTCATAACTTGTGTGATCTTGAAATATCACACTCATTACACAACATGATACATTTCATAACTGGTTTCATAAATAGCTATTATAGGGACATTATTTTAGGGATTAACATTTTCTCTCATTAGGTAAGTGAAAATTAAAAAAAAAACGTAAAACTGATGTTATACCTTGCAAATTACGTATTATAGAAGCTAATAATGTGCAAGTCATACCATTCGCGCAGGCTTAATGGTTCTCACTGGTTCAAACTTGGCATTTAGAAAATCGTGTCGGTAAGCCTTACATCGATTCACATTGGCGTGGCGTGCAGCGCAGCGCGCCCTCGGCTCACAAGCCACGATCGATTACGAATTCATATTTAATTGGTATTTACATTAAAATTAAGTAATTACGTTATTAATTAAATGCGCCATCCGCCGTGTTATTTATCGTCCCGTGCGTGCTCAAATATTGGTAAAATTTAAATCGAATTAAAGGGAGAACAAACAGAGAGAGGTAACTCAATCAATATACAGAAAAGAGATAAAGAGATTTCTAGTGACGTAGCCAGAAAAGTAGAGTCAGTAAAACGTACTCAATAATAATTGTATAATTAAAGTGTACCTGCAAGATATAACTGTCTTGTACCTAATATATAACTATGGTGAAGTAAGACAACATAATCTATAAATAGTTTCAATTTTAGGTTATAGGTACGGGTCGTGCCCCCATAACGACTTGACCTAGAGTTAGGGCGTCGTGTAAGTACCACTAACGAAAATGAAAAAGAGCGAAATTTTACCTCAAGTTCGGTAACGGCCGCTAAGTATAATGATTCGAGATCTAACTAATCTCAGCTTACGTTGAGGGAGGGTATCACTAAACCACACTCTCTTCAACAATATCACGCCTTAATGGCGGTCGTTTATACTGGCAATCATGGGGATTTTATGCGGACAAAATTCACGACCGGTCGACGTGTGAACTCGAATACGAATGGGTTCACGTCTTGCGGAAACCGCCATGAAAAATTCGGAGTAACTTCGAAAATCGGAAAACGTATTAACTATATTAATTCCCTAGCGGCTAATTTACCAAGGCCGCCGCATGACCATGCGCGTACGCGAAAACAAGAACGTTACAATTATTTGAAATAGAATGACATATTTAAATGATTTATATTTTTCTGTGACTGGCAATAGGCAGAAAAATTTTCTATAAAAAAAGGTGTTGCACAAACCTATCCCTAAAAATGAGTAAATACAGAGAGCGCATAAAGTATTATGACCTGGCTTTATTTTTTCCCCTGTATAAATTTTTGAAAAATGCTTGAACTGGTGAAATTGTTTTTTTTTCAAACACATATTTGAGACCATATTCATTTTTCCAACTCTCTCAGTTTTGAAGTTATGACGTTAGAGCCATTTTTTTTAACTGACAACCTATATTCCAATATTTAAAATCCAAGCCTGTTTTCCTAATGTTATTTTAACTGACGTTATTTTAAATGGTATCAAGATGCATTCTGCACATTGAAATAATAATTTAATAGTTCTTTTAACGCCCTGTTTCTCATTTTTTTTTCAATTATTACTTATTGAAAATGTCATGTTGTTGAAAACATAATAAAAAGTACTATCAAAATCAATAATAAAAAATATAAGTTGTCTTTAAAATAAATGGCTCTGACGTAATTACTTCAAAACGGAGAGAGATGGAATATTGAAAATCGTCTCAAAATATTTGTTTGAAATAAAATCATTTTGACCCGACGAAGCATTTTTCGAAAATTTATATAGGAGAAAAAATAAAAAGCGAGGTCTTAATACTTAATGCGCTCTCTGTATAAGAAATTGAGTCGTTAATGTCTGTTATTTCAAAAATTCCTTGGTTGCTGCAAAAAATTGCAGCTTTTAATTCTATCTGTGTACGTTGATGACAGCAGGCATGATATATGTGTTTTATGTTTTTTTCTTACCATTATCGGTCCCATTGCATTTCAAAGTATGTATTTTGCTCAATATTTCAATAAACCTGCTATCTAAGTATATTATAACTCAGTTTTTTGTCATCCTTTCTGTCCTTTATTAGACTTGAAACTTTCAAATTTGATTTCTGGTGAACGAAATAAAAAAATATATTCTGAACGTTTTTCCCCGTAGCCCTACTTCTATTAATGCAAATTTGGTATTTTTGTGTTAAAATGTTGAAATTTTCTTATTTTTGTTTTTTGTTTGTTTCTGCAAATATGTTGTTTCAAAATGTGATCTATTGCTATACCTAATTTATGCAATAATGTGAATTATGTGAATGTAGAAAAAGTTACTCATTTCGAAAATGCATAGAATACAATGATTTGGTAAAACATTACCAGGGGTAATATAACAATTGGTGTTCTCATTATTCATAATGATTTTATAAATACAATGAATTTCAACCCCAACGATTTTCCAAAGTTTGAGGTTGAAATAAGTTGTATTTTAAAAATCATTATCGATTTTAGAGAACACCACGAATTATATTTAGGAAGGGAATATAATGAATTGATTGAGTCATCTAGTAGCTGAATAGTAAGCAGAATAAACAAGAAGCTAAATATATAGTTTAAATGCCTATATTTATTTAGATCACTTCATCTTTCAAAGAGCAAGCAACATTTATTACCACATTTTACTACACTGCTCAACAAAATTAGGGGAACACCTATAAAAACGGGTTAAAATAGAGTTTTAACCACCATACGGAATTAAATAATACTGATTAATCTTAATTCATGTCAATTTAAACAGAAAGGAGGTATTTTAGAAGCATGTGCTCAAAATAAACAATGTTTTTTCCAAAAACACAAAAATGAACAAAAAGGAAAAACATTTAAATGTAATTCTACAACGTTATTTAAGATATTAATAACTTGTGTGGCCTCCACGCACTTTAATACCAGCCGCACATCTTCGAGGCATGCAATCAGAGTTTGGTTATATTGTTGTGGTATGTTGTCCCATTCTTCAAGAAGAGCGTCGAACAATTGTTGATGGTGACGTGGGGGCTCTAGGTGGTTTCAGAGCATCCGATCACAATAATCCTATAAGTGCTCAATGGGAGTGAGGTCTGGACTAAGAGCTGGTCAATTGAGCACTGGGATATTATGGTCTTGCAAAAACATTGTAACCTGGAGAGCAACATGAGGTCTTGCTTTATCGTGTTGAAGGCAAAACTGAGGTCCAATTCCAGCAGCAGCAGGTAAACATGATCGCTAAGAATGTCGTCAATATAGCGAACACCATTTATGTGTTATGTGTTATGTGTATGTGTTCCCTGCACAAGAACAAAGTCGGTACGATTGTCGTACGTTATACCTGCCCATACCGTATCTGATCCACCACCAAATTTGTCAATTTGCTCAACGACGCCGTCTAAATATCGTTCTCCTGGTCATGCCCAGACTCGTACACGTCCGTCACAATGTGTTACATGTGTTACATGTGAGGACTACTACTGGATTCCCAAGTTTTGGTAACGTGTTGCAAATTCAAGTCTGTTTCTTCTGTTGGCTAATGTTATACGAGGCTTTTTAACAGGTTGTTTGGGTTTTAAACCACGTTCACCAAGCCCTCTACGTACTGTTTGGTCCTAAATAACCATGATCGTTTCTATCCTAAAATCATTTCTAACATCTCTTGCGGTTAATGTGCTATTTCGCAAAGCCGAAGTCACGATCATTCTGTCTTGACGAGTTGTTTTTCCCCTTTTTCGCCCTTGTCCTGGGCTTCTCTTATATAGCCCAGTCACTTGATGCCTGTGCCATACTTGGCCATACTACGGAGGGACTTACGATTAAAATTATTTCAACATGATCACTATATATCATACATGATCACTATATCGCATTGATCGTCCATCTTGGAGTTAAGCAACCGCCTATGACACTTCTACTTCGCCCAAATCCCTCATCATGGATGTATGGGCTTGATACCGATTTTAGAATGACTTGTTTACTGTATTACTAAGGTTATTAATTTTTTTCAGTCATTATTAAAGCACTTGGTTATTAGTAGAATTTCAATTTTAGGCAATATATGGTGGTATAAGCGTTACGTACTGCCAAAACTAAACCTGTAAGGTTCAAATCCATATTTTTATTATTATCAATAGCAACCAATACCTATACCACCTACTATAAAAAAAATTTACCGTTTTGAACCATTTTATATAGGTGTTCCCCTAATTTTGTTGAGCAGTGTATTTTAATTATACTTAAAACACACTGACATTTCGGGTTATGTTTTTATTAACGGCCGACTAGATTGTTTATGGGCGCAACCGATAAATAACACCATCTCAACGATTTTCGCTGCGATTTGAGTTTATCCAAAAATTGTGACAGCGACCGACATTTGTTCGTGGTATATGGTATTATTCTGAAAATACAACCGTTGTATTATCAGCATTGTCAGTTATTAATACATGCATATTATAACGTAACTATAGAAACCGCATTGTTATGACGTCACTGTTTTACGCATGAGTTATATTCCCTACATCAAAATATCATATTAATATAAATTCAATTAACAAATCTTGAAACTTTGATTATGGGAATAATTGCACGATAATGTGACATCCTCAATCATCATATCATTATTAATGAATAGGAATTAGGAGAGCATCCCTTGTCTAATCGGAAACAAAATACACACACATATACCTACACACACACACTAACAAACTCAGATACGGACAAATGCACATATCGAGCACACTGGGAGTGTGAAGTTCCTAGGTAACTGGCGCAGTCGGTAGGGTAGTGCTTCTATATTGAAACAAATATGTATTCACACTCAAACACATACAAAACAAATACATGCCGAGCGCTCAACAAAAATCGACGACGAATTTGCCGTTGGCAATCTCAAGTCATGTCTGCACTAACATCAAATCCCACATGTTAACATTACAGCCAGCATTGCACGCGTATGCCTATGATCTTAGTGCAGACATGACTTGAGATTGCCAACGCCAACTTAGTCGTCGATCTTTATTGAACTCTCGATATAAGCACATATTCACATCTTGTTCTAAATTTTACTCTTAATAAACTATATTCTTTCTTGACGAGCGTAAGATTTTTTACCTCATTAAGTAATTTTGTATTTTTTTTTTTTCATACAATAAGAAGCGTCTTCACGTTAGTATCATCCTGGTTCATTACAATTTTGAAACGAATAACGTATATTTTTTACTTCAATCAGATGCTAACTCGATTGGCGCATGGCTAGACCTTACAAGGATGCGTGCACAAAGAGAAGATTCGATTTAAGACGTGAGTGCTTTCAGTTGGAGACAAAAGGATATACTATTGATGATTTCATTAGCTAATCTTGCATACCCACTCACCCTTTTACATCAATTTTATCAATGGTGTTTAATAGTCGCATTTATACTCAATTTTGAGTTTAATCACTGATATCAATCTCTAATGGTTTGAAACTTGATCGTCTACCTAAATCACAACAGAATGGAGACAATAAAGGTCGTATTATGCAAACAGTCATAATTTCTATCGTCATAGCCCGTAAAATATGAATAGTACTATAGAATACATATACTTGTACGAGCATGTCATTTCAATAAATATTTTCTACATGTGCCAATGAATAAATCCATAACAATTTCTACCGCGCGTTTTTTTAATCTCTGAGCATAGGGTATGTTCAGGTTTAAAACGCCAGGATTAATCCTATGCTAAAATTTAATGTATGCAACCAAATTTACTAGCGTGGCTAACTCAGTTAAATAAAAAAAATATGACAAATTCATAACCCATTCAATAAAACGTCAAAACTGTAGACAGAAAATGTATTCAACGCAAGAAAAGATACAATCTGGGCAGTGCATCTGTACCAGTGCACAAATACAGTGCACTGGTAACAATGTGGCATTAGTATATGGACTGTGCGCGATTTATTTTCTGTGCATTATCCTGAGAGACCAATACAATCAACCGGAACAAATTGTAATATAATCGCCAAGTAGAGGACGCATCTCCGGTAGTCATCATAAAATAACTGGGTGATGCCACGTTTTGACTGAAGAAATGAAATTTAACGTGTTATATTATGCTGAAGAAGATACTAAAAAGAAAATTTAAATACTTTCTTGCGGTGAATACATTTTTCGTCAACAGTTTTGACGTTTTATACGTTACGTAAATATACGTTATGAATTTGTATTTTTTTTTTAATAATCAAGTTACACACGCTAGTAAATTTGGTTGCATATAATTGAATATTAGCATAGGATTAATCCCGTCGTATTTAAACTTAACATACCCTATGTTCAGCAATTAAAAAAAACGCGCGGTATAATAATTATATATGCTAACAACCTGAAGTAACGTCAATCAACATATTTATGTTGGGAACTATGTTGCATTTTACAACATTTTTTTATTCATTTGATAATGATAAGAAGTCGTGTGAAACACTTGTAGAGAAACTTGATAACAAATAATGGGACGAAACTGGTGTATTGATTTAATTCCCGACCTAGTGAATAACTTCCACCACGAATGTAGTGATGATGAAAGTATTAATTAAATTATAATGTATCTATTTTCAAAATTTGTATTATACATGTACTTTAGATAAAAATAGAAACTACGTAATCGTTTAAAAACACAAAATGAGATGGGATGATATCCTAGTCAAACTTTTCCGACCCGGAATCATCAATTAGATTTTCCATTATACATTATACTGTGCGCGAAAAATTATTATCATCGACGTTTGCTTTGCATCTAAGGGCTTCCAGCTTAGCGGTAGAGCTTAATGCTCTCTTGGATGAAAATCATGTTTGCCCGCACGTTACAATCTAATAAATATAAGTTTTAGCACTGAAACTTTTCCCAGTAACTTCAAAATTGCCAAAATAGTTCCATTGTATAAATCTAAAAACGGAGCATCGGTATTATTAAGTTCTGTATCAACATTTTCAGAATGTGCGGTAGAAGACAGGTCAATTACTTCTTCTTAGTACTCGTTAAGTATATAATATATTGCTAGATATAAACCAACAAGGGTTTCTCTATTGGAAGTCTTCTATAGCATTGCATAATTTGCTTTGATTCATATATGATATAAGCGTCATCATAAGCGTCAATATTTCAGCATTGGAAATATTGTCGCCTCTATGAATTATGACCTTAGAAGGGTTTTTGATGCAGGTCTAAAATAGGTTAAGTAGTGGTTCCTCGGAAAGATCTACCTACTAATTCTGCCACTTGCATCGGCTAAAGCTCGTTAGGGGGCATGAAAAAAGTGCATTCTGAATGTTATTGGTCATATCAGAGTACCCCAAAATGTTGAAAATGTGTTATTTCCAAATACACATTTTTGCAATTTTAGCTAATAAAAACAGTACCAACATGCTACCAAATGCGTTCAAAATGGTCGCGCCCATTATATGTTGGTCTGTAACAAAGATTACAACGATTTATCGTTCTCGCCCGCGTCACGAAGAAATTTACCGAAATAGTGCTCTAAGCCGTTGAATGGAGCTTATTTTCCGGTAAATTCGTTATAACATTTACAAATCTCAATCGATTTCAATTCTGCGACTTGCATCGGCTAAAGCTCATTAGGGCGCATGGAAAAAGTGCATTCTGACTGTTATTGATCGTATCAGAGAACCCCCAAAATGTTGAAAATGTGTTATTTCCAAATACACATTTTTGCTGTAAATTCGTTATAACATTTACAAATCTCAACCGATTTTAATTCTGCAACTTGCATCGGCTAAAGCTCGTTAAGGCGCATGGAAAAAGTGCATTCTGAATGTTATTAGTCATATCAGAGTACCCCAAAATGTTAAAAATGTGTTATTTCCAAATACACATTTTTGCGATTTTAGCTAATAAGAACGGTACCAACATGCTACCAAATGCGTTAAATATGGTCGCGCCCATGATATGTTGGTCTGTAAAAAAGATTAGAACAATTTATCGTTCTCGCTTGCATCACGAACAAAAGATCTACGTACATCCGCGATATAAGTAAGGTCTATTTTTAAAACGCGATATTCCCTTCGGAGCGCGAATTCTATACGTTGTGGTTCTCCGCACGGCACACACAAAATACATGAGGGTCTTTTATCCATTTGGTATTCAGCCGATAGATTCGGGATATTTGGGAATGCCCCGATGAGATATCGTCTCGACCGTCTGCGAGAGGGATAGTTAGTAAATAAGTGTGCCGACGAAGTCTGAGAGATCGAATGCAAACATATACTTTTGGGGCCACCCATCATTCCTATTGAACCCCCAAGGGGTTGCATTTCGACCCCCTAGGTAAGTTTAACGGCCGTTACGCCGCCTGAACCTGCTATTCGCCACGTGTTCCGGCCCAAGAACGCCGAAAATCTGTCCGAATACACCAGAGCTGTGGGGCTACGCCAAAGTAAGCAACAACGTGGAAGTGCACGCCAAACTGCATGGATCCTGGCATCGGGCGGCGCCATGTTCAAAAGCGAATACATATTTGTGCATATCTTTAAACACTATTGCGTACAAGTCGATTTCCCAATTTTATCCATTTTCAGGGCGTGTGTCGTCAAATCACCTATATCATTTCTGTTTTGTGAATCATCCCTTCAGTAAACCTTTACTTACATTGTTGCGAGGGACGGAGTCCTTAGTTTTCGTAGTTTTGGCAATCGTCCGCCCCCGCACCAGTTCTTTTATTTTTGAGACCCTTATTTTGTCTGGAAGAACCTGCGAGGTAAAATTCGTGGAGCCTTTTTTGCCCACCCCACTATTCGACACCGAGAGCTAGCGGCAATCCTCGTTATTCAAAATGAATACTCCGGTTGATTCCATGGTCCATTTGTGCTGAGTGTCTTTCAGGTACGTCAAAAATTATTTTATGTGTAATTTTTATAAACGAGCTTCGCCTTAATTTTCGAAATAACCTATTCATTGGTATGCGTAAGAGGTTCTTTATTAACCTATATAAACGACAATTTGAAACTAATCAGTAACTGAGGTTTACAAAAAATATACTTCTAATGATCTCGGAATATTATAATATTTAAAAAGTATGATCTGTTTAGAGATATTGTCATCTGAACTATAAAAAAGAGATAACTCTCATTATTGGAAAGTTCACTTAAAGAACATCAAAAGTAAATTAATAACCACAGCTGTACTTCGGCTCATTATAATTATTTAGATACCATAATTGTTAGTAGGGTAAAGACTTGGGTACAACATGACTCGGGTCTAACGGCTCACGGGTTGTACACTGTCCGTTTGCGAGCGTTATTATCCACTAACGACCGTGGTGTCAAGATTTTATAACCTTACCTGAAGTAAAATAAAATCTAAAATGCAGTTGTCTGATGGGCATTGTTATTCAGTCAAGCAAAGATTTTGTTTTGGCGCCGTCAGATTTTTAAATTTCTACAACCCCAACTATCAAATTCAAACAGAAGAGTACCCATTCCGATATCTGAGTTGATAGTTTTTAATGATGAATACAATAATAGTTGTATCGGAAAGGGTAGATACTTTGCTATTTATGTTTTTTAAGTAGTTATCATCAGCGCTTATGAGTTGTGGGTTGGGCAGAGAGGGGGTGTAGAAGTATATCTAAATGACAATTTAAATAGAAAAATCGACCTGAAGGAGTATTTTTTCGAATATTTTTCTCATCGATTTTATTGAATTTATCCGTTAGTTTTGAAACTCCCTGTATATGTATATGTCTTTAATTTTTACTATTTAACATTTTCATTCACGTAATTGTATTTTTATAAGTTTCCTAACATAAACATACTCATATCGCATGTTCTTATATACTGTGTACTACACATGTTTTTAATAAATGTCTGTCTATAAAATTTCTCTTTTGCTCATTCCATACTGAAGTCCGTCCCGACGGTATGTAAACTGATTTTAATTAAAACACGCTACAATGACTATTTCAACGCCTACTCTAATTAAATGTATTTTAAACAATAATTATTACCTCATAATTAATAAATATTGCAAAATTCAAATCATGTATAAATAACAACTCGATTAGTTCGCAGCAAAATAATTAAATTCGCAGCATTATATATCAATTTCCTGTTGCCGTGGCAGCGACGTGCGCCATAATTAGCGTCGAGTAATTAAAAATCGGCAATTTAATCAGCTTTTATTCAATTTGCTACGTTGACGGAATGCGGGAATAAAATGTTTAACTCTCGTGCATACCAACATCCCGCATCGAAAGTCCACGGTGCCTCAAATAGAAATTTCAATTTCGCTTTGAACACTTCCTTCCACATCTCAAACGCAGAGGAATTCGGAATTTTGTGCGGGAAAAATTAACGTCGCATTGATTCAAACATTTTTGCAAGCTGTGTATTTATATGTATAGCTGGCAATTTTTATACAGCTGACACACTTTTTCCGTTCGCTTACGTGGGGGTGCGGGCATTGCTCATATTGTATGTAGACGGTTATTTAATTTTCCATTTTCCGATGACGCAAATTTTGCAAAATTACGAACCGACCCACGCCCCCAGAAAATAAATACGAGATGGGACCAAATATTATGTAAGTGCATTTAAAATAAACGCGGGCACTTCAATTTTTATTGTGTAACTGCGAATCGAATATGTACGACCCTGCACCCTGGCTTATTGAACCCCGCTGTGTTTCTGCTGTTTACCGAAGAGTTCGGAGTTTGAAGTAGTCACGTTTGGCAGGGAACTTTCCTACTTTACTATTCCGTGATATAAGTCGTCAGAGTTCAGGATGCACTGTATTGCCTGGTTAAATAAAGTTTCTACCAAATTTAATAATTTCCGAACAAAAATATATATAAACAAAAAACTCGCTTTAAACAATTTAATAAGTATGTATTGTAATATTATAATAAGTTTTTGTATTATTATTGATATAGATTATTATTAATATGCCCACGTTCGAGATGTCAAAATGAGATGTTATGGTAACTTAACTTTACTTACTTTTATGTAGATTCAGGGTCTCAAGTGGATTCCGATAAATTAGACAGGAAATGAACTACACTGCGTTTCAAAAAAAATGTACCACCTAGAAGGAGTTGACGTAGAACTCTGAAATTATGTGAAAATAGTTAGTATGTGTTGAGAAACAATTGATTAAATTTTCATCGAAAAATAATAATATTTATTAAGAAAATAATTAATAATGTGTTGCATCTCCGCGCACTCTTATTCATTCAGCAACCCTTCTGGGCATGCTGGAAATCAAATGGTCCAATGCATCTTGAGGCAGCTCATCCCAGGCAATCTGAAGATGGTGTCTTAATTCATTTAAATTGTTGGGAGGATGCGCCATCCGGCGCAATTTTCTGTCCATCATATCCCACACATGTTCTATGGGGTTTAAGTCGTGTGATCTTGATGGCCACGGCAAACAATTGACATTGTTTTCTTGGAGAAAGTTTGTAGTTATGTTGGCAGTATGGGGTCGCGCATTATCTTGCTGAAAAACTGCTCTTGGATGGTGTCGGATGAAAGGAAGAAGAAAGGGCTCCAACACTGAATCGATGTAACGGCGCGCGTTTAAAGTGCCTGGAATGAATATCAACGGTGACCTGCCTCCGTAGCATATAGCACCCCAAACCATTACACCAGGAGTTAATGCCGTGTGACGACGTTGAGCAAATTCTAAATTTTGTCTTTGGCCTCTTGGTCGTCTAACCCTTAAACGCCCATCGGAGTGCCACAAACAAAACCTAGATTCGTCGCTGAAGACAATTTCTGCCCATTCGTGGATCCAGTCTTGTCTTTCTTGGCTCCACTGGAGCCTGGTTGCCTTATGCTCTATTGTAAGAGGGATGCGAAAATAAGGACGATATGATCGCAATCCGAAAGAGCGTATCCGTCGATAAATGGTACTCATAGATATTCTACGACCAATTGCTCTTATCCAATTTATCGCAATCGCTCGTGTTGGTTCCGCCGGATCTTGAATTGCACTTCTTCTTAACAGTCTCTCTTCACGTGCTTGTGTCGCTCTGCGACGTCCACTGCCTCTGCGGCGAGCTTCCAAACCTTCTTCCTGCCAATCTCGCAAGATTCGTAACACAGTGACATGTGGCCGACTAACACGTCTGCCAATTTCCCGTAATGCCAAACCACCTTCATGCATTCCTATTACTCGTCCTCTTTCAAATGGCGTAAGTTGGTGAAAATTTGCACGTCTTCGCACTCGCGGCATTGTTTAGGGCACTGCCAATTCGGTCAAACAAAAACGTACTGCAAACTAATGCGATAAATAAAGTTAAAATAAAAGAAACTCTTAGGTGATTTCACGAGACAATTTGTTTCAGAAGTATCAGATCGCCTTCAAAATTTAATCAATTGTTTTTCAACGCACACTAACTATTTCCACACAATTTCAGAGTTCTACGTCAACTCCTTCTAGGTGGTACATTTTTTTTGAAACGCAGAATATATTGAAGTTTAACATATTTATTCTAATGATAATAAAATGAATTATAAACAAAATAGATGACAAACAAAATATAAATCACGCACCAAAAGAAAACAACTTACACTATATGAACTATTAAACTACCTAATAAATTTAACTAATATTTCCCTAATAAAAACCTAATTACACAGTTAATTTTACTTGAGTAAAATGTTATTTTACTTGCGATTTCAATTATTGAAGTCTCTGCAGGCAATGTATTATGCCCATCCGTCCTGTTGGTTGCAGTTCCTCTTGTGAATAAGCCGGCTAACGATCTGTACTCAGTATGTACAGATACTGTATGTACAGATAGTATGCTTACATATGTAAGCATTCATTCAGAAGAGCAATTTAAGACGTTCAAATCTCTCATACGGTCGTTTGGGTCATATTTGTTGAAAATTGATCACTTGATGAAGTTCCTACAAAATTGCAGCCTCTTCCCTCATATCTGTTAGCTTGTATCTTACCCGATTCCTGAGTCTCGTAATGTATTATCCACTGGAATCTCTGGTAGGTTGCTGAATGGTGGAGAATGTACTTCATTTGAGTGCGAATGAGATCACCTTGCTAACTCTACGTCAGAATACAAGACAAAAAGAACAGTCTTCTTGATTTTAAGGTTTTAAGAAGGGAACCATGGTGGTATTCAAATTTCAAGTAGCTTTTTTTTCAATTAGTTTATTGTCGCAAATACACCGTCTAAGTTTTTTCACAAAATAAACCGAGTCAAAAAGTGTACATCGCAAAACTCAAGATATGCCCATTCTACAAAATGCGACGTAAATCTCCGATTTTCTTTCGAGGAGTACTCGCCCCAGATACAACAAAAGACGCATCACATTGTATAAAATCTAGTCTAGCGAGTTTACTCTAGATGTATAGAGTTGTTCACATACTTCAAATGGATATGCCGAGGACCGCATATTGTTTTGTCACCCTGGAAATTACCAATTAAACATTAGTTATTTATGTAACCAGTTTTGACTGGTTTTGACCCACCAGATCATTTGGTGTAATAAGTGTTATTTTTGCAGGAGGAGCGGAGAGAGGTACTGCATGATCACACGAATTAATCACATGAACTATCACTCAACCCCACAAAATCGTTATTTCTTTCCCCATATCTGTTAGCTTGTATCTCATCAGATTCCTGAGTACCGTAATGTATTATTCACTGAGATCTCTGGCAGTTTGCTGAATGGTGGTTCCTACTACTAATCTACTAATAAATACTACTCCTACTGATTTAAAAGGTTTAGGCTTACCCCCATCTCGTCATGGAGGATACAAAATTGAAGATCATTTGCTTGCCAAAAGTTGTTCCGCTTTAATTAAATATTAACTTATTTCAGTGAACGTGTAAAAAATATGGCGGGCTTTTTTTCTTTATTATACATAACATTGACAATGTATAACTGGTTGCATGCACCTATTCGCAAGGAATGTTCCTTTAGTTATTGGTCACGCACAAATCCTCATGCCGAAAATCTAACCCGCACACAGTAACCTCAAGAAGTAAATGTCTGGGTTGGAATAATTAATTCGAGACTTACTGGCCAATTTTTGATTGATGGAAATCTCAGTGGAGCAAAATTTCTGCACTTGTTGCGAGACTACATAATTCCATCAATTGACACGTTGAACGGTGATGAACCTTGGTTCCAAATGAATGGGGCTCCAGCACATTCTACTAATGCCGTTAGGATTTTATTTGACAATATATTTGGAAGACGCTGGATTGGCAGGTATGGCCCCATAGTATGGCCCCCAAGATCAGCTGATTTGTCACCAAATGATTATTTTCTTTGGGGTTACCTGAAAAGTAAAATTTATAATGACGTGCAAATACATAACGTAGGTGAATTGAAAGGCCGTATACGTACTGCATGTAATGGCATACATCCACAATACATTAGGAATAGCTTCAATGACAGGCTAGCGTATTGCCTTGAACGACAGAGAGGGCATTTTGAAAACTGGCTCAGACATTAGACTTCACCCACACTTCACTTTTAATGTTGTTTTGTTAACCGTTAGAATTGTTTGAATAAATTAATTTCTTCATTTAAAACTGAATTTTTGTGCTTTCTTTATTGATAAAAACATAACCTCTCTCTGTAACATATGCCAAAATTGACCCAGTATAACTGCTTTCCTACACCTACGCCGCTAATGAGTTTTTTTTTTTTTAGATTTACACATAGGAACATTGCTTGCGAGTAGGTGCAGGCAACCAGTTATACATTGTCAATGTTATGTGTAATAAGGAAAAAAAGCCCGGTATATTCGTCGATAAATATCCTAAATTTGCTTTCTCTCGGGACACCCTGAATATGAAAATACATAGGATTTTTGAAAAGAAAGTACTCACCAGAACTTGTGAAACATGCATAATTTCAAGGAAAATGCAAACTAATTAACAACACTGCATTTTAACTGATTTTTTCCAAATAACATGCCAAAGTAGGTTCTACTCTGGAAGTAGAGAACATAGTAAAACTCTTTAATTTAGTGAACAGGGAACTTATAAACTTTGACACCAGGTAGCTCAGCGAAGAGGGGAGGATCACGAAAATCTGAGAACAGAAAAAAACAAATAAGATAATCGATAATTGTAGCCTGGGGTACTCTACACTACACAACTCTAATCCATAGAGATCCATGACCAAATCCGCAGATGATTTCGGCACAAGTTCACGCGACATGATGCACGTCCCGACACTCTTGCCATCTATGAATTGGTTCCAAAAGTCCAGCCTGTATCATTCGATCCCATTTCTTTGGCGGAAACGTCAGGGAGAAGGGGTATCTGAATTTAACTGTTTGATGGAGAAGAAGTTTGGGTAGTGGGTCTTGTAATTAGTTTAAACTAAATTACGTCCCACGTCAAACAAGGCCCACGTTTAGGGCTGCAATAGTCACAGGGTAGCTAAGGGGATATAGAGGGTGGGAATGCCAAATCTGAGAACAGGAGAAATCTACTTAGATATACGATATTTATAGCCTGGGGTGCCCTCGTGCGCTCGTTGGCATGCGAGGAACTCGCCGTGTTTTACTTCAGGAAGCGCTTGTTCAGTGTGCATACTGGATTTCCAGCGCGGGAATACCCGCGATTGCCCGGCAAATCTATTAACAACTGCACACCGTCAACGGGCCGTCGATTAACTGGTTTACCACGTAGAGGTTCTCGCATGAACTCAAGTACCACGTCAAGGTGAGGCACTGAATACGGGAGTCAACTGGATACCACGAGCAATTCAGAGGGGTCCATGACTAAATCCGCAGATGTTTTCGGCACGAGTCCACGAATAGGACTAAACTGAAACCGACTCATTGATCCCCCACGCGATGTAATGCAACGCCGCGGCAATGTAGTTATCCCTGAATCAATCCAGAAAGTTTAGCTAATATCAACTTCAGCGACAATACTGTTGCTATAGTACAGCAGAGGTGGAGCTGTGCTATAGCTCCACATAGAGCATATTGACATATTTTGGTTAAGAATGAGAAATCTGGTAGACATAGATCTACAAGAAGAATTTATACTTTGGCGAAAATACACACTGTGAGAATAGGTTTGAGAGAAAAATGAAAAGTATAAGTGACCCTGTGCCATAAAATGTAAATTCTTAATACCCTTCGGTCGGGACAAGCATGTCCGCCAAAATCCCTCATTTTATTATTTTCTTTAATTAAATTTGTAAATATATTTTCTTCAAATTTCCCGAAATTCGAAAAGTGCGGTTTTTTAATGGAGTTCTGGTCCATACACGACTCGTTACGATCGTATTCTTATTTGTCATTTTTTTAAACATAACCTTATTTTGTCCATTATCAGCTGATGAAAAAATGTATCTCTGCAACTCCTCTTCGTCGAAATACTAGCGATATTGCTTAGAAGCGAATGGTAATAATGAGTACATACTTAATTTTGAGATTTTGAAAATACGGGTTTTTTAAATTTATTTTCTCATTTGAAGCAATTTCCAGTTAAGACACCTAATTGTGAATGAATTTTGTTTGTTTTATAATGCACGGAATTGTCGACACAAGTAACAAAAGGCAGCATCTGCTTTTGAATAGTCAACCACTCCGTTTCCTAGTAACCTGTTCTAAAATAGTTATATTTGTCTTACAAGGGAGCAATTTTCACAAGTGTAAAAATGTTATGGAATTTATTCCTTATTGACTGAGACCCTATATGTGTATTAATTCGTTGTATAACTATTTCCAACATTTCCAGTGGATTGGGTGATATACCTGGTGTTGTATATTTGTATAGGTGCAAATGTTATCACATTAAATTTTTTAATGTCTAATACGTACTATAAAAACCTTGGTCGTATTTATAAACGATTTTATTATGCTAGAAGCATGGGCAATCGATTGCATTTTAGCACACAACATTTCCTGACGTTATCTGCCCCGCTACAATTTGTGTTGCCTCTTGCACTACTTCAGATGATTATAACGCGATCCATCAGGCTTCAGCATTAATCAATTTCATGCGTGTTGGCGCGCGACTTAATTTACGAAATTTGCATATTGCTCTACAATAATGCGCAAACACATACACGTACACATGGAGCCCAGCTCCGAGGGCGAGAGCAAACAAAAAAAGCGGAATCCATTTTTCGGACGTGCACATTCCCGAAACGACACGCAAACACGCACACCCATAAATGTGACTGGCCTGTTTGGAAATTCATCCGTCAGGATTAATCCGGCCCTGGCCCCTGCTGGGGCCATAATTCCTGTGTACAATGCAAAAATAAAAGAATTGGACAGCATAAAATATTATTCGACGTTAGTTCTATCGCCAAAACTAAATGGAATAATTGCTTCAATTTTTAATTTATTCATGTAGAAGAGAGTCTGACCTGGGTAGAACTAAGTTATATATATACAGGGTGTAACAGAAATACGTGTGTTAATTTTAGAACTCGTTAAATAAAACATGTTTTCTATATGTTTTTTTTTTCAAAAAGCAACGTTAAACTGATTTAAAATATGTTCTAGTTTATCTACTAAAACGCGTACCCGCCTATGGTTAAAGGTGTGCAGCGATAAAATATTTTGTTGTGATGGCAACGGTGTCATAAAGGTACATCATTGCTTGTTAATCAAAACACGTTTAAGATATTGTGCACTGTACAATATTCGGGCTTCTGCGGCATTTCCAAAAGCTCGGCCATATACCAACACAATTTCTGTTAATTCTTGATTAGAAAAATTTGGCATTTTGAAATAAACTTCACTTGACAATTATAGTGACAGTACCTGAGAACGGCTCGTTCGGTCAAAATTAGGGGGCAAAAAAATATTTAAAAAACCTGCAAATTTTGAAAAAAAACATATAGAAAAAATGTTTTATATAACGAGTTCTACCAATGTTTAAAATTAACACACGTATTTCTGTTACATCCTGTATATATATATATATAACATATATAATATAATATTAAAACTCAACGGAGAAGGACGTTCGACATTTCCACAGAAGCGAAAAACTGCGAGGATCGCGAATCTCGAATCAGAATTGTGATTGGAAATTTAGTTTCACCGGAAAATGGGAAAATAGATTACAATAATAAAGTGTTGTTTTGTAGCCACAGTTACAGTGGAAAATCCGTGGGTAGTAACAGGTGCATTTCAAGTTTTGACGAACAATGCTTGCATAAATCAACAATAATAATTGACAATCAGGTGCGAAGTTATAAAAACGCAGAACGCCTAACGCCCGGCCGAATTCGATTTGATCCCGCCGAATCTACTTCGGTCGCAAGATAAAAGAAGAAAGTATTGTTGTCAAGCAGATATTTATTTCCGAAGTTACGCGTCTAAAAACAAATTCAGTCCGCGATTGTTACGTGCATACATAACCCCACAATTTGATAAACAATAATCAGTAACGAATGAGTACAGATCATTAGCCGACTTCAACAAGGGATACACGGAGGAATTTCCAGCTCAGTCATCAACGGAACTGTGACATCAACCAGATCCGCCACCTGAACGAGCCGGGATATGGTTCATCGAGGGAAAATTCACAAGAGGAACTGCAGCCAACAGGACGGACGGGAATAATACATTGCCTATAGTCTTCAAGACTTCAATAATTGAAATCGCCAGTAGAATAACATTCTATATATCAATATATATTTCTAATTATTATAATATAATATAATTCTATATAACACGGCTGTTTCAAGCATTTTATAGTATAACCCTATTAAAAATCGAGTCTGGTGAAAATTACTTAAAATGCTTTACAAGAATACAACAAAATATAATTATGCCGAGCCATTGAAACAAAATTGCCGGTGACATCAAAACAATTAAATGAAGGTTTTTAAAACAGACTTTTCTTCACCAACTTGTAGCTAAAACTGTTCCATTTAATAATATATTTGTTGATGGTTACGTAACAGTTGAAGTCGCTATAGTCTTGGTCGCAATTTTAGAGATCATACTGTACAAATAAAAAAGTGGCACAATTGCTAAGTGTTTTATGTATGTAAATGTATGTTTGTATGTAAATGTACGTTGTTTTATTATTTTATGTAAAATTCTAATGTTTTTCAACGTTTTTGCTTTATTTTTATGATTTGCCATTTTTCACTTTCAATTCTCATTTACTCGAAACATTTCTTATGGAACATGGCAACATTTTTATACTGTCACTTCGACAATGAAAAGATCTCTCAAATCAAAAACAAAAATAGGGGGTTGTAATTAAAAATAACAATGGATGACGTCATTTTCAGGTTTTTGTTAAGTAGTCAGGTAGTTAAAAACTTTTGATCTTTTTGAAGGCAAGATATTTTTTAAGTGAAAATTACAAATTGCGTAATTTTAGTTTTTTACATTTTCCTAAATGGAAGCCCTTTCAGACCCGACTTTTCATACACGCACAGAAAAATTATTTCTTGTGTTTTTCGAGTTTAAGGAACTACAGTAAGGATTTTTTATTTTTTTATTTTGCAAAAATAACCATGTATACATATGTGACCACTGGGGTCGTAGAATGAAAATAATTTCAAACATCAGTTTTCATTTATATTGAAAAACATATATTTATACCAAAATATTCACTTATGGTGAAATTTGAAAAAGCAATTCCAAGCTGTGTTCATACATAAATGTACTTTGTATTTTGAGCAATTTACTCTTGACCGAGATGTGCAGTTTTCCATCTTGCACCGTTGGGGGTATTGGTCCATCATAGGCCAATGCTCAGTGTTATCAAATCGTACGTCCTCTTGTGGACGAATTGAAGGTTTCATTTTTTTTCTCAAAACAGAGTTACTACCTACACTTGGGCGCCCAATTTTTCGCTTGGCAACCTCACGTCCAAACTTCAATAAAGATTGAGCAACTTCGAATGAAAACGCTAACAGGTCCAACTGATGTTTTGGGGGACTTTGTGAAGTTTACACTTCCTTCGATATTCTAACCAACTATTGGTAATGGCCATATTTACACAGTGGAAAGTAACTCTAAGAGTCCATTTTTTGACCGAATGAATATTCTGTACAGTTGAATGATAAAATCGGTCTTATTCACTCTTCCCATACTTTTGTTGTATAACATTATAACTTCAGGCCTATTTACGGCACCGTACTGTTTTTCTTTTTTACCCCATCGTCTAGCCTGTAAATCTGTAATTAAGTAACCAAAAATTCATTTCCTTTAGATATTACTTACCGCATCCAATTCCCCTATTCCTACAAAATTGGAAACCATGTACACTCTATTATTATCTTTCTATTCCGTGATAACCACCGTTTCATCCATATTGACAATTTCATTTGTGGAGCCCATAACGTCAACATTTTTCAATTTAAATGGACAATTTTGTGCCCTATTTTTGTGAATTGTTTCCGCAAACCAAATTTGTTGGTCTCAAATTTTTTACAATTTGTTTGTATAATTTGAAGTTTTTGTTTGTAGGTATTCTACTTGCAAGTTTTAGAGTGTTGCTCCAGTCGTCCCGAACTCCAGGAGAATGTCGGGCTCCAAAGGGGTAGTCTTGCCTTGATTCACAACCAAATCGTACACTAGAGACTAGACCGCTGGCTCCACATAAAAGATAACATTTTATACCCCACGGGCAAAGTTTGTTTTTTATGTATTGTTTTATGTCTATGGTTCCTTTGCAAGGTATCATTTGTTCATAAATGCAATTGTTTTCTTCAATTTGTAATAATTTACATTGGGATTTGAAAGAATTGATAATTGGTCTTACTTTCCACAACCTGTCAGAATTATCTGCTTTTTCATTGACAATATGAAGATTATTTCTAAGATTCATAAACCGATTTCTGGTCATTGATTCAGTTATTGTTGGGATTTCAGTAACTGAACTAAAATACTGCCTCAATCCAGGAAATTCAATATGCCCATCATTATGTGAATTGCAGACAAGTCCTTTATTACATTTTTATTGTTGTTTATGTTTCTTGTGTTTTGTCGAACAGAATAAAATTGGTTTCTAGGGCAATTATTTCAAATAAATCTTCAGGTACATACCAAATAAAGTACTCGTATGGAGTTTCAATAATCTCATTGTCATTGATTATTGTATCGTCTTCATATGGTTCTCTTATAGGGGCGAATCTTTTATTAATCCAATGTTATTTTACCTTTATTTTGTTTCCTGACATTTTCTTCCTGCATCGTTCCTTATTTGTAGGTTCTACTATATAGTCATCATCGCTTGTTTCTTGATTTTCAATGTCATTTCTGGTTTCATCTAGATCATCAAGTTCCCCTGCTTCTGATCAAGCCATCAAAGTTTAAAGGTTTTCTTCGACAAGCTAATCGACACTTTCCGCTGGATCCGAGATATGTCCGTTTTCCAAATCTTGCACACATTGATCAACTGCATCCTGAAGCTCTTTTTCAGTAAGAGGGCGCTTCGTCTCCCATAAGTCGCATTTAGGGGATCCTTTTTAGAAATAAAAAATAATGTAGCTGTCTAGTAATTCAAAATACTTGCACATCACTTGGGGCCCCTAGATTACATTTGTGTATACCAAATTATACCATGTAACCACTTGGTCAGATTTGTGTACATTACTTTCAAATAGAATTTAGGTGCTTATTTTACATTATAGGGATATGAAGTATACTCGAATATGTTCTTTATAGACTTATTTAAATTATTTATACACAATTTTTAATTATTTTACCAAATTACAATCTCTAAATATACAAAAAGCAACTTACCTTTACGCATGGCCGGTATTTTCTTGACAACTTCTAACACACTCTGACGAATATCTGTTTTACCGGCTCTTTTTCACATTTGGACTGCAGATGGCGGTAATGTAATATTACGTTTCACAGATGAGCACAAATGTGAACATCAGGCGTTAGCGTATTTTACTTATTTCATCGATAAATCCGACGTACACATATGTGACCGCTAGGGCCGAACGGGTTAGTAAATTATTGTCTGAAATTTTATAAAAATCTGTCAAGCTATTTGTATATAAAAAATGATTTAAAAAAGTAACAAAAAGGAGTGTGAAATATTACGACAATGTGTTTTAATGAAAATTGTGGGAAAACGATAGATGCGGTGTTTCGGGTTTTTGAATTTTCCCAAAGAAAATTGTTAGTGAAGTAATACCTAAAATTTTAAACACATTGGTCACAATCTTTTATTCGAATATTTTATTTTTACTAAAAACTCTAAGCACAAATTCCGCGAAAACTTTGCGTCTGTTTCCGATTTTCTGTAAATTTTCTAAATATTAGATACATTATAACGTATTGAACTAAGATTTATAAAAAATATTCACTTGTTTTGTATATGTGCTTTCCTGAGATACTTAATAAAATATTCATGTTTTTTGTAAATTGCCGGAAAAACCATAACCGGATATTTTTATTATCTGTCAAAATTATTAATTACCGTTTTATTCCTTTAAACCTATAAGTCGTCGCATGATTGGCAGAATCTACGATATTGATTTCAGCCATCTCAGTAAATTCTAGTCTGCAGTTTTAATATATTTATCATCATTTATGTTATCTCCACCCCCTGCAGTCCTACACTAATGATTCAAATTTTCACTTAATTCACTTTTCAATTCTCCTTTATTTTAGTACCAACGTTTGATTCGTATATCACGGGATATCACGGGAAACGGTCAAAAAGTACGGAGCGGAGATCTCGTCGGAGGTAGGCGAAATAAAAACGACAAACTACAAACTAAGAAGACTAAAAATATTTAGGGATATTTCGGAATAATTCTAGATTTCGAAAATTGTATGGGTTAAAATACTTAAACTACGTTAATATTCAAAGTTTTTATGAGGTTTTATATAACTTTTGAGATTGTTATCGAAATTGTTATCGAATCTGTATTTGTCATAATAAAGGAGAGCCTCGTATTGATATTGAATATGTGGACACCCTGTATATTCAAGACCAGATTAACTTAGTTGTAATTGCTGTATTTGGTGGCTGTAAATATGATACATTATTTTATTTTACCTTGTAATATTGATGATGCACGAATTGCTAATGTATTAAAATTTGAAAATTAATCTGGCAATTTTAGGTAAACATGTGCAAATTGTTTGCCAAATATTTACCGTTTACTGTGGGGGCGATCAAAAATTGCAGGATGCTTTCAGTGCGTGGGCGACTGTCGGCGTCAGGATGCCTCGGTGCACGTAAGCGAGCACTTTAATTATCGCCATATTCATGTATAATTTACAGCCAAACACGCCACATTTACATACGTATTAATGCCCGGGATATATATTACGGTAAACAAGGGCCGCCGCCAAATATAACCTCGTTATGTAAACGCCAGGACCGCCGCGGCGCTGATTTGAATTACTTAACAATTTATCAAATTACCTCTTGATTATTACATAAATAAACAAGGCGTTGTCTCTCTCCACCCAATGCTCCACGAACCTCTTAGGGAATGAGCGATTTAATGAAACACAGTTTCAGTTTCATTTTTCTTTCCATGGCCCGGCGCCTCTGCCATTTGTGCTGACGTTTATTTTTCGCCGCTCCGTTGTGATATACTTGTACATTTGAGGCTATATTTCATCTTAACCCGACGTTCACACAATTTAAATACTGAAAACACATTAAGAAGGAAATTAGGTCATGCGAACAAACGACTCTTAAAGTCTAATAAATTTTATACATTAATTTAATTTCAACCAATTTTCTCAATGAATAATTTTACTCCTTTATAATTTCATTTAATCACTTTTAAAAATAAATAAATATAAATGCGAGGGTATAATGCAAAGTTTCCGGAATATTCATTTCCCTTTCCCTAATATTTTAATGTTGCGATAGACTTTCCGATAGTCTGTTTTTGACTAAAATTGAATTATAACAACTTTGTGAATGTCCATTATAGTTAAAAATTAAATTCAAGCGGAAGTATTGTTTTTTCACTCATCTCATGAAAATTAATCGCTTGGGAAAATCATTCGGCCAAATTATTAGCAAGTAAACTCATTGAATGAATATTCATTACAAATTAAAATTGTAAACACACATGAATTGAATAAAATTATTTCGGCAATCATCAATACAAATACCTACAATTGATAAATATTATTCAAGTTTTAGAATAACAAATTTAACATCAGCTTAAATTTCAATGTAAATATTAAATCCGAACTAAAATCATTTTTATAAAAAGTTTCCAATTAAACATAAAGCCGCGTCCAATGTACAGGGTGCCCAAAAAAATTGCCAGTACGTTTTGGGACACCCTGTATAGGGTTATACAAAAGTAAGTTACATTTTGAAATGAATGTAATATTAGAATAATTAACGTATACACAATATAATAACACATGTAAATGTACTACTATACCTTGACATTTTTTTAACTCTGGACATAGTCAATACACCGTCCTTCTGTTAAATTTTAACAAACACATGTCAACAATTTGCGAGTATTAGCTATGCAACCAATTATACCACAAACCTGTAAAAAAATCTGTCGAGCGAGCTGTCATTTATGATCATTCAAGTAAAGTCAAGTAATTTTTGTGAATTTTTTTTATATACCGTGCAAATTAGAGCATAAGTAATGTTTGTGACGTTTTTCAGTCACTTATCACGATAGCGAACTCCATCAATGTGAATAATTTGTAACATAATTCAATATTTAACAACCATTGTCAGTGGAAAGTAGGGCTTTATCTATTTGAAAAAAGGCATCATTAACATTCAAGTTTTGGATCTGTGGAATTATTTGTATACAAGGTAAGACTAAGAAGGAATTAGAATTTAAATTTCCGTCAATGAAAAATGGGTAAATTAACGTACTATTAATAACAACTGCCCATAGATTAGCCCTAGTGTTGTACTGAGTCCTTGTTAAATTTTGGAGATGCCGATTAGTCCTTGACCAATATCTGTAAGGAAAGAATTACAAGGAAAGAGGATATGAATAATCAATACAGACTAACTGATAATTTTGAGAATTTACTTCACCATCAAATGTAAATGATGCTTTGTCTGTAAATACTATTTTTTCTAATATTTCTTCATTGTTATTTATTAAATTAAACATCACTACACAAAACATGTTTTTTTAAATTTTATCTTCATTAGTTAGTATCTCTCTTTAGTTAGATTTCTAAATTTGTAAGGTTTATAATTAAATTCTTTAAAAACCTTTCTGATTTAAAAAGACGAAACTCCAAAGTATGTTTTCTTCTGCATAGCATAAAATGTTTAACATAGTTTCTTGTGTTAAGACATAGTTTGTTCTAATTTGTTTGTGGTGTTTATACTCAACGCATCTGTGGTTGGTAAAACTTGAAATAATGATAAAAATTGTTCCTGTTGATGGAATTGGTTTATCGGGATAAGTGACTAAAAAAACGTCACGCACATTTCTTATGCGCTGACGTGCATGGTATAAATGCATTATTTGTATATTTTCTTCTGTTAAATACATTTCTTTAATGTATTTTAGCACAATAATAGTTCAAACTACTTGACAATTCTATTCATTTTGATTACCCATCAAATAATTATTTTGGCGTTACCTTGGTAAAAGTTCCACTTACCACTTACCACTTCCTTGTTATGGATTATATTCATGACATGGTTTTAGCAGATATCCAAAAAAAGAGCTTGGAAATTCAGGAAGCCTTGAGCATATCTAATGAACGAGTGGTTAATATTTTACAAATGTATATTTTCTACACTAGTGATATTAAAATTATACTGTGGAAAATAAACGCACACTTGCTCCACCAAATTTCCCAATTAGTATTTGTTAGATGTATAAGTTTCAAGCAGAATTTTCATACTACGTTGAACTAATTAAAATCATTGTTAACACAAAATATGTATTCAGGGTTGAATAATCAACGGCAAATCTCATCCTGCGATACGAGTTTAATTACATAATTTCTATGTAAATGCCAATTATATATTAATTAATAATCAGGAATATATTATCCTGGAGCGGCACCTACAGGAGGATCAACCAGCGACTTGTAATTAATTATCTCCTGTGTGTGATGCAAACTGCGGAACCTAATGGAGAATTGCTATTATCCATGCATGTGGAAAACTTATCGAATATAGAAGAATTTTGAATGATAAGACGTACTCTGTAATTTATTGTTACTATATTTTATTTATATACTAGGTTTTTCGTAAGTATATGCAGTTCTGAATGTCATTCGAGGTTTCGAATTTCGAAATACTGAAGATTCATTAAAGAAAATATCTGTCACAACTTGTTATACCTCGGTCAATATTTCATCGCCTCTAATAACATACATCCATATGGACTATCTATTTTAAAATAATCCAAACAAAGATCTTCTACAATATCTTCGCGTGCTTATAAGATATCCCACATAGCGAAATCGGTTACGATGAGCTTTTGTATCTTCATTATTTATGTTGATCTTTCGGAGTTTGTTACTTAACAACTGCCAATTTCTGCCGCTGTGACCGATTACTTTCATTGCGATAAATGTATTGCAATAACGTTAGTTTAATCAAATTTCCGAAAAATGTTTGCAATTGCAAAATTCGACGAGTAGTACTTTGAAGAGGCAAGTTCCATTATATCTGACATACGCTTATGTAAGTGGTAGTGGTCACAAAAATCGTTTCTTCGTCTGGTATTATAACTATGAATCTCGGCATGGGTCTGGTACGTTCCCATGTGGCATTTAACATGGCTTAGATATTGTAGTATATATAGCGATGGCACTGTTCAACTGTATGTTCAACTCAACGAAGAACTTCCTACAGTCCTTTCTGTATCCTGTGCCGGCGTAATTTTTATGCATCTCCTCTGTAGGCCAAAAACCCGACAAGTTATGGGGGTGGGGCCCCAAATTGTAATTCCATAAGTTAACACCGCTTGGCAGAGAGCAAAATATGCCGCGCGCAGTACCCGCTGAGAGATATTTCTTGCCAAGTTCCTCGGTAGGAAATTATTCTTTGATATTCTTCTAGATAGTACTTCTCCATGGGACTGCCACGTCATTTTACTGTCAAAATGTATGCCCTGGAAAGTAACTGTACCCGCAAACGCGTGGATGATGCGATCGAAAGGTCGCAGGGTGAAGACCATGTGAACAGTCTTCTCCCTGTTCAGGCTTAAACAGTTGTCTGTAAACCATCTGAAAGCTGCTTCTTGGGCCAGTTTGTTTTTCTCGATAGCCAGTTGAATAGATGACTCACTGATCAGAATATTAGTGTCATCTACATAGATGATGGTGTTCCCATCCAAACTCAAAGCTAGATCATTTATGAACACTATGAAATGTAGTGGACTCAATACTGAGCCTTGCGGAACACCAGCTCGTATTGGTAGTGCAGTTGTTCGGGTATCATTTAGGTTCACTATCTGCGTTTTCCTTAAGCAGTCAGAGATCAGCCGGTATGCACTGGGTATGAAATTGTAGTAGTATAGTTTCCTTATCCCTTAGACTCCCGAATTTTTAAAAGTTTAATGAAAAGTTACTGGTCAACTTTTTCGTGATTAAATAGTTTGAAAACGTCACTGAATTTTTGGATTATTTTTTTAAGGATTTTTACTGGGTTTTTAAAGATAGTCACAATTGTGTGTCTTGGGAGTCAAATAGTCATAGTCACAAATGTGACATTAAATTATTTATTACAATGGAATTTCAGAAAACAATTCTGATGCTTGCCGAAACATAAGTATACTTCTTACAGCGAACTCTTGATCGACTTGTATAATTTTCCATTCGGCAGCTAACAGGATTTTTGAGGTCATCGGCAATAGGCCAATGTTCTAACCCGTCGTAACGCTTATCTTTGCATGGCAAAGCTGCAGGCGTTTTTGTTTCCTTTCTTTCGTTTTCCGCTGCAATCCATTCTTCTTCATCTCTGGTATCTGCCTCGTCTTCTGTTAATCTTTTCTTGGACCCAGCAGTCAAGTATTCCGCAAGCTTAAGTCGCAAATCGAGAAGTTTCATAGGTTTGGTTTTAGTATTTTTACAATCTCGCTTGTATTCCATCCAACTGTTTACAATGGATAGATCAAAGTGATGCAATATTACTTTGAATATCCATTTTCTCGTTCTAAAGAATATTCGATAACATTATATCATCTTATCGCAGATGTCCACTCCACCCATCCATCAATTGTACATGTTCACTACTCTAGGGCAAATTACTTCTACCCGCTGTTTTTGTGTCTTATCCCATCTTTTTACAAGACACTCAGGATCTTTACCAAAAGCTGTTGAAATCATCAGCACAGTTTTGTTGTCTTTCCATTTTGTTAGGCAATTTTTTTATCACTGCTCATAATTTCTTCAGATTCCCCTCTTTTCATTTCCGTATCTTTCTTGAAATTTAATCATTTTATTCTGTTAACCATAATACTGTCACTTCCATAAATTTTTAAAATGCTCAATTCATTCATTAGACCTAAAGATGAGAAATATCGGTGAAAAAATAAAAAAACTATTTTCAGGCAAAGTCTGTGAGAGTCTAATGATCACCGATGGTCCTCATCCTAACTCTCTTTTTTTTACTGGGGTAGTTAGACCTTGATATATTTCAAAATCCAAAACTGTACCATCAAATGTAGTTACGACAAAATTCGAAAGTCCTACCGGCCTTGGATTATTCTTTACATATTGACGCACTGGGCATCTACCCAAGAATGGTATAATTTGCTCATCAACAGAAAATTCTGAATTCTGCTTTCTGACAATAGCATGACATCGATTTCTCACTACATCAATCATAGGCAGAACCTTCCACAGTCTGTTATTTTTTTGCTCTGCATCAGAACAGCTAAGATTGTCAACCACATGAAAATTGGTACTTTAACGAATAAAATCTGTCACGAGGCATAATATTTGCAACCATCGGACATTGATATTTTGAATCCCAGTACATATAAATTTTCGGTAATTTTAAACAGCCTATGAGAGCGTGTAAATGAAAAAACTTTTTTATCTCTTGAGCAGTTACAACAATCGAGTATCCATTTTGCTGTAGCTAGTACTGGGCTGTGCATTGAGCATCAAGGTCAACAAAGTCATCATTCAAATATTTAGAAAAATATTTCCATGGAGTGAGTACTTCGCGTTGAACTGAATCGGCATCTGATGGTGCGATCAGACTCTGGAAACATTCTCTTGCCCTACGAAACATTGTTTAGAGAGGTATTTCATCATCGCTACTCCAAGTTTCTTTCTCACTTTTGTCTTCATTTTTTGGCAATTCTCCATTTTTGTCATCAATTTTTGCAGTATCACTTTCGCCTACGTAATTTTTTTGACCATCTACTTCCCAAAGGCAGCGTCTTGTTCCTCATCGACATCAAAATCTGATCCAATCTCGTCCAACAACATATAGAGCTTTTCGGGGTTGTTTGCGAGATGCTCCAAATCAATATTACCACTGGTTTCTGCAGAATTAAAAATATTTTTTGTTGACTATGCCGGAAAAACGAAACAAGTAGGCTCCTGGAGCTCACAATTGTGAAAATCAAATTGTGTACCTAATTACATGGTACTTCTTCTTCTTCTCACACCATCTCCCTTCGAAGGTTGGTGATCCAAATAGCCATCATTGTTTTAGACACTGCTGCACGGAAGATTTCAATTGATGTGCAACCGAACCATCGACGTAAATCTTTCAGCCACGAGTTCTGCCGCCTTCCGACTGATCGTTTCCCCTGGATTTTGCCTTCAATAATAAGTTGAAGAAGTTCGTAGCGCCTCCCTCTCATGATGTGGCCTAGATATTGAGTTTTCCTTTCCATAATTGTGAGCAGTAGTTCTTTTTGCTTCTTCATGCGATTGAGTACTTCGACGTTGGTCACTCTTTGTATCCATGATATCTTGAGTATGCGTCTGTAGAGGTACATTTCGAAGGCTTCAATTCTTTTTTCCATGGAGGGGTTGAGGGTCCAGCTCTCGCATCCATATAGGAGTACTGGTAACACATAGCATCTTAGCAGGCGAATTCTCAATTCTAGGCTTAGGTCCGGTCTAACAAAGAAGTTTCTCATTGTAGTGAATATCTTTCTTGCCTGTTCTATTCTCGATTTTATCTCTTTTGTCTTGTCACAGTGTTGGTTCACTATGGTCCCCAGATACTTAAAATTGGTCACTTGTTCTATAATGTTGCCATTGATTGATATGGCAACGTTTATCGGTGTTTTTGAAAATACCATTACTTTTGTCTTGGTTGTGTTCGTAAATAGGCCGAATCTCTTACTATGTTGAACTATGTTGTCCATTATTTGTTGCAGGTCATTTGGATTGCTTGTTATGATGACTGTGTCGTCGGCATATCTAATAATGTTTATTATTTTCCCATTAACCTTAATTCCGCCTGATGATTCATTGAGTGCTTCTTTAAAAATTGTCTCTGAATATATGTTAAAGAGAAGCGGTGATAGCACGCAACCCTGTCGGACACCCTTTTTGATCTGAATAGTATCAGTAACTGCCTGGTCTATTCTTACTTCGGCCGTTTGGTTCCAGTACAGTTCGGTGATAATCTGTATGTCTCTTCTGTCCACACCAGTTGATTTTAAGATGTTAATCATTTTCTCATGTTGTACGCAATCAAACGCCTTACGGTAGTCTATAAAGCAGGTATATATGTCTTGATTCATGTCTCGACATCGTTGTGTTAAGATGTTTAGGGCGAATAGTGGCGAATGGTAACGTAACCGCAATCTACATGTTTTAAAATTTACAATGAAAGTAAAACTAATCAACAAACGTAATCTACAATCTGTAGTAAATAAGCTAAACCAATAATTGAAAATAAGCATACTTACTTTTTGTCGCCATGGCACTGAATTAACTAGCACTTAGCACGTGTGTGTTCAATGTGTTCTCGACTAAAAAACAATGCAGGCTCATGAATTTGACGTATTATACGCATCGCACAAACATATGAATCCGGAGTCGGGACTTTGAATACGGACCGCACAATTATGCGTACTTGGAGTCTAAGGGTTATTAGGATGTCATGGGCAACACAATCAAACGCCTTGCTGAGATCTAGAAAAGATGCAACCGTAGAAGACCCCGACTCCAAACCCTCACGTACTTCCGTCGCAAGAGCCCTGAAACCAAGTTGGCTCATGGACAGATACTTATTACACTGAAGAAAATCCAGCATTTGAGTGGTTATGATTTTATCCAAATGTTTAGAGAAAATGGGCAGTGATATCGGCCTGTAGTTGTTTATAACGAGAGGGCATAAAAATCTGAATAAAACATAATATTGACAACCTCTGAAGGTACATTAAATCAGCCATATTTGAAAAACTTAAAGAGGGTAAGGTTTTATCGATGGATCACTTGACATGGAATGACCTATATACAGGGTGTGCCGCGCTAATGGACCATTAAAAGTTTATGGGGTTACCGATAAAATAAAAATTTGAGAGGTAATTGAAGAGGTAATGAAAAATGGCTTGAATTTCTTTTACAAATAAGATAATAAAAACAAAATTATCTCACATTGTACCTGAAAGGTACCTCTATGACTGGTATGTGTTGCAACCGAAAATTTTGACAATTAGTCATTCAAAAATGAGATATGTTAAGTGCTCTCATAATTTAAGCATGTTCCTTTTTTTTTAATTGCTAACTTCGTCGCCGATTTTTGTTGACGGTGTTTGATTTTTCAGTGTTTTCAGTTTTCCAGCTTATATCTTCCAAACGATGTAAAAGATGCAAAAATAAGTTGTAAAAACTTGTCATACGTAACATGGTCTACACAATAGCGCAATCATTATATCTAACTTTGATAAATAGAAAACCCTGTATATTTTTACAGAACCAGATTCTAGATCAAATTCTCTTTACAGTGATGTATCACAAGTACCAAGTATATGTTTTATGTTCAATATTTCAAAACGTAGAATTTTTACAGTGGCTGTAATATTGTTTTGTTTATTGCAAATACTTGTCAAACCACCTTATCCAATGTGAACGCTGCAAATCGAAGATTTCATCTTCGATTCTTCTTACCCCATTCCACTCTCACCAGCATGTCATCCCAGGCATCCAGCTTTCACGACTTTTGTCGCAATTCGCCGCCCCACAAAGGACACCCACGCAGCCTCCGGCGGAAGTATCTTGCGCGACAGGGGCATCGGGCCTCCAGTCAGCCCACCACCCCCTGCGAACGGCTGATCGCATGGGGAGGGGACCCTTCGCGGGCCGTGTGCACGCCGAAATGGGGTTTCTTTGATTGTATGCATAAATCATTCCCGGGCCGATACAATGAAATATTCAGGGCGAGGGCACCAGGGCAACAGGGGGCCCGGGGGAGCCGGGGGCGGCGCCGGTGGAGCGATCGGTTCTACGTGTCTCGGTATCGACCGGGGGCAGCACGTGCTCGGAACGTTTTTTGTTCGTTGCTACTTGTTTCTTGTGACTTTCGCGTGTGTGAGAGTTTGATGGCATCTAGGTCGATGAAAATTTGTGGGTTTCAATATTACTCCAAATATATAGAATGGTTGGTAGAAAAAACCGTTAGGCCTTCTCAAGATAAATACCTACCTTGAGAAAATAAAACGTAAAAGTAGGTAATTGATATTACGACAAAATTTACTTTCAATAAATGATTTGATGAGAAGGGGGAAACACCTTACAAATTTCATTTATTGACCGTAAACTATTTAACCTCTTTAGTATGTCCTTTCACAAACACAGGCTGCTGTTGCGTGCCGTGAAATATATTTTGTTTTTCGTTTGTTTCAAAGTTGACTGTGCACGAAGAAGTAAATAGTTCCGAAAACTATTAAAACTCAGTGGCGCCCGTGTTAGCGTTATGTCAAGGGCTCATTTCGTAGTGGGTGAATACTTTGCCGCAGGTCGAATGGGCACTCACGATTTCTAGAATTTTACTTTAACTTTAACTCCACTGAATAAATTACTAGTTTCGTACATTTTTTAATCATTGTGTTTAAATTGACCGCGATCCACATCTAGTTCAACGATATTGGGCCACCGGAACAAGAGTCAAGGTCTCACTATACAGTGTCCCAGTTATTATGCTTGTATACAGTAAGGGATAAAGAATTGATTAAATTAGACAAAAAAGTGTAGTGGCTAAGGCCTACAAGCAGCGAAAAACAATATTTTAAAAGTTGAATGATTTGGCTGCCATTGTCAAAAAAATGTGTTTTTCATTTTACATATATTTTTATCTAGTAGGGGTTGAGTGATAGCTCATTTGAAAGCTGGCTTAATTTGCAATACAACGGTGTCTTACTATTTAAAATCTGTCGATTAGTTTGTAAGAAATTATTTTTAGATAAACATGTTTACGTTTACGTAATTTTTTTACGTTTAACTCTTCAAACCACATTAAAACTAAGTAACAATTATAAATTACAAATTCATGTAGAAACGTTGAAGACAGTTACGAGCGAGGCAGCTCTTTGACAGATCGTAGTGTAAATTCCGCTCATTATATGTATTTGGCTGCAACGGCTTCATCTCCAAAGTTTTACTTAGAAGCTCTCCATGGATGTGGCCATAGTTCACGGTCCTTCTGCACAATGTAGAATAGGTTCTCCAATCAGTACATGTATTAAACTGATACAAACTTCTGCGGTATCGAGTAAAGCTAATTATCAGTACGTCGAAGGACTTCTTGAAGCATTCTTCAGCGCAAGCAGTACATACTTATAACAATTAATTGCATCATAGCATAAATATTTCTCATTATAATACAAAGTCAAGAACGTTTGATTTCCGCCAACTCCAAGTATGTATACGCGAAAAATGTGGGAAAATATGTTTGGTGAAAATAAAATACCCATCAATTGAAAAGTATACCAACACCACATGCTTGTAGATTCGCAGCAAATCGAGGATATGTATCTTAGCAAGGCAACTTGGACCTATCTCGCAGTTAGCAACAACTCACAGCACGGCGATTTTTTCGATTTTCGCTGCAATTTTCAAAACTTTCGAAACGCCCCACATTGGTACTTCGTACATGGGGAGAACGGTCATAATAGTATAATAATGATGTCAATAATTCTAGGAACATTTATGCTTATTACATTACTTAAACCGTTTACCTACCGTAGTCGCAAATATTTACTCCATTAAAACGGCAAATAATAGTAGACGGCTTCCAAAGTGGCAGAGACTTATTTTCTAACATTTCTTTCGGAGCGAATTTTTGTTACCCGTTATTGCTAATTTTCATTCTAATGCAATATTTTAGTTTTTTGGTGGATAAATATGGAATGTAAAGAAGAAAGTATGTAATTTGTTATTATTTTACTTCTAAAACATATTAACGTTATTAATGAATTATTGTTGATACTTAACTACTTTCCCACGCGAAGTCTCTTATCAGATATAATACAATTTATAGTTCATTGTGTGTACTTTAAAATATAGTTAAAATCAGTTGCAACGTTTTGCAACTTTTGAAGTAATTTAATATAAAAAACGCAACAACGTGGCGCACAGTGATCTGAAGTACGCGAAAAGCTGGACAAAAATTAAAAAATCGAAGGCATACACGTAGGGGATTTTCAACCGATCTGTCCTAATTATTAATACTAAGTATAAAAATGTGTGAAATGCATTTAAAATGTACTCATAAAATAAGCGAGACCATTGAAATTAAAAAAAAAGAACTCTTTTCTAGTTTTTACCATACATTCAGATTCTTCGGCCGGCATAACCGATGACTTCCGATTTTCGCGAGAGTCACGTCATTTTGACAATGACAGTCGCCTATTTTGAGTCGGCCATTTTGTTTTCCACCCGGCGGCAGCGTGCCTGGGCCTCTTACGGAGGGGTGAAGTACCGACTCTGGCTGATCGTAAACCCTCTCTGAAACGGAGGTAGTCGGCTATTACGAAAGAGTCAAGTATATGCAGTGCAGTCCTTGTGAAAGCATTAGGATCAATAGGTCAACACTGGTTTGTAGCATACGCGGGTTTCATTTGCACCTACAAAGGTGAAATATGCGCATGTGTCCAGATACTTTAGCCAGAATTTCGACCTCGAATTTGTATTACTTGATCCCGAGAGCCCATGACTACTGAGTTTAGCAAGAGTTACGTCATTTTTGACAAATTTGACCGGCCATTTTGAGTCGGCCATTTTGTTTTTGAGAATTTCGACCTAGAATTTATATATCTTGACACCGAACACCCATGACTACAGATTTTCGCGAGAGTGACATCATTCATGACAAAGTTGGTCGGCCATTTTGAGTCGGCCATTTTGTTTTCAAGTATTTTGTCCTCGAATTTGAATTACTTGATCCCAAGAACCCATTACTATTGAGTTTATCAAGAGTTACGTCATTTTTAACGAAATTGGTCGGCCATTTTGAGTCGGAAATTTTGTTTTTGATAATTTTGACCTAGAATTTATCTTCCTTGACACCTAAAACCCATGACTACAGATTTTAGCGAGAGTGGCATAATTTTTAACAAAGTCGGTCGGCCATTTTGAGTCGGCCATTTTGATTTCGAAACTTTGGACCTAGAATTCAAATTCCTTGACCCTGAAAACCCATGACTACTGATTTTCTCGAGAGTGACATCATTTTTGACAATGTTGGTCGGCCATTTTGTTTCGGTCATTTTGATTTCGAGAATTTCGAGGTTGAATTCGAATTCCTTGACCGCGAAAATATATAAATACTGATTTTCTAGAATATTTACCCAAAATTCGAATTTTGGCCCGATATTAAGGTGCTTGGGACCACTGTGCGCCCTGTTTAAAAACATTGCAGTAATTTGTTCTTAGACGATACTTTTTTTTGGAAATTTCGAAATTTTCATATTTATGGTTGCAAAATTTTGATATTATTTTGCTTTTGAATTATGAAACATTTAAAATAATAATAATCATGCACTTTTTATCTTATGTTTCTTTTCGGATTTAATTGTAAGAATCTAGGCTTCTGAGATTTTAACTTGTAAATTGATTTGGATACCGTTCTGCTTCTTTAAATTGGTAATTATTATAGTTCACACACAAATCAAGTCAAAAAATAAATGTTCATAAATTTCCTCATTTTCATTTCCATCGCCTGCTATTTCAACATTAATTAGTCACAATATGACGATTCTGACCAAGCATAAACTTCGGCTCGCCTTCGGCTCGTATATAAAATTCATCCTCGTGATTAATAGCCATTATGTGCGAGTCAAATACTACGTTTTATCGATGACTTTTGAAGTAAAACAATTCTTATTAACCATTTTGTGTCAATGAGAAACCAATTGTTAGCAACCAAATGTACATATGTAAATGAGCTTACATGGGATGCAATTTTTTATCGTATGGCAGACACAAACATGATTACTGTTATAATAACACGAGTAGCTCTTATCGTAATTAGAAGACAATGGTCTTCGTATTCTTCATAATGACCATCGATATCATTTTCTTGTCTATATGGCCAGGAGATCGTACTGGTTGAATTATTGTTTGACCGGCAGTTACCCTTGGCTCTTTTGCGTTGCCCTTGGTGCACCACGAGATAGCTTGCCTCCTTTTGCACTTAGGTTCTTAGATTAGGCAGGTCGTATTGGTACAATCGCCAATATTTGAAGTGCAACTAAAAGTCATAAACCAGATCGAATTTCGACCTTATTGGTAATCGGGGTTTAAACACGTACAAGTACAAGTTCAGAAGCAAAGCAGCTTCACCCTCAAATACCTTGTTGCATTTCGTTTGTCGGCGATTGTACAGCGCTAGCTTAATGGCAATTTAATTAAAACATGGCGGCCGCTTATGTTCCATTATCACCACTGTATCTATTAAAATACTGCAGAGTAAACCATCTTAGTATTGTCAAATTGACAGTTTCGTACTTTTTATTAGAAATATATATTTATTGCAAATGTAAGATAATATTTACTAAAAAATACGTCTTCGGGACTGCTGTCTCCTGCTGTCTTGGATCACCCTCGATATCATGGCGTGTTGCACGGCTGCTAATTCCAGACTATTGGTTTTGGGATGTCTCTCTGGGTATCAGTTTTCTATTGTTTTTGGGTTGTTTTTATCTTCTTATTGAATAATTTATGTTTAACGTTTTTGTCGATTGTTATCGTTTGTTATATTGTTGAATAGATAAATAGAATAGATAAAGATTGTTTATATATATATAAAGTATTCGTACATATGTAGGCAGTTTCCTTTCTCCCGGAACACCCTGTATTAGCATCACAAAACAAATTGATCATGATGATGCTAGTGATTGTAGATATCGGAGCACATTGCCGTATATAATAGAAACTGGTGCATTTACAGTTACGCGATTATTGTTCTCGTCATAGTTTGAAGTTTCAACGTTTAAATGGTTGAAAGCGTAGAGGCGAGCTCGACCTGCAGTTGACATAATCTATTACAAGTGAAATGAGACGCCAGGCATATGAGAATACATTTCTCCGTGTGTATGATTACATATTTTCTGGTACGTGTGACTCCCTGACTTCTGTGCTGCTGTTTCCATGCTTACATTTATATCGAATTGAAGTAAACAAACTTGCTTGCAAAGCTAGACAAATATGAAATGATTGTATGTTTTGCCACGGCAGGAATATGAAGTTTACTATTTTTCTATGTAAATAAATTTGGAAAGCAGTCATAGCCATAGCAAGCGATATATTTTAATAATGTAATATATTTTATACATGCTCCGTAACAGAGCTATTTTATGGACTAATTTAAGTCCCTCAAATGAGTCTTTTCTGGATTCAGTCACAATTTAATCCATTTTGAAAATGAAAATTGCTCATTTAGTCATTGCGATGTTTCGTTGCTATGTTAACAATACAAAATCTTTTCTAGCTTGTCTGACGATAAAGGTTTGACGAAATTTACGAAAATATTGCATGTTCAATACGTTAGAAAATGTATGTTTTCTAGTTCGTGTAAATTTCCTATATTATTCATATTTATTTAGAAAATACATATTTATTCTATTTAAAAAAGGGCACAAACTGTAAAACATAGTATAAAAAACACGTTAATAAGTCAATATTAGCATTCTTTGCAAAAAATTAAATCAAGGTTATGCCATAAAACAAATTCACTGCCATATGTAAGTTTGGTTGCATATGTACTCTATTAATACATTTTCTAAAACTGAACATATGAATTGTATGCTTATTTTCGGCGAAATAAAAAACGCATTGCATATCGCTTAATCTTAGTTACAAAATTTTCTCTCAGCGCGAAATGACTTATACCTGCAGACGTCAGAATTTCGCACCAATAAAAAGCGTCTCCTCGAAGTTTATTACCAAAGCCGTGACGGCATAAATAATTAAATTCCGTCGCACGATTAAAACGTATAAATCACCGGGAATTTGTTTAAGGGCGACCGACGTCGCAACTGAACGGATTAATAAAAGTGTCAGTGGGGGCGGAGACGGCGGGCGGAATTGTTGGGGGCGTTCGAAAATTATAATTAAATTGTGCGAGTGCGACTCGCCGTCCTGAATAAATAATAACCGTTGCTCCCCACGTTGTCCCTAGCGCTCATTTAATTAATTATTATGGCGGCACGATGATATCGCAATTGTACCTACATTGCATTCATTGCTAGAGATATTTTCAGCCGGATAATCCTCGAAAAGAGCGAGAAAATTCTGATAAACGGAATATGGAATCGTGAATCGTGAATAAGCTAGGTTATCTTAACACTGATTTGTTACTCAAGTTAAAATATACTTTTGTACAACCGGACGCGAAGTGCCAATTTCGCGAACGCAAAACAGGCCGCGAAATTCAATTTTGCGGCCGCTGCCCTTGGCGCTGCCCAAACCAAACGTCACTTAATGTTGTACTGACAGTGACAACGGTAAATTTATTGCTTTGGTTTTTATACTTTTTAAAATGAATTCAATTAATATTGCTATAGATATTGCTGGAATCAAATTGGAAAAAGCAGAATCTATCTCCGAGTGCACGAAATGAAAACATCGCTGTCATCTAACATTTTTGCTATTAATTTACTAAATGATGAGAAGTATATCATTTCCATAGCAACGTGCAATCCGACTTTCTGTTTATCCATAATTAGTTATTTGTATATGAAGGCCGAGAAATCTCATTTTAGGGACCGAGAGAAAGTTTGTCGCCGAGGCCGCTTGCGGCCGAGGCAATACAATCTCGAGGTCGCTAAAAGATTTCGCGGCCGAGGTGTACACAACGTTTTTCGTGCCATTGATGCACGCTGCAATGAGTCTCCTAGGTTGTGAACAAGCGACTGTCAATTTTGACAAAATAATAAACGTCAAAAAAATTAATCAATAATTCAGTTAAACGAAGTAGAAATGAATACTTGTGATAGTGATGATTTAGAGTTTAATTCATTTAATCATTTAATTCCAGAGAAAAGTAGACGGCTATACGAGAATGCATACGTTAAATTTAAAACTTGGTGTGAAGAACAAAAAGCTGCGAACATATCGGAAAATGGTAATATGGCATATTTAGAAGCAAAATCTACAGTTTTGAAATCTTAAACTTTATGGAGTACATACTCCATGTTAAAATGTATGATAAATATCAGGGAGGGGATTGATATTTCAAGATTTCCTAAATTAGTGCCATTATTAAAGAAAAAGGCAGTAGGGTATCGAGCTAAAAAGTCAAAAATACTAACTGCACAGCAAATCGATACATTTATAACAGAAGCCAGCAATGAAACTTATTTAATGTGGAAGGTATAAGGTACATGTTTTACTTACATTAATATGTCAAGAAATGGTTTTGTAGGTTGTTTTAATTATGGGCATCTCTGGGGCGTTAAGGCGTGATGAAATTTATAAATTGTCTGTTGACGATGTGGAAGATTTGGGCACTGCTTTAATTGTCCGCATTCCCGAAAGCAAGACAGATAAACAAATAAGTTAATTCTGAGACATGATAGTTATTTGACTGATGTTTCTCTTGATGTTTAATGACAACAATAATTTTAGGTTGCTTGGCAACCTTTTGTGGCCATAGCTGAGAAATTGCACTTCTCGGTCTCTTGTGTCGCTGAGAAGTTACCATTTCTCGTCCAATTGCACGAAAAAATAATTTAACTCACGTTTTAATAACTAGAAATTGTTGGTTGCACAAAAAATGTTGTGTTCACCTTGCTCGCGAAATCCATTATCGTCATCGGGATTGTCTTGCCTCGGTACGTTAAGGAATGATTTCGCGGCCTAGGTATACATTACTATATTACATTGCAAGGGACGGAAGCGGGATTTACTCTACCGAGCCAAGTTTCTCGCTACGCGACAAGGTAGAGTAAATCTTTCATTCTCGTGTACATTACATAGTTTGTAATGAAAACCAAACATTGTTTTTTTTCACTACCTAGATATCTATATAAATTATTATCGTATTCCGTTCATCATTGCTAAATTTCTTAAGCTGTCTAATCCGAAACTGTACACTGGTTATGCTTTTCACCGAACATCTGCAACATTATTGGCTAATGCAGGAGTAGATGTTGTTAGTCTCAAACGACATGGAGGATGGAAATCTTCCACAATAGCAGAAAACTATGTTGCAGATTCAACCCATCAGAAACTTGACACTGCAAATAAAATCCATCTACATCAACCTCTGCCTGTACTACCAATAACCTAGAAAAACTGATAGAGAAAGAAACGAGTGTTTCTAATATCGATGAAATATCGGAAGAATTTGTTAATGATATTCAAGGTGTTGGTGATAATAGTCTTAAAAGTTTATTTAATGTTTCAAATTGTACTAACAGCAGTTTTACAATTAATATAAGTAAATAATAAAGTTAGTGCATGTATTCCACTCGGGGAGTAAGTACCAGGGAAGTAAGTAAATGTACTTCCCTGGTGTCATGAGAACCACAAATCATGGTGTAAAATAAACCTACTTCGTTAAAAAGGTGACATCGAAAGTATTTGTTACTATACCTTTTCAAGTTCAAATTGAGACCGATCAAGTTCATATTGAGACCAATCAATTTCAAATTGAGGCCAATCAAATTCAAATTTAGACCAATCAATTTCAAATTGAGACTAAACAAAATCAAGTTGACACTAAACAATATCAAGTTGTCATAATAAATTTTATTTGTTTACGATCAACTTGATATTGTTTAGTGTCAACTTGATATTGTTTAGTCTCAATTTGAAATTTTTTGGTATATATTTGAACTTGATTGGCCTCAATTTGAAATTGATTGGTCTCAATTTGAACTTGATTGGTCTCAATTTGAACTTGAAAAGGTATAGATTGGTAGTGAAAAATAGTTAATTAGGCATTAAGGAAGGTAAGTATTGTTTACCAGTCGAGGTCGACTTTGCGCCCGAGCGACATCGAGGGTTAGCAATAAAGTCCGCGACTGTCAAAACTTATATCTCGAATTGCTTATAACTGTTTTTCCAGTCCTGAAGTTGGTTTCATTGTTTATGTTTGATTAATTTATTTTCGCAACTTGAACAAAATGTCAGTACGGCTTTGGTTGCTAAGATTATTTTTCAAACATAGTGTGAATGTCAGAAATTGCATTCGTTCAGTTGTAAAATGAATTCCAATGAAAATAAATAAGAAATGGCAATTGAAGAGGCTGCAGATGCTGCCTGTTCCTTCCTAATGCCAGATAAGTCGAAGGGGCGTTATCAAAATGTATACAAGTGTTCTTAAAGAGTGTGCCAGAGAAAGAACGCTATTTAAATTATTTTACTTACCTCCCTGAGAGATGTACTTTTTTACTTACTTCCCGTTGTTCATAGTAACCACAGGTTTATCGGTAAGTGAAGCTTACTTCCATCAAATCAGTATTACAACAGTGTACTTACCATGCAGGGAGTGGAAAAATAACTAATTTTCTGTTTCGCGTATTTAATGTCTCGCAACCAATTTTGTGGTTATGGTTTTATATCAACAATGGCAAAATCGCAAAAGGTTTGCACCGTTTTCGGATGCAATATTGACAGACAATAAAAATTCGACGATAGTTTCTACCAATTCACTGCTGCAGATAAACGGTGTGCAATTCATATCCCGTTCATTGGTTGATACACATAATTCAAAGTTATTGTAGTTGATCAACAAAAGTTGAATGCCTCTATTGTTTAAAGATGATAAACTCTGGAACAAAGATCTGATTGAAACAAATGTTCTCTCAATAGTTTTAATCAAGTTTTGTGGATCAACTAAAATCGATCAATTAAACTTGGTTCGTGAGAACGCGCCTTTAGGAGAGTATTTTATAAATATGAATGCTGACTGTACTGAGTGCTATGTAAGAATAGATATGTGTTGAACTGTGAATACAATGGATTAATAATGAACCATTGCACATTAAGTTATACAACCATTTTTCATACCCCCAAAGAGTTGTTGGGGATAAGCTCTCCAATAGCTTCGGCACATTTTAATGAAATTTCTGCTGAAAAATCACCAGAAGAATAAGCAGCATCTATGTTTTGACAAACAAGTGAATAAACAAAACACATCCGCAACTTATATTCGTTACTCAATTCTTAATTCATGTCCCAATCTTTCGTAACCTCGTTCTCGGACTTCTCATTCGTACTGTTATGCGTAATTTTCCAACCGTAGTGCGTAAATAACTACGATGATGATTCGAAAAGTTTGTGGCCTCACAAGGAATACGCAATATTTTGGGACAATAAACTATTTTATTATTTACTACAGTCTCCTGCTAACACAATGCACTTAATTCGACGATGCCGTAAAACAGCAATTTTTTATAAATCGTTCAATCCAAGATCTCAAAATAGCCATTTACTGCAGCTGTTACCTTATAGGCGATATTGGTTTTTGGGGCAAATCTAAGTTTCTTGGAAGATAACGAAACGGCCAAAATATCATTCAGAATGTGGCTAAAACGTGGAAAAAGTTCTCAACAATCAGTTTCTTGCTGTGGTGTGCCGCTACTGCCTGGCACCTAACACGCCAAGTATTGTTTAATTTCCAATTATTCACTTAAAATTCTGTGCATTTGAGATATACCTACCGATAATCAGATGTATTTCGTATAAAAAACGTTAACAGTAACGTACTCGTTATTTGCAGCATCACATTCAAATTCCAAATGTAATTATGCGATAATTGCATTTGACATTTGAATGTGATGTTGTCACATAACGAACACGTTAATATTAACGTTTTTTGATACGGAATACACCTGCATATCTACTACCTTGTGCAATTTTATAGAATTAGTGACAAAAATCAGTGTTTAAAGCTTTATTGTTAACAACAACAAAAAAATATCGGTTATTGTGTAATGATAAGCCATTTTTAAGATGCATTGATTAATGAAACTTCAAAATTGACAGTAAAATTACAAGTTTCAGTCTTTCACTGTAATGGCTATGGCCATTAATACATATATTTATCGCCATTAAATTTTCAAATTTTCACATCGATAGTAGATATAAATGTAATTTGGTAGATTTTTGGTTTTTAAACATTTGTTTACTCTTTTCTTTAAAATAATCGGGGAAACAGAAAAATGCATAAATGTGGGTTTATGTGTTAAATTTCAACTTTACCAAACCAACACCCGGTATGTAGATAAAATGCAATATGTTAATGTATTTACTCAGTGCTGAAGATCCGTTTGCCGTTTGTACATAAAACCATTTAAAAACGCAAAATCACCATGAAACTTGATTTTATACTTCTCATATCATATTAAACACGTAAGTTAAAAAGAGATGCAATTACTACAGTCTCTCCATCGCAGTTGGCTGTGCGCCTGACACACTACTTTGTATTGGCGGTATAATGGATCTATTAAACGGAAATACATACAGAGTTAGTCAAATAGGATTAAAGTTTCTTATTTTTGTGCCTTTCAATATACTGAAACGAAATCCGGGATATCTTGAACAGTTCCTGAAATATCGCTGAATAACCTGAAAAAGTGCACTTTCATTTTCTTCTTTTTATTTTCTTAAGCGATTTTCTTCGCTTACATTTTTCGACGTGAGCTTTCTGGTGACAGTACCAAACATTTTTTTGCGCCAACTAGATGCCCAAATTTTCATAGTCAACTTTTGATTTTCTTATGGCCGCAATATTGGATTTTAAAGGCATTCAAAAGAGCGAAAAATTCCGATTTCAACCATGTATAACATGTATAACACATGAGTATCTGACATTATTTACTACCAAAAATCGAGAATTTAAAAATTTGTTGCAAAAATCAAACTGCTGTGGACTGCTCTAAAAATCAAGTTGCCATGGAATAACAAATTTCACATTTCTTCATACAAAGAAAATAACTTCTGAGTAATTTTATTGTGTATAAAGTGCAAAAAAGGAGATAATATCTTTGACTAGTAAAAATGGCAATAATTAAATATCCTAAATTTTAATTTCAAGACCATTCAAGAATGGTATTTGATCAGATTATTTAATGAATACAATATGATTTATGATTTGCAATCTCGGTCAGGGAAACATAATGTAAGATATTACATTATAGAGATTGTACATATCATTTTTTTCATGTTGAGGATAATATCTTGCCATTTTTACTAATCAAAGATATTATCTCCTTTTTGCACTTTATACACAATAATATTACTTAGAAGTTATTTTCTTTGGATGAAGAAATGTCAAAATGGTAATTTGTTAAACGTGATTTTTAGAGCAGTCCACAACAGTTTGATTTTGGCAACAAATTTTTAAATGATCGATTTTTGGTGGTAAATAATATTAAATTACCCATGTGTAATACATGGTTGAAATTGGAGTTTTTCGCTCTTTTGAATGCTATTAAAATTCAATATTGCGGCCATAAGAAAATCAAAAGTTAACTATGAAACTTTGGGCATATAGTTGGCGCAAAAAATGTTTAATACTGTCATCAGAAAGCTCACGTCGAAAAATGTAAGCTTGCCAAGTTTCGTAAAACTTCCTTCAAAAGTAAAAGAGTTATGAGAAGAAAATGAAAGTGCAGTTTTTCAGTTTTTCAGCGATATTTCAGGAACTGTGCAAGATATCCCGGATTTCGTTTCAGTATATTGAAAGGCTCAAAAATAAGAAACTTTTATCCCATTTGACCAACTCTGTATGTATGTCCGTTTAATAAATCCTAATAAAAGTGACCACCCTGTATACCGCTTACCATTTAGCAAAAACGACGAAACATAGTTCTGTGCCATCCGTTTATAGATGCTTGTAAAAATGACTGATAGGCATTAAGCATACAATCCGCTCCTAAGTTATGAATAATGGTAATGAAAATTCAGCAAAATTCACGCCATTAATATGTTAGGCCACTTACTTTTTGAATCATCCTCGTATTACGTGTTTGTGAAATATGAACAATCTGGCACCTACATCCGAGGTACATAGTACATATAATACCTCCTTAAATGGGCAATGCCGTGATAGTGTTAAAACTGGTTCGAGAATCCGCCAGTTAATATGTAGTTAGTAATTCACTAGCCAGTTAATGGTTACGTTTAATTTAGTCTTGTGTTTGTGTGTGTGTGTGTGTGAATTTGGTTGCATACCTTAGTAACTTTATTGAAGTAGACTTTTCCACTATCCTACCGACTACGCCACGTGAGATATTAGATAATTGCGGTTTTTTTTTAATAAATTTGCAAGACCTCCCTCTCCCCATCGTGTGACCTGTGTATACTTTTTTTTTTTACACGGCCGTAAGTATATTTTACTTCATTGCCTCGGATGCCCATTTTGTGGATGTTATGGCCTGTTGTCGTTCTGACTATAAATATATTAGGCTATATTACGATAATTACTAACCTTATATTACTACTCTAGTGTTTTGTTCATGTGACAATATATGAGAACATTTCATAAAAAGGGAGATATAATTGAATAATTCAAAAAATGCGACGAGAGAGGGTTGGCATTCCCTGTCAAATTTGAATTGAGTCAGAAGTTGTTGTTGTTACCGGAAACTCTATGTAGAGTTTATTTAACTGAAAAAACACGATAATAAAATATCACTTATTAGTATGTGACGCTTGCTTTAAATTCAATCAATTCATGGCAAACCATTTCGTATTAGCACGCTGTTTGCGTTTACACTTCCAAAAGTGGTAATGCTCCTTGAGATTTACGATATCCCGTCATAAAACTGATGAAATTCCGTAATCCTACAGCGGTCCTGAAATGAGGAAATTATATCCCGTGAAAATTCCCTGCGTATCTCCACAGCTGCGGAGAAATTTCCACTTCGCAATCGCGCAACTCGTCGAATATAGGCGATCGGCGTGAAACAAATTCCAGCGCGAAGATTGAAGTCCTGACGGGTCTTACTAATTACAAGATAAGTAATTGATATAGTTTATGACCTTTTTGGGGTCAATTAGGGGAAGGTCTGATCCGGCAGGAATAAAACTGAAATGCTAAATTGCGCCTCGGAGTTATACTTGTCAGGGGGCGCGGATGGCGGTTAATACACACAGAATGGGAATTGTAGTATTAGTTGTTATCTCCGGCAGGACAGCATAGTAATACGTATTTCCAGGATTGCGGATATAAGTCGGGTCGTTTCAGTGGAAACGCTCTCATCCGGTTTTAATATAATCTCGTCGTATGATTTTCTTTTATGTCTGTGACACGGCGCGGTGTATCGAGGCGCCGGAAGTGCGAGCTGCGCCAACCGGAAGGGGTCGTTGTTCACGGAGATGATCTGGGACCCGCATCGTGTCGGCCGCCCCCATCCCACCACCCTGCAAAAACGTTCGCCCGGCGGGGTGCAAAAAGGGAATTGATAGATGAAGGAGGACGGGAATATTTGTAAGAAGTAGGTAATAAGGGGAGCGAGGAAGATTTATGGAAGGGACCCCCACACATGACGTCCGACCTCTCGGCATTAATTCCGGCCACCGCCGCCCCCCGCGGCTCGCCCTTTTTTGCTCCCTCTGATTGACTCCCATTTATATTTGCTGGCCTCATTTTATCGCCAGCAAAAAGCCCTAATTGCGCCATTCCGCATTATTGCGCCCGCAGACAACATCCTTCAGCGCGCTTTTGTGCACGTCTCCCAGCGGGGACCGCGCCGAATCACATAATTGGGAATTCTTACCGGGCCGAACTTTTTCCGCAACTTTTATATCCGACAATGAGATCATTTCGGAAGTCGCTTTTTTCCCGGCGAAAATAAAGGTCCGCTTTCCCGGGGCGCTCTCGTAACTTTTTCCGCCGATCCAAAACGGATATGAGGTCACTCATAAGCGCCCCCGGATTATGGTACCCACAGGCATTAGCCGTAACGCGATTCAAAAATCATCAATGGGTGTCAATCCATTATGAAATATTTTATTTGAAATCACATTTCTAACATAACTTGATTTCATTCTGTGAGAAATCTCAATGATTGACATTTGAGGTTTAGCATCTGACGACAACAGTAGTCAACATCCTAGACCGCTTAATTATAATATTAGAATAATAGAAATATATAAGCTTTTATATATTTAATATAATTGCTTTTATTAATTTATAAAAAGTAAAAAAATATTATTGCTGTTTTTGTAAAAAGTAAGCCACAATGTGGAACACCCACTGCCTCTACAATACTCCACCTTATCATTGTTTATGTTGTTCGCTCTACCACTGTGAATACTGCCTTGCACCTGGCCAGCTAAGTGAAGACGGCGCGTGCAGTCATTCGGCGTTAACTAGTTGGGGGTGCGGCTCCACGTAATTTAATTACAAGGCGGACGTTTAGGCAGGCGAACTTGGGAATGGTTAATTTAAATTAGAAAAAATATCCCAGTAACAAACATAAATTTATTGTAACAAAAACAAGTGTTCATGACGTGTGCTGATAAAACAAATGGGCGCGTTTAACGATCTAAAGCGCAATTTCCGCAACTACGTTCGACGCCAACCTATCTGCACACAGCGCAAGCCTCGAATTGTGGTGTGCCAAATGGATCTTCAACTGACCCTTATAACACAACAAAAAGTTCGTTTACAGAAGAAAACGCAAATAGTAGTAGTAAGTAAATAAAAGAGATAAATAATTATAGGTACATCCTATGTGTCCTGTGTCCTTCTCAAACTCGTGAAGCAGACTCGTGGGTGAAGCAGAGGGTGGTTCTCGCGTATCTCCGTATACGAGCAATCGCGCACCATGTCTCGATGTCCCTTGGATTCTACGGTCGTAGACCCACAGTCGTACTCGTGGGGAGGTACAGTAGCAGCTTTCCAAAAATGAACGATACTTAGTGAAAATTTCCGCATTTTTCAATAGATTAAATTAGGTTTTATTATTAACATTCATTAACATTAACATTAACATTAATGTCATTAACATTAATCATTAACATAAGCATTAGTTACTATTCAAACTGTAACATTTTAGGATACTGTGACATTTTAGGACGCCTATGATTAAAAGTAAAAATCAAACTATAAAAAAACATCGTTCACTTTTTGATGACCGCGGTTGTAAAAGATGAATATTGTGACTCGCAAGAATCGGCCTAAAGTAGAGGGTGGTACTTCCACCACGTGTGAAATAAAGAGAGCTGATCTTACCTAAAGGTCTAAAACGGCCGATAAGCGATGTAATCGTAGATTGTATAGTTCTGTCCTTTGACTGAGAGTGGTAGAGCCCTCAAAAACCACAAAGGGCCACTCAACTCACATATCACGCTTTATTGGTGGTCATAATTCCGGTATTTTACCGGCTTCGTCGCAGACATATACTTGACCAACCACGCGTGCTATCTCTCCACGATTCATTGATAATTCGCGAAGTAATTTACGGTGGAAACTCGCTAGCATGGATAAAATAATTTATATTTTGGAACGTTCTGTCAATTTGACATCTTTGCCGATTGAGTTGTGGCAACCTTAAGTTATGCTTACAGATTACTGATCGGTAAGTGAATTTTGGCATATCTATGCATTATTCAAGAAGATTGTTGCCTTAAGTATGTAATATTCCTTCTACAAACTTCCTAAAGACTAAAGTGTTTATTTCTTCGCGCTAAATTGGCAAGTAGGGGAGAGGTGGCATGAAAGGGACACGTATTGAAAGGGACAATTCAAATTACGTGACAATTACAAATCTCTCAGAAACATAAGTATTTATGTTGTGTAGCTACACCAATTCATACCCATTCGCACCAAATTACAAGCTCTGTTATTTCAAAGACGGCGGAATTATGCTTGTGATTTGAAAGTGATTTTATTCGTTCTCCAAAGTAAAATATTTGTAATTATTGCCAAACGTTTTTTGAAATGTTGTAAATGGTTTATTGGACGGTTTATCATTGTATATAATCAGTCGTATATTCAATTATTGGATAACAAAAAATCAGTACCTTTTAGATAAAATTATAGCTTTAGAAGTTATGTTTTTAATTTGTGAGTGATATTTATGATACGGACACAGCAAACGGTTATGAAAGGGACGGTTATATCAAATACGGATTTTGACTTGATAAATGATAAAAACTCTGAGACTTTGAGTGAATTTCCTACTGAATCTCTTACACATACAATATATGTGGACGTGTTAATTTCATTGAATTATGTTTAAAAAAAAGAAATATTGGACTGATTTACAATAAGTTTAAAAAATGTAATTTTAAAGTATAGATACTTAATAGTATACATATTTATCGTGTAACGTGTACGTATACCAGTTATTGAGTATGTGGAATGTAAAATACCTGTAGATACAAGATGATTTTCTTTTTTATTACGCACTGTCCCTTTCAATACAGTCTAGTGATGAAAGGTGAAAGGAAAAGAAAGGTTCATTATTATATTTTCCTTCAGTATTGAACTAATTGAAGTTTTCAATTCTATTCGGTAGTGTTCAAATTATTTACTCATTTATTTACTAGAGTGTTTAAAACAAAACTGTCCCTTTCATGCCACCTCTCCCCTATTACTTTTTCGATGTTTTCGTAGTTTTTCTCACCTCACTACAATTTGAACAACTTGCAGGTATCAATGGATAAAAGCACAGCCATTGTCCAAACATCTGTTTTTGTAGAACTGAACATAGATTTATCTGTGTTCTAACGTTTGTATCTTTTGCGGTAATTCGCCTAATTGAATTCTAAAATAATAACTTTCACTATACATTAGGACATACATGTTTGTGAAACAGATAACTTAACTCCGAGTCAAAACTTCGTGCTACAGAATTGAAATTAATTTAAAAAATAGACATGCAATGGTTGTGCGTTTACTCATTGGTATGTTTAACGATCATATTACTGTCTTTCTACGTTCCACGTATCTTTTAGGTTTGAATCGTCGCTTTCTTGAATCATTTCGGAGAACATATTAATTTTTTAGAGATAATTATTTCACAGCAGATTTTGACATCGGATGTATTTGAGACCGGATTTTCGAATGTAATGGAGATCTCGACTTCGTCTCGATCTTCAAACCCATCCCCAACCGGTAAAAATATTAATACTTAATATACTACATTCTACATGTACAGCTTAGTGTCTTGCCTACATAAGATGTTCTTACTGAGTTACAATATTCGTCTAGAGGATGCGCCAAAAGTTTCATTATACAGAATTGCATACGTATTCATTTTCGTGGATCAGATTATATGCAATGATATTCTTTTAACGACCGACCTTTCGTGAATTCAGGCATTTAACTCGAACCGTTCAGAGATAATTCGGGTAATAATTTCTACGCGGCCAAGGTCGTTGAACAATTCCAGATTGATTTTTAAGCTGCGTTCAAACACATTTTCCGCCTAATTCGGGCTAGTTACACGTCGGTGACTGTCGGTGTTGATCGCATTATTTCAAATCAGCGCCCCCATTTGTGAGGCACTAATCCTCCCCACGTATCGATACGATCTGCCATAGCCCACCTATCCATAACTCATCCCATTGTGCCGGCGGTGGTTCCAGACGGCGCCATTTGTTTGGCCGCGATAAGAGATAGATCCGTGGATCTTTTCCCGACGACGTCCAATCTGGAAATAAGGAGCTTTAAGCCGGGATTTGTCTAGATGGAACGTCGTTCACTGTCAGCGGCGCACTTCTTCTGCGGTGATAACGCAGAAGACCACAGCAACGAGTGCCCCCAGAAGGGGGCGACTCCGGGACGTTCCGGTGACAAGCTGCTCGCATAAATCCGGGATGTGCCCCGGGTATTCCTGGAACTCCAGGGTGGCGGTAAAACCGAACATCTATGCCACCCGCATCCCGCTAATAACACAATCCTCCAATATATCCGGCAGGAATAAAATCGCACTTGCAGGAATAGCTAGCCGTATCATTTACATCCCCCAGACCAGTCAGGCCAGGCGACGTTTGATAAAACCGGATCGCGCTCACGACAATTATTGCTGCTCGACGTTGCCAATAAAACTCGCAATAAAAACCGAATTTGTGGGGATTATTTCAATTCGGCGTCGTTTCGCTTTGGCAGCAAACGCCAACGACGGCAATACACAGCGAAATCTTTATCCGACCACTTCATTACTATAAACACGACGCTTTAAAATAAAAACCTAAGCATCCAGACGACTCGTAGTCATAAGCAATTTGTGGACGGTATTACTTTGATAGAATTATTATTCCCAGAAAGGAGTCTTGTACATGAGAATGATGACCTAGTCCATGCGATGAGCAAAATTGGTATTACAATGAACACTGAAAGCATATACATGCCATTTATTGGTGAAATCAATTACCATGAAGACATAGACCATAGAGGGAGATTCGCCTCGTGACCAGGATCGTGATCGTGATGTGATCACGTAAACACGGGAGATTTACGACAAACGAATCAAAAATATTGTATATATTGTAGTTGGAAACCATTTTCATAGGACAACTGAAGAACGGTTTCGATCTAGTCTCTTCAGTAAGGTGATATTTTCATTTAAAAACACCACAGCATAAACTATCATAAACTTAACATAAAAAAAAAAACATAATATAATCTCGGTTTATCTCGGTCATGGTAATGGTAATGGTATGGCATCTCGGTAATGGTTTATGAAGATATTTGAGAAGAATTATTTGCCTTTAACAGCCCCCGATTGCTCCCTGAATAGCTATCTCTACTGCTAACTTAGCCTCTAATTCTAATCAACATCAATTATTCAAATCAGCTATGAATGACATTTGATTATGTTCACCTTGCATATGGAACGTTGTGTTAAGATGACAGTGGTTTATGTTTAAAAATTAAAATACCAAAACCTACTATACACATAACAACTATTAAACTAAACGTCCTAAATAGGAAAACAAGTTGACAATATTCAAATTGTATGTTTGCTTCCTTTCCAATTTAAATTTAAAAGTTTGACATCAATTACACGATTTACAAATAAATGAAATAATTAAAGTTAGCATGGACAACCAGGACAAAATCCAAGACGTAGTTTGTCCAGTGCAGAAACTATAATGGTCACCTTACGCATCGGTATGTACTCATCGAAGATGTTTTTATATTGATTTACCTAATAGCTGGCATATGTGTATGAGTCCGTCGCTCATTGTTTAGCACAAACTTATTTATACAGAGCGTATTTTTTATCGTGCAACATAGGGACACTTCTGTCATAGTGACAGCAATGTATCAAAGCGTCGTTTTTTAATGCAACATACAAGTAATTCTTTGTGAGGAAAATATTACAAAAAGGACTAATTAAGTTTAAAAGTGATTCAGCTCTTTATTGAAGAATATTAATAAAAACAAATGTTACTGTTAATGCTATGCATTTGTAGTAATAAAACAATGATAGAAACAGAAACAAACGAAGTAACCAATCAAAACTACAGTAACTGTTCAACATTACTTACTTGAGATTAAATGCAATAGTCCAGTCATATAAGCCTCAAAAGCCGATTTGGCGGAAATTTATTATATAGTTTTAAAATGTTGTACACATACTCTTGAGCACTCTAGAATCGAAAACCGTCGATTTTCCCTTCCCCTGATATCGGCTTCATCCCTTAATATTGAAAAAGCACCCCCCGAACGGTGAACTTGTGTTATTTTTCGCAATTATCTCGTAAACGGTGCACCGCCTGAAATTTTTGATATCTGGTAAGGTTGATGGAATTAAAATTTTGAACAATAATTATATTACACGATTTGCCACAAAAGCTATAGTTCACACGGTGTAGATGCCGGAAGTAAGAGATAAATACTGACGTGCTACGCACAATTCCTTTGTCGGGTTATCTTTTCGTAAATAACTACAAGACGGCTAGATATTCGTAAAAATGATTTTCTTACTCAGATCGAGAATTTCTCGCTCTACAACTTCAGTTATGTGCGCTTTTAACAAAAATCTAGTTGTTTGGTAGTTATTTACAAAACGAGAGCCCGATAAACGAATTGTGCGTCGCGCGCCTGTATTCTCCTCTTACTTCCGACGTGTATACCTTGCGAACTATAGCTTTTGTGGCAAACCATCTAATAAAATTTTTGTTGAAAATTTTGTTTTCATCAACTTTACGTACCTAATATTAAAATGTTCAGGCGATGCACCGTTAATGAGCTAAATGCGAGGAATTAACTAGTTCGCCGTTTGAGGGGGTGGGGGGTTAATATTAAGAGATGACGCCTCCACCGGTGGAGGGGAAACTCGGCGGATATTCGATTCTAGAGAATTCAAGAGTATCTTTTCCAAATTTCAAAACTATGTAATTTATTTCCGTCTGGATTTACTGGATAATTTGATTTCTGGCCTCTATTCCACGCGAACTATAGCTATTGTAGCATACCGTGTTACAAAGTTTTGTTTAGAATTTTGTTTTGGATATGATTGAATTTTGGATATATTGTTAACACTTATATTTTGAGAAGTGCACTTGCCTTTTTAATAGTTTAGAAAAAAATTATCGGTCGACACATTTGGCGGACGTAAATTGATATATATTTCACTAACGTTATAAAATTTATCAGTTATGGTGAATTTCCGCACAGTTTTGGTTTTTGTGATAGGGATGGCGACCAACATTGTTTTGTTTATGTCAGCAATATCATTCACTTTAATGGCATGTATTTCAGTGGCCTACAAGCACCCATAATGCCCATTATAAGAGCAACCTTAAAAAATATCCTTAATTGTAGGTACACATGACAGCATATTATTAGGAAATTGATATTTTACCTTTGTTGCAAGATATATTTCATATGGAGTTTTGCATAAGAAGTCATCAATTTCCTTGCGAGTAAATGTTTTCGATTTTATAGCCTGATAGCACTCGGATTAAATTTTTAAAAATGCACGTAACTTAGGGTAGGTTTCAATATTAATATTGTTGTGAATGCTCAAAGTAGATCTTTGCATAGAATATTGAGACAACAATGAAGAGAATTTGTATTTTTCTGCTAGTCCGGAGAAATACGCCAAGAGAACATTTTCGGAGAATCAATTCGTGTTCTTTGTGCTGCACCAATCCATGAAAGTTATGTAACTTAACTCGTATTTCTTTCTCGACTTTTGTGGCAAGAGGTTAAGTGTTGTAAGTTGGGCAGCCTCTTGCACGTCCTGCGCCGTACAATTCTCTATATCATCCATAATTTTCATTTTTTCTTGATATTATGTAGAGCTGAAACAAACACAGATTCGATGACAAATGTCAATGTCAATAAATTTTAATATTTACAATAAATACTACCCGTGGAGAAAAGTAATATCTCGTCTTCATATTGGTCAGTAACTCGTGGAGAAAGTGTTCAATTCTCTCCACAGTTGAAGACTGAACAACTTTCTAAATTAAAAATGTATAAGAAATGTACAGATTCTTAAATATGATTAGAAAAAGTATGGGATTGAACTTGTGATAAATGACCATTTCCACTCCAATAAACTACTCAGCTCGCCTTCGGCTCGTGTCGCAAATTTTATTGTCATGGAAATGGCCAACATTCTCACTCGTTGAATAATATATTAATTTTCTACTAGAGTTTGGAAAACTTTAACATTTGAATACTAATTTCAGTAAGGAAAAGTGGAATAATTCCTAACAAGTGCGGAAATAAAATGTCAACATTAAATGTTATAAGTCAATCTATTGAAATTGTACATATTATTTTTTATCATTATTATAAATCTTAACAGAAACATGTTCAAAATTCGTGTACGAAATTCCAGAACAGGTCTTTGTGGAAGTAGAGATAGGGTTATTATTTACGTTAACCTAATTATTTAAAGCAGAACAATCTTGACTCCGCTATTTAATTTAAAAATAATTTAAAAATATTTCTAAATTAAATAGCGGAGTCAAGATTGTTGTCATGCGCGCACGGAAAAAAACCTTATTTGCAGACTAGTAATGAAATGTACTATTCCAGCATGTTGTGATCCGTTCTAAATTTTAATTTCTGCATGCTGCATTGAAAATCCCTTCTCTAAGATATACTGAACCATTAATTTAATTTTAGTAAAATGTTTCTTCAAATATCTCATTAAAAAAAAGTGCAATGTATTTAAGTCAAGACTTCTTGGTTGCCATCAGACTGAATCATAGCCACCAAAATTTGAACCAGCAACTTTTTAATTTATTGGGAAAATTTCTAAAATTTAATGCATAACTTCCTTAATTATATGATTTTGATAAATTCAAATTCAGAAAATATGTTACTTAATATAACAATCTTAATTTATAGAAATAATATTCATTTGTATTAAGTTAATATGAGGTAAAAAATAATCCGTCGTGTGCTACAGTTTACTTATATCTAATAAGTTTATTAAATATTAAATCCTAATTTAGATTTTAGTACAACATTGTATAAAAGCCATATATATATTTTATCCACAATCACATTATAATTGGAGTTTTATCCACACCTAAGAAGCATATAAAGTAACACTTTATCCTCTAGTGGAATAATGAAATTAATTTATTACACTAATGGAATAATGAAAAATTCAATTGCAAATCAATTACATTTTATTGATTTATTATTAATATTAACATTAACATTTATATCAATAGACAATTCGTTTTTTTTAATCTTATTTCACTTCGTTTCCATTAATAACAAGCTTGAAGTTGTAATTTTTTTTATAATTAATTTCAATAATATTTGACGTTACAGCCGCAGTCAGAGCGAAATCTCAAATCATGTTTTGATGAAATCTGATTCTAAATGACCGAGATTGTGGATAAAAAGTTGTATTGAATTCGTGTTTTAGTCTCGTTTTATCCACAGCTCTCGGGTTTAAGCTTTCTTGCGTGGATAAAACGCTATCTAAAACACTTATGTAATAAATAACTATTATTTCTAACAAATCGCATAATTAATTCTCAATACAAAAATTCTCGAAACTCTTGAATTCTTGAATTTATTATTTGGCTCAAAGCTATATTCTATAGGTAAATTATAGAAAATATTTTTATACAGAGTGGCCCAAAAGTAGACATACAGGTATACAATATACAGGTGTATACAAGTATACAGTAGGTATACAGGTATTTATTGTGTTTCTAGTGTAAACCATGGCTGGAAATCTGAGCGAGGAGCCCTGTAATAAAAGTATTGCTATATAAATATATAAATAACTAAATTTATAAATAACTGTATACCTAACTGTATACCTACTTTTGGGCCTCTCGGTATATGAAACGATCGTATTCTAAATAATAGTACATTTGACTTAAAGTGTTCCTATTTGTGTGTGTAGAAAAAAAATGGACATCATCTCCGGACCCACTGGACTAATGAGAGTCATCACGTCGAAACGATCTCCAGTTGTCATATGGAGATGGTGTCAAACTATTGATTATCAACAGATTTTAGAATAATTATTGTTTTTGTTTTTATTCTTGCTATGTCTATTACTATTTATTTACTCTTATGTAATTACTTAATGCAATCATTCAATTATAATACCCACAATTACATCCTGTACAACTCAATGTTTTCACATTGCAAGCAGTATTAATACAGCACAGTTTTCTATACATTTCCTCTCATATCACATTCCCATAGGGAATCCCACGCTCCCACTAATTCCCAATCAAGTTCCATCAGGATCCGAACTTTTCCCAGAGCCGAACTAAAACAAAGTATCGGATGAAACTAAGAGCGGCCCCTGAAAGCGATATGAAATGAAACTCGACCTCTTGAAAAATTGATACGGTCCGTGATAATGGACTAGGGCGGCTTCGTCCGGCAACCGGATAACCCGTCTAATGACTGAATCTGGGATTCCATCGCATTTCGTCTTTAAAATTTTAGCCAGGGAATTAATGTGCACGTCGTGATTAATATTAACACTTCCGGTTTGGGATTACTTATTCAGGCGTTGTCGGTGCTCCTTACCTTTTGAATGTTTTATGTGTGCCGATCTCCGTGCTCTTTGAAAGTTGGTACGACTTTCAGGAAAATCTGAGGAGGGTTGGAGACTTGACTTTGTTAGTGGTAAATATAAGCGAAAGTTTATGCACGAATTTTGCAATCCACGTTCAGTAAGTATTCAGTAAGTATACATCACATTTGATTATCCGGAAATTTTATATATAAATTTTAGAGTAGTTTCATTTATTAATATCGAAGAAATTTACATTTGGTGGAAAATACTATGAGTTTATGTTGTTCACATAAACAAGACGCGAATAAAAATATTTACTTATAGTTATAGATTGTAAATAGTATAAAGCAAATGCAACGTAAAATATGTTTATTAGAAAATAACTGTTACACTTGAACGTATATTCCATATACCGTATATTCATAAAAAAGTCCATCACGGGTGGCTATGGAAACTTAAACGTATGCCCGTGACTTGTTTCAAATACATAAAATTTTAATCGAATGATATTGAGCTGTCTGTCAATGTCAAAAATATCGCGTCATTCGCACCGCAGACATTGATTTGATCCAGGGACTTCTTTTGTAATCCTGGACCACAATTGTACTGGAAAGACGTCCAAAAATTGCGAAATTAGCCATTTCCCAACGACGGGCTATTTCCATGTTGCAAATGCGCGCTTGATACCAGCTGTGTTGACACTGTCCACCTACCATGGGTCATCTACTTGGATGCCATTGACATTCTGCAGGTGTCCCATGCACCATAGTTCAGCATCCTCACATCCTCGTGTCCACCTTGCTCCCATATGGTACATCATAATCATATGGTAATTACCATCTTCACCAACTAACCCGCAGTTATGTGCACACACTATGAACACGACACAAAGGCCTCAGCTACGATACGAGCGGTGATCGGCTATGGTGAGCGGCAGATATCTTAAAAATATGAAAAAAACATTAAAAATCGTTTTTTTTGCAAAGTTACAGAAAACAAAAATCTTATGACCTTCAAATGATTCAGTAATTTATAACTAATACGCAATAAAAATCCGAAAGTAAGCACAATTTCGATTTTCATCATTTTGAAAACCGAGATTTTCTAGATAAGTAAAAATGACTTGATATATGTGATAGAGGCTTCTAAGGTTTTCAGGCAAGCACAAATTAATGCCGTATTTTTTTAAAATCAATAATTAAAAAGTGTCCCATATGATGCCGACTTTTTGGCAGTCACAGTAGAAATACAATCTACGCAACTGAAAACATTGCTGCATTGGTTACGATGAACCATACCTTGAGACATGCTGAATATCCTTAATGACTAAGAGGGCATGTTTCAAAAGTTGGGGACTGGTTATCTTTTGCATTAAAGAATCCACAAAGTACCTGTCCAATTCATTTCAAATCTCTTTGTTGGTTTTTTATACAGTGAGATAACTATTTAAAACTTTATGACTGGATAGAAAGTTTTCATTACCATGGCCTCACTTAGTTTTATTTCATATTTGGAGGGAAATTGAAGATTTTTATGATTAACTAAATCATTTTTATTGAAGAAATACAATATTAAGAAATTAAACTAAACATGGTTTGAATTTTTTAAGATCACAAAAAATGTTTAGTGTTTTTTGATTAAAATTCATATAATATTTTATCTAGATATAATTCTAAAATTCTGAATTTTTACTTTATCATACGTAGTTTAGATAACTCGATAAGTGAAATTCGAAATTCTGAGTTAGAAGTTTATATTTACTTTATTTATAAGTTTTTTTATATATTTTCAAAAATAGAATAGGTATGTATGTACGTACATGAAAAATAATTGAATACAAGTTGATGATTTTTTTTACTTTGCTTACTTTAAAATCATATGATGGCCACATGAGATTAAGTATTTAGATTAATCATTGTTTATGCACTGTTTGTGCATTCCAATAAGTGATCAATGAAAAATTTAATGCAACTACAGAGTTAGCATGCTGTAAAGTAGATAATTGTAAGTAAAATAATTTTATTTTCTCCCATTTAGTCCATCACATGGTACAGATACGAGATCGTACACCGATATATTTTTTTTACATCAATTCCTGCTCAAATTTCATAATTTATTAAACAAAACTATAATTATATGATTTAAATTGTTATGGAAATCAATTGATATAAATCACATCAAAACTGTTAAATATCTGGCATAAATCATGATTTGTTTGAATTTTTTTCTTTACTTTATTGATTTTTGTTTTTTTTTAAATCATAATTTATTCCAACACTGGAATAAACTGTCGTTATCCAAATACGTTTTGGATCTTCTCCCCTTGATTGGTTTAATTGACTCCCTAAAGTGAATCCCCTTGATTGACTCTCCAAAGTGAATATTAATTTATTCATGTTATGTCCTCTGCTTTTCTTGCATTGATTACTATTGATGCACTTTCAACATAGTGAATCCTCCCATTCAATTATAGTACAGTACCAATTAACCGAATTTCAGACAAAATTAAACAATAAGTTTTTTTTATTTTCTTCTAAAACGTATGCATTTGTAATAAAATTATATAAACTTGCAAGAAAAAATAATACTAATATATTGTAAACTAAAATATTGTTTAAAAACTGTCTTTAATTGTGAAAATTCTTGATAATTATTAATAGGAACTTGTATGCCTTCATTTACTCATTGCTTAAAATTTAGGGAAGTAGGTACTAATGGTTTGCAGACCCACACAGCACCTGAATTCTTTCTAGTCTTGATTTTTATAACTTTCCAACGGTCACTAACAAGCCGTATTACTTGCAAATGGGAAATTTGTGTACGAGTCTTTCAGGTTGTGGAATTTATTCAATTTTCATCAATGGATTCTAGTATCTAATTAATCAATTTTTGCGTTTCACTGTCTCAATTTAGCGGAATATTGTCCCAATTAAACGAAGTAATTTACTGTTAGTTCCTTAGTTTGGTTTCCGTTCCGTGAGGTTTGGCCCAAATAGGCGGCTGCCCCGATTAACCGGCGGCCCAATTAAACGGAATTGACTGTATATGCTAAATTGAATTTGTGCTCAAACATACAGGGTGTCTCCTAAAAAACGCCGCTGGCCATAACTTCTTTATTTATTGACGGATTTTAAAAAAACGAAAACTAGATTAAATGGCTCCACATGTTCTACAAAAAGGCCCTAATTTTGTATTTTTGCAAAATGAACTTTTATTTCAGCGATAGTCAACTTTTATTTTTCAAATTGACTACCGCTGAAATGAAAGTTGATTTTGCAAATAAATTAAATTGGGGACCCTTTATAGAACATGTTGAGCCGTTTAATATTGTTTTTGTATTTTTGAACTCGGCCATAAATAAAGGAGTTATGGCCAGCGGCGTTTGTTAGGGTTTTTCGTCAGTCAAAGTAGTCATCTTAATTATATTCCGGTGGGCTTAACTGGCATGACGTTATTTTGAACATTTAAGGCAATATTATTATGTATTTAATCTGGGCAATAAATTCTAAAAATATTGGAGGTGATAAAAATTAACCGAATAAGATTTATTGCAATAGAAAATAACTTTTTGCGGAGAAATTATGAAACATCAATTGATACAAAAGTATGAAATACAATGTTTAGCTAAGAAAACTACTAGAATGCTCTATGTATTACTACTCTTTACAGAGCATAGTTGGTCATTCGATTTTCATGTGATATCTGTGTTTGTCTGGAATTTATGTAAATGATTAGTTAATCAAGGAAACTATTGAGTTGTTCACTATTAAGAAGGTTTGGAGTTAGAGGGTAAGAGGGTAATTGAAATATACCTTGATCAAAGACCAACATTATTTGTAGAAATCCGTTAAGAAAGCTGGACTGTAGATCCTGACAACATAAAATATTTATTTTTATCATTGATGCATCATATTGCTTGTTTAAAACATCGTGTAGCGTGCATAAAACAGGCTTTCAAAAACGCGCGTTTCCTGTAAAGGTTTCCATGGATACAAAACAAATAAATATGTCACATCTGGAGCATCTTTGAAAAATGTTTGTAGGTCTTCTTCTCTAAACACGTAAGCCTTTTTTACCACATGATTTTTGTTGATCGCCTTCATGAATGCATTAACCTTAACAAACGATTTTATATCCACTCCCTTGTTTAACCGTAACATGCATTGCAATTTCGAATGTATTGCCCACATTGTTGACGCCTTATAGCATGTAGACATTTTCTGCATGTAAGCAAGAATCATTCTTTCATCTACAGTTTTCACCTCCTGTTCGTCCATCCATTTTACCAATTTATCGTATTCCTTCTTATATGCCAATTCCGATTTTTGGGGAATTAAACGCCTCTCTGCTTCGGAGCTTAATTGATCAATGTTTCGTTGCATTTTCAACCAAAATCAAAACTGACGCCAAATTGAAAGATTGTTACATACGATATTCAACACTTTGACAACCAAGGCTGGAACAATTGCATAGTATCAGCCGCCATGTTAGCTAGTTATTTATTCAGTATCTTAGCAACGATACTAAAACTGTACGGCAAAATCGACGGCACATCAGATAGAAATTATAATTACAAATGTTTAGGCCAATTTACGGGATCAATGATAAAAAATAGCGTAAAGTATGCGTGGATATCTGGCCTTTCAAGCACTCACTCTATTCAAAAAACCTCCCCGCCTCCCCGCTGCGCGGGGAGCGACGGGTCGGTTTTTTGAAAAACGTTCGTGCTTGAAAGGCCTTGATATCCACTTATACTTTAATATACTATTGTTGAGTTTTTTCGACATAATGTTTCCTCTTTTTATAACATCAGGTACGATTCGCTACAATCCATATTTTCTAACAAACTCCGTAGGTATATAACTGAAATAATTTGACATCTGATAGGTGTATTTTAAGTTGTGGACTGTATAGAACTTTTTATGAAGAATGACTTGTTTTTTCTAAATCTAATAATAAAACAGTATTTCATATGCTCCGAATTTAAGTAGGTAAGTAGGCACACTGTACTTTCATATTGATGTACGGATTGTTTGGAATTGCAATGAAACATATTTAATTGAAACTTATAGAAATAAAAATAATTTTTAGATTGTTATGTGATATTTTGTTTATATTTCCATTCAGGATACATTAAATGAATATTTCTACGGTTGTGTCGAAATGTCATCATATCAATATTCAAAACAAACGTTGAAAATGTCAAATTGTCAAATTTCTTGGCACACTCTAAGATTAAAAAAGTTTGTTGTCAACAGATTTTAATATACGAGGGCTGTTTGACGGAAGAGTGACTTTGCAAAGGTTGGTAACACTTTCGCTATAATGATTATGTTGCTAGCTCTTGAGGTCTTTCGGAAGTCTACTGTCAAAATTTGGCGCCAATATGACATATAGATTATGTTTTATACTTATTTGAAGAAAACTGTTTTCGTTGTTGTGTAAATATGGAGAAAAAATAATTTAGAGTGTTGATTAAACATTATTTTCTACGTGAAAAAACAATTAAAGAAACCGACGAAAAGTTACATAAATATTATCCAGAATATTCTCCGTCCCATGGAATGATTTGTAAGTGGTTTCTGCTTTTAAAAGTGGCCATATGAGCACGGTTGATGCAGATCGTCCGAAATCGTCTTTTATGTAACTACTCCAGAAATGGTTAATAAACTCTATGGCTTGAAATTGGCAATCGTCGAATAAAAGTTCGTGAGATAGCTAACAAGTTAACATCTCAACCGAACGGGTATACAATATTTTGCATGAACATTTCAATAAGAAAAAGCTATCCGCAAGATGGTTGCCGCGTTTGCTTAATGGTGATCAAATGCGTGCTCGCATTAAGAATTCAGAAGAATCTTTGGCCGTCTTCAACGTAATTCAAATGATTTTTTTCGTCGATATGTCACAGTAGATGAAACTTGTTTACATCATTATACTCCAGAAACAAGAATACAGTCTAAATCATGGATTTCTCCATGCGAACATGCTCCCAAAAAGACAAAAACACTTTTTTCCACCAATAAGGTCATGGCCCCAGTTTTTTGGGATTCTAAAGGTGTAATCTTTAGAATCATTTGATGAAGAAAAAAGTGTTGTTTCATCACGATAATGCGCCCTCACATTCGTCTGCAATTGCAACAACTAAATTGGCTGAATTGCATTACGAATTACTGTTTTATCCATCATACTCGCCAGATCTGGCTCCCAGTGATTTCTTCTTATTTAGAAATTTTCGAAAAAGGTGTTATGTTGAAAAATAAAATATATTTTTAACAGAAAAATAATCCACAGTGTGGATGATTTCATAGTTTTAGCCTTCTCCGCAAAATAGGCGAGTAATACCGTTTCTGCATATATCTTTACTTTTTCTCCGTACACCAATTGACAAATAGAAGCTTTTGTTTATTATACCTGTTCTTCGGTTTTCGTGGGAGAAGATCAGAAGTGATGTTATTTGCTGCAGTTACAATTTCAAAAGGAATGTCTTCGCTGGCACTGCTGGTAGATTCCATAACTATGTTATGCTGGCAAAAACTAATGCGGTCGGGCGTGGGTTTGACTTATCACAGAAACTGGTATTTTATAAAATAAACAAAATATTTTCCATTTACATAACAACTGTTTAGGAACTTGATCCATTTGAAATTCGTTATTTGATTTAACATAATTATAATGATAAACGTTACGTTGACATTTATTTTTAGAAACATTTAAAATAACATTTTTTACGATAAATTATAAGTTCCCAACCGTAGAAAAGGCACTATGCTATACACGTGTGGCAATGGTGATTGCAAACTTCATACACGTTTTGCAATGATGTCCTTGCCACACTTATATCGCAATGTATGTACTATTGCTACCTCATTTGCATTTCTTCGGAATTATTGCGCTGGAGACTTATACAGATTTAAGACAAATTGTCTGAAAATTGAAATGAATATTGATAATTGTAGAAATTCCAACTTTGAATCGAATCATTGGTTAATGGTATATGTCATCAATAGTTTAGTCGTGTGAGGAGTTTAAAGTGTTTCTACGCTGAAACCGGATTCACCTTTAATCCTACACAAATAGTTTTTCGTTTTATTAATACTTTTTACAATTCATACAAATTCTGATGAAAGAAATAACTTATTTGACTGGACTGTTACGAATATCTTACAGGATTCATTTTTTGGGCAGGTAATACCCCCTAGAGTTAGTACTGGCCAATAACATGATTTACAATTCAATTCCTAAGCAGCAGTTTGTAGTGCTCTTTTACTCTATCAGTATTATTAATTTTTTATAGTGTAAATATAGTTTTCATACTTCATACATACAAATACCTCAACGTATCTAGTGCAGTCAGTAGATGCAAATATATGTGTTCATAACGTGTTCATTTTTGTATACATTTTATAACTTTATCGCTCAAAACTTTAAGACGCAACAATATCACGCATTGTGGCCTAACGAGTTAGCTACATCAGATATGTTTTTTTTTAAATTAATAACCTGAAATGTTGGAAGTTTGATTACAAAACATCCCGCATTTCGCATTTTATGAGCGTAAACAGATAAGCCACACACTATAAAATTCCGTCACCCGAAATGCCACTCAACCTGGAAACACAATACCGAAATCTCCTTATCAGCAAGCCAACTCGCACAAACTGAACTCGCGAGGCTGCAAACACTCGTATCCGAAATGCATTTTTTCTCTCATCCCCCCACCCCTTCAACGCTATATATTCGCATCTTGTTCGCGGACAGGCACAAAGAGAAACCGAATCGCAAAGGTCGCCCCCTACCACATTTCACGCGCCCATTCCTTCCGCTTCCCTTGCTCCCCCTATTTGCACAAAATTCGGAGCGATAAGAAGCGCCCTACTTTTTTTTGGCCATGTATTTTATATTTATATGGCATGCACGGGTGATTTACCTGTGTAGTCATGTAATGTCGTGTCGAGCAAAAAACCCAATCGCAGACCCTTGAAAAAATATGATGTGAAAGAGAATACGACTCTCTACGTCGATATTAATTGACTGCCGAGTTTTTTCAGAAAATATACTGAAAGCTTCAGTTTGCAATAACAATTACAACTTTTATAATGGGAACACAGGATGGGCGGTCTTACGCATGGAATGACATAAAAATATACCCCCTATTTAAAATAAGAAAAATAAGAGCTTTAATGTTTGTAAAGTTGACACTAAATTTTGGACACTTTGTATAATTCATATTAATCAAACTTGGTTAGCAGGGCTGTCAGACCTTATTTAATAAGTACCTTGTATAATTTTATTAATGGGGCACTATTTTTAGTTTAATGTTTTAAACTGTAACAATCCGACATTTACTGATTTTTATCGTTGTATTTTTATCATGAAATTATAATATAGTATTTCTTCATTATTCTAGGCTCGTGAATGTGATCGTATTTAGTACTTACACGTCGTGACGTTTAATTAACTACCATGATTTCTTTTAAGGTACTTTGCTATTGGTAATGTCTTAGAAAACGTAAATCATGGATTAGTATAATAAAGCGCAGATTTGTGTTTTTTTTTTGTTTATTTGTTACCGCGTTCGCTTCTAGATCGCAAGGTCACGGGTGCGATTCCCGGGTCTGCATTTCTGGAGTGGTTTTCTGCAGTTTTCCCACTTCCTTGCAACAAATGTAGGAAATGTGCCTCTACCATACTGTATTAATTAAACCTTCCAGTAGTCGCGTTAAAATATGTAACATGAGTAGTCGCGCCGGTCTCTCAGACAGGATTTTTTTTTTAGCAAAATTAGCACAAAAAAAACAAAAAATGTAATTTGCACAGAAAGGGTTATTACATGAAGAACCAACTGGTAAATGAAAAACGAAACAAAACTATTATTTAAGTGTTACATTAAAAAAAATACCAACTTATTTTAACCAAATATAAAAATTCGTAAATAAAAAATCAGTGAAATAAAAAATTAACAATAAGTGTTTTTATGATAATTGAAACCTATTGAATAAACAAACATAACATGAACTTAATTGTCTACTGATAAAGCACTTTGTTGGCATACTTGGCAGACAGCTGTTAAAGAGCTCTAAGTACAGGTTTTTTTTTGGTAAATTAAGCTTAAAAATCTTGTTTTCCGATTTTTTTTTGCCAATTACGATATGCACAACTATCTTGATTACTGCTTCCTGAAGGATTCTTATCGTCTTGTAGGCCGCAAATATCTTTCTTCATCATTATTTAAATTTTCTTCTGCCAATTTTTGCAGACGCTCCTGTTCTATTTTATATGACCACATTGTTCGCACTGTTATATAAATAATAAACATTTATTATATAAACATAATTTATGGTAATAATAAACAAAATACCTCTTATTTGAGAAGGTTTTATATAAAAATTTAAATTGCGCCGGTAATCGCCCCGGTCTCACAGACCGGGATTATTGTTTATTTATTAACTACATGCACTGCGTCGTTCACGGTCACACTACAGATTTATGGGTTTACTCTAGAAAGGTACTATGAGTTAAAGAAGTCAGCGATTTATACGTCATTAGTAATATAAAATTTTGTATTGACCCCGTCTCAGAGACCGTGCGGACTACTGGAAGGTTAACGACGGGAAATTGATATGATCACAAATAGAACTACTTAAAGATTTTGAGTATCATCAATAAAATGATATCTCGCGATATTTACGAATCACATGATTGCGTTTGTGTCCGCAATAATGCCACCTAGGAGTTCCATTCTCTACATTGATTCAGGTCAATTAATAATTTTACTTATGACCAAAGCAGGTGCTCGTGTCATAAGCAGTCACTATCGTCAATTGTGCTATCAGCTGTGTATAACAACAGTTCCTGCTACCTCAATCGGGATGGGTTGTATAGAGTTCTTGTTAATTTGGAATATTTTGAGGTTAATATTCATACTATGTTTATTTAAATTGTCCCTGATTTTCGTTTGTTTCATTCTCCCTGTTTACACGTGTAAGTTTAATAATTCCAATTACTTGTCATTGTGATAATTGTGAGTGAGTTTGTTTATTTCTCTATCCTTTCTGTGCCAATGTATTCAAATTTTATGACTATTAATAATTGAATGTACTGCTCTGATTCGAGCGGATTTAATGCTTGTTCTTTTGCCCGTTTTGCCAGAGTGACCCATGATTGCCCGAGCTTAGGTGGATGCTACCGGTGTTGTCAACACTTGTTTGTGTCGTCGTTTGACACATTACACCGTTCGCGCGCAGATCATCATTCCGTTGATGATCATTCTCGAATCGCCGTTGGTGGCCAGCCTTGTTATTGATTTTTAATGATGTCATAACGAGGTTGTTTGTTGGGATGGGTCAATGATATTAGATTCGTTTAGTTGACATATAATACCGGGAATTAAGTCTGCCGTATTCGTTAATATGCTTCCTTAATATTTTAGACCGACAGCTGTATCCAGCCATTGCCTGATATGATATGGGTATTTGTGGCCGTGGTAGAGATTTTGTGGATATCGTTGTGATTATATATATATATATATATATATATATATATATATATATATATATATATAAGAGTTTTGCCACCCCATCAATTGGGTTTAAAAAACCCTATATTTGGGTGGATTAGGCCCGTTTCCCGTAAAGTTTCTCCGTGATTTCTTTCCATTTCTTTCTGTCTTCTGTTTCTTCTTTCCTCTCACCATTCCAATGTTCTTCACGTCCTCCTTTACTTCTTCCAACCATGTGTTCCTGGGTCTTCCTATTTTCTTTTTACTTGTTGATTTCCATCCCATTATCTGCTTTATTGCTTCGGTTTCTTGGCTTCTCCATATATATCCTAGCCATTTTAACCTGTGTCTCTTAATTCTCCTTATTATTGTGTCGCCTTCTAGTATTGCTTCTATCTTCTTGTTGTTTTTAGGTTGATAGCTTCCGTCTTATAATTTGTCCGGTCCTGTAATTGCCTTTACAATTTTCCTTTCCGTTATTGCGATTTGGTTTTCATCTTCTTTGGTCATCGTCCTCGTTTCTGCAGCGTAAGTTAAGACTGGTCTTATAATTGTCTTGTATATCTGTATTTTTGTTTTTGTTTCTATTTGTTTGCTTCTTAATATTTTGCTATTTGCATAAAATGCTCTGTTGCCTGCCTGGATTTTTTCTTCAATTTCACTCGCGTTTCTTCCTTCGTTATTTATTGTCACTCCTAGGTATTTGAAGATATTCACTGGTTCGTATGTGTTGCCGTCGAAAGTTACTCCTTTTCTCTGGTTTTCGTTTGTTGTTGTCATAATTTTGGTCTTTTTGTGTTGATTTCCAGTCCGAATTTCTTCCCTTCTTTTGTGATCTCATCCAGAATTTCTAATAGTTTTTGTTCCTGTTTGGCTAATATTGTGACATCATCTGGGTATGCAATTATTTGCGGACCTCTGTTCCTTATAGTCCCCGCTTTGTCAATATTTCTCATTATGTGATCAAGGGCGAAAGTGAATATTGTTGCCGGCAGTATGTCACCTTGCCGGATTCCTTTTGTAGTGACAAACGGTTCTGTTTCTCCTTTCCTTGTCAATACCGTGACTCTTGTTTTTGTTGTTGTTATTTTGAGCATATGTTTTAGTTTGTTTGGTATGTCTAGGGTTTCTATTATTCCAGTAATTTCGCTTCTCTTTACGAACGTGTCGAACGGTTTCTTGAAGTCGATGAACATTATATGTATCTTTAGGTTGTGGGTGTTCTTTTCGATTGATTGTTTCACTAGGTGTATTGCGTCAATTTTTGACCTTTTACTAAGCCGCATTGGTATTCTGCCATGTGGATGTATTTCATTAGCTTCTTGTGTATTAGGCTCGTTAGTATTTTGAAAGCTGAGTTTAGGATCGTTATTCCCCTGTTGTTGTCGCATTTGTATTTGTCTCCAGATTTATGGACAGGGATGATTTGTCCGTTTTCCCACTCCTTTGGTATGTTTCTGGTTTCCCACATTTTGATGATTACTTCATATATCTGTTCATGTAATTTTTCTCCTCCGTACTTAATCATTTCGTTGCTTATATTGTCCTTCCCTGCAGCCTTCCCATTTTTTAATTGCCTTATTATATGTTGCACTTCTAAGTAGTTGGTTTGTCTAGGTCTTCTTCTGATTCTGTTATTCTGAGATGGTTTTGTCGTTTACTGATGTTGTTTCATTCTCTGACAACATTTCCTTAAAATATTCCTTCCATACTTCCTTCTCTTCCTCATCGTTTTCTGCCATTTTACCTTGATGTTCTTTATTCCCCCAGTAATCGTTTTACTTTGGTTCGTGTTGTGTGTGTTCATTTGTTTCTAGAATTTTCTTGTGTTGTTTCTCGTAATTTCATTTTCAACAATCCTTAGTTTTTATCCATTCGTTTTTTTGCTGTTTTATTACTCTATTAGCTGCTTGTCTTTTGTCATTATATGCCTTTCTGTTTTCTTCATTTGGGTTGTCTGTTGTAGTGTAACCATGCCTTTCTCTTACCTTTTACGGATTCTTTGCATTTCGAGTTCCACCAGTCGTTATTTTCTTTCCTTTGTTCTTTTACCAATATGCTGTTTGCGGTGTTATTTATGCATGCTTTTATTTGGTTCCTTTTGCTTTCTATATTTCTTTCTTTATGCATTTTCTTTATTTCTCTGTTCAAAACCTGCTCATATTTCAGTTTTATTTCCTCGTTATTTAATTCTTGTACGTTCCATTTTAATTTTTCTCTTCGGGGTCCTCTTCGTGCTATCTGCTTTTGATTGATTATTGCTACCACCATGTAGTGATCTGAGTCTGCGCATGGTTTTCGTGTTGACTTCACATATTGTACTATTGTTTGACGCTTTTTGGATATGATTACGTGATCAATCTGGTTTCGTATCCTCCTCTTGGTGTTTTCCATGTGGCCTTATGCTCTCTTTATGTTTGAAATTTGTGCTGACTATCCTTAGACCGTGTAGTGCTGCTAGGTTGCATAGTCTCTTTCAATTGCTGTTTGTTGTCTCGTGTAGGGTTATTTTCCCTGCTACTTCTTTATTGTGCTCTTCTTTGCCTATGTTTGCGTTAAAATCACCTACCAGTATTAATGTGTCTTGTTTTAGTATTCTCCGTATTGTTTCCTCTATTTTCTCGTAAGTGCCATCTTTGTACTCTTCCTTGCTATTTGCTGTTGGTGCATAAACGTTTATTATCGTTGTGTTGTCCGGGGTTATGTTTAGTCTTAAATATGTTAGCCTCGAGTTAATTGGCTGATATTCTATTACCTTATGCTTATGTTTATTGTTTATTATGAAACATACTCCATTTCTTCCTAGCTTTTGTTCCTCTGAATAGTATAGCGTAAAATTATATTTGTTTACTTCTCCCGATTCCTTCCACCTTATTTCCTGTATTGCTGCAATGTCAATGTTGTAATTTATTATTTCTTCTGCTATTTCGCTCATTTTCCCTTATTGCAGCATTGTTGTTATGTTCCATGTACCTCTATTTACTAGTTGCTTCTTTCCCCTTCTCTTCCTTTGATTTGTTTTGTATATTGTTGTTTTCTGTATTAGTCTTTTGTTCCTTTTTCTTTTAATTCATTTTCATTCCACTTGTATGTTTTGCCATCTATTATAAGCTTTTGGTATCCCACTTTAGCGTTCTTGCCTCTCAATCTTTCCTCCTTTGCCCATTTTCTAAATTGTTTTTGTATCATCTCTTTGTTAGTTCGTTGTCGATATTTACATTTGTCCCAATTTACTTTTTTTTCTTTATCATTATTGCCTTTTTTGAGTCCAGCTCTCTAAACTAGCTATAGTTATTTTATCATTTATTGCTTTTGCTTCCCTTGCTTGTGCCTCTTCTTTCAGTTTATCTTTTATAAATTCTTGTATTCCTTCTCTTAGGTTTCGTTTGCCGAAGCTTATGTTACTTAGCACTATGCTGTTTCTTATTTGTCGTTTTTCTTTTGCTTCCATCTCTTCTTCAAGTTTCTCAATTCTTTTTTCGAGATTTTTCTTTTCCTCTCTCCATTCCTTTTCCCTTCTTTGCTCTTCTTCTTTCATTTTCATAATTTCTTCTCTTCGATTTGCTTGTTCCTTTTTTTGTTCATCGAAACCCTTTTGCATGTTTTCGTTTATTTTGCATGTTTTAGATGGCGCCAAGAGTCCGCATCACCAGTTAGCCTGTCGGATGCTGCGTGCGTACCACTGCCACTACTCTAACCTTACTTTCTACTAAGTATTTGTTTTATTTTTCCTGTTTCTTCCTACGGCCTTTACTTCCTTTCCACTCTATGCAGCTACTTTTTGCTCACTCACCCTTCCTTTCTGCTTATGATTTTCTCTGTTATGGGGACCGCTCGCTGTTTTCTCACTATATTTAACTGTGTTTACTTGCCGCTGTCACTTGCTGTGTTCGTTGTGATTGGTTAATGATATTATATTCGTATTTGACATATAATTCCGGGAATTAAGTCTGCCATATTAATTACTGATAAAAATCACCCCGCTATCGAAAGCGCTGATATTCATTAATATGCTTCCTTAATGTTTTAGACCGACAGCTGTATCCAGCCATTGCCTGATACGAGATGGGTAATTGTAGTTGTGGTATAGATTTTGTGGTAATTTGTTCACTCCCGATAACTTAACTTGTGATTTACTTTACAAATTGATCCCGAATTAATACGAGGATTGTTTTTCATACCTATGACTTTACGTTTGCGTACTCGTGAATTTTAATTATTTGTGACTCGTGTACTGTATATTCTCACGCGTGTTTAATGACTGATTCCCACCTCCTTTCTTGTCTCCTTTTTATAATTATTTCGAGTCATTTATTTCACCTCCCTTCGCATTTCACAAAGTGTGTGTTTCTAAAAATTAACTTAGGTGGTCCACACGTGGCTTAAGTTTGTTGCGTTTTTCGTGCTCGAATGCACCTAGATTTCCCTGAATTCTCCACAATTTGTATGTTCCGTGCGCCATACGGCGCGCCCTGTTTTGCTCCTTAGAGAGAGATATTGAATAACCATTTTTATTTATGAGATAATGAACATGTAACTTCCTCTCCATATGTTTCCCATACGTAGGGTGTCGATTTGGCTTTGACTTGGTTGGGCGCCGTCCCGTCGCGTACATTTTGTGGCATTTATTTTAAATAAACAAATTTAATGATTTTATTTATTACTCATAATCTCACAATACTAGTCACTTTGCCGCGTGGGTGCGTTTCATAATGGGCATATATTTTGGCTCACTACAAAACTAATGATGAAAAATTATTTTCTTTTCTTTGTTTTTGTTTTGCTGATATCACTGAACCGATTTCAATGAAATTTTACAGGGGTATGTAGGTAACAATAAAAGGCACCCAAATAAACATTAAAATATACAGCGTGCAAATATATTCATGACGTCAAACTTTTTTCGGACTCCAGACAGTATGCAACTAAAGTCTCCATAATATCAAAATCTTAACTTAATTGGTAACTGAGCTATGGAAGACGGGAGGTGAAATACAGTACTCTGTATATTTAATTTAAATAGGTTAAAATTATGGAATCATAATTTTCACAGTAAAAAAGGAGTAAAATGAACATTTGCATATACCATGCTGATAACCGCATTCCCCAAGTCAATTATACTCAACCTGTTGGTCGTTAATTACCAGCCACTGAATGTTTATCAGAGCTGAGTTATGCGCCCCGCGCGCCGTATTAATCGGGGGCGGCTAATGCATGCCACGGCGGAGAGCCCCTTCATTATGGCTTAATAAGAATTCATCGGCCCTGCACCGCCCTTCATAATGCACGGGGCGGCTAATCCGCGGACTTTTTGCGAGAGCGTGCGTTGATAAATCAATGGAATTAACGTGGATTTAATGGGATTTTATAGGCCCCTCGGGGGCGGCACACGCGTGCTATTGCACCTTCGCTGCTAAGCGACGCGCGGGGGTACTGATTAAGGGCGGACGTATTAGCATTTAATTAAGCCGCCAGGGAGAAGTGATATATAAAATTCAGGAAGGTTTTTCATTAATATTCTGTATTCTTATTTGTAGCTTTCAGACCATAACACCAGATTAATCAGATAAGTGGTAATTAACAAAACTGCGAGTTGTAATATTTTATTATTATTAAAATATACCTATACCTATTGGGTGTTTTTGGACGTAGGTGGTCCATACCATTTACATACCTATTACATTTTAGTATATTTCATAATAATAATTGGACCATTGTAATTTCTTTATGTAATTTCTGTTTTATTTATTTACAGGTCATTACTGACTACAGTCTACTCAAGATTTGATGGCTGAGCAAAATCTTAAATAGGTAAGCTTGTGTCAATTAATTAATATGTGTGTATACGTCCTACGAATAAACATAAGGAGAATTACTATGCCACAAACTTTTAACTTTAAAATGTAAACGACGAGGATTGAATCATTATTGAATTGTTCTTCTTCTTCCTTCTTCTAAATAGGCGGATCGCCTGTTCTTCGTCGATTTTGCCCGGTCCTTTTATTGTACGTTGAGGTTGTCGTTCCACCGTTTTCGTGGTCTTCCGGTACTCCTTTTCCCTGACGGCGATTTGTCTCTTGAGATTTTTACAATTCGGTCACCTGACATTCTGCTAATGTGTTCGTTCCACTCGGTTTTTCTTCCCAACACCCAATCGTTGACATTATTAATATTGCATATTCGTCTAATGTTTTCACTTCTCTCCCGGTCTCTCAATGTTTTGCCGGTTATTTTGCGAATTACTTTCATCTCTGTTGTTTCTAAGATCTGCTTAGTTTTACACGTTTCAGGTCTTGTTTCTGCTGTATATGTTAATATCGGTCTTATAGCTGCCTTATAGATGCGGGTTTTGGTTACTGTTTGTAGGTGTTTGTTTGTCCATATCGTGTCGTTCAGTTGGGCCGCTGTTCTTGCTGCTTTTGACGCCTGGTTTCTGACTTCGTTTTCAATGTCTCCAAAGCTTGATATTTCTATGCCCAGGTACTTAAATTGCATTACTTGCTGGATGATTTTATCGTCTACCGCTAACTTACATCTGATTGGTGTTTTTGATGTAGTCATACACTTTGTTTTTGATGTTGCTATTGTCATTCCTAGCTTTTTTGCCGTGATGTTAAATTGAAATAGTAATCTCTGAAGATCATCTTCATCTTCCGCCACCAGTACCGCGTCATCGGCATAACATAATATCTTTACTTGTTGTTTTCCCATTTTATAGCCTTTTAGTTTTCGAACGTCTTTTATGATTACATCCATTACTATGTTGAAAAGTAATGGGCTCAAGGAGTCCCCTTGGCGGATACCATTCTGCACCGGTATTGGTTCCGTGAATTCGTTGTCGATTTTGGCTTGTATGTGGTTATTTGTGTATATGTTCTCAATGGTTTTAATTATGTTGTGTGGTATTTGTCTGTCATGCAGCAGATATATGATGTCTTCAAGACGGATTCTATCGAAGGCTTTCTCCAGATCTATAAAACAGAGGAATGCGGGCTTATTGTATTCGATGGACTTCTCTACTATTTGTCTTATTACAAATGTGGCGTCTGTACATGACCTCCCTGATCTGAATCCTTGTTGTTCGTCCGATACTGTGGTTAGTTCATTTATTTTGTTTGTTATAATCTTCGTTGTTAATTTTAAGGTAGTCGATAGTAGGTTTATTCCTCTGTAGTTTGATGGCATCTTTCGGTCTCCTTTTTTAAATAACAGGATTGAAATGCTAGTTCGCCATTCATCGGGGATCAACTCTTGCGTGAGTATGTTGTTAATTAGAATTTTTAGCTGTTCGACTAGATGTTTTCCGCCATATTTTAGGAGTTCGTTAGTGATGCCGTCTTGTCCTGCGCTTTTTCGGTTTCTTAGCTTTTTAAGTCCTAGTTGGACATCTTCGGTGTTTATCGTTGTTTTGTTGCTTATGCTGATTCCTGGGATATCTTTCGGCTGGTTAGATTCGTTTTTTTGGTAAAGAGCTTTTAAGTATTTTACCCATGTGTCTTTGCTTATTTGGCTGACTGGTATGAGTTCTCTTGTTTCTTTCTTCTGGGTCCTGATGAATCGCCATGTTTGTTTTTGAAGGCCATAGAAATCGCTTTCCAGTCTTTTCGAGAATGTTTCCCAATAATCGCTTTTTATTTTTCTGACCAGTGAGTTAGTGTCATTTCGGATGTTTTTGTATTTATTGTATGATCTTGCGGTTTGTGTCGAGAGGTAGTTTAGGTAAGCTTCTTTTTTCCTTTGGCATTGTTCCTTTATTTCCTTGCAGAACCATGGGGTCTTGCTTGGTGTTAGTTGTTTTTGTTTTTGCTTTCTAGTTCCAAGTGCTTCGTTTGCCGCTGCTTTAATATTGTTGCGTAATCTTTCCCAGCCGTTGTTGACGTTCTCTCCTTCTGCCAGAGGGTTTTCGCTGATCTTTTCTTCTAAGCGTTTTTGGTACAAGTGTTTTATGCTTGGGTCCCACATTGATTCTATATTAATTATTTCGGTGTTTAATTTTACTTGTTTTTTTATTTTTACTGGTTTATGTTTTATCCTTATTTTTCCGAGTAGTAGATTGTGATCACTTCCAGCATTGACAGAGTTCAATGTCCTCACATCGATTATTTGTGACGGAGTTATGCAACTGTTTGTTACGATGTAGTCAATAGTCGATTGTTGTCCTCTGGAGTTCATGAATGTGTATTTGTGTTGCGGTTTATGATCAAAAAATGTGTTGTTGATGCGGAGGTTGTTGAAGCAACAAAGGTTGATCATTAGTTCTCCATTGGCATTTAATAGGTGTTCATTAAAACGTTGCATTACCCCGGGTACCGCTTCGTTGCCTATGCGAGCATTAAAGTCTCCTAAAATGACTGTTGGCTGGTTTGTTGGTAATATTCCGAGTATGTCTTCAAGTTGGTTATAGAAGTCCTCCCGATCTTGTTTCGGCTTGCAGTCTTCCGGCGCGTAGATCGATATTATGTGCAGATGTTGGTGTTCCGCTTTAATTTTAATGAGTAAGATACGTGGTGAGATGTACTGACATTCTTGTATAAGATCTATTAAACTTTTGATTGAATTGTTGAAAGTTTTAAACTAAGTTAACTTAGTGAGAATTTTATTAAATATATGAGAAAATAATGTGACGCCCCCAAAGGGTTTTCAACACATAGGCTCCTGGGGACAACCGGAGTGTCCCTTTCGAATTTCGAGGAGGGCCTCTAGCTCTCGCTGTCGGAGAGTGGGGTGAATGAAAACGGTCTCATCGTAAGTTTTCCCTCACACGTATTCCGGAGCTTAGTTAATATTTGAATCCACAAATGAGTTGAATGACCGGGGGACCGGCACTACAATGAACTACGAAAATTGGACTCTATTTCGTCTATTTCTGACTGTGACAATTTGTAAGTGAGAAAATGTGCATCAAACTTATCGGTTAATTTACGAAAATTTGTTGCATTCCGACGGAAGAGTATAATTGAAAAATTTGCACTATTCGAATTTGCAATGCAGGAAATTTGAGTAAATTAACCGATTGTGATTCGATGTACGAATTACATTCGATCAGGTTATTTATAACATTTATATAGTGTGTCTCGTAACTTCCGCTAAAACTATCATCGAAAACCCTCCAATGTGTATATAGTTTCCTCATACGAAGCATTAAAAGAAAATTAAAACAGTGTAAAGAGCGCGGGCGGTTAAATGCTCGGCTAACGCCTCGTATTTAATATTCCAACCTCGCTCGTAAAGCCTTACTTAGAGGACTTGCACCATACATAACTATTAAGATACAAGTGTAAAAAGTTCTTGTTTATTAGTGAGTGGCTATTATAGCATGAGCGAGGTACGAGCGAGTGCTTTAAAATTTATTCCTCACTTTTTTAGTGATCGTAGATAAAAATAAAAAGTACTAACTCATTTGTTTACAAAGGTTCCTGCCTTCAGAAAAATGTTTTTCCAACATGGTATTGGTATTTTTTAAGACGGTTGTGACAATACTCATTTGCGCACAAACGCTCAAACAAATAATAATCGCAGGGCTATTAGTTCGACTTCATGAAGGGTATTTCAGTGTATTTCAGAACAAATCCCCAAATTTTTGTCGGGTTAAGCCAGCTATATAGAATAGAACGTTGTCGTGAAGCAATATGGAATATTTGCAGATAGTTTTAAGTTAGCGGTTGTATAGGCAATACATAAGAAAAGTGATGAAGCTAATCTTCACAATTACAGACCAATAAGTCTTTTGAGCACAACGTCAAAAGTACTTGAGAGCGTTATATAAACTCGCATTGAAAAGTTCTGTACTGGCCACAATATACTCACATGCAGCATGGTTTTGTCAATGCTAAGGGTGTTCAACCTAATGTATTTGACTTCCTAAACCATGTGATAGCCGCATTGGAACAAAAAGAAGTTCCATTTGCTCTGTACTAAGTATTAATCTGTGCTAACCTTTGTACTAATCTTACTAAGGCCTTTGATAGCTTAAATCATGACATTTTATATGATAAACTTGATAGATATACATTGAATTTAATAAAATCCTACCTTACAAATAGAGAGCAATTTGTAGCTATAGGAAATTGTAAATCAAAGCGTCTGCGAGTCGATCAAGGTATTCCTCAATTCAGTATTCTCGGGCCACTTTTATTTATAATCTACATGAATGACTTGTTTGATTCTATTAATGATCGAAATTGTTTTATAGGAGGCTACACTAATGACACAACCGTAGTAGTCACGGATCCTAATATTCATAACTGCATTGAAAATGCCAAACTAACATACTCAGTATTACAAAATTGGTTTGCAAAAAACAAATTCCTATTAAATCACAAAAAGAAATGCGATGTTCTTCAAAATTGTACGGTTACGACTACAGTCACCTTCACATTTGACCCTAAATGATGTCTCCCTTGCAGTTACAAATAATGTTAACCTATTAGGCATATGTATTGATTCAGAATTGAACTGGAAGTGTCATATCGAAAATCTCGTACGAAAATTGAGTACAATATGTTAACAAATGCGATATCTTAAAAAGCTTGTAGACGAGAAATGTCTAAAGCACGTATACCATGCAAATTTTTAGTCTCAAATCCGCTATGGTCTTATCTTTTAAGGAACCAATACCCACATAAACAGAATCTTTATAAGCGAAAAACTAGCCATGCAAATATTATTCGGGTTAAATTACCGAGTATTTGAGTAACAAAAATGTAGAATTATTTCATAAATCGGTCTCTATATATAGGGTGGCCTACCTATCCTCTCTTGGACCATCGCTGCTAGACTAATAAAAATTGAGGAAAATATCTCATTGAAAGTTAATGGACACTTGATGTTCAACTTTTAAAATTATTTTCGAGTACAGAGTGTACCATAAATCCAGGACAAAAAATTTGGTCTCTGTTTTAAATGGACCACCCTGTATATTATTTCATTTTTAGAATCTGCTTTATGTGGGCCTAATAAATCATTTTTATATTTTGGGATCAGATGTAACGTTGCCAAGTTATTCACATTTTAATCAAATTTAACAAAAAATTATGGAGGTGGAAAAAAATTCAACAAAACCTTATTATAAGATATCAATGAAAGAATGTGCGTATGCAAGCACCCAAGCAATGTGCCAAAACATACACAATATTTTGTATCAAGTAGAATATACATACTACTGAAGCAACGATACAATTTTGCTATTTTCAAATGGCTAAAACTCATTTTTTTCAAATGGAACACCCTGTATATAGCATCATATTGTGAGTGCTCACCTAATGAGCTATTCAATTGTAGCATATGGACTATAATTAATGATATTTTTTCGAGCGAAGGCGATTTCTCCGCATACGCCAGTGTATGAGTGTCTGTATCGTAGTTACAGTGACGTACATATAATAACGTCCAATATAAAATTCGTTTTCTTACACTTTTCTTTCCAACTTAAACGAATTTTAGTGCTATACATTATTTTATCGTTGTTATGTCCCAACACTATTCTACCGACTGCGCCAATTGAGCGGAGAATTTATGTAGGTATAATAAAAAGTCAAATGGTACAGTTATATGATCAAAATAATTCAGCAAATTGGAAAACACATAAAACACTTTTAGTGTCTTGACATTCACCCCCGATTAATATAGACTCCTCTGTCGTTCACAACTAGCCACGCTGGGTATGGCGAATATTAACTTTTCTATCCCCCTAGGCTTTCTCCTCTTCCAGAGCCCGACCTGCTTTTCACAAGAACAAAAAAAATAACACGAAACTCTCACGGTCGGCCTCCGCCCTCGACCGGAGTGAGGTCCGGGACTTACACCGGCGATCCTGGCCCTCCGGGGAGATCTCCCAATCTCCCCACCGGGATCGACCTAAGTCCTGTGTGGAGATCGACACTTTCCCGGATCGGATCCACTCCTGGAGAGAGCGGCGCCATGAGCCTCGGGATTAGAGAGGCGACTCAGAGCAGCAATCTCTAGATACACGAACGGGGCTCAACTTATTTTTCTAATACATCTTTTGCATGGAATAAGGCATTTTCCCCAACACTATAGCTTAGAACTTTACAACTATTAAATATTATGCTAGTTTACAAAAATGTTGAATAAATCATATGATATTGAAAACATGTGGTGGTAGATATCTTGTTTCATTCATTTTACCAATTGTAAAGTGCATGTTATATTATTGCAGTAATATGGAATTCGAATAGAATATCTTGTACATCAGCTGATATTTCAGAATTGACTTTTATACGTACATGAACAGCTCTGGACTTTGGACACGCTCTGTACGACAGACCTGTTCGGTAAATATTATATTGGTTGAACCATTTTACAATAGCAATTATTTCTTGCAATGAAATAATTTTAACAATTATAAGGAGTTGGCTGACATTTGTTAATTATCCCAATATATTAAAGTTTTGAATACCTAGTCATCCTTGAAACACAAGCATTTCTAAATTTATTTTTTCTTATTCGTAACTTAAATATCAGCGTCATCGAGATACTCATACTCTCCATTCACGCTGTTTTTGCGTCAGGGGAGTCTATGAATATCTAGTAATTTTGTTGGTAGTGTTTCGGAAATAACTAAATTCCCCAATGGAATTTTTTTTTTATTGAAACCCATTTTTTTACGATTTGTCTTTAGACATTCAGTAATTCATATGACTTTGTTGGTAAAGGACAGGTATGGGTTTGTCCATTGGCGAACCCCTTTTGTTCACTAACTAAACGTTAGTGTGTGACTACTGGGTACATTATTGCAAGATGTATAATAATATTTATGACGTATAATATATATATATTCTCGGCTTGAGTTGTTGATCAAACTAATTGTCTGTTAGGTAAGTCACTTGGGGCACAGCGTTTCAGTCCCCTGTAGCCAGATGCCTTCCTTCGGAACCGGATCGCCAGGTCGTTGGGGTGTACTGCTAGTCTATGTTGGTAGCTGAAGCTGTGGTTCCTTATTGTTTGTCTAACATCTACTACACCTAGGTCACTGCTTATGACTGAATTTGGAACAAACCATGGTGCATTTACTATCATGCGCAGAACTTTAGATTGAAATCTTGCGTCTATCTAAATATATACCTAGGTATTTGACATCATCCGATTGGATTAAGGGTTGGTTGTTGAGACGAACTGGAGGACAGTTCCGCTTATTGAGGGCGAAGGTCACCTGCACTGATTTAGTTTCATTTGCTCTTACACGCCATTTTTTTATCCATTTCTGTATATTGTCCAGGTTTTCTTGCAAGATTGATGACGCTATGTTGGGTTTTTTGTGCACTGCTAGCACTGCTGTATCGTCTGCAGAGGTAGCTGTTATGACGTTGCTACTGTTTGGAAGAGCGGCAGTATAGAGAATGTACAGTTAGGGTCCCAGTACACTTCCCTGCTGTACTTTTGATCGGCAGTATAGAGAATGTACAGTAAGGGTCCCAGTACACTTCCCTGCGGTACTCTTTTCGGAAGAGTGAAGTCTGTTCCTCTTTGAATTTGACGGAGAACTGTTTGCCCTCAAGGTATGATTTCAGGATTATGTATATATTGTCTGGTAGCGATCGTCTAATTTTGGACTGTAGACCTGTGTGCCACAGTTTATCAAACGCCTGGCTTATGTCTAGAAATGCAGCGGCGCAGTAGTTTTTGTCTTCCAGTGTTTTTCGTATTTTTGACGCAATTCTATGCACCTGTTCAACCGTACCGTGTTTTTGCCTAAATCCAAATTGATGGTCAGGAATGAGGTGTTTTTTTCCATTATGTGTTTTAGTATACCAACTAGTGATTTTTCAAATAGTTTTAAAACTACTGGCAAGAGGCTGATGGGCCTGTATGATTTGGCTTCCTCGAGGGGTTTGCCGGGTTTAGGGAGCATAATTATTTCAGCTATTTTCCATTATTGAGGAAAATAGCCTGTTCTGATGATGGCGTTGATTGATTGTGTGATATATTTTACGCCGGTATCTGGTAGTTCTTGTAGTATTTTTCCTGTTATTTTATCATTTCCTGGCAATTTCTTTGGATTGACACATTTTTCTATAAACGTCTTTACTGTGGCTACTGTGAGCGGTATAATAGGTGGTTCTTGTTGCCTTGGAGCATCGACATATTTCTGCATTTCATTCTCTTCAGTGACCGAGGTCTCAGAATCAAAAGGCTGGAAAACCTTGGATAGGTGCGCTACGAATACATTTGCCTTTTGTATGTCGCTCTTAGCCCAGCTCCCATCTTATTTCCTTAGTAGTGGGGAGGTTCTTTGAGGTTCTCTTAGTGAGGAGGTGTCTTGTGGCTTTCCACAGTGAGTAATCGGTAGTTTCCGGGGCGGTGAGGTTTTTTAAGTAGTGCTCGGTTGCCTTATTTTTGTCTACATTTAGTAGGTGCTTAAGTTCCTTTACTGCTTTGTTGAATTTAGATTTGTCTACTGGGGACCTTGTGATTTGCCATTTCTTCTTCAGCTTAAGTTTCTCGTTGATTTTTTGCTTTATAACCAGGGAGCATGATTCACTTGATGAGGGCTCCTTCATCACTGGCGTTGAGTATCTGGATACCTATTGGAGAGTTGAATTCAGGTGTTCTACTGCTTCTTCTAGGTCAGTGAGCGTTTTTAGGGGCACTTTTAAGGACTTTTTTTTTATCTACTAAGTCGCGAAAGCAATCCCAGTTTGTTCGTTTGGTATGAAGGGCTGGCATTTTGCTATTGTTTAGGAATTTCAAACTCAAGGTGATTATGACAGGGGAATGGTCAGAGGATAGTTCAGGGCTCGATTCTGCTCGGAGGCAGTTAGTAGGGATTCCCTTGATTACGCAAAAGTCAATGAGGACAGGAATATTTCTTTGGTCCGTTGGCCAGTAGGTAGGCTATCCTGTTGAGACGTGATGTAGTTTGTTGCTCTGCATGGTTAGGAATAGTTCACGGCCTCTAGGAGTAGTGAGGCGCGAGCCCCATTGTGGATGCTTAGCGTTGTAATCTCTACCGGCTACAAAGCGGTGGGCAAGGGTGCTGTCGAAGTTTTCGAACTGCTCCTTCTTGATTTTATGTTTTAGGGAGGTGGGGGGCAATATACTGCGGCGATGGTTATTGGACCAAACCAATCTTCAACTACAACGCTGGTGGCTTGGATGTAATCTTGCTTGTAGGTGTCATTGAGGTGGTGTTTTACTGCATTTTTTATAATGACAGCTGAGCCTCCATGTGCATTGTTATCTGGATGTTCTGTCGTATAAATTGTGTACCTTGGTATTTTCATATAACTTTTTGAGGTGAAATTAATTTCTGAAATTAGTATAATGTCTAAATCCAGGCTTGCAATAAAGGCCTTTAATTCTTGGGAGTCTTGCGATAACCCATGCATTCCACAGTGCTAGTTTGATATGCTTCGCCATTATACCAGCTTGGAGGCGATTGTAGTCAGACGGTTTAGCATAACGCCCATATGTGACATTAGCCCTTTCATCATGTCTTTCAATTCTCACATGTCGTTCGGGTTCTGAGTAAGTTGGTTGATTGCTTGACTGTTTTAAATCGAGTAGTGTGTTTGTTGAGCTTGGTTTTGGTTCTGAATAAGTTGGTTATTTGCTTGACTACTTTGGTTTGAGTACTGTATTTGTTGGGCTTGGTTTTGCAGCACATTGGTGTAGGATACTCCTGGAGTTGTGTGTTGCAGTAGGGCGTAAGTATGCGTTGCCAGCTTTTTTCTAAAAAGAGAAAAAAAATGCTTTTGTAGTTTCTTGTATATGACATACCCCTTATAGTTTGCCGAGTGATTTCCTTTGCGACATTGGGCGATTTTTCTGTGCGTTGGCATTGACTGGTAAGATGTTCATCTGCGCATTTTACACAGCGTAGAGAGCGATTGCAGAATTTTCTCGTGTGACCATAGGGTTGACATTTAAGACATTGCGCTATTTCGCGCTTTGGTCTGGGTAGTTCAATGTGTACTTTGGTATGCAAAAGTCGTTCTATCTTATAGATTTCTTTGTTGTTTTCATTTTGTTTTAAATCAATGTAGAAGACGGACAGCGGGGCCTTGGATTCCCAATGTTTGATGTTGTAGATGTTAGTGGTTGTATGACCTAATACCTCCAGGGCTTGGTTAATTTCTTCATGTGGGGTAGAATGGTGGATTTCTTTTACGACAATCTTGAAGGTTCTTTCCTGTTTAAGTTTGTACGTGTGGAATTGAGTATTTTTCTTCTCTAGTTCTTTTATTATTTCAAAGTATTTGCCCGAGGTTTTCGCTTGGATTTTGACTTAATCTTCATTTAGGACATTTACCTCGTATTCGTTATTTGCTATGCTTTGTAGCATTTGTTACAAGGGCTGCATATTTGTAACATCAGCTACAAAGATGGGGGGTAGCTTGGGTGAGATCTCATCCGAGCCTTCTTTTTTATCAGGGTTATCATCGCTTGATAAGACTTCGGATCTGTTCTTGTTTATTAGGGGCTGAGCCACTTGCTAAATTTTGAAGAAGTTGAGAACTTGCCAATTTTTTTTTTTTAGGTTAAGTTTATCTATTTGAGGTTATATTTTTTAAATAACATTGTTGCCAGATGTAACGTTTAAATTATAGAGTTGAAAATGGAACGGCAAGAAAGAAAATGAAAAATAATGCTTTGAAAAGCATTCAATTTATTGCAATTTTACAAGGATTGTGTGGAGACTTAGATATACCAATTTGTATTAAATGCTGCCCTAATTACTGGTATGGTAAAATAAACAAGTCAAATTCTTGTGAAGCCAAGGTTTCCACTCAGGGTTTTCTTGGACCTTCCTAAGCTTATTGTCCTTTTGACAGACTTGTCTCTAATGTACCATTTTTTCACAGTTCGTATCAATAATAATGTAGAGATCATATGTCTTTCCTTAAGGTACTATAGATAATTTCTCACTGCCTCCATAGAACGATGATGAAATGATCAACAAATTGCAATTATATATAATATCTCATATCTCATATATAATATCTATAATCTCAATCCTCACTTAAATAAATATTCTTACCAATTTTGGTTAAATTGTTAAAAAAAACAAGCTCTGACAAACATCTTATGACTTTAAATAGTCACTTAAAATTTTGCCTAAATATATATGTGCTATTTACTCGTCCTGTATTATTTCGCCACGAGAGTCAGAGCCAGCAAAATTATAAATGGAGGTATGCTTTCAACCGACAAATTGTCCATGTATTTTTTCCAATCGGCCAAAATAAGTTCTTTGCAATGTCTACAATAATTTTGTCACATTTCTGGAGTACATTTGGAAATGGACTCATGTCATAATTTCTCACCCTTATCCTTGGATGAAGGTTGAGCCTTTATGTTCTTGTTATAAGATGGTTTACAAAACCCCCATGCCATTTCAATAATAATAATAATAATAATAATAATATTAATAATAATAATAATAGGATTATATTAATAAAGGCATTGGGGTAATCTCAGAACCTCATCTCCCTGTTTCCGCAATGTCTCGTCTACTGAAATTTTTGACTATTATTTCGAAAAGTTTTGATTAAATCCGACAATTGTTTCTTCGTAAATTTTGTGTTAAATTGAATACTGTGGCTACGCAACCATTCTTGCATTTTGCCTTTTTTATTAGAAAATGTGGGTGGTTTATCCAACTGCATGGAATGATAAGGTGCTTGATCCATGACCACGATACATTTTTCTTTTAAATTTAACGAAGGAGGAATAAGTCTTTGAACCACCCAACTTTCAAATAGATCTCCATCCATTATGTTATGATAATCTGTTTTTTGAATTTAATAATAGACCGCACCCATTTAGAAACACCAAATGACTCCCGCGTGTAAATCAGTAAATCTTAACCCTTCACTTTTAATTTTAGTAGGATTACTAAGAAAAAAAATTAAATCTGACAATGTGATAGGAAGCAAATGTCTAATAGACATCGACACAAAAAAAAATTTAATGTCCGTTGCATCACTGAATCAGTTTGTCAACATGACAAAACGAAAACCCAGCCAAACCTCGGTTGCAAAAAGGTCGTGAATGTAATATAGCTATTTATGCACAAAGAGCGTTACTAGGATGATTACGCCCGGAGAACGCTGGGACCGAGGATATCATTCGATGGACGTAATCATTCGGATACGCCTCGGTACCTACAAAATTGTATTTTTCACTTTTTCTTTTCTTAATCTGGAAAATATAGTGCAGGGCGTAATGAAGTCATTACGCTCTCTTTATACACTCCGGTTGTTATGGATATGTTTACATGAAAATACACTCCTAGGCGTAATGAGTTAATTGCGCCCTCTCATTACGCCCCGGTTGTTATAGACATGTATTCATATCTCGTATCCTAGAAGTTGCCATTCAATTATAGTAAAGTGGCAATTAAACAACGTTTATTTTGATGATTTAAACGTGGTGTCTCCTTATTATTTAATCAGCCACCTTTATACTAGTGTTTCGTTAATTGTTTAAATATGAACATTTAGTTGAACGGTCGCATCCTTCATGAAGATTTATTCCATTAGCTGACTACATATTACTGGCCGTGATTATGTTTTCTAACGCAGTATTATTTTTAAAACTAGGCCTGTTATCGAACAATACATCGAATTATTTATCTTCCATTCCTAAGGGTACGCCATATTACAATACTTCTTTGGATATTGAATTTATTTACATATCTTTACCCACATTTATATAACCACATCGTTGTTATTCCTAATCTCCCAATGTTATATCTTGTAGAAAATACACATTACTCATAACCCACCATTTACCCTAATTCGTACTTTAGAGCACTTCGAATTTTACGCATCGCCCAAGTAATTATCCAAATAAACCCTAATTATAATTCATAAAAATCCCCCAAACAAAACATCTCCGTTCTATCCCAACATCCCCTTGATCCCAGCTCCACAGGCATAATCTAGATGCCCTAATTTGCGCCCTATCGAGCGGATCTATAGAAGACAAACTGCGCCGCCCCCGTGTAATTACGGGGGGGACACCCCACAGTGACGTGATGTGCTGTCCCCATGCGTCACAACGCACTCCCTTGAAATCCTGAGAGAATGAGAAACAACGACTGTGTATTTTAATTATAATTGCATTATAGTTGCACTCAAGAGTGTTCATTACTAGTATACTATTATACAACAAACACTGCCCTAATTCCTGATTAAAGTAAGATGCACGGATCTAGAGGGTAGTAATGACAATAATTATACTGTAAGTAGGTGCAATAATTGTACACTGATTGTACACTGATTGTACACTGATAATTAAATTTTTATTTTATAGAATTCTTGCAATATGTTGTAAATTTGAATAGCATTGAAATTTAATGATTTAATCAAAAGACGGTCAGTCGAAAATTACAATTCTATAGCCCTCATGTACCTGTATATATTGCAATTTAGAGAATTTGTATTTATTTTCACATTACTCTTGATTACGGTCGCAGTAACAGTTGTAGAGAAATCTGCCTAGTTTAATCTCGAATATCTCAGAAATGCTTAATTTTTTCGAAGTTTAACAAGTATACCTTTTTTTATGACAATAAAGCTAATTCACTGAAAATGGTATACCTATGCTTTACAAAAAACCCTAAACTCTAACAGCGTTATTCATTAAAGTTTAAACCGTGGTTTAGCGATGGTTTAACGGTGTTTTATAAAGGCCTACCAAGGTTACTAAGAATAAACCACCGTTAAACCGCGGCTTAAATTTTTATGAATGAAATATTTATGTAGCAATAACCATAGAAGAACCCCTGTTTCTACGGTACTGTGTTTACTCAGATTATTGTTATTACTTGTGAATATGCGTATTATAATAATAAGAAAACTGATTTGCTAAGTACGACTTTACGGTCCTATATTTTGGAAATAAAAGCTATTCGAACAAAAATTACACTTCCATTTAATTATGCCTTCCTTAGCATGCTCCTAGATTTATGCCACGAAGTTGTGGGACACCTTGTATAGGTTTTTTGGTTTCTTGCAAATATTTCAAAACTAACAGGTTTATGGAAAGAAAACATAATAGTACAAAAATGTTGTTACAGTACATTTGCTATACAAGTTCTTATCATCTTTTTAAAATGCTTCTTCTTCAGCCGAATCAGCCGAACTATTATGAGCTGTTCGTTCGCTAAAGTTTTTGTTATATTAATTTTGTTCATTATGTTATTCGGATAAAATATTCAGCTTTTGTAAGGTTAAAGTATGTATTTTAATATAATCGAAACAATTTTGTCGAAATGTCTCATCATTTGTGTAAGTTTTATGATTTGTTTAGGCTTCTGCTGGAAAATGTAAACCGGCCGAACTATTATGAGCCTGGGCTCGTAATACGTTTAATCCAATGAAATGCCACTTGGTGCACGAAAAACTCAATGTGGTAGTTTTAATTTGAGAAACTCTGTATATAAAACAATTATTCGTGTTTTATAAGCATAATTTTTAAAAATATCAATAGTTATGATCCTGAAAAATTATTAAATTTAGCAAGCGCTTGCCTCTAAGTATCCCATGCTTAGCCATTGACTTTATCTTCACGAAAACGAACAGGTGAGCGCTAAGCCTAGAGCCATATTTACATGTAGGCTTGTCCTTGCCTTAGGTAATCTCTGGAGCGTGGATTTGCGTTAATCCTGGGAGTAAGTATAAGGCAGGGCGGCCATGTGGAGCGGCTACAAGTTCTAAACTCCAGTATTGGGTTTCTCAATTTCGTAGCTCAGGGGATTGTTTGAGTTCTGCGCAGCACTTCTATTTGGTTAGGGACGGATCGATTATCGATCATGGTAATTAGAATAAATGAGTTTAATTAAAATATATTAAGCGAGAGACCGGGAGCGATGGAGTTCCCACGGTGGACGATTATTACAGCGCGCTGGTGATAGTGGAAGTTGTTCTACGTTAAGTTTTCGCTAAGTGTTCAATTAATATACAAAATGACTATTAGAACTGGAGACACTTTTCTCGTTAGTGATAACAGATGTATTTTTATTAATTTGCCCCAAAATAGCTTAGCAATATAAATTATGATTTAATACATAGAATTGTCAATAAGTGTCAGCAATTGTCAATTTCATGATTTATTTCTATTGTCATGCCAAATATATTCATTTTAATTACCAGCTAGGAATAAATACCTCATAATAGTCATTTATATACACGCGGTTCAAATAGACGTTTAACGAGCAGACTGTTTAATCAAATGCTAATGCTAATGTCCGGGAATTAAACGTATTTTTTAACCTGCCGGTGTAATACAAGTTTTAATTCAATTTTCCTCATCTGAATTCTGTATTCCATGTTCTTTCATGCGGTTTTATTGTCTTCTTTACCGTTTCATCTGTCTCTTTTATTGAACATCCGCTTTAGTTGTCAATATCTAAGGAATAAAACATGACTTTAAGAGGCACAATTGAATAAAATTATATTATCTAGGTAAGGTGGGACACTCCAGCAGAACTGCAACTGCAAGAGTGCTGGATCGTTGTCGGGAAACGTTCCCAATACCACCAAATACTAATGAAAAAGGTTGTGAAATAATCTGTGGTGTATTTGTCTTATAAAATCTGTTTCTTTTTTATATATCAAAGAAATAGCAACAACACAATTAACATCAATACCTGAAAATCCTGCATTATTCAATAATAAAATACCTACAATACCAATTCATTGGTAACTTTTAGGAAGTTGGAAAATATGTCATGCCTTACTTTTACTTTCTGTTTCGCAACCTCTTAATACTTTTTTGTGCAACCGAACGTGAAGTGACTATTTCGCGTGCGCAGCACAGGCCGCAAAATTCAATTTCGCGGCCACTGCCCTTGGCGACGATTGGCAAACCAAACTCACTTAATATTTCACTAACAGTGACAACGGTTAATTTATTGCTTTGGTTTTTATGCTTCACTGTAATATTTTTTGTATTTAAGGTATTGTTATTAATTTTTTGTATTGTTTAGATTTTTCTGGAATCAAATTGGAAAGAGTAGAATCGATAATATTTCATTTTTCTGGCGGAGTACATGAAATCGAAACGTCGCTTTCATCTAACAGTTTCGCTATTAATTTACTAAACTATGTTAAGTATAACATTTCTATAGCAACTTGTAAGCCGACTTTCTATTTATTCATAATAATTAATTTAACTCACGTTTTAATAACTAGAAATTGTCGGTTGCACAAAAAAAGTTGTATACACCTCGCCTGCGAAATCCTTTATCGTCCTCGGTATTGTCTTGCCTCGGCGTCAAGCGGCCTCGGCGTCAAGGGGCCTCGGTGACAATTTCTCCCTCGGTACGTTAAAGAATGATTTCGCGCCCTAGGTATACAAATAGCTATAGCAGATGGCGGAGACACTGACCGATGTCAAATTTTATAAACATTTAAAAAGCTAACGTCAATTGATTGTATTTTTATTTAATTGGTAGTAAGTTTAACATAAGATTAAGAATAACACGAGGTATTGCCATTTGGATCCAAATTATTCCAAATTATATCAAATTAAAATTTAGATTTGAATGGTCATAAGTGTTGATTGTAACCGAATATCCACGCTTTGGTGGTCCAAAATTGATTTGCTGCGTTGAAGTTCTAACTTTTAAAATTGCATGGTTGTGAATAAAATAGTTTATCGCACATACCTCCGCAAAAGGCAACCGTGTAGTCTCGCGTTATAGATTCTATGTTTGCAATGATACTTCTGCCAGAATCAGAATAGTTCCAAAACTTCTCCCATTGCAGCCAATTCATCTTCTCCTATATGTTCTAGTAAAGGTAATTATGTACCTTAGGATTTGTAACTGATTTTGTGAGATGTATTTCATTTTATTATTATTAATCATCTGAAATAAACACTATTATTATTATTATTAAATATCATAAATTTAAAGATTAATCGTAATATGCTATACACATTTTATGAGGCATATAGAGCACTTATCTTTATTAGCTTTTAAGGAAAATGTAATTTCCGAATTTTTTGTTTCAAATAGACAATTTAAAAAATATTCATAATTTCTCTCATGAATGAAATAGAAACTTAAACTATTTTTAATACTGTAGCAGTAGCATTTCTCTATCATTTCAATAATTCGTAATTCAAAAGTTATTTTATTTACAGGTACACTTCAAACCGTCATAATTCATTTTTTTTTAATAGAATAACATATTTTTTGTATGACGAAGCCTTAGACAGAATAATTTTCTACATAAAAGTGTAAAACAATCTATCCCTAAATTCTTTAATTGTAATTTTTTTTTGCAGCATTTCATTTTATCTGTGCACGTGATCATGCTTCGTGTATTTTATATTTTTTAGCCATTATCAATAGTATTGCATTTCAAAGTTTCTTTTAGGAATAGAGCTTTACAAATAATAAATATTTTAATGATGAATTAATACACAAATCAAACATAGGTATTATGAATTTATGAATACATATAAGTGGAACAGAATTATTTTATATTATATTTTTTATATTTTTATATTATTTTAACATGTAGAAAATGTAATGATACAAACATTTCCCCATTTACCGGCCGAATAAATTCCAAAATTAGAATAAAATTTTCAATCCAGTATGATGAAAATTTTATTCTAATTTTGGAATTTATTCGGCCGGTAAATAATAATAAATGGGAGAAAAAAATGTACGAAAATCGGTCACAGATAATAAGGAAGTGCAAAAAATTATTTCGGCCTACTTTATAGTGCATCCAAACGCATATCTGTTGTTGTGAAGAACATTTGGGAGTTGCTTAACCGTTAGTGCAAAATTCTCTGCATGTAGAATAAATTTATTATTTTTTATCTGTGCATTCATTCATAATTAAAATATTTAAAATTCGTGAAGTTCTACCCAAAAGAAACTTTGCAATTCAATGCGATTGCTGTGATCCACGTGCACATATACAGCTTACTGCAACAGTGCGTCGGGCTTTCCTAGCGCGTTTCCCGTGAGAGATAGAAAAAAATGTTTCGTACACAAAGTTATTGGTTTAAAATCTTTATGCCGTAAAATTATTTTCAAATATACAGGGTGTCCCAATTTTGCGGAATAACAAAATCAAACATTTTTTTAAATAGAACACCCTGTATTTATTCAACTTTTCTGATGACATATTTCAACCTCGACAATGTTGTCTATTTAGTTTCGGATTATGTTACAGTGTTACCGACTTACAATTTTTTTTTTCAAAATATCACGCATAAGTAAGCTCAACTTTAAAAAATCGTAACGACCTATTTTTTTTTTAAGGTCAGAATAAGTTTTAGTAATAGTCGTAGTGTGGTTAATAAGCAACCTTTTTGTAATGAGATATTTTAATTTAGTAATACAGGGTGTGCAGAAAAAAATGTCAAACTTTGCAAATTTCAAAGCGGTATAACCAATTTTTTTTAAATGGAATGCCCTATATTTTTTTAGATAATTTTAAGATAAGAAAAAGACCTCTCGAATAATGACACAAAATAGGGGGCATTCCATTTAAAAGATATTGGTTATACCGCTTTGAAATTTGCAAAGTTTGACTTTTTTTTTTCTGAACACCCTGTATTACTAAATTCAAATTGCTCATTACCAATATGGTGCTTATTAACCACACTGAGAATATTGCTACGATATTTTAAAGTTGAGTTTGCTTATGCATGATATTAGGAGAAAAAAAATGTAAATTGGCAAGACTGTCACATAATCCAAAACTAAATAGACAACAATGTAGAGGTTGAAAAATGTCATCAGAAACCTTAAATAAATACAGGGTGTTCCATTTAAGAAACTGTTTGTTTTTGTTATTCCGCTAAATTGGGACGCCCTGTATATTTGAAAATAATTTTACGGCATAAAGATTTTTAAACCAATAACTTTTTGTATTAAACATTTTTTTTCTATCTTTCACGGGAAACGCACTATGAAAGCCCGACGCACTGTTGCAGGACCCTGTAGCTGCAAAAAAATTTACAATTAAGGAATTTTTAAAATTACTGACAAACCACTCATTCTAGGGATATATTTGTTTTACACTTTTTGTAGAAAACTATTCTGTATATTGCCCCGTCATATAAAAAATATGTCATTACATGTAAAATGAATGATGACGTTTTGAAGTGTACCTGTAAATAATAGAACTTTTAAAATAGTACTAACAAAATATCAAGACATACAAAAACATTGCAATAATAGAACCATGCATCTGCTACAATATGCAAAAAAGTTTAAGTTTCTATTTCATCCGTAAGAGAAATTATGAATATTTTATAAATTGTCTATTTGAAGCAAAAATTTCGGAAATTATTTTTTCCTTAAGAACTAGTACTTTAGTAACTCTATATACTTAATAAATTGTGATTAGCATTGAACGATCTATCTGAATTTGTAAAAATATACAGGGTGTTCTATTTAAAATAACAAAGTTGATGGCCACTTCCGATAGAAGCGGAAGTGATAATAGTTATTTACGTGGCAAGCTTAGTAAATTAGCCTTTATGGGCGAGCTGGAAAGTTTGCAGGGCGAGCGACGTAGGAGCGAGCCCTGTAATGCGGCGAGCTCCAATAAAGGCTAATTGCAAGCGAGCCGCGTACAACATTTTATTTTCTCTTGCTGAAAATTCAAAAAAATCATTATCATTTGACATATTCAGAAACATATACATAGTTACACATAGTTTGCTGTGGTGTAAATGGATTGACAATTGTCATTGTTTACAAATAGTAAAGCCGTCAATAGTGAATACAGACAGATATTGTGGCCAATTAATTATGGAATTTGATAGAGATGAAGAATTCGAAGGTGATTTTGATGCAAGTATTTGTGAAATTAAAGAATATGTCGAAGCGGCGAAAGTGTGCTTGTTCCCAGAAAAATCCAGAGAATGGTATCAGCAGCAATACAACTTATTTAACAACTGGAGGAAGAAAAAAGGCTTTAAGGGAGTTAATGAAGATTTAATTATGAGCTATATTTATGAAAAGTCAATTATTTACAAGCCATCATCATTGTGGGCATTTATGTCGATGTTGAAGAGTACCTTATTAGTTTACGAAAATGTAGATATTGGAAAATTCTCAAAAGTTACCTGTTTTTTGAAAAAGAAGTCATTAGGTTATAAACCGAAAAAATCTGCAAATTTGGGAAGGCAAGACATTGATAAATTTATGAGAGAGGCTCCGGACGATAAGTACCTGATGATACAAGTAGCGACAATTTTTGGGATAAATGGGGCTTGTCGACGTGAGGAGTTGTATAAATTGCTGGTTAATAATATCGAAGACAGATCAGAAGTCGTTGTTGTTAATATCCCGGATTCAAAGACACGTGTGCCTAGAAAATTTAGAATTATTGGAGATGGAGAAGGTTTCAATCCTTTGGAACTGTATCGTTTTGTATCACAACCGTTTTTTCATTTCATATCGCAACGGAAAATGTAGCATTCAACCGGTAGGAATAAAATCATTTGGCAAGTTCCCGAGTATGGTAGCATCTTTTTTGGAATTACAAAATCCGGAGTCTTACACAGGCCATTGCTACCGGAGATCGCCTGCGTCTCTGCTAGCAGATGCTGGTGGAGATGTACTGACGTTAAAGCGTCATGGCGCTTGGAAATCGGGATCTATTGCCGAAAGTTATGTGGCAGATTCACCTAACAATAAAATAAAAGTTGCTAGAATGATACAAAGTCAAAACGAATGTGATGCAGGTCCCAGTGGAAACATTTCTGCTTCACATATTTCTGACGTACAAGCATCGAATGCGGATTGTATTCAAGATGTTCCCGGGTCAATCTTTAACTTTAATGCTGATTCAAAATTTGTAATTAATATTAATATGTGTAATTCTAATCAATGTAATAATGTATTGTAATTATTGATTAATAAATGATGTGTTTATTAGAAGTAAAAATAAATTGACACCCATCCATTGACAGAAGTGCTTTCTAAAGTTACCATAGCAACACTTTACGGGCACCGTGCCTGTAAAGTCTCATTTACCGAGTCAATCAAGATGATAGTAAACAAACTATTACATGTCAAGAGAAAATAAAAACATGTACCTACGTATTTTAATATGGGAGATCAAAACGAACCATCTTTGTGTGAGTTTGTTCAAAATTTTATTTCACCAGGATCCCCATAATCTTTTAACCAACGACTCGCGTAAGACACCCTGAATATATGGAGGAGGTGGAGGAGTAATAGGAATTATTATTATTATTATTATTATTATTATTATTATTATTATTATTATTATTATTATAATTACAATAATTATTATTATTATTATTATGGCTCTACTGATGGTGCTATTAATATTACAATACTAATTTTACTTATAAACGACCTAATCTAATTACTAAAGTATCTCAAAATAACTATTCAATTTTAATAATACACACGATATGAAAGAAACATTACAATATTCAGCCAACATAGGCCTTTTCACTTTTATTGCCCCCTACCCTCGCTTAAATAGTTATTTAAGCATTAAGAGAGGTAAGTATCTTTTACCAGTCGAGGTCGAGTTTGCGCCCGAGCGACCCGAGTTTACGCTCGGGCGTAAACTCGCCCGAGCGAGTTTACTTCCCTGAGGGGAGTAAGTGATTACTTACTTCCCGTTGCTCATAGTAACCAAAGCTTTATCGGTAAGTGGGACTTACTTCCACTAAATCAATGTTATAACAGTGTACTTACCATGCAGGGAGTGGAAAAAATATGTATACGGTAAATATAATTCATCAAATCAGCCTCTTCCCGTGGCATAACACAGCTCTACAAATTTTAAAGAATGTGTTGTCCCTTCAATTAAAATACATTTTTTGAAAAGTATATACTATGCATATATATGAAATGCAAAATAAAATTGTGTAATAGGTATTTTTTTAAAGTTTTTTATCATAGTTTTTCCCCTATTTAGTTACAAAATCACCTTCTGAGTTGAAGACAGGTTAGAAAACCGATACCAGTAACTGTGAAACTGAAATTTGAATCCTGTATTGCTATAATAAATCGTCGAAATCGGTCTTCTTGCATCCAAAAACAAAAATAAGTGACACATTTTGCCAAAATAGAAATATTACTAAAACATGACGTGCTAGATTTTTTTACGTTTCTGAAAGCAGCGCAAAATTTTCTATCGGAAGCGGCTATTTAAGTCTAAGGGACACACATTGTGTGGACCTGCGTAATTAATCTGTAGTGATAGTTAGCTACTAACCCAGGAAATCGAGATAACTAGCTGGCATATCTATGGAGAATTAGGAAATAAAAATAAATACTTCGAGCGAACAATTAATATATTTTCCAGAATATACATTAAACTCGATAGCCTTAAATAATTATATAATGTTATCAATACAAGTAGTTCCAACTCCAGAGAAGACTCTAATTCGTAATTAACAAATCAAATGTTGACACTAAAATAAATGTATTGAAAAGTGATTTAGGTGAAGATTTGAATCATTGCTGCAAGTCTGCATGGGCCGGAGATAATATAAATTATGATATAGTTATTTTAGCTTTAAGGGAGGTATTGTTTACCAGTCGAGGTCGAGTTTGCGCCCGAGCGACACCGAGGGCTAGCAATAAAGTACGAGACTAGTCAAAGCTTACCTCTCGAATTGCTTATAACTGTTTTTCCACTCCTGAAGTTGGTTTAATTGTTTGTTTGTGTTTGATTAATTTATTTTCGCAACTTGAACATAATATCAGTGCGGCTTTGGTTACTTAGACTATTTTTCAAACAAAGTGTGAGTGTCAGAAATTACATTCGTTCAGTGGTAAAATGAATTTCAATGAAAATAAACAAGAAATGGCAATTTAAGAGGCTGCAGATACTGCCTGTTCCTTCCTACTATCGGGGAAGTCGAATGGGAGTTATCAAAATGCGGAGAACGTCTTTTAATGGGTGGTGCCAGAGAAATAACGCTACAGAAATCTTGTTACTTACTTCCCTGAGGGAGGTAAATTTTTACTTACTTACCTCCCGTTGTTCATAGTAACCAAAGCTTTATCGGTAAGTGGGGCCTACTTCCATCGAATCAATGTCACAACAGTGTACTTACTATGTAGGGAGTTAAAAAAAAAATTAAAATTGACGAAAAGAATTGAACTAGATGGCTGCAATCACAATCGTATATGCAGCAAATTATCCTCATGCGAGGACTTATTAAAACGGTAATTAGTAAATTTGGTTTACTAGTAAATTTCCCGGACTGGGGAATAGTGCGTAAGTCGCCTGGCCTACCAATCTTCCCTAGTTCGACATTTGCAAACAATATGTTAGTACATTGAACAAATGGCCAGTACTGAGAAGGCGGTTACGGTTGAAAAACTTGCAAATCGTAAATTAATAACCTGCCAGTTAATTTTGATGGCAAAAAATATGTTTTCTTTCTTAAATAAAAGAAAATAGACAAATGACAGTGGACCTAGATTGATACCTGCCTAGGAAATTTTGTCGATTGAAAATGACAATTCCAAAGAATTGGACAGAGAAGATATATTTGCTAATCGTGCAAACACTATAGCCAGAAAATACAATTTCATTTGAACTATTTATATTGTGATTCATTATTAATTATAAGTAAGGTTTATTTTATTTTTACTTTTGTAGTGTTTTCATTGTAATTTATGTACAGTCAGCTCACATAAATCTGGTACAAACAATTTAGATCTAGTTACGCAATTATCTGAAATTGTTTGTTGTACATGTGACTTTTAATTGAGTACAAAATAAAAGAAATAAAGGCAGCTAACTTTATTGCTCCACCATTTGCATCAATTACAGCCCTTAATCTCCTCGGGCTGGACAAGATAAGATTTCGAAAGTATTCTGGCTGTTCCATTATAGTTTCCCATGTCTCTTCAATTATTCCCCACAGTTGATCTACGTTTCTGAATTTCTGAACTTCATACGTGGCTCACGCTTCGCTATCTCAGGCCACACGTTTTCTACAGGGTTGTTTTCTACAATGTCTGCGCGTTTGGAAACCTATTGCAATACACATTATTTTGTTGAAACCATTTGGTAACTATGTATGCTGTATGAATAGGAGAATAATCGTGCTGAAAAATGAAATTATTTTCGGGACATATTTGTAGCACATGTGGCAACATTACATTTTCTAAAATATTAATATAGTTTACACATTCCAGAATTATGATAACTGATCGACCCCCATATATCGATTGAAAAATCTCCCTTGCCTATCGCTATTATCTATATATCGTTCTTCATATCTTGTATTTGGTGGTCTATAAACGCTAATCGCTCCATTATTTGTGGATTGAAAGGTTTTATCATCAAAAAATACCACATTTTGCCATAATTCTAGTCCATAATTAATATGATTTAAGGCATATACCTTGTAATCTTGCCTGCTTCCTATCTTCACATATATATTTTTTTTTTTGCTGCTACATGACATCTTAATTCGCTCTCTTTTATGTTCCAACGACTGTTGGAACTGCGTTTCCAAACAGCTTTTCTCGCAGATTCGAGTGGATGCACTCTCAAATATTACTGCACCAAATTGTGATCTTGCTCCTGCGTGGTAATTCTTACAAAACCAGTTTCCTATCTAAACTTGCTTAATTTTCCCACCTTTTCTTTACATTCAATACCGTAGATTTATTTATATGCATCTCTTCTGCCGCGTGCCTGATGGTGTACCCTTCTTCCAGCTTGTCTATAATGCGCATTTTTTCGATATTATTAAGTTTTCTTGCCATATTACGTTTTGAAAAATTATAAAAATGCAACCGAACATATTGACAGATGTCAATTTGACTGAATCAGTATGAATCTAAACACCTAGTCTAAGAGGTAGGTACAAATTACACCAAACAAATATGTCTGTACTAGATTTATGTGAGCATGACTGTAGCTACAACAATTTCAAATAAACATAGTTTTTATTTCTTGTTATTGTATTCTGTTTGTATATACCAAATAATAAAGAAAACATGAAGCAGCAAAAATATTTTACCCATGGCGCACATTGGCCCATTTGCAAATTGTAGATGATCAGAACATAGGCCCATTTGCAAATTCTAGACGATCAGCCGATATATCTCAAAACATAGTGAATCAAAATGAATTAAACTTTAAATCTGAATTGTACAGTACATATATACTTGGCAAACGAAAAATCATTGAAAACGTCCACCGTTAGAGGGAAATTTGCTCTCTACATCTTTAATTTTTTAAATTATTTTTCGATAATAGCTATGGCATTTATGGCAATTTGACTATCTGGCTTAAAACCTGGCAATAATACAATTTTAATTTGGCCAAAAAAGTAATCATTTTTATGTTTTTTTTTTTATTTGTTGATGTTTTCACTTTCCGACTCTATATCAATTTCTCAAACGTTTAATACAAATGCAAATACCTCACCATTTCTTTCATAAAGAGATTTTACAGCGCGCCAAATATTGAGTAAGCTTCTCCGACGAATTGACACGATATCTAAAAATCGTAATATCATAACGAGAGGCAGATTGGGGCAGCGAAATTTAATTTGGATAATTAGTTATAAACATATTGTATAAGAAAAGAAAAGATTCATCGCGAATCTAGGCGAATCTGGTAACATATCTCTAGTTAAAATGAATGAATTTATCATAATTACTTTAGCGCACATCATGTATTTAAATTGGATAAATATATTAGGCGAGTTATTGTATTTCTAAAATAACACATTATTATATTGCATATATGTCTGGAATATAGTTGACCATGCTTATAATATATTTTCATTCAAGACGAGTCGAAATAACTGATAACAAACTTTAACGCTCCGAGCGCTTGAAATATGGATATTGAGAGAAGCTTGTGAATAGCGTAATTTGGACAGGGATAGTAGCTTGACTACAGGGTCGGAGGGATTTATGACAGTTTCTGCTAATACATTGGACATACTAATGATAATTACATAAGCACACATGAAACATATGTAAGCCAATTTCTAATCATGACATGATGCATAAAAGCAGACACATCCCTAACGATACGTCTCCTTGCGATCTCCTTTTTACGCACAACTTTCTGATCCTAAAAATGGATGGTGTCCGCTCAATATCGCCGATCCTCGGCGATCTTCAGGCGTCGCATACGGAAAACAACGACGGTAACGCGTCCTCCACCACATGGGACACGGGGCTCTCGCGTGTGTCCGCAATTGCCGCAATTTATGTGCTGGCCGGTTGCGGTGGGCCCCCACTAAAAATCAACGAGCCGTCCCTGGGGGCGGCGCGTGGTGGACAAAAAAGCGCTGTTTTATGGGCCCCAACGTTGCCGCATCTTATTCGCATAAATTTCTGCGCATAAAGGGGGAGGCGGTCGTGATTTATCGTGTGCGTGCCGGTTTAAGGAGGCCGGTTTTTTACGGTGGTTAAAAGGGAAATTAAAAAGTAAGTTTGCAACTTTGCGAATTATTTAGGGGATCGCGACATCGTAGCAGCTCTGTAATAGGCATGGCATTATCGTTAGAAAGTGTGGCACGTCATTATAATGCCATTAAAATGTTTATATATTTTATTTTAATATAAAATGGCAATTAAACTTGATGAATTTAGGCATCTAACATAAAGCCCGTCCAAAACTTACTGAAGTTTAGTAAGTCTTAATTAACACGGTGTTTGAAATGTAGGTAAAATAGATTATACTACTGTTATGTACAAGAGTCGAGTGGTTCTTCGGAGCTGAAATGAAGAGGAAAATAAAATCTAATTGATTGTAGATCCGAACATAGGATTTATTGGGAAATGGTGTTTAAATTTTATCTGAGAATCAACCTTTATCAAACTTCGTTAAAATATTTTGTAGTAAAGTTCCTCATAGAATATTTTTGCATGCAATTTTAATGTTTTTCAAGTGATGATTATCTATTATATTGTGCATAGGAGCCGCAAGGCTCATTGGATATAAACACAGCGTCTTTTCAGTCTTTCAACCGCCTAAACCTGTTTTCAGTAAACTTTTCAGTGTTTCTCAACCTTTTTTACCGGTGGCTCACTTAGAAATATTACTTACCACTCTAACCACCCTATCCTAAATATATTGCACTACAAAGTACGTCAACTTTTGAATAGACCGCAATTAATTATGTAGAATAATGTGGACTTCATTCTCAAAATAGTTTTAAAAAAAATCGGATAAAACTGATTGGGGTCCTTCTAGATTAGGTCAAATGGACGCCCCATTAGTTTTTTGCCAATAATTTGCATAATGAATGCATTACAAATAAAATTTCTTGGCCCGGCGCCTTCACCATATTGACAAATAATCAAAATTAATTAAAAATAATTTTAGCCTATAATTTTACTATATTATTGGGCGTCCTTTTGACCTAATTTAAAAGGACGCCCAATCAGTTTTACGCGATTTTTCAACTAAACCCGTTAAAACTTATCCCACTTAGTTTTTCGCCAATAATTTGCTAAAATAGTTGACTTAAAACAAAACTTAAAACTAATATTACATGTATGAATTACAAATAAAATTTCATGACCCCCATCCAAATTTAGAAATATTTTTTTAAACTTTTTTTTACATTCTGTTAATTTTTGATGACTGAAGTATGAACAGGAGTGTCAATAACATTCATAATCTTCATTGACGAAACGCTATGGAGCTCTAAAATAACGTAAAGTTATTTTTCCAATTTATATCGCTGTACTACACCATTGTAAGAAGAGTTGTTATTTATATTCTCGGGGGAGCGTTTTCAATAGTTGAAACATAAACATGTCCTCCATGGATTGTAATAGTCAACGTAAATTTTAACGTTTGTTATATTATTAATAAAATTAAATTAAATTAAATGAACAATTTTATCACTTTTATAGCGATTAAAACAAAGTTTCAATTTGTATCACACTTTTATTTTGTTAGATATTTAGATTGTCTAAATATACACCTATGTTTTTTTGTCTCCTTGAGTCTCTTTTGAACATTATTATTTTTTTAAGATCTACCGCCCGATCCTAGTCGTATGAATTTATTCCAATTAATGCGATCTGCAAATTTATTAAGACATGGAGCTTCAAGCAAAGTTATTTATCACTTAAAGATGTATATAGTGGACACTATTAAGCACTTACATGTCTTTTTTTAAGGTGGCTTGTACAAGATTGCATATATTTTGATACTTCATTGGTTTCCTCTAACCACTTGCGATGTTTTTCAAACAGACTTCAAACAAAGTGATTAATGGCTTAAAGATGTATTTAATGAACACTACTAAGCACTTGCATGTCGAGTTTAGCGATGCCGTTATATCGGAAGATAATAAAATCATTGGATGCAATCTTCTAAAATGCTGTAAAAAAAATACAATATCACATACGATGTTTTTAATGTAAAAAGAGTACAAGACCACCTAAAAAAAGATGTTTTAACTGAAATAAAATGAACATAAATTGATATATTTTCAAATATTTCTTTAGTTTACGTGTTATGCTTCCAGACTATATTAAATAGTTATAATCTATACCAATACTATAGTACATGCTAAAACGTAAAATTTTGGTGTGATGTAATCTACTGATTTTCGCTAATTTTGAGAATATTAGCTCAGCTGTGTGGGCGTACCCGCTTAACTTTTATGCCAGTACCAGATCAAGAGTTTTTGAAAAAAAACATTTTTTTCGTCCCTTCATAAAAACCACCCCTTAGTATTAAGAATTTTATTATTATTTTATGTGACTTCACAAGTGTAATATTGATATTTTACAAAGTTTCAGAATTGTTGGAAAATATATATTTTCGCCCCCCACCCCCCTATTCAAATCGCCACATACTGCTTAAATTTGTTTCACTATTTTTCTCGTTATCTTACTAATATTTAGGGTTGATTTAGTGATTTATAGATTTTTGTCCACCTAGAACTTGAATCTGGACCAATGTGCGGCGCCTTCACCATATTGACAAATAATCAAAATTAATTAAAAATAATTTTAGCCAATAATTTTAGTAAATTACATAATTAATTGCGGTCTATTCAAAAGTTGCTGTACTTTGTAGAACTTTTCAGTAGCCTCTGATGACTTGTGTGCCTACCTTCCTTCTGGGTATACTGTGCTGTTAGGCCTTCAATTAATGTCTTGTTAATAGTTATAACTAACATCTTTATGATGTAGAGAAATTTTCGTGGCGCCTTCCCTAAAATCGTATTTTCTCAAATATTCTATCTCACCAAACTCTTTCTGGCTAGCCCATATATCCCTAGTACTCTTACTTATTCATACTCGTTCGTGTACGCGTGAAATGCCTTTTTTTTAATTCTGCGCTCATCTAGAAGTACCGTAAATTACCTGTATTAATTAAAAATAATTTTAAATATTTTACATGTAAAATTATAGGCATGCATTTTGGTTTTTCAACGTGATAATTTCTTAATTGCTTGCTTTACACACAATGAAAATGTTAAAAGTTTAGAGCTTAAATCATTAATTATTAAAACAAGCACTTTTCTTTCTTTATTTTGTTCCTAAATTCATAACATTTCAATTTCAAAGTTTCAAATAGTCATATGTGTATCTTCAGGTTTTCTTATTTTCAAATTTTGATTCAAAAATGTTCAAATATCCTAACATGAAGTTTAAAACTTCTGGGTACATATCATAACCAACGATGGTAAAGCAGCTCGACAATTTTTTGAAAATTCAAAAATTCTGCGTCAATTACTGGATATGATGAAGATTCAATCGAAATGTTTCATTAAACAAAACAAACACTTTTCTTTGTTTGCATCACACTTTTTATTAAAATTAGTGACTTTAGTTTCGATCACGTTCTGATTATTATCAAACTAGTACCATTAACACACAAATAAAACACCTATTTATACATATCTACGAGCCCTTACAACTTAAAGTTCGGACGATACTCATTTTTACTATTAGTTACAGATTATTTTGTTGAAAGTTGCCACTTACTTATTATATTTATGATCTCATAAAAATGCATTATTAAGCACCACTTATGCCAAAAAATAAAAATTATTTGTCTATATTTACCGCTTTAAGAATGGAAAAATGAAAAATTGAACCAATTGTACTGGCAAATTAATGTTCGGACGCCTCCATTTTTTTTTTTGTTAAACACTGTTGAAATGATAGTTATTAACGTGATAAGCGTCGATTTACTGCTTTATTTTATGTTCATGAAAATGAGTCGTGGTAAAGGAAACTTTGAACGAAATTCATCCAATTGTTGTGAAACAATTACCACAATAGAAAAAGCATGAAGACAATTGACGATAATTTGAATTTAGGAAAGTCAACGGTAGGAGATATTATCCAGTGCTATGAAGAGACAGTCAGATAAAAATATGGGGCAAAAGTTCCGGTCGACCCAATAAAATTACATGCAGAAAGAGGAAGCATCTTGTGAAAATATGTAAAATTCAGCGAAGAGTCACTGTAATGGAGATAACGACCTTATTTAATGCGGAAACGGGAGCAAATATTTTGCGAGAATGTTGTAGGCAATGGATCCATAAGTCAGGGCTGAGTTTTCATAAAGTACAAATAAACGAAATATTAAGTAACATTACTTTTTTTAATTTGATGTATTTTATTTTATGAAAGCCTAACGAAAAACCTCTGTTAGCAAACAAACATAAGAACAATCGTATAGTTGGGCTAAGTCTAAATTGTCTTGGATAATAGAAGAGTGGTCAAAAGTCATATTTAGCGATGAATTCAAATTTGACGTCTCTGTAGGTGACTGAAGAAAAATAATTATTCTAGATAAAGTGGAAGCTTTTAAAGCGGATTGTATAAAAAGCATTGTGAAGTTTCCCAAAAGGGGTGTTGATTTATGGGTGTATGTCTGGACAAGGTTTGGGAAAAATAGAAATAATAGATGATAAAATTAATGCTCTTAAATATCAGACAATTCTAAATGAAAGTTTTATTCCTAGCATACATGAGCTCTATCCAGATGGGAATTTCATATTTCAGCAGGATGGTCAAAACCATACCGCAGTGGTCAGTGTCAAACCATACAGCAAAGACGACATAAAATGGTTTTCAGATTACAAAATTAAAGTTCTGTTTTAGCCCTGTAACAGTTCGGACTGAAATATTATTGATACCTTGTGGCAACATATGGAATGTCACTTGAGGAACAATTCTCAACGAAACTTACATACTTACAAACTGACAGAAATATGGAGATCTTTCACGCCAAATTACTGCAATTCTTTGCTGGAAACCATGCCAGCCCGATTACGAGCGATCATAAAGGCGACATGTGATGTGACACCGTATTAATATCTTAAACGGTCGTCGGCCGAACATGTGGTTGTCAATAGAATTTGTTAATTTTTTATTTTGTTCTGTATCTTTTCGTTTCTTGTTGATATAAAACATATATTTTTTAACAAAAGCGTTCCTTAATAAAGTTGTATTCCTAATAGTTGAATCAAAAAAATTATAAACAATTTGCAGAACAACAATCAGTAAATATGTATACAAATTGGTACCGTCCGAACATCCGAACAAAGAAACGTGTTTGCTTTGGTTAATTTCACCATGTATCACGAAGTAGATGCCTCCAACATTGACCATTTATATCATTAAGCTAAATCATTATGCACGATGTCAATTTGAAAAGTTGCCACCGACTTTTTTTATAGATCTAATAATATTTTTAAAATTACTCAAAACTGTGTCGAGCCCCTACCCACCCTTCAAGCCACAGCCACCTCCATCTAAAAAAAATGGCACTCCCCTACTTGTGATACATCATTGGAAAGCTCTTGAAAAATCCTTTCTAGTCATTTTTAATACAATATGATTTGGTGAACTAGTTTTGGAATTAAGAGCAAATAAAGTACGAAAGTGTTCAATGTATTAAATTCAAATAACATGTTAAAGTACATGCTTGAAATGGCTTTTATTATTTTCTAAACAAAAATATAGCCTCGTTTCAAACTCTTCGCGAACTTTTTGACGGTTGGTCTAGTAATAGCTCAACATTCTTCTGTTATTCTTTCTCGTAATTGTTCAATAGTATCCGGTTCATTTTTCATTTATGTTTTATAAATTACAGATTTAAAGTGACCTATTAAAACAATTCGCTGTTGAACTTAATGAAAATTTGAACGGCGAAATTTATGCTAATTTGTTGGATGAATTCATTGATCTTCTCGTACTTTAGGAGGTTGAAAACCAAATAGATAAACATCGAAACTATGGACTTACAGAAAATTCATTACATTTTCAACAAGATGGTGCACTTCCTCACTATGTAGTTCCAGTTAGAGCATGGTTAGAGTGTCACTATCTAAATCAGTGGATTGGAAGAAGAGGGCTTATCAAATAGCCTTCTATATCATCAGATCTAACACCTTTTGTATATTTTATGGGGTCACTTAAAGTCTGTAGTTTATAAAATGCAACCAGATACTATCGAACAATTTCGAGAAAGAATAGTACAATAGAATAGTACAAGAATAGTAGGCCATATTTTTGTTTAGAAAACAAAGGAAACCATTTCCAACATTTACTTTAACATGTTATTTGAATTTAATTAATTGAAGACTTTTGCACTTTATTTGCACTTAAGTGCAAAACTAGTTGACCAAATCATATTGTAATGACCCCAAAGCATTTTTTAAGAACTTTCCAACGATGTATCACAAGTAGGGGGGTGCTATTTAGATGTTTTAGATGAAGGTGGCTGTGGCTTAAAGGGTAGGTAGGGGGGTTGATACAACCTACGCCATTTTTGTTCCCCCTTCGAACCACCTAAACGGTTTTGAGTAATTTTAAAAATAATCATTAGTTCTATGAAAAATGACGGTGGCAACTTTTCAAATTGACACCCTGTATAAATCAGTAGAGACGTAAATATCCATGTCCATGTCATATTAAAACTTCAATTAGAATTAATGAACTATAATAATTAAAGGTTAATATTATGATATTTGAGTTTGACTAACGAATAAGTTCGGCAAACCCTTGTAACTTCCGAATTTCGAGTTGCAAATTAAAGGAAGTTGATTTAAACATCACTTCATTAACGACTCCGGTTTTGCGGGGCCATTTACGCCAGCAGCGGCGCACGCTCATATGAATCATAATCAAATGAAAATTTGTCGTCCCATCCCCCATTGTTCATTCGCCGCCCGCCACGACATCTGCTTCTAGCCACCCCCTGCGGCCCCGTTGCAGGCGCCGAACGTCGAGTGTCATCGTGCGAAACGTAATTTTAGCAGTTTTGCGTGGAAGTCGAGGAGGCAGTGCCTAATTCAAATATTATTTCCTCGTCGCAGGGGTGGCTCGCTCAGAGCTTGCCTCCCATTCCTTTATTAATGGTACTCCACAGTAAGAAGATGTGAGGGCAGAAGACGCCAGGCGCCCCGACGGTCGTATTTTCGTACATCGCAGGGGTGGGGGTTAAAGTAATGCTTTCGTATATGAGAGAAGAAAGGGGGGGCGAAGCGCACGTGCGGAAGCACCCGCTCCTTGTAATTTCCATACCCGGCGTCGCGGCGGCTCCGGCTGTTTACACGGCTCTCAATAAGTCGGATCTTTGTTTTGTTTGGGAAGAGGCGAACGTTTAGCTTTCATTATTGTTGCTGGCTTCCTGAGATTCTTCCTACGTGGAGGGGCAGGCGGGAGCCTTTGTTGAGCCGCCCCCGCATTGAAGGACGCTGAGATTGCCGGTTCTGTGGGGTTTCGCAGTGCGAACCATTGTTGTCGAATGAGGACCAGAGTGGCGCCATCAGTGGGTGGCAGGGATCAAGTGGGCTTATTCATTCCTCTGCTCTGCTTACAATCGGTCACGAATGGAGACTTGAACCCATAATTCGATTAATTAATAACGGAAGTATTTCAATTACCGTTGTCCACAAGCGTTCGAGTCTAAATTTGTAACACTTACAAATATGTCTATGACGTTCAGATTGGCAATTTTCTATCTTCCCATTCTTGTCGCCCTTCTCCAATAGTCCATGCCAGATAAGATATCACTTTTTACATAAAATCAAAATCTTTCCCACATGAAATTGAACCAATAAGAATGCATCCCAATACCTGGGAGCTGTTTGGAACCATAGAGCCATAAACCATAAATTTATTCCTTTGATCCCTTAAACGGCCCATATACTATGCAATCTGTTGTACGATAAGTTATACTGCAGTTTGCAGAAACAATCAGTATAACAAGTTGGTAGGTGTGTCATCCACAACTGACAATTGTAAGGACTGATTGATGTTCAGATCGTTTGTGTCTGTGACCTACCAACTTGTTGTACCGACTATTTCTGCGATCTGCAGTACAACTTGTCGTACAATGGATTCGATAGTGTATGGGCCGTTTTAGCAAAGAAGTGCTTTCGAATAAGCAACCACATTACTCGGAGACTGTATCTCACTATCGCACCTCAATAAACTAAGATGCTCCAAGAGATGCATTTGTATTTCTACCCGACAGGACAGAGGTGGGGCTTCGATTTTATACGAATCATCTTATCATAGACTATATCGGAGATTATATATCATTACAACCTCACGATTCATGGATATCATCACGATTAGACATCACTGTCCAATCAGTCCATTGAGTTGTTCGCCAAGGACATTCTGCGTTTGCCAACATTAATTTCTCCATTTATTTTTCTTACATTGTAAGCTGAAGTACAGTGTATTTGGAACGTCCCATTCATGACCCAGATATTCTTTACGCAGGTTTCTCTATTTTATATTGCCCATGGTTCACATTATTTGTTCATTTTATGAACTTTAGATGTCCACGTTCTAGATTAGTGATTTTATGCGTATAAGGTATTTTCCACAATCTGTAATAGCACCACATCTCAAATGTTCCTTTAGGAGTGCTCAGGCTTCCACTCCATAAAGAGGAATAAATAATACGTAGCTGCGAAACATGTCTCAGTCCAAGGTTCATATCGCGGCTAATATTTTTTTTAATACTTTTTATAAAGGTTGATTTGACTATTTCTTTTCTAGTTTCTATTTATTTCATTTGGTCTCCTGATTTTTCGGGCTACGCTCGAAGACATTTATAGGTCTGCATATTTTGAAGTATGGTGTTTGCTATCCTTAGATTCAATGAATTTTAAGTTTGCTAGGACTACTTAGTAATTGCCATCAACTTAGTTTTAGATGAGAATGACTTTAAATTTGTATTTAGTAGAGCTATCATTTAATTTTTCCAGCACGTGTTATGTAAATCTGCTCGATTGCTTGCTAGCAGGATTCTATCAATATATCTCATATTATTATGTGTCTTTCCATTTATGAGTATCCAGGCTGAGTATTTGTCTATCGCTGCTTGGAAAATAGGTTCACTTTGGAGGTTAACCAGGAGTAGTGATAAAATATACAGGGTGGGTCATAATTAGATGTAAAAAAGCTAACCAAAGCTTAGTTGGACCAATTCAAAGCAACTAACCTAATGGTGTATTAGGTTAGTTGCTTTGTACCACAATGTTCCCTGAAAAACATATAGGGCGGTAATGAAAAAAAAATTGAATCTATTGTTGGAAAATAAACGTTTACATTTTTAAAATCAGGTAGCCTGATTTTGATACTCAATTTTAATTTTTAAACAATGCTATCTTCAACTGTGGATATAAGTGATTAAAATGGGGTTGCAATGTGTTATCAGTATCTTTGATGACATCGCCCATAGAAGTAAAATTTTTATATTCCGCTGGTTCTTTGATATTCTTGTACATGTGAAGGTTGTCATACCTGCTGTCCAGTTACTCTATTTCTGCACATTGCTCGGACAGGTATTCCTCTTTTTCTACTCTAATTTTACATTGTGTTTATCTAATATGACGAAGAAGTTCTTCCTGGGCTGACAAAACAGCCAAGCGAAGTGTGGCTAGACCACAACTGAGGTGGTGGGATGATCTGCTGAAGATCGCAGGAAGGAGTTGGATATTGAAAGGACAAAATCAAAATACGTGGAAAAGATTGAAAGAGGCATACATCTCGGTTGTGACAGAAATAAGAATGGATTTGTTTATGCAAGGTCTTATATTTTTCTGATATATCTTGTTCCTTTTCCCTTCGTTCATAGGATCTAACATTTCATTTCTTATCCAAGTCTGTTTCGTTGTGCTTCTACTTATGAAGTCTTTTTTGCAATTATTTCATCGGACTCCATCTTCTGCAAACCCTTTCTTTTTTAATTCTTGCAATCTCATCTGTTCAGTTACTGCTTGTTTGTTGGACTATATTATTTATTTTGGTATCTTTCAACATTTTTGTATCTACATAGTTGCCTTTGCGCTTTATTATCGCGGATTTAGTACCTTTTTAACTTTTATTGGTTATGGTCGGAATTAACATCAGCATGTTACACTGTCTCTTCTCTTTCTCACTCACCTCTCTACTATACCTTTCCGGTGTTGTTGAACTTGGGTCCACCCTTAAAAAAAACACCTCGGCCCAGTATTTGCTTAGTAAAGACGGCGTGTGCAGTCTTCTGGCCTTATCTAGGTGGGGTGTGGCCCCACTTAATTTTAATACAAGATTGGGAAGGATGAATTCGGGGAAGCTTAATAAAATTACGAAAAATAACCCCATAACGAAAAGGTGAAATTATTATTCGTAACATTAAATAAAAAGTGATGGCACATGAAAAAACGCAAGCAAAGAAGGGGACACGTTTTTTCGCTGACGACGCCATTCGTGACGTGTTCCCGAAATATGGCGCCAACGCATGAGCACAGACGCAAGTCGACACCAGAAATAACGGTTTCACGAATTAACAGGCGCTACGTGCCTTTACAACATTAGTAGTTAACAATTGCTATGGCGTATCAATACACCGCAAAAAAATCAATGGAAGAATTAAAAATTCTATCTGTAATTCCGGGTGCCAGCGTTCTTCGTTGATGCATGGGGGAACGCCGTCCAAATTCTTCCACCCAGTGTTGAAGAGAGTGGTTTATAGTTGTAGCTACGTAGATGGGGGTCGTGTGCCCGTAGCGACTTTTTCTACAACTCGAGGGTGGTATAAGTACCAATAATGAAAATAAATAGAGCTACATCTTGCCTACAGGATGCTAAAGGACGCTTAGTATAAATAATTCGAAGTCGTAAGTTAATCCAGCATTCCAGTTGACGTTCAACTAGTTAACATTTAAACCACACACTATTTAACAATCTCACGCCTTAAATGGCGTGAGATTGTTTATTTCGACCTCTATTCGGATTTTCCCTTGACAAACTTGACGACCGGTTGGCGCTCGACCTTGCACAAGAATGGCTATGTCCTCGCCTCGCGGACCCACGAAAACCGAAAAGCCAGAAGAGGAAGCTTCGGAGTAATGAGTAATCCGCCATTAGGGTATAATCATACTCCGCCATACGTACATGTACGGTCGCGGCAAAAAAAAAAGTGGGACAAGTCTTATAGTCAATTTGTCTCTACAAATAAAAATTCAGTGACATGTCATTATCATGCTGACATAAATACCTACATGTTACTAAACAAAAAGCCACATTTTGGAATGGCCCCTCGAGTTAGTGGTTTTAATATAGTAAAAATAATAGAGAAATTGAAAATGCATGGTCTACCGGGCTAGTTGCACAATTTTTTGACACCTTCAGCTAAACCAAATTCACACTATGCAATATAACTGTCCCACCTTTTTATGGCCGCGACCGTACGTATGCGAGAAGAAGAACAATCACCAGAATACGGTTTTGCTGATTTATAGCATTTTGCTAAGCAGACAGATGTCCACATAATGTCAGCATAACTAAAATAAATACGAATTTTAATTATCACAGATGAACATAACCACTACACTAACAGTATGCATTTAATAGTAATTTAAGCATTATGGGAGGTAAAAGGTCTCTGGGAAAAGGGAGATCTCTTAATGTAAGTATTGTTTACTAGTCGAGGTCGAGTTTGCGCCCGAACGACAGCGAGGGCAAGCATTAAAGTCCGAGACTGGTCAAAACTTACGTCTCGAATTGCTTATAACAGTTTTTCCACTCCTGAAGTCAGTACGGCTTTGGTTGCTAAGACTATTTTTCAAACAAAGTGTGAATGTCAGAAATTGCATTCGTTCAGTTGTAAATTGAATTCCAAAGAAAATAAACAAGAAATGGCAGTTGAAGAGGCTGCAGATGCTGCCTGTTCCTTTCTACTGCCGGAGAAGTCGAAGGGGCTTTATCAAAATGCGTATAAGTGTTTTAAAGAGTGTTGTCAGAGAAAGAACGCCATTGAAATTATTTTACTTACTTCCCTGAGGGATGTAATTATTTACTTACTTCCCGTTATTCACAGTAACCACAGCTTTATCGGTAAGTGGAGCTTACTTCCATCAAATCAATGTTACAACAGTGTACTTACCATACAGGGAGTGGAAAAAAACAATTTATTAAACTATAAACTAACAAAAATTTTGTATATTAACATAAATATGTAACATGTTGTACATAAATAGTTTTTTTTTTACAATTTGCATAATTGAAATGCTCATTATGTATATTGAATCTCATCGTGAAAACTGCACTTTAATCGAATATGTGAATAAAATGTTTATATTTTCACTTTATTCACTATAACCATTGACAACGTGAATAAAGTAAAAAAATAGGCAAATACGCACTATCCTTGAAACTTTCGTTGTCACCTGATAATGTGACACTTCACGCAAATTCTTCAATTCTGATAACGAATAGGAAAATAATCTTGTATGATACACGTGAATGAAGCAATTTTATTCACTTATACCATAAATAGCTGTTAATGGCTGAAGACGATCCCCAGATCAGAATCGGTTCCACGTAAACAAAATAATTTTTCATGAGGCACCAAAAATAACACTTGGTAGTCCGTATCTCTCAGAATCCTTAGAACTGTAGTAATTATAATTTAAGAAAGTGTGATACCAACAAAATTAAAATTACATTATTTATTTATACATACTATACAGGGTGAGTTTTGTTTTCATTTTAAGCATTGGGATATTGAAAACCATTAGACATAGAGATTGGGTTAAATGAGGAAAGAGTAGTCATTTTAAGAGCTTATGCAAGATATGCTTTTGTTTTTTGAAAAAAATACCACAGTTTTTGAATTATAATACAAACTTTTATTAAAATGGGAGTCACAGTTGGCTTTGACATTATTAAAATGAACATTTTTTCTCTTTATAACGATGGCAAACCTTGCCTTTATATACATATAAAGGGCATCTTCGAAAATTAACTTTATGAAAATTATTACTTACGTTGACAAATAAACACGATATTTGTTGTATTGAGAGTAGCCAAAAATAGATTTTGCAATGGAATTTTCTTGTTTTCCTCTTACTACGAGAATTCTACTAATTTTTATATTCTAATTATACTAAATTCTATTCAAATTATACCACAAAAATTCGTGCATCTCATTTATTTATGCAGGTAAGGATACTAACCTTGTATCGTTATGAAAAGAACAAATTGCCCGGTTTAATTATTGTCAAAGCCAACTATGACTGCTAAGAAAAATTAAGTTTGTATTATAACTCAAAAACTATTTTTTTTTTCAAGAAACAAAACCATATATGGCATAACGTCTTAATATGACAACTATTTCTTCATTTAACAGAATCTATGTTTTATGGTTTTCGAGATCCCAATGCTTAAAATGAAAAAAACTCACCTTCCTGAATAATGTATCATGAAGTGAAAGCCTCCAGGGTAACGAAATAGTTATTAAAGCATTAAGGGACGTACGTATTGTTTGCTAGTCGAGGCCGAGTTTGCACCCGAGCGACAGCGAGGGCTAGCAATAAAGTCCGAGACTGGTCAAAACTTACCTCTCGAATTGCTTATAACTGTGTTTCCACTCTTGAAATTGGTTTACTTGTTTATGTTTGATTAATTTATTTTCGCAACTTGAACGAAATGTCAGTACGGGTTTGGTTGCTAAGACTATTTTTCAAACAAAGTGTGAATGTCATAAATTGCATTCGTTCAGTTGTAAAATGAATTCCAATGAAAATAAACAAGAAATGGCAATTGAAGAGGCTGCAGATGCTGCCTGTTCCTTCCTACTGCCAAAGAAGTCGAATGGGGCATTATCAAACAGTGTTTTAAAGAGTGGTGCCAGAGAAAAAACGCTATTGAAATTAGTTTACTTACTTCCCGTTGTTCATAGTAACCACAGCTGTATCGGTAAGTGGAGCTTACTTCCATCATATCAATGTTACACCAGTGTACTTACCATCCAGGGAGTGGAACAACAATGTTATTTTTTTTTCTTATACTATAAACACAACTTCCAACAACAAACTTTGTTTGCATTTTAGGTTTCAATTTTACTTGTCAATGTTAGTAATTTCATGAATGTAATTATAACTAATAACCTTTCTGCTTGACTAATTTGCTGATTTAGTGTTTCCAACGTTTCCAACTTTCTACGTCAACGATTGGAAGACAAATAAAATTAGGATTGGGAGATAAATATAACGATTCTTGAATATTTTGATCCTTCCAGTAATCGATATTTCAAATATTCATGCTGAATAAGATTTTTTACCAGGTATACTTTGTAGGGAAATTTAATACTTTTGTAAGATCAACTTCATCAATTTAGTGGCTACTTCAAAACGTCAATCAGTTTAAAAAAAAGTCTTAAAGAACTATTCAAATGTTGTGTCTCACAGTCACTTACGGTCATCGTATACTATCCTCATTTCATAAATCAGGCTTATGTAGCCGGCAGCTTCAGACGTATCTTTGGTTTTGTTAAATCGATAACTTTGACTTATTTGTTTTCATTCAGATATCTTAAAGTGTACTATCTGAGAATGAGGAAATACCAATAATTATACTCTCCGCCAGATTATGGAATTTTAGTATGATCGGGAATATTGCAATAATTATCAAATCTGTTAAACATCTTTGTGAAATATTGGCATGGCGTAATTGGAGGTACGATGAATGTAAATTAATTGATGTGCTTCTCATCCTTATTTCGCAAATCCTGCAATAAATCAGTTCGTATAATTTGAGCAATAACTGCAGCAATCTTGTAAAATTTCCTTCAGGAACCATAAGGATCGACATCCCGATTACTTGACAATTTCCAGATGATGGATACATCCCGTCGCAATAACATCCTGCTAGCCGTATTTCATCCGGGGTCTCAATACCTCTGCAAGAGATGATCCAGCAGAAAGTGGACGTCGGCTCGTCTATCATTTAGGTGCAAATACCCCGGAGGTCCGAGGACCCGCTGGACCAGTCACTAAAAGTTTAATCCTGCCCATCAGCGCCGAAACAAAAGGACACTTTGGATCTTTTATAACCGACCGTGATTCATAACGCCTCTGGTGCATTATAAGAACTGCCGGCAGTAACGTTTAACGACGTCTGCCAGGAATTACCCACTTCATATCGACGTCGGTATTTCTCAGCGGACGGTTATGATATGATTATTACGGGACGTTAGAGGTGACCATCAGGCCGTGGTTTATATCTGCGGGATGGAGTAGTGGTTTTATGATTAGAGCCTGCAACACAGTCTGCCTTTTTCAATCAGTTTATTTAGCGAATTTCGCACTGTTTACAGTAATAACATGAAATTTGCAAGCAAGTTTGCACAAGGTGTTCGGCAAGGTAAAACTGGTAGAGCGCAAGGAGCTACGGCGAAACTCGGTTTACATATGATAATTGCCGGCGCGCCCCTGAAGAAATTAGGCGAGCTCTCTGCATGAATCGAGCAAATTGAATAACGTGCACACCTGACTGTACCCAGACGTAAGTAGCAACTTAATTATAACAACAAGCAGATTAGCATCTGGCTAATAACAAGAAGTCCCCCGGCGTCTGGGTCCCGCGCACCGAATTACACGCGGATGGAAATTGGACTCAGTCGGCCTATTTCCGGTTCCGGCGCCGCTCTCCCGCCCCCAGAACCTTCCTTCCGGCGCCGGCTGGGGAGGGCGGGTGATCAGGCACCCCCTTAACGAGACATTACACGCGCATCGGCTGCCTTGGCGGAAACGACACCAGATCCATACGCCATCAATTCGAATCCCGATATTTACCTATGTTGACCAGTTCGACTTCCGGCCAGGAAAACTTCATTTTATCAGTTGAATGAATAATAACCACACACTATCTGACTCTTAAAATCACATCAAATAATGGAATCTTACTATAAACTGATGAATTTAAACTATTCTTTAAAATAATATGTTATAGGACGTTTTTTGCTAGACATGGCAATAAGTCAACGCCGTGTTTATTATATATTTTTTACGTACTCCCATATTTGCACCGCACTATGTATTACTTTGTAAAATAATAATAATAATATAACAGCTCTACAGGCCTCACATGCCCTTGGCTATCTTTATAATCTTCCTCCGTGCATTCCTGTCTTGCGCTCGCACCTTCCAATCTTTGATTTTTAGTTTCCTTAAATCATTCTGCACGCTTTCTCCCCAACCTTTCCGTTGTCTGCCTATCCTATTTCTTCATTCTGGCTCTCCCAAGTGGATCATTTTTGTCGTTCTCGTATTTCCCATTCTTGTTAAGTGGCCTTACCATCGTAGCCTATTTTTACTTATTGTTGTTGATATTGATTCTTCTTTGTATAATTGGGTAACTTCTTTATTTGTTCTTCTTGTCCAAGTTCCGTCCTCTTTCACACCTCCGTAAATTACCCTCAATATTCTTCTCTCCCAAGCATCTATTCTATTTCTTTGTTGGGTGTTCATCCCCCAGCATTCAGTTCCATACATCGCAACTGGTTTTATAATTGTTTTGTATAATGACACTTTGGCTGCCCAGGATAGGGTTTTTGACATTAACAGCCTTTTAAGACTTCCCATACACTTTGTTCCCATAATGAGTCTCTTCAATCTCCATGCCAAGGTAAGTCACTACACTCGCTTGACTAACCTTTGTTTTCTGTTGGCCTTGTTGAATGTAGATTTGCTCGTTTTTATCTTCCGCGCCCATTATCATATAGTGTGGTTTATTCTCATTCATTACTAATCCTACGGTTTTTTCTTCCTCTATTACTCTTGTCGCTATTTCTTAAAGCGTTTTTTTTTGTTCTCGTAATGAATAGAACGTTGTCGGCGAACGCTATGCACTGGTATGGTCGGGGAAGATGTGTTTGTTACCTTTTATTTGACTTGCTCTAATAACTCTTTCTAACACTAAATTAAACAGTGTAGGGGATAGTGGGTCTCCTTGTTTTAAGCTTATATAGGTTCGGAACTTCCTTGAATTATCTTTACCTCTAACTCTGCTATACGTTTCACTTAGAGTCAGTTTTGTTAAATTTCTTAGTTTTTTAGGGCACTTAAACATGTCTAAGGTCTTTACTATCTTCTTCGTTCAATACTGTCATAGGCTTTCCTAAAGTCAATAAACAATTAATACAGTTTCATATATTTCTTCCAGCATTTTTCTTGAATTTGTCTAATCATACATAAGTTGTCAATCGTGGACCTATTGGATCTAAATTTGTTTTGATATTCTCCTACTATTGGGTCTAATTCTGCTTTAATTCTGTTATCGATAATTTTTGCTAGTATCTTATACATTATATTCTGCAAACTAATAGGTCTGTAATTTTCGCAATTTTCTTTTGGTCCCTTTTTGTGTATGGGTACTATGGCTGACTCTTTCCACTCATGGGATAACTCTTCTTCTTCTCATATAGATTTAATTAGTTCTGTTATTTTGGTTACTAATGTTGTTCCCCCATATTTTATATATTCGTTAAATATTCTATCTCCTGCTGATGCTTTGTTATTCTTCAGGTTCATGATTATTTGTTCTACTTATTCATTGTCTGGTGGCTTTATTTTATCATTTCTCAGATCGCGAGTAGTTTTTTCATTATCTTCCCAATTACTTCCTTCTTTAAACATATCTTCTAAACATAAAATTTATTTTGATCTATATTAACTATTGTTATTTTATTATATTATTACTGGAGAAATTCTTACTATTTTATACTTCTTATATTATATTCTTACTCCAATTATTGTCAAAGTAGTCTGCCCATATTTCTGTAATTTCTTGCGTATTTCCAGTTTTCTTTCCATGTCTCTCCATGTTTGCGTTGGTCATTTCTTCGCTGCCTTAATTTTATTAAAAAACCGTTTAATTTTGTTCTGCTTGAAATCTGAATCTCTTCGATTTTCTTCTCGTCGTAAGCTCTTTTCTTTTCTCTAATTTTCATTTTTGTCATTCTCCTTATTTCTTCGAATCTCTGTTTACAATTTTCCGATTTATGTTCCAAAAATTGTATTCTTGCTTTCCTTCGTTTTTCGATCAGCTAGGTACATTCATCATCAAACCAATCTTTGACTTTCCTTCTTTTTTCCGTTAGTATTTCTTCTGCGGTCTTCTCTGTTATTTCTTTTAACATTTTCCAATTTGTATTTATATCATTCGTTGTCTGTTTGTTACCTATTTGTTTTTCTATACTTTTCACAAAGTTTTCTCTTATTTGGTCGTTTTCAGTTAATAAATTGGGGTTTATTCTTTTGTTGTTTACTTTCATCGTCCTTGGTACTGTAGTTATTTCTTTATTTATTGCTACTCTTAGTAGTACGTGGTCCTACATCAGCTCCTCTGTATCTCCGTACATTAGTAATATTTTCAGCATGCTTTGACTCAATTAACACGTGGTCTATTTGATAGGTATGCGTTCCTCTTGAATTAACCCACGTTCCCTTATGTATTTCTTTATGCTCTTGAAATGCTGCTTTAATTTCTAGTTTCCTTATTGTAGCGAACTGTATTAACATTTCCCCATTACCATTAGTCTATTTATGTTTACTGTGTTTGCCAATTACTGCATTGTATATCTCTTCTTTCCAGAGTTTTGCATTAAAATCGCCTAGTAATAATTTTATATCAAATTTCGGACATTTATCATATATTCGTCCTAGTTGCTCATAAAATTCTTCTTCTTTTTCTTCGGAGCTATCTTTCGTTGGGGCATGTGCATTTATGATGCTTATTTTCCTCTGTTCTTTCATTACTCTCATATAGACTAGATAAGTAATCTCATAGATTACTCTGATTCTTTCAGTTTCTTTTTGCAAAATATGAATGCCAATACTTTGCATTGTTCTTCGTATTCGCGTGTATCACTAAGAAGAACAAAGAAATAATCCCACATATAGAAAGTATTCTTTTAGTAATGTAAAGGATGAGCCAGTCAAATGTGAAGATTTCAAGTGTGAACTTTTTTTTTTAATTTACTTAAATAGGAAAACTTAGGTAGAAATGGGAAGTACATAAGTAACCATTTGGTCTACAATACAAAAATATTCTTTAATGTACAATATTTTGGCTTTAATACCTCGCACATTTTATGGCATTTAGTGTTTGAACACAATTTCGGGCATATGGCCACCGCGACTGCGTCTTATAAAGACCTTCCTATCGGTTCAATTTTGCACCACTTTTTCCAGGATATCCGGCCTTATCTCGCCAATAACGCCCCGAATATTGGCCTCCAATTCGTCAATCATAGCTGGTTTATTAGCATAGACCAGTGACTTGACGTATCCCCACAAAAAGTAATCCAACGGAGTCAAATCACATGACCTAGGAGGCCAATTGACAGGTCCATTTCTTGAGATGATTCGCTCACCAAAAGTACGTCCCAATAAAGTGAAGGTTTCTCGCGCTGGCACGTTGCGCCGTCTTGCTGGAACCATTTACCTCTAAGACGAATGTTATTGACTTGGGGTAAAAAAAAAATCGCGAATAATTTGCCTGTAGCGTTCGCCATTGATGGTTACATTGGATCCGTTTTCAGTTTTGAAAAAGTATGGGCCAATTATGCCACCGGCATGCAAACCACACCAAACAGTGACTTTTTCTGAATGTAATGGAGTCTCACGGAGAGTCTCGTAAGGATTGCTCTCACTCCAAAATCGGCAATTCTGTTTATTGACATACCCATTAAGCCTGAAATGAGCTTCATCGCTGAAGATGATTTGACGGTGAAAATCTGGTTCAACATCCATTTTATGTTTAGCCCATTCACAGAACATACGACGCAAACGGTGGTCCAATGGCTTCAACTCCTGCACCAGTTGGATCTTATACGGATGTAGGCCAAGATCTTTGCTCAAAATCTTCCACGTAGTGGACGGGCAGAGGCCGACTTGTTGAGAACGGCGTCGAATTGACAAATTTGGGTCCTCAGTTACACTTTCTTCTACAGCAGCGATGGCTTCTTCGGTACGCACAGTATGAGCTCGTATTAGATGAATATTATAAATAAGAGTAAACTTTGTCATAAATCTCTCCATCGTTTTGCTTATAAGCTGCTCAGATGGACGATTATGTTCACCGTAATGTAAGTGCTCTGTAAGTCTGGCGCACAGAACGCGCATTTTGGAAATAAATTTCCACGATTTGCAAAAGTTGTTCGGCTGTAAGTCTTTGCATGGTAATTTGCCAAAGTATACTGAACATAAATGTCACAGACAGTTGCCGTGTTTGACAGCTATTTTGACCATACCCTGCGCACTCTATACGATTTAAATTGACCAGGTTTTGTGTGGGTACAAACCTATACAAAATAGATGGCGCCAAAATCTGTAGTCGTTTACAAGGTCGCTGTAATTTTTTAAAGAACTCTGTCCGCCATTATGGACACATTATATGTGCTGAATAATCCAGTGATCCACATTCATCATAATTTCCATTGTTTGTGAATAACGGCCGGTAGCATACAGACAGATTGTATGTACCTTTTGAATCCGTTGTCAGCACATTTACAGAACAGAACCGTTTCTCGGGTTCTCGTTTCTTAAATAACTACCGAACTGATAGATTTTTGTTCGATTCTAGAGTACTCAAGAGTATGTACAAAATATCAAAAATATAGTAGTATAATTTATTTTCGCCAAAAAGTCTACGATAATTTGACTGGACTATTATTTCCGTCCTGTATGCCGTGCGAACTATAGCTTTTGTGGCAAACCGTCTAATAAAATTGTTGTTCAAAATTTTGTTTCCATTTACCTTTCCCGATATAAAAATGTTCAGGCGATGCACCGATTGCAAGATAATTGCGAAAGCTGACGTAAGTTCACCGTTTTGAGGTGTTCTTTTTCAATATTTGGGGATGAAGCCCTTGCCGGGAGAAGAAAAAACTTGATGGTTATCCGATTCGAGAATACCACAACTATTTTTGCCAAATTTCAAAAATATATCGTTTATTTCCGCCAAAACGGCTTTTTGATGCTAATATAACTGGACTATATGGGTAATGTTGGTATGTAACTAAGTATTCGAATAAAGACATCAAATTTTTTAAATAAATCAATAAATTTAAGAAATGAAAGCCGTAACAGCTACAAGAACTTCCAATGTGGAGACTCCTCTAGGATTCCCTCAATATTGAGCATTCTATAGAATCCATGGATACCTGAGCAGCGGCTTTAATCTATAACTTTCCAAGTTGTAGATTAAAGCCTGCTAAGCAGAAATTCACAACGTTGGGTAACTTATCCATACATTATCAGCTGTATGGTACTGCACACAGCACTATCGACCGCTAATCTTCTAAGCTGCAATAGACCCGAATGTTAGGCAATTGTTGTCTACGTTCTGCGAATAATTTTAAAACTTCCAGTTCAGTTGTCTAACACAGTGTTTCTCAAACTGTTTTTACCCGTGGCTCACTTCGAAATATTACTTACTACTCCCACCCCCTTGCCTCAAATATATTGCGCTACATTTATAAATTAAAAGTTATTTTACTGTGGACGAATTACAAATAAAATTTCGTAACCCGGCGCATCCACCATAACGATGAATAATCAAATTAATGAATAATAATTTCAAACGTTAGATACAAAATTTCTCACCAAGAATTTTAGCAAATTATTGCTTAATTATTAAAACACTGATTGGGCGTTTATTTGACCTAATTCAAAAGGATCCCCAATCAGTTTTTCGCTATTTTAAAATTATTTTAAGAATTTCGACAATTTTATTCTGTATAATTAATTTCGGTCTATTCAGAATTTATCGTGGCCCCCCAAAGTTGCGTTTTTATTGGTGGCCCCCAAGATATACAGTATGGCCCCCTGGGGGCTGTATGGCTTCCGTTGGCCCGGTGCATCCAGCATAATGATGAATAATCAAAATTAATGAATAATGATTTCATACGTTAGTAAAAAAAATGTCACCAATAATTTTAACAAATTAAAATTAATAAAAATCTGTTGGGCGTCCATTTGTCATAATTCAAAGGGATTATCTTTTCAACAAGAATATCCGTTTTGATATACCTGAGACATCTAACTGTGTGTATGTGGATATGTAAATGTGAAAACTTTGCTGAGGGCACGATAATTCAAAATGGGCCCAGGATAATTCAATAATATACAGAAATTAAGATTTTCAGAAGAATATTAGGATTTGATAAGATTTTACGAAAAAATCGAAAACAAAAAAAGTGGTTTTGTAGCAATAATTTTTAAAAATATTACAGATATTGCACAATATTCGAATGAAAGTTAGGGCAATCTAAAAAATGTATGTGTTTATTATAAGAAATTATTATAAGATAACGAAAGTCGAAAAATAAGATATTGGTATTAGCACACATATGTGTATAACTAAATTTAATCGTCTCATCTACATGAGTAAATACAGTAATTTATTCTACATCGCTCTAGTATGCTCGTCTCGTTGTCGTTACATCACTGCCCCCACTTCATTTCGTATTTATTTGTAGTGCGCTCGCCATCGGTCCGCTTCGCAATTTATAAATTGGCAATTACGGGGCACAAAGGGCGACACGAAAGTCGGTGCTGAAACAAACGCGATCGTTGAACAGCGACTACAAAAAAAATGGGAGGCCGTTCCCGCGGACGGCCATTATCAGTCCAATATGCCCTGCGCTGCCGTTAATTTCGCAGTTCAATAGAGTAATTCCAGTGTAATGGCGTCGGCGAAATTTATCGCGGATCGGACCATCATCGTGGGGGCGGCTAGGTGGTCATTTGCAAACATGTGCTGTACGTGACGACAGGCGGCATCGGTGGAACGACGCACTCCCCACGTTCGCACGTCGACGGATTAGCGTCGATGCTATGCGGTTGTTGGCTATGATTCTCGGTTGGGTTGACAGAGCGTGTTCCAACGACCATTTGCTGCAACCCATATAACAAATATTTGGGACGGTAATATCGAAATTCATTGATTTTAATATTATTGTGTTAAGCAGAATTCTACATTTTTATAGTATACCACCATTTGCTATACTGAAGAGATGTATGGTGTTAATTTCTTCTACCAATTATCATATCGACGCTATCGGGATAATGCCTCTGTCCTTATGTGACAATTTTTGTGATTTTCAGATTTTGATGGTTCACTATCAAAGTTGCTATCCTGCGTCGAATTTTAAACCTCCTAAGTGATGGGCATGGAACTATAAAAAACATAGATAATTTGCCCTCCTGTGTGCAGTCTTTGTTTTGTTGATCAAATGCCCTCTATAACTTCTTTTTTGGGCATGGAAGGTTATATTAAAGTCCAACAGGTGCATACTGACTTTCTCTAAGTCACTTACAGAAATAGAACAAAATATAGTTCGTGTAATGTTTTTCTCGTCTCCAGAAAAGTTTCGGGTTTTCCACATAGGAGGTGATATCCCGCAAGTATCGACGTAGAGTCTAGTGGAGGATATGTAATCTGCCTGATTGACATTCAACATGGTACAAGCAACAAAGTAAAAGGATAGTACTCTACTCCCAGTCAGAGTGATTTTTCCCTTTCCTGTCCTCAATTCGATTAGCAGTCATCAGTTGATTTTCTAATGAATATTCTATGTAACCCTTGGCGACTCATCAGTATAGACTAATATACAGTATGTCCTCGGATTGAGTTTACAAGAGGAAAAACTTTTTGTTCTTTAATTTTACGCCAAAACTTCAAAGGAATAAGATGCTTGTTCTGAAACCAGCGAATCTGTAATTAAAACTTATTTATTCTCACTCAGTGGAAAGAAAAGTTCATAGTTCTCTTGATTTCGGACTCTTTAAATCCCGTCACATTGGCGGTTTTATTTTTTGACGATATCACGTTGACAAATAAGTTTACTCAAGTAAAATAACAAAAATGTTTTTGAAAAACATAATTTTAACAGCAACTCAAAGAAATAGCTTTAACAATTCTTCGGCATTATTAGGTAGGTTATCCATATACACAATTTTCTTTAAATGTCCCCACAAATAAAAATCCAAAATTGTAAAATCGACTTCTGGCGGGCCACAATACTGGACCATTTTTTTCAATCCACTGATCTCCAAATTTAACATTTAACCAGTTAGTAACAATTCGAGAATAATGTACAGGACAACCATCCTGCTGAAAAAAAATTGTACGTCTGTAATTAATTTCTAAAGCATCAAGCACATCGTTAAGAAATGTTTCTAACATATCTAAATATGTGTGCTGATTAACGTTGTTATAAAAAAAGTATGGACCAACGGCACACCATACATTTACTTTGGTAAAATACTGGGGACCTTTTAAAATTCTGAAATGTGGATTATTATCGCTCCAATATCTTACATGCTGTGAGGCAACTGTCCCATTGGTAGAAAATGTTGCCTCATCAGAAAACATAATTCTGCGGTAAAAGTTTCGGTCTCTAGATACGAGGTGTGGCAATTAAGTTCCGAGACTTGCTATAACATCTGTATTTCGCAATTTTTTACAATTTTTAATTTTTCCTCTTCAATATACTCCCCTTCCGCACCCGACACCTCTCCATGCGAATCTTTCACTGTGCGAAGCTGTGCTGCAGGTCATCTTCCGACAGGCTCTTGAGTACCTGCGCCGATTTTTGATTTACGTCCTCTAATGACTCGTGGCGGATTCATTTTAAGCAAGATTTGATTTTTTGGAACAGGTAGAAGTCGGAGGATGCTAAATCTGGCGAATAAAGTGGGTGTTCCATTACTGTGACCTGGTTTTTGGCCAAATAGTCCTTGACAGAGTGCGCGTTGTGAGGCGGCGCGTTGTCTTGATGGAGGATCCAGGAGTTCTCTTTCCACATTTCGGGCCTCATGTTTAGTTCCTCATGCAAAATGTGTCTTACAGTTTCTTTATTAATGTCCACATATTCAGCAATGGCCCTAATACTTAATCGACGGTGTTTTCGAACCATCTGGGTCACTTTTTGAACGTTCAAGTCACTTTTTGAAGTCACAGGCTGCCCGGGGCGCTCGTCATCTTCAACATTCTCCCTCCCCTCCTGGAAACGTTTGTACCACTCAAAAAGTCTGGCATGGGAAAGGCAATCATCCCTGTAAACCCTCTGCAAAGTTACATAGCTTTCGGTCGCGGACTTCCCGAGTTTTAACAAAAACTTTAAATTCACTCTTTGCTCAATTTTTGTATCCAACATTTTTTCGGCGCGATCCGTTTTTCACCTTCGTTATTTGATGATTACAACGAGACTATTTGTTGCAGCTGCTTGAAAAAATCAGTCTCGGAACTTAATTGCCACACCTCGTATGTGATCTCCCAGCAACAAATAAAAATATAATCGTTTTGCATCATCTCCTGGTTCCAATGTATGATTAAATATCGGCTTGTATGGATGAATTTTCTTCGCTTTCAAAATTCTTTGAAAGTGGACTTATTCATGCCCAGTTGGAGTGACCGCCTCCTTAGTGAGGTTTTTGGTTGATCTTGCACAGATTCCAACACCAAAATGGTAGCAGCGTCGTCGTCATCGTATGGTTTCATCTGTTTCTTTAAATTTCCAACAGATCCAGTTATTAAAAACTTTTTTATCAGTTTTTGGGCCCATACGTGAAACTTGAATATTCGGAAATTTCTCATTGAACTTTTCAATAGCAGAACGATAACAGTGCTCACCGGTACCATACCATTGAATCAAATAAATCCTCTGCTCAAATGTCAACATTTTGTAAACGTTTATAACAGTAAGCTTTCACTGAGTTGTCAAAACAAGGCGAGCCCGCATACATGATAAGAAACCTTATTAATTTTTCAAATTAATAATTACTAAGTCCAAAATCAAGACAAAAATGTAGTCTTCTTTCTACTGAGTCAGAATAATGAAGTTTTATTTACAGAGTTGCTAGTTTGAGAACAAGCAAAAAAAATCTTATTCCTTTGAAGTTTTGTTTCCTATATATATATAAACAATCTTTATTAGGCTATCGACCGTTTCCTATCGACCGTTTATGTTTCCTATTATGTCGGATTCGTTGTATACAATTCCTGTAGTTCCTTGTTTGTTTTCCTTATCCAGATATCTTGTAGACTTTTGCCTCCGTAAATCTTTCTTAGAATTTTTCTCTACCAAATTCTGAATATCTTACTTTCGACCGTGCCTAGTATCCAAGTTTCACTCGCAAATATTGATATCGGTCTTATTATGGTTTTATTTATATATTTATTTTTAACTTCCTGGATACGTCTTTGTTTTGGAGTGTTCTTTTTAGTGCGTATACGCTGCGGTTTCCATTATCATTCTTCTTTGGATTTCCCTCTTTATATTTGGTTCTCTATAAAATTCCGTGCCGAGGTATGTGAAGCTCTCTACTTCTTGGAATTTATACGTTTGTCCCTGATTTTGTATGTTCAGGCTTGCTTTCTTTTTAATTAACCCATCCGTCCATGTCATGAATTTAGTTTTGCTCTCATTTATTTCGAATCTCATGCTTTTGGCTGGCGCTTGGATTTTCTTTGTTGCGTCTATAAGCTCTTTTTTACTCCTTGTGATTTCTGCGACATAATCCGCAAACACCGGGCACTGATGTTTTTTATGGTATAAAAACCCTGGTCTATTTATGCCTGCTTTTCTCATGACGTACTCCAACACAGTTAAAAAGTGCTGGAGCTAATGGGTCCTCTTATCTCAACCCCTCCCCTTCTCCAAATTTCCCTGACACTTTGTTTTTCACGTTTACTCTATTGTTAGTTTCTTTTAATGTCAATACCAGGTACTATTAACCTCAATACTTACCTGTTTTTCCTAGTTCTCTTAGTGCTTTATACAGCTCACTTCTTTTCACTTTATGGTATGCCAATTTAAAATCTATGAATGATTCCTTACTATGCTCTCTGCTTTCTGCTTGTATCTGCAGAGCTTGTATCCCGCAAGGCAAATATTTGGTCCATTACTGATTCACCACTACTAAAACACACTAATATTTCCCTAATGCTAATTTTATTTTAGCTGTTACTATGTTCTTTAAGTGTGTTGTGAAGATTTTGTATGCCACATTTAACAGGGCTATTCCTCTATAGTTTTCACATTTTGTTTTGTCTCCCTTCTTGTAGATGAATGTCAACGCCTCTGTCCAGCTTTCGGTTATTTTTTTCCTGCGCCCATATTTTGTCATAGTGTATCTAGAACCATTTTTCTACCTGCTCTCCTCCGTACTTGTATAGTTCTGCACTTATGTCATCATTACCTGGGCTTTTGTTCTTCTTTAAATTCTTGATTATTTCTTCTATGTTCTTTACAGATGGTGGTGTTTGTTCTCTTGGTTATCGTCTTACATTATTTCGCCCGTCTCCTCAATTACTTCTTCTCGATTTACGTTCTCGCTTAGCAGTTCCGAAAAATGCTGTTTCCACATTTCGACGATGTCCTCTGCTTCTCCGATTAGGCCTCCTTTAATATTCCTAAAAAATACTGGTTGTTGCTGATACCCCTTCTTCTCTTTTTTTAGCCTAAGTATAAGTTTCTTATTTCCTTGCTCTATTAGGTTTTTTTTCTATTTCTGTAATTACTATACTAATTACTAGTATCACTAGTTATTTTTTTCTTTCCTCGTATTTTCTTGCATTTTTTCCTTAGTTCCGTATATTTGGTTTTATCTTTATCCTCTTTGCTTATTAACATTTTTGTTCTTACCTCTCTTATCTTGTCTAGTATCTCCTTGCATTCATCATCGAACCATTTTCTTGTTTTGTTTTCACTTCCTCCGTATTGTTCAGCTGTTTGTCTTACCCGATTGCTTATGTCTTCCCATCCAATTCTTTGTTTAACCTAATAGACTAATACAATATGATTTTTTTGTTAAACTGTTTACATTGAAATAAAATAATAAATTTTCTACGTTCAGCATAAAAAAATATTTATCTGGAGCTTTTGATTTCTTAGCTTGATATCCCTCACCTTGTCTTTTTAAGTACGTAATTAGCTTATTGAACTTGCTGATATCAATATTCCTTTTATTGATAATGTCGACTTAGGCATTGAATAAATACTCCAAAGAGTTGAAGCCTTATAATTATGTTTCGTTTTCTCCACAAGGTAAGCTAAAAGAACGTCTTCTGTAATTCTTCTAACATTCTTAGTCTTACACCAACCTTCAAAGGCATCATAAACAAAATTATATCTCCATTTAGATGTTTTCGGCAGTAGGTCCCCCACGGCCTCTTCCGCGGGTTTTCGTATTTCTAAAGGGAGTTCGTCGGTAGTTTCTTCACAATCTATAGCACAAGGAACACTAACGCACAAAAAGACCGACAGCATTTTTCGTTTTTTATACTTAGAAACAGAGAAACGTACTACTAGATATTGCCCATTCAATTAATTAAAATAGTGAATATTAATTTTTATTATAATTGGGGGATTCAGAAAAAAACAATACACAACTCGTCATTAAAATATCTAACTTTACTCGGAGCCTGTAAAATATTCGGCACACTGTAGGTCCTGGTAAGTAACGTGTAGTGTAGTCGTATTTGTGGAATGTGGACATTTTGGAAGAATACTAGGATCGAAGTAGCCGAAGAAAGGAACCGGAGAAACAGATGTTATGACAAATGGTCATTATTTTTTTTCGAAAACTGTCATTAAAAGTTGAAATTTACGTTGAATTTTCAGTTGACAAAGTGAGTCTTTTTTGTTACCTATCTGCGAAGTACTTTTATATTCTAGAGCGCCAAAGTCTTTTTCGTTCTAGAACATAAAACAAATGTCAAAATAATTTGTCAATTATTCAACTTACATTTATAATTTTATTAATTAAATACCTAACGTACGAAAACAATTTTGTACCTACTACATGCAAATTGAAGGTGCCGATATTGCAGTGAGTCAAATTTATTCCAGATCCAATGCTGTCCTTTATCTTAGGGTTCAGTTCTGGATATTCAATCACCAAAGTCATACCTATCCAACAATGACTTGACAAACTAAGAAATAAAATCAAATAAAGATAGGATAAGAGAACAATTCTCGACGAATTATTTATTAATATACAAGACAAATGAACTGCAAAAAACACCCGACCAAAACACTCCACGAATCATATTATTCTTCAGAACACCCCCTCCCCCCTCACAGCAACATTTATTCATTAGTTCATAAATCACCAAATCACCAAATCATATATGTACATACACAAAATACAATACAAAACAACAAAATGTTAAATAAATAAATAAATAATTGAAGCAGGGCGGAAAGACCCTTTCTGGGGTCGATTGCCTTAATAATGATCGTTATATATCTTGTTTGTATCTCGAACGCGAAATGCTTTTACGTTCTCGAATGGATATGTTACCTCGGTAAATCTCGGTAAAATAACTTCCATTCTTGAACGCAAAAGTTGCATTTCGTGTTCTAGATACAAAAATAACTATTTCCAATACGGAGAAAACATAAAAACTTACCTTTTTAACTAAAATAATATTTATAACTAATCTGTTATAAATTTGGAATCAAATAAATGTGGATACATCTTTATAACTATAAATTGTTGTAATTAACTACATACCAGTAGTAACATATCGTCAACAACTACGACATATGGAACATTTTCATGACTTTTCGCTAAATAACAATTTATTGAATAAGCTTCTAAACCACATAATATTTTAAGGATCCTCCTGTTTGTCATAGTATAATTGTTATTAAATTCCAAGTGTTTTTCTGTTAAATGTTTAAATTGCTCAATGCTCATATACAAATTCATTTATTGATTTAGTATATTTAGTAGCAATGACATATTAATTAATGTCATATTTCTACCTCTTATTTAAATGCATTTATTTAAATTCGGTTGTAATCTCATTCGGTACTTATCGGTAAATAACTATTTATTGAATAAGCTTCTAAAGCACATAGAATTTTAAGGATCCCGTTGTTTGTCATAGTATAATTGTTATTAAATTCTAAATGAATTTCTGTTAACTGATAAAATATCCCATATACAAGTTAATTTATTTATTTAGTATTCATTAAAACCTCTGCATAACGAACAGTAACAGTGCGAAGGAAACTGTCCGTTGTATGGAGGCGTTGGCTTTAGGGAGGTGTGAGATAAATAAGAAGAAAAAGACCCAGATAGAAAGATCATTAAGAAATAGTATGTAAGTCACATGAATCAGATGAAAAATGAGAAGAAAAAACACAACATTATTATTTATTGCACAATACAACATTTTACTTAAAAAAGTGTGTATTTTACAATTTATTATGTATGGATAATGAATGCACTGATATAATACAATAATGTAATATAATAATGTAAATTATTGTTTGCACATATAAATAGTTTTCGCAGCAACCTTTCAATGACATGTGAAATTACAATATACTAAAACTAACACTTTCCCTGCTAATATCTTAATGAAACATTTTATTATTATTATAAATATATATTATGTATAATTTACTCTTGTTTTGTTTCATATGTATATGTTATCAGTCTCCTGGCAGTGTTTAGGCTTATTCAACCTTCTTCTATTTGATTTATCAATCAAATAAATTGTATTTAAAACACATATAATAACTTTGAAAATAGTTGAATAAGCCGAAACACGTGTTAGGAAACTGATAAAATGTATATATGAAACCAAACAAGAGTAATTATACATAATATACATTTATAATAATATAATTTACTATTTAAATGAATAATTTACTTTGGTTTGGCATTAAAATGTCCAGAATTTTTGTTGCAAACCTCTGTCTCTACATGCATCATTATTTGTAAAAACTTTTGTCCAGCAACCAAGTCACTATGAACGTGAAATATATTATCAACATTTTTCTGTTTGGCGTACGCTCCGTAGTACGCTAAGCGTACTGCCGAGATTTTTAATTTTACAATTGTGTACAGACTCATCTTCGTCATCGCTCTGATGGCCCATTAATTTCTTGATAGTTCTTAATCCACTAAAATTTTCTTGGAGCGGCATCCTTTGGGGTACTGCCCATTGAGGATAATTTCAAAAAACAATCCATTGAACAGTTAGGAAGAAAAAAATTAATAGTACCTAATTTTACTGTCCGTGATATGTCCGTTATAATTTCACAGAAAATTCCTACGTACCGCATTACGTAGTATGGATTATTACGGATTATTATTATTATTATTATTAGTCATGCGGCTCCCCTTTATTGTCCGTTTAATAGAGATAAATTTTAAATTCAAAGATCATATCAGTGCCTAATCCTATTGTCCTCGTCCGTTCTTTAGAGGGTCAGTTGTTGAGAGGTATACGTACATGGAAGGTTGCATTAGTGTATACGGGGAATCGATAAATGCCCATTCAAGGGAGGCTTCCACTATTCGAAGGCGTCCGTTAAGGGAAGTTTTAGTGTATTTGGTAGCAATAACAAATTGATTAATGTCATATTTATTCCTCTTTTTTAAATTCATTTATTTAAATTCAGTTTTAATTTCATCCTCTGGTGACTAGCTTTCTGAGTAATAAAGTAGAATTACAATTCACACGTCGGGGCCACATATCGTGTTATTGCGGCATCATTCGTCCTGGGGAAATTGTCCTCAGTTATGGTGCTCTGAAAAAATATTCTGAATTCAATCTAACTCCACACGAAAATTTCATCTCCCGAGATAAGTTAAATTGCACACACGCACACGCTTCCGCTTTAAAGTATCCACAATAAAAAAAATCTCGGCGAACTTTCTCGCCTGCTTTGACATTATGTCACATACACATACACACAAACACGCACACACATTTTTTGTGTCCATGGCATGAACAGATACATCCATTTTTAACGATTAACCTCGTAAAGTGTCGCAGCCTCTTCGCTGAAATGTAATAAGCGGCTGGTCTGGCATCCACCCACCATGCAGCATGACGTACGGGAAGCTCGGTAGAGCAAACTGCTCCCTCTGTTCCAACTGCTAATAAACGGCGCCAAATTTAGTACCTTTCACCGTAACTTTGTAGATTGTAGGTAAAAACGACGGTTGTATTCCTGTACTCTCCTGCTACCGTCAAGCCACCCCTGACTGCAATATTCGTGCACGAGGGATTACTCTTTCGCTTATCGCTTTTAAATTGAAAGCGAATACCGGATCGATGCGGATGATATTACGCTGCGAAACATTTTTTCTCTCGCAAATTGCACGATCAAAAAATTCCACTTTGACGTTAACGGTGTAACGGTGGGGTAGTTTGAAAATGTTTTATGTGGAGGGTGTAGTGCAAGCTGTATTAAGTGCGATAAAATATGCTCCTACCGATTACCAGACGTGCAAATCGTTTGCAATAGCTTCATTTAGCTTTTTTTGTCGATAAGAACATTCCTGTAGTTTGCAAGACATGTCAAGAACAGAAACAATTGTGTTAGGTTACATAGTGTTTTAGTTAACGTTCTCGTTAAATTAGATTAAATAATCTTGATGACAAGGTCTATTTAGCCACCAATATCAAAGATTCAAAAATTGAATGGTTTAACTCCTATTGTAGAAAAATTAAAAACGAGTAAAGAGTTTAATCAAATTTATATTGAAATAATATTTTGGCACTATAAAGGTAATTTGCTTTTTTAATATAATTCAAATATGTTATTATAACTGCCGATCATCACTGCAATTCGAATCTTTGAAACCGCAGCATAAGAAAGTTGAGTGGAGCTGTGTCTAAGGTTTCTCAGTTAGGACATCCCTCTTCTTCCAATGCTACGTTTACTCTGAATATTGCCCTGCATTTTCAGTTGTAGCATTTGGTATTTCTCTTCTCGCGTAATATGTCTCAGATATTTTAATTTCCTTATTTTAATAATAGGTCATCAGGTGTAATGCGTGTCAAAACACGTTAGCAGTAACGTGTACGTTACTTGACAACATCACATTTGAATGTCCCCTGAATCCTCAATATCTCTCTGTTTTTGTTGGCTTTGGGGAATGTTTCTGGCATCCTTCTGGCTTCTGGCGTACTCGGAGGTGATGTGGGGGGTTGTATCCCATAATGGAAAACTGCAAGAAATAGCCTAAAGATGGGGGAGAGGGTAAACCACCACGCTTAGAACAAATAAGGGTCATTCTTACCTGAAGGTCTAGAACGGCCGATAAGTGTTGTAATCTGAGGTTCTTTTATCCAGTACTTGACTGATAGTGATGAGGCCACAAAAACCACAAGGGCCACTCAACTCACAAATCACTCATTAATAGTGGTCACATTTCCGGTATTCCACCGACTTCGTCCCTGACAAATATTTGACCAACCACACGTGCGACCTCTGAAGGAATAATTCGATTTATGTTCGACAACGCTAAAACTGATATTAGGTAGGGGGCAATTGAATTAATTATTGCGCCGGGGCGATATTTATACTTATCTCATGAAAATAATTAAATTGAGTGCCTAGTTTTTGTTATTATTTACATGTTCCCATTTGAACCCACAAGTACTTTCTTCGCCTTCCAAGTACTTATGCATATGTACAATGCACATATGGCATACGTGGGTCAACGCAATATGTATAAATCATGCTACGAAATAGACCGCAAGAGTAAAAAATTGTGGCACCGGGTTTTCTGGAATTTTATAGATCTAACTGTTGTAAATTCTTATCTTATTTTCAAAGAAAGGAATGCAGATGCTGGTAAAACTTTATCATTGAAATAGTTTAGGCTTTCAGTTGCAAATGGTCTTATAGGTGCTAATCCAAAAGTAGCACAGAGAGGAAGAAGAAGTAATGATGTAGTGATAAATAAATTCAAGGTGCATGTATCATTTGAAAGACGTACAGATCAGGCTTTGCATATGCCAGTTCATGGAACGAAGGTACGATGTGCCAAATGCAGTACAAGGGAGCTTCCACACAGAAGTGGGTGGCACTGTTCCACATGCAAGGTGGGCCTTTTCCTGAACGACAAGAAAAAATGTTTCATAGATTTCCATAAGAAATAATATTTTCCCCTATTTTTATATATTTTGTTACGTTGAATTACGTTGTGGAACATTGAATATAGTAATACAGGTGTTTTGTCGATGGATGTGTTTTATTTAGTATTATTGTCCGTAATTCTGATTTTTTTTAATTAACTACCCATGATACAAAAGTGCTATTTCTCAGTGTGTCCGCTGTGGAACCACATGTTTTTGCAATAATTAAACAAACAAATATTTAAAAAAAAATATTTGTATTTTAGAGCACACATTAAATCTAGTTAATTTTTTTTTTATAAAAGTTTTTATAATAAATTAATTTGGGCCACAAAGGGTTATAACAGCATTATGTTACTATAGAAACAAACGGAATGTTGTAATATCAACTTACAGAGGATGCAGCAATGTCGGCAAAAGTAACAAAGAGCACGGGTGTGCGAAAACATTATTATGATGCAGAGTCATATAATAATCTTAACAGTACCCTAAAAAAGCCTCGAGCAGAACCTTGTCTCACAAATTGGCAGAAATATGGTTTTTGACATTGACTTCGCTAAAGACATATCGTAGGAAAAATTAAAAGTGTTGACACAGTGATGTGTGCCTAAAAATGACAACTCTACTAGAGCACTGCACTGCAAAGCAACAGCAGTTTTTCAACAGTTATTTTTCAACAGTCAACAGTGTTATTTGTTTCTTGTACATACTTGTACAGTAATGGAGTGAAACCCATGATATTCATTGCAGAGAAGTGTTTGAATGTAGGCTCGCCTTTATGTTTACGAATTAATTAGAAGAAACAATCTCTGATATTATCGTTGATGCACACTATAGCGCGTCAACGTTTCTGCACTAGATTCACTTTAAGAGAAAATAGTGTACTCAATAAACCACAAATTACCAAACTACCAATTACCTATTTCCATCAGTAAAAAAAGGCTCGTAGAGGTTCACATTCATGTTTACGAATTAATTAGAGGAAACAATTAGGTGTATTGCGTATCAAATAACGTTAGCAGCAAATAATATACTAGAGAAAGAAAAGGCATGAGTGTGTCAATCGGATGAACCGTCTCAGCTGCGCCCACTACAGTGATGACCGTTAACTTATTGGGTTAGGAACTTGGATAGCGGCAAATATCTGTACTACAGTTCTTAATTGTGTTGAAACTAATATTCATTATTTAATTAGTAATTTGTTTAAAAAATTAATACACTAATTTTTTAAACAATTTACTAATTTTGGAAACCACTTTTTTTTGTTTGGGGAGGATACAAAGAGTGCAAGTGTATACACAATTAATTTATTTGCACAGAGTGTACACAATACAATAATCTAATTACAAATCATAAACTATACTTGACCACAATATGAATAAAGTAATACCAACAATCCTTTTAAAGTAACACATGTTTCGACATTTATATCTCATCAGTACGGCTTTACCCTAATATAAATCTAAGTAGGCACAATAAATTTAAAAAAAAAAAATGTAAACCAACACACTGAACATTGAATATGACTAATTTAATAACAATATTATAATGGAAATGGAAGAACTTTATCTATTGCTGCACAACTTAGATTATTAAAGAAATTACAAATGCACTTAATATTGCAACGGTCATCCGTAAACACATGTTTTGAAAATGACAATTATTATTCATCCTAATCAATAAACAAATGGGGAAAACATTTAATTCTATGATAAATTACTTTTACCATCCCTATATAATATCAAAACACAATTGTACAAATCAGACTAACTAATTGCAATTTCAATACATGTGTCACCTCACAATAGGTTAGATAATTTTTTAACAGACTCTACATACATAAATTTTTTCCGTGGGCCTCATACAATTTGTCGATTCACACCAATTCATTTCAAAATACCAGGCTGCGTTGAACGTCTTATTTTAACTGTGGGAATATCTGGGGAATGAAAATAAACTTCAATAAAACGGAATTCATAGCAGCTAACTGTCAGGCAAACTTCCTTATCATGTTGGAAAACAGCATCCAAATTCGACAAGTCCAACAGTTCAAATATCTAGGAGCTATGATTACCCAGGATGGATTAGGCTCTCATGAAATTAAGCGGAGAATAGAGAGCAGCCGCAGAGTTTTGGGATGTCTAAACTCTGTGTTCTGGGACCAGCACATCTCAAGAAAGACCAAGAAACATATTGGAAAGTCTATGGTGGAGTCCGTGCTCTGCTACGGTAGTGAGGTATGGGTAATGAATGCGGAAATGGAACGTCGGGTGAATGCAGTAGAGATGGACTACTTGCGGCGAAGTGCTAGAGTGTCCAGACTCCAGAGAATTCGAAACGATCAGATAAGAGATTGCATGGGGGCAGAGGAAACTATCAACCAACGAATTCAAAAGCGAGGTCTGAAATGGTTTGGACACCTCATGCGCATGGAAGAGGAACGATGGCCCAAGCGAATATTCCAGTGGGTTCCCCCCGGAAAACGTAAGAGGGGACGTCCGAGAAGATCTTGGAATGAAGGCATGAGGAAGGCCATGACAGCCCGAGGATTAGACGAAGAAGACGCTAGGGATAGAAGAGGATGGAGATTAGGAGTGGGAAGGCAGCCTGCGGCTGTATAACAACCCTTAAATAAAAAGAATATCTGCAAAAGATGAAACAATAAAAGTATATACACACTCAAATACATTATGCTACAAAATAACTACATATGTTAAACAAGACATTGTTCTTTCCTAGAAGAGGGAATTGGGATTGATAACATTGTTACTATTAAAGTTAAATTTTGCTGAATTCAATACCTGGTGTTCGGCGATGAGACTCAGGTGAGACAATTTCAAGTGATAGTGTTGTATCGCGCAGTAGTGAAACAGGCTGTGGAGCTATGCTAGAAGAATTTTCCGCTTGCATATGAACATTGTGCAGTGAAGATTGATTTTAAGAACTATATTTCAATTCAAAGATTTCCTCTCAGGCGTTGCGTATTGATAGGTCTTAAAGTAAGCATCGCAAACACGATAATGTATGAGAGTAGTATGACCTTTTCCAATTAAATGTGAATTTTTGGCTATTTAGACATTCATTGAAGATTCTTCGGGAAGGAATGCCAACGTATGTTTGGATCGGAAATGTTTCGTCCACAACCAAGTATCGCACATTTTTGGTTAATTGGGAGTTGCAAATTCATCTGAAAACATAAACATTTTAGATCGCAAATTATTTATTAAAATATGTATGCCATAATACATTTACTACCACTCAATTAATATTATTATTAGTATTATTAGGAAATACACAAACTTGTTCAGAACGCCAATAGTCAAATGAATCGCCAAATTGCCAAATTTGTGTACCAATTTCAATTACATACTACAGTGCATCCCTGGCATTTCTCACAGTTGAATTATTGGTTCGTGACTCGAACCTTCCGCGTGTTTTCCCGTCACCGACGGTTGTTGGAACACAAATTAAACTACTCCGTTGGTGTTTTAATAGTTATTTATTTAAGTATGACCTGGATGATACAATATATCTGGTGTAGTTTTGGAATGTAACTTATAGTTTTGAAAGATTACACTTTAGTGTCCGAAGATTGAATGTAACTAAGGTTGAGTTAGACTGTCTAGTGTTGAACGATTAAAACATAACGGTTCGTTTGTAAGATTGAATATGACTCTCGATTATATTTTCTGTTCCCTCAGCCCTGGGTAAAATAACAATTGAATAAATAAAAAGATATTCACAACGCCCCACACTGGCCCATTTGCCTATTCCTGCCGATCATTTCACCAAAAATTTAGGAAATTAGCAATATCGGTTATTTATGTAATTATAATTAGTAGAATGTCCAATGTATTAGCAGGTACTGTCATAAATCCCTGTAGTGAAGCTACTATCTCTGTCCAAATTACGCTATTCACAGGCGTCTCTCAATATCCACATTTTGAGCGCTCGGAACGTTCAAATTTGTTATCCGTTAATTCGACTCGTATTGAGTGTTGAGGGTTAAGTCGACCACGACCTGCAATAATATCAACAGTCTTAAAAGGAAGACATTCTGGGATGAAACTAAAAAACTATGCAAATACAAAAACAAAAACGTCCACTCAAGAAATAAGGGACCCCATAACAAACAAAATTACCGACAGTGATCAGGAAACTGCCAATATATTTGCCAGTCACTTCAAACAACAATTCACCTTTTCCGTCAACCCCAACTTCCAACAAACGAGACTAAATGGAGTCACTGCATGGCACAATTCCAACTCCTTCAGACACCAGACAACACCAGAGGACGAACTGATGACAAAAGACGATTACTTCAATATTATCCGTATTATCCATCAATATATTATTATATTATTTTAACTCCGGTAAAAATACATCTCCAGGTATCGATAACATACCCAGACTGATCCTTAAACAACTAGACGACTCCATTCACACCTATAACCTATAACTCTTTTATCTGCAATTGTCAAAATCTTAGAATCACATTTAAAAAACAAAATGTCACATCTCCTACAGCACTCGATCCCCTCATACCAATTCGGATTCACCCCACAAAAATCTGCTGTACTCGCTCTTGCCATTCTAACATCCAACATACTGTCTGCGCACCAGCAAGGCCGAAAATCAGCTTCTCTATTTTTAGATATCAACAGAGCATTTGACTCAGTATGGCACAAAGGTCTCCTCTTTAAATTAAACAAATTAGGCATGCCACCATATTTAATTGCAATGATAGATGATCTTTTATATAACCGCACCTCAAAAATTAAAATCAGAAACTCCTTCTCCTATGAAATCACGCCAGAACAAGGGCTGCCTCAAGGCTCTCCCTTATCACCCTTGCTCTATAACCTATTTTGTCATGATATGTATTATAGCGATCCCGAACACTTCACACCAAATTCATATATTCTCCAGTATGCAGATGACACCGCACTCGTCTGTCATTCTGACAATCTTCACTCAGTCATCCATCAACTGCAACTACTAACAAATCAAACTCATAAATGGTTCAACTCCTGGCACCTGTACGCCAATCCACTAAAAACTCAACTGCTCATACCATATCACAAAATTAGTCCAAACTCTCCATACATCATCCTAAACAACAATAACATCTACCCACAACCTTCTACCACCTAGCTTGGAATCACAATTTACCACAAAATTAAATTCAACATCCATGCAAGCCAAATTAAAAAGAAAGTTATAACAAGATCCAATTTTTTCCGCTCCCTCACCTACAAAGGAGAAGGAATTTCCACAAAAATAGCGATACATATATACAAAACAATATATCGCCCCCTAATCGATTATGGCTCCATCTTATTCTCGACATGCAACAGTACAGGCCTGACGAAGCTTTATGTATCCGAGAGATCGGCACAGGGAATTATAACAAAAATTCGCCACCCAACTAACCCGCTGCATAATATAAGTAATGATTAATGAATCACTCTATATTCTCACCAATAACCTGCCACTTAAAACGAGACATAAAGAACTCTTAAAAAAAATCTGTAGCCAAGCCTCCAATCTCGAATCCCTAGCAATCCTCTGTTCACATCGTGACACATCCCCAAGAGTAACGCTATTTCAAAAACTGATTAAAACATTCGACAGTGAATGATGCTACATACACTTTAAATCTTCATTTCCACAACCTCATATCTCATTCCCATTAAACCATTCACGGGCGGAAACACCACGGTCGATAGCCCTTTCATCATCATGTTACATGTAATACGTTTGTATTATTGATTTTTTGCTTGTCCTGAAACCAGCAAATCTCTAATTAAAACTTAATTTTTCTGACTCAATGGAAAGAAAAGTACATTTTTCTTTTGATTTCGGACTTTCTCTGCTTTTTAAATCCCATCACATTGGCTGTTATATTTTTTTGACGATGTCACTTTGCTGAGATGCAGAGAAAGTCCGAAATAGGACAATTTATTTAAACAAATAATTAAAAGTCAAAACATTTATAAGTTTTTTATTTAATATCATATCCAAAAAATTAACATCTCTGAAGATTGCTGAAAGATAGCCGAAACTAGTCTAGTAAGATGAAGAAGAAGTAATAAAAACATTAAAAACAATAAAACATCTTAATATCTTTACATATAAACTACCTGTAATTACTCTAATAAAGAAGAAATAAAACAATAAAAAAACATACAATGTGTCCCCGGATTGAGTTTACAAGAGGAAAAACTTTTTTTCCTTTTATTTTACGCCAAACCTGCAAAGGAATAAGATTTTTTGCTTGTCCTGAAACCAGCAAATCTCTAATTAAAACCTAATTATTCTGACTCAGTAGAAAGAAAAGTACTTTTTTCTTTTGATTTCGGACTTTCTCTGCTTTTTAAATCCCATCACATTGGCCGTTTTATTTTTTGACGATGTCACTTTGCTCAGATGCTGAGAAAGTCCGAAATCAAACGAAAAATGAGCTTTTCTTTCCACTGAGTCACAATAATTTGAGATTTGCTAGTTCCAGGATAAGCAAAAAATCTTATTCCTTTCAAAGTTTGGCGTAAAATTAAAGAAAAAAAAGTTTTTGCTCTTGTAAACTCAATCCGGGGACATACTGTATGTATATATATATATATATATATAGGTATATATATATATATATATATATATATATATATATATAGGTATATATATATATATATATATATATATATATATATGTACATATATATGTACATGGTTCTTGAATAAATCTGTTTCTCTCTCTAAAACATGGCGGCCATTTAAAATAAGAAAGTTGCTATTAATATCTCGGAAACTGCTATCTTGACTTTTGTTTTTACTGGATTCTCAAGTTTGTGCAATCAAACCAAGTAACTTTCATTTTAAACCTTTTTTCCGCATATTTAATAATTATGGAAATATCGGAGGTTGTAGAAAATAACGATTTTTCGAATCATTTCTAAACTGCTCGCATACAATTAGCATACAAAACTGCATAAAATTGCCCATTTAACCAGATCTCTAACTTTAAGAATAAGAATGATACCCATGCAATCCTACTCTATTTGGGACACCCTGTATATTGGATGCATAGGAAAATATCGTTTAAATAAAAAAATGTTCTGGAAACTTTTTTATTTCATCGTCATCGTTCTTTGAAATGAATTTGGGACGTGTATTAATAATTTAATATCACTTTTTTATACTTTCTGGCAATTTGGCGATTTGGTCGTGTCTACTAGAAGGGCATATTTTACGAATGCAATTGTTGCACTGTGGGATAAAGATATGGGAGGGGTAATATTTAAACGAAAATAAAATATTATTTTTGCTAAAATTATTCAATACAACTACGAGTGTTTGTTATTCAAATATCAAATTTAAAATGTAGATATTTGAACGGCAGGCTCCTTAAAATTACTCCTTCGGCCCCCGGAGCCCGCGGAGTAATTGCCGACCCCTATTCTCGATGATGTAAAAATATATTCTTCGCCTTTTATAACGTAATTTGCATAAGACAACAGATTTAATTCTGAGTCTTTGAAATTAATGATGAAAACTCTACAGGCATAACTGTTCACTGCACACTGTGGTTAACGCAACCCCCGAAACCCTACTATCTGACTATTTGTTGCACCCCGCAGTGTACGTTGCATCGCCATCTAAATCCCACCATTTACATTTTTCCCGCAGCCAATTTAATCTCCGCACGAGATTGTGTCCCGTGGCGCGATTTAAATATGCGAATTATCATAATCCCACTGTTATTTGTCTGGGGCTCGAGGGGCCGCCCCACCATTTTATTCGCGTCCGTTCCGATGGTATCGCCTCCCGCGGTGTGATTACCTCCGACGCTCTTTGAGAGCGTCGCGACGCTGCGCGCCGCAATCTTCCCGCACATCAAATAGCATCCTCGGGACATCTCATCACGCCGACTGCACTGCTGTCCACACCGAGCATTTCGAATGTCGGCAATAACAGAAACTCCGATATGAAATCATCTACACCATCTGCATATACGTTTTATTGCACTCTTGGCCTTTGTGTTTCTGGTGCTGTACAAAGGGCGTATAATATTACTAACGTATTTACTACAGCTCAAGCGCATTTTTTTTTAATAACATCGTGGACACAATATTTGTGTGTTTATGTGTCCGAGTGGTGAGTCTGCATTCATTCTTCCCTATTACGAGGGCTGTTTGACGGAAGAGTGACTTTTTAATGAAAACGTTATTTTTCTGTTAGAAATATATTTTATTTTTCAACATAACACCCTTTCAACTGTACACACTTAGCCCAGCGAGTTTACAGTTTTTTTAAATCTTCCAAAAAGTAATCTTTCGGAAAGTCTTCAAAATATGCATTTGTCTCGGTTATCACCTCTTCATTTGCATGAAATCTTTTTCCAACCAGCTATTTTAAAAAATTTGGAAATAAGAAGAAATCACTGGGAGCCAGATCTGGCGAATATGGCGGATAAAGCAGTAATTCGTAATGCAATTCAGCCAATTTAGTTGTAGCAATTGCAGACGAATGAGAGGGCGCATTATCGTGATGGAACAACACGTTTTTCTTTATGAAATGCGGTCGTTGTTTTTCAAGTACGGCATCAAAACGTGTCAGCATAATCAGCATAATTCTGGCTAGTTATCGTTTTTCCTTTTTATAAACAATTAATAAAGATTACACCTTTAGAATCGCAAAAAAACTGTGGCCAAGACCTAATTGGCCGAAAAAAGGGTTTTTGCCTTTTTGAGAGCATGTTCGCATGGAGGAATCAATTATTTAGACTGTATTCTTGTTTCTGGAGTATAATGATGTATCCAAGTTTCATCTACTGTGACATATCGATGAACAAAATCCTTTGAATTACGTTGAATTCTTAATGCGAACGCGCATTTGATCACCATTAAGCAAATGCGGCAACCATCTCGCGGATACCTTTTTGTTACTGAAATGTTCATGGAAAATATTGTATACCAGTTCAGTTGAAATGTTTACTTCATTAGCTATCTCACGAACTTTTATTCGACGATCGCCAATTACAAGGCCATGGAGTTTATTAACCATTTCTGGAGCAGTTACAGCAAATGATGATTCCTGACGATCTGCACTAACTGTGCTCAAATGTCCACTTTTAAAAGCAGAAACCACTTACAAATCGTACCATTGGACGGAGCAGATTCTGGATAATATTTAAGTAACTTTTCTTCGGTTTCTTCAATTGTTTTTTCACGTAGAAAATAATGTTTAATCTACATTCGAAATTATTCTTTCTCCATATTTACATAACAACGAAAACAGTATTCTTCAAATAAGTATAAAACATAATCTATCTGTCAGATTGGTGCCAAATTTTGAGAGTAGACCTCTGAAAGATCTCAGGAGCTGGTAACATAATCATTATAGCGAAAGTGTTACCAACCTTTTAATAGTCACTCTTCCGTCAAACCGCCCTCGTATATCTAAAATATATAATATCTGGATGAATCCTTGGTAACGTGTATGATTTTATATACCACACCCTAATTACCATCCTTTAAAAGCCTCAATTCCACAAAGGACCCACTGAACTTCGCAACTTTCCCATTTATCTGCGAGTTTCCGCTCCGTCCTGGATACCGATGACGATTATAGTGATAGATTCCTGGCAATTTCCTCGGAATATACGGGCGCACCGGGCGATCTTGCGGGGATAAGCACGGAGAGTAGAAAGAGCGATGAATATAATATTCCTATTTATACGATTTTTATGGTGAGAGGCGAAATAATAAATAACCGACGCGCGCTCACGCGCCTCCTTGTATATGGAATAAGTTTCGCGTGAAATATCTGAGAAAATAACCGTCTCTTCTTCTTGTTGCAGGGTGTGAGGGCTGATATACGGAGTCGGTGTCTGAGGAGACGATATGGCGTTGATGTTGTAGGTGAGCTTATTTATACTCCCTGGTAGCGTTGTTCAAGTATTTTACGGTGCAAATTTACCTAATTGCCTACCTGGCGTTTCTTTTCAATCGGTCCCCGTGAATAAACGGGTTTGTGGCGATTGGGTTATCTAAATGTTGGATGCAATATCAAAGGCAGCGAATGGGCTCGACAAATTGGACGAGTTCTGTCCAATTGGGCACTAGAATTAATGAATGGCTGGAATGGACATCTAATCGTTAATTATTCCTGAATAGTTTAATTCAGTGTACATGTATTACTGTGATTCTGATCGACATCATTGTGCAATACGAATACCAGCACACAGATATAATTCATAAAAAGGGCATATTCGCGAACTGGACATTATTAAAATATATTGAATTAATTTCTATACAATTACCGCAAAATATGGGTTATATGGGAATATAACTTAATTTTGTAATTGAGAGTGCAAATTGTAATGGTACTAATTAAATGACACCAAATAAACGGTTAAAAGAAATATATTCTTAAATACATGTCTTTGAACTCGTTTCGGGTATTTTAACTTTCGTGTCACAACGATACACGAAAGTTCAAAGATCCGAAACAAGTTCAACCATATGTATATAAGTATAACGTTTTTTTTTTCTTTATTACACATAACATTGACAATGTATAACTGGTTGCCTGCACCTACCCGCAAGGAATGTTCCTATGTGTATTTCTAAAAAAAAAACTCATTAGCGGAGTAGGTGTAGGCAACCAGTTATACACTGTCAATTTTGGCATATGTTACACAGAGAGGTTATGTTTTTATCAATACCGAAATATCAAAAATTCAGTTTTAAATGAAGAAATTATTTTTTGTCAAACAATTCTAACGGTAAACAAAACAACATAAAAAGTAAAGTGTGGGTTAAGTCTAATGTACCAACAAGTTTTCAAAATGCCCTCCCTGTCGTTCAAGGCAATACGCAAGGCGGTATTTAAAGCTACGCAGAGTATTCCTAATGTATTGTGGATTTATGCCATTACATGCAGTACGTATACGGCCTTTCAATTCATCTACGTTATGTATTTGCACGTCATTATGAATTTTACTTTTCAGGTAACCCCATAGAAAATTATCATTTGGTGACAAATCAGTAGATCTTCGGGGCCATACTATGGGGCCAAACCTGCCCATCCAGCGTCTTAGAAATGTATTGTCAAATAAAATCCTGACGTCATTAGTAGAATGTGCTATAGCCCCATCCATTTGGAACCAAGGTTCATCAAGGTTCAGCGTCTCAATTGATGGAATTTAGGCTAATCTTTTATTGATGGAAATCTCAGTGCAGCAAAATTTCTGGACTTGTTGAGAGACCACATTATTCCATCAATTGAGGCTGAACGTTGATGAACCTTGGTTCCAAATGCATGGGGCTCCAGCACATTCTACTAATGCCGTCAGGATTTTATTTGACAATACATTTGGAAGACGCTGGATTAGCAGGTTTGGCCCCATAGTATGGCCCCCAAGATCAGCTGTTTTGTCACCAAATGATTATTTTCTTTGGGATTACCTGAAAAGTAAAATTTATAGTGACGTGCAAATACATAACGTAGATTAATTGAAGGGCCGTATACGTACTGCATATAATGGCATAAATCCACAATATATTAGTAATACTCTGCGTAACTTCAAAAACCGCCTTGCGTATTGCCTTGAACGACAGGGAGGGCATTTTGAAAACTTGCTGGGACATTATACTTCACCCACATTTTACTTTTTATGTTGTTTTGTTTACAATTAGAATTGTTTGAATAAATTAATATTTTCATTTAAAACTGAATATTTGTGATTTTTTTATTGATAAAAACATAACCTGTCTGTGTAACATATGCCAAAATTGACAGTGTAGGTTGCCTGCACCGACGCCGCTAATGAGTTGATTATTTTGTTTTAGAATTACACTTAGGAAATTCCTTGTAGGTGGATGCAGGCAACCAGTTATACATTATCAATGATATGTGTAGTAAAGAAAAAAGCCCGGTATATATATATAATTTCTTATTGAAAATAACAACTTTAACCACACCGTACACAAATACTAAGTTGCGCAGGATATATATATATATATATATATATTTGTTTGCATATTTGTGTTCATCTTTCATAACAGAAAAACGTTACCTGAACCTTTAGCGGACATTTCGGGACCCCCTGTGATTTATTTACGATCATTCAAAAATTGATCACGTTTGACACTGAAAATAGTGGAAAGAGTATACTTTAAGATCCAGTGCTTTAATAGTATACAAGGTGCAAGATACGGATCAACAGCATGGAGATCTTGGAAACAGAAATAGTTACGAAGGGAGTTAAATTACAAAAGAGTTGCGCAATTTAATGGTCAGTAATGTTCTGTGGAGAAAACCAGAATTTTCCGCTTACTCTCGGAGTTATTCAACAAAATCCGAAGTCTTGCAATATCGTTTTTATTTTTTTCTGAAGTAATTTGAAAAGGTATAAGAAAATCAAAGGCACTTTCTCGTTGCCACCTGTTTAGCTCTACAAAGCAGCGTTTACAAATTTTAAGTACATCGTTTCGTTTCGAAGAAACCATCATCGGCTTTAGTTTTTTTTATGACTCGTAAAAAATGTACACACTGTATTAGATTCATATTGAATAGGAAACCTATTTATACCACAGTCTAGTTTCTTGTGTTTTTATTCAGAAAATGGGTTGTTAATACATTTCGAACATGTTCTTGTAGTAGGCGTTGAAATGATGACGGCGAAGAAAAAAATGATTATCTAATTTTAATCCGGAACAGGTACCAAAATAGTAACAAAAAAAATAATTTAGCAAGAGTAGTTGTTAAATATTGAAACTTTGTAGGAATTTAGAACCATACTTATTATTTTATTACTGTGATATGAGAATTATTTTGTTAAATTAATAACGACGAAGACAAAAATTATTACATTATTTTAAACTAAAATAGGTACCAAAATAGTAACTTTAACCCAGAATAGGTACCAAAATACTAACTAAAAATAATTTAGCAAGAATAGTTGTTAAACATTGAAACATTATAGTTATTGAGAACCACACTTATTATTTTTTACTGTGGTATTATAAGAATTGTTCTGTTCATTTAATACGGTATTCCTGAAAAAAAATAATATAACCTTTTTGTGTCTTAACGTAAAGCTTATAACCTGTAATTAAACATCCCACAGAGAAAACGTTTGGTTTTCATTGTAACTTATCAACAAACATACAATATCGTAAAACTTACACATTTTGTCACGTGATCGACGAAATGCTGTTATTGGCCGAGCGGCACTGTGACGTCATTACGCATGTTGGCGATCGGGAGTCAGTGCATAAGGGATAGGAATCGTGAATTAATTCGACTTAGAATCCACTCTAACATAAAATAAGTTCTGATGGGTTAGTAAAGGGACAGCCAGATAATCTGCTAGAAGTTCACGTGTTTATGGTTCCCGACTTTTTCTCAAAAAGTGAATTTTTCAACATAGCCGAAACGCGTGGAGTCGCATATAATTTTCCAAATCCTCTTCCTGCTGTAAGAACAAATAAAATACTGTATAAACTTTGCAATATATACTACATCTCATACGAATTGGTAATGCTGATTTCAAAATTTGTAATTATTAAAAATCTAAACAATTTTCTAAAATCAACAGTTTGCTACAAATATTGTTTAAACATGTTTTTTAGTTTTAACGAAACGTTTGTGTAAAAACATATTGTACAAAATCTCACAGTACTTTTAAAACGTAATAATGATTTGGAAGGTATTGTTTTAGAATGGAACCCACAAAACTATTTTGAGGTTATGTTATTACTAATGTATATATAATCGGAAATCCTCTTGAATACCTATTACTAATGATGATAGTTAATTATATATATTTATCGAATTTCGTCGATAATTTATTGAAATATATGTACTTACATTAAAATGGTCTTCACAAAAATAGCTAGACGTCAAAGTGGCACTCGCGGAATCACTTCGGACTTGTTGTAACCCCTTTTTCCGTATATCCCCTGTTGGGACGTTTATAAACAACTTATTGGGTTCGCATTTACTGCTGCTATCACATCCAGGCACAATGCAATACTTATTCGTCCCTTTTTTTTCGTAAAACCGACGTTTTCTTTCTGTCGCTTCGTTGTAAGCAATACTACAGCTGAGCGCCAACGTGCGTTGTGACGTCACAGCAACATGGCGGGCTTTCGGGACCTTTTCAAACGCCAGTAATTTTAAAATCGTGTTTGCTAATTACAACGATTTTTCTCAACACAAAAATTAGTGCCAATGATGTTTTTAATGTGTCTAGAGTTCAGTTTCAAGATTTTTGAAAAATTGCGGAAGACCCTGTTATCTTAAAATCTCGAAATTAGGTGATAAATTTTAGCTTCGGCGCTCATTTTAACGCCTACTACACCAACATGTTCGAAATGTATTAACCAGCCTTTTATTTCTGAATAGAAACATGAGAAACCACACTGATATAAATCGTTAAATTCCTAATAGGAAATGGTATTTAATACAGGGTGTACTCTATTTACGGGTCATATAAAAATATAAAGTTGATGATGGTTTCTTCGAAACTAAACCTTGCATTTAAAATTTATAAACTCTGTCTTGTAGAGCTAAATAAGTGGCAATTAGAGAGTGCCTTTTGTTTGTTATACCTTTTCAAATAACTTCGGAAAAACATAAAAACGATATCGCAAAATTTCTAATTTTGTCAAATATTTCCTGAAGAAAGCGGAATTCTCTTGTATTCTCAACAGAATATAACTAACCACTATATTGCAAATTTTGTTTTGGTATCTGGCAGCCTTTGTAACTTTTACGCAGTCCGAGATCCCTATGCCGTTGATCCTTATCTTGATCACCCTGTATAACGGTATTAGGCCAATATGGGTTATATAACAGACGAGGTTGAGATTTTATAACTAACCGAGTCTGTTATATCTATATCAGCCGTATGTTGTTTTATAGTTTTCATGATGCTAAAATAAAAAGGATTAAATTTTGCGAAATTATTTTCATAAATCATAATGACATATTTCAAGTATGCTATGATGGTTGTGCGGGTAACGATTGTGAACGCTAAAATAAATATTCCATGGCAACTTGATTTTTAGAGCAGTCCACAGCAGTTTGATTTTTTGCAACAAATTTTTAAATGATCGATTTTTTCTGGTAAATAATAGCAGATTACCCATGTGTAATACATGGTTGAAATAGGAAATATTCGCTCTTTTGAATGCTATTAAAATCGAATATTGCAGCCATAAGAAAATCAAAAGTTGACTATGAAAATTTGGGCATCAAGTTAGCGCAAAACATGTTTGGTACTGTCATCAGAAAGCTCACGTCGAAGAATGTAAGCGTGCCAAGTTTCGTAAAATATATCGGTATCCCGGATTTCGTTTCAGTATATTCAAAGGTACAAAATAAGAATCTTTTATCCCCTTTAACCAACTCTGTATGTATTTCCGTTTAATAGATCCTAATGGTGGGTGTCGTAAAAGTGACCACTCTGTATAGCAGAAAGAAGCAAATAGTGCTACATACAAAACAAAATATTCACATAAAAAAACTCATCACAGTGCAGCCGTACGTGAAACAAAATTCGGTTGATTATAGAGCAAAAAAGTCAGATATTGCATGTAGGCTGAAAAATAGCATGTGTCCCGCAGGCCGAAAGGCTTTAGCCCTTAGTCGCAGTCCCCTATGCCATTAATTCAAGATATCTTAAATTTTGCGCATTTAGATTATACAGGGTCTCTAAAGTGTGTGGATATGGCTTAACCGTAGTTTGCTAAGATAAAAAAAAGACGATTTAACACAACTTATCTACATACAAATGCGTTTGGTTTAGCCAGTATTCAGCTTCAAAATTAGTTTTAAAAAAACAAAATTTGCTTATAACAAGCTTATAACGTTTGCATTGTTTTGGATGTTGTTTGGTATGACACTTTATACGGGCATAACTCATATTTTGACACAATATTATTATTATCACTAGACCAGTTGTGTATAAAACAATGGTGGCCCAACATTAATCTATTCATATTTTTTAATGACAAACTAAAACAATAAAAAAAAACAAATCGGACGCAGGCATGCATTCAGTTTTTTTGTATCTTTATAGTTTTTTATATCTGTTACAGTTTCGACACAAAAAAATAAAATATGAGTGACGACGCTACACTCTTTTGGAAGCAAAGTTAGCTTCAAAGCTAACTTTGAAGCTGAATACTGGCTAAACCAAACGCATTTGTATATAGATAAGTTGTGTTAAATCGTTTTTTTATCCCAGCAATGTATGGTTAAGCCATGTCCACACAATTTAGAGACACCCTGTATAAATAAACGGGTTGCAACGCAGCACGTGAAAAAATCAATGCTTTGAATCAATGCACGCCGAGGTATCATACTGTCACATGTCGCACATTTAAAAATTCAAATAAAACGATTATTTCAGTAAATCGTTATCGTGTCTATTAATAAACATCGACATTTTGCACTTGTACCTATCTTAAATATATATTTAAGCACCTATTAATAATTTTACTAAATCAATAAGTCCTCAATAAGTATCAATGAGTAATATGTTAAACAGCATTTATTATGTCAGCCTTATTTTATCTTTCGAATGTGACAGTGAATTGAAACATATAATTCAGGAGTTTATTTTTGTTTCTTTTAAAACGAGTCTAATTAATTGAATTTCAGCTTTCAATTCGTCTAATTATAGGTGGCATTTTAAATTCGCCGGGAAACGTGAAGCACTTTTATCCGCTTGGAACTAAAAGGCTCTTTTAATATACCTATTTCTATACCTATTTCACAATGAGTTCGTCGAGTCGAGCGTCTGAGAGTTTGCAGGTCGTTCTTCGTCATCTCAATATTCAATATGTCATAAAGGGCCGCTTTGTGAGATTTTGTGGCCGGGCCAACCGTAAAATACGGCGAAGGCGGCCCCAAGGTTAATTCTACAAACAGTCCGTAGAGGCGCTACTATATGGATCGCAAGTTTATTAATGTAAAATGTCTTCTCATTTCGTTATTATTTGAAATAATTTGGTGAAACAAAATGAAATGACCACAATATTCAAACCTTATTCCGGCTACAGAACGATTATTTTAAGTTTAGAAAAATATGTTATAAAAAATATTTATTCTAAAAGTAAAAAAAAAAAAAACGTTGTGTAGCCGTGAGGTAGTAATTAAGAAAAATAGTCACAAAAAATTTCACATGATTATGTCATTAAATTAGCTCACAGGACGAAATTTGCGGAATTACATTTTCAATACGGTGTATCCGGCTCTTAAAACGAATTAAGCCCTTAACTAGCTTGAGAAGGAAAACGCTTTAATTTGGCGGCGGCTTTTGTGTACTCCTGTTTTCCACGTACTGAGCTGAATGCCGGGGGTGGTAGCTGCTCAGATCCACGCTAAACGTGTGAATAATGGATGCACCCTTAACTCCACTCTCCCTTTCGATAATAAACCGCGGGCGGGCGTCTTGACGGCACAATCATGCCCCCCGCCCCCAACCCATTTACATTCCAAACATGTCCCTTATTAAAGTTTAAAACTTTTTTTCTGATTTCGGCGCAAAAAACGTATCCGACCCTTAATTAAGGCCATTTGCATTTTCCTTTATTCCGCAACGGCGCCGAGGGGCGGGGGGCGGCGGAGGCGGCCATTTCTCATATTCGCTGGCGGGTTCGCGTCCGCGGAAACTTATCGCGCTCGAGCGGCACCCTACGCCCTAATCGGGCCCATATTTCAGGTGCCGCTTCCGCGGCCACCCGCGCCACCCTCAGCAGGCGCACCGATTGATTCTCCTAATTTGTTAAATAAATCGCGCCCGGCTGCCGGAATTGCCACCCTCCATCATCATCGCTCGGCACCTGAGCACCCAGCGCCTGAGCAAGACGGGAGCAGAGAGGTAAAAAATGAGACATTTTAATACCACCGCGTTTTCGGGTAACGAGACACGGTTCATTGCTGTTTGCGGGGTTGTCGAGATGATGGCTTTAAGGTTTGCAAAATTTGGCATCATATGGTAGTAACAGAAACGTAACGTTTTACCCTTGTTTCTTGATAAATTCGATAACATAACATCAATCGTCATGACAATGAAGAAACGAAGACGTTGTTTTTTTGATAAATTTGACTAATTATGGGTTCCATTCATCTTGTAGAACATAACATTTAACAGATAAAACATAAACCGATATTGAGTCGATTGGTCAATAGAAACATTCGCGGAATATTTCTCGATACTCGATACGAAAATCAGATTTTTTTTCCGGATACAACTGAAAATATTTCGGGTCCACACCATATGGCAAAATGGCACCTTTTCGGCATTTAAAATCTGTTTTCTTGTACTTCCTGCTTCCTGAATGTGATCATAAATAGATTAAAGGCAGTATTTAGAGTAATCTGTCTACACGCTTCCAAAGTATGTAGAAGTTATAATTGTAAGAGAACTCATTTGGCTCTTAGGCTGGGTACATGCTGACCCAACAGAAGTGGCTAGTATGTAAACAAATAAAACACTGTTTTTTTACATAAAATTCCCAACTATTTATACATAACTTATTTATTACATCGTCAATTTACTCTGATAGTGGAAATTTTCCTCGCTTCTGAGCCAGCAACTTAGCTCCGACAGCAATGCACGTATAGATATTCCGCGTTTACAATATAAGGTGTTTGTTTTACACTTGTAATATGTTGTATTTGAAAATAATGTAATGCATGTAATTAAACATTCTAGCGTGTTTCTATCTTAAGTGGGCGTTACTCGATCTTCTCAGGCTCGACATCTTGTTGTGGTGTTAGTTTCTTCTAATGGAAACCTCTCATCATCATGACATAGATAACCCGGATGATGCATATGCTGATCAGTATGATGATGATAGAGATGGTGCTGCCAATGCCCGCTGTATGGTTGTAAATCTCACTCCTGGAATCTTTTCGTGAGACTTGTAGGCAATTTTATTTTCCTTGGCCAATTTTCCAAGGGTTTCTGACATTTTGAGGAATTACTGCAATGGAATATCTTCTGGCTATTTTGCCATTGACGTTACATTATAAATATAGATTTTCTAACTATAGTACTATACATTCACGACCTTTTTCCAACCGACTCGGCTGGGTTTTCTTTTAGTCATGTTGGACAAACTGCTTCAGTGATGCAATGGAAGTTAATTTTTTTTTGTGTCGATGTCAATTAGACATTTGCTTCCCACCACATTGTCAGATTTACAATTTCACATGTTCCATAGGGGAATTCAGTTATTTCCGAAACACTACAAACAAAATTACTATACAGGGTGTCTCTAAATTACGTGGACATGGCTTAACCACAGATTACTGGGATCAAGAAAAGACGATTTAATAAAACTTATCTATACAGGGTGTCTACGCTGAACCGTTCGTTAAAAGTTTACGGGTTGCCGTTGTCCTAAAAATTTCAAAAAAATCCTCGTCACGGTTGAATCAGTTATCCTCATGTGAAATATTTTCAACTTTCTATCTCTTCCGGTTCCTCCGGAAATAGCACCAACTTTCTTATTTTGAATGTAATACCCCATATATTATTATATTTTTAGATTCATCGCTTAAATTGGAACATATTTTGTAAGAACGTATATACACTTATCTCTTCTAATTTTCAAGAAAAAAATGTTTTTCTAAAATTTCTACCTCTAAAAGGTAGCCTGAAATCTGTCTATAACTTCTCTCAGGAATAAGATAAAATTATGAGTTAAATTTCTAATTGTACCTAGAGGATTCCTCTATGAGTAAAATAATTGGAAACTGTCAATTTTGGTAATAAGTAATAATTGTGCATGCCATGTTTTTTTTAATTTTCTGTACTGAAGATTTATCAGTTTAGCACAGCGGATAGATGCTTGTGGATTAACTTGAAAATAGGCCGGCCAACACTATTTCTTGCACTTCCTCATTTTCCATAAGTGGCTTTTATTGCATTCACTTGTCCAAATTGAACAACATTTGATTCCAATCTTCTAAATCTTGTTTTATTCATCGGCGGCTTATGTGGATAAGTGTTTTTGAATACTCTACATGTTAGAGCAACAATGCTATCGCAGTTGCCATGTATAAATTTTAGAAGACAAAATATTTTCTTGAAAACTAGAAGAGATAAGTGTACATACGTTCTTACAAAACATGTTCCAATTTAAGCGAGGAATTCAAAAATATAATAATACATGAGGTGTTTTCTTGTTGATCTTGTTTTATTCATCGGCGGCAGATGTGAATATGTTTTATTGAATACTCTACATGTTAGAGCAACAATTCTATCGCAGTTGCCATGTATAAAGAATAAATTGTTGATAATTTGTTGATTTGTATAATGATTCATTTTATTGATGTTGATTTCTGTAATACTTCATTCTAAATGGTTTTATTATTTGACAGTTTGCATTACAATAGGGACAAAGCAAAAGCATATCACATGCCTACTAAAGTGCACTTGTGAAATGCAAAATTATACCCAGCAGAAATGCAACGAAAGAGTATTCCTCGAAATAATTCAAAAAATACTTGCTTTAGGAGTATGGTTGCATTATACTTTTTTGTAGTAAATTTTTCTCCCAATCGTGCTATGTGATAAAAAATGGGTCAATCCATTTAGAAAAATTGAATTACGGGATATTTAAGAGGGCACATAGATATTGACATTTTCACCTAGAGGCATCCTCTAGGTATAATTAGAAATATAACTCATAATTTTATCTTATTCCTAAGAGAAGTTATAGACAGATTTCAGGCTATCTTTTAGACGTCAAATTTTTTTTTTCTTGAAAACTAGAAGAGATAAGTGTACATACATTCTTACAAAATATGTCCGAATTTAAGCGAGGAATTCAAAATTATAATAATATATGGGGTGTTCTATTTAAAATAAGAAAGTTGGTGCTACTTCCGGTGGAACCGGAAGTGATGCATAGTTAAAAATATTTCACATGAGGATAACTGATCCAACCGTGTGACGACGATTTTTTTGAAATTTTTAGTACAACGGCAACCCCGTAAACTTTTAACGAACTGTTTAGCGTAGACACCCTGTATACAAATGCGTTTGATTTAGCCAGTATTCAGCTTCAAAGTTAATTTAAAATAAAAATGCTTATAACAAGACAACGTTTACATTGATTTGGATGTTGTTTGGTATGACACTCTATACGGGTAAAACTCATATTTTGACATAATATTGTTATTATCAGTAGACTAGTTGTCAACAAAACAAGGGTGGCCCGACATTAATATATTCATATTTTTTAATGACAAAGCAAATAACTTAAAAAAGAAAACAAACTGACGCAGGAATTCATTATTAAGTTTTTTTGTGTCCTTATAGTTTTTGATATCTGTTACAGTTTCGGCACAAAAAAATAAAATATGAGTGACTGCCCTACACTCGAGTTGTCATGGTCAGGGTAATTATCTTTTCTTTTTCCACTGCATGTAACAGATACCTTAATTGGTTTATCTGTTATAAGAAGCCAGCTAATCCGATTTACTGTTTCTTCAACTTACTACAGTTGCTTCCAAATAACTGTCTGGATTCGGTGCTTTAGTATTTTGCATTGATTTTGATCCGTTCGGTGACTGATATCATCTTCTACTCAATATTTTCGATGTGTTGTATAACTAGTGGTGAGCATACATCATTGATGGATAACAATACAATGCAACGTCTATATTATTCGTTACTCAGTCGAACATACAAGTGGTTATTGTGATCGACTACCAATAGGTCAATGGGGGTTTGGGTTGATATCGCGACAACCTAAAAATAGGCTCCACATAATTTAACCTCGTTGCTACTTCAAGATAAGGGTCTCCACGCTATCCGTGTGGGTTGACGGAAGATAATCAGCGATACTCAAAACTACGAAAATATCGCAACTGCTGACTATCTAACGCCCCCGCCACCAGATCTGAAATGTCTCAAAGTGAGAATTGATATTGAATAAATAAAAAAAGAAGTTATATTTGAAATGAAGAAAAAGATTGATAAAATTTGGGGAAATGAAAGATTCGGAGTTTTGTGACGTCAAAAACTTGCGTTTATTTAATGCACACAAAATGGCTGTTCTCCGTGTTCTGTTCTCACCTGGAAGAAAATGTCTCCGCTCTGAAAGTAATTACGCCGCTTCCGCTAAACTTGGCCAAATTCCGCAGACACGAATTGCGTAATGTAACTACTCACGGAAATGAATCTTTCACAAAGGCGCAAGAAACACGTATGATACAATAACGCCGCAATACACAACTATACACACAATAAATGTCCCAAGTAATGAAATCAATAAATCAAGTAAAACAATTATGGCAATTAAAGAAGTTGTGGTTATAAAAAAAGTTTATGGTTTGTTTTCGGAGTTCTGCGTGAGTTCCGCTGGCACGCCGCAACTCTACGAACAACCTTGGTATGCTCGACTCCACTACAACTTTACGAACAGCCCTGGTACGCTCGATTCTATGCCGCAGCTGCGTCGCGCTCGCCACGTGGATACGGGCTGGAAATGTTCGTTTCTCCAGCAATTTCCGAACTCTCAATTCGAACTCCTTGTAGGGCTCTGGCTAACCTCTGAATAACCTCTGAGGAACCGCTCAGTTGTTGTGAGCGGTTAAATTTCTCCTAGCTCTGTATTTAGCATTTAAATCCTCCAAAGAGTAGAAAAGGGTGATTACGCTTAATCCGAATATCCTGTTTCGGCAATACCGCCGACACTTAACATAACACCGGTTCTGCTGTTTACTCGGCCAACGTACGAGATGAAAGAATGACCACCTGTTCCGGTCGCGCAGATAAGCACACGCCTCGGAATATCGATACGCATGGCTACCAATTCTGCGTGAAATACAACCCAACGCGCCAAAACTATTCATGGTCATTTAAACCGTTACAATGTTCAACGTCTATTTTTGCTAAATAATTTTTTGTTATAATTTCGGTACACATTCTAAGTTAAAATTCTAGCTTCGCCGCCACATAGAAAAAATATTACTCGAGGGTTTTGTTGCTACAGGTGCATTTTGAAGAAACAAAAACACATTGCGAGACAGAGATAATGTAATTTTCTGTGAATTTCTGGGATGAGAGGTGTAGAAGGTAGAAGGAACGCGTAAAATGTGCAGCGGCTGATGCCAAAACCGTGTAGCTTTGAGATGCGAACCCGACTGGCTGCTGAGGGATGTGTTCATCCCCCCGCGCGCCAACGATTTAAGTCCGCGCATGCGGCCTGAGAAGTAGGGGAGGGGAAGGGTCGTTGGGCTATCGTAGCACTAAGTAGCGGCATGGCTGAGAAACGCGGGGGTTTTACTGGCTCGGCAGGGTCAGTGGCGCGGTTTTCCTCAAACATGCGAAACGGGTGCAATAACTGTAGCCGACAAAGGGCAGATTAACGCCTGACTGAGAAGTGTCTGGGCCATTCTGATATGAAAATACTATTGAAAATTAAAAATTAGTGCTTCAATTTTTTGTCCGCAATTGTAGTTGTAGCTAATAGATATTATATTTTCATTAAAGGGCATTTTGTGATGCGACATCGAAAAAACATAGAAATCCAACAATTCACAATTTTTCACTTTTTTCCGACAAACATGTTTATTGTTTCAAAAATCTGGACATATATGGACAATCTGACAAATGTAAGGTTCTTGGATTTTTTAAATTGACTATACTCAATATCTTGTTTCGAATTCTTTCCAAAATATAGCTTAAATGTCATCATAAGCAACGAGTCCTTCTTTAATGACCATGATGACGAAAATCCAGACATTACTCAAGCAGATTTACAAGTAGGTGACAATAACAATTTATGGTAATGGAAATGTATGAATTACCCATGCAGAGAAAAATCCTATATCTCGAGATTACTGTGACGTACTGATACATTTGAATACATAATTTTCATATATATTTTTCTGTGCCTGTTACTGGCCAAGCTTGTACAAAATTATAATATTAGTTGACAGAACCCATATACTAATACGTTAAATATAATTGTGTCAAGATCATATCCAGCTTATCCCCAAATGCGTGTTTTGGCTCAGTTTGGGGGATACTACATGCACCCCCAGAGGGCCCGTCCAGGCCCAGTAGTCATCCTCGTAGGGCATGGGGCGGCACGCACCACATACGTGATGTGAATGCGGCCCTCGGCGCGAAACACAAAGCAAACAGCGCGGGGGTCGCTCCCGCAGCCGCCCCCGTATTATAAACATCTGCCGATCGGAATAAATATCACGCCGGGGACGTATTAAATATGCCCGGGTGGCCCCCGGATTGGCGGGGATTTAGCTCCGTGGCTGGATTTTTTGGTGGTGAAGCCTGATGGATGGAAATGGAGTAGGGAATAGGGAGTGATGTTACGGTTTACTATCTGTGGTAGACTATGAACTAATTGGGGTGATTTGTGGAATTAAATGCAACAAGCCTACAAGTAAATAATAGCCGCACTACTGTACACCTATTATTCGAGACTCAGGATTTTTTTTCTACCTCAATACGCATTCCATTGCTATGACCTAGAATATAACTGCACATGGTGTTCCATAATAAACTAAAAAAAGAGTAATTCATGTAGAAAACATGTGTTAATTTGACAAAGGCATATCTGTAAGTTGTTTTGACCACTACGTACAAGTTACCGAAAACGAATAATGAAATATATATACAGGGTGATTCCTTGGGAAATGCGCATACAGTAATGGTAGATGCGACACACCGAGGTGATTCTAAATAAACTATATTTTATGGGGATATCGTTCTTTATAACCAATATACACTGTGATTTATTAATATTGCCCAATTTTTCAATGAATCATAACTTACGAACGACCCTATAATTCTTTGTAATATTTTGTACGTGTCATTTGTATATTCGTTGTCTACTGTAGTGTCGATTAACATAATAAATGAAAATCTTATTCTAGGTCCGGCCTTAAATAAAATAATAAGTAGGTTTCGACTCAAAAAAACACCCTGTATATCAATATTTTAAAATTTTGTTTGCATATTTAAAAAGAGCAGAAAAAAGAGCTCTAGGGGCTATAGCCCAGGGCGGCAAAATCCAGGGGCGGCAATTTTTTGAAAAATACCAAATGCACAAGTTACCTACAACAATAAAAAAAAAATTACAAATAAATAAAAATGTTAACCAGTTTAAAAATTAAAATAACATATTTGAATGACGTATGAAAATACAAGAAATCACTCAAAACAATGCAACATGCAAGTACCTGACGCTCCTCATATCTGAAAAAATGGTTCGTCTTGACAGGTCCGATTTAGTTACGTACTAAAATGTAAAACTAAAGTAAAAATTAAAAATATAAGGCAAAAAATTATGCAGGCAAAAGCTTTATTGCACAGGGTGTTTACAAAACATGGGGACCAACGATCTTGGCTTATAAAAAAATCTTTTGTGCTGTGATGATCTTCTTTTAGTAAACAAATGCCTCTTAGATATAGTAAGTCAAGTAGCTCATGTTAAAAAAAAATCGATTCACCTTACCGGTAAGCCTTCCTGGTAAAATAATCGATCCAGAAATCCAAGCCAAATATTCAATGAAAACTGATGCGCAAAACTGATGTTTTATTATATCGTGCGAGAAAAAAATATTTTCATCCATGCTTGCTTTGCATCTAATAAAGCTTAGCGGTAGAACTTTCTTGAAAATTAAGAGGCAATTACGGCAATTTTTGCGCGCACGGTACTTTGTGGGTTTTATTCAGCCCATACATGGTTATTGTGAAAAGAAAAGAAATTATAGAAATTCTTGAGAAATTCCCACTTTGGTACATCAGTAGTTGTAGAATCCGAACCAATGTTTGCAGAAGTCACTGACAAATGCAATGTGTTGATGAAAATCAGCAGGAATAAGTGCCTAAATGCGTTGAACATGATCTGAGTACAACAACTGAGGTTTTAAAATTCTCCATACAGTCCCATTACTTATATTCAAAGCATTTCAAATTTTCTAATAGAAATATCTGGATCACCCTCTGCTATGTTCAGTAGATGATCCTCTACTTATACCATTCTTACTGATATTGGTCTTCTTGGCCCTACATTATGTTTAATTGTGCATGTTTCATTCAGCGCTTGATTAAAACTCTGGAGGATTTTTCTATCAGGAACGGTTTGGAAATCGTATACCGTTCACAACCGTCTAGTCCGTAAAAACAATCCATTATGCAGTCCATGCATGAAATACATATCTCTCAAAATATCTCAAACAAAAGATGTAGAAAATATGTTTCCCTACAAAACAAACTAAATATTAATTAAATTTGAAATAGGTAAGATATCGAGAGTAACGGTTTTTTCAAGATGGCCGCCGTTCCACATGGAAATTTTGTTGTTTTGATATCAATTTGGATACCTACTATGATCTTCTAATCAACCTCACAAGAATTGACCGACCCTTCTGTTTTGTCATTTTTAAGTACAATGTTACTGTAGGTACTTATCTATGACTTCTATTATCAAATCTAGATGTTTGCCCAATTCTGATTTCATTGAGAGAAGCCCCAAATCAAGTCATGTTTCTTGTGCTGTTGTTGTACGCAGATAGTTTTTTAAATTAAATTAAGTTTTGAGAGAAAGGCCTTGATAAAAAGACACACGTATGATAAAGATCAACCAACCACGTTTTTGTGAACGAGTGTATACATTTGTTTAGATTTTTGAAAGGATTGGAAAAATGTCCAAAAACAATACTCAAACTTTGCAAAGTGCTATGTTGTCATCGCACTGAGTCTTTCTTTACGAGTCCTTCGTTCAACTGTTCAGCGGAAAAGTATATGAAATTATTCAAGATCTACAATGACCTAAGCACGCGTCAAAGGTGTAGCTATTTTGACCATTGAATCGGAGCTAACCAAAAGGTTGGGTTTTGATGATACATTTGGTTTCAATCTCTAGTACACAAACGAAGGTTTTTTTAATCATTTACCTTTGGAATGTATTTCTATCAGAACATTTTTAATTTATTTGATAACGTTTTGCATTTTTACTATGATTCCCTAACTTTAAAACACCCTGTATGTGTAAAATAATTATTATAACATGTGTTCATTGTGCTTCATTTAAAAATAATAATAAACTTAAAAAATGCCCATTCCGAGCAAAGCATAACTTATTTTAAATAACAATAACAATAACATCAAATTCAGGAAATTAAAAAAACTAGAATTTTCTTTATCCGCTTCTGATTATATTTTCATCTAGAGCATAATCATTTCTCGACTCTTCTGATGCATTCTTAATAATAATAATAATAAAATAAAGCAGTTTCTACGTATTGTTTAATTTAGTAAATTTGGAATTATGTATCAAACAAAGTGTAAACAATAAGATTTTCATTTATTATTTTAATCGACACTACAGTAGACAAAGAACATACATACCAAATATTACAAAAAAATATAGGGTGGTTCGTTAGTTATGATTTATTGAAAAAGTGGGCAATATTAATGAATCACAGTGTATATTGGTTATAAACAATGATAGACACATAAAATATAGTTTATTTAGAATCACCTCGAAGTACCACCTCTACCTATACTGTATGCGCATTTCCCAATGAATAACCCTGTATAATCTCAGACCCCGAATGTACCCAAATGGGTGTAGGGGTGTAAAATGCTATTTCTTTGTAAACTCTTTCCATTCATTCTTATTCCTTGCTATCTGCCTGGCCTCCATGCCTCTTTTGGTCTTCCTCTCCTCGTTTTTCCTTGTGTTTTCGTTTCCAAGATTTTCCGTACTGGCACCTCCCTGCTCATCCTATGGAGATGTCCACAAGACAACCATTGCAGTTGTCTCTGTTCAATGAATTCACCCACCGAATCTATGCCAAGTTTTTCTCTTGTTTTTATAGTTTTCATCTTATCTCTTCTCCTCACATATTGTACTGTTCTTAAAATTTTCATCTCCATGGCATGTATTTTATTCTTATCTCTCTCTACTTGTACCCAGGGCTCGCAGCCAAATGTGAATATTGGTCTGTACACTATCTTGAACACCTTTATTTTTGTTTGCTTTTCAATTTCTTTCTAATTTATAAATCCCTTGCTCATTGCATAGTATGTCTGATTTGCATTTTTAATTCCCTTATTAATTTCGATGTCTTGTGTCCCATTCTCGTGTAAGGTGACTCCTAGGTATTGGTACATTTTCACTTGCTCAATCTCCTTTCCTTCTATTTCAATATGTATTACTTTCTTGGTTCTTGCTAGAACCATTGTTTTTGTTTTACTTTTGTTCATTTTCATTCCATATTTTGTCAGTACCATATTATCAAATTTTGCTATAAATGTTTTTCACTGTCTGTTATAATTGCCACATAATCTGCGAATGCACATTCGGACACCTGCACTCTCTCCAGATTTCGATACCCTACGTGCAATGCTCTTGTTGTCTGCTTGGCTTCCCTGATGATTTCGTCCGTGTACGTAATAATCAAGAGAGGGATCAACCCACCTCATTGCCTAACTCCTTCTACAGTTCTGAATATATCTGACGTCATGTTTTACTGACTACACAATTGTCCGTTTCCTTATATACAGGGTGATTCAGACCACCCGTCCCAGGCCTTTTACTCGGTAATGTGACGTCTTAGAAGTTCGGGAAAAAAAATATCATAACAAAGGCCTACCTGAAGAATTTAATGGAGGTTGTTTCGATTTCCGGAAGTAACTGGAAGTAGGCGTAACTGCACTCAACTTCAGAATTTTAAATGGGAACCTAGGTCGTATGTGACATCGTTGGATAGGTATTTTAAAAAGAAACATATTTTGTAAGAAAAGTTTTTTTATACATGACATACTTAACGGAATAAACATTTATGTGTCGGGCAACCAGCCCAGGGCATTTTCTCGAAAGTATGACGTCTGAATCGGGTAGTCTGAATCACCCTGTATACTTTTCACCGCTCTCATTAGCTTGTTGTTTACATTCCGTTCGCGCAAGTATTGCCACAACTTTACTCTTGATATACTATCGAATGCCTTTTCCATATCCATGAACGCCAAATATACATTTTTCCCTTTAGCAAGTGACGTGTTGTGATTTGTTTTAACGTAAAGATCTGATCTTGTATACTCCTGCCTCTTCTGAATGCACTCTGCACATCTGTTATTATCTTTCTATAATGCACCTTCATTTCTTCTCTAATATTTGTTAGCATACTTTAGTTGCTGTACATAGCAGTGTCATCCCCCGATAATGATTGCAATCCGTATTATCACCCTTTTAAAGATTGGTTCTATTATTCCCATCTTCCAGTCGTACGGATATTTTTCTTCTCTCCATATCTGTTGACAAATTTCTAGAAACATCTGCTCTTCACTTTCCGCCATGCTCTTTACTGCATCCGACTAATTTATTTCCGCCTGAATTTACTGGATAATTTGATTTCCGGCCTCTATTCCGCGCGAACTATAGCTTTTCTGCCAAACCGTGTAATATTAATGTTGTCAAAAATTTCGTTTCCATCAACTTTACCTAATATAAACAGTTTGAGGCGGTGCACCGTTTACGAGATATTTCCGAAAAATAACACAAGTTGTTTTTTCAATATTAAGGGATGAAGCCCCTGCCGGTGGACGGGTATTCGGATCTATTCGATTCTAGAGTACTTAAGAGTAAGTAAACCATATTTCAAAACTATATAATTTATTTTCGCTAAAACGGCTTTTTGAGGGTCACATTTCAAAAAAATTTCTCCTAAAAAATCTGAATTTTGTGGCTACTTCTCTCAAGCGCCGACATATTCGACTCTCGTCCATTAGTGACCGTGCAACATTTCTTCATCCACCACTCAGGGTGATTGGTAAATGTAGGGATGGTACTTAGAGGGGTCTGCCTAATAGTGACTATACAAGTTATACAACCCTTTTATTTCTACACTACGTCGCTACCGAAATAACTAGTCATAAGCTTCAAGGTTGAATGTGTAACTATTATTTAATAATTATCGACACCATTTCCGATAATCCTTACAAACATTTATAATATAAGCATGCCACATCATAGACATTCGTGTTTCTTCTACACGTAGATATAAAAGCTAAATTACGACCGCAGGATGACTCCTGAGAAATGTCAACTGGGTTGTTTGCACGTTCTGCTCCCATGACATTCCTGCCAGGACTCGTTTTATCCCAAAACAAGTGCACGCCACGAAGTTTATTATGGCGGCCACCCCTATGTTCCGGGGTGCTATGCCATCCAGTTTGAGTGGCCTAAGTGTTGTGGAGGTGATGAAATGCGACGAGAACGATGGCCTTACTGGAAGATTTTTCACAACTCAAGAAGGGTGGAATTAAATGGTTACTAGATCTGACTGCGAGTGCTTTAGTTGTAACCGAAGCAAGAGAATATATAGGTAGAAATGCAATGAAAATTGCAGAAATTGCAGCCCAAATATAATATAATAATAATAATAATAATAATAATAATAATAATAATAATAATAATAATAATAATATAAAATATAATACTTATATGTTGAACCTTATATATCGTATAATAAAATGAATAAAATTGTTGAAAAAAGGGTATATTACAAAATGCAAAAATATACAGGGTTCAATTAATAAAAACTCTCAATCATTTTTCGAAATGCAGGTCAGCTTTTGGAAAACAAATTACGCCACTGAATAGTGAAAGAAGCTGCAAAAATTGGTTTTAAGAGTAATAATAATAATGAAGTTTAGACAGAAATCAGGTGTTCCGACACATTTGCCCAACCCTGTATATAAAATTTATTTAAAAGACACACAGAATCAAATAACATAAATAAATTGCAATGATTAGTATTGTTTTTGCAGAAACAAAAACTAAATAGATAAATAATGAATAACTGGTATGAACAATAAATAAATACTTGAAGTTCATTACTGGTATTATTTTTGTGTGGTGGTAAAATAAAAAAATATTCATTGTCCAACAATGAAAATGTGATCATCACATAAATATTAACATTATTAGATAAACATTGACATAATTTAACATGATTATTCAATTACTTAACATTAGTTTCTTAAAGGTAAAACAATCAGATGAAAACTACGGCGTTGAAATTTTCCTTGAACTTGAGCTGATTCAGCAATCGTTACTATGATTCAAACAAACTGTTTCAATTTAAAATCGAATAGCTTTTTTTATTTTAAATAAGTGTCCGGTTAATATTCTCAAAAATGGTTAGCGTCTTGTTAACTTTTTGATATTAAATGTCATACATACAAAAGTAAATTTATGCGATAGCTGGAAAATATCTGTTTACCAACGTGATATTTCTATACCCAATTAAAAGCTTGCCGCTAGTGTAAATTCACCAGTAATTGAAAAGCTTGCAATATTGATTTGTTCTTGTGGAGCTACGAGATGTAAATAAGGGAAAATAAACGGATTATAGTTCTGTTGATTTGCAATTAAATCACCAATTCCAATTGACTATCTCGTTCGGCCGCTTGTTTGTAGTCCATGTAGTACATACATGAAGCTGCAGTGCAAAGTGAGGAGAACATTAAACATCAAGCAATGGAAATGCCTTACTCGAATAACATTAGGGGTAAATCATTGCTATCGAGTGACGTTAATAGACCACTAGATGTGGTGTTTACCTCGATGCAATTACGATAATTATTGTTGTGATTTATTGAACTGGGACGCTTTAACTTTTATAGTTTCAAATACTAGTTTATGCATTGAGAAAATGATACAACTAGAAGAAGTACATCTAAAATGAGGTTTGAAATGAAGTGGTATTTAGAATAGTTTATTAAAAAATAACTTGCACAAGGAATACATTATTTTCGCAATTTCAAAATTTAGCAATTTTGCAGTTGTTGTCAAGTATTGTTTGCACACTTTGATTAAATTTAGTTGCAAGTGAGTGAATGAGAACATTTTTGTTTTGGGCTGGTATTAACACCATACGTGGAACAGATAAGGCTAAACGTTACTTAAGACCCGTAGGACGGCCGATCGGTGTCATAATCTTTTAATCCAGTCCTGAACTGAGATTATGGTAGGGCCTATCACAATTACAAAAGATGCCCGGTTGCATCAACGCGAGTTAAATATTAACTCTTCATTTAACTCGGGGTTAACCTCAAAAATGACTAACACCAGATCTGAAATAAAACATTAAATGCGAGTTATACGAACTTGAGTCATTCAGAGGTTTTGTTGCTATACCTTACGCCACATAATCAAGTTTTGATGCTCCTGATTCGAAACGTCACTGTGACATAAATATTACTCCGAGTTACATAACCCGAGTTAAAACAATATTAATGCAACCGGGCACCAAACACACAAATCACGCTTTAATGACGGTAACACTTCCGGTATTTCACCGAATTTTGTCCAAGATAAATGTTTGACCGATCGCGTATACAATCTACCAGCCATTAATTCGATGTAATGCTCGGTAACACGAAAACTGACAATAGTAGAGTAAGAGAGTTTGAATTAATTGTCGCGCCAGGGTGCTATTATAGGCAACCATGCAATATCCACTGTAAGCTCCAAACCTAAAGTTACAGATCATTTGCTTGCCGAAAGTTGTCCCCCTTTAATTCAAAATTGACGTATTTCAGCAACAAAAAAATATATTCGTAGATTTTTTTAGGTGTTTCCTTTCTCGCGGAACACCCTGCACACCGGGTGGTCCATTTAAGTGAATTCATGAAAATATCTTATAAAATATGTATCGTACGAGAAAATGTTCCAGATGAAAATCACTATAATTGAGGGGGGGGGGGGCATAGACTGGTGCTATAAGGGATAGCCCTTACTACCCTAACTTTTGTTTTTATTGTTGCATCGTTTTGTGGTAAAATACGTGAATTTTCTTTGAAAAACGAACATATCTAATATTCGCCCATTGCTGCGCTATCTACAAAGATTATAGATGAAAGGTTTGGACTAAAACAATTGTCTAAAGTATAACTTAACTTGACTAAAACTATAGCTATTGTCGTAGAATCCAGATCTTCAGTAAAAACATGCCCCCAGCCTTTTAATAAGGGTGGTGAGGGTGCTCTAATTTTAGTGTATTAGTAGTAATATTGGTATTTGTTTTCTCCTGCATTCCAAATGGTTACACCGCTGGTGGTTAATTATGACGTGACGTCGCTCACCCGTTAGGACTATTGCGTATTCCTGCACTCGTCAAGGTCTAATACCAACTTTGATAAACTAATGTTGCGTTAAATAAAGTGTGGTTATGGGCTGTTATAGCACGGATATGAGTGTCGAAATAACTAACAGGTTTCAAAAACATGTTTTGATCCTATTCGTGTCATATCTACACGCTAAATGAAAAATAACTTAGGTCAACTAAATTACTTTGACATTGGGTGATTCAAATAAATAGTGCGAATGGCTAATAAATGACAGGGACAGCGACTGAGGGTAAACACGAGTCGTGAAGTGAGAAACTGATTTGGTGACCAGTCGAGATGGCAGAGCGGATGAATTTTGAAAATGTCGCAAGTAGATCGGCTATGTTGATTCTGCCGCAAATTCGCATGTGGATTTACATAGGGGTCTAAATTCACCTTTCTCTGGTCGTCGAGATGTGAGAGCGATATCTGTACAACGGGTTGCGTATGCATGAGGCATTAATGTATGTCGTATGTTGAGCTGCCCATAGTCAACTCGTTGGTCGCCTGTTGTGCCGTTTAGGCAGCTCGTGAAGCTGTTTAAATAGCTGATTGAGCTGTATGTAAAGCTGTTTGAGCTGTTAAATAGCTGCTTGAGCTGCTTAAATCGCTGCCTGAGCTGTATGTAAAGCAGTTTGAGCTATTTAAATAGCTGCTTGAGCTGCATAAATTGCTACTTGAGCTGCTTACATCGCTTCTTGAGCTGCTCAAATAGATGTTTGAGCTCCTTAAATAGGCGTTTTAGCTGTATGTAAAGCGGTTTGGGCTGTATGTAACGCTGTTTTAGCTGCATGGAAATCTGTTTGAGCTGTATTTCACATACACAGCTTTACATAGAGCTCAAACAGCTTTACATACAGCCCAAACAGCTTTACATACAGCTCAAACATCTAATTAAGCAGCTCAAGCAGCTATTTAAGCAGCCGAAGCAGCGATTTAAGCAGTTCAAGCAGCTATTTGAGTAGTTCAAGTAGCGACTTAAATAGCTCAAGCAGCTTTGCGCACTGCCAAAACGGCACAACAGGCGACCAACGAATTAGACTAGGTGCTGTCCAACATACTGCCCAACATACGCCATACATTAATGCCTCATGCATACGCAACATGTTATACAAATATCGCTCTCAAAACTCGACGACCGGGAAAAAGTGAATTAGGGTCCTTATGTAATCCTTATGGGAAGTTGTGGCAGAAGCAACGGAGCCTATCTGCTATTGCAAGTTTTATAAGTTCCACGGTTAAGGTGGGGCAACTCGATTGTGCGATTTGGAATTGTGATACAGCCCGCATGTCTTTTATGAGGAATGCTATTTCGCGTGCAAACATATGGGTGGCCCACCTATCCTCGCTCAGACCATTGCTGCTAGACTAATGAAAATTAAGGACAAAATCTGATTGGAAGTTATTGGACACTTGATATGCTACTTTTAAAAATTATTTTCGAAAGTACCATAAATCTGGGACGCAAAATTTGATCTCTGTTTTAAATGGCTCACCCTGTTTATTCTTTCAATTTTAAGATCTGCCTCATGAGGGCTTCACAAATCATCTTTATTTTCAGGGAACGTTGCCAAGTTATTCACATTTTAATCAAATTTAACGAAATATCATGGACGTGCATAAAAATTCAATAAAACTTCATTATAAGAGATCCATGAAAGAATCTGGGTATGCAAGGACCCAAGCAATATGGTAAAACATATACAATATTTGGAGTCACATTGAATACAAAGGGTGTTCAGGTATGACGATCGTATTTTGCTGTTTTCAAATAGCAAATTATCATTCGTGAATATCATTCGGATTATCATAAGGTCTAAAATCATTCGGATTATCATTCGGTAAAATCATTCACTAAAATCATTCCGTTTATCATTTGTGAAAATCATTTGAATTATCGTTCGGATTACCATACATGAAAATCATTCGTTTTATATTTCGTTAGCTGGTCAGAATAGTCGAATAGCGATAGAACGTCCTAGTCCTAGGTACGGCGTACAATCGCCGGCACTCGAAGTGCAACCACAAGTCATAAACCAGAGTGAATTTGGACCTTATTGGTAATTCGGGTTTGGGCACGTATAAATACAGATACAGCCCTATTGCCCGAAAGAGACGCCGAAAACGAGAACGAGCTGCCCTACCCCATCGCTCGTCCCTACCTCATTTAAGTGTTAAAATGCAAAACAGCATAGCTTCAAATGTCGATAAGGCGGTCGTAAAAATCCGAGTTGCACTTCAAGAGCCGGCGATTGTACAAGCGCTAAATCCAGGAATACCCCAGCCCCAGCCAGTATCAGTGTTATTCTCACGCTTTATATGGATGATATCATAATGTTATTATTAATTGTATTGGTTAATCAAGTAAGTTTTAGTACTCTACATACTACTATAGTATTTTACTGTTTGGAAAATTCAAATCTGGTGAATATTCTTTTCTCTGCTTCACTTTCAAGTTGCGTTTGGAATACCTGTTGGAAAACTTCCGCGAATTTATTCCACGAAGGCCAACTTTGAACTGAAATATCACGGCAAAAATAATCCTGAGGGTTTTCTTTCCCCTGCCATGACATGCCCATATTAGTCATTAATCCCACCCCCGCAATAGTTGAAGTTTCCGAAAAATAACGTTTTTTTGTGGGGTTTTGTCCACGTTTTCGGGACTTGGGACCACTGTGCAATGCAGCTAAACTGAGATCGGCCAAAAACCACCCAGAATCTATAACTGTATGCCGAACCGACGCCGGCGGCAGATCAAAGAGGTATATAAAGAAACTGTCCTTGCAAAAGCAAACAAGGGTTTCCGCCAAAACCGCCGCGTCGGCACATTTCGTTTGCGGCCAAGTGCCGGTAAAAACAATCAAAGGAATATCTGCGGCATGCTCACATCATTCGTGATAATCATTCATAATTCGTACCTTATCTTTCAGTAAAATCATTCGAATTATAATTCGTGAAAATCATTCGGATTATCATTCGTAACAATCATTTGGAATATCATTCATGAAAATCGAATTATGAATGATTTTAAATAGAATGATTCAAAATTCGAATTATAATTCGATTATTGTAATAATTCGTATTCGCATAATTTGATTATTAAAGTCATTCTATTATGCCCATCACTAAAATTTATTCCATCCGGTCAACCGCGAGTTTAAGCGCGGGGCAGCCTGTCACGGGTACATCTTGTGTGTCCAACGTCCTCGCGCGAAGCCACCAAGAGTCCGCTAGCGCCGGAATTGGAACACATTCCCGTGAGCAATTATACAACGGTAGTTAATTTGAAATTACTAAATTTATTTGCGTAACGGGCAACGGATTTAATAATTACCGGCGAGAAGCGCCGGTGACACTTGTTGGTGTTGGTGTATCCAATTATCTTAATTAATTATTTTTGATCACATATACGCGTAAAATAAAGTTTGTCACATATCAGACTTAGCAGGATGGAACGTACCTGCAATGTGATGCAATAAACGTCAAGCGAGTATTTTTGCGTTTATTGTCGCGCTACAATTTGTTATTTCGCGAGTTCTTCGCTCCATCTGAGTTGCTCGTCTTCGAAGATTTGTGGTGGCTGCTTACACGCTTCGTTGGGGGACGTTTTCATCTCTCATTCCCTCCTGTTATTGATTGTCGCCCCCGGCCTCGGCTCTCGTGCACTCGCACACACACACATACGATGAAATATATTGAAGTACCTGGAAGAATTTCCGGGAGGATGGAGCTGCTGAAAAATTATGATGGAATAAAATTTGTCACGAATAATGCGCGCCGCCCTTAATGCCTCAACGCCGTCATTCCGAAATACATTTATCGGTGTCTACCGGAAATGTACACACACAGTAACATAAAAAAGGACTGCGAGGCCCGCGGGGGTGGCCGCCGTTTCGGTCGCTGGATTGCTCTTGTAAAATCTTTGCGTCGTTATCCGTTTATGTGCCGGCACGTGGGGGATACGTGCAGATGATTCCGCGGTCGGAACATGTTTACGACTTGAGTACGGCCACATTTTCCCCGGCCAAACGGCACGGTTAAAGAGTTGCTGGCTGTGGCGGCGGCACCCTCCTTCGCCCCCTACACGAGCCCAGTACTCGTAAAGCGGCCGGTCGTATGCCGTATGCACACATCCGCATAATAAAAATAAACTCGCACGGGGGCGGGGGGGGATTCCTATCAACCCCCACTCTATCGCGTGTGTGCGTCTCTCGCATATACTTTTTGTGCTCCACTTCCTCTCTTTTCTTCTTCCTTTCCGTTACGCACTGGGCCCGATTGTCGGTTGTTGCGTGTCGGCCGTTTCGGGGCGTTGGGGCTCTCGCAGTTTTCATTTCAACCGCAGCGGATCCTTTATTTCCGGACAGTCTCGATTTTATTGGATCCTCTGGCCAGGATCCGTGATCCGTCTTTACAGGCTACTCGACGATCCCACGGGACAAAGAAGTCACCCAACCCGCCTCGGATATGACCCCCCTACCAAATGAGCCGGGATCAGGATGCGATAGCCGGCGACCGCTGTTATCGTTATGGGCGAACGAACACCACATTCAGAACACATTGGATGGAGCCGGAATTGTTTCAGTTTGTTTGCTTTCTAGATTTTTTGTTATTTATCGAAAGCCGATTTCTACACTTATAATTAATTGTCATGGACAGGAATCCTTGAAGATTTTGACCACCTCTAGGAAATGACGCTGCTCATTAGTAGTACAGTAAACATCAGTTTAATTTAGACGCAAGGCAGGCACTGCGGCCCACCCAACTCATTTTAATCGGGGTGCACCTAAAGAAGCCTAAAAGACGTCTAGCGACCACTCAGTGAGACGTTTCTACACGAAATTTCGTGTAGACGTACCTTTAGCAAAAATAGGTGATTCTTATTCGGTTTGGCTTAAATAATTAACTCCGGTTAAGCCTTAATTTCCTAGGAAGCGATGCCGTGATTTAACGACCGTAAAAATACGGTGGGAGACGTCACAAAAATTGTGAAAAAAGTTCGGCACGGCAGTCGCAGCGGTAGTGAGTAGTGTAAAGTGTGAAGTCACCCCTTTACAGACTGGACAGTGCTCTTTATAAGATACCGTAAAAAAACCTTACAGAACTGATTCCCACCGTACTGGCCCACCGCTTCAAATGTGATAGCACCACTCTATTACGTACGGTGAGCTCTACCGCTGTGTAGCGAAATACGGCAGTTGAATTAAATCGCTTCCTAGGAAATCAAAGCTTTAGCAAGTCACTGTAACACGAGTGATAAGCAGGGATGTTCTTTATATCCTGGTTTTCTCTGGATGCTAATGTAGTCGGCACCGCCCTACTATACACGTTTATTTAAGATCGTCAAAAGAAATGAAAATAAAGTGATGAAAGATTTTGTGCAAAATATATGTATGCGGCCCTCAACGGGATGGTTACTAGAGTCAATAATAGCCGATGGCTTAATTATCCTGGTACGTGGAAAATTTGTAACGATATGCGGGACCGCACAAATGACCCTGTGAAAAGTAAAGTTCAACGATGATGTGACACCAAAGACCTGGCCGTTAATGCGCTCAAGACGGCCATCCACTTTAAAACAAAGGCGCAAGACTCGTTCCCAATTGACCTATATGGCCTTAGGATAGTGGCGTTGATTCCGACTTATAACTGGCTGAACCATGTAAAGCAACTTACATGACTAGGCATTTCAAGATCATACACACAACGATCATGCTATTTAGAGTGATATAGGCCGATACATATTTCAAAAGGGTAGTCTAGAGCAACGGTTCTCAACGTGGGCCACATGGCCCCCCAGGGAGGCACAGAGTATTTATCAAGGGCCACAAAGAAAGAAATGTTATATTGGGGGACACGGAGACGTCTGGGTGAGCTATGAAAATTATCTGCACAAAATTGTCTAGTATAATGCATGTCAGATGTGTTGCCACTTTTGCAGTAAAATGCGGACCGACCCTTTTTTAAATCCAGGCAAGGAGGGTCTTTTAACTAATCTGAGCTTTATGGCATGAGCAGTAGAGGCGCCACTAAGTCGCATACGGCCCAGCCGGCCCGTGAGTACTTTCCTTCCCATTCCACCACTGCACCTATTTTCCATTAAATTGTAATAGGCATCGATGTGCGGCTATACTACCTCTTGCCTTAAAGCACATTAACGTTTAAAGCGGGTTTTCTTGCTTGCCCGAGAGAACCGACTGCCTGGAAGTTCACAAAAGGGAATATATATATATATATACACTACTCAAAACAATTAACGCATATTGATGGAAATGGATTTAAGTAAGCTTAGATTGAAAGAAAAACAAAACAAAGTTTGTGCATTTATCTGTCTAAGAATATTGTTGCACTAATAATCAATATCTTTAATTTGATAGTGTTCAGAAAAACAATTTATTTTAAATGTCCAAATAACAAACTGTGCGGTTCTACTTTAAATTCGAAATTTCGTCGGTTCTGTGTTCTAAAACTACGTTTAAATAATGGAAAACAATAATAGACGCAATACAAGACATTTAACAGATGGTGAAGCTCAATCTGCAGTTCTTCTTCTCCGGGAAGGGCTGACACAAGTGAGAGTGGCTCAAATTTTAAATGTGGCCCAATCCTCCATTAGTAGGGTGTACCAACGTTTTCGAGAAACTCATGGATATTCCAGACGCCGAGGACAAGGACGACTAAGGGCCACAAATCCAATAGAAGACCGTTTCATAACACTTTCTGCTCGCAGAAATAGAACAGTTACCGCTAGATTCTTACAAGACTCATTACACCGAGTGCACAAGACAAAAATTTCAGATAAAACAGTTAGAAACCGACTACATGAAATCCATTTAAATACTAGATGTCCAGCAACGGGCCCTCGTTTAACCAGGGAACATCGAGTACGGCGACTTGCTTTTGCAAGAGAACATGTGGTTTGGACTCACCAGCAATGGGCGAATATTTTGTTCTCGGATGAGTCGAGATTCACTCTTTCATCCAACGATCGACGTCACAGAGTGTGGAGAACTCCAGGGACTCGATTTTCCCAATGCAATGTCCGCCAATTGGATGCCTTTGGTGGGGACGGAATCATGGTTTGGGGAGCAATCAACTCACAAGCACGTACAGAGTTACATGTGTTTCATAACGGAACTTTAAATGCAGGCAGGTATATCCGAGATGTTTTAGAACAATATGTCATGCCTTTTGCTCCATTCATTGGCCATGATTTTCTGTTAATGCATGACAATGCCCGCCCACACACCGCACAAATAGTGAAACAGTATCTCCAGAGGGTTAATATCGAAGCAATAGACTAGCCAGCAAGATCACCCGACTTAAATCCTATAGAGCACATGTGGGACAATCTTGGCAGACGACTAAGAAGTAGGCTAAATGTACCACAAACTCTAAACGAGTTATCTGAAGCACTTGTGGAAGAATGGAATAACATTCCTCAGCAGCTAGTGGAAAATTTAATTCTCAGCATGGAAAGGCGTTGTAGGGCAGTAATAAGAGCCAGAGGAGGGAACACCGAGTATTAAAACTATAATTCTAAACAGATACCAGTAATTTTGAAAAATTTGTTTTATGATATTTTGAGTATTTTTTGTTAACTTCAAATATCTGTTCCTAATTTTCTTTAAATTTTATCAACATTATCTTAAATTTTGTTATTCTTTGAACCACTAACTTAATAAATTGAAAAATATAAAAAATAAATTAAAAAGTCATGTTTTTTTGGATTATGCGATAATTGTTTTGAGTAGTGTATATATATATATATATATATATATATATATATATATATATATATATATATATATATATATATATATATACATACATACATACATAAATTTATACATATATGCATACATACAAATAAGGAACTATTGGGAATTTATGTATATGGTAGTTCCAATATGTGTTTTCTCTTGAGGTGATACCTAGTGGCACTATTATCCAGGAGGTTTATGACTAGTACATTTGGGTGTACTTCTAGTCTTTTTAGGTAACGAGCACTCGAAGACCTCACTTCTTCTTTTATCGTGGGTGTTTGAAGATCTCTATGTATTTGGTTGTCGCTAACGTACCAGGGAGCATCTAAGATGGTTCGCAAAGTTTTCGATTGGAATCTTTGAATAATTTATAGGTTAGAGGTGCTCGCTGTGCTCCACAACTAAATCCCATAAGTCCAAACAGGTTTGAGTATTATTTTATACACCAACAGTTTGTTCTCGAGTGATAAATTAGATTGGCATCCCAGCAGCCAGATAAGTTTGGAGTATTTCAGACCCAGCTGTTCGTGCTTCGTCCAAGTGAGCCTCCTATCGAGGTGCATCCCCGGGTATTTGGCAACTTCAGCCTGTGGCAGCTGTTGATGGTTTAGGAAGATTGTAGGCCAGTTTCCTGATCTAAGCGCGAATGATACATGCACTGACTTGGCTTCGTTTACTTTAATTCTCCATATTTTTAACTATTTTGGTAGATGGTCAAGCGATGTTTGTAGGTATTCGGATGCTTTTGCAGGGTTGATGTTTGTTGCCATGATTGCCGTTACATCATCGAAAGTGGATGTTGTTGTATTGGGAGTTAGTGGTATATCTGCCGTGTATAAGAGGTAAAAATGGGACTAAGAACACTGCCCTAGGGTACCCCAGATTGTATTTGGTATAACTATGATGTTGCATCATCAAATTTAATCCTGAAGTATCTGTAGTATAGAGAGTATCTGTAGTATATCCTGAAGTAAGATTTCAGTAGTTGGTAGAATGGGTGGGGAGGGTCTCGTTTAAATTAGTTGAGTAGGCCTAAGTAGACCTTGTCGAACGCTTGGGTAATGTCCAGGAAGGCTGCTGAGCCATATTATTTATTTTCCTAACAGTGTCTTATTGTTTCCACAACGCGGTGTACGTGTTCGATCGTGGCATGTTTATTACGGAATCCAAATTGATGCTCAGATATGATTTTTAATTTGTCTTGTATTGGTTTTAGTCGTTAAACTAATAATTTCTGCTGGTTTTTCTGGTTTTGGAATAATTTTAATCTGGGCCACCTTCCATTGGGAAGGGAAATGTTCAGTTCTTAGGATAGCATTTTAAATGTAGACAAGAAGTAGTAGTGCTTTATGTGGGAGTTGTTTAATAACTGTTCCAGTGAATAATTCATACCCAGGAGCTTTTTTGGGGCTTAGGTTTTGTTTGATCATGGTATTTAAATCTTTTAACTTTATTGTCGTCATGGGAAGGGCCAATTGATGCGTTGTTTCTAGGAAAAACATTATTTGGCTTTCTTCTTTCAGACTAATATCCCGCGGGAAGGTTTGGAGTACTTTAACTACGTGTTCTGCAAAAATGTCTGCTTTTTCCTTGTTTTCTCTTGCCCAACGGGTTTCCTTAAGGGTGGAATGTTTACTTGGTGATGTTTGGATTTGCTGGTTGCTTTCCATAGCGAATCGTCCGTGGCTTCACCTGGTGTCACTTCTTCCAGATATTTCTTTATTTCTAGATCTTCTTCAATTTTTATGAGCTCCTTCAGGTCTCGTATTGCCTTAATTGAATTTGGAATTATCTTGAGGAGATCGAGTGAACATCCAAGCTTTCCGTAGTTTCCGTTTTTTGATGATTGCTTTTTTAACAATGAATGAAGTAGTTTGTCTCCTACTAAGTTTGACCTGCTGCGGAGTGCTATCCCAGGCCGCGTTTTGTATGGCACACGTAAGATATTCTACGGCATTATCAATTTCTTCGTCAGTTTTTAATGCGATTTTTAGAATAATTTTATCGTCCAATAGCTTTCTGAGGAGCTCCAAGTGCGTTTATTGAAAAGTTTAACTGGTTTAGGTTTTTCAATAAGGGGGCTACTTAGGGTGACCATAGTTGGGGAGTGGTCTGAACATAAGTCTATAGTAGGTTATACGTAGGTTTTCCGGCGTAAAGTGCGTTAAGTTTATTTTCTTTCGTGGACTTGTTCTCGTCCTTTGGTATTGGTAAGTCTAGACCCCCACATCTGGTGTTTAGCATTGTAGTCGCCACCTGCAATAAAGCGACTTCCGAGAGTGGCAAAAAATCAGTGTATTTGTCTTTCTTATTAGCATGCCTTGGTGGTCAGTAAACTGCAGATAACGTGATTTGCCCTAGTAAATCTTCAATTTTGACGTTGGTTGCTTGGATGTGGTTAGTTCGAAATATTTCTAATTCGAGGTGTTTGATTGTATTTTTAATGATAATAGCAGATCCTCCATGAGCTTTTCCATCTGGGTGATTAGTATCATAGATGTTGTAGTTGTGGATTCTAAGATGACTTCTGTTTGTGTAATGAGTTTCTGATATAAGCATAATGTCGATATTGTGAAACTTGATAAATTGAGTTAGCTCAGGTCCGTGCGCTAATAATTGATAATTGAAAAATAGATAATATTTTGACGTCGGAAGAAGCATTTTTAAATCTAAAAATTGACCCGAGGGCGATTTTATTAAACATAAAATACCCAATTATGAATTGTGTGCTATACTTTACTACCACCTTATATTTCCTACCTTATATTGTAGAAAATTGTTTAATTAATGATTATTATCATTCTAAGGCATTGCTTCGGCAAAATTCACGCCTGCTGCTGACATAAGATAAAACTCTTGTCCTCTTTATTATAGATTAAAAAATATATATTGTTCTTTTTCACGGAACATTTAAATGAAGGAGACTTTTACTTATTTCCAGCATGTAATAACTATGATTATCGTGCTTGTCGGACCCCCGACGTAACCCCCAATTATGGCCGCTTGATCGGGCGAAAACTTCAAGATTTATCGCGTCCTGAAAAAACCTCGCGTTATCCGCATTATAACTTCGCCGCTGAGGGAGCCGCCGCCTCCGATGTAGGGCCCGGACGTCGAAAAACTTATTGTAATGCAGATATTCCGTGTCGGGTCCGCTGAACACGCCAGTCTCAGTTCTGAGCTTATAATGTGTATATAATACGGGGGCGGCGGAAGACTAGAGGGATGGGACGGCTGCGGGGGCGGTAGTCATTAACGCTCACATAAAAGTTTCGCGGCGGGCGACTTCGGGAGATGTCTTGGTGAAAGTTTGCAATCTCTCGTATCGAAACTTTAAGCCGGTTAATGTTATTATTGACTTTGGACTTACGAAGCGTGGATAATGGATGATACGACGAAACGAAGATACCCTGCATGCCGCACTGTCTTAAGGAAAATGAGATTTGCGACATGGATAATTTAATTTTGGGTTTATCAGACTATGGCTTCCGGTTTTCTTGAGGTCAAGAATTCCTCCAAATAATAATTTCCAGGGTGTAATTTGTTGGTAATAGCTATTTGTGAACAGTGAATTATAAAATGTTATTTAATTATCTCGTGCTATTTTGACTCATCGAATTTTTCACACAATTGGCGCATTCTGTCGGCAGAATGTATGTATTATTTTGGAGTGTGATTTTTCAAGAGCAGACGCCTCTAGTGTTTCTTAAAGATAAATTTTACATTAGATATCAACCCACGCAATATATTGTCAAAACATTTATAGATACTTATTTATATTTAGATAGATGTCACTCGCAGAGGATCGTAGTTACTTCAACGGTTGCCAAAAATGTGCTTGTGGAAATGAGGAAACACTGTCAAACTTCTTGTAACCTGGTAGACTAATCTTATCAATAATAACTACCCAGGATACTTTTACTCAAATGTTACTCTGATTAGATATTTTCGCATAGATGACTATAAATACAGGGTGTCCTACGCAAATTTTTGATTAAAAGTTTATGAGGTTCCTGATCAAATATAAATTTGAAAACATTCACACAACTAAATTCCACTTGAGTATTGAAAAAAAACATAATTTCTTGATTTGTGTACTAGAAAAAGGTACACAAAGAAAGAAAAACCAGAAAAAGGCATCAAACAAAATTCCTGGATGACAGATGAGATACTGCAATTAATGGAAAGGAGAAGAGGCTTAAAGAACACAGATAACATACAGTATAATAGAACACACAAAATAATTAGGCAAAAGATAAGAGAAACAAAAGAGGAGGAAACGAAACAAAAGTGAGAGAGATAGAAGCGCTGCAGATCAAACATGATATTTTTAACGTACATAGAAAGGTGAAGGAAGTTACTAGAACATACAAAAGAAAAGAAGTGGGCAAACTCGTTGACAATGATGGCAACATACTAATATACTAAAACGCAATAACGAAGACATGGAAGACATACATCGAACAACTATACCAAAACAAAAGACCAGAAATGCATCATATACAGCCAGAAACAGGCCCAAGCATTCTGAAAGACGAAAATGCCATGAAACAAGTTAAAGACGGTAAAAGTCCAGTACCAGACGGATTCCACGCTGAATTTTTAAAACTACTAGACGACGAAGGGATTAAATGGCTAACCGACATCCTTAATATTATCTACAACACAGGTGTAATACCACAACAGTGTTTGAAATCAGAATTCGTAACACTCTCAAAAAATGCATCGGCAAAAAGATGCGATGAATATAGAACAATAAGCCAAATGAGTCACCTATTGAAAGTGTTTCTAAAAATTATACATAAAAGAATATACAATAAAGTAGAAGGACAACTGGGACCCACACAAATTGGATTTAGAGACGCAGTCGGGACAAGGGAAGCTCTCTTTAGTGTGCAAGTATTAGTACAGAGATGCAGAGACATGAATTGTGAGGTATACGCGTGTTTCGTTGATTACAAAAAGGCCTTTGACAGAGTCTAACACCTAAAACTGATACAATTTCTGGAAAGCACAGGAATAGACGACAAAGACCTCAGAATAATTACAAACCTATACTGGAATCAAACGGCAAGCGTAGAATCGGAGACAGAAAGAATAAAAAATCTAGGGTGTGAGAGGCAGGGATGTGAACTGTCTCCTCTGCTATTTAACATCTATTCTGAAGTCATATTTCGGGAAGCCCTAGTAATTAGACAAGAAGGAATTTCTTTAAACGGAAAACGTATAAAGAACGCAGATGATACCATGATCATGGCCGACAACATAGAAGACTCACAACTAATAATGAATAACCTAATAAGCACTAGTCACAGATATGGACTAGATATCAACATGGACAAGACCAAATTCATGATCATAAGTAAGAACAAGCCACAACACCACCAACAGCATATACCTAGGCACCGCTATTAATGAGCAATGGGACCAGATAGGAAATAAAAAGCAGGATTGAAAACAACAGAAATATATTCATTAAAATGGCCACAGCCTTTAAAAGTCGTGATCAAAGTATAGACACCAAAATGAGACTCTTACGCTGCGACGTATTCTATGTGTTATTTTATGGAATGGAAGCTTGGACGCTGACGGTTGCTAACACAAGAAAACTAGAAGTATATGAAATGTGGCTCTACAAAAAGATATTAAGGACATCATGGAAAGACTGTAGTACCAATGCCGAAATGCCGAGGAGTTGGTTCTCCACGGCAACCACAGGCCTCTGCCTGGCAGCTGTGAACAAAGTAAGGATAGCCAATATGATAGCTAACATTCGGAACGGATAGGACTTGCAGAAGAAGAATCATTAAAATATTTACAATTCGTGAAGTTCTACCCAAAAGAAACTTTGAAATTCAATGCGATTAATAATAGTGAGAAAACACGATCCACATGCACAGATAAAATTAAATACTGCAATAAAATTTACAATTAAGGAATTTTCAAAATATCTGACAAACCATTCATTTTAGGGATGGGTTTGTATTAGATTTTTTTTGTAGAAAATTGTTCTGTCTATTACCTTGTCAAACAAAAAAATATGTCCATTTAAAAACATTATGACATTTTGAAGTGTACCTGTAAATAATTGAACTTTTAAAATAGTACTAGTAAAATATCAACACATAGTAATTATTGTAATGATAGAGCCATGCTTCTGCGCATTATTTCTTCGTTGTCATCATTTCAATGCCTATTACAAGAAAATGTTTGAAATGTATTAACAAACCTTTTTCTGAATAAAAACATGAGAAACCATACTGTGATACAAATAATTGAATTCGTAATATGAAATGCTATCTGATACAGGGTGTACATTTTTTATGGGCCATATGAAAAAATAAAGTTGATAATCGTTTCTTGGAAATCAAACGTTGTACTGAAAGTTTGTAAACGCTGTCTTGTAGAGCTAAAAATGTGGCAATGAGAAAGTGCCTTGGTTTTCTTATCCCTTCTCAAATAACTTCATAAAAAAAAAATTCATAAGATATTCAGAAAGATATCTCCGTAAGTAAGTGAAAATTTCTGGTTTTCTCTACAGAATATTACTGACCTCTAGATTGCGCAGCTTTTTTTGTAATTTAACCGCGTTTTTAACTTTTACGGATTCCGAGATGCTTTTGATTCTTATCTTGGACACCCTGTACTATAGGGTATTCCATTTAAAATAACAAAGTTGATGGCCGCTTTCGGTAGAAGCGGAAGTGGTAGAAACATGTACGTGTTTACATTTTATTTTGGGAGATTTTGGGAGACTTGCGTAAGACACCCTGTAGAGACGAATTTTATTGGATTTCTATTTAAGCAGAAAAAAATTAGAGTAATTTTTCAATGCAGTTGGGTTAATACAAAATGTTAAAAACTGAAACAGGTTCCTGATTTAAAAAAATATATTTTTTGATAAACGGTGTAAAATAAATGTTTTGATAAAAATTGTTGTAATAGTTGTAATATTTTGTAAAGATAGTGTAATGTGAAATAAAGTATAATGAATACTGATCGGGCTATATGAATTATAATGTCGCAGGTATTATGTCAGGTTTACAGAACAAATAGGTTGATGGAATATAAATAACGATTACATTGATAATTTTTTGTTTTGCGCAGACGTTACCTCGCGATTGCAAACGTTGTTAAGATTGCAGAGATCCATAAAAGAATATGTGCTTTTCTATATTTTATTACAAAATCAGGATTAGTTCAAGGTCGTTAGCGAGGGCTCTGTCAGGCTGCTTACAAATAGCTGATTTTAAAGTATCTAAAGTATGTTATTATAACAGCTGAATATTAATACCAATGATTAATATTTTGAAACCCTTATATTGTTTCTGGCTATATGATTTCTGGTAATGTAATGTCAATTACAATTGTTTACTCCTGTTACGTTGATAAAAAAGAGTTAATACCCTGCAAAATATTATAATTATTGCCAGGGCGGTTCCAATGTACGCTACATATTATTTTACTTGCAATTCGCTTGACAAGCACTTGTCAATAAGCAGTCAGACCGGACAAGGCACGTCAAATTTGCGGATACATTATTTTCGAAACAGAACACAGGCTGCTTGCTCTCAGTTCACAATTTTCTCGAGTTTTTTATTTATCTTCATGGCGGCTGCAAAATGGTCAGTATTTCCTAGTGCGATAATGATGTCTTTCCTTTCCCATCCTTTCCCAATAGGTCTAGGTTGGAGTAACAGTAGATTACAAAATATTTTCTTACAAATTGAAGCGTTTATAACATAAGTGTTAAAATTTCAGAATTGTGGGAAATAAAAAAAAACATTCATTAGGGCCGATTATGACATTGAAGGCTTCTTTGCACTGTTACAGAGTATTTCTCTTGCATGAAATAAAATGAAATATTGCAATATTACTAAATATTTATTGGAAACTATTATACTGAAGAGTATTGCATGCTATTTAACTTTCAATCCACTGGTGTATCTTCAAAAATATTAGATACTGTCTAATGAGCTGTGACACCAATTGAAGTGGATAGTTGTTATCCAATAGGGAACCTTTCAGGGCTTTCACTTTTTTTGTGATATGTTGGATCAGATAACGAGACAATACAACTCATTCATTGCATAATTATATTCAATTATCTTCTCATTTAAAGGGTGTTGTGACCAGAAGTTCAGTATACGATTAGAGTTGGACGGTTTTTTGTATCAACTTATCAACGCTTAATGAGTTTTTCTTAATTTCAAAATTATAACTGAAATAGAAGATGTTTTTTGTCTAAGACATATTGCTCGATTGATGAACATCAGTAAAGACACTGTCTTCAGAGTTGAGAAACGCTGGGAGCAGGAAGGGAGCGTGACAAGAAAAACAGGATCTGTGGGCCCCAGAATTTCTGGTAATTATGATGACGCGGCTGTTACAAAATATGGCAAAAGGCGAAACTATTTCGAGTGTGCAAGAGACTCTAAAGATGCAACAGATTGCCCTGGTTCTCGGTCAACAGTGTGTAGAAGAATTAAATCGGATTAGCAAAATAGAGTAGCAGCTAAAACACCAATACTAACTCAAAAAAATAAACAGGCTAACATTATATTTGCATTTAATTACGTTTATAGAGATCTAGCATGTTAGGAACAAGTAATACTTTCAGACGAAAACGTTTTCAAGTCTACCAACAATGGCCATATTCGTATTTTTGGGCCGCAAAATTCAAAATATGGGAGATTCAGTGTGTGGGCATGGATTAGCTATAACGAAATGAGGGTTTGGTAGCAGTGTGGTGGACGAGCAGACAATTTCTTTATAATTTTATAAAATGTGATGATGGAACAATTATACGCCGATAAAAATTTCATCTATCAGCACGACAATTGTTCGATCCATTCTGAAAATATCCATACTGATCCGTACTGATAATATTGAGAGTGTGCTATAAATTGTTAGAAGGGCCATGACCCCCACAAAGGTGGGGCTGACAGGGCCCTAGCCTGAGGGCCCGGAATCAGAGGGGCCCGGCTCGACTTGTCATGCGGTAAACTACTAAATATTATGCACAACAGAAAATCGAACGTATGAACACAAGACAAAATATGATTTGACAAAGTGACACTATACAAAAGTTATTGTTAATAGACAGTTTTTTATATAAGTTTATTTTTAACCTTATTGTTAACAAATATATTACAACAATCATAAAATATATTATTATTAGCACAAGAATTACTGCAAGCAATGGTAATTTTTTATGACAAAAAAAATCAGCAAAACTTAACAAATTCTACTGAAAAATGTTAATTTTTGTGTTGTGTCACTGTTGTTTTCAACGTGCGATCTGATAGCTACTTACATTTTTGCACTGGAACATCAAAAGTAGACAAATTTTGTATCTATACAAATATTGACAGATTTTCACAGCTGAAGATATGAATTTGACATATTTTTACAGTTGCAATTGAAAATTTGACAGATTTATAGCGTTAATTACGATTAATTGATAATTTTGCGTATGTGAACTGGTGCACTTAAAAATCTAATAGTTGTTTACATTTTTAAGCTGGAATATCAAAAATTGACATCATTTCATAGATTTTGGCAGTTTCTATTGAAAAATTGGCAGATTTTCACAGCAGAAGCTTTGAATTTGCTAGATTTTGAATGTCTCAGCCGTGAATTGTACCCATTTAGAAGTTGTAAAAAAATTTACGGACTTTGACAACTACAATTGTAAATTTGGCAGATTTCAATTTTCAATTTAATAAATTAGTATAAATACAATATAAATAATTAAATGCACGTACTAGAATCATGTTATGTGTAGCATGTTTTACGTTAGGTTAGATTATTTTAGGTATGGTTTGATTAGATTAGGTTAATTTATGTTAGGTTATGTTAGGTTAGGTAGAATCCTAGTATTGTAACGTTAAGTGTAAACAAATGTAAACTACTGTTCGAGTACATGAATTTTATTACATATTTTGTATTTATATAAATTTAATAAATTTTCTTTTACTGACTTGTTTAATTATTTCGAGCAATTTTCCATTCGAGCAATTGTTATTCGAGCAATTTTCCATTTAAGGAACTACTTTTCCAGATTTTGTTTCGAGCAATTGTTTTCGAGCAATTCTCACTAAAAACTTCTGTACGACATAACCACCACCCAACCTACCTAGGAGTGACACTAGATCATTTATTGACATAAAAAACACGTTGATACAGGTTGATAAAACATGCAAGAAGCTTTAAACAAGAAACAGCATCGTCCAAAAATTTACGGGGTCATCGTGGGGAGCATAATGCCAGCACATTACGAATTATATCTACATCGCTGACTTATTCAACCGCAGAGTATTGCAGTCCGGTTTGGAAAAACAGTAGCTATGTCTATAAATGTCCATAAAATCAATACGCAACCAAATACCGCCATATCAGCGGCGGTATCAAATCAACACCAACATACTAGCTCCTAGTACTGAAAAATATCATCCCTCCACATATTAGCAGAGAAACAGCTCTTTACCGTGAATGGACCAAGCATGCGAAAAAAAACGCTACATATCCAGCAAGACCTGCAAAATTTACCACCTGGCAGACTAAAATTGAGAAACCTAATATGGAATGAAGATGTAGTAGTCCTAGCCGAACCGTTCTGTCTTAAAACCAAATGCCAACAGTCATGGTCAGCTTCATAAATATGCAATCAACACATAATTGCAGAGCCTGTAAGCTTCATATTTCGATTTTTCATCAGCTTTTGTACTCATGATACGCTTACTCATGTTTGCTCATGATTCTGCTCACGCAATTTTGCAACTGAATGTCTTGCTTAATTTTGTCCCCGATGTCCCAAAATGAAAGAAATAATTCATTTTGCCTGTCGCGAGATATACAGGGGGAGTCAATAGGACGGACAGGCGACACCTACACCGTTAATGATATCGAAATGAACCAAAATACACTGCAAATGGGAGGTTAAAGTGCAGTTTATTATTTAAAATTATTTTGCCATATACAGGGTTCTATTTTTAATTTTTTTTAAGTTCAATTTTTTCCAGGGCAGCCTTTGACCTAGTTTTTTTAAATGGCACCCCCTATATAAATTTATATATTTGAATTTGTCCTTCTTTGGGAATTATAAATCCTTTTAGTTTTTTCAATTCGCTTTAACCGTTCAGAAGTTGTTTTTGTTTTTCTAAAATTTAATACATTTACAGGCACTTATTAAAAAAATCGCAGTTCACTTGTTTTCTAGGATATCGGGTTGGGACTTTGCCAGATCCTAAACAACTGTCTGGGATATCTTCTGGCGGCAAGATCGTCGATTTGCATTGTGACATCACCTTGCCGTGGGACATTAAACTTTGGTAAACTTTGAAGGGCCATAACTTGATTATATATATTATGTATGTAAATTTATACAGGGGGTGCCATTTAAAAAAAACTAGGTCCAAGGCTGCCCTGCAAGAATGGAACACCCTGTATATGGAAAAATAATTTTACACACTGCATTTCGGCCTCGGAAAGCAAACCGTTTCTTGCAGCACGATGAAACCCATTTGAAGGTTTTTCCGGCAACCTCTTTACCAGTCGTCACAGACCTATAAGGTTGTTCACTGTGCCCCCTTTTTTGCAAGGTTTCTGCTATATTTGAGTTCATTTCTCTGTCGTTTAAGACGTTTTGCAACAGCACCTTTATTTTCATCGCAGGAACTGTTCGAAGCAGTGTCTATATCGGCTCTTAGTATCGGACTATTAAGAACGAAATTCGATCAAGTAATCCTTAAACACGATTCTCCCCTCCAATTGGGGCATAAGGGAAAGGTTTCTATGCTATAACAGCGTAAGGCGACTTACGCTATTATTCCCTAAATCCAGTCTTCCATAAAGCCATTCGAGTGCGATTTTTTTTTTCAATATGTGTGAACAGTAGCTAAATATTTTTGAATAGACTTAGAAATAAGGGTACAAATATTCTAATAAACAAATTTGCTCAAAAACCGCATAAATCGACTTACGCTGTTCTTGCACCCAGCTCCTCAATTGCAGTGAATATTGGGCCTGGAGGTTGAGGGTTCAGGTGTAGAGTTCCAGTAGAGTTTTCCTACATAAATGGAAAATGGTGGAATCACCGCATATGACTGTGGAAATGACGAACAGACCATCCAACACATTGTGGACGAATGCCCGCTACGATGTTTCCCTGGTGGTGTCCATCGTCAGAAACTAAAACAAAATATCAATGTGGAAACATTACCATGGGTCGCAAATAGTCCAGATATCAACTCCATAGAAAATGTATTAAAGAAATTTGCATCCTCGCATCTAAGAAGAATGATGTGTAGTTGTACAAAATACCTGAGAAAAACTGGCGAACGACCAAAATTATCCAATGCAATTAATCGAAATTCAGTAATTGCGGTAAATGGTAGCAGAACCCATTATTAGAAAAAAAAAAGATTTTTCGGTTTTATTGTATGTATTTATTAATGGAGTTGATTTCTTTTCGTCGTGTCTCCAGATACTTAAAAAATATATTGATAAGAGCCCCCTCTAACGTTCGGGGCCTTGGGTAACTGCCCAATTTAGCTCGAAGATAACGCGCCACTGGTTATGTAGTTAATATATCGTTGGCTTGCAAGTGAAATACACTAACTAAATTTTTGGCTGATTTTAGTTAAGTTTTATTTTGATGGTTTAATAACTTGTAACAAATCTCAGGCTCAGTAGGGGTATAGTAAAGGGTTATGTTGCCCAACTTCCAAATCATTTACTCATTAAATGACTGAGTAGGAAAGGTAACAGCATAATATAAAACTTTAATTGCAGTTTCTCACATTTTATAGTTTTTGACTTAAGTGGTTTCACTTGTAAGCCGACGATATGTTGTAAGATATTGCCTCAGGGACGTTATGTATATGGAATAAGTCAGGTGCTACCTATATCAGATTTCTTTGAATCAACTATTATCCGCTATTATATCACCAATATCTAATAGGAAACCAGCCATGCATATCTGGATAGGGGGCTAACCACAGTAATTTCTCGGCGTGCACGTGTGTATACTATGGACAAACACAAGCGGTCAATTTATCGGGCTGCCAAGCCAATTATTGCGTATATAATTCAATGGCGTCTGCGATGAGGAGCTTTGATATGCTAATTACCACACACTGTATGACGGACATGGAGTGGACACAGCCCGGTCCATCGATCCCAGCCGGCTGCGAAACGTCAGCGGCGCTCGCCCAAGTTCATTAATACGCTAAATAAATAATTCGCATTAATTAAATCCGGACCGGGCGCGCGGCATTTGTTTAAACAAATCGCAGTAATTGAATTATTATGTATTTGTTAATGAGTGATGGGGCCGGAACGGGCATTATGTGCTTAACTGTAACGGCGACACGTGTTGATTCGGTGTAGTCTGGGTCGGTTGTAATTCGTTTCGCGAGCGCCGGGGATTAAAAGCGTTTTCGCCGAGTGTGTGAGAGGTAACATTGATGGAGTGCCTTTATGTACCGATGAGTTCGCGGCAATCGCCGGTGAATGAGGAGAAAATGAATGAAAAGCGGAAAAGTGTTGCCGATGTACACTTACAGCTTTTCCTTCATTTTACGCGATCAAAGGATTTCAACTTTTTTTCGCTCTTTCGAATATGAAATACTTCAACGCTTAAGAATGTTAATGAGAATTTAAACTTCACTTCATATTGAGAACACAGTTTAGTATTTGCAAATTCTCAAACCTTGAATACCTTGAATGCTTAAGCTGTAATGAATATTAGAGAAATGTTTTTACATAGAAATTTATATAATTGTATAAATTAATGTGCGATAAAACGAAGCACAATAAATATTTTTTTTTTCCGAAATTACTTAAACACGTTATTTTGTTATTAAAGGGAGCAACATTTGACAAACCACGTAGCAAAAAAATTATTATATCTACAAGGAGGATAAAAAATATCACAAATAATAACAATAAAAACAATAGTTTTTTATTGTTTTCATTGTTATTGTTTGTATAAATTTTTATCCTCTTCGAAGATAAAATCAATTGTTTGCTACGTGGTTTGTCAAATGTTTGCTAGCAATCATTTGCTTGCCAAAAGATGTCTCCATTTATTTAAAAATCTTTTAGAGAATTTGTGAAAAAAAATAATATTTGAAGATAGTTACGGTGATTTGTTTTTCTGTGAACACCGAAACTCCAACACCGTGGATAAGCGTGTCGTTTGTAAAACGTGTCCACTCTTTGATGGAATTGAACCGTCAAATCCGCCTACATTGGATTTGGGGGTTCTCTTCATCTCAGAATTCCGTCTCCGTCTACAGCACACGGATGGCTAAAGCATAATCCCACGCTACCGCTCATTTTTTGTAACAAAAGTAATAATAATTTTCTTCTACTCTTCTAAAACCATTACGTTTATTGTCATATTCTAATTACATTTTCTTTGTTACAGGCTGTTGCAGTGATACTGTTTTGTTTACACGATTGACTTGAAAACCATAGTAAGTACAAAACTGTGTCTATCACTATCACACTAACAATCCAACGTTTCTAAAAATCTGAATTGCATATCATTTCAGATCTATAAACATTATTTCAGTGTTTTTTTTTTAACAGAATTCCAATACTGTATTTATACTTACACCTTCACATAAAGTAAAACATATTTTATATGAGCCCCCTCCTCAAGGGACCATACTGTAATCTTCGTGCCACCATTAAAAACGCAACTTTGGGGGGCCACGGTAACTTCTGAATAGACCACAGTTATTTATGTAGAATAATGTGGACGTAATTCTTAAAATAATAAAAACAATTACGAAGAACTGATTGGGCGACCTTTTGAATTTTCCGCTAATAATTTTACCAATAATTTGCTAAATTTATGGGTGCAAAATTTTGTATGTAACGTTTGGATTTACTATTCAATAATTTTGATTATTTACGGTATGTTGGATGCACCGGGTCGATGAACAATATTTGTAATTCGAACATACACGTAAAATTAGTTTTAAGTTTATAAATGTAGCGCAATATATTTGAGGCAGGCAGAGGGGGAGTGGTAAGTAAAATTTTTCACCAATAATTTGCAAAAAAAAATATTGGTATGGTGGATGTACATAATAAAAATAGTTTTAAGTTCATAAATGTAGCGTAATATACAGGGTATCCTAAATAGAGTAGGATTGCATGGGTATCTTTCTTATTTTGAAAGCTAGAGATTTGATTAAGTGGGCAATGGTATGCAGTTTTGTATGCTGGTTCAGATTATGTTGAAATATTTTAAAAAGTCCTAGCAGTTTAGAAATTATTCTAAAAAATAACAAAAAAAACGTGATTTTCTGAAAACTCCGATATTTCCATAATTACTAAAGATGCGGAAATAAGTTTGAAATAAGAGTTACTTCATTCGATCGCAGAAACTTAAGAATCAAGTCTAAACAAAAGTCAATATGGCGGTTTCCAAGATATTAATAGCAACTTTATTATTTTAAATGGTCGCCATATTTGATTTTTACACGTCTAAATCGACTTTTTTTCTCTTTTCAACGATGTATAACAACCCTTGTCAAAATATAAAATATGGGAAATATCAAATTGTTCCAAATTTTATTTTCATTAACTATTTAAAACAAATGTAAAAAAAAATTTAAAAAACGTAATACCACTAAGTAGTAAAATAACAATAAATTATAGAAAATGCTCAAAATGCTGACTGTTATTGGCTAAATGGCCATATGAATGCTAAACACAATTGACAGCATTTTAGAATATTGCAATGTGTTGCGAATACTTATCGCAATGTCTTGCGAATAACGTCTTTTATTGCCTCTGTCATTGCTTCACGAAGTTCATCTACATTGTTATAATTGAAGTTACTTTCATAAATTTTGTTTTTTAAAGTACCCTACAAATAAAAGTCAAGAGGCGTCAAGTATGCAAATTTGGCTGGCCACTGAACAGTTGAATTAGTCGCTATTACTTTGTTATTAAAACGGCCATTTAAATCAGTAATACCGTCTCTAGCATTGAGTGGAGGGGCGCTATTTTACTGGTACCTTATTTGAATACTTTATGCCAAAGGTATCATGTATCAGAGGTAATCATCCAATAAATCTTATAAGGTTGATTGAAGAGTTTCCAAATGACTTTGTGCAGTTATATCGCCATGTAAATCATTTTCCAATATGCCACTAAAAGAAGATTAAAGACGAACCGCAGTTGGTTTTGCCGTGGAATCACTATGTGTGAATTGTCCTGAACCAATAGTGTTTGATTAAACAATAGTGTTCGTTTATTAGAAAATCCACTATTAGAAAAGTAGGATACATCCATTTTCCGTAAGTTTGTTGATTAACCTTCTGCAAAATGTTAATCTACGGATGTTATCATTTGCTTGTAAAGTGTGAGAAATCTGCAATTTATAAGGGTGAAACTTGTGCTTTTTTTAATTTGTTTGTGCTCTACATTTAGATACGTTCACTTGATTTTCTATTTGCAGAGTTGAAATGTTCGGATTTAACGCTGTCAATTGTTTTTGGCCAATAACTGTCAAAATTTTGAGCTTTTTTTATAATTTATTTCTTATTAATTTTCATTTTTCATATTAAGGTTGTCAATATAAATCAAAAAGTAATTTTCTGTACTCTACTTTCTGTACTTCCTTAATTTTCTTAAATTTTTTATTTGCTACCGGTTTCGGTGATTATACCATCCTGAGGCAAAACTACAATAGATTTTAATATAAATATTATATGCTACTTTTCATTCTGGTTATGAGTTTACATGATATAATTTAGTGTGTTTTTAAATGGTATTTCGTGTGAGTGTTGTATTGTAGCGATTTGTTATTTGTTAGGTGTTGATGATATTTTTTGTTTGTTTAGTATTTATTAGTGAGGTTAGTGATTTTCACGTGTTTTCTAATGCTTCTTAATTCCCAGAATTTCTAATTACTAATGTTTTGATTATAATTGTTTACTTACATGTCAAGGGGCTCAAACTATACAGGGTCCTGCAACAGTGAGTCGTGCTTTCCTAGCGCGTTTCCCGTGAAAGATAGAAAACAAGGTTTCGTACAAAAAAATATTGGTTAAAAATCTTAAGTTATACCTTAGGTTATACCGCTTCGAAATTTGCAAAGTTTGGCATTTTTTTCTGGACATCCTGTATTACTAAATTTAAATTTCTCATTACAAAAAGATTGCTTATTAACCACACTACGACCATTGCTAAAACTTATTCTTACCTTCAAAAAATGAGATCGTTACGACTTTTTAAAGTTGAGCTTGCTTATGCATGATATTTTGAAAAAAATATTGTAAGTTGGTAACACTGTAATATAATCCAAAACTAAATAAACAGCAATGTAGAGGTTGAAAAATGTCATCAGAAACCTCGAATAAATACAGGGTGTTCCATTTAAAAAAATGTTTGTTTTAGTTATTCCGCAAAATTGGGACACCCTGTAGATTTGAAAATAATTTTACGGCATAAAGATTTTTAAACCAATAAGTTTTTGTAGGAAACATTTTTTTCTATCTTTCACGGGAAAAGCGCTTGGAAAGCCCGACGCACTGTTGCAGGACCCTGTATACCCTTTCATATTATTTCTCTGCATTTTCAATGGTAATAATTTATTATCCGTAATCAGGTAGGAATGTATCGTTTCGGAATTGTAAGTATACCACACATTTTAGATGGTTTAGGTGGAATGAAAGATAATTTAAGAAAATTAAGGAAGTACAGTACTTTTTTAATTATAATCTATTGTTATTTTACTATTTAGTTCTATTACGATTTTTTTTATTTTTTTACATTTGTTTAAAAATAATTTAAAAAATAAGAATTAGAATAATTAATGTTTCCCATATTTTTCATTTTGACATAGGTTGTTATACATCATTGAAAAGAGGAAAAGGAAGTATATTTAGGCGTATAAAAATAAAATATGGCGGCTTTTTAAACTAAGAAAGTTGCTATTAATATCTCGGAAAACGCCATCTTGACTTTTGTTTTGACTTGATTCTCAAGTTTGTGCGATCGAACCAAGTAACTTTCATTTTAATTATTTTCCGCATCTTTAATAATTATGAATATGTCGGAATTTTTAGAAAATCGCGATTTATAGTTTTCTTAGAATAACTAATACATTGCTCTTACTTTTGAAAATTTTTCAACATAATCTGAACCAGCACATAAAACTGCACAATATTTATCCATGTCCATTTAACCAGATCGCTAGCTTTATGAATACGAAAGGTACCCATGCAATCCTACTCTATTTTGGACACCCTGTATTTGGGGCAGGGGGTAGGTGGGCCACACGGGTAAAAAAATATTGAGAAATACTGGTACACGTTAACCTACAGTTTTGTATGACCCGCAGAGGTAACTACTGGAGGTAATTAAATCAGATAGAAGATTAATACCCATTAAACCTCATGCAGAATCGGGACAACATGCAGACCTTTGAAATTTGTTTCATGTCTATAGGTTTACATGCAAGGAATTTTAGGTATTTAAAATACCATGAAATAGTATGGTTGTATTAAAATTACAAGGCTGTCCCTTCTCTTCTGAACTGAGGGTATGTTTGAAGTTAATAAACAAAAACATACTTCATCAAACACTGAAATATAATTTATTGACATTGCTGCTCTATTACTGTCATACATTGCTTAAATCAACAACCAGAAATAATATTGCATTGAAAATTATATAGCCTTCCCAAAAACCAAGAAACTACAGCGTACGTTATTATAATTATTATAATTATAATTATTATAATTCACGCGTTTATTTAAAAAAAGCACAAATGGAGTTATTAACAGTAAACGGCTCTCAAGAACTGTTTCTCGAAAAACAATACAAGTCGCGTCTAACAAGCAAAATATTCTTTTTTCATTTGCCTGTTATACACCTGTTATATTCCAAATTTGTCTCTTGATTCACAGTTCTTATGTAAAATAATTTTTATTTTTAAATAAGTGGAAATAAATACAACAGTATAGCCTGATTTATTTTCCCAGTACTTTGAGTATAACTTCCATTGTAACTTTTTTTTAATTTCCCACAAAACTGGTTTTTAGACATTTTGGACGCCTCAATTAAAAACAATCAGCGTTATTAATAAAAATTGAAACCGTGGTTTAGCGGTGGTTTTGCGGTGTTTTACAAAGCTTTATCAAGGTTACAAAGATCAAACCACCGTTAAACCGCGGCTTATTTTTTTATAAATAACACTAAGTTTTCTGCAGCCGCTACTCCTTTGTTTTTAATTGCAACATTCTATACCAAACAGTTGAGAATTATAAATATCCATTTCAAATATATTTTGTTTGTTTCTGATAATACATATGATGAAATTAAATAATGTTAATGAAAGTTCAACCAGCAACCATACGTTAGTCTACACTTTGAGCTCTCTACGAGAACCATCATTGTCACGTGCTATTTATAATTGGCTTTGCCATACGAAGATTCCTAGGATGATACTCAGTAACAACTTATCTCATCGAACTTATTCACGGTACATTTTGATAACACCTGACCTTATATTCAAATGTTATGCAATAAAAATAGGCGAAATTAGTTTCCGCAGGGCCGTAACGACCGCGTTAATAAATAATGCCGGGCTTGTGATCGCGGCACCCCTGATGCATAGTTAATTTGCAGGGATGCAAATATAACGGGGGTCGGGGCATCGGCACAACTGCCGTGACCGCAGTAAATCAGTCCAGGCCGTGCATTATCGACGCAATCTGTGCAATTGCAGTTGCATTAACTCCGGGCCAGGCCGGTCCCGGTCCCATCGATATCGGCCTCATAATTATCGGGCCGACCGCAGCCGTGAAATATTCCCCATGAATATCGAAGGGGGATGGACGAGCGCGCCGCAGGCCTCGTTAAGATAACGCAGGATACCTGCGAGCACAATGGCAGGACCGCATAGCGCCGGCCCTGCACAATGGGGACTATCACGGATTTTTTTTATTCTGAAGGGCTGGTCAACGTAGGGCGCATCGTGTTTTATCTTGCAGCGTTAAGCTCTTCGATATGTTTATGGCGACCCTGTTTGCTGATAGTGTCTCCTGCAACCGTGCGCTAATTAAAATGCAGCAGCGATAGGGCTGTGCATTCACAACGTGGCCTGGATATCCTATCAAGACTAATTAGGAATCCGTTTAACAAAATCAGATTAATACTATTATTGAATACGTAAATTAGAAAATATACACAGTTAATATTGGCTGAACTTACATTACGCCGTGAATGGCCCGAAATCATTGTCAGCGCACTCACACTTATTATTTTTATATAATGTCGATGTATGTACAGTACAATATAATTTTGAACAAATGTGGTGATAAAACGCGTAATTAAATGGATAAGATAGTTTTGTGAATTTACGATACTGTGTGTAACTACCGTTCACAACCTATTCTCGTCAAAGCTAGCTGAGCTATAGTGACCTTTTTTGCGTACCAAGCATTAACATACAGAGAGCGCATAAAGTATTAAGCCCTGGTTTTATTTTTTTCCTTGTATAAAGTTTCGAAAAACGCTTTAACAGGTCAAAATTATTATTTTTTCAGACAAATATTTTGAGACCATTTTCAATTTCCCATCTCTCTCCGTTTTGAAGTTATGACCGTCAAAGCCATTTTTTAAAATGACAACATAAATTTCTTATTATTGATTTTTATAGTACTTTTTATTATGTTTTTTACAACATGACATTTTCAATATGTAACATTTGAAAAAAAATTGAGAAAAAGTGCGTCAAAGTAAAACTATTAAATTATTATTTCAATGTGCAGAATGCATCTAGTTACCATTCAAAACAACGTCAGTTAAAACAAAATTAGGAAAACAGGCTTGGATTTTAAATATTGGAAAAAAACAAAATTCATCAACCCGAAAACCATTCTTATTACCATATCATCAATTACAAAAATGAGAACAGAAAAACGAAAAGAAATTTTTATCGAGAAAAAAATACTATGACTTGTTTTAAGATAAGTTTTAAAATAATATGAAGTCACAAATATAATTAAAATAACGAAAAACAATTGGTTAGGGAAAGAAATCAAATTAGATTGTTTGATTAGATCAAATTGTTGACCATTTTGTTCTTGACAGTGTGCCAATCGATGTCGAAAGGCCGCACATACATTGAGGAGAACTTCTGGCTGAATTTGTCTCCTTTCGACTTGGATCCGTTCTTTCAATTGTTTAATTGTGGTTAGCCGATTATAGTATACTTTACTTTTGATGTAACCCCATAAGAAGAAATCTAAAGAGGTCAGGTCAGGGGAACGCGCTGGCCATTCAACAAAACCTTTTCTGCCAATCCACCTGCCTTGGGAGACTTCGCCGAGATAGTCGCGTACCATTCGGGTATAATAAGGTGAAGCCCCATCTTGTTGAAGCCATAAGTCTTCATTTGGAATGTCGGGATCGTGTTGATTAGGGAATAGAATCGCCAAAGCTGGAACGAGGTAATCTCTCAATAGCTTCAAATATATTTGGCCTGTCAACGAGCCATCAATGAAGAAGGGCCCTATAATAATATCACCTACTATTCCTGCCCAAACGTTTAATTTTTCCGGAAATTGGGTATGGGCTTACATCATCCACTGAGGGTTGCGCTCGGACCAATAGCGACAAATTAGTTTATTCGCTGTTTCATTCAAATAAAAGTTACTTTATCACTAGATAAAATTCTGGTAGCAAACCCTTCATCGACGTTACATACAGAGGTCCATAATTTGTTCGCAAAATTGAACCCTACGATCAAAATCATCTTTGTTCAGTTCGTGGACTAAATTTACTTAGTAAGGATGCCATTTCTGCAGTTTCAAAAATTTCAAAACAGATGTTTGTGAAAGCTCGCTATTTGCCTCAACCGCTCTGGAGGAAATGTGAGGGTTTTCTTGCAACTCTTTGCAAGAACGTGCAAAAGCTAAACGTGCAAACAGCACGTTTAGCTTAACATCTTCCGCAACCGACGGTCGTTAGTTGCGAACACTTTTCGGGCGATTTCTAATATGCCCCAACGGATCATACTTTCTTATGATTGCACTTACAGACGTCTTAAGAAGAGGTTCTTTGAGCGGTAGTTTATTATTTAAAAAAATGCTCACGTCTTCATAGGTACGTATTCTATCACCACAACCTCTAATCATAACAATTTCAATTCTGTGTGCCACCGAAAAAGTCGAACCATTTTGACAGAACAAAAATTTATCAATTTATGCAAAAAAATCATTATTAGGACTGGGAGTAGGAAAATTAGCGTACATTATTTGAGTTGTAAGGCAATTACGAACTCGAGAAATTACGCACCTCGCTACTGCGCTACTTCAACTAATCGTTAAACAAATCTACGGTGAATTTGAAAACCAAGATTACAACATAAAGGCGTGGCCATCGATTTCCCAATATCCGGAATTTTAGCAGATACTTTCCTTAATTAACGTATTAACCAATATATTCAATCCTTTTCACTAATAAAATTACTTTTTGGAACAAATATGTGGATGACATAGTTTTTTAATTGAAAGCTAGAAAGGAATTTAATTCATTTTTTTTTTTTTAATATTATGGATTATAAAAGATATTCACATTCAAAAATGCTGCTAATAACAACTTTAATTTCCTCGATTTAAACATAAATCTCAACTTACTCTCCATTCACGATGTTTTTGCGTCAGGGGAGTCTATGAATATCTAGTAATTTTGTTGGTAATGTTTTGGAAATAACTGATTTCCCCAATGGAACTTGTCATATTTTTAGGTTAAGTTGTTTTCAATTTAAGGTTTTTTTTTTAAATAACATTGGTGCCAGATGTAAATTTTAAATTATTAAAGATTAAAATGGTATGTCAGGAAAGAAAATGAAAAATAATGCATTTAAAAACATTAAATTTATTGCAATTGGACAAGGATTGTGTGGAGACTTAGGTATGCCAATTTCTATTAAATGCTGCCCTAATTATAAATCTGACAATATGATAGGAAGTAAATGTCTAATAGACATCAACACAAAAAAATAATTAACTTCCGTTGCATCACTGAATCAGTTTGTCCAACATGACAAAAGGAAAACCCAGCCAACTTAGTTGCAAAAAGGTCGTGTATTGTATATAATTGTATATTAGACAGTTCCTTCACATAGAAAATGTATAGATAACCAACACAATCAGATTATATCATTCCATTATTTTTGTTCTATCACCAACCACATAAATTTGGGGGGGGGGGGGGGGCGACCAAATTCTTCACCCATCGTCGAAGGGGGGCGATCTATGGTTGTAGATACGTAGATACGGATAGTGCGCCCGTGCCCGTAACGACTTGGCAGAACGAAGAACGATAACGGCCGCTAGGCAGTAATGATTAAGGGGTCCAATTAATCCGGCACTCAGCTAACGTTGGGGGTTGGTATCACTAAACTACACTCCAACAATGGGTGTGTTTAGCGAACGCAATTGTTGAGAAATTTGACTGACAGCGTTCGCTGAACGAGTCCGCTGACCTTGCGCTAACTGTCAGCTGCTGTTAAATTTACTAAGCGCAATTTACGCTGCCAGTGAACAGCGGTGTTATCTAACCTCAAATAATACACGTCCATACAAATGCAATGCAAATACCATAACCTTATTGACTGGAGTGACATATTTAGTACATTTGTTTCTCGATCGTTCAACGAAGTTGCAACAGTTGACTGTTATCACAAAGTTATCAGGTTGAGTGCTGAGTCTCTACAATTGCGTTCGCTAAACACGCGCAATGTCAAGGCTGAAAGGCGGTTGTTTTTATTCCGGCAACTATGTGGATCTTTGTCCTTGATAAACTAACGATCTGCCGGCGTGTATACTCGAATACAAATTCCATTTTCAGGTCCCGCGACCCGCTAACTCCTGACAAGAGAAGGCGGAGATTCATAACAACTCGCCGTTAGGGTGTTAACCTGGGCCGCCTGGGCCGCCGTATGTACATGTAGGTACGCGAAAAAAAACTTAACAAATCGTATAAGACCTATAGATCTATTATCAATAATATAAGAAACCACAGCATAATACCAGCTTTTAAAAACACTTGGCCAATTTCTAATACACAAATCTTGTAACACACAATACCGTCTAGAAAAAAATGCACTTGATTCAATTAATTGCACAAATAGTAATGCACTTTATATTGGAGAAACGGTGAAATGATATTCTTTATTTCAAAAATTCCTTTCCTATATCTCTATATAAAACTGTTTTGTAGTAAATGTTGATGCAATTCGCTTCATTAGATTAAAACGAAATGAGGTGTTTCTAAGCCGACACTTACTTATTGTCATTAAATAAATGATTAAAAAAAACAGCTGCAAAATATACCATTTATTGAGGTATATTTTAATTTGTTAGGTATATTATATTAAGATAAAATCTCCGTTGTTTTATGAATCGTACAAAAAATTTAAGGAAATTTTCTTTTTAAAATAAGAAATATGGTACGTAAATTTTATCTCAAAAATGTAAAACAAATTGTTTGCATATTTTTACATACGTTAAACATTAAAGAAGGAATGAAACACGTACGTAGATAGCTTTAATCATCACTAAGTTCAATTTAAATAAGATATCTATAAGATGCACTAATTTACGCAGCCATTTCTAAAGATTCAAGAATTGTTCATACTTCAGGTGAAATAGATAACGTGTATATTAACGCAACTCTGACATTCCGTTGATTCCTAGAGCAGTTTTGCTTAAAATTTATCATTTTGATATCGCTTATAGCTTATATATTATTTTCATATTTATTGTTTTTGAAAATTAAAATTGTTTTTCTGATAAAAATGAAATATCTACTCTGGGCGGCATATGACTTTCTCGATAAATAGCTAATAGCGTAATGAAGATCGTTCATTTCTCTCTATAAAATACCAACGTTGTTTTCTCCACAAAGCAAGAGGCTATGTTTTTTCCCCTTAAAAAAGATGCATTTTTTTACATTTAGAAAGATTTTTTTAAAACAGTAATATTTTCGATATTTTTGATAAAAAAACAATAAAATATAAAATAAACGCCCACTTTCGATTTATGATTTTATTTAGAAATATTTTTAAATCTAGATTTTGTTTTCAGAATCTTAATACCAAAATTTTATTCAATTATCTTGGGCCGTTTTGGACTCATTGTGTCCTCAATCAAAATCACCTCCACAGCATACACACGTAGGCATATATTGCAATATACCCCTCGAAATTCCTCATAGCACACTTTTGTGAAACACTAGCATAATGACCTAGCAAAATAATACTATCGATAAAGGATAAGACTCCGAACTTATATAATTACAAATTGGATAATGAAGATTACACCCTTAAGAGACTTAAAAAGTTAAGAACAAGAACCAATGGGCACTTCTTGAAATTTACCTGATTCAAACATGATAATTTTAATTCCACATTAAGAAAACACTGATGAAATAATACTATTTTACAATAAAATTATCAACATCGGTTGATTTGCCGTCACTTTGTGATATTTTTTGGCCAACTGACATTTTGGTTTTTCATTCATCTTTACTTCGTGGTACAGTGGAATCTTAGCACCTTCATGTGTTGGTTATTTAGATGTGAGTTATTCACCACATCTCTGGAGATTTTTATATGCACACTTAGGCAAGCCATTATATATTTTTAATGATTTAGCATGGCTTGGTAAAATTGTGCTAGGGCATAGAACGCCATCCGTTGGTACAAGCTGGTAGTAGCAAGAAGCAGACTATTGGGGGAGAATGCTAGTACCTAGAATGGGGCACCAGGCTGGGCGTAGAACACCAAGAAAGGCCCGACATCCAGAAATTCACACCTATACCCATTCAGAGAGATAGAGAGCCGCAAGTAGCCTGGATCAGAGTTTCCCAAAGTGAGGGTCGCGACCCGGCACCGGGATACTTTATCTTATAAATCATCACTAAAAAAAATCTTGTTATAAAAGTTTCCGATGAAAATGGATAAATGGTTAATCAACAAAACCAGAAATTTAAATGATGAACCAAGTTCGAGCGAAGCTAAACATCATGATTATAAAGATACTTTGTCTGAAGCCCATAAAGGCAGATGTACAGCGCCAAAAAAACAAACGTAAAACTAATTGGACTTGCAAATATTGTGACGAATATTTATGGTTTGGGTTCATTGCCGGAAGCAGTCAAAATAATTTATCTCGATGTATTATTTTCAATTCGCAACTTTCAAATAAAACTATGAAATCGTCAAAGTTGAAACCGCATTTAGACACAATCGAGTACTCTGATAAGTCGATTAACTTTTTTGTTGATAAAAAAAATAAATCGAGTGCTGCTCAAAAAAAAAAAGAAAATGCACTCTTTCCTCGCCAGTCAAATAAAAAGCTCACTTTGACAGCTTTTTAAATTTCCAAATTAATAGCCGAGACTGGGTATCCTCATAGTGCTGGAGAAAATATAATACTTCTCGCTTTAAAAATTGTCGCAAATAATTTATGCAAAATAATGGAAAAAAGTTTATCTTTGGCGATACCATTATCAAATAATACAGTTAAACGGAGAATTGAAGATATTGCGAAACATTTAGACGGAGAACTAGTTGCTAAAGTAAAAATAAAAACATGTTTTATCCTTGCAAGTAGATGAAAGCACAGATATCGAGGATAATGCAAATCTAATGTGTTTTATCAGATATATTGACGAAGATAAGATACAAGATTTTGTTTTGTTTTGTAAAAGGCTTCCGACAAGAAAGACCTCAGATCAGATTAAACTACCAATGATTTTGTCACTGGTCACGGTATTGATTGGATGAAGTGTGTTGGACTAAGTAGCGACGGAGCAGGTGCAATGGTAGGTTGTCATAAACGTTTGTTTAAACAAATTCCAGAATTAGCCATTAATTGTGTATGTATGCACTGTTATATCCACAGACAAGCGTTGGCTTGCCTTTAAATTTAAACATAACTTTGGAAGAATGTGTCATGTTTGTAAACTACATAAAATCTGGTCCATTAAATAGCAAACTTTTTACCGAGTTTACATTGGTAGAATCCATTTGAAAAGGACACCAAATATTGTGCCCCGCATTTATGGTAGACTCTGTACACTCGAAAATACTTTTAAAAAGTAGCACTTCAAGTGTCCAATAACTTCCCATCAGATTTTTTCCTCAATTTGCATTAGTCTAGCAGCAATGCTCCGAGCGAGGATAGGTGGGCCACCCTGTACATATATAAATTAAAAAAATGACTTACAAATATTCTTCTTCTACTTCTTCTTCTTCTCCTTTCCTCCTTCATCTTCTTCTTCTTCCGATTATTATTCTTCTTCTTCTTCTTCTTCTTCTTCTTCTTCTTCTTCTTTTTCTTGTGCAGCTTCATTTCTAATCTTTGGCGATAACTCCACTAGATAATTGCCGTGATAATTGCGCGTGAAAAATCATCAGTAAAAAGAAATCAGTAAAGATAGTAAAAATAATTCAACATTTGGCTGGTTGATACACGGAACCAGTATGACCAATATAAAGCGAACCTCATTCCGAAATAATTGACAAACTTCGCGGTGTGTTATTAATATGGTGGCTATTAATTCAGTTTTATTAATGCGTCATCATGTATGCACTATGCATGGACCAATCAAAGCGTATTCTTGTAAATTTATGAACCAGTTGCATTTGATTTTCGTGAATAAAAATCACGTTGCTAATGTATCATGCGAAACTATCGAGCGTTCAACAAAAATCAACGACGAAGTTGGCGTTGGCAATCTCAAGTCATGTCTGCACTTGACATTGCCAACGCCAATTGGCAATTTTGTTTAACGCAAGATAGTAAGTTTACGCTATGTTCTATTATTCTTTAGATTTATGGACAATGTTTTGACTGATTTCCAACATCACCTACAAGGTACAGTCTGCAAAATAAATGCTTAATTTGCACCTTTAACTAAAACATTATTTACTGTAGAGTTCTTCAGATACATGGTTTTTCCTTTTAAAAAAATATTTGTTTTTCATATGGCAATCTTTAAAACAAATGTGAAACACCATGCATCATAGAACAAATATCAAATGGTTTATATTTATAACCATGTATATCATTCAGTGACGGTGATTTGTAGTTACTAAATAGTATTATTTACTATTTATTGCAAATTAATTACAAAATTACGTTGATTTATGATGCAAATCAGGAATTCAATTTACTGATGCCGTTATCTTTTTATTTTATACATAAGAGATATCGCCTAGAGCCCTATTATACTCATGTATACTCAAAGAAATAGCGAGATTTTGAAATGAAGATATTGGATATGAAAATCCATATTTCTGGCTCATCCGAATGATAAGGACCCAAAGAATTCGGAACTGACAAGACTCCAAAGTAGACTCCTGAAGAAGACTTGATTAAGTTCAACAGTGTATATGAACGCTCAATTGCAATCTACAATGTAACTCTATAGTAATCTATAAGCTAAGGTGCAGCAGAGAACTCTGAACTGGGCTCAAAAGGACCTCCCATTTGGCCTCGACGAGGAACTCCATATAACGTTCTACAATATTGCACCAGAACTCAATGAGTTACTACAGTGTCACAGAGAAATTCCAATCTGGCTCTTCACAAGAACTTAATCAGGTTTAGTGCAACAACTCTGGAAACTTAGTCAAGTGAAGAATTGTGAGATGTTAAAAGGAAAATAACGAGCATGAAAACCCTTTTTCCTCAACATCTGGCCTATCAGAATGAAAAGGGCCCAAACAACTAAGGACAGGGACTGACAAGACACCAAAGAGCTGAAGAAGACTTAATCGAGTTCAACAGTGTCTATGAACGCTCAATTGTAATCTACAATGTAACTCTATAGTAATCTATAAGCTATGATGCAGCAGAGAACTCTGAACTGGGCTCAAAAGGACCTCCCATTTGGCCTCAAGGAGGAACTCCCAATAACGTTCTACAATGCTGCACCAGAACTCAATGAGTTACTACAGTGTCACAGAGAAATCTCAATTTGGCTCATCACAAGAACTTAATCAGGTTTAGTGCAACTACTCTGGAAACTTAGTCAAGTGAAGAATTGTGAGATGTTAAAAGGAAAATAACGGGTATGAAAACCCTTTTCCTCAACGTCTGGCCCATCAGAATGAAAAGGGCCCAAACAACTAAGGACAGGGACTGACAAGACTTCAAAGAGCTGAAGAAGACTTAATTGAGTCCAACAGTGTATACGAACGCTCAATTGTAATCTACAGTGTAACTCTAGTACTCAATAAGCTTAGATGCAACCAAGAACTTTTAATTGGGCACAAAAGGACCTCCCATTTGGCCTCAACGAGGAACTCCCAATAACGTTCTACAATGCTGCACCAAAACTCAATGATTTATACAGTGTCACAGAGAAATCCCAAACTGGTTCATCACAAGAACTTAATCAGGTTTAATGCAACTACACTGGAAATCTTAGTCAAATTAAGAAATGCGATAAGTTATAAGGAAGATAATGGATATGAAAATCCATATATCGTCAATGATGAGGGTAGAAAGTACTAAAAGAACTAAGAACAGGGACTGACAAGACTCCGAAAAGCTGACGAAAACATGATTGAGTGTAAAAATGAACGCTTAATTGTAATTTACAATGTAACTCTAGAACTCAATAAGCTTAGATGCAACAAAGAAGTCTGAACTGGGCACAAATGGACCTGCCATTTGGCCTCAACGAGGTACCCCCAATAACGTTTTATAATGCTGCACCAAAACTCAATGATTTATACAGTGTCACTGAGAAATCCCAATCTGGCTCATCACAAGTACTTAATCTGGTTTAATGCAACTACACTGGAAATCTTAGTCAAATGGATAAATTGCGAGGTTTTGAAAGAAAGCATATTGGATATGAAAATCCATACTAAACTGGCCTAGCATAATCTTTGTAGAATTGAAAGATATTGAAAGAGGATATGAAAATCCATCTTCCATACACAAGCACAGACAATTATATAAATAATCGCTTCATGTTAAAGGAGGCCCAAAATCTGGGCATTGGTGAAAACCTGATTTTTTTCGCACGATTATAATTGACAGCAAAATCTGTGTTTTTTGAAAATTGGGTACTCATCTCAAAAATACATCTCCAATACTTGATCTAGTAGACATCTTAAACCTCAAGATACGTAACGCAATTATATAAATGAATGTAAATTAATTGCATAATATTCAAATTTATTTGCAGTAATATCTAAGTTGCAGTAGTAATTGTGTAAAATACTGAAATTAGTAGAAGTCGTAACATTTTTAGACCGCAGTAAATGATCTTGACTTGCTATCTAGATTGGGAGCTTGTATAAGCTATGCTTTGAACTAGTGAATGTACTATATGATCAGATTTTATGGAAAACTGATTTAAATTATATTAATTTGATTACAGATTATTCAACTTATTAGATAAAACATTGTATGAACGCAGTGTGCATTTGTGAGAAACTTGAAGATGTTTCTATTGTGCGTATATTTTAGTGGTGTTTTGTTCTCAAGTTGTAGCAACGTAAAAATAAAACATTACTAAAATATGTGCAAGAAGTTTCTTCTAGTTGCTTGTAATTGCTCATTGAGTGTTGATAGTGTTTTACCTATTAAGTTGATTGATCTATAATATAGAATTAATACAATTCTGTTATAGTTTTCTAAAGAATTTGATACACATAGTACATATACCAGTTTAAAGTATAGCTTATGAAAGCTCCGAATGTAAGATGTAAGTCAAGAACATTTTAGCAGTGCCAAGTGAAAGCATTTGCAAGTGGAAAATGCACGCGTAAATATTTGTCGTGGCAAAATCTGCTCATCTTTATAAAGACTACAAGTAAGACTGAGCATGAAGATCTGCCTCAAGGCGAGAGTACATATCTCAGCACAATAACTTCGACTCATCTCTGAGCTATCGACAACACACACCACTGCCAATTTTTGTCGTTTTGCGCCCCAATTTTACGCCCCCGCGATTTCGAATGTCGGCCGAAATTATTTTTACGTCTCACCGGATATGGATCCAGATTTCCGGAAGTACTATACTTCCCTTCATCCGCCCCAAGCTCCAATGCCTACCCGCTTTTGACGTATTGCAGCGAATTTTACTTTGCTGGCACACGAGTTCCATGGGGAACTTGGACGTTTCCTATTTCCAGGGATAAAATTTTCTTTTGGATAAAGAAATGTTTGCTATTATAACCATACAATGTTTTATCTTGGGTGTGTATTCAAAACTTTGGAAAAGCTGGTGCTCATGGATCATAGACATCAGGTTTTTCCACCTGAATGTCCTGATGTAGTGAGATACCATTGAAGAAAACTGGCGCACATGAATCATACACAGTAGGCTTTTCCACCTAACTGTCCTGATGTAGTGAGATACCATAAAAGAAAAGCTGGCGCTTATAAATCAAAGACAGTAGGCTTTTCCACCTAAATGTCCTGATGTAGTGAGATACCATAGAAGAAAAACTTGGGCTCATGAATCATAGACAGCAGGCTTTTCCACCTGAATGTCCTGATCTAGTGAAATACCTTAGGAGAAAAACTGGTGCCCATGAATCAGACAGTAGGCCTTTCCACCTAAATGTCCTGATGTAGTGAGATACCATATAAGAAAAACTGGCGCTCATGAATCATGGACAGCAGGCTTTTCCACCTGAATGTCCTGATCTAGTGAGATACCATAGAAGAAAAACTGGTGCTCATGAATCAGACAATAGGCCTTTCCTCCTAAATGTCCTGATGTACTGAGATACCATAGAAGAAAAACTGGCGCTCATGAATCATGGACAGCAGGCTTTTCCACCTGAATGTCCTGATCTAGTGAGATACCATAGAAGAAAAACTGGTGCTCATGAATCAGACAGTAGGCCTTTCCACCTAAATGTCCTGATGTAGTGAGATACCATAGAAGAAAAACTGGCGCTCATGAATCATAGACAGCAGGTTTTTCCACCTTAATGTCCTGATGTATTGAGATACCATAAGATTGAGAAGAAAATTTTGGCGCTCATTATTCATAGACAGCAGGCTTTTCCACCTGAATGTCCTGATGTAGTGAGATACCATAGAAGAAAAACTGGCGCTCATGAACACAAACAGTAGGCTTTTCCACCTACATGTGCTGATCTATTGAGATACCATAGAGGAAAGACTGGCGCTCATGAGTCATAGGCAGCAGGTTTTTCCACCTGAATGCCCTGATGTAGTGAGACACCATAAGATTGAAAAGAAATCTTTGGCGCAAAGAAAAATTTTCGTAAGTTCAAATACACACTTCGATATATTTTTATGGTAAAAAAAATAATTAAAAAGATGAAACAAACACACAAAGGAAACGTCCGTAAAGTATCCCCACCGCTTATACCTCATGCGCCATAACAAATTCACCGCAATATGCCTATTCTGTGGGGGTCAGGCATGAAGTTGGAGGGATCAGAGGAAATATTTCGTTCCGAAAAGCGAAATCCATTTCCAGTCGGAAACTATAATTCCAGCCAACTATCAAAAACGTAGGGTCGCAGAATTACGGCGCGAAACGGGTAAAAAGGCAATACTGCAGGGATGAGGAAAACCGCAAAGTGTGTCTTGGTTGCTATGCTTGGATACATCGTCACATTGAAGCCAATATTCTCGCTAAAAATTTGGAAACGTTTCGTTTCTTTGAAGACAAACAAAATGATGATTTAATTGGTTACCACGAAAGATATGTAAAATGAAAAAATATATACAGGGTGTCCCATGAGAAAGGTAACGCCCTAAATATCTATGGATACAATTTTGTTTCGCGAAATCGTAAAATACGCCAATATTTAGAAGAAGGGCAAAGTTTGGCGAGCAAATGATCTCCAATATTTGAACCCCCTTACAGCAGTGTAAGTAAGCCGATATATCGCCGGTGTTCTGGCAAAAGTCACTAAGCCCAATAAGGTCACTTTACAGTACACATTTTAAAGGTCTAACAGGTACGAAAAATCGCTTATTTAAGATTATAGGAACATTCTGTACACCATACGTATATGTATGGTTTACAGAGTATCCTGTACACCATACATATGTATGATGTACAGAGTGTTCTGTACACCATACGTATATGTATGGTATACATAACGATCCTATAATCTTGAATAAGCGATTTTTCGTACCTGTTAGACCTTTAAAATGTGTACTGTGACCTTATTGGACTTGGTGGCTTCTGCCAGAACACCGACGATATCTAAATTGCAGTAGGGGTTGAGTGATAGTTCATTTGAAACCTTACATAATTTACAATACAACGCTGTAGCTTTATAAAATCTTGCGATTTCAAAAGTAATACACCGTTGCATTGCAAATTATGCTTTCAAATGTACCATCACTCAACCACTACTCCAAAAAAATGGCTTACCTCCCCTTCGGCAAGGGAGTTAAAACATTTTAAGATAACTTGCTTAACAAAATTTGGCCTCCTGTAATTAAAAATTGACGCATTTTGGCGATTTTGCGAGAGAAAAAAACGTAGATATTTAAGGCGTTTCATTTCTCCTGGAACACCGTGTATATACGGAGAGCTTTTTTATCGTGCAACATAGGGTTAATCATTTCAATAGTTACACACTTCAGTCGCAATGACAACTATGTATCAAAGCGTCTTTTTCAAAATGCAACATAGAAGTAATTCTCTGTCAGGCAAATATTACAGTTTATGAAATGAACAATGTTAAGCTGAGGTTGGCAGCGTCATTCATTTAATAACAGAGCTCTTTCTTCAGTTGAATACATTGTACAGCCACGGACTCTAAGAATGACGACGCGTCCGTCCGTCCGAGCAGTCTGCTATCCTTGTCTGCTCCCGCACGGTAGGGGCACAGTAGACAGGGATATAAGCCTGCTACGACATACGGACGCGTCATTCTTACAGTCCATGGCTGTACAATGTATTCAACTGAAGAAAGAGCTCTGTTATTCAGATGGATAATACTGCAAACCTCAGCTTAACATTATTCACTTCATAAACTGTAATATTTACCTCACATACACTTGTATGTTGCATTTAAAAAAAAAAGTTTAGATACGTTTTGTAGTGTATACCTGAAAATGGTTAATCCTATGTGGCACGATAAACAAAATCCCTCTTTATACGTATATTAAGACTTCTACATGTAATAAGCATATATTGCGGCCGAAAAGCCCCAAAATTATGATTAATTAATACTGCAACCGATAAAGCAGCAAACAAATCAAGAACATAATTCATTTACTTAACTACTGCATTTTGTTGCCAAGCACTAGAAATAAAGTAATTTCGATTGCATTTTATTGTGGCTTACACGGTAAAGATAAAAATATTATAACCATGCTAGAAAAACACATTTAAAATGTTATGAACCATAGTGACCATTTATTTATGTTTGTGCGTGTGTATGTTTGTAAAAGCTAAGGATATTGTCGTAATGACAATTTTGGAAAGCGTGGGAGAATTTTGGGGGCGAGCATAATTCGGCGGATAGCACGAAATTTGCTTCATGATATGAAAATCATTTGGAATATTCAAAATCTAAGAAATAAGCGAAAACCCTAACTTTACGACGATGCAGTGCGAGCTGGCGCTGAAATTAAAATAAGTCTAAGTACTGATTCGTCTTTAAATATTTCGTTATTATAGTTGCAGCATGGAAATGCATTTCAAGCAAATACAGAGTTAAAATGTTCCATTTTTATTTTTAACTAACAGAGCCAGGGTGACAGCATTGTTGGCCAATCTAAAAAGTCACTAGACTGGGAAAAAATAGGTTATGTTTAAAAAAAAATAGGTATAAAATATATTTTATGACAGTGGGAAATCTTGCCATCAAATTGAGTGACTATTTAACAGATTGTAACAGAATTTATCTGCTATTTTTATTTTACAAAAGCAAATCAGTCAAATTATAATATAAAATATGCTTGATGATTAGTTTACTTCCTAATAATTAAAGAAACCAACACACTTGAATGATTGAAGCAATCATTTAATTATTTGAATATATGAATTAGGCAACGTTGTTAGAAATCTGACATATTTTTTTCACTGTCAGATCATTTCTGTTGGTATTCATGTGTAAAACTTTATAAAATGAAACCACAGCCTTCGTAGTTAAACATAAAAATGGAACAGATTATAGGTATATCAGTAAAGTATTGAATAAAATATTCAAATATTCAAGTTAAATTGAAGCCGAACGACAATAAGAAGTAGCCAGAAATTATTTACGAAATTTAATATGTAATAAAATAAATCAAATATTAAAAAAGTGTACAATTTAAATCTTTATATTATCATTATTGTTAAACAATAATAGGTAATTATTAAAGGCGCATTTTCACGAATCAAGTTCACCAATGAAATTAATTGATCGATTGTAGAAAAATTAATCAATTACTATTTTCTTTTTATTAATTAACTATAAATCAACAAAAGTTGAACAAATACAATAGTATCATGCGAGCAAAAATTATTATCATCAACGTTTGCTTTGCATCTAAAGCTATACAGACTAGCAGTAGAGATTAATGCCTCTTGGATGAAAATAAGTTTTGCTCGCACAGTATAAAGTTGATCAACTCTATTGAAACAAAATGTTCTATAGTCACTACATCACTATCACTATATGACAAGTCAGTATAGTTACTATAGCACCCATAGTTATCATTCAAGTTTTGTTGATCAACTACAATCGATCAATTAAACTTGATACGATTTCGAAAAATTGGTTTGGCAGTGCAACTATTTGATTTTGACTTAAATTTACAAACATATCCGAAGAATTAAAGTTGTAGCGATTTCGTAAAATTGTTTTACATTTTATGCACTAAGCGTTACTACGACGTTACTTACTTACGTTACTTTGCAAACTCACATTTATACTTGAAATACATGAGTGACATAAGCAACCACGTATTACTGCACTTACAGGTACGTTCTCGAAATATTGCAAAGTTTGAGGTAAAAATATATTTTAGACGGTGGTACTTTTTCGGCACTAAGCGTTACTACGGCGTTACTTACGTTACCTTGCAAACACACATTGATACTTGGAATAGTAAAACACCCAATTGCACTTACGTTGCAAGCAGCCCTGAAGCGTTCTGCCGACACAACGCGCCAAGTCGACTGAACTGATATGCGCGCAGAGCATCGCCGCTCACCAATGTACTTTTATCTCGATCTATTTACAATAAAAACTTCCGGCGATGGAATTTGAACTTGAGGTTCTCGCCTTGGAGAAGACAGCGGAGAATTGCAGCGCGTGCGAAGGTTATTGTGCGTAAAGTATCGATCGGCAAAATACATCTATGTCAACTCTTCGATATTTCACTAGTTCAAAATACACGTAATATCATACATCAAAATACATATAATAATAACAAAATATATATCACATATTTCAATAACATCAATGTTGCAAATTATTTGCCATAGAATCTGTGTACTATACTCTGATTTTTCTAAACTGGCGTGCACGTCATCAAACAGCTGTGCGATGAGGTTTTTTCGTACCAACGTGATTGTTTTCGAGAATATGCATAACTATAGTTTAAGAATCGAAATTAATCTGAAGATCATTTGTTACATAACACTGATCACCGGTGGTTATAAATAGGTAATCGGTGTATTAACCGCGGACACAATTTTCGCCTGCCAATCATGTAATAAATCATGTTATGTTGGCATCGGCGATATTTTCTCGGCGACGATGCCACATCTTTTTCACTAATGCTTCAAACTTCTTTGACGTCTAACTTGTTACATTTGATCGATTATTACAATTCATATTTTGCCATTGTAGATGTTAAACCATAACCATAAGATTGATATCTGTACGATAAACGGTAGAGAAGTCGATGAATTTGATACGAACCGCGCACTGTCGCACAAGATTGCACGGGCGCAACAGCTGATTGCAGCCATTTTTAAATACCCAGGACAACTGGCAACCTTGTAAAATTGTGCCATCATTATTATGATTATTATTTTGATGACGTGCACGCCAGTTTAAAAAAATCAGAGTATACATCATAATAAAATAAGATGGCCTATAAAAGTGTGAAAAGTAATAAACCATCGTAATTTGAAAGCATATTTTGGTAAGTAAAGATTTTCGATTTGTCTCACTTATTTATTTGTAACTTATTGAATTACTTATGACTTATTTTTTGGGCAAAGTTGGGCAACATTTTAGCATAAAATTTCTTTCAAAAGGTACTCTCTGGAAGTGTTTTGAAAATTATGGTGGTACAGCAACTTGCAATATTTTGCTCAAGAGAACATAATACTTTTGGAAATGTACATCAAATCTAAAATGCTACTTACACAGCTTACACCCTGATATTTTGAAGAAATCATACTAAGCTACTAGTAGTTGTAGTACAAGCAGACTGGCTATCAGTAGTACTACAATTATAAATATTAAACCTTTATACAATTTCCCATGATGCAATCATGATCTGTACTATACAACGCTTTTTCTCTTGACTGTAAGAATATTTTAACATAAATTTAACATGTCTCACTAGTCCTTAGTCATATTAACTATAGATTTGTACATTGCTGAAGACGACCCCCAGTGTCGAAACCGGTACAAGTAAATAAACATTTTATAAACGTAACCTGAAAGTGCTTTACCCAAACCCTACTACAATCATTCAGGATGGATCACCAAACCTTCAACTAAATAAATATTAAAGTAGCTTAGCTTCTGGGAGTACATCACATCTTAAGTGCCCCTTAAATAGCTTACACTGAGATATTTTGAAGAAATCATACCAAGCTAGTAGTAGTAGTAGTAGTAGTACAAGCAGTCAAGTGATCAGTAGAACTACAACTATATATATCATCAAATCATATCAAATCTTAAGTGCCACTTAAAAAGCTTCTACTCAAGACATTTTGAAGAAATCATAACAAGCTACTTGTAGTTGTAGTACAAGCAGTCAGGCTATCAGTAGAACTACAACTATAAATATTAAAGTAGCTTAGCTTCTGGGAGTACATTAAATCTTAGGTGCCATTTAGATAGCTTACACTCGTCATTTTGAAGAAATCATTCCAAGCTACTAGTAGTTATAGTACAAGCAGTCAGGCTATCAGTAGTACTACAACTATATATATTAGAGTAGCTTAGCTTCTGGGAGTACATATAATCTTAAGTGCCACGTAAAAAGCTTACACGCAGACATTTTGAAGAAATCATACCAAGCTACTACTACTAGTAGTAGTAGTAGTATAGTAGTAGTACAAGCAGTCAGGCTATAAGTAGTACTACAGCTATAAATATTTAAGTAGCTTAGGTTCTGGGAGTACATCAAATCTTAAGTGCCACTTAAAAAGCTTACAGTCAGACATTTCGAAGATATCATACGAAGTTACTACTAGTAGTAGTACAAGTAGTCAGGCTAGTGGGCATCGCCTACTCATATTTGAAACATTTTTAATCAAGTGCATAAGCCACAAAAAGCAAATAACTAATCATTTTCGAATACGAGATTTATACTTGTGCAGTGTTTATTTTAGCATCATCATGCTTCATCATACGAGTTCAACGGTTCTGAATGATAATAATGATAATATAATCGGTCGGAGCTTGTGAAATATTAATACTTAAAGAGAAATAACAAATTATTCCTTTTCACAACGACATTTATTTCTCTAAAAGTACATTTCAACCACTACGTGGTCATCTTTAGTAGACATTTGTACAAATACAGTAGACTTTTGATAGTTTAACAGATTTGAACAGGTGCAATTGAAACTATACCAGATTTAAAAAATTGTAATTGTTAATTTATCTGTACGAAAAATGTATGGAAATTAATGTTTTAGTTTCATATTTAGAGTTCAAAATCAGGCGGATATTAGCAGTCTCATTTGAAAACTTGACGAAGCAGCAAATTTAAATACAAATTTAAAGACTTAAATCAGAATATATGGAAAATTTTGACAGGCAAAGTAGAAAATTTACAGATTTTGCAACATGCAGTTGAAAATTGGACAGATGATCACTTCTGAAGCCATGTATTTGATAGATTTGACAAGTTGCAGAACAAAAATTTCAAGACTGTGACAGTTTCGGTTGAAATTTGGCAGATTCGGGCAGTTACAATTGAAAATATGACAAATTTGCACAGTTTCAATATAATAACTACTAATTAATGAGAAAATATAGCAATTTTCGAAAATTGAAGTTGAAAATTGGACAGATTTTGAAATATGCAGTTGATAATTTAACAGATTTGGACAGATGCAGTTGAAACTGTACCAGATTTGAAAAATTGCAATTATAAATTTATCAGTACGAAAAATGTATGGAAATTAATGTTTTAGTTTCATAGTAAGAGTTTAAAATCAGACGGATTTTAGCAGTGTTATTTGAAAATTTGATAAAGTTGGAAATTTAAAAAACAATTTAAAGACTTAAATTAGAATATATGAAAAATTTTGTCAGTCAAAATAGAAAATTTACAGATTTTAAAACATACAGTTAAAAATTAGACAGATGTTCACTTCTGAAGCCAAGTATTTGTTAGATTGGACAAGTTGCAGTACAAAAATTACGAGACTGTGACAGTTTTAGTTGAAATTTGGCAGTTACAATTGAAAATTTGACAATTCAATAAAAAAATTACTAATTAGTGAGATTATATTATAGTGGTACTAATTACCAAACAAAATACCATATAGCATAACTTCGACCAGGTGATGTTTTTAAGATTATATATCTGCACCTCGGAAGTTAAAAGATAGGAAACCAATTTTACAACGTGCATTACATTACAATTTTACAAAGTACTTACATTATACCCGTGAGCATTGTCAATCTATAACACCCTTCTGTGAAATGGGTTGCCTATCTCTGAACATCTATGTATGTTCCGGATTGTGACGCTCACTCGGTATAACACCCAATTTTTTTAATAAAAAATGAGAGCGAAACAACCAGTCTTCCTAGGGCTATCGACCTCTCGTGGGGTCTTTTCGTCTGAGGAACTGAATTTCATAATATTCTTAAAAGTTAATATGAATTTTTATGTTTTTTTTTGTTTTTTATATACAGGGTGTTTCAGACAACCCGTCCCAGCAGTCTAATGACGTCTTATATGTTCAGAGAAAAAAAAGCATAACATAAACCCACCTGAAGAATATAATACAGGGAGTTTAAATTGCCGAAAGTTGCCGGGAGTAGGCGTAAATGCACTTAACTTTAGAATTTTAAAACCTAGATCATGTATGGAATCGTTGAATAAGTATTTCAAACAAAAACAACACTTTTGAAAGAAAAGTTTTTATGTAAATTATATGCTTAACGAAATAAAATTAATGTTTCAGTCAATCAGTCCTGCCATTTTCTCGAAATTATGACGTCATAGAGGTTCAGGAAATAAAAATTGTATCACATAAGCCTACCTAAAGAATGTAATAGTGATAGTTTCGGTTTTTGGAAATAACCAAAAGTAGGCGTAACTGCTCTCAGCTTTCAAGTATGTTTGTGAACACTAGACTTTGTTTCCGATTACTGTTAAAGTGTCTGTTTTAGGCGTGCTTTCGCTTGTAAAATTTACAATTGCGGTACAATACGTTGTTGCTAGGCAGTTAGACTCAATTGTACTGAAATGTTCGTCCCGGCGTAATCACATATTTTTTTGACAATTCAGGCAGTAAACACGCCTAAAAATAGTTACTTTGAGACAAATCGGAGGAAAAGTATATTTACAAAAAATCCTAAAACCTGAGTGCAGTTACGCCTATTTCCGGTCATTTCCAAGAATCGAAACTATCACCATTTAAGTCTGTAGGTATGCTTTTGTTATGCTATTTTTTCCCGAACCTCTAAGACATCATACTTCCGAGAAAATGGCGAGCCTGGTTGAAAGAAATATTATTTTTTATTTCGGTAAGCAAATCATTTATAAAAAAAACTTTTTTGCAAAAGTTGATTCTTTTTTAAATACCTATCGAACGATGCTATACATGATATTGGTTACCATTTAAAAATCGGAAGTTGAGTGTAGTTACGCCTACTTCCGGTAACTTCCGGAAATCTAAACTACCTCTATTATATTCCTCAGGTGTGCTTATGTTGCGGTACTTTTCCGCCTGAACCTCTACTACGTCAAATTACCAAGAAAAAGGCCTGGGACGGGTAGTATGAAACACCCTGTATACCTACCAAAGACTCATTTGAAAATTTATTTCTTGTAATAAAAATTCTGTTTTAGTTTATCTTTATCTAAAAAAAAGTCATTTTCCTGGCAGTAGACAATCAGATACTGATGAATGGATAATTGGCGGGTGTGACTCCAAATAACATAATGAGCAGTTCAAGCACTGAACAATCAAATAGTATCAGTACTGATGTCGCTGACGTGATTTCAGTTGGAACAATATACGATTAGTAATTGATAAATGGAAAATCCTTAGGCTGGGATTTAGTTAGACTCCAATTGTGCAGACCCTGAATAATCAAAAATTATCAGGTCTGAATGCCTCAGCGACAAATTTCTATTTTTTCAGTTTCTGATTGCTCATTATACCAACTTGGAATCTCCTGAGCAACATCAGAACCGATAAATTTTGATTTTTCAGTGTCTAATTGTCTTAAGACTCGTCAGTTATCATGTCGCTGAAGCAATCAGACCTGATTATTTTCGATTGTGCAGTGTATGATTGCTTATTATTCCAACTGGAGTCCCCTTAGCGCTGTTAGAATCGATAAATTTTGAGTTTTCTGGCCTGATTGCCTACTATTCTATCTCGACTTGGCAATTTTCGATTTATCAGTGTCTGATTCAATTGGAGTCGCGTCAACGATATCAGCCCTGTTAATTTCCGACTTATCACTTGCAAATCGTTCGTTTTTCCAACTGAAATTGCTTCATAAATATAAATAAATATAGTGTAGGCCAGAGTTCCCCAAAGTGAGGGTCGCGACCTGGCACCGGGTTGTAGAAAAAAAAATCCGGGTCACGCAAAATAAATGCATACATTTTTTTATAAATCATCTTTAAAATAAAATATATGTGATAAATGGTTAATTAACAAAACCAGAAATTTAAATGATGATCAACCAAGTTCGAGCAAAGCTAAACATCATGATTATAAAGATACTATGTCTGAAGCTCCTAAATGCAGATATACAGCGCCAAAACAACAAGCGTAAAACTAATTGGACTCGCAAATATTGTGACGAATATTTACGGTTTGAGTTCATTGCCGAAAGCAGTCAAAATAATTTGCCTCTTTGTGTTATTTTTAATTTGCAGCTTTCAAATAAAACTATGAAATCATCAAAGTTGAAACCGCATTTAGACACATTTCATTCTGAGTACGTACTCTGATAAGCCAATTAACTTTTTCGTTGATAGAAAAAGGAATCGAGTGCTGCTAAAAAAAATGAAAAATACACTCTTTCCTCACCAGACAAATAAAAAGCTCACTTTGATAGCTTCTTAAATTTCCAAATTAATAGATGAGACTGGGTATCCTCATAGTGCTGGAGAAAAAATAATACTTCCCGCTTTAAAAATTGTCGCAAATAATTTATGCGGAATAAAGGAAAAAAGTTTATTTTCGACGATACCATTATCAAATAATACAGTGAAACGGAGAATTGACGATATTGCGAAACATTTAGAAGAAGAACTAGTTGCCAAAGTAAAAATAAAAACATGTTTTATCCTTGCAAGTAGATGAAAGCACAGATATCGAGGATAATTCAAATCTAATGTGTTTTATCAGATATATTGACGAAGATGAGATACAAGATATTGTTTTGTTTTGTAAAAGGCTTCCGACAAGAAAGACCTCAGATCAGATTTTTAAACTACCAATGATTTTGTCACTGGTCACGGTATTGATTGGATAAAGTGTGTTGGTCTAAGTAGCGACGGAGCAGGTGCAATGGCAGGTTGTCATAAAGGTTTGTTTAAACAAATTCAAGAATTAGCCATTAATTGTGTATGTATGCACTGTTATATCCATAGACAAGCATTGGCTTGCCTTTAAATTTAAACATAACTTTGGAAGAATGTGTCATGTTTGTAAACTACATAACATCTCGTCTATTAAATAGCAGACTTTTACCGAGTTATGTAAGGAAATGGGGAGTGATCATAAACACCTCATTTTGTATTGTAATTTACGATGGCTTCAAAAGCAAACGTTTTAAAACGTCTGTTGGAGCTAAAAGACGAAGCTTTGTTATTTTTGAATGGACACCCTCCATCTAAAGAAGATGCTATTTTTCCATTTAAGGATAGATTATACGATTTTGAGTGGTTATAAAAGTAACTTATTAGTGCGACATATTTGCTACATTCAATGAATTGAATTTAATTTTGCATGGCTTTGGTTTAAATATTTTCAAAGTATCGGAAAAAGTCGCTGCAATAATTAAAAAAATGGCTCTGTGAAAACAACGACTTCTGTCGACGTTCTGTTCTATCACATTAAGCAGATTCTAAAATTGAAAGACCAAATTTTGTGCCCCGGATTTATGGTAGACTCTGTACCCTCGAAAATACTTTTAAAAAGTAGCACATCAAGTGTCCAATAACTTCCCATCAGATTTTTTCCTCAATTTGCATTAGTCTAGCAGCTATGCTCTGAGCGAGGATAGGTGGGCCACCCTGTACATATATAAATTAAAAAATTGACTTACAAATATTCTTCTTCTTTTACATCTTCTCCTTCTCCTTTTTCTCCTTCATCTTCTCCTTCTTCCGATTCTTCTTCTTCTTCTTCTTCTTCTTTCTTCTTCTTCTTCTTCTTCTTCTTCTTCTTCTTCTTCTTCTTCTTCTTCTTCTTCTTGTGCAGCTCCGTTTCTAATCTTTGGCGACAACTTCACTGGATAATTGCCGTGATAATTGCGGGTAAAAAATCATCAGTAAAAAGAGAATTCAACATTTGGCTGATTGATACACGGAACCAGTATGACCAATATAAAGAGAACCACATTCCGAAATAATTGACAAACTTCGCGGTGTGTTATTAATATGGTGGCTCTTAATACAGTGTTATTAATGCGTCATGATGTATGCACTACGCATGGACCAATTAAGGCGTATTCTTGTAAATTTATGAACCGATTGCATTTGATTTTCGTGAATACAAATTACGTTGCTAATGTATTATGCGAATCTATCGAGCGTTCAACAAAAATCGACGACGAAGTTGGCGTTGGCAATCTCAAGTCATGTCTGCACTTGAGATTGCCAACGCCAATTGGCAATTTTGTTTAACGCAAGATAGTAAGTTTACGCTATGTTCTATTATTCTTTAGATTTATGGACAATGTTTTGACTGATTTCCAACATCACCTACAAGGTACAGTCTGCAAAATAAATGCTTAATTTGCACCTTTAACTAAAACACTATTTACTTTAGAGTTCTTCAGATACATGGTTTTTCCTTTTAAAAAAATATTTGTTTTTCATATGGCAATCTTTAAAACAAATGTGAAACACCATGCATCATAGAACAAATATCAAATGGTTTATATTTATAACCATGTATATCATTCAGTGACGGTGATTTGTAGTTACTAAATGCGCGATAGTAAGTTTACTCTATGTTCTATTATTCTTTAGATTTATGACACCGATCTGCAAAAAGTGTTTGATAATGTACCACTAATTAATTTTTGGTTGCGCTGTCAAAAGGAGTATCCAAGCGTAAGCGAAAAATCGATACAATTTTTAATGCCTTTTGTCACCACTTATATGTTACGTGTGAAGCTGCGTTCTCAGCTTTGGTGTACTTAAAAAATAAGTATCGAAACAGATTTGATGTCGAACCTAATTGGAAAATAAAATTAACATCATTTCCTCCTAATTTGAAATTGTTAAATTGTCATGTGATGACAAACAACATCATCCTTCGCACTAAGGACAAAATATGTGGTAACAAAATTTACTATAATTGTTAATTTTTTAATTACTTTTTATTATTTAATATTTAACATTTTTCTTATATAATTATTTTGCAATTTTTGTGTATGAAATAAACAAACAAATAACTTGATTTTTATTAAAAAACAAAAAATTGTTTTGTAAATAAATGGCATTTTCCATAATGTGGGTTGCGAAAAATTTTAGAACCTCGTACCGGGCCGCGGTCAAAAAAGTTTGGGAAACGCTGGCCTAGATTAAAACGCTGAGCCCTATGTTATTTTAAATTAGTAGGTCATGGATCAATTTTCATTTCATCTTATATTTAATGTAAATTGTGCGCTTCGTGTGTAATTTGCTCATCGACCATCTATCATTCATACCAACAAGTAGCTCCATATCAACAATAATGCTTTGTTAAACAACTTCAGTATTATAAATCGATTTTGAGTTTTTGTCGAACTGCGTCCTGGATGCAAGCTATTTGGCTATTTTTACATTAAACTCTGTCACTCTGAACAACTCTCTTGAAGTACAACGGCCACGTTGTTAGTACTTGGGCATCTCTAATTTACTCAATTCATGCTTTTTTAGAATGTTAATGTAGACCCACATTTCTAAAACTTGGAATTTATTTATTAGTTGTTGATTTATTGTCAATGCTTTTATGGTGCACAGGGAACACTTAGCATCGTAATACCATAGCACTGCCAGCTTACTTACACATTAAAAGACTAATTACTCAACCCGAGAAAGCAAACTTCAATAATAGGCTTTAGTTGTTGGCTTTAATCTCACTCTTTGTCATAAGAAAAAATATCCCTGTCGATGTCGTTCCAAATATGATTATAGTATAATACATACATTTGTTTAAATGGCCGTTGATCGGTTCATATAACTTAGGGTTTTCATTCGTGAATTCTGAAATAATTAGTTTAACAATAACATTTACAATAAGTACAGAAGATTTACAAAATCAAACTATTGTTACAGTTTGTATTACAGATTGCTCCAATGGAATGATAAATAAATAAATTTCGAACCAACCTTTAGTATACGATAACAACAATCGATGGTCCTGCTCACTCTTAGTAAAGTTACGTGTGGCCTGTTTCTATTTAATCCACGAGAGTGGGGTGCGTTTGTTGAAGGAGTGTGCATACACATGGCCTCATTAAGGATAAGGATAAAAGTTGGCCAGGATTTTCAGTGGGGCCATATTGAATTTCCGCTCCAGAGTCGCGTGAGTACATGTTTATGTATCGCCGCCAACAGCCCATGGAAATTACGCAAATAATGGCTTCAAAAGGACTGCTGCGTTCAAAGAAAATCGTGCTCGGTTTCCATGACATAATACAGCATTTATTACAACCTAATATGTTTAATAATTTTAATAGCTTAAAAACATATACTTTTAATACGTAAAGTCATTATTAAGTAATTTATGTATGCATACACGAACCACAAATGAAGTATACTGATGCTGAAACTAAAATTAACTAGAAGAATCTTGCCTGGCGTGTATGAGTTAAGTAACATTTTGTAATTGACATTAGATTGAGTTAAGATCACAGCTGTTCAAACAGAAATTACCCATTGAGCTACTTATAGTGTATGTTTCCTGGAGAGAATAGTCCAGCTTCACATAGCTACAAAGTCTGAATCTTCAGAAGGACCAAATGTCAAAATATAGCTACGAAAAGCTGGGCGAAATTTAAAGTTATAGGCAAAATTATGCCTTTGTTATTTGTTATATATTATTTTGGAGGCAATTATATGTGGAGCGTTCAGATGAAATAAAGCACATTTTATACCTTAACTATATTTTAGCATTTGCATAGTAGTTTATGTTATAAGGACCGAATATAAAAAAAAATATGACGATTTATGCTTGTATTAGTTATGATTAAATCTAGGTAAATGAAGTCTTCGAATCCAACAATACTACGAAGATCGGGTATGTACTCGATCTACCGCCATAACTTTCATTTTACTTGCATCTAACTGAATCTCACATCCCAGGTCGTATTACACAACTGGGACATTATTTCTTTCAGTTTATCTCTACTCGGAGCCATCACCAGGCTATCGTCGGCATATGTCAGGTTACTGGTCCTCGTCACTCCAACGCTCACTCGTTCAACCTCTATAACTTCGCCCATAGCTTTAAGAGCTTCATAGGTACGACGTACCAATTAAATTTTGATTTGTGCAGATTTGCTACAGCAAAAAGTTCTACCTTCAAACAATTGTCATCAAAGGCAGTGTCCTTTGATGTTAGTCACAATTTAATACCTTGTTGTGATAAAATGCATTGCCCATCACTACTACTGTATTTCGAATAAGTTTTTCTACAATTGAAGATAACCACTTTTCAATTTTTTTAGCATTTATTTCATGATAATTAATCATAATTAATAATTAATAAAATGAAATAATGTAGAAATGATTTGTATCGGTATTTGTGTAAAGATAAGCCATTCCCACAGCGCAATAATTAATAAACCTTCAGAACTAACAGTAAAATTGCAACTGTCATTCAATATCATGGCTATGGATGTATTTATCACCATTTTATTTTTATATTTTCTCTTCTTCGGTAGCACATCGATAGTGGATGTAAATGTAAATGTATTTCTGGTTTCTTAACATTTGTTTACTCTTTTCTACTTTTTTTCTAAAATAATCGGGGAAGCAGGAAAATAAACCAATGTAATTTTAGACGTTAAATTCCCATGTGTACCTTACCAATTCAATACCCTATATATGAGTTTATATCACCGTGTTTTTTGCAATTTTTTATAAAATTTTGTAATTTGTAAACGGAAATGTAGAAAATTTGAAATAAAAATGTGTCGCTTGCAGTGAACATTTCATAATTTCTATTTTTAACTTAGTGAGTGATATGCTTTGTAGATAAAGTATGCTTTGTGATATGCTTTGTAGATAAGTATAATTTCCACTAAAAATTACACGTTTTAATTAAACTTTGAAATTTGCAATTCAAATTTTAGTATTTATTTTAGTTTTTATTTAATTTTATAATTTCTAATGAAAATTTTGCAATCTCTAATGAAAAGTGCGTAATTTCAATTAAGCCAATTTTCATTAAATTTTCTACATAAAACTATGAACTTATAATGTATAACATATAATAACATAACAATAATACAAATTTTGCAAATACCAATGATATTCAGCATTTTACAGTAAATTACAAATTTTAGTTTCTAATTTAGTTTTTATTTAATTTTATAATTTCTAATTAAAATTTTGTACCCTCTAATAAAAAGTGCGTAATTTCAATTAAGCCATTTTCATTAAATTTTCTACAAAAAACTATGAACTTATAATATATAACATATAATAACATAAAAATAATACAAATTTTGCAAATACCAATGATATTTAGCATATTTACAGTAAACTTTTGGCAATTTACAATAAAATTTTCATAATCGCTGCTGAAATTTTGTAATTTATAATACGAATGTTGAAATTGCCAACGATATTATACATTTTGTGGTGAAATTTGTCAATTTAAAATCAAATTTTCATAAAGCTATTGCAATTTTGTAATTTAGAATACTAATTTTTACAATGAAAATTACATAATTCCAATAAAACTTATTTATTTCAATTCAATTCAATTCAATTCAATTCTTTATTTTCACGTAGCGATATATGATACATCGATGTGATTAGTCATGTTAAATAAAATATGAATACACACACATAATACAAAATATAAAATACAATTACAAAATACAAAATACAAAATACAAGTACATAATACATAACATAAATACATTTCTATATATAAAATATGAAACACATCACAATCATAAGGAGTTATTTGCCCCTCCCTCCTTCATGAACTCTTTTAAGGAGCAAAAGCTCTTGTTCAACAAGTATTCTTTTAGCCTTAATTTGAACAGTCTAATGTCGCCCATTTGTGCCAGGTGAACAGGTAGGGCGTTAAATATTGTAATACACGAGTATGCTGGTGATCTTTCATAAAGAGCGCTATTATGCTTTGGTATTCTTAATCGATTTCGGCCTCGCGTATTGTACTCGTGTTTATCGGAGTTTTTCACGAATGAATTATAATTTTGTGCTGAGTACAGCGCGCATTTAAATATATATAGCCCTGTTAAGGTTAGGATTTTCCTGCTCCTAAATATCTTTCTACATGATCCTCTGCACCTAACGCCAAACATCAGCCTAATAATCCTTTTCTGTGCAATAAAAATTCTGTCCACATTTACTGCTCTCCCCCAAGATATAATATTATATGACAGATGAGAATGTGCCAGGCTATAGTATACACTGATCAAGTCGCTAGTACTCAGAGTAGCCCTAAGTTTCATTAGAGCATAGTAAGCGCTGTTTAGTTTACCTGCCACATGATTAAGCTGTACCGTCCACGACATCTTCTCATCTACAAATGAGCCAAGAAATTTAGTATGCCATGACGAGCTTAGTGTTTGTGCCGGAGGTTTTGTGTTGTAGAATTGTAGCGTCACGCATTTGTCTACATTTAATAAAATTTTATTTTTCCAGCACCACTCTTGGATGTTGCCGTTTAAAGTTAGAAGTTTATTTTCTAGTTCCTGTTGAGTTTCGGCCTTTACTATGACTGTGGTGTCGTCAGCAAAATTAATCATGAGTTCGTTTTTAATTACAGAACACAGATCATTAATATATATGAGGAACAGGAGCGGTCCAAGAGTGGAACCCTGAACTACCCCATTTTTTATTACCTGCTCCGTAGATTTTTTCCGGTCAATTTCCACCACTTGTTTGCTGATTTCCTCTCCCAGGCAGAATGACGCAGTTTCTGTTGAACGGTGTTGTCGGAAGCCATGCTGGTTATCGGTCAGTAGATTGAATTTATTTATGTATGACCATAATTGGTTTGATATAAGTTTTTCAAAAATTTTTGAGAATGAGTTTAGCACTGATACTGGTCGATAGTTGTTTTTATCGTTATGTTCTCCTTTTTTAAAAATTGGTATAACACGGGCTGTTTTTAGACTTGGTGGGAACACTCCCGAACTGATGGATAGGTTTATTAAGTAGACCAGAGGATCTAGAATTGCGTCTGCTACCCGTTTCATAGTTTTAGAAGACACCCCATCAATTCCCGCACTTGTTTTATTATTTAGTTCACCTATTATTTTTTTGACGTTTTCTCTATCGACCGGTTTAAAGAATATACTATGTTGTATCATTGGACCTACTGTGCAGGAAACTGACAGATTTTTGTTAAAATGTTCCGCTAATTTGCACTCAGTTACTGAAGCAAAGTAATAGCAGAACATTTCCGCTACTTCCTTCGGATTGCTGATGTCTTCCCCGCTTTGTCCCTTAATATGTATCCTGTTCCTTTGTCTGACCGCTCCCAATCTCTCATGTACCACTTTCCAAATATCCTTTGATTTGTTATCGGCTTGTTCTATTCTATTGCCATAAAATATTTTTATTTGATTTTTAATCAATAGTCTGTGTCTTTTCTTTTCTATGGTATAGAGTTCTCGAATTGCAATTGATTTGGTGGTTTTCATTAAATCGAACAGTGATTTCAAATCTTCTGCTGATTTAACCACTTGATGGGATACCCACTCTTTTTTAAGTGTTTTATGTCTGTGTCTTTTTGGAGGGCATGTCATGTTATGTACATACAAAAATTCGTTAATGAATATTTCATATGCCGACTCCACCTTGCCCGTTTCAATAATGTGCCAATTTATTTTATTTAACTGCTCCACAAATCTATGTAAGTTCTCTTCGCTCTCTTGCCTATACACCCATTCTGCATTATGGTGGCGGTCTTCTGCTTGGGTCGATATTCGTATTTTTATTTATTGCCCGAGGTGGTCCGATATGTTGGTCTTAATATTTTCTCCTGCGAAATTATTCTGCAGAATGTCTGTTGCTATATAGTCTAGCTGAGATTGTAATAGTCCTCTCGTTGTTATTTGGATTCGTGTTGGTTCGTTCAAGACACTTGATATGTGGTGAGAATCCAATAGGTCAAGTAATAAATTTTTGTCAGTAGAGTTTTCATGTTCAGAAATATCTATATAAAAATCTCCGCACAGGATGATAGATTTACATGATTTATGTAGTTCATTTAAGACAATGGACGTCTGTTGTATAAATATTTCTGTTTTGCCCCTTGGAGGTCTGTAGACTGCTACAATACCAATTTTGTTACTCGCTATTTATAAGATGCAGCCCGCGCATTCGATTTCATTTTCAATGGAATTTTGTTTGGCAAATATAAATTCTTTACAAGGATATTTATCGTCTGCTAGGATTGTAACGCCTCCACCTTGGGTCTCCTCTCTAAAATATGAACTTATGGGTGTGTATCCTGCGGTACAGATATACTTTGCGTTGTTCTCCCTAGCCCACGTTTCAGTTAAGCAGGCTATATTTATCTTCTTCATAACCAGAGTTACTTTCAAATCATCCATTTTATTCATTGCGCTACACATATTTTGGTGCAGCAGTACAAGCGCTGTTTTCGAAATATTTTCATTTTCACTTAAATTCTTCGAGATGCAGTTTCTCGTCTTTAGACTATTATTCTGTTCTTCATTGACGACAATATTTGACTGTGGTTGATGGCTTCTATTTATTAAAGAAGTCATTTCATCTCCTGAGTGATTTTGGTTTTTTGAAAATCCTTCCGAGGAAAATTAAATTTAAATTTGTTTATCTCGATACCCACGGGCCAGAATTCTGCATTTTCTATTATGCTGTTGTGGGCTGGATCAAATCCAACCTGAAACGCCTTTGATTTTCCTCTGGAAGTCAATTGATTCACTACAAGGCACGCATCGTGTAGTTTGCCTTCAATATACTGTGTGATGTCGTCGGCTGTCACTTTTGAATCCACCTTCTTTACACAGATCCAGTGCCTGCCGTTGTGCGCCTTCAATTTTTCGTCAATCGGAGCGGTTCCCCTGGTCGCCCGTGTCCTCATGCGATGTTTGCGCCTCGGAGTAATAAATCCCTCATCGGTGCTCTCCGCGACCTCTGTTATTTTCACCGGTGCATCTGAAGATTCACTAATTAATCTGCGAGTAGGTTTTACATTTGCCGGCGCTATGTCAACTGGCTTCAGATTCGCGGCATTCTTATCGCCCCTGCTATTTGAAGTTTTTGCTGCCTTCTTCGGAGCTAGCTTCGGCGATTTGGTGATTCCGCTATTTACTTCAGTTGTATTATTAATTGGGTTTTTGACAGAAATTGTTTTCGTCAGATTAAGGACTTCATTTCTTAAAGAATGTACTTCGCAATTTAGTGCTTCTATTGTGCTTACCGCTGTTTCTAGTGCTTCTCGCATCTTCTCCACCGTTACGACGAGGGTCCCAATAGTATCAGAATCGTCATCACGGGCCATGGCTGATGATAACTGCAATCCGCAGCACTGCTTAATTCTCCTTGAGGTAACACAACTCGTATGGTACGTAGTTTTGCAAATACCACACGTTATTCCTGACTTCGCAGCTGAGCCACAGCATGCCTTTTTGGTATTAATATCACTACTATTCACTTTATTGCTTACAATTGATGAAAACGATGTACCACTTGCGGCCATCTTTTTTAATATTCCAATATTTAATATTTATTACTTAATTATTGTTTTCTAATTCCATTGAAATATTGTATTTATAATATTTTTTTTGCAATTTGCACTACAATCTTGTACAATGAAATTTTGTAATTTACAATTCATATTCCATAATTTCTACTGAAATATTGAAATCCATCACCAAAATTTCTTACTATTCATCATAATGTTCTTTTAATGGTCTTTTTTTTATAATTTAACAATTTTTAATTTTGCATATTACGTAAATTAATTTTGCACGTACATATTAGGAAATCAGTAATGAGATGCTATGTGAGACATGCATCATTACCCAAAGCGGGCACTATAAGGGGTTGTAAATATCACTTTCTAATTTGTATTTTTGTGTGAAATTAAATTGAATTAAATTTAAATTACTTAAATTTTAACTTTACTTTTACAAAATGATTGCTGACCATCTTTGTTAGATAATATGTATTAAATTTTATAATCATAATACGTCCCTAAAGTTTAGATACCTACTCAGAACAGTCCGTGTAATATTGAAGACATACGCTGGCTCAGATTTTATTTATTTGCCGTTTCACTCATGTGCTCGCTTGGCGTGCGTGAAAGCTCACGGAAAGCAATTGAAAATTCCCGTACGAAGTAATTTTCATTTCTGCGCGATTATAGAAGTAATCTAAGGCAGCATATCGTGAAGCGCAGGTTTGCAATTTTCCACCTGCGAAAAATGCAAAACAAAAGAGGCAAAATTATTAGGGGCATAAAACGCGAGCGAAACTTCTAAGGGTGATGAGAAAATAATGAGGCGAACTTTTACCCTCACATCAATCCATGTCCAATTTCCTCCAACGATCGTAAATAATGCGCAATTTATCGAATCTTCAATTAGTGACCGTCAGGCGCTCACGTTATGAACTTAATATTATTGCACTACGATGTGCAATTAAATCCGTATCGGAAGTTGCGAACATTGGCTGCATGTTTCGCTATTTTCTTGAAATTATTTACGTTCCAGAATGCTAATTCACAATTAAGAAATTAATTACCGAGCATGGATTAATGCATTTGCATGGAATGAGGGGATTACTGCAAATACGGCAGTTATGAAATTGCAAGCGCTTTAAGGACAGGTATATACGAGTACATGTTGAGGATAGTATTTGCTTTACGAGTCTTACATTATAAAGTACATAGTTCAATTTTTTTTATCGCAGGTAATACCACAAGTATTACCACAATATCATACCACAACTTGATAAATAGCCGAATTTTTATTGTTTTCAATTTTTCTTCAATTACATTGGAAGTAGGATTCAATGTGGCCAACGTATTTGAACAGTGCATTGTCCGCATTGCTGGTATGAGCCGTGTAAATAAGTTTGATGTGAGTATAAAATACAAATAATAATAATAATAATATACAACGTTTGTGACTGTGGGTTTTTACACAGGGTGTTTATTAAACATGAGGCTAAAAAACAAAGAGTTATTCATTGCCTAATTTAAAAAATCTTTTATCGTTTGGTGATTATTGGAATATTGCACAGTGGGGTAAATGAGACGTAAACCTGGCATAAATCAAAAATTCAAGACTTTGTCAAATCAGCATTTCTCTTTCAGTGAGCAATACCTCAAGACTTAAGAAGCAATGGCACAATCAAGGTGGGCGTGTGTCAGAATCTGATGTCATTCAGATGAAAATTTAGATCTTTTGTGTGGCGGCTACGATACTTGCAACAAACGTTTAGTCTAGATAACAATTAAAGTCAGACTTGTTATTATTTTGTTGTGAAATGAATATGGCAGGTTCTTCCTCTAGTGGGTAAACACACAAATATTTAATTTGTTTTTAATCGCCCCCTAATATGACAATATTTTTTTTAACAACAGAGAGCAAGAGAAATGTTTGTGCATAAAGTTTTAGTTATGTTTCAGGCATTTGAGTGGAAACGTACTCAAAAATTGAGTTCGTATCTGAATCACATACTATTGTGGCAGCTCAGAAATGTAATATAGAGGAACAAATACCGTGCGAACAAATATTATTATCATCAATGTTTGCTTTGCATATGAAGTTATGCAGCTTAGCGGTAGCGCTTAATGCCGTCTTGGATGAAAATAATGTTTGCTCGCACGATACAAAAATTGCAACCCTCAATTTACACATTAGCTGAAGTTGCTAGACAAATAAAATATAAGCTTCTTCTGACAATGGTTGATGGAAATTTGCAATTGTCCAACACAGACCACGTCGTCGATTAAAAAAAGGTTTTATGCGAACTTAACTCAAAAAAAAAAACTCAAATTTACAAAAAATACTGCAGTCGATTCGTCAAAATTTGAATTTGGGCTTTCTATATTGCATGGGTAGATGCGATTTTGAGAATGCCTTCTCTATATTGCTTATAAATTACCTCTGAAGAAATGGCAATCTCGTGGAGTAAAGTAAGTAAAGTCATTGTGGTAGAAACGAAACGTGAGATTCAATGAAGATTTCAAACTGAATTGGGATTGCTAGTAGATATTGTGAAAACAATTTCAAGCCAATAAGATAAATATGAACAATTTTAGTCATTATTGTACAGAGACGCGTACATACAGGGTGTCCAAGATGAGGATCAACAGCATGGGGAAATCGGAAACCGTAAAAGTTACAAAGGCAAAAATAACAAAAAAGTTGCTCAATTTAGTGGTCAGTCATATTTTGTTGAGAAAACCAGAAATTTTCGCTTACTTGCGAAGATATTCGACAAAATCCGAAATCATGCAATTTCGTTTTTATTTTTTTCTGAAGTTATTTGAGACGGTGTCATATTTTGTTGAGAAAACCAGAAATTTTCGCTTACGGAGATATTCGACAAAATCCGAAATCTAACAATTTCGTTTTTATGTTTTTCGGAAGTTATTTGAGAAGGTGTAAGAAAATCAAAGGCACTTTCTAAGTACCACATTTTTAGCTCTACAAGAATGCGTTACAAATTTTCAGTAAAACGTTTCGTTCGAAGAAACCATCATTAAACTTATTTTTTTATATGGCCCGTAAAAAATGTACACCTTGTATTTGATATTATTTCCTATTACGAATTCAACTATGTATATCACAGTATGGTTTCTCACGTTTTTATTCAGAAAAAAAGCTTGTTAATACATTTCAAACATTTTCTTGTGGTAGGCGTTGAAATAATGACGACGAAGAAAAAAATATTATCTAATTTTAACCCAGAATAAGTACCGAAATAGTAACTAAAAATAATTTTGCAAGAATAGTTGTTAAACATTGAAACATTATAGCTATTTAGAACCACACTTATTATTTTGTTACTGTGATATGAGAATTGTTCTGTTATGGCGAAGAAGATAAAAATTATTATTACATAATTGTAATCCAGAATATGTACGAAAATAGTAACAAAATTGTTTTTAATAAGCGATATAATATTAATAATAAGTGATATTAATAAGTTATATAATATTAATAATAAGTGATATTAATAAGTTATATATAAGTGTTAATAGTGAGATTTTATTTTGTAATACGAACAACAACAACACGAACAAAATAAAATTGCTCTTAACATACATATCATACAATATTTTTTTCTAAAAACACCTTTAAAAGCACAATAAAGTACTTTAAAAATGTTGACATTTCAGACAGTCTGTGGAATTTATAAAACATATAAATCTAGTTTTCATATTGTGACATACTTGTCAAACAAGAAACTATTTGTAAAATCATCATTATGAATTGTCAGATTTTTTTAAGTCCTTCTACTTCCAACAATTCCAATTTACAACCAAATGTCAATCCCCCAGATGTTAATACAAATTTAAATTTAAATAATTCTCTATCTTATTTGAATACTTCTGAGGTTACCACGGCATCATCACAAGGGATAAACATTAATAATTGTTCATATTGCATTATTAATATTAGTATTTCAAAATAATTTGCACCTACTTAACTCTGTTATGTTATTTCTTATTTTTGATTAAATAAGATTAAGGTTTTGATTAAATAATAAAATATTCTTATTTTTGGTGTCATTTTGACAGATTATTGGCTGCTTACTTTTAACACTAGCATTAAAAGTGAAGCACTTTTAACACACTTATGTCATTTCTCTTTAATATTGCATTTAAAATTGAAGTATGCCATGTTTAAAATTCAACTTTTAATAGTGTTTGTAGATAAAATAATTCAGCAAGAATAGTTGTTAACAAACATTGAAATATTATAGTTATTTACATCCACACTTATTATTTTTTTACTGTGGTATGAGAATTGTTGTGTTCATTTAATTACGACAAGACAGCCATTAATACTTAATTTCAAACCAGAATGGGTACCAAAATAGTAAGTAAAACAATTTAGCATGAATAATTGTTAAACATTGAAACATTATAGTTATTGAGAACCACACTTATTATTTTATTACTGTGGTATTATGAGAATGGTTCTGTTCCTTTATTTTCTTCATTTATTATCTTAAAATCTCAAAATTATGTGAGAAATTTTGTCTTCGTCGTTTATTTCAACGCCTACTATATCAAAATATTTGAAATGTATTGACAATCTTTTTTTCTGAATAAAAACATGAGAAACCATATTGTGATATAAATCGTTGAATTCGTAATAGGAAATACTATTTAATACAGGGTGTACTTTATTTACGGGCCATATTAAAATATAAAGTTGATGATGGTTTCTTCGAAACGAAACGTTGTACTGAATATTTATAAAAGCTATCTTGTAGAGCTAAAAAAAGTGGCAATGAGGAAAAGCCTTTTGTTTTTTGATTCATTTTCAAATAAATTTAGAAGAACATAAAAACGATATCGCAAAATTTCTGATTTTATCGAGTATCTCCGGAAATAAGCGGAATTTTCTGGTTTTCTCAACAGAATATAACTGACCACTAAAATGCGCAACTTTTTGTAATTTGGTATCTTGGATTTTATTTTTCTTCAGTTGGTACTGTTCAGTGGCATGCGGGGTCAATTCAACGGAGTCGAATAACATAACCAACAAATATTGGGAATAATCAAATAAAATAGGATTGAAGAGAATAACTTCATGATCCGTTTGGGTTTTGAGTTGCACTCCTAATATAGGCCTTTAGGATGTACGCATCTTGTTCTGGTATAAACATTTTGGGATAATCTAGAAGACGGTATTTAATAATGCTATCGGCGCGCCAGCGCCGCTGGAAGCTGTCATATTGACATACAAACTGCCAAAACGTCAGTGTTGACAACTGTAACTGGAAACTTTGGAGTGCTACCAACATAATTTGCATACGGGTTTTTGCGACACCCTATATATGGTACTCAATGCCTCCTACCGTCCATAAAATTGTTATTCCTGGCCCTGAAATCTTGGCTCATCATGCTCTATTACCTATTGGGCTAAACGAAGACGCCCACGAAGCAGAAATTAAAATTTCAAAAAATACAGAAAAAAGTTTTCATGGAAAACATCTCGCCTTGGAATAAAAAATATATTCCGCATTTATTACTAGTTTCTTCAGATCCCTATATTCCAAATATTCGCCCACTTCTTCAAAATGTAATCAAAAGTTCATCAAGAAAATGTAATATCTTGAAACGGAACAGCGTTCCTTTATGTTCTGCTTGAATTCGAGTAATGCACGCTCATTTAAACGTAATGGAGGATCAGGAAGGCTTATGTCAGCAAGATAGCTAGAAGTAGAGGAAAATTTACCTAACATGGTAGAGGAAAATTTACCTAACATGGTAGAGGAAGCTATTTCTACTAGAAAAATTGCAAACCGTTAGAATATAAGTAATAGGACTGTATGGAAGATTTTGAACCATCATTAAGTTGTTGTATCCAAATGACATTCAACGCATTCAGACACATATTTCTGCTGATTTTCATCAATGTATAACATTTTGTCAGTGGCTTCTGCAAACATTGGCTCAGATTCTTCAACAACTGGATTCTTTTTACCGATGGAGCTAAGTAGGAATTTCTCAAGAAATTCAATAATAAATTTTCCAAAAACCATATATGGGCTGAACAAAATCGTCATGATGTACAAGAAAACAGTTTTCAGTGTCATTTTTATGTTGTGTTGGATTTCTGGGCAACTGGCTTTTAGAACTGGTTTTTCTACCAGGGTGGCTTACCGATAAGGTATATCAAATTATTGTTTTCAAATTTTCCTATTTCAAAAGATTCTTAAAATAAACCAAAGAATAACCATTTGTTTTTGGCCTTCATTTTCGATTTAAGAAAACGAAGGCCAAAAACAATAACAAATACAACATGAGAACACTGAAGCATCCTAACATCAAAAGAGAGGTAGAAAAAGAACTAAACGAGAAAATCAATAAAGAAATGGATGAAACCGTGTCAGTAGAGCAACAAATAGCAGTTCTTAATCAAATCGTCTACAATACCAAGAAAACACATATGTAGGAAGGAGAAATGGAAAAGAAGGAGAAATCATGGATGACAAAAGAGATACTTATATTAATGAAGCATAGACGAAAACAAAAGAACAACAATGAAGAATACAGAAAAATAAACAAGACAATTAGACAAGACATTAGAAAGCCCAAAGAAATAGAAAGAGCGGAAGCATGTTAAGAGATACAAGAGCTGCAGAAAAGATATGACGATTTAATCATTCGAAGAATTTGAGAACTGACAGGCAAAACAAGAAAAAAGGACTTCGGAAACCTGGTGAACAACAACGGAAAAATCATCATAAACTTAGAAGACAAGAAGAAAACTTGGAGGGAATATCTCAACAAACTTTTTGAAGATGAAGAGAGAATAGCAACACCAATCATCGAAGGAGAAGCGGGACCGCACATCTTGGAAGAGGAAGTGGACGTAGCAATAAAACGAATGAAATATGGGAAGGCGGCGGGGCCGTATGACATACAAGTTGAAATCCTGAAACTGTTAAGTGAGAAGCATATCAAAATACTCACCAACATATTCAACAGAATATACAACTCGGGCAGCACACCAGAAGAATTGTTGAAGTCGGAATTCATCGTATTACTAAAGAAAGTATGAGCAAAAAGGTGCGAGGAATATAGTAGTATCAGTCTCATGAGTCACCTCCTCAAAATATTCCAAAAAATAATACACAAGAGAATTTATAACAAGTGTGAAGAATAAATCTCCGCAAATCAATTTTGATTCATCAACGCTGTAGGCCCAAGGGAAGCGCTTTACTCGGTACAGGTGCTCTTCTAAAGATCTAGAGACGTAAACTGCGATATCTACGTATGTCTAATTGACTATCAGAAAGCGGTTGATCGGGTGCAACATCACAAGATGATAGACATCCTAAAACATGTGGGAATTGATGCCAAAGACCTCCAAATCATCATTAACTTGTACTGGAACCAGACCGCATCCATAAATACTGAAGAGGAACAAATAGAAGACATTGAAATAGCTAGAGGGGTAAGACAGGGGTGTATTCTTTCTCCGATTGTGTTAAATTTATACTCCGAACAGATCTTTAAAGAAGCATTAGAAAGCATAGAAGAAGACATTTTACTGAACGGAGCTAGATTGAATAACATCCGATATGCCGACGACACAATGGTATTCGCTGACTCTTTTGAAGGACTCTAAACACTATTGAACAGAATTGTAGCGGCTAGTGAAAAATATGGACTTAATATCATTAGCAACGAAACAAAATTCATGGTCATGGGCAAAGAAAATATAGCCAATGTAAATGTCTACGTTCACAATCAACAAATAGAGAGAGTGAGACAAACAACATACTAGGTACACTTGTGAACGAAAACTGGTACAATAGCCAAGAGATAAAAAATAGAATTGGGAAAGCTCGAGCTGCCTTCAATACAATGAATAACCTCTTCAAAAATCACGACTCCATCTTGATATCAAAGTACGCATGTTGAGGTGCTACATATTCCCAATATTACTTTACGGAGTCGAGCCCTGGACACTAAATGAAGCAAAAAAAAAAAGATTGAAGCCTTTGAGATGTGGCTATATCAACGTATCCTGCGGATATCTTGGAAAGGCTGGGTAACAAACATCGAAGTCCTCCGCAGGATGAATAACGAGAAGAAGATCATGGACACCATCAAAACCCGCAAACTCCAATATCTTGGCCACATCATGCGAAACGAGAACAGATTCGCCATGTTACAAGCCATCATTCAAGGCAAAATACATGGCAAACGAAGGCCGGGACGGAGCAGAATTTCATGGTTGCAGAATCTCAGGGCGTGGTACGGGAAGTCGTCAAACGAGCTCTTCAGAATAGCAACCAATAAAGTGAAGATAGTCATGCTCATCGCATACATCCGAAATCGGATATGCACATGAAGAAGAAGAAGAAGAACCCTTTATGCCCTTTATGAAGAACCCTTTATGAAGAATTTATGCCCCATGATTAGTAAACACCCTGTATATGCAGACTTTTTATGACGGCTTTTGTCATGTGCGCATTTATATGGTTGCACGCGTGGGGACTTCTCGAGACAGATGAAAATTATCGATCTTCCACTTTCTAAATCTACCCTCGACCATCCCATCTACTCCACGCCCCCGCTGCTCACTGCCGATGCCGCCGTAGCAGGCAATCGGTATCGCGACGCCCGGAGCGGATATCGATGCAGACGTCGTGCAGGATTAAGTCTCTCTGCACGTTTATCGCCTGTTTTCTCACTTCAGCAAAGCCCTCCTGAGCCGACGACGTGCTGCTCTGCCACCCCCACAGCAGCCGCCCCCGCCTGGCATACGCACAGGTGCGCGACATACTTCTTTAATAGACTGCCGGCCGTGCATTGACTGTCGAGAACACGAGTTTATATGTACAGGTAGAAGGGAAACTTGATAATCTTAAGATAACAAGTTTATCAGGAAAAATGCTGTCATTATAAATGATTACAATACCAATTTACAGGGTGTGCAAAAAGTCTGGAATACATTCATTATTTAAGTTAAATTAAGAAATTTGAGAAAACTTGATAATCTTAAGATAACAATTAAAAATTCTGTCATTATAAATTATTACAATACCAATTTACAGGGTGTGCAAAGAGTCTGGAATACATTCATTATTGAAATTAAATTAAGAAATTAAAATATTTTAGTTTTTAAAAATACTAATTTTGTTATAAATCTAAAATAATTTTAGTCATTATTTGTTTTTGAGTTATGACCTTTTTTGAAATAGCAACCCTACTATTTTATTATTTTAAGTAACAGACTCTTCTTCTTTTCGTTATGAGACATTTACCGATCTAATCTCGTAATATGCTATATTAGAATTTTTGCCGTGGTTTCTAACGCTTCAATTCGTCATCATTTTTTGCATTTTTTTCACAGAGATCAATGCGAAAATGTAATAATAATTCAATATGCCACACCTGACCGAAAATATGTCGGGCGAATTGGATCCTACATCATTCTCGACCGTTTGTTCGGTTTCGGTCGGGCGGAAAAAGACCGACTGTAAATTTGGTGATATTACGCCAGGACTACGCCAGGTATGACCGATTCACTCACCGATGCCAAATCACCTCCTGAAATTACTCAACCGAATTTACTCGAGTCTCGAGCCTTAATTGCTCCTAATCAGTGCGTCGGGGTCCGAAGTAATTAAAATCCTGTAAATAATAAAGATAATACAAATAGTAATATCTCGGCAAATTGATCTCACTGGCTTCTTTGTGAACGTTGCCAAAGAAATTATAAATAATATACCTAGTCCAAGTTTAGATCCGATAATAATTTGTGATATGAATCTACCTGAAGTAATGAGTTTCAGTCTAGAACAAGTATCATGCACTTAAGTCAGAGATATTATGAACTCAATGAAGCCAACCAAATCAAAATATATCTTTAGCTTTACTGCATATTTAATAAAACGAAATATAGAAAACTTAGTACTTCCCTTTATGTTGGTAATAAATAGGCAGGCGCACACGTAGGGGATTTTCAAGCGATGTGTCACGCCGTCCGCATCTGTCATCTCTGTCACACCGATCTGTCCCAAATCTGCGAGACAAGGATGCCAGATGCGGACGGCGGATCGCTTGAAAATCCCCTGCGTGTGTGCCTGCCTATTGATTGTTTTCATTCGGGAATATTCCCGGATGCTTTAAGAATTGCGTTACTCGTACCAATGTTCAAGAAGGGTGTTGTCCCCAATTACAAACCTATATCCTTACTACCTGTGTTTTCTAACGTATTTGAAAGGGCCATTTGCAATCGAATTCAACATTACTTTGAATCTAACCAACTATTTTATTACAAGCAGTTCGGCTTCAGAAAGGGTAGAGATACATCTGCTGCAATTGCAAATTTTGTAAACAATACGATAAAGTGTTGCGAGTTTATGATGGTGACATTCTTGGACCTCTCGAAGGCTTTTCACTGTGTGTCACACACTGTGCTGCTGCAAAAGCTGCAAAAGTATAGGTTTGATGTAAATTCGATATCTCTAATAGCATCTTATCTAAAAGATAATTACCAGTAGGTCAGGGTAGGTGATTACTAGGTTACGTCTGGTAAGAAACAAATTTCAATAGAGGTACCACAGGAATCCGTTCTTGATCCCCTATTATTTTTGATATATTATATTAACGATTTCGCAAACTATTTAGACAGTGCTGTTGACTGTATGCTATTTGCAGATGACACGACATTATCTGCCCATGACTTAGACCTGAATGGAGTTAAGTCTCGTTTACATTTAAAAAGTTTACTGGCGGAAAGTACTTACCGCCAGTAAACTTACGATGTGTAAACAAGAAAAACGTCTGTCAAGAAAGAAACTAATCAAGAAAGTAAGACGTTTTTCTAGTTTACACATCGTAAGTTTACTGGCGGCAAGTACTTTTCGCCAGTAAACTTTTCAAATGTAAACGAGACTTTAGGCACGTATGTGAACATGCGCAGTTCGCCAGTTCGCCAGTTTACTGGCGACAAGTACTTTCCGCCAGTTAACTTTCCAAATGTAAACGAGACTTTAGGCACGTATGTGAACATGCGCAGATCAAAGCGGAGGAGTGGTGTTTAACGAATCAGCTATGTATAAATATCGCAAAAACTCAATAAATGATATTCTCAATGAGACCACTGGAAAACCAGCCGAATCCGCTCTTAGTTAAATTTCTCGGAGTACACCTTGATCCCAGGATGAAATGACATATAATGATAAATCATTTTTCATCAAAATTAAGTGGAAATATCTTTGTTCTCAGGAGGCAATCTGATAATGTATCGACATCTGTTATAAAATCAGCATACTATGCGCTATGCCACTCATTCATCACGTATGCTATACTGGCATGGGGATGTTGTGCCACAAGTTACCGAATATTTGTTCTGCAACGAAAGGCAGTCTGTACAGTAGCCGAATATGCAAAAAAATGCTTTCTTTTCGTCATCCACGACCACGATACAAGACAAAAAGAAACATATTCGTGTTGTTTTCTGTTGATTAACAAAATCTCAAAATGGTCTAGTCTATTGTGCTCAAACATATTTTAATTTGCTTCCTCTAAGCACAAGAGATCTGCCCTTAATAAAATTTAAACGACGAGAAAAACAATTTCTGCAGGATAATGCTTTCTATAGTTGTAAGGAATTTGCAAATAGTAATATGTCTTTCTCGCTGTGAAAATAGACTTTTTTCTGACTTGTGTAAGTACCTGAGTATATAAACACTAGTAAACTTATTATAATTATTACTATTATTAAGTGCTTTAGTATTAGAATTATGCTGTCGTTAAATGGAATCGATTAATAACCTGACAATTATATTTATACGAGTATGAAAAGCTTAATGCAAATTTGAAGCATGTAGTAGGGGTCGAGAAATAAGCACTATAAATGGCAATCGATATTTTCTGAGTGGCTATCAAACTATCGATTATTTATTTTACATACAACTGTATGTAAACCGGATGTTAACAACGTGGTTACCATGGTGGCAATTAGCATTGGTGGCAGTATAGTATTAGAAATGTGCTGTCGTTAAATGGAATCGATTAATAACTAAACAATTATATTTATACGAGTATGAAAACCTTAATGCAAATTTTAAGCATGTAGTACGGGTCGAGAAATAAGCACTATCGATAGTATCGATAGTTTCCCCTATCGTTTGCAATCGATATTTTCTAAGTGGCTATCAAACTATCGATTATTTATTTTACATACCACTGTATGTAAACCGGATGTTAACAACGTGGTTACCATGACAGAAAATATAATTTTACGAGAGGCGGGCGGTAAAGTATGTGCAATAATCCAATACGGAAATCTGAGTATTTTTACAAAACTTTTTTTTAACATTTTTGCAAAAAAAATTAGTAAAACAAACTAAATCTATTAATGTAGACGTCATCATTAATAAAAGGTAAAATTTGTAAAAGCCAAAAGACCAAAATCCGTTATTATTTTGGAAAGTAAGTAAGGAATATAAATTATAAATCATTATTCCAATCTTTCGAGGTAACATGAAATGACCTAATTCCATAGAATTTATCGTAAAATATATTAGGAATTAAGAAGTAAATAAGAAATAAAGCTGCCCCATTTGCCTTTTCTTTGTGAACATCTCGGGGTTTTTTTCAAAACTTATAAGTTTTTTAACACATTTTTGCAAGAAAAGTTAGTCAAAACTAAATCTATTAATGCAGACGTCATCATTAATAAATGGTATAATTTGGAAAAGCCAAAAAGCCCAAATCCGTTATTATTTTTTAAAGTACGTAAGAAATACAAATTATAAATCATTATTTCAATCTTTTTTAAAAGAAAATGACCTAATTACATAGATTTATTATTAAATTTATGTGTATTCCTAGGTCATCACTGAAGAGTGAAAGAACGTTTAGTGCAACTGGACAACTTGTATTAAATAGTTATTTACGTAACCTGTTATGAAAAGTGCGATTTTGTTTGGCGAGTGTAATATTTGCCAAAACGAGCGAAGCGAGTTTTGCAAATTACGCGAGTCTTACGAACAAAACTTTATTTAATTATTTAATCTACTATTTGAATAGGAACGTTCCTTACTGCATGACAGAATCATATCACATTATACCTATTGTTTCTACGGAAACATGATTGCACTGACATGAACAAATTTGTCAGGAAACTAAAATAATTCACATATTTAAAAATAATGCCAAAACAATGTCCTCAGATAGCGATTCAAAACTAACTTCTGATGTTTAAACCTCTGCTAATGCTGCTATGGGCAGTTTATTACCAGAAAAATCCAGAAATTGATACGCCGTAGCCAACAAAATGTGTGAATCTTGGTGGGAACTGCAGTTATGTAATATCTTTACATAACTACATTAAATAACTCGTGCGTGACAGTTATGAAAAATTTGACGTTTCATAACATCAGAAATTGATGTAAGGTTTGTGTTTTCATAACGGAATTAAATTATAGTATATTATTTTACGTGGAGGAGAAGTGATACTTTTCATGGCGCGCCTCAGTTCGCACGCCGAACGAAGTGAAGCGCGAAATGGAAGGCAAGCCATGAAAAGTCACTTCGCCTCCAAGTGAAATATACTATTTTTTTTAAATGTACTGCAAAATACGGAAACTCGTAATTTTGACATAATTTTTACAAATAAATTTAATATCAAAGAATGCATCGTATGGTTATCTGTTTTTTTGACAAAAACTATTTCAGCATTTGACAATGACAGTGATAATTTTTGTTGAAGAAACCATTTATAGATTTAAACACCGATATATTTAATTGTTATATGATGAAATTTATAGTATTGCTTCGCTTGGTTTATTTAATGGTGCCATGACAACACATTCCCTTCCGCCGGCTGAGAAAGGAAAAGTAAAACTTCCGCTGGCGGAAATGTCACATTTTTCCACAGTCAATTGAGTGTCTCCTAGGAGAAAAAGTGACTCTTTAAATTTGCGTAGCCAAGGACAGAAAGTGTCACGTTTGTGACGTTTGAAGAAAAAGGTATTTTTTCTTTAAATGTCAGAAAATGATTTCATTATTTAACATCATTTTCTGACATTTAAAGAAAAAATACCTTTTTCTTCAAACGTCACAAACGTGACATTTTGTATCCTTGGATACGCAAATTTAAAGAGTCACTTTTTCTCCTAAGAGAAAATGTGTTTACTTTGTCTGCCCGCGGAGAAAAAGTTAGAAAAACTCATAACAATAGTTTTATTTGTGATTTTCTTTATTACAAAATTGTTCTGCTTCAGTACGATAAATAAGCTATAAACACATCTTGCGAATAATTGTCCACGTTGTTCTCCATGCACCATTTAATGAATCTTCGGTATGCAACGTCATAAATACTCGCCGATGTAGGCAGCAATCCTTTTATAGCAGCTTACGCTATTTGAGTTATTTCAACTGGTTTGTGGGGTGTGCACTCCATAATAACACAGTTTTGAACAGCTAAAAACTGTAAATGACAATTTCTAATTGTTCTGCTTATTACAAATTCATCCATAGCAACCACAGCAGGCATGATGCTCGTTTTGTATTTATCACCTTTTTTCTTTAATATATTTTTGAAGAAAAATATACTTGCGTTTGAAGAAAGAGTAACTTTTTTATTCGGAGATAAGGCAATTGTTTGTGCTTCGTCTGTATTTGCCGTCAAACTTACAGACTTACCACACAAAGTGTAACTTTTTCTCGTAATAAAACAAAATACTATCTCGTCTTAAAGTTGAATATGTAAATATGTAACCTTTTTTACAAAATTGAATTTTTAACATGTACTTTGCAATTTTTGTATCCAATGAAATAAATAATTACTTAGCGCATATTTTTTACCGATATATCGATAGTTATGGATAGTAAGCCCTCAAATTATAGGCAACTATCAATGGCACCGACTATCGATATTTCTCGACGCCTAGCAGGTAGCAATGATAAACTTGAGAATTATCATTTAGGTTTGTATCTATTTTTGTGTTTTACTACACCTAAGCAATGCCATCAAAAATCTCATATCGAGGAAATATTTTTATGAAATAAATCAAAACCAATACGTGATTAGTTTCACAGTCCCAAGTGGTAATGTTGGCTTGTCGAAGTGCGGTGATTTATTCAGTGTTGCTAACGTAGACATATGGCGACCTCGTATTGATATGACGCAGATATATGAATGCATAGCATGTGTATCGTACGATAATGCAATTTGTTCCTGCACGAAGCTGGAAATAATTTATTTTGGTGCTTTATTCTTCAATATGCTCAGAAAAATGGATAATTGTATAGTTGGATGAAATCGCGTGATTTATATAATATTATCAAATTATTTTTAATTTAACATTCTACGGGATTAAACGTAGTGTAGGTTATGTCGAATAGATAACCTATAATGATATTAAAAACTGCCTGTTGAATGGATTATTAAGTAACTAAATACTGTAAGTACTTTTAGTGAATTAAACAAATTGTTTCATGTGTCATTTGATAATATTTGAATTATAAGGCATACCATAGTATATTATTTCACTTGGAGGAGTGACTTTTTATGGCTTGCCTTCTATTACGCGCCTCACTACGTTCGGTTCGCAAACTCAGGCGCGCTATGTAAAGTCACTTCCCCTCCAAGTGAAATATATTATTTTTTTTAAACGTAGTGCAAAATACGAAAACTCGTAATTTTCATATATATTTTTTTCCATTTGAAAAATGGAAAATTGGCTAAATGTGAGAAGTGTTCAAAGTACATAAAATGTGGTGGAAAAATGTTTTTTGGATATTAGTTAAAAATCTAATAAGAAAATGTTATAATAGTAATCAGGTATTAATACTGGCATCCCGGTATCAAAAATTTTGAATTCAGATTTTGGCTAGGTATTGAAAGTTCTAGATGTGACCATTTCCCGCCTCCGCCGCTCTTATGCAAAAAATACTGTTCGTTAATAAAACTATACTTTACTGTAAACTGTACTATAAAGGACTTGCACACAGCGTCATACGCTGAGTCGCGTTGTATACTATCGTGTAGGGCAAGTTGGTACGCGTATTTAAATTAGGTTGAATTCTGGCTCACATATTCATCGAGTAGCGTCTTACAGGGTGTTAGTGTTGGGTATTGCTTAAGGTTTTTTACCTGTGTGCATTCGACCTCTGCATCATATTATCCTACCGGCTGCACCATTTCCATGAGGAAATATAATTATACTACAACGTATGCCGTCCTTGACCTATGACCTATGACTTTTCCAGATAATCATTCCTGAAAGGGGTGAATGGGAAGAAAAAGAAAGAAAAAGTATGCAAAAAGCTTTCCAGTGAATCCACGGTGTCACAAAGCATAGCGTATACCGACTTGCTTCTTCAATGAAAACGGGGATATTAGCGCCACCAGACATGTGTGAAAAACAAGAGTCGCCTACGAAGATACCTGAAGAGACTTTGCAGAACATTGACAATCATATATGAAGTTTTCCACGAAGATTTTCCTATTATAGTAGAGACAGAAATGATCGAAAATACTTTTTGGCAGCTGAGTTAAACATTGCAAAAATGCAGAAGATATATTTGGAAAAATATGAGAACAATATCTTGCAAGCAATAGAGAATGAAAAACAAGCACACCCCAAAGTGACTTATGACTTTTATTAACGTCGTTTTAACACACATCATAACATAAGCTCTGGGATTCCCAGGTCAGACACCTGTTAAACATGCGATAGGTTGCAGAACCTCATACGGGTTGAGACAAATCACACAAATAAGAAGAGACATTGGAGACCAAAAAAGCTTTACACATCCGCAAGTCCGAAACGTTTTACAGATCGAAGGAGCTTAGTACTCTTGCTAAGGAAGATGAGGCAACAGAATTTTTATGCTTTGATTTTGAGCAAAATCTGCCCCTACCTCCTGTACCAGCAGGCGATGTCTTCTATAAGAGGCAGTTGTGGCAATACAACTTGTACATCCATTCTGCGAACACAGGTATCTCTACATTTTACATGTATGATGAGCAGACGGCTAAAAGAGGGAGCAATGAGGTCATAAGCTTCCTTCATCACTACATTAAAACTTATTTATTAGTATCAGTGCAACAATGCTTTTGCACAAAACAAAAACCAGACTCTAACCAAATATCTGTTCACGTTGGTTAATTCAGATGTACATAATAATCAGGTAATTCACCAGTACCCATTTCACATTTTACATGTATGATGAGCAGACGGCTAAAAAATAGAGCAATGAAGTCATAAGCTTCCTGCATCACTACATTAAAACTTATCTACCAGTTTCAGTGCAACAATGCTTTTGCACAAAACAAAAACCAGACTCTAACCAAATATCTGTTCACTTTGGTTAATACAAATGTACATATTAATCAGGTAATTCACCAGTACCCAGACACAGTTTTCTACTATGTAATAGATCCTTTGGACTCATAGGAAAAAAATTAAACGAGGAAGGAGAGAATATACTTACCTTCAGAATGGATTCATTTGGTGAAGCAATCTTCCAAAAACGTTTAGGGTAGTTTCCGTGAAATAAAATTTGATCCTCAACTTTGCTGTTCGTTTGAAGCCAGCTTTCAGGGGCCAACCAATCGACTTGAAAATGGAAAAGTTCTTCATATCTACCTATAGTCTGATGAAGTACAGTATGAACGAAAACTTTATTGAGTGCTCTGTGAGCTCGGGGCTAAGCATGTTTACAAAATTCACGAACCCAAAGAAACGAGACAATGTTGAACTCACAATGCCGACTACCAATGCTTACTTTGCACTCATAAAGAAAAATCCATTGAAAATTAAAGACCTTAAGGGACGTGTCGAGCAATATGTACCTGAATGATCAAGAATACTACAGAAAGCTCTTTTATAATAATTCGCATGTTGATGCAAGAGAGGAAGGCTCCGTGGACACCCTTGATCATGGAGAACACAGTGACTTTTTATATTTTAAATAATATTATCTTTGCATTCTTATTGTACTCAATAAATAAATATTATGAAATCAATGGCAGTTTCACCTTTTTTTGTATTCAAAAGTTAATATTCGGAGCAAGAAACAGACACCTCCAGTTTTTCAATTTTCTCTCACAAACATAGAAGAGCCTTTATGAAAGTGTACATATGAAATGAATAATACCTTCTCCAATGATATTCTACAGTGAAAAAATGCATTTGACGCAATTATTCAACATAACAGTTAGAGCAGTTTTTTTTAATTCCTCGACATTTTATAAAAACGGGGTTGTCCGGTTCTTTTTTTTTTCTCTCCTGGGTAGGTTCCCTAAAGCCCCTCAGCACTTTGGCTTCTGTAGTCCTTTTGTACTTTCCCCTGTAGACTCAGCTTTCATCCATGAGTCCTGTTCCTTTAAAAGAGTCCGCAATCACTTTGGGTGGAAGTCTTTGGTACCACGAAAGGGTTTCCCTAGAGCAAGTACCTCTGCCTCAGGGCGCTTACCGCGGACGTGGAGGGCCGATTCCTCGTCCTCTTCACACAGCCTACATTGTTCATTTTGGGCAATGCCTATCGTATGTAGGTGTTTCCTCAGTCTGCCGTGTCCTGTAAGTAGTCCAACCAGCCACCTGAGTCTGCCCTTGGATAGTTTTAGTAACTCTTTAACCAAATTTTGTGAGCTTTGATTGTCTCATGCCGTCAGCTTCTCTCCAGTGATGGATTGTTGCTGCTTTGAGTTTTCCTGTTATTATTCCCGTTGCGGTGCTGTATTGTATAGCCCGGTCGTTTCAGGTCCAAAGGCAACTTCCTTGCTTTCTTTCTTAGCGCCCTTTCTTAGTTGCCCTTTATGCCCTGGTGTAACGGCACCCACACGTTTGTTGGTTTGTTGGTGGATGGCAAGGCTTGTAGTGCTTTAACGCCCACCAGTACTGTTCTGGAGGTGATCCTATTGGAGTTCAATGCTATCAAAGCCGCTTGACTGTCCGTCATGATGAAGATTTGCCTATTTATATAAGCCCTCTCTATCATGATCTGGACACAGCTTGTCATTGCCATTATTTCTGCTTGAAATACTGTAGGATGCTTACCAAGGTTGATGTCGGTCCCATAGCCTTGTGCGGCTACGTAGATCCCCACCCCTACGCCGGCTATTGTTTTCGGACACTCAGTGTACCAAATTGATCCATTGATGTTGCTATGTTTCCCACCCGTTTCCCATTCCTCCCTCGCCGGGATAGTCCTGGAAACGTCGTCCTAGGTTGAAGGTGGGTGTGATTCTATCTGGTGGCATCATTATAGTTTGGCACCGTTCGATGTCATCAAGGATATTGGTATGGCCACACCGGAACCCAAACGGTTTCCCGAGGCCAAATATTCCCAGGTGTTTTCCCAGATGTTTTCCCAGGATTTACTGAGAGTCCCTCCTGCTTACACCAACTCTCAGTAACCTTCAGTGCCCTCTGCATCCTTTCCGATACAGTGCCCCAAAAGTTGCCTGTGATGAGAATTGCAAGGTCGTCCGCATATCGTTGTGAATACACGCCCTCCTTCTCCAAGTTTCTCAGGAGTCCATCCATAACCAGGCACCACAGCAGAGGTGATAAAACTCCTCCCTGCGGGCATCCCCTGGCTACCGAGACCTCCACGGTGACATTGTATAGGGAGGTTATTATCACTCTACTTCGGAGCATATTGTCGATCCACTGACATATCCACGGTTCTACTCCGTGTCTTCGGGCAGCAGACTCTATAGATGCGAAGGTGGTGTTGTCAAACGCCCCCTATATGTCTAAGAAAGCCCCTAGAGAAATTCCCTTGCTCTCTTGTTCTTCCTCAGCTCTTCGAACAAGCTCATGTATAGCCAGTTCGCATGATTTCCCTGCTTGGTAGGCAAATTGGTTTATGTGAAGTGGAAATGACCCCAGAGTAGTGTCCCTAATGTGCCTATCAATTAGTTTCTCAAGAGTTTTCAATAGAAACGAGGACAGAAAGGCCGGAAGGATTTCGCCTGGTCGTACGAAGGACGCCTAGGCTTTGGTATGAATACCACTCTTACCGGTCTCCAGCTAGTTGGAATATGTCCAAGAGCAATGGACAGGCGTGTCCAGAATTCCCATACCCTGCTGAAGCAGGGCCGGGAAAATCAGCGCCAACAGCCTTATATAGCCGGAAGGTGTTAATAGCCCATATAAGTTTTGTTATGTCCACGATTTTTGTGGATAGTCCCCAGTTTTCCCTTGGGGCTCCCCGAGGTTTGTCCTCCACGTACCTTTCGCTGTTATCTAATTATTTGGCCTGTACAGTTTTTGATTCTGGAAAGTGTGTGCTGAGTAGCAACTCCAGCGACTCCCTTCATGTTTCAGTATGATTACCTTTCGATGTTATAAAGGATCCCACCTTGTTGGAGCTGTCTCCCGCCAGCACCTAATGGAGTCTATTGCATGTGGGAGTCTGCTCTTGACCCTCACAGTATCTCCTCCACGAAGTGCGCTTTGTTCTTCTCACAGCCAAACTATCTGGTTTTGGTTTTCCTATGGGCCTCCCACTTGCCAGTCCGTTTGGCTGTGTTGAACGATTTCCTAGTTTCAGTCCTCAAGGCTTCAAGTTCTCTGTTCCACCAAGGAACATCGCGGTTTACTTTCCTGCTTATCATTGGACAGTTATTTTCATACGCTGTCACCAATTCCGAACGCACCTGTTATTGCTCCGAGGTCTTCAATTGTTTGTTCCAGATAATTTCGAATTTAACAGCCTACTAGCTCAAATCAGTTTCTTACATTTTTTGCAAAAAAAATCGTAGTATGTATAACAGTACTAAAAACCTGACCGGTGAGAAGCACTTAAAATGATCTACAAGCACGAAAACTATATATACCGAGCCGTCTAAAAAAATTGTCGGTAACATCACAACAAATAAATGAAGGTGTTTAAAATAGTTATTTATGTTACAAGTACGCTAAATAGGTGTTTATGGACGCGGCCGGAAGATTAAATGGCGAGGCGTTAGCCGAGCCATTTAACCGGCCAAGTCCATAAAGACCATTTAGCGTACGTGTAACATACAACTTTTTTTTTAATTTGTACACATATTGATTTGAAAATAATATTGAAATATGTTATTTCCAACCATAACAACAGTGTTGTTGTTGACAAATTAAATTTGACAAAATGTCAGATATCGAAGATAATATCGAAGAAGATTATGATTTGCCACCAGAAGTTATCGAGCAAGCTGCACAAGCACAAAGTCGATTGATGCCCGTGAAGTCGGCTGCCATTTACGAAAAAACGTATAAGTTGTTTTGCGATTGGCGCAACAAAATGTCTGTTCGAAAAACTTCGGAACAAGTCCTTATGGCTTACTTAAATGAGAAATCGAAACAAGTCAAACCATCTAGTCTTTGGTCATATTTTTCAATGTTGAAGAAAGTGCTAAAAGTAAAGGAAAAAGTGGATATTAGTAAGTAAGTTCTAATATTGCTATGTATAAATTCAATACTAGATTTGTATAAATTGTTAGATATGCTAGTGCTCAAGAATTTTTGAAAAATATTTCCCGAGGTTACCGACCTAAAAAGTCAAAGGTATTATCTAAAGAAAATGTCATGGCATTTTTGAAAGAGGCTGATGATTTCCATTTTTTATTTGCAAAGGTAGGTAAACTGTATTTCTGCTAGACAAACTGATGTACCTATATCAAATCTTCTCAGCTTGTGGTTCTTTTTGGAGTTTTTGGTGCTTGTCGTCGCCAAGAACTTGTCAATTTGACGGTAAACGATGTGAAAGAGAATGGCTCATTTTTACGGGTGTTTCTTGGAGCGACAAAAACCGACAAAACAAGATCTTTCGTAATTACGAATGATGCTGATGGATTCAACGGTTATATGCTTTACAAAAAGTATTTGTCATTGCGGCCAGGTCATGTTAAAACTACAAGGTTATTTTTAACTTATCGCGGAGGAAAATGTACTGTACAGCCAGCTGGAATACACACAATAGCAAATATTCCCCAAAAAGTTGCCGAATATTTAAAACTTCCGGATTTTAAATTATACACCGGACACTGTTTTCGGAGAACATCGGCCACTTTGTTGGTAGAAGGTGGAGGTGATGTATTTGCGTTAAAAAGTCTTGGTGGATGGCGCTCAACGAGTGTAGCGGAAGGATATATTGAGGAATCGGAGTACCAGAAAATGGAAATTGCAAAGAAAATTACAAATTCGGCGAATAAAACTGCTGATGACATTCCATCTACATCATCTGGAATCGTCTCTAATAGCAATGAACAAACGATTATGAATGATATATGTGACGACGGAAGAATTACGCTTAGTGGACACTTTAATAAATGTACGTTTAATTTCAGTATTGTAAAGAAAGATAAATAATTTGTATGTGTTTAGATTATTATTATTAACTAAATAATAATTAATTCGCAATCTCGTTCTTCTAGTTATATCGTCCTCTCGTATCTCATTCTCTCTATCTCGTTAAACAGAAAAGTCCGCTGTGGCGGTTTTTAACGTCCGTTGCTATAAAACAAAAAATTTAACGTCCGTTGCTATAAAATATTGTAGCATTGCACATAAACGGTTGTTTAGATTGTTTGTTATAACGACGTTAATGACGTCTTTATGAATACAAATTAAAAAAAAGATTTTATTTCACCAACTGTAATAATTTATCTGACAATTGGTACCCGGTGAATGAAAAAAAAAGCTTTCATTAGAAAATCATCATAAGTTGTTTCACATAATATTGTGTTTATTACATTTTGTTTAAAGTCATGTAAGTAAGGAATAACACTATTATATAGTTTTATTCAATTCAGTTAAATTAAAGTGGAACCTACAGTTCTGTGCCGTTGCCAGCGGTATTGTTTAATAAATAAACCCTTGCCTAAATTAAACCATTTTAATTCGTCGCATAGCCCTGCGAATGGCGCCGCACGTTCGGAAATAATCCCTGCCAGACGGAAAGGTATTAATTGTATTTGTAGAAAACCGAGACGCCGACGACGCGAGGGGAGCCCCTTTGAAATGCAAATTGGGACCGAAACGTCTGTTCAATTAAAAGTGATTCACGGGCCGCTATCGGCTGTACTGGCGGGGGTTAGGTGGATTTCCCGCGAGGCGGCGCCACGCGCGCGGAAAACGGAAGACGGAAAACGGTAATTTTTATGTGCGGATGCTCGGAATACGCTCGGCCGCTTTTTACAGCCGATGATATGCAGGGCGTTATTAAAATGTGCTGGATTTCCTGCGAGCGTAGCGGGAATTTGGAGCGGACGCCGCCCGTCCCGGTGATTCATGGATATTATGAAGAATTTCCGCGCGTGCAAATCGTCGCAAAGAGTACGTGGAGAACGTGTCAGGAGAGATATTTACTATTTGCATACGAAAATTGTACAAGGGGCGATAATAATATAGCGCATTAAATATTAACGGTCTCAGAATCTCGCAGCATCTCTAGAGAAATGCATTATCAACTTCAGCACATAAAGCTTAACTTTATAAACCATTTTTATAGTTGACAATAAACTGTTCTTTAATTTATAAGTTCAAACCCTACACCCAAATGGGTAATTGGGAAACTGATTATATATACAGGGTTATTCAATTTCGATTACCACTATGAGGATATCGGAAACGGTAAGAAATACGAAGTCTGTTAAATAGAGGCAAAGTTGCGTAATCATATGGGGAACAATATTCAATAAAGATAATTTTAAAAATTTCAATTATTGCTGAGATTAAAAAAAATGATATTTTGCAAAATCTTATTTGTTTTTTCCTGTCGTTACTTGAAGAGATATTAAAGAAATATAAATACATCTTCATTGCCACTTTTTCTCATCTACAACATGGATATTTTAGATTTTGGATCAGACGTTTCGTGTGAGTGCAAGCGTCATCAAGTTAAAAATTTTGAATACGGACCTGCAATTTTAATTTTTATTTTGAGTTATACTCATCGATACTGTTACAATGATGTGCAACACTTGAGGTTTTAATAACTTTTTATTATCAAAATGAATCAAAATCTACAATTAGCACTAAACTGGATTTAAAAAATAAAAATATAAACTAGAGTGCCATGAAAACAGTTTAATATCGTAAAAAATATTAAAAACGGTTAATTGCATCTTATGCAAGACTAAGTTTTTAACAAGAAATACATACATTTACAGTACATTTAATACTAATATTATTACTAAATAGAATTTAACAATTGAATACGAATTATAGGTGTTATAATTATGAATAATAGTTTTATAATAAGTATATAAGTTATAATATCACGCTGCCTTGCACTCATAAAACTTTCTAAAACATTTTCCCGAAGTTCATCAATATTATTTGACACTATTTGACCACAAAAAAAAAACTAATGGCGATGTCAGGCGACCTAGCTGGCCATTCGATTGGTCCACGGTTACCTATCCACCCGTAACAGAGTCCCGTCTTGCCCCGTCTTGCTGTAACCATATTAAACTTAGTCGACGGAGAGGTATTTTCATGATAAATTCTTCTAATTTCTCCCTGAGAGGCGTCAAATATCTCTCCGCATTGAGGTTTTTCTGATAGAGGAATGGTCCTATAATTATGTCTCCCAACAGACTAGCCTAAACATTAATACCAAATCTAACTTCGTTTCAAACTTCGGTATTTGTTCGTGGATTGACTGTTGACCAGGGTCCAAATTCTCGAAATCGCTCGCAAACTTGCGTATACTCAAGTTACGAATGGTTGGAATACGCACACGTATATTTTGTTGGATACTTTTGCATTCTCCAGTACCCTTCGTAAATCGAAACGTGTGCTTAGATTTATATTAATCGCAAATGCAATGGATGTCTGACAACGCTGTATTATCCGTCAAATCTACAAATAACTATTGCTCGGTTCAGAATTCCCCTGAAATAGTCGTTGCGCCACTTATATAAAATGGATAAGAAAAACCGCTGTGCAAATACTACAGTAGAACAAAATAAATTGTTAATCGATTTTGTGAAAAATCACGAAAATTTGATCAACACAAAATTTAGTGATAGTTTTAAATATTCAGATGCCAAAGCGCGTTGGAGTGAGTCGGCTGATATATTGAACAGCTGCAATGGGGCCAATAAGTCGTGGAAGTAATGGCGAAAAGTAAGTCAGTTTATTTTAAATTATAAATGTACTACAATTTTGTTATGACGAAAGTAATCTCAAGCTTGCGATCTTGTATGCCCGGTTTCTACCGTTTGCTAATTCAGTTTCCTCTAAAAGTCCAATTGCAGCCAAATTCACTATATCATTTAGGTACCCATCTGTCAAAATTCGACGCGACGTACTTATGCACAACCACTCGTAAAGTTGCGCATGAAATTAGGCACTCGTAACGTTGCGAATGAAATTTTAAGTATACGTTTATGTTACGACGGTCGAGAATATACTTTTTAGAAAAGCATACGCAACTATTGAAATAAGTATACGCAAAGTTTTGCGAACGATTCGAGAATCTGCTCCCAGCTGATGTGTTCATTTTTTCTATTGAAAAGTCCACAATTTGTGAACTTACATTCATCTGACCAAATTATAGTGCTTAAAAAATTATCATCATTTTCAATACGCTCACAAATCCAATTACAAAACTGCAACCTCCATTCACCATCACCCGGAAATAAACTCTGGGGCATGTGAATTTTGTAGGGTTTAAAATTATGTTTTCTAAGAATCCGCCAGACTTTTGTTTGTGGCAAATTCAAAGTGACCGCTACTTCATTGGTCGACTTCAATGGATCGTTTCGTATCTGCAATAAATACCTGATTTTTAGATAACGATACGTATTTACAATATTCTAGCCACCTCTTGCAGAACCATCGCCTTTTCATCTTCCAAAACACGGTTGACATGAGGCACTCTGGGTTTCTTGAAAGATCCATACTGCCCTAAATTCTAATTCAATTTTTTAAACAAAGTTTGGGATGGCAGGGGTCTTTCGGGATACACTTGTAAATAGTTTTCACTTGCTCGAGCAGTTTCTCTTACAATGATAGTAAATTCTTAACATATCTCTTTTGTGTTCGTTAGAAAACATTTTTAAGAAGTAACTAAGCACCTTTAAAGTAAACAATGTCCAGTTTTATTGTTTTGTAACAAAGTCTCTAATTTTCAACTGTTTTCATGGCACTCTAGTTTATATTTTTATTTTTTAAATCCAGTTTAGTGCTAATTGTATTGATTTATTTTCATATTAAAACGTTATTAAAACCTCAAGTGTTGCACATCATTGTAACAGTATAGACGAGTACTACTCAAAATAAAAATAAAAATTGCAGGTCCGTATTTAAAAATTTATACTTGATGACGGTTGCAGTCACATGAAACGTTCCAAAATCTAAAATTGCCATGTTGTAGATGAGAAAACGTGGCAATGAAGATGAATTTATATTTTTTTAATATCTCTTCAAGTAACGACAGGAAGAAATAAATAAGATTTTGCAAAATTTTATTTTTTTAGAAAATCTCGGCAATCATGGAATTTTTTTAATTATCTTTATTGAATATTGTTCCCTATATGATTACGCAACTTTTCCCCAATTTAACCGACTTCGTATGTCTTACCGTTTCCGATATCCCCATAGTGGTAATCGAAATTGAATAACCCTGTATACAGGCCGAGTTTTTTTTTTCATTTTAAGCATTGGGATCTCAGAAACCGTAAAACATAGACATTCGGTTAAATGAGGAAAAAGTTATATGATACAAACTGGTATAGCTTAGTGATACAAACTGGTATACCTTAGGCTAACTATTTTTAACAGGACAGTACAAGATTAGAAGAATTAGTATTTTTGTCGTACCAAACACGTTTTATAGATTCAATAATTGTTTTGTTAGGTTAAATCAAACACTTGGTTAAAGTTTCACTGTATTCATAGAATAAACCTCTACAATTGTTTCGGCCTCACGACCATTCACAACTCTTGAGAATGGTCGTGAGGCCGAAACAATTGTAGAGGTTTATTCTATGAATACAGTGAAACTTTAACCAAGTGTTTGATTTAACCTAATCATAATGTTTCACCAAGTAGTATCCACACATAGTTTCAATTTAATTGTTTTGTTGTCTTAAATGTTTTTACGGGAATGGTGGCGATCATTACATAATAGTACTCCATTTTCATGTTACTTCAATCCTGCATCTCCTTCAAATACATAATAGCATTCCTATACTGACACAGATAATTCCAAACACGTATAAGTATTTTAAAAAGGGGTTAAACAATTGAAGATAATTTGCTAGAAAAAGTTGTCCCGTGTTGATTGAAACTTTGAATATTTCAGCGATTTCGTGAAATATTATATATATTCGTAGATATTCAGGGTGGTTTGTTTCTCCCCGCACACCCTCTCTGGTGCTTTTTTTAAGTGTTATAATTGCTTCAATTTTGTGTTTAATGGTCTTCGAACTTTTTAAGTATTATTATACTTAATACCTTATACACCCTAATATACCTTATTATATTGCATGCTGACTTATTAAATGTTTTAATGTTAGTACAACTTTTCGTTCAATTTGAAAACATCGTATGAGAGACATTTCACTCAAAACAGGAGCACGTCAGGAGCATGAACATGAAAGCATTGTAGATGTAAATTGTAAACTGTAACACAATAGTGTCCGATTAGTTTATATAACACCCAAAGCGAGAGAGACGGCGCGGTTCTGCTGCGAACATCTGTCCTAGAATAACGGAAAAGCTATTTTGCGAACTTATGCATAAGCCGTGTCCTTAATTCGCTGCCAATTTCCAATCCTAGCAACCAGTATCAATTGTATATTCTAATCCTTACAAGCAGCGCCACATAATCAGTACCTTCTATTTAAGTTACATACATTTTCGTAGTTTCAATTTTACACAATTCAGATTTTCGTTCATCATAATTTAAATCATACTGCTGGAAATATACTTCGAGTGATGTTTAATACTGGGATATTTCCGGTTGTGATTAAATGCATGGGGACGTCCTGCTTTTGATCCGATTTTAAATATGCGGTTGGGACAAACAGCGTTGAATAATGAAAGAGATGAGTGACATAGGGTGAAGGGTCAAAGGGCAGGATTCGACGAATTCTTCCCTGTGAGTTCAACTTTAACGAGGCCCGAAAAATCACTGTTTAAATACAAAAAAACTCCTTTGATCCAGAATATCTAATGCGAATAAAAAAATGTAAGCAAATAACTTTTTTTCACTACTAGTCACATACCTATAACACATACCTATAAATACCTATACCTATAACTGTGAAGCTGATTTTCTCTGATTAGTGGTTAATATTTTTTTAATTTTTTACCAAGGTAACTAGTAATGTCAATGTCAAATGACTTTTCAAAATCCTTAATAATTAAAATTCTAGTTCGCTGTCATTATAACTCTAGATTTATGTGGGAGGAGGTTATCAGTCACCGTTTGTGCTATCTCTTGTATTTCTTGTTCAGCACTGATTTTCTCTATATTCGTTGAATATGTGAAATTTTAATTGATGCGACAAAAGATGTTGTTCATTTTAAATGAATGTAATTGATCCAGTGGTGAAGAGATAGTATATACACCATCGTTGTGAATACTATTATAGACTCGTGTTATTATCTTACTCGCGACTCGAGGTATAATACAATATACCTCGAGTATGATAGAATTCTTCACAACCTTCACAACCTAATCTACTATTTTCAACTCCTTCGCGTAACACTAGACTGTACGTACATAAGCCACTTACTACTTCTGTCTTGCGTGTGGATATGAACGTTGCTAAGTTACAAATAATAACAGTATAAAATGAATATAGATATGAACAGACCTCGACCTACTTGGTTATGAAGTGACAAACATCTTTATGCAACCTGCGCATTTGTAAAAATTTTGTTCACCCTGAATAGTGCTGCCTACCCACGCGCGAGAATTTAGAATTAGCACAAACTGCGATTATCTTAACTAGAACTCGCAATACCGAGCCAGAAAATCAATACGGATATTCCGGTATACTTTATTATATACTTTATACTATATTTTAATTCAATTGAGAAAGTCAGTTATCTAGACATGCAGGTTAACACAAGGCATAGGTTGTAATGGTTCGCACCGAGGTATTATACAAATTATCGTAATTTGTAATTTTTATTTTGCTGGTGATTTAGTGATAGTACTTTACATTATGTTTGAGTTTTAATCGCGACAGTATTCATTATCTCATTATCGTGACAACTTAATTGGGTTCGTTTAATGGGTAATGTGTGTGTTAGTAATTATTGTTAGTAACTAAAACACAGATATATGAATTCAATGAGATTTATTCATTTTGAAAGATTATGCGACAATGTAAATAAAATACAGTTTTATTATTCAAATTGAACGTTATTTATTTAAGAATCTTTTATGCACGCGAGAGATAAATAAAATTCAGTTTTATCATTCAAATCGGAAATTATTTTTTTTATTTCCTTTATTAAAAAATTTGCAAATACCTTATTTAGTAATGATTGAATCTGTATTCATATTTTCTTACCTTGAATGTTTGACTTTATTTTGTAGAATTGGTTATGGTTGATACTCAATATTGGAATTACAAAGTGAATTAGCGACTTCATGTATGAAATTATCTTAATTTTTTTCCGAGAAGTTTCTTCAATACATGTCATCACTGCAAAGCATTTGTGGCTACCAATGAATTTCAGCGCCACTTGTGGATAGGAACAAATCACATAAATGAATTCATGCCATAACCCATCTTCAATTGTGCAGATAAGTTATCGCATGATATTAATAGCATTTGTGTCTACTATTAATCTCAGCCACATGATCCGTCAGAACTTAATGAGGTAATGTTATTTAAATAAAACGGATGCTGGTTTTGTTTTATCAGATTCAATTCTACTGCTACACACATTCATTCATACATACGTACATTCATTTATTTATTCATTTACGATTGGTTTTGTTTGAAATGCTGAGATTGCTTGAATATCGGAGAGCTAACTGTTTTATTTACGAAATTACGTTGACCCAGAATATCATTGAATTAGTGGTTACTAGTTATATTTTATAAAACAAACTTGATTCGTTATATCGGTTTTTATTGTTTCGAAGTAGGAACGGAATGAAATTTACAATATTCTACTGTCATATGAAAATATTGTCAGGACAAGATATGAAATTTAGTTAAGCTATACTACGCTGATTCCGCTATAGAAACCTACATTTCTACCTTTATTAAATTCGTTCCACCCACAGACGCCATGATACGATTATCAAATATTTTACGACGTGGGAAAGGAATGAAATTTACAATAGTCTACTGTCAGTTCTTCTTTTCTACCTTGTGAGGACAAGGTATGAAATGTAGTTAAGCTCAGCTGCGCTGATACAGCGATAGAAACCTACATTTCTACCTTAATTAAATTATTTCCTCCACAGACGACATCGCGTATAAATGTCACTAGATTGGTGCCTTCATTAGTATTGATGACTGGGAATTGACTTTAGAGTAGGTTAATAAGGTGTACATTTGATTTCGTCATTCGTATAAATACCTGAGAAATGAATGCTTAATCTCTGAGACTAGTCGACCAGAGTAACGTTCTGCGCTGGCGGTTACTTCTAACTGATTTCAGTATGTGCCGAATTTTCGAATTTATACTTTTTCTCCCTCGACGTTCTACCACCCAGGTCTCTATTTTTGCTTGTTGTTCTGAAATTTATCTCTCTCGTGCGCATTAGTGCACCACCCAAGGTTACCATGTCCGTGGCGAACTCAGCCTCTTCGTTATCTGAAGATGTAGGTAATTTAAAATTCGATTTGACGTTAATGTATGCGTTGCCATTATTATATGTCCGCTTTATCTCAATTGTGCATGTCCTAGAATGCGTGTGGTCGCATGCCTTCCCGTGCCCTCTAAAACCTTTATGTATGCGTTTTTGTATTATACGTTTTAATTATAGAATAATTATATCTAATTAATATTAAATATGGATCGGGTCCTTACAAGGTCGTCATATAGATGCGCATGTTCGAATAGAGCTAGCGAGATCTACCTTCTTAAAAATGAAAAACATGCTCTGAAACTGCATTCTCAATTTGGAATCGCAACATAGATGCGCAAGAGCAGGTCGCTAATACATAAGTACCAAGACAAATCTACTGACAGTCGGTCACCATAATCAAGAAACGATGACACAAAACGCTCAGAATGAACATAACACAACAAAAACAACAAGGTCATGGAAGTGGCCGTGGTTACAGATGTACGGCGCAGATAGCACTGAAGACTGGGACGCGGCGCAGGACTGATGAGCATCAGGAGTTATGCGAGGATCAGCACTGACTTGTAACGGAATGAAAACCAGACTACCCCACACAGTAGACGGATTCACTAAATCTCAATTCGTATTTCTACTAGTAACTACTATTAAATAATGGTATTATGGTGATGAAAGAATATTGATCGGGGTTTTGAATGAAATAGAAAGTTGAATAAAAACAAGGGCGAATGCGGAAATTGGATACATATGCCGGTATTTACGGAATTTTAAATTTATTAACACATTAAATTAGAATAGCTACAAGAGTTCTGCCGCTAAATCCCATAAGGATTAGGTTAGAAGGCAAATAAATCGTGGTCGTACATAAAGACACAAAAGAAAGAAAGTTAAACGATATTTGTTCGTGACGTGTTTCCGCATTTTGGCGCCGCCGCTAACTCGCTAATGTACACAGGCGCAAGCCGGCCGGAAATGACGTTATCACAAATGAAGCGATAACGTGTTCTTACAATATCATCAACGATTAATACGGCCCATAAATCCGTAACGACTTGGCTTACAGATAGAGGGTAGTGTAACTACCTCTAACTAAAATGAAAACGGCTCAATCTTACCTAAAGATGGATAACGGCCGCTAGGTATTGTGATACCTGGTAGAGGATAACTGTCGGGGAAATAGAACTTTTTCCAATGCGTTTCTAATGACACACGGGGGCCGCACAAAACATTTTAAATGTACCGTTTTATAAATGCGGTGACGTGCCTGATGGGTCTTCATCGTTTTCGGCCGCGGAGCAGAGGGAGGATCCCTTTGAAGTAACGAAGAGGGCCGGGCTCTCGATGTCAGAGAGTGGGTTATGGTTAAAAAAGGCTCTGTCTAATTTAACCTCCTTTTTACTACAATGTAAGGGTCTCCACCATATCCGTATGGGTTGACGAAAGATAATCAGCGATACTCAAAATAACGAAAATATCGCAACAGCTGACTATCTAACACCCACACCACCGGATTTAAAATATCTCAAAGTGAGAATTGATAATTGAATAAATGAACAGAAAAATAAGTTAAATTGAAATGACGAAAAGTGTTTAATAAAATTATGGAGAGAATTTTGGAAATAAAAATCGGAGTTTTGTGTCAAACAATTGCGTTTATTCACACGCACAAAATGGACACCGTGCTCTGCTCGCACCTGGATGAAAATGTCTCCGCTTGATTCTTGTGGCTTGTCTGTGGCGAATTGCAAGTGACCTCGGTGTGCTGGCCTCCCTGCTTCGCAGCAAATCTTATGGACGACTGCCTTATCGCTCGATCGCTAACGATCTCAGATCTGGTATTGCAGGGCTATGCCTGGGAGGGTGGTTTGGTTCCTACCCAACTGCCTAGAATTACATGGCGTATTAGAAACACAGCAACGAGGTTCCCCAAAAATTAAGTCCCGTTTGGGTCTAAGTACTTACTCGATAGCTTGTTTTCGAGCGCGATTCAATAAAACTCCCTGCTTTGTCCCAGTGTTTTGATCCTCCAGTGGAGATATTAGGACATACACGAATAAATCCCGGAATCCTAATTCGGCAAATTAACCAACAAATTTCGTGGTGCGTCCGCACTGTGAACGTGACTACTTGTGGAATCAAAGTGATAGAGAACGCGCGTTTTGCGGCCAGTACACGCTCTTGGCAGAAAACGGAAGTCGTCTCCGCGATCCGCTCATACGTCGTTTTCAATTGCACTACCAACTCCCAAACGAGCCATATTCATTTAAGAACCGTTACAATGCTTATTCTGATCAAACCCAACTGAGGGAAAATCAAATTACAGCAGTCATGGCTTTGTTGCCTTTAATAAAATTCTGAAGGTAGATTTTTAAAGATTTTAAAAAGAAATGCACTCTTTCGCAAAAGGATCTAGTCATCGGCTGTTTTTCTGTCATTTTTTACCCCCCTGAGGAGAGCCATCCTCAGTGGCCTGAGACTGATCTGGTGGGGAATGGTGAAGCTCGAGGAAGCCGCCTCCATATAAAATAATAGGTCGACCGGTAATTAATTATAATCTTTGCGCATTGTAGAGGCTGGTGGTAAATTTTTATTCATTCTCCCATGTGACAGGCCACGATTAAATTTAGGTTATTTCGGGGTATTGGCGCAATCAAACGCAGGACGGGCATCAGCACGTCATATTGCAGATTGAAATGATAAACACTGTCTTCCCTTCAGTGGGCGAGAAGGACGCGCTGGAAGTTAATAACGTTGGCTTTCTCGCCTCGGTTGGAATTGATTATGTCATCGTTCGCGACTGGGAGAGCTCGGCGTTCATTTAGTCCCCCATATTCTTATTATGTCGCACTACACTTTACTACTTGGCGCGATGCAATTTTCCCTTATTTCGCTCCATTATATTCGATACGCGTCGCTTGTTGCTCGACATAAAAATCAAATAACGGGGAACTCGAGGACTATTCGCGTTTTTCTCGGCCAGAAACTCAGTGGCAGAAGGTCAAAGGTATGTCAGCAAGAACAAAATAGGAGATCGAACGTGATGTGCATAGAGCTTTGTGCACCTTGCTACAAAGCAACGACATTTATGTAATATTTCTGAAGTCTTTACATGCTATCCCTAAAATGCCAAGTAATTTCTATTCATATTGTAGGTATAGTATAGCAATCAGTATATTTAAAATTCTCTACCGCAAATCATAGCATAATTATTATGCAGTGATACAGTACAAGGCTTGTTTTGTTTATAGTCAAATTATTGCTTGTCAAATGAACACATTTACGTTTTTTTTTTTAATTTCGAAGTGCTTACTAATACCTTACGAAGAGGGTGAAATATTTTATTCGTTTGAAAATTATTCTGGTCATCACACATTTTATTATATATGTACCGCACATATAAATGGTGCCTCTGTGAATTTAGCTGCATCCACATCGAGTTATTTAATGTGCAGGCACAATTTAACAATTTACGGGAATGAAGTTCCCTTGTACAATTTTAATTTTCGGTTGTATTACTTGTTGCGATGTCAAATATTTTCCACGTATTTCTTTTTCTGATGAACAACTGTCAAAAGGGGTCAGTTTTCGCTTAGCCGATCACTGCGATAAATTTGCCCACAGCCCATGGTATAGTTCGCACGTACTTGTAATTATCGAAAGCCGGATATAATAACAGGTGATTAATATATAATTCTCTTGAAGTATGTAATATTTTAAATATAGATTATTAGGCTTCAACTCTAGTTACATATCATATAACTATCAAACCGGAAAATGCTCACTAAACTGAATATTTTTAGAGCATTGTAGCTGCGATCCAGTACCTCTATAATATGTTCTGAAAATTAATATCTAATATAGTAAGTAGATTAGCTTGCTTACTTATTCTTTCAAAGGCAGTGTGCTTCCTAGCCTTTTTAAATTTAAATTAGTATAGTCTTAAGCTGGGTACTGATCTGAGCAAATTTGTCCGCACGAACAGCGCGCGACGGGAACATGCGTGCGTTTAAAATCAATGATACAATGCGTAAGTACTTGAGCCAATTTAGATGAATGAACGGTGTGCGCCAAAAAAAGATCAGCAAAAAATGCTCATCTGAATGTTCGCACGAGCGATAAATACGTGTCTTTATATTTGGTGTGCTAATGTTTAGTACCATATGTATCTTTTTTCAGGTGTCATTCCCGAGCTCAATTTAGTGTATAGTGAACAGTTACGATATATCGATAGTAATGGTCCTAATAACACTTGTCAATACAATTTTTGTCCCTTAGACATTTTTATTTATTTATCCTTCGTCCTTTTACCCTTTCGGGTGTCGGATTGCTCAATTACATTTATAATACATTTTACTATCATATGTCTTCGCTAATTAATTCATTCGCTCTTCTTTTCCAGTGGTCCCTGTCTTGTGCCAATTTTCTGATTTCATTCCATTCTATTCCTCTTCTTTCCGCTGCTTGGTGCGTTTGTTCATTCCATCCCTTCCTCGGTCTTCCTTCTTTATTTTGCCTTGTATTTTTACTTCATGTATTATTTTTGTTATTCTATTCTCTTCTAGCCTATGTATATGTCCTGGCCAACCTAGCTGTCTTTCCTCTATTATTGTTGTTATTGGCTTTATGTTGAGCCGTTTCCTTACTTCTGCGTTCTACACTCTATATTTTTTTGTAACTCCCTCTATCTTCCTTAGGAATCTCATTTCCATTGCGTTGATCTTGCTTTTGTTTCTTTCCGTAATTGTCCACGATACACTTCTATATATTAGCGAGGACTTTACTATTTTTTGTATACCTCAGTTTTTATTTCTTTAGTAAATTCTTTTTTCTCTAGAAACGTGTTTTTTATTGTGTTGTAGATCCTTCCTGCTTTTCTTATTCTTTCTTCTACTTTCTGGTCAATCTTTCCCTTTTCTTCTATTATTGTTCCTAGGTAGTTGTATTGATTCACCTGTTCTAGTTGTTTCCCTACTAGCTCTATTTTGTGTTTGTTTTCTTTGGACGCTATTGCCATTGTTTTAGTTTTGCTGATGTTTATTTCCATATTTATCTTTTTCAGTTCTTCGTATATATTAAGGTTATGTTGGAGTTTTTCTTCTGAGTCTGCTATTATTTATCATGTCGTCTGTGAACATAAGTATTTGTATTTTTATCATTTCCAGTTTCCTATATCCGATAATCGTGTTTGCTGCTCTTTCTTTGCTTGTCCTTATTGCTTCATCTATTAGTGATGCGAAGAGTAAAGGGCTTAACATGCAACCTTATTTTAGTCCAATTTCGGTCTTTAACTCCTCTGATTCGTTTGTTCCTATTCTCATCATGTTTCTGTTGTTATTGTACAGCTCTTTTATTATGTTTATCTTGTCTTTTTCTACCTCTCTTTTTTCTAACATATTCCATATGTCCTCTCTTATTACTCTGTCAAATGCTTTCTTCAGGTCTATGAAGCATATGTAGTTCTTTTTCATTTCTGATCATCTTGCCTGTTAGTTGTCTCATTATGTGTATTAGGTCCTGTGTACTTCTATTTCTCCTGAACCCGTGTTGTTCTTCTCCCAATAGTGGGTCCAGTTCTTCTTTCAGTCTTGTTTCTAATATCCTTGTAAATATTTTCCCTGGTATGTTTGTGACTGTAATTCCTCTGTAGTTGCATATTTTTGTTTCTCCCATTTTGTGTATGGGTAGTATGATTCCCTTGTTCCATTCGTTCTGTATTATTTTTTCCTTTATTATTTCATTAAGAATATCCAGGAATTCCTCTTTCCATTTATCTTCCATGTTTTTCATCATTTCCGCTGTGATATCGTCTGTGCCATTTTCTTTCCGAATTCTGCCCATGTTTGTTACTTTGCTATCTTGATTTTGCGTTTCGTTTCTTTGCTTGCTGTTTTATATCTCCTATAATCTTTCTCTTTTTCTGTTCTTATGTAGGTTTTTCATTTACTTTTTTTGCCGTTACTGTTTATTTTATCTCTTCCGACCACCATTTATTTTTCTTCATCTGTTTCGTCCCTTAGACATAAATAGCTAATTCCAAAAGATTTTTTTTCAGTTTGGCAGTTACTGGTACCACTTTTAGAACCTATCATTAACTGAGAACGTGTTTTTGTAAGTAAATAGTGGAAAAACTATGCAATTTATTTTTAATGACCTCCAACAATTTCTTTTTTTGCAGTTCGTACATATGCATAGTAAGTACTTTCCAAAAAATGCATTTATATTGAAGGGTCAACACATTCGTCAAAATTTGTCGACCAGTGTTACCCAATGGCTATCTTACTTATCGATATAAAGGCTGATTATTTATCTGTGGGAGTTAATTATCGTCCATGTTGTGTATTAGTTCTATGCACTGTATTTATTTTTGTTTTGGTATTTTCCTTTGCAGCTCGTGACATATTTGTTTTTCATATACATTTTACTATGTTTCTATGTTTTTGCATATGTTTCTAGGAATAATACTAAGTAACGTTGTTGTTTTTTAAGTTAATAAATTAAGTTTGTAGTTCTTTGCCCTATTGTTTCAGTGTCCATTTCAAACCCTAACTGCCCTACATATACGAGCTCGAAAGCAAAGATGAAGTGATACCCTCTAAAGTAACGGTACTTTTATGTTGGAGAATTTCAATTACTCAACAATTATCAGGCCAACGGTAACCTTAACTAACCAAAAATATAACCTCTCAACCATCGTCATTGCTATTATTGTACATATCTTTATTAATCTCACAATTTATTTGTCCAATATTTCTTTCAACCATATTTCAACTATATTTCGTCTAAAATGCCCGTATTTGCATTGTACTCATTACTAGTAAAATTTGGTTCATAGTTTCGACGGTACCGCGTATCTGCGAAATATATGAATTTTACTAAACATAATTTTTGTGTATTCAATGAAGACAAGGATTAGGTTGTCTTAAGTCTCTTGTAATTCAAAGTTCTTTGGCAAATTATTTATTACGGCGGTTCGGGCTCTAATTGTACGCGCGATTATAACTTCCGAAACACGTGTCACAGTTGTCACGTTGCAGTGAGGCAACGTGATCAGCATCGAATTACCCCTAGCTCATCAACAGTAAGTTTCAGGCTCTGATTGTCCAAACGCAATTCTTGTATATTTCTATCGAGAACTGTGTATGGACATCACCGCTTGGAATCAAACCCAGCAATCGCCTTCATGATTATCATCCATTTATTCAACAATGAATAATAACGAATCGTCTTTCTACGAGTTTAAACGATCCGGGAACAGCTGAACACATGCTATGTTCTCTAAACCTCGAGACTATCCGTTTGGTGCCCATTTCTTATTGATTATAGTTATAGTATAGGACATTCATCAAAAACTATAATCAATAAGGAATAAGTATCGAACGGCACAATACTCCAGTTGCAATGAACGCCGTGCTGACTCGATTCGTTATTTACACACCCCATCGAACTTGATCATCTCCATCGAGATAGGACACCACGGAGTAGTTAACATGACACCTTGTGGAGAACAGACAAGAGATCGAATTACGATCACAGTCGGTGGTTTGATTCTCATGTAAAAATGTATCATTGCAGAGTCATTGGCATAATTGTATTCTACATAATAAGTATGTATCTGGTGTTCGCTTTTTTTTAGTATGGAATTTATGCTTGTATATAAAAAAATATTGAGTAACTTTTTTCTCGTTGATGCATTTTGCTGCGATTCTCGTAATGTACTCTATATTCCAGATAACTCCAAGCCAAGTACTTTCTTACGCGTCCTGGTAAGAAGTTTTCCATAACTACATAACTCTGGTCAGTAGGTCCATTACTCTGGACCCAGTAACGAAATATCGTTTGGTTACTGCGCCCCAAAGATTGATGAGTGTAATTTAAGGTCAGTGGGCAAAATTTACCGTAATTTTTGTACAGAAATGCCAATAGCAGCGGCATGTTTCCGAGCGAAATTGTCTGGTGACAGCTCTATCACTGACCGCTGTTGGTAAAAAAGCCTTAACAATAAAACCACGATGCACACCCGATCAACGCATGGTGACGACAGAAAACGCCAAAGTTCACCTGACATAACAAAGCCAACCGCGCCTCTCTACCTGGTCAGATGGTTCTCCATTATGCCCACCATGTATATTCTGAAAAAACTTTGTAAATGGAGACAAGATTGCACACGACAATTTTAAATGAGCGCATACTCTCAACCAAGTATACATATGACACAATTAAAGATAAAAAGAGATAACATATAGAAACACTTGTGTTTATTACAGGAGAATCATTATCATTAGACATTTCGAATCATTTAGGTAGCTACGGTTCTTGTCTGAGTGTAACCATTCAATTGTATATCAAGGGGAGCACATATACAGGGTAGGCCATTTTGAAAATTGACTCTCACAAAAGTTGTATGGGTACAAGGGGGACATCGGATAATGACATTGAGTTTGTCTTGAAGTTGAATTTCAAGGTATTTTTAAGGCCAAGTAGAATATTTTAATGGTAACCCTACTTTTTGAATTTTTATTTTGAAAGAGAAAGAGAAAGAGACCAAATTCATGATTATACGTAAGAACAACCCACAACACCAACAACAACTGGAGCTGGAGCAGGGGAACATCGAAAGAGTTAAAAAATATGTATATCTAGGCACCGTTATTATTGAGCAATGGGACCAGACACAGGAAATAAAAAGCAGGGTTGAAAACAGCAGAAATATATTCATTAAAATGACCACAGCCTTTAAAAGTCGTGATCTATTTTGGTGTCTATAGACACCAAAATGAGACTCTTACGCTGCTAAGTATTCTCTGTGTTATTTTATGGAATGGAAGCTTGGACGCTGACGGCTGCTAACACAAAAAAATCTAGAAGCATATGAAATGTGGCTCTACAGAAGGATATTAAGGACATTATGGAAAGACTATATTACCAATGCCGAAATACTAAGAAGAATGGACAAAACGACAGAAATCCTGACCACGACTATAACCAGGAAACTACAATACCTGGGACACATCATGCGCAACTCTAGTAGATACGGACTCCTTCAGTGCATACTACAAGGCAAAGTTGAAGGAAAAAGAAACATTGGGAGAAGACAAATCTTGTGGCTTAAAAACTTGAGGAGTTGGTTCTCCACGACAACCACAGGCCTCTTCCGGGCAGCTGAGTAAAGATAGCTAATATGATTGCCAACATCCGGAACGGATAGGCACTTGCAAAGAAAAATAATAATAACGTAATAAAACCTGAAATAAAGCAAATAACATTTCTGAAAATTGGCAATTACAAAACTATACAAGATGCACAAATAATATTTGACAATAAACAAAACATGCACATGGAGGGATTAATTGAAACTATTAAATACATAAAAATTAAAAATTCCAAAGAAGTACAAATAAAATATAGAAATTCTAATTGGTTTAATGAAAAATGACTGAAACAATTAAGAAAAAGAAGTAAACTATGTAAACAAACCAGAACATATCCGAATAATATAAAACTCAAAGAAAACTATATAAAACAAAATGACATGTACAAAAAAAACATTCAAATTACAAATAAAGAATATTACTATAAAAAATTTCAGAAATGTGCCCATGACTATGCAAAAACTAGAGGGCCATAAAAGATGTATTAAATTGCAATACTAAAAAATCAATACAACAAACACCTGAAATTCTACTTAATGGCAATTACATAAAGGATGCGAAATTGCCGATGCGTTTAATAAACATTTCATTGAAATAGGCAATTATAAACAAACAAACCAGACAAACTCAAATGGCAATGAATTTCTAGAAGATCATAGCAATATAAACATGTTTTTTACAACCATGTGTACAAAATGAAATCAGTAGTATAGTAATTCAACTAAATAAAAATACATGTAATGACATAGATAACATTACAGTGAATGACATAATAAATATCTTATCCTCAGTCATAAACATCTTAACCAATATTTATAACAAGGCACTATGTACGGGTGAATTTCCAGAAACATTAATAAAAACGAGAGTAACAGCAATACATAAAAATGCCAATAACTCGGACCTAAACAATTACAGACCAATATAAATAACATCAGTATTCTCAAAAATCTTCGAAAAAATGAGAAATAATAGATTACTAAATGTCGTCAATAATAATCAGCAATTAACATTAGACAAATATCAACATGGATTTAAAAAACAAAGTACACACAAGCTGCGATAACTAATATCATGAACTCTGTATACACTGTGTATCAGCCAAATGGAATAAATTCGATAATAAATAAATGGGGGCGTGTTCGAAAAAACGCTCGGATACGTCGATTGTTATTTTAGTTGCGCATTTTTTTTCAACATTTTTTTTTATACAGGGTGTGTCATGTGACCGTTGCCAATACCAACTTTCTTATTTTAAATGCAACACCTGGTATATTATTCAATTTTTGGATTCTTCAGAAAATTCTAGACATATTTCATGTACAATGTCCTATACCTATCTTCAACTGTTTCGGAAATATTAAGTGTTTTCAGATTTATTGCAAAAATTAACATTAAAAAAAGAAAATTATTTGATTACAGAAATTCGTTACAACACACTCAAAAACTGTTTATTTCTTGATAATGTAAAAAAACAAAAAAAATAAAAATAAATTTCAATGGAGGAGATGTTCAAAATGCTCGCCGTGAACGTCTTGGCAACATCCTAATCTTAAATAGAAATTTCTTCTAACGTTACTCAACATCTCAGGCGTGACCGATCTAATCGCAAGCATTATTCGTCTTCTTAAGTCAGCTAAGTCGAGGGGTTTAGTTTTGTATACAATACTTTTGACATATCCCCATAAGAAGAAGTCTAATGACATCAGATCAGGGGATCGTGCTGGCCATTCCATCGATCCTCACCTCCCTATCCACCGATTTGGAAATATTCGGTTGAGGTAGTTCCAGACATTGATTTGGTAATGGGGCGGTGCTCCATCTTGCTGAAACCATATCATATTCGCTGGAACTTGTGGGTTTGCTGGATCAGGATATAAGTTTGTCAAAGTTGGCACAACATTATTTTGAAGTAGTGCTAAATAATTATCACCATTTAAATTGCCATCAATGAAAAAGGGGCCTATGATATGTTCTCCAACAAACACTTAATATTTCCGAAACAGTTGAAGATAGGTATAGGATATTGTATATAAAATATGTGTAGAATTTTCTGAGGAATCCAAAAATTGAATAATATACCAGGTGTTGCATTTAAAATAAGAAACTTGGTATTGGCCACGGTCACATGACACACCCTGTATCAAAAGTTTTTATTGAAAAAAATGCGCAACTAAAAATAACAATCGACGTGTCCGAGCGTTTTTTCGAACACGCCCCCATTTATTTATTATTGAATTTATTCCATTTGGCTGATATGTATAATAAAATGGACAAAAAAACTAGTTGCAGTATCAATTGGTTTGAAAAAAGCTTTTGACAGCGTAAATTACAATTTACTTTTAGATATTCTTTTCAAAATGGAGATCAGGGGAGTAGTTCATAAACTATTTGAAACGTACTTAAAAGATAAAAAACAAGTCACAACATTCAATGGAAAAAATAGTGTACAAATGACAGTTTAAACAGGTGTACCACAAGGATCTGTATTGGACCCATTACTATATTCACTATACGTAAACAGTATGCACTCATTAAATCTAAAGGGTCAACATTACATTTTCGCTGACGACACTATATTTATTTACACCGACAAAAACCTAAATTCATTGCAAAAAGTAATAAATCAAGATCTAAAAATATATAGTGAATGGATACAAGTTAACGCTCTATCAATTAACGAAAAAAAAAATCATAATATTTAACAATACTGGAAATAGAATAAAATTAGAAATTAATAGCCAGGAAATCAAACAAGATAATAAAATTAAATACTTAGGCGTACAAATAGATGAAAGATTAAATTGGGAGATTCATATTAACACATTAATAAAAAATATTGCAGAAACAGCCAGTACTCTTAAACGAATTTCCAATGTAATACCAGATGAATTGCGCAATCAAATTTACTATGCGTTGATTGACTATTGCATTAAATACTGTGCACTGTGCAATATGGGGCACTGCCTCTAAGACGATTCTCTTTTAATTTGCAAAGAATACAAAATAGAAGTATTAAGAACTTATTCGAATTACCATATTTAACTCCATCTTTACAACTATACAAAATATTGAATTTCAAAAATATATCTACAACAATAAAAATAAAAACTGTAAAAATACAATACAAAATAAATTAAAAAATTATCAAACATAACACTAAATATAACTTTAACAAAAATGTACATGAACGCAACACAAGGAGAAATAATAACGTACACATAATTCAATGTAATAATAAATATGGTCAAAGAAAAAATATACCTGTAAAAGAATAAAATGAGTTCCCAAGCAGATTAAAAAGTATAGACAATTATAAAATATTTTCAAAAAAATTAAAAAGCCCTTTCGGTCAAGGCAATAATGAACTACTGTGATTAATATACCACAAATAATTATTATATATACGTGAGATGAGCATATGTAATCAATAATTAACTAAATTAATTAGCCTACTTACCTTGTAAAGTACAAATAATGTATGCTTAGCTTAGGTAATAGTATTATTATAAGTAGATATAAAATTAAGAAACAACAGTCCACTATTACTGTATTTTATATTAGAATTAAATAATAAATAACCGAAACTAGTCAGGTGAAAGAAATAAATCATAAAATAAAATAAAAATAAATATTCCTTACCAGTAAGTACTAAATATAACAACCTTAAATGTATATAACTGGCAATTTATGGATAAAACCTTAAACTTTTATATTATGATTCAACAATCAACAATCATCAACAATCTCTCAATCGGCAATGTATCACTTTGCGCTCTAAATTCACAAATAGCTGTAGTGGCGCTGTCTATAGCTAGTCTGTAACAAGTGAGAGCGCTCGAATTGCACACAAGATTTTTCCTACAATTTATTGTTTCATAATACAATCGTCATTAAAGTAGGAAATTATTTACAAAATATGTTCTCAAAAATTTAATTGGTAATATTCTTAAGCGACAAAGTGTTTACGAGAACTTTGCGCTTGTTGTGAATAGTAACGCGCTATAATAAAGTTTCGGTCCTCGGAAAACATTAACTTCTCGCTCGCATTAGCAAGCATAACAACCTACTTTGTATGTCAATTATAGGAAAAAATGCATTAATGTCAAATGCCATCACTTTCACGACCAATAATGCTAGTTATCGAATTTTATATGTCTCCTATGTTTCTCATATTAAGGTTATTTTCATCAATCTATTATTTTGTTAATATTATTTTTATTGCTTGGGGTTTAATATGTACTTCCTTAATTCTTCTGAATATATTTATGCTTTATTTACATTTGCGACCGGTTTCGATTCCACATAATCGAATCATTTTATAATACTTATCAAACATTTTAAATTTAACAGATATATGATTTGTGGTGTATTTTTATATGGGATTTTTCATATCGGTTGCAGACATTTATCCAACAGCTGACGTACTAAATATAGGCTCGATACTCCAACTTATCGATAGGTCAGTCAAATTGAATTAAAATACAACGAATATCTGCAAAACAGAAGGGCTGAAGGACATTGAAAAATGTTTTAAACCAAAATTGTAGGGACTATTTTTCTCTACAAAATAAAATAAAAATTAATAAGATTTGACCAATAGAAGGTGAGATCGGTGTTTTCAAGATGTCCGCCATTCCACAAGGAAATTTTGTTGGATTAATATAAATTTGTACACCTCCCACGACCTTCTAATCAACCTCAGTATAATTGGCCGATCCTTCTGCTTTGCCATATTCAAGTACTATTTTAATATAATACGGGAGTAATACGAGCCCTAATAAATTAAAGTTCGGACGATACTCATTTTAACTATTACTTAGAGATTATTTTACTGAAAGTTGCGACTTACTTATTATATTTATGATCTCATAAAAATGCATTATTAAGCACCACTTATGCCAATAAATAAATATTATTTGTATATATTTACCTCTTTAAGAAGAGATAAATGAAAAAGTGAACCAATTTTACTGGCAACTTAATGTTCGGACGACTCCGTTTTGACATTTTTTTGGGGTTAACACTGTTAAACTGATAGTTATTAATGTGATAAGTGTCGATTTACTGCTTCCTTTTATGTGTGTTCATGAAAATGAGTCGTGATAAAGTAACCTCGATCAAAATTCGTCCAATTGTTATGAAACCCTACCATGAAGGAAAAAGCATGAAGATAATCGGCGATAATTTGAATTTAGCGAAGTCAATGGTAGGAGATATTTACCAGTGCTATGGAGATAGAGCCAGATACAAAAATCGGGGTAAAAGTTCTGGTCAACCTAGTAAAATGATATGAAGAAAGAGGAAGCAGCTTGAGAAAATATGTAAAAGTCAGCGAAGAGTCACTGTAAGGGAGATAACGGCCTTATTTAATTGGAAAACGGGGGCAAATATTTCGCGAAAATGTTGTAGGCAATGGATCCTTGAGTGAGGACCCAGTTTTTATAAGGTACATAATAAATGAAATATTAGATAACATTACATTTTTCAATTCACTTTATTTTATCATATTGAAGCCTAAAGAAAACCCGCTGTTAACAAACAGAAAGAAACAGAAACAGAAGAACAATCGTATAGCTTTTCCAAGTCTAAATTGTCTTACACTGTAGAAGACTGGTCCAAAGTCATATTTAGCGATGAATCCAAATTCGACGTCTCTGTAGGTGATTACAGAAAACCAATTATTCGAGATAAAGCGGAAGCTTTTCAAGCGGATTGTATAAAAAAGACTGTGAAGTTTCCAAACGGGGTATTAATTTGAGGGAGTATGTCTGGAAAAGGTTTGGGAAAAATGGAAATAATATTAATGCTATATTTAATGCTTTTAAATATCAGACAATTCCGAATAACAGTTTTATTCCCAGCGTATATGAGCTTTATCCAGAAGGGAATTTCATATTCCAGCAAGATGATGCATCAAGCCATATAGCAAAGATGACAAAAACATGATTTTCAGATCACGGAATGAAAGTTCTGTCTTAGCCCTCTAACAGTCTGGACTTAAATATTATTGAGACCTTGTGGCAACATGAAAAGTCAGTTGAGAAACATTTCTCAGCGAAATGTAATGCTTTGGAGACAAAACTGAGAAAAATATGGAGATCTTTCACGCCAAATTACTGCAAGTCTTTGCTGGCAATCATACCAGTCAAAATACGAGATATCATAAATTCGAAAGGTGATGTGACACCGTATTAATAATCTAAACGGTCTTCGGCCATTAAGTTGTCAATACAATTTGTTCATTTTTATTTATTTTTCTCTATTTTCGTTTCTTGTTGATATAAAACAAATATTTTTTTAACAAAAGCGTCCCTTAATAAAGTTGTATTCCTAATTCTTGAACAAATAAAATTATAAACAATTTACAGAACAACAATCAGTAAATATGTATTGAAATTGGTACCGTCCGAACATTAAGTTATTAGGGCTCGTATGTGTTATATGACTAACAAAGCTTTAATGTTTTCAACTGAAGTTTTGAAAAGACGATTATAATAAGTTATTGTTTATTGTCATGGTAACTAGATTATTTTTTATGTATTTGAAATAACCTAGGATTACTAGTTATCAATACACCCTCGTATATATTCTGAAAATGGTGAGTTACCAAATAAATTCATTATTAATAATTGTAACAAAATACCCTGAAAAATAGTTGTCACAAACAAAAGATTATCTGAGACATTTTCTGTAATAAATTCATCAATCAACAGCAATTCTATAATTTTCTGAAAAGGTGAGTTTTTGACAAAATATTGAAGAGAAGAACCGCTTTTAAATGCTCTTACATCACCTAAAGTTGAAGAGGTTAAAACTAATTAAACTACGCTCTATATAAGATCATTCATATGCTGTCCTGCTCGTGCTGTGTTGTTAGATGAAAACAAATAGCAAATATAATATAATATTAGAATATAAAAACAGACATAGAGCTTGTCTCGAAAATCGAGGTAAAAACTTCTTACCATGATATCTATTAATTTCAGAAGCCGTACCGCAAATACAATTAAACCGCCGACAAAAGCGTAACAAAATGTAAATGAAAGAGTTAGAATGATTGAAATTACATTCGGAATTCGAAAATTTGTAAGGCGATGTGATTAAAGGGGGTATTTAAATCGAGTCTAACGAGAAAAATGAGCTCAACCCCGGTGATCACTTCCGGAGTGAAGAAATGAGGCGGCCAACAATTATATACTGCCAGATATCGGCCTGATCCGATAGCATTTCAATTGCAAATGAGCAATTCGCCCATGGAGACAAAGGAGACGCGAGCGGCTGCGAATTTCCATTGCAAACGCGACATCGGACGGCACGACGCCAGCTCAAACGAGCGAACCGGGAGGATAAGAAGCTGGAATGGGGAACTCCGGAAAGAGAAAATATAGCGACAATAATGGAACAGGGAATGTAAACTTTGATAATACGCATTGATGTCTTGGGATGAGTGGTATGCTTCTTTGTGTGCTGTTAGAGTGCCCCAAAAGAGATATATTTTAAAGATATTGTTACACTACTGTATTTCTGTGTACTTAATTTATTACATTCACTTATAATACATACTAATTTAGTAAGTTTGTGAGGTATAACAATGTAACGTTCCATCTGATTAATAATCATTTCAATTATCGGTATGGTAAACGTAAAATTGTTTCCCTCGAATCATTGGCTATTGTATATTCCACCAGGTTAAGGCTTCGATCACAAACAGTCAACGGTTGAAATGTCATCCGGGACAATGTTGAAATTATAGTTTTCTCATGAATATATCCTGATCTCAGTAACCGCCGCCTATAGTCATATACAACTCTACCACAGAAAATGGTATAGTATGCATTTTTGTTGTGTGGGCTGTCTCTTTGATACAGCAAGGGACCTACAGCTGAACGAGACCTGCGAACCTCTGTTTTGGGGAAACTTTTTTGGGGCAATAACCCTCGCTGGTTGTTTCTCTTATTTGAAACCTGTGCATCCCATAATGCCATAATAAATCTGTTCATTTGTTCATCTGTTCTACATGCCCAATCAATTGAGAAAACTGTACAGTACGTTTTCTTACTATAGGCATGCCAACGTCACTAGTACTAATCATACTAATATAATAAGTATAATGTAATGTAATGTTTTTTGTCAGGCTTAAATGACTATACATTTTTTGCGGGATGTAGTGAATATTATCTTTGAGGGTCCTCGCACACCACAAACTAAAGTATCGGCCGCTAGTTTAGTCTGATTGGGTTGCATCCGCGCCACCAGGAAAATTAAACTCTTTGATTGGGCGTTGGTGCGTACACTGTGAACTGAGTGAACAGTTTCGCATACTTTTCCGCCTAGATTTTTCTTCATATTTACATCTGAATACTCTTTTAAGTTTGTTTTATAAAAATCTGGTCTATTTTAAATCTGTTTAATAAAGTCTCTATTAACGGTAGGTAATTAAACGACATTACCAAACTTTTAATTTGTTTTAAATATTTAAATTTTTATTTTAAATTTTTAAATAATATAACATCATTTGAAATGTCAAAACTGTTAACAGAAAATGTATTCAACGCAAGAATTTTCCTGTGACACCAATCCCATTAACCTATTCAAACAGGAATCATCAACTGTAAATCCCAAAATAGTAACTCATTTGTGAAAGTGCCCTATTTAAATACTTTCTTGTGTTGAATACGTTTTCTGTCAACAGTTATGACATTTCAAATAATCGAGTTGTACGCGCATGTATTTTTGGTTGCATAACAATTGCATTTTAGCAATGCAATTGATACTGTTGTTTTAAAACTGAATATCGCCTATGTTCAGTAGGGTGGACCTTATTAAGTTCAAAATCTAAGCAAAATCTAAGTTTTTTAAATTTTTTAGCTCCCACCCGCGGATATTGTTCCTTTTGATGTGTAAAATGCACGAGCAAAATTTCAGCTTGATTGAAGAATATTTAGGGGTAAAATCGAGGGTAAAATTTTCAAAAAATGTGTTTACTTCGAAAATATACATTTTACTTTTGTGTCTTTTTATAACACTATCCACACTGAGAATATTGCTAAAGCTTATTCTTACCTTCAAAAAACGAGGTCGCTACGATTTTTTAAAATTGAGTTTGCTTATGCATGATATTAGGAGAAAAAAATTATAAATTGGCAACACTGTAACATAATTTAAAACTAAATAGACAACAATGTAGAGGTTGAAAAATGTCATCAGAAACCTTGAATAAATACAGGGTGTTCCATTAAAAAAAATGTTTGTTTATGTTATTCCGAAAAATTGGGACACCCTGTATATTTGAAAATAATGTTACGGCATAAAGATTTTTAAACCAATAACTTTTTGTACGAAACATATTTTTCTATCTTTCACGGGAAACGCGGTAGGAAAGCCCGACGCACTGTTGCAGGACCCTGTATAGTTAACATAAATGACTGTAAATTATTCAAATTGCATTATGATTTTCACATATCAAGCTCCATGTTCTGGAATTTGGGCAGCTACAACTGTGGTTTTCTTCATATCTGGAATTAGGTGACGATGGTCCTGAATTACAAGCAGAAGATCCTGCTTCATATCTCCTCTTTTAGTTATGCACTTATTATATTGCGTCATTAAAGCAACACTACGCTCAGCCAAGTCATTTACCACGCTTAGTTTACTAACAATGTTGTAGGCATGAATGAAATCATCGTGATCAGAACAGTGCTCTAGTTCAACATTCATGAAAGCTGTTGAGAGCCCATACCGGGCGAAGAAGTAAGATGTCCCGGCTGTGATAAAATTAGATAAGTCCTTCTTTTTCCATAGTTTTGTCCAGATTCGGCATTTTAGGTCAACCGTGGCTCGCCTATTGTAGGAGTAGGAGTGTGGGAGTAAATAGGAAACTATTTAAAGACTCCTGCCATTTTTCGCTTGACGTCTGCAGAAACGTTGCCGTCAAGAAAAGACATGGCCACAAGCTCTTCATTGAGACACCATAAGTGACTAGCAAACTTATCCTTTGTGGCATCAGATATGGTGCGGTTGACACGGGCGTAATCAATTAAGGACTTCAAAAAATTCAAATCATTATTTGGGGCAGAGATTGGTAGGCATGTGGAAAACCAAGCGCTGACATAAAGCTTTAGAATAAAACTACACATGTTTCTGATACCAACCAGTTCACTTGATGACAGAATAAACTGCTTTCGTAACATGAAGTTTTTTTAGAGAATAAAGAGCTTCGCTCATCCATCTTGCATGATGAAGTGCGCCCGGAATGCGAAAGTGGTACTCTTGATACTGAATGGCACCAAGAAATACAGGTATAAGTACAAGCAATTCGCGGTAGTCTTCTCTGTAGTGTTTGAGTTGCAATTGTTCTTTGACAGAAGCTAAAATGATGTCTTTATCGCCTGCCACAGCTCTTTCAATAATTTTATCAGCTAATCCAGATACATATTCATCCGCATTAAGATTGGGCCAAGCATCACTGTAGGGCCTGTAGATGACCCAATAGTAGATTCAAAAGCGGCGCTTAGGACAACTTTGTACATGTGATGCCTGCACGGCCTAAAACAGAAGCTTCTTTCCCAATATCTGCTGAAGAAGGAGACAAGCACCTTTAAGGGGCTTGTATTCGAAGGCAGCCAGTATTCGAGGCTATTGTGTCTGCACACATTCTCTCGATCTCAGATGATATATCCCACTCTATGAGACAGCTAGGAACTGCTTCTGCTTGTTGCTTTCCAGTGCTTGTAAATAGTTTAGGGACCCTCAAAAGCTGATCGCGTTTGAGTTGAGGTCCAGACACAATTACTGGAAGTCGGTCAACGAATTCTCTACCAGCGTTATCTGGCATTAATTTGCCATCCCAATGAACTGTCATCTGCCTAGTAGACTGAAACTGCTCTCTCAAATGACTAGCAAGAAGGCTTCGCATTCGCTCACGGTCTCTCTTAACTGACGATCGTGTTATGTTGAAGTTGTCGAGGTTATGGCCGAGGCTGCGGACAATACTAGCAATGACCAAAGTGGCCATTCGATCACTCAAGTTGGCCCTATCCAAAGCAGTGGCAACTTCCACATTTATTACTGATTGTTGTGCACGCTTCTTCATTACTTCAATTGCAGGTGGATCAGTAGTAGAGCAAGATGGGGCATCGGTCGGTGAAACGTGCTTTGACCCATTGGCAGTCGAAAAATCAAGCAAATTTTCAATATCTACGTTTAACGCGTCCAACGATTCATCAATCTCTACTGCTTTTGGAATACAGCGTTCTTGTTCCTTTCTAAATCGCGCCTCTTGTTTATCATTCCTGCATGCAGTTTGTTTCTCTTGTGCTGCAAGCACAGTGTCCACTCCAACCATTGCTCCACGCCGATCCTTCTCCCGTTGGGCAAGTAAAAATTGTCTATCCTCCTCAATTGTAATCTGTTTCAATGCATCTCGATGAGCAATGTCAAATAAGTAGTCAAGACGTTCCCGAAAATTATCTTTCTTCACCTTTTGAGACGGAATTTTTCGGTAACAACCGCGGCGAACCAATTTCCACTCCTCATTATAGCGCAAAATTTTCTCGGCTGCATGATCATCACGGCACATTGGTATTCTTGCCATTTCCCAGAAAGGCTTGAGTTCTTGAATACTCACAGCAGCACTTTCCTTTTTAGTTTTCTTTAAAATATTTAACTGGTAGAAAAAAAACTCAACGCTTGTTTTTTTGAAGGTAGTTTGCTTCCTATTATTTCATTATGGGGGTGAACATCAAGAAGGTATATACTTTTTCGAAGAGACATTGTAACTCTTCCGTTAGATTAGTTTTTAACTGAACACACAAACGCACCGCAATCCAGACAAGGACTAACATGCAATAGACGTAGCAGGAAAAACAAATAAACATAAAGAATACTGAAAAAGTAGTACGCAGCGCGAGCAGTAGCATTAGCACCACCTTGATCCTGAAACCGTGGGGCGCATTAAGGTACCCTGCTGAGCGGCCAGTCCTCTAAATTGTGAATGCATTTTGTGCCTACGAAGAACAGAATATCTTCGGATTATACCTTTCTTCCATTTTAAGAAATATATAGCTTTTATAGAACTGTTTAGAAGCAATTATTGATCCAAAAATCTGTTTGTTGCAATATTAACAAAAATTCAATTGCGATGCGAAACGCCTGAATATTGTTCGATCACACTAAAAAAAATTATGCAGCCTTCTAGCTCAAAAGGAATAAAATCCGCGCCTGGGGCATTTATTTTTCGAAATTTTGAAAATAAGGACCATCCTAATGTTCAGCGATAAAAAAAACGCGCGGTAATATAAAATATAACTGTACAATATAAGATCAGGATCATCACTTACGGACGTGAACTGCCCGGAGTTAAGTATAACTTCTACCTGGGTTAACAATATATGTGATATTAACAATGTATAATTCCTTCATGCATGCGTAATGAATTTCCAACAATACGTTGTAACAATGTTTTCTTCATTTGTGAGGATGGTGTTATCCAACGTGAGAAAAGCCTGTTAATTTGTGCCACGGCAGCTTTTCTCAGTTGCGGTTGCGGAGTATGATGTTTGCGGATCCAAGAGACTAAATCGGTCTACACCACTCCAGTGCGGTGATAAATCGCACGGGGAAACAGAGTGGTTAGTGTGATCAATCGCTTTTTTCGATCACGGTTTAATACATATATTCATAAACAAAGTGCATGATGAGGCTGGGTGATTCATTATACCCCCATATATTGTGAATCACTGTGAATATAGCGTAAAATTGAATGTTAATGAAAACAAGAACAAAATACGCTGTAAAAGATTATTACTATTATTACTATTACTTACTAAGATTATTGCTGGTTAAATTGGGTGATTATATGATTCCCTTCAGGGGCAGAACCTTCTCGTTTACTTCCTTCTCTGTACGCTTTCTCCAGGCACCAAAATGCCTTACGTTTCCTGGTTGCTGAATGGCAAAGGCTTTTGGTTGTAGCAGTCGAAGATCGAGGCAACTCCAGCAATTCATAGTGTAACGGTCCGGTATTGCCTCCAACGGAAACTGTGTTTTAATTATTAATTGCGCGCACGGACCTCCACCGTAGGCAACCGTACGCACACGTTTTTTAAACGTGACGTGTTTCCGTTATGCGTGTAATTTCTAAATTGCCGGCTACCATGAGGGAGAAGCTGGTCACCTTCCCTAGAGTGCAGACGTGCCACGAGGTCACAGTTTTTCTTTGGTATATCTTTGGTTAAAATTACGTGGAGCCTTTTTACACCCCCCCCCCCCCCACTCTCCGACACCGAGAGCCGGCCCTCGTCGCTGCTTCGAAGGGACCCTCCACTCGCTCCGGAGGGCCCACGTTTTATCACCTTCAGCTGGCGGATTTTATCGCTCATGCGTCGCCCTTTCCCGCGCAGTCAACCTTTTCATGGAAAAGAACTAATTGGCGATATTAATCTTTCGCTTAATCTATCTAAAGAGCCCTTCGTGGGCGCGTTGCTTCATTAAGTAAACATTCTGCAAAGCAAAAAAACATTTCCTGTCCGGTGCGGAATGAACATCAGCGCTCTTCTCGCGTCAAGCACTCTGCATTAACGGAAATACTTCTCAATCGCTCGCTAAGATGCAGCTTCTTATGTCGCGAAACCATTTTAATGGGCCGGTCTCTAACATATGCAATACCGGTTTGCAATCGAAGTACCGAAAACGATGGCATGGAAATCCAATCGTTGCAACGTTTTGGGTAGGCTTTTGTCAACTCCACGGTCGCTCTTATGCATGAATTAGTCTTTAATCAACAAACTGATGATTGGATCGCCTACGGAGATCCAATCAGGAACCAAATCGAGTACCTCCTAATAAACAAACGCTATAGGAATTATATCAAGAGGGCAACAATGTACCCCGGTGCTGATATAGGCTCGGACCATAATCCACTAATTGTGGATATGGAACTGAAGCTGAAAGCTATTAAAAGGCAAGCTATCAGGAGACATGTCGACATCTCGAAGTTTCCAAATAAAAATGTATGTGACACCGTAACCAAAGTTCTTAACAGCAAACTGTACCAAATACCGAGAGTTGATGATGATGCAAACACCCAGTGGAGACTCATCAAAGAAGTCGTCAAAGAAACCAACACACAGCACTTGCAAGATAAAAAGAGTAGAAAGAAGAAAATTTGGATGACCGATGACATACTGAACATGATGGAACTACGCACATTAATGAAAAACAACATAATAGAATATAAAAAACTTCACTGTAAAATAAAGAAAGAGATTAAGGCAGCAAAATCGCTGTGGATGGTCGAGAAATGCGAAGAGATAGAAGAGCTAATCTCAAAACACGATTCATTTAATATGCACAAGAAGACTAGAGAAGTGGCTGGCCTATACAAGAAACAAGTGCCCTTGACGCTCCTGGACGAGTCAACCCGGATCATATTGGACGAAAAGAAAATTAAGCATGTCTGGGAAACTTATGTCACCCAACTTTTCAATGATATGAGAGCTGAAAACAATGCTACCGAGGCTAATCTGGAAGGGCCTGATATTCTAACATCAGAGGTACTACATGCTATTTCAGTCGCAAAAAATAGAAAATCTGTAAGCCTCGATGAAGTTCCGATGGAAATGATAAAGCTCATAAATGAGGACTACATCGACCTTCTGGTAAGACTGTTTAATGGAATATACCAATTCGGTGAAATTCCCGAAGAATGGTTAAATTCAACGTTTATAGCAATTCCAAAAAAACAACATCCCAAAAAGTGCAGCGACTATCGCTTAATCAGCCTTATGAGCCATATGTTGAAGACTTTCCTGAGAGTAATACATGCTCGGATAAGACTAAAGTGTGAGATAGACCTGGACGACACACAATTCGGCTTCAGGAAGGCTTTTGGAACACGTTAGGCACTGTTTGGCCTTAACGTCCTTCTGCAAACATGCCGTGATCAGAGAAGAGACGTCTACGCATGTTTTGTAGACTACGAAAAGGCATTCGACAGGGTCCAGCATGATCGACTAATCGAGCTACTTCAAAAAGCTGGACTAGGCAGCAAAGACGTCCGAATAATTAAGAATCTTTACTGGCTTCAGCAAGCAGAAGTCAGAATTGGAGATTTATTAACAGCAGCACTGGATATACAAAGAGGAGTCCGACAGGGCTGTTTTCTTTCTCCCCTCTTATTTAACCTATACGCTAACAGAATTTTCAAAGAAGAACTGGATGAACTGGAACTTGGAATAAAAATCAATGGCGTACGTATCAATACAATCAAGAATGCAGACGATACCGTTATCTTGGCCGAAAGCATTGAACGGCATTGAAGACCAATCAGGCTTACGCATTAATATATCAAAAACAAAATTCATGATATTTAGCCGCCAAAACCACGATGGTGCATCTCTCCACCTAGGTAGCACACAAATAGAGAGGGTTAACAAATTTAAATATTTGGGATGCCTCATAACAACACATTTGGACCCGGATACAGAAGTGAAATGCCGGATTGAGTGTGCTCGCGCCACATTTATTAAAATGAGACCATTCTTCTGTGAAGACAACTTTAACCTTAAACTGCGAAAACGAATGGTAAAATCCTACGTGTGGTCTATTCTACTGTATGGCGTGGAGACGTGGACTCTCAAGATAGGCACTATGAATCGCTTAGAAGCATTTGAGATGTGGCTGCATAGAAAGATGCTCCGAATTTCATGGGTACACAAAGTGACAAACAATGAAGTGCTACGAAGAGCAAACACGCATCGTGAGCTACTCTCTAACATCAAATGCAGAAAAACCAGCTACCTTGGACATGTCTTGAGGGGGCAGAAGTATAACCTACTCCATCTCATATTGAAGGGGAAAATTGAGGGCTGACGTGGTATCGGCAGAAAACAAATGTCCTGGCTGAGGAACATCCGTGAATGGACTGGGATCCAAAGCGCGGAACAACTCTTTAGGCTGGCGGAGGACCGGCACGTATTCGCCAAAGTGATCTCCAACGTCAGGGTGACCGAACACGGCATTTGAAAGAAGAAGACAAAGAAGGAGACCGACTAGATTTTGTATTTTTTGAAAACAAGCCGTCGCCAAATGTGCCAAATAACCTAACCTAACCGAACCTACAGCGGATTACTTTAGAATGTAGGAACACCATTACTTTATTGCTCAAAGTCTGCCACAATAATTTTTTGATGAAATTTTAAACCTATATTGTGCTTTTTGTAAGAATACTCTCTTTTTAATTTGGAGTAGGCAACATGCCAGTGAAATATAATGCCCATTATCTGGAACATGCAACAAAACATATAATGTTTGTTAATGACGAAAATACTACGATTACATTAATGTGGTCAAGAATAAATACAAGGTTCTCTGAATTTATTGTTACAATATTCATAGTTTTTCAAAATTACGGTATAAACTTTCAGTATAAACTTTCGCCGTACATGAAATCACCAATAAATTTCGTGACTTTTTATTATTCTGTGTTTCGTGAAATAACAAAGTTTACTATTAGCACCTGTTTTCCACGATCACTTAGAAAGCTCTCCATAATGTAATTTTGTAAAAGTATCTACGAATCAACGTAGAAACGTCTCTGAAAAGTATCTACATATACAGGGTGTAACAGAAATACGTGTGTTAATTTTAAACATTGGTAGAACTCGTTATATAAAACATTTTTTCTATATGTTGTTTTTCAAAATTTGCAGGTTTTTTTAACATTTTTTTGCCCCCTAATTTTTACTGAACTAGCCGTTCTCAGGTACTGTCACTATATTTGTCAAGTGAAGTTTATTTCAAAATGCCAAATTTTCATTTTCATCAAGAATTAACCGATATTGTGTTGGTATATGGCCGAGCCTTTGGAAATGCCGCATAAGCCCGTAGATTGTACAGTGCACAATATCCTGAACGTGTTTTGCCTAACAGGCAATGATGTACCTTTATGACACCGTTGCCATCACAACAAAAGATTTTATCGCTGCACACCTTTAACCATAGGCGGGTACGCGTTTTAGTAGATAAACTAGAACATACTTTAAATCAGTTTAACGTTGGTTTTTGAAAAAAAAACATATAGAAAAAATGTTTTATTTAACGAGTTCTACCTATGTTTAAAATTAACACACGTATTTCTGTTACACCCTGTATAGCAAATTGAGTAGTATTTTACGTTACAAGTCCGATAGGTTACTTGTAACAGTATGAGTTAGACATTATGTCCAGAATGTCTAAACGAGTAACTATTGCGAGTACTACCGTACGTGTATCGTAATGCTTTGTTCATCGAGCGACATATAATTGACAAATTATTTAATCGTGTCGCCTATATTGAAGTACGCCATTTTGCTGCAGTAGTATAATATTATGTGAAAATTCCCAGGATATAATATATCAAAGAGTACTGGTTTGTATAAATGTCAGTGTCATTTTGAATAATATTTAATAAACTTTCAATAACATGAACTAAAAGATAAAAGATGTAGTGATATGAATGATATCGAAAATTAGCAAAGTACTCGATCAGAGCTGCAAGAGTTGGCAGATAGAGCAATTCAATCCATGATTACAGCAAAATTAAAAAATATTTACGAAGGGACGTATATTATATTTATCTACGACTAATTTATAATGTAAGTGTTATACTTTAGGTTTTTGCAGTATAATACTATATATTATTCCTTTAGGGAATAATGACTAGGGATTAATAGTCCTTATTCTCTCTTGCACTCCAATTACAAAATATCTCAAATTAAATAATACCCTGGAAACAAAATACACAAACTCAAAAGTGTCACTGTCAAACGCGTAGTGTTTGTGTATTTGCATTAAGATGGATGAAAATGAAGAATCTTTAACTTGTATACCTCCAGAAATACTAGCTACAGCAATAAAATCTACCTTGATGCCGGAATCATCGAAATCCTTTTACAATAAAACGTACGCAACCTTCAACGAATTGCGACTTCGAAAGAACGCAAACTCATTTTCAGAAACTGATCTACTTAACTCAGTTGACTGTGGAAAAATGCCACATTTTCGCCAGCGGAAGATTTACTTTTAATTTCCCAACCGGCTCACAGAGTGACGCTTGGCGAATCTAGATCAACTTTATTCAAAATTGTAAAGTTAAGAAAAATATAAAGTAGATATCGCAATGTATAGCCAAATCCTTGTTCTTCAATAAAAAGCAAAGAATTTTTCGAACTCGCCTCTTTGGTTCGAATGGTCACGTCCGAAACTTGTTGTTTTATATGTATGCATCTATCATTAAATTATAGCACTTATTTGTGACCCCTGACTCAAATTCTATTAACGGGATATGTTTCTCTATACTTTGAAGTTATGAAAAACCTCAGCGTATATTACAAAAAGTAATTATATTGTTGTATATGATGTTTTTATTGAACGTGTTTATTTCTTTATGAAATATTAAGTTCTTAAGTTAAACTTAAGATATAAAAAATATTCCGCAAAATTAACCTTTGATTCTTAATAGAAATGAAAGAGTAGACATTCCTTTGTACGACCACATAATAATTGGCTGCCCATGTTGGCTGCCCATGCTTGCCCCCTTATTTTTTTAAATATTATTATAAAAGCATACATTATTTTACAAATATTGGAGTCGGATATAATTTTATTTTTTTTATTTCGACCTTACAAAGTCCACTTTCTATAACTATTTTTAGTTCTGCAAAGTGATACTTTGTACCATTGCTACCAATGACAGAAAAATCATTACCTCTGCAGGCAATATCTTTGCCTCTATTACCCTCTGGTAATCGTTAGTTGATGTACTCGAAACAGCTTCCATTTCACTAGTATATTCAACTAAGTTATTGTGTTTACTCATTATCAACAAATTTGAGATAAATTGACTACTATTTCCATTATACTGTGAATTGAAAAAAGATGGATACACCTGGAAATCTTGGAACGGTTTTGTGAAAAATGTTTCAGACAAAAGTTATAGGGCTTGAAAAAATCTATTTAGTAGTGATATTTTTTGAATCACTTGAATCACCTGCAATGACCTTGGTATGAAAGTCACTAGAAAGAAATATAAATAATATTTCATTTTTTCAAATTATATTTCTTCAATAATTCTTTTTGAGGTTATGTAAAAAATAAAATATGCATATGTTACACCACTGAATTAAGAAAAAATATTACTTTTAAACATATAAAATTTGACCCCTCGTGCGATTTAAAAACAAAAAAGGTAGCCTCGAATCTCGAAAATAATAACAGCAGTAATTTGAAAAATATCTCAGACGATAGAATTCAAATACTTTTAAGTGTGGCCGGCTAACGAAATATCGTCGAACAGGTAGTAACTTAATGGCTTTATAATGCATAAAGGGTAATTTTAAATGATTGTGGATTTGTCACGATACGTGTACTCCCATAAAATTCTTCCACCCCTTTTCGCCACAGTTAGCTAGTAAATCATTATAATTTATTTGGCTCATCGCAGTATCATCTGTCTAGTCAGAGTGTTAGAAGATAAAAGTTGTGGCATTGAGTAGTTCTACTGTGTATATTATATTAAATTTATAATGGAGCCGACGATCAGTGAAGAAGTATCCTCCAGTTTACCGTGGGCGGCATATAACGATTATTTTCAGCGGTTTAACAAAAAAATAAATTTGTATTACCCCAAATTGGCCCAATTTTTAAAAATTGTACATGGTTGAAAAGAGAATTTACAGAGCTAAAAAAATAATGTGGGTCTTGACTCATGTTCCAATTTAAAATTATATGGGCTGGAGGGCAGCTGTGACAGGATTTACTACTATCGCAAAAATGGTCCGCCTCCAATCTAAACTCGACGTGTTTCAGGATTTTTATTATATACTAACAGAAACGGAGATTTGGGGGGGGGGGGCAAATTATAGCTGGGACATTATGTATAGGTACCTATGCATATTTATTGTGATATTTGTTACAGTAAAAACATGCCCCTTATAAAAAAAAGTAAATAGGAAATCGAATGTTGCAAAAAACGCCCCAATGATATAGTTAAGATAAAATAGATTAAAAGATAAAATTAATTAAAAGAAATGACAAAAAAATCGAATGAACACTACCGCGAAAGTACCGCTACCGATTTCGCGGTAGCCGAGTACCGGTACAGCAGTACTTATTCACAAATATACCGAATACCGTACCGCGGTACTTTTATAGGGAAGTAACGCTACCGCTACCGCACTAGTTTTCTGGACTACCGCTCCAATCACTGGTTGTAGATAAAGTAGAGTATACTACTCGCAATAATGGCAATTATTACCTCGGAATGTTACTCCCTAGCCGCATACGCGGCTTGGTTCGTAAATATTCGTCGGGAATAATAGCTATCATTATTGACTCAAGCTATAATCCACTATTATAGTTGGCTCTGGAAAAATGTCACATTTCCATCAGCGGAAGATTTACTTTTTTTTTCCCAGCCGGCGCCGCACAGTGGTCGGAATTTCCTAAAAATTGGGATTTAATCTAAAGAACCTTCCAAAAATCTCAAAACCTTGTATGTAGGTGTATTTCGGACTTAGAAATAAGATTCTGAGGTAACGTTTGAGAAATTCTAAAGATACAAAATGACCGATCAAATATGGCGCACAAAAATCTAAAATTCATGTCCAATTTGAATTCTGTGTTGACAATAATTTCGAAAAAAAAAAGTTTACCTAGCTATTAACAATATTTAACACAATTTATAGATTTTATTCGAAGCACTAGATAAAAGATGAATTTTTACCAATGTTTTCTGAAAATGTCCATTTTTTCAATTTTTTGTTTTTATTTTGTCTTACTTCACTGTCTTATGAAAATTAAGATATTTATTGTTGTTCAATAAATTTTAGCATGACTTTTATCAGTAATTTTCCAAGCATTTAGCGATTATACAAAAAAATACACGTTTTATCAAGAAAAATGCATTATTTATATAAACTGTAACTTTCACCTGGGCAGCTCGGGGCAGCTGTTCGCTTTGGAAAAAAAGTCTGTGTACTTTATATTTTTTAGATCCCTAGGAATTTCTGGGGGCACGAGGGGGGCTATATTTTTTTTTCGCTGCTAAACTTTATGCTAGAAATAAGGTAATACTAATCTATACTAATACTAAAGATAATTGTTTTCTAAGAAGTCGCCCAATGGTACCCCATAGTTTCGTCTCGTATTTGGCGCGCTCAATTCATATGCACTAACACAAGCACTGGCTCTGCTTTTTACACTATCACTGGCGCCCGACGAATTACACCAACTCATAAGGTGTCTTCCTCTTGAGTCTTCTTATAATGTCCGCGTTATTAATTCGCGTCCGCGTTCGATATTCTCATGCTGGTGTAATCTTTCTTCGTGCTTCCTCGCACATTTCCGGATTTCATTATCTACAGATTCCACTCCAAGATCCTTGTGGAGGCTGTCATTCCTAATATACCAAGGCGCATCCATGATGTTTCGTAATACTTTATTTTGGAAAGTCTGTATTATTTTAATATTGCTTACCCCAGAACTGTATGCCACACGTCCACACTAGCTTTCATATCTGCTTATACAGAAGAAGCTTATTATATATTGATAAAGCTGAGTTTCTCGCCTATAGCCAATACATTTTTCGATATCTAATACCTAACTCCTCTCTTTTTTTTTACATGCGTTTTCCAACGGAGCTTTGTAGCTAGTATGAAGCCGAGGTATTTGGCCGTGTTTGCGTATGGTATTGTGTGGCCATTCATGGTTACCGGGAAGTGCTCTATGCGTTTGTTAGTAAAATCTATGTGGACTGACTGAGTTTTGTTAAGCTTAATTCTCCACTTTATCGTCCAGCTTTGTATTTTATTGATGACCATTTGAAGATTGTTTGCTGTTTCTTCGTTGGTTTTGCTGACAGCTAGAATGGCAGCATCGTTAGCGAAAGTAGAAATTGTGTTATTTTCAAGTTCTGGGAGATCACATGTAAAGAGTAGATAGAACACCGGGGCCTAGGACACTACCATGCGGCACTCCAGCTTTAACTTCTTTAAGATCAGAGTATGAATCTTTCTGCTTGACCCTAAAATATTTTTCTGATAAGTATGACATCAAAATTTATGTGTATTGTTTGGGAAGAGTGTGCTTTAGTTTGTCATGCAGCTCTTCGTGCCGAACCTTATCAAATGTTTGCATATCCAAGAATATTGCAGAACAGACACATTTTTCTTCTAATGCTTTTTCAACAACATTAGTTATTCTGTGGACTTGGTCAACTGTAGAGTGTTTGTGCCTAACTCCAAACAGGTGATTTGGGATTAGGTTTTTTCTTTCGATAAGGGGTTGAATTCTCTTGAGAAGTAGTTTTTCAAAGAGTTTAGACATGACAGGTAGCCGTGAAATTGGCCTATATGATGTGACTTTATGTTGAGGGTTACCTGGTTTTGGTATCATGACTATCTCCGCCACTTTCCATAGTGTAGATACGTAATTGAGTCTAAATGCAGCATTGATGAGGTTAGTGAGTTTGACCAGTGCTTTTCTTGGGAGCTGTTTCAATATTTCACCGGTTATCAGTTCAAAACCAGGAGCTTTTTTCGCATTAATATTATTATTGATTTGATTCATAACTTCTTTAGGAGATACAGGTGTAATTAATTTGTTTCCTTGTATAATGTCATCAGTGAATGTTTCCTCTTCATGCGGTTTGAAGATGTTTTCAAGGTGTTCGGCAAATCGTTGTGCTTTTAGTCCATTACTTCTGGCCCAGCTTCCGTCCTCGTTCTAAATTGGCGGTATCTGCATAATTGGTTTTTTATTCTTTTAGTTGCCTTCCAGAGGGAATAATCTTTGCTGTTGTTACTAGTCATGTCTCTCATGTAGCTGTTAATAGATTCATCTTTCAGTTCTGTTATCTCTCTTTTCAGTAATTGTGGGTGGTTATTTAATTTAGTCTTGTCTTGTGGGGCTCTGGTTGGAAACCTTCTTGCTTTCCTTTTTTCAGTTAGCATGTTTTTTATCTCTTTTGGAGTTAGTTACTACCTTTCATTCGCTTTTAAATTTCTGGAGTATTCTCCCAGGCCACTCGTTGAATATCACTAATAAATGTCTCCACTTCTGAATCCAATTGTTCCTTTGTTTTACGTGGAACATCTTATTTAATTTTTTCTTTGAGAGATTGTTTAAAGCTTTCCTAATCAGTGCTCCTATTCACCAGCATTGGATAAATTTATTTTTGAATAACGCTTTCATTTAGAGTTAGAAGTATTGCTGAGTGATCAGATCATAAGTCTTAACAATTATGTATTTGAAGATAGCTTACCGAGAGGTAAGCTATCTTGACAATAAAGAAGTCGATCAGGTCTGGTATCTTGCTAGGGTCCGTTGGCCAACACGTTGGCTTGCCTGTAGACACAACTTCACAACCGTGTTCATTTGTTGCAGAGGAGTTCTCTGCCTTTAGAAACAGTACTAAAGAGATCTAAAGAGAGAGTCGAGATCCCCTGTGGGTGTTCTTTGCATTAAAGTCTCCTCCTATTATGAATCTATTGCCTAAATATTTAAACATTTCGAGGTATTTATCATTTTTTATCGAGTGCCTAGGTGGACAGTATATTCCTGACACTGTTAAAGAGTATCTATTCGTTTTTATATTTTTAACTGTTATTTGCATTTTTTCTGTTGCATATTTGGGTTCTTCACAATGTTGAATGTTTTCTTTGATTATTGTCGCACTACCACCTTTTGCGTAATTGTCCGGATGAATCCGGAATTGTTTAGTGAAGTGAGTCTCGGAAATAAGGCACACATCAATGCTTTCTGTATCTAGGACTAACTGCAATACTTGTTGATAGTTGAGAAGCCCATTGGATTTCCATGCAAGTATCTTAAGACTATTGTTCATTGAGCTTGGTTTTTGGTGCAGCCCCTTTTACACTATATTCTAATCTTTTCCAACGCTCATCTATTATGGAGATGAAGGTTTCTTGTTTGTCAAGTTTGGCTAAGATAAGTTGCAAGGTGTCTTCAATGGTGCTGTTCAGTGGATGTTCGATCTGTTGTTTATTAATGTTGTTATTTACAACTGACTGTGAGTATAATATCTTATTGCTTGCTTGTGACTTGATGTGGCTTTCATTATATTCGATTTCATTTGGCTGCCTATTGTTTCCTGTTTTTTGTTGTCTTCCTGGCAGGTTTGATTTGTTTTTGCTCATAGCTTTATTTTTAATGTTTTGTAGTTCTGTAGCAACTTTATACCCTCTATAACTAGCTGGACGTTCTTTGCTACAATGTACACATTTTGGTTTACTGTTTTTAGGTTTATCATAATCTTTGGTTAGGTGTTTTCCTATACACTTAACGCATCTAGGTTCTTTATTGCAGTATTTCTGAGTGTGCCCATATGCTTGGCACCTTTTACATTAAGGTACTAGCTGAGACATCCTCAAGGGTTCTATTACCACTTTGCTTCTTAATATGTGGGTAATAGTGTGCACTTTATTTATGTCTTCGCCTGAGTCGAAAGTTAGAATAAACATGTCGAGGGGTTCCTTAGTCCCCCATTTGAGTATATTTATGGCATCCACAGCTTTGTATCCTCTATTTTTAAGATCGTGGACTATTTTGGGAGGGGTACATGTATGATGCAGATTTTTAGCAAGTACTCTGATTGGTCTTTTCTGCTTATCTTCATATGAATGCCATGCCTGTTGATTATTACTTAGCGTGTCAACCATGTGTCGATATGTTTCACCATCAGCTACGTTTATTTTAATATTTTGTCGGCCCAATAATTTTGTTTTAAAATTCTCCTCTGGTATATGTTTACCGGCGATTGTGAGGAATTCCTCATAGTTTATGACTTCTTCCACTATTATTGGTGGTGGAGGTGGGATTTTTTAAGTTTTGCAGTCTAGTCTAGCAGCTTGGTTAGAGCTATTTCGATTGCTCACGAGTGTAGGTGGAGTTAGAGAAGTGTTTATGTTCCTTTTCTTGTTTCTATTCTTCACTCGTATCCATTCAATCTCCATCGCTAGTTCACCTTTGTCGGTCCAGTACTCTACTTTAGTTGAGTAGTGTTTAGTTGTTTAGTTTTATTGAGTTCAGGAGTGGAATCCCTCTCTTGTAATTGCTTGAGTCTATTTTCAAGCTTAGTTATGTGTGATTGCAGTTCCAGAATCATATTGCTCATTTGTGTTTTTTCATTGTTGGCCTTTTGCCACTCACACACTTTTGCACACTTTGACAACGCTGTAGGCTTTCTTCGTTTGAAACAATGGTCGGCTGATAACTTTCCATGTTCAATGTTTAATTTTATCGCGATATCTTGGGGACTGCGAACGATCGCTCGACATAACTCGCACTCTTTTTTATAAAAAAAAAAAATAAAAAAAAATTATGATAAAATATTTGTGTTGTTAAGTTGGACAATAAATTCTGAAAGGTGCACCGACGATAACCAGAATGATACACACTTACTTTCTTATCTACAACCACTAATAAATTTACAAATACTTCCGCACAGTGCGGCGAACTAAGCGAAGACGCATGGGCGTCGTCCTGCATACACACCCCCATCAATCTTTTTTAATAAAAGATCCACTGGAAATTTACGCCCATTTAATCACGCACTTATCCATCACTTAGAATCAGCGTTCGAGTGCGCGCCTCCGCTCCGGGCTCGTCTGCTCAGTTCAAAACCCGGATCTCACGTTGATCCCCCGCCTGTGCGTCATAAATCCGGAAACCGCCCCGTTAATTCGACCCCGCCGTTGCCGCCCCCGCAGAGCCTAAAAGCGATAACGAATCATTTTCCCGGCGAGAGACTCTTCAAACAATACTTCTGAACGTTTCCCCGAGCGGCAGAGCGCCCCTCCCCCGCCCCCGGTAAATCAAAACCGAACTCGAACAGGAATTTAATTACGCGGACGTGAATGAACGGGGGGCGCGCGCGCTCGTGAAATATTCAGGGCGGATTAACAGGCCTCACGAACGGGATCGACGTCGTGAGTGCAAATGGGTCTTTTGTCTCTTTTTTTGAGGGCGGTTGTTGTTGCCGGCGACGACGTGCGGCCTGGAGCGCGGCCAGCCGCCCCCATGCTGATTAATTCGCGGTGGCGATTTTGCTCCGCGGAAGTGTCCCGTCCATTGTGAAGTTTTGATGAGTTGGGCATTCGGGGGCGGGCGCCGCCGATTCGGGAACCGGGATGTGCCCGCCACCCCGGAATTGAGTGGCATGGTGGAAACTTTCTTTCTCTTCTCTTTGTCATTTTGGGCTGTAAGTATAATGTAGCCCTGTCAACGTGGTCATGAATAATTCTACTGCGCACGTTGATCAAAATGTTCGTTGCATTGTCTGATTGATTATTTCCGGACCAAAAAGGCATAAAAAAGTTTTGGATGATCTCCCGACTCCAACTCTTTTAAGTAGTTCTCTAAAGCGAAATAAATTTAATTATTGGACTACCACAAACATAATTTTCTAAAGTGAGCCTGCATTATTCTCAATTAGAATTAACTATTTAGTTTTGCACAATTTATAATGTTAATTAATAGCAAATTGTAAAACTATTACATATTTTACAGGTTATAATAATAATAATTACACCCCCTATAGCCTTCCCTACACCCACCTATGGCATTACTTGTCAGAGAATTCTGACCAAATTACATTTTCATTTTTACCATGGGCCCCTTAACTATTACTAACGCCACCGCACAGTGGTCCAGATGCAAGTTTTAGGTGGACAAAGATCTATTAACCACGAAATCAACCGAAAGTATTTGTTGGATAATGAGAAAAATACTGAAAAAAATTTAACCACTAAGGGGTGATTTTTAGGGGGGGGGAGAAATACATTTTCTCCAAAAATTCTGAATATTACACTTGTTATTACACATAAACTAATTCTAAAATTCTAAACACAAAGGGGTGGTTTTTATGAAAAGATGAAAACATGTTTTTTTTTTCGAAAACTCTGGAACTAGTACTGGCCTAAAAGTTAAGCATGTACGCCCACGCAACTGAGCGCAGACCCTCAAAATCCGTGAAATCAGTAGTTTACGTCACTCCTAAGTTTTGCCGCATGCGCATGCACTATATTATTAGTATGAATTATAACTATTTAATAAGTAAAATAAAGAAATATTTGAAAATATGTCAATTTATGTTAATTTTATTTTAACAAAGATACAACATCTTTTGATAAAGACTATTTCCTTTTTGGAAGAGGTCTTAGTCTACTGACGATAGGATCCGACGAAGTTAACAACACGTGAATTAATTCTTCATTAGTTTTTATTCTAGACATTTTTCGCGTATTATGTCTTGTGAATGTTCTTTATTCTTTGTGCCTGAATTCAAAAGCTTCTTCACTTAATATACCAATAGGACACAATATATGTATGTTTCATTACATCCGCGCTGTGAATTAAAATCTTGTGAATAGAAGCGGGCATCAGGTACCAGTTGTATAATGAAATATACAGTCTTGCAGTTTCGTACGTGAATTCTTTAAATTTCTAAATATTTACACTGTATCCTGAGCATGAAGTATCAAGAACAACTGAAAAGCGGCAAATGAGCTCTTCATTAACTCCAGTTATCTGTGATGCCTTGGCTGGATTAGAAAAGAAACGCCCTGACGTATTTTGACAATTTGTTAATAACAGTTCTCTTTCTTCCATCAATAGTCATTTCGGTTCTCTCCATTGCGTTAATATTAGTGTATATGATATATGAGTTATGCACTCGAGAAACCGAAAGCGAGCGTGGAGTGAAGACAGACCATATGAAAAACATATGGAAAAACATATGCCACAAAACTCTGTTTTGCACGGACATTTGAAAACTTCATCAATATTATTCATATCTTTGGGGGATACGCCACATATATAACATACTTGTGCCGATCGGTTACGTGCTAAAAAAATGCACACTTTGCCACCAATCAATGTTTTGTGCAATTCGTGGATTACGAGAACACCATTTAGAGACGAAATGTCTACTGCAAGAATATAAGGTTCAAGACGATTTATTTTTTGTTCAATAATTTCCATTTCATTTGTAAGTTTCTCTCCAGTTTCTTTACTAAATGTAAAACGAATTGTTCTACAAAAACGGGTGGAACTTGGTCTTGAATTTTGCAACACTTTTATGTTATCATCACTGAAAGTTTCATATTGTAAACGAAGTGGCATAACTGAGGTCTGTAGGATATCGGAATCCGTGTAAGATGGATCGGAGAACCTCTGGCTATATAGGGAGTGGCCAGAGCTACCATCGGTTCCCCTTTTGTAGATCAATTTGAATATGCCATTGCTTCCTGATCTCTCTAAAACTTCAACAATCAACATTACATTTTGGACATTAGCTAAACGATTGACCGTTAGGTTTAATCAACTCTGTAGATCAATATTAACTGCTATAACTGCTAACTGCTTAGGTGTATAGCACTTTTGCTTCGATTCCATAACACGAAAATAAGACGGATACAGATTGACTCCTTTTACAAGTACAATGTGCCGAAGTGAGATGTACTGGGCTTTTGTTAATTTGCAATTAATTATAAGAGCCAGTTAATCTAATTATTCTATGAATTAAGTAATTAGTTAGTTACTTGATCAACGGTCAATGTGGCCAACAACTGACTTAGCCTTCATGTAAGTATTAGTATTTAATTCCGTATGTATTACAATTAAACTATTTGTAAATTTGTATTCAGTTATCCTTTAATTAGTTTATAGTTCGTTTATTGACTGTTGGATAATATTATTAAATAAATAAATAAATAGATTCGACTGTGCGAAAATTCTAACTTTTTATATTTGTTAGTAGGTCAGAATGTCATACATTTTGTACTAGTATGTAATGATAAACTAAAACAGACCTCCTTGAATGTTAGAAATAGCAGCTTTTAATTTTGACCAGGTAGGTTGACAGTAGTGAACCTCTTGCATCTAATGCCTGCCTTGCAATCTTCTCCGCAACTGTAATTCCATCCAATTTATATTAAATTTAAAATAATTGACATTAGGGTGACTGCCTGATAAAAATCTGTAAGTATATATTTTTCAGTTTTTATTCGAACTGTTGCAGTCGAACATGAAGCTTTGTATGTAATGCGTACATAATAGGATTTAAAAGGACTCACAAGTTTGCTCAGACCTTAAACTTTAGGGGTCATCCATAAAGTCCTAAATAATGTACTTATTATTATATAAGTGTGTATTAAAATCTGGTATGCAATAACACGAGGGTGATTCAAATATAAACGGTAATTTTGTTGGTGTACTCCGTAAGTTTTTCGGGCAGGATAGTAGAGTGAGAGTTTGAAGTTTGGTGTGTTTTAAAGGGGAAACCAACTTGGGCAGCAGTTTCCGCTCTGTTTTATCCTCACTGCAGTAATGTCTGAGCAAGAGTTTCCTGTATCCGTTGCGCAACGTATTATTATTCAGTTTTTAACAACTGAAGGAGTTAAACCGTCAGAAATTTTAACTCGTTTGAAGACACAATTTAGGGAAGAAACACCATCTTAGAACCGAGTGTTTACTTGGGCCAGAGTACAAACCCTTTTATATTTTGCCTTTGTTGGTGTTAAACCATAACCACCAGATTGATAACTCTACGATAAACGGCAGAAGTCGACGAATTTAAAACAAATCGCACACTTTAGCACAAGAAACACATAGGAACACATGTCTGGAAGCGTCAAATGCCGCCCAAGGCTAGTACGTGAATGCGCCACCGTGGCGCTGCCGCCTTGATGTAAATCGCCTATTGTTAGTGGCGACCGACTAGAAATGGTTTGTGAATGGCGGTATCGCGGTCAGTGTTAGCTGAACTTTTGCCACTTCTGATATTGTTAACCCAATTCAGATATTGTTAGGCCGGCGAATTACCTTTAGCTTAATACTGACTATTTTTAATCCATAAAAACAGTTTCAATACTAATTCTGCTGTATTATTCTTATGATAGGTAATTATTTGTATTGTCAAGACGTCGATTAATAAACAATGGGATTTGCATCAATGAAACTTATTTATTTAATACAAACTAATGATACAAAAATATAAAAGGTTATATAATCGTATAATAAAATATGGCAATCGCTCTCTTCTTTTTCTCCTTCCAACGACCGTCATTCTGTAACAATTAGAAGAGTGATCGTGAGTTTACAACTCAGTGAGACTCAGTATTGGTTGACCCGAGTATTAATTGGTCAACCCGATATCCTTGATTAATTACGGTGAAACAATTATCTTTGGTCAATTGTTTATCGATAGGTCAACCTCAACTCTCCACAACAATACAATGACTCACCATACTTGTTGACCCGAGTTCAACTCTCCACAACTAGACAATGACTCACCATACTTGTTGACCCGAGTCCAACTCTCCACAACCATACAATGGCTCACTATACTTGTTGACCCGAGCTCAACTCTCCACAACTATACAATGACTCACTATACTTGTTGACCCAAGTTCAACTCTACACAACCATACAATGACTCAGCATATTTGTTGACCCGAGTAATAATTGGTCAACCCAACATCCTTGTTATCTTCTGAGACAATGGAACAACGATGGGTCAACCTCAACTCAACTCAACCACACAATCACTCACCTTCAATTTATCCATACGGACACTAAACAATAAAACTTTACTGAAACTATTCTATTAATTCGTCACGGCCAGCTTCGCTAGGTGACGCGCACTAAATGCGTTCCAAACGCGTGTGTCCCCTTCGAAAGGGTCGAGTGTTAACTTGGCCTTGAATCTATAAACACAAATGCGACATCCGCCCAATCTTATACGCCCGAACGAAAATATTATGATTTACCATTTTAATAAATTGGGTGATATAACATTCGGCCTTCCTGACCTTTCAGAACGTCCTCGTTCAGACACAGTTAAACTTATTCATCTCCACCGGTGACAAAGTTAAACTTCTTCATTTTCACTGGTGCTTGAAACACCATCACCTGGCACAAACTTCTTTAGTCTGTCCAGCACTCGAATCATTTTGTACACCTTCCCGAATTATGTACCTCCTCGAGCAAGTACATATCGTTAGTTAACCTTCTCCGCACCACAAAAGCTCTCTTGTAGTTTGCTAATAGCTTTTTACTACCTTCTCCTACTTTCCTTTACGTATTTTAAAATACAGACAACCGCACACGATGCTATGTACTTCTCAACACACTTTCACATTTCTGGAAACCAGTACACTTCAAGTATTTTCAGCAAATTTTTTTCTCCGTAGAAAAATGTCCTAAATCATCGTCATTTCATCTTATATTCCTTGTGGATTTTTCTTTCGTAATCATTTTTAAAACTTTTGTTATTACATGTAGTTTTCGGTTTGTTAACTTACAAGCTAACATCCAATTGGCGACTTCTATTTGGTGTTCTTCACAAACACTTTGTTCGGCAATAGAGTTTCTACTTAGCTTATCTACATGTGCCACATTTTTGCAGGACGATGAATTACTTCATCTTCTTGTAGTTTATATGTACGGCTTGCTTCGAATTCGATGTTGTTCTTCCTTTGCGTCCGGGTTACCTCTTTTCCTAATGGGTCCTCTCTTATAGTTGCTATCACCAGGTAGTGGTCTGATCCTATTTCTGGTCCTCTTCTTACTCTTGCATCCGTTATTTTGCTCATATTGTTTTCTTCCACTCAAATATAAACTATTATCGATTTCTCGTTTCTACTCGGCATTTATCTAGTGTAACGGTGTATTTCCTTATGTTGAAAGAATGTATTTGTGTTTGTATTTGTTAGCTTTTGTTAGTTCTTCCCAGAATGTCTCCTTAATTTCCTCCTTTTCACCTTCATTTGGACCGTGTATTGCTATTATCGTCCTGATTTGTTTTGTAAGTTCGTCTTTTAGTTCTATTGTTAACGTTCTTTTTGATCATACCTTCCATTCCTGTATTTGTTCTGCACTCCATTGCCATGCTTGTGATTTGTGCAGCAACATCTTAAGATGTTTGGCAATCCTTGAATCATTTTTCACAAACCGTCTGAAAAATCCAGTAAATCCCGGAAATTGTCGTACATTGTAAACTGTACTACATTGTACATTGTTGTCGGTGTTGCAAACATTCTTATTGTCTTTGTCTTATTTGTACCGGGTCTTACACCTTCTTCAGATATTTCATATCCTAGGTAGGTGACAGTAGTTTGTATAAAATAGCATTTTCGGAGATTTAAAGTTAATTTATTCTGAAGTAATGTTTTAAACACTTGTTCCAGGTTTTCCAATCCTTGTTCATATGTCTGGCCAGGACATAAAATGTTGTCGAGGCAAGTAATTGCGACTATGCCCCGAAGTGGTCCCAACACTCGATTAACTAATCTTTGAAATACGCTTGGCGCATTACAAAAGCCAAATGGCGTACGATTAAATTCGTATTTGCCATTACAAATTTTTACAAAAGTAGTTTTCTTATTTTGCCTCCATTTCCACTTCTACTTGATAATACCCAGAAAATAAATCCAAACTTGTGAAGTATTTATAATATTTTATTTGATCGATTTGATCGTCAATAATAAATCGTTAAGTTTTCTGTAATGCATACATAAACGCTTTTCCACGTTTGGTTTATTAACTAAGATCTCTGAAGATGAGTAGGGAGAATTTGAATCTCGAATGATTCCAGCTTCTTAAATTTCAGAGATCATACCTTTTACCAATTCTCTTTCCACGTGAGCCATCTTGTATGGACGATAAAATATTGACTTATTTTCACTTAACGTAATTGGCATTTTAATATTTCCTTTGCAAACTATCTCTGCAAAGAATGTAGCGAAGCATTTTCTATATTTATTAATTCATTCTAGTCGATATTTATCTTCATTAGCAGCAAGACTGACATCCAGTATTTCATCAACTTATTTCAACGGCGTCTGATTTTCCTCTAAAAGATTGCAATTTTCTTCACACTCCAAACAAGTGTGACCTCTGGCGACTATCTTTCCACCTTTAATGAGGAGGTCATGTTTGGAAATATTGCTCACACTTCAGAACTTTGCACTTCAAAGTATTATCGATGTGGAGAGCACATCTTGAAACCTGATGTTTTAAAAACGTTAACTTATTAGCAGTTTTTATAAATGACTGGTGAGCAACGCACTGATGTATTTCGATTTCCAGTTCTGAAGTTTGTGAACCGAAATCAATAAACTAGTCGAAGCATTTATTTATTTAACACTGTGTTAATCAATGATGGATCAAACTAAATAAATTAAATATATTTAACCGCACTTGTTCTTAATATTGCACACGTTTATAGATTTCACTTATTTATAGAAATTCTCCTGTACAATTGTTTCGCCGTCTTTTCTTAAACATTTGGCTGTGTTAGTAATGCCTATAATTTCGCTTATCACAGGCAATATTTAATTGTCTGGGTCTGGTTATTCGATACTTTATTTATTTTATTACGCCGTTCACAATAAATAATAACTGAAACACTTTATAACACAGACACAAAACCATTTTATAGTATTACTGTACCATATTTGTTCGCTGAATGTAAATATACCACCACAACTATCATTTGGTATCAATCATTTACATGTACTATGTACTAGTATCAAAATGTAAGTAATACATATTTACTCCTCGGCCGAACAGTCGAGTAAATGCTTTGCATTTATATCATGAAGTTATTTTATTAACTTTGAAAGAATTAAACAAATTGTACAATAAGTATTATCAATTCAACACCCATTAAAATATTATGTTATATTCCTACACAAACAAAACTAATGAGTGATCGTATAGAGACGAAGAGAGAACGAATGCCATTAATCTTGATATGTTTTTTTTAAATATTTTTTTTTTTAATTTTTAGAACAATCTTCCCATTGTTCATTAGGTACAGCACTTGGGAGCAATCCCACTTCTGATATTGTTAGCTGAACTTTTGCCACTTCTGATATTGTTAACCCAATTCAGATATTGTTAGGCCGGCGAATTACCTTTAGCTTAATACTGACTATTTTTAATCCATAAAAACAGTTTCAATACTAATTCTGCTGTATTATTCTTATGATAGGTAATTATTTGTATTGTCAAGATGTCGATTAATAAACAATGGGATTTGCATCAATGAAACTTATTTATTTAATACAAACTAATGATACAAATATATAAAAGGTTATATAATCGTATAATAAAATATGGCAATCGCTCTCTTCTTTTGCTCCTTCCAACGACCGTCATTCTGTAACAATTAGAAGAGTGATCGTGAGTTTACAACTCAGTGAGACTCAGTATTGGTTGACCCGAGTATTAATTGGTCAACCCGATATCCTTGATTAATTACGGTGAAACAATTATCTTTGGTCAATTGTTTATCGATAGGTCAACCTCAACTCTCCACAACAATACAATGACTCACCATACTTGTTGACCCGAGTTCAACTCTCCACAACTAGACAATGACTCACCATACTTGTTGACCCGAGTCCAACTCTCCACAACCATACAATGGCTCACTATACTTGTTGACCCGAGCTCAACTCTCCACAACTATACAATGACTCACTATACTTGTTGACCCAAGTTCAACTCTACACAACCATACAATGACTCAGCATATTTGTTGACCCGAGTAATAATTGGTCAACCCAACATCCTTGTTATCTTCTGAGACAATGGAACAACGATGGGTCAACCTCAACTCACCTTCAATTTATCCATACGGACACTAAACAATAAAACTTTACTGAAACTATTCTATTAATTCGTCACGGCCAGCTTCGCTAGGTGACGCGCACTTAATGCATTCCAAACGCGTTTGTCCCCTTCGAAAGGGTCGAGTGTTAACTTGGCCTTGAATCTATAAACAGAAATGCTACATCCGCCCAATCTTATACGCCCGAACGAAAATATTATGATTTACCATTTTAATAAATTGGGTGATATAACACAAGTTGCCCTAACTGATAAATAAGACGATCGCAACGGTTCGGGTGTCGTCGTGACATATTATTCTTTCGTATAAGGTCGTCGCCGTTACGATCGCTGTGTGGGACTCAAAATTGTGTCTGCGGTAGACATTTATTTGTTAGCGTAGATTGCATTCCAGTGATTATATCACTCATAATGCTTTTATTCCCTATCCTAGTGACCGCAGCCTGCCATACACTCTCCGGAAAATCTGTAAGGAAAAACTGTTCAGACCTAGCCTTAACGATTTCCGGAGCGTGTGTGGGGAAAAACTAAACAGTTTGAACTGAACTGAACAGACTTTTCTGGCCGTCGGAATAGAATCGAAAACGCATTCGATAAATCTGTACAGATCGGGACTGTTCAGATAAACTGAGCGTGTGTCAGTTCTGTCAGTTCTGCGTGTGAAGTCTGTCAGTTCCGTTCAGTTGTGAGGAAGCTTGAGGCAACGAACATGTCTCGTGAGAGTTTGGATAAGTTTTTAAAACCCTATGAATTCGCACCATGCCTTTGGCTGGTGAAAAGCAAAGAATATCACGACAGAATTGCATCATCTGACGTCGCCATGGCTGTCAAAACTGAGACGCGATGCGATTGAGATCGGAGAATCCTCCGGAAATCCTCCGGAAATCCTCACAGATATAACTGAACAATTTTTCCTTACAGATTTTCCGGAGCCTGTATGGCAGGCTTAATAGCTGATAATCAGAACTCGAATTGACTAATACGTGATAATCATACTTGGTCCTCTGCACATCTGGTTTGCTATGCTGTCAACTGAAATGTCACAATTAGTCAAAACGTTGCACTTCGGTGATTTTTCCTTTAAAGATATTGAAGAAAACACAAAACCTCAAACCATCTAATATTGTAACGTTTCAAACGTATATTTGGGTCCAATTTACCGAGTTATGCAACTCTTAAAATTATATTTTACCCGAGAACAGGACGGGGAAGCAACTGGACCAGATCATTCTCAAGGCTGGACATTCAATATGCGGCAGAAAACGGGACTGAGTACAAAGGGGCAGTAATTAGGATTATGTGGAATGTAAGTGCTAATTTACTGCAAGAAACATATTTCAAAGAGTTCAACCGTAACATAAATCCATTAATGATGAAACACGAAAAGGAAGCTGTTGTAAAAGTTACCAGCAAAACGCAAAGTAAGTGCTAAACCTTTCACAGTTAGGGAAATTGAAAATATTGCCATTATGAGGATTATAACACTCATGATGCATTTCTTCCCTATCCTAGGGAATACATTTTTCATTCGTGATATAATCTGACGAATACAACTCTTCGAATCGTGACTATTGATAATCGTATTGGTTGATGCACTCAACATGTTGTCAAATAATTCCAATCGTCTTTCAGACTCGTGGAATTAATATTTGACAACACAAAATACAATCAGTCGCTCGTAAAATTATCGTCGCTCATTTCGGGTTATAACGTGCTGGCATAATGTAACAGTACAGAGGATCATCAGTTTTCTGAATATTTCTTATTATTACTATTTTAAGGTTAATAAATATGAAAAAGTAATTAATTTGTTATATTGGATTTTTAAATTTTTAAATAAATATTGGGTGTTCTTCATAGGCAATTATACGTTAGCACTGAAATTAATGTGTGCCTTACGAGATGCAGTCTTGTCGTGCCTCGACGACACGACACATTCCGATAGCGGCATCTAGACGCACGAGATCTACATACAAACGGCCTCATTACTTGCAACCCTTAACATCCGAAATACTCGCGACGCCCGCCCCCAGAAAACTGGCTACTCTCACCGCCTCCCTGCATCCTGCATATACCTATATGTACCGCCGTTTTTACTGCGTCGTCGGGAGGTAGACTGCGGAACGAAGGGGACCTTTATTAACGTGCCGCCTTCCGCCACCCCAAGATACTGCCGCACTTTCTGGCAATGTTCCGATCATGCAGTCTTCTTGCGGCAGTTCTGCAACACCTGGCGTCCGGCCAGGGAGCGTCCCCTGCGTCGGCGTCGTTATCTCGACATTAAAATCGGAGAGTCGCGAATACTTCACAGTTTTTTAGATGATCTTTAATCTACTGTATGAAGTACAAAATAGCATAGTTGTGCGTCAATCTATAACTGATCATAGGGTGCCTATTGCAGCCTTCCTATACTCTCTCTATGCCATGATCATTACCTAAAATAGCAAGGTGGAATATCTATACTCGCCGTAAATAAGCAAGAAGAATTGGATTGAATTATAAAACTACAATATAACTAGTAAATGTCAAGATCAATTGCGAAAAGAATAAACTTATGTGTGTATTTATATTTTGTCGCTCTGCTTTTAAGCCATGCCTCCTTACATTAAGCGCATGATGTATACTTGTATAAGGTACGTAAGAATGGGTACACCGACATAATTCTAGTCGTGGAAACTCTGCTTTGTAATCATCTTCGGGGCTCTCTCTATTCTCTTTCTCATCAGTAGAGTCTAAACGATTTTATTCTTTACATTTGTATTCACGCTCCTACAGCGTTTTACTTTTATATTGTCGGCCAGTTTATGAATGATGAATTGTTACTAACAATACTAAAACGATAGGCAAGCAAAAATAATTGATATAAGTACAAGTTACAAGAATCTAATTTCTGGGGCAATATGAGAAAACGTGAAAGAATTATAATACTAACGTGCCCAACTGGGAGGGTAAATAATTACCTTCGCCCAAACCACACCCACAACGTTAATTATTTCGAGTACAATGATCATTAAAATAAAACGTTTTAAAAATATTTGAGTTTGCAAAATCTGAGGGACGAGATCTGTTGACTGATCTGTATAGCTGAGACGCCAAGGCTCATATCTATAGTCGGTACTTGAGCATGAGTTCGATTCAAGTCGTATATTTGGCGTTTTTTCTATACACGTTTATGCACCAAACGCAACGAAATATACGACTTGAGTAGAACTCAAGTTCAACCTCAGGAATATAGATACGGGCCTTAGAAACATAAAAATGCATGTTGCCTGTAGTTGCGGTGCCTCTACCGTTTCCCATTTCCCGCTGCCCTATGCCCCATTGTATAGATGTGTAATCTACTCCACAATGTATTTTTACGAGTATGTATATTGTTGATACGAATATTCAAACCAACAAAGTTTAATTATTATAAAAACACAGTACAAAAATGGTGAAAGTTTGCGTAAACAGTTCGCCAATTACGACAAGTTTTCGGTCGCAATAATGCACCAAATGAATTGATAGTGAGGCGTTTTATTACAAAATTTGAGACCAAATTTACGCTGATGGATCAGAAGATCATTGTTTGTCGTCGTCCTTCTGGTAACTCGAAAATATAGCCACAGTAAGGGAATCTGCGGCCGAGAATCCAGGAACTTCCATTCGGCATCGTGGTCGAGAATTAAACATTTCCAGAAGCACTATGCAACGAATTTTGGTAAAAGATCTGCATTTGCACGCTTACAAGGTTCAATTGGTGCAAAAAATCAAACCAAGGGACCATGCGCAGCGCCGTGAATTTGCTGATTGGGTGTTGGAACATCTACAAATTAATGCGGATTTTTCGAAATCATTTTTTCAGATGAGGCACATTTTCAACTCGACGGATACGTAAATAAGCAAAACTGTCGGATTTGGGGTGCTGAAAATCCTCGTGTTATACTTAATCAACCAATGCATCCACCACCGCGAGTAATTGTTTAGTGTGCATTTTGGGCTGGCGGAGTAATTGGGCCGTATTTCTTTGAACATGCAGCTGGAAATGCGCTAACTGTTAAAAGAGTGCGGTATCACGAAATGTTAACAGAGTTTTTTTGGCGACCTGCCACACAGCACATGAAACAATGGTGTTACTGCAGACAAGTTTCCAGGCCATGTCATTTCTCGATTTGACGATCAACATTGACAACCAAGATCGTACGATCTAACAACGATGGACTTTTTTCTTTGGGGCTATGTGAAGGAAAAGGTGTATGCGAATAAACCTGAAACAGTTGAACATCTTAAGACTGCGGTTTTCGTAGTGTGAAACTGGGGAGATGTTCATTAGAAAAACTACATTACTTAGAAACATGAAATTTTCAGGAAACATTAATGATATATTTATTTATAAAGTGACATATTTTGTTTTACTTTTTTTGCAATATTTATATTTATTAACCTATAATCAACATTTAAAATAATTTTTTTTCGCTTTTAAATTTATATCACTGTATAGAGAAAAAATCGAACAAACTGAAAATATTTTTATTTTTTTGTCATTTGCAAAAATTAAAGAGATGAACATCTCCCCAGATTCATTAATATTTAATTTTTGAGTCTCCACTCTTGACCCGCCCGGTCGATCGCAGTCAGGCCACCTTTTATACACCACCCCACCACCGGTATCGTCACGGGAGATGTATGCTGGCTAGCGAGTATTTTGCACGTAAAATTCACTCAACGCTGGGAGCTTTTCTTATTTCCCATATACCGTAAGTATTAAAAAATGCGCCCAAGGCTACAGATTGAAAAAATATCACCGATAAAACTGATTATATAATGCTGTAAAGACGAAATAATGAAAAATATTTTAGAAAGTATTAAATGTGCGAACTACTACAGTGTTATATTTGATGAAACTACAGATTTTTCCAACATTTGCCAAATGTCAATCATATTACACTATATTGATAAAGATTCCAGCATCAGGGAGGATTTTATTGGTTTTGTGGAGTGTTTCGATGATAACTATGAAGTTGATTCAGGCAGTTTATAGCCAATCTTGAGTGGAACGGTTATTGGGGACCCAGTCACTAATTATTTAAATCATATCGATTTATCACAAATAAATTGTATTAGAGTTTGCACCGATGGATGTTCTATAATGACTTCTGAGCAAAGAGGTGCTATGAAACAAGTTCAGATTTTTTTTTTTATTTGCTACAAGAACATGTTATAACCACGTTCTAAATTTGAGCATATCTAAAGCTTCTAATGTGATGCAAGTTCGTAATACCATGGCTATAATGAAACAAATCATAGCATTTTTCTCATTATTTTCCAAAAGAAATTTTGTATTGGAGACAAAATTACAAGGAAAGTTGACTCATTTATGCGAAACTAGATGGATTGAGAGGCATAATGCTGTATTACAGTTTACAGAACCTTTGAACCATATTATTTCTACTCTTCAATGTATAAATAAGCTATTGGAAAGAATCAGAATCTTCAAGCAAAGCTAAAACTCAATATTTTCTATAACAAGTTGTGAATTTATTGTAACCTTGTATTGTCTAAATAGTATATTAGGTGTGAATTTACCACTAAGTGCAATGCTTCAGACTAAAAATATCGATACAAAGCACGCCAATGATATCGTTTTAAATACATTATTATTACTTAGAGAAAAGAGAATCAATGTCGATATAGAGTTCAAACATCAAATAAGTTCGATTTTAACCTGCCTTGAAAAACTAAACGTTGAATTTGAAACAGCAAGGATTGTCAAACATATGACGAAACGATCGAACCCTACAGTGCATTCTCATTCCGACTATTATAAAATTTTAATTTATATTCTAATTTTAGATCACATTATATCTGATTTACAAGAAAGATTTTCATCAGATACTCTGAATATATTCTATCTTAATAATATTATTCCATCTGAAATTATTAGATTGAATAAAAAATATATAAATACTTCTGCTGATATTTGAGTCGATAAATATTTTGCAATCATAGGCCAAATTAATGAAAATATAAGCAAGCAACAATTTGTGTCAGAACTAGAAATTTTAAAGAAGAAGTGGGAAAATCAGGATAGCGGGGAAATTCCATCGACTGCACTAATTGCTCTTGAACATTGTCCATGCTATATACATATATATATATATATATATATATATATATATATATATATATATATATATATATATATATATATATATATATATATATATATATATATATCAATACCTTTTTGCGAATTTTGGCCACTTTACCTATTTCTGTTGCTTCATTAGAGAAGAGTTCTTCGGCTTTGCAACGTTTAAAATCTCGGACAAGATCTACAATATGCGAAGATAAGCAGTAGTACTTGCATTACTACATTTCCACAGACATATATATTAATGTAGAAAATATTATAAATAGATTTGCTACTACGGGAGTCAAACGTAATTTGGAATTTATTGTCTAAAAGTTGGTTATTTACTTTTTATGTGTTTTTTGTGTGATAGTAATTGAGATTAAAACATGGTTGAAAGATAATAGTTTTTTTTATTTCAATTTATTGCCCACTATCACTATCGAATCGAAAATAATAATTAGAGGGAAAATAAGTTTAGAGGGATAGGTGGTTAGGCAAAAAAAATCTGCATTATTTCAAATGAATAACAATTTTTTTTTTAAACTGAAAAAAGTAAAATTAATAAATAGGGTCTTCCTGAACGAAAATAATATAACCTTTTTGTGTCTTAACGTAAAGTTTATAACCTGTAATTAAACATCCCAAAGAGAAAACGTTTGGTTTTCATTGTAACTTATCAACAAACAACATACAATATCGTAAAACTTACACATTTTGTCACGTGACCGACGAAACGCTGTTATTGGCCGAGCGGCACTGTGACGTCTTTGCGCATGTTGGCGATCGGGAGTCAGTGCATAAGGGATAGGAATCGTGGATTAATACGACTTAGAATCCAGTCTGACATAAAATAAGTTCTGATGGGTTAGTAAAAAGACAGCCAGATAATCTGATAGAAGTTCACGTGTTAATGGTTCCCGACTTTTTCTCAAAAAGTGAATTTTTCAACGTAGCCGAAACGCGTGGAGTCGCATATAATTTTCCAAATCCTCCTCCAGCTGTAAGAACAAATAAAATACTGTTTAAACTTTGCAATATATCCTACATCTCATACGAATTGGTAATGCTGATTTCAAAATTTGTAATTATTAATCATCTAATCCAATTTATAAAATCAACAGTTTGCTACAAATATTGTTTCAACATGTTTTTTAGTTTTAACTAAACGTTTGTGTAAGAACATATTGTACAAAATCTCATGGTACTTTAAAAAAGTAATAATGATATGGAAGGTATTGTTTTAGAATGGAACCCACAAAACTATTTTGAGGTTATGTTATTACTAATGTATATATATAATCGGAAATCCCCTTGAATACCCATTACTAATGATGATAGTTAATTATATATATTTATCGAATTTCGTCGATAATTTATTGAAAAATTATGTACTTACATTAAAATGGTCTTCACAAAAATAGTGAGACGTCAAAGTGACACTCGCGGAATCACTTCGGACTTGTTGTAACCCCCTTTTCCGTATATCCCCTGTTGGGACGTTTATAAACAACTTATTTGGTTCGCATTTACTGCTGCTATCACATCCAGGCACAATGCAATACTTATTCGTCCTTTTTTTCGTAAAACCGACGTTTTCTTTCTGTCGCTCCATTGTAAGCAATGCTCCATCTGAGCGCCACGTGCGTTGTGACGTCATAGCAACATGGCGGGCTTTCGGGACTTTTTCAAACGCCGTTAATTTTAAAATCGTGTTTGCTAATTACAACGATTTGTCTCAGCACAAAAATTAGTGCCAAGGATGTTTTTAATGTGTCTAGAGTTCAGTTTCAAGGTTTTTGAAAAGTCGCGGAAGACCCTATTGAATGAATTTTCTTTTAAAGTGCTTAATTATGTTCTAAAATTGTAGATATAATGTACAGTTGCTTATTATTTTCTATGCGTTGTTTTATCTGTCCCTTGTGTGATCTGCATTTCACACTTCTAATAAAATTTATAAATCACGTTATCTGGTTTGCCTATTTAATTTTTCGTTTTGTAATATGTTTATTACCAGTGTCATTTGCATTTAACTAACCCAGAAAAGGTTGAAATTGTTCTTATTGTAGGGAATTATTACAGAACATGCAGAGAAGCAGCTAATGAATGTAATTTAAATCATCCTGACAAAATCATCAATCGAAAAACTATTGCGCAAATACTAAGTAAGTTTAAACAATGCTCGTCTATTTTAGATTTATTAAAAAAATATTCAATTTTTCAGCTCAAATAATTTATTCAATTTTTAATTTTTATTTTTTTCAGTTATTAAATAATGCTATTATTTATTTGAGATAGTGTACGACTTTTTTGCCTAACATCATTTTCCTTTAAAATGAATACTAACAAAGTTGTCCAGTTCTTACCTATTATTCTAATCACGATGTATATGTTTACTGATCAACTCACCGACCACACAAGTTAACGGGACGAACGTACACCCTACAACGACAATAAAGTATCTAGGAATGACTATAGACAATAAACTAAAATTCGACAAACATCTACGCAACACAAGGACTGAAATACTAAAAAGGGCAAAACATTTTAGATGTTTAACGTACGGAGGAAGAGGAATATCCATTGATACAGCCACAAGAATTTACAAATCGATCTCCAGACCCATCATCGACTACGGACAAATGGTACTCAACAACGCTAGAGACAATTGCAAACGAATCACAGACGTAAAACGTAAAACATTGAGACTAATCACTAAACTGAGACACAGGGACAATCACCTTCGTAACATATCAAATATAAATTTATACAATAGTACCAATATCACACCCATTCATCGGAGACTTGACAAATTACGAAATAAATTCCAACAAAGACAGGACAACAGGACAATACTGGACGAATTGTGCATTAAAAGACTAGACAAACGAACTACAAAAAAGAACCCGACAAAAACGCTCCATGAATCATACTACGCCCCATAACACTCTTCACCAATCAACCCATCATTTATCATCATATCATACACTATCAGATCATATTATATATTATTTTATAATAATGAAATGTATTTATAATGCTAGGCGGAAAGACCCCATATGGGGTCGATAGCCCAATAAAGATCGATTATATATATAAAAATAATAGCAATGGTAAGTAATGGTAAACCAACGGTATTTGTTACCATGGTATTAGTATTATACAAAATACCACCAGACTTTTACTGCAGAAATTTAAATTTACTGTGATGTCGCTTGACAGGTTTCTGCACTAAACGCGATATTCATTGTAAAATATATCCCATAAAACGGAATGGTAGTTGAAGATGAACTAAAAATATGCCCTGACAATAGGCGATACTAATTCCGCAAAAAAATGAAAATCCATAAAAATGTCTGTTGACCAGTTTCTGAAATGAACGATTCAATTGGCCTTGCATCTGAAATTTGTATAATGTAAAAAAAAATATATTTATACAGGGTCCTGCAACAGTGTGTCGGGCTTTCCTGGCGCCTTTCCTGTGAAAGATGGAAAAAAATGTATCGTACAAAAAATTATAGGTTTTAAAATCTTTATGCCATAAAATTATTTTCAAACATACTGAATGTCCCAATTTTGCAGAATAACAAAAACAAACATTTTTTTAAATGGAACACCCTTTATTTATTTAAGTTTTCTGATGAAATTTTTCAACCTCTACAATGTTGTCTATTTATTTTTGGATAATATTACAGTGTTACCAATTTACAATTTTTTTCTCCAAATATCATGCATAAGCAAGCTCATCTTTAAAAAGTCGTAGCGACCTCATTTTTTTTAAGGTAAAAATAAGTTTTAGCAGTAATCTTAATGTGATTAATAAGGAACCTTGTTATGATGAGAAATTGGAATTTAATAATACAGGGTGTCCAGAAAAAAATGCCAAACTTTGCAAATTTGAAAGTGGTATAACCCTTTTTTTTTAATAGAATGCCCCCTATTTTATGTCATTATTCGATAGGTCTTTTTACACATCTTATGTCTGAACTCCATAGTTGTTGAGATATTCAATATTTTTCACAAAAGTAACCATTTAATTACATTTCTATGCACTGAAGTAGGCCATGCTGAGGCAAAACAACTGTCAAAATGTAAGTAAGAATCAATGTGAGTTGAACAAAAATATTTTAAACATTACTGTAGTATCGTTTCGTTTTTGTATTAATAAGTTTGTTATCTCTCGTGGTTTTGGAATAAAATAATGAATCGTATTACAGAAGTACTATCTGCTATTTTACTATTTTCGGCCATCTCACATAGATTCTTACTTACATTTTGACAGTTGTTTAGTCTCAGCATAACCTATTTCAGTGCTTAGAAATGGTTACTTTTGTGAAAAATATTGAATATGTCAACAACTATCGGGTTCAGACATAAGACATGTCATATCAAATTGAAGAGAGGAAAAATACCTATCGAATAATAAAATAAAATAGGGGGCATTCCATTTAAAAAATATGGGTTATACCGCTTTGAAATTTGTAAAGTTTGGCATTTATTTCTGAACACCCTGTGTTACTAAATTCAAATTGCTTATTGCCAAAATGTTACTTATTAACCACATTGAGAATATTGCTAAAACGTATTATTACTTTTAAAAAACGAGGTCGCTACGATTTTTTAAAGTTGAGCTTGCTTATGCATGATATTTGGAGAAAAAAAATTTAACTTGGCAACACTGTATTATAATCCAAAACTAAATACACAACAATGTAGAGGTTAAAAAATGTCATCAGAAAACTTGAATAAATACAGGGTGTTCTATTTAAAAAAATGTTTGTTTTTGTTATACCGCAAAATTGGGACACCGTGTGTGTTTAAAAATAATTTTACATCATAAAGATTTTTAAGCCAATAACTTTTTGTACAAAACATTTTTTTCTATGTTGCAGGACCCTGTATAATACATATTGATTGACAATTGATAGTAATAATTATGATTTCTCTCTACCCTGATCTTTCCTTCAAATATTTCCAGACAATATTTGTATGTACATTTAATTTCCAGTATGCTATTGCCCTCGTTTATTAATCTTAAAAAATATATTGGTGTAAATATATTTTGAAATAAAAATGATCAATTAGTACCTTTGGGACCAGCACCCAGAAATCCATATTCTATATCAATAAATAATCCGGATACTTCAATTGTTAGAGATAGTAAGTTTGAAAACTTTGTTTTCGCAACAAATTCGTTAATTTAAAATTTGATCGGTTCAAAATTGATTTAACAATTAATTTGTGGAGATAAAATAATATGTAATTAAATTTATTATTTTATATAGTTCTAGGTCGTAGAAAAAGTTTTTTTTTTCTACAAACACTATTAAAAGTTGAACTTTTAACACGGCATACTTCAATTAAAAATACAATATTATAGACAAATGACACAATCGTGTTAAAGATGCTCGACTTTTAATGCTAGTGTTAAAAGTAAGCAGCCAATAATCTGTCAAAATGACATTTATTTAATCAAAAATAAGAAGTAACAAAACAGAGTTGAGTAGGTGCAACAAATTTAAAGTCGCCCTGGTAGCACCTTCTTCAATTTCTTTCGGTAGTTGACTTTCTTCAATATTAGAATTCATAATGATGATTTCTTGTTTGACAAGTTTGACAACAGACTGACCGAAATGTCAATATTTTTAAAGAACTTTATTGTGCTTTTAAAGGTGTGTTTAGAAAACATATTGTATATGTGTGTTAAAAGCGATTTTAACACTTATATCATAAATAACTATTCTTCTTTTATACCCAATATTACGATACGTATAGCGAACAATAAAATTGTTTAAATTATGCCAAAATATTTTTATATAAAAAATGTATCTGACTACTATTGTACTCTGACAATACGAGATATTTTATAACTGCGTATTTATAAATTATTATACCCTCATAAAATTTTATAGAAACTATTAAATTGTATTCAATATTTTACAGAAAGAATTTGTTAAATAAATATTTTTGATATTTTATATTTTATTAATGGAAATTATAATAAGATAAGAATAATATTGACATATATTTTCTGTCAAAATACTGTAAAAAAATGAACTGCAATTAATATAATAAGTAAAATTGCAATACATCGGCAGCCTCTCAACTTTCCTAGGTACACCGACACACATGCACAATATTATTGTATGCTGACTAGCGTTGCGCCGACTCGAATAAATATATTCGCTCATCTTGAGTTATATTGCTGAGTAGCCGCAAAAAAACGATGGAAAAAATATGCCGAGTGGGACCGATGATGCATCGTCGCACGCGAGGTCTCTCGGCGGGGAAGTATATGTGTTATCTATCTGTGTAGTAGTGTAAGGGGTATTAGGAGCAGAATGTATGGAAGGAGAGCACGGATTTAGCGCCACATGCGGAATAAAATATTATTACAGAAACGGGACGGCAGTCTTAAAGAGGTAATACAGCGCGTTATTGGTAAAATACAGCAACATTTATGCGAAAACGTTATTCAAAATTTCAACAAAAGAATAACCCTGTGCCAGAGGTTTCGTGGTGACCATTTGCCAAATGTTGTAATTCACGTTTAATCGGAACTATTTTTCTTTATGTTGAAATAAAAATGTTTTCTTAATTCAAAATATGTGTTTTTTCTTTAAAATTAAATCCGGGGCTCTTGTTGGGACATCCTTTATAAGTGTCCATCTCAATAGCATGTCATATCGTCAGCATACGTCAGTTTTAAAAACATATTGGAATCTACTCCAAAAAGTGTCTTTATAATGTCAAAGTATCATTTCAATATAATGTCGATTAAACGAACTGGGGCGTAAAATTCAAAATGCATTTTTTTTGCACCGCCAAACCATTCAGTTTTTTTTTATTTAAATTTTAAATTAGGTTTTTTTAAAGTTTTCTTTAAAATTTCTTATAATTTCTTGTTGAAGATATCAACTTTAATCACATCGTACAAGAAAACTAATCTGCGGAGGACAATTTTTTGTTTGCAGTTTTGTTTTAATCTTTTATGAGTAAAAAAGGTTACCCGAACCTTTAGCGAAGGGTTCGGGACACCCTGTATATTGTGATAGACGCTTCTTGGATATTTAAATTTACAAATTGTATAGTAAAATAGAGCTAAATATTGTGAATAGTGGTGCATTAAAAAAAAATAAAAAGTAAACGATGGGGCTAGTAACGGATGACAGTCGAGAACTTGAATAATTTCACTAATCATTCAACAATACAGGGATCCGGTTATTTTTATAACCGGACCAGCGAGGTACGATGAAAAATTACGCGGTGACATTTGGTAATGGATATTACAAATGTATTATGGACAGTGAAGAGGAATCAGGACTCAATTGCAGAGGAGTGGAAAGATTTAATATTACACGGTGACATTCTACACATTACATTACACATTTATTAAGGACATCAACAGTGTTTTTATGCAAATTTAAACCGTAGTTTAGCGGTGTATTACAAAGGATTACCAAGGTTACTAAGATGAAACCTCCGCTAAACCGCGGTTTAAATTTTTATGAATAACACTGTAAGTTTCAAGTTAGTACAATATTTAGCTTTAGTTACAAAAATGTTATAATAAACATCCGTCAACCTATAACTCAAATTTAGTAAACCTGATATCATCCCTGAGAATAGAGAACAAATTTAGAGTAAGTTTTAAAATACCAAAAGTGTTATTCATAAAAAAAATAGCAGCGGTTTAACGGTGGTTTAATCTTAGTTACCTTGGTAACCCTTTGCAAAACACCGCTAAGCCACCGCTAAACCAAGGTTTAAATTTGTATGAATAACACTTTAAAACATTACCATATATATATATGCAGGGTGTAACTGAAATTCTTGGCCAAACTTCACGAACGTGACCCGTATGGAACAAATCTGTGGAAAAAGATCCTGTAAACATGTGTCAGAATAGTAGTTTGTATAACATGTGTGGATATGATGCCCATATCGCACGAAGGCATGTTTGGGGCACGATGTCGAAGGCGAGTGCCTCAAATGCCACGTGCGATATGGGCTGTTGTCCACACGCGTTGTACAGTTGACTTTTCTACGACAGAATGTGAAAGTTAACAAACTCAATATTTATTAAGTATAAATGTACAATTGTCAAAATTACAATAACTGTAGATTTGACGTTTAATATGACAGTTTGCTGTTTGCATTGCGCAAAATTTTCTGTATCATCCGCTTATATTTTAATTTGATATGGTTGTTATTTATTATATCCTGGCAATGTTCATATGCACAAACGAGACCGGAAAGTGGCTTATACAGTGTAGTATTCGGAATCACCAAATATACTGTAGGAAGTAGGAAAACTATTTTTTTTCATTAAATATTAAACGTAAAACTTTGTTTTTTACTGTCTCTGTGTTAAGTGTCAAGCTGGACTTTCGCCAGACTATCCTAAACATATTATTTCATTTGTGTAAATGTGGAAAAGTCATATGGATTTAATTTGTTGTTACTCACATTGTTGATTTTATGTTGCTCTTTTTATTAAAATACTTTTATATATTTATCTATGATTCATAAATAATACATTTATTATGTACAGTCGTGTTCAAAAATGTGTTGTTCACAGATAATTGCCTGTTGTATGTCGTGTTTTAAAATGTGTTGTTCAGAAATAAATAGTTGGCTGTATATTTGTTTTTATTTGATGGTAGACACATTTCAGAACTGTCAAAGTGACAGCTAACATTGACAAAAAATACTTTTACTGTATGCTTTATATGAATATTAATTACTCTAGATCTTTAATGTATTATTTATTCTGCCATTGCAAGTTTATTGCTGGTTACGTTTTTACTCAACAAAGGCTCGCACTGTATCATTAATTAAATAGACCCAGATCTAACCTTTCACAAAATTTGTACGTACAACACTTGAACTTTATGAAATTAAGTCACATTCACACAGCAAAACTGTGGTACAACTCTTTAATGAACTCGACTGTACGTAACTATGGTAACATAATGTACTCCATTATACCTTCAGGGGTGGTGAAATGATTTTATTATACAACAGGGGCTGTATTATAACTTCATTATACAACAGGTGCCGTATTTTGACTTTATAATATAATATGGTATGGCCTCTTCAATTGAACTATGTGTACCGATTTTCCCACCCCTTTATTTTTTGCTTCCCTATGTACGCTGTTATTGTTATGTTTCATTCATCCCATATTCTTCTTTTCCAAGTCCTTGACCGATTCGATCGTTGACAATGATGCTGGATATTAAATTGACAATCTTCATTTTGTCAACTGCTGGGCGAAACATTTGGGCCGTTGAAGATTGTTCATCTTCCTACACTCCTCTTTCTTATTATCTTCTCTTGTATAATAAGATGCAGCACATTATACTTTTCCGGATGCCGCATGATGTGTCCATCTATATTCTAATTTCCGGCTTTTGATGGTGTTTCCTAGTTCCTTATCTTTATTTAGTCTTTGTAAGATCTCTACGTTAGTAATTGTATGTACCCAGCTGACTTTCAATATTCTTCGATATGCCCACATTTCGAATACCTCGATTTTCTTCATAAGTGTGTCTGTTACTGTCCAGACTTCAATACCGTACAGTAATGCTGGGAATATGTAGCTCGGCGGGGAAGTATCTGTGTTATCTATCTGTGTAGTAGTGTAGGGGTATTAGGAGCAGAATTGTATGGAAGGGGGGCGTGAATTTAGGGCCACATGCGGAATAAAATATTATTACAGAAAGGGGACGGCAGTCTTAAGCATTTTAATTCTTAGCTCGACCGTTAGATCGTATGTACTGAGCGTGCGTTTCATTTTGATAAGGGTTGTTCGTGCTATTGCTATTCTCCGTTTTATTTCTTCGCTAGGATCCCATTTTTCATTAATTTAGCTTCCAAGATATATATGCTTTTTACTCTTTCAAGTTGTTTACCGTTTACGTGTATGACTGTGTGTTGACTGTGTTGACGTCTACTTTTACTTACTATCAGATGTTTTGTCTTGTTCATTTCTAGTGTCAAACCATATTTCTCACTGCATTGAGAAATTATTTTCATTGCATTCTGTAATTGAGTTTCTGAACTTGTCAAGATTAGCGTGTCGTCGGCATATCTGATATTATTTATAATTCTTCCGTTGATTATCACACCATTGTTATAGTTTTCAATTATTCTATTCTATTCTATATTAGCGGTGAGAGTATATAGGTATGACGTACACAACTTTTTATTTCTACATCGTTTGTTACATTCTTTTCAATACGTATATTTGCTCGTTTTTGCGTGTATAAGGTCGTTATTATTCTCAGGTCTTTATCGTCAATTTCGGTGTCCTTTAGCATCTGTATCATCTTGTTGTGCTGGATCTTATCAATGCCTTCTCGAAATCAATTGAGCAAATGTATATATCGTGATTTACGTCTCGACATCTTTGCACCAGGACTTGAGTACTAAATAGCGCTTCACGTGTCCCCATTCCATTTCTAAATCCGAAATGGGTTTCTCCGGTTCTACCATCTAGTTTCATATAAAGTCTACCATGAATTATACGCAAACAAACTTTGAGGGCATGGCTCATCAAACTAATAGTACGATAATCCTCGCATATGTTCGAATTTACCTTCTTTGGGATGGTTATAAAGGTTGAATACAACCAATCCTTTGGTATCACACCAGAATCATAGATCGAACTGAATACTTTGGTCAGTGTTTTCATGCTAGATTCTTCCATTATTTTTAACGTCTCTGCGCACATTTCGTCTGGCCTTGCTGCCTTCATTGCTTTTGTCAGAGAGATGCCCCTTACGACTTCTCAGCTTGTTATTGGTTGTCTAGTTTGGGCATTTAATTTCGTTAAGCTATATCTGTCGTCGTCAAACAATTCAGCTATATATTCTTGCCACCTCTCTAGTTGTTTCACAATATCAAATATCGCAATTCCTTGTTTGTCCTTTATGACACTAGGTGGACGGGCTTTTGTCTACCCTGTTATTTATTTAATTTTCCTATGTAGATATCATATTTTCTTTGGTCCCCTCAATTTCTTCACACTCTTTTGCATTCCAGTCAGCTTTGGCTTCCCTGATTTTTTGTCTTATTTTTCCCATATTATCTCATTTACATATGTACATTAGGTTGGTGACAATTGGTTCCGTATTGATAAAAATTTGTTAGTAAGAATAATTTTTTATTTAAAATTTTATAGATAAAACGTCGCACTTGACTCGCACATAATGGCTGTAATTCACGAGGATGATTTTTATAATCAATATAATCATCTGATTAATTTCCACATTTGTAACGTTTATGTTTCCCGCCGCGCTTACGTGGCGGTGAGGTGAACTCAGCCCTTTGAATACCTACTGGGTAAGCGTGGGGTTCTTATTTTTTCTGTGGAACTTACACCACCCTATTCATATTAAGCCGCACCGTACGGGCAGACGATCCGCCTCTGCAACAGAGTTACCCAGAGCGTCCAGGAGCCATTGGGCCCGAAGGATCAGGGAAACCTCTTGGCAGGGACGACATGAGGCAAGTCCGGTTTTTCAAATGTCAATGACCGCCGGATGAAATAGATAGAAGTTCTTGTTATTATGTTCATGTTCTAATTCCTTTTCTTTTGTTAATCATATATTCGCGCCTTCTCTTTTGTGTCTCGTTTTTCTCCGCCTCGTTCTTTCGTCGACAGCAGCGCCATTGTGGTGAATTGGCGTCACCGACGTCTATTGCTCAACGAATCAACGACCCCCCACCCCTCATTCATTTGTTAAGTAATTTTGTCTTGTGGATTGTATTTAGTCCTTTCCTTTATTTAAAATAATTACGTCTTTCGTTTCGTGAGAATTCTTTAGTAATTTTATCATTTCCCCGGATCCGCTCTCTCGCCTCGTTTTCCAAATTACCTGGAGCTTCAACCCGATCTTATCAAGCTAGTGACGACCGACACGACCGTCTTCACTGTGCGACGCCTGGCCGAGGTCGGCGTGTTTTCCTTAGGGGTGGATCCTCGAGCGTACGATTGGCAAGAAGGTAGGTCGTAGAACGGTAAGGGAGAGAAAATAAGGGGTGATACATTATATACTCGTTAAATAATATACTATTGTATAGCATAAGATGAATGAAATTGTTTTGAATCATTTATATCTCATTTTATGTAATTTTTCTTATCTCTATGTTATTACTAACGCTATGTTTCATATATTAAATTAGGTAATTATCTGAGTATTGCTAACCTCGTGTATACATGTACAACGTGTTTATGTGGTTGTGCACGTATTATTAATTTCCTTTGATTATTGTCCAGTTAGTTTATTTTAATTTAAATTTAAACCAGTATGGTTGGTATGTTAATGTTAGATGGGAATTTATCAATTTGTTATTTAGGTATTGTAATAATATTTATTGTGTTATTAAGATTGGTAATACAAATGATTACTAATTACCCTTAATATTAATTTTAGTTTAAGTAAAATTGCTCATATATTATTAGGTTTTGGAGCAATTACTTCAAAATGATTCAACCTGCGGAATATATGTGTTATAAATGCGATTTTCCATAATTTACTCCTCCAATTTCCAGCTGAATTCCTCGTGTAAACTGCGGGCGGAAAGGATTTGGAATTCCGCGCGCGGTTTCCCACACTGCGAAGAAAAACTGAAGGCTACGCTATAACGCAATTAAGGAAAACATGCAAGAAATTACCGCGAAATAATCCCCACCCCCAGATAACCGGGAAAATCGCGGCGCTAATATTTATTTACCGATGAAAACTACGGGAGGCAGGGGTGTGCACAGCATCGATCTCCCAGCCCCTACCTGGAATTAAGACGAGCAATTTGCGCACGGACAAGATTGTTCCTGTTATTAACAGTTTTTAATAAATAAATACTTGACGAGATGAAACAGGAAGTTGCCCGCTTTTGCGAATTAATGAGCCCTAAGGGGGGAAACTTTTTCGAGAAGACGAGCTTGTCGCTGCTGCAGCCCGCTCTCTTCGTCGCTCCTACTCAGACCCCCGCGCCGACCCCTGCTGCGAATATTAAATTTCGTTGATTAACAGTTAAATGTGCCATTATATTATAGTTCGGATCATTAAGTGACTTCCCGGCATTCTTCTGCCGCCGGGTCGGGAGGGACAGATCTGGGAATCCACCCCCGCTCCAACAGCGCCTGCCGCCTCCATAGACCCCGTTGCGGAAATGAAAGATTTCGCCCGGTTTTTTCCTCATCCGAGGGTGTATATATACATAGATACGCGCGCGCACTGAACATATCGTCTGATCCGATGGGGTTTTATTAAATTCGATACGAATAAACTTTACATCGAAATTGGATTTGGACTAAGTGACACGCGCTGGAAAATAAATCAATTTCCTTCTTATTTTACACATGTATAAATTTTTGCAGACATCGGAGCACGAACAGCTGCGAGGAATAAATTCTGAACGTTTCGACACAACAAGATGAAAAAATCCTTCGTGCCGAGGGCCAAAAGTGAAAATATATTTTTTAGCACAGCGACAGGCTCAACTGTAAAGGAACGGAAATTAAGATTTAAATAACTTTTTTGTAATCTCATAATAATCGTACACCCTGGATGAAAAATTTCCAACCAAGTATTATTAAGACTACGTGCAAGAAATGTACTATCGTACATTATTAACCTCGTATCGTAATATACTTGATTAAAACTCATAGTATGAGGGTATTAGTTGCAATAGCAGGAAAATTTATAGGAGTTGAAGTGAGAGACTAATAAATTTGGAAACAAAAATTGTTTACGATGTTCATATAACTATGAATTTGAACGGAAAATTAGAATATTAATACAAGTGCATAAAACAGCCTATAAAGTATGTACGCTGAGTTTAACGGCGCAGTGCTTATGCGCCACGCGTACCATACGTTATTTTTTATTATACCTGGGTCACAATGTGGAAATAAAAAGATAAGAAACATTTAGGTTCATATTACAAGGTAGGTACGCGTGGATGTCATGTTTAATCGTGGAGCATTTGTTGCATCAATGTCATCTACTATGACGCCAGTATCATCAACGAAATGCTGAAGGTTGAAACTCCTGCTTGCCAAATAACCAATAATAAGGAGTATGAAGCTTATGGTTTTTGATTTTCGGAGCAACAGGAATACTTAATATTTATTTATATAAAAATTGGTACTGCCTGACGTTTATTGTCGTTCAAGGTTGGTCAATAAATGTGTTGTTGCTAGGCAATCTTAAAAGACACCGTATTAGAAATACTGCATTCTGAAATCTGCTGGTATGATAAACAATAATTTTTAACATATTATTTTAAAAACCACAAGGCGCATACTCACCAAACCCGACGAAGGTGAATTGATACAAGGTGTACCTAAATAATTGTAATTACGTAACCATGTAAAATATTTTTATTCTGCTCTAGTAAAAATAGTTCTATTATTGACCTAGGCAACTTCAATTACACTCATTAGACATGAAATGACGATAAAAGTTATCTTTATGCTATTCTAATTTTTATTGTGAAATTTCATATTTAACTGCTCAAATACAAAATTATTAAGAGTTAGAAGAATTAAGAATTAAGAATTATTTAAAGCGACATTTAACTCATTACTCATAAAGATGGCAATAAAAGCTATCTCATGCAATTCAAATCTCAATTGTGTCAGTCGATATTTCACTACTCAAATACTAAATTATTATTAGTTTCAGCAATATTGGTGGCTTCCAAGCACATGAAAAGACTACAATGAAGAATTACTTAAGGGCCCACGAATTTAAATGTACATTATCTGCATAACCTTAGTTTTAAAGTCAAGGGCATTCTTAAATTGTGAGTACATAAGAATAACCAGATATGCATGAAAATGAAGTCCTCACAGGCAACATCTGCAAGTGGGGCAGATTACTCCACGGCACAAACAAGCTGTAAACTGAAAATCATGCAAGAATTAATTAAATAAACGAGCTGCGACAAATCTAATAATTCAGTTGAAAGTATGTGTGGATACCACTTGGTGAAACATGATAATTAAGGTAAATCAAACACTTGGTTGAAGTTTCACTATATTAATAGAATTGACTCTACAATCGTTTCGGACTCACGACCATTGTCAAGAGTAACAGAGATACTGATCTCTGTATCTCTGTTAGAAACAATTTAATTTAAAAACTTAAATATTATAAAACGGGAAGGAAAAACAATATTGTAGTTAAACTATTGAAACTAGACGACAACGATCCGAAAGCAACAGCCCAAACATTAATACAAGAAAAATTAAATGCTTTTGCTGAAATCAGGAATATAACAAGAGTTGGTATAAAGAAAAACAAAGAAGAAAAACAAAAATAAACTTAAAGGATAATGCATATACATTCAGGATGATCTCACCCAGAACGAAAGATATGTACAATATGAAATTAGGAAAATAGCAAGAGAAGAGTTTCTCAGATGTACAGAATGACAGTGGGGAATTATAGAAAGCATGAAGAATCAAATGACAACGGACAAAAACTAATAAATTTTGCAATTGGTTGTACGGAGCACAGAGCTACAAAGGAAGGAGATACATAAAGGGACATGGATAGCACCCAACGGAACCACCACTAACCAAATAGACCATGTCCTGATTGACAGGAGGTACATTAAATGGATCACGAATATAAGAAGTCTAGCAGAATGTAACCATGTCCTAGTAAGAATAACATGCAGAAGCACAGAGATGGAAACAGCAAAAAAAACAATGAACAACAGAATGATAAAATGGTACGAAACAGTATGACTGCAATATCAGGAAACAAGAACAAGTTATGAAAGGGCTGGCAATAAAGAACCAAGAAAAGGAAATGCATCGAAGTAACTTATGGTGTCATATAAAAATGGTAATGGAAGAAGCAAATAAAGAAGTGTTAGCGAGGAAATATAGGACAAGAACCCACAAAGGCTGGTATGATAATGATTAATGACTGTAAGGGGCAAGTAACGAAGAAGAAGGAGGTCAGGCATTGCATGCTAACAAACCCCAGCGAACGAAACATGCGAAAATACAGGGGAGAATGAAGTATACTGAAATCAATGTGTAGGAGAAAAAAAAGAGAAGATAACGAAAGAAAAATTCAGAGCATCGAGGAAAAAATTGCCAACAAAGAGATAAGGTCTTTATATTAGGAAGTAAAAAGAACGGAGAAAGGGTATGAAAGTCGTAGTAGGGGCCTAAGGTCAAATGATGGAACGCTACTGATGGATCCAAGTAAAATTATGGAGGAATGGGAAAGGTATTTTGAGGCACTGCTAAATGGGAGCGGAGATGTGGGAACATTGGGACAGGAACTTAACAAAAAAGATGACGTGACCATCAGCACACCAACGGTAGACGAAGTAAAAAGAGGAGGAATGAAAAACAATAAGAGCCCATGCGAGAATGAAATAAGTGCAGAGATGTTAAAGTCGGGAGGCGAGAAACTACAGGATAAGATCTGTCAACTGATCGAACAAGTATGGGAAAAGGACGAGGTGCAAGCGAGTGGTCAAAGGAAGCTAGAGGCTAGAGGAGTATCAGATTTTCACGATGAGAGAGCTACAAACCACGTGATATGAATACAAAGTAGACCTGCATGTCTTGTTTGTAGACTTCAGGCAAGCTTATGATAGAGTCGATAGAAGCCAAATGTGCAGTGCGTTAAATCAGATGGAAATTCCAACAAAACTTATCAAACTGATCAAGATAACGTTAGGCAATACGACCGGCAAAATAGTATGAAATAATTGGGGGAGTTGGAAGAATCTAAGGTAGAAAGAAGACTCCGGCAAGGAGACCCCCTTTCAACTGTACTATTCAAACTAATACTAGAAATGGTTATTAGGAAGGCAAAACTAAATACCAACGGAACAATATTTAACAACGAACATTAATGTGTGGTTTTTGCGGATGATAACAAAAGCTCTAATAACAAAATCTAGGAGAGAGATGAAAAATATACTATAGTGTTTGGAAAAGGAGGCTAAATACTGGGAGTTTCTAAATTGTGTGGAAATGGCTTAACCACAGATTACTGGGATCAAAAAAAGATGATTTAACAAAACATATCTATATACAAATGCATGTGGTTTAGCCAGTATTCAGCTTCAAAGTTAATTTAAAAAAAACAAAATTTGCTTATAAAAAGAGAACGTTTACATTGATTTGGATGTTGTTTGGTATGACACTTTATACGGGTATAACTCATATTTTGACATAATATTGTTATTATCAGTAGACCGGTTGTGTATAAAACAAGTGAGGCCCAACATTAATACATTCATATTTTTTAATGACAAAAGCAAATAAATTTTTAAAAAATGAAATCGGACGCAGGCATTTCTTATTAAGTTTTTTTGTATCTTTATAGTTTTTGATATCTATTACAGTTTCGACACAAAAACATAATATATGAGTGACTGCGCTACACTCGTTTGGAAACAAATCATCAGTGAACAGAAATTTCTGGTTAAAAATTATATGTTCAGCTCTTTTTTCCTGAATAAATCGGCAAAACGCAAAACGTAGGTCATAATTAGCTGGTAAAGCTCTTGCACTTTTTGGATATCGTATGGATGAAGCAATTGCTATAATTTCCTAAATTTCTTCTTCGTTATTAGGGCTCCTAAAATCCTAAAACCAGCAACATATCTGTTTTATCGGCGTAAGTGTACTTTATATTCATTATTATGAATAAACCATCATCAACCCGGTAACTAAATTACGTTTGTTTCCGAACGAGTGTAGGGCAGTCACTCATATTTTATTTTTTTGTGGCGGAACTGTAACAGATATCAAAAACTATAAAGATACAAAAAAACTTAATAATGAAAGCAAGCGTCCGATTCTATTTTTTTAAATTTATTTGCTTTTGTCATTAAAAAATATGAATGTATTAATGTTGGGCCTCACTTATTTTATACACAACCGGTCTACTGATAATAACAATATTATGTCAAAATATGAGTTATGCCCGTATAAAGTGTCATACCAAATAACATCTAAATCAATGTCAACGTTCTCTTGTTATAAGCAAATTTTGTTTTTATAAAATTAACTTTGAAGCTGAATTCTGGCTAAACCAAACGCATTTGTATATAGATATGTTTTGTTAAATCGTCTTTTTTTGATCCCAGTAATCTGTGGTTAAGCCATTTCCACATAATTTAGAGACACCCTGTATTATGGACTGGAAATAAACTGACAGAAAACTTAGTACATGACGATGGGAAATACAGAAAAGGACGACGAAAAGGAACTGGAGGTGAAATCATTAATGAAAGAAGAATACAGTTTTGAGAAGGTATAAAGTTTCTGCTACTTAGGGGTGTAAATCAAGTAGAGTGGACACGAGGAGAGCGAAATCAAGGTGTGGACGGCAAGAGGGAACCAGAAGTATGGAAGCATGAGGGCGATCATGAAATCGAAGTATGTATCAAGGGGAACAAAATTTAAGAATATACGCATCAGTAATAAGACCGACTATAACCTACGCATATGAAATATGGGTTTTAAACAAAGTACTAGAGGAGGAGTTGAGAAGATGGGAAAAAATACTGAGAGGATTTTTTTGAGGAAAAAACACGCCGGAAGGCTAGGAAAGAAGAACAAATATGGAACTGCGGGAGCTATACAAAGGACCTGATATAATCAGTTATGTAAAGGCCCAAAGGTTCAGGTAGCTAGGCCATGTAGAGTGCATGCTATACCTGAGGATGCCGAAAATGATACTAAGGAGGAGGCCAGTGGGAGCAAGAAGAAAGGGAAGGCCGAGAAAGAGATGGCTACAGTCAGTGGAAGAAGACCTACAAAATCTAACAGGCACAGGAAATTGGAAAAAGATAGGCCAGTGCAGAAGGGAGTGGAGGAGGGTTATATGCGAGTATTTGGAGAGTTGTATGGAGGAAAATGTGGTTGCTTAAACGCCCTGGGCATACTCCTCCTTTCTCCATTGCCTTTTGTGCAAATAAAACAAAAAATTAACAAACAAACAAATATTACATTATTCACCGTTATCTATTCTTAACGTAACATACTTACCGCCAAACAGATAGATCCGAGACAAGCAGACAGCCAAATCAATAACCCCCATATAAGCAGACAACTAAGCAAGTGGGTCCCAGAAAGCAGATCGAACGACGAACAGACCTAGCTTATAAACCATAAAAAAATCGTCTTGGTCTGCAAATACCCTCGGCCCACAACAAGTTATATAAGCTCCTAACCAAATTATTGTAATAAGGCGAATGTTCAAGCAAACTTTCAAACCATATTTTTTCACACAGCGTTGTCAGGAACGTGGAATAATATTATCCGTTTACTATTTTACCCTTATAAAGGTAATCCATTAGGATTGCTACGTAGAATGCGAATGGTTTACACCATCATATAACGGAGCTAGAATTATTCCTCGAAACCAAAAACATTGATATCTGCCTGATTTCGGAAACACATTTCACAAACCAGTCTATAATTTGAATAAGAGGATATAAATCCTACGACACAATACACCCTTCCAACAAAGCGAGACGTGGATCAGCTGTTATTATATGTGAAAATATTAATAATGAATGAAGAACTCAAACACTCAACAGAAAGTATTCAAGCTGCAACAGTCAAAATTCAAACTTCAAGGTTTCACTGCTCTATTTCGACAATTTATAGCCAGCCTAGGCACAACATTAAAAGAGATGAATTCTTCAAATTTCTCCAATCTCTGGGCGCAACCTTCATCATTAGCGGATATTTTAATGCGAAACAGACTCATTGGTCCAGCAGATATACTTCGACCAAGGGACATGAACTTTATAAAGCAGGGAAATTATTGAAGTGTGAGTTCCTGTCAAGCGTAAGCCCTAGCTACTGACCAACTGACACTAAAAAGTACCCGGATATAATCGACTTCTTCATTGGTAAGGGCCTATCGACAAATTATATCAAAGTTGACAGGAGCTGCCTGGACCTTAGCTCAGATCACTCACTAGTGATCCTGATCTTAAGTGTTACCGTTATTACAAAACCTCGAACCCTTGGCCTTATCAATAGACGAACCAATTGGGATGGCTTCAGAGAACAGCTAGAAGAATCAATTCTACTGCATACCCCACTTAAGACTTAATACCAACTTGAAACGGAAGCAGAACTTTTTGTAAAACAACTCCAAATTGGAGCAAAAAACAACACCCCTGAATTAACAAAAATAAAAATAATGACTAAGAACTACCCCTTGGAAGAAAAAGATTTAATCAAAGAAAAGCACAAAGCACGGGAAAATGGCAGAAAACCAGAAACCCTGAACGAAGAACAATATAAAATTGGTTAAGTCCACACCTAAAAAGAGTAATCCAGGAAATAAAAAATGAAGGAATAGCAGAGTTTCTCCAAGGGTTAACTGCTGAGAAGGAAACCAACTACTCCCTCTGGAAGGCAACACATTTCATAAAAAGGCACAATGCGAATAACGCGCCTATCCGCAAAGCAGACAACAGTTGGCCACGAAGTAGTCAAGAGAAAGCTAACACACATGCCGATTATCTTAAAACCGTGATCCAGCCTCACCCAAGTACTATAATTTCTCAAGAGCTAGTCTTAGACACAAACAATGATGATATTACCACGAAAACTATAACTGTGAAACAAGTAAAAAAATTAATCAAATTCCTGAATCCGAAGAAATCTCCTGGGTACGACCTCATTACAGCCCAGATGCTCAAAAATTGGCAAACAAAGGGATCATAAAACGAACGCATCTTTTTAATGCTGCGCTTAGGCTTAATTATGTCCCGAAGCAGTGGAAAATTGCAGAGGTCATAACACTCCCTAAGCCCGGAAAACCACCAGAAGAAGTGTCATCCTACAGACCCATCTCGCTGCTCTCGGTAGTATCCAAATTATTCGAAAAGCTATTTCTGAACCAACTAAAAACTATAATTAAGGAAAAAAACTTAATTCCCTTTCATCAGTTTGGATTCAGAGATAAACACTCCATCATTGAACAAGTACGTCGTATAGCAGCCAACGTTGAAAAAAATCTTGAAGAGAAGAAAGTGTGTGCCGCTATCTTCTTGTACGTTGCTAAGGCTTTTGATAAGGTCTGGCATGAAGGACTCAATAATTATAAGCTCAATAAGGTTTTACCGAAGCCGCATAGCCTTCTATTGAAATCATACCTGGAAGACCGATGTTTCCGCGTCCGCTATGAAGAGTCTCACTCAACTTTCCGTAGGATAGCAGCGGGTGTTACACAGGGCAGTGTCCTCGGGCCTACCCTCTACCTGCTCTATACAGCTGATATTCCAAAATGCCTAGGCACAAAAATTGGAACCTTCGCCGATGATACCGCAATTCTAGCAACCGGAAATAACACACGATATGCTACTATGAAACTGCAATTTGCTTTAAACAAGGTCAGTGACTGGACTAAAAAGTAGTGCATTTATCTGAATAAACCAAAACCACAACATATAAACTTTACTAACCGCAAAGAGCATCCGCTACCAGTGAGAATTAACCACAGAACTGTCCCCTATGCTAACTCAGCCAAATACCTGGGCATAACACTTGACGCTAAGTTGCGCTGGAAATAACATATTAAAATAAAAATCAAGCAATTAAAAAAGATGCGCTCTAAGATGGAATGGCTGATCGGGAGAAAATCAAAGTTATCAATCCACAACAAGTTGCTCTCTTGTATAAGCAAATTTTAAAACCCGTGATGGCATCCAATTATGGGGATGCATCAGGGACTCAAATATCAAGAGTGTTCAAATATTTCAAAACAAAGTACTTCGCAGAGTTGTCAACGCTCTATGGTACACCCATGATACGCACATTCATCGTGACCTCAAGATGAATTCCGTGTGTGAAGAACGAACCAAATTAGCTAAGAAACATGAAGAACGACTCCAAAGCCACGACAATATCGAAGCCTCCGATCTCCTGAACATACGGGGACAACTAAGATGACTTAAGAGTCATAACTACACTGGGTGTAATCTACCAACCAAGTGATGCAATGGATATTTTTTAAACTATAACGTTTGCCTTTGCGGCATCAATATATTTATTAACATGTTATTCTTTTTGTAAACAACAGTGTAAAATGGACTCTATAGACCAGATCAATGAACTAAATATAAAAAAAAAATTAAGGTAATCTATCATTAGTATCCCATGACTATTCCAAAAGCTGAGCTAGAACTTTTTCCACTAATTTCTGAACGCTAAATTTATTTGGTATTGGAGAACAAGAGTACTTCCATACCATTCCATGCAATGGCAAAATGGACAAGGCTAAATAGTTATCAATACACCCTAGTATTTTATTGTAGTTGTTGAAAAATTTGAAAATGTAAAAATATACAGGGTCATGTATTTAAAAAATTGCCGATGATGTCATATTTCAAAAAATAGGGTAGCTGTTGAAAACTTTGCACTGGCGGTAGCGGCAAGGTAGAGCTTCGCAACGAACGACTGCCGACCCAAAACTGAGAATCCCCGTAGGCTAAATGATGGCTTGCTTGATAGTGGGAGAAGCAACAAGAACGTCAGTATGGTCAGCAGCCGCACCAAATAGTTCTGTGCGATACCAACGCTATGGAGACCTTAGTTTTTGGATTACCTTCGTAGATATTATAAATTCATATTTCTAATTTTCGAGGTGTACTTATCTGTACCTACCACTATAATTTCCCCACTGGCCGCAACTTGCCGAAAATTACCTCTATGTCTTGGGTTCCACATGAATATTGGGTACTCCGACTATTTTTAAATAAATAATAATAAAGACATGCAAAATGACACAAAGTATATTATTAACAAACTGCAGTGGGTACACCCAAGTCAATTTTGTCCCAACTATAATAAATCATAATAATGACAAATCACATCTAAACAAAATAATAATTATAAGAGCAGAAGGTTTGGTTCAATAGAAATTGTTTAATTTTGTGTATAATTTCGTTATCTCGTAATACTTGCTTTGAAATTACATCGGAAATTCAATTCCTATTTATGTCCCGAAACTTCTTGATCTGATCTTTCCGAGCAGGTGGTGCTCCAGTTCTCGCCCATTGAAGGGTTTTCCTTCCCGCCCTAGGTAATCAAATTAAACAAAACGCGTGTTGGTGGAGTACTTTAATAAATCAGTAGTGTCGCACTCCGCCATTATCTGCGGCGGACAATTAAATTATCCCAGGGGAAAAACTTGGTATTCCCGGAAAGTAGTGACATTCACAAGGTCCGGCGTTGAAATTTGCCGCTGGGGATTTTATTAAAAAGTTCTGGACGATGTTCGCCGATGATTTCCACAATAACCTCCTCCCCTTCGGCGGACTTCCTCGCTGGTTCCACACGAGTTTTTGCAGCCGCCGCCCCATCCCTAATATGCGCCCCCCTCTGTGTCCGCGGAGTTCCTTTATTAGTTTTGAAGGACGTGCCGGATACTACGTAACAACACCGAGAGCCCCGGTGGACGCTTCTTTCATTTAGAAGTTATAACGCGTCGTTATCGGCAGACAAGTGTTAGCTTCTAAAACTGTTTTTTTACACGGCAAAGCCCCTACCGGCGTATTTATTAAAAGTTCGTCGCGGATATATTAAAACACTCTACGAAAATTGGCGGACGCTAGACAATAAGGGTGCGGCGTATTTTAATTTGAAAACCTCCTGACCCTCGTATTTTGTGTGCTCATCCTTTTTGCTTGGTTTGTCGAAAGCAGAAAAACTATAATTAGCTCTTTTAGCACTAGTTTGCTCATTGTCGCTTAATAACTCAATTACTTGTTCCATTTCTTCAACACATTGTCGATTAAGATGATTTCTTAATTTAAAAATAAGGCGAAATATATGATAATATTAATCCTGACATATTTGGTTACATTATCAATAGAACAACTTAAGACTGGTTGCAACATTTGGGTCTCGTATGTTCTGTGCTATCCTAAAATATGCCCAAATCGTAAATTACTCGGTAAAAATCAATATACTGCGTGTTTTAAAATTGCCAAGTTAACCACAAATTTTTTGACCCAACTTTGAGCGATAAATGTCCAGTACTAATTTTTATTCAAATAAATATTAAACGTATACTTTTACTATTGCTTCAAATCCGATAAACAGAAACCAGAAACTTCAAACTCATTATTATTGGTTATTTTAAAACTAGCAGTCTCGACGTTCCGATTTTCGTTGTTGACGTTTATAGCAGACGTTGATGCAACATATGTTAACCATCTCCATGTTAACGTTTTATAATGACATTCACAAGTTACCTTGTTAATTGAATCTAAATGTGTCTATTTTGACCATCGCATGCTAATGCGATGGCCCCCACACCAGGATCTCTAACGGGCCCCCTTTCCTTTAGTGCTAAGGGCAACATGATACCCCATAGTAATATCAAATATTATACTAAAGCGTTGCAATACTTTTAATGATCTCACTAAAATCAACATACTTATCTAAATGATTATTGAAATGCTAGATGATTGAGTCGCTCTTGACTAGTTGTGCTTCTTTGCCTTGTTTTCGATGAATTCGCCCTTCTGCAGAACTATGTTTCTGCTAAAGAAACAGTACCTAGTGTACAAAACAATTGAATGGTGAGACAGATTCTGACAAATATATGCTTTGAAGTCTTTTGTCGAAAATTGCATTCTGACGTCGGACTTCTTTGAATTCAATTCAATTCAATTCAATTTATTTCATGTTAATGGCCTTGCAGCCTTACAATTGTCATTACATAATATAATAAAAAATACATTTTAAAAGCAGAACCGTTCACAAAACGGCAAAATAACAAAACATATAAAATTACATTACACTACATTATAAATATTAAGACAACGTATGTAGGTCTATCCGCAACTAAATCCAAGGAGAATCATTGTCATATTCATCGGAACTGTAATATGCTTTAACTGTTAAAATTCTTTTCACGGCTGTTTTAAATTTACAAGATTCCAGTGTTGTAATGGATTGAGGAAGCTTATTGAACATTCGAAGACCATTGTAAAAAGAGCTGTTTTGACATCTGCTTAACCTTTCTTGAGGCGTCCACAGGTTATATCCGTATCTAGGGTTGTAATTATGACAGTCAGCTTAAGTGGAATGTGTCCCAACTGAGCATTTTATATGCAGAAGGCATTTAAAGATATTAAGCGATGGTACTGTCAATATTATGTACTGGACAAAGCTAGCACGGCAGTCTTCCATGTATCTAAGGCCAGATATGGTTCTAATTGCTTGACATGACCCCATACTAGGATACCATAACTTATGTGACTGTGGCACAGGGCATAATATGCATTTTTTAGAACCAGAGTCTGTCCACCTCTAGTTCTCCTCAGGGCGAATATACTGCCAGATCGTTTTTTTGCCAGTTGTTGACAGTGAACTTTCCATACCAGATTGCAATCAATTGTGATCCCAAGGTATTTAATGGTATTAGCATAATCGATACAAATAGTATCGGTCTTTTTTAGTGTAACTAGCATAGTTTGTGTTTTTGCATTGTTCAATTTCAATTAATTGCAACGAAACCACTCGTCTACTTCAAAGGTGCTAGTTGCCACTCTATCCATTAAATCGTTGATATAATTTGATCTCACTGATATTGTGGTATCGTCGGCATAAAAATAAGTCTTACCCCTATTGATGGCATACCCCTATTAATAGTAATGGAATTGGAGAGAGATTCAGCGTGTAAAACAAGTTGAGTCCTGTCTTTTAAATAGGACATTAACATTCTGCAGCTAGTAGGATGCATTCCATAGCAATAAAGTTTTTGAAGCAGAATCGAGTGGTCAATGCAGTCAAAAGCCTTGCTCAAGTGCAGAAAAGTTAGAAAACTATATTCTCCTCTATCAAGACACTCCGCATCATTCACAGTAGACATGAGGGCGTCAGTTGTAGATTTATTAGCTTGAAAACCGTACTGCATTTCATAAAATAGATTATTTTTATCAAAATATGTTTATATCTGTGAAAGTAATGCTTTCTCAATGACTTTTGATAGTATTGGAAGTAGTGATATTGGGCGAAAATTGTTTGGATCTTCCACGGCTCCGCTTTTGTGAATAGGGATGACCACTGCAGTATTAAGTACATCTGGGAATATATTTTCCCTTGTTAACGCATAAGTTAACCAAATATGTGAGCGGGGATAGAATGGGGTCTATGACTGACTTGAGCAGCTGCGTAGTAATTTCGTAGATATCACGTGTCTCTTGGGGATTTAACTACAGTACGAACAAAAGTAGTGGACACCTCAGTTAACTCAAAATAACTGGTAGGATGGTTGCTTAGGTTAGTATATATCAATATATACTCAATATACATCGATTGGGTCTACAGTGCTGGCCCCCATAGTTTTTAATAAATCAAAAGGTATTTGAGAAAAATACTCTTTAGAATGATTTGCATTGATAGATGATTTATATGGTTTTGAGTTGTTGATACGGGCAGCTCTGTTAGCGTTAATAACTTCCCATATCACTTTCTATCTATTATTAGCATTGTTTATAAAGTTATTATTAGAAGTAATTTTAGCATCTAGAAGAATTTTCCTGCAATTTGTTCTATATTTATTTTTTAATTGTATCAGTTCATGCCAAGAATATTGACGACACATTTGAACCAATAGATTTAATGTATCCCGCATTTTTTTTTCAGCTCTTTTGTGTACCAGCAATTCATCTTCAAGTTTTTATGTTGGCGCAAGGTTCTCTCCGGAAAAGATTATTTGATACAGTTGGATATTAACCGTACAAGCATATCAAATTTACAGTCCGTTGGTAGTGTTTGATCATTTGTGATAGCTGACCAATTGACATCATTTAATTTATTAAATAATACAGGTTTGCCGGACAATGTTACAGGGCGAATTACTTTGACAGCTCTCGTTTTTACCTTAGTGCATGGAAATGATAATTTCATAACTATTCCTTGGTGGTCTGATAGAAAGGTTTCAATAGGTGAGACCTCTTTAATAAATTCAGTGTCAAAATTAACAAATACGTTATCAATCGTGTTGCTTAGGCGAGTATTGAAATTAACAACATACTCTAAATTGAACTCCATCAATGCCGACAACTATCTTGTAAATACTTTGCAATACTAGGATATCCACTTGCGATTTATTCTTTATATATAACAGGTTCACATTTTACATTACCTTCTTGTTCGATTAATTTTTGTGCTCGTCAATCTATTTGAGACTTATTTTCTGTTTGGAATGTATTGTTATAATTATTATCATAACTGTCACTACTGCCATCACTACCCTATTATTATTTCCTATTATGGCTTGATTTAGCGGAACAATGATAAAAACAAAGAAATCCTCTGTAACTAGATAACCATGGGCGCCGCCAGCGAGCTTCAAGACGGCACTTTCACCGCCCTGGCTTTTTCGATTTTTAAATTATTTTATTTAATTAATTAAATAATTTAAAATAATAATAATACATAATATAAATATATAAAAATAATTTAATTAAATATTTATTGGGTAGGTATAGGTATTATATCTAACAGGAAAATGAATAAAATAGTAGTTTATTTTGAGGTAATTGTGATTATTTCTTACGTAAGTAAATTATACATTGAAATCACTGCGTATAATTTTTGAACACAAATTTAAGCCTTGTGTGCTTGCCAAATACATCTATCACTTTGTCAATAAATTCAATATAATCTTTAACTTTTTTCCTATGAACACTCAGCATACATAGTCCACTAAGTCGTTCGTCTCCCGTTGTCAATCTACTCCATGTCTTAACACGCCGTAATGTACGAATTGATCATTCGATGCTGCATGTGTGACTGGAAGAGTCAGGCCGACGTTTATGGCTTCAGCTACGGCTGGGTAAAATGGTAAAGCTTGATTAACTAAATCACTGTATGCTAAATCATACAATTTATATGTATCATCAGGTTTGCAAAACTCTAACCACGTGGTTGCTTCGACAACAATGTTAGTGCCATTTAATTTAGTAGCATACAGGCCAGCAATGTCTTTTACAATATTCAAATGGGTAGTTTTGTCCAGTTATCGCAAAACTTTAGGGTAAAGTTGTGAAAGTGAGTGTGCCTGCAATTGATTGCATACAGGTTCAAGCTTGGCTGTGTAAACTGCCATTATTTGGCAGATGTTATAAAAGTT